>CM029919.1:5000000-10000000 GCA_017639245.1 Myiopsitta monachus
CAAGGACAGTGCAGAACAGTCCCATGATACAGCTGAATATAATCTGTAATGTTTGTCCTTGCACTCCCTGTTATTATTCTTGTATTATATCAAATTTAAACAGCAGTCATTTCACTTGCTAGAGAGCAGAGGGCAGTGAGGCAGAACACAACATCTGATGGGCAATCTTCAGAAGTTCTAGACTCCAATACCTCCACTGACACACTGTTCTTCTCTTTGGGTAACAAATAAGCACAAAACCCCCACAAGCTACCAGGAAATCTTAAGCAATTTGTCTCTTTCAAATGCACGAGTGAAGTAACTGCTCTCTGAATTTCATTTAGTGCTCACAAGGGCTTCTAAGAAATTCAGCAAACTGATACATGTGGTTTTCAGACACAACTTGTTGAGGCTGCACACTTCTACACAAAAAAGAGCAGCTGAAGGAAACGAAGGCACCAATATAGTGGTGCCATTTAACAGGATTTTGAAATGACAAAGGCAGCTTTATGAGGGCAGGATACCCAGCCTACAAGAGCCTGCCTTCCATGCAGCCAAGGAGATGCTGTATCATGCCTTCACCATAAGTTAATGAAATCTTGGGAACGGCAAAAGGGATAGGCAACATTCTGTAACAGACCACACAGTTGTAAGCATGGTTCTAGCCATATTAACTGACAACTTTGTAGTCAGCATCTGTTCTAGCCTCTTATGCAGCAGTGCCTGGGAGGCCGCCAGGCAGCCTCTGCATTGCAATCCAGCAGCTCCAGAGGACTTGTTCTGTGTCTCCACCTGCACTCCAGTCTCACTGCTATGAGCATGGCCCTAAACCCAGGGCATGTCAGCTGAGCTTTTCTTCCAGACACAAAGGCAAATGCAGGATTTGAAATGAAAAATTAAAATGAAAAAGGATTTCTTTTGAAGAGAAAATAACTGAGGCCTCAGTGGCATCCAAATCCAAGCAGAAGAAATAACAATCTTGGGAAGCCTCCTCCTAGTACGTGAGTGCTATTTGAGAAAAGTTGCTACACACAATTATGATCTGATTAATGAACAAATTTCTGCAGTGATGAGCACAGAATGTGGGCAGAACACTAACTAAAGCCACACTTCCAAATATACATGTTCTAAAGTGAAAAGACTTCTCCAGCTGATTAAGTCCTGGCAGCAAGCTCCTTGTTTGGCTCCAAGATCAGTCAAGTTTTTCCAGACCATCTTCCCTGCCCATGCAGTTTTGCTTAGTATCAGTTCTTGTCGCAGCCCAAACAGAGATATTCACGTTAGACTCATTTGGGAGATAGCTGTTTACCAGTAAAGACGAGGACATAGACTTAGTGGAAAGGAGGAAATAAAACTAATCTGAACAACTACACGTTGCTGTTTAAATCCCACAAATCATTTTGTGAACCTCTACAAGGGCCATTCCTGCATATTGATAGTTCAAAAATACATAATTCTTTCAGTTGTGTTTGCTATCAGAAGGCACTTTCCATTTTTAAACATCAGACAGACTGATGCTGCGTAGATGTCACTGGCATGCCTGCGATCACACATGTTCCAACTGTACCACTGTGAACTCAGCGTTAACTCCAAACTTAAACTATCAGGCAGCAATTTAAGTATCCTCGTGTCCACCTACAGCCTACGAGTTTACACATAATGCGACATGAAATGGTTCTGAATATGCACAAAATCTAAATGTTCAGAGGTAAATCTTCCAGCATGTTTTCAGATGCAATATTACCAGTACTTAGGAGATGCCTCAATATTTAAAATACTTTCAAAACAGCACAGTTAAACCCAATATTCTGACTTTTGCTGTAGGTGAGTCTCTCCAAGGTGTGCACAGGCATCTTTTTTTGCCAGACAATTATTTCTGTCATTAGAAGTTGGATCAATTTTTAAAAGCATTAACACTCCTGTGTATGATTCACAGCCCAAGCATTACATCAGCCCCCATTTAAAATGCACAACGTACATGCTGCATTGCTAGAGCAAGCCATTTTTCAAGTCCACACTCATAAAACATAACCTATGGAATAAGACCTACAACACAGGCTAAGAAAAGCTGAACCGAGATCTCAATACGGAAATGTTAACACTCTTTCCTCCAGTGCATCTAAAGCCACCAGTATCCTACTGCCTTCTACTGTATCAATGGCTAAAACAGTATCTTATTGCAGTTATGTTGGAGAGTTTAACCCCTCTCATGGTCCTGACATTATAAACTGTATAGATGTCTAAAGAAATCTGTGGAGTTGTAAGGTCAGAGAACACAACAGTGCAACTCCTGCCTGCAGCCAAAGAACTTACTCACAGTATCAAAATGAGCTCCCAAGTCTTTTCCAGGCATTTGCTGCACAGTCAGTGGTTCTGCATCCTTTTAGTCCTAAAACTGTGGAGAAAAAAACCCCAACCAAAACCACCACAAATTACATTTCACGTGGGCTATGTATTTTCTTGACTTCTCAGCTATGATTGTCAGCAAAGAGGAAGAGAATTCCAGAATCACTCAACTCCTTCCTTCCAAAATGCTCCCACAGAGTTTAGTAAAGGGCCATGAAACCAAGAAAAGAAGTTCTGAAACATTAATATAGCTTCTGAAAAACAACAGCTTCTTTGCTTCCTCAAGGGTATCAATACTTTGATCTCAAACTAGTTTCCTGTACCCTCATGTGATTCTAGAGCTTGGGACACATGCTTTATCTAAGAGGGCTCCCAAGAACAAAGTACAAGGCAGAATGCAGCAGCAGCTTATCAACTGAGAATCAAGCAGCAACACATTGTCGTCGTATTTCCTCTCTGCGCCGAGTAGGAAACACCAGCAGTCAGAGGCTGGAGGAATACAGCAAGATCTTACATAAGACTC
Source organism: Myiopsitta monachus (assembly GCA_017639245.1). Taxonomy (NCBI): domain Eukaryota; kingdom Metazoa; phylum Chordata; class Aves; order Psittaciformes; family Psittacidae; genus Myiopsitta; species Myiopsitta monachus. The sequence continues at coordinate 5,002,849 of CM029919.1, forward strand.
CAATCGTGCAGAAAATGAAGCCAAAGCTGGGGAGGAGAGAAGGAATTTTCCCAAATTACAGTGGGTATTTCCAAGCATGGAACTATGGATGCAATCCCTAACACAGCAACAGCTTCCTGAGCGTACAAAACACAGGTATCTCACCCAGCTTTTAGGCTCAATTTTGCAGAAATGATGCCCAGGAAGAAATGAAGCAGATGATTTCAAGTTTCCAGTGAAATGGCAAGCCCCACGAGTCAAATGCTGAACACAAGAGTGTGCCAAGAATAAAGCTGGTAAGTCCCTCTTATTGTAAACTGGATTGGTGTCTAGAAAAACCACGCAGGGCAACAAACTCGGGTTCACAGTGCAGACCTAACACTGGGCCTGTCTGAAGGCTCAGCTGCAGCCTGGACATTAACCCCAAACTTCCCCCTACTCTGCTCGGGTTCACTGGAAACAGGAGCAGACTGGTGAGTGGAATTGTTCTGACCATTTATCAGCTCTAACCAAGCCAATCCTATCACCAGTGCTGGTACCTTCTCCATGTTAAAGCATCAGCAAATTGAAAGATCCATTACACAGGAAATAGTTTTCAAGCAGTCCACTGTGATGTGTGCAGCAAGTGATGATATTGCTCACCATGTGCCACACCAAACCCCATTGCAACACCCTCCATGATGTGTATCTGTGCGTAAACGCTCGAGGTTTTGGGGAGGAAACGCGATTAGTTTTACAACAGTGGTAACCATACTCAAGTAAATCCAGGTATCAGATTTGACAGTAGTTACTACAGTCTTCTGGTGGGTACAGCTTTGTATTACTGTCCTCTACTGACAGTGACAGGCTGACAGCTTGCAAGGCACTCCTGCTATCATGTGGGCTCCATACCCATGCACCACAAACTACCGTGAAGAAAACAAATATCTGCTTTTCCTTCAGGTCACAACAAAACAAGTGACATAAGGAAACCAAAGCACTCTTGGCATCTGGGTAGAAAACGTCACTGGAAAAGAAGCAAGCCAGTTATATGTTAACTGAGCTAATTGGGGGGGGGGGATGTTAATAACCAGAAAGTTCTGTTTCATAAAGCATAAATAAAAGGGTAATTCTTTTACACAATTTTATAGCAGTTCCACGTTAAAACAACCCAAACATCACAACTTAGAACTCTAAAGGCAAAGGAAATCACAAAAATAGCATTCCCTTTCATTATGTCAGCATGCTGCTCTACCATCACAGATGTAAACACGTTTAATACCGCTGAGCTGGAGGAAAATGACAACGAATAACGTTATATTCTGTGGTTTGCTCCCCCCTAAAAACTCTCGTCAGAAAAAGCCAAGTTTCACAGGCAGTCTCACAAATACTATGGAAATAATATTGTACCTTTATAATACCACCTATCACTAATCAAGATAATGCTTTTAACAAGTATTAGCATTCTATCAAGCCACATCAGTGGCACATCTCACTGCGAAAGGGAATTCTTTTGCCTTTCCATACTGCAATGATGATGCACCATTTCCTTTAAACACCACCACAGGCCTGAGACACGGCTAAGCAATGCCAGCCCCGATCCCAGGCACCCGGAGATCCGATTAAGCCGAAGCCCAAGTTCCCTCCTGCTGCCGCAACGTGCCTCGGAGCCCTCAGAGGCACAGCCACAACCTGTCACCCTTACTTGGTTGTGCCGCCCGTCACCTCGGCTCTTCCGCTCCCTATTTCCTTTCTCCCACTCGCGCTTCCACACTCAGCTCCCGGCACCACCACCGCTCCCCCCCCCCCGTGCCCGGGGACCTCCGGGACCCCCCGAACCGGGCCTGCTCCCAACTTTTCCCTGCCCTTTCCCCCCTCCTCCTTCCCCTCAGGCCCCGCTCCCTCACACCCCCCTCAGCCGAGGGCCGGTCCCTGCCCCAGCTCCCACCTGGGGCCCGGCGGTGTCTCCCGGCGGCGGCGCCGCTCGCAGGCCGAGGCGCGGGCAGGTGCCGGGTGCGGACGGCGGCCGCGAGCTCTCCCCCCCCGCCTCACTCCGCGGCCAACCCCGCTACGAGCGCACCAGCGGCCGAGGATCACTATTTGGCAGCATGTCTTCCCCGGCCCGTTGCCCCCCGCAGCACGCTCAGCGGCTCATTATTCCGCAGGTCCCCGCAGCAGCCTCCTGCGCATGCGCGGCGCTGACGAAGCAGCAGGACGGAGGCCGATTCTCCCCCCCTCCCCAATCCCTCCCGCTCGCGCACGCGCGCGGCGCCACCTCCCCGCTCGCGCGACTCGTGACCACTGCGCATGCTCAAGACTAACCCCCCCCCCAACCGCCGGGCTGTGCGCGCGCCCCCTGCCGGCTGTCAGAGGCGCTGCCGCACGTGCACCCGCGTCCCCCACCCACACACCCGCTGCGCATGCGCCTTCTGCCCCGCCCGCCGGTTGGATCACATTCTGGCAACGCGGCGGAGCGCTTAAATGTCTGCTCAGATTGTGTAGCTCACAATTTGGCAAAGAGCCCCTCAACTGCTGTAGCTCACTTTTTGGCAAAGGTCTCTGTTTCCACAGCCGGCGGAGGAGGGGCGCGGGCCCGGGCCCGTCCCGCACCCCCCAGCAGCGAGGCAAGAGCCGGGCTCCATCCTCCTCTCAGGCAGTTGCGGGTCCCCCTGAGCCTTCCCTTTCCCACCTGAACCCCCGGGTCCCTCAGTCGTTCCCATCACACTGTGCTCCAGGCCCCGCTCCAGCCCCTCAATGTCTCCGTTGCAGTGAGGGGCCCAGCGCAGAGCACCGGGTTCGAGGTGCCCGGTGCAGGGGATGATCCTACCGGGGCCTTGCCAAGCCCATGGAACCGAACACTTCACCGTGGGGAAGGGTGAGGAACACCGAAGGATGTGTTTAGATGGGCTGTAAGAACGTTTTCATTGTGATCATGGGCGATTATTGGGCAGGCTGCCCAGAGGGATTCTATGGTCTCTATTGAAGGTGTTCAAGGCCTGATTAAATAAAGCCCTGAGCAACCTTGTTGGGTCTCAGAGGAGCCGAGCAGGTTGGACCAGATGGTATCCTGAAGCCCACATTATCTTGCAGCCCTAAGATCCCATCCCTGCATGGGCCTTCTCTTCTCATTGTAAAGGTTTGCGACCAAAGGAAGCCAAATTTTCATCGTTACTAGGCCTTAGTGACTTAAATGAAGTTATAGGCTGAGGAAGTTGGGGCTGTACAGCCTGGAGAAGAGAAGGCTGCGTGGAGACCTTAGAGCAGCCTTCCAGTGTCTGAACGGGGGTATGGGGATGCTGGGGAGGGACTCTTCATTAGGGACTGTAGTTACAGGACAAGGGATAACGGGTTCAAACTGAAACAGGGGAAGTTTAGATTGGATATGAGGAAGAAGTTCTTTCCTGTGAGGGTGGTGAGGCACTGGAATGGGTTGCCCAGGGAAGCTGTGAATGCTCCATCCCTGGCGGTGTCCAAGGCCGGGTTGGACAGAGCCCTGGGTGCCATGGTTCAGTGGGAGGTGTCCCTGCCCATGGTAGGGGGTTGGAACTGGATGAGCTTAAGGCCCTTTCCAACCCAAACTATTCTATGGTTTTATAGAGAAGCTTCTCCAGAGCTTAAACCATACCACTGGCCTTTCCTCACTGCCGATCTCAGCCTCGTGTTGCAATGGATTACTACAATTGCACATAAAGCACTCCGATAACCAAACCAGCCTGTTTGCATCGTGCACGTCACAGCTCTGCTTGTGCAAATGAAAAATGCGGTGTCTTTTTGTCCCTTAGGTGAAAAATGCTGCTTCTCAAGACACAATTGCTCCTGCACTCGAGGAGCCACATTTGCCCACTGCTGACTCAGAGAATGCCGCTTGCTTTATTGCTAATGCTTTTCTGCAGCATCCTGGGTTTTCCTGGCGAGCCTCTCGTCCAAGTCCTGACCCGTTCCTGGAGCCTGCTTCATTCCTTCGTTTCCCAAGCTGCTGCCCATGGTGACGAAAGAGCAGGTGCTGCTGCGCCGTGATGAAGAAACGCCATGAACCCGCCTCTTGTGAAGTACAGAACTGGTGTTAGTGTTCCTATTCTGGCTATGAATTCCTCCTGGAATCTTATTTCCATGCCCTTTCCATTACCCTGGGGTTCATGTTCCCCATGCAAACTGGGTTTTCACTTATGTATTTTATCCTCTTAGAGCTTGAAGTACAAAAGGAAATTACAGCACCAGTTCCAGAGACAACAAGGAGATTCCCCCCCTTCCCTCCTGTGTTAGAGCACTTAGGCTGCAGACTGAGGGGTTTCTAGACAGAGCACACATCAGTGTCTCCTTCAGTCCAGCACTGGCTGTGTATCACTTTGCAGCAGGGAGGTCAACCCCTTCTGCAGTTTGTGATGTTCTCCTGAGGAAAATTCCCTTGTTCCCAAGAAGTGGACAATGAACGTGGATATCTGTCAAAATGCAGCTGGAATTCCACCTCTCCGCCCTATGTAAAAGCTATGTAGGGTCAACGCTGTCCTCTCCCGGGTGGCAGATAGAAGACGCTGTCACTTACTCCTCAGACCCTTCTGTCCTTAACACAGTTCCGTAATAGGATGACTGGACAATTCCTCGGTGCAGGCACTGCTTGAACCTTGACAACCTGCATGGGGCAATGCTGATGAGTGTGTGTTTTGACTCTAGTGTGCTTGTGAGAGTACCCGGTTCTCAGATGGCTTCACTTTGGGCACGTGAATGCTCCAAGACAGGTTGTTGCTTCTGCATGAGGAGAAATGCACATCCAGGTTTGGAGCTATGGCTTCTGCGGCCGTGGAAGCTGGGGTTTGATGTGAGGCTTTTGAAACGGACACCCGTGAAACAGCTCCTGCTTTTTAACATTCACTTCCACTTTGGTTTTAATTATTTTGTTCCTATGTTTCCCCTTGCAATTTACTAAAACTCTAGCGATGTAATTAGAGAGAGGCTGCATCCGAGCAAGCTGCCAGCGTTTCTCCAGCCTGATTAAATAGATCAGCCATCCCTTTAGTGAGAGATTGAAAACCTGGATTCTCATCATTATCTCCCTGTTATCCAGGAAGGAATCTGCAGCATGTACGGCTCCAGAGTTATTGAAAATGCAGCACTAATTAAAAGCTCATAGAGGCTGCTGGTGATTGGGGGAGTATGAAAACAGTTATCTAATGATTTCCTGGATTTGCCGTCTTTGGTACAAAACCAAACAAACCCATTCTAAACAAAGCCACCCCCAGTCACCGCAGAGACTTAATGAGGCTTTAATATATGCAACAGTCGCACAAACACTGCAAGGTGCCTGATTCACCTCTCCTTATACCAGTGAGACACCTACAGAGCTCATGTAATGCAGGAAGAACGCTGGGCTATACTCCCAACCTGCAATGGAATCCTTGCTTGAGTTGAGGGTATGGTTCCAGTCTGGTTCCAGTTTAACTCAGAAAATGAAGCTTTATATTGTAGCCTTTTGTGTTTTCATTGTGAAATAGCAGTGTTTGTGTCTTAGGCAATTAAAACATCCAGGATCAAAGAGGTTCTGCTTCCAGCCTGGCTTCTGCTCAGGAATCTCCATCCTCTTGCGTGGTGCTCTGACCCAGCCCAGCACAAAGCCTACAGTGTTATTTACCTTGTCAAAGGAGCTTTGGCACTGGCAGAGCACACAGGAGGACAGGAAGTGCTGCTATGGTTTGTGATGAAAGGAAAAGCTTCTGAGATACTGGCTTCTTTGAACCATGGAAGTCTGAGCATCCTCCAGGGAAAGGGAGCTGGTGAGCTGCTTCTCTTACAGCAGAGCAGCAAGTACTGAGCTAGAGTCTGAGTGCAGCATCCCCAACTTGCTTCTGCTATAAATCCAGTAATCTGCAGTGTTGCATGCAATAAAGTAAGCAAGTTAAATATTACCTGTCTTTACAAACTGTTAAAGATGGAGAGAAGTTAAGCAGGTTCTTCATATATATGGATAGGTAGAAAACCCCACAAATTTGGGAAACTTTGCTTCCAGTTTCAAAGCAGAAGTCCAGAAAAGTGTAGGAATTAGGTGGGGTTTAAGTATCCACATTCAGAGCGATGACTGAAACCCCTTCTTTTCCAACAGATGTATAAAATGACAGGTCACTATGTTTGCTGCCCTTTCTGACCTGAAGGTTCCCTGTCCTCAGAACTGTCATTGCAATGAGCAATTCCCTCCCACCTTCATTGCATTTGGATCCAGCAGCACCTATGGCCCTTGAGGCATGAAGGGAGAACTTTGTGCCAGCACAGCCACCACATCCATACAGCATAAATTCAGTATAAAGCCATAGCGATCAGCAGCTTTCCAAGGAAATGCCTGGAAAAGGGATATCCAAACGCTTCTCAGGTCTGAGCCCAGCTGTGCACATTTCTTGTCCGGATTTGCTTTCCTAACTTCAGGATGCTGTAAGATAACTTCGTCGTCGTTGCTGTGATGAAAAACTACTTTTAGTTGTGAGAAAACAAACAGATCTCGACCTCCTTTGGAAAAACCCCGACTTGGAGATTTTAATTGCGAGGAAGATGCTCATAGCACTATTTTTACATGCACTGGAAAACTATCAAAGCTAATGGTTTAGAAGAGTAAATTATACTTTAAAATGCACTATTATGAGAAAGTGACTCCCTAATGCCTTTGAGTTGGTGCTTTGTTTCTCGTTAGAAGCATCTCCTGTCTTCCCTGATGAGCCTGCTCTTGTTTTCAGGGCTGGTTTGCTTTAAGATGCTTTTGATCCTGTATTCATTAAAACCTGATCCTGCTGCTTCCCACCAGCCCTAATGGTCTGTGAAATGATTTTCCTTTCTCCAAGATGCTGTTAACTCTGCCAGCACCTGCAGAGCGGAGGAGCCCAGGACATTGTCGTAAGTCCTCCCATTTATCCAAACCAGCTTTTGCTCCACAAACAGGAATTCATCTTCAGTGTTATCCCAGCAGCCTTCCTTAGGGGAGAAGTGGGAACACCCTGCAGCCGCCTGTAAAGGTTTTTATCACTGTTCTTCTCCCCTTCTGCAGGTACAGGGAGATAATTGGACAGAAGACTTGAAAACTGAGGAGAAGATTTGCTCTGTGTAACAGAGCATGAGAGAAGGAACGAGCAGAGAGGGCTCCAACAGCTGAAAAACATGAAAAAGAAAGAAGAAGAAGGAAGTAAATCCAGTAAGGAAAAAGTAGGGACCAATGAAGAGAAACAATGAACTAAAGGGAAAACCTAAAGCGCATTTGTGGTCTGGACCTTGCAGGGAATAACAACAGCAAAGGAAAATGCAGGATTCTTAAGGTATCCACAGGGAGTTTTTCAATTACTCAGCATTGGAATTCCTGACTGAGTGACAGCTTAGTCTTGTTCTGGTTTTTAGTGCTGGTGGAAGAGGATGTGTACCTTTGACACCATGGTAAAGGTTAACATTAGCTGTCAATATGCTCTTTATTGCTCAAAATCTAGTGAGGGCTGTGCCTTAAATCCTGCTACTCCAGAACATTCTTACACAACTGAAGAGCTTAATGTGGAGCTCATCAGTTCTTTGGGTTTACCTTCTCATTAGCAGCGTGCTGCAAGGACCAATATAGCAACAAGTTGCTACAACCCAAAGGGCAGTAAGGAGTATCCAGGTGTTTCATTCCATTTGAAAATGCACTCAGCTGTTGCATGGACAATTGTTTTCCACACTGTGTTTTCAAAGCCAAGCACTCAGCAGCCATGAAAAAAAGCCAAAAGCAAGGGTGGCCATGCAGTATTTCAGCCCTGCTGTGCTGTAGTCTTCAAGTGTGTGATCATATGCTCTTCAATCAGTGTTCCTCAGGAGGCAAAGCTCCGGTTGTTTCATGTTCCCAGCTCCCTACCTCATCCCTCCGGAACTTCTAATTCAGCAGGGTTTTCCAACCAAAAGTAGGAGCCTCAAAGATCATTGGGCCACTTTCCATCAGAGCAGGGCTGAGAATTCCAGCATTTACACAGCTACTTTTTTGACTGGACTGTGCCATCCCATGGATATAAGGGGCCTGGAGCAGCTCCCGTGTGGAGCCAGGCTGAGAGCGCTGGGGCTGTTCAGCCTGGAGAAGAGAAGCTGCGTGGAGACCTCAGAGCAGCTTCCAGTGTCTGAAGGGGGCTACAAGGATGCGGGAGAGGGACTCTTCATCCGGGACTGTAGGAACTGGAGGAGCTTTAAGGTCCCTTCCAACACAAACCACTCTGGGATTGTATGATTCCATGACAGCAGGGTGGAACTGGATGATCTCACACTCATCTGTGAGCCCTTTCTGTGGCTGGCTCGGTCTGTGGCTAATGAAAGGAGATGTTGCATCCTGGGGGGGGTTCCCAAGGTTTCTGTAACTTGCACTTCCTCAAATATTCACTGACTGCAGAAATGCTTCACTTCTTCCTCAGTTATCAGGTAACGGGGTCTTGCTGCTTGCAACTGTTGCTGCAGCTCTTACCCAGTGCTGCGGGGAGCTCAATGCGAACGTGCTTCGTGCAGTACAGAGGGAGAAAAAAAGACACCCTGGGATTTATCAGAGAGAATGAAGCTGATGTCCAAAGCAGGCACTGCAGTGCCCAACTTGCTGCATCTCGGGCCTTGTTCGCTGGAGACGCTGGTGATTCAGTTGGGCTTTGTGTGTGCAGGGCCCAGTTCCACAGCTCCCCAGGGGAACACTCCCTGTCTGCAGCTCCAGCGTAGCTGTTCAGCCACACATCGACCCCAGAGACATCACTGGAACACTTGAGGTTATGGGCTTGACAGCTGGGCCTGGAGCAGGGGCAGAATGTGCTCATCCAAATTGGTGGCGCCTCTTAAACCTGAGACAAGGAGTTTGTTAGACAAGGAGTTAGAGCCTAAAGTTGAGCGAATGAGAGCTCTCGCCCTTGGCAGAAAGGGACACTCCAGCTCTGAGAACGAACTAAATCAGAGCAGGCTCCAAACTCAGCTTGAAAGCAGCCTGAGCCCCTCAAAGCTGCTAAGGAATAAGGCAGCCTTTGCCTCGGAAGCAGTTTGCAAGCTTCTAAGAAGTGATTTTGAGCAGTTGAACAAATGAACATCAAGCAGGTTTGCTTCCAGAGGATATAAACTCAACTGGCTCCTGCCTCCAGCCCCGCAGAAACTGGAGGCAATGATCCCTGCTGTTCGAGTGCACTTGGGAGGGCTGAGGGGTTTATTGCCTTGTAATGTTTAATTTTAGCTGGGAAATAGTCCTTTGGAGGACAGTTTGCTGCTGTCAGTGGGAAGAGGCCATTACAGATGGGTCTGGTGTTCACTCAGTGTTCCAGAGCCACTGCAAGACTCCTTAGTGATGGCTTTAAATACAAAGGGGAAATGACAACAACATTTGATTACAAAGCGTGGGGTGCTGCTCCTTCCTGCACAGAAACAAATCACTGTCTACAAAGGCCATGATGGAAATCTTGCCTTGCTGTCCCCAGAATTACATGCACCTATTAGAATAGTTCACTTCTTTCCCATTTCCCAGTTTCAAACAAGCCCAAGACTCCTCCTTCCAAGTGATGGAAGGTTTCCATGGCTGACCTGGCTCCATTCGGGTCTGATCTGTGCTACTAGAGCTGTCCTTGGGAATGCCCAGTGCTGCACACTGGTGCTGTTCTTGAGGTGAAGACCCAGTAAAGGACCGGAGCCTGCTTCCCTGACCCTGGCAGGCCAAACTCTACTGAAGGAGTCAGTGTTTCAGCAGGTTCTGGGGATGAAATCCCTGCTGCTCCTGAACAGTTCTGGTCTTCTTTGTTAAGAGAGGTTAATTGCTCCTAAAAGCTTCAGGAAGAGGCTGTGAGCTTCCCAAAGTGAGGAAGGTTCTAAAAGCATTCATGGAATCACAGCGTGGTTTGGGTCTGAAGGGACCTGAAGCTCCTCCAGCTCCAACCCCTGGCACAGGCAGGGACACCTTCCAGTGGAGCAGCTCCAGACCCCCTGTGTCCAACCTGGCCTTGAGCACTGCCAGGGATGGGGCAGCCACAGCTTCTCTGGGCACCCTGTGCCAGGGCCTCAGCACCCTCACAGGGAAGAGCTTCTGCCCAAGAGCTCATCTCAGTCTCCCCTGTGTCAGGTTAAAGCCATTCCCCTCGTTCTGTCCCTACAGGCCCTTGTCCAAACCCCTCTCCAGGTGCCCTGCAGCCCCTTTAGGCACCAGGAAGACTCCATCACCTCCCTCATTCTGTGCGCTCTGTAAACCTTTGGGGTTTTCAAACACCTGCGGATGCTGCTGCAGGAGGAGCTCAGACAAGCACGGAAGATGAAAGGAAAAGGAACGCGGCTGCCAAGTTCCCCCGTGGGTGCCACGTCTCAGCTATGAAATAAAACCTCACCTCAGCTGACGCAGCAGCGCGTTCCTCCTGGCGGGAGGACAGGCACAAAGACCGCAGCAGGGTAACAGCCCAGCGTTCAGGGCTGTTTGTCCTCAGTGCGTGCCTGGCGCTTCCCATCTCGCTGGAGCCACCAGGAACTGACAGGGCTCCTGGGAGAACTCTGCCAGCAGCGGGTTTAGAAACATCCACGGTGGAGGCAATGGCTGCTGCTGTGCAGCACCAGCTGCCTGTGCCACCCGAGGACACAGGGACACACATATGGTACTGTGTGCGCTTCCGAGGTCCTCAGCATAAGGACGTGGAGCTGTTGGAGCAAGTGCGGAGGAGGCCACGAGGATGCTCAGGGGTTGGAGCAGCTCCTGTGTGGAGCCAGGCTGAGAACATTGGGGCTGCTCAGCCTGGAGAAGAGAAGCTGTGTGGAGACCTCAGAGCAGCTTCCAGTGTCTGAAGGGGGCTACAGGGATGCTGGAGAGGGGACTCTTCATCAGGGACTGTAGGGATAGGACATGGGGTGATGGGTTCAAACTGGAACAGGGGAAGTTCAGGTAGGATATAAGGAGTTCTTTTTCCCTGTGAGGGTGCTGAGGCACTGGCACAGGGTGCCCAGAGCAGCTGTGGCTGCCCCATCCCTGGCAGTGCTCAAGGCCAGGTTGGACAGAGGGGCTTGGAGCAACCTGCTCCAGTGGAAGGTGTCCCTGCCCGTGGCAGGAGTTGGAGCTGGATGAGCTTCAAGGTCCTTTCCAACCCAAACCATTGTATTTGTAATGAAGGCCGCTGTGCAGAAGAGCTGCTGATTGAAGCTGCCAAGGACTTGGCTCCGATGTGGTCTCTGCTGATGGCCAGAATTCAGCAGAACAGAACCCGGCTTTCCGGTGAGGCTTCCACTGTAAGTCAGAGGCCCTGCGGGTACAGGGAGGGCACTGATTCAGGAGGAGCTGCTGTGTTCGCCGCTCTAGAACAGGACTGAAATCAGACTTCCCCCTGCTGGCAACCGCCTGAGCCCTCACCGGGCTCGGGCTGGGGCTCCGCAGCAGCAGAACGCGGAAGGAAGCTGGAATCTCTGGGTAACTTCTCAGCCTGACCTTTGTGCTCTGCGCTCGCAGGGCTTTGGCTAAGACACTTCCACATTGGGCCGTGACTCAGGCGCTTGCGCTTCCTCTCCTACTCCAGCCACATCTGCCCCGGAATGAGCAAACCACAGGCACTCCCTTCAACAGCTCCTTGGCAAGGCAGCCCAAGCTCAGCACGCACAGGGAGTGCTCAAAGCACCCACAGCTCCACCTCGGCTGCGAGGGGCAACGTCTGACCCCGCACAAAGCGGGTTCGGTGGGGGAGAGGCTGCCGTTAGCACCCAAACCTCCCGCTTGGAGCTGCAGGAATGGGGAGGTTGAGCCCCCGGCACTAAAAGGAGCAAACTGAGCGTTGGTTTAACGCCCTTTGCACCCTTCCGATAAACTGCAGAATGTCTGAAAGGAGCGGAGACACAAAGCAAGTGACAGCAAAGGGCTGAAGCCCCGACTGCTGGGAGGGACCTGGGCACCGGGGCTTGAGGCCTCTGCGAGCTCTGCGCTGCTGCTACTGCACATCTCCCCTAGCACTCCCTGCTTTGAATAAGCAGTCAGAGCTGGCAGCAGGAGCTGAGGATCCCTTGCACAGCCTGGAGGTGAGGCAGCATCTACATGAACTGCAGGAAGTTCTGCCAACACTTTGTTACTCGAGGACAGAGCCTTTCCTGGCACTTCCCCCAGTTCAAGCGTTGCTTCTGAAGACCCTCGTGCCAAAGAGGCATTAACATCACGATCCCTCTGCAAAAGCTGCCTGGCAGAGGAGCTTCCATTCCTAACAGGAAGAAGCAACAGAGGATGAAGCCTTTACCGCACCCGCACGCAGCTCCCCTGGGGTTCACCCGTCTCTAGCTCCAGCAGCAGCATGCGCCAGAAGGCACCGGGCACGCGGGGCCCAGCCTGGCACTGGCGGAGGCGCTGCAGCAGCTCCTGGCAGCTCTTCACCGTGGGCAGGGAAAGCGGGTGCTGGTGGGACGAGGTCCCTGCCTTGCCGCTGGAGCCTCCCCCCGGCCCACAGCACCGGAGGTGTGCGGGGAAGGCAGCGCTGGCCAAGCGCAGCCCCAGGCTCCGGGCTCAAGCGCTGCCTTTGGCTGCAGAAATCCTCATTGCCCGAGAGTCAGAGGTGCAGCAAGAACCGAGCTGGAGCCAAACCGGGATCAGGCTTTAGAGCTAAAGTGGGTCAAGGGAGCCTGCAGCAATCGGGAGAGAAAATCTCCTTTCTTTTCTCCCTTCTTGGCAGCGGAGCTGTAAATCTGTGCCCGGAATACAGACACGGTGAGGATATTGGCAAAGGCAAACCTCGGCTTAGAAAACCCCCAAGGAAGCTCCCAGCGTCGTCCTTCTCTCTGCTGCAGCGTGGGGAAGGGCACAGACCTGAGCCTGCGGGCAAGAGCTCCCCAGGAAGGGAGCTGCCTCACAAAGAACTCAGTGTCTTTGCTCTGGGGCTGCTCTGGTTGGCGTTGGCTTCTCCTCGAGCTGCACCAGGAGGAGCAGTCGCTGTGCTCTGTGTGCACAGGGCCAGGGGAGCTGGGTCTGTCCCTTCAGGGCTCCCTCCCTACATCTTTCTTTGCTACTGATCGCTTGATCTTTAGGACACCGTCGGTCAGCGAAGGGGGGAAGGTGACAGAGGAAAACCCTTCCATAACCTGCAAGGAACGAGCGGTTTGGGTAGGACAGATTCAATGAAAACCAAAGCGGAGGCCAAAAGAACCGGAGGGGTGGGGGAGCAGGGGATGGAGAGACAGAGACAACAGCAGAGATCAGGATCCCACCTGCAGGGGCAGGAGGCCAAAGCCACCGAGCAGATGGAGCCCAAGTGGCAGCTCTGAGGAACGTGCCAAGTGCTCTGTGGAGGATCCTGCTCTCCAGCTCTGAAGGGACATCAGCTGCTCCCCACGCACCATTCATCCGGACGGTGCTTCATTAACGAGGGCCCTCTCCAGCTCCAGAAGCTGCTGTCAAAGCCCCTGGGCATGGGGTTAGCAGCAGAGGGTCCTGTCCCTCAGCAGCAGGGGGCCCCCTGGTTAAACTGGGTTCCTCTTAACTTCTACGTACACCAAGAGCTGCTTCTGGCCTACAAGGGCTCAGTGAAGGATTTAATGCATCTCAGAGGTTACGCTTCATGGAAGGGCATCCAGCGCCTGCTCCACCAGCGCCGGAACGGAACCATCACACAACCAATCAGAAGAGGGGATTGTCTTCAACGGAGGCCTTTAATCCAGGCATCCTTCCAGACCACACCAAGAAACTAAGAGGGTTCTAAGAGCAGCCCTTTCCTCGTGCTGTGTCCCCAGGATCTGCCCTGGTTCCCGCAATCAGGCTCGGGAGAAGAGGCCACTGTCTCTTTAATAAAGACATGGAGGCTGGGTTTTCCGTTAAGGCAAGGGTTGCATCCTGCTGCGGGGACCTGGGAGCGCAGCTTTGATTACAGAGACAGAACAAAGGCAGCTCAATCACAACTAAAACAGAACTCTTACACTCTGAAGACGATTCTGAATGACAAACCCAAATGACAGCCAGAGCCAATCTGCTCCTGGTTCCCGTCCTGAGCCCGGGGCAGAACCAATTCTGAGGTACGAGACAATAAATTAAGAGTCCATCCCAACCGCAGAGATCGCCCTCTCCTCAATGCGACGTCTTCTTCACTCCCTTCCCAAATTTGGCATCGAGTCCGAGGCCTGCAAAGAAGAGAGAAAACCACCCCTGAACCATCGAATGGGGTGGGCTGGGAAGGACCTTGAAGCTCCTCCAGCTCCAACCCCTGCCACGGGCAGGGACCTTCCACCAGGGCAGGGTGCTCCGAGCCCCTGTGCCCAACCTGGCCTTGAACAGTGCCAGGGATGGGGCAGCCACAGCTTCTCTGGGCACCCTGGGCCAGCGCCTCAGCACCCTCACAGGGAAGAGCTTCTGCCTTATCTCCAACTGAACTTCCCCTGGTTCAGTCTGAACCCATCACCCCTTGAACTGTTGCTGCCGCCCCTGATGAAGGTCCCCCTCCAGCATCCTTGCAGTCCCCCATGGACCCTCCACCAACACGCTTCTCATGCAACTGCATCTGCCTTAGACCAATGTCTTCTGTTGGCTCTCCCCTCACTGCACCCCATTGGTTTCAGCGCAGGAGGGACAGATCTCAGGGCTCTGCTTTCCAGACTCACCCAAGAACACGAGGACCGTCCCCACCCACTGCATGGAGCTGATGGGGTTGGCAAAGAGGATGACGGACGCTAAGATGGTGAAGAACTTGCGGGTTGTGGTGATGATGGAACACGTCAGAGGGCCGAAGTACACCACGGTCATGAAAATAAAGCTCTGTGAAAGGCAGAGAGATGCGTGTTGTCAATGGGAGCAGAGGAAGTGCAACGGAGCTCGTGCTTTCAGGTGAACACCACTGCGCCAGAGCTGAGCCCCGTTTCAAATCCTCATTATTTGGGTACAAACTGTTTTACACTGAAGGGAGCCAGGACAGAAATGAGCACCACCCACCACATCCAACGGGAGGCAGCGCTTCCTGCCCATCTCCCAGCTGGGAAAGAGAGAATCCCAGCCCGGGCTGGGCTGGGAGGGACCTTAAAGCTCATCCAGCCCCAACCGCTGCGCAGCAGAGGGGCAGGATCCCCTCCCTCACCCGCTGCTCCCACCCTGGGGTGCACCCAGCACACGGCGGGGGGGTACAGCTCCATGAAGCCTGCGGAGCAAGGGAGGTGAATTTACCTGACCCAGGGCGCTGGTGAGGCCGAAGAGGAGGATGTTGTAAATGATGCTGGGAAAGCGCTCCGTGAAACTCAGGAACTCCCAGAGCTCTCCAGTGAACACAATCCCTGGAACAAAGATCCCGCTGGAGAATCCTGAGCCCGAGGCAGCCGCGGAGCCACTGCCCCCGGGGTGCAATCCCAGTTCCCGCTCACAGCAGGAGCTACCAATGGTGAGGACTAAATCCCAACACAGTGGGAAAAGAGGAGGGAAAGCCACCACCTTCCTGGTTAACGCATTCAGTTCTATGGAGCAGCTGCAGCAGCTCCTCGCAGGAGCTGCTCTCCGTGTGGAGCAGGAAGCGGCACTGATGCTCGCTTCTCCGCTGGGCAAGAGGGTAGGAGCCGAGGTGGAGCCCAGCGCTGGGCGCTGCACTCCGCGCGAGGCCACGGCCATGGGAAGAGCTCACAGGGAACAGCCCGAGTTCCACATCCAACAGAACCGACCCCAAGGGATCCATGAAGTGCGTTGTAAAGGGTGCTGCAGCCCCGCTGCTGGAGCTCGGCCACCGGCACTGGCAGCCTCTGGGGGAGGTGGCTTCTGCAGCGTGTTCCTTACCAGCCCCCAGGAACAAGGTGGACCAGAGGTTAACGTTGAGCATCATATGGTTGGAACCCGTCTGGTAGTGAGCTCTCATGTGGTCCTGAGACACTCCGGTCAGCCCGTCCAGGGTCAGCGACAGCAGCTGAGGGAAGACCAGAGGCAGCGAAGGAACCTTCCCCCTTTACCCCTTCTCCAGGAGGAAAACCTCGACCGTTCCCCAGCTTTTACATCCCAATCACCCACTGAACAGCAGCGCGGGGCCTCAAACCACGGGCCAGGAGGAGGGCGAACGCTGCGGCCCTGATCTCAGTCCATGGCTTTGAGCGCTCCCCTCAACCTCCAGTGCCCTCTCTGCGGAAGCGTTTCCACATCACCTCATGGACGCGCTCGAGATCCAAAGGCCACGGCCTTATCTGTGCTGCGGCTGCTCCTCGGCCCTGCCATGCACTCACCAGGAGGAGCTCTCCGTAGCCAAAGCCGTGCTCCTCGCTCCCGGCTGCCCGCTTGGGCTTGTACAGGAAGAGGGCGACGCCGGCCACGATGAGGAGGACACAGAAGTACTTGGCTACGGGGTACCTCTTCCGCAGCAGAGTCACTCCTAAAAGCATGACTGGAAAGAGGCAATGTCACAGAGCGCTCCCCAACCCTCTGACGGGAGCTCAGCTCGGAGCTAAAGCACCATCCCCCCTCCCCGCACTGGAGCTTGGGAAGAGCTCTTTTGATGGATAAGGTCCCCGTTAAGGGTACGAGAGCCCCCCCCCCCCCCCCCCCCGAGTGTACAAAGGGAAATGTGAAGTTTCCTTACCCGGAATGGGCTTACAGGATTTGCCAAGGACCTGCAAGAGAAGGATGGGGTTAAGTACCCACGGAGCATCCTTCGGGGATGGCAGCAGCACGGGGTGCGCCCCCCCCCCCCACCAGAACACAGCAGGGACTCCACAAGAGGCATCAGAACCCCCACCACAGAACCACCGCTGAAGGAACGGTGCCAGGAACCCCCCCAAACCCTCCAACAGTGAATCCCCACCACGTCCAGGGATTGCTGTTCCCTTTCTGAGCTCCCCGAGCGCGCTCTGCCCACCGAAACGCCGCGGCAGAGCCCACAGCGCCCGGCACAGGAACAGCCGATGGCCCCGCGCCCCCGTGCTGCACCTGCGTGGGGTAACTGACGAACTGCAGAGCCGAGTTGCTGGACACCATCGCGCCCAGGTAGGAGAGGGAGCAGGCGGCGTAGAGCCAACTCCGGGTGCGATCCACTTTGACGGCATCGAACACATGGATCACTGCGGGGAACGGCGGAGGGAGGTCAGAGAAACAGCGGGAAGCACCTCGGAGAATGCCGCCCTGGATTGGGTTGAAGGGACCTTAAAGCTCCTCCAGCTCCAACCCCTGCAGGGGCAGGGACACCTTCCACTGGGGCAGCTCCAAGCCCCTGTGTCCAACCCGGCCTTGAGCACTGCCAGGGATGGGGCAGCCACAGCTCCTCTGGGCACCCTCACAGGGAAGAGCTTCCGCCCAAGCGCTCATCTCAGCCCCCCCCCCCCCCCCCGTTTCGGGTCAAAGCCGTTCCCCCGCCCCGATCGCTACGGGCGCCCGCCCGCGCGCGCCCCCCGCCCGTTACGAGCGCTCACGGAGTTTGGCGAAGGCGGCGTTCACCACGCACTGGATGAACACGAGCGTCAGCGCGAACCGGAACCGCTCCTCCTCCGCGCCCTCCCCGTAGCGCCCGCGGGTGCTGCAAGAGCGGAGCGGCCGTGAGGCGGCGCCGGGCGGCGCGCGGGGCCCCGCGGCGCCCCCCCCCCCCCGCTCACATGCTCTCCTGCAGGATGCCGTAGTAGAAGTAGCACGCGAAGACGCCGACGGAGCAGAGGGGGAGGCGGAGCCGCTCGGGCAGCGCCGTTCCCGCGGCCGCTCCCGGAGCCGCTCCCGCGCCCATCGCGGCCCCGCGCCCGCTCAGCGCCGGCGCCACCTCCAGGACCGCATCGCTCCGCGCGCCCGCCGGAGCCGCCGGCCCCATGCGCGCGGCCCCGCGCCCGCCCGCGCGCCGGGCCCCGCCCCCGCCTGCCCGCGGCACGGCCCGGTCCGGCAGCGGCGCCGGGAACGGAGCGGGCGGCGCCGGGACCGCGCGGGGCCGCGTTTCGGACGGGACGGAGCCCCCCGGGGACGCGCCGGGACCGCGGCTCTGCCGCGCGGCCCCCTCCGCGGAGCGCCGCTAGGGGCGGGCAGCGCCCGGGGCAGCCCCGGGATGGGGGCCTTCGCTGAGCGCGGCCCTCGAGGGACGCACCGTGATGTGGAGCGCGGGGATTGGCTGTGAACCAGTGGGCGGAGCCAGCGGAACCGTTTGCGGGCGGGACCGCGCCGTCACCGGAGCGACTCTGGCAGAGTGCGCGCATGCGCAAGGGGAGGCGCTGCCCCAGCCTCCGGCAGTGCCGCGGTCCTAGAGCCCGCCCGCCCCCCGCGGTCCTAGCGCCCCCCGCCCGCCCGCGCCATCCGGGACCCGCGGGTTCCGCTCGATCCATTGAGTGCAACAGCGACACCGCACCGGCACCGTTCCAACGCCTCAAGTGTTTATTTCGTGCCCTCCAGCGCCGGAGCCGCCCCCGCCGAGCTCCGCAAACACGAACCCGAAACGGGGACTCCAAAGAGCCGCAAAAGCAGCGGCTTCGGGAGCCGCGTTCGCGTCAGACACGGGAGAGGCGGCCCCGCTCCAGCGCCGAAGGCTTCGACCACCGCTGCTGCCCGGCGCCACCCCCCAGACCTCGTGCATGGACCCCCCGGGCCCCTGCACAGCAGCAGCCCCCGGAGCAGGGCCCTTTCCACCTCCATCCCCTCTTCCTGCCAAGGCACATGGAAAACCTCCGCTCAGGCGCAGGGAAACGCAACAGCGGCTGTTGGCTCCTTCCCGCCGGCTCTCAGCAGCGCCCGCAGCACAGACACAGCACTCCCAAAGCCTGCCCGGGGGTCCAAGGTGTGCCGGGGGCTGCTGCCTCCCCAGCCCCACCTGTGCCGGGGGACATGAGCTGCGCTGACAGTGCTGATCCAGCCCAGGGCAGGGGGCCCACAGGCCCCTTCTTCCCCCTTCCCAGGGCTCAGCGATCCCCACCCGAATCCTCCCAGAGCCCAACCTTGCCTCTGCTGCTCTTCACCAGCAGAACAACCACAGGGGAAACAAGGACAACCGATCACAGGGAAGCGCTTTGAGAGGCGAGGCTCAGAACGAGCGTCTCCAGCAGCAAGGAATCCCACGGCGCTCCGTGCTTCACAGTTCTATCATCCTGGGAGGAAGCCTGTCCCAGTCACAGTCCCAGGGCTGCCTCTTGGCTGTCACATCCCACTCTCGAGGCACCGATCTCCAGCGGCCGCAGGAGCTGCGCTCCCAGAGGATTCACACCACCAGGGAGCTGTGGAAGACGACGCTCTCCTCGGGCTGACCACGCTTCCAGGGTTCATAGCTCAGGGAAGGAGCCGTGGCCGCGTCGCTGAAGCTGCTGCCCGCAGCGTCCTTCCGCACCCCGAGGAACGGGGCTGGGGGCTGGCAGGATGTCAACGTGCCCGGGACGGGGCTGGAGGAAGCTGGGAAGCTCCTGAAGAGGAAGCCCACGTTTGGGAAGAGAGGCTTCACCAGGCTGACGGGGCAGAAGGCAGAACCGGTGGGGTTGAAATGCACCTTGTTCTTGTCTGGGCAGGAAGGCTGGAAAGGCTGCTCAGGGCCGGGGGAGCTGGAGAGAGACAGAGGGGATGGCATTGGGGATGGATGCTCCCAGGAGCGTGGAGCAGCCACAGGGAGAACACCCGGAGCTGCAGCACCCTTCAGAGAGCCGGGCTGGGACTGAGCCCCCAGGGGCTGCAGCACCCCTCAGGCACAGAGCAGCACAAGGAGCCTGTTCTGTTGAGAGCTGACTTCTACAACTGCTGCTGCTCCTCAAGGGCTCTGCTGACCACCAGCCACTGGTAGGAGGGGACGGGACCACCAGACCCTTCCCAAGGGTCAGCATTCCAGCTTCCTGCTCTGCGCCAGGCCCAGAGCAGCCCCAGTTTGCTCAGGAATGCACCCCCTGCTTTGAGAGGGGGTGATTGTAGGAGCAGACCCTCAGCTGCCCCCATCCTGGCAGCCTCTTGTAGGCCCATCCTCAAGCAGGTGCTGCCAACAACAACTCCTGGTACTTACGAAGCTTCTTCAAAGGCCCGGATCTTCTCGCATCCCTCCGGAGGCTCCCGGTTGAACACATAGCTGTGGTTGGGGCGAGGGGAGGATGCGAAGGGCAGCACTGGGGAGGGGCTGCCCTCCTCTGACAGGGAAGGAAAGGCACATTTGGAGTGATGTTTGAAAAGAAACCAACAGTGCCCCAACCTCACCACGTCCCTCCAGACCCTGGCGCTGGAGGCTGCAGGACTCAAAGCCCCAACCTTTCATGTGCCATTCCCAGCTCACGTCCCCCATCTGCTGCTGGAAGCCACCCACCACAACATAGCCATGACCGAGACCCTCTCTCCCATCCCTGCATCAGCCTCCAACCCGGCACACAGACAGAGATGAGCCACCGCCCCCCTTTGTCCCCCGAGCTCCCAACCCCTCTGCTCTGGGTTCTTACCTTTCTCTTTGGGCTCCGGCTGCACCTCATCCCCTGCAGAGGAGGGTTCTTCCGTTGTCAGCCTCCCCCGGGGGGGTGGAGAGAGGTGCAGAGGCAGCGAAGGGGAAGGGGAGAGGCTGCTCCAGCTGCCACTGCCAGGCTCCAGCACCAGGGAGGCAGCTCCAGACCCCCTCTGGGCAGGCGCTGGTGCCCTGTGCCCATCTGGGACATCCAGGATCTAGGGAGGAAGCAAGGTCTTACAGGAGGAAGAAAGCCCCTTGTCACCAGGGAAGGGGTTTAAGAGCAGCTTTAGCTACGGAGAGCAGCTGCTTGGGGTGCTGGATCCAGCTACAGGCAGAGCCTCTGCTCCAAGGACATGGACACACTTCAGTTCCAAGCCATCTGGAGTCACTTCTCCCACATCTGCCCAGTGCAAAAGAGCCTCTGGACACCAGTCTGAGCGTCTTAAAGCTGCCAGTGAGGTGTCAGCTACCCTGAGATTGCTACTGGCTGATCTCTCATAGCACCAGCGAGGTTGAAGGAGGGAAGCAGCAGCCACTTGACCCAATTTACACCATTAAATGCCTAGAACAGACTGAAACCAGACACAGAGACTGTCCCCATGGCCAAGCAGCAGATACAGGAAGTGTCTTTAGAGAAAGGGGTTTCCAAGAGCACCCAGAGGCTCCAGAGCAACCCTGTGAGCTTCACTTACCCGCAGGAGCTCCTCCTCTCCCTGCTCCTTCACAAACGCTTCCTCCAGTTCCTGGTTTAGGCCTTCCAGGCTCCTGTGCAAGCAGGGGCTGAGCCTCAAAATGGGAGATGGAGAAAGGAAACCTGAAGGAGAGTCCTGTGACACAGCCCAGAGTCAAAGGAGTGCACAGTTGTATCTGCACAAACTCATCCTGTTCCCACAGCAATTCCCAAGGCTCAGGCTGACAGAAGCCCTACAGCAGAGTCATGACATGTCACTAACTGCAGATCAAAGCATAGGCACACAGTGAGGTGGGAGAAGAGGAGAAAAGGGTCTCCTGAGGCATAGGAACAGCTTGGACACCTGCCCTGGGACACGTGGCGGTGGCAGAGCCAGGAGAGGCAGGAACGTACCCAGAGCGATGGGAGGACAGCGTGGTCCCCCTGCAGTGGGGAGCTCTTCTCCTTTTCTCTGCCATGGAACTTTGTTCTCTGGAGCTGCTGCTTCAGTTTGGCAATCTGGCAAACAGAGTCTGAGCTAGAACCAGGCAAGCCAACACCCCTCCACCGAACAGGATCGGGCCCGGTCCCTCTCCTCCCCCTCTCTTCCAACCCACAGGGAAGTGCCAAAATCGAGATGGCTTCAATCGCAAGGAGCAGCTTTGGCCTCCTCAAGAAGGATGGAGCAGAACCACTCAAAAGGCCTCATCACAGCCTGCCCCGCTGCAGTGTGCCCAGCACCATTCCTCTGGAGGATCTGGGTTTTCCTCCACCTACAGAAAGGTGGGAACCGCCTGGAACCCACAGACACCACGACACTGACAAGCAATGCACTGAGCTTCAGTGAGGCTGCTTTACAATAGCTGCCTGCTAGAAGAAGCCACCAAGACCAGTCTTTAGTTGGATCACAGAGCGTTAGGGATGACAGTAAGGGCTAAGGTCTCATCTTCAGTAGTCTCCTGGCCTCCCACTCCCCTCCCATGCCAGCAGCAGCCTCCTGTACATGAGGAACTAGCACAGACCTTGCTCAAGCGTTGGGGGTGGTGTAGTTTACCTCTCTGCGGTGGTCTGTGCTACCCCAAGAAGCAGAACGCTTGTGAGCACTGGAGTTGGCTTTCCCCACTTCCACATCATGCCAGGACACCGGAGTCTGAAGTGATGAGAAACATGGCTGAGAATAAGCACAACATTTACTGCTTTAGAGACTGTGGTGGAGTCCTAAGAACAAGCGATCAAGTTCTGCCCATTCACTGGCCTGCTCCAGCCTCCCCCATCAATGCGATAATCACAGAATCAATCCCAGACTGGTTTGGGTTGGAAGGGACCTTAAAGCTCCTCCAGTTCCAACCCCTGCCATGGGCAGGGACACCTTCCATAGAGCAGGGTGCTCCAAGCCCCTGTGTCCAACCTGGGCTTTAGCACTGACAGGGATGGTGCAGCCACAGCTTCTCTGGGCACCCTGTGCCAGCGCCTCAGCACCCTCACAGGGAAGAGCTTCTGCCTTATCTCCAACCTGAACCTCCCCTGTTTCGGTTTGAACCCATCACCTCTTGTCCTACCGCTTGTGGACAATCGCCACAAGTGCCTTCGATGATCTCAAGTTCCTTTCCAGCCCTGACTACTCCATGATTCTATGAGATAAAGAGCATGACCCTGGAAGAAGAACTGCAGCAGCCCCGTGCTGCGGTGCCGCAGGGTTTCATGTTCGAGGCGCTTGCTGTATGAAGCAGCATCACCAAGAGGGTGAGAACACACAACGTGCTCCTGAGACCTCAGCCTCCCAGCCTGGGGTCCAAAGATGCAACCAGAACCAGAGGGTGCCTGAAGAGGGGCTGGAGGAGCTCAGCTGCCTCTGCAGCTCATGGGCCTCCGTCTGCAGGGCTGCAGGTCTCCAGTGCCTCCTCATGCAGAGCAGCCTCAGCACCATGTTCCCAAGCTGCTGGCCAAGCACTAGGCATGGTTTGAATATCAATGGCAATCAGAAAGCACTGTTAATGTGATCAGCAAAGGGTGTGAACTTCCTCCCCCTGAACTCAGCACGATCCCAGCAGTCCCACAGGCCCAGCATTTTCGAGACCAACCATCACTTTTTCCTCCCCAACATCCCATTGCAGTGCCTCTCCGAACGCTCCCCCCGTGTCACTGCCATTTCTGTGGGAGGCTTTGGATGACATTTCCCTCCTCCAGGCTCAGGAGGTGCAAGGGCCTGAGAACAGCTCCTCTCTGAGCAGCTGAGCTGATCTCCCCAGAGGCTCCTGCAGGAACAGCAGCTGCTTTAAACAAGCCTCTTGAATCCAGGGGATGACAGAAGCTGCTGCTCTCAGAACAGGCTTGAAAGTCTATTTAAACCAGAGGAACAAGGCACTGTTACCCAGAGAGGCACCAGCTTTCCCTTCTGGAAAGGGATACAGGTGATTTCTAGGCAGAAACCCAACCCTCTTCTGACTGAACAGGCTCTGAATAAAGTCCCTTCTTACCCACAGCACTGTGTTCCCTGTTGCCTGCATCTCCATTTTGCAATACCTGTGAGCAGCAGACAGCAGAGCACAATTCAACTCGTTTGGTTGGAGAGAAAAAAGAAGAGCCTGAACCACTGCTCTGAGGTCCTGCTCTGCTCTGAGCACTCACAGCCACCCTGACCTGCGCCAGACTGAGCTAAGGAGCAGCCCAACGTGGTAGGAAATCCTATGGCAAGGACTAGCCTTGTGCATGGCACATCTGAGCTCATTTCCTACCTCAAACGCTCTCCCCTAAACAGCTCAAACACCATTATTTGGCCGTTATCCCAAAGCATTGTGTCATTGTGTCCCAGGAGATCACACACGTAAGGACAAGAGGCACAGGTCTAAGGGACAAGACCGCAGCCCTGTCCCATGTTACTGCAAGAAGCAAGTGTGTGGGAAGCCGAACTCCTGCTGCCAGGACAGTCCGGCCTTGCAGGATGCGACAGAAACTGTCCTCAAGTCAACAGGAGCCTCCTGAGCCCTGCTTGAGGAGTCACTCACTGCAGCCTGTTGCTGGGACACCCGAGCACTGGGGCTCACAAGAAAACTCAGGCCTAAAAAGGAAGAAAAGCTGCTGCTTGCAATAGGAAGGCCTGAGCCCGGAGGGCGCGGACACGTCCCCACCTCTGCAGGCACTGTCAGGGCAGAAGGAAATTACAGAACCTTTTGTACTAACTGTGACAAAACCGCTTCCTCAGAGACAGGAGAGAGAACAAAGTGCTTTGCACAGCACGAGAAAGCCACAAGCTCTGGCCCTGTGCAGTGCTGGCACCCTCAGCCCCTCACTGAGCACCATGCACCTCTCCTCCATCCCGTGACAGCAAATGGACAGAGCTCTGCGGAAGAGCTCATCAGGAGCTCAGTAAGGAGATGAACGTGTGCTCATGACAGAGAGTCCCAGGTTGGGGAACTCCTGAGCCTGAGAACAGGGCAGGAGCAGCAGAGTGCCGGGGTTATGAGGAGGAGGTTCTGCTGATGCACAGGGCAGGCTGGATCCCAGGACTTCACCCCCAGCTGTCACCAGCCAAGTCCTTTGCCACACAGAGGGGTTTGTGTGTGAAGCACTGGAGATCAGTGCTCATTTCGCATTGTGCAAGGTGGAATTACCATTTGCAAGACTCCTGCAGATAATGTTGAAAGGCTGCAGCACCTATTCACTGCCGGGAGTGCTCAGCTCCAAGCTCACATAGGAATTAACTTAGTAATGGCTTCCATTCCAGGAAGAAGGTGTGCCTCTTCTCCAACCTATTCCCCAAAAGGGCCATGTGCAAGATAAACTCATTAGCCCCAAAGCACTGGGGTTAAGTGTTCCCACCATGTGATAAAGCCAGAAAGGCAGAGTGTGCTTCCCTGCCTAGGAATCAAGTTGGGCAAATTCTTTCCCTTCCTTTCCAGCATGGCCTCTGCCCTCAGCAGAGCTCCTGGGCACTAGAACTGGAACAAAAGCAGGGAAGAATACTTTGGAAAGGGACAGTGGAAGCTGGAATCTAATGGAGAATTTCCTGCAAAAAACCCAGCAATAAATTTTTGAATAGCAAAGCCCAAACAGGGAGTTCACAGAGACTCAATGTGCTGAATAAACCACTCATTGGGCAAACGGATGCCCTTATGCTCCTGAATTCCTCCACCTCTGCAGATATGGCACTATTTGCTGCCATACAGTAATATTTACAGGTTGCTAAGAGTTCCTCGAGGACTGGAGCTCTTCCATCCTCCAGCAGAGCTGCCTGTGCCAGCGAGCCCGTGGTGGGAGCACCCCTGACTCCTCGCAGCGTGTGGCACACAGCCCAAGAGCTTTATATAAGGACTTGGCCCAGGACTGCAAGCCAGGAAACGCTAAAGTAGCATCGAGCCAGTGCCGGAGAAGGGAGCCAGAGGCCATCTGCCTCCAAACAAGGCCAAGGAAATTCTAACTGCATCAAAGTGGAATCAAGTGAAGCTGGGAAGCAAAAGGGGGGAAAAAGCCTTCCTAGAAAGCTGCAGCTGGATGGCTGGAAGTTTCATGTCTTCCCTATTCATCCCAGTTTACAGCTCACTGCAGTCCTGCAACCCTCTGCTGGGCCACAGACCTCAAGGGCAGTCTGCAGGTGTTTCTTACCTGGGTAGCTTTGTCATTCATGCATGAGGTGGAAGCTCCTTCAGCATCCCGAGGCCACTGTCCCAGCAGGTAGGAGCCCACGATGGTGTCCAGCGAGGAGGTGCGCCGCACACGGGGCTGCCGGGGATGGCAGTTCTTCTCCGCAGCAGCAGCACAGGGAACACTGGCTGCACAGGGGGAAAGGAAAGAACATGAGACTTCTAAAGCCAAGGTTCAGCACCAGCAGTGTCACAAGTAACAGGCCCACATCCACTGCAATGATCACAGGGGAACTGACACATACAGCCTGGAGAATCCCACCCTGGTTTGGGTTGAAGGGACCTTAAAGCTCCTCCAGTTCCAACCCCCTGCCACAGGCAGGGACACCTTCCACTAGAACAGGTTGTTCCAAGACCCTGTGTCCAACCTGGCCTTGAACACTGCCAGGGATGGGGCAGCCACAGCTTCTCTGGGCACCCTGTGCCAGCACCTCAGCACCCTCACAGGGAAGAGCTTCTGCTCAAGAGCTCATCTCAGTCTCCCCGGTGTTAAGTTAAAGCCATTCCCCTTGTCCTGTCCCTGTAGGCCCTTGTCCAAAGCCCCTCTCCAGGTTTCCTAGAGCCCCTTTAGGCACTGGAGCTGCTCTGAAGTGCAGCAGAGGGGTAGAATCCCCTCCCTTGACCTGCTGGCCACTGGTGTCCTATTGCTTCTGACGTGCCCAGTGAATTCCCCCTCTCCCAACAGCAGCAGCTCCTCCCTGCCAAGGCCACGTGAATGCCCAGCGGCAGCACGGGCGGATTTGCTGCTCCAAGTCAGCTACTGATAACCAGCAGCAACAGAAACATCACTTCAGTGGAGGGGCCATAAGGGCTGGGAGCTCAACTGCTCCATCTGCCTCCTTCCTCCCCCTCCGCTCCGCTGCAGAGCCCCATTCACACTTATCACCAAGAGATTTTGCCCTGGCAGCACAGGTTTTATTGCAGTCCTTAAGTGGATGCTTGAAATCACTGACGAGACATTTCAGAGGAGGCTGAGGAAGCTGCTACACAACCAACTGTGAACAGTGTAGAACCCCCCCCGCCACTGCTGTCTGAAAGGCTGCGTTGCTTGTGCTACCTGGAGCACAACGCTTAATCAGAGAACCCAGGCTCCTACCCGTGCTAAGACCCAGCAGCAAAAGGGAGCCTGCGTGCCTCAGTTTCCCCCAGGAAGTGTGCTATTGTTCACTTCCAGTTTCAAGGAGACCAAGGGAATGCCTGCAAAACTTTGGATCCTTCAGTGGGAGCACTGGGTGCCTGTGCTGTTTGTGTGACAGCAGTGAGACACCAGCACAACCCCATTACAAGCCAAGAGCCGAGAGGGCAGAGCCAAGCATCTCTATTGCTACAACAAAGGGATACAGAGCTGTGCCCTCCCTATATCCTCCATCATCATAATCCAAACAAGATGGGATCAATCCATAGCTGCCACTTCTGCAGCCCTGCAGCTGAAGAGAAGCTTTTCTTGCCAAAGGCAGAGGTATCAGGAGGCAAGTTGAAGCCAGCAGGAAAGTCTGTTTGCATTTGGTTTGGATTAGACACGCCAGTTGCCACACACCAGAACCAGCCCTCTGGCCTCCTGGCAAGGTATGAAGGCCATGCACAGCTCCCTGCTCCAGGTGCTTTGTGTACATTCATTCCCTGCTTCCTCCCCAAAACCAGGGCAGGGCAGGCAGGGATGGAGTTAAACCAGGCTAAACTCAGCCTTGAAACTGTTAAAATACTGCTGTGTTTGCCAAATACCTCTGCATACAAAGGTGCTGCAGCCCCCAGCTCAGGCTGTTCCAGCGACACGGCCTGGTGAATATATCTTTTATTATCAGCTAAAATCCCATTTTTGAGCAGCGGAATTTGAGCTGTAGGTGAGAAAAGGGCAGGAACGAAAAGCCACATGGAAGGGCAAGAGAAGCATCAGGCCCTGCACAGCCACACCTCGCAAGGGCCACACTGGGTTAAAGGCTCATTGTGCAGTTCCAGGCACACTCCCTGCTCCCACCAGTTAACAGCAAGTACCACGAGCTCCAGTTTAGAAACTCATGAGTATTTGTGGCTTCCTCTTCAATGCCTCATTGCCCACACAGGCAAAGTCACTTGTACCTCCATTACATGTGACTGCATCTGTCTCTTCCTCTCCTGCTGCTCAGAGGAACTGAACTGTCCCGTGGCAGGGCAGCCCCATCCTGTGCTGCTCTGACAGTCCATGGCCCCAAAAGCTCTCTGATACAATCAGAACATCCTGAGTGACTGGGGTCACTCTTGTACTCCAAACCTCCCACACGGGCAATGTGGGCAAAAAGCAGCCTGAAAGGGCTCAAGAACAGACACAACTGATATGGTTTAGTGGTGGACTTGATCTTGAAGGTCTTTTCCAGCATAGTTGATTCTATGATTGACAGCAGAAAAGACTTGGCCTCCTACAGTGACAACTGTGCGATGGCTGACCACCACCTAAAGCTACTGATGCATGAACAGCAACAACTGCTGCTCCTTCCACGAAGAACTCCACCACTGAGCAGTCCAGCCTGGTTTTAGGAGCACTGGGCAGGGCAGGGTGCTGCTGGGTGCAGAGGCTGCCTGCACAGCGCTCGGGGCACAGAGGCAGGGTGGAGTGTCCTGTTTACAGTCCCTGTGCTATTATCATCCCCCTGCACGGAGCTTGCATGAGCTGCCACCTGGCCACAAGCTCTGGAGCTGGTCCAGGCCAGCTCCATAGCTGAGAAGTGTCAAGTTGTGGAGCTGTTCCTTCCCATGTGACAGTAAAGCTGCTGCAGATAACAGAGCCCTATCTCTAGGAGCCATTTGGCTGACTCCAAACGCTGCACGAGGCTTTTGTGCAGGCACAAGTTAGGCTGGTGCAAAGTAGGAAGTCTTCAGATGTGCAGTGTCCCTGGTCTGTCCCAACCACAGCAGCAGTGAGCTCAGAGATGCCTCAGTCTCTC
Organism: Myiopsitta monachus; assembly: GCA_017639245.1. Lineage (NCBI taxonomy): Eukaryota > Metazoa > Chordata > Aves > Psittaciformes > Psittacidae > Myiopsitta > Myiopsitta monachus. Next base: position 5,031,308 of record CM029919.1, read on the forward strand.
TAGAGCCAATCTCTGCATCTAGAAAGAGAAAACAGGAGTCTGCAGTAAACTTAATGCAACTCCTAGGGTCACTTTTCACTAAGGAATACTGACAGCTGGCAACACTAAAGCTCCCCTTACTACTTGGAGTTGTAAAATGTTCTTCCTTCCTTCCCTCCTGCAGATTTCACCCTGGGGAAACAAAACCTTCAATATCAGAAACTCAGGGACACAGTTGTTCAGAGCCTGATAGTTCTGGAGTACATCCCTGCAAAGGTCTATCTTCAAGCGAGGAAGCACAAAAAACAACAGTCTACGTTTAAATAGCAGCAGCTTCCCAATTAATCATGGAGCAATGGGCTGAGGCTTCCCACAGAGGGAAGGTATATCCAGGTATATTCTGCTATATCCAGGTGTACCAAATGGGTTTGGATGTAGGGTTTGGGTTATTGGACGTGGCAGGGAGAGCCTATGCCAAGATGGAACCAAAGCAGCTCCGTGAGTAACTAACTTGTGCAAGTATCTGCCACCCCAGTGGAACAGAGATTACTATTACATTAGTATTTCACATCAGTGTCAGCTTCCCCAGTCTAAAGTCTGGTCTTTTCATGCTCTAACACATCTTACTCAGACGATGCTCCCAGTTTTGGGTGCGGTGAGATAACATAAAGGCCTACGTTTCATTTCTTGTGATTACAGCAGGACCTTGTGCCAGAAGCTTTACTTTTAGATAAAGTATCCACATCAAAGCAGGCAGCTGGATGGGTGTCAGTGTCCCCCACTGCACCCCAGCACTGCTCCCTGCATCTGCCACATCCTCCCACACTCTGCCTGGGAGAACTCTATACAAAGCACTTTCTTTTTGCACAGCAGCCACTCAGACACAGTTTGCATGGCACAAGAAACGTTGGCATTGCTGTGGTGGTCACCAGGGCAGCAGCTCCACCAGTGGGAAGGAAATGAGCTTTCCTACCACAGGCAGAGCACTAAAAGCACCCCATGTACATCTTCAGAACTGTTCTGCTTCCTGAGGGATGGCTCAAACCCACAGCTCGGGTGTAGAGCAGGTCTTGGCCTCAGCATCTGAGCAGGCAGAGCAGTAGGCGAGGCTGAGCCACAGCAAGAAATCCAACAGCATCCTCTCCTTGTCTGCAGATGTAACTGGAGCAGCCACAGGCAGGACTTGCAGAGGACGTTAAGAACAGGGAATCCCACTTCACCTCACCCTGCAGGAGGGTACTTGATCAGCAAACCTCTCTTCTGAGGCCCAAACCCACTTCAACCAGGCATTCCCAAGCAGCAGAAGTGGGAGTGAAACCAAGACCAGAACTGAAGCTTCGCCATTAGAACTCATTTAAATCTCACTGCAGTTTCCCTTCAGTTCAGCAGTCCCAATCTTTACCAGAGCAAAGACTGTCAATCTTCACAGGGAAAGAAATGCCTTTTCTCAGCATTGTGCCTCTCTCCACACTAAAAGTGAAGATGGGGGAGCCCATCCACTGCAGTCAGCCCAGGCACTTCCCGGTGGCACACTGAAGCATTGCTGCTGCTTCATTCCCGGAGAGGACCTTACCTATCACACCACCTGAAAGCAAAGCAAGGTCAGGCAAGAAGTAAACGCTTTTTCTCTGGGAATCCCAGAACGCCCCTGAAAGAGATGAAGGAGCCGTTCTCCTTGTTCTTAATGAAATTTTAAATCCTGGTTTGAATGCTGCAGGAATCTGCAGATGTGCTGGAAAAGAGAGAAGCATTTCACAGGAATTCATGGCATGGTCAGAGCTAACTACCAAGAGAGAAACAAAGGCAAGATCAAGAACTGGAAAGGTGTTGGGTGGGAAGGTCGCAGAAGCTGGAGAGGAAAAGAAGATCCTCTCCAGAGAGGCAGCTACAGGCAGATCTTTGTAGGAGAGGAGGCAACAGGGAGACCGCAAGCTTTAACCAGCAATGAGGAGATCCGGAGCCGGCAGAACGTGCTTACTCAAGGCGCCAAAGGACAAACAAGGCTCTAAGTGCACACCAGCTGAGGGGTCTACACAAAGTCCCCACCCAAGGCACGGGCACCTCACAGTAGGCCAGGCTGCTCCAAGCTCCAGCTCTCTGCAAGGGACACATTCTACATCTCTCTCCCTCTCCATATTTTAAACTCACAAACCCTTTGCTCTTAAAGCAGATTTACAACTGAAAGGAAACTCCCACCCACGCCAGGATGGGATTTCACAGCTCTTTGCTGCTTTGAGTCAACTGTACCACAGAAACAAAGCCCTCAGCACACTGGAATCCATTGCACCTTCCGGTGGAGAGGCAGAAGCTGTGGTTGAACCACAGTGTCTGCCCCTCCTGCCTCTTGCCCAAACCACACACACCCAGAGCCCAAACCGCCCCAGAAAGTACCTGCTCTTCCCAAGCACAGTCCTCTAAGAAACCTCATGAGAACCTTTCTCTGCTTCAGCACTTGACTGGCACAGAAAGGAGCCACCCACTGAGTGGGACAATCCAGGGCAAGGAGGGTCCTACTGCAGGCTGAGGAGCTGGAGCGCCATCTGATACAACCCAGCAGGAACCTGCCCCATGGGCTTTGCTGAACCAGCCCCAAGGGCTTCACAACTGGCCCTGGAGCACAAAGGAAGCTATTCCAGGCTTTGTAATCACTTCCCCGGTTCCAGGCTGTGTTGAGTCCAGCTGGAGGGAGCTTCCCAAAGGCCACAGCATCTGCAGATAGCACTGAAGGGAATTAAGAGGGGATACCAGCAGTTCAAGCTGTCTTTTGAGGTTTCTGGATGCGGATGCTGTTGAAGAGCGTTTTCCTCCAACACAGCTCCAAGCCTGAAGCTGAACACCCCGGTGATGGAGGAAAAGAGCTGAACTCTTCACCTTTAACTTCATGCTGGCAAAGTTTGGTTTTCAAATGAGAAAACAATCTGAAGAATTTCAACACCCTCAAGGCCTTAGGTTGAAGGGCACAGCTCCTAAAGTGAGCCTGATGCAAGACACTGCTTTGGTGGGACCTTCAAGGCCATCTCTCATCCACTAACAGGGGCGGGGAGTGCTTCTGGACTGGTTTGCATGCTGACACTGAAGTAAGAACCAGAAAAAGCAAGCAAATGGGCAGCAGCCTCTCATGAGCAAGGGACTGCTCTAGAAACAAGCAAACACTTGTTCAAACATTAGATCTTTAGGACTTGCTCACTCTGCTCCTGCAGCACACAGATGATTAAGGCGCTGCCAGGCTCATCCATGTCACCTCTACCAGAATAGTGAAACCCAAGCAATGAATCTGGAGCTGTGGGTTGGGTTTTTCCCTCTTTTTTGTTAACCCTGCTTAAATCAGCTCCTGATAAGCATCTGGGCATGGGGATGACTGCAGAAGGCAGGGCTCTCACTCCGAGGATTGGAAACCTCTGATTCTCAAGGCCTTGGAAAGCTTCCAGTAGAGATATAACAAAGTCAAATGAAAACTGAATAAGACATCTTTGGTACTACTGCAGTCACAAAGGTGGGAAACAAGGAAAAAGAAAGTTTCCAGTCCTTCATACACACACAGCTACATAAATCACATTAACACTGGATGACAAGCTCTCATCCCAGACTCACAGCTCTTTCTGGCTGGTTGCAGCAAAGCCATCTGCCTGGAGCCAGCGCCCATGAGAAGCTCCTGAAACAACTTCACAGCAAGAGAAGTATCACATGTGACAGACCTGCTCACCTTCCTGCTGCCTCTTCTAACTGGGCAGCAGGACACCAAAGCCAACAGTAGCTCAGTGTTTCAGCTAACCTAAAGAGTGCAAGCACAACAGCATTATGCATGCAAGAGTTGCACAGAGCAGCCTTGGGCTCAAGCATGGCAGGAACTGTACAAACTCTGTTATTCCTGTTCCTGAATGCTTCCAGTCTGAAAGAAGGAGAAACCGAGGCACAGTGAGGAGCAGCAGCTTGCCCAGCGTCATGCAGCTGGTTTCAGGCAAGCATGGAAACCATTCTCTCCCGTTATTTACCAACCCCACAACCTCCTTTGAGATTGCCCTCATTTCCTGGAGAGCCAAGCCCACATCATCACGTGGTTTCAATGGCAGCACCACAAGTTTCATTTTTAATGCAAGAAGGCCTGCTTAATACGAATTCCAAGAGGGAATTTACTGGTCTTTCTTGGAGACCTTTCTTGTCCAAATGGGAATCCCGCTAACCCAGGACTCCCACCTTCAGCTGCAGGAGCCACGAGAGAAGTGCCAAGATCAGCTCAGCACAGCCAGCGCTGCCACTTACCCAGGATTTCACCATCCAAGGTCTGCACAAAGAGAACACATTGCACTGTGGTGCTCAACATCATTCCTCTGCCAGGGCTGGGCCAAGCACTGGGGGCTGGTTTCCCAGTGAGCAGTCAGGCAGTGCAGGGCTCACCACACCTGGACTAGAACCACTTCTCTGCACAAGTGGGTTCCTTCAGTTCTCCACTCACCCCACCATGGGAAACCTTTGCCCTGGTCCATGCAGCTGCATTGGGCAACCCCAGCTGAAAGAAAGGGTCACAAGGTGTGCAAGGCCAGGCTGGAATGGGGCTTGGAACATGCTGCTTTACTGGATGAGCTTTAGGGTCACTTCCAACACAAACCATTCCAGTACTCTATGAAATAAAAACCCACCCAGGGTAAATGACTTGGGTGTTTCCTGGCTCCTCTGGAGCATTCTGCCATGCCAAGGGACAGCTCAAACTGGCCGCAATCAGCACAAGCACTGCTATCACCCCACGAAGTTCATCCCAGCCCAATGGACATGGAACCTCAGCAGTGTTAGAATAGCTGCAGGGCTCCAGCTACCCCAAGAGCTGCCTTCAGCCACATAACCTGGCAAAAGGATGGATGCAACAGGGATGGGCCTGGCCTGCACCTGAAGAGGCTCAAACAGAAACCTGCTTCACCACCTAAAGCTGCATCACTAAAGAGAGAAGGAATGAAAAGAAGCCCAAACGCTGACGCCAGTGACACCCATCACTACAAGTCCTGACAGCGTGGATCACTAAACAGCAAGTTAAGTTCCCTTAAAGTATTCTTAGGCCTCCTTCCTGGCATCCCCCAGCTCTTCCTTGGAACAGAAGCCCTTTGAGAGCCTCAGCAGCTGCTCCTCATCTCAATGGGATCCTCTATGATCAGAGCAGCTGCAGGATCAGACCCAGCTCACTCTGCACCTCTTCTTCCAAAAGGCCACTCCAGCAGCACAGAGCTCCAGAGCAATCCGGAAAGTCAGCAGAGTCAAGTGAGGAAAGAGGTGCTAAAGCAATAGATTTCCATGCTGGGCTCCCAAAAGGTAGGAGGAAAAGTGTTAGATGATGACTCACCAGGATACCAGGTTTTGGTTAAACACTGCCAGTTTACTGCTCCAGCTCCCACACAGGCACAGGCAGCAAAGTGGAGCTCACAAAGAGCAAGGAGGCAATGGAAAGGTGAACACTTCCAAAACTCTGGATGAAATGACTGTGATCGAGAGGAAAAATCCAAGCTCCTCGAGCCTGAACAGAAGGCACAGAGCCAGGAAGAAATGAAGAGCAGCAATTCTGGCTCGTGGCAGCAGAGCTCAGCTGCTCTGCCCTCAGAGAGCTGCAGGTACACTGCAGGGCTCAAACGCAAGCAGGAGCCCACAGGCTTTGAGATTTCCTCTCTTTTCTTTACAACATCAGAAGGTACTGAGTAATTGCTCCATTAAGTGCAGCTTCACCTCCAGCTCAGTGCAGTGCTGAAGGAGGAGGCACCAGCACTCAAAAAAACTTATTTCATTAACTTGCTTCAAATGGAAACAGAACCAAATGCTTTTTAATAGCTCTTCTGATCAATATGAACCCTGCCAGGGGCAGGAATTACTCCAAGTCCCAAGTAGGGAAACATGGGACACTTCAGAGCCATTAATTCTCATTGTAGGATGAGCTCTGGCCTCTGCAAAGCAGATTAAAGACCTGCTGCTTTAAGCAAGAGAGGAGCACTCTGACTGCCACAAAGATCAGCTGGCCAAGGCTGGACTGATTGGCCCCTCTGGCCCTACAAGTGTGCTTAATCTTACATTTAACCCCCCAAAAAAGTGTTTAATTGTTACTTTAATACTTCTGGAGATAACAAACAGCCAAGCACCAACCCAACCTCCATCCCACCAACAGCCACAAATCACACACAGAAGGAAAAGGCAAAGACCATGATTCGGTCACCCAAAAGTTGCACTTCAATGGGCACTCCTGCAGCGGTCAGAGAACTCTCAGTAGTTCAGTTGGGGACCCACTGCCACCAGCGCAGAACCAACTGTTGTTCTTTATCAAGCTGAATCAGCCGCATCACACACAGGGCTTGGGTGCTTTTCTTAGTAGGGGGAACCACCTCCGAACAGGCAACTCTCAGTCGCCTGCAAGCACCGACATGTCCTGCCCGCGGGACTCCCTTTGCTCACCGGCCCTGGCGTCGAAGCCCCCACTACGGTGTATGCCCCGCTCCCTGTTCTCCTTCACTTCCACCCGTACAGCACCAACCCAGCGCACACGGTACTAATCGCATCGGGCCCCGCGCTGCCGGGACCGAGCCGGTTCATCCTCGGCCTCCTCCCGGCATACCCCGCCCGCGATTCGCGCCAGGAGCGGCCGCGCAGCGAACCGGTTCCCGGTGCTGCTCCGGAGCCCGACCCCGGGCCCCGCCGTTACCTGCCCGGCCCCCGTCGCCGCGGCGCTGCTGCAGCTGAAAGGGGACCGTGGCTCGGAGCGGCTGCAGCCCCCCGGCCCCGCCGCGGCCCCTGCCGGCCCCCACCCCGGCCATGCCCGCCCGCCGCCGCTCTGAGCCCCCCGCGCCGCCGAAGCCGCTTATCAGCGCCCCGGAGATGGGCGGAGCCAAAGGGGAGAGCCCGACGCTCATTGGCTTAACGCAGCCACACGCCCCGCCCTCCTTCGGGGAAGCCAATGAGAGCGCTCTGCCAGCTCCGCCCCCGCACGCGCTGCCAAGGTAGCCAATCAAAAACGCGGTCAGCCTAAAGAGGCGTCGCCCCTCGCGCCAGAGCCAATCAAAGAGGGAGCTGAGCTCAGGCAGTTCCCGCCCCGCAGCGGCGGCAGAGCCAATCGCAGGAGCGCATTGCCCGGTACCGCCCACCCCGCTGCGGATGAACCAATCGCAAGGCGGCGCTGGAGCCCCGCGGCCCCGGCCCGGCCCTCGGCAGCGCAGGGCAGCGCACCGGGCTCCGCCGTAGCGAACCGGGCCGGACACAGAGGGGGAGGCGACGGGCGGAGGAAGCGGAAACCCAGGCGCGATCGTCGCGCTCCCCGGAAGGGGCCGAGGGCTTTTCCCACCCCGAGCCCAGGGAACACCGCGGCTGCCGCCTGCCTTTAAACCACAACAACCCGCGTGGGAAGCCCTAACGGAGGTTTGAGTGCTGAGTGAGCTTCCGGCCGTGTGCCCCGCAGACATCCCAAATGCAGCATTACCCCCCTGCAGCCCCTTCCACTGTACACTGAGTGTAAAGAAACAACCGGGAAAAGAACAGAAATCAGGATGCTGAAGGCGCGCTTTCCGCGCTGGTGCACAGCAGGAGCTGGGGCAGATGCAGGCACAGGGGGCTGGCAGAGCTGGACAGAGGCAGCCACAGCTGCTCTGGGCACCCTGGGCCAGCACCTCAGCACCCTCACAGGGAAGAGATTCTGCCCAAGAGCTCATCTCAGTCTCCCCTCTGGCAGGTTAAAGCCATTCCCCCTGGCCTGCCCCTACAGGCCCTTGGCCAAAGCCCCTCTCCAGGTTCCCTGCAGCCCCTTTAAGCACTGGAGTTGCTCTAAGGTCTCGCCTTCAGGAGCCTTCTCTTGTCCAGGCTGAACAACTCAAGGGTCACTGGGTTTCACCCTTTTCACTCCCATATCCGCTCTTCACTTACAAGCAGACTCTATCTGCTGTGGGTCCAGGTCTACATTCTGCATCCAGCTGGATGCAGTTATGCAGGCTGAAGGAAGCATCTGCCCAAGTGCAAAGGGTGAGGCTGATCTCTCTAACCCAGGAGCCTGGGAAGCTGTGGCATGGCTTGATAACAAGAGGGGGAAAGGCATGAGGTAGCAAAGCAACCCGGGCTTCATGCCAAGCTGTCTGGAGAGGAGAGGTGGTGGCGGTGGCAGCAGCAGGCAGCTGGGCTATCACTGCAGAGCAGCATTCCCCATCATCTTCCAGTACCTCTGCTCATGAGGCTGCTCCTATTTGCATGTCATCAGGGAACAGAGGGGAAGAGGACAGTACTACCTCCTTGCTTCTAGAAACACCCCGGGGGATAGAGGGGGTGCATAGTGCAACGCTGCAGTTACTGAAGGAAAAGACAGGAGGTACCTCCTGTACCTCCTGACAGAGCAAAGAGACCACAGAAACCACAGCTTTGGTTATGAGAGCTCAGTAAACAAATAAGATGCCACCCATGGAACGAATCATCCTTATCTCTTCCAGCAAGGAGAGCTGTGAGATCTCTGATAAGGTGGAAACCCAGTCACACAAGGAGGCACAATGATCCCTGCTCAGGACTGTGCTAAGCTAGGGGAACATTCCAGAACAGCAGTAGCGATAGGGCGCTTTTCTGAGAGTTACCAGCATTCCCCAGAGCAGAGGTCAAGTATTGCTCTGGTCATTTAACCTTGCAACTTAAAATTCCTCAATCAAAGGGTCCTCGAGTGTCTCCTCTCCTCGAAGTTCTTCCCATCCCAGCTCCCACTGCAGCAACAAGGTGAAACAGTACCCTGATGGTCCCCGAAACCTTCCTGCCACCCAGATACAGACATTTCTTCACAGCAACACCACTCCTCCTGAAAGTATTTCCTTCCCAAGGTCCACAGTAGTTACTTGAGGAACCCTTCAGAGTCCTTCCAACCTAGAAATTCAAATTCACCTTTCAGTTTCTCTGCTTTTTTAAGGCTCTGCAACTGGAACCCAATACCCACAGCTGGAACAATGTAAAACTCCTCCTCTGTGCTGCTCTGGGCTAGCATAAGGAGGTCACACAGCTGTGCCTGTTCTCATCACGCTGCAAACACAGCAAAGGAATACTAGAACCAAGTGGTCCATCACAACCTAAGCACCACTCCGCCTCAAGCCCAAGTTTTGCTTTCACCAAATGCTTCCCTCAAGGTTTAAACCCACACAGTTTGCTGTAGTATGTAGGAAGAGGCAGGAAAGCACCAACTGTCACCTATCAGATGGGCTACAGCCATTCCAGCTCAGCTGAGTTGCACATTACCAGCCAGCCAAGTTTATCTGCAACAAGAAAAGCCTTTCTGTAACCTTCCCCACAGATACACACCACAGAGTAAGTGAGAGAAAACTGAAGTCCCCCAGGCTCCACTCTGGCCTACACACTGCAGTCATCTCCCTGTAGTTCAGGCTCCCAGGGACGTGCTGCATAGTAGCAGAAGTAACACCATTTTTTACAACTGCTCAAGGGCTGCACATGAAAGATCCAACTGCTCCTCATCCTCTGCCTGCTCTTTTCCTTTGCTTCTGCCACAGCAGTTTCTCCTGGCACACGAGAGCTGAGCTACCACACAGCAGGGAACTGTTCTCAGAGCCTCAGAAAGCATAGCAAACAATAAGCAACCACTACAAAGCTTCCCAATGATCCAATCCATCTCATGGCTCTGGACTGACCTATTTGCCACACTCCTGAAAGTCACCTTCTAATGCTCCAACACTGCCCTCTCCCTCAGTGTTTACAGGAGACTATGTGTAGCTGGCCTCCCCCTCCACTGGACACCTCTGAGTAGACCTTGCTATGCACTGCAGAACTGCTACCCCCCATTCTTCAGCTCTATGTCAGTGTCACTTGAGGAAGTGACAGGCAAATAGGACACATGTGGGGCTGACCAGTTGCCACTGCAGTCCTGTCATTCTGCTCCAGTGCTCAAGTCCTAAATGAGATTATATTTCTGGCTGTTTGCTATGGGTAGGAGGGAGACAGAGCTTAGATTTAAAGTCCTGATCAGCTGAGCATGAACATGGAAGATCAAAGGGTCATTCAGCACACAAGCTAAGCTTTCCCTCATTGTCCTTGAGCAAAATTCCTCTCACTCTGAACTGTGGAGTAAAATGCCTGTCTGCCTCCCACTCTATCCCCAAGAGAGATGGCTGCATTTCACTGCTGGGCAGTTTCTGCACGCCAATGTTTTGAGACAGAAAAGCTCTAAAGAGAAGCAAGATAAATAAAACTGCAGTTTATTAAAAGAGACTAACAGATTATTCACCAGACCAGCCAAGCTATTTCACAGTCTGGTCATGCTTGCAGTGAAAACAGTGGGAGTTTTGGGAACAGAGCATAAGTCCTGCTAGGAGTAAGGAGACATTATGAAATATATCATTTTCACTAAGTCATGGCAAGGCAGAAGCTTCTCCTAATAGTATGAATCATCAATACACCATCAGGAAAGAGTGCACTTAAAAGTAATCACTGAAGCCCAGCACTGCCAAGAGAACATGGAATGGAATACAAGGAGGGCTAGTCAGTCAAGCATTACAGACCAGGCAAGGGACTCAAAACTACAGCTATATCAGACATGCCTCATACCTGCTGCTGCAACATCCTCCACCGCTGCTTGGGTTACTTCTACCCACTCTGAGAGCCATCTGATCATCCCACTGCTATGGCCCTGCAACTTCTGCTGGAAAAAAAGACACACAAGGGATGAAGTTTATGATCTTCTTTGGGATACTTCCATCCTACACTTGCAGAAGTTTGGGTAGATCACCCTTAGTGCTGCTTTGTGCCAGGCTGGAACTGGCATCTGACTGCTCAAAATGCCACACAAAGGCTGTCTGCAGCAGGACACAACACATCTAAAGGGACACAAGAACTTGTGATTATGCTGGTAGAGCCCACCTATGCTAAGAGCTGATCTTGTTATTCCTCTCATGCCCAAGCACACAGCCTCAGGAGTTAACCAACATCAGAGACTTCCTCAGATAACATGGGCTGCATGAGATGTGAGATGTTCTCCAGGAAGGGATGACAGCTTGCTCAGGAGAATGGCTGTCAAATCAGCTCTATGGTTTTAGGACAGGCTGTTTGCTCAGAGGAGTGTCAGCAATTAGAGCTCCAGTTCAGTCACCAGCCTGGCAGCTCAGTGCTGCCCTCCTACTTCCTGAAACCACTCTTTCATTAGTGGAGTAAGCAAAGGCAAAGTTCTGTCCCTACTACACACACGTAACCTCTTCTTCATATCCCCAACGCTCTTACTACAATCAAGATATTCACGTCAGCTGGAAACAGCTACAAAGTCTGTGGCTCACAGTCAGCCTTATGAAACGGAACTGCCCACAGGATGGGCTCAGAGATGCCAAACAGGATGAAGTTTCACCTTCACTTCTCACATCAGTGTCATCTTTGGTGACAAATGTTTCTTACACCTGTGAAAGTCCGTGTCATTGGGCTGAACAACATGAACAGAGTTTTCCTTTAAGGAAGCATGCAGCAGACTTGATTGATTAGGAAGTAAGGCATTAACATCAGTGCCAGGCAGTTGGAGAGCACTGCCTGGACTGGAAGGAATGTATTAAAGGAGTAGATCCAAAATCCAAAAGCAGACAAGAGAAGCCAAAAAAATAACCCATTTTGGCAGGAACAGGATGAGGATGGCATAAAAATATCTGGCATGTTAATAGGCTTTAGCACTGCCAGGGCAAAATGGGGTTTTATTGCAACTATTTAGTAATTAGATTACCCTGTGAGACCCAGGGGAGACAGACAACCAGGAAGTGCAGCTATATTCAGCTATAACTAAGTGAGAAACTTCTGCTTTCAGCAGAACTCAAGTTAGGTCCTTTTTCCATTACAATTAAAAAGAAGAGATAGATTTTGGCCAAACAGGACTGACCTTGATCCTGCTGCCAGCAAACACAACTCTGCTGGGATGTCTGCATGCCAGAGCCCCAGGGAAAGAGTGAGTGCACAGAGTCCCTTCAAGTTTACTAAAATACCCTAATCCATCTGCAGCCAATTGTGCTCTCCAAGATCTTCACTGTGGGACACAGCCAGGATTCTCCATCCAGGGGGCTTTGGTTCTTACTTATACAAGTCAGCATCAATTCAACTAAAAACTGGCTTTATGAAAATCAACACACACACACACATCCAGCTGTTTGCTGAGCTGTCTGCAACCCAGACCCCTCCAAACTGGAGTCCTCCTGATGGGCACCAGCTGATGAAAGCTTTTTGTAATGCAAAAGTAAAAAGTGCTTTGCCAATCTGCAAATAAATGCCAGAGGCTGGATGGCTTCAGCACCAGGAGGGAATGAATTAAACACCCCTGGTGTTGGTGGGTTTGCTTCTCAAGGATATCAAGGCCCACTGCAGAACTGGCCTCTTCAGCTGCAAACAGAAGACTCAAAACTACACAGATCTTCTAGCAGATTAAATTCTGTGTCTTGCACCTCCTACCATTTGTACACACAGATCTGCATTGAACCTGTCTGGATATCATGAAGCATCCTCTGCCAAGAACCAGGTTCAAACTTCTCAGTGAGTGACAGGCTCCAAACCCTGCTCAGAGGAAATCAGGTTGCTCAGGCCCTGTCCAAAACTACACTCAGCAAAGAGCAGCCCTCGGTTATCCTACAGTAAAAGTGCCCTTGTGAGAGACTGGCTCACTCCCAAACAGTCTTTAAGACACATTAAATTGGATCAAGAATTCTTCAGGCTTTCTGTGCTTGGCTCAAGAGGTTCTCTGATGCTGCTCTATCACCTACACCTACCAAAAGCCCAAACATTAACCTACAGCCCAAATCAGAGGGAAGCCACCTCTACTCACCTTCTGAAGACATGAAAGTAAAAGCAGCTGCCACCATCCTGGATCTGCATCTCGGGATAACAGTGCTCTGGGTATTTGCAGCACTTCCTCATTACTCTGTAATGTAGTCCTTCTGTAGCTTCAACCTCCAGAGCTGCATTGAGATGGTACCTAAAAGCAAGGAAGACATATTTAAGTACAGCACTTCACCTACTCATCTGGCATATTTTCATTATAGAGTTTCTCTCACTTGCTTTAAAACACACTTAAGCAGGTACATCAGCCCTGCAGGAATGCAGCAGAGCAAATAACACACATCAGTGGCAATGTGGCACCTACATAAATTCAATAACCAAGGGCTTAAAAAAAAACCCCAAATCCCTTTGGTGTGATTTAACATGACATTTCAAGTCATTGATTGCTGTAAACTTCTGCCAGAGTGAAGAGACTGCAAATCTATTGTAAGCAGCTTATGAAAGGGAGCTTAACTCCAGCAGAGATCCTCCTAAGCAGAAACCACACCAGTTTTGCTCCCTCTCTTCTTGAATGTCGGTGGCTTGCTGAGGGTGAAGAAGCCGTTTCAGGCACTGACATCTAGTGGTGATGCCAACACGGAAGGCACCTGCCTTAAACCGCACTTTCCTCAGTGGTTTTCCATAGGACAAAGCAGTTCCAGCTCCAGCAAATGGCAGGGCTGGAGTTTCTTCAGCCCCAGCCACTGGCCCAAGGGCCCTGCACATCTCTGTATACAACCTATTGCGAAAGATGCTTTTATTTCTGCTACCAAGCCCTAAGTTTGGGCTGGATTTCAAAGTGCAGCATTGCAGCAGGCAGTGAAATCCTTGCAGTGTGCTCTGCTGGGAGATCCACACATAGAAAAAAGCCCTTGCAAGCTCTGCTGTGGTCATAACAGGATCTAATTATTGCTCTTTTGAGAGCAGGAGACACCTCAGCAAACGTCGGGCCACTTCCTCCCTTCTCACTGCCCCTTCTCCACAGAGCAGGTACTCTGAAGTTACACTAAGTCCATGTTCCAACCACACAGAGGGCTTACGCTTTGCATACCCATTTGAACGACCAGCAGGTGATACGGCAGCACAGGGAACTGGGCTCCTAGCTTGTGTTCGACTCTACACAAATCATTAGCCACCCACTTCTGTTTGCTTTGTCTTTCCAGTAACATCCTTTTGGTGGTGGTGAAGTCCTGCCAATATGCGCTAACATCAACAGCTTACTGCAGACATACATTCGGGAACACCAGCAGCTCTGATTCTATCTTATTTCTTTACCTGACACAATTGAGCACTGTGGCTTTCACAGAAGGTAGGTTTTGAAAGGGGAATCCCATATTTATCTTAAACGTTTTAAGTCAGTCTAATGATCCAAGAGCATTACACACAATAGCCTAGCACTGGATTGGGCTCAACTGCAACTTCTATTAAGTTCTAGGCAGTCTTTTCCTTATAAAAGAAGCACCACTCTTACATGTGTGTACAAGCTGCTGTACACAGATACGGAACTCCCGCTTCACGTACCACACATCCCTGATTCCCATTCCTCTCTGCTTAGGCAAAAGCAGAGGTATTTCATCTTGACTTCTTCAGGTTTGCCTTTCATATTTCACAGCAGACTGGATACACCTAGGAGCAGTAACAAGTCACACTGACAAAAGCAATACTATTTGCATGACTAAGGGTAACAAACCCTCATGAGGATTATAGGATTAGGCCCTGAGAATTCTACAAATCCCTAAAGACAACCATGAGCTGGAAAGAAACCCTGTGTTTGACTAAATAACCTTATTTTAACCCAGGTCTTTACATAAATCCTGGAATGGTTTGGGTTGAAGGGACCTGGAAGGTCATCCAGTTCCAACCCTTGCCATGGGCAAGGGACCACTTCCACTGGAGCAGTTTGCTCCAAGCCCCTGTGTCCAACCTGGCCTTGAACACTGCCAGGGATGGGGCAGCCACAGCTTCTCTGGGCACCCTGTGCCAGCGCCTCAGCACCCTCACAGGGAACAGCTTCTGCCTAAGAGCTCATCTCAGTCCTCCTCTCTGGCAGGTTAAAGCCATTCCTTGTCCTGTCCCCACAGGCCCTGCCCAAAGCCCCTCTCCAGGTTTCCTGCAGCCCCTTTAGGTCGTGGTTTATTTCCTATTCCTTTCACATTAACGTTATCGCTATATTGCATTTAACCAGCTATCGGCCTAACCACGAGGCAAGAGCTCCCACAGCGCGCTTGGCCTGCTCAGAGGGTTGAAGGGACCTCTCCGTCCCTCTGCTCCACAGCCCCACGGTGCCTCAGCAGCTGCGGGCGGGCCCGCGGCCAGCTCCAACTGCCCCGAGAGAGAACCACACCGCAAAGCTCCGCCACCCGGCCCCGAGGGTGGTTGAGACCGGAAGATGAAGGGCAGCGCTTCCGAACGGGAGCCCCCAGCAGCAGCTCAGCCCGCTCCGGGCCGGCCCAGCTCGGAGCCCGGGCAAGCCGCTCCCTGCAGCAGCCCGCGGCTCCCCCTCAGGAGCACGGGGACTCACCGCCTGCCGCCACCCAATGCCTCCGCGGCCGCGCCGGGCTGCCCGAACCCAACATGGCTCCCTGAGGGGAACCCGCGCTCCTCTCCCCCGGAGGCCGCCGGCTTCACACCCACACTCAAGATGGCGGCCGCGCCGCTCCCTCCAAGAGCCCTCGGCCCACACCCAAGATGGCCGCCGCAGCGTCACCGATGGGATACCTGCCCAAATCCAAGATGGCGGCGCCCGCTGGCGTGAGACCCGCTCGGGGGTCACGTGACGCGGGTGTGGGGGGGGTGTGGACCGTGTCCCGGCGGAAGCGTGAGGGACCGAGCAGGGCACAGGGGCCGGCGGCGGCGGCGGGCTGGCGCCGCCGGAGCAGACGTGCCGTAGGACGGGAGACACGGCTGCCACCACGGAGCCCGCCGGCGCTAACACGGCGGCCAGCGCCGCTTCGCGGGCCGGGGGCGCCGGGGACCAGCCTGCCGCGCTGCCCCCGCCCAGGATGCCGCGCAGGAAGGTAAGCGCGGACGGAGGACCGAGGCGGGGCCCGGCGGGGGAACCGGGAGCTGAGGCCGCAGCCTCCCCCTCCTCCCCAGCCCCTCCGCTACCTCTCACGGGCACAAAACCGGGGGGAAAATAGCGGCCTTCAGCCCCCAGCGCCCGCCCTCCTCGCTCCCTGATTGGCTGCCGCGCAGGCACGCTGGGCGCTGATTGGCCGTCTTGCTCGTCACTCATCTCCCCCAACGGTTACCGTTTCCCCTCCCCCGCGCCTGCAGCGAGGCCCGCCTCTTGGGCTTTCCGATTGGGCAGGCATTTGGGGAGCTGCTTCTCTATTGGTCGGGCTGCTGCCGGGCTGGAAGCTGATTGGCTTTTTCGGCTGCCCATTACGCCCCCCGCGGTCGCCTCCCCGCGCGTGCCTTGTTTCTCCCTCGCTCCCTTCCCCCACCCCTCTCCGCCCGCCCCGCGCCGGTGCCCCTACGGGCGCGCGAGCCTGGCGCTCATAGGCTGGCGGCCGCTGTCAGTCACGGCCGGAGGCCGCGCCCCCCTCGCTTTCTGAGCGCCCATTGGCTGGTTCGCCCTCTCGGCCCCTCCCACGCGCGTTGTGATTGGCCGGGACGGGCGAGTCTCCGCTGGGTGCAAAACAAAGCGGCGCGGGGCCCTCAGCGGCTGTCCCCCCCCCCGCCCCCTTCCCCTCAGGCGGCTCCGGAGGGGCCCTGCGCCCGAGGCGGGGCCATCCGGCGCGCGGTGTCCCGGCAGGAGCGGGCCCGGGGTCGGCTTCCGTCAGAGCGCGGTGGAGGCCCAGGGCGAGGTGAACGCGGCTGCGTCCGCCGCCTCTCCCGGCCCCGCTTCCCCCCCCCCCCCCCCCCGGCCGCCTCTGCGTTCTGTGCCGTGCGCGTGCCCTGCGCTGGGCGGTGAGGGGTCGGGCCCGGCCCGGCTGTGTTGTCCCTGCGGTGCCCTGTGCTCCGCTGGGTGCTGCTGTTGTGAGCGGGCGGCTGCTGCGGCAGCGCGCAGCTCGGGGCGCATCCTGCCCCCGTGCCAGCCTTGAGCCTTTACCATTCGCTTTAAGCACAAGGCGGGCGTTGTGTGGCCTTGGTGGATCACTTTGCACGGGCACTGCAGTTATTAAGTATTTCCTCCAGAGGAATACACTTGATAGTTATTATTGCACGTGTCGTCGTCTCTCCCGAGCATCAGATACGTTACGGTGCCTCTAAACGTGCACGTTTCTGTGCTCCCGGGCTGATGCCTGGCTCTGTGCTGTTGCAGAGGAACGCGGGCAGTAGC
This sequence comes from Myiopsitta monachus, assembly GCA_017639245.1. Classification (NCBI taxonomy): domain Eukaryota; kingdom Metazoa; phylum Chordata; class Aves; order Psittaciformes; family Psittacidae; genus Myiopsitta; species Myiopsitta monachus. The sequence goes on from CM029919.1 coordinate 5,048,343, forward strand.
TCGGATGGAACAGAGGACTCTGATTTCTCCACTGACCCTGAGCACACAGACAGCTCGGAGAGCGACGGCACATCGCGACGGTCTGCCCGTGTGACCCGCTCCTCAGCCAGGCTCAGCCAGAGCTCCCAAGGTGAATGCTTCAGGCAGCCCCTGATGTGATGAGAAGCTTCATGGGCTCTGGATTCCTGACCCTCAGAAGTTACATGGGGGGGGGGTATACCTAAATCAAAGATGCGGGATCATAGAGTGATAGAATAGTCAGGGTTGGGAAGGACCTAAAGCTCATCCAGTTCCAACCCCCCTGCCATGGGCAGGGACACCTCACACCAAACCATGGCACCCAAGGCTCTGTCCAGCCTGGCCCTGAGCACCACCAGCGATGGAGCATTCACAGCTTCCCTGGGCAACCCATTCCAGTGCCTCACCACCCTCACAGTAAAGAATTTCTTCCTCAAATCCAATCTAAACTTCCCCTGTTTAAGTGTGAACATCTGGGAACATGTCTGGGAATTAGGTCTTAAAAAAAGGAAGGGTGGTTTGGATGTGGATGGGATGATTTTCCTAGGTAATGAAAGCGTTGTTTTCATGCAAAGTAATTGTTATATTGTTACGGGAGATATAGTTTTATGAGCAGTATAGGATCCCAAAGCCACTCACAGGGTCCCAAACGTAGCTCCACACCAGAAGCAATCTTGCTATTCCCTAAGGTTGTCCAAGCACTGATAGTTCTTATCTAAATTAATGGTTCTCTGGCTTTCTGAATGGGAGCTGCATTGTAATTACTAGTTATAATTAAGGAGTAATGAAGTGCAGAGGAAGCTGATGTGATTCCACATTCCTCAGTGTTGGTAAAAGTCTCAAAAGATTGAAGCTGGGAAGATCAGAGCATGCCTTTGTGGTGACGTGGTAGGACAGAACCTGTGGTGATACCCAGTAGTCAGGGGAAATACTGACAGTGGTTACTGTGGCTGCTAACGATGGTGTTTCTATGGCATTAGATTCCAGCCCGGTTCATAATCCCCCATCGTTCGGAGCCGAGGAGCCTGTCTATTCCACCAGGAGGGTGACGCGCAGCCAGCAGCAGCCCGCTCCTGTGACCCCAAAGAAGTACCCGCTCCGGCAGACGCGCTCGTCGGGCTCAGAGACTGAGCAAGCGGTTGACTTCTCTGACAGAGGTACGCAGGGTGCACAGAGGTGTTGAAACCACAGCGTGCTGCTGGGGGGGGGGTGGTGACTGCACTCAGAGGGCACAGTGCAGTGTCCTGAGGACAGAGGGGTTCGGGGGGCTCCGGAGTTGCTTTCTGTATTTTTGCAAGCTTTCTTTGAGGCAGATTTGTAACATCTTGGTCCTTGTTCAGACACTAAAAATGCAGCGGATCACGATGAGTCTCCACCTCGTACCCCCACCGGGAACGCCCCTTCCTCAGAATCTGATATTGATATCTCCAGTCCCAATGTGTCCCATGATGAGAGCATTGCCAAGGACATGTCCATGAAGGATTCTGGAAGTGACCTGTCTCACCGCCCTAAGCGCCGCCGCTTCCATGAAAGCTACAATTTCAACATGAAATGTCCCACTCCTGGCTGTAACTCTTTAGGTAATTTCAGCTCCAGGATTAATCTGTTGGATTTTACCCTCCTGTTGTGATATTCAAAGTGTTCCACCCCCCACCCCCCCCAGTTCAGTTAGACATCCTATTAATTAGGGTCAGAAGTAGTACTGAGAAGTGGGTGTACAGAAGGGGTATGAAGCATAGCTGCAGGGGTATTCTTCCTGGAGTGTTTTCTGGCCAAGAGTGTTTTGGGGGGTAATAGGGTAAAGAATAAGTTAGGAGATGAGCGCAGGAGGAAAATGCAGGCTCTTGCAGGTAGGGGGCTGGTGTCTGCCAGAAGCCCGTCTTCAGACACAACCTGTTGCAGACCTGGGACAGACCTGGCTGCTTGCACCAGTGCAGCTCTTCAGTTGGCCTGAAAAAGAGTTTCCTTCTTTGTTCTGAAAGCTTGTGCCATGAACCAGGAAGTGTGCTCCTTGTGTCACACTGGAAATAGACTGAGCATGCTCCTTGGAAAGCTTCTGTGAGGGGTCTGCCCACCTGGGATACTTTTTAAACAGAAACCTCTTTATGAACATATGTTAAAAGTTGTTTTATTCCTGATCCTTTGCAGGACACCTGACTGGAAAACATGAGCGACACTTCTCCATATCAGGGTGCCCACTGTACCATAATCTCTCAGCAGATGAGTGCAAGGTAAATGAGTCTTCTATTCATCTTCCTTAGTTCTCCTGTGAGGGTGGTGAAGTACTGCAACAGGTTGCTCAATGTGGTGAATGCCCCATCCCTGTCAGTGTTCAAGGCCAGGTTGGACAGAGCCTTGGGTGACGTGGTCTAGGGTGAGGTGTCCCTGCCCGTGGCAGGGGCCTGGAACTGGGTGATCTTAAGGTCCTTTCTAACCCAAACCATTCTGTGATTCTATGGCAGTTGTTTTTTGGAACAAAACGCCAAGACCTATCGTTTGTGAACAGAAACAGAGTTCACACATTTTAGCTGATGCCTTTAGCTGCAAGACAGCAGCAGTTGTGTCAAATTGTGCATTGCAACTCAAGAAATTCACCTAAGCGGGAAAAGGAAAGGGTGAAGGCTTTGACAGCAGTTTGCTGCAGCACTGACAGATGAATTTTGGCTTCCAGGTGCGAGCACAGAGCCGGGACAAGCAGATTGAGGAGAGGATGCTGGCCCATCGGCAGGATGACAACAACAGGCATGCCACCAGACACCAGGTGAGTGACCTGCACAGTGGCTGCTTTGTTCAGAGTGCAAGAAGCTCAGCTTGGGGTTTCCAGTGACAGTGATTTTCACTTGATTTCCCTTCTTCGCTTCCCAGATAAGCTATTGTGCTCTGACACTCCCCATTTATTGTCCCTACTTTGCTTCAGCAGGGACAATTCATTGTATGCCTTAAATGAGAGACTGGGAGAGCTGGTGGGAGCACAGAGGTGGCACTGGTCAGTAATAGTACAAAGGAGGCTGGAGCTGTTCTCAGGATGATCTTTGCTGTGTGCTTTGATGTGCAGGATAAAAGAACTGCTGCAGAACTGTAACCTACAATTTTACTGTGACTAAATAAAAAAGAGCAAAACTTCAGTTCATGAGCCTTGGACTTGAGTCATGATGACTTCATGAGTCGGGTCCAAGCCTTTCCCTGTGATTAAGCAGAGCATAAGGAGTGCACCCTGTCTTGTGGGGTGGAGGTACATTGGCAAAGGCAAGAAAATCTTCCCATTGTGCCTGCAGTGCCCTCTTATCAGCACAAGGTCTGGTTCAGAGGCACCGAACCTCAGGAAGTGAAAGCTGGGGCAGAGGCCCTCTAGGGTGGGAAGGTGAAGAATGTTTGAAGTGGATGGAGCCTGATGAAGGTTCCACCTCTGGTTTCTTACAGGCACCAACAGAGAGGCAGCTGCGATACAAAGAGAAAGTAGCTGAGCTGAGGAAGAAGAGGAACTCAGGCCTAAGCAAGGAGCAAAAAGAAAAGTACATGGTAAAAGCAGTCCCTTTATTCTTTCATTCCCTCCTGTCTGCAGTGAGACCGCAAAGCGGGAGTTTGGTTTTCGCAGTCATCCTGCAACATTCCCAGCTAAACTGCTGCAGGACCCAACAGCTTGGTAGCAGCATGGCAGCAAAACCTCTTCTTTTCTTGTCCTAGGAGCACAGACAAACGTATGGCAATACCAGGGAGCCTCTGCTCGAAAACCTGACGAGTGAGTACGACCTCGAGCTTTTCCGAAGAGCGCAAGCACGGGCATCTGAGGACCTGGTGAGACTCCGAGCTCCTCCTGTGTCTCCTAGCAGAAGTCTGGCTTAGAAACATGAATGCTGTCTGGGTTTTGCTGTGCAGATAGAATCAGAGTTTGTCAGAAGAGCAGCTGCAGCCCAGCCAAGTCACTGAAGTTCCAGTGGGGGGATGTTGAAGTGTCAGTTGTTCAGAGGGTTGGCTGGAAGGGCAGCTGGAGCTCAGCATTGGCAGTCCTGAATGCTGCAGTGCCTCTGGGATATCTGAGGCAGAGCATTAGGCTGTATCCTCTTCATGCAGATTAGGAAAGAAGCTTGAAGCGTGGCAAGCAGGTTACATTGCTTTCATAGCAGGAGGAGTGTGATCCCAGTGTTAGCGTGCTCTTAAGTGCTGATTCATAGGGCATTTCCTGAATGAAAGGAATGGTCAGTACCTGTGCTTGGGAAGAGCAATGTGGGAGGGGTCATTCGAAGTGGCCACACCAAAAGATGAATTTAGAAGACTTGAAGTAATTGATTTCTTCAAAGAAATAAATAGGCCCCTTCCTCTCTGCTTTCTGGGTTTTTAAATTATTTTGAGTTATTTTAAATCCTGATCCATTCTTTCCTTCCCAGGAGAAGCTGCGGCTCCAGGGCCAGATCACAGAGGGCAGCAATATGATCAAAACCATCGCTTTTGGCCGTTATGAGCTGGATACGTGGTATCATTCCCCCTATCCAGAGGAATATGCTCGGCTGGGGCGTCTCTACATGTGTGAGTTCTGCCTCAAGTACATGAAGAGCCAGACAATACTGCGCAGGCACATGGTAAGGGCAGAGCTGATTCCTGGCCTTTGCATCTCATAGAATCATAGAGTGGTTTGGGTTGGAAAGGACCTTAAGATCACCCAGTTCCAAACCCCCTGCAGTGGGCAGGAACACCTCACACTAAACCATGGCACCCAGGGCTCTGTCCAGCCTGGCCTTGAGCACTGTCAGAGATCGGGCAGCCAAAGCTTCTCTGGGCACCCTGTGCCAGCGCCTCAGCACCCTCACAGCTGAAAAGCTTTTGCCTTATCTGCAACCTGAACTTCCCCTGTAAACGTTCTAAACCATGACTGTTGTTAGCTCAGTTGCTCATTTTAAGAGGCGAGAAGTCTGCATTTTTCCTGGCATATCCAGTAGCTGTTGTAACCTTTTAAACCCTTGGAACATGGGTGTCACCCTAACTTTGTTCTCCTGTCATAGGCAAAATGTGTTTGGAAACATCCACCAGGTGATGAAATCTACCGCAAAGGCTCCATTTCGGTGTTTGAAGTGGATGGCAAAAAGAACAAGGTAACAAACTGCCACGGCTGGGCCACTCTTGAGTGTGGAGCTGTCCTGGGTTCAGCTGTAATAGTTCGTTGTCCCCTTCTTAGTAGCTGGTGCAGTGCTGGGTTGTTCTGCTTTAGTCTGAGAACAGTGCTGGTAACACACCGATGTTTTTAGTTGCTGCTAAGTAATGCTTATGATGTTTTGGGCATGCAGACGTTGATACTGCAAACATCAATTCCCTCCCTTAGGAAGCCAGGCTTACCAAGGTTCATCCCAAATGGAATTGTTTCCTGGCCCAGCTGCTCTGTTTGAATGACTGTATGTCATTGCTCAGATGGTTCAGAATTTTCCTGTCATTTCCCATGTCTTTGTCCACAGCTTGGGATGTTCCACTGTAATAAATGGGCATATCCCATTCTCCTTTTGCTTCTAGATCTACTGTCAAAACCTGTGTCTGCTGGCAAAACTCTTCTTGGACCATAAAACACTGTATTACGATGTTGAACCCTTCCTCTTCTATGTCATGACAGAAGCTGACAACACTGGCTGTCACCTGATAGGATATTTCTCCAAGGTTAGTAGAAAATACATACACAGGCATTACTGCTCACTAGAATGAGATTTAGGACAACAGTTATCAGTTCTGAATCTCTCCTCCAGTCCTGCAGTCTTAGGATTTATTGCTTTTAGGAATAGATGAGGTTTCAAACCTGATGTGCATGAATTGCTCTTACTGTTTGCTTCAGGGATTGAGGTGCTTTGCTGTAGGCATAAGTAAGGATAAAGAAAATATAAAGAACATAGAGAAAAATGCATTAAAATAGGTATTATTCACCACCTTTCTTTGTCTGAACATTTCAATTCACACCATGTGCTTTTAATGCTGCTGCTGTTTTCTTGTTGCCTGCAAAGCTGGTAGATGACAGAGGTGGTGTTGAAAGTGTCACTGGCTCATCAGTACAACTCCTTGCCCAGCCATTCTAAGCTTAAAACTGTGCCCCAAACTCCCTATCTAATGGCTCTTGAAGTGAGAGACTCTAAGCCAGGTTGGAAGCTGAAGGATGATCATGTTACTTGTTGTTAGGCAGGTTTTTCTGCTGTTGCTCTTTCCACCTTGTATTTGTATCAGTTGCTCGGGCTTGTTCAGTCTGTTGGATCATGGTATACTCAGTTGTTTGTACAGACCTAGACCTGTTCTTCCTCTCTGATCTTGTGTTTAGGAGAAGAATTCTTTTCTCAACTACAATGTTTCCTGTATCCTGACGATGCCTCAATACATGAGGCAGGGCTACGGCAAAATGCTCATTGACTTCAGTAAGTAGAGAAGTTCTGCAAATATCCTGGCACCAAGAAATCAACAGATCTGTGGTGGTGGTTGAGCAGTTTTCATCCAGAGATGATTTCTGCATGTGCCAAAGAGGCTGATAGTCAGGAGGGGGCGGTTTAGGAAGGATTAAAAGGTTTTCTTTCCTTTGCAGGCTATTTGCTTTCGAAAGTAGAAGAAAAAGTTGGCTCTCCAGAACGCCCTTTGTCTGATTTGGGGCTCATCAGCTACCGTAGTTACTGGAAGGAAGTTCTCCTTCGTTACCTGCATAACTTTCAAGGAAAGGAGATCTCTATAAAAGGTATGGTTTCCAGCCAAATAACTTGTGAATTGGTTCAGGAGCACAGCTGTGCATCTCATTCAGTTTCCTCATTCTGAGGCAGGGGGAGAATTACACCTTACTAACTTGGATGCTAAAATTAGTTAGCAATCACTGATCCTCAAGAGTGAATCGAGCAAAGGCAAGTTGCATGCCAGTGATACAGATAACCTGGGGTGGTCAAAAGGGTACCAAGTACAGCAGCAACAGTAATACTGCGTGTACCTCCTTGCTATGTGCAGGGTATTTTGGGTGGATCACTTCAAAAGGAGTTGCATACAGTTTGGAGTTGCAAACCACCAGTTAAAGGCTATCATGGAGGAATGTGTGTTTCTGCTCTGACATAAACTGATCCTGCTTTGCAGAAATCAGCCAGGAGACTGCAGTAAACCCTGTCGACATTGTGAGCACGTTGCAGGCGCTTCAGATGCTCAAGTACTGGAAGGGCAAACACCTGGTCCTCAAAAGACAGGTAAGGTTTGTGATCGCAGCTCAGGGATTTTGTGTCCGTCTGTTAGATTCAGACAAACCTGCTGAAGCCAGTATTTCCTTTGCACTGTGCTGGGTTTTCCAGTGGGGGAGCCCTGTAATTGCCAGATGCAGTAACTGATAACATAGGTGGCATCCAACCTGATCCTTCAGTAGTGTGGAAATATGTTGTATCGACCTTCCTTTCCTGATGTGCAGAATAACATTGCTCATTATGTTAGCGGCTTTTCATGGGAGCACTAGATCAACATCATAGTCCTCATAATGCATGGCCCTATTGGGCAGATGAATGACATAAAGTGAACTGAACGAATGGAATCTTGAATGAGTCCTGTTTGTACCCTCATTAGGCATGAAACAAGTGGTTTATAAATCCCCAAACATGACACCTTCCCTCTTTTTGTTTTCCTCCCCTTGAGACTTCACTTTGTAGCTAACAGCAGCCTTATCAGTGTGATTGGTAGGGCTTCTAGGAAGTGTTGTGGAGGAAATGCTACTTTTCCACGTGAAGCAGTTAGTAGGCAGTTTGTCATCTTCCGCTTTGTGAACTTTGGTGTGTGGTGTTGTAATTCTCCGGCATGGATTTGTTTTAACCTGCGCTTTCATGCTCTCTTCCTTAGGACTTGATTGATGAATGGATAGCCAAAGAGGCAAAAAGATCCAACAGCAATAAGATAATGGATCCCAGCTGTTTGAAATGGACCCCTCCGAAGGGAACTTAACTGTGTCTAACTCCTGAAGCCAGTGAACCCCAGCAGTAGAATTACCCTAGGGATCTCTGTTGTATCTGTTGCTGTTGTGATTGGCTGGTACAGTACCCTCCTGAAAGATCAGTTCCCCTTGGTACTGTTCTGGCCCAGATCTTTTGTGCACACCACAGACGCTGGTTCTGAGGAACTTTATGTTTCGGCCTCAATGAGGTTGCAAGGATTGGATCTGTATAGGACCCAAACGAAGCTCCGAGCAGCACTGGCCCAAGGAGTTCTGATATCTGGTACTGTACCTGTCCAGTCACTGGTCTTACCCTCATGTTCTTATTCCAATGAGGTTGTGTTGTGTCCTATAATCTGGTTGTTTCTTCCTTCAGGTTCTTTGCATTCTAAGTAATGGAGATAACTTCTGTGGCTTTTGAACAAGGTCTAACACTGCTTGTTTGGGGAAAGTCTGGTTTTCCAACAAGCTGCAGTTACACTGACTTCAGCATTTTTAACTAGTCTGATGGACTGTTCCATTCCATGTATCAAATAGCTTTAGGGAGATAATATACCACCTCTTTCAGCAGTGTTTTCCATAGAATATAGCAGGCCTTCACATAGTTAATATTGTACAATTGGAAGCTTGCATATCTTGTAACTGAGTGGTGTGATTCTTAGTGTTACCCTGGAGGAGTCGAGGCCAAGTGTGTGAGAACATCGAGGTCTGAGGTGTTTCATAGAGTTGCTCTTGGTGTACACTCCTGAAGCTACTGCAGTACCACATCTGGTGGAGATACCTCTTGGATTAGAAGTTATTCCTGGTTTCTGTCTTGGGTCCTTCACACAGAAACAGCCTGTCCAGTATGTTTCACTGGAGACACTTCTCCCAGAGCAGTCTTCCCTGACCCCCAGGTCTCTTTCAATTGGAGAGGGTTTTCTCCTCTAGACTGAAGAAGTAAAATCTTTAGCCAGATTTTTTGCTGGCCTTGTCCAAAGAGCCACAGAAACTCTCCAATGCCAAGCTCATCACTTGGTGGATTGCCTACAGTGGCCGTTCTGTGCATCAGTGGCAGCTCCCGTTAGCTGTGTGGATGGTTTGCTTCTCTGACAGTGCATCCTTGTTTGTCTTTGTAAAACAACAAAGCTTTTACTTCCTCTCTCCCATCAGCACCACTGGAAGAAACTCATACAATGGCTTTCAAGTGTAACCACTGTTCTTGTGCCACAACTTTCCTATATGGCTGCAGCATGACTAAAAGGAGGGGGCAATCTTGAGGCAGATGATGGCAGCATCATATAGTGCTGATTTCATTTAGACCTTCCAATGCTTCCTCATGGAATGGTGGCTGAAATGAAGCACTTGCAGCGTACTGGTAGGTAGGAGCCATTTCCTGTTAACCACTGCCCATCCTGATGTGGAAAAGTTCTCTCTTGCTCTCCTGATGGTGTCTGCCTTTCTCTGCCTCCTTAAACGATCATATACATGGTGTAGACCTTGTGGGCATTACTGAATTTTGCTGTCTCGTGCCCTTTGCTCCTGTATTGTAACTGCAAGATGCTCATGAAACTATCCAACAAGTAGATCTCTTGTGGAGTAGGGAAGAAGGCCATTCTTGTGCGGAAGCTGAACCTTGTTCCCATGATGTGGTAGGATGTGCTGTTCCTGTATCTACTTCCAATAAAGCATGTTCTCTGCTCAGCTTGGGCCTTCTCTTCGGTTTATTCTGGTGGTCTTCAGTCAGGTGCTGCTTTGCTGCGGGTGACGGGGCTGAGGGGATGCCACGGGCCGGGAGCTGAGCGGGCGGGCGGCAGGACCCGGGGCGGATGCGTGGGCGGGGTTACGTCTATAAAAGGAGGGAGGGGGCGGGACGATGTCTATAAAAGGAGGAGGCGGGGTCAGCAGGGCGGTACCATGCCCATACAAAGAACGGGGGCGGGGCAGGACGATCTCCATACAAGGAGCGGGCGAGGGGCGGGGCTCGGTGCTCCGGCCCCTTTCGGTCCGGTTTGGCGCGGGGGCTCGGTCTGGGGCAGCGGGAGCCGGGGCGGGTGCCGCGGGCCGGCGGGTGTCGGGGCACGGGGGGTGAGGAGCCTGCGGCCGCCCGGGACAGGGCCACCACTGACCCATGGCACTGAGGCCTCGTCTCCACGGTGTGTGAACGCTTACAGGGACGGTGACTCCAGCACTGCCCTGGGCAGCAGTTCCAATGCAGAGCACCCTTTGGGGCAGGAATTGTTCCTCAGCTCCATCTGAACCTCCCCTGGAGCAGCTCGAGGCCGTTTCCTCCTGTCCCATCCCTGTTCCTTGGAGCAGAGCCCGGCCCCTCCTGGCTCCATCCTCCTCTCAGGCAGTTGTAGGGAGCAATCAGGTGTCCCCCCTGAATCCCCAGGCCCCTCAGCTGTTCCCCATCACACTGTGCTCCAGGCCCTGCTCCAGCTCCGTTCCCTCCTCTGGCCCTGCTCCAGCACCTCGTGTAGTGAAGGGCCCAGAGCTGAACACAGGGTTCGAGGTGCGGCCTCACCAGTGCCCAGTGCAGGGGGATGATAGCCAGGAGCATCTCATTCTGCTTCCCAGCACCACCCATCAGCCGCTCCCCAAAGTACCCACATCAGGCACGTACGTACCCCACAGGAGCCTCACACCCCCCCAGCTTGGAGGCAGCCCTGCATTCAGGCCCAGAGCCAGCAGCCTGGTAATTACAGATGCTCAATTAGGGACAGCAGGGAGCTTCCGTAACAAAGCACATTAATTACAGGCAATGTGCTGCATTGAGATCTGAAGGGACTAATGAAGGCCAGGACCACCTGGGCTGGTACCACCCCCACCAGCACAGACTGTGCTGCAGCATCCTCATGGCTTGGCAGACACTCGTTGCCCAGCCAGGGCTGGGATGTCAGCACCATCCTGCTGGGGAGGAGCCCTCTGCAGAGCATGGAGATGAAGCCTGTCCCTGCCTGGGGTCACGCTGTCAGCTGGGGTTCGATGACAGGCTTTGTGATGGGGTGGCATGTGGGGAGGAAGCCAATGTGCGTGAAGTGCCACCCTCAAACAATGGGTATCGTGCTCAGCACCTGCAGGATCTGTGTCCCTGTGTATCCTGCTCCGGGCGGCCCTGCCTTGGCAGGGGGTTGGAGCAGGTCATCTCCTTCCAGCCCTAATGATTCAGTGATCTTCTGCGGTGGAGGGCTGGGTTGTGCAGGAGAAACCATCCTGAGGAGCATGGAGCTCACAGCCTCTCCTCAGTCACGTTGTAGTACTCTGTGGGGAGGAAAGAGGAGCTGAGGGCTGTCCAAGGGCACCCACGGACAGAGGGAGCGGGGGGGGGGGGGGGCTCAGCCTTTGACCGGGTTGATGCATGCTTGGGGGCAAGGTGAGAACGTTGCCTTGAGGGACATGGGGGGGACGTGTCCTTACCTGCTGCTGGTGGGACTGTCGGCTCCCACGGTCCCGGTGGCGCTGGGGGGCGGGGGGGGAGGCACCGCGCTGCTGGAGGGGGTAAGGACAGGAGCAAACGTGAGCCCTTGCGCCCCAGCTTGGGCTGGAGCCCTCCTACACCACATGGGAGGCACAAAGCAGCCCCCCCGTTACTCACAGCTCCCCATCATCAGCTCCTGAGCCCAGGTACCGCACGGCCGCCGGCCTCCGCTCCTGTACCGGGCCCCGCCAGGCCAGGACGGGAGTGGGACAGGGGTAGGGGATGTAGTGGTGGTGGAGCACCACGGCCTCCTCTCCCTCTGCGGTCTGCAAGGGCCCCTCCGTCACCTGCGGGGAGGAACAAGAGGACCCCTTTCAGCAGCCATTTCCCTGGGGCACAGCTCCCAGAGGCACCAGCAAGGGAATTCCCATGGAGCCACAGCACGGCTCCATCCCACCCCAGGCTCAGACCCCGGGAGAGCCCTGCTGGGCACACCCGGAGGTGGCAGCCCCATGGATGGGACCTCATGATGCCGCTGGGAAGAGCCGGTTGGATCTGAGCGCTGCGGTGCAGCAGGGGCAGTGTTTGGTTGGAGATGGCTTTGAACCGAATGCCCCTGTGGAGCCCCATGCCCGTGCTCAGCCCCGCAGCGCAGGGGAGGCTCCTGCCTCTTCCCAGCGGGGATGCATCACCCCGAGCGGCCCGGCTGTGATCTGTGCTGGCGGTGCCGGGGCCAAACCAGCACAAAGAGCCCCAGAGCCCCTAAGGGGCTGCAGAGCCCTGAACTGCGGGGGGCCGGATCCAGCCAGGAGGGGGCTCGCGCTGTGCCGAAGCAGGACGCGGCCATCCCGCTCTCCTGAGCGGCTCTGGGAGGGTCCCCTTGCCCACCCTTTTGCTCCTCTTCATGGGCCCTTTGCCCATGCAGCACCCCCGACCCTTACCTGGGCAGTGGCTGCGGATGGCCCAAGCCCAAAGGCCGTCAGCGCCGATAGAGCCAGGCTGTTCATCAGCACCTGGTGCATCTGGGAGCTCTGGATCATCATCAGCTCCATCAAATCTGCTGGGGAGTCAGGGCCCTGCGTCAGAGAGAGACCAGGGCAAGGGCACCCGCAACACAGCCCAGGCTGGGGCGCACCGAGGCTTGTCCCCGTGCCCCAGCAATGGGAGCAAAGCCAGCCCCCCCCCCGCCCCGAGCGGGGAGGCCCATGTGCCATTTAAAGATTACTTGTGCTTGAATAAAGCTTGAGAATAGCCCCATTGCAGCCTTTCTCCTCCCTGCAAATGTGATTAAACATCTGCTGTGCCTTGTTGGAGGCTGCTCACAAAGGTGATCGGTGATGCTGGAGGCATCAGACTTTCCACCCATTTGAGGAGGAAGGCTCTGGTCCTGGCAGCGCTCAGTGCCTTGGCAAAGGCTTTGCCTTGGCAGCGGGCAGCAGAGCGGGTGTCCTGCGGGTGGCACCGCAAGGGGGGCACTGCCTCAGCTCTGCTTTGTCATGCACAGGGAGCTCAGAACCTCTCAAAGGAGGCAGGAGCTGGGGCTGGGCCATGGGGGCTGCTCCCATCTCTGTTCCCAGGAACAAGTGCTTATAGAGCTGGGTCCAGGAAAGGAGCAGGCTGGGGATGCTCAGTGCCTCCCCAGGTCCTGCTTTGGCCCCAGATGAGGAGCTGGGGCCCAGAGCAGCCATCGTGTGCAGATGATCACCGCAGTGCCCTCGGCCGGATTCTGAAGCCGTGGGGCAGCTGCTGAGGGCAATCCAGCTCTGCATCCCTATTAAAACATCCCCATGTGCCATAGGCATGAGCTTCCCATACAAAATACCTTTTGCAGGGGTTTTCCCTGAGGTCTTGTTGTGTACAAGCCCTGTGAGCCCCTATTAGCTTCAGCCAGGGTAAAGAAGGGCTTGGGCATCCCCGTGCCCCATGTGTCAGATCCCAAAATGCTCTCACAGCCCCAGGGATGTGCTCCCAGGGCACCCATCCTACCCTCCAGCGAGGAGCACTGATGGCAGCGCAGCTGGGAGGTGCCTGGGGCTGGATCCATGAGGAGGGAACGGGCCAGCAGCCAGGCACTGAGCAGGGAGGAGAAGGTACACAAAGGGCTGGCAGCTCCTGATGGATCCCTCCCATCCTGCTGGATAAGCATCACAGGGCTGCGAGGTGCTTGGCTGGGGACTCTGTTCTCTGCTCACTCATTTTCAGCGTGCCCATTGCTCTGTGTATCCTTAAAGACTGCTCAACCTTCTCCCCTTCCCTCAACCCATAGCATGTCCCAGGCCCCACAACCTCCCCATCTCTGCTGTCTGTTCTCCAGTCCAGCTGGTTGGATCCTGGCTTGCATGAGGTTGGGTGAGGCACCCCTGGATAGTTGGTCTTTGCTCCTCCCTGCACATCCCAGTGGGCTTGGGGCTGGCATGTATCCCACTCCCATCCCACCTCCCATGGCCAAGGGGCCGGTATCGCCCTGGCTGACCCTGGTGGTGCTCCCTACCCCCGTGTGAAACTGGGGTGTTGGAGAACGGAGATGGATTTCAACAAACAGCCCCCAAACCATTCCCTGGGAGCGCCCTGGTGCGGCCAAAGTCAGCCCCGACTTCCAGGGTGGTTAAAATCCCATCCCATGGGATCAGCCGCGGTGCAGCCATCTCTGAGGCTGCAGAGGGGGGGGGCTCAGTCCCAATGCCCCCGTGCTGAAGGGCTGGGGGGCAGGAGGAGGTAGGGGCTAACCCGGGTTAACGCCGCATCCATCACGCACCTCCGCGGACGCGCGGGGCTCCGGGGTTGGGCTCCAGCGCCGGCGCGGGCCCGGGGAGCTGCTGCAGGATCCTCACCGGCTGCCGGGGCTGGAAGGCAGTGGGGGAAACCCGGGGTCTCCGAGCTCGGGTCAAGGCGGTGCCCGGGACGGGAGCCGGCGGCCCCGGCGGGAGCAGGGAGCGGGGCAGGGAGGCGCGGATCTTGCGCTGGTCCGCGCCTTCCCATCCCTGTACTGGGGTGAATGGCGCCTCTGGGGACACGCTCCTGTGCACAAGGGGCATCCCCAGTGCCCAGGGAGGAGTCCTGCAGAGAGCAGACCCCAGCGCCCCCCCCCCCCCAGCCCCTCTCTCCTCCCATCCCATCCCGTTTCCCTAACCCTTTCCTCATGAGCATCCCATAAACCCAGAGGCAGGACGGCCGATCCAGGAATTACCATGCACTGGATGATGTAGGTCCCTGCTGGGGTGTCCCTGCAGACCGCACGGGGGTCCCCGGCTGCTCCCAGCTCCATGGCTGGGCCCGGCAGGGCAATGGGATGAGGGAGCCGGAGTCTGGCTCGTTGCTAGAGCTGCCCTATGAGCAACCAAACAAACCCTGCCCGGTGGAGGAGTGTCCCTGGGCTGGGTTTCCCTGCGGTGTGTCCCAGCATACAGCCCCGCCACTGCGCAGGGCTGTGGGGCAGGGGCGGGTTCTGCCCCCCGATGGGGTTTCCCAAAGGGAAGAGCTGAGAGCAGGGGGGAAGGGTCTATCTGAGCCTTGCTGCTACCCCCAGGCGCAGGGAAGAGCCGGTCCCAGGGCTGGCGCTGCTCAGCCCCACCGGCAGCATCTCACAGCTCCTGGCTTTAGGGACCTGTCCTAAAATCCCAAGTCCCGGCACGCTGTGGTCTCCACAGGTCCCATCCATCGCGGCTGGTGGGATATGGGTCTGCTCCTGCCCCGCGGCTCGTGCTCTTGGTGTCTGTTTCCCGGTCCCTGGGGCTGTATTCCTGAACTGGAAGGTGTTGAGGATGCTGCATCCGGGCAGCTGATAACACCGCAAAGGAGCTGAGGCTGCCGGGGGGAGGGCTGAGTTCTAACCAGATCCAACTCCTGCCACGGGCACGGACACCTTCCACTGGAGCAGAGCGCTCCGACCCCCTGTGTCCAACCTGGCCTTGAGCACTGCCAGGGATGAGGCAGCCACAGCTTCTCCGGGCACCCTGTGCCAGCGCCTCAGCACCCTCACAGGGAAGAGCTTCTGCCCAAGAGCTCATCTCAGTCTCCCCTCTGGCAGTTAAAGCCATTCCCTTGTCCTGTCCCTCCATCCCTTGTCCAAAGCCCCTCTCCAGGTTTCCTGCAGCCCCTTCAGGCACTGGAGCTGCTCTGAGGTCTCCCCTTCAGGAGCCTTCTCTCCCCCGAGGCTGCCCCAGCCCAGCTCTCAGCCTGGCTCCATGGCAGAAGCTGCTCCAGCCCTCGCAGCATCTCCGTGCCCTCCTCTGGACCCGCTCCAGCAGCTCCACGTCCCTCCTGCGCTGTTGCCCGTGGTGGCCGGGCTGGGGTGTCCCCAGATCTGCTCCTGCATCCAGGCCCCTGCGTGCGGAGGGAACAGGAGGGTGGAGCCTCCCTCATTGCCACATCCAGGGGCTGTCACGCTCTGCCTTGCAGAGACAGAGCCCATCGGCGCCGGGCAGGGACGGGGGCACAGGCAGAGCCTGGGAGCGGGTCAGGGTCCTGCTGCGGGAAGAGGTCCTGGAGGGAGCCAGGAGCGGGGAAGAGGGGTTAGGGGAGGGTTTCCCTGGGATTTGGGGTCCAGAAGTGGCCCCCCCGCCCGCAGGTCCATGCAGGAGGAGCTGGGCTCCTCGGGGACTGAGGCAGGGCATCCGCGGACAGGGAGGCACAGGGGTGGTTCCGGCTATGGGGGGCCCAGAGCAGCCCCCCGGCACCTGCACGCTGCTGGTCCTGCTGCTCGCGTTCCCGATGCCGCGGGTAAGCGTCCCTGGGGAGGACGGGATGGGAGCGGGTGGGCAGCACGCGCAGGTCCCTGCCTGTCACAGCCCTGGGGAGCGCACGTCTGCGGTCCCGGACAGGGCTCCCATCCCCATCCCCTCTCCTCATCCCTCGTGCTGCCCGAGCCGGGAGTGATCCCGAGCGTTGGGAGCTGCCGGCACCGCTGCACCCCCCCCACCCCGCTGTGCCTTCACAGCAGCTTTTGGGGACGTTTGGTTTCCTGCGGGGGGGGGTGTGGGGGGTGTGGTGTGATGCTGGGACCTCTCTGTGCTCTCCAGGGCCGGGACCGTGCCCGGAGGCAGCCACAAAGCTCCTGTGGGTTCGGCTCCGGGACATCCCCAGGGTGGCTCCGCTCTGCGCTGCCCTGGGGACCGTCCCCTCCATCTTCGCACGGGACCTGGGGGCTGTGCTCACACTGAGCCCGAACCTCAAGGGCTTGGGAAGCATCCGCTGGCGGGAAGGTCGGGATGGCTGTAGGGTGCTGGGGTCGGGACCGTGTGTGTGGCGCTCCCCATCTCCGGGCAGAGCCATAGGGATGGTGACACCGAGTGCCCACTGGAATGGGGGACACTGAGCGGGTGAGCTGCCGCGGGGAGGCGGGAAAACCCACCCGAAGATGTCAAATTGCTTCAGCAGCAAATGCAGGGTGAGGGCTCCGGTGGGAGGGGGGCTCAGGTCGGCGTTCCTCTGCCAAGCCTTCGGGGTGTCTCCTTTGTTCCGTAAGTTCTTTAGCCAACATGGAGGCTTTGGATCATGGAGGGGGGGGGAGAAGAAAATTAAAAGAGGGAGGGGAAATAGGAAAAAAAAGAAAGGGAAAAAAATGAAAATTCAATGGAAAAATGGAAAGGGAAGGGAAGGAAACGGAAGGAAAAGGGGGAAGATGGAAGGAGGAGAGGAGAAAGGGGAAGTGGGAAGGGGGAAGGAGGGAGGAAAGGTAAAGGTAAAGGAAGGGAAAGGGAAAGGGAAAGGAAAAGGGAAAGGGAAAGCAAGCAGGACAATGTGAGCACTTTGAGGATAAGGAGAGCGATGGCATCAGTCCCCTTCCCAGAAGGGGAAACTGAGGCTCCCAAGGAGTCGCCTGCCCTGCGGCAAGCTGTGCCGGTGCCCGCTCTGGTGCTGCAGCAGCCAGGCTGCGTGCCCACAGATAACAAACCCCGGCAGAAGGGGCAGACGTGCCCAAAGAGCTGGGGTTTAAAACCTAAAGACAGGGGCTCCTTGCTCAGGCTTTGGATGAGCTCATCTCTGCCCTGCTCATGGGGCCCCTCTGTCTTTAAGCTCAGCTCCTCTGCGTACGTCCTGGTGCAGCATCACACACTTCTGGAGGGAATTAGCAATAATTGAGGTGATTCCTGGGAGTGGTTACAAGGCAAACAGTAGAAAGCCAAGGAAACGGCAGGGTCTGAAAGCTCTCCTGGAGCTGGCTGCAATGTAGTGACTCTGGGCTGGTACCCTCCTGCTCAGGCATTCCCTGCCTGCCCTTTCCCCTTTCCAAGGTGCGAGCGAACACATCCCGACTGCTCCGTGGTCCTCTATTTCCAAGAGCAAGAAGCTGAATGTCTGGAGGTTATTAAGAGTGAAAGGCAAACACCAGCCCCCCCAGGGGAACAAGGTGAGTGTGAGCTGCATGGGGCTCATCTCCCATGGGATGAGGGTGAGGATTTGCTAAGGGGGACTCTAGAGGATGATCCATGGGTTGCAGAGAGCACAGGGATCCAGGAAAGCAGGTATTTTTAGGGAAATTGGAGAGAAAAGGCTAAGGAGCATCCCTCCTGCCTGAGAGCCAGGCAAGTGAAACACATTGCCGGTTCCTTGGTTCATGTTTTATTTTGCCCCGTCCCCCAGAACTTGCCTCCATCACCTCTTCCCCATGGATTCCAGCCCTGCAGATCCCTCCAAGCCTGGCCTTTTGCTGGAACGAGAGAAAAATTAATCACACTTCTCTGAGTCCCTATTCCCTGCCTGGGATTAGATGTGGCTTCAGGTTGATGATGTGCATCTGCGAGGTTAATGATGTAGCTGTGCAAGGAGGAGCGCTGGAAGCGTGGTGTCCATGGCTCATCCTGCTCTGCTGCAGCACTCATTCTTCAGGCCCCACATGTGCTGGGCCATGCTCATTTCCAGCGTGGTTGGAGACTCATTGAAAGATGAACTTAGTACCGGAGAGAGAAGGAAAATACGTTTGAGCGGAGTGCTCTCCAGCAAGTCTGCTTTCTCCTCTTCTCCCTCACGCTGGAGGCACATCTGGAGCTGACCCAGCTGCTGGCTGCAGATATCCAGGATAATTCCGCATTATTATTGATGCCATCAGGAAAGCCACAGCCCTTCCCACCCCCTCATCCCTGGGGTTTTCCCCCAGGAGCTCAGGGTCTGATGCACCCCCAGGGAATAGCAGCTCCCATCTCACCGCGGGGCTAAAGGGAGGTCTCAGCGCTGGGGGAGGTGGTTCCCAGAAGAGGAGCTGGGATGCTCCTCATTCCAGAGGGGGACAGCGTGGCCCCGTGGATCGAGTGACCGCCGCTCTCCCATTACATCCGTGTGCCCGGGACCAAGGGGCTCTGTGTGTGCGTGCCCAGCACGTCCCTTCCCGGGGGGGCTGACCATCGCGTCCCCCCCAGGCTGCCAGACGGAGTGGGATGGAGTCAGCTGCTGGCCAGCAGCGCCCCTCGGCCAGACCCGGGCCCTCGCCTGCCCGCACATCCTCCACGTCTTCAAGAGGACCAAAGGTGCAGTGCAGTGAATGCAGCGGGGGGGGGGGGGGGGGGGGCGGTCATCCCCTTCCTGCCCTGGAGCCTTGTGCCCCCCCCCAGCCCTTCCCCTCTGCTCCCTCTGCCCCATCCGAGAGCTTGGCACGTATTGCAATGCAAAGGGGATGGGCAGGGTGCTGCCAAAGAAAAGTCCCCAACCCTTCCATCAGCCAGTACCAAGTGTACCAAGCCCCGTCAGCTGCCCAAGGGGAGGCTGAGAGGAGCTCTCAGGCAGAAGCTCTTCCCTGTGAGGGTGCTGAGGTGCTGGCACAGGGTGCCCAGAGAAGCTGTGGCTGCCCCATCCCTGGCAGTGTTCAAGGCCAGGTTGGACACAGGGGCTCGGAGCACTCTGCTCTAGGGGAAGGTGTCCGTGCCTGCGAGCGCTTCCAGGGATGGTGACCCCAGCACTGCCCTGGGCAGCCTGTTCCAGTGCCTGAGGTGCTGATCCTGGTCTCCAGAACTATTTGGATAGTGGGGATCTGGATATGCGGATGCCGGCGCTGGGGTTTGGGCTCCATCCGGAGAGCAGGTGCCATCTCCGGGCTGGACATCTGGGGGTGCTGATGCAGAGGTGATGCCCGTGCCTCTTGTGAGGTCCCTCCTTGTTGCTGCAGCGCTGATCCGGAGGAACTGCACCGAGTCGGGATGGAGCCTCCCCAGCCCTCCCTACTACAGCGCCTGCGAGCTGGAGCCCATCGGCGGCAACAACACTGAGACGAAGGCAAGCGGGTAACCAGGGACCGTGGGACACCCCCCCAGCATCCCCTGCCCCACAGTGACCCGTGCTGTTGGGCAATGGAACATGAATGTGCCCTCAGGGCTATGCAGTTGGCTTCATCCTGGGTGCTGCGCTGCCTGGAGGGGTCTGAGCTGGGCTGGGCAAGGGCTGGGGCCTCATCCTGCCGCCTGGCTGCCCATCGCAGGGCAGTGACTCCCAGCCCCGCTGGTGCTTTCCCTTCCAGAGGGGCTATTTTGTCACCATGAAGGTGCTTTACACCTGTGGCTACTCCACGTCCCTGGCAGCCCTGTTCTTGGCCATTGGCATCTTCTCCTGCTTCAGGTAGGGCTCCAGGGAAGTGGCTCCTGAAGGAGCCCCTGCTCTCTCTGCTCCTCCCTGGGCACAGAACGTCTCTTCTGCAGGAAGCTGCATTGCACCAGGAATTCTATCCACATCCACTTCTTCGCCTCCTTCATACTGCGTGGAGCCGCTGTGTTCATCAAGGATGCCGTCCTCTTCTCAGACGAGTCCATCGATCACTGCACCATGTCAACGGTAAGGCAGCAAGTCCCAGCCCAGGCATGGTGCAGGAGGTGCCACAGGGGACATGCAGGACCGGTGCAGCATCCCTGGGATGCTCCGAAGGGCCATCACAGATCTCCCTGAGCAGATGGACAGGAACTGACCATGGCCTGTGCCCCCCAGGCAGGGGCTGATGCCAGCCAGCACTCCCCAGCCTTCCTCCTCCTCCTCCCAGGTGAGCTGCAAAGCAGCCATCGCCTTCTTCCAGTACTCAGTCCTGGCCAACTTCTACTGGCTGCTGGTGGAGGGCATGTACCTGCAGACCCTGCTGCTGCTCACCTTCACCTCTGACAAGAGGTACATCTGGTGGTACATCCTCATCGGCTGGGGTGAGTGTGGGGGTCCCCAGCACATCAACCCCTCCAGCGTCGTCCCTCTGACCCACACCAGGCACTTCTGGGGATTGCCTGCTCTGAGACCCATCTGGCCAGAGCTCCACAGGCACAATGGCTCACGTGGCTGCTCTTGGCCCCCCCCCCCCCCCGCAGCCTCTCTCTGCACAGCCTCGTGCCTCCTGCCAGCCCCTGGGCTGGTTGGGCAGCCTGGCCTGATCCTCACCCTTGTGGCACATGTGCAGGATCACTCCAAAGGGAAATGCTTGGTAGTGCTGAGCAAAGCCTTCGCAACAGCACCTGATGCCAACCCATCCGGTGCGTGGTCAGGATGGGGCAGGGACAGGGCCTTCCTTCTTCCTACGTCCATCTGGGGCTGGAATACCCTGTCTAACATGACCACTTTAGATGTAAGAGCGCATGGAGGGGGAGGAGGGTGCCCAGGATGTGACACACAGACACCATCAGTGGGCTCCTTTTAAAACCCGGAGTAGGGGGAATGTCACCTCCCTGACACCCCCAGGGCTCTGAGATGTGGTTTTGGGGTCAAGGGATGAAAGGGAGGGAGAGGGGTTCCCCAGAGCCCCGGTGTGACTCCATGTCCCTTCCTGGGTCCTGCCCTTGCAGGCGTCCCCATGCTCACAGTCTGCGTATGGGTGGTCACCAGGCTGCAGTACGACAACCACGGGTAAGGGCAGCCACCCCTCTTCCTTCTCCAGGCCACGTGTCCCCCGTGCAAGTCCCAGGGGATGAACCTCTTGCATGGGGGGCTGCGGAGGGGAGCATGGGGCAGCACTTTAATGCTGTTTCTATCTGCTGGCGAGGCAAGAGGCGCTGCGCAGGCAGGGTGGCCGAGCAGTTTCTCCTCTCCTGCAGGTGCTGGGATGACTACACCAACCCTTCCTGGTGGGTGATCAAGGCTCCCATCCTCCTGGCCATATTTGTGAGTGTGGCCCCTGAATATCCCAGACCATGGGGTCCCATATGGAAAGGGGCCTCCAACCAGGATCTGTGCAGAGCCTGAGATGTGGCTTCCCGGGGCAGGTGAACTTCCTCATCTTCCTGAATGTCACCAGGATGTTAGCACAGAAGATCCGCTGTCCGGACATTAGCAAGAACTACAAGCAGCAGTACATGTAAGGGCTGGCTTGGGCAAGGGGAGCTTTCCTCTCCTGGTTTCTGGGCTAACTCAGAGTAGTGGGGACCCTTCCCTTGGAGCCTCCAAGCCCTGCCTGTCATTGCCAACCTATTCAGGTTAACACCAAGCTCCTGGGAAGGTCTCACCCGGTGGCCCAACAGGACCACTGGCCTGCGCCCAGGCCCCCTCTCATGCCACCACTCTCTGCAGGAGGCTGACGAAGTCCACGCTGCTCCTCATCCCCCTCTTTGGGGTGCACTATGTGGTGTTCGCGCTCTTCCCCGAGCACATCGGTGTGGACGCTCGGCTCTACTTTGAGCTGGTCCTCGGCTCCTACCAGGTACAAACTGGGGGAGATCACAGCAGCAGAGACTCACAGACTGCTTTGGGCTGAAGGGACCTTAAAGCTCCTCCAGTTCCAACCCCTGCCACGGGCAGGGACACCTTCCACTAGAGCAGCTTGCTCCAAGCAAGCTATCCAATGGGTAGGCAAAGACCCCAGGTACCCATCCCATCCCAAACCAGGAGCCGCTGGGATGTGCTGCTGGGGCTTTTCACTCTTTGGGGAGAGGCCTCTGTCCCAGGCACCCTTCAAACACCAGAGACAAAGCACAAGGGTTGTGGCCCACTGAGTAACTTGCATTAATCCTCTACTGCCCATGGGATGGGGTAAGAGGAGAGGGAGATGCTAAAGGCAGGCAGCAGATGGGCATGAAGGGGTCCAGCCCCTTTCCTTGTGTAAAACTTGCTCTCTCTGTCTTTGCCAGGGGTTCCTGGTGGCTCTGCTTTACTGCTTCCTCAATGGGGAGGTGAGTGTGTCCCCACCCCGAATTCCCTGGGTGCCACAGCCACACATGTGGGCACCCAGACCCCCCAAGGGTGCACCCCAATGAGCACGGCACAGCACGCACACAACCATGCATGTGTGCACGCAGACATGCACGGGAGTTCCCACCTTCCTCCACTCTGAATCCCTTGTCAAGGCCTGGGTGCAGCTCCTGCCCCTCTGTTAGGTGCTGCCTGGTGGCCCTGGGTGCCAGCACTGGCCCATGGTGTTGCTTCAGGTGCAGGCTGAGATCAAGAGGAACTGGGGCAAGTGGCAGTCGTCGATGGAGAGCAATGTCTTCAACCTGGTGACCCAAGACTTCACAGCGTGATGAGGATGGCGCTGGTGGAAACACCCCCTCGAGGATGGGGAGGGGGAGCAGCTCCGTGCCTGCTGTCCCATAAACACAATAGGAAGGATTCTGTGGGTTCTGGGACTCGCATCCTCGGAGGGCAGTGGGAACGGCTGTTGGGATGTTGAGCTCTGCCTGCTCAGGTGCTGGTGGCTCCTGTGGCTCCCTGTGACAGTGTCCTCCCTGCCTAAAGCTCTCTTTGCAGTGTGGTCAGCGTTTCAGGCAAAGGGAATAGACCCTCTCCACCTTTTCTGCTCTGGGAATGGGTAGGAAAGACAAGAATCATTTCCCAGAGGACATCCGGCAGTCTTCATTTAGCACTGGAATGAACACTGGAGCAGCCCCAACCCTGCAGGGATTTGCTGCTCGTTCTTTTCCCCTCCTTTCTTGGTTTACAGCACCACTTTCAGCTCTCCCAAGGGTTTTGCATGGCAGGGACAGGAGAGTTTGCCAGCAGCAGGACTGCCCCATGTTCACTGGGGACTCGTTCTCCTGGGACTGGGCAGGCTTTTGGCAATAAAACCTTGCTCTGAACCCACCATCACTTCCCAGAGGTTTTGCTGTGCTCACCAAGCCCAGGTAGCTGAGTCCCAGGAATTCCAGAGGGTGGAAGCTCTGCCAGTAACTGGAACGCCTGAAAACACCTCGCAGCGGGATCACCTGCTATTGCTCTGCCTGTTGAAGCAGCACCCCTGGGCATGGCCATGGAGAGGAGATGGAGGAGGAAGAGCACGGGATGGGTGCATCATGAGGTGCCGTGGTACCCTGTCCCCTCCGGGTCAGAGCTGCCACCACCAGGCCTCATCCTGGCCCTGTTCGATCCCATGAGCATCCCTCACCCTCCCTGCCTGCGCTCCTGCCCTGGCAAACACTGTCCCCAGGAGCAGGAGAGGCCTCAGATGCCCTTTCCCCAAAGCCTCTCCCGGTTCCCAAGACCAGAGCCACCCGATCTCACCGAGCTTCCCACACTTCCTGGGCTGTCATTTCTCCATGCAGCCACATGTCCTTCCTTAAATAAAACCCACTTGTGGCTCCTGTCCAGCTGCAGGACCTCCAGAGACCCTGTGGTTTCACAGAGAGGCACTGAGAGGCAGAGAGAGCCCCAGACTTGATCTGAGATGGAAGATGTCCCATCAAACAGCTCCCCGGGCCAGCACCATCCAGCGCCGCCAGCCAGCAGAGCTCCAGAGGAACATGGAAGCTGTCACATCAATGTCTGCAGACAGGAAGAGACTGCAGGTGAATAAACATCTCCCTTCATCATTAGCAAGGAAGATGCTGTTCAGGCATCAGAGACAGGCCAAGGGGAATGGCTTTAACTTGACACAGGGGAGACTGAGGTGAGCTCTTGGGCAGAAGCTCTTCCCTGTGAGGGTGCTGAGGCGCTGGCACAGGGTGCCCAGAGAAGCTGTGGCTGCCCCATCCCTGGCAGTGCTCAAGGCCAGGTTGGACACAGGATTGGAGCTGCTCCAGTGGAAGGGGTCCCTGCCCGTGTCAGGGGCTGGAGCTGGAGGAGCTCTCAGGTCCCTTCAACCCACACCCGGCTGCGATTCCGTGACCGTGGGAAGCTGAACCCAGCGGAACAGAGCCGGGTTTTCCCAGCACGGTCCCTGCACCCTTTGCTCCCCGGGTCCCGGGTGCCGCGGGCCGGGGGTGTTTTGCCGGGGCCCGGCTGGGGGCACTGTGTCCCCGCGGTGGCAGCGGCCCCGGGTTCCCGCAGCACCGACCGCAGCACCCGGCCCCGGCCCGGAGGGACCCTGCGCGGCCCCGGGCGCTGCTTGTCCCGGGTGCCGGCACCCAATGAGCCCTGAGAGCGCCCAGGCTGTGAGGTAAGGGGGGACCGCACGACGCGGGCAGCGCGCACACAGCCCCGCGCACGGCCCGGGGCTCCGGGGAGAGTTGGGACCCCCCGGGATCCCCCTCATCAGCAATGGGGATGGATGGGGCTCAGGGCGTGGAGAGCTGCGCCTGCTGCTCCCACCCCTGCCCGCATCCGCTGCTCCCCCGGGGGCTGCCGGCTCACCCTGCGCTCGTCCCCGCGCTGCCGCCCTGCTCTGCCCCCGGGCAAACGTTCGGCTCCCGCAAGCACTGCGCTTTGCTTCCCCCCCTGCTCCGTGCCGGGAGCTCCGCTGCGCGCGGCTCCTGCCTGGGGCAGCCGATGGGACCTGCTGGGCAGCCCCTGAGTTCCTGCTGTGACCAAAGGAGCGAGTGGGAAGTGCCCACAGCCACAGCGGGTCCCTGCCCCTGCCCTCCTCACCAGCAAAACCACCCGACGCTCCTGGGATGCTCTTTGCCCACGGGAATGGATCCCTGCTTTGCTGCTGAGCTCCCGGCAGGCTCCCGTTACTGCCTGGCCTGGCTGTGGTGATTCACTGCTGGTGAGCTAGCACGGGGCTCTCCACTCCCTCCTTCCCTTGGCTTCAGCCTCTCTAAGCCTGTCCTGGGCTCCAAGTCAGCAAAAAGAGCCCTGGGATCTGCTTTTAACTGAGGGAAGTTCTCCTTCCCAAAGCATCTCCTGCCCAGCGCCAGCGCTCTGTCCCGTGCTGCAGAACCTTCCCTCGGGAGCTGAGCCCACTCTCCTCAGCTGCTTTCCTCACACACTCTTGGACAGAAAAGGGAAATTATGGAGTGAAAAGCAGACCCGAGCCAAGGAAAGTCGCTCCCCAGCTCCCTGCTTGCCTGGGTCCACAGCCTGGCCCTGTTTCCACTCACTGCATGGGATGCCATGAGCACGGGAGCACCGGGTGAGGGCCTGGAGGCAGGGAAAGGCAAAGTGGTGTCCTGGGAATGATCCAGTGAGGGATGTCAGGCGGGGGGGGGGGGGGGGGGCAGGTCCTTCAGCTCCAGTGCAGCCCACAGGAGCGTGGGAAAGTTGCTGCAGGGTACTTGGGGAGTTGCTTGGACATGCAAAGAGCACCCAAAGGCCCCACCAGGAAGAGGAAACGGGGAGGCAACAACATGGCAAGATCCAGCTTTGCACCCTCCTGCGCTACCCTGGTCCTGGCTCAGTCCCACCGGGATCCCCCTGGGCAGGGGAAGCAGGCAGGGACACGGGGTGAGCTGTGACCCTGCAGGGTGCTGCCTGTCCTGCCCGTCAGATGCTCCTGGGGTGCAAAGAAGTGTGGTGCTGGGGCAAAGTCAGGCAGAAGCCGAGGGTGGGTACAGGGGGGTGAAGCAGGAAGGGCGGACACCCCTCAATGCAAGAGCAGGAGCTGCGGCCGTGCTGTGTGCTGTGCGATGGGAACAGCACTCCCAAAGAGCCACCGGCTCAGGGACACCGTTGACAGAGAGGTCGGCACCAGCTCCCCCCCCCCCCCCCCCCCCGCAGTTGTCCCACTGCTCTTTCCAATTGCATGTCCCTTCTGGGAGAGAGGGATGGGGAGGCGCTGGCCAGGCCCCTTCCCACCTCCCTTCCACCTCCCCTGCTCCCATTCGGTGCCAAAGCCCTCCCGAAGCCACCTCTCCACTGGGCCCACCCCTCTCAGGCACCGCAACCGCTGATCCCCGGCTCCGAGCATGGTCCCCGGGAGCGCGGGCACATCCCTGTGCACGCAGGATCCCGGGAATGCCGGGGCGATGCGGGCACGGGGGCTGCCGGCGCTGCCAGCACCCGTGATTGGCACCGCGGGGGACGAATGTCACTGCTGAGACGCGGCTGAGGCTACCTGAAGGACCCCGCATGTCCTCAGGTTTCAGTCATGACCATCTGACAGCAGCAGCAGCTGCTCTGCCAACAGGCGCTCGCGGAGCCAAAGCCTCCAGCAGTCGAAGGAGAGGGAAATTCTGGCCCTAAAAGGTCTCTCCTTGGGATTTTGCTCTCTCCACCCAACAGTAAGTACTGGGTTCAGCCCTGGGATGCTGCCAGGCCACCAGGAAGGGTCTTCGGGTCTCGGATGTCCCCATGTTTGTCACTGTCGCTGTGCCTGGAGCGGTACAAACAACACCGGGGGCTCCACCATCTGAGTGCTGGAGGTGGATGGGAGCAGACAGCTCCCGTGCTCCCCGGGGTGCTGTTCAGAGCTGTCGGCACCCGCCGGACCCCCTGCACGGGAAACAGCCGGGGATGGGGGGAGAAAGTCCCCACAAAGGCGCCGTCAGGGCACAGGGACGAGGGTGCCACAGCCACCGGACCCTTGGTGGTCACGGAGCTGCTGCTGGAAGAGAGGGGACAGTGGGGATGTGACGGCAATCGGGCTGTGAGGCACCTTCCCACCGGAGGAAGGCAGCTCCAGGCAGGGCTCAGGAGTCGCCTTTCTCCTGCCTTCTCCTCCTGGGGGTCTAAATATAAACCTCAGCTTGGCCAAGCCAAGGTTGCAGCAAAGGTCTGCGGGTGCTGCTCAGTGTCTCCTTTCGGGAAGGCGCCTGCGCCTGCAGAGCCCCTGCAGGGACCCCGTGCGGAGCAGAGGAGGACGTGGGACCCCCCTGCCCTGCCCGAACAGTGGTGTCAGGGTGACCCCATCGTTTCCCCGTTCATACACAGGGGTTGCACGCACAGCTGATGGCTTTGGGGTGCGGGGGACGCAGGGTGAGCCCGATGTGGGGTTCAGGGTTCATTTCCCCCCATGGGCAGTGGGGAACAGGCAGTGCCAGGGCGGGATTCAGCTCATTTTTGGGGTGTTGGATCCCCCCATGTGCCTGCCGCGGGTGCACAGGGCTGTGCAAGGCTCCCGTCACTTGCTGCACGTGCAGGGACCAGGTTTTGGGGTTTATCCAGAGGGAAGCAGCCACCCTCATCCCCCCAGGTCTCTTGGCCACATTCTGCACCCCTGCCCTCTTGCCTGTTGCAGTTGCAGAGTGAAGTTTGCAGATAAGCACAAGCATTTCCTCCCCTGCCCACACTGCTGCTGCTATTGATGCGAGGGGTCAGACTGGGCATGCAGTGATTTAACAGTGGGTATCAATGAGGGGCAACAGCTCCGTAGATCCCAGGGGACAGCAGAACACCCCAATAGGTCCTGGAGGGGGGATCCTGCGCATGTCACTGGTGGTTTGATGCTGCCTCCTCTAGTCCTTGCTAGGAAAAAGCCTGGTGTTCTAATGGTTCGGGGGGGGAAAGGGCATATTTACTGGAACTGGAGAACACAGAGTCCTGCCTTGACTCGGGTGTGCTAACATTGAAATAGCATCTTCTATTTTCCGCTGCCTGCATAAGGGTCCAGTGAGCATCACTCAGGGCAAAAGGTGCCCTGTGGAGCTAGTCGGGCAGATCCATCTTGCTGGGAAACTTGCTGGATTTGGGCTAGGAGGGCAAGCAGCAGGTAATGAGGAGACATCCGCATCGTTCCTGTGCTCAGCAGGTTGGATTAACCAGGTCATTCCTATGGAGGGGAGGAAGAGGGGAAACGTGCCTGAGGGTTTGGGGAGTTTTGGTGGCAAAGATCTGAGCTATAGCTCCAGAGATGCTGGGTGGGTGCTCAGCCTCTGCGCCTGTCTGTCCGTCCAGCTGCCTCCCTCCTTGGCTATTTATACAGCCCTTGAGAACATCTCCCTTTCGAGCTTCCCTTCTGCAGATACAAGTGGATTTGAATGAGATCCCTTGGGAGCTTGGAGGGCAAGAGGGGGGCTGCAGGGCTCAGCACCTGGAGCTGGGCATGGGGAGGGCTGTGATGGCTTCGGGTGCTCTGTGTTGGTGCTGGTTTTGCAGGGCACCACTGCAGGGTATTGGGCTGCAGCAGCTGTGATGGGAAATGGGCATCCCCCAGCCCTGGGATGCTGCCCTCGCAGTGCGAATCCCGTGGGAGCATCAGGCCTGGGGCTGCTCCCAGCGCTGCTCGTTGGTGGGATGGGAGCCGTGGGGCCGTGTCACTCCTGGCATCCCTCGGAGGTGGATGGGTCTCTGCCCCAAGCCTGAGGCACCCCATGGGGGGCAGGAGGTCACTATGGCCCCACACCGCTCTCCCTTCCCCCGCGCTGTCCCTCACTCAGATCGTTTCCAGGCCATGAGAGCTGCTGGCAGGGAGGAGCAGGGGCTTTGGGAGTGCAGGCAGTGGGCAGGGGGAAGTGCAGGGTCCCCGCTTTAACTCTTCCCCTCCTGCTCCAGCCTCCACTGTGGCCAAAACCCCCCTGAAATTAACCCAAGCATCCACCCTCCCCGGTATCCCCTTTCCAGCAATCCCATCCCCGGGATCAATAGGGACCGCGGGATGGGAAGGAAGTGGGGATGGGGTGGTCCCCCCACTTCTGCACCCCCTGGCTCCAGGCAGGAGAGGGTTAGCGCATTGCTGCAGGATGTTGCAACCTCCTATTTCCATCTGTGGCCTTGGAGAGCATCTGAGGACTTCACAGCTTCCAGCCTATGTCTGCCACCTCCTCCTTCCACCTTCTGCCAGCCCATCGAGGTACCCTTGGTAGGGCTGCAGGCAAACAGGGAATGAAGCGTCAGAGCGCGAGTAAATCCAGGACTATAACAATGGATGAATTGTAGTAACGTAGTTTCCACGTGGCTCCTGATGCCGATGGCACGAGTGGAGGCACCTCTGCAGGGTTCATGTATGTCCCATGGGGAGGTTGTGCCCCCTCGGCACGTTCAGCTCTGAGGATTTGGCTCTCTGAAGGAAGGCAGTGATGGCACAGGCTCAGCTGTGTCTTTGCAAGGAGCTGGGGCCAGCGAGCAGCATCTTGTGTGGCAGAGGATGGACAGGGGCTGGAGAATAGTTGGAGTCATCCTCTTGGTCTGCCCGCAAAAGGCAGTGTTGAGCAGGCAGAAAGCAGCACAGCAGCAGCATCCCCATAGCACTGAACTCGTTCAACGTGTGCTTAAAGTCAAGGCAACCATTGAGCATCGCTGCAGAGGGATTAGCACGCAGTGAGTGACCTTGGCTGGTCTGCACCAACCTGGGGGACCCTGCTGGCACTTGAAGAGCATGAACTTGCTGCAGCATCTCAGCCCCCCCGCTCTGAGCGGGGAAGGTCATCCCCCAGCTCGCTCTGGCACTGTTTTCCAAGGGCTTTCAACAGACCACCCCTTCTCCTTGGTACCGTGCGGACCACAGGCTCCCCGGGATGACGGATGCTGCTTGGAAGCATCCCACATTCCTGCCGGTGCAGTTGGCTTGGGCCACGCTTCAGGCACAGGAACAAAACACACCCAGAGGAGGGTAAAGAAGCACGGTGGTGACAGGAGATGGCACAGGGGGACATGTCCCTAACAGGAGCCGGGCTTGGCGGGCAAGAGGCTGGTGTTGGAGCCATGTAGCCCATGGGACTTCCAGCCCAGCATGGAGAAGACTCGCAGGCTATTATTCGAAGGATAATGCTGGGAAATGAAGAATTACTTTTTGTTCTCACTCTCAAAGTCTTCCAAGCCCAACACTCTATGGAAACAGTGGGAAAAGGCGTAGGGCGAATCTCTCCTGATTCATTGGCGTTGTTCTCCGTGTTATTTTCTTTCCATGAAAACTTAGTGCCTTTAAAGCAGCGCAGCCTAAAAACGCACCGGGCCCACGGTGGGCTCAGAGGGCAGCGTTACAAGAGGCATTTTATGCAGAAGAACATTTTGGAGACTTCACATTTATGTTCCCAGATAGACTTTGCAACGTAGTTAGAGCAAAGCATTAAGGGGATGACAAGATATCGGGGATAGTCAGCATCAGACTCTCAAATAGCGCATTATCATGTTACAGAAAGGGACATCAACTCGTATATAAAATGGCTAATTTTGTCTGGCACAATTGAAGAGTGTTAATCCTGGTTCCTGCTGGAAACTCAGAATCTCAAATACACTAATGCAGCTCCAGGCCCCCTCAGCACTCAGTTCAATCACCCCTGGGCAGGTCTGGAAGTGAATTGCTGCAGCCCTGCGCTGTTTGTGGGCACAAAACCCACAAAAAATGTTTCACATCAGATTTTTGTTTCAATTTTCTTATCTTCTTTTCAAAACTCAGGGAAAATACAATAGGAAATAAACTGCAACGTAAAGGGGCTGCAGGAAACCTGGAGAGGGGCTCTGGACAAGGGATGTAGGGACAGGACAGGGGAATGGCTTCAACTGCCAGAGGGGAGACTGAGATGAGCTCTTGGGCAGAAGCTCTTCCCTGTGAGGGTGCTGAGGCGCTGGCACAGGGTGCCCGGAGAAGCTGTGGCTGCCCCATCCCTGCGGTGCTCAAGGCCAGGTTGGACACAGGGGCTCGGAGCACTCTGCTCTAGGGGAAGGTGTCCCTGCCCGTGTCAGGGGCTGGAGCTGGAGGAGCTTTAAGGTCCCTTCCAACCCAAACCACACCTTGGTTCTATGAAACCCCTGCAGGACCTTTCAAGCTCTGACATCCCTTGGAACCTGCCAGAAGGGCTTTTTTCCAGTGTACAGAGGTGGGGAACATAGAGGCCATAAGGACTTTGGTATTTTATCACCCCATGAAGCTCCCTGTCCTCTATGGATGTATAAATGCTGTCCTGACCACACTGAGTGTCCTCACCCTTGGGCGAGGTTTAAACATCCATGTTCTCCTGGCAGTGGGTCTCCTGGCCAGTGTGAGTTGGGGTTTTGTACCTATTTAACACATGCAAGGGTGGAGAAGGGACCTGCTACGAGAGGGTTCATGGGGCATGCAGCAGGGTTGGGACAGCGAGATCCATGGCAGGGCCCCAGGGGTCCTCCTGGGTGAGGAAAGGGCTGCTACAGAGGTTGGGAGCACAGGGACGGGTGCAGCAGCACTTGGGATGCACATGACTGAGAACCCATCACTGGGCTATGACTCATCCCCAAACCCTGGGGTCCCAGCTGCTCCCTATTGCACCATCCCACCCCACCCTGGGTGTCCTCATGGGATGGATAAAGGAAGGGTGGAGAGGGCTGTGCTGTGGGCAGTCAGCCTCTGGGTGCTGGGCTGCTGTGTCCTGGGAGGTTTTGGGGCGCTGCGGGGCTGTGATGGGTGCGGTTGTGTGCAGCGGGGGCCTCTTTCCCGAGCTCTGTTACCGCTGGGTGCGGGTTCATCCCCCTGCAGTCTCAAGGGGACGCGCAGGAGGTCTCTGGCCGGGGCCGCCTCAGCTTCCTGGAATCGGCCTTTTCCAGCGCGGCTTTGGGCCGTGCCCGCGCTCCGCGGGCTCAGCCCCTGCGGCAGCACCGAGCGCTCCGAGGCCTCGGGGTCCACGTCCTCCCCGGAGCCTCCCGCGGGTGCTGCCGCCCCCGGCGCCCTGCAGTGCCCTGCGGTGGTGCTCCAGCTGCCTCCAGCCGTCACCGCGCGGGTCGGGTTTCTGCACCCCCATGACTCCGCTCATTCCTCCCCCGGTGGCAGGGCGGGAGCTCTGAGCGAGCAGCACCAGCATGGCTTCAGCGCGGGTCTCCTCTTCCTCCCATGGATCTGGGTGCAGCGCTGGTGGCCCCAGCGTAAGGACATGGGGCGGCTGGAGCCGGTCCAGAGGAGGCCATGAGGATGAGCAGGGGCTGGAGCGGCTCCAGTATGGAGCCAGGCTGAGAACGTTGGGGCTACTCAGTCTGGAGAAGAGAAGGCTGCGTGGAGACCTCAGAGCAGCTTCCAGTGTCTGAAAGGGGCTACAAGGATGCTGGAGAGGGGCTCTTCATCAGGGACTGCTCCAGTGGAAGGTGTCCTTGCCCATAGCACGGGGCTGGAACTGGATGAGCTTTAAAGTCCCTTCCAACACAAACCAGTCTGGGTTTCTATATCATAGGATGCTTAACCTGATGGTGCTTTTTGCTTGAAGACTGAACTGGGGTCTTGGAGGAGGAGCACATACGGTGCTCCATCTTCAGGTGATCCATGCATAATAATCTTACTTGCAAGCTCAAAACCCATTTGCAAACACCACCCAGACCCTTCCACCCCCTTTCTCAGGGGCTGAGTAGCCACATTCCACACCAGCATTGTCTTCTCCCTGTGTCCCCGCAGGCTGGGCACCGGCGTCCTGGTTGCAGAATGAGAGCATGGCCGGCCTGCCGCACATCCCGGGCATCGAGAACCTGCGCCCCTTCACGCCCGCCTCGCTGGCTGCCATCGAGCAGCGCATCGCTGAGGCCGAGGCACTCCGGATAAAGAGGCAGCACGTGGAGCTGCCCGAGGAGGAAGAGATCAAACCCAGGAGCGACCTGGAAGCCGGGAAGAACCTGCCCCTCATCTATGGTGACCCCCCCCTGGAGCTCATCGGGACCCCGCTGGAGGACCTGGACCCGTTCTACAAGGATAAGAAGGTGAGGGGCAGAGCGTAGCCCATGGGTGGACTTGGCTTTCATAGAACCATTGAACAGTTTGGGTTGGAAAGGACCTTAAAGCTCCTCCAGCTCCAAACCCTGCAATGGGCAGGGAGACCTTCCATAGAGCAGGTTGCTCCAAATCCCTGTGTCCAGCCTGGCCTTGAACAGTGCCAGGGATGGGGCAGCCACAGCTTCTCTGGGCACCCTGTGCCAGCGCCTCAGCGCCCTCACAGGGAAGAGCTTCTGCCTTATCTCCAACCTGAACTTCCCCTGTTTCAGTTTGAACCCATCACCCCCTGTCCTATTGCTGCAGTCCCTGGTGAAGAGCCCCTCTCCAGTGTCCTTGTAGGCTTCAAATGTATGTCCAAGACAAAGAACAAAGCATGCACCTCCTCTTATTTCAACTGTGCCCCAGGGTCTCATCTGAGCCCATCTTGGTGTTCTATAGCCCCAGGTGGCTGCGGCTGCTTCTCCAAAGGCCTTTGGAGAGCCCAAGCATACATAGCAGTCTCAGCTCTAATGGCAGCACTTGCTCTATGGGTTTTTTGGGGTGTACAAAAGTGCTAACCCATCTCCCTCCTGTCTCTTCTCCACAGACATTCATAGTCCTCAACAAAGGGAAGTGCATCTACCGCTTCTCGGCAACCCCTGCCCTCTACCTGCTGGGGCCCTTCCACCCCATCCGCAGAGGAGCCATCAAAGTGCTTATCCATTCATATCCTTGCCCTCTGCGGTGTTGCTCCACTGCCAGGTCAAACCCTGATGCTCAAAGTGCAAACAACCCCAGGACAGGAAAGGGAGAGGTGTTTCCCAATGGTGTGGTGAGCAAATCTCCTGGGCTGGCCCCCATCATGGCCAGGACCCGTCCTGAGGAGTGGGTGTTTGACAGCTTTGGGTGGCACCAAGAGCTCAGTCTTGGTCAGAAAGGGAAGGAATCAGTTTGGTTGGAAAGGGGAAGAAATCCCAGTGTTGGAGCTTCCCAGCAAGAGGTTTGAGGTCTTTGAAGTCTGGTGAAACTTGGAAAGGAAGGAAACTGTTTACAGGTCAGAAGATCCTGTCCCATCCGGGAAGGAGGTGAATTGGGGATGCTTTGGGAGAGGGAAGGCAGAGGAACCAGGACACTGGGGTACAGGGCAGGAAGGAGGCGATCTGGTCAGTGCTGGGGCTTTTGGTGTGAGACAGAGGTGGACAGACAGGAACTGAAGCCAGGAGCAAGAGGGACACTAGGATGGGTGGGAGGTGATCCCAGCAGAGCTGTGGTGACAGCAGGGGTTGGTGGCCAGGAGGCGGGAGGAAAAAGATGTGGTGTCTGTGGCAGAGGATCAGAGAAGTGAGGAAGACTGTGTCCTGGGGTGATGGAGAGGAAGGAGCGGAGGACAAGAAGGGGAGGCAGAGCCAGCACCATGGAGATGGGGAGGGGAGCAGAAAGGGAGGGCATGGGCCGGGACCATGCATGGGAGCAAGAGGAAAGTGTGAGCATGGACTGAGCCGGGAGACATGGGACTAAGGTGGGAGCCAGGACAAGAGCCTGGCTTCATAATGGTGTGAAAGGGGGAATCCAGGGCACAGCCACAGCGTTTCTCCTTGACCAGGTTTTAAATTATTCAGCATGTTCATCATGATCACCATTTTAACCAACTGCGTGTTTATGACAATGAGCAACCCCCCGGCGTGGTCCAAGAATGTGGAGTAAGTCCCTGCCTCCTCCCCCAGCCACGGAGCATCCCAGCTTGGCCATGCTCAGCAGGGACAGGACAAGGCTGAGAGAGCAGTGTTGGGATGCAGGCACCCTTCAGTGAAGGAGAGGTGTCACTGGGAGATGCTGGTGGCCCTCTTGATCCCAGAAGGGATATCCATGCTCTGCATTGGGCTTTGCAAAGAGTGGGAATGTTTCAGAGCCGCTTAAAATCTGGTGGGTTCCCTGTGACAGGAGACCACTGCAGGTTGGGTCAGGACAGTCTGGAGAGGCTGAGCAGATCCAAGGAGCATGGACAACCAGCCCCAGGGGAGAAGGGGAAATCCAGCATGTGGCTCTGCACAGCCAGGTCTCAGCAGGGTTTAACAGAGAGCACAGGTGGTGGTGGGAGATCAGCAGGGATCAGAGGTGCTGCAGACCTCACCAAAGGGATTGGTACCTCAGGATACCCCAATTTGCCCTACAAGCTGAAGCACCCCAAGAACCCAGCAGCCTGTGACCCCCAAGCTCAGCTTCCCAACATGGTCCTGATATCAGGGATAGATAAAACCTCATCCTGAGCTGGTCCTTGGGCCTGGGTGAGCATCCCCATGGTCACCGTTCGCATTTCAGATACACTTTCACCGGGATATACACCTTTGAGTCCCTCATCAAGATACTGTCAAGAGGCTTCTGCATCAACGACTTCACATTCCTGCGTGACCCGTGGAATTGGCTGGACTTCATGGTCATCTCCATGGCGTGAGTGTGGCGGGATGGGGGCAGAGGGAGGGCTGACAAACAGGGGTGTAGGTGCCTGTTTGCAGAGCCCTTGAAGCCCTCTCCTCTCCTGTCCTGCAGCTACATTACCGAGTTCGTGGACCTGGGGAACATCTCTGCCCTCAGAACCTTCCGTGTCCTCCGTGCCTTGAAAACCATCACTGTGATACCAGGTGGGACTTAAAGAAGGGGTCTCCTCTCTGTGCCTTCCCTTTCCTTGAGCTCAGGTTTTCCCACAGTTCATATCAATTCCCTGTTCTTTTGACAGCTCTAAGAGAAAACAGAGGAAATAAGGTAATCCTTATTTTCCACATGGCTTTTGGCTCAGGTCCTGCTGATTCTACATCTTCAAATGAGCTGCTCTCACTTCTTTTGGCCAAGAAAAGCCCCTGATGAGCCAGATGTGTTGTTTAAGAGCTCCTTGGAGATGCCTTAAGTGGGCTTGTTCTCATGTGTTTATGAGCTCGGTTAACCCACAGGCTTTGCTTGGTCCCTGGAGCCATCCACTCAGTTTTGTACCTACTGCTGACTGCGCCAGTGTCAGGGTTGAGCTATTTAATGGGTATAGTGCAAATGAGCAATTGGCTCAGCAGTGACACCTCCCCCTAGGGCTGAAGACCATCGTGGGGGCTCTGATCCAGTCGGTGAAGAAGCTCGCGGACGTTATGATCCTCACCGTCTTCTGCCTGAGCGTGTTCGCCCTCATCGGCCTCCAGCTCTTCATGGGCAACCTCCGGCAGAAGTGCGTGCGGTGGCCCCCCCTCAACGACACCCTGCTGGAAGACCTGGGGCTGGACAACGACACCATGGCCAACGCAACGCTCTACGGCAACTTCACCGATGACATGGCCGGCAACTTCACCGGCAACGGCACCTTTGATTTTGAGGCCTATGTCAATGATGAAGGTAAATGCTTGTGTGTCCCCTTCTCCATTGGCCCATCAGCCTGGTTTGCTCCTCCTGGTTTCTTTGCTCTTCCTCCATCTCAGACCAAGATGTTTTGCTGTGGCCTGTGGGTAAAATGGGTTGTGCATAATCACAGGGTGGACAGATGGGATGAGATCCTCTTTGTCAGGGAAAACGCAGTCCCCGTGGGCAAGCTGGAGTCCTCCAGAGCGATTTCACCATCAGAAGGCCTGGACAAAACAGTGTCTCCATCTCTTGCACTTGCTAGTGAGGGCACAACCTCCCCTGGCTGATCACAGCAGGGATACCAGACCTTCCAGGAGCAGACGGGACTCTGGGTTGAAAACCAGAGGGAAAGATGTCCAACTGTACCAGTAGCTCTGGCATTAATTACAGGGAGGCTTCTTTGCAAAGGTGCAAATTCAGTATTTGGGAGCTAATGAGTGCAGTGCAAACAGCAACAGCACCCTGCGGGCTGTGCCTTCACACTGACAGCTCCTGAGGCCAGGACAAAACCATCCTGCCTGGAGTTTCCCTCCTCCATGAGCCCATGGGTGGCAGATAAAACCTGGTGGCAAGAAGCCAGCCGGAGCCAGGGATGCTTTGAGGAAGCTCTGGGAAGGGCTGTGCTGGGTGATGCCCGGG
Source organism: Myiopsitta monachus (assembly GCA_017639245.1). Lineage (NCBI taxonomy): Eukaryota > Metazoa > Chordata > Aves > Psittaciformes > Psittacidae > Myiopsitta > Myiopsitta monachus. Next base: position 5,085,252 of record CM029919.1, read on the forward strand.
ATGGGATCCTGCTGCCCTTAGCTGTGTCCTGGGGTGGGAGTCTCCAGGAGCTCACCCTTGGGTCCCTGGCAGGAGGTGACCTGTGGTGGCTCTGTGTGGCAGCTCCCGTGGCTCAGGGACTCAAGCTCTAAGGAGGAGCTTTAAGGACCCCTGGTCTGTGAGCAGGGGGTTCCCCACTAGGTAGGAGCTGGTTGGGATGGGAGCAGCAGGAGGAAGGTGATAGCCATGGCGCAGCAGCAGTTCCTCCAGGCTTTCCTGGGGCCCCTGCAATCCTCGGTGCTCCCTAGAAATGCCCTGCAATTTTCCATGTTTTCCCAGCAAAACAGACCAGCCCTTTGACTACATGTTAATCCACCTGCTTACGGGACCTGGCTCTGGCCGGCCTGCCTGTTCCTGGAGCTCTTTATTGGCTTGGAAGCCATCTAGTTGGGTGGGTGAAGCAATGCCATGAGTGAGCTCCCTGAGCTGATGCCAAATGGTTCAATGCAAACAGCAAAGTCAGCAGAGAGGAGGTAACCCAGTGGCCAGTGCTGGGATCCTGGGAATTGCTCTGCCAGGGGGGAGCTGCCAAGAATCTGATAATCAATGTCTGTGCTTTGATTTGATGTCTCGCTCTTTCCCCAACCCAAAGCCAATTTCTACTTCCTGGAGGGAGCGCTGGACGCCCTGCTCTGCGGGAACAGCAGTGATGCTGGGTGAGTGCAGCTCATGCTGGTGGCCCTTTGGCTCCCCAGGAGGGGACAAGGACACCAGTGCAGCTTGTGGGACCGCTGATGCTTGGGATGGGACAGGGCCGGGGCTGGGAATGTGGGTCTATCGGTGAATGGTTCAAGAATGCCAACTATATCAGCTGGCGGTGGGGGGGATTGGTCCAGGCATCCCTACTGTATCAGCCTGGGGGTATGGGTGGAGGCATGCTGAATGTACCAGCTTTGGGGAAGCTGGTGTCAGTCCGGGCATCCCGACTGCATCAGTGTGAGGGAAAGGGCTTCTGAAGCATCCCAGCACCTCCAGGGATGGAGACCGTCACTGCGGGAGCAGGAGGGGCAGCACCAGGGTCTCAATCCAGCTGCCCCTGCGGCTCCTTCGGTAGGAAGTGCCCTGAAGGGTACCAGTGCATGAAGGCAGGGAGGAACCCGAACTACGGCTACACCAGCTACGACACCTTCAGCTGGGCTTTCCTGGCCCTCTTCCGCCTCATGACACAGGACTTCTGGGAGAACCTCTTCCAGCTGGTAGGCACCAAATCCTTATCCCTGTGCAAGGCTCCTCTTGTTTTGGTCCTGCCCCTCATCTCGGACAGGTAGAAAGTCACTGGATTGGAAATCTGTGGGACCTTGTCCTGTGGTTTACGGGTCTAACCAGGACCAGCAGAGATGGGCACAGTCCCATGCAGCTGCCCAATCTGAGCAGTGCTGTGTGTTTCCCATAGTAAATCCCAGGTGTGTTGTCAGCTGTATCATTGAAGTCAGGGCTTTACAAGAGAACCTCTTGTATATAGTACACCTCTGGCTTGAGGTAAGGGGAGAATCCACTTGTCCCCTGCACTGAGTCATCCTCTAGGGAGAAGATGCAGACCCCATGAAATCCCAGCTCACCCTGGGTCCAGAGGCAGTTTGCGTTAAAGCAAGCCTATGTCTAAAGGCTCCGCGTGTCCTCTGGAAATGGCTGTGCCCAGATCCATGGTTAGAAAAAGGCCACTCATGGCCCAAGGCTGAGACCTGGGAAATCGGGGGCTGAGAGACATCAGCTCCTGCCACAGCAAAGCGAATCTCTGATGAAATATTAGTCCCATCTCCATACATTCTTGCAGCCCTTGGGTTACCACATAGCACAGAACCGCAACCAAGAGGGTGCCCTGGTGCAAGAGCTTCCATTGGGAGCCTCCTCTTTCCACAGACGCTGCGGGCAGCAGGGAAAACGTACATGATCTTCTTTGTGGTGGTTATATTCCTTGGTTCCTTCTACCTCATCAACCTCATCCTCGCGGTGGTGGCCATGGCTTACGCAGAACAGAACGATGCCACGCTGCTGGAGGAGCAGCAGAAGGAGGAGGAATTCCAGCAGCTCATGGAGCAGCTGAAGAAGCAACAGGAGGAGCAAGAGAAGATGGTTGGTGCAAAGGGTGGGGGCCAAAATGAGGGGCCTTAGGGACAGGAGGCGAAAAGGGGAGGCAGTGCTAAGCGTGGTGGTGCCTCTATGTAAAATCCAAGAATAAGCCAAATTTGGGCCATAAAAACATAATAATTGAGGAACTATTTGGGGGCTCACAGGAAAAGTTGAGAAACTCTCCTGGGTGGGGGAAGAAAGAAAGGCTGCAAAGATGGATTTCCACATCCCAAATCCAGCGCAGGGAGCCCCGCGAGGCAGCAAAGGTGCAGCACAGAAGTGGGGTGTTGCTTGAAAGGAAGGGAGGCGTGAAAGGCACCAGGACTAATGATCTGTATTCCTACAGCACATCGGGAGCAGGAAACCTGGCAGAGATTACGATCAGGGTATGAAAGTGCTCAAGGAGGAGAGGGTGGTTGCAGTGAAGCTCAATGCATTAGCAAGCCACGCGTGGTGGGGGTGGACCAGATGATCCTTAAAGGTCTCTTCCAATCCAAACTATTCCATGATTCTATAAATACCAGGTTAGAAGGGATCTCAAGGATCATCTGGTCCAACCTTTAATGGCAAAAGCACAGTCTAGACAAGGGACATTAGCTCCACTGTGGCTTCAGGTGTTACCTTGGCCCCTTTCCAGCCCCTTTCCAGCCCCTGGGAATCTCTTTTCAGCACAACATGCGTATAGAGCCATGGGGAAAAGCTGCTGTGATGTCTGATACTGCAGCCCAGCCACTTTCCATCTCTGATCTTCCTTTTGGTCTATGTCAGCAGCAGCCCCCAGGAACATCCCTACGTACCTAACTGTTAGTTTGGGCAAGAGACCAGCTTCCTTGATGTAGAGACAGACAAGGAGCAATGTTTTACTCTAGAGCCTCTATCTCATTCCTTATCAGAGCTGAGCTACAACATCCCTTGAGGAAGTGACTTGCTCTTATCTGGCTGCTGTTATTTGCAGGATGGGTCTAAGCAAAGCCCTGCCCCAGAGGTGGGGAACCCGGGGCTGGTGCTGTGGCTGGTTCCCCAGGCTATTTAACCAGTGAGTTGCCCACAGGCTTATTAAGGAATGATGCCTTATTGTCACCTGGAGGAACGGGAAAGAGAGAATAAGGCTGAGTGAGGGCAAAGCACCTACAGCAAACAGGGCAGAAGTTCTTCTGCGTGGCTGCAGACACAGGGTGATGGGATGTGGCTCTCAATGGCTGCAGACACAGGGTGATGGGATGTGGCTCTCAATGGCTGCAGACACAGGGTGATGGGATGTGGCTCTCAATGGCTGCAGACACAGGGTGATGGGATGTGGCTCTCAATGGCTGCAGACACAGGGTGATGGGATGTGGCTCTCAATGGCTGCAGACACAGGGTGATGAGATGTGGCTCTCAATGGCTGCAGACACAGGGTGATGGGATGTGGGTGCTGCAGTTGCAGGACCGGCGGTCCAGCAGCAGTTCCCTGCCCAGCAGCATGGCCGAGAAGGAGCGAGACTCAGACCTCAACAGTGACCAGGACAAGGCAAAGGACTGCAATGGGCAAGTGATCCCCAAGGTCATGCTGCAGCGCTCTGCCACAGTGGTTGAGGTAAGTGTTTGACTCTTTCTACCATTCCTTGAGGGTGCCCACCCCAGTAAACTCTCAGGGACAGGCTTGTGCCCAGCTTATTGTGGGCTGGGTCCTACAAGCCTTTCTGCAACCCGTAGCTCCCATCTCTCCAGACCATGCCCTTTCTTCTGCCTGCTCTACCTGTAAGTGCATTAAACACCCTGCAGCGCTCTGCATTCATCCCCTGTGCCCTCCTCTCCTTGCAGTTCAACCCAGTCAATGAGCTGGAGAAACCTGACCACAACCACCTCTCTGTAGGCAACCAAGATGGGCCAGGCCTTGAGAAGAGGGTGGGGAGCAGCGTCAGTGTCCTCTCCAACGCTGTGGAAGGTACGTCCTGCCCCAGCCTGGGTGCGTTGGTGGGCTTGGGGTGCTCAGCACACACCAGTGAGAGTGGTTGGCACTACTCTCCAGCCCCACGCAAGGGCTGGCTCTGGACCTGGGGTCTCCACATGAGGTCACTGCAGCGATGCTCGAGGAAGGCTTTTCATCCCAACTCACTGGGATGATTCCTAGAGGAAATAAGGCAACATCTCATGGAAATGAATGGGATTGCAGTCGATTACAGCAGTCTCCAGAGCCAACTGGGAGCTGTTGAGTGGCCTCCCAAGAGCTGCTGCCTCAGCTTCAGCAAAAAAGTACCATGGGCTCAGCAATAAGAGGCTTCACAGCCCTGTCCTCCATGAGAAGGGGCAACCAAACCCTATGGCCACTCCATGGCAGTTCCCTTAGGTGTCTTTGCAATTCTCAGTGTGCAGGGACACCTCAAATCCTGCCCAAGTGCTGAGAGCAGGATTGGGCCCACAGTTCCCTGGGTTACCTGATGTTCCATCCAGGTTTGGAGGGTAAGGTCCACAGCATCACCGTGCTCTGGCACGGGAAGGCTCCTCCTTTTAGCCCCCACATTTAACTCGTAGATGCTCTAGGGCTGGTTCAGGACCTCAGGAGAGGTCTCCTTCAGTGGGTTAGCACTGGCACCACCAGGAGGAGGACAGGATAAGCCTACACTGATGTCGTTTTCCTTTCCTGCCCTCAGAGCTGGAGGAAGCTCACCAGAAGTGCCCGCCCTGGTGGTATAAATTTGCCCACACGTTCTTGGTGTGGAACTGCTGTCTTCCGTGGCGGAAGCTCAAGGAGTTTGTCAAGCTGGTGGTGATGGACCCCTTCGTGGACCTGGGCATCACCATCTGCATTGTGCTCAACACAGTCTTCATGGCCATGGAGCATTATCCCATGACGGAGGAGTTTGAGAACGTGCTGAGCATTGGGAACCTGGTAGGCAGCTACGGGCACTCCGTCCTTCCCCGCTCAGAGGCACAGCAGCCACAGCATCCACCCCTCTGCTGCCATGGTGTCACCTCAGCAGCACTCGAGCATGCCTGAAACACCTCCTCCCTGCTGGGAAAGTGCTGCAGGGTCCAATCAGAGCATCTCATCCCTGGAGGGGTGCCACATCCTGGCAGTGTTCAAGGCCAGATTGGATGGGGCTTGGAGCGACTTGCTCTAGTGGAAGGTGTCCCTGCCTGTGGCAGGGGTTGGGAGTGCATGAACTTGTAGGTCCCTTCCAACCCAAGCCAGTCTGTGAGCCCTTTCTGTGGCTGGCTCAGTCTGTGGCTAATGAAAGGAGGTGGTGTATCCTGGGGGGGTCCCAAGGTTTCTGTAACTTACACTTCCTCAAGTACTCACTGGCTGCAGAAATACTTCACTTCTTGCCAGGCATTTCCTCGGTTACAGGTAAAGGGATGGGAGCGCTCCCCATCTCCTCTCCTGCCACCTTGCCCTGCTGGGACCTCTCTGCATGGGCACTGGAGTGCCGCAGGCAGGGTGTCAGCGGGCAGGGTGACGCTCAGCACACAGCTGCTTTGTCTCTGGTTTCATTCAGGAAATACAAGGGGATTAATCACTGTTGCTCGAAGCACGCTCACACTGCAGAGGTGGCTCCGGCTTCTGCGGAGCAGCAGTGGCTCAGGGCAGGATGTGCAGCCCCAGTTCCCGGTGCTGGGAATCCCTGAGCCTCAGCAGTTGGTCAAATGGGGTTATAGCAAATCCTTATTTTAGTTTCCACCTCCCAGCGTGCACCGTTGTGCCTCTCCACCAGTGCTCCCAGCCTGGCCTTGCAAGCCACACTGGGCAGAAACTGGGGAGCTTGCTCCCAGCTGGGGCTGGACCTTATAGAATCATGGAATCCCAGGCTGGTTTGTGTTGGAAGCGACCTTTCCACACCGAGGCTCAGCACTGGCTTACAGTGGAGCGACCGGATGCTGTTCCCCACAGGTCTTCACAGGGATCTTCACGGCAGAGATGGTTCTGAAGCTCATTGCTCTGGACCCCTATGAGTATTTCCAGCAGGGCTGGAACATCTTCGACAGCATCATCGTCACCCTGAGCCTGGTGGAGCTGGGTCTGGCCAACGTGCAAGGGCTCTCCGTGCTCCGCTCCTTCCGCTTGGTACGTGCCTGGGGATGAGGTGTGCCTGGGGTTTGGATGCGGTTGCCACCAAGGTGGAGAATGGTTTGTTCAACCTCCTTTGTGGTGGTCACCAACCTGTCCCCTGTTAATGATAACCCCAAAAGTCAAGCTTTTGATCAGAGTCTGTGCTCTTCACAAGCAGTTGGGTATTTAACCCTTCTTGCCTTAATAAAGCTGCCACATGAAGGTCTAATCCCAGGCTTGCTGCAATCCTATGGCAATGAAACCCCCAGGCAAATCAATGCTTTGTCTCCTTGCTCCTCGTAGCTGAGGGTTTTCAAGCTCGCCAAGTCCTGGCCCACCCTCAACATGCTCATCAAGATCATTGGCAACTCGGTGGGTGCCCTGGGGAACCTCACACTGGTGCTGGCCATCATCGTCTTCATCTTCGCTGTGGTGGGGATGCAGCTCTTTGGGAAGAGCTACATCGAGTGCGTGTGCAAGATCTCCGTGGACTGCACGCTGCCCCGCTGGCACATGTACGACTTCTTCCACTCCTTCCTCATCGTCTTCCGCATCCTCTGCGGGGAGTGGATCGAGACCATGTGGGACTGCATGGAGGTGGCTGGCCAGACCATGTGCCTCATCGTCTTCATGATGGTCATGGTCATCGGGAACCTCGTGGTGAGTCTTGGAGCTGGGGCGGACCCTCAGTGGAAGGTGGAAGTAAATTCGAAGTAAAGATGTAATTGGCATTCCCCACTCTCCTGCGATGAGGGACGGATGCAGTGTTAGACCCAACTCACCCTTTGCTCCTGGGTGCTTCTGGGACCAGATCCCCTGGAAAGCTTTTGCAGATCCCTGTCCTCACCACGGTCCAGACGCCATCCTGGCGATGCAGGACCCCTCTGCAGCACTGGGGCTCCTTCCCTGGCTCCTGGTGACCCCCTGCTCACCAACACCCTCCCATTGCCCTCCCTGCTCTGACCCAAGCGCTGCGGGTCTGCAAGTTCCAGGCGAGCACGAAATCCTTTCTAAACTTGGTCACCCTCTCGCTGGCAGCTCCCGAGCTTGTTTTCCAGCCCGCGCGGGCCCTGCTCTCCCTCCTTAAGGAGAAGGCAGGGGAGGGAAGCGCGGCCGCTTGCCGGATCGCTCCTATTACTTGCCAAGGTTGTGTAAGCCCTTTGGAATTCGCTTTGAAAACCTATCTGCCCGGGGCGCTGCTGCCGCCTCCCTCCCCACGGCGGATGCCTGCTCCAGCCCCGGCTGGCACCAGGCCCTAGAGGGGTGAAGGCAGCAGCAGGCAGAGCCCCAGACCACCCCATAGCTCGGGTGAGGGAAGCTCGGAGTGCCCCGCTTTGAGGGCAGAAAGGGAGGATTTGGATGCTGCTTGGCTTTCCTGGCTCATGCCAGGATCTGGGCTTTGAACTGCCCCCTCCCCAGCAGCGCGGATTGATTCACCGGCTGCAGACCTCACCCTGGGGTGTCCCAGGGTCTGTGCTGGGCTGATGGGTGTGCATGGCCTCGGGGCGGGGGGGAAGCAGCCCATCACCCAGCAACAGTCGGTAACCTTCCAAGAGGGAGCCCGTTCATTTCAATGGCAGTGCAGGACCTAGGCGGGGCCCCCCCACCGTGAGCAGCCTCCAGACAGAGCGCAGGGGCTTGGAGACTGGGAATCTCAGTGGGGACTCCCTGGAGACCCCCAAAGAGGCTCTGGAAACCTTTCCTCCTCGAGCCAGGTTCTGGGCTAGGGCAGCCCCTCCAGGAGCCTCTCCCGGAGAAGACCTGGGGGCAGAAGGGTTTTCAGCTGCCAGAGGTGTAGCCCCCCCCAGTCGCACCCTGGCCTTCAGGGCAAGCTCTGCAGCCCCCGCTGTGCCCTGTGCTGCTGCAAGGGGCTCATTTAAAGCTAAATAGAGAAACACAACGCAACCACCTACGGAGCCGGCTCTGCCCTCCCCGGCCTCTCTGCCAGGCGCTCCTGGCTGCGCCTCGGGTATTTCCGAGCCCTGGAGCCTGTCCCGGCTGCAGGGAGATGTTTGTTTCTCCCCACTTCCCCTGCGGAGGAATGAGGTGGTGCTGGGCAGTCCTTTACTGTTAATGACACTTGGAGCATTTCCTTTGGGGTTATTAAGGGAAAAGGGAGGAAGTCAGTCGGGTGACAAGGGAACAGCTTCCGTGTCCAAAAAAGCCAGAGCCAGCAGCCCCTATTAGCTGTAATTGGTGCTTAAGGTACGCATTGCCCTGAGAAGAGAGTGGGGATTTATTTAAAGATGCGCTATGCCAGGAGCTATGAGCCATGTGAAAACAGCAGTGACCTTGGGTAGTCGCTAATTCCCTTCTCAGATGCGCTGCTGGCCCCAGCAGGCACAAACACCAACAGCTGAGGCTCGGCCCCGGGGCCGCTCCGAGCAGCGGCTGCGGGGCTGCTGCTGCTGCCGCAGCGCCCGTGCCCCGGGGAGAGCCCATCCCGCTGCTGCTCCAGGATCCGGGCACGCAGCGAGGCCACCCCGTGCCAGGCCAGGCTGCCCCGGGCTCCAGGCACGTTCCTGAAGTAGGAGAGGTCACAAGGAGCAGCAGAGAGCCGGTGCTTGCGCAGAGAAGCTGTGGCTGCCCCATCTCTGGCAGAGTTCAAGGCCAGGTTGGACACAGGGGCTTGGAGCACCCTGCTCTAGCAGAAGGTGTCCCTGCCTGTGGCAGGGGTTGGAACCGAATGAGCTTTAAGGTCCCTTCCAACCCAAACCATTCTAGATAGAGCATTTGCATCCCATGAGCTGACCTTTTCTGAGGTGAAACACCACTTTACCAGAGACCGCTCTGCTCCATGGAGAAAGGGATGAGGTTACTGCTGCTGGCTTCGGCTCCTGCATGGCTCCAGGGCACTGGAGACCCTCACAAGCTTGCCGGGCACCTGAGCTACCATTGAGCTGATGGACCCACAGGGGAGGTGGTTTGAGAGGGGTTAAGTGGTGACTGGTACCCAAGCAGCAGGGGGTGACACTGAGAGCCCAGGGAGAAGTGAAGGAGGAGCAGGTCCATGTCCTCCAGGAGATGGGGCTGGCACCTCTGCAGTCACCAGAGCAGGGTGATGAGAGGACAGGGCCCTACGACACACTCAATGAAGGGGTATTCACCAAAGCCATGACTGGACCCTGCCGGGAGGGACAATGTTAGGTTCTGGCCGTCAGTGCTGGTTTTGCTTCCATCCCCTCCAGGTTCTGAACCTGTTCTTGGCTCTGCTGCTGAGCTCCTTCAGCGCTGACAGCCTGGCAGCATCCGACGACGATGGGGAGATGAACAACCTGCAAATCGCTATTGGCAGGATCACCAGGGGGATCGACTTTGTAAAGACCTCTGTCATCATGCTGCTCCGCAGGCTGTGGAAGGGGAAGAAGGTGGCCCCAGAGGAAGAGCAAGAGCCCAGTAAGACAGACAACTCTGTGCTAAACCACGTGGACGCTGGCCAGGAGCCCAAGTCGGAATACCTGGATGGAGTCACTGGCAAAGAGCACTTTTTCATGGATGAGCTGGACCACATGAATTTCATTAACAACCCCAACCTGACGGTGCAGGTCCCCATTGCCTCCGAGGAGTCTGACCTCTACGAGGAGACCAGCACCCAGTCTGACACCGAGGATGCCAAGGTAAGAGAGGCAGGTGGAAGGGTTTCAACCCAAAGCCTGGGATGGAGCCATTCTTGCTGTGCTGCCCGAAGGACATTGGTTTGGGTCGCTTTGAGCTTCTTTGGCATAGGGCAAACTTGGAGTTTTTCAATCTGGCATTTCCAGTGCAAGGTGGAGGGGTCCAAGCAGGGGTTTGGGCTGGTTTGGGTCAGGCTTTGGCGTTACTGCTAATGCCAGAGAGCTGGTGCAAGGGCCAAAGCTCTCAGCTCGGGGGTAAAGATGTTCAAGAGGAATTTGATGCCAGGAAATCTGCTGATGGCTCTAACACCGGATCCACTGCTAATGCCTCTGAAAGCGTTGTGAGGGAGGGCATGAAACCAGATGGAGGAGCTTAGCGCAAGTGAACACGAAGCGACAGAGTTTGGATCCAAAGCTGATGAGACAGCTGATGGGCGCTGCTGTGTCAAGGTGCAGAGAGGACTCACTTCAGGGCTCGTGCTCTGGGAAGGTGTCAGGGAGATGTAAGAAACTTGGGAAGGCCAGGGTGGACACAGGAAGGAGGATGGGAGAGTCCTGCTCACTGAGGCCCTGGGGACGGCCAGGGCTGTCGGGGGGGCTGCCTGGGCATGGTGCAGAGGAGCAACTGCATCAGCAACTGCATCAGTATGGGAAGGGTTTTGTATGAGCAACAGAACATCTCCAACCCAGGGGTTTATCATGAGTATCAGTGGCAAACGCGTCCGCCCAGGAGCAGAGGAGCCTCTGGGAAGCTCCATCCCCGCTCCTGCTCAGGACGGTGTGGCTGGGGCTGATGCGGTGCAGTGTGGGTGCAGCCACAACCGGCTGTGGGCGCACAGGGAGCCCAGGGCAGGGCTGGAAGATGAACCAGGAGCCCCAAACCCCGGAGCCGTCCCCATCTGCAGGCTCCAAGCAGCGACAGGGACCTGACTGCACTCGGGTGCACTGAGATGGGGCTGATAAAATAATGCTGATTAGCTTTCATTATTGGCTTGGGTTTTTTCAGCTGGGAAAAGAGGGTGACTGCAGCAGCTGCGGCTGCGGGAAGGTGGCTGCTGGCTGGGAGCCATCCCAAACCTGCTGCTGAGCTGGGAAGGGACAAATTGCCTGGAGCAGGGGAACGGGTGAGGGGAGGTGCTGCTGTCGTTCCCTTTGGTGTTGCCAGCAGGAGGGCTGAGGGTTGGCACTTCTCCTCCTACAAAGCTGCCCGAAAGCAGCGCTGGTCCTCAGCATGTGAATGATGACTGGAAACCCGGCGCTAACGGGTGGGAGGCCTGAGCCGGGCAGCTCGGGGGGGGGGGCTGCGGCTTGCTCGGCGTGCTCAGGTGCCGCCGATGGGCTCCAGATGGAGCCAAAGCCCGGCTCAACGCCGCGCACCCGCGGCTCTGCTGCAGAGCTGCCGCATCTCCATGGCTGAGCTCAATTCTGCGCTGCGGAGCAGCGGGGCTGTGCGTGTCTGTGCTGCGGCCCTGGGCTCTGCGCGGGGGGTGCCTCGGAGCCCGTCCCCATGGGCAGGGTGATGGCTGCTGAGATGCTCTGGGCTGAGCTGCGCCGCAGGATGCAAGTGTGAGGCCAGGGCAGGCCATGGAGATGCTGCGAGGGCTGGAGCAGCTCTGCCATGGAGCCAGGCTGAGAGCTGGGCTGGGGCAGCCTGGGGGAGAGAAGGCTCCTGAAGGGGAGACCTCAGAGCAGCTCAGTGCCTGCTCAACCAGCCAGGTTGGACGGTGCTTGGAGCAAGCTGCTCCAGTGGAAGGTGTCCCTGCCTGTGGCAGGGTTGGAACTTGATGAGCTTTGAGGCCCTTTCCAACACAAACCAGGCTGGGATTCTGTGATTATGGGGGTCACCGGGGCAGTCTGGGCGCAGAGCACCTGAATTCCGGGGCTCAGTGCTGGCAAGGACAGGGGAAGCCCTGGATTTGGGTAGAAACAGGCTGGAGGTGCTGCACCATGTACGTGATGGACATTGCCCAGGGATGTGGTTCAGGGACCATGCAATGGGACCAGCACAGGGATCCCTGTCCCCATCCAGGGGAGCAGGACCTGCCCTGAGCCCCAGCGCACAGAGCTCCTGGGTTACATGAGCCTCTTGGGCACCTTTCCCCTGACCCCTGGAGCGGTCGCACTGCTTCATCCCTACCTCGTGCCTTTGCCAGGCTTGTCCTGGAGGCAGATGGTTTCCATGTGTCCTTCCCTGGGGTCACACTTGCCTGGCTCCATGCCGAGGCCTCCTAATCCCCCTGCCCCTCCTCTCCCCCCCAGCCCCACTGCTCCTTCCAGAGCCAGCAGCTGCCAGCTCCTGCTGCCCCCACTGCTGTGTCCTGCTCCTCCGGGCCATGTCCTGCTGTCCCAGCAGGGCTGCAAGGGCCCCCCAAAGCAATGCCTTCTCAAAGAGATGTCTCCTGAAGCTACAGGCAATGGTGGTGCCTCAGGGGCTGCCCTGCTTGCTGGGGGATGGAGCAGCTCCTTTACGCACTACTTTAGGGCAACCTGCTCCAGTAGAAGTGTCCCTGCCTGTGGCAGGGGGTTGACACCGGATGATCTTAAGGTCATTTCCAACCCAAACCAGTCTGGGATTCGATGCTGCTGAAAGCTCCAGCATCCCTGGGGGAGGATTACCTCCTTCCCATGCAAGCCGGCGCCATCCTGCACTGGAGTTGCCCATCCAAGACCTGGTTCTTTGCCTGCCCCCAGGTAGGACAGCAGGGCTGGGGATCTGCTCTTTCCTCAAGTGCTCGGAAGGTCTTCTCAGAAGGCTGGGGTCAGGGCACCTTTGCTCCTCTGACCCTGGGTGAAAAGCAAAGCTTGTGCAGGCTCAGGAGCCATCAATCCCCCAAGGTTTGCAGCCCTGGACAACCCAACAGCTTCACTGTGGGCTGTTGGAGAGGGACTCAGAGCAGCCTCCAAGCAAGGGGCTCCCCCAGTGCTGCCTGGTCCCTGGGTGCAGCAGGAGGAGCTGCAGGGTGGCTGAGGCAGCCAAAGCCCAGGAGCATCCCTGAGCCCTCCTCTCCCTTTGCAGAACCCTCTCTCCAGTGACAACGCATCATCCTTCTGCAGCACCTGTGGATTACAAGCCCCCGGAGCCAGAGCAGGAGGAGGTGGCAGAAGAGGCGGAGGAGAGCAATGAGCCCGAAGAGTGCTTCACTGAAGGTGAGGGACTGAGCAGGGCAGGACACCCTGTGGAGAAGGGGCTATTGCCAGAGCAATTCTTGCAGCATAACCTCTTGCATACCCACCCTTAAGCACAGAGGGTCCTGCTCCAACTTCCCTCTGGGAGGGCTTAGAATGACAATAAAACTATGAATAGAGCCTCTTGGGTGGAAATGCCCCGGCCAGGAGGTAACACACAGCTCTTTGTCCCATTCCCAGCCTGTGTGAAGAGGTTTCCCTGCCTCTACGTGGACATCACCAGCGACAGAGGGAGGATATGGTGGAACCTCCGGAAAGCCTGCTTCCGCATCGTGGAGCACGACTGGTTCGAGACCTTCATCGTCTTCATGATCCTCCTCAGCAGCGGGGCGCTGGTAGGTCCCATCTTTCCCCCATTTGCTCTGCAGCAGATCCCATCTGGCTGGGAGCCCAGGAGCATGGGCAGCCCCAGGGCCTGGGCATCGCCTCGCTGCCTCCTGGGCAGGAAAACACAGCTGTGGGCAGATGTTGGATTTAAAACGTCCTCCAGCTCAGGTCTGCCCAAGGTACAGCCTTGAAGGGGATGTGAACATCCTCCCCTTGCCCTGCACTGGTGCAGTCACCCCTGCATAACCCTCCCACATCCATCATGAGCTGTGCTCCATGGGCTCAAGGGGATACAACCACCTACAGCCTCCCCTCCTGCTCTTATTGTCCACCATGAAGTATCTGCACCATCTATTCAGCTTTATGCGGATGGTTCCTCATCTCACTGCCTCCATAACTGGCTGCAGGAGGCACTTTACCATAACTCGTGGTTGGGGGTGTCTGAGGCTGTAGCTAGTGCTGGAGTTGAAAGCTGTGCTAGAACATCTGTGCAACACCTGGACACCGCGGGTGCTTCTGACTGCTTCTGGTTTACATGCCATGTGGACACAGCAGTAACCCAAAGTCCTGTGAGCCTTTCCAAAGCTACCAAGCAACCAAAGGTGCAGGTTGGTGTCCTCGTGCTCACACTGCTGGGAATGTGATGCAGCTGGACATTTCATAGAATCCTAGGATGGTTTGGGTTGGAAGGGGCCTTAAAGGTCATGTAGCTCCAAACAAGAGCTAGACCCCAAGCTGATCGGATGCATCAGTAAATGCCACCCATGTTTAGGCTCTCAAGATTTCAAGCTGCTCCAAGCCCTAGGAAAGCAGGGACAATGCAAGCAGGATGTGGCTGCACTGAGCCATAGTGAGTTTAATGGAAGAATGACTGTCATATAGCTCCATGCCTCTTCCAGGCTTTTGAGGACATCTACATCGAACAGCGAAAGGTGATACGCACCATCCTGGAGTACGCTGACAAAGTCTTCTCCTACATCTTCGTCATTGAGATGCTGCTCAAGTGGGTGGCCTACGGCTTCAAGGTGTACTTCACCAATGCATGGTGCTGGCTGGATTTCCTCATTGTCGATGTAAGTGCTGTCTGATGAGCACCTCTAGAGCCATAGTCAGCCGGGGGATGTGGGAGCAGTGGGGGCTTGCAGCAGGCTGCTGGAAATGAGCCCATATTGTATTTTAAAGGATAATGGAGTGGCTGAGGAACGAGGGCTTAGACCATTGCTTAAAACAATGGTCCTCCGAAAGGAAGGGCCAAGTATTTCCCTGGTTGCAGAAACCCTTTCAAACCCTTTCTGTTCTATGCTCACGCTGAGACCAAGCCCATGGTGTTCTGCCAGCCCCCAGTAGAGATGTTAAGGGACACAGGGTCTCCCAGATGCTCCGTGACAGAGCAGGCCATTCCTTCCCTGCAGTATTCCTGCTTCCCTGTCACCTCCACTCGCGCTCAAGAGGCAGGGACATTCTCCAGGTGCCGGTCACCCCAGGGGCTCGATGCTAGTCCTAAGACTAGACAATGACCACCAGCCTGAGGGAGTGCTGGGGAGAGAGGGAAGGGCAGGAGCTGCTAATCCATTGGGTTGCTCCTTCCAGGTTTCCATTGTCAGCCTGACAGCGAACTGGCTGGGATACTCTGAGCTGGGAGCCATCAAGTCACTGCGGACACTGAGGGCTCTGAGACCACTGCGTGCCTTGTCCAGATTTGAAGGCATGAGGGTAGGTGCCTCCAGTGTGCTGCTGGCTCTGACGCAGACGTGCAGTGCGGTACCATTCAGCAGTCACCTGCATCAGGGATCCATGCCAGTTGGTTCCCTATCCAAGCTCTTTTCTCCCCTTGCAGGTGGTGGTGAATGCCTTATTGGGCGCCATCCCCTCCATCATGAACGTCCTGCTGGTGTGCCTCATCTTCTGGCTGATATTCAGCATTATGGGGGTGAACCTCTTTGCGGGGAAGTACTACCGCTGCGTCAACACCACCACGGGAGAGCTCTTCGACGTCAGCGTTGTGAACAACAAGAGCGACTGCATGGCCCTCCTCCACACCAACGAGGTCAGATGGGTCAACGTCAAGGTCAACTTCGACAACGTGGGCTTGGGATACCTCTCCTTGCTGCAGGTGGTACGTAACGAAGGCAGCCGCATCCCTCCAAGATGCGCATTGCTGTAGCAGTCCCATCCCTGGCAGTGCTCAAGGCCAGGTCGGACGGGGCTTGGAGCACCCTGCTCTAGTGGAAGGTGTCCCTGCCCGGGGCAGGGGTTGGAACTGGAGGAGCTTTAAGGTCCCTTCAACCCAAACCATTCTATGAAAACCTGAGTGCCAGGGAGGAAAGGGACAGGGTAGAAGATGGGAGGGGAAGGGAAGTGTCATAGGGAGCTATAGATGAGAATAGATAGCACCAACCCTGGGGTTGCAAGAAGCCCTCTGCACAGCACCGGATGCAGGAGCCAGGAGGGATGCGTGCCTGTTTTCTCCCACCTGCAGCAGACCAAGATGAAAAGCTTGGGTGCTGTACGTGCAAGAGTTGTGCGGGGATGGTGAGGATTGGACGGCGTGTGTGTGAACACTGCAGGGCAGGGGGTGAAGGCAGCGGTGCTTCCACTGCCCCCCCCCAGCTGAGCCAGGCAAGCGGGAGGGGAACTGCTCACTGCTGTGTTAATACAACTAAAGGTGCGGGCTCTGCTGTTGAGTGGGTTGAGAGATCCCATCTTCAGATCCAGGGGAACTGGCGGCTGCAGAGCTGGAGCATAACCCAAGTCAATTGACCAGCTTTCAACTGCAGCTTCCTCTTCAGGTTTGCTGTTCCAGCAGATTCAGGAAACAAGATGTTCAGGGGTTTTGTTTAACAAATCAGCAGCACAAGCCTGTCAAAGGTGCAGCGTAGTTCTCCACCCCGCCAGGATCAGAACCCGGACATCCAGCTCATGGTCCCTCTCCTGTACTCCCAGGGAGAACCTGTGACTCCAGGCTGAGCTGATGTGCTCAGAGCTAAACCCCAGGCATGCACCATCACCTCCCTCCCCAGCCCCAAACACCTCCCAGTGAATCTGTCCTCTGCTGTTCCCACAGGCAACCTTCAAGGGCTGGATGGACATCATGTACGCTGCTGTGGACTCACGTGAGGTGAGCAGACAAGCAGGGATGTCACAACCAGCACCACCAGCTCACCCCATTGGATCCGTTCCCTCTGCTGCGCCGCCTCAGAAACGGCAGCCAGTTTGTCCCTGTGCCGCCCGTGGCATTGTCACCCGCATCCCAGCTGCAGCCTGGCCCCACATCAGGCTCCCACCCCACTGCGATATATGTGGGGCTAAGTGCACCCCGCTCAGCTTCAGCTTTGCGGTCCACAATCCCTGCTCTGCCCTCCCCAGGCTGGAGGGCTCATCCTTCACCCTGCTGCCGGGTGATGCCCTCTATGTCTCCCTGGCAGCGTTCAAGGCCAGGTTGGATGGGGCTCGGAGCAGCCTGCCTTAGTGCGAGGCATCCCTGCCAGTGCCAGGGGGTTGGAACAAAACAAAGAAGCATTCTGAAGTTCCACGCAGGGGCTGTTTCTGTTGTGATCCCCCCCGAAAGCATCCCCCACCCCATGTGTGCGCACTGCTGTGATCCGGCAGCAGGAGGGACTCCTGCTCTCCTCTGCCAAGCAAACCTGCCCCTGGGGCTCAGCCCCACACCCCCACAGACCTGAACGCATTTGTTTCGTTGCCTGTTTTTAGCGTCAGAAGCAGCCCCGGCTGCAGGTGCCGGCGTTCAGCAGAGGAGCCACTTCCAGCGCCCTCCCAGAATAGCTCTGGGCTCCCCCAGCACCTGGGGCTGAGCCGGTCTGGGTGAAATCTGCTGTCTTCTGCCAAGAGCCCTCCTTGAAGTAGGGGCAGCCATGTGTGACCCCTTGGGATGCTCCAGTCACGTGCAGAGCAGGACTAAGTGAGGCTGCTGGGGACGAGGAGTGTTTGCTGAGGCTCCAGGCTGTGCCACCCCCCCATGCTGGGGTGCGGTGAATTAAACCACTTCTCCTTTCCCCTCTTGGCTGTATTTCATCCTTTGGAAAGCTGACTTTGGGAAGAAGCTCAGGTTTGCTCATTGGTACTGCTGCAGCCGGGCATCCTTTCCTATTCCCCAGCCCATGCAGGAGGATTGGAGATCTGCACGTCCCTGTCCCCCAGCCAGTGCCATGCAGATGTCCCTTCCCATGGCTGCTCTCACAGGGACTCATAGAATTGTTTGAGTTGGAAAAGACCACCCAACCCACACAGCATTTGCCAAACGGTTTGGAGCAGCCACCCCATGCCTCTGTTCAGATACAGTGACCCCAGGCCTGGTGGCCTGCAGGACATGCTCCTGGAGAGGGTTAGCCTCATAGTCACATTTCCCATCTCTCCTGGTCAGATTGAAGAGCAGCCAGTGTACGAGATCAACCTCTACATGTACATCTACTTCGTCGTCTTCATCATCTTTGGTGCCTTCTTCACTCTGAACCTCTTCATTGGCGTCATCATCGACAACTTCAACCAGCAGAAGAAAAAGATAAGTATTTCCTGCAACCACTGTTGCCTCCTGGGTGCTGGGCCGGGATGGAGGGAACCAGCATAATCCTGAGGTGAGGGGACCATGGCTCTTGTCTATTAGTGGCTTCCCGCACAGTGAACACGGAGACCTGGACAAACAGCACCCAGGGTTGGTGTCCTGGCCATAGCATTTATGGAGGACTTCACTTATGGATGCAGAGGCAGGAGGCCAGGGAAGCTGTGCCTTCTCTTCCCTGTGCCATGGCAGGCACCATTTTATGCCTGTGCTGTCACTTTTCCTACCCCATGAACCCTTTCTCGTCACCTTTCCATGCATCAAGGAGTGACTCAACTTCTCCTTTCAAGCAGGTAGCACAGGACTAATACCCTGGGCTGGTGGAGAGGGGAGGCAGGAGGAGGGTGGGTAACACAGCACATTGTGCTGGGCCAGGTCTGAATCCCACCAAGATGCAGCAGGATCCAGACAGCAAGGTAGGGCTGAGCCCCACCAGCACATGGAGTGCCCCACTTGCTGCAGTGAGCCAGGAAGCAGCATCTCCCTTCTGCAGGAGGAGATCACAGCGCCAGGGTGAGCACCCATGGGTGCTGTGAGCTAGGGGAAGAAGCACAGAAGTGCCAGCAGGGAGGAAGCAGGTTCCACTGAGTTAGTGCAGCGAGTGGTGCCTGGTGGAGCTTGGCTGGAGATGCTTGGTGGGAAGGAGCATGGTCAGAGATGCTTGGTGGGAAGAGGTGAGTTTCTAATACTAACAGCAGTGATTCCCTTTATAATTTGGAGGCAAAGACATCTTCATGACAGAAGAGCAGAAGAAATACTATAATGCCATGAAGAAGCTCGGCTCCAAGAAACCCCAGAAGCCCATCCCCAGGCCAGCGGTACGTTGGGTTAATCACCCCGGAGTGGAGCTGGGAGGGAGCACTTAGATTCCGGCTCTCCCGAAGTGAATGAGAAGGTTCTAGGGAAGGCCACTTGCAGGAAAAGGAGCCAAGTCCTGGCTCCCCATTGCTACTCTTCAGACAGGACCTTGCTTAGAACTGAGGCTTCAGGAGAGGCTCACATCAGGTGATGTCTTTTGGGTCTCCTCTTCAGCCCTGGATGTGCTGGCAAAGGCAAGGGGGGATCCCTTTTGCAAGGATTAGGGGTTTCTCCTAGCTCAGCTCCCAGCTCCTCTCACAAGGGCAGTTAGACACAGGGAAAGCTCAGCTTCAGCACTCCTACAAGAAACACTGCTCCAGCCAATATGAAGTTGTGACTTCAGTTTGGTTTTGATCAACTGCTCAAGCGAGGCCTTTTCCGTGTGTTGACTCTTACCCTGATGTGTTTGCTGTGGGTATAATTAGAAAGCAACCTTCCCTTCTGCTTGCACTTCCTGGCTGTGGTATCACTAGGTGGGCTTCATTCTGCCAAGTGCTGGGTTCCCTCCTCTCATAGCTTTTGGGGCTGAGACCTGTGTATTGGCCACAAACCTGATGTCTCCTATGCTGTTTTAAATACCGTTCCTTCTTCTCTTTCTGTTGTGCTTTTTGTTTTGTGTGTGTCTGTCCCATATGCCCACCTCTCCTCTGGCTTTCCACCATCACCCACGCGGCCCTTACGGCAGAACAAGTTTCAAGGGATGGCATATACCCTTGTTACCAAGCAAGTGTTTGACATAGTCATCATGATCCTGATCTGTCTTAACATGGTGACCATGATGGTTGAAACAGACGATCAAAGCGAAGTCAAAACGTCTGTTCTCTACAAGATAAACCTGGTCTTCATTGTCATCTTCACCGGAGAGTGCGTGCTCAAAATGTTCGCCTTGCGTCACTACTTCTTCACCATCGGCTGGAACATCTTTGACTTTGTGGTCGTCATCCTCTCCATCTTAGGTGAGTCCTCCTGGTTCCACCAGCTCCTCAGGGCTCCCACTGGATAATGATGAGTGGAAATGGTCTGGCTGATCCTCAGCCACCCAACTGACACTGGCCACCCCCTTACACCCACCCTGCGAGCAGGGTCAAGCCAGCAGGACCCTGAGACAAGACATGTGAGGTCAACCCCTGTCACTGGGCTGGATGAGGGGCTGGGAAGGTGTCTCACCCTTCCTTGGTGTTGGGATCCCCTTGACTCCATGTTGCCTGCTGGAACAGAGCAGCAGCTTCTAGCCTTTGGGTCTGTGCTCAGAGTTTGGTTTTTAATCTGGTCCCTTTGCCACCAGAGGAGCAGAGCTGTGTGCCATCAGGGGTGGCCTCATCTCCCTGTATCTGCCCAACTTCTGGCACATGGAGTGAGGTAGCTCCACCTCACCTCTCAATGCTGTCTGCAGAGCATGGCAAACTCCCCTCTTCTTCATCCCTTCACAGGTATCGTCCTCTCAGACATCATAGAGAAGTATTTCGTGTCACCCACTCTCTTCAGGGTCATCAGGCTGGCAAGGATTGGCCGCGTCCTCCGGCTGATCCGAGGGGCAAAAGGCATCCGGACTCTCCTCTTTGCTCTGATGATGTCCCTGCCTGCCCTGTTCAACATCGGCCTCCTGCTTTTCCTTGTCATGTTCATCTACTCCATCTTTGGGATGTCCAACTTCGCCTATGTAAAGAAGGAGGCAGGGATCGATGACATCTTCAACTTCGAAACTTTTGGGAACAGCATCATCTGCCTCTTCCAGATCACCACGTCGGCGGGATGGGATGGACTCCTCAGCCCCATCCTCAACAGCGGCCCCCCTGACTGCGATCCTGACCTGGAAAACCCTGGCAGTTCAGTGAAAGGGGACTGCGGCAATCCATCCATTCGGCATCTTCTTCTTCTGCAGCTACATCATCATCTCCTTTCTTATCGTGGTGAACATGTACATCGCCATCATCCTGGAGAACTTCAGCGTGGCCACGGAGGAGAGCAGTGAACCCCTCTGTGAAGATGATTTTGAAATGTTTTATGAAATCTGGGAGAAGTTTGACCCTGATGCCACCCAGTTCATTGCATACAGCACTTTGTCTGACTTTGTGGACACCTTACAGGAGCCACTCAAAATTCCCAAGCCGAACAAGATCAAGCTAGTCACCATGGATCTACCAATGGTTGCTGGGGACAAAATCCACTGTCTGGATATCCTCTTTGCCCTAACTAAGGAAGTGCTGGGAGACTCAGGAGAGATGGATGCCTTGAAGGCCACCATGGAGGAGAAGTTCATGGCCGCAAACCCCTCGAAGGTTTCCTATGAACCCATCACCACCACTCT
Organism: Myiopsitta monachus; assembly: GCA_017639245.1. Taxonomy (NCBI): domain Eukaryota; kingdom Metazoa; phylum Chordata; class Aves; order Psittaciformes; family Psittacidae; genus Myiopsitta; species Myiopsitta monachus. Next base: position 5,106,260 of record CM029919.1, read on the forward strand.
GAAAAGGAAGCACGAGGAAGTCTGTGCTACGAAAATCCAGAGGGCTTTCCGGAGGTACCTCCTGAGGCGCTCGGTGAAGCAGGCGTCCTACATGTACAGGCACAGTAAGGACGAGGACACCTTGACAGGGGATGCGCCCGAGAAGGAAGGTCTGATCGCCACCAAAATGCATGAGATGTATGGGAACAGTGGGGCAGACGTGGAGACAGCTCCTGCCTTTGGTCTGGAGCCCGTTCTCGGCTCGGAGACGCAAGGTGCTCCCGAAGAAGCAAAAGCATGGGATAAGGAACGCGTTGTGAAAGAGTCGCTGGTGTAACAGAAAGAGGCTTCCATCCCTCGCCCAGCCTCAAAAGGCTCCATCCGTATCTCCTCCTCAAGAGCTCTTCCATATACAGATCACTAGATCTTAGATGCTGAGCTGATTTCAGATGTTTCAAGCAGCCACCTCAACTCTCGGAGCAGGACCTCGCGCTGCTCCTGGGCTTTCCAGCTCGCTGCACTTGCGAACAGTTTAATGTTTTTCTGATGAGAGTGCCACGTGAAATCTCTTGTTGGTGAAAGGGAAACAGTTGAGTTTGGAAATGATCTCATCACGGTAACGATGTTTGTCAGACGTGAACAAGTGAGGATGGCTCTCCTTGCTCTCCCTTTACTTACTGTGATTATTTATTACTGGTACTTCACAATTAAGAGGTGTTCTTGTACATTATTCTTCCAAAGAGCAGCCGAGCGGCCGGTAGAAGATGAGCCAAGTGAAATAATACTAATTACAGAAAAAACGAGGTTTTGTGAACAAAAAAACTCCAATGTCTTAAAGTAGCACCTTTCTTTTGACTATCTGAATAAGCTTGATGGATTATTTCTTTCGTTATATACGAAGTGCAATTATGTCTTAAAGATTTGTTTGCATAGCCAAAACAGAGCATCTGCAGGTATATTCTCAGGGTTAACTATCAGGTTTTAAAGGTCTCTGAATATGCATTGAAATCCTAAATCATCCGGGTCTCTACAGTACGAATGTAAACAGTATTTATAGCCATGCTTCCTCTTTGTTTTCCCCTTTCATCCGGGTTTTGTGGCAGGAAAGCCATGGACAAAGGTAGGGCTTGGAAAACCTCCCCCAAGAACCCCCAGTCCCTGTAACAAAACCCTCTGGGGTTTCTTCAAGCCCCATAGCAGGAGGAAATGTCCCACTGGAGCGCTCTTGGTTACTGTTAATTAACAAGACGCATCCCCAGGGATTGGAGAAGGTGCTTGAACGGTCCTTGCAAGGAGCTGCTTCAGTTGGATCCTTAAATCCCACCGAGCACTGGGGGGGCCCTTCATGTGATGAATGCTCCCACTGGGGTGTAAATCCCAAGGTACCCGGGCAGAGCATCCTTCATGTGCCTAGGGGCTCCAGAGGGGACCCTGTGGCTCGCGCTGGGCTCTCTGCAGAGGGGTCAGGCAGGTCCCCACCAGCAACCTCCCAGCAGAGGAGCATTTTCCCAAAGGGAAAGAGTTTTGCTGCTCTTCCGTTTATCTCTGGACCCCCTTCTGCCTCCAAAAGGGGAAAGAAACCCTCTTGAGATCAAAACCAACATGAACTGAAACCTCTTCCAGTTAAAACAAGGGCTGCTTCTTAAAGCCAAAGGGTCTGTCTTTTTGTATCATTAGTAGAATGAGTTTTGCTCGGGCTGTTTTGGCGCTGAGCCGTTTCGGATGCCCCATGTTCAGGCTGGCCAGGAGCGGTGCTGAGCTTGCTTCGTATCCACGTGCTGTCGGCTGGGTGGCAGAGCCGGGGTCTCTCTGTTCGTCTCATAGTGTTGTTATTCCATTTCCATGTTGCATAGGGTGATGCTCCCTGGAATAGGAGCCTGAGCTGCTTTAAATGGTTGGTTGCATGGGAAGCATCCATGGCACAGTGTTTTCCAGCCTGGATTGTGGTTCACAATCGATGCTGCTTGTACGTATATGTTGTCAGTGATGGGAAAAATGCCCAAGAGCAGGATTTGTGTGAGATAAAGCCTTTTTCTTTGTACATTTCTTAAAATAAACAACTGTAAATGGTCAATTATTACAATACAAACTGCCTTGGTGCGTGTTAGAGGGGCAAAGTGTTTTCCCTGCCCCTGGGAAGGGTGAATGTTCCCCTCCCTTTGTTCCAGCGCAGATACGAGGAGCCCCTGGGCATGGCTTTGGCTGCCATCCTCAGCAGGACCTGGTGGTCCCATCCTGCACGAAAATCCCCCATTGGTGCCTCCCCTGGTGCATGCCAGAGTTGATTCAAGGCCAGGTTGGACAGGGCGTCGAGCAATCTGGTCTGATTGAAGGTGTCTCTGCCTGACTCTAGCACCCATAGGAGATGCTGCTTTAGGCTCAACCAAGGAGAGGGGTGGGCTTGGAAGAGGTGCAGACCCCCTGAGCTGCCCGTGCCAGGCTCTGTGGGGCCAAACCTGGCCCACGGCCACACAGGAGCAGCTCATCACCATGGGGAGGAGGTGGTGGTGAGTGAAGGAGGTTTCTGTATCAGTGTGCAGCTGGAGCAGGATGTAGGCCCAGGACCCACTGACATCCCCAGGGCCATGGCACAGGCCTCACTGCGGTGTTCTTGTCCTGCCTGGAACAGCTCGTCCCACGGCTGGCACCATTCAAGTGAGAGCATCGTGGCACCAGGGCTGGAGGGAGGAGGGGGCACTGCTCACTGTCCCTGTCCTCTGGCGAGGGGGAAAGGACGGCACTGAAACCCAAGCCCTGATGAATAGGAATGGGCTGGGGAAGGCTGCAGCTGCTCCACAGGCTTGGTCTGGCCATGGGCTGTGTGCTGGTGGCCCTGAGGAAGGGCACGGGACCATCCCTGTGAGAGCATCAGGTCCCCTACCACCGGGTACTGCAAGCACGAGGGGCTCCAAGGAGAGACCAAGGCCACCTGGACCGGGTCTCTGTCTGTTTGAGGGCACCGAGGAGCCTGCAGGCTGTGCAGGGGGGCAATTTGGCTGTCACTGTCTCTGCAAACCCTCTTTAGTTTGTCCCAGGCACCCCCAGCATTCCTGTCACAGCTCCCATCTCCAACCGGGGCTTGATGAAAACCCACCCGGTGCCTCTGAGCGCAGGGCATCCCTTGCTGCTCTTGCCTTGCAGGTTGTCGCAGGAAGCTGTGCTGCTCCAGCAAGAGCGGGGGTGATGGCAGCAGACCCAATGCACAGCACCGTGCACAGCGCGACCCAGAAGCTCTGCCCAGAGGCACCTCTCCCATCATCTCTTTGCCCCTCCTGGGACCAACCTTTCTCTAGAAACCTTTATTTCTCCTCGCTCCACGTCCCCTGCATGCCGGTGGGGCTCGGGCTGCTTCCCAGCAGCTCCGGTTGCTCAGACCTGCAAAACCCCCACCCAAAGCGCAGCAGCAGAAGGTGTGGGGCGGCCCCAGGCAGAGGCCTGGGCTCTGGGGACCAGCGCGGAAGGCAGAAGGACCCGAGAGTGTTTTTCACATGGAGGTACAGTTCAGTGCTCACAGCACGAAGGGAAACCATGTTCCTGGGTCAGAGCAAAGGGGGACAGAGCTCACCTTTGGGTGTCATCCTGTGCTTCCCCAGGGATTGCCCCTCTCCAAAGGGCTCATGGAGAAGGGCCTTGGTTGTGGCAAACAGGGTACGGGGAAGGAGCAGGCATGGCCGGTACCCAGGGAGGTGACCCCTCATTTTGGCCACCCCTCTCCAATCCTAGATTTCACCCTTCCCCAGAAGGGCGGATGCAGGGATGGGAGGTGGGACACTGATCCCACTGATTCCCACAACCAGCACAAGCATTCCCTCTTCCCACCTCATTTCTGCTCCGAATGCGCCAGCATCAACCCCTGCCATCACCTGCAGCACTAAATGCCCCAGGGGGATCTACCCTTGCCATGGAGCTGGGGTGCAACCCAGGAGTCACCCCCATCCTCTACCCTGCAGGGATGTGGCAGTGCCAATGCTCACATCCTGCTCCTTGGGCCCATCCCCTGTGCTCAGCCCGGGTTTTGCATCACCGACTGCTTCGGAGATGGGCTCATCTCCAGTTCTGGTGCAGACCTGCCCCAGGCGAGGCCACCTCCATCAAACGATGCCACCTTGGCGAGCACAGCCCAGGGACACTGAGGCTGGATGGTGCCCAGGGCACAGGCACCTGCCGCCCCGGTGTCTGTGTCACATTCAAAACCATCCCCAAGGGGAAAGTCCCCATCGAGGAGCATTTACATGAGCAGGAAAGGGCCGTCTCATGTAGCAGCAGCTTTACCCTTTTTAGGTACAGAGGCCAAGCCGGCCGGACCGGGTGCCGTGCTCCACAGGACCGAGAGCGAGGACTGGATGTGTCCCTGCTGTTGGCAGTGAGAGATGGCTGATTTCTGCTGCAGGCTCTGGGTGCTCCCGCTGAACCTCTGGGTGATGGCTCTGGTCACAGGTAGGTGTTAAACAAGGGGGTGCGTTCCAGAGCAAGGAAACGTGCCCCCGCGATGCGCTGGCGCTGGCCCTTGCTTGGTGCAATGAGGGCTTCACCCACCTCTGCCTGACGTGCACTGAGCTTTGCTGGTTTTGCTAACCTGGCCTCGGGTTCCGGGTGTTGCTTCCCGTTGGGTGCAGGGATGGGACCCTCCGGGCAGCCCATTGGCTTTGGTGGAGCCCGGGCCGAGCCGTGGTTGCCGGTGGCAGGAAAGAAGGAGGGCTGTTGGTTGGTTGTTAGCATTCCTTGCTCTCAGAGGTCAGCGCAGGGCTGAGGCCACGGCCAAGCCCCATCCCTTTGCTTCATGGGGTTCAGTGCCCGAGAGCGAAGGAGAAATGGGAGGAAAAAGGCTTTTTGTGGGCCCTGTGCGAACATCCCTGCGCTGTTCCCCTTTGCACCCCCATGCATAGATTGGAACCCCAGGGTTTCACCCTGGCTCTCATGCTGGCTTTGAGGGAGGGCAGGGGAAGCTCAGCCCACCCATGGCTGCAGTGGAAACCATAGAACCGCAGCCTGGTTTGGGTTGAAGGGACCGTAAAGCTCATCCAGTTCTGTCCCCAGACCATGGGCAGCACCTTCTGGGCTCTGAGGGGTGTGAGGGATTCTCAGGGTGGGGGACCAGCCCGGTTTTCACTTGGAACCCCCCCCAGACCGTGGTGAGCAGTGCCCTGTGCCGGGCCGGCAGCGCGATGCGGGTGCAGGGATGTGCACCCCAGCACAGCCCAGGAGGAGCTGCAGCTCCCAGCTCGGAATCCAATCCTCCTTCTTCTTTCTTCTTCCTTCCTTCTCCTCCTTTCAGGAGCTGGTGCAGCCTCCCCCCCCCCCCCCAGCCGGGTTTGGCCACCCTGGAGATGGAGGTGGGCACTGAAGCGCTGCAGTAAACAGGGCTGGTGCTTCCTGCCCAGCTGCAGCAGGAGGAACCGAGGCACAGGGGCACTGGAGCTGTGGCAGAGGCACCCATGGGTGCGGGGGGGGTCCCCGTCCTCACCCCATTTCCTGCACTGCATAGCAGGACCCACAGCTCCATCCAGACTCATCCTGGGGGCGGGTGCATGGCTCCAGGGTGTGAGACCCCCCCCCCCGGGCCTTCACAGGGCTGCAAGGACATGGAAGTCCCGGCAGGGAAAATGTTTCTGATTGATTGAGGAGATGGAGGGTGTAAATGAGGAGGTGAGAGTCTGTCTGGGAGGTGCCAGACGCGGGGGTGTTAACAGCAAAGGCAGGATCCATTGGGATGTCAACTGGAAAGCAGCTTAGAGAAGATCCGGGAGATGGGCTGGAAATGGAAGGGTTTGTACCCAGTTCCGTGCTGCCCAGTGTCCTGTGTTGATGGTCCCAAGCACTCCATCCTGCATGGAGTGGGCATGAAGGACCACAGTATGTGTCATCCCATGTGGAACATCTACATGGGCTTGTCCTATGTGGGCTCCTGGCCTCTATCCCAGGGCTCATCTCCTGTCTTGCAGGTGGGATCTCAGCCGACAACAGCACCTGGAACAGCGCAGGTAACCTCCGAGCTCTATCCCCACATGTCCCTCCCATTCCCACTGGGATGCCATGGAGGTGCGGGAGATGTCCCCTCACCCATTGGCCTCCATTGCAAAGGCAATTCCCAGGCTGCAACCCCCTCGGTGCCATCCCCCAGCCCTGCTCCCTCTGCAAAGCCACATCTCTTTGTCCTCCCTGAGCACCCCCGGTTCCATCCGTGCTCACAGAACACGCTGTTTGAACACGCTGTGCCTCGGGAGCAGGCACTGGAGCCATCACACGGTGTTTGTGTCATTCCCACCCACGGGGGACTCAGCGTGAACTCTGCAACCCAAAATATGCGCAAACCCCACAAGACACAGCAAAGTCACACGCGGTCATGTCACCAGAACCAAGCTGACTGCTCAACAGCAGCACAATCCATAGCAATGAGAAGCCTGTTGAGTTGGGAGATGCTGGGGGGGTCTTGCGGGAGCAAGATGCCCCCCGGGGGCAGGGTCCCTGCTCCCCATGACCCCCTTTGTCCCCTGGCAGACAGCGGGTGCATCACGGTGAAGCAGTACCCGCGCTTTGTGGGGGCCAAGAAGAACACTCCCATCCAGTTCGTCTGCTACTTCGAGGACCCCCGCAGCATCCAGTGGTACAAGCTGGTGGAGGGCAGCGACGACTTCTACGAGCTGAGTAACAGCACCCCCCGCTACAGCGTCCAGACGACAGACAACTTCACCAGCTTCACCATCTCCAGCATCACCTACGAGGACAACGGCATCTACGTGTGCGACAGAAAGAACCTCACAGCGGGGCAGCGGCCGCACGACTGCGGGACACAGCTCAAAGTGCTGAGTGAGTGGGAGCTCCCCATCCTCTTTGCACCCCAAGGGATGCTCCTGTCTCCCTCCATGGCGAGTGGTGGGTGCTGCCCAAGGTGTCTCACCCCAGAGCTGGGCCCTGATGGCAGTTTGCAATGCTCTGGTCTCTCCCAGTGGGGAGAGCTTGTCACCCTTGTCCCCCCCATCTGCTCCTGCTGGCACTTGGAGCTGGAGCTTGGAGCTATCCCTGTGCTATTGCTCCCAGGTCTCAGTAACATCCAGCAGGTGCAGAGCAGGAACACCCTGAAGGATACCATCATCATCATCCAGTCCATCCTGCTTGTCATCTTCATCAGCATCCCCATACTCCTCTTCCTCAATAAAGTAAGTGACAGCATCTCCAGCAGTGGGGATGTCCCCTCAGTGCTCACAGTGGTGTCCTGCATCCCGGTGTCAGGACACTGCTATGGACAGGGATGAGCAGGGATGGGTTTTGGGTGCTCCATGGGAGCGTGGCCACCTCAAGTGGGAAAATAAGCTCCTAAACCAGAGCGTGGGACTGTGTGGGTTTGGCCGTGGAAGTGGGGGGACGGGGCTGGGGAGCAGGGATGGGGGATGCTGGTGGGTGCTGACACCCAACCTGTGACTCTCCTGCCCGCAGGGTCGAAGGCAAAGAAAGCCTGGAAGAGGACCACACCTATGAGGTAACGCTGCATTCATTAGAAAAGTACCTCTGGAATATCAGCCTGAGCCTTGAGAGCCTTGTGCGTTGGCTGGTGCCTGATAGGCATCACCAGCCCCTGCAGGGCACATCAGGACATTTTCCTTCCCAAGGCCTGTTGCACATCAGCTGTAAAGAGCTGCTCATAAACCCAAGCCAAGCTCTGAGCACATCCAGCATCTATCTCCATCCCCCCTCAGAAGCTGCCCCAGGCTCTGGGGGAACACCCTGGACATGGGGCCCAAAGGGCTCACAAACCACATAGCCAAGGTCCTCAGTGCCATGGTTTGATGGTGGCCTTGGCAGTGCTGGGGAATGGCTGCACTTGATGAGTTGAAAGGTCTTTTCCAGCCTGGTTGATTCCACGGTTCTATGTGCTGTGCGTGAAACCATGGTCCCCCTCCCATGTCTCAACCCCTCTCTTGCTGCAGGGCCTGGAAGTGGAGCAGATGGCCACCTACGAGGACATCACCCCCTTCAAGGACGTGAAGGCCAAGTGGACAGTTGGGGAGCACCCAGGAGAAGAGTGAGGGGTCCTGCACCCAGCGGCAGCATCCACAGGGACCGGCCCCAGCTCCTGCCCTGGACCACAGCTCTGATGGGTGCCTGGATCCCGGGCTGTGATCCCTGGTTACAAACCACCTCCAGCATCCCTGCACAGAGCCCAGGTCCTGCTAAACCCCTAAAGCCTATGTAGAAATTAGGAGCCAACCGCAAACCCCCGGTGCCAACCTGGCCCCTAAGCCCCCTGCAGACCCACAGCACAGCACTGAGCTCCTGCATGGGTAATGCCACGCAAGTCCCACGGTGGGTGGGGGGGTCTCCTCCAGCCCCACCACCCCTGGGAAGGAGAGGAGCAGGCATGGTCACTCTGTGTGCCGCAAGGACCCTCCTGGCCTGCAAGACCCCAGTGCAGCCCCGGCAGAGGAGCCAAGGTGAGCAGCACCGTGCGGAGGATAGAAGAGGATTTGGGGCCACCGGCACCTTTTCAGCCATGGCTGTGCCCAGCAGCTGTCGGAGGTGGAGGATCCTCCAAAACCACCTCATTGTCCCCAAAGACTACAGGAAAAGGTGGGGAGACAGCTCCAAGAGCTGGCCTGTGTCACGAAGATGTCCCCACGCTGAGGGACACGTGCAACCTCAGAACCTATGGGACACACGTACCCTGTGGGACACAACCGTCCAACTGCTTTTTGAGTCCTAATAAAGGTCATGGGTAAACTCACATCCCGCTCCATCCGGCCGTGCCCGGCCTGTGGCTGCCCCACAGCCCTGGTGCCGGTGTCAGTGCCCTGTAATAAGGAGCAGCTTCTCATGGGTCCAGCTCAGCCCCGTGAGGGCCCTGAGCGCAGGCTGGGAGGTAGAGCCAAGAGCAGCCATAGACTTCTCCACACCCCTGCCCCAGGCTGGAAAGTGGCTTCAGTTGTTTAGATGCTGCCGGTGATGCTCGGGTAAGGCAGACATGGGACCACCCTGAAGAGAACTGAGGGGTTTTTCTGTCCCAGAGAAGAAAAGGGACTTGGAAAAGCACAGAGTGTCACACTGCTCTATGGGATGCTGCTTTGGGTCACAAACGAAACGCTGAAACATGCCAAGCTGGTATTTGAGAGCTGCTGACGCAACTGTAATTGTGCCAGCGGCCTGTGTGTGCCCAGCCCAGCACTTCCCAGTGCACTACTTTCTCCACAGCACTTCTGCCTCATTTAATGCTCAGAGATGACTGGGAACAAACCAAGCCTCAGGGGCACCACACAGGCTGGATCACCCTGGTTGCATCACGGATCATTGCTTGTCTGCAACCCTTCGCATGGCAGGGGGTTGGAATTGGATGAGCTTTAGGGTCCCTTCCAGCCCAAAACAGTCTGGGATTCTGTGATTCAGCACCATGCTTGTACTGAGAGCAGCAGGCAGCAAGTGACGGGCAGGACTCGGGTCCCTGGTGCTGCACCAGTGCAGCTGCAGTGGTAGAGCATCATCAGTAAGAGGCAGCAGAGGCAGTGCGGGGCTGGGGTACCGGCTGCCCTGCTCTCCTCTGACAAATACTGACATATTTAAACACGATCTGGAGGAGAAAAACACCCCCAGATGTTGCTGGCTCTTGGGTGACGGGACACCTGATAGCTGCAGGACCCACTGTTCCCTCTGCTCTAGGGACTGACATTTACTCTGCGACAGCACCACGTCTGCAGCGAGCAAACACCCGGGGGCTTCTTGGAACAGACCACGCTCCCCTGGCATGTTTATTAACCAGCTCTTGCACCCTCTGCTCCCGCAGCCCCAGGGATGATGCTGCCTCCGGGAAACCGGAGCCATGCCCGGGGGCACAGCAAACCCAGGGCCCGGAGGAGCCACATCACCACTGTGACCAGGGACCCGTCCCTGAGCCCAGGGCAAGGGGCTGAAACAGCGTGGTTTGAGGCAATCGGTGCCTCCTGGGGACCAAAAAGTCCTTTAAGCCTCTTTGGAGTTGCCCATCCCAGGTTCTGTCTTGGGTTGCTCAAAAGCAGGAATGGGCGTCCTGTGACCTCCCCTCGTGCCCATGTCCCCTTCCCCATCTCCTCTTCCCCATCTCTCTTACCTCCCTTCCATATCAGCCCCCTGCTTAACCCAGAGATATTCCATGTTTGCCCCTCAGACAAGAGCAGGAAGATGCTCAAAACGAGATCTTGCTTTGTCCAGCTGAGGACAAGAAACCTCCCAGAGTCTGGCAGCTGATGTGCAGCAGGCAGCCGGACCCTGGCTATGGCAGCAGTTGATCACCCCGAGGGCAAACCGGGTCACCAACACCATTTACTGAACATTTACGGTTTTGGTAGAAATGGAAAGAAACGATTTGGCAGGAAGGGGATTCGCTCGCTCGATGGCATCCATCCCTGCTCACGGCGCAGGGGAGAAGGTCCCACCTGATTCAAGTCAGAGCTCCCAGACTGGCCCATCAGGCTGCAGAGGCAGGCAGGGAAATCCGGCAGACACAGCAAGTTCCCCCGTGTAAAAGCACTGATGTGATTTTGGGATGGGTCTTCCTATGCTGAAGAAACCTTTATTTGTAATAAACAGCAGAATCAGGCAAAATCATCCCCGGGCAAACAACCTCCCCAACCTTTCCATCCATGTATAAATGACTGTGATTAGGGAGCACCATTGCGAACACTTGTGCATTTATGCACAGTAGAAGATACAGATATGTTGTTGTGATCACGACACATATATACATTTTAAACAGACCCCCTGCTATATAAGGGATGGCTCAACAGTTGCCTTCGTCAGCCTACATGAAAGGAGGAAACCTTCACTGTCAAGCAACACCTGAGCAACGAACCGGGCAGAAATGGCTCCAGGTACTTCCCTTTATTTCAGTTAGGAAGGATCTGCTCCAGGGAGACCTCAGAGCAGCTCCAGTGCCTGGAGGGGCTCCAGGAAACCTGGAGAGGGGCTTTGGACGAGGGCCTGTAGGAACAGGACAAGGGGAATGGCTTTAACCTGCCAGAGGGGAGACTGAGATGAGCTCTTAGGCAGAAGCTCTTCCCTGTAAGGGTGCTGAGGCGCTGGCACAGGGAGCAGCTGTGGCTGCCCCATCCCCTGGATGAGGGGAGATGATGATGATGATGATGACGATGATGATGATGATGCACTGCGGTGTGCTATACACCCTCAGTGCCAGCCTTAAATGAAAATGCGCCAAGTTATAAATCAATGAAAAAGGATACTTCTCCTCACAGTGCCACTTTAACCCATGAATTAACTCAGGTAGTCTTTGGCCTCCACTGGACAAGGAGAGGGTGGAGAACATAAAGAACAAGGTCAAGATGCAGTTTAATAGTTATTATTAAGACCAGTGTTGGCAGGAATATTCAAACTCATATTCGCAGCTCAAAGGGGGGATCAGGAGGATGTCTAATGTGGACATCCAAGTCCTGCAGGCTCCAGGGCAACGCTGTGGTCTTTGCAAGCACGGATGGACACTTGTGTGAGGTGATGTCACAGGCTGACAACTTCTAGGCCAGCATGGGCAGAAGAGGGGGTGGATCAATCGCCGAGGGCCAGCCTGCTCCCCAGCGCAGTCACTAAAGGGCTGCTAACGCCTCAGCTCTCTGCTTTGCTGCAGGGCCGTGGTTGTCTCCTCTCTTCCTTGCTGTGATCACCCTGGGACTGCAGTGGCCACAGGAAGCTGCCACCTTCCCGGCCATGCCCCTTTCCAACCTGTTTGCCAACGCTGTGCTGAGGGCTCAGCACCTTCACCTCCTGGCTGCTGAGACATACAAAGAGTTTGTAAGTTCTGTGGCCTCCGGGCACCTCCTCCACATTAGCGTGATGGTTCCAGGACTGTAACTGCCTAGAACCAGAGCCTTTTCAACCATCAGCTCTTGATGAGGAGAAAGGGTCTCAACAGGACAGGACAGGCTCTGTTCCCATCTCTGATCCTGCACAGCCTCCCCCTCAGGGCCATCACTACCCACGTCCAGACCTGCTGCACAGGCTGAGGTCTCTCAAAGAGAACCTGAAGCAGTGGGAGATGGCACAGATACTTTGCAGGACTCTGTGTCAGTCACTTTCCGCCCTGGGCGAGTCTGAGAGCCTAAAACTACCCAGTTCCTGCTGCTGCCAGGAGCTTGTCAAGAGCTGTCCTTGGGGGCAACGTGATCCATGGGAGAGCCCTCATCCCCTCGGCTGAGTGTGAGCGAGACCTTTAGGTCCAGTAGCTATTGGGCCAGCACAAAGTCCTGCTCCCTACTGCCAACCCCGTTCAGAGACAGCGCTCCTTTACCTCTTGCAAAGAGTAACTCTGCGAGCTGTCCTGAACAGAGCTTGGGCAAGTGCCTCTTGCCTTCAGCCAGTACCCAGGCGACAGAGCTGGGTGTGCTTGGATGTCTCTGCAGGAACGCACCTATATTCCAGAGGACCAAAGGCACGCCAACAAAAACTCCCAGGCAGCGTTTTGTTACTCAGAAACCATCCCTGCTCCCACCGGGAAGGATGATGCTCAGCAGAAATCGGTGAGTTCTCCCCAGGGCAAGGGCAGACCTGTGCGAAGAGCTCAGCTGTGCCTCATTCCAGGGACAGAGGGTTTCCACCTGTGAGCACTTCAGTGCTTCATCCCTCCTCTTCCTGTTTCACCTCTTAAACCCTGCATGAAGCAAGAAAGGCTCTTGTGGGTTATGCCATAGATCATATTCCCACCCCAAGAATGAGGAACAAGCTATTGTCTGCACAGGACATGTCTGGGTGGTGCTCCTCAGCTTGCGAGTTTCTCTGTCTCTGCTGCAGGAGCAGTGGCGCATCTCTGGGTCACCTCCAGGCTGGTTCAGAGCACTCAGGTAACTCCCAAATGCTTCACCTGCACAGCTCTGAGCCTTTCTTTCCTTAATTCCAGGACATGGAGCTTCTTCGGTTCTCACTGCTTCTCATCCAGTCCTGGCTGACCCCGGTGCAGTACCTAAGCAAGGTGTTCACCAACAACCTCGTTTTTGGCACCTCAGACAGAGTGTATGAAAAACTAAAGGACCTGGAAGAAGGGATCCAAGCTCTGATGAGGGTAAGTCACAGCATGTAGCATGACTACAGAATAACAAAGACCTCTGAGACACAGGGCACTCACCTTCCACTGAGAGCACCAGTGGCATCCTTTGGCCTTCATTTACCTTAAAGTGATGAGATCATGGCCTCCTCCTGCATTCAGTTCATCACTGGGGAGTACAAGGAAACACAAACGAAAGGTTAATAGCACTGCTGTTGCCATTCAGATAACAGATCACAACAGGCCAGACCCAGTCTTTCCAAACCCAGCACCAAAGAACGCCTGGTTGCTTAAATCTGCTGTACAACCAGCACCAGAAAGCTTGCTGCGTCTCCAGGCAAAATGCTTCAGAATGCAGTGAATTTTGCAGTCAGACTTGTGACACTGCAGAAAACAACCCGTACCAGTCTGTACAGGGGGAAGCCCGCGCTCTTTCACATGAGTACAGCACCCAGATTCCTGAGACCTGGCAAGCGACGTTCATCAGGGGTCACTCTTCGCTTTTGCTCTGGTGTTTTAAATGAAAGTGCTTATTATTGCCCAGTTTGCTTACGCTACAACTCAGTTTACTGCCAGTGCACAGAGCTAGAGCTCCGAGACCTGTATCTGTGAGGAGTGAGTCTGGGCAATTACTTGGCACCCTCTAGCATCTGAATAACTCTGAAAGCCAGGTCCCCAGAGCAAAGAGAGAGCTCCAGTCCTGGCTTTCAGCTGGAGTGAGCAGGTGTATGTATGAGCATCACTTCCAGGTTTTGCTCTCCATTTGACATGTGCTTGGGCATTGGGAAGGAGCACACAAACCGGACAAATAACCACGCTTCCTCCATTCATAACACTGTTTACTTCACCAAAGCTGTTTGCTGTGCCAGGTGGTGGGCAAAGCAGGGCAGGAGAGGCAGATCTGTCACCTCCGGATGCACGTGGCTGGGGTCTGGGTTAGAGCTTTGTTCACTGGGGAAGTGGGAGAAAAGAGAATTATTTGCCTGGCTCCCCATCTCCTTGGCAAGAGGAACCACAGAGAGACCTTCAGCTCTCTCCTTACTTTAAGACCCCAAAAGTCACATTCTTTCCTCCCTGCAGCCTTGTGCCCAGCTCCCTTCTTCCTATCCGCAATTTATATAGCATCCCCCTGCACAACCACCCTGCCTGCAGGCACAGAAAGTATGTTTGAAATATGATTTAAGGGGGGGGGGGGGAAGCCCCAATGTCCTCTAAAAGCCGAGCAGGAGCCTCATCAATGGGTCCCTCGGAGGATGCTGATGCCCCAGCACCTCTCCTCCACCCGTAGGAGCTGGAGGACCGGAGCCCGCGGGGTCCCCAGATCCTCAAACCCACCTATGACAAGTTCGACATCCACCTTCGCACCGAGGATGCGCTGCTGAAGAACTACGGCTTGCTGTCCTGCTTCAAGAAGGACCTGCACAAGGTGGAGACCTACCTGAAGGTGATGAAGTGCCGGCGCTACGGAGAAGGGAACTGCACCATCTGACCCCGGGGACAGCCCCCCCCCCCCCCCCGCTCCTGCCCCTCGCTGGCCGCGGCTGTCCCGCTCCTTGTAAAGATAAGCGAGAATAAACGCTACTGCCGACACGAGCGTGGTTAACGGGGGATGCGGGGCCGAGCTGCGGCAGGGGAAGGGCGGCGCGGGGCTGAGCCGGGGCGCGGACCGGGCACGTCGGGGCCCCGCGTGGGCCCCGCTGCGGGCGGGGGCGGAGCGGGCCCCGGCATGGCGGAGCTGGTGGAGTTCCGGGTGCCCGTGGGGAGCGCGCAGACGCTGCTGGTCTGGGGGCTGGAGCCGGAGCCGGGGCTGGAGGTGAGGAGGGGGCTCGGAGCGGGACGGGGACCCCCCGAGGCTGGGGAGCGGGGCCGCGGTCCCCCCGCAGCGTCCATCGAGGCCCTCCCTGTGCTGGAGCGGGGCCGGGGTCCCCCCGCAGCATCCATCAAGGCCCTCTCTGTGCTGGTGGATGCGAACTGTGCGTTACTTAATCCCATCTTTTGTCATTGGGGGTTTATTCGTGTTTTCGTGTCCCCGAGGAGCTGTTCTGGCTGCAGGGTAGCACACGGCCGTTTGTGCCCCCCCCCCCCCCCCCCCCGCTGCAGCAGAACTGCACCGATCCCAGTGTAAGGTGGAACAAGACCCCATCATCTGCCAGCAAAGCGTTCCCACCCAAAGCATGGTGAAGAGCAAAAGGGGTCCGGGATGGGGGTGATGTGGGGCAGGAAACCTCATGTCTGACTTGGCTGCCCCCACAGTGCAGAGGCTGGATGCTATTGGACATAAGGGCAGAGATCCGGCAAAGTTGAGCTTATTGTTATGGAGAGATGCTCAGCCTCAGTGATTGTTCCAGGGCCTATTCCTGTTAAACAGTACTAAAACCTGCCCTCATTTCCTAGGTAATCAGGCCTTGGGAGAGTCCTCCCATGGCTCAGCTCTTCCAGCACCCACAGATATTTCAAAAGCCCTTTTTTCCCTTTCTTTTCCTCAGCATTCCCTGTTTTCAGCGTTTTCCAGGTTCGGGCTGCTCTACTCGGTGCGAGCGCGCAGGAACGCTGCTGTGGCAGGCCCTGGCTATTGCGCTGTTATCAAGTTTTATTCAGCTGGAGATGCCAGCAGAGCCCAGCGCGCGTGCAATGGGCAAAGGCTGTTTCAGAAGGCTCCCTTGAAGGTAAGCAGAAGATGCAAGTGAAACCTGCAGGACTCAGCACCTCCAGCAGCAGGGTGGAATCACGTGGAACACTCAGTGGTGTCAGTGATGCTTCCTTGTGGCTGGGTGCTGCCACCATGGTGGTCATAGAATCATAGACTCATAGAATAGTTTGGGTTGGAAAGGACCTTAAGATCATCCAGTTCCAACCCCCTGCCATGGGCAGGGACACCTCACACCAAACCATGGCACCCAAGGCTCTGTCCAGCCTGGCCTTGAACACCGCCAGGGATGGAGTATTCACAGCTTCCCTGGGCAACCCATTCCAGTGCCTCACCACCCTCACAGTAAAGAATTTCTTCCTCATATCCAATCCAAACTTCCCCTGTTTAAGTTTGAACCCGTTATCCCTTGTCCTATCATTGCAGTCCCTCATGAAGAGTCCCTCCCCAGCATCCCTATAGCCCCCCTTCAGATACTGGAAGGCTGCTATGAGATATCCACTCAGCGATCCCCCATCACTGGCTCCCAGGTAGCATTGAAGCAGTAAAATGGCAGCATCCATCCTCTGGAATAATGTTCAGGGCCTGTTTCTGGGTAAAAAATACTTAACACTTGGGATGAGAATGTTTAACAATCACCTTCACCTTTACTGAGAGGGTGCTGAGGTGCTGGCACAGGGTGCTCAGAGAAGCTGTGGCTGCCCCATCCCTGGCAGTGCTCAGGGCCAGGTTGCACACAGGCGCTTGGAGCAACCTGCTGCAGTGGAAGGTGTCCCTGCCCGTGGCAGGGGTTGGAACTGGAAGAGCTTTAAGGTCCCTTCCACCACAAACCAGTCTGGGATTCTTTGCGGTCAAGAAACAGGTTACCTTGGGATGTTTCTCCCAGGGCAATCAGTGGTATCGTAGTGGGCACCTTACAGCAAAGCCTGGCTAAGCAGGGTTCTTCCTTCCTGGACAGGTTTGTGTTTGCACTAAGCAGAAGGGGTTTCAGCAAAAAGTCCTCGCTCTCAGCAGCAACAAGTGCCAGGAGTTGGCCAACCACTACCTTGGCTTTAACGGCTGGTCCAGTCGCATCATCACAGTAAGCAGCCCTTTATATTCACCCATCATCCTTCCCCTCGTCCTCTTCTTAATTGTACTGGTTAGTGGAATGAGACGAATTCTCCTCAGATCAGCAAATAAGAGACAGTTACAGGAGCTGTATTTCAGACCACAAGTGGGGGGGGTTTGAAAGCATGGGGAGAGGAGCCAGTTGCCTTGGCTTTTGCTCTGCTTCTGTCCATAGCTTCTGCCTTGGACTCCCATGCTGGGCAGAGAAGGTGTGTAGTATACAGGCATAGCCCTAAGTGTTCCTAATATCCCCTCTTATCTAATCCAAATGAGTTATCTGTGGGCTTCTCAACAGCTGCAGAATGTATCTGGCTTCGGTGGTGAGAATGAGGAACTGGGAAGGACGCGACCTGTGAGATACCTGTGTGCTGTGGAGGTGATGCTGCCCAAGCACGGGCTGTGCACCAGGGGAGTCGCCCTGGCCGAGGCAGACATAGAGAGCAGTGCAGGTATGTTCTGGGTGCCGCTGGAAGTCTCTCTTAGCAGCCACCACAAGCACTGATCAGTCCTGCCTGTGCAGTTTGTGGGTCTGAATTTAGCTGGAGGCAAGGGTCTGAGCTGCTGTGCTATGCAGCCAGGGATCCTGAGCATGCCTCCTCCCTCCCTGATTCACACTGGTATCACTTTCCTACCCTCTGTTCTCTCCCTTTTGCCTGCAGCGTTATCATTCCTCATCACAGCCACTTCTGTGCCTGTGTCTGCGCTGCCTCCCGCCCTCGGCAGGCGCCTGGCACAGGCCTAAGGATCACGTGCTGTCATGTCCTGGCACATGAAACCCCTGCGAGGGTGCTGCTGACAACCCCCAAAACATAACCAGCTTTCTCGTCAGTGTGAAGCTGTTCGGTTAGCAGAATGTAGCTGGTGTGCTTCATATGCAGAGCATCATCTCAGTGTCAATAACATGCTGCTTGTTGTGTTCAGATTCTCTCGAGTTGCTCACAGCAGCCGGAAGAGTTCAGAAACTCACAGCTGGGAGAGCTCTGGCTAGTGCCTTTCAGAAGATACTCCTCATTGTCTTAGGTAAGGCTTATCTTTGTATTAAACACAGGGCTGGTTTTGCTGATGATGTTATAACTTTCATGATCATCGATACAAATCCATTTTCTCTGAACTTTTGGGTTTCGTTGAGACTTGGGGGGTCTTGAGCAAAATGAAGCTCTGTGTGGTCTGTAATGATTTAGCAGAGTGGTTCCACCCTGTATGAGCTGTGTGAGCAAGAGGAAGATCCACGGGAGGTCAGATTGTTTTGATGCTAGCCACTGAAATTCCAAATTCCAAGGGTGTAAGTGCTGTCAGGGAGAGGTTTGTAACACTACATGTGCATGCCAGGTAAGGATGTGAGGAAGTTGTGCTTCCGGGGTGACGTGACCTGAACTGCAGCACTTGGCATATTCCTGTGCCAGTTCCAAGCCAGTCAGGTGCCAGCAAAGGTCTGTGCCCCACGGCTGTGTTCAGAGTTGCTTCTTTGGGGCTACTGTCTCCTTTGAGTTTCTTATTGTTGGAGCTGGATTTGAGCCTACCCAGGAACTGCTGCCAGTTCTGCTTCCTCTGGGTTCCACGTCCTGTGCTTTCTGAGCTTTTAGATGATGCCTGTTTATGTGGTATCTGAGTACTTTACTCTTTTATGCTTATCATGACAGATCCTGATGGGATCAGCTCAGTGCTGCTGTCCTCATTCTACAGCCTTTCATGTGCCAGGTTCCTCCCCTGGATTCATTAAGGTGTTCATTTGAAAGGTGGGTTTCTGGGTTCAGATGCTTTGCAGTGCTTCCTGCCTTCTGATCCATCACATGCACAGAGACTGATAGCGTGCTCCATCTCTCCATGGATTTCTGCTTCCTCAGTTTCAGTTTCCGTTCCATTCAGTAAGAGCCATTTGGTTCGCTGTAAAGAAGACAAGGAGAAAGGCCAGAGAAAGCAGCACATTCGTTCAGAGCAGCCGCTCGCTCTGAAAGCCATCGTGAGGCAGAATTATCCCACTTGGAGTTTAGGAGTGGTTTATTGTCATTGCACACGGTAGTAACCAACTGTGCCTCTGCTGTTTTTGTGTTTCAGAGAATGGGAAAGTGGCCGTGGAGTACAGTTCCTCCCAGGAGGAGCCCACTGACTGCTTAACAGAAGAGGAGCTGAAGGGGCTTGTGCAGGTGAGGGCAGGGGGTGCTCAGCTTTCGTACAGGGCCCGTATGTTACCTGGGGACTGGAGATGGAGCCGTTGACTGTTACAACCTCTGACATCCCCCTATGCAGCAATTACCTCCACTTAAATCCCAGGCAGTAATTGCATCTTGGGATTGTAGAGCACATTCAGGTTTTAAAACTCCTACTTCGTTGTGTATCTGGAGAAATGCAGGTGTATTTTAAATGCTAGAGGAAAGTGAGAAGTCAGGGTACAGCTTGACAAGCCTCCCACATGACAGTGTCCTGAGCATAGAATCTGAGTGAAAATCGCAGTGAAGTCACAGAAGGTTAAACCAAATTGGTTTTTCCAATCAGTTTTTAGATAACTCAATCTGCCCATGTGGAAATGCGCTTCATGAACAGCCTTCCACAGAGGGAATGATTGTGAAAAGCTGTGTGAAATCCCTGCAGGTAGCTGAGGGATGTGGTTGCATGCACCAAACAGAAACACCCCCGTACAACAGCAGCACCTGAATCCTCATGCTCAGTGAGGTGAGAGCTGGGTGCCAGCCCCTGCACACAGGCAGGGGTGAGCAGAGGAGCTGCATCCTGCCTCGTCTGAAAGCACTGCTGCTTACCAGGGGAGGTCACTGACACGATGGTCTTTGGACAGCAAGCATCACTCTCACATGATGCATCCACACGCCCTGTGAGCATGGATGGAAGTGTCTGAGGAACCTCATGACACGTTACTCCATTTGATGACACTGAATAACCTGGTATCCATGGGCAAAGCTATTTTCCTCCTAGGAGGAAACCAGGAACATTTTGTTGTGTGAAGTAATTCATATCCATCAGATTATTTGTTTAAGCAGTTGAGAAGATGAAATTCCTGCAGCGTTGTTCTCTCTGCATTTTCCTCTCTGCAGCCCCTTCTATCTGACCTCTTTTAAACCCGCAGAGAGCTGACCTGGCACGTGCTGACCGTAAGAGAAGTGAGCAGGGAAGTCAAACAGAAAGCCTGCTGCTTCTCAGACCTCTCCTTTACCACAAGAGCCATCCCTCACCTCCCCTGCTGTCTCACTTCCCTTGTGATGGTGTGTGGAGGTGAATCAACATGCTCTCTCCACAAGGCACCTTCCAGCCTG
Organism: Myiopsitta monachus; assembly: GCA_017639245.1. Classification (NCBI taxonomy): domain Eukaryota; kingdom Metazoa; phylum Chordata; class Aves; order Psittaciformes; family Psittacidae; genus Myiopsitta; species Myiopsitta monachus. The sequence continues at coordinate 5,126,271 of CM029919.1, forward strand.
ACAGGGATTGGAGCAGGCAGGAATTCAGAAGGACTTGCTTGGGAGGGGAGCTGCTGGGTGTCCCCTGGGTTCATTGCCTTGTGATCTCAGTCATTCCAAAATGGGAATGTTCTTGAGTTGGTAAATTCTGGGGAGGCTGTCTCAAAACCACCCTCCTTGCAGGTGCAGAGAGATGAAGTTCCAGTACGTTGTTGATGAAGTTCCAATACGTTCCAATCGACTCTGCGTTTCTCTTCACAGATCAATGAATTGTCTTTGGAACAGTTTGACCACGAAGAAGAAGTTTTGTCTGATCTCAGTTTTGATGATGAGCCAGGAGATGCCATCTAATTAGTGGAGCTTTGTCTTCCCAAAGTCCTGCAGCGTGTGATGGGGAATCAAAGTCTAACGCTGAGAACTGATTTGTGCGTCAGAGCCGGTGTTTTCATCTTCTCCAAATAACAGTGAAAGAAATGGGCAATAAACCTGGTGTTACTAAAAATAAGCCCCAAAACATGGAGTTTTCGGAAGGGAAGTGTTTTCCTGTCAACTTATCCAGGTCAGCTATATCTGGAAGCCAGCTTAGCTGCACGGTTATTATTTAGACAGCATAAGAGATGTGCAGAGCACTTGTAGAGGAATGAAAAGGAGCAAGTCCTCCCTGCAAGAACCTGCATACAGTTCAGGTAACCCCAGCGTGCAGGAGGAAGCTGGAGACAGCAGGAGTAGCTGTGGTACCTGCATACAGCGCACAGCACAGAAGTATTTCTCTAAGGGAAGTCACTTCTAAAGGCATAAGGCCACGTGTCATGTTCAGCCCCAGCTCTAAGTAACCAGGACATTATCACTATGTAAAGCAAAGATTCTTTCTCAGTTCAAACAGGTCTTTCACCAAATTAAGACAAATCTTGTAACCCCGAGTGCTGAATGAGCCTCAGGGGCAGCACAAGCGATGGGAAAGGGGCATCAAGCTCCCCAGATCACGAGGATAACAAAGCCCTGCTCAGAGTTTTCAACATCTCTGATGGAAAACGGGGGGAGCTCAGGGCACAGCCACGAGAGTGGTTTCAGATCCCCCTTGGAATGAGGGAAGTGCGGCACCGTTTTCCCGCCGTCGATGCGCTGTCTGCTCCAGGCCACAGTCGGGCAGCGCCCAGCTCCAGAGCCAGGGGCTGTCCCATGCCGGTGGGGACGCACGCTCAGGGGCTGCGGCGCGGCCCCATTGTGAGGTGCCGGGCGGCCCGGGCTGTATCTGTCCGGCGGGGCCGGCCCAGCCCCAGAGCCGCTGCTGTCGCAGAGCAGAGCTCCCGCTTTGGGGCCGCAGCCTCGCGCCTCCTGCGCTGCCCAAGGCGCTCGGGCCCTGCCCCGCCATGGCGCTGCTGCTGCTGCTGCTGCTGCCGCTGCCGCTGCTGCTGGGCCTGGCCCGGCCCCTGGAGCCCTGCCCAGGGGCCCTGCCGCTGCCGCGGGCCCCGGCTGGACTGCAGCGGCGCTGCCCTGGCCCGCGTGCCCCCGGCCCCCCGCCGACGGCCCTTCTCTGTGCTGTGAGTGCCCCCCGAGAGCGGCTCCAGGACACGCTGCGGGTGGGGGCCTGAAGGGCAGCACCGAGGGGCAGCTCCAGGCCGGCCCCGCTGCCGCCCCGCAGCCCTGGGGCAGGGGAAGGGGTTGTGCTGGGGGTGACGCTGCCCATGGCTTCTCCGCAGGGATTTCACTGGGAACGCGCTCGCCCTCATCCCCCCGCAGGCGTGGGAGGGATACCCATGGGCTGAGAAGCTGTGAGTATCCCCCCAGCGTCGGACACGCCACGGGGGTTCCCATCCCTGTGCCGGGCGGCCCGGCCGAGGCCGTGACGAGCACCGCACCGCTGCGTGCCACGCGCAGCCAAGGCCGAGCTGCTCCGCAAGGAGGGCTGTGAATGCCCAGAGCTGCTCCGTGGCGAGCAGCGCCCTGGGCTGTGTCCCTCCCGCCCCCCGGGGCCGTCCTCGGGGCCTGTGGAACCCGTGCTCGGCTGCAGTCGGTGTCCGCAGCCCGGGAGCAGGCGCCCGCTCCTGCCCTGAGTGCGCCGAGCCCCGGCGGGACCCGGAGAGGTGCTGCAGTGCCGCTGCTGCCCTGAGAGCCGCGGGTGCCACCGCCCGTGTCCGTCCGTCTCTTGCAGAGTCCTCCGGGCCAACAGCCTGCGGGCAGTGAAGAGGCGCTCGCTGGAGGGGATGCTCCTGCTGAGGCACCTGTAGGTACCCCCTGCCCATGGTGCGGGGCACGGCCTCCCCCTGCCCTGGCCCCGCTGCCCAGCCCGCCCCAGGAAGGGCTTTCTTCCTGCGGGGATCCCGGCTGCGGCAGAGCAGAGCAGAGCAGAGCAGAGCAGGGCCTGTGCAGGGTCTGTGCAGGGGAGGGCTCCGCAGGGACGCGCTGCGCTCCCATTGCCCCCCGTCCAAGCAGAGGAGGCGGCTGCTGCCCTTTCCCTGCACAGACCCGCACTGGGCCACCTCCCCCAGGGCAAACCTCGTGCATTCGGCTCCTCTCAGCTCAGATGCCCCAGAGCTGCCTCGGCATGAGCTCACGGTGCGGCTTCTCTCCATCGCCCGTGGAGAGGAGCAGGCACTTCCCATTCCCCCACAGCATGGGGCTGGGGACTGCCTGAGCAGCCCATGAAACGCTCCCCGCCAAGGTTCCTCCCTCCTTGTTTGCTACCCCGATGAGCCCAGGCAGCGAGTTCAGGCTGGGACAGGGAACCTCTCGGTTTCTAGAGCCAGGCCAGAGGACTCCTGCGCACAGCAGAGCAGGGCTGTGCAGGGAGGTGACGTTTAGGAGCCAAGGGAAACGGCCCCATGCTGCTCACACAGGGCGTTACAGCCGGTCCCGCAGGCCTCAGGCAAGAGGTGCTGTCTGTTGGGGCGTGCGTAAGGAACCTCCTCTCTTACCAGAGAGGAAAATCAGCCCTGAAATACCCCTGCAGGGATCAGAGCCGGGAGAACCTCTCTGAGCCGCAGCCCCCCCCCCGCTCAGGAGCGTGAGCCCCGGTTACCCACCACTGCAAGGCAGTGCCAGGGAGAAACCCCACGTGAAAAGAGAGCTGTGGCACGGCTGTGCTGCAGCGTCAAAGCACCTGGGAGGAACCAGCACGGTGCAAATGTCACCAGCGTTTCCCGGTCTCCTGTTGACAGGGATTTGTCCTACAACCAAATCCAGGCCATCGGGGCGCGTGCTTTTGAGAACCTGCCTTTCCTGGAGACCATGTGAGTTATGGGAGTTTCTCGCTGCTGCGGCTGCTGAAGCCCGTTTGCATTTCGACCCTTCTGGGGCTGGGAAAGGCTCCTGTTGGTTTTAGCACAAGGACTCCAATTTCCCCTCAGTTCAGGCGGAGATGCAGCACACGTGCACTTCATCTCCTCTCCTGCACAGGCTCACAAACAGCAGGAGAGAAAATGGCAGCTTCCTCCCAGTTCCACCTTGGATGCGGCTGTTTCCCACACACCAGTGCTGCTTCACTCCAGCTCCCTGTGGGTCAGGCCCAAGTCATTGCTGTGCTCTCCTGTTTCCCCAGAAACCTGGAGGGAAATCTGCTCACCCAGATCCGGAGCGACTCCTTCTGGGCATGGCACGGGATGCAGTTCCTCCAGACACTGTGAGTGTTGCAGGGGCTAAGGGGCGCTCAGAGCAGTGGCACTCGTCGCTGTGTTCTGCTCACCTCTTACCCCAAACAGGCAGCAGCGTCAATGCTGATTGACAGCTCTGTCAGGCCGCGGCTTTGCCTGCCCGGCTGCAGGAACAGAGGCAACGCTCAGGGACAGTGGGAATGTGAGAAAACAGGGGAAGTCCTGGTGGAGGGAGGCCACCAGGAGGTGTGAGCTGAGGAGGAAAGAAAGAGAGGCTGTGTTTTCCAGGAGCAGCACTTGTGGGCTTTTGCTCTCTGGGCTGGAGGTAGTCAGGACCTGCTGTATGTTGTGAATCTGCCCATCAGCATCGCCCCCGCCTGGAGCCTTCATCCCAGGCCTTTCCTCACACACGGAGCGCTGAGCCCCTGCCACCACTCCCGTCCTGCACCCCCGCTCACGTGGGGTTCTGGTTCATTTCAGGGTCCTGAGCCGTAACCCCCTCTCTGTTATTGAGGACACGTGGTTCTTCAGGCTGCCTTCAGTCACCCATCTGTAAGTACAGACTCCTTGTGAACAGCTACCTTAACATGGATCTTTCTTTGTGTCTCTGGGCGCGTGGTGCCCAGGAGAGCAGAGATCCGGCAGCAAATCCCACCCTTCTCCCACCCTTATCCCGCTGGGGGCAGCGGCATAGCCAGGCAAAGGCTGAACAGTTCCGGTGTGTCCCGGGCGCAAAGGCAGCAGGGAGCTGGGACGCGGACTTGGGCTTGTCTGCACGTGTCTCCCACGGGATGTGCAGGATCCCTCCTGGTTCAGAGCCATGGGTGGGAGCAGGGCGCAGCAGGAAGGACAGAGGGGCTCCATCATTTCTCCTGGATTAGGTAGCAGCGGATGCCCCTGCGACCAGCGCCGCAAGCAGCAGGGATGGGCCTGTTCCCGGAGCAGAGCCTGGTGCCACCACCTCCAATGTAACGTGTGTCTTGAAACCCTTGCAGGGACCTGGGTGCCACACGAGTGACTCGGCAGACGCTGCTCGTGCTGCTCCTGGGAACATCCCGCTTGGAAACCCTGTGAGTGTGCCGGGGCCGGCTCCCAGCTCCAGCAGATCCCAACTGCTGGGACAAGGGGTCTGCGTGGGGACCGAACCCCCCACCACAAACTGCCCACTGGGACAGTGCGGGTGAGGGGAAGTTCCCAGAGCCGCAGCAGAGGCCGCAGCAGACCCCGAGGCGTTTCTGTGCGCAGCCTGGGTTGGAGTCGCTGCCCTGGGTGGCGATGCTGAGTGTTTGGCCACCACCTCTGTGCTTTAGCAAGCTGTCCAGCGACACGGCCTGCTGCCTCTGCCAGCGCAAGCGCAGCACCGAGACCCCGTGCAGGACCCTCAGCTTTGACTGCGCGAGCGTCTGCAGCACCAGTGCTGCCCGCTGCGGTAACTGCCCCCCAGCCCTGCCCGTGCCCCCCAGCTACTGCGAACCCTCTGAGCCCGTGTCGGGCAGAAAGCTTCTTGTCACTGAGGTGCCCTCCCTGTGTTACAGCTCCCCTGGCACAGGCACCAGGGCTCCTAACGGGAGCCGTGCCACCCGGGAAGAGAAAGAGCAGCTCCATGCTGAAGATCCAGCCCAAGGAGCCGTCGCTCAGGGAGCAGGGAACCGTCACGCTCGCGGTTGTCATGGGCCTGAGCAGCCCCGACGCTGAGCCTGACCTGGACCTGACCCGGGCGGAATCCACCCTTTGGGAAGCAGCTGGGAGGCTGAAGGTCAGCGACATCCTGCCCGGTTCCAGCCACCGGGGAGCACCCACCCCTCCTGCAGCACCGCCGCCTGCTCCGTACCCATCAGAGGCCCCGCACCTGGCCCAGTCTGGTTGGAGTCACCATCACGCCGATGCCATCCGGCAAACCAACACGGCTGATGGGATGGAGGACGTGGAGGGGGCAGAAGACCAGGAGGAGGCACCAGCTCCAGCTCGGGTCTCTGCTGGGACCAACAAGGAGCAGAAGCTGCGGGACAGCGAGAGGACAGTGGGCACGGAGCCTGGAGAGGAAGAGCTCACAGCAGCAGAGGATGGGGCAGAGCAAAGACCGAGCAGGATGCAGCGTTTCTTCTCTGCTCTGCCGGTGAACACCGGCCCCCCTGCTGCCAGCAGCGCACCAGCGCACAGCGCTGCAGCAGAGCGATCCTCCGGGGGCGGGAGCTCACCCACCGCCCCTGCAGGCACCAGCACCCGCGGGCAGCACAGGGAGCAGGAACCCCCTGTCCCGACGGCACCGGGCAGCTCCAGCGCCCCGGGCGGCGCGGCCGCGCAAGGAGCCCTCTTGGACTCCCTGCTCAGCTGCCACCTGCGCTGGCTGCTGCCGGACCGAGCCATGCTCGGGTTCGTGGCACGCGTGGCTCGAGCCGCGCACGAGGACTGCGGCCTGCCCCAGCTCCAGCCCGCCTGCTCCAGCATGGTCTCCAGGACGGGGCTGCTCCTGAGGCTGCTGCGGGAGAGGCAGCGCGACCCGGAGTCCTCTGACCTGCAGCAGTGCGTGCGGGAGGAGGACTCCGGCACCGCGCGTCCCCACGGCCGGGTCCAGGCCAGGAAGGTGGACAGCGAAGCTGCGGAGACGGTAGGAGAGAGCGGCGCACTGCTGCGTGTGCCTGTGTGGGCAGGGGCAATGGAAGGGGCCTCTCCTCTCCTCTCCTCTCCTCTCCTCTCCTCTCCTCTCCTCTCCTCTCCTCTCCTCTCCTCTCCTCTCCTCTCCTCTCCTCTCCTCTCCTCTCCTCTCCTCTCCTCTCCTCTCCTCTCCTCTCCTCTCCTCTCCTCCCCAACCCCTCTCCTCTCCTCCCCAGCCCCTCCCCTCCCCTCCCCTCTCCTCTCCTCCCCTCTCCTCCCTGATGAGCTCTCCTTTTCTCCCAGGAGATGGCCCAGCACACCTCTGACCACAGGCTGCTGCTGGTGCTCTCACTGTCCACCATCCTCAACCTCATCACAGCCATTGCTCTTGTGGTGCTGTGCTGCTTCAAGGTGAGCCAAGGACTCGTTCGGCAGAGCCCTGCCGGCCAAGCGCAGGGGCTGGAGCTCCCAGGGGCTGGGGGTGCTCTCCCCGTGCTCATGGGCCCCGGGTGCTGCTGCGGATGCCTGTGGATGTGCTGGGGAGCACAGGAGATGTTTTCCCAGACTTGGAGCTCATTGTGGTACCCACAGCCCGGAGCGCGGAGGGGTTCAGAGCTGCTGGGAGCAGCTTGTCCTGGCTGCTGCCAGGGTCTGTCCCCGCTCTGCTGTGCAGCTTCCCAGCAGCTCCTTCCTCGAGGGGGGCTGCGGCTCCCTCTCATCACAGCCTCTGCCATCAGCGCTTCCCGGGCTTTATCCCGCAGTCCCGAGCATCCCCTCCCCCGCTCCTGTCCTGGCCTTGCTCTGCTGCAGCACCCTTCATTGCTGCAGCAATGCCCCTGCTCCCTGCCCAGGGCCCGTACGCAGCCCTTCCGCATGGTGCCGTGGCTCCGGGGGGTCGGGGCCGTGGCCGGGCACAGGGCAGGGGCCCCATGGTGCTCACGGGGTTTGAACCTGCCTTTGGGGCCCTTCTCCTTCAAAGAGACAAATGAGCTTTCATGTCCTTGGAAGGCATCGTGCGTGTTGCAGGCGGTGGGGGAAGGGGCGGGGGGGACCCTGCAGAGCTGTGTGCAGAGGAGAAAGGCAGACATCACCAAGGCTGAGATGAGGAGAGCTCTGGGTCATTCCAGAGGCAGGGAGCAGCGGGGAGCTGGGCAGGGAGGCATGGGGGGGCTCTCCCTAAAGGTGTGGCTGCTGGCACAGCCTTGCACTGGCGTAGAAGGTTCTGGTCTGGAGCAAGAACCTTCCGGCTCCCCCGCGCTGCAGAGTTCCACGAGGAACCCGCTGTGTTCTGAGTCTCTGTCTCTATCACCAGGTCTGCGCCAAGAATCCTGCCGAGGGTTCCCAAGGCAGCAGCAGACGGTGCCTGCGGCGGTAACTCCTGCCCTGCCCCAACAGGCTCTGCTGCAGCAGCGCCCAGCCCTGCCCACAGCCCCCCGTCTCCCCCAGCACCGGAGGAGTTCATCCCTCGCTTCTCATCCCCCTGCTCCCGCTTGTTTCCAGGTGCTTTCCGGGCCGGTGTCCCAAGTGGTGCAGCCGCAGCAAGGACACGGACTGGGACGAGGATGAGGTAAAGGCGGGAGCAGGCGCCAGCTCCCCCCTCTGCCCGCTCCCTGCCCCGTGCCCACTTCTCACCTCCCCAGTCCCTTCCCTCCCGGCCCTCTCAGGACTCGCTGGGGCCGGATCCCCCATGGCTGCAGTACGTGAAGCCGCCCCTCGACGCCCGGCAGCAGGAGTCCCTGGCCGAGCTCTATGATGGGGAGGCCTCCGGAGAGGAGGACAGTTGCTATGAGCGTGGCATAGGGTAAGTGTGATGGTAGCGATGCCAGCGCCAGAGTTAAGCTCTTGGGCCATGTAGGGACTGATGGGACTTTCCTGGGATGCTGTTTCCTGCCTGTTGTTTTCTCGGCTGCTATTTCCTGGCTCTTATTTCCTTGCTGGTAATTCCTTGGCTATTCTGTTCTTTCCTGGCTCGTTCTGCACTTGCTGTTCTGTCATTGCTGTTATGTCCTCGCTCTCATTTCAGCTGGTTGAGCATCGGATACCTTCCAGTCACTGCCGGAGGGGATTTGTCTTAAGGACAGTGGATTGCTGTCTGGCCCTCTGGCTCCTGAGTGCCTGAGATCCGGGGCAACGGTCCCTGTCCATGGAGCAGGATGCCGCAGGCCCCTGGCTGCTCGGGACAGCCCACGGCTTCTCCAGCAGGAGAACAGCAGCCATGCTCTTCCCTTGTTGCTCCCTTGCTGTTCTTACTAAAAGTAGTGTTGTACTCGAGTTATTTGACTGTTCTTATCTCAGCCGGCGGGGTTTACATGCTTCCAATTCTCCCCATCCCAGCTCTCAAGGGGCTCCACGACACAGGCTCAGGACATCAAAGTTATTGTTTAGGGGGCAAAAGGAGGGAAATCCCATCAGCTGCAGGCACCGTCCATCCCCTCACAGCTTTTATGTTTTCTCCCTGTAAAATCCATTCTTGAGGTGCCACCGCTTCATTACTCCCGTTAATTCATGAATCGCAGAATTCCAGACTGGTTTGGGTTGGAAGGGACCTCAAAGCTCCCCCAGTTCCGACCCCTGCCACGGGCAGGGACACCTTCCACTAGAGCAGGGTGCTCCAAGCCCCTGTGTCCAACCTGGCCTTGAGCACTGCCAGGGATGGGGCAGCCACAGCTTCTCTGGGCACCCTGTGCCTGTGTCCCATCACTCTCACAGGGAAAAAGAACTTCCTTATATCCCACCCGAACTTCCCCTGTTTAAACCCATCCCCCCTTGTCCTAGCACTACAATCTCTGATGAGGAGTCTCTCTCCAGCATCCTTGTACCCCCCTTCAATGCTGGAAGACCGTCAGGACTAGGAGCTGTTGCATGAAGTAGGGGGAAGGAAATAAACCCCACACAGTGGCACTTACACAGTAAATACCCAACCCTGCAGCCACTCTATGCACTATTTCCTCTTTCCAGCCCCAGGGCACCAAAACCAATCCGGTGGAGTCTCAGCGCTCCCCGGGGCAATCCCCCTTCTCCCAAGGCAAAGTCTTTAAGAGTGGCCAAATCTGGGATGAAGGCACTGCAGCACACCTGAACGTTTGTTTCGTTGCCAACTTCTCCCTAATGAGATCAATGTCCTCGGCAGAGGCTCTTCTCCTCCTCCTCTTCTGGGGCCATTCAGCCTCAGTTCATTCCATCACCACCTACTGAAGATGAGATCGTTCTGAACCACGCTGGGTATTTACAGAGACTCTCCTGGAGTCAACTTCGATCTTCCTGCTGCAGCTCCAGCATCATCTGTACACGTGTGCTCAGCACCATCTGCACGGGCATGCACAGCACCATCTGCCCGTGTGCACGCACCTGTACAGGGACATCGGCTCGGCCCCTAATGACGTGTCCTCACTGGGAAAGCTTGGCTCGGATCTGGCATCACTGGGTTGCCCGCAAGGACATAACAGCAAAGACCCAACAGCCGCTGGGGAGGGGGCCGGAACTGCAGGAACGGAACGCGGGGCCGCATCGCCGCCATCACACTCCGCACCGCACCGGGTGCCGACCGCCTCGTCCAAGCCTGGCTCCTCCCGCTGGGCTGAGCAGGGCCATTGGAGCCATGAGAAGCGGGCGCGGGGCAGGGAGCGGGCAGAGAGGGGAGCTGGCGCCTGCTCCTGCCCTTACCTCGTCCTCGTCCCTGTCCCTGTCCTTGCTGCTGCTGCCCCGCTTGGGCCACAGGTGCAGGAGTGAGTGTTCTCCCACCTCTCCTCTCCAGAGGGATTTTGAACCCTCTCCTGGGCCACTGTTGGTTTCCTCTCTATAGGCAGGAAGGGTTTCTCCCCTGGTTTTCTTTAACAACCCGCATTTTAGGGGGCTGGAGCAGCTCCCGTATCTGGGGCTCTTCCTTGGGACTGTTCAGCCTGGAGAAGAGAGGCTGCGTGGGGACCTCCGAGCAGCTTCCAGTGTTGGAAGGGGCTACAAGGATGCTGGAGAGGGACTCTTCATTAGGGACTGTAGTGATAGGACATGGGGTGATGGGTTCAAACTGACACAGGGGAGATTGAGATGAGCTCTTGGGCAGAAGCTCTTCCCTGGGAGGGTGCTGAGGCGCTGGCACAGGGGGCCCGGAGAAGCTGTGGCTGCCCCACCCCTGGCAGTGACGGGCAGGGCTCGCAGCAGCCTGCTCCAGCGGAAGGTGTCCCTGCCCGTGGCAGGCGTTGGAGCTGGAGGAGTTTTAAGGTCCCTTCCAAGTCAGACCAGTCTGGGATTCTGTGATAGTTCCTCCTGGGAGAAGGCTGAAAGGTGAAGAGAACCACTCAGCACCCGTGCTGGAACCTGCTGCCCCAGCAAATGAGCTCCTGGCCACTGGAGCATGTGTCTGTCCTCTTCACCGAGGCAGAAACATCAGAAAAATGCTGCTCCCGCTCTCAGGAATGTCCCATCTCCCTGGCATACGCTGGGGGACGCTCTGGGGCTTTCTGCAGGGAGGAAGACATGAGTTTGGTCACAGGAAAGGGCTGTAATTTGCAGCTTCAGTGGCTGATTTAGAGGAGGGAGGTTGTTAGTTTGTCATCGTCATGATCTATTTGTGCCAGGCACCCGGCACAAAGAATTCCAGGGGTTATATAAACTCTGAGTAATCAGGAAACATTTTCCCTGCCACCTCTAAAACCTGCCTCTGAAGGAGCCTGGCGCTGGTTGGCAAAGGCACCCTCTTCCCAGTAAGGGTCTTCAAGGGCGTTTTAAGTCTCTCCTTCCTCATCAATAACAGCATCGTCACCTGCAGGATTTTACATCTTATGATCACCCTGGAAGAACCCGCCTTGATTGGATTGAACTTGCGAGGGAAAGACGTCGTTTGGGGCTGGTTTAATTCTCCCTGGCTGGTGGGGAAGCAGGGGCATGGGAACAGCATCTCATCTGGCCGGGCTCCACTCAGAATTGCTTGTTAACAGGTCGGGAAAGTGGCACAGATCCATGGCTGGGTCCGTGTCCAGGAGCTGTGTGTGGCTGGGGGTGTGGGGGGCACCCAGCGCTCTCCCTCCATTAGGAGATGTCCGTCAGCAGCAAAGTAAACCCCAGGAGCGTGTGGTTAGGAAATGCATCCTTGCAGGCAGGCTGCCTGCCCTGTGCAGCACAGGTCGCACATCTCCGGTTGGCACAGTCATTGCCAGGGGGGTGTTTTTGCGGCCACATGGTGCTGCCAGAGCACAGGAGACAGCTGTGGTGCTGCGCCCTTTCTTGGGGGTTCTGATTTGCAGTCACTGTGTGTTGTGTAGGTTCTGGTTTCTGTAGCTGCGCTCACACTGATCGCTTCTCCATGTTCCCAGGGTGCTCTCCGAGTTCAGCAACGCCAGGCCACAGCCGGGCAGCGCCCAGCTCCAGAGCCAGGGGCTGTCCCATGCCGGTGGGGACGCACGGTCAGGGGCTGCGGCGCGGCCCCATTGTGAGGTGCCGGGCGGCCCGGGCTGTATCTGTCCGGCGGGGCCGGCCCAGCCCCAGAGCCGCTGCTGTCGCAGAGCAGAGCTCCCGCTTTGGGGCCGCAGCCTCGCGCCTCCTGCGCTGCCCAAGGCGCTCGGGCCCTGCCCCGCCATGGCGCTGCTGCTGCTGCTGCTGCTGCTGCTGCCGCTGCTGCTGGGCCTGGCCCGGCCCCTGGAGCCCTGCCCAGGGCCCTGCCGCTGCCGCGGGCCCCGGCTGGACTGCAGCGGCGCTGCCCTGGCCCGCGTGCCCCCGGCCCCCCGCCGACGGCCCTTCTCTGTGCTGTGAGTGCCCCCCGAGAGCGGCTCCAGGACACGCTGCGGGTGGGGGCTGAAGGGCAGCACCGAGGGGCAGCTCCAGGCCGGCCCCGCTGCCGCCCCGCAGCCCTGGGGCAGGGGAAGGGGTTGTGCTGGGGGTGACGCTGCCCATGGCTTCTCCGCAGGGATTTCACTGGGAACGCGCTCGCCCTCATCCCCCCGCAGGCGTGGGAGGGATACCCATGGGCTGAGAAGCTGTGAGTATCCCCCCAGCGTCGGACACGGCCACGGGGGTTCCCATCCCTGTGCCGGGCGGCCCGGCCGAGGCCGTGACGAGCACCGCACCGCTGCGTGCCACGCGCAGCCAAGGCCGAGCTGCTCCGCAAGGAGGGCTGTGAATGCCCAGAGCTGCTCCGTGGCGAGCAGCGCCCTGGGCTGTGTCCCTCCCGCCCCCCGGGGCCGCCTCGGGGCCTGTGGAACCCGTGCTCGGCTGCAGTCGGTGTCCGCAGCCCGGGAGCAGGCGCCCGCTCCTGCCCTGAGTGCGCCGAGCCCCGGCGGGACCCGGAGAGGTGCTGCAGTGCCGCTGCTGCCCTGAGAGCCGCGGGTGCCACCGCCCGTGTCCGTCCGTCTCTTGCAGAGTCCTCCGGGCCAACAGCCTGCGGGCAGTGAAGAGGCGCTCGCTGGAGGGGATGCTCCTGCTGAGGCACCTGTAGGTACCCCCTGCCCATGGTGCGGGGCACGGCCTCCCCCTGCCCTGGCCCCGCTGCCCAGCCCGCCCCAGGAAGGGCTTTCTTCCTGCGGGGATCCCGGCTGCGGCAGAGCAGAGCAGAGCAGAGCAGAGCAGGGCCTGTGCAGGGTCTGTGCAGGGGAGGGCTCCGCAGGGACGCGCTGCGCTCCCATTGCCCCCCGTCCAAGCAGAGGAGGCGGCTGCTGCCCTTTCCCTGCACAGACCCGCACTGGGCCACCTCCCCCAGGGCAAACCTCGTGCATTCGGCTCCTCTCAGCTCAGATGCCCCAGAGCTGCCTCGGCATGAGCTCACGGTGCGGCTTCTCTCCATCGCCCGTGGAGAGGAGCAGGCACTTCCCATTCCCCCACAGCATGGGGCTGGGGACTGCCTGAGCAGCCCATGAAACGCTCCCCGCCAAGGTTCCTCCCTCCTTGTTTGCTACCCCATGAGCCCAGGCAGCGAGTTCAGGCTGGGACAAGGAACCTCTCGGTTTCTAGAGCCAGGCCAGAGGACTCCTGCGCACAGCAGAGCAGGGCTGTGCAGGGAGGTGACGTTTAGGAGCCAAGGGAAACGGCCCCATGCTGCTCACACAGGGCGTTACAGCCGGTCCCGCAGGCCTCAGGCAAGAGGTGCTGTCTGTTGGGGCGTGCGTAAGGAACCTCCTCTCTTACCAGAGAGGAAAATCAGCCCTGAAATACCCCTGCAGGGATCAGAGCCGGGAGAACCTCTCTGAGCCGCAGCCCCCCCCCCGCTCAGGAGCGTGAGCCCCGGTTACCCACCACTGCAAGGCAGTGCCAGGGAGAAACCCCACGTGAAAAGAGAGCTGTGGCACGGCTGTGCTGCAGCGTCAAAGCACCTGGGAGGAACCAGCACGGTGCAAATGTCACCAGCGTTTCCCGGTCTCCTGTTGACAGGGATTTGTCCTACAACCAAATCCAGGCCATCGGGGCGCGTGCTTTTGAGAACCTGCCTTTCCTGGAGACCATGTGAGTTATGGGAGTTTCTCGCTGCTGCGGCTGCTGAAGCCCGTTTGCATTTCGACCCTTCTGGGGCTGGGAAAGGCTCCTGTTGGTTTTAGCACAAGGACTCCAATTTCCCCTCAGTTCAGGCGGAGATGCAGCACACGTGCACTTCATCTCCTCTCCTGCACAGGCTCACAAACAGCAGGAGAGAAAATGGCAGCTTCCTCCCAGTTCCACCTTGGATGCGGCTGTTTCCCACACACCAGTGCTGCTTCACTCCAGCTCCCTGTGGGTCAGGCCCAAGTCATTGCTGTGCTCTCCTGTTTCCCCAGAAACCTGGAGGGAAATCTGCTCACCCAGATCCGGAGCGACTCCTTCTGGGCATGGCACGGGATGCAGTTCCTCCAGACACTGTGAGTGTTGCAGGGGCTAAGGGGCGCTCAGAGCAGTGGCACTCGTCGCTGTGTTCTGCTCACCTCTTACCCCAAACAGGCAGCAGCGTCAATGCTGATTGACAGCTCTGTCAGGCCGCGGCTTTGCCTGCCCGGCTGCAGGAACAGAGGCAACGCTCAGGGACAGTGGGAATGTGAGAAAACAGGGGAAGTCCTGGTGGAGGGAGGCCACCAGGAGGTGTGAGCTGAGGAGGAAAGAAAGAGAGGCTGTGTTTTCCAGGAGCAGCACTTGTGGGCTTTTGCTCTCTGGGCTGGAGGTAGTCAGGACCTGCTGTATGTTGTGAATCTGCCCATCAGCATCGCCCCCGCCTGGAGCCTTCATCCCAGGCCTTTCCTCACACACGGAGCGCTGAGCCCCTGCCACCACTCCCGTCCTGCACCCCCGCTCACGTGGGGTTCTGGTTCATTTCAGGGTCCTGAGCCGTAACCCCCTCTCTGTTATTGAGGACACGTGGTTCTTCAGGCTGCCTTCAGTCACCCATCTGTAAGTACAGACTCCTTGTGAACAGCTACCTTAACATGGATCTTTCTTTGTGTCTCTGGGCGCGTGGTGCCCAGGAGAGCAGAGATCCGGCAGCAAATCCCACCCTTCTCCCACCCTTATCCCGCTGGGGGCAGCGGCATAGCCAGGCAAAGGCTGAACAGTTCCGGTGTGTCCCGGGCGCAAAGGCAGCAGGGAGCTGGGACGCGGACTTGGGCTTGTCTGCACGTGTCTCCCACGGGATGTGCAGGATCCCTCCTGGTTCAGAGCCATGGGTGGGAGCAGGGCGCAGCAGGAAGGACAGAGGGGCTCCATCATTTCTCCTGGATTAGGTAGCAGCGGATGCCCCTGCGACCAGCGCCGCAAGCAGCAGGGATGGGCCTGTTCCCGGAGCAGAGCCTGGTGCCACCACCTCCAATGTAACGTGTGTCTTGAAACCCTTGCAGGGACCTGGGTGCCACACGAGTGACTCGGCAGACGCTGCTCGTGCTGCTCCTGGGAACATCCCGCTTGGAAACCCTGTGAGTGTGCCGGGGCCGGCTCCCAGCTCCAGCAGATCCCAACTGCTGGGACAAGGGGTCTGCGTGGGGACCGAACCCCCCACCACAAACTGCCCACTGGGACAGTGCGGGTGAGGGGAAGTTCCCAGAGCCGCAGCAGAGGCCGCAGCAGACCCCGAGGCGTTTCTGTGCGCAGCCTGGGTTGGAGTCGCTGCCCTGGGTGGCGATGCTGAGTGTTTGGCCACCACCTCTGTGCTTTAGCAAGCTGTCCAGCGACACGGCCTGCTGCCTCTGCCAGCGCAAGCGCAGCACCGAGACCCCGTGCAGGACCCTCAGCTTTGACTGCGCGAGCGTCTGCAGCACCAGTGCTGCCCGCTGCGGTAACTGCCCCCCAGCCCTGCCCGTGCCCCCCAGCTACTGCGAACCCTCTGAGCCCGTGTCGGGCAGAAAGCTTCTTGTCACTGAGGTGCCCTCCCTGTGTTACAGCTCCCCTGGCACAGGCACCAGGGCTCCTAACGGGAGCCGTGCCACCCGGGAAGAGAAAGAGCAGCTCCATGCTGAAGATCCAGCCCAAGGAGCCGTCGCTCAGGGAGCAGGGAACCGTCACGCTCGCGGTTGTCATGGGCCTGAGCAGCCCCGACGCTGAGCCTGACCTGGACCTGACCCGGGCGGAATCCACCCTTTGGGAAGCAGCCGGGAGGCTGAAGGTCAGCGACATCCTGCCCGGTTCCAGCCACCGGGGAGCACCCACCCCTCCTGCAGCACCGCCGCCTGCTCCGTACCCGTCAGAGGCCCCGCACCTGGCCCAGTCTGGTTGGAGTCACCATCACGCCGATGCCATCCGGCAAACCAACACGGCTGATGGGATGGAGGACGTGGAGGGGGCAGAAGACCAGGAGGAGGCACCAGCTCCAGCTCGGGTCTCTGCTGGGACCAACAAGGAGCAGAAGCTGCGGGACAGCGAGAGGACAGTGGGCACGGAGCCTGGAGAGGAAGAGCTCACAGCAGCAGAGGATGGGGCAGAGCAAAGACCGAGCAGGATGCAGCGTTTCTTCTCTGCTCTGCCGGTGAACACCGGCCCCCCTGCTGCCAGCAGCGCACCAGCGCACAGCGCTGCAGCAGAGCGATCCTCCGGGGGCGGGAGCTCACCCACCGCCCCTGCAGGCACCAGCACCCGCGGGCAGCACAGGGAGCAGGAACCCCCTGTCCCGACGGCACCGGGCAGCTCCAGCGCCCCGGGCGGCGCGGCCGCGCAAGGAGCCCTCTTGGACTCCCTGCTCAGCTGCCACCTGCGCTGGCTGCTGCCGGACCGAGCCATGCTCGGGTTCGTGGCACGCGTGGCTCGAGCCGCGCACGAGGACTGCGGCCTGCCCCAGCTCCAGCCCGCCTGCTCCAGCATGGTCTCCAGGACGGGGCTGCTCCTGAGGCTGCTGCGGGAGAGGCAGCGCGACCCGGAGTCCTCTGACCTGCAGCAGTGCGTGCGGGAGGAGGACTCCTGGCACCGCGCGTCCCCACGGCCGGGTCCAGGCCAGGAAGGTGGACAGCGAAGCTGCGGAGACGGTAGGAGAGAGCGGCGCACTGCTGCGTGTGCCTGTGTGGGCAGGGGCAATGGAAGGGGCCTCTCCTCTCCTCTCCTCTCCTCTCCTCTCCTCTCCTCTCCTCTCCTCTCCTCTCCTCTCCTCTCCTCTCCTCTCCTCTCCTCTCCTCTCCTCTCCTCTCCTCTCCTCTCCTCTCCTCTCCTCTCCTCTCCTCTCCTCTCCTCCCTCTCCTCTCCTCCCCAACCCCTCTCCTCTCCTCCCCTCCCCTCCCCTCTCCTCTCCTCCCCTCTCCTCCCTGATGAGCTCTCCTTTTCTCCCAGGAGATGGCCCAGCACACCTCTGACCACAGGCTGCTGCTGGTGCTCTCACTGTCCACCATCCTCAACCTCATCACAGCCATTGCTCTTGTGGTGCTGTGCTGCTTCAAGGTGAGCCAAGGACTCGTTCGGCAGAGCCCTGCCGGCCAAGCGCAGGGGCTGGAGCTCCCAGGGGCTGGGGGTGCTCTCCCCGTGCTCATGGGCCCCGGGTGCTGCTGCGGATGCCTGTGGATGTGCTGGGGAGCACAGGAGATGTTTTCCCAGACTTGGAGCTCATTGTGGTACCCACAGCCCGGAGCGCGGAGGGGTTCAGAGCTGCTGGGAGCAGCTTGTCCTGGCTGCTGCCAGGGTCTGTCCCCGCTCTGCTGTGCAGCTTCCCAGCAGCTCCTTCCTCGAGGGGGGCTGCGGCTCCCTCTCATCACAGCCTCTGCCATCAGCGCTTCCCGGGCTTTATCCCGCAGTCCCGAGCATCCCCTCCCCCGCTCCTGTCCTGGCCTTGCTCTGCTGCAGCACCCTTCATTGCTGCAGCAATGCCCCTGCTCCCTGCCCAGGGCCCGTACGCAGCCCTTCCGCATGGTGCCGTGGCTCCGGGGGGTCGGGGCCGTGGCCGGGCACAGGGCAGGGGCCCCATGGTGCTCACGGGGTTTGAACCTGCCTTTGGGGCCCTTCTCCTTCAAAGAGACAAATGAGCTTTCATGTCCTTGGAAGGCATCGTGCGTGTTGCAGGCGGTGGGGGAAGGGGCGGGGGGGACCCTGCAGAGCTGTGTGCAGAGGAGAAAGGCAGACATCACCAAGGCTGAGATGAGGAGAGCTCTGGGTCATTCCAGAGGCAGGGAGCAGCGGGGAGCTGGGCAGGGAGGCATGGGGGGGCTCTCCCTAAAGGTGTGGCTGCTGGCACAGCCTTGCACTGGCGTAGAAGGTTCTGGTCTGGAGCAAGAACCTTCCGGCTCCCCCGCGCTGCAGAGTTCCACGAGGAACCCGCTGTGTTCTGAGTCTCTGTCTCTATCACCAGGTCTGCGCCAAGAATCCTGCCGAGGGTTCCCAAGGCAGCAGCAGACGGTGCCTGCGGCGGTAACTCCTGCCCTGCCCCAACAGGCTCTGCTGCAGCAGCGCCCAGCCCTGCCCACAGCCCCCCGTCTCCCCCAGCACCGGAGGAGTTCATCCCTCGCTTCTCATCCCCCTGCTCCCGCTTGTTTCCAGGTGCTTTCCGGGCCGGTGTCCCAAGTGGTGCAGCCGCAGCAAGGACACGGACTGGGACGAGGATGAGGTAAAGGCGGGAGCAGGCGCCAGCTCCCCCCTCTGCCCGCTCCCTGCCCCGTGCCCACTTCTCACCTCCCCAGTCCCTTCCCTCCCGGCCCTCTCAGGACTCGCTGGGGCCGGATCCCCCATGGCTGCAGTACGTGAAGCCGCCCCTCGACGCCCGGCAGCAGGAGTCCCTGGCCGAGCTCTATGATGGGGAGGCCTCCGGAGAGGAGGACAGTTGCTATGAGCGTGGCATAGGGTAAGTGTGATGGTAGCGATGCCAGCGCCAGAGTTAAGCTCTTGGGCCATGTAGGGACTGATGGGACTTTCCTGGGATGCTGTTTCCTGCCTGTTGTTTTCTCGGCTGCTATTTCCTGGCTCTTATTTCCTTGCTGGTAATTCCTTGGCTATTCTGTTCTTTCCTGGCTCGTTCTGCACTTGCTGTTCTGTCATTGCTGTTATGTCCTCGCTCTCATTTCAGCTGGTTGAGCATCGGATACCTTCCAGTCACTGCCGGAGGGGATTTGTCTTAAGGACAGTGGATTGCTGTCTGGCCCTCTGGCTCCTGAGTGCCTGAGATCCGGGGCAACGGTCCCTGTCCATGGAGCAGGATGCCGCAGGCCCCTGGCTGCTCGGGACAGCCCACGGCTTCTCCAGCAGGAGAACAGCAGCCATGCTCTTCCCTTGTTGCTCCCTTGCTGTTCTTACTAAAAGTAGTGTTGTACTCGAGTTATTTGACTGTTCTTATCTCAGCCGGCGGGGTTTACATGCTTCCAATTCTCCCCATCCCAGCTCTCAAGGGGCTCCACGACACAGGCTCAGGACATCAAAGTTATTGTTTAGGGGGCAAAAGGAGGGAAATCCCATCAGCTGCAGGCACCGTCCATCCCCTCACAGCTTTTATGTTTTCTCCCTGTAAAATCCATTCTTGAGGTGCCACCGCTTCATTACTCCCGTTAATTCATGAATCGCAGAATTCCAGACTGGTTTGGGTTGGAAGGGACCTCAAAGCTCCCCCAGTTCCGACCCCTGCCACGGGCAGGGACACCTTCCACTAGAGCAGGGTGCTCCAAGCCCCTGTGTCCAACCTGGCCTTGAGCACTGCCAGGGATGGGGCAGCCACAGCTTCTCTGGGCACCCTGTGCCTGTGTCCCATCACTCTCACAGGGAAAAAGAACTTCCTTATATCCCACCCGAACTTCCCCTGTTTAAACCCATCCCCCCTTGTCCTAGCACTACAATCTCTGATGAGGAGTCTCTCTCCAGCATCCTTGTACCCCCCTTCAATGCTGGAAGACCGTCAGGACTAGGAGCTGTTGCATGAAGTAGGGGGAAGGAAATAAACCCCACACAGTGGCACTTACACAGTAAATACCCAACCCTGCAGCCACTCTATGCACTATTTCCTCTTTCCAGCCCCAGGGCACCAAAACCAATCCGGTGGAGTCTCAGCGCTCCCCGGGGCAATCCCCCTTCTCCCAAGGCAAAGTCTTTAAGAGTGGCCAAATCTGGGATGAAGGCACTGCAGCACACCTGAACGTTTGTTTCGTTGCCAACTTCTCCCTAATGAGATCAATGTCCTCGGCAGAGGCTCTTCTCCTCCTCCTCTTCTGGGGCCATTCAGCCTCAGTTCATTCCATCACCACCTACTGAAGATGAGATCGTTCTGAACCACGCTGGGTATTTACAGAGACTCTCCTGGAGTCAACTTCGATCTTCCTGCTGCAGCTCCAGCATCATCTGTACACGTGTGCTCAGCACCATCTGCACGGGCATGCACAGCACCATCTGCCCGTGTGCACGCACCTGTACAGGGACATCGGCTCGGCCCCTAATGACGTGTCCTCACTGGGAAAGCTTGGCTCGGATCTGGCATCACTGGGTTGCCCGCAAGGACATAACAGCAAAGACCCAACAGCCGCTGGGGAGGGGGCCGGAACTGCAGGAACGGAACGCGGGGCCGCATCGCCGCCATCACACTCCGCACCGCACCGGGTGCCGACCGCCTCGTCCAAGCCTGGCTCCTCCCGCTGGGCTGAGCAGGGCCATTGGAGCCATGAGAAGCGGGCGCGGGGCAGGGAGCGGGCAGAGAGGGGAGCTGGCGCCTGCTCCTGCCCTTACCTCGTCCTCGTCCCTGTCCCTGTCCTTGCTGCTGCTGCCCCGCTTGGGCCACAGGTGCAGGAGTGAGTGTTCTCCCACCTCTCCTCTCCAGAGGGATTTTGAACCCTCTCCTGGGCCACTGTTGGTTTCCTCTCTATAGGCAGGAAGGGTTTCTCCCCTGGTTTTCTTTAACAACCCGCATTTTAGGGGGCTGGAGCAGCTCCCGTATCTGGGGCTCTTCCTTGGGACTGTTCAGCCTGGAGAAGAGAGGCTGCGTGGGGACCTCCGAGCAGCTTCCAGTGTTGGAAGGGGCTACAAGGATGCTGGAGAGGGACTCTTCATTAGGGACTGTAGTGATAGGACATGGGGTGATGGGTTCAAACTGACACAGGGGAGATTGAGATGAGCTCTTGGGCAGAAGCTCTTCCCTGGGAGGGTGCTGAGGCGCTGGCACAGGGGGCCCGGAGAAGCTGTGGCTGCCCCATCCCTGGCAGTGACGGGCAGGGCTCGCAGCAGCCTGCTCCAGCGGAAGGTGTCCCTGCCCGTGGCAGGCGTTGGAGCTGGAGGAGTTTTAAGGTCCCTTCCAAGTCAGACCAGTCTGGGATTCTGTGATAGTTCCTCCTGGGAGAAGGCTGAAAGGTGAAGAGAACCACTCAGCACCCGTGCTGGAACCTGCTGCCCCAGCAAATGAGCTCCTGGCCACTGGAGCATGTGTCTGTCCTCTTCACCGAGGCAGAAACATCAGAAAAATGCTGCTCCCGCTCTCAGGAATGTCCCATCTCCCTGGCATACGCTGGGGGACGCTCTGGGGCTTTCTGCAGGGAGGAAGACATGAGTTTGGTCACAGGAAAGGGCTGTAATTTGCAGCTTCAGTGGCTGATTTAGAGGAGGGAGGTTGTTAGTTTGTCATCGTCATGATCTATTTGTGCCAGGCACCCGGCACAAAGAATTCCAGGGGTTATATAAACTCTGAGTAATCAGGAAACATTTTCCCTGCCACCTCTAAAACCTGCCTCTGAAGGAGCCTGGCGCTGGTTGGCAAAGGCACCCTCTTCCCAGTAAGGGTCTTCAAGGGCGTTTTAAGTCTCTCCTTCCTCATCAATAACAGCATCGTCACCTGCAGGATTTTACATCTTATGATCACCCTGGAAGAACCCTGCCTTGATTGGATTGAACTTGCGAGGGAAAGACGTCGTTTGGGGCTGGTTTAATTCTCCCTGGCTGGTGGGGAAGCAGGGGCATGGGAACAGCATCTCATCTGGCCGGGCTCCACTCAGAATTGCTTGTTAACAGGTCGGGAAAGTGGCACAGATCCATGGCTGGGTCCGTGTCCAGGAGCTGTGTGTGGCTGGGGGTGTGGGGGGCACCCAGCGCTCTCCCTCCATTAGGAGATGTCCGTCAGCAGCAAAGTAAACCCCAGGAGCGTGTGGTTAGGAAATGCATCCTTGCAGGCAGGCTGCCTGCCCTGTGCAGCACAGGTCGCACATCTCCGGTTGGCACAGTCATTGCCAGGGGGGTGTTTTTGCGGCCACATGGTGCTGCCAGAGCACAGGAGACAGCTGTGGTGCTGCGCCCTTTCTTGGGGGTTCTGATTTGCAGTCACTGTGTGTTGTGTAGGTTCTGGTTTCTGTAGCTGCGCTCACACTGATCGCTTCTCCATGTTCCCAGGGTGCTCTCCGAGTTCAGCAACGCCAGGCCACAGCCGGGCAGCGCCCAGCTCCAGAGCCAGGGGCTGTCCCATGCCGGTGGGGACGCACGCTCAGGGGCTGCGGCGCGGCCCCATTGTGAGGTGCCGGGCGGCCCGGGCTGTATCTGTCCGGCGGGGCCGGCCCAGCCCCAGAGCCGCTGCTGTCGCAGAGCAGAGCTCCCGCTTTGGGGCCGCAGCCTCGCGCCTCCTGCGCTGCCCAAGGCGCTCGGGCCCTGCCCCGCCATGGCGCTGCTGCTGCTGCTGCTGCTGCTGCTGCCGCTGCTGCTGGGCCTGGCCCGGCCCCTGGAGCCCTGCCCAGGGCCCTGCCGCTGCCGCGGGCCCCGGCTGGACTGCAGCGGCGCTGCCCTGGCCCGCGTGCCCCCGGCCCCCCGCCGACGGCCCTTCTCTGTGCTGTGAGTGCCCCCCGAGAGCGGCTCCAGGACACGCTGCGGGTGGGGGCTGAAGGGCAGCACCGAGGGGCAGCTCCAGGCCGGCCCCGCTGCCGCCCCGCAGCCCTGGGGCAGGGGAAGGGGTTGTGCTGGGGGTGACGCTGCCCATGGCTTCTCCGCAGGGATTTCACTGGGAACGCGCTCGCCCTCATCCCCCCGCAGGCGTGGGAGGGATACCCATGGGCTGAGAAGCTGTGAGTATCCCCCCAGCGTCGGACACGCCACGGGGGTTCCCATCCCTGTGCCGGGCGGCCCGGCCGAGGCCGTGACGAGCACCGCACCGCTGCGTGCCACGCGCAGCCAAGGCCGAGCTGCTCCGCAAGGAGGGCTGTGAATGCCCAGAGCTGCTCCGTGGCGAGCAGCGCCCTGGGCTGTGTCCCTCCCGCCCCCCGGGGCCGCCTCGGGGCCTGTGGAACCCGTGCTCGGCTGCAGTCGGTGTCCGCAGCCCGGGAGCAGGCGCCCGCTCCTGCCCTGAGTGCGCCGAGCCCCGGCGGGACCCGGAGAGGTGCTGCAGTGCCGCTGCTGCCCTGAGAGCCGCGGGTGCCACCGCCCGTGTCCGTCCGTCTCTTGCAGAGTCCTCCGGGCCAACAGCCTGCGGGCAGTGAAGAGGCGCTCGCTGGAGGGGATGCTCCTGCTGAGGCACCTGTAGGTACCCCCTGCCCATGGTGCGGGGCACGGCCTCCCCCTGCCCTGGCCCCGCTGCCCAGCCCGCCCCAGGAAGGGCTTTCTTCCTGCGGGGATCCCGGCTGCGGCAGAGCAGAGCAGAGCAGAGCAGAGCAGGGCCTGTGCAGGGTCTGTGCAGGGGAGGGCTCCGCAGGGACGCGCTGCGCTCCCATTGCCCCCCGTCCAAGCAGAGGAGGCGGCTGCTGCCCTTTCCCTGCACAGACCCGCACTGGGCCACCTCCCCCAGGGCAAACCTCGTGCATTCGGCTCCTCTCAGCTCAGATGCCCCAGAGCTGCCTCGGCATGAGCTCACGGTGCGGCTTCTCTCCATCGCCCGTGGAGAGGAGCAGGCACTTCCCATTCCCCCACAGCATGGGGCTGGGGACTGCCTGAGCAGCCCATGAAACGCTCCCCGCCAAGGTTCCTCCCTCCTTGTTTGCTACCCCATGAGCCCAGGCAGCGAGTTCAGGCTGGGACAAGGAACCTCTCGGTTTCTAGAGCCAGGCCAGAGGACTCCTGCGCACAGCAGAGCAGGGCTGTGCAGGGAGGTGACGTTTAGGAGCCAAGGGAAACGGCCCCATGCTGCTCACACAGGGCGTTACAGCCGGTCCCGCAGGCCTCAGGCAAGAGGTGCTGTCTGTTGGGGCGTGCGTAAGGAACCTCCTCTCTTACCAGAGAGGAAAATCAGCCCTGAAATACCCCTGCAGGGATCAGAGCCGGGAGAACCTCTCTGAGCCGCAGCCCCCCCCCGCTCAGGAGCGTGAGCCCCGGTTACCCACCACTGCAAGGCAGTGCCAGGGAGAAACCCCACGTGAAAAGAGAGCTGTGGCACGGCTGTGCTGCAGCGTCAAAGCACCTGGGAGGAACCAGCACGGTGCAAATGTCACCAGCGTTTCCCGGTCTCCTGTTGACAGGGATTTGTCCTACAACCAAATCCAGGCCATCGGGGCGCGTGCTTTTGAGAACCTGCCTTTCCTGGAGACCATGTGAGTTATGGGAGTTTCTCGCTGCTGCGGCTGCTGAAGCCCGTTTGCATTTCGACCCTTCTGGGGCTGGGAAAGGCTCCTGTTGGTTTTAGCACAAGGACTCCAATTTCCCCTCAGTTCAGGCGGAGATGCAGCACACGTGCACTTCATCTCCTCTCCTGCACAGGCTCACAAACAGCAGGAGAGAAAATGGCAGCTTCCTCCCAGTTCCACCTTGGATGCGGCTGTTTCCCACACACCAGTGCTGCTTCACTCCAGCTCCCTGTGGGTCAGGCCCAAGTCATTGCTGTGCTCTCCTGTTTCCCCAGAAACCTGGAGGGAAATCTGCTCACCCAGATCCGGAGCGACTCCTTCTGGGCATGGCACGGGATGCAGTTCCTCCAGACACTGTGAGTGTTGCAGGGGCTAAGGGGCGCTCAGAGCAGTGGCACTCGTCGCTGTGTTCTGCTCACCTCTTACCCCAAACAGGCAGCAGCGTCAATGCTGATTGACAGCTCTGTCAGGCCGCGGCTTTGCCTGCCCGGCTGCAGGAACAGAGGCAACGCTCAGGGACAGTGGGAATGTGAGAAAACAGGGGAAGTCCTGGTGGAGGGAGGCCACCAGGAGGTGTGAGCTGAGGAGGAAAGAAAGAGAGGCTGTGTTTTCCAGGAGCAGCACTTGTGGGCTTTTGCTCTCTGGGCTGGAGGTAGTCAGGACCTGCTGTATGTTGTGAATCTGCCCATCAGCATCGCCCCCGCCTGGAGCCTTCATCCCAGGCCTTTCCTCACACACGGAGCGCTGAGCCCCTGCCACCACTCCCGTCCTGCACCCCCGCTCACGTGGGGTTCTGGTTCATTTCAGGGTCCTGAGCCGTAACCCCCTCTCTGTTATTGAGGACACGTGGTTCTTCAGGCTGCCTTCAGTCACCCATCTGTAAGTACAGACTCCTTGTGAACAGCTACCTTAACATGGATCTTTCTTTGTGTCTCTGGGCGCGTGGTGCCCAGGAGAGCAGAGATCCGGCAGCAAATCCCACCCTTCTCCCACCCTTATCCCGCTGGGGGCAGCGGCATAGCCAGGCAAAGGCTGAACAGTTCCGGTGTGTCCCGGGCGCAAAGGCAGCAGGGAGCTGGGACGCGGACTTGGGCTTGTCTGCACGTGTCTCCCACGGGATGTGCAGGATCCCTCCTGGTTCAGAGCCATGGGTGGGAGCAGGGCGCAGCAGGAAGGACAGAGGGGCTCCATCATTTCTCCTGGATTAGGTAGCAGCGGATGCCCCTGCGACCAGCGCCGCAAGCAGCAGGGATGGGCCTGTTCCCGGAGCAGAGCCTGGTGCCACCACCTCCAATGTAACGTGTGTCTTGAAACCCTTGCAGGGACCTGGGTGCCACACGAGTGACTCGGCAGACGCTGCTCGTGCTGCTCCTGGGAACATCCCGCTTGGAAACCCTGTGAGTGTGCCGGGGCCGGCTCCCAGCTCCAGCAGATCCCAACTGCTGGGACAAGGGGTCTGCGTGGGGACCGAACCCCCCACCACAAACTGCCCACTGGGACAGTGCGGGTGAGGGGAAGTTCCCAGAGCCGCAGCAGAGGCCGCAGCAGACCCCGAGGCGTTTCTGTGCGCAGCCTGGGTTGGAGTCGCTGCCCTGGGTGGCGATGCTGAGTGTTTGGCCACCACCTCTGTGCTTTAGCAAGCTGTCCAGCGACACGGCCTGCTGCCTCTGCCAGCGCAAGCGCAGCACCGAGACCCCGTGCAGGACCCTCAGCTTTGACTGCGCGAGCGTCTGCAGCACCAGTGCTGCCCGCTGCGGTAACTGCCCCCCAGCCCTGCCCTGTGCCCCCCAGCTACTGCGAACCCTCTGAGCCCGTGTCGGGCAGAAAGCTTCTTGTCACTGAGGTGCCCTCCCTGTGTTACAGCTCCCCTGGCACAGGCACCAGGGCTCCTAACGGGAGCCGTGCCACCCGGGAAGAGAAAGAGCAGCTCCATGCTGAAGATCCAGCCCAAGGAGCCGTCGCTCAGGGAGCAGGGAACCGTCACGCTCGCGGTTGTCATGGGCCTGAGCAGCCCCGACGCTGAGCCTGACCTGGACCTGACCCGGGCGGAATCCACCCTTTGGGAAGCAGCCGGGAGGCTGAAGGTCAGCGACATCCTGCCCGGTTCCAGCCACCGGGGAGCACCCACCCCTCCTGCAGCACCGCCGCCTGCTCCGTACCCGTCAGAGGCCCCGCACCTGGCCCAGTCTGGTTGGAGTCACCATCACGCCGATGCCATCCGGCAAACCAACACGGCTGATGGGATGGAGGACGAGGAGGGGGCAGAAGACCAGGAGGAGGCACCAGCTCCAGCTCGGGTCTCTGCTGGGACCAACAAGGAGCAGAAGCTGCGGGACAGCGAGAGGACAGTGGGCACGGAGCCTGGAGAGGAAGAGCTCACAGCAGCAGAGGATGGGGCAGAGCAAAGACCGAGCAGGATGCAGCGTTTCTTCTCTGCTCTGCCGGTGAACACCGGCCCCCCTGCTGCCAGCAGCGCACCAGCGCACAGCGCTGCAGCAGAGCGATCCTCCGGGGGCGGGAGCGGGAGCTCACCCACCGCCCCTGCAGGCACCAGCACCCGCGGGCAGCACAGGGAGCAGGAACCCCCTGTCCCGACGGCACCGGGCAGCTCCAGCGCCCCGGGCGGCGCGGCCGCGCAAGGAGCCCTCTTGGACTCCCTGCTCAGCTGCCACCTGCGCTGGCTGCTGCCGGACCGAGCCATGCTCGGGTTCGTGGCACGCGTGGCTCGAGCCGCGCACGAGGACTGCGGCCTGCCCCAGCTCCAGCCCGCCTGCTCCAGCATGGTCTCCAGGACGGGGCTGCTTCCTGAGGCTGCTGCGGGAGAGGCAGCGCGACCCGGAGTCCTCTGACCTGCAGCAGTGCGTGCGGGAGGAGGACTCCGGCACCGCGCGTCCCCACGGCCGGGTCCAGGCCAGGAAGGTGGACAGCGAAGCTGCGGAGACGGTAGGAGAGAGCGGCGCACTGCTGCGTGTGCCTGTGTGGGCAGGGGCAATGGAAGGGGCCTCTCCTCTCCTCTCCTCTCCTCTCCTCTCCTCTCCTCCCCAACCCCTCTCCTCTCCTCTCCTCCCCAACCCCTCTCCTCTCCTCTCCTCTCCTCTTCTCCCCAACCCCTCTCCTCTCCTCTCCTCTCCTCTCCTCTCCTCTCCTCTCCTCTCCTCTCCTCTCCTCTCCTCTCCTCTCCTCTCCTCTCCTCTCCTCTCCTCTCCTCTCCTCTCCTCTCCTCTCCTCTCCTCTCCTCTCCTCTCCTCTCCTCTCCTCTCCTCTCCCCTCCCCTCCCCTCCCCTCCCCTCCCCTCCCCTCTCCTCTCCTCTCCTCTCCTCTCCTCTTCTCCCCAACCCCTCTCCTCTCCTCTCCTCCCCAACCCCTCTCCTCTCCTCTCCTCTCCTCTTCTCCCCAACCCCTCTCCTCTCCTCTCCTCTCCTCTCCTCTCCTCTCCTCTCCTCTCCTCTCCTCTCCTCTCCTCTCCTCTCCTCTCCTCTCCTCTCCTCTCCTCTCCTCTCCTCTCCTCTCCTCTCCTCTCCTCTCCTCTCCTCTCCTCTCCTCTCCCCTCCCCTCCCCTCCCCTCCCCTCCCCTCTCCTCTCCTCTCCTCTCCTCTCCTCTCCTTCCCAACCCCTCTCCTCTCCTCCCCAACCCCTCTCCTCTCCTCCCCTCCCCTCTCCTCCCCTCCCCTCTCCTCCCTGATGAGCTCTCCTTTTCTCCCAGGAGATGGCCCAGCACACCTCTGACCACAGGCTGCTGCTGGTGCTCTCACTGTCCACCATCCTCAACCTCATCACAGCCATTGCTCTTGTGGTGCTGTGCTGCTTCAAGGTTAGCCAAGGACTCGTTTGGCAGAGCCCTGCCGGCCAAGCGCAGGGGCTGGAGCTCCCAGGGGCTGGGGGTGCTCTCCCCGTGCTCATGGGCCCCGGGTGCTGCTGCGGATGCCTGTGGATGTGCTGGGGAGCACAGGAGATGTTTTCCCAGACTTGGAGCTCATTGTACCCACAGCCCGGAGCGCGGAGGGGTTCAGAGCTGCTGGGAGCAGCTTGTCCTGGCTGCTGCCAGGGTCTGTCCCCGCTCTGCTGTGCAGCTTCCCAGCAGCTCCTTCCTCGAGGGGGGCTGCAGCTCCCTCTCATCACAGCCTCTGCCATCAGCGCTTCCCGGGCTTTATCCCGCAGTCCCGAGCATCCCCTCCCCAGCTCCTGTCCTGGCCTTGCTCTGCTGCAGCACCCTTCATTGCTGCTCACGGGGTTTGAACCTGCCTTTGGGGCCCTCCTCCTTCAAAGAGACAAATGAGCTTTCATGTCCTTGGAAGGCATCGTGCGTGTTGCAGGCGGTGGGGGAAGGGGCGGGGGGGACCCTGCAGAGCTGTGTGCAGAGGAGAAAGGCAGACATCACCAAGGCTGAGATGAGGAGAGCTCTGGGTCATTCCAGAGGCAGGGAGCAGCGGGGAGCTGGGCAGGGAGGCATGGGGGGGCTCTCCCTAAAGGTGTGGCTGCTGGCACAGCCTTGCACTGGCGTAGAAGGTTCTGGTCTGGAGCAAGAACCTTCCGGCTCCCCCGCGCTGCAGAGTTCCACGAGGAACCCGCTGTGTTCTGAGTCTCTGTCTCTATCACCAGGTCTGCGCCAAGAATCCTGCCGAGGGTTCCCAAGGCAGCAGCAGACGGTGCCTGCGGCGGTAACTCCTGCCCTGCCCCAACAGGCTCTGCTGCAGCAGCGCCCAGCCCTGCCCACAGCCCCCCGTCTCCCCCAGCACCGGAGGAGTTCATCCCTCGCTTCTCATCCCCCTGCTCCCGCTTGTTTCCAGGTGCTTTCCGGGCCGGTGTCCCAAGTGGTGCAGCCGCAGCAAGGACACGGACTGGGACGAGGATGAGGTAAAGGCGGGAGCAGGCGCCAGCTCCCCCCTCTGCCCGCTCCCTGCCCCGTGCCCACTTCTCACCTCCCCAGTCCCTTCCCTCCCGGCCCTCTCAGGACTCGCTGGGGCCGGATCCCCCATGGCTGCAGTACGTGAAGCCGCCCCTCGACGCCCGGCAGCAGGAGTCCCTGGCCGAGCTCTATGATGGGGAGGCCTCCGGAGAGGAGGACAGTTGCTATGAGCGTGGCATAGGGTAAGTGTGATGGTAGCGATGCCAGCGCCAGAGCTAAGCTCTTGGGCCATGTAGGGACTGATGGGACTTTCCTGGGATGCTGTTTCCTGCCTGTTGTTTTCTCGGCTGCTATTTCCTGGCTCTTATTTCCTTGCTGGTAATTCCTTGGCTATTCTGTTCTTTCCTGGCTCGTTCTGCACTTGCTGTTCTGTCATTGCTGTTATGTCCTCGCTCTCATTTCAGCTGGTTGAGCATCGGATCCCTTCCAGTCACTGCCGGAGGGGATTTGTCTTAAGGACAGTGGATTGCTGTCTGGCCCTCTGGCTCCTGAGTGTCTGAGATCCGGGGCAATGGTCCCTGTCCATGGAGCAGGATGCCGCAGGCCCCTGGCTGCTCGGGACAGCCCACGGCTTCTCCCTGCAGGACGCAGGGCATCGGGATCCACTGCACCCGGGGTGTTGAACAGGATCTGAGGCAGGAATTGCCGCAGGAAAAGTCATCACCTGCAGCAGAACGGAACGCACCCCGAGTCAGACCTCCGCCACCTGAAACGCTGCTGCTCCTGCAGCTCTTTGAGCCGATCCAGCAGGAGAACAGCAGCCATGCTCTTCCCTTGTTGCTCCCTTGCTGTTCTTACTAAAAGTAGTGTTGTATTCGAGTTATTTGACTGTTCTTATCTCAGCCGGCGGGGTTTACATGCTTCCAATTCTCCCCATCCCAGCTCTCAAGGGGCTCCACGACACAGGCTCAGGACATCAAAGTTATTGTTTAGGGGGCAAAAGGAGGGAAATCCCATCAGCTGCAGGCACCGTCCATCCCCTCACAGCTTTTATGTTTTCTCCCTGTAAAATCCATTCTTGAGGTGCCACCGCTTCATTACTCCCGTTAATTCATGAATCGCAGAATTCCAGACTGGTTTGAGTTGGAAGGGACCTCAAAGCTCCCCCAGTTCCGACCCCTGCCACGGGCAGGGACACCTTCCACTAGAGCAGGGTGCTCCAAGCCCCTGTGTCCAACCTGGCCTTGAGCACTGCCAGGGATGGGGCAGCCACAGCTTCTCTGGGCACCCTGTGCCTGTGTCCCATCACTCTCACAGGGAAAAAAAGCTTCCTTATATCCCACCCGAACTTCCCCTGTTTAAACCCATCCCCCCTTGTCCTAGCACTACAATCTCTGATGAGGAGTCTCTCTCCAGCATCCTTGTACCCCCCTTCAATGCTGGAAGACCGTCAGGACTAGGAGCTGTTGCATGAAGTAGGGGGGAAGGACATAAACCCCACACAGTGGCACTTACACAGTAAATACCCAACCCTGCAGCCACTCTATGCACTGTTTCCTCTTTCCAGCCCCAGGGCACCAAAACCAATCCGGTGGAGTCTCAGCGCTCCCCGGGGCAATCCCCCTTCTCCCAAAGCAAAGTCTTTAAGAGTGGCCAAATCTGGGATGAAGGCACTGCAGCACACCTGAACGTTTGTTTCGTTGCCAACTTCTCCCTAATGAGATCAATGTCCTCGGCAGAGGCTCTTCTCCTCCTCTTCTGGGGCCATTCAGCCTCAGTTCATTCCATCACCACCTACTGAAGATGAGATCGTTCTGAACCACGCTGGGTATTTATAGAGACTCTCCTGGAGTCAACTTCGATCTTCCTGCTGCAGCTCCAGCATCATCTGTACACGTGTGCTCAGCACCATCCGCACAGGCATGCACAGCATCGTCTGTATACGCGTGCACAGCACCATCCGCACGGGCATGCGCAGCATCGTCTGTACACTTGTGCTCAGCACCATCTGTATGTGTGTGCACAGCATCGTATGTACAGGTGTGCTCAGCACCATCTGCACGGGCATGCACAGCACCATCTGCCCGTGTGCACGCATCTGTACAGGGACATCGGCTCGGCCCCTAATGACGTGTCCTCACTGGGAAAGCTTGGCTCGGATCTGGCATCACTGGGTTGCCCGCAAGGACATAACAGCAAAGACCCAACAGCCGCTGGGGAGGGGGCCGGAACTGCAGGAACTGAACGCGGGGCCGCATCGCCGCCATCACGCTGCGCACCGCACCGGGTGCCGACCGCCTCGTCCAAGCCTGGCTCCTCCCGCTGGGCTGAGCAGGGCCATTGGAGCCATGAGAAGCGGGCGCGGGGCAGGGAGCGGGCAGAGAGGGGAGCTGGCGCCTGCTCCTGCCCTTACCTCGTCCTCGTCCCTGTCCCTGTCCTTGCTGCTGCTGCCCCGCTTGGGCCACAGGTGCTGAAAGCGCCTGGAATCAAGCTGGAGCGGAGGGATGAGAAGGGAAGAATGAACTGCTCCGGTGCTGGAGGAGACGGGGGGGCTCTCGGCAGGGCTGGGCGCTGCTGCAGCAGAGCATTGCCCTGTGTACACGTGTGTTCATGTGCTTACACGTGTGTGTGCATGTCCCTACACGTGTGTAATGTCCTTAACCGCCGGCACACATGCACAGGCGCCTGTACGCGCTCCCGCAGAGCACGCGCGGACGTGTCCCGGGGACTCACGCCGTCTGCGCGGTGACGTCAGGAGGGGCGGGGCGTGCGCTCTCTCGGCGAGGTCGTACTTCCGGGTGCCCCGGCGGTGGTGTGGAGCCGGTAAGGGGGGGACGGAGCTTGGGGCAGGCGGGGGTCCGGGTGCAGTGGGGCAGGCGGGGGTCCGGGTGCAGTGGGGCAGGCGCGGGTGCAATGGGGCAGGCGGGGGTCTGGGTGCAGTGGGGCAGGCGGGGGTGCAGTGGGGCAGGCGGGGCTCGGGGCAGTGTGGCAGGTGGGGGTACAGTGGGGCAGGCGGGGGCTCCGGGTGCAGTGGGGCAAGCAGGGAAACAAATGGCTTGGGGGGGCAGCCAGGTCCGTGGAGCTTGATTCATAACACACCTGTGTGCCCCCCCTCCTAGCTGTGAGCCAGCTGGCCCCCACACACATGGAGCAGCCTCATCCCCACACACATGGGGCAGCCTCATCCCCACACTGAGCCCCCCAAGGTGTGGGGTGCCCACGCTGAGGGTCAGGTGCTCCTTTGCATGGGGCCCCGGGGGTGTTGGTGGTGTCTGGACCTCGATCTGCTCCCTCAGTGCTGACACCCCGAACCTCTCCACATGGCTCCTCCCCACAGACCTGATCCCAGAGATCCCAGGAGCAGGGATCCCGCTTCCTCTGGGTTCTTGTTCATGATGCTCCCAATAAATCCCTGTTTCTCACTTAAAATGGGCAGCTTCAGACAAGCCCGAGGTAGTTCTTGTGTCCAGAAACAGAGGTTAAACACCCGGTTCTTGTTGCCTCCAGAGAGCCCCGGTTCCGCCGTCGAGGGATGCGAGTTCCCACCGTGTCAGATGGCGACAGAATCAACCGGGAAACGTCAGCACTGGGCACCCAAAGCGACTCAGAAGCTGGGGATATAAACACGGGAGTGCCTTGCAGCAGCGCACCGGGGGGGTCACAGCGCGCTTCACCCTTGCTTGGTGGCTCTGTCGGCTGCGGCGCTGGGGAAGGTCGGCCCCAGCTCCACCAGCACATCGTGGCCTGGCACAGGAGGAGGCAGCAGCCTGGCACGAATCCTCCTCCTTCCCGCTTGTCTGAGGCACCAAATCCTGCCCTTGGGGGCAGCGCTGGGGGCTCAGTGGCTGCTCCTGTCTGTGGTGCTGCGGGGTGACGCATTGTTGGGGTTCATCAGCAGAGACTCTTCTCCATCCACCATCAGGTTGGTCAACGGCAAGGGGATGCTCCCATGGGGAAGCGGGTGGTGTCTGGTCCCCATCCCTCGCCCAATGCCAGCATGCCGGTGGTGGGAATCATGGCTGGGTGCAGAGGAGGAGCTGATGTTGGACTGCGGGGGTCCTGCCGCTGCTCTGAGCCTGCCCTGACCCTCGCTGGATGATACCAAGAGGTTTTGTCCCACGAGAAGCAATCCTCTGGCAGTGCCAGCTGGTTTTCCTGCTCCCAGGCTGCTGTTGCTTGGAGTCAGCTTGTATTTAACCGTGTCTGGTGTGCATGGGCTCAGGAGGGGAAGGCAGAAGCGGGGTAGGAGGAGACGATTGCCCCAGTCCCGGCCCTTGGACTCAGGGTGCCATCCAATCCCTCATTCCCCGGGGCAGAGGGTGACTGGTGCAGTTCTCGTGCTTGGAAAATGACTGGCTCCGCGTGCAGACCTTGAGTCACTGGCTCGTGCCATCGTGGGCTGGCGTTTTCCACTGGCAGAGCCCCAGCACTGCCCTGCTGCTTATTTATAACTCTGTTGTTGTGGGGACTGCGAGGAGCCAGGCCGGGGTCTCTGCCGCTCCTGACACAAGGCTTCGCTCCAGCAAAGCCCTCCCAAAGGACCGGGCTGTCCGGCAGCAGCGGTCGAGGAGCAGCTCTGCTCTCGCTCCGGCGACTGCTCCTCGGTAGGTTGAACCGCTCCAGTTTGCCGCTGCTTTCTCTTGGCTTCACTTGAGCTGTTGGCTCTGCTTGCGCAGCCTCTGGGGTGGTGCCTGCTGGGAGGGGACATGGGGCTTTTCCTGCTGTAGCTGTGCTTGCATGTGCATTGGCACATCCATCCCATCTCTTTTCCTTCCCAGATCACCAGGAGCAGCCGGGGCTTTCCAGGGTGTGCTGGAAGTGCTCTGGAGCACTCCAGTTGTGGTGCCAGCACTGCTGGTGCCATTCCCTGTGTCTCACCAGCCTTGGGATGGGTGAAATCCACCTCAGAGCTGATTCCTCACACTTGTTATTCAGGAAAATGCTGTCCCAGCGGGAGCGGTGCTGTGTGGATTCGCGATGCTGGGACAAACTGGTTGGACTGGTCGTGGTGGGAGTGGAGAGTCCCACAGTGGAGGCAGTGGGTGTTAGGAAAGCCACAAATGGTGTGGGTTGGAAGGACCTTAAAGCTCGTCCAGTCACTTGGGTGTCCCCTGAAGCCCCCAGCAGCTCCTCGAGCGCCTGAGCAGGGGTCCCACTCCTGTAACCGCTGCGCTCCCCATTCCTGTGTCACAACCCAAAGAGAGGAAATCTCATGATGAGTGCTGCTGAAGAGAGTTTCCTCTCATAGGAACTTGTCTGTGAGCTCTGGGAACACGGAGGATCCATCAGGGTCTGTCCCCAAAGAGCTCTTGACCTGCTGCTCCCAGCAGGACCGGCTGGTGCGGTGCATGCGCAGGATGCTCCAGATTTGGGCTGCTCTGGACTGGGAGTGCTGCTGCTGCCTTCGGGACTGGCTGTGGCCATGTGGGAGCTGCTCTGCAGCTGTGTTTGTGCCCTGGTTCGACAGCTCATGGGGCTGGGAGAGGGGCAGGTTGAGGCTTCAGCTCTGCTTCGGGAAAGCTTCAGGCTTGGAAACAAGTGTCACTTCTCAGGGACACTCGGAAGTGTTGCTGTCATGCCCAGACCCTGCGCTGCACTGCTGGGCAGTCTCCTTCTCCATTTGAATGGCAAAGGGCTCCAGCTCAAGGGAGTCAATTCCTTCTCCAACCACTCACACCCTCAGAAAGCTGCAGGGTGCCAGAGCAGCTCTTGGACCCTATTCAGCACTAGAACACGCTGCATTGGAGCAGGGATGCAGCCGTGCACCCAGCCTCTCACTGACACCCCCGTGCTTTGCTCACAGGGCCTCCAGGCACAGCTTGGGTTTGCTGTGAAGAACAGGGCAGGACTCCAAAAGGCAGAAGTCAGAGGTCCCTTGTCTGCTGTCACCCTGAAGCGTGGCTCTGGTTCTGCCATGGTTTCCCAGGAAGACACTGGGTTGGTTCTCTTTCCCACCAAACCCAGCTGCAGCAGAGCAGCTCTTGGGAATGGGGTGATCTTGGGGTTCATCTGCCTCTGAATGGAGTGACTGGAAACCTGATGTGGAGCCTGCATCCTTCCTTCCTTCCTATCTTCCCAGACAGCTCTGTGCCGTGGGATGAGCGCCTGGACACCTCCAAGAGGGTCATAGAATCCCAGCCTGGTTTGCAGCTTGCTCCAAGCCCCTGTGTCCAACCTGGCCTTGAGCACTGCCAGGGCTGGGGCAGCCACAGCTTCTCTGGGCACCCTGTGCCAGCGCCTCAGCACCCTCAGTCTCACCCTGGGTCCATCCCAACTGGCTTCAGCAGTAGTGTCAGTCTCATGAGTTCCAGAGAGCTGAGGTGCTGTCACACCTGCCCAGGGTCTGTTGGGCAGTGCCACTCTCTGTCCAGGCCACCTTCATGCCATTCCCATGGTTTTGAAGTGCTGTCATACAGGCTCAGTTGCTAAATGCCTCTTTTGGTTCCCTTGATGGTGCCTGCTCATTGCAGGAGGTGTGGAAACAGGAGGAAAACCACGGCCCTATGTGCATCACTGCTAGCTTGCCTGGCCTGGTGTCTGCCCCAGGTTGAGGGCTGCCTGCAGGCAGCTTCCAAGGGATAATTTGCTCCCTCTTGGTCTCTTGGCTGTGCTGTGTTTTGCCTGAACCCCTCCCGGTGGTGGGGAAGCGTGGTGTGTTTCAGTGTGCTTGTAAGTGGGTTGGTCCCAGCAGCAGCCGGGCTGTGGGCGCTCGCAAACGCCTCGGTGCAGGATCCGTGCCTCTTGTGGGGCAGGCGAGGGAGGTGTCAACCAGACGGGTGCTCAAACCTTCCTCCTCCTTGTCCCAAAGGTGACATGTGAAGGCGGCGCCCGCACGGGGAGCGGCAGCAGCTGAGATGCATTCGAGCCACACTGATGACCCCAAGGAAGCCATACAGGTGAGTGAGACACCCCAGTGCTCCCACACAGCGCCAGTTCCTCCCCAGGGAGACTCCAGTTCCCAGCAGGGTCGTGGTGGGACCTGTGGGTGCTGCCAGCTGGGATTGGGATGGGTTCTGTGGGCGAAGGTGGCTCACGCTTTCCAGGAGAGAGGATCCGTGGTGGTTTGTCTGGTGGGAGCGTTAAAGAAATAGGGCAACCATGAGTTAAAGCACACCAGGCTCTACCCTGGGCATTGCTGCTCATGGCAAGACACAGCGAGGGCGGGGGAAGCGCTCAGCGCTGGTACCTGGGTGCAGCAGCATCGCTGCTCTCTGCGTTTGGCGTTTTCTTCCCCAGCTTTGGAATCTGAACACGTTTCAGGAGCCAGGTTCAAACCCCGCGGTTTCCCCCTGTGCCTCATTCACCCCCAGCAGAGTTAATGCCTGCGTGGCAGATGAAATCAGTTGCACTCTTTAATCCTGGGAGCCCATGTTTGCTGCTTGCAGGAGGGTGGCTGGTGCTGGCAGCAGAACTGTGGGGTGCCTGGCAAACAGCCCGTGCTCCAAGGGGCCTCCTTGATGGGAGCAGGGACAAGGTGCATGTTCTCCCAGCTGTTTTCCTTGAGCTGCAGCTGCTGGGAGAACAACAAATATCCTGGACTGGAAATGGACCCGGGTTTGTGCAGCCAAGCCAGGCTCGAGTCACAGCTCTGCTCTGCCCCAGCGCGTGGAATGCTGCGTGGCGGATGTTGAAATGTGGATTGGTAGTGGGATCCTGGCTGGATTTGCAGTGTTTGCCGAATGCCTGCTGGGAATTGCAGCTTTCCTTTTCAGTGAGGTTGATTGAGACACCAGGCTCAGCTGCGCTGGGGAGAGCATCCTCTCCCCCAGCACCAAACTGTGAAACTCCCTGGGCCTGCTCTGCCTGGTGCGAGACAGGGGGAGGCAGAGCTGCTGGAAGGGAAAAGTCCCACGTCCCAGCCTCAGCCTCTCTGAAGGCGGCAGCTAAACCCCAGCAGTCTTTCCAGAAGCATCTTTCGGGGGGGGGGGGGCCTCTCCCCAGTAGCACCAGTGGGTTGATGGGCACACCAAGCTGCTCAGAGCACTGGTGGCATCGATGGCTTTGATTCAGGCCCGTGGGACTCGTTAGAGCATCACGTGCTGCTTGGGCTGATCTGCACGAGTTCAAGTCCTGTCCCAGCCCTTGCTTCCTCCTTTTGGTTTCTGTTTTCTCACCCGAGCTTTTTAATATGAGCAAGTGTGTGGAAGGAGCCAGTTTCCTTTTCTCCCTATCCCAGAGAAGCTGTGGCTGCCCCATCCCTGACAGGGTTCAAGGCCAGGTTGGACGGGGCTTGGGGCAATCTGCTCTAGTGGAAGGTGTCCGTGCCCATGGCAGGGGCTTGGAACTGGAGTTGCTTTAAGGTCCCTTCCAACACAAACCAGTCTGGGATTCGATGACTCTTCAGCACTTTGGTGTCTGCAGGGGAAGCATCACACACTCTAAAGGCAACCCCAGCAACCCCATGGGCTCCAAACCACCAGCTGCAGTTGCACAAATTACTCATTTGATTACCAACTAAAGCTAGATGAGCTAGGATGCCACGAGCTGAGTCCCCAGCTTGAGCAGTTCAGTTGTGGTCCTCCCTAACAGTCATGTGGTGCTTCATTTTGGATAAGCCATGTGGTTTTGCAGGCCTCTTTATATGAAACCTTCCCTAATGCTTCTCTTTTTTTAAGCCAAGCGTGTACCTCGTGTCTTGCAGCTGATCAAGAAGCAGCTGGTGAACGCCATCAAGGCGCTGCAGAAGCAGTACGTGACCTCAGATGCTGTTGTAACCAGTGATGATGGGAATGCCAACACCCTCTGCAGCGCTCTGGAAGCTGTCTTTGTGCACGGGCTGAAGGCAAAGCACATCAAGACAGAGAGTGGGGGGAAAGGGAAGAAAACGGGGAGTCGGGCACCACTTCCCCAGCCAGTCTTCTGGGGTCTTCTGAAGAGCATCACCCACCGGTGAGTGCCCATCCCTGCCCAAACAGGGTTTGTACTCTCAGGTTTGTCCCCTCTCCATGCTGCAAAAGCCACAGAATTCAGGGAATGGCAGACAGGAGGATGGCTCAATGGAACAATATGTGTCTGCCCATCCCATGTGCTCACACCCTTCAGTCCAGGGGAAAGATGCTCTCCCAGGGTGTCTTGGCATCGCGATGATGCCGGGCTGGGCACCCTTTTCTTCCTTATTTTTGGGTGCCAGGCTGCATAGGGGACTCATGTGTCCCCAGTGGGACCCGCTGACAGCAGCAGTGGGTTATGAAATGCATAGTGCAGGGTCTGGTCTCTCTTCTGACCTGGATCTCCTGGGGATGGTTGTCCTCCATTTCCCCCTGTCCCAGCCAGCCTTTGAGGAGGTCTCACCTCAGTACCTGTCATTTGGTGGGGGTTTTCTGAGCCACTCCCTAAGCAGAGTCCTCCCACAGTAAAGAGCAGCCCACGCACAGAGTTTTGAAAGCCTCACTCAGCTGCATCACCGACTCTTAAATTATAGAAGAGTGGATGAAAATAACTCTTCCGCACACTATGGGGATGTTTCTGAGCCCTTCAAAGGTTTTTTTTTCTCTTCTCTTTCTTGAGAGACACATTAAAAAAAATAATTACAATGTTTTATTCTGGCTTTTGAGGCATCTGGGACCAGGGAGGGCTGGGGAGTGTGGTGTTGCTGGTGGGTTGTAGGGGGGAATGGCTGAATTGAGGAGGTTGAGGTTGCTTGAGCTCAGCCTGACCTGCTTCAGGAGGCTTTGGGGCTGCCACAGCAGTTTTCCCTGTGTTTTGACTGACTTTAAATGTGAAGTTGGGATTTGTCACCTCCAGTACCCAGCCAGAGCAAGCCCCACCAATGTGCAGGGACAGTGGGAATTTTCCCCTCTGCATCCTTGCTTTAGGGAGATGCCTTCAGCCAGAGAGAGGACAAGGACCTAGAGGTACCCCAGGGGTGCCTGGGGTCATTCCTGATTTATTTAGCTTCGGAACAAGATGATTTTAAGGTCCTTTCCAACCATTCTGTGATTCAGAAGCTCTTTTTTCCTTTGTGGGGAGCCGTGTTTTCCATGAAGGAAAGAGATTTTCCACAGACTTGTTCCAACTCAAAAACACCCCATAGCAGAGCAGGGTGGGCAGTTCCTGATGGGAGATCTGCCCCTCCTGCACCCCATGATAGACCGAAACCAGAGCTGCTCACATCCTGTTCTGTTCTTTTTCTCCCTTGTCCCTAGAAACATCATCTCTGAGTTGGAACAGCTCATTTTTATCAACACGGATGTGGGGCGCTGCCGAGCCTGGCTGCGGCTGGCTCTCAACGATGGCCTCATGGAGTGTTACTTGAAGCTGCTGCTGCGGGAGAAGTCCCCACTGCCTGAATACTACCAAAGCACTGCTCTGCTCTTAGATGCCGAAGAGTGTGAGTTTCTCCTTTGCTACTTGCAAGGTTTAGCATCTTTAACCTTCGAGCTCTCCTATAAATCAGCAGTTCTGAACGAGTGGACTATCACCCCTCTGTCCCTGTCGGGTCTGTGTCCTGTTTCGGAGCTGCTGGAGCCCCTCACATCTTCAACATCTGAACCCCACAGAAAAGCGTCGCTGGGTTCCATCTCCCACTCCTCAGGCTCGGATGAGATCGAGATTCAACCCTCTGTCCTCCCCATCAGCAAATCCAGCAGCAAAATCAAGCTCACGTCATCCTCGCTGAGCCTCAACACCACCAGCTCATCCCAGCTCTCCTCCAGCCTGGGCTCTGACAGCATCCTCCCAGCCCACTGCGCCCATAGCCCCGAGCGGGGAGAGGAGCCTCTGTCCTGCGACTCCGACCTGGGCACGGCCACTGCTGAGGACCTGGACCGGTCGCTGCAGGAGTGAGTGTTCTCCCACCTCTCCTCTCCAGAGGGATTTTGAACCCTCTCCTGGGCCACTGTTGGTTTCCTCTCTATAGGCAGGAAGGGTTTCTCCCCTGGTTTTCTTTAACAACCCGCATTTTAGGGGGCTGGAGCAGCTCCCGTATCTGGGGCTCTTCCTTGGGACTGTTCAGCCTGGAGAAGAGAGGCTGCGTGGGGACCTCCGAGCAGCTTCCAGTGTCGGAAGGGGCTACAAGGATGCTGGGGAGGGACTCTTCGTTAGGGACTGTAGTGATAGGACATGGGGTGATGGGTTCAAACTGAAACAGGGGAGATTGAGATGAGCTCTTGGGCAGAAGCTCTTCCCTGGGAGGGTGCTGAGGCGCTGGCACAGGGGGCCCGGAGAAGCTGTGGCTGCCCCATGCCTGGCAGTGATGGGCAGGGCTCGCAGCAGCCTGCTCCAGCGGAAGGTGTCCCTGCCCGTGGCAGGCGTTGGAGCTGGAGGAGTTTTAAGGTCCCTTCCAAGTCAGACCAGTCTGGGATTCTGTGATAGTTCCTCCTGGGAGAAGGCTGAAAGGTGAAGAGAACCACTCAGCACCCGTGCTGGAACCTGCTGCCCCAGCAAATGAGCTCCTGGCCACTGGAGCGTGTGTCTGTCCTCTTCACCAAGGCAGAAACATCAGAAAAATGCTGCTCCCGCTCTCAGGAATGTCCCATCTCCCTGGCATAGGCTGGGGGACGCTCTGGGGCTTTCTGCAGGGAGGAAGACATGAGTTTGGTCACAGGAAAGGGCTGTAATTTGCAGCTTCAGTGGCTGATTTAGAGGAGGGAGGTTGTTAGTTTGTCATCGTCATGATCTATTTGTGCCAGGCACCCGGCACAAAGAATTCCAGGGGTTATATAAACTCTGAGTAATCAGGAAACATTTTCCCTGCCACCTCTAAAACCTGCCTCTGAAGGAGCCTGGCGCTGGTTGGCAAAGGCACCCTCTTCCCAGTAAGGGTCTTCAAGGGCGTTTTAAGTCTCTCCTTCCTCATCAATAACAGCATCGTCACCTGCAGGATTTTACATCTTATGATCACCCTGGAAGAACCTGCCTTGATTGGATTGAACTTGCGAGGGAAAGACGTTGTTTGGGGCTGGTTTAATTCTCCCTGGCTGGTGGGGAAGCAGGGGCATGGGAACAGCATCTCATCTGGCCGGGCTCCACTCAGAATTGCTTGTTAACAGGTCGGGAAAGTGGCACAGATCCATGGCTGGGTCCGTGTCCAGGAGCTGTGTGTGGCTGGGGGTGTGGGGGGCACCCAGCGCTCTCCCTCCATTAGGAGATGTCCGTCAGCAGCAAAGTAAACCCCAGGAGCGTGTGGTTAGGAAATGCATCCTTGCAGGCAGGCTGCCTGCTCTGTGCAGCACAGGTCGCACATCTCCGGTTGGCACAGTCATTGCCAGGGGGGTGTTTTTGCGGCCACATGGTGCTGCCAGAGCACAGGAGACAGCTGTGGTGCTGCGCCCTTTCTTGGGGGTTCTGATTTGCAGTCACTGTGTGTTGTGTAGGTTCTGGTTTCTGTAGCTGCGCTCACACTGATCGCTTCTCCATGTTCCCAGGGTGCTCTCCGAGTTCAGCAAAGCCAGGCCAAGCCAGGAAGCCCCAGAGGAACGGCCGCTCCCCAGCGTGCTGGGCTGCTCCCCGCAGCCACCCGCCTGCCCCACGGCCGCATCACCCATTCCTCCGGCAGTGCCCCAGGGAGCTCACCAGCAGCCACCCCACAGTGCGGACAGCCCAGGCCCTGCTGGGCCCGGTGATGTGGTGACAGCCAGGGATGGGGATGGACACGGAGCGCGGGCAGGCGCCGTTCCGGCTGCACGGCGTGCTGGGCCCAGCAGAGGAGAGCCAGGCAGGAGCAGCACAGGCAGCAGCAGTGCGGCAAACCAGGCAGCGTGCAGCCCGACAGCCGAATGCCTCCTTTCCCCACTGCTGGGTTGTCCGGTAGGTATTGCAGCTCACTTGCTATCCAGCTCCTTGGGTTCATGCTTCCAGAGCAGTAGAGTCACAGAATCCGAGACTAGTTTGGGTTGGAAGAGACCTTAAAGCTCATCCAGTTCCATACAGGAGGTGCTTCATCTCCCTGATCATCCTCATGGCTTCTTCTGGACTTTCTCTAACAGCTTCATGTCTTTATGTTGGGGACACCACGGCTGCACCCAGTGCTGCAGGTGTGGTCTCAAGAGAGCAAATATTTAATGGGAAAATGGAAGAGAGATAATGGAAATAAAACTTGTGTCAGGTTCTGAGGAAGCGCTGGTCTCTCCAGACTCTTCCCAGAGCAAGGTGGCATTCCCTGGTGCTTAGGCTAGCAGGAGCAGCAGCGGATTTCCCTTGCTGCCGCCGAGGAATTGATCCACTTGCTTTTGCTTTTAGGAAACTCTTTGAACAGTCCCGTCCTCTGTCTCATTTGTTACTGACTTTTCTATCCTGGTTCCCATCATTTCCATCCTGGCGAAGTTGGGATGTATTTCATACCTCCCCCTGCCCATAAAACAGTTTCTCTTTTTGGTCTCTGCGCCTTTCTGCTACCTCCCAGTTATCCCATTTCCACTGCTTCCTTGTGGCACTGGGCCAGCTTGACCTAATCTATGTATAACATACAGTGTCAACAGGAAATTCCCCCCTGCTTCCGCATGACTCATGGGGCAACCTGCGTTCCTGCTTTGGGAGCTGCAGCACAAGCCGCCCATGGTCCTCGCTGCAGGGAGGTGGCAGCTCCTCTGCTCTCATCTAGTTTGTTATTCGGAGTACAGGGCTCTTGGAGAGCCAGGTAGGGTAATTGAGAGGATGTTCCTGGAGAGATGCAGCCCTGGAAGGGATGTGCTGGGTCTCAGGAAGCTGCTCCTTTTTATGGAACCCTGAGCTTGGTTGTGTTTTGCTCCTGGTGCTTGTTCAGGGCCCTTGTCCCAGAGCCATGGAATGGTTTGGGTCAGAAGGAACCTTCAAGATCATCTAGTTCCAACCCTCACTTTGGTCATCCCACCAGTATGTGAGCCCAGTATTTGCCAGCTGCCAGCGCAGTCCCAAGGAGGGGTCACTGGGGGGGATGTTTGAGGGGCACAGGATGTTCAGTAAGTTTGATCGTTAACTGGGGCTTTGTTTTTAACTAGAAAAGGAAGAGCTGGATCTCGGAAGATGATTTCTACAGACCTTCCCCAGGAGAGAGCAGCGAAACCACAGCCAACACCGACGGCTTTGGCCCAGGAGGGGCTGGGGAGGGTCCTGCCCCAGGCCTCATCAGTGCTCTTGACTTGGAAAGGCTGTCAGTGCCGTCCTGGGAGAGCGGGAAGCCCAAAGCATCACCTGAACGGGAGCAAAAGGGCTTCAGCGTGGTGCACCGCAGGCAGATGGGTAAGCGCTGCCCTTTCTTCATGGGCTTACATGGAGCCTCTGCATGGGGCAGTGCTGAGGGGCTGGGGGTTGATGGGCTGTTTGGGAGGCAGCTGTTTGCTGCTTAGCCGATAGCAGCAGTAGGGTCATAGAACCATAGAATCAACCAGGTTGGAAAAGCCCTTTAAGCTCATCAAGTCCAACCCTTACCACAGCACTGCCAAGGCCACCACTAAGCCATGGCCCTGAGGGCCTTGTGGGAGCACTTGCAGGGTGGGAACATGCAGGGTGGGAACACACAGTGTGGGAACACTTGCAGGGACGGTGACTCCAGCACTGCCCTGGGCAGCCTCTTCCAATGCCTGAGCACCCTTTGGGGAAGGAATTGTTCCTCAGCTCCATCTAAACCTGCCCTGGTGCTGCTTGAAGCCGTTACTTGTCCCAGTAACAGCTACAGAAGACAGTGGAGCAGCTTCTCTTGGTCTTGCTGAGCCCATGATGGCTCTGGTGGGGAGCGTTTAGGAGGAGAGGAGGAGGTACATTGGGTGCTTCTGTCCCCATGTCTCTGTCCACCCTGTGGGACACATTTCCTTTATGCCCTCCCACTTGTTCTC
Source organism: Myiopsitta monachus (assembly GCA_017639245.1). NCBI lineage: Eukaryota > Metazoa > Chordata > Aves > Psittaciformes > Psittacidae > Myiopsitta > Myiopsitta monachus. The sequence goes on from CM029919.1 coordinate 5,169,883, forward strand.
AGCCTCAATACCCAAATATACATGGACAGATGATGGAGACCAAAGCCCTGTAAACTCCTGTCCCGTCCCACCACACAGCAGGACCTGCTCTCAAAGCTGGGATGCCTCTGGTTGCTCTCTGCAAGCATCCCGTTGGCTTTTCCCTCTCCACTGGCTTCCCCTTTACTGGCTAACCCGAGACATCTGCTCTTGCCCCAGGGCTTTCCAACCCTTTCCGAGGGCTCCTGAAGCTGGGCACCCTGGAGCGGAGAGGAGCCATGGGGATATGGAAGGAGTTCTCCTGCGAGCTGTCGCCGCTGGAGCTTCGGCTCCTGCTGGACCACGAGGACCGTATCTGTGTCGAGAGCTACTCCCTGCTGCGGTGCGAGGCGCTGGCGCTGACGCACTCGGACGGGCGGTTTGAGCTGGTGTTCCTAGGGAAGAAGCTCTACCTCCGAGCTCCTTCGCGAGACGAGGCCGAGGACTGGTTGGACAGGATCCGCGAGGCGCTGCACAAGTGCCGGCCTCAGCTGGAGGAGGAGCAGTGGGAGACACTGGAGTACCCAGAAGAGGCTGGTGAAGGCCAACCCATCCAGAGCGACCCCACTGCTCTGCTCCAGTACAGTGACGTGCCTGGGAACAGCTTTGACTGGACTTCAGCTCATGAACCGGAGCTGGATGCAATAAAAGAGGCTGTTCTGTACGTGGACATAGACAAAACCTGGGTCCCTTTTATTTTTTCCCTGTCTCTAGAAACTTTAAAGTGCTTTAAAGTCAGGAACAATGACAAAATCTTAAGCAACAGTTATGGCATAGGGACCATCCAGGACATCCTGCCAGACACGAGCCTCGGGGGACCTGCCTTCTTCAAGGTGATCACCTCCAAAGCTGTCCTGAAGCTGCAGGCTGAGAACGCAGAAGAAGCAGCCTCATGGAGGGAGCTGGTCCGAGCGGTGCTCATGTCCTACCTGGAGAGTGCAGAGGAGGCTCTGACACTGGGTGGCAGCTTGGACGGGCACTCCCAGGTCATCCTGAAGAACATCGTGAAGGAAAACGGCTTCTTGTTGCAATACCTGGTGGCCATCCCCGTGGAGAAGGGCCTGGACTCGCAGAGCTTCATCTGTGCAGGTATGTATTGGGTTGTCCAGAAACCCAGCTCCGTCTTCATAGAATCATGGAACAGTTTGTCTTGGAAAGGACCTTAAAGCTCATCCAGTTCCAGCCCCCTGCCTTAGGCAGGAACACCTTCCACTAGAGTAGGTTGCTCCAAGCCCCGTCCAGCCTGGCCTTGGCATGGGCAGCCACATCTTCTCAGGGATAATGTTGAGTGCATTCAGTTTAACAAGGTGACATCAAGTTAGGGTGTTCTGGGCCATGCCAGCCCCTTGCAGGCCAGCTGCTGGTTCCCCATCCCAACCCCAGGAAGCACCGGAGCGCCGTGTCCCCACTCAGTGGCACCTCTGGGGGTTTGGGTCCTCAGGGTGAGTCCCCCCGAGCTGCATCCCCATTCCACCCCAGCACAGGTCCAATGGGGCTTTAAGATGCTTATGGTATAGCCAATGGAGGTCTTGGCTGGAAAGCACCCTTAGGGGGACCAGGAGGCCCAGGGCTCTCCAACCTGTAGGGAAGGTGCCCTCAAGAACAAATGCTGTTTTTCCAGTAAGGCAGCACAGGAGTGAGCATTGCAATGGGTGTGACAAGCTGGTTTGGCAAAACATTCCTTTAACCTCCCACTAGCTCCTCCCAGCACCCAGGCGGTGCTGGGTTTGTGGGGCACCACTCACTGACCTCTCTGGGAGGTACCGTTTGCTCTTTACCTTGGGAAGTTAATTAACTTCAGGTCTCTCTCCGGCATCAATTGTATTTCTTGTACCCTCCAGCAGGTGTTTGTTTCCTTTTAATCTCTCTTCTTAGATATATATGTATTTTCTGTTGTATTGAGTTTTACCTTCCCCTTCAGGCTCTGTCCTGCATCTTCTACCTACCAACGATGGAAGCAGCAAGTGGGAAAGACGAATTCCCAGCTTTTATGTGTAGGTTTTCTTGGAGGCCTTTGCCTGCCCGGCTTTCCCCTCCCAGCCTGGGCCAGGTTTCCTTCCATGGCAGGGCTTAAGAAGCATTAAAAGCCTTCAAAGATCAAGCCCATGGTTCTGATTTTGGGGAGGAGGCCCTCCAGCTACCCCAGCGTGCAAACGATGGGGTGGCAAAGCCGAGCTGGATTCCTCCTGGCTTACCCACAGCAATAACAAAGGTTGTTGGTTGTTGTTTAATCCATCCTGACCTCATCCCTGGCCAGTGAGGATCCCTAGCAGACCTGGGCTTGGTACCTGGTGGTGTGACAGCAGGAAACCAAAGGGCTGAGTGAAGGCAAAACAGGGCAAAGCTACTGGTGAAGGGGATGGGGCAGGCAGGTGAGGCATTGGGTCTTCCCTAAAGCACTGGGCTATTTCCTTTTCCTGAAAGGAAAAGCACTGGGATATTCTCTTTTCCTTAAAAAAAATCAAACAATTGAACCACTTAAAGGATAAAAGTGAATTGAGGGATAGTCTGGACTTCTTTTTAATGGAGAAAAAGTGAAGTGGGTCTCGTTGCATCACTGTGGTCTTAAATCCACAGGGAAGGGCGTGGGGACCTCTCACTGAAGTGCTTTAGCAGATCTCCAACCCTTCCAAAAGCTTTCTTATTCCATTCCACCCTCCCAAAAGCTTTTCCCCCCAGCCTGGTAGTGATGGGAACAGGCTCCTAGGGCAGCGCAGGTCCCCTCTCATTCCCTGCTCCCTGCAGGCTGCTCCAGGCAGATCGGCTTCTCCTTCGCCAAGCCCAAGCTCTGCGCCTTCTCCGGTCTCTACTATTGCGACAGTTGCCACCGGGACGAGGAGACAGTGATTCCCTCGCGCCTCATCCACAACTGGGACCTGGCCAAGAGAGGGGTGAGTCTGGGCTCAGTCAGTGCATGGTGCAGAGAAATGCTCCTGCATCTGCCTGCGCTTCCTGAAGGTCCATCTGAATGTTTCCACCAGCGGCAGAGGTGGAGGTGTCCACCTTAGACCTTCCTCCGAGCCTCCTGGGCTGCTCCTGGGTGCGTGCCCACCTCTTGCCTCTCTCTGCCCCAGGTCTGCCAGCAGGCTTTCAAGTTCCTCAGCCAGATCCGTAACCAGCCGCTGATCGACCTGAAGTTGGTCAATGAGAGCCTCTACGACCACGTGGAGAGGATGGGACGGATCCTCCGAAGCAGGGAGCAGCTGAAGCTGCTGGGGGATTATCTCATCATGTGCCGCAGCGGGGCCCTGAAGGAGCTGAGCAAGCGGTGAGATCCCTCTCTGGGTGATATTCCTCCTGTATCCCCCTCTTCACACCCTGATGGTCCCCCTCATCCCTCACTGTTGGAGCAGGCAGACAAGGCGTGGGCTGGATTTTAGCTCTGTGTCGTCTGCTCTAAGGAGTTCTCCATCTGTTGACACATTGAGATGTGACTCAGGAAACACCTTCCTGATTGAACTGCTTCTGGTTGGACAGGAAACACCTGAGAAAACAGATGAGATAATGATTTTCTTTTCTTTTCCCCCCCTTTGAAATGCTCTCACACGATTTCCAGCAGGATTTGGGATGTGGGGCACGATGTGAGCATCTGTGTTGATGTTCTTCAAGAGTCTGCATCATCCAGGCCTCTCCTTGTTCCAGAGCTTATCGGAGATATAGTGGAAACCATCTCCCTCCTTCCTCTTCTTTTGCAGGCTTGATCACAGACACTACCTCTTGGAGTATCCCCACAAATACAGCGTCGCTGACCTGAGGCAGGTGAGAGCTCTCTGTGGTCGCAGGGGTTTTGCTGGCGAAAACGTCCCAGGTTTCATTCATGGAGATGCTGCACTGAGCATGGTGCTGCTTCTGCCCCGAGAGCTACAGAGGTGACACAGGATGAATTGTTTCACCTCTGTTTAAGCCAGCGTTGCTGTTAGCACTGCTCTGAACAAACCTGTGTCTGCTGCAAATAACGTTGGAGGTGATGGGGAGTTGGGTTGTGCACTGATTCCCAGCTGCAGGTGCTGCTCTCAGCTCTCTCTGGGCTCCCATTGCAACCCAGGCATGTGGGGTGTGGGCTGTTTCTGGAGCTTGTCTTCACGTGGCAGCACACAGGATGGGTGTGATATGGGGTTTGTGTGGTGCAAACCCACCAGGAGACATTGCACAAGTGCCTGAGCTGTCTCTGCTCCGCAGATTGCTGATGGTGTCTTTGAGGCCTTCCTGCAGTCTCTGCTCCAGTTCGCTTCTCACCACGTCTACAACTGCGACCTATGCACCCAGCGTGGCTTCATCTGCCAGCTCTGCAACAGCAGCGACATCATCTTCCCCTTTGAGTTTGACACTACCACCAGGTCAGTGACGTCTCTGCCACCACCCCCTGCTGCAAGGCCACCTCCGAGCTTGTGCCCTGCCTGTTCCCAGGAGCCTGGACCGTCGCTGGGGCCCTTCTGGGGACACACAGCCTCAGGGTGGCCTAGAAATAGCCCTGAGCTGGTGGTGCATCCTCGTGGTACCCATGTCCTTGTGGTACTCATCAGCCCCAAGATGATCTGAACCCAAACAGAGCTGTTTGGGGCAGGAGAAGACCATCCTCACAGAGCCAAGATGTCACCAAGTGAGGTGGTTTTGCAGACTGAGCATGGCAGAGCCACCCAGCACTGTGCTCTCAGGCTACAAAAGCAGGCTTGAAGGAACCTTAAAGCTCATCCAGTTCCAACCCCTGCCATGGGCAGGGACACATTCCACTAGAGCAGGGTGCTCCAAGCCCCTGTGTCCAACCTGGCCTTGAGCACTGCCAGGGATGGGGCAGCCACAGCTTCTCTGGGCACCCTGTGCCAGCGCCTCAGCACCCTCCCAGGGAAGAGCTTCCGCCTAAGAGCTCATCTCAGTCTTCCCTCTGGCAGGTCAACCCCCCCCGCCTGCAGTGGGGTTCAGCCGCTGGGCAGACGTTAGGATCAGATTGGGGGGGTTCATCCCACTGTCAGGGTTTTCCTAAAGAAATAATCCCAAAGCCCTCCAGCCCAGGAGCCTGCTGCATTCTAAGTGAAGAGAGATCCACACTCAGTGGTTATTTGGGAATGAGTATAATCCTGACAGAGAAGTTTCACAGGCTGATGCTCTCTGCGTGGTTTTGCTTTGCCTGGCAGTAACATCCAGAGCCTGCAGAAGATACCAACAACAGCAGGATCTGCCAGCACCCCATGCATTACGTGGTTGCAAATATTCCCCGGGTGGCTGAGCAGGATCAAATCCTGCTTGTTATCAAGGACAACATCCCCATGGGAACAGTTTTCCCTTAGGAAAGGAGCACAGGGGCTCTGGCAGGAGCAGCCGGCCCCTGTCCTGCTGGGCTCTGGACCTTGTTGATCTCTGCTCCTGGAGGAGGAGGTTGTGCAGCAGGAAAGCAGCTCAACCAACATCCTCACCCAGCGCAGCCCGGCTTCCTGCCCCTCTGCCTGCCTGGGGCTCAGCCGCTGCGGGGTCACGCTGTCACCCGCTGCAGGATGCGCCTCAAACGCCTCCTGACAATAAACCCTCTGCTCCCAGCAGCAGCCGCTGCTTCCTGCAGCCCCTGCGCTGGCAGGAGGAGGCAGGAGATGCTGCTGGCTCAGGAACACGCAAGGTGAACCCCCCCCTTGGCTTTGCACATCCCCTCAACACTGCTGCTAATCCACGAGCCATGGGAAAAGAGATTCCAGTGGGAAAACGCGTGGTGCCAGGCAGCACCCTCATAGGATCACAGACAGGTTTGGGTTGAAGGAACCTCAGAGCTGATCCGGTTCCACCCCCCTGCCACTGGGGCACACTCCCCTCTCCACTCATCCCTTTTGGAAAGCAAGGTATCCAGCAGTACTCTGGTTGCACCTTGGGTAACGTGGTCATGGAAGGTGTCCCTGCTCCGCATGTTGGGGTCTCCTGGCTGCCCTCCAGCCCTGGTGAGCGCAGGAGCCCCACAGCACTGTGTCCCAGCCCCGCTCTCTCAGGGGTTTGGGGTCTCGGCTCTGCACTGTCACTCTTGTGCTGTCTGTGCTCCAAAAGCGAAGTGCAAACCTCGCTCAGCATCTCCTGCTTTGATGTGCAGCACCCGCAGCGCTGGCAGCTCCCCACAGTGCAGCTTCCGGGCTGAGCTTTTGCTCTCAGCTTGCAGGAGGATCTGTAGCTTGAGGAGTTGCTGCTCCTGCCGGCAAAGTTCATCCTGAGCTGGAGCCGGCTCCGGCAGGAGCTCTGCTCAGTGCTTGGTGCAAACAGATGGGGAAGTGGGAAGTTGCTGAGCGAGATTTGAGCTGCACCCCCAGAGGATGAGCAGCAGTTGAGGGAGGGGATTCTCCTCTCTGCTCCTCTCTGGGGAGACGCTCCCTGAGACCTCAGAGCAGCTCCAGTGCCTGAAGGGGCTGCAGGAAACCTGGAGAGGGGCTTGGGACAAGGGATGTAGGGACAGGACAAGGGAATGGCTTTAACTGCCAGAGGGGAGACTGAGATGAGCTCTTGGGCAGAAGCTCTTCCCTGTGAGGGTGCTGAGGCGCTGGCACAGGGTGCCCAGAGAAGCTGTGGCTGCCCCATCCCTGGCAGTGCTCAAGGCCAGGTTGGACACAGGGGCTTGGGGCACCCTGCTCCAGTGGAAGGTGTCGCTGCCCATGTCAGGGGTTGGAACTGGGTGAGCTTTAAGGTCCCTTCAACCCACACCATTCCATGGTTCTATAATTCTATGCTTTGTCCCAGGCCTGATTTGATGGGGACAATTTGGGTCTTTCCTCTGCAGTTACCAACAGTTGGGGTTTTTTCTCCATGGTTTCTCTCAGGTGCAGCGAATGCAAAACCGTCTTCCACCGGGAATGCCAAACCAGCGCCAGGTCCTGCCCACGCTGCGAGCGCCGGCGGAGGTACCAGCGGGAGCTGGAGGCAGAGGCCAGCGCAGAGCCTAGCCTTTAGCATCCAGGGACTGGCCTTGATCTCGTCCAGCCCCCGGGTCTCATCCAGCTGGGAAAAGGCCACAGGAGCTGCAGGGAAGAGACCTGGGAACGGGTCCTGTGCCAGGGGATGGGGAACCATGTGGTGTGGTTGCTCCTGGCCCTCAGTGCTGAGCGATGGGGCTGGAAAGGTCCATGTGCCCCCGCACACGATCCCAGTGCTGCTTGGGAGGGCTCTGAGTCGCCCTTCCAGTGGAGACCCAGCGGCTTCCCAGAGGATTCCAGCCCAGGGGGTGGGTAATGGACATGGAGTAAATCTCTAGTTTTTTAGGGTGGTCTGTACTGAAGAAATGGTATTTTTGTACGGGGGTGCTGCAGGAGCCGGCCCGGGCCAGGGGATGACGGCAGCCACATGGGGAGGGGTGAAGTGACACTTGTGCCTTCAGGGACCTGCACCATCTCCGCCATCCCCGTGGCCTGCGCAGGGGGTGCTGAGCCGGGGGCTGCAGCTCCTCAGCCTCGGGAGAGGTTTAATTTTCCTCTCATCCCTCCCCAGAAAGAATTAAAGTTTATTTAAGGAGGGGTGAAGCATCTCTGGCGTTTGTGTCCCCGCAGCGGGGCCAAAGCGGCACCAGTGTGGTGCTGCGGGTGTGGGATGCGGATGGAGGCACTCCACATCCTCGTGCTCCCGGCCTGGCCCCGTTTCCCCTTCCCCTTTTCCCTGCCCCGTTTTCCCATCTTCTCCCCACCGTTCTTGGCATCTCCAGTTCTTTCTGCCACCACCTTCCTCCCAGGAGGGTTTGGGGCTCACCCACCAGCACTGGAACCCCACTGGGACTCCCTGGGAGCTGGGGGCAAAGCCCAGGCCGGGGCAGCTCCCCCGGGGCCCCCATACCGTGGGTCCCATCCCCCTGCCCGGCGAGGCCGTGCCGGATCCGGCGGCGGCGGCGGTGAGATCCCGGCTGAGCCGCGGGGCAGGGCCCTTCCTGCGGCAGGAACCTCCCGAGGAGCCGTTTCCTCCAGCACCGTCCTTCCCTCCCGCCCCGTGGGGAGGAACCGGCCGGGACCCCTCTGCTCACGGGGCCGGGCACCACCGGCCCCGAGCCCGGCCCCGTCCACCGGCGCCGCAGGAAACCGGGGCGAGTCGGGACCAGCCCAGCGCGGGCACGAGCGGGACCTGCAGCCGCGCACCCCAGCACCGCTGGAGGTGGGGTTTGGGGCCTCGGTGGCCCTGGGGCTGTGGGGCGCGGGGTTCAGTGGCTTTGGGGGGTGAGGACACGGCAGCGACCCCCGCGGCGGTTTGAGGCAGGTTTGGGTGGTTCGTGGAATGGCTGCGTGGGGCTGAGGCCCCCCAGCGCGGCTCCCGCACACCCCAAAGGGGCTGGGAGCTGCCCTCACCCCTCCCCTGCCCCATATCCCGCAGGCGGAGGTGCCGGAGCAGCCATGGAGGCGGCGGTGCCCGCGGAGGAGGCGCTGGTGCTGGTGGAATACGGCTTCGAGTACCGCGCCAAGGACGGGACCTTGGTCTCCATCAAGCCCAACGAGCGCTACGTCCTGCTGAAGAGAACCAACCACCACTGGTGGCACGTCAAGAGGAGCGGGGACGCGCGGCCCTTCTACATCCCTGCCCAGTACGTGAAGGAGCTGCCCCCCATCGCCACCCCAGCCCCTCTCGACCCGTCCCCACAGGGATACACCGGACTGGATCCGACCACGCTCGTCCCGCAGCAAGCGCCAACCTTCGAGTATCGGTTCATTGGCGCCGCCGAAATGGAAGAGCCGAATGGGGGCTGCTCCGTGCCCGGCAGGGACTCGGTGCCCGGCAGGGACTCGGTGCCCGGCAGGGACTCGCCACCGGTCCTCAGCTCTTTTCGGGCCCCCCCAAGTCTCAGACCTGACCCCACGGACCCCGTTCGACCCTCGCACTCCCTGGATGACCTGGCACGGGTGACACCGGCGCCGCGCGGTGCCACCACCGCGGGCTCGCACGGGGACCCCCCTGGACACGCTCGTCCGCTCAGCAAGAGCCGCTCCGAGACCCTCTGTGCCCCCGGCAGGGACCGGGATGTGGCCGGGAGGAGGCCGGGCCCCGGCCATGCGGCTCAGGTACGGTCACGTCCCTTGTGCTGTCCCCTAAAGCGGCGCTGGGGAGGGTTTGGCGGGGGGGAGGCTGCTGTGTCCTCTGGCGGCTCAAGGGCCCTCCAGCACAGCCCTGTGAGCCCAGCACTGGGTGGGCCGGGACCCAGGGGCTGCCACCACCGGGACCCCCGTGTGCCCCCATTGAGCTGACCCCAGGAGCCGACCCCCCCCAGAGCTGCCAGCATTTACCACCGGGGGGGGAATGACCCCCACATCGAGCACCCACCCCAAGCACCTTCTGTGCCTCACCCCCATGGGTCCCCTGGGCTCTCCATGCCCCTGGTCCGGGGGGGGCCCTTTCGGGTGTGTCCCCCCCATCCCAGCAGCATTCCCAGTGAGAGGAGGCAGAAAAGGGTTAACAGGGAAGCGCTGCGGCTCCTCCCCAGGCTCGTGTCTCACCCATGGGCGCAGCACCCATGGCTGGAGGTGGGTGCTGGCTGCACCCCAGATAAGGGGGCCCACGTCACCCCAAAAACAACGCTCTCCCCATGCCAGTAAGTAGTGAGGGGTCCTTCTCAGCACCCCCCTGCACCCTTTTGCTGGGGGCATCCAAGGGTGGGGGTCCCCCCAGCTGCAGACACGGGGTCAGATGGTGACAGTGAGGGGGGGTCCCATGTCCTTGTGTCCCTCCCCTTCCCCTCTCCTGGGGGTACCCGCAGCACCCCAAGCCCCCGCATCCCGCGCTCTGGGGGTTGTGCTGCACGGGGGGGTGTTTCACTGGGGGAAAGGGGGTGTTGGTGAACGGGGGTCATATTTGACTCCCCATTTCCCACCCTGCAGCCCCGGTTGTGCTGGGTTAACCCCTGGTGCACAACCAAAGCCACTGAACCCCCACCCAAGAGGTGCCCACTGTGGTTGCCAACCCTGGTGCCACCACCAAAACCCGCCCAGCACCAAAACCAAGCGGCGTTGGCAGCGGTGGGGCTGCCTTGGCCTGGCCACCATGTCCGTGTGCCACTGTGCCCATGTACCACCATGTCCGTGTGCCACTGTGTCCATGTGCCACCACGGCTGCTGGGACACCCTGATCCCGGTGCTGGGCGACGCAGCACCCAGGCTCACCCTGGGGCCGGTGCCACAGCACGATGCCAGAGGGGCCAAACATGGGGGGATTTAGCACCGGCTGCATCCCCAGCGCAGCATCATCGCGGTGCGATCCCGGCTCGGTTGCGTTTGGCTTCCCTGGGGTGATGCAGGGTGACACCATCCCCAAACCCACCCGGTTCTGCCCCAGGGCCCCGCTCGGAGGCGCCTCTTCCGCCCCTGAACCCGAGCAGGAAGTGCAGCGGTGCCGGGCCCGGCACAGGCGCCATCAGTGTTACGGGAACCTCCCGGTGCCCCCCTGGTGCCCACCGCGATGGGTGATCAGGGGCCATGGGCCGGGCAGCAGGCGCTGAGCAGGGTGCGGATGGGTCAGGTAGGCGGCACCCATGGGTGTGCTGGGGCGGGGGTGTTGGGTGAACCCCCCCCCCCCCCCCGGGATGCACACATGGGAAAGAGGGAAGCGCTGGGAGGGCTCAGTGCTGGGTCCCCCTTTGTCACCCCCATGTCCCCAGGAGGACAGAGGCCTCTCGTGCTGGGTTTCCAGCTCCGCTTGCTGTGGCAGGGGGGTCGTGGGGGGTGAGGGAGTGTCCCTGGGGACACTCGATCCATTGTCCCGCTCTGCTCCAGGGTGTCCCAGGGGGTACATCTCACCACTGTCCCCCCCCGACAGGAAGGGCAGGGTTGGGGAACTTTGTCCCCAGCCGTTGCAGGGAGGCTCAGGGGCTGTAAAGCTGCAGAGAGCAAAGGGTGCCAGGAGGGGACTCCCTCCTGTGGCCACCCGTCCATGGGGACGTGTTCTACCCCTTGAGCAGCCCTGTGGCGGGGCACCCAGGGGTGCTCAGGGCCTTGTTTCGGGATGCTGTGATGGGGCTGTTGGCCTGAGCGCCAGGCTCTGCTCCTGGCAGGTGGAGGTGATGGGGCTGTGGGTGCTGGTGAGGTGGTGCTGGAGATGGCGCAGGGCGCTGGAGCTGAGGGTGCTGATGGCAGTGAATGGGGGCAGAGGCTGGGGTGCAGGTCTAGTGAAGGTGGCCCTGCCTGTGGCAGGGGTTGGAGCTGGAGGAGCTTTAAGGTCCCTTCCAACCCACAGCAGTCAAACACCCATAGAAAGGACGGAAGCCCCAGCAGCCGCAGCAGGGCAGGATCCAGCTCCCTGACCCCCTCCCTCCTTCCCCAGCATCCCTGCCCACGGCTCACATCCATGTCCCCCCCAGGCACAGCCGGAGCCGGAGGAGCCGCCTGCTCCCATCTACCTCAACCTCCAGGAGCTGCGGGAAGCAGCCGCCGCCGCCGGCTCGGCCCCGCAGGAGCCCATCAGCTCCATTTCGGACTGGGAAACCCACACGGACACGGACACTGGACACTTGTTTTACTATAACCCCGTGACGGGCGAGACCACGTGGGACTGTCCCTTTGGGCAGGCAGGAGATGGAGTGAGTCCCTTGGCCTCTCCCGCCTCCTCGCTGGCGCACAGCCCGCGGTGTTCCGAGTGGGAGCAGCACGTGGACGAAGGCAGCGGACAGGCTTTTTTCTATAATTGGGTGACAGGTGAGACCTCGTGGGACCCCCCCAACACCGGAGGAGCACAGGAGAGGCACCCCGGGGGGACGTGGTACAGAGCCATGGAGCAGAGGGTGAGCACCTGGCAGCGCAGGGTGATGGGGATGGGGATGGATGGAGATGCGGAGGCAGAGAAGGAGACTGAGATGGAGATGGGGATGGAGACAGGGACAGGACTGGAGATGGAGACGACGGAGTTGGGGCAGCCCCCACCTGGGCTGGTCATGGCTTGGGGCTGCGGATGCTCTTGGTAGGACACAAGATCTTGACCTGGCTCTTCCCTCCAGCCACCCACTCCAGAAACGGATTATCCCATTCTGTCTCCGGACGAGCTGGAGAGTTATCCCAAGTACTGCTCGCCAGTGGGCTCCTATGATCAGGAGGCAGCTCTCTGTGTGTCCCCAAGGAGCCCCGAGGAGCTGGGGTCAGCCCCGAGCTGGTTTGGGCGCAGCCAGCCCGAGGGGAGCATATTCTGCCCCGAGCACCTCACCTCCAACACGGTACGAGATGGGGACAGGGATGGATTGGAAAGGGGATGGGTATATGGGCAGGGATGGGAATAGGAATGGGGATGAGGATGGCGACGGGGACAGGGCTGGGGACAGGGGTGTCTGCAGGGTTGAGCACCCTCAGTGGCCACACAGGCAGAGGGCTCTGGGTGCAAGGGGTGCAGGACCCAGCACCCATCTCACGTGAGCATCACCCTCCCCTTGCAGGGCCCATGGAGCCACCCAGCCCGGGCCAGCAGCAGCTCCAGCCTGGACAGCGGGGTCCTCACCGTGCCACCGGTGCCGGCGCCCAGGGAGCAGAAGGTGGGTGAGCACCAGGGGAGGGACCCCGGCCCTTCCCCCCCCGCAGCACACGGGGCAGGGTCAAACCTGACCCCCCCTACACCCCCTTTGCCTTCCAGTTGAAGAGCCTTGAAAAAGCCGGGGTGCTCAACAGGACCAGGACGGTGGACAGGGGGAAGCGGATCCGGTGAGAGCATCCTGGCTCCCCCCGCTGCCAGCAGGGATGAGGGAGCCCTGGGGGGCAGCGGGGACATGGGCTGTGCTGTCCCCTTGTGTGACCCCCCCTGCTCCCCAGGAAGAACTGGAGCTCCTCCTGGACTGTGCTGGAGGGAGGGATCCTCACCTTCTTCAAGGACTCCAAGCACTCGGCTGCTGGCGCCTTGGTAAGAGCCCAGTGGCCTTGGGGGAGCCAGCACCCACGGGAGGGGGCCAGCACCCACGGGATGGAGCCAGGACCACTCATGTCTCCTCGCACACACACAGCCTCCCATGCGGGGGCTGGAGCCGGTGCCAGGGCACCCCAAGGAGCCCCACAAGGAGCAGGAGGAAGCGGGCTCTGCCCCCCCCCTCCCAGCCCCAGCACCTGGTGCCACCGGATGCAGAAGCCGCCGTGGGTCTTGCGACACCCCCGGTGACAGCGGCAGGGGAGGGATCCACTGCCGGGATGTGGGTGCTGGGCTCTGTCTGGGGCGGAAACAGGGGCTGGAGAGAGCCTGGATAGGGGCAGCCAAAGCACCGCGAGCCCAGGGCATGGGGAGAGCCAAGAGGGTCTGATGCTCTTCCCCCAAGGGACTGCCACCCCCTGAGGATGCCCACCCTGATTCCTGTCACTGTGTAACGCTGTCAGCGCTGCCACCCTAAAGCTGAAGACCCCCGGGGTCCCTGGGCAGTGCTGGGGATGCCCCATGAGGTGACAGTGGCTCTAGGACCTGGCTGCCCCCAAGCCATGACCCCCACCACAGCGGTGATGTGCCCTGGTCCTGCAGACAGACCCCGGTGCCATGGGAGGGCGCGTTTGCCACATCGGCCTCTCCCGGGGTCCCCATCCCCTTTGGGGTGGTGCCACCGGTGCCACCCTCATCCCCTTGCTCCAGCAGCGGCACCCCAGCACCCTGACCACCCCCGAGCACACGCTGGAGCTGCGCGGGGCCACCCTCGCCTGGGCCGGCAGGGACAAGTCCAGCAGGAAGCACGTCCTGGAGGTGAGATGGAGACACTGGGGACATGGGTCACACATCGGGGTCTGCACGGGGTGGGTGGCGGTGCCAGTGCCTGCCCGGGTGATCCCAGCAGTGGTGCGGGAGATGCGCTGGGGTTGGTGGTGGGGTAAAGGCTGGGAGTAAAGGCACACACTGTGCTGTCCGCCGCTGTCCCTTCCCTGGGGCATGGAGGTGTCACAGCGTCCCAGCCTGGTTGGGGCTGGCAGGGACCTTAATGCTCATCCAGCTCCACCCCCTGCCAACACCCCCTGAACCAGCCCAGCTCAGCCTGAAGAGCACCGGGGCACATTCTTGCTCCCAGAGGGGTTTTTCCACTCAGGCCTTGCACAGGGAGGAGGTTTCCCACTCCCCGGCAGACAGCACTAATTGTGCTCATCGGTGCAATGAGTTGGGCGCTGTTCTCAGCCACAGCCCGCCGCTGAAGCAGGGTGGTGGCGGCTCTGCCCTCACCTCTGCCCACTGCTCCCGCAGCTGAGGACGCGGGAGGGCTCTGAGTTCCTCATCCAGCACGACTCGGATGGGATCATCGCTGCCTGGCACAAGGCGATCGCCGACAGCATCGGCAGGCTGGTGAGCAGCGCCCCCCACCCCGCCGCCATGAGGATGGGCAGGGGGGGATCACGCTGCCCCTTCCGTAGGGCACCGACCTCTCTGGAGATGAGGATGCCGAGAGCGGGACTGAGTTCGGCTCCCGGGAGAAGCTGGGAGGTGGTGAGGAGAAGAGGGCAGGTGAGCTCGGGCACGGCGGCACAGGGACCACCCCCATCCTATCCCTGTCCCTGTCTGCGTCTCCATCCTCATCGCTATCCCACCCCATCCAATCTGTGTTCCCATCCCTACATGGTGGCACCAGCAAACACCCACTGGGCAGGGTGGGGTGTCCCCAGCTCCCTGGGGTGCTGGGACACGCCAGCAGCACCCCGCTCCCTTGGGATGGTGCTGATGTGTGCCCTGTCCCCACCAGTGATGGGCAATGCCAGCGGCGAGAGCGACTCCAGCAGAGTCCGGAACAAGCTCCGCAAGTTCCTGCAGAGGCGGCCGACGCTGCAGTCCCTGCGTGAGAGGGGCTACATCAAAGGTGGGTGTTTGGGATGGGGCTGAACCCCTTTAGGGTGATCCCCAGGCTGGAAGGGCAGCGGGGACAGCCAAAGCTGGAGTTGGGGACCAAGCCTGACCCAACGTCTTGGTGATGGGCTTGGGCATGTCCCATCACCTCCAGCCTCCGCGGTGTCACAGCTCTATGGGAGCAGGACCCTCTGCAGTGTCCTCAGCCCTATTCCTCACCCCAGCCCCCCTCCCCCCCCCAGGACACCGTTGGTGTCACCTCTCATGCTCAAGTCCCTGTTGGCTTTCCCAGACCAGGTCTTCGGCTGCTCCCTGCAGGCACTGTGTGAGCGGGAGCGGGGCACGGTGCCGCGCTTCGTCCTGCAGTGCATCCAGACCGTGGAGAGGAGAGGTACCACCGCGGGGACGGGGACAGCCCGGGGGCACCAGCATGGGGACGGCACTGGGTGAAGCCCTCATTTGATGGCTGGGTTTTCCCTGGAGCCCCGGGGCTGGTGGGGGCGTTGCGGGTGCTCAGAGCGGCCTCGATGGCGGCTGGTGGCGCATCCCATGGGTTGTGGCTGACCAGGAGCTTTCCCCCATCTCCACCGTTGTCCTCTGCCAGGTCTGGACATCGACGGGCTGTACCGGGTCAGCGGCAACCTGGCCACCATCCAGAAACTGCGCTACAAAGTGGAGCACGGTGAGGGCACCCGCGGGGCCGACAGGGGACAAAGGGGATAGAACCCGTGGAGAGGGAGGGGCCCTGGGGCTCTGGCACCCAGCTGAGGTGCTGCCCTGTCCTGCAGACGAGCAGCTGGACCTGGATGACGGGCGCTGGGAGGACATCCACGTGGTCACCGGAGCGCTGAAGCTCTTCCTCCGCGAGCTGCCCGAGCCGCTCATCCCCTTCAGCCACTTCGAGCAGTTCATTGCTGCCATCAGTGAGGCCCAGGACAGGGCTGGGATGGGGACGGGGATGGGGATGGGGACAGGGATAGGGATGGGGCAATGATAAGGAGAGTGACAGGGATGAGGACAGGAATGGGGACAAGGTCGGATGCTCTGGCTGCTGGAGCCAGCACCCACCGTGTGTCCCCTCCCCTGGCAGAGATGCAGGACCCGGCGCGGCGGGGCTGGTGCATCCGTGAGCTCGTGTCCTCCCTCCCGCCCGCCCACCACGACACCATGAAGGTCCTGTTCCACCACCTCTGCAGGTGACACCTCCTCACTCCTCCAGACCCAACCCGGCGCAGGGAGAGGGACGGGAGCTGGGTTTGGGGACAGGCCGGGTGACACCGTCCTTTGTCCCCGCAGGGTTATCGAGTACAGGGAGGAGAACCGCATGTCAGTGCAGAGCATCGCCATCGTCTTCGGCCCCACGCTGCTGCGCCCAGCCAGCGAGGAGGGCAACATGGCCATGCACATGGTCTTCCAGAACCAGGTGGTGGAGCACATCCTCAACCAGTACAGCTACATCTTCCCCGACGGCTAGAACGCCCTGGGGACACGCGTGGGGACAGGCCCCACAGTGGGGACATGAAGGAGCAGCATCTCAGGGAAAGGACTTGGCTGTGTGTCACCTCGGACATGGCAATCGTGGGCTCTGTGAGGGGCTGTGTGGTGGCCCGGCTCGCTCAGGATGGGTGCTAGAGCTGGGGGCACCTTGAGCACCCCATCCTCCTCTGCTACCTGCTCCCGCTGGGGCTGGACCCACAGAGGCTGAGCCCCAGGAGATGTGTGGAGTTTGGGGATCCCCTTTGGTCAAGAGGGGACAATGGAGTCGTGTGGCACCAGTGACAGAGACCCAGCATCCCCAGCCGGGCAGTGCCCGCAAAGACGGTGCCATGGCTGGAGCCAGCATCTGGCACGATCCCAATGCCATATTCCCGAATAAAGAGCCAGTTCAGAGGACAAGGCATTGCTGGAGGGGCACGGGGACACCCCTGGGGATGGTGGTGGTGCCGTGGGGGCTCAGGGATGAGATCATGGTGATGTCCTCACCACCCACGAGGACAAGGCGACCGCGACATCCCCAGGGGAGCGAGACCTCAGGCCATGGCGGCGCTTTGGGACACCTCTCCTGGCTGGCACTGCCAAACCCCGTGCCGTGGCCACTGTCCCCACAGACAGCAGGGATGGGTGACAAGAGCAATGTGACCAGCGGGACACGAGCTTCCGTCACCCAGGGTTAGCTCTCAGGTGAGGACACTTCGGGTCGTGATGGGGACAATTTGGAATACAAACGGTGGGCTGGGATGCAAAAGGGACAGTGAGGAACAGGAGTGAAATGCATGGAGACATTGGGGACACTAAAGGGCACCGCAGGGAAACGAGGAGGAAGGTTCGGGACACGTGGGGATGCAGCTGGGACATTTGGAGATGCTCTGGAGCACGAGGGGACGCTCCGGGGGGGGCAGTGCCGGTTCTTAGGGACACGACGGGGACACTTCGGGGCAGGAAGCAGAGGCTCCGTCCCCCGTGGGCCCCTCCGGGGCGGGGCGGGGGGGCCGGGCCGGGGTCCCTGCGGGGCGGTGCCGCCCCCGGGGGCAGGGCCGGGACAGGGCCCCGCCGCCGGCCCCGCTCCGCGCCCCCCGCCCGGTTCCATCTTGAGCGCGGCTACCGCGGAGCGGCTCCAGGTACGGTGGGGCCGGGGAGGTCCGGGGAGACGGGGGGGGGGGTGCGAACCCCCATTGGACCCCCCCCGGGGCCGTACGGGACCCCCGGGGCCGATGCCCCCGCATAGATCCGTGCGGGACTCTTGGAGAGACACTCCCCCCCCCGCAGCGACCCCCCCGAGGGACACGCGGGACCCCCACAAGCCCCGTGCCCCCCGCCTCCCGCAACCGGGGCTGCGCAGGACCAGGCACCGCGTCGAACCCCCAATAGCGAGACCCCCACTCTGGACACCCCCAATAGCAAACATCCCGCCCCGAGCCTCATAGGGCCCACCCAGACCCTCACAGGGCCCCCCCGGGGCTGTGTCCCCCCCCCTCCAGGACCAGGCACCAAGGGGTTACAGCGCAGAACCTGCTTGAGTGGCCAAAATCCCTCTTAAGGCATTAATCGCAGTGGGAAGGGGGGGGTACAAGGGCACAGTGTGTGTGTGCCCCGCACGGCGGGGGACAGCGCCCGGCCTGGGAATTCCAGCCAAAGCACTAAACCGGGCTGGACTTCTGGTGGGATTGAGGGAGAAGAAGAGGTGGGAGCGGGGCCGGAGGGTCGGGGGGGCCCCCGTCGGGCACACCCCCCGTGGGGGGGGGCCGGGCATTAGTCACAGTGTAAAGGTCGGTGTTTGTGTGCCCGGTGCGGAAGTGGCACCGTCCCCGTGTCCCTGTGTCCGTGTGCTCCCGGTGGCAGCAGGTAGGGAGGGCGATGGGGGGGGGGTCCTGTGCCCCTCACCACAGGGTGGGCACCCAGCGGGGACCCACTGTGTGTCCCGTGCGGTGATGGGGGTCCCAGCAGCTCTGTCCCAGGCACGTGTCCCCTGGGCCCGGCATGGCCAATGCCCTGCACCAGGGACGGGGATCGCAGACCGGCTGCTGCACTGGGAGGGACCACAGGGACAGGGCTTTGGGGATCCCATAGGGACCATGCTCTGGGAGTCCCTGTAGTCCCATAGGGATGGAGGGTCAGGCTCTGGGGGTCCTGATAGAGACCAGTCTGGGGGGTCCCCACAGGGACCAGGCTCTGAGGGACTCCTAAGGATCAGGCCGGGGGGGGGCTGCACAGGGATGAAACTCTGGGTGTCCCTCTGGTCCCATGGGGATGGAGTTTTGGGAGTCCCCACAGCCCCACATGGTCCAGACCTGGCTCTCCTGATTGCAGCCCCTGCCCCATGTCCACGGCCATGGTGTGAAGACGGGGGCAGGCCCCCAGGTACCTTGGCCAAATCCTTCTCACCCTGCACCCAGCATCACCCCTTTCCCCCCACTCCCCTTCTGGAAGGACCCCCTGGGACAGGGGTCCATCGGTTTGTGACACCAGGTCCTGACCAGCGTTTTGGGGTGCAGGGGAAGGCGATAGCACTCATGGTGTCCCCAACCCCTCCCCAGTCCCCCCGTCACAACAGACCCCACTGTGCTGGGATGGCACCGGATGCCTGAGCCTCCCCCTGCCTGGGACCTGCCATGGAGACAGTTGTCATCGTGGCCATCGGGGTGCTGGCCACCATCTTCCTGGCATCCTTCGTGGCGCTGGTGGTGGTGTGCCGGCAGCGGTACTGCCACCCCAAGGACCTTCGGCACCACTACGACACCAAGTGAGTGACCCACGGCGATGGCATTGTTCCCCTTCCCAACGGGTGAGGGGGGTCTCCAAGCCCGTGGGCTATGGACGGTGCTGGGACATGTCACCATCACCAGGGGGACGATGCTGGGGACACATCCAGCATCAGCAGGGGGTTGGGAAGGGAGCACGAGGAGGTGTCCCTGTCCCCAGGGATGTCCCGTGTCCCCAACAGACCCATTGTGGACCTCATGGGGACTGCTGAGACACCGTCAGAGCCCTCAGAGCTGGAGCTGGACGACGTGGTCATCACCAACCCGCACATCGAGGCCATCCTGGAGAATGAGGACTGGGTCGAGGATGCCTCGTAAGTGTGTGCATGTGTACCCCACTGCTGGGGACCCCCATGCAGCGACACCCCCCGTCATGGGATGCAGAGAGTTGGGGGTCACCGAGCTGTGGTTGGGCTCTCAAGCTGGTCTCTGGGTGGGAATGTCCCCAAGGACCTGGGGCACATAGGCAAGGGTTGCGGTGGGGCACACATGGGGCGAGGACAGGGGGGGTCAGCCTGGACTCACACCCTCCTTCTCTGCAGGGGTCTGGTGTCCCACTGCATCGCCATCCTGAAGGTGAGTCCATGTGGTGGCACTGGTGGCACCAAGTGCCCACCCTGGCCCCACTCCCCTTGTCACCCCCCCACAGATCTGCCACACGCTGACAGAGAAGCTGGTGGCCATGACCATGGGCTCGGGCGCCCGCGTGAAGTCCCCCTCCAGCCTGGGGGACATCATCGTGGTGGCCAAACGCATCAGCCCCAGGTGACGAGGAGGGTCCTGGGGCTTGGGGGGGGGGACGGTGGTTGTCACCATGGTGTCCTCTGGGGTTAACGCCATCCCATGGGCAGGGTGGACGACGTGGTGAGATCCATGTACCCGCCGCTGGACCCCAAACTGCTAGATGCGAGGTGATGACAGCAGTGGGAGGGATGGGGACAGTGCCAGGGGAGAGGAGGGGGCACCCATGGGAGCCACAGGGGTGATCGGGGGTGTGGAGCGCCTCTTAAGAGATCACAGGAGCTGGGCCTGGTTAGCGCAGAGAAGAGCAGGGAGGGGATCCCATCAGTGCAGGTCTCAAAGGTGGGTGCCGGGAGGATGGTGCCAGACTGTCTGCAGTGGTGCCCAGCGACAGGACGGGGCGCAGCGGCCGTAACCTAACACGCAACAAGCGTGACCTCAACATGAGGAAGAGCTCCTTTATATCGAGGGCGGCAGAGCCCCGGCACTGCTGCCGGGGGGGTGCGGAGTCTCCCTCTCTGGAGACGTTGAAACCCACCATGGACACGTTCCTGTGTGCCCTGCTCTGGGTGGCGCTGCCCTGGCAGGGGTTGGACTGGGACGCGGAGCTGCTGGAGCGGGTCCAGAGGAGGGCACGGAGATGCTGCGAGGGCTGGAGCAGCTCTGCCATGGAGCCAGGCTGAGAGCTGGGCTGGGGCAGCCTGGGGGAGAGAAGGCTCCTGAAGGGGAGACCTCAGAGCAGCTCCAGTGCCTGAAGGGGCTGCAGGGAACCTGGAGAGGGGCTTTGGACAAGGGATGGAGGGACAGGACAGGGGAATGGCTTTAACTGCCAGAGGGGAGACTGAGATGAGCTCTTGGGCAGAAGCTCTTCCCTGCGAGGGCGCTGAGGCGCTGTCGGGGGTGCCCGGAGCAGCTGTGGCTGCCCCATCCCTGCGGCGCCCGGGGCCGGGCGGGCGCTGACCGCGCGTCCCCGCAGGGCGGCGGCGCTGCTGCTGTCGGTCACGCACCTGGTGCTGGTCACGCGCAGCGCGTGCCGCCAGCCCGCCGCGCGCCACTGGGTCGAGCGCTCGCTGGCGGCGGCGGAGGAGCACATGGCGGTGCTGCGGCGCGCGGCCATGGCCGCGGAGCCCGAGCGCGCGCCCGCCGCCGAGCCCCTGCGCCAGGAGCAGTCGGTCATGTGACCCCGGCACCGCCGGTGGTGGTGGTGGCGGCGGCGCGGGTCCGCGGGGTGGCTCCGTGGTTGTGGAACGGGGGGGGGGGCTCGGTTATGAGGGGAATTTAGGGAGGGTTTGGGGGTCTGGAGGGGGCTTAAGGGAGGTTTGGGGGATGAAAGGGGTTGGGGGGGGATTTGGGGTCTTGGGCTTTGGCTGGGCATTGGTAGAGGTTTGGGGGTCTGAGGGCGCCTTTGGGGTTTGAGGGGGGTCTGGGGGCTTTGGGGTGTTCTGATTTGGGGCTTTCTGAACAAAGCCGCGGCGGGAGGGGGGGGGGGAGCGGCCCCTGGGCGGAGCAGAGCCCCATTAAATAGAGCCGAGATCCCATGAAACACCTGTGCCTCTTCCGGAATACGAATCCCAATCCCGCCTTTACCAGGAGGTCCCGTGCGTCCCGTTGGGGTGGCACGTCTCCCCCCAGCAAGGGCAGTGGGCGCTCTGGGAGGTGGAGACATTGATGAGCAAAACCTCCTCTGCCAATTCCACGCTTGTGATGCCGAAGGGAAGGCCGCGCTTCGCGCTCACCGATCGCAGGCATCGTCTCTACTCTTTCATTCCCCTTCTTACGTACTTCGGTCCAAGGACGGTTCGTGCACCACTCACAGTGCAGTCCGTGCTCTCCCGAACCTGAGGGGCTCAGCGGGGACCCCCCCAGTGAGGAGCCCTGGTCTGCAGATCAGCCATTGCCTCTTCCTTCCGGGAATTCTTCCCCGCTCCCCCGGGCTCTGGGAACGTTCCCTCTTCCAACGCCCTTTGCTCGCATAGCGCCGCGCTGTTCCCGGGGGGGGGAGGTGTGTGGGGGGGTCCGAGCTCAACCCCAGCCCGGGGGGGGGGGGGGCGGGACGGGGACGGGGCCCCCCGGCTGAGACCCGCGTAACTCATCGCACTCACCCGGGGGGGTCATGTGACCGCTCGTCACGTGACGGGGCGGGGGGGGTAAGGGTGAGCGGGGGTTTCCCCGCCCCTTTTCCTCGAGTGGACCAATAGGAGAGGGGCTGGGGGGGCGATGAGCCAATGGGGAGCAGGGGGTGGGGCTTGCGGGTGGCTGGCCCTGGGACCGGGACAGGGATCGGGATCGGGATCGGGTACGGGTGCGCTGGGGGGGCCTGGGAGGTTCTGGGGTCTCTGCGAGTCCCGGGGCAGTGGGAGTCAGGGGGGCTCTGGAGTTACCGGGGGGCACTGGGAGCAGTGAGCCCCCTCCCCAGAGACACCCCCACAGTGACCCCCTCTGCGGTGTGTCCGGTACCGGGGGGGGGGGCTCTGGAGCCCGGGGCTGCCCCAGTTTCCCCCCGGTTTGGAGTCGGGGGGGGAGGGGGGGCAGCAGCCGCCCGCTCGGTGGGACCCGGATACGTGTGGCAGGGCCGCGCCCCCCACAGCTGCGGGGGGTGGAAACCACGTCGGGAAAGAGAAGTGAAAGTGGTCGTGGAAGTGAGTTACGGGGGGGGGGCACCCCGGGCACCCATCGGTACCGGCCGGGGGGGCTGCCCGCCTCTGCCATCCCCCCCGCCAGTCTGGCTTCCTGTGTGATGTTATCGGGGCGCTGCGGATGGTGGTTGGGGTGCCAGACACCGCAGCAGCCGCACTGGAGGGTGGGGGTGCCCCCCCCCCCCCCGCGCACCCTGGGGAGGGGGAGCACCGTGTGAGGAGGGGGGAGATGGGGTTTTTCCAGCATATGGCTGAAAGGGGAAGTGTGCCCCGGGGGGGGGCGGTGCCGGGACGCGGACCTGCTGCCCCCCACTTTGTGAATGGGACACTGAGGCACGGCTGTGCCGGGGGGGGTTCTGCCACCCACAGATGCCACCAGCGCCATGAGGACCCTCCTGCTGCTGTGGCTGGTCCTGTCTGGAGCCGGCGCCTGGTGCCGCGATGGGCAGCCGTGTCCCTCCACCCCGGTGAGTGCTGAGATTGAGGGGGGTCCGGGGGTGCCCCACCAATGGGTAACCCCCCTATGCATCCCCTGTCCCCAGGTCCTGCACGCCAGCAGTGCGGTGTCGTGCCGGGACGGCTCGTCCTGCCCCAGCACAGCCAGCTGCCCGCTGCCAGAGGTGAGTCCGGGCACTGTGCCTCAGTTTCCCCCTTCTCTCTGCCATTCTCAGGGGGGTTTTCCTCCTCATTCACCCCTTTCTCTCCCCAGGGTGTCCTCTGCACCCATGGCCACCGCTGCTGTCCCCGAGGGTCCCGTTGCAGCGCCGATGGTGAATCCTGCATCACACCCCCAGGTATGGGGGGGCCACGTGTGGGTGGGGGTACACGGATGAGCCTGGGGGTGGACAGGATGGGACTTGGGGGTCCCTCACCCCCCACACACTCTCCGCAGCCCCTCGCGCCATCCCCTGTCCCGACGGACAGTCCGAGTGTCCCGATGATGCTACCTGCTGCGTGACGGCCAGCGGCGCCTGGGGGTGCTGCCCCATGCCCCAGGTATGGGGGGACACACGGCATGGGGACACTGTGGGGGGGGCATCTTGTGGTCATCACTGTGACAAGTGTCCGGTGCCCGCAGGCCTCGTGCTGTGCCGACAAGGTTCACTGCTGTCCCCATGCCACCATCTGCGACCTGGCCCACGGGCGCTGCCTCTCACCCACCGGTGACACCCCCATGGGCACCACCTTCCCCGCCTGGAAGCGCCGACCTCCCGTGTCAGGTGAGGGGTGTCCCCACCCGGATGGTGGGGTGCCCATGGAGGGGGCCCCAAGGGGCCATGGGGACACAGTGACACTGTGTGTGTGTTCCCGCAGTCGCCCTGCACCAGGTCCTGTGTCCCGACGGCCGCTCAGCGTGTCCCGATGGTGCTACCTGCTGCCGGATGTCCCCGGCGCAGTACGGCTGCTGTCCCCTGCAGAACGTGAGTGACAGCCCCGCGGCAGGCACCCCGTGTTGGGCACCCCACGCTGGGCACCCTGTGCTGAACGTCCTATGCCAGGCACCCACACCACCCACCCCACACCAGGCAGCCCGTAGCAGAGACACCCTCCCCCAGTAAAACCCCTGCAGTGACCACCCCTTCCCAGTGATCCCAGACCCCCACACCAGACACCACACACTGAGAATCCCATGTTGGGCACCCCACATCAGGTGCCATCTCCCAAGCACCACACACTCAGCACCCCATGGCAGCTGCCCCATACCAGCATCCTCTACTGGCAGCCCATACTGAGCATCCCATGTTGGGTACTCTGTGCTGAGTGCTCCATACCTGGCACCCTGTCCCTATCACCTCATGTCAGACACCCTGTGCTGGGCACCCCACACTGTCAGCCCATCCTGTCCCCATCCCCACTGTGGGGTGCGGGGCCACAGACGCAGCTCTCCCCTGCAGGCCGTGTGCTGCAGCGATGGGCAGCACTGCTGCCCTCAGGGCACTGCCTGCGACCTGGAGCGCTCCACATGCACCTCTTCAGGGGGCCGGGAGCCCCTCCAGGCATCCCTGCCCAAAGGTGAGACCCCCGCACCCCCTGCCCTGGCGTGGGGAGGGGACATCGGCTCTGAATGTCCCCTTGTCCCCAGCGCGTGATGTGAAGTGTGACGAGGAGACGAGCTGCCCTGATGGGAACACGTGCTGCCGGCTCAGCTCGGGGGAATGGGGGTGCTGCCCACTGGAGGAGGTATGGGGGGGCTGTCCCCAGTGTCCCCTGGGAGGGATGAGGACTCATGTCTCCTATTCCCCGGAAGGGACAAAGAGGTCTCATCCCATGGGGATGGGGGCTGCTGCTGGACCCCCAGTCAGCCCCCCTCTGCTAACTGGGACCAGTTTGGGCATCCAGTGGTGGGAGGTCATGAAGGGACACGCATCCTTGGGGACCTTCCTGTGCCCAGCGCTGGGAGGGTGAAGAGTGATGAGGGGGCTCCCAGAAGTGTGGATGGAGCCAGGCTGGGATGTAGAGGGAACAGGCAGGAGTAAGCACAGTTTGTCCTTGGGGCTCTAACCGTCCCTTTCTCCCCCCCCAGGCCGTCTGTTGCCTCGACCACATCCACTGCTGCCCCCAGGGCTATACCTGCGACCTCAGTGCGGGCAGCTGCCTGCAGCAGGGGGGGGAGCGCCAGCCCTGGCTGCAGAAGACCCCGGCGCTGCCCCGCGGGGGGGACGTGCAGTGTGACGAGGAGACGAGCTGTCCCCAGGGCAACACGTGCTGCCCGCTCAGCTCGGGGGCCTGGGCGTGCTGCCCGCTGGAGCAGGTCTGGGGGGGGCTGTACCAGGGCACGAGGGGTTGGGGTGGAATGGGGGGGGTTGGGGTTTTGGGGATGAGACCCTTTGGGGCCAGGCAGAGCTGGGAGGGGGAGGACAGGGACATAGGACACCCCCACCTCCATCAGCGTGACCCTCCACAGGGGCTTTGTGGGCACCTTGGGGACAGGGCCCGGCACAGTCCCTGGGGCTGGGGGTACATGAGCTTGGGGGTGTCCCAGGCCCACACCCCTTGCTCCCCATATGCCTGGGACCCCCATTGACCCCCCCTTTGCCCCCTCAGGCCGTGTGCTGCAGGGACCACCAGCACTGCTGCCCCTGGGGCTACACCTGCAATGTGGCCACCCAGAGCTGCGAGAAGCTCCTGACACCCACCCTGCTGCTGCGAGCACCCGCGTCACCCCCCCGGGCACCCACCCCCCGGCCTGCCCCCCTGCGCGCTGCTGGCACTGACCCCGCTGCCGCAGTGTCCTGTGGCGCTGCCCGCTCCTGCCGCGGTGGGCACCAGTGCTGCCGCACCCGGGGGGGCTCTTGGGGGTGCTGCCCCTTCACCCAGGTTTGTGTGGGGTTATGCGGGGGGGGGGTGTCAGGGTGGCATCATCCCCTCCTCATTCTATGTCTCTCCATAGGGCTCCTGCTGCTCCGATGGCCGTCACTGCTGCCCTATGGGGTCCCGCTGCACCGGGGGGGGCTGGGGGTGCAGCCCCCAGCGCTGGGACCTGCCTGCTCCCCGCAGGGTGCTGCTGTGAGGCCCCTGCCCCCCCCCCGTACAAGTGCCACTGCCTCAATAAACGGTTTCTAGGACAAACCCCTCCCCTGGTTCTGGGGGCGGGGGGAACTGAGGCAGGAAGCAGAGGCGAGGGGGGGTATCTCTCTTTAATATATTAATGCCATGTAAGGCAGCAGCTCCCTGGCCAGGGGGGCAGGCAGTGCCGGGGGGGGGGTCCCCACGTCCCCCCCACTGCCCACCCGGCCCCCGCTGGCCCCTCTTCATCCTCGCCATGTAGAAAACATTTAGAAACACGATTAAAATCCAAAGCCAAGGAGGGAGGGGGGAGGTTTGGGGTGAGGCAGTGCCCCCCCTCAGCTCCTACGGCAGCTTCGAGGCACCGGTGGCCCGGGGGGCACTGCTGGCCCCCCCTGTCCTGCAGGGGCGCAAGAGGGGACATGGCTTAGGGGGTGTGGGGGCCATACAGTCCTCCCACACACCCCCAAAACACCGGGTACGAATGGCAATGTCACGGCGGGGGGGCGGGGGGGGGCACAGAGGCAGCAGGACCCATGTGCAGAGCCGGGTGGCATGGCGGTCCCCAGTACGTTGGCCGTGGTGACCGGGGCTGGTCCCTTTGCCGGTACAGTGGGGAGGGGATGGGGGCAAGGAGCAGGGGCAGGGTGGGATGGGGGGGGGCACGGTCTGGGATTCTATGGCAGGAGGGTGGTGGGAGAGGCCGGGGGCTCGCGGAGGGATGGGGCAGGGCCATGCCCGCCACCGGCACAGACGGTGCGGCCGCGGCAGTGCCCCCCCCCACTCACTTGACATTGAAGACCATGAGCGGCCGCTCCTCCCGCTTCTGCCAAGGGCTTTTCCTGTCGCCGCCGTCGTCCCCCCCTTCGCCCGCCTCCACCATTGCCTCCTCCTCGGGGCTGGTCAGCGAGTCCCGCGGGGCTTCACTGGCGCTGCTGCGGCCGCTGCCCCCCCCGCGCCGCCCCCCGCCGCCGCCGCCCGCCTCCAGCAGCGGGGCCAAGGAGCTGTCCTCGGGGGAGGCGGCGGCGGCGGCGGGGGGCGGCCGGGACCCTCCGTCCTCCCCCGCCGCAGCGGCCCCGACGGCCCTGGGGAGGCGCGGGGGGGGCGCGGCGGGGCCGGAGCCCCTCTCCCCGCCCTGCAGGTCGATGTAGGAATGTCGGACCTGCGAGGAGCGGCCGTCCAAGGACACGAACCAGGCCCGTGGAGGGGGCGGGCCCCCCAGTTCTAACAACTGCTGCCCCGCCAGCGCCTGCAGCTCCCCGTTGAGCTGCGCCACCGCCGACCCGTCCAGCAGCACCGGGATGGCCACCGAGCCGCTCACCGGCTGCGGGGCGCGGGCACCCGCCCAGTTCTCCCCTTCCTCAAACCCTTGCGCAGAGGATGGGGGGGGCGGGGGGGCGGCTGTCGGCACCCCCGTCGAGCCGGGCCCCCCATCATTTTCAGGGGGGCCCTCCGGTTCCCCAGGGGCCAGGCGCATGTACCGGGCAGGGATGAGGAGGGTGGGCATCACCCCCCGGTACACGTCCTCCGGACCCCCACAGAGGAGGAGGGGAGCGGGGGGGGCCATGGAGGGCGGGCGGGGGGGAGGCTCGGGCAGAGGGTGCTCCGCGGGCTGCCCCCCGTAACGGGCGAACACGGGGGGGGAGGGGGGTCGGGGGGGGAAGGCGGGGGCCCCCCGGGGGTGCTCATCCGGCGGCTGCAGCCCGTCCACCGAGCGGGCAGCCCGGAGGCCGAAGGCTTCCCCGGGGCGCCCGTAGTCCTCCGGGGCGGGGGGCTGGCGGCGGCGGGGGGGGGCCAGGGTCCCGCCGGGGGTGCGGGGCCCGGCGCGGAGCTGGGAGGGGGGCCCCGGCGGTTGGAAGAAGTCCGGGCGGGCCGGGGGAGCCGCGCCGGGGGTCGGGACGTCGGTGTCCCCCCCCGAGGACGCCGTCTCGAGGTGGCTGCCGCCGCAGAGCAGGTCCAGCTGGGACACGGAGGTGGCCTGGTCCCTGCGCGCCACGTCCAGCGGCCCCGGCAGCGGCAGCTTGCGGTGCTGCGCCCGCGGCTTCAGGCACCGCCGCCTGCGGGGACACGGGGCCGGGGTCACCCCATGGGCGCTGCGGTCCCCTGGAGGAGGGGGGCTCCAGCCAGAGATAGGGCACCCCCAGCCACGGTGGGGACCCCGGGGTGCGGATCGGGGGTGCTGACCTGCAGTAGTAGATGAGGAGGCAGAGGAGGATGAGGACGAGTAGGGCCAGCGCGCCCAGGATGGTGAGGAGGAAGATGGTGTGGTAGGTGGTGATGTCCGTCACCCCCGCCGCCATCGCCACCAGCCCTGGGGACAGCAGGGACACATGGGGCACCCCCCAGGGCCTGCACCCACCAGTACCCCATGGATGGGTGTCCTCAATCCCTCCTCCACAGGACAGCCCATCCCCAGCGCCACGGCTGGGGGCACCCACGGGTGTCACCCTACCTGTGCTGGGAGAGGGCAGAGCTGCTGCCCAGTATCCCAACTGGGAGGAAACGAAAGTCCAGTAGAGCTGCCGGCCTTCCTTACGGATCAGCCCCGTCCCATTACGGACCCACAGCCCTGCACGGAGACACATCCACCCCCCACAGCAGGCTGAGACACCCAAACTCATCACCCCACCACCACCACCATCCCCATCCAGCGCCGTGTCACCCCCTGCCACCCCCTTCAAGCAGCACTCACCGCTCTTGGGGTCGAACCTCCAGGCTGGCACACTGGTGGCCACCATGGGGGCAGCATCCGCAGCCAAGGGGACGCAGAGCTCTATGGGGCCAGCCAGCGGCACCTCGGTCCCGTTGCCGGTGTAGAGGTGGACGCTGAGGGCCACCACGGGTGCCAGCTCCAGCCAGGTGGCATTGGCTGAGAGGACAATGGATGCTCACACGGGGGGACCTCATGGTCCTGCCCCCCCTCAACCTCCTCGTGCCCCCCCCGTACCGCTGCTGTCCTGCTCGGCCCCCAGGAAGGCCGGGAAGGCACGGGCCAGGCCGGGGCCGGAGGCTGCGGTGAGGGACGCGCCGAGCTGGCTGTAGGTAGAGCTGCGGGGCAGGCGCGCTGCCCGGCGCGGGAACTGCGCCCACGGCTGCCCGCGGCCACCTTGGGGGACACACAAGGTGGGTGGCAGCACCCAGGGGTGATGGGTGGCATCCCCGTCCCTCCAGTGCCGGCGCTCACCTGGGGAGCCCAAGAGGATCTGCACCAGGTCCTCGTACAGGATGAGGGTGGCCGGGCGCTCCGGGAGCAGGTAGAGGCTGATGGAGGCGTAGACTGCAAGAAGGGGGGTGAGGGGGACCCCAGAAACAACCCACATATACCCCCATCCCTGTACCTCCATCCTTCTGCACCCTGTCCCTGTGCACCCCTCATCCCTGCACCATCCCTGTGCACCCCGTTGCTGCACTCCATTCCTGCACCCCCATCCCTGTGCACCCCCATCCCTGTGCACACTGTCACTGCACCCCTCATCCCTGCACCCCAATCCCTGTGCACCCCCATCCCTGCACCCCTCCATCCCTGCACCCCAATCCCTGTGCACCCCCATCCTTGTGCACCCCGTCACTGCACCCCCATCCCTGTACCCCTCCATCCCTGCACCCCAATCCCTGTGCACCCCCTCACTGCACCCTCCATCCCTGCACCCCAATCCCTGTGCACCCCCATCCCTGTGCACCCCCTCACTGCATCCCCCATCCCTGCACCCCAATCCCTGTGCACCCTCATCCTGGTGCACCCCATCCCTGCACCTCCCCATCCCTGCACCCCCATCCCTGTGCACCCCATCACTGCACCCCCCCCCATCCCTGCAACTCCATCCATGTATGGCCCCATCCCTGCTCCCCCATGAGCGCTCCCACGTGTCCCCCCCAGCAAGGTGACCCCATCGATGCCGTCCCGCGCTTCCCCCCCCTCACTGGCCTTGGGGACAAGGGCGGGAGCCCTGCCCAGCCTCAGCACGGGGACACTTCGGGGGCACCAGGACATGGCCACCCTCTTCCAAAGGAGCCAGACCCCCCCCAAGACACTTCTCCATGAGGGACCCCTTATCCCAAAATCCCTTTGGGGTCCCCATTAAGAGACCAGGAAAAGACTGGGATCCCCAGGAAGGAACTAGGGCTTCTCCGTATGAGCCACCCAGTGAGGCACTGGGGTCCCCCAGTAAAGCATTGGGGTCCCCGTAAGTGTGCAGAGTCCCCTCCAATAGAGGACTGTACCCCCTGATAAGGGCCCAGAGCCCCCCCGTAAAGAGCTGGGGTCCCCCCTGAGTGCTCCCAGCCCCCCCCCCAAGTAAAGAGCCGGGGTCCCCATCACCCCCAGACCCCCCGCGCGGCGCTCGGGCACTCACGTGGCAGCTTGTGGACGCGCCAGGGCACGGAGGCGGTGATGTGGCCGCGGCGGGCGGCGGTGACCAGCAGCCAGGAGCCCAGGCGGTAGGACACGGGCAGCGCGGCGCAGCCCTCGTGGTCGGTGGCACCGGCGGCCAGCGAGCTGCGGTTGCTCAGCACCTCCAGCGCGGCCTGAGCCAGCGGCACCAGCGTCCCGCTCTCGTACACCTGCACCCGCAGCACCACCTCTGCGGGACACGGGCACGTGTGGGCATGGGGTCCCCCGGAGCGCGGCAACGCTCCACCACCCATCCTGCTGGGCCACGGGCATCGTCCCAGCACGTGGTGGGACCCATGCTGGTGGACCATGGCCATCACCTTGGTGGGTCACGGCCACTGTCCTGGCAGGGTGGTGGGATCCATGCTGGTGGACCATGGTCACCACCCTGGTCTGTGGGACAGGCACCATTCCAGCCGCATGGTAGGGCTCAGAATGGTGGGACCCATCTTTTCATGGCTCATGGGCACAACCTCATCAGGTGGCAGAACTCCCTCCCTGCAAACGGTAGGACCCATCCAAGAGGGTCATGGCCACCACCTTAGTAGGTCTTAGCCACCATCCCAGCGGGGTGGTGGGACCCATCCTCATGGGTCAAGGGCACCGTCCCAGCAGGTGGTGGGACCCATTCCCAGCAGAATGGCGGGACTCATCCCAGCAAGTCATGGCCACCACCTTCGTGGGTCATGGGCACCATCTTGGCAGGGAGGTGGGACCTATCGCAACAGAGACGAGCCCCACTATTCCGCTGGCACGGGTCCCACCACCCTCCTGGGGGGATGGCCATGACCCACCAGGGTGGTGGGACCCCTATCAGCGGAACAGTGGGATTCATCCTGGTGGGTCATGGCCACCATGCTGGTGTGTCATAGGCCCTACCCCGGTGAGGTCACTGGTGCCACCCCAGCAGGCAGCAGGCCCCTCGCTGGCAGGTTTGTGTCACCATCCTTCTGGGCATCACCTCTGAGCCCCTCTCTGTGCCCACCCTGTCCCCCCCTTGAAGCGGGTGGATGGGGGTCACTGCTGTGCCCACAGTGGGTGCACCCAGTCACGTCCCCCCCACCAGAGCCCACCCAAGCCCATTCCCCCCCACTCAGGGTGCAACTCACACATGTCACAAGCTCAGGGGGTCTCCACCCCGTTGGGCCCCAGGGCCGGGCCCCCCCAGCGCAGTTCCCAGTGAAGGGTGGGGGGAGGGGCACTGCTGGGGGGGACCCCGCACCCCCCCGTGGCCCCGGCCTCCCCCCCTCGCTGGCACCATCCTGCGCATGATCCCATCACATCCCTGGCATCTGGCCCGGCTCCGGTGCCGTCACCCTGGCAACGACCTCCTTCATCCCATGGCCCCGGGTGCTTCCGGGACCCCGTGCCCCCCCCAGCAGCATTCTGCACCCCCAAACCCCTCCACACCACTGGGCAACCCGCTCCCTATCCTGCCCCCCCAGCCCAGATGTTGCCCAGATGTGGTGAGGGGTGAGGGGTGGAATTTGCAGCAGCTGCTTTGGTGACGCGCTGGGGGGGTTGGACATGGGGGGTGTCCCCATACAGCAGGGACAGCCGGGGGGCAGGAATGTCCCCATGACCACACGCGGCCACCCACAGCTGCCCAGGGACAGCCGGCACCAGCGGCCACCCCACTGATGGCCTCCGGAGCATGGGGGGCACAGGCACAGCCTCCCCCCTCCCTACTCTCTGTGTCCCCCCCCCATTGCCAAGGGGACTCCAGAGGGTGGCACAGCCACCACAGGGCACGCTGGCCCCCCAGCACCTCCCAGTATGACCCCACGGTGCCATGATAGGGGGAGAGAGGGTGCCAGGGATCTGGCCCCGCACGCTGTCACCGAGGCCACCCTATAGGGATGGGTGATGCCACCGAAGAGATGAGTCAACACGGGCAGGATGGGGCCAGGGCCGCGCCGGGTCAGGGAGCTCCTCACCCCACTGACACCACCCCCCCCCAGCACACCTCGAGGAGGGTTTGGGGCGCAGGCGGAGCTCATGGGGAGCCACAGGGACCCCAAAGAGCGATGCGGCACCCCAAGGCCCACCCTGCACCAGGGCAACACCCACACCCTGCCCCCCAATCCTGCACCCCCGGGTGCTGCTCAGGAACGCCCCCCATCATCCTGCACTCCCAAGCCCTGTCCACACCCCCACCCACCATCATGCACCCCATCACCTGGACCCCCACCCAACCTCCCGCACCCCCAAGCTCTGCCCGGGACTCCCCCCCACACCAGGTTACACCCCTGGCATTGCCCAAGGGCCTCCCCACCCTCCTGCACCCCTAATCCCCATCCATGCCCCCCCAGCCACCGTCATGCACCCCATGGCCTAAGACCCCCCCCACCCTCCTGCACCTCCAATCTCCGCCCACGACCCCCCCACCATCACGCACCCCATCACCAGGCCCCCCCCTGCACCCCCAAGCTCCATCCACGAGCCCCGCTCCCCATCTCTGCGCCTGGCACTGCCCAACACCCCCCCACATCCCTCCTGCGCCCCAGGTCCCCCCCAGCCCCCCAGATGCCGGTGGCCGTAACCGGGCGGACAGCGGGGGGGGGGGAGCAGACAGACAGAGGGGCAGACGGACGGACAGCGGGGGCCGGGGGGGGTCGGGCGGGCGGGGATGGGGCCGGGGCCGGGGCCGCCGCACACAAAGGCCGCTCTCACCGTGCGCTCCCGGCTCCGCCGCGCCCCGCGCCCGCCGCCCGCCCGCGGCCACCAGCAGCAGCAGCACCGGCAGCGGCGACAGGAGGCGGCGGGGCCGCATGGTCGCTCCGCGCCGTTACCCCGCCATGCCCGGCCCGCCCGGCCCGGCCCGCTCCGCCCGCCGCCGCCGCGGGGACCGGGCTCCACCTGCCGGAGCCGCCGGGCACGGCCGCAGCCCCGGTACCGGCACCGCCCCCGGCACCGCCCCGGACCCCCGGCAACACCCCCGGAACCGGCACCGCGGCACTGACCCCGGCACCACCCCGAGCCCCGGGACCGGGACTCAGTACCACCATGGCCCCACCGAGGTTGTCCCCGGTACCGGCCCTGACCCCCCAACTTCCCCCCACCCCCGGCACCCACCCCATCGTACCCCAGCACCCGCGCCAGGCCTGTGCAGGCTCACAGGAGCACCCCAGAGCACCCCACGGGAAGCGCCCATGGTGCCAGGCAGAGATTTATTGTCCGGGGCAGTGGGGGGTGCTGGGGACAGGGAGGAAGGGGGGTCCGGGGTACCCCACTAGTCCTGGGCACCCTCCGGCTCCTCGGCGTTGCCGGGCGCGAGCTCCTGCGTGTCCTCGGCAGGTGGCCGTGTCCTCTTGAAGAAACCCATCTGGAAGAGGGACACGGTGACAGCCACAGTGTCACCCCAGGGACCCCCAGTGTCACAGCCAGGGGACACCCAGGGTCACCCCTGGGGGACCCCAGCCTCACACTCGGGATCCCTCCAGTGCCATTGGACCCCACCACCATGGCTGGTGTCCCCGCTGCCCACCCACCTTCCACATGAGGAGGATGAGGAGGGTGAGCAGCAGGAGCCCGGCGAGGACCCCCAGCACCACCCATGACACCGGCACCGTCCCCTCGCCCCCGGGGCTGGTGCGCACCACCTTGGTCACAGCCTGCAGAGGGACAGGGGGTGACACCGCTGCCGCCTCAGCCTGGCCCTGCGTCCCTGTGTCCACTGTGTCAGCCCTACCATGGCCTCCCCGGCGGGCAGGACGCGGGGCTGGACTCGGTAGGGCATGGCCGAGGTGTTGAACCAAGCCTGTGACTGGATGAGGAACTGCTTCAGGAGGTGCTCCCGCTGGGGACAGACATGGGACATGCGGGGGACACGTGGGGACATGGCATAGGGGTGCCAGCAGCCAACAATCCTGCACCACACATCCCCAGGGCTGCTCTCTGCAGGTCCCCAGGGACCATGGTGCAGGAGGGGACACGGTGGGGACACCCTAGGGACGCAGTGCCACCCCCCCGTCCCCTGCCGGGGGCAATACCTGCTGCAGGGTGTCCATCCAGAGCAGCGCATGGACGCTCACCAGCGCCCGCTGGTCTTTGGCCAGGCTGGGCACCCGGCAGGCGATGTCCACACACGTGGAATTGCCGCAGTCCTATGGGACACGGCGGCTGTCACCCTGACCCCACCCCAGCGCCACCCACCCCCAGCACCCATCCTGGGCTGCAGCCCTCCGGCAGCACCCACTCACCACGAGAATGGGCTTCTCCAGCCCCGCTCCCAGCGGATGCTCCAGGTCCCGGCGCTCCCGCTGGTGTGAGCCATTCCAGGGCGCTGCGCCCGTGGGATGCGGGATCTCCAGCTGGAAGGAGAGGAAGGGGACGCGGACACCCCCCCACACCTCGACACCCACCCAGCACCCAGCGGGAGACACCGGTCCCCACCCCGGGGCCATCCTACCTGCTCCGCATTGAGGCCAGCGGGTCTGGTGCAGTTCATGCCCCCCTCAGTGCCCAGCTCCAGCAGGTACAGCAGGATACGGCCCCCCAGCCGGATGGGGATGGCGAGGTGCAGGGTGACCCCGCTGACGGTGCTGGGACCCTTGTTGTGGAGCTGTGGAGGACCGTGAGGTGGCACCGGGGAGGGGGCAGGCCCCAGGCACCCATGGGTGCAGCACCTACCTGGTAGATGTGCTCCACCTTGATGCCATGGTCCTCGAGCCGCCGGCTGCCCTCGGCTCGGCTCCAGCTCATGGGCAGCACCGTGGTGGCCGGCAGGGAGTTGCTGGCGGGAGAAGGGGGTCAGTGTCCCTCTGTGTCAACCCCAGCCTCCTGTGTCCCCCCCAACCCTCACCCTCGCAGCTCCATCTCTGCCTGCGCCTCCACGGGCACCGTCACCGTCACCGATGTGTTGGTGGTGCTGGGGCTGTTCTTGCTGCAGGGATACAATGGGGTGAGGGATGGACCTGAGCCTGGGGACACGCTGAGGCCACCAAGTCCTGGGTGGCCAGGTCCCAGCAGTGGGCAGGGGAGAGGAGGTCAGGGGGACGGGGTGTCATCACGGTGTCACCTCTGCAGCTGCAGCTGGAAGGTGATGGCATCACCCATGTCCTCCAGCCCGGACACGCTCAGCTCCATGTCCACAGTGATCTGCAGGCAGCAGGTTGGTGACCCAGCGCCACCGGCTGTGCCCAGCCCCCATGAGTGATGGTCTTGGAGGGGTGACCCCACAGCCCCTTACCTGGGCACCCGCTTTCATGGGGTTGCCCAACTCGCAGAGCACCACGTGGGTCCCGTTCTCCTTCCTGGGGTTGCAGCTCAGTTTCTCCTGCCCCTGTGGGGTGGGGACATGGAGAGGTGACACTCATGGACCCCCTGCCATGCGCCAACCACCACGGGGTTATACATGGTCCAAGGTGCCCACCCTCAGTACCAATCATCACCGGGCACCCACGTGAAGGGTGGTGGCCACCCATGGAGGGTGTGAGCCCCCATCCCGGGCCCCTCCTGGCACCCACCGGGATGCTGCTCCGGGCCACCTGGTAGTGGGTGCCGGGGGGCAGCAGCACCCGCAGCTCGGCCTCAAAGGCGCCTTCGCCCCTGTTGCTGGTGTTGGCACGAAGCAGTAGCATGGCCTCGGCCCCGATGAGCAGGCGCCGGCTGGGCCTGGGGGGGGACACAGATGGGGACCGGGCTGCGCACCCCGGGGTGATGCTGCACCCTCCCACCCGCCCCAGCGCTCACGTGTCTGCAGCCAGGAGGAGGTCGGGGACGCAGAGGTTGTCCTCGCCACAGTCCTCCAGGATGATGTGGGTCTGGAGAGGGGACAGGGGGGCAGTGGGGGGGGGTCGTGGGATAGGGACTGAGGAGGGTACAAAGGGGGCATCCCAGGGAAGTGGGACTGTGCTGGGGATAGCAGAGGGTACTGAGTGACACCCAAGGAAGGAGCAGGGATGGGGGGACTGGGAACGGCGGAGCGCAGAACTGGGACAGGCTGGGGGGGACGTGTGTGACTGGGGATAGTGGGGAGTACAAAGGGGACATCCTGGAGAGGGACTGGGAAGAGGGGAGGACACTGGGTGACACCCCAGGGAGGGAGCAGGGACTGAGGGCAGTAGGGTGAGCACAGAGGGCTGTGCCAGGGAGTGGTTGGTGACAGCGGGGGGGCCACGGGGACAACCCACAGAAGCACTGGGGACAGTGGGGAGGTCAGGGGCTGTGTCCCAGGGAGGGGTTGGGGACAGGTTGGGGGCCGGAGCATGGGGACGTGCCCACCCCGTGGCTCAGCCGCGTTCCCCCATACCTGCGCCTGCACCAGGGTGTCCCCATAGAGCACCAGCCCCGGGCCCCCCTCGGGCAGCGCCAGGCTCAGGCTCAGCGCCACCGGGCTCAGCTTGTCCTTGAAGTCGGCCTCGTCCTGGGGGCACCCATAGGCACCCCAGTGAGCACCCAGCACGCCCCGCCCCGGGACCCCCACCCGGTCAGGCGGGGGACACCACTGCCCACATCCCTGTCCCATCCCTGTCCCCATCCTGCCTGGCGATGCTCCCGTTTCCATCCCTGTCCCCATCTCGGCTGAGGCCGCCGCTGTCCCCATCCCAAACCCTTGCGCTGCGGACGTCCCCATCACGCCCCCGCCAGCCCGCGCCGGCGCCGTCCCCGTACCCGCAGGTAGGCGGTGAGGTTGAGGCACACGGGGGGTGCCCCCGTGTCCAGCTCCAGCTCCTCGCGCCAGGACGCCTGGTGGCCCTGCAGCAGCAGCACCCTCCGGGACAGCCGAGGCTTCAGCCGGTCCAGCTGCAGCTCGGCCTCGAGGCCTGGCACAGCGGGCGGGGGGGAACACGGCGCCGGTGACCCCCCGGCTGTGCCTCGTCCCCCCGTCCCCGCGGCGCCGGCACTCACGGATGCGCTGCGGGACGTTCTGGCCCCTCACGCTGACGCAGAGCACCACGGGGAAGCTGCGAGGGGCAGCACCCAGGGGTGCTCAGGGACCTGCCCCGGGGCAACGTCCCCACAGCGCCGCCGTCCCCGCGGCGCTGCCCCCGCCGCACGGCTCACCAGCTGACGCGGGCGCCGGAGCCGGGCAGGACGCACTCCAGGACCTCGGGGTTCAGCCCATCGGGGACACTCAGCTGGGTCCGGGCCACCACCACGGGCTGTCCCCTGGGACGCAGGGCCAGAGCTGAGGTGCTGGGGACCGGCGCAGTGCCCCCCTTGGGCTGGACCAGCACCGGCGCGACGGGCACTCACCGGTACACGGCCACTTGGGCCGCGCCGTAGGCGCCCACCAGCAGATCTGTGGGGACGAGCGGGGGGTCGGTGACAGGGCAGGGGGCAGCGGGGGGCAGCGGGGGCACGGCGCTGGGGGTCGTACCCGGGTAGCCGTTGCCGTCGAGGTCGGTGGCCCCGCGCAGGGAGAAGCCGAAGGCGGCCGGGCCGGGGAAGGGGCTGTCGAGGCGCTGGGTGGGCAGCGGCTCCAGCCCCTCGCTCTGCCCGCGGAAGATGAAGACCTGACCGCCGCCACCGTCACCGCCCAAGGGGGCACCCACGGCCACGTCTGCGGGCACGGGGGGGATGAGTGCGCCCCGGCTGCCTCAGCTCCTGCCCCTCTTTCCCCACTGCTTTAGACCGCGCACCGCGGGGGCCCCCTGGGGCAGCGGCCCCCGTCCCATCCCTGTGCCGGGCGCCGTTACCGCCGAAGCCGTCCTTGTCCTGGTCCCCGAGGCTGGCGATGGCGGCGGCGAAGCGGCCGTAGGGGTGGGTGCCCGTCAGGGTCTGGGGGGGCCGGGAGAGGGGCCGCTGCGGCCCCCCCAGGTACAGGTAGAGGCGCCCCAGCTCACTGCGCTGCCCGTCGGGGCGCCGGGCCATGAAGAGGGGGGCACCCACCAGCACGTCGTCCTGCCTGCACCCAGGGCAAGAGTCAGGGGGAGGGGGCCCAGGTTTAGGGTCTGGTAGCACCCGGGGGGGTGCCAGGCAGGGGCAGCACCCATGGGTGCTCCTACGGGGGGGGGACGACAGTCCCAGCTCTCACCCATCCCCATTGACATCAGCCACGGCCACTGTGTGCCCAAAGTACGATGCCACCTAGAAAGGGTTTGGGTGAGGGGAGGCACTGGGGGGGGGGCACGGGGTTGTGCCACAGGCACGGCAGGGTGTGCCAGGTGATGGGTTGGGGGAATTTGGGTGCTGGGGGTGCTGGGGTACCATGGGGTGACTGGGCAGGGTGGCAGTGGGCAGCAGGGAGCCATGGGGTGCTGGTAGGGAGCAGTGGTGCAAGACGGGGGGGGACTGGGGACAGGGTGCTGGGGGTGTCTGGGCAGTGGGGCAGGTGCTGGGCTGTGGGGTGGCTGCAGGGTGTTGGGTACCTGCTCGCTGGTGGTGCTCCACAGCTGGCGCAGGGTCACTCCCACACTGAAGATCTCCACCTGCCCAAAGCAGTGTCAGGCCCTGGCCCCATTACAGGGGGGCACATGGGGTGCATTGAACCACAGAAGCACAGAGTGGGTTGGGTTGGAAGGGACCTTAAAGCTCCTCCAGTTCCAGTGCCTGCCACGGGCAGGGACACCTTCCACTAGAGCAGGGTGCTCCAAGCCCCATCCTACCTGGCCTTGAGCACTGCCAGGGATGGGGCATTTACCACTTCTTTGGGCATGGCCTTGGTGGTGTCCCCCTCATTGGGCACCCACACCTGGCCCCACTCACCTCACCCCTCGTGTTGCTCTTGTTGGGGACCCCCACCACGTACTCTGCAGGGACAAGAGTTCTGAGTGCCCCCCATGGCACTGGGGTGGGCACAGGGACACCTCTGGCACCGAGGTGGACTCAGAGGGTGCCCAGGGCCCATGTGTCCCCCCCCCAAGCACTTACCTTTGGTTTTGGGATTGCCATCAAACTCGCCCACAGCCACAGAGTACCCTGCAGGGAGATGGGCACCAGTGACCCCCCTGTGCCTCAGCTCTGGGGCTGTGGGGCTGCCCCAGGCTCACTACTCACCCCGGTACCCATCCTCGTAGTCAAAGGACACCGGCATCTCTGTGGGGCGTCCTGGTTGCTCCGGCCACAGCAGGGACTTGCCATGGAAGCGGGTGAGAATGGCATCAATTTCCACCCAGTACAGGAGCCCTGCGGGACGTGGGGTGGCAACAGCGCTGATAGGGCACCTGCTGGCACTGGCCCTGGGCTCCCAGTGCTGCTCTGGGTGGCACCTACTGAGGTGCCCCATCCTGGGTGCCCTCATCTTGCTGTGCCCACCCAAAGGCAGGACTCACCCATGAAGTAGTACCCGCCGGGAGCACCCAGAACCAGTGTCCCATCCTGCGGGAGGAGCTGGTGTCAGCAGCCACACTGGGGCACCCCGCCGCATTACCTCCTGCAGCATGCTTCTCTCACCCAGCATCCCTATACCATCATCCCCAACCCAACATCCCCATCCGAGCACCCCAACCCCAGCATCCCCTGCCAGCACCTCCATCCCAGCATCACCCATCCCAGCATCCCAACTCAGGTACCATCCCGGCCTCACCCTCTGCGTCCCCAGGAGCATCCCCTGATCATCCCCAGGGTCACCCCGAGACCCTCCGCACCCATCTCACCCTGGTGACGGCTGCGCTGAAGCCGATCTCGCAGTACCGCTTGTCATAGGCTGCGGGCACCGGGCAGGGTCAGACCGACCGCG
The DNA here is from genome assembly GCA_017639245.1 of Myiopsitta monachus. Classification (NCBI taxonomy): domain Eukaryota; kingdom Metazoa; phylum Chordata; class Aves; order Psittaciformes; family Psittacidae; genus Myiopsitta; species Myiopsitta monachus. The sequence goes on from CM029919.1 coordinate 5,209,768, forward strand.
GGCGGGGGGCACCCAAACCGCCCGCGCCCCCGGCCCCACGCACCGTAGTTGCTGTCGCGGTAGGCGCCGGCCATGACGTGGTCGCGGCAGGGCGAGTACCACGCGACGCGCGGCGCGCCGGGAGCCCCCACGAAGCAGGCGCCGGTCGGGGTGCGGAACGCCTCGTGCCGCCCGTCCAACGCGTTCCAGTGCTGCAGCGGGGCGCAGGCCTGGCCGAGGCACGGGGATGCGCTGGGTGCCCCCCCCCAGCCGCCCCCCCCCCCCCCCCCGCCCGCCGCCTGCACCCACCACGAGCGTGCCGCGCCAGCTGGCGACGGACGCGCCGAGCCACTGATGCGATTTGTAGGTGCGCAGCTCCAGGGGACCCTGCGCCTCCGTTTCGTCTCCTGCGGAGCAGCGCAAGGGGAGCGTGAGGGAGCTGTGCCCCCCCCCCCCGAGGCCCCCGTCACCCCACGGCCCCCACTCACCCGTGGTGTCGATGGGGAGGGGGTCGCAGGGGGTCCCGCTGGGGGGCCAGGGGCAGAGGAAGACGGCGCCGGGCTCCACCGCGCCGGGCTGGGAGGTGTTGGCGCGGGGGGCCCCCACCGCCACGCTGGAGCTGCGGTGGGCAGGGGCTGGGCGTCGGGGGGGGTCGGGCGCTGTGCCCGGCCGCAGCCCCCGCGCTCCCCGTACCTGCCCCGGGCCACGTGGAAATCCAGGGAGAAGCCGAAATAGCTGCCGGGGGGGCCCTGGTACGTGGCGGGGGGGTCCTGGAGGAGGCTGAGGGCAGGGGCCGAGCGCAGCGCCCCGAGGAGCAGCAGAGCCCGCAGCGGCGCGGCAGCACCCGCAGCAGCGCCCATCGCCTCCCGAAGTGCGGCCCCAGCCCCGGCGCAGCGCGGCCCGGCCCCGCCTTATCTGGGGGGATGCAGCCGGGACGGGACAGAGGGGCCGGGGGGGGGACAGGAAGGGGAACCCCCGCACACGCAACCACACGGGGAGGGGTGGGGGGGGGACACGGCCACGGGGGAAGCAGCACAAACCCGCACCCAGCACCCGCGGAGCCCACCCCCGCCCGGGCCGTGGCCCCGTATCTCGGGGTGCAGGCCCGGCCAGAGGAAATGCGGTGGGAGGGGGGGGTGCTACGGGGTGCAGGGGCCCCATCCGCTGTCCCCAAGGTCCCCTCTGCAGCAGAGGGAGCAGTGAGGGGCTCCCCCCTATCGCAGCACCAGCACCGGGCATCGCCACCAAACTGCCCCAGGCACGGGCACCCCAAAACCCCACCAGGGGAGAAGAGCGGGGCCGGGCAGCCCAGCGCCGCTGGGAAAGAGGCAGGCGAGGGGATGAGCGCCAGGGCTGGGGACAGCCGCAGCCAGGCCAGCAAGAGGGCTCCTTGTCCTGGATGCAGGGAAAGGTACCTGCAGGCCAAGTCAGGCCTGGGCAGTGCTGGAGCGGGTCCAGAGGAGGGCACGGAGGTGCTGCGAGGGCTGGAGCAGCTCTGCCATGGAGCCAGGCTGAGAGCTGGGCTGGGGCAGCCTGGGGGAGAGAAGGCTCCTGAAGGGGAGACCTGAGAGCAGCTCAGTGCCTGAAGGGGCTGCAGGGAACCTGGAGAGGGGCTTTGGACAAGGGATGGAGGGACAGGACAGGGGAATGGCTTTAACTGCCAGAGGGGAGACTGAGATGAGCTCTTGGGCAGAAGCTCTTCCCTGTGAGGGTGCTGAGGCGCTGGCACAGGGTGCCCGGAGAAGCTGTGGCTGCCCCATCCCTGGCAGTGCTCAAGGCGCAGTTGGACACAGGGGCTTGGAGCACCCTGCTCTATGGAAGGTGTCCCAGCCTGTGCCAGGGGTGGGACTGGAGGAGCTGAAAGGTCCCTTCCAACACAAACCAGGCTGGGATTCTGACTCTTGCCTGGTGTCATCCTGGTTACAGGCTCACCAGGCAGGATGGTTGTGCCACTCGCTGTGCTGAGGGCTCCTGCCCGAACACTACCCTTTAACCCCCCCCCCGAACCAGACAAATTGTAAGTACGTTCTCTCTGCATTCAGCTCAGTGGCTGCCGAGCAAAGAATCCCAATTCAGGTCGTTGTACTTGATGAACCAAGCATCCAATGCTGGTATGTTAGGAAGAAGCCCTGGGCTCCATCCCCATCAGCTGCAGCAGCTCCAATTCACGTCATGCAACAACCACGCATATTTTTCCACAAATCATTGGTTTATTAGAAAGGTTTTTCCCCCTCATTTTACAGCATATATATATATATATATATAATCTTATGTGACAAAGTTAAATACAGTCTGTTTATGCCTGGTAAGTAATGACAGGTTAATTATTTTTAGCACTATTCTGGAAGTCAACCCCCCCCTCCAGGCTGCAGCGTGAAGAGTGCCAGAACGTGGACGTGGGATCTAGAAGCTAAGGAAGCCCAGCACTGAGACATTAATACTGAATCTTGTTATTTACAGAGAAATTGAGTCCCTTTTTGTGACCGCTGGGGTTCAGACCTGCTCAAACACAACATTTCTCATTCCAAGAGTGAGGAAGCTCCAGATGTTTTGATGCTTTCAGTCTCTGCCTGCCCAGGAGGATGGGGAAGGGGACACCTCACTGCCAGGTCCCAAACCAACCCCAGAAGGTGCCCTCAAACCGCTCTGACACAGGGACCTGAATCCCAAAATCCCAGTGCGATGGGAGAGCTCGTGGCTGGAAGAGCCTCCCAGTGGTATCGGCTGGAAGAACCGAGCAATCCCTTAGGGAACATCAGGGTTAGTCCTAAACCACCTCTCCCTGAGGGAGGACGGGTTCCAAGGCTCTTCCCTCACCAGAAGGCTGCTGGCACCTGCAAATCACCCACTCGAGCCCAGGGGGGAAGCAGCGGAGACAAACCCGGGTGTTTTACACTCTGCCACTCCCAAGGCTGCCTCCAGGGTGCAATTCCTACAGCAGGGACACAGAGCCGCTCGTGGGCCGCGTGCCCCCCGCAGGCGCCTGCTCGCAGCCTTTGTGTTACGCTGTAAAATGCTAAATGAAGATTCAATTTTATTTTTTTGGGGTTTTTTTTACATTTTATGGTACATAAAAACTTCAAAAATACGTGAGCTCGATAAACTATACATGCTGAAGTCGTCCTGCAGCTAGCTGCAACTCCAAAGTGGAACCTTTCCAAGTGTCTTATTTCACCTACAGCAAACCTATTTACACAAAAGCCACCAGAACAAGTACCACTAAAAGAACTGGCTGTAAAAAATATTATTGCAATATACTACAAATGTAACCTTTTTATAGGAGCTACAAAAAGCAGCATCTTTGTTTACAGAGTTCAGTGCAATTCTTTACATTGAAAAAAAAATAATCCTATAAATTAATAAGGAAACCATCAGTATTACAGAGGAAAGAGGGATTCACTTCACACACCACGGCCACTCTCCCCAGGCCTCAGTATTGCTTTAATTCCCAAAGGGATTTTTCTCCTCTCTCCCAACACCACAGGAGGTGGAAGTCAGTGAGATGTTTTCCCTCCCTTCAGGAGAAGAGTGGTCAAACCCCAGACTGGAATCACCACCGCAGAGCCTCTCTGCAGCCCAGGACACGGGGCTCCAGATACACGTGTAGCTCCTCTCTTCCTCTTTACAGTAAGATCCTAATTCCACCTTTGCTTCTCACCCGGAGGACAAAACCCCCGAAATAGGCAGTCAGGAACCTCCTGTGATGCCTGAAGACTGGTGCTGGCCCAGCCAAAACCAGCATGGCCTTACCCTTCCCTCCACCTCCTCACCAGCATCCACGCCACCAGTTCCGCAGTGCTTTCTCACCCATTCCAAGCTGGATTCAATCATGCTGTTAATTGGATGACCTCATTAAAAGGGTTTTTAGAGACCTGTTAGTGTGTACAGGATCTCCTTCATCATGTACAAGGTGGCGAAGGGAGATGATGAAGTCCAAGAATTAGGGAAAAGAATAAAATAGAGCCTTTCCAAGCATCTTGCTGGTCTACATGTGAAATGATTCTCCTATGACAGTGCTGCTACGTGCACAGAGGTGTTGGGGACATGAGACTTGTCCCTGGTAGTGGATATACACAACGCTTACAACTGACCCACCGCCTGCTGCTCCCCAGCCCTCGAGCCTCTGGCTTCTTTGGCTGCTAAAGAGTGAAAAGAAATTCTCAGGCTTCACCCGCCAGCCGGATCAACTCCAAACCCCTTCCCAAAATGCGCAAGATTCTCCTTCCTCCAAGGCTACTTCATTTTGTCCTTCATGTGCCATGACTGGGTGGATGCTGCAAGTCCTGTCCTGAGAAGATGGGGTGCAGCAGAGGGTGAAGGTGTAAGGCTGTGGCAGCCGCAGCGGCAGCAGGTCTTGGGGCAAGAAGGGTTGGATAAAGAGCATGAGGAACAGGATGGAAAGTGAAGGGGCCGGGATGAATGGCTGATGCCGGGATGATGTGGATGGGGTGGCTGGCTAGAAATGTAGCAGGGTGCCCTGGAATAATGGAGTGGGTCAAATGGGATAAGGAAATAGGCGTTAAGTGGGGCTGGGGTATGTGGTGAACCTGAGCGAGGGGCTGGGGATGGGGGTGTGGGTGGATGCCGATGGCAGCGGCAGCGGCGGCAGCGTGATGCTGCAGGATGGCGTGCTGCACCGTGGTGATGGACGTGGCTGAGGCCGCCGGCGGCTGCTGGATGTGGATGGGCTGCAGGGCAGGCGCTGCCGGAGCCAGGGCTGCTGAGGCTGGGAAGGCCTTGACCTGCTTTGCCATGAGCTGCTGCTGGATGTGCTGCTGCGCAGCTTGCTGCAGCTTACTGTACTTCTCCATCTCCTCGGGTGTAAAAGTGATGGGTTGGCTCTCAAGCGGTGCTAGAGAGGAATCTTCCCCTTCCCGATCCCCTTCGATGCCTGGCTCCCCACCCTGAGGCACATAGCCAGGAAAGTGCTCGACATCTGGAACTAATGGCATCATACTGGTTTCCACCGGGACTGGCTGGCTGCCCCTGTCCATAGGTTCTAGCCCATCACCATCACCTGGATCTGAGAGGAAGCTGTGTGGCATAACCAGATCTCCAGACCTGAAGCACTCGGGAAGTGCCGGCGCCTCGAGGGGAATGGACCGCATCTCCACAGCAGGTTCGTCCCGTTTCTGCTCATCCAGAGGCTTGTCCTGAATCACCATCACCACTTCTTCCAGGAGAGACTGGCCACCCAGCTGAGCCTCCTCAATGCCCTGGGAAGCCTCCTCAACATCCGACAGCTCTTGCTCCTCACCCCTCTCCAGCCCAGACTCCTCGTATCGTTTGGTGTTTGGCTTCCGAACAGTTGGCAGTTTCCCAATTAAGGGGAGAACCGGTTTGTTGCCTAAGGAAGGAGGAAGTTTGGGGCCAAAGTAGCCCTGGGGGGGATCCTTGAGCTTTATTCCCACCTTGTTTGCCCCTGGGAGCATCTCATCAGTCACACAGGGCTTCTTCTCAACCTTCTTGGACTGAATCTTTTCCAGGAGCAGCTTTGCAGTGACAGAGTTTCTCTCCTCAGGGCTGCCATCCCCTTCTGAGGCCCTGCCTGCACCAGAGCAGCTGCTGTTCTGGGAGAGGGAGCCAGATCCTTTCAGATCCTCTCCTTTGCCATCCTCTTTCTTCAGCGAGGATCCTTCACCTCGGCCTGCACGGAAATAGTGTGGAGACTGCGAGCGGTAGATTTTGGACCTGATGAAGTCTCTCCTCCCGGGTCTCCTCTCCTCGGGGCTCTCGTGGCCTCGAGAGCCCTTCCGTGACAGGGACCTCTGCGAGTGGCTCCTGGCGCTGCGGCTGCGGTCCCTGCTGTAGCTGCGGCTCCGTTTCCAGCTGCGCTCCGTTGCACTGCGGCTTCTCCTCTTGCTCCGGCTGCGGCTGCAGCTGCTGCTGCGTGTCCTGCCCCGGCTCCTCGTTCGTGACCTGCCTCGAGGGTGTGTTGTGCTCCTGCTCCTGCTCCTCGACCTGCTCCGGCTCGAGCTGTAGTCGTCGTCTGAGGAGGAGTACTTGTGCCGCTTGGATCTGTGACTTGAGCTGTTGTAGTCGGAGTCATCCTCCGAGTCATTGGACCGCTTTGAGTGGCACCTCGACCGGTCACTGTAATCGCTGTAGCTGTCGTCCGAGTAGCTCCGCCGGCGGCTGTAGCGGCTGTGGTCTGAGGAGGCGTCAGAGCTGGAGGAGTAGGACCCGCGGGAGGAGTGCCTGCGCTCCGAGCGGGAGCGGCTCCGGGACCGCTCGCTGCCGGAGTCATCATCGCTGTAGTGCGAGGGGGACTTCTGCCGGCAGCGCTTCCCGGGGGAGCCCTCCTCGCTGTCATAGTCCCCACTGCTCTGCCGGCTCCTGCGGGCGGCCCTGCCCGGAGCAGGACCTGAACAGCGCCTCCTTGGAGCAGGGAACTGCTGCAGGTCAGCCCTGTGCTTTCTGCTGCAGTGCTCCAGACACGAGTTACCTCCATCATCTTTCTTGCCGCTGCTTCCCTCCTCTGCAGACAGAGACTTCTTCTGGGACTCCTGGGAGCATCGCTTTCTCCTTGGGCAGTGCCCGCACTCCTCGGGCAGTTCTGTTTTCAGGGCCCGTTCCGATTCAGTCGAAAGACAGGATTTGCCTTTTTTGTGCCGGTGTCTTCTCCGTTTCCTGGGTTTCTCTTCCCCCAGGTCAGTTTTCCGGCCCTTCTCATCAGCCTCCTCCTTGTGTTTCCGTCTGTGTTTGTTGGACTTTTTGTGCTTCTTTTTCTTTTTGTGTTTATGGGACCTGCCAGATTTGCTCTTCCCCATTATGCCTTTACCACCCTCTTCTCCCTCTCCCTTACTAACACTCACCAAGCTGGACTCCTGCTTGTTCTGGGAGCCACAGCTGGACAGAGATTTGGTTTCCATTTTCAGAGCAGAACTGTTGGCTACGCCTTCTGCCTCCTTGGGTTTGCTCATCTCACCAGGTTCTGTGCTCTGACCACTTTCCTTACAAAGTCCCCCTGGCTCCTTGGGTTTCTCTGCCCCTTTGCCTTTACCATCTTTATTGCGAGAGAGCTTGAAATCAAAATACAGGGGGTTACAACTGTAGGAAACTGACGGTTCTGCTTTGGTAAATATGAGAAGCTCTGAAGGCCACTGGAGGGTCGTGCTCTCATCTTTACTTAGAACAGGGAAAAAAGGTCCTGTGGGATGCTTTGGTCCTTCAGAGACATTCTTACAGGTTGAGGCAGGCTGTGGGGCTTCTTTAGCAGTGTCTGGCTCAGCGAGGTCGCTCTCTAGTAGATGTTTGTTCTCCTGCACATTCGCATTTTCCAGGACTTCTTTTAGCTCAGTTTTGCTCTGCTGAGTTGTGTTTTCAGTAGTGCTCTGCTCCTTCTGCTGCCCCGTGCTCTCAGGAGCCTTCTCTGAGTGCTTGCTGGGTTTGGGCTTTGGAGAACCGCCCTTTTTAACTTCATGCGTGGCTTTTCTGTTCACATTTTCAGCTTCCATTTGTTCGGTAGACTTCATGAAAAGCAGGAATTGAAAGTTAGGCTTCACTTTACAATGGGCTGGGGGAATATAGTGGTAGTATTCTGGTTCAACTGCCATTGGTCCATCTTCTCGTCTCATCTTTTTTAGTTTTGACAAAGTAGTGGCTAGAGACCCGTTGTCTTTGTCATGCTGGTCATCTTCCTCTGCCTTGCCGTCAGAGCTATTCGTGCTTTCACCCTCGCCAGATTTCTGCAGGCTCCCTGCCTCTGAGGACCCTTTCTCATCAGCTTTTGCTCCATCTGCAGCATTCGATTCTTCCCCATGGTCCTTGAAAACAGAAGCTATAGTCTCAAGCTTCACTGGAGTCTTCTTTGCAAAGGAAAATGACACACCTATCTTCTGCAGGGGAGTTCCCAAAGTACTCTTGATGCCAAAGCTGATTGCTTGTGCTCCCTGGACAGGCATCTGGCTTGGTGTAACAGTGCCAGCAACTTGCCCAGTGTTTAAGAAACCTCTGTCCATATTCATCTCTGTAGCTTGGCCAGAAGTTGACTGGATGAAAGAGCTGCTGTTGGCTGCAGAATCATCACCATCATCTCCACCTTCCTCATCCACAGCCACCGTGGTGGTTCTGAACATGGGTCCACTTCCAGGAGCACTGTATGAACAAGTTAAAACAGAGGAAACAGCTGACTGCCACTTGTATACCCCTGCAAATGGATTTATGCCTCATTTAAAAGTCTTCTACACAAAGCTGTGGCTGCCCCATCCCTTGCAGTGTTCAAGGCCAGGCTGGACAGGACTTGGAGCAACCTGCTGTAGTGGAAGGTGTCCGGGCCCATGGCAGGGGCTGGAACTGGAAGAGCTTTAAGGTCCCTTCAACCCAAGCCAGTCTGGGATTCTAGGATTTCAAGTACTCTGGTATCCAAAAATACACATTAAAATAGCATTACACAGCCATTTGTTAATAAAAATAACGAACTGAAGAAAACATACTGCTGGGTAAAAGCATTTGGGGACCCTCTGGACTACGGCTTCAGGGAATTCACTCCCCCCCAAACCACAGCATGGGGCGTGGCTTGCCCTCCAAACCTGTGTGTGATTACAGGAGTCAGAATGGCAGCACAGCCCAGGGCTGCAGCCCCAGGCAGGGCTCACACACAGGCGCCCTGAGGGTGCTCAGGGATCACTCCACTCACCATTCAGGCTGCCTCCTCTGCTCAGCCAGCTCATGGAGGCGCCGCAGGGCCTTCTCCTGCTTCCTTTCATCCTTCCGTGATCTTGAAGAGACGTTGCGAGCAAACTCCCTCTGCTTGAGATCTTTCAACCTCTGAGGCAAAAGAAAGCAGGAACACATTAGATCAAAGTGGGTTTGGGGTAAAGTGTCCAAAAGCAGCTCTGCTGCACACTGGAAGTGCACTGTCAAGCCCCTCCCCAGGAACATTCATTGAGCTAGGATGGAGCAACAGCATCATAGCTCAACAAACCACATGGAGCACACTGCCATCCTCCCAGTAGCTGAACGAAAAGACAACTGTTGATCACTTTCAGTTATTTCAAGTCTGTGTATCTGCATATCCAATCAACATTACTGGTTTTCTTTAGCATGTACAATAAAGCTGATTTCAAAGCAACAAGCAAATTCTGGAAGGAAAAGGGGAAAAATAAAGGAATGGTTTTGCTGCTCTTGCAGGGTGCAGATGTACTTGACAAACAGCACATGACAGAAGTCTGAATAGCATGGACAGAGAGGGATTAGCTGGTGCAAGAGTTACCCAAGTATTACATCTTCCAAAAGCAATGTACAAATTACACTGGAGAAGGTGCCAAAATCCCATGCAGATGATTCCAGTAAGCAAAGAAACAATACAACATACACCACAAACAGTCACTTGCTTTCCTGACAGTAGTTCTGAGATGGGTTCTCAAGAAGCAAAATGCTCTAAAATGCTCTTTTGGGTTTGGATACTTGGGAGATCAAAACCACCAAGTGCTTCAGGAATCCTGGCATAGGAGTAAGTCAACCAGTCCCAAGGGATTCCAAATGTCACAATGTCAGAGGAAATCTAGAGATCCAGTTGTAACAGAAAAGGAACATCCAAGACTATAGGAAATGTTTGAAAGTCCTTGTCTCAAAGTGCTAGGAAACAGACTGCTGTTTCTCCTCTGCATAAGGGGAAAATTCATAAGGCTTTTTTAGAGCACTGTGCAGAAGTTCAAGTGACAGCAAGGAAAGACCCTTCCCACCCAAAGGGATTTACTTTTCTTTTTTGGTGCACAGTATGAAACCCTTCCAAAAGGCCCAATTCCAGAAAGGATCATGGACCCAGCTTCTGAGGAACTTTCCTGTTTTCAGGCATTTCACTGAGGGCCTGAAGGACTAAAGGGATTGAAGCAGCAGTCACTTGAGAAAGCTTCTTGTACAAGATGTACAAATCATTGGTGATTTGTAAATACACCCTGTGGCTGCTGACTGCCTCTTGGATGGAGCAAGGTCATCATAAAATGGTTTGCGTTGGAGTGAACCTTGAAGCTCACCCACTTCCAGCCCCCCGTCCAGGCAGGGACACCTTCCACTAGACCAAGTTGCTCCCAGCCCCATCCAAGTCAGGCTGGACCACACAGAAACAATGGATCTGAAAACTAACCCAAAGCTCAAATGAGAGGCATCAAGTTGGCCCAATGTAAAGAGAACATTGCTTTGTGAAAAAGGGGGAAGATTTGACAAGACAGGATTTTCCTACCTAATGGTATTTACTAAATGTGGTTGAGCATTGCCAAATTCAGAGGGGAAGACACACAGGAAAAGCTACAGCTATAGACACTTGTAGAAAGAAACTCACTCTTGTGATCTGGCCTCCAAAATTAGAAGGGTTTGCTTTCAATACATCAGCTGAAAACGTCACATCACAAAGAAGAAAAGAGAGTAAAAATGTAACAAGAGTGGAAGAGGTAAAATACAAAAAGCAATGGTTAGGGCCCAGGCTGCTGCTGGGGTGCGAGCTACTCTACAGAGCAGGAATGAGCCAGTGAAGCTACAGGACAGAGCTCAGGGAGTCTGGAGCAGGAGCGGGGACACACATACACACTCAGACACAGCAATGATCCCACCTGGAACAACAGAGCTACTTTCACCAGGACAAGTAAAGGGCTCCAGGGTTTTGTGGTGTATGTTCAGTGGTGAGTAGTGATTTTTTTTCCAAGAGGGAGGAAAAAAAGAAAGACAAAAAGAAGTGGGCTAAGCAATGCTATCAGCTTTTTCATGCCAATTCGAAGAGCAGCTCTAAATGCTCCAGGAAGTTAAAGTCACCAACAGCTGACAGAACTACTGCACTGGGGTTTGATGCCAAGTCTCTCAATCACTCATCCCTTTGGAAAACACATGGCCTGGCTATTTAGCACAGAACAAACTGTGACCTTTCCTTTTGGAGAGGAAGGTGCAACGGTGCACTGGGAAACCCAACCCCAGCCATGGCCGTAAATATCTCCCAGGAAAGCAAACAGGCTCCAAGCCTCTTGGTAATGCTGTAGCTGCTCGTGATGCCTCCACTACAATAGACAGGTTTAGTGGAAACAGAATTAAATGCCCATTTCCTTAGATGCTGATCTTTGTGTGTCTCTGCTCCCCAGACCTCCCACTCTCCGCATGTATCAACTAGAAGTGATGCAGCAAATCACTATCTTGGTGCGCTGTGACTCCAGCACAGGCGGCACAACAACACCCGGCCACACCGGTACCGGAGCCCTTCTGGGTGACAAACCATCAACCCTGCTTTCAAGGCTGCTGAGTTTACTACTCCCCAGATGAGGGAGAACCTGGTCTGGTTTTGGGAAGCTGACTTTGCAGAGGACTAAGATCTCAAGGCCGAGTTCCTCTTTGTTGCACACCAGAAGGAAGAAGGGTCTTGCCGGGGATAGAAAAGCTCCACAACTGCACTGTGCCATCCCCCTGGGAATGTAAAATCATAGAATCCCAGAATGGTTTGGGCTGAAGGGACCTTAAAGCTCATCCAGTTCCAACCCCCTGCCACAGACCAACACTGAACTTATAAATAGCCAGAACTTTTCAAGATACCCTGTCAGTGATTGTCACCTCACTCGCTGCTTCAAGTGCATCACTGAATCCAGTCATTTACCCATGCAGAGAACGGTGGATAACCAGGCAAGCACAGCTATGCCCACCCTAAGCCCCAAACCTAACTGGGGTGAAGCAATTAAAAGCCTGAAGTACAATTTCGCAGCAGTAAAAGCAGTGTGTGGAAGCACTGAAATGCTTTCCACTCTACTCCAGGGCTCAGCCTTCCCACAAAGCTATTTCAAGTGAATTGATATTTAAGCTTGGCTTACGCTAAAGAAACTTCCACCTAATCCTTAGGCAAAGGTCCATGATTTTAATACTCCAAAATCTCTACACTACTTTTTGGACCACACCATATATGTGGGTGCTCCTCCCCACTCCCCCCCCACCAAAGACCTTTAGCCAAGGATTCCATGTAGCTACTGTATCATCCTCAGAGGGCTTCTCACTAACTCAGGAACAGGAGCCCTGGGAACCCATCTCAAGCTGAAAGCAGCCTTTTTAGGTCTTCCCACAGTGCTCAGCAAAGCTATCATTTCTGTAAGAGGATTAAAGCCACCAACCTGCATTAAATCAAACACACAGCCCTGTTGTTACTGGGGGATTTCCACATTAGGAAGCTTTTTTTCCTCCTAGGCAGTGTGATTTCTGAGGAAGCAGCAACACATTTCCAAACTGTAGGGCGAGAGTGACCACGAGGCCAAGAAATCCTATTCTGCTGGGTTATTACTTCAGCTCTAAGGGCCACATCAGTGCCCACAAACAAGGACACAGATCACCAGCACTTCAATAGGTTGCCCAAATTCCTGCCTGCTAGCAGCAGTACTTCACTGCCTCAAGCCTCTCTTCAGCTTGGAATTGTGTTTCATTAATAGCTGCCACCCACCTCAGCTTTGTAACAAAGAATAGTATTTAAAGTTTTCAGCCTTGTTTCTAACAAAATAACTCAGAAGTCTCCGAATTTCCATGGGAATGCAAACTGAGCTCCTCAAGAACAGGTTTTCTGTAAGATCTGCAACTACCTCAGTGCTCCAGCACAAAGGCGTCCTGGATCATCTCCTGGTCACCGCATAGCTCAGGAGTGGCCAAACGGGCAAACATCACCATCACCTTGTGATTCCCTTCAAACTGGCTTCAATGAGCTGCACTCAGGCATCAGTGAAAAGCTCCAGAGACAGCCCATCACGGACACGTGAAAGGGGTGAAATGAAAAGGGAACAGTGAGGATCCAGGAGCTGTTGTAACACATGCTGTGGCAACCGTGCCGGAGGTTTTGCTGGTAGGATGGTGTGGAGGGGAGACCTGCCCGTTACCTAACTGGAGCACATGGCTTTCCGGGTTCCGGTAAAGGGATTTCCTATGCCTAAGTTGACAAAGCCATGCAGTTTCACTGAACTGAGGCCCATTCAAGAGGCATTCTTTGCCTAAAACTGCAGAGCAGAAAGTGTTACTCTCAGAATAAAGCCCTCTGCTACACTGCTTTCCTAGACCTGAAGATCCTGGACTTCCATGAGAAACCTTCATGCAGGAGAGCATGATAGACTTTATGGGATCCATGTACCATGAGATTTCAGAGTCTGTTTGAGACAGCAGACAGCTTGTGGAACAGCACAAGGGTGTCAGAGCCTGCTCCTCCCCTGCTATCGCTGCCGAGTCTCTCTGCCAATCCCTATTAAAGGATAATGCACACTTTCCATTACATGCCAGCACATTTCTGCCTTCCTGAACTTTTGACATGTGCTTGATTCTCTGCCACAAAAGCTTATAGGAGTGAACTACACCATTAGCTAAATAAGAGCTTAGAGGATGGCAACCTCTACAGTTTCACAGGAGTGAGAACACAAGCCCTGCTTATTTTTCGTAATCAACATTCTCTGCATGCTCAGAAATGAAGTGGAAAGAGCAAAAGGAAATGGCACAAAACTGCAGCTTCATTTCATCTTCATTTCTTCCCCAACACCTCAGTTTCAACTTAGGAAGACATATCCTGTGTTAATGGCACACGGATATCCCAAAGCCACTGGTCACAATGCTCAGGCCCCACATAGAGTCATAGAATGGTTTGAGTTGGAAGGGACCTCAAAGATCATCCAGTTCCAACCTGGAAACCAGCTTCCCAGAGAAGCATCTGGAGGTCCTGGGGGACAGCAAACCACCACGAGCCCTTGCAGCAAAGAACGCCACCAGTTCTACCACCAGAGCACTGCCAGCAGGTCGAGAGAGGTAAGTCTTCCTTTACTCAGTACTGGTGAGGGGTATTGGTGCTGAATATGGATTTTATGGAGCACTCTCCCTGCAGCAGGGCTCTTCTCCAAATGCATTTACCATCAGGAAGCAAGCAGCTCAACAACTAAAACTGGGATGAGAAAAAATACTATGGGGTTTTCTGAGGGTAGAAAAGCCTCCCATGTAACACCCACTGCCTTGGAGATTCACTCTCCAGTTTCCTACATCCAAGCTGTGCTTGAAGACATCTGTTGTTGGAAAGCACAAGTGCAAATCTCCCCAAACCAGGAAGTTTAGGGTTTGGATTTAGACAACTCATCAGCCACAGCAGGGACTGCGCTGGTAATTTTACTGCACTTTAATAGATTCCTCCAAATAAATGAGGGCATGAAGAGAACTGCAGATCTCTAGTCTCAGTTCTTGGGTTCCATCCTTTTTCCCAAGGAACTCCTTTACGGAAATACACTCCCTTTGACCTTTTACAAATAGAATCTACGGAGAATTCAGCTACAGGAAAGCCTGCATTTCAGTCCTGGCCAGAGCTCTCACAGTGAACCTTGCAGAGGCTTACACAGAACCACATTTGGTGCTCATGGGGAGTGTGGAAGGAGAATGTTTTCATTCTGTTGGGTCAGTGACCGAGGGTACAGCTCAACCCTTCACTGGGATGTGAGCAGGGAAGAGGTGAAGCTCTGTGAGACTCTGTATGTACATTCTTGATGAAGTAAACTAAGAGTAAGAGCTGGCAGCAACCACCACATTACTTACACGTAAGGTAATTCCAACTGTAAGGATTTCTGCAACATCCCAGGCAGGGGTCCTTCATAAGCTACCAGTCCTACTTGGCAGGGACACCTTCCACTAGAGCAGCTTGCTCCAAGCCCCTGTGTCCAACCTGGCCTTGAGCACTGCCAGGGGTGGGGCAGCCACAGCTTCTCTGGGCACCCTGTGCCAGCGCCTCAGCACCCTCACGGGTAACAGATGAGTTCATTTTCTCTCTTGCAGGGCCATCTCCATGAACCCAAGTCACCTTCATTCCTCTGGCCTCTCTGGGGAAGGACTGACCATTTGGTGACTAGAGAGGGTCACTGTTCTTTCAAGCATCTGTACTTCTCATTCCAAGAAATAACGTCATTTAAGAAAGCCTAGGGCACAACATTGCACACCTCCAGCAGGATGTTTACAATGACTTCAACAGGCCAACGCTTTGTGATGAGAAACTGAAGATGATTTTCCCTGTTAAAATAATCAAGAATACCACCTTTTGGATAGAAAGCTGTTGAGGTCGATTCAGATAAATCCAAATGCTACATGAAACCAGTATAGTCAGGAAATGATAATAATAAAACCTCCCCTTTAATTGTTTGGTGTTAACAAGTTGGTCCAGAATTTATCCGGTAGGGATCAAGCCACTTACCTATCATCCCTGTTTCGCAATAATCCTGAGCTCCTTCCTGGAATACAAGACAGTGTCTTTATAACTGGGGAGTGGAAAGGGATCTGAGGATGGAACAGCTATTTCCAGGGACAGCTCACTGAGCCGCAGAAGGAACAGGCAAACACTTCCATGGCACGGGGATGTATAGTTAAAAATACTTAAAGGCAGAAATGATCTCGTGGAAATCTGTCCAACAAGCTGAGGAAAAGGCAAAAGGAAGCACTGATGCCTCAAGAATTACCCCTGAGAAAACAAACCACTGCAGATAATATACACCAAGCTGGTTTCCTGCGGTCAGCTACTGCAACATCTCACCTTTCTAAGAGCCCCCCAGTCAGCCTACTTTGAAGAGAAGTTGATGGTTTTCCTCAAAACATTTATGTTAGCCTTTATGGAACATTGCCTCCTTCTCCAAAGAGGCAAAAGCTGAAACTTCATGTGCCACATCTTACTAAAAAGCTTTTTTTCTTTAAACTACCTTAAAATTGAAAGTAGACTGTTGGAAATGAGCCTTCCTTGAGCAGCAGTGCCAGCAGCAGTGGCCTGGTGTTACTGACCAAACTCACCTTATTTCTAGGTAGTTTTGAGCTCACTCACTGAACACTGACCCAAGAGGGTGACACACATTTCATGGCATAAAGCTGCACCAGCAATTTTTTCCCTAAGCAAAGCATGATTGCTGCTTTGTATAAATCCCTGCGTGTCTAGAAATTAATGCTGGGTGACAGAGTGAGAGTTCGAGGGCTCATTTTCTCCAAAGCCTGCCCGACGTTACTGCAATGGATGAAAATTATCCAAGAACATCAGTTCCTTTAAAATAACCACCACCCTGTGCGTTCCCATGACATTTTTCTCACAGGTCACTCTCCTTGTGCTCCTGCTGATGACTCCTTTCATACCAATGAGGGGTGGTTGCTTTCCATAGGTTTACTGTTTCTCCCTCCACAGCATCTCCAGATGCTAGAAAAACTCTGGACCTTGCCAACCTCATGGAATCCCAAACCAGTTTGTGTTGGAAGGGACCTTAAAGCTCATCCAGTTCCAACCTCTGCCACAGGCAGGGACCCCTTCCACTACAGCGGCTTGCTCCAAGCCCCTGTGTCCAACCTGGCCTTGAACACTGCCAGGGATGGGGCAGCCACAGCTTCTCTGGGCACCCTGTGCCAGCACCTCAGCACCCTCCCAGAGAAGAGCTTCTGCCTAAGAGCTCATCTCAATCTCCCCTCTGGCAGGTTAAAGCTATTGCCCTTGTCCTGTCCCTCCAGGCCCTGGTCCCAAGCCCCTCTCCAGGCGTCCTGTAGCCCCTTCAGGCACTGGAGCTGCTCTAAGGTCTCTCCTTAAGAAGCCTTCTCTTCTCCAGGCTGAACAAGACCTCATATCAGTTCCCCTATTAATCACCCAAAGGATTTAAACAGGAGCTGACATAGTCAAACTGCATCACCACCCGGTAAGAATGTGACACAAACAAGTCCTTCCACCTCCTAAATAGATGCATGTCATTGCACTCGAGTTTCAAGCCAGTTGATGGAAAGCTGCAGGTGAAGTTCACTGCTATCGGGTAGCACAACTATGCCACCAGCTCGGCCAAAGCAGCCCCTTTTCCCAGCATGAACTAAAGGAATGACTTTCTCCTCCTAATTCTATTAAACCACAGTTCATCCCAGTACTCAAACAGGAACTGCCTGCCAGGAGAATTCCTGTTAACACTCCCTTCGAGTTATCACATTCTATACTCAGTACATGGGGAAAAAAAGCCCAACTCATACTCTGTAATGCCATAATCTTGGTTTTAATCTGTCGCTTCACTGCTATTTTGCAAGATCTAGTACTCGTCAGCTCATCCTCCTGAAGTTATCAGCATTTGAATGATTGTATCCTTAGAATTTATCACTAGGAATATCCAAAAACCTCCTTGGAGTTTTCATCCCAGGAGGAGCACAACACTGCTACCTGCTGTACATTTACATCTCATTCAGCTGCCTCAAATGGTTAGATCAGGCTAACGCATGAACCTGTAGTGTTTACTTTGCAGTCTGAAGTACCATGTAGATACCACAGGATATCCCTACCTTGGGAGCAAAGCCAGTTCCACAAGGATTCTGAATCCTCCTTCTCCCGAAGGTTACAGAATTTGGGAAGTGCTCCTTTTTTACAGTTCCTTTGCCACAGCCCATGATTTCCCAGTCTGTTTTCAGCAGCTTGACAGAACACAGACTGAAGTAATGAACAGGTACATGTGGCACGTCAGCAGCAGCCACCAAAGCTGCACTATGTTAAAAGCTGATGCAAACTGGAAGCCCACCCTCCCCACAGGTCCACTCCCCAGTTTAACAGCAGCCCATTTGCTGGGTCATTCAAGATCAGGCTCCTTGATGCCAACCATGGGCTGGCTCTTGTATTTGTTGGGTTTTTAAACACACGATGGCCATAAGAATCTGAACCAGTGACATAAACCACCTATGCCTGGGGCTGTAAGGAAAATAGATACACAGGGGAAATTCAAAGTGTTACCCACAAACAAGACCACTGCAGTGAATATCAAACTGATGAACTGTGCTATCAACACTCGTTTACCTGCTTGTGAGCATGATCGTAAGAGTTGATGTGGTTGTCAAACTCTTGATGCTTTTGGTACTGCTTGTCACAGAGTTCACAGTAGAAGTTTGCTCTGAGGTCCTCCAGTGCCTTGGCAATTGCCTTTTCTTTATCAACATAATCCTGCAAAATTCAGACACACAAACAAACCTTCAGTTAAACTTCCTGCAAAACAAACCGGAAGATGATCTTCTCCTAAGGTATCAGCACATGTGCTGATGCCAGTTTTGTGGCTGTTGGAGGAGAGCTGCTGGATTGTCAGAGATGAAAAGCGAGGTTCAAAGCCTCAAGCTCCCACACAAACAAACTGGCAGCTGCCTGCTCACAGAAGATGTGCAAAATACTCATCAAACCAAGCAAGATCACTGCTTTTGGTACAAAATCTCTGAATTTCAATGCTGAGACTTCCTCCATTTTGAGTGCTAACAGATGTCTGCTTCAGCTCAGTTTGTCTGCAATTCAACAGGGAGGAACACAGAGCTGGGGCTGGCAAAGCACGGCACAGAAACCGTGGAGATTAACTCACTCCAGTGTAGTTTTACAGTCAGAGAAATCCTCCCAGGAGCAATGCTGCCCATTAAGCTGAGCTCAGACACAGTGGTTACACTGGGAGGAGGTACAGGGAGTTGCCAATTAGTAAAAGAGGGGGAGACCACCTTAGAGGTTGCTGACAGTACCTTTTTCCTTATATAATTCACCATTAGGTGCAAAAATGAAGCTCCAAGCACAGGAGGTGTCTCAGCTGGCAGTGGTCACATCCTCCTCTCTTCAATTACAATCCCACCAGCAAAGTTACTATAATACCACCCAAACCCTAAGCTAGAGCAGGTTTATCTGATGCACGCAAAAGCAAAGCTGCAAATGCTGCATTAAAGTGTGCTGTGCGACCATCAGCACAGCCCATATGGCCAGTTAGCACAGGGACTTCAACTGGGATAGGGAGAAATTCTAGAACTCAAAATAGCCCAAGATGTGAGAAAAAGTACTGAAGTTGAAGAGATTCCACCTTCAGCACAAACTTCTTATGGGGAATTTCCTCACATGAGCAAGAGCCGGTAGCGAACATTTAAGAATGATCTACCATGAAAGCTCCTGTTCTTTTCAAGATCTTGTTCAAGGCAGTATGACTGATCCCCCATATTGCTACCTCAGTGAAGTGACATTCAAGTACTGCTGAGCATGTTTTCTATCAAGCAAAACTCGTGTAAAAGGTTTCAACGGGGGGAAAGGATCCGAAAAATTCCAGTGCTAAAAAGCTGTTCACCTTCTAACTACGAAAATCTGTTTCAAGTTCCTGCCTCTATCTATCACTAGAGCCCCTTGTTGAGAAATAATCAACACAACTTCATAAAGGTTTGAGCCTGAGGCAGGTCCCCAGAAGACAAGAAAGGGAAACAGAACAGCGTGAGCTCCCCAAAACAATGACATGTAAAGCTCCTCCGAAATGCTGACCAAGCTTCCTGCGCCATGTGCCGGGGTTTTGTCAGGAAGCATCCTGTGGCTCAACAATGCAAACACAGCCAGCTGAAAGCTCAGGATCCCTACAAAAGGAGGGAATTAAAGAGCATTTCTTGCTTGCTTCTTGGTCGTAGAGTTCTCTGAGTTTCCTTTGAGACTCACTGAATGGCTCATCAGGATGTGGCTGCAGTTGGCAGTTGCATAATGGACTCCTGCAGAGCAGTGGAAAAATGAGGCTGGCAGAGATTTCCCACAGATGAAACCAGAAAGGCAAGAGCCTGAAGGGAAAGCCCACTGATGATAACACAGCAGAGATGGGAGGGGCTGCCACCAAGCTCCTGAGGGGAAAAAACCCTGTGCTGAATAACAGCAGGGAGACAAAACAGTCTTGGAGGGCGACACACCTTCAACTACGCTTGAAAAGACAACTGCAAAACCCAGGGACATCCCCACAAATCACACTGCAGACCCGAGCTAAAGCATCATGCTATGCAGCTCGCACACCAATCAACCACTCTGAAGCCAAGGAATGCTTCCCACTCGACAGCTGCTGTCTGACAGGCGCTGGGGGTGCTGCAGGAGGGATCCAGGCTTTGGGCCACGTGCTGATGAGAAGGCTCCATGTCACGGCCAAACCTTCCCTCTGCAGCCTGCCCATGCCCTCAGCCTGCCCATGGGAACTGACATTAATGCTCTGGGTCAGTACCTTGTATTTCTGCCTTAGCTCCTCGGTGTCCTCCTTCTCCACCTCAAGCACTCGCCTCCGCTCGGTGGCATCTTCGGCGTAATCAAGCTTAAAAACAAATGAGAAGCTGTGATTTGTCCCAGGAGCACTCTGCAGAGCTGACACTGCCTGGGTGGGCAATGTCAACAAGATGGGGTTTGAAACAGGATCTTTGCCTGGGCTGCTTCACTTTCCCTGTCGTGTCATCCCACAGTGGAACCGACATGGGAAGCAGTTTATCCGCCTGTGGGGTGGACACTCCTGGCAACCCATGCACTGACAGAAGCAGCCTCACCTTTATGGAGGGGAATTCCAAAGCCCAGGAGTGTCAGACTCAGAACTTGGGTACCCACAAGTAAACAGAGGATGTGTTTTAGGACAAGTGTTTGTTACTGGGTTGATTTAAGAGTGAGTTTTTCTTCACTCGTGGGGCACAAATCCTCACTTTTAGATTTCTTCCCTATCCCCGAGGGCCAGCCAAGGAGGCTGGGTGATGTGGCAGGAGCTGGGTGACTTACCTCCATTTCCATCCGCCCCATGCCCATGACATCATACTTGACAACGATAGGGATGGGATCTGTCCTCCCTGGAAGAGGAACACACAGAGAGGCGGTCAGTGGCTGCTCTGTCACTGCAGCTCGCTTTACACATTGGGTTTGGGTGGTTAGAGATCTTGCCTTGGAGTGCAGAGACCAGAAAGCTACAGTGAACCAAACACAAGCCATTCTCACAGCTTACAGCCAAACTGCTTCTTAGCTCCAAACCAGTTAGAGTGATGCACCCCGAGTACTGCTCAATGGTATTTTCTGAACATTAACTGCTCGCATAAATTACTGGTGTTGTCAATGTTCAGCTGTGACAAGTCCTAGGGCAGGACTTGAGGAATGCACCTTCCCCTCAATGCTTCTTCCACATCAGGCAATGAGTACTCATCTGCCGATATGAGCAAAAAAGCTATTAAATTACCTTTTCCTGCTCTACCACATTCATAACTGACCAGGACTTTACTGTCCAGGATCTGGAAACCTCTCTCCCACCAGCTTTATCCCTCCCTGTGAGTCAGGGAAGCTGACTGAGAAGCGTGGCTCGGAAGCTAAACTTCCTCCAGCCCCAAGGCCTACTGGCCACGTAGGCCAGGCCCTACTTGCCCTGCTCTGCAGAGCTGCTCCCGTGCCCACTGCTCCACTGTAAGCTGTGAAAAGGACGAGTTGCGAAGAAAATTGACTTTGAACTAATCAAACTATGCTGGAGATTTATTTTTAGTTTTTAAATAAAACATATCTTTAATCCACTTATAACCAGCCAAACAAAGCAAAATGGGGCAGACAAGCACTTTACTACCACAGCTTTTGGGGTTTGTTTTGGTTTCAATTCTTATTCTCTCTTTTTACATCACAACTGGCGCTGGGTTGTGATGTAAGCCCACAGAACAAGTACTTACCTTCTCCGGAGCATACCTTGAGTGAGAAAACAGAACGTTTACTGCCCTTATCATTGCTCTTGGTTTGGTGTAAACAACTGGTTTGTTATACACACATACACAGATATTATACCTTTGGGCTAAAAAGATTAACAGGTTTGAACTGTGCCAAAAAAAGTCCCTAGAGCCACATGCACAGCAGGTTCAAGTCTTTGAGACTGCTCTGAGAAGCCGGAGAGGCATCAAACATCAACTTCGCTCTTCTCCAATATATCTCTAGTTCCAATATGGCTCTGGCTGCTCCAAAGAGTGAGGACCCCAGAGGGAACCTGCTCAGATTTGGGTCTTTTGAACTTTTCAAGTCTAGAGACTTGTGGTTTTCCATCAGAAACAAGTCAATTTAATCAACTGCTTTAAACTTTTGTTGGTACAACCAGGAACGTGACTGGCAGAGCCACCAGGGCCACAACCTGATCCAAGACGAGAGTCTGACTGGAGCTTTCGCTTGGCTCTTTGCCATATTCTCGGATTGAAGAGGTTTCTCTTCTGCCCAATGGTATAATAAATCAAGCAGTGACTGCAATTTTTAGCAAAAGGACCAAATTAAAGACAGGTTATAAAAATGACTTCCTAAGTGCAGTATTACTTTCATAATGTCTCTTCTTCCACTGGGAAGTGGGAACCCAAATGGAAGGGCTGGCGGAGCACCAGCAACACAGGTTTTTATCCAAGCTTTTGTCTTTTTGGTTTGGGTCTTTTTTTGGTTGTTTCTTCAGCAATTGAGATGTTTGGAAGCAGCCTCATTGCCCTGGTAAACCCGTGTGCATAAACAATGCATCAGTACTTTTGCCTTCTAAGGCAGTCAAAGTTTTCTTTTTGGGTTGTTTTGCTTTGATTTTACAAATCTCGTTGGAAATTGCAGTAGCAAGTGCTAGTGCCCATCATGGGGGGGGGGGAAATCACGTTTGGACGACATTAGAAATTTATGTTTAAACTGATTTTGGCAGTTCTGACACAAACAGAAACATCCCTTCTTAGCAATACCCTTTTAATGAACAAGGATCAGACAAGTGTGCATAAAGAAAGGAAAGGAAAGGAAAATGAAAGACCAAGCAGAAGGATGATGGCTACAACAGAGAAAGTAAGCCTAACATATTGGTGCACTGATGACAAAAGGAGTAATTCAGTCTGAAAATAAAAAATTACCACTGCTAAGTTTACCATCACCACAACAAGTCCAGGATCATAACGCTGTAAAAAAGAAACACCATTTGTTAGGCAGAAACCATCAGGGGCAGAAATAGGCCGTTTGCAGGTAGGATGGGTTAAAAAGATAATCAATAACAACACAAGGCTTCTTCCTCACCCTCCACCCCATCACCGTGCTTCTCCCTGTGGAACCAGGGAGCGATTTTGAGCCATGGTGACTTGATTCCAGAGCTGCAACCTGGAAGCTTTGGGTGTTGGAGGAGGTTGAGCTGCTGGTGATGGCTCGATTTCAGAGGCACATTTAAGTAGGCAGTTTAAAAAGGAGACAAAGCAGACTCTTAAGGCAATTACAAATACTTTGGGTCAAAAGGAGCTGTGTTTTCAGGCAGGAGGAGAATATTCAATGGGAAAAGCAATGTTTTTTTTCAACTTCACCATCATTTTGTTACAAAGGAACCACCTCAGAGCACGGACCATGGCTCCCGGCAGCAGCGCTGGTCCCCACCACCGAACCCAACTCCCTCCATGTCCCAGGAAAGCCACTGCAGGAAGGGAATGGGCTCTGTGCTGCCCCACTGGCTGCCAGGGAGATGGACAACAACCAAAGGGGAAAAGAGGATTTTTCAAGTTAAGCTTTTTACGTGTTCCTTTAAAGAACTTCCTCAAGCAGATTTACTCCAGAGCTCCTCTGCGTGACAGGGGGATCTTCACCAGCATGGAAACACAGGGCTCAGGCACTGGGGAACTCCCAGCTCTAGGGTTCTGCTGACTTTTTCAGGTACACCAACATGCTCTGAAGGGAAGAACAGCTTTGAAGGCAAGGCAAGAATCCCCATACCTCACACCGCTGCGCAGGGATGCAAGTGCTGCCCCACAGACAATGAACCCCCCATGGTAAATCCCACAGATCACGAAGCTGTGTCTGTCACCCCATGCCCCAGACAACTTCCTTTAGAGCAAAAAAAGCAGGTCACAAACTCTTTCGTTTACAGAACCACACAGGCTAAAAACCCCAAAACGGAGAGGGCTGTTGTATAAAGACAGCTCCACACAAGGGGAAAACCTCTGCGGAGAGGACAAAGCACAAACCTCCAATGGGATGGGAAAACCAACAGCTCACACAAGAGCCACAGCTTAGAAAATCCAATCTCTTCAAGTAAATTAAGTACAACTTCATTCAGAAACAGAAGGAGAGCTCAAAAGCGAGCAGAGAACTTGTGTTGCGTTCCTCTTCCCAAAGAGTTGGGGAACACTTGCTCCCAGCTTGTGAGAAAGTGCTCATCCCCAAAATACACCCCAACAGCCACCCCATTCCTAGCCCATTCCAGAGGGGAGCCAGGCAAGGAGGAGGCTTCTCCAAATTCACTCCTTTCTAACCGCACAAAGTTAAAGGATCTGAGCAAATCCTTTGCCAACAGTGCTATAAATTAATAGATATTGGGAAAAGAGTTAATCCCAATGTTCTGGGGAGTCAGTCCCAGCCCCCAGGTCGTGCTGTACAGGAGCATTATCACTGTTCAGCTGCAGGATGCGTGCTCCCACTCTGGACACAGGGATGCTGCTGCTCTGCTCTTCCAAAGGGAATGAAGCACCAGATGGAGCTGCCATCTGAGCCCCTGCAGGAACGCTGGTGTTCTCAGCACGAGAGCAGAGGTTTTGTTTTAAACAGTCAAAGCAGAAAACAGCTTTCATGGCAATTTGCAGACTGAGAAGAGCTGCTCCTTCCATCAATATTAGGTACAGGCTGCTTCTGAAGAGCTGGCTAATGACAAAGAACAGGATGCTCCCACTGAAGGAAGATGTACCCCCAAAATGAGTTACTGCCACTCAATTAACTATCTTGCAGTGTATCACTCAGGTATAGCATGTGAGCACCAGAGAGGGGACAGAACAGCTCAAGTTCTGCTCACTAGGTTGACATCTTCATAGAAATTCCTCTTGGGTACAAGCTTGTGGGATATAATCCTTTAGGATAACTGATATGACACTCTTCATTGGAGGAGAACTAAGAGTCTCGGGACACGACCTCACTGAGCTCTGAGGATTTTTACTCATTATCTTTCTGCTACAATCAGTAACAAAATCACAAGAGGAAACAGCCTCACGTTGTGCCAGCGGAGGTTTAGGGTAGTCAAGTATTGGAATAAGCTGCCCAGGGACATGGTGGAGTCACTGTTCCTGAAGGCCTTCAGAAGACGTGTAGATGTGCTTGGGAACATGGGCTAGTGGCGGCCTTGGCAGTGCCAGGTTAATGGTTGGACTTCATGAACTTAAAGGTCTTTTCCAACCTTATTGATTCTATGACAGCCCAAGAGCCATCACAGTAAAAACTCAAACTCCTCATTCAGCACACCAAAAGGCAGGAGATGAGGAAATCACTGACTTTCACTGGTGACAAGCCTTGGCACGCTCTGTGGCGCTCCTTGCTGTCTAAACCCCACGCTAAGTTTTGAGCTCATTCCGATTGCTGCAAGCAGCAAACAAACAAGGGCAACCTTTTATCCCGGTCTCCTTTGGGAATGAGACTTGTGAGCTCATCCTGTTTATGTCAGGTTTCTGGAAGGGGTCACAAACAATCAAGAGATTCAAAGGAAGCCTGAAGTGTCTGTCGCCTGCAGCAACAAAGCCCCAGTGAGCAGAAACTCTCTTTCAAGTACACAAGAACTGCACTGGGAACTTCAGGCTTACTAAGCAGGAGAGAAAGGACAACTGAACGACAAATTGCAAACACCCCAATCACATGGAAAACTTCAGAGAGGAGCTCAAAGCTGCTTGGACAGACAAGCCCAGAGTGAGAGTCTTAGTTCTCTGGGTAAGTGGAAAGGGCTGAAGAGTCCTGCCTGACCTAGGCCCCGCTGCAAGGGTGGGGACAGGCTGCGCATGGCCGGGACTACTCACCTCTCACACACTCAGCCTTCAGTTTAACAAGGCTACTTTAACACCATGTGAACACACAGGGCAATAAAGCCCAGTACTAAGCAAAGAAAAGGCCATCTCTGTCACCGACAGAATAATGATTTCACTGGCTACATGCACTCAAGTAACCCACAACATAACAGCCATAATCAAAGGAAGGATCTTGCACACCCAAAAGCAAACCTTCCTCTATGTCTGTGGTCTTGACATGGCAATGAAGATTTGGGTGATGACAGCAGGCTTTCAAAGCCACATTATCGCAGCTTCTCAAAGCTAACTTCACATGAAAATATTGGGCTTAAAACTATCGCAATGATTTATGTTGCAAACAAGTGCGGAAAAGCAAAGTCTACACCCAAACTCAGGTTCCTGTGAGGACATGTTAATACACATGAAGATTACATTGTGTGATCTATGGCCTGGGTAAGGCTGCCAAATCATCTACATGTAATGAATAAAGGCACTGTTACACATTTTTATCCTTCTCTTCCATATTTTCTTCTATTTATCACAAAGCTTCGAAGCCCAGAAAGCGCTGTGACATTCCTCATGTCCTTGTGGTGTTTCTCTCAGATGCTCATTGTTCACATTCTCAAGGCCTGACAAACATCTACTCTGTCTGCTTTTGTGAGATCAGAGGGTTCAACAGATGGAAAAATATATTAATATATTAGTTACGAGCCATTTGGTGAACACTGGTGACAGAGCCAGGATTCCAGCCCTCTGGAATTCAAGCCCTGAGCTTATTGCTCCGACTCACAGCTGTCAAGCGATCACATTTGTGCCTATCTCAGTTGCTGGAGTGCTCAAAGCTCCACTTATTGGTCCCCACACATGCAACAAACCCGGCATCCAGGAAACACAGCCCAGATCACCACAGCCCCTGACACAGCCTTGGAACAGGGACCCCCGCTGGGCTGGAGCTCCCATGGAGGCCGCCAGGGAAGGGCTGGTTCCTGCCTTCACCACAGGCTCTCTCTGCAAGTCCTCCAGTGCTTCCTTCAGACAGATCTGTCCTTTCCCTCTCCTCGTCCTTCATGTGTCAGGAAAACAAGAGCTTGTCTGAACAGATTAGTGAAGAACGTGCCAAGTGAGAACCGCGCCGTGGTGTAACTGAGGGGCGGCAGTGGCAACTCCATTCATCGCCACAGCATTTGCAAGGCAGAGCAGAGCCCACATGTGTTTAACTGAAAGCCACACAATAAAAACTACAGTTAGACAGAGGAACTGATTCCAAGCATTTTCTATCAAATTTGATAGACCTGACCTGCTATACCTGGCTAGATCATTTCTGTGCTTAGGAAAAGACAAAATAACCCCAAGGTTCTGTTCCACACACCTGTAACTGCTGCTCTGTGTCACCAGTACCACTTACGTCATGAGCCTGCTGCACACCTTGGTCAATGGGAACAACAGCCTTAGTCCCCTCCAGGCAGCTGAGGAGCAACTTTACACATGAAGTTCCAAGGCTCAGTTCCAGTTCTACACTAAACCCTGCAATTATCTAAACTACTTGGTTCAACAACATCAATACTTAAGAGTAGCTATGCTGTGACAAAACCATGTCATCTGTTGCCACAGCAAAATATTACATTCTGATTCACCTTTCAGGGCTACCACAAAAGACCAGGATAATCCCAGCCTTGGGAATACTGTGGGAACATGAATTAAATCAATGCTTTTAAACCTATCAGATTAATCACACACTATACACAGTTTGTGGTATAGGGAAACCAAACACAACCGCTTTCCGGGTGGGGCTGGAGCAATGTTTCGAGCTTCAAGGTTGCAGTCAAGCACATTTCCTTAAGAGAGAATGTTAAAAAGGCAAATCTAGAAAAGAGTGGGTTTAACCACATCTTTTGCTGGGTTTCTTTCCTCAGTAGACCACAGAACCCTAGATTCCCACTTTGAGGTGTCCCCCCTACAATCACCCTCTTCTCATTTGGTAGAGCACAACCACCACTCAGTTTCTATTAAGAAGCAGTTCCCCAAACCATGCTTTCCAGATTATAAGAGATCCCTGTCAACTGGCCACCCCCTCTCCTCCTCTTTCATACTCACTGGCTGTGAGCAAGCTGAAGCATCAACTCCAGATACAACACATGTTGTTTGTGGGGAAAAAATGTGAAAACCATCAGGAGAAGAGATGAGCAGAGGAAGGACTCTGCTGAATTCATGGTGAGCTGCTCTGACCCACTATTCCAGCCCTTGCATGGTCAGACAACAGCACTATCCCTGTGTGATCCTCTGCTCAATACACAGCAAAACCAAAGCAGAAGATGCCCATGTGTTAAGAGTACAGCTGTGTCATTACAGACACGGATTATGGGCTTCCTGCTCCAGCTGGCTCAGCTCTTCCACCAGCTCAATGGCCTAAACAGGAGTTACAGCACAAGGCAGCTTCCAAATGACTCTGCTTCTGTGGTTCTGCAAAGAAGGAGCCAGTCTGTGGTGAATCTCTGCACCACAACAGCAGGTTTTTACCACCAGCAATTAGCAAGTGTGAATTTGAGGCTATTCCAGCTCCAGAGAAACAGTTCAGCACTCTCACCGCTGGTTTACACCCACAGTGGGCAGTTAACATGAAGGAAGCCACAACAGTGCAGTCCTGCAGTGTCAAGTTCTTCAGCAACATAATGGCCTTACTAGAAGCAATAAGCATTTATGACCAGCAAGGATAATGTAAAGTAACTCTGAGATTCACCAAAGTCGAAGAGGAAGCCCCAGTTCAGATGAACATCTAGAATGAAAAGCTACAGCACAGAACAAGCACACTGAACTCATCAACTTCCTTTGAAATTAAAGCCAACTGCATGGAACAGAGATGACTGCAGTACCAATTCCATGCATGTAACCCAAAATCTAGGTTTCTGAGGTTTTTTGCAAGGGCCTCCTGCAGGAGGTCAGATCCCATATCCAAAGACTACCTGAAGCGGTTCTACTTCATGCAGAAGCTGCACATCTAAACCGGAAGCTCTTGAACACCTTAGGCTCAAGCACAGCACAAAGCGAGTTAACAGCTGAGACACTCCTCATCTGCTCTTCTTACAGCTCTTTAGAAAGTTCTCCTCATCTTTCCTGAGCAAGAAGAGGACGTGGAAAAGGGGAAGAACCTTTATGCTTTGCTTTTCCACTCTCTGAGCACATTACGTGACTTGAACTCTTCAAACTCCTAGAATAAGATTAAAATTGGATGCAAACGTTTCCTTCCTGGCAGTTTGTATTTAGATTTGGGATGATCTAAGAGTCATTAAAAAAGGCCAGCGGATAATGAGTTAAACATTCCCAACATGATCATCATCAGAGCCACAAGCTCTAGCTGCTTGTAACTAACTTGATAGCTTTATGTGGAGCAGAACTCCTCCACATCCTCTGCCAGAGGGGCTGTTTGCCTGTCTGTTGGATGGGCTAAACTAGACAGGTTATTCTGACTCCCGCATTTCTACTGTGATGCAGGAGGTGCAGAAAAGCCCTCACAGTCCATACCCATGATTTGCCTGGTGATTTGAACTGCCTGGAAGCTCCAGAGTGTCAACAATACAGAAGAGATATGGTACAAAAGTACACAGTGGGAAGATCTAAATCTGGACAAGTACCAAATGCAAATGCCTGACTAAGCCCATGGGCAGCCCTGGCTCTCATCCCCAGGACACAGTGATACCACCCCAAGCTCCAGACTGCACAGCAATGGGCTGTTTGCTTCGTCACGTTGTGCCTGCCACGCCACACCACACAGCACTGGGGCCCATGGGGCTGCGTTTTTGAGTCCATCTGGGGCTGGGAGAAGGCTTGAGCTTCTTTCAAAGTCTCCGTGTTTCCACATTGGTGATGTACAGTGCACTACGGGGCACCCAAAAGAGAAAACAGACCAAGTTACACATCCAGTGAACGCCATGCCAAAGCAGAAGCCCAAGAGATGACAGCTACAACCACATCCTGAGCTTTGGCACCAGCACGGGACACAAGAAGACTGCAAGAGTGCCATGCATTCACCAGAGGATTTCACATGAAACCGTGGTTAGAGGAAGCAGGAAGCATTAACCACCAACGCAGTCCTGTCTGAGGAGTTAGAGCGCCTTAGTCCAAGGGATTAATCAGCATTCCCAGAGTCCAGAAGACTCATTACCTCTCGAGGCCTCCAGAGCACAGAAATACTTATCTCTAATGGGCTCACTGTAGGGGCATGGAAGTCCAATTACGAGCTCCCAGGTCTTCAGACTAAGGGTATGGGAACACGAGTAAGTTACTCTGAGGAACTCAGGGTGCTCTTGAGTTTCAACCACTGCAAGAGGTTTCTACAGAAACCACCTAGGCAGAGCCTTGCGCCGGTGTAAGTGCTGAGCACCTTACCCACAGCAGCACAGGCTCTATACACTGCCATTCTGAAGGAGCAACTGACAGGAAGCACTACCATCAGTTTTTCCTCAACACAACACAGTTGCATGCTTCCATCCTGGCAAGGACTGCTGCAGAGCAGGAGCCGCTGGCCAGGGGAATGGCTCGAGCCACCCACAGAAGCTGTGGGCAGCACTGGCTCGAATTAAATCCCGGGATTTAGTGGCATGGGAAGACTTGAGGCTCAAGACAGGAGAACTCGGTGCAATGGTTCAACCAGCACTACAGCGTCTCAAGGAGATCTGTTAAATCCCTGACAGAAGTAAGTCAAACTGTGAAAGCCTCTGGAGAAGAAGCTAGGAACGAGCCTCTCCCATCCAGGAGAGCTCTGCCACCACCTTCAGTCTTCAGTGGGCCCTTTCACTCACCTTCCAATGGCTTCTGACACCGCCGTGAAACACGCAGAGAGGCCACTGTAACTAGATTGTATTCTTAATTCTTTTAATATCAAAGCATCCAGCCAGCAGAGTATCGTTATAGTTTTAGAAGCTGCACCACTACCTGTTAGTGAGCAGGCAGTTAATCCAGCTCCCTCCAAAAAGGCCAAACACAGTGATTCTCACACGTACACAACACACACATCATGTCTAACCTGCGCCAATAAGTGAGGCAGCAGCTTCCACTTGCACACTGCTAAATACGAGACTCAACAGTGCAGTTGTTTGGATATATTAATAATGGAAAGGGGAAAAAAATCTAATGTAGGAACAAAAAGCAGAAATCATTTTGCTAAAGACTGGAGCTGGTGTTGAACGTTTCAGACACGAGCTACTGACTTACCCTGCAGCGATTTCCCCAATCCCTGGCCCAGCTTCCAGCCATGTTTCTGGAGTAAACGGTGTCCAATATTATCCTGACAGACAGAACAGAGAAAACAAACCAAAAATATTCCAATAATAAATTCTTCCCTTCCCACTGACATTTAAACATGTGATGAGCAAGAGATTTTTCTACATATATGCATGCAAAAAAATGCTACTGAAAAGGCGCTAAATGCCCAAGAAAAGGGAAAGACAAATGTCAAAAATTGCTGGCTAGAATTGTTCCGGGGACTGGGGTTGGGAGGGTCTCTTTCTGATGGTGTGCTGGGCAACTTGTGTGCATCACATTTAACATAAAGGGAAAAATCAACTGAAATAAAAAAGCAATGTGGGAGGAAATCAAGTGTACCAATAAAAATTGACAGGAAAAGGCAGGAAATCCAGCTATTTATACAATCAGCTCCATCACCTAGACAGCACCACTTAAAGATTTATGTTTTCTTTTGTAAAGAAAATCTACAATGTGTTTAGTCATTTTGTTTGTGTGTCAGGCTTTGAGAATACTGAGTAAGTTGTAAGTGCAAGACTGCCCCACCACTAGAAACCAAAACACAATCAGAGCAAAATCCAGGCTAGACTTGATTGGGTTTTTATATATGTATATATATATATAAACTAGCATGCAGCCAATATTAAACTGAAAAAACAGTGAGGTTAGTAAAACAAAAAAAAGAAAAGAAAATCCATCAAATAAAATGAGCTCAAGCACAGACTGGGTGATGCATTTCACATGTAAACTAACAAAAATACTAAGATGTTAGAATGAAACAGGCCTAGCAATAAGTTAACAGCAAGGAACCATTAGTGCATGTAGGGGAAACAATAAGCATAATGTCTCATCTTCCTAAAAAAAAAAACAGAAAAAAAAAAAGAAAAAAAGAAAGAAAAATAAAAGCTATTTTGGACTAAATGGGAAGTCCCTGACGCAGCAATTCAGTGTCAGCTTTGGAACTGGGGCTGAGCAGGGCTCCGAGGGGAACTGATGTGGGGCTGGGCAACGCTTCCTCCCCCAAAGAAAGGACCCGAGTGCTACGAGCACGCTTGTTACCATCCACAGCTGATGTCCCCCAGCCATCAGTTAAGCAGCAGTGACCAACTGCCTGCTCCCCAAAGAAGGACTCTGGGTTGGAACCGTGTCCACCTTCTCATGATAAGAATCAGATATGGATTTGTTGGTTCTTAAGTGTCCAAAGGAACCACAACTCAAGATGTCCCCCAAATATCCTGAATTCTAGTAAGCTGCGAGTCCATCACGTTGAGTGGGACATGGGATCTTCAATCAAAATGAATTAATAGACTAGATGTTGCTGGTTTCTTTAACTAAATAACCAAGTAGTCCACAGCAATGGAACAGCAGTGGAGTTTGCACTCCCTCCACATGGAAGAAATTTGGTCCATCAGCTTGACAGACACAATCTTCCCAAAGATACTGGCTGCACAGATATGTTTTGCCTCAGAATGACTGGATCAAGTATAAATTTCATTTTGTTTAACACTAAGCTAGAAAAGCAAGACATTGTGTCTGTCTGTCAAGCATACATCTCTCCCACACTGCCAGTCCTCCCCCAGGACAGAGTTAGGGCTACAAAGAACGAAAAATTAGAAGTAAGGAAATGTCCGGATCTAAAAGCTTAAATTAGTAGATTCAAAAAAGGGAAAATGAACAAATATGGATTCTAACCACAAACATCATGGAGCTCTTTGGAAGTGGAGGAAAACTTACCTGGGAGCAGATGTGCTGCAGACAGTCCCCACCAGCCACAGCGGCTGCAGGGTCAGGCACAGGGGCCCAGGCTGAAGGAGCTGTGGGTGACACTGATTGTGCTACCATTAGTCAGCTCTGCCTGACACAGGGTTATTGGCACCGTTTTGGAAAGCTGGTGCTGACAAAAATGGCTGCATTTTCCCCAAGGAAAACCAAAAACTAGGCCAAGGAGGACTTTGCAATCTTTTGCTAAGTGGAGATGAGACATTGTGCTGACTGTGTTGTGTTATGAATGCACTAAAATAAAGACAGATGAAGCAGTATGCTATTTCCAAAAGCAGTGCAAGTGGAGTGAAAGCATTTCCATACGAACCTGGCTTTAAAAACTGGGCTGTCAAAAGAACAGTTAAATGTAACACAAAGTAAGAAACTGTCCAATCACTAATGGTAGGTTTTTTTTCTTTTGCTTTGTTTTCAATTCACTGCTTGCAAGTAATGTATTTATTAAAGAAGAGTGAAAAGCATAAAAGAAACTCAACAAGTCAAGACCAGCTGGGAGATTCAAGAGCGGTGTGTTGTGACTGACACAGTGACGGGGAAACAAATGTTAAAGGGGAAAAAAAAAAAAAAAGGAAAATTTAGAAGGGTTATACACATTAGCACCACTTTTACAAACCCACTCAAGAGGATGGCCGCAAGTTGCTTGACGGGAATTGGAATTGCACCTGATGATCCTGGCTCAGTTCCCAGGACGGGTTTTTTTTCCCCTGCCTCCCTACTTGATCCCATTTGTTTGTCTAAGCAGTGAATTTTCCTAAATTCAGGAAACTTCCTAATTTGAAATAGGACTGGACTGAAATGGAGGATCTTCTGGCTCACTGACTAATGAGAACAGCCCCAAGAGTTTAATGCTAACATCTGAGTTGGGACCTAGTCAGTACCCCACTCATTTCTAGCTGTTCAACCTTCTCCCTCCATTCCAAATGCCTAGCACAGACCTTGCACCCAGGCAGAGTCTCACGACTACTCTGCAGTGTAAATGTTGCCCTAAAAATGGAGTGAAGGAAGGGCAGGCTCGCTGGGCTCCCACGTGAGAGCGACTCTGCAAGCCACGGGGCAGCAAGTATTGCTTTAGTAAGTGAATTTTCTGTAAAAGTGTGGCCTCTTTCACACAGGAAAGGTCTTTTTTTGCACCAACTTTCCCATCCATGTCAAGGACTCTCATTGGTTTTGACTAAACTAACCCCACTTTATAGCAATTTGCTTATGGGCAGAGTTGTAGCTATCTACAAAGATGCCAACAGCCCCACAAGAAAATTCTTTGTTTCCCAGACTGGTGTCATGCTCCTCACTTCCTTACACTGTTGTTTTGAAGCTCCTGGTGCTACAGCCATCATCAGAATTACTGAGGCAGCCAAAATAAGACTCCCAGGATGTGGAGTGAGCAGGTGAGCTCCATTTACCATCCAAAGTACTCATCCTGGCCTTGAACACTGCCAGGGATGGGGCAGCCACAGCTTCTCTGGGCACCCTGTGCCAGCACCTCAGCACCCTCACAGCAAAGAGCTTCTGCCTAAGAGCTCATCTCAGTCTCCCTTCTGACAGGTTAAAGCCATTCCCCTTAGCCTGTCCCTACAGGCCCTTGTCCCAAGCCCCTCTCCAGGTTTTCTGTAGCCCCTTTAGGCACTGGAGCTGCTCTAAGGTCTCCCCCTTCAGAAGCCTTCTCTTCCCCAGGCTGAACCAGCCCAGCTCTCTGACAAAGAAAAAAACTGCCTACAATGAAAAGATGTGTGCAAGAATTGGAAGGTTCTGATGATGTTGTGAGTGGGATAGAACCCACAGTCAATGGACTGATCTGTGTTACAGATAAACCAAAACACCAGTTTTGCCTGATCCAGGTTTTCCGTGGGATCCCCACATCACCCACATGTTGTGTTCACACTGCTCATCTCAGCACTGCAGGGCCATGCGTCTCTTGAGTGGATTGTAAGCTGTGCTGACTGTGTATTGAGGAATCTATAAGCAAGGATCAGATGCTACTGAGTGAACCCATGCAAACAAGAGGTTGAAAAGATTCCCAAAACAAAACCTATAGCTCACTACAGATGACACAATGAAGACTAGAGAGAAAAGCCAAATAGTAATGCTACACCATTCAGCTTCAAGAAGCACATTATTTATAGCGCTGTCCACATATGGCTACTGCTAAATGTCAAATCAGCAGCCTCATCAAATGACACTTTGGAACTAGTGGAGTCCACAGATCTGTACAGATATACAGTGCAACAAACCCAGCTGCAGCTCGTAGTCATCTACAACAGCCTGCGAGCATCAAACTACTACAGCCTGAAACCTCGGGCAGCTCAAGCTCCTCCCTGTGTAACTGAGCAGGATGGGGGGGGGGAAGGCTGTTTGTTAGTTATGGCAAGAACAAACTAACAAGCTCCGGAGTAAGCGGGTGATTCGCAATCTGGCCTTCAACCTGCACTGGTGACAGCTTGGGTTGCCCCCTGCCACTGCACACTGCCTGCATGGGGATGGGGCTGCTCTAAGGGAGAGCTGCTCTCTCCTGCTTGAGCTGTACTGCTGGGACAGAGAGAACCAGGAACTCACAGCAACAAGATTCAATAACAAGTATAAATCAAGAATTAACATGAAGACAATCTGGTTTCCCTTAAAGCTGCAATAGTTTGTGACTTCCCACTCGGGCTCAGTGCACTTCAAATACTTTAAAACAGATGCATGCAGCTTCTTGAATTTAAAAAGGGTTCAGTGCTCTGAAGTGCCAAGGCTACCAGTGGCTCCACTGACGTGAAAAGCCAGTGGGAGTGTAGCATCTTCAAACCAGAACAAAAAATGGTTATTGGGAGTGGGGGGAGTATCGGTATTTGCAGCTGTGAAGAGCCCATTGATAGGAAATATGTTCTTCAATTTAGTACTGGCAAATAGCTGGCTTCTGGTTTGGGCTATGCACATCCACTACCTCCTGTCAGCTCTGTTTTCCGTAAGTGTACTTTGGTTCTATTGCATGTTTCAGTCCAGCCATCTTTGGCCTAAACAAGCTGTCCAAAGTAGGATTTCCATGGGAACACCACCACTAGAACACTAAAACTGAGGACATGTTTCAACATTGTAATGATCTGTAGACTCCCAAACCTATTTTTCCAGCCACCTTTGAGTTGCATGCTGTAGCAGTACAGTCAGCACCTCTCAATAGATAATGCTGCAGAGATGGATCTCACTTCAGTGGTGATTGTCAAACGTAGGCTCCGAGTGACACCCTCTGCCCCCAGGATTTCCAGATGCAAGCTACCTTTAGTCTTGAAAGCATTTCCATGTGACTAAGATGTGAGAAGCTGCAAGAAGCACATTTAGAATATGTTTAATCCCCTCTCAGCCTCCAGGATAACCAAACTTCAAACTTTTAACTGGGAAGAGCTTTCTTCTGCCATTGTTATAAACACCCTTCCTCGCACAAAGACACTTGTCATCCAAACTATTTCCATAATGTGAAGCACAGGCTCTTACTCATTCCTCTGAGTAGATTCCTTTTTAAAGGTCATCTGAATTGCTAACAGAGAACTGGGTAAGGATTATAAAACAATTTGTTAATATTGCAAATATTTAGATGTGTGGTATTTGCAAATTACAGACTTGCCCTTACTCCTTCCCTCTCCTTTGCAGCTCAAGGATGCCACCCACTTGGGGGGGGGGGGGGGGGGCAAACAGCAGAAAAAAAGAGCACAAACACTGTTTTCCTGGTGCAAAAACTTGCAGGAGAGGTGCACCCCTGAGCTCTGACATGAAACTCCTTCTGCTAACGTGTGTCATTTGCCCATTCTAAAAGCATGTTAGTCGTGAACAGCGTGGAAGCAAAATCATTTTCACAGTGTCAGGAAACTTGACAAAGTAATTTGTGCTTCCAGCTACAGAATCAAAAAATCTATTTAGTGATGACCAAATGACGATTAAACTTAGAAGTGACCAGGTTGTCTCTGCCTGCAGTTTGACACGGGGCTGTTCATGAGACCAAAAACCTCCTTGTGCAGCAGTCACAGCTTTTCAGCTGTGGGACTAGCATACAAAGCCAGCACAAGTGTGCTCCAACATGGAGCACAGCTGCTGTGACAAGGCAGAACGCATATTTACTCAGTTCTGCAGCTCCTTCCGAGAGCTTCATGTTCCCGACTGGGGGCTTCCCCCTGAAATGCTTTTTTCAGACAAAAGAAGAGTGGAAAAAAAATGGATTTACAGTAAGACCAATTTAAGGTTTTAACTCTTTCTCCTGGCAAGCCATCTGCTTGTCCTCCCCACCCAACTGCTCTCACACGAAGCCCTTAGGCTGAACTATACATATTAAACCTACCAAAAACTTGTGAAGATTAATAACATCCTGACAGCTGAATGGTGAGATATATATTAATAAAATATTAAAGCCTTCATTGAATTTAATTCTTGAGCTGCAGTTCAACACTAATCAAGCTGCAACCAGTACTGCAGATTCTGTGCGGGTAATGTTTTACATACAGTTGTGGGCATCTCGCCCTTCACACCACCAGAGAGATGGAACCTGGGACCTCTTCTACTCCTCTGGGAAAACACTGTTAGAAATCATTCAGTCTGGACATTTCTGAATGATTTGAAATGCTCATTCCAGGGAGTGGGCTCCCAACAAGTGTTTCCCATTATCTTTACACAAGGAAACAAGCTTGGCATTTTAATGAAAATCCCCATATCACAAGGTAAGATTGAAGTATTCAGGAGAACACTGAATACAAATTCCCATCTCTGCAGCATTATCTCATGCGTCATCAATTACTGCCATGCCTAGATCTAGCATCATGCCAGCACATTTAGACAGTAGGTACTATATGCAGTGTTCACTGGACCAGAAGAACAGAAATAAGAAGGGGGGAAAGGAAACCCTAGAGAAGAAATTAAAAAGGCAGACCGTGCAATACAAACCAGATCATGGCTGCTTAGCTAATATGGGCCAACTGCTGCGGAAGAAAAACGTCGAACACCCCAAGTTGTGTAAGTTTTTTTTTGGTAAACATCTAACACGCACACAAACACACACAACACCAACCTACATACGAATGAAAAGCACCTATCCACCTTTAGCTAAGGCTAAGTTTCTCCTAAGAGTGGGCTAACATGAAGAAACTTAAACAGGGAACTTCAATTATTAACAGGGAAAAGAAACACTTCATACTTTCTTAACATAAGTCTTAAGCAGGACACCACTAAGTGACCCTCGAGTATTCACTGTGAGTTCTCTTCCTCTCATATTGAAACTGCAAATGAAACCTGGCTTGAGCTAAGCGCCAAACTTAGGTCCAGCTTAGGCTGAACAAGCTACTGTGCCTAAGACTGCAGAGGGTGCTTTGCAAAGAGAGAATTAAAAAGCTTAAGAAGGTAAAACTAAAGAGAACTTTGGTTTTCCCCATCTTATGGCTGTGCTCGCCACACCTCCAAGTGGTACTTTACAGAAACTCTGGAGCAATTTCAGACTCGGGGGGGAAGGACCACCACACCTCCACTGCTGTGCACCCGTGCTTCCATCCTGCAGGTGACATTCTAACACTTGAACACACCAGTTTCCCAAAAACAGAAACTAAAAAGGGATCAAACTACATTTTGCTATGCTGCTCTATCAGGTTCACTTACGAACTGAACTGATCCTTCAAAGCAAAGTATAAAAACTTAAAAGAAATCTCTATGAATGAATGCGTTATTTTAAGTAACTTCCAAATACTGTGCTGAACTAAAAGTTAGTCACCCATAGTTTAGATTATATTATAGATTAAATCCCAGGCCCACTGCAGCTCTGCATGCAATTTACCACACACAGTTAACCCTGTACTGCCAGACAGATGCCCACACCTATCCCATTTGACTGCATTCACATCAAGTACCATCCGATCACGGCCTAACTGCTGGTGGTTGCTGATGCTGTAAATCTGTGTCTTACCGATTCGATTGGCTTGTCCAGGGATGCCTGCTCTATCTCCAGGTGCCCTTCTTCATACTGGTCAAAGTGGTTGCCCTGAAACAGAACAGAAGGGTTAGTTCTACAGCAGAGAACACACTTCCAACAGTCTTGTGTCAAGATTCACGTCTGCATACAGTCAGATTTATATAACACTATATACATATCATTTTGCTAATGAATGAACACGTTAAATACAGCCCAATTCCACATATAGGCTATAAGAAAAAGAAATACTCTAAAAACAAAGCCAATTTGATGATAATCATAACATGGAAGTTGGCAAAACATCAAGCATTTACAATGACAATCCTTTTGGGCTTTTTTAGTCTATGAAGCCTATGCAAACACTGACCATAAACACCAGTGCCAACCTTAAAAGCACACAGGACAAGAAGCAGAAGGAATTGACCCCACTCCTACAAAGGAGTTTCTTGTCTTTTGTCCTCTAAAGAGGACCAAGGCTATTCTTGCAGCCTCAAATGCAAGCTGCTTGAGGCATACTTGTAATTTCACACACCTTAAACCAACAAAACCCCACAGTGGTACCAAACAAAACCTCTGCCAGTGCCCACAGCACTTGTTTGTGGTCTGGAACAGCCCTTTCCCTGATTCTAGGCAGCAAACTATTAGTGGAAGTGATGCTTCAGCACACACGAAGCTGTGAGTTTCCACCCCAGGCAGGTGACCCCATGACCACCCAAGCACAAACACTGGCACAGAGAATACCAGCATGCATGCTCATTCTCCATGTTCCAGCTTCAAGTACTTGTGAGCACCTAAAACCGCTACACCACAAACAACAGGACTGAGGAACACATTTGAGGAAAGAGAGATGGATCAAGAGGCACACAGGGTGTGCTGACACAAGTGCAAGTGTACTAATAGTACGCAGATGTTCATACAGCGAATGTTACAAACAATGACAAATCCAGGCCAGGCTGGACAGGGCTTGGAGCAATCTGCTCTAGTGGAAGGTGTCCCTGCCCATGCAGGGGGGTGGAACTGGATGAGATTTAAGGTCCCTTCCAACCCAAACCATTCCAAGATTCTATGAAATCCAAGTACCTTGCTTCCTTACACTCTTGGAGCAACTCCATCAAACACCTTTAGTCCTATAGACCAGCCATGTATAATAATAACAGCAGATAGGAAAATCCATCAGAACTAGACTGATGAGTTCTGAACAGGGAAACCTCTGCCCTTTCCAACAGTGTAACACAGCCAGGAGCAGTGGGAGCAGAGCCTGGGTTTAAGCAATCCTCTTCTATGGCAAAATCTCACCTTTCCAAGCTCTTGCTCGGACATTAAGTATAGAGGCCTCACGAGCTAGGAAGGCAAATGCCAGCCTTTGCCGTCCAGAACCGCTGGGGCTGGAACACCATCAGTGGCAATGGTCATTTCAGGAAAAAATAACATCCCTGTTGTAGCTCTGTTTTCATTTCAGAGGCTTCTGGAACCTCAAAATTCCTGGAATTGCAATGGTGGTGAACCATTTCTGGCCATTTTGTAGGTCTGCGATGCAGCACTAACATCCACCACAGACCTGGAAAGCTGCAAACTCAAGAGTAAGCAGGGGAGGTCCTGCAGCTCCACAGGCCCTTGCAGGGGGTGACCCCGTGGGCTCTCCTGTGTCCCGTGGGCACTGCTCGGCATCACAGCCCTAAAGAAACCTGCAAAGTGCCAAGGCCTTGGCTGCTGTCCCCCATTCCTTCCCGTCTGGCTGCTCCATATGCACCAAGCACCTGGCAGGTTTCCTTTGCATCCTGGCTCCGCAAGCACTTAGAGCAGGAACATGCAGCACCACTGCCAAGAGGAACATGTTGTCACCCTCCTCACTTCTACCAACACCAACTCCTACAAGAATTTTAATGAAAGCCAGAATGTGAAGGAGCAAATTCCAGCTGTAAGGCGCTGCCTGTTGGAACTCTACAGGCCAGGCACCAGTCTCCAAAAACCGCTGGAACGAGTGTTTGTGTCCAGTGATGCGAATCTGCAAGAGCCCATCCTGACAAAAACCTGTTGCCAAGAGAACGTGCTTTGCTGCTGGTGCCCCAGCACCAGCCTGTCCATCACCCACAGCAGCAAATCCACCCAGGCCACGCTCTTCTCCCAGAGGCTTCTTTCCCACGGCCTCTCCAGAGCAAGTCCGGGGCTTAATCTGCAGGCAGCAATCCACTCCCATCCATTGTTTTTGGACAGCCTTCAGGAAGCAAGCTGAAGGCAAACTTGCCATTGCACATGCAGTTGAGCTGCTCAAAAAAGGCAGTGATTCTTGGAGCCAGTCAGACTGCTGATGGACAGGCTGGACGTGTGTGTGCTGGAAATCAGGGAGCACAGCAGGGAGAAGACAAGGGAAAACCTGCCCCAAAGGCAGGAAGACACAGCCCAGCCTCCCAAAATGCAGTGCTCAAGAGAACAAAAGCAGTCAAGAGCACATATGCTGCTGAATGCAGGTGAAAACATCTCAATGAAACTTCATATATATTAAAAAATAATAAATAAACACACATGAAACCTTCCAGTGCCTAAAGGGACCAACAAGAAAGATGGAGAGGGACTCTTCGTCAGGGCCTGTAGGGACAGGACAAGGGCAACGGCTTTACCCTGCCAGAGGGGAGACTGAGATGAGCTCTAAAGCAGAAGCTCTTCCCTGTGAGGGTGCTGAGGCGCTGGCACAGGGTGCCCAGAGAAGCTGTGGCTGCCCCATCCCTGGCAGTGTTCAAGGCCAGGTCGGACACAGGGGCTTGGAGCACCCTGCTCTAGTGGAATGTGTCCCTGCCTGTGGCAGGAGGCTGGAACTGGATGAGTTTTAAGGTCCCTTCCAACCCAAACCAGCCTGTGGTTCTATGATAACATTTAGTTAACACACACTGGAAACACTCTCAGCAAAACCAAAGCTATGCTATGCTTCACAATATGATTTGCTGCCTGCAGATAGCTCCAAACATACCAACTGAGGTACCTGGAACTGGCAAAATACTTCTGCCTCCTCACTGTCTCCTCCAGCACACTGCCTGCCAAGGCATTTGAAACTGCTTTTACAAAGGCCAGGGTCAACTCCAGTTTGAAAGCTGGAATTTGCTTTGCTTTGCTGAGCTGAGGCTTTACAGCTCCATTTTGCTGTGCTTAAAACCAACCACTCCTCCCAGAAACCACAAAGGGACTCTGAGCACCCACTGTGCCAGAGTCAGGAAGCGAATCAAGCCACCTACACGGGTTCCAGTGATCCCGTTGTTATCCACCTCACATATTTGGGGGGTTACTTTATGTATGTATATACTTTGGGGGTTATTATCTACTTTATGTCTACTTTGGGGGCTTGCTGTTTGCAAGGGAGTGGGGACGGGTTACTGGTTTTTACAAACAGCAGCAATACCAACACTAGAGGTTTTAGGAGAGGCAGAGTGCTTCCCATCATCCTGAACCCCAGGATACACCTGAGCAGGGGGATGCTCATGAGCTCACACTCATTGTACAGGGACTGACTGTTCCAGGCTTGGTCGTTTCAGGCAGAATAATAAAGTGTCCAAACAACTGAAATCAATACTCAGCACCCAGACTGCTCTCTAGTTATCAATACTTAAAACAAACGATAAAGGAAAAACTGCCCTTCCACCATCAAGGAGCTGTCACGGAAAAGAGCCAGAGGACAATCCAGCATCACCCTGAGGTCAGGTTTATGAGCCTGTTCAGCATGATGGCACCTAAAGTGGGGGAAAATGGGTCTCACTTCCAGGGCCATGGCAAACAGCTTAAGATGCTGCTGCCTGTAACCACAGGGCTCCCAGAGGTGGGACTGCAGGCAGCCCTGCCTGTCCCTTTGCTTCCTCACCCCTGGAGCTTGCCAAGGAGTGAGTTGGGGGTAATCTCATCTGGTTTCCTTCTTTTCCAGTCCTTCAACCTGGCCCATCGAATGGATCCATTTCTGTTTTGCTGAATCTTAATCCAGTGGATCAGAGGAAGACAAAGTACTGAATGTAACATTTAAATCTAGCATTTCATTAAATCCTAGATGTTGAATCTGTTGAGAATTACACTTCTGGGAAACTTGAGCCATAAGCACAGACCACATTTTAATAGGATTCTAATCTTCATCTTTTGCAGACTCTGAGTGATGCTTTGCTCTTCAGAGGAAACCTCTGGGTGAAAAGAAGAATTTAATCCCTACAAAACAGATACCAAGCCACAAAATAATGGCTGCATTAAACCCAGCACTAACCAAAACCTATTTCCAAACCTTCTTCCCTATGACTCTTACAGAGACACCATAAAACCCTGGCCCTGCTAGCTAATGACAGTTTCCTCCTACTGCCATGGACCAGGATTTCAGGATTGAACACAGCACCTTTTTCCCATCCATCCTCTGCCCCTCCATTTTCAAGCTGCCTGCATCAGGCTTTCTCACTTCTGCTTTGTAAAACAAGAAGTGCTGCACTGCTCGTATCATTTCCTTACAGATGTCACCTCCATCCTAGAATAATAGGGCAAATAAGACGAGAGGCTTCCTTCCACCTGAGCATCATGTACTGCCATCACTCTGTGCGACAGCAAGCGCTCCAGTGCTGGGTTCTTCACTACAAGCATCAAAATTCAATATATTTTACTACTCAGATGAGAAGAAAGGACAAGCCTTCACCATCCAAACACTCCTTCTTATCCACCGTTTCCTTGCTGCATTAACCACCAGGAGCCAACTGCCTGCATCCTGTAATTGTTTTTATGTAAAATCAGCTGAGCTTTGGCTCAGTACCCATTCTGGTTACTCACAGTCACAAGCCCTCTCCTCTCTCCTCCACTTTCCCACTGCTTGATCTTTGCATGAAGCTCTTTGCCAAACCTTAAGTCTTGGAGCCCTCACACGTTTAACTGGGGAGTTCTAAACACAACATGTGAAAATTAACAAAAGCTGCCTCCGTGCAGGGCTTCAGACCTTGTTCTCCCTTACTTGGGTTGTAAATACTTTAGAGCTCTGGCCCAACAAATGCCATTTGGTCCAAGATTAAACATTGTGGAGTCACTGCATTTTCTGAAGTAATTCATGTTAATAGGCAAGGCAAAAGGGAACTGCTGCTGCTGTCTCACTTGTAAGGTCCCAAACACTGTAGCAGTAAGACCCAGTCAGTATAATTTAACATAAAAAGAATTTCATCACTCTCTCATCCCAAAATCTTTAGTGGAAAGAACTGTTGCCAAAAAATTACTCCCTGCAACTAAAATGAATTGTTAATTTAAGCCCATTTATCATCAGAGTAAGTTTACTATCACAAGAATT
Organism: Myiopsitta monachus; assembly: GCA_017639245.1. NCBI lineage: Eukaryota > Metazoa > Chordata > Aves > Psittaciformes > Psittacidae > Myiopsitta > Myiopsitta monachus. The sequence continues at coordinate 5,253,441 of CM029919.1, forward strand.
AATTCTCTCCTCTATAGGAAGCACCTTTTCATGAAGGTGAGCAAAGACAAGGCATCTAATGACATAGATATTACTGGGCAGTGGGGGGAAACAACATCCTTTAAAAGCACCTTTACATCCCAATGTGAATGGGCAATGTTCAAGGCCAGGCTGGACAGGGCTTGGAGCAACCTGCTCTAGTGGAAGGTGTCCCTGCCCATGGCAGGGGTTTGGAACTGGGTGGCCTCTAAGAACCCCTCCAAGCAAAACCAGTCATGGTTCTACAATGATCCTATGAACTGCAAGGCAGAAGGAAAATGTGCCCTCTCCTTCCCTTCTGCTCCCCAGAAGGGTGTATCCAAACCCAGATCTGAGCACTGCAGTTTCTAAGTCACCTACAGCATCATCAACACAAGGAGGGAAGAACCATGAGTCTCTTCAACTGCTTCAAGGCCATTAGACCTCCCTGGGTATTAATTACCAGACTGCTCTTTGCAGTCTCTCCAAGCACAGAGGATATTAAGATGTCAGCATGCAGAATACATGCCATATAGTGCACATTCCTGATGGGAATTAGTGGTTTCTTTTATGAACAGCCCAAAGTTATGCGTGTATTATTTCACAAGAACAGTCAGGCTGCATTTCAGGAGCCAGACCAAACCCTGAAACACAGCTCTCATGTGGAGATGGGAGAAAACTACAACAAAAGAGTAGCATAATGGAGATGTGAAAGCAATGGTTTCCTTTCAGAACGCCTTCATTCAGCTGTCCTTTCAGCTACTGTTCAACAAGAGAGCTCAGTTACACCAACAGGATTATTAATATGAAAGAAGACGATGTTAAGTTACAAAACCCAACAGAAGGCAGATGTGAAGAGCCAGAATGAGGATACGTGGGGAAATGCTGCCTGCTTCACAAGTCACAGGGATGGACAACAGTTTCACTGGTGTGAATGAAGTAAAATAGACAAAGCCTGGCATAAACCCCTGTGCCTCAGAGCACAAATGCCAGTGATGACTGGGAGGGAACACGCACAATGCAGCTGGTGAGATACCAAAGCAGAAACAATCTGGTTATGTCCACACTGAGGCTCAGGCCCAGCTTAGGAAGGTGCACAGCAGCATCAGCTCCTGTGACCGCACAGAAAGTCAATCTGCAGAACAGCCTCACTGTGCTCCCCAATTCCTTAACTGCATTGGAAGAGCACAGGGTGCTCACGACTGCTTAACTGCACATGAGAAGAACACTGCATGCTCCCTAGGTATTAAAAAATTAGTTTTACACTGATAGAAAATCAGGAAAAGACTCAAAGAAAAATAAATTATATTGCATTTACTTCAGAAAATGGAATTTTAAAACCCTAGAGCAAATCAGCACTCTTGTGCATCTTCTATTTATCCATCAATGCAATCAATAAACCTTCAACTCCCCAAAAGATTAAGTCAAGCCATAAAATCTGGGGTTGTTACCCACAAGTGCCACTTTAAAATGTTTAACCAAACCCACTCCCAGCTCTGAAGGCATTTGGCTGGACACCAGCAGCTGAGACACTCGCAGCATCTACAAAGAGGAATGAGCACCCACAAGAAAGGCCATATTCTGGTGCAGATGAAGCTAGGGCAGACACGTTGGCTACAACACATGGCCTGTTTCCCAGTGTCTGCTCTGACATTCACAGCAGCCAGCCCAGGACGGATGAGCAGATCCAAGGTCTCACCAGTCCAGCACAGGAAACTAAAGCAGCACCTGAACCCAAGTGAGCAGATGCTACCTCTCCAAACTCCTCACTGCCTGCACACATATGGCAGGATAAAGGTAAAAAACCCTCAGTGATTCCAGAAGCAAATATCCCATTAAATGTGACATTTTCTTTTCTAAAGGAGACTGTGCAGTTCCAAGACCTCTGGGAGGACCAGGCACCTCAGCATCCATCAGCTTTTCCTGAACATGGCTCCTAGGACAACTCTGCAAGTGCCCTGCACCCAGGAACCTGCACGAATGCTGCTAGTCCAGCACCAGTGCAGTGGCAAAGGCAGACAGACACAGGAATCACTCCACAAGGATCTGACAGAGCACTGGGCTCTTGCCTAACCCAGAGATTAGGAATTTCAACAAACCACAATCAATATTCATCTCATGTTGTATTTTGCACCTAGTTCTCTTTAAAACCTTCCTGGCTCAGTCAGCAGTTACCAAAGCCGCCAGTTTTGCAGAGCCCTGAGCTTGACTGATGCAGGCCCCCACACACCACCTGAGGGTGATACAGGACACCAAGTATAGCTATAGTTACACATGGGACAGAGGCAGGAGAATAAAAACCAACACTAGGAAACGATCAAATATGAAAGGTCAAAGTGATGAGGTCTGCTAGAACTACTTTTATTTTGTTTATTTGTGGGGCTCCATCAACGACATCCTAACCCCACCTGTAAACTCCAGCCAGAGATGGGAGAGGGAAGGGGTTAACCCCAAATGCAGCTCACCATAACTAATCAACTGTTTGTTACACACAATCAAAACATAAGGGGTTTATCATTTCTCTGCAGGATCCACACTGCGCTGTGTGCGCTGACTGCAAATCTCCAGCAGTAATTTATGCTGCCCTTTTCAGCTAAGCAGGACCTGATGACTCCATAAGATGGAAGATCTCCAAAGCGTAACTGATGCAGACAACCATGCTGATGGTTAGAAATCCATCCAGGGAATTCAAAATCAACTCCAGGAGATTGTAGCTTGGGAATGTTTCCTGAATACTCATTATGCACCCAGAAGAAAACACATTTTTGAGACCAAGATGTACTTTAAAATGCCTCCATCCAACCCCGTTCACACTGGAAGCACTCTTGGGTCAGTTTAAAGGATGTGTGGTTTCTTGAAACTAAAAACTATAAAAAGCAGCTTTGTACTAGTACCTGAAAGCCTTTGTTAATGTTTCCCAGAATAAAGTCATCCCTTTTCCTGTTGTTCCCTGTAGTGACTGTAAAGATGAAAAAAAAAACCCCAGTTATCCTTCCCTAGGAAGGCAGAGGTAAAGCACTCAAGCCAGGGGGAGCCCGCAGCCTGCTGTCTGTTCTAAATCCCCATCCCAATGCCTTCCCTTAAATAAGCCATGCAGGTGGAGGAGCAGGGACACCGTACATCTGCACCCCCTCCAAAACAGCTTCATGTTTACAGTCAACACCTCAGGAAAGCTGCCACAAAATCTCACTGCAGGCAAACACACAGAGCAATTATTCTGAGAATACTTAACATGGAAATCCTCTCCAGTCAATACAACATAAGCAATCACTCAACTTCGGTCTGAATTTAACCTGGCACCTTTTGAAAGCAGCACCTTGTAATTACCCCTTGAGAAGTTGATGGCACCTTTTGTTTACCAAACTGAAAGTTAATTTTGATGGCAAAATTCTGTTGTCAAGTCCAAAACCACCAAAAAAACCCCATGCCAGACCCCATGCAAAACTATTTGTCAAGAGCTTGAAACTAGGAAAATGTGCACAGAAATACCCAGAGCTGTCCAACTAAAACCATGTTCTCCAGTTGAGAGATAAAACAGCTCATACAAAGCAGTAAGCCAGAGGCAGGGCCCTCCTTTGCTGTGCTTTGCATACTTTGGCACCAAACAAGAACAATTTAATGTCTTTCAGATTCTTTCTGCTGTTACCAGCGCCAGCAAGAAACTGTTCCAGCACACAAGGGACTGCTCAGTTCTTCAGCACTTCCAGCAGCCCCACCGAAGAGCACTAGCATCGCTCTCACGCTCCCAGTTTTCTCTCAGCCATTTCTTAACATACCTCAGTAGAGAAGATGCTGCAGCTTCCAGCATGCATATCCTCATGACTAACAAGGACTTTCAACCTCAGAATCACAGACTGGGCACAGTCCTTCTCCTCAGGGCTGCTCCATCAGTCTCCGCCAGCCTATGTTTGTGCTGGGGACTGCGACAACCAAAACGCAGGCCCTTGCATTTGGCCTTGTTGAATCCCATGAGGTTAACATGGTCCCACCTCTTCAGCCTGTCCAGGCCCCTCTAGATCCCATCCCTTCCCTCCAGCGCAACAACCACACACAGGAGATACAGAGAAAACACCCTGCTGGGACATTAATCATTTAATATCCAGGATATCATTCATTTACCACCACAAACTTCTAAGCTTTCATTGCCCAGTCTTCCTGGTTTTTTTCCTTAATATGGCATTTACTTGATAAAGGATTGTTTCTAAGCCAAAACGTCACAGAAAACCTCCCTCAGGAGCACACTGATCCAAACTAACTCATTACACCAGCCTTGGTACCACTCAAGGTTTTTATCAATGACCAGAAGGGAAACAGAGCAACTGCTGAGTCTGTTTGCAGATCATGAAGCCCAACAGTAAGCAACAACGTGGGCAACGTGTTTGTACAGAGCAACCTGACCCTGCCAGGGTGGCCTGAACTCACTAGCACAGAGCCTGTTTTCCTCCCAGAGCCTGTACAAACAGCCCAGTGGCACAGGCTGCACCCAAGTAGGGAGGAGGAACCCCACTTAAAACCTCTTCATGCAATGCAGTCGCAAAAAGGATAAAACCCAGAAGTCCAAGGGCGTGTAAGGAAGGAACAGCAAGTAAGAATAAAGCAGCAAAAGAGATCTTTATCTCTGTACATTAGACAGGCTATTCCAGACTCCTCTACGCAAGTCTTCCAGTCACAAATGTCATTTATAATGGCCCTATGTAGTCTCTGGCAGCACAGAGGAGAACCGCCAACTTCCTTTGCCGCATAACCCACGAGCAGGCCCAGCCTGCTGAAGTATATAAAAATCAAATACATGTGCCTGAGGCAGCACCTAAGAAACAAGGTGAAGTTGAAGCCACCACCAACACACACCATTGAAAGGACAGATGTGGAAGCTCCAGATGCCCAGTACGCTGAGCTGCTTGGGAACAAACATGAGCCCTGCCATTCTGCCAGTTAAAAACACTAAATCCCCATGCCAGCAGCAGTCAGCTCAATCTGCTGGCAGCAGCTGGTCTGTGCTGGAAGCATAGACCAGCCAGGACCAGCAACGTGCTCGCTGTGCTCTTCAAATCCTTTGGGGAGTTAAGAAACAAACACCTATCTTCTTGGCATAAGCAAAACCCCCAAAACTGAATGGTTTTCCAACCCAGTTTAGAAACCCCAGCATTGGGCTTGATGGAACTGTTATAGAGACTACACAACAAACCAAGAGAGAACAGTTTGTGTTACGTATGGCTAATGATGTAAGGAAGTGCACTTATGTAGGAAGAGGAAATTATTGTACATATATACACATATGGCTGGTAATATTTCTGCTTCAAAAATGAAAAGGAGAAAGCTAGAGCAAGAAAAACATGCTCTCAGCATCTGCATGTAGCTGGGAGCTCCACTGGATTTCTGTGCTATGGAGACACCCACAGTGGTCATTCTTGGAGTTCAGTACAGTTAATCTAGAGACTAAAATCACTGCAATTACAAAAATAACACTAAAAAGTAGAATTACTTATTGAAGCAGTCTCATGTATTCATACAGCTTTCAGTAACACTTCTAAAACACTGTGAGCACAGCCGACAGCTATTGTTCATCCCTACTGGAAGTTACAGTGGTTCCCAAGTCTGTGCCGTGGGGAAGCCAGTCAGTCAATCACGGAGACAGCAGAGGCACCCAGTGACAGACACCCATGACAGTAAGCACTACACTCCTGTAACTGAAGGATGAAGCTTGTCAGCAGCCCACTCCAAAATAACCCCTTTGCAATGGAAAATAGGAAAAGGTTGGGATTTATCTGGGTAAGGCATCCAGCAGACTTAACTTGCCATTTCAGAGCTTGCAGAGAGGAAAGAGAAGGAAGGTCACCAATATCCTTCCTCCTTTGGTAACTCCTTTGAGTACCTGAAGCCTCCCAGGCAAACTGCTGTGCTACCTGGGTTAGGGAAGATAAAGTATTAATGGACAGAGCAAAGCAAAACGCCTTTCACTGAAGCTGCCCTCAAGTTCAGCACATGAAAAACACAGTCAAAACCAGGGGCTTGCCCTTGAATTCTTGCAAGGTCTGAGAGCATGAAGCGAAAAGAGGATCTACAGCATCTGTACAGCTTCTAAAACTACACAGCAAAACCAAGAAACTCCTACAAAAACCCCCAGAAGCTGCTTAACTACCTCACCGTGGTGATATCCTCCAATGCCATTTCCTGCTCCTTTGGCACTTCCAACTTTCAAACCACCCGCAGCTCTGAGGCTCCTTCCACCCTACCACAGAGAGGACTTGGAATCATTTCAGAGTACGTAATCCTCCTCTCCCTCCACAGCATGATCTTTAAATCCTCCAGATAAATGATCTTCTTACCCTTGCACTAGCTGCTCTTTTCCACAGGGTTACTTGCAACCCCCTGAGTGTCTCCATTCCCTCTGCTGCTTTCATTACACCCAGCACATCGCTTCGGCTGCAGTCCAAGGTCCCCCACTCCTCCATATTCCACCAATCCTCAGCTGATCCCTCTGCTCAACAACCTTTCTCCCCATCGCCATTTTACGCACTTCAGACCATTCACACCTCCTTTTTTCTCGGCTGATTTAGGTCCCTTCCTTCCCTCCCTCCAGCGTACATTTCCACTCCTGCCTTCCCCAATCATCCTGAGCTTCCTTTAGACCATCACAGGGGAGGGGAGAAAAGCCCTCAGCAGCTCTCTTGACTTTAGTCCCTTTCCCTCCACCATTTCAGAAGCTCAGAAACCCGACTATCACCTCTGCTAACCCTGCCCTGCTAACCTCACCTCTGCCCTGCCCACACCGATGCTCCACTCGTGCTTCTGCCAAACTAATCCTCCCAAACACAGAATCTTTCCCCTTTCCTTCCAAAAAGAAGGCTGACAACAATACAGAGCACTTTAAACCACTGTCTTTTCATCCAGGGACTCTCTTCCATTAACCACATCACTAATCCTAAGGCATCTGCCTTTCTTCCAAACAGTTAAAAGGTTCCTGACCTTTTGTTTCTCTTCCTCTCACACATCCTTTTATTCCATCAAGAAGATCACAAGGAGGAAAGAATCCAAGAAGGAAATCTGAGGGATCTCTGCAGCCTCCCTCACCACATCCATCGCTGCTTCAAGCAGTGTAATTTTAAATCTCCCTTTTGCCATGCCTACCTGGGGCTCGCCAGACCAGCAGCAGCACAGGGGCATGTTCAGTCATACTCAGCTAAAGGATGGAAATTTCACCTGCTGAAGCTTACATTCCAACTGTTAGGAACTGCGTGAGGAAGGTGCCTTAACACCAACAGAAACACTCCCACAAAGGGAGCCTGCATTTAAATTTGTGACTTCACACTAACACAGTGTCTTATTTTTGCTGTAGTTTTGAGAGCAGTATTTCAGAGGGATGAGCAAAAACTGCATGCTGAAGGCGTATTTTTACCTACACTTAGCAACGGTCAGAGCACAGCTTTCACAGCAGACCTGCAAGCACTGGGCATATCCAACCAGTTCCTTTTTTCCACACCAGTGTTCCATTTCAAGTGATCTCCATCTCAGTATAGAGAAAAAAAAAAGGCAAAAAACTTCCCTGAAAGTGATTTTGATGAAGAGAGAAAAATAAGGTTGAAAAAGCCTTCCTCCAGCAATGTACTTCAGAAAAAACTGCCAGCCTAACCAACTGCCAGGGGTACATGCACTGGCTCTTGGGCTCCCACCAATTCACTGCAACCTTGGCCAAGACACTTGGGCCCAGTCTCCCTTTAATCGGTTCTTTCCTAACTCATGATTTCACATCCAGTCCTCTGAAACCTTTAAGCAACTCCAAGCTGCTCTTCCCAGAGGACAGGTTCCACTTTTCCCTCAAAAAAGCTTTAACATACAAAATAAAATGTCTTCTCTGTGGCAAATGTTCAGGGAGGAGAGAAAGGAGAAGTTACCCTGCTGCAAAAACAAACCCTACCTTTTCCCTTGGTACTCTACAATGTGGGAAAGCCAGTGAAACCCTGGTATGGGGCACAGATAAAGTCCCAATTAAAAACAGTGCCCTTAGAGTAAAGGGAAAACAGGGTTGTGACAGAGTTGCTGTTTCTGAGCATGCTCGACAGCTTTTAAGATTGGAGCCCTGTTTTCTCTCTGACATCACTACACATTCTCCCTGCATGACCAATGCAGTGACACAGTAACAGGTTTTGCGGCTACAATCATTTATTTTCTTGCAAAGAGGTTGCCCCACAAAGAGAGAAGGAGGACAAGGAGCGAAAGGTACAGGTGAAGGAGCTGTGCAATGCACAAAGCTCAGTGGTTTCTTGGATTTACCCTGCAGTACCTGACCTGGTTTAGGTTCCTCATTCTCTCCCCTCCTCTCCCAAAGCAAAGTATTACAAGAAACATACTTTCAAACCTAGGATCTGGCTCCACTTCCGGAAACAGGAACTTTGAAAACAAATCAGATCAGTTCCATATTAATTACGACTCATTTCTTCATTTAAGAAAAAGCACAATGCAAACCAGCCCCGGTGGTTAGGGTTGCTTTAGGAAGCTGTACCTAGATAAGGTAATGCAAACAGGGCAACCAACCACAGATACCTGTGTTCTCATTATAACACAGTTGAAAAACGACTTATGAAGCTTACACCCCCCAGACATCCACAAGGAACAACATAAGTGAATGACTACTGGATGCCCTGGCTGTTTTCAAGATCACAACTTAATGCCACATTAAGTACAATTACGCAAGCTCTGCAACTATCAGAAACCCTCCCGTATCTCTGGATGGAAAGCAGGAGTTGGAGTGGAAAGCACTGCTCCAACTTCGGGCTCCTGAAACAAGGACCACACAGAAAAGCTCATCAATAGCTCTTCTCGAGCTGCGGCTGTTCTCCTTTTGTTTTTCTTTCTGACCTCGAGACTCTCTCGGGCTGAAGTCGGAAAACAAAATGTCATTGTTCAGCGTTAATGAGACAACGTTCATTTTCCCGTTGTTTATTTAAATCCCCTGTAAAACACCAACAGCGGCGGTAATTACGGCAAAGCACCCATGTTTTCTTCCGGGGGGGCGGAGGAGGGTTTAGAAGGAAAACGCGTTTCCCATTACGAAGGAGCCGCTGGCACCAGCCGGGACAGCCTTGGGCGGGTGCGGGTCGGTGAACTCCGCCGCTCCCGCACCGTCCCCGGCCTAAGGCACCGCAAAGCCCCCAAACCCGCGATCCCACGGTGAGGGTCACCTCAGTGGGGACAACTCCCGCGGGTCACCTTGACAGCCGGTACCGCCACCGGCCCCCTCGCTCGCCCCTTTGTGCCGCGACCCGCCGCGGCGGAGCGCCGGGCCCGCGCACAAAGCCCCGGAGCGGAGAGCGGGGAGGGGGCTGTGTGCGTGGAGAGAACCGGCGCGCCCCGGCCTGAAGGGACCGCAGCCAAGGCGGGAGGCGCGGGGTCCCGCCCGCCGCGGCCGTTACCTGGAAGTCCCTGTCCTCGTTGAAGCGGGAGAACCTGTCCGCCATTTTGCGCCGCCGCCTCCTCGCCTCAGCCCGGGCCGGCCCCGCGCCTCCGGCCACCTCCCCTCAGCGCCGCCCCCGCCGCGCCGGGCGGCCGCGCGCATGCGCCGGGCGGCAGCAGGGCCTCCCGGAGAGCGGGGTGGCCGCCGGGGGAGCGGAGCGGAGCGGAGCGGGACGGGTTGGGACGGGACGAGTCGGTTCCCGTCGGCTCCCGCACCCTCGTCCGCACCGTTAAACCTCCGCCACGGCTCCCGCTGCGGTTCGGGGCACGCCACACACTGCGCAGGCGTCACCCCCTTTGCCTGCGCGCGCATCGTGGCTGCGCATGAGCAGAGGCGCCAAAGGGTGAGGGAGGGGGAGCTCGACCCGGGGGACGAGAGGGCGCGAGCCCCGCTTCGGTCTTCCCGCCCTCCCCGCGAGAACCAATAGGATTACCCCGACCTCTTGAGTGACGGCAATGCCAACCAATAGGAGCACGGGGGGAGCTAGCGCCGGTGGTGGCTGGACGGGAGCCCGCGTGCGTGCGGGGAGCCCGGCGCGCAGCCGCGTCCCGGTCGGGGCCCGCGCCCTGCGCTGGGGAGGCCGCGCCCGAGCCCCGTGCTCAGCGCTGGGCCCCTCACTGCAGCAGAGGCACTGAGGTGCTGGAGCGGGGCCTGGAGCACAGTGTGATGGGGACGGATGAGGGACCCGGGGGGGTCAGTGAGGGGACCTGATCGCTCCCTGCAACTGCCTGAGAGGAGGATGGAGCCAGGAGGGGCCGGGCTCTGCTCCAAGGAACAGGGATGGGACAGGAGGAAACGGCCTCGAGCTGCTCCAGGGGAGGTTCAGATGGAGCTGAGGAACAATTCCTGCCCTAAAGGGTGCTCCGCATTGGAGCTGCTGCCCAGGGCAGTGCTGGAGTCACCGTCCCTGTAAGCGTTCACACACCGTGGAGACGAGGCCTCAGTGCCATGGGTCAGTGGTGGCCTTGGCAGTGCTGGGCAATGGTTGGACAGGATGGGCTTGAAGCTCTTTTCCAACCCGGCTGACTGCATGGTTCTCTGACTTCACCCAGAGCGGGAGCTGTGTGCCCGCTGGCACAGGCATGGCCATGTCCTGGTGTGTGGTGCAGAGGAGCAGCACGCACCAGGCGATACATGGGGTCTCCATCTCACAGCAGCCCCTCGAGCACAGGGGCTGGGCAGACGGGCTCTTTCCCACCCACCGCCGCAGCTGTCACCAGCTGTCTCGGAGCGTGCTGGTCCGTATTCCCGCCTCCCCGCATCCCTGACAGCAGGAAAACCGGATTCCATCTGTCTCCATTCATTCCTTTCCGTTCCCCTCCCGGGGCCTCACTGTCCGGATCCCTCTTGCGTGCTGCCCTCTGCCGCCTCGTCGAGGCAGGATGAGAAAGATGCCGGCAACGCGCCTGTCTGAAGCGTGTTCTCAGATCGTGCTCCATGTGCCACCAAACCTGCGCTGAGGTGCCCCCCCCGTGACAGCGAGCGCTGCGCTGCGCTGCGGAGGGAGCCGAAGCCGTGGTTGCGCTCTGCAGCCCGTAGCAGAGCTAACCTGATGTATCCCTGCAGTGTTCCAGGCTGGGCTGCACTGCTGGAACTCCGCATGGAGCTCCATCATGCACCGTCTTAACTTGCTAAGAGAGATGCTGCTTCTTCCCCCCACACACCTCAGCATCCCTGTGAAATCCCCCTAATCCTGTCTCTGTCCCATGACCAGTCAGCCCTGTGTACTGAGGAGGACCTCATGGCTGAAGGCTGGGACCTCTGCATCACACAGCGGCTCTGAGAGCTTTCACTGGGCAGAAGCATGCTCGAGTTTGTTCCTCATTGCCCTAAGAAAACCCTGAAGTTGTGCCTGCCTGTTCTTTGCTCTGCTCCTCACAAAAACCTCAGCACCGGGGTCACCCAGTGCTGTCCTGCATCAGGTCTGTGGAACCACAGGGTGAGGAGCAGCTGCCACAAGCTCTCCCCTTCATGGGTCGTGGTCTCTCTCCGGTTAACATCCCTGCGGCTCCTCGTACCCGGAGCACTTGGCCCCAGAGTGGAGGAGCTGAGACGCAGAGGGGAGCAGCCTTCCTCCCCCTGGGAATTACCACTGTGCTTTCCGAGGGGACTGTCCCCTCCTCGTCCTCCCGAAGCACCCAGGCAGGTCCAAGGGGGCAGGCTGGAGCCTGGATCCCTGCCCAGGGCACCCACCACATAGGAGCAGCGGTTGAGGCGCTCGAGTCCTGCAGTCCCCGAACGTGGGGTGTCAGCGCCGGGGCTGTGCCCACGAGAGGGAGCTCCTGCTCCACCGGGTGGGCAGCGGGACCTCCAACCACCCACGGGCCCCCACCCTCCATGGGGTGGCCCGCAGGGAGATGGAGCCGTTCTGAGCCGGATGGGATGAGTCCGGGGGCAGGCAGTGTGGGTGCCCGGTACCCCGGGAGGGTGGCAGCTCCCCCAGCAGCACCCAGGCGTGCTGGTGGCTTATGCCCCTTCTCAACACAATCTCCTCCACCCCGCTGGGTGCTCGAAGCGGGTGCCCATCATCATCAATGGGTGGGGGGCACCCAGCCCTTCCTGCCTGGGCTTTGCAGGGAGGGGGGATCTGGCACCCCGGCGGTGCTGAGCCGCCCCTCGGGGGCTGGGTGCCCCCCTCAGTGCTGCGCAGGCCCTCACCCTGCCTCCATTTCCCGCGATGGGGTGAGCGGAGCGTGACTTGGGCAGCGCTGGGGGGGGGGGGTTGGGTTCCTCTGCCTGAGGAGCTCAAGGGGGGCACCGGGGGGGGGTCCCCAGACCCCCCCGTGTGTGCGGCGGCACCGGCGGGGTGAACGTGAGCGCGTGCGTGAGCGGGGGGGGCCCTTGCTGCGGCGGGGGCCGGTGCCGCGCTTGTGCCCCTCTGCTCCTCTGAAGCAGCTTTGTGAGGGGGCTGCTCCCCGGCCCCCCTCTGCGGCTGCTGGAGGGAGCTTGGGGGGGCTCGGAATGAATGTGCCGCCCTTGGCTTCTCCCCATGCTGAGGGCTCGTCCCAGTGGGGACGTGTGGCTGCCGGGGACAAACCTGCCCCACTCTGCCCCATCCATGCCTTCTGCTCTGGAGGGACTGGGCACGGGGACAGCTCAGTGTCCTTGCTGGGCACAACTTCATGCCACCATCAGGTACAGTGACAGATCAACGCCACCCTTGGGCGCAGAGCTCAGTCCAGTCCCCTGCTGGGCTTGGGGACAGCTCAATATCCCCATAGGGCACAGTTCTGTGCCCTCCCTGGGCACAGGGGTGGCTCAGTGTCCCCACTGGATGTGGGGATGGCTCAGTGTCCCTTCTGGGCACAACTTCATGCCGCTGTCAGGCACAGGCACAGTTCACTGATGCCCCCAAGGGTGGCACAGGGATCAGTGATGGACACGGGGACAGTTTGATGTCCCCATCAGGCACAGCTCTGTGTCCCCGCTGGGCACAGGGGTGGCACAGACTCCCCGGTGGGCTGGGGACATTTTCCGTGGCTGTGAGACACCGTGGAGGCCGGAACAAGCCTCATGGCCGCACTGCAGCCCCTCTGCAGGGGTAGCTGGGTGGTGCTGGGGGACCCTGAGGCCCACCCTGGCCCCATGGCATGGTCTCACCCGTGCCCCTGCACTCAGCCCTGACAGGGCTGGGTATAAATAGCAGCCAGCTCTGTCACCTCCTGTCACATGCCCCGTGCTGGCAGGGCCCCCCCACACCCGTGGGGACACAGCTGTTCCCAGGACAGGGAGAGGTGGCCATGGGGGCACCCCCACCGCGGGGACCCCATTCCCAGACACGGGGAGCAGTGCTGGGGGGCACGGAGCACCCAGGCTGCCTCCGCAGGGCATCGCTGCCACTCGGGAATGCAGCGCCCTGCCCCGGGTACTGGCACAGACCCCCCAGCACCCATTGCCAGCGCCAGGGGCGTTTCCAACCCCAAACCAGAGCAGAAAGGGGGTGCATCGCTCCTCCCCCCCCCCCCCCCCCCGGGGCACAAACTGCCCCCGCTCGACCTGCAGCTCTAAAAATACCCTGAGCTCCTGACAGCGACAGCTGGGTGCAGGGGGACCCGCGGGGGGACGGGGACACCGGCGCAGCCAGCCCCGGGTGCCCCGGCCTTGCACCCAGCCCCTCTGAGCTCAGAACTCCATGCGGGGCCTCCCCAGGCCCTGCTGCTGGGCCTTGCCCCCTTCTGTCAGTGGGGTGCAGCAGCAGGGTAGAGCTCCAGACTGGTTGGGTTTGGAAGGGACCTTAAAGCTCATCCAGCTCCAAACCCTGCCACAGGCAGGGACACTTTCCACCAGAGCAGCTTGCTCCAAGCCCCATCCAACCTGGCCTTGAACACTGCCAGGGATGGGGCAGCCACAGCTTCTCTGAGTACCCTGTGCCAGCGCCTCAGCACCCTCACAGGGAAGAGCTTCTGCCTTAGATCCAACCTGAACTTCCCGTGGTTCAGTTTGAACCCATCACCCCTTGTCCTACCGCTGCAGTCCCAGATGAAGAGCCCCTCTCCGCATCCCATCCCGGCAGCCACCACCGTGCCCGGCCTTGCCCCCTGTGGCCAAGCAGCCACCGGCGCGGAGCCCGTCCCCGCTTGCCGCGGCGGCTGCGCCTCTCGCTTGTCCCCGGCCCTCCCCGCAGCCCCTAATCCATCTCTCGCAGCAGGAGATGCCTAAGCTGCCTTTTCATGCCGGCTCCTCCGCGCGCGAGCTGCCGCGCTCTCAATGCCGGCCGCTGGCAGGGGATGTGTCGGACAAGCTGAGGGGCTCCGTCCCCCGCCAGCAAGGTCAAGGTGTGCTTAAGCCAACTTCCCCCTCCCTGCACCAGCCCGGCCCCGCGAGGGGTTTGTCCGGGACACGCCGTGGCACCGGGGTGTCACCGCGCCGGGGGCCCCGTGGCCAGACCCGCGCCTCAGTGGGGCTTGTACCCAGGGCTCAGCTCACCTGACCAGAGCAGCCTACAGAACCCTTCCCCCCCCCGCCCCCCGATCTGTTGTAGACCATCAGACCAGTTGAGACCAGTACAAACCAGTCCTGAGGACAGCAGGCACTGGTCCCTGCCCTCCCTAGCCCATGGGGCTGTGTGTGTGCAGCAGCTCTGGGCACAGGAGTGCAAACACGCACCAGTGGCAGCAGGAGCACCCCAGCCCGCTCCCATGTCACACTGCTGCGGGCTCTGTGTGTGCATGTACACGTATGTGCGTGTGCACGCGTGTGCCCACTCACACACGGTGGGGGGACACCCATCCCTCCCTCTTCCCGTGGTGACAGCTCCCGTCCTCCGCTGGCACCTTGAGCCAGCGCTTTTGTGTCTGGTTTTAATTTGAGGATCTTAAGTGTGAAACAAAGCCAGGGGCCAGGGCCCGGGGGGGCCTTCCCCTGAGCTCCTGGGGGACCCCTGGGGGTCCCCATCTTGCCTGGCATCACCAGGCACAACCACTCCGTCCCTCGAGTCACCCTCCCACCCAGCCCCAAGGGATGGGGAGGTGGGAGCTGATGCTGGCAGGTCCCCCCCCTCAAAATATTGCCCTCCGGGTGGTGCTGGCTTCCAGCCCAGGAGTGGGGCCATGTGTGGGGCTGGTGCCAGCGGCTGTGCCAGCCCTAGTCTCACCCTGGGTGTGCCCCGGGGCTCCTGGCCCCATAGAGGGGGCTCAGAGAGGGGCTAGACCTGCGCTTTGTGCCCATGGCTGGGCTGGCGGTGCTGGGCTAGGACCTGGGGGTGTTCCGGAGGTGCCCCCATCCCTGGTCCACCCGTGGACCCCACAGCACTGGAGGAGTCCCAGGGACTGGGACTCCACAGGGACCATGTTCTGCTCCAGCGGGAACACAGAAGCCACCAGCCTCTCTGGAGGCAGTGGCACCCATGGGTCACCTGGGGACCCCAGGATGCTGTGGGCAGGGGACTGGAAGCACCGGGTGCCCACCAGTGTCTCCCAGTGCTGGGATGCAGAGACAGTGGAGCAGAGGGGGATCAGGACTCCTGCGTGTCCCTCCCACTGCGCAGCTCCTGCGGGGGGCTTCAAGGGGAAGCTGGGCTGGTCCCATACTCCCAGTCATGCCCAGCCTGGCCTGCAGGCAGCACCCGCCCTCTCCTGCTGGGTGCCAGGACGGGTCCTTGTCCTTTGCCCAGGCCCCTGCAGCGAAGCCTTTGGAGAGGGGGCAGGACCCCGCGCTCCTGGATGATGGGACCAAAGGGATTCCCCAGCCACCCTCCATGTCCCTGCAAGGTGACAGCCCTGGGCAGCACCCCCAGCCCACCCTGGGGTCTCTCCTGGGGCTGGCTGACACTTCTTCTGCCATTCCCCCCTCCCCAGGAGGCCCCAGCACCTGCTCCGGATGGGACCATGTCCCTGCATGTACCCGGCGCCCAGAGATCACCGGGACCCCTTGCACACCAGCACCTCACAGCACTCAGGAGGACAGATGAGGAGAGTGGGGCCAGCCCCTGCCACCCCCTCTGGAGGTGACATCCCCCCTCCCCGGGAAGAAGCCAAAACCCAAAGCTTTTAGGAAGCCAAGGTTCACGTGGCTGCACAGGCACCCCCGATCCCCCTCCATCCTCGGGATGGGAGGAAAGCCACGGAGGCTGGGGACATCGGGGGGGGGGGATGGTGTCACAAGACCCAGACCGTGCACCCATGAGACCGAGGGGAGCTGGGGTGGTGGCCGTGGGCTGGGTGCCCCCACCGGGGTACAGACGGGCACCCAGCAGCACCCATGCCACCCCGGTTCACCCACAGCCCCACCATTCCTGCCTCCTCCAGGGCCATGGGGACCCCCCCATTCGATCTCGGCCCCCCCGTGTCCTGCCAAGCGCCGCGGTGACAGGAGCGGGGGGGCGGGGTTGTGATGGGGACCGGGGGTGGGTGCGCATCGTGTGTCCCGTCCTCCCCCCCCGGCTTTGATTCCCGAGCCCCTCCTGCCCTTCCCCCTCGGCCCGGAGCCGCGCAATGGTTTCAATTACGCTCTGAAAGGCGGTGGGGCCTCTTTTCACGGCAGCCCGGGCTTCTCCCGCTCACAACAAAAGCTTAAGTTACAGGAAAGGCAGAGAAAGGGAGGGCGGCGGGGGGCAGGGAGGCAGCACAAGGGCCCCAGCACCCCCCCGGACCGAGCGGGCCCCGCCGGGTCCCCCCCAGGGCCCCTTCCCTGGGATGGTGCTCGGGGAAGGGCAGCCCCCCCCCCCCCCGACCGCTGCCAAAGCTGCCCCAAGGTGGGTGAGTGCCCGCGGGTGCTTCACCCGATGGGGATCTCCGGGGGTCCCAGCCACTCCCAGTGTGTCCCAGTCCACCCCCCCAGTGCATCCTGATTCCCCCCAGCATGTCCCATATCTTCCCAGTGTGTCCCAGTCCCTCCTCCAGTGTGTTGATCACTCCCAGTGCGTCCCAGTTTCCCCGCCTCGGTGTGTATTGGCCCACTTCGGTGTGCTCCGGCCCCCCCCAAATGTTCCCCAGATCCCTCCAGTGTGTCCCAGTCCCCACAGTACATTTTGGCCTCCCCCCCCCCCCCCCCCCCCCCCGTTTGTCGCCCCTAAAGCAACACTCCGGGGTGGCCTTGGGCACTCTAAGGGGACAAGGCCTGGGAGGGGGGAACGACCGGACCGGAGTGAGTGCCGGGGGGCCCGCGGGGGCGAGTCCCCACCCGGGGCACCCTAAAGCGGGGACCGGTGGGGAGTGTCGGGAGGGTCATCCCGAGGGGGGAGGCATCGCGGAGGGGGTCATCCCGGGGGGGTCATCCCGGAGGGGTCATCCCGGGGGGTTCCGTCGTGGCCCCATCCCGACCCCGCGCCGCGGGGGGAGTTTTCACAGCAAGAAAAAAAGTTGTTGGGGGGGGCGGTGACCGGGGGGGGGCAGCTGGGGGCGGGGCCTGGGCGGCGGGGGCGGGGCGGCCGCGCCGTTTGAATGTGATTGGCGGAGCGGGGGGGGCGGGGCGCGGGGGGGCGGCTCCGCCCGGTGGGGACGCGGCGCTGCCCCGCACAAAGGCGGCGGGAGCGTCCGGTGCGGCGGCTGCGCTGCCCCCGCATCCCGCACCCCATCCGGACCCCCCTCCGCACACCCTCCCCAGCACCGCCCTCACGGGTCTCCGCCACCGGGAGCCGAGGGGGCAGCGGAACACCGGGACCGCCACGTCCGAGCACCGGGAGCCGTCCCGCAGCGCACGGTAGAGGGGGACACCGGGAGCCATCCGGGAGGGACCTAAGCGTATCCAGTCACCGGGAGCCGTCCAGGCAGCAGGGGACCAGCAGCCCCGAACTCGAGGAGCCGTCGAGGCAGCACCGGGCACGGCAGATCCGGGCGGGAGGACCGGCCGGCTGGGCACCGGCCACAGTAAACCCGGGCGCAGCAGCTCGGGGCACCATGGGCCGCCCCAGCGCGCTGCCTGCCCTGGCCTGGCTGCTGGTGGGGCTGAGCGTGCCGGCGCCGTGCTGCAGCCAGCTGCACGGTGAGAAGGGCATCTCCATCCCCGACCACGGCTTCTGCCAACCCATCTCCATCCCGCTCTGCACCGACATTGCCTACAACCAGACCATCATGCCCAACCTGCTGGGTCACACCAACCAGGAGGACGCAGGGCTGGAGGTCCATCAGTTCTACCCCTTGGTGAAGGTGCAGTGCTCGCTGGAGCTCAAGTTCTTCCTGTGCTCCATGTATGCGCCGGTGTGCACAGTGCTGGAGCAGGCCATTCCGCCGTGCCGCTCCATCTGCGAGCGTGCACGCCAGGGCTGCGAGGCCCTCATGAATAAATTCGGGTTCCAATGGCCGGAGCGGTTGCGCTGTGAGAACTTCCCCCGGCACGGCGCCGAGCAGATCTGCGTGGGGCAGAACCATTCCGAGGATGGCGGCTCACCGGCGCTGCTCACCAGTGCCACCCCCTTGGCCGGCCAGGGCACTCCAGGAGCCCCTCGTTACGCCACCCTCGACCACCCCTTCCACTGCCCGCGGGCGCTGAAGGTGCCCAGCTACCTCAACTACAAGTTCTTGGGTGAGAAGGACTGCGCAGCACCCTGCGAGCCCACCCGTCCCGATGGCCACATGTTCTTCAATGAGGATGAGATCCGTTTTGCCCGTATCTGGATCCTCATCTGGTCCGTCTTGTGTTGTGCTTCCACCTTCTTCACTGTCACCACCTACCTGGTGGACATGCAGCGTTTCCGCTACCCCGAGCGACCCATCATCTTCCTCTCAGGGTGCTACACCATGGTGTCGGTGGCCTACATTGCCGGCTTTGTGCTGGAGGAAAGGGTGGTCTGCAACGAGCGTTTCCAGGAGGATGGCTACCGCACGGTGGTACAGGGCACCAAGAAGGAAGGTTGCACCATCCTTTTCATGATGCTCTACTTCTTCAGCATGGCCAGCTCGATCTGGTGGGTCATCCTCTCCCTCACCTGGTTTCTGGCTGCTGGCATGAAGTGGGGCCATGAGGCCATCGAGGCCAACTCCCAGTACTTCCACTTGGCCGCGTGGGCCGTGCCGGCTGTCAAGACCATCACCATCCTGGCCATGGGGCAGATTGATGGGGATCTGCTGAGCGGCGTCTGCTTCGTGGGCCTCAACAACATCGACCCTCTCCGGGGCTTCGTGTTGGCCCCACTCTTTGTCTACCTCTTCATTGGTACTTCCTTCCTCCTGGCCGGCTTCGTCTCCCTTTTCCGCATCCGCACCATCATGAAACATGGAGGGACCAAAACAGAGAAGCTGGAGCGGTTGATGGTTCGCATTGGGGTCTTCAGCGTCCTCTACACGGTCCCGGCCACCATCGTCATCGCGTGTTACTTCTACGAGCAGGCTTTCCGCGAGCACTGGGAGCGCAGCTGGATCAGCCAGAACTGCAAGAGCTTGGCCATCCCCTGCCCGCTCCACTTCACCCCCCGCATGACCCCTGACTTCACCGTCTACATGATCAAGTATCTCATGACTCTCATCGTGGGCATCACCTCCGGCTTTTGGATATGGTCGGGTAAAACCCTGCACTCATGGAGGAAGTTCTACACGCGGCTCACCAACAGCAAGCAGGGCGAGACCACGGTGTGACCCCCCCCTGTGCCCGGCCACCTCCGCTGCCCTTTGCTTTTCATTGGGGGTTTTTGGGGGGTTATTATATATTTTTTATTTTTAGATTATTAACGTCTGAGGGGTGTCTCTTTCTCTTTGATTTTTTTTTTTGTAATTAAACCTGTAAATAGCATTTGTAAAATTAATTATATATTTCTATGTAAAATATGGTAAAAGAGGAGGGAAAAAAAAGAGAAAAATGAGGGGGAAAGAGAAAAGAGAAGGAGAGAATGGTGAAAGGAGAGGAAAAAAAGAGAAAAATGAGAGGAAAAAAGGGAGAAGAAAAAGAAGAAAACGAGAAGAAAAATGAGATAAAACGAGGGAAAACATAAAAGGAGAAGAAAAAGGAGAGGGAAAGGGGAGGAAAAAAGAGAAGAAAAAGAGGGAAATGAGAGGAAAAAAGGAAGGGGGAAAAGAAGAAGAAAAGGGGAAAAGATGAAAAAATTGAGGAAAAAAACAGGGAGAGGCAAAAGAGAAAAAGGAGAGGAAAACTGAACGGGGGGAAAGGGAGGGAGAGAGGAGGAGAAAAAAGCATGGGGAAGGGAAAAAAGTCCCTTCCGAGGCTGGGCAAGGGTCCTGCCTTCGTCTCCCCTCTCGATGCCGTCGGGTTCCCCCTCCCCGCGGTGCCGCGATGGCCGAGGAACGGGAAAGGGAGCGGGACTGGGAATGGCTCCTGCCCAGTCCGGCCCTGCCCTGCCCTGCCAGCCCCCGAAAAAAAGGGGGAAAAAGACAAAACCCCAATGAAAATCTCATTTTCCTTCTTTCCCTTGGAAACTTCCCAGGGAAAGTGGATTTCCACCCCCACTGCCCCTTCCCGGCTCCCCCAGGCCGGGGCTGTGTTTGTGTGTGTGTCCCCGGGCTGGGGTCCCCGCCTGTCCCCCGCTCGGTCGCAGACTTTTCCTCACAGATCACTTTTAAAGCCGTCCTGCAAATAGAAACGAGTAAACCCGCTCGGTAACGTCGTCCTTAGGGCTGCTTTATTTCCCCCCAGAAGAGTAAGAAATTAAACTGGGGGGGGGGTCCCATGGGCGCTGCCGGGCCCCCCACTTCCATCGCACTGCGGGGATGAGCCAGCGGCTCCCTCCAGCTGGAACAAAGCGCTTTGCAGCGGGAAAAAGATCTGTTTAACCCCAAAGTAAGGGACTTTTGGGTTGTAGAGGGAGGGAGGAAACTCTCCTGTGCCCTCCCGGAGGAAATAGCTGACATTTCCTACAGGATCAGGGGGTTTGGGCTGTGCATGATCCCCTGATCCCGAGTCTCAGGAGAGAAGTGGGTCCCAGCTTCAGTTGGGCTTGTTGGGGTCTGGGCAATGCTGGGGCTGGGCTATGGGATGTTTGGAGCTGGAAGGGGTTGAGCGGGTCCCCGGGAAGGGAAGGATGGATTTAATCAGCTGCACTGCATTGAAATCAACCAAAAATACTCTTCCCAAAATGGAGAGGGAGACCCGGGAAGCGCCGAACCCAGGGCCGGCCCTGGGAAGCCTCAGCTCCTGTCGCCAGCGCTTCAGGGGGTTGAATCCTCTGGCAACAAAGAAGCATTGGGGGGGGGGGGGGGGGGGGGAATTGAGCCATTCCCTTTTCCCCAGGAAAACCCTGTGATGATTCCAAAACCCCGTTAAAAATCCCAATTCTCCAGCGAAGGGAAGCAGGAGCCGAAAGGGTTAAGGCAGTGCCTCTCCAGCACATTTTGGAAAGGAAAAACTCTTTGGATCCGGTTTAATTTTCCAGTGATGACTTGGAAAGGGGGAGAGGAGAGGGGGGGAACCGTATCCAAGGTTTTTCCCCCTTCCGTGGTTTGGAGACACTGTTTGAGGACCGGGACAGGCCCCCCTGGCCCCCAACCCGCCTTTACCTTCCGAAATGGGAATGAAAAGAGGAAAATAGGGGTGTTTTTCTCGCTGACGATGTTTTTGCTCCTTCCCAGGGGGGAAAGCCGCGTTGGTGGGGACATGGGCAGGACGATGCCGCCAAGGGGACGGGGAACAACCCCCTCGCAGCCCTCAAGTCTCTGCACCCAAAGGTGCCATCGCATGGGGGGTGCACTCTTGCCATGGGGATTGCTCTGCCCTTGGGCTGGTTCTTGTTATCCGGGTGGGGGATCCCACTCCCCAGCAGGCAGATCCCACCCAAGGCTGCTTTGTTTTCCAGAGGCGAAGCACAGATCGCCGGGGGATGAGGGGGAATGTAAACTCTCCACCCAGGAATGCAGGAGCTGGGAAATGGATTTGCTTTTCAAGGCTTATGTGTCCCAGCTTATGGAAAACAGAGCTGGGATTACAGCGGCTGAGGCCGGGCGCTGGAGCTGCTGAGCACCCCATGGGTGCTGCTGGCTCCCACCTGGGGGGCTGTGTCCATGTCACGCCGTACTGGCCTCTCAGACTCCTGTGATGTTTGGACTTGGAATTGGAGGAGTTGGGCTGGATCCTGCCCCAGCAGCATCCATGTGGCTCAGCCCAGGGCCTCTCAGAGGTGGTTTTGGTGTGGGTTGGAGGCATTTGGAGGGTTTTGGCTCTTGGGGCTATTTGCAGCCCAAGTGGGGAAGGAGCTGGAGGGTGTCTGTGAGACATAGTCAGTGTGTGTCCTCTGTCCTCTGGGCTGTCACCCAGCCGTGGGTCACCCCGCTTCAGGTTAACCCCAGGGACAGGTCACCCCAAGGATGGAGCTCCCTGGGGACAGGTCACCCTGGAGACAGGTTACCCCTGGTCTGGGTCACCCAGAGAATGGGTCCCCGCATGTCCAGCTAACCCCAGGGACAGGACACAAGGGGCAGGGGATAGGGACCTTGTGGCTGCACACCAGCCCTCCCAGGCTGCTGACTCCCATCCTCCTCTTCCTCTCTTAAGCCTAGCAAAGGGGGAGCAAACGCCGGTGGCAGGTCCTGCCGTGTCCCCTGTGCCACCGTGCTGGGGGTCCTTTGATGTCCCCTGATGAGCACTGCTCTGTTTTCACAGCTGCCCCAGGCAGCAGAAGTCAACTGAAGCGCAGCCCGGCCCCAGAGCACGCACAGCTCATCACACCAGTGCCTGGAGGCTCACAGGGCTCATCCTGGAGGGGATGGGGACAGGGGGGTTTCCAGGAGGAGCAGCCGTGGGGTGATGGGGCTGGGCTCCATCCCAGTAGGGACACAGCCCCAGGGGTGAAGCCAGTGCAGGGAGCCGGTGCTGGAGAGAGGGACTGGTCTCACTGGGGGAAGGATGAGTCAAGGGATGTCCCCAGAATTGGCTGTCCCAGTGCTTCTGTCCCCCAGCCTGGGGTCCCTCCTGTCCCCTGGCTGTTCTATCCCCAAAATGTAGGCTCCTGTCCGCACATCCATGTGCTCTCCTGTCCCCCTGGGGCCTGTCCCATGGGCTCTCCTGTCCCCATGGCACTCAGGCTCCCCTGTCCCGACCCATCCCCTGTCTCCTGGGGTCCGCCTTTGTCCATGGGGACTGTCCCACCAGCTCAGCACCTGGTGACAATGCCCTCGGGGCACTGGGGTCCCTGTCCCTTCTTGTGCTGTGTCGCCAGCAGTGATGTGGAGGGGTGGCAGCAGGAGGTGGCAAGGAGCCGTGAGGGACAGCTCCGGGTGACCCACCGCTCACCGCTATTACCCATTAACGGGGACATCCCCCAGGGTCCCGGCGAGGACATCGCCGCCTGCGCACGGCTCGATGTGCCCCAACCTCCAGGAGGACGAAGCCAGCAGGACTCGAGATCCCGCGGTCCCAGAGCCCCCCGGGGTGCTCCCGGCCGGCTCCGGCCCCGTTGTACCCCCCGGCCGCGGGCGCTGGGGCGGGATCTGGCCGGGGCCGGCAGCGCCTGGCCCGGCTCCAGCGGGGACAGGCGGCGGCGGCGCTAAATCGGGCTCCCGGCGGCGCCGCTCTTAAAGGAGCCGGAGCGGCCCGAGGGCAGGAGGCGTCCCCCCGGCCGCGGGGATGGCTCCGGCCGGGGGGGGCTTCCCGAGGCAGAGGGAAGGATCCCGCCTCCCTCCCGACAGCCTGCCCTGGCCATGCGCTATGTGGGACCGCGTCTCCGTGCCGCGATCATGCCTGGAGGGGGTGGAGGATGTGGGTCCACCTCCCCACGCCAGCGGCCCCCTGGAGCGCTTGGGATGAGGAGATGTGATGTGCTGTGTCATTCCCAGCGTCCTTCCTGGAAAACACGGGACACACAGATGTGTTTCCCCATATCTATCCCAGCATCCCTTTTGGAGGACGGGGGATGGATGGAGGT
The DNA here is from genome assembly GCA_017639245.1 of Myiopsitta monachus. Classification (NCBI taxonomy): domain Eukaryota; kingdom Metazoa; phylum Chordata; class Aves; order Psittaciformes; family Psittacidae; genus Myiopsitta; species Myiopsitta monachus. Next base: position 5,277,131 of record CM029919.1, read on the forward strand.
GGGATGGGCGGGCATGGGACCCCTCTGCATCCTGGTGTACCTCCTGAAGGGCATAGGATGGATGAACACGGTTCCCCACCTCTGTCCAGCACCCTACCCACAGAAACAGATGGATAGACAAGGGGTGGCAAGGGATCCATCCCTCTCCTGCTGCACCTCCTGGAGAACACCCGTCTCCCAACATCCCACTGGAGGATGGTGGATGGATGGAAGGTGGATGGGGTGGGCATGGGACCCCATCTCCATCCTGGAGAACATGGGACAGATGGACACTGTTCCCCACCTCCATCCAACAACTCACCCAGGGGATGGGATGGGATGGGGTGGGGTGGGATGGAGTAGGATGGGGATGGGATGCGCCCGGTCGGGGGCGGCTCCGGAGGCGGTGTCGCCGCTGGATGCGGGAATGTTTTTGCAGCTGGAGCCGATCAGGGACGGGAGGGGCCCGGAGGGGGGAGGGGAGCGAGGGGGGAGGTGCAAAGGGGAGTGCGTCGTTGTGTGCGGGGAACGTGTGTAAGGGGCGCGCAAGGGGACGGGGCTGTGCGTGCGCAAGGGGTGTGCAAGGGGCGGCGTGGAAGGGGGAGGGTGAGTGCCACAAGGGAGCGTGTCCTCGAGAAGGAATACGCGGGTCTGCGCACCCGTGTGCAAGGAGGGGACACACGTGTCCCCCATGGTGCAGCATCCCCCGGAACGAAGGATTCCCTATGGCAGGGATGTTCCGTGCACGCTTGCAGCAGCTTGCCATGGTGCATACGTGCACATGGACTACATGTGTGTGCGTTCCCCAGCCATGCATGCACACACCACACGTATGCACATCTCCCCATGTTGGCGGCACCCCCGGACACATGCTCACAGCCCAGGCCCACGTGCAACCTTCCCGCGTGCATGCACAGACCATGGATGGATGGATGGGTGGATGGAGGGAGGGATGTGTGGATGGATGGGGGATGGAGGGATGCAGTGAGGAACGGCTCTCAGGCAGCGCCGCAGGGCCGTGCCTTTGCCTGCACCACCCTCTGCTGCCCGCTGTGGCACCCGCCCGCGCCCGCGGGGTTCGGAGGTGAACGGGGGTTGGGGTTTTTTTCTTCTGCAAACCGTGGTTCAAACCCCATTTAATGCTCTTTGTTTTTGGGGAGAGCCCCAAAGGCGTCGCCCCTCCAGTTTTGAGGTGGTTTTTTAGCCTCAGTTCTGGGGACACGGGGCTGGATCCATGCCGGTGCTGCGGGATCGGGCTGCCATCGGTGTGACGAGCTGTGCGGTGGGCCCGGTCTCAGCGCCAGCCCCGTGGTTGAGGTGCTCATCGCAGGGTTGCCATCTTCCCACACCGAACACTGCCTATCCCCGAGCTGTCACCCCCAGGTGGGTGCGATGGCACGGGGGGGGGCCGGGGGCTCACTGAATCCTGGGGGGCTGCTGCTGTTCCCTGTTTGAGATCAAGCTGAGCCTTCAAGGGGTTACATCTGCTTTTCCAGGGGTGGGCAGGCGCTGATCCTCGGGGGTGCTCATCCCAGCTCGTCTGGGACAGGGGCAGGGATGGGGGTGGCCCTGGGTGGGTTTCGAGGGGTGATTTTGGGGGCTTTCTGTCGAATCGCGGGGGCTCCCGCAGCCCCGCTGCCGGGCTGGGAAGGGGAGGTGTCAGCGGCGGGGCTGGGGGAAAACGCGCCAAGGCCTCTGCCACCGAGTGCTGCCCACCAGGACCGGGGTCGGGATGGGGGCGCATCCTGCCCCGCCGCGCCCCTCCCCTCGACGTGTCCCCGCCTCCATTCAGGGTGGGGGCTCCCCGGGACCCGCCGGGTGGCAGCGGCGGGGGGGGAGCGCTCCCTGCGCCCCCTCTGGCGCCGTGTGCGGAGCTCGGACCCCGCTGCGGGTGTCCCGGTGGGGACCCCCCCCCCGGCTCAGCGGGGCCCCGCGCAAAGCGCGCGCGGAAGCCCCCGCCACGCCCACTCCAGGCCCTGCCCCCAGGCCCACGCCCCCTCCGCTCCGCGCCCTCCGCCGCCGGGACTACGGCTCCCGTCGTGCCTCGGGACCTCTCCCCCGGAAGGGGCTTCTCCTCCCCGGCTGCTTCCGCGGTGGCGCCGAGGAGGGAGCGAGGGCGCGGTAAGATGGCGGCTGCGGCGGTGCTGGAGCTGCAGCGCGCGCAATCCCTGCTCTCCACCGACCGCGAGGCCTCCATCGGCATCCTGCACTCCATAGGTGAGCGCCGCCCCGCCGCCGCGCCGCCCGCCGCCGCCCGCCCGCCGCCGCTCGCTGCCCGCCGCCGCCGCCGCCGGCTGCTGACTCACCGTGCGAGCCGGACGGGAGCGGGGCCTGGGCCCGGCTCTACCGGCACCGGCCCGGCGCTGCTCCGCCGACGCGGGGCCTGCACCCGCACCGCGGGGCCGGGGCGCTGTCCGCCGCCGGTGGGAGCCCCGCGGGCCCGGAGCTGCGCGGTGGAGCGGGCGGCCGAGCCCGGATCCTGTCAGCGGAGCCCCGCGGCTCGGGCCGGCCTCTGCTCCCCGTTCAGCGCCGTGTGAGCCTGTCTGCCCTGGAGCCCGGGGAGCGGCGCGGGCGGGAGACCGCCGGTGCCGGCTCTTCGCTTATCGGGTTGCGGTGTTGCAGCGTCTGGGGTTTGCGGCGGGCCCTCAGCGTGCTGGCGGAGGAGAAAGCTCTGCTGGGAGCGGTGTCCCCTCTGATAACGCTAAAACCCACCCGGTATTTAAATTGCCTCCTCGGCGCCGTGCGGGACGTTTGGGGGAGTTCCTGTTGGGCTGTGTCTGGAGTTTTAACGTGTGCTGCTTTCAAGACCGATGCTGTTGGCATCAGTCACCTTGTTGGGCTGCCTCGGGCATTCAGTGGTGCCAAGGTGTTGGCGTTGCCGAGTGTTTTGTAGGCGCGGTGTGGACGTCCCTCTTTATCGGTGTGTACAGGGCAGGGAGAGGGGCTGCGTTCGAAACTGATGTTTAAAAGAGTGATTCTTGCTGCTTGGAACGTGCGGTGACCTGCTGTCACCCCGCTGCGGCGGGCAAAGGAGTGTTTCCCAATGTCTGTGCTACGCCTCGAAATGGGCACGACCGTATGGGCTGTGCAAGCTGCTCACCCCTCCTGGTGTTTGGCTGGTTAATTAGTAGTTGCTGTTCTTGAGCCTGTCAACACACCTACAGCTGGGCAGGCTGTAAATCAGCTTGTGCTGCCGGTCGCTGTGAGCTGGAGCAGCCCTGAGACCCCCCCAGTGCTGGGGTGCTCCTCTTGAGAGCAAAGTTATTTTGCTGTTGATGCCTCGTGTTTGGTTCCGGGGCTGAAAGCCGCAGCCTGCGCTCGGGCTGCACGGAGGATCCCAGCTCCCTTTGTGGAGCGGGGCAGCGGAGTTGGGCTTTGTTTGTGCACAGGTTGGATGGTGGAGATGAAGTTTTCCGTGGTAGCAGGTGGCAGGGAAGAAAGTGTTGTTTTGTGGCTGGCTTACATGAGATTCCTGTTGTGCAAACGCAGGTTGGGTGCTGCTGTGTGTCATTTAGGCCTTCTGTGTACTTCTGAGGCAGTTAGGTTGGTACACAGGGGTGGTTCGGTTGTTGGAGTTCAGTGTGGGAAGGAGCGCTGCCTCCTGCCGCAGTTGTAACACACGATCCACTCGTGAGCGAGGAGCAGACTCACCTTGCTCACAGAGCTGATGTTGTGCTGCATTTGCACCGCGGGATCACAACTTGGTACACAAAGCAGCACCATCAGGAATGGCCAAACCAGCGCGCCCAGCCCTGGAAATCCCATTGCATTTCTTCCGTTGGCATTTGTGCCGTCAGCAGGGAGGGTCTGTTGCGTGATGATGCTTTTTAAATGAAACTTGAATGGCTGGACAAGCTTAATGAGAAGGCTTCAAGTTGGAGCTTGCAGCTTTGTCTGTCAGCTGGATTAAAGCCTTTGTGCAGTACAGATGAAGCACTCGGAGTTACACCTTTAAACTTTCCACATAATCTGCTTTCCAGATCTCACTATAGCCTGTTGTAACAGTTACTTTTGCTGGTGCCTTTCCAGGAGCTGCGCAGTAATGATTATTCTCTAACTGAAATAGCACTAAAGGTAGCTTCTCAACTCTTTTCCTAGTGAAACGTGATGTCCAGGAGAATGATGAAGAAGCAGTGCAAGTCAAGGAGCAGAGCATCCTGGAGCTGGGCTCGCTTTTGGCCAAGACTGGGCAGGCAGAAGGTGAGCGTGAAATAAGTAACTGAGGTAATGGGTAAGAGACACATACATTCAGGTTGATGTAGTCTCCTTATTTGATGAGATGGAAATAAAAGGAGGTTTTGGCAGGGCATGTTCACTTGGAGACAGGGCTAGATAAACAACATAAAATACTAATTGCATGTTACTTGTCCTGGTATTCCAAAAGATTGCTGGTGCATTGGGCAGTGTAGTTCCTGACTCTTTGATGTGTGGGCATTTTAATACAGGTGGATAAAGTTTTGTTGTTTGAGATGAGAAGTTTCTCAAGACCTTGTTTCAAATTGGAAGGTTTGTCCCAAAACGTCCTTACTCACCAGCAGCTTGCTTCTTGATTGAACTGATGTGAGACCCCCCTGCAGTCGTGATCCAGCTCTGGGGCAGCAACACCAAAGGGTTGTGGAGCTGCTGGAGCAAGTCCAGAGGAGGCCACGGAGATACTGTGAGAGCTGGAGCAGCTCTACTCTGGAGCTGGGCTGGTTCAGCCTGGAGAAGGCTCATGAAGGAGAGACCTTAGAGCAGCTCCAGTGCCTAAAGGGGCTCCAGAAAACCTGGAGAAGAGGGGCTTTGGCCAAGGGCCTGTAGGGACAGGCCAAGGGAAATGGCTTTAACCTGCCAGAGGGGAGACTGAGATGAGCTCTTAGGCAGAAGCTCTTCCCTGTGAGGGTGCTGAGGTGCTGGCACAGGGTGCCCAGAGAAGCTGTGGCTGCCCCATCGCTGGCAGTGTTCAAGGCCAGGTTGGACACAGGGGCTAGGAGCAACCTGTTCCAGTGGAAGGTGTCCCTGCCCGTGGCAGGTGTTGGAACTGGAGGAGCTGAAAGGTCCTTTCCAGCCCAGACAACTCTGTGATTTATCTGCTGGAACATTACATCCTTGCCCAGCTGTACATGGGTGCAAGACTTGACAGTCCTGTTTGTGAATGTGTGGAAGGACGGAAACGGAGTAGAGTTCTCTGTTCCACATATTTTTTAATTGGGATCTGTTCATGTCTCCCGTTTCCTGGAAGGCTCAGGGCAGTGTGTGTCTTTTCTTGTACTCAGCAGGTTGCTTTTGTTTCTTTTGCTGGGGAATGCTCTGGCCTCTTCTGCAGCGCCTTTTACCTTGAGTGCTGTAGGAGCTGATATACCACATCTGTACAGAGTGTGTCTGTCCATGGCAGGCAGTTTGCCATAGCGTAGCCCTGATGTTTTCTAACCATGCACAACAACGATTCAGAACATGAAGTGAAGCATGTATGCTTTTAACAGTCTGAAACTGGTTGAGGAAAACAGGCAGCAGAAGGTTTAATGGAACTGAAGTTCTACTGGGAGATGAGAACTAATGTTGGAGTAGTTCATGGAGAGCAGTGTGAGCGCTCTGATACTCACTGGTCAAGATCTTAGTTTTATCTTTCCTCTGAAATGCACACTTGGTGTCCTGCTGTCTTTGTAAACTTCTGTTTTGACTTGGCCATTCATCTGCCTATGTCTGCATGTGTTTGAGCATTCCGGACACTGATCCTCTTGCGTTCTGCAGTTGAACAGAGCCTGTGACAAAGTAGATTACTTGCACTTAGATTAGTGCTGGAAACAGAGGTGCTATTCATCTCACCTAACTATAGATGTCCACGTCTGATTTCCTACTGTGAGCTGCTTTTACAGTCAGTGGAGAAAAATAAGCCCGTCCAGCACACAGTTCATCTCTTCCTACAGTTAGAATTTGGAGCAAATGAAGCTTGCTGTACAAGTGCCAGTTACTCTAATTGAATATTAATTGGCTTGAGGTCTTTTAACTCAGTAATAGGCATCTGTGCTGTACAGGTGCCCTTTGCCCTCTCATGTTTGCTTCTGCAGAGATAACTGAACTTGGCTTTACTCCTGCACAAGGGAAGATGAGCGTGTTTGGGTGAAAAAGGGGGAAATCAACAGAAGTGTCTCTTCAAGTAAGTGTGTGGATGTGCTGCTGGTGTGGAGAAGCCCCAGAGAAGAGTTGTTACTGTTGCAGAACTTGGAATAGTTTTGAGATTAAGCCAAAGTCTCACAGGCGTATAAAGACCTTCAGTGTATTCTCATGGCTAGGTAATAGATTTTTTTTTTTTAAGGGGAAGGCTAAATAATTGAAAATGTCAATGTTAATTCATCAGATCCAGGTTTATGAAGGAGCAAATGTGAAATGTGCTTGAAATTTATTAAAGGAGGCAGTAAGCTGCAGATCAACAATATGCTAAAGAAAAGGAATTTAGCGATGCTAAGAAGCCAGTTGTGTGTGTGTAGATCGGAGTGGGATGACCAGGTTGTGCTTTCTGGAGACACGTGGTGAGGATGTGGGGTGAAGCAAGAGGGTACCACAGCTCAGAGATGTGGGAAAGACTGTCCCCTTTCCTTTCTGTGTGCTTTCTAGGATGAAGCAGGCTATAAGAGTGAGGAGCAGTCAGGGGCAGCAGCGTCTTCAGCAGGTACAACGCTTCCCAAAGTTGCTAGCTCCAGGCAGACACACAGAGCTCAGATCCAATGGGAGTGAATCCGGTGCTGCTCAGCCTCACAGGGAAATGAACGAGACTGAGCAGTTTCTGGCTCAAATGAAGCAGGTCCCCTCACTGTAGCTCTTGCTGTGTGTGGTTTAGTTTTAGCCAGTGGAATTTCTTTGATGGATTTGAGGTGTTGCAGTGGCTCATTGGCTGTTTTCAAGTGATAACTGCTCAGAGGTGAAGGGATCTGGGAGAAAATCAGCTGTACTTTGGTGGGGTTTGAAAGTTGAAACTGACTGGCTGAGAGTGGGAAATGAACTACAGCCTTTATTTAACAACAACAGTGATACAGATGACCTCTTTATCATCTGCTTGGTAGAGATAAAGAGTTGAACTTGTAAATTAGTTACGTTTTTTAGGACAGTTCTAGATTTTTATAGCATGGCTTTAAACTGTAGGATTGGAGAAACTCGGAGCAGGAATTCGGGTACGTGGCATGTTAGCTGTGGAAGCACTTTCTCTGAGGGTGAGCAGCAGAGCTGCTGCTCATCACTTCTCCGGAGCTGTCAATCACACCCCTTTACCAAGCAAGTTAAACAAAAAAAAAAAGAGTCCTAAAAATAGTTGACAGTTACATTGGTGGGAAAGAGAAATTTCTATGGGAACTTTGAGCTTGCGTGGCTAAATGTGGAACTCGGAGCTTGCATGGCTAAACGTGTAGTTTGCAAAATGCGCGGATGTATTCTGGCTGTTGACATCAGATCTGCTTTCCAGTGAATTCTTGGGCAGGTGTTGAGCGAGTCAACAGAAAGGGAAGTACTGCAGTATGGGCTTTTCTTTTCCTAAAGTTCCTTTCCTGCATGGGAGAGTGTGTTTGGCACTCAAAACATGATGTGGTTGGCTCTGAGGAGTGCGTATAGCGCAGCGATGTACTGTAGGAAGAGTTTGTAGGAAGAGTTTGTACCTCGCAGTAGTTGAGAGTTGGTAGATCTCACAGAGAGTCTCTCTGCCTCGATGACAGACTGAGAACTGGCAAATTCTTAGTTACAGAGCTCAAAGCTGTAAGGATATGGTGCTGTGACCTGATAAGAAGCGGATCTGTTCCTTGTGCTAAGTGCAGTGTTTTCAAGTGTTTGTATTATTTGCATCAGGAAAGAGCACAAGAGCCAGCTTTAGGGCGACTCCAGCTTTAGGGCTGCTTCTCCTCCAAGCCCAGTAAGACTGCAGGGGGGGTCTCCCCAGAGCGCAGTAGAGGGGGGCAATCCCCTCCCTTGACCTGCTGGAGAAGGAGAAAACTTCTAACTTGCGCTGTGCGATTCCAAGAAGTAACTCCCTTCTGCTCCCGTGGACGTGGAGTCCTGAAACTGCCAAGACATTGACTGCTGCGTGCCTCTGCCCTGTAGGAATGACACTTCAAGTGTATTTCTTCATAAAGAAGGACTTCTCCTTTGTGGACTTGCGACTGGCTTTGTAACTGTAAGCTACTAATGGGAGTAGGAGAAACAGCAGTCTAGTTAAGTAAGATCTAATAGGATGATGGGGGTAGTTGAAGTGTTAAGAACCATCATTTGCTCAGCAGCAGAGCACGGGTTGTGTTGGACTTTCCGGGGCTGGCTGGTATGGCAGAGTGAAACATCATGCTGCGAGTCAGTAAAAACATACTTAAACTATAAACTCCATTTTATAGAAAAATCTCAAAGCATTTAACAGATTCCTCCATTTTTAAAGCATGCCTGAGGCAAGCGTAGTTACAAATGATGTTATAATTGGGCAAAATGGAGTAACGGGAAACGTGTGCTGTGCGAGTGAGACAGGAGCTCAGCACTCACCTCTCAGTTGCTCTTTTCCTGTAAATGTGTTGAGAGACTGCTTATGAACTGATGTAATAATCAAACAGTTTAATAAGTACTGCTGTGTATAGACATGTCAAGTGGAACTTTTGGCTGTGTAGTCGCATTTCATGATTTTCTTTTGCTGTATGCAGAGCTGGGAGGACTCCTGAAGTATGTTCGACCCTTCTTGAACTCCATCAGCAAAGCAAAGGCTGCCCGCTTAGTCCGATCCCTGCTCGATCTGTTCCTTGATATGGAGGCAGCGACAGGACAGGAGGTGAGATTTTAATTCCATCAGTAGTCTGTCCCTCAAAAGCCTCTAACACCATTATCTGACCCAGTTTACTCCACAGTGAAGAATTATTCATGTCAGGAAACAGTCATTTAATGCATTTGGATAGATTCTATTAATAAAACATGAGATAATTTAATTCACTCATAATCATGTTTGTCTGCAAGCCTCATCCTGCTGCAGGTTAGGAGTAACTCTTGCCCTGGGCAGTTTGATTTATGTTGCTTGCTGTTAGGTGCACAGCATCAGTAGTAGTTTGTAGTATGACATTACTGTAAATGGTGACAGAATCTTTTGCCCTTCTTCTTTAATGGAAGAGGTTAAGGGAGGTGGGGTAGGATGTGCAGGTGAGAAGGGAACCCCTGAAGGCACTGGGAGAAAATGACTTCACACGTCTTCTAAAGGTAACTTGATAAAAATGATGGTATTTGGATGCAGTCCCAAAAGGTGGCTTTTTATGGTGGGAGAAGAACCTGGAGTAACAGCGATGGAAATATGGCCAAATCAGTAAAATTATTTGCTTTCAAGCATATTCTGAAGCCAACCCCAAAACCTCAAGTAATTGTGACACCTAACCTGTGAGGTTCTTGATGAAGCCGTCCTCAGTAGTTTCCATGCCTGTTCAGAGGGACAGTGAGATGTATGTTAAGGCAACTCCCAAGAGTCCAGTAAAGCAATGAAATTAGAGTTTTCTCTAGCTTCTAATGCTCCAGCTATCACTGTGCAATAAATTGAGACTTCATAATGGCTTTTCATAAAGTGTCCCCGTTTAATAAGCCGTGTTGAGCAGCTGACAAGCCGTGCAGTGTGGTGCAGCTACAGAGTTGTTCCAGAAAGAGCTGTGATCCAGAGATTTGGGAAAAGGGATTCCTGAGCCTAGCACCTCAGGATGACTTACTGTATATTATTGGCCAGTTCTGAATTGACACCCTCTTCTAATGGAGTGAGAACATGACTGCTTTATTCATCAAGGGAATCACAACAGTCTTAAAAGCATGAGAAGCCACTGGGTGCCTTTACTCTGCTTTGAAGCAGTAGATGAAAAATCCAGTGTCACTTGCTGACTGGCTTCTGGCTCCCGACTCTGCTGCAAACAGTGGAGCCCAGCACCTCTTGCTTTGTACTGCTAAAGGACACACGTGATCTGGCGTATTTAAGCCCTAAAACATGTGCACTGTATTTTCTTTTATTTGTAGAGCAATTGAAAATACAGTTTTCTCTATAGCTGAGTGAAACGGAGCAACGCATGCTGAAAGGGACCTCAAAGTCTTCTCATCCATCCTTTGCCCTACGGCAGAATCAGTTCTCATGTACCCAGATGGTTTTATTTCCAACAAAAACACAGCTGCCTCAGAAATGCTATTAGGATTTCAGCAGTCATTTTTACTGGTGAAACTCTGGAAGCCAGATCTTTATTTTTCATATTCCAGTGTGGGAGGGTTGTCCCTGGTGGCCAGAAAAAGTTATTGGAAGCCAAATGCGTTAGAAAAGGAATTGAAGAAGGTGGTCTGTTGGGTTTTGTGCCTGATAAAGCTTAAATTCAACCTTAGTTTGCTTTCTGAACTTTACTTCCTCTTGCAATATGTGTCATAAGTAGTATCATACTTGTTACAAAGTGCAGGAAGTTAATCTAGCAAATGGAATATGAAAATCCATAGCGCAATTTAGCTGTTCTGTGTCATTTTGCACATTTCTGTGAGTTTAAACTCTGGTTTCAATGTGATGCAGCCTGAGGCTATAATGTTCCATGTGTGGTTACCAGCGAGTCTTTGGTGAGAAGCCTGTTAACCTTGCACTGGTGAGCTGCAGTTCTCATCAGTGATGAACTACAAAACCACGCTTATCCTGCTAGTATTAAAAGAGGCATTTTGGGTAGGCACTGCTGCTGAAGGCTGCCATCCCGGGCTGGTGCAACATTTGAGCGAGGAATGATTTTGCTTCCTTAAACTACATTGTGGAGGTTCAGGCTTTGTTGTATTTCTGCTGCTTTGTAGGAAATTATTGAAGCATACTGCTGTTTTAAAGAGGGGCAGCAGAAGGCTTTACGCATTTCTTTCTGCTCCCTTTAAGGTTGACCTGTGTTTAGAGTGTATTGAATGGGCCAAATCAGAGAAGAGGACTTTCCTACGTCAGGCTCTGGAGGTATGTTGCATTGCGGATCTCAAACCTGTGTAACAGAGTCTTCCCTTTATCAAATTTAATACCTGTAGAACTTGTAGTGTGTTGTCCGGGTCTTTGTACATGTAATGGATGGGTGATAAGGCCAGGTTGGATGGGGCCTTTAGCAACCTGGTCTAGGGTGAGACGTCCCTGCCCGTGGCAGGGGGTTGGAACTGGATGATCTTAATGTCCCTTTGAACCCAAACCATTCTATTGTTCTATGATAAGTATTAAAGTTAGTGACTGTTCTTGAAGAGGCAGGGTTTTACCCGTTGTCTGTAGACTGGCTGATCTTGCAAATAGTCGGTCTTGCAGAACCGGACCATATAATTTAATGAACACAAACGAATTTAGTGAAGTCTGTGAGATAAGAATATGAAGTTTCATTTTACAAAATAAATCTGTGCTACCTCTCTTTGGCTTCCCTCACAGCAGTTCCTTTTCTGTTCCCCAGGCGAGGCTGGTCTCTTTGTACTTCGATACCAAGAGGTACCAAGAAGCACTGCAACTAGGTGAGTCTTCCACTAGGTGGTGGTAGTAGATCTGGGCTTTGAGGTTGGTTTTGAGGCTGACGGGAAATAACGCCTCGTGCCTCTTAAGTTTTGTAGGACTCGGGCATTGATTTTTCAGAACTGTACCTATTCTGCCATGTTTTGCTGTAGCTTGATGATAACAGCTTTTAGACATCTTTTTATTCTCAGCATTTGTTCATTTCCAATAATTCTGGAAGCAGAGACAAGCCGTATCCTGTTAAAGGCCATCGGGTTTGGCTTCTGCTGGAACATACATAGTACGATGCTGTGATCAGAGCGTTTTGCCCAAATACACAGTAAAAGCAGTAGTAATGCCAGGAAATGGCAAACCTCTAAGGGTGTAATTAGACAAGCTCTTGTGCAGTAGTGTAAAGGCTACAAGAATTTGCTTCTGCACCGCCTGAGATAGGATAATTAACCCTCCTGTTCTGCTGCAAGGCAGAGTGAAGCAGGTCAGCTCTATGGCCCAGCTCCCTTCGGTGCTGTTTAGGCGCTCATTTTGCACATGACTGGGGTATTGTCAGATGAGGTTTAAGCTGACTTGTACAGACTGCTCTGCCAGCTCAGCACGTGGGTACCAGCAGAGCTGAGGGGTGAGTGCACTGACATGGACAGAAGTGTTCACCCATCTCACCAGGGACCCATAACTTCTTAAACAGTGTGGTGGCAAGAGCGTGTTGTGTCCAGAGTCCCCTGGGTGACTTGGATTTGATCTGAATATCAAGTTGTGTGGTGAAGTACACAGAATTAACTACCAGCTTAGATTAGTTTGCATACAGATGTGCCACAAACTCAGGTTTAAACTGATCAGAGTCCACACTCCAAAGCTGTGCTTCAGTAAATTAATCACTTGGATGATGGGAGTAGAGCTTAGGGATCTGTGAAGGCCTGCCATAGGACAGCGTCCCTGAAAGCTCTTTGGAGGTGTCAAGTGTTGGTGCTAGCTTATCTGTGCGGCTGATGTGGTTGTGCCTGCAGGGAATAGGTTCAAGCAGAGTGCCTATGAGATGTGTCTAGAGAGAGTGCCTTCTCTTCCACCTATTTATGCAGTTTCAGCTGTGGTTTTCAGCTTCTGAGCATAGCAAGTGAGGATGAAGTTCTCATCTCTGTTTGCCCTAAAAAAACTGGTTCATTCTCCAGCTGTGGACAGGCACTGACTGGCTGTTATTTCCTCTCCCCTGTTTCTTCTTTGAAGAGCAGGTTGTATGAGCCTAACCTCCCTTCTTGAAAGCCTGCCCTGCTGTAGGGGAAGAAGGGTGTCATCTGGAAAGACTTGGTTTGTGTAGTTGTTGATGCAGAGCAGATTGCAAAGGTAATCTTGTTCTTCCTCACTGCTAGGTTCCCAGCTTCTTCGGGAATTGAAAAAGATGGATGACAAGGCATTGCTGGTGGAAGTGCAGCTGCTAGAAAGTAAGACTTACCATGCCCTGAGCAATCTGCCAAAAGCAAGAGCAGCCTTAACCTCTGCACGAACCACAGCCAACGCAATCTACTGTCCACCCAAGCTGCAAGCAGCGTTAGACATGCAGTCAGGTAAAGCCCTTCAGGCGAAGGGGGAGTTCTGGGCCTTGTCGTGATGCCTTGGTTGGCCGATATTTGTTTTTTCCTGAGTGAATCATAGAAGATGATGCTAGGTAGGACCTGAGTACCCACAAGTCTGCCCTGCTGCCTCCGGGCAGGATCAGCTGTAATTACATTGTTCCTGACAAATGCTTTTTTCAGCCTGTTCTTGAAGGCGTCCAGTGACAGAGGGTCCATAATCTCCCTGAGCATTCACAGTACACTGTGTTAGTACAACTGTAACGCTGTTCCTGACCTGATTTTCAGGCACTTACCTGGAATGCTCTCAACTGTCCTCTTAAGAGAGGGCATAGATGTTCTCCTGATAAAGGTAAAGGAAGGTACAGAAGGAAAGATTCCCTCTACTGAAGCACCAGATAAAGCACTGGGCATCCAAATTGTTCTACCTTTTTCCTCACATTCAGAGTTAACTCTGATGCCTGCCTTTTTGTTCCTCTCTACAGGTATTATCCACGCAGCAGAAGAGAAGGACTGGAAAACAGCCTATTCATATTTTTATGAGGCGTTTGAGGGATATGATTCAATAGACAACCCAAAAGCCATCACTGCGCTCAAATACATGTTGCTGTGCAAAATCATGCTGAACATGTACGTGGCAAATGGTTCTGTGAAGAGTACTTCTTACATTTAAATGGGAAAGGCTTTTTGCTTATGACTCTAATTGTCTTTATGACCTAATCAGTGCTTCTGATACAATGTTACTTGAGTTGTGGTAATTTGCTGTCAGTCGGGAATTTTGGAGACACCCTTAGGTTAAAGCTGTGTTGATGAATAAGTGCTCTCTTCGCTCCCCTCTCTAGCCCAGAAGATGTGCAAGCATTAGTGAGTGGGAAGCTCGCTCTGCGGTATGCAGGAAGACAGGTATAGAAACTTCATCCTTTCTATCTCCTTATCTCTGAGAATACGATATCATGCTGTTTGTCAAAAACATCGGTCCTTTCCTACCAAAATACCCTTTGCTTCTGAGTGTCCTGAATGAGCTCCAGAACTGATCAAATTTCCAGGAGTAATTACCATAAGTCAGTTGCCTTCAAAGGGCATACAAGGATTCTCACAACCTGGCCTGCTCACTTAGTTTCTGTTTTTCTCTTCCCTTTCTTCATGAACTGCTAACTGCCTAATGCCCTGAGGTACTCCTGTCTCAACCCTCGCCAGCTCTGCAGCCATGGAACTGATGGATTTAAATCCAAGTTACTTGTTGTTTTTACTTGTGTTGTAGCAAGTCCTAAAACCCCACTCATAGCAGCATAGCTGAGCAGCTTGAGACCTAGATGACTGCAAGGTGGAAGCCAAGCAGCTGGGGAGCTGTTAAGTGTTTATTCTAACATGTTAACTTGCCAGTCTGTGAAGCCATCTCCATATTAAATCCAGGGATACTTATGTAAGTACAGAGCCAAAAGCCAAGCATGCCAGGGTCTGAGCCAGGCTTACACACTCGGTGTGTTTGGCCAGCCAGTTATTTACTTTGGCTCAGGGGCTGATACTCCTCTGCTTCACAGAGGACCAGGGAAGCTCTTTAGTAGAGGAGGTCAGTGAGCATATGTGCTAGAAAAGAGTGTGAAGTGGGGATATCCCTGCATTATCCCTGCTAGATCATGTAGGGCAGCCCTGGTCCTGCTTCATCTGCTTCCCCTGGGTGGCAGCTGGGTTGGAGGTTCCTTTTCAGAGCACAAGGGCCGTGCTGTACAGGCAATCTCAGCTGGTCCCTGCCCTGGCCTCCTGATTCAGCACTGATGGCAAGTGTCTGCAGCAGCTGTGGAAACAGCTGGAGGAGCAGAGGCAAAGTGGGCAGCCTTGGGGCAGCTCGCTGGGAGAGGTGGCAGCAGAAGCCTGGGCCTGGCGCACCGCAGCCAGTGGGCTGTTCTGCTTGTCTTAGTGAGCTTGTGCCTCTCACCGCTTGGAGCCTGTTCTTCTAGAGGGGTTACTGTTCTGTTCAGTATAAATATGGTAGTTGGATTGTGGCTGAGTTTTGCTTTGTTTCAGCAGCTGTGGGGTAGACAAGAAGCACTTTCTGATGCTGTCCACGATAGGGTGTCCACAGGACTTCTGCCGTGCTTCTGCTGCTCAGCAGGGGAATTGGGTCATGCTGAAGGAGATGCACAGCTTATGGGCTGGAAATGGCCGCGTTCATTAAGCAAGTGCCAGAATGTTCACTTCCCTGCAGAATTGGATCAGACTTGCTCCCAACCTGTAACCTGATAGGAACTGCAGCTGGTGTTCCTAAACCTTGCACAACTTGAGGTCTTTGTTTCTGTGGAGCTGATTTCATGCTGTGTCCTGCAGCTGCTCCGCATGTTCTCCTCAGGAGCAGGTGTTCTTACTCTGCCTGTGTGGAAGTCACACTGACATGGCTCTGTAGCAAGAGGAACATTCCCATTTTGCTGCTTAAGCACGTTTCCAGTACGCTGCACAGTTGGCATAATAACACTGAGAGGAGAACCCAGGAAAATAACCTCTCATTTCCTTTCTCCGCAGACAGAAGCACTAAAATGCGTGGCACAGGCCAGCAAGAACCGATCGCTGGCTGATTTTGAAAAGGTGAGTCAGGAGGCAGAGAATGGGCCCTGTCTGGAAATGCCACGTTTGGAGAGTGGTAGGAGCTGGTACATTCCACAGCAGGAAACCATAAAGACACTCAGAGAAAGCAACAGCGCATCAACATGGGCCCCACCACAGTCAGCCGGGTTGGGTTTTGCGGCATGGGGAGTGATAGCTGGCTGGAGCGTAGGGGGTTTCCCCTTTGTTCTTCTTTTTTAAGCAGCTTTGGGGGCTGTTCCCTGGGATCCGCATTCTACTTTTTTTTTTCCTCTGACTTCAGCAAGAGTACCACAGAGATAAGGGAGAGGATTCCCATGGCAGGAAGCAGACCTGGCTCCCGAGTGGAAACCAGAGGTTCTCTTGCTAAGCTTCAGCAGTGTGAAGGTGAAAGAAGCTTGAAAGGCTGCCAGGCTGTTGTGACCTCCTGGCCTTTTCGCTAAGTTATGGGATTGGATTAACCACTGATACTTTGCTGGGCAGGGAGAGAAGACTGTTTCAGACTTAGAGGGGAAAGGAGACTTGTTGCTGCGTCACTTACTTGATCCCGTTGTGTTTTCTGCAGGCTCTGACAGACTATAAGGTGGAGCTCAGGGACGACCCCATCATTAACACTCACTTGGCTAAGCTCTACGATAACTTATTGGAACAGAACCTGATCAGAGTCATTGAACCCTTCTCCAGAGTACAGGTAATGTCCTAGCAAGCACAGCAACACACTGGCACCTCTGTCCCCTGCTGCTGGTGGGTGAGGGACTTGTTCCCATACAGAACACTTCTTACTTGGAGCAACTCAGCAGTTCTGGAGCTCAGGGTTCATCATGTTCAGCCTAAAACTGATAAGGAGAGAGCTGAGGGGAGCTTTGGAAACCCACATTTTGCAGTCATTGCCCTTTCCACATGTTTCACTTAGTGCCCACCCTCCACGCTGAAGGTGGACGTGCTTTTAGTACTGAAGGTAACAGAGTTTGGCTTTTCAGGGCTCTCACATGGCGTGGGTAAAGCTGCAGTAATCTTGGAGAAAAACTGTTATTTCATGTTTGAGTGAAATGGGTTTAGGTGTCTAGTCCATCTTCAGTTAAATTGGATGTGAAAGCCGAAGGACATTAAGCTGCAAAGCCATTGGAGATGGGAGAATCCCATAGTTGGTATTGTGTGTCAGAAGTGCAGCTAAAGATTTACTTAACTCTATTGGTTTCTCTTATAGATTGAACACATATCCAGCCTCATCAAGCTGTCAAAGGTAAGAACATCACTAGAAATCGGTGGCACATCTTAAGAGGGCAAAGGAACTGAGGTCAGATGGCAGTTGCCACAGGGAAATAAACATAGGCTACTAAGTCTGACAGATCAGCTCCACAGCATTCACAGGCAAATACCACTCTTGGAAACTGGACTTTAACATGGACAGTCCCCAGGAGGCATCAGGCTGGCTTCCTCTGCACTGGACTTGTTACTAGCTGTCACCTCACCTTCCTTCACGTGGGCTTCACTCCTGGTAGTCAGCACTTGCTTTGTATTGGAGGCAGACTTTCCTCTGCTGTAGTAACAGCTCCTGGTGTGGCCAGCTCAGTTTTCCCTGCTGACCTGCATTTACTCCTGATGAGTGTACCCAGAGGAATCTTTCTTAGACCCCTAAGATGCAGGATCCAGTTAATCCCTCTGCAGTTTCATGAGGGACGCCTGTGTCACACTGACTATTGCAATAACTGCTTTACAGATAATGCCAACCAGATTAAGTTTTAGGAAAAGCCACTCTAGTCCCAGCCAGTTGTATCCCAAAATGCTGTTGTCCCGTGTTGGCATTAAGGCCAGAGGTGTGGAAGTATGCCAAGCTTTGCCCTTATGGGTGTTACGTCATCTGTCTTCCTTCTCTCGATGCAGCCTTTCCCTAGGCTTGCCCTTGGTGTCTAGCACAGCTTGAGTAAATGTGGACAGCAGTTTCCCTGCAGAGCCGGTCCCCCCTCTGCAGTGAGGCCTGGGCAGGGGGTCACCCTGCTGCTGAGTGGCATAAATGAAGCTTGGCCAACACATGACTAAATACTTGCTGAACCAAGTGAGAATGCTCCACATCCCTTAGTGAGTGCCTGGATGAGATGGCAGATGGGCAAAGGCATCCTGGTCCTCTTGTTAAGAGCTACTGCTTAATTTCCTCTCTCGTCTAAAGCGTATGGTAGTATCAAAGCAACATGCAAGGAGAGACCTGTCCTGACACCATGTTCAGTGATAAAATAGCTGGTGTTAGGTAGCGCTTACATCCCACCAGGGCTGTTCAGTGTGATGTAGTGAAATTCACATTTATTTTGTATAGTTCTGGGAGACTTTTAATGTTTCTGCTTCAATTTCAGGCTGAGGTAGAAAGGAAACTGTCACAAATGATCTTGGACAAGAAATTTCATGGTGAGTCTCTGCATCCTGCAGTCCTGACTGCCTCACTGCCCACAGCCAGGCTGTGTGTAAGCCAGCAGAGGATAGACTCCTCCGTATCACTGCCCCTCTGAGCCCCCTGTGTCCTCCTCAGACAGCTCTGCTCTGCTTCCGATGGGGGACGCGCAGGTTAACAGTGTGGGAAGAGTAGAGAGCGGTGGGTTTATCTGTTACTGTTATCATGAAGGCTGCTCCTGTCACTCCATGGGTTTGTTGAGCTCGAGCCTTACAGAAATGCCTCTGCTCATGTTTGCACTGTCCCTAGCGTCAGTTCAGTAACCCCCCTGGCTCTGGCTGAGCAAGACCTATGGCTGAAGGAAGCACATGGGTTAGAGAGCAGCTTGGGAATTGTGGAATGCAGCCATGGGGCCCATCTGGCACCTGGAATTAGTGTAATTATCAAAGGGCTTTGTCAGAGCCATCCCCTAGGCACAGGTACGGCGGCTGTTGGGGAATGTGCAGGCGCGAGCAGCTCCTGGGTGTCTTGTCAGGTCCCTCTCCGCATGATTTCATTGCTCTGGGGGAGCTGCAGCTAATGCAGTGCAGCCAAAACCCAGCCAGGGCCGTTCCTGCTGCGTGGAAGCTGTGCTGCACTGGGATAACTGCAGCGTTGTGCCCGCAGGCATCCTTGACCAAGGCGAGGGAGTCCTCATCATCTTCGACGAACCCCCTGTAGACAAAACATACGAAGCTGCCCTGGAGACTATTCAGAACATGAGTAAAGTAGTGGATTCGCTCTACAACAAAGCCAAGAAGCTAACATAGGTGAGTGGGGGCCGAGCTGCGTCCTCAAGCCTCGCTGCCTCGCCTCTGCGTTGACGTGGCTCTGTTTTCTCTTTGCAGAGCTGGATTTGCTGTCATGTGGAGCGTGTGTGTGACAGGAGAGTGAAACCTTTGGGAAATGTTAGGAGATTTGATTTAGGTTTTTTTCCTTTTTTTTTTTTCTTTTTTTTCTTTTTCTTCTTTTTCTCTTTGTTCTACTTTTCGCTCGGAAAGTTTTTAAACTTCCTCATCCAGTGCATCCTGTACCCATACGATGCGTGTTCCAGTTCCCATGTAATCTTTACTGGCCGAACTTTGTATCTGGGGGGGGATATTGTTTAAACAAAGAGGGTATTCTAAATAAAAGGAAAAAGGCTTACACTACCTAACCATGTGCTTTCCACTTCCTGAGGGATGGCAGAGAGTTAAGCAGGGACAAAGTTTTGTTACCAGTAGGTGCCCAAAACGAAGTTTCTTTCATCTCTCCCTCTGCTCTCAAAGTTGAGACTTGCAGTGTGTAACAGCCAAGTTGATGCCATTTGTACTGAACCAAAAAAGACCCAAAATGTACAGACTGGTGATTTGGTTTTGAGTCCTGAAGGCCTCCGATCCCCTCCAAAGCAGCTCCGCAGGGATGTGCCCAATGGCATCTGTGCCCGAGGACCGTGCTGCGGAGCTGCCGCCGTGCTGCGCCAGCCCCGGCCCTCTCCAGCCTCCAAGGCTGGGTTGCGCTGCAGGGACCAGCGCTCCTCCTCAAGGCCTGGTTTGCATGCTCCTGCTTAGACTAGACTAGCGTGTCCATGCTTATCCTTCCCCCCGCCCGCACTGGTAGGAGGAGCAGGACGGCAGCGCTCCTGAGGCTTCACCTCCCTCCAGGAGCCAGACCCCGGTGCCCATCAGCCTCCCATTGGCCTCTGCTGCTGTTGGGGCTCTTTTATGTTCCCAGCAGCTGATGGGAGGCAGGTTGGAACGTCCCAGCGCAGCGCCCATGAGGAGCCAGGGTTGGTAGGTGGGGTGGAGCAGGGCGTGCTGTAGCATGTGTCACTGTCCGGTGAGGTTCGAGCTGGGTTCAATGCCATTTGGGCAGTGTAAGCTTCCACTGCTCTGTCCTGCTCATCTCCATCTCCCTCCCTCCGTCTCTCTCCCTCTCCACGTTTTTCTTACAGCCCCCCTATTTTGTACAAGGGTTCTGTTCTGGCAGGAGCTGTTTTGCCTTCCCTCGCTCCTTAGGCTGGCTGATTCTTCTTCTGCTCTTCTGTTCACATTTTAACCTCTCTGCTGTCTCATTTTATGATTTTATTCTTTGTTTCATTTCCATCTCGTCCCGTCGGTCGCTGTTTGGGTTTTTGGCACCATCAATATCAAATGTACAAACGGTTCTTGCTAACCAGCACCAGGTATATCTGATGTTCAGATGAGTTCCAATAAAATACGGTTTTTTTCAAGCTTCTGTCTCCTGTCTTCGGCGGAGGCAGGAAAGGGGCCCCTCGCGTGCTGATCCCTCTGCGTGTAGGGAAGGGCACGGGAAGCACCGGCTGGAGCTCACGGGAGCAGCGTCTGGGGATGGCGTTTGAGATGTGGAATGTGAGGGACTGTTTTAAGCAGCAGATTCATGGGTTGGGACCTGTTCCTGGCACAGCAAATAGAGTTCTAGGACGAAGGTGTGTTATTATAAATGAAGTTATGCATTGTTATCATTATAGCTTTGTGGTATGCTTGACACAGTGGAGGCAAGGGTGGGATCCAGAGGGACCCGGACGGGCTGGAGCGGTGGGACCGTGTGGGTCTCATGGGGTTTAACAAGGCCAAGTGCAAGGTCCGAATTTGGGATGGGAGGAAATGATGGATCAGGGCCTCCCCCGGTTTTCACTGCATGACTTTGAGGGCCGGGCCCGGCACCAGCCCCGGCAGAAGCAGCAGCTGCAGAGCCTGGGCCCGAAGTGAGGGTTTCTTTACTAAGCCCCAGGTTCATGCTGGGCTGCGCCCACTGGTGCCTCAGGGGCCGCCCATTACCCGGTGTCCGGCGCGGGGGGGGGCAGCTGTGGCTGCCAGAAAGCGGAGATTTGGGGGTTTTGAAGCCTTCGCTCCGTGGGAAGGGGACCGACGGCCGCGCGTTTGCGGCGAGAGCGGCTCCCGTGCAGGGCGGGGTACGGACGGGCCCGGTGCCAACCGCGATCAGGCGGTGTCCGGGTGCGGCTTTGCCCCGTTCCGTTGCAGCAGCATCGGCCCCGCTCCTCCCGCCGCGGCGGGTGCTGAAGCCTCGCGGCCTCCAGCGGCCTCGCGGGGTCGCTGCGGGAGCTCCGGTGCCGCCGGGCGGGAGCGGGGCTGAGCTGCGGCCCTCGGGGCCCGGCGGCGCTTTCCCTAAACCCGGTCCCAGCCTTTGAAACGCCGCAGCGGAGGCGGCGATGCGGGCGCCGGGCCCCGGCCCGGGCTGGGGCGGGCGCTGCCTCGCGCGGTTCAGTTTCTGTCCGAATTCTCCGTTGTTTTCCATCGCTTCCCCGCAGCGCGGCCCCGGAGCGCTCCCCCCGGCCGGGAACCGGCACCGGGACCGCCCCAGGGGCGGGGCCTGCGCGGATTGGGCGGGGCCATCGCCATTTAGGGGAGCGGGTGGGGCGTGGTCTGTGCGACGGGGGGCGTGGCCCGGGGTGGGACTGCGGCCGCTGAGTGCGGCGCGGAGGGGGGGGCGTGGCCTGAAGGGCGCGCGGGCGGGACCTGCCCGCCCCTTTCCCGCCGGCGCGGCGGGCGCACGTGGCGGCGCGGGGCGGGACGGCGGGGGCGCGCACTGCGCCGGCGGGAGCGCGCGCGGCGGGGCGGGGCGAGGCGCTGAGCGGCGGCGGCGGAGCGGGCAGCGCGCGCGGGGCCGCGACGGGGCCGGGGCCGGGGCCGGGGCGGGCGGCGGGGCCCGCCGGGCGGCCGGCGCCATGGGCACGGTGCTGTCGCTGTCGCCGAGCTACCGGAAGGCCCCGCTGTTCGAGGAGGGGGCGGCCACGGTGGGGCACTACACGGCGGTGCAGAACAGCAAGAACGCGAAGGAGAAGGGCCTGAAGCGGCATTCGCTGATCTCGGTGCTGCCGTGGAAGCGCATCGCCGCCGTCTCCGCCAAGAAGAAGAGCTCCAAGAAGGTGCAGCCCAACGGCGGCTACCAGAGCAACGTGACCCACCTCAACAACGAGAACCTGAAGAAGTCGCTCTCCTGCGCCAACCTTGCCACCTTCGCCCCCCCGCCGCCCCCCGCCGCCGCCGCCGCCGCCCTCGCCTCGGCGCAAAAGGCTCCGCCAACCGCGCCCGCCGCCGCCGCCGCCACCCCGCGCCGGGTCGTGGTGCAGGCGTCCACCAGCGAGCTGCTGCGCTGCCTCGGCGAGTTCCTCTGCCGCCGCTGCTACCGGCTGAAGCACCTCTCGCCCACCGACCCCGTGCTCTGGCTGCGCTCCGTGGACCGCTCGCTGCTGCTGCAGGGATGGCAGGACCAGGGCTTCATCACGCCGGCCAACGTGGTCTTCCTCTACATGCTCTGCCGGGATGTCATCTCTGCCGAGGTGGGCAGCGACCACGAACTGCAGGCGGTGCTGCTCACCTGCCTGTACCTGTCCTACTCCTACATGGGCAACGAGATCTCCTACCCGCTGAAGCCCTTCCTGGTGGAGAGCTGTAAGGAGGCCTTCTGGGACCGCTGCCTCTCCATCATCGACCTCATGAGCCCCAAGATGCTGCAGGTCAACGCCGACCCGCACTTCTTCACCCAGGTCTTCGCCGACCTCAAGAAGGAGAGCGGCTCCGAGGAGAAGGGCCGCCTCCTCATCGGCCTCGACCGGTGAGCGCCCGCCCGGGCCCCGGCCCCGCTCCCCGGGGCTTATCCCGGCGGGATGGAGGGGGGGGCGGGAACTGCCGCCGCTTCCCGGGCCCGACCCTGGTTTGGGGGGAGCGGGAGACTCCGCAGCCCCCCCAAGTGTCGCCCCCTTCTCCACCCCGCTAATTGAGGGGGAACCCCCCACCGACACCCCCACTTTCCCCCCCGGGGCTGGCGGAGCGGAGCGGGGCTCCGGCGGCCGCATCCCCAAGACAAAGACCCGGGAGGGGGAAACGAGGGAAAAAAAGGAGGAAAAAGGAAAACAAAAGTAGTGATAAAAAAGGAAATTGCTGTAAAGGCTCCACCGGAGGCGGACGGGGCCGAGCGGGACCCCGGGGCAGCGGCGGGCCCGGCCCCCCCTCCCCCTATTTATTTTCTTTGAAGAGACTCGAAATTCCCGAGCAGGGCCGGGGGGAATCACCGCAACTGTTCCGTGAGCTCAGTGTGAACCGTCTCGTCCCCATCGTGCACTGATCATGAGTGTTGTGCTAAGGATCTATTGAGTGTGCAAGGAGAGAGCCACATGCTGCTACCCGAGGTACTTTCACAACAAAACCCCCAACAAACTACTAACCTACGGGGGGGGGACACATGAGAAAACACCCCCTTCCTTACTCTTTCATTGTTGCTTTGCCAGTGGTATTGCGCATGCGAACAGGAGCATTTCGTGTCTTCAAAAAAAAAACCAACAAAAAAAAAACCACAAAAAGGAAAAAAAACCACGTTAAAAATAATCATCATCAGAAGCAGCGCCCTTCCTGAGCGATGGCTGTAACCAACCCCATGCACAAAGCACGGCCCCGTGCTGCTGCTCCCCGATGGGGACTGACAACTCCTCCTTTTGGGTTTGATTTTCCTTTTCTTCTCCATCTGCACCGGTCTCGTTCCATTCTGCTCCGTGGGGCGCTGAAGTGGCAAGCGAGCAGGAGCAGCACCGTGCCATCTCTTTGACTCCTCACTCGAAGCTCTCCATCGCTGTACAGTGGGACCCCGCTAATGATATGTGTACGTCCAGGTTGTTTTCTCATTTTAGTGCAATCTCTTCTGTAGCTCTTTGTTGACCAAATCGGTGGGTTCTTAATTTATATTTGTCTCATTTTGTATGTGTGTGTGTAGTGTGTTTGTACGTATGTGTGGTTTATAACCTGGCCGCCTGTGTCATGGGGCTCAGTGTGCCTCTAATTTAATCCCCTCCCTTATTTTTATTTATTTTTGTACTGTGCTGATTAAATAAAACCGCACTGACCATCCATTACACGGCAGCAGCGCGTGGCCGACTTGTTCCTGCGGGCTCAGCTCCGGCTGGCGGCGGCGGGAATGGCGCTTGCGGTGATGGAAACGGGGTTTGAGGCCGGCTTTAACGTGGGTTTTATCGTGTTCTGGGTGCTGGGGTCGCCCCTTGGCCGGGGGCTTCTGGAGGTGCAGGGGAGGCGCCTCCAGCACAGAGGGGAACAATCAGGACTCCAAAACTCCACTTCCCATTGTGCAGCGGAGCTGCGGTGACAGCAGCAGTGCCAGAGTGGGACGCAGCGCGTGGGGCTGCTTCATTTATTACAGCGAATGACATGAACAGAACCTCAGGTCCATGAGATTGGGTTGGTTTTGGTTTTTTTTTTTCTCTTTTACACATTAAAACATCAGCAATTAAAGAAAAGAAAGGGTTCATTGCATCATCACCCTGGCTGCAAATCAAACTTCAATTTAGACATAGTTAATTTATGGGAAACCCAGGAATATATATATTTTATATATTTTTTATATATATATATATATAAAACCGGAGCAGGACCAGATACGGTATTTTATAGACACATTTCATCACATACAATAGTGCCATCTCATAGTCATAGGAATCTCCCAACCCTGTGATTTTTTTGCTGTCCGTGATTCAATGCAACCATTTCTTTGGAGGGACAGCGACTAAAAGTGCTGATTAAGACTCCTGCCCCTACCTTGCCTCGGGTTAGAGTTGCTGGGGGGCACATGGGGACTAGTAGATGTAAAAAGCAAGAAGTGCAAATAGAAAGGCACAGCAATAGTGAGGGTTTTCCTTCAGGTGCTTCTCCAGGGAGATGCAAACAGGAGCTGTGGTGGCCACATGGGAGCTGGAGTGGCCAAACTGGAGCTGGGGTCACCCACGGCTTCAGTGTTGGCATTGCTGCTCCTGAAGGGCCGATGGGGTTGCATGAAGAGGTGGAAGGACCTCACTGATGCTCAGTGCCTGTGTGTGTGGCGAGGTCTGAGGCTGCAGCATGGGTTCGTTGTCACCTCCAGGCTCCCGATGGCCCCAGTGGTGGTGGGTGAGTTATGTTTGCAGCATCTGGAAGAGCTTCTTCTCAAGGGCTTTGGGCAGACCCGATGTGCAGAGCCCTCTGGAGCAGGAGCCATCCCAGAACTGGTGACTGGTGCCTGGGATGCGGCCCTGGGATACCGTTGGGTGGCTGGTCTAAGGCCAGGGATCCTGTCAACCACAGGGCTCCAGCGTGGGGCCTCGCTGAAGAGCACTGGGAGGCTTTAAGCTTGTCCCACTTAAATCCAGAGCTGGAGCATCTCTGCGCTCGAGGTACCCCTTAATCTCGGATCTGGGCAGTTGTGGTGTGGTTCAAATGCTGCAGCTACCTGCCCCTGCACCCCATGCCCATGGCATGGCTTTGGGAAGCCGTCCATTAACAGGTTGTTGGATGAAAAGCTTCTTCCAGCCTCTTTCCAGCTCCCTGTTTGCCTGCTGGGTCACAACACAGACCCCCTGTGTCCAATGGGCTGAAAATCCTGACCTGACCAGCAGTGCCAGGACTCTGAATGTCCAATCCCCACAGCCCCTCAATGGCACAAGGCCACCTCTGCTCCAAAACCCCAGAGCAGCAGCAGCCGGAGACATGGTGGGAATCAAAAGCCTGCCAGAACACACGTAAACACCAGGCTCAGGGTTATCTGAGCCGGGCAGACGTGGGCACCATGAGGCAGGGAAACGTGATGCCCCCAGACAAGCCAAGGTGATGCACGGACATCCCAACATTAACCCCTAAGCTGGGAACACCCAGGGAAACACTTGGAAGGGTCCAGCCTGGGTGTCTGTAGCTGGGGTTGTGCTGCTGCCCCTCGCCTGGTGCGGACGGATGTGCCGGAGTTAGTGTTCAATAGTGCAAAGGAAGGGAGCTGTGGCTTCAGCCCCCCGAGCTCCACATGTTTCCAGACTAACCCACCTGCAGTGGGTCCTTTCAGCCCTCCCTGAACCTCAGCGCTGGGGCTAACATGAAGCCACGTGGAGCATCCCAAAATCAGCAAGGCCACTTTGGTCCTAATGGGAATTCACTGGATTTTAGGTCCCTGGAGAGGGCAATTAAGGCAAAAGCAACACAGGATTAAAATAAATCAAACCTCCGCACTGTGAATCCCACTCTCTTTTCTGCTGGTGGACCTTGATCCAAGGGTTAATGAACTCCAGGCAGGAAAGCAGCAAGCCAAGGGGTACGTCTCCATGTACTATCCCAACTCCACGCGTGTGGCAGGGCTGGAAGAGTGTGGAGCATCTCCTTGGCATGGGAAGCCAGCCCTCCTTTAAAACCTGGCTGCGGTTCCACTGGGATTTGGTCTCACAGAACCAGACTCCCTGAGCCAGTTTATCTTTGGTTCCTGCGGTGGAGGCTGCATAATATTGCAAAACAGTACACACAAAAGGGAACACAGAAGGCAATATTGGAGAGGGTTTAGGAAATCAGTGTGGGAAAGGGTGTAAGTACCTATAAATGCTTTTTTTGGAGCAATTCGGAAGCACTTTCTGACATTCTGCCCTGTTTTAGAAGATGGATAACAGGTCACTGGCTATTTTAAGCCTTTGTTGCATGTGGTAGTAAAACCCTCTCCTGACTTTGGGTTTGCAGCTTTAGAGCTCAAGCCACAGCTGAGCATCTCTACATGAGTTCCCTTGGAAAGCCCAAGGCCAGGGAAGGGCGCTGGAAGCCCCAGCCCATGTCCCCTGCTCCCAGCTTGATGCACCAGGCGAAGGGGGATGCTAATTCCCTGGCACGCAGAGGATGAAGCCGGAACGATGCTTGGTGAAATCCGGTTGGGATTGGTTCATCTTGGTTTCCACAGAGACAGTGCATTTCCGCCCGTGCAAGCTGCACTGCACCGGGTTGGTGATGCTGACTTGCAGAGCGCGCTTCTCACTGCAACACAAGAGGAGACAGAGGAGTCAGGGAGGGACAGGATGTGCCCGGATCCCAGAAGGGAGGGGATGTGCCCAGAGCAAGGCAGGGAGAGGGGTTTTGTGTCAGGGATGCATCCTGCGGCAAGTTGGGAACGCTGTCTTTAGCCAAGGCTCAGCTCTAAGCCCAGCTTTTGGGCTTGGTTGAGCACGTGGAAGACTCCCAGGCAGGGAAACGAGCCCCCAGGGACTTTGGCATCGGGATCGGAGCTGATGGGGGAATATCACTTCCTGGGAAGAGTAAAGGCCGGGTTGCAAAAGGCCCAGGGACTGCTGCCAGCTCAGCCACCCGCAGTGGAATGACCTAGTGAGCAGTCACTCCTACCTCTAGAGTGACAATAATGACAATGTCATCCCAATCTGAGCTGAGAGAACAGAAATACAGCATGAAACAGCTAAAAGAATCACAGGAAGGGTTGGTTTGGGTTTTAATTCCCCCTCCAGACAGACAGACCATGAAGTCTTGTGGGGTCAGAGCAGCACTGAACAGCAGCACTGGGCCAAAACTGTGTCACCAGGAACCATTCCCCTGGGTTTTAACCCTTTAACCCAGCTTTGGTACTAAAAATGATTCCCTTTGCAAAATCCCTCCTCACCTGCACTGCCAGTTCCTGGACTGCCAGCATTTCTTAGTATAATAACGAGTGGTATTTTCACTGCTGAAGCACAAGCCCCTCGTGCAGCTCAGGTTTAGTTTCTACTTCATTAACAGAGTGCTCAAGACGCGTCACCTCCCATAAGCCATGGTTTTATGCAGCTTCAAAGTAATTAAGAAGATGTTCACTGCTTCCGTAAAAATGAATGGTTGGCTGGAAGGGTGCTGGCAGGGCACAGCACACAAAGCCCTCACGTTGTCGCAGGTACTTAAGGCTTATTTACTCTTGCCTCAGTGAGTTGAGGCTCCAATCCCTGCTTAGTTTGCTATTTTTACCATGTCTTAGCAAGAATGAGCTGCATACATGGAGGAGCTTCTTGGAGGTTCCTGACAACATGTGCTTGGAGAGCAGGTTTAGCATCGAGTGTCTATAACAAGGATAAGTGCCAGTGACGTGGCTTCTCCTCTCCCACCGCCCTCATCAAACCACGGGTAAGAAGATAGAGGGTCAGTAGTTAATAGTCAAACTCTGTTGACCTTTTTGCTCAGTGATAAGCAGCCCAAGCCAAGGGAGTGGAACGTCATTAGCCTGGATTTTGACCACAGGCTGGTGTGGGAATCAGAAGGTCCCTGATGTATTTTGAGCCCTGCAGCTGTGGGACCTTCAGCGAGAAGCTGAATCTTTCCCAGCTCCTGCTGAGAGAGGAGACTCAAGCTAACGCTGTCCTGGGATGCTGGGCTCCGGAGAAGATGCTCTGATCTTCGCCCCATGTATCATTTTCATTAAATAAAGGCTTCACTTCCCCCACTGTTTTCTAGGTCCCACCATGACAGCTCTCATTCACTCCAGGTCATGTGTTGCCTTTCTTCATGTGAGACGAGGTTTCAGCCTCAAAACCTTTTGCTGGGGGAGCAGCTCTTGAATGGCATCCAAAGAGCAATCCATGCAGGGATTTGCACATCCACACGTGGATTACAAATCCCATCCTTGGTCTTCTCTGCGAAGCAACACACACTGAGCCCTGCCACCAGCCCCATGAGTAGCCTGACCTGCTGGGACCTTGAACTTCCTGGGTGCTGCTCCTCTGCTTGGTCAGTCTCCAGCCAGGAAGAGGCTGGAGGAAACGTCAGTTTGGTTTCCAGTCCATCAGTCACATCAGCATCACACCTGATGGTGCAGCAGCAAAAAGGGGAGATGACAGCTGCTGGCTGCCCTGCAGCAAGATGGTTTATTTATTGACTGAAAGGGAGAAAACAGCTGCCAACATCAGCCAACAAACCAGACCAAGAGACATTCCAAATCTCACTGCTACAAGGAGGCTCTGCCAGGAAGAAACACCAACCCCTAGCATCCAGGAGTGAAACGTAAAGGGAAAAGAGAGCTTTCGTGGGAAGTCAGGATCTACCCCAGCACTGCTTCAGTCCTGCAAGGGGACCACAGGATAGTTTCTGTATGTAATAAACCACACGATAATTTCTGTGTATAATGAACACCAAGGTGCTGGTGTTTGCTGAAAACACGGGTTTTATAAAACCTCAAACAATTGTGGTTTTTTGGTGCAAACAGAAAGCCCCATCTCTTTTCATCCCAGCAGCGCAGGCACAGCCACTGAGCGCAGCTGCTCCTGTGGGCTGGGGCTTCTCTGCGCTCTTTTGGATTTCGTGGCTCAGTGAACTGCCGGACCAGGTGACTTCCCTTCCGTCATCTGCTCCAAGCCATCATAGCATGAAACTGCCTTGACCAGCTCCTATTGCTCATCTGGTGTGTCTAGAGGAGTTAATGGCAAATAGTCGAGGTGATGGCCCTGTGTGTGAGCACCTGTGTGTGCAAAACGCCACGAGCATTGCGTGAACAGTGTCTGTGTGTGAGAACCACATCCTGGGGCGAGAGCACTGTTAGATGTGGCTCGAGCTGGGGAGACATCCAGGTAAATGCTGGCAAAAGGGAAACCAGCAGAGAAGAGAGGACTCCGAGTGGAAGCTGACTACTGGCCCATGAAATATTACAGTTTTGACTGAGCATTTAATCTAGGACCTCAGGGAAAACACAAGCCAAGTAGCGCATAAATGGCCACAGACAGCTGTCAGCACTGTTGATAATACAAAAGCGTCTATGTTGCCAGTAAGTGGTGGGAAGCAAAACAAGGAAGAGTGGGGAAAGATCAGAGGGAGTTTGGGCAAAGACAGCAGAACCAGACTAGAAAGTTACATAAATGCATTGTTAAATAAATGTTGAACATATGAGATGCTTAAGAGCCACCACTGGTGACCTGGAATGCTCTGCAAGGAGCTGTAATAAGCAAGAAAATACACTTGTGGATGAGATATTCCTTGTCTGTAGCTGTGAGCTCTGTCAGGAAGCACAGCGGCCTGCAGAGAGCCAGGAACACACGTTGCCTGGGGACAGTGGTACCCAACCAAAGCCCAGCCTGCTCTGGAGATGCAGCCCCATCACTCGCAGGGACGGAGCTCATTCAGATTTTCCAGGGTCTTTAA
The DNA here is from genome assembly GCA_017639245.1 of Myiopsitta monachus. Classification (NCBI taxonomy): domain Eukaryota; kingdom Metazoa; phylum Chordata; class Aves; order Psittaciformes; family Psittacidae; genus Myiopsitta; species Myiopsitta monachus. The sequence continues at coordinate 5,307,038 of CM029919.1, forward strand.
ATGAGGGGCTGCCTGCCTATGGACGCAGCTAACACAGCCAGGGAGCAGGGAATCAGTTGTTTTCAGGAAGCAAAATTTGGGTAGAAGCAAAGCCAAGTATAGGAAGTGCTTGATTTTCATGACAACAAACCAGAGGGATTTAAATGAGGCAAAGCCTGCCACGCAGTGTGAAAGGAGGGCTCAGAACAGGACGTATTTCAGAGGGTATTTTCCTAAATGATCCGATCTTTCTAGAGTTTAGATCAAGGATTCTTTCTGGAAAGGCAGGCATCGCTGTGGACTACTTGGTTAAGACGTCGAGAAAGCATGCAGCTGCAAACAGGATGTTTGGAAGCATTAGGAGCAGGATGGAGGATACAGAGAAAATTGTAGCACCTCATGTAAGTCTCATCTGGGTACCGCTGCAGCCTCTGAGGGGGTTCAGTGATGGAAAAATAATAGTAAAGTGCCTCAGAGATGAAAGGAGCCTGAAAAAAGAAACCCCCAAATCAGAAGCTGTGTTCTCCATGAAGAAAATACATGAGAAGCCAGAGAGAACCTAGAGAGGCCTAAAAAAGGCAGCTTTCAAGGCTCAGCTTCCTGACAACAGCAGAGAGACCAACAGCCACACAGAATCCCCAGGTAGGTTACAATAGCTGCCAGGTAGTGTGTAACCCACTGCTGTGGATCACCTCATGCTGTGGTGCTCACTGCTGGGTGGCACAGAGGTGAATAAAAATGAGCAGGAGCTAAAAAGACATTGGCAATAACAGAGGTGATAAACATTTACATATCTGAGTTACAACAGTGTCATTTTTGGAGATGATAAGTGTCTTCTGCAGGAAGGTTTCAAGCACACTGGCTGTTGCAGGCTGCGTGCTTGGCAAGGGAGGGATGGGGGAGATATATCTTGCCTGACCACTTGTGGCTTTCTGCTACTTGCAGAACAATGATACTGGGGATATTGGGCTCAAAGGAAAAAGTTGTCACTGTGAAAATTAACCCCACACTAGCTTAAATGGGGGCAAAAATTGGAATCTGGTTTCTCAACATATGCAAAACCTGCACTGAAAACCTCATGTGCATTTTGTGTCACCTTCGCTCCCAGTGAGGAGTAAAGCACTGCCTGGCTGTGCAGAGAAGCATCCCCTGCTGTGGGGAGCTGAGGCAAGTGCTGTCCCGGGGGAGCCATGGCATGAAAGGTATCACATGTCAGTAATCCTGGGTGGATGCTTCATTCCAGGGAGAGGGATGTCCTGCTGCAAGCACTCCCAGAGCCCGCGGCTACTGCTGCTCCGCTTCATCTTCTCAGCTCTCCTACTGCATCTCGGGGGGGCAGTAACATCTGAAGTGTGCACAGCTTCAAAGCACCGGGTCCCACTTCCGGCAGAGATTTACACACTTGGAGCATAAATTTCCCTAAGTAAGATGCAGCTGATTCTGACAGCATCACCCCTGTGACTACTTGGTGCACTTCGTCCTTCTCTGCTCTGCTGTCAGAGACAGAAAACACCTTGTCCCATCAGCTCGTATTAAAACACTGTGGCTGATGTAGCTACAGGAGGTTAAAAGCAATGATTTACTATCCTGTGTATCCGAGAAAACAATTTAATGTCCTCTTTGCCTCTTCACACTGGCTACTGGAGCGTATTAACCCCATCAAAGGAAATCCCCCTCCTTCTAGTGGTCCCTTTTTAGCTGTGTCCTGGAGCTGCAGCTGGCAGCCCTCCTCATCCTATGGGTTTGGTTACAAGCACTGAGAAGCCTGCGGTGAGGAGATTAATCAGGATCCCTTTTTGGTGCAGATCATTCCTCCCTGCTCATAACTCAAGAGCAGCTGGGTGAGCAGGAGATTAGCACGCGTGGCAGGTAGTGTCTGCCTTATTCAGCATGTGCTGCGTTACTTACACTTGCAGCAAAGGGACACGACATCATCCTAAACCACAAAGGGTTTTCAGAATCTGCCTTGTGAAACCCTCTCTGAGCAGAAGCAAGAGACAAACAGGATGTTTCCCCAAACTGTTACTTGCTTTTTAGAGATGCAGGGTTGTTGGTGCTGTAGAGCTCTTCAGTATCAGGTGGCCTTGGCAAAGACTAGACATTAAGATGGATCAAAGCTATGGAAAAGAGACACTACAAAGAAGGCAGACACAAGAAAGGAGAGCTCGAGTCAGGATCAAAAGGCAAATTTCCATAGCAGAAGGTCAGAACAAGTCCTCCAGGCATGTTAATGCCAAGAAAGGTCAGTTAAACATGGCACTGGCAGGTCCTTTCTCACTGTATGATTTTATGATCTGCAGTCAAGTGACACTTCATATTGTGAATTTTTTTCCAGCCTTCAAACCCAGCAAATATTTGCAGCTTATTTTCAACACAGTTTTGTACCTTGTGGTCTGTGCTCGGGTAAATCACCTCAGAAGCTGGGAGAAGTGGCTTTTCAAAAGCAATTTCTTAATCTGCAAGAAAAGGACCAGGCTACAAATTGCAATCCTGCATCGTTCCACCGAAAACTCAAGCACTCCACTTAAGAAGTGGCTTTCAATCTTCTCTGGCTCAGACTTGCCCATGTGTCATTTCTCTCTGCAGCTCACACTGACATCTATTTACCAGCACAAACCACAGAGCCGCTTGCCTTTGGTTTGGGAACCACACAGTGCCACGTATTACAGCATCGTGCTTGCGACTTGCGTCAGCAGCTCTATTTTTGCCCTTTTAATGAGAAACAAGATTTGTTAATATCTGTATATTCCCAGTGAAAACCATTACACATGTCCAATGGCACATAGCAAGGCAAGAGCAAAGTCAGCTATTAAAACCCTGGTCTGCCACGTCTGGCCAGTGCATCGAGTCAGGTCCTTCTATTCACATAAAAACCACTTTCCTAAGAGGACAGCAGCTGCCACAACACTGATGTGCTTTTTTCAGGACATGTCTGTGCTAGAACCAATATATTCCTTCCCCTTTCGCTGAGGTGTAAAGCCAGTCCATTAAATGTTTGGCTCTTTCACTCTTAAAATGCATGTATTCCTACTTGAAAGCAGGGTCAGGTGGTCCCAGAGCAGCACGTTGAGCTGCTCTTCCTTCTTCATCTGTTTAGTAACTGGAGCATTTGTGACCCATCCTCAGCAGCCAGAGAGCGCTTTCCAGAATGCCAGCGAGCTGTAAGATATTCCTGTCTCTTCCAGCAGAACTGTTTGGTTCATGTGCTTCAAGGCAAAGGAGGATCCCCAGGGTGATGGGGCAGGGGCTGCTCCTCCCCTGCCCTCTCCAGGTCTGTTTCCCTTCATCAGGAGCTTGGGATAGGAGCCAGATTTCAATAAAATACCCAAGCAGCTAAAAAGCAGGCTTATGCAAAACATGTGTAAGTAAAATGCTGGGTTACATCAAAAGGAGCATGGCCAGCACGTGGAGGGAGGGGATTGTCCCTCTCTGCTGTGCTCTGGGGAGACCCCTCTGCAGTCTTGATCCAGCCCTGGGGCAACCATTCTGTGATTCTATTACTCTATGATTTACAGACTGGTGATATGCAACAGTGATATGGAGGAAAGGAAGAGGATGAGGAGAGCCAGGCACAAGAGACATGGTATCAAATACCAGAGATGGGTATTTGTGGTACCCGCTGCTGAGGTTGCACAGTGGCAGAAGGAAGGTGCCCACATCACTTCCATCCTCTCAAACACCCATGAGGTTTCAGCAATAACTTGAGAGGAAGAGTCCTGCGGGGCTAACTCTGCACATCTGCCTCTGCATAGAGCAAAACCAGCTCGGGAGCCAAAGTATGAAACAAGTGGTCTCGGTAGGTTAAGAAATGTTTTCTATGGCTGCGTAACATCCTCACCACCATGGCCTGTCTTGCCCATACGTAGTTCCCGTGTGCTTTGCGGCTCAGTTTGCATCCTGCTTGTTTTTTGATAAACAGGAATTGATGATTCTATGATTTAGTTTATGATGACGATTACACACATCCAGTGACACATGCCACTTTGCCTTCACTTACTCAAACCGACCCAGTTCTCAACAGCTTTCCCAGGGTGCAGCACCAACACATAAACCAGAGCTCCTGAAGTCCCCAATTAGTTGTATTTTCTCAGCTATTGAGTTCTGCAAAGCTTTTGAGAGCCAGCTCTCATCCGGATTCTGCTTTACTGGGAGCAATCGTGGCTGCAAGACGCTGGAGTGTTCCATATTTTATAGAAACCGCTATGCCAAAAATATGATTCAAGGTCCTTGGCTGGAGACGCAGTAAAAGCAGAACATCGGCTCATTCACTGGGTTATGCCAAGAATCCTATATTAGAAATGCACCAGAACATAAATAAAATAAGACCACTTAGGAAGATGAACGCAGACTTGCCTCCCACACAGGACATCTCAGGCCTTGATTCCTGCTCAGGCTGAGCAGCACCAAAAGTCTTTCCTTGTATTTTCTTTTTTGTCCTCAGCATCACCCTGCCACTGGGCTGAATTCACAGGACCCTGCCTGCTGGGGTGCACACGGCCCAGTGTTCCTCCTGAAATGATCATAGAATCAAGGAATCGTAGAATAGTTTGGGTTAGAAGGGACCTTCAAAGCTCATCTAGTCCAGCCCCTCCCTGCAATGAGCAGGGCCATCTTCAGCTGGATGCTCTCAGCTCAGCAGATGCTACTAGAATTCCTGAAGGAAGGAGAAAATCAAAAAATAAAACCTACTTCAAAGGGAGCCAGCACCTCTCAGTCACCTGGGATGGATTTATCCAGCTCCTGCAGGAATGTGAGGCACTGGGAGCCAACGGGAGGACAATAAATCCGGGATTACTCAACTCTTCACCACTCCAATTTACAAGAGGCAAAAATTTTCTAGCCTCAGACAGTGGCTGAACCAGCTGCTGGGTGCGTTATGTTGGAAAACTATGGCACAGCAAAGTGCTGCTGTTGCTCTATCATCTCCCTTTGATACGGACATACCCCAGCATCATCCTGATGGATGAGCAGCTCTGCTTTTCCTACTGCTCTGTGCAGGGCTGGGAATTCAACAGATATTTTTAGAATCTGGCAGAGGTCTGAAGCCACAGAACAGGGGAAGCTGCCACGGAGCTGCAGAGAGATCCCCTAAATTACTACAAAATAACCAAAAGTGTGCGCACTTTTGGGGTTCTTCTCCTCTTGTATTTTTCCCTATTATTCTTTGGGATCAACCTGTGCCAGGAAGCCAACTTGGATAAGGGGGAGGGCAATTTACTAAGGTGAAGCCACAAGCCCGGCTTCTGCCTGCACTGGTGGCTGTGATGCCATGGGAAATAAGTGGATCCAGGGGCTGGCACCCATGAGGACAATGGCACCAGGGCTCTCCCCAGGCAGAAGGGCTGGGAAGATGGGTTGTGCCATTGCATCCCACCCACAGCTCCAACAGCTTTGGTTGGATAATGCCTCCGAGGGGTGGCAATGCCCAGGACCTGGCTGTCGTTGTCCCCAGCTGCCCTGGCTGTGCTCCTGCCCTGCAGCCTGTGACACGCAAACAGCTCAACTCCATTATACGCTGCACACAGCGCTGCTGAGCTCATGAAAGCTGGAGCCAGGGATTTAACAGGAGGCTCTGACATCCTGGGAACATCCACTGCCGCTCGCTCGGCACCGCACTGCACGGGCACAATGCACCCGGCTCCCTTGGAGCGGCATGTGCCAGCTCGTGTGTGTGTGTGCAGTGGGGATGGAGGCGGCGATGGAGACCCACTGCTTCCAGCACTACAGCTCTTGGTCACTATAGCAACCTGGATATTCATCATCCCATCTGATGCTTCATTTCTGCCAGCCAACCAGGGCTGATGCAGAGCAACGAGAGATGGATTCATTCACTGCCTGCTCTGATTGCTGCCCCGTGCACCCTGGGTAACCCCTCTAGAAGCTCACTCTGCATGAATTCCCCTTGCTGAGGGGTTGATGAGTTTACCAGGGATGGTGCTGCTCAGACCACTGCAGTAGCAGAAGCACTGGTGCAGAGGACTTTTAGGCAGGGTGTCACCATGACCTACTTAGTGCAGGATGAGGCGACATCATGTTAAATTGCCAGTGGCTTCTCAGTTCTCTGGACCACTCTGTCCAGTAGCAATGCTGAACTCATCTGACCCCTCAGGCAGGCTCTTGATACTGAGGCACATACCTCTGGCTGTCGGGATAACCTTGCTCTGTCAGCACAAGACACATTTCCCCTCCTCAGCGTCTCTGACCTGGAACAGCTGTGCTTAATCCTGCCTCTATTTTCAGATCTGGTCTGAAAACCTAGATTTGTCTCCTTTTCCAATAGAAAAGAGAGCAATTAGCTAAAGCTTGAGGGGATAGACAAATGCCATCAAAAAAAGAAGAGGTGTTACTGGCTGCATTCTCCTGCTGCTTTTGTCTCAGAGAGAAGCAATGCTCCTGTTCACCCTTTCCTGTGTGAGGCAATATTTTTATCACATCGTGCCTGATAAAAGGTCACATTTTCACCCACAACCAGAGACATACACAAGCCTTTTCCCTATGGATTTAGGCAGTGTCAGGGCTCACCAGCACACATTGTTCCTGAAAGCTAACCTGTGCAGTTTTATCCAAGGGGAATGCAGAGGGGTGGGGTGTGTGCAGGTTATCACAGTGTTGTGCCAGCCAGGAGAAGGGCTCCTCCTCTCCCAGCATCCACATCACTTGAGCTGAGGAAGCTGAATCATCCTTCAGTTCATGACAGGCTTTTAACCTGATGTTGAGGAGTCTCACAGAGGACAAGAACACCTCTCCCCATGGCCAAAAGAAGAATCACTTGAACATGGTCATTTCCGCCCCCCCTGGGGCCACTGATTGGGCAAGACCTGGTTTTTCCTGCAAACCCATTGCCCTGCCAGGTGCCTCTCACACCAAAGGCAGGTTAAAACACAGTACAGGACCCCAAGGAACAAGGCAGGGAAGAATCATTAGGCAAAGGGTGATGGAAGGGAAGGGGAAGAGGAAGCAACAAGTCAGGATGAGTCAGGGCACAGATCTCTTGATTGCTCCATCATCACATTCAGGTTTTAGCTAATGAACCAACTACTTCCCTCTTATTTTCAGGGACAAAAGCACACCCAGAGTCTTTTGAGGAGCCTGAAGAGACAGAAGGAGTGTGCAGGGTGTAAAAAGTGGGTTTAAATACAAGAGAAAGTCAGAAGAAAGCTGAGGAGCAGGTTGTACCACAGTTGATGCTACTGAAAAAAACCTGAGAAGCTGGGGACTCAGGAGATGATCCCAGATGATGGAGCAACTTGGTGCATTTGGTTTTGGCTCCCAACATCCCTATGGGCTACTGAGATTCTCAGAGGTGAATGGCATTTTAGGGATGATGCTTGCACAGGTTTACAACCAAAATTCCCCAGCAAGGTTATTTGTTTTTTAAAGCCTCAAGGAAATTTGGCCTCTGTTTCCCAGAACAGTATGGCCAGAAGATGGGATTGGCTGGGCATTAAGGAGAATTTGGATTACAGAAATGAGAGGACAAGAAATAACTGCAGCAGGCAATCATGAGGTGGACATATTAAGGAGGAAGTGAGGGATTTTGGAAACAGAAGGAAGGAAGAGGATGGGTGGATTGTGCCGGGTTGTGAGCAGCCTCTGTTCCCTTAACATAGGGAAAAGTTGTTTCTACTGCCTCAAAAACTCCATCCAGGTGGGAGAGCCCAGGTAGAACCAGCACTGACATCACCTCTGTATCAGCATTACAGCATCCCAATGACACATTCTGAGTCTAATCAAATTTCAGGCACGATGAAAGTCATTATGTTCTGTTTGAAAGCATCAGGGTGAATCAGGGCTGAGGACAGGAAGCCTGGAGAGAACAAACAACGAGGCGGATGTTGTAAGAAAGATTTTCCTTCTATTACCAAACTTTCAAGCCATAAAACAAAGTCCTTCCATTAGCACACAGCACCACAGAGGTATTTAAAGAGAGGAATTTCATTCTGGACTCCTAATGTCCTCCCCAAGGACCAAGAGCAGTCAGATTTGCCTAAACCAATGTGACAGCAACCTGCCAGGAGCTTGGTATCAGCCACAGGCACTCCCCTAACAAAGAACCAAGCTGAAAAATATAAGCCTATGGCTAATGATTAAAGGCAGCCTATTTCTCTGTATTTCAATCCAGATGATTCCTAAGAGCACCAAACTTCCACCATGTTTCCTTAATATTACAGATTCATGATGCCCTGCACGGCATCAAGGACCTGTGGTCTCAGAACTAGGACTTCGGCTATATAGCAGGAAATCAATTGTGTATGTGATTGCAAATGACGGGCAGGATTTTAAGTGGATCTTGTGTATTCAGAAAGGCTGGGCAGCCAATCGGGTGTTTATTATTTCAGGAGCATTTGCTGAGCTGTTCCAGAGTGTTCTCAGTATCACTTCTGCAAAGTAAAGGGCTCTGAAGCTGCAATCCCAGAATAAAAATGCTGGCACTTCTGCTTCCCTTTGTTCTCTTGTCTTTATTCACTGATACATTAGCACAATTCACATAGGCAGGAAAAAAGGCAACTTGCTGTGAAGGGACACAACCAGCTGTTATTGAAATACCTGACCTATTTCTGCTTTCCCTTTGCCTAACTTGCTCAACAAGAAGTTTGGATTTGCAGAAACAGCTGAAATAGCTGCGCTGGATCATGTGGAAAATGCTTATAGAAATGGAAAGTCCGGAAGGGAAATGCACATTGCCGGGCTGATTCCCACTACATTCATCACATTTTCAATGCAACAACATATCATTTTCATGTCAGAGTATTACATGACTGCTGCAGGACACCACCTATGCAAATGCAATGTGGACATGTAAATCAAACCTCGCTCATCAGCTACCCAACCTGAAAACACAGCAAATCCCTCCTGCCTGAAATTCAGGCTCTCACTCGCCAGACAGAGCGATTCCACGCCGGATCTCACAGTATCCATATGTGGGTGGGTTAGAGGCTTAAACCACGACACCTGCCCTCTTAGGTGGGGGTTTAACTGCTCTCATCACACAGCTTTCAGCAAGGTGAGGGCCAGGGAAGGTGCAAGTGTGGAAGCACTGCCGTCAGTGCCTCCATCCCTCTGGAATAAAAACAGGTCTGTTCCCCAGCAGGCTTAGGATGCAAGCTTTAGAGCACAGACACGTTATTAGGCGCAGTAAAATGCCTTTAATTACTGTCTGGCACAGTTTGTATTCTCAGCTGCAGAAGAATCAATCCTTCTTCCTATCTTCCCTTGCAGTGGAGGGTACAGTTTTTACTTAAATGCTGTTTCTGTTGATGAGCCTCTTCCCTTCCCACCCCCGACCTGCTGCTTCATGTAGATTGGAACCAGCCAGAGGCTGAAATTCCTGGCAGTCACGGGCAGCACCACTGTGGGGACTGCAACAATGCTGCCATTATAGCCAACAACCCAGGACCCTCTGTGCCTGCGGGTTCATCCCTCTCCTTTGCAAACACCCCATACCATGATGTACTGCCATGGATGCAGGAAAATGGAGATGGTGACCCAAAGGGTTCTATGCTCCTGTATAATTTTCTCCAAATACAGGCAAGTTTGGCAAAACAGAGTTGTTATTTCAATACCTAAAGAGGCTCCAGGAAACCTGGAGAGGGGCTTTGGACAAGGGCCTGTAGGGACAGGACAAGGAGAACGGCTTTAACCTGCCAGAGGGGAGACTGAGATGAGCTCTTAGGCAGAAGCTCTTCCCTGTGAGGGTGCTGAGGCGCTGGCACAGGGTGCCCAGAGAAGCTGTGGCTGCCCCATCCCTGGCACTGTTCAAGGCCAGGTTGGACACAGGGGCTTGGAGCACCCTGCTCCAGTGGAAGGGGTCGGTGCCAGTGTCAGGGGTTGGAGCTGGAGGAGCTTTAAGGATCCTCCCAACCAGTCTGGGATTCTAAGAATAAGAGACGGCATGATATATCCTCAGCTTTCCAGTCTAAGAAGGATACTAACGGCTTCACAGGGCTGTGGTAAGGATGAATAACTACAATCTCTGAGCCACGTCACATACTATTTGGAGGTACCAAATGGCGGTAGGCTCACCATTATCTCATCCGTCTTTTCTTTGGCAGAATTATCAATATTTTATGCTCCTCTATTTCAGAGTCTGTGCTAGGAAAGCTCAGCAGATTTACACTGAGAAATTTGCTACATCAACCGAACGCCTGCAAAGCCAAAGCCATTAACAAATCAAATATCTACAGCTCCAGCATTTGCTAGTAATTTACTTTGCTGCAGTCATTCCAGCTGAGCAAAATATCTCTCCCCCTCCCCAATTTCTAATCAGCTTCCATCCTCCTCTGGGCTTACCAGAGTTAAATCTTTCCCATTGCTCTCTGTGCCAAATCGAAAAATTGAGCTGCAAATGGGGGAAAATGAGTTGCAAAGCAAATGCTTCCACCAGTAACAGATTAACTCTTTGTTCTGGGGCCATCACAGTATTTCAAGAGGTTTCCTGTACATTTTCTGAAGAGCCATTGCAGTGACGAGATAAGATACCACCACTGTGAAATAATCTCTGGGAAAAGAACCATTCCTCTGGTCTCCAAGGGGATGCCAGCCCGGGAGCCAGCTGTAGAACTCAGTGTAGCACTACCAAAATAGCAAATTAATCCCTCATCTCAGGACAGAACTTGCACAAGGACTGTCTGATGCTCATCCTCACACTTCCAAGTATTTTCCACTAACATCCCAAACCAGGAATATTCTTCAACCTCGTTTAAAAACTGCATTTTAGGATCTTGGGTTTTTTGCATGATAAATTTTTGCTTGTGACTGACAGAGGGAGCTGATGGGGGTCAGTAAATTAAGATAAAACCAATCTTTTTGCAAAAGCCCTCAGTCTGCAGCAGGCTGAACTAGCTTCTTCCCCTTCACAGTGCCACAGCGCTTTTCTAGCTCCAACAGCTCTATAGACAGAACATCCTGATGGAAAAAGAGCCGACAAGATTCAGGGCACCCATTAATGCAACAGCTAGAAAAAGGGCCACGAGGATGACGAAAGGAGGACATGGCAGTCAGATCTAATGATACATGAGGTCACTGGACCATAGAGCGTGGAAATGTGTTGTACACAGGACTAAAAACCCAATGTAAAAAGGCAGAGGGTCAAAAGGAGGGAGTGTAGGGGCAACCCTCAGCAGGAAAGTGCTAATGCTCTCCTCAGCCTCGTCTGCCTTGGCACAGATCCTGCTTTTGTCGAGGCGATGTGCTGAACGATGTCTGTACGATGCCAAGAGTTCGGTATTAAGTGATCTTCACTAGTGCTGGGTGAGCTCCCACAGCATGTGCAGTGGCAGCGATTAGGTTGGATGATTAGGAAGAGTGCCTGACCTTGGGATCAATGAAAGCCCTCCTTAAGTCATGGATGTTTCTCCAGGGCTAAAATCCTGCTGCGGACAGGGAGAGCCAACAGGCTTATGCAGATCACTGAGAGACAGAGGTCACAGCAAACCTCCTGCTGCCAAGTGCGTTGCAGCACTGCATGACAGCCTGCATGAACTGCTTAGTGAGCCCATCTGCAAAAAACCTACCTGAAAATGACCCAGCAGCTTATAAATTTCCTTTGGTGCCTTTACGAGGCACTGAAGCCCTGCTTCTACACAGTGAGGTCAGCTCATGGTGTGTTAGCGTGCCCTGGTCCTGATGCTGAAAGGAGCTAGGCTCTTTTTAGACCAGCATTTCCCAAAGGTGATGACACTCACTTGGCTCTCTTCTGGGTGCAGGCATCTCCACATGACACATTCAAGGGAAGAGCTACCTTTAAATTGCTGCACATAGTTATCTGGAATTCCGGCAGCACAAGAGGGAAACAGCTGGAATTACTGGCTCCGCATGTAAACACTTGTGACCAGGAGAAAGCAAGCTGCTGACAGGTAATGAAGTACTCCTCAGCTAGTGTAAACACTTAGGTCACTAATTGGAGCTGCTTCTTACTCTTCTGCTCTTTGTGCCACTCCCACAAGGAACTGAGCAGCTGCCAGCAAAATGTCAGCAGAAGGAAGGTTATAAATCTGCAGTTCTATACTCAGAAATAAACCCTGCGCAGTGATTTTTCCTACCCTGTGTCACCTCTGAGCTCTCTGAAGCTGTGGCCCCCGTGTGCTGTTGCAAGGATGGGAGGTGAGGTTCAGTTCTTGGAGAAGATGTGGTGATACAGGAGCAGAAGCAAAGCCTCAGAGAGCATCACCTGGGAATGATCTGGGTCCTGACAAGTGAAGCTGCAGCCAGCACTTACCAGACTGCACAGATTGCTACACCTTTTAAAGCTGTGGGTTTTAACGTTACCAAGTTCTGATTTTAACGTTATAGAGGCGGTCTTCACTGTGTACACAGGCAAAACCTCCCTGGACTGACACAAATACATCATCCAGTGACCTCACTTTTCTGGGGGTACTTCTATCCCCAAGCAGGGGCTGTATTAACTCTCCCAATAAGCACAATGCCCCATGCCAGCAACGCAATCCAACTCTAACAAGTACTTCAATATTCGCGTGCCAAGCAGACAAGTCATACATCCAAACACTTACAGTTATTAGGATTAAGTGATTGAGAATGGAGGTGTGAAGTGAGAGGAAGAAAAGTTTTACCCTGTGGATTCCACTCTGTTCCTGGGGTGAACCCTGGCTAATTATCACCTTTTCCTTTACACAGACAAACTGTAGGACTGAATCACTCTAGATCTGCTCCAGAGATAATTTCTACTGGAGATAATGGAGCAAGTGGTAACAGGAGATGATTAACAGCCTAACATGGAAAGTTAATGGACAACAGCCTACTGCAAGACTTAGACTATTCTCCGGAGAACGCCACAGTAGGAGCTCAGAAGCCCAGTGCTGGTTACAACAGCTGTTAACAGCAGCGTGAGGAAGCACATTTAAGAGGTGTATTAAATTTCAAAGGCATTCTGGATGAAATTGGCCCAGGCTCCTGTTCCCATCTCTGCCCAAGTCTCCTTCTGCAGTCTTCTCAGAGGCAAGCACGCTAGCGCTTGCCTGTGTGAGAGAAGATGTAAGACAGTCAAAGAGATGATCAGAGGAAAGAAGTTAACTTCCTGGTGAACTCCCAGCCTTTCTACTCCCCAGAGACAAGTTTGACAGCAGGCACAGCGCTTCCTTCCAGCCCTCCCTAAAAATACTCACCAACAGAAGGCAGGACTGGAAAACATAACTTACTCCAAGCCATGAACAAAACACCTCTCTTTGCATACAATGTCAATTTACGAGCAGGCAGTTGCTTTTTGGAACCGAAAACATCCTGAAGCAGATAGGATATTAGAATGAATGAATCCCAGAATCCCAGATTGGTTTGTTTTGGAAGGGACCTTAAAGCTCCTTCAGCTCCAACCCCCTCCCCCAGACAGGGACACCTTTCACTAGAGCAGGGTGCCCCAAGCCCCTGTGTCCAACCTGGCCTTGAACACTGCCAGGGATGGGGCGGCCACAGCTTCTCTGGGCACCCTGTGCCAGCGCCTCAGCACCAATTTTGGGACCAAGCATAAGCAAATCCTGTTACAGCTGACAGCTTGTGAAGGCTGCTCAGGGCCAGCACCTCTGAAGTGCCATGGCCAGCCCTGGCTGAAGGCAGCCACAACAGTGCTCTCCAGAGACAGAGATGTGCCAGTGTTCGTTCCTGATGTCCTGAGCATCTCCTGAACCAAGAATGACACCAAAGGAGGCAGGGGCAGGGTACAGTCACATGCCCCAAAGAGGGACACCCAACTGGTTTTAAACCTGTAGGCAGAACTGAAGGCTCTAAAGGAGGACCAGAGGAAGAGGGACTGCTGGCATCTCCCCTGTGAAACTCCAGCCTCGGTGCTGATCAGAGACTCCTTCCTCTACTTGGTGCCTTTTATCTGTTCTCTTCATCTGCAGAATCCAAAGGAGATGAAACACAAAGAGCTGGCTGCTGCCTGCTTGCACAAGGACACAGACAAAAGGGAGAAGAGGGTGCTGTGCTATTTAAAGCTGCCTCCTCCTCAATTCCTAGGGGTAGAATTTTACCTCGAGTGTTGATTGCTTCGTAGGAAGGATTTAAAGACTACTCATACAAAAATGATCATTAAAACCTAAATTAAACCTGGGCCTAGTCAATACTTTCCATTACAATTGTTCTCAAACCCCAGAATAACATATCCGATTTGCTACCGAGATTTACTGCCATTTTCTGCCAGTTTACTAAAACAAAATCAAAGTGCTGGTTTTGAACACTGTGTCGAAAGCCCCTTTGACAACAAGCTTCCAGCAGGATTCCTTAACTGCAGCATCTAAAGTGACTTCAAATTAAAAGAATTTGGAAGTACTGTGATTAGTTTGATTACTAAATTAACAACTTGATTTAGTAGAATCACTGGCAGCTCATAAAGTATCAGCAAGAACAATTAACAGGTGGTGGTGGGGTATAGGTTGTATTTACAAACTGAACTGAGGCTGGAATAAATACAGCTGAAGGCCCCCCTTCTCTCATTTTTTTAACCTTTCTGGTTTTACTTTAGCAAGCTAGGGAACAGCACAGAATAAGCAGCACACACTCCAAAGCTTGATGCTAATTACCTGTGCCAAAATGCCTTCAATAAGTCAAGAGTCAGAAAACCATTTTCCAATAAACTTGTATTTTTTTATGTCCAAGATGGCTTTTAACACCCCCAAATAGACTATTCCAGCCCATGTGCCCTTGTGCACATGGACAGGAGAAATTAAATTATCACTTGGATGCCTAGATTAGAAAACTGGGGGCATAAACCACAGCAGGGAAACAGCATGCTGGGAATAAAGACACCTTCAACAAAGCACGTGCTGGTTCAGCACTTGCTCTGGTTAGTTTTAATGAGTCACTGGGTTTTGATCACATTAAGGCAATACAGCGTGTGCTTCCTTCTCTAATATGAACAGATTTCATGAATAAGCATTTTCAAGTCATAAATGGGCTTCTTGTTAATAAAATGTGAAGCACTAAGTTGCTGTAGCCGTGGTGATTGATGGCCAATGCCACCTCTGCAGCAAGAGGACACTGGAGAGAGGAAACCATTTCCTCTACATGCCGTCCTCACGCTGTGGCACTACAGAAAAGGACTCTACATTTTCCCATCTTTCTGTTTGATGCTGATAATTAATGTTTATCAGATTCAACGCAGAGAAGCCCTACGTATATTACGCTTCCATTCAACCAACCAGCTCAAATTCCAAAAGCCAAGGTTGTTCTATCAGTGTCAACCACATTGCCTGCAGCTCCCTCTGGGATTACCCTGAGGATATCAGGGATCATCCATGTGAGTTTACATTTCACAAGGGAAGAGGGAAAGAAAACATTACCCATGCCACGTGGCAGAGCTGACGATGCCAAACCCAACTCACCGGGGGGATCCCGCACAGACTTTTGTGTGCACATGAAACACTGCTTTTCTCTTCAGCAGAAATTTAAAACCAGGATGAAATGCATCTCGGCCTTTTCTTCCGTGGCTGGTATTTGCTCTGAGCACTGCACTTCCCCAGCTCCTACACAGAACCATTCAGGCTGGAAAAGACCTTTAGGATCATTGAGCCCAACCGTGATGCCAGGTATACGGATTTTTAGAAGCCTCCAAGTATTTTGGGGAAGGCAGGAGTATGAACAAACTTCCTTTGGGAAGTTCAGGATCCTGTTTTGACCTCCTGCTGGCATCAACAAATAGGCATTCAATCACTTTCACATATTCATGCAAGACACTGCTAAGCAAATCCCTAATTAACCAAGATAAATAATCTACTGCGTGTTCATAAGTTCTGCTCTACTTAAATCAGACCCTAGCAGGCAACCAAATGGAGTTTGACAACTGATCTTTTAATTTTGGGGTTTACTCAAACGTGTTGATGGGAGGAGACAAACCCAGAGCCACACCAGGGAGGATGCTCCAAACAGCTGGAGCAACAGGTACAATCCTACCAAAATCCTTTCTGGAAAAGAAATACAAAATAGAAACTAGGCAAAGCCGGGCCCAGCACTAACGCAGAGATCACTGCGCTGGGCATTACTTCAGCACTGCCGGACAGAGAAGAATAAAGCTAAAGAGAACTTGGCATAACCTCAGTCATCACAGGAAACTTGGCTAGGGAAGCACCTTCCACTGAGAGAGGCTCCCTGGCACTGGCGTATCTGAAAGGCTACTGTGGCTATTCATTCAGGCAGCCCAGTCCGACCAGCACTACCTGTACTGTGTGTTACCATCCCAGCATGTGATGTGCTCTGACTTGCATCTCCGAATGTTTCAGAGAGGAAGGATGATGCATCTGAAGCCATCGCTTCTCCTCTGCCAAACCTGCCACCTGCTTTCATCCCAGCATAGTTTTACTCACAGGTCAAATCAAACACACTGAGTTAATTGCAGGGACAGGGAAAATCACCAAGGGAAAACACATGATTTCACCAGGCCTGGAAAGCACAGGGGTATCTGTCATCAGATGTGAAAAGAATGCAGACAGACATGGCAATGTGAACAGGCGAGAAGAAAAATGACAGGACAATAAAAACGTAGCATGGACTGTATAAAAGTAGATTTCAGTTTACATCTGAGAAGCAGTTTCCCCTTGGTAGATAAGTTAGCTGAATGCAAATGTGGTCACAAAGCTCAGGTTTGGTTTTTTTGAGTGAGACCTTCAATGAAGATAGAATCATAGAATCCCAGACTTGTTTGGGTTGGAAGGGACCTTAAAGCTCATCCAGTTCCAGTCTCTGCCACGGTCAGGGACACCTTCCATAGAGCAGCTTGCTCCAAGCCCTGTCCTACCTGGCCTTGAACAATGCTAGGGATGGGGCAGCCACAGCTTCTCTGGGCACCCTGTGCCAGGGGTATTATGAGGGGAGGCAGAGGATAATCTGCATTTGCAATCCATACAGTTTCTATGAATATTACACAGAATTCAACCCAACAGAAGTAGTTTTACAGGAAGTAAAACATTTCCACCTTGAAGCAAAGAGAAATACTCCTGTACTGTAACCTGCTGGTCCCACTGCCATGAGGTGCTGCAACTGTGCCTGATGGCAGGCAGGGCTGGCAAAGACCTCCCCATGGGGACATGCTCCCAGAGCTCCCCAGCATTCAAGAAGCTGCACTTACAAACACCCAGAGGGGAAAATTCTGTGCTCTTTAGTCTTAGGCCTGAGACTGAATTCTGGAATGAATAAGTCAATTAAATAGACTTCAAAGTATTTATTCTGTCTTCGCCTCAACCATTGTTTTAATAATAGGTTTGCATGCCAAGAGTTTAATAGCTTCAGCAAAAATAGCTAAAATGTACAAGATGCTGTAAGCTCTTGTAGGAGCCCTGCACAACCCAACCACGTTCTAATAATACACTGGTTCAGGCTTTCATTTGGTAAGCTGTCTGTGTACTTTGGAGAGAGGGTTTCTGGAACCTGCCGTGTAATGAAAGACTTCAATAAACCCTGTCAGACCAGACAAACAGACCAGATTTTCATTTCACTTTTAAATGGCAGCTGCCTGCTCCAGCAGATGCATTTTTTCTGCCATTGCCCCAGAAGTAAGGCAGAGGAGTTGGCTTATTTTGAACAAGACAGCGGCACTGTCTCCATGTGTTATCTCTAAAAAGTTAACCTCTATAGACACAGGACCGGACTTGTCTCCCCGGCTCGAGCTGTGGCCAGTAAGGAGAGGAAATATTACAGGAGGAGAAGGGAGAAAAGTATTATAATAATTGGAAAGCACACTTTAGCCCCATGATAAGGCTCAGCATGGAAAATCACTCTATATATTGCATCATGGTGCTGCACAGCCTTGCAGCACAGCTAAAGCTGGGCTGTAGTTCGAGAAACAAGATGACTTCTGGTGTTAAATCACACACTGCAAAAGAAACAACCCAGTTTGTGGTACTTGTGAGAAACAGGCTCGTTGGTGCTGTCTCCCCATTTCTGTATGCTCTGAAGAGCCACCGTCAACTCAGCACAGCTGCATCTGATGAGGGGGAGTCTGCAGAGCACCGAGTAATTTCCATGCTAAGGGTTTCTATACATGCTGAAGCACAGTGCTAAAAATAAGAGAAAATGCCCTCTCTTGCAGCCCACGGGGATGCAGACAGGAGCCTTTCTCCTCCCCATCACTGCTCAGGCGTGGCTTCCATGCGGAGAAAGGGGCGGCAGTGACCCCACAGCCACAACCCAGGGGCTTCATGAGCCCCACAACTGCCACTGAGCCATCTTCATATTTGTATTGCTCTTATTAGTTGCGAGGATTTGTTAATGAACCCATTAAACCACTAGCGCGGTCTGACAGCGAGTGCTTGCGATGCTGCTGCTGTTGCCGCCATGGCAACTGTCCCCTGCTCAGGGACCTCGCTGGCTCCAAAATCACCATCACCCCCGAGCAGCATGGGCAGCTTGTCCAGTGGTCAATGTACAAAGGATGACCGTGTTCCCCCCCTCTTCAATCATGGAGCCCCCCTCCACATCTGTATTCGAAGCCCAGGCTTCCCCCGTCCCCCTTCCCATCCCTCCTCACTGGCTCTGCTCCAGCTGGTTCCTAGAAAGGCTGAAACAAAAGACGCTCTGGCTGTGTGGCAAGATCCCTGCAAGGCATCACTCCGCGGTGTGGCTGATGCTGGGGGGCTGCTCCCCTCATGGGGTGGGCAGCAGCTGTCAGACCCACCGAGCTATCCAGAGGAAATATTCCTTTCAGAGGTGTACCTGGCATGGGCTGAATTCCTGTGCTCACAGAATTAATAAAGCTGATTAAAATATTCTACACTATTGAGGGTTTAAAAAACCCCAACAGACCCATGGCTTGAATTTGTCTTTACAATTAAAGGCACCTTAATTCCCACCCATCTAAATTAAACTGAGCACATATAGAATGTGCAGTGGAATGCACTGGACATACCAACACACCCCTGCAGACAGATACAAAAGGAACACTTATGCTAAAGAGGAGACTGCAGGCAGGGGAGCAGCTCCATACTGAGCCCCTGCGCAGCCCAGCCTCTGTCTCCATCCTGAGCTGAGTCAAGGCTGCAGAGGATAATTCAATGCAAAATGTTAGAAGCCAATTCTGTATGTAAGCTCTGACAACTGGCCCATGACAAACACGAGATGTAACTAATATCATGCCACTTTACAGATAAAGAACCTCCCCAGTTAAGGTTATTAATAGCACTGAAGTAGCCAGCATCTTGTTGACTAGATCAGAAGTTTCTGGTAGTATCATCTCTGGAGCTGGGCTCAGTTCAGTTCTGCTGCCATATGAGGAGGAAGTGAAACATTTGCAGAAACCAAAAATTTTCTCCTTTACCGTGCAGGGATCTGAAAGCGCCGCACGCCCCCACTGCCGCCTTCCTCACCACTGAACATTCTCTCTCTGCTGCATCATTTCTATTTGTGCTCTACAGCACCGAGCCTGAGTCATGGCAGAACAGAACAGCCTTGCTTTGCAGAAATACATTTTCCCACCCCATGCAGGTCCAGGATGTGCTCCACTCCACAAGCCCCTGGAATATTTTTCACGATGCTATACAAGAACAATTAAACCAGGAGTTACAATTAAGATGCCCTCAAGCATAATTCTTGCAGTCAGACCTTGACCTCTAATTCCTGCACTCTGGAGCTCAGCTGACAACATGCAGCAAGACCCAGCGCAGGCTGCGGCCACTGTGGGCAGCTGCAAGGGAAGCCACCCCACCAGGAGCTCATCAGACATTTCTCTTTAGAAGCCAGCGTTGCAGCTTGACATGGCCCAGCTTTAATGTGTTGCCTTCCACAGGCTGGTGAAAGCCCTCTCCAAGACAGCCACGGGAGCTGAAAGCCTGTCAGCAAGGGTGGCGCGTCTCATGCTGACAAGAAGCCTCGGCTCCCTGGCTTTTCCTGCAGCAGCATTCTTGGCACTCCTTCACTAAACACTCCCAGGGCCAACCTTGCAGCAAAGTGTTGCTCACAGCCCAAGCAGAAATGCTGCAGGGCCACTCGCTGGAGGATGCTGCTGCTGCTGCTGCTGCTCTGAACCTCCCGGATCTATCGATGCCTCTCTCCCAGTTCCTGGTAGAGGACACTCTTCAAATGAATATTTAAACAACTTGAAAGGAAATCATTGATTCTTGGGTCAGGTCTGGACTATCACATATGTTATCCCAGCAACAGACGGAGGGAGCACCCCTTTTCTGTTCCAAAGGCCTATGCCATCATACGCACCATGCAATAGCAGCAGTACAGAGCTCTTTCCAACCCCTATTTGCCCACCAGCAGGGCTCTGATGCTGCTTCCCTGCTCCTGCTCTTCCAGACAAAAGCAGCATCTTGCATGTGCCCCACTCCAGGATCTGGCTCAGCAGCGTGGAAGCCAAAGCCGTCAGCTACAATTACTTCTGATGGAGCTGTCCCTGAGCTGCTGCTCCTCTCACAGACTGTGCTGCTGACTCTTTTCCAAGCCTGATGAAGTACCCGAGGATTTTAGGATGTTACAGCCTCCCCCCACGTCCTCAGACAAAAGGTATTCCACTCATTTTTGGTCTCCTCCCTCACCCAGCTCATCCAGTTTCTAGCTTCATCTGCAGACCATGTTATACAAAAGAGAAAGACTAAATTTAGCTTGTAAGGTCACCATGATCTGTCTGTGTTTATCGCTGCTGTATTTAATTGCCTGCATCACAGGGATCAAAGACGGATCAAGTGACAAGCAAACGCCGATATAATTTGATGGGTGACTTTCTGTTCAGTGCCTTATGCTCATTAACCCAATTCCTTTGAACTCCAGCAGGAGATGCAGTAACATATTTCCCAGGGATGCCAAAAGGGATGAGTCCCAGCTGAGTTGGAGACAGATGAGCTGATGATGGTGGAATCTCCCAGCCTACATGCAGGCAAGTGAAGGAGAACTTGAGGAGCGCTGACCCTCTGCTCTGCAGAGAGGCCACTGACATAGGGAACCATGCATGGACCCTGAGTCCTGGCACATTCCTTTGCATCTCCTCCTTTCCTTAGAAAACAGCGTGGGAGTCTGATGAACAGATTTATTGTTATTCTGCATCATCACCTACAGCATAGGGTAAGATTAACAACTTTAGAACTATTTTCTGTATGATTTAAGAAGTGGCCTTACTGCTCCGAACTTCAGAGCAATCTCTGCAAGCCACAGCCAGGCACAACACACCCTAATTGTGCATACAGTTCGTCCCTAGAATGCTGTCCTTGTGCCAATGCATAAACCTGGTATGAGTTGGGTAACACAGATGAACAGGAACCCGAGCTGATGATAAAACTGTCCTGCATCTTAGGAACACAAATGGAATTAGAGATTAGTCTTCAAGTCCACGACAGGCAACATTGCCTGGGGTGACTTCCACTGATGACGAGGATGTGAGCTCAGCAGGATGAGAGCTGGTTGTGGCTCACTCCGTCTGATAAATGGTTACAGTGTCAGAGGTGCCAGTCTGATGGGGGAATGTAGGGAGAATGAGGCTGGATAAAGCCTTTTGCTTTACAACTACTCTGCAGTAAAACCCCTCTTTACTTCCCTTTTTGAAACTCATGACTTGGAAAATCCAGCAGACACAGACTTGTGGCCTAAAAACAACCCCATCTCTTCCTAGTCCCTGCTACCATCACCGGTGACAACACCTACTGCCACTGGCCAGCAGAAGGTGTTTCAGCTGACACAGCCAAAGCCATCAAACTCATTAGCTGTGAGGGTGCCTCGGAAGCTGGAGGAAAGGCAGAGCTACCCATCAGGGATCTCATTTGCTTCTTTCCTCACCTCCATTTCATTGCCTCCACCTCTTCCTTAGTTTGTTACCTTTGTTTAAAAAATTATACAGCTCCTGCTTAACCATTCTGGTGCGCTTTGCATATGGAAATCTGGGAACACGTGACCTGGGACTATGCATATTTAGGGATATTCCAGCTGGGCAAGTACCTTGAAAAAGCAGTTCTGAGTCTGTTGGAAATGAAACAAGGAAGATGACAGAGCTTCAGATAAAACAACAAACCAAAGCCCATTAGCCCTCTTTCAACAGCGCCTGGAAAAGCAACGGCACACCTCAAATGAGATGGGGCGAGTGCGTCATCCCCAGAGCCACAGCTCAAGATCCTCCACTAAGTGGCTACTTAGAGGTATAAAAACCCAACTCCATTCACAACCTGCCTAGACACAAAGGAACTCCATTTTAATTAAACTTCTTCAGCTAACCCAGTGCAAACCCTGTGGAGGCATTCACTTCAGTAAGGCTTAGACTAAATGCAAACCTGCCCAGGAATAGCTATCAGCAAGGGCTGGGAAGATGCACAAAGAGACTGACATGCTGCTGAAAAATATTTTTTATATAGACACAGCTGTACTGGCACAGCTCTTTGGCATGGGGGAGTGAAACGTGCTGTTCAAGACAGTTGTCCTCATGGATAAAAGGAACAAAGCATTCAGAGAGACAGATGCTGTTCCCTTTACAGCAGGTCTCATCTACTCCACAAAGCTTCAACCTTTCATCTTCCCTGACATTTATACCCGCAAAGTCATTTGAAATCCAGCCTGGATGCCCATGTCTGGTCAGATCACTGCTCTGAAAAATGAAGATAAGCAGGCTGAGACTGATGATGTATTTGAGGGACAGAGAAAATTATACAGCAACCCAAGAGATGGCTCTGGGAAGACCTTAGAGCAGCTCCCAGTGCCTAAAGGGGGTTATAGGAAACGTGGAGAGGGGTTTTGGCCTGTAGGGACAGGACAAGGAGAACGGCTTTAACTGCCAGAGGGGAGATTGAGATGAGCTCTTAGGCAGAAGCTCTTCCCTGTGAGGGTGCTGAGGCCCTGGCACAGGGTGCCCAGAGGAGCTGTGGCTGCCCCATCCCTGGCAGTGCTCAAGGCCAGGTTGGACACAGGGGCTTGGAGCAACTTCCAGGGATGCAGCATAAAACTCCTTTACAAACCGGTACATCAATAAAACAACTTATGCTGGCAAAGCAATTCATGCAAACACAAATATAACCTATTTCTGTGAGAAGGAAGAGACTCCTGAGGCCTGAGTGCACAGCAGTGATTTCTGAAGCGGAGCTCATTCGGTGAGCAGGGCACGTGGGGATGGAGGCAGCTCTGTAAATCTGGCCTTAGTCTGCCTCATGGGACTGCTTAGCAGATACCCTGCCAGGGCAATGGAGAAGGAAGAACACTTTCACCTTCTTCAATGTCAGCTCATCTTCTGAGCTCACACAAGGAAAAGCAAGAAGGGGTAAAAAAATGAAAATCTTTTGTGTGTTTGATTCAGAATCTAATTACTTTGTATAAATTAGTGAGCTGGCTTCCACCTAAGATTCAACATGTAATAGCCTATGAATCACATCTCTGTTACAGGATATATTGT
This sequence comes from Myiopsitta monachus, assembly GCA_017639245.1. Taxonomy (NCBI): domain Eukaryota; kingdom Metazoa; phylum Chordata; class Aves; order Psittaciformes; family Psittacidae; genus Myiopsitta; species Myiopsitta monachus. The sequence continues at coordinate 5,330,322 of CM029919.1, forward strand.
GCCATTGATATGTAAAAATGCTTTATGCAGGGCACCCTGTAGACTAGCGATATTAATTTATACCATAGGCTCTGGAAGATTAAGTGAAATTAAAGAGATAAGGAGATAAGACAAATGCTGATCAATGCTTCTTAACAAGGAACGTGCTCTATGTGCATTTAAAGGTGACATCAGCCATCAGAATCTATGCAGCCATAAGGTTATAGGAAGATGGTACATTAAAACCCCACTGGTTGTAACAAAGAGTCTCTGGTCAATAACACTGGAGCTGTTTCCTTCCTCCTGCTTTGCCAGCTGCTGGCTCTGTATGCTTTTAAATACACCATTTAATCTGCCTGGAATAACTCCCACAGACACAGACCCAGGCAGATTATTCCTCACTGGAATCTTGATTTTCTCCCTTCCAGCAAGCCATGGTTTGTGGCAAAAACTTTTCTGGCAGCTCCTCCAGTCAATCCCTACTTGTCTCCTGCCAGTTTGCGAGTGCCACGGGGAAGATGCATGAGGACTATCATGTCACACTCTTTGCACCTGAAAACAGGAACATGCACCCCAACTTTCCTCATGAGGAAGCCTGGTGCAGGGGGGAGCAAGGTGGGACATCCTATCCTTCCTCTAAAGGAATTTGTAAAGAATAAAACCAGGAAGAAGAAATTGGAGAGGTACAACATGCACGACGCTGACGATTTTCTGCAAACCCAGTTACAATAACCCTACATACATATAGCAGAGTAGGTATGAAGCGTCTGCTAAATAATCACCTCTATGGGATCATTTTCACCAGAAAAAAGGATGCTAAGTGTAGGCCTCTGACAGCACAGCTCGGCCTCCCCGGGACAGAGCTGGAAGCCTAATTTTCCTAAAGAAAAAGGAATAAAAAATCAGAAGATGAAAGCATCCTGTGATTTAACAGCAGCTCTCCAAAGAGCAGCTCTGCTGCAATCGGAACACAATGGCTTCCGAGCAGCGAGAGCAAAGAACAGGAAAATCCATCACAAGTTGGGGGGGGGGGGGAAGGAAAGTCTTAATGATGCAATAGGAAAAATAAACCATGTCTTGTCAGAAAGGGCTGTTAAACAAACGAGGGGCCACAGTCTGCGTTCATTAGCATTCTGCTACAATTCCTTGGAGACTGCGAGCCAGACAGCACTTCAGCACACACACTAACTGAGGATGAGGAAAGAGGATTTTAAATAGGTCACCAGTAAATATCATTGGGATGGGGCTTATTTCTTGTTGTTGTCTTTTTCCCTGTCAGTCACTGGAATCCTTATTTGAGAGAAATGCCAGAGAAAAGAAGAATTCACACAATTCCCCACCAGTGAGGGCAGCATCTCCAGAGGAAAATGCGTGTTACCTTTCTGAAGCCAGCCTTGTACCTCACCATGTGCCCAGCATGGTGGCTGTCTGGCTTCCCAGTATGGAATTGGGCATGGAAAGGAATATAGGGAAATGCAGGTTTTGATTTTATGCCAAGGGATTTAATGGAATTGAAGCATTATGCTCTTTTCTTTCTGGTTTCTTTTCTCACCTTTCAGGTTTCTTGTGCTGAACAAATGAACCTCAAAGCACTCCTGCCCCACTCCCCCCGCCCAGCTCCACAGCGGGATTTGGGGGAAAAAAGCAAGAAAAAAAGAGAGAAGTGGGAAGAAACCCAAAGCGTTCCAGGAGCTCTGGGGAGCACTGTGTGCTTGCAGAAAGATGGGAGACAGAGGAAAAGGAGGAGGATGCCCACGCAGTAGCTGCCTCCTCTCTGACACCACTCTCTCTGCTATGCAGGGAAGCCAAGGCCAGAAAGGTGAACAGAGGAACATGCTGAGGCCAGAAGAAGAGCTTCACCATGTGGATAGAGACCTAAACTGCAGTGGCCACTCAAAGTCCGGAAGGATGACAACCCACCGAGCCGAGCCGCAGTATCGGCCGTTTTCTGACTCTTCACTGCAGAGCGGTCTGCAGACATCCAAATGCAGGACACACTGGATCCAAAATACTGCTGTGTCTGGCATAGGATCCCACTGGCTTCAAAGCAAGACCACCACCAAAAGTTGCTCAGCTCCTGTGCTGTGGCTGCTTCCCTTCCAGCATACAAATACCATGCTCTGCCACCCTGCATGGGCTGACTGGGACGTCAGATGAATGGACATGGTTGATGGATCGAGTCCAGAGGAGGCCATGAAGATGCTGCAAGGGCTGGAGCAGCTCTGCTCTGGAGCCAGGCTGAGAGAGCTGGGCTGGAGAGGAGAAGGCTCCTGAAGCGGAGACCTTAGAGCAGCTCCAGTGCCTGAAGGGGCTACAAGAAACCTGGAGAGGGGCTTTGGACAAGGGATGGAGGGACAGGACAAATTCATCTGCATTTACCACACAGCACTGCAGCTCCCAAATGAGATCCTTGAGAGAAACTACCTGTAGTGAAAGGGATGCCCTCACTGCCCCATCACAGCCAGGCTGCAGGAGGAGAAGGGCTCTGCAGACGAATCCTCTCCCCTGGCCTGCACGGTACCAAACCCTGCTCATGAAGTGCTTTCTGTTGGCTGTTGATCAAAGCAGTGAGTGTTGCAGAAAGAAAACGGGTCACTGGTTTCCTCTGGGCGCAGCCGCTGGCTCAGCACCACAGCAATGCCGCTGGCACTTGTAATTGCAGGAACTCCCATGTGAGCTCCCAGGAAAAGCCAAGTTGTGCCCAAGGGAACCTGTGGAGCTGCCCCAGGGCTGCTGGAATGCTGGCTACAGCACAATTAGGCTCCAGCTCCCTGGCAAGATAAGTGCTGGAGCCACCAACTGAAGCATTAAAGGACTGTTATAGCAGATTTCCTTGCAACAATTCACACACCACTGTTGAAGTTTGAGCTCATTTAGTCCCTCCAAAGCAAAGCAGCAGTTGTGCTGCGAGTCGTCTGCCACCTCTCCTCACACACACATCCCTGAGTACTTGATGTTCTGCCTCAAAAAGCCTGGGTTTGAAGGCAAAGCAGCATGTCACTTTGATCACTTCCAGGCTTTACAGCTCGAAGCATGACCTGCCCCATTAACCTGTAGCCAGCAGCACTTTTTCAGGCCAGGTTGTTTAAGGTGACTATTTCTAATGTCGAATAGTTGTTGGTTTTTTAAAGCATCTTGAATGGGTAACACAGCTCATAGCACAGCATGGTGCAGAAATGGGGAACAGCTCAGCTCCTGTCAGCATTACCCTCTGGAGGATATACACAAAGGCATAATCCATTCATCACATCTGGCAAGGAGAGCAGTCTGAACTCCAGCTGGCTCCAGGAAGCTCTCTCCAAACAGCTCTTTCTAAACCTGAAGGTGTGCAGTTAAAGGGAAAAGCTGTTCATGAGTCTGAATCTGGTCCGCAGAGCTGATGGCCAGCAGCCACCAAGAACCTTAATCAGAACTAACGAGAGTCAAGGTAGGAAACCCTGCTGCAAGTGACTCACTACAGACAAATGAAAACTGCATCAGCTTCTGCTAACGTTTAAGCATCACCTGTGAGACATTTGTAACCTCTGAAGGCTTGTAACCAGAATTACACACAGGTCTCCTGGGTGCTGAGAACCCCAACCAGCACCATTGTCAGCAGCATCCCTTGGTACAGGGAAGGAAACAGGTTATGGCTGAGCTCCAGCGGTCACTGGGAGAGCAGGCATGAAACACAGCAGGATTTGCACAAGTTTGAAGGTGTGTGTTGACACCAAAAGTGCCTCCCTTTTGAGTCCAAATCTCAGGTTTTTAACAAAAGTTCAGTAAACCACACCGGTGTAGATGTGTCAGACCACAGGCTACAATGGAAACATGAAAGATTTCTTCTCTAGTCACTTGTTTTCTAACATAGCATCCCTTCAGTTAAGCACAGGAGGCAGATGGCATGAATTACAACCCCCTCCCCAAATAAAACCCAAATGTAAAAGTTTGATATGCCTGAGATGTGTGAAGCAGGGAGGTTCCCAGCATACACACTGCTGCATGCCAGGACAGCTGCTTGGGGCAGATGGGTCCTTTGACAGCTTGATAATACTGACTTGCTGGTGAAACTAAGCCTGGGTAAGGCCAGCCAATGTGGGGCCATCTGTTTACTGGAGAGGAAGGGCTCCTGGAACAGCAGGCAGCCAGTGCTTTGGTTGAGAATTAAACCAACAGCAAGATCATCACTATTTACAACCTTGTGCAACCCCATACATGCGGCTGGCAGTGGGATGCTGCCCCATCAGCCAGCTCCTGTGGCGCCATACTCAGGTTCAGGATGTGGCTTGGGATTTTTGTACTATGCCTTGCACCACTGAAGGGTCTTTAGAAGACACTTTCTGCTTATGTCAGTTTGTTAACAGCAGGCAAGGCGGTGGCTCATGTCAAACTTTCAGTCTTGCTGAAAGCCAAGAGCTGGATGAGCTTTAAGGTCCCTTCCACCCCAAACCATTCTAATTCTATGATGATTCTACATTAACTTCTCATTCCTACCACGATCTCCATCCCAGGAGGACTCTGAACATTTGGATGGAGCTTTAGCCTCTAGCTGCTGCTTAGAGATAGAAAGCACCGAAGTTACACAGAGATACTGGTATAAAGTAACTTGAATGTGTTTCTGCCACAGCAGAATCCTCCTCTCAGTGGATTTGAGACAGAATTTGTGCTGATAATGGTAGCAGGACAGGGGCAGGACAGGGAAGAGAAACTGACAATAAAGCCTCTTCATACTCAAAGGCAGGCCATAAAATACAGTAACTTGCTACTATTCCGGTTATCAGACAAAAGAATTGACTCTTTGATGTAGAGGGCAAGTACTCAAATAAAGAATTCAAAATTTGCTGCAAAGATTCAACTCAGCCCCTTGAAAGCCCAAGCCCCTCTCTTGAGCTCATTTTGTTCTCAGCATCACAAATCCAGGACTGCAGGAGACAAAGGGGCTTTTCCACGCCAGGAACATATTGAGAAGTGTAACAAGAAGCTACCTGAGCTGGGAAAGGGACCCCTGGCCAGGGAGCTCGGGAGCCATTTCAGAGACAGGGAATGAGCTCTGCTGCAGCAGCAACATCACGAAGATGGAGTTTAAGGAAATGACCTTCTACCAAGATCCTTTCCGGGTTCCCCTCTAGCAGGACAAGTGTTTGGAAAGCTCAGTTGTATCGAGAGCTGAAAAAAGGTTTTCCAAAGCACAGAAGAATTAAAGAGAGTGGGTTTCATCAGGGGGCTCTAATTCCGCCCCTTTGTGCCCAGGAGTCACTGAAAGCAACAAATACTTAATCTACACAATGTATTTTCCAAGGAAAACTCATTTCTTAACCCAAGTTGCAACTGGGAATGACAAACCTGCAGAGGAATTACCAGATTCTGAAGATCATAAATTAGCCAGAGATAATTCTTAGTGAAATCCTAGGAAGTTTTTTCAGGTCACTAAGACAAGCTGAGAGAATTAAGCCAATTTTTCTAGTTTATGTATTGCAGACAGTTTATTCTGTATAAGGAATCTCTTTTCCCACAGTGTAACTGGTGTGCAAAAGCCAGCAGCTACCTGTGGGTTACGGCTCCCCACCCAAAACACCCTGAATTTTACTACAAATCCATTATGAATAGAAATCTGTATAAAACCAGAGCTCAAGCACGGAAAGAAACGTTAGGGAAGAGCCTGATATGAATAAAGTCTGGTCCTTTGTCAGCTCCAGCCGCTGCTAACAATGGTGTCAGCCACTGGCACGGCTGAATCAGAGCTAAACACGGGTTAGCTGGCAGCAGTGACAAAGGACAAACCCTATTAAATAGCAGTTTAGAAGCAGTTTCTGCCCAGCCCGGTTTTCTGAAGCAGCTCTCAACTCCTTCTGATCCCATTTAGCCTACAAGAACCCACCAGCATCAATGGAAACTTCCAGTTAGAGTGCTCATCACTGGCACTGCTGACACCCACTGTCAGGTCCTGGATAATTTTCCTAACGTTCCCAAAGCTAAAGTGACAGATTAATTTGATAGCAATGGTGGTAACACCCCCCCTTTGTGCAGAGGCTTTCTGCCTGAGGAGACAGTGATTTCCTCGGAGCGGGGTTGCTCTGTGAGCAGCACATCATCACACTGGTGTTCTCAAAGACCAGTTTGGGCTCCTCTTTCTTTCTTTGTCCCCAAAGCCCAAGAGTATGAATTCCCCACCATCTCCTCCAGATTTCACTGACTACAGACAAGACGCTTTTGTTTTAGCTCACATGTAAATCTATTCGTGTCAGCAGTTAATCAAGGTTTCGACAAGAGAAAGGCAAACAGCTTTAAAGGAAAGGAACGATTTTAAGCTGATTAAAATCAGCACAGTTTGGATATCAAAGAGCATCTTCATGACAAAGTGAAGGGTTCCAACCTCTTGCATGATACCTGGCTCATTTCTTCTTACCAGTGGAAGAAATTCAAACACAAAATACTGAATTGATTTTAATCAAACTCGACTCTCCTCCTTAATGATTTGTGCTCCCCTGTGCTCAGCACTGAGCTGAAGAGTTTCTCCTAAACCAGCGAAATCAAAGCAGGTTGAATCTCCTTTGTCATTTTTTAATGGACAGCATCAAAAATATATAAAATCCTTGTCCTCACTGTTCCCAATGGATTGAAAATATATATTTACAGAGTGTTCCTTCCCATCTGGCTGACAAACATCTCTGTGTTCATATTATCAACAAAAATCACCCCATAGGCAGCGCTCTTGGAGCTCAACCTTAAACACCAGTATTTAGATAATGGCAAATTCAACAACCTTTCACTTAAACATGTTTGCAGGAAGCTTTGTTTGCCACAGCACGAGCTGTTGCAAAGAGCAAAAACCCAGAAACAACATTTGTGAGTTCTCCTCTCTGTATCAAATACGTCTCCCCAAATCGCCTGCAATTCTGGTACAGTTTTATCCTGACACTTGATTTATGGAGTTCAGGGGGATTAAGGGAATACTGCACTCATCTGAAGTTTCAAGCAACTCTGGTGAAACCAGTATTTATGGCTGAAGATGTGAATACCAGGCAAGTAGTCAAAGTGCACTTTTCCCTTCCAAATAAAGGTTTTTCAGAAGTCCCAAAAGCAGCCTCCCCCAGGCTGGGCATAACCCAACCTTAAGATCAGCTTTGGTCTCTCCTAAGCCCAGACCCTGCAGCCTCTGCTCCCCCGGTGCAATGATGCAACCCCACCGCTCCCCCCCCCCCCCCAAAGTCTTTGGACCCGGATCTGCCTGTTTACAGCATTTACATAATAAAGTTTTAATCCCAGATATATCCCCTGTGTGTATCCCCATACACTGCTGAAGGCAGGTGAAGAAAGGTGCTGAGGGTTGTAAGGCTGCACTTCCCCATGCAAAATCTTCCTTAGGTACCTTACACCAAACATTAATCATAGAATCATAGAAAGATTGGGGTTGGAAAGGACCTTAAGATCATCCAGTTCCAACCCCTTGTCATGGGCAGGGACACCTCACACTAGACCATGTCACCCAAGGCCCTGCCCAACCCAACCTTGAACACTGCCAGGGATGGAGCATTCTTCTATTTCAGCTTGTTTTGAAACTTTTTCTACAATGTCTAAACTGTGTCTCGCTGAAAACGTCCAAAATTCCCAATGCAAGACATGTCAGCATTGAGCTCAAAGAGTCTGGGAAAATAACAGAACCTGGAAACAAACCATCTGAGTGAGAAGGTTTAGGTGCCCTCAGCATAGATGACACCACCAGCCTCCCCCTCACCTTTCCTATGCACTAATACAAACCACCACAGGATTCTACATTATTTTATTACACAAATAGCTGAAGTACCGTTACCTACTACACTGCACATAACCAAGAGGAGCTGTGCAACCTTACCCTTGCTAAAACCCCATAACAGGGGCTTCAGGACTGGGACTGAGGTGGCTGGAAATTGCTTTGTATGTACAGAGGAGCTCAAGTGTAACCCAAGGAAGCAGCTCCCATGTCCCCGGGGGAGCAGAGCTCTGAAGTCCCATTACAGGGTTACACAGATTGAATTTTGGGGCTCAAGATTTTACTGCTGAATCCATTTTCTTTTCACAGCAACCACTTTCTTACAGGCAGGACAGAGAAACCTGACACTTGCCATGAGGCATACAGCGACTTTCAGCTAATCCCGTTTCATGAGGAATTCCCAAAGTGCCTCTCAAGCAAGGGGTCAGCTAATCCCATTCACTGACAGGAGATTTTACACTTTGAAAATGGAAAGTGGCTGAAAACCAAGAATATTTCCTTTTATTTTGATTTCCAGATATTGCTTTGAAGAGGGAACCATGACATTTGGGTATTTGGAAAACTAATGCGAGCTGTTCCTGCATATTACCATTAAACCAGTAATTTTTATTAGATGTTAGAGAAATATCGCCTTTTAGACCAGCTCTCCTGTTGAATGAGTTGTGTTGAGATTTGTCACTCAAAGCACTAAAAAAATGCTAATATATATATTAATATTACAATCCTAATTTTCTATGATTCTATGACTGTTTAAAGTGAAGATTAAACTACATACAAGCATATTTATTCTTCATTCTTCTACAGATGGTGATTAGATAAAAAATAATTAGTCTTAAAGAGAAAAATTTCCTTGTTAACATTAGTTAACAGGAAATAGAAGATCAGTAGTTTATACCCTTATAGGAAAGATGCAGTATTTTAGACTGATGGCCACACAACACAATTCCTTAAAATGAAGAACATGTGCCTCCCACTGGGACAAAAAAAGATAAGTGCTTTGTAGGAACATCTGACCAAAAGGCATAGCAAACTAGGGCAGTCTGAACACAGGACATACAGGGTCTGGAGTGTTATCAAGGGTTTCACAGCTCTTCCCAACACTAGAGATGTATTATAAAGCACTGAGAAGCATCAGCTGCCTCAAGATGATGTCACCTGGAATGAAAGGCCTCCAGGTACTTCACAGGGTTCCCCAAGTGAAGTGTGTTGCTTTACAATACCCATCATCTCCTGAGCCTTCAAGAGCAGCTACCTTTGAAATTCAACTACATTTAGGTAAAAGCAAAAGCAGAGAATGTTTTCTGTGGCTTTTCAGTACTGAGTTGCCCAAAACAAATTATGGCAATGCAGAAAATTTATTTCCAATGAACTTAGCACCTACCTTCAGCGAGACAGACAGCAGTGAGCTTCACACGGTGAGAAGTGGCTAAACCAGCATGCCCTTGTATTCATATTGATAATTACCCAGGGACCTAATATAACCTACATTCATTCTCTTTGTCCTGCCACTTGTAGCTTGGCATGAGTATTTACCTGTAAAGACTCCTCTGTATGGGTCATAAATGGAACATGACATTGTGAATGGCAAAAGCCAAAGCTGCAGATGATGCTGATCAACACCAGACCTCATGAGGATCTGTTCTGGAGAAGCAGGGCACAGCTCTGAAGGGCTGTTTGCTCCACACACCATTTCTCTACCCAGTCACTTTTATGTGATTGCCTGCAATGCAGTCACTGCTGTGATGCTTGTCTGGACAGCCCTGAACTTGCTCTACAGTATAAAGGTGATTGTTCCTAGCTCTGCTCAATGCAGGATAACCACTATCTGTTCACCAACAAAACAGCTTTTGCATTGATTTACACAAGAGACGATTTTCGGGGAACAGAGATGATATTTTACAGCTCAAGCAATAAATCATTCACTGCTACTGGGGGCTGGGAGAGCAATGTGAGACATGAATAGCCATATCTTCATTTTCTGTGTTAAGAATTTGACTGTAAGAAGCTTTCAGGAGACATTGGGAACACTCAAAATGCATCTTCAGTGATATTTGTCCCCAAACACTCGTGCTCTAACAAACACATACAGAGAAGGCAGAAGGGGCAAGCAAAGTGTTGTAGCTAAAAAGTGTGTCCCAAAAATGCAAGGAAAAAGAACGTTGCTCAAGTATCTGGTAATACAGTGAAGTGACACAGATAAAGTTCATGACTGGCATTGAAATGACTTCAGGGGAAGTTTCTGATTTGACATGCTTTACATGTTTGAGTTTTCAACAAAATCTAATCCCAACACTGACCTCTTGAAGTGACTGGCAAGGACTCCCACCAGCTCCCCAATCCTGCTGTCATTAGAGGGCTCTTTACTGAAGAGACAGACAATGAGATCCTTGTTGTCTTTCGTGTGGAAGACCACAAGCTGGTCCTTTCCATTGGAGACACTCAATCCTATCAACTGTGAAGAGAAAGCAAGAACAATGTTATATACATTGATAGATCTTTGCTACTCGTCAGGCATGTTTTTTCCTCTCCAAGATGCCCCCACTCGCTCTCAGCTTCTACTTCCACCCCAGAGCTCAAGGGACAGCAGCAGGCAGGTTCTCAGGACTGCTCCCGCAAGCTGGAAGAGTCAAGGTGAAATAGCAGCAGGGTCTGCACTGTACAAAAAGGATGGGGAGAGGCTGGAGAGGGTTCAGCTTGCTTTCCCAAGGGAAAACCAACAATAACCATGTATTTGGCCAACAGTCACTTTCAAATTCACAAATGCAGCACTGGGAATGCAGTGACATGCAGATAACAGAAGAACGAGTTTTACTGAAAGCCCAGACATCTTCATGAACAATGTCGGTTGCAAACCACACAAAGCTGTGAGGATTCCAGTATTTTGGCATGGATTAAGTTCCTGGTGTTTGGACAAAGTAAAAAAGGAGTGGGGTTTAGGTTTGGGGTTGGGTTTTTTTGTGTTTGTTAGTAACTGCTCTTTGGCACATTAAAAGCTTTGTCTTCATCATTTCCCAAAGCCAGTGAAGAGAATTTTGAGGAGTGGCAATCTGGGTATACAGGCTACCCACATTCTCCCAAAAGTGAGAGGTGCCAATACACCATTTTGTGGGAATCAGTCTTATTATTCCCTTCTTTATGAAAGAAACCTTCTACGTGACCCCACTGCCTGCATTGCAAAGGATATTAGCACAAATGAAGCTGGAGACTACTCACTCTTTTCAGAGGCATGAATCATACTCAGACACAGCCTAGATCCCTGTGTATGCTTTAGCAGTCACAACATCTTATGTCCAAGAAACCTGTTCCAGCTCTGGATGTCTAACACACACCAGACAGCAGCATCCTCCCAGAGAAGCACAATAAAACAGCACAGAACAGTGCAGTGGATGAAACACTACCCAAGAATCACTTGTACTTAGAATCACAGAATCTCAGACAGTTTTGGGCTGGAAGGGACCTTAAAGCTCATCCAGCTCCAACCCCTGCCATGGACACCTTCCACAAGAGCAGCTTGCTCCAAGCCCCATCCAACCTGGCCTTGAACACTGCCAGGGATGGGGCAGTCACAGCTTCTCTGGGCACCCTGTGCCAGCGCCTCAGCACCCTCACAGGGAAGAACTTGTGCCTAAGAGCTCAGCTCAATCTCCCCTCTGGCAGGTTAAAGCCATTCTCCTTGTCCTATCACTTCAGTCCCTAACAAAGAGTCCCTCTCCAGCATCCTTGTAGCCCCCTTCAGCCACTGGAAGCTGCTCTGAGGTCTCCACGCAGCTTCTCTTCTCCAGGCTGAACAGCCCCAATGCTCTCAGCCTGTCTGGAAGGTGCTCCAGTCCCTGAGTATCCTCATTCTTCTCATGTTGTTGGTTTATTATCACAGCACAACAGCCTGTCTGAACTACTGTAACTGCTGGTATCTGCTGTAACTAACTGGTCTCTGCAGAGACCTCCTGATACCAGTTGCATGATATCCCCCACACAGGTGGAGTTTATTCTCTGCTTTTCATGCTATTTTGAAGTTAGGAAATACTTCAAAACCAAGCTACACTTCATGCTCAGATATTAACAGCTCCCTGGGTTTATAGTGTCCCTTAAAATTAATTTGCATGCTTAAATACCATCCTGTGAGCACAATAGCACCACAGGGACTACTGCCATTTACGTTTTAAATGTGCACCGAGTGTGAAAGATGAACAAGTTGAAATGGCTGGAGTTGAAAAGCCTATTTAAACATTAATTATTCAACAGAACTGTGTGAGGAGCCCAAGAGCGCTTGAAAATATTCCTATTTCACCCCTCCCCATCAGACTCTCTGAACAAATAAACAGAACACAAAAGAAATCATTTCAGAGAAGGGGCTTATTTCAGTATTTACAAACACTCTTATTAACTCTGCTTGAAGATCAGGAGAAAACGCTCAGCAGCCACAGAACATCTTTTATTGTGCTCAGAGCAAGGGAGCTGCAAGATCCTTTCTGCTGCTCAGTCGCCTTTTAATTCCTTTCTGGCACTCTCCATTTTCTCTCCAGGTAAGAACAAAAAACTAATTGTCTGTTGGTACCTCTGAGGCAACTGCCAGAACACTTGTACACAGCAAACACCCCAAAGTAGCATTGTGATACAGTGAAATAGGGCTGAGAGGAAACCTATTGCTTTGTCATCATTTGTACAGAATTCTAGATGCCTCAGATAGGACACAAAGCACCACAAGGCAGAGCCAGGGACCTGAGCAGCATTCCAGGCTGTGCATAAACCACGTACAAGTCCCCACGGTTAAAGGAGATGGGCACTGTAGACAAAACCAAGTTTATGGTCGTAACATGCATCAGCTGACTGTCTCCAATGAGATTTCCATGGAAACACCATCCCTAAGGATGCTGCTGTGTTGACAGGGTGCTTTTGGAATGCTGACAGTGAGCAGCACAGTGAACAAGCAGATGTATTTCAGGTGGGTTCACCTTTACATATCGGAAGGGAGATCCATCTTTCTCAGGGAACGCACATCTGTCTAGCAGGACATATTTGATACACTGATAAACATCAGGACTGGAACAATTATAACCCTCTGCTTCTCAAAACTCTTCCTCTAAGTTCTAATAATTGTTCTTTCCCTGAAAAAGAAGAAATCTCTATATCACTAATTGGCTATCACAGGTCCCTGTACACTGCTAAAGGACTACCATGTGGGAAGGGATCAGGCAGGCAGGAATACGGGAGTGTACAAGGCAGCTCATGAGGTGAAAGACAAAGTGTATTCAAATCAGTAAGTAACAAAATATAAAAGGTAACTACAAAAAGGAATAAAAAACTGCTTAACCAGCTCCAGTGGAAGGTGTTCCTGCCCGTGGCAGGGCATTGGAGCTGGATGAGCTGTAAGGTCCATTCTAACCCAAACCAGTCTGGGATTCTATGAAATTTCCACTCTGGAATGTTATTCTGACACCTGTATGAGTCAACAAAAGGTCTTTTGGACCCATCCCTCCCCTGCAAAGAAAGTACTCCATGACCCCTTCACATTTGCTCAGGTGAAGGAAACTGATTCGGTCAAGAAGCCTTGTGGTAGCTTGCTGAAAGGAATAATCACACATGTACAAATAAAGCTGATTAACACCTATGAAAATGCAAGTATTCTAAAAGCAAGAAACCTTGTTGTACAGCCCACCAACACATCTGGTGCCAGAGGAAATGCAAAGCAGACAGCACCATACAGCCTGTGCTACGGCACTCTATATGAATGGATGTTCCATATTATATGTATGTGTTTGGGGAAAAAACAACAATTACTAACATTTCTATGCAACGGATATTTTATAGGTAACCTAAAACTGTATCTGACTTGCTCATTTCCTTTCATGTTTGAGGCCTTAAGGATTTCAGAGCAATCTGGGCTCATGCTGTCACGGAAATGTACTTCAAAAAAGCTCCACCTTTAAACCCCTCAGACACACAGGTAAAGCTGCATACAGATGATGTCTATCATTACTAATGCAGGAAGTGAACTGCAGCGGCCTGGCCATTTGAGGTAAGAGTGAAGAAACTTAATAGACAGAAATTGCGATGGACAAAATTCCTCCTTGCCCAACACAGTCCATCCCAGCTCACTTTGACACTTCACATACCCCACCCAGCCAGGAGAAGCACTCTGCTCAGAGCCTCTGCAGTTGAACAAGTCATTTTGCACAACTGAGAATCAGCCATTTAGCAGCAGAATCTGCTGATGCTTCCATTTTGCACAATTAAGAGACAATGTCAGTGGAACAGAACACCAAGTGAGGAGGATGACCTGCAGCTGCTGCCTGCCTGGCAGCAATGCCTGCTCAAAACAAGAGATGCTGCCAGGGAGAGAGATGTCGCTTTGCTACAGGCAGCGCTCTCGCTGGGGACAAGCGCGTCACTCCCGCGCGCTGCGGTGGGTGACGGGTGAGTGGCCACCAAGGACAGGACCTATAAAATGAACACTCTGCGTGCAGTCGGAGCAAATCCTTCACTCCACATTTCCAGATTGGATTTTTAGCATTACCCTAATCCCATTTCTGCTCTTTTAGCAATAGCGGGTTGTCACATTTGTTATTTCTCCAGATGCAAATATTCCAACAAATCCGTGTGCAGTTCCAAGCAACTCAGTCAGGTTCTGCAGGTTCAAGATAACAGTGGCAGTGTTACCTCAGGCTGAGGAAAACAAACAAGGAGTTGAATCCCCACTCCAGGATGCTGAAGAGTTAAGATGAGGTTTTCCCCCATCCCCCTTCCTCCCAGTGACAATCTGATGCTTTGTCACTGGCAGCCAAACTCTGCTACCCCGAAGGGCACACACCTCACTATAATTCCAAATCTAGCTTTGATAAGATTTACATTAAACATGAACAAGCACATTAAAAAAATCCAAACATGCCAGGAAGGATCAAACAAACCCCCAGAGACACAGAAACTGTGTCATGAGCTGCTGTGAAATGCCACCCCCCTTATGGGGCTAGCATCTTGCAGCACACAGCAAATAAAAACCAACAGAAGAACGGGCAGAAGACGGAGTAATGAACAGTTTGGGTTTTAGCTTTTATTTTATGCAGTGAAATTAAAAGCTAATATGATGCATTGGTGTTGAAGTTAACTGCACTGTAACCATTCTAAAGATATTAAATACATTAAAAAAACCCAAGGTCTTCTTCTGTTTTATGGTATGAAAATGGAGCTAAGAAGTAGATGCACCCCCTCACTAAGAGAGCCCAAGGATGAGGTTCCCTACTCCTTGTACTTACATTATAGAGGGGGATGGCCTTCATCACTTTGTACTGCTTCATAGGGTCCATCTTATACAGGTGTCGGTCCGTAATGAAGATTGCTCTGTCCTCCACCTTATTAAAGCGATTGACCTGCAAAGCAGCACATCTTCAGTCCCACTGACTGCTGCAGGAGCACGCAGAGTAGAGCTCTACAGCAGTAAATATACCAAACTCACAGAGCAAACGCACAAAACTCCCAGAGCTCTTCAACAGGTTTTCTCCACTGGTCTCCAACCAGTGAAAAGGGAAGAGGGACCTCTTAATCCCATTTGACAACTAGAGAAATACAGTCTTGGAGAAGCAGCATTCCCAGTTACCCAGCAGAGCTGTTGGCAATCTGGGAAGATCCAGGTCATCAATGAACTGAAGGACAGATGTTTTTCCCTAGCAGTGTTCAAACTGCATCTCTGCTCACCAGCAGACACCAAGCTCAGGCAGATGCTCCTGGCTGTTGTTCCTACGTTGTGTATGTGCCTTCACAACCCCAAAAGCATGATGCTAATAAACCACTATTCCCACCTTATGGAATTAGCGTGGTTGATTACAAAAACAGAACTGGGAGGAGCATGTTATGGTAGGAAACATACGGCAGTTTCATATCCTGGGGTCATGCCTTTGCTCATATTTCTTTTCTAACCACTGGTCATTTCAATTCCCCCCATCCCATCTCAACTCATCCCAAATACTCTCTCAGACTGCTGGTACTGTTTGGCTCCAGCAAGTGGGATTCTCACAGAGGAACACACATCTCACTAACATCCCAATTAATTTGTCCAGGAAACACCACGCCAAAGGAGAACCTTTGATGCCATCTAGACTTTGAGCTGCCCAAGAGGCCGGGTACAGAACAGGCACAAGGCAAGATGCAAAGCTTTAACTAAAGTAAGTGAGAAAGTAGGACATGAAGTAGAAATTGTTTTCCACTTCAGGCAAAACTGGAGTTATCGGTTTATCACATTCACAGAGAGAGTTATTAATCAACTGAGAAAGGTAGACAAGGGTGAGATGTGATGAGGGGAGGAACATAAATAGGATTTTCCTAGGTGAAGGCAGGAGACAACTGGAAAACTTAAATATTCTCAGGCAATAGGCAGCAGAGTGACAAAGTTCAGAACTGATAAAAGCAAAAAATGCAAATTGGAGAGCTCTATGACAGCTTTAAATTAGCAGCCGCAGCTCAGGAAAGCTAACTGCAGATGATTTTAGACAGCTCTGCATAGATCTTGGCACAAACATGTGAGGCAGCTGAAAAACAAGCAAGGCATCAGCATGGGGAATAATGTCCTGGGTGAGACAGTGTCACTGGGAATACTGCGTGAAGCACCAGGATGGTGAATGTGGAGGAGACTAAAGATTCAGAGAAGGTGAAGAACATAGCTGAGGGCCTGGAAAAGCTCACAGGAAGAGATACTGAATAACTGGAGTTATTTTAGGAAGCTGATGAATGGGAGAAAAAAAAAAGAAAGGCTATGGAACACAGAATGGCCCAGAGGAAGAAGGTGAGGAGTGTCTGGCGCCACACATTGAGTTGTTTGAGCAGAGTAGCACAGGCTCCTCACACTGTAATTGGGGTGAGCAGCTTCCAGCACACCATGTTCTGTGTCTTGGGAGTTTAAGTAAAGGCTCCTCCAGTGTGTGGGCTGTGATTTCAGAGCTGATGCTGTGACCTCAGAGCTGGTGCTGTGACCTCCGAGTTGATGCTGTGACATCAGAGCTGGTGCTGTGACCTCACAGCTGATGCCGACCCACCAGGCTTCCCACATATGGCTTTTTTTGATTTATTTTGAATATTTAAAGAGCCTGACAACACAACCTGTTCACTGCCGTGATCCTGCTTGTTGCTCCAATCTCCATCACATCCTGCCTGCTGTCCATGTCCAGCACAGAGACCATGGTGACAGACAGTTCAGACTATGCAACCAGAGCCCCTCTGCACAGGAGGACCCATCCTGGGGCCAGGAAGCACACACAGCCTTCACAAGACAATGTAATGTTGTAGTAGTTCTATAAGCTTGTTTTAAATTCCATTTCTTGTGGTTACCCATGGTTTTTAGTGTTCACACTCAGCAACAAATTCAGCTGAACAGCTACTGAGAGGTACCAAAGGGGAAGGCCAGTAGCTTACCTCACCTGAGAAGCAAATTCTCACTGCTCTACAACTCAAGTCCTTTCCAGCTCTTTCCAAGCCATTGCTTCTGGTGCCTCATGCACCAATGGTGTATTTATGCATGCTGTGGGTTTAGAAGGAAATGGTCATGTTGGGAAGCAGCACAGAAGAGATTCGGACAAATGCCAGCACCACTGCAAATGCCACTACTCTTTTGATTTTGTAGGAGTGGAGATAGGCCTTATGTTCCTAGATACAGCTTCCAGCTTGTAGAGACCAGCCCTGCCTGGCATTGTGTGCTCTGCACCTTCTGGGCATTTTTTATTTATATCCTTGTTGATCCAAATAGGAATCAGCCTTATTTTAGCTTCTTGACTAGCTGATGGGGGAAAATGAAGCAGAAAAACCTTCAAATGAGCTTTTCAGGTCCCTGCCTGGGGCCTCGAGACACTGCAGGGCACTGGCTTTGGAAGAGATGGTAATCTCAATGGAGCTGGGTGGCAGGAATAACAAGGGAGAAAGCAGGAAGAAAAGCTCCCTCCCCTCCAAAAAGAGAAACTGTTGTTTCCTTGGTCATCCAACAGAACCTGGTGCTACATGTGAAATACACATTTGGTTTCCCAAGGCAAAACCCATGAAAATTTCCTTTGAAAACAATAAAGAGCACCACAGTGTTCAGGAAAAATGGATTTTTCCATAGGCAGAGATGACCTGCTTCTACTATACCTATGAGTAGAAAGCAAGCACACACACCTCCCATCAGTGAGACTTGCAAGTCTCTTCACAGCCCTTCTACAAGAGCTATATAAGCTTCAGTCCAAACACATTCACCCGTTATTATTCAGCTCAAGCTGTTGAAATGAAGACCCTGTGCTCTTGAGCTAAAGAAAGTCTCACCAGCAGTTCCCAGTACTTCCAGAGCAGTTCCCTGGCTGGCAGGAGGTGGTGTTACCTCCTTGACTTAGAACGACATCAATCATCAGCTACAAAAATCCTGTCTCAAAGAATTTGATGGTTAACAAATATCTCGGAGGTCATAAGGTATGTTCTAGACATAAACAGGTTTAAATACATGAACTCCAGGCTTAGCTTGTGTCTATTCCAACTGCCCAACACTTATCCTTTTAATGTCTTTTCAAAGGAAGAGGTGTATTAGGCTGCAATTATCTGAAAGATGGAAGATGGAGACTCCCTTCGCAGAGAATCACATAGAAAAGACAAGGGGTGATGGGCACAAGTTACTCCTGGGGAGATTCCAACTGGAAACAAAAGGAAAATTGTTCACAATGAGAATGACCAGCCATTGGAATAATCTCCCCAGCGTCCCCAGGGGGGCTTCCCAGTGTTGGACACTGTTATGATTCAGTTGGACAAGGTGCTGGGCCATCTACTCTAGGTCATGCTCTGCCTAGGAACGTTGGACCAGATGATCCCTGAGGTCCCTCCCAAACTCCCAAAAAGGGAAGAGTTTAGCAATCGGAAGAAACTCTCCCTGTAGCGCAGCACCAAAGGCTGACCCTCAGACTGCTCTTACTTTTGGGGTAAAAGGCAGAATGCCTCAGCTTGTATTTTTGACTAGAGAAACACCTTTGCTTCAAAAAGACAGCTCAATATAGAAATTGTTTTAAGTGAAGAGTAAAAGAAGGTTCACGCTGTTCTCAGGGTAAAGACTGTGCTCTTGTAGTCAGAGCACAGAGTCACTCACAGGCTTTGCAACAGTTTTCACTGTTACTTAGTCGGCAAATCCCATGTTCAAATTTAAGGCATAACAATTCCTAAAGCATTGGTTGGAAAGTGAAATGCTAAGTCCTGAAATGCCAAATCTTTGTCTTGTTAGCTTTCAAAGTTCAGGATTGTTTGTCTTCTATCCTTTGTTCACTTCAGGCTTGCCTGGGTATTTCTTGTCCATACAAGAAGGAAGACAAATGGTTCACTCAAACAGATACTATATCCAAGCATGGATTTGAAAGGGATCATTTGCTTTTGAGTTCAAACATGTAGATGGCCTGAAATTGCCAGGCTTAGACACATCGTTAAAGATCCTACGAAGTTGCAGACTTGTCCTCAACAGCAACGCTGAAATGATTCTATTAGCTGGTAGAGAGGTGCTCCTACTGACTCTTTAAGGCCACTGTTTTCCTCAAGGGGATGTTGTATTTTCCCTAAATTTAGCTGTATTTTTCTGTCCAGAAACCACAGATCATTAACACCAAAGACCAAGAAAAGTATTAACGACTTCAAAGACTTGGGCACAATCAGGTCGCGGATGAGCAGCAGCTCTCAAGGCCAGGTTGGACAGGGCCTGGAGCAACCTGCTCTAGTGGAAGGTGTCCCTTCCCACGGCAGGGGGGTGGAACTGGATGAGCTTTAAGGACTATTCAACCTAAACCAGTCTGGGATCCTGATTCCCCCCATGCCAACTGACCCATCACCCACTTTTGCTGATGATCTCAAAGGTATCCCTAACTAAGCAGTCAATGGGAGGATTAAGCCTAACCTCCGACAGAAGAAAGTGACCAACAATTTAACCTTTAGAATGATCAAAAAAGAGACTATAAACCCCACCAGCCTGCCAGTCGAGAACCTCACAGTCTCTGCAGCATTTTCTGATTTCAGCTGAGCTACACTTTTTAAGCACAATGGGAAGCTGAAGCTTTCTTCCCCTCTGAAAGTACCTCTCAGGCTCAGGAAGAAATCTCATTTACGGTAGGTAACATCAATTCCATCTCCAAACTGCTTATATTATGGAAGTGCTGGGACACCAATGCAACAAGTCACAGCAGAGAATGGATTTTTCCAGCAAAGTAACACAGTACCAGGATGGACAGAACAAGGCCTGTTTGTGCGCTCAAGGATCTTCATATACCACAAGCAATAAAACCCCACTCAGACAGTTGCCTAAAGGCAGGAGCTCTGTGCTTGCAGTTACTGACTAGGGCAAGGTATGGATCTGTACTTCTGAAACCCGCTTTCCCCTATGCTTGCACAGGAGATGGTCCTTCAGGGCTGATTCAGAACCAAGCGAGAGAAACAGAAAGACTTAAAAGCTTCAAACTCATGTAACAACAACCAAAATGAAACTCTCACACTAGGTACATGTATGTCATACACACAGAGCCTGAAAAATTCCCTTCCCCAACATTCCAAACCCATGCAAACAAACAGCTCCTATGATGGCATCTTTAGGACGTGAATACTGTATTTTTCCAATTACTCCACTTTATCTAGAGACAGCAACAACCAGGACCCAGTTCATTCAATGCATTAGAAGAGGAATTACTTTGTTTTCAGCCTGAACTGAAAAATGGCAAAAATTTCTCCTGTATCTCCTTGTCCCTAATGGAACAGTAAGAGATTTCTAATTTATATGCACAAGTGCATTTATTCATGCCTCTGACCTGCAGAGGCCACAGAAGCAACCCGAAGCAAGCACCCTTTGGTGCAATAGGTTCCAGGGTACACATACATCATAAAATCACTGACACTGCTCCTTGAATCTGCTTTGAACTGCTGCCTGTGAAAGCATCTCCAGGATTCCTCCCTCAACCTGGGCTTCCCAAGGTTTCACCTGGATCACAAGAAGCTTCCCCAGGCAGCCCATGTGCCTGCAGACCACACACATGCCCGTTACCTTGCGGACGTGACAGGAGAAGAGAACGTTCATGTACTTGTCCTTTCGTTTCAGCTCGTTGGCAACAGGGATGAAAGAGCCCGTGGTCTGAGGGTTGTCTGGTTTCTGGAAGAGCAAAGACAGGCACGTAACTCTTCTTGCTCACCACAAGTAATTGTGTTACATCCCCGCTGGCCCGAGGACTGCAGCTGCACTAGCTTGTCCAAAGGCTTCCTCCACCTTCTGCCTCATCAAAGAGCTGCAGAGCATCTATTTGCTTTCTGAAAGAAAACCCTGAACAAAACAAACTGCTTAGAGGAAGGACAAAGTAAAAGGAAGCAATGCAACTTGCCTAGAGAGAACTTCTTTGTTCCTTTTCATTTTATGTTATTTCTTAACGTCCCATTATATCTTATCCCTTATTATATCTTAGCTTTACATTGATTTCTTCCCTAGCTTTAGCCACTGAAGGGCCAGCTGATGCCATCACTCATTATCTTTTCATGCTGCTTGCAATGCTTGAGCTAGGCTCAGCATTCAGGAAACCCACTCCTAGTGCAGTAGAAGTCAAAGATTCTGAAACTACATAAACCCAATTACAGAGGAAATTTCAAAGTACTTCTCCCCTTTCAAGAAACCAGTAGTCACTTTTCCAAGCGGCGGCCATGCAGTAGCAGTGGCAAGAACAGAACCCTAGAATGCCAGTCTGGTTTGGGTTGGAAGGGACCTTAAAGCTCATCCAGTTCCAATAGCCTGCCATGAGCAGGGACACTTCCACTAGAGCAGGTTGCTCATTTCCACCCTTTTAGCATCCTAAGCCCCAGCCACTGTGTTGATCACTTCACTTGTACTCACCAGGGCGATGTAATTCCCCTCCCATGCTCTTTGTAAGCCAATATCAGCCCTGTGACCCTTCAGTACTTCCATGGCAGCAACCTTGGCCCTCAGTTGAGGTAGGACTTCTGGTGGGACGCTCCGGATTAGTTCACCCGCTCTCCACCTGCCACAGAACACCCGAATCAATTCCACACACTATGCGACCTCACCCAGATCAGCACAACAGCCCCAGCCTACCAATGTCAAGGGGAAATGCAGTCCCTCCATTCCATTCATGAAGCTGAGAATGACAGTTACCATTTTAAAGTCACATAATACCATCTCTGACTCCTAACAGATTTGGCTGGTACACTCCCCATCCCATACCCAGAAGCCAACTACTGGCACATCTGTTTGCAATAAAGCTCTTGAAAGCCCATTTTTTGGAATCATTTACAACATCATTCTCCTTTAATAGCTGAATGTGGCCCTACAATAGAAACCTAACCAGCTGTAACAGGGAACAGGGAAGGGCAGCCCATCCGTTACTCCATGCCACACTCCAGCCTTCATCAGTAACACCAGGTCTCCAGGATTAATGCTACGGAAAGTCTTTTAGCAACTAAAATGTCGTAGTTATGGTAATTGAGCTTATTCTGGAAGCAGATAGGCTTTGGATGGCTTTTAAGAGACAGCTGGGGAAAAAACCCAAGGCTGACTTGATCTAGTGCTGGTGATAATTCCCCTTCAAGCAGATGGCTGGACTGGAGATCTCCAGAGGCACGACCCAGCCAACACTTCTCCTGTTCAGCAACTTCCGGAAGTTGGCATTTTTGAAACTGGAATTGTAACTCCTTTGCCTACAACTTACCAAAGTCACCAGCTTTCAGATATTAGGTTGTAATAAAGGCATAAAATACTTCTATTTTATAGAATGGAATATGGCTGAACAGGGGAATATTGCTTATTCTACTGCAGAAAAACACTGATTTACTATAAGAATTCTCCAGGAAGTCAAGATTCCTTTTCTGCTCCCCCTCATTTAATAGCACCAGCTCCTTTCTTTTAAAACCAACCAGAAAGGGGCCAAGGAAGGAAATACAATGCCCATCCTGACTAAATCTTTGAAACAGAGTAATTACTTGTGTGCTCAAGGGTACCAAAAGCCACTGACATCTTCATCTGTGACACCCAGTTTATGTTCTTCAGTCATTTTTCCAGCTTTCCTGAAACAAGCAGTAGCTGTTCTCTCCTCTAGGTTAGACTGAAAAGATAAGAGGTTCCCTTTGTACCTATGGTAAATGGTCTGAAGTGCCTCTTCAAACCGGCGCAGCACTTTGGGTGGGGTGGGCCATGGCACGTGCCTCCCATAGTCCTTCATCTGCCTCACATTGTGGAAGCGCCGTGCAACCTCCCGGATGTAGGACTTCACTTTGTAGCGGCGGTAATACTTGAGGATGGCGAGGGCAGCCTTTGTCCTCTTGTAGCGAAGGCGAGCCAAAGTGCCCCTCCAAACCTTGGAGCAGGGAGAAACACCTTTAGCAATGAAAGGCAGGGGAGCTTTTCCTTTCCGTACTCCTATTCTGCTGAAATCCATCAATATATTACTTTTATTGTCAAGGAAGTGACCTCTCTGTGTCGATCAAATGCAGTTAAAATGTCCCTGAAAAAACACTGGCGTGTACCCAGAAACAATGTTAGCTCTGATTAACAAAAAAAAGAAAGGCTTTGAAGATAGTTTGGGGAATATCTATTGTGGCCGTGTGCTGAAAAGCAAGTAAATAGGCCAGTGATACTACGGTGACATCCTCCCAGCTTGCTGCATGCCGAATCGCTGCGAGTCATCTTTGTGCTTGGGAACCACCACAGGCAGAGACCACCCATGCTACAAAAGCCTACAGGGACAGGACAAGATGAATGGCTTTAACCTGCCAGAGAGGAGATTGAGATGAGCTCCAAAACCCCTCTCCAGCTTTCTTGTCAGCTCCTTTAGGTATCGGAAGGTGTGGACTGGTACCAGAAATCTCAACACTACATGCATATAAAATAATATGTAACATTTCCTTATTTATTCCTCGAAGTCATTGCACAGTTTGAGGGAAAGCAGCATCCTCTGCATCACACATGCTGGTTTTTAGTAGTCACTTTTAGCACACTCAATTATAACTGTGATTTAGTTCTATATAAGCTCCATATCATAAAAAGATACAAGAACTTTGCCATACAAAGCGCATCAGAGCTCCTGAGAAGCTCAGGGCTTCCTGAAGGCACAAGCTAAAACCAACTGGCACCGGCCAAAGATTTCACCTGAAGTGCGCGGGGCTGATTTAAATCTAAGCACTTCCAGGTCTGAGGGCAGATTTATAAACTGTATGAATGAGACTGAATCAGCAGCTAGGATAAAATAACTGAACACCTGAAGAGCACCAAAATAATTTCTGCCCTTTTTAAAAGAAAAGGGAAGATGACTTGGATTGCTTGAGACATTTGAAGAGACTCAAGAGTCACTGTACCTCAAGGCAAGTGTGGTCAGGAAACAAGATAAACTGGGTAAAAACCTACTGCCAGCTTCTCATGTTTTCACTTATTAAGAACAGAAATGAGGAACAAAGGGTTCCAGTGGCAGCTGAGCAGTCTTCTGAATGTTACAAAGGAGCTCAAGACAAAACCTGGCACGGTAAATTTGTGTAAGCTGATGAAGGCTTTGCAGAGCTTCACTTCTGTCAGTTCGCCCCCAAAACATTTTGAATCGTTTTATAGATACAGCACAAGGTCTTGATTTTGCTTCCTTGTGCTGGAAGCAGGCATGCTCCTGAGGAAAGGCTCTTGCTGGGGTTATTCTTCACAGCAGTCAGACCCCTGGAGGGCAAAGGCATGGTAACAGATCACCCCGATGCTGTATCAGCTGCATCGCTGCAGAACTTGGCTTCCCAGCAGGAAGTGTCACAGTTGCTCCAAACACCAGCCTTCCAAATCCAATTATCCAGCCGAGGCATGCCCCTTGGCTACATGCGAGCACTGCATTGTTCACGAAAAGCCTGTCCTCAAGTCAAGTTGTCATAACTGGATAACCGCACTCCGAGTAAGGCCCTTCCCAACAGCCACAATAGCAGCGCCTCCCAAAAGAAAGCCAAAGAGAAGAACAAGCTTCTCCCAGAGAATGGGGTACGAATATCTTTAAAATGGATTGTTTTCCTGGCTTGGTGCTTTTCTTTTGAAGCCCACGCTCATCTGTGCCCTCATCAGCTCACGTCCCTGCCATGCCCCCTCCACAGAAAATTTCCCCATGAAAACAATGTAAGAGAGAATGGAAAACAAGCACATGGGCCCTGCAGAGCACAGGGAAAGCTAGCCTAGAATGCCGAGATCACCTCACTGTAGTTCTTCCATGGCAAAAGGGATAATCTACATTTGACCTAAATGCTGCAATCTCTGCTTGTGGGGAAGAAAATCCACCCAGCGTACAAGTGAAACATGAGGGAGCAAACAGACGCCCAGGACGCAGCAAACAAACCCAGCTCATCTAAATTAAACACCAGGGTCATCTTTTTCGAGCAGCTCTGCAACTAACTAAGCCTTGGGAAACTATTTCATGTGAGCTGGAACACGGCACACCTCCTCCCACCAGGCCTCCTTCACACAGCCTGAGCTGCTGCGTGATCAATATTTCATGCTGCCCTAGCACAAGCTGCCCTCCAGGCATCCAAACTGCAAAGAATAAACCAGAACCCAGCTAGAAATTCACACAGGCGTGAACCTTCCCGCACAGCTTTAAAGGAGCTCAAACAGGAAAGGTTATGAAATATTTAAGTCAATAGTGCAGCGCAGAAGCTGCGCGAGGGCTGCCCCAGGCTCCTTGGAGGCACCGCGCTCTAACTGCTCAAAGCTGAAGCAGGCTTTAATCAGACTATTGCTGACTGCCTTTTGAAAGGGTCACCTCCTTGCAGAGCACGGGTAGGATGGAGCAGCAGATGTCCACCCACAGCACCCACCACCCTGTCCACCCATGACTTGGGATCTGTGTTTTCCCAGTTCAAACCAGTTCACATTCCAGCAAAGATCTGAGGCAAACTGGTTTAAATCAAAGCCTCCCCATTCTCACAGATCGCATTACAGAGCATGTAAAAGGTGAGTGGAAAGAGCTGCTTCATTACCTAAAAGCTATTTTTCCTTTTCACATGACTCAGCTGAAAAACCTTCATTCTATAGCTCTGTTTAAGAGAAACAATATTCCATAAGCCAGGAAAGAGAGAAAGGTCCCACTTAGTTAGCACAATCAATTAATTAGATTGTACTGACAGGACGTGTCCAAAAACACACAAAGGAATGTGCTGTGAGCAAGCGGCACACATGAGCCCTGCGCCTGCCATGCTGCTGCAGAACCTGTGCAGAGCCACTGGGCTTCCTCCTGCAGCACCTGCTGCTGCTCCACAGCGGCTGCAGCCAATGCACCGCTGCTCCCAGCCTCCTGCCAGGCCAAACCTGAGCTGCTGCTGCTGCAGCTCAGCCTGAAAGCCTCCAGAAAACCCTTCACCACCCCACTCACGTGAGTTTCCAGGTCCATTTGGTGCCCCTAGCAGTGCCCTGCTGTCCTGATAAAGGGCACTCACCCCACGGCTCCATTGTGGTGGCACTCTACAGAGCATCTTGCGCCTGGCAATGAACAGGGAAGGAAGATGCTGGGAGAAAGGAGGTAGCTTTAGATGAACAGATGGAAAGAACTGCCAAGGCTCCTGTATTAGGGAAGTAAACGTTGCTATGACCAGAACAACACTGCTGCTATTTGAAGGCAGAACCTTCTCTCATCCCATGAAAACTCCAGGTACTTTTTTCATTCTGAAGATAACAAATACAGGTCATTTCACCATCTTCAGTGTTTACTGCTGGTAAAGACCACAAGGACAATCAGAAGCAAAGAACAAACTCCAAACATGGAGCAGTTAAGTAAGCTAAGACACTTCCTCTCCGTGGGAAGAGAGGACTTGAGAGGGGATGGGGCAGATGTTCATGAAGCCCTGCATGAGGGGAGGCAAGCAGCATGGGAGAAGCAGTCCATCAGTCTGCTGAGAGATCAGCTTGGCCATAAAGCAACTGGCACTGTCAACACAGGGGATACATCCAGTTCTCCATTTTACTTGGTCCTTCACAACACCCACTGCTCCCCGGTAAGGAGCAACTTCTCCCTGCCAAAGCCTCTCAAGATCACAGCCTCAGTTCACACTACAAATCCACATGGAATTATATACCTATTTTCACTTATATTCAGAACATCACAATTCCCTCAGGATGGTCAATGCCCACAATCTGGATGCCAAACACATTGCATCACCTTTTATTTGGGTCACTGAACGAAACCCACATCAAGATTGCTACTGCTCATCTGTAATTTGACACGGAAACGCCTTCTTTGTCAGAGCAAAAGTCTCCCTTTGTGGTCAGCGCTTCTCCCCACACTGTGCTTCAAGGACTCATGGGGCTGAGAAGAAAGGGCAGGTGAAACATTACATGATGACAAGTCAGCCATGGCGCTCTCTCTGCTCTTCCCTGCTGGGGCTGGAGCACGTTGCCATGGAAATAGCAGCTGCGAGTGACAGCTCTTGGGATCGAAGCCGCTGCAGACCCTGCATGGGGATGGGATGGAGATACCACTTGGCCACAGTGGGACAACCATGGTGTGTGGCTCTGTGTGGCTACACCGCACAGACCCCCAGGGCTGGGATGGCTTCTGGGAGCTCTGGCAAGGAGGCAGTGGGCTGCAGGGCAGGGACAAGTGCTGCTTCCTTTGCATTAGGCAGCAGAGATTTAGTGAAGCGATTACCATCTGCAGCTGTAGTGCTCTGATAAAATTACACTGAAATACTGCACTAAATTATATTGACAAGATACATCATCTTTGCATTCTGCACGTGCTGGCTGGGCTCTTTTCCTTGAACAAAGCGCTGTTCTGCAAAGCTAATGAATCTGTGGGAATGGTTCCAAGGGCAGAAAAAAGCAAAGGAGGTTTATGGCAGCTTTATTTGATTTTATTTTCATCATTAACATTAGAGCTGCTCCATTTGCATTCATGAAGGTGATCATAGAGATGGCAAGACCATAAGTATAGTAAATAAACTCAAATGCAGAACACAAAATGCAGGGATGTTCTCAGCTGGTGCTCCTAAAATGACCACTCAATTTGACTCCAGCAGTGCCAGCTCCACTCCCATATGGGTTTGCTAATACTGGACACAGCTCTCACTTGGTAAATTCTCCTGGAGCCAGCAAGTTGCCACAGTTAAATCACATCTGCTTATTGGCTGGGTTTGGTCTGAATGAAAATGACAGCCTGGAATCTAACTAACATTTGATCACAGAAAAAAAGGAGCATTGGAGATAAATCTAAAGGAGAAGCCATTTAGGAGATGTGGAACAAAGGAAAGTAAAATTATCTCCTTCCACTGGAAGTCAGTTTTAATTCAATTTAACCAAACGCATAAGCAGCCAGTTCTTATCACCGTTAAACAAAGGAACCAGCATCATGTTAAGGGTTAAGGGGTACTCACACGATGAAGCTCTTCAGATAATTACTGAATCGCTCTTTGAAAGGCTTGTGATTTGTATGACAGCAATAAAGCCCTTAATATATGTAATTAGAAACGAAGACGTTTAAAGAAATGTAGACATTTAAAGCTACCAAGAAACAGAACTGCTAAGTGCAGATTCTTCTTCCATTTAAAACCATTCCTGTGCAGACAAACGTTCCTGGATCCCAGCCTGCGATCAGCTGCTTTGAAGGCTACGCCTTACATCTTCCCTCAGTTTTTGTCACACAAGTGCCTATTGTAACAACACCACATTTTATCTCCAGTTGTCTTTTCCTCTTCCTGAATTCAAATGCAACAGAAGGCTCAATTATTTTTTTGAAAGATCAATTTAATCTCTTTCCTTTGAGACGGAATCACAGTTTGTCTCACTCAGCCTCTGTTGCTATAGGCAAAACTAAAGGGAAAAGGAGCAAGAATTAAATTTCCACGTGTATTTTCAATAAACAATTGAAAGCAAGCAGTGAACAGAAATGAAGATACAGCCAAAACTGCCCCGAGGTCTGCAGGGCACAGAGAAGGCCTCTTCACATCCTTACCCTGATTTGATTTTGTATTGTGTCGATTGTTCCCTTCGCAGCGCTGCCAGTCTCCAACTGCCCCATCTACTGGCAGCAGAACGTGGCGGGTGCGTGAGCACAGGAGCAACCCGACGCTGCTGAGAACGAGATCCAGCAGCAAATCCACAAGACCACAGAAAGTGGAAAGAAAATGGAAGCATTTTCCAGATTTTACACTGTACAAGGTCTCTAACTACACACTTACAGACATAACCCAATGCCCACTCCTTGGTTGATGAGCTGTGTGGTGAGCATTTCCTCATTCATGAGTGTTTCTTGGCTTTAGTTGCAAGTTCCAGGACTCTGAAGAGCTCCTCTCCATCACTCTGCAAACATCGCAGAGCCTGGCTGAAGAACATTCAGTATGAACACAGACACAGGTGAACCACAGAGGGCTTCAGCTCCAGAAAAGGAGCTCTGGACACTCCACTTTCTTCAAAGTCTTCAGCATCTTGAGAACTTGCTTTTTCCCCACACATCTCTTATTAGGCAAATTAGAATGTCTCAGAGAAAGAGAACAAAAAGATGGTGCTACCTGTCCTGTTTCAATAATTTTGGTAGAAGAGAAGGATGCCTCCATGCAGAGTTGTATTAGTTCCTCTCCACTCCAGGGAAAGGAGAACACAGGGAAAAGAGGTGTGGAAGCAAGAGGACAACAGGCACCAGCAATTTAACTTTTGTCACTTTTGTTGATTGTGGAATAAGAGAAACCCCAAAAGCACTGTAGTTATTCTATCTGTAACCCAACATGTCCGATGTCACACAAAACCACTATAGCGAAGTCCCTCACAGAGCCAGAGCTGATCCATTATTCCTACCCAGGTACTTATACAGGCAAAAACCTTCAGCCCTGCTCTCCTCCAAGGTTGCTGAGCCCAGATCACAGCCCAGACTATGCAATTCTGAAGCTGTCATTTAAAGAAGAGTCCAGCAAACTCACAGGAACTGGCGTGTTGCTGTTACCTTGCGCCTCACACTGGCGCCTTTTAGATGGAGGAGCTCAGTGCTCATCTTGCAGCGAGCCATCGTCCGTTTTACAGCACAGCTAGGCTGGGCCTTTCAAATCATTCTTCAGTAACTGCACCTTTCACTTGCAGCAAAGGTCACCTCTCAATTCCTCAGGCATTTAATATGAAAACCAGGGTCACCTGGGAGCAAGGTGTCCCCTCTGCAGCTTTATTCAAGCAGGAACTCATTAGCTTGCCTCATACCAGCACTGGAAGAAAGAAAGACTCCAGATTGATGGTATGACCCAGTGAACTTGCTGAATGAGGCAAATGAGACCAACCTGCTTAGAAAAGTGGCTGCAGATGGGGAACTCCTTCTGAGAAAGCAGAGTGAGTGTGGTGGAACTGCGGCAAACAATCCAGAACCTACCAGAGGTGTTTGAGAGGGGTCCCATGGAGCAGACCCATCGCACTTCAAAAGAATAAGCTTTTGGAAAAGCATGCTGTCATTTCCAGGGAAGAGACCTGGAATTCAGTCTTCCAGCACCTAAAGAGGCTACAAGAAACCTGGAGAGGGGGTTTGAACAAGGGCCTGTAGGGACAGGCCAAGGGGAATGGCTTTAACCTGCCAGAGGGGAGACTGAGATGAGCTCTTAGGCAGAAGCTCTTCCCTGTGAGGGTGCTGAGGCGCTGGCACAGGGTGCCCAGAGAAGCTGTGGCTGCCCCATCCCTGGCAGTGTTCAAGGCCAGGTTGGACACAGGAGCTTGGGGCACCCTGCTCCAGTGGAAGGTGTCCCTGCCTGTGGGAGGGGGTTGGAGCTGAAGGAGCTTTAAGGTCCCTTCTGACCCAAACCAGTCTGAGATTCAATGAAAAGGAATCAGACCAAATACCTGGTAAACACAAGAAATGTGTTTCACAGAACTATTAAAGCTTGCAGCAGGCAAATTCTCCTTCAGTGTCTCTTCACCAAAAGCAATTCAGGTTTAGGAAGTTTGTGCAAGTTTACATTAAACACACAGATTTAGAGCACACTTTTTCTCTGTGAACTTTTTATACCCATCTGTCAGCAGTTTCTATTTCTGGTGGGCAAAAAGCGTTTCAGAAGTCTTCTTGTTTCCCGGGTCCCAAGACGGACAAAGAAAAAGCCATTTTAAGAAACATGTTTCTAAAAATCCTGCACTAGTCAACAGTCCCTGCTAATGACAGGGTCAGTTCCACCACTTCCGTGGCTCTGAAAGTCAGAAGCTGTTGCTCTTCACCAGACAGGTCACAGTCCTACAGAACGCAGTTTGCAGCAAGTACTAAAAGCAGCTCTTGTACTTTCATCCCTCTGGTGTATGTTGATTTTGAGGTTACAAAACCAGCTTCTATTTGTTGTGGCCCCAAAAAGCACCTCCATGATTTCAGAGCTGGCCAAGTCACAACATACTGCAGTGGCTCAGAACAGCCCCTTCTAAGCAAAGTCTCAGAATGAGTTTGCCCTGAAGTCACAGAACGTAAAACTGCTTAAGGGTAAAACCAGGAAGATGGTGAGCCAAATCCCGTGGTCAGAGGGGAAAGACAATCACACAGGTCCTGTTGTGCATTGCCTGAGGTGTCTTACCCTTTGTAATGTTAAGGGAGTTCTATTTTCTGTCACCCTTTCACCCAAGCTGCTGAGGTGGGTTTTCCAGAGCCTGTGTGCAGTGTTTTCCCTTGTTCCTGTGCTGTAACTCCTCAGCTCACACCTGCAACCTCCACTATTGCATGTTATAGGTTCCTACAGGAAATGATTGCCAGCATCTGGCCCCAGTGTTTGTATACTCCTGTCAGCACCAACTGTATCATAAGAAACAACAACAGAGATTTCACACGGGCCCTGATAAAACC
The DNA here is from genome assembly GCA_017639245.1 of Myiopsitta monachus. Classification (NCBI taxonomy): domain Eukaryota; kingdom Metazoa; phylum Chordata; class Aves; order Psittaciformes; family Psittacidae; genus Myiopsitta; species Myiopsitta monachus. The sequence goes on from CM029919.1 coordinate 5,361,795, forward strand.
TCAGTAATTATGAATGCAATAATATGACAAGGGAGACCACATGCTGCACCAGGAAGGACACCAGGGAGGACGCTCACCTGGGAATCCTGTCCCTTCTCTTGCCTGATGGCCTCTGGGGAAAGTTTTCCCTGTCTCTTTTCTCACTGTCTTCCCCATTCATTCCTTTCCCTGCACCCTGAAAACTTTTACCATTAGAACTGACGCTTGCCACAGATCCACTACTAAGCTTTTACACAGCTTTTAAGCCTGTCTCAACATCCGTTGTGCCTCCCTCTTCCATATTCATCCATACAAGCTCCTGCAAGTTTCCAGGAGCTGCTTTCACCCAGTAAAGAGCAAGCTTTTTAAACAGTAACTGACAAACTGATAGGCCCTACAGCCCACAGCACATCACACCACATCCAGAGACACACAGTTCAAGGAACTTGAATGAGGTTTTTAATGCAGTAACCGAAGCTTTACCTTCTGTAGGAAGAGGACAATCCTCACAAGCATCTTGGCATGCAGTTCCTCCAAGGTGAACAGAGTTCGAGGCGTGCGGATGAAGATCTTGGTCTTGCCATAAGCCACATCGTGCTGAAATCCATGGCACTCTATGAGCTTCTTCACAGCATCTGTGTCCGAAGGGAGGTCATGGTTTGGCCAAGTGAATTCTGAGATCATCTTGTACCTGGAATTACAAGGTATGATTCACACAGGTAAACCTGTCATCTGGCTTCTCAAGGCCAGCCTTCAACAGGTTTTAGAAATAATTATGATCTAAATCCTAATAAAACTGATTATAGATAGAAGAACCTCAAGACATCCTCTGCAGGAAGTCATGATCCTCAAAATCCAAGGAAAATGAATACAAGAGGCATGATTTTGTGAAGAGTTCACTTCCCCAACACCAAACTGATGCAACATGACAAACCTCACCACTGTCTTCCTGCAGGTTTGGCAGTTCCTTTATTCACACTCTCATTTCAATGTTAGTTATTTTTGGTGAGAAGAGCAGCTTTGGTGTGCTCATACTGTGCAGGAGCAGCCAACTACAATCAAGTGCCTTGTCAGAAAGCCTACATTTAACAATCCTGCAAAGAATTTCTCTTGTTCATCACTTTGGTATTTCACATTTCTAACATCTTTCTCTGATTCACCACATTTCTAACAACATCTATTATTTACCAAGGTAGCAGATAGTTGCCTGCCACAGTTGCGAACACAACTGCCTGTAGTTGTTATGTCCTATCCTTACTCTCCAAGCTCCTTTTGACACTGGGAGAGGGAATGCAGATTGGATCTAAGACTACTACAAATCAACCATGAGAGTAACTAGATTCCACTCAGCTCTGCATGATTTACCAGCCCTGCAAAGTGCTGATCAGGTGAACACACGTTGGCACAAGGCAACAATTAATTTTCTATGTAAGATTTACGGACATAATAAAAACTGGAATAGACATTTTCACTGTAACAGTACCCACATTCCTGTTCTAAATAAAACAAGCATGCAGCAATCTGAAGCACTCCTCTATTCAAAAGCCCACAATCCAAGTCAAACATCAATCTCAATGTTGCAGACGTGCAGAATTTTCAGCTCCTATTAAATGGATGCAGAAATAAACTATTTTACTGGGGAGAGGGTGCACTGCAAGGAGTTACAAAATGGACTAAAATCAGCCTGAATGGAAATAACATCACCCTGCTGCTTTCATTCATCAAATTAGCCTTCTGGAATAAGCTGTTGAAGGGGGTGGGGAAAAAGGAGGTGCCTATGCAGGGAACACTATCAGTGTTGGAATTACACCACACAGCTATGTTCAACACAGCCTGGAAACAGGCATGTGGATGCCGTGACCGTGTTGGATTACGCTTGCCTGTGGCCATGGCTGCAGATGCCTCACAGGCGCCGTCCTTCCCCCTGCCCCACACACAGACCCCTTCCTGAAACCCTATCAGCTTCTTTTTGACAGTAAGCTATATATTATATATATATATATAAACACAAATACATATATATATAGAGAAAAAGAATGCAGCACATCTATTTAAGACACATTGCCCAGATGTGCATTCCACCCAATCGGAAGATGTAGTTACCAAGTGAACACATAACATCTCCTGGTCTAACAAAACTATATGTGGGCTTTACTCTCTACAAACTGGCAAGGGCAGAGTGGTGCACACAGAGCTCAAATGAAATTTGAAAAGGACATTTAGTATGGTCTTAACTGGGCTCTGCTTCATTTCCTACTGAGAGATATATCAACTACTGTACAGTACTGTAGGGCTAAATAGGAACAAACTCTTCTCACAGAAAACAACGTTATTTTTGGTATGATTTCACATACACAGCTACATACATATATATATAAAGGCATACATGTACCTATATATATATACACATGCACCTTTCATCTCTATATCTCCTGATATGTATCTCCCTGTCTCCGCTCAGAGGAATCAGCAAAACAAAGTACAGGTACCTGCTTTGGGCTCAGACAATCTGAAAGCTTCAGGGGCCTGTAAGGGAGTTAAACACATTTGTGGGACTGAACTTTCACAGCACTTTTGCCAACGTAAGTGAAGAGGTGACAAAGTTACTTCCCAAAATCACTTCTCACTGAGTGACTGTGGATCTGTCTTAAGATGTGCCACAGATGCAGTGGAGGAGTCCAGGGCTGAAGAGCCTGGAGCCTCCTCCACATTCCCAGTCTCCCAGTGAGCGTGTTAAATATAAAGGAACAGAGACCCCTTGTGATCCCAGTTCACAAACCACTCAAACTGTACAGCTTGTCCCACAGATCATCTCCCCCAGCCCCTGTAAGAGGGTTTCTCATCCAAAGACAAGGAACAAAGAATTCCAGTAAAAATAAACCAAATATCCAGGCCAAGAGACTGTTATTTATTGGCTTTTAACTTAGAAAAGGCAATACTAATATATGCGAATACAGTGTCTGATCCCTCACACTGGAGAGGATTAATCCCACTGCAGGGTCCAGTAGAACAAATGCTACAATAGCCTGAAAGCTGAACCAGTTGCCATGGGCTAATTTGGTTTACGGGCTGTAAACATGACTTCTGGTCTTCAGCTTACAGGAGCTCATCAAACCTTCATTAAATACAAAGCAGCTGTTTATATTAATAGTAATTACACAAATCTGAAGAGTGAGTTGTAATGAATTCCACATGTGAGGGTGAAAGCATGCTCTAACCACTGCATGATGTTGAAGAAAGCTGATACACAGCCCTGCAGGCTGTATTTACTGAGCCAGACCCTTTTGTTCCACTTCAGGTATCATGAAATATCCAGGCAAATCTCCACTGTGAACAGCCAAAGATCTTTCAGCAGCACTTTGTTTCTAATGCATGACATCCCACCTGCTCAAAGAGTTTGATGTTTTTCTACACTCAGCCTTTTTCTCACCTGATTCCACAACGGAAGTGAAAACTCAATTCACTATTTCATCAGCACGAGGTGGAATTCTCACTACCCAGACTAATTCACTAAAGCCAGCCACAAGACAAATTTCAATCTAAAATGTTCAATTTGTCACAAGTCTGGTAGGAATTAAGAGGGCAAGAAGTATCAAAGCCACATTTTAATGGGGTCATGTTGCTATCCCTCTTCAGAATTCCAGTTCTAAAGTCCAGAGGTTTTCTCCTGCGCATGTGTCATTGTGCACCATCAAGCACCTCCCAAGACACATAGTGTCTGTCTGCCTCTCTGCAACTATTAGACAATGTTCAGAGAAAAAACAAAAGTCAATTAGTTCTGGTTTGAGGGTTATGCTCTGGGGAACAACTTCAGTACACTTTCCTGCTGTAGAGTAATACAGCAAATGGATTTTAGCAGAAGCGGGGCCTCTACATTCCTCTACACACATCTGCTGCCACAAAAGGAGAGCAGAGTCTCTGTTAGACCCACATTATCGCATTCAATCACAAAGTTGAGAGCCCACAGGACTCAAGACCTACTCTTCCCTCAAGGGGAGACAGCCAAATCCCACACCTCATTGCAACACCTGAGCTGGATGAGGTCACCCCTCCTACCTGTGCAGAAACTTCTCGTAGGTCTGGCGGTAGGCGAAGCCTGCGCGCCGCACCCGCACGTTCTCCAGGAGGCCGAGGTACTCAACCTGGTGCCTGCACCGCTCCTCGTCAAACAGCTGCGGGGACTTCTTGTCGTTGGGCTTGATGCAACGGACGTAATAGGGCTCCTGAGGGGCAAATCAAAGCAGGTTCGGTCAGCAAGAGAAGAGTGTCTGCAGACACAGCTGCTGCTCATGGAGACACTGAGGTGTCAGTATACCCAGCATCTGAGGAAGGCTTGGTCACTTAACAGGAATTATAAGGTTAGGACAGAAATGACATGAGTGGCACATAAAATATTCCTCCCCTTCACACACAGCAATGCATCTGTTGCAGGATCCACACGTTACACATTTGAGTTTGATTGACCTTGGCTATGCATCGGAACCAGTTCCACATGCTCCTCCTCTGCAGACAAATGGTAACAAGAAGGAGCTTCATAAAAGACAGAAAGCCCAATGTAATTCATTGTCCTGATTGTCAGATACGGCTTTCCCAGTGTCCACATCTAAAAGCAGCATGGATTACTCTGTAATTTTTAAACTATGCTGAGTGAAGTCTTCTACAGCCTGTACCAAAAGGCTTGAATGGTGGAATTCTCTGAGCACTACCACGTACAGGGCAAATCCCATCTTACTTCCATACCACACCTTCCACAGGACAAGCAAAAGCCATCAGCATGTGAGTTCCTTTTTCTGCAACCCCTCAACTTGCAGGCAGCAGAGAACATTGGATAGGGACTGGCGGCTTCATGCCACAATTGAGAATTGAAAATGAAATTTCAGCAATTTTCCATTGGACAAGATGAAATGTGGTTGTGAAACCATCTGTAACAATGTCCTGAGCAACTGGAGGCTCCTTCTCAAAAGGGAAACCCCTGGGTTCTCCAGCGCCTCTTCTGCTCCAGGACTGTTACAGATGGTTCCAACAGTGATTCCAATGAAGCAGAACAATGTGGGTGCCAAATCTGGAGACAATACACAGCTTGAGAGTGCAAGAACCCACAGCATTAACAAATGGGAGGAGTGGTTTGGGGAAAAAAAAAAGGAAAAAAGCTTAATTTGGTGAGGACAAATGTAAAGTTCACATTCAGGCAGAAATAGTTCTACAGTAAGAGAATGAAAACCTGACTTACACTCATGCTAAAGAGAGACCGACAAGTTCGAGCTCAACGTGAGCCACGTTCATATTTTTCTAAAGAAGGGGAACAGGAAGAGGAAAACTGGAAGACAAAAACCCAGCAAGTTCCTACGTGTGTGCACATCACCTGTGGTTTGGGGCACTGCAGCTCCAGTGGGGCACAGACGGTGATGAGTCAGTCGAGGGAAGGACAGGCAAGATGAAAACCCCAGAAAATGTGACTCAGAGGAACTACAGTTTGAGTCTCAAAGGACTGAGAAGCCACAGAAGCATCCTGATGTTAGATGTGATGTGTTTGAAGGGTAGATATGAAGAAAAGCAAACATTCAGGTTTAGGACAAAGCAGCTTTTCCTACAGTATAAAAATTCAACTGATGCATTGGGTAAAGAAGGAATGGGAGTGAGACGCCTGTGGAAAGGGAGGGAACCTCCTGCACTAGAGAGGAACAGCCTGAACAACCTCCTGCAAAGAGAAGATAAGTGGCAGAGGTGTCCTCAAATGGGATATGAATTAGGTACATTCCCAGAGTCCCTTTCAGCCCTATTTTCTATGATTTGTCTATGATTTAGCCCAATTTTCTATTATTTTAGGTCACTTACTTAATCTCAGGATAATATGAATGGCCCCAAATTGCTATTTTGCCTTCAGCAGTATTGATGAAACAGGACCATCCTGGATTCTCCGGGCTAGTCCTGGGTGAGCAGCACTAACAACAGGCACACAGAGCTGCTGCTCACTAAGGAGTGTGAACAGGCTGAATATGGGTACGGAATAGGCTAAGACATGGAGGCCTTGGAAAAGCAAACTCGTATCCTAGAAACTGATACGAGCCACTGGATCTTCTGAGGAAGATATTGGACTGGAAGGTTTCCCTGCTTTTTTAAGCATGCAATCAGCAGCATCAGGCTGTGCTTTTCTCCTGGAGGGCTGTTCTTGGTGTAGGAATATATGGTCCCAAGGAGAATGAGTAAAATCTAAGCCAACCACCCCTTCGAGTGCTGGCAGCATCCCTGTCTTGCAATCCAGGAGTGTGTAAGTAGGTATGGGAAGTGTGTGGGCAAACGGAAGTACGTGTGGGCAATGTATGTTTTCACATCACATCCCTTCTCCCCTAACGACTTCATCTCTCCCCACAAAGTGCATCAGGGGTAGCTCTGTCACAGTCTTGTTTGGCTCCTTTCCTTACAGGGAGACTGAGGCAAAGCTGGATGCAGTGCAGAAAACTGCCCTGCTCCCAGAGAACCAGCTGAGCCTGCGGGCAGTGTCAGTGCTCTCTTCATCCTGCTCTGCCTTTCAGATCCTCAGAGAGTGGTGGGCTCAGGAAAGGAAGAAGCACTGAGGACAAGGCTTCCCCAGGGCACAGGCAGCAATGTTAGCTCTGGTCTGTGTGAGGTTTTCTGCCTCATAGACCGAATGGAAAGGAAAAAATGGTGAAATATAACATGCTGGTTCAATTAAGAGCTTTAAGAGATTACATATTAACTTTTTTGTCTTTCTCCTGAGAATTCTCTCTGCTCTGAAGTTAAGAAGGTTTACACGGGTCTTTATTCACTCAACAGTCTCCTACCAGCTCTCAGGACGTGCCATCTGTGTGGGTGATGATTTTCCTTTCAGCTGCAGAGCTGGGCTGTGCCATGGGAACATGCTGTCATTGCTGCTCTTCACGCTCTCAGACACTGGGTGTCAAGCTACGAAGGTAGGAGCAGCCCTTTCAGAACTTCACATCAGCGTTGAAGTGGTTTTGATGTGGCCATGGCAGCTATAACTGATGAGGAGCAGGAGTTTGCTGGACCTGATGCCTGAAATTTATAAGCTCCGCATTTTAATCTCTCCGTTGTATGGCAAAAAGTGAAGGCTGGGTTGTTCATCTGCTAGAACAAGTCTCTTACATGACGGCGAATAAGCTATTTAGGGAAAATGCAGGGTATACAGAGAACTCCCTGAATTACAACTCAGCTTAGAAGCCGTGAAAGAGGCTGCAGTTGTGGAGGTTAATGGTCTGCAGCTCTGTCCATCCCCTCTCGCTAATATTCAGCTAATATCCACCCACACATTAGTCACCCTTAAGGACAAACCTATCCCAGTGTTAGCAACAGGGTAACATCAGAGAGATGCCAGACCATGCCAGATCTGCCCACAGTACCACTGTGTTGCAACTAACTCTAAGATGAATATAAATCCTTTGATGAGAAGGATATCACAAATAATCCACATTCAATCTGCAGAACTGCAACACCTTAGATGGCTGCTCCATCCCTGGCAGTGTTCAAGGCCAGGTTGGATGGGGCTTGGAGCAAGCTGCTCTAGTGGAAGGTGTCCCTGCCCATGGCAGGGGGTTGGAACTGGAGGAGCTTTAAGGTCCCTTCCAACTCAAACCATTTGATTATTCTATGATCTTGAGAACAGATGAAGCAAATTAAAGAAATCATTAGGAGCATGAAGTCAAGAAAGTGCACCCCATCCCTCTGCCTCAAAGGGAAATGGCATCCCCTGTTCATTACTGACATGACAGCCTCTGCTTCCCAGCTCTTCATTCCTGCTAACACAAATTCCCTCCACTACTGCAAAGCCGCCTGCTCAGGTTGTTACTCATGTCTTTGCCATTCAAAACCACAACAAACTTCAATGCAAAAGATCTGTGACTTCCAGCTCAGCACACAGAGAAATCCTGTGTCTGCCTTTGATATCAAAGGCAGAAGTCAAGACGTTGCTTTCCTTTTGGAAAACAGAAATAGGAAGTTCCCGCACAGACAGGAGATCATCTATCAGAGCAATTACAGTGTAATTAAAGCCTCCCTGCAACAACAGCTACCAAGGTAAATTCTAAAGCAGATTATTCCAATAATATGCATACAATGCCACCAGCCTCAGCTCTTCAGGGGGATAATTATGCAGCTCCCATTATTGCACCATGAGGCTGTCAAGCCCGGGAGTGGCATTTTATAAATGGAAGAACTGAAATGCAGAGACACAAAAGCCCCAGCTCCGAAAGCTGCCTGGATGCCCGATGGCACCTCAGGTTTTGGTGGTTCCTTTGGTTTTTAAATCTGGCTGAGCAATTTTTAGATGCTTAAGTATTAAAAAGAAAATGAAGCAGATTCAAGCCATTGCTCTCTAAACAGACTCCTCCTCCAGAGGTGTCTCCTCCATAGTTCACAGCTCTTTAGATGAGAGCAGGGTAGGACACATGACTGACAAATCTGTGTTGGGTATGTTCAGTCACAGCGCTGACATTATAACTTTCTAGAGATAAAGCCTGTCAAGCTGAATAGGAAGAGAGCTATGGAAGGAAGAAGAGTCAGACAAAGGGGGTTTCAGAGAAGGAAAGGTGAGGTGTAAGATACGCAGTTTGAAAGAGAGTGTTCCTGGAGAAGCTCATCATTCACAGCCATGCCAAAGGGCTTCCCGGGTCAGTATTTAAAAGAGAAACTACCCAAAGTACCTTCCAACCCAGCCCATTTCATGGGTTTATGAAACCATCAGCTTGAAATGCAACAAAATTCTGGCCGATCCTCATGTTTTTTGAGAAACAGCTGAGGAAAACATGAGGTGCTGTTACATCTCCCTCTGGACCCGCAGACCACAGTGGCTCACACCACTTGTGCAATGTGGCTTGCAGAGAGCTGTTTTCATCAGCTGTTTACTGCAGGCTTCCCACAAACAGACCTGCAGGGTCCAGGCCACAGTCAGACACTGGGTATTCCTACCGTGGATTCCCAGAAGTGCAGATCTGGTCCAGGTTAAGCACAGGAAGAATGAGTAACATGCCACAAGGGAAGAATCTTAGTACTGGTAACTGCAGTGAGCGACATCCCCAAAGGAGACAGTGTTTTCACCAGCCCAGGAACAGCGACTGTCACCCGCTGCCCAGACCCCAGCAGAAGCTGGGACAAGTATCCAAATGACTCAGAGGCACAGCATCCCAGTTATTTGTGCATAACCAGTGTCTAGCAGAGCATGGCTTCGATACCCTGTTACTAGCTTGCTAATAACACGCACATAGTATTAACTGTCCCAAGAGTCACCTCAAGAGATCCTGGGGACAGAATGGCCAAGCAGAAGCACTATCTCTCTGCACTGTTTTGCCATCTGAAGTAAACAATGGTTGTGGCCAGGACCCTGATCTAAGCAACCTCTCTTTTCTAGAACACACCAATATTTAGACCCTTTGAGCTTGACTTCAGGACAGGTCTCACCAAATTTGGGAAGTTTTTAAGATGTAGAACAGCAAGATCTCCACTAAAAATAGCTACAGCTCAACCACGTAAGTTAGTTTGCAAACTTCAGGGCCCACAAACACTGCTCTGCAAGGAGCATTAGCCATGGAAACTTAAACAGCAGACTCCGAAGTGCAAACTTCACCCCCTTCATTCCAGCTTTCCAAAGGTTGGCCATAAACATCACCTTTGCTACCACAACTCCTGAGGAATAGTCAGAACACTTTGCCCTTTACCACTTTATTATTCTAAATGTTAACACATACCACTCGTCTGGGCTCACTGTTCATGTCTCATGAACCGCATACCCCTTCCACAACAGCACCAAGATGCCAGGAGTGCAACAAGGTCACCCAGTCTCTCCACGAATCAGAAGCTGGAGTTGCTTCTGCAACAGAAATACTTACCTTCGATGCCAGGTTGTCCACTAGTGCAATCATGGAGTTCTTAAAAAGAGTAGCAGCTGTCAGAGGTCTCTTGGTTACCTCAGTGATGCTCAGTTTACCTTCAGGCCACATCATCTTCAACACAGGGTTAGAGCTGGAAGGAAGTCTCTTTTAATTGCACTGTCTAACACCACTAAATTCAGAATTCAACAGCTTGCTTTTGCCCAGATCTACTGGTGTTTTCAGCTCAAAACATATCAGCCAAACCAGAATGACATTCCTGGGCAAAATATCTCTTGCTCTTGAGCAATACATGGCTCAGGCTGAACCCACTTGAAAAATGACAAGCGCATTCTCCACTTCGGATAAAGACATGTAGTAATGGGATAGTGAAAATCCTGCAGAAGTGATCTATCAAAAGCAGAGTTGGCCTTTCTGACACGAACATAAAGAATTTAATCAAAATAGTAAAGAGCAAGACCATAGCCCACAGCGTCCTCCCTTGGAATGTGCTATCTGATTTCAAGCTGTATTTCTGCACCATTCTTGCTATATAAAATAATTTATACGTTTTAGGCTGTATTTTCTTGAAGGGTTGAAGGTGAGGTAGCATGGCATGATGGATGGCAAGAGCTCTGCAAGCAACAAAAGCTGAAAGCAGCTACAGCTGTCTAATAGCCAATCTGTCACATGCTGTAATACGCTGCAAGTCGTCTTTGGGAGCAGCCTTTTACCAGGGACTTAACGGAAAACAGAGGTTGCATCTGATGAAACCTCAGGACAGCAAATATTTTGCAGGTTTTGGTTAATGTGAAGCCTTGAAAACACAAACAGCAAAAGTGTTCAAGGGAGGACCCTAAGTAAACACAGCTGTCAACTGAGCTCACAGTTGCGCCAGGTTGTAAGGGAAGTAAAACAGCGCTGTCCACGCAGCTGCAGGTTATTTTATGCTGACTTTTACCTCTGACCAAAGTCTTGGAAAGGTTGAGAGAGGCCGCAGTTACAAAGCATGAGACCACAGTCAGTGCCAGCTGCCATGGAAAACAGCTTTCTGGGACATTGATACATCCACACACACTCTGAGAGGATTTTTCATTCGCTCCAAAGGCAACTTTGACCTCAGGAGTATTTCTAACACATGACTGCATAGTTTAAATTTTTCATGTCACTGCACACAGGAAAAGGATTCAAGTCCATTTGCCTGGTTTTCCCCTCACCCCTATACCTTCTCCTAAAACAGAGACTTGTAGCTGGGGCCAATGATGTCTGTTGCTGACTATTCAGTATCTTCAGCATTGATTAAAGAGAGCTCAACAATGATAGATTTGCAACTGCTCCAAAAAGCTGGTTAATGACAAATGAAGCAGCACAGGTAACTTCTGCACAGCTATCTTGATTGCACAATGAGCTGTTTTCAAACCAACACTTTAAATTTAGTTCAATTAAAGATTAGATCAGAACAAACCCATCAGACTAAGGACTTTATCCTGAAGAATCAAATTCTACAAAGCTCAGATCCCAAAGCAGAGTGCTTATTCACATGCATTGCACACCCAGCAAAGGCAGCGTCAGTGCAAATGTGAGTCTCTTCCAGCATCCACTCTCTAAAAAAATGATTCTGACAGCTCAGGTTTAAATTCACCTCATTAATATTTTTATTCCTACCTGTTGTACATGAGGCGCTTGAAGTCTTGAAATAAAGTGTCCTTGTTTTTGTCAATAAATCCAGTGACTGAGTAACTAAAATAAAGGAAAAGAGAGTTCATCGCAAAGAAGCAAAGTCCATCTCTGAGCGGCTGCATCAGTGTGGCAGCAGCATCCCTGTACTCCTACAGACACAGCAGCTGCTAATCAGGAACCCAGCTCTGTTTCCCAACCTACCACTAATTTGCTGCATGAGCACTGTTTGAGACTGAGCTCTCAGCCAGGCTTCCCACCTTCAGCACAGAACATCCTGCAGTGAGGTTCAGAAAGTGACCTGAACTCTGCAGCACCATGACCCAGACACCCAGCAGCACCCGAACAACTTAAGAGTTACACTCACGGCTTCTGCCTCCTCCAGTAGCCAGAGCTTTATATAATCATACCAATGTCTAGACCCGATTTTATTAGCTCAGTACAGCTTTCTTGCATGAACAGTGCTGGCTTTCCTTTCCTCCTTTTTCTTGAAGCACTTGTCTCCCCTCACCCCTCTCCCCATGTTCTTTTGTTTCCACTCCAAGTACAAAATCCCATCCTGTGTAGCAAGTAACCAGCAGAAGATTGAATTGATAAGCAACTGCTGCACTCCGTAATTCTGTATGACAGGTCTTCTGCTTCTACCAGCAGCAGCATTAAATTAGAATGTTGTACCACTTCCAAGCTGGCTACAAGACAAAAATAGAAGGTGCAACTTTCGTTTGGAAGAAACCTTACATCACATCTCCAGCGTAGTGCTTGATCCGAAAGTCTCTGTCGAACTCCAGCGTCTTGTCAGTGGCACAAAGCTGAAATCAGTTCACATCCATTAAAACATCACCCCTGACCTTTCATGGAAGAGCAACATGCATTGGAAATAGAAATGGGAACTATAGCTATTCCGCTTTTTAAATGCAAGTGTAGATGTGAAATCCACTTAGAACTCTGCTCTATAGGATTTTTTCATGGATGCATTAGAAGAATGTCTATTTGTACAGAATCAAGTAGCAAAAGCCTATAGTAGTAAATGCTGCATCCCTGGCAGCGTTCAAGGCCAGGCTGGACACAGACTTGGGCAACATGGTCTAGCGTGAGGTGTCCCTGGCCATGGCAGAGGATTAGAACAAGATGGTCCAACCCAAACCAGTCCATGATTCTATGATCTTCCTTTATATTTTTTTCCCATTTCACCATCACTCTTCAGCAAAGAAATGAAGCAATCAAAAAATGACAGAAACGCAGCATAAATACAGTAACACACAGAGAGAAAAGCCAACATTTATAGTAAATGATGGGTCCAAAACTGTCCCGTTCCTAACCCAACAAGTATCTTAACTACCCTCCATCTCAAAAAGGACACAGAACTGGAAGAGGCTTGCTGAAGGGCAAAAGCAATCAACAGTACTGACTGACTGCTACAGAAGGAAGGGCCAACCAAACTAAACCTCTTCAGGTTAAGAAAGGAATGCCAGGAGACGATGGAAAATTATATGGTAATGATGTTTTTTAAGACAGCACCCCATGTTTTGCTGCTCAAGAACTAGGAGGCAAGAGATGTAACCTAAAAGGGAAGAGTAAGAAAAATGGGAAGAAAGGAGCTCTTCACGTGAGCAGCGAAGCTGTGGAATTCTGTCAGTCCAAAAATAAAGAACGCTTCAATGACACCAGCTCTGATTCAGAAGGCTCCTGGACTGCAGGCCACTGGAGAGTGGGAGCGTAACACATCATCATCACATCTATCTGATATCCTCCTCTCACTTTGACATTCACTATCGCCTAGTACCTTGGAAGATACGGCAGATGGACTAGAACAGACCTTCTGATACTCTACTCTTCACAATGAGCTTGAGATTGAAAACTTCAAGAACCTGAAGATTCAGCAATTCACAGCCTGTCTACCACTGCACTTGATCCTTCAAAAGTATAAGATCAATTAAAAAGCTCAGAACTTAAGGAGGCTGAGAAAATGAACTTGTGATATTGAGAAGTACTATCAGAACAGTTTGCACGTCTACAGATCTAGATCAGCATTAGCCAAGTCAGAGAAGAACAACCCTCCTCTAGGAACATGAATTTTGCCCCTGTTTTTCCTGGTTTCCTTGGCTTTCACCAGGACAACCAAGCAGACAGCAGCAGACCAGACATACAGGAGATGAACTAGGACACTACTATTTAGGGCACAGCAGCCCATCAGAGCTTACCCACATGGAGCCAGCGTGCAACATGCTCTACAGGGGAGCAGCGAAGCATTAACTCAGGCTGAAAGATGGGAGCTATTCCCACAACACATCAGCACACACTTTAACCCTTTAGGAACAGCTTTGATCTATGCTCAGCTTTATAGTAGCCAGACAGTCTACAAAAGCAAATGATGAAATAAAATCAAGTTCTTCAGTTTAATTCAAGCTAGAAGAGGCTGGCTTGGAAAGCTCAGGCTTCCTACATGGTTCTGGATGGGAAGGAAGAAGATCCCTTAGATACAGTAAAAGACATCTGCAGAGACACAAGAGGGGAAAAATAATCATGATGCAGAGAGTCTTATGGGTCAATTTTTCAAGGCTATATTGATCTGAACTAGAAATCAGCAAGCCAGGAAGATACATCATACCCTCCCGCACCATTATTTATAGCAGTATTCCCTGTTCCCCTGTCAGGCTGTGCAAACAGTTTTCTGACAATGCCACCTCCTGCTGAGGAACGCTGCAACTGGCAATATTTTCTTTTAATGGTTCCTATGCTGCACAGGAACTGCTGAAGGTAAGGACTCAGACAGATTCATTAGGAATTTTCAGTTTATAGTATCCCATATACCCTATGAAATTCAGCCCTCTTCCTCCACTGCATCAAAGCACTTCCTGACCTTTCCATGGTGGAACCGCTTCACCTTTGCAGCCATGGGACCAAGGACAGATCAGAAACTGAACTCCTTTCTCCACCACCTTACATCTGTTGACTAAACAGCTCCAGAAGCTGCATAACTTCCCACATGACCCCACTGTGGAGGATTTAGGACTCCATCCCCCCTGCTTCATTGTGCTGAATTCACAACACACTGTGACTAACTTATTTCCTGCTAAAGCAGGTAAAATCTAAGCTAACCCTGAGCAAGGTGCCCATTTGCCAATGGCAGGTGAGCTGCCAGGTGAGCTGCAGCTAAAGGGCACTTCAGGAAAGCCATGGCTGGGAGGGAGCAGTGGTTATTCTATTCCCATCCCAGCCTCTATCCAAACAAGCCACATCCAGACCTATTGTTTATACTGAGCCTCCCTGGAGCAGCCTTTAACACAGATCTTACACAACCATGCTAATTTTGTATTTCTGACCTACATAAAACATTGTGCTGGGGTGGAAGGAAGAAGGGGGGGATCAGCATTCCCAACAATGCATTTCAAATGTTTCTGAGCTGAGAGACATCAATAAATTAAAGGTCTTTATTTGATTCTGTGATTAATCAGGCTGGTGACCATGATTTCAATATGCTGCCAAGCCAGAAATAAATAAAGCCTTTTTATCTGTACATTCTACCAAAGCTAAAGCAAGGCCAGGGGCCCGGATGCTCATAGCAGCGAGAGGAGATGAGTGCGCTGTGCAGCCAATGGCGCTGAACACCAACCCCTGTGATCCTGCAGAAGTGTGAATAATTTCACTGTCACTATGTATTAGAGCAGCCTCGGCAGAGCACCACGTGTGCTCAAGCGGTACATCCATTGGCCACAGATGACATCATGATATGTCAAGACACAAGCTCACACTGCTTTTATGCTTGGAATAAAACTGATCTCACATTGGACATGCTGGAGCTCCCTCTGCTGGGAATGCGGCTGCAAGAGGCAACCTAAACCCAGACCAGCTCCACGGCCTGGAGCTGCTGCAGCTCTCAGTCATTGCATTTCATACTTGATGTCATGATTCCAGCCTCAGCCACCCTTCAAGTGGCTTTTCCTTTAAACCGTTTTTCCTTATTCCATTACACCTTCAAACTAGAAAAGGTACCACACAGGAAAGAAAGGCTTGAGGGTACAGAAAGCGAGTTACCTTTCTGCTGGAGAAGTGAGCATGCTTCCCTAGCTTGTTGTTAAGAGCCTCAAGGAACATCTCATCTGTAACTTTTCCAACATTCATGCAGGCATCATCCAGAATGGAGATGATCCCTTTGTGCTGCTGCTCTACCAGGTCAACAATGACCTGGTTGTTGAAGTAATCAATCTGTAACAAATAAGGAATGGGTAAATTTGTGATGTGGGTAGCAAACAAGGAGCACAGCAGTGCTGGCCTCTGAAGAAAAGGTACCATGTGTCTGACTGACAGCACAGGGCTCCCCATTCACAGGGGAAGGAAGCAGCTTTCAGTATGCCAATCACTGATTCAGAATCAAGCCAGCCACTCTTTACCACCACAGAGCAGAGAAGCAGATTTTTCAAACACCTCACATAAATCTCAAGATCTCTGCTAAAATTCAACTGTGAAAGAATGCACTTTGAGGTGTCCTGAAATTCAGATGTGCACAGTACCCCAGTGAAAACTGACATTGTGAAAGGCACTTGAACAGGAGAAATTAAGATTTTTACACTTTAACATCTACAACCAGACAAAATACATAAGCACTCAGAGCAGAAGCACACAGTGACGCGTGTGGCATCACAGAGATACCACAGATATACTTTAACTCAGACCTGGAGTCACTCATTTTCTCATACCACAGCAAATAAAGAAGTGTGGTGAGATAATTGTGAGCTTCTGCAGCCTGGTTTCCAGACAGCGAGTCTGACAGTGCAGCTGGCACACATGGCCTGTTAACTTCAATAGGAGCCTACATGTGGAGCACACGTAGATCTGGGCCTTATGCTGGTACACTGCCCTCTGACCGACCTCTCTCTCCCCTGCCAAATCACTCACATGCTTCCAGGGAATTCCCTCTCGCTGGTACTCTTCCTGCTCCTGCTTTAGAACCAGCTGAATAAAGAGCTGCTGCAGCTTTTCATTGCAGTAATTAATACAAAATTGCTCAAAGCTGCAAAAAACAGAAGGAAAAAAAAGGATAAGTGTTGTGGGAAAGGGAAAGGTACCTCACTGCGCCTCAGCAACAGCTCACCTGTTATTGTCAAAGATTTCAAAGCCATAAATATCCAGGACTCCAATGACTGTGTTTTTCCCATGTACTGTAGTGTCATAGTTCTTCACTTCAATCACATCATTGATGTGTGTCACGATCCAAGCAAAGAGGCGCTCGTAGATTGCCTGCCAGGGAACAGACACTGAGTTCTGCTGCATCTGTTGTAGCTCTTTCTGGTAAATGCAACACGGGGTGCTACAAAGCCTAATTCAAGATGCTGCCCCAACCACACAACAGCTCCAGATAACATTCTGCCCAAAGTGAACAGTACTGACATGAAGAAAGTGTTTGTCTTTCTTCCCAAACTCATTTAGTCGCAGTCTCAGCCCCAGTGAGGTCGGTAGGTACAGCCGCTCCCCTCAGTTGATTCCAGTCTGCTTTTCAGCTGCCTATTAACTTCCATTCTGAGAACTACTTAACAATAGTGAAGAGCAAGTGAGAGGTCAGTTACAACAGTAACGACTGAATACAATGGCAGGAAAATATTCCTGTTCAACTTTGAAAAAGAAAATGTTCTGTAGGCACAGTTATCTTTGAAGCCTCCGTGTTCAAAATGTATTGGGAAGCTGTACAAACACACAGCCTTCAGAGAACAAGTTAATAACCAAGGATCTTCATCATTTCATCTAATCTTCCCTTGATTTCTTAGCAAAGGAAGGACAATTGTCACTCCTTCTCTCATCAGTATCCTCTGCAAAAAAAGAAAGCACTTAGGGTTTCCAACCTGAGCTCGAGGTGTTCCACTCTCTGCTCTCTGAATTCAACTGCTAAATGAATCCAGAATCACACTGCACAAAACAGTCAGTACAATGGATTCCTGTTGCAGGGACCAGCAACACAGGCTGGCAGCTCCCTCCCCTCTGCTGGCTGGGGTCAGGCTGTCTGAGAGCCAGGGAAGGTGCTGCTCTGCAACTCTCTTATAGAACACAGAAGCACGTACATTCAGGAATAAATCCACACGAAGCACAGGCTTCCCGGGTCTCAGCAAGCACTGTACTCACTGGATCACCCAGGAGCCCTACCGGGACCTGAGCACTGAAAAATGAGCAATTCCAAAGGCAATTCGATGCTGAACACCTTCCTCAGGCATCACCATTCTTTGCTGTACTAAGTACAACTCAATCAAAAGGCAAAAGCAGAAGAAATGCATTTCAGTTACTATAACATACAAAACTGGATGCAGAGAAAGAAGAATTAAACTCACTTTTGCAAAGGCATCTCTGCCATAGGTGGCTTCTTGTTCAGTATGTTGTTTGTCAATGACATCCCGACCTGTAGCTACAGTTCTGAACAACAAAGCCTTCTCCACCAGGTCAGATTTTGTTGAGAGCAAGTCCGCAATGATGGACACAACCTTGCTGTTCTCGATCACAGGCGTGTCACCATCCACAGAAAACTTCAGGTTCCCCTGCAAGAAGCACCAAGAGACTCAGATACTTAATCTTGCCTTTTATTAACACAACCCAGTGCAGCCCTAGTTCACCAGTATTCCACTGCTATTCGAGCCAGAAATCTCCTAACAGATCAGAAGGGTTAGCCATGCAGAGCCACACAGAGCTCCAACATCAGTGGAAGCAGCAAAGCCTGGCTCACAGCAAAGCATTCCTGCTCAGGGTTTGGGAAAAACTTATATCAAACACTGCCTCAAGATTTGGAGTCCAGCTGTGGGAATCACATGAAGTATTAATCACTGGATGGAATGCTTCCTTTTCACTGCAGCTCATCACAGAAGCATGAGGCTGCAGTTGTTATTGCAGTGCCACTGCCCACCAAAGCCACGTGAATATTCCAGGGAAGCTGATCAATGAGCAGTGCTAATGGGACTCGACTGACAGCAGCTGCCACAGCAGACCTGGTACTGCATACCTGCAGTGCCAGGAATAAGTAGCAACACCACTGCACTGGGTCCTCTCACCCCCTGCCTGCATGGGCTGGCTCTGCTCTGCCTCTACACCTGCCCCAGCACTGGAGCACAACTGACCCAAGGAGAAGAACTGGGAATTCCCTCATCCTCCCTACCTGCAGTGCCTCGCTCCTCAAGGAAGCACGAGAGCTGAGCTACAGGAACACTGCACAGGGTGGGAGGCGCTGTGGGTCCCAGGATTACACAAGTGAAGGAAGGATTTCCTCAGCATCAGAACACAGAGGATTAAGAGGTCTCCTGTATCTGGCTGTGCTCAAGTCTCCACCACAGGTGAAGCACCATCTCCCCAGCAAAATCACAGTGGTGATGGCAAGCATGAGGGCAAAAGGGGACAGAAGGATTGTGAGGTGAGAGCTCCCTATCCCCTCACTGCCAACCCACACAAGTCCTTTTCAGAACATTTAACAGCTCCCAGTACTTAACAGCATGTCTGGTTTGGGATCTGGAATATGCAGGAATAAATGTCAACTTCCATCATTACTGCAGTGCCTATTTCGTACAGGAGCTTCACTCACCACTGGAACAGTTCAGCTGTAAACTGCATACACTTTTCCAGCCACCAGATCTTCCAACTGCTTCTGCAGCAAGGGAATTGGAGCTGCTGGAAACACAAGTGCCCTGACACCGACTGAAGAACAGCCTACTCCTACCTGCAGAGGGCAGAGTGCTCACCAGGTGAAGGATGGCAGCCACAATTTTGTAGACAGTCTGAATCTCCTCTGGCTTGAAGCCTATCACTTTCATGGCATCAGCTACTGCTTTGAACTCTGCACCGTCACTGATGGAACACTGAGAGGAAAAAGTGATTTGGGACATGAGGGACTTAATGGAAGTCAGCTGAGAGAAAGCAAAGATTTTACAAGCCCATGGGAAATATGTAAAAAGGTGATGTCTCTCCTACTACATTTTCCTGCTTTTTATAAGCAGACACAAATGCAGTATGTACATGTACATACACACACATTGTCTTTGAGGGCCAGAAACTCCATTGCAAATAGCACACTGATGTCACTTTTCCATATTCATCTTGCACATATTGGTCTCAGCTTCTGCCAGCTCAGCAGTATTTTGAGTATTCCAAGAAGCATTTACAATTTTAAGCCAGGTTACCTCTAACTCATTAACAACATCCTCACCTTTATCTGTGCTCCGGGACAGATGTATTTGTATGCAGATGCATCCTTCTGTAGATGCAGAGAACGTAACATCTGGTCAGATCCCCCCTGGAGCAGCTGCACAAAGAGCAGTTTAAGAAAAGGTGAATGAAAGAAATAAAATCTTTCCTTTTTCTCTTTCTTATTCATCTGCTTAAAAAGCAAAATCCTGACATCATCAACTTAGTGCTATAGAAGCAGCATCTGGAGTGACAGCACAACGTGTGCAAAACATACAGTCTGCATCACTGTAGGGCCCTGACCATCATCAAGTGGTTTCCCAAATGACTGTCCTTTTGGGTGACACAACTGTTTAGAAACCTAGCCTGAATCTCTTTACAGAGCAGACACATTTCCATCTGTGACATGCCACAGCTGTGTCTTGGCAAGCACAACTACTGCCATGCGCAGGGGCTTGCCAATACGAAAAGGCACATGCGTGACAAAGGTGCTAACGCATCCTGGAGTATAGAGTAAGGGGGAAAATAAACAGAACTGTGTTTGCCTTACTGCAAAACTGAGAACAAAGGTTATACCAATAGATTATAGTAATAGGCCAACCATTTCCCCCAAAGGACACACAAGGGAACCACTATACAATATGGAAGACGTTAAAAAGACACACACACACACACAAAAAGAAAGCCACCTTGGTGTCATAAAATTACTTCCATATGGACTAAAAGCCTCAAGAGAAAATAGAGGGATTAGAGTTATTACAAATAAAACATTGAGTCAAAGTCCAGCATTCTACCAGATTTGTTTAGTTAGCTGCCTTTTAAGTTTACAAATGTGTTAATATGGGACTGGAGGATAGAAGAAAATAAATCTTCCCCTGCTCCTTCCCCAGACCAGGCCTTGACAAAGACCGCAAGAACCTCAGCTCACCCAAGATGTAACAACAGAGGAACTCTTCGCAAAGGGGGGGAAGGCTTTAAATATTTTGCCTGTCATGCGTGGGAAAGGTGAGGGAAGTCACTTGTGTCAGCAAACCAATACAGACCTGGTAGAAAGAGTGAAAGCTTCTTTCTCCCGCCTGCTGCACAATCACACGAGACTGCAGGGAAACAGAACACAGAGCTGGGTATTCCTGGACATGGGCATCCTGCCTCCCAGCCACCAATGCATCGCTTCACCACTGCCAGGACACCCCCAGACTAACCTCACTTCTTGGGAAGTCTGTAATAGGCACCATTAGCTACGTGTGACCATGGAGATGGAAGTCTATGATCAGAAAGACCAGCTTGTGGCACAGCTGCAACGTCCTACTTCCGGTCACATGGGGCAACCTGAACTGGAATTTCACTCTTCCATGAATTGCTTTCATGGAAGAGTCAAATAAAATGTCATTTTAGTCCAAGAGTTATTAATTGCTGGGAATGAAAATAAAAGGACTGCAAATAAGAGCCACTTCTACACTTCCACAGCCCCAAGACAAGCTGGGAAGCAGCACCCAGCTGTTGTACCCAGTACGGGCAAATGCTCTCTCTGCCAAAGGGCCCTGTTTTAGGGAGGAGGTGATAGCTCCATCTTCAGAGCACTCATTCCAAATCAGTGTAAAACAGCACAAATAAGCAGCAGAAATTCAGTCAAGCAGTGTTACCTTATTTCATGCTACAAGTTTGAACTAGGGAGAACAACACTGCGTGTGTTCCTGCAGAGTGCAAACTCACTGCCTGGTAACTGCTGCTGCTTGGACCAGAACCTCAACTGCTTTCAAAATGGAAACAAATTTAACTTGGTAGAAGTCAAGAATATGAAATAAAGGATGAGGATTTAAGTCACTGCAGCTGCAGCCCTACCCCTTTTTTGCATTAGAGTATCACATGTTCAATGTTTGGGTTTGTTGTTTTGTTTCTTAACATAAAGTGTTCATTCTGAATACAGACTTCAGGGAAATAAAGGGAAAAGTAAAAAAAAAAACACAAACGAAAGAGCATGTTGTGAGCAGATGCCGTCAAAGGGGTAAATCGAAGCCAGACGTTTGTCTCTCACATAAGCAGAGCTGTGAATAGATCATGCCCAGCTTCTCTGAGGAGTTTTACATATTCCAATGTTTTCAGCCACCACTGAATGACATGAAAAACCCAATTATGCTCAGGATCACTGGAACAGATAGAACCAAAGTTCCCAAAAGATCACACAAGGTTATTCCAGAAGAACACTTCTCACTCTACCCTTGCTATTTACAGCCCCACCTGTCGGCTGCTTCTATTCACCACTGAGATCTCAGTGGGGGAACTTACAAAGAAGGAGTTTCGCAGACCTTGAGTTAATCTCAGCTTTTGTTCTGGAAACAAAGCACACAGACTTAGGTGCCCATAGGCTTTTGAGGAACACTAGTCCCTTAGAAGGTCAGCTCTAACAGTGGGGGTGGTAAAATAAGGGGGCATTGCTAGTGCTTCAGCAGCATTTCAGTTACTCTTGAGGCAAAATGAAGCCTTAGACTGAAGGAGCTTCTCTGCCCTCCTGTTACCTGCTGATACACCACTTTTGGAAGGCCTTTCTATTGGCAAAAGACACATTACAAAGGTAACTACACAAAAGCCTCTAGAAGTGAGGGTGGTTTACCTTTTCTAGTAAGTAGTTATTGATATGCCCCCCTATTGGGTCTCCTTTGAAATCAAAGTTGATATCCATGTATTTCCCAAACCTGCTGGAATTGTCATTCCGATTTGTTTTGGCATTGCCGAAGGCCTCTAACACACAGTTGGATTTCAGCAGTATGTTCTTCACTCTGAAGCATAGATGGATGGAAAAGAGAACAGGATAAGGCCAGACTTACATATCCAAATCATGGCAATCTTTTTTTGCGGCATTTCTCCAGCAGAGATGGGCTTTGATGGCAAAGTTCAAACTTTCAAAATAAACTTTTCCATGTGATTTTAGCAATCAATATTGTAAAATTCCCGATTAAAAGGGATCCGAAGAAGTCAGGTAAATGCCATAAAAATCAGAATCTAATTAGTACAAGAGACCATCTAATAACATGGTGCTCACCGCCACAGAATCCCAGACTGGTTTGGACTGGAAGGGACCTTAAAGTTCATCAGGCACAAGCACCTTCCACTAGAGCAGGGTGCTCCAAGCCCCTGTGTCCAACCTGGCCTTGAGCACTGCCAGGGATGGGGCAGCTACAGCTTCTCTGGGCACCTTCTGCCAGTGCCTCAGCACCCTCACAGGGAAGAGCTTCTGCCTAAGAGCTCATCTCAGTCTCCCCTCTGGCAGGTTAAAGCCATTCCCCTGTCCTGTCCCTACAGGCCCTTGTCCAAAGCCCCTCTCCAGGTTTCCTGCAGCCCCTTTAGGCACTGGAGCTGCTCTAAGATCTCTCCTTCAGGAGCCTTCTCTTCTCCAGACTGAAGCAGCCCAGCTCTTTCAGCCACAGAAAGTCCGCAGAAAGAGAACCACAGACAGAACAATTTCATTATTTCTGTGCAAAGACCTTACCTTTCCACCTCAGCTCTCTGCCCGGGGTTGGTAATGGCTGCTATGTAATGCATAATATATTTACTGGCCTCAGTTTTCCCAGCCCCGCTTTCACCTGAGGGCATAAACACAAAAGGTTACACAGCAAATGGAAAATAGCAAAACAAATGAACAGCATCTCTTAATCCTGCACCAGAGTATTTGGGGGTTTTGTATTGCTTGGATTTTTTACAGCAGTTTTATTTGCGTGCACTTTGCACACAAAGTGCACACAAATACTTTTCTAAATACAACCATCACCTGCCTGGTTGTTGCTGCTTTGCTGACTTAGAAGCAGTTAAGATGTAAGGTTGGTAAAAAGCCTGTGGACACAAAGGATCAAAAGGAATATTGTTAGAGGAGAAGGACGGCATGCAGAGGCTTGGCCAGCAGCAGCTCTGGGAGCTGCAGCACAAGAGGCTACTGTTGAACACAGCAGCTCTGGTCGCTCGCTTTTCAGAGCTGCTAGAGCACGGGAACATCAAGGAAACGAAGTGCCAGGATCCAGATAGCGACTGTTCATGGTACAAGCCCTGCTCCCACTGTTTGGGTCATGACGAGTCACCAGTCTGGCCATCGAAACAGAGAACAAAACCTCAGCTTGTCATCTAAGGGACAAAAATCAGCAGTCCTCTAAAGAGACAGGAGCTGTGCTCATGCTGGCCTCCATTCACCCGGGCACAGTAAGCAGAGGATGTGCGAGATATCACTCTGCATGCACAGGTTAAGCTCATGACTGACACCAGCTCGTGAATTAGACTAGAAATAACTGTTAAGGTCTCCACAGACAGATTCAGATGCAAATAAGCAGTTTTAAAATTCATGAAGTTTTCTTTTATGAAACACTGTCATTAGGCAAATCATTCTGCTGCTGCTGCCTAGAATTTCACAAAGATCAAGTGTTCATCCTCATGCAAAGCTCTTTCAGCTCACCTGATATCACAATGCAGGTGTCTTTGGATCGCCTCTTCATCGCCTTGTAAGCGGCATCGGCAATGGCGAAGAGGTGAGGAGGCCTCTCGTACAGCTCCCTTCCTCTGTACTGCTCAATCGTATCCCGCCCGTAGATGTTCAAGTTTTTGTAAGGATTCATGGAAACAACCACCTCCCCAATAAATGTGTAAATCCGGCCTTTCTCAAACCTACCCGGGAGGAGACAGAAGGGGAAAAGGGAATCAGACACAGAGATCAGAATATGGCTTCCAAGCAGCTGCCATCACCATCATTTCATCAGGTGAACTCTTCAATCCATCACCCCACTGAAACTTTACAATAGAGCATTCACTATGGACATGAGCTGACCCGCGTGGCCCAGAGGGCACATTAGCGTACTACATAGAGCTCTGATGTTACAAGCACTAAGAACTCAGGCTCCCTTTGAATCTTTGTCCTGGGTTCACCAGTAACAGTCATTTTTTTCTCCTTCTTGGTAGCTGGCGCAGCGCTGTGTTTTTGACTTTCAGCCTGGGAGCAGCACTGATAACACCAGTGTTTTCAGTTACTGCTTGGTAATGTTTTGGTCTGACCAAGGACTTTCTGAGTCTCATGCTCTGCCGGGGAGGAGGGGAAGCCAGGAGGAAGCAGAGACAGGACACCTGACCCAAACTGACCAAGGAGCTATTCCATGCCACAGCATGGCATGCCCAGGATGTAAAAAACTGGGGGCAGGAACCCGGAAGTTTCTCTCTCTCTCGGCTCGGTCGGGTGGTGAGCGCTTGTATCCCCTTCCCTCGCATTTCCCTGGTCATTATTATTATGGGTGGTGAGCGGTTGTATCCTCTTCCCTCGCATTTCCCTTGTCATTATTATTATGGGTGGTAGCAGTAGTGGTTTGTGTTATACCTTAGTTACTAAACTGTTCTTATCTCAACCTGTGGGAGTTACATTCTTTTGATTCTTCTTCCCATTCCCCCCACATCGGAGTTGGGGGGAAGAAAGAGGGAGAAGTGAGTGAACGGGCTGTGTGATTTACAGCTTAAACCACGACAATCTTCAAGGTTTAATCACATTTGGAAGATAGCAAACCAAGATACAAGCAAAAAAGGAAAGTATGGCCCTACAGCTCTAGCCATGACCTTCCACTCCACCCTCTGCACAAGAAAGCACTTTGATATCTCCACTGCTGCTAAACCAGAAGAGAAAGCGTTGTGAGAATATGTGGAAACAACACAAAACTACCCTTTTCCTAAGCCCTACCTGGTCCTTTGTGTTCTTTCTGCAAACAGGGCAGACAATAACTTGACATTTGTTTTTATAAAGGTGTTAGAAGCTGTTTCCAAATGAATTCCCATTTCAGTGAACTATTGAGCAGGAGAGCACAGAGGAAATTTCAGATTAACAGCTGAAGGATTCAGACAGCATTTGGTTCTCAGGAGGAGAAAGGATGACAGCAGATCTAGAGCTCAACGGGCAAACTGTGTCATTTCTACCACTAAATACCTGCCTGCACCCTGTATTTAAGTCTTACAACATCCTTGGATGGATAAGGAGCTGCTGAGGAAAATTTGAAGGAAAAAAGAGGCTTATAAAAGGTGGAAGCCAGGACAGGCAGCCTGGGAAGAATATAGAGATGCTGTCCAGGAAGCTAGGGACCAGGTTAGGAAAGCTAGGGCCCAGTTAGAATTCAACTTGGCTAGGGATGTGAAAGATAACAGGAAGGGATTCTATAGGTACACACTGAATAGAAGACAGACTAGGTACAACGTAGGCCCCCTCCAAAAGCTATGGGGAGAACTGGCTACCCTGGATTTGGAGAAGGCTGAGGTTCTTAAGGACTTCTTTGCCTCAGTCTTCACTGGCAAATGCCTTGACCACACCACCCAAGTGTTGGAAGGCAGATGCAGGGACTCTGAGAATGAAGACCCTGGGCCCACTGTAGGAGAGGATCTGGTTCAAGACCATCTTAGGAACCTGAACGTGCACAAGTCGGACGAAATCCATCCGTGGGTCCTGAAGAAGCTGCAAATGAAGTTGCTAAGCCACTATCCATCATGTTTGAAAAATCATGGCAGTCAGGTGAAGTTCCCAATGACTGGAAAAAGGGAAATATAACCCCATTTTCAAGAAGGGGAAAATGGATGACCCAGGGAACTACAGACCAGTCAGTCTCACCTCTGTGCCTGGCAAAATCTTGCAGTGGATTCTCCTGGAAGGCATGCTGAGGCACACGAGAAACAACAAGGTGCTGGGTGACAGCCAGCGTGGCTTCACTAAGGGGAAATCCTGCCAGACCAATCTGGTGGCCTTCTATGATGGGGCTATGGAACTGATGGACAGGGGTAGATCAGCTGATGTCATCTACCTGGACTCGTGCAAAGCATTTGACACTGTCCCACACGACATCCTTGTCTCTAAGTTGGAGAGACATCAATTTGATAGGTGGACCACTCAGTGGATAAAGAGCTGGCTGGATGGCCGCATGCAAAGAGTTGTGCTCAATGGCTCAATATCCAGCTGGAGATCAGTAACAAGTGGCATCCCTCGGGGATCAGTGTTGGGACCGGTCTTGTTCAACATCTTTGTCGGTGACATGGACAGTGGGATTGAGTGCGCCCTCAGCAAATTTGCCGATGACTCCAAGCTGTGTAGTTCAATTGATACGTTGGAGGGAAGGAACGCCATCCAGAGGGACCTTGACACGCTTCTGAGGTGGGCTGATGCCAATCTGATGAAGTTTAACCATGCCAAGTGCAAGGTCCTACACCTGGGTCGGAGCAATCCCAGGCACAGCTCCAGGTTGGGCAGGGAAGAGATTCAGAGCAGCCCTGCGCAGAAGGACTTGGGGGTGTTGGTCGATGAGAAACTGAACATGAGCCGGCTCCAGTGTGCGCTCGCAGCCCAGAAAGCCAACGGTATCCTGGGCTGCATCAAAAGGAGCATGACCAGCAGGTCAAGGGAGGTGATCCTGCCCCTCTACTCTGCTCTCGTGAGACCTCACTTGGAGCATTGTGTGCAGTTTGGGTGTCCTCAACACAAGAAGGACATGGAACTGTTGGAACAAGTTCAGAGGAGGCCATGAGGATGATCAGGGGACTGAAGCACCTCCCGCACGGAGACAGGATGAGAAAGTTGGGGCTGTTCAGCCTGGAGAAGAGAAGGCTGCGTGGAGACCTCAGAGCAGCCTTCCAGTATCTGAAGGGGGCAATAGGGATGCTGGGGAGGGACTCTTCATGAGGGACTGCAGTGACAGGACAAGGGGTAACGGGTTCAAACTTAAACAGGGGAAGTTTAGATTGGATATGAGGAAGAAGTTCTTTACTGTAAGGGTGGTGAGGCACTGGAATGGGTTGCCCAGGGAAGTTGTGAATGCTTCATCGCTGGCGGTGTTCAAGGCCAGGTTGGACAGAGCCTTGGGGGACATGGTTTAGTGGGAAGTGTCCCTGCCCATGGCAGGGGGGTTAGAACTGGATGATCTTAAGGTCCTTTCCAACTCTAACTGTTCTATGATTCTATGATTAAATGGCATCACATCACCTCTATCGAGTGCGAGGGCCTTTCTAAGCCTTAAGGGACTCCGCAATTTCTAGTGTTTCTTTATGGAATTTATTACCACCCCCATGTGGTGACAGGCTTGACATTTCCTATTGTTCACTGGAGAATTTCCTGCAGCATCTTGGCAGTGTTGGCTTTTAGCAGGTGTAATAAAACTCCAGAAATCCAATCTGGCAGCCAGTATTCCACTTCCTAAAAGTGATTTTGCTTCTACTTCCAGCTTTCTCCAGAAAGACTTCACCAAGAGACACAGCAATTGCAAAACGTCTTTCAGTTTTACCTGCAGTTAGTCCTGATACACATGTGCCAAGACATTAGTGAGCTTCAAATACAAAGAGATTTTCTGTTTTAGCCATATATGCTGTTTGAAAGCTATGCAAACTATTTTAGAAGTGATAAAGCCATTCTAATTACCAATCCGACTGCAGCTCAGCAACTATCACAACAAAAATGAAGGGTAATGCACTGCCACAACGTGAAGCAACCAGCACAGAAGCCTGGTGTGAAATACAGAATCACAGCCCAATTCTTAAGGCAGGCTCAAGTCCCCAGACAGTCTCACACACTCAGTCCTTGTCATCTGCCACCCCTAGTTTTAATTCTTTTTGCATATACCAACACCCCAAAGTCCTTCTCCGCAGGGCTGCTCTGAATCTCTTCTCTGCCCAACCTGTAGCTGTGCCTGGGATTGCTCCGACCCAGGTGTAGGACCTTGCACTTGCACAAAGCAACTGGGAGTGGTGGTAGTAGGAAGATCCCCAAAAGGCAGAAGACACGCATGGTGCAGACATTGGGTACCAGGCTGCTCATCTCTTGCCCTCTCTGGAGCACATGAGGAACTCTACATAGACATTGGAGAGCTCAAGAAAAACCAAACACACACAACCCCATTTCTATTAAGGAGATCAAATCCCACTGGGCCATACACATGTAATAGAAACTGTTTCATGGACATCAAACCCAACAGAATCCTGCCCATCTTTTTGGAGACAGGACATCCAAAAAGGGCTGCTTACCCAATGGAGAACATAGACTGCTCTCCAAAAGTCGCTGCACAGCAAGCACATAACCATGACCAAGGGCACTATTAGTGATGATAATAAAGTTACAGCAGCCTCTGGATGAGGTTTTAAGCCCCACCACACTGCCAGACACATGGCTGAAGGCGCACGGCCAGCACAGGGAAGTTGAGGGGGAGTGTTTTAGCTGCTGAGAACTAAAAAATAGTAAGACCTCCCTACTGATGTGTTGTGCCAAGTCATCACCACAGTACCCAATACTCTGACCTCTTCCTTAAGTAATGAATTATGTAAACTTCCAGCAGCAGAGCACAGTTTAAGTTTCCTCCCTTGGCAGTTCAGTGGCCCTGAATGCCTCATAAGCAGAACCTCCAGATTTGCCCCCGCCCCACGGCTGGATCCTCCAAAGAGCCCTGAGCAGGGCACAGCTCAGCTTTGGAGGCTCACTGCTGCAACACCAACATGTGCAGTGGTTTGACATACTGCTTGCTTTCTTCTCTGACAGCTCTCTGACAACAGAGCTCACATTTGGCCTCAAAGTCAAGTTTTGGAAGGTTTTACTAGACTGACAAATCGTGGCTTCTATCTGCGGCAAAAGGCAGATGGAGATGAGGGATAAGGAGAAAGGTGCATTTCTGGGCTTGACAAATAGGCAGCCCTCAAGCTTGGCTTTAAGGATAGAGAGTTTATGAACAACTGATACCCACATTTACCTCTCTATTACTTTTTCTTTACTTCTTAGCATCAGAGTGGAGATCCCAGAGCTGTGCTTAGATGATCCTAAAAGGAGCTGTCGCTCCTCTCCCCCCCTTGCTGATAAAGCCTCTTTTCATCAGACAGCACAGCTCAGCATAGCAGCAGGCCAAGAACAGCAGAGGCTGTTTTCCTGCCTGCATTGCTCCGGTGTGAGATTCCTGCCCTTCGCTGCCCAAGAAGAACTCATGAAAACTTAAGAAAACAACCACCATCAGCAGTCCCAGCTGGGAGGTACAGGCTGTGTTAGACTTGCTGCTCTTCTGCACGGCAGGGTCACAAAGCCAGATGACAAAGCCACCCAGAGCTTTTGGGAAAGACTCATCCACTGGGCATTACACTCCATCAAGGGAAAGCTCATCAATGTAAAGAACAGCATAATCCTTCACATAGAACTGGATTTCTGTCATTAAAAGCAATACACAGCACACCTGATAAAAGGAACCCCTGTACCTACTCCTGAGGGTCAATGCCCCCATGGTCAAACCTTATTTTGTACCTATCAGGAAAATCACATCATCTTGTGCTGTGACACTGAAAAGAATTCCCTGCGACGATTCTATTTGAGTAACTTGTATCAGCATCTTCTGAATCTTCCACTGGTTCAGCAGCCAAAAGGAAAGTCACAGTATTTAATCCTGTGTGTTCTTTTGAAGAGGAGCATCAGCTCTTTCATGAGAAGTTTTGAATACCAGTTTTTATTACCTTGTTCAACCATCAATTGATAATGAGAAACTACAAACCAGTAAGTCACAGAAATCATCTGAAGGGATAGAAATTATCACCTAAGAAGGATGACTGCCAAGGCAAGAAAAAGGGCTCGTACTTTGTTTTGTAGTTGTTATTTTTAGGGAAAGGAGTTGATAAATAAGAATGCATCCCCAAATCCAGACATCCCATGTTCACATCCCACTGCCATTGGAAAACACTGCAGAAATCAGCAGAGTGAAGCAGAGATCTTCACCACCAGAGAGCACTCACATTCAGGATTTCTCCCACCTGACAAACACTCCAGTCAAAAATAAAACTGCTCTTACCGAGGAAATGATGCAACTTCAAATGCACTCAGTACAAATAAAGAGCTAGCTGGCACCACTTGGAACCCATACTGCAAACCAACATCTGCAGCATGCAGCCCATTACACACAGGCACCCACCATACGATCACCACTCAACTGCTGCAATTCAAAGCAGACAGGGAATTTCTGATTAATCATTTACACCCTAACTCCTCAGTACCGAAAGATAAACAGAAACTTATAGGGCACACAACAGCTCTGCAGGACCATTGCTGAGTTCAGAACTGAGCTCATGCTCATAACCTGTGCCAGCTTCCAGGGAATCCGTCTGCAGCGAGATACCCGGCTGGGGCGTGCCACAGCGCCTCAGAAACACATTTCCCATCTCTCCCTCCATCTGTCTAATGTCTGAGGAGCAGAGCAACTGCTGGAAAAATCACGTCAGGTCACCAGCTGTCTCATTTGCTGTTACTTGAAGAGAGCTGAAGTGTTGCTATTGGCATCATGGAGTATTTTCTGCTGGGAAAAGACCCTCTCTCTCAGCTGGAACTACCCCTTTCATCACTGCTCCCAGACTGACACCCATCCTGCTTTACCTACATGCAGACACAGGAGAGCTTTCCAGCGGCAGCAGCAGGTGCTCAGTAAAGCTCCTTCCTCTCACCCCTCCCTGCTCCTGATGCTACACAGATGCTCCAGAAACAGAACATCTGCACAAGTCACAACACAGCCAGAAGCTGAAGACAGCCTTCATTTCACTGTACAGCAGAGGCTTACAGGAAAAGAACTGTTAACAAGGAAAGCACAATTCCAGTAATTCAGGACAGATACAGGAGCACTACAGAGGCACCAGCCTGCGCTGACAGCCAACAGCAAACCCAGTACCCCTCAAGGTTAACAGAATAAAAGCTGATGGTTTCAAACTATTACCTGCTGCCAACTTACTCAGTAACTCCAAAGCACAAACTGAAACATTTCCTATCAGCATACTGTTTTTCTTCCTCCCTCCTTCGTGCACGGGAAGAAGGATCCAGCAGCTGCGCACCTCTGGCGTGCGAAGAGGCACAACTCATTTTCCAGTTGCAAACACCCTGTGTGGTTTGGGTTATTCCCCCAAAGGGGTGCACATATCTTAAGTTATTTTTTACCACCAAATATATATATTTAAACCCCATCTCTGCAGGCTTTGGCTCTGTTCTCATTGTAAACAGGCACAAAGACATCTAATTAAAACTCACGTTCATGGATAGTCAAGGATGGGCCTTTAGGCTGTGTTAACTAAGGAAGGGAACTTAAGTAGACTTCTGGCAGTGAAACTGTATTTACCTGGCTTTAAATGCAAGACTGCATAGCCAGTTGTGGCGACACACAGGAACAACTATTCTGCTTTGGGAAGTGAGATGACTTTGCTTTAAGCACACCTGTGTGTGTGTGTCAGACTATTGTGCCTTTTACATGCCACACCAGGTCTCTCTGCTAAGATTTCAGGGCAACATAAAGACTTTATTTTAGGTAAACTGCAATAAACTCAGCTGTCAAGTGGAAAAGAATGACTTTCGAGTCTTTCAGCAAGTTGCTCATAAACAGTATTATAGCGAATCATCCTCAGCACAAGAGAACTCAGATAAACAGGATTTGTATTGGCAGAACTAGAGCTAAAATATCCTGCACTTGGAAAAACAGAGCAGAAAACTGTCCAGTCAGTGTTACCTCCCTGAGCTGGGAACAATCCAAGTCTACCACAGCCCAGAATATGCATGTCTACAATGCTTTGATCCATCCTGAGGGACAGAAAAACGGGAACTGAAGTTTACTTAGTGCGCAGGTGAAGGTTTTCCTTGCAGTTGTGCTGTGTGGATCCAGCTTTCAGATGCTGCCAGTTGAACAAAATAGGAAATGCCATTCAGCGTGTTCTGCACCACTCCTTTCCTGTGCGGAGGGAGCAGAAAGGGCAGGGGGAGAAATACTTCATTCAGCTGCAATCTGCACTCAGCTTTGGAAAGAAGGTTAAAAGAGTCCTTTGTAATGATGTCATGGGGGTTTAGGGTTTTGCTTTTCTTAAAGAAAACAGTAAACTCTGAGTGACTGGTGCCACATCTCCTCAGCCAACCGCCATCAGAGCATGCTGTAATTTGACAAGGCTGATTCAGCTCCAGCACTGCTGACCCTTGAGTCGCCCACAGAGCTTCGCAAACCCACTAGGTAAGGTGGGGGAAAGTAAAAGGAAGATGGATGCTAAGCTAGCTCTAATGAGTGCTGAGTTAACAGCTAAAGCCGTGAAATATAGCTAGTTAGAAATGGGACTAATACTCAAATCCCACTCCTGAAACGTGAAGTTAAACCTCGCACTGAAAAAATGCCAAACCACTAAACATGGGAGTCACTGAACTCTCATTGCTATTTGCGTCAGACAGACTGAGCTGCCTCTCATCCAGCAGGGAAGAGGTTCTGCGTCCTCTTTTTACATGTCTACAAGCAGAGCAGAAGGCACAAGCAGCCTTGTAACAGATAATGAGACAAAACGCAGTTCTTTGGAAAGCTTCCAGAGATGCACCATGTAATGCTGTGTGGTTTTATTCCCCTCCACACAAGAGAAAGTTGCTACTGAGCCCAGGTGGAGGGAAGAAACACACTCACAATTTCTGTGCCACGCAGTAAAACTCACACTTTCCACGTGAACACTGTCAGATCCTGGTGCAGTAAATGATATTGCTCTGCTTGGAGCAGGAGGTTGCCCTGAATGACCTCCCGAGGGTGAATTATCCAGTGATCCTGTATCTGACCAGGAAAGAGGAGAACAGGCTTGGGAGAGCAACAAAGCAACTGCCATGTACCCATAACCTCTGACTTCGTAATCTGCCAAATAAAAGCACATGATCTCCAGGACAGTAAAAAGAAAGCTCAAAAGTCAGGTACATGTCTCCTGGATTCAGCAGTAGCAGCCATTTTGCTCCTTAGTAGCTGGGGCAGCGCTGTTTGGGCTTCAGTCTGAGAAACATGCTGATGACACCGGTGTTTCTAGTTGTTGCATGTAATGTTTACTCCACCAAGCACTTTCCAGCCTCACGCTCTGCCAGCGAGGGGGGGCACAGGAAGCCGGGAGGAAGCAGAGACAGGACACCTGACCCAAACTAGCTGAAGGGGCATTCCATCCCACAGCATGTCATGCCCAGGACAGAAACTGGGGGGAGTTACCCGGCAGAGCGAGATCGCTCCTCCCTAGGGCTGGGTATCGGTTGGTGGGTGCTGAGCACTCGCATTGTGCATCACTCCTGTTTATTGGTTTCTTTTCCTTTTCCCCTTTTAGTTTTATATTCTCTCACCTTGTTATTTCCCTTATCATTATTACTACTGGTAGTAGCAGTACTGGTTTTGTGTTATACCTTAGCTACTAGACTGTTCTTATCTCAACCCATGGCATTTGCATTCTTTCGATTCTCCTCTCCATCCCCCTGGGGAGCAGGTGGGGGAGAGAAAAAAAGAGGGATCGAGCCAGCAGCTGCCTGGTTCCAGGGAATGGCTTAAACCTGCCAGAGGGGAGATTGAGATGAGCTCTTAGGCAGAAGCTCTTCCCTGGGAGGGTGCTGAGGCACTGGCCCAGGGTGCCCAGAGAAGCTGTGGCTGCCCCATCCCTGGCAGTGCTCAAGGCCAGGTTGGACACAGGGGCTTGGAGCAAGCTGCTCTAGTGGAAGGTGTCCCTGACTGTGGCAGGAGGCTGGAACTAGATGAGCTTTAAGGTCCCTTCAACCCAAACCAGGCTGAGATTCTGTGATTTTGGTGGTTGTCACTAATATTCATTACCTAACAAATGATACTTCACAGAAGTAGGAGCCTGCCTGGATTCTTGGGCTAATACATTTCCGAAAAGATCCCATTTTAAATCACTTCAAAGGGCTCTGAGTTCCACTGGCCTAGAATTAAAAATAGAACAGTGTGGTCACAGTTGTCTCAGCTGCAGAAGATGAGGTGTGGCTATTTTACAGGTTATCTACATAGGAATTCTGAGCGGTACTTGTGCTGTCTCACACTAGTATTTGAGTCGTCTCTGAGCTGCTGAGCAGGAGCTGTCTCAACAGAACACCCACGTAAAATCAAAAGGAAGTAAATGAACAAAACCTTCCCAGTGAGAATTTAAAAGGAGAAAAAACCCCAGCATGTAAATCAAGTGATGTGTTTCAATAATCAAACCATGTAAGTCCTTCTCTACATTGCTAACGTTCCCCTTGCATTATCAGGGTTTAACAGCTTGTACTGTTGGCATTTAGAAATTCACTCCTTTTGCAATGGATGATGAATGCATAAATAACAGCACTCCTACTGCTCAGATGGTTTTCCACTCCAAGAATGTAAAGTGAAGTACTTAAGACAGTTGTGCAAATACATTAGCTTATCTTGCCTACCGTACCCTGCATTTCATAGAATCATAGAATAGTCAGGGTTGGAAAGGACCTTAAGCTCATCCAGTTCCAACCCCCCTGCCGTGGGCAGGGACACCTCACACCAAAGCATGGCACCCAAGGCTCTGTTCAGCCTGGCCCTGAGCACCACCAGCGATGGAGCATTCACAACTTCCCTGGGCAACCCATTCCAGTGCCTCACCACCCTCACAGTAAAGAATTTCTTCCTTGTATCCAATCTAAACTTCACCTGTTTACATTTTAACCCATTACCCCTTGTCCTGTCACTGCAGTCCCTAATGAAGAGTCCCTCCCCAGCATCCTTATAAGCATCCATATCCACAAGGATGGTGATCAGGTGCTGCTGGGACAGGTCAGGAGCCAAAACCACAAGAGCTGTGTTAAATCACAATGTGCTGTAAAGCACAGAAATGCCTATAGAAATCTGCCTGGCTTCCTGGCCAGAACACAGACAGCCCTGCTTAGGGACTAACTACTCACTATTTGCATTTAGATGAGATGGGGCAGCTCACCGTAACTACTCTAAAAGAAACCCTAGTTATGCAGAAACATAACTAGTATTTGTGCATTATTTGCATGATTTGTGTTGCTTGTCTTGGTCCAAATAAGGCATCCAATTTTATTTGAGCTTTAATATTACCACAGGGCTAAGCAAGCCTTTGGAAGTGCTTGCAGATGCTGTGCTGTATCTTAGCACTGCAAGACGATTCTTGGGGTTTTGGAGGCCTGTATCAAAACAATGCTGTATTCAGGATACTCTTGCAGCATTCACAGCTCAGCACTGAGCGTGAGCTTAACAAATGCAGAACAATGAAGCATGTGAACACCAGCAACTCGAAGCAGCTGACTGCAGATGGAGTCTCCAAGCATGTACAAAGGAAACCTGTGAAATATCATGGTTGTACCTTGGCACCATGGCTTGTGGGATAGATCAAGGTGTAGTTAGCCATGAGTACAGAGTTCTGTTAATTGTGCAGCGTAGGCAGAAAACTGGGAAGGTGCTATAGGACATCATGGATGTGTGAGAAGGGGGCGGTGTAGAAAATAAGGCTGAAAGTCATCACCATGCAGTTGCTGATGAGGCTTCATGTTGTTTGTTTATACAGGACGTGCTGCGTCAGGGTCAGCAGCAGTTATGGGAATAGGCTTTGTTTTGTACAATCATAGAATCACAGACTGCTTTGGGTTGCACAGGACCTTGAAGCTCATCCAGTTCCAAACCCTGCCACAGGCACAGACACCTTCCACTAGAGCAGCTTGCTCCAAGCCCCTGTGTCCAACCTGGTCTTGAACACCAGGATGTTCAAGACACATCTGCAAGGATGGGGCAGCCACAGCTTCTCTGGACATGCTGTGCCAGCACCTCAGCAGTCTCGCAGGGAAGAGCTTCTGCCTAAGAGCTCATCTCAGTCTTCCCTCTGGCAGGTTAAAGCCATTTCCTGTTCTCAAAATACTTTGTGATTTGGAAAGCGCTGGCAATCCATGTTTAGGTGTCTACTAGCGATCCACAGCGGAATACAACTGTCAACCACGATACACCATGAGTTCAGCTTGTAAAACCCATGTACAATGAATGCTTATCCAGTGAGAAGCAGTGACTCAGTCAACAACCTCACCCTAAAGTGTCCTTCAGTTAGCTAAAGAAATCCTGTGCAGGTCTGGCTCAAGAGGCACACCATTTACCACAGCAGTCCATGACACACTTTAAACCTTCAACATAACACAACCCTTAGTACTCGAATTTTAAACACTTAATAGATTGCAATGCAACAGTCACTACTACATGACTCTGAGTGTACGCATCTAAATCAACGCTGAGTACAGTATTTCCATTTATATATATATATATATACTTGCATAAAACTAACTTTATTTACACAAGGTTCCTCCTAGCAAATACAGCACAGGCTCTTCTGGCTTGCTCGTGTAACTGAAACTAATGAATAAAGTGATTGCTTATGCAATCCTGTAGGAAAATGCATCTATAGCTTTGTAATACAACTAAATGGTTTGATAGACTTGCAGATAAGGACAGAGCTCACGTGTTTCACTCACAGCACTTTTATGCAGTGCCAACAAAATTACTACAAATTCTGGTTTTGTCCAAAGGAGAGTGGAATGTATTTATGAAATTACTCTTTTCCTCTTAAATATATTCAAGAGAGACTTACAGGAAAAGAAATAAAGTTTAGTTATAGCCCATTTTCATCTCTGGCCTTTGAGAACAAAGGAACCTGAGACTGCATATCGACACTCCTCTTGAGGACCCATTCTTGGGCCTTTTAACTGGAGCAGGTTGGCATTAACAGGTAAGGAAATGGTCCTACATATAGAAAACCCAGCCAAGAAAACAACAGGAAGTACGGACGGTTATTAACACGGTATCTTCAGTTCTCTCAATGTCCCAGGTCAGAACAGATACAAACCAGCTGATTATTTTTTCATTTCTCTCATGCAAGCAAGCTTTGACTTCTGAAGCTGCTTGCTTGTGTAGTGAAATGTGCGTCTCAGTCCTGAAAGAATTACAGTTCAGCAGTGAAAATGCCAATGGTTCCAGGAAACGGCCATGCAAAACCCTTCTAAACTGTGCAGTAACCTGAGACAAGAAAAACTCTTTCCTCAGTCCAGATTTGTTGATGTAACCTTAAGCAAGACAGACCAGGGATCCAAACCAGTTTAACACCATTTGAAGAGGCAGTTCACCTGAAAATACCTCCTCTGGGCTGTGGCTCATCCAATTCTGGAGAACAATAGGTACCCATCAGCCAAAGCAGTGGGCCAGGAGGAAGGATTCCTGTGTGGCTTCGGCAGACACTGAGGGGAAGCCCTGAACACAGGATCAGTATGTTAAGACAAACCAACCTGGGCAACCAGGCAGCAATAATAACTCATCATTTCCCCTCAGCCACCCAGTGTTGCTTTATCGGTGTTATTTCTCCAATTCTTCCACCTTTTGTTGGTGGGGGTAGAGTGGTAGTGAGGAGAAGCGGGGACAAAAGGGAGGCTGGAGAGGAGGCAACAGACAGCGTAATTCCATCATAGAATCATCGAATAATTAGGGATGGAAAGGACCTTAAAAGCACCCAGTTCCAACCCCCCTGCCATGGGCAGGGACACCTCACACCAAACCATCATCTCAGGTTTGGGGGTTCATTTGCACTTTAGTTTAAACAAGCCAGATTTTGTTTACTGTCCTTTCACAAACAAACTAGGAGTCACTCTTCACAAACCAGTAATCACTCTTCATCAATAACCATCTCTGGGCAACCTGTGCCAGCGCCTCACCACCCTCACAGGGAAAAGCTTCTCCCACAGCATGTATGATACCGTTGGCTTCACAATATACTGACCAAATGTTAGTGCACAAGCTGCAGACACACACCCTACAGCACGCTCTAAACCATTGCCCAGGAGGTGGAACTGGTTGTTTAAACACAGGCTCTTGCTCCACAGCACCAGTTGCTTTTGTCAATGAGTAATTAGAAGGTAAAGGCTAAGAAGATGGGCAGAGGTGATGCTTAGAGCAGTATATAACAAAACAAAGCTATCAAGGTAGACATGGTTTCGTGTGAGGTGTCCCTGCCCATGGCAGGGGGGTTGGAACTAGATGATCTTAAGGTCCTTTCCAACCCTAACTATTCTATGATCCTACATTAAAAGTTTCTAACCACCACCAGCACGCTGGCCAAGCAGTGGTACCATTTTCAAATTACAGCTTGTT
The DNA here is from genome assembly GCA_017639245.1 of Myiopsitta monachus. Classification (NCBI taxonomy): domain Eukaryota; kingdom Metazoa; phylum Chordata; class Aves; order Psittaciformes; family Psittacidae; genus Myiopsitta; species Myiopsitta monachus. The sequence goes on from CM029919.1 coordinate 5,400,367, forward strand.
GGACACCAGTTACTTCAACGCCACTGCAATTGCTGAAATCTTCAGTTTGCTGAGGAGCAGCAGCATGCTGTGCAGCTAAGGCTTATTCGTCAGGTTTTGCAACCAGTAAAATGACCCAGAGAAATAATCACAAATTCACAAGGGACCAATTCCTCATGTTAGACTGAAAGGACTACCAAAATATCTAACCAGATTAAGGAACTGTTATCAAATCAATGGTATCAAGCCAGTAACCCACATTAGCAGATTGCAAGCCTTTACAAGCCATTGCTCATTTATAATAGCAGCTTTATTGCTGCTTCATGAACCCTGGAATTGGTTCAGGGCCCCCTCATGGTCCTGTTTCCCCTCACATTGGGGAACTAACCCACAGTGGCTAGCACGTACTGTACTGTGCTGGAAAGGGCAGCCCAGGACCAAAGAGGGCCACAGCACGAGCAAAGGCAATTTCTTAGCTGCGACCATGGAACCAGCCAGATAAGCAAGTGGGATTTCTGGCAGCACCACTCTGCTGCCAGCCCTGGGATCAAAGTATTATTTCAGCTACTGACAGATTATTCAGGGAAGCATCCAAACAAGTCCATTTCGAATAAAAAAGTCTGACATGATGGGCCTCGTGCTGCCTGGCAGCCCTGGGCACAGCTGCTGCTACAGGCACTGCCTCCTTCACAGCTGGCACTCGCCACCTATGAGCACAACAAAAAGCAGGACATGAAAAGAACAAGCACCCTGTAGAGATTCGAAGGAAACAAATACAATAAAATAGTTGTAAACTAGTTCAGTGACATGTGGGCCGCAGAACCCTCCAGCAGAAAGACCTGCACCTTCCTGCATAGCAAAATAAGCCTGTGTCAAGCTGGCACCTTCAGTAAAAGGGCATAACTTTGAAAACCCACTCCTCAGCTCGTGCTGCTGCTCTGTCAGCAGCTCACTGATGTGGTTTATCCCTTTAGTGCCTGATAAACCCCTAGTAAACATATGACAAGTAGTTTGACCATATGACACTAACCTGACCTTTCCCAAGATGACAGCTGATGCCACCTCACAGAGTAGCATAAAAGCTTTGAGCAGGAAAAACACTTATTCCAAATGACCTCCTCCAGCACTGGTAACATTCTCACTTTGTGTTAGAGCTGAGAAGCTGGATGAAACTTTGCCACAGGTACCAAACCAGAGCGCACGACTGCTCTTACTGCTCAGGGTAGAAGGATCTTTGTGCCAGAGCACTCCCCACGACTGCTCCTGGGCAGGGAGGAAAGGCACCCAGATAGAGCAGGAGGGCTCAGGTGACATGAGCTCACCAACTGAGCCCCAGGACCACCTTCGGTCCCTGCTCACTGCTACGGACATGAACGCTGGAGAACACAGAGGAAACCAAAGTTTATATTCATCACAGTCACGAAACAACAGCTGAACAGTTCATACAAATTACAAAATGACTTAAGGGGAAGAAAAGGAAGTAAGGTTCCAAAACAGGATTAGACACTAATGTGAAACTCCAAGATGCATTCACTGCTCCTGATACAATCTAGCTCTCATCAAGCTTTGCTTTCCCAGAATTTGAATGTGTGAGGAGGTCAAGAATGACCCAATGAGGAGCTGCTCTCCAGAATCTTCCCTAGCGCTACTCTAAGGCACAGTTTCTCCAAAACTTAAAATACATCGAGGATCTTGAGAAACCCTGTGCCTCCAGCATACTTCAGGGAACATGGAACATTCTCAGTGCCAGACCTTTTCTCTCCTGCTGCAGCTGAGCAGGACATAAGCACAGCACTAGCCCTTAGCAGTCACCCACCACTGTGCTGGGTACATCCCCCTCTGCCTCAGGACCTCCTCAGCCCAGGAGCTGCTTCTGCCGCCCTCCTGCTGTCCCCTCCCTGGAAGCTGTCCAGTTTGCAGTATTTTCTGGGTGAAGGCTTGAGGACACACAGGAAGGTTGGTTTCACTTTCACAAAACAAACATTCAATAGCTTTATTCTATCTGGTGTCCCCCCCCCAATACCAAACAGTTTAAGGATTCCCTAAATAGAAACGCAACTAACACAAGGCTTAAAGGTTGTCTCAAAGGAAAACTGTATGCAACAAAACCCCAGCCTGTCAATTCCACACACATTATTCCAGACTGCTCTGACTCCAGTTAGGCAAAGAAAAAAAAAAACCCAAGGAAAATGCAGTAGCTGCTAAAAGGGAATTTAAGGAAGTTCTTAACAATTCTTTTCAATACCAGGAAAAAGGATTTAAAACCACCTCAGCTGAGCCAGCATTACGAGACCTCTGGATCCCCTGCACACACCTCTGGTGGCAGGCATGCCTCTGCCTCAGGCTGTGTAAAGCCACACAAAATGTCTCTGCTGGGAGCCACCTCCGGGTGTCATTCCATGTGAAGACAACAATGATGTTGCAGGCAGCAGCCTCAAAGCACTTTGGATAACACAAAACTAAAGGTTTTCCTGATGTGTTTCCAGTTGTGTGTTCGAGTCCATCACACCAGTACCTGGGAACTGCCACTGGAGACCAACTGCAGACACTGCTGGTGGTGATGAACATTCTGGCAGGAAGATCTTGCCCTGGGGAAGGCATCAGGAACTTTTACCTTCCTTCTGGATGGTTCGGATGATGATGCTCTCAGAAGAGATCACAACGCTCATAACTTGGTGCTACTTCCTGTACCTGATCAGGCCAGTTTGTGCTCTCTGGGCAGCCCTCACAGCACAGTTTCCAGATTGTTCTCCCCCCAATGCCCGATCTCATCAGCTCAGAGATCTGCACAGCCCCCAAGAAATGCACCTTCATGGCAGTTCACCAACACAAAACCAGGTCTTTCCTGCAGCTGTAGTTTTGCAACACTGAAACCATCTTTGCAAGGAAGATTATCCAGGGACTATCCAGGAAGTGAGAAAATGGGCCTGGTATGGCTCGCACTGACCACCAACACGCATGCTGCCAGCAGGAGGCTGAGGTCTGCAGAAACCAGCCAGGAGGTAGAGGCAATGGCAGCAACGACACATTATTGCTTTCCGAAAGATCACCTTGGGCAACTTCCACTCCCAGCTATAAACTCAAGGCAGATGGGAGGGCAGGAGAGCAGCAAAAATATTACTGGAGACACACTCAAGCTTCACCTGGGGTTTTGTTCGTCTTTAGATGGACAAATGGGGGAAGGAAAAGCAAGCTCACAGATAAGGCTAGCAGTTAAAGTCCAGTTTACTGCATAAAATAGTAAGTAGCCTAAATAATACACATTGTAATGGCATGTCCTATTTTTGCTGTATGTGGATCTGGCAAATATGAGTCATCTTTGGAGGAAATCCCAAACTGCTCTCCTAGCACAGACGTATCTGCCCATAGAAAAGAAGGAACAAAGTCCATAATAAAAAAAGCCACCTTCACGTTAACACTAGTGCTGGCCAGATTTGCCATGGAATTGCAGCTGGAAAATGATGAAGCAAATGTTGATTATGATCACAGGCTGGTCATATTTGGAATAAGAGGAACAATCTCATGTGCTATCTTCACAAGTATGAGCTAATAAGTAAGTTTTTGTGAGATCCCAGAATATGCTTGGTGAGAAAGCAAGTCAAACCAAGACAAATAGATGCTCTGTACCTCATAGGAAAGTAATTTATTATCACTACTTCAACTCCTTCTCTATGATGTAATTCCAGGCAAATCTAGCAAGAAAAATCCAAGCCACACAAAGAATGGCAAGGTACACTTGCACATGTGAAAGCCAAAAGCAAAAGAGTGACAAACACTGCAGTGGGGTCCAGAGCCACCAGAAAATGGATGTACTGCAGAACATAACAGCAAAGACTTGCACCAGAGTAACACAAGTGACGCTTCTGTAGCTTCCAGAGGGTCAGGTGCTGGCTAAACAGCAAGGCCTTGAAGAACATTTCTGAAGGCTGACATGTATGATACCTGTGCTAGAAACAAAAAATAAACACAAGTGCGCTCAAGAAAAGAAGGTTTCCATTGACACCTTCTACGAGCGGAGCTGTCGAACAGAGCAAGGGGGATCAGCAACCAGAGAGGAACCAAGTGCTGAGGAAGGGATAAGGGGATAAAGGGGTCTGTCACCCCAAGTGAACAGGAGTCCCGGGAACCCCAGCATCACCTTGTACCATCAGTTCCCACCCTGGAAGGCTCCTGAGGATTCCAAGCTGAGAAACAACAGATCCAGCCAAATCAGTTTCCAGTCTTCAGCAGCAGCACCTGAAAGTGTTGAAGGGCAGGGACCTCCCTCCTGGAAGCCCTCAGCTCTCGCATCACTATAAGGTTCCTGTGAAAGTGAATTCTGACATTATCTGCTCCACAAAATCCTTCCATTGCCAATGCCTTCTCTGCGTTCACACATTTCCATGGGGCTGAAAACTCCTCCACTTTTCCACCCTGAGTGCAAGAAGTAATTGCAAAGGCAGAATCCTTGGTGTGAAACCCCTGTGGCAGGACAAGTCAATACAAGTTAATACTGGACAATCGCAAGGGGTTATCAACAGTGACAGCACCACTGAGCAGGGAGGTAAACACAGGCAAGACTACAGACAAACAGTATTCACCAGGGGCACTCGTGAGTTATTCCCTGCGTCTCATAACAACTACTGTTTTTCTTAAAATACATGCTCCTAGAGTAGAATGAACAGAACCATCTTCACCCTTGTTAAAAGAGGTTTTCAGCTTTCATCACTGTTAAGAAAAGTCTGAAAGCAACCACAGCATTAAGCCCAAAGGCTTAAATGTCAGCAGAAAACAAAACCAGTGAATGGTTGAATTTGTCAGCGCTGCTCACTCATCACCTACATGCAGTGAGTGTCCTGATGGTTTGTACATGATACGCGGTAGCATGTTTTTTCATGTTATTTCCTCCCCATGTTAAAAAAAAGAGGACAATTTGGCACCACAGCACAAACAAAACCCAGGTCAAAACTAGAGAAAGTGCTGTCTTCAGTGAGCAGTTTTTAGTTTGCAAAACATCCATTGCACTCTAACTCAGAGAAAATAAACTGAAGGTACAGAAGGCTCCCACCATCCCTGTGGACACCCAGGGATGACCAGAAGAGTGGGCACAATTGTGCCATTTTCCTACATGCTGCTACACAGCAAATCACTTGGGATCTGGTCACGGGTGCTATCAGCTTCCACATCAAATGCCTCATTAAGATAAACAGAGACTGCTCATGTACCTTAAATTGTTGTGGGCTATGACAAGCCCAGAACATCTCCATATGAAAGGTTAGAGGGTTGGGGGTTTTCCTCCCTCCCAAAAGCTTTCCCAGATTGGTTATGGGGCTTCCCACACTTTTGGCACTTGAGGTATAAAATCCTTTGGCACTGCACAAATGATGTGAAAGTGGTGCAGGAATTACTACTAGCACAAGATTTCAGCCACATAACTGAGAGGTATGGTGCACTCCTTGAAAAGGCAGCAAGGGTGTCTCAATGCAGCTAACCCACAACGCTGATCCTGACTACCTGAATATCTGAGCTCTCCAAAGCCCTCCCACATCCACAGTGTAACATAAACCAGACCTACAGACCAAGCCAGGCTTTCTGTAAGAACCTGTCTGTTTGTTCCATCCTGCCATATATTTTGGTTTAATAGTGTACATTAGTCAATGTAACCCTAGCAAGCTTTTCCTTTCATGTAGGCAAGGTGCTACAAAAAAAGTCTTCAAAATTCACTAAGTTACTGCATTTAACTGTTATTTTTTTCTAGATACAAGGGCATTACAGGAAAGGCAGAAGGCTAAGATTTTGTATTAGACGGAGTTGAAAATATTATGACCCTGTTCAACAGCTTCCATGATTCAGGTATAGTGTTTGCTACACATTTTCACTGTTCCCACGCTAGTCTGTACAATAAAACAAGTGAAACGCTACCTGTACAGATTCTACTCACCAACTTCAGAGAACAGTGTAGCAAAGCAGCTGAACTGCCAGTTACAAATCAGTCAGGGGAAAGGCTCCTGGCAGAAGACTAAGATTGATTAAAGAGTTTTCTTCCCAAATTCAGTAGTAACAAATCAGGGCTGGCTCTGAACTTAATCACAACCAAAGCCCCAAAACAACCTCATCACTTTGGAGAAGTCATGGAAGCCCTGCCTTTTGTACTTTTATCTACCAGCCTAGTATTGCTCTGCTCCTGGGAGCAGGAGTACTCAGCATCCAAACCCCACAACACCCAGTACTCCAGGCTGACTGACTGTACTGGTCACCCCTCACTACCCACAGGAATGGGGTGACAGCACCTAAAAAGAAAGAAGGCAGCCAAAATACTTTGGCTAAAAGCAACTCATTTTGACAATAAGCAGCTCCCCCAACCTTCAAGTTTCCAAAACCGTAAGCCCTTAACGGAAAACATGTTTTCTATCAACTGATCAGAAAAATTAAACAAAATATGCCCAATTATTTCAAAATCCTTCAACTTGCCTTTGATTTCCCATCAAGTCCAGCTTGGCAGTTTCACACCAGGTTTAAAAAGGTTTCTCTGTGTCTCCTTTTTCTTGGCATCCCCTCAGAGGGGTTTAAATTCAGGACAACTAATGCAGATTGGGGGAATGAGCTGCCAGAGACTGGAGATGTCTAGCTTAGGAATGTCTGCATCCTTGGAAGCCAGGATGCAGTACAGCCCAAAATCCAAGTTAAGAACAAACAAAGAAAAGATTTCTATTGTTTGCTTTGCTAGAGCCATAAATGCTACATTTAATAGGAAAGAAAGGAAAATGAACATCCCCCTTGCTCTATACTGATGCCTCCTTAGTGCTCTCTTCACCTGAAGGAGGTCAGGATAGAAACCACATACAGCAAAGTTTCTTTCTTACTGCGACACAGGCAAAACTCAAAAAGGAAACACTTTATTATCAAGCAGCATTGTCCAGAGTTACACATCTACCCCTCATTCTTATTTTAGAAAGTTTCCCTGGTAATTTGCTTGTGCTTTTCAAAAGCAAGTAATGTGTTTTGAATTATAAGAGGTTACAGGGACATTTTTGTGGTAAATTTGGACTTTCATGTGCAAGAACAAGCCCTCAGTGCTACAGAAATCCTTTCGGAAATAACATTTTTTTATCATTGCTAAGCACTTTTCAACAAAGTTTAACAGCTACTGCTCCACGGAGATGCTTACATCCAGCTTTAAAAGGATACTGGGGTACTTGTGCCCCTGCAAGCAAGAGGAAAAGCAGCACGGCATTTTTCCCATATTTTAGGAAGCAAAGGAAAGCATATTCTCTGCAGTATGCAGGGACAACAATTTTTCCAAGCAGATTCACTTAGAGACTTCCAGTGCTCAGGGTCTGGGATTCTGGAATTTTGCTGGAGGCCTAAATTGTACTTACAGCTCTTTCAGCTTTCTTTCATTCGTTCCCATAGTCTTTAAAGTCAGGATCAAGAAGGCACAAAACCCTGGCATTAGGAAGTGGAAGGCACTACTTCCAGCCTTGGAGGTTTATAAACTCCATATCCAGTTGCTTTATAAACAGTGCAGGGGAAGAAAGGCCTCAAACAACGTAGCTGGACTTTTCCTTTGAAGGTGAAACTTTAGCATTCATTCTTGTAAATAAAATAACCTATTTAGTGGAAGCTGAGTGACCTGAATAAAAGCAAAAGTTTAGCTGTAAGCACCTACAAGATGTCTAACCCCATGCAAGCCTCATTGTTCTCCTGATAACCGTGATGGAAAGGCCTCTACAGCCACCGGAGGTTTTGCAGGCTGGCACACCAGATTTTACCACCTCAATATACTATAGAAGAGCTCTTCCTGAAGAAAGCCGTGTTGTTCCTACAGTGGGAAAAGAGAACTTTTTGAGTTTGTTTTTCTTCGCTGTTCAGAGTGAGACAGCCACCCAGTAAGCTGTTAAAATATGGGTTCTCATTAATCTTTGGCTGCTCTGCTTCCTGGAAAGAACGATTTAGTAAACTGCCCGAGCTCCCTTCAGTTTCCCTACTGCGGGTTCATTCTAGGTACCATAAATAAAGTCCAGGACAATGCCCACTCTGATGCTTCTAATGGAAGCCAGATATCGAAGGGGAACCTTTTCAGAAAGTTTCAGCTGGTTCCCCAAAGTGTAATTCATTTGAGGAGCTTATCATTAACAGCTGTTTTATTCATGAGGTCTTTACATGCTACCCCCTTCCTCCCAGCTCAGCTTCTCACACCTGAGCTCTGACAGCATGCTACGTGTTGCCCATCTACACTGCTGCTCACACACACAGCTGGTCCCTGTGCAGTGTCAATGGGCTCCACACAGACCAAATGAGAACAACTTTGGCTGTAATAAACCCCAGGAACGAGGAAAACCTCATTCCAAGCAATAGATAGAGGTTATCTCAGGAACAGTTTAAGATTTAGATTTGAAGAAAAACAGTCTTTTCAACAGGCAGATTTATCTAATGCCCCTTTTCCTCGAAAGACAGAACAGCCTCATGCTCAAACTGCCCTTTTAGCATTTGAAGGCACCACAATGAAAACTTACCTCTGTTTAACAGACAGAAACATCAATACACAACAGCAAATCTAACCAAAAAACCCTGAAAGGATCAGAAATCCTCTAGAAACTAGATTCTAGAAGAATATAATTTCTAAGATCTGGAAATGAGTGTTTGCTACTCCGCCACTGAGCACGCACAGGCAAACCTGTGTTCAGACAGCTGTCGTCTTCTCCCCCCCCAGAATTTCTTCATTCCATAAAATATTCAACCATGACCCAGGAACTGATGATGTAACAGTCAAATATCCACCCAGACTGCATCTCCAAAAGGAATTTAAGTAAATACGACCAAAAGGGAAATGTTCAGGTAGTGCAAAAGCTTACTCAGCCTGAAAGAAATGCAAGGGGTGGGTGAAGCAGTAGTGCAGTAAAACCACCTAAAGAGGCAGATTTTTAAACAGAAGTCAATACAAAAGGCTCTTGACTACAGGAGACCACAAGACTCATTGGAAATATTAGCTAATATTTACTGTAAGACTCTGGCAGCCATCCTTTAGTTAGAGAAATTCAGAAGGCGATGATAAATGACTTCAGTTAGGACGATGCAGGCAATACAAGCCACCTCAAATGGACAGTAGTCAAACACAAGAGCAGGATTCTGCTTCACAGCATCACAAATCACTGCCCAATCGGAGGATCTTCAGGACCCATATTACCTCATGAGAATCTACAAAAGAACTGCAGATAAGAGGCAAGGATGAAAGCAAAAAGGCTCCTGAGGAATTCCTAAATGACCAGCTGACCTTGTGTAGACATACTCTATGCAAACAGCATAAAAAATGATGCAGTGAGGAGCATCTCCTGTTGAGCTAATTCACACTAGTGCTGGTTACAAAACTGATTCTGAGGGGCTTTTTCCTCACACCTGATGCCATGCAACATGAATATCCCTCCCCAGCTTGCTGCTAGCTCGCTACCTACAATTGCATTCTATTATCTGTGCTCTGACAAGTACCATAAATGCAGGTCAATGTCAGCTGGCAAGCCAGGACACCAGGCAGGTCTGGGGCACAGCATTCCCAGCATGAGGATTTAGAGCTGTAAGGTACCCTGAAAGACTAATCTCATTCATAAATCTGACCTAGTATATTATTCAACACCCGTGTCTTAAAATGTACTAAACACTACCTCACCCACACTGCTATAAAAAGACTACTGTAAAATTCCTCCCTGAGAACAGCAGGTATCCATAAGGCAGGGGAGGACAGACGTGGAAAAGACGACTCAGTGAAGCTATATAAATTCAGCACACGTGGAGGCAAAACAAATCCCATGGCAGGATCATTTCATTCAGTGCTTTGAGTCAGGGAATGCTGAGCGCACCTGTAGCAGCCATTGGCTCCATAAGCTGAATGTCCAGTCCCTGCAGGATCTAAAAGCTAGCCTTGAGCCCCCCTTTGCTACTGCTCTAGTTGGGATTTGTTTCTAAAGTGAGATCGATGGCCTTTTCCATTTACAAAGATGAAGCTGGCCCCCATCCAAGCTCGTAACTCTAATTTTGATGGACTAAGGGGAATCTTCATTCCATTCATTCCTAATTCTGACACAAAACAGTTCTCTGCAAGCTGAGCAGTTCTGAAGAAGCCAAGAAGAGCTTCAGAGACTTAACTGCTGACCATCCAAGCAGTGAGGAACATCCTACAGCATCTGTGGTGCAGGCACTTCTCTCCAGAAGCAAGCAGACTCCTCCCAGCCCCTTTTCAATTCACTACTACATGAGCAATTCAAATATTCATATCTATTTAAAATAAGGAAATTAAAATGACTTAAAGGCATGAAAAGCATGTTTATTAAGCATGAATATTTCATTACCAAAAGCACAAATGAAACCAAGCATTCACATATTTCCTCTGCTGGAATTAGACACTTCACTACCTAGTGTGAAGCCAGGTCTCTCCTACCACAACTTCAACCAGAAATCTGAATGTTTCAGATGGTACTTGAAAGATAAGAAAGCTGGTGTAAAATCATTGCTACAACATAGACAGCTCCCCTTTGCTCCAATACTTTAAGGAAGATTAAGTCTACAGAAGAGCAGAAAGGTGCTGTACAGGCGAAGAACCCAATGCTATCTATGATCCACATCCCTGCTGAGAAAGAATTGTTTCTAATGTTTTTATGGGTCCCTGATCCTCTGAAGATGAAGACAGGAGCAAATTAAAGTGTTTGATCAACCCCAGATTCATGCAAGTTTTGCCAGACCTCTTGAGGACAGATAAAAGGAAAATAGTCCAGTCTCCAGATCTAGAGGAGACTGAACTGCACAAGAGTTTGGCCTTTCAGAACTGCAAGAGTGAACATCTGTCTACAAAAAATGCCCTATTAAAAGGGGCTGCTAACAACTGCATTAGAGCTTCTTCTCAGCTGCTTTTGCAGGCGATTATAAAGTCTGTACATTTTCAGCACTATCTTCAGCTCTTTGTGTCCAAAACTGCCTCCACAGGAGCATGCTGTAAACCCAGGAGACTAACAGCTATTCACACCAGCTATACAAAACACAAACCAAGTCACTTCTAGGACTGAGAGATACTAGAGACTCAACTCACCACATCACCTGAAAGAAAAAGATGTCTTTGAAAGCTCTGAAAGGCATAGCCTATACACAACTGTGTTAAGAAAATCCCTTCAAGATCTCTCACTACAGCATTTGAACCCAATTTTCTGTTTCAGTTTGCCGCAACCCTTCTATAGAACTGCAGCCTACACCTCACCCTGCCTGCACAGCAAACACTTGCCTCAGCAGCAAACCCAGAGAATACTCAGAGAACCATATCTTCTCTATAGATTCTTAATACCCAAAATACTATTCATCATACCAAATGCTATCTTTCAAAAGTATCTGAAATAAATACAAATTTAGAACTATTGCCTTAATTTAGGATAGCTTTGAAAATGCTGGGCTTTGTATTGCAAGAAATAGTTGAGAAACAGAAGAAAAAAAACCCTTTTTCATATTTTTAACTGAATGCAGAACTGTTGTTTTATTAAGTGTTGCTTTAAGAGCTCAGAAATCACTATATGTGCCGGGAGACAACTACAAGGACTATTACACTGTAGTTCTTCACACCCCATCCTCAGGCTCAGGTGGGCTGGCACAACTGGGACACTATCTTAGCAGCAAGAACAGGCTTCCATGCTGGAACTAGTTAAAAAAAAGAGCGAAACAACCCAATATTTATTTTATGATCATTACACTTTACTGGGTGCTGTCACCATCTTCCTTTCATGAATCCTTGAATCCTTTAATAACTGCAACAAAGATCTGTTATGCTCCCAGGAGGGGATCTGCACAATGCTTATGAAAAATGAGCAACACATTAGAAATCAGGGAAAGATGAGTCAAGCAACACCTGCACACAAATCAGGTGTGAGAAGAGAAAGAGCCTTAGCACACAGCTCAGATAGGACTGCCCTGAACACTACCCTGCTGCTGCCATACATCATCTCTTTTTTTCCTGTATTTCAGCGTGGCTTTCCACTCAGAGCTCTCGCCACTGGGTTTGTCCAGCCAGGTCCCCACAACACCCTGCCACCCAGCACAGGGGGGATCGTGTCTTACTCTCCTGTAAAGCATTCAAGACCTTGCGAGGAGAAGCTAGGCTGAAGTTATTCCCTTTCCACAAGCACTTATTCGCTCCACCTACTGTGGAATAGTAAGAGTCAGGTTAAGTCAAAACCACCCACTGAAATGAAGTGTTTTAACAAGTCCTGAGCAGGATGTTCTCCCTTAGAACAGGCAAGTAACAGAGTACAGCCGAATACTAACCCTTGATTACCAGGGAGGAGGCCTGAGAGCTGTTTGACTTTAAGAAGATTCCCTGTTTTAAGGAGTCTTTCAGCTAGTCTTAGGTCCTCTGATAGGAACTGAAATGCCAACTGCTACTGAGGTAATGAACCTGCCCACAAAGCTCAACAGGGCTCTGATTAAAGGGAAGGCCAGACTGCCAGGTGCAAACTGCTCAGATGCAGCCACTTATAATAATTCATCCTTATGAGCACTTAGGGAACAATTCTCTGTTAAAGCTTTGGGGCATTCCATACAGAACAAAGCTCCTGAGTCCATACCAACTGTTCCAACGGCCCTGATTCTTTTTCTTTTAATTATTCTTATGACTAAGAATCACAACCAGCCAATGGTACAAGCCCCACTCAGAACTAAGGAATCCAAGGAGCAGGTGACTTTCATTTACAATTAACACGTAACGTGCAGTGACTGCCTGAGTGTCCACATGAAATGGCCAGTTTGTTAAGTAGTTGTAAGGCATGGCTATAAAAAAATATATACTAAAACTATGGTATCCTCCCTGAATCACTACACAAACCAACAGGGCATGAAGCATAGGAACTGGGAATTAAGGTAGTAAATGCACACTGCATCCATCCACCTACCCAGGCAGGTACTCACACCAACAAATCAGCCACACTCATCCAACCCACGTCAACACCACTACATTAAATATTACAGTAATCAAAAGTGCAACTTCACCATTTCTCTTTTTCCTACTAAAGACATCCTTGGGGAAATACCCTTGCATGCACCAAAGCCGGTATGATTTCACTTCCACCCACATCTGGGCTCCCTTGGGAACTAAATCCAGCACAACCCATCTTGGGTCAAGCAGTGACCCTGAACAAAAATAGCTCTGGCAGAAAGCTGGATTTATGGAATAGGGTGGAGCTCATCCAAACCTGCCACTTGGAGTTAATGACGGAGAAGGAACCATTTCCTCATTCTGTTCAGCACATGATGAGTACAAAGGCAACTCGTGTCATCTACATACCATGACAAAACACAACACGAGATAATCAACCCTTGAACAGGTCAGAGCCTCGGCTGCAATTTGGGTCTGTGTCAGGAGCAAGAGTTAATTACTATCTCCAAAGCAGAAAAGCAAGAGGAGCAAATGTTGCTGCAGCACTGCGCTAACCCCAGAGCGAAGCTGGGTCAGCAGAGCAGGGCCTCAGTGCTACTGGCAGCGTCAAACAGGGCTGAGCAGGGCTCAGTAAATTTACTGAAAAGCCACACTTTTGGCCAATTCAGCTAAGCTCTCCCAAGCGTCCCAGTGCAGACAAGCCAGGGGATGAGAGCACCGGGGTTAGCAAAATTAACTGGATTCATTTTCTTTAACACAAGACCATTCTGCCCACAGCACAGACACAAGACAACCCTGAAGGGTAGAACTCTGGCTGCAAGCTGCAGGTTACAGCCAAAGCAGCACAGGTGGCTGGTACAAAAGAAAGCAGAGTTTGAATTGGTGTCACAAGGAAAAGCCTGGGTTTGGTACCAGTGTCCACGGTATTGGAGTCAGAGGTGTGTTAGACGCAGCAGGAACATCCAGACATCCTCAGGCACAACCAGCATGCAATGGGACAGGAAAGAAGAAATTAATCAAGCTACATATCCGTTGTTGAGGATCCAGAATTGCTGCTTTTCATCCTGTTTTTTGAGGATCTAGAATTGCTGTTCTACTCCTCAGCAAAGTCTACCAGTGCAATTAGATTCCTAAACGTAACCAACACGCTGCCTTGACTTTAAGTTATCTAACACTGCTTTTCCAAAGCTTTAGATTTCTAGTACACATTAACCAAAGAATAAAACTCCAAGAACAAACTACTACATGAAGGCTTCCTCCCAATTACTCTGACTTCGTGAGCCTTCTGTAATACAGTTAGTGTCATGGCGTGCATAAAAGAAATACAAGTTTAAGCTTTCAGAGTCACTGCAAAATTTACTTAAATTTGCTTAATTTACGTCCCCATGTTCAAAGCTCAACGGTTCCTGTTATGCTTTCCTTTGTATTTAAACACAAATGCCCTCTCTACCCACAGATAAACCCAAAACACGAAAGAAAAATAGCATCAAATACACTGATTACTGTTATAACTCCCACTGCAAGATCCCAGCCCTGCCCTTACGGCGCCACAGAACAGGGATACACTCCAACAGCCACTTCTGCAGCACAGAACTTCCCAAGCACTCAGTGCCTGATACACCCAGACCACAAAAATCTATAGATTTCATCGAGAGGAGACATCATAACTACCTGAAAAGCTCAGTTTTCTCTTTCCTCAGTGGCTTCCTACCAGCTGAGGAAGCTTATCCCACTGCTGCTCCCCTGGCTGCGGCCAGAGGCGCGTCCAACAGCTGCACAAGTTACTGATCTCAACCATCTCCACAAGAGAAGCGGCAGGAGAGGAACAGTCAGCAAAGCCTGCGCAAAACTGGGGACGCACGCATTGGACGCAGCCAGTAAGTTGAGTTTCTATCCCAAAGGCTTCCCTTTGGGGATTATCAAATCTTTGCACAAGCAGGGGCATAAGAGTTTATCAGGAAGAGCTCCCATGAATCTTTTATAGCGGAAAGTGAAAGGCAGCCGCAGAGTGAGGGTCCCCGCGGCTGCCCTCTCATCCGCGCTGCTCAGGATTTGGTTGTACTTCACAGAGGAGCAGAGGGATGAATCCGCAGATCCTCCCGAAGCCCGCTGCTGGAAGGGAAGTAAGACCATAAAGATCCCAGAACGTTACCGCAGCGTCCTTGGACTTGGTGACCTGCACTGCCGTCCTCCCCTCCTTCGCGCTGCAGGCACCTGTCCGAGGTGCGCGCGGGGCGGAGGAGCGGGACAACGGGCGGGTTTTCCCCGGGCTGCCGCACAGGGCGCAGGCGGGGTGCGCGCTGCCCGCCGCTGCCTCACACCACCTGTGCCCCCACGCTGCCTCCGGCTGACAGAACCGTGCCGGGTTTGCTCCTCTGTGGCGCTGCCTCACCTCACAGCGGGGCCGGCTCAGGGCACTAAACCCGCACCCCACACCCGGTGACCAAAGGCGCGCGGAGAACGGGGTAGACCAGGCCCCCCAAGCCCTCACACCCCTGAGGCGGCAAAAGGAACCGGGAAAGGAGGGACGGCGCGGGGCTGCCCCCGCCCTCCCTGCACCGACCCGTCCCCGCCGCGCCCCGAGCACCCACCGCAGGCGGAGGTTCGCCATGAACTCGGGCATGGTGACGGCATCCATGAGCACGAAGTCGGCTTTCCCGAACTCCAGGCTCTCCTGCTCCGCCATGGCGCTGGCGCGGCCCGAGATCGCGCCCTCGAGGAGGGGGGGGGGGGGGGGCGGTGCCCGCCTCAACTCAGGTGAGGCGGGGCCGGCGGGCACCAAGCGGGCACCGAGGAGCGCCCTCTGGCGGCTGCCGAGAGCGCACTGCCCGCGCACCCCGCCCAGCGCGAAGGGAGGGAGCGAGAGCCACCTGCTGGAGAGAGACTCGCACTGCACCCATCAGTGCTGGGGGGTCACATCAGGGTGCTGCGCCAAAGGGGACCCCCCACGCCCCATGTCTGCACCCAAGCACCCCCACAGAAACACCCTGAGAATGGGCCTGAGCCCCGAGACTCTCCACTGTAGGGTGGCAGGTCCTGCACCCCGGGGATCTCCCCAGCCACCACAGGACCCCACCATGCAGCATCAGATCCTGCACCCAGCACCCCTGGGTGCCCTCCCTGACCCTGCTCATTCTGGCTCTCAAACAGTCCCCAGAAACCCTCCAAATCAATGCAGAATAAAACCGGGCAAACAAACCCTGCAGGTGTCCTGAGCCCTGGTGCCCCCACCTTGGTCTTAATCACATTGATGGTGCTAATTAGGGCAAGGAAGGCCAGGGGCCCTGGGAGCAGGCCCGACCTCACCAGCAAGAGCTTTGTGGGGAAGGAGCTAGGGCTGCGGGTGTGAGATGGTGGCACCATCCCCTTCCTTGTCCCAGCCTCCATCCCTACAGCCTGGTGGTTCCCGAGGGGCTGCAGCCCACAGGTGGAAGCAGTGAAGCCCCCTGGATATAGGCAGTGGTTCCCAGCTCTCTGCCTGCTCCTAGGAAACACAGGGCTGGGCCAGCTTTGGAGTACTCCCCCCAAGTACTGAGTTTCCCTCTTTGTGCTTTGCTTTCCGGGTGTGCTTTGCTCTGTTGTGGGGGGTGTGTTCTGGTCGTGCTTCGTACAACGTGCTGAATATTAGTTTGTGTTGGTGCCAGCGCCTCATTTGCATGATGCTCATTAAATGCAGTGGGAGATCCGGGCTGAGGTGCTCGAGGTGAAGGCAGTGCTCTGCTGCTGGGCTCTTCTCTCCTCTTCCTTGGCAGGGCCACAGCGAGTGTGCGTCCCACCAGCAGCATGTGCTGGCAGCAGCGATGGAACCTCGGCTCCTTGTCTTCCCGAGGAAGAAGGCAGCAGTTGGGTGTTCCTGGCAGAGCCTCCTCTGCCTCTGTCCCTGCAGGCAGAAGAAGGAGGTTGCTTATTCCACCTATATCTACACGCTCCTAAACCAGGTACATCCCCATTAGGCTTGGGTGCAACTGCTGCTTTCCAAGCCTGGATGCCTGTGTGTTAGCTGCACCTGGAATGTTTTGACTTTCCAGTTGTGGTAGATGGGGCTGGGGGAGCTCTGCCTGGCCCCTGCCTGCAGCTGCTGACACTCTGTGGTTGCTCTCCCCCCAGACACGGTTCACTGGAGCCTCCTGCCTGGCTGCTGCTGCCCTCACATCCTGGGCAGCCCTGGCTGCTCGAGGACGTGGCGCTGGATGCTGCCTGGTTGTCCCGCTGGGGCAGGAGGCGTCATCTTGGCCAGCGAGAGGCTCTGCTGGCCATGGAGCTGGTGCTGCTGCATGAGCTTCCTGCGGGAGTCTCCAGCTGTGAGCTGCTGCTGAGGGGACCCGGCAGGAGGGGACGGACTTGAGCGAACACTTTAATGTGGCTTTGATAAAGTATTCATTAGCATTGTTGAATGGAGACTCCATCCTGGGCTGGCAGCTGCTGGGCTTGGACCACCATGGAGCTGTTCCCTCTGTGCCCCAGGAGGGGGACAGAAGGGAAGGTGCTCACACATGCACCTTGAGGAATGTTTGCAGAGCAGCCTGCAAGTGGGTGAATGGCCCCAGGAGGTCTGCAGGATGCTGCCTGGCCGGAGGAACCTCTTTTCTCTTCCAACCCAGGCTGCCCGGGGACTGCTGGGCACCTCTTTGCACCAGATTTGGCCAAGAAAGGGGAGAGGAGGAAAGATGGTCCTTACTCCAAATCCTGGGAGAATGTCAGGCTTGGAGAGCAGCAGCATCCCCTGGTGATGCTGTGTTAGGCTGGGACACTGAGTGACTTGATTCCAGGTTTTGGAACCTCTTCACTGCGGCACTGCTAACTTCTTTAATGCCCACAGTAATTGTGTAGATGATCTCTCCAGCCTAGAAGTAAAACTGAGCCTAGATCCATGGCCAGCTCTCTAAAGGAAAGCAGCTGGAGCCGAGGAACCACCAGGGAGGCTCCTGGAGAGCAGGCCCAAGGCAGGTCAGGAGAGCAGACGTCATCAGTGCTGCTTTCTCTTATCTGAAAACCTATAGTCATTCACACTGATGCAGCTGTGTCAGTCCTCTGATGCAGACACAGCTACAAGGTGCTGATGCCAATACAGCCTCAGTCCCAACTGAATGGATCCTCAGCTCTCTGGGATCCCTGCCTCAGACCCTTTATTTTGTTCTTTTTCCCTTTTTGCTTTGCCCTTGCAGTCCCCTGGCTTTGGGATTGCGAGTTCTTGTGCCAGAAATAGGGCCCTGAAGCACAGAGAGAATTAAGTGACTTTCCCAAAAAATCTCCTAGGTGGTCTGGTTTGGGGGAAGAGGGAAATGTGTGACACTGACCCTGTGGCAGCAGCAATTCCTCATGCATGGGCAGCTCCTAACACAGGTTCAGCCCAGCATGGGCACAATCCCCCTGCACCAGACCCCAGCAGCCACACGGAAAAGTCCCTACTGTTGTTTCTTCTGCTCTTGCACTCTGTTCTCAAGTGCAACCTCTTCCTCCAACGGGAAACCATCTGGTCTGGATGCAAAGCCTTGATTCAAAATGGAAGCCCTGTTGAGGCTGCACACACCATGTGGACGCCCTTTAAAAATCCTCTCCTCTGTTATCCCAAACAGCAGCTTTGGTAGAAGCAGGAAGATGAGCTCCAAGTAACTGGGCCTGAAAGGGCTCTTCAGGGTGGGCTTTTTCTTTTGAGTTATGCTGCGGCCAGAAGGCCAGACAGACTGAAGAATCAAAGGGTTAAACACGAGGTGCCTTTCTCAGTCTACAGATGCAAAATTAACAGAGCAAGACTGCTCTCCTTCAAGAGTTCTGAGGGAGGGCCTCAGCTTTCACAGTCCGCTACTCTAAAGGATGGACTTGTGCCATGTGTTGCCTTTGCTCAGGATCACAATTGCCTTTCCAAAACCAAGATCTGAAACCAACCCATGTCTCATCTGCAAAACACAGCTGTGGGTTTTACAGCTCTGGCTGGACACTTACAAGTAGATGATCCTAAATTAGGCAGCAAACAGCTTTTGATAAGCAAGCAGTGGAGCTGCTTCACACTCGAGCCTAGTGCGGTGGTCAGCAAAGGGAAAAGCCGCTCTAAGTTGCTGCTGCTTGTCCCATGCGTCAGGAGCATGATCCCTGCCACTGGGTGCTGCAAGCTGAGAAACTGCAAATGGGCTTTGGAGCCTGTGTCTGGGAGGAAACCTGCAGAGAGCCAAAGCTTGTAGGTATTTGGCTGTGTTCAGCCGAACCACAGAAATGAAGTGGGACAGGACTGGGGCTCCAGGAGCTGGAGTGAGCTGTGTGAGAGGTGTCAGCCACGTGCCTGCTCCAGGTACTGGTCGTGTCCAGCTACTGCTGTGTCGTGGCCAGCTGGTAGCTGGGGACAGCAGAAGGGATGTGGCTTGATGCCACTCTGCCCATGCAGGAGTCAGGAGCAGCCAGGGCAAGAGGTCCCCATGGATGAGAGGGTTGTGGGGGCTCCAGCATCCCTGCCTGCCTCTGTTTGGGTCCAGTGGGGTGAGCTCGGGGCATGCAGCTCTGCCCAGCGCAGGGACGTGTTCCCTGCAGGGCACATAATGGCAGCTGTGTACCACAGAGCACTTGAGTGCGGTCAGGACATCGGCCTTACAGTCCATCCAGGTGGGTCTGGACACACCAAAATCACATCCCTGGAGCACACCAGAGGCTAGGCACAGGCTGCCCTGAGAGCTGGCTTCTCCCTGAGATGGAAGGGTGGAATTGAGGACAAACCAGATAGATACAGACATTCCTCGTGAGGATGTTATCTGATGCCTTAACTCATCATCTGCCTTCAAAGCACAAGTTTTGCTTTTGGTAAATTATATTGATACTTCATTTCTTCTTTTTTAGCTTCCTCTGATAGTTCTTCTATTTTATTCCTCAGGTCACCTTCCTCCTTTCTACAATTTCACTGCTGGTATAGGGCCCCCACGGGCCACCGCAGCATTAACCATTTGTGAACGGACACTGTTCCCTCTTCTCTATTTTTCCAGAAAGGGAAGTAGGAACACCCCCCCCCCCCATCCAATCAGGACTTCCAGTCTATCCCATACACAGCAGTGTTATGGTCTCTAGCCAGCAAGGAGGATGGGAAGCTGTAAACAAAACTAAATATTGAGTTCCCAGGCTTTGTGTAATTAAATGAAGTGGATGCTGTGTATATGGAGTTTTCCAGGAAACATTATAAAGACAGAAATGAGACTTCCCAAGTCTCTAATGTGACTGATGCACAAATGAGTAGCCATTTATACTGGGAGAAGGTCACTGACATCCCTTTCAGGACATCCTATAGAACAAAGCAGATAAAGGAGAGTCCACAATGCCTTTACTTCTATTAAGGACAAATCTTTCCCAAACGTCTTCCTGAGAATCCTCTTGAGAATGTTCTCCTTTCTGAGAGGAGAGGGTGAGAGAGGCGGAGGACTCAGAGGCAGCGCGTTATGGGGCTGCCTTGTCTCTCAGCAGCGCCCAACAGGTTTTCTCCTTCCTGGAGAGGAAGGAACCTGTCCTGAGGCAAAAGCGTCACTATGAGCCACTTTGTATCTACACATAGGCTTGTGATTCCCCGAGCTAACAAGAGATGGGAATCCAGCCCAAACCACCAGACTCATCCACACAGAAGGGAAACCTCTTGAGGTGTCCACAAGTTCTGACCGCAGCTGATTTTCCAGCAGCCTGGATACAAATGTCATCCCTCCTTGCCTGGAGGTGCAGTGTGAGCCTGAACAACCAGCCCCTACCAGCACAAAAGCGATGGAAACCCAGGCTGACCACTGAAATCCCAACCTCACACAGTGCTGGGGGGGGGGGGGGGGGTTAGTCATGCTGTTACCCCATTGCATGACATCCAAATAGTTGTCATTAAAACAAGTGGAGAAGCAGAGGAAACAGAAGTGGAGGGGTGCCCCATGCCTTGGTGGATTGTCTCATCACCCTGTCCCAACGCAGAACAACTGCGACTTAAACCCTTCATGATGGATGTTTGTCTCATCTGCCTTTTCTTCCCCCTGAAACTTTCACTAATGGAGACTTCCCATCAGATAATCTGTCCTGGCGCATTGCTGCGTTTACATGCAGCCAGCCCCAAATGCCGAACTAAAGCTCTCTTACCGCGGCTTCGTCCCATGATTTCTCATCCTTTCCAGGCAGACACAGAGGGGAGTTTATTCGCTTCTTTTTATAGCAGCCTCTTCTTTCTTGGCGGATGGTTATCACGGCAGTGCAGGAAGCGCAGCTGCTGAAGGAGAGGCTGGAGGTCAGTTAGTCCACAGCTGGCGTCTTCCCCCACGCTCTGCTCCTTGGCACTTAACTCAGTTCTTTCATCCTCCCCGCATAGATCGGAGTTTCTACGGTTCCACTGATCCCCGCTGCTAACAGAAAAGTAAGGTCTTTCAGGACCAGTCATAGGAAGGAAGGAACAGGCCCCCACTCCTTGAAGGTGAGGAAAGCCTGTAAGGGGAACTGCCAAGAGACTGCAAGCTCTGCATGGTATCGCCATGACGCAGGGTGTCAATCATCCATTCACCATCAAATGCCCCAGCAAAAGGGCTCCTGAGGGCATGAACCTTCCCCATCAGTCACTACAAAATGTTTTGCAACTCCCAACTGCTGCAAGCACAGCAGCCAGCAGCAATCCTGGCTATGGGAGAATCGTCCCAGACACGAGTCAGACAGGAACAAGGACCGCAGAGCCTGTTAGCAACGACCTTTCATCCCCCTGTGCTTCAGTTCCTGGGAAAGCCATGAATGGCCATGTGGAAGAGCCAAGAAAACTCCTCCCAAAATCAAGGGATAGAGCTGGGTGTGGCTTAGCAGAGATCCAAAGGAATTGCAGCAGCCAAAGAGAGCTCCTGGATGGCACCGCAGCCGTGTCCAGCTCAGTTGGCATGGAAGAGTTTTCCCTGGGCGTTGGAGCTCAGGACTTGTCTCGCTTTACTCCAGCAAATCTGTGCTGGGCTCACAGAAGAGTTTTGTGGGTTTAAACAAGTGAGATGATTGAGTGTGCGCTGTTAGCCCGAGGGACAGTGAGCTCAGGTGCTCCAGGCCCACCAGCCATTTCCTTCCTGTCTCTGTGCACAAAGCAGCCAGAGCTTGGTGTCAAGGACATGAAGTGTGTTATGGAAAGGATGCAAGGATGCTGAGTTTGATCTAGAAGAACCCAAAGGCCAAATGGAAAGCAAAAGATGTTGAACTGGGCTCAGTTCCTGCCAGCACATTTCTCCAGGTCCCTCTGGATGGCAGCACGACCCTCTGGTGTATGAGCTACTCGACCGGTTTTGTGTCCTTGGTAAGCACTGTGCCCCATCATCCAGAACATTAATGAAGGGTTTTTTTTTCCCTGCAGGAAGCTCTAGGGAAGAGCAGGAGCTCTTGTTTATGTTAATAGGAGTCAAGAAGAGGGTACGGGTTTGCTGTGCTCCAAACCCAGCCACAACCACCTGAGTGTCAGTGAATGAGTCCTACCAGCTGCTCAGCCAGTGACTCCTACAGTCTAGCACCGCTCTTGCTCCTGCTACAGGCATCTGCTTCCCAGTGTCCCCATCCCTCTGGATTGCCTCCTACTCGGGGACCTGGCACCATGCAGATGTTGTCTTTACGCTGGCCATCATGTGGGACTGTGCTCAACCACAGTAAACGGGAAAGCATTTATCCCTCCTTGGTAAGAAAGGTGGGAGAACCAAAACATACCTGATGTTCCAGGGATGCTGCACTCCTGCCTGGGGTGTTTCTAGTTAACAGCTGCTTTGCGAGCACCACCATCAAAACTGGCAAGCAGGGAGGGGAACTGCTGCTCCCGCTCCAACACCTTGTGCCAGCGCCAAGAGCCTGCACCTTGCCAAGTGTTTACAGTAACCCTTGGCGGGCACCCAGGGCTTCAACAAAGACATCTGCTAATCCACGGAAATGAGCTTTCGGGGAAGAGAAGCTGGAAGGCTTCAGGAAAGCCTGCTCCCACCAGCCCCCGCGCTGCAAACCTGCCTGTGCAGCCAGGGAAGCACACCTGAGGCTCCCGACGCTGGGCTTTGTCTCAGACAACAGTTCCCAGGAGGTTTCCTCACTTGGATTGGTTATTCTGCAACACCTGTGGCTTCTGTCCTTGTTTCCGCAGCCTCCTCGCTGTGCCGGGATCAGAGGTGATCCCCCTGAGTTGTCCCCGTGGGACGCCCGTCGGGCCAGGCCTCAACGCAGGAGCAGAGCTGCTTCCCCCTGGCACATCTGTCCCCTCAATCACGAGGCTGCAGGAACACGGGACAAGGAATGTTGGTGCTGGCAAGAACCTGGGTGCAGAGGAAAGCTTCTTCCTGCTGCTGTGGGCCTCAGCGGCACTATTTGCCCCATATGTCCGTAGCTGTATGCTCTGAGGTGTATGAGGTTTAGCAGGCTGAGGTGTCCTTGCATCCCTGTGCCTCAGCACACTAAAGCAGGAAGGTGCATCCACTCTGCTGCAGTCCAAACTGTCTCTTTGGAAACGTAAACCAATACTTCTTATGGCTCCAAGAGAAATAAGCCGATTTCCCAGGAAACATTCTCAAAATCTAAAGACAGAACAAGTTCGAAGCATTGCCCCCCTCAAAACCTGCAGCCTGCTTTCCTGCACATGGCTTTAGAGGTCCCATCTCCTGTGGCAGGGATCCTGCTGGAGCACAGCCTCCTTGGGGAGCGGATAAAGCCTTTCCTTATGAATCCCAGCTGGCTTTTGCACAGCATCTCTCCCTCTCCGGGAGAGGGGCTCCTTTCAGTTTCAGGGCTGGGAAATCACATGCTTGATGGCTTCAACATGTTGTAATCGTTTTGGGAAGAGACCTGAGCACTGGCTGGGTTTGCTTGTTTTCCAGCACACACAGGGGCAGGAAAGGGGCAGGTGGTGGAACTGTGATCAGTTTGGGCTCCCCTCCCGCACCCCAGCACAGCCAGTGATCTTTGGAGTTTCTAAAGCAGCCTGTGCAGCCCATTGGTGACCCAAGCAGAGGAACACTGCTTTCTGCTTGAAGGATGGGGAAGAACTGGTGTAGCTCCAGGAGATGCAGCCCTGTCCTGGCTGGCAGCAGAGGCTCCTTTATCCAAGAACGAGTGTCCCATGGCTAGGGGGGGATAAAAGATGCTTTATATTCACCTCAGACCTGATTTTCTTAAGAAAGACATTGGTGACTTTTAAAGTTGTGTATTTACGTTACAAAAGAACCACCTATTTCTTATCTTCATGGGGTAGAAGCTGCTTTCTATCTAATACAGGACTTGCTGCTCTTATCTGTAATAATTCTTTGATCAGTAAGACGTGTCTGAGCCTGCACACACGGAGAACAGAATCAGGCTTCCATCCAAACTTGGCAATGTAACAGCTTTTCCCCATGATGTCTGTTGCAAGAGCATCTTGGGATCCCATCAATGAATAAGGCCCTTTCCACATCTGGTGTTACAAGACCCGAAACAGTTTATCTCTCAGTCAAACCATGTACAGCATAACAGTACAGAAGGCTAGGATGGGATATTACAGTTTTACCTTTTGCTGCAATTCCATATTGCGGCAAGAGCCATTGATTTCAATGTAGGAATTACTCCAGGAGACGGTCAAGCCTGTAGCTTCTACACATGCTGCACTGGATTTGAGGACTTCACTGAAGCCTGAATTTGACTCCTTCCTCCTCCTGGCTGTTGGTACAAGTTATTCTTTTATTTGTTAAAATAAATGTCCTCTGACATCAGAATCCTCACTGGAGACTGTGACCGAGGCACTCCTTAACGTTTTCTTAGTTAAACAAACTCCATGTAGAGCTGCTTTAGCCTGGCAGGGGCTTTGTCCCACCTCCAATCATTCGTGTAAGACCTTTAGGACCTTTCGCAGTCTGTTTGTGGCAGCAGCACCACAAGACCTGCATCCTCATTCCAATTACCCTGTGACCAGGTCTGGAGAGATCTCTTCTGATTACATTTAAGGGTCAGGCTGAAACTGTTTTAAACATCTGACAGTATCAGAAGCTCATTACTGAACATACCCTATCCTCTTTCATGGTCCTGAGTCCGCCTGCAAAAGCGACCTGCCTTTCTACACAAGCACAGCTACAGGCTGGGCAGAGACCGGGTTCAGTGGCCCTGAGACGGACATGGGGTGTTCGGTGAAGAGAAGCTCTCCATGACCCAGCTTCAGTGTGAGCTTGAGCCCGGAAACCACCACCCCCCCCCCATGTGCTGGGCTGCACCCCCAGAGCATGAGCAGCAGGTCAAGGAAGGGATTCTCCCCCCTGGTGCACTCTGGGGAGACCATAGAGCAGCTCCAGTGCCTGAAGGGGCTGCAGGAAACCTGGAGAGAGGCTTTGGACAAGGGATGGAGGGACAGGACAAGGGGAATGGCTTTAACCTGCCAGAGGGGAGACTGAGATGAGCTCTTAGGCAGAAGCTCTTCCCTGTGAGGGTGCTGAGGTGCTGGCACAGGGTGCCCAGAGAAGCTGTGGCTGCCCCATCCCTGCAGTGCTCAAGGCCAGGTTGGACACAGGGGCTTGGAGCACCCTGCTCCAGTGGAAGGTGTCCGTGCTCATGGCAGCGGTTGGAGCTGGAGGAGCTTCAAGGTCCCTTCCAACCCAAACCAGTCTTGGATCTATGATTTATGGACTATCACAACTGGGGGAGAAGGAAAGTGAAACCCAGGGAAGCTGACCAGCCACTTCCTATGGACTTTACAAATTGCAAACTAGATTCATTCTTGTAAATAAACACAGAAGTAGCCCCATATTTACATGTGCTATGCTGGGGAAAGAGCAATCCAGCAGATGTACTGGAATAAAACCAATGCTGACAAACATGAGGAGCACTGTGAAGAGCTGCTGTGAGGCTGCTGTGAAAGGTAAGGCACCAGGCTTGGCTGAAGCATGCAGCCAACTTCCTTTGCCAGGGTCATGCTTGCAACAAGCCACGTATGATTTGGAATGACCTGCACACCACACCTTGGAAACCCCACAAGTCAACATGGCTTTTGGACTCTGCCTGCCACTTCTTAGCTTGGGAGTATAAACATGAAGTGCCAGGGATCTCAATAATGACTATATTTTATCTGCATTCTGCCTCAAAGCAAAACTCCGGTGGGAGGGGACAGGACCAGCTACGTGTGAATGAAGTCCTCTTGATGCACACAAAATCTGCACAGTCACAATCAGCTCTGGGTCCCCCGTCTGCTGAAACACTTCAGGCCTGATCTCCACAGCAGCTGCTACAACAGGCATCTCATCAGCTCCTCGATCACTGACTTCTCGTCAGTGAAGACAAAGCCCCTCTAGGAGCCAGTCTGAAAATCCAGCACCATCTTCCCCCCACCCAAGGGAGCACTGGATGTGGATCTAGATGCTGCTGGGACGTACTTTTGACAAGTGGGTACAATGAGTTGAATTAGAGCCAGTTCCCTGAGAGGAGGCTGCTGCTCACTTTGGGTTAAGGAGTTACTGGTTAAGCAAAGAGTAGTCAGTCAAAGTAGTACTGTCAGCCTCTCCATTGCTTACAATTCAGGAGCTTGATCTCTCCAAAGTAGATGGAATTTCTTTGAGAAAAATGACATTTGAATTTTTGATTTACTGCTTAATTCTCAGAGCCGGGGCTTAAAAAAGAAAAACCCACATGGATATCGCAATGCTCTCACTCAGATTTTGTGCTTATTTTCTAATACATCCTTAAACATCTGAGCTGCCGTAAGGCTTTGGTGTGGCATCTCTGCTTCTGATGCAGCCTGACACTCACAGAAAGTCATTTTTAGGGAGCTGAGGTTGGGAAGCTTTCAAGCCTCCTGCCAGAAAGAAGTCAGCACTACAAAAGCAGTTCTGTAACCTATAAGAAAAAGAATGTACAAATTCCCTTGAGCTGAGCAGCCAAGTCCCAGAATCAGAGCCTGCCTTTAATACTCCTGCCTCTATCTTCCCAGTGCTCATTTCCTCTTCTGATACACTACCACCAGCGCCTCTGCAGAAGAATCCGACGAAGATTCAGCTTCACAAAGTCCTTTGGTGAAGTGCTGGAATCCTCAGCTGACCTCCCCAGCAGGGAGGCAAATAGCAGTGTTTATCCGCTGCTCCTACCCATAAATGAGCAACGGCTGGCTTGCCCCAGCCTGGCTCCCGGCGCTCCAGCATGGAGCTCGCTCCCAGCAGCACACATGGCTGTTCAACTGCTGACATGTGTTTCCTGATGATAGACCGGAGCCAAAAGCAGACCTTGTTCAGAAAGACAAGCAATTGGATCATATTTTGGCAACGATAAAGAGGAAGCTGTACAGAAGCGTATTCCCTGCAGAGGCCAAACTCCGATTCATTGGAACTGCTCCTTATTCAAAAGAGCTGATGAAAATCTTCTGAACACCATTAAGGCTGGTTCTTATTTTTCAGTGGCACAAGCCAGGAAGACACCAGTCAGTTGAAAGGAATTACATCAACATTGTGTAACTGGGAGCAGAATATGACCTGTTCTACAAAGGCCTAAATTTATTCTCATCTCTCCCACCCCAGTGAGGTAACAAGCCCTCAAACCCAGCCTGTTTCCAGCATAAGGACTCATTTCTGTGGGCCTCTTCTGCATAGGCTTTTAGCACCAGAGAAACAACCATGCACCAACATTATACAAGGAAGCGCTTTTCACAGCCTGGGTTGGGTTGGAAGGGACCTTAAAGCTCCTCCAGTTCCAACCCCCTGCCACGGGCAGGGACACCTTCCACTAGAGCAGCTTGCTCCAAGCCCCATCCAACCTGGCCCTGAACACTGCCAGGGATGGGGCAGCCACCGCTTCTCTGGGCAAATCTGGGGCTCTGTTACCCACAGAGGCAGGGCTGCAGCACTGCTTTGCTAACCTTGCTCAAGTTCAAGCCTGATGTGATAAAGGGTGTGCTTAAAGTTAGCTTATGAAGGAAGATGGGATAAGATGATATCTTATAAATCTATAAGATTTAAGATTCTATATCTTATAAATCTATAAGATGATATCTTTTAAATCTACCCGTCTAGGTGTCTTCATCCCTTTCTCAATAAGAAAGGGATATTATAAACCTACTGCCATTGAGCTATATAGAGAGAGAATATTTAGGTATTTATAAAGGATATTTATGAAATATCAGCACCTAAGCACTTCAGCCAGTGCACCCTTCAAAGACAGATCCATGTTTCTGGTATATTCATATACACAACGTCTAAAGAATGAGAGAAAAGCAGCATCATCTGGTTTACATGGGACTGAAACCAAGGAGCGAAGAAATTTGTCAAGGATCATAAATCAGTAGCAGAATTGAAAATTAAAGAAAACTACCTTAAGCATTTCTTTTGGCTTGGGCAGGAAAATGCTCTGAGATCTGTCGATAAGGCCCATACAAAGCACTGTTATTTCTAAGGCAGTATCCTTAGCTATGTGACATCCAAAGAGCTTGAAGAAGGGAGTTTTTCCACACTAAGTGCAATCATTCTGGGTGCAATTCTACTCCTGTTTAGAGCAATTCACACCAACTCACAGGCTGCAGCATGAGTCTGTCCCGTAGAAGAGACGAGTTCCTTGCCTTGTGTTTAATCAAAGACAGCTCAAGGGTTAAGGCCCAGAGCACACAAGTTACAAAGCATGCTGTGTCTCATGTCTGGGAGTAAATGTCATATCGCACTGCACTGGGTATTTATAGAACAGCACTATTTGGGAAGTGAAACTTCTTAATGGTGAATTTTTCAACCAGTCGCTTCAGGTTTAAGTTCTGAAGAATGAAACAGCAGAGAACCCTGTTCTATACTTGTGGCTCTAGCTGCCTCTGAACCTCACAAGGAAACAAGCAGGGTCTGAGTCTAGTTACCTCAGGTTTAAAAGCTCCAGACTCCACACTCAGGTAGTGTTTCTGCAGCTGACACATCAAACCTGTGCCGCCGTCAGAGGACAGACACTGCTTTGTCACTGTTACCCACACTACCTGCTGGAGAAGCCATTCCCACGCAGGAGGCACACCGCAGTCCCCAAAGGGTCACCCTCAGGCAGGCGTGCAGCTCCCAGCAATTTGGCTGCCTGAGCACCCACAAACCACTCTACACAGGTTCTCCAGTGATGCTGTACATGGCCAGACTCTAAACTTCATCACAAACTGGAGGAGACCCTCTTTTCGAGGGGAGACCTTCACCTTCTTAGCTGTGATGGTGCTGAGGCGCTGGCCCAGGGTGCCCAGAGAAACTGTGGCTGCCCCATCCCTGGCAGTGTTCAAGGCCAGGTTGGACACAGGGGCTTGGAGCACCCGGCTCTAGTGGAAGGTGTCCCTGCCCGTGGCAGGGGGTTGGAACTGAATGAGCTTTAAGGTCCCTTCCAACCCAAAGCAGCCTATGATTCTATGACCCAAGAGCAGCAGCTCTGGGAAAGCCAGCAGTGACACAAGGCACCAGTGGCTTCCACGCCTTCCATGCTGCAGCTCAACAGGGCACAAGAGGCTGCATCTAGGTTTCTAGAAGAGGGATTCAGATGCAAGAGCACAGACTGGAGCTGCACAAAGCCAGGGGTGGTGGGGGAGAGGTAAAGTGGTCCAAATTCTCCTTTATTAAAATGGCATCATACCACCACAGGGGCTGAAGCTGAGTTGGTGGGATGAGGCTGAAGATCAGCCAGGGTGCTACAAGCCATCCCCATCCCTAGGTCCAACATAAAGCTCACACTGCCAAGAGTCCACCTGGTTTAACTTCTTATAAAACTCCCTACTTGTAACACTCTGCTCTTGGTTCACACACACAGAGTGAGGACCAAACATGGAATAACAGATGAGAAACACCAAGTTAAAAGCCCTTCTTGATCCGTGGTCCCAGAACAGGTCACTGTGATCAAGGCAGGCAGGAATAAAAGGCCTTTTGTGAAACTGTGCTCCCTGAGCTGTAACCATAATCACAGCACATATTTCCAAGGAGTAGGTCCTGACGTTACTGTGTCACACAAAGGCAGAGCTATGCATATTTTGCACCAATTATTAATACAGCTATTTGTGTTAACTCTCCAAATTGAGTAACTGAGACACCCTGTGCAACTGACATAAACAGGAACACAGTTACATTTGCATTCACCCCATTTCTGCTCACACTGATCACTACTCGTGGGTTTTCTTGCCGCAATAGAAACCGTAGCTTGGCTGTACATGCCCCTGTGACCAGAGAAGGGACAGAGCAGAGGCTGGGCAGCCAAGGCCTGTCCCCCAGCTGTGCCTTTCCTAGGCAGGGCGCTTCTGCTCTGCCAGGTCAGACACAGTGCTCTCACCCTCCTCCCAACACCCTGTTTCTGCTGCGGAGGTATCAGAAGCACTCTGGCAGATCGGTACATGCTTGTATTATTCCCAACAAATGGACTCTTTGCATCTCTGCGCTATTACGGTACCCCAGGAACACCGCGTGCTTGCTGGAACACTCATCATTACATTATTTACACTTTCTGTGTGCTTTTAAGCCATTCTTTGCAGCTTCAAGAGTGGCAAACCTCTCTGCTAGTAAGCCAGTGACACCACTGATTCATTTCACATAACCACAGAAGGAAAGCAGTACTCTGGATTTTAGTATCGGACTTGGGCTTGTTACAAGTTCCATGTGTGCTTCTCAGACTCAGTCCTGCACACCCCCTATCCACCCTCTTCAGACAACAGTTACAGACACCAACTTCAGTGCAAAGTGTGGCTTGTTCCAAACTCACAGAACGAGCATTAAGGTCCACTACATTTTGTCAAAAGCTCTGTTTGATCTTCTTTGCACTGTGACAAAAACGTCAAGGTCACAAATACCTCTAAATGCAAAATTACAACCGCCTCAGCTACTCTGGCAGAAATAACCTAAAAAAGACTTACACAGATTTTTAAAGGCAGAACTGGTGTAAAATTATTTCAGCTTCTGAAGCTCCGATTGTTCTTTATCTCCACCAGCACACACCCCACATTCTTTAAGCAAGCATAAAACAGCAAGCAAGGTTGAAGGAGACATGACCAGTCATGACCACAACTCCTTCCTCACTTGAGGCTTTCCCACTGCTTGCATGCAAGGATGATGCTTTACTCAGGGGACATTAGAGATAAGGTAGATCCCGAGTTCTGTGACCTTAACACACACCGCCAAAGCTTAGGAGCACCCAGGAACACAAATCCACCCCCGAAGCTCAGCACACGCGCTCAGAGTTGACCACAGCGCAGTTCCTCCTGGAAGGACTGAAACCTACCCGTTCATTACCAGCTACTTCCTCACAAGAGCTGACCTGATTACAGCCGTCCCACTCCCAGCATTTACTATTTCCATTTCAGTCACTACCAGTCATTAGCTGGTGTAACTTGCAGCACAGCCTGCTGACCATAACACACCACGGTCGATAGTGACCTATAGTGGCAAGTTCATTTAACTCTGTTTTGTACTGTAAATGGGCAGCGGGGGATTATTCTGCAACACAACCCGTCTCTTAGGGAAAAGCTCTCAGGACTGAAAAGTTCTTTCCGAATTTATGTTGTGGCTGGGGATAAAGGCTCATCCCATCTCTCACACGGAATTGCTGCAGCCGAGATCAGACGCAGAAATCACTTCCTGCAGCCCTTCCCTTGGCGTTTGACCGCTAAAAACTAAGAGGGAAAGGAAAAATCGAGCAGGAAACAGCCTCAGCCCCCGAGCCCGAAGCAGTTCAATGCGTACATCTCTGAAGAGGCAGCGCCCGGACAGAACGCTGCTGCAGCAGCCCCGGTCTCCTCATCCGGAGCTCCTCCGGTATCGGGCAGGCAAACCCCACCGAGTTCCCTCGGGAAAACTCGCGCATCCGCTACAGCTCCGCGCCGCGCGGAGCCCACCAACGGGCCGGGGGCCCGGCACCGAGCGCGACTGAGAGGACGGAGGACCGCGACGACGCCGCCCGCCGCCTAAAGGCCCCCGCCGCGCGCATCCCTCCCCTCCCCGCGCACTGACCGCCCCCCCTTCCTCCTCCTCCTTCCTTTTAGGCTGAGGAAGTTGGGGTTGTTCAGCCGGGAGAAGAGAAGGCTGCGTGGAGACCTCAGAGCAGCTTCCAGTGTCTGAAGGGGGCAATAGGGATGCTGGAGAGGGACTCTTCATTAGGGACTGTGGTGACAGCACAAGGGGTAACGGGTTCAAACTGAAACAGGAAGTTTAGATTGGGTATAAGGAAGAAGTTCTTTCCTGTGAGGGTGGTGAGGCACTGGAATGGGTTGCCCAGGGAAGCTGTGAATGCTCCATCGCTGGCGGTGTTCAAGGCCGGGCTGGACAGAGCCCTGGGTGCCATGGTTTGGTGTGAGGTGTCCGTGCCACGGCAGGGGCTGGGTCTGGACGATCTGGTTCCGGGCCAGGCTGGGCAGAGCCCTGGATCTCGACGACCCAGGGTGGACCTCGACAGCCTCGGTGCCCCTTTAAAGCCCTGACTATGCCACGATTCCCCCGTCGCCTCAGGCGCATGCGTGGAGGCGCCCGGGGGGGGGGGGCAGAGGAGCGGGCGGGGACTGCCTGGCAGGAAGCCACGCCCACTTCTGGGAATCCCGTCCCGCCCCCCGCCCTTCCGGCCCCGCTGGGCGGTGGTTGGGCTCGCGCGGGCGGCTGGGCGGGGCGAGGCCGACCGGGGGCGGCGCTGATTGGCTGGCGCGGCGGCGCGGGGGCGGGGCGGGCGCCGGCCACCGCCTGTCAGTGAGCGGGGCGCCGGGGAGGAGGCAGCGGCGCTGCGTGTGGCGGCCCGGACCGTACCGGACCGTACCGGTAGGTGCGACCGCTCGGGGGGCGGGAGCCGAGGTCCGGGTCGTGGGGTTCGCTGCGGGAGCCCTGGGGCGCGAGTGCCCGGTGTGGCCAGCGGCGGGAGGTAGGGCGTGAGGGAGCGCGCTGGCCGGCCCCAGCCGGTGCCTCCGCGGGAAGGGCTTTGGGAACGCCGGCCGGATTGGAGCGGCTCCTCCCGCCGTCCAGCGCTCCCCGTGTGCTCTGAAACAGCCCCGGTGTCCCTTCTCCGCTCTCAGCTCCGCTCCTCGACCCCGCAGCTCCCCGGTTCCCGGCCCTGGAGCGCTGCCGGAGGGAGGGGTGATGCCGGAGCCTTTGCCGTGTCCAGGGGTGCTGCTCTCAAGGGCCACTTCTTGCCCGGGAGAGCGGGTGGGTGATCCTAGGCTGGGACCAGCTAATCACAACATACAACTAAGACATGAGGCTCGGTGGCCGCTCGCCTCTCGCATGCAGCCCAGGCGCTCCTCGTTGACGAGATTCTTCTTTTCTTTCTCTGGCAAAAGGTTAAACCGCTTCTTTAGTGATTAAGAAGTTGCTGCTGTGGTTGATCTGAGTTGCTTCCTGTCGCCTTTAATTGGTTGCATTAGGAACATGTGTTCGGCGCTCTGCGCATGTAAGAAGCAGCAGTCTGAAACCAGCATCCATAAACAGCGTCTACATTTCTTTTTCAGCTGGCTCTCTGAACTCTTTGATGAGTAATAACTTGCACCTTCTTTGTTGTAACATTAGTGATAAGAATAATCGAATCGGGCTTTGAAATCCGTGTCTGTGATGTGCTGCTTTATTGCATTTTAACCGAGTTAAAATTTCTTATTGGCACAGCCACCAGATTCCTTTGGAATGAGTCATTTGCTATTAACTATTAAATTTTAACTGTGTAAGAGAGGGAATCTTTGTATAGCATCTGTGAAGAAGGAGCAGAACAGACAAACATGTAAGGGCCAAAAAGCCTTAAGGATTTCTGGGACCTGATTTGACACTATTGGAATTAATGAACTTTGCTGCTGTCCTGAATCTTATTTCAGTGTTAGACTGTGGAGGTCGAGCTGCGCTTTAGTGGTACCAGAGATGTGGTCCCTGCTGCTAAGAGGATGGAGGCATACATGACTGTGTTGCCTCTTTGACTTTTGAAGTTTGCTGGCAAGTGTTGGTCAAATCTGTTGGTAGAGGCAGAGGGACAATGGTTTGGAAGACGCAAAGATTTCCAAGTTCCAGGAAGAGCGGCTAGCTGAGAGTAAATGAGACTGGAATTAGGGAAGGGTCTGGAGATGCTGGAGGTCAAGAGGGTGCGTAAGGGGACCAGGGGAAGGCCTGTGAGGACTAGACACATCTCTTCAGCCTGTGGGAAACTGGGCTTTGCTGCTCATTTCTTAGTGGCATCAGGGCCCTGAAGAGTATGGCCCTCATCTTATCTAAAAGGCAGTTCTCTTCTCCGGTTATTATGGAAGTTTGTCTTGTGGAAGTTTGCTCAGGATGGACAGTTAGAAACTACTCCAGTCAGTTCGTATTTCTATAGTATAAAATCACCGCATTTGAATTCACAGGACCAACTGTAATTTAAGATTACGTGGAAATACTTGTGTCCATACTACATTGAACTAAACTTCTTGTTTTGCCTAGCATTGCAGCTTTACTGCTTATATGGTATTTTGGAACTGTGATTGAACGTTTAAAGCTGCAAATCGGTTTGTAGCAGGAACTGCTGAAAATTCAGTCATGCTGGCTTGGGCAAAATTGATTTGAATGTGTGGTTGTGGTTCTTGCTGGAAGTTGTCCATCTAGGTGCTTTATTATTTTATTTATTTATTTTTTTTATAATTTCATAGCACCACAGCCTGCTTTGGGTCAGAAGGGACCTTAAAGCTCCTTCAGTTCCAACCCCCTGCCATGGAAAGGGACACCTTCCACTAGAGCAGCTTGCTTCAAGCCCCATCCAACCTGGCCTTGAACATTGCCAGGGATGGGGCAGCCACAGTTTCTCTGGGCACCCTGGTCCAGTGCCTCAGCACCCTCACAGGGAAGAGCTTCTGCCTAAGAGCTCATCTCAATCTCCCCTCTGGCAGGTTAAAGCCATTCCCCTGTCCTGTCCCTACAGGCCCTTGTCCAAAGCCCCTCTCCAGGTTTCCTGCAGCCCCTTTAGGCACTGGAGCTGCTCTAAGTTCTCTCCTTAAGGAGCCTTCTCTTCCCCAGGCTGAAGAAGCCCATCTCTCTCAGCCTGGCTCCATAGGACAGGTTCATATTTAGGAAACAGCTTCATTCCACAAGTAGGTCTTAAAAATTAGGATGTCCTGAAAGTCTGTGTACGAGCATCTAAGCCAGGCTGGAGAGCAGAACCTCATCCAGGTGAAGATTGTTCTGATGCTTTTTCTGTTATCCTTGTTTACAAAGCGGTTAGGAAAAATTAGCCACTTCTTTTCATGAGCGGGGTTTCATTGGTGTTTATGAACTCTGGGCAAATGGTGTGATTCTCATCTTTGTTCAACAACATGAAAGAATTGTTCCAGGGTGAGTTGTTCTCCAGCTCCTGCTTGAGCACATGGAGAGGTGTGTTTAGATACTTTCAGAAATTCTGCTGATGGTTAAACCCAGTCAAATATTTTCTTCCATAGTTTGTAACCAAACCACTGCAATATATGGATGTCTGGCAGCTAAAGATGCAGTTAAAGCTCATTATCCTGGTGTTTACAGTAAGCAATACAAATGGCTGAAACAGGATTTTGAAGTATTTACTATCAAACCACTTTAAAGTCCGTGTTTACATACTTGCTATCTCTTGTAACATAACTCATGGACAGAAGGCTGATAGTGAAATCCTTCAAGCAGGCAGTTCTGTGGTGGTTTTGGCAGAAGGTTTCGCTTTACCTGGTGATTTTCAGGTAAACCTGTGTGCAGCAGCACTTGACAGGACACCGGGAACTGAGAGGAGCCCAACACGACTATACAGGAGCCTCTTGCACAGACAAGTGGCTAAAACTGGTTAAAGAGGAGGAGGTGAAGGCTGTGAGCATCCTGGAATAGCAACTGGTGGTCTGACTCACCAGTATTTTAATCAGTCAGGCATTCTATTTGTTTTTACTTTGGAACTCTTAGATACTCAAGGGAAGTCTCTTTTTTTTTTTCTCTCTCTCTCTCTTAAGCATGTTAACTTCAAATGGCATTCAGTGGTTTAAGGGAAAGGTGTGTGTTGAGTGCTGCAATTGGTTCTTTTTAGTCCCTTCTGACACAAAACTGAAAGCTCTCCTTGCTGACAGCGCCCAGTGTGTTCTAACCACCCCAGGCCCATGCTCAATAACATGCCTTAAACTGACATGGCTGAAAACAGAACCAGCTTCATTCCAGTTCCATCTGAAATGTGGGCAGGCAGGAGAGCTCATCGGTAGCGCAGAGCAGGCCAGCAGCGAAGAGGCAGGGACAAGGAGAAGTGGTGCCTGGAGGCTGAAGGCGTTCTATGTATATCTCTGCTCCTTGGGCCCCAACCCAGGTCTTTAGTTCATTTTGAACAGGTGCCTTTTTCTCTTTGTGCTGAAAGGTGTGTTTTGCCAAGCTGGGGTGTCTTTGTGTGGTGCTTTTGTAGCTCATACTCTGGATAGGTTGTTTTGGCTGCAGACCAGGCATTTTTTTGAATCCTTGCTGACAGTTGTTAGGGCTGGGAGGTCCCCAAAAGCTGTATGTTCTTCTCAGCTGACATTCCCTGTTCAGTGGTGCATAAATTCCTGGCTCTTCCCAGCTGTTGCTTTGTTGTAGTGCTCACTCGGCAAAGCAACATTGCTGAAATGCTACTTGTGTTGTTTTAATGAAGTGGTAGCAGCTGCAGAAGAGAAGGCTGCCTAGTTAATGTATTGTTCATCAAACACTGCTCAGTAAGGAAGTGGGAAACCTCACTGAGACAACATGACATTTTTTTGTCTTCAAACTAAATGTCAATGTGAAACTGCTGCTGAACACTCACACTCAGACCAGGAGAAGAACTTGGCATGCTTCATTAGCTGACTTTGGAAGTCTTATTTGTATTTTAAAGCTCTTTCCCAAGTCTTTTTAACCAAATCTATGGGCTACTCCATGCAACATTAACTGAAATTCTCCAAAACGCCATTGACAAAGGAGATCTGAGCCATGCAGACCAGGCAGAACACCATATGAATGTGTACTGCAGGGTGGTCTAGTACTGGAGAGGTATTTGCATTCCCTTTTTCCAGCAACGAGTCTTTCTTTCTATATGCATAGTAACTTCATGAAACAAAAGAAATGTTCTTTTAAGGTCCCTGCTACGCAAATAGTTTCCAGTTGAGATGGAAGAGCTGAAGAGGGTGAAGAGGGACTTGTTTAGAGAAGGGAGGGAGGAGGAGGCTTTAAAGGAGTAGAAAGCACATGGTTATCTCTTGCATTAATAATACGTGAGTGTCTTCTGAATTCTGACTCCCTACAAGTCTCAGATCATTTTAGCCAGGAGGTTAGCTTCTCACAGGCATTGTTTGAGGGAGGAGTTGCCCCTGCCTCCACAGACAACTAATAAGGTGCTTGGCTTTCATTCTGTAAAAACTCACTTTCTCTTTTACAACAGTGAGGTCTGACATCAGTTAACCAGAGGTGAGTGTCAAACCTTTGTGAAGATAAGGAGCAAGCAGTCTTTACTGCTGCTAGCAAAGACCCATTGTGGGTTAGGTGTGTAGTACTCACTTTTATCTACTGCATCATTATGCATCTTCCCCTTTTCTCCTTGAAAATAGTAAGCCTGTACACACATCTACAGAAGGAAGAAAGTCAGGGATATTGAAATCAAGAATTACAGTTGGATCTAAGTGACGTGGATGAGGAAGAGAAGATTTTGAAAACCAGACAAGCAGTTTGGGCTATGAAACAGCCACTCTCCAGCTCAAGACCTTGAAGCTGTGTTGCCCGTATATAATTCGTGTCTGTACAGGAAGCTGTGCTCATCCTGGAGTGGTGGCAAGTAAATAGGCAGCTGAAACCACAGCTCCAGCGTGTCTTATGTGGGTAAATCCTGTTCTTAGTGGTCTTGCTGCGGAACCTCAGGTACCCATTTACTGTTCCTAAGGCTCCCTTTCATCTAGAACTTCCCCGAGAAGGGCTGAACACAGGGCCTGGGCATGAGAAACCAAGTGCCTGCATCCGAATTAATGGGGCTTATGAATGCTTTTTTGCCACCCCTACAAGTGCATTGCTTCGAGTCTGTCCTGGTCAGTTCTGAGTACATAGCTTCAAGGGAAGTGTGGCTTCCAAACTGATCACAAAGGTCTGATCATTGCTTGTAATCTGCCAGCTACGCTTTGTTGTGTGTGCCATAAAAATAGTTGGGTTTTTGATTCTTCGGAGGAGCTGAAGGTTGTGCAGTAACAGCTAAACTGGGCCGGGCTTGCAGCTTCTGCGCCTACACAGCCTTGTGTACCTGAGGCACACATTAAAGTGTCTGAGTGCTGGTGGCTGCTCTGTTAGAGGACATTGCTTACAATAGCTACCTCTTATTTTTATTTCAGTCAGCAAGTGAGGTATGTGCTTTGTTGACTTTAATCTCAGTAATGTTTCCTTGTTACTCTTTTCCATTTCAGAGGGCGAGCAAGGGCACGCAGTTTTGCTTCTCCCCTTCTCCCTCTGTTGTCTTTTAACTAAGCTGGGGAGTGACTGGTAGAATTACATATTCTTTGGCAATGGGGATGGGTTTGCGCTGCAGACCTTGAAGGTCCTTGAAGGTGAGGGGAGGGCAAGGAGAGACAGAGTTAATGCAAATCAAGAGAGAGTGAGTATAAAAATAGCTCTCAACTTGTCAGTTTGGTCACTGGTGGCTTGGGTTAGTCATCTGGCAGGCTCTCTTTCTGCTGCTCCAAGGGATTATTTTACAGCACTGAGATTTGACATAATTTCTGTAGAGGAGAGGGAGTGGGACGGGTGTAATGAGTGGGATACTGTCATCAGCACTTCTTTTGCACAGCAGCTGTTCTCTGTGGAGAATGAATGTGGTCATTGTTGACTTTCCTTGTCTACCTGCCAGGTTGTTAGGTGACTCATTTATACATCACACCAAGGTTCAGGCACTTGGCTCTCAAGCAGCTCCCTTCCCCTTTTCTTGGGGGTCCTTTATAGAGCACCCACTGGTTTAATAATTTTCCTGACTGATCTGTCTGTTGCCACGAGCCTGCTGGAGTCAGTATCCTGTTGCCCCAGGCAGCTGTTCAAAGCAGAGGGGAAAAAAGGAAGAGGAAAATCCCTGGTGCGGATTTAAACTGATGAGCCTCAAAGATGGGCTCCTGTAAGAGATCTGAGATCTTGGCTTTGCTGGCCTCAGTTCAAATGTCCCTGTTCCTTGTCTTACGCTGTGTTTGTGGTGCTTAACACCTGTACGTGTTTACTGAGCTTGCTGAGTTTTCATGGGTGTTGAATGGTGGAAGTGTTCATTGTAGGACCTTGCACCTGAGCTGTGGGAGCCCTGGCTCAGGGAAGTGACCTCTGCAGGTAAAGGCCAATAGAGCATATTCTGGTTTAAAAGAGAGCAACGGGTTTAACTTGCCTAGAGGCAGAGATGCGGAGCTCAGAGGCTAAACCAGTCATATGTCCCGTGGGCTCGTGTTCAGTGTGGTTGTAGGGAGCTCTGAACAATCCACGTTCCTGCTTTTCACCCACAATGCCCCACAGTATCTTACTTCCATGCTGCTTTATGCTTTTCCTTTTCCATTCCTGGCTCCCTTCCACCTTTCTCTGTGGTACCAGTTGGCCAAGATTTGGCATGTGCTGGGACTTGTTTGGAGCTACATTTCTGCTCAATGGTCAGCAGCCCGTGCTGACTGACTCGCCAGCTGCTGCCAGGCGGAGGGATCCTCTGTTCCAGCACCAGCCCTGTCCTCCAGCCAGCACCAACTTGCATTAATCCTGTGCATTGTAAGAGCTCTGCTTTTGTTGGGCTTGACCAAGGATTTCAAAAGCTATTGGTGATTAAGGGGAAGGAAGAGGAGTGAGGGAGGAGCTCTGTATGGGCAGGCTGCTTGTCTAGCCTGGTTTCATTGGAAGGAGAACTGAGAAAGGGATTTGAGGGTGACGAAGTACAAGGAAGAAAGCCATGAACAGGATTTGATGGCCATTTTGTGTGGTGTGAGAGCACAATGTCACTTCTCCTGAGTGCACGCCGGGAGAAAATCTTTCATGCCTTTTTTTTTTCTTTGCTTTTGGTGGGGATATTCTTCCTGTTCAGTGACACAGGGGCTCCCCCTTTCCTATGGTTTCACTGTTTGTATTTAACTGAGAGAATATGCCAAGAAATAAACTTCCCTTTGAAACCTATGTGGTCTCATTTTTAGTACTGAGAATAATGGTGATTATTCAGCTCTCCAGTGATGCAGGTGGGGATGGGGAGCTGGCAGTCTTGGGTTCTTTCTCAGCACCGTGCTCAGAGGTTGGGTAGGTCCTTGATTTAGTTTAACTTAGTGATCTGATACCTTCAGCAGCCTCCTGATTCTTGTGAACTTGAAGCTGCTTCTGCCTGTGAAGTGGCTTTGACAAGTGTTTTGCTCTGTTTGTTCTTCCTCAGTGACTCTCTGAACCTGGGAAATGGCAGTGATGGGAATTACGTGCCAGGGAGCTCCTGATCCAGCCATCAAGCACAAGAAGGAGCTCATGGCTACCAAGGGACTGAATGAGACAGTGAGTGAAAAGCAGAGCAGTGTTTGCAAAGTAGAAGAGTCAAAGAAGGTCATCTTCCACAGTCAGTGGAAAATCCTGAATGATGTAATCACCAAAGGAACAGCAAAAGAAGAAACAGGAGGAGGATGTGCATCAATTTCTATTATTGCCCAAGCAGAATGTAAGTAGGAGGGCAGTCTGCTCTTCATTGAGGAAAAGGAATGTGTAATGCAGTATGAGATTTCACTCACTTTGCACTCCTGGAGAGCTGAGATGAAATCCATTTTTGTAATCCCAAGTAGGGTGGAGTAGGTGACACATCCCGGTCTCTATTTAGGAAGCTCATGAAATCTCCTAATAATGTGACAGCGTCCACTGAACAAAACATAAATAACAGAATAACGTGAGGCCGCTGCACCAAGCTGCTTTGAGTATCCATCAGTGTCCTGCTGGGTCATCTGTCCTTGGCTGACTTCTGAGAGGTGTTGTAAAAAAGGGAAACAAAAGAGAAGAAAACCAAAGCTGTCAGGTGGGAAAGAGTTGAAGGGTCAGGAGATCACAGTGCTGGGAAGCTAAACAGTGCTGGGAGAGGAAAGATGTGGTGTGGCACGACTGTGTAGTGATTTGTCTGGATCACTGCTTGATTTAGCAAGTTGGTAGGATTGTTTCTTAGTGCAGTTGTTACTAGGAGACTTTGCCTGGCATTGGAGACGTGATGATCCTGTTTTCTTTCACACAGGTGAAAACAGTCAGGAGTTCAGCCCCACTTTATCAGAGAGATCCTTTATTGCTCATAGTAAACGTTACAGGTGAGAGACCTCTTAACATGAATACGCACCTTTACTGCTATGTCTGCTGACTGATTTCAAATCATGCCAGCAATGTGTGCTTACAGTATGTCTTTCCAAAAGCCCTCCTGTTTGAATGAGCTTTTCTCTCTGAGGCTCAGTTAGAGGGTATCTTTCCCAAACACCTTCCTCAAAACCTTTTTGTGTTAGGAGAAAGCATAAGTTTAAGCACAAGCTTTGCAGTGTCTTATTGTCAATGCTTGCTGATTTACTGGCCCTTGTAGTCTTCTGCCTCTGTTCCTGGGTGGTCAGATTTGTTTTGAAGTGACTGAGTGATTTTTTTTTTAGGTTCATGGGCTTGAAGTTGAAGGAC
The DNA here is from genome assembly GCA_017639245.1 of Myiopsitta monachus. Taxonomy (NCBI): domain Eukaryota; kingdom Metazoa; phylum Chordata; class Aves; order Psittaciformes; family Psittacidae; genus Myiopsitta; species Myiopsitta monachus. The sequence goes on from CM029919.1 coordinate 5,441,701, forward strand.
CCAAGGGAAAATTCTCAATCTTTAACTGAACTGTCCCGGTGCTTTTGGAACCGGGTTACACCATTGTCTTTGAGAGTTGTGGGAAACTTGGGCTGCTGCTGGAAGTAGTCCTGAGAAAAAGGAACTGCTTCTGGGGAGGGTAAATAAAAGGGGCTGGAAAAAGAACCTTTGTTTAATGACAGCATCAGAAATAGAGTTGTGAAGAGAAGCTGCAAGTGGTAAAGGGGGAGTAACAGTTATGATGGAAAAATGGTGGCCTGGAACTTGCATTCAGAGTCATTAACTGGAGGTGTACTTTCACCGTCACATCTAAGAGCCTTCATGCCTTTTGGTTTCCAGTAGCCGCTCAGACAGTCTTGATCAAATCCCTAACAATGTGGCCCATGCAAGGGAGGGAAAGATGGCACCTACCTGCTGGAAGGGGAGGCAGCGTGGGAAGACGAAAAGGAAACGTCACAAGAAAAGATCCAAGGTGAAAATACAACCAGTGGCTGCTGGCAAGCGAGGCCCCAGGACTCCAGAACAAGAGAGCTGCACTCCAATTCCTGTCCAGGTGAGAATCCTTAAGCCTTCCTTTTGTACTGTTGAGACCCCTGTAAGTTCCTAGCATGTCTTCGTTGAATTTTGGGTGGCTATATTGAGTTTCCTGCTCAGCTGTGTTGTTTGGTTTTATTTTCTAGGAGGATGAATCACACCAAAATGTTCTTTACAGAAACAGTTTTTGGGTTTCAGAATTTAACAAGGACTCTATGCCCTACGATCCGTTGTCTTTTGAGAAACCTGAGAAAGTTCTGTCTACAGGCAAACTCCAGCCCCTGAGGAGCCCATACAAAGCAGAATTGCACAAGTTGATTAGCCCTATTCAGTGTCTTAATCATGTTTGGAAACGGCACTATCAGAGGGACAGTGTTCCACAGCCTGAAACTCTCCATCCTTTCCCCTACAACATAGTACCCCCTCACTTCCCACATCTGGACAGTTCTCTCCAAGCCATGAAATATAATGCTCTGGAGACATACTTTCATGGTGATCTCAACTATCAAGACAGTGAGAATCAATTATCTGGCATAAACTTAGAATATAGTTTCTCCAAATGCATCAACCAGTCCATGAAAACCAGCTCAGACAAGATTTCTGTGGAGGAATACTTGGTGGATGCCTTGAAGGGGAGCGTGAGTCTTGGTGAACCACAGAATTTAGCCAGCCTAGCCAAGACGTGGAGAGGAGGTGGTCTGGACCCAAAGGACCAGTTTCATGAAGCAGATGAAAATGAAGGCGTGCTACTTACTGAGGTGATCTTCTGACCCTACACACTAGTGTGGTGGAAGGCAAAACTTCTGGGCTTCAGCAGGGAGAGAATCTGCATCCATGTCCTAGCTTCTGTAACAATACTGAGTTTCCTGAATGGTTCTTGAGGTGGTGGAAGACTGACAGTTAAGGATGTGCTTCTGGTTTTTGAAGGATATAAAGCCCAGTCTTAGACTGGTGCCCTAATTTGTTTGCTCATTCACAAAATATTCATGCTTGCCTATGGAAGTATTTCTGTGCTTAGTCAGTCTTCAGAGAGATCTTCTCTGTTTCTTTGTGAAAGAGCCCAATCTATTCGGGTGAACAGACTGCAGTATTTCTTTGACTATCAGTACTGTCAGTGAAGTTCAGGGTATCACTCACGCTGAGACCTGAGGCATGATCTCGGTCTACTGACTATAAAAAAGGTTTAGCTCACCCATAGATGTATACGTTTAGTCAATCTTGTTTTGCTCATTGGATTCAGCTTTGTAGTTATGCCCTGCACGTGAAGGGAATAGTTTGGCGCTCCAAAGCTGTCCAAATACTGGTGGGCTTTCTTTACAGCAATGGGGTGCACTCATTTAAATCAGACAGAGCCCACAGAAATCAAGTAGGTTCTCCTATCTCATCTCAATCTTTGACAGAAGTAATTTTGGCAGGGATTTTTAGAGAGGTGCAATGGTATCTTTTCTTGAGAATGTTGGTCTTTGTGGAGCGTCAGGATTGAACTGTTCCTTTCCTTGCTTCATCTTGTTTTCTGATTTTCAGAAACTAAATCATCTTGATTTCTGATTTCCAGAGACTAAAGCCAGTGGATTATGAGTACCGAGAAGAGGTTCATTGGACCAAATGTCATGGTTCTTTGGGCATTGGCTCTTTTGGAGAAGTGTATAAAATAGAGGACAAACAGACAGGCTTTCAGTGTGCTGCCAAAAAGGTAATTATGTGTGAGAAAGCAGGGGGGGTCCTGACACAAGAAGGCTTATGGAGAAAACATCTTCTTCTAGCTGCCATAGACTGAAGGTAGCTTATTATATAGTCACTGTGAAATGCTGCTGTGGTTCTGTCCAAGTTAAAACTGATGGCATGGAGAGAAGCAGCAGTTGGAAAGCTTGCATGTGCACGGGGTGGGGATCAAGCTTGGAAGCCAGAAATGGTTCATTTGGCCTTCAGAGTGTGCTGCAGGAGATCTGGGGTTGTGTGCTGAGACGTGCCAAGAGAGTCCAGCTCTCAGATAAATTGAAAGTGTGTTCCTAGTGACTGTGGGGGAGAATCAGCTGTGGGAGTTGTTTGCTTATCTAACTGTTCCCATCTAAAAACATGTCTAGTGTAAGTGGTGACATGGCAGGTGCTTCTTTGTAGAAAAAGGAATAAAGTAGGACGAAATAAGGCAGTTGGTAGGCACTTAAATTGGAGAGAGCTTTCATCTGTTCAGTAAGTGTCATATGCAGTACTGCATGTTGTAATGAGGTGATTCTGTTCTAGATACAGCAGAAGATGTGTATTTTTCCAGAAGTTGGCATAATAATCTATTGTGCACCAAGATATGCCATTGTTCTACCATGTATGAAGCATATGGAACATAACTGGAGTCAGGGTATTGGTTTATAGGCAGCCATGGTGTGCCTCAGAGATGAAGGCAGAGTGATAATGCAAGTAGATGATGAGAAAGTAAACTACTTGGTTTGAACTTAACACTTGAATAGTTTCACCACCTCTGTGACCTGATGGTTCTCACATTACTCCAATAGAAAACTTCAGGAGGTGTGTGGGAAGCGTTTGTTTCGAGTACAAAAATGTTAAATGCAAAAAGAATCGGAACTTGAGTTTTTCATTTTAAAATGTTGGCTTTTTCTTGCTTGCATTTGGGCTCAACTTGCTGCATTGCGTGTGGAAAGGTAGAAGTGGCAAGACTAAGCCAGCTTGTTCAGCATTTTGACCATCTTGTTTGCCAGCTGTATAGAAGCAAACACATTTAAAGCATACATATTTATTTCCTAGTCTGTATCCTCATGGTTTGGATGTGGGATTTTGTGGCAACATGACCAGCTTGTTTTCTGGCAGGATGTAACTACTTACATTTATTATCTATTCTTCCAAATACATTCTTAGGAGAAATAACTGTATTTTCAGTAATGAGGAATGGTTTTGTTTTAATGGAGCAAGTGTCTTCAGTTCCTACTGTCTGCCTGTGTTATAAGGGGACTACCTGACCTTCTTTCACCATACTTGATGTTGTAAGCACCTGCTCTCCAAATTCTTGAGATTTACAAAAACTAGCTAGAGCTGGATTGCTGACAGTGAGGAAATGTGGTCCATCCTTTCCCAACAGAATTGTAGTCCTGTTGGGAACAGGCTCATGTTTTCCTTCTGGGCTTTAGCAAGTTCTTGATTTATTTTGTTTGGGTAAGCTTAGTGAATAGAGTTTTTCTTTAACTGTTTCTCTGTGCGGGCTGAAAAGGTGATAGTGTGGATCACTGCTTGTGGCCATATTTCAGATTCCCTCCTTGTTTGGGGGAGGTTTATATTTGCCAAGTGTTGCACTATCCTTAATTTCTTTTTCCTCTTTCATGAAAGCAGAGTGCTCCAGTTGTCAGTATTATCTTTTGAACTGAGACAGAAATTGCCTTCTGTAGTTACCAGCTGCAAGCTTGGAGGTCTTGCAACCTGGCATCTTTTCTGACAAATCTTCACTCAGATGCTGAAGATTTAGGGACTCGCATCGTCCTTGTTCAGAATCAGTCTGAGTGTTCCCATGTGTTGTTGTAGCCACTGATTTCCGTTAATGAAGGTCATCCTTCTACCTCTGCTGTTGGCCAGTGCAGAACACTCTGACCTGAGCATCTGAGGGACAGTTCAGTCGGGATTCAATACAAACTCTGTACAGTGCTGCTTCTTTGTTTCTGTAGGTACAAGTTGAACATTTCCGTGCCGAGGAGCTGACAACATGTGCTGCAGTAACAAGTCCTAAAGTTGTCCCCTTGTATGGAGCTGTGAAGGAAGGACCGTGGGTGACCATCTTCATGAAGCTGATGGAGGGTGAGAAAGAAACAACCACAATGAAAGTCCCATTGTAACCACTGAATGCAGTGGACATTGATCTCCGCTTCCTGCTGCCCCAGTTTTAAATCTGTTAATTCTTTGATGTATCCAGAGTATCCCTAGTGTTCATCCCTGAATGGGTTGGGATAGGTATTGTGTAATCCTTGCTGGTATGTGGCAATGGTGTTTCTGGAGGGAGAAAAATTCCCAGTCCTGCCTCACTGCAGTAGATGTACATCTCTTGACCAGCAGCTGCAAGTTCTCACTAAAACACATTGCAGGTGCTGGTTCTTGCTTTCATGTTTATTTGTATGGCACCACGTAAAGCATATTGTACTGGAAAAGGGGATTCTGTATAAGCAAACTTCTTTGCTGCTGTTGCCTGATCCTCTTTTTCTAGCGAGGACCGTGGAAAATAGAGGCTGCAAAGAATTGGCTGGTGATCAGCGGCACCTAGAAACGTCTAATCTGCTCACAGAGTAGGTGCTTTTGATACAAAGCAACACCATTAAACTGACACTAAGCAAAAGGCTCCATGGAAGAGGCCAGTTTCTGTGGGCAGTAAGAACTCCGGGAATAACTAGAAGGAACAGACCCAAGTGTAGAAGATAAGGGCTCTCAGACCTGACAGTTCTTGTTTCTTCATCAGAAACCATGAGGAGTGCTGATGATGTTGGGAAGAATTTAAAGATAAGCTAACGCAGACTCTCTGGATTCCTTTCTAGGTGGCTCACTAGGTCAGCTAATTAAACAGAGTGGCTGTCTGCCAGAGGACAGAGCCCTCAGTTATTTGGGCCAGGCATTAGAAGGCTTGGAGTATCTTCATGCTCAAAGCATTCTCCATGGAGATGTAAAAGGTAGGCTGGCACTTAAGGTACCTTGTTCTTCCCTATTTCTTGATTGAGGCAAACTGCTTGGAGATTAAATTCCTGAATGGCTAAAGGTTATTTACCAGATTTTCAGCTCTACGTTTGAGGTTGGAGCTTAACTTGGTTCTAAACAGCTGAACATACTGTATTTGTCACCTCTTTCTGTCATCCAATGGGTCTGACAGGCTGTTTGTCCAGGCTGCCCATTACTGGGTAGAAGAATCTCCAGGGCAGATAATTATAGTTGTGTACTTGCTTAAGCCAGTGGTGCTTCATAGGAGTAACAGACATTGGTTAAGGCTCAAAAAAACTGTAGTTCTATGGGCTTTTGTGCTTTTTTTCCGTCTCAGTGACCATAATACAAAGGCGACTAATTCAAAGCTTCTCATTGCCAGCGGAAAATGTGCTCTTGTCTGATGATGGAAGCAGGGCTCTTCTGTGCGACTTTGGCCACTCCGCTCACCTCCATCCAGATGGCCTGGGAAAGTGCTTGGTCACAGGTAAGGATTTTCTGCTGTGATTGTAAAGAATTGCTCTGCTGACTCATTCTTTCTTCTTTGAACGTTTAAATTTGGCTAATTTGCAAGCAGCTGTATTTCCCAGACTTAATGTTGCTCATAGTGTCCCATTCCTTGATCTTACTGTGATGTACCCCACTGACAGCTAAAGTGAACTTCAGGCTGGAAGATGGTCCGTACCTGCCAGTCTGGAAATCTGTTGTGGGCTTTTGTCAGCATCCTATGTGCTGTGTTTTGTCACTTCAAGAGGCCACACTGAAACTTCAAAATCTAACTCTGACTTGTGATGTAACCTCACTGAACAGCTGGGGAAGGATCCTAAAGCAAAATTCCTTGCTGATTTTTGGGCAGTTAAGCTTTCCAGTGCTGCTTAAGGCACCTGTTGAAAGAGAAGGATGTTTTCTTACGCCAGTAAAACGTCATGTTTCCCCCCCCACATTGGCTCGGAAGGGGATATTAATACCTATTCTGTGTGTAAGGGATGGGACTGGTATGGAAATGTAGCCTATAAGCTTATAAGAGTACACAGCACTTCTTTAGGGTTAAGATGACTTATTTCTCACTTTAACTGGAAAGACAAGGAGGCTGCCTTAGTCTTCCCAGTAGTTGCATTAGAACAATTCTCTAGTTTCCATGCAGTGAATTTTCATTTGAATGGTTTTAGGGAACTATGTGCCTGGCACAGAGACTCATATGGCTCCGGAGGTGGTCATGGGAAAGCGGTGTGACTCCAAAGTGGATGTCTGGAGCAGTTGCTGTATGATGCTGCATATGCTTAATGGGTGCCACCCTTGGACCCAGTATTACAATCACCCACTCTGTCTAAAGGTAAGTGACCCAAGATATCTTCAGTAACAGGTACATATGCCTGCAGATTCTCATGATATGTAGGTAGAGAGCTGTTGTTTCAGGAAGGCTGGCTGAGTGCCAGCTGGGCATCTAAATTATGCCAACCTTGCTTTGGAAGCTGATAATTTCTTAGCTTCTTTGACTGGTGGGTATTATACATGCTAGGGCTGTTTCTTTTGCATCCTGCTCATGACTTGGATTGACTTTTTAGCCATTCACCTGTAATAAACTTACTGCTCAGATCTCTTGTTTAATGCTCTCATTTCAGTTGGAAATGCTTTCAGGGTGGGAAGAACCTTTCTGAAATCAAATGAAGCTTCTCTGATCTAACTTCTTTCGCTTCCTGTTTGTTACACAGATAGCTAAAGAACCACCTCCTCTGAGGGAAATTCCACCTTCCTGCAACCCTCTCACTGCTGAGATTATTAAAATGGGTCTGGAGAAAGAGCCTGTTCAGAGAGCATCTGCGTCTGAACTGAAAACAAAAACCAGTGTCGCACTTGAAGAAGGTAGAAATGTCTTGTATCTAAAGTTTCTTATCCACACTGGTACAGTAGCCAGTTGCTAGTTATGTCAGAGTGGCCCTATGGGAAATGTCAGTGTGTTTTACTGTTCAGGATCTCATTTGCACAGGCTTCAGCATTGATGGATACTTTGGGGTTCATGTCTTTTGCCCACAGGCAGCTGTTTCTCACCCAAATAAAGTAAAATTCCCTGTGTGCTGTCACCTGCTCTTGCTTCTCTGCTTGAAGCAGCCAATGTTCTGCTCCATGTGGGTTTATTAAGGTGTGTGCTGTGGCTGGGCTCATGTTCAGCTGAAGGATCACCCACTGAGCTGGAGCCTGATATGAAGTAAAACTGAAAGCAGGGGTTTATTGCATCCGGAACTATAACTCCTACTTGTGCTCTGGTCTTGCCTCTAAGACTATCCATCGTTTATTTCAAGTTAATCCTGCTGTAAGGTTCTGTAATACAGCAAGAATTTGTAGAGGTGGTCCGGTTTTGTCTTTTCAAAACACTGGGTATTTAACGCAAGATGCAGTTTAGAAACTCTTCATGTGAAGGAAAACTTTTTTGTTTTGTCTTTGGTTTATAATGTTTGTGTGCCTTTTGCTTTTTGCAGTGGGAGGTGTGACAAGCCCCTGGAGAGGTGAATACAGAGAGCCTAGGCATTTATCTCTGAACAAAGAAAACACTCCCCAGACATCCCTGTCCCCTACAGTGAGCTCAGTTTCCGAGACTGGTTCTGACCCAAAATTGGCAGTCAAAGTTTCTTGTGCAAGCCCTGTCCTACCACCACCATCTCTGGAGCAAACAGAGGAGGTCGAGGGAGCACCTTGGAATGTGTGCAAGGGGTTACCTGAGACCTGGGATCCTCCACCTCTTGCCTCAACTCCTCTCCCACTGAAGAGCTGCAGCCATGCGGAGAGAGCAACAACTATTTCAGAGCAAGAGCTTCAGCAGCTGGAAATAGGTAAGCAATGGGCTATGGAGGGAATTCAGCTTTTTGACCATGATCAAAATACAGCTTCTTTCTACTGGCCTCTTGACAGTTACTTCTGGGGTTTGAGCTTGGATGTCATTTTTGGTCACAGTTCCTCTCTCATTACACAAGTTGCTCAGCCTTCCTTTGAATTACACAAAGTAGTAGTTCTTAACCAGATAAATATGGCAAAAAGACAGTGATCAGGATTTCCTTCTACTCTCTGAACAGTGAAGGGAACTTCTGTGAGAGGTGCAAGAGCCTCAGAAAACCACCAGTGTCAGACTTGTGCTTTTGTGCACCAGATAAGTGGGGTCTGCATTCCAACTTCATCTGAAATTTTAGGTTTTCAAACATTATTCTTTTGATAAAAGGATAAACCTGTCAGATGGGAGATGTCAAATGAAGCAGTATAGTCAAAATCAGTCAGCAACTGTTTTGCTGCACTGAAAAACTTAGAGCCACCAGCCAATGAATTTGGTTACCAGCAGCAAACCAGAGCTGGAAAACTTGCAGTTTGGAAATGAGGGAAGGAGCAGACCGGTTCCATTGCCCCAGTGTAACTCAACCTTTACATTTTTTTTAATTCCATATTTTATAATCTTTGGAAATTAATGGGAAACTTCCATTCAAGCTAGGAAAAAAGTGTCTTGAAACGTAACTTGTCACGGAACTGAGGAATAGCATTCCAGGGGGTTGCTGAGGGTCGGCTTTCTTCTCAAATGGCTTTGGATCTTCAGCAGCCTTGTAAGGTCTGGATATTATCTGTGCAAGTTACCACAGGAGTTGAATACATAAGTTTGACCTTTCTTTGGGTATAATGTGGATGGATCTAGAGGGGAGATTCATAAGTGACATAATAGGCAAGAACTAGGGAATTCTTGGCGCCAGCGCTGCCTCTGTTTCATTTTGCAAGTCGTTGCACAATTCATCTCTCCTTTCTGGCTCAGTTTCCACAGTGGTGGCCATAGCCTCTGCTTAGCAGGGGAATTGTGTCCCATGTGTTTTGTGGACACCAATATCAACATTCATTACATAATGCCGAAGAAGCTTTGGGTATTAACTGCAGTAACTGTAATTAGAGGAGGGAGGCAGGAAAGGAAACACTGGAAATGTCTTCTTCCTTTTCCCTTTTGCTTGCAGAACTGTTTTTGGACAGCCTTTCACAGCCTTACTCGCTGGAAGAGCAAGAACAAATGCTTTCATGCCTCAGCATTGACAGCCCATTTGTATCAGACGCCAGTGAGAAGGTGCGTATAGATGGATGTGGGGGGGGGCTGGGGGTGGCAGGGTAACCATCTCTGGTTTATGGGGAGCTCTGACCAGTGCACATCTGGAGTTTCTCATGTTTGTTGCTGCTTTTTGACACTGAGTTTGCTGTAGAGTGCCTTGGGAAGAAACCTTTGTCCTTGGACAGTTGGGTGTTTAGGATTGTGGTTGTTCCATTAGTTTACTGTCCAGCATGGATCCCTTTCCTCCAGTTGTTCTCTTGTGCTGTATACTGACAGGAAGTGTTGAGTGTGTGGATATGGAAAAATCTCAGGAACCTTGACCCTCTCTATGCAGAAAAAGGGAACTGAAGAAGCAGTGATGAACTTGAAGAGAAAGTTGGGTGGAGACCTCAGAGCAGCCTTCCAGTATCTGAAGGGGGGCTATAGGGATGCTGGGGAGGGACTCTTCATGAGGGACTGCAGTGATAGGACAAGGGGTAACAGGTTCAAACTTAAACAGGGGAAGTTTAGATTGGATATGAGGAAGAAATTCTTTACTGTAAGGGTGGTGAGGCACTGGAATGGGTTGCCCAGGGAAGTTGTGAATGGTCCATCCCTGGCAGTGTTCAAGGCCAGGTTGGACAGAGCCTTGGGTGTCACGGTTTGGTGTGAGGTGTCCCTGCCCATGGCAGGGGGGTTGGAACTGGATGATCTTAAGGTCCTTTCCAACCCTGACTATTCCATGATTCTGTGAACTTGGACCAGATAGCTGTGCAGCCCAGGGTCAAAATATGTGTAGGGGAAAGACCAGAAGAATAGGACAGATGAACAAAGACCCTGATTCTGGGTATTTATTCCCAGCCTAGGGATCTGTTCCCCATGAACTCTTTTTAACCCATTCATACTGATGACTTACATAGTCTAAGTTACTTAACTACTAAGTGTAATTGCTTTTGTTTGCTCTATATCTGGTATTCATAAGGTAGGAATACCAGAGTAACACTGAATAAGCCTTGCTGTAACCAAGGAAGGACCTAAGCCCTTCAGTCTTTGTTTTCAAAGACAGATCCCACAGCTGTGTAGCCTGCCATCTACAGGAGTCATTTCTGCCTGTGATCATCTCTGTTTCCTATTTCTGTTCCTCTTCTCAGCCTTCTAATGCTTTTTGAGGAGGATTGAGCAGAGTCGTGTCCAGTAGTTCAGCTTTGACACAGCATGGGTGTGTGCAGCTGGGATGTGATTCTGGCTTGCTTTGGTTCTGTGTTTGGTTTTATTTTCCCCCAAATACCCAACCCTAATATTTAATTTGACTTTATTCTGGTACTCACACTCTGCTGATGATGTCAGATTGACCTCTGGTGGCTTGAGGGTAATACAGACTTTTCCAAGCTGTTTAGCGGTGTAGGATCCAGAGTCGTTTATGTACAGTTCGCTGTTCTTCCTGTGTGTTACTTGGCACTTACTGACCTGAGAAATCTCTCTCACACTTTATTCTGTCACTCAGTGAGCTAAACCCCTCTTTTCTCATCCAACTCTTCCGCTGCTTATTGATTTGCCCATTGAGTGTATCTTAGTATGTCTGCAAAATGTTTCATTGCTCTTCATGCCCTTTTCCACATGGCAGGTAGATGTTGACTAGCTCAAGGCCTGGCCTTAGATCCCTGTGGATTCCTACTTTTTTCTTCTTGAGGTTATTTTAATGTTTATCTCATACAAGCTCATTTTCTTTAGGAGCCTTTGCCAAACTTGTGCTTACTTCTGCAGAATTCCATGAAGGCCTCTCACAGTTTGAGGGACACTATGAGCTCTGGGATTCATTCCTGGAACAGCCAGGCAGATGGACAGAGCTTCAGCTGGAACAACCTGCGGAGCCGCAGTCGGCACACAGACACTCCCAGCTATTTCAATGGTGAGTCTCAAGTGCTACATTTTGATCAGGGAGAAGTTCCTCAGTGTCTAGAGGGTCTGGGGTCTTGGATCTTCTTATCCTTCAGTTGGAGGCCAAGTCTGCCCCAGTGATGAATGGGTGGAAGGCACTCAACTCTGTATAGTCTAGGGAAAGCCAGAGAAGTTCCTGGTTCAGCTTTGTGTGCCCTGCCTTGTGCAGCTGCCATGTGCAAGAATGTTTTATAACCATAAATGTCTAGAAAGTAATTTTGAGGGCATGTTGTGCGAATCAGTACATCTCTTCAGCTGCTTTCTTGCTAAATCCAGCTCTGCCCTGTGAGTCATTGCTGTCTTCAGCAAGCCTCCATGCTCAGCGGAAGACCTACCTAAATTAAATGCTTAAAGACAAAACTGAGTTCTGATGTATGTGCCTTGCTAGTCAAGTTTTCTGTGTTGGACTGAGGAGTCATTATGCCTACAGAAGTTAATGACTTCTCTTGCACATTTCAGGAGTGAAAATCCAGATCCAGTTGCTAAGTGGAGAAAATTTACATATCAGGGATTTCCACAGGACAAAGGTGGGAGACATTGCCACTGGGATAAGCAGCCAGGTAAGACACAATGCAGCTTCACAATGCCTTTAATCAGTGAGCTTGAAGTCCATTTGAGGATCCTAATGAAACATTTAATAGTATAATTTCAATGCTGATGTTAGGAATGTGATTCCCAAAGGTGTTTCTGAATCATAAACAGTTGCTAATTGTCAGAGGGACCACAGGGATCTCCATCTCAGAAGGTATCTGTGCTGCAGCTTATAGTCCTTGACTATAAAGATAAATTCTTTCCCCTCTCCCTATAGAAGAATCACTACATGACTTTTTTATCACGAGCAGTAATATCAACTCAGGGAGATGGGCTGTGTTTGGCTGTGATGCTTCTAACTTGTTAGGTTGGAGGAGATATTGGCAGACTCCAGTGAACCTCACTGTCAGCCTCTTTGGCAGTCCCTGAAAGATCTCCTAAGTGTTTGTGGGACTGTGACTCATCTGAATGCTAAATGTGGTGAATGTCTCTAAACAAATAGGTTGCAGAAGTCCAGAAAGTGTTTCAGTGGTGCTGGTTGTCTTTGGCATACATTGTTCTCTTGGGCATCACAGAGCCTGCAGAGGAATTTGCCGTGCCCAAACCTAGGCAGTTCAGGAACCACCAGCGCTGGTCAGAAACTTATGTGCGGCAATTTGGCAGCTGGGTGAATGAATGCTACCTAGTCCAATTTCTGAGATACTTTCTTAGGAGAGAAGGTTTGGATGTTCCTGCCAAGAGCGGGCCTTTCTCCAGGAGGTTTTTTTTTTTTTGGATTGGGAAGTTCTTTGCTGTGTTTGATAGAGGGATATCATGTTCTGAAAGAGACTTGAAATGCCACTCAGATCTGTCTGTTCTGATTCACAGATACCAGTCCCTGCTTTCAGTCTGGTTACTAAAGAAGGCCAGCCAGTTCACTACAACATGGAGGTCCCCGACTCTGGTATTGAGCTGCAGTGCACCCTTGCCCCTGACTGCAGTGTCAGCTGGACATGGCGAGTCAAACACGGTCAACTGGAGAACAGGCCATGAAGCTGTTCCTGTTTTGGAGGTTTTTACCTTGTTGAAAGAAGGAATTGCAAAAGCTTCCAACCACCACCCCTGCCATGGAGCACCAAGTACAGTTGCTGGTGTTTTGTGCTGAAGTAGAATAGTGGCTCAGCAGCTCACTGCTCTTGGGCCCCACTTCTGTTGTCTGTTCTGATCCAGTTCCAAGACATGTCCTGAACTTAGGTGTTCCCCAGAACAGTGGGAATTACTTGTTTTGGGTGTGAGTGTTAGGATGAGCTTGAGAATGGTGGGTGGAAATTCCTGCTTTTCAGAGGAATGGGATTGTGCTTTTCAGGAGCAGAGGGGGATAGGATGAGAACTTCTGTTGCTCAGCCTCCGAGGTGAAGCCAGTAGCTGCTGGGCTTGCCCAAGCGAGGAGGTTGGGTATCATCAGTGCAGCTGTAGTGGATTGTGCCAGGGGGAGCTGGCTATCTTCCCTCTAGCTGGAGGAAAAACTCAGTGTTTCTGTCAGCTTTGGGTAGCATCATCTCTACCTCAAGCCTTTTGCATGGGAAAAATCGACGGCAGTAACTGGCTGGGTTCTTGGTTTCACCTCCCACCCTTTCCCACAGACACTTCCTTCTTGAATCAGAAAAGAACTTTCTTCCCAGAAAGAGCTTTGCTTGCAGCTCTCATCTTCAGGCTTCCTCCCTGGCTTAGGAGCTGTTGCTCTCTCTCTGATGTTGCTTCGAACTCTGGCAGGTAGGGCAGGAGGAAGGTATGGTATTCCTCAGTGGGAAAGGTACAGGGGTTGTATTCCTCCATCCACTTTCCACCACTGACTTGGGGCTCCTCGTGGACTGTCCCATGCAGGCAGCTCCCCCTGTAAGGGGAAGGGGATGGCAGCTCCCCCAGCTCAGACAAGGGCTGACTTTGACTGCAGCATTTATAAAAACCTCACTCCCAGCTGTCGCCCCATCCGGCCACTCAGCCCCAGGGTGGGAGGTCAGTGCCCCATGTGTGCGCGGTGTGAGCTCAGCCTGCCCTCACCAGCACTCAGGGACTGACACGAGGCCTCCTGTCACTGCCGTAATTGCAGGGCGTGCTCATGGAGTGGGGTGAGCAGCTGGGCCCAGGATGCCTTAAGTTTTTGACTGTTTTTTTACTGATGTGTCAATTGTTTCGAGTGTACTGAAGCTGCATGGGTCCCATTCTGATGGGCTGGTGTTGCTAAGCCTCCTGTAAGCCAGAACAAAGGCAGAGGGAGGTGTAAGCTAGAGTATATTTATTCAGGACTGCTCAAAGCCCTTACGCACCTGGAAATCACTCGACAGGGTGCTGTTTCTCTTCCAGAGTGTTGTAACTGCAGTGGCCTCTGAGCAGGGGCTACCTACATCCAGGCTGAGCAGAGAAACTGCTCCCAGGAAGCAAGGCTCTGCCACATCCATGCTGGTTCTGGGGGCACAATGGGGCAGGAATGTTGGCAGTTTCCTCAAGTGAAGTTCAGTTAGGAAATAGCTGGGAAAGTTACACTCCGGACCTCGCTTTCTGGGGAGCAGTGCTCCTTCAGGAACTGATGCTCCTTCCCTTTGGTCTCCCAGAGCATGGGCTGGTTTTGATAAACTTGGCAGTGACATCACTCATCAAAAGCTAAAGTTGTGATCTAATAAAAAGTGGAGCTCTTGAGGAAAAATGGAACCTGTCACCACTCCGGGTATAGTTTATATAGCACTTTTTGTTCTAAAGCACTTAATACATTGTCCAAAATAGGCACCTGATTGTATCTGCAATGCCACATGAAGAGTCTTTTTAGTAAACGATTAACACACTATGCACATGTCTTCCAGGAAGGAAGGGGGGGAGTGGGTGGGTTGGCTTGATTGCTGTTTCTCAGATGCCATAAGCTACTACGAACTGTAAGCTCTGGAGCAGGAGTATCAAAATGCCCCTCCAGGGCTCCCAGGAGCTCCCAAGCATATACTCAGTGCAGTGATCAAACTCCTCACATCTGGCACCCTTCCTGGGCTTCCTATGAGGCAGGGAGGAAAAAAACCTGTTGGTTGTTTTCTAAGAAGAGTCTGTTGGTGATGTGTCAATCTGAAATACGAAAGCAGGGTCTGTTCCCTTCCCAAAGGCTGCATCTCATGGCTTTCACTGCAAAATGCTTCGATGTGCAGTTGTGTCATACATGTGTGCAAGACTCAAGATCTGCCAAGCTGTAGGGCAGGATGCAGCAGCCCTCTGTTCCCAGGACTTCTGAGCTTCACACTTCATCTATAGCATTAACATTAACATCAGGCCACCTACACGAATGGATGAAAGGCAGTGAACTCTTGTGAGCCCGCAGCGTCTTCACTGGGTAGATGGAGGCATCTGTGTTCTCCTGTACCCTAACACCAGCATTGGCCAGTATCTCCATCCTGTTTGTTTTGTCCAGAGCCTCCAGTCCTATGTTGCTGCCACCTCAGGTGGGAAAGTGAGGCTGCAGACTTCCACCTCGCACATCTTGTGCAAGACAGGCTGTGGCATCAGCAGGCACTGCCAGCTGGGAAAGACTCTGGCTAATACCACAAACCACTGGTGCTTTCTTACTGTCCTGAATGTGGTTCTCTTGGGAGGATCTCCAGGGTTTGCATGGGTTTACTGCCAGCTTGAGATCTCCTCAGCATTCTCCTGCTGCCAGGACAGTTCCCTCTTCATTTGGCTGGTCATTTTTGCTGTGACAGGCATAAAAAGTCCAGCTTCCAGATGGAGGCTGGCTGTGCAATACTGACAGGAGACAATCAGGAAAGACTTTGGTTATCCACATTAAAACTTGGCTGAAAATGTGTATAACAACAAGTGGTCTTTGGGACAGAACCCCAGGTCAGGGTAGGGAGGACAAATAACAGTAGGAGTCACAAAAACAGACGGCTTTTGTTGTGTTGCTCCTTCCAAAGGTCTGGAAGAATCACTGTTGGAAAGCAATATGGAGCTGAACACCTCTTTGGGATGGGCAGTACTGGTGAGGGCGATGGAATAATGAGCTTGTGTTGAACGAATGACACACATAAAACTGTGATTTCTTGAAATGAACATTTTTAACCTGCATTTTCACAGGGAAAAAGAAATAAAGCTGGATGAAAATATTCTTCATTCTCGTTGCTTATGGTTGAGACCTTGTCCCAGAGAGGTGCTGAGTAACACGTTTGTTAAGAAGGGAAGCCTGGTCTGATTGAACTCTGCTGTGTATTACCTTTGGGTTTGGAGGATGCACGGAGAAGTCATTTGTGGGTGGGAAGAGGCAGCTATAACTTTGATGAATCTAAGCGCAGGATTTCATAGAATCATGGAGTGCCAGATTGGTTTGGGCTGGAGGGGACCTTAAAGCTCCTCCAGCTCCAACCCCTGCCACAGGCAGGGACACATTCCACTGGAGCAGGGTGCTCCAAGCCCCTGTGTCCAACCTGGCCTTGAACACTGCCAGGGATGGGGCAGCCACAGCTTCTCTGGGCACCCTGTGCCAGCACCTCAGCACCCTCACAGGGAAGAGCTTCTGCCTAAGAGCTCATCTCAGTCTCTCCTCTGGCAGGGTAAAGGTGGTCTCTGCTGCTGTGGAGGGCAGAAGCTGTGATCTTCCTGCCCAAGGTGCCCAGCAGAGAAGGTACGTGTCTGTGCAGGTGCTTGGGGTACAGTGCCTTCTTAGGGACACTTGTGTGGTAAGAAGTGGGGCTGCCCCTTGGCAGAGCCACAAATACTGGCTTTCCCTTCTGTTTCCTGTAGCACTCTTATTCCGCATGTTCTAACCCATTCAACCCCACCTGCCCAGAGGTGGCCACTGCTGCAAGGAGCTGCAGGGCTGAGCAGAGCCTTGAAGTTCTCCTACCCCCATCTGCAGTCACGGGCAGGTCAGAACCATCTCCCACTTAAAGTTACTCAGAGGAGCACAGTCACTGCTCCTGGCAGCAGCTCCTTACACAGGAGATGGCGCCTTGTTAGTGGAGCAGTGAGCAGCTGCTCCTGCATCCCTCCCTCTATCTCTTCCTCCATCTTAGCATCCCCCCCATGTAAAACTCCACCTTCTCATAGACAAGTGCTTTATCCTCAGAGTCATTTTATTACCAGTTCTGCTTTAGATTAAATGGGCCTTCAGTATATAAAAATAATGTATACAAATGAGCAGTTAATGTTTTACATTCCTGGCTTAAAGTCATTTATAAGTTACACATTCATTTCCCTTCCCTCCCCTTCAAGCTTGCGGGTGGTACCAAGCCGGCGCTTAGCATCTTACTTACAGCAGGAAACAGCCACTGCTCGAGCTCTGCAGCTTGGCCTTACCCTGATCTAAGAGCTGGGGCAGGCGAGGCCATTCAACAAAGTAAATGCATTAAAGGTTAATTGTGGAGTGCATGGTTTGGAGTTAGCAGCAGCAGCAGGGCAGGGGAGGAATTGAGTCCAGTGCGGTACGGGAGGCTCATGCAGCTCCTGCACCATTGCAGCAGTGACCTTGCAGCAGTTTGGGGTCACGGTGGTTGCTCAAGGGCTGGAGGCTGCCCGCTGCCTGCTGCCTGCTGCTCCCCGGGGGACCGTGGTCACTGTTGTCTCCAAGAGGCTCCAGCCCCGACAGCAGAGGTGGGTGACAGTGGGCAGAGCTGGAGCCACCTCACAGGGACTTGAGGACAGTAAATCCTTGCCTCTGCTGCTGATTGCTGTAGCTACAGCGCCTGCCCTGCGGTGAGGAGCAGCCCAGTGCTGCTCACCACAGCCTTCAGATCCCAGTGAGACCTTGTACGTGGGTATTCCAGCCTCTGCTCCACAGCACAGAGAAATTTAAAGGAAGACGTATAAAATCACTGTAAAATAGCACCCCTGCCAGCCTCTGGAGCATGGCATGTGCCCAGGGTGGGATCTTTGCAGCAGGCTCCTCACTGGATTGGAGCTCCTCGGCTCTGCAGTGGAGGAGAGCTTGGGTCTCAGAGGGCTCTGCAAGGCTGGGGGAGATGGAGATGTGCAGGGATCGCTGCATCCCTGGCTCCCAACCCCAGTCCCCTCCTGCAGTGGGAAATCAAAGGCACCAGCAAGCTGAAGAGCAGAGCACACCAGTGCAGTGCTGAGCCTGAGACAGGCGTGCGATGGAGCAGCTCTGGGGTAGGGATGGGCAGCCCCTCTTTTCCTTCCAGGACAATTTGGGCTCCTTTCTGTGCTCCCCTCTCCATGCCCATGGCCAGGAGGGTCCCCAGCCCTGCCTGCCTGGGGGAGAGGAGATCAGAGGTACCACTAAGCAAGCGCCGGGGCATCCCTGCGCCAGACCCAGGGGCATGCGGTGGGAGCTGGCACGCGAAGCTGGAGCAGCCAGGAGCGGGAGCTGTCGCGGCGCCCTGCGGTGTCCCGGTTCACATCCCGCGGTCAGGATGATGGCCGTACCCTGGTCCTGGCCGCCGCGGCGCCGGCGCTGCTCACAGCGGGATGTCCGGCGTCGCCTGCAGGCTCTGCCCCGCAGCCCATTTCTTGGAGCCGCCGCGGCCCTTGTCTGCGCGCCGGTACGGGTTGTTCCTCAGATCTGCACCGGGAGGAGCACGGACACCGGCTGAGCTCCGCCTGCCCGCCCCGCGCCCGTCACCCATCACTGCCCAGGAGGCACTCGTCTGGGTATGAGGATGCTCAAGAGAAGCCAAACCGGCAGCGCGAAGAGGAGGAGCAGCAGCTACAACCAACCAGCCCCTGGGGCCCTTTCCCTTGGCTCTCCGGCGCCCAGCGCTGCATCACGGGGCTGAGGCTGGCGTCGCAGTGCCCCGGGGTTGCCTTTCAGTGTGGGGCAGAGTCCGGCTGATGGGCCACACACCCGGAGATGACAATGGGATAAGCCCGGGGGAGTGACCAAGCCTGGCAGCCCCCCGCATGCCCCTGCACAGAGCCCCGCTGCCCCACATTACCTACAAAGGACTCTCCTCATTGAAGCTCACGTCGCAGAAGAGCCGGGACGAGCGCTTGCCCGTCCGGGCTGTGAAAGGAACAGTTTTCAGAGCTGAGCAGAGACATCCAGAGAGACAGCGAGGAGGAGGAGAGAGGAGGAAGAAGCAGAAGAGAAGAAAAGCTATGAGACAGGGCAGGGAGCGCTTGCACTGCCTGCAATGAGAAGGTACTACAGGCGGGTTTGCTTCCACAGTGGTGCTTGGTGGCCCTGCAGCTCCTGACTGTGACAGGCCCCTGCAGGCCCCCATCACCAAGGGTGTCCCTGCTGCAGGGGGTGGGTGTCTAGCCACTACCTGAAATAATCTCTCACCTGAGATAATATCCTCAATGGCCCCATCTTTTCCCTCATAGATAAGCGGCTCCTTCACCATCTGCTTCTTCTTCAGCTCAGCGATCATGTCCATCTGCTGCCGCTTGGCTTTCTGGATGGGCAGCTGCAGTGGGGACACTGCGGGGTGAACAGCACGGCCCCCACTGCACCCCAAAGGGGATGGGGTCCCTTCACCTTCCCTCCCTCTCCTCCCCTCCCTCCTCAGGACCTGCTTTGCCCCTCCCCACCCCACAGCCTGCGTGGGGCTGGAGCCCGGTACCCCACCAGGACAGAGACACTCGGGGCAGCATCACCTCAGGCTGGCTTTCACTGCCAGGGGAGCCGGGTTCTGCCTCCTTGGCTGCGGCCTCTTGTTTCTTCCACATCTCTATGTCCTGCTCTGCTTTCTTGGGAGAGACACAGGAACAGCGTGCTGAGATGGGCAGTCCTGCTGCAGGTCTGCAGCCCTCCCAGTCCCAACCAAGCTCCCCCAAAGGGCATTAGTGAACGCCACCAACTAGGGTCAGACCCCTCCCAAGCCCAGAAATGGGGCAACCCCCATCCCCTCCTACCTTGTAGGCTTTGATGAATCGCATGAACATGGGGAAGAAGGTGGTGGGGGGACTGGTCTTGGGGTTCTCCCCAAAATACTCCACAGCTGACTCATATGCCTCCTGTGGGCAGAGACACCTTGATCGGGGGTGCTGGGCAGTGGTGCCCCATTGCCCACATCCTCCTCTCAGCATCTCCTGCCTCGCCATCCCCTTCTGCGTCCCCCCCAGCTCCTGCTTCTCCTACTGGGGCAGAGGTGGGAGCACCCTGGATGTCCCCATGTAGAAATGGGGGACCCAGTCCTGCCCCACAACCCTGCATTACCCCCAGTACCAACCTTGGCGGTCTTGCTGTCAGCCTGCAGTTTCTCCATCACCTCCGAGTTGACCTTGAGGAAGTCCTTGAGCACGGGGCTGTCATCCTGCCGCATGAACTCCTTGCGGGTGAGCTCCATGCCCTGCTGCAGGCCCCGCACGTCCTGCAGCACGCTGTCCAGGGACACTGCAGGGAGGGCAGCAGTGCCGCCGTCAGGGCAGGCTCAGGGACCCCCATGCTCAGGCTATAACCCTGGCCTGGTGCCCACAGGTGCTACCTGTGCCTGCCTTGTCGAGGAAGTGCAGCTCTGTGTGGAAGCCGGTCAGCCCAGGGTACTTCTCCATGATCACCCGCACCAGGTAATGCAGCAGCGTCTGCTTGCGATCAGTCGACTTCATCTCCAGGAGCTGGGAGAGCAGCGACAGTCCCGATCCACATCCACCACCCCACCTCACCCCTGCCCAGGGCAGGCTCTGGTGGCCCTTCATCCCCATGGCTGTTCTGCATCCCTCAGTCCCCATGGCCGGTATGCATCCCTTCATCCCCATGGCTGCTCTGCATCCCTTCATCCCCATGGCTGGTTCTGCATCCCTTCATCCCCATGGCTGCTCTGCATCCCTTCATCCCCATGGCTGCTCTGCATCCCTTCATCCCCACGGCTGGTATGCATCCCTTCATCCCCATGGCTGTTCTGCATCCCTTCATCCCCATGGCTGTTCTGCATCCCTCAGTCCCCATGGCTGGTTCTGCATCCCTCAGTCCCCATGGCCGGTATGCATCCCTTCATCCCCATGGCTGGTTCTGCATCCCTTCATCCCCATGGCTGCTCTGCATCCCTTCATCCCCATGGCTGTTCTGCATCCCTCAGTCCCCATGGCCGGTATGCATCCCTTCATCCCCATGGCTGCTCTGCATCCCTTCATCCCCATGGCTGTTCTGCATCCCTCAGTCCCCATGGTTGGTTCTGCATCCCTCAGACCCCATGGCTGGCTCTGCATCCCTCAGTCCCCATGGCTGTTCTGCATCCCTCAGTCCCCATGGCTGGTTCTGCATCCCTCAGTCCCCATGGCTGTTCTGCATCCCTCAGACCCCATGGCTGGTTCTGCATTCCTTCATCCCCATGGCTGTTCTGCATCCCTCAGACCCCATGGCTGGTTCTGCATCCCTCAGACGCCATGGCTGTTCTGCATCCCTTCATCCCCATAGCTGATTCTGCATCCCTCCATCCCCATAGCTGATTCTGCATCCCTCTATCCCCATGGCTGGTTCTTCATCCCTCAATCTCTCCATATGTGGTCTCTGCATCCTTAAAGCCCCACAGCTAGGTCCTGTGTATCTCCATCCTTGTATGTTTTCCCCATGCCTCTCCAAACCCTAGAGTCGGTCCCTGCATCCCTCCACCCCCACAGCTGAATCCTGTGTCCCTCCACCCCTATAGCGGGGTCCTTGCATCCTTCCATCCCCACACCAGGTTCCCATGTCCCTCCCTCCCCAGGTGTCCCTGTGCTGACCCTACCGCATCGAGGCTCTGCAGTCGGAAGCCATAGGCTGCCCCACGCTTGCTGCTGTTCATGTAGTTCCCGAAGGCCAGGACAATCTGTGGAGACACAACAACTCAGGGACACAACCCAGCACGGAAGGGGCAGCCCAGGGGGAGCACAGTGCCTACAGCCACCCCGCATGCACCCATCCCGCCCTAACATCCCCTCATCAGGGCCACCGCACCCCAGCCTCCTCACCTCGAGGATGTGGCGGAGTTTGCTGGAGGACTTGAGGGAGATGGATGCAGCGATGATGGCGTTGAGTTGCTGTGGGTGGAAGGAGAAGCGTGTGAGCCCCGCTGCAGGGTGTGAGCCCCTCCCAGCACCCACAGCCCCCCCGTCCCTCCCCAGCACTCACAGGCATGAGCAGCTGGGCCGTGTCACTGAAGTTGCCCAGGAAGATCATGACGTTCATGCGCTCGGCCAGGCGCGGGATCTTGCTGAAGCGGATCATGAACTGGTCCTCATCTGAGAGCTCCTCCAGTGGCTGCTGCTCCCGCTCGAACTTCCCAATGAGCGTCCGCTCATACTCGGTGGGCAGGAAGCGCAGCAGCAGCTCCAGGAAGTCGAGGCTCAGGGCTTGCTGGTCATACCTGCGGGTGGTGGGAAGCCCTCAGTGCGGGCAGACCCTGCAGCAGGTCCCTCAAACCCCTATCACCCATGGCTGGTTCCCATCTTCCCTCCGTCCCCACGGCTGGTCTCTGCATACCTCTATCTCTCTGTATCTGGTGCCATCATGCCTCCAACCCCAGCACACCCCACACCTCCCTTTGGTACAGCTGGGCTTGCACTCAACTACCTCCTGACCTTCTCCCATCAAGGGAGGACACTCACGTCTCAATAGCTGTGCAGATGTCCTGGACGCTGCAGCCACCCTTGCGGAGGGTGATGGCCAGGTTCTTGGCTCGGTTGGACTCCATGAGAGTGACCTTGTTGGGAACCTTCTGTGTGGCCTTCACCTTGAGGGCACTGATGTCCAAGGCAGGGCCCTGTGCCTTGGTCTTGAACTGCTCTTCGAAGTCACTCATGTCCAGCTCCTGCGGGGAGACAGGTCTGAGGGCTCAGCAGGCGACACAGAACACCTGGGATGAGGATGGGGCCAGAGGACCAGGGCGAGGGGGAAAGGAGTGAGAGAATGAAGGTGGGGCAAAGGGATGAGGTCAGGCTGAAGGGCTGAGGATGGAGCAAGGAAACAAGGACAGCAACAGGACAAGGGGGGAAGGAGGGGATGAGGGGACCAGAGGATGAAGGTGCAAAAGAAGACATGGGCAGGATGTGAGGATGAGAATGGAGCAAGGGGTGGCAGGAGGGTGGCAGATCCCAAGTTGTCCCTCTCCATGGTGTCAAGAAGCTGCTCCAGCCTCCAGCAGCCACATCGCACGATGGATGGGTGCAGGGGCAGCACAGGAGCAGCCTCAGTACGGATGCAGCATGAACTGGGACACCGGCCTGTGCCTGGACCCCCCCGAGCCCCCTTGTCCTCACCTGCAGAACCTTCTCGTCATTGAGCTCATTGAAGACAGTGCCATCGATCTGGTTCGGCTTCAGCGCCACCCAGTTGAAGACTGGCATGCGGAACTTGGTCTGGATCGGCTTCTTCACCTTCACTGCACGGTGGTGGAGGGGGGGGATGCGTCATGGGGTGGGGGCTCCCAAATCCACCCCCGGGTGCTCCCAACCCTCTCCTGGTGACATCCCCACCGCTGCTTGATCACACTCACCTGAACCGCCGCCAGCACTGGGGGCCCCCAGCCCCGCCGGGCACCCCCCCCCCCCGAGGGGGAGCAGTGGTGGAGGGGGGGGAACGGCGCTCTCCAGGGCCCCCGGGAGTGGTGGGGGCGGGGGTGGCACTTGGGTTCCTGGGAGCGGAGGGGCCGGGGCGGGGCCAGTGCCTGTGGGCAGGGGGGGTGCAGGGGGCACCGGGGGGCTGGGACCGGTCCCCGGCAGCGGGGGTGGCGGTGGAGGTGGGGGGGGAGGCGAGGGGGTGGCGGGTGCTGGAGGGGGAGCTGGGGCTGGAGCTGGGGCTGGATCCAGAGCTGGAGCATCTGCAATGGAAAGAAGAGGTGGGTGCGATGGTGGCAGCGCAGGACACGGCGCCACCACCACGTTCCCTCTGTCACTGGGCGACTCCTCATCCCTGGGCACATCCCCACACTCCTGCCTCAGTTTCCCTGCACAGAGGTACGCTGCCGCCCTTCCTCTGTCCACTGGGAAGGGACATCCTGAGCTGCCGCTACCCGTACCTGCGCCGGCGGTGCCCTCTCCGATAACCACGGGGGCTGCTGCTGTTTCTATGACAACGGGGACGATTTCGATGGCGACGTCTCCGTCGGGCCCACGCAGGATCTGCACCAAGCCCTTCTCCTCCAGCTCCACCAGCCGCCGCTCCAGTGCCAACCGGTAGCACTCCTGGGGCTGTGGGGCCGGCGGGCTGGACGGCTGCGGTGGGCTCAGCTGCTCCTGCAGTGGTGACAAGCCCCAGCTCATCGCTGGTGTCCTGCTACCCCTCAAACCCCAGTCCTCTGGGCACCCGTCCCTTCCTCCAGCACTGGGCGCTCACCCGCAGCTCCTCCAGCTCCCGCCGCGCCTGGCTCAGCTGCTTCTCCAGCTCCGCTATCTTGGCCATGGAGTCGTTCTCTGCATCCTGCAGCTTCTCCGTCAACTGCAGGGAGATGAGGCGACGTCGCTCAGCACCAGCCCCAGCCCTCCCTCGGGATTTGCGTCAGCAGCTCCTGCCCACATGCCCACATCCCACCTGGTTGACGTGCTCCTGCAGCTCTTCCATGTGCTCCAGCACAGACGTCTTGGTCTCCGAGTCCTCCAGCATGGTTCCCACGTCAAAGACGTTGTCCAGGTAGGCTTGGATCTGCACCTGCAGCCTGTCGCTCTCGGTGAGACGGAGGCTCTGCCATGGGACAGACGGTGGCACTGTCACTGCTGGTGGTACCCCCCCAGCACCCACCCGCCTCTGGCATCAGTGCTCAGCACTGGGGCGGTGCAGGATCACCCACCTCCAAGTACTGGTCCAGCCCCAGGTGGGTGAACTCGTACTGCAGGAACACGCGGAAGTTCATGTTCTTCACCGAGTGTACCACGATGTTGATGAACTGCATGCAGGCCACCTGCAGGACAGCACCACTCAGCACGGCAGTCATAGAATCATGGAATGGGTTGGGTTGGAAGAGATCTGAAAGTTCCAATCCGCTGCCACGGGCAGGGACACCTTCCACAGAGCAGAGTGCTCCAAGCCCCTGTGTCCAACCTGGGCTTTAGCACTGCCAGGGATGGGGCAGCCACAGCTTCTCTGGGCACCCTGGGCCAGTGCCTCAGCACCCTCACAGGGAAGAGCTTCTGCCCAAGAGCTCATCTCAATCTCCCCTGTGTCAGTTTGAACCCATCACCCCATGTCCTATCCCTACAGTCCCTGCGGAGGAGTCCCTCTCCAGCATCCTTGTAGCCCCTTCAGACACTGGAAGCTGCTCTGAGGTCCCCATGCAGCTTCTCTTCTCCATGCTGAACAGCCCCAGTGTTCTCAGCTTGTCCTTGGGGACATAGTGCCTGGGGACTGCACAGTGGGTCGGTGGCCCATGGGGACATGGTGCCCCTCGGAAATGCATGGTGGTTTCGCTGCCCTGGGGCCATGGGGACCTGGGGAAGGACCAGTGGCTCAGCAGCCCTTGGGGACACAATGCCCTGGGGACAGCACAACAGCTTGGCAGCCCCTGGGACATGGCACCCACATGACTGCACAGTGGCTTGGCCCCCCCCCAGGTACACAGTGCCCTGGGGACAGCAGAGCACCAGCCCCACCAGCCACTCACCATGAAGTCAATGTTGCTGTCCTCGTTTCGGAAGTACTCCATCAGCTTCTCGAAGCGGTTCTTCTCCCCACAGACCTGGGGTGGGAGCAGAGGGCTGAGGACCCAGATGGACACTGCCAGGGTGAGCACCCGAGGGGGTGGCAGGGCACAATGCTGCCCAGCACCCAGTCCAGCTGGGATGTGGGCCTGGGAACATGCACTTGGCACTGGGACAACAAGCCCAAAGGCTGGAGCATCAAGATAGGCATTTTCAGGAGGGAAGATGCCCTGATGATGCAGAGCTCTGCCACACATAGGGAAACTGAGGCACAAACCCAGCTGGAGCACAGGTGCCAGTGTGGGGACTGTGTGTCCCTGCTGGGAACTCACCTCCTTGAAGTTGTCAAAGGCGGCCAGGATGATGTCGTGGCCACCTCGGACCAGGCAGACAGCAGCCAGCAGCTCCAGCACCAGCGCTTTGGTCCTGTGGAGATATGGGGAGTGAGAGGGTCGGGGCTTTGGAGTGGACAATGGGTGAGGGGGAACAGGGGACAGGTCCTACCTGGCACTCTTGTTGTTGAGGCTCAGGGTGATCTCATTGACACAGGCTGGGTGGTTCATCACCAAGCTGAAGCCAGACTTGGGGGGAAAGGAGAATTAATGGGGGTGTGCATCTTGTCCCCACCTCAGGGATGCTCTGGGATCCTGTGACATCCCCATTCCACGTCCTCACTAGATGTGAGAACAACTCAGAGCAAGGGGGCTGAAGAAAGGGTCCCATCCCAAACCATGACCCTGAAGATGGACCTGCAGCGCTGGAGACTTTTGGGGAGCCCTCTCCCACCTGGTAGTTCATGATGGCGCGGAGACACATGATGCAGACGTGGACATCATCCTTCTGGCTGACCAGGCGGGAGTTCCTCAGTGCCTTCCTGCTGTGCGAGGGGTTCAGCCTGGGAGGCAAGGGGGCAGCTGAGCGGGGCCAGGGTTAGGGGGGCACAGTGCAAAGCAGGGGGGGGACAGAGCATGGATGGGTGCCAGCAGGGATGGGGGAACACCAGGGAACCCAGGAGGTTGCATCCCCACAGGAGAGACCCCATATCCCTGCCCATCATCTGTCACCCTCGGGCTGGTGTGGTGACGGGGGTGGGATGGAGGCCGGGTGGTCTCGGAGGCTCACCGGGGCGGATAGGAGCTGCCGGGTGACCTGGGGCTACTGTCCCCATCACCGCCCGGGGCACTGCAGGGGACGCTGGGGTGGATGTGGCGGAGGAGGGTGTGGATGTGCTGGTTCGAGAGGCAGCAGCTGGAGGCGCATTAGAGCCTGCAGGACAGGAGGAAGAGACAGGGCTCCCGTGTCCCCCCCCCCAGGCTTCGGGACACGGGTGGGGGATAAGGGCCATGACCCACTGCGGGTGCCACGTCACTCCTGACCTGTCCCTGGGGCCGGGGGGGACACCCCCGCTCCCCTGGAGCTGCGGGCAGGCAGCCAGAGACCCCCATGGTCCCCATGGTGCCATGTTAACGGCTCCCAGTGTGACTGTGCTGGGGTGTTCCCTGGCCCCCCACCCGCTGGTGACCAGCATCGGGGTCCCACTGGGGTGTCCCCATCCCACCCTGGCCCTGTCACCTACCGTCAGTGCGTCCCCAGGCAGCATGGAAGAGAAGAGCGGGTTAAAGGGGGCTGCGGGGCGAGAGGTGCCAAGCGAAAGCCACCAGCCACCAGCAGCAGCAATGGGGGCACAGGCCTGTTCCTCTGTGCTGGTTTTAAACCAGGAGGGTGCAATTTTCTCCCTCAAAGTCCCAATTCGTTGCTTGTTCATGGGTTTTTCCCAGAACACGCCTCAGTGGTTCCACTGGGGGATTGATCCAGCCCACCTCCCAGCAGGGTTTATCCTGGCTATGTGGCTTTTTCCCCTCCAAACCAGCCCTGGGGACCCATTGTTAGGACCAAGCCTGCGTCCCCCTGCCAAGCTGCTCTCCGAGCGTGGCGCAGCCGGGATGCAGCGAAGCGGAGAGCAGGCAGAGATATGGCGCGGGGACTGGGGGGACAGCTGGGGACGGGACCACGCGTTACCTTACAGTGAGGTGCCGCACTTTGGAGGAGCCCTGCGTGGGGGGTGAGTGGTTGCTTTTGTTCAGGTCCTCCAGTGACCGCTCCAGGACCTTGCCCTTGTCAGCGCCTAGGCTGCCGTTCTCGGAGCTCTCCATGTCGTACCTGGTGGCCCATGGGGACACAGGGACCAGTGAGATGTGGCACCTCAATAGGGGTCCCCAGGGCTGGGGATGCTGGGAATGCTCTGCTCAACCCCAGCCATACAGCATCCTCAGGTCCATCACTCCAGTGATGAAGGAGAGCACCCCAGGGTCCCCACTATGTGTTCCAGGGGAGTCTGATCCCGCCCTTAGGAAGGAGCAGCCAGACATACGCAACGGAGCACTGGGCGAAGGCGAGATACTCCAGCAGCACGTCCAGCCCCTTGTTCTCCTCGTTGAGGAACTCCTGGACCCAGCTGTGGGATGCAGAGGATTAGTTGGCTCCACCAGCCCTCCTCATCCTCCCTTTTTACCCCTCCAGAACCTCAGCAGAGCCACCCCCCATCAGAGGTCCCCAGCAAGGGTGGGACACACTGGGGACATGAGGTGGCACCTCTTGGAGGCAGGTGGGTGCCACACTGGCCCCCACTCCTGCTGCACGAGGACACAGCCCAAGGGCTCCGCTGCCACCACTGCCACTAAGACAGAACAGCCTGACCGTAGGTGGTGAGACCATGGGCACCCCTGCCTCAGCACCCACCACACTACAAGGGCTCAGGGCACAAAGGCTGGGGGCCAAGGTCCATTCTAGCATCTAGGGAGTACCAGAAAGCCAAGATAAGGTTGAGGCCCTACAGCACCCATGACGCAGCTAGCTGCTTCAGCACCCCCGTTCTGCCATCAGAGTCCCCCCAGAGGGGTGGGATGAGGTAACATACCCACAGCCAGAAGGGGATGCCTGTCCCTGTCCCAGTGATGCTGGAGACAGCAGCAACGGCTGGTGACAACAAGGATACTTCCATTCTTACCCGATGTAGTTGGTCCTCAAGGAAATCTCCAGCTCCCGAAGCACCTGCGTTGACTCCTGCACTCGCCTCTTGAACTGTGGGACATGGAGAGCTGCTGGCACTGACCCTACACCTGACCCAGGTGGGGACAAGGGGTGCAAGGGGGAGCACTCACCTTCCTGCTTACGCCACCCGTGTCCAAGTAGCTCTTCAGCTTCTGGATGTAGGCAGACGGCGGGTTCTTCACCTGGAAACGCTCCTGCGAGCCCCGGAGAGAAGCTGAAACCACCCAGCCGTGGCACAGGAACATGCCACCATCCCGCAGCAGCCACCATGTCCCTGTCCCCACCCCTGCACTGACCAGTGTTTAATCGGGTTAATGAGGCACCGGATCACTAATGGAGATGGATGTCAGTGCTTGGTACTATGAGTGGCACCGGGGGACAGGAATGGCACGGAGGATGTTGTGACACCCAGACCTCACCTGGTCACAGATGAGCTCCCACTTCTTCTCGTTGTCATACTGGTTGAGCAGCTTCATCTTGTCCGGGGGCAGGTTCATAGACTTCTGTGGGGTGATGGGTGTCAGGGTTGGAGGTCACCCCCACAAACACCTCCCGCAGGGCTGTAGCACCTGCTGCTTGCCCAGCACTGGGTGTCCTTGCTCAGCAGTGGGATAATGGGGACATCAGTGGAAGGATGGGGACACCAGTGGGATGATGGGGATGCTGGTGAGGACACCGGTGGGATGATAGGGACACTGGCAGGGACACCCAGCAGGATGATGAGGACACCAGTGCCCCAGGGCACTGGTATCAGGGGATGGGGATACCACCATTCCCAGGATATCAGCATGCCACCAGACATGCACCAACCAGCAACATCCCCATGTGGAGGTCCCCAAGGCGGAGGGCAGAGGGTATTAGTGGGGTACAGGGGAAAAAAATGGACCTATCCATCTGTGTCAAGATGCTCAATGCTCCCAGCCTCAGCCAGCCCAGTCCTGGCAGAGCTACTTGGGGTGAAGGATGGGGACATGGGCTGGTGACACACTGAAGAACCCAGGAGTTAAGCCCTGCTGGAGGGTGACGGCCACCACTGAGCCCCCCGCAGCTGGCACACGATGAGCCCAGCTGGTGAAATCAGTGTTCCTTTAGAGACCTGTTGTCAGGTCAGGGTCTGGAGCATCACCGCATCCCTCTGTGCCCCCCATGGCACAACCCCGGCCCCCGCTGCCTCCCGGGGCCCTGCCGGCAGGATGTGCCGTGGTTTCCGCTCTCCAAACGGCAGGAGGCAGCTGCCAAACCTGCTCCACAGCACAGCGAGGCTCTGGGGCAGCTCCTGCCTCTGCAGTGTGCGGGGGACACAGCGGGTCCCCGAGGAACACCATGGGGAGAGCAGCAAAGCCTTTAATGGGGCACCCACCATGGCCTGGGCCATGTCAGGGGCTCAGCTCAGGTCATGGGTGACTGAAAGACCCATTTCTTGGTGACCCAGCCCCTAGAGAAAAGCAGGAGTTGAGGCTTGCCTTGGGCATGCTGGCGCAAGGGCCCATGGAGGCAATGTGCAGCCCTTAACAACCTGAATGTCACCCTTAACCACCAGTTTTGGGGTGCCCTGATGAGGTGGTTGGGGATGGGGCTGGGGCCACCCATGTCCTTGGGGAGAAAAGGCATCTCGCAGGGGTTTGGTTGCCCACAGAGGAGCAGGTCCAAGATGAGAGGTGCCACAGTGGTGGACAGGAACCCCACCGCCTGCCTCCCCCGGGGACCTGTCAAGCTGCTTTTGCAAGAAGCCAAAACCATGAGATGTGGGTGGAGAGGAGCCTGGGGGACAGATTGCATAGGGAGGGTGAAATTAGACTGCAGGGTCACAAATAGCCTCGTTGCAAAGCCACTGGGGCTGGACTTGAGCTGTGGTGGGTCCCGGGCTGAATGAGGTGGCAGCAGCACCCAATGACCCCTTTGCTGGGGAGCCCCGTCCTTGTGGCCACCTTGGGGTGGGTAAGACCTTCCAGGAGGGTCAGACCAAGGCACAGGGCTGTGCCAAGTGGGACCATGCACCCAAACAGCCCACCCAGGGTTCTGACAGCATTCGTGGCACCCTCAGTGGGACACTATTGAGTGTCCTTAGCAGAGAGTGGGATGGTGGCACTTGCCACATGGACCACCTCTTCTAGCGTCCACGTGTGGGACCTGGAAAAACCAGGATAAGCACCAAGACAGGATTTCCGGTGGGTTCCCTACCACAAGAATGCAGGCAGGGCAAAGGGATGCTGGGGATGTCCCTATGGAGGTGGCTCTGCCACCAGGCCTTGTGGTCCCTTCCTTGCCAGCAGGGCTGGCTAGGCTGGGTGCAGGATGTGGCATGGTTTGGGTACAAACTGGGTGGTGGCTGCATCCTGCCGGGGCCCAGGCACAGTCACGTGGTGCTGGGGGAGGAAGTGGCTCCTCTGTGGTCCCCAGCAGTGTGAAGAAACCAGTTCTCATTTCCTGCTGTGGGAGGGGGGACACACCGGTGCTGTGGGAGGTGTGGGGCAGGCAGGTGATGTGGGGCAGGGCTGGATGGGAGACATGGGATAGGTCAGCAGCAGCAGAGCACCCTGGAGGTGCCATTGGAAGGACTTAGTCCTCCTCGGGGGGGCAAAGTTGGTGGGGCCATGGGGACTTGCCGTCAGCAACCATGTCCCACCTCCACTCATCCAGCAGCTTCCATCTGGCACCAGCACTCTCATCCCGCCCTGGTGTGGGGCTTCCCCAGCCTGGCAGCAGCATCATCGAACGGATGCCACCAAATGTCCCCCACCAACTCTTCTGGGACACACAAAATGCCATGGACCCCACAGCGCCATCCCATCCATGCCCAGCGCCAGGATGCTGCTGGCTGGAACCTTCCACCTCAGCTGACACCAGCTGCAGGCCAGCGCTGGGCTTTATCCTACACCTGAAACTAAAACTGGGGGGAGGTAAAGCACGTTCATCATTTTCCGGTACGTGAAGTCCTTTCTGTGTCACAGCACCCGCACGGGGCAGCCGCCGGGGTGCGGATGGAGCTATTTTGGGTGTCAGACACCTTCCTTTGTTCCACACACGAGCGGGTAGAGCTGAGCCGGGCTCTGCACCAAACCCCAGTGCAAAACCAGTTCAAAGCATCCTTCACAGAAATGTTTGCCCAGTAAAACACCGATGGGCTGGAGTGAAAACCAGGCAGAGGCCAGGGAGCAGCATTTCTGGGGCATGTGGGAGATGTGCATCCATAGGGGTAGAAAGCCTCGATGGCACGTGCCCTGGGAGAGAATCCCAGTCCAGACACTGTGTAACAACCAGCCCACCATGGGGAAGGAGCTGGAGCATCCTGAGATGGTGGTTTAGGGGATTTAGAGGACCAGTGTCACCGGGTACCTGGGCTGGTGGCCACTGGAGCACACCCCTCCAGGATGCTCCCTCCATCCCTCATGGCCACAGAGCACAATGTTCTCATACAAGGGGGTTTGGGACATGCTCAGCCCAATGGCACCAACCATAGAATCATAGAATAGTTAGGGTTCGAAAGCACCTTAAGATCATCCAGTTCCAACCCTCTGCCATGGGCAGGGATACCTCCCAAAAAACCATGTCACCATCCCATGGTGTCCCTTTCAGTGACCCCAACTGCCTTCACACCCATCTTTCTGCCTCTTCCCAAGACTCAGCACTGGGCATGCAAGCAGGATGAGGCTCATTAAGGGCTCTCCTGGCTCCCAGCATGATGCTTCCAGGACCAGCTCATCCTGCCAGGGAATCCCTATATCCATCCAGGTCCAAACCTGCTAAGTGCCAGGCAGGGACAAGCCAGTGGAGGAGCAGACGATGGCAGGATCCTGCTGCAAGAGTGGTGAAGAGCCGGATAAGGCGGGGGGGGGGGGGGGGGGATGACTGCTGCTGCTCCCAACTCTATTTTAAGAGTAAGCAGAAGCTGCTCCCAGGACGTTGGAGAGACGAGCCTGATCCAGCCACCTTGCCCACATTCCCACTGCCTGCCCGCCGGCCCACCCTGTTCAGGGATGCCCTCTGGAGATAGCCTGATCCAGCACCGTGGAGGTGATCCCTGCACCAGGACACCCTCCTCCATCAACCAGGCCCTGATCCAGCCACATACAACAGCTCCCTTCCTATCCAGGGCCCACATCCCCCATGGGGACACCCCGTAGCACCCAGATGGACTTGGCCACCATGCTGGGACCAGGCTGGGGAGAGATCCAGAGGAATGCTGAGCATCAGTCAGCTGAGACCGACACTGCGGCCAGGGCTCACTGGTGACCAGTCCCACTGCTGGGGCCAACAGCACATCTGCAAACATCTGCAAACATCTGCAGCGGTGACGTTTGCCATGTTCTCCCCCAGGTCCTGGGAGAAGAGGCAGCAAAGCCCCAACCAGCAAATCCTCCTGGCCAAAGGCAGTCCCCATCTCTATTAGGCACCAGCCCAAACGCTCCAGCCGAACCCCCCGAGGTGTTTTCGGCCTCACCTCCACCACACCCTTGGCCCACAGCTTGATTTGTATCTTCCCAACTGCTACCTCTTGACATGCAAAAGGGGGGAAAATCTTGACTGCTCCAAGCAGGAGCATCTCCATCCCAGCAGCAAAGATGCTCTCTTTCCTCCACTCCATCCCAAAATGCCACCTTGGCACATTCCAAACCACCTGGCACAGAGACAGCCCTCCTGTTGCTCTGCCAAAGAGGCATCTGCCACAGTGCCTTAGCTGGGAAGAAGCCACTTTTTGGGGAATAAAACCGAATTCCCCGTTTCTTGGCATGTGGTGGTTTATCCATTCCCTTCCTGGTGGCAGTTTGGATTCCCCTGGGCTCCAATGTTGACTATTCTGCGGGCTCTGACAGCTTGGGACCTCCAGCCCAAAACTGGTTTACACCAATGTGCTCCCACAGCAACACTGTAACCGGGGCAATGCCTTCGATCGGGATCATGCTCCACTGAGGGACTCCCAACCCATCACATCCTGTTCCATCACCGATCTCACAAGCTCAGGAGGTGGAAAGATGCAATCCTGAGTTAAGGAATGTGGTTGGGGTGGGTGGAGGGATCCCCCATCCCCTGTCCCCCCCGGGGGTTCCACTGCCTCCCCCAACAGCAAGAAGGAGGAAGGGAACCTGCTGAGGGAGGAAGCGAGATTGGGACAGCGATTTCACAAGAGACCCAGTTCCCGTCTGGCCAAACCCCAGGGAGCCGCCAGTTTTCCCATGGGATGGAGGCAGTGCAGGTGGCGCTGAGCTCCTGGGGCCCCTTTTCCAACCTGCTGCCGCCCGGCCGGGCGGGAAGCGCCATTTTCTGAGGCCTCACGGCAGCAGCGGAAGCACCCAAGGTCCCCACTGCCTGTCCCCTCCTGCCACTGCGGCGCCCGGGAGCCACCGCCAGTGCCACCACCCAGCTCAGCCCCCGCCACCCTCCAGCAATGGGCGTCCCACAGCACATTGCACTCCGGGGGGATTCTGAGGTTCCCATGTGGACCCCCACCCTGCGAAGTCCTTCACCATCGTTCCCCATAGCCGGAGCTGATGCTACTGGGGGCAGAGAAGCAGCAGCAGCTCCAGCTGCAATTCCCACCCCTAAATAATCCTCCTGTAAAGGCCACAAGATAAAAAAGCTCCACAATAATTAGCACCTGGGGCTGGGATGATCCCGCTGAGCAGATCCTGGCATACAGGCGTCTGTGGAGCTTTTGCCCGTGGCTGCTCCTGGCAGAGCTGGGTCTCCGAACGGGGGATCAAGGGAGTAAACCGGCATATTTTTTCCCCGCTCCCAGCCTGACCTCCCACTACGGAGCATCTTTGGGGAGGGCAGGGATACGGGATGGGGCATGCCCTGGCTCCCATGGAGGGACCGCAAGCCTGCTTGGCGCGAAGGTCACGGCAGGCTGCTTCCCTCAAGGACGGAGAACAGGCAGGAGCTGATCCCCTGCAGCTCCGAGATGCTATCCCATGGGAACGCGGCTTCGGCATCGCCCGTCGCTCACCCCGCAGCCGGAGCCGGGGAATCTGGGAGAGATGCCGGTGGTTTTCCCAAAGGGAGAACGGCATCAGCAACGAGGACGAGGCTTTTCCACCCGCAGCACCGGTTGCCTGCAGCACGCTGCCGGGCCCAGCCGCTGCCGGCTCCCGCCATGGAGACCTGGGATCACCCCAAATATTTCAGGCTGGATCCCCCCTCCGTGAGCGGCAGCCCCGCTGCGGGGCAGGTCGAGCATCCCCAGGAGCGACAGAGGAACAACTATTATTAATCCTGGGGATAACAATTAACGACCGAGTCAAAGGCGGACTGTGATAACGGGACTGTCGCAGCTGCAAGGGTCCCCCCCCGTCCCCGCTCACCAGGACGCGGCCGAAGCGCTCCTCCAGCTCGGCTGCGGCGGGCATGGGCTGCCGGGCGGGCGGCGCGGCAGCGCTCGGGGGGACGGCGGGGGGCCGGGGGTCGCGGCTCTCCCGCCCCGCCGGCCCCCACTCCATGCCCCCGGCCGCATTGCCCATGGCCGGGCTGCGCTCGGGGGGTGCTGCTGCTCCTCCCCCCGCTCCGAGGCTGCTCTTCGCCGTTTGCAACTTCGCCGGGGCGTTATTGCGCTGTTAACGCCTCCGCCCCCCCGCCACCCCGCCCCGGCAGGCAGGGCTTCACCGGCCCGGCCCCGGCCCTCGGACCGCAGCGCGGGGCTGCACCGCCGACCGCTGCCTCCCGCCCTGCCCCAGCTGATGTCAGCTTCTGAGGCCGCAGCAGCTGATTTTATTTCCTAATGGAACGTTTTAATTTCATTTTGTTTATTATTTTATTTCACTTAATTTCATTTTATTTTATTTTTTAATCTCATTTTATTATTTTATTCTATTTTTTAGAAGTTGCTTTCATTTTTTATATTTTATTTTACATTGAGTTGGCTTTATTTTTAATTTATGCATTTGTTTTATTACATTCTTTTTATTTTAGCGTATTTTATTTAATTTTTATTTCGTTTTATTTATTTTATTTATATTTTATTCTTTTTACCTCATTCTTTTTTCCGTATGCTTTACCTTTTTATATCATACTACTTTATTAATTTAATTTCATTATTTTATTTACTTTTAAAACGTTTCTTGTTTATTTTACTATTTTATTTCCTTATCCTGTTCTTTTCTTATTAATTTTATGATATTATTGATTTTATTCCATTTGCTTTCAAATTCTGTTCTATCATTTCATTTTCTAGGGTGACAGTTGGGGCGAGGGGTGCAGCCGGGAGGGGTCAGGCTCCCTCCTTCCCCACTTCAGCCTCCACAGGAGGGAGAGCTGAGGCCAAGCCAGCTCATTGCATCTCTGGCAGCCCACCCTGGGCAGGGGCTCCCAGGTGCCAGGTTGGCACAGCGTAGGCAGATCCTGCAGCCCGGGATGCTGCTGCGCTGCTGCTGGGCCGTGACAAAGGTGGATGAGCAGAACCACCTCACCCAAGCGTGCTGCGGGCAGGTGGCACGTGGTGATGGCAATCCCTGGAGAGCCGCAGCACCCATCACCTTCAGCAGAGCACCCACCACACATGGTTGGGGCTGCAGCAGCTGGTGTCACCCCATCCACACGCAATCCCTGCCGGCTGCCTGCCAGCACGGAGCAAGGTATTTCCCCGTGGCATCAATCACTGGAGCTCCCAACCACTGCTGGGGCACGAAGCACATTATTTTACTAAGATTTGGTGAGATTCAGTGAGATTTACTGAGATTTGGTGAATTCAAAGACTTGAGGAGAGATATGCTGAGGGATGGGTAGAGGATGGATCCAGAAGGGCTCCTGGAACCCTCCGCGCAGCCCTGGGGCTTCATCCATCCAGCTCTCGTGGCATCTCCTGTTTGGCAACACCTGCCGAGGTGCTGGGACAGGTGCTTGGCACTGCAGGGACCAGGAGAACACCCTGGACCTGTTCTGTCAACCTCTGCAAACCCCAAACCCCAACCAGGGGATGCGCAACATGATCAGAAGCTGCTGTGGATTCCTGAGCTGCCTTTGGCACGATGCTGCATCCTCTCCGTCATCTCTGGGGCTTTGGGAGGCCAGAGGGGAGCAGCAGGCAGCTCAGCAGCACCAAAATTGGGGTCACCCACATTTGGGTTTGTTCCACTTTTCCAAAGCTCAATTTTGCAGCTATAATCTCTTCATTTCATTAAATATTTCAGCATCTTGTTAAACATTTTGCAATTAATACCCTCATCTTGGTTTTCAAGGGACAGGGACGGTCACCCCGACACAGTCCCAGGAGGGCAGATGTCACCAGGACCGTGTATGAAGACCAAGGTTTTCACCCAGAGGTCCCACGCTGGGGACAGACTCTGCTATGGGGCAGGGAGCCTGTGCGGACCCCAGAGGACACCTTCCACTAAACCAGGTTGCTCAAAGCTCCATCAGAGTCCTCTCTTTTCACCACTTTTCTGGTGTTCGACTTGCACTACATGAAGGCCTTTGTCTGACAACTCCAATGACATGGGAGCTGCTTGCTTCCTGCTGTAATGATCCTTAAAAATATGCTAAAACCCACGTTCCAATAATCATCTTCAATATGTGCCCAGGGCTAATTTATTAGTTTTTTACATTAAGGTTGACTTCAGACTTAGGTTTGTTTCTTACTGAAGATCAATTCACTGAGAAACCCTCGAGAAGAACATCAGACCCTTCGGTTTCCCCCCTGGATTTGCAGCTCCACAAAATTATACCGTTTTCTTGACGTTAGAGCTATCCAGGCAACATTTGCTCATCCAAAGAAGCATTCCTAGGCTTAAACCCAAGCTTAGCATGATAACTTGGCACTGAAGGATTAAGCTCCAGAACCCTGAGGGCATTTGGGGAGCTGACCCCACCTCACATACCTCCAAGGACCTGGACCTAGAGGTACCTGAAACAGGGAGGGAACCGCTTCTCGAGGTTGTCCAAGGACATGGCTCCTCCTTTCTTCCTTGGGGAGGATTTCTGATGGTTTGAGGACTTGCTCTGAAGTTGTGTGGCTGAAGTGAAGGTCGACCCAAGGTTCTCCCTTGGTGGAAGGATCAAGACCTTAATTCCTTTACTTCTGAGGTGCTGAGCTTGGATTTCTATTTTCAGTGCTGCTGAATGTCTTAGTGGCTGTAATGAGTTCCAGGTATAACTCCACTCTCCATTTAGCCCATCGCCTTCTCAAGTGCACATTTTAATGTGTTAAGCCATGAGAATCAGTGGAAGGAGAAGAAATGTGTCTCTTATATAGGTAAATCAGCTTCTTCTGCAGGTAAATCAGTTTTTACAGCATAGAATAGAGGAATTTAGAGGGAAGGCTCATGGCGGGAGTCCTGGGACATGGGGGTTCAGGGCTGCAAAGAGCTTGAAAGCCAGATGAAGATAAACATCGTTCCCAACCAGAAATATTTTGGTAATGTCACATCACAAATAGCTCATCCAAGGATTAATTATACGTAACTTGGTGTTTGCTTATCAGCTGCAGCTTGAACACAGTTGGCTTGGCTCCCAAGGGACGTGTGTGAGTTCAGAATCTGGGCAAGGAGGAAAACGTGGAATAGATAATGGGCAAAAATTGGGATATGATGTGCATGAGGAGTAAGGGAAGAGCAGTGGAGGAGAAAGGGGCTCCTCAGCCTCTCTGTTGCTCTGGGAAGGGAAAATAAAAGCCACGGATAGAATATAAAGTATTTTTGTTTATTCGTTTCTAAGGAGTTTCTCTTCCAATGCGGAGCAGTGAATCCACTTCTGCTGAAAACATGGGAGGAACAGGAAGCAGGAGAGCACTGTCTGTAGACATCTCACCCAGCTGTTGAAGAGCCATGGCTGGACCCGGGAGGAATCATGGAGCCATTTAGGTTGGAAAAGACCTTTAACATCATCACCTTCAATCATTAACCTGGCCCTGAATGGCTCCAGGGATGGGACAGCCGCCACCTCTCTCGACAGCCTGTGCCAGCGTTCTCATTGTAAAGAATCTCTTCCTCGCATCCAACCTGATTCTCCCTCTTTTAGCTTCAAACCACCACCCCTCGTCCTGTCACAACCGGCCCTGCTGAAAAAGTCTCTCCTCATCTTTCTCGTAGGCCTCCTTTAAGTATCGAAAGGCCACAATAAGGTTTCCCTGGAGTCTTCTCTTCTCCAGGCAGAGCAGTACCAACTCTCTCAGCCTTCCTTCACAGGTGAAGCGCTCCAGTCCCTCCACCACCCTTCCCTGAACTCTCCGCACTGTGTCCACGTCTCTACTGGGGACGCAGAACAGGACACAGTCCCCCAGGCACGGCCGCAGCAGCGCTGTGTAACTGGAAGAGTCATCTCCTCCACCTACTGGCCACACGTCGTCAAAACGCAGCCGGCGCTATTCGCCACCTTTGCAGCGGGGGCACGCTGCTGGCTCGCCGTCAGACGGCATTCACCAGGACCAAGCTCCATCCTCGCCCGCTATCCCCCAGCACCCACCAGTGCCTGGGGCTGTCTGCCCCAGGATCAGGGCTGTGAACTTCATGTAAAAGGAGAGGGGCTCCTAAACACCAATGTCTGCCCAAGCTGCCTCCGTAGGAGGCGGTTGGAGGTCACACAGCAGGGTCTGGGCTCCTTCCAGCCCTGCTGGTCCCAAAGTTGCCCCAGAAATGGAGAGAGTGGAGGCTCCAGGACTCACCCTGGCTCCTGCTGCCTCTGTGCCTGGGACATGACACCAGCCCTGCTTTGCGATGAGGAAAGACTCCTACAAACACAGGATGACAAGGGCTGCTGCTAGAGCCGTCCCCAGGGCCAGCGTCTCTCCTGGAGAAGACAAGGGTGATGGCCCAAGTAGGGGGAGAACCCAGTGCCAGCTCCCGAAGAGTGGGCACAGCTCAGGCAGCTCTGTCCCCACCCCTCCCGGTGATTTTGGGTGGAAAAAAAGGAGCACACAGGGAGTATGGAGATTCTCAGTGCTTTATTGTGACAGCTCGAGCCCAGGAAGCCATGCAGACAGGAGCACCAGTTCCTTGTTGAACAGGGACATGATGGGACCCCGAACCTCACCCATGGGAGAGGAGCCCTGGGCTCTGGGTCCATCCCAGGCTGGCCAGTTCATCGTGAGCTGCAGGAGGTGGTTTCATCCCCATTGGTCCCTGCTCCTCTCTCAGCAGCAGCTCCAGGTGGTCTAGGTCTGAGGTGGCATGGCCACACTGACACTGCTCTCTCCCTCCCCTGTGGCTGCAGCGCTCTCATCTTCCTCCTCCTTTTTGTCTCGCAGCAGCTCCGATACGCTGGAACCTCGCTGGAGCTGAGATCCAGAAGTTTGGTCCTCTGGGCTGCAGCCCAGTCCTGCGGGCAGGTGGAGAGAGGGAATGGTGAAGAGTGGGCAGAGTTCAGCCTCCACCCTCTGCTAGAGGAACACGTGGCACCTGCGAGGGTCAGCTCTGGATTCCAGAGACCTGGATCACACACATATCCCAGCCCTGCAAAGTTGGATGTGCCCATCCCAAGGCTGCATTAGAGATTGCTCCTCAGGGATGAGGATGGAGGGACTGAAGCTGGCCTGGAGCAGAAATGCCATAGCAGGGATACGACTGGGTGTTTAGTGACACTAAGACAGGGAAGCAGCCCAGTTGGGGATGGCAAAGCAGAGAGAATGGGTTGATGGGTACGCTGGGGATAACACTTCAAGGGCCATCACCTTCCTCATCCTGAGACTCCAACACTTTCCTCTCCAGGCTCTGGGACAGCAGGGTCAGCCTGTTGAGGGCCAGCAGGGCTTTACCTGTTTTCTGGGGAGAAGAGCAGGAGCACTGAGCCCCAGCACCAGATCCATCCCCATCTCCACATCCTCACCAGCCCACCAGGTACCTGCCACTTCCGATGGGTCAGGAACTGCTTGATCCTCTCCTTGGGCAGCGCCTTCGTGCTGCAGGGCTGGGGCTGCTGCAGCCAGGGGTGCAGCAGGGCCCCTGCACTGGAGAGCCGGCGCCTGGGGGCACATGGGGCAGTCACAAGGGGACCTTCTTCTGCTGGCATGGCCTCATGGAGCATCCCTTCCATTAACCACATTCAATGCTTTCCCCCGCCCTTCCCCTTGGCACCCCAAAACCCAACCAGCTCCAGTTTAGCATCCCCCCAGGTCCTACTGGGGGTCCTTCTGCAGCAGTTGGCTGATGAAGTCTTTGGCTAGCTCGGAGATCTCCGAGAAGGTCTCCTCCTCAAAGTCCCACTGGGCAGCTGTGATGTTGCTTAGCGTCTCCATGTCATTGTCCCCCTGGAAGGGGGACTCCCCACTCAGCCTGGAGGGGTGGCACAAGGACATCAGTGACAGCCCAGCCCTCTCCATCCCAACCTGCTCTTCCCAAGAGGCCACTCACAGGATGTAGCAGATGACACCAACACTCCACATGTCTGTGGAGAATCCCACAGGCTCAAAGGCGACCACTTCTGGAGCCATGAACTCAGGGGTGCCATGTAACACTTTCACAGGGGTGTCTGGAGCTGCAAAGAAGATGCATGGGGCAGGTTTCCAGCTGGGATCTTCCCAGAACAGCCCAGCTACACGCCAACACATGCTGGGTGGATGCCACGTTCTAGGACCTATTGCAGGTCTTGGTGCTTTCCTAGAGCGTCTCTAGGTGCTGGGCACCCACAGGCACAGGGGTCTTGGTGGTCTCCATATCAGCAGGGCTGGGAACACGCAGGTTTCCCCAGAGCATCTTATGGTCACCAGGAAGGGCCCTGATCTGGTGCCATAGCGTTGCCTGTCCCAGAGGTGCAGGCAGGAGGCTAGCAAGCTCCTTGCTGATGTGCCCAGCCAGATCAGTTCCTGTGATGGTGACAGTCCCTGCCCTGGTTCCCCAGACCCCTCCATTCTTCTCACCCAGCTTCCGCGCCAAGCCGAAGTCAATGATTTTGAGCCAGTGGCTGCTGGGGCTGACACATACGATGTTCTCGGGTTTGAGGTCGAGGTGGACGACAGCCTGACCGTGCATGAACTGCAGCCCCTCCAGGATCTGCCGCAGGTACTGGGTGCTGCTGGGCTCTGTGTGCTCGAAGTCATCATCCACGATGCGCTCGAAGAGCTCCCCACCTGCCACACTGGGGGAGGACAAGGACCTGCTGGGGGCCACCAGCCCCAAGGAGAAGCCCCACCGCAGAGGATCTCACTAGCCTTATCTCCAGGGGCTGCAGGTTCCCCATCCATCCATGGTGAAGGGACCTTTTCCCACCTTCATGCTCTCCCTGGCGAAGCCCAGCACTGTCCTCCCTACCCCCAAACTTTGCTCTGTGCCCCCCACTCACTACTCCGTCACCATCACCAGCTCAGCGGGACCCTGGAAGGCAGCAAGGCACTGCACGAGGCGCGGGTGATGCAGCAGGTTCATGAGCTCCACTTCATCCCGAGCCGCCTGCCTCTCCTTCGCTGTCCGTGTCCGGAAATATTTCCCAGCCCGGATTTTGCCGGTGGCTTTTTCCTGCAGGCGGAACACCATCCCGAACTTCCCTCTGGGGCAGAGCAAGGATGAGGCATGGAGGAGCCATCCCCACCAATCTGTATCCCAGCCAGGGCTGCACATGGAGCATGCCCGAGTGGTGGGGATGTTGGACTTCTACTTACTCTCCCAGCTTCTCCAGCTGCGTGTACACATCCGAAA
The DNA here is from genome assembly GCA_017639245.1 of Myiopsitta monachus. Classification (NCBI taxonomy): domain Eukaryota; kingdom Metazoa; phylum Chordata; class Aves; order Psittaciformes; family Psittacidae; genus Myiopsitta; species Myiopsitta monachus. The sequence goes on from CM029919.1 coordinate 5,483,557, forward strand.
CCTGCTCCTGGCTGTTGATGACCACATCACAGTATTCAAACGTCTCCTCACCTCCTGGGAGGGATGGAGCAGAGTGCTCTATGTATGGATCTCTCATGCTTTGGGGACCAGCTGCCTGCACTCCTCAGTGCTTCTTTCTGTACCCCCAACTCCATTCAGGTTCCACCGTCCTCCCCATGGGAGGTGATGGGACTGGGGGGACATGGGGACAGGAGCTGCTACCATGAGAGCTCCTAGAGCAGCCCAGATCATGGTTTGAAGGGAAAAGGTGCTTTCAGGATCAAAAATTCCAGAAAAACGGGGCCGTTAAACAGGATGGCATGGAGACTGGTGCTGACTGGGGGCATCGCACCAGCGCTGGGGTCCCCATGCAAAGCCTGAGCCTCCCCCAGGACAAACCAAGGGCTCAGCCATACCTTCTGCCTGGGACATGGTGGCACCACCAGCTCCTTCCTGGGTGCTGGTGCGGTCAGGATGGGTGCTGGATGAGGCTCCCGGCAGCCCTGTGCTGGGGTGGGGGTGCTGAGGCGATGCACACGTGTCTGCTCCAGCTGTGGGGACACCTTCTCCCTGCCATGGGAGATTTCCAGCATCTATCCACCCCTGCCTGCATTCCCCATCCTACCCACCTCTGATGGCAGATACAGACACACACTTTTGGTCCATAAGAGCTGATGTCCTGATGGACCCAAAGAGACCAGCAAGGGGCCAAACACCCTAAAGCAAAGACCCTTCTTAGGGACAACCTCTTTGCAGCAGCACCTTAGCTCAAGAACAAGGTTTTTCTCATGCCTAGTCTTGCATCAGCCAGGAAATCCCCAGGAAGTCTCATTGCTAGGGCAAAGGACCTGTATCCTTATACATGTCACCTCCCCACTCTGTCTACGCTAAGGTTAGGAGGACAGGACGATGACACCCAAGGGTGCAATGTAGCAGCACCCAAACCCCAACCCCACAGCACTGACCTGTCACTGTCCAGTCCTGTCCCAAGCCACCAGCAGGTCCCTGATCCTTCTGATCACCACAGAGTCACCACGGAGCTGGAGCGGGAATGAAGGGGCGATGCTGGGGGTCAAGGACAATTGGGTCTATGCATATGGGGATACACTGGGGCTCTCTGGGTACAGCCAGGAATATCCCTCCTGCTCCAGTGCTGGAACAGCCCCTGCTCTCCCCTCCCTTTCCTTCCCAGTGAGTTTCCGGACTTGAGGGATAAACAACCAGCATCAGCATCACTGAGTCCCCCTGCAAACCATGCCCAGCACCTCAGTCCCAACCCCCCTGACACCCCATTTGGCAGCATGGAGGATCATAGGTCTCCAGTATGGGGGCTTGGGCAGGGAAGCCCCCAAGGGAAGCTGCAGAGACCTGACATACCTCATTACACAGCAGAGAGCTCAGCCCCGCGCTGCCCTCAGGGCATGGATCCAGCCTCACAGCCTCTCTAAAGCCACACAGAGCCCTGACCCAACATGCCCCCACCTCCTCTCCTACCCATGGGTGGGTTGCTGCAGAGCACTCTCAGCTGCTGCCCCATTCCCAGCCCCACCTGCAGCCAATATCCCACCAGAGCCATTCCTCTCCCCAAACACCATCTTTGGGCTTCCCTGGCTGAGCTCAGCCCCAGGCTAGGGGCACTGGGATGAAGGTGAATGGGGTGTTGCAAAGCTCTTCTGGGCCTCTGAGCCCAGTGGTTTGGAGGAAAAATGGGGTTTTCCAGCCTTTATTCCCTGCAAGGAGGGCAGCACAGCCATTTGGCACTACCTATTTGGTACTATGCCTCAGTTCTCCTGCTTTAAAATGGGAATAACGCCATGATTTCCTCCTGGAGCTGATCCCAGGTTTGTGGATGGGGCAGCAGCACCGGGGGGGGCACACACCCCATCCTCCCCGGGGACCCCCATGTCACAGCATCCTCCTGAGCAGAGGGGATGTCACCCTGGTGTTACCTGTGGTCTGAAGCCAGGTCTCACGGTGATCTGGGGCTCTGCCAGCCCCGGCAGACATGGCACCGCCGCCACTTCCGTGCTCGGCACAAAGTCCACGGCTGTGGGCAGGGAGTCAAGGACAAGTGTCCCCAGCGGCGGCAGGGCCACCGTGACCTCACCGCTCACCCGTCACCATGACCTTGCCACCCGCAAGGATGGGGATGCCAGGTCCGGGGGGTGCCCAGCAGCACCCCGGGGATGAGGGATGCAGCGGATGCTCCGCGCTTGCTGATGCTGTCAGCACGCTCGGTTCGACCCCGCTGGGATATCGACTGCGTGGCCGGGCCTGCGGGGACAGGAGCAGGACATGGCGATGGCATGGCTGGGGACAGCAGTGGGGTGGTGATGGAGTCCCGCTGCCTGCATCCTGCCTGTGTGGAGAGGGGTGATGGAGATTCTGTCGGGTACAACTGGCCATGGCCCCTCACCCTACTCCGGGCCCCTCTCCGCGGCAGGATGAGGCCATGTGGGTGACGCTAGGCTGCTCCCAGCACAGGGAAGGCAGGATACGGCCCAGGCGTGCGAGGGAGCCCAGCAGCCACATGATGTCAGTGTTGGTCTGATGCTCGTCCCGGGGATGGGCAGCAAAATTGAGTAGGAAAAGGCCAGGAGGGGGTGAAGAACAGTTTCCCAGAGTTAACATCACCAGCAGGAAAAGACGAAGGATTTTAAGGAGCAAGGGGAGACGGGCTGGTCCAGGGATGATAAGCAGATCCATCCATCCATCCATCTGCCATATTTTCCAGCCTTCAAAATGAATCTCATTACTGACAGTTCTTCATTTAACAGCCACTGACCCCTGGCCCTTTGCTTTCGGGTTTGAGAAGGTGGCTCCTCCAGAACGTCCACACATCATGGACATCCTCTTCCTGTGCCTTATACAATCAATTAATTAATAAAATTCATTAATTAATCGTTAGCACTCTCACCCAGGCATTCATGGCTTGGGTCACCAAGGTTTCCCCATCTGCCCAGAGGAGCCCCTGGAAAAGCTGGGATGGGTTTTCCAGGTGACCCCCTGATCCCAAACCTGCTCATTTTCCCCATGGGGTGCTCCCTGGGACCCCCCCCAACACTCCCAGCCCCCCGTGTAGCCCCCCTAGCTCTTGGGCTGAGTCAAGGTCCCCTTTGTGCAGGGCACTAGGCTGATCTAGCTATCTTTGCTTTTTTGTAGGACCTACAGTAAACGGTGCCACCACAGGGTTCAGCGGGTGGACCTTGACACTGTGTGACAGAGTGGATTGTGGAGACGGGGTCACCTGGCTGAGTCCGGGATCTGTCAGCGTGCCTGAAGGATGGGTTGATGATCCTGGGGGTTCACAGCCCCTGCTGCCCATCACCCAGGGGGAGGACACGGTCCCTATTCCATATCACCTGTGGGGGTGTCCTGGGGGACGGGTGCTGCGAGCATGGTGTGGGGTGCTGGGGTGCCAAGTGCTGGGAGCTGGATGATGGGATTGATGGGTGCTGGGAACTGGGTGGTCAGACTGTGGCAAGTGAGTGGAAAAGCCAAGCTGGTGGTGGGGGATGTTCCAGATAAGCTTCACCTTCAAGAGAAGGAAAGCAAATCAAACAGCATGGGGCAACAGCGGGGTGCCAGGCTGGGCTCTGGGGTGCCCTGGGGACAGCACAGGGATGTGAGGGCACCCAAGGGCTCCCAACAACAGTGTTTAAGCAGGGCAGGCAGCACCGGTGCCATGAGGGGCTCGGCTGGGTGCAGGGCCGGGATGGGGAGGGCTCTCTGCAGAGCTGTTGCCAGCATTGAGCTCCCCTTGCTCCACCCCTGCCCTAGCCACCAGAGGCTTTGCTCAAGCCCGGGCTGGTCCCAACAAGCAGCTCCTACCCCATCCAGGGCAGTGCTATCCCGAGGCTATGGTGTGATTAACCCCCATTCCACTGCAAATCCAGACCCAAAACTGCTCTGGAAGGAGAAAGCCCCCTCATCACTGGTTTAAATCCAGCCCCCTGCAAAGCCTGCCCAGAGGCTTGGGGCAAAGCCAGCCAGGTCTGCTGTCCTGCAGAGGCCAATTTTGCATGATTGGGGTTGTACAAATATCCAGTGTCCTCCCAGAATACTTCTGAGAAGTGTGGAAAGGGTCAGAGCACCCAAGAAGTTTTTGGGTAGTACAAAGGGCAGAAGGACCCATGGATGGCAGACAGGGTGATGGCTGTGTCCAAACCTGGCTGGTTGTGCTCCGCTGGACACCCTGGGGTGTGAAGGAGGTAAAACAGGGCTGGAAAAGACCCAAATCCACAAGGAAAGGAATCAGCCTGGAGCTATAAACCACAAAAGCCTCTGGCATCAGCAGCTCAGGGATCAGCCTGTCACTGCCTGAGGTCATGTACCAAATCCTCCTGCTCCCCACTGCAGCCTTGAGCCTCAGCACCACCAGGACCTTGACCCTGCTCCTCCAGCCTGGGGAAAGTGAAGCAGCTCAAGGCCAGGACTGATTGCACTTCCATGGTGCCCAGAGCAGCCAAGGAGTGGGACTGCCTCCAGAGCCTTATAGCAACTCCACGGGCCCAAATAATCACACATGGGGACCTCAGAGAGCTTCACCATCACTCCTGCCATTAAATACACTGTGTACAGGGTGACCAAGGGGCCTGATGTGGATGCTGTGGCTCACACATGTCTGCGTGTGGCTCAGCTGGCTCCAGGCTGAGAGGTAAGCTCAACACCGCAGGAGGTTTGCGTTATCGGCACTCCAGGCTGCTCCCCTGCTCCTGCAAACCCCTTGGTGTCCCCACCATGGGCTCTCCTTCGGTCAACAGCTGGCAAGTGACAGGCAGGAGCAGGCAGGGGCGTCCCATGGCATGGACATGATGGGTTCTGACCCTCTGAAGGCACAAGGGCCTGTGTAATGGGACATGCAGGGAGTCAGATTCCATCTGCAGTAGTTGGGAATGCTGATGTCCTTGAGTTGCTTGAGCTACTGAAACCTTGCTCCTTGGCATTGTAGGGATGGGCCAGCATTGGGAGCACGTCCAACTGCTCACCATGAGCTCAGAGAATGCTGAGGGCATGCAAGGAGCAACCACCTTGTTAAGGAGCATCCCAGAGGGGTGGCTCTGCTTCTCCCCTGTTCCCCCCTGTGAAGATCCCAACATCTCCCAGACAGGGAGGGGATGGGGACAAAACCCTCTGGAGAAGGAGGCGCGGGGCTGTGCCAGGGCCCCTCCTGCTCCCTTGGCATCGAGTCAGCCATTGCCACCAGCACTACCACTGCACACCAGGGCACGCCCGGGCCTCTTGCTGGCTGCCGGCCCTGCCTGCACCTCCTCGCACGGGCACAGTGCCTGGTGAGGATAGGGAGCATCCCAAAGGAGCTGGGGGCACTCAGTGCCATGCTGGGGGTGACACCAACATCACCTAAACAGCCCCACCCCAACCTCTGCGCAAAAGGGGTTTCTGTCACCCACTGTTTCCCACACCTACAACAGGGTCATCCTAGGATGGGCAGGGGGCAAGATGTGGATCTGTCCCCTTCCTCCGCAACCACATCCCAAGATTTGGACCATTGAACACCTCCCCACTCCCTTTTCCATGCAGAAACAGCCAGACCATTTCCGAAACCAACCCTACAGCAGGAAACATTCAACATAATTAAACCCCCACAGATTAAGATCATAAAAGGGGGGGGGGGGGGGTGAAGAGTTTTGATTTTGGGGTTTAAAGGCCAGGAAAAAACCTCTTTGTCCGATTCCCTGCCTTGTTCTTCCCAAATCACACCGGGACGTGGCCAGGGCCCTGCCTGCCCCACACTTCCCTCCAAGAAAGGAAAATCCAAGACATCTGCCTTCATATAGAAAACCTTTTTTCTTTAGCCTTTATGCAAAATTCAGTGCTTACTTTTGCCTTTTACGCGTCCTGATCCCCCAAACACAAATTATTCCTTATGTACTTGCAGCCTGAGCACCACCACGGCGCAGCCATTGAGGCTGCCTGCGAGGAGCGTTACCAGCATCAGAGGGAAGAACAGAGGCTTTGGGAAACATCCGTGTTGAACACTTGGAAAAGCTGATCAGCCTCGCTCTTGTGTCACCCCTCCTTGAGATCCAAGATGGAGCCAAGGCTCAACCTGGGAGGAGGCGGCAGAAGAGCTGGAAATAGGCAGAGACACAATTTGGGGTTTCTCAGCAAGTTTCACCCCCGAGTTCGCTCAGCTCTCGCCGTGCCAGGGGCCACGTTCCCCACAGGGATCCGTGTGTGCCAACTGCCGTCTCGGAACGGTTCTGGAGGAGGAGAAAGGCAGGAAGGAGTTAAGCGCCAGACCGCTGAAGCACGAGGCCGGATTTAGAGCCGGGCACCCCCTGAGAAGCCGGACCCGCACTCTGAAGCCGGGACACGCCCAGCTGGGAGCTGGGATTCCCCCAGCTTCGAGCCGGGCACCGTGCTGGAACCGCCGCATTCCCCCCGCCTCAGCCGGCCCACTCCCCGCCGGGCCACCGTCAGGCCGGGCAGCACCGGAGCCGGGTTTCGCGGCCTCCTCCTTCCATTCCCTGACCCGAGGAGCCCGGGAAGGGCCTGAGGGAGGCCCCGGTACCGCGCCCCTCGGCCCGGCGGCGATCGGCAGCGCGGGGCGCGGAGCCGCGCGGCCCCGGCCCCGTCCCTCTCGTCGCCATGGCAACGCCGCGCCCCTCCCGCGGTTCCATGGGAAAACGAGTCCAGGCCCGCGCCCCCCCCCCCCGCGGGACCGGACCACAAACCCCATAACCCCCTGCGGCGGCGGCGCGCCCCCTCCGCTGCCTCTACAACGCTCGTTTCCATTGGCTCCTCCGAGCCGTTAACGGCGGCTGCACGGCTGCGTCTGATTGGCAGAAAGGCTGCAGTGCCGAGACGCCGGCTATGGGGGAAGCGGCGGCCGCCATTTTGTGTGTGTGGGGGCGGGCGCCGGGCGCCGCTGCCGCCGCCGGGGCGCGCTGGGGCGGGGGAGCGGCCGGGGGCCGCCGGGGGCTCCTCCGCGCCGCGGAGCTCGGGGCGGCCCGGGCGGGCGGCCCTTTGCTGGGAGCGGAGCGCGGGTCTCCCCGCTGGCCCTGAGGGGGACGGTGGCGCCGCGCCCGCCACGGGCCGCTCCCCGTGTTCAGGGCTCCGGGGACGGGGAGAGCCCGTCCCCTACGAGGAGCAGGGAGAGGGGGCTCGGAGCGCAGTCTGAGTGCGCGGTGGGGCGGGGGAAGGCCCGGGCAGGCTCTGCCTGCACCGGGCTCCGGCGGTTCTCACGTCGTGGCTGCGGTCCCGCCGGTGACGCTGGGCGGAGGACTGAGCGTGGATGTTGTAGCAAAACCCTCGTTAAAACGGCATCTGTGTGTTGTCGGACAGCAGCACCCGAGCTCCTTGCGGCGCTGGGCTCTGATTGACCCCCGGTGTGAGCAAACAGCGCAGTTTGATGTTGAAGAGGGATTTGGCTTAGGAATGGTGATTCCTGGAAGGAGGAAAACCTCACTGTTGACCGTGCCACCTCACAACGCAGCTCTAATACACCACTGGGGGAGGGGGGGAATAATCTCTCGAGTTTAGTCCTTTGTGTCACGCGTTTTAGCCAAAGCACAGCCAGATTCCCAGAGGGATTCCCGGAGGGAGCTCTGCCTGTCGGGATCCAGTGAATCGCAGTTAACATGGCTTCCCCGTGCTGCTGCTACCGAAGCAGCAGCTCCTGCTGCAGCACTTGGAGAGATTTAACCACGAAAGCGGTTGCCTGTTGCCGGGGCTGAAGGGGTGACTTCGCGAGCTAATTATAAACGGGAGCGAACCTTGGCTCGGGCTTACAAAGGCCACTCGGGGCTGTGGAAACAACCGGGTGGGTTTTCCCTGTGCAAAGTCACAAACCGGCTGGTTTGAGCTTCCCCGAAGCCCCGACCAAGCAACCACGCCTCAGTATGGGGTAGTGCAGGAGCTGCCCGGCCCCTCCAGGCCCGGCTCCCTTGGGGATAGCCTGGGTTGAGTCCCCGGTTGTGGCATCAGCAGTTTCCTTCAGCGAGGGGCTCAGCCATGGCTCCTTCCCTCTGCAAAAGGCAGATGATGTTGGCTCATCCCCTGGCATTAAGGGGATGTGATTTAGATGCGAAGCAGTGAGATTTTGGAGGCTTTCTGGTATAAGTGCGGATTGTGCTGTCAAACGGGGACTGCTCTAGTTAAAAACCAGATGATTTTACATCTCTGCAGTTGGTGGGTCGGTTTTGTTTGAAGAAAGTGCTTCGTTGTTGTGACTCTTTGGATCATTTTTGACTCCCACGTTGCTTTATGAGGTCTTGAACCCCAAAACTCCATCTCTCTATGAGCTGCTGTGTTTGCAAAGCAGGGGGGTTAGTGTGGTGTGTGTCTTTGCAGGCGCACGACAGCTGAAGATCTAATTTCAAGCTGATTTTGCCAAACCAGTGGGGGTTACGCTCAGTTCAGGCCGTGTGCCTTGCACCTCCCTGCTTTGTTAGAGGGGGGTTTGGAGGGAGGGAGCTGGAGGGGCTGATCCTACCACTGGGGTTTGGTGTGTTTCAGATGGACTGACAGCCGCCAGCGTTTCAGCGCTGGCCTCCCCAGCAAGCTCTGTGAAACCTCTTCCACTGCAGATACAGGGCTGCAGATCCTCCTCTTTTAACAAAATCCCACTTCTCTGGTGGCACGAGAGACTCGCCAGGACATCCTGAGAGCTGCCTGAATATATCCTCAGAATAGAAAGCTAAGGAATGACGTGCACTTAGTGCAAGTGAAGTCTCAGGCAGGACAGCAGGGTTACTGGCAGCACCATATTCCTACTTTATAAAACCTGGCTCATCAAAAGAGTTTAACGGACCTGGGGACTAATTGCTGTGCTGGCGACTTGCTCCTTGAAACCTTTTCAGACCTGGAGGGACAGCAGCACTGAGGGGCAGGATTCTGGTTTCACTTCACACCAGCATTGTGACATGAAGCTGTGAAGCTGAACTGGTTCCTTTTTTTATTTCCTTGCAGAAAGCAGTGTCTTCAAGGAACTGGTGTGTCCTTGCCTCGCTTTGCCCTGTGCCATGGAGGAATGGCCGTAACCACAGGTGGGATGGCTTTGCTTTTGAGCTCCTGCCATAATCCCAGGACAGAAATGCTGTCCTTTCCTCCAGGAAACCCTTGGGAGGGGAGGAACTTTGAAAGCCCTTTAGGCAAGAGGATCTCTCCGTGCCCCATGTTTCTGAGGCTGATTGCCACAAAGCTGCCTCAGCAGTGAGCCTCTTCCTGCCACTCAGTCCCCAAGTCAAGCTCCAGCAGGCAGGTTCCTGCTGCCAGGGGCCCATTTGGAGGGTGCTGCCATGCCAGCGGCACACCTGAGCTCACCAGAGGAGCCAGAGTAAAGGCCAGTTGGCTCAAACAAGCCAGGAAAGACCAAAGTGGTGGCAGGAATGTGCTTCAAAGGCTTGGCAGGCAGGGCTGCCTTGCCCTCCAGCGAGGTACTTGCCCTCGACTAGTTAAGGCAGCGCTGCCTCCGTGTCAGGAGGGACTAATTGCTGCCCATGCTCCCACATCACAGCGGAGCGGCACCCTGCTCTCTGGCGAGCTCCAGGATTTGATTTGTTCCTCTGAACCAGTGGAGCTCATATCCTCCAGCACAGCTCTCAACCCAGCTCCAGGGCCCGTGGGCAGGCTCTGGAGCGGGAGCTCACCCCTCAGCCTGCGAGGTGGAGCACAGACAAGCTCCTAGGCCGTTACTGATGCATGCTGAGGATTCAAAGGTCCCTAGTGTCTGCCGGGAGGTTTGGATACAGGAGCTGGAAGGTGCCTTTGCAAGGAGGCATGTTCTGAAACACCTCTGGACGTAGGGATCTGGGTAACCTGGTTTGGATGAAGACTCAGTTTCATTAAAACTGCGTGGAATAACGCAGGAAAAGTTGGTAGAGTCAAAGCAGGGGGAGAGCTGATCACTGTGGTACTTCTAGAGCTTCTGTGCCCTGTGTGTTCCACATCTGCAGGTAACTCTAAAGATTTATTCCTAGGAGTTAAAGGTAACCAGGTTGGGGTTACATTTGCATGAAGGGTGGACCCTGTGGCTGTGCTCAGTGCAGCAACACCATCATGCCTGATCTGGGTTGGAAGGGAGCTTAAAGCTCATCCAGTTCCAACCCCCTGCCACAGGCTGGGACACCTTCCACTAGCCCAGGTTGCTCAAGGCTCATCCAGCCTCACTATGTAACAGCCATCAGGCTTGATTTCACTAACAATATTTCCTTGCATTAAGTTTTTCACGATATCCAGGTGCCAAGAGCTGCATTTGATGTGACGCATAGCACCCACCGCAGGTGCCATCTGCCTGCAGTTCTCCTGCCCCAGAAGCAAATCACAGGCACCGGATCCAGAGTGGGAATCACTCCTTGGTGCGGAAGGAATTGCGGGAGAGAAGCACCCGGGAGGAGCGCAAGGACTCGGGTCTGGTGCTGCTCTTCCTCGGTGCCGAGATCCCCATTAACTGCCTGTGGGCCGGGCTCGGTGCTGACAGCCCCTCCGGTCTCTGCTGGATGATGTCATGGCACAGGGGAAGGCAGTGTGTGAGCTACTGGCTCCTGAGCAAGTCGCCCTCCGGTAGTTTCCCTTCTCCCTCCCCATGGATGCCCCAGAGCACACAGGGCTGTGCCATGCTGGTGTTACATCTGGCCTGATCCATAAGACCAAAGCCCCTTGGTGCAGCCGCTTTAACCCCCGGTGCTGCAGCCCGCCTGCACTGGGGACACCTTTTTCCTCCCAATCTTAACCCCTCCATTTTTGTATAAAAGGCCATTTTTCCCCTGCTGTAGCCTGGGGGGAGGTGGGGTGGGGTCAAGCACCCCCCTGCTCCCCACGTACCAGTTTCAGTAACCCATACTCCCCATTTCAATCCCAATGGCCTTTGCTTACACCACAGCCCAAAGCAGAGCTGGCTCAGATCATTACTTTACCCTTGAATTTACCTGTTTTCTCCCCCAAAATCCTCTCCAGACCATGCAGCTGCTTGGAGCTTCTCCAGCTTTTTCCTCTCCTGCCCCTCTCCAGCACAGCCACAGGGAAGGAGACGGTTGAGCATCACATTCACCTTCCCCGTTCCCTCCTGTCAGCCGTTCCAGAGGCCACGCATTGACTCCCAAAACTTTTCCCTGGGCTGCTCCAAAACTTCCTCCTCACCTGGAGCTCAAAGTACATTTTGGGGCAGTTTTTGCCCAGCTCTTACTGACCTGACCCGACCCAGCTTTTTACCACCCCAAGAGGAAGAGTCGACTTTGAGCAAGCCTTGAGGTGAACGTGCACTTGAGCTCACAGAGAGATGGATGCAGGGCCGTGGCACACACCTTGGGGCTGTTCTCCCTCCTCCAGGTGCTTTTACTTAATTCAGCTCCTCAAACAAGATCAGAGCCAAAGGGTGACAACAAAAAGAGCTGGACACCCCACTCCAGCTTCCTGTAACCCAACACAACAGCATGAAAATAATCCCTACAGACTGCCACCAAACACTCCCAAGAAATCACACCAAACCCGTTACAGTTACAAGTAATTAAATTTATTAGACCTATATTTTATAGTCAGTTTGGGCCAATTTACAGCTTTCCTGGAGAGGGTTTTTGTGTTTTTTTTTTTCTTCCTTCCCCACTTTTTGGTTTAGACACAAAAAAAGAAAAAATAAATCATAAACCCGAAGCCACCAACACATCAACGCCCCCCCCCCCCCCCCCCGCCCGGTGCTCGGGGCCGGGCCTAGGTCACTCCCCCGGCTTGCAGGGGTCCTTCTCAGCGCGGGGCGCGTCCCGCTCCAGCTGCAGCCGCAGGTTCTCGGTTCTCAATCTATCCACCTCCAGCTCCAGCTGCCGCACCCGCGCCGCCTCCGCCGCCTCCCCCCCGTGTTTTTTGCTCTCCATCCTTAGCCGGTTGTTCTCCTCTTCCATACGGGAAAGGCATTTCTCCAGCTCCAGGTATTCCTTCACCAGCTCCTGCTTGCTCATGTTCTGCAGACTCTCCACATGGTACCGCTCGTACGTCTCCGAGAAGTCCCTCTGCAGAAACTCGCTGCCGTCACCCCCCATCCCGTCGCTTCCCCCGTCCTCGTCCGCTGCTTCCTCCAGGAAATCCTCCTCGCTCGTGTCGTCCGACTTGGTGGCCGCCCGCCGCGGGTACAGCCCCGTTTTCAGATCGGGCTCCTCCTGGTCGTGGTCCTCCATCAGGAACTGCGTCGTGTTGTAGGGAGCCACCGGCTGCCCCTTGGCGAACATCTCAGCGCGCAGCCGGGAGGCGCGGAGGCTCTGCCGCTCGTCGAACTGCTGCTTCTCCTCCCAGCTCAACTTCGAGTACGGCTTCCAGCGACGCTTCTTCTTCGACGGCCGCCGACGGTGTTTCTTCTTCACCGGCCACTCCTCAGCTCGGCCCACGGCCGCCCGGTACCGCGGGCCCAGGCCGGGACGCGCCGCTCCACCCGCCGCCGGCGGCGGCCCCTCGGCGCCTCCCGCTGCCGCCTCCTCCGCCCCGGGGGGCGGGAGCCGCTCGGCCTCGCCATCCTCCGCGCCGCCGCGTTGTGGCTCCGGCCGCAACTCGGGCTCGCAGCTGGGCTCCGGTTCGCCGTGGGGCTGCGGCTCGGGCTCGGCGGGCACCGGCTTGGCGGGCACCGTGTTTGCCATCGCGCTCCGCTCCCTCGGGGACGGGCGCTACTCGAGCCGCATGGGGCTGCTCCCCCCACTCGGCTCAGGCCGCCTGGGCCATGGCACGGGGCCGAGCCCCCAAGGATCGCTGCCGCCGGAGGCGGTCACCGGGCACGGAGGAGTTAACGCCGCTGGGCCCGCCCCCCCGCGCGCATGGCACGCGCCGCCACCTCCCACCCGCCCCCCCCAAGAGCCGCTCCGTCGCCGCCGCCCGCCGCCACCGCCGCCAGCTCCCGACTGGGCCCCCCGCCCGCGGCCCCGCCTTAAATAGCCGCACGCGCCCCGCGCAGGCGCGTTGCTTGCCCCGCCTCCGGTGCGCTCCGGAGCCACGCCCCCGCCGGGAGCCCGCCTCACCCACTCAGGCTCCCCGCCACGGGGGCGGTGCCACCCGCAGCCAATCAGAGGGGGAGGAGGGCGGGCACAACGGCGGGGCCACGCCCCCCACGGCCGCGGCAGGAGGGGGGCCGCGATTGGCCTCGCTGGATGTCACTCGCGAGCGGCTCGACCAATCCGGGCAGGGCAAGGGCGGGGCCGGGCCGTACCACGCGCGAAGGGGCATCCGCAGCGCGGGACCGAGCGCGCCCCGCGACCTTCAGGGCCGCGCCGAGGGCAGCACCGCCTCCCTCCCCCCCCCCGCGGAGAGCCCGTGCGGAGCCCGAAAGGAGTCCGCGCTCGGCGGAGGGGCCGCGGGGCTGCGGTGCGGCTCCCACTGCCCCCAGGGGCGGTAACGGCGGGGGAGGGACCGGGGGGGGTCCTGCGGGGGGCGGGGGGGAGGCCGCAGGGGTGCGGCGGAGCTGGGGCAAGCGGAGGGATCCCGCTGCCGTGTGGACAGAGATGTAAACAAACGGCACGGAAAGAAGTCCCTCCTTAAAGGCACCGCGTCCCCTTTTTGTTTAGGGGCGGTGCAGAGCTGCGCTCCCGGATCTGGAGCCGGCAGCGGGGGGGGCGGCGGGGGCCGGGGCCTGGTTCTGCCCTCCCCCCCCCCCGGTGACGATGTGCCACCAGCGCGGTCCGTGGGGCCCCACGGACAGGGTGGGGTGTAGGGGACCCGTGGCTGGGGGGGCACTGGGGGAAAACAGCATCACTCGCGATGCGGACCTGCGGCCGCGCGGGGCAGTACACGGGCGTCCGTGGCCAAGGGGTGGGGGCAGCGCAGGTGGGGAGTCTCTGCCCTCCCCGCCACATCGGCTGGGACCCCCCCGGCAGTGGCACAAGAGTCGCGGGCAGCCGCGACCAAGCACCACCGGTGGCACCGCCGGCACGAGGCGGGTACCGCAGGTCCCCTACAGCCGCCATAGGCCGCGGGCAGAAGCTGCCGTCTGCCCGTCGGGGGCCAGGAGAGGGGGGTTCCCGGGGTGCAGGGTCTGGGACGGCGGCTGGTGCCGGTATCGGAGGTGCCGGTATCGGAGGCGCCGGCCCTGAAGGAGAGGCCGGGGCCAGGCAGCGAGGGCCCGGTGGCAGCCACCTCTCCCCGCAGCACGGTAGCAGGCCCGGGGCTGGACTGAACAATCAGCTTTAATTGTGGCAGGTTCGGATGTCCAAGCACTTTGTGGAACCAGTCTCTGGGGACAGGGTCAGGGGCCATCCCCTGCTGCCCACCCAGAGCCCGGGCTAAGGTCCGGAAGGCAGCCGGACCGTCTGTGTGCAGCAGTGATGAGATCTCCGGGGATCCCACCTGGGGCACGTGGTGATCCCACATCCCGATCCCTGTGGATGCCGGTGCTGGTGAGGCCCTGAGCGTGACAGTTGTGACTGGTGGAGAATGCTGGCTGCTGTCCCTCGGGGCCAGGGTCCTGCCCTGCAGGAGGCCCTGGGCTGTGCCAGGCGATGCCCTCATCGGTTGCGTGGTGCTTCCCTGGCTCAGCGAAGCAGGATGGGGAGGGAGGGTGCTGGCACCCCGGCAGGGCTGTCCTGCGCCCCACTCGAGGCCAGTGATGGCGGTGAGGATGCAATGGTCACCTCTTCCTGCCCTGCCAGCGGTGCAGCAGCCACTGGGTTACGAAGGGCCAGGTGATGAGGAAGAGTAGGGTGCGTGGGGAAACAGTCAGGGGCCATGGGGATGGTGCCTGGCGAGGGGACAGAGAGAGGCGGGAAGGGAGAGGGGCAAAGGTTTCACTGGTGTCACCAAACATCCCCCAACCCTCTGCCAAAAGGCCCCCGGCACTGCCCGGCCCTCCTTGTCACATCCATTACCCTGTGCACATCTGGCACCAACACCATTGGCCCCAGCGCCCAGGCACTGAGGACACATCCCCAGGGATGTCACCTGCTCCCCAGCTGATGGACCCTTCCCTGACCTGTCCTCACCATCACATCCCCCACCTCCAACTCACCTGCAAAGCAAGCAGCTGGCTGGGCTCGGTCCCAGCTGCATCCCCCTGCAAGACAAGCGATGGTTTGGGGGGGGCAGGTGAGGCTGGGAACCCCCTTCCAGCCCCAACATCCCCATGAGAGGGGGGAACATGCCAAAACCAGCCCACTCTGTGCTCCTATGAGGGACCTGATGGTGCAGCCGGGCTGGGACCCCAGGGACAATGGGAATGGTGGGGACAGTGGTTTCTTGCCTGTACCTTGGGGCAGATCAGAGCAGCACCAGCCTCTGCCCCACTGGGTTGTGTCACTGAAGCCTGAGGCCTCTCCACTCTTGGGGCACCCAGGGCTGCCTGTTCAGGGACGAGCACCCATTTTGGCCCCACCACCCAGCGCTGGTGTGCAGCAGCTCCCCGGGTGTCACAGCACACACCTGAGAGGAGGTGAGTGTCTCCAGCTCGCTCAGGCGCTCCAGCACTTGCCGCATGTCATCCTGCAGGGCTTGCACCGTGCTGGCCACAGAGGCATCCAGCTCCACCAGCAGCCTCGGGCTGAGCTCAGGGGTGCTCTCGGTGTCCTGCTTCCCCCTGGCCAGCCAGAGACCTGGGGGATACAGATGGGCGCTGCTCAGTGGGCAGGGACAGTGTGTGCAGGCTGAGCACCCCTAGGACCCACAGGCACATGCGGTGTGCTGTCACCCAACATGAGCAACAGATCATAGAATTACAGATTGGTTTGGGTTGAAGGGACCTCAAGATCATCCAGTTCCAACCCCCTGCCATGGGCAGGGACACCTCACACTATACCATGTTGACCAAGGCCCTGTCCAACCTGGCCTTGGACACTGCCACGATCGTGTCAGGCTGCCTGCATACTGCCAGGCAGACAGAGCAGGGAGCTCCCAGCCCAGCCCTGCTGCCCACATCCCCATCCACCAGTCAGCTCCAGGCCTGTTCCCAGGCCACCATGTCCCCCTCGGCGTGGTGGTGGTGGCAGCGGGTGACCTCCAGCCCAGCGGTGCATGTGGGTCACGCTTCACCTGGTGAAGGCAGGATGCCAAATGCTGCATTGCTGCACTGCTGCCTCCCTGCCAGGACTCAAACCAGCCCGGCCACACTCTGGCAAACACCTGATAACCCATGCTATGAGCAGGACACCGGTAGGGACTTGTGCCAGCCCCACACAAACACCAGCACCCCAGGGACAGCCCAGCCTGGCTCTGTCCGTCTTGGTACAAGTGAACTCCCATTGACAAGCAGCTCAGGAGGGTCTGCACAAACATTAATGGGGGCGAGATAAGGGTGAGAGGGGTGGGCTGTGCACGGGTGAGGTGGCAACACCACCTCTGCTGTCCCCTGGGTGAGGGTGGCAATGCCATCCTGGAGTAGAAAGACACCAGGGTGTATCTGGGGAGAACTGCAGAGCTTGGCAGAAGGCTCCTTGTCCCCTCTCCACAGCAGAAGACCGTGGGGCCTGGTTGTCCCCAGACGTAAGCAGCAGCAGTGGGTGGCATTTGGCGAGTGGTACCAAAGGAACAGCTGTCCCCAGGACCAGTGCTTCCAGGAACACAGCCCAAAATCACCCAGTCCCATCACAGGAAAGCTGATGGGTGCTCACCAGGGATCACAGGAAGGAGCTGAGCACAGGCAGGCAGGGCTCTGTGCAACCTGAATGCTGCTGGGGAGGAGCCGGCAGAGCACCCTCCAAAACGGCAGCACAGGGGATGTGTCCTACAGGGATAACAACGAGCTGCTTGGAGACCAATGGATGAAAAGAGGGGATACTCAGGACTTCTTGCAGCTACTGAACAACCCACCCTGGGGTGCTGGAGCCAAGGCCTGTGCCCTGTTGGGGATCACAGCCTCATCTCTCTGCTCCATCCCAAACAGCCCCTGAGGTCTGGCCCTGCCGGCCAGGAGGTGGGGAGGGAGCAGTGAAGGAGCCAAGGACTGCACCCACCTCTCTTGGAGCCAGGAGCTGCAAGCCCAGTGCTGCTGCTCCCCTCTAGTCTTCTGCCTTCACCCTGCTCTCCTTGCCCAGCGCCGGGGGGTGTCAGGGGCTCAGGCCCGGCCTGGCCACCATTCAGGCAGAGCCCCAGAGGCTGCCCAGCCTGCACAGGGGAGAGAAGGGTCCTGAGCCTCCCGCTCCCCTCCCTGGGGGCTACGGCGCACAGATACTGATGCCAGGGCAGTGGTGGTACCTCCCGCCATGCCCCATAGCAGCAGTTGTGGTGGTGGAGGGCGTGCACGTGGGGTGTGAGTGAAGCCAAATCTCACTGGCAACACGAGTCAGTGCCTGGTTTCGGAGGTGACAGAGCTCTAGAGCAGCAGAGAAAAGTGAGGCACCCGGGCCTGAAGTGGCACAAGCGCTCCAGGGAGAAGCCAGGCAGCTGGGTGGCTCCCTCTCTCCTGCCCACCGAATCCACTGAGCCTCTCCACAACACCTCGAGTGCTGAATGCTGCTGGTGTTGGCCAAGCTGCCCGGTAGCAGGGAGCAGAGAGCAAGCGGCAGGGTTGCAAGCAAGGTGCAAGGTGCCCACACCAGCCCCGCTTGTGGTTACTGGCCTCAGTCAGCCCTAGCAGTCCACCAGTGCCACACTGGAGCCTCACCGCAGGAACAACGGTTGCTGTGAGTGGTGCTGGGGCACACCGAGGGCTCCTGAGCCTCCCCTCGGTAACAGAGACGAGGTTTCAAGGGGGACACAAAGCACAGAGGGAGCAGTCATGTGGCCCCGTAAGTTTCAGGAGTCTCACAAGGCTCACAGGATGGAGGTGCCAAGCAGTGGCATGGCAGTGCCATGGCGGTGGGCAGAGGTGGTGGAGCAGACAACAGAGATCTGCCTGTGGAGTACAAGTAGGGCAGGGCAGGGCAGGGAGCAAGGGTTGCACTGGACTCCAGCGCTTCCCAGCTCTCCATTACCTGCTCAGGCTCCATCAGCTCCACGGTATCGCAGTACACGTCCCCCTCAGAGTCGCTGGCTGCCTGGGTGCCCTCCAGTGCTGTGGTGGCAGAAGCCAGAGCCCCTCCTGGAAGGGAAGCACATGGCTCAGCCGCAGGCAGAGCAATGGTTCAGCCATGTCCAAAGGGCAGCCAAAGCTCAGCAAAGCCGCAAGGCAACAGGTCCACAAGTGGGCAAGGGGGCAGCATCTGCATGCACAAGATGAGGCAGGAGGAGAACGAAGTTGAAGCACAGAGGAGGAAGGAAGTGGCTCTGTTACTACCACCCAGATCGTGGCCATGACACCAAGGAGACAATTCTCCCTCCTCCTGCCCACGGCATCACAGAGCCCTGCTTGTGGCATGCATATCCCAACACAGCGTCACTTGAGGGTGGGCTCCTCTGCCCACATGCGGCTCCTGCCTTAGGAGAGGGCTGCCAAAACCCTGGCACAGCGGTGAGCCCATCCAGCAGGATCCAGAGCCCTGGCTGCTCTGGCAGGAAGCAGGTACCATTCCCACATCTCCTCTGAGAACCTGGACCTTCCAGGGCAACATTTGCATTCTCACTGGAGCTTAGCAGAATCAGGCCCCTCTACACAGGTAAGGGCAACACAGAGTCAAACCAACATGCCCAGGGTTACCCCAGCAACAAGAACGGCACCAAGAGCAGGACCCATGAACACCTCCAGCTCGCTGTGACTCAGGCAATGCCTGAAACACCAGTGGGGCTGGACCAGAGGAGCATGAAGCCAAGACCCCTGTGGGCAGAGGGAGGCCAGTGATTCCTCCAGGGGCCTCTGCTGCGTGCTGGCCACAGGGAGACCAACCTGGCACATGCTGCTCGTTCTGCTGCTCCCTGGACAAGGCATCTTTGTGGTGCTCTGGGGCCAAGCTGCTTGCTGGGTCATCCTGGCTGGGCTCTGCAGAAGGGAAGGGCAGAGGAGAGTTACAGCCTTCTGGGTGAGCATAGGCTCTCTGTGACTCTGCCAGCATGGCTGGGGGACACACGGATGCGGGGACACCCTCCAGGCCATGAGCTTCTGGGGACACGCAGCAGCTGGTAGAGACAGAGAGAGATCGGCTCTGTTTGCCAGCAGCCCAGGAATCAAAGTGAGCTCCAACAGTCAGCAGGGTCTACTCCATCTCACCCCACTGCGGTCCCGAGTCCCCACAGCAGCAGGCAGAGGGATCAGCACTGACCAACAGGTGACAGCCACTGTCCTTGTCCCCTAGCAGGGCACACAGCATACACATGGTAACAGAGTTTAACACAAGAAGCTTTGGCTCGGACAGCCTTGCCCAGCAGCACACGCGCCACAGTCAAGGGCTTCCAGCAGGCAGCAGCACTCCAGCTTGTGCCTAGGGCAGCTCCCTGCCTGGGATCCAGCCCTCCCCTTCCCACCTTAAACCCAGCCCCATTTCCAGCACCTGGGACTTTGCTCCCTGCTCCAGGCCAGGCAGGTAGGTGGTAATGCTGCTCTGCCTGCACATCCCCACTCTTCTCAACCTGCCATTCCCATCACATCAGACCTG
Organism: Myiopsitta monachus; assembly: GCA_017639245.1. NCBI lineage: Eukaryota > Metazoa > Chordata > Aves > Psittaciformes > Psittacidae > Myiopsitta > Myiopsitta monachus. Next base: position 5,502,945 of record CM029919.1, read on the forward strand.
TGGCCCTGGGACTCCCCTAAAAGCCCCTCCGGGAACAGGGGCAGCTCCTACTCAGCACAGAACTTAGCACCAGGGCTGCTCTGCTCAGGGACTGTCGCTGTTCCCAAATTCCTCCTCAGTGTGCACTGTGACCCATGGGCGTGGGTGGGTGCAAACGTGGTCCCATCACCCCACACATCACTGCCAGGACAAGCCTGGCTCCAGCACCAGTCCCTTGTGCCCACAGCGCTGACAGAACAGCACTGGGCCCGTGTGTGATAGGCCTTATCGCTGATTCCCAGCTGCTTCAGCCCTGGCCTATGTATAACAAGACACTGGTGAACGCTCCACTGACTGGAGAGCCACTAGGACCCTGAACCACTCATGATTTGGCTTCCAAGTGCCACTTCATGGCTTGTTGACTTTGTAACTAAACAAACCCCAACCTGCTCAGACTCCTACCACACAGCACCTCTGTCTCCCAAGAGCTCTGCAGCTGCCAAGGGCCCCTGCTCTGTTCTCACCTGCTGCAGCGTCAAAAATCCCCGTTCTCCTCAGATTATCAGTAACAAAAGCTGCAATTGTACAAAGTCATGAGGAGAGTTTGAGAACCTTTAACACCAATCACTCAACAGCTTAAGAAGTTCAGTGGTTTAAACCACCGTTACAGGCTCCTCCAGCTCACTGGCTCCACAGATGCTATCAGGTTTAGGTTTAAGCAATAGTGTCATTTATAAGTGACACTGGGAGAGGATGATACTCCCAAGTGGGTAACAACAAGGAGTTCAGACCCAGGTTTCAGATTCCAGAGAAAAAAATAAGACTGTTTGCCTTTTAAAAGGATTCAGCATCAAAATAGAGAACAAAAGCACCTGGGTACCACAGGAAGGAACAGCCTCCCTGAGGCCAAGCCTTATAGCATCCCTGTTAGATGCAGGGGGTGGTAGTAGTTGTCAGACACAGGAGAGATGCCTGCGGACAGGCATGGAGCGAGTGCAGGTTTCAGCACTCTTCCAACATTAGCAAAGCACTGACAGTTTACACACTGACTGCAAATATACCCTGAAAGCTCATCTGCTGCTGAGCTCATCTACTGGAGATGTGGCAGAGCCAAACCTCGAGGCGCGTGACCAGCAGGTTCACTCTGTGGCAGCCAACACCTTTCTGAACCACCACATCCAGCCCTTCGCTCCCTTGGGTGCTCCTCACAAGTCAGATACACTGAGGACTGTCATGCTCCAGGGATTGGACAGGTCCCCAGACACCTCCCAGCATGAGGCAGCAGCCACAGGTATGGAAAGAGCTGGGAAGGACTCTTCTGTAGGACGAGGCAGCCCCAGCAATCCCGTTTCTCAACCCCAGCTTCTCCACATCCCCTCTGCTGCTAAAACTGGCTGGCCTATTCAAGTGTTTACGTCAGACGACCGGACTCCCTGTACACAGCCCACCCTGCCCTGAGCTGGGCCGGCGCCAAGAGAAAGCACAGCCTCCCTGCTGCAATGCTCCATGGGAAGTGATCCCCTGCACTGCTGCGTACAGGGACTGCACAATGCCAAGGGGCATCTGGAAGCCAGATCTTAAGTTGTCGCCTCAAAGTTTAGTGGAAAGAAAGCCCAGACTGAAGAGACTGGGTCACTTGAAAAGCCACTTGCTTGGTGGTGACCAAATAAGCACCTCAGCAGCAGTTGTGCCACAGCACAGGCGTCAGTGGGACGTGGTGCATCCATCCTGTATCCCCCTCAAGGAGCAGGATGAGCAGAGCCCAGAGGTGACGGCCATACCGGTGCAAAAGCAAGCAGAGAACAGCAGGAGCGATGTGTCGTGAGAGAAGAGTATGGCACGGAGGTGAGGGATGTGCTGGGGTCAAGCGGGGCACAGCGGCTCCCACTCACCCCCTTTCCTCTTGAAGAAGGCCTCAGGGGGCCGGGGCATGTCATGGATCACCTCATAGAGCGGCTCGAAGTACCTGAACATCTCCTCTGTTGTCTCATCCATGGGCACCGTGTCAATGACCTGGGGAGAGGCAGACGCAGCTGGGGACGGGCCCCCCGAGCACCCAACCCCAAGCACTGTATCCTCCTCCCCGTTACCTTCTGGGCCACCTTCTTCATCTCAGCCACGTAAGCCTCCATCGCCTCCTCCTTGGACATCCTCCCCAGGCTGTTCCAGGCGTCCCTGCGAGGCAACGGCGGCCGTGAGGCAGGGAGGAGGGGGCAGAGCCGGGTCGGAACCGGGCCACGCCGCAGCGCCGGAGGCCTTACCACTTGTACCGGCCGATGGGGTCCCAGAAGCCGGGCCTGGGGCCCTCGCAGCGCCCGGCCGTGGCCTGCTTGTAGTAGCTGTAGAACCGCAGCATCTCCTCGTAGGAGGGTCGGTACGAGCCTGCGAAGCGACGCGACGTGACACAGCCTCAGCGGAGCCCGGAGTAGGCTCCGGGGGTCGGGGTCGCTGCAGCCGCCGCTCCCCGGTCCCAGCCCCGTTACCAGCCCCTACTCACCGCTCCGGGGGAGCCCCTGGATAACCTGGACGGCGGCGCGGAACTGCGCCCGGCAGCCGGCATCTGCCATGGCAGCGGCCCCGGTGCGGGGCCCCTCTCCGCCAGGGGACAGCGCGGGAGCCAATCAGCGCCCGCTTTCCATCGGCCCCCTCCGCGTTGCTACCAATCAGCGCGCCGCTTCCGAAACGGGCCGCGCTGCCCCTTTCCCGCCCCTTCGACCCCGCTGCGCGGGGGCCTGTGGCGCGCGCGCGCCCCCTGCTGGATAGATGAGGAGCGTGCCGCTGACCGGGGAGCGAGCGCCCTGTCCGCCGCGGCGCCCCCTGGCGGGCTTAGTGAGGAGCTGCAGCGCAGCGGGAGGCGCGCTGGGACCGGAGCAGCGAGCGCGCAGAGTGAATGCGCAGGGACAGCGAGTGCGCCAGAGCAGGGCACGGGATCAGTCCATCGGAATAGTGAGCCTGGGCAAAGGAGCAGTATACCGGGACAGTGGGTGCACCAGGGCTGGGACACTGCCCCGGGACAGCGAGCGCGCCGAGGCAGTCCGCGAGGATAGTGAGTGCGTGGGGACAGTGAGGGCACCAGAGCCGCACCCCAGGACAGCGCCAGGACCGTGGTGCAATGCACATGGACAGTGAAACCGTGCAGTGCTCCAGGAGAGTGCAATGAGACAGTGAACAGAGGTAGTGCTCCAGTGTACCGGGATAGTAAACAGTGCACTAAGCAGTGCTCAGGGACAGTGCACCAATGCACAGGGACAGTGAAACAGGTACAGTGCACTGCGACAGGATGGTGCACCAGCACATCAGGATAGTGAACCTGAAGTGTAATGGGATAATGTACTGGGACAGTGCACCAGGGCTGTGCACCAGGACAGTGCACAGGCACAGTGCACTTCCAAACCAAATAATCCCCTGGTTCTGTGATAATCATCCAGGAAACTGGGGCCATGCATGGGAATGCTGGGACCATGTGCTGTCATATCAGGCTAACGCACAAGGACAGTGCGACACACATGGGGACAGTCGCTGGGACTGCATAGTGAGGATCTTGGGGGAATGCACTGGGGGACTGGGACATTGCACTGAGACATGGGTGGCATGGGAACATGGGTGATCTGAAGGTACAAGGTGCTCTGAGGATGTGGGATGTTATGGGGTTCCCAGGGCACCACCAGAATCCAGAGTCACCCAGCACTGGATGCTGGGATGGGAATGCAAAGCAGCTTTCAGCAGCCCCATGCCATGCTTCATCATCATCCCACACTCCTGTTTTCCCACATTTGGGGGAATTTCCTTTATTCCCATATCACAAATTCCAAATCCAAATAGAGGGACATTCCTTCCCAACCCCCCTAATTCCCTTCCCATATGCTCTGGGGCAACATTTCCTCTATGCGGAGAACGACTTTAGGAACGCAGTGCAGCTGAGTGTGCTAAGTGAACCACAAAGTGCTGGCATAGGAGGACTGAAGGGAGAAAACATGATGTTTCTTCCTCGTGGACTGTCTAGAACAGGATGTTATGAGAACAGAAGATGTCTTGTGATTAACCTCAATATAAACATAGGAAAATGTAGCCTGTTCTATTTGATTAAGAGTGGTGACTGCTCAAGCGATAGCAGAGCTTGCTAATCTAAGGCAAATGTTAGCTAGAGACAATAACAAGAAAATGGTGGTTGAAAATGGTGATTGGGTGACCTTTCCATGAAAGTATGTGTGGCAGTCTTTAATTGGTTATGTGCTGTAACGCCCTGGAAAGACTCAAGTATATAACCTTGTGGTGTGTGCTAAATAAACGACTCTGCACCTCCGTTCTCAGAGTCTGTTTCTCCATACACCACAAACGGCACCCAAACAGGGAAATGAAGATGTGAAGAGAACTGCAGATCGAGGGTAGCTGCAGAAGCCCAGTGGTGTACCCCATTTGGCCGGACGGAGGGAACAAGCTGAGGTAGAGGATCCTTGCAAGATTCATCACCAGTCGCTGGAGGGCTAAGGTGAGCAGCTGTGGGTAGATAGCCTGAGGTATTGATTCTAAATACGGGTCAAGGTGCAACAAAGGAGCAACACCTCCATAACGATTTGCTGCAGCGCATTCTGCAAAGACAGGACTTGAAAGCAGCCCAGCTAGACTGAGTTAAACTGTTGGACTGGATCAGAGATCATTGCCCCTGGTTTCCACCAACCAACTCTTATGATTTGACTCTGTGTCAGCGAATGGGAGAAGAGTTGCAGGCAGCCCAGACAGTGAAGCCTGACTCCTTAATGGGACGTTTGTTGACTTGGCGCTTGGTTTATTCAGCCTTACGAGCTCTGCAGCCGGTGGAGCAGGTATTGCAGAATGCGGCAGCTTCTAAGCCTGATGGGGTGGAAGTGGCGGAAGGGCTGCTTTATCTTTTGAACTGCTTGGCCCTGACGCAGGCCCAGCTCCTCCACTGGTGGAAAATTGTGATGAATCGGAGGATCCCTTTGATCCTGAACTGATTGACCCAGGGACAGAACCTGATCTATGCCCACCACTGACACCTGTGACAGATTTGGCTGCTATGGCCCCCACTGCTGATGGAATCCTGCGACAGCAATGTAGACACTTGTCCCAGTCCTCCATGGCACAACCACCACCAGCTGCCCCTCTGCTGTCTTGGGAAAAGGAACGTGGCGCTGTTCTTTTGGACAAATGTAGAGAGGAGGCATTGCGGCACGGCGAACTGCAGCTTTTGCAAGCCATGCCAGGCATCTATAGACCCAATCACACTCCTGAGTTTGGACACTTACCTTGTGATGTGGTGAAAGAAGTGCACAAGTCTGTGAAAGAATATGGTTTGCAAGCATCTTTCTCAATGAATTTACTGCAAGTCATAGGAGGATCGTACACCACGACTCCCTTAGACTGGAAGTCTCTTCTGTGCCTTGTACTGTCGGCAGCACAATACTCAGCATGGTCAACTGAATGTGATTTAGTAGTAGCACAATCAATGGATAATCTAAAGAATGGTGTGGCAGTTGGGCAGGCGGAGTTGTTGGGGGAGCGCCAGTATGCAACAGGGGCAGCTCAAGCGGCTTTAAACCGTGATGTTTTTACCCAAGCTGCAGATCTTGCCATTAGGGCGCTCCGTAGGCTGCCAGATCAGGGTAAAAGGGAGATCTGTTTTGCAACAGTCCAACAAGGGGTACAAGAACCCTATGTGCAATTCTTTGATTGGCTGCAAACAGCCATACAGCAGCAGATTGATTCCCTGGAGGCAGCCGACTTGTTATTCTTTCAACTTGCTATTGAAAATGCTAATGCCGATTGTAAGCGAGCGATAGATCCATTACAGAATCAAAAGTGTGGCTGATCTCGTAAAAGCCTGTCAGAATGTTGGGTTGGAGCACCATAACGTTGAGCTGTTGGCAGCGGCTCTAACCCAGCAGCTGACTGTTGCTAAGGCAGCAGTGGAATGTTTTCCCTGTGGACAGGAGGGACGCATCAAGAACTGCTCCCATCAGAACGGAAGGGGTAGGAGATGAAGAGCGTGAGCTCAGGCCAGAGCTCCCACTCAACTCTGTCCTCGATGCCAACAGGGACATCACTGGGGCAACCAGTGTGGCTCAAAACCTGACAAATTTGGTAATACCCTGTCGGACCTGCGAAACAGCTGGCGGGGCACAAGGGCTGCTGCCCCGGGAACAGCCAACAGGGCCACTTGGCGAAGCCCACAACCCCCAGCTTGGGTAGCCAGTCTGCGAGATAATGCGTCCCAAATGGAATGCAACCTGGGACCACCATCATGCCACGACAGGAAGTGCTGGGCTGGACCTGGCCACAAGCCAGTGTACAACAATCGTAGATCAGAGTGTACATTTGATACCCACGGGAGTGTTCGGGCCATTACCTGATGGTCTGTTTGCCTTGCTAATTGGTAGATCCTCCAGTTCCAGAGCGGGGTTGTTCATTCTCCCAGGGGTGATCGATTCAGATTACATGGGGGAAATTAAAATGATGGCAGGGACACCTACACCCCCTGTACAGTGCCGGCTGGGGAACGTATTGCGCAATTAATAGTACTGCCTCACAATTCATCCAACACCATCACCCCATTCCCCCCGTATAGCCCAGTCCTAGTGTGACCCCCGCTCTCCCAGTATAACCCATCACAGCCCCAGTATGACCCCCTTTCCCCAGTATAACCCAGCCCAGCACAAATATCAACAATGTTCCCCCAGTCTGCCTCAGTCCCCTTATAGCTCAGTGCAGAATTGCAGCTAAGCTGGGGCAAGGGTGAGTGCTCTGGTGGGACAAACTGGTCCCTGCATCCGGGGTGGCTCTGGTGGTCAGGGTGGCCATGGCAGCAACACCACCTCCTACCCGTAGGCTTCAGCCTATGCTGAGACGAGATGCTGAGCTGTGAGATGCGGGCGCCAGACCTGGTGCTGCTGCACTTCATGGAGGACCACGATAGCCCCTCCTGGAATGACTTCACGGGCAGTCCACGCTGCCCATGGCCAACCTGCGGGAAGGTGGGTGCCCTCCTGCTGCCCCCTGGGGGTGGGGACGGGCTCCTGCCACCTGCTCAGCCCCTGCCTTGGTCCCCAGGGTACCTGCACATCCATCTGCTCTCCAAGGATGGCATGTCCCTGTTCCCCACCACACTTCCTTCACATTCGATGTGAGAGCCTGTGAGATCCCAGCTAGAGAGACATTGTGTCCCTGTATAGGAGACAACCTGCTCCTCCATAGGGTGGGCACCATCCTGTGCTAACAGACATCCCACTGTGTGCGGATAACCTGGGGGTGTCACTTGCCTGGCCATGGGGACACAGCAGGTAGGGAACCCCCTCCATGTCCTGTGGTGCCACCGCAGGACCCAAAGGGGGTAGGGAAGCCCCTCCATGTCCCCTAATGCCACTCCACCTGCCAGCCCATGTGCCCCGCTCCTCCCCTCCCTGGCTATGATCCTGAATGGATAAGAGATGCTGTGACAATCAGGACAGGGTGGCCAGGCCATTGAAAGCCCAGAACAGCCCTTGGGGGGAGGGGGGAGTGAGATGGGTGACACCAAGCCCCAAATGTCACCAAGCCCTGGATGTGCTTGATCTCAGCCCCTCCTTGGCCTTAAAGGACAGTGCCATCACCATGAGGCCCCCAAGGCCACCACTCAGTCCCTGAGTGGACCCTGCCACCACATGCCTTACCACGCCTATGACTTGGCTGCGGGGTGTTCTCCAGCACCAGTGACAGTCACAGATTTACAACCCACTGTTAAGCCAGTCAAATAAAGGTTTTATTTTAACAGAGCCTGTCCTGGTGTCCCTGTCAGCTCCCGGGGTCTTTTGGGCTGGGAGTGGGGAAAAACGGCTGAGGCTACCCCATACACAGCACTGCCCAGGGAGCTGCCCAGCGCCCACAGATGCTCATTGGAGCAGCCCCAAACCTGCTGAGGGGAGAAGGGGACACTCCCCCCCACACCCAGCCTCTCCCAGCCCAGGACACCAGGGAGACAGGAGGGAACAGAGGTACTTGCATAGGTGACACAGGTCCCCGAGCAGAGGGGATGCAACGGGGTTGCCGCGGGGACATGATGGGCTCCTGGTTCCCCACCAAGGCCCTGCAGGTCCAGGCTGGGTGGGTAAACGCCCTTGGTGTCCGTGGTGTGCCATAGGGCAGGATGGGCACACAGAGGGGCAGGGGATGCATAGATGGGTCTTGGCCTTGGTGTGCAGCTTTGGAAACCTTTGGCTGGAAGGACAGAAGCATCTCGGAGCCCTTCATGGACACGGTTCATGTAATGGTGGCACACTGCCTGGGTGCTTGTTTCCCAAGGTATCTTGATGGGATAAAGCTTTTCCATGAAATAAAACAACTCCTTTACCTCGGAGGTTCCCATAGCACAAGGTAATGAGCCTGGTGGAAGAGGCACTGGGGTGGCTGGAGAGGCTGAAGCCCCAGGGCGACGCCGATTGTGCGTTGGCAGGGCAGTCACTTGCATGTGTATCCATATTTCCATGCTTCCAAAGAAAAGCAGCTGAGCAGAGAGCCCTGAGGTGTGGCAGCAGTGATGGAGCATACCCCTGATGCCCGCAGCCCCAGCATTATGGGGAGTGGTGCAGGGAAATGAGCCTCAGGAGTCTGAGCAGAGTGGGGTGCGCCGGATGAGCTCCAGAGGCAGCAAGGAGCTGAGTCCCACCGTGGCTTCTGGTGTTGCTGCTCCTCAGTTCAGCACTTGCCCCGTTGAACAGAGAGTGTTTAGGTCTCCAAGGCTGGGGAGGAGAAGGGACAAGGCTTTGCTTGCACAAATAGCCCTTAGAAATAAACTTGGAGATGCTCTCACGCCCGCGTGGAGGGATGGTGCCATCCTCCCTCTCCAGGCACCCATGGGGAGGACCAAGTTTAACAAAGGATGGAGCAACCCTGGGGAAAACAGCCAAGCAGGGGACAGAGCTCAAAGGCCCCTGGCAGACAGGCAGGAGGGCTCAGAAGCCCGGCCACTGCATCCCGGTGCTCTAGCACTCTAGTGCCTAGCCGCTCAGCGCAGTGTCTACCTTGATGGAGAAAAGTCACGGTGCAGCGCCCAGGAGGTGGCCTCGAGCAGATGAATGCAACTCATGGCAGTTGGGAACAGGAAAGATTTAAAATATCTATAATATATACTTTTATTATTCACCCGTTAACTCCATTATATGCCAATCATGAGCTAGTTTCAGCAGTTACATTCCCCTGATCATGTCTTTACAAGGATGCAATTAAATCAACACAAAGGAGATGGTTGGTGCCAGTGGGACAGTGACTCCAGGCAGTAGGTGACGGGGTCAGTGCCACTGCTCCTGGTGTGGGTCCGGCTCCAGCAGAAAGGATGAGGCCGCTGGGCCTGGCTCCTTGCTTGGCAGCGCCGCACTCTCCTGGCCAGGGCTCACCTACTGCAACACCAGTCCAACCTGGAGAGCCAACGGAGATGGGAGGTCAGGATGTGCCCCAGCACCAGTGTCCTCTGCCCCACACTGACACAGCTCACAGGCCCTGGCTGGGAGGGCTCAGCGTTGCCTATAACACTGAGCCTTGTTGTTTCTCCAAGTTCGGAATATTATGCTAAGCTGCACTCCCAGAACAGCAGGTCAAAGGAGGGGATTCTCCCCCTCTGCTCTGCTCTGGGGAGATCCCTCCCTGCAGTCCTGATCCAGCTCTGGGGCAACAACACAAGAGGGACGTGAAGCTGTTGGAGTGAGTCCAGAGGAGGCTACAGATGCTGCAAGGGCTGGAGCAGCTCTGCTCTGGAGCCAGGCTGAGAGAGCTGGGCTGGAGAGGAGAAGGCTCCTTAAGGGGAGACCTCAGAGCAGCTCCCAGTGCCTAAAGGGGCTACAAGAGAGGGGCTTTGGGCAATGCAGGAATGGCTTTAACCTGCCAGAGGGGAGACTGAGGTGAGCTCTTAGGCAGAAGCTCTTCACTGTGAGGGTGCTGAGGCGCTGGCACAGGGTGCCCAGAGAAGCTGTGGCTGCCCCATCCCTGGCAGTGTTCAAGGCCAGGTTGGACACAGGTACTTGGAGCAACCTGCTCCAAGTGGAAGGTGTCCTTGCCCGTGGCAAGGGATCAGGACTGGACGTGCTCTAAGGTCCCTTCCAACCCAAACTAGTCTGGGATTGTATGATTTGAGAGCAGCAAAAGCCCTGGACTCGTGGCCAAACAGGCACTCGTACACTGCCCAACTCCAGCTGGGGAGGTGACTGGTATTTGGGGTGTGACATTCCCCAGCAGTCTGCAAGACAGCCTTGATTTACCAGCCAAGGTTGTTTCTAAGCTAATAGCCACAGATTTGGGAGAAGCTGCTTCTCAAGAGCCTGGTATCAGGCCAGGTCGCTCTACAGGCAGCCATCACTGCTGGGTACTCTCCGCCTGCTGCATGACAGGACATACTGGGACATACTGGTGGCTTGTCCTGAGCTCTGACCCGCTGGAACCACAGGCAGCCCTTTTGCACATGCTGTAAGTAGAGCTCCCCATCGGCACAGGGTCCTGCTAACACTGACTCAACGGCTGTCACACTTGCCTGTTCTCTCTAGACCAGGGGGTTGAGGGGCCAAGCCCTTTCCGTGCACTGGCTGGGCTGGAGGACTCCACCACCCCAAGGCACTGACCTTCTCTGGTGCCATGCTGGGACACTTCCAATTGTACAGGTAATACTGCAGGTTCCCGTCCCCAATCCCAAACTTCAGCTTCTCCAGGAAGGTTTTGTTTTCCATGAGATCCAATGCATTGAAGACGTCAAATCCTTTCTACAAGAAAAGATTAACAAAGGCAAGAAGCAAAGCCATCAGTTCCTCCTTCTTACACAGATGAATTCCTCCCATTCATGAGCTGCCTGACCACTCTCCTGCCCATCTCTCCTGCCATAAGAAGGGACTGAGGCCACCAAGAAATAGTTTAACATTCCACCCTCAATTCAAGTGCTAAGGATGTACAGCAATATCATTTGCTGTAAGAAATGAGTAGATACCCTGAGCTCCACTCACCACTAGCTGGAAGGTTCAGGCTACCCCAGCGTCCCTCTCCTGGGTGGCAGATCCTTTGGGATTTGGGTTTGTACAGCCCTGGGTATAAGCCCTGCCCCATGGCCAGCCCAAGAGCAGCCGGATGAGCCATCACTCACCGACTTGGCAAGGATGAGAGCATCACTCATGAGGTCAATGAGAGGCGTCTTTGTGTGAACATTGTAGAAGGAGTAAGCAGCTTTCAGGCTCTTGTGGGTCGGGTGGTTCATGATGGTGGAGGGCAGCGTGTAGAAGCTCAGGAAGTCTGTCACCTCCCCTGGGGTGCTCTGGAAACCAGAAGTGACACGACAACACATCAGAGCCAGGATAAAGCCCAGCCTGAGCCTCAGAGAGGCTTTGCCAGTCTGAGTGACATGTGGGCTCCCTGTGAGGAGATGCTGGGCAGCCTAGGATGGAAGTACCATCCTCCAGCAGCTCAAACCTCCCAGCCTGGAAGAACATCTCACTGACGGGGGTAGCCTCTTCCAGAAGAGGCAGAAACCGAAGAAAACACCCTCAATCTTGCTCCTGCCCCCTCACCTCCACCACAAAGGTGTCGACAATGTTCTCCTGAGGTAAGAACCAGTGTTCTACCTCCTCTCGGCTCATGACGGGTGTTAGGTGGAACTGCTTCAGGTAATCGGTCAAAAGCTTGTGCACTGCAGAGATATCTTTGTGCTCCATTAGCCGCAATCCAGCAGTCTTGGGAGTCTACAGAAAGCAGGAGAAATCCTTTGAGTTGCTTGCACTGTGACTTTTATCACTCAAGGGCTCTCTGACAAGCAGCACAGAGATGCTATCTGCTTAGATCAGCCCATTTTCAGTCCCAAACCCCAGCATTCCTGTTCCCCAAACTTGCTTGCCTGGCAGGATGGATGTGATCAGCAGTGACACTGGCACAGAGACCCAGAGGAGCACAGCAGGTCCCCAAGCCCCACGTGCCAGGTCAAGTCCCACTGGAAGTGGCCTCCTACCCACTAACAATTCAAGATCTCTGCTTTCCTCCAGGTTTCTGGTCCCGCTTGCAGCAGGGATGGCTGGGAGATGTGCCCCAGACACTGCAAGGAACCACCTGAAGCTATTTCCAGTTGGATTCAATTTCTGCTCTGTGGTTAGGGTCTCTCAGCAAAGCCCAGCTCAAGCAGCACAGACGGCTTTAGGGTTTAGGTTTCTGTGCAAAACCCAGTAGCTACAACCCAGCAGCTGGTGCCTCTGCTGTGGCAGGAGGCAGCAGCCATGTGAAGGCCAGCACTGAAGCAGCACCCTCCAACTGCAACAAGCAGCTTTGACCAACAAAATGAAGGCAACAAGGTCAGGGAAGGTGGTGGCAATCTTAATGCTCTGATTTTTCTCTCATATCCAGCTGGGAACTTCCCAGGCAGGACAACTGCAGTGACAGGACTGATCAGTTTGACTGAAGAATGAGGGACTAACCCAGTGCACAGTCACTCCGAGGCTGTGTTTGGACAGATGAAGGCTGTCATATCTGCATTTTTGGTTTACTAGGAGCACAGCATATGACTCACCATCAAACGAAAGCTCACAGGGTCCTCTAGCTGCAAAAATTTGCCCTTAAAATGCAGGTACCCAGGCAAAAAATATATAAAAATTAAATAAAGAGCAATGGTTTGACAGAATCATTTACTACATGAAAGAAACCCCAGTTCTCCAGGCAGAGGACCTGACCTCAGTCAAGGTGTTTGTCTCTCCAATTCCCAGCCTCACCTCCTGCTCAGTAAGGAGCAGTTCATGAGCTCACAGCCCTGCCTGGCACCCACCTCGGGCAACCGGTAAAGCTTCATGGTACGTTGCATAGTCATGTTCCTGCTCAGGTGGGAAAATTTGACCTCGATGAGTTTCCGAGGATTCAGGGACCGGTGCCAATACCTGCAGAAACACACTCACGGTGGGAGACTTGTTCCTGGGCAGAAGGATGGCCACGAGGTTCTCAGAGGTGCCATGAGAGGGCGAGAACATCACAGCACTGGTGAAGAGGCCAGCAGCTCCCATAGAGAAAAACAAGGGCAGACTGAAGCACTTGTGCTGCAGAAAGTCTTCTGTTCTGTGATATATGAGCAGCTTAAGCAAAGCTACTAGACTTAATCCTGGAAGGATGTTGTGGGGAGGAGAAACCTGGGCTGGAATCAATCTCTCCTGTCCTGGGGAATCCCACACATGCTACAGAAGATATCTTGGCAAGGGAAGGTCTGCAGGCAGGAATCCCTTTGGCAAACCCTAGCTACTCACCTGCAAGTCCCCACAGGCTTTGGCAGCACCACTCCTGCAGTGTAAACAGCCTGGAAGATCCCCTCCAGATGCACCCTCCGCGTGATCTCCCGGATCAGAACTGGAGCCACCCGCTTTGAACGCAGCTTTTTGTGCACACACAGGAAATTTATTTCTACCATCTTCTTCTCTCTTAGGAAAGAAACAATGCAGAGCATGAGACCCCACTGTCCTGAGCCAGGAGGATCAGTCCAACACTCTGGGCAATTTACCTCCAGCCCCTTCAAGAAAAAGAGCAGTCAAAGCCTTGGGGAAGGCCAAGGAGCAAGGGCTGGGTTTGGAGAACTCCCCCTTAAGCTGTTACCCAAGGTTTTCCCGAGTTAAATGGTCTCCATCCAGCCACGAAGGATTTCTGTAAACCAGGGCTCTAAGCTGACCTCACTTGTTGAGGAAAACAGCCTTCATGGTGGCTAACTACAAGATGTCCTTGCACAGAACTTCACTGCCCATCTTAAATATTCCCCACCTTCTCCTCCAAGCAGCAAAGCATCCCCACGGTTGGGCAGCATAGGTCTGGCTCTGTTGGCTGGGGAGGACAATGAAGCCAGATCTCCTCAGTGCTCCCAGGAAGCCCCATGTACCATCAAGGGGCAAAATGAGAAATGCAGCCAAGCAGAACTCACGTGTCATAGATGTGGATGGTGGCTGGAATCGCACTGATAAATCCAACCAGCTTCTTGCTGGAGACAACTCTGACTCCACAATGCCACTGAGGCAACCAGCCTGGAGGACGCAGCGCCCTGGAGAAGAGACATGCTTCAGAAGCCACATCCCAAAGGTTCCCAGAGTACCTGCTCCTGCCTCCCCATCGTGCCCTGGGACACCCTGTCCAGGCTTCCTAAGGCAGCTGTGGGTTTGCAGGCAGGATAAGAGGGTGACAGTGATGTGACAAGCAAGACCACTGGGATCCAGAGCAATTCCTTTACTCTGTGGCCAAAGCCAATTCTCACTAGTGACACAGGAGGAAATCCATGTTCCTCGATTGACCAACACCCTGAGGAAACAGCAGCTCTGGTGCAACAGGTCTCCAAGTGTTATTCCTAGCAACACTACTTGGCAGCCACCTTCATCCTACAGCTCCAGGGCATTGAGAAGATCCTCAGCTACTGGTATTTTTACAAACACTCAGGGATCAACCCGAAGAGTTAAAAAGAGCTCCTGGTTTAGGCTCCTATCTCTCAAGGAAGCCAGAGGCAGGCAGGGCTGGGTGAGAGCTCTCGCAGTGTACATGGGACACAGCACACAGTGACAGATGGGAAGGGAGGTTTCCTCAAGTGAGATGAGAAAAGCAACAGCAGCAACAGCAGCTCCAGCGCTGTCACTGGGATCAAGCTCGGCAGCATCCAACCCCCTGTGCTCCATGGTCATGGTGCCACTCACCACAGCAGGAATTCGGGAGAGTAATCAAACCGGAACATGTTGTCATCGTCCTCCACGTAGTTCTCGTTTAGCAGCGTGTACAGCTCTTTCAGCTGAAGCAGAAGAGACCAAGCAGGTTAAGAAATTTGTTCAGCCACTACATGCCCCAGTTGCCCTGAGGTGGGACCCTGAGCACTTTTTGTGTGGCCACAGCAATGGGTAACATATGCAGATGTGCCCCTGTTTCTGGCATGTCCCCCTGCTCTGGCCTGCTGGCTCCAGGTTCCTGAACCTGCCATTGCAGAGCAGCGTAAGCAGCAGGACACACAGGATGACACAGGTCATCTCCCAGGGAGGTGGGTCACAATCTGGAGGGTCTTCCTAAGTGAAAACTCCTGGTTTCAGGTATCCTTACATCACCATGAGGAAACCAGGCTAACCTGGCCAACATGGAATGGGGAAGAGGTAATTGCACAGTGGAAGAAGTCAGACCCAGCTAACTCCAAGGGGATGGGATGACCACTGAGTTGGGGAGTTGCCTGGTATGGTGAAGGACACGCTCCTGTCCCCAGAACCATCTTTGGCAGTCCAAGCACAGAACTGCCAACTGGGCAATGAGAGGGCCTCCCAACACATGTGCCAAGCTGCCTGTACTCACCACGCCTCTATCTCCAAGGTCCAGGGCATCCCAGGTGAAGCCCTGAGGCAAAGTGTATGGCTCCTGACGGATATTGTCTTTGTCTGGCTCAACGGGACCATGGGTGTTCACCACTTCTCCTGTAAGAGAGAGCAAGGAACTATGAAGACACCTTCTACTTTTGAAGCCAAGTCTCCACAACACTTCAATTTGGCAACCAATGTGCTGCATATCTCCTACCCCAGGTTCCTGCTGAGGGGAGCCATCAATTGCTATTTCACCCACCTGGTTTGGGATGTGTGACACATCTGTTGTGACACAGGGGCAGAGAATCAAAACTCCTTCCAGTGCAACAGTACAGCTGACTGGGCAGTAGAGAGGAGGCGACCGAGCTGATCAGAGCTTCAGGGCCACAGCTATGTCTTCCAGGTCCACATGTGATGTCTTATCCTTCGCCTTCCCCACAATCCCAGCCTTGGCCAGTACTTCCCCATGAGCTGCTCCATGGGATGGTGGCCCTCTCCCTGCCAGCTCTGGCCCTTGCCACTTGGCAAGTGTCAGGGTTTTCTTCCCACTGCCCTTAGAGAAGAGCTGCAGTGAACAGAATTACTTTTGTTGGAAAAAACACTGACTCCTAAAGCTCCTGATTCAGCCAAGAGATGCTGGTTCAAGCACTGGCTTTCCTGGGGATGTCAACACAGTGGCATCACTTGAGTGCTGGGAGGGGAAGCAAGGTGTGCGAATTAGGAATTCCCTTAAAAAGGGATTGGAAAGGTTTGCAGTTAACGGGGAGGTGAAGAAATCCCAGAGCAAAAACTGCCCCCATCACACCAATCCTGAAACGCTCGCCCCTGGCTGTCCTCTCTGCTTTGAGCAGGCACTGAACTGCTCTGGAATCCAGTTCCCAAAATCCCACAGCACTTTTGTTACCCAGCCTTCACTAGACTGATGGTACATAATACTGTGTGCCAGAGCATGCTCCCGAGTCAGAGCACAGCACAGTAAGTTGGTGTATGGAGGAAGGCGCTGCTTTGTGTTCCTCTTTCCCCTGAAGACATCTGCCACCCTTCCTCCAGAGTTTACCCAGGCAGAAATGATGTTTGTCATGTCCAGGATTCCCTGGGAAAAACGGCTAATGCAAGATCTGGTTTTGCTGTCTCACCCAACCCATGCCATCTCACTATGACTTTCCAAGCACAAAGCTAAGACCATTGCTCGCAGCAAACAGTCTTTGAGACAAAAGAAAGCCCCAGCCTGGTGCTGACAGCACGCAAAGGGAATCAAACACAGTTTGTGTTTGCAGCAAGAGGGACTTGAAGCCCCATGAAAGAAATTACTGAGGAGCAGCCAATTTGAAGCCATGACAACCTATGGGTAAAACTAGAAACTATGGGCTTGGGCTCATTTACTAGTTCTCCTGAGCTCTACATGGATTTTGCCGGGGGAGACTAAGCAAAGCAACCCCAGGCACCCCAGGAGCACTGCCGACCTGATCCAACTAGGCTGGGAAGAAGCACCTTCCAGCCACACAGCTCAGCAGCGGGCTTCCCTCTGCCTTTCAGATGTGCTCAGCTGCCAACAGCTCCTGCCACCCTGAGCAACACCTGGTACTGACAATACATCACTTCTGATGGAGCTGATAGTGTCAAGAGCAAACTGGAGAAAGGGCTGGAGTAAAGACTAGAGCTGGGAAGAACAGTTGGGCTGTTTGCAGGGGGAAGAGAGAAGGAAGAGAAGGGATTTCTCATCTTTAGATGTTCATGGCAGCTTGGGCATGCACACGCTCTCAAGGTTTGTGTCTCCCCTCTCCTGGCTCAGGCTAGCACCTACCCATGCCAGAGGCTGATGTGAGCTCAGAAAACCAAAAATGTGGCAGCTCAGCACACGGACCTGCTTTCCTGAGCAACTGGCCCTGTCTCATGCCAAGCTACCTTCCTCACCAAGGACCCTTTGCTGGAAGCTTCAACCCTCAGAAAAGGCACAGCTGCAAAGTCCTTAGGACTTGGCAAGAAGGCGGCTGACAATGCTGCACTTGAAACTTGGGCACAGAGGGCTCTGGAGACCGAATTCAAGGGCTAAAGACAAATGAAGGGATTCTCAAACACAAGAGGCATCAAATCAGGTGTCTGAAATGGCTCCTCATACCTCTCGACCACCTCAGCCACCTGCACAGCTTTCCAGTGGCAGGGCTGAGAGTCCATAATTCTGAATGGGAGACAAGCATCACTGATGCCTTTGAAGCCCAGATAGGACAGCAATGAGAGGCCATCCAGGGACAAACCTGCTGGCCATCCAGGGACAAGACCAGGTACTTCAGGCTTCTTTGAGCAGCCTGGGGACCACAAGGCTTCTCCCAAGGAGCACAAACCAGCTGTACATACCTAGCTTGGGCACTGGCTGCGTGTCCCAGAACTGGTAGCTCCTTTTGCTGGCTTCCTCCATGGTTTTGGCAGGGCCTTGACCTACAGAGAAGAGCTCTATGGCTTTTTGAATCTCCTGGATCCTCTCAGCAGGTAAAGAGTTCACCTGAGGGCAGAAAGGCAAAATGAGTAAGCTGAGCCACCAGGTCTGTATTTCAGCTCTTCCTCTGGGGATTGTGGAGCTGACTCTGCCCTGGGACACTGCCAGGAAGGGGAGAGCAGGTAAGAGACTCCCTTCCCATCCTAGATCCTCCTGTAACCCTCTACAGGATGGATGAACCCTGTCACCAGCCACCTGCTACACACCTAGACCTGGTTTCTAGGCACTCCTGAGTCAAGGGAGGTGGATGAACTGCCTTAAAATGCTTCAAGCTACAGTTAAGAGGGTGCTGTAAACCCCAAGAGTTCCTTGCTCTACCCTGGCTAACACCCAGAGACTGCCTGGCTCAACCCACACCCAGCACCTGGGCCTCCTGAGGTGGCTTTTCCCTCACTGCTTCAGCTTCCTCCACCTAAGCTGGATCCATATCTGCAAATGGCAGCTTCCACAGAGGAGTTCCTGGGCCCTGTGGACTAGAAAAAGGTGGAGAGGCTTAATCATGAAGGAAGAGTTCCCTCCTCCTCAGACAGACCTTGGCAGGGTGGGCAGCTCCAAACCCCAACTCCTCCCTGATTCCTGGAGAATTTAGTTTGAAAATGCAAAGCCCCAAATTAATGCTCTGCACAGCCAGGAGGACAAAATATCAGCACTATCTGGATGGGAACTGGGTATTGGATAGAAAAGAGTTTCTGTTGATGTGCAGATGTGTGTGTCCCCTGCCAGAGGATAAGACGACAGGGCCAGGAGGATGCCACCCTGGCAGGGACTAATCCTACATGTCCCAACCTCCTTTCTGAAGCACTGGCTGCTAGATAGGACCAGGCAAAGCCAAAAGGGGTGAGAAGCCCAAGGTGCCTGCTCCCAGCAGCTCTGATCTGGCTGCTGTTCTTAAGAAAATGAGGCAGAAAATCAACAGTATCAAATGTCATCCAAGAAGGAAGAGGACATGTTTGCTGTGGTGGATGCGGGCAGCAGGGGCAGTGGCAGCTCCCTGCCTGTGATCAGCCAGTATGGCCCTCCCATTGCTCACTAGGGTGGACTGGGATATCCAGCCAACAACCACGTTTACCCTGGAGGGCTCCACAAACACCTCCTGCACCAATGGGAATTCCCACACACAGAGCCAGGCTGGGAAATCACTTGAAAACTTCAGTTCTTTGAGCAGCCAAGTGCCTAAAACCAGGATCAGGAGACTCTTTCCTTGCCCTAAGCTACACTGGGGAGGCTCAGGATGGGGCTGGCTGTTGTATGGTGCTGCAACTCTGGGAAGGGGGTCAGTCACCTTCACTGGCTGGTCCTGAGCCTGGCTGGGCTGATCTCCTCCTTTCTCTTTCTTCCTTTTGGGTTTTTTTTTCTTCTTTTTGACTCCACTGTCATTTGCTGGACTCAAGCCTCTAAGGAACAAAAGAAACATCATTAGAGCCCTGAGGTTTCTTTTGGAGAACATTTATAGGGTTTCTGTTGCTCTTTAAAGACAACAGAAGCTCCCTGCTCTCAGTCCAAGTTTCCAGGAGGGTGAATGCTCAGCACACAGAGGGTGCAGTGCTGTGCCCTCTTGCCAGCATCTCTCCCAGAGCTCTGTGTGAGTTCCCAAAAGGGGACCAGCACCAACATCTCCCACCCTGCAGGTTTGCTCAGTGGTGGGGAGTGTGCTGCACACTGCAGGATAGCATGTCTTTGCTGTCACACCACCCCACTTCGACTCACAGGTGTAAATCCACCCCAAGAAAAGGCAGAGATGCCCAGCTTAGGCTTTTTCTTCCTCTCTGAGCCCAAGGATGGATGCGGGACAGCAAACATTGGTCCAGTCCTGGGGATAAGACACCACAGCAGGTTCAGGCACTACAGAGGGGCTGGTGGCAAGGACACTGTCACACCCCATGCAGAGGTGATGCTCTTGGGATACAGTGGCTGTTATAGTGGGAAATTATACTGTTATGCTGGAGCTCGAAAATTGAGACTGAGCAGCAAATCTATTTGGGAGTATGTGCCAGGGCATTGCCCATCCTTCCAGGGATGCATGGCAGCCCCAATAGCCGATGTGATCACTCCAAAGCATGAAACCTCACCCTGAACTCAGCCTTACTGGGCAAGTCCAGCAAGGGGACCCTTGCTGGATGCCACCACACAGTAAAGGTGCCTGCTCCCAGCATGGGGGATGTGGCCTCACCCGGGCACAGCACAGACAGCGTTACTGCTGCAGGGCTTGGACACCTCAAGCCAGGAGCTTCCCTGGCTCAAGTCCCCAGAACAGGGTCACAGCCTCCGAGAGGGCCACAGCTCAGGTGGAGATTCAACCCCGAGATGGCCAGAGCGGGACTGAGCCGAGGGATGAGGGGAAGCAGGACGGACACAGGACCAGGGGTGCTTTGCCAGCTGCCAACACATATGAGGGGGCAGCACACATCAGCAGCTTCACTCAGCTGTCCTGTCCCTGTCAGTGCTGCCAAGTTTATTATATATTATATATTTATTTATATTTACCGCAGTAAATCTCCTTTTCTGTTTTCACTGAGGACAATAACGCACATCTGGCTCGACGGGGAGAGGCCAGAGTGAGGAAAGCCATGGAACAACCTGGGTGGGAGCTGCTCTTTGCATCCAGTGGCACATCCACAGCACCTACAACTGCAAGGTCCACCGCTGGTTGGCACCATCACCTGCACCAGCGCAGGTCTGGCTGGAAACCAGGATGAGCTCTTCAGGACTAGGTCTGCCCAGGGCATGATACGGGACATGTCTGGGGTCTCCTGTACCTGAGGACCTTGTCCTCTTCTTTTCCCAAGTCTGAGCTCAGGGATCCAAGCCAGTATATTTGTTTTATTGTATAGAGGGGTCTCCTTCCTTGTACCCCCAGAATGAGTGCTGCTCTCCCAGTGGGGACAACCACACAGCTGATCTGACCAGAGGCACCAGCCAGCCTGGAAACCCCCAGTGAGTACCACTTGCTCTTCTCCAGAAGCACATTTAGCAGCAGAGCAGAGAGGGGAGCAGCCACGGAGCTGCAGCCCTGTGGGAATCAGCATCCTGTGGCACTGCTGAACTGTCCCTGGGGGAGACATCTCCCCCTCCTCCCCCTGCTGAGGAAGGGCTTCACCTCCACCTGAAGGCGCAAGCTCTGACATGACAGCACAAGTGATTACAGCAAAGCGGTGCTGACACCACTATTGATCTTGGTGACAAATACACCATGGGTTCTGTTTTTAAACTCCTTGCAAAGGAGCATGGTGAGATCTGGCAGATCCCCAGCCAGGCAGGACGGCCACACTGAGGTACTGGGGTGAGCCAAACCACCCACTATGGAGCTGCAATAAACACAAGAGGGACATGGACCTCCTTGAGCAAGTCCAGAAAGGGCCACAGAGATGCTGTGAGGGCTGGAGCAGCTCTGCTCTGAAGCCAGGCTGAGAGAGCTGGGCTGGGTCAGGCTCCTTAAGAGGAGATCTTAGAGCAGCTCCAGTGCCTAAAGGGGCTGCAGGAAACCTGGAGAGGGGTTTGGGACAAGGGCCTGTAGGGACAGGACAAGGAGAACGGCTTTACCCTGCCAGAGGGGAAACTGAGATGAGCTCTTAGGCAGAAGCTCTTCCCTGTGAGGGTGCTGAGGCGCTGGCACAGGGTGCCCAGAGAAGCTGTGGCAGCCCCATCCCTGGCAGTGCTCAAGACCAGGTTGCATGGGGTTTGGAGCAAGCTGCTCCAGTGGAAGGTGTCCCTGCCCATGGCAGGGCTGGAGCTGGAGGAGCTTCAAGGTCCCTTCCAACCCAAACCAGTCTCAGATCTATGATTTCTTAGCAATTTTAACACCACAAACTGATGGCACAAGGCAGGTTTGTGAGCACAACTGAGGGCAGACACTGGAAGCCATCCCTTCCAAATGAGATTGGACATGTTTTCACAGGTCACCTCCACATCAGGATGCTGGAGATGTCAGATGAGACAAACAAAATCCTCCCAGACCTTGAGTATTCAGTCGGTGTCACTTTGCTTCATAAATCAGAGCTGCCAACTCCCAGCTTGCTGCTAATGAGTTCAGCCCAACCAGCATCACTTCACCCAATGCCAGACTCACAGGTAAAGTCCCTGAGAAAAGTCCTCCCTGATTTATGAGCAAAGCCATCGTGACCTGAAAAAAATCAGGGTGGAATAAGGTAGGATGAGGTTTTGCATTTCCAGGTGCTGTAGTGTGGGGAAGAGCCCTGCTTCAGCTGGGAGATGAAAACCAACCCAGCAGAGGACACGCCAGCATGTGGGAAAATGCTGGAAAACATGAAGGTCCAAGTTGCTACACCTTGGGAAACAGGAATTATAGGTATTTTCTATTTTAAAGTCCATTTAGGAAAGCAAGTATCATCTTCGTTATGCTCCAGTGTAGCTGCAGCCCCTCTGACTCTCCTCAAAGTAACAGAAGTGTCCCACTGGCGTCCTGGGATGACCTACCACCACCCAAAATCCCAACTACTGCAGCTGATGCGACCTACAAAGCTGCAAGGGCTGAAGCTGGTCGCTCCCCCAGCAAGGGTTAACTGCCAGGCCCGCTCCGGTCCCACAGCCCATGGTTTTCCTTCCCTATCTCCTTTCCAGCCTGAGCTGCTTTAAGAGATAAAGCAGGTGGAGAAGGGCGTGTTGGCTGCTCCATGTGAAATGCATCCCCAATACCCGCAACGATCCGTGTTCCCTTATCCCAGGAAAGGCATCACCAGCATCATGGCCATTACTTATGGCTGCAACCCCACTTCCCCTCTACCAAACGACTCTTAAGAGTTTGTCAACCACTGCACAGAAAATAACACCCATGACCTGAGGCAACATGAAAATAAGGCTTTTGAAAGCACCTGAAAACCAGGCGGGCTTGCTCAAGGCAAGACCTGCTCAGACTGTCCTGCACCAGCTCAGCCCCTCTGGAGGCTGGCAAAGCCCAGGCACACCCAGTAACAAACTGGTGCCCAGCACCCACTTATCTGTAACCTGGATCCATGCGTGCTCCTGCTCTATTCCCAGCTCTGAGGGCTTTATTTATGCAAGGTGAGGAAGGAAAGCACAAGGGAGGACAACTCTGGCTGTGGCTGACTCCCCATGGCTCCCACAGCAGCCAAAGCCCAGCAGGAAGTTCTGGGTGGTCATGGAGGGATTTCAAAGGCAGGGACAGGGTGTTATTGCCCATAGCATACACACTGCAGCGATCAAAAAGCATCTTCTGTTCCACAAAGCAAACTGCCATGCTCGGGCTCACAGACTGGCTCACACCTCAGCAAACAGGACCAAAAATGCTGGTTCTGCCCCAAAACCCCAACTGGAAACAATTCCCCAGATTCAAACAAGGGCTTGTGTTGTTTGCAATCCCTCCACTGCATGGCCTTGCCTCCCCACCTGAAAGGTGTCAGATGAGAACCAGGAGCTCCCTGTTTAGGTGCTGGAAAATCCTTCTGTCAAACCTGGGGCTAATCGGGTGCAGTGCTTAAGCTGTAATCTCCTCAGGGGTCAGGGTGGGGAGGGACGCTCTGCAGATGGCAGAGCACAGGTCCCAAAGCAGTGTGCCATTACTGTGCTCCTCACAACACCTAAAACTAAATCCTGCATGGTAGATCACAGCAGATGTCCCAGAAACATCCCCTCTCAGTGCAAGTGCCAGCAGGGATTGCCAAATCTGATGGCTGCTCCTCTGACAAAAGCCCCTTTTCCTCCCATGCTCTATCCAGCAACAATCCAGTTCACGCCATGGAACCCTCCCTGAACAATTCCCACCTTCCCTGGGTGGTTATGCCAACAACAGCCACGTTTCACGGGGCTGGGCCACTCGAATTCTTGGTCTCATCATTGCCTGTGAGCTGACAAACCCCAGAGGCTGGCACCAGCTTGGGGGAGAAGAGCCCATGCTGGTCTCTGCTCTTCCAATGTCTTTATCTACAACAGGAACAAACCCTCCACAGGCCTGGAGACACAACAGGAGCCATCTCTGCACAAAGGGTGACAAAAGTGGGATTTGTTTGTACTTTTTGGTGGAGGAAATCAACTTGGACACCGCAGCAGAGAGCAATGTAGCAGCTTCCCTGTGCTGACACAGAACCATGGCAGGGGAAGCTCAATTCCCCTTTCCTGGCCTTAAAAGGAAAGGAAGTGTTGCTTTCACTAAATAATAATGTTATGTTTTAAACCTCAAAGCCAAGATGCAGCAACTCTTTCTCGCAGCCCAGAAAGCCAACCCTGGGCTGCATCAAAAGCAGTGTGACCAGCAGGTCGAGGGAGGTGATCCTGCCCCTCTACTCTGCTCTCCTGAGACCTCACTTGCAGTATTGTGTGCAGCTCTGGGGTCCTCAACATAAAAAGGACATGGAACTGCTGGAACAAGTCCAGAGGAGACCATGAGGATGATCAGGGGACTGAAGCACCTCCTGTATGAAGATAGGAAGAGAAAGTTAGGGCTGTTCAGCCTGGAGAAGAGAAGGCTGCGTGGAGACCTCAGAGCAGCCTTCCAGCATCTGAAGGGGGGCTATAGGGATGCTGGGGAGGGACTCTTCATTAGGGACTGCAGTGATAGGACAAGGGGGAATGGGTTCAAACTTAAACAGGGAAAGTTTAGACTGGATATGAGGAAGAAATTCTTTACTGTAAGGGTGGTGAGGCACTGGAATGGGTTGCCCAGGGAAGTTGTAAATGCTCCATCGCTGGCGGTGTTCAAGGCCAGGTTGGACAGAGCCTTGGGGGACATGGTTTAGTGTGAGGTGTCCCTGCCCATGGCAGGGGGGTTGGAACTGGACGATCTTAAGGTCCTTTCCAACCCTGACTATTCTATGATTCTATTCTAGTCTATAACTCTCACCACAAGTTGGGCAGAGGCAGGACTCAGACTGTTGCTTTGCAACCCCCTGGCAGCTCAAGACACTTCCCCTGCCCCGTTTTTGGGGACAGTGACAGGAAACACTCCACCACTCCAGCGTAACATGACGTATGAAATCACAGAACCAACATGCATTGAGAAAGAAAACCACCACCTTTCCTATTGCTCGATCTTTTCTCTCTTAAGTGGATCCCCCCCTCCTTAGGTTCTGGGGAAACAGAAGATTTGCCAGAGCACTCTGAAGGTTCCCTGCCTTGTGCTTGTGATGGCTGCGCCTGTCAGCCACACTTCCAACATTATTTCCTGAGTGACCCAAACTCTCTGTTACTGGGCACTTCCCAGGCTGCCCAGTTAGCTTGTTGCACTTCCATGCTTGCCCCAGTTCAGGCAGGAAGCTGCATTTTAACTCCTCGAGGTTGCAGGAGGCATGATACCGATCCTACAATATGAACAAGCCTCAAGAACAGACCTTTTCCTGGCAAAGGACAGGCTGAACCACTGGACTGGGAAATAACAGTGATTAAGCACTGTGTCTTCTCTCTGCTTTCCACAAACCTAACCATGTCAGAGAGAAAGAGAATAAAAGTCTCCCCAGGAACAACTATACCTATTTGCCTGAGACACAGTGCCACACCTGGGAGGCAAATACACCATAACCAGGCACCTGTGCTGTCATAAAGAAATCCTCTGTGATATTTCTTGAGTGACCTTTTATTCACTTTGGTTACTAAGCAGGCGAGATTGCCTCTGGAAAGCTGCTGATGGAGGAACAAGAGCTGTTCACGGTGACAGCCTCTGTGCTGCAATGCTGGGAAAGCAGCTGCTGGGGCACAAGGTGAGCAGGAAAAGGAGCGTTGTGAGGCTCAGGGGCATGAAGCACAAGGTGCAAAACCTCTGGAAACACATGATGTGGCATAAGCCACATACTGACGTGCCCTGCTGCATGCAAAGCCAGCAAGAACGAGGAGGAAACCAACAGTCATGGCTTGGCAGCTCTGTGCCTCATCAAATAAAGCAGCAAGTAAAGGGGGGGGGTCTGTTGGGGATTTCAGATGTTTCCTAGGTAGATAAAGCCCTTCCTTGCCATGTCCACTTGCACCCAGCCTAGTTGCTGCTAACTCACCATTTCATATCCTGCTCCTCAAACCACAAGACAACATTAGCTGAGCTTTGCAAAACCCTGGGCTGTTTTCCAGATGGGGCCAGAACGGGTGCGCAGGAGCCTGGGCTTCCTCCAGAGCAGCCTCAGGCTCCGGAGAGCGGGACAACACACCCTGTGCGCCCCTACGGTGCTCAAAGTACCAGGACCAGGGGCCACGTGAGACACAGCCTAACGCAAGGACAAGAAGAGCTGCAGACGAGGCTCGTTCCTGCCAGCGGAAGAGGCACTCGCGGCCCCGTCCCGGCTGCCCCCGGACACAGCGCTGCCCGCTCCCCGTCCACACCACGGCCGCACTCGGCTCCGCGCACAGTGCCACAACGGGCGTGAATGAGAGCCAGCGGATCCCTGCCCCCGCCAGACTGACGGGCAGCTAACCAATCGTAGAGCGGGGCGCTGCCTCGCAGCCAATCAGCGCGCCCGCAGGGCGGGGCGCCGCTCACTTCCCTGCCACCGCCCTCCTCAATGCGCCCGGGCTCCGCCACGGCGGGCAGCCCCGGGCGGCGCTCACCCGCGGTTGGAGCCGTGCTCCGTCTCGTTCTCGCAGTCGCTGCAGTACTCGTGGTCGTTCTCCTCCGCCGGCGGCAGCGCACACCTCGCCGGCGGCCGCCTCGCTGCTGTCTCACTGTCGTCCGCCATCTTGCAGCGGAGCCTAGGCGCCTGCCGCACCCCCACAACAAAGCGCGCCGCGATTGGGTGACGGGCCGTGGGGCATGCCGGGACCCGTAGTCTGTACCGGCATGCGGAGGCCGAGTCTGCGCCGGGGCTATAGCTCCCGTCGGCCTTTGGGGGCGTCCGGGGTGCGCCTCGGTGGCGGGGGGCTCACAGGCACCGGTGCAGCCGTGCGGAGCCACCGGAGCGGTGGAGATCCGCGGCCCGGCTCCTCCGTCTCCTCCGTCTCCGGTCCTACGCCGAGGCCGTGGGGTCCTCGCCCTCACTCGCTTCCTGCCTAAGGGGGCGGGCCGAATCCAATGAGGGAGGCGCTGGTTGGCTGACAGGCAGTCCCCTTTTCCCACTAACCAATAGGCGCGCGGGATGCTTCGGCGCGCATGAAGCTAGACGGAGGTTGAGTGGGTGACGGCGGTGCGGAGAGCCCGACTGCGGCCCTCCCGTCCCGACCCCCAACCGTGTTACAGGCCCCACGCGGCAGCGCCCCCGGCTATACCGCTTTGCAGCCAGGGCCCTGTCCGGTGAAGTCAGCGCATGGAGCTTCATTGAGCACCTGCCGGGAGCCCCGGGGGTGCTTCATGGCGGCTGTTCCGGTGATGGCTTGTT
Source organism: Myiopsitta monachus (assembly GCA_017639245.1). Taxonomy (NCBI): domain Eukaryota; kingdom Metazoa; phylum Chordata; class Aves; order Psittaciformes; family Psittacidae; genus Myiopsitta; species Myiopsitta monachus. The sequence goes on from CM029919.1 coordinate 5,529,986, forward strand.
CCCCATCAAGGTTTCAGTGTGTTTTTTGGGGTTTCCCTTTAGTTGCAGCCTTCTCAATCCAGGCACCAGGGCTGTCAGTGCGCCAGAGCTGAGGGGAGCAGGAGCAGGGCAGGGGGTAGGGTGGGGCCGGAGGACACGTGCATGTTTCAGCTCTCAGCCTCGATGCATTCTGGGTGAGGCTTGGGGTAAACAGCTTGTGCTGGAAAACCAGAGGAGGAGGGACACGGGGGAAGCTTTGACACCTCAGTGTTAAAAGCTGCTTTTCTGGGCTCTGGGTGACATCTCCCAGGGCACCTCTTCTCACAGCAGGGATAACTCACCAGGTTTTCCAGGCGCCTCTGTGGCGCCTCATTTCAGCTTTCCCTACATTTGATTTAGTTGTTGCAGGCTAAAAAACATACACACAAAGTATATTTTGGGGAAAAGTGGTTCTGGCCTCTGCCTGTAACATCTGCAGGAACCCTGGTACCTTTGTGTGCAGTTCAAACCCGGGCTCGTTAAGTATTTATCTTTCATACCATGCATTTTCTATCTGTTCAGGCCCTTTGACAGCACAAGTGTTTTCAAGCCCCATTTGGCTGTGGTTTCTAGACTGTACCTTCCAAGTGCTCTTTTACCCCTGCAGTAATTCTGACAGCAGCTGCCTGCCTGCAGAGGGACAGAAATAGCAGAGGGTTTTGGGAGCAAGTCCCAGCTGAGGCACACCCAGAGTGTGGGGTTATTGCAGCTAAAGCCTTGGTTACTGTACGTGGGCAGGAGAGGTTTCCATGGAGCCTTCACCCCTTCAAGGCAGCATACCAGAGCCCTGATTCCTGTCCTGCAGTGTTAGCCTTCCCAGGCTGGTGCAGGGGCATATAAGATCATGCTGGAGAGGGCAGGATTTTAACGCTGCTGTGATAAAGACATGACCCCTCTGTCATACCAAGCCCAGCATAACACCAGGAAAGGCCCCATATGGAACTGGATGGTTGCTTGGCAGCAGAGCTTGGGCTTCCCATCAGCCTCCCACAAAGCACTGCTGTTTGTCATGAGCCCCCTTTCTGGTTCCCTTTGAGTTTCCCCTTGCTGTTGCTTGAGTTAGCCCCATGTTTGCCTGCCTCCCGGGAGGGGAAAACCCATGTGGTGCTGGCATGCATGAAGTGCAGTTGCTTTGCTATGCTGCTGGCAGGTTGGCTTTTGCTCTGACTCCTGATTCCTCCCTCTACTGAATTACCTCCAGCTGACTTATCCCCCTCCTCTTTCCTCCCAGACTGTGGAACCTACTCAGTTTGTAGGACTGAGTTATGATGAAAGTGTCCTTTCTTACTAGCAGAAGCAGCAGTGCTGTGGTTTTGCCCATCTCCAGCCGTCCTGCAGGCCTATGTTCCTAGCTGCTGCCCTTGGGGCAAAATGGCATGGTCCCTGTTCCTGGGGGACAGTGCTGGCTGGTTTTTGTATGTGCAGACTGACCAATTTTATGAAATATAGGGTCCTGGTTTATTGGTAAGTGCAACATGAATCATGAGGCCAGGATGCTGCCACCTGTCTTAGAGGGCTGGAGGGACCATCATCTCCCTCCTGCTCTGATGAGGATTTAGACACAGCCCTGGTGCAAAGCCCATCTACAACACTACCTCTTTTCTGTAGGCATGAGAAGTGATACCTTCCTTTATCCTAGTGTGTGAGGGGCTTCCTACTGAGGTTTTCCTGAAACCTGGCTCCGTTGTACAGGGGAAGTCGCTGTCTTTAGGCCTTCCACAACCTGCACTTTGTTGGCTAAGGCAGGGTTTGGGGTGTTATGGGCCATGGGAATACCAAAACCATGCAGCAAGGTCAGCCTGGAAGCACTGCAGGGGTGTCTCAGCTACTCTGAGTACAGGATACCCATGCAGGGCACATCTCTCTTCCCCCCAAGTTGTGCTGAGGAAGGCAGGCAGAAACCTCCTCTTTCTTTCTCACCCCACACTCCCATCCCAGGAGCAACCCACTGGTGCAGCTTTACCACCTGACACAGAGGAATGGGCTGTCCCAGTGCACCTCCCACCCCTATGGGTTCCCACCTCCTGATGGTGAATGAATTTTCCCCCTTTGTTTTATTCTTAAACCTGAATGTTTTTTAATCGCCAATTTTGGGTTATTTTACCTGAAAATGATGATTTTCCACCCTCAAAATCCTTTTTTTTTTTGACCATGGTTGTTCTTGCCATCCAAAACGTTTCTTTTTCTCTCCAAACAAGTAGTTTATTACCACAAACGGGGTGTTTTTCCCCTAAAAGACTTCCCCCCCCCCCATCAAATGCACTTTTTGGCCATAAAAGAGCTTTTGGGGCCAAAAAGGGGGGAAACAGTCAAAACTTGGCAGTCGAAAGCAAGAAACAGTCATTAATGAGAGTGAAACATGGCAGAAAAGGGGCTTTTGAGGGCTGTTTTGGGCCATGGTGGTTGCACAGATGCGAATGCCCTTACTAAGGGTAGACCTAATAGACTCTGTGTAGGTAGACCTGACAGCCTCGGTGTGGGTAGACATGATAGTCACAAACGGGTACACCTGACCCTAATGGAGGTAGACCTGATAGCTCTATCATGTTGCCAGCAACATGTCAATCCGTGTTCTGTTTCCCGTATGAAATGTCCCTAACCATAAACCTAAACCTAACTTTAACCCTAACCTTATAGGGGTATACCTGATATCCCTTAGTACGGGAAGATTTTCACCTTAAAGTGAGGATTTTTTTTTTTTTTTTTTTTGCCGTAAAATGAAGTGAGTTTCACAACTGTGCCTCTGCCTCTGATCTCGCTCTTCGCTTTCCCACCTAAAAGTCCAACTGCGTGCAACCTCTCTGGCGCCCGCTCCCGGCCGTTCCGCGGCACGGCGCAGAGTATGGACTGCTCCCCCAGCCGAAGGAAAGCAAGCTGCTGCTGGGCTTCTTCTGCACTGTGAGCCGCAACGGTGCCACCGGCATTGATCTCGCTCTTCGCTTTCCCACCTCGAAATCCAAGTGTGTGGAACCTCACTCCCTTCGGCCTGCTTCGGCTCCCTTCAGGCGAGTGCGCCCCCTTCAGGTGGCTTCAGCTGCGCTCGGGTCTCTTCGGGCGGCTCCGCCCCCTTCGAGTAGCTTCGGCTCCGCTCGGATCACTTCGGGCAATGGCCGCGGCGTGGGGAGGGCAGCCGTGAGGCGGTGCTTCCCCCGGTTCCTGCCCCGTTCCCTCCCGCCATGGACTGGTTCCATTGCAACAAGTGCTTCCGGCAAGAGGGAGTGCGGTTCGCGGTCACCAGCTGCGGGCACGTCCTGTGCGTGGCGTGCGGGGCCGCGGGTGCGAGATAGGGAATTCCATCACTTTTAATGCCTTTAAATGATGGAAAAAAGGGGAATTCCCTCACTTTTACCTTATAAATCAGTGGGAAAGAGAGAATTCCATCACTTTTACCTCATAAAATACTGGGAAAGAGGGAATTGCATCACTTTTAGCTCATACAGTGGTGGGGAAAAAGAGAATTCTATCCCTTTAACACATTAAAATGGTGAAAAGAGGGAATTCCACTTCTACCTCATAAAGTAGTGGGAAAGGGGGTATTCCATCACTTTTACCTCATGAAGTACTGGGAAAGAGGGCATTACATTACTTTTACTTCATAAAGCAATGGAAAAGAAGGAATTCTTTCACCTTAATGCCTTTAAATATTGGAAAAGAGAGAATTCCTTCACTTTTACTTCATAAAACAGTAAAAAGAGGGGAATTCCTTTTACCTCATAAAGTAGTGGGAAAGAGGGGATTCCTTCACTTTAATGCCTTTAAATGCTGAAAAATGAAGGAATTCCCTCACCTTAACGTCTTTATTTGATGGAGAGAATTGCCTCACTTTTACCTCATAAACCAGCAGAAAAGCAGGAATCCCTTTCCTTTAACCACTTTAAACAGCAGAAAACGGGAATTCCTGTACTTTACCACGCTTAACTGATGGAAGGAAGGGAATTCCCTCACTTTTACCTTATAAACCACCCTAAAAGCGTTAATCCCTTTCCTTTACCCGTTATCCCCACAGGTCCGTGCCCCGTGTGTGGCGCCACCTGCCGCCACCTTCCCATCTCCGCGCAGGCAAGTCCCGTACCCCCCTTCAGCCCCCTTTAAACCCATTTAAAACCCCTTTAACCACCATTAAACCCCGTTAAACGTCCTCCTTCACCCTCTATCGCCATAGATGCGCCCTCAGGAGAAGCTCTTCTTCAAGAGCCCCGCTGCCATCGCGCTGCAGCACTTGGCGAGCATCACCCAGGTGCGCACGGAGTAGGAGGAAGGGGGGGCGAGGGCGGTGCCATCTCGGGCTCCTCCTTCCTCCTTCCTCCTCCGTGCCGCCCCGCAGGTCTGGCGCTTCCAGCGCTCTCAGGTGGAGCTGCTGCTGGCCTCGCACCGCCAGGCCGCCCGCCGCCATAGGGCGGCCATGGAGGAGGCGAAGAGGGAGCTGGCTGTGAAGGAGAGGTGAGGGGAGGCGGCGGGAGACATCGTAGTGGGAGTTCTTAACGGCGAGTGCCATCTTGAGTGCGGCTCTGCTTTGCCATGTTGGGAGTGGCAGTCTGGAGGCGGCATTATTGGTGTGGAGACCTTGACGCCAGTGGATAGCCGCTATCTTGGTGGGGTCCATCCCCCATTGGCTCCACTATTGTGCCGCCCTCTTGCTGTGGGTCTGCCCCAGATCTACGGGGCTCTCACCCCCTATTTCCCCCCCCACAGGGAGCTCGAGTCCCTGCGCCGGGAGAACACAGAGCTGCGTCGAGCTCAGGTGATTCCATAAGGCCCCCGATATACCCCCTATAGACCCCCACATAGCCCCTATAGATCCCCCATATCCCCCTCCTTTATGCATTAATCCCTTTCCTCTCCCTACAGCTCTCCCCCGGCTGGCGAGGGGGCAGCAGGTGACCCCCTCCCTATGGGAGTCTATGGGGGGCTATGGGGCACCTCATTGCTGCTCATCACCCCCCTGTGCTCCACACAGGAGCAGCACCCCCCGGCCCGTAGGGGTCACATCCCCGGCACACACAGGTGAGGGCCCCCCAGCACCCCCTTACCTAGAGGTGACCCTGACCCCTAACCCTGCCTGCACCCACAGTGACCCCACAGCCCCGGCGGCAACTCAGCTCCCAGGTGGTCAGGTAACAACAGCACAGACCCATTATACCCCATTATAGTCCATTATAACCCCTAATATACTCCATAATAACCCCACTCCACCCCAATTCTAACCCCTTCCCCCCACAGCCGCTCAGCCCCGCTGGAGCCCCCCCCGCCCCGCAGCACCCCGCTGTGGCACCTGGGCAACGCCTACGGGGAAGGGGGCACCCCCTCGGGCTCCAGCACAGGCGAAAGGACCCCGAATCTGGCGGGTTTCTACCCAAACCTCCACGGCCCACGCAGCCCCTGGCCATAGGACGCCCCTCTTTGCAAAAACCCCGCCCTTATATCCATATGTGATACTCATTTCCCTAAATCCCTCCCCTCATCTCCATATGTAGCCCCCTCCACTAAGCCTCGCCCCTCATCTCCATAAATGTCTCCCTTCCGGTAAGCCTCGCGTTCATTTCCATATATGGTCCGCCTTCCGCTAGGCCCCGACCCTCATCTCCATAAATGGCCCCCTTCAGCTAAGCCTCATCTCCACATGTGGCTCCTCTCATCTAAGCTCCGCCCCTCATCTCCATAAGTGGCTCCCCCTTGCGCTAAGCCCCGCCTTCATCTCCATATTTAGCCCCGCCCCTCTTTCTGCACCCATCACGGCCCTCACGCATCATGCCGGTCGCGTTGGCGTGGTAACGGCCGCGCCTCCGCCGCCGCTATTTTGCTGTCCAAGATGGCGCTGGCAGGAGTGGTGCGGGGGGATGTCCCGTCCCGTCCCGTCCCGTCCCTTCCTCCCGGGGCTCGCAGCGCTCCGGGACCCTGCCGGCCCCTCCCTCCCCCCCGGCATCTCCCTCTCCTCCGGGAGCTGCCGCCGCCGCTGCTGCCACGCATCAACCTCCTGCACGGCACCGCCACCCTGGCCTTCAAGGTACGGACACTAGGGGGAGCATAGAGACACATAGGGATCCATAGAGAGCCATTGGGGGGTGCTGGGACCAATAGAGACCCCATAGAAACTCCATAGGGAAAAAATGGGGGGGGGGCGTATGCACATAGAGACCGCATAGGGGCCCATAAAGAGCTATTTTTGAGGAGCTGGGACATATAGAGAGCCATTGGGGGGAGGGGGCTGGGACACATAGAGACCCTGTAGACCCCTATAACCCACCATAGACACCCCATAGATCCCCATATCTCCCCATAACGCTCCATAGACACCCATAAGCCCCCCCTTTTACTCAGTAACCTACCCATAGACCCCCATATTCTCCCATGTCGTTCCATATTCCCCCATAGACCCCCACAGAACCATAATGAGTCTTCAGACTCCCATGTAGGGATTCCAGACCTCCATAGACATGTATAGACCCCGATATCTCCCCTAATCCCCCCATAGACCCCATAATGGGTCTCCAGACCCCAAAATCCCCCCACAGACCCTCCATATCCCCCCATAAACACCCTTTATCCCCCCCATAGACCTCATAGAGCCCCATTTAGGGATTCCAGACCTCCATATCCCCCCATAGGCACCCTATATCCCCTCATAACCCCCCCATATCCTCCTATATTTCCCCCTAGAACCCCTTGTAATGGACTCCAGACCCCCATATCCTCCCAAAGAACCCCATAATGGGATTCCAGACCTCCATATACCCCCCATAGACTCCCACAGAACCCCATATCCCCTGATATCCCTCCTCATTCCCCCTTAAAACCCCATGTAGGGACTCCAGACACCCATATCCCCCCTAATCCCCCCATAGACACCCCATATCCCCCCATAGAACTCCATGTAGGGACTCCTGACCCCCATACCCCCCCATCTAACCCCACTGTCCCCATTCCCCTGCAGCTGCCCCATGGCATGGTGCATGTGGTTGACTCTGACTCCTGTGCCATGGCCAGCTCTTACGTGGCGTCACAGTCAGTGCAGAAGGTGCTGAAGGTGAATGCGTGGGTGTTGGGTACCCTGGCGGGTGGTGCCACCGACTGCTCCTTCTGGCAGCAGGTGCTGGCATTCCAGTGCTGTGTGTAATCCCTGTGGCACTGGCAGCATGCCTTGGTGGCCACCACCACCAAGCTGCTGGCCAACATGGTGTACCACTACAAGGGCATGGCATTCAGCCTGGACACCATGATTGGTGTCTGGGACAAGAGGGGGCCTAATGAGTGTGGGTTGTGTTGGGGGGTGGTGAACACCATGGGGTTGATGGTTATGGGGCCAAAGATTGGGGTATTAAAGGATGTGGTGCTGGGGGTTATGGTTAGGGGGTGATGAACATCATGGGGTTGGAGTTACAGGGTTCATGGTCAAGGCTGGGAGATGGTAGACATCATGAGGTTGATGGTTATGGGGTGAGGTTCATGGTTATGGGGTTAGGGACTTGAGTATTGAGGTGTAGGGGCTGGGGGTTATGGTTAGGGGTGATGGAGACAATGAGGTTGGAATTATGGGGCTCAGGCATGGTTAGGGGGTGAGGGACATAATGTGGGGGGTGGTTATGGGGTGGAGGACTTGGGTATTGAGTCTATATAGAGATGGGGCTTATGGTTATGGGGTGATGGACATCATGGGGTTGGAGTTATGGGGCTCATGGTCAAGGTTAGGGGGTGGTGGACATCATGGGATTGATGGTTATGGGGTTAAGGACTTGAGTATTGAAGCACATGAGGGTGGGGGTTATGGTTACAGGGTGAGTGCTATCATGGGGGGGTGGTTATGGGGGTTGTGGGGTTCATGGTTAGGGGGGTGATGGATACCATAGGGTAGGTGGTCATGGGCTGGGGTTGGTGGTTATGGGGTCAAGGACTTGGGTATTGAGTTATGTGTGGCTGGTGGCCATGGTTATGGATCTCTATTCCCTATGGGGCTGGTACCCACAGCCCCAGTGGCCATCTTGGTCCCCCATTGACCCCATTTCCCCCCATTACCCCCTAGGCCTCTACTACGTGGATAGCGACAGCACCTGCATCCCAGGCACTGCCTTTTCCGTGGGCCCAGGCTTGCCTTATGCCTAATGGATGCTGGACTGCAGCTACCACCCAGAGCTGGAGCCTGCCTGCGCCCTGGCACGCTGCACCATCTTCCAAGCCACACACCATAATGTCTGCTTGGGTGGCTGCATCTCCATCTACCATGTGGGGCCTGACTGTTGGCGCTGTGTCTTCTGCGACAACGTGACCTAGCTGCAGGAGCGCTATGGGGCTGAATGAGATGGCAGCAAGTGAAGGAACGGCACAAAACAGGCAGTTGGGGGGTGAAAACGGGCAAAACCGGCCGTTTTGGGGCCAAAAATGGCCACTTGCTGGCTGAAAATGGCTAATGCCAGGCATTTTGGGGCTAAAAATGGCTGTGAGCCAAAACTGTTTTGGGCTGAAAACGGCCTTTTTGGAGCTGAAACCGGTCATTTTGGGACTAAACCCGTCCGTTTGTGGGCTGAATACGGTGTCGGTGCCTAACGCGCGGTCCCTGCTAAAGGCGTCTTTCTGCTCCAGAGTGAACAGCGCTGGAGGGGGGTGGGGGCGGGACCGGACGGAGGGGACGTACTTGAAGCACGGCGCGGTTCGCGCGCGCGGGGAAGCGGGTGCTGATTCGTTAAGGGAGTGTGCGGAACCGCGCTGGGATTGGTGGAGAGGGGAGGGAGGGGTGGGGCTTGGTGCCGGCTGTAGCGCGGTGGTGAGGAGCGGAGAGGGGCTTAAAGGGGGTTTAAGGGGGGGCAAAGGTGGGCTCTTGGGGCTCTGTGGGGCTTAATTAGGGTCACTGGAGGGTAAATGGGTTCTATGGGGGATCTGTGAGGGGTTAGAAGGTGTTTGGTGGGCCTATAGAAGGTTAAAGGGGGTTAAATGGGGTCTGGAGGGGGTTAAACGGGGTCTATCGGGTGTAAAGGGGCCGGGAGGGTCTATGGGGGGTTAAAGGGGTTTGGGGGTTCTGTGGGGGGTTAAATGCGGTCTATGATGGGTTATAGGTTATGGTTACCCTATAGACCCCCCATTAACTCCCCCCCCCCGACCCTTTATGGAGTGTTAAAGGGGATCTGGGGGTACCTATAGGGGGTTAAATGGGATCTGTGGTGGGTTAAAGGGGTATATGGGGGGTTAAATGGGGTTTGGGCGGGTCTACAGAGCGTTAAAGGGGCTCTATGGTGGTCTGTAATGGGAATAGACCCTTTGGGGTACCCCTAGGCTGTCCCACTCCCCGCTGGGGGGAGCCACCCAGCACATACGTGCTTGTCCCCCACTATACCGGCACATAGGGGGGTCCTGATGGCGCTGGACCCTGCTGAACTGCTGCCAGGTACCTTGGGTGCTATTAATACCCATTAATAGCCGTTAATAAGCGTTAATGAGGGCATTAATTACTTAATGCCCCCCAATAGAGGAGGAGCCTCACCTTCTGCTTTTCGGGCTCCCCCCCCCGGCCGAGGAACTGGGTTTGGCCCCGCTGCTGCAGGGGCTGAGTGCGGTGCTGGGGCCAGACGGGCTCACTGCGGGCCTGCGGGGGGAGCTGCAGCAGGTAACGGGGAGGGGGGTGGGGTCAGGTTGGGGCGATTTGGGGGTGATTTAAGGGGGATTTGGGGGAGCTAAGGGGGGGTTCCAGTGGGTTTTGGGGAGATTTTGAAGTGATTTAGGGTCATTTTGGGTTATTTGGGTGGGATTTAGGGTGATTTGGGGTGATTTAAGATCATTTTGGGGTTTACCTCATAAGGTGATTTAGGGGAGGTTTGGTTTTGGGGGGGTTTAGAGTGATTTAGGGGGATTTTGGGGTGCTTTAGGGGGAGCTTTGGTCAGTTTGGGGTAATTTAGGGTCATTTTGGTGTGATTTAGGTTACTTGGGGGCTTTTGGGGTGATTAAGGGGGTTTGAGAGCCGTTTTGGGATGGCTTTGGGGTGATTTACAGGTATTTTGTATTGGTCTGTTTTGGGCCATTTTTGTCCAACTTTGGGCTATTTGGGGCCATTTTTGTCTATTTTGTCCCGATTTTGGGCCATTTTGATCCAACTTGGGACTATTTTGGGCTATTTTGGGGTGGTTTTGGGGTATTTTGGAGCTGGTTTGGGGTGGTTTTGGTGTTGGAGCTCCCACTGCAGGCGAAGGCGACGCTGGAGCTGCGCAGAAGGACGTGGTTGCACTGGGACGGGCTCTGGAGGGCGCTGCAGGAGCTACTGCGGGACCCGCGCGGGATCGAGCCCTCCGTGAGCCATGGGGTGACCCACACATGAGGGGCAGTGGGGGCTGGGGGGGACCCACATAGACATGTGGGGTGCCTAAAGGGGGTTTTGAGGTGAATTGGGGTGGATTAGGGGGCTTTGGGATGATTTTGGGGTGATGTTGGTGATTTGCAGACCCGCCGGGAGCTGGAGCTGCGCTGTAGGGCGCAGGGCATGGCCCAGGCACTGCCCCCAATGGAGGTGAGAGCCCAAAATGACCCAAACCTGTCCCAGATCACCCCAAAACCCTGCTTATCCCCCCAATTTCACCCCATTGCCCCCATGGTCCCCACTCTGTCTGCAGGCACCCCCTGCACAGCTGCTCCCCCTGCTGGAGCGCCGCCTAGCAGCTAAGGTCATGGACCTTTCCATTTACCACACGGGGGAGGCCACCCCAGAGCCGCCATTGGCAGAGGCGGTGCCGCCATTGGCTGAGGCACGGGATCCCCCCCCTGCAGTGCTGCGCTTTGTTGTGGCCCTGCGGGAGGAGGCCCAGCGGCTGCAGAGTGCCCGGCAGCGACGTCAGCATCTGCAGGGGGCGCTGCGGAGCCAGCGCAGGCGCTACCAAGAGGTGGAACAGGAGGGGGGGAAATAGTGGTGGTCTGTGGGGTCTATAATAGCGGTAAATGGGGTCTTGGGGGGTAATGGGGGTGAATGGGGCTAAATGAGGCCTGTTGGGGTTCAGTGGGGTTTGGGAGGGGTTAAATTACATCCATGGGGGTTAAATGGGATCTATGGGGGGTTGAGTTGGGTTTGGGGGTTTCTATGAGAAGTTCACTGGGGTCTCTGGGGGTTAAAGAGGGTTTAGAGGAGTCTGTGGGGGGTTCAATAAGCTCTATGGGGGTTTAAATGGAGTTTGGGGGTTTAGGAGTGTAAATGGCATCTCTGGGGGCTTACATGAAGCCTATGGGCAGTTAAATGGGCTTTGGGAGGTCTATTAGGGGTTAAAGGGGGTTTGGAGGGGGTCTATGAGGAGTTAAATGGGTTTATGGGAGGTTAAATGGGGTCTATAGGGTTCAGTGGGGTCTTTGAGGGTTTAAATGGGGTTTGGGGGTGTCTATGGGGGCTCAGTGGGGCTCAATGGGCTCTATGGGAGGGTCAGTGGGGCTCTTTGTGGCAGGTGCTGGAGCGGTGCTGGGCCTTGCTGGGGGCTCTGGCTGGTGAGGGCTGTGCTGGAGCCCTGCAGGAGCTGGACCAGCAGCATGGGCTCTACCTGGAGGGCAAAGGGATGGCGCTGCTGCTTAGGACACGGTATATGGGGCGCTATGGATATCTATGGGGACTGTGGGGGTTACAGGCAGCGGGTTACTGTGCATTCGGCAGGGGGCGGTAAAGTGCCGCAGGAGGCGGGGTCAGGGAAGGACATGCCCCCTCTGCTCTATGGGGGGGATATGGGGCTTTAAGGGGGGGTTTATAATGGGACTTGGGGGGGGATTGGGGAGGTTGGGGGGCTTCTAAAGGCCTTAAGGTGGGATATGGGGGGTGTCCTCTCTGTTACCTCATTGCCCCCTCTGCAGGCTGGAGGAGCTGAGGCTGCTCCTTGCCTCCTACCCCCCCCCCACCGTGGCTGCCCATCAATGCATCAAGTGAGTGCCATATGCCCCTTTCCCCTTTATCAGTGACCCTGCCCCCTTTATAACACCGCCATGACATCACTGCAGGCGCAGCATCTCATTGGCCGTGGAGGATGCGGAGAGGCAGTGCCAGGAGCTGCAAGCAGAGCTCTCAGCCTATCAGGGGCTGGGGGAGGGGCTGGCTGAGCTGGCCTCAGCCTATGGGAGGCTACAGGAGGCGGTGAAGCAGAAGAGGTGGGCCCTGCAGCAGCTCCACCCACCCAGCTCATGATGTCATGCGATAGCAGCCAATAAATGTGCCCGAGGGGCAGTCAAGGAATGAATGAAGCTACGTCTCCTTCCTTATTAGGGGAGAATGGGCAGTGGGGAGGAGGGCAGAGACTGGCTGGCAGCGCTGGGGGGCGGGGCCAAGGTGGGCGGGTCCTAGAAAGGTAGTGCCAGAAATGGGAAAAAACAGGTTAGAAATGACCAAAAATGGTTTAAGACAGGTTAGAAAATGGCAAGGCTGGGTGAGACCTGATAGTACCTATCAAGGTAGACCTGGTAGGCAAGGACTGGGGTTTGATGGAAACATCCACTCAGAAGTCAGGATTCATGGAGAAGCACTTGTCCCTTTGCCCCTGAAGGCTCCACTCCCCATCTCCTGCTCCTTCCCTTCTGAATGCTCTTTGGACAGCAGCTTCCCCACCTTATTTCCCCATTAGAAAACTAAATGGGAAAAGAAAGAAGCAGCAAAGAGCTGTTACCAAACAGCAGCTTCTGGTTTGCTTCCAGCAGATCATCTAGCCTCTTGACGGCCTGGTGATACTAGTCAGGGTAGACCTGATATCACTTGTGCTGGTAGCTCAAGTTGGGCTAGACCTGATAGCCCAATGTGGGTACCCTGATAGAGGTAGACCTGATAGCCATCAAGGGATATAGCCCATCAGGGAAGATTTGACAGCCTTAGAGTGGGTAGATCTGATAGCCGTGGTATACCTCCAGTCAGGGTAGATCTGATAGTTGTAGTGCTGGTAGATCAGTGAGCTTTGCTCCGGTGCCAACACCATTGCTGTCACTCCTTGCTTTCCTCCCCAAAGCCCAATTGCGTGCAACGTATCCAGCGTCTGCTCCCGCCTTTGCTGCAGCAGAGTGAGTAGAGCATGAATGTTTGGCCTCTGATCCCACAGATGAAGAGCTAGGACAGAAAACTGCTGCTGAGCCTCTTCTGCAGACAGTGAGCTTCCCAGCAGTGCCAGCTGCATTGCTGTTGCTCCTTGCTTTCCCACCTAAAAGTCCATTTGAGTCCAATTTCTCTGGTGTCAGCTACTGGCTGTCCTGCAGCAGAGTGAGCAGAGTATGAATGTTTGGCCTCTGCTCCCACATCCGAAGAGCCAGGACAGAAAGCTGCTGCTGGGCCTCTTCTGCAGACAGTGGGCTCTGCAGCGGTACTACCCTCATTACTCTCACTCCTTACTGTCATACCTGTAAGTCCAATTTCATGCAACCTCCCCCGCACCCGCTCTCGCCTGTCCTGCAGCAGAGTGAGCAGAGCATGAATGCTTGACCTCTGCTTGAACAGGCGAAGAGCCAGGCGAGAAAGCTGCTGCTGGGCCTCTTCTGCAGGCAGCGAGCTTCACAGCAGCGCCAACACCATTGCTGTCACTCCTTGCTTTCCCACCTAAAAGTCCATTTGTGTGCAACCTCTCCGGTGCCCGCTCCCTGCCGATCTGTAGCACGGAGATCAAAGCTTGCATATTTGGTCTCTGCTCCTACAGGCAAAGAGCCAGGATCGAAAGCTGCTTCTGGGCCTCTTCTGCAGACAGCAAGCTCCACAACGGTGCCACCTGCATTGCTGTTGCTCCTCTCTTTCCCACCTAAAACTGCAATTGCATTCAAACTCTCGGGCGCCAGTTCCCGGCTCTCCTTCAGCACAGTGAGCAGGGCACAAAAGTTTGGCCTCTGCTCTGACAGCTGATGAGCCAGGACAGAAAGCTGCTGCTGGCCCTGGAGCACTGGAGAGATAGGATTCAAATGTGCTCTGACGTGGGAAAGCAAGGAGCAAGAGCAACGCAGGTGGCACTGTTGCAAAGTTTCCTGTCTGCAGAAGAGGTCCAGCAGCATCTTTCAGTCCTGGCTCTTTGTGGGAGCACAGGCCAAATATTTGTGCTCTACTGAGATACAGGCCTGCAGAATGGCTCGGAGCATTGCACCACAGGGGCTGCACTCAAATGGACTCTGAGGTGGGAAAGCAAGGAGCGACAGCAATGCAGGTGGCACCGTTGGAATGTTTCCTGTCAGCAGAAGAGGTACCTTCACTACAGCTGACCCTTCCCTTCCCAGGCACATCTGATTGATGACAAGCTCTACTGTGCTTTATGCTTGTAAAACTGGAAGAGAAATTCGCAACCGGCACCTAGGTGACTGACACAAGAGGTCAGGATCCAAAGAACAGTGGCAGAGGAATGTGCTGAGCACGCACCTTGAGCTCAAGGACCAATGAGGATATCAAGACCTGAGGAGGTGCCGATACAGAACACAGACCGCTCGAACTCCATAACACAGTCAAGCTGGAGCTGCCCTGCTCACAGTTCTCTCATACTGCTAAGGAACCCACTGCCTTTCCCTCAGCCTCATTCTACATTTCAACCCCCTTCCTGTCATCCTGACCATGTCCCTCAATCTCCTTATCCTAAACAAGATTCCCTCTACTTAGCTTCCATAGCACCGTGGGTCTCGAGACAGCCTGGATGCTCCGAACTCCTGCATCACAGTCCTGGGATCTCACTGCAGCTGCCTAATTCCTCTTCATCCTCTTCATCGTCTGCAACAAACAAGCAAACAAATGGGAACACACTGTGCTGGCCGTCATTACCACCACCGCAGCCGTCGTGGCTGGCCTGTTCTGTAACAACCCTCTGCCTCCTCCAACGCCCCTCAGCATCGTGCTTGCATGCTCCTAATTGATTGCAGAGTCCCATGCCGGGCCTCTCCTGCCCTCCAGGACCTAGGAGTACAATAGAGACAAATGACCATGGCGCAACCCACAATCCCTATTGTTACCTCCCTGCCTCACCAAACAGATTCCTCTGACTCCAGAGGCAGAGGGCAGGATCTGCAATACCGAACACAAATACTGAACCGCTTTGCCATGTTATTCTCAACAATTAATTACCACCCACCCACACAACCCCCATACCTTCTCACAACCCTCCTCAGTTTGCAGCTCCATCTCTCTCCAGTTATCTGTGCCACCAAAAAAAGCAACGGAAACATGCACACACTGAGAGAGGGGTCGAAGCTGCTGTCATCCTAAAGCAAGTCCCATCTCACCTAGCTTTACTGCTCATCCACTGGCCTTTGGAGGTCTTCCATCCTTTTATTCTGAGCTGTGCACCACCTGGAAAACACTAGCAAGAAAGAATGCTTGTAGGTTTATGAAAATGACAAAACCCTGAAATAAGTTGCTACTTGGGCGTTCTAAGCATGGCTCACCTTCTCTGAGTCCCCTGAAAGTTATTTCTCAGTTAGAATGTGAGGGAGAGTTTGAGCCAGGGAGTCTGAGCCAGAGAGTCTGCGTTAGTCTCAGTGTGGGATTTGTGAGGATGTGTGAGCCAGTCAGTGTCAGATTGAGCCTGAGTGTGAGTCAGTCTGAGCTAGAGTGTCTGTGCAGTTTAAATGTGTCTATGAGCCTGAGGCAGTCTGTGTGAGTCTCTGTGAGCCTTTGTGGGTATGTGGATTTAGAATGGGAGTCTGAGCCTCAGAGTTTCAGCCCAGACCCTCAGCAGGTGAGTGCCTTCGTGGTCTGAAAAGGAATATGATTATGGGCCAGTCTGTGTGAGAGTGAGCCTGCTTGGTCTGCGAGGTTTGAATGTGAACCTAAGCCAGACAAAGAACGCCAGAAGACTAAAACCAGGGAGCAGCCAAGGAAACAGAGCCAGAGGCAAAAGCCCCAGCTGTGGCTTGTCAAGCTGCTTTTATCCCACCTGCTGGTTGGACCCATCCCTGACCCAGGGCACCGAGGGAAGGGTTGTGGGAAGGCTCTGGGGTATATAAGGCACAGCCTTATATCAATGTGTTTCTTTTGGATTTGGCTCTCTTGCAGGTAAGGTGTTTGTTGGTATTGTTTCTGCTTTTGTTGTTTTTTTTTGTTATTGGGGTTTTTTTTTTCTTATAAGAAGCTGATTGTGTTCGTGTTCATGTGTGTGTGGTTTGTGAGGGGTTTTTTGTTGTAGTTTTTTTGCTCTGCTGGTTTTTTTTTGGGCGTTTAACTAGCAGTGTTCTGTGGTTGTTCTCAGTTCCTTGAGTTGTGCCTGAAGTTTTTTTTGGTCTGTGTTTGCATTACCTGTGTATTGTTTCTCTTTTTTCTGTGTTTTATGGTGAAGATTGCGGCTCCTGAGGGAACGTTCATGTTACGTATCTAGAAGTATTTTCATAGATGGTTTTGGGTCTTTGATCTTTTGAAAATTACATTGAATGACGACATCTAACGAGGAGCAAGAAAAAATTGAGGTTGGTGTGGGACATAGTGGCTGTTAAAAAACTGTTTTTTTTTCTGGGAGGGAAAGGCAAAAGAGTAGTTTTCAACTTTCAGTTTGTTTGCTTGAAGGCTTTCAAGTGCACATAAGGTTTGTTCTTTAGAGTGTATGTGTGTTACGTTTTGGGGTATGGCTGTAAATTTTCTCTGTAGAAGTGTTTTCTCAGAGTTCATTTTCACAGAGCTGACTTTTTCCTGTTCCATTACAGGTTAATGTGGACACTGACCAGGTGACTATAGAGCTATATATCTTCATTGGTTATGAGTATTTGAAGTTAACTTCTGTTGCTGCTTTTTAAGTGGCATAGAAGGTCTGGTGTAGCAGACATACCTGTTGGGTGCTTGGTGTATGAGCACTCTATATAATCAAGCTGGGGTTAAGACTTTCACAGGAAAGACTTTTTCTTTTTTTTTTCCTAGCTGTGGCCACTTTGCATTTGTTTCTATTTCTTTTCATGGAGTCACATCCAAGTCCTGAGAACTAAAATTCTGCAGTGAGGAGGACTGTTAGAGATTTGGAGGATTTCGTGTGAGGTGGGTGACTGACAGCTGAATGTTACTTGATGGTGGGTCTTACTTTTAGTCGTCTTTGTAGGCTCTGTGCAGTTGCCTGTGAAGTCAGTTAACCATTTCCAGTGAGGCAGGGAGATAATGACAAGGATGGTGGGGTCAAGTACTTATCACCAGTGCAATGCTCACTTGTGTCTACTTTTTTAAGCTCGGAAGGGGAGGAGAACCCTGGTGTAGCATTCAGAAGTAATTTAGGACCAGCTGAGCAAATGTTGGTGGAGTTAAGGATGAGGCAGTAAGTTGTTAAAGGAATAAGTAAGCATTGACCAGTCTGGTGGTGGTGACAATGATAGCCCCAACTGTGTTTTTCTCCTGTTTGTCTGATTACAAACTGTTGTGTGGCTGGATTTTTTGTTTTGCCTTTTCTTTCTTTTTTAGTTTTTGCTTCCCTTACTGCAACTGATGAAGATTAAACGGGCAAATGCAGCCATCAGACAGGTGTCTAGTGTAAGAGTTTGGAGCAATAAGCCTGGCTAGAGATATATGGCAATAGGAAAACTACGCAGAGGGGCTACTTTTTGGGAGCAGAGGTGTGGGGGACAATATCAGTCTAGCAGGAACGGGTTTTAAATGTACCATGGGGGTGAGGAAAAAAGTGAGATACTTAACAGGATCATCTTACAGTGGTCAGGGTAGTACAGCTTGACTGTGTTAAGGACTGCATTTGCTTGTATTCTGTGCTGGCGCTTCCACATGGCTCATTGAGTTAAAGGCGCTCAGCCTGCTCCTAGGACCTTGTCTTTCAGATACTCACTGCTCAAGCTGATTGCCTGACAGTGGATCGGGTTTTTTTTCCCCAGGTTTATGTGCATAAAGCAGAGTCGGGCTTTTGCTTTGAGTCATTTGCTCAGTAGTCTTTTGGGGTCTTGCTCCAAGCTACATTTGGAGCTGTGAGTAGGTGAGGGGTTTGTGAGGGTGGGTGGTGGCTCAGAGTGGAGAAAAACATGGCAAAGGGATTCAGTATTTGTGTTTTCTATTCCAGGTCTTGCCCTCTCCATTCGAAGACAAATGAGTGCTTCATGTGAGTCAGGGATATAAAGAGAAGGATTGTGGAGCTGGTCACTTTTTGCAAGAACCGTGGTCATTTGCCTTTGTTGCACTTCTAGGCCCCAGAGGGCAGGAGAGGCCTGGGGTCAGACTGATATCTCTTTGGAACAGGCAAGTGCAGTGTTGAGGAGCTTTAGAGGAGGCAGTGGCTTGGTATGGAACAGGCAGAGCTCGATGGCTGGGGTGGTGGTGATAACTGTTAGCACAGGGGGTTCGCCTTGCTTTGTTTCTGGCAGATGACAAAGAGGAACTTGGCAATGGCTGCAACAGTGCTGGTGTCAGATGGGGGAGTTCTGAACACTGAGGCTGTCTTGAGACTCATGGCACTATGGAAGCTAAGGAGAGGGGCTCCTTTTGGGGGCTGGGGTGTGGGGGATGAGTTCAGGATAGCAGGAAGGGGTTGAAAATGTAATATAGGGCTGAGGGAAAGGCAGTGTGTTATATTGTAGAGTGAGCTTACTGTGAGCAGGGCAGTTCCAGCTTGGGTGCTTTATGGACTGTGTGCGATCCATGTTCTCTATTGGTGCTTCCTCACGTCCTGATGTCTTCATATCTCCTTGAGCTGAAGGGGGTTTAAGCCCACTTCTCAGGCCCTGTCCTCTGGGTGCCGACCACTCGTGTTGGTCACCCAAGTGCCTGTTTGGCATTCCTTTTCCAGCTTTAAAAGTGTAAATCATGCTATGGCTTTTGTCGCAGAGTCATCTGGTCATTAGTATTTTGGGGCTTGGTTCCAGGCTGCCTTGGGAGTTCCGTTCTCTTGGCATCCCTGTTCATTGGATAGGACTTCGTCCCTGCATCTTCATGCTTGTAGGTCTTGAAGTCAGGTTTGCTGCGTGTCCACTGTCTCAGTTTGGGCGGTCGCTGTAGGGATAGTGCGGTCATGTCAGACTTCATTCTGGGGCTCCTTAGGAGCTGGGTTTCCTTGCTCTTGCAACCCAGCAAGTGATATGGGCTGATGTAGCGTTACCTGTGGGAGGCTGTCTTGTTTTGCTCCTCCCCCGAACGTCCTGCTTTTGCTGCTGCCCAGAAAGTTCTGCTTTAGAAGTCCCAGGAAAAGTCACGGCTCTCGGACACATCTATAGATGTTGCTGGCAGCTTCTTCAGGTGACAGCTGGACCCATCATCTGAATGAGCATGCATTTTTGTGCATATAAAAGCCTGAGCCTCATGCGATGTGAGGAAGGCAGAAGCTCATCACACCCAAGTCAACGTTGCCTGCACGGGGGCGCCCGCTCAGGTTGAGCCTGCCACTTCATATTGTCATGATGATTCTCGGAGCTGGTTACCTGAAGGTTCTTCGCCGGTCTTAGGCCGTGGCCGGGGAATTTAGTCTGTGAAAATAACTTTTGAACGGTGCCACTTGCATGGCTGCCACTCCTTCAATTCTCATCTGAGAGTCCATTTTTGTACATCTGTGGTGCCTACTCCAGGCCGTCCTGAGGCCGAGTATGTAGTGCACGAATGATTGGCCTCTGCTCCCACAGACTAAGAGCCAGGACTGAATGGTGCTGCTGGACCTCTTCTGTAATCAGTAAGCTTTGCAATGTTCCCACCTCCATTGCAATCGCTCCTTGCTTTCTTATCTGAAATTCCATTTGAATACACCTGTGGTGCCCGCTCCCAGCTGCCCTGAAGCCGATTCTGTAATACACGGATGATTGGCCTCTGCTCCCACAGACGAAGAGCCAGGACTGAAAAGTGCTGCTGGACCTCTTCTGCAAACAGGAAGCTTTGCAATAACATCGCTTCCATTGCTGTTGCTCCTTGCCTTATCATCTGAAAGTCCATTTGAATACACCTGTGGTGCCTGCTCCCAGCCATCCTGAAGCCAATTCTCTAGTGCACGAATGATTGGCCTCTGCTCCCACAGACGAAGAGCCAGGACTGAATGGTGCTGCTGGACCTCTTCTACACACAGTAAGCTTTGCAACGGTGGCAGCTCCATTGCAGTCACTCCTTGCTTTCACATCTGGAAGTCCATTTGAATACACCTGTGGTGCCCGCTCCCAGCCTTCCTGAAGCCGAGTATGTAGCGCATGAATGATTTGCCTCTGCTCCCACAGACAAAGAGCCAGGACTGAGAAGTGCTGCTGTTCCACCGACTAAAAAGTCTCCAGTCACAGAATGAGCTCTACCTTCATACATGAAATTCTCTATTCACAGAATAAATTCTCCAGACACAGATTAAATTATCCAGACACAGAATATATACTCATGGCACAGACTAAATTCTCCCGGCATAGAGTATTTTTCCTGTCACGTACTAGATTCTCCAGTCGCAGACTAAATTCTGCAGTCACAGAATGAGTTCTGCTGTCACAGAAAAAATTCTCCCCTTACAGATTAATTCTCCTGTCACAGACTAAATACGCCAGTCACAGAGTAAATTCTCCAGGCACAAAATGAGTACTACCCTCACAGACCAGGGTCTCCAGGCCCAGACTAGACTAGGCCAGGGTCTCCAGGCCCAGACTAGACTAGGCCAGGGTCTCCAGGCCCAGACTAGACTAGACTAGGTTCTCCAGGCCCAGATTAGGTTCTGCCATCACAGAAATTATTCTCCTGGCACAGCCTAGATTCTCCCAGCACAGAATGAGTTCTACCATCACAGAAAAAACTCTCGGATCACAGAATAAATTCTCCAGTCACCGATTAAATTCTCCAGTAACATACTGGATTCTCCAGGCACAGACTGAATTATCCACAGACAGAGTGAGTTCTACCATCACAGAATAAATTCTCTAATGACAAAAAAAATTCTCCTGGCACAGGCTAAATTCTCCCGGCATAGAATGAGTTCTACCATCACAGAATAAATAATTGGATCACACAATAAATTCAGCAAGTCACAGACTAAATTCTCCACTCACAGATTAAATTATACAGTCACAGACTGCATAATCCCAGCCGCAGACTGACTGAGACTGAGTTCTCCAGCCGCAGACTGACCGCGTTTTCCAGCCGCAGACTGAATACTGTAGGCGCAGCTATAATTCTCCCATCATGGAGGAAGTGGTACCACCACAGACTAAATTCGCCAGGCGTACGCTACATTCTCCAGTCAGAAAACACATGCTCCGATCACATACTAAATGTTCCACTCATGGACTAGATTTATCAGTCACAGGCTTAGTTCTCCCATCACAGAATATGTTGTATCACCTCAGACTAAGTTCTCTAGTCTCAGACTAAATTCTCCACTCGCAGACTTATCCAGTGATAAGTCTGATATCTGTGACTTCTCCAGTCACAGACTAGATTTTCAAATCACAGAGTAAATTCTCCACGCACAGACTAAGTTGTACCATCACGGACCAGATGTGTACCGTCGCAGACTAACAGTTCCACAATCACACAATAAATCCTCTAATCACACAGTAAGTCCTCCCATCGCGGACTGAGTCCTCCAATCAATAGACTAAGTATTCCACTCAGAAACTACGTTCTCTTCTCAGACCCTACCCTCTCCAGTCGCAGGCTGAGATCTCCTCTCAGCTACTCTGAGGCTCGCCGCCCCTGCGGGACCTGAGTGCATGGACACAAGTGACCGTTGTTCTGGTGAGAAGTGACTGACCCCACAGTCGTTCTCCCGACCTCTCCGACTCCCTGCGAATACTCATCTGACTCCAAAGGCGACTGCACGGCACTTGCAAGAAAGACTGACTCTGAACCCCGCTGCCGTATTATGCTCCACCCTTAGTCACTGGCCTGCTACGAAACCCTCTTAGCTTCGCGCGTCCCCGCCACCCGTGTGGCTTCGCCTCTCCCGATTTACATGCAAAACCTCAAATAGAAATGGATGCATGCTGAGACGGCGCTCGCGATGTCCGCCTTCCCTGTGCAAAGCCCTCGCTCCGCTTTGTTACATCGCCCGCTCGTCCGCCAGCCTTCGATATTTCTGCCCGCTCCGTCCTGCCTGCGACTCGCCTGGAAAACACAAATAAAAAATGCCTTTGACTGCTTAAAACCATTTCACATGCAGCTGCTGCTTCCCCGGTTAATCTGTTCTCATGTTAACCAGTGAGATGGCCAGATGGAATCGCTCTGGGAAAATACACAGAGATAACAGCTGTAAAAACAGCCTGGAGCTCTGCCGCGAGAAACGACCTAACTCAAGACTCTGAGGCACAGAGTCACAGCTGTGCTTAGGTTTGTGAAGTGACAAAAGCTCAAACTGAATACTAACCTGCTCCCTCCACCTGCCCAAAGAGACTCCTTCTTCAACAGCCTTTCTCCCACGCTGACCTTTCGACTCCTTCCTGCCTCTTCCATTGAAGAAGCCTCTGAGAAGCCCTTGAGAAAAACCCCTTGTTGGCTATCCGGTGCATTCCTTCTCTGCCCATATACCTCTTCATCATCTGCAAAATAAAACAGGAAGGATACACAGTTAATGGGGACACTGAGCAAAGATTACCTTTACCACAGCTTCTCCCCCTGAGTCCTCCCACATGGTTCAGCTTCCCTCATCACCACCTACAAACATTACACCTAAAAAAACCCCTCTACACAAAGATACTTCATAATGCATGCACTAGGAAGTTTTAACATGGCCTGAAGGTCTTGAGACAAGACCATTTCAAAAGCCCTCCAAAATTTACATCTCAAATAAGCCACGAAACCAGAATTAACACCAGAGGACTTACCCTGATGAGAGCTGAACCCTGAATGAGCTCCCTGAGCAGAGGCTGTGCCCCATATACCATGGGCCCCCCCACAACCCCTCCCTCAATGGACTGGGGAAGGGAAGGTGAAAACAACCAGCTGGGGTAAAAGCACCCTGATAAGCCACAGCTGGGTCTTTGTCTTCCCTGGCTCAGGTCCCCTGGCTACTGGTGAGTGCCCCAGCTGTTCCATATCTGCTCACTGGTTGCTCCGTGGGTGCTCCATGGCTTCAGTTTTCTGCTTCTCTTCCTCTGGCTCAGATGGGTGACACTTTGAGATTCAGACTTTCAGGCTGAGGCTCAGGGACTGAGACTCAAGGGCTCAGATTGTGGCTGAGAATCTGGGACTCAGACTCTGCAGCTCAGACTGAGGCTGAGACTCTGAGGCTCAGACACTGGGGCTGATACTCAGACTCAGACATGGCTGATACTGTTGCTGAGACGCTGTGGCTCAGACTATGGAATTCCGACTGTGGGACTGGGGCTGTAGCTGGGACTCTGTGGCTGAGACTCTAGGATTCAGACTTCGGGGCAGAGACTGCGGCTGAAACTCTGAGACTCCCTTAAAAGGGACAGAGCCGACCGAAGGCACCCAAGCAGAGGCGAAGCAGCCCAAAGGGGACGGAGCCTCCCATAAGGGACCAGAGTGCCTCAGAAGGGGTCCGAGGGGAGCTGATGCCTCCCATTACCCTCTATTATAAACTCCCTACTACCCCCCCATTCCCTCTCATTACCACCTGGTCCCCCCTAAGGCTCCCCCAATTGCCCCCAATGCCCTACATGAGGTTCTGGGGGGGGATTTGGGGGTCTGGAATCCCTACATGAGGGTCTATGGGGGGATTTGGGCATCTGGAGTCTGTACATGGGGGTTTAAGGGGGTGGTCTGGAGTCCCATTCTGGGGGTCTAAGGGGGGATTTGGGGAGCTGGAGTCCCTACATGGGACTCTATGGGGGGCTTAGTGGGCATATGGTGGTCTGGAATACCTACATGGGGTTCTATGGTGGTCTAGAAACCCTTTATGGGGTTCTATGGGAGGATATGGGGTGCCTATTGGGGATTAAGGGGGAGATGGGCATCTGGAATCCCTACATGGGGGTCTATAGTGGTCTGGAGACCCTTCATGGGGTTCTATGGGAGGATATGGAGTCCCATTATTAGGGTCTACAGGGGAACATGGGAGGATATAGGGAGCTTTGGGGGTCTGGAGTCCCATTATGGGGGTCTGTGGGGGACTATGGGAGAATATGGGGGGGATTTGGGGGTCTGGACTCTACATGGGTTTCTGTGGGGGTGTGGAGACCCTTTATGGGGCTGTACGGGGGAATATGGGGGGATATCAGGAGATATGGGCTTCTACGAGGGTTTATGGGGGGTATATGGAGGTCTGCAGTCCCATTATGGAGTTCTCTGGGGGGATATGGGGGTCTGGAGTCCATTACAAGGGGTTCTAGGGGGAAATCTGGGAGGATATGGGGGGGTTATGGGGGACCGGAGTCCCTACATGGGATTATATGGGGGGGATATAGGGTGTCTACGGGGGGATATGGATGTCTGGAGTCCCTAATGGGATTCTATGAGGTCTATGGGGAGGATACGGGGTGTTTATGGGGGGATTTGGGGGTCTGGAGACCCATAATGGGATCTGTGGGGGTATATAGGGGATTAGGGGAGATACAGGGGTCTATGGTGATTCTGAGAAAACTCCAGGAACAAACTTGACAGCAAAGTTTCGAGTTGATAAGCAGCTATTCTTTATTGCAGCGCCAGGAGACACCGGGGATAGCTCCTCCTAGCATGTGTCTCCGAATTGCTAAACAAGCTGTTCTTATATAGTCACTAAGCATACATATTCATTACAGACATGCATATTCATGAGGCTAATTACATATTAACATCCTGCTTCCACAAAGTTTCCCCGCATGCGTACAAAACTGTGGTGGTGCTCTTTGGGGGTCGTTCACTTCTTCCAACAATCTTCAGCACTTCTGGTGGCCTTTGAAGCATGCCCGGTAGATGTTTGTACCAGCTTGGTTGCTTCCTGAGCACCAGACATAGCAATCATCCTGTCCTTCTGCTCATCAGTTAGTTTAACTGCAGCCCATCCTGGACCCCTGCTATTCCGACATACCCCTTTATCCTTACCTCCTGGTTTTCTATCCTGCTTTTCTTACACTCATTATGTACTAAGGTCACAAGGGCCTAAAACGTCACCTACGATGATTTCTCTTCTACAAGAACTCTCACTGTGCTCTCTACCTGTACTCTAGTTTTTCCTCTGTGAATCATGCACCCCAGGAATTTTCCATTGCTGCTGTCACAAAGCCACCAAAACGAACATGACTACAAACTGATTCTAAAGGTTTATATATTTCGAGATTTTGTACCCCGTCTCTCACTATGAAGCTTCCATCACATCTCTATGGGTCCCAGCACCCCCCAGTGTCTCTCTACAGGTCCCTATGTGTCTCTATGTCCATACCTCCCCACAGTGTGCGTTCCTATAGAGTTTCTATGGGGGTGCTATGGGTCCCAGCCCCACCCAATGTCTCTCTATGGGTCCCTGTGTGTCTCCGTGTCCAATCCCCCCACCAGTGCGCCCCGCAAAGTTTCTATGGGGTCTCGAAGGGGTCCCAGCCCCCTGCTGTGTCTCTCTATGGGTCCTTATGTGTCTCTATGACAATACCCCCCCCCCAGGGTGTCCCTATGGAGTTTCTATGGGGTCTCTATGGGTCCCAGCCCTCTCAGTGTCTCTGTATGGGTCTCTGTGTGTCTCTTTAAGTCCAACCTCCACCCCAGTGTGTCCCTAAAGAGTTACAATGTGGTCTCTACCAGCCGCAGCTCCTCCCAGTGTCTCTCAATGGGTCCCTATGTGTCTCTGTCCAATCCCTCCCCCCAAGTGTGTCCCTATGGAGCTTCTATGGGGCTTTATGGGTCCCAGCACCCCCCAGTATCTCTCTACAGGTCTCTATGTATCTCTGTGTCCATACCCCCACCCATCGTGTCCCTGCGTAGTTTCTATGGGGGCTCTATCGGTCGCAGCCCCCCCAGTGTCTCCCGATGGAGTTTCTATGGTGTCTCCATGGGTCCCAGCCCCCTCTCAATGTCTGTCTATGGGTCCCTATGTGTCTCTATGTCAATTCCTCCCCCCAGTGTGTCCCTATGGAGTTTCTATGGGGTCTCTATGGGTCCAAGCCCCCCCAGTGTCTCCCTGTGGGTCCCTATGTATCTCCATGTTCAAACTACTACCCATGTGTCCTTATGGAGTTTCTATGGGGTCTCTATGGGTCCCAACCCCCATTGCCCCCCTATGGGTCCCTATGTGTCTCTATGACAGTTCCCCCCCAGTGTGTCCCTATTGAGTTTCCATGGGATCTCTATGGGTCCCTATCGGTCTCTATGTGCAACCCCCCCCCCCCCCAATTTGTATCCCTATGGAGTTTCTATGGGGGCTCTATGAGTCCCAGCCCACCCAATATGTCTCTCTATGGGCACCTATGTGTCTTTATGTCCACACCCCCCCCCAGTGCGTCCCTATGGAGTTTCTATGGGGCTCTATGGGTCCCAGCCCCCCCCAATGTCTACGGGTCCCTATGGGACTCTATGTCCATATCCCCCCCCAGCATACCACTATGGAGTTTCTATGGAGTCTCTAAGGGGTCCCAGCCCCCCACAATATCTCTCTATGGGTCCCTATGTGTCTCTATGACAACACCCCCCTCCCAACTGTGTCCCTATGGAGTTTCTATGGGGTCGCTATGGGTTGCAGACCCCCCAGTGTCTCTCCATGGGTCTCTGTGTGACTCTATGACACTACACCACGCCAGTGTGTCCCATATCCTTCTATTGGTCCCTATGTGTCTCTATGTCCATATCCCACCCCAGTGTGTCCCTATGGAGTTTCTATGAGGTCTCTAAGGTGTCCCAACACCCCCCAGTGTCACTTTACAGGTCCCAATGTGTCTCTATGTCCATACACCCCCACACAGTGCGTACCTATGGAGTTTCTGTGGGTCACAACCCCCCCAATGTCTCCCTACGGGTCCCTATGTGTCTCTTTGTCAATACCACCACCCAGCGTCTCCATATGGAGTTTCTATGAAGTCTCTATGGATTGCAGACCCCCCCAGTGTTTCTCTATGGGTCCCTATGTGTCTCTATGTCCATACCCTCCACCCCCAGTGTTTCCCTGTAAGGATTCTATGGTGGCTCGAAGGGGTCCCAGCCCCCACCAATGTCTCTCTATGGGTCCCTAAGTGTATCTATGTCCAAACCACCCCACTGCTGCTGCAAACCTCACTCATTTCATGGACAGAGAATTTCAGCCTCCAGACCTTTTGGCATCTTAAAGCGACAGTGAACAGTCTCATTGCCAAACTAACTGCCACTTTAGATCGGAGGAAATAAACAGGGAACTCCTTGGCTGGTTTCTAAACGGGTATTTCTGTCTTCACCCCTTTCCCTACCAACTGAGATACAGTGTGAATTAAGGACTCTCCGGGGAACTTGCAGTGCTGTAGCACGTATGGAATGCGCCTTCGGCCAGCCCGGGTCCAGTATCCTGCCTCTGCTCCCTCCTGGCTTCCTGTGCCCCTTCTCACTGGCACAGCACAAGGAAGCAACAAGTCCTTGACCAGGGTAAGCAGGACCGAGCAACCACTGAAACATTGGTGCGTTACCAGCGTTATTCTCAGAGTAAAGGCGAAACACAGCCCTGCACCAGATCCTAGGAAGAGATTTAACTCTGCTACAGCTGAAACCAGGGCCAAAGGAGAGAGACAAGCACAGTGCCAGGGCGCAGGGTGCCGGGCAGGAACCTCCGAGGCGCCTGAGATTCACCAAGGGACATTAAGGCAGAAGCAAGCCCACTCGGGGCCCCTCACCCGGCTCGTCCCCGGCAGACCGCAACCCTGCCGCTCCGGGCGCTGTGAAGCTTCCCGCGCCAGGCGACAGCGGGCAGGAGACACCCCCCTGCGCCCGCCCGAGGGACGGACGGACGGGCGGGCGGGCGGGCTCGCTCGCCTCCCCGGTAACCCCGGAGGGCTCGGATCTCACCTGCTGCCGCCGCTGCCGGGACCGGGACCCGGACCCTGCCCGCCGCCATGCTGCACCGAAACGGCGCGCCGGAGGGACCGGAGCCGCTGCGCCAACACCGGGCTGCGGCCACGAGCACCTCGCGCGCCCGCTCACCGGAAGCCGGCAATCACCGCGTGACACCGGCCACTTCCGGGGACAGCCGCGGGAACGGAGGGAGCCCCACGGCTCATGCGCGGAGCCCGGGCTGCAGTACCGAGCTCCGGACACAGATGGCAGCAGCGAGCGGCGCCCGGCGCCACACCGCGCCCCCCCCCCGGGCTCTATCGAGTGTCGCGGGGGTACCCCCTCCCACCAACGCCCCCCCCCGCCCCAACCCTTGCAGACCCATCCTCAGGGGTTTGGAGTACTTTGGGGGCACCAGGGCTCATCCGGCGACACTGGCGTGCCCCAAACGACACCATCCGTCCCCAGGTTCCCCACACCCCCGTTTTCATTCCGCCCCCCACCCCGAAGCAAAAAGAAGCAAAAACTAAAACCAAAACCTCGGCAAAATCGAAGAAAAACTGCTCCAAGGAGCAGCTCTTTACTTCACTGCTTTAATAATCGGCACTCACACCGGTACACGCACCCCGAAAAAAAGGGGGGGCCCCCCCGCACACCGGCCCCCCCAATCCTGCCTCCACCCCAGCACCCACCCACAGCCTAGACCGCGCCCACACTCCTAAATTGGCCCCTCCCACAGCCCAGACTACAGCCCCAGGACTTCATTATCCCCGCCTTGGGCCCGCCCCCAGCCCAGATCCATCACCATGGGGTCACTACCGAGTCTCTCCGAGGCTCTGTCCATTGCTGCGCCTCTCCAGGGGATGTCTATAGGGTCTGTGGGGCTCTAGGACTTTCTCTGGGTCGCTATGGGACACCTACGAGAAAAATTACTGAAAGAGACTAAAGAGCAGGGGCAGCCGAAGAAAAAAATGAATGAAAAAGAAATAAATAAAAGCACAGGCAGAAAATAAAAAGCAAAGAGAAGAACATGATGATAAATTATTTTCCTGGGTCCCTATGTGTCTCTATGGCCAAACAACCCCCCAGGGTGTCCCTATGGAGTTTCTATGGGGCCTCTAAAGGGTCCCAGCCCTCCCAATGTCTCTCTATGAGCCCCTATGTGTCTCTATGTCCATACCTCCCCCTCAGTGTATCCCTATCAACTTTCCATGGCGTCACTACGGGTCCCAGCCCCCCCCAGTGTCCCTCTATGGGTCCCTATGTGTCACTATGTCCAAATCCCCCCCCATATGATCCTATGAAGTTTCTATAGGGTCTCTATGGGTCCCAGACCCCCCCAATGTCTATGGCTCCCTATGCGTCTCTATATCCATCCTCCCAAGTGTGTCCCTATGGAGTTACTATGGGGTATCTCTGGGTCGCAGCCCCCCACTGTCTCTCTACTGGTCCCTATATGTCTCTATGCCCACCACCCCACCACCCCCGTGTGTGTCCCTATGGAGATTCTATGGGGTCTCTGTGGATCCCAGCACCCCCCAGTGTCTCTCGATGCCTCCCTGTGTGTCACCCTACCCCCCCCAGTGTCCGTACCTTGAACGCCAGGACGGTGGTGCCACGCTGGAGATGGATGCCGGCCCCGGGCAGCAGCGGCGCCGGCTCCCGGAGGAGGGGGGCGGCGATGCCGAGCGCGGCAAGCCCCGGCGGGAGGGAACGGGACGGGAGCAGAGCCTTCGCCAGCGCCATCTTGGAACGCAAATTGGCGGCGGCGCAGGTGCGGGGCTGTCGTAACCACGGCAACGCGGCCGCCATGATGGGGGAGGGCATGACTCGGCAGGAGGGAGGGGCTGGACTCAATACGGAAAAATGGCGGGTACACAGTGGCGCCAATGGCACCTCACCAACATGGCCGCCCCCGGGAGCCGCACTCAAGATGGCGCCTCTCCATTGGCGACAATGGCACCCATCCAATATGGCCGCCCCCAGGAGCCGCACTCAAGATGGCGCCCATCCAATATGGCCGCCCCCAGGAGCCGCACTCAAGATGGCGACGGTTCCGTCGCGACAGTTGTACCTCACCAATATGGCCGCCCCCAGGAGCCGCACTCAAGATGGCGCCTCTCCATTGGCGACAATGGCGCCCGTCCAATATGGCCGCCCTCAAACTCCCACTCCCAACATGGCGGCGCACAGCCGCACTCAAGATGGCGCCCGCCATCCGGAACTCCCTCCGGGACGCTTCTCGCCACCTCCCCTCACGTCTCCTTCCCCCGCAGCTCTCTCTTAGCCTCCCCCATGGCCACCCTATGGCGGCGGGCGGCGTGAGGCTGGAAGCGCCAGATTAGGAGGTATATGGTAGTCTGGAGTCCCTACATGGGGTTCTAATGGTGGTCGGCAGACCCTTTATGGGAGTCTATGGGGGGACATGGGGTGCCTATGGGGGTCTATGGTGGTCCGGAGACCCTTCTTGGGGTTCTATTGGGGAATATGGGAGGATATAGGGGGATTAGAGGGTCTGGAGTCTCACCCATGGGGTTCTGTGGGGGTGTGGAGACTGCAGTACCGAATTTCGGACACAAGGCGGCAGCAGCGAGCAGCGCCAGGCTCCACCCCCCCATCACCACAACCTGCAGTACCGCACATCGGACACACGACGGCAGCAGCGAGCAGCGCCAGGCTCCACACCCCCCCCATCACCACAACCTGCAGTACCGCATATCGGACACACGACGGCAGCAGCGAGCAGCGCCAGGCTCCACACCCCCCCCATCACCACAACCTGCAGTACCGCATATCGGACACACGACGGCAGCAGCGAGCAGCGCCAGGCTCCACACCCCCCCATCACCACAACCTGCAGTACCGCACATCGGACACACGACGGCAGCAGCGAGCGGCGCCAGGAGCCTTTCCCCCCTATCACAGCGCCCCTCCCATCGCTTCTACGCACTTCCCATCTCCACCACCTGCAATACCACGTTTCGGCCACATGACGGCAGCACCCACTCCATTACCCGGCGCCGCAGGGCCAACGGCCCGAGCAACGCCAGCTCCCCCGCCCAGTTTACGTCCCCCGGGGTCAGGAGCTGCTCGCTGTGAACGGGGCTGACTCCTCTCTGCCCCCCCTGGCGCCTCCGTGCCGAAAAACCCGTCCAGGCCTTCGCAGCTCACCGCTGCTCCTCTGCCAAACCATCGCCCACCGCAGTGACACTGGGGTGCCCCAAATGACACCATCTGTCCCCAGATTCCCCCCCCCTTTATATTCCACTCCCAAAGCAAAAGCAGACAAAAAAACCAACGACAACAATCCAAAAAAAAAAAGAGAAAAACTGCCCCAAGGAGCAGCTCGTTACTTCATTGCTTTAATAACTGCCATTTACACAGGTACACGCACCCAAAGAAAAACGGGGGTGCTCTGCTAGAAGGAGACAAGGCGGGGACAGCACCCCCAGTCCCTGTCCTGCAGGCTGCAGAGGATGGTGCCACGGCTCCTGCTCAGGCTCTGCTCCGCAATGCTCCCCTCCCTTCTCGTGCTGGGATGGGTGCTGCAGGGCACCACGGCCCTGGTCTCTGGTGGCCCCATCGTCCGGGGGCTACCTGTTGAGCATCACATCACCAGATGCCTGCAGCAAGTCACCTGGAAAACGCAAATGCCAAATTAGGTTTCAGCCTGATAAAAAAGAGCACAGAAGAATGCAGTCAGAGAAAGGGAGAAGATACAACAATTGGAGAGGTCAGATATGCCCTAAGGGGTATACGGACTGAAAAAGCAGAAAGCTTTGGTTGTCAATATCTGAACTCTTACAAACACTTTTTCAGCACTGCAATATTTTTCACGGTATCATTTAATTGTAACTGCACAAAACCAGAAGATTGTGCTGACAGGAGGAGACCACAAACGGAGAGGAGTAAGCTTCACGTAGCATCCCGTGCTCCGCACCAGACCTTGCTTTAAGTATTTGCCTCAAAAATAGTTCATATCAGAAACAGAAGGAGAGCTGGCGCAGACTTGATGTCAACCTTAAAGCCCATACTGTCTCTCCATGGGTCCCTGTGTGACTCTATGACACTACCGCCCCACCGTGTGTCCCTATGTGGTTTTTACAGGGTCTCTATGGGTCCTAGCCCGCCCAATGTCTCTCTATGGGTCCCTATGGGTCACTATGTCCAAATCCCCCCCCATTTGACCCTATGAAGTTTCTATAGGGTCTCTATGGGTCCCAGCCCCCCCGCAATGTCTCTCTATGGCTCCCTATGTGTCTCTATATCCACCCCCCCAAGTGTGTCCCCATAGAGTTACTATGGGGTATCTCTGGGTCGCAGCCCCCCCCAGTGTCTCTCTACAGGTCCCTATGTGTCTCTTTGTCAATACCCCCAACGAGCGTCTCCATATGGAGTTTCCATGGGGCCTCTATGGATCGCAGACCCCCCCAGTGTTTCTCTATGGGTCCCTATGTGTCTCTATGTCCATACCCCCACCCCCAGTTTTTTCCTATAAGGATTCTATGGCGGCTCAAAGGGGTCCCAGCCCCCCCCAGTATCTCTCTATGGGTCCCTAAGTGTATCTATGTCCAAACCACCTCACCTCCCAAACGTGTCCCTAAAGAGTTTCTATGGAGTCTCTATGGGTTATCGTTAGGGTTAGCGTTAGGGTTATATCTAGGTGGGCTAGGTTAAGGATACGGTGGGGGGTTGGGAGGGATTGGGGTTAGGGTTAAGGTTAGAGGGTTAGGCTAGGGTTAGGGTTTAGGGTGAGGGTTAGGGGCAGGCTTAGGTTTAGGGTTAGGATGAGGATTAGGGTTAGGTGTTAGCGGTAGGGTTAGGTTTATCAAGGGCCAGGCCCCAAGGGCAGAATCCCGAGTACTCTCCAAGACCTACAAGCATGGAGATGCAGGGACGAAATCCTATCCAGGATGAACAGGGATGCCGAGAGAACGGAGCTCCCAAGGCAGCCTGGAAACAAGCTCCAAAATTCTAATGAGCTGATGACCCTGTGACAAAAGCCATAGCATGCTTTACACTTGTAAAGCTGGAAAAGGAATGCCAAACAGGCACTTGGGTGACCAACACGAGTGGTCGGCACCCAGAGGACAGGGCCTGAGAAGTGGGCTTAAACCCCCTTCAGCTCAAGGAGATATGAAGACATCAGGACGTGAGGAAGCACCAATATAGAACATGGATCGCACACAGTCCATAAAGCACCCAAGCTGGAACTGCCCTGCTCACAGTAAGCTCACTCTACAATATAACACACTGCCTTTCCCTCAGCCCTATATTACATTTTCAACCCCTTCCTGCTATCCTGAACTCATCCCCCACACCCCAGCCCCCAAAAGGAGTCCCTCTCCTTAGCTTCCATAGTGCCATGAGTCTCAAGACAGCCTCAGTGTTCAGAACTCCCCCATCTGACACCAGCACTGTTGCAGCCATTGCCAAGTTCCTCTTTGTCATCTGCCAGAAACAAAGCAAGGCGAACCCCCTGTGCTAACAGTTATCACCACCACCCCAGCCATCGAGCTCTGCCTGTTCCATACCAAGCCACTGCCTCTTCTAAAGCTCCTCAACACTGCACTTGCCTGTTCCAAAGAGATATCAATCTGACCCCAGGCCTCTCCTGCCCTCTGGGGCCTAGAAGTGCAACAAAGGCAAATGACCACGGTTCTTGCAAAAACTGATCAGCTCCACAGTCCTTCTCTTTATATCCCTGACTCACATGAAGCACTCATTTGCCCTCGAATGGAGAGGGCAAGACCTGGAATAGAAAACACAAATACTGAATCCCTTTGCCATGTTTTTCTCCACTCTGAGCCACCACCCACCCTCACAAACCCCTCACCTACTCACAGCTGCAAATGTAGCTTGGAGCAAGACCCCAAAAGACTACTGAGCAAATGACTCAAAGCAAAAGCCCGACTCTGCTTTATGCACATAAACCTGGGGAAAAAAAACCCGATCCACTGTCAGGCAATCAGCTTGAGCAGTGAGTATCTGAAAGACAAGGTCCTAGGAGCAGGCTGAGCGCCTTTAACTCAATAAGCCATGTGGAAGCGCCAGCACAGAATACAAGCAAACGCAGTCCTTAACACAGTCAAGCTGTACTACCCTGACCACTGTAAGATGATGTTATTACGCATCTCACTTCTTTCTCCTCACCCCGATGGTACATTTAAAACCCGTTCCTGCTAGACTGATATTGTCCCCCACACCTCTGCTCCCAAAAAGTAGCCCCTCTGTGTAGTTTTCCTATTGCCATAAATCTCTAGCTAGGCTTATTGCTCCGAACTCTTACACTAGACACCTGTCTGATGGCTGCATTTGCCAATTTAGTCTTCATCATCTGCAGTAAGAAAAGCAAAAAATAAAACAGAAAAAGAAAGCAAAACAAAAATTCAGCCACACAACAGTTTGTAATCAGACAAACAGAAGAAAAACACAGTTGGGGCTATCATTGTCACCACCACCAGACTGGTCAATGCTTACTTATTCCTTTAGCAACTTACTGCCTCATCCTTAACTCCACCAACATTTGCTCAGCTGGTCCTAAATTACTTCTGAATGCTACACCAGGGTTCTCCTCCCCTTCCGAACTTAAAAAAGCAGACACAAGTGAGCATTGCACTGGTGATAAGTACTTGACCCCACCATCCTTGTCATTATCTCCCTGACTCACTGGAAATGGTTAACTGCCTTCACAGGCAACTGCACAGAGCCTACAAAGACGACTAAAAGTAGGACCCACCCTCAAGTAACATTCAACTGTCAGTCACCCACCTCACACGAAATCCTCCTCACTGCAGAATTTTAGTTCTCAGGACTTGGATGTGACTCCATGAAAAGAAATATAAACAAATGCAAACTGACCACAGCTAGTGAAAAATGTCTTTCCTGTGAAAGTCTTAACCCCAGCTTGATTATATACGATGCTGATACACCAAGCACCCAACAGGTATGTCTGCTACACCGAACCTTCTATGCCACTTAAAAAGCAGCAACAGAAGTTGACTTAAAGTACTTAAAACCAATGAAAATATATAGCTCTACAGTCACCTGGTCAGTGTCCACATTAACCAGTAAGAGAACAGGAAAAAGTCAGCTCTGTGAAAATCAACCCTGAGAAAACACTCCTGCAGAGACAAATTACAGCTATACCCCAAAACATAACGCACATAGAAACTCTAAAGAACAAACCTTATGTACACTTGAAAGCCTTCAAGCAAACAAACTGAAAGTTGAAAACTACTCTTTTACCTTTCCCTCCCCCCAAAAAGTTTTTTAGCAGCCACTATGTCCCACACCAACCTCACAATTTTTTTTGCTCCTCATTAGACAGTCATTCAATGTAACTTCCAAAAGAGCAAAGACTCCAAACCATCAATGAAAAACCTTCTAGACATGTAACATGCATGTTCCTTCAGGAGCCACAATCTTCACCATAACATACAAAATAAAAGAGAAACAATACACATGTAATACAAACACAGACCAAAAAAAAAACTTCTGGCGCAACTGAAGCAACTGAGAAAAACCACAGAACACTGCTTAAAGTCCCTCAAAAAAACAGCAGAGCAAAAAAACTACAACAAAAAAACCCCCTCACAAACCATACACAAACACAAACCTAACCAATCAACTCATTAGCATAAAACCCACCAAAAACACACACACAAAAAACCAAAAGCAGAAACAATACCATCAAAAAACCTACCTTCAAGAGAGACAAACCCAAAGGAAACCCACTAGTACAAGGCTGATGCCTTATATACCCCAGAGCCTACCCACAACCCTTCCCACAATGCTGTGGGGACAGGGGTGGGTCAGACCATCAGGTGGGATACCAGCAGCTTGACGAGGTACAGGTGGGGTTTTTCCTATCTGGCTCTGGTTCCTTGGCTGCTCCCTGGCTTTAACTTTCTGGCTTTCTTTCTCAGGCTTGGACTCACATTCAAAACTCACAGGGCACGTAGGCTCGCTCTCACGCAGACTGGCCCATAACCATATTCCTCTGTAGGCCACACACGCATTCTCCTGCTGAGGTTCTGGGGCTGAAATTGTGAAGTTCAGACTCCCATTGTTAACCCGCAGACCCACAAAGGCTCCTTTCACACAGACCGGCTCAGGTCCACACTCACGTTTACACCGCGCAGGCGCTCCAGCTCACACCTTGGCTCACGCTCGCTTCGCCTCAATCTGACACGCCGGAGGGGTCAAAGGTCGCGCGGCCACGGCCGCCCCCGGGGCCCCGGTTACCGGTAAACGAGCGACTTCCGGTGCACTTCCGGGTTTCCGGTCAACATCCGGGTTCGTATTTCCGCTTCTCTTCCTGTTTCCGTTGCCAGTCAGGGCCGCCATTTCCGGTTTCCCGGGTCGGGTCGGGGGGCGTTGGGGATGCGATTTCGGGGCGGATTTAGGGCTCGGGGGGCGGTTGGGGTTGGGGATAGGGTTAGGGTTAGGGTTAGGGTTAGGGATAGGGTTGGGGTTGGGTTTGGGGTTGTTGGGGCAGCTAGGGTTAGGGTAGTCTTGTGCAAGTTTTTATTCTGAACCCTAGATAAGTTTGGATATGATGTCCAAATATGATATGATCTCTTATCCTAGGTAAGTGTGGTATGAGAAGGGATTTTCCTTGAGGAGGAAATGAGGAGAGAAAATAAGCCCATCTTCTCACCTTTCAGACAGCCAGGGCTTTGCCGTAGCCCTTAAGCAATGATGTGGACAAGAGATGCCATGGGTGACAGAGTGGCTTTTCTTCCTCTCTTCCAGAAAGTCTCCCAAGGGCTCTGGTCTTGCGTGCAATATGCACCATGGCTGCTTTGTGTTGCTAACCAAAGAAACAGGCGAGCTGAATGGGCCCTCCCTTGGAGCCCATGTCTGCTTCCTGTTCAGTGCCTGGTCCCTGTCCCTCTAGGCTCAGAGATGTCTGCAGGTTAGGGATGAGGGCACAGGAGATGCTCCCTCAGCGTGTCAGATCACAGCCACCTGCATCAGCACAGGAAAAGGAAATAAATGGTGGTTTCTGGCAGGGATATTGTGGCTATACAAAGTGATGACTTGGCTTATGAGGACCACTTTCCTGGTGTTACGGGTAACATCCGGCCATAAATGTGAGGCCCATCTC
Organism: Myiopsitta monachus; assembly: GCA_017639245.1. Lineage (NCBI taxonomy): Eukaryota > Metazoa > Chordata > Aves > Psittaciformes > Psittacidae > Myiopsitta > Myiopsitta monachus. The sequence goes on from CM029919.1 coordinate 5,566,808, forward strand.
TCTGAGGGATAAGCCAGCAATGGTCCACAGCTTGCCAGTAACAAAGGGGGCTACTACATCTGAATTCAGAGAGAGAGGTGGTTCAAGAAACTTGTTCTGCTATGTGCATAGATTCTGGGATGTAGCCCACCTACTTTGTGCCCAGTTTGGGGGCATATGACAAAAAGGTTGTCTTACTTGGAGTTGCTGTGTAAGCTGCATAGTCAGTGGGTTGAGAGGGGTTGAGTGGCTGCAGAGGAGACTTGTCACCCTTCTTGGGCACTCAGGTGCCTCAGGACTGCATGCTGTTGCTATTCAAAGCATGGGTTCCTTGGGGACTGAGTTTGGTAGTCCCCAAAATTCAGTGGATGCCATGGTCTGTAGAGAGTTTCTCACCCTTCACATCTCACACACTGGCAGCAATAAATGCTTATATTGACCAGGAACAAGTCATTTGCAGCCATGCCAGGGCAGGATGTACAGCTGCTGTTATATCTGTAACCTTTCAGTGGAAATACAGCATTTTTCAGAGGCATACAAGAACTGCATTACTGGCAGCTATCTCAGGATATACCTGCAATTTAACTAGGAGGGAAGAAAACCTTTAAACCAAGTTTCTCCCTGCCACCAGCACTTTGATCTACGTCTTTCCTTCCTCTCCATCTTCTGTCCAGTAAAACACACTTGAACACTGTAAAAACTGTATGGATAAGACATTAAGTTTGAAAAACTGGATACAATTAGAGATTAAAAAATGAGGGTATGAGTTAATGTGAGCTCATTATATATCTTTAGTGTTTTTTTCTGTCTTTTACATGGTAACAGCATTCAACCAGGCACATTTCCAAGGAGAAATAGATAAATCAAACCCAGAAAATTTTATAGGCACATTCTAGCTAAGATGCAGCTGCTGTATCTAAAAAATAAAAAGAGAGAGAGAAAAGAAGAACCTTCATATTTCTCCTGCCCTTCTGCATATTATTATTGTGTTTCTTGGGTTTTTTTTTAAATGATTATAGTAATCACGTCTGAGACTGTCTCAGTGCAGTCATTAGGTACATAGTCCATTTTGGGAACAAATATTCAAGTGTTATTTGATTTTACACCCGTATGTAAGTAAAAAGATAATTGTGACATTTTTGGACAAAAATCCAAATATTGTGGAGCCAAATTTCATGCTAAAATGTCACTGCTTTTATTTGGCTCTTCGACCTAATTTAAATCAGCATCCAAGTTCCTCACTTCATGCTCCTCAGGGGCAGTAGTTGGCAGGAGGTCTGTGATACAGCTGGGACAGGTCTGGAGCCCAATGTGGCAGGGTGCACATTCACATGGCAGCACCACCCAACAGCCAAAGCAGGGGCTTGTTCACTGTCCCTGCAACAGTCTCCAAGACACATGTCCCACTCTGCCGTGTCCGCTCTGTGGTGTCACACTGAGTCAATTCAGGTAAATGCAGTTTAACCACTTCTTGTTTGGGCAACTCGCCAGCCAAGCAAGACTGATCCCATGTTCATTTGCCATCTCCAAGCTTAGATTGCCAATACTCTCATGGACATCTAACACAACTTAGCACTCAAAATGGGTTAATGTCATAAGTAATTCCATCCCAAATGTAGTTTCTGACTCCTTCCTCCCAGTCCTTAGTCACAGTGTAAGTTTGGGTATATGAGGGCTTTCATCAGCCCAGAGAGAAGAGGGCTGGCCATACAGTGAGCAATTGATTTTGCATGAGTACATTACTGATGGTTTGCCAGGGCCCCAGGTTGAAGGAGCCCTTGTTCACCGGGTCACCTTCAGCATCCTCCACCTTGGAAGAAGCCCCTCACCCTTCTCTAGCCTTCTGTCCCTGCTGCTGCTTACACTGCCAATTGTCCTGCTTTGCTCTGGGGAGTGGGCTCTCACCAGCTTTCCCTCTGTCCTGGGTTCAGCAGTAGCAGTCATTTTTTCTCCTTGGTAGCTGGTGCAGTGCTGTGTTTTTGACTTTCGGCCTGGGAACAGCGCTGATAACACCGATGTTTTCAGTTACTGCTTGGTAATGTTTTGGTCTGACCAAGGACTTTCTGAGTCTCATGCTCTGCCGGGGAGGAGGGGAAGCCGGGAGGAAGCAGAGACAGGACACCTGACCCAAACTGACCAAAGAGGTATCCCATACCACAGCACGTCATGCCCAGGATGTAAAAAAACTGGGGGCAGGAACCCGGAAGAGTTCAGTTGACAGCTCGGTCATCGGGTGGCGAGCAGTTGTATCCTCTTCCCTTGTATTTCCCTGGTCATTATTATTATTATTGGTGGCAGCAGCAGTGGTTTGTGTTATACCTTAGTTACTGGACTGTTCTTATCTCAACCCGTGGGAGTTACATTCTTTCGATTCTTCTCCCCATTCCCTCCCAACCTCGGAGTGGGGGGAAAGAAAGGGGGGGAGTGAGTGAGTGTGCTGCGTGATTTACAGCTTGAACCAGGACACCCTCTTTCCTAATAAGCACTGTTCAGTGTTACAGGACGCCCCATCCCTGGCAGTGTTCAATGGTAGGTTGGGCAGTGTTTTGAGCAACCCTGTCTAGTAGAAGGTGTCCCTGCCTATGGCAGAGGGGGTGGAACTGGATGATCTTTAAGGTCCCTTCCAACCCAAACCGTTCTGTGATTCTGTGATTACTCCTGCAGTGATTTGCGTTTCTTAAGGCGAGCGGCGGGCAGCTGAGAGGGACGGCCGCGGCCGTGCCCCGCCGCAGTGCTCAGCAGATGGTGCTGTTGGCTCAGCTGCGGCAGCCGTTCGGCGCCGGCACCGCTGTCCTACCAGCGCGCCCTCCGAGCCGCTGGGGAACGGCATCCAGACCAAAGATGGGGATCTTGGCAATGGGGTTTTTACATCATCAATGGGTCTACCATAAAATGTCCTTTCTTCCAGGTGTGCAGTTACCGAGGTGCTTCAGGAAACGTGCTCATGGTGTAGAGCAGAGCTCTGGAGCAGGAGTAAAGGTCTCACTTTTTCCTTCAGCTCTTAATTTGCAGGGAAAAGAGCATTTTATGCAGAGACTGGGACCTTCATGCTCCAAAATAGACTGTTCAGATGAGGTCTTCTGCCAGCTCTGAACCAAACTATTTCATCTGGAGCTGGATCCAAGAACCTGAAGTTTCTAAGGTTTTTCTGGAGACATAAGAAATGCAGAATCCATGTCCCTAGCTGTATGCATTTCCACGTGTGTCTTTCCTGCCAGTTGCCCGCCCTCACCTTCTCCTTGGGTAGCAGGGCTCAAGCAGAGACACAGCTAAACCAGAATTTCACTGCCTTAATTTTTTCCCATCATCTTTCTTTGGCAGGAGCAAATGTGAACATAAAAACAAACCACCAAGATGAGGAGACTCCTCTACACATTGTTGCACGTTTGGGTGTCCCAGAGCTTGTGGCCTTTTACATGGAACAAGGAGCACAAATTGATGCTCTCAATGCCTACATGGAGACTCCCCCGGCCTGTGCCACCTATTGAGCCCTTCACTATAAGGATCAGATATACAGCCCAGATCATCACGTAATCTGTCAGATGCTGCTAGACTATAAAGCTGAAGTGAACACTCGTGATGAGGATTTCAAATCACTGCTCCACAAAGCTGCCTGGAACTGTGATCATGTCCTGCCACATATGCTGCTGGAGGCAGGAGCAGAAGCAAACATCTTGGATGTCAATGGCTGTGCACCCCTACAGTATATCATAAAAGTGACATCTGTGTGGCCAGCTGCCCAGTCTGACATCTGCTACCAGCTGCTACTGAACCATGGTGCAGCTAGCATATATCCTCTGCAATTCCACAAGGTTAAGGATGGCTTTGAACAGTAGGGATATGGAGAGAGGTGATGTCTTCAACAGGAATGTGACGAGATATCCAAACTTCAGGGCTTTGTGCTATCTGGATTTGCTGGAGTCATGTAAACTTGGGGCCCAGAATGCCCAAAACCTTGTGAGGCAACCTGTTGTAAGAGTGGTGTCATTTAACTGAAGAGAAATTATAGTTGCCAGTGCCAGAAACCAGACCCAGATCCCATTTTTACTCTTAACCAAACTGACAACCCAAACTCTAAATGCTGGTTCAGCCCTAATTTTTCAGAGCTGATTCACTTTCTCATTTCAGAAAACCCATACGCCTTTGCCAAACCTGGCTTCACACAAACTAAGTTCACAAACCTTAACTGGGTTATATGAAATACTTATTTCATGGCCTCTGCCAAAGACTGGAGATCAGAATAGTTGGTTCAGTTTGTCACTTCTGACCTTTAAAAATCTATTCAAATCTATTCAATATTAAATGGATTTCAGCAAAACTTCGGCTTATTCCTAGGAAATATCAGAAATTAAGGGGAAATGCTGGGCCTGGGCTCACAGTTGATGAAAAAAAAGAATAAAAATTAACTTCTGGATCCCTTCCAGAGCACTTCTGAACATCTGCAAAGCCCAAGGCACTGACAGAAGCAGATGACAGTCTGGTATCAGACAACTAAGCAAGCTTGCTATAGTCAGGACTTATTGTCTATTTTCCAGTGCCCTGGGCAACATTTTGCAGCTCCTCCGCTGCATATGTAGTTTTAACAAGCTGAGCAACCAGAAACCTTTGAATAAAACACACAACTTCTGGTTGTGCCCTCTTAAGTGCAGTATGAGCTGCCCCATCTGTAACAGAGTAATGCTTAGTCCCCTAGAGCGTGCTTGAGAAACAGGTCTGGGGTGTCCTCTTCCTGCTGCCACCTTTATCCTGTTGCATGGAGTGGGTGTCCCCTCCAAACCACCATTTGCCCATCTGTAAAATATGCAGGATGATAGTTATCCTAGAGGGATGTTCTGCAGTTTTGCTTGTGGAAGCCTGGCAACCACGTCAGGCAAAACTGCATCATATGGTGTGAATGCAAACTGATATTCCCTGAGTGTGAGTGACAATAGACTTGGTATTTTTTTCCTACTGAGCTAAAGTCACTGGGCAGAGCAGTTGTTTCAGTGTCTCGTGTGGCTTGGAATTCTTACTTCTGAGCTGTGTTATCTCCCAGTCTTCTTTTAAATTTTCCTGTAACGATGCATTTTTGATTCATAAAATGGGATTTTTTCTGTTCCTGTGCTGCATGACCTGAAGCAAGCGCTTTGTGCATGGCTTTGTCTGGTGCTGAGTCACTCAACCCAGCTATGAGCAAATTATCTCCAGATCTGGGTGATGAAGCACACACTGTCAGCAAGCTAGACTGCTCTGGAGATCTAAGTTAGTACTTCTGTATGGTGTTAAAACTGGGGTTCACTGAGGGTTAGCCTGGGTTTTGTTGCTGTACTTGCACTTAGTGTAGACAGGGCTTGTGTCTTTTGTATCTCCAGCCTTATCTGCTTGTAATTCTTTGGCAGTGTCTGCCTCAGTATGCCACTGCAGAGTGCCAAGAATCCAGACTAGCCCCAGCTCCTCGGTGGTACTCACAATCTCTCTCCATCCTGCCTCCAGGTGCTACAAACCTGTCATTCCCACCCCAGAGCTGTGGAGGTTGTTGTCAATACCTATGAGCATATCAAATCAACATTGAAGAGGAAAGCAGCCATACCTGATGATGTCCTTGAGGTAAGCTCTTAAGGAGTTGTAACCAAGTAAAATCCAAGCTCATTATTTGCATTCTCCATATCCCACCATAGAAAAGTGAGAATGCCTTTGAAAGAGAAGAGCATCTCAGAGGGTTCAGGACTTGCTCATTTAATACCACTCACTTGACAAAAGCGTATCGCTCATTCACAAAAGATGCGTTTTTGAGAAATTTTCATTGCACCATTATTCTATGGACACCCTCTGTCAGCAGTGGTGCAGGAGCTCAGCAGTCCCTGCACTCAGCCAGTGCAAAGGTTCTGGCTGTCATTGGTCTTTCTTCTGATCTGTATATTTATATTTTGCTTAAATCAACAAATGCTGTAAAAGTACCATGTTACACGGGTATGACCACGTATGTTTAGGGTCCTTTGCGTAGGTTGGGTTTCTGTAAGCAGGACTGGTTAGCTGCAAGTACAAAAGAGAATTTAAATGAAGAGATCAAAGATGAAAAGACGTTTGTTACCAAAAGGCAAAACTGTGGTACAAACTTCACACTTTGACATAAGTATCCCTTTAATTCAGAAATCCTCATAGTCCCAGTATTCCAGCTTAAACCTAGTTTTTTATTAATACCAGGCTTTTTTGAGATTTTCAAATCAGTGCTGAAGTTATGTGAGCCAGTATCTCCTATACATTTCCAGTGACATTTAGGGAGCTTCATCCATATTATAATGCAGACTTATGTCACCTGAGGAACTATGAGGCTTTTGGGGGTCAGATTTGTTAAAAAAAAAACAAAGAAAAAATGAAAAAGAAAAGAAATCATTTGGGGGAACACAGAAGTGAAAGTTAAATGGTTCGTTTTCACCTTAATTACAACAAAAAGAAGAAGAATTTGTCTTCAAATAAAAAATCGAATCTGAAATATTGGAAAATTCCTATTTGGAAAAGTCCACGGTTGCTCTATTTCTTTGTTGAGATTTTCATTTTACTTGTCAAAGCGATTTGCTGAATTTGACACGAAATTGAAGAAAACTCTTTGTTGACACAAATCCATACTTTTCTATTCAGAAAGTGTATCAGAAAATATATGTGACCAGACCTGTCAAGTAGCGAGATTATAAAACAAGATCAAGTCACACATAGTCACACATTTACTGTACGCTGCTTTTATTTCAACATCATTTCCAAGCATCTGCCCTTTTTTCCTTGTGGGAAAGCAATTTTACTTGCTCTAAAAGGCTGCTGGGGCAATGAGTAACACCAAAGGTACTTTGCTGTTCACAGCCCCAGAGAACTCATCAGTAATACTAGCATTATACTTTCTCACTGCCTACAGTGAGGTTTAGAGGCTTAACTTGTCCACATGCACTGACCCTGAGCATTCAGGTCAGAACTAACACCACAGAGGAACCCCCACCTCCAACAATTGGATATAAGACATACCAAACCCAAAGATTTCATTGTGGTCTTTAACTTAACACTTAATCTTTGAGGCAAGCAGAAGAATTTTGTGCAGGCTTTTGGCTAAACCAAGTCCCTAGTGCTTGATGTGCCTCCAAGCAGCAGGATAGTTGTGCTTCTTACTTTGCTCTGCCAAGGGCTGCATGTAGGCAGGGGAAACAGAGGGAAGGAAAACAGCATTATTGCCCTAAAACACGTTTGTGTTCTTTTACAGCGGCGCAAGGATTTCTATGATTCTCTGTTCACTGTGTGCAGCAATTTACCACGGTCACTCATGCATTTATGCAGATATGCTATTCGGGCAATACTGTCAGAAAGGTGCCACAGAAAGGTTCCTTTGCTCTCTATCCCCCTGTCCATGAAGAAATACTTGCTGCTGGAACCAGAAGGAATCATCTACTGAGCTGCAGCAGAGTGGGCACTGGCATCTCCCTTCCTGGATCCATGTGCCTCTGTGGGGTGCTGGAGATCCAGGCACAACCCTGACCTTTGATAACCCTTCACTTCTTACAGTTGCAGGCCAGCCTGAAGCTGGGCTGGGGTTTACTGGCTCTCCTTGGAGCTGCTCTTTCCCTGCACTGAGGAATCGCAGCTGCAGGTTGTGCTGGGGAAGGCCCCTGCTCCAAACAAAAACAGGAATACATACTTCCAAGCTTTATTCATCCTGGCTTAAATGTTGCTGCTGCTTCCTTTGATTATTATTCTACTGCCTGCTAGATAGCATTAGATTCAATCTGCGCAACCTTTGATACTGTTTCACTGTAATTAGAAAGCGTATTGTCAAAACATAGAGCATTTATTAGAGTAATGGAAATGCTTTCCCAGAAAGACATAGGCAAACTGCTTTGAATCGTGACCACAGACAGGATCTCAGTAATTTCCATATTTTCCTGTGGATTGACTCTCAACTCCGTTAGTTCACTGTTCGCTTTACCTGTCTGTATCTTATAAAGCTTTGTCATAATAACACCCTTTTTAATGGTAAGAATTTTTTCCATTATCAATCTTAGTATGTGAATAGGATTGAAGTCTGCAGCACTGAAATTTCTGTATGCTGATATTCATGCTCAGGTAGCTTTTAGCAGATGCTGTCTCTGTTTCTCCTCTCACTGTGACCAATGATAAATGCATATCCTGGTGTCAAGAAACAGAGGAAGAATGGACTTGCTCCTGCAACCTGCACAGCATCCATATATCCCTCAGGATGGTACTGGATTGGATTTGAGAAGAACATAGACCTTCTCTTCTGTGACTTTAAAAGGAACCTAGCCTGCTAACATGGACTATACACCTAATTTTTGGGTAGCTAAGTGCAGGTGAGAGGAATACCACCTTAATTGGAAGGTGTTAACAAGATGCAGATGTGTTGGCAGTGCTGTGACAGACCTGCCCGTCCCCCTGATTTGCAGTCCTGGAGTCTTTTGGACCTGCCAGTGCTGGTTTCCTTGCTCAGCAGGAAAACATTTCTCTCAACCAAGCTACCGTCTCCATTCCAGGAGGATGAAATACAGGTCAGTGGCAGTTCACACACCAAGTATCCCATATCAAAGCTAAGTGTGTGATCTGACCTACAGATAAACCCCATTGTTCTTTCATTTTTTAGTTTGATACAATCATTCTGGGCTGTTCCACATTTTTTAGACCCTGACAATTCGGGGCTCTGTTAAAAGGGAGGTAAGCCATGGCCACCATTGGGAGCCAGTAACTCCTGACTTCTCATAGGATCTCTGGCTGTGAAGCTCTCATTCCTCCTCATTATTATTATTATCTCTTTCCAAGAGAGCCCACAGCACTTCAGGCTCTTCCCAACTGCACAATAGTGGCCAAGCTGCTCAGTACCTCTGTGTCTTACAAACTGGCAGTAACAGCACTTGAAGAAATATGCAGATTATCTACTGTTGTAAATCACTTCTCCTTCTTTTCATCTCAGATTTCATGAATCAAAGCTTGTACGCTGTATTAGGAGAGAATCCAATGCATGGGTCTGTTTATGTCTAGGTAGGCAGCGCTGTAGATTGCTATTTAACAGTTTCCAGTTCTAATGGAGAATTTCAAAGACAACACAGACCATGAGAAATGCTTTTTTGTATGAATGAAGTTTTAACATAGGTCCTTTTAGTTTGCTAAACTGATGAAGGATTTCTATAGTGTTGCAAAGATATCTGTGTCAGAGACACTATAGTAGTTTACAGGGGAGAACGATCAAGATCTGGGGATGTTTTTCTACAGAAAAATCCACTTGAGGCAGTTCCAGGTCGATGGGATCCACTGAATTCTGCACTGAGGAAAACCAGGCAATTTGGAAGAACAAAAAAAGCTTAGGTTATCTAGACCCACTGCTTTCCTAGGTGATGAACCTATGTAAAGCACAAGGAAGATGAAGTTCAAACTGGTCTACGCAAGAAAATGTTGCTTTCTGAACAGTCTGACAATGAGGCAAGCTGAGTAATCCAGAAGAGACAGATGGAGGTAGCTGATTTTATTTGGAACACATCCCCATGCTGGATGCTTCTGGAAGTGAAATTCTGCATCTGGAAGAGGGAGGTTTAAGGCAGAACAATAGCAGCATTTTCTGATCTGTCATAGTCAGGACTCTCTTGCTGTGAGCGAAGAAAAAAGGCTGTCACCAGTGTTCCTAAATTCTCACTGATCCTCCCCCTCTGCAGTGAACACACTTAATTTTTATTCTGTGGGCACCCAGCCTCACTTGCAAGCTTTGTACCAAGCAGGTGCCAGATTATAGCCATTGTGGTATCTGACAGGGAGCACAGTGGGATCAAGCTGATTATAGTCATAGGAATTTGCAAGCTGTTAAAAACACTGGAGAACATCCCTATCACATATAAAAGACCTGATTGATGCACTTTAATTGCTTTTGTTGGTGGCGTTAGAAAGACCAACAGCAAGCAAACCTTAATATTTTTACCTTTTAGCATTTCTTTCTCTTACTATACCCTATTCCCACACACTGGATGAAGTTGCTCACATAAGGCATGATACCTAATAATGAGCTCATCATTTATTAAATTTATGGAGTGCACAGTCTTATTCTGACTTAGTGCAGATGCCTTGAAATTTCATGCTGTTATATAACTCCTGATCATGCTGTTATGTATTCAAACCTGCAACAGATTGGGTGGCTGCAGGTGGAAATAATGAGAGTCTGGGATGTCACCCCTACACTGCACATTTGAACCTAGTCATGACCTAAAATGACAGAACATTGTTTTCAGGATTGTTTGGTGTCTCCTGTGAAATGAGCTGCTTTTTGCCATTTGGCTTTTTAGTAGAGATGTAGCCATATTTGAGATATTTCCACTGCATTTCACAGATGATTAGAATATTTAAAGCACAGATAGGTAAAAAGAATTAACTAGTTATAAGTGCCCTTAATGATTTCTCAGTAGATAGCAATAAGATTATGGGTTTTTGTCCTTGTGCTTTTTAAGACATGTAGAGATGTTCTTAAGCTACATGCATTCTTGACAAAAGTAGTTATCACATTGTTCTGGGTTCAGCAGTAGCAGTCATTTTTTCTCATTCTTAGTAGATGGTGCAGTGCTGTGGGTTTGACTTTCAGCCTGAGAACAATGCTCATAACACCAATGGTTTTAGTTGTTGCTCAGTAATATTTCCTCTGACCAAGGACTTTCTGAATCTCATGCTCTGCCAGGGAGGAGAGGAAGCCAGGTGGAAGCAGAGACAGGACACCTGACCCAAACTGACCAAAGGAGTACTCCATACCAGAGCACGTCATGCCCAGTATATAAACTGGGGGCAGTTACTTGGAAGGGTTAGATCACTTCTGGATCAGGCTGGGTATCGGTCAGCAGGTGGTGAGTGGTTGTGTAGAATACAACCCCATCCTTCCAGGAGCTGGGGGAATGTCTCCTTCATAGGTTGACCACCTGAGGAGGGAAAAAAAAGATGTGTAATTTCTAAACACTTCTATTATATACCTCCCAAAGTATAGAGGTGAAGACCACACTGGGAACACAAGCCAGATCAGTTTCATGATCAATGAGTTTATTGTATTGCAAGTCATTACCATAAAGTACAGTGAAACAAGAACCTTAGCCCAAGCCCCCCAGCTGATAAACACTAAACCATCAAATACCAGCTGTAAGTAAGGTACGACATGCTGAAACTCCGAAAGCAAGTGCAACAACTTTGAGAGCCAATAAATCAGCATTGTGACGAGTGACTAGTAATCCAAAACAATGAATGCTTATCACAAATACGATTAGACACACTCTGGTCAGATCTGTCGTTACCTCAACCCTTCATGCCCCATGTTGGGCACCAAAAAGAACTGTCGTGGTTTAAGCCCAGCTGGCAACCCAGAACCATGCAACTTCTCGCTCACTCCCCCTTTTCCCTCTGGCTCCCGGAGGGATGGGGAGGAGAATCAAAAGAATGTAACTCCCAGCGGTTGAGATAAGAACACTCCAGTAACTAAGGTATAACACAAACCACTGCTGCTACCACCAATAGTAATAATGACAAGGGAAATAACAAGGGAAGAGAATACAACAGCTCACCACCCGCCAACCGATACCCAGCCCAACTGAGTAGTGATCTAACCCTTCCGGGTAACTGCCCCCAGTTTACATCCTCGGCATGATGTGCTGTGGTATGGAATACCTCTTTGGCCAGTTTGGGTCAGGTGTCCTGTCTCTGCTTCCTCCCGGCTTCCCCTCCTCCCTGGTAGAGCATGAGGCTCAGAAAGTCCTTGGTCAGACCAAAACACTCCCAAGCAGTAACTGAAAACATCGGTGTTATCAGTGCTGTTCCCGGGCTGAAAGTCAAAACCACAGCACTGCACCAGCTACTGAGAAAGAGAAAAATGACTACTACTGCTGAACCCAGGACATACATCTATGATGGTAGAGATACTCTGCATGTATTTGTGGGCAAGTGCAGAGCCATAATTCAGCTGTTTATGGAAGCACAGCCATCTGCTATATAAAGTGCTTTTGCAATAATTTTAAACTTAGCCCCTGATGTCTGATTGAATCCAGCTTGACTCAAAACTCCAGTAATTTATCCAGGGAGAATATGTAGGTGAAACTGAAATCTAACTGTGTTCAGGACTGCATTTTCCTGCAAAACCTTTAAACTTCTATTCATATTTGGTCACCCTTTAGATACCAGGACAGTAAGCCTAAAGCAGCATGGTGAGTTCAGCTCTCCAAGACGTCAGCTTGTCCTGCCAGCCTAATGACAAGAAGAGGAGCCAGAGACTGCAAAGCATCAACCCATTGGAAGAGGAAACAGTAAATGTTGACCAGTTCCTGCTCAGCCTCTATCCAACGTGTTTTTAAACCTTCACCATTGGTCCCTGAGACAGGCCAGTTTCCCAGTGCTGCTGGTGGCAGCAGGGGAAGGTTATATTCTCAGCTGCCCTCTGCTTTGTGCAATAGTATCGAGACCATAAGGGTTGCACAAGGCATAAAGATGTGATAAGTCTCCACAAAGATGGCTTTGAATAAGTATTGAACTGTCCATATACAGACTGGTCCTAACGTGTGATACATGTTTTGTTAATGTGCTAATTACTGCTACTTTAAGTTCAATAGTCAATGTCACTCACCTCTGTGCCAAAACCAAGCTCTCTGATGAGCGTCCATTGCTTGCCCAAATGGCAGTGATACTCAGCCTCAGGATCTTCAGCATGAGGGGATTCTGGTTCCACATCCCTTACTCCTCTGATTGATAGTGAACTGCGTTAAGATGAATTTACATTATAAAATCTGGGTTCAAAGCCCAGACTAAAATACAGGGCCTTGGGACCACCTGGCACAGGCAGTCTGCCTTAGTCTTTCTGCCCTTAGCATTTGAAAAGCCAGCAGAGGAAGGGGATGGTTTCCCTGGGCCCTTTTCATGCTGTTGTATGGCATTGTCCTTAGGGCTGCAGGGAGGATGATGAGGCTACATCATCTTGCAAGTTTTGGACCAAAACTCCGGACTACATGAAAGCAGAATGGTGTTGAAATGCCCATTTTGATTCTGGCAGCTAGACGTGTATACATTGGCATGTGTGTGCATCAGTGTGTGTGTGTATGTGTGAGACTTGCAAAGAGATCCCAGTCAAAATCTTTGATCTGGTTTCAGCTGGAGTTTTTCAACCCAAATCAGCCTATCAGAGCGGAAACTAAGAAATTCCCGTAAGTGTTTTGGCATCAGCAAACTTACTTATTCAAAACCACTTCCCATCATGAAAAAACATTTTTCTTCTCTCCATGGGACAATATCTTACAGCCTATACGCCAGTTTTGACAGAATCAAGTTAACTGCTGGGGTCATGAATTTATATCAATCTCCCAGGCTGAGCAACACTGACAACCATTTTCCTTAAATGTTAGGAACACAAACAAATATTGTGGGGTAGGGGAAGAGGTCTGGTCTGCCATGAAAGGTGGCAGCTTCACCTTTAGCTGCAAGCACTGCTGGAGCACTTAAAATGATCACAGAGCCCCAGCTCATTCATATTTGGGGACTATCCTTTGAAAACACACTAATGCTTTTGGCAGCAGATTTTGCCCATGGGACAAGTATCTTTAAATTAAACATGGAAGAGTTCAGTCTTTAAGACTGAAAGGAAGATTGAAACAGTCTGGGATGGCCTATGCTATTATATACCTTTATTAAACTCACAGAAGTCAAAGAGTTATTCCAGCTTTTTGGTGCACTGCATGGTCTGCAAGGCTCATGAAGGGCTGCTGTTGCTTTTCTAAAATGCTGCAAGGTATAGATGGGTCAGACATAGTAATATTTCCATTTACTTTCAGGATATGGCAGTAGAATTTCACTGTACTCCCTAGGGTTTGCTATTCTACTAAATGACAGTGTAGAACATGCTATTAGCAGAGATGCCAAAGCCAGGCTAGCATCTGACACCTCAACCTCCCCGTGAATTATACTAAAGTAGTAGAAAGATCTACCACAGTCTCTATTTGTAGAACTGCAGGGACCTGTGGTACGGCAGACGAGTGGGTCAGAAAAGATTGCTATATACAGCAACTGTCAGGTGAAATTGGTTGGCTGCGCAGAAATTTGTTTCTGTCTATTTCTCCAAATGCATCTTAAGCTTCAAAAGACACAAAGTGGAAAGGTGACAATGGGTATTATGCATTCCAACGACCTGTTTGATTTTAGTACAGTTAACATTTTCTTAGCAAGTGGCAGCTGCGTGTTGTCCTTTACCTTGCACAGGCACCCTGTGGAGTGCTGCTATGTTACAATTAAGGTGTTTGAAACACGGGAAGCAGGGCATGTGATGATTTTTACACCACTGGTGAACTGTTCAGTTCTGTTCTTTCAAGATGGGGCTAGCTGGGAATGCTGGTATTACCCTTTTGCCTAGTGCTAGAATCACACCTCATTTTAACCTTATAACAGTACAATTGATGTGGCAGCTAAGGCTATTGGTACTGCAATTAGCACTGAGTTTATGTCAGTAGTAACTGACAGTAGGGAATTGCACTACCTCACTGTAGCCATAAGCTTGCTGTCTATTTGTGGGAGGGAAGGGGGCTGAATCCATACAATTCTGGTCAAAAATAGGGATCTTTACCCTTTCCTGATAACCCTATAAAAATGACTAGTTGGTCAGGGACTAAGAATAAATAACTACTAAGATCAGAGGAAAAAGGTGCAGAACAAAACAGCAGCAATGCAGGCAGTCTACTTCATAATAACATGCTATAAAGGAGAGGACAGAACTGTGTGCCCTATAAATATATGGGCATTGGTTCATGCAGTACAAAAAAGCAGGCATTGCTGAAGGGCAGGGCAGTGCCTGGGCTGACTGCAGGTACACAGCACACTGGAGAGCACAGACAAAGAGACATCACTGTGATCAGGGCAAAGCCATTTCATGACATAAAGTAATATAGGTATTTTAACATCCATGCAGAGTAAAACTGTCCATAAAAACCCAGCTGCAGCCAAGTCTGCTGAATTACATCTACCTCCCAAAGCTGAGCCAACCCTTCTGTGAGTTTATCCTGCTGTTTCCATGTTCACTGCTGCGGAAAAGCTGCATGACTGCCCTGAACTCAAGGGCATGCTTTCTGCCTCTTGTCTGTGGTGAGCACACCTCTTGGTGCCAGCAGCTCTGAACTACACCTTTGTGGAAATCTGGACCCCAGTCTGTCACCTGAGTCCATTTCTCCCACAGCCCTGCCCTTCCTTCCACCAAAGACACAGAATTTCAGTGATTTTTTTTCTTTCTTTCCCACCTTATAGCAGTTTTTGGTAGCTTTTGTTTGGGACCTTAAAGCTCATCCAGTTCCAAACCCCCGCCATGGTCAGGGACACTTTCCACTAGAACAGGTTGCTCAAAGCCCCATCCAACCTGTCCTTGAACACTGCCAGGGATGGGGCAGTCACAGCTTCTCTGGGCAGCCTGTGCCAGTGTCTCACCATCCTCATAGTAAAGAATCTTTTCCTAATAGTTAACCTAAATCTATCCTCCTTCAGTTGAAAACCATTCCCCCTTGTCCTGTCACTACATGTCCTTGTAAAAAGTCCCTCTCCAGATTTCCTGTAGGCCCCCTTTGGGTATTGGAAGGCGGAACACACATGAGCAGCAAGACATGAACAAAGTCAAACTCTTCTCAACTAAAGGAGCTTCAATCAGCTGGAAAGAAAAGAACTAATACTTTTTAACTGTAACATTTCTCTTTTTATATGTCAATACGCTGATGGTGTAATTTGCAGCTGTTGGGTAGATGGCATACAGTATGTACCACGGCATTGCCCTGATCTTAAAGGAATCTGATTGAGCCTGGTGTGACCTGCAGAATATCCTAGAATCCTAGAATTATAGAATGGTTAGAGTTGGAAGGGACCTTAAAGATCAAATAGCAGCATTCCAGTCTAAAACTGAGACCCAGTTGCTTTGCTGTTTTTACTGCATTAATTTAGCAATAATCTGGAGGGTTTAACACAGGAACTTTCAGTCCTTCCCAGCCCTGTTGTTTAGAATAATATTTGCATATTATTTTGCTGTTTCTTTGGATGTGTGCTGCAGTACGGAGGTGCTCAGCTTTGGGAAGGTGGCAAGTGCCAGCAGCTTTGGGAGTGGAGGGTGGCGAGTGCCAGCAGCAGTGCTTGGAGCTGTGTAATACTGGATTGTCGTGAGGATATGGATGTGTGAGAGCAGTGTGTCCTCCCCTCCTGGCTGTGTAGCCTCTGGTATGTGACATGGTGCTACTGCTACTCCACCACAACACCCTCTTTCAGCAAGAATGGAAGAGCCACTATCCCCTTCTGCTCCCCTGCGCTTCTGTGGGTTTGTGCCACACTCCACCACATGCGGATTTCCCAACCTGCTGAAACAAAGCCTTCAATCAAATGCCCCTCACTCATATGGTGGGTGGATAAAATCCAAATGCTGTATGGATCTGGGGAGACAGGCAGTGTGCCTTGCCTTGCTGAGCTCCAGCTGAGGTGAGCTGCGCTCATGCATTTAATCTGCCAGCATGGTGGGAGGTTCCTACCCTATAATCAGAAACATGGGAGAGACTCCTTGCCCTGCCAGCTGCCCCCGAAATCAAATTCTGCACCTTCAGTGGTGGGGGAGGAAGTACAAACCAGCAACCTTGGCTCCTATTGACACAGGAACCCTCTAAATATCTGAGGTTTATCAACAAAGGCCCTGTCTATGAAGCCATTTATCTCTGGCAGCTTCTTTCTGCACTGCTGGAGCGGCGGTTGCACACTGCCCGGACAAACCAGTGCAGCCTGGCTGGGTGGAAATTGGCAAATGTGGCAGTATCTGTGCAGGGGAGATGTAGGAGCTCAGCTGGTCCAAGCAGCGGTGGGCAAGAACTGAGGGCAAGAAAGAATTGGCATTAGAATTAGAAGCGATATCATAGCTTTTCACATGGTGAAAACTGAGTGTCTCAATAAACCTTGGAGAGTGGTCATGCATGTCTGGAGGTGAAGTCCAAAGCACACTAGAAAAAATCCCCAAACAAATGCAGTGTAATCCAAAAAGATTAAGCTTCATTTATTTAACAAGGAGAATCAGCATTTTGAGGGATGTGAACTGTGACTTCTGATATTTGAAGCTGATGATTGCTCTTTGAACACAAGACTCTCCATTTGGCCACAGTCAACAACCCGGTGTGCCTTCACCCCCCTGGTACACCCAAGGACCCCCATCACAAAGGACTCCTAAATCAACCACATGGCAGCCCCACCATGGAGAGCAGTTTGCCACCATAGTGACTGCAAGTTCAGGCTTCAAACTCAACCATTTTCTCTTGCACTTCTCAGGGGCAGCTGAGGATGCCCAGAGGGGCCTTAAGAAACAGGAGAGTACACACCCCCATCCTAGGCAGACACATGGTATTAGCAAGCTTTAGATGGAGATGGCTGAGACACCCTAATATGGCTGCGGGGAGCTGGGTGCCTCTGTAACCCAACTCTCCTACTTTTCTTTCCAGCTGGCTGAAACTCCACTGGTACCTGGCACACTGTGCTGTCACCATCGTGGTTCCTTCTTGCTGGGCACTTAATGCAGCACTCATCTCTGTCCTTCAGGGGCGTACCTGAGCTATGCACTCAGTGTCCCCTTAACAACCTTGTCCCTTTGCCATCCTCTCAAGACCTTTGCAGAGGGAACATCCCGCCTGGAGATGATCACGAAGGAGGGAACTTGTTTTGCAGCTGACTGGGACACACTATCTGCTGTCTCCCAGACGTGGTGTGAGTGCGGGAGGGTTTTCTATTACATGGCACCAACTCCTGCCCGGTGGCTGGCACCTTCTAAAGCACAGAGAGAACTGCCCTTCCCAATGCAGGGCAGGGAGAAGAGCAGAGAGATAGCCCTGGCTTCCCTTTATTTTCGGGTGATCTGGGTGCACTGGTGCCTTGGCAGGTGAGTGGCTCCAGGCAGGCAGGAGCAGATTCCAGCAGTGCCTGGAACAGACTCGAATGTGAGCTTGAACTTTGACGCTGCTCCTTCCAGCAGCCTTGAAAGCGAGGGAGAGCAGTGGCATGACCTGCCTGGGCGGCTCTTGCTGACTTGACATAAACATGTTTTTAAGCTCCCGGTGCAGCTGGCAGGGAACATGCTGTCCCAGTGGTGCCCTGCATCTTGCTCCAGAGGCTGCCAGAACAATACCGAGATACACGGCTGCTTCCTGCAGCCCCCTGCTCCAGATGGGAGAGGCTGTGCTAGATACTCAGCCAGTGTTTGTCCTTACAAAAAAATAAAGATAAGACAAAAAAGGCTGAGAAGCTGTAATGGGAACAAGAGAGCCAGCAGCCAGCAGCTGGGCAGCCGCCACGTGTTTCCTGAAGGGTATTTTTTAAGGTTTATAATAATTCACTCCTTATTTACAACGTTGTTTTGTGTCCTTTTATGTAGCACTAGCTGCCTGTCTTCCCTCTGCTTAAACCAAGCTATTCACATCCAGGCATCTGGAGCTTCACTGACCATGGGAGGCAAGCTTCGCTTTCTTAGGCTCCCAGCGCCAAACAGCTGGAATAATCTTCCGGCCGTATTGAAGCGGGCCCTCTCATTGTTCAGGGTTTGGACACTCTTAATCCTGTGTTTAAAACAGCCTCAGCTGTGTGAAATGAGCACAAGCTGTGGCTGGTCACTGTTGCGTGCTCTTAGAAGAGACCTGTCCTTCTGTCTCCAGTTGTGGGAAAAGCCCCTTTATCCCAGACAAGCTCTCGGTGGCCATGGACACGAGGACACACTGCCCACTTTGCTGAGCAGGGGCACACTTGCATCTCAGAGACAATGGCATCTCTGCACCACCATTCCACAGCATGAGTGGGGTTTTGGTCTCACCTGGCTTGTACAGAAAGCCTGAGAGCTGACCTTCCTTTGGTGTGGGGTGTTTGGAGCTCAAGGTTTTCCAGTATAAGGTTTGCACTGCACTGGATGGGGCTGAAGCAAGGGCTCTCGGCCAGTTCAGCACCTTTAAATTTGTCATGTGTTCATATACACATTTCTGTTCAATGTGTCTTGAATATCTGAATGTATGTCGCATACCTCTTCTTCCCCAGCTATGTCACTTGATCATAAATACCTCCAGCACAACGCATGCTATATTGCAGATCGCATGGTGAGTAGTGCAGTGAGGCCACCTCTTGTCTGGTCTTGCACTCTGAAAGAGTTAAAAAGTAATTTGCTTGTTGTCTTCCAGACATCTTCAGGTGTGTACGTGTCTTCTGTACTGATCAGCAGCTCAAACCATGTTGGCTTTGTCCACAGTTCACCGGTGTCAATGAGAAGCTTGCCACAGATTTCAGTGGATAGGTCAGTATGAGGTCTAAAGATGAATTATAACTACTCTAATATTTATCATTTACACTGGGTAATATGTTGATCCCACATTATTTTACACCTTTTTATTGCTTGAAAAAGAAAATAAAGTGTTAGCATATGTTAGAAGCACGTTACAGAGCAGTGAATTACGTGAGCAGTTCTCAGATGTGCTTCTAGAAGACCTGTTGATCCGTTACATATATTCTGTATTCCATACCCATATTCTATAAAAATGAGAATAAGAACTGCTTTTGAATCTATTATTGGAAAAAAAAGTGAAAGCTTAACATAATGTATACCAATATACTGCTGTTCTGATAGAAATGTGTACACTTAAAAAAACACCAAACCTTCCAGTGTTATTATATCTTAAAGAAATGGTGAAGAGCATTTATTTTAGCCTTCAATTGTCAACAGCTTTGCTGGAATCTTCTTTCTGTTCTTATGAAATGAAACAGTCCCCTCTGAAGGAGTGTGCTGTTTGAGGACAGACCTTCTCCCCAAAACTCTCATTTCTTATAGCAGTGGGTGTGTTCATTCCTGAGAAGAAATGGGGGGATCTGCAGTTCTTCTCTGTTTGGTTTGATTGCAGTAGTGCAGATTTAAAGTCAAGACACATCGTCTCCCATAGCATCAATACTTACGGGTAGAGAATATCATTCTGCTGCAGAGCAAAGGAGAAGGATGAAAACATCTTTTCCAGTCAGCCATGAATACTAATCTTTGTAATATAATCCTCAGGGTCTGCCTGCATTAATTTATGGCACCCCAGTGAATAGCTTTGCCATTTTTTCCAGCTGTTCTGACATGGATGTGGCTGTTCAAAGGACAGAAGCCTGGGAATATGCAGAGGGTGCTGTGATTTGTATTTTTATTTTTTCCTTCAAGTGAACTGATCATCCGGTGGCCTTGAAAAATCATCAAAAGCTTTTGGAAAAGTGACATGCCTCCAAAGTACTGTCCCAATCCTTTAGCTACAGAAGGTATGCTCAGAGTGGGCACAGCCTGGCACCAGTAGCAGGAGTAGGAAGAACAGAGGAACAGGAGGGCAAGCCATGGAGGCAAAGCACATGAAGAGATTTGGATCAGCAGAAGACTTCTGGGCAGCCCCATAAGTAACATGAATAACAAAAAATGTAAGAGTGTCCTTAGTCTGAGTTTGAATGAAGCTTTCTTCATTGTGTATTTATGTAAAATCTGAGGCAAAGCTGATTAGTAGCAAGGGAAAGTTGTCCAGCGGGTTCAGAGGGTTTTATAACAGGGCCTAAGTAAGTACAAACAAGTGCTTCTGTGTCAACAGAAATGAAGTTTTATGCCTGAGCAAACAGGCTTCCTAGTGTCAGTGAAGCAATGACACATACCTGTAAATACCTAGACCGGTATAAACCATCTTATCCACCCCTTCAGGAAGGTTGAATTCCTCCAGTAATACCCTTTGTAAGCAGGGGAGTGACTCTGAGTCACCAATACCCTTTGTAATACACATTACTGATCATGCTGCACAGCACTGTGATTGGAGGAAAGGCAAGTACCCCTGCCAGGTATTCCACTCTGTTTCCCAGTTAATTTGTTAAAAATCAACTAGGAACATTGTGGACGGTAAAACTGCTAGGAGGAGAAAACCACTCATAAGAATAAACACTCAGGAAAGAGCTCTCAATGCCTCTGATTTCTCGCTGTGCCTCGTGGTGTTTAACAGTTAGCATGAGTTAGAGATAGCTCCTAATTTTATGTTAAAAGTCTACACAACAACTGGTATTTGGGTGTCCCAGGTGGAGTAAGTGTGGCTCAGGGCCCTAAGAGATGAGCCTCATGCTGTCTTCTGCAGTCCCATGGCACCATGGTCAGCCCCAAACTCAGACAGACCTGCAATGCTTGAAGCGCAGCCGCTGGTGACAAGCTTCCCAGAGGCAGCTCCAGGCTGACATAGCTTGTGCCAGCAGCCAGAAGGGTTCATCTGCAGTGATCCCACTGGCATTTTCTGCAGGATAAGTTCCATTAGCTGTGACACAGCAGTGATGTTGTTTTGGGCTCTGTATTCCCAGCCTCGCACAAGCACCCAGAACTAGTAAGGGCACTTGAGATATTAAAACATAAATGTTCAGTGATACTTGAGAAAGCCAAGCATGTCCTTCCGAAGTGTTTGCATGGGACTGGCAGACCTGACAAAGGACCTGTGGAAGATCTCTGGTCTTCTGGAGTGACAGATGAGAGAAAGACACAGTATATCCAGGGCTCCTCATATAGCATTGGGTGTCTATTTTTAGGTAGCTGAATTAGCTCAGAGCCAGTTTACCACTAAAGCCATCTAAACACAGGTGCCTACTTGTACCACAAGTTTCTGGGGTCCCATTATGCTCAGTTGATCTCTGCCACTGAAGGCAGGAGAGCTATTCAGCTGGCCAGAAATAGGTATCTGCTTCAGGAGGGGCTGGCAGCTTTCCATGGTCCAGATATCTAGGTATCTGACTCTGCATGAGAAGGGGTGTTTAGGTATCCAGCTTGTACCTCAGCACATACATACAGACACATACATAGTGTCATGAGAAGGTGTTGCATTTGGTGTGCCGAACCTCATGCCAAGGTTCTTGGTTTTCAGGTGCAGTCCCCTAATGTGATATAGTACATAAAGTCCAAGCTATAAACAACAATGAAAAGAATTGTCTTTTTTTGACTTGATTTGCTTATTTGAGCCTTTCAGGCAGGACATATCTCAATGTATCATATTAATGTATGGCCATCCTAAACCAGAAATTCTCTGTCACCCTCCAGGAGGATACTCTGCAGCCCCAAATGGTGGGAATGCTGGTCACTCCTCTTGATGCATTTCCCTCATCTCTAGCCTGCCCAGTTTTTCAACTGGACATGACTTCTGGAAGGCAGCATAAGGCTCATCCTTTGAGGTCTCTCATGCAGCAGGAAATAAGGTAGCCCTTGTCTTTTCTTGCCTCTTCTTGCAAGGCACTGCAAATCAAGGCAGTGACACAGGAAAATCTGTGCAAATTCTATATGGGTGAATTTGTTGCACTCTGTTTTGGTTCTCTTTCATAGCTGCAGAAGGAATATTGAGGAGACTTGATGAGGAGCAGCTCCTGATTCCCCATACATATTTTTCTACTCATCTAAAAAATATTACTCATTAAGAGGCCTCGGAATATTCTGAACACCCAGGACTGTGTTCCAGCTCTTGCTGCGCTATCCAACATTCAGGATTGCAGGGAAGAACTAAGACTGCCCATGGAGATTTTCTGCCCTTTCCTCCCTGTGAGGTGAGTGGAGAGCAGCAGCACTGAGGCTGCCTGGTGTGATGTCCTGCTTTCTCTTTGTTGACTCTTTTGCAAGTAGGAGCAGCATCATGTGAAGTACCAACTCAGTCGTTCTGTCTTGAAAGTGCATCCCAGCACAGATGTGCAACACCGCCATAGGGCCTGCAATACAGTATTGGTGTATAGGCATCTAAAATTATGTTGTCAGCTTTTGGGGAATGTAAAGACGTTGCATTAACCGAAGATGTTAACCCGGATGTATGCCACTTCCTCTTCACCATTCTGACCCCCCAGATTAACTGAGCTGAGGCATCTTAAACTCCAAGTTCTACCTTCCATTTGCCAACACTGCCCAACGATTTAAGGGCAGACGATTCTTGGGTGTTACAACCTGATTCTCTAAGTCATCATCACTACTATAAAGGAAAAAAGAAAACACAAACAAAATAAACAAAACCCCAACAAAACCCTATTTTCCCAGTCCATTAGTGTTTCTTACCCAAGGCAGCAAATCTTGTTTTGTAATAATGCTCTGGGAAGGACATTATTGCATGCTAAGGGCAAAGTCTGGTGTATTCAAAGGCTTGGTTAAGTGGTGGGAAAAAGACCATAATGAACAACTGTGTATTGAGGCTCCAGGGAGATTAATCTGGATGTGTGCCCAAGGCACAGTAGCACAATCAGTGTATGTGTTTAAGCTAATGATCTGGAAGAGAAAACATAGGGTGCTTTGGCATGGTTTCTCTTGACATCAGGAACCTGGCTTTGTAAGGTCCTGATCAAGGGAGAAAGGGGAAGAAAAGCAACATCTGCTTATCTCCTATGAAACCAGAATGCCTTTTAGCCATTGAGTAAACTTTCTGATTTCAGTGAACCTCTGACGTGCTAGAAGCAAGCCAGCCCTGTACCTCCAGTGCTTTGCTGAATCAGGAGTTGGGTGCATGACCTCTGTCACTCGCTGGAGGAAAAAAAGCCCATTTCAATCTCTGGCACCTTCTGGACTGCAGCAGCTTGGCTGGAGCTGATGGCCTGCGAGCATTGTGCTATGAAGACACCACACACTCCCTGCTAGGGCAAGATGCTTGACATCAGGCAACACAGGATGTTGGGTACATCCCTGCTGCACCCAGAGCATGCCTGGCTCACACATAGAGCATACATGACTACCAAGCCTGCCATGGGTGAGGTGAAGAATGCATATATATGTTTTTCTACTTGTAAAACCCTAGGGGAAAATTTGCTAGTCCTGTCTCTAGGGTCTGCAGGACAGTAAAGGTGAATGGGGAAAACAGCAGGTGGATGTTTTCCACAGTAGTTTGCTAACATTCCTGGTATAGTTGTGCGCTTAACACACCTCAGTAAGTCAGTGGTGCATTTCTGTAACTGCAAAATGCTTAAAGTTTACCCAATCTCATCCACTCCCCTGTTCGTACAGGTGAAAAACCATTCAGAAATTCAGAACACGAGGCTGTCACTTGTAGATTACTACCAGACAGAGTCTGGCTGATTTTTACTTCTCCTCTCTCAGGTGAAGTATCTACACCCAGCTTTACAGTTATTCTGTCATCTTAAAATTAAGGTTGATGCAGGATATTCCCAGGCAAACACACTTCTGATAATGCACCAGTTGAACAGGACTGTTCTACCATGGCACAGTCCATTGCATCTGCTGTCATACTCTGACAAATCAGCTGATAAAAGCCCAGTTGTACCACTGCTTCAGAGCTGGATGAGAGGCTTTCATCTAGTCTGTGGAAAGATTTAAATAGAGACTTGATGGTGACTACCCTTCATTATATAAGACAAAAATAAGTGGTGACTTTTCATATTCTTTACAGTTGAACAACAACAACAAAAGGTATTTTGGAGGGTAGAGTGTGCACTAACGGTTCTCAATTCTCATCTGATGATCAGTGCTATCCTCATCAGAAAGAATAAGGTCATGAGTGAGGTGGTGCACTGATAATCACTATGTAAACTCAACAGATGCAACACTAAGCACAAGCAGACCTTTGTTTCAGTGTTCCCCCTGCTACAGCTATTGACACAGTATAAAAGTTGATTTGCTTAACTCTTACTTGTTAAGGCGTAAAATAAAAAGGCCCTTGCTTGCACTACATTTCCGAGAAGAAAATAAAGACAAAAACCATTTAGAAGATTTTATTATAAAATTATTTAAACATCTACATCCAAGTAAAAGGCTTAAGGCTACAGCTCTACTTCCAGGAATAAAAATTCAGTAAATGCTGAAAAAGGTGCTGTAGTATTTAGGTAGGTAGCCCTTAAGAGATTTTTTAATACCAGAGACTCGATGTGAGTTTAAGTGCTATACACACCTCTGTCTGCACTGTGAATGTCTTCTGCAACTTCACTGCAAGCAATATTACAGATGTGTTTACAGCACCCATGTGCCTCATCTGCTTTGGAGCAGATGTTCCAGCACCGACCTGGAGCAGCTGCAGCTATGCTACAGACAGACAGAATACCATGAAATTTCAACTCATGTTTAAGCATTACAGGCTGCAGACAGAGGTGTAATTTCTGTTTACTTGACAACCATGACTACCTAGGTATCTTTTTTGTGACCCTGTATCCAACCCAAATACTCAGGTATACTATGGCAGTTAAGGCAGCTTTTTCACACCCGTATATGCTAGACAAAGGTATTTCATTTTTATCACCCATTTCGCATACACTGAGCTGAGCTCAGAAATGATCTGGTGACATTTGGTGACTGTAGCTTATTCCCTGGGATAAAAACGGCCTTGATGAAGTACTGAAGTCATCACATTCAGTAGTTATCACCAATACTTCTAAATGTAATCTTTAACATTCCTTTTAAAAATATTTGGTATTCACAGTAGACAGTATGGAGTGGCTTTCTGTCCGACAAAAACAACACTGTTTTAGAAAACGGTCACCTGACTGAACAGGATGCTTTACACACTGTACTTACAGCTTCTTGAAAAAGATCCTATTCACTTAATATGCTTATTGGTAAAAAAAAATTCAAGTAATACTCTACAGCCCTGATAAACTTTGACTGGCCAGTTTGACAATGTCCAATAGTTTAACTTCTGTTGTTAGGTTTACCTTGCTTACGAGGGAGAAAATGCACAAAGACGGGAAACAAAGCAGCTTATTGAGAATGGAGTATTTCCCCAATAGCTCTCTCCCACTGGCACTGTTCCTGGGACAATTCCCCATTTTTCTGCTGTTCATGAGAATTACTGTTGTTTTCAGTGCTGTTTGCCTTTCGAAACTTCTCTTTCCTAAGCAATTTTTACTGCAATGAACACTTCTTAGAACAGAATTCTAATTCAATAGTACCTGTCCTGAAAACCTTTCAAACAGACCTTCAGCACTCTTTGCAGCTTTCAGGGTGTAGAAGCCCCATGTACTTCTTTGAACTAGTATTAAATTTGTATTGGACCACAAATACAACAGGCAGATTTTGGTTTAGTGTCCTGAGCCACTGAACTTTAACAGCAAGCCAAAAAGGAACCACAAGACCATGTCTTAAACATGCCATTTCCCACATCATGCTTCCATAATACAGATCACCAAAACCCTTCCGTTCAACTTGCATCTCTGACTTCAGTTCTTAGAAAATCCTGACTTACTTAGCACATGCTTTCTGGAGTGCAGGAACACAAGCTAGATGTAGCCTTAACCTGCAGCTGCTATAACCAAGTAGCTTTCCATTTCTTTCCAGTACTTTTCAAACTTATCCTGATTTCCTTCATTACTTTATGCATAGGAGGCTTACATGGTTAGTTTTCCCTGAACAGCTTAACATAAAAGAAACCTCTGGTGATGCAACTCTCAGAGCAATGTATCACATGAGAACTATTACCTTTTTTTTTTTTTAAAACAGGACTTCATTATACATGGAAAACACTTCCTCCCTCTCTCCCTTCCAGTCAGGCTGCATTTGAATGCTGTTTGTACCTTGCTATAAGACTGCCACGTTAAGTGGATCTTTGACTTTCCAAACATTATAAATACATCTTTAAAGCATAGGTGTTGTCTACCTGAGAAGTTCTGTAATAAGATGAACTGCTGATAACTATTCTAGGAGAAAAATATACACCAGCATAACTGACATCAGTACTCAAGCATTAAAAAAGACTTGAAAATTGCACACCTCTACCAATTCAAGTTTTTGATCATATTTAAAAAGAGTCTGTTTTTCCTCTATACACAGATCTTCTGCAAAGACACATGCTCCTATTTTTCTCAGCCTGAAGGCTGCAGAAAGATTTCACATTCAGGGCATACAGCCTAGGCTGTAATAGCCTTATCTTCATCTTCTGCCAGTCCTAAAACTGAAGAATTTGCTTGTTTGGAAGTAGACGAGTACTTCTAAACACTAGTCTTTTTTGAGAAGCCAGCTTGATCCCTTCAGGTGCCTGGATACCAACTTCTCTTCAAACAGCTGCACTCTGTTTTGACAAATTCTTTGGGTCTTTACTTGGGACACACCAGTCATCTGCCTCTGATGTAGCCTGGTAACGCTTTGAAGATGATTTGTTAAAAACTGGCAGTTTTTCTACCGATTCTGTTGATAGGGCCTAAAAATCAAGAAGGAAAAAAGTTACTTGGTTTCTACCTCTCAATAGTGCCACTTGGTAAAAGCTCATGCAGTTATGTTTCAAGCGTTAAGCCAAAACAAGCTTATTTACACAAATGTTTCTACAACAGATGCAGTAGTTTCTGTTTTAGTATCTATGTCGGCTTTGGCTAAGGACAAATGCAGTAACATCAAATCATATTTATAGGCCTTTAGAGTTTCCCTGTAACCTGTTTTCAAGATAGTCCTGAAAGATGAGGAAGAGATCTTTGATTTACAAAATTCTAGAGAAACTTTAAAATATGTTCCTTCCCTACTTCCATATTTTAGAATAATCATCATATTCTATTGGTAAACTCATACATAGAAATGTAACATGTACATAGCTGAACTCTTCCTTTTGCACTGCTTCAGTGTGTTGGGAACTATGTTTTTTGTTTACTAGAAGAAATTCAAAGTATGTTTTTCCCATGAGTAAGCACAGAGTTGAAAAGAATACGTAGTCATTTTTTCCAGATTACTTATAAAAGCAGCAGTGCATGTTATATGCCAGGTATTCAAGATTACTGATACCTGAACCCCATATATAGGCTGTCTGGCACATGTTAAATAGGAACAGGTACTAAACTCTTTCAGGATTTGTTTACTCTGACAACCAGAACGTTCATGTAAAAAAACAACAGTAAAGAAATCAGATCTGTTGTTCATACCTTTCTGTTACTTTACTTTTTCCCCACTAATTTGTATTAAGATTTGTTATATACTGGTTCATGGAATACAACCTAAAAACTGAGGGGACTCTCATTCATAGTTTTTCAAGTCGACTAGTTAAAGCCAAGGGACCTCTTTTATTCTAAACAGTACTTACACTGCTGTACACTGGCATTGCTTAATAAAAATGAAAACTTTTCTACTCATGAGCAGGTAATTTGTTTACCGCAAAATGATACTGAGCAGTTACCTCACTGCATTAATGGTGTTTATTGTTTATTTAACCAAATTAAACACATACCTTCAAGTAGATAATAGCATCTGTTCCATAACCGCATATCGAGTAGAGATTTAGATCTCCTTGAAAGTATTTAGCATACAGACGAGAAATTGGCAAGCCATACCCAAAGCCAGCCTAAAAATAAAAGTACAAGACAATTTATTTTTAAACAGCAGGAAGTGTTCAGAGATTTCAAACTATAACAAAGTCCTTTTCACTTCCTCTTAAAAGAGGAAAGAAGTATTTAATCAATTTCATACAGAATATTAAAACTGACCATTAAAAAAACCCCAGCAAAATCACAAGGAAAAAAAAAACCCAAACAACATAATAAACCAAAAAAGCCCCAACAAATCTCCATGAAATAAGGAGGGTTTATCTACATGTCCCACTTTTACACATTACATTCTGTATTATCCCTCCCCCATTTTTCCTAATACTAGTATAGCAAACTCCTTTTGATAATCAAACAGTCTAAGCCTATTCCAGTTGTGCTGGCCTCCATAAAGCTAGCATAACTTATAAATTCAAGGAGCAAGTGGGAGTGAAGACCAAATAAATAGTTACTGGAGTATAACAGAAGAACAGGGTTAGAACTCAGGTTGGAATGCTCTTCTTTGTTTATACCTTTAGAAACACATTTTTATACACTAAGCTAGATATTAAAAACCTGTTTCACAAAGCATTAACTCATATTTATGAGGCCCATTAATCTTTGCATATCCCAGAATAGGGTGGACACAGCATTTCATTACCCATTAACCTAATAGTCTGTCCAACACTTAACAACCTTATTAGCAACATGAATATTGAAAATATCTTACAAGAGGGGTATTTCGACCATCATCCATTCTTGGCCTGGGTGCTGTGGAATACATGTAGCTAAACAGCTGCTCAATTTTCCTTACGGGAACGCCACCTCCTCTGTCTGAGATCTGATTTAGGAGAGAGTAAAGTTAACTACAATCATATACTAAGAATGGCATATAAAATGCTGTTATTTGAACAAACCTTTCCAATAGGAACAAACACAAACATTTGGTTTTGTATCACATTACTTTTCATTTAGCAAATTGCACTAAATGGAGGCTATGGCCAGAATGCTCATGCATACTATCTTTGATCTGTTGTCAAAGGCTGGAAGTTCTTCTAATAGAATTTTCTGTAGCATATGCAATCAAAGATTACATTAAACTCATATGGTAGTAAGGCAACAAAATACCTTAATTGCCAGGTCTTCTTGCCCTAGAACAACTGTCACTTCAACTGGAGAAAGGGAAGGACTGTCTTCTTGGAATTCAACAGTTGCCCTCATTGAATTCTATGGAGAAGAAGGTCACTATTATCAGAGGATGTTGAGAATCTATACACTTAAAATCATACCCTTGTTATGCACAGGCTGAGAACAGTTACCCTCTATTCCTATTAGAGCCCAATTTCCAAGGAACCTAGCAACTTAGCAGAACAGGAGAGAGATCTCACACCTAAAAGTAACTAAGCATAGCCAAGACTCCTCTATGCCTGGAAGATTACACTCATCTCACCCAACATAATTCAGCCAATGTAAAATAAATAACATAGTATCTTTCAAAGTCACCAGGTTTCTGAAGAGCAAAGTTCAGAAGTTGCTATAGGCTGGCTGCCAGAATTCTGCACCCCATGTTGGCACCACATTAATTGAGGCCCATTCACTACTTCAAGACATATCATCCACTCAACCAAAAAGGCGTGAGGGCAAATCTGCAGATTTAGAGATCTAATCTCTAAACACTGGCGACTAGCAGTGGTCACAACTTCATGTCCCACTTTTACTGTCTCTCCCTTACCCCATCCCATTTACCACCACCTGAAAGCATCCAAATACTCACAAACTGAAATAATTTCTTTCTTAACTGTCAAAGTTATTCCCCAAACAAAAAATTTTTAGAAAACTCACTGTCCTATGCAAAGCTTTACTTCATTCAGATCTAGCTAAAGATTAAGTATTCATTCTCCAGCTCAGACTACTAGGGGAAGAAACAGTATATACCAACATACCTTGAAGAGTTCAAAAAGCATGTGAAAAAGATGAGATGGAACATACACAATGTTAATTGGTTCTCCTGGGTGTTTTCCTAGAGAATGGGAAACATACAAGCAAGACTTAAAAGGGTGATGGATTTTTTCTGTACTGTATCCAAGTTTTGTATGCTAGACTTGGACACAAGTATGCCAAAACAAGCTCGATAAAGAGATTTCAATTTTGTTCCCTGCCCACACAAATGAGCAAGAAACTCAGAACAGTGTTTAGGCTGAATTGCCACTTTCTTAATAAGACTCTTTTCAGTTTATTTGAAAAGAATCAAGTATTAACTCCCTTTTATATGTAGGGGATTTCAGAGGTTAAGCAGCACACCTGAGATTAGACACATGCAGGCATGTTGGATGAGAACCAGCATTTCAGTCAGTAGCCTCACTTCCTCACTCCAGATACAAAGGTACTCTCTAGCAACTTACTGTTACTTTAAGTACAGGTTAGTCTTACTTCTCTCAAATTCATAAATATGAACTCAAGAAATCTAGTATTTAAGATACCCTGACATTTGAGTTTCAAATGAGGTGCATGTAAGAGAGAATGAAGAAGAACTAGCCCACAGCAGATCAACTGATGTGTTCCATTATGGATATAAAAATGACAGCCTTTAAATTAAACAAAAGCAGCAGTTTGGCTACTGATAGGAGAACAGACATAAAAGCTCTTATCTTACCATTCACTTGATTAAGCTTTAGTTCTGGAGATGTCAAGTAATACTGGTCACACAACATCTTGGCACTTTCATAAGCATCTGAAATATTTAAATAAAGATGTCAAGTGTAGTATCAAACCCTGTAGAAATTCAGTTTAATACATGACAAAGTACGACTTCTTTTAACTGCATTAGCTGCTAAGATGTTACGGCCTCTAAACCTGTGTCTCAAAGGACTGATAAGATTGCAACCGCTGTGTACATTAAAAATCGAGAACACGTACACAGCATGGGCAAATCCTCAGTACAAACTGAGGACTCTAACAGATGCGTCTGTTACCTATCAGTAACAGTCTCAACACCACAGATAACTCCTACCTCACCTGTCACTTGCTAGGCCTTATTCCAACACATCTTTTACTGCTACTTTGTATTTTAAATTCTATCCTATAGAAGTTTGTGTTTTGATAGATTTGCTTTCACCTGTTTCAATAAAAACCAGTCCACATCCTTTACAACACATACTGGTTACCTAAACTGCTTGCAATCAGATATAATAAATACTGATCATGAAGAGAAATATTAGGGATCTGAGAATACATACCATTCACTACTTCAACAACATCACAGCAAGGATCAATACTTCCAATGTGCCTTGGGTGCCCTGAGCCGGATTTATCATCAAAAAGAAGGGCTGTTTGAGATGAAAACAATACTGTATTACATAAGAAAAAGAAGCCTTAAATTTAGACTAATACAGTGTGATCACATAAGATAGTAAGTGTTGCTTATGCCTTTTGTGAGCTAAAAATGATATCTACTACCAGCAAATATAGTTGATTTTTCTGTAGTTCAATATCTAAAGGCTTTTCATATGCAAAGAATGAGGTGCCTACATATTACACAAAAGACATTACGATTAACTTTTCTAGACTAAAGACTTTCCCATTACTTTTGTCATAGATTTAGTTCCTAACTTTTTATTGTTCCACAAAATCATCTGCAGCAGATCAACAGTTTCAAGAAACGTTTACATCAGCATGTTTCTCATTAGGGTGAAGACTTTCCTCAGGTAAAAATTTCTACTTACTGTGCTGGTTCATTAGCATCCGGGTGGAAATACGGCTCATGTAAAAACGATCCAAAAAATACTGGATGTTTTGATTGGTGACAGGATCGACTTTAAAAGTATCTTTGTATTCAATGACTCCTTGTGCCATTGTAGGAACCACATCATGATGTCTGTTTCGGACTCTAATTAGTGTATCTATAAATCTAGGTCAAAAAGAGATCTTTTTAGAACATTTTGACTACATGGAGGCAAGATTTGTACAATGTCAATATCTAATCCAGCAGCAGCACAGGTAAGTGCATAACTACCTTAATATTAAAATACAGTCTACTTTTTTCTTCATTATTTTGGAAGTAATTCCTGGCTGACCTAACCCGTAATAGTTTAATATTTTTCATGCAAAACATGTTCTCATTAGCCATGTCAAATTCACTGCCTGTTTACTATTGACAATAGTTTAAGCAGAGGAGAATGTGAGAAAGGGATAAAATCCTGGCTGATGTCTTGCTAAGCAGCAGAGATGTGACATCAGATACTTTTGTTGATACTTCTCTGTCATGACAGTTCAAGAAGCAGTATGCCCTTGAAATGAAGCTGCAATGGGTCATACTTAATTACAATACTGCTGGAAATGATCACAAATTTAAACCAGCTTGTCCTATCTAGCACTTCCTGCTAGATTATCAAATTCAGGTCATGACAGCTGTCTAGATCTAAACTGACTACACCATGAAAAGTGGAATGCAAGATCAAAAGTTCAAAGAAACAAATTAAAACCTTACTCAGATAGGACTTTTTGGTCATCTGGGTTTTTGTGATGGAACTCAATCAGCTCCTTTAGGCTTTGCATATACCTATTAAAAAAGAACACAAGAAACACATGCTATTACTTTGATTTTTATTAGTCATGGGACTTTTGTCTTGTCCAAATTGTTACTCTTAACAAGGCACCTTGAAGTTTCAAGTATCTTCGAAGTATCAAAGTTCCATCCAAGCATGGAATCACAGCTGGACACTTCTTGACTGCCTGAACCCTAGAAGTTTCAAAAGTCTCATGCCTACTACTGACAGGAATCTAAACCCTCATTTTAGGTATGCAGGATCCCCTTACAGCTCTTGAGAAGGAAAGTGTTTCAAAAGAAGATCCAAATGACAACATGGATCAGAAACCACCTAAGCAACTTTTTTTTTTCCCAAATCTGATCAGCTTTGGCACACACTAAGTACTTGAGCCTCTTGTGCTAACATCTGACAGCCCTGACGCATGCTGCAAAGGCACAGCTGTTTGCGAGATTAAGAACCTTTCCTAGATCTCACTCTAATACTTTTGTCCTTTATGTCAGCCATCTTTGCAAATGCTGCACCTGTGCCAGTAATCAAGGTTGAATCAGATTCAACCACTGTGTCAACGGCACTGAATTCCAAACACCTTCTGCACAGGCAAAGGCACTATGCTATGAAATGGAAATTCTGACAGTAATTCCATCAGTAAGAGAACCAAACGTGTATATAGCCTGCTTTCCCATTTTTGTTTAGCTCTGAGGGTCTATAATGCTATGGGAAAACAGAACACCTTTTCTTCTCCCCCTTCTTAAAGGGCAAGAAGTGAGATTTGCTCTACCAGCTATTACAAATTACTAGGTTTAAAAAAGAAGAACTATTCAAAAATAACAATCTAACCATCTAATTTTCAATTTAATTTTACTCCGCCAGAAAAAACAGTGTGCAACTGTTAGCAATTCACCTTGGATGAAGGAGCTGCATTTCTAGTGTATTTTGTTATTGTCTTCTACTCTTCAAAGAGGTCTATGACAACAAAATTCCCTAAGCCATGTTACTTTACATGGCTGATTTCAAGTAGCTCTTACTTACCAGCTTTTTACTAATTGTACTGATGGAGTGCCTAGTAATTTTTCAGGAAGAAGATCGATTTCTCTCAGTATGTTTGCAAACCTCACAGGAAGTTCTTGTCGTAAAAATGCAAAGGAAGTTCTCTCACACCCGTTAGTTGAGCCTGTGAGTAAATCCAAAATAATAAGAATTAAAAAAAGAGTCTTATAAGTTTCCAGATACAACTAAAAATCCTTGAATTTCCACAGAGTTCAGGACTAAATTCCTCTGCAATCATCACACTGTTATTGGCCAGTCCTCCTAAGCATGCATTTATGTTTGTGCCAAGCGTTATTCCCATGACAGCAAGACACCAATCTGTGTACATTTCCCATTTAGACCCAGGACTTATTTTTAATCCTCTAGAAGAGGCACTCCAGGCTTTGTAAACAAGGGCTTCTTCAGGGTGACGTCTGAAAATGTCATGCGAGCACAGACTTCACAGCTGCCAAGGCAGTAATCAGACCTGGGTACAGCTTGTTCACTCCAGCAAGAGAAGACTAATGACGCCTCCGTCCCTGATAACGTGTACCGCCGAACACGAAAACACCCCTCAGCTAATAAACTCTTGGTCCCCTCTCCCTCCTCCCCCCACCGCATTAACACCACCGAAAACAGAGCTGCCGCGTATCCTCGGCTTTGACCCCGGCAGTCGCAGCTCACCATCGCCCAGCAACGGGCCGACAGATGCTTCAGGCGATCCCCCTCACCGCCGCCACCTCTCCCGGTGCCTGCAGGTCCCCAGCGGGGCTCGGTCCCGCCACTCCCCTCCCTGCACCCCGGTGCTGGGCTGGTAAACAAGCCCCCGAGCCGACCCTCCCCGGTTCGTCCCGCCTCTCACCGAAGTCCAGCAACTGCTTGATGGAGAGCGGGGACGGTGAGAAGCGGGAAAACTGCTCCACTTCCCGCGGCACCGCGCGGCCGCTGTTGACACCGCTGGTCCCAGCCAAGGGAACGGCGGTGCGCAGGGCGATCCGGGCGGCCTTCATCGCTCCCGGGAGGTGGTTCAGTCAGTCAGTCAGTCACTCAGGGAGCCGGTAGGGTGGTCGGGTGTCCGATAAGCGGCCAGTCGGTGGGTGGGGTGTCCGATAAGAGATCGGTGGGTGTTTATCCGGTGGATAGGTGCTCAGTAAAGTGCGCCGCAACCGCACTCCCGCTGCTCCCTCGCCTGTGGCTGGTGGCTTCACGTGCGGCCGTATTTACAGCCCCCGAGGGGCGGAACTCCACTACAGCACGCCCCCTCCTCCCCCCCCCCCCCCGCCGTAAGGGAACATTCCCTGCGCGGGGTGGCTCGTGACAGCCGTTGGCGTGACTCCCCACTTTTTCACCCCCGGCTCTGTCCCCCGCCCCCCTCCCCCCACCTCCGCTGCCGTGCCCCGCCTCCGCGGGCAGCTGGCCGGGGAGGCCGCGGAGGAGCCGGTGTGGAGCTCGGTGCCGCCCCCGGTGACCTTGTTTACCGGGCCGGGACTGGGCAATGTCAGCGGCGGGGGGGCTTGCCAGGACCTGAGGGCGCCGCGCTCCCCCCGCGCCTCATTGACTGCTGGGGGGGGGGGCAGCCTGGAGGAAGCCGATGGCCGCGGGGGTCCTGGCGGTGCGGGGAGCTGGCGCGGCGCTGAGGGGAGCGGCGGTGTGATGGTGGCTAACCGAAAGGAAGCGTTCTCATGGCACTCGGTGCAGGGGTGCTAGTGGTGGAGTGCCCTAAAGGCCAGGGTGGGCGCAGAGGGTATGTGGAGGTACAGAAGGAGCAAAATTAGACCCCAGCCACGGGGTTCGGGCTGCTTGACAAGTAGGTCATTGGTGACCCGGATAATCGCGACCAGAGATCTGGAGACAGCTGCTTCGGTGACGCACCGGTCCCAAATCTATGTGTGACCCTTTTTCTACTGCCTACAGCTGACCCGGGAGGTGACTGACTGAACAGCTTGTTTTCAAGCTGAACTGGGGAAAGCCAGAGCACCTTTCCTCCTCCCTGGAGGGGAACTTTGATCTCCGGTGCTGCCTGGCCTTTTCCCAAGTCCAGGTCCACTTCACTAGAGACATAATGCATCGAAGAGTAGAGTTAGTGTCAGCAAAGGACTTCCTGACATTCCGAATCTTCGTCAGTAACAGCAGGAGCATGTGGCAGTAAAGCACCAATACAAAAGAATATAGCCTTAGTATTTGCATACAACTCGGGCCATTTTTTATATGTGTATGTTTCTACACACACACAATTACGTGTATTTTTTTCTCATGGGAAGGAATGTACATGCCTAACCAGAAATCCGTATACCTTAGTTTAGTATGGAAACACTTTAAATCATCATTAGATTTTTTTTTTTTGAGCTTTATCTCATTTTTGGCTTCCTAGTCGTTGTATCTGCTTACAGTTCTACTTCAACTGTACTTTCTGTATTGTTACTTTATTGCTCCCTGTTTTATTATTTCATTATGAGAATTACTCTGTTACTGTTCTATTGGATATATTCTATTTTACCACAGTGATTGAATGCTGGCAGAAATGAATCAAAATGGATCAAAATCTAATAATAACAAGTGTAACCATTTTGACTTTTTTTGTGTGCTTGCCAGAAGTTGAAGATTTGGGAATAGACATTGGAGTTTGCTTTTGACTGTTTTAACTCTTTTTGCCTGCAAGTTGCAGATGATTCACAGAAGTAGAACTAGCGCACAAATTTGTTTGAATTATGGAGCATGTGTAGGACAGTTTCTGTTTTGTTTCATGTTCTTCCTGAAGCTGCTAGTCAATGGCAAGCAAGAATCTCAAGATTAATGCTTAGCAATAAAATCTGAATCAAGAATGTTCTCCTCACGAGGCAGTTTATTCTAGTTTTTGTTTCTGTTTCTGTTGAGATACTTTATTTTAATCTGATGGTATGCTGACTCCACTTAATATAAGTAACTTGGAATGAATAGGGATAAAGTCTACTAGTAATAATTCCTGTCCTTTACATTAATTTTCTTTACAGCAGCTTGTCTTTTTATAGTTTTCCTGGTACTTATATGCCATAAGGGATGAACAAAAATCTCAGATGTTCAGTTTACCTCTGAACAAACAAGACAATTGTAGTTGCAGAAAATATAGGAAGTGGTGTGCCTTCCTCAGTTATTAGAAGGGCAAGGCTCCAGTAACTCCAAACTTGAAAGCTTTTCAAATGAAAACAAGAATTTTACATAGCAGCAGCTCAACAACTAACAATTTCATTACTACAAGAAGCTTCTGGAAGAAGCGTATCTGCTTCATAATCCAGATTTGCTTCTCATCCTTTTTGTGATGGGTTATGTGTTGCAGTACATTCTGAACAACATAACTTTACATTTCTGTAAATATAAATTATATATCTGGGTAATATTTGTTAAGGATGTCCTGAATATTGGGCAAGACAGCTAAGTTTTAGGTGCAAAGGTAACAGTATATGAGGATTCATGGTGAGCCAAGCCCCACGTGAAGAAGACTATGTTGTGAAAGTTGTAACCACTTCAAATGATCCCGCCATCTATCCTGTTTGTAGTACTGTTTGTTCTCACTTTATTTCCTCTCCCCCCACCACTTCCCCCTCTCCTTCAGAAGCCCCAGAGCATGGGACAGTTGTAAGCACAGGTGCTGGAGAGCAGCATTTTGATGCAAAGGAGAGTTCCAGATTTTGAGCTGCAGCATCCATCAGATGGTGTCTCATTTCTGCTGCTTTAATATTTTAACTTTCCTCTTCTGAACTGCCCTGAGGCGAGTTTTGGAAAGGCAGTAACAATGCTTTCAGCAGCTCAGTCACAGTAATGTTTTGCCAACTCTCCTTAGGAAAATAGAACTGCTTTCTGGCCCAACAGCTGGGTCCTGAAGAATGAGAATGAATGAAAGCAGAATTCCTGTCCATGTATCTCCTAGTTGCTATCCATCTCAATTGGCTGTATCCCTTTCTCAATGTTCCTTATGTTCTCGCCACTGTGGGGACACAACGTGCTGTACTTAGGTCAGAGCTGTATCCTGGCTAACCAGGCCAGCGTTGCTGATGTCTAGAAGTGTCTTGGCTTATTTTGCCCTATCTTATTCTCTATGGGGACACAAATTTAAGGCTCTTCTTCCTAATCCGCCTGCCAACAAGCGCTGGTGATGCAATGTGCTGTGCTGGGGTGGGTGCCCTGTCCTGACCAGCCAGAGTATGTGTGACGACAACTGGTGAGGTTGCTGCTCTCTAATAGAATGAGTCTTGGCTCAGTTTCTCCTGCCTTTTCCTCAATGTGGACTAAAATTTGAATATCTCCTCCTTAAGCCATCTGCCAGTTTGTACCCAGTTTGTAGGAGGTTTGATTATCTATTCAGACTAGGTTGAAATGTTTAGGAGGGATGGCATGGTGAACAGGTGAACAGGCAAGGTTATTGGAGTTCTTTCCCTTGAAAAACCTAACTAACATTTTCTACAAGGGACAAGGTAATTTCTAATTTGGCTTTTGTAACGAAGGGTAAATGATGACTCAGGAGTAGCAGTAAGTCAGGATGGAAATTCGTGGTAGTGCTACAGAGTTTTGAATGTAAGCCCTAGGAATGGTCTGATGACTGAAGGGCATGAGCTGTATTCACAGCACTTTGTGAAATTTCCAGTAGTCACTTGGGCAAAGCGCACACCCTCCGCCTGCAGATGGGTCTGTATTTATGCAACTGGATTGGTATTTGGATCTACTAACACTTTTATTTTCTAAATATTTATGTGGCCCTCTGCTTGGAAAAGGAGAGACAGAAATAGCATTACAAACAAGGGTCATATCTTCCTGTTCTCATCTTTCTGTCACCCGACCTGCAGCTGAGCTGCTGAGCTGCGGAGGGCTCCTGGCATGGCCAAAATAGCTGAAGTAGGTGAAAGGTTGTGGAGCAGCGCACAAACAGGCTGGTGTTCAGTAAGGCAAAGGTCGTGAACTTGCGCAATCTCCCCCACCGCTCATAGTTTGCAAAAGTCAGAAGTACAGTAGCTGGATCATTTTACTGCTGGATCTATGGCCGGTCAGCAGCCCGCTTGGAGCTGTAAACACCAGGATGTGCATGGCAACCCAGCAGCCCAGAGTAGGAGATACCCTTTTTCCTCATGCCCTGCCTTGTTATTCGTGTCTGAAATGTGTGTTAACTGCTTCAAAATCAGCGTGAAGGAGAATGGATAGATGATTTCAGAATTGCTTTTCCAAAAAATAGTGAAAGGCATGCATGAGATTAATTCTGGGTGTTTCAAACTGGGAGTGCAGAGATAGCAGAGAGAAAGAAAAGTGTTTTGGACTATAGCTGTACCATTTGAGAAAAAAAGCTAGGGCTCAAACTGTAATAAAGTATAACTTAAAAGTGTTTGTCTTGAAAAGCTTGTCACTAG
Organism: Myiopsitta monachus; assembly: GCA_017639245.1. Classification (NCBI taxonomy): domain Eukaryota; kingdom Metazoa; phylum Chordata; class Aves; order Psittaciformes; family Psittacidae; genus Myiopsitta; species Myiopsitta monachus. The sequence continues at coordinate 5,605,962 of CM029919.1, forward strand.
AGCATATTGAATTCAGGAGGCTGCTTACTATGTAGGAAAATAGTAATCTCCAGCCGAGTACACTACTGCAGAGGAAACAGAGGTGAACTCTCAGTGTGGGCTGGCACTGATCTAAAGTATATAGCTAGACAAAAAAAAAGTCCTTCTCCAGGCTCACTTGACTACCATAGCAATTCTTGTGGACGCGCATGTGGCTAAAGAGCTGCTGATGGCAGAGCAAAAGAAAATGGAAAGGTATCGTCAGGACAGCTGTCACTCTGGGCCATGGCTGCCTTCACTGTGAACAGCCCTGCTCTGCAGAAGAGTGCCTGGGAAAAGGTGGACAACTTGTGAAAAGTCAGAAGCAAGTGAATGTTACCAAAATAACACAACTTTTAAGGCCTCAATATGCTTCAGCAGAATCAGAGAACAGCTACATTTTTCTGTAGGAAAATGGGAAGGGAGTTAGTGGGTCAAGATGGATCAGTTTGAAAGTTTTAGATTAGATATCTTAAGAAGCACCTCAGAAGAAGGTGTTTAAGAAGAAGGAGCTCAAGCCTCACCTGTAACCTTTTCAAGGTCACAGGTAAAGTCAAGGGCTTTGAACTGGTACATATACTGCTTTTCTTCTTCACTGTGGACCACTCTGGGTGGAGATGTTTTTTTGAAGATGCTTTTTTAAAGTCTTCTGTATCAGCGGCACTTGATACTTTTGGCTGTAGCAGGACGCTTGGTGAAGTGGATGAGTTTCTGCTCAAAGCAGTAGGCTTGAACTGTTACTCCAGGTTATTTAGTCTGAGGTTGATCTTCGAAAGCATTGTTGCCCCAGTTGCTCCCTCTCAGAATTTTCTCATCAGATCTGGAAAAAAATTATTTTGTTTCAGTGTCCAACATCATAGGAACATGAATGAGAAATTTACCCTTGGAAATATTAAGATAAGACAAGAGGCATCATCTAGAAGAAGCCTTGCTACAGTGTTATCTGGCCACCCTTTAGAAAGATGCGGAGTTCATTGTATCAGTGGAATGCCGCTTCCCCCTAGTGTTTCCAAATACCCAAGGGAGGTTTGTTTCCTATTTGTAGCGTTGTGACTATTATTACTGAACTGCGAACTCACAGATACTAATAAAGTGATCTCATATAGATTGAGTTCCCATAATGTACTCTACAGAAGATACCCACACAGTAAGTCTAGGGGAGTTTTTTTACTTGATGAAATATATAACCAGAGGCTAAGCTGTAATAGCTGCAGCTGAATATAAAAATGTAGCTTGTGTGTTAAAATAGCCCTGATAAAGAACCAGTACAATAAAAAATGTTGTACTGCACAATTAAAATTGTTTGCCATTGGGTCCAAATAAGTACAATATTTTTGTGTCATGACGTAATTATGGGTGAATCATCAATGCAATGTTGCTGGAACATTAAAAGCAGCTCAAACAAGGGAAGCTCACCATTAACTGTGGAACTGTTTTAATCTCATGGCATATTAAACTCTAGCAGAATACACAGTTTCACTATGCAGTTTTAGTATGTTTACTCTTTATTGTAATTCCTTTAATATCCTTTATTACTTTATTCACATTGGCATTTTAAAATTAATTTTTCAATGTAGTGCTCATCCAATAGTCACCGAACTGAAAAACAAGATCATCAGAGCTATGGTGGTACTCGGTTTCCAAGATTTCAATCTACCTGAAGCGACATAAAACCCCACACAAGCTTAATTCTTGATTTCACTCATTGAAATCGCCAATATTCTAAATGAGCTGCAGTATTTATATGTGGCATTTATGAACATGCATTTTGTTAAGTTTCTACATGATAAAAGACCCCTAGACATTCAAAACCACAGAATGAATAAAGTTTTAACCGATGTTTTTACCTATTTTTAAAAGTTCAAAATGGGTGCAAATGCAAATCTTGATTCCCTACTATCCAGGGCATAATAGCTGTACAATATTCAGCACATAATACCTCTACAAATAATTAGGAATATGTTTGCAGGCACTGGATTCTTGAAGAAAATATTTTAACATACTAATAGTAACATACACTCTGAAATAGAGATGGAAAATGTCTTTGTTGTGAGACCAACTGAATTATAAGTTTAGGTGGAAAAAAGTCCATGTTATTCGCAAGATAGATTTTCACTGCACAAAAATTAGATTCATTGAAATGCATAAGATCTCAATTTACACCTGATTGATAGGAAACATTGTAATTTCCACATACACACTCACACAACTACTGTTGAAGTGTGAGTTGGCAAGTCTTCCATTTCAGGGGCAGTCATTAGTAATACATATTTAAATAGGGTTGAATATTTGGGGATTTCCTCATTCCCAGAAAGAAATACAAGCTCTGGTTCATTCAGTACTGGAGAAATGTAAAATTTTAATATTCAGATCAAGCAGTAGATCTGCTATAAACCTCCAGAAGATACTCTAGCCAAGAAAACACTCAGCAACCACAAGAGACCTTGCTAGCTTTCATCAAATACTGAGACGTATTTGATGATAGGCAAAGAGAGGCAAGTACTTTCCCCCACTGCAGATGCTGGAGCACCATTTTTCCCTCTGCTTTCTGTTCCAGACATGCTATGTGGAAGTCTAAAACCCTGTGTTTTATTTGCAACTTCCTATATGCTGAAGCTTAAGAAATAGTGATAAGGAAGTTATCAAAGAAACCTGAAATTCAGAAATTCATCTGTAGTTCCAGCAAGAACAGGGTAATAATTTGAGTAAGAAACTGGTGTTGCTGGTGTTGCATGGCTGTTGCCACTCAGAAGTGAACAGTTGTATCTGCATTTATTTTTAGGGGTGTTCTGGGCTGCCTTAGAACATGCACCTCAAGTAATGTATGTGCAAATCTTCTCTCATATGTGGAAACAGTGTCTTTAAATTGTGAGCACATAAGTTAAAAAGTCAAATCAAATCAATGCCAGGAATCCTAGATGGTATGTATTTTTTGCTGAAATTGACCTTCTTTAAGACCTTGGAAAAAATCAGAGGCTTTGTGAAAGCAAACTAATAAAGAGATTTCCATAATGTTTCCCATTTAAAAAAAAAGTCTTACTCAAACCTTCACTACTCTTCTTGTTAAATACAGTAAATGGATATGGATATGGTGTCTGCCCTTTCCAAGAGAAAGACTCAAAGAAGTGATGGACTGCATTTTGAAAAGCGGTCTGTAATTTCATGTGGCTGCCTAATAAAGGTTGTGAGACCCTGCAGCTCCGAGGAACATCAGTCAGAGTTATAAACCCATATTGCCTTCAGGAATCAGGTGCTAGTTCTGACCAATATCCTGAATTCAAATGTACTGCTGAAAATGTGCGATGAATTTCTACCCCAAGTCACTCAAAGAGACCAGTTACAGCATTTTGACTCCCAGAATTTTCTCTTTCAAATAAAAAGGGTGTGTGTGCCATGTTTAACCATTCCAGGAGAAATCTTATCTTTTGAAATCTGTACTTTTGAAACCTCCAGATAATTCTAGACATTTGCAGTCAGTTCATGTTTAAAACCTTGTGCCAAATACTTGAATGCCTTGAGGCAGAGAAGACTCAGAGGGAACACATAAAATTATATAGGAAAGGCACCAATTCACTCTTGCTGAGCAGTAATTTGGTTTGGTTTAGTAACCTGTGAAGTGGTTAACTAAAATGATGAACTTTAAGGAAACTGTAAAGAATGTGATTATTGATATCTGCTGTAGGTGACCTTTATGTGCTGAAAAGATCATGAGGTGGTCAAGACAAAAAAATTACAACCTCCTTTTCTTCTTCTCTCTAATGGTCTGAAATTGAAAAATTGGATCTGTTGAACCCCAGCTAAAGTTAGGACAGCCAAATAAAACAAGGCTACAACCTGCCACTTGCACTTTTTCAAGTATGTTATTTATGTACCTTAGAGACTAAATGCTCCTGCTCGAGGGAGTCATGAATCACCACCCCCACCTGAACATCCATCACTTCAGATTATTTCCATCCATTCACTACCTCTCCATTAACTTTCCCCTCTGTGGTAAAGAAACACATTCCAGTATTTCAAAGGGATAGATAGACACAGACTGCAGGTTATCCAAAGGGTTTTTTTTCCTGATTCTTTTCTCAGTGCTCTGATAAGGACTGTGTGCCTTGCTGCCTTCCCTCCCCCTGAGTATCATGCTGGCTGCTCTTTGCAGTTTGTGTTAACGTAATCTAAACTGTCAGCATTATCAGATTTGTACTGGTATCAATCAGCTTGCAGAATATGGTGAATGCTTTAACATCACAGTTTCTGGCATTACATCAACACAGTGCAGGTAACATTTAAACCATTTGCTATGCAGATGACCTTTTAACTTTCCTTAGGAGCATCTCCCACAGTTGTACAGAGTCAGCATGACGATTACTACAGCATTCTGAGGGTGGCATTTTAAGAGTCACCCGTCATCTTGATAAGGGACCAAAAATGTAGTTGCATGCCACTGGGTATGTCCCATGGCACAAACATCGCCTGGGTGTGCTAGATGCTGGGAAATGCTGCTAGGGCCCCAGGCCTGAGCCAGAAAAGCATTGCTTTCCTTGGTGTAAATAACCTCCAACAATTCCCCAGTAATCATGTCACTTGAATTACTTTTTCCACATTTCCCTTTGGAAAGGGACCCTCTCTGGTCCTGTCCTATCTTACTCTTTCAGTTTTAATGAACGTGTTTTCCAGAAGTACGCTGGACATCTTGACTGGTGCTTGAAATATGCAATTGCCTTATTTTTCTTTTTTTTTTATATTAGAAGAGTTAGTATTTTTTTTTTTATTTTCTAAAAAATCAATTTTATGCCTTGTACACTGTTTACAGCATATTCAAAAGGGTGTGTTTCCTAGTTCTAGTAGGAGTGTATGGACTGTCTGATCCCAGCTGCTGCGTGTATTTGCTACATAGTCTTGATTTGGCCTAAGAGGAAGGTTTTGTGCTTGTAGAACAGATTTACTCTGTGTTATGACTGGAAAACTGATCTGTCACCAGCAGTGTTCAACCCAGACTTTCAAATGCTTTTTGAAGTATTTTGGGGATCTGACAGCTGTGTTTCTGAAAATAGGCTAAGGAAAAGTTGTTTATAGGAAAGGACAGGCTTGGTGTGCTCACTAGCTACTGCTTTGCTGAAGAACTTGCTGTAATGTTCTGTACTCCTTGGAGTTCAGTTAACAACTGACAAGTTCACATATGAGTAAAGTGGACAATTTTCAGCAGGATGGTATGAAATCTTGACAGCTGCAAATAGGATGAAATATTATGCGCAGGTATGGCAATATGAGATAATAGAGGAGATCACTGAGACATCCTTGAAATGATGGGTTAACTTCTCAGCAAGAGGGAAGTTGTTACGTCCAGTCATCCAGTTATCCAGTTACTGGATAGTGTGTGAATGACTGCGAATGAAGTCCTAATCCAGTGTCCACTGCATTCTGTTATATGTTTCCAGTTGTTTTATCAGTAGTCTCCAGTGGAACTAGATCAAGCCTCTGTAAGATTGGAGAGGGCAAAATGCCAATTGAAAGGAAAAAGTCAGTTTAGGGCTTCATATTTAAAAAGTTTCAATCATTTTAAAAAACTTTCAGAAAAATATTTTGAAGTCTGATTTGCCCCTTGTAACACACTGAATGTTGCTTCATGCAGGATCTCAGTGAAGAGAGCCCCCTTCTTACTTTCAGTCAGCTGCTGGGGCCAGGCTACCACATTGTTAGCTTTTGTGAGTGTCCCAGACTAGACATGCATGACATAGTCCGATAGCTAGCTTCACTAAACTATCCCAGCCATGTCCACACAGTATAGACTCCTTCCAGGACGGATATTCTATACAGGGGTCCTATCAAGGCCTTTTTAGGATTCATACCACTATGATAAAAAGGGCTCTGATTAGGTGTTGCCATAGCAGATTTGGTACCTCATAGCTAATGACTGAGAAGAGTTCATCTTGCTGGGATTTTTTGGTATTGGAGAGGGAGAGGAACTGGAAGAGAAAGTCAACTTCAGATCCATACTCAAAATAAGACTGGTCAGAAGATGAGACATGAATTTTAAGTGCTGCATACTTTATTCCTAGCAAGTCACGCAAGCCTCCTGCATTGTTCAAAACATCGTTACTTTCATTATTCCCTCAGATTTTAGATACATGTTTTTGCTATCAGCATGAACAGTGTTTCATGACTCACTGATATATGAAGATAGGCTGAGAAAGTTGGGGCTGTTCAGCCTGGAGAAGAGAAGGCTGCATGGAGACCTCATGGCAGCCTTCCAGTATCTGAAAGGGGGCCTATAGGGATGCTGGGGAGGGACTCTTCATGAGGGACTGTAGTGAAAGGACAAGGGGTAACGGGTTCAAACTTAAACAGGGGAAATTTAGATTGGATATGAGGAAGAAATTCTTTCCTGTGAGGGTGGTGAGGCACTGGAATGGGTTGCCCAGGGAAGCTGTGAATGCTCCATCGCTGATGGTGTTCAAGGCTGGGTTGGACAGAGCCTTGATTGGCATGGTTTAGTGTGAGGTGTCCCTGCCTATGGCAGGGGGCTGGAACTAGATGATCTTAAGGTCCTTTCCAACCCTAACTATTCTATGATTCTATGATTCTATGTATGTTTAGAAAATTCTCTAAACATTTTACATGTGTAACTCTGTTGCCTGCATTACCTTAAATTATGAAAGAGGGGTACTCAGCATAGAAATTCTGAAACTGGGTACTCATTAGGGAATCATATGCAAGTCACCTCAATCCAGACACCTGGAGTGTTGCTCACGGCTTTGCACCTCTATGCGTCTGTTAGTAGGGTAAGAAATAGGGTTAATTTGGAGAAGAGAGGATGATGTCTGAATGGAAGACCTCATGCCTTATCCTTTAGGGAAGTAGTTTTTCAGTCAGCTGCACGTGGATGCTTACCATTTAGCACAGGAAAGGTAGGGGGATAGGAGAGGTCTGCTCAGCAGCGGAGAGAGAACAGTAGGCATGGCTGAAGTGAGGTCCTGTCTTGGAAGGCGGTGGGGGCATTTTTTCGTATGAACCCCAGTGTTAGGGGCTTAGCAGATTGGGATGGGGTTGGACTGAGTGTGCAAGGCTGCTGGGTCTCAGGTGGACACCAAATCCTCAGTCCCAACTCTCATTGCCTGTGAGCAGTGTTCAGCACTGTGTTCAGACTCAATATCCTATGCTTTATATTGGGGCAGATAGTGGTGTTAGAATTACAGTAGAGTTACAGTTAGGAAAAGGAAGAATGAAAGGAAAATTGAAAGAACCTAGATACTGTCATGTCCTGTGTGATCTGCATGGACAAGGACAGGTCTGCTGTTGGTAGCGCACTTAGACAACATTTTCATTTATGTATTCAGGTCATGTATTTTCTTCTGGGCACTAGTCACTTTTCTGTTTTTACTGTAATGATTATTTCTGATTTATGTTTAGGGAATGAAAGTAGCCCAGAATGGTTTTGTACCACCTGTGTAATTTAGAGCTCATATGAGGGTTGGTATCCATACAGGATGATGGGTTATGATTTATTTTAGTGAAAACTTTGGTCATGAAGTATGCCAAAGGCAATGGTTTGAATTCAGAAAGAGAGTATGAATGTCAACCATTATGGAAGACAAAGGGTTTCTCTTTCTAATTTCTACATTCACAAGATTATCAGTGAGGTGGCATCTTCTTTACTATGGCTTGAGTATGAAGCAACATGAAACACTTCAGCTCCATTTCTCCAACATTTTTGACTTCAAAACCTGTCAACAATATATTTCTATATTAAGACTTTTCAGGGTGACACTGCCAAAACAAAACCTGTCTTGAAGTTGATTTTTGCAGTAGATCTGTATCAAACTGACTGTCTTAATGGGAGTTTGCAGTCCTGAAAATCAATCCATGGAGTAGGCTGCTTTGGGGAAGACTCTGATGATAGTTGGCAAAGAGTCTTCTGGGAGAGTAACCTTCTGTGAAAGAACCCTTATCCAATATCCCTGGAAGACATGCCAGGTGGCAGAAGGTGGAAGGATAATTGCAAACTGTATCATTTGCATGCTTCATGTCATGCATCTTCCTCCAAAACACACTTCTCTCCCCACGTTTGTGGTCTGTTATACAATTATTTTTGTAAAGTGAAGAATTCTGGTCAAGTGATCAAGGTCTTTCTGAATACTGTGAATTCTAAATTTAAAAGTTTCTATTTCTAGAAAAGATGCAGTTTTAAAAGAAAAAAAACATGTAAAAGTGATTTTTACTTTGTTCATTTTCATCTTTACTTACAAAATACCTCTATAACATTGAGAAACCTTATTTTAAAATGCTTTTCTGTAATGTTTTATTTAACTTCATTCCACAAAGAGTACTTGGTTGTCTCTTAGTGAAGCATGTTTTATGGTCTCCCCTGTCCGTAGTTTTGGAACAGAAATTATCTGTGTGAAAGGTTGCCTGCATAGATGCCACTGGGAGTGAATGATAATATAACCTCCAGAGCATGGCGGTGCTGCCACCTATGTTCGTTCACTCAGCTCCAGACCTTTTCTGAACCTTGATTGATGGAGATTACCCATCACCTAGTAGAGTAGTGTTACAGTCAGTGAGATGGCAAAATAAAAAGTTCTGCTTCGGAAGCAAAAGAAATGTCTCCATATGCAACCTGTTTATCTGGCCAGCAACACAAAATGTTTCCAAGAGGCACATGTATTTCATACCCGTGACTACTGGCCTTCTTGATCATGACTTTCAGAGCAAGGTTTACATTCCTCTCTGAATGTTAATGTTTTAATCCTCATTTTTCCTAACATTATCTATTTTATGGTTTAGTTAGTAATGTTTCACTGCACTTCACCTCTACAAAAAACCAAAATCAGTCCACCCCAAAACATCAAACCCAGCAAATCAACCCAAAAAAACTCTGGATGGTTTATGTACTGCTTGTGGCTGTTTTTTTCTGGCGTGTCACATTCTCCTGATGGACAGGGAAACAAACTCTCTTCTTCTGATCTGGAAAGCTTTATGATTAAGTTTCTGTGGAGAGAAGACTAGCTGGAAGTGACTTATCCTCATAAATGATGTTAGATTTGAACTGAACCTGGGCAAAGATTAGACTTCTGATAATTTTTACAAAACAAACTTACAGACTCCATTATATGAATATGATAACAGGCATCACCTGGAAGAATAATGTCAAAACCAAACCTATAAAGTTTGAGCTACTGTGGGTTATGAGCAGCCTTTGATGTAACAGTAGGGTTTCTCCAGTTCAGGTTCTGTTCTGGTAATAGAAAAACATGTCTATTCTGTGAACAGTAAGATTTTTGAGGTGATCAATTTTCTATAAGTATAAACTTATACTTTATATATATATTTAGTATATGTACCGTGTTATATACTTATTTAAGTGTATAAATATTCTTTTCCTTGACAGAATATTGTTGAGAACTGACCCTAGTTCTGCAAGGAATTTCAGAGCAATTCTGCGCTGAAGATACAATGTGGGTAGGACAATGAGCAAGGTAGTATATTATTATCATCTAGTATTCAAGCAAACAGGCTGTAAGCATTTGAAGTAAGTCTAGACATAATTAGAGCCTGATTACATCTGCTTCATGACATCAACCCAAAGCTACTGGCTTACATAAATGGAAATCATTTAGTTTAATAAAGGTATGAAAGAGGTATAAGCATAGCTCAGACAAAATAGTTTCTGTCAGAAGCATGGCAGTCGTAGATGTTGATTCTTTAGAAATAGCCTATTTATGAACACTAGGCAGCAATACAGTGGCATGGCATTCCTTTTTCACTCTGGGAGGCAGTATTTAAATATCACCATAAAACTGAACAATGAGAACTGAATAAAATGAGAAATATTATTTACTATTCCATGGAGTTCTCCCCCTCCTTATGTCTGAATTAGTTGAAGATGTGTTGTTTTTCTTATTTTCAAAGTGTCAACATTCCCACAATACATAAATCTTTTCCCACCTTGGAAAGAAGCAGTTCCTGATTCATCTGCATTTGTCTGAGAGCTTGGTATGCCTACACGTGGCAAAGTATCCACATAAGCATGATTTGTGGTTTGGCTCTGAGCAGAGATTGTAAGGGAAAATATGATACAGGCATATATAAATAGATTAGGCATTTAGGATTTGTCACAAGTCGTTGCCAGATCTAATCTAGATCTCTGGTCAAGCTATACCTGTTTTCTCTTTTAACACAGACAAATTCAGTAATATTTTGGGGGAAAATCCTACAGAGTTGAAAATTAAAACTTCCATAGGAATTAAAGATTATTCTTCTGAAATTATTCTATGCATTCAAGTTTTCCATTTGAAGTTTTCAAAGCTGTGCCAGTTCACACTAACTGTCTGTCCCTTTGTTTAAATCAATATCAGATAAGAAATTAACGGGGGAAAGTATTGCCACTAGGTCTCTGTGTACGGTCCTCATGCAAAAATGGAAGGAAATGCTTTTAGAACAGACAGATGCCTTTTATAGGCCCAAGTGTCTGGGAGTGCAACTCAAAACATCTTAAATGTTCGACTGATCTTTCCTTCAAAAAGTTGACTTCCAGACTTAGACTGTGCCCTACTACAGACACTACTGTATCCCCGGATTTTGTGACAGTGACAACATCTGCTAGGGAAACTTCTGCAAAACATAAAAGCCTTTTCTTTCTATCCCAGAAAAACTAAGTTTCTGATTAGTGCTTTTAATGAGAGCTTACTCCTGGAATGGGGAAAATCTGGGTGTGCACTGTGCAAACATAGCCACTAGAAAAAATGTATGTTGTAGCCATCCTTGATAAATTATTAGAGAGAAAACTTGGAACTTATCAAACTCCCTAAATTAGTTGTATTCTAATAAATAAAGAAGCAGCAAAAAAAAAATTTATCTAGAGATCATAAGGATTTGAAATACGCAGTAGACTTTAATACAGTGGATGAATTCTGGCTATGTTGTTCAAGATATATCACCCCATCAGATTTCTGTGGCAGTGCAGTATGTCATGACAGTAAACTCTGCCTAGGTTAGATATGACTGTGTGGAACTGTCTGAGCTCAAGGCTGTCGCCTGCTGAGATCATTAAATGTTTTATTCTAGCAGTGCTGATCCTTTGTTTTGCCTGGTTGCTTTCAGTCATTTTTAAGACTCCTATTTACAGGTTTTATTTTTATTTGTTTTCAGTGTTTGTAGTTGGTCATTTGAGTGTCTTTTGCTGTTCACTAAAGAATTTATTCTTTTTTAATTATAATTGCAGATTTCTGAGCAGAAATGACAAGTTTTCAAGAAAAATCTTCAAGCTGCTTTAAAAATCCCTGACTTTTGCTTTTTACATTTCTGCACTGTGTCATCAGATAGATATACAAAAAGCAACCTATCTTTGCATCATTTTATGTTGCCAACAGATAGCCCTACAGAGTGTGGAAGTCTGTAATTACTTTGGAGATTATTTCAATTTCTAGAAAAAAAAAAGTATTTCTTTTTGTGGCACATTTTGTCCACTGTTTTACTTATTAGTTGCAGGCCAGTTCATGTTTCTGAGGCTGATAGTGGTGGATTAAAATGAAACAGGAATCTTAGCTACAGCACACATATTAGAAAGGATCCAGTCCCAAGTCAAATCCCCATGCAGGAAGAGGTGACGTTCAGGGGACTTGGCAAAAGGGGTCGTTCTGTGGATCCTGCACAAAGCACTGTCAAACCCACAGAAGTCAGTTGATGTCAACAGAGTAAACCATATTTCATAACAGGTTCAGTATTCAGGCAAATTTAGATAGTAGTATATGAAAAATAGTAATGATTGCAACGCAGTAGGACATAAGCAAGCCAGGAGGTTCCTGGAGTTCATTGATAACTCCCTCCTCCAGATAATAGAAGACCCAATGAGAAGAGGTGCTCTGCTGGACCTCATACTCACCAACAAGGGAAGGCTTGTTGGGGATGTGAAGATCAAAGGCAACCTTGGCTGCAGTGACCATGAGATGGTGGAGTTCAGGATCCTGAGGTCAGGGAGGCTGGTGAAAAGCCAGCTCACAACCGCAGACGTCAGGAGAGCTTTGGCTCTTCAGAGATCTGCTTGGAAGAGTTCCTGTGAGGAAGTCGATGGTTAAGAAACGTTGTTTATGTTCAAGGATTGACTCCTGCAAACTCAAGAGGGTTCCATCCCAGTGGGTAAGAAATCAGTCAAAAATGCCAGGAGGGCCCTGTGGATAAACAAGGAGCTCCTGGCCAAATTCAAACACAAAGAGAAGCATACAGAGGGTGTAAGCAAGGATGAAATATACAAATACAGTAATATTGTCTGAGCATCTAGGGATGAAGCTGGGAAAGGTAAAGCCCAAATGGAATTGTGTCTGGCCAGGGATGTCAGAGACAACAAAAAGGGCTTCTAGAAGTGCGTAGGTGACAGGACAATGACTAGAGAAAATGTAGGACCCTTTGCTTAATGTGATGGGGGACCTTGTCACACAGGACATGGAAAAGGCTGAGGTATTGAATGTCCTTTTTTCTTCTGTCTTTACTAGTAAGACCAGCCTTCAGGAATCCCAGTTCTCAGAAACCAGGAGGAAAGGCTGGAGCAGGGAAAATGTGCCCTTGGTTGAAAAGGATCAGGTCACAGAATACTCAAGCAAACTGACATACATAAGTCCATGAACCCTGATGGGATGCACCCATGAGTGCTGAGAGAGCTGGCAGATGTCATTGTGAGGAGGCTCTTGATCATCTTTGACTGATCATGTTGACTGGGGGAAGTGCCTGAAAACTAGAGGAGAACAAATGTCACTCCTGTTTTCAAAAAGGTCAAGAAGAAAGACCCAGGGGATTACAGGCCAGCCAGCTTCACCTTGATCCCTGGGAAGATGATGGAGCAGCTAATCCCGGAAGCCATTTTCAGGCACATGAACAATGAGAAAATCACCAGGAGTAGTCAGCATGCCTTCACTAAGAAGAAGTCATGCTTGATCAACTTGATAAACTTGTATGATGAAACGACTGGCCTGGTAGATGAGAAGAGAGCAGTGAATATTGTGTATCTGGACTTCAGTACGGCCTTTGGCGCTGAATCCTGTAAGGTCTTTATAGAAAGCTGTAGATGCGTGAGCTGAACAAGCAGGCAGTTATGTAGGTTGAAAACTGGATGAGTGGCCAGGCCCAGAGGGTGGTGATAAGTGGCATGAAGTCTTTGCTGGACAATCTCTGTCATGCCCATGTCTCTCTTGTACTGGACAAAGCACACTAATGCTGATTAGAGAGGATGAATAACCTCCTTTACCTGCTGCCAACACTGCTTCTTTAACACAGCCCAGGATACCATTAGCCTTCCTTGCTACAAGGGCACAGGCTGGTTCATGTTCAACTTTGCATCTACCAGGACCCCAGATCCTCTTCTGCAAAGCTGCCTTCCAGCTGGATGGCCCCCAGCATATACTGACACATGGGCTGTTCCTCCCTAGGTTCAGCACTTTGCACTTTCCCTATTGAACTCCCTAAGGTTCCTGTCCACATATTGTTGTCAAGGTCCCTCTGGATGGCAGCATGACCTCTGGAGCATCAGCCACTCCTCACAGCTCCCAGATTTCTGTCATTGGGCAAACCTGCTAAGGTTACACTCTACCCCATCATCCAGATCGTTAATGAAGATACTGAACAGGGTTAGAGCCAGCATTGACCCCTGAGGTACACTGCTAGTCCCTGGTCTCTGACTAGGCTTTATGCCACAGATCACGACTCGCTGGGCCCAGCCATTCAATTAGTTTTGAGTATACCTCACTGGTCAATCCAGGCCATACGTCATCTAGTTGGCTATGAGGATCTTATAAGGGACAGTGTCAAAGGCCTTAGTGAAGTCCAGGTAGACAATAGCTACAGCTTTCCCCTTGTCTTTATGCTTTATACTCTGCTTCTAATTCTCTTTGCAACTCCCTCACTATGGTTACCAGAGTGGTAAATGCACCAGTATACAGAGGTTGCACAAAAATGGCCTTGTCAAAGAGATGATTAATTCCACTACAGCCTTTGACTTTGACATATAAGAGAGGAGACAGTATTATCGTTAATTCCTTGGAGGACATGAGTAGGAATTCAGTTTGCTAACGTGCTGCCCTGCAGGAGTGCCTTGTTGCCCTGCCACCTAGTGGCAATATGTCGCTGTATAGCAGTAATTAAGTCCATTTATGACGTTAGCTTTATTATGATTCTTGCACTTCTATGAGGTGTTTTGTTTTTCTTTTCTATGTACTAAACTCATTTGTACTAATAGAAGGTCAAGCATCAATCAATGTTAAGAGCCTTAATGAAAAATCTTACATGTAATGAGAACCCTGAACAAATAGGAGGATTAAGACTACCGAATAACTGTATTTTATTAGCAGTGAATTAAACACTTCAAAATACCAATACTTGAGCAAACTCAAAATACAGAGGTGAGCAAGGAAACAAAAGTAGTGTTTTTGTAATAAGTCACTTAGGTCTGTTATTTTTACCTCCTAAATGACATAAATGCTCCTGCTTAAACAAGAAATTAAATTACTCCCCCCCCCCCGAAAAAAAAAGCAAAGCAAACCAAAACCCAACAAACAAACAAGCAAACAAAAAACCTCCCAAACAACAAAGAATGGTGGTTGTTCCAATCACTCTGTTATATCACGTGTATGTTCTACCCTGGAATATACTCATATCCTCCCACTCACCTGTCATATCTTCCTGGAAAGTGTGATGGTTAATGATACAATGTGCAGTGAAATAATTTCTTCCATAACAATTGAAGGGATGCATTCCTCCCGTATGAAGACAGCCTGAGAAAGTTGGGGCTGTTCAGCCTGGAGAAGAGAAGGCTGCATGGAGACCTCATAGCAGCCTTCCAGTATCTGAAAGGGGGCCTATAGGGATGGTGGGGAGGGACTCTTCATGAGGGACTGCAGTGAAAGGACAAGGGGTAATGGGTTCAAACTTAAACAGGGGAAGTTTAGATTGGATATGAGGAAGAAATTCTTTCCTGTAAGGGTGATGAGGCACTGGAATGGGTTGCCCAGAGAAGCTGTGAATGCTCCATCGCTGATGGTGTTCAAGGCTGGGTTGGACAGAGCCTTGATTGGCATGGTTTAGTGTGAGGTGTCCCTGCCTATGGCAGGGGGATTGGAACTGGATGATCTTAAGGTCCTTTCCAACCCTAACTATTCTATGATTCTATGACTTTTCAGGGGGGTGGTGTGGGGCAGCTCACTCTTCTTAAAGATCCCAGCCACTTCATCTGGAGACCAAACATCTGCGTGCTTGCCATTGACTGACGTGATTGATCCTGACTTACCTGAAGAAGGGGATGATTATAAAAATGTGCTGTTTAGACAGAGGTAGCAAAAGCAGTTACAGTGGAAGACTTACATTGGGCATCTCTATGGGCAGAGATCACAAAATGAGAGGCTGCAGCTTTGGGTAGAAGAATGTAGGACTGATATTGATGGCATGAGCCTGATGATCCATTTGCTTTGTGAATGGCCATGCCAGACTGATTTCACAACTCAAGAGACGCTTTGTATGTAACTCAGCTTAACTTGAAGGAGAGTGGTCGTCTGAAATAAATGCTGAGGCATGACAGTGGCATGTAATGCAAAAGCTTCTTCTTCAACATCACATTTGTATGGTGATGCTATATATCTGTTTGGTGTGAAGTTTTTCACAATGCACATTATATGCATTCTGAGCAGGGGGGCTTTTGGCACTGAATTCTGTGTAATCAGCATTGTCTGCTGTACACAGACATAGGCCCTGGCTTTGTCACTGCAGTGTTGCATGCTTACATGTCCCATGGAGCTCACTGAGACTTTTTGCACAGTCTATTTCACAGTCTACTTGCATGTTAGACGTTTGGGGACAAGGACAGAATGCTTCCCAAATATGAAGGAAACACATACAAATAAAAATTTGTGTGTTAAAAGATTAGAACTATCTCAGCATGCATTGAAATTCATTGAAATGAAGTTTCCTATTTATAAATAAACATTCTTCAGGTAAAGAGAGAAGATATTATAGTAAAGCCTTTACATATAAAGCCTATTATGAAGCCTAAGTAGAACATTAGCTGTCTTTTTTTAGGATAGTCCTCCCAAAAAGCACATATATAGGATGAACCAGTGGAAGGCAGAGTATCTGGCTGTGCCTCCAAAAGGTATTTATATTTACTGGAGAGAGTTGTATGGGTACTGTCTAGGAACATGCACAGAACTGTTTTTATGTTCATCATAGTCATGCTGAGGTAGGGATAGATTCATCTTTCTAGTGTGGAGTGTGACACATAGGTAATAAATAGTTCCTCTTGCAGAGTTTGCCATTTTTCACAGATGTTTACTTTTCTATTAATTCTATGTTTCGTTATAGTAGCAATACCATAAGGGTTTTTTTTAGGGCACCAGGAGGAAAAGCAGTATGCTTTTATAAGTCCATCTACTATAATTAGTGGTTACAAACAGAAAATTCCATTATAAGAATATTGTTATAGTGTAAAATTGGCAGTGGTCTTCTACATATTTATATGATCTGGGGTTTCCTCTGTAACCCTGGAACAGGATTTCTTGGATGTATAATAGACTGGGGGACAATTACAGCACCTTTGTAAACTTTTGGCTCCTAAGCTGCTTACAATGTTTTCAACGTAATTCTAAGTTGCCATCACTTTGCCTTGCTTAGTTATATTAATGGGATATTAACAAAAGCTGCTGCTAGTGCGCAGGGGTTTATATCTGTACTGTACTGCAAAGTCTGACAGTTAATTTTCAAAAATGAATTCCTGCTAATGAGTTACAACTCCTGGATGCTTTTGGAGAGGCATTAACAATATGTGCCAGACCTGCCAGCTGTGCTGCTGGGAGGTTGTGAGATCCAGGAAGCACATACGAACTGCAGGCAGCTGACAGGCAATTATGAACAAGAAGGTATTATAGAAAACACTGCACAGCAGGTGCAGCCCAGTGAAGAAGAAGGAACACTAGCCACTGACATAGAAATAGGAAGGATTGCGGAGATATGATATGAATCATGTCTGCCCGATGAAATACACAGTCCTGAGGCTGCAGTAAAACCTTTACCTTGGTGTTAGCTACAACTACACAGGAGCAGGCTCTGAATCTCTCACAACATACATTTACATGGTATTTTACAATGGATGTGGATAGTTGATGTGTAGCTCATCTGACTAAAAGATGTCATCCACATTTAGACTACAGACATCTCCCAAAGCTGAGGCATGTGTTCCGTCATGCAGCAGGTATCTTGCTCCCCTGCTCATCCAGAGGGAAGCCTAGAGGCATCAAAGGCTACAGGTGGAGCGGTGCAGTGCTGCAGCATACCTGAGATGTTTGCCAAGGTGGCTTGGAGGCAGCTGCTGAGAGACCCCTCACCCTCTCTCCCATGTACTGTACATTGCTTTCCCCAAGGAAAAAGGCCTTGGAAACTTATGCTCCTCCCCAACAGACGAGACCCCTGTGTAACACAAGGTCTCAGAAATGCCAGCATCACTGCAGGGATGGAGGGCAGCAAGGCTATTGGCAACAATAGATCTCCAGCTTCACATGCACACCTCAGCCACATCACTGCCTTCTGCAACTACATGAGCGGCAAGAAGAAACGCCTTATCTTGGGAAAGGTTGGGGTAGGGTGGGTTCACAGTGAGACACAGCAGTATCTTGGACAAATACTGCAGCAAAGTCAAGACAATGCTGACAGATTTCTCTGCTGACAAAACATTTCATGGGCAAAAAAAGGAAAAAAACCATACTCAATTTTGGTTGAGAGGTCCCTGACTTCCCCATACTCACGGCACCATACTGCCAACCAGACCCATGTCAGCTCTGTGTCAGCACTGGTGAATGATGCCAGATAGCCCTGCTGTAAGCGTGTCAAACTGACACACATGAAATCAGTGCTTGTCTTTGCCATTTGAAAGCATGGCTTCTGCCTCCTCCACAAGGAAACAACCCTTTCCAGAATGACAATAATGTGGTGTGGTGCCTCTGAGATGGCATAACTCTACCAAGAACTCCATTTTCATCTCCACATTGGGCATCATGAGTAGACAGACAGTTTGGGGATTCTCACATTCCTATATTGTGCTCATGTGGTCCCACAAGAAATGTGGGTTTCCTACTGTGGCACCTAACTGATGCTCCACTCTGCAGCTGTCTTCGTATATACAGGGGTCTGGAATGTGGTTTCATTGTAGCAGTTAGGGAATAGGTCCATAAAGGAATTTAATGCAACTGGTTACTTCCAGCAAGACTAGCAGTAAGGTTTCAATGCAGACACAAGCTGTCTACTAAAGACATCTTAATACTGATCTTTCATCCCTCAGACACCAGCAAGCCAATGAACAGTGCTCCTGACTGGACTATACATTTTTCTTTTCTCTGCATGGACCATTTCCAGATATCTCAGAAGCTACATGTGAATATGGTCTGTGGATGGGTGCTTACATGATTTGGCTGTCACAGACTCTGGCCACTTTCAGCAGTCCAAGAGGTAAGAGAGATTTATGTACGCAGACTTCAACCTCCCTAATACATCCCTTCTTTCTCTAGTATCACTGCAGCCCATAACTCCCAGCACACAGCTTTCCAGCAGAAATAACTCTTCTTCAAATATGATCTTGGTCTTATCTTCTCAGTCAGCATCTCAGATTTTGGGCTGCTTTCTGAAGATGTGCATTGTGCTCCAGAAAACAAAGACAGCAACTATGTCACAGTAAGATGTGACATGGCACTTTACCACTGCAGAGCACTACTGCAACAGTGTGGTCCGTTACAGATATATTTCTCACTGTCAACTACTAACCCAGCACCTTCTTAATAATTAACTCTCTCAGGATGGTGTGCAGAAGGAAAGCCAGCCAAGTGAGGCCCTGCTGTACCTGATGATCACAGACCCAGAGGTAAGACAAATTGCCACTGCTTGGTGACATGAATTTCATGCAGTTGTCTCCATTTTGTTGGGTGGAGACACAGACACAGAGTACTTCCTCTTTCCATCACTGTCTCTACATCCTCTGGGCTGTGCTAGATGGATTCCTAAACTTGCAGTCACAGCTGCAACGTCTTCGACTATCATCACCTCTCCCTTCTCTGCTCAGGGAATGACTGTGCTGTGATGGCTGTCATTAATTCACAGAGAACTACTCCTGGAGCTACCATCACCTCAGCATCTGCAGCTCCTGCCAGAACCTCCTTCCTCAAAAGGCTTAGGGGTGAGTTCCTCCACTACAGTTCTAGGAGATAAGTGATTGGGCAGTGATCCTTTTTAGACTCTCATCAATCCTTAACACTATTGCTCTTGAACTCTCACCTCTATCTTGCAGAGCTGCTTGTTCTGAACCCGTCCAGACCTAAATTTCATCCCAGGCCTTAAGCTTCCCTCATCCCTATTTACTCTAATTGAGTGGCTTTAAACCCATCTAGTGTACAATTTCCTAGATAAGCCTTCTGCCTCTGTTTCTTCTGCAGTCTCCTCTAAGCTCTAGGCTAAGCACAGTGGGGCCAGATTTTTTATTACCAGTGGACAAGATTCATTGTTGCTCCTGGCACCTTATTCTAGAAATGCCTTTTTGATGCAGACATAATTCTGTCATGTCTGGAGAGAGCAGACGGGCAGACCTTGACAAAGGCACTGGCCATTAAATGCCTACATCACAGAGGATGGATTAGTGTGGATGTGTCAGGTTTATATATGTGAGAGTGACATAGGCATCCCTCAAAGCACAAATGTCGGAACTGAGCTTCCTACCAAGCACAGATATCTCAGTACAGGAGATGGGTATGTTAAAAATTGTGGGGAAGTAGTCAAGATAAATCATCATCATGCCCCACAATGTCTAAAATGGCACTAGATGCCTGCCTGCTTTTAGTCCCAAATCATAATCTCCTGTGACTTGAGGGATCCCAAATCACCTTATATTCTTTATGCCACAGACACACAGCTCTCTGTTCAGGCATGAACTAAGGACAGGTAGCTCTGTTCAAGTCATGCTAAGCAACCCTGTTCATTCTGGCTACATGGAGGCAGCTTCCTAGCTCTAGACTGAAATGGACAAGTGATATGATATTCCAAAAGCCTGAGTATGAAGGCCACTTGTCTGCTGAATTTTAATTTGCGTAGTCTTGGTGGAACAGCCTGTGCTACCATATATTTCCCTAGGCTTTCTTACTAAGATGGTTGCTGTGTCTGAAAGCTCATCATATTCACTAGTAATTTTCCCCAGTTCCTTCAGCATTTATTTTTAGATTTCAATGAGAAAAAAAGCATACACAACTCCAGGCACTGACAGCTATTTGGGATTAGAAGCAATGCTGAAATAATGCTCACACACTGCAACATTAAATTCCCTTAACAAAGCAGCAGTTCAAAGCAGTGGAACAAGTCCTACCCCAGAACTGTTTTATCAGCTATCCCTTTTTAAGAAGATTAAATTGCTACATTTCTCTGCTGCTGCTTTCATCTTCCCTCTGTGAGTGTCATCCAGACCTCCAGGCAAGCATAGCTGCTTATCCTCATCTAGGGACTTCAAGTCAGGAGAAATGAGGCAGAGAAAGCAAAAATACAGGCCTGTTTATCAACAAGCAATGGGTATGTATAAGAAGAGCGTATTAAAGAATGGAATCCATGGCCAGGACTGGATGTCTCAGGCCTCAGATAAGTGGTTTCCTAAGACTGCAGCATAAACCCAGAGCTAGGACCCTGCTTAGAATCTTTTGTTGTGCACTGACACCTTGATAGCAACTTCCAAAGAGATCCAGATCACTACTATAATTAGTACCTATTCTTTTTGTTTCTGTAGATGGGACATTAAGGCCACAATTTCCTATTAATTTACACCAATTAGTCCATCCAATTCATGGGTAAGGCATAATGGAGAGGCCAGCAAAGATGACTGTCTTGGGCAGAACCAAGTATGAAAAATAAGGGACATAGCAAAGAGTTTCTTTTAGGATTTTCTCTCCATAAGGCATTTTTACCCTCAAGCATATGAATAATCTGACATAAGGTCCAATTTGTTGTCAAAAACAGCACTTAGCTGGTTTCATACATTTTAATACATCTTCATGGTGTACTAAATTCATGGATCACCTTGTATGTACAGCTGATTTTAACTTTGACTGGTAAAACTAAGTTTCAAGTTAATATTTCGGAGGTTTCAGGAATCCAATAAAGAAATGTAGCATCCTTTGATGTTTGTAAAAATGAAAATTGTTGTTGTTTTAAATCAAACATGAGTGACTGGATTTCAAAGCAAAAGTGGTGTGGAGAAATGGGACAGCTTTATGTAAAAAAGGATCTGATGATTCTGAAGATCTGAGTGCTGCTAGTAATTCTGTAAACTGAGCCATTTCTTTTGTTGTATTCAATGAAGTTCCTAAATCATCAGGAACTCAAAACAGAGCTGAATGGAGACAACTGTTTAGTATGGTTTTTAAGAGAATATGTCCATTTTCCTGAAGCCACTCATCCAGCCCTGTCCCAAGCCCATTCCTCTACCATACAAGTTGTGGAGCTTTCCTTCACAGCTTCCTTAGTAATTCAGAATGAGCACAGTAGCAAAGCACAGTAAAACTCTTCAAGCCCGAAGTCCTCTACATGGCCAGGAAGCTTGGGGAAGTACCTCCCAGAACCTTCCAGTTCCTTCCCAAGTTGGCTGCTTTGCTGCTATATTTCCAAGCCCTTCCCAGTACACTGAACCTTTTCAAATAAGAGGAACCAGTTGTTTTATGTGGCAAGCCCCTGCTATTTACAAAGGCAGGAACAAAATTTCCGAAGATTTTCTTTCTTGCATGTCATTTCCGTACCTGAGTTAAAAGTGCAAAACCAGAAGCCTGGGTAAAGATGTGTTTTAATGGCCAGAGTCTCAAATATGAAGTCATGTTCATGATTCCTATGTCAGATGTACAATACTGTTGAGTTTTAGAACAACACAAAAAAGTCAGATTCTTGGAGAATGGTTATCTTTTATGGAAAGACTAGGATTCCTTGGAATGACTTCTACCCTAAGAACCAGATTGAATCCACAGACATCCTGCTTAGAGCTGCTCTGCTAAGATTTGATCAATTTGCAGAAATGTAGAGAGCTACCTTCCAACTTTCAGCTAATTGCCATTTTAGTTGGTGCTTATTGTTATCCGTTAACATTTATACTACAGCTCACCAAGCTTTTTCAATCACAGTTGACACATTAATCTACTAACTAGTGTATAGGCAGATTGGCTGAAGAATTTATAGTCTCATAAAAATAGGAAATACAGCGAGTACATCAATCACAATGTATAGTTAACTTAGTGAATGAAGTTAGTTTTGTTATTTTTTGAAAGTAGGATGGAAAGGAGGGCATACTTCTATTCCTCTTTCTCTTAACCTGAACTAGGATTCCTCTATAGGGTAACAGGCCTTACATTATCCGTATTTGTATCTCCACAAGCCAAACAAACTGAGAGAGCTTTCCAGGTGAAGTGAAGCTGTCAGAGGAGGCAAGTGAGGGCTAAAGAGGGCCAGTTGTAGGAACAGCAAGGATGAAGCTGAGACTTTCTGGGAAAAATTAAGCTAAACTAAACAAAACCACCACTAGATTAAAAGGTCCAATGCTGCTCAGTTTGAACATGAACACGTTTTCCTGTATTGCAAGTACCAACGTTTTTCTTGCCCCTCCCTTAATTTCTTTTTCTGTTGCTTGAATAGCAGCAAAATGAAATATACTGCTGCAGCCTTGTGCTGCTTTTGTGGATGCTCCGGGCATCACGTAGGCCACTGCAATTGGGCTGATTTTCAAATCCTGAAACCAGTACCTCATATCTTCTAAGTTCCGTAGTTATCCATGGTCCCATAGAACTTTGTTGAAACTATTACTTTCTAGCCTTCCAACTAATGCCTCTTGTGCCAATGTTATAGGAAAGCGAGGAACTAAGCAAGAAAATAGACTCAGATTAATAGACTCAGTGAGCCTGTCACTAAAATAATTGTTTCTAAGAGCACACAGTTGCAATAGCTTTGAAGACTAACCCGAATCTGTAACCATATGGAACTCACCTATCTGCCACAGATCTCCCTTTACATTCTAGTTGTATACCACATCTCTGACATTCATTCCGAGAAATAATTTGTCCTTTCTAAGATACATGCTTTTTTAGCTTTGTACATGTGTTTGTGCAAATATCTTGAAACTGGCAATCTACCAATAGTAAATCAATTGTCAGTGGAACTATTAGTGACTATCTACCAGATACATTTAAAGCCTTCATTTATATTCTGGCGCCTACTGTGAATATTCAGGCTTGCAGAAATTTCAGTTCAATGATCTGCCTGGAAAACTAACTGTTTTTAGCAAGCAGTAAGAAAAACTCTCCAATACTTTCTGCTTAACTTTTTCATAACCAAGTACCCACCCATGAATTTTCTTCCAAGGCTAACTAACTTGTTCATTTATGAAGAAAAGATTTCTAATGCCATGTGGAATAGTGCCCTATAGTGAGTTTACTGCCATGACAATAAACCTGACTGCAGAAGTGATAATCCACACTTTTCTAAGGCTTGCTTTCATATTTCATTCTGCCTTTCGATCCTTTGTTTAAATCGTTGCCTTTGAAAAGCTGGAAGGCATTTTGTAACATCCTTTGTTATTTGCAGAGCCCAGGTGATGCCTATCATGCAAAGTGTCTAAAAAGTGCTGCCATTTCCATTAAGCCTTAGAACTGTCTGCTTTGAAATTCATTTTCAATCTCCCAGTGGCACAAACTTTAAGAGGTTTTGTTTATTTGTTCCTGCCTTTTGTGAAGTAGGAGTTGCTGGTGCCTAAGGCAGGGAAATGCAATGCACTACTAATTATTTGTCTCATGTTGCATCATAAATGGTTATTAGCTTGTCAGAGCAACTTATGCCAGTCTTCATTAGTAACTTACAGGTGAACAACTCTATATAAAGTAACTTCAAAAATAAATGATGTGAAATCTTGTTCTCTTGAGCTTTGCCAATCTAGTAATCAACCACATATTGTACTTATTGATGTCCACAGAAACCTCTAAGTTTTACATGTGTGTCTGTAAGATAGAAGAGGGGAGACAGGCAGACATTGAATCTTCGTACTTTTATCCATAGCCTTTACTCCACACAATCCCTGGCTGCAATGAGCCTCAAACTTCCCCTCAATCTTTGATTTTTCTTCAGATGCCAGCATGGATGCTGTCTGTCCATAGACAACTGATCTCTGCTGTACAGGAGGCAGCTTGTCCCATGTCTGTGGTTGCTGACAAGTTTGCCCTCTGTTGATCGAATAAAGCAGTCCGAGGTTCAGTAACTACCTCCTCATTTCACAGAATGAGAACATTAAAGTTTTGAACATAATCTTAACTCTGCCCAGCTGCACATTCACCTGGTAATTAAGACAGACATAATCAGATAATGCCTACGGGCAGAATCTAACGAGTGGAATAATTCTGTGGATTTGTGTTTCATGGAAATGGATTTGTGTTTAATGGGAAAATGTAAAATTAGTACTCATCCTAGGGTGTACTGCAAGGACAGGATGTTTTTCATTAAAATCTGTTGAAGAGACATTAGTGATCATAATGAGATTTTTTTTTTTGTGTAAAAATTAATATCACATCTTCCTGGAATATAAAGGTTTTACCCTTATAATATTAGTGATAATACAGTTTGCATCCCTAGAACAAGAGATTTGCAGAAATGGTGAGAGCTTGTGCTGTGGAGGATTAGAGAAGACAATGATGAGAATGAGGTCAAAGAGAACAGAGTATCACTTGTAGGGAAGTTAGTTTATTCCTTCAGAGAACTCCTAAAATGGGCTGGCTGTGTATTTTGCTTGCATTCCCAAAGCTTGTCAGTCTTAGGATTGTCTGTTAAGATTATAAAGCAAGACTTGCTTCTCTCCAAATTTCCTTACAACAGTTGTTCTGAGAAGACATTGTGTATTTTTTATACTACCCCAGCCATTGAAGTTCTTTCCAAACTTTTCTGTATGGGACTTCCCATTACTCAATAATAATTTTTACCAGACCTGTCATTGTGTTTCATGATGGGTTTTTTTTTACAGTTTTTCCTTGACATTTCCATTTTGGTGCTTTACTTTTATACTTTGAAAAGAGGGGATCAGCTCTGCTCTGTGAATATAACAAACATTGAAACTGTGTCACATTGAACTGTGGTTCAGGATGCTTTTTGAAAAAACATCCTATGTGAGTTATTGGTAGAACATAAAATAGCACTACGCTGTAACAAAAAATGTAGGATTTAATGAGCTTTGAAGACTTATTAATGACTTATATCAGGGACAGGAACTTTTTACAGGGGCATGTAGTGATAGGATGCGAGGCAATGGCTTCAAAATGACAGAGGGTAGATTTAAATTAGGCATTAGGAAAAAGATCTTCCCTGTGAAGGTGGTGAAGCGCTGGCACAGGTTGCCTGGAGAAGCTGTGGCTGCCCCATCCCTGGCAGTGTTCAAAGCCAGGCTGAACGGGGCTTTGAGCAACCTGATCTAGTGCAAGGTGTCCCTGTCCATGGCACGGGGACCGGGATGAGCTTTAAGGTCCCTTCCAACCCAAACCATTCTGTGATCCTGTGATTCTATGATTATCATACAGTGTGATGGCATCATACATGTAGTCTATGATACGATGTTACATGTACAAGACGTCATCATGGTTATATGTATATGATAGCATAACCTCATCGCACTCAAGCACTCAAAAACCTCAAGCAGTGTGGAGAACCAGTCTGATCTGTCAATACAGGAATACTAAATGACCTCAAGGCCCTCTTAGGTAAGGACCAACTTAAAGGCATCCGCTGAGTTTGCAGGGAATTTGCAAATGATGCACAATCCAAACAAACCTAAACAAACCCTGTGGGATATATGCTAAAGCTGAAAGAAAGGCCAACACTTCCAAAGGCAGACAGCACTTTCTGAAGCTCAGTTTTGAATGTCTGATTTTGAAAGGGCCTTATTTTAATAAGATTTGCAAAATGAGTGCCCCAAACGTGAAACTTTCCAAATCGTGCATTTAATCCCACAGGCTCTTTCCCACGTGCTCTAGCCTGCACAAGCAGGTGTTGCTCTTTAAGGGTTCTTACAGGAGAGCAAGATACGAATCTTTCCTGCTTCAACTCCAATTAAATTGTGAAACCGTTATTTCATTACCCTCAATGGATGCTGTTCTTCCTCAGGGTTCTTTGTCCCCTGGCCAGGTGTACTCCAGCTGGATCTGACAGGAGCTGGAGGTGATGTGAATGGCTTTTCAGTGGTTTGGGTATACCTCGCTCTTGCCCGACAGGCCCTGGACCTGGAATGACGGTGACCAAACATGGCTCCAGGGACAGGTTTCAGAAGGGTACCTCTCCTGGTCTCTCAGACCAGAGGGCGGGAGGGTAGTGAGTCATATGTCCAGGACATCACGGTTTTAAAGAGTAAACCATGGTACCAAAGGGTGCGTTGTTTTCTTCCTGTGTAAGGCAATATACCCATGTGCAATAAGAGGGAGAGGAAAGCTGGGTTATCTACACCGGAAGTGGATGTTATCTGCAAGAACATGGACTACCTCCAACAGCTCTGCTTGGCTGCTTTCCCCAGGAGGACATGATGGTGTGGGAAGAGGAGCAGGCGTGCTGCTAGAAGTTTGGCCCTCCTTAATGGTACTTCTGCCCACAGGAGTGCTCTGAGGGAACAGGGACAAAAAAACCCTCTGCCTTTGGGCAGCCTTACCCCTGTCTAACTGTGAAAACTGGGTATCATTCACCTGCTCTGGAGCTCTCCCTATTCTCCAAAAGGATAGGGCCTTAGCAGCGTCTGCTGTCCTCGTGACAGTTGATCAAACTGCTGTGGGGCTGATGGCCAAACCATGGAAAGGCTGATGGCAAGGCTGCTGTGGGGTGACGGTAAGGCTGCTGTGGGGTAACGGTGAGGCCGCTGTGGGGTGATGGTGAAGTTGCTGTAAGGTTGACGTTGAGGCAGGCATTGAGGATAAATCTGTGCAGCTTCGACGGTGATGGCTAAGCCATTGTGGGGCTGACAGCTGCGGCATGGGGATAGTGGCAAGGATGCCGCGGTGGGTGATGTCTATGCTGTTGTGGGGGTGATAGTGATGCCGTGGTCGGGCTGATCGCCAGCCGTGCAGCTGCAAGGGGGAAGCCTGCGCCGGCGTGGGGGTGACAGCGAGGGGTTCGGAGGAGCCGGGGGAACGCACTTCAGGCCGGGCTTGCTGGGGGGGGGGGGGGGGGGGCAGGAGAGTGGGTCCAGGCCGGGCAGGGACATTGCTTCCTCCGCAGGCCCCGCAGCCGCCACCTGCTCCGCGGCCCCACCCCGGTTCTGCCGGGCGCTGCTGGGCTAGCGGGCGGCGGGGGGGGTGCCGCTACCGGGGGCGTGCGGGGGGAGGAAGAGAAGAGGAGGCGGGAGGAGGAAGGCGGCAGCAGCAGCTCTCGGGAGGAGCCTGTCCAGCGTGAGACAGCACATTCAGCCGGCGGCGGCAGTGCTGCTGCAGCGGCACGGCACGGTTCGGCGCAGAGCCGCCGGCAGCAGCCGTTCGGGCAGCGGGCCGTCCCTCCGCTCTGCCGGCGGAGGGGGCTCAGTGAGGGCTGCACGGCGCCGGGAGCCCCTCCGGGAGGTAAGGCACAGCGGCGGGCGGCGGGGCCGGGACGTGCCGCGCCGCGCCGCTGCGGAGGGGACGAGCGAGGACTGCCCTGGGAGGGCGGCGCGGCGGACGCTCCGAGGGATGTACAGCGGCAGTCAAAGATGCTCCCCGGGCATCCTCCGGCTGCCCCGCAGGCACCCGCCGAGCCCCTCTGGGGGTATGCTTTTCCACCCTCGCCGGGCCGGGAGCGGCCGGGAGGGCTGCGGAGAGCCCCGCCGGCCTCAGCAGCACCTGCTCCAGTCCCTGGGGCTCCTCCCGGCACCGGCACCGGCACAGTGATATCCCGCTCCGCCGCAGGTTCTGCCGCAGGCTCCCCGGCTAGGGTCTCAGCGCCGAGCTGCCTTAATGCAAAGGGGTGGGGGGAGTGGGTGGGTGGGAAAAAGTTTCCTATCTTTAATTCTTTGCACAGCGTGAGCAACAGCGGGTTTGCTCAAGTCCGTGACGACAGCAGACAATTAGATCTTTTCCCGTTCCTAAGGTAATTCCCTAGAAGGGTGAGAGAAGGAGGGAATCGATGAGAGGCCTTTTCCACTAATAATCAATTGAATTACATTTTCAGAAGGATGTTATTACTGTTACATTCAGCTGGGAATCCCCCTGGGTCAACAGAGACCATATGGTCACTAGACATTTCCTAGACAAAGCCCCTATTTTACTGACTGGAATAAACTATATTTCTCTGTCAGTATTGGCATTGACAAAAAGTAAACATTTCAACTATAAATACGTATAAAATAAGGATCCTCAGCAGAACAAACAACCTAACCTGCTATTATAGGGGGGACAAGATGGAAAAGACCTGACATGAAGTTGGAACGTGGCTTTGGCACTTGCAGCTGGTAATTTATCCTGACACACAGGGTTTTGTCAGCTCTTCGCTTCTATGAGGACATTAAATTACCCCTGAAATGGCTCTAAACATCATGAAGCACAGTGCTGCAAAACCTGTCTCAGAATGGAAATCCAGATCCTGAGACTATCTCCTGAGAGATGGTATCATCAGGGCCACTGAGGAATTTCATTTCTGTTAATACCAATGTGCTTTGTTGAAGTGCCTCATTTGTTCTTGCTAAGTTAATGAGAAGCAGTTAATGAGAAGTTAGATGTTTTTGGATTCTTTTAACTTCCTCTTTTTACTTTCTTTCATTTTAGAGAACATCTCTAGTAACAGCCTCCGTGCTTAGTGAAGGTGGATAAAACTCCTTCTGTGATTTATGTGTAGCATTTCTCAGCAAGAATGGGTTTCCTCAACACAAACCTTGGGGCTGCACCCATGT
This sequence comes from Myiopsitta monachus, assembly GCA_017639245.1. Classification (NCBI taxonomy): domain Eukaryota; kingdom Metazoa; phylum Chordata; class Aves; order Psittaciformes; family Psittacidae; genus Myiopsitta; species Myiopsitta monachus. Next base: position 5,634,880 of record CM029919.1, read on the forward strand.
CTTTGCTCCCTGGAGTGCTCACTCTGATAACCATCCTCTGCTTCATTTTATTTTCCCCAAACCATCCATTTACAGTCCATGAAAATACAAAATGTGTTGTCCCTTCTGCACCGTCTTCTCTGTGCACAGACTCCTTTGAGGACTGGGATTTGCTCTCCTTTTCCTTGACATATGAAAGACTTCTGAGGGCCAGGTATGTAGTGGTCCGAGAGATTGTTTAGGGCTGCATTAGCGAGATTTCTCCTATCTCTAAACACCTCTGCCTCAAATTAGGCTACCCTAACAATGCATTAACTGCAGTGCTGCCTCATCCACAGTTTAGGAGAGGAATCTTTAAAGGAGCGGCAAGAAACTACACCCTACATGTACAATCATTATTCAGAATTTGGAAATCTGGCAACTCAGGCAAATACTCTTTTGTACCCTGCAGATCTTAAATTAAGAAGCTGACCTTCCAGCTCTTTCTATAAGAGGAAGGGCAGTGAGCTGCCCTCCTTTGTGATGCCTTTCAGTGCCTAATTTTTTCATTATTGAAATGAATTTTTTTGTTTTCCAGCTTGTGTTTTTCCAGCTTCAGGTTCCTGGTTCCTGCTATGACTCTCACAGATTAAAGCCTTGCTTTAGCAGCTGTCTTCAGTGTAGGTACTCTAAATGATGCAGCAAGAACTTACCTGCTTTATTCAAATAAATTAACAGATCAAGTCTCTTGGTCTCCTTTTCTTTTGTAAGACAGTTTTTAAGACTCATTCCTTGCTATGGTCAGTTTTCCAGTCTGCAAGGAGAGGGAGAAGGAATGTTAGACATAGCTGGGCGCAATGGGTTATAATAGAGGTTCCTCTGTTGCAGGATACTGGGCAAGGAGGTGAAATTGACTGGGGGATGGAGGAGGGAAGATAAGGGAGCAGAATAGAACAGCATAAGGGTACAGAAAGGCATTGTTGTTTTTCAGAGCTTCACCAGCTCCTGCTAATGGTTCAGGTTATCACGCGGTATCTTTCAGCTCCTCAAACTTGACTTCTCATAAAGATTTAAATAGGTTCATGGTCTCCTTCTAGGACTACTCAGGCTCATTAACTAGTGCCATGCCTTGAGCTGAGCTACTGTTTGCCTTGACCAACAACAGAAGTAGTAATTAATAATGTTTCAGAGCTACTAATGCCTAGTGCCAAAATGAGATGCCACTTGGAGGTGGTGGTGGGATGTTAACAGAAAGATTCTCCCTGTCCCACCCATGGGCTTTAATTTGCAGGGAAGTTAGAGGAAGCTAACACTGCAATCACCACTGAGGTGCTCATGGAAATTCATATCTGTAGATGTACAGCCTCAGGCTTTCTGCAGCCATAGCCAAACATCATGACCTCAGTGCAGTACACATGATATTTTCATATTTTTGTTTTTAAAACCTTAAATGAAACAAGACATTATGGCTATAGACACAGTCTATGTGTAAAGGGGGCATTTTCTGGCTGGAATACTGATCGAGTATGCTGGCAGAGTGCCCTTAGTACAGATGCTTCTTGTATTGTAAAACTGCACTTTTGTCAGCGCAGCTTATTTTAATTCATTTGAGCAACACAAGTTATACCGGTGAATACACATTTGTATGTCCATAAGGGGGGTTGATTTCCAGATGAGGTATAGTATCGTGTTCTATTTGACTGACCTATATAAGCAGGCAGAAATGGTAATGCAGGAATGATGCTGCTTAAAAAAAAACCAGAACATTTGAATAATCTGAAAAGAAGTGTCTGAAAAAGCTGCAGTGGCAGCCGAAGACCCTGGCTCAGTCTAAGTCTCAGAGAGACACAATATGTCCCTTTTGCTACTTGGTAATTATCCATCTCAAACCATGCTAACTCTTTTTAGTCAGACATGACATTGGGAGCTGTTGTTCACTTGGCCATCTGCAAGAGCTCAGATTAAGACAGTCTACAGTATACATGAGCTTGCTTCCCCAGTACCATTCTTTTTAGGTGGCATCATCTTGCCAAATGTTCTGGGAAATGGCTACTTCCAGGCAGATGGCAGGAGCTGCAGGAAGCTGTGAAGCTGGCTGATGCGGGAACCACTAGATCTCATAGACACAAGACACCTGACCATTTGTCCCAACTCCTCCTGAGCTTCAGACTAGATCCCTCCTTCTTTTTACTGTGCTTCTTCAGCACTTTGTTTTCCCATTTGAAGCAAAAGCATTCTGGTGAGTGCCTGGGAGTGCATTGCAACAGCAGAAGGCACAGAGCGGGAATGACAGTTGTAGAAGTGTTTTGTGGGCAGCATGCTGTAACTCCATGCTGAAGGATTAAGGGCAGAGGTTTCAGCCCTATTGCTGCTGACAGTAACAGGAGTTTCTTTGTGACTTCTCTGGTGGTGAATCTAGCCTCTAGAGTGCTGTCAGGAGTCAGCTGTTGTCACGGTTTAACCCCAGCAGCAACTAGGAAGAAAATTAACTGTATTCCAACTGAAACTGTAACAGCTGAGTATATTGCTTGAAAGCTGTGAAACATCTCCAAACTGTTTTGAAGCCAATGAGAGTCATTGTATTGACTTTGATGAGGTCCCCTGTAACTGCTGCTTTGACCTGTGTGCAGACACCTGTGCCACTTGTTGAATAATTGCTGCTCAGATGACTCTTGTGTTCCTTGGCTGTTAATTTTAAAGTACATGTTATCATATTTTAATACTGCTCCCATGCGTGTAGATCAGCTTGTCTGACCTGGAGAGACAGATTACATCAACCTGAGGAATAAACCTGCTGGACCAGCGCAGCTCTACCCTGTGTATTCCCTGGGTGCTGGCTGACAATCCCTGCTTGGCCCTAGAATAATTAATGAGTAATTCAGCTCATTTACTGCCACTCAGCAGAAAACAACTACGGAGGGAATCTTTTAAGGACATAGATTTTTATTTCCAGTGATATCTTCTCTTCACGTTTCTTTTCCTTCTTGCTGTCATCCTCTGAAGCCTATGCTTTTCTCTCTTCTGCAATGCTAGTCTTAATGCAATATTCCCTCCTCACAGTCTTCCCTTTCCTTTTGCCTTCTTTCCCTGGGATAGAACTGGTTTTAGTTCCATGTTCTTTTCTCCCTACCATGTGGTGTGGTACAAGTAATTCCAAATCCTGATCCTCAGTTATTAATTTTTCATATTAGTCTGAAGCTGGACTGAAGTGAAAAATTGGACATGGTGTGGTTTGTGTTCAAACAACAGGGAGTTGTAATAAGGCAAACATATTAAAGTGCCTAATATGATTAAATATAAATAAATGTAATGGAGGAGAAATTGTTTATTTATATCAATATCTTCAAGCCTTTTCTAATGCTTGATTCTAATATTTTCAGGCTGAATTTGACAGGAAAATCTATTCCCCAAACTACAATTTCTATCTTAGTATTGAAAGTTAATCACTGTAGCTCCTAGACCACATTCAGGAAAATATGGATCTCTCTTGCTTTAAACTGTTCAGCCCTTCTGTTCTGTATCCGTTAACACAGATCTTAGCTTTTAAACTGCATAGACAGCAGTATTAAATCTGTACTATTCAAGGCATGCCTTGTTTTGTGCACATTAGGCAACCGCTGTTGGGACCAGAGTGGTTACCAGGTCACTTGGTAATTGGGGCAAAGACATTGGAAATTATTGCTATTGTATATTTTCAGAAATTAAAATATTTACAAAACTAGGTCACAGAAAAAAATCCCAAACAAACCCAAATAACCAAAAAAACCCCCAAACTGACTGCTGTCTAATGTGATTCTTTATATTTGAACCTCTCTGTCCTGATTTAAGGACTGTGCCAATGACTGAGCATTTAGAAGAATTTCTTCTCTGATTCTCACAGCACAAAGTTGAGGACTGTCTAAACTCATGTGACTTGCTTCATAATCCATGTTTGTCTTCTCTTTAAGTAACGTAAAATATTAGCATTTTCATTAATCACGCTATTCAAAGTCGTATGATGCCATTTTTTCCCCATTGTTTGTTTCTAGTTACATTTGGATCAGTTGCTGAACCAGAAGTTGGTTTGTATCAGAATTCTGAAGGATTTCAGAACTGGTCACCCCTAAATGAATTCTTAATTTCTTTGTCCTTTTTTAGCTCTGAGTGCTCATAGAGCTTTGTTACGCAGTCATAGCAGTTTGTTACAGACTATCAACTTCTGCAAGCCTTCATTGTCCAGGAACACAAATTAATTCTGCATAAAACTGGGAAAAGATAGTTCATATTATATCTATGTATGGGTATAAGCTGTGTGGTGCATTAAACAATGAATGGCTTAAAAAATCTGTAACCTTTTGGAATGAAACAAGAAATTTGACCTAAATCATACCCCCTAGTGTGCAGTTAGCTATTCATGTACGTAATCTGCTGCACTTGGCAAAGCCTGTGAATGCTGTATCCCTGCCTTTCACTATCTCCATAGGAGTAATAATAATGCAAAAAAAAACAGTGCTGATGGGATAGGAGGGTATTGTACTGGCGACAAAAAACCAAAACGAAACGCTGATGCCATTCTCTGTCTGTACTGAAAGAGCCCGTGGGAAAACTGTCCTATTATTTCCCACAATATTTTCTTTTTCACAGAAAGTTGAATAGTGATAGCAAGGAAACACAGGAAAGCCGAGTTTCTCAGCTTTTATGGGCCCTTCAAATGTATTAAAAACACCCTCTGTGAGGTCAGTATTTTTATCTGATAATTATAAATTATAGATCTGTAGTTTTTATCTCAGAAGTTTAAAGCGCAGAACTAAAGAAATGACAGTAAATTATATTCACTGGAAGGGGCTAAGATGGAAAAAAGAAAAGGTGTTGCAAGCATACTACTAATGTTCTCCAGACCTTTTACAGCAGCCCTGACTTCACGTGCAGAACACTTACTGGGTTTTATTGTTTGCTTATCAATGAATCAGAGGAGAGGGAAATAGAAAACTGTGGGCAGCCACATTGCCATAGAAACGTATGAGTCTTTTCAAACAAAATTGAAATATAATGCAATATTAGCTTACACCATGCTACTATTGCTTTTGAAGTCTTTAGATGATCATGCCTCATCAGTGTTGATTCAGTAAAATTTCAATTAAAGTTCTCAAAGTTTAATTACAAGTTTTTCCCAAGAAAGTTTCTGATCTCACTAAGTGATGAATTTGGTGTAAGTGTAATTGAAGCCAGTGGCCAACCATATTTGCATTATTTTTCTTAAAAGACTATACATGTATAAAGCAATAAGACTGATGTGCTTTCTTATATCACATAATGTCTGTTTTTGCTAAAGGGCTAACTGTTACCTGCTTACTCCTGGATTCTCCTCAGTTCTCTCTTGTGATACTGCAATGATTTGTAGACTTTTTGAACTATGCTCCCCTCTTAATCCTCAAGACTTTCTGTTGGAACCAATGAGCTCGTACATTGCACAATGTAATGTGCCTGGAAACCAGACACGGACCATTTCTGATTGCTTTGTGGACCACCAGTGGTCCCATATTTTAAGAACCACTAGTAGAAGTTGATTTATTTTTTAAAAAATATCGATAGCCTTGAGTTCCTCATTTGAAGAGAACTGGGGGCATCTAACTGGAGTCCTGGTCTCAAATGCTGGAGCCAAGGTCCTGGCACAATGAGTCATGCAGTGAGGCTTACTGCTGGAAGAGTCCTGCAGCGCACTCCAGACATGTGATTGCCCCACCATTTAAGCTGGGGACTTGTTTGCTTCTGTTCTCAGTCAGCCCATTTGCCAGGTTTCTTCCCAGTGGCAGCCAGGGCACTTGAGAGGTACGCGTGTTTATGGGAGAGAAGAGTTCAGGTGCAGCCAGCCTTGACTTGGTAGGAGGCAGTGGTTAAGGTACAGAGCATGCACACACCTTGAACCCAGGACACATGCCTGAATTCCCCAAACTTAAAGATCTTATCTTGCTTGGGAAGCTCACATACATCTAGACTGGCAAAATGGTATAGAAGCAGAAACCCACATTGCAGTACTCAAAAACCTCTGCTTGTTGGTCTCCTAGCTCCCAAAGAACATGCAGTCTCTAAAAACTCCCCTTTTCACCTTAGAGCTCTGCTTCTGGATGTGTTCTTACCTTCAAACCCCCAGGCTCAACAGCCTGGGTGTCTGCTGTCTGTCTCCCCTGGGCTGCTGCATCCGGTTTGCATTTTTTGAGCCCGTGCTCCATACCAAGCTGGTAGCATGTGCTCCCTCTTTTAGTGCACTCTGGTTTTAACAGGACTCACCTAAGGTAAAGGGGTCTCAGGTAATTTTTTTCCACTGCTTAAAGAGATATTTGCCTTCATTTATGCATTATTCAGCAAGCTACATGTCTTCTGCAGTAGATACTGTCCCCGGTCTTTCCCACTGAAGGTGCTCCACGTAAGTCTAAGGTATTAAAAATTCTTTGGATGCCACAAAGTGTGTGGGAAAAAGAGAAAAGACTTTTCTTCACCTTGCTTCAAGCACTCAGTAAGAGAATGGACTCTTTGGCTCCAGATACTAAATACAGTGTTATATTTTAAACTAAACAGTCATTGTATATAATATAAACTATCTCTGAAATAAAGGCTAGAACCCAGGGGCCTCAGTTAGGGACTAATGTTCTCTCTCTTGCATCTGCTTCTTCTGGTCCAATGAATCTTTGTGGAAAAGAAATTAATAGGAAATAGCTTCAATGGTTAAGAATGCAATCTCCATTCCCCTAGTTTTTCTCACCCATTAGCCGACAGTAACCCTATGGAGGTGGGTTTCAGTTCTCTCAAGACAAACAAAAAAATCCAAAGCCCCCAAATAAAACACACACACAGAGAAAACCCCACAAAAACACGTTTATCCCATTTTAGTGGAATACTTTAGCCACAGAGAATATAAATGGAAGACATAGACTTCTTGTTTCTCAGTCTTCTCTCATATTCAAATTCTTTGCATTTTTTTATATGTCCATTAAATTATGCTGTTAGGCATCTGCATTTATCATCTTGTTTTTTTATCTTGGCATATCTTTTTCCACTTATGTAAATCAAAAGGGATGATTGGCTAAGGCTCGCTCTGATCATTCCTTGTGCTTTGTTAGTACAGCTGAAGAAGCCCTGAGAAGTACAAAGGGAATGGTAGTGCTATTTTTCCTATTTAGTTCCTTAAAAATAATGAGAACTCATATGAGGTGCCCTGAAGATTTCCTACAGCCACGGCTCCTACCTGGTTTCTAAATCTTTAGGTGTATTGACTTCAGAGATAAAATCAATGTGTAATATTTTTAGCCTAATTATATCCTTACAAACATCAGCCACAAAGCAAAGTATATTTTTGTTTTAAGAAGGAAGTGATATCTGGGTAAGTCTTCCAGCAAAACCTGTATGTCGGCAGCATAGCTTGCTCTTTGATGTCTGTTTTGCAGTTGTCATAACTGGGTTATGAAGCAGACATTAGAGCATGCATTTTTCATGTTTGGGTAAATGGCTTGACGTATCAGTTTGCTGGGCATATACTACCGGGGTTATCGCAAGAGGAGGGTAGAAAAGTCAGAGGGGTCAGTTTTACCCCCATAGGGAGTAGAAGTACATGTTTTAATGTCTGAAATGTTTGCTGGATGGAGAGAATGAGTCTTTGTGCCACTTCAGGAGAGACTAACAAATATCTTGAAGTAAAATTCTACATTAGGTCTTAGTAAGTCATTAACTATACTCCTGGGTGGCACTTTGGTACTCTTCTGATGAACCAGCTATTTTGTATAGGTTTTGGAGAAGTGGTGATATCAATGGCAGCAGCAGATATCATTGAAGTCTAAGCATTATATAAGACTTACATGTGAAAGAAATTTAAATCAGAAACATGAAATGCAGGGCTCTTTTTTTTGTAGATAAGTGACCTGCAGATTGAGGATTAGATTCTGTCATCTCTCTCACATTAAAATCTTAACAGTTTGTAGCTTGCATTTGGTTCTCTTTGAATGTCAGAAAACTGTTTGAAACTATCCTGCAGTTCCACTCAGAAGCAAGCTGGGAAATTCACAGAAGATAACACAGCACAAGAAGTAAGACCAGTTAATGCATGGGCAATGTAGAGTCACAATGCTTCAGAATTGTGACTGCAGCCGAACAGTAAAAGGTAAAAAAACAGAAGCTGATAGAGGGGGAACTGACTGAGAAGGCCTAGAAATGCTGTATTCCACAAGATCAGAATGTGGTCAGGGATGCAGTTGGTTGTTTTGTTAAAATCATCCACTCTTTGCAACAGGGGTGCAATTGTGGAATCAGATCCTGAGCAGCTACAAGTCATTATTGGATGCATCACTGAGAATCATCTCCCAGCACCACGTGAGGTCATTGTGCAGTTGTAACTGTACTCAGTAATGCTTATTGAGGGGAAAATCCAAGACAGTCAAAAAGACCTATTCAAAATCTAGTTTTCTTTGAGGTGATACATGCAGTCTGTTCTGTGGAACTCAATATAAAAGGAGCATATTTGGGCAGAGATGTGCAACAGCTTTGCTAGAGTGATCTGTTAGGTCATAGTACTTAAGTTCATTCTAATCCTGGCTGGAATGCCATTTAGTCCTTACTTATCTATCTCCAGAGAGTTGTTGCCAGGAGCTTGTTCTCTTCAACCCTGATGGCTCTTCCATGGAACTATGCTTGTTGGAATTGAAAAGGTCATGGTAAATTTAAGAGGCTTAAGGGGACACGAGAGAACGGGATGATAAGAAGGTGATGCTTCATTGACACTGTGCATGGTGCTGGAAGAATGGACAGAAGTAGAGCTTTGCTCATATGCTATTTGTAGGCACCCTGTAATTCTGCTGTAACTCGGTTCATTTTGTTGAAGGGCCATTATGGAAGAACAAGAGTGAAAAGATTAAATGGTAGCAGATTGTAAGGGATGTATAACTGAGCAGTTGTAGGTACGTATCTTACACCCTGTCAGCCTCAAAATAAATAGGCTAGAGATGCGCTGACCTGTTGCATAGCAACCAGGAGGAAGCACAGAACCAAATCTCTGAATTCTGTGATTTGTAAACCTTTACAAAACAAAGTAAAAGACCTTTGCCCATCTGCTAGAAATGTTCAGAAGCTGAAGGATAAAAATGGTACATTCCCTGGAATCTAACACTTAACAACCATTTTTATTTATAGATAAATACACAGATGCAGTGTAAAAAGCCCGACTGTTTTGCCTAAAGGTTATGTAAAAAAAAATACTTAGTCTTTCCAATTTTACTTAGTGTTTCCCTGAATTCATCACACAGGAGATTCCTTAAAATACTAAAAACGCAAAGTTTTTGCAGCTGCAAATATTTGCCCATTGTTGTGATCTTGTAAATATTTATATGCTTATTTAGCAAAAGTATTTGTTATTTGACTGAAGTCAAGTACAAATTCTGATGCATGATGAAAAGTACTCATGTTTACTTAGAAATTGCTGTCAAGAAGATGATTCCAGCCCCTCTTGCCCATTTGAAGTATGTTGCAATCATTATTTTCAAATGAATGCCGTGTATCAGAATGCATTTATGCTAGGGCAACAGCTCCCCTGTGGTTTCTTACAGACCAAAGATTTTCAACTGCTTTGTTCAATTTCTTGCTTTGCATGCACACTTTACACTTGTAAAAGTTGTAGGTAGAGCCCATGGGAATTCTTTTTTCTGTTATGAAAACGTATAATATTCCTAACTGTAGGGAATGTGTTAGTTTGTACAAAATAGAGAAAAATATGGTGTATAGTAGAAATTAATCCTTTTTTCTTTTTTCAGTAGAAAACTCTGTATGTGATCATTTCACAGAATCACAGAATGGTTACGGTTGGAAGGGACCTTAAAGCTTCTCCAGTTCCAAACCACTGCCGTGGGCAGGGGCACCTTCCACTGGACCAGGTTGCTCAAAGCCCTGTGTAACCTGGCCTTGAACACTGCCAGGGGTGGGGCAGCCACAGCTTCTCTGGCACAACCTGTTTCAGTGTCCCACCACACCCATAGTAAAGAATTTCTTCTTAATATCTAATCTAAATCTACCTTCTTTCAGTTTAAAACTGTTCCAGCCTTCTGATCATCTTCCTGGCCTTCCTCTGGACTCACTCAAGCAGGTCCCCATCCCTCTTGTGCTGGGGGCCCCAGAGCTCAATGCGGTACTGCAGATGAGGTCTTAGCAGAGTAGAGGGGCAGGATCACCTCCTCTGAGCTGCTGGTCACGCTTCTTTTGATGCAGCCTAGGATATGATTGGTTTCTGTGCTGCGAGCTCACACTGAAGGTGGCTCACGTTTTGGTTCTCAGCAGCCAGCACCCCAAGTCCTTCTCACGGCTGCTCTCAAACAGTTATCCACCCAGCCTGTTTTAATAGTGATAGTACTCCCCCTCTATAAACCCATTTTTTAAAGCCAAAAGTCATTGACTAATGTATTTTATTGCGCAACTTCCTTTGCATTTCAACTGAAGGCATTTTACAGTTTTGGACTCAAGACTATCTGGCTCTTTATGAAGGCATATGAATAATACATGTACAGCATCTACAAGTACTGGATGCTGCCTATTTATTTTAGAAAAGTATATTAATGAATCAATTATTTATCATTAGTTGTATAGGATGACTAATGCCATATGTAACATTACTTAATGAACCCCTTAATGATAATAATTATGAAAAGGGCAACATCATAAGTCACAAAGCAGGAAAGACATTGTCATGAAGTGGTGAATATAGTTCTACTGTAGTGCAGCCTACTGAATGAGCAGCATGTAAAAATCCCCCATACACCAAAAAGCAGTAAAATATGTAGGCTTTTTTATCTCCTACCAGAGTTGGAAATTTAGGTTTCTTTTTAGATGAGCTTGGTGATAGCGTACAGACAAGATGCTATTCTAGGAGATATAATGAACAGGCTTTAAGAGGAGGGAGTTGTTACATCTTTCTGCTTATAAAAAGTGTGTAATGTCATAATTTTCCTTGATTTTATTTTACTCATCGTACATTGGGCACTTCATGCTTATTTTTTCTTACGTTTAGTCCAAGCTATATACATGTGTTGCCACTCTTTGTTCATCTCTGTGGTTTTATCAGTATGGCAAGTATCAATTTATCAATCAATTCTGCAATTGTAGTAAACCTTTTCAGATGCCTGTGACTGTTTTTGCTGTTATGCATTCACACAAATAGTATAAATATCTGCTCAAATATTGTGACACTGATCATTATTAAAGACCTTGTAGCTTATTATAGAACTGTAATAAGTCTACTGGCTTGTACTTGTAAAAGTATTTTAATGGCTTTTAGTCCAGTTGACAGTAAAATGCTGTTGTTTGTATCTTCCATGCTCATGTGCTTATAGCTGCAACTAATGAAATGGTCGTAAGATGTTAGTACCTGTGTGATAAGTTTAGTGGTGTAATCCTGCATAATGTTCTGTACAGCAGAGAAGGTTGTGCGAATACTATTATTATTTTAAGATTAATGTAAATGGTCTTTCAGAGATACTTTTTTATATACTGACAAGCTGAAAGGACCTGCTAGGAGCGCGTTAAGGTCAGGATTCTTCTTACCCAGTCTGAGACATTTACAAAGGAAATTTTAAAAGCTTAAGTGATCACCCAGGACCCCTTATCATCGTTGGAGAGGAACTGTTGGCTTTGGGGCATGCTTATTCTTAACTGCTTTTGGAAAAGTGGAGTCATGTCCGGCAGTACCCAGACTCTTTTGATTTTACCTGCATTGATGATAAGGATAACTCTTCATCTACAACGTGAACATCCAGATTTAGTGAGAGAAGCCCTGTAGATGGTGAGGTCCGTAATGCTGTCCTCTGAAGCCTCAGCTCTACCTTAGCACACACCTGGGTGGCTGCTATCCTGGTGGATCTGGTGACCCTCTGATGTGGGAGTGGAATTGGTTGTGTTTCCAAGCCTAAGAGGGGACTCTGAGGCACGTTTAATGAATACAGGGAAAACTGACACCTTGACATAGAACAGTCTGTTTCAGTAGAAGTCAAAAGGAGCAGGCTTCTATCTGTAGAAAGAAGAATTCCTTCAGAGTATTAGGAGTGCGGATGAGTGCTCTGTGTAAGGTGGTTCACATCCATGTATCCTGCTACATCTGCATGTGGGTGGTAAGCTCTCCTGCAGTGGGAGGACTCTTAAAACTGTGTCACTTGACAGCAAACTAGGCCAAACAAAATAAAATTTGATCTAAGTTTATGAACCTCCCTTGCTGAGGGGAGCCCTATGCTGCTGCTGTGATGTGAGAACTGTTTCTACATTGAATACAGTGTTCAGTGTGTTTGTTCCAATGTGTTCCTCCTCCCACATACGAGATTTAATTGCTTCACTCCAAAATGTGCTCCTTACTGTTTCCCTCTGACCAATGCTTTCTCACAGGCTGGAGAAGATTAGGTTGTACATAAGCCTTGGGCTGTCATCCTGCACTGCAGAGAATGCTCAAAGTAAATCTTTTTTACTGTTTGCCTTTATCTCTCTTGGTGGGGCATGCCTTTTGGCACTCAGAATGGCAATTATTAGAAATTTATTCCCAGTAATGAATAGTGTTAGCTCCATGGTTAATACCAAGAAGAGTGCCAAGTATGCTTGCCTCCTTGCTCACTCCTGACTTGCTGACACCTGAGAAAGGTGGCTACATACCCTTGGTGTTCGTTGTTACATACCCTTTGTGTTCCTGGTAGCAGGCCCTTGGTGTTCAATTTGTGGTGGAATTGTAACAGTTTGAAGGTTGGTAAACTGTTTGGAGGGGCTAGGGCATGACTGTAATATATGCAGGATGAAAGTAATTTGGGATTAATTTCTTCCTATAACTCATCTCTTGCAACATTCTTTGATGGAAATTTAATACATCATCTTTGTTGTATGTAATATCTGTTTTGTTAAAAATAGGGCAAAGTTATAATAGGATTTGATCACCCTGACTGGAGTATTGTAAAGAAGGGGCCAGACACAAAACTGCTGGTGCTCAAATCAGGGGAGGAACTAGTTAGCTTCCCTGACATCAAGGGAATGAATTTTTAGAAAGCCATTCATGGATATCTGACAAACAGCTTGAAAGGGATGCCAAACCCTCAGGGTTTCTGTCATAAGCCTTAAGACATATTTGCATATTTTTTGCATAGAAACAGGAGTGCTCTCTCTCTGTTGCCAAATTGCAGAACTAAAAGGATGCAAAATCCCTACCTAGTCCAAGGGGCTGTGAGGGGGAACTTCATAATCAGAATTGAAATGTGTGCAACAGATTAGGAAAATTACTTCTGCCATAAGGATCCCCCAAAAGGGATTTCTGCCATATCTGAGAGAGACCCGCAAATCCTGGGCAGATTGGTAAGCAAAATATACCTGCCATTAAAAAGCTTGTTTTCTTCTCCAGGCATTTCTCATTTGAAAATAGCTCACTGATGTCAACAGATCACACAGATTAATTTTAAGGTGCGACTGCTTTGTTTTCTTGGTATCAAATGCACTTTTTTCTGGCAGTTTTGATTTCTCTTTCTCAAATTGAAAACTATATAATCATGAATAGAACCAGAGTAAGAGAGAAATAAAGAAATTATGTTCCTCCTCATACAGCCAGTGCCCCCAATGGTCCAGTTTCCTAGGAGCTTCACGTCCTTCCTAGCTATACCATTTACTGTGAGCTGTTGTGGGTTGAACCAGGAGTCCCTGGCCTTGGAAGGACTGCAGGGCGCATGACCAGGAGGGGCAGCTGTATTGAATTGCAGGATCTAAGACAATGTGAGCTGGACTGGTTTAATTCCTGCGTGAGGGCTTCAGCTAGGAGTTTGACTGGCAAGTGTTAGCATCTGTGGTGTGGTCCACACACAAATACAGGTGCACTGGCCCCTTGGCATCCCTCATGCTGCTCTTATTTCTGACATTTTCATTGAATGGTTTCCTTTTCTAATTTCAAATATTATTCTTTTCTTCCTCTAAATGAAAATGCTTCCAAGGCCGACAAAGCGCTGTGCTTTTATCATTTTGGGGAGAAAGCTGATGACTGCGCAGAAATTCATGATGGGTGAAAGCACTGTATAATTTTTAGCATACAAATTCACTCTCTGGTCATCCACCCACCCAGGCAGTAATGTGGGCAGAGTTCTCATGTTAGTAACAGAGAGTTGCCATTTAAATTTCCCATGCATAAAGCCAAGAATAGACTCCCATTGCGTATACATGGCACTGCCATTGATCTGATTGATTTTGGGTTGCATGCAGTCAGTGATGTGTGAATTAATAGGAAAGGCAGTTAACTCTTTTCATGAATGTCTCTGTTAGACAGGACTATCTTTGAAATAAAGTGCTAATCAGTATTAATAGAATTAGATGGCTGCCTGTAATGATTATGAAGTTAGAAAAGAAATTAAATATCTGTGACTTAAATTACAGATTTGTACATGAGTGGGGTTTTAAAACTGTAGAAAACGTTTGGTATCCTATGTTCTTCAGAGATCTGGCTGCATTTCTGTATTATCTGACTTTTTATCTCTTTACGTCTCATTTTCAAGGCTCACATAATAGTAACTAGGTTCACAGAGATTTAAAACAGAGTGTACATGGCTTCACATCACTATGCTACAGAGAATTGTGTTTAAAACTAAATGGAGGGGCAGTCAGCTCAGAAGATCAGAAGAAATGCTTTTGCCAAGTTTGTGAGGTTGGAGTCAAATCAGGAATATTGGGCATTTCTCCCGCCTCTTGGAAAGATGATCTGAGCATGAGACTGTTGGCAAAGCAATGTGCTGCTTTGTTAGAGAAGCTCAGGTTTGCTGGGTTGTCTGGTTTTGTACCTAGTCTGCAGCTTTGTGGGGCAATGGCCCAGCTTTCCCTGAAAAGGGTGGAGGAGATTCCTGAGCAGAATATCCCCTAGCTTGGTGAGAGTGCTCCCCAGAGGGGTGAATATGTGAAGGATATTGGTACTGAGCTGGTGGTCTGTGTGGGGCTGTACCAGGGGAACTGGGGGGTCCTGGGATGGCAGCCGTTCAAGGTACCTGCAGAAGCAAAAGCTATCATGTTTCCAATTTTGCAAGCAAAATTATTACTTGTCTAAGATGTATGGGGCTGTTTGAGGCAGATCTGGTTCTTGTACTTCAAATTGAAATCCTTTTATGGATGCTGGGGAGGGACTCTTCATGAGGGACTGTAGTGAGAGGACAAGGGGTAACGGGTTCAGACTTAAACAGGGGAGGTTTAGATTGGATATGAGGAAGAAATTCTTTCCTGTAAGGGTGGTGAGGCACTGGAATGGGTTGCCCAGGGAAGTTGTGAATGTTCCATTGCTGACGGTGTTCAAGGCTGGGTTGGACAGAGCCTTGGGTGGCATGGTTTAGTGTGAGGTGTCCCTGCCTATGGCAGGGGGCTGGAACTAGATGATCTTAAGGTCCTTTCCAACCCTAACTATTCTATGATTCTATGATTCTATGATCTGTGCCCTGCAGTCTGGGGCAACTGCTGAAACTGATGAAAATCAAAAGACTTTAGCTTCAGTGTGCAAAATCATTAAAGTATTATTCTGAGCAGCAGACAAAAATGGGTTTGCTTCACATAGGTAGTTTTATAATAAAGGTAATTTGAAAATATTCCATGTTGGGTGATATTCTGGTCTAATTTCTTGAAATAAAAATTGTGGAACAAATATTCTGCTTTCTACAATGTAAGTATAGTCCAAAGGCCAGTATTTCTATAGAAATACATTCGTAGCAATTTTAGAAATGCCATTTTTTATATAATTATATTTTTTTTCAGTAAATAAGGAAAACATTTATTTCTGTTTTCACCTTGGTTTCCATCATTTTCTTTCCAGCAGAGTCAAAATGTCAGACAAAAGTGATTTAAAAGCGGAACTTGAGCGCAAAAAGCAGCGCTTGGCTCAGATAAGAGAAGAGAAGAAACGGAAGGAGGAGGAAAGGAAGAAGAAAGAGGTAAATATGCAGAAGTGCCTTTTAGATAGCTCATGCTTGCAGAAGGGGCTTGCTGAGGTTTTGACATCTCGGTATTTTATACCCCAAGGTATCTATCTGTCATGTGGAATGAGATCCTCAAACCCACATCAGTCTAACCTTAAAATCAAAATGCTTATTTTCAGTCAAGAAAGTTGGGGTGAGGGAATTGCTTTTAAAACCAATGGACTGTCAGATGACAACAGTTTAGACAACATGATGTGTACGTGTGTGTAGAAAGAAAAATTAATTTGCCACAATGCTTTTTCCTGGGCTCTTCTTCAATGGAAAGGGAGTGGAGAGTAAGGAAAGACAGGAAGAGGGCTCACATTTTTTTCAAGCCATTACAATCTAAGTCTGTATTTTTGAAGAGTAGTTTGATTACTAGCTAAGGTAACAGATTTACAATTATTATTCTCCACCAAAGTAAAGCATAATTGCAATTGCATTTTCATCTTCTGGCATGGGTGCATCTTTCAGTTCTGTTAAAGTTTGATTGACATATTAGTTTATTTGTCCTTGACAATATGCATTAGGTTTTTCATTAAGGGATTTGTACTTCTTTTTATTCAGTCACTTAGTGGAATAGAGGTGAGAATTGACAGGGAGTGGATATTCATTTTCATGCAAAGTCGGAGAAGCATTAAGTGATTATGTTTCCTTTCCTTCAAATGTCAACACTTGCTATAGTTTAAAGCACCTGTTATCCTTTACTAATAACCGGTTTCCTTTTAAACTGACACTTTAATATTGTACATGAATTTCATGGAATTACTGTGAAAATGTGATGTGATCCAAGAAATCAGTGTTCCAGTTTTGGCTGTCTTTTTAATCTTTGTTCATTTGAGCCATTTTTGTGCAATTGCCAGCCCACCCCCCGTGAGTCTCCTGGAGTCACTGGGGGAGTCCTCTGTAAGCAGAACTTTCAACTGTTAACATTTTCAGTGTTCATTACTAGCCTGTTAATGAATTAGAGGGAAAGGAGACAAGCCAATGGACTGAGGAAGCTATTAAGTCCTTTCCTTTGTCCCCCGCCTCTTATTTTATGCCTCATGGAGATCTTGTGGTGGCCGGAACTTTCCACTGGCCCCAATAGCCAGATCCAGCTTGGGACACTCAGCTCTGCAGGTTATGCTGCAGTGCCTAACTGTGGCATCGTAAATGGGATGCACTGGGGTGTCTAATAGCCTCCAGGAGTGAAGTCTAACATTCAGTTAAGAGCTTAGCCATGTACACTGATGCAGAAGAGTTATCTACCACCCTGTGTACTGAGATACTTCAGGCTAGCTCATGGGAAGAGCTGAGCACAGTGACATGCCTGAAATTTGTCTGTAAATGCAGTGTTCTTCTGCATCCTGGCCATGTCCAAATTGGAGTACGTAGGGATGCTTCTAAGATTCAAGGTTTTCTGTTGTGCTTGCACCAGCATCAGCTGTAGTTTTATGCACTGTGTGAGTCCCCTGTGCCCCACACTCTGGTTTCAGCAGAACAGAAAACCTCTCTGCGTGGAGGTCAGGTAAGATGAGCTGATTTAGAAGCTGATGCTATCCAGTGTAGGTTCCAAAGTACAAAGGCAGATGCCTCCAGCATTCTCTGTAGGAACTATGCTGGGACTGCTGCATTTGAGACATGACAAAATGATAGACGTGACCACTTGCATGTTGTTTTACTTGCATTACTGATTACCGCACTAGACTAACAAAGTGAGACATGGGTTCAGTTCCCTCATCTGCCTGGGAGAAGGGCCATAAGCCTGCTTTTTAAAAAGGGATGTTTTAACCACTAGTCAGGAGTACTGATGTTTTCCTTCCACCCTACTAAACTGGGGAAGCATGAGTCAAATGTAAGGGATTCTGGCTAATGCAGATGTTGCTCCTCCTGTTTCTAGGTCCCAGTAGACCAGAGCGGGAGGAGTCTAATGTGTGGAAGCTCCAAGGAGGTACAGATACCGAAGTAAAGAGGGAGGGGTCTTGTGAACCATTAGTTTTGACTGTTGGTGCCCAGAGCTGCCAAAATCCTATTTTAGACACATTAGTCCTTTGCTTCTGTTAGATGCTGAAGTTTATGAGAAAGTATTTTTATAGTTAACAAGTGTTTGGGAGCAAATGTGGGCCCTTAAGCTACATCACTGAAGCCCAATGAAATTTCATTTATTGATCCTGGAGGAAGTAGGAAGGGGCCATTTTTATTCAGGCTAATGATATCTCTTATTTTATGGTCAGTTTTTACATTAGCTGAATAAGTTGCATCTGATGAGTGAGAGGCAGAAGATTTCCATTGTTTTGCCGTAAAAATCCTTGCAAATATCCTTGTAAAGGTCAGTTTTTTCATGCATTCAGGGAAAACTTTTGTTAGAGATATATATAGCATAAATTATCTAAATTATAAATTATCTAAACATATCTAAATAAATTTCAAAAGGCACTTAAGCAGTGGTGCATATATTTCCACGCGTAATTGCTAGAGCTGATTATACGTGGATGAAACTTTTCTGTATTGTTTTGTTTTGTTTTGCTTTGCTTTGTTTTAACTCAGGCTGATCTACAGCAAAAGAAAGAGCCAGCTCAAGAAGATTCTGACCTAGACCGCAAAAGAAGAGAAACAGAAGCTTTGTTGCAGAGCATTGGTATATCCCCAGAACCACCACTAGGTATTTAAGAGAAGCACACTGGAAAGCATTCAGCTCTGCCACAATGAATGCATTCTTTCTCTTAAAGCATGCTTGGCTTTTTTGATTTTTGGCTGTAGTAGTGAAGTGAACTCTTCTGTTTGAATGCCTGCCATATCATACACATATACCAGTTCATGGCATTTTTGAGTACTTGTCATTGCCTAAAACATCTGTTTCATTTCTTCAAGAAGATTCTGTGAACATAATGCAGATCAGGTTTGCATACCAGTAGTGATTTCTTTTCTGATGGACTTTATTGCCTTCTATCACATTTATTTGATGACCCATGAAATATTATTATAAATGCTGCAGTTCATTAGTCCCAAGTTTTGTTCCAAAAATTCAGATTAAGGATTTGCTAAGGAAGGAAGAACGTAGTCATGTGGGAATTCCCATTGAAAAGTGAGAAGTTTCCTTCCTGCCTTCACGCCTTCCTGCCTTCCTTCCTGTGCCGCCTTCTCCCTTGAATCCAGAATCACTCTCACTGTATTAGCTAAAATATTGGCTTCTCTGGAGGTATCAAGCCTTGTCATTAAATTCACTGGGGTGAATCTAGGATTTTCCCCCTAGACATTCTTGGCTGTAATATTTAGGAAGGACTCCAAATTTAACAAAATACTGAAGCCTTGATTTAGGGAAGCGCCTTATAGAGGTGCTTGGGTGCGTGTACAAGTAGATTGTGACGTTCTGAACTGGAATTTCAGTTAATAGCTTGCATCAGTCAACATTGAACATTTATTGAGAAAAGTTACTATTTTTGTGAGTTATGGTATAGTGACTGAAGCTTATAAATACCACTCCTCAGAAGAATTTTCTAACAGCAATAGTTAGATTATTTTTATGTGTCATAAAATACATTTTGTAAATTTTATTGTGATATTATAAAATCAGATATATTTTTAATGTTGTAGCATTTAAAGCTCATTTTTATTGAAAAGTGAAGATGTATTTGCTTATCATATTATTAACTAAACACATAAGTTTGTGTTGCAAATTATCAATTCTTATCTTAGCTAATTATTTTGCGGTTGATACTGTCAAAACCACCTGAAAATCTACCTGTAAGATGAATCATTTTAGTTAAACAATAGTATTTTGTCCTCTATAAATTCCCTGTATATACACTCACAATTAATATACAAAGGAGGCTTTAATTCTGCCTTCACACATGCATGTGATACCTAGATCCCACTGTGAATGCAGAATACATGAACAGCCATGACATACGTGTGACCTGCCAAAGGGCCGTCGCAAAGATGAATTCACTTTTCATGCTGCAATCATTTCTGTGACAGTCTCCAGTAAGAATCTGCATGAAATGTTTGACCACACGGAAAATCCAAATCTCTTGACAGGTCTGTCATTATACATTATAGAGCATAACAAAATAGTTTAAAGCTTTACTCCGTTAAATCCATAAAGGGAAGTGCACATGATTTAAACCAAATGGGAAACTTCACTCTTGCATTAAACCCCCTTTTCTGTGTTTTATTCGATGTGGCTGCTTTGACAAATACTTGATTAAGTACTGACTGGAGCCACCTTTGCATTTTTGAGAAACCATTTTAAAAGAAATCAGGGTATTTTTACTTTTTTATTTATTGTTTCCTTGCTGAAGAGCTTTAACACGGGCTGACCTTGAGCTGTGAACTTCCTTTCCTGTTTCAGGAAATAAAACTGCCTTTGCATGAACTATGCTTCAAAAGCCCTGGCAAGCCAAAGAGAAAATCATTTCTAGAGCTTGGGCAGATGGTATCTAAAGGGAAACTTCCCTGAGTGTTGAAATCATGTCCCACCCAAAATGGAACCTTTATATGACCTAAATACTTAAGAAAACACAATCAGTAAGCAAACTAATGTGTGTTCTCACCATTTTTGGGAAATGATTTTAACTTAGCTGGATTTTCTTATTTAGCTTTTATTTTTTATGTCATTTCCACACTGCAGCCTTAGACCATCTCTAATGGACACTGGCTTTTGATTATATTAAAAATTTGGAAAGTATGCTTGTTCTATTGCCTATCTGGCTTTACCAGAAGAGTTCACTTAGTTTTTTGACAAGCCCCTGATATTTCTTCATACCTTTAAAATCTTTTGCAAGCCAACTTTAAACTATGCCCAAGAAAACAATTGCTATTTTATTTCCACAGGGAACTCCTCCATTGATTAGCTGTAGATTCCCTTTGGACTTTCAGTCCTCTCTAAATTCATGTCAGTTTTAACACTTCCAAAAGACTTAAAATTCACTTGACTCTCTTCCTTTTCTTTTTCTTTCCTTCCTTATTTGCTTTCACCATTTCAAACTCTCCTACTCATTCATCCACTATCATTTTGGTACATTGGTTTTGATTTGTCTGACACTGCTCTTCATCAGTGCAGTCGCTGCATGTGTTAACATGGGATACCTGTTATTTTCATTATTTAGTCCCAACCCCTATGTCTCCCTCTTCGAAATCAGTGAGCACACCCAGTGACGCAGGCAGCCAGGACTCAGGAGATCTGGGACCCATTGGAAGGTAAGACAGAGAGTCAATAGTGTTGAATAAATGTGGGTTGTTTTTTTTCACTTTGCTCTTACTTCCCCATTTTTACCTTTGCTTCTGTTAATGAGAATGTGCTGTACCTGATGGGTACTTTTGTTTCTTTATTTTCCATTGTATGTTACCATTCAGTAAGCCTGGTCTCAGATGGGAGGTAAATAAATGCACACAGCAAGTAGATCTTAAGCCATGAGCCCCAGACCTCATACTGGAAGCAAAAGATCAATCTATGCTTCTAAAATGGCCTACAGAAAGCTGTCATCCTGTGTGGAAATACACTAAGACCAGGGGGAAGTGTCCAGTGGTAGAACCTGTTACCCATGTGAGTTATCTTTGTTCACATTAACTACTGCCCTTTGAAGGGCTCCCAGGTATAATGCCTTGGGTTCTTGTGTGGTTGCTCATCGCAATGTGTGCCACTAACAACTGTTGGGAAGAGTTTTTACAGAAACAGGCTGAAACAGCCTGGGACACACTGGCAATTCTGCCTTGGAAACTGTGGATATGAGAGTCTAATGGAGAATGGGAGGGAAGCAGCTCTCTTCTTGTTGGAAAGGGGTTGTGGGGAGTGTAAAGCTGAGCTGCCAGTGTGCCCAAATCTGCGAGCCAGGACTCTGCTAATGGCTTGAAAACACAGTGATTGGCTCTCTGCAGTTAGCAGTGCTCAGGAGCAGACACCATACCTCTACAGACATGAACAGTAATGTGACAGAGCTTCGGGTCACCAGATTTTGTACCACACCAGCCTTCTGTTTAGAAAAATCACATTTCTGTAATTTGAAAGTAAGTTGTGTTCCCCTTCAGCCAGATGCAGACACCATCAGTTGTGATGTGCAGGTTGCACAGCTGCTGCTGAAATCTCCTCAGCCCTTCTCCCAGGTCTGACCTCTAGAGGAAACAGGTTGCTAAGTAGAAAAGCCCCAGCCTGTCTGATATAGCCATTCAAAACACAGAAAATAGTATAATGTAATGCTACATTCATAAATAAATGCAGTAGATTTCAGCAAATCAAAGTACTTTGAGCAAACAAAAATTGGTTTTAAGGGAAATATAGCTTGCTGCTCACCATCAAATTATTTCCCACAGCCCTACGTGAAGCTATGACAACACTGGCTGAAGACTTCTAAATTCCTGGTTTTCTTCTGAGCTTTAATGGTGTAACTTCTTTACTGTTAAGGTAGTGAAATGCGCTTTGAAGGATACATTTTGCTGGGACATGCACTCGCACTTTGACTCTGTCAATAACAAGCAATGAAAGCACATAACCATGTGTCCCTATGGAGGAGGAGGAGTTTATCCTCTTCAAAGCTCACGATGTACTGCATTGTGAGCTTTTGATTCAGATCCATTTTCTGGATAGTTGTGGCCATACTAAGAATTCAGTGGGAAGCCCAAGACCTTCTTTGCAGTCCACCAGTTTGCTTGCCATCCTCTCTGGTGTTGAAAGGGCGAGCTGTATGCCATGAAGGCCTCTTGCAGATGTTTGCCTGGAGTGATTGGTTTGTGGTAATTCAACAATGTCTGGTGCAGGCCTTGGTGAATCTCTGTAAGCTGTGGATAATATTGGGTGGCAATTAGTTGGGTTAGTTTGCCACAGGGTGCAGGAAGATGCTCTCAGTGTGTGTTTGTGTGAATGAGTGCACTCAAGCATGCGTGTGATAGAGCAGTCAAACTTGGTGAGAAGGATGTTGGTGGACCAACTTGGTGAGAAGGATGTTGGTAGACCTGGCATTACAGTGGGTAAACAGGATAAAACCACCTCAGCTGTTTTCTGGGAGATGCCTAAACCGTACTTCCGACTTATTTTGACTACAGCATGTGTGGATGCCTGTTTGTCTCTAGAAGCAAGGTTATTCTGCTTCATTTTAATGTATCCTTCCATTTCAGTCTCTATGGTAGAAGGCGCTTTTGACAGATCCCTTGTCATTCCGTTGTGCTTGAAAGATCTTCCTGTTTTCCTCATTCTGCTACAAATTTGCTGTACAACAGTAGACTGAGCACAGGCATTAGAGAAGAGCAGATTAGTTCCAAAGCTGCTAATGCCCCCATCTCAGAGATCACAGCTGGTATGTTTTTATTGCTGCTAATGCTGCTGCAGAAATAACGAGCTCACAGAGCCTGGCAGAAGTTCTGCATGCAGTCTGAGTATTCATTACTAACGTGTTCTCCAGAGGAAAATAAGGATATTAAAATAAAAAAAGAGATCTGTGAAGTCATAGATTTTGGATCACTGCAGGAGAGAGGGCCTGTTGAAAGCTTCGAAGAAAGTAAGAGATCTTTGTATGTTCCTATTTGAGGCAGCAGTTTCTGGTGCAGAACTAGGTTGGGTTCATAATTCTGTGAGTTGTTGGCACTTCTGGTAGTTGTCAGACTTAATCTATTTGCTGCAATATCATGAAGTATATCTATCGGAGGCATGTTTTTATTGGCAAGCACCTGTGATTCCTTACAGAAGAGGGTAGTTTATCCAGAAATCCAGGTTTCTGACATCCACTTCTCAGGAAGGACAACGGATAAATTAGAGAGATTGGACAGCGTTAAGGAGCAATCATCCTGGAACCACAGACTTCACTCAGTCTTACTTTGCAAGATGAAAACTAACTGGCAACTTGCTCACCAAGGGTAATAGCTATATAGGGAGCAGAAGGTCTCCAGCAGGCAATGTGTAAGAGCAGCAAAGTGTTCACCATTGAAGCTGGACAAAAAAAGACCCAGAAATTTTAACAGTGAGGCAAATAAAACACTAAAGCAATTTACCTGAAGAGTTTATTGGATCTTCTGTCACTGGACATTGCTCATTCAGGATAATGTGCCTGCCCAACAGGCAAATAAAAGGTCAAACAACACTTCATTCAGAAAAGTCAAACAGCTTTTTTGTTGCACAGGAAGAAAAGCTGCACGGTCACAATGGTCCGTTCTGACATATGATCTATGGACTAGTAGTGCTGCTATCCTGCAGGACTATTGTCCATTATCTCCAGCCCAGTAGCTAGGGCAACACTGTCCTTTCCTTGATGCCATTAAGCTTATTAGGAGAAGACATGGGGCCAGCTGTGTAATGGCACTAAATTATGAAACAGTTTCTGTCCTTGCAGCCCAGGCTTCTATAAGGGTTTTTTTAGCTGCTTGATCTTTAGTAGCACATTGCTATTTGTCATTGCCTTTTCGCTAGGTGAAAATGCTGGGTTTCAGGGGCGTTCACGCTTCCCTCTGAGCCATAACAGCAGCTGTAAGAATGAGCGGCTGTTGGGTGAGTGGCTGTGCTAGAAACTACTGACACTTTCCTTTGAGTGCTTTCAGCTAAACAAGGGAGACAACTATTATTTTTTTTTGGTGGTTTTGAGGATCAGTTCCGGGTAGGCAGAGGTGCCTCATACTTTGATGCTGGAAGATTGCACCGTAACTGTGTGCTTAAGGAATGGGATTGGTATGTGCTGCTTTTTGCTATCAGCAGACTGCTCTGAATGAATTAGAGCCCTGTTGTTGCACATGGAGCAATTTGCCTGTCTCCACGTTGCTTCGCACATCCCACTTCACTTTTCTGATAGCTTGTGCTACACAGATAGGACAGGAAAACTACATCACAGCCTGAACTGATACCTATCTCTGGATGTGGGTTATTGATTCACAGGGTTTTCTGTTACAATGTGTTCAGACATGGCTCGTTTTCCCCAAGACAATGTTTGCAGGATCCCAGGAAGATTCTCCTTGGCATAGAGTATGCTAGGCTCCTTGAGGATCAGTATTTTTTTTGGTTTAGTATTTTGTATGCATTTTGCTAATGCTCAGTGTCCTGTGCCTGATGGTCACCTGATACAGATATGCGCAACTGAAGTGCAGATTCCAGCTAACTACATCTGAGTAAATGTTGTAAAGAAAGGGGCTGAGGTAAAGACACTGCTGAGAGCTCCTGTGCTGTAGCACGGTGTGAAAAACAAGTTTGCCTCTTTGGGGCTATTAATATGCAGCTTCTTCATGACAACTGTATGCATCTCAGCCCTCCCTGCCAGATACTCTGAATTTTTGCTACCTTAGTGTGAAGGAGAGGATGTACTGTTATAGTACAACTGCCAAGAAACAGTGCCCATGGTGACTTATGTTTTACTACTCTGTATGCCTAAGGCATTCATAAATTCCATATTCTCATCACTCACAGCCGTGAACTGCATATTTGTGTCCTCGGAGGGAGTACACAAGGACAAGACTTACACAGTGCTTCAGAGCCAAGCAGCGCAATACCATGTCTTGTGGGCTGAGCAGCTCTCTACAAAAGCCCCAGTACCCTGATACAGGTAGAGCGAGAGCCTTAGGGTTGGTCTGCGCTTTGCATGCCAGTTAAACATAAAATAACAGGAACACATCTGTGCTGGAAGGATGGACTCCTGTGGCTGGGTAGTTTTCATGTGATAATACTAGCCTGTGCTGGTATGTATTCTTGTATTACCCGAGGGTGTCCGTGTGTTCACCCTGGCATACTGCACACTTTGAGGAGTTCCGTTTGTGGACCAGGGTGTGGTTTATCTGTGTGGCCCCTTTTTTCCCTGTATCCTTCACTACTTTTATACATTCCCAGTTAGCTTTTTTACCCTACAGTGATAGGTTTGCATGGTAGCATCCCATTTATTGTTTAGTTGGGTTGTGTGTGTGTGCATGCAGTGAAGTCCTATGCATGTAGCACTTCTCTGCATTTTGAAATATGAGAATCCCGTTAGCTGAGTATAAGGTTTCCTACCTTCCATCTGCTCAGTAAACTGCATCAGGCTCAGCTGTCTTGGATATGTAAAGGTTAATGGTTGCCTTTCTTTCTGCAACAGCTTCATCTGTGCTGTTTCACTTTCTAGCTTGCATATTTTGCTGCACATATGTTTAGATACCTGATTATTTTGTGGGCTCCCATAAAGACAAAGATGATTGATAGGAAGCATTCTTCATCTTTTGCTACCTTCTATTAGAGGATAGCTATTTCAATGTGGTGCTTTATCTGCTGTGAAATAAGGCAAGCTGGATTATTTCGTACCGTTTCTCTTGCAGTCCACTGGTTTTGGTGTGTTTGTCTGGCTACAGCTACTCATTCCATAATTATTGTTCTTACTTGAATTAATTAATGATATCACAGTTTCAAACACAGAGATGTGTTTGAAGTT
Organism: Myiopsitta monachus; assembly: GCA_017639245.1. Taxonomy (NCBI): domain Eukaryota; kingdom Metazoa; phylum Chordata; class Aves; order Psittaciformes; family Psittacidae; genus Myiopsitta; species Myiopsitta monachus. Next base: position 5,661,137 of record CM029919.1, read on the forward strand.
GCTCTGAAATTGGTTAACTTCCTTCAGTGTAAGAAGTTTACTTGCAGTAAAGCAGGGTCAGCACTTAGATGAAGCTGTAAATATTTAATGAAAGCTCCAGTGAGAATGAGTTTGAGCACAGCATCAGGTAGCAGATAAAAGAAAAGGCAGATAAAAGATAAAAAAAAAAGGAAAATAATTTCTCAAAGAGGTTTTGTAGCAGAAACATGCTGTTTCTGTGTCAGTAGTATGCCGTAGAAGTTAGATCACTCTGTAATCACAATTGCCTCATCATCACTACAGTTTTTATTTCTATATAAAATACAGTACATGAGAAGCAGAACAGCTGCCTGTAGTGCTGGTTAACTTTTCTCTGAGGAGCAGTACCACCTCTGGCTTTGCCTGTTGGCATAATGTTTTGTCCAGTATGTCAGTTCATCTTGCAGTCAGTGTGACTTCTGAGTGTGTTCCCAGCTGTGTTCCAGAGAACACAGTAGCAGCTGTCACATTAGGTTGGATGTCCTTATCTGATAGTTAAGAGCATGTCTTCTCTTACATTCTATTTTGAAGTTTGCTGATAATATTAGTCTGCATTCATGCATGTTTTCATCAGATGTGATTCTGGGTTGCTTCCATTTACCATAGAATCATAGAATAGTTACGGTTGGAAAGGACCTTAAGATCATCTACTTCCACCCCCCTGCCATGGGCAGGAACACCTCCCACTCAACCATGTCAACCAAGGCTCTGTCCAGCCTGGCCTTGAACACCGTCAGCAATGGAGCATTCTCAACTTCCCTGGGCAACCCATTCCAGTGCCTCACCACCCTCACAGTAAAGAATTTCTTCCTCATATCCAATCTAAACTTCCCCTGTTTAAGTTTGAACCCGTTACCCCTTGTTCTCTCACTACGGTCCCTAATGAGTCTCTCCCCAGCATCCCTATAGGCCCCCTTCAGATACTGGAAGGCTGCTATGAGGTCTCCACGCAGCCTTCTCTTCTCCAGGCTGAACAGCCCCAACTTTCTCATCCTATCTTCATACGGGAGGTGCTCCAGTCCCCTGATCATCCTCGTGGCCCTCCTCTGCACTCGTTCCAACAGTTCCATGTCCTTTTGATGTTGAGGACACCAGAACTGCACACAATACTGCAAGTGAGGTCTCAGGAGAGCAGAGTGGAGGGGCAGGATCACCTCCCTCAACCTGCTGGTCACGCTCCTTTTGATACATCCCAGTATACGGTTAGCTTTCTGGGCTGTGAGCACACACTGCAGCTGGCTTATCCTCATTTTCTCATTGACCAACACCCCCAGGTCCTTCTCCACAGGGCTCTGAATCTCTTCTCTGCCCAACCTGGAGCTGTGCCTAGGGTTGCTCTGACCCAGCTGTAGGACCTTGCACTTGTCATGATTAAACTTCATCAGGTTGGCATCAGCCCACCTCACAAGCGTGTCAAGATCCCTCTGGATGGCATTCCTTCCCTCCAGTGTATCAACCGAACCACACAGCTTGGTGTCATTGGCAAACTTGCTGAGGATGCACTCAATCCCACTGTCCATGTCACCGACAAAGATGTTGGACAAGACCGGTCCCAGCACCGATCCCTGAGGGACACCGCTCATTACTGTTCTCCAGCTGGACATTGAGCCATTGAGCACTACTCTTTGTGTGTGGCCACCCAGACAGTTCATTATCCATCAAACTGATGTCTCTCCAACTTAGAGACAAGGATGTCATGTGAGACAGTGTTGAAGGCTTTGCACAAGTCCAGGTAGATGACATCAACAGCTCTACCCCTGTCCATGCCCATTTTGAGGTATTTGGATGTAAAAAGAAATACACTAGGATGTGTTTTCTTTCACTGTGTTAATGTTCATCCTCAGATTGTACTGGTCTAGTACAGGGAGAAACAGATGTAATTCCATTTTTTTTTGTCTGCAGTATATTATTTACTCATTTTGAATTGTTATTAGGTGTTCTGCTTTATGATGCAATATCTAAACACACACACAAGACATGTTAATCCTGCATTGCTTCATGTCTGACTCAAATGCAAACATTTCTTGCTTCTCAGATGAAAGGAAGTACATAGTTTTGGAGCACCTGGGCACTGAGTGGGTCAGAGCATGCATTATTATATTCACCCTTTTACAGCTTCATATTTAATCTTGCTCACTATCAGTCAAGTTTGTTTGGTTTTTTAAAATATAAAAGGCATCTCTAGTTGTGTTGTTACCACATAATATTTTAAATCACAAAGATTTTGTTTCCTGATCTCTCATGAGCATATCTAAATGTCACCAAAGTCTTTAAGTTCTGTGGTTTTTAGGCCTTTTGCCTGCAAAATCAGACTTGGCAACTCAGCTTTTATTTTCACTGTTTTACTTTTAAACAGTTACTTACCTAGTACAGTAATGTAACACAGTGACAAGCTGAAGGAAGGGCATCAGAATGCCATTCTCCCTTTTAAATATTTGCTTTGTTGTTTAATTAGACAGATTAAGAAGTCAAAAGAAGAAGGTAGATCCTAGGTCTCTATTTCATTTATACAGGAAGGTTGTATTATTGTAGTAGATGATCTTCTACAGTCCATGCAGCTTTATTTCCTATCTTCTCTTTAAATCTAGAAAACGTCTCTCATAGCCGTTAACAAAACCATGTTTCTGTAAGATCTGCTAAATGTAATGTTATTGCCTAGGGCTTAGCTAGTTTATCATTAAGTAAATGCATTTGACAGGTTCTGTGCAATGATGCTGCTTTGTCATTGCTGCTCAGCTTCGCATTACCAGCATTTCATTGTGTTACCATGTTCACAAATGATCCGGATCTTTCTTCAGCTGTGACCAGTACAAGCGGCCTTGTGTTCAGTTGCCACAGGAGTAGCAGCCAAAACTAGTAGCACGGATTTTTCATGGTGTCTTTTTTTTTTTAAGATCAGTTTGTATGTACAAAATGGCCCTTAAATGGCTGTTTTAACGGCGTGTGTGTTTCATAAATGGGCTGAGCCAAAGGGAAGAGCAATGTAACAACTCAGGGAGGGCAACAGGAAAGACTGAGGGAAAATACCTACATTGTGGTGACCTTCACTTGAATGGTGTTTTATTCAGAAAAAAAGAAGGATTGTAACCCTAGGGACCACTGTGTAGTGCAGACACGAGTCTGCCACAGTGGAGAGTTAAGGGAAATAGTTCAGTGGCTTGAGGCAAATGGCATAACCCATGGCATGCTGGTGTTGCTGTTCTTCTTTAGTGGCTTTACCTTGGTATGGGATGTTGCCATTACATTGTAAGGCAGAAATACCTCAGCTGTTGATTTTTTTCCAGTATAATTTAGCATGACACCACTGTCAGGATCTCTTGGCACACGTTTTATCTTACAGTTTCCAACAGGGTTAGAGGCCAAATTGTGCCTTAAGCCTTCTTGACCTGAATTGTGCTGGCATCTATGAAGGAGCTGCCTCCCCCTGCCTGGGGAGACCCTGGCTATCTCAGCTATCTTTATCCTACGTTTTAAAGTGATGCTGCAAATCTCTCATGCTTCCTACTCCCAGCCCATTTACAGACCAGTAACAGGGTGGGCCGGTCCTCCTCCCATGAGCATGGGCTGCTCAGGATGAGTGCCTGTTTGCGCACATCATTGCTTGCCCTGCGTAAGTTTGTATACAAGGATAGAGGAAGGCAGATTCCTTGCAGTCTTTTCCCTCCTTTGGTCCCTGAACAAGAAGAACCACAATCCTTCTCCTTTATATTCAATTTATATTTAGCCCTAGATATCTGAAGGCTTTCCCTGCCAATTTTTTTTTAGCCTCTAAACATAAGTAGACACCTTAGGGACTTATATTTGGCAGTTGCTTTCAAGTGTCTGTATGTCTGACCTAGAAAGTAGGGAGTGTTTTTCAGTGCATGCCAGTTACAAAGTCAGAATGGTCTGTATTAATTAGAATCATCTGCAACCCTTTTAGCATGTGAGCCTGTGGCATCGTTAAGGCTCTTCATGCTTTCATTCCTAAAGGATGGATATTGTTCATTGCTCCAGATCTTTGATTATTTTTCTCATTAGCAAGCATCTCCATGCTATAAATTAAAGGAGAAGGAAAGATTGCCTTTCCCAGGGTGCTTCGTAAAGTGCCTTGGAAACCTGAGCCTCAGCCGCATCCAGAAGAAAATAATACTAATGTATAAAGCCCCACTTAACTATTTAGGTTATCAAACCAGCTGTAGTTACTTCTCTGTAGTTATTCCCAAACATATCATCAATGTATTTAGTCAGACAATCAGATGATTTTAAGGACTAAAATACTAATCCTCTTAAAACAAAACAACTCACTTGCTAAAGTCAGCTCAGCTTAAAACGCTCTCTTGCATAGGATTTCATCTTGATTTAATTAAATTATGTGTGATCACCTCCTATGTTAAACTGTTCAACATAGTTGAACTGGTACAGTTTGTGCATGTAGATGGTTTTTGGCTTCACTAGCCTGTTAAAAAGCCCTTTGCAATATCCCTATTCACAATGTTATGTTTAATCTGGAAAAATAAAAGGAGGCTCTGAGTAGCTATTGCAGTAACTCATTTTTCTAGGAATTTTCTTCAAAGCTGTGATGTTTTTCTTCATAAGCAGAGCATTTTGGTTTTGCATTGAAATTGATTTTGATTCTGAAATTTTAGTTTCACTTTTTTACTTTAGTAATTCAAAATCAAAATAAAATTTCTGATTTGGTCCATTGAAAGTCAGGTAATTGGGTCATGAAAACTTTTGACATTTTTACTGTTGATGTGAAAAAATGTTGATAACTCTCATACAGTGACCTCTTGTTTCAACCTATTTGTAGCAAAAATCTCATCCTCTCTGGAATGATTCTGCTGTTTCTAGCCCCAAATGAATTCTATAAACAAAACTCTTTTTTCAGCTACTAAATCAGTTACTGGATTTTAGCACTGAAGCAAAAATGAAAATTCGCTGAAATCTTTCACCTTCTTCTTCAGCTGAATAATACAAGACCTAAAGACTGTGAGTTCCAGCCTTTGTGTTAGCTCTTTGACTCCTCTGAAAGGGTATGGATTGCCTCTTCTAGATTTGACTAATAAATGTGACTGTCTTTTATGCAATTCTATCCAAAGCCTTCCTTTATGTGCATGTCCATCAACTCTGGATCAGTGTCCTAACGTGAGTACTGTGGTTCCTTTAAAGCATCTGCAGGAGCTGTTAATATGTAAAAATCTTTCCTGCCAAGTTCTTGCTTTACATTTGTGTTTATCTGAGTTCTATTTTGTTGCCTAATCTTACTCTTTGTATAAAAACCAAGATGAAAATACTGTTTTAAAAAAGAATTTTCAAGGGTTTGCTGCAAGAACGAAAAACTTGTGCCTTTCCCCCTCTCGAACGTGTTTTTTATTACTGCACTTTCATAATGGCAGTTCATGCTTTCCAGCACTTACAGTAAATCCATGTCAGTTCATGAGCTGAGGAGAAGCTTCTAGCTATTTGACCTTCATTCCTCGCAGATCCAGCCTGCTGCTCACAGTGACCCTCCTGGTAAACCAGCATAAATTTACAGAGTAAGATTTCTGTAGCTATAGGATATACAGTGTGAGAATGACAAACCTCATTACATTGTTGTGAGACCATATTCTGTAATGTAGACCTGAATCAAAAGACAGACTTTAAATATGCCAAATAAGTTCAGCAAACTGGATGAATTTCACTGCTGATTTAATTAGTGGGATTCTGTGAAGTGGAAATCAACAAGGCATTGGTCCTGTGCTGGGTCTTTACGATTAAAGGCATTCCAGAATTGTTCATTCTGATTTGAAAGTCAGGTGGATTTTGAAAACCGTTAAATACATTCAGCAGCGTACCCTTGATATTAATTTTGAAATATACATGTGGTTTAAATATTATTTGTTCATGACTTTTTATAAATATACCTTTAAAAAAAAAGGGGGAATTTTAAACTCATGCCCTTCTGAGAAAGGCTGTTATGGTTGCCAGGCAGCTGAAAGACACTGCTCTGCTCTCAGGGAGGTCATAGTTGCTCTTTTTATTGGTGAAGACTGAAAGTCAGAGGTGTCAGCCTGCTTGGAAGTGTAAATGCAAAACCAAGTATCTGGCTGTGCTCCAAGAGTGGTGCCAAACTCTGTGTTCACTGAATGTGTCATGGTATTTTATGTTATGATTAGCAGCCCAGCTCTGGACACAGGAACGTGCAGGGAAGTCAGAGCATACTGCTCTAAAGCATACGTGAGTGTCTTGGTGAGAGGCACAAATCCTTCCTAGCTGCTGATAGCCATCTTGCTTATAATGTGCTTCAGAGAACAGGTAGCACAAGGAAGGTATTTTCTTTTTGCCAGTCCTTTCAAAGTGGAGCAGATCTGCAGAACAGAGCACAGATGGCAGCAGAATAGTGGCTTAAATGCAAAGCATCAATTGAAGCAAGTGGTACTTTTCCATCTCTGAGTAGTAGATTCGAATTTTCTTGATGTATTTTGTTTTGGAGACACACTTCAATACTACAACAGATGTCAGAAAGTGAAAATTATAGTGGAGAAAGTTAAGATTGTAGAAGTCTAGAAGGAAAGGAATAAAACCAAGCAGCTTATCTATGCACACATCTTTTTTAAACTGTGTGCAGTAATTTCTCACCAACAGTTTCTTAGTTCAGATATTTTCATTAATCAAGAGCAAAGTGGGAGCTTTGGAGAAACTGACACAACAAAATCGCTAGAACTCTTTAAAATTTTGTCATTTAAAAATGCTGCAGCCTTAAATTAATTGTGGCAATATTTAGACATGAAAAATTTAAAAAAAGACTGACTAGATACATGATGGATTATATGTTGAAATTGCAAATAATACTGGATTGCAATTCAATGACAATATTCAGTGACAGTATTTGATATCACATTAAAAAAGACATTCAAACACATCTTAAGCATTGTATTCTACTGATGATTTTAAAAAGTGAAGGGTCACAGTTCTTAACGTAAGCAGTTCTCCATCTTTGGAAATTGTAATCCAAGCCTGCATTTTAAGCACAGGGCTCCTCCTTGCACTGAAGTTCAAAACCAAGAATCCTGTTATTCTTCGTAATATTGGGCTTTTTGGTTAGCTCTTTTTTTCCTAATTCACATATTTTGCTAGTTTCATTTGAAGTTACAAGAAAACAAGAAGCAGACTGAAGCTGGCAGGTTCTCAAGTCCCTCTCCTGTCAGTGAATACAGGCCCTTGGCTCTTCATCAGGTGCTAGCAGGGAGATGACAAGGAGAAGCACGGACTCACACAACCAGCAGTGGCTGAGGTGAGAAGGCATCTCTGGAGGTCATCTTATCAATCTCCCCTGTGCAGGGTCACCTAGAGCAGGTTGCTCAGGCTGTTTCCAGTTGGGTTTTGAGTCTCTGAAAGGATGGAGACTCCATGAACTCCCCAGTCAACCTGTTCCAGTGTTTGATTACCCTCACAGTAAAGATGTTTCTTCATATGTTTAAGTGGAATTTCCGTTTCTCAGTGTGTGTCCATTGCCTCTTGTCCTGTTACTGGGCACCAGCAAGAAGAGTCTACTCACTCTCCCAAGTCACCCACCCAAATTACTTAGGCTGTCCCCTCCCAAAATTCTTTGTGGACAACCTCCTCACAGCTGGAGTTTAAGATGGGTGCTCAGAACTGATGCATGAAACAATCTCTTATCTGTCTGTATGCAGAGAGCCCATGGTGACCTGTTTCACTTTTGGACAATTGATTTAAGTTTCTGAAGACAGTACAAACACCCACTGCAAAGTCAGGATCCCCTGCTATCACAGATAGGGAAAATGAGACTAGTCACATTGGCATAATTTTAGAAGCATTACTCTGGTAAGCAAGGTGCTTTGAGACTTCATATGCTGTGGGTGAGTCCATATGCCCTGGGTGAGACACTCCTTCATTTCTGGTCTCTCTGTTTCAATTAATAGCAGTCTATGCTCTGCTTAATAGGATTGGCCTTCGATCTCTTGAAAACCTCAGAATAGCTTAATCTATGGAGTCATGACACACTCCTTCACTGTAATTTAGGATTAGAAAGGCATAGAAGTGACATATTTCCCACGCAAAGGGTCATTTTAGGACACTGCTGCAACAGAAGATTCTGTGTTTGGGACCTATCAGGTCTAATGGTGTTTCATTTGGGACACACACAGATAGCTCAGCTCAGAAGTACCTTAAGACTTCAGTACACTGAAAGTGTCGTTTTCTACTGGTCTGAGATGCACAACAGCACCTGGTGACAGGAGATGCCAGAATGTCATGTTTGCTTTCCTCCAGTTCCACTTGAAGGTGTGATTTTCAATCAATTAGCCTGGGTGAGGCTTAAACCACAACAGTTCTAAAGACATTTCTATCCTGCAAGAGGCCCCTTGGGAAAGCAGGGTTGGCTCTTATTGCTGTGAGTAGCCTTTTCCAAAAGTGTGGATTTCCAGGCCTGAATTCTTTGACCTGGGAAGGGAGAGTGGGAGGAGAAAAGAAGTCATGTGGAGCACATGTTCTGCAGCATCAGCAACAGATGAGGGAGTATTTTATTTTAGCTTCAAAAAGGCAAAGTCAGAACTAAGCTGCCAGCATGTCGCACACTGGTTGAATGAAAAATGTTGGATTGGGGCATTTACCAGACCCAAGTTGTACTGCAATCTGAACATGATTCCAGATATTAAATATCATTTTATGATGGTGACTTAATAAGTATATGCATTGGCACTGATGCCTTATGTGTTCCGTGTACTGTCATTGAGGCCAGACCCAAAGTTGCTTAAATCAGCTGAGAAGTTCTCATGGATTCCAGATGGTTTTAGACGACAGGCTCCATGGTTCATTAATGCATTCTGAGGTTAGGAACATTACAAAAGAGTTCAAGTATTTTATTTTAATTTTAGTTTATTTATTTTAGTCTTTTCCACATTTTTAATCTACATAATTGACATTATGCAATCAGAATAAAATCTTCTGCAAGTGAGGTTCCACAGGCCATCATAACAGATGGCACAGTGCCTGGTTTTCCATGATAATAATAATACAGAAAAGGGAATGCTTCTTTTCAGATTCCTTTCACCTCCAGCCTCAAATTTTGCAATGGCCTCTGCCCTCTTAAAACTGTGCTCTGAATATCTCCCTAATGCTTTGGGCAGGAATTCAGAACAGAAAAATCTAGCAAGTTGCTTTACCATCCAATGCTTTAATAAATGTATGACATCTGGGTCTCTTTCTCCCGTGGGTTTCTTTCTGTATAGTATTCCCCTACTGACTGGGGAAAAAAGATGCATTGTGTCAAAAATTGTCTGGTACTTCTCCAGTGCTAAGAGCTGAAACAGCACCAGCATTAATACTGTCCTAAATACCTTGTCTGCTTAATGCGTGATCTAGAAGCCCTCATTCCATTCACGCTGCCTTAGAACAATCTGTTATTCGATAATAGCTACAGCTTTTTATCGTACAGTCAGCCAAGGGCAGCCACTGTGCACCAAATGTGTAAAAGGAAGATTGATAGCAGGGCTATTGTTTGGCACTATGTGGGAGACTGATAGAACAACCAGCTTTGAAACAAAGTTGGGTAGTTCTGATTAAAGCATTGTCTGTGCTGTGCGGGTGGTGGGAACAGGCTGATCAGTGCAGTCCTGACTGTGCTGCTCACACTCAGTGGGTTTCCAGGGTCCCTTTCCATGCCACATGCACTCCCTTTCCCCACTGGAGGAGGCTCGGCTCACATGGTCTGTAGGAGAGCTGTGGAAGACTGTAAAGCGCAAGGGAACAATATTTTTCCTGGCTTGGCCTAATGCTCATCTCTTTTGCCTGTAAAAAATGTTAAAGTAAAATATTTTGTCTCTTCTATATAGATCTGTGCCAAAATCCACTGAACCCATTTAGAGGGACTTTCAGCTCGTGCTTTCTGAAAGGGCCCAGTGTGGGAGTATGTATGCCTAACTGCTGACCTACCGGTCAAAGAGTTCTCCTATGCCATGCGCTTGTCTTCAGGGTCTGTAATGTTATTCCATCTGCCCCTGTCTTTGGGTGACTCGAAGTCCAAAAGCTAATTTCAGTTTTCTTTTATGAAGAAAGGAAAAAGAGGAACAGTTCTTCCTGAAGAACTCTGGAGAATGAACTCCTGCACTAGAAAAAGATCAGCACCACTGTTTCAACTGAGATCTGATGGCGTTTCACAATCCCCACTGAGAACTGTCCACAGGAGAGCAAGCATAACTGTGCTGCTCATCCAGATGATCAAGGAATGTCATAAGTTGTGTCTGTTCGTCACAGATTACCTTTAATTTCTGAGTCTGGATGACAGCACAGGCTATTCAACAGTGGTCTTTTGGTTGCTAATCCTCAAAGAATCTATTTCTTCTCCAGTGTTACTGCCATGGAAACAGGGCTAAACTGCAGGTCCAGATTACATCTTTGCTGTTCACTGACTTTCATTTTGATCTGCAGACCTTCTTCAGGTGTCAGGTAGAGGCAAAGGGCAAATCAGTATTGCTCCTTGAAACATATAGTCACTCCCTGTGCTCTCCAGCCTCCAATGTGTAAGTTTAGCCACTTCGAGTTTTGTGTCTCCTAGGGCAAGAGACTTGAAACCTGAAGATCTGCTACCTGCAGCCTCATTTTCTGTGATGACATTGCTTAGCCAAGCTTGAGAGGGCAACACAGCAGATTGCTTCCTTATCTATTTTCCAGGGCTTTGCAAGCTGGCAACACAATGATGCAGAGAGAACAATTAACATCTGGAGCACGAATGTAGGAAATATTTCGTAGAGCCACTAAAACTGTTGAAAACAGGAGTCACGGAGGATTGCTATTAAAATGTATGGTCTGCATGTAACAAATGATGGCCCCCTAACCATAGGTTCTATATTGTGGGGATTCTCAAATTTTGGGGATTTGAGTGCTATCTTGAATGTGTGAGATCTCCAACTTTATTTTTAGACATTCAGCTGGGTGAATGTGCCCTCTCTTGTAACCTGGTCCGGATTCTTTGAGGTGGAATGTAAGGGCTGTACCTCTTTAGAGACCTGTTGCAAGCTCTTGTTTTAATCAGATGATGAGTTCTTTCTGACAGAACAGTCTTTATACCTTGGGAGATTCTGTAGGTTTGAAAGTTGATGAGAAATTGGTTATGTATGTTTTCTTTTAAGTGTTTGAAAAACCTGGATATGTATGTTTAAGTAGTTCCTACGTAGCTATAAGATTAGGAACTGGCATTTACATAGCAAGTCCTAATATACGCTACTGACCTTGGTGATATTTACAAGAGTAGTTTTCACACAGGTAACATTTTTAATGGAGTACCTATAATGCATTATTAACTGATGCCTTTGCCTTGCGTCAGGCATTCAGATCCTTATGTCCACTTCCTACTGTACTTGAGCTACAGTCAAGTTACAAGGAAAAAATCCGTTCTTTATTACTGTGTTGTTCTCTCTCTGACCCTTTCTGGAGAATCCTTTCTGTATCACTGTAGTCTTTCATGCTAATACAGATCACTGTGGATCATAAGAAGCTGAGGGGAATAAGTGCCCCTACACTACATGGGAAAGCACCTTTGAATTACAATCCTTCATTACTTTTGTATGTACAGGGTGTTGGGATTGATTCTCTTTCACTCTGACACAGCAGAGTGCAGCACATGCCCTTGTCTCTCTCTCCAGAGAGTGAGTTAACACTGGTAGTAGATTGGTTGAGTTTACTAAGTACAGGAGGTAGCATAATTATATGGCTTTAAGATATCTATTTCTACCATAATTCAATAACTTGCTAGTTTATACAAGTGATTCCTTGGCAGAGGTTGCTATTGTTGCAGAAAGGCTTGTGTAAATTGAGTATGACTGGTTACATGGCTGGTTTTGGCTGAACCTGATGATATTGTGTTCTCTGTATCCTCAAAAATTGTATTCAGAAGAAATAAGGGGCGTTTTTAATTCTGAGGACTATCAGCGTGTCTGCATGGCTTTACTGGAGGAGTGTTTTCCTTTGCTTTGGCCACTGATAGTGAGAGCAATGCATAATCTAGTGTTCGTACTACTGGAAAAGGTGCTCAGGAGCCAAACTTGTGTTCCTGGTTCTGTCACAGACTCTGGCAGTTTTCTTGCATAGGAGATGTGGCTTCCCAAGGAAGTTAAAGCAAATTTGAGAGCCAAGGCATGAGTGGGCACTTTTGGAAACGTTGGCCTCAATATGTCAGTTTGCATATTTCTAAACTAAGGGATTTGTAAGTATTCTACAGGACTCCAGAAAGGCTCTGTGTATGTTTGCAAAGTGTTTCAGAGGTGGCAGCATGGCAAGTTGCACTGCAGTGCAAGGAACATCTTCACTTCAGAATACACCTAAAGAGCATTCATGCATTTGGTGGCAGTCCCATATGACAGCAGTCTATTATTAAAGGACTGTCATAGATCTGATTTCCTCAGATGTATCATTCCCCTCTTCCCCAGAAATTTTACCTGGAGAAATAGAAGACAAAATTGTTTGTCCCAGATGCACCCAGCATCTGTCTATCTTGTGTCAGTGTGCCATTTGTTGGCATATGCACTATGTGATGTTCGTGCCCAGAGCACTGTTTTACAGGATGGCTTACTGTGCAAAGGGCTAGACTCTTCAGTGGAGTTCATGGAAATTACACCTTATCATAAAAACATGATTACGATAGATTGTGCCTGCAGATTTTACAGAATATTGTGAATATGTCAACCATAGTTACAGAGTTAGAAATCTTTCTGAAAAAGAAAAAAAAAGTTTCATTAACCAGTATTTGAAAGGAAACACAGTTTCTTCCTTCTTTTTTACCAGGAAGTTGTAATTTTAAGTTACTTGCCCTGTCAAAGTTTGACATACAAACCTTGTTTGACATGCTGTGGCTGCCCCTTGCACTTGGAGGTTGAATGTACTACATAGAGCATGTAACTAGTAAGATGGGGTTTTGTTCATCCTTTCAGTTAATTCTGTGTGTTCTTTTTTTCCCCTCCCCTTTGTGCTGCACGGCTGATTACCACCCTAGGACCTTGCAATGGGACACAGACCCCTCAGTGCTGCAACTCCAGTCTGACTCTGAACTTGGGTATATGTCAGCTCTTTTTGTTACTCATTTATTGTTTCTTTGCAATAATTATGTTGAAAATGCTTCCCAGTTGAGCTGGTTTTATGTGATTTTCATTTGCTTTGTTGGCTCAAAAGGACCATAATTTAAGTTTCCTTTTTTTTTAGTTTAATCAATAAGAAGCTTCAGCAAGGCCATCTTTGTGGGAAAATACCCCAACTATTTAAAGAAGCTCATGAAAAGATAAGCTGCTCTTTCTGTTGCCTGAAACACAATACAAATAACTATTTCATTACAGATGAAATGTTATTATTGTGGCACTTACGTGCATGTACAGTTACACTGGTCTTATTTGTACCTGTTGATTCAGACTTTTCTCTCTGAATCGTTTGCAAGCTACTTTTTCCCCTCCTTCTTGTCTTCAATAGTTATGCTGTTCCCACATCTAGCAGCAATTTTCCCTTTTTTCTTAGAAGCTGTATATGTGCTTATAATTGTGCACTTAAATATGATCATACTCCAATAGTAATTGCCATCTTAATTGAGTTCAGTCTAATCAAGCATCTTTTAAAATTGTACTAGAGATAAATTAATATTTTCTAGCTTGGGATGGAACTCCTCTACCCCAAGCATCTCAAAAAAATAGTTAAGTAATTTGTAAATGCCTACCTGCGGAGATATTTAGGATAAACTGTTCCCCTAAAAGGGATAGGTGGAAGTCCCTCACATTCTTCAGAACTTGAGTCATACGCAAACCCAAATCTCTATGTTGAAGATGTTACCTATGAACTTATGAGCTTGCCTGTCTGAGTCTGCAGGCAAGGTTCTTATGCTTTTACTGGTTCATGTAAAATTCATTCACCATTCTATGAGAAAAACAACAATTTCCCTCTAACTGCTAATTGAGGGTGCTCCTAGATGCAGCTAGGGATGTTAGGGTTATTCACCACGAAAGATCAGAGGGAGCGGAAAGTATCCAGAGAGCTTTCTAAACAGGGTTTCTTCACAACCAGAACTTTTAGAAATGTTTGTAATTTTCATCTGAGTGTGCCTTCAAATAGATATAACTTCTAGAACTTTGCTGGACCACACCAAAACGATAGAGTTTTTTTGAGCTGTTTTAATATAGAGAAACTTTTTAGGAATCTCAGCTGCCCTTTCCCAGTAGTTTGAATTAAAAGATGAGAACTCCCAGGAGCAAGGCAAGTTCCTTTATTTGACTTGCAGCAGGATAACCCTCTGTTTAGCCACAAGATTTCAATCATTTATGAGCAATCAGTGCAAAGACAGCAAAGCAGCATGCCAAAGAGTAAATCCACAGGTACACTCTGTAATAGAAGTCCTACTCCTTTTGAAAGAAAACTGTCTTCAAAAGCAAGGCAGAATTAGAGAGAGGACCAGACTTTCCTCTGATGTTATGAGACTAGATTAAAAAGAAGATACCAATGCAGAAGAAATCCTGCAGTCAGCAATTAATTATGCAGGTAGCAAAGCAATTCTAGCTGATATGTCTTTCTTCTGGCACCTACAGACAGAGGAATCAATTTTAATATGTGGACTTTTGTTACAGTCCTACTGACATCCCATAGGCAGTTTTGAAAGGAATCCTTCAAAGCTTACATGGTCTCCAAGATGAATATTCAGCAAACTGTTAATTACAAGAATTATGAGCACCTCAGGTGAAAAATGGGGATGGGAACGCCATAGACAAGTTTAGTGCTGCCCTAAAAAGAACTAGAGGCTGAAACGTTACAGTCCATATTTGGTAGAGTCCAGATAGGATGCTCCAGTTGTACCTAAGTGTTTGGGACTAAGGGCTAGGCCAGCTTTTAGTTACACAAGAACCGGTACAGGTTCCTTAACAGGGGCAAAAAAGAGTTAAGAGACCACATTCCTTCAGATGAAGAAAGTTCTCCGTCTTCCCTAGTAATTACCAGGATATGGGTGACGCCAGGCATTTGTATGGGCACCAGCAATTCCTGAGTTAGAAATGGTTTAGGTGAAAAATTCCACACATATTTTCAGCACAGCATTCTGGGATATATCTCACATCTTGGTTAGGCAGTCTACAAATAGGTTAACCGAACAAGCAGTTAAATCCAGCTGTCTATTAGGATTGATGTTCCACATCCTCAGGCAGTTGAGGAGATATGAAGTGACCTCATGTGAAACTGCTGCTAGAATTAGGTGAGGGTCTAATTAGCCCCAGATTAAATGCATAATTAATTGGAGATTATACTTAACCAAGACCACTGTCAAGAAGCTCTTTCAATGCAGGAGGCTTAAGAGTCTCAGTAAATGGAACCAGTAGCAGGGACCGGTTATATGGAAAAGTTTAACTGAACAAGTGGGCCACCGAGATTGCACATCTGGTGCTGAAGGAGGGAAAAGCACATGAGATTTTGCTGGAGTGAGATATTGTCAAAGCTTGAATTCACATAAACCCTCAGTTAGGGCAGCTACAGAAATGTAGCGCTACTAAGAATTCTGTTAGGTGAAGTATAACACAAGCTGTAGAAGTTTTTCTGCCCCTGGTAAGGGTGTAGAGTTTTTTTTCTGTAGGATTTTCAGGCAATCATAATTTTTCTTCATTTTGGCAAAGTCACAGTTGGTTAGAAGAGTCTTAGAAGACTCAGAGCTGTAACAACTACTTCTGTTCTAGTGGTTTGTTATGTGTTACAGTTGACTTACACTGATTACCTGCTGAATCCAATTGAATTCATCTTAATAACTCAGCCAGTAAGTTAGATTATAACAATATATAGCTGATGTAGCATTAATGCTGCTGAAGAGTTCAGTAGGTGTCACGCAGGGACAACAATTTCCTTTTGAGACACCCATTTCCTTTACAGACATCCACCTTACTCTTAATTGAACACCTAAACCATTGTAAATTAATTAGATCAGCCCCCCTTTGACCTCTGTTCTTCTGACAATCTGTAAAATACAGCAGATATGGATAATGTGTGTGAATTTTCTACCTTTCCAAACTGCTTTCTGGATGACATGGCAGTTCAGAAACACTGTATCCATGAATTTGTTCCCCATAAATATAGAAGCAGTGCTTCCATTGTTGATGTAGGTGACTGGACTTATTTAGTTGATTTGTTTATTGTGTGCCTAAGATGTACACATAATAATGGGGATGTACACATAATAAGGTACTCTTTTCTCTGCTGAAGGTTGGCATTTTTTCCAGTAAAACATTTGAAAGTAATAATTTGTTTATTCTTTCCTCCCTACAGTCAAATAATAGTCTGGAAACAAACTGAGTTTTCCCCCACACTGTTGAGTGAACTGCGTATGACTAAAAGTGTTCATGACTGTGTTCAGCTGTCTTTCTTCTATTTCCCTTAGCCAATCACAGTTAGTTGGCTTTACTGATTTATTTCACATGGATTATTTGAAGTAAGGGAAGGAGTAGGAAAAGAAGGCTATACTTGCCCTGTTCTGGCTGTGTCTTGGAGCTCCTCTCCAATCTTTTAATTAGGATTCTACTAATCATAAACCTATACCAATTCCACTACTAATGACTCCTGTGGAATGGAGAATCTCCTTTTTTATGGAAATTACTTACCTTGCCAGTTAAAGGCTCTATTATTGCTCTCAGGTGAACGTCTGACAGTCCTAATCCAGCTTGATTTGCACTCACTGTGTCCTTTCCGCTATTGTGTATCTCAGACTGAGGACTAACTCTTTTGAGCAGGCAGAATATTGTAGTAATGATGGTACGAAGCACATTTTTGTTGTTACAGGGGGCACAAGCAGGTCAGTTCCCTCTCCCCTTTACAATCCCTCTCAGCAGCATGATCAGATGAGTTCAGTAACTCTGTTATGGCAAGTGGTTCCCAGGTTAATTTCATTCACTGCAATTAGGTACTTCTCATGCATAGTGTATTGTGTTTCATCTTAGTAAACATTGAAGTAGTTTTTTAATCCAGTTCCTAAAAGTAAACACTCTTGTTCCTGCTGCTGATTTACATTTAACATGACTAACCTTGCGATGTCATGTATTCCACCTTAGACGCAGACTGCACAAACTAGGGGTGTCAAAGATTACCCAGGTTGATTTCCTACCTCGGGAGGTGGTATCATACTCCAAGGAGACACAGACACCTCTTGCCACACATCAATCTGAAGGTAAGATTTATTATTACTTTTTTCAAAATTTTTGTCAAAAATAACTATTCAAGTAAGAGTTAAAGAATGTAAGAAAAATAACAGTACGTTATAATATAGCTACTTATCACATATTTTCTGCAAGAGGGGTATTGTTTATGTGATTAATGACTGCTCTGGTGAGAATAATTATAATAATGACTTTAAATTCAGGTGTAACCAAACTACTTCTGCCTTACAATAGGTTGTGCTTAGATAAGAGTTTAATGAGAACATATTTTCAAATAAATCATTATGAATATAATTAAAACAGTGTTTTATTCCAATTTTCCTGCTTTCTCAAGGAAGTTATTTTCTGTGCTTCGTAAATAGGCAGTGATGGAAAGTGTAATTGTGTCTCACTCCAGTAGGTGACTCTTAGAAGTTACATTTTAGATCTATGTGCTGAAAAAGGAGGCTTAGATACTTTGATGTGGACGGTCTTGCTTTCTGTCTGCTGACAGATATATTATCGGTACTCATGGAGCTGTTTATTAGTTGTTTGGCTTTCCTGTTGACAGGTAGATACATGGAGTAGTTAGTAGGGGAGTGCTGTTCTATCTTTTCCTTAGACTACACGCTTGCTGGTGTTACACTGCAGAACACTGATTGCAGATCAGTTGAAACCATTTAAACTTAATGTAAAGCTGTTCATTAGCCTGATGTAATTTACACTCTATTACAAAACAAGTAGCAGAAGTAAAATTGTAGGCAGTCTTGGCAGCAATTTTTGCTGTTAACAACAAAAGGAAAGTTTACCAATTAGGTGCTTTTGTGCAGCAGATATTGTAGAACTTCACCAGGCTCCATACAGAAGAAGAATCAAGTAGGTTGGAAAAGGTGTGCAAGTAAATCTTTCTAAATATAAGTTGCTGTCAGGGAGTATACAGTGATAAGCATAGGCTGCTTTTTGTCTGCAACAGAGTTACCAGGTCTGCCTTCAAGAAACCACAAATGAAAACTGCTGAGCTAGATACTCAGATCCTACTGTCCCAGACCACAAGTTTACCCTAGTCATCTGTTGTCTCATATAGCACCTTCAAGCACAGGCAACCTTGTTGCTTGGATGCTGCTTCTTGAGCAGCATGTCCTGGCAGCTTTGCCTTCTTGAAGGGAGATGCTGCCTTAGAAGCCTCCCTAGTTCAATCCATTTCATCTCTGCGCATCTCTCTGAGGGCTGCTGAAACCTCAAAAAGATGGGAGATTTCCCCTGAGGCATTGATTTCCTGGGTAAAGACCAGTAGGTGCTCACCCCTGGGGCATTATCATGGAGTCATTGTTAGATTAGATGGAGAAGATGCCTATCCTGCCTGACACAGGCCCTTTATCCAGTACAAAACCTATGGATATGGGGAGTTGAAGACATGGCTTTGATGTGTTTACCTCTTTCAGGTCTTCAACTCCAGCATGCATTAGCTGATATGTCTTTGTGAACAGGCCAACCTCTCCAACAATGTCACCTGATCACTTCCTCAGATATGTGTGGGAAAGTTTAACTTATATTTCCTTTCCAATCTGTTGCTAGGGAATAACATTAACTTGGACATGAATATGGCCCTGCATCAGTAAAGGAGAGCCAGAAAAGCTTGGTTAATCCATCAAAGTGTTATTTAATTGAAACTCTCTAGGGGATAAATAAACTCGGTGATTTTTGTCTCCCAGGTCTGATGGAAATGAATTGTCAGGTATTTAGTCTCCTATGCCTCTTTATGAGTGCTGGGCCCTTCATACTGTCACTCTGAACATGAACAGCAAACAGAGGGGAATTCCTTGGTAGAACAGGTTTGAAGAGAAGTCTCTATGCTGTTCCTATGCATTCAAGTGATAAAACATAGCCATTATCTTTTCAAAATAAATTGTTCAGCCATTACTATGGGTGTGTGACTGGCTATGCAGATACTGAAACCTTGGAGTTTGAGAAAAGAAAAAAAAGAAACCCCTTATTTCCTCAGATGGGTCTGAGCTTTCAAAATTCAGTGTTTGCTGCCTGCCTTGGACACTGGAAATGTCAAAATGCAGGACTTTAGGATGAGATTGTTACATGCTTGCTTCTGGTTTGGAAGGCAACTAATAAAGGGATACAGCGCTGGTTGGAAAGGTCTTTCCTGTACAATCAGGCCCCTGAAAGAGGACTTTGAGTCCCTTCAGAGCTCTGCAACTTCTTTGAAATGTCAGTATCAGGTTTTCTGCACATGGGTTCTCTAGAGAGTAAGATGCTCTGAGATGTCTTAGACCTACTGCTGTTCTGGAGCTCAGTGGATATAGGCCTTTGTGGAAATGGCTATTCCCCACCAAAGCTCATTAAACCAGTAAAGGAAAGCTTCACTGTGGCAAGTGCAATGTGGTGCCAGAGAGTTAGATGCTAAGAGCACTGAAGTCTCATCTTGTCAGCTGCTCATTTTAGAAAAAATAATGTGGCATTATTCTTCACTGTATAAAAACAGATTAACTCCTTTTTTTCAGAACAGGTAATTCACTTTATTTCAGAGAAATAATGACATGTCATTTCCCCCACCCGCTCTATTATTTAGGGAGATGTGTATATGCATCATTCAACCCTTTGATCACAAGTACCTAATTCTTTTGCTTTATTTAGGTCACAGTAAGCTTCAGCCTTCTCTTCCTTGTAGGATGACTTCAAAACCACCCAGATCTTGGCTCATTACTTTTCCCCTTCTCCTTCTATAATTGAATTTGAATTTAGGTATTCATGGGCATTGAGAGACATTTCACTTGTGCTGCTTTTTCCATTCTGGAGTTGATTAAGATCTAGACCATGCCAAGTGTTTTCTGAGAGGCCTGTGGGACACATTCCTTCACTGTACAAAGACTCTCACATTGGCCCATGTAGCCTTCGATTATCAGACCCTCCAATGCACTGCAGAACGGCCCTTTGCAGAATGACACCTAGGGGAAAGCAGCAACAGAAAGCCATGGCCTGACCTCTGCCCAGGATGAATCCTTCACTGCCATACAGCAGTGGAAGGAGATCTGTATGTCTGCCTGCAAGCTGGCTTTTCAGATAGGAAAAAGCCCTGCACATTCAAGCTCTGTTGGGTGCCTGCCTCAGCTCCAGCTTACTGTTCTTCTGCTCGCTAATGGGCCAGGAGGTAAAATCTCAGTGAGAAAAAAGTCACACTGCTCCTGCGCTGGGAAGGGAGATAATCCTCTTATCTGTGTCCCCCCAAAACACAGGGAGCAGTAAAAAGATGAAGGTCTGAGAGCTCTCTGGCTTTGCTGGCCTGTGTCAGGAATGTTGTTATTCCTCTTTCATAAAGTACAAACTACTTCTTCATTGATAAAATGAGATGGTTTCACTTTTCTGGCTTGCCAGACTGTCACTGTGAATAGGTTGTTCTGAAATGCATTTCTGAAAATGTGGATCCCATATACAGGGGAAAGAAGATCTGACTTTCTAGAACAAGGGAGATCCTATGTACTTCACCTGTTTATCACCTTCAACAGATGGTCGTTCATCTGGGGAAACAAATGTGTTAGCATACTCACCCCCTGAGCAGGATAACCTCATCCTACCTCACAACTGTTTGACCGGTTCTGGCAGAGAATGCAATTCAAGACCATGCTCCATCTGTTTCTCTGCTGTATTCAAACACTGAGGATATTTAGCCTTTTAGGGAAAGAGGGAAAAATAAGATTTTTACTCCATTTGGAAGTTGACAGGAACGGAGTGGCAAAACAGAGGTGAAACTTGAAAACAGAGGTGAAACTCCACAAGGCTGGGTTGGGTTCTTAATTTCTCTTGATGCTGTAATTTCTGAACTAAGGTTCCTCAATGCTAACCTTTTTTAAAGCACTGATGGAAGAGAGGGGAATTCTGCTCACAGCCTAAGACTCGTGAAACTAAAACACATGAGTTTAGGAATCTGTGTGATACCAAGTGCAAGTGACTACTGCAGGCTGAACCAAGACTTTCTCTAGGTGCCACTGACTGCATTGAGTAGTTCTTCACTGACTAGCTTGACAGCAGAGTGCTTTATATAGGCATATTAATGTAGGTTTCTCATTATCGAGTAATCTGTGTATGACTGAAAGTGTCACACTCTGGCTCTGTCCTACTCTGAGTTTTGATAATCAGATGAGGAGTTTCCTGTGACTAGGACTGACAAGTTATGTTATGTTATGTGTTATGAAAACAAGTCAAGCTTCTGGAAGTTCCATGGTAAAATCCATAGATAAAGTTATTTTTATGTTTCACTATTAGGGGCTGAGATTTCCAGGTTTGATCATTGTGGAGCTCTGGATCTGTTTATCCAGTAAGATAATGTGCAACAAACCTCTAGCATGGCAAATTCTGCACCAGGCCTGTTGTGCCTTCCCATGTCTGACTGTAGCACAGCCCTAGCTTTGTGGATGCATGCTGTACTTAAGAAAATCCAGTCTCAGAATTAAGAAAAATCATACTTGAGCTTTCCCATGCTCAATCTGTCTAGAGCTCATGTATCAGAAGCTGAGGGTTAAGTTAAAGAGCTTATTTTGGCTTTTCCATTCTGGAGAATCTTAGAGCTCACCTCCTGTTTGAAGAGGGCAATACAAGCCTTGAACCCTTCATTTAATGAGAAATGCAGATGCACATTTGTGCATCACCATGCATGTTACATATGTAACAGGATACATGAACATATGTGTGATGGAAAGGTATTGGACCTCCTGTGGGGGAGGGGGGAAGCAGAGACCCTCTTCTATAAACAAATGGTAGTGTTGGAAAGCAGAGCAGAACTGGGATAGAAATCACTACTAAACAGAGGAGACAACCTAAAGATGAATCAGTGTTAAAGCAGAAGTTCTGTTTTTAAACAGACATAGCCTTAGTACTAATGGCACTAATTTTGTGAGAAATGTGTTCTATTCGTCTACTCTAGGCAGTACCCTGCATCAGTGAGTGTTTTTAGTTTCTATAAAAATCTAGTTTCCCTTTTCTTCTCTAATCTCAGTCCATCAGAGTCATACTGTGGATCTCAATAGCTGGCATAAACACCCTAATTCAAGACTTCTTTGTTTGATTAAATCAACAAAGCTTATTTTGTACTGCTGTACCAGACCGTACAAGATTGGATGAGACTAGAACGAAGTGGAGCAAAGACTTGAGGCATTGCGCTGGAAAACAGTCTTTCAATAATTGCATTTTATGCCTGTCACAACTGCATCCCTTTTCTAAATAACAGAATTTCAAAGGTGGAATATTTCTTTATTTCATTTAAATCTGTCATAAAAATCCTTCACAGCCATTCAGGCTGCGCCCTCTGGTGGTGAAACGATGAACCGACGCGTCGTTCTTAAGGGGTGATGGAGGGGAGGGAGGGAGGGAGGGAAGGAAGAAGGGAGGCTGGTGTTACCTGCAAAAAGCACTCGCCTCGTTTTTTGTCTGGGGCAACAATTGCTCTTAACAGAAGATGCTCGACTTGTATGACTGGAAAGCTGTATGAATGTAAGTGCTGATGAAAGCAGTGGGAGAAGAGCCCAAGATTTTATACAGAAAGTTGGGAACAAAGAAAACTATTATCTAGAAATATGTATATATTAAAAAATAAATAAATAAAGCCTTAAAAATTCAGTTATAGGTATTGTAACAAAAATCCAGTGGAGTAATACACTAGTAAAATCAGCTGCAATCTTTTGCCCTTGCCAGTCCCTCCCTGAAGTACGATAAGTAAAGTACAGTTTGCTACAATACATATTCTCCAGGACAGCCACATCAGGCAGGTACCAGCTGTAGTGGGTCTGTGTTCCACTCCTAGCAAGCTACAGACATTAGGTGTATGCTGCTAAAGGCTTTCATCACCAACTAGCTCATGATAATTTTACGTAGTACAGAATTACGATAAGGGCTTGGCTTTGGAAAATGTTTTTCTGTGTTTTTTGTTGTGCAGAGTAATATATTTGACACTGGCAAAGTTTCTTGTGGGAGGAAGAATGAAGAGGCTGTACTCTGTGGTCATGCAGTTTGGTGTTTGAGGGCAGGAAGAGAAATCAGATATCTCATCTCCTGAAATATGTAGCACATATGGGCTAAAATAGGATTTCTGTTGGTCAGTCCCACTCCATTTCTAAAAGGTGGCCTGTTACATCCATAATCTATTGGTGTATTTATCAGTGATCATTGCTGCAGAATTTGCTCCCATTTCCTGTCTCTCCTTCCAGGTCCTCTCTAAAGACTTCTGGAGAAGGGTTTTTCTTATACTCAAGATGTTTTTCAGATAGTTTTCATCAGAGAACCCTCTCAATGTTGAACTGTTTTGAACAGGCAGATCTGAGAATTTGTTAAGCATCAATAGTTCTCTGGGAATTATCTACTAAGAACTGATTTAACAGAGAGAAGATTGGCTCTGGTCACACACAGTAGGAGGCCTGAGGAAGGAAAACTCCTTAGGGATCTTAGACTTTGTCCCTGATCATTTCATTGCACAGGGACAGAGTAATCTGACTCTGCAGGTCTTCTGCAATCTTAAAATCCTGGGAAGGTCTTCTGAAAACCAGTCCGACTGCATTGGAGCTTCCTGCTCCAGAGGGGCCCAGGCCTTCTGCAGACCCTGGTCCTCTTGCACACGGTACCTCTGCATTAAATGCAAGCCCAGGAAACACATCTAATAATCCTTTACAAGGGTGGAAGGAGAGCAACAGACTTGTCACAACTGTGCTTGCACCTTCTCTAAACCATTCAGGCTCCAGAAAATGAAGAACAAATCAGAAAGCTTAACTGCCTTCTCAGTGAAACAGGGAGCCAGTTTTTAGGCTGTGACTGCCTCAGAGAGGGTTGTTGTGCAGCTGTCATTTTGTGCGTGGAAGGAATACAGCTTCAAATCCTCTGCAGACAGCATGGAGAAGGACCATGCTCTACCACACTGATGATCCTTGCTCTGTGCTTTTAAGGAGGTGGATCCCATCCTCCATCCAAGAGGTGGGAGGCTGCTCAATCCTAGAATAAACAAAAACTGTTGTAGTCAGCCCCCTTGTGCAGAACTCAACCTGCTCCTTCAGTTCCCGTGGGAAATATGTAATTGAATGGTCATGGTACATCTGGTGTCCCTTGGTGGAAAACAAGAACTCTGATATTAGCAGCCTTGACATCAAACTCATTTAACTAGCCACAAGTCATCTCACAGTGCCTTTGACCCATCCTTGTGTCCTGACATCTGAAACTAGCAGTGATCCGTGAATCCAGAAAGAATCACTGTAATACCTGTATGCAAATTGAATCCTTTGTTGCCTGGAAATGAAATCATCCTAGCCATGTTTTACACATGAACAACTGCCATAGTGAGCTGATTTGTTATGTGTTCCCCTCAAGTAACCAAATAGTTCTAAACGAATTTGCAAATAGATGACTGTCAGTATGTTACAACTGAGCTTTAACATGAGAAAAGAAGAAAACTATCCCACTAATGAATGATGATTTCTGCAGTCAACAGTCAGTGAAAAGACAGTGGCCAATTTTTCTCTATTTTTATAGTTTATAGTTCTCACTTTACTGTATGCATCATTTCAGTGATATTTGAATATACTTTAAATTAACAAAGTGTTGTACATACTACAGTGCTCGGATTAGAAGTCATAGATATGAAATATGTAAAAAGGGGGAAAGTTGGGTTAACAGTGCTTCCAAGAGAACAATGAAGGCACAGGTTTGGTTATTTTTCTTCAGAGAAAAAGCATGCTTTTTCCTGCCATCTATGTAATTCCTCCTTTAGCCTAATGGATGATGCCTATTTAGTATATACAAGAAAACTAATACTATTGCGTGGTTAGTAACCATCAGCAAACTCTGTCTTTGTAACTTGGACCAATTTCCACTGGAATTAAAGTCAAGATTAACAAAAATGTGTATTGCAGAATAACAGTTATTAATCCTCAGCATTCTAATTAGCACTTAATCTTTCTAATCCTCTAAGTAGATACAAAATCAGGGCTTAAATAGACACAGGCCATAATGTGGAAAGCCCTTCATTAGTAGCGTTAAAAAGATGTACAGAAAAGAAACCACTGTTGTGTTACTTCACACTTCTCAATTTGTTTCTTGCACTCGTGACTCAAAGGAAGGAAAAAGATTCATATGCCAAAATCCCCTCCTCTGTTTTAACCAGTGCTCCTAATGTACTGAGTCAAAAATTACGCAGCTGAAAATTCTCCTGTTCATCACCTCTACCCCCAGTTCTATAGCTGAGCCACAGTTTAAGAAGCTGGCCAATTGTGCCCCTCTATAGCCTCCTTTAATTAGCTCATTTCCATAGCAGAGGCCACCTGCCTTGGCTACAGTGTCAGCTGCTTCCCTCAGTCTAACTGGAGAGGGAGCCAAGAGGCTGTGTTGGGTAGAAGGGGGAGGGTTTGCCACACCCCGTGTTGTTACCCTCCATAACGATGAATGGGGATGCCCCCCAAACTGGGTCTTTGTTCACCAGATGGATCTTCTCAGCCTGGCCCAAGGACCTGGTCAGAGCCTTCCAAAGGCAGCCCTTTGGAAAGGAAGGAAAAGCCCACTTCTCCCTCCCGAGAGCCTTTCCCAAGGTTGTGTAGCACCATGCTGTAGTTATTGCAATGATGAATCGAGATCTCATATGAAGTACTTGAGAATCCTTCCTTCAAAGTCAGTAGGAGCTGGATCCTTTACAGGGAATCCTTGTGCATGCTCACACATGAAGAGTTACTATGAAAACTGAAGAAAGGATCTGGATGAAGAAATTTTTAATGAAATGGATATGTCAGTGAAGTAAGTGTCTCAGTGTGAATTCCTACTGGCCACTATTAATACAAGATGGAATTCTCTTTTGCTGCAATACAATAGCTTGTCTCCACAAATAATGTCACTTTTCAACCAGACCCTGGCTGCCACTTGCACATCTATTTTATTTTAAATAAACTTAACATAAATTCACTCTGAGCCACAATTGATTTAGATGTATGTTGTAGCCATAAACCTCCAAAACAGTACACGCTCTTCCTGCAAGTTAATGTCCTACTTAAGGCCCACAGGAAGGGACAATATAATCATTATTTTTCTAAAATGTGTTGCACTCAAGCCATGAAGCTTCACACTTACTTTAAGTCTAAATTGCATGCTGTTGCTCTGAATACTCTATTTTTTCCCCCTTGCCCCACTTGCCTCGTAAAGTTTGCGACATCAGAACTCAAACTGGGTCCAGCTCCTCTAAGTTTGGCAGAAGCAGATCCCTGCACTTATGAATAGCCTCACTGGTCTCAGCAGTTGCTGCTGGGTTTTGAGGGCTCTCTCAGGTCTCACTACTTGGTTTGGGGCTGAACTTTTCCTAAAGGTCTGGCCCCAACTGTGGAGATGGAAAATTTTTGAAATTTTAGCCCTTAATAATGGTTATTTTGTATTTTGTTTTGTCATCTCCACCAGACATTCAGGTCTTGCTCTCCCTCTCCTAGGCACCAGTTGCTCAAAAGCAACATGCTCATCTGCTGTGAAACAGAAAGCACTGAAGATTTTGCCTATGACTGCGTGAAGAACTCTCCATACACTGATGCTGCCTCACACATAATGTGCAGGTTGAAAACACAGCTCAGGCCAACCTTCCAGAATGGAGTCCCAAAATTGCCTTGACCTGTTGTCCTCATATATGGAAGCTGGGAGACATATACACTACGGTGGATTGGTGCTGGTTGCCCAGCCAGCCACTCTCTCACTCCCCTTTCCTGATCAGGATGGGGGAGAAAATAAGATGATAAAGCTCGTGGGCTGAAATAAGGACAGAGGATCACTTCCAAGTTACCATCATAGGCAAAACAGATTTGGCTTAGGGGAAATTAATTTTGGAGGAAATCCATTGCTGAGGATGCTGAGAAGTGGTGGATACTTGCCTAGACCAGAAGTAGGAGCTCGGCTCTTGTCAGTCCACCTACACAGGCTGTGTGTTTCTGGTGGTGATCCCAGAGAATGGTCCATGATACCTGTGCTGAATAGTATGGATTGGCTCATCTCACCTCCAATGTTAAAGCTTCAGAATCTCTTGGAGCAGTCAGCTGTACCCATATTGCTTTTTGTCAGGCTTATAGTGTACTGCGGTAGCTATCCCATCATGTTATGTGATGATACAGCACAAACTTCTATGCGTTTCACAGACTTCTTACCTGTGAGTGTGAGATGTGCTGGGATTCACTTAGGGGGATGCTGAAACCAAGCAAGCTGAACCCAACACAGCCTTATTGAGGCAGGATATGGACCATAGCCCAGACTGTTCTTCAGTCTGTGACCAAGTTTCCAGGCCAATGGAACTACTCGATTTGGCCCGTATCTGAACCAGGCATGATACAACATGCCTGCCGTTTGGACTGATGAGGGACAAGGATCACTTCTTGTCTGCATTTTACTTTTTGCTAGATAGGGTAATGCAGAAGGCTTGAATTCAGGGCTGTGGATTTCCAAACAGGAGTGGATTTCCTAGAAACTGAAGTGTTTGGACAAATTTTAAGGATGTAAGAGTTGCTGTTTAGGTTAAGATAAAATAAATTTACATCAGTCTCAGTAGTGCAGTTGTGGAAAGGTGTCCAGTGAGCAAAGTGAGCACCCATTTTCAAGAAGGCCTTGGGTAGGATTAAGGTTGAGTGTGCAGGCATGAGTGCACTAACCGCATGCTTGGGAGACATCTGTTCTGCAATTCCTAGATTGTAACATTATGGAGGCAGAGAGTGAAGAGATAAATCTGGTCTCCCTTTTCTCTTTTTGTCTCTCTAGTTTATGGACTGAACTGTGTTAAAAAGTTGTTCATATATTTATATAGTTATTTAAGTACCTATAGGTATAGCTATAGATACAATGTTCAGATGATGTATTATCTATATTATGTCTATAGGTGTACAGAAACTTGTAGATATATATATGAAGCTGACCACTACAAGACTTCACCACCTAGCAAGTGACAGCCTTGGGGACAGAGCAATGGAGTGAATGTCAGGAGTCTTATCTTTGTTACAACCTGTATGCGTAAGAGCAAATCACAAATAGAGTTAGAGTTGCCACAGAGACAGAGATGTATCTCCTCATTCACTCATAGGGGAGACCACTAGCAGTTTAAACTAAACTGAACTGAGTGAACTCACAGCAGCCAAACCTACTAGGATATTTTCGTTGTCACAGGGGTGCCTGATCTGGCAACATGACTCAAGCTAGTACCCAAGCTGACTAGTTGCATCTTTATTGAGATACTTCAATATTCAGTGTAATCACATGCAACATCTCTACCTTGAGGGGCCTAGCCTATTTGTGTAGACTTTCTATGATCAAAAGAGCGAGACAGACCTTTCCAGAAGGCAATTTAGCCTACCTATTGTATTTATCATAACACTGAATTCTCTTCTATTTCCGCTTTTCTCCATTGCCTGCAGGACTTGGCCAATACATTTGAATTCTAAGCTTCATTTTTAGATGATTGAGGTTAGATAAATTAATTCCCACTGTTTTGTGATGGGAATATGGACAGATGTGTTCTGCAGTGTTTTTCTGTCAACCTATGAAACAGTTCTGGGACTATTCTTACAGCTATGTCTTTTCTTCAGCTCCTTCATCTCTTAGCTAGTTTCCTTTGAAGTTGCTTGTTGTGCCTGTGTGAAAGCAAAGTGAAAAAGCAGGCATCTTATTTTCCTCTTAAACATATGTAATCGAGCACAGCACTTCTACAGCTGATATTTAAAGGCAATGAGACAGATTAAAACCAGAAAAATTACTTTGCTCTTTTGTTTCTTCAATTAAATAGTGTTTTTATACTAGTCAGAATACTTGATTTTGTAGACTCAATACTACACTTTATGTGCTAACATTGATTTTGATCCATCAAATTAATTTTTGTATTGTATAGTTGCTCAAATGCATGTCACCCCTTGCTCAAGACATACGCCTTGCAGTAAAAGTAGAACTACAGCCCATTGAATTCTCACCCCAAAAATCACTGAGCATCAAGTGGATACAGATCTAAATCTAAAATTTATAGCACCCTGACTATGAAATGGACAAAATCATAAGTCTGCTGAGGTGTAGGATGGGGATTATTAACTTTTGTCTGCTCTTCCCCCACTTTCAACCGTATCACGCAGGTTGTGGGACTGTTCATTTGACCTGTGATATTTCTTGCGTCAGAGTGTCTTGAAGAATTATGAAAAATGATTACTCAACCCTTTTGTATTAGCTATGCAGTGGGTATGTTTTCAGGTCTAATTACTGAATTAGTTAGTACTAGTTTAAAATTATCCTTAATAAGGCTGGATTAGGAATGGTTAGTAAAAGTAACTTTTCTGTTTCACATTTCGTCGTCTTGAGATAATTTAGTAACAAAGGTTCATGTTGCAATCAGGGAAAGGACTCCTACTGACTAAAGTGGGACCTGGACCAGGACCAAAATTAAGTGTTTGCCATGAGTCTAAATAGCTGACATTGTCACTGAGTCATCATGTGAAGCTCTTCAGTGCATTGCAGAATCATTTTATTTGGATTTGATTAAACATAAAAGTATTTTGCAAGCTTTCCAGCTTTGAAAAACAAAGTCATTTACATAAGAGCTAAGCAACCACATAGCTATCCTCTTTTACCCTGTTAGTAGGTTTAATCCTGCAAACATTTATGCATGTGCTCATGATTAGTCCCCCGGCATATTTGATTGTCTGACATCAGGCATGTATGTATTTGCAGGAGGAGGTCTAATGCTGTAACATTCATTTGTTTTATCCTGCTTTGCTGGTAGACTGCAAGCTCTGAAGGGCAGTGTAATTGTATATTGTACTTATTAGTCCGGGATATAGAAGATATGTTGCAAAGAAATGCTCATAATGAAAAATGGTTTTATATATCATAGAATCACAGCGTAGTTTGGGTGGGAAAGTACCTCTAAAGGACATCCAATTCAACCCCCCTGCAATGAACAGGGCCATTTTCCTTTAGATCAGGCTGCTCAGAGCCCTGTACAACCTGACCTTGAATGTTTCCAGGGATGGGGCATCCGCAACTTCCCTGGACAACCTGCTTCAGTGTTTCACCACCCTCCTTTCAAAAAATTTCTTCCTCATGTCCAGCCTGAATCTCTCCTCTTCTAGTGTAAAACTGTTACTACTTCTATTGCAGCAGGCCCTACTAAACATATATATGTTTAACATATATATGCATGTTTTAAGGGGAAAATATGCTTCTCTCCTGTATTCCAGGTTGATTCACTTTGTCAACTGCTAAAAATGTGCCTTTTATTATTAACACCTTTTATCAATCCAATGAACAACAGAAACAGCAACTCTGCTCCAAGACCGGCCACATCTTGCAGTAATTTATAAATGCCCCGTATTAAAAATAATGCACTTACTCAGACTTTTTCAGAATGTCCCAGGGTAAGCAAATGCTTTTGTATTATTATTAGTTTTGACAAACCTGATTGTATGCTGGCCATTGTTAAAGGGTTCTATCTGCCTCCAAACACAGTGAGAGACAAAGAATTTTTAATGAATTTAATTAAAACTTTATGTGGTTTATGGTGTTCACCTCCAGCTGGTATGCCATTCTTCTCTGGTGAATGAAGTTTCCTCTAACGCATAATGATGTGTTTTATATGAGGGATGTTTGAACCCCCTTCCTAGCAGCCCTGAGGTAGTTTCCATGGTATGACACAGTGGTGAAGTATTTAAAAGCAGGTCTCTTAAACTCAACTAAATGAATTACATATATGGTTAAATGCGCATGCATGAATGCATCGATATGAATCCTAAAACAAGTTTGAGAATCTTTTTTTTTTCCCCAGAAAGAGTCCTTGTGTGCTAGCTTTTATAGCCTACGCTGCTGAGCATTTGTCTGTACAAATAGCACATTGCCGTGAAAGGATCTTCTTATCTGACTGCTTATGTTGGGAGTAGGAAGTGGAATATCTTATCTTCTTTGGTTAACACAGTGAAAACTGACATCTGTACCACGCATAATGTCCTGATATTGGTGGGCACTCCTAGTTCTGCTGTAATAAAAAGGAACAATAACATGGAGATAGTCCTGTTAGCAAATGCTTCAGTGCATTGTATGAGACACACTGAGACACTGCAACAAGCTGGGTAATTCCTATGTCTGGTTAGAGCTAGTGCAATTCCAGTCCTCTGAATCTCTTGTGCTGGTGTGGCTTTCGTGCAGGGTCTCTAAAAAGGGCAGTGACCCATCTTCCTTTCCTGCAAGCTCTGTTCAGTCAGTATTTCTTCTGTGGAGAAACAAGCTCAGAGAGGTAAGCCCTTGATTGGTTTTAAGCACTTGCTTTTCAAACTCTTGAGTCTGGGTGTGGCCAAGCTGGAACACAGAGCTGGCTTTTTGCGGTTCTTTAGATGCTGAGATCTCAGTTTTGCAAGAATCTTGAGCATGTTCCTCAGGGAAGGAATGAATGAAGCAAGATGTCTTGGACCAAAGGAACAGGACTTAGGAAGAACTCACATCTCTACAGGGAGTAGTGTGATCTCTGGAGAACTCTCAGTAATGGAATCTACAAACTTGCAGTGGTTTTGCAGGGACCGGAGAAACTTAGATGAATGTTGAAAGGCATAGGATCATGGAATCAGAATACTTAGGGTTGGAAAGGACCTTAAGGTCATCCAGTTCCAGCCCCCCTGCCATGGGCAGGGACACCCCCACTAAACCATGCCACCCAAGGCTCTGTCCAACCTGGCCTTGAACATCGCCAGCGATGGAGCATCTTCATAAACAATTCCTCCTGTTCTAATGGTTATGAGGAACTGGATAGGAAACTGGTTACAAAATCACCATGTGCCAGCATCACCCTTTTATATCATTGACCGACTCATTGAAGTGGGGAGAGCCCTTTATATGGCCTCATTGGAAGGTGATTAAGAGGAGAAGCTTTCCAGGAGGTGAACCTCCTCTGCATCAGCTGGAAACCAATAATCAGTGGTTATCTGGAGATGAGACCTTTTTAATGAGGGCAGGAATTTCAGTTTTTGAATCCACCTCTGTTTTTTAACACATTTTTCTAAGCATTAGCCAATAGTAATAAGTAAAGTAAATTGTCATATGTGGTGTTCCTCAGCTGATGAAGAAGCAATATGATAGAGGAGAGGATTGGTCATAGGCTAAATCAGAGAAAGGTTGGAGAAAATACTGAGGAAGATGACATTTGGCACCTGGTGGAATGACTAAGAGCTGAAGACATGCAGGGGCATCACAAGCTAAAGAATAACTCCTGGAGATAGGGATGGACAAGAAATCCAGAATAGAACAAGCAGCTGAATGAAGAATAAATTGCTAAGAATGAAGACGTACTGAAAACTACAAAAATGTATTTTTATTTTCCTAAGAAATTGAGAGGATGCTACTGGAGGTGGCAGAGTGAAAGGATATGAGAAGCTGACATCCTGTACTGGAAGAAGTCTGACCACGAACTAGTGAGTCAGCTTGTTGCATTGCTTGTTATTCCAGATGCTCTGATTTCAGTCTCCACTGCAGTTTTGCTCTTTAGAATAAATGAGAAATAAACTTGGTCTGGTCAGCTGCAGCATGCCCTTCAGAGAAGGTAAGGCTTCTGTCAGTCGACACAGATTGCTCTTGGACTAGATGTACCAGCAGCTGAGTGTCTGGTCATGTTCTTTCTTTGTGGGTCTGTTGTCAGCTGGTGGACTAGATGCTGTGCAGTGTAAATCAGAACAACCATGATTTAAGCTGACAGTGAAGGTGACAGTCTCAGAACTGCAACCCTGTGCATCCCAGCATGGGAAGTCTGTCTCTGGAGGTGGGCAGAACCAAATGGAAGGGAAGATCACACAGCTATAAGGTCATCATTTCATCATGCAACATGGAGGTGTGCACTTCACTAAGTGTCAGTCAGGACATGAAAGGCTCTATAACTCACCTCCTGGTAAACCAGTGCTGTTCTTTGCCTTTGGTTAATGTTGTCAAGTGGTCAAACTTTGGGGGTCCTGCCTATATTCCTGTGGTTTCCAGCTCTAAAACAACATTATGTTTAACTAGTGCCCTTTGCTCCTGGAGTTACTTTTGGCAAGCAGTATTGGGACCAAAGTAAAAGAAACTGGAGAAGGACTAAGGTTTAGGACTAAGGGAGTTGAGTTTCAGCTGCCTATGCCCGTGACGCACTGCTATTATTTCATCAGCCTGTGAACACAGTCTTGACAGTGGACCTTTGAGGGCATAAGCAGAAAGGCAGGGCCATAAAAAAGTGTTAGAGTTCGGGTGTTGGTTGTAGTCTTACCATTAAAAGCAGAGAGAGAGGAAATCAAGCAGGAAAGAAGTAAAACCACTGAAATCAAATATTAATTTCCGTGGTTTGTAGCTACTTTGCACGAAGTGGCTTACTAACAAAGGAGGAAGATGCATGAGATGCTTGAGAGAGGAGATGTATGAGAGTCTAATTTATACCAGGTTTTATTGGCACATGAAACTGTCACAGCAGCACTGAGGACTGAAGAACAAACTTAGTTTGAAAAAGAGGAGCTTTCTCAGTTCAGCAACGTGTTCTGACAGAGCCCTTATGCAGAACAAGGCATTGTACAAAATGGTGCTGCCAAGAGCATTGTGGTGGGCAGTCAAGGTACAGCCAAGGTGCGTATCTAAAGATGTGCCACAGGAGACATTTATCGTTCAAGGTGCACTTCTAGGTGTCCTGGGTTTTCCTAGGGAAACTCCTAGATTATTTTGGCCAGTGCTGGATTTTGGAAGCAAATATGTGTATATATGTTCATAGTAACTGTTGGCAGGACAGAAATGTCTGCCACTCACTCTTTCACCCATTTTAGGGACTCACTGAAGCACAAAGTGATGTGGTGCTAGAGCAGTCATTAGGAGTTATTTTACACATCTGTCTGTATATACAAATGTCCATTTCTTTTGTTTTGCTTGCTTTAAAAGTCCCTTAGGACTCAGCCCTACTCTTTAAAGAAGAGTTTCTCACACTCTTCTAAGCCTGCTATCACTGCCAGATATATAGAGCGGCAGTGTATGGTGTGAGTTAAGTGATTTTTGGTGCCTTGCTTCATGGCTTTGCAGTTGAAATATTGCACGATCGTTGGAAAAGATATGTATCTGTATATACACAGACTGATGTGTCATTTTAGGGTGAAACAGCATAATTTTGATGAAAAATGTGGACAATTAGTAAGATAGATATTCTTTAAGTGTTCTTGGATTGGAAACGTTGATTCTATCAGAATATACAGAGAACCTTATAAAGATAAAAAATAATCAAAACAGACTTACAAAAATAATGGGCATTTAAGAAGTCTGCCTGTATTTTTCTTTGTCTCTGGCTTCAGGCCAGATTGTCCATGTATGGAATGTCCTTAAAAGTATAAGGAAATTATACCGTATTTTCTTCAGAAGAAGTATGAGATTTGGCTCCTGTATTTTCCTTAAATGCTTGAAAATCCCTGGATCAAAGCCCCTCCTGAGGAGAGATTTGAATGTGGATAATTATGCAGGAAACTATGAGCACTTTCATGTTTTAGCTTCATTTACTATTTAAGTAGAAGTTAAAATGAAATAAAAAGATGTATCATGTCTTATCTTGACAGGTTTTTTTCCTTTGTTTTGGAATCCGATATTCACACTGTCTCCAAAGACATAATGAAAAATTTCATGTAGAAATAGTTTAAACCTTTCTTCCAGGAGTCTTTGTATTGAAAAATACTCTCTTTGTAAAGCGAAACTTTATACAAAGCTTGCCAGTATTGTCAAAATGACACACTTTTTGGTGACCTTTGCTAAAGCTGCATAAATATTTCTGTCACTTTGGTTGAGTACTTTTCCTGCAGTTTAGGAAATCTATACTTTCTGTATCTATGTGATTAGGGAAACTCATGAGTACCTCCTTTTCTGAGGGCAAATTTTTCTGTTGTACACTTAACCAGCCATCTGAAAAACACAGTCTTCAGCACTGAGCCATTTGACACTCTCAGTCATTTCAGTGAAGGGACAGCAGGAGTTACTCAGGCCAGGCAGCTGTGTCACAGAAGGTGTAATTCAGTTGTGGAGGATATAAGTCAACTAGCCATGTAGTATATGAGTCAATCACTGTTTGGCAGTTCAACACACTTCTTTGGTCACTTTGCCTTGAATGGCATTTGCCTCATCTGACTAACCTTCTGTAGGTGTATGTCATATAGCCAGCAACAGCCATTCCCTTCTTGGACTTTAGGGCGGAAATGCTCACTGAAGCCAATTACTAAATCTCCATTGACAAAGGTGAGATGAAGGTTTTCCTCTAGGGATCTAAATCCCCTGCATAGTTGGGCTGCTTTACAACATTGTGTCAGACTATACATCATATTTACATTAGCTTTAATGCCCTTATCCAGTCCCAGTGCTTTATAAAACAGCTTCACTATACCTGAAAGTGAAGCCAGAGCAATTTGCATCCATTTGAATGACTTGCCCTGAAGTGATAACCGTTTGAATAGAGGAAAATCAGCAGCTTAGCCCGAGACTTCCTCCCCCTTCCCATCCCTACCACATCATCCTATTCCCAGGCCAGCTTAATTAGGTTCTGCCTTAAGAAATTTAGCCTAGAATTCATTCATGTTAGATGTGGTACTGCACAGGGAATGTGGAAAACACCCAACCCTATAACTGAAGGAAGCTGTTTGATAGATTCTGAGTCTGCACCATGCAGTAAGAACCTGGTATCAAACAGCTCTTCAGGCTTCCTCCCAGTGCACCACTGATTCATCTCAGTGGTCACCATTTTTACAACATGGATTAATGAAAAAAGGCAACGTATGTAAAATGATGAAAGTGCTGATCGTTCTGAAGCCTAAGGCCAACTCAGGAAATAATGGTCTCTCTGCCTTGCTGCTGGGATCTCCTGCTTTATTGAGGTAGATGTGCATGGGCTTCATATCATCGGTTAGTGATGTGTTCTGGAGTTATTATATGTATATGCTCGTTTTGGGTCAGGATTTAAAAAAACCCAGCGGTCTTTTTGATTTGTTGTAATAATGGTGTGCTGTCTGCACTGTGTCATTTTCTTTACCCTTGTAGTGGGATAACGTACAATTAGGGACTGATGTCAGCCTGTAAAATTTTGGTGTAAAATTTTGGTCGCACCAAAATACCATACTTCTTAACAAAGCTGGCAGACGTGTCCTTTGGCAGCAGCTGCTTGCCATGTGATTTAAAACTTCCTGTCACTATAATTGATGTGTTTTTATTCTTTCCACTTCCTGAAGCCTGATCAGAATTAAAATTGCTGTTGGAATTTCCTGTCAAAGCAACTCATTTATTCGCTGAGCGCTGCACTGACAGTACTTTGATTGGACATTGCCTTCAGCTATTCTCGGGCAGAGGGATTGCTGTGAATTATGCTCCCTGCCCAGGTTTGACTTCCCTGCGTGCCACATCTGCAAATATATACAGATTGTCCATCATGCAGTAACCTTGTCCTAATGAAAACTCCACATGTAAAATGTTAATGATTTGAATATCAAACTTGGCCACCTGCTGGGGCCCTGGCTTTTGTGTTTATTTAGGAAACCCCACAGAGTTTTTCAACTGATTGTCTCACTATAACTTTCGTGTTGCCTACCAGAAAGAGCTCTGCTCTATTTCTACACTGAGGAGAATTTATGCCCTTTTCCAGCTTTTCTTGAAAAAAGCTAACATTTCTGTGGTTTTTTTCTTTAATTTTCTGCTTCTGTATGCTATCTGCATTCCTTCCCACAGGTGGCTGCATTATGCTGCCATGTGGCAGTCCTCAGCTGCTGCTGCAGTTTGTCCAGTGCATTGGGATCATTCAGGGCGAAAATGCTGTATAAGTGCAAGTCGTTATTATTTGCAGCGTAAGTGGTAATTCTGCCCTTTTGGAGAATAAGCCCTTAAATCCACTGTTGGATGAATCATTCAGTTGCCCCATTTGTAACTTCGTTCTCCTGATAGAGTTGCTTAGAGAATTGCAGGTTATTTTGGGAAGCTGAATAATGGATAAGTATTGGATTGTTCTGCAGTTATAACTGACAAAGTCGTTGTCACCTCAGAGTAGAATAGATATAATGATACTTACTTAACTGCCTTTGTAAAGTGTTGTGATAACCTAAGTTGAAAGGTACTTACAACCCTGTGAGGTATTACTATTATTATTAGGGGCAATATATTATTTTTAAAGTTCTAACCTACATTATTTTGAGGATGTAGTGGGAGTGTAAATATTCACGTGCAGTCTCCTTTCCTTGCCCAAACTGTGTGCCAAGTACTGTTCCAATATTTTAAGGAAATAACCATGCCTGTTTTGGCTGGTAGGTATGGTACGAGATCATAAGACTCTGAATGTGATTTGCAGTCTCCCTGCAGCTAGTGGAAACAACTTCCACTAAACTCTAGTTGGTGCTGCAAACTGCTGATGGGTATTTGTAAAATCTACCATTATTCCTACATTATGAAACAAAACCAAAGAACAAGATTTTACTTAGTTATTTATTTTCCAAATAGTTGCCCTAGGAACACACTTGTCTTATATTCATTATGTTTTCCTTGTGGTCAAGAACTTGCACTTTTTACTTAACACAGAGGCAAGTAAATAGCATGCCCCTTTATGCCTCTGCAGTGCCTGCAGGAACAGCATAGTGTCTCTTGGCTTTCCAGCTGAAAAAGAGGGAATGGGGATGTAGGTATTTCATGGAGATAGGAAAGTATAGGTACTGAGTAGGAGCTGTGGAAAGGAGCATGCTGCGGGGGAAGAGAGGTTCAGGAACGGACAGTGGGGAAGCAAAGGAATGGCCTCGCTTTAAAGACCAGTGCCTATCTCCACCCCGCAGACAAAATGGCAGGTCTTTGTATCCAGGATCACTCTGCATTTAGGTAAGCTTGGTATGTAGGAGAAAATACTGACTAAGAGGTTTGAGAGAAGATGTCAAAAAGAAAGGTACAAAGTCAGTAAAAGAAGTGTTCAGCTGTACGAGGCAGGAGCATTAGCAGGACCGTGAGGTTTTTCTCCTCTCAGGTGATACAGTCAGAAAACTGGAAAATTTGTATTTCACTGAAGTAATGAAAAAGTAAAATCCTAATTGGAAAAAAAAAATAGAAATTGGCTCCTACTTTGAGGGTCAGGACAAAGCCAATGACTGCTAATGACTCATTTTAGTAGAGGATTTAAGGAGACCCAAGCTGTTCAAAGGTTGATCTTTTTTGGTCAGGGCTGTATAGATGAAACCTCCCACTAAAGAGGAGATTACAGAGGTCCACATGTATGCATCATGAGATGTGACAGAAGGAGGAGCTCCACTGGCCAGTCCTCAACAGCAGAGTTAAAGCCAGGACATCTGATCAAGGCAGAGGGAAACATCACATTTAATGAGTTTCAATAGTCACTCACCCTATTTCTACTTGAGAAACTATAGCGATGAGGCTGCACATTGCAACGTGCTTGACAACAAGCTCAAAGTGAGTTCTTGGCTCTGGGCTGGACTCCTGCCTGTGATACATGACAAGGGGAGAGCATGAGCAGATTTCTGAAAAGGAGGGGAAAGTATAGTCAAAGCGAGTTCAGTTCTCTTGATGTGGGTTGTCTTGTTTTGTTTCAGGAGGGGGCCAGGATAAAGACTGAAGTATAATAAAAAACACAAACAAACACACTTGGTATGCTGCTGCTTCTGCTGCCACGTCAGCCCAGCTGTAAATGCCCAGTGTAGCAATGAGCCAAACCAACAGTGCCGAAGGCTCCAGGAAAGACATAATGCTGACACAACAGTAACTGAGTTCCCAACTGATTTCAATCACTAGATAAATATCAGTTTCAACCCTAAATGATATTCTCAAGTAATTGTCCAATGCCCAGTTGGGCTGGATCGGTGCTTCTCTGGAACCAGCTCAGGCCAACTTTAACTGCTTGGGAGTGCGTAGCCAAGAACAGACTTATGTGCTGGAGCCTGAAATGCCATTAAACAGGCTGTAGTCAAGAGGACAAAATGCCTCGTGTGTTTAGTCTAATACACCATGGGACTTGTTTGCTACAGTTACAGTATTAAAACTGTAATTATAGCCAGTGAACCGCAGATGTACTCTGGCCATAGGGTTTAAACAGGGTGTTATTGCAGTAGAAACCACCCCCAGTAGGTTACAAGTTCACAGGGTCATTTTTCGCTCTCTGTTTAATCAGACACTCAAACCTACAGACTTCTCAGTAATCCTCATCAAGTATTTAACATCTCAACCTGTTTTCAGTTTGAAACCCTTGGTTTCATTGTAGGGTTTTTTTGCTTCTGTTTCAGAAGAAAGTGTATATAGCTTAGTGCTTTCATGTGACTCTGTAGTCTGTTTAGCGTGAAGTGCAAATAGGATACCATTTTTATGGTGTGGTGTTTAGACAGATGTATGCCACTCTGCTGCAACATTGAGCCAAATTTTTTAGTAGATAATGCTGTAGATGCTTTGTACTTGAAATGATGGAGGTTGAAAATCACAGCAGAAAAGGGGTTTTGGTGCAGAAAAGAACACAGCATCTTTGAGACAGTGCAAGTACAGCATATTTGGAGATGATATTAAAAGTTTTTTTTATAATGTTAAATATTTGGTTTTTCTGACACTGTCAGTGGCATTGCATGGTGGCAGTCTGTATGGGAATGATCTGAACGTGAGCACACGCCTTTAGCTAGCAGGTAGAGGTGTCAAGTCTCAATTTAAAGTGACTGAGGAAAAATGTCAGAATTCATGTTCTTTCTGCTCCCTGTGCTTGACAGACGAAATTTCATATTGAGCCTAAAAGAGATGATAGCTGACTATTGACTTTCCACTTCAGCAGTGGGCAAAACCATTTTTTTTTTCTGATTAGGCAGGACTGTAATGGTTACCACGTAGGAAAATATAGGTAATATTAAATTGAAATATGTCTGTCTAGGGATCCATTCATTTCCCCAAAATAGCCAGTTTCTATTTATATATGAATGTCTGTATGTTTATATATATTTAAATGCCCCATTTGCTACACTGGTTTTAGCTTCTTGTTAGCATCACTTCTTGTTAACATGATGTTCTACAGCACAAGGCAGCTGGAAAAGTGAAACATGTGTTCAAGAATTTATGCAGTGTCTTTCTTTCATTAAGAGAACTAACAATAATAGCTGCATATTATAAGTTAGCAGTGTTAAGCAGTATGTTATAGCCATGTCTGACAGACACGTTGTTTATATTCCTATTTTACATTGGTGAAACTGTAGCTTTTTTATCAACATGACATTTTTCAAATGCAGTATTTATACCTCTTCTTCCATACAGAGGAAACTTTGTCATCTAAAAATGTGATATGTTTTAAATCCACTTGTCTCCTTTTCAATAAGAAAATATTTCCAATTATTTCCCCAGAAAAATACATAAGTCAGCATGTTCTGTATTCCAGGCCTTCTATTAATTGACGAGGGGAAAATTTCTCACCTCATACAAACAATAACCCATCTTATTTTAGCATGGCTGAAACCTTCTGTGTGGGTATGTACAACCATCCCTTGTTGCCCTTAGCGTTTTCTTTTGGGCTCATTTTGTGTACCCTTATTTTGTATGTGCTGTCTCTGCCAGTGTCAGTGGGAGTTGTTCACACCCTACCATTTTCCCAGAGGAATATCCTTGCCTAAACTGTCTGAACTGTGATCTCTGTGGTCCTCAGAGACAGCTAAAAATGCAGAATCTCTTCTTACATACAAATACCGCAGGGAGATCGTGTGATAATGTCTAATTACACTTTGTGTGAAATGAATATATACTTGGCTTGAAAATACATCTCTGACACTAAAGTAAACAAACAAACAAATAAATAATTAGTCCATCTGAATGTCTGCCCTGAAAGAGAAATACCTTGTCTACAGTACTATCGTATTGTAGTATACAATCAACAATACAACATACAGGAGATATTTGATAACATAAATGCCAGTTTGGATGAAGTCTGAGAACCATCCAGCGTACTACTTTTATTTTCAACAGCATCCAGAATTAGGCATTTCAGAGAAAGTTTTCAGCAACTCAGAGCAGGCAGAGGTGGATAATTCTTCCTGCTTTTCATCACACTTAGAAAAGATCTCTCTTAGTAAATTGAGATTGCTTTAAATCCTGAAGCATAAGGTTTCATTTTTATTCCCATACTCTTCCTTTTAGCATTAGCTATTACAACCCTGGATATTACTACTGTTTCAGTACATGCCTACACTCTCGTAAGACCATAACCCCAGCAGCATCCTGTTATAATGAGTTCCAAGGTCCAATTACACTTTATTTGAAAAAAGTATTTCCTCCTTTCAAGTTTGAATTTGCTGCTGTTCAGTTGCAGACTGTTCTCTTATTCTTGTGCAGTGCAATAGCAATTTCAAGCTGCAGTTTAGCAGCTCTGTGTTGCAGATACACCGGTGCCTGAAACCTGCCCTAATCATCATTTGGCCCTCCAGATATAAGCTTTTCTTATATTCACCAGTTGATTAAATCCATGTAGATAAAAGCAGCAAGAGACAAAAACTGACACTCATTAAGGAGACAGTAAGAATGATGATGCCAGCAGGGAGTATTCACCAGACCAGTGGCTGGCTAGGAGAAGGTACTCTCCTAATGTTTTTTTTGGGTGCTCCTGGTGAAGATTTTAAGGGATAGTTGTGTTTATTGCTCTTTGATCCAGCCCCTTTGAGATCACAGCTGCAGCCTGTTCACTGAATAAGCATCAGTCTTACACAGATTGCTAGGAAGCACCTTGTTTATGTTACTTGTTAGGGTTGCCTACATAGTCTGGGATGTGTCTAGAGAGCAGCAACATAAGACTCTGAAGTGAGATGAGCTGCCTTCAGGAGATCCCTATTTCAGCCTGTTGACCATATGGAGAGCTCAGATAGCTTGCTTAAACTGGACTAAATTTAGGCAGGAGCAGACCTGTATCAGCAGGCAGCAGCTGTGGAGAGCACGGTGGTGGTCATTGGTCCACCAACACAGTCATGTATCTGTCACGCATTTTCGGGCAGGCTCTGAAGCAGGCAAAGTGTTTTAAACATGCTTTGGGAAAGAGAAGGAACATATCCGTGCAGCTGACTATTTGCTTTGCAATCAATTTCCAGTGGTCAAAGTTTTCTTCCACATTCTGATGATTCAAGTAATGCTAGAGAGCCTCCTGATTACTTCCTATTTCATACAATTGCAGGTTGGAGCAGCATTTTGCTTTTTCCGTGCTTATGTTTCATCAAGCTTTCAAAAAATACTAGGTCACAAGACAGAAATAACTCCACACATTTTAGACAGCTAATAGTATGTAATTCTGAATCTATTTTAGAAGAATATGTGTGTGTGTGTTTGATGATGAGATGATGTGATAATTAGATTTCTTCTCTAACACTGGTATATTTTTTGAAGTCCTGAAGGGGAATTTTACGGCTGTGTGTCAGTGATTACAGAAGAAGTTAT
Source organism: Myiopsitta monachus (assembly GCA_017639245.1). Classification (NCBI taxonomy): domain Eukaryota; kingdom Metazoa; phylum Chordata; class Aves; order Psittaciformes; family Psittacidae; genus Myiopsitta; species Myiopsitta monachus. The sequence goes on from CM029919.1 coordinate 5,703,691, forward strand.
TTGAACAAATTTGGTAAAGAAGCAATGAAAGGTACAAACAATGCAAAGTGCACATAGCTTCTCATTTGTGTGTGGTTCAGGCATCCATTAATTAGAATGAGAAGGTATAAGCATGCAGACAGATTGCTAGGCTGTCACGTTATCCTAAAGGAGGTAAGTAAATAAAATGGACTCATGCAATTTATTATTGCTCTTAGAAGAAGAAAATTAGTGAGCAGAAACTGCCAAATAAAAACAGGACAGTGCCTTTGGTGGTTGTGTAGCTTTATAGAGTGACTGTCTGTGTTATACCCTTCTGGTTCTGCTGTAGAGAATGATATTTTTGCACATTGCATACTCTGCAGTACTGAACCAAATGCAAAATCTTCCTTCCAACAGCTCTGCACTTCTTATTTTACCAGAAAGTTACACATTTTTTTCTGGATATGAAAAAGAGTTCAATAAATTAATGAAGCTAATTTTTTGTCCAGATGTATAAACTGAGTGCATTTGATCCTTATCACATTATTCCTATTCTTCAAAAACCTTCTGTACTATTTTATCCTGGTTTTTTCCATCGTTAGACCCTCAGTCATAATAGCATTGACTGCACTTATATGGAGTTCAGCAGTCAGCTCCTTTGTGTTGGTCATTTAGACTGATGCAATGTACCTTAATCTCAGTGACAGTGAGATGCAGTGTGATTTCAGGAAGTGATTATATGGTCAAAATGGCTTTGACAAACGTACTTGACATGGGAGAGCTGTTTCTAGCGAGTGGCTCTGCCAGCAGTCTATGCCATCTGACTGTTATATTGGGCCTGATAACAATGAAATATAATTCTTTCTGGTGAGAATATAAAGGGGAAAAGGACCACAGACGTCACTCGCGCTACTCAGTGCTCTACTGAATAATGCATGGTTGCTGGAGTACCATGGAGCTGCAGATTACAGAAGAAAAAAGAGAGAGGCAGCACCTCTCTGAGAGGAACCCGGGGTTCCGGATGGCATCCTGCTAGGACTCAGCCAGATTTCGAGACACTTAAAACACATGTAATGGGCACTGTGGTTTCTGCCTTTGTAAATTTAGACTGATTGTAATCGCCATATGAAAGGAGAGTCCTTGTGCATCTGACCCTTACTATTATATTTATAAATGTATGTTCTGTTAATTGGTGCCATTAGGATGTGGAGAGCCTTATGCCATGCACACTCCCCTGCAGTGAAGGGCTCCGAGAGCCTGGCTCCGAGTGGGTTCCCTTTGCTGGGAAGGAATGCAGGGCTGGGAGAAAGTTGTTTTCTGAGATGAATTGTAGCTGTTTCCAGCCAGAACCTGGCCTTATTTTCTGCCAGTAAAATAAAACCATCTGAATTAGTTTCTGGATATGAATTCCCTTGGCACACTAAAAATCTTAGCTCTCTCAAGCCAACCATTCTTCTGAGCCCATGATGGAGATACACCAGAGGAGAAGGTACAATAGATTGATGCTGTATCCCCCCCAGTTAGTTCTTTGGGAGATAATATTAGCCGAAGTAATTTAAAGCAGCCCTGAGGCTCCTCTAAGCCATGACACGCACACTGGTTCCAAGGTTTGGGAAGGAGGGAAGGCGTAAGGGTGAGTGAAAGGTGTAGGAGCATGCTTTAGGATCTGAGCCAAAGTTACTGCAGTCAGGGGAAGTCTTCTATTGACTTCAAAGGGTTTTGAATCAAGCCCTAAGGACGAAGGAACTGAAATCTGACTGGTTGAATTATAATACCAGAAGGATTTAGATTTGCTTACAGGGTTAAATTTCATCCCTCTGTAGCTGTGAGACAAAAAGAAATGTGTGAAATGTGCCAGCTGCCCCAAAGATGCCATTCTCTGAAAACTATCTTACCTGTTTTCCTGTGATACTGTATGTGATCGTATATTCTATTACACACAGTGAAGTAGCTTTATGAAGAAAGCCCTTGTCCAGTTTTCTCAATAAAAGAGCTGTGTGCTCTGTTCATAGGTGCAATTTGTTGAATGTAATCTCTTGTAAACATAGACAAATAAACTTGAAATTGTGTTGAGAACTTGATAAAGAAGAGTTCAGTTTAGTGCCATTATAAAGAGTCAGAGTTCTGTGGAGATGGTATTGATTTGTTTTCATATAAACTAAAAATTACAGCTGCACATAAAAGCCAGTTTTACTGTCAGTGACCCCAAGGAATTATCTCTTTCTCTGTAGAATAAAAACCTGGAAGTCTCATGCGATCATGTTGTCTCTTTTGTAGGCTCTTTAAGAGTTTGGTTCTATTTCTTTACCTGAAACCAAAAAAAATGCAAAAATCGCATTAAGTCAATTTATATTAAAGAAATAGGTTATTCTTAAAAATGTTTCTGTGCGAATATGAACTAAAGTATTTGTAAGATCTGGGGTTTTGTTACTTTGTTTTTTATTTCTTCTCAATCCTATGTCTCCAGTTAGGAAGTTTCTTTTAATACGTATTAATTTCATACTTATTTAATACAGCTGCAAAGCTGTAGTTGGGGAATGCAGATAGGTTCTTTTGAGTTAGAGAGGTTAGCTGTAGAGCTGTGATAAGGAAAAAAAATGTCTGTAATAGTGAAATACTGCAGATAGTTGCATAAAATGAAAGTTACAGGTTTTATTCAAACTACTGCAGTGTGCTAATGACTTCTGATAGTTGTTTGTGAAGCCAATGTTTTTGCTTTAAGAGCTGGGATTCTTTAAAACAAAACAAAACAAGACAAAACCTAGTTTATTTTAACCTGAAAGAAGAGTTCCCTGTATATGACATTCAGGGATGTTGAAGTATGCAAGTTGTTTTTTTAAGAGTAACATTTTTGGAACGTACTGAATTGGTGTATTTTGAAAGGAAAAACACGTTAAACCAATCAGTTACATGAAGCTGGATTCTGTGCACTGGATGCTAACAGCAGAAACCTCACACAACACTGGAGCATCAGTTTAACTGTTTCTTGTGGTCTAACAAACAACTTGGCATGTAGGGGATATGCCTTCGAGATGGGCTTTTCATGAGAGTGAGTGACATCTCTTTGTAATGTGCTCCGTGCAAAATCAGCAAAATAGCAGTCTTCAGTTTCACCAGTTATATACTTTCAGGCAAAATCATGTATTTGCACGGAGGCACAAAACTAAAGAACGGACAAAGTCTAACCGCAGACATCTTGATAAGTATACAGACATGCATTCTCCTGAGACTCTGCTGTGCTAAAATAGGGAAGAATCTTGAATGACTGGGCTGGTATGAAAGATGAAATTTAAACTTCTATCATTGTATTTTCATTGTTAATATAGTAACATCAGTAATAATGCTCTCTCTCTGTGCCTTTAAGCTGTGAGTGTTCATGTGCTTTGCAGTGGTTGGTGTCATTCTCCTTACTCTTCTAACATGGCAACTGCAGTGCCGCAAGTCAACTCATTTGCCTTGAGTAACATGAGCCGGTGGCAGAAGCAGAACTTGCCATCCATGTCCTTCAGTTTTCCTTTTTCCAACTAGGCTGTATTGTTTCTGGTTGTGTCAGTGAAACAGCGAAAGATACTGATTTACAGTAGTATGTAGGGGGTTATCTAAAAAACTGCAAGGAAACAGCCAGTAGAGTGTGCTGCTCTCTTATGATGAAATGAAAAAATAAGTTACTTAAAACCTCGTGAATATCTTTTCTTTTTATTATTCCTTAATCTAAAATTATTCTTGCCATGTTAGAATTTGTATCCCTTTACCATCACATTTGCTGGAGTGGCACTCACAAAATCAGCAGGTAAACCAACTTTGAGTCATGTAGAAAACACTGTGAATCCCAAGTGAAAAGTACAGTATAGGAGAGCAATGGAGTCAGATTATCTCATTTTTCTTTCAGCTTGAAGTTCCTATTTCGAGAGTCCCACTCATGGAGGTCTAAAAAAACGTGTTTACATTCCCCCTTTTCCAGCTGACCATACCAGTTATCCCCTGACCCTGTGTTATGATCTCAAAACATCTGTGAAACCCTGGCAACTTCAGTATTCAGGGGAGGGATAGGGAGGAGGAATTGAGGTTGTACAGGATATTTCATCGCCTTTTACTTTGGTTATACAGACTTTGCAGTATTTTTGTGCCAGAGCTTTCATAAGAATATTTAAGTAAGAATATTTAAATAAGAGTATTTAAATATTTATGAATTATAAATATTTATAGTCTAATGAATTGTTTCTGAAAGACTCTGTGACACTGCTTTATTATCTTTTACAACATTGTCGTAAGGATTTGTGTTTTGTTTGCTTTTTTACAAATTACCTATTAGAAACAACTTTTGTCCATGTGTCCAAACTTTTCCCTACATGGCACTTTCCCACCAGCTGGGAATGGAGGTGATGAGCATCCTTTGCAGCTGGTGGGTGCCACTCTTGGCTGGCTGATTAGCTGTCATAAGACATATTGTGACAGCATGAAAAATGTCATGCGTTGGCAAATGAACCCATGCCTTCTACCACGCGTGCTGCTTTTGGGCTGGGGGTTCAAAAGAAAAAAAACATGAGTCATGCCTCAGGGTAGATGGGTTTTGCTGCTCACTGTAATTTGAATAAGCCTCTATCTTTAATGCAAAGACTAAGAGAAAAAATTGGAATAGTTCTTAAGCTTTATTTCTGGTAAAAATCAGTAAACAGAAAGATGGCCCATATCTTCCTAGGTTCCACAGTATCCACTTTACAGTTTGGCTTGTTTTCAGACTTTTGGGTAATGAGAGAGGATCTCACCAGATTATTATTTTGGCTTTGTATCAAAAAATATTGTCTGTCATTAAAACAAGCCTGTGCCATTAATACAATCTTTAGTATTTGACTTGAAACGTGAAACATGAAACATGAAACTAGAAACGTGAAACCAAGAACATGAAATTTTTCTGTATTCATTGGCACACACACACAAAAATCAGTCTGTTAGAAGAAATTTGATTTTCACATTCATGAGCTGAGATTTCTGGAAACAATGGGAAAAGCGGCTATAGCTAAAAAGATGGACTCAATATGTAAAATTGTAAGTCTGTGTGAGATCAAAAGGGAACAGTACTCAAATGTAGACAGCTCTTTGTGGCTTGTATAAACAAGTGCTCCTGTTGTTACTACCTCTGTTGGAGCTGCAGGCATCATAATGATCACAGAAAACACCGTGGAAAAGGGCAGATTTAGCAAATGCCTGAGATGACTGAGGGAAGATCACAGCTTTCTTAATGACATTTGTTTAACTTCTGCAACCATATATTTAGCAGGATAGGAGTGGACTCACTTAAGTCATGATGAGCCTTTAAGGACCTAAATGCATCAGTGCCAGAGGATGTAGCAAAATCACTGTGAGGGTATGTACTGCCTAATGCAGGTGAAATTTCTATTAACATACAGGGGAAATACTTCTGTTGTGATATGCTAAAAATACACACTCAGAAATCAGACAAGTCAAGATTTTTGTGTATATAGCAGGGAGAGCGATGAAAAGAAAGTGTGAGACTTCTCTGAAACTATGCAAGCTGCATCTGTGCTCTTTGTAGGCACATGGGGCAGAGGCTGAGCTATAAAGCACAGCTCTCTCCCTGACCTCTGCTCCCACTGTCCATGTTCTGCACCATGGGACATATTTAGGGCAGGTATGTTATGGAGTTGTGGGATCTCTGATTTCGCCTCTTCCATGTTCTGGGTCATACGCAAGCATACATTGCAGCATGGATCATGCATGGTCAGTTGGCTGTGCAGCGAATTTGGGCAGATGCAGGAACTCTTATCCCACATTTATATCTTGCCTACCCTTAGTAATATGTTATATAGGCACACCATGATCAAGTCCTTGTGACAGCATCTCCTTTTGATTTCTGGGCTAGAAAACTAGTTCAGTTCTTCCTGCACCCCCTTAATACAATAGCTTTTCCTTTGTTGCCCATCATAAGAAAAAACCCCGACCCCCCCCCCAAAATAAAAAAAAAAACAGAAAATCCCAGATGTATCCATGTACATGCCACATTTACTGTAATCTGTGGAGGTACACAACTGACATGAAGATGGTATTTCATATCGCTTTCATTTGGGGTACTATAAGAATTGACTTTATAAATCTTTTTCCGTATTACAATATATATGTACAACAACAGTTCATTGTGCCAGAACAAAGTGTATCGTGCTCAGGAGGCATAACCGATTGTACTTGATTTAAAATATTCAACTTAATTAAAATTTTGACGGTGGAAAATATACTAGATTGCTAAATTAAGGCAGAATTTGGTACTGTAAGAATCAGACAGAGAGATCATCTCAAATCCTGGCATTTTCTGCAGGGAGGAAGAAAATGGAAAGAGTGTGCTTTGTGCTTGTCCTTTGCCTACATGCCTTTGTAATGTAATTACTAGGTAAAAATGTAACAGCGTAAGAAAAAAATGGCATATCTGAATTAAGTACAGCTTACTGCATACATGCATAGGAGCAGAGGCTGCTGTTAAATTCCTGATGTTCCTGTGCAGCTTGGCAAGTAGGTGCACAATTTTTATTTAGCAGCAAAGTCCAGTTCTTGTGGTGCAGTTACCTGGAGACTCAGATTTGGCAATAGATACCAGCATGCTATATTATACAAATACAGTTGCTGTATTTCTTCAAATGCTTGTGAGAACAAATGTTTCTGTGGTACATGCTTCTAATAACACCCACTGTATTTTTTTTCCTTGACACTTCAGCTTTCCCTTTCATATGGCTTGCTCTTGTTTAAAAGAACAATATATATTTAGTTTGTTGCCAGAGCTATGCTTGAGTAATGCTGTCTGGGGTGATAGACTTAAGTTTCCAGAGTATAATCAGCCTCATTATCCCAGGTGTTGACCCAACAGTTATCTATCCCAGATAGAGGAAATATATTAGATGAAGTGCACAGCCCTTACGGCAGCTTTACGGCAAGACTAAACAGTCTGAACAAACACTTCAAAATTTATAGAGAGAAAGGGCTGTGGGATGCATCGTTTACAAGGAATAAGTGGTTGAGCAGTGATTGTGTATTGAGGGATCAGATGTTCTAAGGTAGAAACTCTGCTTTCTCCCCAGAAGGCCATTGTGTTGACATGGTCAAGGTACAACACACAGAAGAATATGTGGTTAATTGTGCATGGCTTTCAGCATCAGTCCAGAAGATCTCAAAACCTGTGTCTCTATATGCATTGCAAAACGCCTCACACACTAAGCTCTGTGTGCTCTTGTCAATGTCTCCCTTATTTATACATGTGTGTTTGCACACTCCCAGTGCATAGATTTTGTCCAGGTGAATTCCAGTGTTTGCGTGCCTGAGGGACAGTGGGTTAAAACCATACCCACAAAATTATGTATATCTAAACCAGGCTATCTTTGAAAATGTGACATTTTCTGCTACAGGGATGTGTTTTATCCTCAGAAATAAGTGCAGAAATGACGTGACTGCAGTGGTATCTAGGTTTTCTAATATGAGAACACCTTTTTTGCCCCTTAGGAGACTGTAGAATGATCAGGTTTTGAGAAGTTTATCAAGACAGGTATAGCTAGATCTGTGACAACTAGCTGAAAAGATTTACCTAGGTTTCCTAGCACAGACAATTTACATTTTAACTAGCTTGTGGTTACATTTTTTCCCCAGGTTTAATCATTAAACACTAAAAATCTTAATTTCATCAAATGCAATCAAAGAATTTTGTATAGTAGCAATTAAAAGTATAAAACTAGCAGTCAAGCTACAGCAAATTAAACAGCTGCATTGAAGTATTTTTAGCAGTCATCCCAATCAAAATGCACAAAAGACTTTTATTTTTTCAAGGAGTATCTGCCGGGTGTAGCTCTGGTTTCTGTAATTCAACAACCTCGCTAAATATACACACATACTCTTAAAAATTCAGTTACTGAGAAGCAAGAAGCTATTTTTTTCTACAAGGCAACTTGGGTGAAAAAGTTCAGAGGGCTTGTGCTGACTGAGTTGCTTTTGCAGAAGGGGAGCTTCCAGCTGTAGTTGAAGTGTTTAAATAAGGAAACCAAGAGCTACTTTGTTGTTTCTGTTACTTTTACTGTACTTCATGTGTGGCATTGAGTTTTCCATATTGGAAATGCCACACATGAAGCCAGAGGACCTTGTTTCTCATCATTCCTAGCTCCTGCCACGTTGTGGCAGTAGGTCTTTCTATTTATTTTCCTTTTTTTTTTTTTTACTGAAATGCCCAAGCTTTTGTGTGTAAGTCAGCCAACAGAGTCCTACATAATCAGCTATATAATTAACCAAGTGGTAGTTCTAAGCTTCAAGTACTGACATGTCCCACATCCCTACTCTGTTTAGAGGCTGAATGAAGAAATTTGGAGGAATTTTAGAAGCCTGTGCAATTCTGAGTTGCCCAGCTATGGGAATTTGCCTGCATCCCTCTACTCCAGGAGATTTAAGAAACCTTAGTCTTATTATGTGATAACTAGAAATATAGAGAGGGTCACAAGTTTGGTTTCTGTCTTGACCCTCCAGGAATCTTACAACCAAGTGTTTGAGCACAGGATGTAGACAATATACTTGCGAAGCGACAAAGTGGGTTCAAGGTATGAGCAGAGAAGGTTTTGGAGTAGGAAGGAGAAGGGGCTGAGTGGGAAAGGCAGAGTAGCGCCATCAGTGTATGTGCTCCTGGAGAAACCTCTGGCCTGCCTCCAATACAGCCATGGAGTTCTGTGTAACTGTGAGGTGGGTTCCCAGCTTCTTTGCAATCTAAACAGAAACCCAATCACTCAAGTTATCTTGAAACTGCTGTTGTCCAGCAAAGACCATTTGAATCACAGTATGTGAAATCGTCATCAACTGACATGGTTTAATATTCAGCTTCTCTTTTTTTTTTTTTTTATTTTTTTTTCTGAAAGAGAATAAAATAAATTAACTCCCTCCGCATCTGGTGGGACAGAGATCCTACTTTGTCTAATAACATTTAGGGAATCTACATCTTGGGGGTTTTTGTATTGCCAGTCCATGCTCAGGACAGTATTCTCTTCCATTCTTCTTCTAGCTTCCTCCATCTTCCTCTGTTTTACCCTTTGCCCCATCTGGCTTTTGGGCATTCCTGATGTTTTGCAGGTCATTTTATTTTAATCAAAGCTGTTCTCCCTCCCCTAGTGATTCAGTTTGTTGTTTATCATGAAATGCATTAGCTTAAAGTTGATGAACTTTCACTAGTGCTCTTTCCTATTACTTGCTGCCATGAAGCATCAATCAGGATCACAACAGTAAGTGCTAGTTTAGTGTGGATGACATCTTTAAAGGAGGGATGCAGCTGAGGAGGTGAAGGGAAGTGGCTATTTAGAGCTCTAGTCATCAATTAAATTACTCAGTGATAAAGTCACTGTCTTGTTCTTTAGTGCTGTTCATGTCATGTTTCTGTGTGGGGAGGTGGTGATGCATCATTGCACTCTGGTGCTTTGTGATGTTGTATCAGCGCTAGAGATATTTTGGGATAGTGCCAGTATTCTGCAAGCTTTGCAGGCACGAGATGCTGTAATGAACAAGAGAAATAATTACTAAATCACCCTTCCCCTTACACTGGGAGACAGGACTGGAACTCAGCTTTCATTTAAGTGCATTTACTAGAGTGACAGAGACGACCTCCTTGCTGCTACCAAACCACACTCTCTGGCTGGCTGCAGAAGACATTTTCATATGTCATTGTGCCTGCTTCAGGTAGTGACAGTATGTTTTTCATTGCACTTTTGAAACCTTTCAATGCTAAGAATAAAACTAGTGCTGCTTCTTGTTGTGGGCTATTGCTAGGAAGATAAGAGCCCTCCAGACCTCAACATAGCTGTCTTAATCCCTGGCCTATGCCTCAAAACTTACTCTGACTTGAAAGGAAAGGACAAACTGACATTGGCTGTTCTCCTGGGAAGGTTCTGCAGAGGAAATGTTTTCTCAGAAGGTGTTTGGAGGCAACGGTGAATACAACAGAACTGGGAAAATATGGGCATTCAAAATGAGGAGTAACTATCTGAAGAAGGGATGGGCTCTTGAGCCCCCAGATTACTTCATCAGCTGACTTCCTCCATCAACACAATCTGCGGCTGCCTAGCTAGGACAAAATGTTTCTGCACTCTCAGCCAGTCCTGTGCACTATGTAGTTTTCACCTAAATTCCCATAATTAAACACTTCCCTTGCCCAAGACCACTGCTTCTGAGTTTTGTAGACTCATGCTTTTAAGAACAGTAGCATGCACTAAAAGCCATTTTGCTATTAACCATTGGCGTGAAAGCACCATCCTATGTGTATGGAGCACATGATTACAGTGGCTTTAATTAAAAATACTCATTAGTCTACCCTGTTGCCAGTGCCTGAAGAGGTTCCTAAGAGATTTCAGAAGCAGCACTGTGAACTATTTGTCAATGAATGATGGAAATACTGGATTGCTTACACTTCAGGAATATCCTCTTACTAAGCGACTGCTTGCCTACCATCCTTCTTAGTTTTTTTGCCCGCTTCAGAAAGGTGTCTAAGGGGCGGGTCCACTGTTGGAGTTAAGATAGCCTGTTTACATTTTAAGAAACCTAGCTGAAGCCCTTAGGTTTGGTTTCCAGCTGTGAGAAGCATACATTTAGAAATTGCAACATTGGAATTGGCTATCTGGAGCTTTAGGAAGTGGCTGAGAGCTGGCAGTCAATTAAAACTGGGCTGAAGTTCAACATCAGAATTATGCTGCCTGTTTTTGTAGGATGTGTTTGAATCCGAGGCTATGCTGCAATATGGTTTTGATGTAGAAGTATGTAAAAAGGAAATGTAACCCTTAAGAAGCTGTCTGCATTTTCTGGTACAGACAGGTTGTTCTACATAACTCCATTTCAAGACTATATTTGGGCTGGAAAGTTGCGCCCCATGTACTGTGGTGTAGATTCTGATTCCATTTTTTGTGGTGTAAACATGGGATAAAGCTAAGTTAACTTTGCTCCGTTGAGCAAGGAGCTGTGTTACATGCATGTCAGATGTTGACCAATAGCTGTCTTTCTATCTCCAGCACAGTGCTGGCTTTGGAGTGTGTGCTGTGCATTGGCAGAAATAAGAGGTAGTGCTTCCATTGGACAAGGAATGATGTAATAATCCATGTACTCTAGAAATGAACACAGATGTCTAGTGGTTGGTCTCCAAATTTCCTGGCAGTGCTATGGAAGATCTCACTGATCATTGTAAATCTCTGTGCCGAGCATTTTTAAGCAACTGCTTTATACAGCTGAATTCACAACTGCTTTTATATAAGGGCCCTGACTTTTGGGGGGGTTGTATCTTTTTTGTTCTCTGTTAAACAGTGGCACCTTTCAGTTGTTAGTGTGTTATCCTGTACTCACAGAGTAATTTCCCCTGTCTGCTTGCAGTGAGTGAGGTGCCCAGATTTTTTAGCGCTACTGCATTCAGTGTTCACTGGAATATTATTGCTGTTACCAGAAAAAGCAAATCAGATTCATAATCCAGATACGCATTCTCTTTTCTCCTTTTTTTTGATTCCCCAGTATGGTTTGGGGCTTGTAATAAGAGCGCTTGGGAGCATTTGCAGCACTGTTGTGTATGCATGAAAAATACCACCTCCCGGCCCCATGAGTTGGAGAACAAGTTTCAAAAAGGAGTATTTGCCCAAAGGGCCTTCCCCAAAGACACTGAAACTAATTAAAAGGCTCCCTTTAACTTCAAGAACTTTTGGATCCTATCCCCCGTGGTTTTGCTTTCAGGGGCTGACTGTAAGTGCAGTTTTCGAGCTGTGGTGCAAGGCAGCCTAGCTTCAATGGCATTCCCAGCAGCTGATGCCCCTTGGAACAGGCCGCATACGTGTAGAACATATTCACCTGCTTGAAAAACCATTCTCAGATGAAACCATTTAAACTCACTTTAAAAAGAAAGGAAATAATTGTTCCTTTTGCTTTAAGGGTTAATTACGCTGGGTAACTACATGCAATAAGGAAAGGATCTAGGGATCTTAGGCCTAGGAGTGAAGTCATGCCCCTTACCAGTAAAGAATGGTAATTGCCTGCTGTGAGTATGAACATATTTTGCTGGCTTGCAAAGAAATGGCATTGACAACTGGCAAATCCACTCTGCAGAGGAAAAAATGTATTTTTGAGGCAGGCACACAGCCAGCATTTTCATTCGGGAAGTCTCATAAGTGGAATCAAAACTCTTGCGGAGGTAACATGAAACTGTGCGTTAGAAGGTTGGTTTTTTTAATCCCTCTTTTAATTCTGTCAACATTTCATGCTGGAATAAGAAAAATATTCCTTAGGTTGGTTTTAGTCAATTCCCCTCATCTTTTTTTTTTTTTCTTCCCCCTCAGTTCCTTTGTCCATCTCTCTCCTCTAGATTTCTTTCAGTGACATATTTGTTGCTCAAAAGCAGTGGTCCTTAGGAAAATGGTGATACGGTCTCCCCTCAGATAAGCCATGGAAGCAGCACCACACTCTGATCTTGGCCCTGATGTGGGGATGTGTGGATGACCACTGATTCACACAGTTGGAGTGGTCTAGTGGACAAGTGGCAGGTCTGGGGAGCAGCAACCATCCAGGTTACCTTTGATGCACCCATGTCTTCTGCAGCCCTTCCTGCCCTCACATCCTGATGGAATTTTTGTAATGAAATAAGAATTGTGAAAACACCGTGTGTCAGGGAAATATGTTGGAGATGAAAGGGCAGAGCTGAGGCCCAGCAATGGGGCAAGTCTTACAAAGTGCATCTAATACTATTAGGCACAAGAATTAACTGGTTTACTGTATTTATGCATAGATACCTAGGGTCATGTCTGTAAATACATTTAGGTCTTATTTAGATCTAAGATAAGCAGACTTTGATTTTCTGTGAGCCTCAAGGTGGTCAGACTGGGAGTTCTTTGGTATGGAGGTCTTCTGAAAATCTTCTCTACAACATAGATTTGCACCTAATCTTTTTTAATGTAATTAAGAACTGAGCACTCCTGAAATATTAACCTGCTGCCTTTCTGTTTAAGGATTTATAAAGAGCTGGAACTTTGGCTCATAAATCTGTATACAGGCCCTTAAACAAATAGCCTGGTTACCCAGAGTGCTGAGCACTCAGCCTTTCCAGTTGATTTTCTACGGTTTGGCCTAAAAAAGGCTTATAGAGCTGAGCTCCCATTCTTTCCTTTCCTCTCACACTTTTTAGTGGTTTAAACTGTGTTCCTCTCTATAGGACTTCACTTTGCAGTCATGTCTGCTGAATTTCCTGTATATCACTTGCAAAGCGAATCACTAAAATACGTTGCATGCGGAGTTTGAAATTGCAGGTGTCCTGCAACTGCCAGAATTTGATGCCCTTTCTGTAACAAAAGCTTCATTTCAGCAAAATTATTTGACAACCACATTTTTTAGCTAAACCACTGCTACCCTTTGTCTGTACCCTAGTCTTGTCATGCTTCAATATATAGCTTGTAATCAGTGTATGTTTTTGGCATTTGTCTATTGGGAATTAGACTAAGGTCACCTTCTTACTTTGTATACTCTGATGAACAGCTTTCAGTTGGCCATTCCTTCGTGCCATCGCACAGAATTTGATCCAAAGGAATGAAAGTTCCTCAAGACCATCTCTTCGTATCATTCGTTTCTCCAGTCATTACTTTTCCTTATAACTTGAGCATTGCAATAAATGCTCTGTTGTTTATGATTTAGCATTAAAAGTCCATTATATTCAGTCTTCTGATCTTTGTTGATACTGTTTGTTGTGGTTCTTTATCACAAAGAACCTTAACTTAGGGGAAATAAAATAAGTATCTGATGCCATAAACTTCTAACAGAACACCTTCCCCCCCCCCCCCCGTTTTTAAAAGACTTCTTAAATGAGCAAACTTTTTGCAAGAAAATTGGTTTGTTCAGCTTTATTTGTTACAGAACAAAGTACAAATGTGCAACTAAAAGTTGTGTAAGAGTGGAAGAGCTTTTGGAACAGGAGCTATAGAAGGCATCAACATGGCCTCATTTATGGATTGACTTTTTAAAAAACTTTCGAAGAAGGAAATACATGTTCTATTCTCTTTAGAAGTTATTTGCTGTTGTGTTAGAGCTTTCTATTTTGGCAATTTTGTGATGGCACTGCAGTGACAAAATAAACAGTGAGAACAAAATAAAAATTCCTGAAATTCTTAAAAGAGTAAAAAAAATCTCAGATAATTCCAGTGCCAAGAAGAAAAATAAAATAATAAAAAATTAAGGTCTTTTAATGGTTTGTCTGCATTGCCTCTAAACAAAGATGAAAGTAATTTTGGAGGGAACTCTGCTCAGTGTGGATTGAGATTTTTGTTTTGTCCTGCATTGTTTTATAGTACTGACAAAAAAAATGCAATCGATGGAGGTAAATACTAAAGGTAAAATATATAACTCTGGGATATATTTTTTGTCTTTTTACAAGAGCATGTATAATAACTATAATGGGATTGAAAAGTGAGGAGCAGACAGAAGTCCTCCATAGTATCAGAGATGCAATGCACCTGCCTACCATTTTATTTGCCCTGGAAATAAATAGAGGGCTTTGGACCAGGTTGCCATTAATCTCTCATCTTTATTTATTATTCAGTAATTTGATCCACAAAATACTTTAAATGGTATATTATGACCCTTTGATTTCTAAATGATTTTCCTCACAGATCTCTTTCTCCTGTGTATTTACTGGATTCTTGTGCACATGGAAAGTCTGTGTCTGCTAGCAAGGCCAGAGCAAAGTTTTCTGAATAGAAAATAGTTCACCCTCACTTTTGAGTTGTGAAATGCTTCTTAAAGGGAGACTGGGCCCTTTTGAACATCAGAGGAGAAGTGAGCATGAACAGACTTTGCAGAGCTGAGTCCTTCAGAAGCAGAGCTGGCTTTGTGCCTGAACTTGCACTCACTGAAATTGAGAGGTGTGAAACAGAGCTGTGCTTGTGGTGTGTAAAATAGGCCTCTGAATGGAAATGAAATGTAGAAGAAGGTTCTAGATGTGTTTCATTATTGTAGGGTCTGGAAGAATTATGGAAGTAATTGAACAGTCCTTTCCTTTGTCTCTGAACAAATTTTTCCTTGGAGGTTTAGAGGTTCATCCAAATCAGGTTTGGATGAAACCTGAATGATGTGGAGATTTGAGAATGAAAAGATTTTCTTGTGAAATTTCCAGTGTGCTTTCAGAAAAAAAATAGATGTTGGAATGAAGTCCTCTAAACTTTGGAGAAACATCTGAACTCTGGGATAGACACCAAAACCAGACTTAAAACAATAAAAGAGAGTATTAAAATGTAATGTATGTTTATGAAAGAGGCAAGATTGACATCTGTGGAGATCAAAGATCTCTGCTTAAGAACAGAGCTATTGGCAGCATGGGTTCAGTTGGGGCTGGGCTGAGGTAGTGCTTTTCCTCAAGTGAACTGTGTGCACCATATCCACAAGCTTTTAATTCTTCCGTTCCGCAGATGGATCACTTAAAAAAAGTCTCAGTGTTCCCTGTTTAGAGTGTTAGAAATATCTAGCTTCATTTTCATCAATGGAAATTGTGATTTTGTTATCAGTCTCCATTCTCCGTTACTCATGTCTTTCCAAAAATAGATGATTGAGTTATTACTTTGGTGTCATTCCTCCCAGAATTCAACTGGTATAATACACATGATGGCTGAGTAGTTTCACCTCTCAGTCTGACCTCCCATGGTCTACACCAATGGCTTCTTCTGCTCACATATGTAGGTGGTCGTTGGAGCCATCTACCCCAAAAATCACAGTTCCTACCACCCAAAGCACTCCACAGAGGCATGTTAACTTTTGTAGGGAAAGCTAGCTTCTAAAAAGGCCAATTCAAGATCTTGCTCTTTTTGTGAGATAACCAACCCATGTGCCTGCTACTGGAAACACCTGTCCCTTAGGCTTGGAGAGAGACTCAGGTCTTCACCCCATTTCATTGCAATCTTCTACTGCGAGTAGATGATGGACCACTCTAATAATTGCTTTCTTTTGTTTGCTTGTTTTTAGTTAACAGGAAAAAAACCCAGAAACATTCTAAACCAAGTTCAAAGGGAACTTGGTCATCTCTATTTCCCCATCCAGGAGAAAAGGGGTAAAATCTGTTTTGAGTTTAGCTATCAATCTAGAAGTAAATTGAATTAAATACGAAAATGTTTGAAAGCCGAGTTGTATTTCATTCCAATTGCATTGCTGATTTAAATGGAGTAGTGGAAGGGGGAAAAGGCTTAGGTATTCAGCATTTTTATGATTAAGTATCCTTTGTGCCCCCACCACACCTCCTCTGAAAACAAAACACAAAGCATGTTTGGAACAGCTTGTTACTGCCACGCTTCAAGGCCCTGATGCCTCTTCTATTAAAGCATAGCCCAAAGCAAGGTGAAGTGCTGAGCTGCACCAGTGCATGTTAGCACCGTCTGTTTGGATGTGCATGTGTATGCTTGCACATGCACATTAGACCTTGTACACACATAGCACAAGAACCAGAGCCCATGCTCTATGTGTGTTACAGAGGACTTCCAAGGTAAATGAAAGAAAATTAATAAAAATGCTTCCTGATTTAAAAAACATGCCAGTGGAAGAAAATGCCATTTGAAGGATCAGTGGGCAGGAAGGAGAATAATGCTATTTAGAGTTTTCAAAGGTCTGGGAAAGAAAGCAAGTCTGGCCTTTAATTCTGAATTCCATGAGCAGGACAGGGAGGGAAATGTATATCTGATATTCATTTCATGTAACGATTTTGTACTCTACAAGTCGTTTGTGTCACCAATTTGTATAGAATATTTTTTGGTCCTTACAGTGTTAGACAGGTTCAGCAGGGTGACTGATATACCAGCTGAAATGAGAAAACTGACATTCATAGAGATGAAGGCTGCTATTCACCAGCATGTAACAAGAGGAAATAGCATGAATAAGCATGTTCATATACAGCATACCCAGGAAGCTTGACATTAACAGCAAAGCTGCCATCATCCTGTTGTAGTCTTCGGGCCATGGTGCTGATTCAAATGCCAGCAGATCTTGCATTCCTGGTGCTAAAGACTTTGATTTGGTCACTTACATGGACTTCTGTGCAAGGTATCAGATCAAAATACAGAGCCCTGGTTTCAGTTGTCGGCTCTGACACTTGTGCTATGTCTTTCTGTTGTCATGAGGGTTCACAGTTTGAGTCTCTGCTCCAGACTGAATGCCTTGATACTGCATATTGCCTGACTGTTAACTTGCAGTCTGGCACAACTGTGAGCCAGCTGTGACCTCCAGGTGCAGAAACTCAGTTGGGTGGTAACACAGTAAGACACTGATCTGAGCTCAAATCTCAGCTTCACAAGCACAGGATAGATGTAATGTTGAAGCCACATGGCACAGGGAATGTGAGCAGACATCCAGACATGGCTGAATAGGAAAGGGTCAGCAACATCTTGAACAGGGGATTTGGAAGTGGGAAATGAGAAACAGACAGGACAGACAAAGCATTAGGCCAAATGCTGAGGCATGGACTGACTTGTATTACTTGTGTACGTACTGACTTGTATAGTGAGTAACTGAGTACTGCAGCAAATACTACAGAAGGAAGTCAGGGTTGTAGTGATATTTATGTTCTGTTGAGGAAGGTTATCTCCTTAACATTCACAAAGAGCTCTGGAGCACACTATCTGCTAGATTAACCTGCACTGATTTTGCATCCGTTTATATGGGAAGACATATATTTATAACATTAATTCTGCTGCATGTTTAAATGAGACATGCTTTACAATGTAATTAAGAAAACCTTCTTTTCACACAATTGTCAGCTCACACTTTTCCCACTTTGCTAATGCCTTCAATGCACAAAAGCCATGAAGAAAATCTTTCCGTGACATGATGGCATTACCAGCTCTTTTCAAGTGGGAGGACTGTACTCCTACACAGCAGATTTTCCCTGTGTTGTGGTATTCATGCAGCAAAGAGCTGTACTTCTAAAGGGTTTCTTGTTTAAGCTCTTTCATGCTTCTTGCCTTGGAGACTTCTTTTAGACTTGTAGCCAAGAGGAGGTCAGGAAGTGCTCTGTGCTGCAGCTTCTTTTTCTGTATATGTTTCTATGTGGTTCTCCACAGATCCATGGAACACATTCCCTTCCATCTCTCTCCCTTTCAGAGTAGTTTATGTTTCATTATTTGCAGATGGAAAAATGACAACTTGACAAACAGGGGAGGATCTTTTTATTTAAATCATCATCATCTTCTTTCAGGCTCCCATGTAATGTAATGGGGTAATACTGAGAATGCAAAAACCGATCAGATTTTATTTGCTCAGTGTGTGAAAAATGAACTTCCGTGCACATTTCTATGTGAGGTTATTTTTAGCTGTCATTCTGCTGATGGAATTTGCCCATCTATATGACTGTACAGTTCGGCATTTACTGATGCCTTTAGTGCCTTTGATTTTAGGGGGCTGAGTTTGGCTTTGTAATGTCTGTATTTTCATCTCTTTTGTACTGCTTTTTTTCATTGCTAAGCACACAGAGTAACAACCAGGGATAAATTCAATCTCGAAAAAGCCACCAGGAATTCGGCAGCCTGAACCATCCCATCTAACCCAAGACACACAGGCTTCATTCCCCAGCTTTGTTTATACTTTTCCTATCATGATTTACAGCCAAAACACACTAGCTGTGCTTGCTCCTCATATCCCAATCACAAAACCAGGAAAGACTTTCTTGAACTGAGAGAACTGTTAAGCCCTTGTCTAACAGTTTCACATTCAACTGTAAGCACAAAGTTAATCACATTTCCCAGAGATCTAGGTGTGATCTCAGTCATGTTAGTAGGAGCTCTGGAAAGTGGTGGAGTTTGAGGGCAATGTCCTGCCTGCTGTTTATGCCAAGCTGCTTCTCTTCTTTCCCTGCCATTACATTTCAGTGCTGTAGGGGAAAGCACTGGGAGCATGAGGCTGTTAGAACTGATTCAAGATCTTTCAGCAGCAAAAACAAGTGGTGGGGAAGATGGTACAGGCTGAGGGAAGAGCCTGCCTCAGAGTGAGGTGATCAGCTCAGGGAACTGAAGAAAGGCACCAGCTGGCATTGCCCCATCATCGCTCCTCCATCTTCCACCTTTGACTGGGCTGCCTGTGTGAGGAGGCAGTGATTCCACTTGACTCCCCATGAGTGCAGGGTCACTGACTGTAGTGCTTTCCTATCCAGCTGTCTGATCTTGTGTCTAAAGCCAGCTTATTCTGCAATGCTGTAAGCAGGAGCAGCAAGGCTCTAGCTGCATCACAGCAGTGGGGTTTGCAGAGCTGAGCTGAAGGATTATTAATTAAAGAGGACACCCTTCTGCTTTTCTGCACTACTGGCCCTTGAGCACAGTGGATGGTCTGACCGCTGCATTCACTATTTCATTTTGAATTTGTGTCCACAGTAAGACATGTAGTACACCCAGAGGTCTATTCCAGCATTCCAGTTTTCTAGCATAGCAGCTGGTCTTTGAAGAGACTTGTGTTCATGGAAGCAAGCAATTATTTCAGAGCAGCATATACTGTCATGAGTCTGTACTAAGAACCAGGAGCAAACCTCTAAACTTCCCTGTATCCTGTGTTATTACAATAGGTGTTTCTTACAGAAACTGATGTCATGGAATCAAAACAAAATGCTTCTTTTTTTTTTTTTGTCTGTATTTTGCTCTGAATCATGGCTGTTACTGCAGTATAACAGAGTTCTGCTGTTATCTTCCACCTTCTCCCCCCAAGAATCAACCCATATAAAACCTGTCTAGATTTTAGCCACCTGGTTATAGTTAGTTTCTTATTTTAAAATAGCTTTCAAAATAGATCAGACATGACACCGTTAAAAACAATTTTCCCTGTAGGTATTGAATATCAGACAGGGCTTGTAGTAATAACTGATAGGTATCTAGAATAATCATCAGTATGGACTGAGACTACAAAGATCTGTCAATCACTGCATTTAACTTTAAACACAGATGATTTGAATTCATGTTAGCAGCATGAGGAAGTCAAAAAGATGGAATGGTGCTGTCGGAGAAAAGATGATAGGATTACCTCTGCTGTTAGCCTTTCCTGCTACTTGTTTGAGATACTAAATCAAGGTGAAGTTTATGAAAAAGGCTACAACAGGGGTTTCTAACTCTTCATTCCTGCTGGGATTTTCCTATTATAAATCTGCTGTCAGAAATAAGTGCTTTACTTGTGGCTTAATTTTATGCAGGCACAAACACCTTGGTTCAACACGTTTTGCCAGAGACAATCTCGACTGTCTTAATGCAACAGAGTCCTCATTAATGGGGACCTGTGAAAAAGAAAAATGCACACATGCTCTTTTGTCGTTGGTCATTCATGAGCAGTCCGATGAAAACTGAAATAAAACATAAATCCCAAGGTGGTGTGGAGCCAGTGTGGAGACATGAGTGTTTGAGTCACACAGTTTATATGAATTATCCATCTTGAAGAACATTACACTCCACCTTTTGAATGAAGTTTCATTAATGTGGTGGAGAGCTCACAGTTTCACAGTTTGTATTAGTTCTGCTGTGGCTGCTGAATTTAGCACTGACCCCAGTGCTCACCCCCAAAGAAAACACCTCTGTTGTGGAGATTTTTCCTTTTTTATTCAACTATGTAACAGTACAGGCCACTAAGACAATGTTCCCAAGAAGCTTGTCGGAGTTGCTTGGACAGTTCTTTCTCCATGCAAGGGCCATCAAGAGAGATCAGTAGTACTTCTCTGACTCCATAATGCATTTGTCCCATTCACTTGGTGTTCTGCACAAAAAAACCCTCCAACCAAAACCAGGATCATGCCTGATAAATATGCCTGTTTGCATATTTCCTCCAAATATTGGCACCATCTGGTGTATTGGGCTGTGTTTCAAATGTGCACCAAGCAATTTGTCACTGGTGCCTGTTGTCTTGTTCTTAGGACACGGATGTGAAATTTACCTTCAGACACTCAGTACTTGAAGCATGACTTTAAGTTTGTCCTGTCTAAAAGAAATTATTAACCTGAAGTTGTAAGAGAGAGAACCTCAGATCATAGGAAAAGAGATTTTGTCATTGCTGTGGTGAAAGACATCCTTGCCCCCAACCCAGCTTCTGCTTTTGTGTTGCTTTAAAAATCTCAACTCAGTTTAGACTGTATCCCTTGGTTAGTGACAGCATTAAAGCCAGGCGCAGCAAGAATCCCTTCTTCATGCAGTGCTGTGAAACTGTGAATTTCAAAATACAATTTCATTCCAGGTTGAAAGAAGACTGCAATGTGCTGGAACTCCACCTTAAGTAAAATTTTGCCTTGTATTCCAGTCTGGCAACTCACGACACATATGTTTTAACAAAACTGAAATATTTTCACTTTTATTTGCTTCATCTCATATTTAAAAATAGTCTGAGAGTAGAGGAGATGAGAAACAGTTTTTAGTGGAAAGCCCAAAAACATCCATTCAGAAAATATGAAAACAAGCCATTTCGGTTTTGCCAGAACTGTTTCTTTATCTGTTGGGTTTTTTTATCTCCCCTATCCACAAAGTGAGTGGCCTCATTTTGCAAAAGACTGAAGTTTTACAGGGCTGCACCTTTTTGATGGACTATGGCTCCAGTGTTGCTGTCTTTTGTGATTGGCTGTAAATGGAATAGTCAACTGATGAAATAGAATGTGCTTTGAATTATCTCAGCAAAATGCTTCACTTGTGGTAAATTCATTGGCATGTATGCACGTCGTGTTTCCTCAGATCAGGATGACAACCTCATTGCTGGTTGGCTTGTGGCATCCCAAGTTAACACATGTAAACTTCACAGCTGTGAGCTGTGTTACAATTGAAAGGATGTAGGGGATGAAGCCAGCAACTTCCTTCTTTGTTTGCCTCTTAAAAAAAAAGTCTGTGCAAAGTTGCTTCTTCAAGTGAAGGACTGAGGGAACATAACCCAGTTTATTTTATCTTGTTTTCACATGGCTCTCTTGACTTAACACCCCTGCCTGTAGCCAAGAGCTTCTGAAGGCTGGTGGAACAGAGGGTCTTTATGGTGTTTGGGGAGAAAAGGGAGGATTTTGATTTACAGACAGCCTGTTGTACGGCACTTCAAAGCATCCATTTTCCAAAGTGTGACAGATATAAAGGAGCCTCAGAAATGATTTTCCTGATGAGTCTGAACTGTGAAGTGGGAAAAGGAAAGCATATTCCAGTGAGCAGCTGTAGTGCAGTTTAATCTTCACATGTACCCCAACTGCAGATGCAGTCTACCTCTTCAGACATCTGAAGCTACTGAAGTCTATTGAGCTTAAGCACTGAAAAGCATAGCTGATCCTCTGAGCTGCAGTGGATAAGCTGGGGCTTAATCATAGCTATTGGGAACTTGGGGGTGGGAGCCGGTTTTTTGGTTGTTTGGGGTTTTTTAATTAGTGTCTTACCACCCGAGTTCTCAGAAAAACCTTGAAGTGTTCACCTGAGAATCCAAATCAGAGGGCATTTCTGTGTCAAGCAGGTATCTGCAGGTGGGTATGGCTCTCAGCGTGCACAACCCCCCACATTGCAAGTAGGGGATTTTTGATACTGCTTCAGGAAGACTGATGCCAGGGAGGCTGGAGAGGGGCCAGGAGGAAGGAAGAGGCCTTCTTGGGGGAGTGGGAGGCTTTGAAGTGTGACCCCGAGCAGAACCCGGGGTGGGAGTGGAGGCAAGGGGCAGCACGGTGCAGTGGCTGTGGAGGCAGGGGGGTGGAGGCAAGGGTCAGGCAGGAGGGCTTGTGGGCAGGGAGGCTCCCACCAGTGGGGACAGCATCCCTGGGAGCTGGGTGCTCTCCAGGCAGGTTGCAACAAGCAGCTGGGGGAAACTGGCTGTGTTTTTCAACAGCTGGTTTGACATAATGAAGGCTGAGCAGCCTCCAAAGCGGCCCTGATCACATGCCTGGGAGGAAGCAGTGGCTGAAGTATCAGCCTCGGAATCAGGAGACAAGGACTTTATTCCATCATCTGCAGCTATTTCAGGAGTGACTTTGGGCTGATGTGCTTGCACCTTGGTTTCCCCACTACCAAAAGGTGTTGCTCACTTTGATGCCCCTGAAGCAGACACTAGAAGCAGAAGCCTCTCCTCTCCCTGTGTGGTAGGACAAAACCAGTGAAATTAAACCATGGCAAGTTCCAAACTGTCAGAGAGGATTCCTTTTTCACATGCCCTGATGCAAATCAGGGCTAACATCAGTGACTAAGGTGAAGTGGCGTCAGTGGGAAACAGAATTAAACAGGGTCTGTTCAGCGCCTATGTAAGTAATAAGCACACACTCATTGGGCCCTGACCCAGCTATTTTTCTGTAGTTTAATTTTTTTAATAAACTATTTTTTGCTCATCTTTTTTAAGACAAATGTTGAAATGTAAAATGTATTTGCCATATGACTAACGGTTATTTTTAAAGCGCTGAGCAAAATGTATGCATGTGTGTGTCAAGGAGACAGAGAGAGGGAGTCTTTGTGTATTTGCTGTGGTAACTGTTTATGAATATAGTTGTTTCTCCCAATTATCCTTTGCAATTGTAATGCATCAGCAGTTTTGTCTCCATTTCTCTCTGTTGAGGTTTGTGTATGAACGTAGAGATTTGTGCTGTCAGATGTTTCAGTTACAAGAGTATATGCTGCATCTTAAGCACTGTTTTTTTATTCATAAAGTGGCATAGAACAGCAAGAGAGAGATTTGTAGGGAAAATGGAGTTAAAAGTTAAACCATGATCATGCAAACAGCCATGTGGCCATACAGCTAATTTCAGGGACAGAATGTTATTTTATGCAAAAAAAATGAAAGGGAAACTTTGAAAGGCCAGAACTCATGCTAGTGCCTGCAGGAGAACTGAAGTCCAGAGTCAGGGCTGGAGAATTTCATCTAAAGCATTTTAGTGTGCCTTCACATACAGAGAGACAGAGATACAGTATGTCTGTAGAGAATTGATTTCTTCCACAGTAGCAAGATTTTGTAATCTTGCTCAAGCAAAAGCACAGTGGAAAATAGGAGAGGTGGCCTGTGAAGTATAAAGTCATTTGCACCTGGAATAGATGAGTGTATATGAGTGAAGTCTTAGTGCCTGTATGTCAGCAGTAAAAATATCACAGAATTTGCTAGGCCTACATTGTACTTAAAGTTTTAAGTATCTAGTGCTCAGCTGCGGCAATTGTCTTCTGTGATTGACCTCCAAATCAGGCGCTGTGTAAATGCCAGATACTCAGCCATGTGCATGTATGTGCATGTGTGTGTTTAATATGAAAGCAGCTTTTGTTTTACAGTTGCTGCTAGTGCCATAGGTTCTGAGGACTGGTTTTCATTAACATACTTAGGCTTTTGTGATTTAACACTATTACGTGATCTGAGTGCTTGAAAATGACTTGAGCAGGCCCAATCCACAGTCTGACACATGTCTCCGTGCCCTTTCCCAGGGCAGGAGTTGTTCCACACTGCTGGTACAATGTAATTTCTTCCAGCAGCACAGCAGAAAGAAATCCTCGCAGGTTTCAGAGGCTGTGAAAACCTGCATGGTTTAGCAATGCCTTCTTCAACCACAGAAATGAAGGGTCTCCACGGCTTTCTTCCTCAAGGATAATACCACAGCAGTTCTGCTGTAGCAGGTTATTTTAAATTTATGCTATTTGGTTTCGAGCTAGAGGTTTGTAAATGCTGCAGTAAGGCTTCTGCTGTTCAATCATTATTTCATGTTGGCATTTTTATGTGAAGGCCCAACCATGGCCAAGAAAAGGAGGCTTCTGTGCTTTTCTTTCTGTGTTGTATCTTCCAACTGGAGTATTTTCAAGCACAATAGAATTGAACATGAGCTTTGAGGAGGGAGGAAGAGGAGAAAAGGGAATCAATCAGCTAGAAGAGATGATGACTCCAGCGGGGTACTCTGCAGTTCAGTTCTCTGGGGTCTGAAAAATGCTTTCAACCAGTGAGATGTTGCAACAGTCCAAAAGAGGAGAGAAAAATCCATGTCTGGTCTAGACCAACCAGAAACTAAAAACAAGGGACACTTTGAATTCTGAGACTCTCACCACAACTGAAAACTGAGCTCAGGCCAAGTAACTGGAAAATCAGTTTCTTGGGATAGAGAAATGCTTCCCTGAAGAATCAGAGGCAGCTTTCCATTTTAATTGGTAAAGAAATTATTCTATCCTGAAGCACTGATCCGAACACTTGAACCAGTGCAAAGGTTTGCAGTCAGGGCTGTGAAGAGATTTGGGTACTTTCACATGGAGCTTATTGAAATGCTACAGTAAAACAAATTTTTCTGGGACTTTTTCTTGCCATTTGGCCATGATAGTCTATCATTTGTCACAAAATGGAAAAAGTAAGATCTGTCTTCATAATGTACCAAAAAGAAGTCTGACTGCAAACGCAAGTCAGGAAGAGACATAAGGTCTGAAGGAGAGTGGTGAAACCCTAGAACAGGAGATGGTTATGAGAAATGATATACCAAGAGACCTGAGAATCCCCCTACAAGGAGTAATTGAATGCAGTAATTGTTAAGGAGAACTTTAAAAAGAAATGTTGAGCAAAAATTACTTAAGGGGTGCTTGTTTTAAGAGGGAAGTGTAGTAAATTTCAGGACAAAATTTTTAAGTGGCAATAATACAGGCACAGCCTATGCTGTAGGCAAAATAAATTTTCTGAGCTAAGTGACTGCCCTCAGTCAGCCAGGCTACAGTGTTTGTTTTTGGGGTGAAATATGTATTTCCTTCATTGCGCTGGTACAAGGGTGGCTGAAGCCTGAGAGGAGGACTTTAGGGATTGGTCCCTAATGCCTGGCAGCACCACCTGCCTCTTATGGGATGAGGGGGCAATCTTTGCAGAGATTTGCATTGCAGAACAAGGAACGGGATCAGAAAACCCTTGTTAGGCATGTCAGGCAGATGTGAGTAGTACTTCTTTTTGCAAGAAACCAGAAAACTTGGTGCTTTTCCTCTTAGTACTGCACTTTTAAAACTGGTGTATTATTACTAGTCTACTTGCTCTGAAAAATATTAGGCTAAATAAGTTAATTCCAGGAAAAGTGCCCTGTAATCTTCTGGATTAAACGATATATGTGTTAAACATTGTATCATTTTATGATTAAATTTTGAAACAATATTTTCTTCAGAAAGAGTGAGTCAATATACTTGAGTCTGGTAAAAGTAGCATGACTCATACAGCCTGTATTTTATCAACAGTTGAAGCCTCTCTTTTCCAAGAGCACCGCAGCTTTTTAAAAGAGGAGTAAAATCAAAGGAGCTTAGATGCTACGCAGTCTTTTCTTATAGTGCTGTGCTTTATTCTAGCTTTTGAATGTCAGTCAAAAAATATACACAGACCATTTTCTTCAGATGATTAAAAAATATATAGGTGGAAAGCGAAGGAAGAAAATCACATGCTTCTGTTCAAGTCTTTTTGTGGTGCTGTGGCCAAATGATAGTTCCAGGCATTCATTCATCCAATTTTACCCTTTCTTTTCCTAATGCTCTCTTTTCACCTGATGGCCATTAGAAGGCACAACTTCTTCTCTTTACTAGTTTGTAAGGACAAGACGGTATGTTGGGAATGTGCTGTATCAGGATGGGGAACTCTAGAAGGATGACACAGAACTTTTTAATGTTCCTGCAAAGCACATTTAAGTATCCTTCTGGATAGGGGGTAGAGATACCTTGCATGCATACCAGTCTTGCATGCAAATATTCTTGCAAGCTCAGGCTCACGTGAAATTCTCATCTGAAATTTGTTGCCTGTTTCACGAGGCTTAGGCCAAGATCTTTTCACTTCTGGGTTTTTTGGGGGGATTTTTGGTATTCAGCACTGAATAGTCATCCCAGCTTTTGGGTACTGAAATACATTTTAGAAGGAAGCTGCCTATTGCCAAGAAGAGCCCGCGTGCAAGAATATTTCCATCTGGGATGACTAACATGTGCCCAGTGTACGTCCAGTTTCACATCCCACTCTACAAAAAAATCCACCAATGAATCAATTCTCTTCTTGCTTCAAAGGGCAGTCAAAAGATGAAAGTGAAAAACTGGACATATTTCAAAAAATTACATTATATGAAAAATAGGTCATTCTGCCAAATTGCAAATCATAGATTTTCAAAAATGTGAAATGTCAAGCAGTCCTATTTGAAAAAGCATATGTTCTCTTGCTTGTTGCATATTTTGCTGGAGATGGAAATAATGTACTCAGAAATGAAAGAGAGCGTTTTAACTCCTTCTCAGGCTAATGCCAACAATATACAACTTGTTTGATCCAGGCTTATGTCAATATAAAAATGATGCATTTGTTCATGCTGAGTTTGTAATTCTTTCATAACAGAAACAGCAATTTGAACAGTTGTAAATATAAAAGTGATACATCAGTTTCTGGTATTTCATAGTTGCAAATATCAAGCCTGCTTCTTGTGAAGACACTTGATTTTATTGAATGTGTCATATGCACAGCTGATATTTCCCATGCAGTGAAGCCACGTTGATGCTGATATAAAACCCCATATAATAACCCACTGGCTTCTCATGTATCAGTGACTCAGGCAATAAAATATGTCATTGTGATGCTAATTAAATTGATATTTTAAAGACATGTCTTTAATAAAGGGATTGTTTGTACCTACCCGGAATTAAAACCAGAGCTGTCAATCTAATTTAGTGTAGCTGTCAATACTAAAAACAATACACAGAAGCTGCAACTTCTTAGCTAGTCTCAGAGGTGCAGGTCTGAGGAGGTGTAAATCCTTCACCCAAGAAGAATGCACAACACGCTGCCTGCTCTTTAACTGGTGGCACATATATTAGCAGAGCAGAGGCCTATAATTACATATATCCTCAAAAAAAATAGCTATTCAGTAAACTATTTGAGCAGTACCAGTGCTAACTGCCTAAAACTGGCAATCCAAAACTCTGACAACCAACGAAGAAAATGTTGACCCAAGCAAAACAGTATTCATCTCAAGAATTAAAACCCTAAGCCAGTGTCATGTGCAGTCCTGTCAGATGTAATTACTGTATTCTAGTTTGTCCTGAATGTGCCTTGTATGTTTTTATATGTTGTAAAAATAGATACAGTGTTTTAAAACCCTGGAAAGTCCAAGTAGGTAATAAATTGTCCAGCTCTGTAGAAATGCAGGGTCTGACTTTCTGAGATCATCTGTGCTCCCTGTGAACGTTTGATCCAATTCAGCACATCTGGGCATTTCTTCTGCAGGTTCCAGGGAATTAGCCACATGTTTACAGGGCTTCCCCCTCCATTTATTGTGATTGCGAAGTGGTGACCCATCCTTGTGGAGGCCAGGGCAAAGGCCAGGCATCGAGAAGGCTGATTTGGAGCTAGTAGTTGGGTAAAGTTCAAAAATTAGTAGTTTACATGTAGATTAAACAAAACCAGGTTTGTAGAGAGATGCCATACTTTTTTATTAGAGCAACTTCTTCTTGACAGACAGGACCACTTCTAGTCTGGAACAGAAGCAGGAGTCTTCAAGCTAAGTCCATGCTGAGAGCAATTGCTCTGCTTTTAGTTCATCATGTTAAACAAAGCGGTGTTTGGACTGATTGACCATCTCCTAGAGCCTGGAGAGTCATCAAGCTCTGAATTAAGAAGAAGTGGTCCACCTATGCCAGTCTGTATTAACCCTACTTACGGCTCCACCAGCTTCATCAAACATCTTTAACCTAAACATTTAATGATCATTTCATTGAGGAATTATTTATTTGCAGTAAAAGGGAGGGTTGCCTTAGCAGGCAGGACTCTAGGCTGAAACTCAGAAGCCAGCCCTCTAGTCTTCACTCAGCTGCTGATCTACTGAGTGATCCACAGTGAGGGAGTCTGTCCATCAGCTTCTGCATGGTACATGGGCGTAATAAAATTGGCCTCCTCACAAAGTCCTTTGAGATCTACAAAGGAGAAGTGTTACACAGCAGCTATACATGTCTTCATTACCAGCTCTTTTTCATGTGGTTCCTTTAATAGACGTTTGAGTTCTGATTTAGATCTTCTGAACAAGGTGCAACACTACCGGCGCTAGTAGCACCTTGTGTCTGCCAAATGTTTGCAGAAGGCTCCTACTATTGTGATGTAAGCAGTTAAAAATTTATTTCTCTAAACTTCACAATGTCAGGTAAGTTTTTAAATAGGGAAAGGCTATTTTTGTTCAGTAAATACAAAAGTGTCTTAACCTCCGTGGACAGCTATTGCAGTGGCACACCGAATTGAGTAGGCACTTGATGTGGAAAACATCGTGAAAGCAAGTAACCATGTAGGCACTCACTGATTCTCTAGTAAATGTACAATAAACGTTACCTTTTCCACATTTAAGTAAAACACAAGAAAACGAATGCTGAAGCATTTCCCATTACCCTGTAGTGTATGTGTATGAGCACAGTCAAATGTATAAATGCATAACCATACTTAGGCATGACAGCAAATATACTATGAACATGTGTAAGTATGCATACATTGGCATTAAATAGCATGCAATATTAAAATAAATATGGCAAGTAAACATTCAGGTTGCAAAGCCAAGCAACATTGGATATTCCAAAATGCAGGTTTCCTGGGCATCCTTAATTAGCCTTTTTGAATATGTATGATGATACAGTTTTAATTGCATGATAATGTGTACGGTTTTTTCCCTCAACAGATTCTTGTTTCATCCAGTCAATGGGAGGCAGTTTTTTAACCCTTCTGATTTTTATCTTCTTCCATTTTGTGCTCTGGCCTCAGTCTCATGTTAATGCACATGGTCCAAGTGTTACATCGGACACAAAAAACATTAATTCCCTTTCGAGCCTTTGTTTTTCTGCTGCTCCCATGACAGCATCTTAATATGCACCAAATCCTGATGAAAATAGCTCTGCAACACATCTGCGCAGTTAGAGAATACTATTATCTTCACAGTATTATTGCCATCATGCAAAAGCACTGAAGCACAGAGGGAGAAAGGGCAAAAATGTTGGACTGACAGCTTTCAGTGAAAGCTGAGAGAGTGATGTGGGAGCTTTCGCACGAATAGCGAAGAGCGTTTCCCTAGCACTTTCCCACTCAAAGCATGGGGCCGAGTTGACTTCAGCTCTCAGCACTTCTGCATTTCAGGCCCCAGGTGTCTCTTGTTGAGCACCCAGAAATGAGGCCAAGCACTCAAGAGGGAGGACATTCCAGAATGATGTCATCATGCCTACACTTGGGGAGGGGGAAGCAGCTAATCATGCCCAGGCAATCCAAATTCTGGCATTTGCTAACATTTTAGCATTTGGCTCACAACTCTATCATTCGTGTAGCTGAGTTTCTCTGTGTATGTGTATATGTTTCTCTGTAAATAAGCACATCTGAACTGTGTCTAATCTGCTAAAAACTCTGCTCTGCCTTCACAGTAAAACTAATTTATGGATGTGTGGGCCCTTGGAAAAAGGCATGGTATCTGTTGTTGTAAGCTTTCCTTATTTTTCCTGCTGCAATTAAATCTAGAGAAATCTGAGGAAATTTGGCTTTGATTGTTCCCAGAAGAGGAAGAAAGGGAAATAAAGATCTACCTTAATAGGTGCTGAAGTATCAACACATCCCCCTGCTCCAGCTGTGCCTCAGCCATTCATTCCTATTCTGCTTTAGCAGCAGGAATGGGCTATAGGCAGGCAAATAATTTGAGACCCAAAATCAGGAGGGTCAAGGACTTACAGGGGACAGGGATAAATTGACTTCACTTAAGTCTGAAAAACCACTACTAAATCTCAAGTTCTACCTTTGCTACAACATCCCTATCCATCACCAAATTGCAAGTGAGGCATTAAAAAGCATAGCATGCTGCCTTAAAAATCCCAAGATTTGCAGTGAAGTGTTGGTTTACTTTTTGTTTGCTGCCTGTGAGTTTTCTCAAACCCTTCCTTTTCTGCAAGTTTCCTGCACTCACTGACAGGCTGGAAACCAGTTAAAAATGGAATCTGAAATCCATACGTAAACAGCTGGCTCCAAGAGCTGGTGCTCTAGGGAATGAAAACTTGTAATGCAAGACTCACAAAACTCTTGTGGGAGTTGGCTTCATTAGGTATCTACCATAAGCATGTCCATGTGCCTATATATGTACACCACTACGATCCTATCTGTGTGTGCGTATGTACCTGAGGTTAGCAGAGTATTCACTCCCTGCTGCACTAGTCATTCCTCTCTCTCTTCTCACACTTCTCATCTGTTCTTTGAAACTGGGAGTGCCTCTCTTTTTCATACATCCCCATCTCCGCTAGTGCCACAGACCAGTGGCAGAAGGAACTTTTTACCTCTCCTATGTGTGTACAGCAGGAGAGCTCTTCTCACTGACTCTATGCTGACTGCATCAGATATTATCTGTCTTTCAGCCAGTGAAGAGGGCAATGTGTTTACCCTGATGAACTGAAACAACCTCTCTTGCTCTCTAAAAGCTCTTCTCTATAGCCCTTCTATATAAGGTACCTAGGGAAATGTAATTATCAAGTGAGGCACCAAAGGGAGGCATTGTGAATACCCTGCCTTTTCCCACTCCGAGTTTCATGGTCTAAAAAAGCCCTGATAAAGGGGTGGCATTCATTAGTAGTGCTTTTAATTCTGGAAATGCCTCCCCATTCATGTTGGATTCCTTCTTCCTTCCCAGCCAGGGAATGCGTGGTTATCACTCCTCCCTGATGGTGGAGAAGCAGAGCTTTCCCTTTCTCCTTGCTGCAGTTGCTAGCAATATGGGGAGCAAAGGCAGAACTTAAGCCAAAATTTCCTCGTTTTCCTGAGAGGGAAAATCATATTTGTCCATGCTGAGATACTTCCTTGCAGCATGTGACTAAGCCATGCTCTCCAGCCAAAGTGTCAGCTAGCAACATGCATTCTCTGGTCTTCTGGGGAGAGAAGTTCTAGGGTTGGCAATGCGGTGGATACAGTATAGGGTCTATTACATTATTGAAAACAAAATACAGCTGCATGTTACTGCAGCCTGTCAGCACCAACATCTCCCCAAGAAGCCAGGACTGATTGTAGCCAGCCTTTACAGAAGGTGCCAGTAGCCAAGCAGTTGGAGAAGCATGACATGTTGCCTCCTGCCCCCTTCCAGGCCTTGTTAACATGGCAATATTAGAGCAGAGTGTGTGCCTGGAGAAGTACCTTGTCGTGAGGAGCCATGTGGTGATAGACAGATTGCCCAGGAAGCCCTAAAGGAACTTAAGTAGTTTTGCTGATGGCTGAACGCCCTAGGCCAGGACAATGTGTGTTCTGTCATGCGACCGACTGATCAAGGGCTCAGTGGTGTTTGCTATGCCTTGATGGCACATCAAACTCCAGAATCACTCCAAAATAATTCCACCATAGACCACAGACTTGCTTATCATAATTGTTAGTTACTGTAACTCACTCTTTTAGGACCAGCTCTATTTTTAGTCTCTGTAGTTCACTGAATCTAGAAGGCTTAGCATCCCTGCCCTCTCAAGAGTGTGAGTGGGTTGGGTCCTGGCCCTGGGCACTGGAGAATGAATCACATTCCTGTAGCTGAGAACAAGAAAGGAGGGTTAGGTAGACTCTGAGCCATTTTGTAGCATCACTGTCTTTCTAGCTCTGCTGGTATTATGTTTTGGTCTGGACAATCAGAACCCTTGTAACTTCATACAGGCATCAAGGAATGAATGGTTTGCCCTCCTGAATAAAATGAGAACATGTGAATGTTGGGAGAGAAGGGAAGGGAGAGAGACATTTGCATAGGTCAGGAAAGGTCATTACAACATCTGGCAGTGGTAACTGACATGTGTCAAATTTTAGTGTTCATTAAATTCGTATTAATGCAAGAATGGTTCCTAAGCTCCAAATGCCACTTTTGGTTGCTGTATTCCCCCAGCTGATGGTGATGACTTTTCAGAACTGTACCACGCTTGTTTGCTTGCTAGTGGCATCTGACCTGAGGTCAGAATTCTATTTAACCCCTTCCTGTAGGTCAAAAGACAAATTAATCTGGTGAGAATTGAATTGGAAATGAGGTGTCTGGATAGCAGGTGTCCCAAGCGTGGAATAACTGCCAGGCTGAAACATGTTTGCATCTGTTCTTAGGCCATCCAATAACTCATCTCTGAGGTCAGGGAGATATTCAGCCAACGTCCAAGATGGGAAGTTGCTACAGGGAGCAGAAGTGGCAGGTGCCCTGTGTTAGCAGATTATCTTGCACTCTTGGGGGGAAATGTCTGAGAGTGTCACTCTGAGAATAAAATTAGACATTTCCATTCATTGTGCACTTTGCTTTACCTGTGTTTACTACCGGTTTATAACTGTGAAGAAGACACGATTTCCATCTCTTTTAAAGAGGAGATTCTCGCAAATCTTTTTCTTCCTTTTTTTCTAGAGGATGAAGATGATGAAGAGATGGTGGAGCCAAAAGCACAGGATGACTTGGAGTCTGAAAATCAAGACCACAAACAGGAAGTGAAAGAAGGTACTTTAAGAAATGAAAAGTATCTTGTTACAGCTTTAAAGGACTGAATCCTGCAACTAGTTATTTTCATAGGTAGATTTGATTATTGAGAACACTGCAAAATCGAAACAGTCACCAGTTTTATTGATTCAGACCCATTTGAATGGCATAAAGGCAGAAAATTATGTCCCAGCAACCCAGCTGGTAGGTCTGAGAAGCTTGAGAAAGGCACAAGACTTTGGCAGTTTAGAAGCTACATGTCCTCATAATTTGGGAACAAAGTAGAGATTCTTGGATTCCAGGACTGGTGCTTACTTGTCCTCTGGCTCAAATAGCCTGCTTACGTAAAAGATTTCAAGTGTGAATGCCAGGCATTCCAGTGGCTCCTTAAAGTTCATTGGTCTTCAAAGTTACTTAGAGCCCTGTCTGCTTGAGAAGGCCAAACTTAAACCTAGTGGTGATCAGGAATCCTCTAGCAGAAAAGCATTTCACTGGAAAATGTTGACTGTCAAAATGAAAACTTCTTGTGGCAGCTGCCCCAAGGGAACTTAAGGTCAAAACTGAAAGATGGGTAGCTCCAGCCCTTCTGTCCATTCCTCTGGATTGAGACTCGCCAGAGTTACGAGAGACCCAAATTCAGGTTACTGCTTCTTCCTGGTGCAGATATAATGCATTTGCCAAAGTCATGCATGTATATGCTGAGTGTCTTTCATTTGCTTCTCTTGGACCATTTTTAGCTTTAATAATCAGAAGAAGGATGTGAAATTTGGTCTTCCTCATTGGGAATTTGCTGGAGTATTGTCTATTCTGCTGTGTTACTTTGAACAGTCAATCTTTACCCCATGTGAAGTGGGGGAAAAGAGCTGAAACATCAGCAGTTCCAGTGTGAGAGGAAATTAGTGTCTTCTCCAGCATTTCTTAGCTCTGTATTGCCAGGACTGCTCACAATGCTGTTTACCCTCTTGAAAGGTAACTTGCTTCCTGAGGTGGAACCTAAGTCCTTTCTTGCTATAGTGATCATTATCAGGATGATTGTGTGACCCTGGCTTTGTTTTTCACAAGATAATCTCATTAGGGGAAAAATATAGGGTTGTTTTACAGAGAAGCCCATGAAATTGTTAACTGTGATTTGTTAACACCATTCTCATCCAGGGGAGTCTGGCATGATTTACATTGGTGTCCAAAAAATATGAGTCTGATGTATAGTGCCTATACGCACTGGCACACTGAAATGAATTGCAGTACCAGTCATGCTGGTTTGATTATAGATTGATCTTTCTTCCCTCTTAAAAGCATCACAGAAATCACCCAGTGCAGTGTCCATTGCTCTTTATGTCCTTGTAGAAACACCAGGGAGGAACTCACTCCTCCCGCTCCTCATCCTTCTGTTTCTCCCACTGCCCCCAGCCACCACTGACATGGGCAGAGGGGAGAGCATGAACAGTGGTCGCAGAAGCAAGAGGAATAACACAAGAGTCTGAAAAAGCAGAACTGAAGACATGACCTTCCAACCCAAACATTCTAGGATTCTATGAAGAAACACGGCAACATCATAAAAAACCTTACTTTTTCCTGAGAATTACCTTTCCTCCCAAAAACTGTAGGGCCATCTTGCATGCTCTAACAGCCACTGGACCTAGCACATATCTCTTCTACTGATGACAACTGTAGAAACATAAAAACCACTACCACTGCAGCCAGTGTGTAAGCACTGTCCGGAGTTGCTGAATGTCCCTCTAGTATTCAACTTAGAGCTGATCCCGTCCCCATTTATTTCCACACAAAAGTAAAGCTAGCACTCATACCTGAGGAGAAAGCACAAACTCCTGTACACAGAGAAGAAAAAAAGTCTAAGTACATTCCTGAACTGATTTACTTCACTTTTCTGTGTGCTTTTAAGTTAGCCTTTTATGTATATTGCTGAGCAAGCACCACTGCCAACATCTTTTATTTCTTTGTTGTGTTTTAGTCCCAGGGCAGTGTTCCCCTTCCCTGCTTAGCAGACCTCCAGGAACGGTAGATCAGCTGGGATAAACTAGTACTAGTCTCAGGAACACAAACTGCAGGCTGAAACAGCAAGGCGCAGTTTGTTTTAGTACAACCGGCTTTGTGAGGTGCTAACACGACTTGGTTCAAGGAAGAAGAAAACATGCTCGTTACCTGATAGAAAGTGAACTTCACCTGCAGTATGGGTTTTGTTGGATAAAATAGTGGCATGCTGATGACCAGCATTAAATGCTGTGAAATCAAATGAAGCATTCGTCCCCAAATTTACAGGGAACAGGGTCCCGTTTTTTAGCTTTTGGTGTTGTTATCTCCCTGTTGGCTTTAGTCCTTTTGCCAATAGAATCCCATTTTCTTCTCTGTTGTAATCACCCTTCTCATGTTCTGAGCAACATTCAGAGTTTGAAGCCATCGTCTGTGTTTCGTGGAAGTGATTAAAACCATGTTACAAGTCAAACAGGAGTTTAGAACAACATTTCCTGTCGGTGCTGCACTGTGCCGCACTCAGAATTAATAGCTTTTCTGCAAATTAGCACATAATGGGTTAAAAGCATGTTTATGTTGGCATTAAGTACTCTGGCTTCTTTTTCTCTGCAAGGCAAGACAATATTTTTCAAACTTTTTAAAGAATCTCTAATAGATATTATAGTGGCGCCATTCACACTGCTATATAGTAGTTAAGGCTGTGTCAGCACTTCCATTATGAATCCTGTTTTTCAGGGATTTATAACCCAACCGTAAAAATTTGCTCTGGGCTGAAATTTGGTTTTAGCTCAGGGAGCACATTTTTTAACAGATTAAAAAAAATCAGAGCAGCCTTTTTTGAGTTATAGGAGTGTAAGAAAATAAAAACCCACGGGAGAGGGAAGTGCAGGGAGAGAAAGGCAGACAATGTTTTCATGAATGCAACTCGAAAATAGGTCAGGATGAAAAATAAAGCTTGGATCCAGCCTGTTCCGTCTCCCTCTCCCCAAGCCAACAGGACAGGAGTGGTCTATTTTTATAATGGTATTTTAAGAGGAAATGTGATTTTTTTTCCCCCTCTGTGGCTTATAGGTAGTCCAGTTTAATTCTACAGACATTTATTGCATGCTTAATTTCCTTGTCTTGCCCTCACACACCCCAGAGTTGCTCTGTGGGGTTTGGTGATATTATTCAGCAGTCATGACTGTTTGTCTGATCCTAGTTCTGAAGCTGTCTCAGCATCAGCATAAGGCACAAAGTGCAGCTCTAGTAGGGCAGCCTGTCTGGCACAAAACCTCTTCAATGCCATGGAGGTGCTAAGGGCAGAGGAACAGCTGGAGCCCCAAAGTGTTTCTGGAGTAGGAGGTGAAGACCTGGCTTGTTGACCAGTTGAAGCATATGAAGCCTTGGGAATCTCTTGTGTTTCTTCCATGGGGCTGCCTGTATCACTCATGTCTCAGGTGCACAGTCTCCCCATCATTCTTGGAAAAGCCAAGGGTGGGATGCCTGCTGGTGAACTGGGCTGGGCTCTGCCTCTCCTGACCACGTAAACAAGAGGCTGGTCCCAAACTGTGTCATCAAGTGGGTTGGGGCTTTCCACCACCAGAGAGCTCTGGAGCTCCACCTGAGGCACCTCTTTGTGTCAGTAGAAACCACATGAACAGCGGGACGGGCTGGGTCTTGAAAGTGGGCCTCAACCTTCATTTATCTGAAGCCATGGATGTATCCACAGAAACTTGCATGAAAGGCTGTGATGGGGAATAAGCTGGGATCTGTAGCTTCAAAGACCTGCTCTGCCCCAACCTTGCCCTGGCCCTGTGCCTGGCGCTTGAATGACCACACAGCAGGCTGTGGTGGGAGAGATGGTTTAGCTCTCAACAGCGCAGGCATCAGTATCAGGGAAGCAGGACAGGTTGCGCTGCGGTTTGTAATAACCTGTAACTCCACGGTTTCACTGCAACCAACACCATTGTGAGTTTGGGTGTGCTGACCCATCCTGGCAGCCCGTTTCAGGCATTCACAGGGATGGTGCTCAGCACAGGCCCTGAGAAGCACAATCAATAGGAACAGCCCTGCCTATTGTCCAGGCTTTGGACCCTGCTACTTCAGAACCAAAAAATCCCCAAATGCACCTTGAAACCTCCCCTATATATCTTCAGCAATTATGCCATGCTGGGGCTTGCATTTTAAACTCAACACAACCATGATATGACATATATCAACATGATATGGCACATTTGAGCCTGAATATGGCATACATCAAGCCTGACATGGAAGTGAGAAGTACAACAAAAAGAAGAGGATAACAGGATACCAGCAGGCAAGGACTAAAAGCTGCTGAGAGCCACTTAGCACCTTGCGGTTTTCATGCTGTATGTTTCTTCCATTCTTGGTCATCAGCATGTCTGAAGTTTACATGGCTTTAAATATAAACTGAAAGAAATAGTGCAGCTCTTAAAAGGGTTTTACTAATCTCCTTCTGTCTCTCTGGGCTCATAACAAGGCTGCTTCCTGCTTTACTGTTTTTATTAGTTCACCCTTTCTTTCATTCACTTACTCCTTTTATTCCTTTTTTCAGGTTTTTTTGCCTCTAATGGAATTCATTTCTCTTGTCAGGTTCTCACCCTTGCTGAGGTGCCGGGAGAACGGTTTTAATATTCTATTATACTTATTTAAATATGGGTATTTTTTAGTTTTGGTTTTTTTTTCTTGATTTCTTTTTCTAATATCTTTTTGGCTCTCTTGGGTGAAGACTCGGATCCTATTATTCACATATTTGTGACTTTTAGTCTGTGCTGTTATCACAACTTTTTATATTTACTACAAACCTGCCTCTGCTAGGTAAGAACAAATCTGCAGCGTTTTTTATCTTAGTTCCTCAGGATCCAAGGAAATCTTTATAATTTATTTTTCCTCTTGTCCAAAGAAACGTGTGTCTTGATGGGAAATATGGTATTCCTGAGGATCATGTTAAATCATGTGAAATAAATGCTCTTATTCTTCATAAATAAGTGTTGAATAAATCAGTTGTTTTCATGTCACATCCAATTTTTGTTACATATTTTAGAGCTCTTTGTTCATGCACAAATGTACAATGTCTTTCATTAAAGGTATACCTTGCATTTTCCTCCCCTGCAGAGTCCTCCATGCATACATAACTGCACAATGTTTTAATTTTAAATGTAAATTCCATTTTATTTTGTGCAGTATTTTATGTTAACATGAGTACAGGGCTTACTTGATGCATGTTGTTGACCTCATAACCCCAGAGCCACCTAGACAGTACTCTGCTTGTGGGCATGCAATCCCATTGATGTTTCAGTGGGTTCATGGACATGTCCAGTGACCCTGTTAAGCAGAACTTGGTGGCTGCTCCATGGGTCCTCCTGCTGTGAGCTGTGCAGGGTTGCAGATGGGATCAGCTCTTCTGAGCGGAAAACAAGACACGGGCACAATAGTTCTTTACAAAGCTATGGTATAGAAACAAAAGCAAAGTATGGGTCTTCCTTTGCAGGGGCTTTCATTGCACTCCAGGCAATAAGCACGTAACTTTTAGCACTAGCTAAGCATCACACTAGGCTTTGTTAGACACAGAAGGTTAGATGTGGTTTGTTTGGGGTTTATGCCAGGGAGAGCAGCTCCTTGAAGGGAAATGCTGTGTTCTTACAGGGAATTTCTGAAGGTATTGTCGCATCACATAGGTCTCTGTGACAAAACAAAACAAAAGATACTTTGATCAGCTACTTATGTTTCTCAGAGTTTTCCTTGAAGAGAGCCTGTGTCTCTTGAAAGCTGAGATCAAAGTAACTGTAAGCTTCCAGAGAGGGGAAAAAAATCACTAAAAATTACATAGGTTCTTTTTATTTTATTTGAGGTAATGGACAGACAGTGAAAAGGAACAAGGGGAAAGTGGAAGTGGCTCTGAAAGATGAATGGTTAGGAAATCTTCTTATTTGAAAGAACATGCCTGTCTGTTTGGTGTTTTTTGCTTATACTTCATGTATTTGCAGTAGTTACAGCAATGTTTTACACTGGAAAAAAGTAATGATGTTAACATTCTTGTAAGAAAAGATTGCCTCAAATAAAACTTCAGAGGCAGCCGAATGAAGGAAGAAAATAAGGTTAAAATATGAAGCTTAATATCGCCAGGGGGCATCTGGTGTGTCAGTCAGATGAATGAGGTAAGCTGATTTATGCCCTACAAACTTTAGCCAAGGTGTTCCTGATGGTTCAATAGGCTGCTGGCCTCCCACAGATCACTGCTGACTGCAAGGGAGATTTTGCTGAGGCAGAGCTGCAGTCATGTGCGTCTCCACTGCTTGTGAGCACTCCACAGCTCCCAGGCCATTTATTTTTTGTCTTTTCCTTTTCTATTGATTTTTGGTTGTATTTTCTTTGCCCGTTATAGTCAGCAAATGGCCGAGTAATAGATTTATATTTCCAAGCTGTAGAGAGGATTTGGTTTAGAAAATGATTTTTACCATTTGGAGCAGTTTAAAATTAGTTTTCCAGTTGCTTTTGCAGCTATTTTCTCCCTGTTTATGCTGCTTTGCTGCATTGTTGTGCTTGTTGTCTTTGATTCTCGGAAAGCAATGCTTTAGTGGTGACAGTGGGATATTGCCTCATTACAGGCTTCCTTGCCAGATGAGTTCCCCTAGTGCCAATTACTATTCAGCAGCGGACGCTGTAATAGGTCAACCTGTACTTTTTGCTAGTCATTCTTTTTTTCACATGCATTGCTTCTGTCTAAAGCACTTCTTAGAGGAAAATTGTGCTCCTGCCTGGTAATTGTCACTCTGCTACTCAGGGGCAACCATGCAGGGGGAGGTAGATATTCTCTAGATGTGTGGAGCTCCACAGGGACCACTAACCTGGTGGTAGGGGGCTTAGGGCCAAGGCTATAGGAGATCATCAAAGGCTAAAGTTTCTAACTCTTTATCTGTTTTGTCTCCCGAGGGCCAAATTACTCCTTCACCTTTAGCATTTTTCCTACCCTCTATATTTAGCCACGGTGTAGTGCGAAGATTTTGTCTTTCAGAGCTAATGCTCTGACCAGTTGAGGCAACCCTAAGTATGATGATAACAGCCTCTCCCAGCCACAGGGTGTGCTCAGAGAGCAAGTACACTGAAAATTAGGGAGCTGAGTACTGCAGTAACGCTGACCATGTCACTACTGCTGCCTGCTGTTGCGCCTTGCAGCCCATCCTTGCCCCTGCAGCTAGTGGTGGTGTCATACTTGGGCATGAGAGCTCATGAATCTAGTGTGAACCATGAGAGAATCAGATGGCGAGCAAGGGCTACATCTCCCTGATAGCTGAAAGAAGCTGTGTGGTGTGGCACAGCAAGTGGAAAATAATTTTGAGCTGCAACTTTAACCTGTGTCACTTTTTGTTTAATTAAACATTAAGATATGTATGACAGGGCTGGGAGTTAAACTGTGATGTATAGTGGGTGTTCTCTGAGGCACTGTGCTGAATTATCTCTTCTGGCTGCTGGTGGTTTAACCCGATATGGCCTAGGGAGACTTTTCAGAAGTAAACACCTCAAATCTGTAGTGTAAAGCCAAATGCAGGAGACCTTTGATCACCAGTTAAGTTCTAAGTATGAGCCTCTGAAATTTTGCAGTAAATCTGCCTATTATATGTTCTTTGTGTGCCTAATTATAAATTTGGAACAGAATTCTCTGTTGGCATCATCCTATTATGTCAACAGAGCTTCTCATCTTGGGAGTTTAAGCTAGTTGAAATTTTGGTTTGGTGTAACTGTGAAGCTATGAATGGCATTTTTTGAAATACAAGTAATTCTGAAATATAACTAAAATTATAGTTTAAAAGTACCTGTGGGAAAAGGCATAATTGAATTACAACACTGGCCACAATATGAATATGACCCTGATAGTGTAATTGAGAAGAGAATTTTGCACTGCAGGAATAGCGGTATCCCAGTTTCCTTCCCCTCTGATGCTCGTGTTTGAGTTGGAATTTACCAACAGGTCATTAAACAAATGGAGACATAACTTTGGTGAATCCTGCAAAGACAGTATTTTTCAGATGAAAGTCCATCCTGGAAATATTGGTCTGGAAGAAAAGGTTTAGCATCTGTGTATGTGTACAGAAGCAACAAGATGATCAGGCTATCCTGACTGCTGCCTGAGATGGCTTCTACCCCTCTCAGGGCAGCTTTGGCCACAGCTCAGTTGCATTTGTTGCTCTGGCTATCAGGATTCCTCTACAAGGAATAAAACTGCCTGAAAGAGACCAGTGTTCGGCCATTTGCTTTCACTTTTGCTGCCTCAGAGAGTACCTTTGGTTATTTACTTCATCTCTTTGCAAAAGCTCTAAAGCAATGACAGAAGTTATCAGTGACACCAAGGAGAAATGGGAAGAAGTAAAGGGAGCGATTATGTGAGCCCTTTTAATACAAAGAACTGTAGTATAAGTTAAGAGGATTATTTTATCTTTGACTCCTCTGACAGGTCCCCTGTTACATAAGTTATGCTTTTTTTGAGTTAGGTATTGCCTAAATGTCAGTCACAGCCATTTCCTGAAATAGGAATGCTGAGTTTATTTAATTTGGGGGTTAAGTATTTTCCATTTCAGAATAATAAATATATAAGATATGGGATCTCTTCTGTGTAAATACTACGTTCTGGGAATATACAAGAGTATGTTTAGCTATACTAAAAAATTCTTACTCATGATTTTAAGAGTCAAGCTTTGATTTTTGTCCTGACATTTCTACGGCAAGCTTTCATGTCAAAAGAAACCCACTGAAGATGTTGATTCATTGGAAAAGGGGTGAAATGTCATACTCTTAACTACATCTTTTCATTTTCCAAGCTCCTCCTAGAGAACTGACAGAAGAAGAAAAACAGCAAGTTCTCCATTCAGAAGAATTCCTGATATTTTTTGACCGGACAATACGTGTAATTGAGCGAGCTTTGGCTGAAGATTCAGACATCTTTTTTGACTACAGCGGCAGAGATGTAGAAGAGAAAGATGGGTCAGTTTGGGATTGGTTTTGGGTTTCTTTGTTTTGTTTTGGTTTTTTTTTTCTTCTGTAAAATAAGCTTTCTCAAAAGAATTCCAATGCCAGGAAGCATACATTTTAAAACTAAATTAAATATTTTTATAGCTATGAAAATGTAAAGATCTCTTTGTGAAGGCCTGTGTCACTTTGTTAACCAAAATTATTTTGTAGAATAGCCTCACGCTTCGTTGCTCTGGGTTTTTTTCTTTGATATATTATTCAGAGGGTTTAAATTTTTTTTTCGTTTCATTTTTGGGATGAAATTTCAAATTCTGAAGAAATAATTGAAATACATAAATATGTGTATACAGACGTACATGTGCATGTGTACGCGTACATTCCAGTGGTGTACATCTGCGTGCTTATATCGTGGTATTTTTACAAATTCAAATTACTGTTGTTTATATTCTATTACTGCCTCAGGTCTGTAATGGATCCCACTATACTATGCATTGTGTGGATGAAAATAATGATCCCCCAAAGTGTTTGCAATCTAAACGCTTAAGACAAGAGGGGACAGGTTGTGTATCCAGCAACTGATAGGGGAGTAGAAGCAGCAAAACTTGTCAGTAGGAGAGTAAGTATTTAGGTTTCAACAGCTGTGTATCTGTTGGAGCCTCATGGCAAATCAGTAGCTGTGTCACACTGAAGTTACTTACTGGAGGGTACTGTAGAGCATCGCCCCCGTTGAC
This sequence comes from Myiopsitta monachus, assembly GCA_017639245.1. Classification (NCBI taxonomy): domain Eukaryota; kingdom Metazoa; phylum Chordata; class Aves; order Psittaciformes; family Psittacidae; genus Myiopsitta; species Myiopsitta monachus. The sequence continues at coordinate 5,746,699 of CM029919.1, forward strand.
TGGCTAAATGCATCAGTGTGGTAGCGGTGGATCAGCACTGAGCTTCAGCCTGTCTTAATGGTGCCAGAAGGCATCCACCATCCCCGTTGCTGGGAGGAGGTGCTGTACCTTTAAGATTTATGGAGTCAGAAATAAGAGAGATTTGGTTATAGCCTGGAGGTGAAGGGGGAGCTGAATGCCAGGGCCAGGTTCAGTTCTAAGCGACAGAGGTGGCAGAGGTGGGCCAGGGTGATCCAGAAGAGTCAGGAAAGCAGTGGAAAATTATGATATGAGTTTTTGTAAAACAGATGTAGAATCTGTTCCCTGGTGCAGATTCATTACCAGCAGGACAGCCAGTGAGAGCAGTTAAGTCAAGGTGACAGACTCCTCAGACTGGACACAGGTCTGAGAAGTGGTCAGAAACTTTTGCATTGCTTTTCACAGCGTTTGAACCATGGTACTTCAAAAACTGTCACTTTGTTTGCATTCACACAGAGATGTTCAAGCGGGAGCCAACCTTTCCTTTAACCGTCAATTTTATGATGAGCACTGGTCAAAGCATCGTGTTGTCACCTGTATGGATTGGTCTCTTCAGGTAAGATGTGAAGCTGGGGCATATGTTTCCATGTCCCGTCCAACTTCTCCCTAACAAAATACATTCAGCCTCAGTTTGCCCTTTCTTCTGCAGAGTATGGTGTTCTTTTTTAGCTAACAGCAGGGCCCTGGATGAGCAAATGCATGTTTCTCCATAAAGAAGAGTCGTGGACAATAATGAAGCTGTCATTATTTTCTATATGCTACTTTGCATCACAGCCAGGAAGTTGTACAAAAACTATAGGTTAACCAGCCTACTAAGATGGAGTCTTGGCTTTTTCTCCCCCTCCACTCCTTCACCACATGGATATTTTTTTAGGACAAAAGGTTTAAAATTAAACTAATTAAAATAATTTATTAAATATGTAGCAATTGATTTAATAAATAATTATACATAATAATATATAACGTAAAATTTAATAATAGGAATAAAATTTATTTTCTAATATACTAAATCTCAAAATTTGAAAGTATGTGAACAACTTGAAAAGAAGTCTTTTCAAAAATGCTGGGTCCTCTCTTTAAGCAATGGAAGAAGAGGCTGCAGCTGGGGGGCAGGGGACATGCTAAAGCAGCATGCCTGGAATGGATCCAGTTTCTGTGCACTGCAAAGCATTGACATATTGCAAAATAAAACTGATGATAGACTTGCTTAAGCTTCCCAAAACCAATACAGCCACATTAGCACAGCACAGAAACTTGGTTAATTAGTTATTCCATTGGAGAGCTGTGATTGGCACACACACAGAGATCATCACAGGTCCTGTCAAATTCATTTGGTCCCAGCTTTGCTCCAGCCCCCCTCATCCTCTTTGCTTTGTCCCTGTTAGCCTGTTCCTAGGTTCCAGCCTGGAGCAAAGCAGCTGGTTTCCCTGGCGAGGAAACAGGGAGGCTGTTCTGAGGTCCACAATGCAGGAGGACATAGGCTTGAAAAATGTGAATTCAAGCCATACTGACTAGTTGGTCCCCAACCCAGCGTGAGGTGTGCCCTGGTGTGGGTAGCAAAGATGTTATAGGTGTACATCAGCCCAGTGCTAAGAGCAAGCTTTGCTTAGCCTAACCTTAGAAGTAGCTGCAGTTTGTGCACCAAGTTAGATCTGCATGTAGGCATAGTTTGTGTTTAAGGCTAAGTATGTAAATGGTGTGTGCAGGCTGGAGAGAGGCAGCGGATAAGGAGTGCAGTGACTCTCACTTCAATCGTTCTCTCCTTCCTCTTGAAACGGCAGCAGGGCTGCTTCCATCCCTCTGAGTATTTTTCAGGTAGGGTGGCAGCTGATCATGCAGGACGTGGCAGGCTGCAGGGAGGAGAAGAGATGGAGGGTCCCACCAAGCATCGCTGATAGGCACTGTAGGTCTGGCTCTCTGGCCAGGTGTGGTGCACAACAGTCAGCTGCAGGGAGGCTTCTTGCAATATCCAGCTTGCGCCCCATGAGCAAATGAAGGATTTAAATCTTTGCTTTCATGCACAATATCAGCTTAACAACAGGTATGCACTGCCATGATGTGGGTGGCCTTTAAGCACATACGGATTTCCACAGAAATCAAATATAAGCCTGAGGAAACACTTATCTTAGGTTGTTCACTTGTTCAGGGGCTGGAAATTACATGGAATTCTTATCTGATATTTTCCTAACAGGCAGCTCTTACTGTATTCCCAGGGCAGCAAGAAAAAAAGCCGCCTCAGAAGAACACTGCCAAATGTAATTGCTCAGCCCCTGGGGCTCGAAGGCATGTTCTGCTTCCCACCTCTTTGTTCCAGGGTGGCCCTCCTGCCTTCCCCTCCGTTAACTCCTCATGCTCAGCTCCCTGGCACCCCAGCAGGAGCTCTTCCACCCCAGCAGCTTCTCCATGTTGTGGGGCTTCTGCATATCACCCTGTGCTAGCTTGGGAGTAGGGATTAGCCTCCTCTCTTGCCTGCTTTGAGGTGTATCATGTGGCAGGAGCTGGAGCTGGACAGAGGTATTTCACCTAACTGTTAGCTCTGCTTCGCTCCTGTGCTTCAGGACATGGCAGTGTCCCATATATTGAAGAACAACTTGAATAATCATGGGAACTGCAGAACACATTGCTCAATTGTCTGCAATAAAACTGTTGCTGCAGACCAGCCTGGAGTCATATAGAAGCTTGATCAAACAAAGGACCTTGATGCATTGATAAAACAAGTTATTCTGTTCTCAGTCACTTGTAAAATACAGTCCCAAACTTGTTGGATCATTCATACTATTAAAGCTAACCCACTAGCCCCCTGATTCTTTTGCAGAGAAAAGGGAAAATGGCTTAGATGCTTCAATAATGATCTAAGGGAAAGACTCAACAGACTAAGTGTAAACAGAGAGTGGGATCACCTTGCTCTGTCCATGAGGAGGTAACTTAGCTCATCCAAAGCTAAGAAAACTGCAGTCTCAGGGGTACTCAAGGCAGCAGCCTTGAATGCCACTTCCCACAGCACCATTTCCATATATTGTTTTCAGTTGTATTCACAGGACAGCTAGGCACTTGGTTAGGTCTGAAACTCTGTAAATGCAAGTAGCTTGAGTGAAGCTGTGAGTGTGCAACACCAGCATGGCATTAGCGTGCTGCTCTTAGCTCTCGTTTCTTTAAAGTCAAAAAACCTCATAATGGTGCTGCCCAGCAAGGTATGACCCCAGCATCTGTGTAAACTTGAAACTGTATTTCCAGTAAGATGCATAAGCTGTGATTGCAAAACCTGTGTGTAGACCAGCAAGATTTGAGTCAGTGTTTGTTTATGGCCAGACATGCTGCCAATCAGAACATGCTTGCTAAACTTCCCAGGAGTGAGAATCAACCCCAAGGTGTTTCTAAATTTGTGCTTCAGACCTGGTCACACACCCTACCTGGCTGCAATCATTCTGGTGGAAGGGCTTGTTGCTTCTAACCTGCCAAGGTTTCTACCCCTTCGTGGCTGCGGGCTTAGCTGCTCACGTGAATGGTACCAAACCTGTTCAGCCAAACCAAAACGCCCTGACAAAAGCCTGCTGCATGCGCTATTTACTTGGACCTACACCAACATAAGATGAAAAGGTTCAAGGAAGAAGGTGAGCTTGCTGTTCAGAGGTGGTTGTAATCTCTGTCATGAGAGAGAGAAGAAATGGGTGAGATGGATGAGAGCAGTGGAGGGCAGGCTGACACAACCTGTGTCCAGAGAGGTGGTGTCTCAGGTGTGGCATTAAACCACTCTCAGGTATCTCTCAGTTCCTGAAGAGGGAGGAGAGGTGGTTGGTCTGCTGCATGCTCTAAATCCTGTGCAAGTGATCTGGGTGCTAAACTGCCCTTGCAAGCTGTGCCAGCCCTGGGTCTGCTGCGTTGTAGGTACAACCCAGCCAGAGCTGCCCCAAAATGGGAAAGAAGTGGCTATGGTAGCCACATGTCATTGCTAGTTTTCCTGCATGTGGGTACATGCTCACTTGGAACGGTGAGCTTAAATAGTAAAATCATCAGCTCCAGGATGTGTTATCAATGGAAGTGTGCGCGAAGGGGGAAAGAACAGCTGCTGATGCTAAAAGTTATAGCTGCAGCACATTATTTCTTCCAGAGCAGAGAGGTTCGAACCCCAATACTAATAAAGGGGAGGCAGGAGGGTTATAATTGGTAAAATGCCTGTTATGGACCAAATTCACAGCTCCCAATAGCACTATTGGCTGTTTCTTTGCCCCGCTTCTTTTACATTTACCAGCTGCATTGTCCCCATGTAAAATGGTGAACGGTTTAGCAGGAATTTACCTGGAAAAGACAAAAAAAGTGATAATGATTTGCAGAGATCATTGAGAAATTTTGAGGGAAAGAATTCCATAAGCTCCTCTGCTTTACTTTGACTATTCAGAGGACAGAGGCTAACAGAGGTGTCTAGTGTCAGACACGGAGAGTTGATAACTCGGTGCTATCGCATAGGCAGAAAGTAATTTGTGTTTTGTGGGCAAATTGTTACTTTTCATGGTGTTTTGAAATTATGTAAGGTCATCAACAGAACATGAATATTTGATTTATGGTATTGTGTGTTATGGGGATTAAACTAGATGACCTTTGAAGGTCCATTCCAACCCGAACTGTTCTAGGATTCTATACAGATATGTGTATAAACAGAGCAAGTACATGTGCATGTTGCATATCTGCTTTTAAACAACAGTGGATAATGGGTGTACAAGAAAATATGGATCTGATTTTAGAGTGCTCATTACATCAATCTTACTGAGTCAGTGGAATTTGAGGTCACCCCGTGATTTACAAGATGACCTCAGCATCTTGCAAAATTGAGCTTCTGTGAAGAAAATGTTTTGTTTGCTATTTGAATCATCAAGAATAGCTTTAAAGTTTATTCTATGCATAAGTGAAAAGGAAGGGTGCATAATGAAATGAGAGAGAATAGTTTTCAGGAATGATGAAAAAAACTGTGACTTTCAAAATAAAAGCAAGTCAATGCTGTGGTCATAGTTTTTTTCATTATCAAAATCAATTAAGATGATGGTTTGTCCCTAAAGAAATAGTTAAGTAAATACATTAGAATTACTCAAGCTTTCAGATTTTTCCTCTTCTTTGCTTTGCGTTCTATTTATGAATATCCTGCTCGATGTTTTTTTTCTGAGAATTACCTGCAGAAAATAACATTGCCTTTGTGGTTTGTGAGAATAACTGCTAGAAACCAAGGAGCAGGGGCTTTAAGGATGTCAGGGACAAGTAAAATATAAAATCAAAATGAGGCTGAATACTATGATTGGACTAGTGTGTATTAGAATTAAAAACAGATATTGCACATTTAGTGTAGATTATTTCTGTCTCATCTGGTTTTCCATAGATTCTTCATCATCTATCTTATTTCATTTGCTTTTTCTTTCTAGTACCCTGAGTTGATGGTTGCATCTTATAACAATAATGAAGATGCTCCACATGAGCCTGATGGGGTAGCCTTGGTATGGAACATGAAGTTCAAGAAAACCACACCAGAATATGTTTTCCATTGTCAGGTAAGATTGAGGAAGCCATTAATTTCATGCTAGACAAAACAGTTTACTACATGGTGCATCTTCCCAATGTTTATATGAAGGGGTTGAGGTTAAAAATTGGCATTTTTGGAAAAGTACAAGTGGCAATCCAATGGTTTTAGAAGCAACCAGCCTTCTCAAACAATACTGAAAGCCTGTCAGGGCTGCATGTCATTCTTTGTCTATTTAAAACAGTCCCTAGGAGATTTAGTTTGTAAAGCCCTTGCACTTATGAAGTAACTGTGGTGTACCACTTCCTCATCCAGACAGCAACATATGCTTTCCCACCCACGTTAGCTTCCTTGCATCCTTTTGCACTCCAAGCTGCCTACCCTTGCTTTGGTTCTGCTCAATATCATGTTTTGACTTTAAAACTAAGAAGTACACTTTGCATTTCAGGGCATGTGTCTTACTAACAGCATCTTAAAAATGGTCTTGATTGCAAGGACTACTCCACCAATTACTGTTTGACTGTCCTTTAGGTTATCAAACCAGTGCTTCACTTGACTCAGGGCTACTTTATGATTGTGCTATTTTAGAGGTTTACGAGCAACTCAAAAATAGGTGGGTATTTTATTTCTGTAGGTCTGTTTACTCTTTTGCCACTGCTTTTGTGTGTGAAGTGGCAGTCTTGTATTGACAGAAATGCCAATTTCTCATTGGCTCTATCTCCATCAAACTGTCCAAACTGCGGAACAGGGCTTAGGCCAAATTTCCAGCCTCTTCATTAATGTCCTTTTGTGGTAATTAAATACAGGAAGTGGTATTCAAAAAGCCATATGGAAAAGTTTCAGCAAGTAGAACTTAACAATCAGAGATTAGTAAAATGCAGATTATTCTGCGGTAAAAATTGCTTCTCTTGGAAGGATATGTATTACCTGGCTAATTGTGTAAGCTAAGTGTCATTTTACATTCAAGGACCAAGCATCTTTTTGAACTAAATTTATGTTTGGATTTGGGTACATTATCAGATGTAACATAGTGGGAGGGAGTTGCTGGAATTGAAGTTACTGCTTCAACCCGATTAAGTAACCTTTAATTCTGGGCATGTTTTTCTAATTTGCTATACTGAAGAACAACTTCACAAGAAATCTAGGCCTGCACAGCAAATATGCCATACAGATTTATATACATATATATATATATATATGCGTGTGTGTGTATTACCTTTGAAATGAGAACTTGTATTTTTCTGGATATCATATTCAGCAGACTGATATGTTCTTTCAGACTGCTTAAGATGTTAGCTCAGATCCCATGTTCAAATTCTTCTAGGATGTACATACAGCTTAATATTAAAACAAAAATATACTCAAGAGGAGAGATTGCCCATTGTCCTTCAACTAGATTGATTTTGCAAGATAATAACCAGATTCATGGTAGTCCTTCTGAGTACGCAAAGGGGAGATTGACTGAAGACATAACAATTAGCTCTGCTAACTGAAAATTCTATCTAGTTTTAAAAGCAGGTACACTTAAGCAAGGGAGGTATCTTTCACTAAATTGAAAGTATTGAAACAGGCTATACTCTCCATTAGAAAAATATATGTACGACAAAGTCGTGGCCAGAGATTTATCCTGGTTATGCTTCTAGTTCTTCCATTAAATTGGGTGGCCCCCTTTTTTAGAACTGGAACCTTAAAAACTGGGAACAGAAAGACACATAAAACATTGTGCTTTCACATGAATCCTGGATTCATCATCTTCTAGTAAAATGAAACCAGTTCTTCTGTCCGTGGGAAGTACTTATTTTCTTGGTCAAACTGTCCACAGATAATTTGCATTATAAGTCCATTACAAGTTGGAACCATGTTTGAACCGCCATTGTGAGGCTTCTGACATATGGAATACCTTCTGCATCTCAGGTCAGATGGGGATGCCCTCATGGGATTAAATAGGGAAGCAAAAAGCATGAGACTCGGTCTTTTGAACACAGGTTTTGTCCTGACTCAGATGGAAAATAAGAGAAAAATTATCTTAGCTCAGAGTCTGGGATTCACTTCTGTAGATCATCATGTTATTCTGTTAGTGAAAGCCAAGTATATTATTAGTCAGCCCCATGTTGTTTATATTACGATTTTGCAAGAGAAACATTCTCTTATTCAGTCCTGATTCAGTCAGTTCTCCAGGTCTTCTGTAAGACAGGCCCAATTTTAATTCTGCAATAACAGAATACCTTATAGCAGTCTAGCCCAGCATCTAGAGGTGAACACACACCTTATCATTACAGCGTGGTTCCCCAGATACGACACACACAGTGCTTTGAGCGTCTTTTCCTCCTAGACTTCTCTTTTCCTTTCCAAAGACTTTCTATGAAAACGTGGGTCTTAAAAAATATTATATGGTGCAGACTAATAGACCTTTTGCCTTTCAATGCGTGGTCTCACAGAGTGAGATACAAGCAAGTAGAAACTCATCTCAGATGTGACTGTCAAGGAACTCATGCAGGCCACTTCTGAGAAGCCAAATTAATAAATAGGTTTAAAAGCAATTTCTGAGGAATTTCTAAGAAATTGCACCTCAGAAGTTCAGACAACATCAATAGAAATAGATATATGAAACGTCTCTGGACACCTGAAGATCTGACTGAACTTCAGCAAACAGAACTTCAGATACCTCTTGTGCATATTTGGTAAATTCTTGAAGCTTGGAACTGTAACGTTTTTCTGTCTTTCCTGATATATTATACAAATTTAAGCAAGATAATTATGGTGGAATTTCTTAATTTTCTTTATGTCTTTCTGTGACTTTTTGTAATCTTACACGGGATCATTGAAATTGTCATAATCAGAGGAGGCTTTCCCAGTGCCTTCGTTGAAAATCGGCAGAACCCATGGGCTTCAACTAAAGCTGTCTATCAGCCATGGTAGATAATGATGCAAAAACCTACCAGCAATGTCTTTTCCTAATTTCAATCAACAAAACAATTGATTTAAGTCCTCAAACATGAGGTATTATGCATTCTGGAAATATGACATTCTTGCCCAATTTAAAGTTATATTAAGTTGTTGGCTTTTTTGTAGGTCATAATAAATTTCACAGCTTTAGAATAGGTTTTGCTACAAATTTTGGGTTCAATTTTAGTTAATATGCATTAAGGTGAAAATAACTATCAGCCAAATGGGCTTGTTTATTTATTAACTCATATGAACCGCCATGTGATATATCAGATCTTTTCCAAACAAAACTGGCTTCTATTCTCTCCTCCTGTGGAATATTTCTTCTACTTGTTTTATTTTTGCCCTTCTTTGGGTTTTTATATTTCTACTTTATTCAGTGATGTGCCGACAGTATTTTAGCTGGGACTCTAGCAGATTTTTTCCTCTATAGCTCATCATACATCTCTTTACCACAGGGTTAGAAATGGGAAAGCAAAGAATAGTGAGGGATTGGGCAATTTGTTCATTTATTTTTCTATGCTAGCAAAGAAAAAATGTTGTCTCAAGCAAAATCAAAGTGGAAAGGTGATACCATTTGCCAAAGGAATGAACACTCAATACTTTCCTTAGGTAGCGAGGGATAAATTTAGCATGCAGTTAATACCGCAGAGTGCAGACTGGGAATGTCTTTGCAGGGAAGAGTCAGGGATGTCCTCTGCCCGCACCCTGGAGCATCACAAACTTTTGCTGTAATGCAGTGCATTCCAAAGACAAAACCCAAGCCTTTCAGAAGTATTTTATGAGACCTTGGATGAGTCATCCCTGGTTGGGTTGGTTTGGCAGTATCCAGAGAGAGAATTAATTCCAGCAACAACATGGAAATCACATTGACTTTCCCTTGGGTTGGTGGGAGAATTTTAAGCAGTGGTTCACACTGCTTCTCTCAGCTACTGTTGGTCTGCGTTTTGGTGGGGATGGCAAAACGTAAAATAGTATGGCACGGTTATTAGTTATATGACTCAACATGAACTCAATCCTGTATCAGTTTATGCAATGCATGGAGTTGGCCTGAACTACTAATTGATAGAGTCGCACCAACAATATTTCTCAGTCTTTCTTAGAAAGAAACGTCCATTATGTGCTTTTTCACTGAACAAAAAAATTAAAATCTACGTTACCCGTTCATTATGAGGATTATTTGTAGTGCAATGCCCATTGTTTATGTACTGCTAGGCATCTCTGCCCATGACATTGCCTCTGTTTCCTGGTGGTCTGATATAAGCTTTCTAGGCCAAAGTGACCTGAAGAAGTATGTGGAACTTTACCCCAGCATTTCTGGCTGAGTGAGGCGAATGAGAACTCAGACTGTGTTTGCAATAAATTGGCTAGTTTAAGTCTGAGCTATCATACCCTTGCTTTCAGCAGGGCCTGTTAGCATGGCTGCAGCACTGCTCTTATACGAGATCTCGTAGCTTTTGGGTTAGAGATGATCTGCAGAGACAGAAGTCACAAGAAAAAGAAATAATATAGTGGACTTGAGGATATTACAAACCATTTCCTTTCTTCTGGAACTAAAGTGGGGTTATTAAAGTTGGTTGGGGTATCGGGATCCCAGCTTCAAGCATCCATCATTTCAGGAAAGGAGGCATGGGGAAAGACAGCTGAAGATATTAGTTTCATGCAAATAAACCAAATTGAATGTTACTTTCTTTTTTGGAGGCCTCTGCTTTGTGTTTGAGAAGTTTGATGAATTCTGCTTTATGACACCCAATTTAGTGATAGCAGCAACAGAAAGAATGACTATACTGACTGCATTTTGATTTATTAGAGATTATTTCCTGATCTATTCATTTCCTCTTTCTCAACTACATCTTTTTCAACTGTCTCAAAAGGGCAGTGAGAAGTACAAATCTGACACTTAGAAGTAACACCATTCAGCGTATTTTTAAGGAAGGAGAGCACATGTGAAGTAGCTTTTATTTGAGGAAGCAGTAACCATTTGAGAGTTCTTTCAAGGAGTCAGATTGACTTTAGCATAATCACGGAAAGATTCCAGCAGTATATCACTTTTAATAGCTGCAGCTATTTCTGTCCTTTTCCTAAAGTGCCATGCAGTCACATTTACTTGGCTGGTTCAATCTCTTAACCAATCTGTCAGGTTTTTTTGTGGGATATGGGACTTGTGTTTTCTATTTTAATTTCAAGAAAAGCCATCCGTGCTTGGAAAATATTGGTGGATTGGGTACAGAAATCAGCCACTCAGCCACACCACAAAATGTTTCATTCTCCCCTAGCTTTTTTGTAGTGGCTTCTATACACTGCCATTAAGTTATGTGTTTGACCACTCTTCATTGCTTATCCTGGTGTGGTCTTTCCCTTTTCAACTAAATGGATGGAGTCAGAAATGCATATCTTAGAATTAGATGCTCTGAGGTAAGTGAAGGCCTATATTTAGTGGCTGATACTGGCCAGAGTTAACTTTTTTTCCTGATTTGGTTCCTTTGTTGTTGTCTGCTCTTTCAAAATCAACATAAATTCCTTCAGATGTGCTTTTTGCTCCAGCAGCCTGCCTTCTAAAGGTGCTGAGCACCCAGGTCCATGAGACTTGTGTGCAAAGCAGGCTGAGGTAGCAGCATGAATGGCTAATACCCTCTTTTTCCTCTTGTCCTTGAGTTTCCTTCTCTGTCTAAGTCAGGCCAGAGCTCAGTCCCTCCAGAATTTCAGAAAAAAATAAGTACTACAACAAGTTTAATTCTCAAGAAATCATGGCTGGAATACTTAAATAATAAAGAAAAATTTCTCTGACAATTATATTGGTGCTTCTCTGCAAAGGATTCCTCACTTAGTTGCTGCTATCTAAGTTTCAAATAAGGATCCTGTTCTTCAGAGCCAGAGAAGAAATGACATACCCTAAACTCCCTCAAAGCTTCCCAGAATTTCCTAAGTAAAATCAGTCTCAGTGTCTAGTAAGAGAGGGCATCTGTGGTCAGTCTTTAAATACTGCAAATCTCAGAGAAGACATGTGGCTCTGAGCTGACTGCAAATTTAAAACAAAACAAAATCTTCATTTGAAAGAGAAGGCCTTTTCCAACCTGAATTATCCTGTGACCCTATGATCCTAAACATGAATCAGATTCTACCCGTTTTCATAGTAGTTCTTTGGCGAGCAGACCTCTGAATGTCTATGAATGCCTGTGAAGATGCTGAGGCAGCTCCCATAGTGGGAATGCTCCAGTACCTACCCAGCAACCCAAATTTGTTGCAGAATTTTTTGTTACGTATACCAAAATGTTGTAAAACTGACTGAAGTGGGGCTTCTTCAGAGATAAAGGGGTTGTTTTGTCTTCATTTCTGTTTCATTTGCTGCTAGGCATTGTTGGTAGGATGATCTTTGTGCAGCTGTGTATACCCCTGCTGTGCCTGTTCTCCAGGACACGCTGTTGCTATGACATTTGTGACTATGTGGTCATTTGCACACTGTAATAATTCCTGCAGATGCACAGGTGCACTATTTTGAACTAAAATTTGGGGGAACTTGTACCTATGCCGCTGGGGGGAGAGAACAGTTGAAATTGTTTCACGAGCTCTGGCTTGTGACAGGATATACTCATCCTGTTCTTTTCTCAACATTTTTTTCCTCTGTTCTGTTGTATTTGTCCAGACTGGAATGTAGAAACCCAGAGCACAGTTCGTGCTGTGAGGATTTCAGTAAACAAGAGCCCATGTCTTGCCTCTTAGGTCTTTGTTTTAGGTTCTTCCTCCTGTTCCCAGTTGATAATAGCTCTTTTTTTGCTCCTCGTATTGGAGCCTATACCACTTCTACCCTTTGGTGATTAACAATAACAATTGTTTGGCCTGAAATTAGTGCTCTAATACTTGTGGAGAGATTGTGTGTGAGTCAGTAGAAGTTACACCCAAACACCCAACGATTGGATGTAGTATTTGGAAAAACGTTTCCAGTGTCTTAGGCAAGAGGAGAGACCTGCATCCATCAGATCTGTATAGGGAGCCAAAGACAACCAAATATACAAGAGGCAGTCTCCTGTCTCCCAGATAGTGCTAAAATTTAAGGCATCAGTGAGGGAGGACAGAAAAGGCACTGAATATGTGAAAATGTATATTCTGTCTTAGCTGCCACAGTGTCTTAACCTGTCCTGAGATCACCAGTATGAAATGCCCCAAGTCCCGCTTTACTGCTGTTAATGTGGAATCTGCTAGCATCTACAGTTCAAGAGAAGAAACTATGTGTTCCACACAGCCTTTTAGTCCTAAAACCTCTTAAAAACTGACTGTATTTGCACACAAAATCAAGTCATTGTATTTTTTCATAGCAAAAGTAAGAGAGTTAACCTTCTTCCAGGCAAGGTTGGAGAGAAAACTAAGCATCATTATGCAGACTAAAAGGATGTCTGTCCCTGCCCATGGCAGGGGGGTTGGAACTAGATGATCTTAAGGTCTTTTCCAACCCTAACTAACCTATGATTCTATGATGTCAGTTGGATGCACAGTTACATGTCTTCCCTTAGGTTTAACTGTATCTTTACCAATGCTTAGCAAAGTTTTTTCTGTGATGACTTAGATTATTGCTACCTTGTGCAGAACCTTGAAGAGCAACACACCCATCAAAGCCAATGTGTGCATTATAACAGCATAATTGTATGCCGTAGCCCATCAGCCTGTAAAATGACTGTAAAATGTAGGTGGGTGCAGTTTCCCTATTAGTAATTAACATTCTGAATTACTTGAGGATTGTGTTTATAAAAACAAAGTCTGCTAGCAACATAATGCTCCGTTGCTTAGAGCAATGATTAACATCGATCATCTTCCTCATTTGAAACTGAGATTTTAATTATGAATCAAAGAATTAGGAAGTGATGAATTTGCTTGTCTTTCCTACATGGAAAATTTTAGGTGGCTCCTGCTTCAAAGGCTTTTTTTAGGAGGGGGTCGATTATTATATGCTTACGTGATATGCTGTCACCACTAGCAATAGCAGTGTGCTTTTTGTAGGTATTAAAACAGTGATTTGTAATGAATCTGTACTTAATGACGCTGTTTCTCTTCTTAAAGTTCATGTAGTCTTCCTTTCAGACCAAATACAAAGAATACGTTGGCCACTCGATATGGCAGGTGTTCCTTTTTATTTTGAAGTTTCTTTGTCTTCGCTAATAACTTGCATTGTACCTTTCTGCATTGCTGGCATTTAATATGCAATATGCAAATAATGCATTTTGCAGAAAACCCAACCTTTGAATTTGTGGCATTAGACATGCAGTGTTTTTAAACTTTAGCTAGCCAAGAAAAAAAAAATCTCAGTCAAAAACTATATTTCATAAGAGAAAATTATAGTGATATTGATGGTTTACCAAAACCTCAAGTAGTGAGAAAATCCACAGTGTCCTGAAAGAGATGCCTTTGCAAAACCATTCCTTTGCAGATGGCTTAGATTATTGATACTTATAAGCACATGACATTATTCATTCAACTCAGAATTTTAAAAAACTGTCTTGATAAAAAATGCTGATTTGTCACACTATCCCAAAATTGCAGAGAAAAAAATGCACCAAATCCCGCAATTGTTCCTGAGCATGTTCAATAGTTTACTAGTTGTTGATTTGGTTGCATTTCAACATGACCTAGTGTAAAATATTTTCAGAGAAAGAGAGGAAGGAAAGGAAAAATATATGAAAATATAACTTTCCTTTGTGATGTGAACATTGTGGTTTATAGTTTTTCTTGTCTATCTGAAACTCCCACTGCTAAAAAGTTTTGGGTGAACAAGAAATGCGGCATCAGATGTAAAATCAATAAGTCACTGGCATTCTTCCACAGAATTTTTTTCCATAAGGAACATAAAACACCATGCAATTCCCTGGCTGCACTGCAAATGATGGACAAACAGCTACAGGCATGACTTTTCTGTTTGGGTTATGTGACTGTTCTCAGAGCAAGCTACTTGCAATGGAGAGTGCATTTGGTCTAAGTTCGAGAAAATTATTTCACCTCATGATTCTCGTCTCTGTGGGAGCTCTATGTGAGGAGTGAAGTCTCTTTCTGTGTTACCTGACACAAAATGTGAAGCAGTTACTCTTCTGAAGTGCTATAAAAGGCCCCAGAAACCAAGAAATCCATCACTACATTCCAGGGTACAACTGTCCTCTGCTTGGGTTAACCTAAAGCAGAGGACATGCTTTAGATTGTCCTCTACCCCCATGGCTGGATGAATGACAAGCACTTCCCTGAAAAGAACTTTTGTATATGGGCAATGTTGATGTAATGATGATTTATGTTCCCTGCTATCCACAAAGGGAAAGCAGAGGCACGTGCTGACTGGCTGAGATACTGATATTATCCTTGAAAGATGTTTCCCATGGAGCAGAGAGAAAGAAAAAGTGTGATTATTTTAGCATGAGATGACAAGCAGATGCCCTACGTGCAAGAAACAATATGCTTTTAAAAACTTGTCATATTGGAGCGATCAGAGTGTTTTCATTATCTCTACAATAAAATGTGCCAGGGTGCATTAGGGTCTATGAGTAATTCATTTTGATTGCTTTTATAACAAAGTTTAGTATTTTTGTAGCAAAGATAAGCACCGATTCTGCTTCAGTTCCATGTTGTTCATGAACTTGTACTGAACCACCAGCCATTTCATGGGGAGAACATACTTAACATTTGCTACCTCATGTTTACATCTGTAAATAAGTAGATGAAGCCCAATTTGGACTGAGTTAACAATGTATAGGAGTTGTGCAGAACGGCTGTTTGCCATGAGTTGTCTGAGGTAAATCCATTCTCCCTGTCAGGACAGTGATGCATTATGAAACGTCCCATCACTGATGGGAGTGGATCATAGAATAGAATGGTTTGAGTTGGAACAGACCTTAAAGATCATCCAGTTCCAACCCCCTGCCACCTTCCACTAGACCAAGTTGCTCAAAGCTCCTTCCAACCTGGCCTTGAACACTTCCAGAACACTTCCGCAGCTTTTCTGAGCACCCTGTGCCAGTGCCTCACCACCCTCATAGTAAAAATTTCATCCTAATGTTTGATCTTAATCTCCCCTCTTTCAGCTGAAATCCGTTCCCCCTTGTCCTATCAATACATATCTTTGTAAAAATTCCTTCTCCAGCTTTGTTATAAGCTCCCTTTAGGTATTGGAAGACTGCTGTAAGAGCCTTCTCTTTTCCAGGCTGAACAAGCCCAACTCTCTCAGTCTGTCTTCATAGGAGAGCTGCTCTAGCTGTCTGATCATCTTCGTGGCCCTCCTCCTGGGCTTGCATGAACAGGTCCATGGATGACCCAGGCAAGCTGTTTTTTGAGAAAGATGTTACTACAGAGATCAGCAAATGTAAGCTGGCATAACTACGCTGATTTATTTTAACTAAGGCTTTAACCCTGAGACTACAAAACCACTTGTCTCATTCCTTCCTCCTCTACCAGAGTACTCTTGGAAAAAAATAGCAGAAGCTAAACAGCAGAACCTTGCAGTTGAGGAAAGCAGAATGTGGCAATTTCAAGAAATTAAGGTTTGTTTGGAGAAAGGGGAATAAAAGATTGGGTCTACAATGGGAAGTAGTCATCTATTCCTGCATGACTTTAGCTGCTCCCTAATGCTCTATGGCTTCAGAGCCAGGCTACTCATAGCAGAATTTGTACAGTAATTTTTGATAGGAGACAGGCAGTGCAAAGGCAAGTCATGTTCCCGCCCTCATTCATAAATACAGACTTGCCTGTGGTGTGTTTCACATTTACACTAGATAGCTAGTTTTGCCTCTCAGTCTCTCAATCCTCATATCTATGTGCAATGTTTAATTAATTTTCAATTATTTCCAATTATATAGTGACACTACTTATAAGTGATACATCAGTGAAAGTGATGGATTTGGGCAAATATAATAGACTGTCAGTCTTCACTAGAAGCTACAATTAAATCAAAAAGATAAGAAAAGATTACTGTAATTATTATGACAGTGAACTGGTAGAAGTTTGCCCAAGTGACACAAGACTACAGAGTACAAAAAGACAATTGCTTAGAAACAAGTAAAATCAGATATACTGTCATCCCTTTGCTCCCGAGCCTTAATCTGGGGAACCAAGTGACCTATCTCCAGGATCAGGCAGAACTCCATTTAGCCAGAGACTTGTAGGCTCATTGTTAAGTAGAGCAGTCCAGTAAGCAGAGATTCCTTAATTTCTGAGCTCCACAGGGAAAGAGAGACTTGGACAACCTCCAAGTCCAGGAAAGGATATCTAAGATGATTTAGGGACCAGGGAGCTGGGAGTACTCAGCCTGGAGAAGGCTCAAGGAGTCTTATCAGTGTGTATAAATATCTGATGGGAAACAAAAGAAGAAGGAGGTAGGCTCTTCTCAGTGACATCCAGCGCTAGGACAAGAGACACTGGGCACAAACTGAAATACAGGAAGTTGCATTTAAACAGAAGAAAAAAACTCTTCTACTGCAAGAGTGATTGACTACTGACTACAGGTTGCCCAGAGAGATCATGGGATCTCCATTTGTGGAGATACTCAAAACCCTAACTACACATAGTCAACAGCATTCTGCTCCACCTGACCCTGCTCTGAGCCAGGGGTTGGACTAGACAACCTCTAGATGTGCGTTCCAACCTTGGCTGTTCGGTGAGCCTGTCTGTGACGCTTTATACTCCTTTTTCCTTTCCCTGTCTTGAGGTTATGCAGAAGTCAGATGGACCATGACTGTCTAATTCTACAGAGGCTTCCCAGGACCAGCTGAACATCAGGGTTTCTTTCCTCCTCCCTCAAAGGATGTCACTGGCTCTCAGAAGTCCTGAATAAAGAAATTGCCTGTTGAGGAAAAGTACTTACCAATTTGCTTGGCTGTGAGCAGGCTTTTGAGTCACTGAAGTCATGGGAATTAACTACAGTTAAGCAAAAGAACTTCTGAGAAAAGATGGACTTTAGCATATAGATAAGTTCTTTACTCAGCTGGGGCTTTAAAGTGTTCTTGGTCTGATTTGTTCGAACTTCTGACCATGCCTGAGTTCTCATGGCCCATGCATTTACTGGGGGGGATTGGACTGAGTACTATGCTTGAGATTTATCTGCAACTCCCTTATAGGCAACTGTGACTATTATGCCCAATTTCACAGGCTGAGCTGTAAATAATTGTTCTTGCAGCATCTGTACTGACTTCTAATTCATCTGTGGCTTCACATAGTTTGATTGATCAAATGCATGGTTTGGAGAACTGCTGCCATAGAAACCACCAAGCTACCACTGCAGCTCAGAAACAACTTGTGTTTCTATTCCTGTTCTCCAAGTCTGGAATTTGCTATCTCTGTGTGCTCTGTAAAGTCCAACTCTGATATTTCCAGAACTTGCTGTTAAGTGATCTTAGTTGTGCTTTCTCTTTGAGGAGACCAGGGCACCAAAATGCCAGGCAAGCCTAGCCCATACCTCCCTCTCTGGGGGATCTCTTTTGCTTTTGCACAGTGTTAGATGGGAGCCACCCTGGATAGGGACTCTTGAGCTGCTGATGCCAGGTCATGGTACCAGCAGAAATTAGACTCTGCCTGGAGAAGAGATGTGCAGCAACAAGAAGTTTAAGTCCTTAGCCCAATGGCTGGGGCACTTTGTGAGCATGTGGCTGAGCTGCCAAGACTAGGTCTGTGGTTTATATTAGATAATATCAGAGAATAGGCAAAAGTAATGCAGGAAAAGTGACCAGAACTCCTGGACTTGTCCTTCCCAGACAGGTTCCCTAAGCATTTGCTAGATAGGAGTGACTTCACCTTCATAGATGCTTTTGCCTGGAATTGACTAATACAACTCTTAGAGAAGGCTTTGGTTTGTGCAATGTTTTGAGCATGTGCTTCTCAAGAGCTGTATTTCATTTTGCAGTGCTCAAAATATTCCCCCCTGCCCAAAAAAAAATAACCAACAAAAAAACCCCAAAAAACCCAAAACTGTAGGAATGCAGAGATACGATGATGAATATACTGACCAAAACAGGCTGAACTGAGCTATTCCTCTTTTTTTCACTATAGAGTCTATAATCTTGTTACCTCTATTCTTCTATCTGCATGCATTGATAATAATGCATGGAATACAAACAGTGTTTTGAGGCTGTGCAAACAGAGATGGCTTTTGGAAACTCATCCTGTATTCAATTTAAAAACAAAGCAAAACCAAACCAAACAAAAGAAAAAAAAACAAAACCAAACCCAACAAGACAGAAGAGGGCTGATAATTTCAATCCGATCCTTCTTAGTGTTGGAATAAAAACTGTATTAATTCCCCACAGCAAACAGTGTGCAAGCTGAAAATAGAAGACTTGCATCTTGCCCTGAATTAGCAATGAAATTCTGTTGGGAACTGACTGTCGCTGAATCTGAATTTTGGCTGCTGGCAGACCAAAACTGTTAAGACATTCATGTATGTTCCAATGGTTTTGAGCTAGATTTACAAATGTGGTTAGGTCCCTAAAGATGAAGAGAAAGGCAGGCAATGGATTTGCCAGTGCACTTTGCAGCACCTAAGTACCTTTGTTTATGCAACCCACTGGTGCATAGATAGCTATGCATACATAGGCAGCTTTTGGTTTTGAGTGCTTCTTAAAGCAGGGTCTGCAGGTAAATGTGTGCAGAATGTTAAGGAGGTTTCATCACTAGAAAACTATTCAGGCTACAATTCGCCAAATGTAACTTCTAAAATCTCTTGGAATTTCCCTCTGTATGAAAACTGTTAATTTTACTTAACAGAACCTAAAGTGTCAGTAGGAACAGCTTCTTTTTTTGTTATGTCTCATGTAGGGATGACTGATTTCTAAAGGATTTCTCATAGCTGATAGGGACATCCTGCCACCAGCCCTGTATTTTCAGAAAGAACTGAACACTCTTCAGTTTAAGAACTGCTTCTCACCCTATGGCATTTCTGCCCACTCCACCGAGTAAATTTTTCATGTAATATTATTTGGTCAATTCTAGAGGCCTTCATCGCACTGAGATGCCTTTGACAGAAATTGGTTACAAACCCATCATAACAATGCAGTCTTTGTCCCACAGAACTTGAAGCTATGGTTATTCGTTGTGGCAGGCAGCAACACTATCACCCATGTGCTGAACTGGTTGCGTGTATAGCAGCTCTGGTCCAGAAGTCATTGGCTAATACTGTGCTGAAACTAGCGAGCCCTGCAAGCAGAGTGCCAGAATGCCAGGCTCAGGCTGACACCTGCCATCTACTCCAAATTCTGGCCAGCCTGTGGTATGAGCAGGTATGGCAGAAGGTCTCCTCACTCCTTCCACAGACACACACCCCAAGGCTATTGGTCTGCAAGGATGGTGCAGATCTGTCGCTTTAGGCTTGTGAATAATTTAATCAAAACAATTAAGGGTGCTCAAGTATAGCTGTCATGTCATGATCTAAACAAAACAAACAAATGAAGTGCTTGCTTCTCCAACATGCAGGCGTAAGGATTTGTCCCTGCAATTTAATAAGCAGCCAGATCCTAATCAGAGAAAACTGACAAATTTGGGTACTTAGCATGTAAGCAATTGGGCGGGAAGAAAACTTGATTTTGATGTGCTTCTGTTATGAAATTCCTCCTTATTTCTCCAGGCTTTAATTCTCTCCTCATCAGTCTAACAAAGAAAGTATGATATTCAGCAAAGACTATATTCTTAGGCTTGCATGTATCTGTAGTAATTCAGGGTTACCAAATTGATTGATTGTTGCAATCATGGATAAAGGCAGGCAGGATTTCCCTGTATTGCATTTGAGGAGTATCGTGTTTATCTGTTTTTGCCATAGAGCAAGCAGTTTTGATGCTTTTCTGAGTCATCACAACACCACTGGATGAATAATATTAGCAAATGCACTTTCCAAAAGGGCTGAATTACAGATTCCCTTCTGGCAAGGCAGCTTGTGGACTTTCTTTTGCTTATTTTATTCTTGTAGTTACATGGGCTGAGCCTGCAGTGACAGAGCTGAAAGCAGAAAGCTTTAGCTTTCTGCCCTGATTAAAATGAAGGCATGATGCTGGATATTGCCTTTCTGCAGACTTGGGCAGAGCTTTCTGATTCTGCTGCAACGCTCAGATGTCAGCACTGAGGTTAGATGTCAGTTACCTACCCTGTAAACTTGGCTAAGAAAGAGCTGAGTTTCCTGACATACTCTTTTCCTTCTTTTTAAGGACTCTAGTACTTTTTCAATAAAAATAAATTTAATTTGTGGATACATTTCAGCTCCATTGGTTTGATGGTATAAGTGGAGCAATACCAGTTTTGGATTTAGAGCAGTCGTGTGGCTGAGTCTGTCTGTGCAGCTTTCATGTGGTCGGGTGAGACATTCTTAGAATCCCCAAACATTTTTGAAGATCCTAAACTGGAGACATTCACAATTCTTCCCTCCCTTTCTACCATTAATCCTTCATGTTTTAACAAGCACTGAAGTTAATACAGCCTACACTCTTTCCTGTCACACTGGGCCCCCCTCCCTCCTTTCTTTCTCTTGAATAAAGCAATCTGTTCTTTCCCGTCCATAAGCTTGTAAATCAAAGGGGTAGATGTCGACACACACCATAACCAAGTATAAACTTCCTTTTTTTAATTAAACAGGATTCTGACATTTGGTTTGAAGAAGTGTTGGCTTGGTTTTATTTATTTTTCTAAATACGTGAAGGATGTCAACTGGTTTTCTTTTATTTTTAGTAGAAGATGAATTTTGTATGATACTGCAAATAATCTCTAGTGCAAAATCTTTCACATGTTGTTTCATAGTTGAATAGGAAGACAGTTGGGGATGCAATACAGGAGTCTTGGCATTTAAAGCTTTTAGAATTAAGAGCTAACCTCTTTGGTAAAGGTTTCTGTACAGATAAATTGTGTATTGGGTGCCTTTTCAAATTCAGCTGGGAAAAATAGTTGTAATTCTGTCACTATCTTATCTGCTCTTTGCTTATTAATATTAATTATACCTAGGCATTTATGTGAAACACAGATTCATAATAGCTGATACTAAAGAAAGAAAAGCAAACAAGACTCTTGGAAGGAACATAGTCTCTATTTCAGGTATTTCAGTAGCCAGGGCAGTCACCCTAGAATTGCCTCTTTCAAGGTATCACACACCTTCTTTTACGGCGCAAGAAGGATGTAATAGGGCACTAAACCAGGCAATCTAGTGTTCAGAGCTGATACACTACTTTCCACACTGGTTCTCAGTTCTTAGTCCTTATCCTGGAAGGGAAAAAAAAGGGCTTTATTTAGTAACTCAGTTGCTGTTTTGTTTCTAGATGATGATTTTAATCCACCCTTGCAGTTGAGCTGTGTCATCCATATGTGTTCTGGGACCTCATATAAGTATGTATAGCAATGCAAGCAAGAGAAGATGGTCTCCTGATTGACTGGCCAGAAGAAGGTAGGGCAGTTCTCAGAGGGAATAGGAGTGCTTAGGCTCTTTAAATGCTGTTCTTCATGAGCACGACCGAGAGCAAAAGGTTATAAGTAAACTGTATGTGTACTTTTGGCCTTTGTCTTTATTTGTTTATTTCTCAGGAGGGTAGGCATAATTGATCAGAGGTCCAGTCCCTACTCCTCAGTTCCTATGGATAAAGAACTAAGAGTTTGTCACCTTGTTGTGTTTCTAGCTAGGCAGCAGTAGAACAGCTTTGTTCCTCTGCTGTCAGTCCCTCTAAGCCAATTCTCTCAAGCGTGGAAAATGACCTGCCTCTTCAACTCAGCTGCAGTTAATTTTATTGCCCACTGCTGTCTCTGTTAGACTGACCTATAGTATCTTGCCACAGACTGTAGTGCTTTTTCGCATATGTTTGCTCAGCTAGAAGAGCTACCCAGGAGTTTCCTGAGTGCCTGCTGCAATATAACCTGGTATTTTGGAGTCTAGAAATGCCTGTGAACTCCTCAGATCACATCTTCCCACTGACAGAGTATTGGTTTGAGATACATCTGGTGTCAAGTGTAGGCATATGGTACCAGTATGGCATCGCTGCCTATGGAGGTGGTTTCCTGCAGAAAAGGTCTTGCTGAATGCAGTAGTGGTTGCCTGTTGAAAGTCATTATTGTTTAGCACCCAGGTCTTTGTGAACTTGTTCAACTGGTGGCTGGGCAGAGTGCCATCCAAATCTATGGACATGAGCACAGACAGCTGAGTCTCTGGGGCCTTACACACATCAGATGTGGGTACTGAGGTCAGACTTCTCAGTAAGGAGAATCTAAATGACTGGCTGTCCCTAGCATGTGTATCTGTGGTTGAAGGGATATGCCATCATTAATCCAAATCTGGCCTGGATTAAGTTTCTAAAATAAAAACCAGCTCTGCCAGCCACTTGAAGAGGGCTCGGGGCTTGTTTGAATCGAGCGCATCAGCGGGGAGGGAGGGAGGAGACGGAGGAGGAGGAGGTAGAGGCAGCTGAGCAAAGTCACCACCTCACCACCCCTGTAGCTCATCTCTCCATATGGGCTGAGATGATCGAAATGGGGGGCCGGTGTGTGCTGCATTCATTCCTCCAACTGCAGGCCTCCCCATGGGCTGGGCAACCCTTCTGTTTCTGAGGCCGTGACAAGAGCACAGACATTCCATGCTTTGTTTCCTCATTATGTTTTCAGCACGGTTCTTGTAACAGCTGGGAGCAGAAGCTTTAGCATTCAGGAGAGGGACTGCCCCTGAATCTTCCATGCAGAAGATCTCAGGTTTGCCAGCCTGGGCCTGGCTCTCCCTTTTGCCTGTACAGCTCACCTGGAGCTGCTTTGGGCTCTCTTCTTAGCTCTTCATCTCTGCAGATGCACAGGGGACGAGGCAGCAGCACCAGCATGGTGGTACCCACCAGGAGCAGAAAATCTGGTGGAAGATCACAAAGCCAGAAGCACCAGAAATACTTCAGTAGGGTTGTTGAGAAACCTGAAGAGAGGCAGAGGCAGAGAAAGCTAAATCCAGTTGACTGTATTCGCACAGAGGGAGAAAACACCAGAGCATTAAGTTAAAGTGAATAATGAAATGATTAACCACACAGCACAATTCAGAGAAATTAAGGTGACCAAACACTTGGGTTTGCCTGTCTCTTGTGGGTCCTGACAGCTTGCAATCACAGGTGCTCTGTGGCACCCATAAAAAGATAACACTGGGAGCCTCCTATTCTAAATACTGCTTTTATGCTATGGACACTAACTCCCCTGTGGAATTGTCTTCTGACATGATCCCTCTCTCATCTCTATACACTCTTGCCATATACAATGAAACTAGCTGCTTCTGTTTCTCTGTCATGTGTAGCTATGTACCTGCAGCATATAAAATGTACCTAACTGAAAAACTGGGAAGCTTTGCCATCATTACTGGATAGTGCCATAGGATTTCCCTAGAAAGGTGTGATAGGAGTGCAAAGAGGAAATATGCTGTTATTTTAAAACCTGACCATGTGCTCGTTCCTCCCCCTTTGAAGTCAGTGGCAAAACTCTGTTTTAGAGAAGCAAGACTGCTTGAATCGGCAAACAAGAGGCAGCCTGAAGGCAGAAGAAGCTTACAGGGAATGGTTTCTGCTGCTCTCCTTGAGCAGAGAGCTGTTCAGACAGACTGGAGACCTGTCTGCTGCTGTCTCCCATTAAGGCTAAGAAGTGAATGCTTTTAAAGTTGTTAAATGAATGGGCTGGATCTTACAGCCCTTACTCATCTGAGTACTGCCATTAACTGTAAGAAAATAATCACTATATTAAGTGCTCTGGAGTGGAGTCCTTAAATTGTTAAAATCTAATATTTTGCAGAAGGGTTTTCTCAGTAGAAAAATAATATTGACATAATTAAAAGGATATGAACATTTCATCAGTCGAAGAACGCAAGTTGCTTTGGAGCAACGCGTAAAACTAGACGCAGTGCAGAGGACTTAAGTCCGTGTCACGTCTGTGGGTTATTTTTGAACTTTATGAAAAACACACTTTAGCAGTTTATATCCTGACCATTCAACTGTGTTCTGGCATTCTGAATTCAAAAACATGCTAACCATGAAAACACAACTTTTAAAAATACACTGTCCACTTGGCTGCTTTGCCCTGCTTCAGAGTCACTCAAGTTTGTTTCGGACAAACTGAGGACTTTGTTGTGGATTGACTGTTTGAACTGGGGTTTCTTAAAATACTTGTGGATCCTTGTAGCTGCTGCAGGGTGTACACAGTGGTGGAGCTGTGCTGTTTTAAAATCATCCATCTATTTCACTTCATGTAAGAATATCCATCAGCTTAGTTATAAGAAATGAGAGGGGATGATTAAAACAACTCACGAAGCCATTTAACAAAGGGATGAAACATAGAACGTGCTGCAGGATTGTTTTAATTATAACGTATGGGGGATCTGTGGAAATTAGATGGCAGCTGCATTGTAGCTGAGTTTTAAGCTCCTCTTAGCAGTACCAAAGTCCTGTTACTGAAAGGTGGGATTTTTTATCCGTAAAGCTAGTAGGTCCTTTGGAAATGGTGTTTGGAAGCTACCTTTTGTTGCTATGACTGACCACAGTGTAATTATTATGCTCAAGCACTTAGATAGATATGGATTAAGATGGGCAATTATGTATACTAATCATCTAGTCATCAACAAAAGCTTTAGTCAAGAAGAGAAGGGATAAAAGATGTCAAGTGAACAGCCATGAGAATCCAGAGAGAATGGGGGGGGGGGGGGGAGGTAATGGCTGCTTATTTCATTGTCTTGGTGATTTTACTTAGTAAAAAACCCAGTATTGAATATATTGCTGTATGCTATGTCTACTGAGCTAACTTAGCATGTAATCTGGCTTTAAACAATAGATTGCAGCCACATGAATTCTGCAAAAACTATTTAAACTTCACATTTTGCTTTATTCTGATTAACCTAGCTACAGATATTGAGAGTTAGCATAATTAATTCAGGCCCTATTAGAAAGAGTTTTAAATCTCTGGCTGTGAAAGTTCAAACCAGTGTCTAGCCACTAGAAATCAGGATGAGAAGCAGGAGCAGTAAGGAAAGGTGACTAACAACACATCTACCCATGCCAAGGATTTTAAAACTGGATCCATTCCTGTCAGAGACAGGGTTGTCAACTAGGTAGACGCTGGGTCTAGTTCAGCTTGGCAGCTCTAATGTTTCCAGTTTAACAAAGTTCACTTAAATGTCTGCAATGCTTTTTATGCATCTGAAATATGGTAACTTAGTTAACCCTTTGTCATTGAGTATAATGGGCTCACACACAGGAACATCACCACTTCAAAATACACAGTCATTAAACTGTAACAAAAATCTGTTACAAAAATTCATTTGAAGCAGCCAAAAAATGAATTTTTAAGAATGCAACAACTAAAAGTGAATTTAACTTTCTGACTGTAATTGTTGCGGCAGTTTAAGTCTTGCTCTGTGGATTGTAAGCATCACTAAAACTACCTGTGAAAAAATGACATGTTTCTGTTTGCAAACAGTCTTTATTACTATGTGAATTCTCAGACATTTGTATGAATGCTGTAACTTTTGCTTTCCAATGTGCATAAAACAAAGATGTAACATCCAGAACCAATTATATAAATATGGGAAATAATTCCTTAGAAAGAGGATGAAGGACCCAAAGGAGTTACAGCTTGTTCTCTTGGATGTAACTTGTTGGTATATGAAGGTTCTGGGGACTGTTCCCTTGAGGACTTCACATGTTGTATGTTATGCTAAAGAGACTGGAAGGCGGTAGCTGGAATAGATACCCATCTCCATGCTGGCTTGTGGGACAAGAGCAATGGGGGAAGAGCTCTCCCAGATGGGAAATCATGGGCCAGGATGCCAGAGACTGGTGGGCTGGCATCTGGTTACTTGAAGTTCTCAGTTTTGAAATTACATTAACCAATGTCCCATCACTTTCATGGAGAGGTTATCTCAGGTTTTTAGGATCATGCTAAGACGCACAATGTGGTGCATATTTTCCCTAGAGCCAATGGAACTACACATTTTAGTGTCAAAATTAACTCCTTGCATGTGTCCTGTTGGCTTTAGCAGAATTTCTGGTGTGCAAGGAATATGAACAGAACTCATATAGTGATTTCTAAAATACAAAATGATAATTACAATATGCTTCTTTAAGGAAAGAACTGAAGGTGTTTGACCATGTAACCCTTCTCTCCTCCTCCACCTGTTTTACTCCAGTCCTCCGTGATGTCTGTCTGTTTTGCCCGCTTTCACCCAAACCTGGTCGTTGGTGGAACATACTCTGGCCAAATTGTCTTGTGGGATAATCGCAGTCACAGGCGCACTCCGGTTCAGAGAACTCCCTTATCTGCTGCTGCTCACACGGTAAGGATAAAAATCACCTCCTCCTTTTTTTTAGAGGAAACAGTCAGCAGGGAAGTGAAGCTGCCTTGTGTGTCTACAATGATGGTTGCCATACAGATGTGTGTGGCAGCATACGTGTTGTCACTGAAGGGAAAGAAATAGGTGAGAGAGACGTGCAACCACCTCCTGTAAGTGCTTAACCATCACGCTTCATATGGTCAGCTCAGGAGATTATCCTCCTTTCCAAGAAGGAAAGCAGGATCAATTACAACAGAGTGAGGCACCTTTGTGCCAGTACAGTGGCACTGCAACTCTTACTCTTTATTGCCTGTCAGGTCAATATAGGGACTCTGTTTCTGTCAGTCCAGCATAGCAGGCAATTTAAATCACTTATTGTTGTCTTTTACACTAAGTTTCTCTTTTGAACCAGATTAGACACCTACAGTGGTCTCAGTGGAGTCCTCTAAATAGATGCTGGTACCCTTGAAAAGAGTGGGGCAGTTTGCTTCTGTTTTCCAATACAGCAATACATACATATCTGTCATGGTTTCCTAATCCAGACAGGGCCATAAGGCAGAGCTTGCTCATTGAGTGGGAGCTTCTTTCAATTAAATGATGTGGAAGAGCATTTTGCTGTTACACGCTAATACTTGCAGATACAGTGATGGTGGCACAGGGCTCTGGTGATGTCTGGGAGATTTACAGGCAGATCAGTAACACAAAATGACTGAGAAAGAGAGTTTCTCTGTGCCACAAAGGTGATGTCTGCAGTAGATGACTCTCTTACATTGTGAAGTACTCATTTTGTGCTGGAGGAAGAAACAAGCCTGGATTGCCTGCTGAAGCATCCTCACTCTGCTATGGCACTGACCTGCAGTCCATCCTGCACTAAGATGTTATGCATTCTTGAGCTCTCCTCTTCCAGAGTTTGGGCTCAAGCAGCCTGTTCAGAAGAGCTGGAAGGCATACTCAGTGGATGATAAACACATCCCATGTTGGGAGTAGGCTTGGGACCATTCTTGAGTGGGAAGCAGAAAAGAAAATACAGGCTAAAAGGAGGAGAAAAATGTAATAGTATGATATAAGAATGCAGAGGAATGCAGATTTCCTGAAACATAAGAAACTGAACTTCACAAAGCACTCTGAGAGATAAGATAATAATCTTGTTATAGCAGAGAGAAGGATCAGATTAAGTGATAGTCTTTTGTACCTCCAGCTTTTAAAATTCTACGATTCTTCTCTTTGGAATTTGCAGATCGAGGTTCAGCTTTAGTTGGCTGTGACAACACAATCCTTGAAGTTAGAAGACAAATCCTGAAGCCATACCATGTGAATTAATGCAGAAGATTCAGCATGGGGCCAGTATTATGATAGCAAGTCTCTTATATTAAAAAACAACAGGTGTGCACAGACATGCTTAGTGGGCCAGGCAGTACAAATATTGTTCCCTAAATTTCCACTATCATGAATGTTGATATAATAATCTAATGATCCGTGGCATGGGTTGCAACTTCAGTATTGCTTTTCATTTCACTAATGTTTTTGCTCATTTTGTCGCCAGTAATGTTCAATCTGCATGAAAAGAAACAGTCTCTCTTGGAAGTGCAATTTATAGATGTAGCAGACCAGAAAACTGGTGGCAAGAAGCTGACTATCACTGAAAATTGAACAACTGGGACTCAAAATCTAGTGGAAAAGAAAAGATTAATGGGAAGTAATTTGTTTACAATCACAAAATGTTTAAAACAAAATTGTCCCTCCTGGAATTATATATTAAACTAGTTTTATTACTGCAATAGAACAATATGTGATGTTTGCTTTTAACAAATGTAAATAGATGACTTTCAGTTGTGGATGGGCACTTTATGTGCTGTCATGGATTGGTATAAATAAGTGTTTACACAGTCTAACATGAGGAAGCACGATGTTTTTAAGGAGTGATCAGATTTTACAATAAAAGAGTACTTTATGTTCATATATAAGAATTACATAAAATGTAAATGAAGTCTTGGTTGCAAAAGGCTGGCTTGAATCCTCACTGCCAAGAAAAAAAGGAAAAAGTATTAAATTGACAGAACTCTCCTATAGCAGTGTTACTTTATCTACTGCTACATATGTGAATAGTCATTTTTTAGTCAAACGAATAGTCAGGTTTTAATTTGAACTTACACCAGATGTGAGAAAAGGACTTTTCTCTGTTCTTTCTCTCGCTTAGTTTATTTGAAACAGATAGAGTTATCACTGACTTAAACTTTCCTGAAGTTTAGTGTCACTGATTACTGCCTGGATTCACCAGGGAAGAGAATTCTACCCACAGCTTACTCACTAATTTCCTTTCACACCCACCACACATCTGCACTTGGGACAACAGGAAAATTTAATTAAGACAACCCCCTTTTGCATGATGATTTAATTTCCAAAATAAATAAAAGCAAGCTGGCAGCCACCCTTTGAAAGGAAGTAGCCTGTTTAGACTTTCTTCTATGTACAGTTGGTAGTCTTTTTCATCCATTTTCCTTGCATCTTTTCATTTATGTAGTGAGTTTTATTATGCATGAAATTGATGGCTGGTAGCCCTGATTAAAGCCAGACATGGCACACGGAGGTGCTGCTGGAAAGACAGGACTTGCTTTCTCCCTCAAGCCTAAATATTCTAGATACTCCACTGCTTGCTTTAGCTTCTTCCCACACACTCTATCCCTGTCTGCGTGGACTTCTGAAGGTCAAACATCCATGAAAGGGGGTTTGACACCCATAAGGCCTATGCTTATTTCACACATCAGTATGTGCTAATCAGGCTTAGCACTGGGCTCCTTAGCTCACCACTGAGCATCAAGAAGGTCCATCATAGAAGGGCAATAGTGTGAGGGCCAGATTGGACGTGTGAGGGACAGATTGGGCATCCCTTTGATGATCTGGGGAAAATGAGGTGCCTGGCAAGCTTGAGAGAAAGAGAAAAATCGGCATCGAAATGGACCTTGTTACTTGCTGGTGTGTGCAGGTGGCCTCTGAGCACAAGGTGCCATTTCAGCAGCAATTGCCAAGTCCATCTGCGGTGTGGGTGCACACACACACACTGTGCTTTCAGATGCTGCCCTTTTTGCATTTAGGGAGGGGGCATTTAATGGGTCTGCTCAGGTATCAAACCTCAGACATTTCCAGTGCTCTGAAGATTTCTGCCTTTCCCTACTGACTGGGTAGGTGACCTGCAGCTGATCTTAAAGTCATCTGAAATAAGTGGTAGTTCAGCCGTTCCTTTCAGTAGGAGCAAATGCTAGGTTTCTAACCCTACAATGAGTTGGCTTAGAAGCTCCATAGGGATCTTTTGTTAAGTTGGTCCTAATTTTCTTTAAATACTGGAAGTATTAGTGAAAAGTATGTTTTCTTCCTGGAGACGCAGTTCTTCTATTCATCAGCAAAAGAGGCAGATAGATACAGCACTTCTTTGCTTGACTTGTGTATATGTCCTACCCTGAATTCAGCAGGATCAGTTGTACTGGTCACAAGAAATTATATCTTATTGTTCAGCCTGACTGACTTTTCACTCTGGAGATTGCTGAACTTGAACCATCCTTCACATGTCACCATCAGATATCAGATGACACTTTAGGCTCCAAACATTACCACATTCCTTGGGAAAGAAATAGGCTAAGTTTTGTTATTACATTCAAAGTGGAATTCAGCCTCCATGGAATGACTATACTATGGTGAACCAGGTGTAGCACCCTAAATTTAGTCACTGCACATTTATGATGACAGATTTAAAAAGGTATATTGGCCAGTGCTGGAAAAAGTTGATGGACTTGTTCATGTTTTTCGAGTGGAGTACATTTACAAATGTTAAGCATGCAAGCCAAATTCTGGAAAAGTTCAAGTTTTATGCAGCTGTTTTCTCGAATAAAGTTTTCATTTTCATTCCATTTGGACCATTTGCCTCTTTTTGCCAGTTATTTTCAGTGTCAAAAGCCATCAGTAGAGTGATACATGTCCCCGTGGGTGAAATCTCATGCACGTAATTCAGTATTTTCACAGCATTACTCAGCTGGGTCATTTTATTATGAGGAAAAAGAAACTTTGAAAACATTTCCACCTCCATAACCTCTTAAATTTAAATCTAAAGAAAAACCTCCACAATAAAAAACAATTCCGATCTGGCAAAAGCTGACTCCTGTATTTTCCAGGCATTATGTGACTACTTAATAATTTTTTAAAACAACATATGACATTGGTAATCTGTTCATAATGATGTGAGAATGGCTGTCTGATTTCCAGTGTTAATGTGTTTTCAGCATCCCGTGTATTGTGTGAATGTAGTTGGAACACAGAATGCGCACAATCTCATTACCGTCTCTACAGATGGCAAAATGTGCTCCTGGAGCCTGGACATGCTCTCAACTCCACAGGTGGGTTTGTTTTCACCTATACAGGGGAAAAATGCACCCTCAGTAGAGCAGAATACCTGCTTAATGGATCCTAAAAGCCAAAACCTCACGTCTTATACAAACTAAAACCAATGGATGCACTTGAAAGAGTACAGCTTGCTTCCAGCAGTCTCTGCTAAGAGCCAAAACACATTTCCTTTACCACAAATCATATAATTATTATAATACGTTAATACATAGGTCAGTTTCAAGTGAAAATGAAATAATCCATTTTAAATCATGGTAATTACAGAAGTCGCCTGTGGTATAAATTGTACTTACTCTACAGCATTGTTTAACAAATACGGACTAGATTGCACCGTTGCTGAACACACCCTAGGCACTATGGGTTTCCAAGGCACACAGAAAGCTTACTTTGCTGCCTGCCTTCAGTAGCCAAAGGAACAAACAATGTAAATCAAAAGTTTTAGAACTCTTTTCCCCCCTCTGGAATGTTTGCTGCCATTGTCTTCCCCCGACACACACACCACCAATCCCTGCTTTGTATCAGAAATTAAAGGAAATCCAGGAAAATTGTCCAAACCGCTAGTGATTATAATAATGAAAACTAAACAAAGAATTTGATGTTGAAAAAGGCCAATTGAAAGCATCTTTTAAGTGTTTTCTTCTGGAGTAGTACATTTTCTATTCCAACACATCGCTCATTTTTTATATGTAATTCATTAGGAAAAAAAAAATATATATATATAATTTTTACTAAGCATCCTGGGATTTTATCTTGTTTCAAAATGCTGCATAGAAACTCCTCTTCATGATTCCATTAATCGTCCATTAATCATGCATTAATGTGCAATTACTACTGAATTATTTACTTTTCAGTGTTTACACAAAAGGTGAGACTCCTCTATTCCAAGCTTAGCTGTCTAGAAGCTAGGTCCATGTCAAGTCTAAGCTAGTAATTTTAGTTCCCTTTACAGTTAATGTAGAGAGACGGGAAACTTCTGGAGGATGACTCTCCCAGCCCAGTGTGAAATACCAGTTCAGATACCCACCATAGGGTACAGAACTGTCAAATCTTAGGATGGAAGGGGCTTTTGGAAGTCATTCCATCTATTTTCCTATACAAATTGTGGCCAACTTCACAGTTAGACTGTGCTCATCTAAGGCAACAATATGGAAACCAGTGCTCTTCTGGAATAGAAATGAAGGCATCTAAAATGCCCCAGACATCCATGTTTAGGCACCTGAATCCCTTCCCCAGTTTCTCAGTTAAAAATCAAGACGACAAATCTCACCTTTGTGTATTCACTTACTGAAATACTAAATTCTGAAGCAGAGATTTGTGAACATCTCAGTTCCATTACTTCATCACTCAGATGGAATTTCCCTGCTCCAAACTGGCTTTCAACAAGGATGGGAACACACCCCACATTACGCTGAAGTTTGGCGCATGGATCATGGTGATGAAGGCACAGGATCTGATGTCAAGCCATAGCTTTAAATTGGGAGGAGTAGGGTGTTGCTGATGTGTGTCAGTCTGAAACTTTCCAAGGACAGTGATCCAGAGCACTCATGTAC
Source organism: Myiopsitta monachus (assembly GCA_017639245.1). NCBI lineage: Eukaryota > Metazoa > Chordata > Aves > Psittaciformes > Psittacidae > Myiopsitta > Myiopsitta monachus. The sequence continues at coordinate 5,779,370 of CM029919.1, forward strand.
AGTCACACAGCCATGGTGTAGGCGCTGGGAGGAGAGAGTCCACCGCAGTATCTGGCTGTGTCTCCACAGAGATGCTAAATGATCTCACCCCAGAAGTTTTTTACAGAAATATATGGTCCACAGGTGCCCTGCCAATGCACTTACCAGATCTAGCTCTGCTTCTTTTTAGTGGAACCAAATATATTTCAAAGAAAAATATAAACCAAGCAGAAGTCTTTCTCTATGGATGTGCAGCCTTCTCCTCTCACAGTGATGCCCGCTTTCCTTAGCTACAGCAAAAAGACCTGAGAAAAACGCTACAGGTTTTGGCCCTAGAAGAACAGCAGCTTAGACATTTTAAACATAGAAATCATACCCACTTAAATAGCTAAAAATGAAAACTGCCAAATCATTCATCCCCTTTGTGGATTCTTACAGCATTTAAGCTGAAGGACCAAAAAGTTGTGCAAAATCTGCTCAAAGTGTACGCATCTTGCAATGGCCACAATCTGTTCATGCAGGTTGGACTTGCAATGGCAAAAATGGGCATGCTGGTTTACTTTGAAAGGTAGCTACCAAATGAGAGAAAAAAAAAAAAGCTTGCTGTTTGATAGCTTGATGGTGGAGTCCAGGGGGAGCGTTGATGGTTACCTCAGAAAATCCCTCAAAAGCAGTGCTTAGAATGGTGGCAGTGAGGACCCCAACTTTCTAATTTTGTTCTGCCAGGGGACAAACGGCACAGTCTGATAGACACCTCAGGTGCACAGGATACTGCATGTCTTTCTTGACAGGCAATTGATTTCAAAAATGTTTGTAAACAGAAGGGTATTGTATGTTTTATTAGAGCCTGGGGCTGGCAAGTGTAAGCATTAAGGTATTATCTTTAATTTCTGCACCATTAGATTTTAAGTTCTCACCTGTCATCTCTGCCTGATTTAAGATGATGTAGCAAAGACCACTACCTTTCAGCCACTCTCAAATGTGTGACAGACAGCAGCAGGGATGGCAGGAAAAAACCCAGCCAATCAAAAGGATGGTTGCAGAATAATAACAAAATTGCAGAATAATAACAAAGACCTGTTTTGGTAGGAGAGCATGGAGCTGGTTTACAATAAGTCCAAACCAGTGGCGGTTACAGGAATGGCTTTCCCAACTGGAGATGTCAATAACTTTGTTGTTGGCAGTGAAGAGGGGACAGTCTACACAGCCTGCCGTCATGGAAGGTGATGTTCAGCATTTCGTACTTTGATACTGTGTGCCTGTGTTGGCATGAGGTAGTCAAGTGTGTGTGGAGAATGTTTCATGTTTTTAATCTTGTATCACAGTGTCCGTACTGTTCTCCTTTGCATGGTTAGGACAGGAGCCACCTGACTGAGCATCTGTGCTACTGCCTGTTATACTGCTCCCCGCATAGTTGGTAGGGGGGAATGACTACTCATAGGTTTGCTTTCCTTCACCTTTTTCAGACATCTGCCTAAAGAAGAGATGCCTGGGACCACAGAAATATCAGGTCATATCCCTTCCTCACATAACCCAGGCTGTAGTTTAATACTGCAAGTTCCTTATTTTGTACCCTGTAAATCTTCAGGATGCTAGAGTGCTCTGTTGGCTTCTGGCGGTAGTTTCATCCTCTGGGATACTTGAAAGGCTTTTGTAAAGAAACTTTTTTCACTGTTAGATTTAAAGCTCACCCCCACCAATAGTTTACAGTGTTCTCTGAATTCAGATTTTGTCATACTCTGTGTTTCTGTTGACCAAATAGACATCAATACACTGGTCTGAGATTGTAAGGCTTCTATTACACATTCCTAACATTGTACAGTTTTACATATATTTTGCTCAATATAATTTTTATTTTAAACTATTTTTATTTTAGCCTGACCACTGACAGTATTGCAAAATTGTGTCTATTTAGGCATACTTACAGGCTGTGGCCACTGATGGTTTGAATTAGTCTTAGGCTGCTAGGATAAATGAAGCATGCCCAAGGGCATTTCTCACTTCTGATCTTTCAGACATGACGGGTTTGTTCCTCACAAGAGGAGGAAGGTGCCAGATCCTCTTGTTAGCGCAACTTTTTAGCAAACCTTCAGCTGACCAACAGAAAATGCACTCCTTTTCTGCTCCTGCCTGCCTTTCCTAGAGCTTTTTGCTATCATCCCCATTTTATTTCCAGAGGCTCCTGTGTCCTTCAGCCCAGCACAGTGGAGAGCCATATATTAGCCTGGAAAAAAGTGTGTCAAAGCACAGCAGATACCCAAGGTGTTCTCAGTGCTCCAGAACTCCCCTTTTCCTGCCAACTATATGACAGACAGATGGGGATAAAATAAGAGATGGGCTTTGTACCCAGCACTGCAGAGGCACTGCAGAGCTTAGTCCCTGCTCCAGCACAAGCTGCAGGGTCTGGCAGGGAAGCCTAAGCAAGGCCACACTGTGATGGTGATCAACAGGAGAGGTGAGGGGACCACACTAGCAGTATGAGGAGCCAATTTGCTCCAGTGCAGCTCCTATCTCTTTGGGTACGCTGTACTCACACTGACACAGGGCTGGAAGCCTTGTCACAGCTGTGGCTATTTTTAATGTATTTTTCCCCACTGGCAATTTTTATATAATGCAACTAAAAGGGTAATTTCGTGATTCCCCTTTCTGTGTTCACTGTGAAACAGCCCCGACAACTCATCTGGTGTCATTTGCTTCCAGGAAGAAGAAAACTCCACACATGCTCTCTTACACAGCATTGTATTTTTCCTTCCTAATAGCTATTCTAGCCTCAGGCTGATGAAATGCACATCTCTCCTTGTTCAAAGTAATGACTCTATGATACTTGATCACAGGAACAGTTCCTTCACTTCTTGTGAAAAAGGATTTGCTTCCTAGTGACTTGATTGACTGCTGTGGAAAGTTATTTTAGACGTGTAAGAGAAAAAGAATTGCTCGTGATAAGTCATTAACATATTTGCATTTTTATTTTAATGGTTATTCCTAGTGATAATGGCTTACTCACAGGCATAAGCGATAGTATAATTATAATTTAGAGTTATTTTATGATTATGCACAAATATTATTTCAAGCTACAGTAGTAGACAGTGTATGTAAAAGTGAGTAAGACAAGTCTTCAGAAGTAAGAGAAAGTCTCCCTGTGCTGGATTCTGATCATTAATTGTGCCCAAAGGAGTAAACCTCTGCAGGCAAAGACCTTACTGAAAGGAGAGAAACTTACGGATTAAATGGAACTTTAAAAGGAAGTAGGAACCTAAGAGTAAAGAAAAATGATGTTAAATCAATCACCAAATGTTATATCACTCACTAAATGCAAATGTATCTCCTTCCTGCAGTAAAGCTGGCATTGGTGAAATTTTTGAAGGTCACCAAGGACCCGTCACAGGAATCAATTGTCACATGGCAGTGGGTCCAATTGACTTTTCCCATCTCTTTGTCACGTCATCATTTGACTGGACAGTCAAGTTGTGGACCACAAAGGTAAGAAATCCAAGCAGGGGTTGAATGGGTAATGCTGCTTGTGAAGATGCTGTTAGAAATATTTCAATATTGTCTATAGCAAATACTAGGAATCAATTAAAGAAAAGCTGTGCTTGCAATAGACATAGTGATAAAATTCTAACTAAAATACATGCCTGTGTCAACCATATTTACTTTGGAGTGTACTCTGCCCTTTAAAGGTAGCTTCAGCTGGCCTGCATTTCAGTATTAGCCCCTGCGCTGAACAATTTCACTAGGTAAGGAGATTAGGACGTCTTGTACTGCAAGGCATCAAACAATCCATCCAGCACTCCCTGTGCAGGCTAAATTGCAAGGCTGATACTATGCAACATGGTGGTGCAGCAGCAGGAACACTTTCTTCTGATGAAGCAATAGGAGAAGCATATGTACGACTTCACGCAATCAATACCACTTGTGAAATTCATTGCTGTAGGAGGTTGCGATAGCCAGAAAGTATAAATTGTCCCAGTGACATCAGACACTGATGGCTGGAAGCAGGGAGGGATGCTGGAACTCACATCCATGACCTCAACGGATCTGTTGCTGACTGCTCTATGGACGTGTCCCCACGACCTTTTACAGGGGGAGCACTATGAAAAACAGAAATGGATACACAATCCTCTGAAGCTTTCTGTCATAGAACAGTACTCTGTTACCCTTTATTACATTATAGAGTAATGACAGCATGAGTGGAGACTTCGTGACAGATTAAACAGACCAACCTGTTTCTTTGTATGAGCTGAGTAAAGCAGGAGAATGAGAGGTAAAATTCTAATTATATGAGTCATCTAGACAGTTATTTTTGTCATACACCAGAGCAGAGAACTGACTTCCAAATGCCAGGCTTTTGTCTTAACCATGTTTTTATGCCTGCTTTTGGTTCACATCTTTAGCTTCACCCAGCAGGCTTCCAGTACTGGAAGCTCTTCCCAGTCAGGAAGTATCTCAGCATGTGTTCCTCCAAAACATCAGGGCTTGGAGATGCTAGAACAGATGCACAACAAATGTAAATACAGAAGTGATCAGAAGGGCTCATGTGACAGCCTTGTGCTGGGAACAGAAGCACAGTTACCTAGATGATAACTTGAATCTTCTTCCATAGTAGCTTCACAATGCATTTGTTAATGGCTTGATCCAATGTGCATGCTAATTAACAGGTATATTTTCCTGATCAGCAGTGACTAACAGCTGATGGTTTTGTCTTCTGTCATTTTAGGAAAGTTGTTATAAAAAGGCACACGATTTACCTAATTTAACCATATACATCAGTGAACCCAGCCTTAACCAATGCAGAAGAGGTTCAGGGGAGTGGTTATGCACGGGCTGGGCTGGGTCTGGGATAGCTCCAAGGTGGTAGATGTTAGAGAGGGATGCAGGATGATCAAGTGATGGAGAGCTTACTTGTTACCTAGTTTGGGCTGGCTAGGCTGATGGCTGTCTGAAATAAGGGAGTCCTGGGCAGTGGTAACTGATGTCAAGGGACTACTGGAGCATTGAAGTTGAAGCTAAGTAAGGGGAAAAGAATTTGTGGGGACTAAAAGGAAGATGAAAGACAGGTACTGAATTCCAAACATACATGTCCAGAAAAATCTAGGATGAGTATCTGACCCTCAGCTTGAGGTTGAATATGGCAATAAGGGTCTCATCCATCTGCAGCTTAAATGAAATTATACTAAGGGATAGTAAGGCCTGGTTTTTATTTTGAACTCCTGGGATTTTATAAGTTAGCAGTAACAGCATATTTTAGGTACAAAGACACTGCAGTTAGCAGTACACAGTTATCCTTGTGGAATAATTCAGTGCCAAAATGGTTAGGTCAGATTCTGCTCAATACAGTCAGTGCTCAACGAACCAAACCATTTTAATTTCTAATATCTATCAAGCTGTGGCTCATCTGGCAAGAGGGGCTTCCTGAGAAAGCTGTTTGACCTAGCTGCTGTGAGCTGTGAGGTGCACGTGACATATCACAGCACCGCTCAGTGCTGGAAGCTGTGTTGTTGTATTGGATCGCTTGCTTGCTTCTGGAGCAGGTTTGAGCAGCAGCAGGCTGCTGTAATGCCAGCCACTGCCCTGTGGAGACATCCTCTGAGGCGCTAGGAAAGTTCTTGAACTGTGAGGAATGTTTTCTTTTTCTTCCCATTTGACTCTGACAGAAGTTTATTTCCATACTGTCTGGATAATTCTCTTGGCTGGAGCAATTGCACATTTAGGGCTCTCTCTGTTTAGTTCCCATAGTCAGGGCCCAGTCAATCAGTGGGCTTTGAATAAACTCATCAGCATGGTTGATTCTCTGAAGAAATATATTGAATTGATATGAAGCATTGAATGCTACTGCTGGTTTATGAGAATTTACTCGGAATTCTTTCATTCCTTTGGTTTCTTATTTGCAAATTTTATCTTTCTATCAGCATCCAATGCCTTATTGCTTTCCTGCTTCTATCAGTGTTGGCTACTTAATCCTGTGCATGTTATCCTCTTTGGTCATGAAATTCAATTTCTTTCTGTTTCACACATTCAGAATCAATGTCCAATTTTAAAGTGAACCATAAAAGCATTGTGTTTATATTGCCAGCTGATGTTGTATAGCACCCTGGGGTGCTTACAAGAAACGTGCTTTGATAGCAGGCATTTGACTGATGGATTGAAAGAACCATCTCCCTTAAAACCATGGCTTGACATTTTATAATCTGGTTTTGTGGTTAACACGTTTTCCACCCAAAGGCAGTTGAACCAGGTGACTCAGAATAAGGCTTTCTCTAAGGAAGAATGAAGGTTTTGTAGATAACACTAATAGAAGGTTCACATTATCACCCATCACATTAGCCAGTAATTAGATCCCTGGGTGAACAGTAAGCAACCAGAATCAGCAGGAAAAGAAAAGGAATTTGCAAAGATAGTCACTTGATAGCCAGGGCATTACCTGTTCCCTGATGAAGGCAACAGGGCTTTCAACTTCATGCTGCCACATGAGCAAGTCTTGAATGCAGAGCTGTCAAAGGGTAGTCGTGATGTGAAGTGTCTGTGGAGCTCTGCCCTTAATAAGGTACAGTCTGTATGATGCTTTGAAGAGGTAAAGTGCTAAGTGGAAATGCTAAGTGTTGTTAATTAATTAAGCACTAATCCTCATGAACAAATAGCATGAGGTTAAATAATGAAATGTAAGTATTGTTATTATTACAGCAATTGCTGTTTGGAGTGCGAATTTTTACGTGTTGTGTCAAGGGACAGGAGCTAGATTGAAATCGTTGAAGCACAGCAAAACAAGAGAGTTTCAGCTAAAGCCTAGAAGATGGCTTGTTTGCTGCTGGGGAAGTTAATAAAGGTCTGGATAGAGCGCTAAATTTTGCTAGCTCTTTTATCCTTCAGGTTGCCTTCTTTATCTCCTATGCTTCCACTGAGAGAAGGTGCTAACGACTGTTTTTCTCTTGCACTTTTGCCCAAAACATGCTCAGATGAGCAGCTGACAAGAAGAGAGATCAGAATAACTGCTGTATTCCTATCCATGCTTCTCTCTCTCTTTGCCTAGTGTTTAAGTAATGGTGGTGAGTGGTGGTGAATGATTTAAGGAGGGACAGAAGTGATCAAACTGGTAGCAGGACTACCACATAACCATTAGCAAGGACTTACTGAGCCAAAAGACCTGTGTGCCTTTGGTGACAAGTCTACCTTTTGTGACCATGCTGTTTTGCCTCACTAGTGTGTGCATCAATGATCTTATCTTTCTTATGCTCCTCACATGCTGCTCTTCTCTTTTGGCATCCTGTGTAGTTCTAGGCTGCAATCTGTTGTGCTTTTTGGGAAAAGCACATTTTAAACAGCAAAAATTCACATTTCTATTCTATGTGCCTTCACGTGATTTCTTGCTGTGCCTTCAGTATCTTATGCTCCTCTGTTTGCTGATTATGTTGGTATGACGTGGTCCTCCTGACTCGTGGAGTAAATTATTTTACCTTGCACTTTCATATCTTCCTACCAGCATATAACTTCAAACTCCACTGGTTTTAATTTGGTTTAGAGGTTGAACACTGTCTCCTCAGGTGTCAAGCTGCCTGTCACTAGGACAATGCACGTGGTGGTGTTGCTAAAGATAGGTACCTCTACCCTCCTATCCCCATCTTCAAAAGGTGGCTGATAGCATCAGATAGCATCAACTTGATTGATAGACCAAATTTAATGTGTTGGAAAATGGTATTGCAGAATGAATCAGAGCAATGCGTGATTGCATGGATTAGTCACTAAGAAAACAAGCACTTACAAATGAGCAATTTTTAGAGTTTACTAAAATAACAGGGGCAGGTTGTCACTTTTTTAAGATTAAGAATTACTATTTTTACATTACAAATACCGTGTAGCAAGGTATCTGGTTACTGCCTCAGATGTTTTTCTAGTATGATTTCAATCACTTTAAGCGAGTGTGTGAGAGCCTCTCATGTTATAGACAGTATTGCCTGAAGTTAAAGATACGAATAGAAATGTAATCAAGCATGTAGTCACGATAAAAGGACAGTAAACCTAGTGAATGATTACTATAGCTTGGTGAATTCTCCCTCATGAAAGTTATCTGTAATTGGAAATGCTGGAGTCAATTATTTGATTTAATGAAGTCCCGTGGCAAGTGGTCAGAGTGGATCAGTGGCTCACAGATTAGAGACACTGATGCTAGTGGTTAATGGTATATAGCATTCTCCTGCCTAATGGAATATGCCGCTATTCCAGCAAATATGCAGTTATATATGAAGAGTGACAGAGCTCCATGAAAGTAACCTGTAAGCCAGTGGTTTGGACACCAATCCATGCTGCAAAGGTCTGCCTGAGTGGAACTGGGACTTGCGCCTTCCCTAAGTGAAGGAAGTGCTGGGATGATCTTGCAATTTTACTCTGAGCTGTATCTTCTGCCTAAGAACAAGTCTGGTTTCACTGAAAGTAAGATCTTCTCAGAGTAAAGCTTTGATTTTAATATGCTGACACTTCCTGATGTAAACCAGTTTTGTCCACTTTGGGCCAGCCCTACTGCTCCAGTTTGTAACAGGATCAGGCAGGTCTCCGACAGCAGAATGGACTGATGAAATGCAGAGGTTACTCATTTACCTTCTCTCGCATATACCTAAGTGCAGGTGAGAGCTGGACTTAATGAAATTTAGAAAGTATCATTATTTTCAGTCTAGAACCTGTTCATTCTTAACATTATTTTTTAAACTTTCCTAAATCCTTTGGGCCATATTCAGTCTTCTCACATTAGCACATGAAGCATTTTAAATGACTCTTACTGCATATGAAGTTGGATCCTCCTGGATCCTTTATTATTTAGGGCTTCCATACTTTGGTTTCTTATACAGCTACTGGAAAGAAGTAATTGCAATGCATACATCATACTTCTCTTGGAGGTACCACCATTACTTCCCACCACTGACAATGCAGGAGGCCAAGTCTGGCAGATAATCAGTTGTAGCTTTTGATGGCTTTGCTGCATCTGAACAGCCTCAGGTCATATCTGAACCAGCAGATGTGGCAGCACTTCTGAGCTCTTGCGTCTATCTTCTTGTTCTGGCTTCCCCCAGACCACTGCCAGGAAAGAATCAACCTCTTCATCCCATGCCAGATACACAGCTATACCTTGATTCTGCAGCCACAAAAGCTAAGATACAAGCAGAAGAAAGCCAGGGTGTGTTCTAACCAGATGTTAAATCAAACTATAGTGGTGTGAGGACCTCTGGCTTTCTGCACCTGCCACCCCACTGAATCTGGATGCAATCTGCATCTGTCTCTAGTGTCATGGTGGATGATCTCATGGAGCCTGGAAAAAAAGGCCTGGAAAGTTTAGGGAGGCATAAGAAATAGCATTGCAAAGAAAAGGAGGAAAAGAAACAACGTACTGTGAGGGAGACCAACACTTCAGTCTATTTTGCGAGTAGGTGGACTAAATACAGATAGTTCTCCCTATTTTCTTCTCTCCGTGTCCTTTATTGCTTCTCCCTCCCACTGATTTTGTGGGCTCAGATGTCTATCTCAGGGGACAACTTTCACTCGTATTTTGCATACCTTGCTAGGATGGTACCCCTTGCTGCTGCATCACAACACGGAAGCTCCTTCTTGACTCCACTCATGAGGTGGTCACCTTCCTTTCACAATACTGCATTTCCAGTGCAGGCTTTTCTCTTTGATAAAAGCAATTAACATGATTAATCTAATTAACCACTGTCCAAATGCTAATTCCATCTGATTATAAGGAAGACAAAGGGTGATAAAATAGTGTGCTGGATTTCATGGAAATGGTCTCTCTGTGGTGTGAGTCCGGAATTCTGAGTTTTGTCCAAAAAAAAAGGCAATGAATGAATTTGCCTCAGAGCTCACTTTCTGTCAGAAGGCCAAGCTGACTTGGGGAAGAGGGTGGAGTTGCCTGTTCAGACAGGATTTTTTTAGGTTTTGCCCTTTACCTCTGGAGCCAGAGGTCTGGCTCTCATCCAGCCGTACAAAAAAGAAGATTATGCTATTTTCTGGGTAGTTTTAAAACGCAAAACCAAAGTGAAATCAGGTGGCTTGAAATCAGCCCCAAGTTCTTCACATGAAATGTTTCTCATGATTTTGGTTTTTGGTGTAGCCATATTTGAAAGTGATAGGAAAATATCCTTCAGCTGGCCAACACACTTCATTTACTCATGTGAACCAGGCTGCCTCTTGGTGAAACATTTCATGAAGAATGGCACACGTAAAAGTGAAAGTAATCTAAAGTACTGAGCCTGTTCTGAAAAACTCAGTGAGCTAAACTCTATGTCAGAAAGCCCTAACATAAATCCAGCTGTAGCAGCGAAAGCTTTATTTGCACATGGAAAGCAGAACTGAGTTTCAGGAGCTCATACAATATGTACAAAACAAAGCTGTCATTCCTTTTTCCCCTGAAATCAAAATGCAAACCTCCCACTGACTGTTCTGTTGCAGAATTACACTGGAGGATCGGGCTTGCATGTAATAGTTAAACACTTCAGGAAAACTATCAATATGTAAAACCCAGAACTAATGGAAATTTTCTCCCACCTGCTTCATGCAGCTGTCCTTTCTCTGCTATGTGAGAGACTTTCGTTAATCAGTAGAAAAAAGGAACTGCATCCAAAATCCTGAGATGGAGTTCTCCTCAATAATAATTAGCCTCAAAATCATTGCATGCTGACCCATGAAAGCTCTGTGGGCATCCTGGTGGCAGTGGCTACAAATACTAATCTTCACTGTTCAGCAGACGGTGCTGTAACATCAGGCTGCATCAGCTGTTCTTCTGTCCTCTTCATGCTCCTGCCTGCGCATCCTGGCAGCTGGAACTGCAGCAGCAGAGTCCCTTGAAAGCCTTGTAATTCACCAAGTCCACATGCAGTGGCAGGCCAGGTATCCTGTGATGAAGCAGCATTTTCCATTAAAAAGAAAAATTGAATTTTCAGGGACCTCATACTGAATGTTTCCATCAGAATCACAGGAGTGGGAAACAACCCCCTGAAACCACAATTACATTATCCCTCTCCCCTCCTCGCCTCGCAATTTGAGTTGAACTACCTCTCTAACAACTTGAGGCCTGAAAAGACCAGTTCCACTGACTACAACAGAACTTAGGTTCAGGACCTGAGCGCATGCTGCTGCTTCTCCTGTACAACGAGAGAGCACTTAGCGCAGTGATCCAGCTTCTTCTAAAACATGCTGCTCACTCTCCAGCCCTGCTTCCTGATCCCACCTACGTGGCATACAGAGGGCAACAACTGGAGGTAAAAGACCAAATCTGCCCTTCTTCAGTGTTTTACTGTGTTCAGTGTTTTCTCTGACCAGGATTTGGTGATTCCAGCAGTCTAGGAAAACCATACCTTGCTCATATTTCTCATCAAGTTCCCCAAATGCTTCTCTGGAAAAAAAACCCAACAACAGGAAAACAGTAATATGAAGGCAGGAATATGAGCTACAGAAACCTGTGAATCAGTTTGCTAGGCAGGGACAATAAGAACTGTATTGTGTTTTGAGCTTCTTAAAAGAAGTTGAGCCACCTTTAGAAGTAGGTAGAAATTCCAAAAGATAATGGAAGTATTTATAATAAAGACATTTCATGACTGATATGCATAGTTAGTAGCACAGGAAAAAGTGCTGGCTTGCTTAAAGCATGTTTTAAATAAAAGGTGGAAAACTAGATTAACATTTAATGGTGAAGTCAGCAGTCTGAGGAAATACAGTACAAATGGCAAATACCTGCACAGGCTTCTCCACTGTTGCCATCCACACTCCATCCAGCTTGATGTGGGCGAGTGGAGCAGAAGGTATTAAATCTCAAGCAGTGGAAACATATAGGTAAAACTCTTGTAAGTGTGGAGTAAGAGGGGCTCTGGACTGGGAATGAAACTGGATGATCTAAAATGCAGAGAAAAGCAGACACCAGTATGCCAGTAGGAACTGGGAAGAAAAGTGGGCTGGGGAGCGCTTCCCTCCCTGGTGCTTCACTATAACCCAGTCTGCATTAGCTTCTTCATGAAACCTTTCTTAAGCCTGTTTTGTCATTTCAAAGCCTACTTGTGTTCTAATGTGATGTTTCAACACATTCTGATGTTTGTAAAGTTCATCCACTGCAAGCAGATATTAGTAATTCATTTAAATTTACCTCAGACATCAAGTAATACACATTTATATAAAACCAGAAAATAGTTCCTCAGCTATACGCAGTGGTGAAGAGGAATGCCATGCTTTCTGCTTTTTTCCTTCAGAAAATAGAAAGGTCTTTTTCCATTGAGTAAGTGGAAAGGCAGGGTAGAAGAGTACAGCTGAAGTCCAGCAGCACAGCCTGAATGTGTTGCACCTCTGCACTGGACTTGAGATAGCTACAGAGGATTAACCAAATAAACAGCTCACCTGTCAGTATAGCTTCCAGGCTATCTCCACAGACCCCAGCAGCTCTGCTGTTTGACTTTCTGATGCTCCTTAAAGTCAAGTGGTATCTTTTGGGTTTTTTTCCTTCATGCCACAGTATAGGGCATTGAGAACGGTTCTCATTAAAACCGCCTGCGCCCATCATCAAACCTTTTTTCCTTTGCTTCCTTCCCGTATGCTCGCCCGTGACGCTTTGACTTTGAAGGAAACCACAAAAATGTAATCATCATGTTATCTCCAGACTTGGTCTGCTCTCACAGCCCCTTTCCTTTCTGTCTCACCTTTGTCCCCTCCTCCATCTATAATAATTCCCACATGTTTATGCAAAAATATTGGACTTTCTTTTATTATTGGCAATTAAGAAAGGCAACAGTTTCAGCATCTCTGCAGGAGCAATCATTTTTAAAAGGAAACAGTTTTATGCCTTGACAGTCTGAAACTTCTAGGATGCCAAAAACCAATCAGTGTAGTAGAACTACAGTACTTAAACAAAACAGGGCCCTGAAGAGTGTAGGGATCATTTCCACACTCATTTCTTTCCCCCTGTTGCTGCTGAATCTAAAAACGAAGCCTGTTCCCGTGCCCAGAAATAGAGTTTAGACTTGATTCAGTTTTCTAATAATCATCTGACAGCAAGATGACACAACATATTCACAGGTGAAATGTCCATTGAGCCCCACAGGCTCATCTGTGATTCAACACTGAATCTGACTGACAGAAGGAATTTAAAGACAGGTAGAGGAGCTATTACTCATGTAACTCAATCTAGGGCACCTCAGTTAAGCATTGACACTGCCTAGATAAAGTAGAAGAGCATAAACATCCCCCTTTCGCTTTCCCATTGCCATCCTTGAAGGTCAGGCTGGTCCTGGAAAAGGTGAAGCAGACTACAAGTTGTTAATTGTCTAGTGTTGGGGACCGTGGGATAATGATACCCTTCAGGAAGAATGCAGGCAGGCTTTGCTGAGCCATCAGGGATGTACCTGTAACTAGCACCTCTGATTTATGGCATTTCATAGCAGTTCCTGGGATTGCTGTAGCTTTTATAAGCTAGCATAATCTGAACTAAGTCAAGTCCCATAAGTATAGTATTACAGTAGGAACCATTGGATTATCCTAAATTACCTGAACTACTAGAAAACAGATTTGGGAGAAACATGGTAGTCCAGAATTGGCAAAAATTCTATGGAGATCAATCAATCTGAATAAAAGCCAGGGCTTCTTTAACTCCATACAAATGGAGAATATGAAGGTTTACAAGAGTAGTTGAGCCTCATACACAGGGAAAGACATACTCGCCAGCACAAAAGGTATATGTCAGTAACCTCAAAGAGCTATCACCTGGTATCCTGGGAAGGAGACAACCGAAGAAGGAAAGGTCAAGACCAGAGTAAAGCTGATTTGAGGAGTATTTGCCTCAAAATTCCTAACAGCTTTTAGTTTCTGCATATGCTGTCTGCATCTTTTGGGTTGGCCTGGCTAACCCTTGGCAGGGTCAGAAAGCAAAGGAAGAGCCTGGATTCAGCAAAGCAGTAAGAGATCTCCCTCAAAGCGGAGAAGACTAGGCCTAGCAGCTAGGGTTTATAAAACAGTGAAAGAGCTCAGATCCTAACCTGTGTGGAAGTCCCACAAGCCATGTGGGATTGCTGTGGTTTCTTTTGTATCCCTCTGGTCAGTATGACACCGTAACTCTTGCTTTAAATAAAGGCAGAAGTTCCACTTCCCTATGTGTTATCTACGCCAGAAGAGATGTCTTCTTTGACATCATTTTGTAAGTCTGGGTTGTATTTTTTTTTTTAATGGAAAGACTGCTTATAAAATATTTGGTCCCATAGGGGGCAACTGCATAGAGTCATAGAATGGTATAAATTGGAAAGGACCTTAAACATCATCTAGTTCCAACCGCTTATCCCCCGGTTTGTTCAATTGCCAGACACAAGAGCAGCCACTCTGCTCAGGACTGCTCTGACTCTGCTCTTTCCAAGTGCCCAAAAGTCAGAGCTTGAGCCTAAACAAACACATCAGCTTGTTCAGAAAGTTCCTGTGCCAAAGTCTAATCTGTCATATTTGCTGCACACCTAGAAAAAATCAAATTAGCTTGAATCAGCTTATAATACCACACAACACACATGGCTGCTGTTAATCCAGTGTGAGCCAGAAGTACAGGTTTGGCTTATTGTTTTTGGAATGGAAGACAATGGAGTGGGAAGAAAGAAAGGGAGAAGAGAGTATGTAGTGTCACCACACAGCTGTCCTGGGGAAGGTATTGTCTAGGGAAGTACCTTTAACTGGAGCTGACACCCACAGAAATTGTGCCAACGTGTAAAACGCTCCCTTCATGAAAGAGGCAAAGCCAATAGCTTTTTCCATGGCTTTTCAGAAGTCAGATGCTAGTTAAAACCTGTGAATATGTATACATTCCTTTATATGGATAATTAGCTATATGGATAATTAGCTACTTTATGTGTGGCGCCTCCTGGATTAAAGAAAATTCTTCTACGTAAATAAGAAGTGGAATAGACTGGTCAAATTTATATGTGGAAAAAAAAAAAGACCTGTTCTATATAAATATGTGTATTTATTTAGGTGAGTTTCCTATTTCATAGACAAGTGCTAATTCCTAGACAGCTCCAAGGTATTTAAAATGTTCACTCTGCATTGTTCTTTTAAACAATGCCTGTATACAAACACTGAGGATGAACAATAGATTTTGAAGACATGCTTAAATAAATGAGACAAAACCACGTGTCTTGGAATTGGCTTTTTCCACTAAATGCTCAAATTCTGTCCTGTTGAAATCAATGGCAAAAATCCATCAATTCAGTAGGGCCACATTTTCACCCCAAGCTCTTTTTTCAGTAATAAGTAGATTTGGCCTGAGTTTGTCTGAAGATACTGCTTTAAACTATTTTTTCGGTTCTATTGAATAACAGAATGGGTTGATATTTAAGAATGAAAGCTCTTCAAGTTAAAATTTCAGTTGTTTTATAATAATAGCCATATGTTACTTGTAGATAGTGTAAGTCTGAAGTTTTGGTAATTTAAAACTGCTTTAAAGTGACCTTTACAGGGTTCCACATTTCAACATTCTCTAAAAGTGGGTGGTATTGGTCCTTACTCATAAGTCCTTACATTAAAAGAATCTGTAGGCTCAGGCCCTTAGTTAACAGGCTTACAGTAAATAAGTCCTGCAAACATTTATATACACACTTAACCTTACAAATACAGCAATGAAATTAACATAACTGCACTCAGTGGGGAAAATCAGACCAGGATGAAATATCAGCTTTTACGAAAGGGCCACTCACTCTTACTATTAAGAAAGGATGCTAAGCAACATGGACCTCCAGCCTGACCTGATGCAGTTGTTAGGTTATTCCCTAGTCAGACAGTGCAGGACAACAAGACACAGTATGGGAAATACTTCTGTTTTCTCCACTGGAGGCTTGTCAGGCTGGGAGGACAGAGATACTGGGGGCAATATGAAGGCTGTAGCTCAGCTCCACTACCACTGCCTGGTTTTCCCAACCACACTGCAGCTGATCTTGCCTTTTGGTTGGGCTGCTCATATGGCTGCAGTTTCTTACTTCCTTACAATGCTCGACTCCCTGTTCATCTCCATTTATTTGTGTGTCATTCCTTACACGTTGGAGATCTTTCTCAAAAATACTTGTTATTCCTGTTGTCCAGATTTTCCCTCTTACTTTGATCTAACAGAATATTTCCCCTGTTAGGGTAAAGGCAATATATGCTGCATATCTGCTATGCTTTTCATCTCAAATTCCAGCACTCCAAACAGGGAAACAGAGGCACGTCAGCTAAAGCTATTTGCCAGAGACTATACGGCATGCGAATGGCAAGATACAGACTAGAACCAAACCTCCTGACTCTTCCTTCTAACACCTTGGTCTATAAGCATGAACTGGAAGAAACATAAACTGGTAGAACTAAAAAGAGCATTAGAAAAGTGTCACACTCTAAGAATTTGTTGACAAAAAGAAAATGCTGATTGAAATACGCCCTGGATTGACTGATATCTTAATAGTCCTCTTCTGTGGAATTTTGTTACTTCACCCATGACATTAAATGTTGAAGTGCTACATGTGCAGTACATTTGCCAGGAATAAGAAAAATACCAGCCACCTAGCAGTTGACCAGATTTCCTTTCCCTTCAGTATACTATTGTGTTCAAAGCCCATTTTCCTAGCATTTAGACGGCTGATGTATTTGAAACTAAATTAGATGTTTCCAGTGAAAATACACAATACAGCAGATAGACATTGTGGATCTTCACAGCCCACTCTAAATACTGTGTCCCAGCTCACAGCTGTAGATTCACTTGGAAATTTCCTCTGAAACACCCCTGCCTCTTCAAAAGCTGAGTCTTCATTTGTCCCTCCACCCTGCAAAATGTTTTAGCACAGGCATGTAAGTAGTTCCCTTAACACGTGTAAGTAATCTCACTGGTACTGATAACACATGAAGGAGATAGATACGTATTTGGAGAACAAGACCTTGTTTAGGTAAGAAAATATTCTTGCAATTTTTTCCCTTTTCTTTTTGCTTTGGAAAAGCAATTAAAATGTTGTATAAGTTCGAGGTACTAAAGCCTAGGCTCTAATTTCGTTTTATTTCCACACAAAACAAGTAAGTTTACTATTCTCATGAAATGCACAAAAACATCAGGCCACTGGTGGAAATCTGGGCCCTGATCCTGTAATCGTTCCAAGTGTCTTTCATGAATTTAAGCAGAGTTAAAACTAGCCTATCGAATCAATCCCTTTGTATTTCCAGTCATTTTTCAAAAGACAAACTCATGTAGTTACATCTCTCTCATAGTTTTTTTTTAACACCTGTGATGAGCAGAAGTATTTCTGAATTCTTTACCATACAGTACTGCAGTAGCAATAAGCGCAACAGTATAGAGGTCCTCGTGCTTCCAGCCCCACGCCCAATGAAGCGCCATGTAGCACAGGAGAACCAGAACCAAAACTGGCATGGACCCAGCTGTAGAGAGAGATTAAACCAACTGCTTTATGGTTCTAAAGTAATAATACACGAAATGAAATTGATATAATATTGCAATCAGCCGCTTTGCTGTTTGGAAAAATACCACGGGGCTATGTACTGCATTGTTCGCTAGATGGTTTCCTTTGTAAAGGGGACTGGGGTGTGTTCTAGAGAGACGTGACCCAGAAACCCTGTGGATGAGGTTCAGACATTGACCGAGGCACCCCTTGTGACACCTCATTTCCCGCAGAAGTCTTCGCGAGCAGCAGGGGGGCCGCCGCAGGCAGCTGGCAGGGGAGGGAGGGAGACCCTCAGAGCAGTCCCATTGTTGAGATTCCTGTCACCAGCCATGAGAATACTTAATTTCTTTCATCTCTGGAGTTTTCATTATCATTCAAATTTCATTTTCCATTAATTGATCGGGGATTAGCGGAGCCATTATGCAAAAATTAGACAAGCCAGATGCGATGAATAATTCATGACGGACAATTACACTTTATTCCTGGAGCACTTCCTAACTTCCCCCGACTTCCCGCCTGCCGCAGACGGCAGCCTTCCCTCCCGGCCCACCCGGCTCTCGGTGCGGCGGGCGCGGTGCGTGCGCTCGCCCCGCCCGCCGCTAGGTGGCAGGCGCCGCCCGCGGTGCGCGCAGGAGCGCGTAGGGCGCCGCGCGGCTCCGCGCTGACCCCACCATCCTCATTATCGGGTGCGACCGCAACCGCGGTTGGCTCTGGCGGGAGCGACGGTGCCTGCCCACCGCCTCCCGCAACCCCCCGCCTGCCGCCGAGGTGCCGGCCGGGAGCGGGAGAGGCCGTGGGCGCTCCCCCTGCCCCGTCACCCGCGCGTCCCACACCCCTCACGCCGGGCATCTCATTTATCCCACCGGACAGTTGTTGCCCCATTAAAGCGCAGTCCCACCCTTCGCGAGGACCTTTCATCTGGGGAAGTTTTATGACAGTTTGTAAATGTGCAAAGTTTTTAATTAGACTCGCCAGACAGCCCCAGGCAGCACTAGCGCCACGAAGTCTTCATGCTGCTCTCTGCTTTACAGCACAACAAGCCGCTCTACTCCTTTGAAGACAATGCCGACTATGTCTACGATGTCATGTGGTCGCCAGTGCATCCCGCGCTCTTCGCCTGTGTGGACGGGATGGGGCGCCTGGATCTGTGGAACCTGAATAACGACACCGAGGTGAGGCGGCGCGGCGGCTCGACGGCGGCCTGCGCTGGGAACACGAGGGCGGGCGGACGGGCTGGCGTCGGGGCGCCGTGCGGGTCCTTAACCCTGTGAGAGCCGGCGGCGCGGCGCTGCCGAGCACCCCACGCCGTCCAACGGGGGGCTGCGGGGGTGCCGGGCCCCCCCGGGGGTGCGGGGAGCCCGGCGTCGGCCGCCGCCCGAGCCCCGGGGCGCGTTGGGGCGGGCGGGTCCTGCTGCCGGGGGCTCCTGACCGCCCTCCTCCCCGCCCGCCTCCTTCCCCTGCGGCGGGGCTGCTGCTCTCGGGTACCTGCGACGGGTGGGTAGGGCCCGCTGCGGCACCCCCCGGCGGGAAGCCAACGCAAATACGTAAGCCGCGGTGCCGGCTCGGGAAGGAGACTCCTTCCCATCAATGTTATTTTAAGGTGCGCTCTGAAACCGCGCCCGTTCCATCGTGGTTTTATCATCTCCGCCCCCGTTTCTGGCACACAGAAAAGGCAGCGTGCCCTCGCTGAGGTGGTCACAACTTGGCCACGGCTACCGCAGGCCTCTCGGGCAGCCCTTTGCCAGCCTTTCGCGGCGCGGAGGTGCTTCGTGTTCGAGTCGGAGACCTCATTTGCCTTCCTGCTTATCCACCGCTCCACATCCTCTGGAGATGATAACTTGCCCGCCCGGTACTAGTGCCACCAGCGTGCTCGAAACCGTGTGTGCCACTGTACCTGCCCACGCCTCACTGAGTCGCTGGCTACCCAGCTTCAGTTTTCGAAACACGAGGCATCTGTGTCACGTTATTTGTGATTTTATACCCTCACCTTTTTTCCTCTTTAATATTTGCTGTGAAACTTGAAGGCACAAATCCAAACACAAAGTAAGTAGTTTTCTTTACATTGCTATTAAGTAAATAGTGAGGACCACAGGAGAGAAAGCATCGCACCTTTGTATTTTGCTGATGAGAAAGGGTTAATCAGAGACCTTTTTGCAAAGACTGAGAGTAGTAAATACTGTGCTTTTAGAAAAGTCATTTTCTAAGTGTGCCAAAAAAACCCTTTTGCCTCTTACTATTTCATATTTTTAAACATGCTGCAGACTTACACTGGTACTGGCTTTTTCCTGGATTTGAGTTTCCTCCTAAAATGGTTTTGGGCAAACCTGTCAGGGCACTTGAGGTCAGTCTCAGATGGCCAACAACCAGTATTCAGCACCAAGGAATCACAAAGAAGTCGACATCATCTTCTTCACAACTGACATCTTGCATATTTTTACTTAATTCCGTGTGAAATTAAGAACAAACAAACTGTAATAGAAAAGGTCACATATTAAGTGACGGTTTATTTCTATTTCCAAAAAAGAAGACCAAAGAGCGAGCAGCAGTATTTCCCCCACGTACCCTATTTATTTGCTTTTTTTTTAGGACTAGTTGACCATTAATACCCCTTTCCCATAAACACGCTGTACGTTTCAGACAAAGTAAAATACGGGAACAGTTTATGGCTTCTATTGAGTGGTGCTTGCCATAAATAAGCATGGACAGGTAAGAGGAACCAGCACCGGGCACTGCATTGTCAAGGGGAGTAGCAAGGCCTTTTGAAGTGCTCTGAGCAGGAAGTAGTGCAGCCTTTTTAATTAGAGCACATACAGCTGGAGGATATACAGGAGGAGTCTTCTCAGAATTTATTTTGGGAAGGGAGGGACATATCCTTCAGGTGTTCTCATTAATGCAGGCTTAAACACAGAGCGTAAAACCCAGCATTTTAAGAAGAAAAAAAAATAACCCTTTCCCCCCTAATTCCAGGTTTGAAATCCTGCTCTGTTTGAAATCAACTGATGTTTTGCCATTTGACTCAATGAGACCATAATTTGTTTCCAAAAAATTAGTATGGACCGCTTGATCCCATTCCCATCAATAATAAGGCTGTATGTGGAAAACTGCTGATAAATTTTCTGTGTGTTTACATATAAATACAAAGGAACATCAGAAAAAAATTTAATTTCAAGCTCAATCCTGCTTCTGTGTGCAAGGCCACCCCTGATTTCACAAATGATTTCCATTCTGAGAAGTCAAAATCAGTTCTCATGTGAGGCTCAGACTGGAATTGTTTCCGAACTTTGTCTTTTTATGCAAATCAAATTTGGGTCTCTGGAGGCAGAAATACCATTGGATTTCCTTACTGAGCACTGATGAAACAAATTGGAAAATCTCTATAAATGATAAACTATGAGATTCCGAATAGATGTGAGGTTTTGTTATGCACAAGAAGCAGCAGAAGTACCTCTGAAAGAGAACTGTGAGCAGTTCTTTTAAACTGAAAGTGATCGTCTGTTTGCTGTTACCCTCTATCTGGTAGCTCATAATTAGTTTATAATTTTCAAGATTCCTGCCGTCGATTACACTGCTTAAGTCGTCACTGCCCTTTGCTCAGAGAAGTCCTTGTCAGCACTTTTGCCTTTGTAATAAGGAATCTTGCAGCACCTATTTTTTAGAACTTTATTACTTTCAGATGTCAGAGACGTGATGTCAAAGTATTTGTGAAGACGGCAGAAAATGACAGGTATATTAATGTGTTTGACTGCTAGCTATCGATAAAAATCTCTGTGTAAGACCTAGATGTGATTGTTATTAATGAGGGCTGGGTTTGTTTAATTTGGGAAATAAGCCACATTATTATTTAGGTATTATTTTGTAAAGCCAATTGAGAAAATACCTGGATTGAGTTACAATATGCTATCTTTAAATTTCTGAACTCTAACACAGTTTCCACTAGTGTTGCTCCCCGTATTTATTAAAGACATTTCCCCTGAGAGCTAGATGCTTTCTGATCAAAATAACTAAAGTCATTTGACTACCACAGATTTAATCAATCTAAAGATTCTCAAAATCTCACTGTAAAGTAACAAGGGTATTTGTGTGCTTCCTGTTGATCTGTGGATACCAGAAATTGTTCTTGTAAGAATAACGAAAGTCATCGCATTTTATTTTACATTTGATAAATGAATACAAAAAAAACCTTTTAAAAAAAAAAAAAAGAAAAAAAAATTCCTATCCACTCCTTTGTTCTTTTGCAAACTGAATATTATTTTTAGGGATTAGTACAGTGGGGTTTGAAGATAGTTTCAGGATACCAAAAGCCGATTTCCTGCCGACATGTCCATAACATTTCTTTTCTGATCAAGATTGGAGGTCTCTAGTCTGTTGATGAATCTTACTTATCTAGGGACTGATACTAAACTGACTTACAAAACTGCTTGTTCCTGCTGTGTTATACCCCATTCAGATGTTTCGGGGGTTTTTTTGCATGCCGTACCTTAGCTTCGAAAGCATGAGGATGGTGTCTATGTCTTGAAACAGCTAATAGATGTATTTGCAAGCAGGTTTTGACACTACATAAGCAATAAAAGTAGAAAAATTAAAGGTATATTCTTACCATGCAGGTTTTTCTGACTGCATCTTTCTCAATCTGTTACCTGCTAAAATCTCATTTTAAAATCGTTACAAATCTGACAAGCACCAACCTCAGAGAATTTATAAAGTATTTCAAATGTGATTTTGAAAACATAATGCTACTATTATAAAATAAACTCTTATCTTTGAATTCTAAAATAAGCATGTGTAATTTAACCTATCACTACCGAGAGCAGACAAATCTATTCTAAGATACTATAGTTTGACTATATTTCTCTCCATATCACTGGAGAAAAGGCTTTTTATTTAGATTTTTAAAGACTGTTTCATTATTGCTTTTTATTATGTTAGATAGCTTTGTGGAATAGTAGCAGGGTTTTACAAAACCATCGGGTTTTGAAATAAAGCATGGGTTGTGCCGTGTGTGGCATACACACTGCTTGCTTTTATGTGAAACACTGGAAGAATGCTGTATTAACAAAAAAAAAGCAGCTTTAGAGTTATGTATTTCAGCCTTCTGAGAGGCATAGTGAACATTCAGTGCCTTAAATATACGTTGCGTGTGTTTGTATATGAAACAAATATCTTTGATCTACGGTTTTCCTAGAAACATAGCTGGTTAGAGGATTAGTCCTCTAAAATGTGGCATTTAGTTGTTGTTTGAAAAAACCCGTTTCCAAATGGTATGAAATGCATTTTGCCTGCAGTTAAAATAGCTTTTTATTTTCTTTTTTTTTGTATTATTTTCTTTTTCCCCTCCCTTTTTTTTTAGAAATTACTAATCACACGAGTAAAACTTGTTTGCTTTCTACTGTGATTTTATCATTTATCAATGATGCCATGCCAGAATTAGGCCTTTGACTCTCACCCAGCTAAGCAGTAACAGACTTGGCTCTAGGAGTTCCAGTGTGCCAGTTTTTTGGGATAATACTGCCTTGGACAGGACCTAGGCCTTGAGTCCAGTAGCTTTATTTGCATTTGAATGACTTCTTAACAGAGGGGGAAGGATGGTATCTGCTTTGTGACTGTTATCCAGCATTATTTCTTCATCATTCTGCAAACAAAATCCTCTTGCGTTTCACATGCTGGGCTCAGGACGCTACCATGAAGCCCTTTGCGGAGGTGATGCTTTAGCTTTGCAGGCTTGTTGTGCTAGAGATGCCAGTTTGGTTTTGCAGCCTTGTGTCAGGGTCAGTGAGGAGGAGGAGGATCAGGGAGTCTCCAGCGGGAGAGAGGCAAGGCAAGCAGCCCTACTTCCCAGTCCTGGTCCTGCTGCTGACATGGCTGTGCACATGCTGCAGCCATAACAGGGGTCTTGAAGGGTCTGCAAAGGTTCAGCTTCCCACTGTCGCTCATCTTGTGGGACACAATGGAGGCATTAGAGCAGAGGAGGAGATTGGCATGGGAGATGCACAGTGTTTGTTTTAAAAGTATTTTCTCCTGTGTCTTTGGACCGATCTTACAGTTACAATACAAAACTACAGCTGGAGAACTGAGATGAAGTCAGCAAAATGCTGGTTTTGTTCATCTTGTCAGTTTGTCCATGTTCAGACCAGGCTTTAATACCACCTTCAAACTGCCTTCTTCCTGCTTCTGTGATATTGTGCCCACAGTGAGGACAGGAGGAGTACCTGTCGCTCCCTCAGAGGTAGTCCTGCCTCTAGTTCCTGTCCAGCCACCTCTTCTTGCCTGAACTGCTCTCCAGTTCCATGTCCATTTATAGATCCCAGGACACCCCCTTGTCCCCATCTCAGCCCTGTGACTGAGACCTGTTCCCACAGATGGGTCTGGTGGAGGAGCTGTTTTTGCAGCTATCATGTCCTGTTTGCCCTACATATAAAAGCACTAAAGCTAAAAAGTACTAAAGCCGAAAAGCCTTTTCTGGAAGTCTGTCATGCCAAGCTACAGGCTCCTTGCTCGGGCAGGTTCTCCTATGAAAGGCATCAGGGTGGAGCATTAGCAGACTTGCAGGTTGCCATCACTGGTCTTGTGAGGTGACCTAAATCAGCTGAGTGATCTACCTATGTGGGACAAACAGCCCACACAGTTCCTTCCTCCTGCAGCATCTTTTGATGCCCTCATTCCAGCGTAGATTACAAATACTTCTCCTAAGATCATGTTCGTTGCTATATTCGTCCCACACATTAACCAGAATCTTCATGTATTCTTGTGGATCACCTGTTAAGTTGGTTGACTTGGGGCGGGGAGGGGGTTTGGAAATTAGACAGCATCCAGCTGTATTTAAAACAGAAGAAGTCTCCTGGGGATGTAAAAGAGAATTGTGGGAACATACTGTAGGAGTTCCTAAATGTCAGTTCAGCTCTTCTCACTGCTGCTGTGTCCTCACTCTCAAGTGATTAGCTCAGGACTTTTCTGACATAGTACCTAAGTTTCAAACTCTGCATCTAGCCGCAGAGGTATGGATTTAAAGGGCTGTGTCAGCATGACTACGGGGATGTGTCTGCTGACCATCAGGTTATCTGGGCCCAAGTGAGAGGCCAGAAGCCAGGGCAGGACTGAAGCCAAAGCCTACCCTCAGTTGGTTCTTGGTCATAAGTCTGTGACTGTTGAGAAAGAAGATGTGGTTTCATATGTTTCTGAAGTTAAAGGGAAAAATCTGTTTCATTTACTGCCCTTTCGTGCAGAAAAGTCTTCCCTGCTCATTCCAAGCAATCTCTTACTCTTTCCTCTTTTTAGCGCATGTGATTGAAGAAACAATGAACCCTTTTTCCTCCCCCCCCACCACCATGAGGGTTGTATGTTACTTCCAGCAATGCCAAGGGACTTATGACTCACCCAGCTAAACAGGACGTTCAGAACTGATCCCTGGGTTCGCAGGCAGTGTGACTGTATTGTCCTTCATGTTCCTATTGTTTCAACAGGTTCCCACAGCCAGTGTCACCATAGAAGGAGCTTCTGCCCTCAACCGTGTCCGCTGGGCCCAGGCTGGGAAGGAGGTAGCTGTTGGTGATTCAGAAGGCCGCATATGGATCTATGATGTTGGAGAGGTATTATTATTGCTTTGGGGTTTTCTTAAAGCTTGGCTTCTGGAGAATGCTACATCCAAGTCTGAGAAAAGATCATGTATTGTTACATATGGATAGGAACTGGCTTATTCCGAAGAGTAAGCCAGGAAGTGAGAGGTGTCATTGTGGAGGATGGTAGATACATGTGTGATACAGAGTACGTAGGTGCTGAGAAATAGCAGGGTGCGTATTCAGTGTCTAAGGCTGCTCTGAATTCACCCCGCTACATCTTATGAAAAACATCCAAACTGCACTGTGTTTGGCACTGATGGAATCTACTTCTTTGTTGACGAATACGGTATAAAGTGTTTCGTCGGTATTACAATCCCTTGGAACAGTTAAGGGTGAATCTCTGAGCAATCAGCTTTTATGTAGAGAATTTGTTTTCCATCATTATCTGTGATAGGATACTGAGATATCCATCTCTACACAGTAGGGAAACATTATAGAATACATACAGAATTATCTGTAGCTCTCATAAAGTGATTTTATGGCCCATAGCAAAATTGCTTGTGCATGACTCATATTTTTGGATTGCATTCACTTGTGCAGCAGTTGCCTTTCCTCACAAATGTTTGCTGAAACTTCTTGCCATATTGTTAGCATAATCTCTGAATTCTCTAAGGTTCCCGCATTCAGATTCCCACTATGACACTGGCAGGTCAGGCTGGTTTTACTTACTTTTCATTTTTGCACGACTGTTCCTAAAAGGTGGGTTTTCTGTCTTACAAATAATACAACAAGCTGTGGAAATGCCTTTGATGACAGCACAGTCTGATCTTGTCTGGGAGTCTAGACAGGCTATAGAAATTACTCTTTTTGCATATCATATACCAAATCATTCATAGGATTGTTTATCCCTGCAAGCTCACCCAGGAAAATATAGATTTAATGTTCTGTGCAGAAGTAGTAATGTGTAAGATTTTGGCCTTTCCTCTGTATAATCTTCAACTTGCAAAATGAGTCACAGTAATATACTCAGATCAAAAAGAAAGACAGGCTTCTATTACTTGAAAAGGAAAAACAAAAGAGAGTCATTCAACAGTATTTATTTGTGTCAGTCCAAATCAGTGTTACATAAAGTGTTCTGCCACAGGATGTTGCATGCCTTGCCCGTGCAGAGCCCCAGTGTCTCCAGCTCAGCTTTGTACACACTTACACAGACGGAGGGATGCCCATCCACACAGTTGCTGACAGGTCATGGGCCATTGCCATCCCTCCTCTTCTTCAGTAGCGAATGAAGAAGCTAATTAATTTGTTGCCTGAATCATTTTAGCCGGCTGCAGTAGATCCTATACCAAATTTAGGAGAGCTGGCCTGGACTGCAACAGCTTCAGATGCTATCGCGGCTACTGTGTTGTTAGTGGCTTTTTCTGGTTTAAAAAAGAAGAGTGCTCATATATCCTCCAGGACAATTCTTCTCACTACTAAAGCCTTAAGTGAGATGCAGAAATACTTTGCAGCTCAAGAGCCTGTAATCGAGGGCTCGTATAGTGAATAGCAGCCTCTTCAGTCATTAACCCTCTGTGCCTGTCCTTAAAGAACTCTCAGATGAGTTATTCCATGCTTAGTTGTCCCCAGGCAATGTCACATGGGGGATTCACAGCATGCACATGCACTTTTGGAAGTGTCTGGCAGAAATGTGGCAGCCTTTAAGGCTCTCTCTTTACTTCAGTGTGCAGACACCAGCCAGTTCCTTGGCTTGGCTGGGGTCCTCCTTTGACTGTCTTTTGTGTATGGTTTGATTCTGGGCTATGATGGAGCTGGTCTGACAGTTTAAAAGCGGCAGTCCTTCTTCCCCTGCCTGCCAGCCATCCCCAGCCAAACCCCTTGCTGCCCAGTTTTTGTGCTGGTAGCAGTGCTTGTCACCACCCGCGTTGTGAGAGGGAGATAGATCAGCAGAGATGTATTGTTCTATTCATTGTTTTGTTTTGTTTTCCTTGGGGTATTTTTCTCCATGGACTAACTCAGTGTGAAAATAGATGAGTGAGCATGTGTCTGGGGTTGAGGGGTTGGGAGCTGGACCGTAAGTGCCTGGCAGCACCTAGCTCTCATATTTGACCCAGGAGCCCTGCAAAGCCTGGCACTAAGCTGCCACAGTTGACTTTTCAGCAGTAGTACTCAACCCGTCTCCTACATCATCAACTTCTGAAAAGGCCACGTCACGGGAAGAATTCACCCCTGCCTGACTGAAAACTAAGTAGCATCCACTTGTTTGAAGGTACATCTCTCTGATTTGGGAAGATGGGTGTGATTACTCACATTAGAAAGGCACTAGGCCACTTTGTAAAGACCCTAAATATACTCACTGAAACCATTAATGCTCCACTTATACGGCACCCTTTTTAAAACCTTTCTTTTCTCATGACTGTTCTAAATATCACATTAGGTCAGCTGTAAATTCATAAAACATTGGTTCAATCATAAAAATTTGTGATTATATTTGTGTTACAATAAAGCACAGTGTCTTTGAATTTCGCATTGCTGTATAAGCAGTTCTTCTTAACTGTTTGAGCACAGAATTGACTTCATGAATTTTGATCAAAGCAGAAAACACCGGGTATCAAATCATTAAGGAAAAAAACTTGAAGTAATAAGAATTTTTACTTTGTTAGGTTCATCACAGTTTTAAGGAATTAGGCAGCAGTGAAGTTTACTGCTGCTATTAACCCATGGTGTAAAGAGAAAGCATTTTGTTGCCTAGGTGAAAACAGAAGACACAAGGCCTAACCTTGCATCCTTTGTGAAGGTAAGGAGAGTGAGATCAGGGCTGGTTTTGCTTGTGTAAGTATTTAGAATTTGGCCCTTTTTGCTGTGTTAGCCGGTCATAGTCTTTATGACATGAGAAATGGCAGAAACATGAAGAATGTGGCAGGGTCTATAGCCAAGGAGTTAAAAATAATGGTGACATTTTCAGTTAGGCTGTATAACGTTATCTCCTTAGAGTATGTACTTTTAGTTGTTTGATTTCAGCATCGTGTCTGAAAATAACTGAACACATTTATTTTCACAGTGAGGGGTCTATTTTCTCCTCAATGCGTGTGCTTTATGCCCATTAGCATTAATGGGAGTTATACACACACTTCCAGGGGAGAGGAGACTTAAATAGTCCGTATAGATGTGCTCTTGTGGATCAGTAACCCCTGATTTAAAGAATGTGAATTATAAAATGAAATAAAACCCCAAACAAACACACAAAAATCTGATAGTTTGAGTGTGATGGGATCTTAAACCCATACAACTTATCCAGAGAATAGAATGCATCATTGTAAATACACTTTACTTTCTGTGAGAGCTGAATATTCAAACCTTCGCTGGTCTAGTAGTTGAGATATTGGGATAATATATATAACGTATTTTAGCTTCTGTGGTCATGTCTTAATTACTGGTCAGCAAGTTTTCTGTATGGTAGAAGCTGATTTTAAGAGAACATGGACCACTGACTATAGATTTATTCACATGTCCGGATGATTGATAGTTAGATCTAACTGCATGTCTCTTTTGTAGATATATTTTCTAGAAAGCTAGCTCCCATTGTTCATGCTTCAGTGATGTTACACAGTTGCCGCTGTCATAAATATTCTCTAACACCCACTTTTGTTGCTTACCTGGCTTATTGAGAATACTCTTTGCACCTTTTGGAAAGAAGTAGCTTCTCATCCACCTTCCATTGTTTATTTTGTTTTCCATTAATCTCTTCCAGGTCATATTCTGCTTGCACTGTGAATAAATAGAGAGAAACTGTAACTCAGTTATTTATTCTTTGTTCGTAATAAAATGTAAACTAAGTTTTGCAGCACAAGATCGGAGAGTTTGAAGCTGTAGTCACAAGGAGCTTATTACTCTACATTATTTTGTTAATCTAGTTTACAGGACAAACTATTGTATCTGTTTGGCGATCTTTCAGATAGTCGATTCTGGTCATGCTTTTAAAGGGCAACTAGAAAGACAGATGGAACTGGGGAGAAGTAAGGAATGATCTTAACCTAGACCACCCAGGAAAGATGGCTCTGCCAAAGAAAGCAGTTACCTGGAGTTCTTTACACAGTTGTTACTTCTGTCCATGTTTCCTTGCAGTAGAATCAGAATCATATTAATCTTTTTGTGACTTTGTTAGGTTTCAGAGTTAATATCTCCTCAAGCTGTTTCAGGGCTGCTGCATTAGGTTGTTTGTGTACTTCCCCATTTGCTCCATGATGGGTGTTAGTCCTGTATCGCATTTTCAAGTACATGACCAGTGAGGGAAGAGCTGGCAAGTGCCTGAAATATGTAGATGAAGTAGTACAGTAACGGATATCTCACTGATGCCTATAAAATAGTTACCTTGGATTTCAACAGCCTTTAACAGCTGCTCTGAGATTCTTCTGGTTCTAGACAGAAAAACGTGTATTTGTGACCAACTCTCACATCTAGCATGGCCTCTGAGTCACTTAGTGTTCTGGGTAAAGTAGGGAAGGGTTGTACTTGTGCTTGTATCTTCAGGTCCCTGTGTTCCACTATAGGTTTCATACAGAAAATATATCCAGCATCTCTTTCATGCAGTTAAAAGCTGCTGTAACCCAGAGAGAGAAATATAAGACTAGGTTTTGTGTCATATATTTATCCAGGTAGATTTTCCAGTAGGTTTACTTTTGCCATCATAAAGCTCCTGTAGAGCATATATTGAGTTAGGAAATGTTTTTGCCACAAAAGCAGAGTTGAGACTCGCCATAAAATACTTTACTTAAAATCTGTGTTGAGTTACAAGTATTTTTGGAACACAGATAAATGGCTCACGCACGTATTGTGAAGGCAAATTTGAGCAATAATAAAGGGCTGTACTTACAACCCAGTTTTATTCAAAAGCATTCAAAGATCAAGTAAGATACAGTAGTTACAAGAACACGCACAATGCAGGCATAAAGGATAATTAAATGGATTGCGAGGCGGTGCCTGAATTTCACCATTGATATTTTTTCTAGGGAGGTTGGAACACTGGCCTCAGAGAATTTTAAAAGCATGTTTTAACAAAGCAGAATCTCTTGGGTTGTTGGAAAATGTCAAGAGCTAAGGTTATGATTTGCTTCCCCTCTGCCTCTGAAATACTGAGCAGAACAAGCTCTTCGTCCCTTCTCATTTGAATTTTGACTAATACAGCCAGTATTCACAAAGGGATTTTTGAAGTAGGTTAAATAAGAACTCCCTAATGAAAAAAATGCACTAGTTTGAAATCAGTCAATTTAATTACTGTGTTTTATGAAGGCCATTACCCATTGCTGATTACTAGGGTGATAAAATCTTTAAGCTTTGGTAGCCTCCATAGGGGGTGAGCCGATCTAAGTAGAGCAAAGTCCAGTCATTATCACCCTAAATACTTGTGTTTCTCATTACAATATTCATTACTTTAGGTTACTGTGAATGCTTTGAGGGCTTTATGTAAGCACTGGTTTATTCTTCTGTAGAAAATCAATGTTGTTATGTTGATAAGTTAAAATCAAGCATTTATATACTTTTACGGTTTAAAAGAAGGCTTGGCTACATACAGGCATAGAAATATATACATTTATGCCTGTGAGTACTCCTATATACTCCTATCCCTGTCTGTGTACTTGTTAGCAAGGTTGTACTAGTCTGATAAGAAATGGAAAAGGGTATGAGTTACCTTTTTCTTTCAGTCTGTTTTGGTACGTAAATAAGGTGGAATGGAGGCTTGTGTTCCTAATAACAATCTTTATTAGAGAAGTACATTTCAAGAGGGAAGACTGGGCCGTGATCTGACTAATCTGATTTACCCAAGGCTGGTTGTTGCGGGTTGGAACCGTGCCAGTCTTGGGCTTTGCACTTCCCTTTCCCTGCCACTTCTTGCACATCATGTGGCACCACTACCTCTCTGCCCTTCTCCGTCCTTCGTTGTGGCCTTTTGACTTCAAAGTATCTTCCTAAAATCAATGTTATTTAAAAAATTACTTCAAAATCATTTCCCCTCTTTTTTTTTAAAAAAAGAACACTTGAAATGTGTCGGCGAGAGATGTGGATCTAGCTACCGGGAGAGAAGAGTGGCCGGTAGAAAGAGGCTGAACAACTTGGTGCGACTATCCAAGGAAGTCTGGTGGCAATATAGATGGCTCATGTACTTGCAGAAGTAGGAGTGCTTGGGGCCAGAGAGGGAAAACTAATGGAGCCGAGGACATGCTGCCACCAGCAAATGTGGCAGCAAGCTGGCCATCTATTCGAGTCAAAAATTCGAAGACTATTTTTAACTGTCAGAAGGCAGAAGTTACAGAACAGATAAGGACAGTGGGACAAACAGCCTCTTGAAGTGGAGCCTGACAACAAGATTTTGTGATGTGCTTCTGTGTGATACAGCAATGGGTCACACCTGGCATACTCCTGCCTATGCCATGATCATAGAGTCATAGAATAACAGAGTCTTTGGGGTTGGAAAGGACGTTAAGATCATCTAGTTCCAGGCCATGGCAGTGACACCTCACGCTAGACCCAGGCTGCATCCAACCTAGCCTTGAACACTGCCAGGGATGGAGCATTCACAGCTTCCTTGGGCACCATGTTTCAGTGCCTCACCACCCTCACAGTAAAGAACTTCTTCCTTATATCCAATCTAGACTTCCTGTGTTTAAGTTTGAACCCATTACCCCTTGTCCTGTTGCTACAGTCCCTGATGAAGAGTCCCTCTCTGGCATCCTTGTAGGCTCTCTTCAGATACTGGAAGGCTGCTGGTGTATGTCTGTTCTTGGTAACAACAGAGTTTCTTCTGTTTTTATATATACATGAACATCAAATTCCACTATTATTTTACTGCCAGAATATTACTTGTTAAAGCTAAAGGAGGAAGTACCAGATTTGTAACACGAGACCTTTCCCTTGCTGATAGACAGTGGAATTAAATGGGCATTAGTGAAAACAGACAGAAAGGGGGGTGGGGAGGGTGGGTTAAATCATCATCCTAAAAATTCAGTTGATTCTTTATCCTTACCTTCCGGTTGGTTATGGTGAAATATTTCAGTAGTTCTCCTGAGAAGGCTTGCTAGCTCCCCAGAGAATTTCATGGGGTAA
This sequence comes from Myiopsitta monachus, assembly GCA_017639245.1. NCBI lineage: Eukaryota > Metazoa > Chordata > Aves > Psittaciformes > Psittacidae > Myiopsitta > Myiopsitta monachus. The sequence goes on from CM029919.1 coordinate 5,811,423, forward strand.
AAAGACATGAGTTTCCAATATGACACAAATATCTTTTATAAGGATTCCTCGTCTCCTCATCACATGAAATAAACCAGTCAACCAACCAACAAAAATCTGACTCCAGTCCTTTTTATTCATTTGCACACTACTTTTAAAGCAAGTGTATGTTTCCTTTTCCCTTGTGAAGGCCCGGATCCTCCCCCTGCAGAGAGGATCAGAGAGAACAAGCCACATGTGACAGGAGTTAATCATGTAGCTTAATGCACTATTAGAAGGCACTCAGATAACAAAGTGATGAGAGTGGCAGAAGAGAAGCTGTAAGAGATCATTCCCTTTCTACACAGTAAAGCCTTCAGGAGGGGGAGAAGGGAGAGCTGTCTGTGACAATCTTCCTGCCCATTTTTTCCTGCTGAGCTGGGAAACATGGTAGAGGACGAGAGAAAGGAGAAAAGGCAGGCTTCAGATAGGACATACTTGTCCATCCACTCTATGTTTAGCACATCAGCACTGCCAGTGGCTTCCCTACCAGCTTGTTTGTTACTGCTTCTCCTGAAAACCTTTCAAGAGGTTTAGTGGAAAAGGTAATCTGGGTCCAGGCTTTCCATGGAAGTTGCAGGTGAGGCAGCAGAAGCTGAGTATTTTAGCTGGTCTTCCCCATTCTGACCCTGCAACCTGGAACATCAGTGAGACACCAAACTGAAGTCAATGCATGTAATAAAGTCCCAGAGTGTGTCAGTGTATGTATAAAGTCCCAGACTAACACTAGTTAAGCTTGTTGGCTGGTATTTTCTCTGATAGCTTTTATCCCAAAAGATACACAAAAAGATGTGCTACTGAAAAATGTTCATAGCTTTTAAATACCAGAAAGTATGGAAGGGAAAAAAAGTACCAAATCAAAATTCAGTTTAAGCTTAGTCTGCATGCAGCGATTTGCAAATTTCATTGAAATTCATGTATTATCTTTGTGGCGTTAAAACACTTCTGAAACAACAGCTGCTTTGTGTAATTAATTATCCTCATGATGCTTCTGTGGTTTCAACCTGCCACATGCAGTAGCAGTTTTCATTTTGAGAATCCTTAACTATGTTTTCAGTCTTTTTATATGGTTTGCAAAGTGGTCTGTATTTGAACATGAAAAAATACCTTAGTTATTTAATTTTACTTTGAAAGTAACAGTTGAACCTAAAATATCTATTGAGGATAACTCTGGGCTTTAATACATCCTATTAGGCAGCTAAAATTCCATCTTCAGTGTTTAATTTAAATGTGAAATCTATCCTTCACTGTGTAGAGCAAGGGAAATGACCATGTCTGAAGTTAAAAAAGGACAACAGCCAAACTGCTGTTCCATGGATGAGCTTTAGCAGGTAATGGAATGTGTGCAGAATCTCAGGAAAGGCAGCAACTGTCTTGCAAACCAAAATCTTTGAGCAGTTCGTATGCTACTTCTGGTCAGTGTCCACTTGCCAGCTGGAAGCCAGAAAGCCATGGCAGAAGTCCTTTACAGTTCCTGTTCTGGCATGTTTCTGGGCATGAATCACGGCGTGAACAGGACTGACTTGGTTTGGAACCGAAGCAGGCTGAGCTGAAGACACCTGTGATTTATTTCGTCCCTGAGGCAACAGTCCTTCACTCAGCTGGACTTTCAGGGAGGCACCTTTGCAGCGCAGCTACCCCAGAGGCTGAATATCTGCTATTTCAAGTGGAAGTGGTGGGACAGTTCTTCCAATCCACGTAGTTGTCAGTAAGAAAAGAAAGAAAACATAGATATAGGAAGAACACTAGGTTGAAGGCTCCTTACCTTCTAGTTTGGGTCCATTTGGTATATTTAGGCTTTCTAGTGCAATGGTGAGAACTGATAACACAGTTTAGTAGAGGAGGAATTCTCCTGATCCCTTAGCTCCATGTGTTAAATGTCCTGAAACTCACGCAAAAAAAGAATCAGAACAGTTTTCAATGACCTTGAGAAATGGCAATCAAAGCAGGACTGAGCAGGACTGAGATCCTCAGGGGAGACAAATAGCAGGCAGAATGCATCAGTATTTTTCTTAACCCGTAAACTGACGGTATTGCAGAAGCGGTGGGAAGTTAGAAGCTGCAAGAGGCTGCTTAGCACACCGCCTCTTTTGAAGCAAAATTGTGAGCTTTTCTGAAGCATGTCAGATACTCTCTCAGCTCCCATAGCTTATTAATTATATTAAATCCCTTTTGTTTCCAAGGACTTAAACAGGCCAATAGTCTCTGCCATTGAAAGCATAACTCGAGGGGATCTGTAGGAGAGGATCCCCATAACATGACTGGTGAAAGCACTCTGGTGTGCTTAAAGCACAGGATACAAGATTATAGCTTAACATTTGTAATTTAGAAAGAAGAGGTGATCTAAGGAAGCAAAAGTTATCTAAATTTCAATTTTCAGTTCTCTCTTTCAAGATGAGTGGTGATTACTCATTATTTTATCCTCTGTAGTCAGTATCAAGTGCAGCATCTGTACACATTAATTGAGGAAAGGTTAATGTTTTTGATAGCTGGGACATCATTCTTTCTGATTAATTGAGGAGAGCCTGAGCCAACTCTGATATTATAGGTGGAACTGTAGCATTGTCTACAATTAAAGATACTTCCGACTTCCTTCTTTTCTTTTCCATATGCCCCATCCAGTTTTAATCCTCAGGCTGAAGTTTCCATAGTTGGTGTCTGCTTCCAGCACAGGTTTTGTGGTTTCTTACTTTTTTCTTTTTTCCCTTTAAAGATTAAAGACAATATCATAACACAAAATGAGTAACATGCTCAAATTGAGGGAGTTAGCCTTAACTCTGACATTTCCTATCTTTGAAGTGTTACAGTCTGCAATCTTAGTGTTCTGTTAACATGCATTTGTGTGTCATGTATGTGTAATTTATGGACTACATTTTGGTCTGTTCTCTTGTTAGACTGGCATCACGATGACTGCTGCAGACAAAGAGGACTAAGTTTAAAAAAGAATTAATGGGCATTCAAATGCTTGAGTTCCTATGTAGGCCGTTTATACAGTCTATCTATCTTTGCACGTTACTTATAAATTATTAAAATAACACCATTATTTGCTTGGTATTCAAAACATAATTTACCATCAAATGTGTAACAATTCAGCAGCTACTGTTCTCCTTAGGAGAAAAAGTCAAAGTTTGCTGAAAATGGATTCAGTTTCTGCTTGAGATTAAGAGGGGTTTTTTTGTCATATAAGCTAATATTTTGTCTTCTTTTTACTATGGCAGCACTAGTTAAATCAGACCCTGCTGGTGAACTGCAAAGAAATAAATCACAACAGACATTAATCTAGATGAGGGCTAAGTAATTAACTTCATAGAAGGGTGGTGTATACTGTGTCTGTGACACTAGACTGACTGCTGCGCATAGAATAAATGCAGTATTTAGGCTGCCTATGGTATTCCACCCCTTCAATTAAGTAAACAAATATATATAGAGCTACTCTGGAGTGTATCCTTTGTGGTCTAAACACTGTGTCTTATTAAAATCATCTGCATGCAGTATGTGGGGTTTGAGTTCCTGCCAGTGGTTTCATCCATTGTTAACAGTGATGCTCGGCTCTCCCAAGAGTTAAATACAGTGGTACTATACTTCTGTGGAAAGGGTGCTCTTGGTTACTTTGGTGGCCACTTCGTTGCATATTACCTCCCACTTTGTTTCCATCCATGTGTGTGGCATAGGGTGTTGCCTGGAAAAATACAGGCTTTTTCAGGAAAAAAAAATCCATATAGGTTGAGAAAAATATCAAAGGCGGTCTGTAATTGATTCTGGGGGGCGAGACCAGGGCCAGAATAGGTGCCTGCCTGCCTGCTCTCTGTGTGCATATCAAGATACTTAATATTGCATTTACATACCTGTTTTCACCTCAGCGAGAGTGGTAAAACGTCTGCTGCACTCCAGAAGATAGGAGCAGTGGCTTAAAGCAGAACTATATTTCTTGGGTTTCACTTGTAAGTATGGCAATCCTCATTCTGCAAGCACTCTTTTTTTACCCAGAAAATGAGGCTGATTGTCTGTTCTACTTCTGAGAGAACAGTCAAGCTGAAGCTGTTATATTTTATCATCATTAAAAATATTTATATCTACAATGTCATAACTGCATTCAGATGTTAATCCATTGCACAAAGGGTTAGGAGATTTCAATACAGTTCTTAATTTTCGAGGGTGATATGGGCAATATAGGTTGACAAAAATTCTGCTTAGAGAAAGTAGCTAAAATGCAATTCACCTGAAGCTACATTTATTTGATGATGCTGTTAAATTGAAAGAACATACAAATGATGATAAACCACATACACAAATAACTTGGTGCGAAGGCTGAGATTTTAGTCATTCCTTTACCAGACTTGCTGTTTCCCACAAACTCAAGTTAATCTGTATATTTCCTAAGCTCTAATTAGCTATCTCTTCAAAGAGTGTTTATCTTGCCCTTCTCAAAAGCGACAGAGTATTTTAGAGATTAGAAGAACATTAATTTTCATACAGTCTTTCTGTTCCCTGCTGGATATAAGGTTTTTTTACAAATACAGCTGTGCTGAAGCAGAGACAAGTAAACAGGATTGGCTAAAATAAGATCAGCCTTTGCCTCTTTAACAGCAACAGACCCAAATGCAGCTAATAAAAGGTGTGCTTTAATCAGAAAGTTTCTGATCACTAGGAGCACAGTGAGTAGCTATAGAAACCCATCAGCTTAGGTCAGAACAAGGTTTTCTATATACAAAAATAAGAAAGCATTCTGCTTCTTCGAAATGTGTTTGAATGGGCTGCAGGTTTTTGAATGGGGAACCGCTGTCACCCCTACAGCAGTATCTTGGACCACCATGCAGGCTCGTCTGCAAACATCTAATTGAAAACAGTGTGTGGCAGCACGGTTGCGCGGGCTGGCTGCAGACCACATACTCCGGCAGCTCATTCCAAGTCGTGGTGCAACGGTTCATTTTCAGATTCTCTTTTTACACCTGTGTCCATGGGACGTGTGTGTTAGGAGCGATTAGTCGACCCTTCTGGTTGGAAAAGTTCACCCCTTCTCAACAGTCAGTGACAGCGCTGAGGAGGTTCTTCCCATGGCTGGTTTTGCTTTGAAGCATCTGAAATCTAGGTGAAGACGAGAGAAAAAAGTGATTATTTACCTGGTGATTGGGATTGCACGATACTGTCACCAGGCATCAGTGCTGCAGGTTATGAGCTGGTGCCAGGTAGATTGGCCTGTGAGGTACAGTCGCTGAAAGGTTAAGTTGAACACACAACAGGTTGAACGTGGATGAGTCCAGAGGAGGGCCATGGAGGTGATCAGAGGGCTGGAGCACCTCTCCTATGGAGACAGGCTGAGAGAGTTGGACTTGTTCAGCCTGGAGAAAAGAAGGCTCCAGGGAGACCTTGTAACAGCCTTCCAGTATCTAAAGGGGACCTACAAGAAATCTGGAGAGGGGCTTTGTTTCAAGGACAGGACAAGGGGGAATGGCTTTAAACTGAAACAGGGTAGATTTAGCTTTGACATTAGGAAAAAGCTTTTCCCTGTGAGTGTGGTGAGTCACTGGCACAGGGTGCCCAGAGAAGCTGTGGCTGCCCCATCCCTGCCAGTGTTCAAGGTTGGACGGGGCTTTGAGCAACCTGGTCTAGTGGAAGGTGTCCCTGCCCACGGCAGGGGGTTGGAACTGAATGAGCTTTAAGGTCGCTTCCAACCCAAACCATTCTGTGATTCTATGACTGTGCTCTCTTTGAGCCTATGGGACATTCATTCGTCCAAAGTTGAGGCTGCTGCTGAAATTGCATTTACCTCCTTCTCAGGAGAGTTCCCAGACCTTAGAGTAGAGCTGTGCTAGAGAAGAGCATGGAGGGATGAAGGCAGGAGGAGTTTGTCCACTTCCATCCCAAAGATTTACAGGCTCCAGGGAAGGCAAGCAGCCAGGAATAAAGTGGAATATCCTCAATGAATAATTCATTTGCTGGAAAGTGGTTTTTCAGAGAAACTGAAGCTATACAGAGATTTGGACAAATTGAGCTGAAACACTGTCAGCCATAAAAAGATGGATAGATGGGGAATATACAAAAATCTTGAAATATGTTGTAATATCTTATTTCAACCTTCTGGATAGATTCCTTTAAAAGGCACATTCAAAGCTTTGGCATTTTTGTCTGAATTCTCTTTTATTTTTCCTTTCTCTTTTTCAGTAGTCCCAACTTAAAAGAGCAAATGTTACCGCGAGGAATTAAATGATCTGAAAATCATAAATTTGTCACGAAGATAAATTTGTGTTGATTTGTGACTTCAGGCATTGGTTTTTGTTGCTTTTTCTGTGTACTTGGAGAGCCCACCACAAGCAGACAAAACTGTCAGCATCAAGAGTTGTCTGATCAGAGCACCTCCTTCTCATGAGTTCTCTCTCGCAGTTTTAAGAGTAGCAGTGTTCAGTGCAGTTGCTAATAGCACAGTCTGTGGGAAAACACGGGAAATAGTGTGTATGTGTAAGATCTCTGGTGCATGGACTGGAAGCTCTGCACACAGAGGAAATCTCTGCCTTGACACGAAGATGGGAGAGGCTGCTCCTGGTGAAGCTCACCTTCATGCTGCTGCCTGTGACTGGCCTGGTGAGCCTCGGGGGCCGTGGGCTGCTTTTCTCTCTTACCAGATGCACATAAACCTTCTCCTTGGTCAGTACGAGCATCAAGGGGGGCACATTTGTGCTTCAGGGCTGGAAAGCTGACAGGTAAGTGAAGTACTTGGCCAGAGTGATCACCCAGGAAGCACAGGGAAGCTTCAGAAGGTTCAAAAGTCCAAGGGCTCTGTGGTGGAACCACAGGATATAATCTTGTCACTGCATAAATCACGTAGAACTGTGACACATCAGCAGGACAAAGCCAAGTGGAAGATTAGGAAGATCCTAGGGGTCATTTCTATTGGGTCTGGTGATTTTCTTTATCTGCAGTGGAAAATAGGCACAAGTTGGAACAACCTTACCTTAAAACTTTATAAGCCCTGTTCTTTCAAAGTCTGCTGTAGCCCCATGACTCTGAAAAATGAACCCAGGGACCTACTGTGGTTGACCCATACCACACAACTAGACAAATCCCTTCTTTTCAAATCCAAATGTTTAGATCCTCTCCAGTCTTTAAAGTAGAGCTCAATACATTATCACCCAAAACAAGAGGGTGAGTGTTACTATGGACAAGGGGCTTCTAGCTGGCCAGGAGTCAGCTACCTCTAGCAGATGGGAAGGAGAAGAACAAGAGGATAGAGAGATCTCAGCTCCTAATTTACAATCCTTTTGCTGTTGCGTCCCATCATCTCAGTTTTCAGGCCCTTTGTATTCTGTTCTCTTCAGTCAAAAATAGCCTCTGCTTGGTATATGTATATAGGGTGGGCTGGGGAAGCACAGGCTGGGGAAGATTTGTGTATGTGTAATGTCTTTTATCTATAATAAGATAAACTGATAACTGTAATGCCTTGCAGGAATGGGCAGAAATCTATTTCGTGTTACTATCTGAAGCTGCTCAGGGCTGGCTGACATTACCAATCCACCTCTCTGGTGCTTATTAATTGTGGCTGATGTGTGCAGCACGGAGCCAGTTGCAGCCTAGGTTGAACCCATTTTGCCTGGGGTTCTGAAGGCTGCTGGCTGGACAGTGCTGCCCAGGGAGGCTTCCCTTTTCCAGCCACTTTGCTTGTGTTGCACTGTTCAGTCAGGAGGTGTGTGCTGGGGAGTTCTCTTCTCTCATCCAAAATCTGTTTATCAAAAATCACAGTAATGGAGGTGGTGGGAACAATAATTCAGAGAGTTTGCATCACGTAAATCATTTTTAATAAGCAAGAAAAAGGGCTTGTGAGACAGGTAAAATCTCACAGGTGTCTAGTATTTAGTATGTTGCATGTCTTTGTTATTTGTGTACATTATTGATCATGTAGGAGGCCCTTACAGATGCTTACAGATACTGAGTGATTTTTGAAGACTATTTTATGAAAGTGAATTATGGGAGAAGATCTAGAAGGATGATATTCAAGAAAACTTTGATTATTATTGGGTTTCTTGAGGAGGCCCCAGTTGTCCTGACTTAGATGTCTTCCCCAGTTACAAATGGATGACCATCCTAACATCTAGAGAAGATGTTTTCCTATGCTAAATTCTCACTCCTGTAACCAGCTGAGCATGTGTAACGTTGCAAGCAGAAGCAGGTTTCTGTGGGTGCGTAAACCTGTACTCACACTTGCAGGTCAGCAGCTTGCAGACCGAACTCTTTTGATATTTTAAAAGCCAGACAGAAGACAAAAGTACCCCTCTTCCAACAGCTTAACAGGCAAAGTTTAGCTGAAGTCACCACCTTGCTTTGATAATACTGGTTCTCCCCATTAGAATTGCTATCTGATGCAACCTGGTATTATGTTAAAGCAGTGTGAGTAATTCAGTCAATTAATTAGGTGCGGGTAGCACTTACCTTCCATTGTCAAGGGATCAAAGGAGAACACAATAGCACTTATTTTCTTGTTCAGCTCCATACCTTAGTGTCAGTTCATTCAAATAACCTTCTGGCCCAAATGTTACTGCAAGTTATTGCATCACCTTATTACACTTTGTTGAGCGTTTCTACCCTGCCTCAGGATCGTGACTGCTGTGGCTCAACAGGTGCTGCTTTGTGGTACCTGGAAGTGGACAGAGAATGGCAAAAACGTTGAACAAAGGAGGAGCCCCCGGATAACGCTAAACCCTTGCCCTTCCTCTATGAAGTGTCTCCTGGCTTCTTCCATCCCTGCCCTATTATTAAGAGAAAAATCTTGTGTGCAGAAGCTGAAAGGGAGATTGCACAGGCAGGCCCAGGCCTTCAACACGCGGGGGGTGTTGATGTGCCCGGCTGAAGGAACTCCAGCGGAAAATGACTGGAAGGGGAGCGTTAATTCAGAGAAGAATTTGAATTGGAGTTGGTGGATACTTCTGTTTTTATTTGAGGTCTTTTGCTGTATAACTGTTGCGGTTCAGTATTAGGGCTTTCACAGGAAGAGGGGGAGGGCAAATAAAACTCAGTTTTTGCTTTGACTTCATTATTGCCAAGGTTTTCCTCTGCATTTCTGAGGAATTTCTGTTAGAGAGGTTTATTTCACTAACAGTCTATTAGCAGGATTGGCCCCCTCATTGAAAACATGATGCAGTCCATGAGATTAAATAAGGCAAAATAAGATGAAATTCTAAGGAATTAAGTCATGTGTGAGCACTGAATGTTTTTGTGTCTGTGATAAAGGTATTCGATTATTAATTGTTTTATGAACTGAGTCAATAAAAACCAGGCCTTGCTAACTCTGTCAGCTGACAATAATGCCCTTAATGCATGCATTTGTGGAGAGACTCTTCAAGTTTGAAATACTATTTATTTTAATAGGCTGGACCTTGATTTTATTTGTCTGTGTCCATGCTGTGGAGTAAAGGAAATGAAATCATCTCAATGTCACAAATTTACTTCATTTTTTTTCTTTAGAATGACATATTATCTTCTTTAGCCATTTAATACAACGTAATGCTGTTTAGGGCTTTAAAGGACAGGGACAAATGAGCGTTTAATAAATTCAAGAAATCCTTTGCCAAGGGTGTTGTTGCACTTTAATGATTTTAGAATCATTAAAATCACTTATTTCACTACTTGAAATAAGTGAATATCATTTTATGTTTTTATTCTAGAGTTTGATTAATGGTAGTGCTGTACATACAGCAACAAATAAAATCTGTTAGGACACAAGCAACAGTAACAGGGAAATTGCAATACAGTTGGTTTTGGTTGCGTCTGTGATAGAAGGATCTCTGCACTGTCCCTTCAGTTACTGTACAGTAGCTTGTGTAGGTGTGTGGCTATGCTGAAACCTGCGCTACAGGGTATGTGCGCGTTGGTGCACTGACCTCCAATCTGATGTTGCATTTCCTTCTGCTGAAGGTTTTTGAAAGAACTGAGCTGTCTTTCAGGTAAAGGCCATGACAGATCCACATCGGTGCGTGTGAGCGTGAGAGGCAGTTGTCCCAAATGTTTTACTCCTGAAAGTCTGTTCCTGGGAGAAGTAAAGGAGAAAAATGCAAAGAGGGGAAGACAAAGAAAGGGAAAGAGAGACAGCAGCGACTCCGGTTGTGGGGGGCTGAGGTGACTTTCACACCGGTTTCATCTCTCAGTACGTAGTCTCAGCAAGTGCTGCACTGTATTATATTCAGTATTCCAACAGGCAAACCCCCAAACTTGTTATACCTCAGCCCTTCACAATGTAACTGAGTCACTGATAAATGCACTATACATGGGAAGCTCGAAGCATGCTATGTTTTTCCCCAAAATATTGGATGTAGAGGCAAAACCAGGTACAATGTAGTTGAAAACCTGTTCAGTGCCATTGAGATTTGGAGGAGATGTTTTGATCCAGTATTACGAATTCCTGTCCATGTGGTTAACACTGGACTTGCAGCAGTGAACATGGAGCTTTCACACGTGGTTAACACTGGGCATATACGCAGGCTCTTTCCCCAGCTGGGCTTGCTAGTTCATGTAATGAATCCTTCTCTTGGTCTCCAGTTACATGTATCACTGTGGGGATGGAAGGAGAGAATATCCACTGCATTCCAGTACAGTGTACTATACAGCCTTGTATGCAGCTCTAACCTGCTAGTGCCGAAGGGACATAGGCAGCCAGCCATCTGCATTGCATTTTGGCAGTGTTTTAAAAGAAGTAAGTCAGTAAGGTTGGATATCAGGTACCACAAACTGGATTAGCAAAAAGTCGTGCTCACTGTTCAGTCTAAAGGCATCCATTTGCTAATTTATCATCTGCCCTGCAGTTACCAAACAGTTGCCTTCTTCAGTACCAAGCACTGCACAATATATTGGAGCAGCTATTTTTTCATATTGCATTCAGGACATGATGACAGGGCTTCAGCGGGGCGGTAAAAATGGGCATATCATTCATCTGGGTGCTTGTTGCTGTTTTCTGGAATCTGAGTTAATGAAAACAAAGTTTGAGAAAACTGCCTCTTTTTTTGGTTTGTTTTAATGATCTGAATCCCAGCTTGCTTTATCTTCCAGAAATTGCAGTATTGGATCCAGCTGGAAATGACTGCAGTATTATTTTGCCATAGCACTAAACCGTTTTGTCTGGAAGTTTAGCTATTTATATTACACATCCCTCTTGAAGCCTAATGTTCAAGAGCTCTTCATTAGAAACATCAATGGTATTAAATGGAAATGGATCTTGCATGATGATATAAAAAATCAGACCAGCAATGCAGTACCCGGTTGGTATAACATGTCCGTTGTAATGCATTTCTTGTAATTGTGAATTCCTTCACATAGAGGAGGGTAACTAAAATAACCTAACCTATTTATTTTACTATTAAGAGCTTTAATGTACTTCAGGAAAACAGTTTCAATACACAGCTGTTAAACTCTGTTACTACTGCGCACATTGACCTTGGTCCTGCAAACAATTACACTTGGGCACAGCCTCGCTGACTTCAAATGGCCAGCAGCTCACGTGCGAGGTTAAACAGACGTGTATATGCTTGTAGAGATCAAGGCCTCGCCTTAAATCTGAAATACTTTAACCAAGGGGTAGGTTTTGCAACAGCACGCCAGAGAGAAACTTTGCCTCAGAATCAAGCAGATGATAGAGCTTTTTCCTGTGGCACTGATGCAGAAGCTCCCGGCTGGTGCAGAATTGGAAGCTGCCAGGTTTGTCCTGGAGCTGGGTTTGGGAGGCCCATGCCTCTGCCCTTTGCAGAGCACAGCTGCACTGACTGCAGTAGGAGCCCTGCTCATGGAGGTGCCTCAGTTTGGGGCTGGAATGATGCTGACCAGCCTCCCCAGGTAGCGTAATTCCCTGTGGTCTCCCCGCAGCTGGCTGTCCCGCACAATGACGAGTGGACCCGCTTCGCCCGGACCCTGGTGGAGATCCGCGCCAACCGGGCAGACAGCGAGGAGGAAGGGGCGGTTGAGCTGTCTGCCTAGAGGACAAGGAGCAGCGGTCGCTGACACCAGAACAGCAGCTTCCCCCCGCTGAGTACACCAGTGTTCAGTGTCAGAGTCAGTCCTGCTGTGGCTTTCGATGCCAGTGTCTGTGCCAGTATTGCCCAAAGCATTCCGTATTAATCACACTGCTTTACACAAGGCTGAAAATATCCAGAGCATTTTCATACTTTATATTTCTGTCTGAAAAGTAAGAAAGAAAAGACAAATCAACCCTTTATGGGTTTAGCTGTTGCCTTTTAACTACTTAGTAGCTGTATTTAATAGCTAGGAACCCCTGGTTAAACTTGTGCTCACATTGCCCTTCTGGCATAGTCCTATTAAATCCATATGAAGCCAGATATGATTATGTGCAGATGTGGTGTGCTTCACTGTATGGGACTGGGCCAAAGACTTCAGATGTGGTGTTTCACATGGTGACTTACATTATGAATGGATGTACTATACGAAAGTTGCTGCTCCTTATTTATTGCGGTGTGCTGCATGGAACATATTTATTTGAAAGCATTAAAATAAATGATCCTAAAGCATGTGCGTAATGAGAGAACTGCATTGTCTGTGTGCTGCTGTAAAGGTTACATTAAAGTCCGCATAACAATTACAGTACATCAGTTCTGCTTAAGATGTAAGATCTATAAAGGTTGGCTTGAGTGGATGGAATGAGTTTCCTTTCCTTTTTTTTCTTTCAAGATGCCTATTATTTCTAGGCACTTTAACTATATTTCAAATACGGTTGGTCACTGATACTTGTCATGCAAGTTAACACTAACAGTCTGACAAAGGGTTGTGGTTCCCAAGTATGACACTAGTATTGCCAATAAAACATATGGAGTCCATCCTGTCGCAGTGTGGTTCATCTTTCCTTGCCAGCAGCACTCAGCGTGTTCATTACCGGTCACTGGGATAATGTGACTGCCCTGACTCACAGGATGCTCATGCAGCTGCTATGGGAATAGACACCTTTGCCACAGGGACTGCCCAGCAATGGCCTCACACGCATCGGATCCTGCTACAAATCTTACATGAGCAGACAGTGATCCACGTCAGCTTCTAGGCTTGATTCATGTCTGGGTTTTCCCTCTGTCCTTGGCTGTGCACATGCAGAGCAGCACCATGCTGCCATATGCACTAAAAGAAAAGGAATTGGAAGGACAAGACCTCCTAAACTGTATTAAGAGACAGGCTGGGGCAGGGAACAAAGGAATATTCTCCTTTATGACAAACTCTTGTGGTTTGAGCAAAGAAATGTGTGCAGCCTGATCTCACCAAGTGCCCAGAGGGACACCTTGGTGGTGAGGCTGCTGGCTGTGTTCACATCTCAACATTGTGCTGAGCCAGAGCATGGCTCCGACACATGGATTAGGCAGTGGCTCACAGTCCCTTGGGTAGGCGGGTGAACCATTACAGCAAGAAATACGGAAGTCAGACAGCAGCAAAGATATTGTACGTAAATTTGGAGGGAACCACATCTCGTCTTTGGGCAGTCATGCTGAGGAATGTCTCATCTAATACTCTTCAGAGCTATAAGCAAACCCAGACCCACTGGGAAGGCTCTGCACTGCTAAAAGGCAGAGTAGGCTAAGAAAGTGAATACTACGGAGAAGCTGGATTTCCCTTATCCTCCCAATGGTTAGGAATAACTCCCAGTAAGAGTGTACAGGCTAGTTTCTTCTTCATGGTGGGACATGAAGCGTTCCAGTGCCTGTGGACAGGCGTCCTGCCCACTGGGTTGTGGTAAGCGGTATCTTCCACCAGATGAACTAGTTTACAGAGCTTAGATACCCTTGTCATCGTCTGGTGGCTCTGAGAGCAGAGCCACACATGACGGAGCCTTGTGTTCCTTCTGCTTCCCTGGGCACTTTGGGAGCTGTCCCGAAGAACCAGTGTAGCACTTGCGGCACTGTTGTACCTTAAAAGTGAATGCTAAGGAACAACCAGGTGAGACACTTGGGAAGCAGCAGCTTAGACATCATCTCTGGGTTGGTTTTGTCCAATTTCTGTCTGCTCTCTTTTCCAAAAGCACATATAAGTGTTGGCTATGTATGTGGGCACACAGTGCAAAGGGGAAGGGGGTGGGAGATGCACAATGGCCATTAATGGAACACAAGATTAGGAACACACAGAGTGCAGATGCACACACAGCAAACTCATGATGTGGCTGATGAGGAGAGGGGGGACACTTGCTGCCCTTCTGCCTCTGCAGTACACGCACATCTGAAAGTGCGGGGACACTGTGAGGGTTGTAAAGGGAAGGAAGGGTGTTGGACCTACGGTGTCTTCCATACACCATAACCAGTGCAGTGGAAATGGCTGGCAAATGTGCTTCCACTTTTTCCATATTGCTGTTCAGGTTTTGGAAATTAAGGCGGGGGGATTGCATGTTCTGCATGTTCGCCTTCCAAGTCTCCCTATTTTATGGCATTAACAGCTTGTAAAATGGTTTTAAGAGCAGCCTCAGAAGACCTTCAGCATTTGCTGCTGTGTGCAAATGAATACGACCGAAGTCCCTCTTTTTACTCTTTTCTCCTTTTTGAGAGGGGTTCGGCAGTACACAGAAGGAACAATGAAAAGGTCCAGATTTCCACAGAAAACAATATGAAAGGACCATTACTAGCAGCTGAAGCAGAGGGAAGAGCACCCAGTAAGAACAAGAGGCAGTTACTCCCCTTCTGTTGGTCGTGGCTGCTCTTCAGTGCAGTTTCTGACCAGCCCTTGTTGTGCCTTCCCAGGAATCTCCGACTGTTTGTATGATTGATTTTCCTGCAGCTAAACAAACGGCTCCACCTCACCGGCTTTCCAAAAGAGCCCATGTGACAGATGTTCCTCAAAATCCGCCTGGTAGGGAAGTAAATACAAAATTACTCTCTATTCTCAGCAGATCTTGCTTTTTCAGCAGTCTTTATACTGGAAGCCCTGTCCAACCTGGTCATGAACACCACCACAGGTGCGGCAGCCACAGCTTCTCTGGGCAACCTGTGCCAGTGCCTCACCTCCCTCACAGTGAAGAACTTCTGAATGTCTGATCTAAATCTACCCTCCTCTGTTTAAAGCCATGACCCCTTGTTCTATCACTACATGCCCTTGTCAGAAGTCCCTCTTCAGAATTCTTGCAGGCCCCCTTTAGGCACTGGAAGGCTGCTCTAAGGTCTCCCTATAGCCTTCCCTTCTCCAGTCTGAAAACCCCGACTCTGCCTTACTTCACAGGTGAGGTGCTCCAACTCTTTGGAGCTTCTTTGTGGCCTCCTCTGGACTTGCTCCAACAGGTCCATGTCCCTCTTGTATTGAGGGCTCAAAGCTGAGCAGAGTACTACAGGTGGGGTCTCACCAGAGCAGAGGGACAGGATCACCTCCCTCGACCTGCTGGTCACGCTCCTGTTGATGCAGCCCAGGATACCGTTGGCTTTCTGGGCTGCGAGCGCACACTGGAGCCGGCTCATGTTCAGTTTCTCATCAACCAACACCCCCAAGTCCTTCTCCTCAGGGCTGCTCTCAAACCAGTCTCTGCTCAGCATGTATTTACGTTTGTGTAGGACCCTGCTCTTGGCATGGTTAAACTTCATCAGGTTGGCATCAGCCCACCTCACAAGCGTGTCAAGGTCCCTCTGGATGGCATTCCTTCCCTCCAGCGTATCAACCGAACCACACAGCTTGGTATCATCGGCAAACTTGCTGAGGGCACACTCAATCCCGCTGTCCATGTCACCAACAAAGATGTTGAGCAAGACCGGTCCCAACACCGACCCCCGAAATAGTTCAACTGCAAAGTCTGAATTTCACAGTGGTGTTTGAACATTGAGGTTGGTGGATTCCTGCTTGTCCCTCTGCCATGTGTGCGCTGGTGAGCCGAGAGGCCCAGCAGCAAGCAGCGTGATGTGCGTGCACACCATGGGGTGTATGGCAGGTCATTCCTGAGCAGGCTGTCCCCTCTTGAGGAAGATGCAGAGCAGTCTGTCAGGTTTTGTATTTTTAGCAGGTTTAGAAAAACCTGCCCGTGTTATTTTTGAAGCCTGTGGTATGTTTGTTCACAAACGTGCCCCTGCAAACTGTCACTATAAAGTCAGCTTAAACCCAACCCATTCCCCGGGGACCAGGCAGAAAAGCACCCCTCCGCTTCCGCTGGGCTGAGAAACACAAGCAGGGAGTAACTGCTTCAGAAGCACCCCTACCCACTCTCATGGCGATAGGTAACATCACCAATACCAGATCATTTCTTTTGCCTGGAAGCGCTGTCACAGGGACTTAGGTGGCCTGCAGGAAGCAAGCACAGTTATATTCCTATCCCAGTCCTTTCACACTTTGCGTAACTTGCCCAGAAACACGAAAGGGACAAACATCTACACACTGAACATTGTCCTCGGGGCCTTCTGTTTGTTTGCAAGGCAATCTGACAACTTCTTGGCCTGTGAGCTTTTCAGAGCAGGAACGCAGTCCTTTTGTGTCTGGAGGAAGCTGACTGTGGGCACAGATCATCCCCAAGATCTCTGGGCACTGCTGTAGTGCGCTTTGAAATGTTTTCAAACATGAGCTGCGTGGTAACGAAGCAGTCACTGGCTCTTCAACGTTCTGCCCCTGCCTCCATCATCTGCTGGCCCCGAAAAGAAGGGCAGAAGGACAGAACCTCCCCACAGAAGACAGTTAATGGGGAAGAGGAGAGCCACCATGTGTTGTGGTGGGGGGTGTCAGTCCGGCCTTGCTCATCTTGCCTGCCAGGGAGAAGATAAAGGCTGCGTGGCCTTCTGAAGTGGACCTGCCACAGGAGAGATTTGTCCCTGCTGCTGGTAGCATTGTCCCTTCGCCCCTAGAACAAAGGATAAATCACAGACATGCTGCCAGGCCTGGGAAAGAGAGGGCACTCGTAGGCAGGGAATGAACTGCACCGAGTTGTGAATTTCTTTCGTCAAACACAAGCAATGGTCTTTATCAAATGAGCCAAGAAGTTGTGCAAGTCTGACAATAACCCAGCTGCAGTCCCTGTCCTGTTGCTGGCTACGAGGCACCAGCTGCACTGAGGTCCAGCAGCATTGCAGCGTGCTCCGGCCAGGATGGCCAGTGTCCTGCTCTGAATGGGAGGGAGCAGCTGCTGGCTGAACCCATGCTCATGGCCAGGAATCTCCTGTCTCAGGCCGGGGAGGATGTGTGGCGTAGCACTCTGATATCTTCCCTGAGCTGCTGACTTTCCACAGAACCCCCCGACAAGGCACATCAGCAAAAGTGAGGGAAGAAGTGTAAAACCAGCTCTTAAATAGCCTGAAATCTCAGGTGTCAGGCACACGCATCTCCCAGTCAGAAAGTTTAACTTTTATGACAAGCCAAACCCAAAAATCTGACAGTTAATTCTGGAGTAATACAAGGGTCAGCTTTTTTTCCCCATTTCTGAAACGAAGGAGCTGTCATCTGGGGAGATTCAGATATACAGGGTTGGGGGGTGGAAGCCAGCAGCTGTCAGAGCCTGGCATAGTCTCTGGACACTGGCTTAGACAGGCCCAAGATGCAGCTGCAGGCAGATGTCATCTCCCCTCACGCTCATGCTAATCCTGCCACGATTCCATTTCACTCGTAACTTCAAAATGCGAATTGGCCCAAGAGAATCATTTTCATGATGAGCCAAACACAAATAGAGTAACAGAGTGATTTCCACTTCAGTGTTCTACAAGTCGTAGTACAACAATTCGACATCACATACCTCACTCATTCTTCTGCAAAGACACTGCGCCTATCCATTCCCTCAGTTTATAGTCACTGTTGAAGGCACCCACCACTCAGCCCAGGAAGACAAGCAAGACCAAATTCTTCCTGGTCGTAAGAGGTATCACAGGAGACACCCAGCAGTGTTTTCAGCTGCCCAGGTAGTCAGACTGTTTGTAAACCTCAACCTCACCCCAGAAGTAAAGGTCAGAGAGTCACAGAATTGTTAGGGTTGGAACAGACCTCTGGAGATCATCTACTCCAACCCTCTGCCAAGCAGGGTCAACATATCACAGCTTAGCCCAATCCTGGCTTTGACTGAGGAAAAGTTCCCTTTTTTCAGTGTCACCTACACCAACAGATGTCTTTTCTACACAGGGAACTACGGAATTTGTTCTCAAGCTGCAGGTGTTTTTGTAGCCTACATGTTCCAAACATTAACTTCATCTTAACCTAACTTTGTAATTGAAGTTGAACAAGACATTTGATGTACTACGCTATTTCTGTAACAGAATACCATGTGTGCATCTGTTTGAAAGGTTTATTTCTATCTTCATAAATACATAATTTTCTAAACACTGTGCAAGGCACCAAAAAATTAAGTAAAATCTTTTCTGTTAGAGTATTTTAATCTCTTTAAACTCAGTGAAGTAAATAAGAATCTGAAACCACCTATTTGCCAATTACAAGCCAGCAGTTAAGGCAGGTACCATTGATACAGTGCATGAATTTTCTATTGCAGTTATTTAAACAAGCAGCGTTTTACTATAGAAGTGCATATACAAACTGAATTCCAAACACCAGCAACCCAAGATAGGCACCTAGTTATGAAATTTCCTTGTATGTGTAGTAGAATGCCAAAAGTTCTGCCATAAAGTGCAAAGACTATGGAGAATAACACTTTCTTTTGAGCATTTTGATACCAGTAACATAATACAACGGCTAAACATTTATAAATGTGGTTTCCATTACAAAAACATGTTCCACGTAAAAGCTTCATAATACAATCCAGAAACAGACCTTGTGCGTGTACATATTTAAAAAGTCAAAGCTGTACTGGCATACTTAGGTACTGGGTATATATTTGCTGACCTCTACAGACACACACCGAGTTTATCACTGATTTCCATGTACAGTTGAAACCATTCCACTCTGAGCACCGTGACATCCACTGAGTTCTTCCATCTGAGTGACGATGTGTGACATCCGCCCTGGTGATCAGCAGCGGAGCACTGTCTCTAAAATGATCTAGTTCACAGCTCTCACCCAGCCCTCCCTAGCGAACAGAACCTAAAATTAGTGTCTTCCCAAAACAAGCACATGTCAGATGTGGACAAATACATTCATGGTCCCAAACTTAAAACAACTGGTAAGAATTTCACAGTGATCTGGTTAAGGAAGCACAAAGACAAATGATTACATTTCAGATGAAAATTATCTTAAAACTCAAATGAAGCTAAACTGTTACATGATGAGAAGCTGAAGGAATAAAGTATTTACCAATTAGAAAAGTGGCTCTTTCCCAACTAATAACAAAAAACCTACGGCAATAAACTTAGGGTCCTACTGCTGCAGCAGCCTTTGAGGTAGGTGGTGATGGCTTAAACCGAGGTAGGTAAAGTCCAAACTTGTTTTCAATCCCTGCAAAAGTGGCAACTGCCAATTTATAACCACCAACATGGTCAGGGTTAGGAGCAGGGAGCGTGATCCTAGATTTAGGAACTGGCTCTGATCCAGCTGGTTTTCTGCAAAGTAACAAAAACAATAAATTAATTTCCGCAGAGTAAGATCAGTGTCCACAAAAAAATCTCCTCCATAAACTAAGCTGAATGGGACATCTGAGTGCGCCTCCCAGTAAGTAACTAAATTAAATGCTAAAATGCAATGAGAAATACCCTGGTTTAAAGCCTTTCAGAACAGTTAGGTGCCTTCATGTTGACTGAGTATGGTCAAATCCAGATAAAATTCGTACTGCGTTAAGCACAACTGCAATGTAGGGGAGCAGGGGTTCGTAAGTCTCTGCTGCAGTGCACAACCAATCCAGGAGCCTAGCAGAGTTTAAGTAACTTTTTGTGGTGGCTTTCAAATTACTGCCCCCAAAGATTAATAAATGGTCTGCAGCTGCTCCCAGGATCACACTGAACAGCAATATCATCAACAAAGACAGGAAGCAGAGCTGAAGCTCTGATAAACACGTTCTGGTCTTGGTGACACCTATAGACTTTTTTGGATGTCAAATGCCGTGCCTAATGAGGGGCACAGCTCCTCCACCAAACTAATGAGGACTAACGCAGAGCATATCCTGACCTGGCAGGCATCACAAAGGAAGGAAAAATCGCCAGCTTATGTCTCCCCTGCAGTTAAATCCTCAGCCCATTATTTAGCCTCTCACTGTCTCTGTTTACACTAGCACAGGCCCTCAACTTGAAATGGTGATGTAAAACATGGTAATGTTTTGCTGTGAAGCAGGTACTGGAATACCATCCTCACCTCCACAAGTATAGTGGCTTAAACAGTATTTACAAAGCCTTTGCAACGTGTCCTCTGTAATAGCAAGACCCTGACTCTGACAAGTTGAGGAGCACCAAGACTCTCTCAGTACCAAGCGCAGCTTCAGGGTACCAGGCAGATTCAGACACCGCATACTTACACTCCCCCGAAGTCCACGTAAAACCATCTCTGCAGTAGCTCATAAGTCACCAGAGTTACACCAAACTGAGGAGAAGATCGAAATACACGAGCTTGAAAGAAAAGAAAAGAGGTCCTCAGTGAGAAAACCCACAACTGGAAATCCCTTTGTAATCAAAGCTCTTTTACACACCTCCTGCTCCTTTCCACAGAGCCTTTGGACCTTCCTCTCGAAGAATCTTGGCAAAGCAGTCCACCACACCGCTGTAGGTGGTCTGTCCTGCCCGGGCAGCCACCTGCAGCCTTGTTTTGATGACATCCGCAGGGGTCACCAGGGAGGCTGCTGGCATACCTGCACAACATAGAAACCATCAGTGGGCATTCACTGACTTGTCATATATGCTACACACCTCATTCACCCTGCCTTTCGTTCTCACGTCAGGAGAATCCAGCCACATTGAGTTACACAGAAGCTGAGAAGGAGAACAAGCAACAGGAGGCAGTCATTGTGGATGTGGGTTCACCCAGAAAGAGCTTCTCCTTAAGGAACAACCATATCTATCACATGCTTCCTGCCAAGCTGGGAGGCACCGGCTCCGTTTTTCAGTGCCAGCCATAAACTTGCATAGTCAATAAGCACAAAGTTTTTGGAGGTGGGGTCGATCTTCCCCTTTCCTTTTCACGCCTCTCTGTGGCTTCCGGCATTCCAGCTGCACACTGTGCTAGAACTGCCTGTGCACACACACACATACCCCAGCCCCTCAACACAGCAATGTCACTGAGAACCAGATAATGCTGTGCACGCTCAGCAAGGCATGAGAGCTAAGGTTTAAAGAAAGGGTCATTCTTCTCATGAGGCACGGCAGACTGCTCGGCTGCAAAGCCACAGCTCAGATCCTCAGCAGAACACTTGGAGGAAGATTTAAATTTACCCTGGCAGATAATCAACTGACAGTAAAAAAATACCAAATGGCCAAGGGGTGGTATTTCTAAAACCATCCCTATCCAAACAGAGGCTGCCCATGTTTAGAACTGAAAAAGAAGAAGCCAAAAGAAAAAATAAAGCACCAAGACTGTACCCAGAAGACACTGTCTCTTATGGTTTTATTACTTTTCCATTCTGCGTCTGTTCCAAACCAACTTGGTCAGATGTAGATGCATAAATCTGCTTTGCTTTTTCTTTTTTTTTAGGCTTAATAATTCTGAAACAACGTCTGTCCAAACCAGCATGGTCTGGCTTCAAGCACCAGAGCACCCTTCCTGCAGGCTGCTCTGAGAAATGTAAGCGTGTGCAGATCACCAAAATAAGAACTCCTCCTCCTCCTCTCCCGGACCCCCCAAAATAACTCACACACTGAACTTGCACAGTGGTCAGCCTGGCAGGCAAGTGCTAAAACCTGGCAAAGGTTTCTGAACTCCAGAAACACTGAAATTCCTTTTTGCTTAGCCTTACCCACACCGGGATATTGGTTGAGTCTTCAATTTAAAGCCGGACTTCTGTCCTTCAAAAGCCAACCAGTGTTTTCAAGGAAAACCAAAGGACATACTTAGAAACAATTCTGCTCACTACATGTTGACTTCCATCTCCTTATTCCTCATTCCTTATTACTGAGGATATCTTGCAGTTAAAGATGTTTTTATTCCTATTTTTAGGAGCTACGTGTACAGGACAAAAGACTTTACAGACAAACAGGAATTTACAGATCACTGCCATGAGAAGTGTAAAATCACAATAAGACAAATGGCACAGCAGGAGCTGACAATAAAAAAAAAAGGGCAAGGGGAGGAAGTAAATGGAGAAGATACAGCAAATAAGAAGATACAGCAAATCAACGAGAGATCCTGTAGCTGATGTTAGAATCAACTCAGAAAATGCTGCGGCACAATAGGTTGAGACATCCAGTGAACAGTGGGAAACCAGAAGCTAGATGACATGCATGTTGCATGTGACCCTAACAGCAACGAAAAGGAAGAAAATACACTCAACACAAGCAATGCCCACTGGCAGAGGATGCAGGTGCACATCTGAGCATGGCCAGCTTAAATATCCCAGCAGCAGGGGCTGTGGAAAGGTGGTTTCCCACGCCCAGACAGAGCTCACACACACCCCTGAAGTCCATTGACCAGGCGAGATCCTCGGCCAGAGCAAAGACATCAGCCCAGAGACCAAGCCAGCGTTTCAGAGGTGATGGGGGCTTTGGTTCATCTTCCCCTTGACTTTCTCGTGGCCAAACAACGCGCACATACACCCCCGCCATGCTTCACTTGTACCCAATAAAATAAATTCCTTGTTTTTGTAAACAGTACAATGAGTTTTGTATCTTTAACACTGTAATTTGCTCATGAGAGTTAACCTCAGATGGGATTCACAGGAAGCACTGGATAAAATTCACATTAGAGCTAGTTTGGTAAGCCATATCAGCAACAATAAAGACTGCTTCTGTGCCTGAACTTCAAAGGGATGGTTATCTCAGTCTGCAATCACCTGACAATGGCTAGAAAGAGAAAAATAGGAAAATCTAAGAAATGACTTGGCTTAAAAATGCCAGCTTATGTTTCAAGCCTGTAAATATGATCTAAAGTTCAAAAATTGTTTTGTTCCATTAAAATGGGTGAGAAATAAGCTGGCTCTAAGCTCCTGTTGGGGGGCTTGGAGGCTGGCTCTGGTCTGGGGTGGGGGAGGGGACAGGACAAGGGGGTTTTAAGCAGCAGTCATTTGAACACAGTTGGTTTTCCTAGTGCCAGGTCGATTCCTCTGTATTATGAGCTACTGAATATAGAGCTCTACGCTTCAACAAGACAAACTAACTGACCTTAGCGCTATTCTAAGCCCAGATACTGGCTATAAAAGGCCCCTGCTCCTCAAGAGACACTGTCCTGTGTATGTTGCCACTAACAGTTTCCCCAGGGAGAAGAAAGATTAAATCAAATGCGAACACATAGCTCAAACATCTCTCTATGGTGGATTCATGCCACTCCATCATTTTCCTCACCTGGCACGTCACAGCAGCCTGTCAAAGGGCCACACTGGAGAAGTCAGCTGCTGCTTGGAGAAACCAAGCAGCCCCTGAAGAACAGTGCCTGCAGATGTGAGCCCTCCTGCTTGCTACACGCTCCCGCAAAGGCCCTGTTGCACAAATTTTCAATCCAATTTGCTTCCTAAGGGGAGAACCATGGACACAGCAGGAGCAGGGCTCTCAAGCTGCACATTCCAGAAGGCAGTTACCCAATGGTGGTCCCTTTTGGATGCAGAAGCTGGGTGCTATGCCAGGAAGCAGCTATGCAGCAACCATAAAGGCAAGAAAAGGCAACAAAGAGTGTCTCTGCCTTTTCCCTTAGGCTCTGGCACACTCCAGTTAAATGCATCTGTGACAAGTTAACCACGATTTTGCTCTCCTATCTGCTGTGTAGCAAACTAAACCAAGTAAGTGCTCAGGATCACACTGGCACCTTTGTCACGTCTGGGTAAGCCAAGAATCAGCAACCCGTGGCATAGCAGAAATGTTTTCAAGCTTTTCTGTTTTAGTATTTAAAAAAATGATAAGGGTAAAATCTTCATGAAACCAAGTAATTGCATGGGATACTGCAGGTAGCAAGTAACTGTCATCATTTTGTCACGTTATGGCATTGTACTCGGAGAGCTGTACTGCTAGCATGGCTTTTAGACTCCATGCACCAAAATTCAAAATTCCTTTGATCATAAAGAATTTCACAACTGCCATGATTTTTTTTATAAACCTTTTGAACAAAACTTTACCTGTCAGTCAGACATAGCCAAATCCAGCACAGCAGCTTCAGGAGGAATGATGATATATGATAACAAAACAGCACTTAAATCTTTTCCTTTCTTTTACCTCCTGAATGTTATGATTATACCAAGATCTGACAGTATATTTTTAACCTCAGCTCAATCTGCAGCGTGGAAGCTTGCTGTTATTTGAGCACAAGGTTGCAAAATTCAGTACAGTTGCATATAGTTCTGAGCTTTTCAAAGTTCTCACTGCCGTAACAATTGCACTGCAGGTGCAATACAGCTGCCATGCAAGAAAGCAATTTGGGCACTTACCAGCTATTGATCCAGCCAAGAGCAGATTTCCAGGGCTCACCCTCCCATCTTCATTTGCAAATGAAGCTTTCAAATGAGCATAACAGGGGAAGTAAATGGCAGAGAAGGGGATATCACGCAAAAAGCATGCCTTAGCACCCTGTGTTGAAAAAGAGAACAAGTTTGGAGAATGAATAAATTTAACACAATAAACTGAGCATTAGAGAACAGACCAACACTGCAATTTTTTGTTTTGTTGCAAAGGGCTTATAGAAAAAGCAATTTCTCTTCTCAAAATTTTGAGAGACCCATGTATTTCACCCTGTTGAGGAAAGCCTGTGTATTGTTTCTTGGTTCAGTAATTTCTGTCATTGTATTTATCTTGTCTACCTGTTCTCCCTCACCTCCTAGTATTGTAGTTATTTGCTGGTAACAGAGAAAATGTCATGTGTCAGAGTAAACTCTGATAACACCTTTGCAGAGTTTAATACCTAACACTGTAGGCATGCACCCGTAGTGGACGTTCTGGATGTGTCTGAAGTAGATTGGGCCACAGGGCAAGTCTGTCCCCTCTCATTCCCACTTACAATAAATACTTCAGGGAAAATAGTGCCCTGTCCATGCATTTACACAGACATTACAATTGAAAATGCAACATGTATTGTAGGAAAGAGGGAAAGGAAGAGAGAGCAGGGCCATAACACTAACCCTTTCACAGAACACTAACAGGATCATTTACTTGTGATTTTTAAATTACAAGTTATCTGGGATACAGTTTGTTTCAAGTAAGTTTCAGCTCTCACTGTTAAATTTGTCTTACTATCAATTTGTCGGAGTGGTACAAACAGCCAGTAAAGCTACAAGTAATACAGCTGGTCTCAAGTCTAAGAGGGTTGCAAACTGGCAAGGGAAGCTTTGGGGCAGTGGCAAACCATTAGCTGTTTTCCAAGCAGGGAGAAAAGCAAAAAAACCGCTGCGGAAGGTCAAAAAACCCAAAATACCAGAAAATATCCATGCTCCAACAGCAGAAGGGACTTGCAGTCTACCCTTCCTCAGTGTGGGGATCCAGAGGACACCAGAGCCTGAACACACCAGGACTGAGACCAGCAGGAAGGCACAAACAGGAGGTGGCTTTGGAAAACAGGCAAAATCTTTCAAGCTTGAGAAAGAAACGACTCATGAATGAGCCCAAGCCTCTTCTCTTTGAAGCAAGGGTGGAATCATGGTGAAACTCCTTGAGGTTCATCCACAAGCCCTCCTGGGGTGCCCTCGTTACTGCACTTTTCTTGTGCACAGGTCTACCAGGGCATGGCTCAGTGCCAGACATTTCACAGGGGGCATGCTAATAGCCACCGAATTCAATTAAATCTAATGATATGCCTGGACATATCTGGAAGCCTAGCTTGTACTATAATACCGGTTTAAATACAGAGCTTATTCAAGTTGGATGCTGGTTATCAAGCAAAGACGCAAGAGCTGCAAGGTGTCAGAAAAGCTGCAAAGTTGCCTTTCGGTGAGGTAACGCAGGGGTGGGCAAGCAGGATATGTGATGGGAAAACCAGATCCTGCCAGACGGTTCCCACGAGATGCTAATAAGCACAGTTTGCAGTCAGAGAATGCCTCTGAGAAAATACAGGTTTATCAAAAACCAGCCATTGGATCTTCTAGTCAGACCTTCTGTGTGTCACAGAGTCAGTTCTCGAACACGTGGAGCATAACCTGCCCTGCTCCAGCCCCAGCTGCTCTCCACCATGCTTCCCAACTTACTTCTTGACATTTTCAGATGAAGAACTAACTGCTTCCCTTGACAGTCTGTTCAGAGGTTAATGAGTCCTGCTGTTCAGACCCTTTGCCTTGTGGCTCTGCTGGATTTGTCTGATTTATGCTGCCAGTCGCTGGTTCTCATTATGTCTTTCTCAATACACTAAGGAAAATGCCATAAAGGAACTTGAAGCGCTGCTGCTGCAGCCGCTCTGTTATGTGCCCACACCAACTGGGGTTATCAGTCACAGGACAAAGCGATTCTGGGCTGAATTCTCTTCTCAAAATTACCTGCAAAGCCCATACACTTTACCTTGAGGGCACACAGAAGGTCAATCATTTGTATTCACCAGAGACATGAGAATTCTGGCCTCTTCTGCCCAACACAAACCCATTTCACAGTTTACCTTTAATCTCCACATAAAAAGAGAAGACTAGGGTTTTACCAAGTTCTGCATGAAAAAAACCCCAACTTTTTAATGATCAAATGTCTGCACTGTATTCACCTTGCAGAAAAATAAAGAAACTCACTAACGAAACATTCACAGACCAACATGGTTTCTTCAAGGACGTATTTTTAGAGCATGCTTTTCCTCAGAGCAAATCTCCTCACTGCCTTTGCCCTCAGGGCACGTTACTTTTATTTTTCTTTGCAATGTTGTCATTAAACACTGAGCACATTTTTTTTCCCTCTGCATTTTTTTCATACCCTGAAATATCTTAACATAGTTAAAATAACTTGCAGAAATCAGCAAACTCCAAATGCAAGCAACTCTTAACTCAAGCCAAGCTACTACTATTCTTCCCCCTTCATTAAAAGGCTCTTTTTCATGGGCAGAAATGGCATATTGTTAATATCACCAATAATATACGGTCAAGCACACAGAGAGGGAGGGATGTCCATCAACTTAGTTGGCTCAGTGTAAACAAGACCTGGATCAAAACTTGGATCCACTTTAATAATAACCCAGCTTGGCTCCTGTCCAGCATCGCAACAGTCTGAAGTTTTCCCCCATCGTTTCATTTAAAGTCTAGGAAAGCATGTTTAAAAGTAGGCCTCATTTAACTTCAAGTTAATCATCCGCAACCAGCCTAGGCCAATTAGGAAGGCTTAGGGAGATTGGCCACAGTATCTTGAAAACCAAAAGAAACATTTATTTTACTTCTCGCACCTTTTTGATGTGGACAACGTGCTGAAAGCCAAAAGGAGTTTTAATCAGTCCCCAGAAAGCTGTAAGGATCATCCGTCCCACGTTTATTCTGGCAGCCAAGGTGCAGACCTGCCAGGCATGAAATTGTTGGGAGATCCTACACACCGTGACATGCGCCTCCCTCACACAACAGCCAGTTGGCTCCCATCTTCAATCTCTTTAATAACCTTAAAGCTCTTAATCTCGGATAGTATCTCACTGAATAAACCAATGGAGGCAAAAAAAAACCCTGATTGTCAAAGATTCTGATAAATAAGCCCAAGTCAGTGCTGGGGCAGGTTCTTTAGCATGCTAATTCCTGCTTATACCAGCTCTACCTGCAAATAAGGCTCTAAACAAACTATTTCTACTACAAGGGGAGGGTAATTATACTGACAAAGGCACCTCTGTGTCGGGTTGGGCAGAAGGAGCCGGCAGGTCTGGGAGACGCAGGCTTAACCTAGTCTCCTGCAGTGAATGCACATTGTCTAGTGCAGGGGGAAAAATGCCAGACTGAGGGGACCTAGCAGCATTCAAGACAACAGTGGTGCACCTTGTCTGAGAGGGTTATTTAATGCTTCTGGCACCTGTACTTACAGCCACCCCCTCTTTTTCTCCTTTACAGGTTTAGAATTTATTTGGCATGTATAATTGTTATTTTGATCCTATAGCTACAAACAATAGGCAGCATGTCATTTCTTGATCATTTTGCATTCTTCTTGGGTTTTACTACAGACTCAACCCTTTGGAATCGCAGCCCTAACAGCACCTAACAGGTTTTGTAACAGTCAGTCAAATATTACTGGCATTTGCTTTCCAGGGCTGTAATTTTTTATACTGTAAAATGACATTGCCTTTAAAGCTGCTATAGGGTTTTATTCAACTATTTTTATGCCAACCAAAATATGAAACCGATTTAGCACATCAAGTTAGAGGAATAAACCGCCCGATTTCAAATGCTGTGCCAGCAACTCTGACTCAGTTTGCAGATAAAAAATACTGCTCTTCCTAGTTTAAAGGCCCTTTTTCTTGGTTTTCAAAGAAAATTTCTGAAGAGCAGGTTCTCACATATGAGAACAGTCACAAATAGCCACAGTGGATGCAAATTAATACAACCCTAACCTTTTACTACTGCGTTTTCTGTGTTTATCATCCTGCTGTAAACCCACAACTTCAAGAGGTGAAATACCTCAGCTGTTATCAATGCTTGGTACACATCCTGTCACCACAGATTACACCTTCCAGGTCAACACACCAGAAGCCTGTTTATGAAGGTGTCAAATAAACAAAGAGACTTTTGGAAGCTTTTCCACTAGTTTTGGAAAGGCAAACTGTGTTGGCAATATCAGCCACAGCACAAATCTGAGCTAAAGGCCTTCTAGTGATTGTAATCATAAATGTTACCACAACCAACGTATCCTTGTATCCTTTCCCTGAAGTATCATATACTAATATAGTACTTACCATCTTCTTGGGATCACAGAATAACTTTGTTGTGCAAAATTATGCTCTGGCACTGTCTGTTATACTGTAAAGCACTACTCAGAATGATTATTTATAGAAGGATTAACGTTTTATTAAACACTTCATGGCAGGTATTTTATGGATATGAGTTTCTATGAGGTACAAAATAAGAAGCTGTACTTAGAGTACATATTTACATGAGCACTTTAAAGATGTCTTTCAAAACCAACAGAACATAAATTCAACTGTCTTTAATGGGACTTTACGCATATTACTCAGTAAGACAGGCAGGAGACAGAAAAGGTATTAGCTTATCTTGTACAATTACTTCAACATTCAACTGTGACCAGAAACTAAACGAAACGTATTAAAACCACTGAAAACCAGAAATGTATCTTTTCCCATTTGTGCCAACACAAATGACATTTTGCATTAGGTTAAATTATATTTTCTCTGACTGGGTTATGTTGTCTTTCTATTTTTAAGACTAGCTGTCATCTACAGAACATCTGTAGCTAAAGAAGAATTTACTAGTCTTAAGCTTCCATGCACTGGCGCTTTCACAGCAACAATTAGTGGCAGAAAGACGACAAACAGAGGAAACAAATTCCTTCTGCAAAAGTGCTGTTTTGTGCCTCCCCAAAGCAGCAGCTGGGGTTTGAGAAGTACGGTGTTTTAAAACAGTTATTTACACAAGCAGTTCAGAATTTTAGGCACAGGCAGAAAAAAATATTTGCTTTCTAGCTTTAAAGAACTACAGGAGTTCAAGCCAGCAGTCGGCTTAACAAGCTGCATGTGTCAAATTTTTTATTGCTGGAATTAACATGCATTGAATTTCTAAACTGCAGATCATTACAGAATGGCCTGTATCTTAACACCCAGTGAAGGGACAGTGAGTCTGGGAGGAAGCTTTGACTTTAAATTGTTGTGCTTACTATGACCCGTCTGTTTCTCCAGACCTACTGGTCTTCAGTTCTTGGTGGGGAAGGAAGAGAATCTAAATTTTCTGACCTGGACCTCCATGCATCGTGATAGCAATTTTCCCCTAAATAAATACTCTCTTGAGATACAGAGGTGCACCAAGATAATACTGATCTTCAAGGACAGTCTCCACAAAGCACTAGGATGTTCCATTCCACTGTGCAGAAGGCTGAGCAACCATGTCAAAAGACCAGCATGGATGAACAAGGAACTCATGATGGAGCTCAAATGCAGAAAGTAAAAAGGATGCAGAGGTGGGCATGGACTACCCAAGACAAATACAGAACCATTGCCTGGGCACGCAGCAATTGAGTTAAAAAAGCCAAGGGTCAGCTGGAGTTTTACCCAGTAAGGGATGTAAAGGGGGAGTAAAAGGGGCTTCTGTAAGACCATGAGCAGCAAAAGGACAACTAAATAGTGAGGCAGTTGCTCCATGAGGGCAGGAAATCACTTTTACTTTTTACTAGTAAAATCTGCCCTCAGGCCTCTCAGCTCTATGAGCTGACCTGAAAAGTCTGCAGGAGCACAGCATTACCCTCAGACAGAGCACTTAAGCCATGTGCACACAGACAACCTGTGAGACCAGAATATACACCTCCAGCGGTGCCGAGATAGCTGGTGGATGTCATTGTGAGGCTGTTATTACCTTCAAAAGGTCAAGTCAGCCAAGGGAGTTCTGGTGACTGGAAAAATATCACACCCATCTTGAAGAAGAGCAAGAAAGAAGATCTGGGAAACTAGAAGCAGCTTGGGCACACCTATGTCCCTAGGAGCTTTACGGAGCAAATGATCCTGGAAGCTATTTCCAAGCATATGAAGGGCAAGAGGTAGATAAGGAACAACCAATATGGATTTACCAAATTACAGCTGACCACCCTGTTTGCCAGACTTGTGGATGAGGGGACATCCAGCAATGGATGTTGTACACCTTTACTATAAGAAAGGATTCTGAGATGGAACATGAGCTGGACTCTCAGATTAGTGGATGATACTGCATGAGGAGAGTAGCTAGTGTGCTATAGGGCAGGGCTGCTATTCAGAGACACCTTCACAGGACGGAGAAACAGGCTGGCAAGAACATCATTAAATTCAAATCAGCAAATGCAAACTCCTGCATCTGGATTGGAAAAGCCCCATGCAACAATACAGGTTGAGGCTGAGTGATTCACGCCATCAGGTCTGCAAGTAGAGTGGAACACAGAGCAGGGATCTATCTCAGCAGAGTACTACTGTGAATTGTTTTGTGTCACTAGCACAGTTAGAGCATGACGTTAACATGCCAATGAATGACTCAAGTATTAATCTCAGTAATTCAAAGGGGCATCAAAACTATGCAAGTCAGCTTCTCAGTGAACCTCAAACAGCTACTCATTTGGACTAGAATACTTGGATAATTATGATCATAATCAATAAAAGATTCACTCGGCTGGATGCAAGAAGGGTTTACATAGCATTTCCTTTGTTAATTTGTTGACATGAGACGTAAGATTTATTTGTCTGTGCCTTGGTTTTCTCTGTTAATGCCAGACAGGAACACTGAAATTACCTATATACGGCTGTGGGGCATTTTATTTTAAAATCCACAGAAAGTGCTTCATAGGTGGAAATTAATGCAAAATATAAGAACTCAAACAAACAGTGGACCTTGTTAAGACATGCAGGAATTTGCCTCATGAAGCTAAGATCGACATATGCAATTCTTTGCATCTTCTGGCTGCAGCTATAATTAATGAAAATGCGTTCTTCCTCGCTGACTACTTGCAGATCTTCACCTGAATTTCAGAATAAAAGATTCACCAAGACTAAGCAGAGCACGCCAGATCGATCTATGGTACACCTATGGTATGACCTATGGCACAGCCTTCAAAATGATTTATTTGTGACTTGGGGAAAGAAAATTTTCACTGCAGTCCTTGCAACACTATAAGCAAAAAAACACAAAAGCAGAGTGAGAGAAATAGAAAAGCCACTGCACCACAGACTGGATGACTAATCCTGATTTAAGAGGTTTGTAACTTACCAATACAAGAGTAAACTCACATTGATGAGAAAGGGAAACACTTAGGCCCTACTATGAGCTTGCAGACCGACTGGTAATGTTCTCATTCATCACAAAAAACAATTGCTTAAAAATATCTGTACTTTAAAAAATTATCATTATGGTAATATTAGTTGCAAGTTCACATTACATCTTCTGGGCTCCATCTTCCTGTTAAATATGTGATATCCCTCCACTGATTCTATCTCTATAATAATGCTATTTTCTCTGCTTCCGGCAGTACAGACAAATCATTGATCTTTACTCAGCCATTATGTTGAGGGAATCCCTTTTCTTCCCATCTCAAAGCAAGATCTTTAAGGAAATTCTGTAAGCAACAGAACATCCTGCCTCTCTGTACAGCTTCTCGTATTATCCTGCCCTACTTGGCCTCATCTAGACAGTGGCCATCTTCACCTTTTCCAGGGACACAGCATTACAGGCACTCAGTATCCATTAATCCAGCCATCAGAAGTGAATTATTTGGCTGGTCATTGGTGGAAACTGCTATACAAAACTTCAGTCAACCCTTCTCGAGCAGTTTCACAGGGATTTTTAAGAACTCAAGTGAAAAGGAGGAACATTATGGAATTGAAGAAAACCTGACAGAGTAGTTAGTTTTTGTTGGATTTGTTTTCTTTTGACCACAAAAGAAAAAAAAAAAAAGAAAAACCAGGCCATATCAAACAGAAAAAAAGAAACCAGAAAATTCTGTTATCGACTATGAAATTAAATATTGATTTACATTTTTGAAAAACAATTTCTTTAAGGAAAACTTCGGGGGAAAAAAAGGCATCCATATATTTCAAATGAAAATTACTGAATTGAAACATCCAGAATTTTGCTTTCAACACTTGCAAAAGAAAATCAGCTGGTCCAAAATCATGGCTAAAATAGGCCAGTGTTTAAACAGCTGGACTACTCACATGAAGAACCATTAAGCCTATAAATACCAAGATTCACAAATAAAACTGTTTTCTAATACAAGGACCTAGTCTTGTTCTTATGCAGCAGCATGTCTTACTTAGATCTACTAAAGCAACTACATTCAGGGCTTGAGAGACAAGCCTGTGTCCTGAGACACAAAAGACAAAGCTAAAACAGATTAAAGATGCAAATAAGAGTCGTTTGTATTAAGAGTGAACAGCATGAAAAGTACTGAGATAAGACAAAAAATCCTCATTCCTGTTTTATAGCTTTAAAGCTATGACTCACTATGAGTAAAAGCATTCCAGGGCACGAAAATATTTCAGTTCTCATTAGTGGAACATTTATTATTATTTGATGTTCACTTGATCATTATGCTCACTTAATTTACTAAAAGCACTACCAGAGACAGTAGCATGTACCAAACCTAGTTTTGCCTGAAATTCATTTTAGACCATTGATTCCTCTGGGTAGCATCTACTGGGGCTGGTGACTTTTATGCAATGAGTTATTCATCCCTGCCTAGCATTACCAGCACCACCAGCTTCACCACAAGCATTCAGGAGAGGACTGTCTTTGCCTTAACACTGCTGCTCCATAAACATCTCAGGGGAACATAAAACTTCTCTGATACAGACTGATGGGCTTGCAATGCTATGAAGCCATTCCTTCCTTTGCCTGGGTAAAACCATCCTGAGGAACTACAGAATGAGTTCAAAATAAACTAAGCCATAATGAAGAGGAGGCTTTAGTTAAAGGAGTTTCTTGTTCCAAATCATTATGTGACTGCACCAACTCTTGCTGGCGTACAGGACAGGGGGTAGACAGGATTGCCATTTGCAATTGGGCACAAGCCTTGTGACATTGCCTGTGTTGTGCTGGGTGGATGACTGTGATTGCCAGGTTAAATTCTGTAGATTTGTCAAATCAGTCAAGTTTTTGTAGGCAATGAATCCAAACAACATAAAAAAGGACATGAACACAAAGAGTAGTGTGGAGAGGTGAGAGACACACAGAGACAACAGAAGAGTAAAACCAAAACAAAACCCTTCTGTGGCTTTTCTTGTGGAAGCAAATGGACTTAATGAATGAACCAAACTGTGTAGCAGGCGATTAAATAACTGTCTGTTTCAATGCAACACACTGCTGTAACTAGCTCCTGTTCAGCTGATATATTCACAATATACAAATATTATACAAATATATACAAATATTTGCTGAGTATCTACGCTAGGAAACAGAAATAATTCATAATATAATCCAAGACATGAATGCCATTTAAAAATGGAAAACTGTAGCAAATTCTGCTCAGCCAGAGTGTTTCCTGAAGCCAGTTCCTTCAAAGGGGGGAAACACATCTAAAAAAATGCCAACTTTAGTAAACTAGTTCATCAAGCTTTCTCATGTTACGTTTTATTTTTGCTGCCCAAGTAAAAATCAGTAGCTGCCCTTCATTCCTGCACAGCCTCAGGGATGTACACTGTTTACCATATCCATGTTTTCAGTTGTAAATGTTGACCTGATCAACACTATAATGCCATTTACCAGTCTACACAATAGCATCAGCTTCAGTAAAACACCTAAAAAATTAGCAAGTCAATTTAAAGGGAAAAACAACTCCTCATTAAATCCTATTCAGACCTGCAACTTCTCTCCAGGCCAAAACACACATACATCTACTGGTGAGCAGGCTTCCTCTTTGTAATGCTAAAAGAACAACTCAAAAGGACTGGATGCTTAAAAATGGAGATGGAATTTAAATATTGTGGAGGAGGGGGACAAAGCTTATCTGGTGCTTTTTGAAGAATCTCCAATTTACAGCTGTACTGCTGTAAATAAGGAACAGAGTTCAAGAATACTGCCTGCTGCACTGGAAATACTAACACAAACAAGTCATGTGAAAGCTTTCTCCCAAGAAGTAGGTTGCAGAATGCGGACACACACCACATGGTGCTCTGCAGTATATGGTATTTATTATAGTTTTTGTTTCAATACTGCATGTAATGGCTATCCCAGAGTACTCCAGGACCTTTCACACTCCCCTGTATCTCATCTCCTTCATCTCAAAGTATAAGGCAGTATGTTAATCCTTTAAATTATCTGCAGCATACATCCTATTAAACAGATGTTTCTAATCCTGCTGCAGTCATTAAACCTAACTTTATTTCTACACATTTATGTATCTATGTGAGGACAGTAATGTAGAAAGCAGAATTGTAGAGTCTGTAGTATATATTCATAAAAGCAGCTTTTTCTGATATTATTTGTGGCAATCTTCTTCTGAAGTAACAAGCAGCAGCTTGCTTTAGGAGTTTATTTTTATGTGGGGCTCCCACTGTCTGTATTTCTTCACTATTACTGTGCTGCAATTAATTCCCATCACCAAACTGACAATGACAGCTGGGAAAACTGCTGAACCAAACACACAAGAGAAAAAGCACAGCTCCAAAACTGTAAGCTCTGGATCATGAAGCAGATGAAAAATAAGTTTATTTTTACACCAGGCAGAATATCAGAATTGACAAACTAATCCTCAGTGAACAGTACTTACACCTGCTGAAGTGAGAAAAGAAATCACAGTAAGATTCACAAAAATCACATGCTCAAAAGCAGACATTTTCTTACCTCAGAAATGAAAATGGAAGATACAAGTCAGAATTTTTTTAAAGTACAATTAAGTCCACCTATGAAAGTTTGTGAGAACAATGAAATGATACTTTGATTTTAAATATTCATAACTGGCTTTTAATTCATGTATATATAAAAACCCATACCTTGTAGAGACCAAAGAAGCCCAAGTCCCGTAATACACTGAGGGCACTAACTCGTGGACCAGTAGTAATTTCTCCAGCCACCTGTAATCGAATCTTGACAATTTCCAGTGGATTGGTAAAGATCACTTGAGAGCCTCCAGCCTGAAATTAGAGGCGGAAGGCAATACATTAATGTGTGACATTATTCGTAGCCTACATCCTGTTACATTTAAGAGAAGACTTTCTTAATCCTGCTGTAGCTGGTTAAGCTATTAGCAGACAAGAGTTTTAGTACATTGGTAGTTGATGAACTGCAGCTCACTGGGTAAGAAACACACCCCCACCATGAGAAGAGTGGTCAGGGAAAACAGAGAGGAAGCAGGTGAGTGTGACCCAGGACAGTCAGCTACTGCAGGACAGTGCAGCACGTTATACAGACACCAAGTCAACTCTTGCTGCAAGAATACATTCACCAAGACAAAGTTACACAACCCTGACAAGCCAAGAACACTGTAAAGCAAGTAACGAAGTGAAAGGCAAAATCAGTAAGTAAAGAAACTGAGATGTGCACGCTAGTGCACAGAAAGTGAAAACATATTATTGAAAAGCCAAAGTTTGTCAGAGGCTTTTTTAACTTTGGCATGACTTCATAAAACAAAGAACACAGGGATTCCAAAGACCAGAACGACAGATAAACTGTGCCTTTTTAAAGCACCAACTGAACTACCAGTTTCAGTGCAATTAAATGCTGTCCGATTCAAGAGTCTGAGCTCCACATCATTATTTGTGCACCAGGTAATAAAGAAAAGGTCTATACACTGAAGAATTCTATTAATCAAGAACCACTAGATGCTGTTAATGTGTCAGTCTTCGTTTGTTGGGAAGACATCACTCAGTCAATTTTGAAAGTTACACTTAAAACACAACAGTGGCCAGCATTTCAGACTTCCCACCAGCACCCATAAAGTTCATCTCACAGTATGTAATATAGGGCAAAACCTTTCTGCTCCACTAACAGATCTCGAGTTAAAAATTTGAAACAAGGGAAAAAAAGGTTACATGAATGTTACCTAAGTGTATTCAAAACATACTCATTCAAACCTCATCTGGCCCAAATTCAACAGACTGCCATTCTAACTTCTCTTAATTTCTTAATTACGTGGCCCAACAGCTATGCCCTTCTCTAGGTTCTGAAATCACACAAACTATTCAAAGGGCAACCCTCACCCTCCCTGCCACAAAACAACAAGGTTTTTTTTCTAGAAGGTAATGGCTAAAATGAAACGAGTTGCATATAAAAGCACTTGCATCTAGCCATGTCTAGTACGTAAACACTATCTGCACATCTTTTTTAAATTATCCAAATGTTCAAAGAATTAATCATAGCTCAGATTAACTATCATTCAAAATAAAAAATATGTGCAGTAATATGGTTTAAATAATGTGCTGAAGAAACGGCAAATCGCACGAACAGCTACTCTTGCCTACCACTTAGACTGAGCATACACAGTGTGGTTACAAATTAAAGTCTTTACATAACCCCCAAAATATCCCAAATGTTTCCTATTTTGACCAGAAAAAGCATGCTCTTGTGTAACTCAACTGGTTTTGACTTTCAAATTGGCGTAATTTAATTTAACTGCTTTTACCAAACCAGAATCCTGGTACGTATAAAACTGCTATTCTTGTTGCCATCAGAAATTAAGACTGATAAATTATTTGGCATATATACTGACTTTAGTTTTGCACTGAAACTGAAACATATTAAGTAAGCATTCAAAATAAAGAATTGTTTCTTTCACTTGTCCTTATGGTGAATTACAAATGCCTATAAGATAAACATTTTGCTCTATGTAATACAAATATTAAGCATTCACACATGCCATCACACATATTTTCTTCTTACAAGGAAAAAATCCCAATTGCAGGTGATAATGTTCATTTGCAAGTTTGCTATACCAGAGCCCTCCTCCGAAACACACTACTTACAAGCTACTACCAACTGATCTATGTTAGAACAAATAAACTACTTTTCCTCAGTATGATATTCTTGAAGTTCATTGTGCCATGACTCCATGGGAAGTGTTCCTTCAATTTTCACTACGGGAAAAACGTATTAAAATTTAAAAGATGACAACAAAATTAAGTTTAATGTATTATTATTACTGTTACTATTATTAATATTAATGCACCAGAACACTGAGCAATTTAAAAACCTATTAAAATGTTTTTTTAACACTTAAATCTATAAAAATGTTTAAGTGAATGCCATATTTAAAGAACAGAAATAGAAACATCTATCTGATTTTAAAGGAGAATAAAAGCAAATAATTTCTGAATTCAAACAGTACTTCAACTGCTAGCACATATAAACGCGTATGTTTGCAGATTCCAGCCTGGCCACATCGACACTTGAAGCATTAGGTGTTTGTGGCTCTGGGTAAATCAGACAAGACTTCCTCTCGCTATTTAAAAAACAGGGATGCTATTATTTACCTACTTTATACAATCAAGCTTGCTCCATTCAAACTTTTAAAACACTTGAGACCTGCATGCACCAGGCGTTACCAGAAAGACAGCCGGTTTTGCTGCCCACAAAGCAGTTTTGACGAAAGACACTGGAAACTTCCAATGAAGTCTTTCCATGGAACTGTCCAGATATTAGTGCAGAACTCTCTGAACAATCTTAGTCATCCTCTGAATTTGATCAAAGATATACTCCAAAAGTCAAATTGTGAATAACTGAAAGCGATGAGCCAGACAATACCTGACACAAGGGTCTCAGTAGGAGGGTTTCTACCACCTGCCTGCTTTGTGATGGATAGGAAAGCTGCTTTATCAGCCTGTGCAAAGGCAGTTCTAGCAATAACAAGTATAGTTGCCTGGTGGGGAGCTTTTATCACTCTGTTATTTAACCATCTGTGCTGGTAACTGTAGTTCCTTACTCCTAAAATGGGGGGGGGGACACGATGGGGGACGGGGGACCAGAGATGGCTGCTATACTCTCTAATGAAATGATTTACTGCTTATCTAGTACTGGTAACTCCTATTGTGTTACTCATCATCATAGCATGCAAGTGTCTCATAAATATTAATGGTATTTCCTCCCAGTGCTCCTGTGAGGAAAGTACAATGCGTCTGGTTTTACAAGAAGGGGATTTGAAGTAAAGGGGTTAATTGTACGTCCAGTGCACATGTCCCCCTAGCTGAAACACACACAACTTGTAAGAGTCTCATGAAATCCTGATCTCCAAATCAGTAGCTTGAATCACAACAGCATTGCTTCTGTCTTTTTTCTGAGTCTTCGCATAGTGAATGCAACGAAAGAAATCTTATCAACCTATCTTTTTTCCAGTCTGTTCAAGGTGCTGGTATAAATGTTACTGAAAGAAACAGACAAACCATCAGCAGCACATCATACCATCCTGCTCATTCATTCTGTTTGGCCAAAAGATGACTTTTGCAGCTGAAAGTGTATCTCATTTTAGAATTCTGAAATGCGCTCCCGAAGGTCTGAATTTAAAAACTACTCTTTCTGGCCAGAATAAACACAGTGTAAGTTCAGGCTGCTCAAGCTTAATGACTGCTTCGCTAAATGTCACAAAAATCAACTTCGTCAACTGCTTAATACAGATATTTTCCAGTAACAGCAATTTTTCTATACTTTAGTTACAAACCCAAATAGCCTCAAATCGAAATCCCTTATCATCTCTTCCAATCATTTTTGAAAGAAACAAATGATCTGGCTATAAAAGCAAATCTATTACTTCTCATTTATTATCATGTGATTAAAATAAAACCTGCGATTTTGAGCTATTTATAGGAATAGATACCTAGAGGTACTGCAGAGATAATTATTTGTCAGGACCCACAAACGGCCCATATGTTTCTGTAAGAATTTAATATTTGATCTAATCACAAGCACTTACGTCCTTGTTTGATATAAAGCAAGAAAACAAACGGGAAATACCTCTGTCATCCAAAAACTCCTCATAGACACACAGCTAGAAACGGGCATGCCTGTAAGAGTTCAATGTGCTTTAACAAATGAACAGCTGGCAATGCACCCACACACGGGAATTTTTAAAAACAACCTGGGTTGTTTGCATTTTTTCCTCATTTTTGCAGTTCTTAAACTCAGCATTTAGTATGATATCACCCAACACCTCTCGATGGCAGTATAGTCTAGTACAGTAATACAGTACTATCACATGCCTCCTAATTTCTTACTTTACTGAACGGAAGGGAGAAGTAGAAAGCACTGAGGTGGCTTTTTCTTTTTTGTTTTTGTTTTGGTATTTTTGTCCATAGGGAAATAAAACCCACTCTGCAGTGAAAAAAACACAAACCCTTAGTTTAATAACAACCACTTAACAACACTCCAGTTTAAGAACTCGGAATGTTTTCTATTTCTTCATGTGTACAAATAATTTTGTAACAAACTTTACTGGAAAATAAACAGATTTTCACACACACCCCCTTACACTAAGACACAAAAATTCCTGTTCTTTTTAATGTAACTGCATTTTGTGCACTTATGAGATCAGATAAGTAAGGAGTGTACCAGACCCAGCTCTCTCAAGGCTTTCACATCTCCATTTGAAAGATTCAGTGTAGGTTCTAAAGACAATACAGCTCGCAATTCAGGAAGAAAATTCTGAGTTTTCCATCCCAGAAGAGAGTGCTACATTCTTTTCCTTTCACCATTATTGTCCATCAACTGTTCTTGTGCTTTTAATAGACCTTAGTACCGACTTCAAATCAAAGCCTTTTTCCTGTTCTCAGCTAAGAGAATTTAGGGTCAGCCTAGATCTTTCTTCGCCATCCCATCCAACTTGTCACACATCACCTTTTAAGGTTCCATGGATGGAGAAAGGATTACTACTGCTGTTAGAGTGTTAATATTTCCCAACAATATCACCCAGGGATAGCAATTATGGCAACCATTAAAATACATAAGCAACATATTATACAATTATCCAAAATCAACCTCTGCAAAAGAAATTGTCCACAGTGTCTGGGTTACTCATTCAATTCACAAAAAGACAAGCAGGTGCAAGTTTCAAAATTTTTAGTCAACTCTTTATCACATTCAGTCATACTGAATATTATACACTGTCCCAGGCCTTTACTCCTTGCCAGTTGCAGCACATTTCCCTGTGCATTTGCTAGCGTCCCTTAATCCTAATTAAAGTCAAGGTTCCTGAAGTGCTAAGCATTGTGCAGACACAAAATATTGTTCCATGTCATAAAAGAGAAAAATAAAACCAAAATCTAAATCAAAAAATGCAAGAATAGAATAACTGCCATCCTCATTGTGTAATAAAGGGCAACTTACACACAGGACTATTCAGTGATTTACCACAAAATCACATACTAACTCTACAACAGAACAAGGCTTAGAAGCCAGATTTATGGAGTGCCACTGCAGTGCTTCAAACTGCCTCTGAAAGTCTTGATGTTTGTATGGCAAAAGTACCCCAAGAGCATCAGATGAATTATGCTGAGCTGCTTCCTGTTACCACGAGAGCAACCGAGTAACAGACATCTGTCCAAAGTAACTGTTGTATGGATTTCAAAGGTGACAACCTCAATTATGTGGCGCTGCACATCAAGGGCAAAGCATACTGGGTTCTCAGAAGCTTGGTTCTATGGTACCTTTTTTTCCCAATAAAGCCAGGCTTCAAAAACCCAGGCAAGCCACCTCATGCTATTCTGTGTCCTCTCATCTACGTTCCTACCAATACAGGATTCTGATAATGCTCTTTAGCAATGGGAGTTCATATAGTAAATACCTTTTCTTCAGATCATGGGGAGATTTCCTGAGCCCTCAATCATCTGCTTTTCACTACCCTGACCAGCCCAGCACAGAAACAGCTTTCATGTTGCTCAGGCAGAACTTGTTTTTCTCCAGCTAATCTCTCTTGCCTTCCAAGGACAGGCTTCTCTTGGTCTGCCTAAGGTTTTACTTTGGGCGAATGCTGCTAGAATCGCAGAGTCCTGTTAATGCCCAAGTATACATAAAATTCAAAGCAAGCTCCCTCAAACGCTCATGTAAATGTGCTCAGAAATAGAACTGCAATTAGTGTGAACAGGAGTATATTCCTGCTACTGCTTCAGACAGATTTCCAAGACTCAGATACAAGTTGTGACGATTGTCCTGCAATAGTGTATTAATGACCTGGCTAAACAGAAACAAACACCAGTATGGTCTGGTTATAAGCACTGACCAAGTTTGCAGTGGGAAAAAAATTAAAACTGTGGATTTCATATTTTCCATGTTAAAGGTAATTCAGTTCTCAGAAGCCTAGCCAAAAAATCAAAGTGGAGCCTACTTGATTGGCATTATAAAAGCAATTAAGTTACAGACCTGTCAAATATGTTAACGTTTGGCTCTGTCTGCTCTACTTGTCTATTTTGACTAGTTGTAGAATCATTTAATGATTTACAGACCTTTCAAGTCTTAAGGCATGGTAGCTGTATTAAAACTGTGGCCCATTATTTCTTGATCACATCATAAATTACTGTGACATCATAAATATCTTCCCTTTTCTCATAGAAAGCTAGACTGTAATTCCTGATTTGAGTTGGAGGCTTTGTTTTTTGAGTTGTTTTTTTTAAACCTGCACTGGTAAGTACTAAAATACTTTACTGCCAGTAAAAGAAGGGGTAATAGGAGAAAGGGATGCATAATAAAATATAATTATTAAAACAAATATATGGTTTATACTGTAATGTATAGTTCTATAAAATTTTGCAGTCGTTATTTCTAATACAATAGGGAAAACGAATAAATTTCAAATGGAAAGAATATTAAGCATGTTTGTTAGAAAAAAATGGACTTTTTTCAAGAGCTCAGAATTGTTCAGGTCTTCAATCAGAAACATATCAATCTAAAACCTACTCATCCCCACTTTGCTTTACAGTTTGAAAAATTCTGCCCCCCCGATCTCTCATTTTTCAGAAGGGAAAGGAAAAGGAAGCAAAAGGGGAAAGTTCCTCTAATTTGTTATGGGAGAACACCTTTGGAAAAAATTAATATGAAAAAAGGAAATTCAAAATAGAGTGAGATCATGTTCTGCACAGCTCCTCACTGCTGTCAGGAAAGGCCAGTTTAAACAGGCATGACTAAGGAAAATTTCTGCAAACTCTTCTTTAAAACATCCAAACCTGCAAGGAAATATGAGGTGAGGTCAAAGAAAAGCAGGAACTCTACACCAGGAACTTCCCCACCCTTTGGTACAACCTCTTGGAAGGGCTATCATGTTACTGTATGTTGCTTTCTAAAACTTCACTATAAGGTTTAAATTGAAGATTAGCTGAAAATTAATCAGAGACAACTAAAACAGAGCAGTGTTGAAGTACTACAGGTTTGGAAACGTGAACTTAAATTTAAGTCCAGACCTAGGTTGGGATTTTTGTAATGAAAGTTTACAATTAAAATATTTTCAGTACGCTAAAAACAGCTACAATTACAGTGGTTCAGAAGACTACACTGTAAAAATGACTAATTAATTACAGTATATTCAGTTACATTATAGTAATTATATTAAACAGACTTTAAATATAATTAATTTATTTAACAACATCAATTTTATGTAGAAAGAAAATAGCCTTAAATTTAATCAAGGAAAAAAATGTATTAGGAGTTTTTGAACTTTTCCTTAAACAAGAAATGTGAATGTTGGGCTTTTACACATGCAGGTAGAATTCTCCTTGAAAGTAATGGAAGTTAGATTCCCTGACTACAGGGAGAACAGACCTCTGAGAACAAATCTGTTAAGTATTCAAGAGATGCATGCCATTTGCTTTCAAATATAATATGAGCAATCACCAAGATGACCATCATTACTTAACTACCTCAATAAACTATACCAAAACTTTTCTTCGTGATAGCAATTGTTTCTTTCTTTCTTTCTTTCTTTTTTCCACATATACGTGCAGAGATTTTTTCCCCCCTGGTACACATCATGCTCAGTTTCACTTTCCCTATTGCTCAGCCTCCCTTGCCAAACAGAACAGAATTTTATTACATTTAGGTTTCTGAATAATGAAAACAAGAATGACACCTTCAGTCTCCTTCAGCCTACAACTTCGAAATGTCTGCACTTTTGCAACAGATATAAGAAGTATGAGAACTGCAGTCCATACACCCTCTACCTATATTTTAATGCCACAGAGAAAAATGCAGCTCAGATGTGGACTTACCGTTATTACTTTATGAAACATAAACGTTGTAAGCAGCTCAATAAAACTATTTACACTGAATCGGTTATTTGGCACAACTGATCTGGAATTTCACATCATATTCCTTTATAAAAATTAATTCTGAACAGGATTTTGCACCTTCTAGATGAACTCCTTCTTAACCATATCTAAATTCTATGTTCCATATAGGGTTGAGGTTGCCCAAGCTGGTCCAATATGTTGTAACTTTATTACGATCACTATAAAGTCTCCAGAAATATGCCTAAAATTGTCTTGACAATTTAAATAAAAGCAGATCTGTATGGGGTCTGTAATTGTACTGTGCTACATGATTTAAACTGGCTAATAGTGAGCACACACTGAGCAGCTGGGAAGGAAAGGACTGTGTGTGCTCAGAAAGGGGAGGGAAAGCACAAGGAAAGGTTAATAAAGCAAAATGTTTTTCTCTTTTCTTGCTGAAAATAAAGCCTTTGATTTACCTATAGAATTGTATTAATCTATGCAGACAGGGCAACATATTATATAGCTATTTCTTTTAGTCACACTATAATACTTCTTCTGTTTTCCTTTGTATTTGTGTTTTATGATCACCCTTTATTTTGAATTTTTGCATCTCTTTCCCTGTTACTTCCAGACATACAATGCAATCTTTTCAATTAAATGTGAAGCTGTTTTATTTAAGGAACTAAGCAACATGACCATCTCACCTAAAAGCTTAGCGTTAAAGGCAACACAGCAAAACCCCAAAAACAATATTTATGCCACTTTTACAAACAGAGCTTTCAATTTGTTAATATAACTCAAAAGAAAAGAATAATGGCCACTGCTGTATCAAAAAAAGAAAAAAAAATCAGGTTACCTTTAACAGAAGCTTTCTGTGAATTAAGTTTAAAGAAG
Organism: Myiopsitta monachus; assembly: GCA_017639245.1. NCBI lineage: Eukaryota > Metazoa > Chordata > Aves > Psittaciformes > Psittacidae > Myiopsitta > Myiopsitta monachus. The sequence continues at coordinate 5,855,988 of CM029919.1, forward strand.
CAAGCAGCTAAACTCAGTATGACTAGTGACTGGCTTTTATTTACGATACAAAAAAAAAGACCATGAAAAAAGGTTACAGAAACTTCAAGATTATTACCACTGCAAACGAAAAGATTTCACGTTGTACTTACAGCTTACCCAAGAGCATCCTTTTATGAAAGAATCCCGGAAGGTAAGTTAACAGCATTAGCAGAAATCAAACCTAGCACATTTGTGCACTTTTTCATTCAAGGAGGTTAAGGCAGATTTGTGGTTTAGACACTCAGCAGATCGCAGCTCTACAGTATCATTACGTTATGTCTTGGAACTGAAGCTTTTTAGTAGTCTAATAAGAAGAAGAACTATATAGGATTCAGATGAGTGATGAGAAGACTAAATGCACAGCAGAGACCAGAGCTCATGGTGGGTGTCAGGCATTGTGCAAATTGGGAAGTTATATATATATTTATGGGCAACAAATACCACAGTCACCAGGAAAATTTCTTACAAAGGGGATGGAAACAGAGAGTTAGTAATTTACATAGCAACTCTCCTTAAGAGTGTATAAAAATATGAAGGTTACACTTTTAATTATACTCTGGGGGGTCTCCAAAAAAATAAATCTCAACCGATCTATCACTTTCATCTTTACATAATAAAAAGCTATGAAACAGGCTGTTAACTGAACTAAGTGCCACGAGGTCATGAAGTAAAAGATCTATTTTCTTCTTTTTTTTTGAGGAGAAAAAACAGTTTACAAAACAGAAAAAGGCTTGTTCAATGAAACAATCAGCTTTAGTTACAAGTGCAAAAGTCAGCCATGTGTACTAATTCGCAGTAATTATGATGCAAAGCTAACTCCTTGGGGACTTAGAAGTCAACGCCTGGCAATGGTTGGGCAAACACTGGAGTCGGAGCTACACAGGTGATACTGACCCCTTCAAAGACCTTTGTGTTACTGAACAACCCAAACCATCCAAGTATCTGCTTGTTCTCCCTTTCTTAGGTATTAAGGCTATCCTGTACTCACAGAGCTGGTATTTAAAACATTAAAATCTAGCAAGCATCCCAGCACACAGCCCTTGCATAAGCAATGAATACACTCCAAGGAAACAGAATCACACAAGAAGGAAAATCTAACATCTGTGTTTCTAACTCAATCACAGCTGAGAATTAGATGTGGAGAGCGGAAAGGTGATAGGGCAGGTGTCTTATGAAATTCATCTGAGTTGGCTGCCCCTTTTTAGACTCTAACTGCATCATGCGCTCCTGTCTTCTTGCCTCCCACACATGCCATTACCACCTCGTGAAATGAGGTAAAAATCCAAGACTGAAAATTTTCAAAAGCATTCAACGGTGCCCTTATTGTTTCCACGGTGAAATTGCAGGTTTCACATTGGCTTAAACAGGGGCAAGAAGTTAGGCCAATACAAGGCTGAAAGCTATAGGAAAATGCATGTCTTTCATGTATGTATTTATACCATGAGAGAAAAATTCACCCCAAAACACTCGGCATCACTTGTGATGAGAGTCTCTGTTGCTAGTCTGAATTGGCTTTAAAATTACAAAAAAAAAACCTCAACAAAACCAAACCCAAAATTAACAAAACACAAAACAAAACAAAAAAAAGAAACCAAACAAAAAACCAACCCCAAAAATCCCAAAGACCACCTGCAGAAAAGACAAGTTGCAACCCATCTACCTGGCACTAGACTATGCCCTTAAGTGGAACACTCCATTTAAAAGAAAACTCAGGGCATTCTGCCACCGCACGTCTACTGCTACAACTTTATGCAGCATCTCGTTGTTAACATATACATTTCAAATACCAAATGGGACAAGCCAACATTTACAGCACATTTAAAATATGTCTCAAACCACCTATCTCTTAAAGCAGATCCTTAGTTTACAATGAATTGCTGGCAAAAAGCTTCCTGCAGCATTCTCATGAATGACAGCTCTCTGTAAAGAGTGCTTTTTGTACTGCTTTAAAAAATTCACAGCAGTCTGTAAAAATAAAAACTCTAGATCAAATGACATTTTAAATGAAAATTTTGCTGAATTCTCTATGGCTGCTATGTTCATAAGACATTTTATTAGCGTAAGGGGCAAACACTTTTTACTCTGCAAGCGCTTTATTGCATTTTTCCTTCATTTACAACATGCTTTTTATTTAGGGCTTTAGAGACCCACATTCTTCTCTCCCTCCCCTTCTTTTTTTTTCTCCCCTGAATGCTCCTAAAGTTACAGAACAAGGGGATCCTACCTGGCAGTCTACAACAGGTCAGTGATCAAACAGAAGGAGCAGTGAGACAGCAGCCAAATCCTGCCCCATCTCCTGGGAATTACAGAAAGCCAGGGCTTCTCAGCCTGCAACGCAACTGAGCCACTGCACCCTGAGGCTCAGATAATCGTAGTACGCGCTCTGCAAGCACAGACAGCACAAATCTCCGCACCTACTGAGGTTAAGACACAAGCATTTGTTTTTAAGTTGCTGTTCACTGTAGTTTTTAACATAGGTAGAAGCTGCTTGAAAAAGTGACCTCATCAGTCTTATGACAGCAGAAACAAAGATAGATTGAAAATATACTAACATTGCTCTGCCCCAGTGATCAAAGCCAGTTTAAATAAACAGTGTTCTTTATCTGTAAAGTGCACTGGTCTTTGAACAACTATTCATTTTACCCAAAGTATTTACCTTTGCTTGAACAAAATCAACATACCAGTTAAAGCAAGCTGTAATATGAACAGACAGAACTAGACCATACTGTGAAGTATTATCACTTACCCCGTAGTATGCCAGTTGTTCATTAGGATACTACTTCGTGCAAGCAAAACACTCTTAAAAACTTAGCGGGTTTTAAATACAGCCTATATTCAGGAATGCATTATTTACTGAGTTAAGATTACACAGCCTACGTCTGCTATGAACTCAAAGAAGCATGAGTAGTTTTTGCCATTTCAAAAAGCCAGTATCACTGCAAAAAGTGAAAATTAGTGGGTGCAATAACACATCAGGAAAGAAGTGACGTGGCAGAGTGGGTGCCATGAAGTAGCAACTAATGATTAACTTCTGGAAAGGTTAGCATGAATCCTCTTTAGGCCATAAGCTACAGCCAACATGAATAAAGACACATTCTTTATTAAGGAAACAACTCTAAGCTGTGAGAATTATACAGCGCAGTTAAAAGGCACGATGCACAGAAACATTTACCCTTTCATCAAGAATGGCTGGCCTATCTAGGAAAGAACTGAGATGCTCTAGGAGAGTCTGCTCTTGAACAGGATCTGTGGTTAAACAGAAGCCTTAGTCCACATAGTTAATCTTACACTCCACACTTTCATGAATCTCAGATGAAGGAAATGAAAGATACTTACACAGCCACCAGCAAGAATTTCTGCAGCCAGTGGGACAGAGCCATCTTTAGTCATAAACTTATCTCTCACAAAATCATTAACCTTTAAAAAACAAACATTTATGAAAGCTGATAAATTAAAAGGTTGGAGAAAACACTGATCAGCCGCAAATTCTGTGCAACTGAAAATGCAAATACATCCATGAAGCTTCCAAACTAATATGCCAAACAGATCTTAGATCTTAAATGAAATACTGTAAAGCTATGTTTTCCTTTTTAACAAAGATTTGCATCTTAATTATAAATATTTACTATTGAAAAAAGATACAAAACACTAAACAAAAACATTATATGAAAATTAATGATAAAATAGGATTTTAGAAAAGCTCACTGTGTTTACAAACTTAAATACAATTTCAAATTAATATCAGAATGTTCAATAATAAATTTTAACACAACAGTGATTAAATTAATAGCACTAAGTACCTTTCTTTTTTTAAAATGCATACTACCAGCTTTGGTGAACACTAGCTTATGGGCTAATAAAAAGTACATTAAAATTGGGTTATAAGAAATTCTTCAGTGCCTTAAAATCATTCAAGAAATAGTAGAATTACAGAAGTAAAACATTTAGGAGGGGGAAAAATGCATGCAACAAGTTCATTTCTTACCGACATTTCACTACATGCTTATGTTGTGCTAAAATTAAACATAGAGGACCGCATGGAGATACAAAACCAAAAGTTCTCCAAGTCCAACAAATAATTATTCATTTTTGCTAAGAAGTGAAACCAAAGCCTGCACTACTTACAAACAAGCAGATGAGCTGAACAAGCTCAATAAGCCTGTTACATTTTGGAGCGAGTCCAAAAATCAGTTTTCAAAAAGATCCTTAAAATGTATTTGTATATATATTTGCACATGAATTGTACGCCACTCTTGATGTTCACAAGTCAGACATAAACAGTTGCTTTGCATTTTTTGTAATTAAGTTTGCACCAAGCAAAAATGATGGAATACACTCTGCCACGTTGCTGACACATTAAGGATAAAAATTGTTAACGTGGTAACTGTAATTAGGTAGACTTTACAATGTGGAGAAATGTGAAAACAATCTATTTGCAAACTTACAGTAAGTTTTATGGCCTTCTCTGGTGCTACTCCTAATAGCTGTGGTAACAGACCTGCAACATGGAAATAGAAAATTCAATACATTAAGGAACTTGGTATTAACTAAACAAATCAACAAATAAATGTAGAGATCAGCACCTAGAAACGGGCAATTTTTACAGCAATTTTGTGTTATTAAATTTAATGAGAGTACTTAAACATTCCATTTTGAGAACCAACTTTGCGCTACCACTTCAAGTGCTACTGCTGCCTATATGTATGTTTTGTTTTTTAAAGCCTTTTTAAATCAGTAGTATCAGTTCACTTTATGCCTAAACACTAATACAGATTTGCCAACTTTGTTACAGTATTCTGTCATAAACGATCATTTATTTTCTGCTTTATCACACAAAAATGAAGACTTTCTTATTAATTTTATGAGATATATGATGAATCTACTTCAAAAATCACGAATCTAGTAACTTTTTCTGGTAAAAGCAATAGCACTAGATAGCAGGACCCAAAGGGACAGTAATCCAAATAATGCAAAACATTCAAACATGTGTGACTGCACTCTTGAGGTCTTTGCACAGCTAACTTACTAGTTCTTAACCAAAGGAAGTTACGCTGCTTTCTTCCCAGGTATGGAATTTCCTATTTGATTTTGTTAGAAGTGATGCACTACAGAACTGGAAGTAGCGGGAATCTCTGACTGTCGGCTTCACTTGCTTGAAGTGAACAGTTAATATTTCATAAACTTTTGGATGCCACAACTTTCAAATATGCAAAGCTTACAAACTACCTGGGGCTTGAATGGTGTTGCAGGCATTCATCAGCGTAATGAAATTAGGACACCATTTGGAAATGCAAGAAAATCACCACAGCCATTCCTGATGCAGACCCGCTTTGTTTTAGTAGCTCAGGCAGCACGCTTGGGTGCTTCCTACAAAGCCTGACACATTTACCACTCCATAGTTTTATTTTTTGGGGAAAAGCAAACACTTAAGGTTCCAGCTCTAAAAGCTAACTTGCCAAAAAGGCGTTTTCCCAAAGAGCTCAGTTCAGAACAACAAAGACAAAGCTGTACGTGCACTGGATTAGTGTTTTCCTCCATCATGCTACCATCCATCAACTTTACTGGTTACTACTGATGCTTTTAATAAGGAAGTCATGTTGGAGAATAGCACCATTTGGCTTGTGGTAGGAGAAGGGCCAGCCCTATTTATATATTAACGCCTCTAAATTTTTGCACCTGTACTAGCATTTTTGGTTTTCCAGTGTCAAAGAGTAATACTGCTGATGTACATATACACAACTAACATTTACCTCAGACAACTATGTTGCATTGTGATCGCATGGCTGAATATTCAAACAAAAAATAAAGCAGCACAAAGTTCATACACAGCTGCTCAAAATAAATAAATAAAAAAGAACCCACAGAGTAGGTTAAATTTCAAAATTCTATCTTCTTAAGCCATTTTAGCCCATGGGTGACTTGAATCCAGACGTCAATGAAAAACTATTAAGATGGTCAGAACTGCATAACCAAATACATTTTCTGCAGCACTAATACAAGATTATACAATGAGCAGGATTTTTCCAGGTTTAGCCTTATACAGGCAAAATTATCCTTCTAGCTGCTATGATATTTGCATCTTGCTGTGAGACGTGTGGCTTTGTACAAACAGAGACTGATATATAGATTTTACCTAGATAATTTATATATATATATATATACACAGACACTATGGCTAATGAATTTGTACCTTCAGAGATTAAAAAATCCATTCCATTTACAAGTGCACTACCTGATCCTAAGCCTAACGCAGTAGAATTAGAGCAGATCTGTAAGCAGATAAGTAATTTCAAAAGAACTTGGAGATCATTCATTTAAAAATCCCATATATAAACATGTTACTAAACTTAAGCTATATGTAACATGACTTTGAATTACAGAAAAAGACAGTTTAAAATATCAAGATATAAAATTATAAAAATAGTCCAGTTGAAGCTCTGTATGAACTTGCAGTGTTGGAAGCAACATGAGCAGGACAAATCAATTCATTTTTACTAGACTGATATGAAGACTGCCTTTTTACTAGTTTTCATTTTTCAGCTCCTAAGACACTGCATTTGTAAAGGTACATATAAAACTGCAGGAAAAACATGTTTATCTTGGCACAAGTTATTTTTTTCCCATCTGGTCCACTCCTTTTGTAGTCAAATCTGCATGGGACAACACAAAACTTTCCGTAAAGCTTCAGTATAGAAAAGAAAGATTAAATAGAATACGCAGAAGTTAAAACCCCATTGATTTTTTTTTTAATTAAAAAACCAAAACCCAACTGAACCAAAAACCCAGAGCATTTTCCTCTTTGTCTCTACTTCACACACAATTTTATAGTACAGAAGAGCTTTGTAAGTTTAATGCTGTCTTACTGCAAGACAGCATACAGCATTTTAAAAAAGGCAGCATTAACTTTAATACTACATTTTAAAGCTTTGCCAGACACCAGCTAGGCATTCAGCCTCCAGAAGCATAGGAAGGTAGAAGGACTCTTTGTTTGCTCTCATACGTATGCAATAAAGCTTTTTGTAAGTGGTACCTGCGCATTTTATACGTTATGACCACCAAAACTGAATTCTTTTTCCTTTACTGTTTTGATGGGAGCCCTGAAACACTATTGAAAGATGTATGAACATGATAAAGATGGTAAGTTTTGGAAGAAAGAAAGCACATAAGGGGACACATAGGAAAATGTCATTTTCCTTTTGGGGTTATCCTTACACTCCGGGGATTTTCAGTGCTCCTGTGCATTAGCAGATCAGCAATATGACACACACAGAGATGTAGGACTGGCTTAGAAATCACAGAATCATAGAATAGTTAGGGTTGGAAAGGACCAGTTCCAACCAGTTCCAACACCCCTGCCATGGGCAGGAACACCTCCCACTAAACCATGCCACCCAAGGCTATGTCCAACCCGGCCTTGAAAACCGCCAGCGATGGAGCATTCACAGCTTCCCTGGGCAACCCATTCCAGTGCCTCACCACCCTCACAGGAAAGAATTTCTTCCTCATATCCAATCTAAACTTCCCCTGTTTAAGTTTGAACCCACTACCCCTTGTCCTATCACTACAGTCCCTCATGAAGAGTCCCTCCCCAGCATCCTTATAGGCCCTTTTCACATACTGGAAGGCTGCTCTGAGGTCTCCATGCAGCCTTCTCTTCTCCAGGCTGAACAGCCCCGACTTTCTCAGCCTATCTTCATACGGGAGGTGCTCCAGTCCCCAGTCCCCTGATCATCCTCGTGGCCCTCCTCTGCACTCGTTCCAACACTTCCATGCCCTTTTTATGTTGAGGACACTAGAACTACACACAATGCTCCAAGTGAGGTCTCACGAGAGCAGAGCAGAGGGGCAGGATCACCTCCCTCGACCTGCTGGTCATGCTCCTTTGGATGCAGCCCAGGATATGGTTGGCTTTCGGGACTGTGAGCACACACCGCAGCCGGCTCATGTTCAGTTTCTCATCAACCCACACCCCCAAGTCCTTCTCCTTGGGCTGCTCTGAATCTCTTCTCTGCTCAACCTGGAGCTGTGCCTGGGATTGCTCCCACCCATGTGTAGGACCTGGCACTTGGCATGCTTAAACTTCATGAGGTTGGCATCAGCCCACCTCACAAGCGTGTCAAGGTCCCTCTGGATGATATTCCTTCCCTCCAGGGTATCAACCGAACCACACAGCTTGGTGTCATCGGCAAACTTGCTGAGGGCGCACTCAATCCCACTGTCCATGTCACCGACAAAGATGGTGAACAAAACCAGTCCCAACACCAATCCCTGAGGGACACCACTCGTTACTGGTCTCCAACTGGACATTGAGCCATCGAGCACAACTCTTTTGAGTGTGGCCCTCCAGCCAGCTCTTTATCCACCAAGTGGTCCACCTATTAAATTAGTGTCTCTTCAACTTAGAGACAAGGATGTCATGTGGGACAGTGTCAAACGCTTTGCACAAGTCCCGGTATATGACATCAACTGCTCTACCCCTGTCCAACAGTTCTGTAGCCCCATCATAGAAGGCCACCAAATAGGTCAGGCAGGATTTCCCCTTAGTGAAGCCATGCTGGCTGTCACCAACCACCTTGTTGTTTTCCATGTGCATCAGCATGCCTTCCAGGGGAATCTGCTCCAAGATTTTGCCAGGCATAGAGGTGAGACTGACTGCTCTGTAGCTCCCCGACTCATCCATTTTCCCCTTCTTGAAAATGGGGGTTCTATTTCCCTTTTTCCAGTCGTTGGGAACTTCACCTGACTGCCATGATTTTTCTAATATGATGGACAGTGGCTTCTGACAGTGTCTTAAAAATGTATGCCTCCCACAACATCAGAGAATAACATTTTGTACATAGGCAGCCTACTACTATAGTACATTGCAAACATGTTATTCAACCCATTTTTATAAATCCAAGGCTTTTTAGGAGCAATTACCATGTACTTCTTCATAGTTGACATATTGTTGCAGTTATAGAACTCTATGGAAAAGTAAACGTATATGTGAGAGAGAGCACCAAGAGCTGTATTCAGTTTGTAATGTCACACAAGCTACCTGCTCAAAGCAGACGAAATACATGGTGAATATATGTGCAATGGCTCCTCCAGCCCAGCCGTAGTTATGGCACCAAGAAAAAAAGAAATCTTATCTGGCCAAAGTAATTTTTTCAGATGTCTAACAGTGAAACTCCAGCTTCACACTCTGTAACAGATGTGACTGGAAGGAGTTGTTCTCAGTCTAGGTAAAATATTTGAAACCATTTGGACATCTGATAGAAAGGAGGTAATGGAATACTGCCAAATTGTTCTATTACAGGATTCACACAAGACACTGGACAACTAATCGCCAGTTGCCATTCAAGCACAGCTCTCTCAGACTGGAAATCAGTAGTTCTCGAAGATTTTCTGCCTTGACAGAACTCCGGGTAGAAGTAAGTTTGTTCTTCCATTCTACAAAAATGGTACTTCATTGCATACTTCTGGAGGAAAGTTTCGGCCACTGCCTTGTTGTATCATTAGTCTGGGAGTGCACCTGTAATAGTGGAGCTGGATGATGAATGAATGATTAAAATCTAAGATTAGATGGCATCTGGAGTCACTGCAGTGCTAGAAAAACAACTGGAAGATATAAAATGAACAAGTTCCCTAACAATTAATGATTACAGATGACAGTCTTCCACAGCATTTCCTGTGTTTTCCATCCTCTAGGAGAGTGACATTAACAACATGGCTACTGAACAATTTAATGAGCTGTATTTCATCTCTGGTACCTGCATTTCTCCTAAAATTTCTATCCAGTATAGGTAAAATAATACCTACTAGAGGCACTGCTTAAGACTGCAAAGCATTCAGGCGCTTGTCAGGTAGATGTCTGATTAAAATAACAACTGTAGGTGACCTTATCAGTTGGAGGAGATGTTGACAAATCACAGCTTCCAAAATTTTTTTATATTTGCATATATGCAAATACCTGTGAGTTTCTAAGTATGCATTTCAGGTATAAATGTAGACGCGACAGTAAATGACAGGTATATAAGATGAGTATTCTTTTCAGCCACACTGAGAAACAGCAGATGAAAAACTTACCTTGGATGTACAGTCTTAAAAAATAAATCCAAGAACACAGCATTCCAATAATGAACAATTATACAGATTCTACAGAGGCTTATATCATGTTTGTTTTGTTGTTTGTTTTTTTTAAATCAAAGTACCTTTCCAATGGAAACACTGACTACCTTAGAACCAAACTGACACTAAACAAAATTTAGTGCTCTCTTTATATCCACAAGATGGTGTAATTTATCCTTATCTGAGGAGGTAGTTTAGAACATGGTGGGTTTGCCCTTTTCAAGTTTGGAATAAAATAATAATACAAAAAAGAAAAATTGGTTCACTTCACTGGGTGGAAATATGCGCCTTGCATTAAAATATCATCTGAAATGGCTGAGTTCAGAGCAGGGTTTATAATTTCTGCTTGCTTTCTTGCAGTGTATCATGACAAAGAGATCAGTGCTCCAAATGTTTCTACTATAATTTTTTTTAAAGGTTTTACATTACTGTTCAGCTAAGCAGAACTCTTACTGCCCCCTCCTCCAGTGGTGACAAAAACCCACATTTACTTAACTCTGAACACACCACAGTGTAAAAAAGAGTATCAGTTACCCGTGAGCAGCAAAAAGTAATGTACTCTGAAGTTCATCTTACCTAATGTAACATTTAAGACCAGAATGAAATGATTCTTGCAATCAAATTTACTACATTAAAGTGGGTCAAGTAAACTAGTTGATAAAATGTTCCTTTCAAATTTTCTTATCCTCTGAAGCTTAACCAGAAACCTTCATTCTGCACTCAGTTGCTTAACTGTCTCCAACATCATCTCCTTAGAGAGCAAGAAACAGTTCGAATTTACAGAACTGTACAGAGGAAGCTCCACATTTTTAAAGAGTTTTTCCTATTTGACTCTTTAAAAAGAGAAGCTAAATCAGGGTGCCCTTTAAGTAGAGAATCTGCTGAAACACAGGTCTCAATTTGCCTCTGAAATGATGGCATTCTGTGCCATTATGCGATTTCTACTATATAATCCAGAAATTAGATTATTGCCCTGGATTTAGAAGTTCAGCTCCACCAAACTGTCTGAGATTTCACTATGTAGTACTCCTTGGAAGACTAAAAAGTAGTAAAGAGGATAGGGAACAGAAGGACATGCCATACTGATGAAGGTTCCTAAAGGTCCCCAAATTAACCAAGGGAAAAAATCCCTCCAAAAACATGACAAGCAAATGGAATTAAGAATATGCATTTAAGACATCTCCGAGGGTTTTTTTTTTCCAGGTGAAAAAAATTACTGTTTCAGAGGTTCAATATGACAGAAGAAGTTAACAGTGGAATTCTGCATATTTATTCTTTCAGGATCCTCAAAGAAGCAGGCATACTTTCGCAGAGAATAAACTTCATTCTATAACTGGGACTTCTTATGATTCTGATTGTATAGATCTTTACAGAATAGAAACCATGTCAATACTACTTATCAAATTATTAAGCCTACTCAAAAAATTGCCTCAAACTCAGTCAATACTAACAAAGCCTTCCCATCTCCAATAGTACTGAAATAATTACAAAGTCTGTATTTTGCAGAGGAGCTACTTAGCCAACCTCTGGTAACTCAGGTCATACGTTAGAGTGCACACGTATCACACCACTTTGTTTTAACGTTGTTTCACACACTTTTAGCAACTTTTTTTTTTGAGGTGCATATAGCTTTGCCAGATCATAACAACATTTTACTGAAATCCTCCATTCTCAACTGCTTTCAGCAATTAATTTCTCTCATTACAATATTCTGACTTTCAAAAGTTAAATAAAGTTTCAAAGCAAGATGGCCAAAAATGAAATAAGGAACACAAGTTTTAAATCCTCCCCAATGAATTTAGCAGAGGGGAGTAAGAGATCTCAATAATTGGGATAACAGAAATATAATTTGCTCTATTTCTCTGACAGAGAAGAACTGCAGTCTCATACAGTAGTTCACGATTATTTATGACTACTTCTGTGTTACCTGAATGTACACCACTGATGCCCTAACTGAGATAGGAACATACAAAAGCTACCACCTAACTGCAGGCACTTACCCAAGATACCCGAAGTGAGGATGATTTACATACTGAACACAGTAAATGAGCTTTTGGAACTTCCTTCATTGGCTACAAATGGAACCTGGAACAGCTAACTTCATAACCTGAGTGTATTGGTTACTTACATAAATGTAAGTGGGCTGAAACCCAGCTAATCTCTCTGGCTGACTCAACAGTGAAAAGCTAAGGAGAGGTATACATGAAACTTGATATAGATGACTATTCCCAATTATTAGTGAAGCACATGCAACTGGTTCAGAGAGACTTTTCTGTCACAAAAGGTAAGAGTTCTGGTAAATAATAAGGTACCATATATTCTCTGTGGTTTTATGTTTTTACATAGAAAGAAAACAAGCAAGAAAAAACACTGAGACTAAAACAAAGAATGATGATCTAAATTCGTACCACACAAGACAGAACATCCTTGGTACTAAGGACTACTGAGGGAATAAAAACTTGATAAACAGTATGTTTCTGCTGTAGGAAATTACTATTATTGCCCAATTGCAGATGAGAAAAGGACAGAGAGATCCTACAGAAATGTTCTCATTACAATGAGGTTTTATTTATCAAGTTTGCAAAACCTGCACCTATAACAGAGTATAAACAAAAACATAAACCAGGCAAAACTGTAGTCTTAACAAAAAAGGCTTAAAAATCCAGAGTCTCACTGAACTCTTACTAGTATCTTATCATTAATACATACCACCTTTTAAACTTACCTCTATAAAGCCCAAAGAAACCTTCATAACGTAGCACTTTCTTGAAGCAATCAAAGCTGTTTTTATACATAAGTTCTCCCACAAAAGAGCCTGTAGAGCGCTGGTTTTGCATTCGAGTTTTTACCAAATCAATTGGGTAGACAGCAGTGGCTCCAACAGCTGCAAATAAAAATCAAGCTCTAAGAAAACATGATTTTGCATTTGCAGGTTTTGACTGCAACTTTTATCTTCCACATACACATCTCAAGGGTCAGTTGTATCTTTTTTTGTCCACAATATATTCTGGATACATTGAACTACCTCCCACAGTTTTAACCAAAAGCATTTCTCTGGCCATACCTTATTATTAATCTGATTCTTCTGAAATTGGTTTGGTGACAAATCAGATAGGAACAATACCTGAAAACTCCAAAGTCTCATAAATTACAAAACTCTTGCAGACCAGATGACCCCTTACTTCCACTTAGAGTTATCCCATCCCTTAGACATAGCCCTAAGGGAAAGACTGAGAAGCCTTCCACACTAAAGTGAAAGGCAGAAGGGGAAGATGAGCAGCAGGGCAGAAGAAAAAACCCAAACAGTGAAAATGAATACTCTTTTCCTCAGCCAAGACTAACCTCCAGCAACTGAACCAAGGGCAAACCTATACGCTGATTCTGCAATCTGGATGAGAATAGGTCGAGACACATCACCTGGAGCTTTCTGTCAGTGCAGGATTTAAAACAAAAGGAAAGACAAAAATAATCAGAACATCGTATTTCACAAGAGAACATCTCCTGAACAAACAGAGACAAGTATACAGACACCTGGAAAAAATCCCACAATATACTGGAGATTTTGTTTTCAATTACTATTTCGTTTCCACTGGTTTCTAAGAGCCTTATACTTTAGCCTCTTCAGATAGGAATATCAAAGAAAATAAAGACGGATACTACAACAAAATTATGCAACTCCAAAATCAATAGTCTAAGTATGCATATGAGGGCACACATATTGCATCTTAAGTAATTAATTTTCCACAGCTAAAACCAACTCCAGTTTGGAATTTCTTTCTACTGCCACCAGAATAAGGTATAGCTATTACTTCTCAAGCTATCAAAACAAGTATGCAAGCACTGTTCATACAGATTAGCTAAAGGGAAAGAAGGTTTCACAAAGCACCCCCACAATTTCATTTTGTTCCCAGTCTATCAGACTCAATCCAACAAAAAATACATTTCAGAAGAGTTCCCAATCTAAAATTGCTATCTAATGAAAGAAAAGAATTAGAAAACAGAAGCTCTGCGGGGTTGTTAAGCCTTCCACAGTTACTATCACCGTTTGTAATACTTTTTTTTTTTGGATACTACAAGTAAAAGAACAAAATAAAAACATTAACGCATTTTTTTCCTGCAAATCTGTTCAGGTCTTCGCTAATATTCCAATACAGGTGGAGCTGATCAGAAAATCTTTTCAGTCTCAGCATAGAGCAACTGATATTAAAAAGGAATCGGATGGAGACATATGGATGGACACATTTGTAGAAGAAATGGTAAGATTCAAGCAGGTTTCTATGTCCTAGCCTCTTATAATGGCATAAATCATACTAGCAAAGACAGTGGCCTCAAAGCACAAATTCAAGAAGCTGTTACTTTCAGCACCGCATTTTTGGCTACATTTTACTGCCACCTATTGTAACTTATGTTACTTGATATTCAGTCCAATGTAAACACTTTTAACTCATTTAGGAGTCTTCTAGGAATAGATGGTGAGCTTTTGGGAGCCAATTCATTTGAATTCATCCCAGCACAGTCAACATTTAGTCACTGCTCAAACAAACAGAAAACCACCACTCTAGATACTGTCTTAGAGCAGTGCTGGGGGTGTTCACATGTAGGGAAGGAGAAGAAGAGAAACAGAAGAGACTCATGTGTGCACACACACACAGAGGCCTGGCTTATGGCCTGGTAGTCCTAAAAATGTAGCATGCATCAACTCATTGTGGTCAAACTGGCGTCTCCGCACAGACCCAGAGCAGGAAAAAAACCCTCTAAGTTTCACAAGACACAAAGTTAAGGCTGCCTTAAAATAGAGACAGAGAAAGAGACACAGAGGGTTAGTTTTAAATCCATCTGTACAGAAACTTGTGTCAATGAGAACATAAGATATGCAAAAATAATATGAAAACTAAAAGATCAACAAGTTTGACATTTAAAGAATGCTCCTATTTCTTTTCCTGAAACACAACAAAAGTTCATTTGCTGTTATACCATCAAAAGTCAATATTAATTTGTTCTTTGAAATGCAGAGAATATTAATGCTTTCATATATTTTGATGTTTCCATATATATACATTTTTAATAGTGAAACTGTGATGGTAGACTGAACATAATCTCTCCTATACTGATATTCAGCAGTGCATAAGGCAAAGCAGAGAATACTCTGAAGCCAGGAACATGCATGTGTGTTCGGAACAAGGGCTGCCATTTAATAGGCTACATGCTGAATTTACTATCCATATCTGAAGCAGGAAGTCTTCTTTCCTCATTAAAAAGAACAGAGAGAACAGAATCACAAAACAGAAAACCTTAATTCAGTATACATCTAATATTTACTGAATGGGTAGATGACGCTCATATGTATTTTATCTTTCCAAAGTAAATTATATTTAACCTGTCAAAATGCAGCTCAAAAAAGGGGCACAGAGAGCAGACGGAGAGGACATGACACAAGTTAAAAATAAATTCTAACAAAGTTTTCCTCACAGATATTCCAGAATACAAGAGGAAAAGCAACTTATCTGGCAACACAGAAGAACAGTTTATTTACCTGGCACTGGAAACCAATAATAGCATCACACTGGCTTCCGTCCTTACCTGCCTCTGAGCCTCAGCCAGGTTATAGGGCAATGTCCCTTCCTCCAAAGGAGCAATTCTTTCAATATCAGCTAATGTCATGCGCCTGAGGAAATAGATTCAGCTTAGTATTTGCTTAGAAATGGGTGTACAGATCACAAGAAGTCACCAGGACATGGCCACTACATTACACTCTCCCATTCCTCAGCACCACCTACCACCCCTTCCAAGAGGAGAGGAGGAAAGGCGAGAGGAGGATGGATAATTCTCCACTTACCCCCGTGGCTCATACAGATCTGCTAACTGAAACAAGATGTCAACTTCCATGGGTGTAACCTGACCAAATTTCTGAGCTGCCAGAACAAACTCCTCTGCAACAGAATAAAAATACAGAAAAACACCCTAATCAAACCAGAACAAATAATCCAGAGCACCCCAGAGTTGCCTTATATTTTAGTATTAAAAATATATGTATATTAGTATGGTGAGGGAGGAAGAAGGGGAATAGGGGTGACCCACCACTACATAAATGTATGTTTTAAATGGTCTATCCTTCATGCAAGTAAGTACAACTCTCAGGTCTTAAAGCTTAAAACTATCAGCAGGATTTAGGATATTTGACATACGGTATCAATCAGTTGCAGGTCAGAGGGAAAAAAAAATACTAAAAAGCAAGCAGAAAAAAACCAAAACAGGAGTCAAGAGATGTGGAATTTTTCATGCATAGTCCCAGTAGGCCACATTAATGAAACTCTGGCACTGCAGAGGGAATTCTCTATAAAAGTGGTTAGATATAGCAGATAACATCTTGTTCCAAGCTTGTAGATCAGCTTACTGCGACGCCAATACAAGTTTATGGAATTCTTCAACTACCCTTGAAGGTCACTTTAATAGGCTGCCAATTTGGCAGGAGTCCTAGGAAGTTTTTTAAACTTTTAAATATCTTTACATACTTTCTTCACCCTGCCCCCACCACCAGTTTACTGGGACCTTCTTCCGATTGAAACTAAATGGAAAACCTGGAGGGTGGACTCAGGAGTGTATAAAACTGAGAGGCCTACCAAGGAATGCTAACACGGCAGCCTTTCTCCCCCTCCCATTGATTTAAAAGCACACAGATGAGGTCTTTCCCTCCGCCCACCCCAATCAAACTCCCAAGGAAACTTACAGCCTGCAAACATTTCTACCAACCTTTAGTGACTTCCACATCTTTTCTATTCCCAGCCAGAGTACTGTAGATCTTTCTAATGAGCTCCATGTTGTTAAGCAGAGAATTAAATCCATTAAAATAGGAAAAGCTGACCTGATGGGAAGTAGTACCTCCAGCAGCCTACAGTAGAGACAGTAAAAGAAGAAAAGAGAAAGGAGACTGTTACAAGACTAAGAAAAATCTTTAAATAAAGGTTTCTAAACAATATTATTTTACAAGAGCAACAGTAGTGCAGGCTGGCTTTAAAAAAAAAAAGGCAAAATAAAGAAAACTATGGAAGATTCTTATGTTACTGAAACTAATCATGACCAGCATGTAAAACTCTCTGCACACTACAAACCTAAACAACCACATATGCAGGATTATAACAACATAACCAGTAGTAATTTACAAAGGTCAAGTTTCAGTACTGCTTCAGTTGGAAATGTTTCATAAGTCAGCTTATTTCTAGTAATGAGGAAATCTACTTCTACATGTAAAGTGTATTACTATACAGAAAATTTCCACAAAACCAAAACATACTCTGAAAAGATCAAATGAAACATTTAAATTCACAGGCATTTCAAGACATGGAAAACCAGCAGTAAGCTCTCAGGCTTATATCGGGCAGTGAAACAAAATGGGAACAATAAGATTAAAACAGTTATTTGTTCTCAAATGAGAACTGAGCCTAAACCTTTATTTTAAAGTGGTGTTGGGTCTGCGCACAGAAAAATAGTTGGATCAATTACCTATTTAAAGTATAAGATCGGTGATGAAAGAAATATCTGAAAACAATGCATAAGCTTGCCAAAATCTAATTGACCTTGAGGGAGAATCAAAAATCTTATATTTTATGAGAGAGCATATGATCCAGTAAATCTGATAACAAGAGAGAGAATTGAGGAAGAAAGTATCAGATCTCATTGTCAGTCCCTGAGTCTTCTGGCTATGCTTTTTGCTGTGTATGTCTTCCAATATTCTGTCCAGCCTTTGCAGTTCTCATCACATCACACATCTCCCTGGAATTCTCCCTTGCAAGTCAAAGCAGAACAGATTTCTTTAAACCTGGATATGGCCAGACAGTGGATTACTTGGAAAGAGCTGCTACAAGTTCCCAAGATTAGCAACTGCTGCCAAAACCAAATGTACCTTTTTTATTTCCAGTGAAATTGCAGAATTGTAATATTTAATTTGGTTTATGCAGTTCAAGCTGAAAAAAACATACACTCAACTTTAACAACTATCAGTTAATACACAGTGAATGTCCTTTGGTGATGTTCCAGGTCATACACTGTCCCAGGTTCTCAGAAATTACTCTCAGGAGCTTAGAATTGACATTATAAAGCAGGACCTTTGAAGATGACTTCCTAAGAGGGATGCAATGGCATTTTGACATATTTGACACAGTTTCCTATGATGGAATGACTGGAAATAGTTAGGCAAACTACATTTGTAGGCCATTATTTTTCGGTCCATCTATATGCTTTGTCCTTTGTCACAGGAGACCAGGAACAGTGAGGATACCTATTCTGCAATAAGGGTTAACTTTCATACATGCAGGTAATAACTGCTAAACTTAAACCCATGCATCCATAAACTAGACTATGTACCACATATGGTGGTTGAGGTACATAAAAAAAAATCCCACATCTGTATGCCAAGTTGGAATACAAGAACTACTCACAGCTACTAGGCATTCTTCTACAAATGGCGTCAGCATGTGCGGCCGGATAGTGACCATAATGTCCCTGAAGTCCATAGCAGTGACTCTTCCAGCCTGAGCATTGTCTCTCTGCACGAAAGCTTGTTTAGCATGTTCTAACTGTATCTCCTGAAAACGTATAGGGGTGGGGGGAAAAGTTAGTTTCAAAATCATCACCTTAATAGTTAGATTTTATATAATGCAATCCTGAAAGATACCTCATACATAACAAAACACAACTACATGTAATCTAATTTTAATTGGATATTGTATGTGTAACTTTCAGACTTTCCTGTCAGTGGCATATTCAATCACTGAGCTCAATATCTAGGACAACTATCGTGATTTCTTTGTCGTCTGGACATTAGATCATGCAATTCATTTAACTGAGAAATAGAGGACATGTATCAACACACCAGTGCAGGTAATCCCCACCATGAACATTAAAGTGTTCCATGATGTGCATTATACAGTTTATTGCATGAGTCACAGCAGGTCAAAATACTTTCTGTAAAAGCATTTGCTACTCCCTGAACGAGGACAATGCAATCATCAGAGATTTCCACGTAGACACCCACTAATCTTGAAAGCATTCCCTCAAAAGCATCCTCATTTAAAACATAAAGTTGTCTACAAAAGACACCAGCAGTTTAATATAGAACTCCTTGTACTGTGACTGATTAAAGATCAGTTCTCAATATTTCAGCAGTAGTAATAGGCAGAGATCAATCATAAGCATTATCTGATGCAACCACCTGATAATCTCATTTTGTGATTCAAATGCACCCCTGAGAGAAGAGGGAAGAAAAAAGGCATTTAATCTCTCAAAACTGTTATTTTTCTACTGTGGCCTTCACCCTTTCTTCCTAAATTACTGTTAGATTGCTTTCTTTTTATTCTCAATTTAAAAGGAACAATCCTACAAAGACACTAACTTGATAATACATGTAGGCTTCTTGTTCAGTTCTACAGGTTTGCAAAAGCCAGAAATACCTTTTGGTGATGATGCAGTTAGACTTCCCAATCTATATTTCTTTGCTGAATGAAGGAAAACAAACCATTGCCATGTCCTCCCTTTAAATTTCAGAGCTTATAAAAACTTCTTCACAGAAATACAGTGCTTAGTCTGAGTACACACTCATAATCAAATCAGTTATTCAGAAAACAGAATCAGAGCAAAAGTATGTCAGCAATCCTAAGCAAGTCTTGCAGTGCATCATGACACTATCTGTTATTTCCATTATATTTGCAAATATAAGCCTTAGAAATCATATTAAGCCGAGACTCAGGCTAGTTAAGAATCACCAGCACAATGTATTCACATATAAGTTGGCATTTATCTCACAGCAGCATCAAAGGGAATAGAGAGTGGAGGGCGAAAGTCAAATAAAGCCAGTGTAGGATTATACCTGCCAGAGGCCTGCAGCCACCATTCCCCCCTTCTGCTCATTCAGCTCATGCCAAAGCCCTGAACGCACAGTTTTTTTTATTTCAGCCTCCTGACCTCTCCAATGTTAATCCTAATTTCTAACTAAAGCACTGTACCCTGACCTGAAAGGCATGATGAAAACCTCCTGATGTATTAGGCAGAAGGAGGAAAGGGGTGGCAAGGAAAAGACTGACGGATGTTTCAAACCTGCATTTCACTCACGGAATTATTTTTTTGATGAGAAATGCTTGTGGGGGTTATAATCTGAAGTGTTACAATTTCAGTTCTGTCACGTTTCCTTTACATTACAGCCCCAGACATGGAGGTGATACAATTCAGCAGTAATTCACTGTGGCTGGATGCAGCCATGTAAGCTTATGCTTCACTCCAATTGTGACTATAATTTCAACAGAAATTTGGAAGTGAGCTATTCTGGGAGGTCTACGATGGGAAGAGCACATGAAGACAGAAAAGCTTTGTCAGCCTGAGGCAGGCAGCTACTCGGGAGGCAGAGAACTCTGAAGAGGAACCAGGTATAATTCCTGCATTCCTAAACACTCACACCCGGCAGGTGGAAATGTACGACCAAATGAACAATGAAGTTTTTCATTCAGTGGCAGCATCACCAAAGAAAAAAATAAATTTCATTTAGCAGAAGGATTACATAGGAAACTGTGAACGTTGCTTTCTTCCTCTCATTCATTTTGTTTTAACCACTAAAACAGCTTGCAGTATTGGGCTGCCAGAATCCAGCACTAAAACGCAGCAGAAAACCTGGACACCACTTGCAGAAGTCCCATCTGTTCCCATCTGTGTACACCCGTGAGTGAGTTTGGAGGTACATATACCGCTGGCAGGACCTTGGCTGACAGTGGTGTCTCAGCCTCAGAGCAAATCAGGGCTCACGTTCCAGAGAGATACATTAAGCACATGTTTCTTGTCATCACCAGCTAATTGCAAAAAGGCTGTTAGTACGACAGTTGAGTACAAGCCAAAACAACCCATCCCCTCCTTGCTAACGTGATTCCTTTCAATCTTCTTCATACATGTGGAACACACTTGAGAAGAATTACCCCACTTGGTTAAACACATGGTCAAGGACTCAGTGCTGCCATTTGCCCTTGTTTGTGTCAGCTAGGAAAGAGCCACTTAGCTGTAGATAGGCAGCAAGACAAAACTCTGAATAGGATGACGTCAGTCTTCTGGAGCTCCCTCTTTGTACCTCCTCCTTAGTACAGAAATTAAATGGTTTAAGCATGCTGCAAATAGATAGAGAAGTTTCATCCCACCTTCTCAGAAACGAAGGGTCTTTTTAGGCTACAGTTATTCTGAGCTGCGCTATGCATTTTCCAGTGCACCGAGCAGAAAAAAGCACAGGGACCTTCAACCACATGGTATTCCCAAACCATGACAGCAACACAGCATACAAGACCATGAGGATCGTTACATGGTAACATGTTCAGTCTCAAAACTAAATTTCACCTATAAAGTCTGTCACAGAAAAAAGACGTGTCATTTCTCTAATCGCTGTACATTGAATAACAACGTAATAAACTCCTAAAGTGTTCAACTCAAAAGAAAGGCTATCTATTCCCTCAGTCTCCAAATGTGAAAGTTGAGACTTCTCACAGCATGACTACCTACCTTCCAAAATGAGGCTCAGTAGCTGCTAGCAATTTATCAAGGAAATCTTTATGAGATCTTCTAACACTGCCTATGCTGTGTATATGCAGCTAATACAGAAAATACCACCTTAAAAATAAACAGAAGAACAATAAAGCAAGTTGTGGTGTTCAGAGATGCTATCTGACTTGCACTAATTTTTATATATTCACCTATTTCAGTCCAATATTGTTTACCTAGGCTGACGACGGTTTAAAGAAATACAAGCCTCGCTGCAATACGAATTACACATCCTTAAGAATCTTCTCCTATTAGAGGTTCTATAAACTTAGATATACTTGGAAAACAAGCTTCTCCCTTGATGCTGGAAGTCCAGAATTCCCCCAGGTAGGTAAGACTTTGTGAAAAATTAATTTGCACATCATGGCAGGCATGCTGGCACCACAATTTTCACAAAATTATTTCCTATCTAGAGATTTTAGCTCAGCTTTCACTTACAGCTCATTAAGAGCTTCTTTACTTTCCCCTTAGATAGAAATATATGTTTGGGTTCCATCCCAATGGATCTACAAGTCATCAGATACAACACAGTCCTTTCCACTGGAGTAGATCCTGGGGTTCAATTACAAAGACCACTACTTCATCAACTAATATTTTGGGCACAAATGAATTCCCAGACAATGCGGAAATGGATTTAACAGCCCCACATATAAGCATATGTTAAAATTTATCCTGCAGAATAGATTTTACATGCTCAGAAAGGGGCCAATGTTGCTCTTTGTGAGGCAGACTTGCCACTTAAATGACGATACAACATGGCCATATACTAAACAGATATAACTGTGATGGATATATAGTGGAGATATATGAGCTAATTTTAAACTAGTAAAATGAGAAGAAGGATAAAACACAAAGAGCTTGAGCTCTGGGCTGACGCAAATAGACTGTTAACTGTATTAAAGCCAAGCAGTTTGGAGGCTATACTTCTGGGCATCTCTGTTACTGCAGACAAAAAAAAAATGCAGGTAGGATATAATTATTCCGAATCCCATATAAACTCTTCTTAAACCCAGAAGAGTTCCATCTTGTGCATGGATAAAATATACTGCTGCTATTTTCCACGTACCTTCAGCTTTGCCAGAAGCGATGATTAGCCCAAATGCTGCGACAGATAATGAATACGTAAAAACTCTGTGTGGCATAATAGGACCCAACGTGAATGAATTTGAATCTAGCTGGATTATTTCATTAGAAGTTGCAAACTGCATTGTACTTACAAAGCAGTACCTGAAGCGCCTTACAGAACCATCTGGTCCATGTTAAGTGCAATGTAAAGAGTATTCACACATCAGGAATGCAGAAAGGTAATTTGGTATCCACTGTGGTCTCCTGCTGTCTAAGGTCCAAGGTCTAGACACCAGACCAAGGAGGCCGACTCATGCACAGGCAGAATGTCAGAAGGAAAGGCTGAGTACCAAAGGTTACAGAGCTTAAAGAAAGATTTCTATGCCTGACAACACTAACTCTCCAGTTTGTGCTGAGAGTCATTTCTGTGCCCAAACTTCAGTATCTGTAATGCATTGCTGCAAGGCAAGAATCAGCAGGGAAACCTGGGTGCATCAATGATCTACAGTTCTAGAAAGCGGTTAAACAGATGTACCCAATTACTGTGACAGACTGAGCATCCGAACTGTCTGTACTAATAGCAGACAGCTTCAGGAGTCTTATGACAATCCATTTATGGGAAAGCTCTTGCTGCCTGCACCAACGCTGAGAGCATCTTTATTAGCAGCCTTAGAACTTCTCCTTAATGCATCTCACCTCTCTAGAGGACACTCAGAATCATCACTCTTATTCTCCAGATTTATGTTCTTCTTCCTTCTATAGATCATCACCAAAAGGGCTGCCTGCCTCATGAGGACCACTGATGGGCTCCAGCATCTTTTATTCTGCAAGGCAGCTAGCTAAGATTCACTTTTGCAGTAGAGCCAATTGAAAAATAAAACCAAAACCAACAACAAAGAAAAAGAGGCAGGAGCAAGACATGCCAAAACCAAATACAATTCTCCCCAGAATATGATCACATCCAAGAAAAGTCATTTAAGACCCCTCCACAGGATGAGAACACCTAGTGTTAGGACTCATCTCCAAAATAAGGAAACTCCTGCCTCAGCTCTTGCTTTTCCTAACTCAAAAGCACAACCATGAAAGAACCCAAAGACACAAAGTAAGAACTCAACCTTTCACATGCCAAGCCATGAGGTTACAGGCTCTTTGAGGTCTGTGGCACTAACCCCTCTCACTGTTCCCCCCCCCCTTTTTTTGTGAAAAACTGTCCTTCTTTTCATTCTGGGTTTTATTTCACGTTTTCCTCAGATCTCTGAACAGACAGACGAGGCAAACAGGAGTGGTACTCTGTTAAAACTGTGATTTTAATCCACCAAAATCAGGATACATAACCAGAGCTTATTCTGTTATTGCAAGGAGATCCTAGAACACCAGAACGTGTAGCCAGAAGCACTTTTTTCCTACTCTAGTAACACATTTGCTTTTTTTATCCAAAACTGGTTCTAGCTCACTATTCAGCCACAAAACTGGTTTATACTTCAGCTACTTAGGAGTTACAATAGTCAATACAAAACCTAAGGGAATACAGTTTAATCATGTGATACCTGACGTCCTCTTCATACCAAGTTAATTAGGCTCTGTTCTACAAAGTCAATTTGAAACATTTGTCTCAATAGCATTATCTTAATTATTCCTCATCAAAATGATACCACCTCCTACTGTGAACTAACATACTTGTGTAAACAAGAAAAAAAGAAACCTTGCAGTCTTGAAGCAGGTTCCCATTTTAAAACTCTCTAGTGTAAATACTAATACAAGCATTAAGTATTCAGAAGGAATACAAATAAGAAACTCACGTGTCTCATCACTTCAAGAATCACTTTTTCTACAGAAGACTATTTTAACAGTACTGCTGAAATGCAGATGAACTATTTTTTTTATTAGCACAATATTTAACGTTCTGTAGCAAAGAACCCCAACGTAGGAATAACCAAGAATTCCTTGTAAAAGATAGTATTTTATTCTCTATATACCACAAGCAAGGCTAAGTAGCATTTCCTATCTGAGATACTCTTAATTCAAAAAAGGTCAAAAGTAAAGAAGTATGTGTAAAGGGCTTGCAGCAAAGCATCTTTATCAGATATCACTGATGTAAACACATGTTTGGTGAACATGCTGTTTACACACAGAATTACTTCTTAATACCAGTCTGACAACTGAGTCCAAAATGTTCAGTACTGTCATGTAACGTTCTTTGTATCATGGATTGAAATATACAGGAGATTTTCAGAATTAGAGGTCTAGGTTTTTAATTTCATGTCTGTTTACACAACACTGTAGAAAAGATCACCTCCTGCACACAGCTGCCAAAAACAAAGAAGAAAAAACCCAGCTAGTCTGAATCAGCAGTTTTACCATAAGCATATTGTACTTAACAACACACTATTAACCAGCACTCTGACTGTAAAAGACTACACTTGATCTATCTTTTAACTTTTCTACCAGCGTGGTACTTGGCAGGTTTGAAATAGTTTTATTCTTGCATCCTTCTTATTACTCTTGACAAACTGTATTGTATTAGACCCACCAGTAAAAACTGAGTGAACTCTGGGTATGTTAGGTGTCTTTTTCTATCCTTTCCAAAATGCAGCTGTACGAACTCTGAATTCCAGTTAAAAGGAATGTGCTGATGAATCGTGGTCTGGCCAAAAACTTGCTTAGCATCCTCTGGGAAGAAAAGAAAAATGTTCATTTAATAATGAAATAAAATAACCACAAAAAGACAAGCATATAAATAAATACGACATTTTCTAGCGGGAAAGTAAAAATTGTTCACATAAATTAATAACATACCGTAAAGCAAATCTAATTTTTTTGTTTACCAAAATCATCATAAAGTTTTGGAAACTCTCACAGTTTCTGAATAATCCTCTTATTTGTGAATTTTATACTCACAGCATTTGCTTAGAAAAGACTCTAGATATTTCAAGTCTCCAAGTCAAGCAAGAAAAGACTAAAATTAAAAGTCAGCTTATAGAAACAAGACTAAAGCTAACCAATTTCCAGCATAATCTTTTCAAGCTGCTAACAATGAAAGTTTTGTGTGACTGTAATTCAGGCTGTTGTATTATTCCCAGAGTTTTCCACATTCAAACACATCAAATACAAAAAATACCAGTATTTCGAGATCTGCTTTTCTATAGTTGGAGCAGTGACATGCAGGACAGAGAATGAGGAGACATGGCAGGTAGGAATACAAACTTATCACCACCTCGAGCACTAAGCAGAATTTAACCCTAGACCTCTGCTACAAGGATTGGGGCAGTGCAACAAGTTTGTTTAATCACAACAAAATGCAAGCTTCATAGTTTAGCAGTCATAACTGGACAACGGCCTGGCAGAGGTTTCGGTTAATACATGGCATTTTTGGTAAAGAAACAACTATTCGAAACACACCAAGTTGTACAATCATTAATAAGTACCATACACTGCTGGAACTGGACAGCATATATTTTAACTAATGGGAACAGCAACAAGATCTGAGGAAGTTCTTGTCTCACACAGCAGTGCCCACTTCAATGTGACTCAGCCAAAAATACAGAGCAAAGATACCTTCTGAAGACAGGGCCAGAGGTTCCCAGCTGCTACAAGCCTTCCTAATTGCTGTACAATTCTCCAGCAACGCCAGCCAAGAGCCCGTTCATGTCTCCTGCTAGCTCCTGCAGGCTCGGAGGGCTGGTTCCCAGGGCACACTCCCTACCCACAGGCAGGGCCAGGAGCTGGTATCCTGCTCCCTTCAACGCTTTGTGGAATAAAGACCAGAAGTCCCAAACCCCAAGCTCTTGTCTGTTTCTGCCAGCAGCAGAGCTGGAAGCCAGTTCCCAAGCACAGGCTGGTGCCTGGGGTCAAAGAAATCATGGGAGCTTTGTGCACGCCTGTGCTCAGAACAAGCTGGGAGCCACCTTGCTGGAGCCAGCCTCTGTCTACCAGGCAGGCCTGGGAGCCGCCTTCCAGCTCACCCCACCGCCACAAGTGAGGGTGGGAGCCAACTCCTCGGGGTCATGAGGTCCCATCTCCTGCATCAATTGAGTTCTGGCTTCTGGTTCAGGCCATGCCAGCCAGGCACAGCAGCTCTGCCGACCTGGGGAGACCCAGCCAGGGCGGAATTCCCACTTTTAGACAAGGAAGTGGGAAAACTGAGAGCTGGGTGGCCATGGCCAAGAGCTGGGAAGATGGCAGGAAGTACCCTAGTGAATAAAGGATAAAGACAGGGAAAAATGGTCTTAAGGAGGTGAAAGGGTAATTGTGCTGCACAGACCCAAAACCACTGCATCTTGTGTACAGCCACCAGGACAGCTTGTTCTAAAGTGAGGGGGGCTTCACAGAGAGCACAGAAATGGTACTACAGACCTCCTCCCATCCGTCGACACAGTTAGCAATTTCATCTTTAAAAACACAGCCCCCCCTGATCCCAAGGAATCCGTGGTGGAAAGACAAGTTGGATTTAATTTACAAAGATTGACCCCAGTTAACTCCAAATCCATAAAATTCAGAACTTCAAGTCCTAATGTCCTATGAGAATTTTCTCCAAGCAACATCAGTGCCCCCAGGACAGCGTTGTTCATTCATGTCTTCATGCTCCACCACAGCCGGCTTGGATCTTGTCTGCCAGCATTTTCCGGAAGCAAAATTCTGCTCTTAAGGCAATGGGAGGTAAAGCCAATTGGTTCAGGGTGAGGTCCTGTCCCTCTACTGATAGACTTGTATTTAGGATGCTTCCTACTGACACAGCTCGAGGCACCTTGTCACGTGTCATTGGAGATAACCTTTATACAGTTCCTGCTTTCTGCCAGACTTCCTTCAAAGAAGGCAACCACCACGAAGAAGACAGCCTGTCTTATGCACAAACAGGAGAAAACAAAGGCTGTCTCTTCCTGGTAGGAACTATTCTGCTTTTCCAGAGAATGAAGATATGCCCAGGATAACTCCAGTACCTGTCTGTTGCACAGAGATCAGATGCTCATCTCTTTCTTTACCTTTCATCCCACCTCCAGAATTTCCCCAGAGCAAGACATTGATATTACTTGGACGAGATTAGGAACGAGTCACTGTTTACCAAAAGCTATGCTTGGTTTGACTCCAGATCTGTCTTTTTGAAAGAGAAAAGGCGCTTTCTTACTTGATGTGAGGCAAGAAATAGGAAAATCTTAGCTAGCTAGTATAAAAGCAGCCTCAAATTCCTTTTGATCAAGCCAGGCTCCTCGCAATAGTCACTCGTTAACATATGAAAGGTATGGAGTGTCATCTGATTGTACCTCTGTAATTTTATTTTAACTCCTTATCATACACTAGCTATCTTGAAGGAACAAATGCATCTCAATCCCCCAACTCTGTGCTTTCTAAATCCTCCTTAGTTGGGGCCCAAAAGAAAAATTCCAGCTCAAGAAAATCAAACATCAAAAAGTGAAAAGAATGGCAATTTCAGAATATCAGACAAAATATGATGTTTTATTATTGGCATTACAAATAGCAAGAGAACACACAGCAGTGATACTGAAAACTTTATCAAGCCAGCTAGGAATACAGTAAAGTCTATATCCAGGGCATTTGCATCCCCTTGTCTATTTTAGAAATTAAAAGGCACACACATGCCTCAGAAGTTCATTTAAGTACAAATACCCCTCCGAACAGTTCAAGCAGTGATGTACACTTAATTTTTGCTATGACTGGGAAATGCAGGCCACCCCGTTAGCATAGGAATTAAGCACAACAGTAAGAGAACTCCCTATACTACTTATCTTCTCAAAATCATGCTGTTTATTGATGTCAGTATGACCTGGTAACTAATATCAGATGCTTTTCTGACAAAGTGCATGTTGGATTAGACAGTGCAGGCAGTTGACTGGAAGATTGTTTATTGCGCTTCTACTGATTCTTTCATGGCATGAGACAAGGCATCCTGTCTGCCACTGTCTTTTTACGCACTCTGTACTTCCTTTTTGCAACTATTCAAGGTTCACAAACTCCTCCACATGCTCAGTGGACAGTGTTTTTCCTCTTTCCTTGCTAGGTCCCATCACCCATTCATCTACCCCAATGTCACTGACTCAGTCTCATCTGTAGTCAGATTGCCAGATTCAGACATTAAAGATCATTTTAGCCTGTGATTTAACCATCAAAAGGTATTCAATTATGTACCAGAACTCACTCCAAGTTATTGTTCAGCAATAACAGTATCATCTCCTAATTATCAAAGTCCAGTATTACAATAAAAAATGGACAATTTTAAAATGCAGGTTTGCTTTAAACCTGCAGCTGAAATTCCACGGCTACCCACAAGTCACTGAACTAAACACAGTAAAACAGAGAAGCAGCAATGTCCTTCGGTAGACAGGAGTTATTTTGTTTGCTTAGACCCTTTTTTAAAGGAACCAGTTTCACAGTTACAGAGATAATCTGTGATGGAAAGGATATCTGGATGCCATCTGGTCCAACCTACCGCCAAAGAAGATCCAACCAGGTGAGGCTGCTCAGGGCCATGGCCATCTAAGGCTTGAGTCTCTCCAACAACAGAGATTCCACAACCTCTCTGGGCAACTGTAGTTTCATCCTAAACTGGTATTTAATCACAATATCTGATCTAGTTGAAGATGTCCCTACTCACTGCAGGGAGGTAGGACTAGATAGGATTAGATGACCTTTGAAGGTCCCTTCCAACCCAAACTATTCTATGATTCTATAAAACGGAAGCTTCTGAATCCATATTAAAACACTAATGTTTCAGGTTCAGTTGTTAATGCTCCAGTGTCTGAAGCCGTAAGAGCACAAGATCGAAATCCTAGCAAAAGATACAACCATTTTTGTGTTGCATTGTTTGAACCAGAGCTGTTGGAAAGCAAAACAAACAACAGCTTGAAGACTTTAAATATTAATTTTTATAAATCCATGCTGTCATTTCTGTCAATCTTTAAAAAAATTAAACTTTAAAACTCAATTTTAAAATAAATTGCAAGGTTCTAAAACAAATAATTGTTTGTCCTGTGCTACATCTAATTAAGAAACAGATGCCTTGTCATTGGTTTCTGATCACTGTACAAAAAAGTTGTTCTATTTCCCCTCCAGGTGAACTGCTGGCTGGTTCACAATGCAGGTATTTGGTCTTTGGAG
This sequence comes from Myiopsitta monachus, assembly GCA_017639245.1. Lineage (NCBI taxonomy): Eukaryota > Metazoa > Chordata > Aves > Psittaciformes > Psittacidae > Myiopsitta > Myiopsitta monachus. The sequence goes on from CM029919.1 coordinate 5,885,859, forward strand.
TCCTGGAGGCTTTCTTCTCTCCAGTGTACTGATTGCTTATGCTCAAATGCTTACTGTGCAAACAAGTATACTGCATTCACATTTCCATGCTGTGATTAAAAACTATAGTAGAAATAATGCTTTGGAAATAAATAAAATACTTTGGAAATACTTAGAAACAAAATGCTTTGGAAAAACTACAGGCACTCTTGACCCAAGGAAGACCACCAGTGCTCCCCAAGTAAGGATTAACTATTTGGAAATTTGAAATTTTAAAAGAAAAAACTGGAAGTCATTATCCCACTACATTTTACATTCAAGAAAGTCACTTGACAGAACAAGCTACTAAAACCTTTAATGGGTACAGTCCATAAATACCTGACGCATTACATCTGAAATTCTTTCAAACTGTTTATTTGCTCAAGTACATAATTTTTTCACGCCATGTCATCATGAACTCCAAGTTAATACTCTCTCAGTGTACAGATAGAAAAAAATCATCATTTACAAAAACCCCATTGCCCTCATAAACCAGCTGCAACTGTTTTGCAGAAAAGCTGTCATTGTAGGCTCTTCTACACAAATTGTACGTTCTATACACTTTATGTATGTTATACCTTTACACAATAAGTGATTTGTGCATGGTATATAGAAAACCTAAACCAAAACCCTGGGCCTTGAGAAAAATGATTTTACCCAGCTGATATTAGTAATAGCAACTTCTGTAAAGAACACAGGTACCTTCTGTACAGGGGAAAACAAAAGACAAATTTGAAAAGACATGAATTGTCATAAGTTAGTAAGAGTTCCACATGCATCAGTAACTTTTTCAAACCCTTCTGGAAGTAACTGCTTCCATATTCATCACACTTAAGGCCCTGAAGAGGAACATATGAGTATTATAGCTAGAACTTGAATTAAACTAAGCAAAATTAATGCAAAGAGTGTGGAATAGGTATTTTAGTATAAAGAGATAATGTTTTTAAAACCTGAATATGCAAATCCCTGTCATTCCGCTCAGACAAAAAGTAGTACCTTTATAAAATAGTAAAGGAAAGGTACTCATCCCTCTAACTTCCCTCAAGAAAGCAACAAGAGCACGAAGGGCTATCACAGACACCTTTTCCAAGGTTAGAAACCCTGAAATAACACATTACTGCTATATTTTCACTGCCTCTTAAGTCCTTCCAAAACATGGACCACAGCCTATTCTGCAATTCTGATTTTAAATTAATTAATTAATTTAATTAGGTTCCTTCCTTCTTAAAATATTCTGAGGAAAGTATCTGGTAGAACGTTCAAACTGAAGCTGGCAGAGTAGAAACGGAGTACATAATGTGAAGATAATAGGACTGTATTACAGGACTCAAGAAGGGTGGAGGCTGATTGGAAAAACGATAGCAGCCCTGGTCAGTGCAATTTATCTGCACATTATTGTGTGGTACCTCTACTGTTTTAAAACAGATTCATTCCAAAGAGTGCAAAACCCTCCCTTAGTGCAGCGGATCCATTTAGACTAATATCAGTTTCATCTGCACCTGAAAAATGTGGCTGCACATACACACTTGCATATAAACACCCAAAAATCCTCTGTAATTCACTTCATTTGATAATTTTGTGTACATATGTGCGCATATGTAAGTGGTAGCTTATGTTTTCATAGGACTAGCTTACTCCAAATTCAGAGAAAATCCCCAAAGACAAAATTAAGTTCAAATAATAAAAATGGTAATTTTAACCAATTTACCTACATTGAGCTAGTCCAGCTGTGGATGAGTGCTGAACTGTAATGGGCAAGCAGAGGTTTCCGCTGCTTAACATAAGCCACTACTGCTCGAGTGTAACCAAAGCTGTCATACCAAATTCAATGCCCTCATTTCCATGTGAGTAATTGAAACCACATCATCTGAACTCATTTCTGTTATTACTATCATGGAGATGTTAAAAACACTGGACTTTCAGAATCCAGACTGACTCAACACCTTTTTTTACGCTGGCAAAGGCTAATTTCACAGTAATTGTCCAGGAATACAAATTCACGTCAGAATTCACGACTGTTTCCTACAGCAGTTTAATACATCACACAAAGTGATAAAAGCAAACTCCTGGCTCAAAGACATTATCCTAAACTTTACACTTCACTCTCCAGTACAGACTTGAGAGCTGTTTCTTTAATACCTATTTTGCTTAGATAGGTGGTATTACAAAAAAAGAAAATTCTTGCAAAGCATTAACATGAATTTAAAGATTTAAAGAGAGGATCAGGTTCGAGACCATCTTAAGAACCTGAACACGCACAAGTCCATGGGACCTGATGAAATCCATCCGCGGGTCCTGAAGGAGCTGGCAAATGTAGTTGCTGAGCCACTGTCCACCATATTTGAAAAGTCATGGCAGCCAGGTGAAGTTCCCGATGACTGGAAAAAGGGAAATATAACCCCCATTTTCAAGAAGGGGAAAATGGATGAGTCAGGGAACTACAGAGCAGTCAGCCTCAACTCTGTGCCTGGCAAACTCTTGGAGCAGATTCCCCTGGAAGGCATGCTGAGGCACATGAAAAACAACAAGGTGGTTGGTGACAGCCAGCATGGCTTCACTAAGGGGAAATCCTGCCTGACCTATTTGGTGGCCTTCTATGATGGGGCTATGGAACTGATGGACAGGGGTAGAGCAGTCGATGTCATTTACCTGGACTTGTGCAAAGCGTTTGACACTGTCACATGACATCCTTGTCTCTAAGTTGGAGAAACATCAATTTGATAGGTGGATCACTGGGTGGATAAAGAACTGGCTGGATGGCCACACTCAAAGAGCTGTGCTCAATGGCTCAATGTCCAGCTGGAGACCAGTAACGAGTGGTGACCCTCAGAGACTGGTGTTGGGACCGGTCTTGTTCAACATCTTTCTCGGTGACATGGACAGTGGGATTGAGTGCACCCTCAGCAAGTTTGCCGATGACACCAAGCTGTGTGGTTCGGTTGATACCCTGGAGGGAAGGGATGCCATCCAGAGGGACCTTGACACGCTTGTGAGCTGGGCTGATGCCAACCTCATGAAGTTTAAGCATGCCAAGTGCCAGGTCCTACAGCATGGGTCGGAGCAATCCCAGGCACAGCTCCAGGTTGGGCAGAGAAGAGATTCAGAGCAGCCCTGCGCAGAAGGACTTGGGGGTGACGGTCAATGAGAAAATGAGCATGAACCGGCTGCAGTGTGTGCTCGCAGCCCAGAAAGCCAAGCGTATCCTGGGCTGCATCAAAAGGAGTATGACCAGCAGGTCGAGGGAGGTGATCCTGCCCCTCCACTCTGCCCTCGTGAGACCTCACTTGGAGCATTGTGTGCAGTTCTGGTGTCCTCAACATAAAAAGGGCATGGAACTGCTGGAACAAGTCCATAGGAGGGCCACGAGGATGATCAGGGGACTGAAGCACCTCCCATATGAAGATAGGATGAGAAAGTTGGGGCTGCTCAGCCTGGATAAGAGAAGGCTGCATGGAGACCTCATAGCAGCCTTCCAGTATCTGTAGGGGGCCTATAGGGATGCTGAGGAGGGACTCTCCATTAGGGACTGTAGTGATAGGACAAGGGGTAATGGGTTCAAACTTAAACAGGGGGAGTTTAGATTGGATATGAGGAAGAAATTCTTTACTGTGAGGGTGGTGAGGCACTGGAATGGGTTGCCCAGGGAAGTTGTGAATGCTCCATCGCTGGCGGTGTTCAAGGGTGGGTTGGACAGAGCCTTGGATGGCTTGGTTTAGTGGGAGGTTTTCCTGCCCATGGCAGGGGGGTTGGAACTGAATGATCTTAAGGTCCTTTCCAACCTAACTATTCTATGATTCTATGCATTTTCCCCTACTTAAATAATTCAATTTCAAATGCACCACAAAATGTACTCCCACAACAGTACTGTATTAGTATAAAACTATTTTAGTTCAATTAAAATGTCTACCTATCTACCCCCAAAATTACCTGAACTGTAATTTTCACTTTCAGCACTTCCAATGTGTTCTCAGTTTTGTTTTCTTTTATCAGCTTATCAAATCAGGTTCTGCATTCCAAATGTTGGAAAAAAATAGTCATTAACTGCTAGGTAACAGCAGATTTTCCAATTTAGAAAACTAAATTACACACACAGCAGAATTATGTGTATTTTGCTACCTGAAATTTCAGATTAAAATTTGTAATAACAAAACACTTCCATAGCTCTTAGGGCCTGCTGAAGTTTTTATCTTCTAATTTGTAATTCCAGGACAATTTGAAAAGAGGATGGGGAAAAAACAGTAAAATAAAAATAAAGCCTGAAGTGGTATACTGCTGCTGCCACAATTTAAATATATTCTGGTGTGGAAGCTTCTGGTTCCTCCCCAGATGCTGCCTAGTAATCATGTTGGGCTTTTTTTTTTCCAACAGGACATACAGCTGTATGAACGATGGCTAACCCTCAGCCTACTCTTAACCAAAGAGCAGCCTCATAGTTGAAATCTACTCTCAAATTGGCTTTTCCTCACCTTTTCCATACCTATTGTTTTCTTTTAAGGCAGCATGAAGTAGCAGCACAAAGCACAATATTTTAGCCATCTGAGCATGTAGCATTCTTGAATTTTCCCACCAACTGGAAGTGCTGTTACCTCCGTCTTTTAAAATTGGAGCCATTATAGTCAATCGTGGAAATCTACAGCTAGCTTTTCATAAAAAGTGCATTTCTGACCAACTGAACTGGAACAGCTTCTGAGCAGTTCTTCTGATTTCTGACAAGATACTATACAACACATGCATGCCAAACTGAAATTGGTGTGCATCTACATGCAGTTGCTCAGAAAATACTGCTCAGAAGTCATGAGAAGTTTCAGAAATCAGGGTGGCTCTTTCTGTAGTACAAACTGATCATTTAAAGAAGTGCAATAAAGCTGCACCTATATCAAAACATAGATGCATTAACAATGGTTTTTCACCTCCAGGCAGCATACTAACATCTGGGGCACATGAATTGAAGGAAAAAGCTTATGATACTTCTTCAGCTGCACCCATAAAATGAACTGGTTGACTTGCCACCAATCTCCAGGCAGAAAAGTATCTGTTCTGCAACAGCCCCAGGGATGCGCTGGCACCCTTAGAGGCAGCCACAGCAGGGCAGAAAAGCAGGAGGCTGGAATCTCTCACTTAGAAGGGCTACTTCCATTCATATGGGAACCACATTCCTTTTGTGGCTGGAAGAAGCAACAGACACTGTGTAGCACCTGCTGTACACAGAGGTGAGATGAAGGCCATTATGGCTAGCCAATATTTTCAGATGTCGTAAGTAGACTTCAAAGATGACAACAACCAAAACATCTCCCAAAAGCCCCCAGCAAACCATAAAGTGCAGTGCAAATTCTAACAAAAAGTTCAGTATGCATTCATTCCCTTTAGGAGAGAGGCACTGGCTACTGAACAAGAATTCATTTGGTTGTAACTTCATTGCCCTCTCCAAACTTTTCAACACAGACAGAGCACTCTTGCAGATTAATTTTACGTTAACGAAAACATTACCACAAAGAACATACATGTGCCTTCAATGACAAGCTTCAAGTTTCACCCCCTGCAGAAAATGTTATCATGGGGTTTTTTTTTACCCTTTTACCTTCCCGCTGCTCTGGTTGGCTGTGCTCGTCACTTCTAAAAAGTATGAATTCACTTTCTCTCGACATATCTGTACCGCCCAATTCAGCTTGGCTCTGATTTTTGACTGAGACACCTGAGCACTTCTGTTACCTCTGCTAAAACATAGCAAATACCCCACAAAAAAAAACAAGCTCCTTCCAAGACTACTGTCACTCTAAGCAGTTAAGACTCTGGATCCAAGCTTGTCTGCTTCTTCTGCCCTGCTTGGACGTAAGGGGAAATAACATTAATTTATACATGCAATATTACACACTTGGCTTACCAGAAAAGTTTTCATCATTTTTCCAAGACAAAATCCCTTAAAAATATTTCCAATTTAGCTGTGGATATCCATAATTTCAGTTTAATGGCAACAGCCTTACATTTCTTTATTACCTTTCCTGGCCTCCTTAGAAGTGAGCAACAAACTGCCAGAGCCCAAAGACCACAAGTTTGGAAGGCACTAGGCCCCACGAGGGCATAAAAACTAAAGTTACCCATTTTGCCCTGAAGAAGAATAATAAAGAACTCTGATCACTTCCACCAAGGTAAACAGCATAACCTGGCTCGTGAAAATAAAATACTGCTTCTATTTTCTCAATATAAGATAGCTGGGGGTGGATGTAAATGATGTGCAGGGAGAGGCTGATGGTATGGAGTTTTCTCTGCCTGGAGAAGGGTCGGCTAAAGGAGGACCTCACTGCTGTCTACAACTACCCAATGGGAAGGTGAAGGGAAGACTGAGATGCACACTGGCAATGGAGATACTCAAGAGGCAATGGATGCAAGCTGGAATATGAGCAACCCCAACTAAGCATCAGGCAATTATTCGTAACTGTAACAGTGGTAGAACACCGGAAGATGATCATAGAGGCCACTGAATCTCCATCCTTAGTGATATTTAAAATCTTGGTTGGATGCTGCCCCCAGAGCAACCTGGTCTTGATGGCCCTGCAACGGCTTGAACCTGATGGCTGCCACAGTCCCTTCTACTCTGAACTGTTTGATGATTCCTTGATCATTCCTTGGGTTTTGGTAATGATCAAGAGACTTCTTCAGCCTGATGTCTGTCAGTAAGCAAATCTGATTTAAAAAAAACAAAACCAAAAAACCAAACCAAACCCAACAACAAAGAACAAGCCCAGATATCAGACACCTCAGTTGTATTTTCTAGACCAACTGAAACATGACTGTGTAAAAGATGGAGCTTCACATATGATCAGCCTGGAGAAGAGAAGGCTGCATGGAGACCTCATAGCAGCCTTCCAGTATCTGAAGGGGGCCTATAGGGATGCTGGAGAGGGACTCTTCGTTAGGGACTGTAGTGACAGGACAAGGGGTAATGGGTTCAAACTTAAACAGGGGAAGTTTAGATTGGATATGAGGAAGAAATTCTTTCCTGTGAGGGTGGTGAGGCACTGGAATGGGTTGCCCAGGGAAGTTGTGAATGCTCCATCGCTGGCGGTGTTCAAGGGTGGGTTGGACAGAGCCTTGGATGGCTTGGTTTAGTGGGAGGTTTTCCTGCCCATGGCAGGGGGGTTGGAACTGGATGATCTTAAGGTCCTTTTCAACCCTAACTATTCTATGATTCTATGATTCTGTATTACTTTAAAATGACAAATGACTTTGTGACTGAACCAGCTTTGTTTTACTTAAGATGCCTTTGTGAAAGTTCGCTTGGTTACATAACATTTTAGTTAAAAGAAAAAAAAAGAGCCAAAAGAAAACAAACTTGCCCAGTTGACATGTGTCTAGAAATGGAATTACCCAAAGACAGTACCAAGAAGATATAAAAGAATAATTTTTAAGAGAATAAATTCAGTAACAAGTCTACCTTTAATCATCTTTTAATTAAAACTGGCCATTATTTGTGTGAAACCCAGGACACACCACAACAAATATCAGAGACTAAACAAATTTTGCATTTGTAATGTCGCTGTTGGAATCATCATACCTAGGCAACTCTCATTTATAAACCAACAAATTTTTCACTGTATAGCTGTAAGCTAACAGATCACTAACTACAAACAGCTTCTAACTGATTTCAACCAGCAATGGAAATTCCACTGAAAAAAAGTGCTGAATATTGCAATTTATAAGTGAACAAAGCTTACAGCCTTAGCAATTTACTTTGGTAGTTCAGATCTAGCTTTTCCTTGCGCTGCACGGTATTGAATGCACTGGGCTGGGCATTCCTAATCTAGTTGCTGTGCAAGAAAAACAAAAGGACGCACAGATCCCATAAGAAGAGCCAAGTCATACCAAGCAATGACAGGGCAAAGCATAAAATAAATAATCCCCTCTAACAAAAGCAAGAACTAGCTCACATAGTCTGAACCTAATCCTTTGGTCAAGAAAGCAATTGTGAGACTCCTGTAATAACTGTCTGCATACGGAACTAGATGATCATAAGGTCCCTTCCAACACTAACTATTCCATGATTATATGATTCCATGAATAAGTATCAAAGCTTCGTCATAGAGGAAAAACTCTGAAGTTCATCACAATAGCTGTATAGTTTTTTAAACCTCTCTTAAGTGCTATGAGCTTTTAGAAAGTTTATAAACAAGTACTCAGGCAATTCAAATATCAGTTAAGCAAACAGAAGTGCTTAGTAAGATGCATCCTTCATTAATGTGTTTATCTAAGAACTGTACTGATAAAATTAATAATAGAGGCAGAAACCCACAATAGCTGCTGTCTACATGTAAATAAAGTTGGTTTTGAGACAAAAAGACATTGCTGGATTCTGCAGATGTGAAGCTAAACAAACAGTAACTTTGGTTTGGGGTTCCCCATTCCCTTCAGTTTTTGCTGGGTTTTGGGGGGTTTGTTTTGCTTTTTCTTTTTTTTTTTTTTTTTCCAATTAAAGGTCCAACTTGGTTTAAGGCATACTCTTATTTCTCAAAGCAGCATGGCACAGCACCCATTTTGAAAAGGCTACAGGTTGAAATAGGGGACCTGTAAAAAAAACCCAACAAACAACACCAAAACCAGACCAACGCACACTATACCACAGTTACATTTTGTAACTACAAGAGCAAAAATTTCTGTCTGGTTGGAAATTCTACTTTAAAACTAAACAGAATAGAAAATCTTTAACGCCAGGTTCCACTTCCATGCCAGGTGATAGCACAGTCTCACACAATCACATCTCTTTATGCCTTTCCTTTCTCCGTGAGGAAAACGAACACGATCAACACTTATATTGCCCTTCACACGGGATGTGAGAGCTGTTGTAAGAATAGGAAAGTCCCGGTCCCTGGATATCACCACTCACATATCACCCCTGGATATTCACAGCTCAGAAATGTTAGCTTCCATGATTTCACTTACCCATCTGAAATTAGGGATGGAGATTAAGAAGACTTAGTTTTTAAACACTGCCATTTTTACCCAACCATTTCACCTTTTTTTAAATGCCATCTAGTAAAGAATTTCAAAGGGTTCTGCTTCTTTAATGAGGCATTAAAATACAGTCATACGACAAAAAAGGAACTCTACTAAGTCTCTTAAACCCCTGGACTTACATTATCAGCTTTTATGTGCCTGTCAACACTCAACAGTAAGAAGCAGTGGTTTGCTCTTTGCCTCAAATTTAAAAGCCAGCTAAACTTCCTCTCGCTTTCCTGCTGAGAGCTTTAACTCCTTGCAAACTGTCAAAGCTTTGACACTTCAGCAGCAGGTAAATCTACGACATGATGCAGCAGGCAGGTGTAGTCTCAATCAGCCACTGGCCACTAATTTACTAGTGCCATTTCGTTCACTTTGAAAAGCAATAAACTGGAATACACCCTCCCCCACATACCCACACCCCTTGCAGATCAGCCCTTTCAATAGATGCGAGTTCTGTCAAAGAACCAGGTGCAGTTAACTTTTAACTTGAAAGAAATGAAACATCTCAAATTGTAGAGATGTTAACACATGGCTAAAAAGCAAAGGTACTTCCAACCCAGGAGATAATGTAAGTGAAGCATGTTCAATGAAACATAAGTACAAAGAATTAAATACTGGAACTTCTTTATCCAGAACATTTCTCTAAATATCCACAGCCTGATTTGGCATTCAGTATTAACAGCTCATTGAGGTTAAGCCCATTTTTAATTTGTTTTACAAAGGTGCCAAGTTAAGTGCACCTGTGGAAGAGTAAGAGTTGGATTATTTGCTGAGTAGAAAATGTGAAGTACACAGCTGGGAAGCCCTATATTCCGTTTGGTATCAGCTAAAATATTTGTACCGTTATCTCAGTATACAGGAAAATAATGACTGCACAGATAAGCCATGCTGTTTCTCTGCAACAATAAAATGAGATACAGACTTATAATGGGATCCTTGAGATACTACACTTAACAGCAGTATAGTGAAAAACGATCCTTTCCCTTTCTTCTGTTCCTTTCACACTGTAATTCCACAGTATACAAAACCCCTATTTAAGTCTCCTAACCTTGATAAGGACTTGATCCCACTCTCATTCAAGTCAATGGAAAAAGATCTCATAATTAACCTCAAAGACGCATGACTGAGGCACTGAGTGGCAAAGCTACAGGATAGTCTTGTAATAATTTATTCATGAAAATACGAGGGTTTTTTTTTTTTTCATATGGGGGGAAGCACTTTTTCTTATGATAGAAAATGGAAACTAGCCTTGTCTAAAGGTCAGCTGCTTCTGCCGAGAATGCACAACAGTGAGACAACTCTCCCATCCTCCCCACTCCAGGTGTTTGCTGGGGTGGTAGCTACAAGGTACTGTACGGTAGTTACAAATGCATTTATGCTTTCAAAGGGGGAGAGGAAGGAACTAAAAAAGCTATCTGAAGTTTTGCCAGTGTTGGCATGACTCCTCTTTCAAACACCTTAAATACAGCCTGGCATAGGAGTTTCTCTCACTAGAAGGACTTCAATGGACCTCAAATGCCAAGCAAACCCCTTGAATCACTGTGTCGAACCCCAAGGGAAGCATTTGCCAGCAGGAAAAATAGGAACAAGAATGCCAAGAGTTAAAAAGTTAAGTCGGAGTGATTCAGCATTCAGATCAAACGACTGCACTTCTTCCTAGATTATTAACGGGCGCTCCAAGCAACCCGAGGCTCTGACGCAGACAAGAACCTGCACATCACAGGCATTCCAGGAACCCTGGTTTGTCTGCACTGGAACAAAACCTCTGCAAAATATGCGCGCCCTCCTGATTTAAAAGCATGCCATCTCTCGTTGCCTCTCTGTTCATACACATGACTGTTAGGCATAAAATACTTCCTTCATCAAGGTTATGATCAGCTGAACTTTTTCCTGAAGTTCTTTCAAATCTTTTAGCATCCACAGTAATTTTTAGAAAGCTGTTCTAACAAGTAATACTTCACACAAAAAGCACATCTTTCACAAACCTCAACAGGCAACGAAAATAATGAGAAACCAGAACAGACACATGAAGAGACAGCAAGTCTTCTCACCAGCCACAACTTCAAATACAGATTTTGGAGATGGTACATGGAATACAATGAAGCTTCAAGCAATGGCAAAAGGATCTTGTCAGTTCAAATGGTAAAAGCTTCTTTAACTGAGCATACAACGTGTGGGGAATTCTAGCAAAAGACAAAGGACATGTGAACCACACATTTCAGAGACAAAACAGTCAAAGTTACCTAACTTTCCTTTTAATTAAAAGTGTTTAACAACCAACCAGTAAGACATATGGATAACCGTGTCCAAATATAGCAGGTTAGAAACAGCAATTCTGTTCAGTGTAGGCACTTAGAGAGAAAAAATACCCTTCCTTCTTTTTGAAGTGCAAGCTCAATGTCTGAAGTTACTCAAAACTGCTAATTTGTGAATCCTTCTTCCAAACAGAATGGCCCCTATCCTTATGAAGGTCGCAGATAGTCCTCCAGGTATCAAGAGCTGTTTCTACAGTATCTAGAAATAAAGAGTCCCCATAATCAAGTTTTAAACTGGCGTATTTCCCATGCTGTAAGTGCAAACCCCAGACTTCCAATGTACAGCTGAATTTTGGGGTTGTGGAGGTGGCTAATAATGAATTTATACTGTAAAATTTCACAGAAGAAAGTTTTAAGCCCTAAAATGAAGCCAGCTTGAAATATAGCCAATTTAAACAAAAAATAATTCATGGTAATTTCAGACTCAACATTCACCCAAGCCTTCTGGCAACTTTCTTGCGGTTTTACAATCACTTCCTACAGTCACCTTTCACTGCTGTTCTGAAGACCTGCACAAGCATGCTGGGGAAGACAAGTGACCAGCTGTCCAAAGAAAACCATGAAGACGACTACAACCTTGATTTTATATTGTACACATGTAAATGATTAAAAAAGCTCAGCCAGAAAGTTGCTTGGCACTAGTGTAGTTCCCCTACCAATCACTGTGTTTCCTCCAGTAACAGAAGGTGAAATAGATCCTGGCACAAGTAGGATTTTTAAATTAAGAGTGTACATTTAAGAACAGTCTTACCAAAAGTAACTTCTCCTTTGCCAGTCTTGTCAAACAGCTGAAAGGCTACTATGAACAAAGCATCTGGAGCACACAGGACTGATTCAAATGCCACAAACTCTTGAAAGGATATCAACCTAAGGGATGAATGAAAAAACCAAGAATTATGAAACCACTTGCTTGAAGAAAATTGTAACACAATATAGCATAGATTATACAAAAGAAGTAAGACCATAACTAGAATGTGTACAATAGGGATTAAGATTTATCCTAAAATGCCCTATCAATGTTGTCAGGAGGCCTTTATATCAGTAGATGGAAATGACTTTGTTGAACACAGAACTATTCCTCTCAGCAAGTCACAACAGAACATAAAATAAGCAAAGCACTCAGCATGGCTACTCACCTCAGCTTTCATGTCTAACTGAACTGCCTTCTGGGGGAGCCTACCTCCCTCCGCACTCAATAAAGATATGAGTAACTTCCCTCAAGACTCAGTACTTCAAGCCTTTGGAAGCAAATTCATTCAAGACCTACATGCTGCCACTCACTTCAGAAGGAACTGATCACAATGTGTTATCTGTTTGCTGGAAACTTATTAGTCATCCACCATAGCCCTCTAGTCCTGCATGTTGAGTCACAAATTTCAAGCACCAGTCTGCATGCTCTTCCTCAGTCCAAGAGCACTTTATTCAAATTCATTTTTACAGCCAGGTTCCCAATACACAAGCACAGTAGCGGAGCAGAGATAAAAGCAGGTGTGCCCTTCCTTAAGTTAATAAGCAAAAATACATAATTAGACAACTTGGCATTGTTTCCAGCAGACGGTTTGATACAGCAAACACCCTAAGCAGTTCTAACTTCTCAGAGTCACACCCAAGAGTTCAAATGGAGATCAAACTCCCATTCTTAAAAAAGCAAAAGCCAACCCATCTTCTGTTTTGCTACTTCTTTAATGTCTAGGTTGTAGAGTTTAAAATCGTCTTCAAATGTGTGGCTGCAGGGCCTGCTGGCAGTCTGGGAGGTTTAAGATTGCCCTCACTTGAGGCTGCTTTATGTCAGCGTAGCAAGCTCATAGCTTTAATGAGTTCACATAGCAGTAGCTTGGGAACAAAGTTTTATACCTGAGAAGCACAAAATTCAGCGTAACAAATGTCAGGAAACGCACACAAAACATTTTTATTAGAAACTAACTCTACCCTTAGAACTGTGACTCAAAAAAACCCCACTGCAGCTGGTTCTTCAATTCAGTATGCAGTAACACAGAAGAACAAAGTGTTTGAATAGGTTGGAAAAGACACTCACTCCATCAAGTTATGACGATCCGTGACTACACAGCAATTTCCAGACTCCCTGTCTTAAGGGAATTAATTTCAAGTCACACAGAAGTGTGCTTGCTGCAAGTCAGCAGCCAAACAGCCACAGGGTAACAGAGGCTGATTTCCATGAAGAACATGAAAACATGAGATGATGAACAAAAGAGGGCATTTAAAAAAAACCCACGGCACAGAAAAGGCCAAAAAGCTGTTCTACTTTACCTCCCTCAATATATATGCACTAAGTAAAAGTAAACGAAAGCACATGTAGAGTCAGAAATAGTCTAACAAATAATTAGCTCTGGGAATGTGCCACCAGAGGTTATTATGTAGTGTGAGAAATAAATAAAAAGAAACCTCCTTAGGTATTATTAATATTAAACTCACAACTCATGCTGCCAGTAAACATATAAGCATGCCTTAAGCTTTACTGGCAAGGACAACAGTGAGTTGCTACATATGCACCTTAGCACAAGGTCAGGCCATTGAGTCGTTTATTTTAAACTCTTTGGCAGTTCTCAGTACTCCCCACTGTGAAGACACAGAATGCAGATACTCAGTCTTCAAATGGAAGAAAACTGCCATCTCTCTTAAGCCAAAAGAAATTTTAAAAGATACATTTCCTTCAATTTTAAACTAATACATCAAAAGCCACTCAGTTTAACACTTACACATATTTATTGTTACTATGTGACTCAGAGGTTATAAAAGCTCACCCATTATTATTGGTTACATACCTGACAACTTCCACAACAGCAAACAGACACAAAGCACTGAGTTCTTCTGTCTAGAACTATATAAAGCCCACACAGAAAGAACAAAACCAACAGCAGGCAACAAGAGTCTAGAATAGAACTGATTAAAAATGTAAAATATCTGCCAATATAATTTTGATAAAGCTGCATTTTGTGCGGAACAACCACCAGCGTATGTCCTTACCAACAGACACCAACACAGTGATGAAAGCACAGAAAAGATACAGCACCTATCCCAGCAGAATCCAGCAGCACACTAAGAATATACTCCATGTTATTAGGCCCAGATCTGATTAAACTCTTTGTACTAACACTGCTTCAAGATTTTATACTTGAAGCATTCTTTGTCAGCACTTGCAAGTAACAACCCCCACTAATAAGTCAGATAAAATAACCCATATCCATTTTTAAAAACCATTATTCATAGTACTAGGAAGATTAAAAGTGTACAAATTGTGTGGTTCTAGCCAGACTGTTAAAGAAGAGACATTAATATCTGCTGTGCCAGCTGAATTCAAATTAACCCAATTTTTACATGTTAATTAAACCAGCTATTTTCTTCTTATTGTATTTTTGCTCCCTAAGTAGACTAGCCCGCTAGTGATTCCCAACAGATCTATTCTAACAACGACGTATTCATTTACTTCTATTATGACCATACAATACAGTAACTGAGCAGTAATTTTTCACAGTCAATTACACGTGTGATTCTTAATGCTTAAAGATGCTGAAATAATGTGTACTACATAGCCATATGCTCACTTCTCTATACTGCACAAGGGCAGTTGCCTGGGTAACACATTTTCTCTCCAGTTTAGCATCACCATTTTGGGTTCAGCACAACCCTTCACTGACTACTATTAGGTGTCATTAAACAGCACATATTAACATGGACTTCAATATACTACTTAGGAGTTACTTTATCTACCTAAACAAATGCTCATTTATGTTACAAAAGCAGAGAAAAGCCTAGTGATTTTTACAGCACAAAGAAGGGGAAGCAAAAACGTTTACAAAATTTCACTTCAATCTTGAAGATATCCTACCCAACCAGTCAGTCTTTCTTCACCTTCACGTCCTCATTATCAGTGCCAGTACTGCACGATTTATTCAGGAAGGCTGGAATCTTGATATTTTAAAAAACATCCACATGCAAGAGCTACAGACCAAACACAATAACTGGGTATGGTGAAGCAAAACCACTATTTACTACTCTCTCCTTTCTTCCATGCTGCTTCTTTTGGTGCCCACACCCATGCTATCTAGGCACCAGGTAGACATGATGCATTCCCACCAGAGAAAGTCTGCATGTAGCCATGCAAACTAAAAAAGCCATTACCTGCTGTAATAATACATACAAATGCAATGATGAAGAGGTTTCTGCAGAATCAATGCATATGTTTTAACTGTATCAGCAATTTAAACATGGTAACATAATGGGAAGCAAATTGAAGCTACATCTATTACTTTAAGCTACAACCTAGGTAAACTAAGCATAGTGTAAATTGGTCCATTAGAGAACAAATTTATATCCAACAGTAACAGAAAATGCTGGCATTTCTAAGTGGTTTTTTGAGTAGCTTGTCCTTTCTAAAAATAAAGCACACAGTATTTCTCGGTAAAGTGTTAGTTACTTTAGTCCAAACAGATATGTGCAGCAAATACTTATTTTGTTAGACAGATGTTTGAAATTACAACAAAAGACTGAAAAACAGTCTGTTACAGTAGGCAGGGTGGAAAATGCCTGGCCTGTTGCTGACAGGCCTTGAGAAAAGCACTGTATTTTGGGAGAGTTTCTGATCCAGCTGAAGCCAAGTAAAGCTTGCTTTTTTTTTAAACTAAAACTAGGAATTAGAAACTGAAGACCAGGAAGCAGTAAAAGATCTTAAGCCTCTTTCATACAAACTACAGCCACATGAAAATCTATGTTATTACCAACCAACTATTTTGACAGGCTTCTCCAGCCATCAGCAGGAAAAGCATTTCCTTTTCTCAAAGGAAGCCTGAGATTGTACATAACAGCTATAGTTCTTTACACTTCACAGTCAGGATTTCTTCAGCTCTGGAGTAAGAAAATCTTTGCCCATGTATTTGCTCTACTGATGAGTCAGAAGTTCTTGTGCTGTCTGCCTTTCACCAATGCGATTTATCCATGTTAGTATTTCTCACTGACTACACTTGGTACCTATACCTAACTTCTTACCAAATTAGAAGGAATTACAAAGCATTTCTAAAAGTGCTAGGAACAACCCTAGTGATTCTGGGCTCAGACTCTTTCACTGAAAAGTGGTCGTGCTCACCAGTCATGAAGAACAGATGCTTCTTCAGAGTGAAACAGGGATCCAAGACATGGATAAATGCTTCTAGAAATATCCTAGCAGTACTTTCAGAACCACACTACTTTAAGCCACTAACACTGTAACAAAATTAACTTGTCACTGCTCTTGCAAGCTACCTTCAATTTTATGCTAGAAATAAAGCTAAATTATTGAACAGGCTCTCATGACGTTAAACACGTGTCTCTAAATACATACGTACCAGCCTATTAAAAACAAACACTTACAAAAGCAGTTTGTACCTCACTTTAAAACTAGGAGCTATGGATTAACAAGCTGGGAAGAATTCAATAGGAGACCAGTAGATCTGATTGCCATCCCTAGATTTCATGCCAGGAACCAAAAAACAATTGACCCTTGCTTTACACGATCACTCTGCAAATTACTTTATACACTAGAACAAAGTACATGCCTGGCCACATGGCAAAAAATGCTACAATGGGAGAGAGATGATGCTAATCCCTGCCTGAACTTTCCCATTCTTTCAAGCATTACTGAAGCAGCTAAGCAAGAAGACAGCCTGAATATCAGAAGAGACTCTCCAAAGACACGCTAGGAACATGCAGTCCCCTGTCACTGCACAGTCTGTGCTGCAGAAACAGTCGTTACCCATGGCAGAAAGCATCAATTAGAAGCCTCAACACTACACCGCAAAACTCCTACAAGATCACGCCAAGTTACGAAATCCCAACTTGTCAACAAGTTCACATAGGCTACAGTTTTACATTTCACTCTTCCGAACACCAGCTTCTGCTTGTGAAGGAGATCCAAATCACAAGGTATGGATTATACTCTCAATCCTCTTATTACAAAATGGATTTGAAGCCGTGCAATTTGGAAAATGCCATTTTTGCAGGCATCAAACCAAGGGAAGAAATCTGAGAAATGCTTAACATTTTCAGTCAAGCGCTCTCTGAAGCCACCACTTTCTTGCTGCCATCATGTCAGTGTTATCAATATAACCTCCTACGTAAATCTTTTACCAGATGTAACAATCATCGCATTAACTCACCTGCAAGGTTTAAGGTGCCCAGCTGTCAGTTACATGAGGCCAGCTGAGCAGCTGTGCTCTCATTTAGAAGAGAGCACAGAAACTACTGCAAAAGTTCTCAGTTATGCATGCATCTGTTCCCTAGGAAGCCTGCATTCTCTAGTCATGCCTTATTTATCTTACATTTTAACTCTCTGCAACCACCAATATGAGTCATGCCTGAAGTTTCCTGGTTTCTAAAACTGCCACAACTATAGACTTTAAGTCCATAGCT
This sequence comes from Myiopsitta monachus, assembly GCA_017639245.1. Classification (NCBI taxonomy): domain Eukaryota; kingdom Metazoa; phylum Chordata; class Aves; order Psittaciformes; family Psittacidae; genus Myiopsitta; species Myiopsitta monachus. The sequence continues at coordinate 5,903,588 of CM029919.1, forward strand.
AATTATTCTAAAGTTTCTCTAAAGATACTTTAAAGGCAGGGTTCAAAAAATGCATTCACAAGGGTGAAAAGACAGCTTGCCCAGGCAAGTACCAAAAGCAAAAGCTAGGATTTCATTAAAGAAGGGGGGAGGAAGATGGAGGGGTAGCTAATCTTGCCTATTGGCAAAGTCAGCCTTTCAAATGCAAACCATGTGCAACCAACTTCACTGCTGTCTTCCCAAAATTGCAAAGCGGCTCCCTAAATACCTTATGTGCTCCTCCTCCCTTTTAAGAGAAAAAACAGTAAAAACCCTTAACAGCACTGCAGCAAAACAAAGCAGGGGCACTTTATTGGATGATCTCTTCCTACACCATCTAAACTTATTTTGGATTGCTATTTGAATACACCTGTGACAGATACACAAACAGAGACAGAAAGACTGACAGAAGGAAAGAAACGCAGGAGTTAGGAGAGTCAGACAACAAACATGAAAGGTTCAGTGAATTAAAAATACATAGCAGACAGAAAAAGCTTTGCTCAGCTAAGTGGTACCTGCAGCCCAAAACCTTGCTTCTACTCTTTCCACTTAAATGATACTGTATTCCTTTTTGTAGGAGGTGGGGAGCAACCAACCCAAAACAAAACAAAACTGAACTCCACCACCCTTCAGGGATCAGACTGTTCTAGAAGAATGGTTTTGGGTTTTTCACATGAACAACAGAAAAAGAGAAGGAGAAAAAAAAGAAAACCACAAAAAAACACTTACCCATCTTTTGTCTGATCCACCACACCTGCAAGGAGCTGTACAGTGCTTGCATTAGGCAAACCATCCCCAATTATCTTCAGGTACCGTGTGACAAAGTCATTAGGAGACATAAAGAATTCACCATTCTTCTCCACACTTGCATACTGTTAAAAGAATACAATATTTAGTGCCTCAAATACATCCTTCTCCAGGCATTTATTACCACCACCATAGTTTCCAATCAGGAGCAGGCTTATGTTACAGTAGATGACAGCCCTGTTCTGAAGAACCTACAGCCACTACACCCAAACAAGGAGTAAGTGGTGAATACTCAAGCAGCTGAAGGCTTGGCCTCCCAGCCAGAAGAGTGGCAGATACATTATTTTTTGTTTATCATGTCAACAATTTCTCCATGGCAGTCTAGAAATGCACCGGTACCAAATGCTTTTTTGAAGCAGAACAAGAAGCACAAGTGTGTTTGAATACATGGATTTGGCATCTCAGGCTCACTGGAAGACTGACAGTAATAGGATACTCCAGCATGTCTTATTTATCTGAAATAATTCCTTTGTGTAGCCATTCTACCTCGGGATGAGAAAGCCGGTTCAGTGCTAGCAGAGTCAACGATCCCACAAGACTGTCCACCTGGGGGTGCTGTTTTGGAGGAACACAGCATCACCTTTAGCTACGACTGACCCCTAAGTGAAGGAGAATCTATAGATACTCCTTGGTTGAACTGCTGAAAGGAAGCCAGAGAACAGCATTTTTGCAGAAGAATGTAACAGAAAACAAGACCTTTGACAGCTCAACACACTGCAGAAACAAGAGGTCCGACACCTTACCAAACACTCTTAGCATACATTATTCCTGCTTTATACCATAGCTAATGTCACAATACTCCAGAAAACAGCTATCAACAGACCCAAGCATGTTTGCTCCCAAGGGAAGCCTCCAGCAACATGTTATATATCAAGGAAAAGGCATATTAAGATATCTTTAAGATAATACGTAAATAAATAAAACTGCTTTTCATACCACCCTTACACTGATTCCTCAGTCATTGCTCAAATTTAAAACCTTCACTTCTTGTACAGGGTAAATCTGAAAACAACCCAGAAATGCTTTTTTTCTCAAAGAAAAAAAAGATAAAAACAATAATTAAAACAAAGAAATCGCAGGCAACATTTACAGACCCATATGTCAGTTTTAAGGGAAACAGGTCTGTCTTGGGATGACAGATGTGCACTGAGCACAGAGAAACAACTGCTAATTCCTTTTTTTTATTTAAGGCAAGGTAGGATGATAAACCGTTGCTGCAGCTCCCCACAAAACATTATCCACATTGAAGCAGTAAATAAATTAGATGCCTATTGCTATTTTGTAGTGTACTTCAAAGACACGTTTTGTTTCACATTGCTATGGCTCTGCTAAGGGAAGGAAACTGCCAGTTTTCATTTCACTCCGCCACGCTGGTGCCTGCAGAATACCGTTATATCTGCTGTAGGTATATAACTCTCAGAGGGATGCCAAAGCGTAACAGTAAGTAGAATATTTTCTTCCAGTGCTATATAAATACAGTCTTCAGATACAGCAATATCTTCAAGAAACGAAGGTTCAGAGAAAGAAGCCCAAACAAAACGTAACTTGCTTTGGCATCTATATATGTTGGTTAGCATTTAAGGATTCCTGTTTCAACAGGCGCTGCTTGTAAAGCAAGCATTCTAGTTGATACACTGCAAGGAATTTTGAATTGTATACTTCAATAAGACATAGCAGATCAATTGATTCCAAAGTAATAATTTGCAAGGAGACAGAATCTTTCAGAATCCCAGTCTCTGAAACTTTTAACACAGCTGCTATTGAGAAACAAATCAAATAAGTCAGACAGCCTATGCTTCTATATTTCATTTTTTTCATCCAGGCTAACCCCCTGCTAGGGCACTCAATAACAGAAAACAGCACAGGGTTTCAGTGTCCCCCTGGTTCTTGTCATTGTGATTTACTCAAGTGTATTTGAAATCCAATCACGTACTCTATACTACATATAGAAATTGACCTTGGAAAATGTCAGCTTGATCACTTTGACTAAAATCTAATCTCTTAAGGGTTATGGTAGAAGACTTAGAAAAAGTAGAGTTACTCTTGGAAATTATCATAAAAAAAAAGAAAAACATCAATCTATTGGTTTTGGAGGAGAGACATTTTAAAAAATGGTTCTTCACAATTGTATTTTTCCCCACTTTGGCAATTATACCCACAGAGAACTTGATATTATACAATAGTACTTAATGGCTTTTTGGTAACTTATTTACATACATTTTAGATAGTCAAGCATTAACCAGTTCAACCCCCTTTTAAAATTAGATTTGCAAACATTTTATTGTGGGTTTGATGCACTAAATATTCTAACAGTTGACTGTAATCACCTGTATTTAAACTGACAGGTTCACCGAGAGTACCATTCCTACCTGGCAATCACATTTTTCAATTCTTAACTGAAATAGAAATCTTCAGAAACACAAGTGAGGTGAACACCCACAGGCAGGTAGGAAACAATTTTCACACTGTTCTCAAGCAACCCAACGAACCAACCAACCAAGCCCCACCACAACTGAGCACTGCCTCATATTGCAAAAAGGGACCAGGCTTCTCCCTATTGTGTTTCATTCCCTTCCTCAATGATATCTTCTTGGGTCAGCAGTCTACTCCCTGTCTGCCTTTCTCGCTGCCTTGCTCCTGCTCTTCACGCATTTATCTCTGAAATTACCCCATTCTTTTTCAAGTCTTTTCGGTCTCCTAACGGATACATGTTCCAGGACTTAGTAAGTTAAATCCTGGCTTTCTCAACTGAAAATCTGATTTCTGAGCTATAAATACTGACAGTATATGATAAAACTATAAATACTGGCAACATACATAGCGACACCTACACGTATTGTTAATAATAGCTCACAAGGGACAATGGAAAACATGCAAAAAGTACACGGAGAGTGGGGCGCGAAGCTGGAAAGGGAAGGTGGAGGCAGGAATTTGGAAAAATATGAGCTCTCTTAAGGAACACAACACCTTCATAGATATAATACAGATTCAACAGCCCCCTGTAGCACTGTGGCACTCACCTCATATACACTCTCCAGGCCCACCAATTTCTATACTCTTTTTTCATACCAGACTACCAAACTAATACAGACACTGTATTAGTAAACCTTAGGAAGGTTAGGAATATTTCAGTTCCTTAACTTAGGAATTTAAATTTAGGAAATGGGTCAAAAAAAGCCGATTTCCAGCAAAACACTAAAGCATCCTTCTCTCAAGTATACGAGCAAGTACATTTCTTTACTTGAACACTTCTACAGCAGGCCAACACAGGTGCAATTTTAGTTAAATTATAAATACAGCCACCACTTCACAAGGTGATCTTCCTAACGCTTCTACTGTTCAGAGAAGCAGGGATAACCCTGAAGGAAGGAAAGAAGGAAGAAACGATGGGACAAAAAAGTTTATCAAGTGGTCTAACAGCAAGGTGTCTAAATGAACATTTTACCACATGTAGGAACAATATTGAAACTCCCACCACATTCTCCGAACAATGAGGTTTTTCTCTAAGATAGTAATACTTCTTCTGAGTCAATACAATAATCACTCAGGAATGCATCTCATTTCTTGGTGAGCATTGTTCAATTCTGATAATGGTATTTAAGTCTAACATGGTAATAATACAGTGAATGATTAATGGTTGGAAAAGCTATCAAGAGTTGTATGCTGCAACAACGGAGCAAAAGATACAAAAAATTTAAGCAGAAGGAGTAAAATATTTATTTTATACGTACCTTCAAAAATATTGTTTTCAACTCAGCTGGATCAGCTCTCTTGGTTTGAGCCACCTACAAGTAAATACAACTACATCAATGTGCGTAATTTATACAAAAGATGTCAAAGTGCCATTTAAAAGGAAGCATTCAAACAACAGAGCAAGTGATGAAAATAAACGATCACCTTAGATAAATTAGGTACTGCTTTAACTGGCCATGCTTATATTACTCATTTCACATTTACACTGTTATTCAACATTTTTGTTGTAACTGCTTCCCTTATGCAACCCTGCAATTCTTAAACAAGCACACATTAACAAGTCACAAAGACATTCAAGTATCAAATCTTTCCAACATACCTCTCTGCTGGGATTCCGCATTATACCATTTTTACCATATGGATTTTTATACTTCCAGCACCTTTCACCTAAGGATTTCAGAGTACCATATGCAGCCCCCAACTGATAGATGGCAAGAATAAAATACTCACACTTACAAACTCATCCAAAAAAGCAACTTCCTAAAAGTCTGAATTCCAATGTAATTATTTGGTTTATTGGTACTTCTGCCTCCTACTTGCAACATTTTAAACTATTTAAACTTACAGTGCAGACCTTTTTGATGAGGAAAATTTAGAAAGCACATCATTTAGACTCTTCTGCATATCAGACAACTAGCCAGTTCCAGCTAAAAACTAAGTTACACTTAGCACCACAAACCCAAGGCAATTAATTCCCCCCCCCCCAAAAAAATACTAAATTAAGAAATATTCTATACTCATTATGGCACAACCCCATCAGTATTTTCTTTGGTGACATACCATGCCTTCCATTTGCTGCTTTTGGCATTAAGTAAATTCATTCCCTCAGTCTGCGCCTGCTATAGTTCCCCTTTCCTCTTTTAGGATTCTTCAATAAAGTCTTGCTTGCCAACATAGTAACAATCATCCGATAAGTCAATTCAGCACATCAATCTATTTCTAATTTCTAAAAAAAATTATTTTGCAAGCAAACCTGTATTTTAAAGAAAACTTGTAAAAATGACTCTGTAATGGAGAATAAACAGCAATAGGGCAAGACCAAAAATCTTGCCCTCACCTAAGAACTAAACATCAGAAACACTGTAAATAAAACGTGACTCCTACTTCCCTGGACTCTCCAGAGCAATGGGTGAATGGGATGCCCAGGGAAGTTGTGAATGCTCCATCGCTGGTGGTGTTCAAGGCCGGGTTGGACAGAGCCTTGGGTGCATGGTTTAGTGGGAGGTGTCCCTGCCCATGGCAGGGGGGTTGGAACTAGATGATCTTAAGGTCCTTTCCAACCCTAACTATTCTATGATTGTATGATTCTAGTAGCACACTAGAGTACTGCAGAAAATGGCAGGAAACTGTTCAAGTCTTTATAACAGCATCATATTCTTACACGTAAATGTAACCAAGAATCTTTAGTAAGCTTTTCCTCACTCTAAATGGGTCATTTAAAAACTAGAAAAAGAAAAAGGGGAAAAAAAGACAACATTTCCTCAAAAAAAAAACCCATAGTATTTTAAGATAAGTATAGGAATAAGGTTTTTTAAGAAATTTTAGAAGCTTGGGTTTGTTTTTTTGTTTTTAAGAGGGAAAAACCCCACCTGAAGTTATACTAGAACTCAACTGAGAGAGTCCACAGCTGGAGCTCCAATTCTGTGTTTGCGCAGAAATCCGAGCGGAGGCAGTTGCAAAAAATCAAAGCATAATTGTGAACCTGGGAATCTAAAAAAGTGCATTTTCTAAAGTACTAGCTGCCCTAAATGCAACCACTGTGTAGTAAGCAGAGATTTAATTTAATCCCACTTGTAAAAACCTGGCACTCTAGAACAATTGGGAGCTTTGCAGAAAGAAGAATACACCAAAATTTCTATACTGCTGCAATCCAAAATCTTGCCACTATACAGGCAAACAAAAGATGCTCCAAAGACCTTCAGCCATTAAAAATATATCAGCATCACACTTCATCTCCCTTAAAGTTTAAATTTTATCCTGTCCCAGAAATCTAAGCCTAAAGAAACCGGGATGAGAACAACAAAGGAAAAGAGTACAAGCTGGTAACTGAATTTACTCTTTCTCCTTTGGTTTCACTGACATTAACAATCTTGAGAAACTTTGGAGACAAAAGGTGCTCAGAGCCCAGCTGTCATTTTTCAGCCCACTTTTGACTATGGGGGGCTTCTCATGGTTTTTTTACAGCAAGATTCTTTCAAACCATATACTGAAATATACTGAAGCTTGCCAGGTCAATGAATGCATTGAGGCACTGCAGTCAGGCATCAAAAGCAGCAGCTGTGGACCATGACTTCTCTCCATTTCCCACAGTCTACTTCCACACTCTTCCATTTCCCAGGACACAGGAGAGGAAGAAAATGGTTAGCACCATTAGCGTGTCCATGTGTCATCCACCAATCTCCATTTTGAAAGGTCTGCTTAACTCCAGTTAATGAAAAGAGCCTCTATTAGGTTATGTTACAGATTCTGGAGGACTGATGCTCATGCAGCCACACAGAGCTAGGAGAAGAAGTATGTAATTTAGCCTTTCATCCTCCCCCAGCTGTGAGCAAAGGTGAAGCTGCACAAACAGACACAAGAACCGATCCCGATGACAGGCATTACTAGCAGATTCCTCTTCTGGAAAAGGTCAAAATATTGCTTTCAATACCATTCCAAAAAGTGTTCCCACTTATGTTAGCAGCTGAAGGTGGGCTAAGTAACCTGATGCCAACAGGACTGCAAGCCAACAGGTAGCATGTCTGCTGACAAGTGACCCACAGACACAAGCTGCTTCTCCGTCAGTCAACTCAGGTGATATTTACTGATTTTTTACAACTCGGCTTAGGTGATATTTTCTTACTAGAAAGAATTCTCCATTTTTTACTTTATCTTATCTCTAAAGACAAAAACCAGCCTGAGGTAAAACCAATATGAGCTGGTAGGCATGAGTTGTGTGAAGGCGCGTTTCATAAAGCACATCTGAGGGAAATAATGTGCTACTGCTCTTACAGAGATGATTTGTAACAGACACTCACACTTCAAAAAACCCCAGGAACTTTCATTAAGTGAGGTTCAGTGAAGAAAGCTCTCCAACAAACAACATGTATTAAAAAAAAAAAAGACAACAGCGAGTGCAGAAACTAAAGTGCAGGATTATAACAAGGTCAGGACACGCTACGGGAAAGACTGGGATAATGTACAGAAGATGTCAGTAGGGATTTTCATTCCTAAGGTAGATACTTGAAAGTGAGCCAACATACTAGGTGTAAATGTGCATTATAATGTATCTGAAGAACAAGCCAGCATAGGCAATATAAGAACTGAATTTAAAAATGTTGAATCCTTCCTATTAGCAGTGATGTTCAGCAAAGGGAGACAGCGGGTGCACAAAGAAAGGGAAAGCTCTGTAAAAGTGAGGGACAGTAAAACATGGGTTGTTTCGCACACTGGAGCTGTTCATATCGTTAGACTCCCTTGCACCTTGATCTTAATTTCAGCCCATTTTCTCCAGCAGAGTTCTTTTCTCCTTGTTGACTTATGCTCAATTTATACTGACATGCATTTTGAGTCTCATTTTCATCCTCAACAACAAATGCAAACAGACTCTTCCCAGAAAAATCTAACTGTACAACAGAACACAAGAAAACAGAATCTACAGGGAATCAAAGAAAATTATATTACATTTCCAATCAACTCTATTAATGTATTTGCCATACACGAGACAGAAACAACAGGTTGTCAGATGTTAAGTGGTATCAAAAGGTACAAAAGAACAAATAAAGCAGTGAGTGTGCTTCACCCAGTAACGAACAACCACGAGTGGGTATGAGAAAAAAAGGGCAGTAGGAAAATTAGGATAAATGCCAATATAGCATTAACCTAACGGCAAATATAAAATGTCTGACCTTCTCACCTTATTGTAAAGACCACTTAGTAGCCACCACTTGGACAGAGTAGAAAGGCGACTGGGATCCAGGAATACTTGGGATTTGCTACAGTATTTCAGGTTTACTAGGACAACAGCAAGTCCCAATCAAAGATAAAGAGATAAATATTTCTAATATTGTTTATTCCTCATTAATCTGAATAGAGCTTAAGTGTGAAGGTGAAAGCTGACAGAGGTATATATGCCCCCCTCTACCTTATCACCTTTAAAAACTCCTGACAGCGAGCTGTTAAAGATGCTCCAAGCAGAGAACTCGGGCTGTGGTAGGACTGCCTCACTGTCAGGCACTGGCGAGCTCAGTCTGTTTAATTCTAGAGAACACTATCTACAGGAACATAGAAAGAGAAAATGTTGTATTACAAGTGAACACAAGCTCTAGTAGATTCATGTTGAAATTCAGATTATTTTTTAGAAGTTCTTCCATTCCTGAACACAACTAAAGAACACAATGTATTTGGCACAACTAAAAGACTTCAAATCAAGATTGGAACCTCATGTCTTCTAGAGGTATTCTTCAGTTTCATCACAAGTTATTGAGTCCACCTGTAACACAAAAACACATGTGGCCCAGTTTATGTAAAAGGCCAGATTAGATCATCCTAATGTTTCCTTCTGGCTAAAAGTATACATATACACTCAAAATGTGCAACTCCAAAAGAGATCAAACCAGGGCCTGACCTTACATTCTTGTTTAAATGAATGACTAGAATACTGGATATCAATTAAAGCACAGTTGATGGCCAAGTCTGAATTCACACCAGAAATCTGTAAGTATTGTGTAAGTATAATGCTAAAACAACACTCCAGTTTGCACTGCAATACAACTAACTTGCTTACTTAGATGAGAATTACCCTTCTTCTGTGTGCACAATACTACTACCACAAACATACACAACCATTCTTCTAACAACTCCCCTTGGTTATCTTCCATCATTACATACAGCACCAACAGTTATAATAGTGTTCTGCACCAACACCTGCCCAGGGCACTGCCTCCTGTTTCAGCTGTCCAAATAACTATTTTTCATTAGCCCAACATGTTTCAACATATTCTCACCTCAGGAAAAGCACTGCTGTTCCTCCTGCTTGAGAGGATCCAAGTGAAAAAACTTGACTGCGGTCTGCAATGGAAAGCCAACTACAGAGAACTCAGCATCATGGGAAGTTCGCAAGCAAGTTGTGGATCAGCTCACTAAACAGGGAAACAGGCAACTGCCAGGAGAGCCACCATAGAATGTAGATCAAAAAGACCTTGCCAGACCTCCCTAATGGTAAGCTGAGTATTTCTCCTAGGACAGCAAAATCAGATGGCATTTCGCATACCTACCTAAGGCGTAGGGTAAGAAGCACTGTAAAAGACGTTGGTAACTACTAAGCAGGTACACTCAGTCTTATCAGTCTGCACACATCCAGCCTTGAGAACCATTTATTTACTAGGAACAGTTCTCATCCTGAGTTGAACATTATATTTTGCAAAAGTGTAACCCTACGCTAAGTAGCAGTTACTGCATTCCTGTTGTCTAATAACACCTAGCTAAGCTAAGAAATGTTACTAACACTAATCAACAAAGTCTTCTCAGATCCTACAGCCCAATTCAGTGCACAGAGATACAGAATGAACACAACTGAAGCCAGACAGTTGTTATGAGTCTACCCCACACAATGCTGAAGCAGAACAAAATTTGCTAGCTAACAGAGACAGCAAATCCCAAGCAAAAGTATTCACATCCATCTTCATTCTGTCACAATTATAGATCTCCAGGCAATTCCTAGTCTGGTTTCTGCACCATGGTAAATGGAAGCCTCACTTCCCCCAAGTGCATCAAAGCTAACAGACAAACTTTATTGGGCAATTACCTGCTAGCTTTGATCCTGCTTTCAAAGTCCCAAAGCAAATGCAGCTGGCTTGTTCGTAAGATGTTTCTCACACAAGGAGATTCCCAATAAACTATAGCATTTTTGCACAGAAACTGATCACATACACATAGGAAAATGCTTGTCCAGTTTGCACAATGCTTCCAAGTAGGTAGAGAAACCCAGGTGGGAGCAGTATATATCTTGAGGAAAACTGCTACAAGAATTTCCAAAGATAGCTAATTAATGCTAAAATACATTTAGACTGTGTACCTCTACAATTTTCCTACTTAAAGACCTGGAAAACAGAGGGACCAGACCATAAAACTAGCCAGATGATTCGCCAGGTAAAAGTAGGCAGGCATTGCCATTGCTCAGCAAAATTGTTCAACAAGTCATACTGTGACCAAGACTACCCACTCCAAACTTCAAGCATCTGTTCGAAGATGCAGTTAGAAATAAAGTGGACTGTTAGTTCATAGTAAGGCCCTGGACTAGGACATAGAAGCAACTGCTGCCATTCCTACAACAGAACATGATGCACTACACTACAGCGAGAAACTGAACCTGAAAACCAACTCTGTGCAAACCAGAAATTCCTCTGTCACTTTTCATGTTGCCATCAGAAATACCAGAAAAAGGTCATCTTTTCCATTCATTCACTTTCTCTACCTATGATAAAGTGCTACAGTACTCTGACTGTACCAGTCCATATTTTTCCTCAAAGTAATATTCCCTACTGTCTCACAGCTCCTCCACAACACATTGTTACTCAGATGATCTTCAGGACTGTGATCCAAAGATACACAAGCAAGCTACTTTGCTATGGCGATTATGAGATATTAACATACCCCAATGTATCTCAGTAAATCAGAGCTCACCACTCACTTTCAGAAATGCAGTAATTACACCTAAGACATATTCGGGGTTCTTCAATAAAACAGTTTATTTCCAAATGAGCTACTAAAGTGAATGATCAAATGACACTTCCATTAACTCATAGGTATTTTTCAAACAAACCCTCTTGCTCATTATAAATGGATGGGATGACAGATGCTAACACTCTTACTTTGCTCTCCCTTTTGCTTCCTTGCACCTTTCAGAAAAAAAAGGCATAGCTAATCATGATGAATATCAACCTGCTGAAACATATTTAGTGGCTACCTCAGCCCAGTTTATCAATGATCCCTTTTGATTCTCCCAACGCTTGTTATGTTACAGTGATACTGTACAACCAATGCACAAGGCCATAAGCTCAAGATATCAACTTCCTCATGTTTGTCTTCCAAAAAAATAGTCATCCCAGTGCTGGCAATTTGCCTTCTAGAGGTAAATTTCTGGCTTACATCTGGCAGGAAAATAGTCATCTCACCCAAAAAAGCAAAGGATAGGAAAATTCTCCAGCATAACAGCAAGATCAAAAGCAGTTCCTAAAGGAAGCATTATTAGATACCTGTTATCACTCAAAAACAGTTCAGGAGAAGTGGCAGACTATTAGGGCATCATTAATTTTATCTGGCACCCAATGTTACTAGCATAAAACATGTATTTGGACCAAGATTAAGCAACAGGTAAGCCACAATTAAGACAGAAGGCTGTCTAACAGCATGGTTCTCACAAGGTGGCCCCTTCAAGAAGCATCATAGAATCATAGAATAGTTAGGGTTGGAAAGGATCTTAAGATCATCCAGTTCCAACACCCCTGCCACGGGCAGGGACACCTCACACTAAACCATGCCACCCAAGGCTATGTCCAACCCACCCTTGAACACCGCCAGCGATGGACCATTCACAGCTTCCCTTGGCAACCCATTCCAGTGCCTCACCACCCTTACAGGAAAGAATTTCTTCCTCATATCCAATCTAAACTTCCCCTGTTTAAGTTTGAACCTGTTACCCCTTGTCCTATCACTACAGTCCCTCATGAAGAGTCTCTCCCCAGCATCCCTATCTCACAGCTGTGCAGAGCATGAGTGAGTTCTGGGAGAGCCATAACTGAATGGAACTTAAAAAGTTACAAGGCTCTCCAAAGTCCCCATGCTCCTGGTGCTCAAGATTCCAAGACACCTTGAACAGCACTACAAAAGGTTTCACCATGATTCCTGGATGTCAATGCAATGGAAGTTATACTGTGGCACAAGGTCCCAGTGAGTGAGCAGGATCATTTGCAGCAATAAACAAAAACCTGCTACCCACTGAAGAAAGCAAACCTGGAGCAGTGCCATACAGGGACATCATAACAGAATGATCTGCTCTTAAACCTGCTACTTAATTCCATGATAAGGGAAAAAAAAAGAAATTATATGGATGTGCAATCATGCCTATAAATTGTGGAAAGGTCTTGTCTCAAACTGTTGCTAGAGTAACTGCTGTTATTTGCAACTTCATGCTTGTGAATAAGCAAGGAAAAGAAATGTGCTGGAGAAAAGTTCCTATACATTACATGTCTTGACTAATAATTGTGTGCCAGAAATTATGTAGGAATAACTGACAGTCAAATGTATTTTGTTTTCGTGTTGTGTTTTCTTCTTTGAACAAAGAAGCTCACTTTTCAAGATCCTATTTATACTCAAATCCATCTATTCAACTCTATTCAAAATGCTACACCTCAGCAGCTCGGAGAGCTGGGAAGGATGTGGGAGGGGGCATGAATCCTTATGTGTGCATGGATCCAATTCTACTACCTTAAAAAGAACAAAAGACAATCGCAGAATGGAAACAGCATTACACACACAAAGCAAACTTAGTAAAGGCTATAAATGATGAGACTCAAAGAAAATCGTAAGACCTGCGGTCAGGAGCCCTTCCTCAAAGGTAACGAAAATTACAGCAGAAATCCATCACATACTTAGGCAAATAGTAACACCATGCTACATAAAGCAATAAGGAAAAAGATATTATTCTTTTTTCTTTTATTTTTCATCTGTACAGCACTCAGCACAGTTGAGTATTGGGACATGGGGCGCATGGACATACCACATGAAAGCTAAAGTAGTCAAAGTAACAATCCACCAGACAGCCATTACTTTCCCAGTCAACCTGACTATAGAAAACCTAGACTTTCACATAACAAAATATCTGTCTCCCCCTTGAAAATTTTTACCTGTCATCTCAAAATACATATGCCAAAATATGAGTTTGCAAACATACTCTTCTTTTGCCTGCAGGCAATGGTATCGCCATTTGTCTGACTGCCATCATAATGTGCTTCAGTTCAAAATTACTAGCTCATCACCCTGCAGACAGGGCAATTACAAAGTAAAGGCAGTTTAACATTTTATTTTACAATTCAAAAGTCACTAAACAAATGTTTTGTGCATAAATTTTAGCAGATTACACAGTTGTCACAGGCCACTGTGAGCATATGACCTTCACAGAATCACAGAATGGGCTGGGTTGGAAAGGACCTTAAAAGATCACGCAGTTCCGATCCCCTGCCATGGGCTCCTTCCACTAGATCAGGTTGTTCAAAGCCCTGTTCAACCTGGCTTTAATCTTTGTTAAGGACCCAAACAGAAAGCTGAACCTATCAAAAAGGATACTTGGAAATATTTCACAGTTTCATATGGGAATATCGAATAATCTAATGGAGATCTAAATCATTTATGTAAGGCAGTGACTGTAATACTAAAGGTGTATCTGCCACCGACTTGCCGCAACTCAGTCAAAATTGTTAAAGAGTTCACAATAACTCTCCATGATTTGCAAAAGTTGTGAGATGCCTGACAACAATAATTAAAACCTTCCCATCTTCTTCAGAAACTGCAGAAACATTTCCAGCATTTTAATACATTTTAATTAAAACCATTCTGATTTTAGCTTGAATGATTTGGGCTTCTCATCTGTGAGTCTATTCCACTACATATATTTGCACAAAGCAGTAACAGTTTCATTAAAACATTAAATTTACTCCTACTGCATTTCCTTCAAAATATCTTTGTGACATCATCTGGCTGCAGTGGAAATGATGATGATGTCAAACTGAGCATTCTGATTTAAAGACAGGAATTAAGAAAAAAATCTCTAAAATTACATTCAAGTAGGCATCCTTAGCAGAGGGGAAAACAGAATTAAACATAAGTCCTCCCCCACCTCCCAGAAAGATATTTCCATCTTCTTTGGGGGCACTGCAGTTAAACCAAGATCTAAAAATACCAGATTAACCCAGTGCAGAGCAGAGCTTAAGATACTAGAGAAATTCTGGCACTATTCTTTCAATATCTAACCAGGAGTTCTTTCATTTAATTCCTTGGATACTTGGGTTGATGTCAGCACCCTGACCTGAATTCAGAGCAATACATCTGTCATCCCACAGTATGCCACTGGTATCAGTTGACAATGTAGTTCACTTTTTGTCATCAACTGTCCAAAACAGTGAAATTCCATAAACTTTTTCCTGACCAGTTGATCCAGCCCTTTGAAATGCACAAAAGATAATGCTTTGCCTCATGAAAACTCTGGATGATCTATCAGTGGTTACTCTTCACAGCTTTCACAACCTCTGCCAGCCCAGAAAGTCTTCAAACAGCGATGAGAAAAGCCAGGAGACCTCACACTAATTTTCATGATACATACCTTTGTTTAATCAAACTGTGGGTCCCACACAACACAAAGTACGCCAAGGCTTTCGAAGCCATAAAAGAATTGTAGACTCATATTCTGCATAAAATTCCTAAGAACACTGAGGAACAATAGTGTATTTTTGTGCATACTTTGCTAAGCTCCTTCCACAAGTTTCAAAAGTTCAGCGCCCTCTTTCTTTCTGCCTTACCCCACCCCATCCACAAGAAAAAGGGAAAAAGCTGGTTTACTATCCTTGTCAATGGCATACAGAATAAGGAAGTAATAAGTGCTATTTTAATTCTACGTTATTTGGGTTAAATATTTAAACACTTGAGAATTAAGTGGGTTTTGGCTGTTCTCAAAACTGAGATCCTGAATCTGAAAGTTACATGGAACAGAATACCAAAAGCAAATTACAAGAGGTTTACAGCTGCTATTGTAGAATCATAGAATGGTTTGGACTGGAAAGGATCTTAAGATCATCTAGTTCCAGCCCTCTGCTATAGGCAGGGATGCCTCACACTACATCATGTCACCCAAGGCTCTGTCTAACACTGGTCTTGAACACCGCGAGGGATGGAACATTTACTACTTCTCTGGGCAACTTGATCCAGTGCCTCATTATCATTACTGTGAGAAGAGAGAAGCCCAAAACTTTCGTAGCACAATGTTCACAATGCAGAAAAGCCTGAATCCCCCGCTTCACACCAGTCAGCCTTGAAAGAAAAGACGCAGACCGAGTAACTGATTTGGGCACGTGAACAGAGTAAAAGCATTTGTAGGAAGTTTGTTGTTGCCATGTTTTTCTTCCTTTTAAACAGCATCAACATGGGATTAATTCATGATCTTTACAAAGTAGTTTCCAGTTAGACTGACACACAATGGCACGCAGCGTTAGACAGGTGAAGTGACAGGAAGGAGGAAGGCTGACATGATGTCAGTGACAAAAACTATTTTAATGGAAATGTGAAATTATTCAAAAATTTCTTCCCCTGAACACGTGAAGATTTCTCTAGTCAGATTCAGACTGCACAATAGGCTGAGAGCAGGAATCAACCAGACACAGTATTTTTACATATCACAGTCTTTTCTAATGGCTTTTCATACTCAGAGCCTCAACTTAAGGGCTTCTTCTGCTAAAGATTTGTTAAATCAGTGATGTTCCATCAAATAGTAGTTGTCAAACATGATAAAAACCTACAATAATAAAATACGTGACCAAGAGGTTTTAGTAGCCAAGGATCCAGGGCAGACTGGAAATGATTCATACTCCCAAAGCAAAGAAAGCTGACAATAATAATGAACAGCCTGCTGTTAGATCTGTAATACTGATTTTCAGACCTCTTTTCTGCTGTCCTAAAATCAGACCTATCTATCAGGTCACATGATGGATGGATGAGACAGGAAAGTCACTTAACAAAGCATACATGACAATGCTAGACTGCTACTGCAGAAAGTACCTTTCAATTAAGTCCTGTAAGTAGGGAGCCTCCTACCCTGCTACTGATACAGGACAACATCCTAGCCTCTCTCCCGCACTGTAACACCACACACCAGACCAGAGGCTCGACTAAGAAGCTGTAGTGGGCACCTGGCATATATGAATTGCAGAAAAAAAAGCAAAGCAACACCAGAAACACGCGAAAGTTGGAAGAAGCATTAAGGCAGGAGATCTCAGTTCTCAGTGCAGGGAACCACCATGTGTGCACACATTTGAACACAGACCTCCAAACTAGAGCTGCGTGCAGACACAGAATATCTGTGTCATGATCCAGCCAATGGCCTTTTATGTTTTGGAGATGTTACCTGCATTTTGATTAACACCTCTCAGTCCTTGACAAAAGATACAGTCAGATGCTGCTCAAGCTACTCCAACACTGAATAATTTGCTCTAATTTATTCCTTAAAAACTATTCTATTTTACCACTTTACTTAGATGAAGTGAGCACATTTGCTAACTTCCCAGAATTAAACATCCATTGAGTGGGGCAACACCCCAAATAAGTGATAGGTCTATTGCCTCAGAGAGTTCAGGCAAGCTGGGATAAGAAATAGCTACATAAATATGAAGACAATTAGAATTTCTTCCTCCTACTGGCTGGATGATTGGCATTTGGCTCAGGATCACCCTTGTGAGAGCATCCTCCCCTGTTGATCAGGTGCACTTTTAGGCAATATGCAAACCCTACCAGGAAAAAGGCAGAAAAATGTATGCCCTTCTATGACTCCACATTCTGAAATCTACAGGCATTCTCCCCAGTACACAAAGTCAGAAGGAAAACCAAAGAACAGAATGCTAGTTGTGGTTCTCGCCTCATCTCTTCGCAAAGCTAGCACTAAAACAAAAAAAACCCAGAAGACTCCAACCTGCCAAGGAACCATCGTTGAACCTTCCATTTCCTGGTAAGTTTAAACTTATTCTCTTTGACAGAAATGAAACTGAGCTCTAGGAAGGAACATCTCTAAACCCTCAGTGAATAAAGATCAGGTAGCATTCACTTACAGAACCTGAAATATGTTAAAAGACAAATACAAAATTGTGCGTGAAGCTGGAAAAATCAGTGGTCAATGGCATTCAAAACAACAATCTGAATTCCAGTAAATCAATTTCACTTACGAAGGAAGTACCAACAAGATTACAGTGTCACAAATGAAGAGAAAGAATAAACTCTACTGGGGAAATAACAAACGGAATTCTCATTCTTCTCCTAAAGTTTTCAGACTAAAAAAGTTAGTTCAACTATATCAGAAGCATTCAGAGTTTGATCCCAGCACTTCCCTTCCTGTGCAGGTCCACAACTGCTCAGAAATGTTGTTTTAAATTTGCTCAGCACATGCTTCACTCAACAGCCAAGGTTTTAACACTCCAGAGCCGTAACTATATAAAGGCATCTGAAGGAGGAGGGAAAAAAAAGTCTGCTTCTACCTATTTATAAGGTTGTCTAATAACTATGGTCACCTAGTTACATGACACTTTCTTCCATATTCTAGCTCTGGAATTAAGGTTGCTCTTTGCAATTCTTCAATTGCCCTAATCAAGGATATAAAAATCATAGCTGTAAAAACCACATGTATTACTCTTCTGATAAGTTCCCATAATTGCAAAAATAGCCTTTAAAAGCCTTGAAATTTTTATACTCATGAGATTTATTTTTTTTAAACTAGAGTTTAAGAGTTTGAGAGTGTATTACCTTCACATGGGATTGATTTATGGTGGGACCTGAAGACTGGAAAAAAATTAAAGACTACATGCTAATACTTTTCAAATAAAACTATTTTCTTAATATTTCTGTTTTGAACAGAAGACATAATCAAGTTCCAGCTATATAATTTGTGGCTAATTTCAGCTAACGATAGTTCAACGGATAACTACAACTCTAGGATTATCATTGCTGGTTTACCAGAACTCAGACCTTGGCAGGTGAATTTAATTCTGTGTTCTGGCGGCTTTTAGAAAACAGGATAAGCTAGTCAAAAACCACTTAATGCACTTATTTAAAAGGTCAGGTTTTGAAAGACTCTTTTTCAATTTACAACGTATCATTAACCATTTGCCTCCCTGACCAGACTGTTTTGCTGTCAGACATTCCTGTCCCAGATACCCAAGAGAGGTACTGAAGCAGTACATTCTTCATCTGCTTCCCGTGAATCACTGCACTTCACAAGAAAGGTGATCCTACATGCCTGAATAGAGACACATCTGTGCATTTCTTCTCACATTACATCAAATCTAATTAATCTAGCAGTATGCTATAAGATGTATTGTCAACATCTTCTTTCACTCTTTGCACGTATTTTTAATCAAAGAGAAGTAGCAATAATTAAAACAGCACTAATACAACTGGGAAGTCTTCACCTGCCACAAGGACAGTTTGTGGAGCAAGAATTAAGAGTTTCAAGAGCAGTTACCTGCCCTATTCACTGCAATTACAACTACCCAAAATATTAATGGTAAGAATGCCAAAAATGTGGAAAGACTAAGGAGACAAAAATCTGGAACATTTACTGAAAACAAGAAGCTATTTGGACACTAGATGAGTGACAGCTTGGGTGAGAACCAGAATTCTCAGCTTTCACAGCAAACACTGTGGTGTAACTATGCCCTACCTAAAACAAAATGAAGCTCTGATGGCAAGCCCCAGATTCCCAAAAAAGTCTACATCTAAATTCAGTAAACTCAAGCAATGGTGCTTGAGAAGAATCACAAACTTTGAGGCTGAATCGCAAACTGAAAGGCTGCTGCGGGGACAAAACACTCTTTATCCCACATATGGGAGATGTGGAGAGTAAAGAAAATGTGTCAATAAGAATGGAAACATATTTTAAAATAAAGCAATCACAAGTCGTAGTAATACTATTTATCACAATAACCTTACATTGGATAGATTTTGGAAATATGATATTTGGGTTAAAAAAAACAAAAACAAAACAACACAATAAGGACATGGACAAAAGGTCCAGGTGCCTATTCCCAAAGGGATATTAACTTTCCCCCAGCCCTGGTCCAAAGCCTTTGAGACTGAGTCTCCTGCTAAAGGGATAAATAAAGCAACAACATTATTTATGCTAACATGGACTGGCTGGTAGGGAGCAAGACTGACGTGATGTGGGAGTTACAGCCATAAAGGCAAAAGTAACCTTAACAGAAATGCATGAAACCTATTTGTAGCTAGGGTCTTTATTTTTACCTTTATACATTTTAATATGGATAATTCATAAAATGCCATATTGCTTAACAATTCACATGTGCATCAGTAATCCAAAACCGACAATCTAAGAATAAAATCATAAGGATTACTGCATCATGTGCAAGGTTCCATCATCTTCACCATTTATGTCACTGCCCTTTACTCTCCCACATTTCTAAAGGGAGAAAGATGCCTCAGAGTTAGGACTTCACCAGCTGCCTGACTCCTGCAGCCTAAGACTGCAGTTATCTTCTGTGTGTGTTTAGCTATAATTGAGCAGCACCACTAGAAAAACATGTAGGGACCAGCTAGACTAATCAGGGCAAATGCAACCGTAAACTTGACTAAAACAAGAGGCAGTTCTTCCTTCTATAGCAAAGTCAGTTCACATTTAAATACATAAATAAGCCAATCAGAGACGTATCTTCCAAAAACCAGAAACAACACAACACTAAATCATTTGCAAGGGCAGTCTGATTTTTTTATTTCTGCTTCCATGGAAAATTCACATCACAGTTTGCCTTTCAAAAACGCTCCCATCAGTACAGTTCTTAGGCTATATGGAGAAAATGGGACAAAAGACTTTCGAAGAATTTAGTATAAATATTCAAGAGGAAAATGATGACACAGTTTTCTTGCTGTTTCGGTTCCATTTTTTACTTTCCTGCTTCTGAACATTTAAACTGACTGTTGCCCACTGGCATTTACATAACCAGTGGGTGTATCAGTTGACCAATTAGTTCTATGACAACCTCACAATTTTGCCTATGCAAAACTTACAGCTACATCCCCATGGCTACGTTCTTGCACCATGCCTCTTACATTTAGGGAAAAAGCTCTAGCACCTCTATGGTTATAGCACCATGAGACAAGCATGAAGGGCTGTCAGTGAACAAACCACCTGATCCACAGCAAACAGCAGACCTAATTCTGGTAAAAAAAAATTTCTTCTCATTTCTCTGCTGAGCAGTGGAAAATGCACAAATATCTATAAACGCAAGGCAGTACATGGTTCTACAGTTGTCATACAAGACAACCCTTTGCACATCTCCAGCTTAAGGCATTTCTGTGCTCAGCGCTACATTAGAGCATGCCATCCACATAACTTTATGGTGCTTTGCTAGAAAAGCAGCATATTATTACTATATTAGTTCCATATTAGGGAACTGATATGATTTAAAGGAAGCAAAAACAATTTAAGTATATATATTTAAAAAAAAAAAAAAAACAAACCTGTGCTACTTCTTGCCAAGTCAGTTAACTACCCTAAGTATTCACCCCAGCACCATTACATTACCCTACTATTGCTACTTAATGTTTACTATTATCCATGTTGAATCACAGCTTCATGTCTACCACTGGCTTTAAAAATCACAGTAACCTGCTCCCAGTGCAGGAAACAAACAGGTATCTCTCCACGCCAACCCAACCAATAGAACAGCTACAAGAGAGCTCAGCCAACAGACAATCAGCCCAGTATCATCAGGAAGGCAAAACAGGGAAAGAACCAGTCCAGATGCCTGGTCCAGCCTACACTAGGACTCCAAAAAAGAACTATCATCCTCCTACAACTATGAAAGTAATGATGATACTAAGAAGATTCAAGAATTATTTTTAAAAGGGTTGGCTGTCTAGGCACAAGTCTGCCGATCTCAGTGCACTCTCCACAAATAAAAAGTATGTTTGCGCAAACTCCACTTTGCTCGGCTTCCGAGGGTCAGACCCATCAGCACACTCCACTACCTCACTCACAGCACGATGCAAGAGACAACCCTTGTATGAGCAGAGAGGTACATGCAATTCAAGATTTACAGGATTCCAGAAGTCCCACCAAGGTGCATATCCAGAACCACCACAGCCCTGGCTCAGCATGTACAGACAGTTCAGGCCCACTGATGAGGCATCCCCACTCAGCCCAGCAACCATGCATGCAACACATCTAACGTACTCTGGCTTAGCTGTAGCAAGCACCAAGCACCACAACCCTCTGAAATCGTGGCATGTAGAAGTAACATTCATGCAAAATACATAAACACCACTGAATCAAAAAGATCCAAATCTCCCCCCTCCCAGATAGATGCCCTAATTCTTAGCAACAGAATTGGGTTCTGGCCCACTCCTCCGTTTGACCCAGTCCCTGTGTTGCTAACTACACAGGCTCCCTGCCTCAAACAGATTAAGCCTTGCTGCTTGAAGATCCTCCTGGGACATCCCCATCTTTTTCATTTCTCACTGGCTTGACTTAGATGCTCCCTAGTCACCACACTGGCTGTTGTGGTATCTGTTCCAGGCCACCTCAGAGAGGTTTCCTAATTCTACCTACAAGGCCAAGCGGATGAAAGGCAGGGAGATGTTCATCTAGAGAACACCAAAAAACCCTTATTAGTCTAAACTCCAAGCTCTGGTTTTCACATGGCCAAGAGTAAGCTAAGGAGTAAGGCAGATCTTCAAAGAGACCCAAAAAGTGAACTTACTGGTTGGAACAGAAATAATTCTTGCAGGTTGCCTAGGCATGCAAGACATCGGAAGCATATGAATCCAGCAGCTGAGGCTGGGCACCCTGCAACTATCCAACCAGAGTCTGATCAGGCTTGTGGCAAGCTCTGTTCCTTCTGTCTCTTCTCCAAACATAGTTTGGTGTACACATGTTCACTCCTCCACTCTCAGATGTTTCTTTTTTGACTTCTTTAGAGAAGAAGAAGAAAAACTCCAACAACCCACTCCTTATGGGCAATTTCATCCTTTAACACACTGCATTTTGTGCAGGCCAAGTAACGTTTTTGGTAAAGAATATAACTGCAATTGAACATTTCTAAGGTACTGTAAATAGCATGAAATTATTTTAAAATATTATGAAAACTGACAGTGTTCCTTTAAGTGTTTTAACAAAGCTTCAGTTGAAACTGCTTTATTCCAAAGCAATGGAAGATGGAGTGCTTTTATAAAGACCTCTTATCTCCCTGCAAATGACTGAGTTACAGATACTTACCAAAAAGACAATTCAACAGCAAAAATGTAACCTTACATTTTACTATCCCTAGTTATCCCTAGTTATCCACCACCATAAAAGCATCATCTGTTTCTGAATATTGTGCTGTAGCTGAAGCGAATAGCATGATTATCAGCATCACAGTAGTGCCCAGAGGCTTCATGCAAGTTCAGGTTTGGCACCACACAAACATACAGCTCTATTCAGTATGATGAAGCCATTCTATAGCCAAAGCAGAAGCAATTCCACAGGTCAAAAGCAAAAATTAAGCTAAAGTTAAGCAGCACATTCATGCCATCTTCCAGGAAATACAGTACCACATACCTCCTTTTCATAGTCCTTGGACAACATAGATAAATAAAATAGATACTGGCCTAAACAAGCTGGTCAGAAGACACACTGTTATCATTCAGGGCTGTAAGCTTGTCTACATTATAGAATCAGGAAGAGTGCCTTTAACATATCATTTGAAGCACACTTGGAAGAGCTCCTCTAATCTCCTGGGACACAAAGCTGCATAGAAAGAGGAATTCACTTCCCAAAGTGGTGAGATTCAGTAACTTTAAATGCTTTCCCGTGGACATCGCAACAGACAAGATACATGTAAGGATATACACATAAGTGTTGGGTCTAGTAACACTCTGCTAGAGCTAGACATGAAGTGATGTCATCTAGCAAATCCTCTTACAGACACATCATAGTGGAAAAGGGAAAGTTTTAAAAAACCATAACAACCACTGGCAGGTGCAACATGTGATCCCATCAGTACCTCTATAACATACTAAAGACATAAACCAATCTCTTCCACCACCTCCTCTTGCCTCTATGTTGCTTTGGCAATGAAGAGAGGAGGCATGGGGGGTGGAAGCAGCACAAGGAAATAGACAAACTCAGTTGAGACAAAACCCCCAGTGTAATAACTCAGTGCTGACTGCAGAAGAGCGCTGTATGGATTTTTTTCCACAACAGTCACTCCATGAGTGTTTTCCCTGGCATTATTCTTGCCAGTAGGCCCCTTAATTTGCTGTGCATCTCCTGGACTAGGACTGAAGTAGTCCTCCTAGGGGTAAATGTCATAAGAAAAGACCTGTGCAGTAAAAGAAACAGAATGAAACCAAACACACAAACAATGGTGGGGAGGTCAGGGAAGAGGAATAAATTATTTGCTTTCTCCTCTGTTTCAGTTACAGTCACCATGCATGCTACTTTGCACTTAGAAAAGGTCTTAAGTTATCAGTGCTCACAGAAATCCAGTGTCCCTTTAACAGGCAAATTCTAGTCTCTTAAGAAGTCAAGATGCAGTAATAAGTCGTAAGCAGCGTTTTTTTCTAAGGGGGAAAGTGGAAAAAAGAGTTTTATGATACAAACGGTGTTTTAAGAATTTACACGCTTATGTGCAGTTCCAAAACTACACATCAATGAGTGATGTGTGTAAGTACACATCACTTTCCACATGGATCTTATGTGGGGTTACCACAAAAAATTACTGAGGTGCCATTAAGTGTCATGACACTATTAATTCTACAGTACACAAACTCAGTGATGCTTCAGGGAAACAGAGATTGTTCTTTCCTTACTCACCAACCACTTTCCCCCTACAATTTTGATCTCACTGAGCAGCTGGAGTCTGTCCATAAGGGACTCCACTCCTCTCACGGACACAGTAGCCCATTAGGAATGCTAAGATCCCTCACCTGTTCCTTTCTGAGGACCCAACAAATCCACATGCAATGCAACACAATGCAATTCTTCTCTTCCAATTTGCTGGAGGAAGGGAAGAATAGCATAATCAAGGGCAAGAGTGAATTCAGTCTGTTCTCAGGCACCCCCACCCTACTGCTAGCATAGGGGAGAGGAGCATGGGAGAAGGAGATGAATGAAGAGGAATGATGGAGCTGTAAGATGCACAAGGGACACGCTGGGTGTGAATGGCAGCAAAATAATCAAGGTGGCGTGGTTGCACCAGCATCTAACAGTTCTGGCATTGTTTGAAAACATATTCATTTAGAATTGAATTGCCATGGTATTTGTATTTCAACCATTGCTTCTCCAGACCTCATTAATTCACACCATTCAGTGCAGGAATTGGATCATTTTGGCACACAAAAAGGCCCACAGAGCCAGGGCCAGTGGCATCAATATTTCATCAAACTCCAATTCATTCAAGGTGATGCCTCTTGCAGGACTGGGTTGTTCAGTGGGAAATGTCTGACTATATTAACACCAAGACATACAAGGAACCTGTGATGGGAACAAACTATTTTTGATATGACAACGTTTAGGATTTTACAGGTAAATATGGCAGCAACCAGAAAGAACATCTAATTGATACAGCTTCCTTAGTAAATAGCCCCAGAAAAACACAAGCGCAAAGAGAATTAAAAAAAAAAAAGTTAAATATAAAAAACCTGCAAAACAGATGTTCTTCACTTTGCATTAGAAACATTCCAAATATTATCACGTAAGTAAAGTCAGCAACAAATTTCTTTGTGTTACCTTATTGACATATTTTTTACAGGCATTTGTTCTTCAGAAGACTTACACATGCACTTAAAATTAAACATGCAAGCAGTCCCACCAGGTACTGATGTAAGGTTCATGCCTTCACTCGAACAGTCATGCTACAACTAGCTTTTTCACATGTAGTATCTGTGTTCACTTTGTTCATAAGACAATAATCTTACAATAGCTCATACATTCTGAGTAATAGAGGTAACCAGTATGTGCCCAATGGATAAAAGTTCACACACACGCAATTACATTAGAAATCAGAGATATTCCACAGTATTTAAATATCAACTCATATATGAGTACTATGCAGTTCAAGACAAGTGTCAAAATTTATTCATATGCTGTCCATAGCAGAGATGAAGTTTAATGGAGTACAAGTGCTTCCATGCTAAATCCACTGCTTTTACACAGTTTCCAATTATTTATCTACTTTAATTGAAATTATTTAAGTTTGGAATTTTCATTAATGCAATTTTTAAGTGTTCTGAATGTAGCTGAGTGGTTATGAAATACAAAGTTTAAATATAATATATATACTAGCTCCAATCATAAATATCCATTTCTGATCTTCAAGCTGAACAGACAAAAGTAGCACCATGGCAAAGGCAAAATTTGCTGTGGAAAGAGGTCTCCTTGAGAAGTAACTTAGAACTTCCACTGAAAATAAGTTTATATTTTATCAAGAGGCAGGACTTCAGAAAGATAGCAAATCACACTTGGCACATGCATAAGATAACAGCTATACCCAGAATTGCGTAGCAGTACATGGACCAAAGGTAGCTTACATTCACACAACAGGCACAGTTAATTTTTCTGTAAAATACACACGAGGTGAATAGCAAGGGCATTAACTAGACTATGCAACTTCTCTTTAAAAGTATGTGGATAATGGGCAGAAAAAACTTTGTGATTACATTGTTAAAATGTAATCACACTCAACATGAAGAAACAGAGCATGACACACCATACAGAACATCATCATTGCTCTGTACATTCATTACCATAAAGGCTTTCCACATAGCCCGTTTTCTCTGCAATTCAGAGAAAGAAGCCAGTATCTAGGATGGCAATTTACTTACCAATGGGGTAAAAATCTACTACAACATCTTAGCTGCGTTTTTACTGGCAATTTGTGCAAATATAATTTACAGTGCAATTTTCACAAAACACTTTCAGAAAATGTTTTCAAAGATTAAGAAAATACACTGATGTGCAATATACACTGTTTAAAACATTGTGTAAATTGCAAGACACTGAGTAACATACGATAAAGAAAATAAAATGGCATTGTTGGAGAACTTTAAAGATTCCATTAATAAACGTTTTGCCCATTTCTTGATACTTGAATGCTCAACTATGCGGCCTTAACAGTATCCCGTTTGGGTCTTCCTTTTGACAGCCTGAACTCCTGGAGTCTGCTTAAAACGTCAACATTTGAAATCTTGCAAGTGAAGAACAATTATATTCAATCCCAAAGACTCATATGCCTAAAAGGTTATAATAAAAAAATTAAAGGAAGCAGTCATGCAGGATACTGGCAACGAAAAGGTACTGAAAGGATTTTAGAAAAATCATTCAACTCACCAGTCCATTGTTTGGCTGAGGTGAAAAAGGCAAACATTACTGAGATGCATCAGTGAGGAAGTTAGAACACAAATCAAGGCCCGTGCCTGCAAGCACATGTGAGTAACTTCAGGCCCAGAAACTCTTTACATGGCAAAGTTATTCATATGTGTGCTTGCAGAACCTGAGCTCAGACTCAGTTATCATCAGAGTACAAAATGCTACTTACATTTTGCCAGTGACTTCAATAAAAACAGAAATTCACCAGTGTTTAACAGCAACTCTTTCACCTCAGGAAGACAAAACCCCTTGAAGTCTCACAAGGTGATTTAATAATTAATCCATTCTAGCTGCTCCTAGTTCTGCTTTTTTTTTTAACATAAGACTCTCAAAACACGTTCAAGCCTGCAGCTAGAAGCCTTCTTTTGAAGCAATGAGGGCTGTGAACACTGCAGTACAAAGTGCTGTATCTCCTTCTTGCAATGCACCAAGGATGCTTATGACACTAGTGACAAGCCATTACTCTTTTTATTACGCATTTCTCTGCCAAGCCTGACGTAATCAGAAACCTACAATATTCAATTCAGTTCCTCCTTAACTGTGAGCCTTTCCAACATATGCTTGTATAGATTCTGGTGATTTGAGCTGTGTCATAAGCCAAGCCAAAAGAAGGACACCATGTAATCATGTAGCATAATGCACACATTTCTACCTGATTAGACAAACACTAACCACATGTACATTTTTAAAGCATATGTGACTAGTGTAGATTCAAATGCATTGCAGATTAAGAACTGCTGCTTGGAGAGGAAAAGATGAGTAACAGGTTCATAAATTCAGTGAATGGAAGACTTTTAAGTCCTTCTAACGATAGTTTGGTAAGATGCAACTGATGTGCTGTGCGCATGAACCAGTGGGCAATCCAAAAGAAAAGAAAATTAAAAAAGCTAGACAGGGCAATTAAGATTTATAAATAATAAACATAATATTTGGGGATGACTGTTTCATATACCCTAGCAAAGAGGAATCATATATTGCCCAATCCACTAAACCAGCATGCATTCCAGATTACCCAAGTTCTTAGTGAGGCAGGTGCTGACAGCAGCTCTGTCATGGACTCACCAAGATAACAGAACGCATGACTGCTCACACCGAGCGCACGTGAGGCTTTGCATTGTTTGGGGAAGTTTTATGATGTTTTCCTGATGCAAGTCTCATCACTGACTCCAACAAGACCAGGATATGGCTCAATTTAAGTCTCAGTATTCAAGAAATGAAAGCCTAGCAGTAAGTTTTGAAACACCAAAACCACACAGAATTTTAGCTGCCATTAGAAGTGGAATACCTACTTTTCAAACGGCCTGGATCCAACTAAAGGCTAATTATTTTATTCTTTTTTTTTCTGAGGTGGAAGTGTGTTATTAAACAACTGATTAAAGTATTTCAATTAATTTACCCTTCTGAAACAGCAGAAAACCCTAACAGGTATCAGCCAGGAGAGCGCTAAGAAACAGTACTGTTTGGAAATAACAACTGAATGTGAAAACAGAAGGTAAAAACAGGTATACAGGGGAAATGGGAGAAAAAGCAAAGCGGACTATCATGCTAAGGCCTGCAAAGGAGCCAACATCACTACCTATGACGAGCCCCATGAGGTCCTGACCTGCCAGCCGCCATCCTAAGGACCCACTGCATCCTCTCCTCAAAAAAACTGGTGTGTACACAATACGTAAGGATGTATATGTTTATGCATGTCTATACTGTGTAAGCATGTGTCTAGAGGGGCGCTCACCGAGGCACGGCTGGGCCTAACAGCGCTCGGAGGAGCTGCAGACGGGGCAGCGTGAGGACCGCCCCGGTGAGGGCCGCCCGGCCCGGCAGGAGCAGCTACCTTGCACCCAGCAGGCAGCACCCGCGGACGGTGCACGGCGAACGGAGCGCAGGGCCGCTCGCCGCGGCTGGCAGGTGGGGATCTCCCCGCTGCCTGGCACCCGACCCGACCCGGCCCGGCCCGCCCCGGGCGCTCCTAGGCCCTGCAGCCCACCCGCCTTCTGCCTCCTCCCCCGGGGCCGCAGCGACGCGAGGAGGAGGAGGAGGCGCCACCCGCGGGGTTTCGCCAAGGACAGGCCCGAGGTCAAACGCGGCGGCTGCTCGCCTGCGTCCCGCCGCGGCCCCTACCCCGCCGCCAACGGCCGCGCTGGCGCACGCCGGGAGCCCGCAGCCCGCGCCGCCTCCCCGCCCGCCGCCGGCAGTGACTTACCTTGGCAGCCATGCTGTGCCCGGCGCGGCCACCCCCTTCCCGTCCCTTCCCTTCCTCCCCTCCCCTCCCTTCCGACCGCGGCAGGCAGCTTCCCCGCCTGCGCACCAGCCCGCCAGCGCCGGCCGTCACCGTTCCCCCAGGCACGGCCCATTGGCTGTACCGCGCCCGAGCGCGGCTGGGGCCCTCGTGATCGCCCGGCACGGCACGGCCTGGTCCTGGCGGGTAGCGGGTCTGCGGTCAGCGAGGCGAGGCGCCGGGAGGTGCGGCCTCAGGCAGCAGCGGGCTGCCTGGCGTTTCGGGGCGGGCATTGCCTCTCCCCGGTGAGGGACACTCGATTCGCCTCATACGTTTTCTCCTTAGCTTATGGCTGGTGGTCTGGCAACCTCCGGGTCACCCCAAGGGCACGCGGAGCCCTGAGGGACTCTGTAGCCCCTCCGGCTGCTGGAAAGTCCCAAGTAACCGTGTTACCTATTAGTGACTTGTATTATTAACGCGAGGAAATGCCTCCGGACGCGTGGGCAAGCAGTGGAAGGATGGGAAACACCTTCACAGAGATGATGCTGGTGTTGCACCCCTCAGCAAACCCTTGCCCAGAGCTGTGTACCTCCGTGCAAGTCAGACTGCTGTTTGAGGGATCTTTCATCCAATTGCTGTGTCCCAAGGCTTCCTTCTAGGATGTCCCAAGAACGAGCAGTGCTTTCAATGCTGGTTTAGTTCCTAACCCAGTGTGAACGTGACACGTAAGCACCCCACTAGAGTCCACAGCTGTACCCAGGGTGACCACAAGTATGGCACACTCAGCCTCACAGACAGTTTGCAGACTTGTCTGCAGACAGCCTGTCTGGGCATGTTTGGCAGTATACCACTTGGCACGCAGGCTGTGACCAGGGCCCTGCTGATGCCCGCTGTGGCTGGACTCGGAGCTTCTGGCTCTTTAGGGGATTTTAGGCTGACCTGAGGTTGGTAGTGCAGACTTGTCTTGTGCATGTAACTGAAGGGTGCTTGTAAGAGTAGCTCAAGGATGAGGTTTTGTGTTTATAATGGGGTATTAGGTATTAGTCATAGCTTTGAGGTAGATCTTCCACCACTTTCACTACAGAGAGTATCTTAAACATACTAAAAAGATGAATGATCTCCAAGACAGACCTATTACATTATAAATCAGAAGAGTTAACTCTTTACTTATTTTTAATTGTCTTAGAGGGAGACAGTATAGAAATGATACAGATTCATAAATAAGTCTGCCCACTATAAATCTTTGCAGGGTGGCTGTTTTCAGTCCAATGAATAAATAACATGCCAGTTTTCAGCAAATTGTACAGTCTTCTCATGTCCCTTGAAAGTTTCTTCCATCGCCTGCAAGGCCTGGCAACATATCTGCCTCCTTCAGTTCTCATCAGCCTTCCAATCTGCTTCTTGTAAAAACCTTTCCACTTCACTGCTCTTCCTTTCCTACCTGCCCCTACATCCATGTGCCTGCTGCATGTGCACTAGCTGTTGGCTGAAATAGCACAGCCTTTTTCTTCTTGCTGCATCTCCCTGACCCAGAAAACAGTCATTAGAGCAAAGCAGACTTGGAGCCTTCCTCCAACCACACCTTTTCAAATGAACACGAAAAACAGATTATGTAGTGCCTATCTGCAAACTAGATAAGTAAATACTGTCACCTTGTCATAAATGAATAGATAATAGCAGTCCATTTATAAACAACAGAAAACAATCTTGGATTATTTTAATAATACCACTAAGAAGAGAAAAATGACAGGGAGAAAATAGCATAAGAATTGTCTTAGAATACAAACACAACATTCTGTGGATATACAGAAGCCAGGATATTTAGATATGAGGCTGAAAGTCTGTCCTATTGAGCTTTATTTTTGTGAAAACAGGCTTCAATGGGATTTTTTTTTCCTTCCTGTATTAACACTGCTAAGAAAATCAGTACAGTTTAGAGCCCAGTCCAGCCTGACCTTGACTGTTTCCAGGGATGAGTATCTACTACCTGTTTGGGCAACCTGTTCCAGTGTTTCACCACCCTCACAGTAAAAACCTTTTTCCTTATATGCTAGTCTGAATCTATCCATCAGGTTGGATGGGGCTCTGAGCAACCTGATCTAGTTGAAGATGTCCCTGCCTATTGCAGGGAGAGTGGACTAGATGACCTTTTGACGTCCCTTCCTGTATCGAGTCTGAAGCAACTTAATTTCCTAGCCTTCAAGAGCTTCAGCTGCCCCAAGTCCTGCCTTCAGCAGTGTCTTGGTCCTGGCAAGGACCTTGGTCATTGCCTAGCTTACATGAAAACCTGAGTGCAATCAGCATAAAGGATTTGGCCTGGCAGGTCTTTGACCATGTCCAGGTTCCTTATCTTCATAGAAAAGTCAGTGAAGGCTACTGTTCACTTTTAAAATGGCATGCAATATGACCGCAGTGGATTTCAGCACTCCCTTTGGCTACATAAGCAACTTGTTTTCAAAGTCCTCTGTTGGCCGGGGTTAGGTTCAGGCCCATGTATCATACTCCTTTCAGTATGTGTTAACCACAAAGCCGTAGACTGCTCTGGGGAATAAGGGAGTAACATTTTTCATTCTTTATAGTGAAGTTGTGTCATTGTGCAGAGGAGAATCCAAGAACAGCTGGACTGGAGAGAAGCGTGACTCTTTTTTATGTTAAACTGCAATGGGACGAGTGTAAAATTCTGAGTCAGTTTTCATTACAAAACATATGAGCATTTCTTGGAGAAGTTAGGAGATTGTGTCTCATCAACCAACGTCTTTGTCTTACACATAACACTCAGAAAACTGAGTGCACTCTCATTCCAGGACTCCCCTCTGCAATGAGAAATGACCTAGAGTTAGCTCCTTCTTGTGCTGTCTTCTGATACATGGCATCTTGAGCTTGTTTGTAAATGTGAGAACAGGTTTTGCAGGAAGACCTGTATCTTGTTTCCAAAATAAGCCACAACCTAGTGTCTGGACACTGTCATTGAGGTGAAAAATCAGGCTTTGAGTGTTTTCATGTAGAAGAGAGAATGATAGCTGATTCACAGCTCAGTGGTTTAACTATCAGGGTACTATATAGCAAAGCAACTGTATCTCGGTAGGTACATATGATCTTTGTTGAGCTTATTAAAGATTAGCCTGGGGAGACTGACAGCCTGGGGCTCATGATTTTTAGCCTTGATAATGGACTGATAAAGGATCAGCATTTTTCTGTTGACTAGTGTAAGGCAGAGCTCAGAGTACTAGCAATTTTGGGTCTTGTTCTGACATTCATAGCTCCTATGATTTCTCTTACAACGATCTGGATTCTGCACTGACAGACAGATGCCTGAAGTGTAGGCATTGCAGTATGTAGCTTAAAGGCAAGAAAATATCATCCTGGATCAGAAACAGTCTGAGTCCATCCTGAGAGATCTGGAAAGACCTGGATCTGGAAAGATCTGGATGCACCTTTTATCTCAGTGAAAGACTGAGGTAAAGCAAAGACTGACCCAAAACCCACAAGGCTTATGATAGTACCCAAATTATTGAGCTGTTTTCCTCAGTATACCTTCTGTCTGCCCCACAACATAGTAACTGTCTTCCAGGCAGCTTCTTTTGTGTTATATGGATAGGACACTGTATGATAACTTACCACAAAACTTGCACCAAGTATGTCCTCCTATAAGTATAGCTTATTGTACAAATAAACAAGTAGCCAGTGGGAAAGAGCTGAATGTTTGAAAGAAATGAGCACGAGGTTTTCATGAGCAGATTTTATTTAAATAGTTCTTAAAACTCTATTGACTCCTCTCCCTCAGTAAAGCCTCTAGGAAAGGCATGAATTAGCATTCCCTTCCTTAGGTCAAGGGTTTGGTTAGGGTTTTCTGTTGTTCTGTGTTTTTGTGTTTAGATTGGGGGGGAAGTTCATTGGGGGTCTTTTGTTCGTTTTTAATAAAGGATGTCTGGCTGATGTGAGTTCGCACATCAGTTCTAGTGAATCTTAGCCAAAAATTTGTGCTCACACACTGGGCCTAACCCTGAGAATTTCTCTAATAAAATAAAGCATGACTCAGTCTGGATGAATCATTTGCAATTCTTCTTTCTCTGTTTGAAGAACATTCACAACAGATCATGATTTCCTCAAATATATTTGCTGGTTTTCTATTATTTTATAACATTGGCAATTGTAATTGTTTTATTTTTTTGCCTTTATTTTAACTTATTACACGTATAGTAATTTAAACCCTGTTGTTTATCTGTGATTGCAGAGGTCAGCCAAACACGATCTTCTTCCCTGTTCCTTAGAACATAAGATTTTCAAGTACTTTCACATGCATGACTAAAATTCATCTGTCAGTGAAAAACCAAACTGGTTGTTTAAATAGTTTACGGGAAAGTGAGCATAAAAGCAGCATGTAGAAGTATGAATTCATTTTAAAATCCATACAAATAGTAGCATATTTTCATGGCTTTCCCATCTCAAAATACGACACTATCCCCCACTGTGTGTATCACGTCTTCAGGAGAGTAGAATTCACAAAGTTGAAAGGAGACAGCTGTGATTCTGTCTTATGGCTGATAATAGCATTTACACAGACATTGCTGTTAAAATGGAGCAGTTGAAAGCGCTTCACCAGGGCTGTGTTTTAGAAATGCACCTGAAATAACTCAGGAAATATTGATGCTGATGATGAATAGAGGGTTAATTCTTCCTCTGGTGTAGATCAGCATAGCGGGTAGATTTGTGCCAATTTACATTGGTAAAGCCCAAAAAAACAGAGGGAATACATGCCAAACAAAAGATGATATATTTATTTCATAAGTGAAAAATACTTCATAACTCAGGCACACCATTGGCATGAATAAGTTATGAAAAATCTTCACAGCCAAAAGAACATAATCATCCTTCATGTATAACAGATTTGTTTATTCTGTAAAGATTCATTTCAGCTGATTAATTATCAGTATCTGCTGATGGTGGAGGTAACAAGCCACCTCTGATGAGAGAATCATTTTAGGACATGCTCAGAATATTTTATCACCTAGCACAAGTTGCGTATGCTTAGAATATTTATCACACTGTGTACTAATAGTGTCACATTTTTAAAGCTAAGTACTGAATGTAAATAGTATTACAGATACAGGAGTTACCAATATTTTTCTTGGTTTTTCTTTAATAAGGGGAGTACAAAAAAATAAACCACAACAACAGTTGTGTTTGCATGTCAAGTGCTGAACTGTGCTTCTGCATTAAATCATTGTTATTCTGAACCGGTGAAAGATTTGCATAAGTGCAAATGCCAGCTCCTAACAATACCATCAGAATTGTTTCTGCTTAACACCAGATCCAATTTGTACCAGACACTTTGCACACTCACTGGCCATTATTCACAGACAGAAGTCGACAAGATGGAAGTTTATCAAGGGGTAAATGACCTTTTTCTTGCAATTTGGTTTGTTAAGTAAACAAAATTGCCACACAAAGTTAAAATGCCAAAAAAGGAATTAGATCTTCTCAATTCTGAAGCACCTATGAAGAGAAAAAAAATTTAATAAATCTGTCAATCACTGAAAAATAAAGAGCAGCAGTAGATCAGGTTTTCAACACGGTATATTAATTTGCTATTTATAAAGTTAACCTAGTCAGCAAAATGCCTGGAATATAAAGCATTATCCATATCAAGATAGATTGTAATCTGTTAATAAAGCCACTTGCCTGAATGTTGGTATATTTGAATAGACACACTACTTTCACTAGACTTTACTCATAGAAGAAACGAGGCATCATTTACTAGTGTAATAGTGTGTCTGTAAAGTGTAGGTATGATATCTGCACACACTGATCATACATTGTGTGCAAGAGGTCAGCTGGATTTTAATTAGCCAAGACTTTGCAGGAAGTAGTAGAACCTCTGCAAAGTTTTGTACAAAGTACTGAGTTTCTCTTAGCTTCAACAAACTTATGTGTGTCAAAATACAAACATTTGGTCATCTTGAAACTCAGTATTTTCTTTCATTCTCTAGCCAAAGCCCATCATTTTTTATTTTCCACAGAGATACAGCGTTTATTGGCTAATAGCTATTAGTACACAGTTTCCAGAGGACCCACTATGAGCTAATCTTTTTCCATAGCTGAAGAAAGATGGTCCACTTTAAAATCCCTTAAAGTCAGCTGGAGTTTTTCCTCCATTTCAGTGCTTTGCGTAGACTCTAAGGGTATCAACCGCCTAGGTGTTTACAGCTCTAGTTACCAGTGTGTGACAGCTACTGGTATTTGCTTTGTTAAAGCAAGCAAGATAAAGGCAAAAGTTCAAAAGGTTTTTAATGACTTACAAGACTGGAAGCATTGATAGCAAGTATGTTTACCTATGGAAGATAACATCTAGTTACTCAGAGCACTTGTTTTTAAATTCAGTATCAAGAAAAGCTGATCACATTGCTTTTGTATGTATCTGATCAAAAGTCAGCTGTTGGCCAGCTTCAGCCAGGCCTGAAAACTAGCAGTCTCAGAGGATTTTGTAAAAGAAACAGCAGCCTGACAAAGAATAAAGACTTATTATTGCATCTGCTGAAGAACAGGCTACACTGTAAGTTCATCTCTTAATAAGCACCAAAGAATCCATATCTGAAGAGGGCCTAAGAAAGCCTAACCACAGAGAAAGAAGTCAGCCCAAACACTCTTTAAACTCCAGAAGAATCCACAGGAAATCAGACTTTCTGGATTCCTCTGCTTGAATAGCTGCTTGTTTGGTAGATTGTTCCTCTCCTCTTTTCTCGTTATTTGTGGTTGTTTTTGTTGTTGTTGTATTTGCTGGTTGGAACCAGCCTTGGAGAGGTGGGAATAAACCATCTGGTTCTATAGTTTCATGCTTGAGGCATGATATTTCAGGATGAGCCATATGATCAGTGGTGACTTAATAAAAATATGTCCTGCAGCTTTTGTGCTCAGTGGCTTAGAGCTTTTCCAGCCAGATGTCCACACTGTACATATCAAAAGGAGATTTTAGGGGCTTTCAGCTAAGTTCCTGAAAGTTGACCTGAGACAGATGTTCTGATTGTTTAGTCCACTATTTCTGTGGGTAGCAAGATTTAAACAACAAATACAGAAAATCCCCTGCTATGCTTACTGAAATCAATAGGAAAATTCCTGCCCCAGAGTATGATTTATCCTCTACTAGATATTGTGGGTGATATATGTGGCAGAAAAGAACCCATGCAGCTCTTTTCTCCTTTTCCACTGCTTCTACTGCAGTAACAGATGTGAGTCACCAAAGTGTCCTTTCCCAGGGAAAAATTAAAAAACTTGCAAAAGGGAAAAAGTGTTCATCTCTGCCATGGTAAGGAGAACCACTTTGTCATTACTGCTTTGCTTTTTTATACTAATATAGAATGACTTAAAGTGCACATCATTGAAATGTTCATCCCCTGGTGAGGGAATCCATAAAGTTAGTCTTCTGTAGGAGCATCACAAAAGTAGTCACAAAATGCACTGGAGTCCTATGTACTTTCCTCTTCTTCTAGAATTTCCCTTTCAGTGCAGAGCATGTGCAATCACTGCGAGGCTCATTACTAGATCCAGCCAGATAATGCAAATGGGTAGGGTATATTGACTGAGAGAACAGCATGAAACTTTTGCTGAACCCTCAGCCACAACACAGATGCTAAAATGATAAGCAGCACAGAAGAGCTACAGGGTGGTTGTTCTTCCATAAGGGACTGGCACTTTCTTTGAATGTGGATCTACCCACTTGCATTTTGCCTCTCTAAGACTGGGCTTGATGAGTTGCATGTGAAGAACATTTGGAACTTCAGAAGGGTATTGATGTCTATTTAATTGCATGGCTTGTTGGGGAATTGCGTCTTTAGGAGACTCCTGAAGAAGCCTCTAATATTATATTGTTCAGAAACTCATATAGAATAGCACTTAAAAGCTGGAACTCTGATACTGAGTGAAACACATCTGTCAGACTTCTTGACTCTAGGTGGTTGCAAAATGCAATCTCCCACTCTGTCAGGCTTGTATTGGCTCCAAAGGAGCTCCTGGATATACAGTGAAGATTCTGGCCTTGTTTATTTAGTATTTGACCTTAAAAACTAAGCAAACTAACAGCCTTCTCTCTATTCCCTTGTTGTACTTGATATCAAGTAGGAGGCCCATTTCCTGCAAAGGTTGGGCATGAGCAGAAAATAACCTTCAGCTCCAGAACATGCTGTCCCTTTTATTCTGAAAGGCCCGAGTTTGCTAACCTGCAGTGCCTGCTGCAGATCCTGTTGTTCAGTACTTTTTGGACAAGAACTGAGGAGATAAGTTCTGATCATTTTTTGTGGGATTGTCTGTATAACTTTGCACTGGCATATTTTATGTGAAGCTTAGCAAAACAAATCTTTTGAGAGTCTTATTAGTCCAAGTTGAAGTATTATATCTGGAGGAAAGAAATATTCCATGAGTGATTAAGTTGAGCCTGAGCATCTAAGATACCACTCTGTATTTCAATGAGGGACTTCAGATACTTAGGTCGAGCATCCCAATAGTTATGCTTTCAATTTTCCTTCAGGCAGATCTATATTCTTGCTGCTAAAATGAAACTTTGCTAAAATTCAAACTTTGATGCAACCAAGTTTGAAATGCTTACATAAATCATTAACACAATCATTACGTGGTCTAAGGTTGATATATGGAATCTGTTAATCATTACTTGTCAGCTACTTTCTGCATATCAGAGGGGATTCCAAGTACTCCTGCCAGCTTTTCAGAGGTCAGTATCTCCGCCTCTCTTTGCGTAACTAACCTGTATCCAGCTTCTGTTAGAGGGTCTGAAATGCCTGGTCAGGTCTTTCCATAACCTGTCTAGTACTACATAAAGAGATACCCTAAATTCTCTGTCTCAGATCCATTAAATGATTGGGAATGTGATCCTGAAGCTGTGTTTTTTTTCATGAATAGAGTCTGGAGGCACTGCAACTCCACAGAAGCCTCCCTATACAGCTCTGCGGGCACTCAGGGTGATGTATGCACTCCTGTCCTTACCTGGCCCATTTCTATTAGAGCAGAGCAGCTTAGTTCATAGTTCAGCCAAGGTTTTACGGGCCAGGGATTAGCACTGCCTCAGAAGGCTTGATCCACCATGGACTTTGAACACTGAACAGATTTTCACACGATGTGGTACATGACAGCTTGTGAAAGCTTCTGAAATACCTGCAGAAGGAAATTGCAGTGCCCCCAGTTGCTTGCTGGCTGCTGATTTTATTTATTCCTAACTCATTTTGCTCTGGTGCAGAAAATATCTTGGTCTTTCTCCAACAGCTACTCTTTGTGAAACTCCATATCTGACCAATTGTCTTTTATTTCTTGGTCCCCATTTCATTATTCCTGCCTCTGAGCAGCCTTCCCCCCTCCGACTCACTTCTGATCCTGGTATTTGCAACCTCCTTCCTCTTCAGTTTATCTGGTTTCCTTAGCCCAGTGATTGAAGTCCTTTGCTATTCCTTTTATATCTTTTCAATGACTCCTCTCCTTCAGTCTCAGTTTTCTTACCTCAAACTCTGCTGCTGTTTCCCGACACATCGGTTCTGAGTTGTTTCTTTTGTTCCCTAAATGAACCATTTTATCCTCCGTTGTTTACTGGTAGCAGAAAAGAAACTCTCTAATTTCAATTTTTATCTCAAGTGCTGCATTAGCCAACAAAAGCAAAGAACCGTCATTCCCTGGAAATGCAGAGAGCCTGCATCCTTCAGTCAATGTAGAACAAATAGTTTAAGAATTTAGCTACCAACTGTGAGCAAAACATTATTGCCGATCTGCAGATTTCACATTTTTCCAAAGTTTTCAAAATCTTGTCCAAATTAAGTCATTTTACTGGCATGAGGTACTATCGCACATCCCTAATGCAAGCATCAAATGTCTATTAGTTTTCTGTTCCAAAGTATGGTGGATGACACGGGTAACTTTCTGAAAATTCCATACCATTGAAAAAACCCATTCTTTTCTTTGGAAAAAGCATTCTTTTCATCTTGTCCTTCAAAATGACTGCCTCGGTTTTTCTAAAATTCTAAGAGAGTCACTGTAAGCCAGCCAGTTACCATGGAATATTGTGGCCCAGAGTGATGGGTTAATCTGTAAGCAATTGAAAACAAGATCTTATAATGGAAAATGCCAAAAAAACCTTTTTATTTTACCTCCAATTGTATGATGGATAAGTTATTTGTATAATCTTTTTTTTTTTTTTGCTTTATTGCATTCTTTCGGGTTTTGAGACACAGAATGTAAGCAGCTATAATTAGAAACAGTACAACAGCAGAAAAATAAGTGTGATTGCTTGTTGTATCAAAGGGCTAGATGAGCAATTCCACTTGCTTTGAAGAAAAGGACAGGTTACACAAAGTAGCTCAGAGAAAGAGCAGTATTTTTTTTTTGTCAGAATTAAAATGCTTTGTACCTTCAGTCTTCTGGAAAGGGAAATGACTTCACAGAATGGGCTGTGTAGACAGTCTTGACATCCCTTGAAACAATCATTGATCAGACAGTCAAAAACAGAGGTACATTTGTCCTTAGAGAATGACAGAAAATTAAAACACATCAAGAATATTTACTTTGCAAGACAGAACCAAAGTTTCTGAAGCAAAATGGGTTTTGACATAGTTGTAGAAGTACTTGTGTAATAGTCAAAAGCTTTCCAACTAGAAATGGGATTTGTACAAATCACTAGTTTCTTTGTTGACTTTTACTTCAGCTGGCATCCAGTTGTATTGATGCACTTATTCTTAATTTAGAACTAATTGTAGATGTAGGGTGCAAATGGGTTACAAATCTGTATTTGCAAATGCAAAGGAGGTATCAATTCTACACTGCTGGGGAAAATAAAAACCACTTACTTAAATACAACTTCTGATGTTAAAGTTATGATCCCAGATTTAAAAACAAAATTTCATGGATTACATATGCTATTTCAACACTCATGTTTTAGCAGTGTTGCGTAGGGTTACACTGTTTCTTAATAGTTTTCTCATGGAATTCATTTCTCGTGATGATCATTAAAGCGTAATTAGTTTCATGGGTGAGACTGGCAGAGTCCCAAACTTAAAAGTTTGTGTTAGAAAGAATCACAGATCCCACCTTTAGGTTTGCACAGTCCTGTTGCTGCGTAAGTAAAAGTAAAAATAGATTGCATTGACAGTACACGCCATTCATTTTTAGTGGGAACTGAAATTTCAGTGTGCTGCAATGTATTCCTACAGTTCTCTGGAGTGGAAGTCATATATATGTAACTGTTTTCATTTGATGCCTGGCAGGAATTCTGAGTTCAAGCTGCAGCAGTCAGGCTGTTTAGCTGGAAGTCAAGGTAAAAGATTTTGAACAGATGC
This sequence comes from Myiopsitta monachus, assembly GCA_017639245.1. Taxonomy (NCBI): domain Eukaryota; kingdom Metazoa; phylum Chordata; class Aves; order Psittaciformes; family Psittacidae; genus Myiopsitta; species Myiopsitta monachus. Next base: position 5,943,864 of record CM029919.1, read on the forward strand.
ACAAAAAAATTATGGTTAAAAGCTACTGCTGTTGAAGAACAAAGTTAGCCAAGAATAAACCAAAAGCTGACCTGAAAGGTTTGATTTCTTGATTACAGATCAATTCATTATAAATTGTTAATGTTCACTACGCCTCAAGAAACAAAACGAAACAGTGCTCTTATTTTAATCTGAAGGCACCATTGTCTGTAAATGTTAGTTCTCATTAACGCAAAGCAAATACAAAAAGTATTCTTCCGTTACAGGTATCTATTGGTAGCTCTGAGAAAATCAGTTTATCTTCAGTGTATCCCCTTCAGTGAAAAGGACCACTTTTCAAGCTGAAGGACATTCCTGAAAACTTTTCTTTTTCTTCCTTTTTTCTGCAATCCTTTCTGTACTGCTGTGATATTTTTAAGCTGCAGATCTTCGGTGTTGTTTTCCAAAGGAGGCTATTTCCATGGCCTGAGTGAGTGAACTGTGCAAAACAGTCCACAGAGCAGGAAAAGGAGAATGAGCGTCGGAAGGAAAACAACCACAACTATGAACAACAATTGCAATGAATGAACCGGAGGAGTCTGAGGTTTTGTGACTCTCTCAAACTAGCCTTTAGAAAGCAAAAGTGGATTCAGGTCACAAACATGTTTACTCACTGGGACAGTTTTGTGTGTGTATTTTCCTTAAGGTCCCAGGCAGGCAATTTCTGCCAAGGGGTGTATGACAGCATAAGTAATGCTTAGAATTTCGGATTTAAAGATACTCACAGCAAGACTTTGTTAAGGAAACGACTCCAGAGCAAATCTAGTGGCCTTGATTCATGTGAGTTAGCATCCTTCTGAAATCAACAGGATTATTTGCTGGAGTGGAAGAGACTCTAAAATAAAATAAGACATTGATCCAAAACCTGCATACAGCCTACAGCTTTAAGTAAAGCTGATTTTTGCCCAGACTGTATGTTCTGGCATTTATAGTAGTTGACCACTAGCTATGAGAATGCAGTGACAGGGGTATCCTCTTCATCTTCACTCATGTGTCCTTCACTCATGTCATACTCGTAGTCATCACCAATTCAGGAAGCGATTTTCAGGAGTGTGTCTCCTCAACTGAATAACCACAAATTCCAGCATCTCTCTGATGATTTGCTGTGAGCTTTGCTTAGACAAATCCACATTCATATAAAGGATCATGTCTGCTTGTCTAAAAGCTGTGTGTTGTAAATCCTAGAAAGTGGAGATAGCAATGACTATTTAAGCCATTTGCATCCAAACAATGGGACCATCCTATTCAGTTTCTTAGTGGTTTGTCTAGTCCAGCTGGAATGTATTCAAGTGATACAGATGTTATCATTTACCTTGGAGACTGGTAAGAAATTCTGCTATTAGGAAAATATTCATAAATTTACACCTAAATTTTCTTCTGTTTATGTCTGCATTTCTTTTGCCTGTTTCCAGCTATGGCTAGCTGAAACAAGTCCACAGGGATTCCTTTTTGAAGTAGAGCAAGGGGGAAGAGGACGTGTGCATGAAGGAGATGGTGGGGAAACCCCTTCAGAAGTTTAAGAACTTGACTCCTTAAAGTCTATGGGAAATAGGAGTGATGGTGAGCAGGAGGAATGTATTTTAAATGCTGGTCTGTGTACTTCCTCTCTCTCTGTAAAGGCTGTCTCACTTTGTGAGATTAAAAGAAATGCAGAAAATTGTTGTGAAAGAGTACCTGCTCCTTTTAGCCCGTTCCATCTCAGGTAGAGTCCTTAGACTGCTTTTAGCATCCTGCTAGCAACATCAAAGTCTGCCAGGGAGAAAACAGCAGAAGCAAATAACATGGAAGGTTATTAAGAATGAAAACAGATAATAGTCCATATAGTATATCTGGAATTATAGCAGTAAACCATTCTGGCATTTCTGATACAGTTGCATTTGTTGATATCTGACTGTGGATATCATATCCTATTTGATTTCCATCATGTCAATGTCAAAACACTGATCAAGCAAAAGCAAGCAAAAGTCAATCAAGGTGTTAGAGGATCGAAAAGAGAAGATTCCGAAGGGACACTGAAAACAACTGAAGGTGTTCATTTCACAAAGGAGATGGTTGTTATGCTGTAAGAAAAGGATTGTTCCAGAAAAAAACATGAGCTTGGTAGTCTCTTCTTTCTCAAAAATGCGAGAGCAGATTGACTTTCAAAGAAATTGAAAGGGAATAAATCTAAAACTACAAAAAGAGATACCCTTTTCCATTGCACATAATTGCATTTTAGAATACACTACTACAAAATGCTGCTGCATTAAAGTACTCAGTAAAAGTCCAAAAGGATTATTATTTTTTGTTATGAATACTAAAGATCCCATCCTGTTACATTTACTAGAATAAAACTGTTTTGAGCTCACAATTTCTGTTTGAATTTTAGAAAATGCTGCTGGAGCCAAGAGAAGATAACTTCTCTCAGTGAATTTTTCTTTCTGGGCTTTTTTTTTTTTTTTAAACTTAAAACTGTGCTCTATAGGTAATTTTTGTTACGATTTGAAAGAATGACTACTTTTGAGTAATAAGAATACTGCATTGCTTGAGATGGAAAGACTGTTGCTGTGCATACGTCCTGAAATAAGTTCTCTTTTTATATTGTGTCATCATTTTTTCCCTTCTTTTGGATGCTTTGTTCATCAGATAAGTTGCCTCTTTACTTTGGGGTTGATTGCAAATATTTGCATTACTTCAAAAGACCTGTTAACTTTATGATCTCTTTGATTTCACTTTTTCCTAAAGGCTGTGGGTTTCTAAGCATTTGAATGCTCCAGTCTAGGTCATCAGATGTTCTTTGCTACTGGTGTTCTCTTTCATTCCTTTTGTACTAGCAGCAGTGACTCCAGCAGAGACTGGGCCTTCACTGTGTTAGGTGTGATATAATCAGTCAGTAGGATTTTAAAATGAGATTATTTATTTATTTAAACGGCAAAAATATACATGTAATTTATAAATTATAAATTCTACCTCATCTAAAAAAAATTAGAGATCTGCTTGTCATTATCTTTAACTTTGGAAATAACTCTGAAATAACTTGTGTGGAGCGTTTGGCTCTTTGGTCACAGTTTTTGTTCCATTTATCTTGGGTTTGAGCCACGCTGATGTGGCACGGGTGTCTTACCACTTGCATTAGCATTGGAAAATATGACTGTATTGCTTCTGATGTCCAGGTTGGTTTGTTGGGAACCAGTAGGGACTTCTCTGCTGGTAATGCACTACACTGTGTGAGAATAACCTTTATTCTGATATAAAAGGGATTTCATTCAATGGAATTATCAATAGGCAATTATTAGTCATGTTCAGTAATGATGAACTGTTGTGATATGCCCGTTTTAGGCACACATTGTCCCTTCTGTTATCACATCATGTGAAACTCTTGTAGCCATGTGGCTTTGAAACAGTGGTTTGGCTTGTTGCCTGCCTGGCTTGAAGAAGCCTCTGCTTCTGCTTTTCTCTATTTACAAGGTGCACTCAGTTCTCAGGTCTATGGAATGTCAGACTGGTTTCACAGCACAGTTCAGGTACTCTTTCACACGTAAGATCTTGAAGGCAATGACAAAATTCATGGCCAGCGTGGCCAGAGGAATCCACATCTGTAGTCCACTGAGGTCAGCTGAGGTCATTTAGGATCGAATCTAGGATTGACAGAGTTTTTATGAACTTTAGAAGAAAGAATGAAGGTTTCCACAAAAGCCCAGAAGCCACTTTCACTGTAAACTAACAACAAGTATATTATATAGCTGACATTTGAATGGACTTACTATTTTGGACGTGAGGATGAAAATGATGCAGTTCTTCCATTTTCCCTTTTTCTAGACTTGCATTGGTTACACTGTGGTAACCAGCAGGCCAGAGCCTTTTCTGTGTAAAGTGATGAACATTCAAAGACCTACCACATGAAGTCCCAATTCTGCAATCAGTCACATGGGGAGAGCTTCCTGTGTGTCCCAGAGCCCCGGTACAGCCAACAGAAACATCAAAGATCATTTTTGAATGTGTAAGTGCAGAAACTGAGGCAGGTTTACTTTGAAATTTTCCTTTAATCAAAAGGCAAACATTTTATATTTTTTTTCATTCATCTCTGTAATTTTTAGTATTGTTATTTATCTAAGATGTACAAAAGCTTCTGAAATACAGCATAAAAGAAGAGAAATAAAAATGTATTTTGATTCCTAATATGGAGGATTATAATTATGTGATTCTATGATTTTTTTTTTCCTTCCCTGATGTTTTCCAGAATGTGCTATGAAAATAAAAGCTTACCACTGTCTCCTGGCATGTGGCAACATGGTACTGGCTTGCTTTATTTTTCTTTCCCGGCCAATTCAAAGTCACTATTTTGAAAAATCAAAGTCTTTTTATTTATCTTCCTCTGGATCACTTTATCCAGAATAAGTGTCCAATATCAACAAAGAAGAGACGTAGTAACTTAGTGTGTCCCTTTGTTCCCCCAGTGAAAAATGACAGCGCTATACATCTTTGCTCCTACTGGCTGCATGACTCTCAGACATCAGCATGCCAGCGTTTTTTGGAGTAACTTTCTCAACAGAGTTTGTATTTATCCAGACTAATTTATGTGCAACAGAGGACTCTTACAGTAAAGGAAGTAGAGCTCCTGAACAAACCAGCATCTCCTCTCCTACAGAAAGCTGGAAAAAGGAGTTAGCAGAGATGTTTTTTATCAATGTTAGCTTGTAGAAAACAACATAAAAGTAAATTTAACCGCTTGTTTTTATTGATATCTTCCTGCTGGCAAGATGTGGAAAATCATGTCATTTCAGAACTATGTTATTTCAGACACTTAAAAAATGTACACATATTATGATAAATAACTTTACTTTCAAAACAAAAAGTAAGGAAAAACAATGCAATGACCAATGAGTGAAAGATAATATGGTATAAATGTCATACCTCATGATATATATTACAGTGAGCTGTGACACACCGTGTGACCCCTTAGAAGACAAGACATTCTTCTTCATCTGAGTGCCTGAGAGGTCTAGTCTTAATGACTGTTCACATTACTGAGATACCCTAAGCCCAGAGAGCTGGGTGGGCTTGATCAGTGCAGTACACGTGCCTATACTCAAAAATAGGTGCCTGCCCCAAAGAACTTCCAGTTTCAAAAGGTCTTAATTTACTGTCATGGAGAGGGCTTGAAATTCAAACACTTGATTAAGTCATTAGCAATTATACAGTAAGAGGTACAAATAAGCCTTTAGGATTTAAGTATATGATGTTTTTATTATACGGTAACTATTTTACCATTATGTTTCCTTTTGACAGATTATTTTCTTCCCTGAGGGACACGGCCATCGCTAATGTTTCCATTATGCTAATATTCTAAGGGGCACTTATTGATATTGACATCACAACCTTTTTGAAAAAAGTACTGTTAATTTTCCTAGAATGAGTTAATTTTTATACCATTAGCATGTCAGTTACTTGAGTCTCCATTGATTACCCAGTTCCTGTGGATACTGCTGTCTGTCACTGCTGCTGAACACTGATCACTATTCAAGACCCTGTCATGCCATAGAATATTTTTGTAAAACCAAACTGGTTCTCTTCAGACACACAAGACCTGGGAATTCAAATGCCCAACCCCAGTCTCCAAGAACTAAACAAACCACACAGCTGAGCTCAGATATGGAAAACCCTGTAAACCAAACAGCCAGCTCAGTATTCACAGCAGGCCAAAAAGTCTTCCACATAAAGAGCCAGCACAGCAGCTGAGAGTGGCTGTTGCTAAACAGGACAGCTTGCAAGCAGGAGCTACTTAAGCTTGCAAGAAGCAGGCAAGAATACATAAGATAAAACAGGGCTTAGCAAAGCAGTGATGCAGTCTCAGTGACTTGATCTGCAAAATATATATTGTCAAGATGCTTCTTGTTTTGTCCTTGGTGCTCATGGAGCAGGAGCTTTGCAGAAGAGAGTTGGTTATGAGGACAGCAAGAAGTCTTGGGTGGAGGTGTCCCCCAGGCCTACGCCAGCATGGTCAGGAAGAGCTTCTCTTAGTTGAAGTACAAATAACTCACAGAAACAGTTAAGTTTGCCGGCTTCCTCACCTGCCTGGCCAGAACCTGAGCTCCAGGATGATCTCACAGTATTTTCTGGTATTGGTGGTCACCTGGGGCTAGGAAGCCCGAGGGGGCAAATGGAGAATAAGATGGCTAGCATGTGTGAGTGAGTGCGGAGGAGGCAAAAGGAAGAGAGTAGAGAGCTGGATTAAGCACTGCCTGTTACAATGAAAAGCCTTGGATGGGAACCATTGCAGTAATTAAAAATTAATGTGATTATTTGAACTAATTATATCTTCGAGGGCAGTCACAGGAGTAAGTTCCAAGCAGAAATGTCAGTGAGACTGTGAAACAACTTCCAAAAAAACCTGGTTCCTAAAGATTCCTCATTAAGAGTTACTTTACACTAATTTGGACAAGACACATATAAGCAGGGAGGAAATAATCATAGAATAGTTAGGGTTGGAAAGGACCCCAAGATCATCTAGTTCCAACCCCCCTGCCATGGGAAGGGACATCTCCCACTAAACCGTAAATAATGCATAAAATAATGGAAATAGTTTCTTACCTAGTAAAACGACTGCCTAGAAAACAGAACAAAGCCAACTTTTAGTGTGCCAGATTGAAAAGAAATATGCTGGGTTTAAGATCTAGTTGGTGCCAGAGGTCAACATCTCTTTATATCTGGAAGATATATGCAATATTTAGTTTCCTATTCTTTGTGTGGATTCTGCAGACCATCAGTGAGACATTTTTCAAAATGCAATAATTCCCTAAAAACTACAGTGCACATAATTTGCCGTGACCAGCACATAACTTTGCACAAATAACCATCACATTAGCACAACAAATACGCTACTCTGTCAGATGTCAAAAGACTCTTGAGGAGCCATTCATCCATTCATTTTTTGATATGTGGCATTTGTTTGCTCTACTTTTTGACAAATTTGATTTAATAGCTCAAGAAAAAAGGCAGTGCTCATGTCCAAATTTCAGAGAAGGGCCAGAATATTAAGGTGGTGGTTTCATAGCAATTCCAGCACTCACCATTATGCAATTTTCATTCCTAATACTTCCTGGGGCTATTCTGCACTTAAAATTATTTTTAATGTAACATGAATTTTAACTGGGTAGAATTAAATCCAAACTAAACTGCTTCAGATTTCCATTTGTGCCTAGGAGCTACGTGGGTTTTTTAATGTACTTACCTAGCATAAAATCTTGGTTAGCAGGGTAGCACCTTCAAGTCCCTTTCGCAGATGTATTACTGAGGTCCATATACCGCAAGTAGCATTGCCAAAATTATGCAAGTCACATCCTCAGAAGCAGGTTATGCACCCAAGAAGCAAATCTCAGAATTGTATGGGCTGTAGCCTCCTACTAAAATAATTGGGAATCAGGCATGGGACTATCTGAATATTGCAACCTTGTTAATTGAAAGTCACTAATATTATCACTTACAAAGCTCAGAATTAGAAGAAAATGGGCACCCAGTTCCTATAGTCAAACCATTGGCTCTTTCATTAGGCATTTATTTTACATATATACTGCTAAAGGACATTTGTGTGCTTCAGAATAGGTGTCTTCATGTCTTTTGTGGTACCTTACACTGCTTAAGCATTTTAACAAAACATAAAGATAAAAATTCAGGCCCGTATGTTCCTTCGGTGCCTCCAAGGTTAAGCTGTAGTTGAGCAGGAATTGGCAGGATTGCAGTCTCAGTCACAGGTACTCAAAACCTCCCTAAGTTCCATTTTAATCACATAAGCCTTTTTCTAGATCTAGGCTTAATGTCCAAATCCCTCTTGGAAATTTTATCCTATCACAATGTCCTGAGGTCATGCAGAAAACCTATGAGAGAAGGAATTGAAATTAAGTCCTCAGATAATGCTTTATCTCTCTGAATGTTTTCTCAAAAAAAAACCTTGCTACGTGTTGTAATATGCTAATGGTGATACTTGGTGCTCTAATCGTATCAGCTACACATTTCAGAGTAGATGCAAGATGCCTTTCAAAAAGGCGCAGGATATTTACAACCAAAGGCTTCTTGTCTGTAGGGAAGGCAGGACAATGCACAATCCCAGATCATTTAGGGCATATTTGCTTTGCATGAAAATCATGGTTAGAAGGTCAGATGGCATCAGGAGTGGATTTAGGATGTCTCAGCATGAGATATTCACTGTGGCTGTCAGAGCACAGTGGCAACTGTGAGTGAAAGGGAAGGTGAAAGGACTACCTGAAGCTGGCCAGCGATATTAAAGCAGATGATGACTCCCATAGTACACATACCAAAGGGAATATAGAGCAACATTGTTCCCTTTGCCCTGAATAGGAGGCATGGCTGAACACAGAGAATGAGCAAAGTCACTTGCCATAATTACAAAATATATTACATGTGGTTTGTGTCTCCTTTCAACTAAATTAGTGTAGCATTCTTAATACCATATGCTAAGAATACATAAATGATACAGTCCTTCACTGAGGACAATATAGACATGGTACTTTATAGTTTTATGGTTAAGCAAGTTGAAAAGAAAACGATGGGGGTCTGGTGATGTAAATTGTTCCTGCCTTGGAGGAGTCAATGAATGGTGACAGTTACAATGCTTGAAGATTTTCCTTCTCTTTCTAAATAATCTGTGTTTATGAAAACAGTGCCCTAGATCTGACAGTAGAAGCAGCTATCCAACTTAACACCAAGGAATTAAAATCAATTAATGCTGTGCCTGCATAAAGTTGTTTAGTCTTCTAGTTAAATGTGAAATTGTTTCTAAAACATATCATCTCATGTCGTATGTTCAGTTAATGCAGAAAATGCCATTACTGCACTTAGGTTTTGCCAAACCTTCATTAGGTCTGGATAAAGGCTGATGCCAAGTAATAAAATTATACAAATGCAAAACCAAAAGGGAAGTTACAAATAGTTTGGTTTTGACAAAAAGGGGGATGAATTTATTTTAATATTGTTTATTGAATAAAGCTTCTTAAAGTAACTTTTAAATGTAGCCTGTGGATTTTATACCTTTAATCTTTCTTACTCACATCCTTTTCTTTCCAGTCCTGTGTATGAAGCCATAAACACTCTTTTATTAAAAGAGGAGGAGGAGGGAACTAAAAAAACTGTGCAGTTAAAGAAGCCTTTGCATGCTTGTTTATCTCAGATCTCTGAAAAGTAGCTTTTAAAATAAAGCAGAGAAGATGGCTGTCTGACATGCAGGGAAGATTTATCATTCCTCAAATAAATTTTAATGAATGTGAAGGGTTTTAAAGTCTCTCTGACTGTACAGCTTGCGATTCCCTTTGAAAGTAGTTTAATTTCTATAAGCATGCAGAAGCTGCTGAGACTCTGAGGCTGCTAAAACAATTACAAACATACCCTGACTTGTGATACTAGAGGGGAAAAAAGGTCTAATTTTATAAGGAAATCTGTTCCAGTATCTGAACTTCGCTTTTATTAGTTGCTTATTGCAGGAGATCACAGGTCAATAGACTCAGGGACCAAAGTAAAGGCTCTCTGCTCCACGCTTCACCTACTATACTATTTGAAACTTCAAAAAGTTGCATACTTAGCACATCAAAGATTGGTTTTTTTAATACAGTACAGGTATATAATAGGGCTTTTGTGTTTTCTCCCTAAGTTAATAAGCATCCTGAACTTTCAACATAAACAAAATCCTGGCATTAATTCAGTTGGGCAAATTGAGCAAATCCAATGTTGTGACATGAAACACTCTCTTGTTCTCATCAGACGAAAATGAATATCCAGGTATCTTAGGTGCAGGAGTCTGAAAATGTCACAGGAGTTTGTGCCTAGGGAAAGATTTTGGGAGGAAATGCTATCAATAAAGAAAACCAATGGATTGATTTCATAATACACACGGTTTTATCATTTCCACTTGCTTTCAGATAGGCAGCAGCTCATACATTGTACAGGCCAGCATCCCAAACAGTGCATGTTTCTACTTGCAAAATCAGACAGGGCAGTTAGGAACAGTGGAGAGTATCTTATTGCACTGCCTCCTGTTTGATGGTGGCACTTTATTATCCAGCTGACACAACATGTCATCATGATACAGAGTGTACATGGCTTGATTGAGCGAATGTGAAGAGACTTCCCTGGGAGACCAAGAAAGTGCCACAGCTCTGCATCCTCCAGTCCTCCATTCCTCCTCCCAGCAACTACAGGCATTGGTAGCTGGAAGCTTGAAGGCTGGTGAAAGACAGGGTTCATGTGGACAGCGTGCAGTGCTAAAGGGACAGTGTGAATTTATCAGAACTGGTGATATAAGACAACAGAAGTGCCTCTGCTTCAGCCTTGGTTAGCCTTTTAGTTTGAGGGGGAAAAGTCAGCAAATGCTTCATTCCAGAGTTCACAGATACTCTGAGCCTGACCTTCTTGTACTACTCTAGCAATGCTAGATGGCCTTAAAATTACATACTTGCTGGACAGTGCATTAGTGCAAAGTGGACTGACTCGCTACTGGACGTAGCACCCAACCTAAGATCATTAACCTTAGGACCAAAGCAGGTGTCTAAGGCCACGGTAACGTAAATACGTAGTAGCAACAAAACAGACATCAGATAACTCAGTGTGTTGGGTCCTTCTGGATGAGGGCAACTATATGAGCAAATCAGAGAATGGGAATCTACCATTCAAACTAAATAGAAAGAATACTTTCACATACAAGCTATTGGCATGACTAATAGAAAAATTGGCCAAAGTAAGGAAGTAAATAAAAAAAAAATAATTTAAAAGCAGGGAAGGAATCACTCATTAACTGATGTTCCTCATTAATGAACTGTTGTTCACTCATTAACTGATGTTCCATAAATATTTCTCTGGATCGATCTCTTCTTCCTGCAAGGTGAGGCAAAGGACTCTCTTTTAAAATTAAATCCCTCTTTTTTTCTGACCCTGACTGCTTCTTTCTTGTCCCCCATGAGTTTAGAAGAGCATCTGTGAAATGATGAACTGGGTGGTGGAACTGGTGTGATTAGAGGTAGACATGTCTTATGAACAGTTGGCTTTAACCCAAGTGATATTCTGACCTTCCTGCAAAAGCAAGAGTTGGAAAGAGCCTTCTCATCTCCAGACAGACAAAAAGGCAGAACTTTTGCCTGAAAGTGCTAGGAAAACTGGGAGCCTGTTACTGAAGTTAACCTGGTGCCAAAAATTTAACAAGATTAAAAACACAAAGAAGCAAGCATGGGACGTTTACACTTACAGTATATTTCTGTAAAACTTTAACAGCATCGAAAATACTTTTTAATTAAGTAGCAAGAGCTTCAGAATTGCATGCCATTCCATGAGCCATCTTTAACAAGCACAGTTGAGAGGTAAACTGCCTTAGGGACAAACTATGCTATAAAACCTTGTTGCAAGTATCTATGCATCATCCTTTGAAGCAGCTGGTACTGGTCCCTACTGCAGAGCAAATCAGTTGATCCCACATGACCATTCTTCAGTTTCCAGCTACAAAGCCCAGCTGCATAGGTGCTGGGATCACAAACATTGCATGGCTTGTGACCACACGCTAGAAATATTCCAAGTGTGTATCAAGCTGTTCACACCTATAGTACACTCAGGATTAAGCATGTCTAAAACTGAGCATGCAGGAGAAATTTAACTGCAGGAAAAGTGGTGACCACACTTTCAAAAGGGAGGTAGTGCACTTCCTTTTTTCCCAGTGGAAATGTGGCCTCTCCCAAATGCCTTGTAAAGTCACCTCCCAGATACAGCCCAAAAGCTCAGTTGTGCTTCTCATCTACACCAGTTCACCAGTGCTGAACTTTAACAAAGCAGGTTGCTCTTGCAGCATGTAAAATGGGGGTTTGTGGCCACAAGAAGATCTCTGTGACACACACAGACAGATATTCAGGAAGAATTTCACTGACATTGTTGGCAGACTTTTACAGAAATTTGGGTTTCCTGACCCTGCTGCCACAAACATTCACTGCTTCCTGATGGCCTCCGTATGTAGGTTTCCCTCTGAACTGCTTCATTAAAAATTCCAAACTATAAGAAGGAGGGGGAAAAAGAAGAAAATTAAAAATAAAAAATACAGTATAGTGATAAAGGACAAAGGAACCACAGGTTTGGGCAGTGAAATGGTTAATTAGGAAACCGTTACCAACAAATAGCTCTGAAGCTACAGTGAGCTCAAGAATGACTTCTTTCTGAAGGATGAAATTAAGTTGTGTTAGACCATCACTTTGACTTTACTGGTCTAACTAAGGAGGAGGTATTATCATTTTCATAGCAGGGGTTGATCTCCTGAATTGCATATTGCTGATCTGTCACTCAAAATGACAACAGAGACAAGGGACCTTCTTTGATCTCCAGACAGTTGAGGTTTCAGACAGGAGTCCACAGGGAAGACAAGGTTAATTTTTCCAACCCTGAACCTCAGAACATCCACAGCAAAGGGAAGAGGATATTACAGAGCATATTTGTAAGTCATCACTGAAGGCCATTGATTTGCCTCCTAATAGCTGTTACAATAAGAATCTGTTAAAGCTTAGGAGCCAATTACCAGTTACATTATTACCATTACATCAGGGTTTAACTTTGTTTACCAACAGCTTAAATATGAAACAGATAATTCTTCACACAGGTTAGGCTGGCCAGATCTTCAGCTCATTTATACCAACATCTCTCCTTTAAGTTCTCTGCACTTATTCTGATTTACAACATTTGAGGATGCAGCTCTCTACCTATACAAAATTGCAGAGGTTACTTGAAAATATAGGGGCTTATTCAAAATTCAAAGTAAACACTTTTTCCACAGATACTTGGATGATACAGAGTAAATGAGATTGTTTGGATTTACCAAGGCATTCCATTCAAAACAGTTGGTCAGTTTAGCCTTGGATTGCAATTCAAAGCATCAGGAGTCGATATGCAGTTTTCCATTCTGCTGGCATTTGCAAGCAAATATTTATATGAGAGCTTCTTGAAGTGTGAATGCATTACTGACAGCACATAAAATAAAATAGAAACTACCTGAACTCTTGACAGTTGGGCTTTTTTCCGCTAAGTTTGCAGAATATTTTTAACCTCTGGCATCTTAACTGTCAATTTGATTTTTATAATGTAAATAGCAAACAATGGAAGAGGTGCCCAGCCCTGGGTTTCCACACAGGATGTGTAAACCTGTTTATTCCCTGACCACTGACATCTCAATTTACCTACTAGCACAAATTAGTAATTGTAAGCATGTACAATCACTTGCATTTACATGTAAGCTTTTACAACTGCAATATCCAAACAGGTTTTCCCTAGCCCAGTGCTTACTCGCAGAGACTTGCATCCATGATCCAGCTCCAAAGGTGAGCAGCTGCAGCTAAGTCAACACCAAATCACTGTTTCTATTCACCTCTTGTTAAATGATAGGACATCGGTCTTGGAGAAAAGGGACATCTCCAAATCACAGAGGAGCAGTTGTGGCTCATGCAGTGGAGGTGTGGAAGAGGAAGAGACTGTGGAGGTGCATGCGCTGTTCATGGGGCTTCTGCACTTGCCCAGGCCCCCTGCAGCATCCCTGCCCAGTCCACCTTTTCTCTGTGTTGTGTGCCGATGGTCACTACAAAGCAAAGGGGATTCTGCTGAAAGGCCACTTTGCAGAAACAGAGGAGAGAAACCTGTGCAGAAAATCCATGCAAGAGAAACTGTGAAAAACATTGAAACTGGATAAAAAAGCAAAATACTACCATGATGATGCATATTTCTGTGCCTTTATTATTTCTTGACTATTTTATTCCAGGACTGGAAGGATATGCTATTTTGAATCAGTGTCTGAGTAAATGAACAAGCATGCTCTCTCAATTCCAAAACGCACTTCGCTAAGCCGTTGCTGCACAAATTCAGAGTAAGAAAGCAAAAACCCCGCAAAAGAAGAAAAGAAGCCTTTTCCTGCAAACTCTGCCTGTGCCCTGGCTATCCTAGAATTGTGGAGAACCTTCATAAGGACAAATGCTGAGTCCCCAAAGTTCCCACTCATTTTTTGCTATACTTTGATTTTGGTTTTTTTTAATAACTTTTCTTGACATGAGCATCATTTTTTAATAACTTTTCTTGACATGAGCATCAGGCTTTCCACACAGCCCTTTGATCCCTCACTGGATAGAGTCTACTCTATTTTCTCCTGGTCTCTTGTGCTGCCAGTAGCTTAACACAAATCCTTTGCCTGGTTTTTCAGTGATCCCATTAGAACTGTTTTGAATATAGTATAGATGCCGGAATTTCCATTCTGGGGGAGGTTAATAAACATCCCTGCTGCTGCTCTGAGCCAGCCAGAAGGTATGAGCACTCTACATCAGTAGGCCTGTGGGCCATGGACCTTTTCCAATTCAGATTTCTGCGAAATAGGCCTTCTCACACACTGGAGAAAACTCTTAACAACTGGATGCAAAACGTGTTTTGTTTTTCTCTCAAAGGAGTTTAGACTTGAAGGTACTAAGACAACATTCACATTTCTTCTGAGTTTTAATCAGGATAAAAACAATATTTACAGCTTTTACCATGGAGCCAGTGATAGACGTGAAAAAATAAACAGTCTCTGGTGGGTGATGAGACCTAGGTGGATCCAGCCTGCGGGTGGGATAAAGCAACCAAAAGGCTTCTTTAGCACCACCTTGTTTTGCTGGAAGCCAAAAGCCACCATCCAGGTGGGAGGCCATGGCCCAAGGTGAGCAAGGGCACACAGGCAGTGTGAGGACAACGTGTAGTGTCTCTCAGGAGGGGGTTCTGGCTGCTCGCCTCCAACAGCATCCTCTGCAGCTCATCCACAGAGCAGGCTTGGCAGTGGGTTCAGGGGGTTATTCAACTCTGTGTCTGGCTGGGGTAAAGATGCTATGGTGACTAAAAAACCAGCTTTGCTTTGGTAATGATGTAAAGAGGAAATAGGAAAAAACAGGACAAATTAGTAAATGTTGCTTTAGCAGAGGGAGGAAGTGGAGCGCAATGCACTCCACCTTGCATGGCAAACGTTCTTCAGTATCCCCAAAAGCAAATAATCTTCCCTTTTCTCCTTCTTATCCGTAGTCTGAGCACAAAATTATTTGTGCCGATTATGTTATATGATAGTGCACAACTCGACAGTGAAGCTGCTTCTGATTTGAAAATACAGTGGGTGGGATTTTCAAAATCACTCAGTTCTGCTACTGCTGTTCCCTCTGATGCCAATGATATTTGTCATTATAACAAGAAGGACTCCTTTTTACTTCTGAGTGAGAGCCATTAAACCAGGAGTGAATACATTGACAAAGCTCAACTGCTAATTCTTTGTGCTCATTAGGTTTTTACTTAGCAGTAAAGAGACATAGGCACTTTCTGCTGAAAGTGCCTGATCATTCTCCCCTGGTCAGCTGGCTGATTTCTTTGGGAAGACTACCCAGATTTATGCCGGTGGTTAAAGGAGACTTCCGTGTTGTTTTCATTCAAGCAAAGAGGTAAGGCTTAGAGCCCATGAAATTACTTCCATTGCTAGATTAAATAAGAAAAAATATTGCAATAAATGGGATCTAAACCTCTTTATTTCTTGATTCATCTCCAGAATAGAGGGTGGTGTTTGACCCCTGTGGTTACACCCAGTGTCTTTCATGATAAAAGCAGCTATTTCTGCACTGCTCCTGGACAGCTATATGCTTGCTATATTCTGTTTTAACCCACTATGGCCAAAAGTGAATGAGTTAAACACGCAAACAATATGAGATTTTAATTTGCTATGAAGTTTATAAGCATCTTTTTAAAATGGAACTTGAAGACTTGCAATGGAAATATGTTATCATTTGGCTTTTTAAAGTGCTTAAAAATCCATTATAAGATTGAAAGAATTAGCAAGAGTATCAGCCCTCTTTTAATGTGAAGACCTCTGAGCAAATATATTGAAAAGCTAGGCTACTACAAAGAAAGTAAGGTCTTTGTCCCCTCAGGGCCCAGTTTTCATTCTGTACATATTGAAGTTTGAGCTTAAATTTACTTTTTACAGCTCTTCTGTTTGTAACAGAGTACACCAAGCCTGAGTTCAATTACTTTTGATCTTCATTCGAATTTTGGATATATGCTGGGATATCTTTTCAGGATTTGAGGAAAGAGACATTTAACAAACATGTTTCATTGGTGTGATCCAGCAGCCCCATGTGCTTGCTTCACCAGCCATGCCTTCTCAGGGCGTGCAAAGAGATCTGATAAGATGCTTCTTTTGATCCAATGCTGCAGTGTAGTGAGGAAGATCTTTCTGAGAGCTTTTTGTTGACTGTCCTATGATACGTCCACTCAGAAGGCAATACATCACATTTTCCAGGGAGAGTTCTCAGCTCTGTGGTTCTCCTGTTGCTCTTCTACCTCTTCCTGTGTGCTCCTGAACTTCAGAGCACATTACAAGCACATGGTTTTGGTTCAACACTTGAGTTTGTAGCTCATGGATTAATCAGATTTTTTACCATTGGTAACAGAGCAAAAAGGTCTTGTACAGTCACAGAGACTGATTTCTCTTTGCTTCCTTCCAAAACCTGCAGGTAAACATTAGATGAACCAGGTCAGACAGACAGAATCCTACATGATGTGCAGGAAGTACTCAGCAGTACAAGCCTGCTAGCGCTGCAGTGGCCTGCTGCTCAGGGAAAGGCAGAATGAGGAGCGCTGGTGCTTCTGCAACATTGGTTCTGCGACAGCAACGCAGAACTGGTGGAGAGGCTGTTGAGAACAGATGGAAGAAAGAGAGCAGAAAAGGTCTGTGTTATGGTGGACGTTGCCCAGGGGAGCTGTGGCAGTCCTTGAGCAAGAAGTGCTGAACAGAGCTTGTGAAGGGAAGAGGTAGGAGGACTGTGGCAGAGCTGAGTGACCTCTCTGTGTGCACCAAAGGGTTACCATGGCTGGTTCAGGCAGGCAGTTGGCAGAACAGGAGGAAGTTGCACTTTTCAAGGACTTGAAGGCAGGTCAAATGTAATCACACTAAGCCTGTGAAACTGTTCAGCCAGGGAAGTAGTTCGATAATGGGGCACTTGTCTGCAGGGATGTTCCTTCTAAGGGATGCCAGCATGTGGCCCCAGACTGTGATAGGGTATGCCTTCCTAAGCCAAGCACCATTTCCCCAGTGAAGGGTCTCCCTTTGGTGCATAACCTCTGCACTTTCACGAGTGGAGCTGTCATCTTCTGAGGGCCCTTGGAAAGCTGTTTGGTGAGCCCAGAAATTTTGGGTGGGATTTGAGCCAGGGCTTATTCCAGGAGGAGCCTCATGTCTTCTAAATAACACATTTGTTGCTTCCTACAATGGCTGGCAACAGGCTACACCTGAATAAATGAATAGAATTATATTTGATGAGATATGGTATGACTTCTCATCTCTGAATTGATCTTCTGTCCGAGCGGCTCTCCATGCATTTTTATAGTCCCTGCACAGTGTTTAGATATTAGTGACAGACACTTTTGAAACATTTCTAGCTAAATCACAGCTGGAAGTCGTGGCACCATGGTTCCACTTAATGAAGTGCCTATTCTTATTCATGAGAGACTATTGTTGAGATTAGCAGATTCTAAAAAACTTTGCTGCCACAATATCTGCTCACCAGAAATTTCCTTCTGAAAAATCTTGTGACTCTCAGACATCATCTTAGAAGAATCCTGCTTACTTTGGAAAATCTCAGCAGCTTGTGTATTTATGTCCAGTTGGTGGGAACTACCAAGTGGCAACAGGGCTTCAAAAAGTCCTCTCTCAAAGATAGATACCTTCTAAGGTCCTGCAAGGCAGTGTTATGGCCCTGGGCTGAGAGCTGTTTGTTAGGAGAACCAAGGCTGCTCTGGAAGTTGATCTGTTCTAGGATTCTGCAACTGGGTTTTGTTTTCCAGTAGCAGGCTGAAGAAGACAAGCAGCACCAAGATCCTTTGGATGGCAGCCCCAGGAACTCACTTAGGGAGCAATATCTGCATCCGCTTTGAAATAAAGCTTTTCTGTGGCATTTCTGGCTAATACCAACAGGAATACACACCGTGTGCTTTCATCTGGAGCAGCCCTGAAAAGGCTGTTCAAACACCAGTGAAATACAGCCACACATGCCATTTAAATATAGCAGATAGTTTTTCTTCAGCAGCACTACATGAGAGTCCTTAGGAGAGGAAAAGAGAAACGACTTCCCATTTTGGAAGCAAAGAGTGAATCATTTGAGGTAGGAAGGGTATCATTAACCAGTTTGGGATATGCCCAGGAATATGTGTATGCAGTAAGTCACTTCACAGAGGCAAACACTGGCAAACTACAAGCAGGAAGGGGAAAAAAAGAGGAAGAAAAAAAGAAACTGCTAGCTGAAATATGGACTCAAATTATTGTTTTCACAATAATAAACCAGTGATCAATTTGGTACACAGGAGCATGAAGGATTTGGCACAGAGAAGAGAACAAATACCGACTTGCGGACATAAAGCCAACTCCAAGCTTGCCTTCTGAGAAAAATCTTATGTAAGCTGAGCTCAGCACCTACAGGATGTCCAGCTATTCCAGAGAAAACCAAGCTCTCCCTGTACATACAAACCCTTTCTTTACTCAAACATCCAAAAATGCAGTCATCATGCTGTTGTCAGGAAAATGCGGTGCTGCTACTGTAGTAGCTAGGAAAGCCTTTATCCCCTATGACACGTCAGCTGCATATACACTGTGTTTATATTATCATGCATTCAAGTCAAACTCACTAAATCATATAGTTATTTAGACTGTGCCTGCTTAGCAAATCCCAGAGTCAGGCAGTTGTGCACATAGGCGATGGCAGGATGCCACTGCGTTCCTACAAAGGGAAAAGCAGCTATTTTTAAAATGTGTAAGATTAAAAACTATGCGTTGTCAATTTTGGTATCATTTCATTTATAAATTTTTTAAGTACAATGAGTGCAAATGCAAGAAAAGAATCCATATTGAAAAATGATGAATACATTTAAAACCCATCTAAAATAAATATCTTCATGTGTGCATGCACAGACATACCCACATATATATACTATAGATGTATAAATAAAAGCATAGGTGTTTCTCAGATTAAAGGCATCTGTGGCGAAGACTCTGGCTTCCTTCAAAGTTCTTAGTCACTCGAGCCTTTTTTCATGGTAAAATATTTCTGAGGTACCTAGAGTCTAATAAAGGTGTTTTCTAAACAAAAGGAATAGCTTTTGAATAGCTGAAGAGAATCTATAATATCTCTGACATTAAAGAAGCTCAGTTCAGAATCTGGAAATCCCTTCACTGAGTTAGAGACATGGGTTTTTTTCTTAAGGCCATCATTTCTCTTTCAGAGTCAATACAGCTGCGGTGAAGCATGTAACTCAGACGTGTTCCTGAAATATCCAGGAATGCAAATACAGGACGCTGGATGAGTGTCTGCAGTGTTATTCAGGGCAGTGCTGAACCAGCGCTAACCCAAGTCACCAGTGTACCAGCATGTGCTATTTGCAACCCAGCGTGCAGGCAGTTTAAGCCTTCTGTAGTAAGCCCAGAGTGGTGCAGCATCAGACATTGAAATCTATCCACTAATGAGGAGCTCATATAATTATGTTCTATAGAATGTAACAAGCAAAAGGAATCTTAAGATGTCTGAGAAATTAACTCTTACTGACTGAGTAGAAATAGAGAGGTTTTTCATCTTGGTGTGCCTACAAGCATACTGACAGTGCAACCTAAATAAGTATTCATTTCCATATGCATTGTTAAATACAGGCTTAAGCATTGCTGCAGTGTCATTTCCAAGGTAGGACACACACTGAAGACAAATGCTCCGTGTCTCTCTTTGTCCTACTACTGCCATCTAGGGCAGGATGCAGGTGCCGTTTAGGGAGGCACTCCCCTAGTGCCAGGGAGATGCCTTAAGAGGGTAGTCAAGACATTGACAAAGAGTAGGAAAGTCATGCAGCAAGTCTGCAGCAGGTTCCTAGTAGTAACGTTTGTTTTACCATGTCTCTTTGCAACAAAGGGAAGGGGGAACATGGGAAAAAGACTAATTTTTGAAAGACCTTACAGCTAGTTTGCTTCTATACGTTACAGTGCCACTGTCTGACTCCCTTCTGCTATTCATGACTCTGAAGCCAGTACAATGCTAGTGTTCCCCATCCCTTCTGCAGTCCATAGGCCAAGGCTTCAATTGCTTCTTACTAGTGCAGCCAAGGGGCCTGGCCAGAGATAAGCAGAGCTCAGTCTTGCCCAAGAACATGTCACCAGCTATTTGGGAAGAGGAAGGAGGATATTTCTGGGATTTATGGAGGTCAGGTGAGCCCTTCTTCAGATGAGGCATATGCCATCTTGCATCAGGTAACTGTCAGCAAGAGTCAAAAACAAACAGCTTTTATCCAGGCACAAAAACTGTTGGTACACTTGGAATCCAGTGTGGGATTGATATCCTGGGGGTGGCGGAGATAGTTGGACATCTGCATGGTCAATCCAGCAGACAGGAGGGCTGGGTTCCCTGCCTGTGCCACAGAACTGAAGTAATATTCTGTGTTTGGGAGTGAAGACCTAGTGTAAGGGCACAGAGGTGTAGGCTCAGATGAGCTGTCACAGGAGATGTGTGCTGGTGGGTGGAGGTTCTCATGACAGGGAGCTCGCAGCCATGGATCAAGGAGCACCTGGAGGCACTGCGCACTCAGTGTGCAAGCAAGGTCGCAAAGGAGCACTACTCAGTGTAGGTAATCTCTACCTCCTGTATCTCTGTTTGTGTGAGGCTGTGTTTATGTATATATGCAATATATAGGCAGGGAATATGTCCTTAACTGTGTTCTTTGGGGTCAGAACAGCAGGGCTGCAAACACAATCCTCCTTCCCTTGTAACCAGTGGTGCAACCAGCTGTCAGCTGCACGGAGGTCAGAGACCAGGCTCCTGTGTAAGCTTAGTCTAATGAGGTGCTGATTAGCCCAACTGCTAGCTGGGAAAGCCTGCAAGTTTGGATGGAAGTAGTGAATTCCCTAATAATATAACCTCTAAGAGAAGAAAAAAACAAAGTGCAGCATCTGTTTCAATGAGAACAGAGATGCTACAAGGTATCTGTCAAGGACAAATTCAGAATTATAATTAGTGAAGGGAGAGAATGCTTATCAGAGAAATAATTTGGAGATGCGGATGAAATGTGGACTTAATGTAACATTCCTGCAGAAGCAAAATTCTTAAAAACTGCAAAATTTATCATTTGTGAAGTACCAGAACACTTGCAAATTATGGGAATAAAACTATCCTCTTGGCTTAATAATGGATATGTATTTCTATAGGAGTATATCTTATTTTGAAATAGCAACCCCCAAGTCCACTGCCTACAGCAGTTCTGTGATCTATATATGGTGCACTTGATGACACAAAAGATCTTTTCTCTGTATGGGAAGTACTGGGAATAATACTCTGTTATATATTCCATCAGAGCCATGTGTAACTGAGATATCCATTGACAGCAGGCACGTTGACATGCAGACATCGCTTTCCCAGGCATGTGTGCTCTCACATGCTTTTTACCAGCAGCCACAAAACAGGGCACCAAACTGACATCTCATTTCACAGCACGAAGTTCAGTAAGCAATCCTGATGAGCACAGGGTGAGTCAGTGTACCTGGGAGTTGTGGTTATCTCCAATATCCCCTCATCTCTAGCTTAGAACCCCCTTGTTCCCTAAAACTGCAACTTGAGGAATACACGGATATTTAACAAAAGTATTCTGTGAATTAAAAATAGAGAAATATCCCACAAGGCTGATGCTCCGTGCTGCCTACCGGTTTCAAAAGCTGGTGATATTAAAGGGAAGTATGGGAATTGATGTGTCAGAAGATAACAGTGATGCAGGGAACTGTACCTTCATAAGGGTGGCCTTTGGGGAGAGGTCAGCATGAGTTAGCTTGGTCAGATAAAAATCTTGTTACTGAATGAAGCTTTTGACAGCCTGCATGGCTTGGAGTAATAGTGAAGAAATTCCAGAAAGAGCTTTTCACTAAAAGCAAAACCTCATCTCATTCAAAGCCAGGGATCCACAAGGAGAAAGATGTGACCCAGAAGACGGTACAAGCCGCCACCATGCAGGATCATAGAAGTGCTCTGAATTACTGAACACTGAAGCTGCCACCAGGTTTAAGCACTGTACGAAAGTGCAGAAAATAATGGATCCAGCCTCAAAGACGCTGCTGTTGTTAGTATTGTGTCTTGATGTGTGCACAGGGGTTACCAGACAAATAAAACTGATACAGTTTCAGCCTGAAGGAGTTTTTTGTTAGGCATAGCACACTGCATTAAATCGCAAGTCAGGAGGGGCCTGGGAGGGAGAGGGATTTCAACAGACTCTGTGCAACGGTAGCAATATTCCCCCTATCTACCTTCAAAATGATAGTCTGGGAAATTTGTCAGGCTCTAGGACATCTAAGGCTGTCGCCACAGCTTCCATTTCAGAGAAGTTATTCCTTCTGAAGAGATGGGAACTCAGGAAACTATTTTTCTCAACAGGAGGAAAAAGTAAAAGTAGCAATAGCTGACCTGACAGCCAATCGAATAGCCAGTTGTTTTTACGGCTGCTGAGCTGACAGTTCAAACTGCTCTGGTGTAGCAGAGGATTTTGAAATGAAGAAGAGATAAAACTTCTGGGGAAAAAATATCCAAAGTGTAAGGAATTTATTTTCTGTTATTCCCGTTAAGTAAAATCTCATTGAAACACAATTTTCTGATACACAAAACAGTCTCTGATACATTTTCCTAAAAAACATCTCTCTCAATGTTCTTCATTGCCTGCAATCTCATAGAACCCTTTTCTGGTATTAAGGGTACATTACCAGATTATTATCTAAATATTATCTAGATACATATCTAGATAGATAGATAGATAGATAGATAGATATACCTAGATATCTATATAGATATATATACCTATAGATATTATTATCTAGGTTATTATCTAGATTGGAGAAGAAAATTTCTTCTATTTAAAAGAAAAGCAGAAATTCATAGACAGATTTAGCACTCTGGGCATGAAGGAGTATCAGAAGAGACTCGGCTATTGTACGAAAAAAATCTGCAAATATAACTCAACATCTTTGTTGGTGATGTAGACAGTGGAATTGAGTGCGCCCTCAGCAAGTTTGCCGATGACACCAAGCTGTGTGGTTCGGTTGATACGCTGGAGGGAAGGAATGACATCCAGAAGGACCTTGACACGCTTGTGAGCTGGGCTGATGCCAACCTCATGAAGTTTAACCATGCCAAGTGCAAGGTCCTACACATGAGTCAGAGCAATCCCAGGCACAGCTCCAGGTTGGGCAGAGAAGAGATTCAGAGCAGCCCTGAGGAGAAGGACCTGGGGGTGTTGGTCGATGAGAAAATGAACATGAGCTGGCTGCAGTGTGCACTTGCAGCCCAGAAACCAACCGTATCCTGGACTGCATCAAAAGGAGTGTGACCAGCAGGTCAAGGGAGGTGATCCTGCCCCTCCACTCTGCTCTCGTGAGACCTCACTTGGAGTATTGTGCACAGTTCTGGTGTCCTCAACATAAAAAGGACATGGAACTGTTGGAACAAGTCCAGAGGAGGGCCACGAGGATGATCAGGGGACTGGAACACCTTCTTGTTCAGCCTGGAGAAGAGAAGGCTGCATGGAGACCTCATAGCAGCCTTCCAGCATCTGAAGGGGGCCTATAGGGATGGTGGGGAGGGACTCCTCATGAGGGACTGTGGTGATAGGACAAGGGGTTCAAACTTAAACAGGGGAAGTTTAGATTGGATATGAGGAAGAAATTCTTCACTGTGAGGGTGGTGAGGCACTGGAATGGGTTGCCCAAGGAAGTTGTGAATGCTCCATTCGCTGGTGGTGTTCAAGGCCGGGCTGGACAGAGCCTTGGGTGGCATGGTTTAGTGGGAGGTGTCCCTGCTCATGGCAGGGGGATGGAACTAGATGATCTTAAGGTCCTTTCCAACCCTAACTATGCTATGATTCTCTAACCAAAATAGAGGAAGGTTTTCACAGAAAGTGATTTGCTAATGATACGTCAAGCAAATATTTTTAAAAGCATACTTAGATGCTTTCTATTTCTCCTCAGAATTCGATTCTAGTAGCATGCTTTTTCATGCAAAGTCACACACTGATTTCATCTGTGCATATTTCTAGCTATACCAAAATACAAATATATTAAAATGATTGTAAGGTTAAGCAAATATACCAATAACCTCAGGATAAATAAATTGCAGCTATATCAACATTATCTGAAGCCGAAGCGTGTGCACACTGAAATTTAGTAAACATAATCATGCTTAAAAATAAATTCTAGCAACAAAAGGTTAAAAAACCTTCTCAGGTGAATATCTGAAGAACCTGAACTGTCCTTACAGACACCCCATTCAATCAGCATAATATGAAAACATTTTAGCAGCAATTGCTTCTGCCGCAATGACTTTGATTTTTAAAGATGTTGCCCTTCCAAAAAAAATTGACTCACCTTCCTGGTGCACTTACTCTGCCCTAAGTGTGATTTTCTCCTCATGTTTAGAAATGTATTTGTAAACAAGTAACAAATCAGTCTTTCTTCACTATAAAAATGATGATTAACATTTCCTACAAAACAACCTCTTTGAAATCTAATAATGTCTTAATAGTTTTGGGAGGGAAGTAACAGAAGCTCAATTGTTTTAGGAGAAAAACCCACCCACAATGTCTTATTTTTAGTGAATCTATTTTTAGCATTCTAAAATTAGTGTTAGAATAACAAAGTAGTAAAGCAAGGTCCTAGTCTACTTCATTATCTTAATTATTAGCCTGACAGCCTAAGTGACTCGATTAAACATCAATGACAGAAGAGTTGAAGGGTTTAAAGGTCAATAAATACGGTGATAGGAATCCTTCGATGGACCCTTTTTCTACAGACTTCTGGGGTTTAAATGTTGACAAGCTAATTACTCTTCTTCCCTAATTAATCAAGCCATTCTTGATCAGCTGGTTGGTGAACAGCTGATCACAATTGCTTATTTGGAAGTTCATAGAGGTCTAACACAACCTAAATTAAACTTGTAAATAGCAGAAATGGAAGCCAGATCCCAAGTACTTGACATTCTGAATTGAACTACTGTTGGAGAAAATTCTGTTCCCAAGTTTTTAAACCAGTTATGTCATTGAGCTGAATTCTGGGTCACAGTCACATGGGAATGAGCCACCTCACCCATCTCCATCCAGGTGGATGAGTCTTGTGAATACTAAGACTTAATACGGAAAGGGTCAAAGGAAACATACGGTAACTTTCTCTGTTGCCTTCTTCCATCTCTTATAATCCCTCTGTTTTCCCCATTGAGTGAGGATCTCTGCAATTACTCTGAAAGATATAATCTAAATCCTCTCTGAATTTGGAGGTCTGCAGGTAGGAGAGGGCAGACAAAGGTGGCTCTGTTGCCTCCATGGTCAATGTATAACATATTCATAGGCCGGGTTAGAAAACACTGATCCTTACAGTATCTGCTTTGGCTATGGTGTACCAAAGAACTACCCAGAGTGGAGGAAATCTCCTGAGCTCTCATCCCTTTCCTGTTAGGGAAGGATTTGCAAAAAGTCCTAAAAGCTTTCATGGTAAGCATGAAGTCCCTTCAGTTCCCGGCTAGCCTATTATTAACACTGTTTGTCTCCTATTCCTGCCATTAATGACCTTGCAACTACCGGTATCAAAAAACACTGTATTCTTTCATATAGATGTATGTCCTGTGGTGGCTTTTCAATAGCTCTGCTGGCCAGTTTATGCTAGCTGACCCTCTTTTAAATAAAGGGAATTTGAAATTATATTTACATACAAATACAGATAAAAAGTAGAAAATGCAGCAGTCATAGAAGGAAAATGAGCCACATGTAATGGGAAAAGAATTTTACATCAATTTCTCTAGCTATAAGGCTGCATGAGGACTGGTAAACACAGAAAACAGAAAAGCAAAGAATATACCATGCAGAATGGGACAGGACATTCAGACATTGACAGAAAAAAAGGGATCCTGGGGATGCATGGACAAAGCAATGCAGGGGATAAGATAAAAACCAGAGCAAACCCTAGACAAAAAGACCCTGGAAGGAATGAGATAGATAGCAAAACTTTCCTCCCAGTCTCAGCCAAAATTAATTCTTCATCCTTGCCTACAGGCAATGATTTAGGATGGAGGAGCATCCAGCTAAGTACTACAGGGGAGAATCAGGCTGGAAAATGGTATATGTGCATGATCAGAAGAGTCCAAGGAACAGACTAACACAAATAAAAGAAAAATAAGGGTGTTAGCTTCACAGGAAAGGCCAGAGAACTCCACTTGGGCTGCTGAAAAATGTTATCCTAATGGAAGGAGCTATAACTAGGGTTTGATGGCATTGTCATCAAAAGTTGGCAAACTGCGCTCCATCATCTTGAAATCTCCCTTCTGTTACTTAAAAGATGTATAAGATTTGCATGCACATGACCAGAGATACTGTGGGGTTTTCCACATTTTTTAAAAAACTCAGTTACCAAAATGGAAAATCTGGCTCTCTGATTTCACATAGACTTATTCCAGAATCTGTGCAGCAATAATCTAGCACTTGGAGGTATAGGTGGCTGGGTGTAAACATCTACTTAAATAATGTAGACTCAATCTCTATCCCATGAAAGGAACCCTGAAACCTGATGACATGGCTGAGTGCTCAGACGTGGCAATATTTCTCCACTCACAGCCGTTGAGTCCAAAAGGAGATAAAAGCTAAAAGCTAAATTTTCTGGTATAGGGAACAGCAAACACAGCAAACCAGAAGTAATGTAGTAAACTGGAGAAATACTTCTGATCCCCCTACCCTTGCCTCCTGGCTGTGGGTGGCTGGTGATTCTCCTCCTCCACAGCTGGACTGCAGCTCCTTGTCTGGACATGATTGTTAGTCAGTTCACATTAACTCTGTCCTATACTAATAAATTAAATAGTACTGAAGAATGTTTCCAGGCACCAGAAATCAATCATTCATCCTTTTAAATTGTCTTGGGGGGGAGGGACAGCTTAATAGCATAGACACAGGCTATCCCATGCCAACCAGACTCAGGGCCAGAACAACCCTGGGCATATTGACTGGCGGTCCCCAGTCCATGCCCCTTGCCCCCAATCGACAGGCTGAAGCCCAAGTAGTCACGCTTCTGGTGTGGAGCCTGAGAAGAGAGGTTGCCCCACCCCTTTCTGCATAACTGTGCCTATGGAGCTCAGCTCATCCTGAGTTTGGAGTTATTTGAACTGTCAGGGTGGTGTCCTATTTACCTCAAATGGGACATTAAGGGTCAAAACTGATGCCAGGAAGGTCCCTGGGAGCCCTGAGCTTCTCACTAACAGGTACCAGCTCCCCACTCTGTTAATGCTTCAGAGCACTTGAAGTTCCATTCATATACATGCGTATTTACCACTGCACAAATGTAAAACACATGTTTTGGACATGGAGAGTTTCAGCAGGATGGTCTTGGCATTCACCCTGCTGGGAATGAGGAGCCACGGCTGCCACGGCTGCACTCTGCTGCCTTCAGCTGCTCTTTGTGCCCTGCTTCATCTCTAAGCCTCAGGTGCAACCATTTAGGATAATGAAGTGAACATGCAGTAGACAAAGAAAATAGTAATTTTTCATGTAAAATGTAAGAAAGGGTATAGATTGGTGGAATTACCTGTTTGCTAAGGAATATGTGGTAGAGGTCTTCAGTTCTCACACAAGGAGAATTCTGGTTTGTTGGCTGTCCTAAATCACAGTGAAGCTCTAGTCAACAAACTTAGCTAAGCAGATGAAAATATATTAATAAGAAACCATAAGGGTCGTTCTACTCATCTCTTGCAGTGTTCAGAGACGCGGATGTGCAAATCTACCTGTCAGAAAGAATTTTTGTCCCACATTGAACTGCCCCATAGATAGGGGAGTAAGGCAGTGACCCTCTGTATTGGGGCTGCCTCTCCCTCTCATGTAGCATGGCGCAGCTGTGTTTAGATCAAGACCCAGTTCCCTCTTGCATAGGCTGGACTGCTGTATCACAGCTTCTCAGGTGCAGGACCTGTGTCAGGAAGCTGCAGCAGCAAAATCTTAGTGGTTTTTATTTGTTTGGCTCAAAGATCAACAGCTGTTTTATTTCTTTCTCTCCTTGGCCATTCAAACACTGCTGAGCTGCTATGGCTGTAATTCCCATAAGTGCATCGTCATAAGTTCCACAGCACAGCAGGAGCAATTATTCTACCTAAAGCTGCATCTCCTTCCACCTGGATATATATTTAAATACATGGCCAGAGGGGACCACCCCAGCAAAAAGATATTTCTAATCTGAATATCAGATGCTTAAGCCTCATCCCTAGGCACTTCAGAAAGTGTTTTGGTTTAACTGAAAATTGAGATGGGAACAGCGGTGTTGGCAGAAGCTTAGTTCCTGTTGATACTATAATTACTTTTACTGATCATTTCATTCACACTTGGCCTGCACTCAAGGACAGAAGTGTTATTCCCCCTGTCAGAGGTGGGACAAGGTGGAGCAGGTAGCAGCATAATTCCTGGAAAGGAGCTGTATAACGGAAACCTAGACTATTTCAACTAAACCCAGCAAGCTAGTAACCCCGCTGCATGTTTATGATAAACATGGTGAGTGAAACTATTCACTGGTGTTAACTCCTATCAGTTTTGCAACCAGAAAAGAATAACTTCTGTTACCATAGCCGCTCAGTGGTGCAAATTGTCAGTCTTTAAGGGTTAAAAAATAAGTAAATAAAAAAGGACCTCCCAACACACAGGTTTTTCCAGCAATAATATCGCTTGCAGAATCACAGACCAAGAACAAAATCATTTGGTCCGTTGCAAGAGTAGCACACCAGTCTCTCTCTGTAGTGTTTTTGGAAGTGGGTATTTTGTAAGCAACAAACTCCGTTATTGTTTTGACAGTGTATGGACATTTAAAGTGTAGGGACTCTTGTGTTATTCAAAACTGTAAATTAACGCTTATTTTTTTGTTTGAATGGGAGAATCAGCTAATCAGACTCCTGCTGAAAGGGTATGAAAATCGTCAGGCAAAATATTGCCTCATGTTCTTAAGCCGGGATAGAAAAAAAAACCAAAACCACATTCTATTTAACTGTCTACAATCAAACAAAAACTCCGTCCATTTTCTTCAAGAGCTGCTGCAAAGGAGCCTATGCAGCTGTACTAATAGTGACTAAAATCTTATTTGACAGCCAATAGGGTGATTAGTAAATTAAAGCTTGTTTGTTTTGATGTCTGATTTATTTGAGTGACATCAGGATTTTCACTCTAAACTAACTTTTCTTATAATTCGTCACCCACTGGATTTTATTCTTTCAAGTCTATTCCTCTGGAACACAGCTCTGCTTCCTCCTGCTGCCGAAGACCAGCAGATGTAAATCAGATCGCAGTGGGCTTTTTCAGTTTCTCACAGAAATCTTGTATTTGTCAGTTTGCTTAACATTAAAGACTTCAGTGCAAAACCTGACTACAATATGTCAAGGGAAAGTCTACTTACTGAGGAAGTAAAGTTACATAATCTCATTTTCAATTACATTTCATTTAGGGCATATTCTCATCATCACCCGCTATTAAATCCAAAGATTCTTGACAAGGAACTCCTTGAGGAAAACATGTCATGTTTAAGGATATATAGCACACATGTTTTGTAAAGGGCCAGAAACCTTGTTTAAAAAGTCCTAACAGCTCAGTGCTTTAATTTTCCTGGGAGGAGCTTCTGCAAATCCAACCTGCATATTGCTCCCGTTAGGGAAAGCCTGGTGATTACAGCTTGGATGCAATCTCCTCATCAGTGGGCCAAGCTTTCATGCTGTGTATTAATGGCATCTTTAGAGTGGACATTCACAAGTCAAATGTCCTGTTAAGAGATGGATGTGTTGTATTCAAGATTAAAAGGAGCTAAAGAACACTTCAGACAATTGAACTTTCTGATGTTGTTTAAATGCTACAGGTTAAATCAGTGTTTGGTGGAGGATGGGAGCTCTTGCTGAGATGAACTTGACACTGTTTGTTATTGCTTTACACAAACTCGTCCTTGCACCTGCGGCAATGAAAGACTGCGCTAAATGGACGTATGCAAGAGATATCACCTTGCTATTCGAAACAAACTTGGCTTCCTTGAAGGAAGCATCATCTCAGAAAATGCCTGCCCAAAACTTGTCAGCTGGACAGGTCACATTGTTATCATTGCCTGGCTGGTCTCACTGTTTTCTGGAGCACAGGACACTTGAGGAAGGAGAACAGCTCAGGAAGGAGATAGTTTTCAGCCATCTCCCTCTGGATTCTGCCAAGGGACAGCAAGGACGAGCCCCACTGCCCTGGGCTGAGGGGGAGTCAGTGCAGCAGCACCCTGTCCTGCAGGAGAAGACAGTGGGCAGAGCACAGGGGCTGATGGCTTTAAAGCCAAACTGAAACATGTATAAATTAAGCAAGCTTTTAAAGCACTTTGGACTAAATTAGCATCTGGTGGAACTTTGCTGGTGTTTGTGGAGTAACGCCCTGGACGAATCGGGTTCTCTGGCATGAGAAATGAGTGCTGCCTGACTTTAAATAGAGCATGAGCTGTTTGCAGCTGAGCCAGGCTTGTTTCCTCTTGGAAAAAATTTTCCTTGCAACTTTTGTACCAGGTGATTTTGTGTCCTTATAAATGGGCTGACTGAATGAGACAAAAAGTAGAGGGGTACCATGCTGCGTACACATGACAGGCAGACTAATCTAAAGTCCTAACTTATGAGCTGGGTTTTTCCAAGACCATAGATTTTCATTAGCTATTTGCTGTGTTAATAAGAGACAACCACAGCAACAAGCGGTACGAATGTTAGCTTTGAAATACAGAGCAACTCTTAAACCAACAGAACCAGCAATAAATGGTGTGTGTATATTTGCTCATTTGGAAAAGGCAGAAGTTCAATTATGTCTTATGGCCAGTTGACATATACCTGGCCAAATTCATCCCCAGGGCAACTCCACCAGCTTCAGAGGAGCTACTCAGGGAATGAATTTGCAATTTTTCTCTTAATGCCGCTTCATTCCAGATGTAATTATTTTTCCATGGGCTATCCTATATGGCCCGGCTGATAGGACACAGAAAAGGGACTAGCAAAGACCTGCGTATTGTTTCTGGTTCTTTCTCAGTGTCTTTGCCACAATTTTTTTTCTGGCCATTTGCTACACACACTTTTTGGGAAGCAGGAACTGTTTCTTATTGTGTGTTTTATACTGCAATTCTTGTGCAGGTTTTTGCTTTGTGAATGACTGCTAAAACTAATCATATAAAATATTGCAAGGCATCAGCAATGCCTGTTCATTGAAAGGATAACAAGTCAACCCAAGGAATGGTCAGCAGAATTAGTCCAATCTGCTCTCCTGTGTTGGATTTTGCTCAGGTTGAGGTAGCTGGCCCTTCCCCACGGCTATTGCCACATGGCTTCAGAGGATACAGATGAAACCAGCAGGTAATTCCACAGTTTCATTCTGGGTTTGCCTTCTTGCTTAAAAAGTTTGATGCGTCTCGGCAAGTTTGGCAAAGTCCCACCTGGCTAAATCCTTCCTCATTCATTTTTCCTTTCACCTCAGCCAGAAAATGCACATATATAAATCTCAATACAAAGACATAACCTTACTGTAAAGCTTCAGGAGGGCATTTACTTATGTGTTAGCACTTTCTTTGATCATATTCCACTGCAAGCCAGTAGGTAATATAACTGCTTATGAGCAATGAGCTATTTGGTGAACTAAGGCTCTTTTTAGGAGATGGCTACTGAAATCCCAGCCATGGGAGGAGAGGTCTCTCTGCACTTCTGCAGATGCAGTGAGACACGTGCAGCTCCCTATCAGTCGGACTAATAAAGGGTGGCAGGAGTTGGATATTTTTTCTTATTCACCTGTCTTGCAGCACGTGTCAAGGGGGTATGCCAGCAACCCAGGCTGAAGTATAGACCTGCCAGTGAAATCATCACCACCCGCTGTGGATCTCACCTGGAACTGGATAATCTGGCACTTTGTAATGTAACCAGAACAACTAGAGAGACAACAAACACCCTCCTTTCCTGAGAAGAGCAACACCAGAGTTCTTTCTCTGTAGGCACTTTATCTGCTGGGGTATAAAAAGGCTCCTGCCTTTGCCGGTTGGGATATAAAAGGTCTAGTTGAGCTGCTGTTGCATGAAGGTGGGTCATTCCTTTGTGCACCATGCTCTGTGGCTAATGCTACTGTTAAAGCTCTACCCCCTGCCTACATAGTGTTGTTATTTCTCAAATTAGGCCCTTAGACTGTAATTGGTGAAGATCATTGGACAAATCCACTAAATCTAATGAAACCAGTCTAACAGCCTGGAAGTAATTTGGGGGTTTAAAAATTAATTTTTTTCTATCAAAAAAGTATAACTTATTCAATTTCCATTAAAACTGAATGCATAAAAGCACAAAGAAAAATGAAATTACCAATTTTTCTGCTATACACTCAGTTCTGCATGTTCAGAATACATCATCTGTGGGGTCCTTCTTTATCCCTGGTGCCATGTGGGTCCATCAGGATATGAATCCACTTGATTTGTTTCCTGAGGAGCTTTTTAGGCATCATGTCTTCAGAACTGACATTGAGTCACTTAATTTTTGCCTATTTTCCATCCCCATGGGACTGCAGACTTCGAATCCTTCCCTTCTTCCCACTTTTGCAGTTCTCAGGGGATTCCTCTGGCCATGTCAAAGCTTCTTTGCTCTGGCCAAACTGCTTGAAAAGTGCAGGATAGGGGCAGTAGTGTATGCTCAGACTGATGCACTTGTCTTTTAAAACATCCCAGCTCTGAGGGCAATAAGGAGAGCGAATGTATGGCTTAGAGCTATCCGCCAACCATATCCTGTGCAAGCTCTCTCTTCAAAAATTACTGGCATTCCTTTTTAAAATTAATCCTAAACAAAACACATTGGGGAAGACTTTCTAAACGCTGGTAGCTGGGCTTTGTGTTAGTCATATGGATGCTGGGTTTCATGTTAGTCATATGGATATGTTACCAGCAAAGGAGACTTTTGCATAACCTGCTGCAAATATATGACAGACAGCTTGTCAGGAAATGCTCAGTATAGGCAATGATTTGGGACTAATTTCATGGATGTTTTCCAGTTTCTATTTTCTCCCCCCCCCCCGATCCTCCTTTCCCTTTTTCTGAACAAGAGGGCTCCTGAAATTTCCTGCTTAACATCTTTCACTTTGAATAAAGAATACGTTAAACATCCCCCCCTGCATCTGGTCCTGCTGAAATTGCCCCTCTGGAGGGACCCACAGATGATGTTGGCGGATTTGAGAAGGTCCAGGTGGGAGGGTTTAGCCCCCAGCGCAGCCCACACTGAAGCCTGCAACCTGAGACCATGCCCCCTCCTTGCTCCCCACCTTCCCCTCACACACTCGTGTGCACACACACTCACATGCAGAAGCAGGCAGGGACTTTAAATGAACCCAGATGGCTGGCACACAGGGAGTAGGCATCCTGGAAAAGTGCCCCAGGGCGCTCTGGTTGTTGTCATCTTATTCTACAAACCAAGTGCCTTCAAGATGTCTGTGTTGTTTCTTAATCGGAGATCACTCCTGTTTGAGCTCTTAGCCCCTTCCTGTTGGGAAATGTCACCGAGGCATCAGAGAGATACACAAAGATTGATTTGACTGAAATCAACCATTCCTTTAACTCAGAGGTTGTAGATTATTATCTTTAATAAAGACCAGATTGTAATAAAATCCAAATCAGATCCCAATTGAGAGACTGTACTTTCCCCTCTCTGGTGCATGTACTGTTGTCTGATTGAGTGATTTGAGTCTTGTGCAGAAGAAATTAATTGGCTACGAGTAACATGAAATGTTGATGAAAAGTGTGAATGTAATGAATGCTGATAACCAGTTTCAATTCTTTTTTTCCCCATTTTCTGTTTTTCCATTTCAATCACACCGAACACATGTTTCCCTTCTTTATTTCTCTATAAAAATATGCAAACAATTACCTGGCTTTGGAGACATAATTACAAAGAGGTTCATCTCTAAAAGGTTGTTATTGATTTATAGAGTTCTTTAGTTTAATGGAAGACAGACAGGAATAAAAAGAAACATTCTCTTTCCCCACAAATAATAGATGAGCTGCAAGGGAAATGTAAGATTTAGGAGTAATTTTTACAAGATACACAGGCTTCATGGTTCAGAGGGATGTTTCTTGTACATGCACAGTAATTCAGAAACCATAACACAGCAAGGCTGGTACAGGCGTCCTCTCCTGTAACTCAGCATGAAACATTCTGATAGGCCATGATAGCCGGTATCTGCAGATAACACTGAAGACAAAGCGTATGGGATAATTTGTAATGCCAGACCTAGTGCTGGATTTTAAAGGAGAGGTGCACGAGCAGAAGTGTGTCTGAGAGGGAAATCAGTCGACCTGTGATTAGTAACTACCAGGCAGAGGCTTTGGGTGTTTCTTATAGGTGTAAATCTATAAGTAAGTGTGTGTAGGAGGATAGAGCCTGATTTTGGAATACCTGGCCTTCCTCCAGCTCACCTTGGGCTCTCAGGGAAACAGCTCCGTGCTGTGGGTGGGAGTGGGACCGTGCCCTCACTGAGGATGCCACCTCCAGCATCCTGGGGCTTTGGCCTAGCTTTCATGTGGGTTTTTGGCGTGACTTATGTCTGCTTTCAAATTCTGATGCCTTGAGCCTCTCAGGGCAAGGACTGTCATTTTGTCCAGCATGCACCTGAGACTGGCACACTATGGCAGGGCACTGGTGGCATCTCCTGGTGGCCTGATGGTGGGAGCTGAGTGATGCCACAGCCCCACAGCCTGCTCCCTGTCTGGGCTTGTGTACTCTTAACCTGTGAACCCTGCCAAGAGAGGTGTGGGTACTAACAGCAGAGTTAATTCCCTCATTTCTTTAAGTATCCAGAGCAAAGTCTGGTTTGCCTTAATTAGCTGTGTGCAGCAAGTTGGATTTGCTCTTAAATCTGCTTCCTGCAACAAATGTGATGGTATTGCACAATTATTCACCAGCAATCTTTAATGCTGTATATAATTCATCCATTTGGATTTAAAGAGAGCAAAATATGTCTGGTCCCAATTCATGTAATATCCTGAGTGCTTTCCCCATTCTGGAGCACACTCAGCTCCAGCACAGCTCCCAGGTAACACACGCCACCAACCAAGGCCTTGGGTCTTTTGGGAAGAGGGTGGGAGCTTTCCCAAGCACATAGAACCCTTGTGAAGAGCATGCTTCTGCTGCCTCTGCTTTATAATTATCATTGCCTGAATCTGATAAAACAGCTTGTAAACAAACGCAGTCTGAGGCAATTTTAAAAGAGAAACAGATTAAATCAATAGTGCATCGTGCGCTGTGGCTGTAATTGCTCTCGATGACATTCAGCTTGCATGGTTATTGTTTTTCTATCTATAACATGCAGATTCCCAGAATAATGGTCTTTTGTTCAGCAGCATTGCAGAGGGAGTCATAGCTCCAGTATAGCGGCTCTGGGCAGCCCCAGTATGGGCCCAGTATGGCCACGTAAGTGCTGCTGGCACTCCTCTGGCACAGGGCTCCTACAACCTCTGCAGCTGCAGCCCAAAGCAGTGGGATGGGTCTGGATGGACATGCTCTATTTGATTTCTTTAATTAGATTTTACTGTGGCTTGCCCTTTGGGAAGGTTTTCTGTAAGACCAAATGACTGTCCTGAATGAATACCTTCCAGCTCTGTACAAGTGAAGGTGCAAAGACCTTTCATGCTGTTCTTTTCTCCTAGTGTGCATGTTTAAGCTCCCTCAGTTTAAACCCTTACATAGGTATCATTTCTTACATCACTCTCAGCAAAACACATTCCATAATGCTTTATGCCTTTTGATGACAGTAAGCAACTGTTGCTGCTGAATATTATCATAATTTAACTTTTGGGCTTGGAATGCAGAAATAAGAAGTGAAGGATTATGCTTCATTTTATGTACAATCTTATAATGAACCATAATATCCTCTTGGAGATTTTGCCATATGAGAAATAAGACAATGAGGCAACAAGTTTGCATGAAGAATTCTGTTCCCATATGTGTCTATATTGAATTACTGCTTTGCACCTGATTATACTAATTTAGCCACAATTCTCAAAGGCGTTGGGCTTCCAGATACTTCTGAGAAATGTAGAAGCCAAATGAAGTTATGGTCCATGAATAACAGTTAAAAACTTTAAAAGCTTGGATGATCTGACCCATTGTCAGTAAAGCAGATTTTGTGTCCTACAGTTCAGAAGATTCAGCTGTAAGAAACAACTAAAGAAAAGCAAATGACAAAAATTAATTGTCTTCAGTCTGTCCCAAGCTTTTTTTGGCCAGGTGTACCTTCAATAGTGGCAAAAATATTAGTTACACCGACCAGCAGCAGCAATGGCGACAGGTACTATCTGTTTGTACCTCAGTGCCATAGTACGCTTGCCACAGTATGGGAGTCTGAGACCTACCCAAGCTTAATTCTTCATTCTACATCTCTAGCTCAGCCCTGTGTCCCTGTTCCCTCAGCATCCCTGCTTTGGGATGCAAAACTTCTGCAGACAGAGATTGCACATCTTGGACCATGAGCTCAACTGTAAACTGCTGTCAGTAATAAAGCCCTGTTTGTTACTATCGTGTAGACCAGGGAAAATATGGCTGTTTGTTTGAATGAATGCCTACAGGATCCCTCAGAGGGAAAAGTTCCAGACCTCCGAGTGGGCCACAGAGTCCTATTCTCTCCAACAAGAGTTGAGCTGCATTTCCTTTTATTGTATAGCCATAATAAAGATCATTGATCAGCACAGCTAACGTTATTTAATTTTATTTAGGGCTCATTTTCAGATGTTATTGCAGTTACCATTTTGAAACTTACTCATTTTGCATCTCGTAGTACTACAGGAAAGCGACACCAAGCACGAGTGGTGACACTGTGCAGTTGATGCAATAAGGCAAATTAACAACTAATAGCTGGCAGATAGCAGCAGGTCAGTTGATTCAACAGATGGCAGAAAGCTCAGCATTTGCCATCCAGAAACTCAGCATATTGCTCTTATCTGTTCTCTAGGAAAAGCTTCAGGAAAAGAAGAATACTTTTTAACATTTTAGTCTGCTGAAACAGCAAACATAAGGAGAAGCTGAGTGGTTTCCCTCCAGAGAACCAAAGAGTTGATGCTTAGGAGGACAGGAGAGAAGACCAGATTCCCTAGCTGATATTTCTGCTGATATGTGGAGAACCCACAGGCTCAGCCCTGACGTTTGGAAAAAGCAGCTTCTCCCTGGTTTGTCCTCTAGCGACTGGGTGCCTCTAAAACTGCAAAAGGCATAATACAGCTGAAAAGAATGACTCAACTATTTAACTCCTTCCTTAAATGGAGACTGTTCAAATGCTTCCTTCATTTATCTGTCCCAGTGGCGTATGAGAAAAATGGCTTGTGGGCTTTGCCTGGTGCCACAGAGATGAGGGGACGCACATGGCTTGCTGCTCCTCTCTAAGGATCTCTTTGTTCTTCCCAGTCCCAGGGGCACATGTTCCATGCGAGGCACTGACAGTTTTTGTTATCACACAGACGTATCGGTTTCAGTGACAATCACTCCCTTTTCAAAAAAACATTATTTCTCATGATTGTCTCCCTCTTGGAAAATGTGGCCTTTAAAGCCAAAGTGGGGCAAAAGAAGAATGAAGGGGAGACAACAAATGTCCTGGCGACATAGAAGTTAAATGGTGTGTTATGGGGCAATCAGTCAGTCAGCTCAAAGGGGTATTAATCAATATGTGTGCATGCAGAAAGGAAACCCTGGACCTTGCATTGCAAAACAAAGAGGGTCCGTTTTGTTGTGCCCATACAAGTTTAGCAGATATTGTAGAGGAAACAGCACATGCGAGGGGAATAAAGGGAGGGAGGAAGGGGCTGGGGGGGGGGGGGGGGGAAGGTGAGTGGCTCGCTAATAACAGCATGTTTTTTCCTTCCTTCCTAACTCAGTGGCACATGTGACCCCTTGAAGCCAATAAGTTATGAGCATCTGATGTAAAAGTTCCCCCCAAAAATGCTGCTTTAGCAAAGACCACTGGGTAAACCTTGTCACAACTAATTTCTGCAAATGCCTTGATTTAAGGCAGGCACAGGACCTGAAATTCACACCAGCTCTTTGTGTGCCGGAGTCACGCAGATACCAGGCTTGGTGAGAAGAAACTGCATACTTCCTATTTTATTTCACCACTGCTCGACCTGCTTTTCCTCAGACTTAAAATCATTTGCCAGGTCAAAATAAACTCTTCAGAAACCCAATGTGAAAAATGTACCTAACAATTCAACCCTTGTAAGCTGGGAATTGGAAGAGAAAGTGCAGTGGAGCCTAATTAAATTATATAATAAGCAGCTTAACTTGTGGTTTCACTTTGGTTTCTGTTATTATCATAAGCATTGTAGCTGGCAAAGAGCTATTGAAATATGCAAAGCAGAGATGACCAAACTGTAGATTGTTTGGGTTTTCAAGAGCCTGTCTGTCAGAGGTTGATTTTGCAGAGTCAAATCCAGAAGGGAGGTCAGGCCAATTCTGATTTAATTCAGAATTTTCCTCATAGTTAGCAATGAGTTCTGCGTTTGACCATCTCTATTACAGACAAAAATCAAAGGAGATTTGGATTTGCAAATCCTCACCTGTCAGGTCCTGGTTTGCAGAATGAAAACCAGTACTGGCTCAGATTTGGGTGAAGCTGAGTATATAATCCTGGCTTTAGTGTTCTCCCATTAACAAGTTAGTTGGTGTTGCCCAGAAGATGGCACTTCAAAGAGGAGATGATGCTCCTGGCACCCATGCAATGCTGTAGGCCTGTTCAGCCCACCCACCGCTGGGAGGGCTCACTGTTACTTACCAATTTTGCCCTTCTTTCAAGCCTTCTCTAGTGCAGGACATATACCTACAGGAGCGAGATAAGCAATTGCTGATGGTGCATGAAGTGAGTGAGGAAGTGCCCAGATAATTTGCTACCAAGGGAGGATGGCAACAAACAGAGATCAGCAGCTGCTAGCAGAGAACACTGCCACATCTTAAGCTAGTACAACTTTCTGAATAATAATTTATGTTCTGTGTAGCACAGATATGTTGGCAGAGATTTACACCATGCTTTGTCTTAATTGCCAGTAAAACTGAGAGCATTTACATACTGGTGGGTTCCTTCATAAAGTGAATGCTCATAAATTTGAATGATTAAAACAGCGATCTTTCCAGAAGTTTGGTATACATCTTGGCCCGCTATGGAAACAGGTTGCACTGCCCACTGAAATCTGAATCTGGATTTAAGGCTTCGGTTTGGCAACATTTCTAGTTTTGAATTCTGTCTCATGCAAGCTTCAAGTAAGAATAATTTCAGTCTGTTTAGTGGTCTATAAATCCAAGTGTCCCCCCAAGTACAAATTAATCACTCTGCTCTCTGCCCCAGGGGTTTGACTATTACAAACAATGACTGAAGTCATCAGCAAAAGTCTGAAAGAGGAAAATAAGCTTTTTCATTTCTAGTATAAAAAATTGAATGCATTGTTTGAAAATGTCAATGCGTGAACTAGACTAAATGAAAGCAGACTAAGTTGGGCTCTAACATCTAATGCTTCCTCCTCCACTCCTATTTTGCTTAATTTGACAGCTACTTACCAAGATCTGCAAGTTCAAAGATTCAAAATAAGCTGCAACAGAAGAAGTTTACAACATTATCTTTCCTGGTGCTGTGAAGTCAAAGGACTGAAGGTAAGGACAAGATGGGAGAGCCCTGGATCCCGGCTCGGACATTGCCTCCATCTGCTGCTGCAAACAAGACGCTTAAACCCTCTGCCAAGGCCTTTCTGTAGCAATTATCTGCAGTGCAGTGGTGAGGTTCTGCCTAATGAACAATTACTGCTTGGGAAGCACTGCAAGATTCACAGAGCCAAAGCGTGAGTTTGATGAGTTGCCAAACAACATACGGGCTCACCAAAGGTCAATGAACTACAGAGCGTGCTGAGGAAAAACTATTTATCATACACAGCCGAATCCTTGGTCATTCTGAGTCTCAGGCAACCTTCCAGGTTCTAAAGGTTGGTTAAAGAAGTTTAAATCTTATTTATGTATTTTTTATATATATGAATATTTATAAGTTCACATATACTTAAAGACAATCAATCTAGTAAACCACTTTAAAGTACTGTACACATACCACCAAGTAAAAGCTTGGGCATGGCACACATTGCAGAGCAGGACTGACCTAAAGTAACTTACAATAACAGCAGCTTTTTTTCCCTAGTTGGCAAAACAAATATGACCCTTGCATCTTAAATTCCCAAAGGATACAGAAATGTTGTCTTGGATGTAAAGGTACTGTTTGCCAAAACTTTCTACCATAATTCAATGCTAAAGCAGTTTAAAAAAAACCAAAATCTTCTGTTTAATATATGATCTCTCAATGCTACATGCATTAAGTGCTTTTACTTTAGGTTTCATCTTATAAATAGGA
Source organism: Myiopsitta monachus (assembly GCA_017639245.1). Classification (NCBI taxonomy): domain Eukaryota; kingdom Metazoa; phylum Chordata; class Aves; order Psittaciformes; family Psittacidae; genus Myiopsitta; species Myiopsitta monachus. Next base: position 5,984,346 of record CM029919.1, read on the forward strand.
AAATCCCAGCCTTACTTGTCAAGCTGAGGTAGCAAATGCAGTGTTAGAAATCAGTCTGAACCAAACCTCAGCTGAAACTTTGGTCCCGGTGAAGTGAACACATGTGTTTTCTTAGCGGCTTTAGCAGAGCCTGGACTTCCAATGCCTTCCTCAACTCTAAGCCTTAAAAAATGGGCAAACTACTAATCAGTGGCTCACAAGAATATTACTGCCTCCTGTAAATACAAAGGTATATAAAAGAAGCCCAAATAAAACATATTCTAGTCATAATGTTCCATCAGTAAAAACTGCCTCTAACATACTTCCAATTAATGACAAATTTCACTTCAATGCCAAGAGTTTCAGCTTGCTCTCTGATACATGCTCTTTGTCACATACATCTGAAATTTGGGTGCCAAAGCAAAATTCAGATTTACAAAGCACATTGGACCTCATCTGAGACTGTGTCTAATGATGTAAAAAAATCCAAACTAACAAGACAAATCAGGTCATTTCACTTATGTTTGGGCACTGAGAAGTTTCCATTTGCCTCCTCCAGATGAAAGATCCTACTGCCACATTCTTGTGCGTGAGATTTTGATGATGCTTTAGTAAAAGTGTAAAGATCAATTTCCCATTTGTTGCTGTAATTGTGCAGTTGGGCTAGAAAGACTGCTGCTTTGGCCAGGAATGGTAATTCTGAGCCTTAAATTTCTGAAAAAAAGAAAAATGCAGATACTGATCCATGACGCTCTCCTTTGAAAGGAGAGAAGAGTGTTTTCCCCTACCTCTCCATTTTTTTCCCTTAATATCCAGCAATAGTGGAACTCTTGCAGAGAGGAAGATAAAGGGAAGCTGAATAACATTTCACATAGGAAACAAATTCCGGCACTTGGTTGAAGTACCTGCAGGCACAATGATATTCAAACATCTATCCTCCGTGTGTATGTAAGCAATTGACATGTGTACGCCTGATACAGCTCTGCCTGCTAAAGCTAGAAGCAATCTTATACACAGACTTTTTTCCTGCCTAAAACTATTGAAACCAAAAATATTTTGCAGCAATTTCCAACCTTTGGAGAGCGTCTGTTTTGAAACTGAAGAGAGAACAAGAAATCTTTCTACCCTCTTAGAACACGGCACTTCAGTTCCTGGAAAGATGACATTCTATTGCAAAGTTTTCATTGCATATTAAAATAAAATAGCTTTAATGACATTAAAAAACCCTGAATACTGGAACAAACTCACCTATCCTTTTCCATTTCTGAGAAAGGCTTTGGGTTTTGTTCTAGAGTGATCACATTTTTTACATTTTGAAATTTCTCATCAAATTGAGAAATCTGGCTTTTCCTCCCACCCTGTCTCTGCCTATTTATCCTACGCCCTTAGGACCTAGATACGTAGCTATAAAAGGTGCATCAGCAATTAAAACATGTTTGAAGAACACAGGCGCAATTTTTTGGGGCGACCAACTGTGTCAGCAATAAAAAAGTGAAGCTTTGGTAATGTCAATGCTGATCTTTCTTTAGGTTAAGATTGGTAGATGAGAACACGAGTAAGAAGGTTCTAGTTTGTCTCAAGCTTCTTCTATGTTCTGTGCTGAAAGACCCAAAAGAGTCAAAATGTTTCCTTTCCTTCTGGAAGCCCACTGAACCAACACCCTTTCGTTAGGGTGAATTTGGCCCGTTCTCCCCATTTGCTGCAACTCTTAAACCTTAGTGCATGTACTAAACCTTAGACTGATTTAGTATTTAAATGATATGCAGTAACCATCTTGTTAAATGTAAATTAAATGCACACTTACTCTTTAAGACAATTTAAAGTGTCACCTTTATAGCTAAAAGGCTGTGACATTTCATGAACTCACAGCCACATCTTCCCACTGAAAATGCCAAGCTGAACTGACTGGGCTAAATTCAGCTGAGGGGTAACCAAATACAACGTTCCTGCTGTCAAAGGAGTTATACCCATTTACACCAAGGTTGATTCCAGGCTTTCATTATCTTCACTTAAAGCTAGCATAATTTATTTGAAAAAGCAGCTGAGAATAGTAACGTTTCAGCTGTTATTCACACTATAGGCACAATGTTCCCTAGTAACGTATGTTGGCTTAGTTCATTTGACTACAATGAAAGTACTTTGAATTATGCTGGGTAGGGACCCAGCCCTAGCTGAAAAGCAAAGACAAAGAAACTTCACCTAAACTCTATTGTTCTTGGAGAACTAAGAGAAATCATAGAGATTGATGAAACAATAGCAAATAATGTGCTCCAGTATCACCTAACATCACAAAGTAAAGCATGGAGTTCAAGAAGACAACCTTGGAAAGAGATGACTGTTCGTCATCATGCTTCTGAGCAAGACTGAGTATGAAGCATTGATACCTCATGGGGATCTGAGCACTAGACCCCAAATTTCAAAGTACTTCAGTGCCCGAAGATACAAATTAGTACTTGGCTTAAAGTTGTTACCTTTCTTGCTGTCTCTGAATTAGAGAGGTACCTATGATCATTGCTTGACCATGGGATGCCTGTGGAAGTTACTCCTTGTTAATTCAGATAAGCACAAAACCAGCAATGCGGTTAGCTATGCTGTGACTTCAATATTAACATAAGCAGTCTCTGTAGAGTTAATCTTGTGCTATTTGCTGCTTTCTCCCTCAGTAACTCTCTATGCTCTCTCTCTCTGCCACAGCCTCTTTGCTCACAGGACCTCCTTAGAGGAGTCAGAAGATTTCCTTATGCATTCCTCCAGTAACCCTTCCATTTCCAAATGGACAGAATATTTGACCTTCTTAATGAATGCATAGAATTTATCGGAAATATTTTTTTGACAACTTCCATACCATCATTTAAAATCAGAAGTTAGCATGCATTATGAAGCTCTGTTGTGTTCTTTCCCTTCACCTTGGACTCCCTAGATTGGGAAAAAAAAGTGCTTTTCAGCGTCAAATAGTTTAAATAAAATGCATTCATTATTGTCAGCATGTAGAGCTGGTAAATTGGCAAATTCATCATCCCATTATAACCCCTGCACCTGTTCCAGTTTGCAGTCTGCGGTGTGTTTTAGCTCATGTATGGTGAGTGCATCTGCTTAACAAGGACAGTTAACTGGCAGAATTTGTTTATAAACCCAGTGAAGAGCTAAATGAGGTAAACCACATTATCTTACATGTTAATTGTATTTCACAGCAGACAAACATTTATTAAAGATGCAGACTGCACACCATACATTCTAATTGTGTTTGCATCCATTTCTGGTTTTACCCTGGTTTCCAGGATTTCTTTCACCACCACATTTCAGGTCTTCAAGACACAGCTTGAGATATTCCTTAAAGAGACCTTCGTAGCAGTGCCTGATATGAATGCAGGCACACACACACAGGAGCTGGGCAAATCATTCACAGAAACAATATATTAGAAGGTTGCTGCCATGTTCTCCTGTCTGGCAAATGTCTGTGAAGAGATGCTAATTTCTGGGAAACTGACCATTGCTTTGGAATTACATTAAGAATGTCTTCTGGATGCAGTTTCCTCATCAACAGGGACAGAGTGCTCTGAGTCCCTTGCTCCCACCAACTCCCTGCTGGACTCCAGCATCATGGCAGAGGCAGGAATCACACAATACCTGGCAGAGACCTGCAGATCCCATCACACAAACATAATTTGGCATGCTCTTCCTGCCTTTTCTCTCAAACTTGTTGTGATTTGAATAGACAAGGTGTCATAGTGACTCAGGAATAGGGGAGCAGCATTGCTTGGTGATTTGGGAGCTGAGGGAGAGCTACCCGTAGCAAATCCCAATCAGTGGAAAAGCTCAGTATGAACCGAATAAAACCCTGAACAACACCCAGGCTACCTGAGGTCTGGTTATGAGCTAAATAAAGACCTCTGAAACATTCTCCAGCAACACAGCCACAAGAATGTCCTCCTTCCATTTCCATCTCTCTCTGCAGGGTATGTTTCTCTCCAATTATGAGCTCATTTTTATGGGAGAAGGATGGCTGGCTCCCAGTCTCTGGCAGTGTTCAAGTCCAGGTTGAATGGTGGTTTGAGCAACCTGGTCTAGTGGAAGTTGTCCCTGCCTCTGGCAGGGGGTTTGGAACTGGATGATCTTTAAGGTCTTTTCCAACCCAAACCGTTCTATGATTCAATAATTTCATGATTCCTCAGCATGGGAGAAATCCCTCCTGCCATGTTCTCCACTCCTCACTACCTGAAACCTCTCTAGAGTCAAACTGACCCGTAGCTGAGGAAAGACTGGCTGGCCCAGCAGCAGGACTGAAATACTGTCTGGAGACAACTGTTCAGTTTAGAGGTTGTGCAAGTAGGGTAGGATGGACTTGCTGTAGAGGTGTTATATGAAAACAAAGGGGCACCTGTGGGTAGTTGTACCGTTCTGCAGATAATACAGTTGTTGCAAACCATCATTCATTCGTTTCCTACCACATGTTGAGGTCTGTGGGGCTCAAAGTCAGAGACTTCAGAAAAGATGTTTGCATTCTAAACTAAACAAATGTGATGTGGAGGTGCAAGAAACGCAGACTTCCTAATGCCACAGCTCCTGAGCCAGTTTCCCAGAGAGCCACCACACTGCTGTTCCTGCCGGGAGGGTGCTGGAGCCCACCAGCATGCCCTGCATTCCTGGGTGCTGCCCCATTGTAAGCCAATTAAAAACCATGGCAATTGCAGTACTTGGGCGGCCCCCCCCCGGTGCTGCTGGGAAGATACATCTGGTCTTGGTTTGTTAACTTTCCTTGGGAATGCTTCAAAATTGAAAGGAGATGGGGAAATTTCTGAAGGATGGAGTTCACCGTGCTAGTCACTGTGTTTTGTAAGCAAGTCAATGCCTTCTTAGGCAGTGCTTTTTAAATCACTTTTTTAGGCTGCTTTTTAAGCAGCCACTGACCCCTCACCTGAGGTGCTGCCAGGGCTCACCTGCTGGCGACCAAACACTCCTGAGGGTAAGGCCAAGTTCTGGCATTGGAGGTCAAGTAAAAGAATAAAGGTCAGACCTCTGCAGAAGTTTAAGTATGGGCCTGGATTTACAGCTGCTCTAGAGAAACTAAAGAAAAACACTGTTGGAGCAACAGAGATTCTGGCCAGAGAGAGGGGGAATGAAAAATAAACCCGCCAGGCTGAGGAACATCATAGCATGTGGCTCTCATCCACTCTGATTTTTGCTTCATATGCAAAGAGGCTGCAGAATTAGATTCCCTAATCCAAATACTTTAGGACTGATTCTCTAATTTCCCTTGGAAATTCATTAGTTTTTTTTAAATGAGTGGTAATGCTGCTTGCATTTTTTGGTTATGGGAAGATTAAATGAAGGAAACCTTTGCCTAGAATAATCATCGTTACTTAACCTAAATTTATTCCATTCCTCTGAAACTTTGTAAAAGAACAGCTCTTTGGTCCCTGAAGTTACACTGAAGTAAAACTCAACAGCCTGCTAAAATATTGCCATATGAGTAGAAATATTCAGCACTGAGGAACTGATGTGGTGAAGGAATAAAAGGTTGTTTGTTAGCGCTGGCTGGCACTGGGTTTTAAGCAATACCACGAGCCTGCCAACAAGAAGCTGATAACAAGACTTTCTGAATGTCTTCCAAAGCTCCACAGAAATACTTGCTTGCTTAATATTTTACACTTAAGCGCTTTAAAGTTTAACAGAGAAAAGTGGCTTTAAGCATGTGCAAGCACCCCACACATGTATGCATGCATAACAGGAGGAAAACTACTAAACACAAGAAAACATTCATGTTTCACATGTGCAGATTGAGTGTAAACAATAGGACAAATGCTTCTGTTTTGCACTCTAATTTCTCCCCTGTAGCACACAAATGGCTTAACACCTCAGCTGGATCTAGGCTCTCGGTTGCCCTACACTTACATTTTAGCTATTTCTCAGTGTCTAAAACCAAGGGAGAGCTCAGAGCATGATGCCTGCTTTTTTCCTTCCCTTCCATCCTTCCTTCCTTCCTTCCTGGTAGTACAGTTTCAATTCAGAGCCAAAAGAACTTTTCTTTCTAACTATGTGTGAGGCTTCAGCTACCTGCCAGCATAAAATTCAAGGCAAGCACCTCTCTACACAGTGCTCCTGATGCCTTCCAGCCTTGAACTATAGCGTCTCTTCTTGCTCTAGTCTGAACTCTCCAGAGCAGGCAGCATGCCCCCATAAATTGTGTCTATGGAAACTAAATGAAAACGTGTGGAGGTAGGACCAGAACAAGATGCCCTACAACACAAATTGAACCTGGATCTCTAGAAGTAAAAAGATACTGTACTCAGCAATCCCCAAAACTGTATGACCATGGGAAAATTTTACTTCTTAAAATGCTTTAAGGAAATGTGGAGTGAAATCCTGGCCCTGTTGTGTCAGTGACAAAGCTCCAGTTGTTTCAATCAACTGCTTTACTCTATATGGGAATAGATCTTCCTTATCCCTGTACGGCATTTCCAGGCTGCATGCAGTTAGGTGCATGCACAGCAAATCTGATTCATCATGGCTGCCAGTTTGATAGCACTCCCAGATGTCCAAAAATCACAGATAAACGTGGGCAATTCTAAAATTTCTGGGTAGCAAAGGAGGAGACGCTTGGAAAGCCATGATATATGATGGTGGGCATATATATAGCTTGGCACTGTCTTTTGGATAGCAGAGAGCCTTCCACCTTGTACCTGCCTCTGATTTGTGCTCAATTTAAACAGCTTACATACATTTCTAAGTCATGGCAGAAACGTGATGTGCTGCAAAATGTCCTGTCATGTCAAGTAATCAAATCCCCGTGATTCCAGCTGGTCCTCAAAACCATGGAAGTATGGAATGAAGCAGCACCAACCATGCCCAATTTAAGGAACATTCTACCTATGCCCCTTGTTGTTTCCCAAACAATGTGATAAAAGGCGTTACAAGGATCCAACATTCAGAACAGGACAGGTAAAGGAGGGACCTGCACAGAATATCTTATACTGAGACTCGGAGCACAGTGGTACAGGGTCTGCTGACCCTGGTACCAGCTGTTTCAGCTGCAGCACATGCTACCAGTGCCTAGAAGCACAGGTAAGGCTCCTATTGCTTTCTACTAAAGGAAATAGCCTTGAAATGATGGGGATTTTTCACTGTTTGAGGGACAGTTTCAAATGATAGAGCCTGTGGGAGTGAAAGCTAGAAGAGCACAAGTTTGTTTGAGGCCGTGATGCTGTATCAGACTACTGAAAGCAGGGAGAGGTGTTTCTTGAAGGTACCCAAATTAATTCTCTGCCCTCTTTGGGAGGTCAGTCCTGCCAGCTGCTCACCTCTTTGACCTGAGCCATTACACTACCTGAGCTTAGTCAGACTACTTGAGAGTTTGAAGTGTCTCAGTGCAGAGACCCCAGCACCTCTGAGAGATGAGCTGTAGGAGAAAAAGTGTTTCCATGAACTATATGCAGAAGCATTGCTGGAAATGCTGAATGAATTTAGATGTCTGCATCTCTTGGTCGGTGAAAGCTGGTGCTGTGAAAGTGAGGTGAGAAATGTTAATGTGCCTATTCAAGAGCTGTTCCCCAATCGTGTCCAGAGATAGGCATAAAACCAGATTTTGCAACAAACGGAGTATTGTAATGTCTTTGGGCAGATGAAGGTGCAGGAGAAGAAAAGATTTTCCACCTGCCCTCTGCAGAAATAGGTGAGGAAGGAATTTCATGGGATAAAGAGAAGGGTGGATGAAAGGTCATCAACGTCCTTCCAAATCACTGTTCAAGCTGGGAACCATCACTGAGCCTGGAGCAGTGCTTGGATGTTGTCACTCTCAGAGCCTGAGTAGAGCTTTGGCTCTTGCAGTCAGCACAGGCTCTGAGGTCTGCAGCAAAGGGAGCAAACCCCACACATGCCCTCCCTGAATCCTGGGTCTGATTTCCACCTCTCTTGGGGACTTGTGGGCAGCACAGTCTCGAAACTCCTCTGGAAAGAGAGGGTAGAAAGGGACTCTAAGCAGAAGGAACAGATGAAGTTCAATTTCTACATCTGTTTTTTGTTGAGGGAGCTATTACTGTGAGTAAAGTCAGCTGAGACATCCCAAGTCACTGCAGCTTGAATATTTAAGCCAGGCTATAAATATCTGATTTTTTTCTTTTTAAAGTTATTATTGTTTATGCTTTCTTCCTATTTACTCTCCTTTGATTTAGTAGCGTATGGAGGCTTGTATCACTTTAGCATGTCAATTGGAAGCAGCCATCAGCTACATCGCAGATAACCTCTCGTGGATTACACAGTTCGGGATTGTGCTGTCCGTCTCTGCTGTGCTGTGACCCCAGGTGGCTCAGAAGTACGTTGGGTCAAACTTATTATATACTATTCACTATCCCAATAAACAAGTAGCGTGTTGTCACATTTGGAGTGCTGCGTATTTTCCTAGTAATTATGCCTTATTATATATTTACTATTCAGAAAATGCAGGTGTGGGCTGTTGAACTCAGGCCAATGAGAATTCGCCAAACTGGCAGCAATTGCTTGGTGAGTCATGTTTCACTGTCTGTTGGTTTTATAACTGTTTTCACTACTAATTTAGCTCTGCGATGCAATATGCAATTAGTTCTATTATGGAAGCAGCTGTATTCAGTTTTACAATGGCACTTTCCCCTTTGGCTTGTACCAGAGCCTGTTGTGGTTCTGCTGATTTGATGACTGAAGTTGTAAAGTGGTATCTGGATGAGCCACAGCAAGCCATGAGCCTCATACAAATATGATTCTTGCTTATACACCACTGCTCTAATGCTATTTCTTACAGCCCAATTAGAAATGCGGTCGCAGAGAAAAGCTGTTTCTTGCTACAGTAAGTAGTATTGTCATGCAGTGATTTTTTGCTACACTGGTATCACCTCTGGAATCTTGCAGCTTATTGTAAATAACATTTGGTTGCCAGAACATGAAAAGAGAAAAAAAGCTTCTGCTTGGAAATAAGCTTCTGCTTGGAAATTAGCTTTTCCAGGCTTCAGAAATTAGACCTTGGATGGTGGCCCTGGGAAAGAAGGGCCAGATGGAGGTGGTGGTTGGGTCCATACCCATCCCTAAAAATCCCTTGTGCCACTGGAATGGTTGGTCCCTATACCCAGTGCTTGGAGAGCACACATGAACAGCCTCTCTCAAAATTACACCAGAAAAAAGCCAAGAAGTAAATACAAATATCAATTACACTAATTAGCTGCCTTTACTGTCAACAAGGACATTAGGGAAATCAAATACATGTTGCTTATTAGTTTAATGTGTATTACAGCTACTCTGTTAAAAAGAGCAGGGTCTTGAAAAATCGCGGAGAACATTCACTGCATTTTTTTCTGCTGTGTTATTACCCATTTTCACACCCATACATATGTTCTGGTTTTGTTGCGTGTCACACAAAATGGTAATTTGGTGGTGAAAAAAAATGAGAAATCATGACATTTCACATGTGTTTTCAGTAAAACAACAATTTTCCTCCTAAAGGGCCCCGGTTTTCTTCCTCAGGAATACGGCTATTTACAATAAAAACGTTCCTGTTGTGGTGGAATAATGACACAAAGAAAGGCACCAGGCAGAACGCTGCAAGGTAAAGTTAAAGCGCCTGCGTTTCCAGTGCTCTGAATGCCAGACGAGGTGAGATGCAGCCTTTGAAACACCACCCCACTAACCGGTGCTCACCAGTGCCAGAGCTGGCCTCAGCCGAGCCTGTTTGCCCCTGGAATTGTTTGTGACCACTGCTGCCCGCAGTTATGGTTCTGGTCAGACTGCTACAGTAGAAACTATTTTCCAGGAACTTTTCACTGTGAGAAACAAAGAAACTCTCTGCCCTGCAGAGAATAGCCATTTGGGAGAGCTGATGGAGACTTGGTAGCTCGCCCAGAGCTTATCCTCTTTTATGCAGAGACTGGCTTTATGCTAGAGTAAACAGCTGGAGTTACGCACCATATTTCATTGCAAGCATGTAAAACAATAATGAACTTTATGGTTCTATAAAGATTTGCAAAATTATTCCCAGGTCTAAAGTTTAATTGTTTAATGTCACCAAATGGCTTTGCAATAACTGAGCACTGTGGAGTGGCAGAAGTTAATCACTCGACTGAAGTGAATTAAGATTTTCTAAAGCTACATTTATCACTGTAATTTCAGGCTAATTTCATTTTCCATTCATAAAATATGATTTCAGTTTCTGTATCTCTGTGAGCTGTGGAGAAGGAACGTGCCTGTTTTATAAAACATTTTTTTGTCAAGCAATGTCAAAGGTGATGTGCATACTGATAACAGGAAAATGTTAAGCTTATCTTGGCACTGTGTTGCGCATGCCTCTGCACTAGAATCCACGTGCTGTATAAGACCTGTCTCTATTTTAAAATCCAGTGGGCCAAATCTTCAGCACTTGCTTGGCCTTATCTACTCTTTGTGACCTCCCATCAGGAAGAGAACACATCCGCAGACTTGTTTGAAACAAGAGTTAGCCAGGATAGAGCTGCTTAAAGCAAAGCCTGTGAGCCAACAGGCCCATTTCCAGGGGCTGCTTAACTCCTAGAAGAAGTGCCTCCCTGCTTGACTTTTGCTTTCAGGTACCCAGAACAGAATCCAGCTGGTTTAATTTTAGCCATCTGGAAGTAACCAGAAGTCACATATAGTTGAAGAAAGCTGTCTAAGCGATGGCAATAGCCAGTGGACAGAAATGGGTGTCTGTCTGGAGTGCTTTATCCCTTTTATCTCCACTGGCTCTAGTGGGAACGCAGACAGGTATTAACCAAAACACCTATCCCTTGCAGGCTGAAGGTGAACTCATGAACCTCACCTTTCTTTCTCAGCTTGCACGCCTTGGCACTCTGCTCCTGCTGAAGCAGAATTCAGTTTTCCCTCCACCTAAGTCCTGTGAATGCCTAATTCAGCTCATGCTTCCAGAGATTGGCCGCAACATGTTCATGGGACAAGCCCCATGACAAGGGCTTTCCATTCCATCTAGTGATATCTTGGGCTCAATGCTTGTTCAAGTGCAAGAGCCCAGCTGGGGCCTGATACGTCTGAAGGATTCAAGGAGAGTATCCCTGAGCCCAGGGTGAAGCTAGTGGTTGAGAAGAGGGAGGCAGGAATACTGGTGCTCTCCCATATAAACCTCAAGGCCACTGTTAATACAGCCGGGCTGTCCTGGGTGGTCCTTGAGAGTCAGTGCCTGGCAACTCCCAACCCTGTTTCAGTACATCACAGCAGAAGTCAATGGGAAATATGCATACTCCACCTCTTAGCTTCCTAATTACAAACTTTGGGAGCTAAAATGGAGTCAAGCTTACCATGTCCAGAAACTGGGGGGACCTCAGCTGTTGTACCAAGGACTCTGCAGAGTTTCCTCATTATCCTGAGTCAGGCAATTAGTCCTGGAGAGGGACGGGGCACACACAGCTGTCTCCCGAGCAGTCTCTCACCTGCCTACAAGCTCCTAACTCATTGGGCTGGATGTCCAGATTACTGCTGGGAAATGCCCACTGTTCTTGTGCCAAAGAAAGGCACTCGTAGTGGAGGCAAAAGGGGCTAGTGCTCATGAGCCAAGAATCTCAGCTTTCAAAATACAGAGGATTAAATCCTCTGACAAATCTGTCCTGTGCACCATTACAACTTTGCAAATCGTAGCTTTTGACCCTTTTCCTTCAACTGAATGCAGTAAGGATTTCTCCAGTAAAGAGCTGCACCATCCACACTCCAGTTCGAGTCCTGGACCAAAATCTGCAAAGTGCCGAGCCCTCTCTTCTTATTTTGGGCACTCCACATCTCAACTCCTTTTGTTGCGGTGGCATTGATGGACAAAGAAAGAGACAAAGCTGACAGCAAAGGCCAACCTCTTTGCGAAGTTTCCCAAGCATACAACTGGTCAGCTAAAATGTATCCAAGTCAAAGTACCTTCATCATTCTTATTTCTTATTCTTATTCTTCTTATTCTTATTCTTATTCTTATTCTTTCTTATATTTATTTTTACTCAGTCTCTTTAATATTCTTCTTTTATTATTTTTAACTTTTATTGAAATGAGAACATCTCCCACCACATATTTCTTTCTCTCCTTCTTGCATGAATCCCCTTTAGTATGAGGGAGGTAGGAGGTACAAGGTACTACGTGGTGGTTTTCATTAGTAGTGAATATGAGTGTGGTTACCCATATTATGGAATATATATAGACAATATATAGACAATGGCTTTTACACAGAGCATGTACTCAGATGGTGCACACACATGTAACGTGCTGTCTTGGCCCCAAATTGCTTCCAGGTTAGGTCATTGCTTCAAGCCCATTTCCCTTGCTTTTTCTCCCTTGCATTTTATTGGCCTGGTAAAAATTAGCCACAAATCCAGCCTGGTTTTAGTGTCTTTTGCACTCATTTGTTCCAATTTTTGTACCCCCTGAACTCTTCCTCTCACACACATACAATTTATTCCCACACATGGCAGGCATGCTTCCTCATGAATTATTTATATAGCTTTGGTAACTTCTACTTTTCAAATAATGAGAGAAGAAAATGTTTCCAGTGTAGGAGTTGTAATAAGGGAGAAATCCAGGCAGGCTGGTGGGCAAGAAGGTGGTAAAATGCCCCTAGTTAAAAATAATACATTGCTTTTGAATGACTAAGGAAACATCACAAGGGCCTTTCAAAGCAATCATCTACTCTCAGAAATGCTGCTGAGTGGCTAAAATTAGGAGCTGATATCCGGCAATGACTAAAGAGGCTTTCATTTCCCCAGTTTTTCCTAACGGTTGGGTGGGATAAACTCACCCATTGTCTAACATACCAACTTGCATGGAGGGAGAAGCTATCCCTTCCTCTTGTGAGCTGAAATGACACCACTTTGCTGAGAAGAACAAAATTAATAACATATACCTGTGGAAAACACACTAAGTGACAGAGCTGCTGTGGTGCTTTGATCTTTTATTATACTGAAATAGAAATACGGGTAGGCTCTGCTTTCACTTCCCAAACACAGCCAAGCACACAAAGCAGGCAATGCACTATCTAATCAAGGCACCTCATTTAGACAGAAATTTGGTAAGGGTTTGAAAAAATAATTCAATTTCACATGTGTTTTGAAAAAAGGAAAGACACTGATGGTAACACTGCGGATGGAAGGATATGATAGCTCAACGAAGGAGCAAGGAACTAGATGAAATAATGAATCATTTTGCATAGACTTCACTGCGAGTTTTGATAGGAACAGTAGAAAACAAAACCTCATGAAGGCATTTTAATGTTAGCAGCTCAGAGTACAAGAAGCCAGCTACTACATCTGCCATGCGCTAACACGCTCTGGCTTTGAGCAGGGTGATCTGCCAGTCTGCTATTGCCCTGCTGCAGAGGGAGTGGGGTGGCATTGTTAGCCGGAGCTGAAGGCTTGTGTGGCAGCCACCTCCTGTCAGTGGCTCTGTGAGGTTTGATGATACAGGTATTGATGTACTTTCTGGTGGGTTGTCGTAGCAACTGGGAAATAGGCAGATGCAAATCAACAGCACCCACCTGCCTCCGCCTGCCTGCCTGCCTGCCTCCACAGGGGCTGCAGGCAAGGACGCCTGGGGGACAGGGGGAAGCAAGGCACAAGGTGTGGTGGGAGAGGACTGGAAGGTTACCCCACCTCTGGAGGTGTCCTGTGTGTCCTCTGCATGGATAGCTCTGAATCCCATTGCTGAGAGGCCCTACAACCTTTCCTTCCTATTTTTCAGTAGGCTTACTTCTGGCATTTCTCCACTTCATGGTTGATGCAAAAGAAGAAGAAACACTGAAATATCATGAGAAAGATGATTGTCCTGAGACTTCAGCTGGAATTCAGTATGAGTTAGTTGACTAGTAAATATGATTGCAGCAAGCTAAATAGTTGTTCTAAAAATATAATCCAATAAGCATTTGCAATCCCAAAGCTTTATTCGCCAGGCTATGCAATAAAGCATCATTAAAAATTAAGATTCCTGGTTAAAGATTTTACTTTCGCCCCTGAAATGCTTTGACATTTCCTTTCTGCTGTCCTGCAGCAGTGTTATTTGAAACACAGTCTAGTATCCCAATGAAGTCAGTGAGAACTATCAAGCTCAGGTTTTCCTGGAGCCAAATTACTAAACACTGCAGTAAGTTGCCCAAAGGCTGCCTGGATTTTGGTTGATCCATATTGATTTGACAGATTGCATGCCCCAACCTCTCCTTTCTCTTTGCAGGTTTTCTAGAGCACAATAATGTGATGAACAGGTTTCAGTGCTGATTTAAAAAGGCATATTTTTCATTGGAAAGCAGTCCCTCCCATATTTTAATATCACTCTGCCAAAAAATGCCACCCAGATATCTTAACATCATGTTTCTTCCTATTGTTGATTTTGGAAACTGTTGGATCTTTCAGCTTCTGCACCCTCAAAGAAAATGCCTAGAAGCAGGAAAGTGCCAGCTCAAATAGTTTAAGCCTGGCAAAATGATAAGGGACTGAAAACAGCCTTATAAAGGTTGAGAAACCCATCAGTTCGCCAGCTGCCCATCCGAACCAGACTTTCCACTCCTCTGAGGTAAAAATTGACAAGAACTCAGAAAAGAAACAATTTGTGCTGCTGAAGATAATAAAAGGAGACTAGAGTCCTAACTCTAAAGAAAGGGAAAATCAAGTTTAGAGGATTACAGGAGAAGGAAATCGATGCTGGAACAAAGTCTTCAGTCATGGAGTTGCGTCAGTTTTGAGGTGTTCAAAACAAGGCTAATACAAAAGGTTAGTACAACTGTTCCTTATTGGAGTTTGGACTAGATGACCTGAAAGGTCTTTGCCAAAGCTATTATCAGTGGTACTGTGATACCTTTATAAGGCAGCTTTTGTACTCCAATAACTCAGAAATGGGTGTTCTTTTTAGAATGACATTTCGCAGCCTGCAAATCCTAAAATGGACTAATGGCTTTGACTTTTTGGGGTAGAAAGATTGGTCTGAAAAGTAAAGGGCTACCTTGTGCTTGAAACTTTTGAACCTTTATTTGTTGAGTGAGAAATGGCTCGCACACTTTCCCTATCAATAATGATGGTTCAGAAGATGCCATTAAAGTTGAGAAGGTCAGTAATTTGTGAACCATGATTTAAGTAAATGGGCTTTGAGAGAAAGCCTTTGACTCAGCCCACACCATTGCAGTCTGACATTAGGTAGACAGATACATGTCCCTGGGGACTCTAGGGATACTCAGATATTCTCTCACAGACATATTTGAACTCGGAAGTACATCTTTTTATGTATTATGGTATTTCTATGTGCATTTTAATGGAAGCAAAGATGCACAGATACAATCTGTTGGCTTGGAAGGGAATGCTTCTCTGCACAGAAGAGGATGAAAAAATGAGGGTGGTGAAAGTGGATGTGACTGTGCTGTAGAGGCCAATTTTGGCTTTGGCTGCATATGATATCAGCTCCAGGGCTGCTCCAACATACACCACTTGAGATGACTCTTGATTCTTTTTCACTCAGCAATTTGCAGAGCACTTCCTCAATGCTAACTCTTGAGAACTTCCCGGAAAACACGGGAATGCTCAGTGTCTCAGCCATCAGCAGGCTGATGACATTTTCATCCCACCCTTACAAGTCATCAAATAAAGACAAGTTTGCAATGCTACCAGTTTGCATAAAGGTTGTGAAAAATAAGACATTGAAAGAACAGTCAGGTGTGGGTCTAGTGAGGGAGCACAAAGCGTGGTTAGCTCCATGCTCCCTCCTCTAGCACTGCATGGCGCAGTGTGCTCGTACCACTTCAGCAGCAGCTAAACAGAGCCCTACCCAGCTCATGGCGACAGCTGGCCCAGAACAAACAGCAGCTGTACCAAATTTCTGTGCATTTTTTGTATAGTTTCTTTGACCTGAATATTTGCCTTAGAGAATTTCAGACAGAATTGGAAACTGTTTCTGCTCTGAAGGTGGGTATACCACATGTAGCTGTGTACCTAATCCTGCATTCCTCCTGCATTCCAGGCACCCACAAAGTCAATGAGAATTTGAGATGCAGAGTGAATACAGGGCCAGGCACATCATTTGAATATTTTAAGGAATGTTCTTGGATTTTTACAGTTGATGTCATGTTTTCTAGCCCATCAATATGGATTAACAATGGTCCAGAGCAGCAGGAACTCATTTCCTATTCATATATGCTAATTGCATGGTGCCGGATAACAGGGATTCCTTCCTAAACTTCAAGTTTCTTTTTTTCTTCTTTTTTTCTTTTTTTCAGCAAATGGAAAATAGAAAGAATGTGGTTATGAAATAAAAGAGAAAAGAAGATTTAACACAAACACTCAGTACTTCTACATATGTACTCTGTACTTATAAGTTTCAAGTAGATGAAATCCATCCTTCCTTAGTCTGAACCCAGCTGCCTTTGAGGTAAGTCTATGTGGAGGATTGACCCTAATTGGACACCAGGTGCCCACCAAAGCCCCTCTATCACTCCCCTCCTCAGCTGGTCGTGGGAGAGAAAATACAATGAAACCCTCATGGTTTGAGATAAGGGCAGGGAGAGGCCACTCACCAGTTACCATTACAGGCAAAACTGACTCAGCTTGGGGCAATTAGTTTGATTTGTTACCAATCAAATCAGAGTAGGATAGTGAGAAATAAACCCAAATCTTAAAACACCTTCCCCACATGCTTCCCTTCTTCCCAGGCTTCACTCCTGAATTTCTCTTTTTTTCCTTTATTTCTGCTAGTCTTGGCTCGCTCCTCATGCCCTGGACAGGGTGGATTTCTGCTGCTTATGGTGTAAATTTTTTTGCTGACATTGTTGCTGGTAAAATAGGTGGGAGAAGGGGGGGTTCTGTTAGCATAGGCATTCAGCAATGATATTTTATAAGCTTTGAAAATGAGAGTGGTCAAACACTGAAACAGGCTTCCTAGAGAAGCAGTTAATGCCTCAAGCCTGTCAGTGCTTAAGAGGCATTTGGACAGTGTCCTTAATAACATGCGTTAACTTTCGGTCAGCCTTGAAGTGACCAGGCAGTTGGACTAGATGATTGTTGTGTGTTCCTTCCAACTGAAATAGTCTGTTCTGTTCTGTCATGTCCTGTCCTATGTTTTATAATCCCTTTTATTTCCTAGTTTATATATTTCCATCCAACCCATGTGCAGACTTAACAACTGGTTAAGACTTTGGAACACCAAAGTTCTGCAGACAGATCAGCATATAACTATGGAATTTACATTTTCGGATAATGTACACAATAAACCTGTTTCCTCTCCTAGTTACCAATGCCAGCTAGGAACATCTATCATCATTTTATAGGTCATCACATCATTATATGGGTATAGAATCTGGTTTTCACAAGCTATTTGATTAGATTACTAGTATTAGATTATGCGGGCTTTGCTGATGCTAAAAGCCTATTTACGTATAATTATAAAAATAGTGCCAGCTAGCTACTACCCCTCTCCCCTCTTTATCTGCATGCTCTGAATTCAGGAAATATTCTGGTTATCTTTCATATGATGTCTATCACCTTGGTGTTGGTCACAGAAGACACTGGAAACTTGGCAGCTGCTGCGGCCTGGGTGCATCCCATATGTGAAACAGCTTACAGGGACGGCAGCTGCATTCAGCTTCAAAATTCCTAATGCATTTAAGGGCAGGCAGGGGGCTTTGTTTTGAAGACCCCATGAGACTGGGGAAAGAAACCTGCTTCCCCATGGCTCCAGCATGCTGTAGCTCACCTGAGCTGTGGCTGGGACACGCTGGCCCCTTGTCCACATCCTGCTCCCATGCTGGAGGTACAGGCACTGGC
The DNA here is from genome assembly GCA_017639245.1 of Myiopsitta monachus. Lineage (NCBI taxonomy): Eukaryota > Metazoa > Chordata > Aves > Psittaciformes > Psittacidae > Myiopsitta > Myiopsitta monachus. Next base: position 6,002,075 of record CM029919.1, read on the forward strand.
CGGGCACACTTGGGAAATCTGCTGCGATGGGAAAACCCCCAGCAGGATACTGCAATGTATTTTCTGCTTATGCAGTGTACAACGTGATGTTGGCATAGGAATCAAAGCAGGGGAGAAGGTCTGTCACAATGTGTGATTTTTAAGCTAGAGGAATTAGGGGACAAATAACTTTTTAATATATATCTTGGCTTATATAAATGGAGACAAAGAGAAGGGTAGAAGACAGTGTTTAAAAGGAAGCAAATGTGTTTATCTCCTGCATAAGAAACACATCTTAGTATAGCAACAGGAAAACATTACTTTTGTGCTCTGCTAAATAATCGGAACAATTGCAAAGCACAATTGGACTTTGAAGCAAGAATGAGATAAGAATGCCAAATCTACCACAGCATCTCAATAGCACCAGCGCCTGCTAACAGCTGTCTCGGTCTGTTTGCAAAAGACCACTTGTGCCTCTCTATCTGCGTGTACAGCATTTATATCTGATCCTGGCAATTTGTATTGCAGATACTGCATTTCATTAGATTTAAAGTAACTTCCCTTATAAATTCTGAGAGATTATTAGGTGCGATTTTCAAAAGACATCAAACTTATACAGTAAAACTCCTTTTCACTTGACTGAGAGCAATACCAGCTGGGGAGCAGGCACATCTGAAAATCATATCCAGAAATAACAGCACCTTTTTGAAGATGAAGAGTGTATTTTTTACTGACACAGCAGTGCTTCTCATTTTAAGTTCCGCACAAACAGTTGGTAGATAAGTTTCATGTCATGCTTAAGATGAATTGGCATTTGCTGCATCACTAGCCACTTTTGGTTATGATTCAATTTAGACAAACGAAATGCTCAAGAATGAAGTGGCTCATCCTCCCTTTCAGGTGAGCTAGTAAGACCAGGGAATGTGACTGATTCCTACAAGAAAGGTCAACACACCTAAAGCACTTCAGCTCAGCAATGCTATCCCTACATCAGCCTTTCCCATTCGGCATTTGATGTCTCAAGCACAAATGCTTCTCAGTGACCTCCTGAATTACAGCAAACGTTAACCTTTTGAAAATAAAACAGCTTCATGAAGCAGAAAAGAGTTTGGACCCTCCAACTTTGGGGGCTGAACACCCCAACCCCTGATGGGATCAATGGACCTAACATGTCCCTCTGAAGCTGCTTGTGGCAGTGAGAAGGTAAAGCTATCTACCTCTAGTTCTCCTCAGGAGGTTCAGTGTGTGGAAGGTGGTCTTTCTGGAAGTCTGAATCTATCAGATAAGGAGTTGGTGATGACCTTCAGTTTCTGAAAGATCCTCAGGCACTTTTTGTTCCTTGGAAAGAACCCATTTGAGAGAAAACCATAAATTATTTTTGGAGACACAGATGTTCGCTTGTCTCTTCCATCTGTTAAAGAAAGAGTTATGAATACCCTAAAAGAGATAGTAGCACCAGGAGAAGCTTGCTGCCTCTGCTGCGTGAAGTTTTCATTCACCCATCTGACAACAAAAACCCTAAAGAATTTCAGTAGAAATAGCTTTTCTTGTAAAAATGACCCATTTTCCAGAAAGGACACTTACATCCACAGGCCAGTCAGCCAGCCGGCAATATAATTATAGCAAATCGTTACACTTACCTCCATTTTCAGACACAAATCCTTTGCTGACCTCAGTGGGGTTCTACATGAAGGAAAGAGCCCATTCATGGGAGACGAAATTGGAAGAAAAGAGCCCTAAAGCAAAACTACCATACCTGCAACCCGAGTATAGAGTTGAATAGTTGGTACAGTTTTCAAAGCAGATTTTGTGGAACATCAGGACTAGATTTTCAGGTAATGGCTCTCCATCTCCAACATCAGCTGGAATTGCTTGCTCTTGAGAGTTCTGGAAAGTAGGGCTTTCATACTTTGTTTTACACATCACACGTTTAAGAACTGTTTCCTGGGGATGCAGCATGTTTTCTGTAAAATGGAAAAAGAATCTAAAGTGATTTTTATTTTACTTCAATATCTGTCAAAAAAGCTGTGTTAAGTCTTTCTTCTGCAAATAACCGAGTTAAGGTTTGCAGCCAAAGTTTGGCATCTTAAGTTTAATGTAGTAAAAGTGTACAGGAAAACTTGCACATAATTTAGTAGTCTAAGGCACTTGTTTAAAAAGGAAGAACGGGTTTAATCGAGCATACAACCATGTCAACTTGTCACTCCTGGAGCAAGCAGTGTCTGCAGACTGTGGCTTATAAACATTGCTGCAGCTGTCTGAATGAATTCCGAATTTTCAGGGAAAAAAGGACCAATCCAGAGTTTTATTTACACCTAAAGATCCCGTGGATAATGGTGGACATTTGTGATGCGCAATGAATTCAAGCCTGGGGAGGTGCTTGTGGGGAAATAATAAAGCTTTACTCCTTCAATTTCTTGATACTGGCTTAGCTTATTAGAACATAGGGAAGAGAAAGGAGACAAGCCTGATTCAGTATTTCAGCTTTGGCTCAGATGATGCAATCAGCTTTCTGTAGGTTGACCCTTGGGGGGGTCATAGTTAACCTGAATGCAATAGTTTCCACAGGGCTGCAGAAATCCAACCAAGCAGGACTGGTTGCAAAAATCAGGGCGTCAGTTGTCAAAAAACTGAGGATCAGAAACACCCATCAGACACAGCACAGCTTCTGGGTGAAGAAAGAGGATACTGGATTTGGTGATGATGCAGCTGAATATCTAAACCAGTGTAATATACTTGTCAACATAATTGCAGTTGTTTGTATGATGATCCCATTAAGTGTTACAATTTCTTTTCCCCCTTTTTTTTATTGATTTGGGTAATTTTGGAGTGTGTTGTTTCAGCAGTTATATATGAATTATAAAGGAAATAGGTAAGATGAATGATAATTTAAATACCATTTTGAACTGGCTTTTTAGACTGTAAGCAGCTATGATAGCCTTACATCTTCCTCCTACCTGTTTGTGAACACCAAGGGTTCATACTGTTAATTGCAAAAGCAAGATAAGTGCATGATCTAAAGAAAACAACACGCAGTGGCATGGGCTCACCAAACATGCCAGCCCTGAGCTCCAGCATCCCTAAGGACAGCAGCAACCTTGCGGACAGTGGGTGTAGATGCAGTTCCATTGACCTGCCCCTGCTCCCTGTCTCCAGGGGGGATGGAGATGCGCTGCTGGTGGTGCAAAAGGCCCCACTAGGAGCAGGAGTCCAGGCTGCACTGTGCAGGGTCCTCCTGGAGAGGGTTGGGAAGGAGCATCCTTCTGCTACCTTGGAGACACAAGGTTCTCACAGTCTGTCAGTGCTTCACCCCCAGAAGTATCTGACTTTAATATCACCAAACAGCAAATCATTAAGAGATTTGTGTGTCAGACAATGCTTGAGAGGTATACTGCAAATACACATGACACCACACATCACCAGCAAAAATCAGCTAACTTGGAAACCCCATCTAGGCTGGGCTTTTTTTGGTTCTATTAAGGCATTTGCATATTTTTAAATACCATCACAAAGTAGCACACTAGTAGTTTTACTGTCAAATAAATACCTTGTAAGTACAAGGATTTCTTTTCCTTTACCATCACTACTCCATTTATCTTTTGCTTAAATGCTTGCTCTCCAGAAATAATACAAATCAAGCCTCTGGGGCCTGTTTATATAATGGGGATTTATGTCATTTCAAGACAAATGGCATTTGCTAAGTTTCAGGGAAGCACCTGTATTAATTGTGTTTCCTGCTCATGTGTTGCTTTTGTTTGCAATAAAAGAATTCATCTCAGGTGAGTTAACCTTGCTTTTAGAGAGGGCACCTGCAGTTATCTTAGTGCTTATTGTAAATGAAAACATGTTGAGCCTTTAAAGCAGTGAAATAAAGAGGTGCTGACAAGAGGGTATGCCAATAGGATTAGGAGCTTTTCTCACCACTTGTATTATCAGGATGGAGAATTGAGTCACGTTAAATTACAGGGGGAAGAGATAGTCTCAGAAATTCCACAGATAGGAGATTGACTTGCTCCTTCAGTAAGCCTATGGATAGGAGGGACATTCTGTGTTCAGCAAGATTAAGGAAAAAAAAAAGGAAGAGAAAAAGACACCTCCCTTTTAGCCTTAGGCATCTATAATTGACCAAGATTTTTCTGCTTGTGATTTGATCCATCCAAACCCTGTTAGAGGCACTTGCCCCCAGCTGAGACCAAGGCTGAGGTGAATAAGAATTAGGTGACTCACTCATACGTACTATACATGCATTCACATCTATTAGGATAAATGACATGTCATTCAATTTAAGCACAGGCAACTGGAGATTGTCATATTTTGAAAATGACAACTGTTATTTATTTATTGAGAATATTTATACAGGTTCTTCCTAGGTACAGAGAATGCATTTTTCAGCAGCTCCCGCGATACCAGTGAATCAGGCGATCACACAAAAACCAGAAAGGCAGTTCCACAAACGGGGAAACAAAACTGGCAGGCTACTGGCCACCAGGTCCAGGCCAGCAGAGCTGAAATGGTGCAAAACACCACCGAAGTCATTAACCTAGCAGTTTTGTATGGACACTTTTAACAGTGCTCATCACGATGCACTGATACCTGCTATATTAATAAGGTGCTGCAGAGAGCAATGTCAGGTGGCAGCAGGAAATGTGATTTAACACAATTTTTAAGAATGGGAAAATTAAAGAAAAAACAGTTAGATGCTGGTTTCCGGGATTTGGTGTCAGGGAGGAGATGGGAGGGAGAGTCTTGCCTTCCCCTGTCCTCAATGCCTTCATCCTTCTCCCTCCAATAAGGCTGCTGTGGTGCATCCCAGGTCACATGCTGTAGTCTGGGGGTTCTGTCCTCTCTATGCCTGTTTAGATTAAGGCATTCTGTGTCTACCTCTATTGCCAGGCTTGTTTTACAAAAACCACATTGTTGATGCTGTTCAAATAAGCAGTGATCAAAATTATTTCCATCAATGTCCTATCCTTTTATTCAGTACAGATTTTTCATTATATATGTAGGAAAGAGGGTAACAGAGATTAAAAAGAAAAAATCCACATGGTCATAAAGAGGCAACATTTACAAAGTGGTTGTAACTTTCCTATGCTTGTATCAGTACAAAGTAGGACTATCTTTTACACCCATGCTTAGCCTTCAGGTTTGACCCAGCTCTAAATAATCACTGCAGCTTGGTGGGACTCCCAGCACAGTGGACACATGGAGCTCTGTTTAATATTGCTTTTTTTTTCTGGATGCCTTTATTATATCTGTTTTCTAACACATTCACCTTTCCTCAGAGAGTCTAATCAGTAAAAATACCGTATTTCTGAAATCTTTCTTTTCTTTGCACAAAACTGGATTCTTACCTGTGCACATTAAATGGGAAGGTAGACCTTGCCATACCTTTTATAAACACAGCTATGGCCAGGGAAGTGGTGGAGTCACCAACCCTGAAGTACTTAAAAGACATGTAGATGTGGTACTTGGGGGTGTGGTCTGGTGGTGGACTTGGCAGCGCTAGGTTAATGTTGGACTCGATGATCTTGAAAGTCTTTTCCAACCTAAATGACTCAGTTTTGTGTCTGATGGCTCAATTACACAGTGATATGATTTGTTCCACTTTAAAAGTCCACATTCCTCACAACTTTAGTCTTGTTTGGTCTTCACTATGTATTTTAAAAACACTTGAGAGAAAGGCACCGCAGCGGTGTGAATCACTGAGTGCCCTCAAACGAGAGCTAAGGCCCATGAGCTGTTTGGGAAAGAAATAGAGCATCAGGACCAAAGTTTTTTGGCTGTGCGTTGGCTGGACTTGCAACCCAAATAAGTATCCTGTGCTTCTGCAACTCTTGTTAAATCAAAGAGGCAGCCTTTCCTGAAACTACTTATGAGATGGAATAGATGTAACTAAAAGTGCCTCTCGAGACGCTGCCCAGCTTTGAACCATTGGCCTGTCTGGTTTAATGCTATGCATTACTGATTTTCCTGACATTGTATTTTTCATGGTCTGGCAACCAAAACAAGAAGAGCAAACTGAAGACAAGGGGTTGAATTTCAGCAGCCCTGTTTTGTTTTCCCATGTATTCTTCCAGTCAAGTCTTGTAAGAAGGATCAGAGGAGTAGTGAGAAAACAAGACCCTGGATAACCAAATTTCATTTCTAAACAGGAGAAAACCTCAGGTACTGACAAAGCAAAACTGCTTCAGCTTGGCAGGCATGGGAAGAGGCTTATGAAGAAGTTTGACTGGGTGGTTGACTGCGTGCTGGGGAGGACAGGGGTATGGGCCAGCACAGTCTGTCCCATGTCAGGTCCCACAACACACATTCCACGCGGTGTGGTATAAAACAGGGGGGACATGTCCGTGCTCTCACCCACTATGCCAGGATGCACGAATAAGCTGCTCTGCACCAGAGGCAGGATCTGCAGAATTTTTTAAATTCCTTTTTCCTTTTTTTTTTTTTTTTGCCACATCACCTTGAAATAAACATCGTTCCTCAACAGGAAGGATGTAAATGAGATCCAGACACTTTCAGTCCACCCAAAATGAGGTGTTTCTGAAGCCCTGGGCAGGTATTTTTATCCATGTGAGAAAAAAACAATGAGTCACATTAATTAAACATTTGAAGTTCCATTTTATTTAAGAAAATCAAAGGATTTTATAGAGGGAAAGTCCCATGAGGCTTGGCTTTTGTGAATTGTTCCCCCCTCTCTGTGTTATGGCTTTGTGTGGGGCCAAAATTTCCCTTTGAATTCATCTGGAATTTACAAATACTTCCTTTGCCTAACACTATGTTTTTCAGGGAATAGGCTGAACACCTAAAAAATCTCATTATTCATCTCTGCAAAAGGAGCTGTGGGAAGCTGGTGCAGGGGTATAGGTCCCTTTTCCCTTTTTGCTCCTCAGCCAGAGTCCTCATTTTCCCCAACTTGTGCTCTGCCTTTGCACAGTAATCCCCACGCAACAAGGAGAGAGTAGTCATTGGGATGACTTACCTCTCCCATCCGTTTCCCATGGAACTTAGCAGGGCACAAGCCATCTACTTGGTTTGACATGAAGAGTTACAGGGTACATTTAAATTGTATTCATGTTTCAGAACACATTTAATGCCTCTCCCTCAGACATGCCACAAGGTACCAAGTTGCATCAGCAGAAAACACACCATGATAAATGCAGTCATTGATGGGAGAGAGCAGATTCACCCAGGCACAAGCAAAGCAAAAAATGGGGGGGAAATGGCACCAGGTCTGTTGTCCGTGCCCCTTTGGCATGACAGAGAAATTCAGGGAGGATATGTATGTGCTCTCTCTGGGGAAACCATGTCAGAAAACAGTTTCTACTGCTGTTTCCAAGGTTTAGCAAGGATACTGTAATTTGTAAACAGAGTTAATATGAAAATGTTAGAAATGAGCCAATAAATGCTACTGCAGAGATGCTTCTAAATTGCCTAGTTAATTGTGGGGCTGGCAGAAGTTACGCAGACAGTTAAAAAGATAGTTCAATTACTTGCAATGTTCTCTAAAGATAGCTTTGAATTACAAATAATCAGCTAACTCAGAAATACCAGTTTGAAAACCAAAGGTGTTTCAGTTGATGCAGGAGCCTCATCCAGTGAGTGCATGTTTGTACAAGCCACTCACATATGCGAATTGAACTGCAGTTCCCTGCTCCATCCTTCGTGCTTTGCTCATTTATGACACCTGACCGTTGCCTTTTTCCAGGAGTTTGTTCTCTGCCGGCAGAGGAATGGATGCCATTTCACCAGCTGATGGAACAGTGCATAAATCATATATAAGGTCCAAAATGATGGACAATGTCTGTCTCAGATTTCGTGTTTCAGGAAGAAGTTAAATGTATGGAAACATTTGCAAGACCAGGTGTTTAAAGCGTCTGTATGACTCGTTCTTTGGCAATAATTGACAAAATCACCTTTAATGTGAAGGGAATGCCTCAGGAAACAGTTCAAACTGAGCATCTTTTGGGAAGTATTTTTGCCTACCAGGAAGCTTTGAAGAATAGTATCCTGGAAACAGTCTTCTTATTTTATTCTATTATGAGCGCTGCTTGAACAAAAACATACTTTTAATATAATTAGTTTCTCAATAATTCACAACATCTGCTGTCCAGGGCATAAACTGCATTCCGTCCCCAAACAAAGTCACAGAAACCTTAAAAATTAGTCATCCTCTTACCATCAGCATAGCTGTTTGGGTATTAAACTGTCCTTCCTACTTGCAGCTTCATTATATGCTTACCTTAGTATCACCCAATTGTGATAATATCATTTGTCAGCGATGTTTTGTATTAATATTGTGTGTCAATGATATTTAATCACCAGAGAAGGCAGACAAACGTTTTGGTTTGATACACATCATCCGTGCAAACAATCAGGAAAAATTGATGTAAAAACATATGTACTAAAGCATTCCTTAGCAGAAAATTACTTGTATGAGACTCACAGCTTCTTCTAGAAAGCCTTGATGTGGTCTTTCTGTAGATCCTGTAGTAAAATCTATAAGACAGTTAATTAAAGAGTTTATCAGAAGCATCCTAGCTGGCAGTCCTTCAAAGCGCAGCTGATCTCAGAAACTCCTGTTTGGCACAAAGCTACCACCTGTCAATATTTCAATTACTGCCCTCCTGCCTGATCACACTTCAATTGTTTTCCAATAATTATTATAATCATCCACTGAAGGGCAACTGCTTGTTTCAGGGGTTTAGGTGAGAGGCAAAGAACTGAAAAAGAGAAAAAACCTTAAAACCCGCCCAGTCATTTGTACAGATCTTTCCTCGGGGCAGCTCCTTATTTGAACAGCTGCTGGTGAAGCACAAATCAGCCTCGGAGCTAAGCCAAGCCTGGATAGTATGATGCATCCTGATTTCTGGGGGTTTTTTGTTGTTGTTGGTCCTAATTTGAGTCCTGCACATGACCAGCCACTTTCCCTACTGGAAATAATTTCTCTAAATTAAAGGTTGCTGCAGTGTTTCAGGCCTGTCACAGATCTTTCCTTGGACAGGCTCCTTCAAAAAACACGAGTCGGTGTCTCAAACCTTAGCCTCAAGAGCCAGGTTTTCTGGATGAAAGGACTGAAAAATCATTTGCTAATCAGGATCTTTTTTTCTCTGTTAGATTTCGTGGGAAGAAAATACTTCAGTTTTGGTTTTATCTTATGGGAATAAATTACTTGGATCTATTGTTATTTATGTGGCTTTATTCGATGAACTGCTCCCCACAAACCAAAACCAAAACCAAAAAAATACCCCAGAAAACAAAACAACAAAAAAATACAACTTAAGATCATGACCCACGCTACTAACACTGCAAAACATCTAAAAACATGCCAGCTGCAGTGAAAGCTATTGCAAGGTAACCTAGAAACGCTGCGGATTTCTGCCCTGGCCTCTTACTATTTTGCACTGATTTCCTGCCACCGTAAGTTTGTTTGAATGAGCAGAACTTCGCTGAATCTATTTCTCTGGGCTGCTATCAGTTTTGAAGTGATGTTATATATCATCAACAGGGACATGATCCTGAAAGTCTGTCGGAATCCATTAGGATTTCAGTGAGCTGGGAATTCGCGTGTAAGGATAAGATTCCTGTTGGGCAACACACTGGATATTATTACGCCACTCAACCCTAGTAATATTAATAGATGTTATGCATGGGGAAGCTAGTGAGATTGCTAGCAATAAATAATCTTGCTTTATAACAGAGAACCAAAACAACACACACTGAGGTGGGAGAAAGGCAGAAATAGTGACTCTTACATCCTACAATGTTTGCACTGAATCTAGCAACTGGAAAAAGGGAGACAGGCACCATTACTGACTGCTCAGGGAAGATTTCAGCCTAATGTGCAGCTATAGCCCAATAGAAAATAACTGCTTTGCTGTGTAAGGAGCAGCACGCTCAGCCATATGGAGGATGCTGCAGAGCCTTTGTAAAAAGCAGTAGAGAGCTGCATCTGCAAAGATCTCTGCTTCCCCCCACCTCAGAGGAGAAGGGGATCCTGCCGGCTGGGATAAACCTACTGAGCTGCGCTGGCAAAGCTCTCCTCTGAAGAGGGAAAGAAAGAACAGGGTCAGTTTTCAACAACAGACAAAAAGAGGAGCCACAAGAAAAGTAGGTAATAGAAGCATGAATGCATAAGAGAAATCACAGTGGGAAAGTCTGTTTTCCCCATCTCATAATAACGCAGAAAGAGAAAACTCTCATTTTTGTTAATAGGGAGAGTACTGAACTAGAAAACATGGAAGTGCTTATTCTACACAACATGCAGTAAGTCTGCAGAACTCCCTGCCATCACCAGCTTCCAGGAACGTTACGATACTTTGAGCTGTATGGTTATAAACCACATCCAGAATAACCAGAAGAGAGGAAGATAAAAATAAAGAGAGCAGATCTCTTGGAGGAGAATCCAAGTCAACAATTGATTAGCAGAGCAGAGAAGGAGGCTTAATACAGTGGAGTTCTTCCCAGAAGCCTGTGGAAGGCAATCCCCCACTGGCACAGGAGCAGATCTCCTGCACAGGAGGAGCTGCCAGTCCACTTGAGCTGAAGGGAGTCCAGGATCCATGCCCAGGGCAGAAGCACCCCCATTGCTGCTAACCTCTCTTCCAGCTCCCAAATCCCACCCTCGTCCTGGTCCTCAGAAGCATTTCCACACTGAAATACCTGTGCTGGCTTCCTATCTCTGCCTCCACTGTTCCAGTGAAAAAGCACCTTCCTTGCTGGTGGGATTTAGGATGAGCTTAGTGTTTTGGCTGGAGCTCTCTCATATGACAACTTTTTGCCATATATACTTTGCCCTGAGATGTGGTAGTAAATCTCTTCAGTTAGTCTTTATCACCCTTGACCAGAGCTCAGCCCATTTCTTTAGCTTGAACATTAGCAACAGAAATGTGTTTGCCACTTTTCCACTACTTGCATTGCATCCTTCTGCTATGAAAGCAAATAATCTGATTGTGTTTTGTTGTTTGACTCCTGCCATTCATGTCTTACAGGCGTTTAAAATCTATTGCTCTCTCCTTCATTTCTGGGGACATCAGCTGTGAGGCCTGGTGGTCAGATGTGTTTATCAGGGTCCAGGGAGAAGCGGTTGTCCCAGATCTCTGAGAACTCTGAGGCCAAATCAATAAATCCACTGACCACAAGCAGCACTTTTTGGGAGCTCGTTGCTGAATAGAGGATGGCTGGGAACAGGACATCGCTGCCAGCATATTTAAAGCACTTGAAGCAGTCCTGTGTATGTCAGCTGCTAGTGTATGGCTGGCTCCTGGCTTTTACCAAATGCTCTGCTTTGTTTCTTCTGTGGGATTAGGCAAAAAACATTGGCAGCAGTGACAGGATATTTTTGAAATAAATTATGCATAAATACTTACCTAGAAACGTGTAATTGTTAAGGTCAGGAGCTCTGTGGTGGCAGACCTTTGCAGAGCTGACTTCAGGGCAAACACTTTCAATCCACGTTCTGTTGTCAGTGCACGAACACCACGTGATAGTCTATGTACTTTTGCTCAATACACGTTTGGGTTTTCTTAAATGCATACCTTTGAAAAAATACAATTATACCAATATTGTATTTATATCAGTTGACATGTGAAATCTGGGTTTCCTTACATAAATTGTGTAATTTCGTGAAGTGGTGCATTTAGCAGAACTTGTTTAAGGTTATATCATTAATTTGTGAAGTTAAAGCGCATCATAGGGTAAATAGGTTCCAACCCCCATTGATTTGCAGCCTACAAATAGGCCATTGAGAAGATTTGCCATAATACATTTGTCATTTATTGTAATAGCTTATAATTCACTCCTATTGCTACCACCTTCCTCCTCTGCCATGTTACACTTCTTCACCTGACCTCTGCTCACCTACTTGTTGTCTACTCTGAGCACTTTTAAAGTTTCCCTCTGCTTTTCTTCCACTCGTTTCAGCTCCTTCTAAGTGACACTGCTCTGTTGAGCCATCCTGAGATTGTTTCTTCTTTGATCGCTTCAAATTGGCTCATACTTTGCACTAGTTCTGGTTTAAAATTAGGCAGCTACTTCAGTGCTTTGCTGAACTTGGGTGTAATTTGGTTTAATCTTTTTCCTGCCTCACAGTCCTCCCTCACTGCCTTGTAGTGATTAGTACCATTCTCCTCTGATATAGGCTTTTCCAGCAATGTCAATTTTGCAGTTACTTTTCCTCTTGAAGTAGTAGGAAAAGGTCATTAACTTGTTGTCCACGGTCCATTCCTGGTTGCCAATGAACTGTTCCCCACAAACCGAGGGTCAAGACTTGCCCTAATGCACAGCTGTTAAGCCTCTGCTCCAGTAGCTGCAATCTCTGCACTTGTACCACACCATCAAGTATAAATGTACACCCAGCAGCAGGATAATGACATGGAGTCACCAGTACAGTTTCCATCAAGATGAGGTTCCAAGGACTGAAACTAATACCTATCGCAAAAGCTATCAAAATTATATTAAAAACCACAGTATTGCTCTTTCTACTTAGGTATTTCATCCAAGGATCCCAGACCACATTAAAAACACCAAGACAGCCACTTCCCACTAATGCCGCTTTACCCTCCAAGGTTTCCGTCTTCAATGCCACCCACCTCTCCTGCAGTTTTGATTTCCTTTCTCACCATTTCCACTTCTTCATTCCTCCCAGAGCTTACATACAGTTTCTCTATTCCTGCTCCCTTTGCAATAAAAATCATGATTTCTGTTGCTATCTCTTGGCTGCTTCTCATCCTCCCTCTTCACACTGGCCATACTTCAGCAGCCCCCTGACTGACACTGCTGCTCTTGCAGATGCAGAGATAGCATTGCTTTTTCCACATCCTGCCCCACAGGGCGAGGGGGCCCCCTGCCCCACTGCAGGCATCGGTGGTCCCCACTCCAACAGCCGAGGAGCTCCCATCCCACTGGGGATGCAGAGGGGCCGAATGCCCACGCTTGTGGGTAAACCAGTTCACCTGCTATTACGGGTGAGCAAATTTCCTTGTATTATGGAGGCGCCGATGCTCCGAGATGCTCTGTAAGTGGTTCCTATAGCAACTGTATCCAGGTGAAAACTCCAGCAACAGCTCCCCTTCCCCCTTCCCTCTCCTACCTCTCCTTTCTTTGCAGTGGCTTTTCGTGGCAGGGGGTGAGTGAGAGGGATGCTAACCAGGCGATTTAACTGCCTCGGGTTACTCACACCAAGTTAAGGGAAGCACACATGTCCAAGCTACCTCCGAGGCAGTTCATTGGCCAGCCAGGTATCAGTGACCACAAATGACCCAATACATATGGACAGAGGAAGCATCTGCATTTTTGTGGAAGGAGAATGTCAACTGATTTTTAAGGCTTTGCAAAGGTATTTATCTCTCTGCCACATTCATTCTATTGTACTTGTCATCCGGGCCCTGTTCTGTGCCCATCAGTCCTGACTCAGAAATTGACACCTCCTTCCACAGCAAAATTATAATGCGTCTCCTGGGCACAAGAAAGGAAATTCTGCAGACACGTTGCCACAGAACCTGTAGGAAAAATACAGCACCAAGGGAAAATAGAGATATCTCCTGCTTGCTGTGAAGGGGCCACAAGGCCATGCCTGTGTGGAGGGCTTCACCTGGGATTTCCATTCAGCCTAAACAGTGGGTACAATGGCCACACACAGAGGTCCCCTTTTGAGACTGCTGTGACCATCCTATCATGTGCAAGTAGAATGGACGCAGTTACCCTGAGACATAGATCAGCATCTTCAGCCCTTTATCTAAGCTAGCTGGCTTTATCAGAGAGACACTTAAGGAGTACCCTAGCCCTTTCTTTGGCAGTGCAGTTGGAGGATAGTTTTCAACGACGTGGTATGGTAACAAACAGCTCTTGGGCACCATCAACAGAAAAACTGGTTCCACACAGCATTCAACTGTCAGTGCAAGTCCTGATGTGATAACGTAGGAAGCACTGAGTTCAGCCCGCCCAAAATTAGGAGCAAAAAGGAGATAACCCATAGGTTATATAACACGTCTTTTGCCAGGGTCTCGGCATAAGTTATTGGACCTCAAGCTTTTCTCTCTAGCCATAAGGGGCAGAAATGTACTCTTCATTCAAACAAAAAGTTTGTTATGAAATAACAAGAGCAGTAGGAGCTGTAAGTAAAACTATTTCCACAGCCACAACAAATATACAAAAATTGGCAACACAGAATTGTTTACATATCTAATCACTTCCTGATAGAATCAATAAGAATCGTCCAATTGGTATCAGGGAGTTTCCCGTAAGTCCAGAAATTGCTATTTCTGCTAGCAATTGTACCAACTACGTGGCAGTTGCAACATAGGAGCAAGAAATCACAAGAAGCTGCAAAAACCACCAATTTCAGCATCTGAAATTCAACGTCCCATATTCTGATCTGGAGACTCTCAGTGTTTAGATCTCCATCATCCCTGGTACATGCTGTTTACGGTATTTATTTAGTGTTGGCAAAATACTGACACGGTCATATCCTCTGAGTAGTTGCTGGTAACTGTGAGCAACCAAATAGCCAGTGTTCAGGGTCAGATTGCCTTTCCCTGCCCACCAGCCTCTGTTAGGACACAAACACATCTATGCAGGGCCTTATTCTGACCCACCAGATGTAAACACCCGATTTTTCACTCTTTGCCATCAGCCTACACTGTTGGCTGTCCAAGCAAGGTGACCCAGGGTGCCCAAAGTATGGCTGTGCCAGAAGGTGCTAGGACAAAGGAGCCAGCAGATATCCAGAGTGGTGGTGGTTAGCCCTAGAAGGGCTCCAGCTTTTCTGCAGTGCCACACATGAATATGGTTACAGCTAAAGGAGGGTCTTCCTAAACCACCTTCCAGTATAGATCTTGAACCCCACTGGGATGAAGACTGCACACACTCCCTGGACAACCTGCTCCAATGCTTGATGAATCTCCTTGTCAAGGACTAAGAAGGGCCAATCCATTGAAATTTTAGGGATTCTGGAGACATTGCAATGTATGGTGGAATATGTCTAGAGAAAATCGCTGACTAGATTCACTGGCCACAGGTTGCTATCAGGATGTAGGCAGAAAGGTGTAACTGCCAGTGAGGGAAGACAAGATGTAGAAGGAAGTGACCGAAGAGAGACCAAGTAGACCATGCCTAAAAACTAACTCAAAATCCCTGGAAGTGGCTCTTAGTCTCTTTGAATCTGAAAAAAGACCTGATACCTTTCCTTTGGACTCCTAAACTCTGCTGCTCTGAATTCATAGCTTGCCATCGCATCTCTGAGGTGCAGAGTCTCCTTGTTCTTGCTTATGAGATGAAACAGAGAGTGATTCTTGCTCTTCACTTAGAAAACTGCAAGGGGAAAACTGTTGATCACAATTTGTAGAATATGTAAGGGAATTAATGTGTGATCTTTAAAACTACCTGAAAATAACTCCAAGTCTCTGCTGATCTGAAATGTGCTGTCAGCTCTCCCCAGGGACTGCCACCCTTTGGGGTAATTGTGATATATCACACATTGCTTGACATGCTGTGGAACAGGAAGAGCAGCACAGCTGCCAGAGGCTGAGAAGCAGAAGCTCCAGGCAAGGAAAAGGCAGGGTCCTGTGGATTTTTTAAGGATGACAAAAACAAAAGCCATAGAAATTGTTCTGAAAATACCTGAAAAGCTATGAAGAGCTGTGACCTACCATCTCCAGCCTTCATCACAGCATGCTCATCAGTCCACTCTACTTCATTTACTACACTGACAACATGGGTGCTGCCAGTCTCATTGCTTTCAATTTATCTTTACTGCAAAGGATGCTGCAGCAATAGACACACTGCAATGTACCTGTTGCTGTCACAAAGTGAGGGGCAGCTCTCCAACTAAGTATGCTGTTACAAGCTGTACTTCGTAGAGTCATGCTATGTCTGAGTAGTAGAGTTAGTAGATCCATACTATGGCTGTAGAGTCCTAACACCAGCTATGATCTGAGTAAAACCAAGAAGCAATCTCCAGGTGCAGCAGGAAAAATGAAACAGCAGTAAGTGAATGGTCTGGGACTCTCTGTTATAACCGTTGCACATTCCAAATATGTGCTGACCTTCACATGAGCCAAATGCCCCGAACTGGTGTACCCCAAAAGGAGCCAGTAACCTTATCCTCTATGTCACCAGACTCTGCCCAGTGACCTTTGCCAAAATCAGAGGCTTGAGAAAGCAAAGCAAGAGAGAAGCATCCTTTCTTATGGAGGTTTATGGCTAAGGCAGGAAATAGGGAAGTAATCATATGCCCTTGGGAAGAAATGCTGTTCTGGCAGTGATGCAGCTACATAGACCCCTTAGCTCTCAGCTGAGGTAGGACTACACGGTGATTGACAGGAGGGGAAGGTTACAAGCTCTCTGCTTTTTCTGCCTAGAAAAATATGCAAGCACCATTTTCTATTTATGTGGGACTAGCAAAGGGAGGGCTGCTAAGAGGGGAGTAGAAGGGGCTCTCGGGAAATGGAAAACAACAGGAGAGCTGGATTTTCTTTGCTACACTATGCAAATAAAGCAAGCAAACATGACTCTGAAACTGAGCTGATAAATCTGATTCTCATTTCTCGAGAAGGCTTCTTTCTACTGACCTGACAAATACATACATGCATTACAGTGGGAATAAATTACTCTCTACAAATGAGAATCTTGCCAATTCATTTTTATGACTTACCTGCCTCCTCACCACCAACACATGATTGTTTGACAATTGAATAATGCTTAGAGATGTGCAAATAAATGCAAATAAAAAATGTCAAAACTCCCCAGATCGAGGGATCAGCTTTGGTTTTACCTTCTTTTTTTTCACATTCAGCAGCCAAGCTGGTGCCAGCAGGTTCATTCTACACAGCAGTGGTCAGTAACAAACATTGCATTGCAAGGAGAAGAAACAACCCGAGCCCTAGATGAGATGTACCACCCACATTTACTATGCAAGCAAACTATGTGCCTGCAAAAGGAGCAATATTTGGATTCAGCTTTGCTGGAAGCCTGCCACAGCTTAGGGAAAACGTGTGTGAAATGGCTAGAATCAAAAAAGAACCTTTAATGTACCTCAGCTTTTCAGCACATGTTTTTGGCTTCAGAGCTGAGTAACTTCATCGACTCTGAAGAATATACATAATCATTTTGACCCAGAGAGAGGAGAGAGTGAGAAATTACCCTAAGTGCAGCCAAACATTTGCTGTTTCTGAGTGGTTAGCCATGAACTCGCCTAAGGTACCGGGAACTGATCAGAGGCATGTTTTTTATGTGGCACAGTCACTGTGTAAGCACTTGCCCGGTGTATTGGGAGCAAAAGTCCCGCTGGCTTTCCAGCCACAGTGCTGGAGATTCCTGCACCATCACAATAAAGCCTCAAGTTCATGAAGGGCACATGGTTCCGGTTTCTCAGTGAGCTATTGCATTTACTGGCCCTTATTCAGTACTGGTAGATCAGTAATGGTTTTTAAGCTTCCACATGTCTTTCAACATCACCGTAATCTTCCTTATTCAGCTCTCTTCCATTGAATCTACCTCCTCTGGAGTGAAAGATTTCTTCTGCCTCACAGCCGTGCAAAACCACCTGCTGCTGCTGGGAAAACTGAAGAGGCTGGGGCCGAAAACAGCTGCCAAGGCCACCAGCCATTGCTCCTGACTCAGTGGGCAAGCGCCGCGTGGATAACTCAAAATTCCCTTCTGATTTCCCTTCCCACCAGGGAAAACTGCTGTTGCACCAACTGCAGGAGGCAGCTTTCCATCGGGCCTGGCCCTCAGCCAGCATCACGGCCCCATCCCTGGTAGAGCAATGCCTTGCTTCGCCTGGGGATGCTGGCAGTGTGAACCCTCGACTCACGCTGACAGAAGCTCCACGGAGGAGGGGCTGGCTCAGCAATACAGCACAACCTGCATGGGAGATGGTGGGCCATGCAAGTGGGGATAGCACACGGCTTGGTGGGGGATGTGCCAAGTCGGTTCCAACCACTCTATCTGCAACCACACCGGTTCAGAGCACGGGGTGATTCGCGTTATTTCTGACCACTTGAGGGTGTTTGTGAGATTTTGGTTGTTTTGGAGAGACCTACCCTCAGAAGTGGCTGCCATATGTTTCAGCTGATATTAGAGAGAACTGAAGAGCTAAAATAAAATACATCTAAAGTTTAACCTTCTTTTTTGAGTTGCACCTTTTTAATTTCCACTTGTGTCTTCTCTCCTTAGTTTACTCTGGCATCAGCAGCAGAAATGCCAAATGTTACAAGACAAATTGTTCTCCTGGTAGTTCACACCCAGAGGGCAAGACAAAATGCTGGAAATATGGCAAGGAAGTCTGCACTATGTCATATTCACCAATTAGGCAGCCCCCCATGCGAAAGACTGCTTTCCTTCTGTAGCAGAAGAGCTCGTATTTTCCAGGGTCAGTTGTCCTGGCTACAAGTTTTGATCTGGATCCAACATATCAAGTCTATGGAAAAACCCACACAATTATTTACATCCCGTTCCAAGGTACTCTGCATCACATACAAATCAATTAGCAAATTAGCAACAATTTGACATGGAACCTTTAATTATTTTATAGGAAAATTTGCTTGATTTAAACAATTTAAAGGGCATGGGAATAATTTAGGTGCTTTTAGGAAGCATGGATATTTGGGAAGATTACCTAATACAAGGTAGTCTCAAAGGCTTCTGAATTCTTGCCCATGTTGTGAAAGCATGGTTCCTTCTCACGGAAGTTTGTCAGTATAATTGTTAACAAAAAAGAAAAGATAAAGCAACAATATTCTTGGAGGGAAGTAGTAGAAACCAAAATGGTGCATATGCTCTGCAGTCACCCATGTTCATGGACCAGGTTTCAACCGACTGTAAGGACAGCCCTCAGCTCAGATAAAATGTTTGTTGGTAAAAAGTAATTGTAGAGCTTCAGCCTCTCAGCTTAGCCTGGTGCCCACTGCACAAGTCTTACTGGGCCTTTCGTTTGGCCTCCTTTAATTCAGGTTTGTGTTTGTGGAAGTGAGGTTTTCTTTGTAAAAACACAGATGTTGTTCAGGCAAATAGACCTTATAGGGAGCCACCCATCACATGTCAGATTAAACAGCAGTTCTGTTTCATAAAGTACACTCTGTAAATGTCTTTACATATGGAAAAATAATTGCCTGTGTCTATAAAAAATTCCAATGTGACAGAAGACCCAGGCTGCAGAAGACAATATCGATCCTAGGATTAAGGATGACTGACTACAGTTAGATCTTCAGCTTTATGTTGAATGATACCCACACCACCTTGTAGTTGCAATTGTATTTAGCAAGCATTTAGTTCCAAAATAATTCAAATGGAAATTATTTCAATTCTTTAAAAAATTAAAAGCAATAGAAATTAAATTTTCTCCACTGAGCTCATGGACTGTGCAAAATTACACAATTGCGGGTTTGATAAATAATCATAGTAACGCAGTATGTCATAGTACCTTTGAAACTACCTGGAATATGTGATATTGCAAGTACTTGGCAAGTGCAGCACAAAGGACGTATTCTCTGCCCTTCATGTGAAATAGGAAAACTATTCAGTACTTTGTAAAACATGTTAAATGGAGTTCGCTCACTCTTGGAGATAGCTGTTTTCTCTTCGTTCTGTGCGGGTGGAATGTTTGAAAATTGCACAAGACAGGCAATTTTGGCACTTCAGCTTGGAGTACCAAATGTTAGCAAATCATCCTGGATGGATCTGAAGTTTAAGGCTTGCAATGTTATTCTGTGTGACGGTGGATGCATTTTCATTTTCACTTATTTACATATTCACAGTCAGAAATGCATGGTAGTTATTGTGTAAAAGAGGGTCTATTTAGGAAGAAAAGGCAGATACCATTTTGGAAAGACGTTACTCAAAGAGTATCTATGCACCGTGTATAATAAAGCTTTACACAGAAGCGATTGTAGCAGAAGACAGAGCTTGACAGAGGCAGAGAGCCAACGTGCTAAAAACCAGAGATGGTCAGCTCTTCCTGGGGGATGCTGAGCTCCTGTAGCTTATTATATGGCAGAAAACCGCCTGTCATGTAGAAAGCGAAATAGTTCAGCTCTGTTTCTTGACAACTCCACACTGCAATTACTCAGGAAAGCAATAACCTATTTCAGCGAGCACAAAACCGGGGGTCGCTTGCTGTCCCTTGAAGACGTCAGGCCTGGAAGGAGTTAGAGTTGCCATGATACTACAATTTTTGCAACTGAGATGCTATCTTAGGTGGAGGGTTGTGACAGTAATTATTTCATTCACATTGGTATTTCTACTCCTAGCTTCCCCACACAAGCAGCTCTGCTGCTTTGGGGAATTCCTGGTGTACCTCTGAAGTGAAATGTCCAGGTAGAGCCAAGAGCACACAAGGAGGTCTACACAATTTGGTGGCTTAGGCAGGAAACTGAAGGATTTTTGACTATAAAGTAACAGGCAGCATAAGAGTTATTAAGCTGGGTTTTTAAGAGGGGATTTCTTTTTATAATACAAATTTACAAATTTTGCTACCTGCAAATTATAGTGATGATGGCAGGAACCGCTTAAGCACCCAAGAGCACTGCACCTCCACATTGGCTCCGAGCTACAGCTCACCCACCTCAGCTCTCAGTGGAGTGTGCTGCAGATCCAGCTTCCATGTGGGGCCTCCTCCTATAGATACCACAACTGGCACTAAGACCACAGCAGCTACTCAAGGGTAACAGAAGCAGCAATGTAAAGGGTACTATATCTTTGGGGTCAAAGTCCTAATCTGAAATGAGTCAAGAAGTGCTTTTGATGGAGGCAGGTGGTGTATTTTCCCATTAGCAGCTATTTAGATTTTTTTAATGAAAGATCTAGTAAGGATTGCTTCCAGAAGCAAACATAGTTATCTATGTGTAGGACATCATCAGGTATCAGGCTTGTTGACCTCAGCTTCTTCCTTCCAGCATCTAAGCAAGCATGGCTTGCTGTCCTGGCTGAAGCCACAGAGTGTTTGCTCTTCTAGTTAAAAAGTGATCTTGCTTCAGCAAAGTCTCAAGTGCTCTCTGAAGACTATACTTAATATCCAGAGCATTAAACAAATTGGCATGTGAGAGCTTTGGAAGAAAAGGCATTTGAGTTTGAATGCAAAGGCCAGTCCTGGATGAAACAGGGGTCTCCACTCATACGGAGCCACATCTGTGATAATCAGAGCTGAAAGGAAAGCCTTAACCTCTGGGGTTGATGGAGGCCAAAATGATGAAAGGATATTTTAGATGGGAAAAGATGGATCAAGAGTTTTACTAAATTCTGGGTCAGAGGGAAGGTTGAAAATTGCCTTTACTCTGAATCTGAGACATTTCGGGCTGAAGCAGGTGTGCCTCACGTCTTGAACGTTTCACATGTTTTCATTTTATTCCCTCTATTTTCAATTCCCATTCCCTCAGATTTTATTTACTTGTTTCTTCCAACAATATGATAGCAAAAAACAGCCAAGCCGCAAAGCTTCTCTCTAAATGCCTGATTTCTATAATGCATCCATTAATTTTTGCACCAATAGTGGTACAACATAAAATAGTACATTATTTTTCAGAATCTGATTCTGCAAACATTAGACCTATTTGACTAAAATATTCCTAATGTATAAATAAAGTTACTCTTGTGCATTAGTGTTTTCAGGCTCAAAGCTTTAATGCATTATTTTAAAACACAAATATTTTCCAGGGTGCAAAATATAAATGCAACTATATTTAAGTCTTCACTGAAATGAAGCATGAAAAAAAAATAGTGATGAAAGCTTTTTCTCCTGCTGCTGAAATAAAGGACTTTAACCAATTTTAACAGAACATCCTTAATACATACCTAGGATATTATGTTTAGAGTAGGTTGTTACTCTGTAATTTGTTTGGCTGATTACAATGATTACATTAAGTTGGCACAATAGTATAGCTACCTGGTGAAAGTACTTTCATGGAGCCCATAGAAATCTGCTTACTGGAGGCCATATTATGTGTTTGGAGGTCAGAAATTCTTTTTCTTTACAAGGATGTTTTTACACGGGTTTACAAGGATGGCAGCTTCTTTACATTGCTTAATTCATTTAAAAATAAAGCTATTTTCCATGTTCTTCTTAAAATAAAATTTAAAACCCCCTTTCCCATGGATGTAAATATTCCTTTTGCCAAATGTTAACAGATTGTGTTATTTCTTGTATGAGCTAAATCCAAGAAAGGTTATTTCAAAACACATTAAAGAAGTAACACTTTGCTCTCTGAGTGTAAAATTGGAAGCATTTAACACAGCCGAGCTTGTCTGTGATCTGCATAGGGCACTGCAGTGATGTTCCCCTTTGCTGGAGCTGTGTTCTTCCCCAGAAAGGTTTTCCTGTCCAGCATTAGGTATGCACTTAGGCAAGCATCACTGGGAGAAAGGAGCAAGAGGTGAGTGAGTTCACACCAGCAGAGGCCACTACCCATGTGAGGAGCAAACCTGGGCATCTCTGGCCTCAGACATCTTTTTGACACATAGATGCAAACACCTGTACGCAACTGAACATCACCAGCACGGGGCTGGGACTGGATTCGCAGCTCCACCTCTCCCAGCTCCCTTGCAAGCAGGGCAGCAGATCCTCAGCAGGCACAGGGACTGAAGGGTCCTGGCAGCCTGTGTAGCTGAGGACCGAAGTCAGGTCTTCCCTCTGACCCCTTGTGCAGAGGCAGGGGGTGATTGTCAGCCTCACAGGGGAGGATTTATTCAGCAATTCTGCATTTCAGCAAAGTAAATAATAAAGTCCCAACATCTCAGCTCTTTGCACAAAGAAGAAAGCAATACTGCACAACGCCGCTTCCCGACACACATCCCTCCCTGGCATCAAGGGCAGCTCATTAATAGATGGCCAATCTGCCGTGAAAGCCCATCAGCCTCCCTGTGGGGCTGCCTCTGCACTTGGGGGCATTGCACTGCTTTTTAGGGGCTGAACAGTGGGTGGCATGGAGCTGCTGGCCACTGTGCTCCCTGGCAATGGCTGTTAGCGAGGGGGAGAAATGCCCTCGCTCCATTGTGGGGCGTATTAAATGCTTTTAGCAAGCAATGACCACCCCTAATGATTTCCAAGAGAGGAAATGAACCTCTAATCAATTATGACACTTGATTAGGTTACTTAAATTGCTGCATCTCCAGCAAAATCAGTGGTGCCAACTCGCCGACACGGTGTGTGTGATTCGATGGCCCTTATAGTAATGCAGCTCTGCACACCTCCTGTTGTATGTGTGTTCCTTTCGCTGTTACTCAACTTCCATCTCATTACCGGGAGCAGAGATTTCCACCTCAGCGCTTCACAACCTTATTTGAGCATCGCTCTGGTGATCGTACGGTGATTTTTAGGCAGATTTTTTTTTTCCCTTGAAATGCTAATGCACTCCCAGTGAAAACAAACACAGGCCTGTGACTGCAATATGGCCTTTGCAGTCTTATTTCAAATGAAACAGAAATGCAAGTTCAAAGGCATTGAAGCAATGGGAGACTATCAAAGAGAGTGTTGGCCTCTGATAACATGAAAGACCCCTTTAATAGGGAAGTTTTATAGGAATTTCTAGTGATCATTAATAGCATGTAATTCACTTATTTGCTAATTATAAGAGTGCCAGTGGTAGCAGTTAAGTGGAATATGGAAAATGGCACACTGTGTTATCACAGTGCTGACCCTGCTGAGAAGGCAACGTCTGCTTCTCTTCCCACCCTACTGCCTTTGCCCCCTTCAAGGTGGCAGCTGAGCGGAACCTGCAGTTCCCCACTGCTGTTTGATGCCCCACAGCTCTGTGCCCCTTCCTCTGGCCCGATACCTCTCCACACAATTTGTGAGCAGGGATAGTTTTTAAGCCTGCACACTAGAAATGAAAAAAACCTGCGGGCACCTCCCTCGACTAAATCCCCTGACCAAGGTGGAAGGACAGATGGCAGACTGGAGGATGCGGGGTCCACAGGAGGTGTAACAAAATACGCACCCATCTGGGTCGAGTCCCAGGAAGCGTAGGGGTTGTACTGAGGCTGAAGCTCTCCTGCGGTCTGTAAGCCTGTTAAAAGACAGCTCTGGCAACCTGAGCAAGACTGTTTTGGCAGAAAAGCAAAAAATGAGGCATTTTCTATGAGAAAATACAGGTTTCAGATACACAAGTGTGGGGTGACTGAAAATAGTGAGAACTACACTGCTATAAATTCAGTAAACTTTACCAGATAAAAATGCCCAACAGGGTCTCAGGCTGTGAATTCCTTAACATAGCCAAAATATTCCTGAACAGGCAGTATGGGATTCCCCAAAACCTGAACCTTTATTTACTACTTCTTCCCCAGTGTAGACCCAGGAGCTGCGGAAACTCTGCGCAAGTAGCAGCAGTGAAAGGCCCTGCCTGGCATATCATCCATGGGTCTGGCTGCCATCCCTGCTCCCAGGGCACAGGTCCTCTGCTGGTGGATGGTAGGCAGGAGTGTGGTAAGGGTCATCTGCCCACCCAGCTGTTCCCTGCCTTGAGGTAAGGAGTTGATGGTAACCCTCATACAGTCTCATGCTCTCTTCCATGTTTATGGTGATCTTAGACCTGAAAAGCATCTCTCAACATGGTACATTCCCACAGAGACTCTTGGTTTCAGGAAATACATATATTCTGAAAATAAAGCTTTCTGTCCAGAGACGTTCTGGCTAACGCCACCAGCTGTGCACAGGTGGGGACATGCAGTGGCTTGCACAATGAGATGTCCTTGGAAAACCAGCAACTATTTCTAGCATTTCAAGGTAAGCAAACCCAGAACACCCACCTGCATCTACCCAGGTGAAGGTTTCTCCCCAAAGAACATCCACCTGGGAGCTTGCCATCGCTTGGTAAAACAGATAGGCTGACATAGAGACAGAGAGGCACAGACCAGGCTCTGGTGCTGCTCTGCATACCAGACGTTGGCAAAACACCCACAGCACTCAGGCATGGGGATCAGGCACACTGACACAGTTCATACCTCCCTGAAAAACACTGTATCCTTTGCCTCTGATGTGATCCCAGCCCAAATTCAACATTCTTACCTTATTCAGCTCAGTGGCTGTTGTGGCATTTAGCTCTTTTGAATTTCCATGTCTCTCTTGCTGTCTCTACAGTCACATTATTTTCTTTCCTCGTGTTTTTCCAAACCCACTAACACAATATTTGACTTACCCCATCCCTTCCCAAACTAACCATGTATTTGTTTTCAAGATTTTCCAGCAGTAGCATGAAGAGGTTCAACTCCTCTCATGAATGTTGGGCAGTTTCTCCAATCACTTGAAGTCTCAGTAAGAGCAATCAGTGATGACGATTAACAGTGCTCACTACAGAGCTAATGCTGAAGTGCCTTAGATGATCACTGTTGCTCATCGCTCATCGTAGCTATAAAAGTCACCAGTTTGCACCATGGAGCCATCCTCCCAAGAAGGTAAAAATGCTCCTCCATGGCCTTTTTACACTCAAAACAGGATGCACATGTCTACCTGCCGGCAGCGCTAGTGGCACGTCTCTGATGGGAAGCTTTGTCTGTAGGGATGTTCCTCACAGCCAGGCTCTCCTGAGCACCTAACCCCTCTGGGCACAGAGCCTGGGTCTGACCTCTTAGAGCTGCTCTTCAGGCATGCAGGACCTTCACACCAATGCAAAATTGATAAATGCTGTTCTCCAGGCTAGGAAGACAGCTCATTTCATATCAGCCTTTTCAATCCAGAAGCAACCTGGATCCAGTCAATTTTATTCACTGAAGCTGAATCTTACTTCACCCTAACCTCTTCACTCAGGAGACTCTCCTTTCCTCTGCTTGCCCCCAAACATCCATTAATCGTGCTGGTTCAGCAATGACCATCACAAGCCACTCCACCCTCTCTTTCAGCATATCCTGTGCACTATTTCTGTCTCACTGACAGTCCCAGGGCAGGGGTGCCACGTCTGATGCTGTTTCAGTAAGAGCACCATGTATGCCTGGCGTTACAGAAAGCCACTGCTGAAGTGCGTGTTTTCTCAATAAACAATGTAACTTGCAAGCCCCAGGTGCCTGTATAAAACTGAAGTTATTTTTTAAAAGAACAGCAATTCCTAAACGCATTGTTGCAACTGCAAAGGAAAATAATAAAAGAAGCCTATTTATAACTGCAATACATATTCTATTTGAGTCAGTTTCGGCAACTCCAAGTTGCAATCAAGTCTTTACCCATTGGTTGTATAATTACTCTTTTAACAGCTGTAACACCTCTAAGGCTTACCCCATGCCAGATCCTCCTTGCGGTACAGACAGCAACCACCTACAAAGGAGAACAGGCAGTCTCTAATGAGGCAAGCTTCAGCCTAGTAATGCTTAGAAATGACATCCTGGAAAGATGTACAGTACCAATGTAATTTTACCCAGGCAATGAAACAGTAGTTTACTCTCTTGTAATGGACATTGATCACAGAGTAGCTGAGCAAGGAACAAAATCCAATGCACATTTTTATGAAGTCCCTTAAATTTCTTAGCACCTAATGTTTCATCTGTGAAATGTCAAGTCAGAGACTGAGAGAAAGTCATATTCCCAGGCTGAAGCCGGGGCTCCCAGTAGGCAACAGGCAGTAGTACCCATCTTGCTGCCACATTTGCACAGCCCATTTCTCTTCTGCAGTACCAGGGATCAGCTGCAGCCAGAACCTGGCTCTGAACAGCCCCAAGAGCCACCCCTGGCTGCAGTGCTGAGTGCTCAGGAGATGGGCTCTGCAGCAGGAGAGCCGAAGAACTGAGCTCATACCGGTGGAATGAAGTCTACTTGGCATTGCACCCTCTGCATTTTTAATATGCCCCAGGAAAAAAAGAAAGGAAAAAAAAAAGATTAATATGCCCTAAAAAGCAACAGAAGCAATAGTCTTGCAATGGATCCACCTATGCTACTGTTTACATTAGAGGTCTTGCTATTTCACATGTATATTTTGGAGTGAATCCCTCTTTACATTCATTCAACGGTAGAGTTGTGATGTGCTCACATACCCTCTCAGATGCTGCTTTCTGCTTAGGAGTGATTTTCATCCTTTCCCATCTTAACCTTCAGGTAGAAAAGGTGGTTTTAGCCCACCACCCACTCTTCCCATCAACCCTATCTTGCCTTTGACATCTCACAGATTATCAGCTCCCTGGGGAAGGAAGTGCTTTCATTTTGCTCCTGGTTGGAGGACCCCAAGGCCGGGGGCTGTAGTATCAGCAGGACTGGTTGCACATCCACGGTGAGTCACAGAGTTGCTGTGCCTCCATCAGGTGCAATGTAAATCCAGACCAGTGCCTGTTCCTTCTCATTAAGAGCCTTGAGCTCACTGCAGAAAAGATGAAAAGAGCTGGTCATTATCCATTACATGTGACCCATTCACTTGCTGATGGGCTGGTTTTCATCTCCCTGCCCTGCCTGTAGGCAAGCAGCCCCCAATACCCTAATCTGCTTTTTTTATTCTCCACCATTCATTTTCCTGGGAGCCTTGTCAATGGTGGCTCCGTTCCTTCCCCATGCCTCCCAGCGCTGCAGATTCGGAAGCATTAAAAGGTTCCAGCTCAAGCTAACAAATTCCAGAAAGCCTGACTGTTTATTATGAAGCCAATGTAGGAAAGGTTGGAGAAAAGCATGATGTAATGAGAGAGTCGGGGAGATGTGGAGCACGGCCACATCCTGGAAATGTGCAAAAGGGAATGGGAAGGGGAGGCGGAGAGCATTTGGAAGCCTATTAAATGAGGGGTTATCATCTGATTTATGTAAATCACTTCAAATGCCTTCATTTATTAAAAGTATTAAGCTGCATTACTGTTTGCCTTTGGTCTCTTAATTTGGTTTCTAATGTCTAAAACAACTGTTGAAATTAATTTGAAATTAATGTTCCTATGTAATTACTTAATGAATCTCACATTCACTGCCCTTAGCTCTCAGTTGACAAAGGATCTCACCCACCGCATGTAAGAGGTTGGAATACCGACTGTGATTTCAAAGCGGTTGCTAAATTATAGTTTGCAAATATTTTACATTTATATCACACACTTCATCTTGAAGGATCTCGGTGTGTTTGAAATGTTACATAACATTCATTCTTCAGTTAAACTCCATCACAAAACTTTCTGGGCATCAATCTTCTTACTTCCCTGCATGCCTTGGAATTAAATCAAATTTAGCTGTATTATTATGCAAACACAAAATCATACCTGCATTAAAAGATGATTGTTCGGGCTGTAAAGTCAGACACTTAAAAGATAGGAAATGCTGGAACTGTAACTTCCGTGCCATATAAATTCCTTTTTCCATACATATGTATTCTCATAGCCTTTAATTTTATGATCATATATTTTCCTATACTCACCCCCTCCCCCAGGGGACTTAGTTAGTCCTTGTTAGTGTTCAAGAAAAAACAGGATAAGAAAAAATAAGGTCCAAGAAAAAGCTAGCAGGGGAAGGCAGCGACTTGTGGAGTCCTTGCCTCATTCCTTACAAAAGCTGCTAAGGTTGTAATGCATGTTCCTCCTTTTCTGGGTGGCTGACTTGATACCCCATAAATCCTGATAGGCAGAAATGCTGAATATGCACAGCAGTAACAAGCTAAAGAAACATTGGAACGTGCAGAGCTTTTTATGCAGTACCAAATCCAGTGAAACATGAGGTCCTGGGGTCTCACACCCAACACTTAAATCTAGCATACACTTCAAAGAGGGGAAAACACCTCCTGTCTCCCAGCGATGGTGGAAAATGTGTTAGAGCATTTGCAAAGCACGCAGGCTGCTGTGATCACTGAGACCCAAACTTACTCATTCTGTACAGCAGAATGTGGACATGGCATAGTCGATAGTGAACAAGACACATTGTGACCCAGGCACAGAAAGCATCTTGGGAAGCTGCCTGGCGCTCTTGCGCAAGCTAGCAGAGGGAGGCAGGGGCCCAATGAGAAACAGCAAGGGCTTTTCTGAGACAAAAGAGGTGACACAAAGGCCTTCCAGACAGCCTTAATTCGGACTGCTCATCATTTTGTGTGTTTATCTGTGACTTGCATTTCTTCTTCAGTGTGTAAAGCTTCTTAAGGATCAAGGTAAAGGGAGAGCACCAAACTGGTTGGCAACCAGGGACCGTTTGGAGCTTTCCTCTGAGGCAGCTGAACAGTGCTTTCCCTCGGGACATATACAGCATCTAGGCCAGAGTGAGCTCACCTTGCCCATACTGCAAACCACCACCTCAGTATTCACATCGAGGAGAGCTGTAGGCAGCATGCCACATACCCCGGATGGCTCAGGCTGATGACACTGTGCCCCAGTCTCACAGCTCAGATGAGGGGTGGGCTGGGGAGGAGGTCAGGTCCCCAAACCTTTGTCACCTGAATCTCCTTCCCACAATGGGAAACAAGAGACTACCCAGACAGCCCAGACAATAGCTACACACACATCTCTGCATGTTGTCCTACTTTCTCAACTAGACAGACCAAGTACTCCTCTGCTCGGATCATTGCCCAGCCTCCCTCGCTCCACCACCATTGCCAGGCTGCAGATCCTCCTTCCCTGTTCCCTGTCTTCTCTCAGCATGTCCTCCCTCACACCCCCAAAGCATTCTTATCTCCCACACATTCCTCAGCTAACAGGCATCACTGGAACATCTCCAGGAAACACCTCCGAAGAAAACCTCTCCCAGCATAGCCAATCTAAAAAACTCAAGCCTCAAAGCACATGGGAAGATTAGCTCCTTTTAAAGTTGTATAGCAGGCAAAGTAGGCTAAATTGCTACCATGATGGGCTGTCCAACCACCTCACCTTCCCTTTGGAACACCAAAGCTGTCAAAGATGGGAAAAAAAAAAGTCTTTATCTTGTCTCAAAACCAGTTGGGGTTTAAAACTTTTAGAAAGAAATAAAACAGCCAAACTGCAGTAGAAAAGTTCCCAAGTAATTATTATACTAGAAAGTTTAAGAGGAACCATATGACCATCCAATAAACTTGAGGGCAAAAAAAATTAAGACTAGAGTGGTAATTACCCAGGCCATCAGCTGCCATGAAGTGCTTGACTTCGCTATAAGCTACATACTCACAGCTCTTTGCACGACTCCTTGTTTACTCCTCTGCAACAAATTCTCTTATGCAGAAAGTATTACATGACCCTATCATCAAACCAACCTTCAAAGCACATTGCACTCTTCTTTTTCCCAGCTGGGGTTTCAGGTCCTGTGCTAGCAGCTGAAGATTGTTACAAGAGCACAGAGCCATCAAGCTACCTCAACCCAGGCTTCCCTTCCAGTTCTGCTTTTGTGAAGAAAGCAAAAAGATAACTGATAGAAGACAACTGTGGCTCAGCAAAAAAAAAAAATGCTGCGGGAGAGATGCTTTTCTACCTCTGTGGTTTCATCCTGCTGGTTTCCAGAACACCATAATGGAAAGCAGCTGTCCCTACCCAAAAACTGCACCAGACATCTTTGTAATTCTGTCATCTTCTTTTGGTCAGCCTCATTACTTAACTTCCCAATGTTGATGCATTGATAACACCAGCAATCCCCGGAATGGTACTGAACATACTTCTTAAGCTCCCACCCCTAACTCAAAGATGTTTGCATTGTTATTTGATGCTCAATACAGTTCTCATTTGTTACTTGTCAAAATATGATCTTGAGGAATTTGCATGAGCCACGCACTTCAATCTGAACAAGTCACTTTCTTGAGCATAGGGAAAAATCTGCCTGAAACAGCCTCCCTTTCTTTTCCCAGGCAGCACAGAACTAAAGGCATCCAGCATGGTCTGGCACATTATGCTTTGCAGAACCACTCAGATGACAATGGGAGATCACAGTCTTTACAGAGCTATCGTCAGAAAGCACTAAGGAGCACAGTGAATCTTGCCTCCACCATAAATACAGCACCACCCACATACTTTGGTGAGGGGGAAGTTTCCTAGCATTCTTCATTAATAAACACAATTATAACAGAAAACACTCAGTTATTTAGTTAACAAAGCATTTAATACCGTTACTGCAGGTCCATCAACGAACACCTTTATTCTGAAAGCTCATTTTAAGTAACACCTCTGCTTTCCTACAGGGAACTGCTGAAAAAGCAAGCAGATAATTCAAATTCCATGAGTATATAGCTCTATTTGCCCCTTCATTAAAAAAAGAAATAATTCATAATTTGCAATTATGGCCTACACTTCCAGGATCACCACATCTCCCTACACCTTGGCACACATCAGCTTTAACAGCTCCTCTGGGGAGGCTTCATAGAATTGGTAATAGGTTCTGCAATTTCCACCTTCTGTTTTCTAGTTCAAAGAGTAATCGAATCCAGTCACTGCTGCTGTATCTATTTGGCAACTATTTGTTGGCCTCCATGAAATGAGTTGGAAGTTCGATTTCCGTTCTCAGCAGGCATGTCTGTGTGATAGAGGAACTGCTGTAAAAGGCAAATTGGAGGCAATTTCAGCAGAGACTCCTAGGCTTAAACAAGCACAAGAACAGAACTTTTTTCACCTCCAGAGAAGTCTCACCTCTAACAGGCTTGAGAAATGACAGGACAAGATTAGAGTTCAGATTTCTGCTGTTGTAAGATGCACATTGAAGTGTGTTTTAGCTTCTGAGTCTATTAAACTGGTTCTCACATGAAATTACTAACAAAAATTAAACCAAGTCATTATGAAAGAAAATCTTGAGGCAAAGTAAGCTTTATCACTCCCCAAAGCTCCTTTCTACTGCTGCCGCACTTAAATTGGAATACATGAGTATTTTATTTCCCCATGATATCTCCACATCCCCTACCACAAGCATTCACTAGTCTTCATACCGGTGCTTCTCTAGCTCCCCATGACAGAAACTGGTGCAAAAGCATCAACCACTGACAGATCATTAGTAGAAATCTAGGCAAGTCTGTGAATTCTGTCACACAAGTTATTTCAGAACTGAAATACAAGTTACTAGGTTATTAGAGGCTGAACATATCACTATGCTAAGATTAAAAACTTTATTTTTATACAAAACAATAATAAATCCAAGCAGATAATGAACTGTGTCTTCTCATTCTCCACCTTTTCTTCTTTTCTCAATATAGTCTATCTACAGTTCAATGTTAAACCACTCCATATTCAGCAAAAACTATGAGGTTTCCATCTTGTATCCATGTTTTTCTAATTCAGCTCTGTATAGAAAAAAAGATAAGCATGTTAAAACTTATAAATAAAATACTGTCAAACATTTGGGTTTTTTATTAAATATATTGCACAACATGCAATCATTTTAGAATATGAACATGTCATACTGCTTTTTGGCTCATACCAACAGCCTTAAGCTCACTTATTCTCTAAGTTCTTCAGCTTAGTATCTTAGATCACTACAAGTGACTTCTCAAGTGAAAAACTGAAATACTTGTTTTAATCATAGTTATTGCCTTCTGACCCACCACGGCCGGAGTACAAATACAGCAAAAGCAGCACCTGTGAGCCTGCAACAATTCTAGAGGCATTAGAGAGCATAAAAATGCATCTTTCATTGTTATTCCCAAGGTTTTATTAAACCAAACAAGCTTCCTAATCTGAGTGATTTAAATGCATGTGCGTCCAAAATTATTTTAACTTTTTCCTTGTTTGTTTTAAACAAAACTACCTCCTAACACATCAGCCAGAAAAGCATCCCATTTTATCTCTAGCCTTAGTATAAGTGTATCTGGATACCGTAGTCAAAACCTCTAAAAATATTTCAGGTTGGTTTATATACTTAGCAGTGGAATTTTAGAAAGACTGCAGCGTTTTCTTTCTAAAGATGAAAGAAAACCACACTGCAAGCAAGAAACACTGCAAACTGTCACTGTAGCACTAGCATACAGTCACCAATACTACAGGCTACAATTAAGGCACAGTTACTGAAGGTCTGTCAAGATCATCCATGCTCCTCAAGAGTTACACCATCCCTTGATAGTGTGTTTCACTACATATCAATTTGTTTTCCAGTATTAGTTTAACTGCCTTTCAACCTTATAAGAAACAACTACACCAAAGACTATTTTTGTATTTTCTACATAAAGAATTGCTTTTAACAGAGGGGTTTTCTTAAGGGAGATCAACCTAGGAATTGTTTAATCAGGCTGTATTACAGTTTGCTCCTCGTGCAACATACTGAGGGATTATTATAAAATGTGACTTTGTATTGATGCCTGAAACAATTCAAGTTATAATCATGCATCAGTAAAGGATTAACTGAAACTGTAATGTGACAAAGAGGATTAAACAACTGGATTAGAGGTACCCAAATTATTATCACTTTCTTAAAAGTATGTGATGAATAATTACTTCGCTGCTGTTGCTTATTGACGTTATGCTTATTACACACAAGAAGGGAACCATAACATTTATACAGATAACTGACCTCTAGAAAAACTGTCCATTTGGACGGAGAGCAACAATGTTACTTGAGGGTATAGAAAAAAAATCTGCAACAACAAACTTCAGATACCATGTAGCACAGAAGAGAATCTTTGATCCCTTGTCATTAATCTTTCCAGCACAATTGAGTTTTCACACATATGTAGAAAAGTCCTTAGAAAAGGATTTATTCATGTTAAATTGAAAAGAAGTGTCAACTGCATCACAATTTGCAGAGACTCTTTGTACTGTCTGAGTTGCGTAACACAGAAGCAGCCTGAACACGTCAATGACATAAGGCATATTTCAGGGATCACTACAACGATTAAAAGATGAAATGCCTCACTGTGCTGCAATCCTTTAAGTCTGGTTCTGAAAGGCTTTAGATAAAAAAAGCACAAAGCAGAGCTTTCATTTATTTCAGTTTCAGATCTCTCTTTTAAGTAAGCAGATTTCAAACAGATATGCCATTTTTAACATTTTACCTATCTTCTAGAACAGAAAGTTAAAGTTACCTTAGCTGATTGGAGAAATCATCTTCTACATTGTCATCATCCCAGTTGTCTTCCCAGACATGTGCATCTTCATCTTCATCTAAACCAGTCCAGTCTAAAGACAGGAAAAGCAGTCTAAATATTGCATGCTCCATTGCTTTGGCACTGTGTCTTACTGATGGATTAGCTCAGCCTTTGGGTAAGGTAGACTTCTGCTGATAACTTCAACAGAAAAGTCTGGAATATATTTATGTGCTTATAAGACAAAGATCTAAAACACACCTACACAATTTAATAAAAAAAATGCAACTTCGTTAAAAAAAATCATTACACACTTCACAGCATAGCCTTCAGGATTACACATTCATAAAGACATTCTGCACACAAATGGACAAGCTGCAGCACTGTAAAAAGTAATGTTGAGTATTTGACTCCTGAAAGTTCAACAAAGGTGTGCAATTCCAGGTTTGTATTTACACACTTTTGTCTGATTAAAGAAGCAAACATGTATCAACTGCTTCTGCCAACATACATACACACAGATCCTCACTTCACTCAGATCGCATGCAGTCTATGGATAAATGCCAAAACCGTATTTGTGATGCAGAAGCAAAGGCAAATTGAGACAGGCATCTGCAAACAGTAGTTGCTACCTGAAACCAGCTACTTCTAGGCTTGCAAGAGAGCAGAAGCTCTTTCCTTACAGAGGAAAGACACTTCATTTGCTAAGCTGTTATTTTTCCTATAATATAAGCTGGCACATCCCTCTTGGCAAATTACTCACCACTCACTTAATGATTCATTATTCAAAAAAAAACCCTAAAAATAATTAGTTACTTTAGAAAAGTAACAAAAATACTCAGAAAGTCTCAGAATTACTGTATAAATACCAGCTGGTTTACTCCACTGGGGAACAGTTTCTCACTTTTCTCCTACTGAAAGACACCACATTTTCCCAATGTTACTAAAATAGGCACCCCCTTAATTTTGATACTTGTAACCTTGTATTTCTGAATGCCTGTTAATATAGTTAAAGAGATAACACTATTCTTCCCTTACAACTCAGTAAGCCACCTGCTGCCCATCCAGAGAAAGCTTTGAGGCCCAATTAACATTAAACATCAATGGGGGGTAAGGGAGAAGTTAGCAGGGTAAAAGATTAAACACTATTTCACTGTGAACAACTAACTTTCTAAGAATGAAGGTGGGTCCTTGCATTTTCTTCTCCTTTTTCTAACACTGACAGGCAAAAAAAATTAGTATTTGAGATTCACCAGGACAGGAAAATCCATTTGTAACTGATTAGACATACACACATTCGAGGCATTACAATTAAACTTCCCTACTTAAACAAACTGGACAATGGGAAAAGATGAGGGAACACAGAAATCCTTCTGGTCTAAGGACAGCAAAAGAAGGAATTGGGAAGACAAGGTGAAGAAAAACTACAGTATAAAAATGCATTATTTGAATTTGATTGTACTGCTAGATGCTCAAAGGCAAGGACTTCTATTTTAGAACCATCTGCAATAAGATTCACTTGTTTGTACTCAATGCATTATTTTTGTCAAAATAAAAAAGCTTTGCCACTCACCATTTATCTGGATTTCAAAGAGACAAAAAGCAAAGCTCAATTGTTTAAAGTGAGCACCAAATCAAACTATCTACCTCAGATCTACAAATTGAAAAGAATATAAACCCTAGTAACTAGCATGTGGCACAGCAGCAGTTTCAATCATAAAAGGTCAGCTGAGGAGTCTGCAAAAATATGCCCCAAATCACACACTGAGCAAAGAGTCAAAAAGGCCCATGTCGCCTTCCTCACTGGGAAGTGTAAGGGACAATGAAAGTAAAGCCTAAATTATATTCTTATTGCTACAGCAACAAGATTCTACAATATCTGTATGTTGACACTATATCCCAGAATTGCACACTATTCTTCCCAGTTACACTATATGCCTGTAACTAAATAAAAGTCAAAAACTACATAGCATTATCTGGGATTGAAAGAACCAGAAGCATTCGAGAGCCTGCTACCATTAAGCACTACTGCCATATAGACCAAAATTACAAAATCAATTTTGATAAACTTGTCACAGCTGGACTCCTTAAAAAAAAAATTATACTGATCACAGACTGCCATATTTTGCATTTGGGGAAAAAAACCAAAACCAACAAACAAAAACACAAAAATCAAAACAAAAAAAACCCAAACAAACAAAAAAAGCACCAACCAAAAACCCTCAGAAAATCCTGTAACGTTACACATTGCATTTTACATTCTGAAAAGCACTGTACAAAAAGTTCTTAAGTGACCAATTCACATAGACTTGAATCTGCCACACTGTACTTATGAAATACTTGAAATAAAGCGTCCAGTAAAAACAGGACAGGTCTGTTTCTGATACGTAAACTTGACTTGATAGATTGTTTGAAGAAAATTTTAAAGTCAAAGAAATGCCCCAAATGCCAGTGCTTTCATCCTTTAATGCAAGTTTGCATTATCTAATTTCCCTGGGATAAAAGCTGGGGAATAGAATGCAAAGACTTTCTACAGCACAGAAAGCGGTGCTTTAATTTGAGAGAAAAATAATTTGGTATGGGTTTGAGCACATAGTTATCATGGTTCTTTCCTAAGCACTTAGGACAGCATTCAAAGTGGCCTGCACATTCATTGTAACATCTCAAAACTATCACTTCACCTGAGGATTTAAATGGGCCTCTTTAGCAGTTAGGTTTGTTTTATGCAGGAGAGATCTGCAAAAAGCCTGATGGTGGTCACTCTTTCATAAACTTCTACCCATCAAGTTTGTACAGTACCTGGTTTTACTAGCACAGTTAGAGTCAAGTACAATTAATTTCACCTTCCGTAACAGAAATTCAGTGCTCTGACCAATCCAAGGTTGGTTCAGAAGAAGGCTGCTTCATCCCACTGCAAATATTTAATTTACATTAAGTAAGATAAACATTTTTTGCCTGTTTAGTAAACACATACGGAAAAGAAGGGCTAATCTTCTCAGTTCAGCTTAGCTATCATCTTAACTATGTTAAGAATTTTATCTGTCAGGAAGCACAAAAACATTTTTACTGGTACTGAAGGAGTTGGAACACATTAGGCTTGTGAGGCCACAAAAAAAGCAAAGCAACACTGACATTGCACCCATCATATTTTAGGTCATTGCTTATTATCCACAGCTTGAGACAATTTCCAGAATTAAGGACCTAGAAAACAATCATGCCCTTACAAGGATCTTCTTAAGACTGTATCTGTAAAAAGACATGAAATATTTTATCAAAGTCCGGATTTAATTTCCTCATTCAATATATTCGTACCTGTGCAAAGCAAACCAACACATAAATATTTGTGCTTCAAAAGGCAAAGCGATTCAGGCAAATTCTGAACACATTACTTCCTCTTCACACGTTTCCCCGTCACACTCGGTTCCTAGCCCTCGTCCTCCTATCCCCCGCGATTCCCATCTAGAGCGCCGAGGAGCACCGCATCCCCCGCACTCGAATCCAGCTCTCCCGCACAGTGACACAGCACTTCGGACGCGGCGTGCCCAGCACCGTGAAGCCCACAGACCGGGCATCGTCAACAGGGTCGTGCTTAAACCCGGCTCCGGGGCACCGCAACCCCGCACCTCGGACCGGGACACGGGGGCCGGAACCCGCGAGGCACCGGAAAGCTGCTTCCGTACGGCTGAAGCGGGCAATGCGGGGACGTCTCACACCGCCGCAGCGGCTCTGAGCGCTGCTCACGGGCAGGGCACCTCAGACTATCCGCGCCCGGGCCCTGCCACCATTCCCACCCGCCCCAGGCCCAACGCTCCTCTCCCGACACAGGCCGCGGCCTACCGGCAGCACCGCCCTCACCCCCAACCCTGCCGCCTCTTTTTCCGTCCCCACCCCTCCCGGCACCTTCGGCCGGGAACTCCTCAAACTCGTCGTCCTCCTCCAGGAGCCCCAGGTCGACCGGCTGCTTCTTCTCCGACATACTCGGCCCGCCACCCTAGCACCGCCGCCCGCCCGCGGAGACTGATGGGACGCAAGCGGCCGCCACCGCGCCTGCGCCCTGCCCGCGCCCGGCTCCGGGCCGCCGGCCGAGCCCCGCCCCGCTGCGCTCCGCCCGGCCCGGCCGCGGCCCGGAGGCGCCCGGCGCTCGCGGGAGCTCCGCGTTGGTCTCGTCCTGACCGGACTGCCCCGCGCTGCTTCCCGCCTCTCGCTGGAGCAACTCAGGGTGCCCTCGCTGGCGCCGGCCGCCCGCCGGCCCTTGCTCACCGCCGCACGGCCGCCGGTTGCCGCCTCCGGCGCTGCCTGCCTTGACCCGCGGGAGCAGGTGCCGTCAGGAGGCTGGGGAGAGAGGAGGCCATAAACTGGGATATGCGCCCGCCGCCGCCTGTACGTGATCCCGCTCTCCACAGCGGCGGTCAAACCGGAGCGAGTCAGCTGCCGGGCTGGAGGTAACGAGGCTGAGCCCTCCAGGATGAGCTCGGCCCCCTGGAGCTGGCTGGAGTGCGGGAAGATACCCTCTGTGGGGAGCATCAGATGGGTTTTCAGTCAATACTGTGGGTAGAATAAATCTGTCCTCTGCTACACTAGACCAAATCTTACAAGCCCCTGCTGCTGAACACATCTGTTCTCTTCATAATTTTCCATTATTGTTTTATATTCAGGCAAATCCTCCTGAATGAAGATAGGCTGAGAAAGTTGGGGCTGTTCAGCCTGGAGAAGAGAAGGCTGCGTGGAGACCTCATAGCAGCCTTCCAGTATCTGAAGGGGGCCTATAGGGATGCTGGGGAGGGACTGTTCATTAGGGACTGTAGTGATAGGACAAGGGGTAACGGGTTCAAACTTAAACAGGGGAAGTTTAGATTAGATATGAGGAAGAAATCCTTTACTGTAAGGGTGGTGACGCACTGGAATGGGTTGCTCAGGGAAGTTGTGAATGCTCCATTGCTGGCAGTGTTCAAGGCCGGGTTGGACAGAGCCTTAGGTGACATGGTTTGGTGGGAGGTGTCCCTGCCCATGGCAGGGGGGTTGGAAGTAGATGATCTTAAGGTCCTTTCCGACCCTAACTAGTCTATGATTCTATGTATCAGCCTTCTGTCCTTCTAATCTATAACCTGTGGTGTTGCGGTTTGGGTTTCTATTTTTCTTCTGGCAATCAACATACTATTCCAAAACCTACATGGAATTTATGATCTTTTGATTTCCTTGTCCATCACATCAGAGAGACAAGGAAGCAGCTTGAAAGGGAGATCATGACTAGACTGTCAATAAGAGTCTGGATGTTGCATGAAAAATAAAATGCCTCATTTTTTAAATATTCTGAAGTGTATTCATTTCACTTAATTCTAGATTCTGTAGATGATTTAAACAAAGGCAAAGTTCAGCATTTACTACCCTGAACAAGTCTTTGCATGTGGCGGCTCCGATGGCTTCTCTCTAGGCAATCACCTTATAACAGTACTGCCAGTTTGTTGGAGGGGTTGGGTTTTTTCCCTTGCTTTGTGAGAAGCTGATTCACGAGACAATGACTTGCACAGCTGGCTTATGCTGTGTCCTAGATTTAAAGTCAGGGAAACAATGAACAAAAACTGTGTGGGAATTCATATATATGGATCACTTTTAACCCAGTATAAGCATGTTCTGGCATGTGGCCACAGTTAAGGCAAGATGAGAAATGAGCCCTTCTGCCAGATGAAAGGTCTAATCAAGTGGTCACATTTTATGTGACAGAAGGACTGACACTGGTGATTGTAAAAATCATGAGAACTGTGGTTTAATAAGATATGGAATCTAGTATAACTTGGCTGGGAATTTCAGCAGGCCATGCTTTTTGGAATAATGGCTATCCTGTTCTATCCAGAGAGTACAAGATAAAGTGAATAGGGGTCTGTCATATCAAAAGCTTGCAAAGATCCATGATCATTCAGTTACTAAGGCCCACATCCAAACCCTCTAGTTTTTGCCTTATGTAGAACTTAACTATGGAGTTTGCAGCGCACTGGGGAATACTGAGATGCTCAACTGCACCTAGATTATCTAAGAAAAATGCAACGTGGAAACTCCTATGAGCAAGTAGCTTCAAGTAGCCCTGGATCAGGAAGCAGCTTGAACTTGTTTTGAAGTTTTATGTATCTGCTGTGGAGAAAAAGATACAGTAGTCCTTTCCACTCCCTTTCTTCTCCTTCTCTGCCAAGCTGCTGGTTAGGAAGCTCTGGAGTGCCAGCAGAGGGAATGCATACTTCTCTAGGGAATATGACCAGCTACTGCACAGGTAAACAAGGAAAATCAAGGACTCCAGAAGCAGTGTCTTACTCATGTCAGGACTGACTGCAGTCAGTCTTAGATCTCAGTCATCCTTTGTATTTCCAATCTGTGGAGCTTAGTATTCCCATATCACCAGTAAGCCAAATTTAATCTTATATTATCACAAAAATCTACAGCGTCAATTCTCCTCCTTTTATTATAAGTAGCAAAATTTTTTAATGATTCTTTTTAATTTGTGGTTTCTGGAGTTTTATGGTTAATTAAGGAGCTTATCTCTTGTTTAAAATGGAGAAAAATAAGCTTCTAGCCAAAGCAGTTAGAAAAGAGCTTGAAAATATGAACAAAAATTATTTCAGATTTATCTATTTTACTTGTAAGATTGTTTAAAACAATGGATTTGAAAATAAAAGCTTTTAGTACATTGGTTTATATCCAATACCACAGGTTTGGGAAGGCTGAAATTCACATTACCTTATCCAGCCTTTCTAGCAGTCATCTCCTAGATGGATAGACACTTCATTGTGATTCTCCAGCCCCTTTAGCTCACTGCTAGTAAGGTCTCCAAGGACAAAGGTATTTGCCATGCCATGTTTCTCACATCAAGGTATGCCCATCCTACATTGTCTGAAGGACCTGATCTGTAAGGAATTCTCCAAGCCAGCCCGCTAGACTTTGCAGGAAGAGTTGCCTGGTGGTATTTTCACTCTTGGTGGTGCAGATTTGATGGGTAAATAACTCAGTCTGAACACCAAATAGTCTGTAAAAGAGAAATTATCCTTGCAGTTGGTTGGTGTGGGTGATGCACCATATCCCAGATGTATGCTCTCAACCATAGACTATACAGTAAACAAGTAGAAAGAACTTCTCTTCCTCCAGGTAGTTGTTAGAAAACAGATTTTACTGCCAGTCTTGTGACTGCCTTAGTGGAGGCACATTCTTAAATTATATTTTCTTCAGGTTTCTTACTGGCATAATTAGGTAGCTTTTTACTCAGTCTGTAGGCTTCATATATCCTGTACCTCACTGCCCCCAGGAAGCATGTAAGGAACTTAGATTTCTCCTCTGAGAAAAAACATCTTCAAAGTATACAAAGCATCACAGCATCTAAAAATTTGGTGGTGCAGTTTATAATACTCAAGCCTTTTGGTGGACCCCATTGACCAGTCTTCTTTCTGTAGAGAAAAGAGCATAAGGACTGAGCTGCCCAGAACAGATTTCCCAGTGTGAAAAGATATTTGAAAGGTGACTGGAGAGTGTCCAAGCCCCAAGTACAACTGGAGTTTGCTAGTTTCAAAATGGACCATCAAGAAAAAGAGTTGACATTCAGCATCTACCATATGCAGTCAGAGTGGGAAAAGGCCACTGATACCTAATCACAAGATACTGCTGTTGATTTTTGGTTTAGCCTTCTCCTGTTGCAGTCCCAAGACCAGTGGCAACCTTTACAATCACCAATCCTGTATCTTACGTGAACAGAGGACACACAAAGCAAGGTTTTGATCAAATTGGAGAAGGCACTTCCTGCATTACCAAAACAACATAAGAGATCTGCTTTCCTGGAGCTGCAGCCCCTGCACAGTACATCAGCTACATGCTGAATAGGTTGATCTTCCAGGACCAACAGCCTGACACCGTTGGATGCTTCATCAGAGAGGCCTAAACACCTGTTCCCTGGAAATTAAAGGAAGATAGATTTCAGTGGTTTGGGATATGACCGTTTCTATTAAAACCTTAACTTGAATATACCATTAAATGTAAGCATGTTTGAAATAACTGAACAAGGTAGTCAGTCCTTCTATTATTATTTCTAGAGCTGCAGAGCAGCTACTTACTCAATATGATTTAATTTCTTTATTTAGCATGTTTTATGCATTAGTATCAGAAAAGCCTGTCTTTCTTTTGGCAAATGTTACTGCAAGTTGTCTAGCAGAGAGGTGAGATTATGTAGATTTATTTATTCAGTGTAATTTGCATAAATGAAAAATGGAAATAGAGCTTTTTTTCTGAATTAGAGCCTTTTTCTCTTTAATGTGAAACAAGAAAGTGTGCAGTTCACACTAGTTCAGATTTCCGCATTTATTTTTAGGGGGGGCTGTCATTTTGATGCCTGGACATATTTTATTCTGCTTGGATGGTTTAACGGCTGAAAGCATGTTCTGAGGAAAAGATTAAGAGGAGGAATTAGAACAGATTGGAAATTAATTTGTTTATAAGCAGTTGAAGATGTCCTGTTGAAAAAAAATCTCAGAGCCATGCTAAGGGTTTTAAATACCTTCAGTAAACTGTTGTTTTGGAGGTCTTCATGGTCCAGTGCCTATTCAGAAAAACTCTATGGTGCAAAGAAATTTGGCATTGTGTGTATTTGATCCTTCTGGCTGCATCAACGTAATGTGAAGTCCGTGTGCAAAGGCACTACATTTAATGAACTGCCAGCTTGGACGCATCTGGCTCAGACCAGTGGTGCCCACACAGTTTATCTGGATGGGAGGGAGACTGTGATACCATTATGTATCCAGGAAAGAACCTAGTTCCTGGAAAAACAACAACAACAACAACCCAACCAAAACAAATGAAAAAGCCCAGGAAAGCTTACTACCATTGTTACCATTCAGAATGCAAGAATTGACCCTGCAGTGCAGAATATCTAACCTGTGTTACAGCGCCTATCTGGCAGTTCAAGCACTGATCGCTGTATCTTGGGAATCCCTTCAGAGTTGGTGTTCCGTGTCTCAGGACAGCGCTGCATTTCTTGCTGTAGCTTTTTTGATTAAACTGAAGACAAAAGCATATCCTACATTCAGTGCATCTGGACGTTAGGAATGGATTGCCCCACTCCTTTCAATAGCTCGGTGCAGCTCTGGACCCATGGCATTATTCCATAAGGTCAGTGCTTTTGGTTTGCCACTATTTATTTACTCATGTCTGCAGTGGTCCTCTTTTTCTCTCCAGCCGCTCCATCATTCACCAGCACCTCTTGGTAGCCCACCCTGCTCCCACAGCCCATCCTTTCTCTGAGCTGACCCTCACTGAGGTCAGGATGTGATTAGGTGGCTGGAGATCATAAGGAATATTAATCACAGTGAACACTCAGATGTTGCTTTACAGACTTCCTTATGTGAAATACACTGTGGCAAGCTATCAGGTTACTAGTGGCTGAAAAAGAAACAGTTCTCTCTTCACCCTTGACAGTCAAAAGAAAGTTTGATTTATTTTCTCATTTTCAGTTAATCTAAAGGCAGCTGGGCAGTATTGCTACAAAGCTTTAGCTGTGTGTCATTGTAATAGGGGAATATGTTTGTTCACTTCTGCTCTCTTCCTCTCTCTAATTGTTCTATTGTCTTTCCGTTTTCTCTCCAATTTTGGGCTGACAAAATGTCTCCATGGGTTTAGCCCTCTAGCCAAAACTTAACGGGCTTCTAATCAAGAGCTAACACCACCAGCAGGCTATTTCCTGTCTTTGTTTACCATTCCTGGTATCATCTTTCTTCTCTCAGTGCATCATAGCAAATTTTCACCATTATTTGCCTTTGAATCTTTCTCCATACAGGGTGCAGGAAGCTTCCTATGTATAGTTCTTTCATTTTCTGACCACTCAATCTCTGGCCTCCCAGCTTAACACCCTGGAAGAGTAGCAGATGAATCAAGAACCAGATTTTGAAAAGCCAAGTCATCCTGGGATAGCCATATATTCCATGCAGCTGTATCAGCAGAATGTTTATTGCTGAGCCGCAATGCAAATTGTACTGATATTTAGAACACGTGTACTGATGTTTAGAACATATAATCACAATGTGATTAATTACTTGCTACCATTCAATACAACTTGCATTTCCGTGCAAATATCAATACCGTCAGGGTACAATTCAGTTGTCTAACCTAAGGTTTCTAACCTTGGTTGACATGCCCTGAAGCACAGGGGTGCCCGATAAAATCTGGGAGACCTAGGCCCTGCCCAGTGGAAGTTGGAGGTGGGGCTAAATACCCGAGGGTTTCTAAAATGGTAGCAGTTGACTACGTTTAAGTGACTGAGTCGCACTCCTAGTGCATGTTGTAATAACTGCCATTGGTGCTTAAGTGTCTTTTTCATGTTACTGCACAGCTGCCTTTGCTTATTTCTGCCAAATCTACTCTGAGAATACTATGCTGTGGTAACCCATGAGGTATTCACTGGATAGGTTAGTATGAATCATTAGGAATCAGGTGAACAG
This sequence comes from Myiopsitta monachus, assembly GCA_017639245.1. NCBI lineage: Eukaryota > Metazoa > Chordata > Aves > Psittaciformes > Psittacidae > Myiopsitta > Myiopsitta monachus. The sequence continues at coordinate 6,046,335 of CM029919.1, forward strand.
AGAGGGCCTGTTTTTCCATGTAAAACATCCTTCTACCTTTACATATCTAGATAGTGGCTAAGATAGCGCCAGGATGAAGTTCAAAACAAAATCAAATATTGTAGCGTGGGAAGAATTACCAAGCATTATTTCTTTGTTTGGTAGGTAAGCATAGCCACTGATTAGCAGTCCTGGCAATCTTAAGAACATATTGACCATTTCAAGGGCAAGAGTCAGGCCACTGAGCTTAAGGCCACCCTCACCTTAGGGAGCTTACTAAGCCAGGCAGCCTCTCTGGACTCTCAGTTCAGAAAACTGAGATGCCCCATTCCTGGCAGTGTTCAAGGCAGGGTTGGATGGGGCTTTGAGCAACCTGGTATAGTGGAAGGTGTCTCTGCCCATGGCAGGGGGGTTGAAACTACATGATCCTTAATGTCTCTTCCAACCCAAACCATTCTATGATTTTATGATTCTATGAAAACAGAGATAAATGGGCTTTTCCAGGTAGAGATTCAGAGCACCTGGGTTAAGTATCAGCCCTGAAATGTAATTTGAAGGGACCTGTCTCATCTCTGACTATATTAGCAGCCTAGGAAGACTTGCCTCATAGTTATGTGCTGAAAGTCAGGGGATGGATATAATCTTTTACTGGCTTCGGTACCAGCAGTCACCCTCATTGGCCACATTTTTTCCTTTAGTGAAGTTTCTCAAAGGCATTTGTAGCCCAAGTGTATTTGCCTAGGTTGGTTATCAGCTCAGCTGTCTCACATGGAGCTTCACCAGTGTGTCTGGTGGGAGATGGCAGTGTCAGTTAGGTGTCACTCAGAGCTTGCTGCTGTGTGTTGGCTTTTCCGTGCTGGTAAGCAGCTCATACTCGCTGCACTTCCATCCCCCTGGGGCTTGCTTTTTACCCCAGCCTTGGCTGTCATTCAGCTGTTCTGCAATGTCACAGGCAATACAATCTCAGCTCAGAGAATTTCACTTAATTTTATTTATTGCAAATTATCAGTAACTTTTAATTACTGATTTGGGTATTGAGGGGAAAAAAAGAGCAGAGAAACACATTTCCTCATCTTTCCTCAGGATCAGCTTCAGACAAACACTTCCCCTCCCTCCTCCCTCACCTCAACTCGCCTATTTTCACCACTGGTTCCCACTTTTGCTCCCTCCCAGTTCCTCCAGTGAGGTGAACCCAGGACAACAACCGTGCTGGCAACCCAGCCTCCTGCGCTACCAGCTGCTGCACAGAGGGGCTGCAAGGCCAGCCTGGCTAGAAAAGCAGATTGTGGCGCCTGTGGTGTGACCCAAAGCATTTCTTTTTATACACAGAATGCCACAGAGCCCCAAAACTCTTCCTCATATGTCCTGCAAAGCAGAGGATACCTTCTTCCTCAGAGTTCCTATTGAGCTGCCATGCCTCCTTCAGCATGCATAGAGGTTTTGATGAACCATATAGTGGTTTTCCACAGAAACGAATGAGGAAACACTATGACCCTAACAAGGCATCAATTTCTTTCGAAATGAGCGCACACAGGAGACTTAATCACTCTGCTCTTTATCTTAGATTACCAAGTGAAGTTGATGTAGTATGTCAAATCAGAACCACAAGGAGCTATTGGGTTAAGTCCTAATCTTAACCCAGCTCATCCATCCCTTCCACACTAGTGTAGCAGCTCAGGGCAGACTCTGGGCTGTTGTATGCACAACTATGCAAAACTAATAGTCCTTTTTGTTTCTGTTAGACAGTAATTTACTCTGAATGGCATGTTAAAGAAAACCCTAGAAAACAGATGCTCTCTGTTCCTGACTTGCTTTCCAAAGCACATAAATCTTTTGTAACTTTAATTCTTAGCCCCATAGCAAATACGGTAGCACCAGTGATAGCTGGAATGCTTATAAAACCAGCATCAGAATAAACAGTGAGCATAAGTCAAACCAATCTACAAACCCAGTCGTCTTACAGAGTATATATGTAAAATCCCTTTTATCTACATGTATATGTATACATAAATTCATTTATTTATGTGTACAATACTTATTAAACTACAACAGGTAAACTGTAGAATTAAGCAGGCTTATATGGTGCTACTTATTATTCTAATGTACAAAGCAAACTGAAAGTAGATAGGATCATCTACAGTAGTATATTACAGTTAAAAAGTGAGATTTGAGTACATCATTACTGAGGTTGGCTCAGAAAGAAAGAAAGTGAAAGATCTAAACTCATTGTCATGTGAGGAGTGCATTAGGAAACAGCTCCCTCAGTTTTACTGTTTCTCACTGTCTCTTTTGTAATACACAATAGGGGAGTCTTTTCTCTGATTTGCTTTTAAGGCTTTAGCACAATCAAAAGCTGGAGGTATTGTAAAGAAAATCTGCAAATAGCAGGAAAATGTCTTGTGGTGGCATTCTTATTCAGGCTCTGGGCCTGATTTTGAAAGATCCTGAACTCCCAGAGATGCCAATGCTAAGCACTTCTGCAGATCAGATCTTTGAGGTCTGAAAGATTGTTTTATAATCCTGTTTTCATGCTCTTGCAAACCTACAAAGTCATTTTTTTTTCCATGTAGTAGCACAGATTTTATTAAAACCATTTGGAACAGATATCCATGTTTTAAGGCAACAGTTTTATGCTGCCTGGTAAGATGCATAACTTTAGTCAGTGGAACAATTTCCCTCCTTTCAGGAAACTGATAATGTATTTGAAGTTAAGACACCATTAATTAGTTAAAAACCAAAGTCTCTCCAATGCTGGGACCTTTAAATCCTCTCCATTGCATCATTCTGCCTGCCTATGGCACTATCTTCACAGAAGTTCTTGCACATTAATGGCAAATGATTTATAGGCCATATAAAAAGAATGATGTTCTTTGTGTTTCATTGCTTTGTCATCTGTAGGGAGAAGGCCATATTTGCCATTGCGTCCTCCCTCAGAAGCGGTCTGAGGTGGCTGCAGTCTGAAGTATAACCAGAACAAAATGATAAGGTTTGAAATTGTATGTTCAGTGTTTACGCAGGCTGTATGTAAGCCACAAGGAAAAATGAGTTTGAACAATTACATGCAGATCTGAGAGATGCAACTGGAGCAATGGCTCTTCAATTCCCATAAATATGACTAAATATAGAATTTGATTTCCCAACCACTTATCACACACATGGTTTATTGGCACAGTGTAACTGAATCCATCCAAACGCCTGGTTCTTAATTTCTATGAGTTTAAACTAAAAGATAAAAAGAGAATTGAAAAAATTGATGTGCTTTTTAATGCTGAATAATGAAAGAGAGACATCACCAGATCTCATCTATGCTGACAGATACACAGAATTCCTAACTAGGATGTATAAGACTATTTTGAAGCACTGTATTTTGTCATACTCTTAATGACCATAAGGATCTCCCAATATTCAGCAAAGACTCTTGACAGCTGCCTTTTGGGTATAATGGGAAACCATCTCCCCTTAAAAGCAAAGAGCCAGTAGCAATTGGATTTTAGTTCCGCATGCAGCCAAACCTTACATACTGAAGTCCAAATTCTTTGAGATATTATAAGGTGGGTTTCAGCTATCTGGTGTTCACAGAACAGCTCCAGGTTCCTCAGAATTTACCCCTGTTATTGGTGTTACACCTCTTCTAAGGTAATTCCACCTTCCCTGCATTTTTAATGACTTTCAGAAGTGCCCCTATAATGTAGGCATTTTTCTTCAGCATTTAAAATGCTGATTCGATTGACAGATTCCTTATTTATTTTAGACAAGAGAAAATCCAATCGGAGGCATATGTAAGAACAAACAAAAACTGAATACAAATTGGCTAAACAATGTGGCTGGTAATCATAATAAAATTTAATCACTTTTTTAATACTCACATGGACACTTGCATACGTTATATGCATATGCACTATCTTATATACACACTGCAGATGGTCTTTTGCAGTTTTGCAGAAACTTATTTAACAAGCACATCTGAAACACTTATTGCATAGAAATCTCGAATTGTACATTTTAAATAATGATTTTCAAATGATAAAATGTAATTTTCTTTTATGGCTGTTACAAATTTATATTAAAGCTTCACTGAATTGGACAATTTCTCAGTAGAGTTTACTTAATGTTAATCTATTCATTTGGGGGTAAATGAAGAGCTTAATGGTGAAGCGATGTAACTAGAATACAGTCTCAAGTGGTGTGTTAGGTTTATCAATCAGTGAAAATTGTGCACTTGAGTGTAAGAGCACATGTCTATCCGTATGATTCTTACTACCTCAGTTAATTGAAACCCTTTTTCCACCCTGTTATCAATACTTGAAAAATAGCTCCAACCACATCTATTAACCAGTGTCTCAATAGACGCTTTATCAGCCCCATATAAATTGCATGTATTTTGCTGGAAAGCAATTTCACTAATATAAGGGTCAGTTCTGTGGTTCACTGGAGATGTTCACTCAGGAGGTGTTGGGGAACAACTGTCTGGATGACAGAGATTGATAGAGCTGTGAGCTTGGTCTTCAGTCCACTGAAACACTGTGCAAGGTTGAAGGTCTAATCTGATTGACACTCATCAATTTTGACAAAAGCAAAGTATGCTCATGATGAAAATTAGTTAGACACCACCACTTCCAATCTAAGCCAGAATAGAATAGGTATTTGTATATTTCCTATAAAATGTAAAAAAAAAGTTTAGACTTAGAAGAGCAGAATTATGCACTGATACTGAGATATCCTAAACAACTTTGAAATGAAAAGTTCTTCCTTCCAATGCAACTTCTCCAATGTTTTTATTGATTTTGACACATTTCCTCTCTCCCTTAAATACTTGATTCGAATGAAAAATACAGGTTTTCTGAACAACTTGGCTCAGTGTCTCATGCGATCATAGACAATTCAGCTGTGCCTTACTGTGCCTTAAACAAAACCTACTTCCATCTCGCAAGTCCAACATACAAAACACATTTCTGAACGTGTCCCAACCTTATTTTGCTGAAGGAAACCTTTTCTCATTTCCAGCCCTTCTACTTTCCACTGCTTCCTTGCCCCTCACATGCCCTTTTTGGTTCTGTCCTTTCCTGTTGATTTTCATTCCCACTTTGCCTTTCTTGGCCAGTTGTCAGCCTCATGAATCGACAGTAGAAGGAAATTGGAAGCCTACAAAACAGGAAGAAAAAGAGAGGGGTAAGAGATTCTTAGCAGTGTTTAATTTAGTACTACCTAAAACTCCCTAAAGGCTTCTCTAATCCTTAAAGCCATTTTTGGCTCTTGAACCCATGGGGTTCTACCTCTGCTCAGAGATTACCCACATACAAGAGATTTTGCTTTCCTTTCTGTGGCCAAGTTATTTAATTGAATTGCATCAGATGTGAGGGTACAAGGCGAAGGTCAATTATGCTGGGTAGTGCTTCTCAATCTTAGAAAGGGCCAAATGAGAGGCTTATGCTAGGACAGCACCAGTATTTTCCAGGAGCTTTACCATTATCTGGCAAAGGTGGGTTGCTAGTAGTTGTTTTCTCAGGAAGAGGAATTTGTGGAAACAATCCTTGAAAGAGAGAGGGTATTATTAGTGATTTGTCTGCATACCTTTGAAAACACACATTTTCCCCCCGTCCCCTCACCTTCTGCCCAGTTTTGGGGGCATTCTTTCTCATGGTTAGTTTGACTCCCAGTTCCTTGGAGAAGCTTGTTCCCGCCACACAGAACACAGTTTTAGCTTACTGTTGATTCTTTGTGTAGATCTGTCCCTGTGTTCTCCATCCATGATCAGTGGGCAAACCAGAAGAGCTACTAGAATTAGCATGGTAAGGATCTATACTCAGCTGTATGCAGAGGTAATACACTGGGAGAATTGGCATTACAAGTGAGTAAATAGCTTTCCTTTTAGCCTAAAAGCACAGTTTTATAGGACTATATGTTATATAGGAAAGCAGAGCTGAAACTGGTACTACATTTATCAGGGCATATCTAGCTTAATGCTTGCGGAACAACTATTCATAGGCAGGAAAAAAAGATCCCTCATCACAGCCATCAGATCTGAGCTGTAGATCTGCAAACAGACCAAGACCAGTTTAGAGCTCAGTGCGACACTAACAAACCTAGTTTGTATATAGGAAATTAAGACTTGCAATAACAAAAAAGAGTACAATGAATATCAGTGCTTCGCCATATTTGAAAACATACTATTTTCATTGTCAAGACTTAAAATTATACTGCAATGGGCAGACAAGGCAAAACCATAGCTGAGAGCTAACAGAAATCCTGTTATGCAATGAAGAACTTCCTTTTACAGTGCAGTATTTCTTCACCGAAAGCAGATCATTGCTATAAAGAGCAGGTATTTATCAATTTTCAAAGGTCTTGGCCCATCAAAGCTAGTGTTAGATTTGGAATTTCGCTTTTGTTGCCAAGGTGACAAACACTTATAAATATACCACATCTTCTAATGTGCTTTTAACTTAGTATTTTTATGGCTTTTAAATCAGATACCATTAGCAAATATATTAGGTAATTTAGCTGAAAGACCATTTTCTACTAACACTTTTTGTTACATTTCCCCAGGTACTTCAGTAAATGTCTGTTGTGACATTGCAGTCCTGCCAGGCTTCTAGCACATAAGGATACGTACAGTACATCTGGTAAGAATTAACATATTACCTTACGGTTTTCTATTTTTTTGTATAGATAATTGCAAATTGTATAAAAAAAGACAAATATTAAGGGTTGGATTCTACAGTCCATTGACTGCAGAGGGAACTCTGCAGAGGTAATGACTCTGGGATTGGCCTGGGGCCGTACTGTGCATTGTTATCCTTGGCTCCCACCTCCCCTTTTTATAGCACAGTAATGAGGCTGAAAGCACAGGGGAGACCATAACAGCTCTCCATAGCAGGGCCCTTCCCTCAGCAAAAGGGAAGCAAACAAACCAACAAAACCTGCCTGGGTGTTTTCTTCTTTTTCGTAGACCCAAAGGCCAGAGAAGACCATTGCCATCACCTGGTATGATGCTCTGCAGGAGTCCAAGCCAGAAGTTTTCCTGCCAGGAAACCAGCTGGCAGTCCTACTGGCAGTGCTGCAGATGGAGCATGGCTTGAAGAGGCTGGCTTGGAAAATGGTGCTGGCAGATGATGTAGCAGAGGATGCAGGAGCTGCATGGACACAGGGGGTGGCTGCACCCTCAGGAGAGTCCTGGGGGCTGTGAGCGCCCATGCTGGGGCCATGAGAGGGCCAGGCAGCAGCACTGGGTTGTTCCAGCAAGCAAAGAATTCCATGGTCCCTGTCAGCTTCTGTCCACACAGGACCACAGGTGTGGAAGTTGTGCTTTCCCTGCTATCTAAAACCACATCTGGAGGCAGGGGCTGGGCTGCACTGTGCTCCCAGGATCTCTGTCTCACATCAGGAGCCCATGCGCCAAGGGGCATCCTGGTTGGCAGTGCAACCTGTGAGCAGGTGGAGCTGCAGCGTTAGGGTGCTGAGAGAAGGGAGCTATCATTTCAAAATACAGGGGTTTTCTTTCATTTTTACAAAGCTCGCCATCACTGAGGATTAAGCACAGTTCATAAACCAGTGAATAAGCTTCCTACAATGGCAGCGTGTTAGATTGGGTGGAAATGTCCAATGGAGAAGTATCCAGGAAACATCTTTCATGCCTGCATATTAAATTTAATCGGCAACCCCTGTCTTATAAGACTTGGCATTCATCTGCTGAAAAAAGATGTTGATCTGAAAGAAAGAGAAAGGGGAAAAAAAGACCCAGTCTGCTATAACAGTTTGCTTGGCAAAGTGGGAGAGTCTTAAGGAAAAATCAATTGTGTGTGAGTTACAAAGAGCTGCACCATGCTGCAGACACAGGGCCTGTCTATGTCGCTCTCACCCCCAATCCAGCACTGTCCCATTGGCCTCTTCATTCAGCACAGCTATCTGTCATGAAGAATTTAAGTTTCATATTTTCATCTGTCAGTTGCGAAAAGGCCTGTCAGCTGAAGCTTACACTACTGTTTGCCAAAAGGCCTATAGCCCATGCTGACAATACACTCTTATATTTGTGCTTCCAGGCTCCAGATAATCCCCTCACTTTCTTCCTCAGCAGTCCAGTTATGATGAGGCTTAAATTGCATATTTTGGGGGGTTTTAAATCCAGATTTTGCTGATAAATGCTATCAGCAGGAATGAAATGAAATACAGCATGGTTTAGCTCTTATTACCAGCATAAAGCCTACTATGGATGTTTTGTGAGGGCTATGGAGACAGTATTCATATTAAACAGGTTAATGTCTGTAATGTCTATAGTCACAGGAACTAAACGTAGGAAAGCTAATATCAGCTTTTATCTGCTTTGTCTATTTGCCATCTCTGAAAAAAACCCACCCATTCTTCAAACAGGACATTTCCCAGTTCACTTCTTAAATTTGATTTGCAAAGAGAAATAAGATAACTAGTTCATTACAAAATCCACAGACAACTGGTTTTATGCTCCAAGATGCCACTGAATTACTTGTATAATGCCACAGAAGGAAGATAGTGTCTAAATCCCCAAACTACACTTTCAAACCCCAACACTTTCTCTGTAAGACAGTTGGCAGAAGTATCACAGTAAAAGAGCCATAGTAAAAAACTGATCACTAACCCGTCTCAATCTGATACAAGTTTATGAGGGTAAGGAAGGGTGCAAGAATTTAATCACCACACCTGTAACTTTTAGATTGTACAGCTTTGATGTTTGCACCTAAATAACAATACAGCAAAAAGTAAAATAGCTTTAAAAACTCAATCTCATCTGAAGATTGTGGTGGAGCACAACACAATAACCCAGGTTAAGCATTTGTTGTCTTGTCTTGAAGAAATCAATTTTCCAACCATAATACAACCGCAAAGAAATCACGTGTTTTACTCATTAAAGGCTTTTAAAATGTCTGATTGATTACAACTCAGTTGCATTTTTCTGAAGTCAATATTAGATTATGTCCTTATGAAAGAATTTTACCATTTTTTTCTTCGGTGAAACATCATTTTTCCCTGCAGTTCTAAAATATTCTGATGTAATATACTAGTGCCAGAGGGATTTCTGTTTCATTGCATTATATTGTCATTTGGAAACTAACTTCAGAACAGTGTTTTCCATCCCATGGTCTGAGACAGTCTGGAAAGAGAAGAGATAGGGACTGCTGTAGGGAAGTCCGCAAAATGTCCTGTGGGAAGCAGCCTTATTAGCTTATTAGCAGCCTTCTTAATAGCTTTCAGCCTGATGCATTTCTTCCCTGGAAAGGATTTGCAGGTTTTCACATTGAAAAAAGACAACAAGCCACCAACAAAACAAACAGGTTGAGAGTTAATGCCTTCGAATACCTTTTCCATGCAAAGTTAGGTGGGAAGTTGCTTACCCTCAACTAACTCATGCAAATGAGGGCAGCTGCAAGGCAGTGTATGAAGTGACTCCTCTATGGAAATGTCTATGCACATGCTTCACACAGTATTCCTGCGATCGAAACAGCTTGTGTGTGCAGATTTGAGCCATTAAGTGTCCTCCAGGTCAGAAACTAATGCATCCATAACGCTACTGGAAAAGCTTGAAAAAGGGGACTGCCATGAACGCCCTAGCTGTTGAGGTCCAGCTGTCTTCTGCTACAGTGAACTGTGGCAAATAATTCTTCTCACAGTGGGATCAAGTTCCCACTGTAATATATTTTTTGCCCCTGCTATACCCTTTGCCTGTGTCCCACCCGTAGGTAAAGGGCAACCAAGAGAAATGAAGTTGGAGGGGAGCGCTGTATCACAGTATGAGTTTTTATGCTATTAACTTACATATGTTAACATTTTAATAGGATCATGCAAATAGATAACAATACCCCCAAAAAAATCTTATAGTAGTATTATTAGCACCAGCAATAATTATTAGACATCTAATAAATCTGGTTTTTCCATAATGATAGTGAACTATTGCCCAGACAACAGCAATGGGGCACTGTTCAATCCCTGGCTCAAAGCAGCAAGTACATCCTGCCCCCAGAATAATCCCACACAATGACTTTTAGAAAAGAAGGGTGGGAATTAAGATAAATAGGGATCACTCTGAAAGAAAGGGAAAAAGGAAGTGGTAAAAGCTGGTGTAGTGTATAAATTGGCTCTTGAAGCATGGAGTAGCTGGAGGTGTCTGGGAAGCTAATCAGTGATAAAGGGTCGTGATTTGTGTCAGCTACTTTTTTTGTCCAGAAGATTGAAATATCTGTGGGACAGAGCTTTTGTGTTCCTATATGTTACTGCAGAGTATTTTTGGTCTCACTATGTTCCTACTGTTGTTGCAAACAAGAATTCCCTTAGCATTCCATGTGTGTTGACTGTCTTCACTTTTTTAAAAAAATAGAAGTGGAAAGACTAAAATATATTTTGTTTCAAGAATAAATTACTCCAGAGCTGTAGCAAGGGATTTGGTTCCCTGAGCAGTACAGACTTCTAATGTCTGAGTTGCGCTGGCTTGGGGTAAAAATTAAGAAGATAGTTTCACCTCACTGAAAAGCAGGATTTTGATCCTGAATTCCTGGGAAGTTCCCACCTACGCTCAGTGCCTTCTGTTTTCCTACCTCCCAGTTCTTTTGTCTCTGGAGTTACTCATTAGGAGCAGGCTCACTGCCTCATTTAAAGAACAACAAATGGAGGAGGCAGATCAACATTTCTGTCTGCATTTCGTTTACCTACAGCTTGGGAACAGCTTCGGTCAAACCCAGGTTACCGTTCCGCACAGGCGTGTACAAATCAGTAGGAGGGCATCCAGTATATTTGTAGATGAAGAAAGCAGAGAAAAATGCCCCAGTATAACACATTCTCTTTGCAAGATAGAAATACTGACCTTTCTCACTAGTTTAGGTTGGGCAGTTCCCTCCTCCAACTGCTGTCTTTTAGGACTCTCGTTCTTAGATGCTGAGCAGCTGATTTTGATTGCTTTAATTTTTTCTGAAAACTAAGCTCTTCACCCTCTGTACAGACCCTCAGCACCTAACTCAGGGTAATAAATTCATGTAGGCAGCAGGATGCTTGACCACCAGGCATGGCAAATATCTCCTAAGACTCTTTTAGGGATTGCAGCCAAACCTTTCTTCCATTTTCTGTTATCCTTCTTCCTGCCTTCAAATCTCTTTGAAAGGATTTGTTTGATTATTAGCTACATTTTTCTACTTAAAGTTTGCAGCTGGGTTCAACTCAACATGCAGGTAGACGCCATGAAAAATCACTTCTATCAGGGGCAGAGCTCATGGTAGTGACAGGAGATCTCATCTCCAGTCAGCAAGGTAATCCACTGGCACCAGCCCAGGAGCCACCAAGATGAAAGACCCCATGCCCATCTCCTTGAAGTCAGAGGCCATGTTCTAGTCCAGTTCCAGTATTCGATGCAGATCTCCATGACTTCTTGGAGGAAGCTGGTAGAACTCTGCATCCCTGCTTAGTTGATTCTGGAGTAAAACCAGCTACATCTCATCCTGCCATAATGCAGACATGGCCTACTTCACTGATGTCAGTGACAAAAGTCACTGAAGTTAGCTTCTCCAAGCAAGATCCACATTTGGTTCTTTGAGTATTTTATCAACATGCCAAAAATGTTCTCCAAAAACCTCAGGCTCCCTTATTTTTAAAGTATTTTCTTCTTTGCTTTGCTAGGGTATAAGCGAGTCAGAGCCTAGATATTTAAATTAGGTTTATACTGCTCGATCTTCCTGCAGCGTGACAAAGTCACCATGGCCAGCTCTGGGGAGTCATCGCTCTTCTGACCAAAAAGATTCACATTGGTTTTGATCTGGCATTGCAATAATGAACTTTCTTTGTTTCCTTCGTCAGCAGGATCATGCATGTCTCCAGAGGCAGAAAGACCCCATGATGAGAGCCACTGTGGCCACCAATAGGACCTGTACAGGAAGCAGTGGCAAGAGCATTTGCCAGCTACATTTTATACCACTGCTTGCCCTCGTGCTTTCGCCTGCAGTTACATGGCTTGGGGCAGGCCAGGCTGCAGGAAAATAGTAAGAAAAAACACAGTAGTGTTTCCTTTTTGGGTTACGGTATAGTAAAATCCACAGCATGGAACTGTTGGTCCCACTCTGTGAAACAAATAGATGGACTAAGAACAAGTAACTCCAGTCCCCAATTTTTCATGTTCAATTGATCTTGGATATTAAATGGGATGGAAAAGTAAACTGAGTATTTTTCTGTGTGGTGTGTAGCTGACAGATCATAACACAGATGACAGTACATTTGTGCTGTGGAGCCAGAAGATTTCTGTGCTACCATACTGTACGTCCACAGTCATCTACTTCAAATTACTCACTTCACGAGATGTACTGAGGTGGGGGAATTTAGAGACTCCAGCTGACAAATGTGAAGAAAAAGGCTTATTTCTCCCCCGGACAGAATGTTTATCATGTTCCTCTCGCTTCCTTCTTTGAATCAGTATTTCTTCACAGTTTTTACACTACACATCATTGTAAAAATCACAGCTTCTTACAGTGTTATTAATTTCAGTTTGAGAGGATTGAAAGAGCAAGGGCACAATTAATTACACGGTATGAAATAGTTAGATTTAACAGGAAACTGTAAAGCTTTATTTTTTAAAATGTTTCTCAACTCCAGCACTAAGTGAAAGTGTAAAGCAAAAACTGTTGGATTTTTTAAATGTCAAAGTCATTTTGGCCTATCTCCGGCCTTTCCATTTGCCACATTACAGCAGCCTTGTTATTCTGTAAACTTCATAGTCTCAGTGGGAATACAATGCAGCATTTGCCAGGGCCAGCTTTAATGGTAGGCAAAATAGGCAGCTGCCTACCCTAACAAGGAGCTCGATGCAGAAAAAAAGAAAAAAAGAAAGAAAAAAAGGCAAATTTGTAAATATAAAACATCATTATTTGCCAGCAGTGTTTCCTGTTCAAATTGGCTGGAGAGCAATATCATTCTTCTAGTTTTTTATCAGAGAGTGAAGAAACCCGTGCAGGAGGACATGGAAAAGCATGTATGTCTGACATAAAGGGGGTGAACGGCTGGCACTGCCTCTTGCTGCTCTGCTACTTGGGGTGGCCTTTGGCAGCTGAGGAGGCTGGTGGGAGCAGGATTTGCTAACTCCACAGAGGACAACAGACCTAAACACGCTTGCTGCTGTAGAAAGGCTTTGCCTCTACAAGCAAGTACTTTTGGAATAACTTTAGAGGGCTTTCGTACAAAATAAACTGCCTTGCAGCCGTATGCATAAGTTTGGCTAGTTGTTTTGGGTTTTTTTGTTCTTGCTTTTAGTTTTAAACAGCCTTCTGTTTTATTCCACATCACCTGCAAAATGGGCTAAAGCAACTGTTCTGGGGTTTTAACTGATTTCTTTTATCTTTGCAGTTACTACACTAGAGAGGAGCACTGGCATTTAGGTTTCCAGGACCTGCAAACTGCAATCTTGTAAGTTGGAATCCTTTTAAATGGAATGCAAGAAAGAAATTACAGTGTTTCACAGTGAAAGAATAACTTCTGGGACCAGATATTTGAGTCTCTTAGTTCTGGATCAACCAAGCAAATGAAGGTAAAATCCAGAGGGACAAATACACTTCACAGAGCAGCTTGGAAAGCATCCTTTTATAGAAACAAACGGGGAACTTAAACACAGCGCTTTAAAAGTGCATTAAGTATACTTTATTCCTCAGCTCAGAGTTAATTCAAGCAATAAACGCACAGATTTCACACAAGCTAAAGCTTCCTACAACTCTCACAACTGAGTTCCCTTCTGAACCTCAGGGGAAGCTTTTATAATGATAACTCCCTTCCCCCACCTCCAAGCTGACCTGAAAATGCTTAGAGAATTGTGCTTAGCAAAACCCTTGTCCTAAGACTTTTTACTATCACTGTTATTACCTGTGTTTTCCCCTGAACCACATATATAAAAGAGAGGGGATTTCCCCTTGCACCAATTAAACCCCAAATCTCACCTCTCCTTTCTTCCCCCTCAACAAGAAGTTAACCCCTGCTGAGCTCTTTCCCCCAAGGCATCTATAAAGCCTCACAGGTGAGCTTGCTGCAGTAAATAGAATGAATCAGCACTGATCTTCCAACAGATAAACACCTAATCTTTTATTCTAGCCACCTGGCTCTGGACTTATCAGACAAGAAAATGGCTATGGTTCAAGTTAGGTGGATTTGCTTCTCTTTTGCAATATTCTTCCTTTTGTGTTTTCTTTCCTCTAGCAAGCACTCTTGGGAGCCAGTGTGCTTTGGAACATCTTCAAGCTGGGATTTTTCTTTCCTAAAAGCCATGTTCTGACACTTTTTGTTGGAGGAAGTTACTTTGTTTTGTTTATGCTCAGTCTCTTAAGGTCTTTCAGTTGTGTCACAATTCTTTTTTCACCAGCTCCTTGAAATACAAAAAACTTTGTCACACCTGTGCACAAATAATATGGACATATTTTCTGTAAAGGTCTAATTATAATCATAGTTGTTATACTTTGGGGAAAATGAAAATCTTTGTGTGGTTATAAATGTAAATTTGTCTTGTCTCCCTGTGGTTTTGACCATAAGAATGTAGAGTCAAGAACTGTAATAGTTCACTAAAATGTTTTCTGTCCTAGATGTGCATGAATCATATAATTGTTTGCCTAATGAAGCTCTTATGAATAACTAGAAGAAATGAAATGTGTTAAGGAGTCTAAGAGGAGAGCAGGCCGTTGCACCAAATTACTTTGAATTTTTATGATTGTTCTCAAGGAGGGTATAAAGTGGGAGGATGAGAAGACAATTCTCCAGTTCAATTTCTGCCTCTTCGCTCATTTCATGTTTTAAATAATGGTTTATAAGTCTACTTTCAATTTATTCCCAGGTCCTGGCAGATGGGTACAGTTCTGCTGCCTTTAAATTTCAGCTCTTTGTCTTATCTCCTGTGCTTTGGGGAGAACATCACCCATAACATTGGGCCCTGTTTTCTTGAGTACTTTTTAAAAGTACTTCTGAGCAAATACGTTTATTTAAAATGTGTGATATGAATTTGGGGCTCTGCTGGCTACCCACAATTTTTTTTCCCCATCACAGGGGAAGGAATAGCAGCTCCATGTCTTGTGCCTTTTGCCCACTGCTTTTCCATATTGTTCTAAAGGGAATGGGCTTTCTGCAAAAAAAAACCTCACAGAAACATTTATCATCAGTCTGGTGTGCAGTAGGGGTATTTGTACCAGCCAGCAGCACAGATATGTTAGCTAGAGTTCAGCCTGGGTTAAATGCTAGAAAAACCACAGGAGAACAAGCACTCTATTTAACTGGCATTTTGCATCTACAAGGGAGGTTGTGTTGCTAAACCCCAGGCAGGGTGAATATCCCTTGTGTTTAGAGGACCACGATATTAACAGATCTGCTGCTGAATTTATAAGGCCTAGCAGCGATCTACTGGTTTTGTTATGTCCCTTACCCATTGTGATGTACTTGAGCGTATTTCTATACATATTTGTTGAAATCTTCCTTCTGAAGAGCTGCATTTTGGGTTCAGTCCCTGGAAATGGAATGCTAATTGTGTTGGGGACAATAGATGCCAATATTTATTTACATAAACATGATTATTTAATGCATAAATCACTTTTTTGCTAAAGCAATTTTCTTTCTTGTGGATCTGAAGAGAAATATAGTCTTATTTTCTCACTTGGTGAGTTAGATAAGTGTAAATCATTTTTCTACACTGCACTTTGTGCAGAAAGAGAAACATGGGCAGAGAAATAGCCATGTTATTTATAATTAATAAGAATTAAAACTGATCAGTGGGACAGCACAAATCAGAGGATTTGTAATAGAATCCAGAGCCTTTTCTCTTCCAGGTGTTCAAATGCTGGGTAATGAACATATCATAAATACCTCCATGGCGAGGTCACCAGTTTCAATGAGGTCTGTGTCAAGAATGGCAGGAAGGCATTAATGCAAGAGCATCAGTCACTGGGAGAACACATACAGCTCCTGTCTGTCATAGAAGGGTGAAGACCTGGCTGTGCTGCATAAGTTCACACCAGCCCTGTCATCAAGGGACCCTGTGCCAGAGGAGGCTGTCTCCATATGCCCTGGCATTGCCTGCTACTGCTTGTGGTAGCTGTCCTGGGAGGATCTCATGGACCATAGCATTTGCTGTGTTTGCTGTGTGACTTCTGCTGGGTTTGCTTTCCGGCATGTGGCTGTGCACAAATGCAGTTGCAAAGTGTCCCTAACAGGCTTATGTGCTGGAAGCAGCAACTTACGGCAGGAGATGTAAGCTAGATGACAGAAATTCTGGCCTCACACTGTAGTTCTCACAGTCTCTTTCCATGTAAAAATCACTCCTTAAAGGAAATACCACACTCTGTAATCTCAGTTCATGCTCTTCCTGACCTGTAGAGGAATGGGGTTGGATCCAGGTGTGCCTTTTCTGTTTGAAGGCAAAGCCACTCACAGGCTTGCTTAAAACAAAGACCAAACCTTTCTTTAGTTGGAGGTTTGTATTAACATCACTAGTAGTTTAGCTCTTGTTTCGACCCTTCTGAAAGCAGCAAACAACTTGATCAGAGGGTAATGCCCTTCAAGCACTAAAGAGAATTAATTCTCTTTTTATATATATATAGGGAAATACGGTCTGTGCAGTTTCTTAGCACTACTCAGAGCTGTGAAGAGTGCCAAATGCTTGGAGCTTAGCTTCATATACCCTCAAGTATTTCTAATTGGAAAACACAAAGCATTGTTTTCTCTTGGAGAGTCAGTTCCCACTTTGGATTTAGGAAAGAATGCAGCACTGAGATAATCTCACTTTTCCCATCATCATCCTTTCATTCTTCTTCACTTCCCCTCTCCCCAGACACAAGGTGACATACCCAAGTACTTGTCCTTCAACAGATTCTTCAGCAAGCAACAGAGCAGAAAGCCATAATATCTATTCATTTGTAATCTGTCATTCTTAAAGTATTAAGGACAATTGACGTCACATGTCTCAAGTAATTAGAATAGTCATCCTTTGCTCCAGGTTTTTTAAGTAAGTGTCTCGAGCTCTTAATCAGTACATTTATTGATGTCTTTCAACATATCTGTTTCTTGTCAAGTGTGTGTTAGATTTGAAAAAAAAGTCTTGCATACTGAATTGTGCATAAGCATTATATTAAAAACCTTTTTGTAACCAAACAAAATATACGAGTGACAATGTGGCATTTTCCACATTCAGAGTAATCAATCTCTTTTTTTAATATAGAAAACTGCTCAAAAGTAAATTAATAAATATAAATGTCAGGAATTATATTTACACAAACGTTTTAGTACTTGTTTTCTCAAGTTTATATTTCCACATCAAGCAATATTAACTATGATAATAGCTAATACCATTTTACAAGCTCTAAGGGGCTCATAAAAAAGGTTGTTGGATTTCTTCAGCTGTTACTGATCTTAGCAAGAAAAAGCAGCCGTTCCTCACCTCAGAAACCTGAGTCCTCACTTTGGCCACTAACACACATTTATATGATTTTTGTTAGCTACAGATAGGGGAGATCTCTAGGGACATGTACACCTAAGCTGAGAGTCCTCAGTGCCCTCCTGAAGCATGAGTGTTCTCCACAGATAGTGTTCACCTGATCTGGCAGATCTGTATTTGTGAGAACAACCTTTAGGGCTGGCTGGAGTACTGCTGTTATTCTATAGCTACAACTATGGGGGCTTATCCACAAAGAGGTTTGTTGGGCTCACTGTCATATTGCTCATTTCAGCTGTCTCATTTGAGACGCGTTTCCCTTGGCATCTCTTTAGCAAGGAACAGGCAGCCAGCACTATTCTTTTGGTCTCCCAGTACTTTAGAGTAGTGGTTACTCGAGCCACCCTGCAAATGAGTCTTATGCTAACTTCATGTGCTGGACAGCAGAGGAAAAAAAAAAACAATCTGAAGTGGGCCTTACTGATTTGAAGGCAGAGTGGGGAAGCAGTTTGGGGAATGGGAGATGCATGTCTCTGATGCAGTTTTCTCCTGTTAGCCACACCACACCAAAAGCAGGAGAATGTTTCAACAGCAGGGATATTGCATGGAGAGCTGGAGCGATCAAGTCAGACCAGTGCAGGGAGCAAAGCACCTCCACCCCACTGTCTTAAGTTTTCTTGCCTTGTAGGATGTGGTACATTTGCAGTCCTCTCCAGGGACTGGTTTGAACTCTCAAACTGAGCATCTGGTCTTTTGGTTGGGTTTGGTTTCGTTGGGTTGGGTTTTTTTTCAATATTTGGCAAGAAATTAATAATAAAGAATGGAGAGGAGTAGACTGTGGTAAAACAAAAGTTTAAGGATGACTTGGTGTTGTCACCATGTTCCAGCTGTCCCCCAGCCACAGGATATTCCCCTGCAGCTCCCTGAAGCAGACTAGGAACCACATGTAGACACACACATTTCTTAAATGGATATTGTACAGACCTTTTGCAGACCCAGCTTGTTGGAAGAAACAGGGATGAGCTCTGGTAGCTCTTTCTTTCATTGGCACTCTCTCTTCTGTACATCATCTTCTTCAGCCCTGTAGGCTAGTACTGACAAAAGAGAAACTCGAGCAGATGGGGTGTAATCCAACCTGAGCCTTAGGTCAGCCTCTGTCTCCTGGGAAAGCTGCTTGCTCATTATAAGAGAGCTCTTTATCCCTAATGGCCTGTGCACAGGATTCGCTACAAGGGACACAAAGGAGTATATTTGAGGTGTGCTTATCAGGAGCGCCACTCTCTTTGGTGAATTTTTCCCCTCTTCCTTTCATTTCATTTCTCTTTGGGACTTGGGGTGAGTTAAAACAGGATTGTGAAGACTCAGAAAGAGAGAAGAACTCACTGAGGAAGAACCTCATGAATGTGTGGATGCTGTGTATGCTAGTATATGACAGAATACCCTGCAGGCTTCAAATGAGCCCCCAGTTTCACCAGAGAGTGGAAGAGCCGTGGGGCATAAGGCAGCTGGCAGCATCATGACTGCTTTGAACGCTTGCTGTTTCAAAACACATGTGTGTGTTTGTGTCTCTCTCTGTTGTGCAGAGTAACTCAAGTACAGCTGGGGGTTGGGTCTGTCCACATAACATAGCATTGCATTTTTTTCTGGTAATGACAGCTGTCCAATCCAAAAAACAAACCAAAGTCTTCATGTGGATGGTTATCTTTATCAACCGAGGAGATGTCTGAGGACTTCTGTATGTTGGGTACCAAAATTAATCTGAATTGTAAACCTCCAATGACTCTTTGTTCATAATGGATGGAGTCTTTGACATACCTTACTTCTCCTTGCCTTAAGAAATTAACTGGTTCTGCACTTACATAATACTTTCTCCTTTTCTCAACATGGAGTAATTTGGAATGCAAAGGTTGCACTGAGCAGCAGAAGGACAATACTTCCCTCCCACTGAATCATCTTTGTCTCCTTAAAGGATCAATTTCCCAATTACTGAATTGTAATATTTAACCTTCATGTTCTTTGCGTGTACATCAAATAAGCCTGATAATTAAGGACTGTTGCTGCATTTTGAAAATCTGGAGCCTCATTCTGAAATCATTATTACTCTTATGATTTATCTCAGTGGAATAACTGATGCAAAAATAGCTGTGATTTTAATACATAGACAATTGGATTCGAATTCTGCCTTTGTTCATTTCATTGGAAGGTACTTACCTGCATCCCTCTGACTGCTTTGACATTATTTTATGTATCTAAACATGCACACAGTGATGTATTGCTATGTTTACCGTTTCGTTCACTGAGAGCCACTTCAGCTGAGATTCAAATTCAAAATCTTCCCATAGGAGAGGCTAATTGACTTGTGCTTTTGTGGTTTATGGTGTCACCAAGCCTCTTGACACAATCCTAACCCTTTGTTGAATGGACGCTAATCTATTCTTATTCTAACCATTGACTTAGTACTGCTATAACATCTATCTATACTTCTTTTTCATGAGAAGATACTTTATAATTCATTTATGGTAATAAATATTGTACCAACTTGAGACATTGTGGCTCCATGGAATAGTAACTTTTTAGTGACGTTTATATAGATTTGGGCTTTCTGAAACATGTAATACTTTGCCAATAAGAAAAATATTGATACTGGCTCTATTCAAACTTTTATTTCATGATTGGGACAAAAGAAACTTGGCTTCATAAAAGTGTCTGGAGCAATTTTGTTTTTTATTAAAAGCCATAAAATGCATCTAGATTTTCTGTTACATTATAAATCATAGCCTTTTTCAAAACTAAGATTGCAGAGACTAGATCTCTCTTTCTTCAGTTACATAGCCACAAAAAAAGAGTTATCCCATGCACTGTGTTTTGTCAGAGTGGAGATTGATATTGTCACAAATACAAGAACTAGAAAGGGGCCAAAGTGGAAGCCAGGGATAAAGTTGGGAGTGTAGCTTTATACCAGTGTGACTTGGTTGAATAAAAGCTCAGAGCTTTGGAGTATGGACTTCCCTCTCAGATGGGAGGTTTTCCACATGGAATTTAGGGAGGAAATAGGATGGGATTTGAAGCCTTCCTTCTTGGTTAGGGAAATAGATATGTTTGAAGTGAAAAAGGATACTGTTCTTCATTCCTGGTTTAGAGGACTCAGATTGTCCTTAGTGAAGATACTAGGAGTAACATTTAGCTCAAGGTGGCAGAAAGCCAGCGAGGGAAACTGCTATCCTGACCTCAGTCCTCATCCACTTTCAACTGGTGAGTACCTCGGAAGCACAGACTGGAAAAATACAAAGTCCCAGGTCTGAGTATGACCTCTGTTCGACCCAGAACTCAGGGGGGTTGGCGGAACTACAGCATAGTCCCTCTGGCCAACCCAACCACCCTCTGGGTGGTGTGGTAAAAATGAGCAGCTTTGTGATATGTTACTATTCGCGTTCTTGCTGGGGCAGATCCAGCTTAGATGTCTAGAAAGCACATAGCGCACTGGAGCTGTAGCCACAACAAATAATGAGTGGGTTGGTGTGAACATTTTTATCTGCAAGATATATTAATTGTTCTTTACTTCCTGACAGGAGAAGATGAGCGCAGCTGAAAGGAGAGGAACGTTAGGGTATGCCTGGGGAAATGTGGGAAGCTGAAAGGCAAGGCCTGGTGCTCTTAATAACCATTATAATAAATTAGCATATGATACAAATAATGCATCAGAAAAAGGAAAAAGAAAAAGCTGTCTTGTAAAGCAGGACATAATTCTGTGACATGTCTACTGTCTCCAGATAAAGGTTTGAATAGTTTTCCTAAGAAGAAGCTTTATGCAAATGCATACTGTCATGTGAATCAGATTAAGAGAAGAAAGACTATTTATGCATGAAATCCAAACATGCTTCTGGGGAAAGGAGAGGAGAAATAAACCCTTTCTTTCACCTCAACTATATATGTGCGACAACTGAAAAGAAATGAGTGTGTCACCTCCATTACTGACACTAAGTGATTTCCCACTCACAATTAGCATGAAGCACAGTAATAAAAATCTGAGATGGAAAAGACCTATTAGAACATCTAGTCCATCTCCTTATAAATACAGGAATCTCCCTGACAATTTCTCTATGAAGCAGTTCATTGCTCAAGAGTTTGCGTTTTCCTCAGCGCCACTTCACATGGGCATTTCCTAAGAAGTCTTTACAACTCCCACATCGATTCTTCACCCAAAAATAGAATTATATCAGTTCCACTGTCCCAGATCAACATCCTTCTGGACAGACTTTTGCTCCTATGAGTAACTGGAATTTAAGATATATGTTGTTGCTTTACAACTTTAAATACAATTGCTTTCACTCACCACAGAAGACGTACAAACTGTTCATGTATTCAATAGCAGAAAAGAAAAATACTTGATTACGGTGAAATAATAAAAAGGTAGTAGAAGCATTTTGGGCGATGCCGAAACTGAACTCAGCTGAGCGGGGAAGTTGCATATGGAGGTGTTTGCGCCTGCCAGGTTTTGGTGTTGTTCTGTGCCTTCTTTACCCTCAAAGTAGGCTAGAAAAAGTGAATCTGAGTTGCATGGCTAGGCATTTTGCTGATCACCATCAGGGTGCACATCCTTATGGCACGATTCAATCCTACCAAAGTCAGCTGGAAACTTTTCCACTAAACAGCCCATGGAAGTTAAGGCTGCAAGTGAGTATGGAGACATAGAGCCAAACGATTTCATGGGAGGTTTTGGGGTTTTTAAAAGGAGTAGTTTGGGGGTGTGGTGATTCTCCCACATCCCTGCAGAGGAGGCAGCATTCCTGTGCCAGAGCTACTGTTGTCTAGGGGAGGGAGGAATGAAACCCCCTGCATGGGTAACATCAGCTACCAGTTTTGCCTAGATGCCTGTGGCTGAACAGTGTTCGTGTGTATGCAGCCCAGAACAAACATGAAGGCCGACAGATGATCCCAGGCAGGTACACTTTTAAAGGATATTGTTCCCCTGAAATGCATCAATTTGCCCCATGTGAGCTAAAATAATTGAGATAAAATTGATCGGCTCATGGTTTTCCTGATTGCTTGCAATGATTTTTCTGAATTACTGTGTTCTTTAAATGTTACTCGTAACAGCTGCTGTTCCAAAACTTTGAGGCAGGAATACAATTTACTTTTTATTTAAAATAGATAATGGGCATTTAGAAATAAGAGTTCCCCAGTCCTGGCACAGCCCCAGTCTGATGTGTAGCTCAGCACAGATCATTTTAAAAACAAGAAGTTTGCTGAACAAATATAAGCTTCCTGCAGCCCAGTGTGTCTGTCCCTGTGGACCAATGAACTTCCCTGTGACTGGAGATATTTTTAATCCTGCTCTGGACTTTCTCCAGGAAATCAGTAATAATTACTAATTGTATTTTTGTAAGCCAAATGAAAGGATTCATTCTTTCTTGAAATTCTCCCTTAGCTTTTGCAATTAATTATGTTGCTCTTTTGTGTGATTAATCCTTGTCTTTGTATTACAACTTCACTTAATCAAATAGTACTGCGGAGCATGCCAAGGGTTCTCAAGTGTAAGATATTTTCTCCTCTTTTATTGTCACTTTCTTTTCTCTGCTACTCGCATCTCTTCTAAACTTTTAGCAAAGTGGTGTTTTACTAAAGAACTGAAGAGTTCCAGGGTTGTTAGGGGAAATTTGCATGAGATTATTGTAACTTGGCAAAGCCCACCTGCCATGTGTGGAGCTACAAACTGATTTGTACCAGCTGAGGATCTGCCTTTACATCACCAACACATATAAGGCAGTTTTCTGGTAAAATTGTTTCAACAGAAGGTCAGTCAAAACCCCTAAATGACCTCAGGTTTTCTTTCTAAACCTTTACTGTATGAAATATATTAAAACAGACTTACCTCACCGCCTTAAATTATATATTAAAATTACCCTCTTGAAATATGCCCACACTGGAAATGTCAGGAAGAAAGGAGCTGGTTTTGGGCTGTTTAGAGAAAGTCTTAAACACTTATGTTGCTGTGCAATTTTGTGGCAAATCTCACTTATTCCTTTGCAGCCAGGGAAAGTTTTTTCCATGGTGGAAGTGGAGCATGTCTGTCATTCCAGCATAACATGGCTGCAATATTGCCAGC
The DNA here is from genome assembly GCA_017639245.1 of Myiopsitta monachus. Taxonomy (NCBI): domain Eukaryota; kingdom Metazoa; phylum Chordata; class Aves; order Psittaciformes; family Psittacidae; genus Myiopsitta; species Myiopsitta monachus. The sequence continues at coordinate 6,069,818 of CM029919.1, forward strand.
ATTAAATGTTCAAAAGTCAGGAGATTCGTGTGCACAGAGCAAGGTCCTTACTGTAAAATAAATCATTTTCTCTCCCAGTTTCCTATTTTTTAGGTTCCTTAGGTTTGCATTTCCAAGGGCCTTTCTGTATCTTAAAATTAATAATAAAGCAGAAAAAATCACCTTCAGGAAAGATAACAATCTCATTGGTCTGGGACCTGGGGCTTTAAGAGCAAGACCTTACCAGTCTTGCAGTGGAAAAAGCAGAACTTGTTGGAGCTGCAGGGGAAATGCAGTCATTTTGTCACCATAGAAGTGTCTGTGGGTCAAGTATGAGTCTGAATATTTATTACCGTAGAAACCCTCTCTCCCTTGAGGCCCGCAAAAGATGGGTATTGCTTGTTTGAAGCTTCCAAAGGTGAGCTGGGCTGGAGCCCAGGACAAAATCAGCTGTTAGGCAAGTCCTGAGGAGGCTGTTTACCTTTCATTATGGGATCACTCTCACAGCTCAATAATGAAATAATAAGTGAAGGCAGTAATTGAAATGTTTTTTTGCCAGTGCAAACATAGGCGATTAGGGAATAGATAAGACGCTAAAAGACATTGTTAAAATACATGGTGCCATCACCGTAGGATGAGTCAAACTTGCTGGTGAGTATCATAGTGGATTCCTCTGTGAAGCTTTTCGCATAGAGCTCCTAATTGCAGGGAGAATGAGCAGGCAGAGGAAAAGAGTAAAAAGAGTGGAATTAGTATCTTCCATTAAGCCCTTAATAAATGCTGAAGAGAAGCTTTGAATATTCAGACGACCTGCCTCAGCCGAGCATGGAGGTGCATGCTCACCTCAAGCATAGTTGTAATCTCATGGAAATAAACTAAAATAAATTGAAAATATTTTGGAATTGTGTGGCCCTGCTCGCGTGAGTAATGCCAGGGATCTGTTTCTCAAACCAGGTCCTTTATGCAAATAATAAGTCACAAATGTGGTAAGGATTTATTTTATGTTCTTTCAAATGAAGATGGGTTGGCTGTATTCAGTATATTAAATCCTTCCTGCTGCTAAGCTTAAAGAAACTGATTCTCTTGTAACATATTTTGATTTGACTACTGTAGCTTCCAAGTGCTATAAAGCACTAGAGTAGTTTGCCTTGGCCTCACACCTAGTTACAGTAGTGCTAACTTTAAAATTGCTGAAGAAACCCACATCTGGAGTCAATTGAGTGAATTCTAACCAGCTTTGGTGGTAATATGCAAGTAATATTTCATCCTCGTGTGTATTTCACTCATCTTACAAAAAAAAGATGCCTCATTCCAAGACTTCTAGACATATTTCTTTGCTGTCTCATATATCAAGAGTATCAGACTAAGCAGACTGCTTAAAACTGGATATGTCCAAACACTCTCTTATCCTAAACAACGGCAAATATTTTTGCCAACACTTCCATTTCCTGCAGTGGAAAAAAATGTATAACCCCAAACCCTTGGCCAGATCTCAGCTTTCCTTGAAATGCATGGCAAATTTGTCAACAAAACACTCTCTGGCTCAGTAGTGGGGGGAGAAGTTTAACAGCTGGAATTAACCAGCAGAAATAATGTGAAGCAGGCTGAAGCTTCGGATTAGGTTTAGTCTAATGCTGGGGTTCAAGGCTGAGCTCGCGTTCCAATATGCCTGTGCCAAAATCAAGGAACCGACATCCAAAACCAGAACCAGAGAGCAGGCCCTTTCAGCTCTGGATTTGGCCCAAAGCCAGACCAGGGCTGTGGGCATTGGTCCAGGAACCCAGCACTGAAACACCCACAGGCCCCAGATTCAACGGCTTGAAACTCCAGTTTCTGCAGTGAAAAGTATTAGTCTGGTGCAAAGAAAGTACTTTTATTTACAGAAATGTTGTAATTAACTCCTATTTACAGGGACTTGGTTTGCCTGACTGCTTGCAGGGGGATGACCAGCCATATGGGAGACAGGCATTCAATTAAACACGACCCCAGATTGGTTTTATTCCTATTTTTATCTGAAGGGACCACCACTGGTGCGAGGCTTGTTTCTTGTAGTGCCTCAAAAAGCTACTAAAGGCAATTGTCATGTTGGACAGACAGGGAGTTGAAATCCAGAGGCACCATCCAACTGGTGCTCCCAAAGTTTGCCTCCTCCAGCCCTCTCTGACATGAATTTAATGCAGGTGCAGACACAAACCTAACATAAGGGAGCAATTTTCTGATTCATTCATGTAAGACCCTGAGGGAGAGTAGGAACAAGATGTACAAAGGTAATGTGGCATTGTTAAAAAATTAACTTTGCTTCCATTTTATGGAGCCATAGTGCTGTGTTGCTTAGTTACGTGGATCAGGAATTCAACTGTAAACAAGGTATTTCACTCCTCAGTCCCCAGGGTTTTCAGCTCTGTTTGAAAAGCAGTCAAAAATGTGCATCTTTTACCGTATCCTTGGGCTGCTTCTTGCCATTGCTTGTACCATTTGTGTCCTCTGCTGCTGTTCCAGCAACACCGGGAGATGGAGATGGTGGTGTCCATGCTAATATGACCACTGCCAGGCTAAAGCCACACTGCCCTCCTTAATGCTGCACTTGTTCAGAGGTGAGACAAACTGCTTATGACTTTTGTTACGGTTTCTGTTTGTACAAATCCTGGCTGCATGGGTTCCCAGCGCTGGGAGTTTGCCAGCTGGACTACGCAGTTACTCAAGCCATTGGAAGTGGAAAAGGGGTTAATTATCCTGGTATATTGTTACATCACTAGTGGAAATTCTGTTTTTGCCCTCGGGATCTGCACTGCTGTGTCTGCTCTGAGCTGTTAAATATGACAAGGTCACTCACCCTGCTTTAGTAACTATGAGTGCTAACAAATTTGGGGGTTGCATGCATTGTCATTGCTTAACAGGGTCGTCCCTATAACCACAAGCGTTGCCTATGCCTTGTACCCAGCAAACCTCGCAGCCAGTCAGATGTTAGATTACACTATGATATGTTGGAATCTGTTTATGGAAATACAGTGGCACACAACTTCCCTGCATATTTATATTCTAACCAAGATTGGGCAACCGACAAATGCGGAGAAGATGAGGAGAGATGACTTATGAAAAGAGGTGAAGAAGTGGGGCTGAAGATAGGAACAAAATACTTCAATTGATACGGCAAACTTTCAAAATATTTTTCTCCTCCCTTTTCCTTCTGGCTCTGCAGATGTCTGGGGCAAATCTGTCTTTTACAACACCATGTATTGAAGCAACATGTACTTTTGAAGTTTAGTCACCCACTAATTACTAGTCTTTCATTAGCAGCACAGAGACACAAATGATGAAGTACTTGCTTGTATCCAGTAGTCTCTATTGTTGAGGCTTAAAAAAAATAAATCATTAGCTACATGCTTGTTAGGCATGCAAAGACTGTTTATGTAAACTCTCTTGCCCTTATTTTGGCTCACACTGATGGTTAAGATACTTAAGCTAACATTTCTTATTTTAAAGGGAGGACTAATTGCCTAAAAGTCAGAAGGGCTGAGTATCACTTGTCTGGGAGAGAATGGGGATGCAATGTGGGCACAGGTCACCCTAAATGTAGGTTGCTACCAGAAATTTGTTGTCCTGTTTGTAAGAACAGCATCGCCACAGCTGAGGAGAAACCTCTGTTGAGGCCATGGCCACACAGGTCTCTCAAATCTCATGTTTTTTAGGAGCAGTTTTGCATTTCTCCACTGAGGGTGTTCTTGAAGGGAATATCTGAAAGCTGAGGCAAACATCAATAAGCAATGCACTTGTTTGGTTAAGACTTCAGCCTTGACCTCCATCTTTAAGCCCTTGTTTGTTATTAATCACGTGTTTCCTGAATCAAAGAGAATATTTTTGGAGAGGGAAAATTGTTCTGGGACTGGAGCGTTATATGCCAAACAGCCTTGCCCAGATGACAAATAACCTTTGCATGATAGCCAAGGTTCATCCAGCTGCTCGGCCCCGTACCAAGTGATTGATGGTGTTGATGTTCTAAATAGGCTTAAGATATGCCAAATATCAAGGGCTGTAACAAAGTCCTTCAGATATGTACTGTAGATAGGCAAGAAGGCATGTTCCCAGCATATGGCAGTTCTGAGAGCAGTGTCAGTATTGTAAGTAACCTTGCAGGGTTTGTCTGGTTTCTTTCGAAGTTAGACAAAAACAGTTTTCTGTGCTGGAATGAGCGGGGTCACGCGAGGTCTGCACGAAGCTTCCGATTACCACCGATTTTCTCTGTAACTGGACACCCTTCAGAGTTATAACAACATTTGATTTCTTAGCAGAGATCAATAAACTGTTTTTCTACCAGGGTTCTGAGAAGGAAAGAAGAATAGGATGTGCTCAGAAGTTGTTGTCAGTGGTTTTTTATCTGTTAAAGGAATGGGAAATTCACACCTGAATAGTTTTATCTTGGGAACACGACAGTGCTCGACAGTGCTCGTTCTTCCTACTAATCCACAAAAGACTGTTCATCGATACCCCGCAGGATCAAGCAGCTGTACTGCAGAAGCCTCAGTTTCATTGATCACTCCTTTTCCACAGAGAAGCTTCCTTTATTTCACTTTTTCCCTCTGCTTTGCAGTATATTCTGTTCTGTGGACTGAGCAGGGCTGTGTGTCTGCTAGGTGGGCAGCAGAAGCAGTCTGGGAAACGCAGGGATAATGAAGGACAAGCTGCCCTCTACTCCAGCTACTGCACAAGCCGAGATTAGTGAAGGGTGGTAAGGTTTTTCTCTGCTTAGTCATTCAGAGGTGATGGTTAGCCTGCATTAGACTAACCCCTGCCTGACAGCTAGCAGGGTCTCAGACCCCTCACTAAGAGATGTTCTCTGGTGCAGCCCCCTGCTTGGCACTTCGCATCTTCACTGAGCCCTGGTATCTCCACTGGAAAATGTGTGTTCCTGGCCCCACAAGCTATCCGCACAATGCCACCATCTTATTTTTAAGAGATCAACCCATCTTGGTTTTGAGCCTGTGTTTCTAGGAATGACACTGAGGATGCATCTTTTGTGGAAAGACCTTGATGGTGTAGTAGTAGGCTATTTCCTGCATAAAACCGTTCCCTCAGTAATTGGAAGATGAGTCAGGCTCACACGTGCAAAACAAACTTCTCTACTGGGTCACTCCAGTTTGTGGCCAGCAGATCTCCACTGGATACTGCCATGAGAAGTGGCCAAGACAGCCTCTGCCGTGCAAATTGGCCATAGTGCAAATTGTCCATGAAATAGGATCAAGCAACTGCAGGGCAATAAAATTTAGCCAGACCATACCAGTAAACTCAGGATCAGCAATGCTCTGAAACACCAGCTGAGCAACAGAGAACGGCGTTTTGTAATAACCAGCTCAGTTTGGGGCCACAACATGGAGCAATTGGCACTTTTACACAGAGCCCAGCTGTAAGCGGCTTCTTAAGAGATCAGAGGTTTCAAAATTCCCTTTTCTGTCATCCCCATGGGCTGGCAGGAATCAGCTGAAATCCTAGAATCTGGATCTTTATTTATTGCCTACTCACTTCTTGTTGGCAGTTAGCAGGTTGTGTCGCCATTCCACCAAGCCAACAGGCTGTCAGTGGTGATTAGCAGCTAAATCGTATACCGTTCAGGGCTCTGCAGTGCCTTAAGTGATTTTGTTTGCATCCAGCCTGGGAGTGGAACAACAAACCAGGTTTCAATTCACAATGTAATTTAAGCATGAGCCTGTGAGTGGATATTCTTATCTCTGCCTGCTCCATTTCAATGGAGCTCAAACTCGTTCAAAGCCACTCCAATCAAAAGTGAGACCTTGAAGACTGAATAGAAAATTAATAATCACACTATTACCTTCAACTAATTTAATATATAAATGGAACCAGAACTAGCTTTTCCAGTGGGTCCTGTTCATAGGTAGCCCTCAGTGTGACACGTCAAACGCAATGCTAAGAGTAAAGCTGGTCATGGTCACAGTCATATTCTTGACTTTCATGTCATCTGCTGCTGGGGACTTTATGGCCCTAATGGAATACCATAGGTACACAGTCTGACCTGCACAGCACAATTCATCAAACATTTTCTAATAATTTGGGCATTGGGCCCTTAGCTTCTGCTTGAATTATAGCCTGCATTTCAGAAAGACAGGCGATCGTGACTTAAAGGCTACAAGTCACTGAGGCTCTACCACGTTCCTATCTGACCTGATCCAAGGGTTAATTACCCTCCTTAAAAGAAGTCCTATTTCTGTTCTATAGCTTTTTCTCCAAGTTGCATTGTGTAACCTTCTGTAATGATAATGAACTATGAGATTTCTTACTTTTGCTGATTTTCAGTTGTTTGGCAAAAAAACCCTAGCATCCCTGACTTTGGCTGGACTGATACTACTAGCCAATTCCTGATGAATGTTCCAGTTCATTGAACAATTTCAGTACAATTGCATTTGGGAGCAGGAAAGCCAGTTTTGCCAGGCAGCCTAAATGGAGGGTGATGATGTTGTTCCCCTTTCAGTCAGCAGCCAGGACACTCTTCTGGGCTGAACTGAATCCAAGTTCAACTTCCAGATCTACCTGAGAGAATTACAACCTGCCAGTCCCTGGCATGAATCTGACACAGTTGTGCTGTATTTCTAGGTGGGGGCTCCACAGTCCTTCTGCTTTGTGTGGGATGCTGACATATCATTTAACCAGAAGGGGTGGCAGGTGGACATGTGTCTTGAGATTAGTGGGGAAAACACTGATTCCAAAGGTGGAACCTCTCACTTCAAGCGAAAAATTTAATATAAGCATTAAAAGTGGAATAGTGCCCAGAAGACAAATTGACAGCTTCCTTTGCCTCAGGATGCTAGAGCTTGGCACAGAAGGAGCTCCCCAGCTATATAAGGCTCCTGGGAAGAGGATCACTGAACCCCACTTCTCCTCCACAGTAGGAGCCATTGGATGAAAAAAGGTGGATCCTTCTGCCTCCCTGAGACTTTAGTCCAAAGCTCTCTCAGAAGTAACCAAAAGGAATATTTCATACTGAATAAAACAAAATAGGTTTATTTCATATAGAAGAATTGAAACATTTTTTTAAATGTCATTTAAATTATTCCTTAGATGGTTGCATTTTTGGCTGCTAAATCAGAGAACCAAATATTAGCTAATAACATTGGAGGATGCTGACTTTCTAGGACTGATCTGAGAATAGGCTGTACACAAGGAATGGTTTATCTGATAATGTGCTTTTGTTATATAGCCTTTACTGTGAAGAAATTACAAGGCTTTTTTGTTTGTTGTCTTCTTTTCATGTACAATGATGAAGTTGTAGTTATATGTCTGTAAAATTGATGTGACATAAGTTCAATACCTGTTTCTACTGTGACCTGTATACATCAGTATTAACACAGTGATCTTCCTCTAGTCTCCCTCAGCAATGGAAAAGCTGAAGACATGATGGAAATCCAAAACAGAGCTAGAAAATAAATCAAGCAGTTTGCATTTTGGCCCCATGCCCTGACAACTCTTTCTCTTCTTACTCTTTGTAACAGAATATGTTTCACAGCATTTTTATTATTGTAACACTTGTGTAATTCAAATCCCTTTACTTGTTCTTTTGGCTTTGTAGATTAATTGGTCCCTGCCTTCCTCTCTGTATCTAGAGATGTTTTCTTACTCCCCTCAACTCTTCACCAGGCTGAGCTTCCCCAGTCCCTTAGGCTTTTCCCACTAGGCAGGTTACACAGATGTCTTATTCTTCCTGCTCTCCTGAGCCCTCCCCTGGTCTCAGTCCTTCAAGAAGCTCAGCACCCATCTCATTGCCCCTTGCTACAATGAAGAAGTGTTTGGACACGTTCTCACTACAGAGCAGATTTGAACTGGCCTTCCAGAAGTCAACAGCTGTGTTGGGCCATTGAAATGACAAAGCTGGCTCTAGTTCTTGCAAACCTGCAAAGTTGATTAATTCACCTAATGAAAGTTTGGCTTTGGCTATCCCCCGCCTGTGAGCATTCGATCTGCTCTGCAGCCTTAATTCTCCCAGTTATTTACCACTAACTATTTGTATACTCAATGGGCTCCACTGTGTAAGAGGACTGTTTAAAAATACATTTTAAAGAGATTATTTCACTTCATGTGGGTTTTTGCCAGCAGTGTGGTTTTTAAAAGTGTTTTTTAAGACCTGTGTAGCGCACAACTATGAAGCTGTACCTTAAAAGGTGAAGCAGAGCCCTTCACTTGCAGGGAGTGCTCAAGGGAGCTGCTGTGGAGCACATTGCAAGCCCTGTGCACTGTGTAAAGGCTTGGTGGGAGTTTTGCTTCCCTGTGTATAAAGTGTATAAAAACAGTGATAAGGTTGTGCAGAAGCAGGTGGGAAAGGTTATTTACAAATTGTTTCAATACGGTCCTTGCTACAACATTATCTGAATTGGCCTGGATATTTAAAAGAGAATTATCCATAATGATCTCACTCTGTCACTTTCCCTTTTCTTTTTACATTTCCCAGAGAAAAAATGAATTTGGTTTATCAACAAAGTTCAGTTGGGGTTTCTACCTGGATCTCCCATGCCTGACCGTGATCTCTCATGCCACATCCATGCCTGCTCCGGGAAGGAACGCTAAGGGCACTTGCAGAGATGGAAAGTCACACCAACAAAATCATTCCCATCTAGTCCCGCTGTCTTGATTAATGCCTGCTACCCCAAAAGAGGTAGCAGGTCAGCCAGGTTCAGCTTCAAGGGGAGCTGAGCATACCAGTGTGCCCTGTTACTCAGTGGCTTCTCTTTTATGGCAAAGCAGCCTGCGTGGAGATGGTGTGGGTTGGGAAAGGGGCGATTATTTCTCCGCTGGGTGGGAGCAGTCTCCCGAAGGTCATTTGCCTGCTGCACACAAAACAGCTATGCAGGGAGGCTGAAAATTATCAGCCTTCAGACAACCATTAAACCCTGTAAATATGCTCACTCACTGCTCAACCACCAATGCAGCAAATGTATCACATTCTCTTAAACAAGGGTAAAATCTCATTTGATAAAATTTAGTTTTGAGCTGTAACAGACTAAAGATGATTTTAACAAAGCAACAGACCTCTTTTTTCCCTGTCCTACAAATGAAAAGAAACCTTCAGCTTGGAGAATATTTTTGGTTAAGTTATAAATGAAAAGTAAACAAAGAAAAATGCGGATTTCTTGCGGAAACGCAATAGCAGTTGCTATAATTCTCAATAAGAGACCGGTATCTGCAAGTTTTATCCAAACATGCTTTGCAGGTACTGCAGCAGTAATGGGTGGCCCAACCCCTTGTTTTTAAATGATGTGCTAAAAGCAGCTTTTTGGCCACAAGACAAGAATAGTTTCAGTTATTCAGCTTGATTTTGCAAGGAGCTTTCCTACCCTGTCATAAATTCTCTTGCAAAATGCTGTGACAATGAATTTCTAAAAAGCAAGTACAAGTGGGGTAAGGTTTCTGGGGCGAGTTAATACCTGTTATTCGATCAGCTGATTTATCCAAAAGCATGCTTGGTTTTTCACAGCCTGATTTCTTGGTTTGCATTTGGTTTGTATAAAATCTCAAAACATATTCATGAAAAATTCAGATATTCTTTGCAAGCATGTAGAAATTTTAAAAAATCATAACCCTCAGTGGTTCCTGCTGAGTTCTGTGTGCCTCACGTTGAGCACAATTAGCTCTGCTCTCCTGCCCCATCGGCTCCGTCCAAACCAAATCTTCCAGTTCTGTGTCTGCCATCCAAAAATCTTTTTAGTCTCCTTCTTCTCTGCCTTAAAATCTCGCAAGCATTAAATTCCATACTGAAAAATTTGTCTTCACACACTTCCATACAGCCTAATACCAAAAATGTTTGGAAGGCAAAGCAACATTCCAAATGCTAAAAAACATCTGTAAGGGAACAACCAATCAGGGTATGGAGCTTAATTATTTGAAATAAATAAATAAATAAATAAACAATTAAACAAATAACACACATCTCTTAAGCAAAAAAAATGGGATAAAAAATAAAGAAGCTAGAAGTGGCTGGAAAAGATCTTCTGAGGAGTGATTATTTTCTTCCCCACTAGCAAAATAGGTATGGAAAATGTAAGTATGCACAGCTGTGTTTATTCCAATGATTAGACATTCTATTTCTCTGTGACCTCTTTGCATTGAGCTGGCAAGACACCTGGGTATGCTTAGAAGTGTCTCATTCATGCATTTACATTTATTCAACTCGGACCTTTCTTTCTCCCCCCCCATGCCCTTTTCTTCTCTAAAAAGACCACAGGAAAAGAAAAACCAAAACAGTTAAATCTGTGCACTCCTTCCTCTTTTTTTCTTTCCATGTTTGCAAGGAGTTTGTCAGGACTCTACCCTGTGCCTTTACACATTTTAAATGAAAGCATAGCAGTATTTCAACAGGGAGCATAAAGCCTTCTTTTTCAAGGCTTTTTCAGGCTGAATCAAGGGAAGAGGTGGTTGCAGTGTATCATGTGATGTGACAGCACACATGCCGTACTGAGGGTGCAATAGAAGCTAAGCCTCAGTATCTGTATCTCCTGTGCCCTGTGCCTGCACCTGCATTTTGCTTATGCAAAATATGTGTGTTTGTGTAATCTGGGCTATCCTTGCACTAGTGCCCAACTGCTCTGGCTGATATTGATGGGTGCTTAGTTGAGAAGTTTGCTTACAAGAAAATACTGACATAGTGATTTTGCAGTCCAGACTGTGTTACTGATGTGGAAGTGAGACAGAAAGGGGTTAAAGTGTTTCCTTACTGTCATCAAAGTTTGGTACAGAGCTGAATTCCCTCTGGGTCTTCTGAGTCTTAATCCAGTGTCCTACCCGCTACTTTAACCTTCCTCTGCAAGTATGCATCAGGTTTGGAGACAGGGCTTCCATATTACTTTTTCTTCTGCTGCCATTGAAACCAAAAGCAAAATTTCCAGTAATTGAAAGTTGCCAGCTCAATTCAAGACTGATGCCCCCAAACTTATTATAGTTTCTCCCCCTGCTTCTTTGGATATCTAGGTATTTCAGAGCACTAAATGCTAACTGCAAACTGTAGATCCAGTTCTTCTTTTAAGAACTGCATCTTAACAGATTGTTGGTTTCCTAAATTTAGTTAGTATAAATTTAAACTGAAGAAATATGACTATATATACATGGAATTAGAGTAAATGAAATAACAATGAGAAGCATCTGTACATAAGGTACTCATTTTTCTTTCCTCTCAAGCTCTCTGAATTCATTAGCTGGCTTCCACACAATCTGCTGTGTAAAATACAACGTCTCATATCTCCTCCACTCTGTCAAATTAGCTTTATTTTTTTTTCCTGCTTCAAAACCATAACTCAAAAGCTCTGAAATGCTATTGGGTATTATTCAAAGGTGCATCTGATTTGCTGTTTTGATCATTATTAGGAAGTGTTTAAACACAATCTAAAGAGAGAATCACTGGGAGATTTCTTGCACCCTCACTCCACAGCAAGGCTGAAAAGTCCTGAAACCCAAACACAAGAAAACTCAACACGGTAACTCATCTTTTCATGTGCCCCCCCGACATTATCCTTCAGAGCTGGGGAAATGTAGGCAGGTTGAAAAGACTTCACAGCAGAGCAATACTGTAATCAGATTTGTAGGGAAGTGTAAAGAAAAAATCTAACTCTGAGATAAATGTGTTTCTGTGTATTGGTTTGCCTGCCTTTGGCTAGCCTGTTAATGCACTGGAATCTGTAGAGCCAGTTCTGTGCATTTTGGTTGTGGAAAAGGGAAACAAGCCATTTTGGCAGCACAGAGGTAGAAGAAAATGAAGGGAGTACATGAGAATTAAAGTAAGGAATTGAAACAACTAGGCTAGAAAGAGAACGGGAAGAAGCGGTAATGCGGATACAGCATTAAATCCTTTCTTCACACTTGAGATAGAAGACTCTTCAGGTGGGACATTTAATAGGAAGATAGACAAAGTACCTAGATATATCTTCTTGTTATTAACCTTGCATTTTACAGGAATAAACTACTACTGAAAGGGGCAGTTGCATGGAGTATTTTCCTCTGGTGGAAAAGCTGTTTCAACAGGTTTCCACCACCTTGATTAAATTATTTGAACTGAGGAAAAGAACTATTTTTTTCAGTCCCTAATGTTTTTAAAACTTGGATCATTTTACTTGCCTGGTTTTTAACTTCACTGTGAAGAACTTGTCCTCCTGAGCATGAGTGGAAGCACCCAAGCAGGGACAGCAAGCCAGGGGTGCTACAAATGGCTTGGTGATGTGGGACATGATTGGGAAACATCCATATGAATGTCCCAGAGAAGCCACTGTCATGGTTTAAGCCTCTCAGCCACACAGTTTTGCTCACTCACTTCCCCCTCTTTCTTTCCCCCACTCTTTGAGGGATGGGAAGGAGAATCAAAAGAATACAACTCCCACAGATTGACATAAGAACAGTTTAGTAACTAAGGTATAACACAAATCACTACTGCTACCACCAGTAATAATAATGACAAGGGAAATAGCAAGGGAAGAATACAATCGCTCACCACCTATACCCAGCCCGACCACGCAGTGCACCCCCCACCCTTCCGGGCCTCTGCCCTCCGTTTTTCCATCCTGGACATGACGTGCTGTGGTATGGAATACCTCTTCGGTCAGTTTGGGTCAGGTGTCCTGTCTCTGCTTCCTCCCAGCTTCCCCTCCTCCCTGGCATAGCATGAGGCTCAGAAAGTCCTTGGTCAGACCAAAACATTACCAAGCAGTAACTGAAAACACTGGTGTTATCAGCGCTGCTCCCAGGCCAAAAGTCAAAAACACAGCACTGCACCAGCCACTACGAAGGAGAAAAATGACTGCTACTGCTGAACCCATGGCAGCCACCTGCTCTAAGTACTCTTTCCAGATTTATAGGGATTTTCCTCTGCTCAGAGGGTGAGAGAGAGGGGATGACTCTTGAGGTTTGTTGTCTAGAAGCGTCCAAGGGGTTTAAGCAACAACCCCCATTGAAATGTGATGGGCAGGAGGTGCCTGAATCCTTCAAGGCTTTTGGGGTCACACTCGAGGGAGCCCAAGGAGAGTATCCCCATGGGATGGGCTGGGGCGGCCATGGCTCTGGGAACCCAGCCACCTTGCAGAGCTGACGCGGCATAGGCCATGTGGAGGTGGGGAAACCCAGGGAACACCGGGGAAGCAGGTTAATGAGGTTCCTTTGAGCTCAAAGCATTTTGTGAGGGGTGGGAAAGGGCTGCCTGCCCATCCCCAGGTTGAAAGGAGGGCTGGAGGGAAGGGGTAGGAACCGGCAGCCATCCATGCCCTGGCCCGAGGAGGAAAGGTGGTGTGTTTGCTGCCTTCACCCCTCCCACCTTTCAGCCACATTAAAGCCCAATTATTCACGCTTGATGTCAGCAAGGCAGGCCCCCCTGCTACCCGCTGCTCCCAGATCCCTTCCCCGAGGGGCCACATTACCCCAGCATGCACCGGCCTATGTGGGGTGGCGTTCATAGGGGTCCAGGGCTCACTCCACCCCACACAGCGCCTGCTTTGGCAGGCCCATGTGCCAGGGAGACATCCATCGCTTCATTGGCCTCCAAGGGATAGCGGTGGCTGTTGAGAAGCGGCTGTTCCTGCTGCAGGCTGCAAGCTCCCTGGAGGTGATGGTTGTTGGCTAGGCTGGTGCCCTGGGTGCTGCAGCAGCGCATTGGCACCACGGGTTCATCGGTCATGCTGGCTGTGCTGCTCCCAGTGAAGTCAGCCCTGGGTCAAGGAGACAAGGAGGGTTGGCCAACTGCCCCACTGAGCAGCTAGGGGCACAAGGGACGATCTGAAAACTCAAGGCGGCGGGGAGAGGGAAGGGAGAGGACTGAATTGACCCTTTTTTCCCCTTACCATTTACATGCTTACAGATTTCTATCAGGCTTTCTAGCTGCAGGGCAAAGTGTTTCTTTATAGTTCCTTCCAAAGCACTGCTGCCAGACCCAGGCTGCGGTTGCTGCAGCTGTAACCCATCCCCCAAGGCCTGCACACCCCTGGTCCGGGAGCAGCTCGGCAGGAGCGCCTGAGACCGCTTGCACAAGCCTGGTGCGGAGCCGCGTTCGGCGTCCTCCAAGGCCCCCGTGCACGCAGTGCAGGGAGAGCATTCTGTAAGGGCTCTTGCCAGCTATCCCAACAGCGGTTTGCCAAAACACAAGTGGTCATGGCACGGGGGGGGAGCTGGGCTGTGCGGCGTTTCAGGAGCATCCCTAAGGCTGCGGCACCAGTACGCACCCAGCACTGCTCCTGCCTCCCTGCCAGCCACAACGCAAGTGTCACGTTGGTGGTATCACCAAGAAAGGGGCTGTGCAGCACCCATGGCTGCTGGCAATGAGCAGCTCTGCCCTCTCCAGCTCTGAAGACCAGGGGGTCGCGTTCTTGCAGGCAGAATTAGACAATTTTATGGCCTGTCTGGGGCTAGTTTTCCCTCTCTCTATTTTTTTTTCTCTTCCCCAGTGGAGACTTGCTCATTTGTAATAGGAAGGTTCATTGTTTTCCTGTCTGATATTTCTTTGATTACTTAAAAAGAAATCCCAGAGGCTTGTTTTCACAAAATAGTGATTGCATAATTGATGTGATTATGATGTATTTTGCTGTGTCACTGCAGCTTGGTTGATTATTTTGAGAAGCTCTGAGCACTGTTAGTGCTGCCATGTGTTGTGCATGCATGGCCCAGGCTTTCATTCCCCTCCACATGTGTGCAAGAGCCTTTCAAGCCCCGTTTCCTCCAGTGAGGACTGCCTGAGACCTTCCACAGTGCAAGGAAAAGGATGCAGACCCACAAATGGCTGACACTAGTGAAATGACAGATAGTGCGGGATGGGCTGCAAAGCTTTTTCTGATTTAGATAATGACTTGCCAGTGTGAATTATCAGATTTATCATGTGGATCAATACACAAGCAAAACTGTGGGGCCAACTTCTAGGCTTTTTCCCTGGCTAGAAATGTAAAGATAAAGCAAATACAGCCCAGCCGGGTGTGCTGGAAATAAAATTCTTCCAAACACAGAAACATGCAGCAGATCGTTCATGGTAATTATTAATTGTAACCTGAAAGTGTATCAGCTAGCTGCAGGTAGGAACACTGCAGGGCTCACCTAAGGAAGCCTCATGGAAAGGATCGCCTTCCCTTTTCTTGGCTAGAACCTTTTAATTATTTTCAGCTTGAGCTGGAGACCACCCTTAGAGCCCTTTCTTTCTCCTGGAGCCATTTTTTGCATTGCTTTTCTTTGCATTTTCTCCTTTCTTCCCTTTTTAGTTCAGAGATGAAACATTGCCCTCGGTGCAGCTTCTTGGCCGAATCTCCCGATTTCTGAACCTTTTGTTTTTCTCAACATGTGTGCAATTTTCACTATTTTTGTCCAGCGGTGACCTCTGGAATTCCAGAATAATTTTCCCTCCCCTTCCTGGTGCCCTCATGTGACCCAGGAACACAAACATCTGAGAGACCTCTGGGCATCTTCACATCTGCTGGTATATAAGATCAGAGCCATTGTGTGATGTATTTTTAACAGCAGGTGTTGGGCTTGGAGAAGGGTGTGTTGGGTTTTGAGGGGCTGGGCAGAATCTGCACTTAATTCTTAGTTCCCAGGCTATTTAGGAACAGCTTAAAAACACACTTAATCTGTTTGTACAAATTTAACATTGTAAAACCACAATAAGGAATTGCTAATCAAGTGCAAGCCTGGATTTAGTTTCAGCTTTGCATCATTGCTGTCCTAAAGAAACAAACCCTCCAAACCAGAAAAACCCAAACCACCTTCAAACTTTAAAGCTGATTCCAAGATTCTAGTTTACAACTTATTTTCATGAAATACTATTGATTGATTACTTGAAGCCTGTTAATTATTATTTAGTCATGGTTTTCAACACAAACTCCTTACAGCAGCAAAACAAACAGTGTGGATGTTTTATCTTTTGCCAATTAACACAGTTTGAACATGACTTAAAATAGGCTGTAAGCTCAGGGTTTGATTCACAACTGTATCTCTCCTGGTTGTGCCACTGTAATCCCGTTGATTTCCATGGCATCGTGGGAGCCTCAGTGCAAAATGAGAGAAACGTTTCTTTTTAATGGTACCCCCCACTTCCATGCATCAGGGAGCTCATGGCACACCAAAGCCTCACACATGACTCTCTTCCATGGTCCATTAGTAGAAATTTCACATCTAAATTTGAGAAACAGTATCAGCAGAGTGTTTTCCCCAAAATATCATTGAAATCCTATTTTCACAGAAATCTCTCTCAAATTTTTTATCAGACAAATCTAAAATGGTGCTTAGAGTTCAGTTATCTGCCAGGTATAAATGGCATAAATGGATGATTACTTTAAATACATCTTCTCTGAGAAGGGAGTTATGGGACCTCACAAAAGCATCAAGCTGTGACTACTTTCAGGAAATCACCTGGAAATAAATGATAAAGGTTGCTTGCGAGTCCTTAGATTCTTATTGCCTTTTTAGGCAGATAATTGAATTCAGTACGAGCTGTAATTCCTTTCTGGGATCACTGAAGAACAAATTAGTTATCATTTGGGAAAAGTAACTGAGTGACCTGACAGGTCCTTTCAGTCACAGCGCCTATGATTATAAATTCTTACGGCACCCATTGCATGGATGTATCCACACTAAAATAAAGGAGATTTTAGCCTTGTTGAAACTGATGTGGTTTTGTTGGTAGTGGTTTCACCAGTAATATGGCTTCACCTGCCCACTTTTCTAGGCTACATTTGAATTTTACCACATGACCTGTTGGGTTGTCTCTGACTGGAATAGCTATTTCCAAGTAGTTACTTTTAATAAGGTGCCATGTGTGGGTACTTCTCAAACGCAGGGCCTTTACTGTGGATTGATTCAGTCTGCTCTTGATTTATCCCAGCTGCCGAGTTTTGAGTTTGTATGCCCCTTTATTTCAAATATTAATACAGAAAGGCACTAGGAGGATGCATACGGACCTGACATCCCAGGAGCAACCCAAAATGCCCTGCCTCCTCACAACTGCCCCCTGCTGCTGCTGACGTGCCGCTTGCAAGTAGCAGTCACACATGACCATATACACCCAGCATGTTGCACTGGTCAGGACCCACATGTTGCCCTCTCCTCGCCCTCTTCACCCACATCAGGCTGTATAGGGTGACATATGGGATGCTGACAGTATCTGAACCCCTCTATCTTACACCCAGCAAAGCATGCCTTGCATGATCAGAGACATGGCTTTTAGATGACAAAGGCAGCTTCTTGAAGGATGGGATGCCTGCATGTGAAGCTTCTTTTTATTTCTTTTCTTATCCTTTTTTTTTCCAAGTTATCCCTTGATTCTGCAGTTGAGGAAACGGTGCTGTTGACTGGCTGGGCATGCATTAGGTCTCATCCTTTCAGCTGCTGGACTTCATTGTGCTACAAAAGCTATTTCCAGTCCTGTATGCCACAGGGTGTCTGTAGAATCAGAAACAAAGTAGAGGAGGTCCTACCTCAGTAGAGGTGCTACTGATGGTAATAGAGGGTGGGTTTGGGCAAACTGTTCAGGTGCTGGAGGATAAAAAACACCTGCATTTTGTGCAGCTGTAGCTGCCCTCTTGCTCTTCTCCTTCTGGGGCTGTGGAGTGTTCACTATGAGTCAGGACCTATGCCCTGTAATGAGATACAACAATGGGTATCTTCCTCAAGATGCACATCACCATTTTTCAAAGGCCACTATCTTTAATCTGGTTGGAAATACTTTCCAAACATTTCTATTCCCAGTTAGTTGTGTCCATAGGGCATTATGAAACCCATAGCGATTGTGCAAATTTGCTGTACGCTGAAACTGGCCTCATAACTGGTCTGAACTGACTTGAAACGGTTTTTTAAGAAAAATTAAAAATAATTAGGACTTGAATTCCAGAGATCTACTCTTGTAGAGCTTGGTCTTTGCACATTTCACAGTGCAATAAACTAACCAGTAAAACAGAGAAGCTGTAGGACAGTTGCCCAGTCAAAGTAGTGGGGAAGTCACAACAGGTATACAGGTCCTTTCATCTGTGCTGTGATGTTTTTAAGTGCCTGGAAGGGGGAGTTAAAATCCCAAGTGCTTTAAGATAGAGTTAAAGATGAAGGGTGGTGCCTGCAAAATAATGAGCAGGATTTGGTAACATTGGATGCCCTGTGTTCCTATGAATGATGTTACAGACGGTCCACTGATGCTCCAGGTTGTTTAGATCTGACTAGGCCCTACATATGCTGTCCCGACAAGGAAGTGTCATGGCAACACACAATTCCATTCTTGGAAGCTTCAGTCCTGACTAATGCACTAACTTAAAGCCAGTGAGGGATCTCCAGAGAAAAGTCAAAAGGTCTTTGGTGGTGTTGCCTGATGGAGCAGAAGCTCTTTACATAGCGTAATAAAGCTCTTGTGCTGAATAAAAGGGCAGATAAAAAGCAAGCAAATGAAATGATGAGGAGACAGAAAAGAATAAGCATTGCCCTCCAAAAAGAGTAGGCTGACCTGTCCAACTTGGTAGACAGCCTATCCCTTGTCTCTACATCAGCAAGTCCTCTCTTATGCAGTTAATGCCAATGCTGACCTTTTCAGAGAGGATACAGCCAGAGAAAGAGGGCAGCTCGCACTTTGGTTCAGTAAATTCATCACTACCATTTTCATCCATGCTGATTGCACTTGATTTCTCTCCTACTTTTTTTTTCTACTTTTCCCACTGAGTACATCCTGACTGGCCTGTCCACAGGGTCATCTTCAGGAGCAGGAGTACCTTCAACCACGGAAGTGACTGGAGACTAGAGCCTGCAAGACACACGAGATCCCCTCACTTGATGGGAATGAACCTCATTTCACACACACAGCATGGGTGCTCTGGCCACTGAACCGTGGAGATTCACCACCATTTTTCTTACTGAGCTTTGGATGGTGCCTGAATCTGGGAGGTGTGCTCTGAAAATGCATGTCAAGTCAGGCCTGGCAAGCGGGGGATAATGCTTGCTTTGCAAATCCCAAAAGAGTTTAGATGGATTTAGGTGCTCGGAGGCTCACACTGTTAAGACCTTGGCAAGTTCTGAGCCAATATTTGGGAATTTTTCTGGCAGGGAAATAGACACCTCCGGGCATATGCAACAGCTCAATGGGAATGCAAATGTTGGTGCTGAGAAGTACAGTGGCAGGTAAGTGGTGCTAGGTGAATAAGCTGTTTTGTGAATCTAGTCCAAATCCACTGCATGTAAATAATATCTGAAATGCTGGAACAGTGATCTGAAGGAGGTGTGGACTTGAAAAGGAGACGGCTAATAAAACCAGGAGAGAGCTAATGGGAGAGAAAAATTCCATTTAATGAGTTCATCTGGTGAGGATTGCGTAGCAGTATTCAATCCTCTGCTAAAATCAGATCCTCTGCACTTGTAGCTTACCTCGAATACAGAGAAGGGTGGCTAGAACGTGACTGTAGGAATTGATCATGTCCTGAGGGTGGGTTGAAATCTTATGCTGTTTTTATGCAAAAACACAAGTGCTTCTTTGCCTCCCTCCAACCTTGATGCATAGAATTGCTTTGAGTTGCAGGCAGGCTAATTAATCTGGTTTGTGCCTGCCTGTCAAATCTTTCTTGTGGTTGAAGCATTTCTAGCTGTTTTAAGTGAAAATGATTTTATTTTGGAGAAAACTGCCTTATGTCTCAGATCTGTGGTTATCCAACAGGATTTTGGATAGGATAAAGGCACTCTGCTGCAACATGCTGCCAGTGTGAGCCAGAAGCAGTGCCTCCTGTGCACACATGGCACTGTGCATACAGATGGATGTACACAGCCATGGCACTTTGTGGGAGCTCACCCCAGTTCATCTCATCTCTCATGGTTACACTGATGCTCTGACAACACCTTATGGGCTACTGCAGCTTGTCTGTCTTGAAAGTATGTTGTGTGGCTGCAACCTGACTTCTCTCCATCCTCTTTTCTGAAGCTCAGGGCAGTCATGCCACCCTTCTCAAAGGTCCTTTGAGTTTTGGTTCATGCAGCCGGGATCTATTTTAAGTCCTGTGGCAGGAATGTTACACTTTATGCTTACAGTTAGCTGAATCCAGGCAAAATGCTTAATCTTATCCATTACTAAAAGCTGAGCTGCCTATGTTGTTGTTAGCAAAACATGTTTTTCTTCTTGGACTCCTGTTTTGTGTGTCATCTACATTTTGATGTGGAGAAGATCTTTCAGCATGCAAATACTTCTAACCTCAAGAGAATGGTTTATGTTGGATGCAGTATGTTTGCGCAGTGGTGCTCTAGAAAAAAGATTATCCCTATGATGTACAGATAGATTCACCTTAAACCCCCAGATGGGTACTATTGTTGTGGCTTTTCTTTGCACAGTGCAGAAGAAACACTGAGGAAGAGCAGGCATGAAATAGATTTTTTTTCAAACAAACTCCAAACGGAACAATGGATGAAATGAGTCTCTTCGAGGTTTCTGTGTCATTAAATGTTATTGTTGACACTCTGAATGTAGCAATAGTTGTTACGCTAATTAGAGTGGTGCAGTTCTAGAAACAGGAACTGTGAAAAGACTGTGTCTAGAAGGTACTAATAATCTTTTGATACCTGTATTTTTGCCATTCTTTATTATTATTATAAGGAGAGAGTTAATGTGCAGCGGAGAAATCATGTGTGTCCTTAATAAAGAATGAAGCAGCGCAGTTGTTATCATCTTGAGTATCATATTCATTTAAAATCAAGTAGGCAACTCAAAGGTTAAGAGGTTTAATGTTCCTGAACTGTACAATTGAAGCACTATAGTCCAGGTTATTGTTAGCAATTATGCAAAGTGCCTGGGGGGTTTTATTAGAAACTTCATTTCCCAGAAGAAAGTCCCCCACAACTTTAGCCAGCATTGCAGCGTGACCATTTAACAGCCAGACAATTCTGTGCAAAGTGTATCACAAGATGTTGTAATGACACAAGTTGCTCCCAGCTATTTATATGCTGTTAAAATAACTAACCTCAAACAATCTTCAACCTCTCTTAAGCTTTCATGCCACGTATCTTTCCGGGAGAATCAGAAAGCTGAAGAAGCTCTGTATTTAGAGATAATTGTGATATTCTGCATGCATTCCTTCCAACATGAGGAACATGCCAGTTATTTGCAGCTCTTCCAACTGCAAAGAATAAGCTTTACTAAAGCTGATAGTGCCCCAGTAGACCTATTGGACTGTGTGATAAAAAACAATGAGCACAGAATGAATATTACAGTAAAGAACTACTGAATAAAACCAGCTAAATGGAGGGAAGAGAGGAAGCGTGAAGAATTGCAGATAGTTTTAGAGTGTTTTAAACAAAAAGCTGAACTCCATGTCTTAAGCACAGGCAACCATAATTGGCATAGATGCAGATGACTGCAACATAGCATTCAGAATTAACCTTTAAAATTAGAGTCCCTACATTAAACAAGGAAGGTGGCCTACATGCTGGAAAAGATGTGTATGAGCCTGAATAACTTGAAAACACTTTTGCAGGAATACTACGGAACTTAAGAAATGCAACACCAGAAAGGTAACCATTTACTGAAAGGCCAAGGTTCAGACTCTTGCCTACCTTTTTGCAACTTTAATCCCTCCAGGATATTCTAGAAGCAACAGAACTGCTGGGTGCTTTGTATTACTTCTGTTCTGCTTGATCAGTCACAGCTGTGTTGTCTTCCTTTGGTCCTTTTATAAAGCCTTATTGGCCAATACGTGTACTATGGGATGGGTGTTCCCAGCCAGGTTCTTAAACACACAGCCACCTACTTCTGTAGCTAATTTGCATCCTAGTGCCTACAAATCAAAACCTCTCACTTGTGATTGTTGGATCTGCTAACATGATTTATTGAAGTTACAGCTCAGACTCCATCTGGGCAGCACCAGGCAGTATCAGCTGTATTGCAGCTAGCTAAGTGTCTTTCTAAACTCTAACAAAACCCAACTAAATAGTGAATTCCTTCCTGTTTAAGGGTCCTCCCACAGCACAGAAAGACCATTAAGCCAAGCCACATGAGAGTAGTTTCTTTGCTTTTATTGATATCCACATCATTCCAGTTTCACTTTATTAGTTCAGAATTTTTAAGTTTCTTTAGACTTTGCTGCAATGCATCCATTTGTGTTTAAAGCAGTCTTTTCATAGCAGTATCCAATAGTCTTCCCAGATCCTTTCAAACCCGTGTAAGTCACCAGTACCTCCTTGCACACTGTGCCCCATACAGAGAATAAACAAGCTCCATGACATAATTTTCTGGTCAACCAATCAAGGGTTTTGGTGAACTGGGACAGAAATTAAGCTCCACAGTTTTACAGTTCCCTCACTTTTCGACAGTATGTACATGCTTCAGAGTTAGCAGTTGAAGCCTCCTTGCTATTACACAAGGAAGGGCACTATCTGATGTGGCTGAGATGTAGTTCCTTCAGGATGCATAAAAGAGAGCACAAAGAAGAAAACAGGACTGAGTGAGAGGTGTATTTGCAGATACTCCAGTGAGGAAGCCATGGAAGAAGCCTTTAAACTGAGCTCCTTGCCCATGTTCAGAGGTAACCTAGAAGCCAGGGTGGGTCCCAGGCTCTGACAATCTCTTGCAAAAAGCTCCTTCAGGGCCCTGCCTTGGCCCTACATTGGTTGGAGGGGCTAGGGCCAGAGCAGTACTGCACTGAGTCACGCCAGTCCATGATGGCGGGAACTGTGTGGGGAAACCTTCCTCAGTGTCACAAATCACCAGCATTAAAAAAGGGAAAACCAGAAGGAGAAAATAGCTATCTCCTAGCTGATAGTTCCTCTGACTCGCTGGTTGCCCTGACCTCTGATACAATCCCATCTTTGCCTGATTGACTCATAACCAGTTCTGCTTCATCCAAGCCACAGCGCGTCAAGGCACAGTGAGAGCCAGTCTTTGTCTGTGTTTCATGACAGTTTAATCACTGAAGACTGTCTCTGTGTTGAAATATTTCCCCTTGGGGTTTCGGATAGTAGGTTTAGATCAAGGTAAATGGGAACAAAAAGTGAAAAAATGCACTTGCCCTCATCCAAATCCTTTGTAGTTGATACAAAAACACCTCTTCTGTTGCTTTTGCAGTGATAAAAAAAACATTTGTCATGAGCCTTCCACTTTGTGCAGTCATAGTGGCTTGCAATTCGGGTGAAACAGCTGCATTTTGCATTCTTCTTTTCACTGATGTCAGTGGTGATGTAAGTTAGAAGACACAGACTATAAAGATAATCAGTCTCACCATCCACATCGGCTAAAATGAGGAAAAGGTACTGGACAGTGGGAACTGATGACAAAAATTCCCTGAGCCAGATTCAGTCTGGTGGCAATCAGGAATTAGTACTGAGGTATTCAGAGTTAGACTGCTCTGGAAGCAGGCCAAGTGGGAACACTGGTGCCATTTTCAGGTTACGATTCCGAGTGCACAGTGTCATATTTTCCTACACATCATATTTTTATACCATCTGATAGCATATCACTGATGTGGCTCAAATTACTGCCTTGAGATTCACAAAAAAAGAAAGGAAAATGGAGATATAATAGAATTGAGTACAAAGCACTGCTAATGTGGGACCTGAGTGCTTTCACCCTTCACTGGAACAATCATCCAGAGATGCTTGTTCACCCTTTTTGTTAAAAAAGTCTAATCAAACCAATATTATTAATGCATACCAAAAAATTATCCCATACACAAGTAACACTGCTGTAAGGAAAGCACTTTTTTCAATGATGTTACAGAAATTATAGGTTGTTGCACCCACCAAAGTTATTTTAGCAGAGCTGTGTTGTTAGCACTGGAACTAAGCCATGTTTTTATAATCAAATGATAGGCCTTTTCTGAGGTCATGCCCATGCAGTACAAAGCCCACTAAGTGCTTCATTGAAAGGGCTAAATGGAATTCACACTTCTCAGGCAATCGTTTCATTATGATCAGTATGAGTATTCACAATGTAATTTTAAAAATCTTGGAAATAAAGCAGACCAGTACCTAAAAGCAATCATATTTCTGGCTTTCACTTCTACCATATAACATTCCGTACAATGAAAATAACATTTGTTACCTTGCTCTGGCCTTTCTATCACATGCTTCTGGCTTACAGTTGTGCAGGAAAAAAGAATCCACTTAAAAAAGAATAGAAATCAAGATTTCACTTTTTCACACTGAGAACTACCATCACTCCTGTAACATTACGCATTATGAAAGTGGCACAGAGCCTTTAAGGAAGGGACAGCAAAATGTCAGTGCATGGATTTAGGATCCTTCAGACTTCACTGGGTGTTTGGGTTTTAGCGCTTGGTTTAGGTAAATCTAGACCAAAAATGGTCAGTGGATTCATTGAAATCAGACTTTCATTATCTGCCACAAATGGATGTTAATCTAATTAACCAATAACCCATGAAGACGTACTTCTAGGTGGTACTAGGCAGGGCCTCTCCTCTACCCCTCATCCTCTAGCTATCATCAGGGTCTCTTTGCAGGAGACAGTTTTCGTACCATCGTGATGAGCAGCCACCAACATTCTACATGAGTTTGTCTATGGACTACATGATGGACTGGGCAGTGCGCTCCCCAGGGCAACCACGCAGGTGTGGAAAAGGGCAGAGGACTGCCAGCAGGCTGATATGTTCGCATGGTCTTGCAGGGTTGTCTAGCTTGACTTCAGTAAGATTTTTGTCACCTTTATGCATGACATCCTCATAAGCAGCCTACAGAGAAATACCAGAGGGTAGGCGCATAACTGACTGGGTGCTATATCCAGGGAAGTGTTTAGTGTTTCAACATTAAAAAGATATCTCAAATACAAAACCCACTCCTGCTAGGTTCTCTCATAAACACACTGCCTTTTTTTTCCCTTTAGTGAACTGGGTGATGCAAAAGGAAGTATGCTTACTATAGCTACGTATTACATGAAACTGCAGCAATTGCTGAGAGATTGGAGGATCGGCTTCAATTCAAGTTGATCTGGACAGGCTGAACAAATAGGCTTAAAAAAAAAAAGGAAACATACAATAAAAACACGCACAAAGTGCTAAGTTTAGGTAGCATCAGTCAAGCAAAAGCACAAGATGGAGAAAAACTGGTTAGGGAGCAGTTTTTCAGAGAAGGAGACAAGCACTATAAAGGCTCAGCTTCCTAACACTACAGATAGTAAAGCACTGAGGTTCACTGACTTGCAAATGTGTCTCAAGGACAGCATGCATATGTTGAGCTGGCCTTCCAAGTCCCTTCCATTCTTTCCCTTTGATTAGCTTAGATTGCATCATGGCCATGGGGACTTGATGTAGCCTTTGCAGGTCAGTTTCTTGGACTATCCTAGGAAAGCAGATCCAACAAAGAGGAAGTGGGATTATTCCCAATATGCCTGACAGGGGCAAAAAACACCTCTGAGAGACAGGAATCCTTCTGGACTCCTGGTTTGAATCATTCCTCAGTCTTTGCCCACCACTGGAATCAAAGGGCAGATTATTGAAGGGATCTTGTGGTATCACAAATGAGAAAAAAAGTCCTTTGCTTTCCTTTTATTTTTGAACATTATAATTCATCCATCCTGGTACACGAGTCCACAGGCTCAAATCACACCGTACATATCAGTGCCTTCTCCAGATGAAAATGTTTATCATTTAATGAGTCAAAACAGTGTAATAGCAATTGTGCTTGTTTACATCAGTGCATGCCAAGGAAAATAAAAGGGCATAATTTGTAGTGTCACCATTATTTATACAGATCTCTGGTTTGATGCCTGGGAGATATGGAATTTATACAGATATATGGTAATGATCCACCACTGAAAGATGAAAACACAGGTCCATAATCCCTGGCACTGTGCATTAAGTGCCAATAGCACATTAAGTCTGACCCAGGGAAGGAAAGGTGGGGTCCACCTTCTGAAGAGGGCTTAAGATTTTAAAAGAATCTCACAGTCTAAAAAGGATCTTTCCAACCAGATACAACATTTTGCACTCTTGTGCACACACAGATCAAGGGAAGGCCATGAATCCATGGATCATAAGGCAGTTTTTTAGAAACTTCTTAATCTCTTTTGCTTGGGAAATGCTGAGATCTGATCTCCTTTACTTTGCCTTCTTCTATTTGTTTATGAACCCAAAGCCTGGGTTCTTTAGAAAAGGGGGGAAATGGCTTTGAACTTAATTTTAGAAGCAAACCCTGACCACAAAATCATTTCAAAGGGTCACAGCACTGTCAGGAGATTGAGTTGTCCTGACATTTCCAAGTACTGGGGATAAGGCAAATTCCTTTCGCCTTGATGTGAGATATTAAACGTAGGTTTTATGGATTAAAAATTGGATACTACCAAGTTAAACTGTGGGAGGACTTTCTGCTCTACTGTTCTCAGTATTTCTTGACCCAAATCCTCCAAGGGCACCCTGAACCTGTATTTACCATGAGTACAGCTTTGCAGTTGTGGGGTTACAGCATAGACACCATGAAGGTGGTTTTATCACTATATTCTGTGACCTTTTCCCAAGCAGTTACCTGACCCATTGCAGCCTGGGCAGTGTTTTCCAACTAACCTCTCCTTGCAGCAGTGATCACCAGGAGCATTTTTTCTGTGCTGGAGCAGCGACAGCATCTCTGCCCTGGCCCTTACAGATGAGGAGGTGGATACATCCAGGAGCTGTTTGGTTCCCTGAGGCAAAGAGAATAATTCAAGTAGAAAGATAGCTGAAATCAAAACCAGAGGGCAGGGGGAGGGGTGAACATACATACCCTCATAGCCATCAAACTATGTGTGCCCTAGCCCTGGAAGAGGGGCGGGTGAGGGAAGAAAATGGACCTTCCTACCTGGACAATGCTGCATGAAAACTTGGAGGATTTACCCTTCAAAATTGAAGATAGCATCCAGAGGCAATCCACATGGATGGACCTTCCTCATGGGATGACACAGGAGCTCTATCAATGATGCAGCCGAAAGAGTATCACCATTCAAATGCAACCAATGGGAAAGAGAGGCAGGACCATGGCAAGGTGGGAGGATTGCCACCTATTTCAGGATGAGAAACGCCATGTGGTGTGTCAGTGTCCATGCAGAGGAGGACTGTGGTTTCTGAAGCTTTAGATGGGCACCCAGAGGGGGTGTAACTTTTGCTAGAAAAGACTTTCATGTGTTATGATTTGGTTGCCTTCAGCATAGAAGCTCTTGTTACGGTGTTCTGTATTTTCATTTGAAGGCATATTAAACCATTTTATTTTAAAGATCTATCAGATAAACAGTAATGCAAACCTTTGAGCATGCTGGTAATGCTTGCTTTAGGTTTCTTTATCTCTGGGAATGCGCCAAAGTGGTTTCTGTCTCTCTGCGTGTGCATATAATTAGCCCACAAATTCAGACGCACATGAAAATTATGAAGCAATGAATGTAAATAATTGGGGCCATGATACACATCACTCTCAAAATGTGACCCCCACACAAAGAGAAGACACGGGCTCTGTAAGAGTTAGCAAAACCTCAGCCTTCATTTCAATCATTAGGAAAAACTGTAGGGGAGCACAGATAGCCCTTACTTTGATACCTGTCAGGGAAGTGAAGCAGAAAAGCAGGACCAATTTGCATGCACAAGAACGTAAGGAGGGGTACCACGGTTTGCAGAGGTTTCTGGTTTGGAAGCAGCTTGCTGTCATGGAGGACCCGGCAGGGTGAGCGGCTGCTCTGGCCCTCGCATGTCCTGTCCCAGGCTCACCAGGTGAGAGCACAGGGAAAAGCCAAGCTCAGTGCTGCAAGAGATTTTTACATCCCACCTGTCTGGACTGCATGGATAAGAGTCTGGGGCCACACTCTGGCACTTGGCCTCCCATCCCAAGGACTCTGGGGACACCCCATGGGCCAGGCTTCAGGGCTTGCACCTCAGGTAGTACATGGAACACAAGTACATTCCTTCCTGCTGCCAGCCAGCCCTATGCCTGTAGAGAAAGAACCTCCAACCAATATTTTTTTCCTTCCCTGCATCATGGCATGGCTGTGCCTCTGCAGTGGTGAGGGAGGTTTGTGTGAAAAGGTATTCACCCTTCCTGCTCTTGTGTCACCTCGCATGAACCAGGGACAGCCTGCAGCAACGCAGACTCCTGATACCAGCAGTAGCCTCTGCTACTATCACTGGAGCTGTACCAGCAGTAGTAATGAAGGCGGAAGCCTGGAGGGCAGTCTCCAGAGGTATTTGCTACAGATGCTTTCCCAGAATGAGGTCAGAGGAGCTGCAGGCAGCCACTGCTGGCACACCCAGGCAACGTCACATGCTGCCAGGAGATGCGAGGGAATGGGAACACATGGAAATGTGATACTATCAGGGAGACCTACGGCTGTAATATTTATTAGCACAATTTGTAAAGCTGACAACACCAGCCACAAGTCACAAAATAAATCAGAAATGTGTGGAAACTGTAAATCTTTCTGAGGACAACCGTTGTAAACCCTTGTTCAGTTTTACCACAAGAAAGGACAAACATCACAGAAATTTCAAGCATCTTTTTTTACTATTCCTAGGCTTATCTCTTCTCCAAACAGTAGGGAAAGGACACCCTGTATCTTCCCTAACTACTTCTCACTGCTGTTTTCATCACCTTCACCTTGTTTTGTACTGGGAGGTGTTGCTCCTTTTTGGATCCCAACAGAAAAGGTACAAACACTTTCAAGACAGGTAAGTGCTTATTGATACAGTCATAGGTAAGGTGACAGAGACTTAGAAAACCTGATGCCCCTACCTGACAATGGGGTGAGATGGGCTCTGGTGAGAGTGAGCAGCTCCATGGTCCCATGTGCTTTGGCAGTGCCCAGCTCATGGTAGAAGTTCGCTCATTTCCCACAGGAAGAGAGAATGAGTCCCTGACCAAGCTGATCTTCCACATATCCCAGGTTTCCACAGCAGATTGCTTCCTGGTGTCAGGAATGACAGAGAAGTCAAGACAGGACAGGCCTGTGCTGCTCACTGGAGGAGTTCCTGAGTGCAGAGATGCTGATGTGGTCTTTCTAAATCAAACCTCTTAATCTGAGATGTGAGCCACAGTCCTATGTCACACTAGGTAGCAGGGGACAAAGTGAGCCCAGCAGATCCTGTAGAAGGATGGGGCTGTGAATAACCCATGAGCTATTCAAGGAATGCTTCAGCCCTAGAAAGTGTGATGGGAACAGTGCTGAAATCCTTTTGCATCATTTGGTCTGTAACAGCCTGGTTGTGAATCATTTTTTCTATAGGAGAAGAATAAATTGATAGGAGTATTCAAAAACAAGGCAGAATTTTGAAACACAGTCGGTTCTGGAATTTGAAACACGATCAGTTCAATCAGTGATTCTCAGCTGCAATGACATTGGGTCAGCCCAGTAGTTCTTGAGGTTTACGCTCAGATGTAGTTTTGCTTGGAAACATCACTGATCACAAAATGGACATCTCCAGGTAATTTCTGAAAGGGATAAAATACCTTGGGTTTAGCCCTCTAATGAAAACTCTTGAGCTCCAGCACTGAAGGGGAAGGCAGGTCGGAAAAAAGCTACTAGTTGTGCCAAGTGCCCCATTCTTTTTGCCCCTGCCCTCTCCAACGTTCACACTCCCAATGTGTGAGCAGCATCCCAAGACGCCTTTCCACTGAGTCACCTGCTTCAGAAAGGAGATGAGTTTTGAAGCAGTCACTGCACTTGAGGCAAAGGTTTCAGCTGAAAACACAAAGTGTAGGGGGTTGCACCAAGGACACTATTCCTGCATGTTAACATGCATGTGTGTATATAAGAGAAAGTAGGGTGTAGAGAAGATGCCACTGGAGCATAGGAAAAGTTTTGTACCATCTGCAACTGTTTGATACTGACTGGAGATAAGAGCAGAGTTTATCTTCATTTGCAGAAGTCTTCACCTCAGAAATTAATGATCCTTCTTTCCATTCAGTCACAGGACTGTGGTTCAGAAGGCTGTCTGGTCACATGCCAGAGCCATTTGTAGCACCACATGCATGCAAGCCCCAGCCTACAGTCTGTGCTGCAATACTATCCCATATTACCTGTCACCACACCTCCTTCCCACCACTCAGCTATGTGTACCTTCATTTATGAAGCAAGATGTGGGATGTGGATTTGTATCCTGAGAAAAACAGGTCTCCATGTGTACTTCACACTCACCATTCACTTAATAGTTCAGGTGAGCAGGGAACTGAGTGATTTAGTTCTCAATGTGACCACTGCCATTAGGCTATGCTGGGGTACTACTTCTGAGCACTTATTTGCAGAGCCTTGCACAGTGTTCAGGACACCAAGCAGGGCCAGAGAGTATATGACAGTGAATCCTCTGTACAGGGTGACTGGCTGGGCTGCATGGGCAATATCAAGTCACATGCATATGCACCAACAGGCAGATAGTGCGCCCTGGTCTGCTGGCAGTGGGGCAGAGGAGCTGCTGGCCAGGGAGGACCTCTTATGAGCGGGTACCTGAACCTATCCCATGGGCTCATGCTTCAACACATCACTTACTGCCGATATGGAGGTAGCTTGCCATCAACTGCCCTGCTACCACGCAGGTAATGCTTACTAAGCCAAGGTTTCATCATGGCTATTTATGGACATGCATGATTTATCTTAGGTTCTTAGGTTATTCCTGATGTTATCAGCTTTGCTGACTATAGATTACTCAAGAAGCTTTATAGGTGGTGGCATCTGAATAATTGATCATTCTAAATGCTAGATATGATCAAGTCTTAATATCGTCATGATGGTAGAGTTGTGTTATTGTTCAATGCATTGTAATTTAAGTAACACGATTTCACCTACCCGTAGTCTAGATACTTTTGAAATAGAAATATTGACAGAAAGCTAAATATTCTCAAATGCCACAAATTTACCCAAAGTATCTGCATACAGTCCACATTTAGTTTCACAGTCAATTACAAACTGGCTCCAAATCAACAACGTGATTCTTTTTCTATCTGTGTTTGCAGAAGCCATATGAATTAGCGGCTAAAGGAGATAAGGGTGTATTAATGACATTTTACAAGTGCCCAGTGGGTATATATATCAAATGCTGTGTACCACGTTGATATTCCCGTTTCATGAAGGAGCTTGAGAAGATGCCCTCAACCAAGCAGAGTCAGATTTGGCTGCCCTGGAAATACCTTTCCAGTCCTGTTGTCCTGTGTGCCAACTGCCATATGAGAATGAGCTGAACTGACTTATATTTTGCAACAATTCAAATAATTCCAAAAGCACCACCTCACTTTAGAGCATACAGTAGTCCAGAGTTAGCTGCAACTATAGGACATCTCATTTAGGTTAAAATTATTGATTGGATGTAGGCAAGGACACAGCTGGGTTACTGAAGGCTGGCACACTAACATTTGAAAATGCATTGCAATTGTGTCTCAATGAGATGATTTCTCAGCTGCACTGAATCATGGGGAGTTTTGCCACTAGCTTTACTGGCATGAGAGCATCACCTCCAGAATTACTTGAAATCAGTATAATTATCCATACTTGCAATGATACAGCGGAGATCGGAATCTGGCCATTGTTTTCTTTCTTAGTGAACTAACAGATTTGGAAGCAGATTCTTACATTCTTCCAAAAGTTTGTGAAATTCTCCTCTCCAGGGCCTTGTCTTCAGCACCACCCGCTGCTCTGTTCAGCATCCCAGCTCTCCCAAGGACGATTTCACCTCCAAGCCTGCTGCCCCAGATCCTCCCCTGAAAGGGCTACTCCCATCCAGGACTGATTCCATGCAGTGACCCAGGGTGGAGCAAATTGCTTTGTGCTAGCTTGTCCATGGTAACCCTCCACCTCTGAATATCAAAGGCATCTGTTCCCATCAGTGTGCTGAGTGAGGCAGCAGCTTTTGCAAAGCAGGTAATGAAAGGCAGCTTGCCAAGAGGGATGCGAGGCATGGGAGATGAAGGCTCCTAAGGGCCCCAGAAGCATAGGACTCAAAGTAACCAGCTGAAGTTGCTTGTGCCTGTGACTGGCCTTGCTGGGTTTTCTCTTTTGAGAGCTCTTTGAGGGAGGTAAGGAGTGTTTGTAGCATATAAGCCTAAGCATCTCACCCACAGTCCATGATAGAGTGCCAGCCGTCTTGGTCATATAGGCAATGGTTCCTCCAGAACACCTATGGTTGGCTATTGTGTCCCACCTCCCCCCCTTGGTGACTGCAGGAGAGCCTGCCTGCCTTGTTTCATCACCTGCACTGTGTGCTTCAGGTTACATTGCGCACATACCCACGCACACACGCACATCCCTTCTCCCCTTTCACCTCCTCCTATCGGGTCCAAATACATCCGTGAGTCACTATGAGAAGTGCACTAGATGATCTCAGAGCCACACCACCAAGCAAAAAGGATCACAAAGCAACCTCGTGTGAGGGCAGGGGACCAAGCCAGCTAAAGCCTAACTGGTCAGATATTCATGTCTAGGGATTTATTCATTTTCACAGTGTTTTCCAAACAGCAGTAGTTCTGTTCTGTATGTCTGACAGACATTCAAATTTTGAAGTGGTACACAGGAATTTACATCTGTGATGTTATATGATGTGTCTGAGTGAACAAAATGCAAATAACTGAATTGTCCTAAGAGAGATGGAGAGGTTATTTATAGTTTAAAGGCTTCTTTTAACCAACAGATGCATCTGGCATAGATTGGAATAGAGAAGTGTAATATGATCACAGAGCTGGAGCAGGAGCAGGAACTTCTGCTATTGGTGCTGTTTGAGCACCATTAAAAGGGACAGAGAAACTCAGTCATTAAGGAAAAATTAAATTGTCCTAAATACCAACAATATTTGCATGTACGGATGCATACAGACATATCTAAGCTGGCAGTAGCAGATACTCCATTTGCAAGGAATAGTCGTACTGGGCCTCACACACCAGTGAATTTTATGTAAGAAACTAGATCCATCTTTCACCATTGCGAATGCGCAGCAAGTCTCACTGTACTCTGGCTTTATAGCTCTGTGGTCAGGATTTTCTTCACCGCTTTCTGAGGCAGAAAAAGCATTTCTTTCCATCTGTATACACCTAAAAGTGATGTTAGAAATTATTTTTAATAATACGAATAACCACCCTCATGGAAGCAGAGCTCTCATGATGCAGTTGAGGGCAGTAAATCCTATTTTCTACTGAGATGAACAGGTTTTGCAGGCTGAGCGTGCCTGAAGGCACTGTACTCTACACACCCAATTTTTTTACAAAACACAGCAAGACAGGTTCATGTCTGGTGTAATCCCTTTGCCTCCAGAAAATTTCCATCCTGGCAAATTGGTGTTAGGAGAAGGCAGTGTGCTGCAGCTTTTCACTCGGGGCCAGTTTTTCTTCTACTTCCCTTACTCCACATCTCCTTCCTGATCTTCCTTTTCTTCAGATCAGCAGGACACTACAAGGTCAACTTTGAGCAGCCCAAGCAAGAAAGATAACACAAATCTTCCTTAAGTGGAAAAAATCAGAGAGGGCAGGACATCACGATACAGACCTTGTTAACAGGCCCTGTATGGAAGTGTTTTTGGCTGGAATCTCACCAAACAGTCCTTTCCCTTGCGGCTTGGAGCTTCCACACTTTTCCACTCAATGCAGGCGATCTCTTGTGCATCCCAGGGCGGTTTGAGCCAGACCAGGAGCCTCACACTACTTTAATGTGGCTGCCTCAGGTTTGGATTCAGTTTGGGATTTGGAGCCTTAGCTAGAAGTTCACCCACATGAAAACATAGCTGAGTTTGCTGCTGATTCCCTGTGTCACAGCAGCCCTCATTCGTGGCTGTGCATCCACCTCGCTTCTGCTACACCCATGTGAACCATGCCTCACCACAGGAAACAAGCTGATCCAGTTAAAATTCCCCTCTCTCCTTGTCAACATGCAGAAATGAAGACAGAAACTGCTGCCTCCGTGTTGCTCAATGCGCCGGGCGTTTGAAAGAGCTTTTAGGTGAACATGGAGCCAAAGTGTCTGTCTCCACCCATTCTCCTTTTGCCAAAAAGACAAGAAGAAAAAAACCATGCATATATAGCCCCTGTCATTGTTCTCCGATTTCAGTGGGTTGCTGGATGCGTGTGCGTGAGTCTAGCAGTTTCTGCTATAAAACACCTCCCTGTTTTGGAGGGGAAGAAGTTCTCTTCTGTGTGCACAACTGACTCAGACTTGTTTGTCCTGCAGGAAGAGTTGGAGGATTAACTTTGAATACTTTGATATTCAGTGATGAAAAAGCACATGATGACATGGGGATTTGGGGAGGCTCAGTGTGTCCTTCTTTCTCGCTTTTTATGCACCTAGAAGCTGGGCGTGATTGACAGCTTGCAACTTCAGTCCTGGAAATAGTCTCTTGAGGCTTAATCCAAAAAGCAACAGAGGCATCGTGAAACCTGGTCCTGCTCTGCTGCAAACTCAAGCTGCTGGCTGCAGGCGTGAAATTCACAGTGCCAAGTTAGCCTGTAATGATCAAACTCACAACTATAAAAGGCTTCCGCGTGGTCAGCCGGAGCTGCCAAAGACAGAGGCACACGTAAAGCAGCAACCTTCTTCCAAGGCAGCCAGAAGGGGCATCTCTCAGATGGTAGCTCACCCTCCAGTATCAGTGCCTGATTTAGAAATCACACAGAGTCACTTGACTGGTGTACACACGTCTCTTTCTGATGACAAGAAAGGAGGAGGGAGGAGGAAATGCTGATAGCATCAGCATAGCATTCATTCAGGAAGAGAAAGACCTAAGCACCAGAGCCTGCTCAACCTGAGAAGATTCAGATTCACAGCTGTGACCTGATGTAAGCTCTCCAGGGCATCTAAAGCACCTCAGGAGAGTATGACCTGAACACTAATTAAGCTCCATAATAGGCTGCTTAGTGTGCTAACTTGGATGTTATCCCTAACTTCCAGTTAACCCATAAATACTTAGGCATGCTTTCTGTCCTCATTCAGAAATTATAGATCAAAGCTGTGGTTCTCAGACTGCCCAGCATCAAACCAAATCTCTTCAGGAGGGATGATGTGAGACAGGGTTGGAATGGAGCAAAGGGTACAATGGCATTGGGTCCATATCTGTCCCTCAAGAAGCTGATAAAAACATCTGTCTGTAAAGCTTCACATTATCATTTCTGACACAAACAAGTTACAATAATTACAGATAAAGTATTCCATCTTAGAACCAGAGAAAGAAACAAATCTGAAAGATAGTTGTTGCCTGTTGCTCTGCAAGATGAGTGTGGTTGCTACAGAATTTCTTCTTTAAACCTTGCAGTAGGCCATCCACACCTTCACACATGCATGGCATGTGAAAGCATTGCCTCTGCAGAGAAGCAGAGGTACATACATTTCTCTCTTTGAGAGTCTCAGAAGAAAAATACTATAATGCCAAAAAATAGGAAATCCTGAAATTTTTTGTACGTTACTTACATTAGACCTGATTAAGAGGTTAATGGCATTATTACTTATGATGAGGTGGGTATGCTGCAACACCTTGCATCTCTTGAGTAGACTGGGGTTTGTAGCCCTCTGTAAGCTCCCCAGAGCTGAGACATGAGGACTGAGTGTCAGAAGTCTAAGGCTGCACTGCTGTCCTACCAAGGTCTGGTGATACATGAAGATTTATAAGGGCAACAGGAAACCAGACTGACGTTAGGTAAACTTCGGTGACACCAGCTGATGGTTTACCTGCCTAATTTTAGCATGTGAAACATTTTCAGTGAGCTAATATTGATAGAAAACTGTGGTGTTATTTTAAACTCTGGTTGGAGTTGCATCATTTCCATGGAGTCAATGTAACGTCAATAGCTTGCGGCTCATCTGGATTTGAGCACGGTGATATTCAGAAGTTCGTCCTGCTGAGGGCTGTCTTTCCCCTGAGGAAAGCTGTGTGTTCACCTTCAAAATATAGATGTTATTGGGAAAGTGAAGGAATTACATCTGATTTAAGAAATTATGGACTAATTAGAGTGGGCAGTACTTTTTCATCAGGACTCTGCTGGATGAAAACGCAGATTTGTCAACATTGAAACTTTCCAGGACTGTCCCATTTCACCAACTTATTTTCACACACAAAACTGAGGAGAAATTCCCTGAAAATTAATATCTTTTCTTTTAACATTTTCAAAATCAAAGATTCAGTGTTTCCTTACAAAAATATTTTGCTTTGAGATGCCGTTCAACTTTCTTTGAAATAAAATTGAAAACATTTTTTCAAATCTCAATTTCAAAATAAAACAGTTCATTTGGGGATCAAAAAGAATATTTCATTTAAGTGGTCAGAAAAGCTTTTTATTCTTTGGAGCTGCTGATGAATCAGGAAAATTCCTTCTTTCTTCCACTCTGATATATGCTGTGTTGAAGCTGCTTTGATATTTGATATTTATTACCTTAATCTTATTTGTGCCTTAGCATTACTGACTATAATGGCTCCATCCTTGCCTGATGTTAGAAGTTTAAATGCTGTGGGCCTGAACAGTGCTGGGATGGAAGCCCACTTAGGGATCACAAATGCTGTTGACATAAGCTAAGCAATTATAATGGGACTGCTGACTTGGTAGACAAAAAATAAGTAATAATTTTGGTCACAAAACAAGGGCATAAGCAGGGGATATAATAAGAGTGAATCTTAATTCGAGGAGAATCTGAATGTAAGAGAAAAATCAACTCAAAAGAAACTGAAAGGTCTTGCAGCATTCAGATTAATTTTGAACCTGTTTGAAGTTACATCTGAGAGCTGATGAACAAGGTGTCATGTTTTCAATGACTAATAAAAGTGGTCTTGAGCCAAAACTGATCTGAATTTAGGTATTTGCTTTTAGCAAATAACGTGTTAGTGCTTTGAATACTCTGACTTGCGACTACAGGAAAGCTGCCCATTGTCTGTGTTTTATGAGTACGTCTCTTTTTTAATGCAAACACTGGGGAATGTTGGTCTTCGTGCGGCTAGTTCTCAATGCATTAAGAAAAATACTTTTTTCTGGAAAAGCAAAGGAACTTTCTGCCACCAGAAACCCAAAATTATCACATTAGGACCACCCTGGTTGGCTTCTCTGTGGAGTTCTAACTTCAAGTAAGTAGTATGGATACAGAAAGTTATGTTTAAGCTGAGAAGACTGTATAGGTTTGTACTGGAGATTTTATTTCTCTACTTGGCTTTAATATAGCAGTCGTTATCAGGGTAACTGAGTGTCATACAGACTGTTACTGTTTGGGAAAGTATTGTCTTCCATTTGCAGAAAGAAAGATCAGTTTGACTTGAGGAAAGAGCAACCTCCCAAGGTCTAAATGTTAGGAAGGAGACCAAAGTCTTTGGACCTCCATTGTGCTGTGACAGCCACAAGCTTGTTCTTCCTGGCAAGGTCCACCGCAGGCACTGGAGCTGAAATTCTGCCTTTTTCTCGTGACTTTTGTCTATGGGCAGAGCAATCCACAAGAGTGACCAGCCATGAAATTCCTGTGCAGTTCCAGGTTTGGATCCTGAAGCTGCCCTCACTAAGATTCACGATTTGGATTCAAGTGTTTATTTCAGGGCTATTTATACTTAGACAATGAAAACTGAGCATGTACCAGCTTAGTCTTTGAACTGTATTCTTTTTCTTAGTGGGCTAGTAATCTTTCCATGGTAAGTACATTAGATGCAGTAATCACTATTAGAGTCGGTTCAGCCAATTCCACATAGAAAATATCTTATGTTGAGACACTGAGAATTGCATTGCCTAACTTCAGCAGGACACATTTCGGGAGACGGGCTTTAATTCTAGCTACAAAGCGAGCATAACCCTGTGTTTCAAGTGGTACAAACAATGGGGTCAGGTCCTCAAACCAAAATTTCAGTCAGATATCTGGCATGCTA
This sequence comes from Myiopsitta monachus, assembly GCA_017639245.1. Classification (NCBI taxonomy): domain Eukaryota; kingdom Metazoa; phylum Chordata; class Aves; order Psittaciformes; family Psittacidae; genus Myiopsitta; species Myiopsitta monachus. The sequence continues at coordinate 6,107,521 of CM029919.1, forward strand.
ATTCATACAGGCAGCTAAACAAATGGTCTCAAAGGAAACATCCACAAGGGGCACAGAAGATACAAAAAGAGGAGAATTTTTCCACAGATTTTACTCCTACTTTGTGTTTAGTTTCACTACTCAGATGGCCATAGCAACCTTCTCTCCATCTCCTCGTCAGGAGACAAGTCTGTGTTCCAAAGTTCTGCCAAAATGCTTTGGTGTGCCATGGGAGGCTCACAAGAGGCTCAGCTACTTCTGCAGAAAGGGCCTTATTTCAGATGCACCTTCATCCCACATCTCCACACTGCTGTGTCTGAGCATGGACATATCCCACATTGTTCGGACCATGTATGAGTTTTTAGCACTGCTACAGCGTGCATGCTCAAGTGTGTGCTACAGAACAGCCAAACATGTCAGAAGAGCTGGTGGGTCGCCCAGGTCACCCTCTGCCGATGCAGAGGTTTTCCCTGATACATCCCAGGCACATAGGCAGCTCTGGTCAGACACTACGGGCAAATGAAGGGGTCAGATGAAAGGTGCCTGATTTGGAAATCTTGTCAAATTTTTGACACCCCCATTGTTGTGAATACTGCCTGTTTCAAGTTATCTGGTAAATATTTTTGTCATCATGACTAACGACCTGCCAGAAGAAAAAGAAAAAGACATAAAATGGAGCTGCATTCAGGGGTAGGTGGCTATGCCCTGCCCCTCCAGTTTCCTCGCAGGCAAACAGCGATGGCTTTCCTTTGTGAAGAAGCGCTTTGAAACTTCACATTCAAAAGCTGCTGGTTTTCTTACACTGCAGTTTATACAGTGGTCATCTGGAAACGGTCTAAAGCTTTACTTGTGTCCAAAAATAATAACCCAGTCTTCATTTTAAAATGTATCTTCTGATGAAGAAGGCAACCAGTACTATTAGCAGAAAAGCGATCTAGTTAGATGGCAGCTGTTTGAAAACAAAGTTCTGCTCTGAGTTTATGCTGGGCAAAACCAGACCATATAAATAGGAATCTGTACGCCTGGCACAGCTTTCCCATTACAGCCTCCAAAGTCTTCAGAGGATACAGCTACTAGTCCCTTTTACAAACCTAAATATTGAGATACAAAGGGACTTGTCCAAGCTGAAAATGAACCCCAGCTCTTCTGCAAGCCAGACCACAGGGCTATCTGCTGTCCTTCTCTGACTCACCTTCAGGAGGGGAGAAGGTCTGGAAACAGCAGTTTTCCATGTCATGTCCAAGAGTTAAGTTGTGCTCTTGCTGATCTCTGGACAGTAAGGCTCATTCATGTCCATGTGGAGTCACTGCTGTCTTCTGCAGGACTGCATGGCCCATGGTCCTTTCAGAACAGCCTGCTTGCACTGTACTTCTGTTACTCAATTTTTAATTCAATTAAAAAAAATAATCTGTCTCCCTTTTACTTTTCATCTTGGATTTTGCATCAATTATTGAGACCCTTTGGTTTGCCTCTGAGGAGGGGAAACTCAATGATTGATAATTACCTTGCATGCCATTTAGTGAAATTGAAGGAGCACAGTAACATCCATAATCTAACTCTTCTAGCTTGTTAAGCCCTAGTTCTGCGTATTTCCTACTGTTAATATTCAGACATAAATGGAAAAAGGTTAAAAAGATTCAGTGAATTTATAACAAATGTGCCCTTTGTGTATATGAATTCTGAGTTGTCTCTACTGGACACAGTGAATTGTTTAATCTTGCTATGAATACCAAAATTACCTCCTTGTTAGCAAGTCTCATTGCTGTTATTACTGTAGCCCAGTGGAAAGGGCATTGACTTAGGTGCTAAAGGACTTAGTTTCTCAACACATCACTGCTACTGTCCTGCCATTTGTCCTAGGACAAAATCCTGCATCTATTTATACCTCTGTTTCCTTTCCATCTGGTGCTGTCTTGTGTATCTAGAGGTGAAGCTCTTTAGGACAGAGAACTCCTCATATACTCAGTGTCACATGCAAAGGAGCCTGATCACATTTGATTTCTTAATGAAGTAGCAACAAATGCCAAGCAGTTAAATGTTGCATTAAAAGAAGTTCCATCTAAAATTGATGAACATACTCAAAACTGAACATACTCTGTACAAAGTTTAAATGAGCTTTATCAACTAGTTTTACCAGTGTTAGGTCATGAGGTGCAGGAGATGGCACATTCTGCAGCATCGTCTTCTACATTTTAAATACGGAGGTCTTTAATAAGTAAGCATTGAACAAAAGCCATGACAGCTGATCCTATGCCTTCTCAGTTTTACCTTCCTTCCAGTTGTCCTGCTTTCATCCTGTTGCTTTTCATGCACAGCAGAATTTTGCAGTGAAAATGAAGAGCTCAAAGGGAGATGTTATCATGGGAGAAGATTGAGAGGTGATCAGAGGTTACCTGCCGTGAAGGTATGTGAGTTCTGCAGCTGTATTGAGGGACGGAGCAATCAACAAGAAAAGAAAACAAAAGGGTAGTGGAGAAGGGAGGCAGCACTTTGTTTATTAAGTGCCATCAATGTTTAAGGCATAAGGCAGGAATTCCTGAACCAAGCAATTCATAGTTTAAGTGTTAAATTGTACCTTTAAGCGTAAAAATCCCACACTGAGGCCAAGAAACCACTCACTGTGATTTCTCAGAATGTTTTCCAGTGACACTGCTTTTCTCCCACCACTCTGGTGAAAGGGAGTGTGTCTCCATAGTGCTCATCTCCTTAAGAGGCTGGTATCACACACACAGGTATCCTCTGCTCCCTCCACGGCTGCTGCTTCCCCATCAGACCTGTGTCCCTACAGTACTCCACTCTCAGGAGAGAGTCAACAGCAAGAGCAGCGTGGCAGGGCAAGCCACCGCCCACCTAGAAAGGAGTGAAATGATAACACTCAGGGAAAGGACATCACTTGGTGGGTACAGATAAGACAAGCATGAGAGCTCTTAAGAAATCCCCATCATCTGTAGCTAAGCTGTCCCCTCTCCAGCTGGATCTGCCACATTGGTGTGTACCTCTTCATTAGAAGATACCCTCTGGTTTTTTCAATGTTGATGCTTGAACATTGTTACTTTTTCTTGTTTGGGGTGTTTTCATGTGTTTGTGCCTGTAACTGGTGAAGGTTAGTCACTTCTGGCTGCATTTCAAGTATCTATGGCAAATTACAGCATGCACTGTGGCTAACGCAGGGAAATGACCTTTAGATCATTTGAACCTCTCATGATCCTATTCTAGTGTGCCTGTATACCTAAGGGCTTCTCTGAAGTGCAGCAACTTACGTGGTGGGACAAAAGCTTAAGAAGACCTTTTTCCTGCCCTAAGGCAAATCCATCTCACATAGGTACGGCTTTACTGCACAGGACCTGAGCACCACAGGCAAGCTGCTCTGAGGATGTAGGGCGGAAATGTGACATAAAACCTTCTGAAGGATTCACGATGTCATTCTTGAGCGTGGAACCCATGTAAAGCACAAAACCTTAGTCTCTTCCTCTTTCCCTAATTGGCACCTTTGCATGCTCTTTGGTATTCTGCCTGTGTTGGTAATGAAAAACTGACTTTTGTCATTATGTAAAAGCACTATCATGTGTTGGAAACAGAGGGAGAAAGAAAACCACGTAAGCTGAGAAAGCTGCAGAAAGGTAGTGAGTCCTCCAGACAGAGCTCTTGGAAGCCTCTTTTCCTACCACAGAAAGCAGATAAAAATCTAGCTGAGGACAATCATATTTAGCCTAATATGACCCCTACATTTAAAGTAAGATTCAGAAAGAAATATGGGGCCTTGAAAGCGCAGAAACATATTAAGTCATCCATTCTAGAAAGGGCTGTTAAGGTAAAAATTATGCTGATTGGAGGTGTTCATTTTCTGTACCCATGTTTTTCATACTAGGAAATGTTAAGCTTTCTGTTGCCATTTCAGAAAATACCAAGGTTATAATATCTACCATGCCAGAGTATGAAACAAAAAGAAAATAAGAATTCACTTCTGGTTTACAGCTGTTGTCCCAATAGTTGTATATGCACCAATAAAGTATTACAATGGTCCAGAGAGACTTGTTTGCCAAGCCACAAGCACATCATGCTCCAGAAATAAACAAGGGCCAAGAGAAGAAAAGTCAGTCCGGTTGGAACTATGTTAAAAAAGCCTCCTTGGTTTGGTTTGAAACCAAGTACGCTATTGCCAATCTTGCCATACAGTAAAATGCTAGTCTTCCACCTCCAAACCATGAAATTAAATATATATGCACTAGATATTTTTATTTGCCTTCTACAAGTCCCAGAGGCTCAAATGTGCAATCTTCTCCCTGCCATCATGAGGGCCTAGCACATTTCTTTTTAAACAAAAGCTGAGATTAGCATGCAATTAAGTGGCTCTAGGCACTGAGTCTTAAAAAAATACCCTTTAGAGGATCCTTTTCAAGCCATGAAAGCTGGTAATGCTACAGTGAGAGACGAAAAGTGGGGCGAGGAGGTCACTGCAAAGGCTAAGGTGAGAGTGGCTGAGCCGGGCTGGCGACAGTGCTGTGGCAAGAGGAGTTAGTCCCAGGAGCCCAGGGAAGAGAGTGGCAAATACAAAAACCTCCAGCCTTGGCGCTTGGCTGCAGCTCTGCTGCGCTTGATCTGCAATTCCTCCGGGAAATCCCACTGAGATTTTTGGCTGGGGCTTTGGAACAACTGGAGAGGAAACTTCATCGAGCCCTCCGCCTGTTTGGAGAGCACTTTATAAGTTTATGCTATGCTGACTGAACACTTCTGCAGTGCAAACACCAGCCATTAGACTTCTAGTTCCTGTGCTGTACAGCAGTCAAGGTTTGCTGCCCGTAAAAAGCAGCCCCATGAGCTGGGGCTCACGGCGGCTCTTCTGGGTGCGAGCTTTTGCAGATCTTACTCTCTCGCTCTGCAGCTGCGAGTTGTGGCAGTTCCCTGATGGGTAGATGGAATCTGTTGTTTCCTCTCAAGAGAGTTACTAATCTTTTCAGCTACATAAATACGCTTCTATTATTGTCTGAGTAAATTGCCTTAGAAAACTGTTTCTTCAGATATAAAAAAAAAAAGCTGAAATTTCTTAAAAGGAAAATGTCGGTATATTTTTCATAATTATTCCAGTACTTTTTTCTACCCTTGTTTATGGTAAAATCTTGATAGCTAGCAAATAGCATATAGACTGACATTACCATTCCTGTTTAAGAATCTGAGCTTATCCAATCCCAAAGTGAGATTTCTGCATCTCAATCTCCCTTAACTCCTCTGCAAATCTCACCTAGATTTCTTCCCAAATTATTGGCTATCTACATTTGTTTGTTATGACAGCATTCTTCATATTCATATTCATATGGGGAAGAGCCCTGAAAACAAAAAGATTATATAAACCCACCATCAACATGGCACTTCAGTGCTCACATCCAGCCCTTCCCGGAGAGATTCCAGTTCAGCAAGATACTTAGTCAGATGCTTAATTCTGCACCCAGCAATCTGCACTTGCTCTGCCCCCTCCAGCATTAAAGTGAAGGGTTTGCTCTCGGAGCTGGAGAAGCGAGGCAGTGTTTAACAGACCCAGATACCAAGTGGTCTGAATACCCTGAAAATAAGGGAAGCAGCCGGAAGAGGGATCTGCTCTATTTTATACACAGCATTAGGTGTTTGTAATGGTATTGCTGATATTCATAACTCTTTCAATACTTGATACCAGACAGCCTTTTGAATCATTTCTTTTGTAAAAAGAAAGAAACTATGCAATAGGCACTATATAGAAGTAATTTCCAAACAAATATGCACTGTGATTTCACCAGGAGGTCTGCGAATGGAATGCAGGCAAGTCCAGAGCAAATCTGTTGAGATGCCTATGGATGCCTGTTGAATCTGCCTTTATATCATAGTAAAAGATTCAGTCAGAAAGGAACCTATGCCCAAGAGGAGTGCACTGGAGAAACTGTAGGCTAATCTATACCTTATTCAAATTATTAATTTTAGTATCTGGACTTACCACCTTAGGAGCATTGTACACATACAGTGAACAGATGCAGTTTGGCTCTATTCTCAACAGGTACATTTATTTTTTATCAGAAGGCCAACGGCGATTCACATGAAAAATTCCTACCTCTAGATGCAGTTATTAAAGCTATAATCGTGGAAGAGACTTCAATAATTTTTGAGTCTGGTCCTGAAATTACCTGCCCGAACAGCGAGTTTACATACCAAATCCCACTTACATCCACAGGGCTGGAACTTGCACGCAATTCCTAAAAAACTCATATGCTTCCCGAACTGCAGCTGGATATGAACATTTTGATGGGTTTGTGGGCCTATTGATGCTGTGGCCCTGAAGATTTTTTCACAAGACTCAGGATAGTTTGCCCCATTGAAATCCCATCTCCTGGCAGAGTATCGGTTTTCTTTTGTTTATTTTCTGAAGCCTCAAATCTTCTTGGTTATTGAGCAAAGCTGAGCCATATAATCTTCTAGAGGCTTAAAAATCAGAAATCTGATAAAATAAACTCTCTGTTTCCTAGATCTAAAACTCTCCTCGTCATTATTCCAGAGATCTCAGCTCTTGTTTTTACATAACTGGGACTGTGTGATACCAATTGAGGAGTTCCCAGCACCATCAGGGCACATCTCCCCAGCCTCCAAGTGGGAGCAGGTCTGGCCTGATGTCAGTGGTTTATTCATCATACTTCAGCTGCCAGCATTAGCAAGAGGCAAGGGGACAAGAAGCAGGTGCTATGTTTTAACAGGGAGGACTGCGCCTATTAACTTCATAATCTAATGCTTTTACTTTCTAGTTTTAAATTTCACCCAAAGCTGTTGCAAAGCCAATTAGTGAATAACAGGGGGAGCAGCAGCACTTAGGCAGGCAGCAGCTGCTATTGCAATGGCAGCTTCTGGCTAGAGGGTCCTATGCAGAGCCCTGCTTTCCTGCAGCTACAGGAACTTGCCAACTTCTGATCTGCAGCGTAAGGAAACCACTACTGCCCTGCTGAACTAATGAAAGGAAAACGTCAAAAAATGAAGTCCAAGCTTACATTCCACAGTCAGTGTTTTGCTGTGGTAAAAAGTGTCTGGGAGTGTCTGAGGCTCAGCGGCCCTGTGCACACTTGCATGGGCACCCCAGCTTTCTCCCGAGCTTTGCTGGGTACCCCCAATGAAGCTGGAGGAGCCTGACATCTTTTCATTGCATACACTGCACCCCAGTACTCCATCATACCTGGAGTGAGGCTGCTGACCCACCATGCCTGAGGGAGCTTTCAGCCCTTCAGAAACATGGAGTTTGCAGGGGGACACTGCAAGCAGACATTAGCACAGAGGTGTTGCAAGGGGATTGTGATCCTCTCGTGCTCCTTCTGCACAGCCTCAGCACTTTCTGGGAGTTCCCTCCCACTCCCAAAAGGAAAACTTCTGCATGATCAAGAGGATTCTTTCTCCTGGGCCAATTATTGAACCTTTTCAGTCAGGGTTTAAGACAGTGTAGTGTGTCCAAGGTGCACAGTGCCCACAAGAGGAGGGGGACCTGCTCCCCTCCACGGGAAGGGCACAGGAGGCAGGACCAGCAAAAGCATCCCAAGACTGAGCCCTCCTGACTTTCTTCCAACATAAATACTTGCAGAGAAACCTGGAATTATATATAAGTAAGGTTGCCTTTTGATATTAGCACGTAATTTCCACTTCTGGCAAAGAGATTTTTGCCCAGGCTAATTTGGAGATGTTTCCCTTCACCACATTGGCACCACTGTGTCATTTCTGATAGAAGTCTCATTCATGGGAATAGCTGGGGCGACCCGCTCGCCTCTCACTCCTGCAAACAGGGCTGTTTGTTGAGTCTCTTTGAAAGACTGCGTGAACAGATAAACATGCTACACATGAAGTACATTAGGTGGAGGTGAAATACAGATGATTATATTTAAGGGCTTACAATAGTCGTTAAGAGCTTCTAACCACAGGCCCTGGCAGGGCTGGTCCTCAGCTTGCAGTACATGTCTTGGCTACATCCTCAACTGACTTTCTGTTTCTCCCCCTTGAAATAGGGCCAATCTTGTCAGTCTGGTGGCAATGAAAAAAAAGAAAGAAAAGAAAAAAAAAGAAAAAAATCAACTCTGTTAATAGGATTATAAGATTTGGGGAATATAATGTTGTTGCAGATCATTTATTTTGAAAGCTGATTTCATTTTAGTGAAAACAAGCTCAGCCCTGCACACTGGGGGTTTGCAGCCATTATGCCAAACACAATCATTGCTGGTTTGAAAGATGTGATTGCTTTTTAATGTGGAAATTTCACAAGGTTACAAAAGAGGAAAAAATTAAACTCCTTTCTTATAACAAAGTCACTCTGGGATATGTGCTACAATGCCCTGACAATGTCCAGATACTCTGACCGCATTACACATCAGAAAGGTGGATGAGTGTGATTTACACCATTTCGCAATTGGGTTTTTTTCACGCAGCTGAGAAAGCTGAAGAGTTTTGAGCAAAAATGAAAACAGTGCTTTGTAAAATGCATTTGGAATTGCGCAAACACAGCCCAGGGGTCAAGGAAGTAGAGAGTGGATGAAGAAAGAGTCCAGAGGGATAAATGAGGGGATAACATGATCTCCCCCTCTGTGCCTGATAGCTCTGGACCCACCATCGCAGCCCACTTGGCGTATTGAAAACTCAATTCCTCCTCAGCGCGGCAGACAATCTTTGTATTTGTTAGACATCAGAATAAAAAACAATAATCAGCATCCCCAGCCTTTTCAATAGCAACCTCCCAAAGGGCTTGAATATATTCTAGAAATAATGGCTAAGCCCCATTTTCCTGGGTGTTAGAGGATGTTCTGTCACCATCTCAGAAGAACTGCTGTTGTGACAAAAGCCTCATGGCACAGCCTGGATGGGGCTGAGCGGGGAAACAGGCACTAACAGGAAGGTCCCAGTCAGAGGAATTCATAGGCAGGGACCAAAAGGAATGAATTTTTCCAATGTGCTCTTAAAAGGGTGATGAAGGGGGGAACAAGGCTGCCCCTTTCTGAGGTGGGGGGGCAGTATAGATTAGCAGGCTCTCTTCTCCTTTGTAGTGAAGACATTGCTTTTGATCTATAGCACAGGGAGAGCTCTCCCCAAAGGCAGAGGTGAGGGAGGGAGTAGATCTGAAGGGAGACACAAAGGATGGAGCTGAAGCACTCCCTCGTAGCCAGGGGTTGAGATTTCATGTGCTCAGTGGAGCCTCTTTCTTTTCAAAGCAATTTGCTATCATTATATTGCCTGTGCATTTCCAATACATGTCAGCCTGTTCTCTTTTAACTTGGTGGGAGGGGAAGGTGCTTTTATTTCAGGGCTCTTTGCAGAAGCTCGCCAGACATTGCTATTATTACATCTGCTGGGCGCAGCACAGAATGATGCATGTTCATTAAAGGAATGGGGTTAGAATAAAGCAAAGTTGTTCAGTCCCTGTTGCAGAACATTTGAGTGGGCTTAGAGGTTTTCATATACAGAAATATTCCAAATTTTTAGAGCAGGATGGTTTCTAACCCTGTAACTTCAGCTCAGCTTCTGGCTGGCATTCCCAAAATCATTTAGCTTTGTTTGCCTGGATCCTGTCAGTGATGAAAATCAGGAAACTGCTTGAATAGCATTTATTAAGGATTTCATGAAGTTGTAAATTGCAAGGCTCCCGTTAACAGTTTCTGTTAGTCTTCCTCTTTCACTTTAGCTCACATGCTTCTCTAACTGTTGGGGGACAGTGTGTAGTTATATATCTGCATGTATATGGGAGGAGAGGGAGGGCAAGGTTTGAAACAAAAACTCAGGTTCACTTCTTCAGCCAGCTGCTCTCACTCACGTGCCAAGGGATGGAGCTGATGTTTGTTCCATGTGGCACTGCGCCTGGGCTGATGCACTCAGAGGCTTAACACCGATAGGCAGCACACAGAGGTTAATTTCGTCTCTGTCTCTGTCTTTCCAGCTATTTGTGCGAGGAAAACTACGCAGAGCAGAACAATATAATTTTGGTTCCCTCACCTATTTTACCCTGGTGTTGCTTCAACCCCAAACTGCCTGAGAATGACCAAGCCCTTCCTCCAAACTTCTTTCCTTTCTGTTCTTGCATGGGAGGTTGGTAGCTGGAAAGGCCTTTTTGGTGGGAGAACAGCCAAAACCAGCCACCTCTGGCTGCTCAGCTTTAAAGCCAGGGTTCCAATGGTACAGAGAGGTTCTGCAGACTCTTTGGTTTCTTCTGCAGAACTGTGAAGATGACATCTGTCACCTCCTCCAAAGATGGCAATGACTACAGGAGAATAGAGCAGAATTCCAATCCACTTAGACCCATAGCCAGTAAGCACCAGAAAACTGGGACTTTGAAGTGCAAATACTTGAAATAATCCATCAACACAGGGTGAAAGAGCCTCAGAAAGAGCACCAATCACAAAGGTTCCACTGATTTACATCTGCCCCTTCCTGCCTCAGAGCCACTGATGGGGTGCTCAAACAGGAAGGTGATGCTGCTGAGTGGTGGTGATGCCTGCAATAACTCTCTGTAATGACAGCCTCATAAAGTTCTTTAGAAGGACTTGTGCAGCTGGGCCAAGAGGTGGGCTTTGGAGACGAGAGGACCAGAATTCACCCTGTGGTTCATTGTGGTCTCCTGAATGAGTGTTGAACCATGAGGAGTCTCTCTGTTGCTCACTCCCCTCTCTTTTTTTCTTACAGTGATGCCCAACTAACAAAGTCAAAAGCGCAGCTTGAAAGGAGCCCATTGCACACAGGTTTTTGCGTGGCATGACAGGCTATCACAGCCTTAATGGTAGGCTGCTAGACTAGAAGCAGTCTTTCATTGAGTTTGTCTTACTGAGAGGAAAAACTGCTTTGTGTAATAACTTTATGGTAAATGTTGGCAAAAGATTTGCACTGCATACTGAAAGAGAGACATTTCTGACCACAGCTCATGAACCGCATTTATTTACTCTGGCATTTGTCCATTATTTGTTCATAGGCTTTCTGTCTCTGCTAAATGTGTTCCAATTTTGGGAGCTAAATCATTGCCAGTAGTTTCCAGGACATTCCGCTAGGCTAAGCAAAATTGCCCTAAGCAGTTGTCAGAAACCACTGGAGTAGTAGTTTAAATACAGAGCATTTGAAGAAAATAAAAGATACCAAGCGTTCTATCTGTCTGGATCCTGGATCCCGTGTGTCATAAAAAGTTAGGGAACAGAAGCAGAGAGCTTAAAGCCTGTCTTTCCTGAGTAATTTTTCACCATTTAATGAACCAACCTGATTTTAAAATGTGGATAGTAATTAAAAATATATGCATTTGTCATCAGATCTTCAGATAGAAATCATGCTCAAACTTCAGTCTGGAAAATGTTGGTTATCTACTTCTTACTAAAAACTAATTACAAAATAGAGGAGGAAGGCTATGGCTGTTAAAGCTGGCACTCAATTGCTATCAGATGGCTTTGCAAAAATGTGTATTTATTATAGCTCAGATAGAATAATAACATGGGAACTGCCTTTCTGAACCAGCCCCCTGATCCATCTCCTCACTGTCCTGTATCTGATAGGGCTCACAATAATGTGATGTATTACCTGCCCTGACCGTGGTCTAATGAAGATTGCAGAATAATCTCTAAGGCAGCGAGTGACTGGCTTGAAATACTAGTTCCCATATTTTTCTCTAATGTTCTTTTTCTTGGCATTAATTATTGAAATTGCAGATAGTCTTATTGTTCAAAAGAAAGCTTGGTGCTTCTTCAGGCTTTGCTGAATTCCTGGCCTGCATGTTAACCTCTGGCAAAGCAGCCCAGAATCAGCATGAGCCCTCAGGGAGTACGAAACTTGCCTCTGAGCACTGTGAAATTAGCTGCCTTTCATTGTCCTCAAGTGTCCACTTTTTGCTGTGTATGAGAGGGTACACTGATTATTTTTTCCTACTTTTGTCATGTTCCTTTCTTTTTCTCTCCATTTCAGAGAAGCAAATCTCAGCTTTCAAATTTCTCCACCAGTGAGTCAGAGTAATTTCTGAGATCATTTCCAAACACCCTCTCTTTCTGCAGACAGAACAACCAGTTCTACCTATGCAGTGTCGGGGGAAGTGGTGGTAGAGATTTACGTAACAGCATTTTGCTGTCTTCTGCTGTCCTGTTCCTTATCCTCCCCATTAAATCCCATCCAGGGTTTTAATCCACAGTTTCACATTAATAGAGCATCCTCAATGAACAACCAGCTATGATTCCTCTCAAAATCAGTGCTTAAATTCAAGGATGTTTGAAAAAAAGAAAAGGGGGGGCTATCTTTCAATGTGTATATAAATATTTCATCAACACTGAATTTCAGCTGTCATTTTATTGCTCTTTAGTCTATGTGTAACTACATGAACCTCCTCAAAATGTTTTTTTCACACCGAAAAAAAATTAATGCTATGTCCACTTGTATAGTAAGTAGAGTAATAATAGTAATATAGTAACAGCAATATAGTAAGCAATAACACTGATCCTAATAAGTGGACCATCTCAATGGTAAACCTTCTACTTTGACAAAAGCTAGTTTTTAATCCCTATGTGAGTAATTGTTTATTCTCTAGGTATAAAGAGTACTTTGCTTCCTATGATCTAGCCATGTTTGATCGATGGAAATATTCAGCTTAACTTCCATGATGGTTTGGGTTTTTTACTTAGCTTTGTGTGTGCATTTTGTTAAGAGGCTTACTGGAAGCCTGGAAGGATGGATGTCTAGTTTGCTTCTGTCCACCCTCCCGTGGGCATGGGCAAAGATTCAGGGAGATTAGGGAGGTATGATTTGGCAAAATCTGTGCCAAACCTTATCTGCTTACATATCCCTGTTTCTATTTTACTTTTACTTGCTGTTTGATTAATTTAATGGGTGCAGAGAAGATTCCTCCTGGCCATGATTCCCAAATTATCCCTGTATTTTTAAATATTGGTAATCTAAGCACTATCCAAATGCTTTAAATGTCTCCCAGAATTTTTCCTTTTCCCATCATTAATAAGGAAATGTAAATGCTACCCTATCACTCGGCAGTGGTAGATTTATGCTGTATGGTAATTCATTTGCTTATAACTCACCAGTTTACTTCAGCGACACCTTTGTTTCATATGCTGTACCATTGCTACTACTAGAAAAGAGGAGGCTGAGACTGGATAACTTTCCAAAACTTTATGTAAAACAAATCTTCCTCAGCTCTCCCTTTAATTCCTGTGAGCCCAAGCAATGCTGTGATTTCCTTGAAGCCTTCAAGCTTGTGGTATATTCAAATAAAGCATTCTTGTTCTGTTTGAGATATTCAGCTACTTGGGCTTGTAAAAAGCTGTCTTGACTTCCTAATCTTCCTCTCGGTTGTTATCCTTGATAATGGCAGCACCGTAATCATTCACTCGTGCATTACAGCATATTTTCTAACAAAAAAAGAAAGAAGTAGGACTACAGTGGGAAAGCAACAGCATCTGGAAAAATCAAACAATGTGAATTAACACATTCTTTGTGGGATAGAGGAAGCAATGGAGTCAACGAAGGCCTTTGGATGTTGTGTTTTACAATACCTCTGGAGGCCCAAGCACTACTGTAGGCTGTTTTCTTCCTGCCTTTGGACAAGATGAAATTAACTGGTAATAACACACAATTAAAAGCGCATGTGTGTGTCTGTGAGGGTGTGTGTGTCTTTGCTCTAATTCCACATCTTCTGTACATTTTAACTTTCAAACTCCGACAGCAGTGAAGAGGAGACAGACAGGTATACGTAGCAGCCACATCAAAATCTTGGTGGGGCAGCTGGAACATTTGACACCTCCTTGTTTCAATGCCCCCTGTCTGTTTTTAATTTCACTAAATCACTCCCGTCTGGGGATTGTATATTTTCAGTGGCCTCTCCCAGCAATGCAGAGGTAGAGCATTAGTGTGCCAAACCCCAGCTATGCTCAAGCATGTGGCTGCAGCTTTACAGGAGGCAAGAGGAGAGTCAGCTCTCGGGACCAGTCATATGTCAAACTTAACTCAGATCTAAAAGTCAGGCCAAGAAATCTCACTTGCCCTTTTCCTACAAGGGAAGAGATGGACAACGTGAGTATCAAACTGGCTATTAGGCTTCTTACATCACCGCTTTGAAATTGCCATCAAGGTTTGTGCGTCTGAAAGATCCCTCATTAGTGAGGGGATACTCTACGGCAGTTGCTTCTCAGAACATGGACTTTGTTGCTTAAGAATGATGTTTGTTTTAAGAGCAAGCAGGATCTAGTCCTGAGTAACTCCAGGCAAAAGGATGGCTTTAAAGGGCAATTCAAGGAGGATTTCACTCAACAGCTGTGGGTGCAGTGGAGCCTGAGCTCCTGTCCCTTATCACTGAGACCAGTGGAGGTTTTGCTCCTGATTTTGTTGAGGGAAAACCTCAAGCCCAACACAGAGAGCTTGCATAATCCTGGGAGAAGTCACCTCATAGCAATGAAAGTGAGCACCAAAACTACATTAAATAGGGGGAAAAAAGAAGAGTTCCTCAGTCAGCTGCTCCGAGGCTGAACATCACTGTCACAGGGCATAACCCTGCGTCCCCCCTCCTGTGAGTATTTCACAGAGCAATCCCCTCATGAGCATGGAATAATGAATAGCAATTTCAAGTACTTATGCCTGAACAGAAACCCTTCTTCACATATGGATATATGTCAAGATATAAAGCAAAGTAATTCCCCCCAGTATTAATTTGCACAGCTCCTGGACGCTCATCTGCTCGTGCTGGATAGGGGCATGGGACAAGGTCAGCATGAAGCACTGAGCAGACTGTGGGGCTGCAGAGCTCTCTCTCTAGGAGCCAGGGGGCTAAAACAGCCCTCAGGATAAAGCCAGCCGAGACGCATCATGAATTACTTTGGCCCACTTTTTGTGAGGAGTGGGATTTGGCCTCAATACAGCAAGGAAACCAAGGTGGTAATAGGGTGCTATTTGTGCCATTGTGTGGCCCTGAGGATGCAATAAATGACTTACACAATAGGCTAGTGAGAGCATGAAAAGACACCTGAGCCTATTCCACCAAATCTTCATTACATGAAAACACACTTTTCTGAGATCTGAAGGATATTTTTTTCCTCCCTTGCCCTCACCGAGTTCTCTGCGAATTGAGCATTACAGTGGCTTTGACTGTAACCATCATAATCGTTTTCCAGTGCTAATATTGTGGTTTTAATGAAAGGAAACAGCAAATGGTGTATCGACTCATATACACAAATCTGCACTTCATTTGCACAAAATAGCTTCTGGATGGCTTTCCTCCATGGTTTTGGTCAACACCACTCTCTTTGAGAAATGATCAATGTCTACAATTGTTTGCTCTTCCACAGATAAAGCAGATGCTATTCATTACTGCCTTTGCCATGCATATATTGCTACTTTCCTCAAAGCAGCCGCAGTGGGTCATGTGTTTATTTTTCTTTAAATCCTTTTGTTCTTAAATCACTCCACTTTTGCTTTCAGGATATGATGAATGATTAATGCTGTAGTAGCAGCATTATTGAATTAGGAAAGTCACTGGCAGCTTCCAAAATCATTGAGACAACCAACGGCTAAATACAAACCACTTCTTCAGAGTTAGATATAGTGGAGCAGTGTGATGGTGTCAAGATAAGGAGAGGTGATGCTGATGTGAGCAATTTTAAAGCTGTAGGACAAACTTGCAGTTACTGACATGCAAATCATAGCAGCTCTGGCAACAATGCAGATGTTTTGAACAATCTTGCACTGAAGTAGCATAACTGCAATGAAAACAATGTTAAGGCAAACTCAGAACTGGTGTGGGCATTTGGAGGGAATTCTTCTCTCGAAGAAGTTACATGATCATAAAGACAAGAATTGTTTGTGGTTTTAAAGTTTGGGTTTATTTAAAGAATAGAGATTTGGAGTCAGATGCTGAAAGGTAGGTGTTCAGCACCTCCCAGGGATTACAGCCAAAAGCATGAGCAACAACTCACCAGGAAGGGAGTAGCTTCTGGAGTAACCCTTTGCAGTCACCACTGGAGTATCTGTCTGTTTTGCAAGCAGAGTTAGCCTACTGCTCGTGGTGATGCTAGAGAATGTAATATGGTAAAATTCCAGTTAAATGGGAGTTTGCGTGAAATAGGAAAGCAGGATTAAATTCATTTTCCTATATACATGCACAGTGGGTTCTCTAATGGCTTCTTAACGAAGTCCATCAGGTTTCTATGTGACTTTGCCCCCTGTGTATTTCGTCACAACACCTTGGTGGCCAGCAGAGTGAGGGGAGTCAGGCAACTGCTTGCACCACTGAGCCTTTAAAACTCCTTTATGCAGAAGTGAAGTGATGAAAAGGCTATGGAACAGTGAGGAGTAAGCCATAGCATCTCCAGCTCGCTGGGTTTGCAATCTGAAGGGAGGAACCTCTGTGGGTACAGCACTGCATGTTGTTTGATAGCAGTACTAATCATGGCTTTCCTCACCTGGGGCTGCCTCCAAGCACACTGCAGAACTAATTCAGTTATCCCTGTGGCTCTGTTTGGGATTTCTATAGATATCAGGAGACTCATATTAGTTGTTTCAGTGTACTCCTGAAAATAAAGGGCCCCTTTATGGAGTGCTATAGTGCTATGTATTTTCTTGGCCTTAAAATATTTTTTCATTTTTCAATTACATGTTTCTTATTAGAGGTGGGTAGGAAAATGGTTTCCATGCAGAGTGAAAGATCTCACAGTATCAAGAAGGTCCCTACTGCTGTTGTGCTTCATGATGCGACCAAGGACTTTCAAATAGGGCCTGCTCAGAGCAGTCAACAGCCAAGGAGAAATACCCTCACTTGAGCTGTTGAAGAACTGGGTAAAAACCACTCCTATATAGAAATAAGATCTGCCCTAGTCCAGGATCATCTCAATAGCCTGGAGCAGGGTGGGGTGGTTTTGCTCCTTTCCCTGGCAGAAACTGTTTCACTTTGCCCAAGCAATGACACATCGACCTCGGAAGAGACCTGGCCTTCCGTCTGCTCCTCCCAGCACAGTGATGTAATTCATGGACTACCAGCTCAGGCTCTCTCACCCTCTTGCCTAATGGTTGTCTCGGTATCTGTTTAAACTGGAACATCTCCAACAGCAGCAGTTCTCTTTTTGAAGCAGCCAAGAGCCTGGAACCCACTCAGGCTGCGTGGTGCTGACTTTTGTGTCCCTGGGTCAACCTAGAGATTATAGTCCCATATGTTGTCAGCTATTTTAGGTCATTGAAAGTTCCGGGTTTGATAAATCAGCATTTTCTGACTTGAGGACATTCCTTCTGAAAGCTCCCAGCCATCTGTATTCTTTGCCACATCTATCTATAGATCTTCAGTAGGGTCCTCCCCCTGAGAGACTCCATTTTTCTAAGGAGTTTTGGTTGATTCAGGGGAAAATATTGGAGGCTATCTCGTCAGCCATTCCACAGATAGGCTCTGCCTCTATTATTGCCATGCTTGCAGTCTACTTGTAACTATGCTCACCTGCATGCAATCCTAGAGAGACATTCTTTCTCTTCAACCCCCACCACCAGCAAGAAACAAACTGCGGGAGGCCTTGGCAGGTGTTATGCATACATTAAATGTCACCAGCTGAGTAGGGGTACCTGAGGTTTTATGGAATATGGGGAGAAATTTGAAGTTCCTTCTATCTGATGAAGTGAATCTTAGATGTGGGCAGAGGGTGGGACTATCTTAGGCAGAGGAGAAGAATGGCCCTGCCCCCTTAAAAACCACGATACCCATAAAAGAATCAATCAGAATCTTGCCCTGTGACGGACTCATCCACTTTTTCTTTATTTCCTCCCCTCACATGATCCTGCCTCTCTACTCTGCTCTCATGAGACCTCACTTGGAGTACTGTGTGCAGTTCTGGTGTCCTCAACATAAAAAAGATATGGAACTGTTGGAACAAGTCCAGAGGAGGACCACGAGAATGATCAGGGGACTGGAGCACCTCCGTATGAAGATAGAATGAGAAAGTTGGGGCTGTTCAGCCTGGAGAAGAGAAGGCTGCGTGGAGACCTCATAGCAGCCTTCCAATATCTGAAGGGGGCCTATAGGGATGCTGGGGAGGGACTATTCATTAGGGACTGTAGTGATAGGACAAGGGGTAATGGGTTCAAACTTAAACAGGGGAAGTCCAGATTAGACATAAGGAAGAAGCTCTTTACTGTGAGGGTGGTGGGGCACTGGAACAGGTTGCCCAAAGACGTGGGAAATGCTCCATCGCTGGCAGTGTTCAAGGCCAGGTTGCAATGGGCCCTGGGCAACATGGTCTAGGTGGAAGATGTCCCTGCCCATGGCAGGCAGGTTAGAACTAAATGATCTTGAAGGTCTTTTCCAACCCATACCACTCTGTGATTCAATGTGACAAAGCTGGTACTTGGAAATCTCTGCTCTTCTTGTGCTTGCATCAGATGAGGGAGGCAGAGGCTGCTAGAGCTGGCAGAGTTCAATCACGTTTTCCCCCTCCCTGTTCAGGCTCACTGCTGTTCTGACGCTCCAGCTAAAGAAAATCTTCACAGGTGTTTTTTTGTCCTGGGAATGAAGCTTCCCACTGCTAGCCTTGGGAGACACAGAACATCCAGGCTGGGCAAGAGCTCTTTATGGGTATTTCTCGTGCTCAAAGGGAGAAGAGAAAAAAAAGCAATGAACTACAGCAAGTTTACAGCAATTGCTTTAATGAGGCAAAGCCTTTTAGAATGCAAACATGCTCAACAATACACAAAGAAACAATCAAAAAAAAAAGTGTTTTATACAGGCTGTTTTATAAGAAGGTAATAAAAACAATTGCATGGTACACACAGTTGCATAAACAGGCTCACCATGGAAGGTGTTTGTGTGAGAGCAGGACTGTGAATACTTAATTGCTTCCATTATTCTTATTTTCAGTACAAAATACTGCAATCAAAACTTAATCTGTGGCTTGATTTTTAAATAAGAATGTTATATTCCAGTTCCATTGTTGTAAATATAATAAAACAGAGTCTGTTAAGTAGTATTTCATTTCTTACTGCTTGTAAGGAGGTATAACAGTGATTAATATCTACATCCCTGGCAATTTCAAAACCCTTTTCAAAGGTAGGATCATTATTTCTCTTCAGAAAGGCAGAAGACCAAAATGTTCTAAAGGTCTTCATTAATGATTTGACTAGAAGTCATGAAAGTCTCTGCTGAGATCTTTCTTTAGCTGCCTACCCTCTGCCTACCCTCTCTGAACCAACCCTCAAAGGCAATGCAGAATTCAGATCTATTTTCACTCACACAACTCTCCTGACAAACACAGTGAGTACAAAGAAAGAATGCAAGGAAATATTCATCTGCGGACCTCACTAAGCTGATAAGTACAAAACTGAAAAAATGCCACGCATTTTCCCGTGCCTCTCAGGACAGTAAATTAGACAGAAGGCTCGTATGAATCTGAGCACAGTCTGGTGTGTCTGGAATGCTGTATTCTACATATAGTGATTTATTTATGGTTTTTTAATATGCACTGTTACATTTGTGCTGTAGTGGCATTGCTCTAGACCAGAGCAAGTTTCACCTAGACATAAGAACACTTCTGTTTACCCTCTGACATTTTGCCTTAGGAAGAGATACAGAACTGTCAAAGACCTGTTATGCACATGAACTGAGTGATAGGTCTGAAAAGATTCAGGAAACAAGATTGTCTTATACAAGAAAATGAAATCAGGATGAAAAAATTTATACTCATAAATAGTTTGTACTTTACGGGCTGAGCATATTGCTGTAAAATAACAGAACGGAGTCATGTCAGAGAGACCAGAGTTGCTCTCACTGAAAATTAGTGTCTCTGGGAAAGCAGTGATGATTTCTGGTTTCAAATTAATGGCAAAGCATGACTTTAAATTGATATTTGTTGCTCATACACATCTTAATTTGCATATTAAATTGAAAGACTCTTCTGCTATAATAGACAGTAGAAAGTAGCACTTTTTCAGTTCACTAAGCTTATAATAATTTCTAGCCTTGAAATCATCTGATTCTTGGGCTTTCTGTTAGTTCTACAGAGCAGCTGTCACATAGGAATTGCAATTTTTATTTTCACCTTTCTAGTGATAGCATAGTGCTTTCTTAGATAGCATAAAGCTGTCAGGAATCAAGCAGGTTTCCTGCTCACAATTTCATTATTACATTTTAATACGTTACATCACTTATGCCCAAAAACAATTCACATGAAGCAAAAAAAACCTGGTTAGGCAGCATTTCTCATTCCCCCTGTCCTAGGAAAAATAGTTCATTTTAACATCTTCCATCTCACAATAGCAGAACTACTGCCCAGGAGAACAAAGGACGTGTAACTAAGGCGATGAGTATTTTAAACTGCCTATGACTTGCACAGAGCATTGACCTTCCTGTAGCCAAACTCTGATCAGCTCACAAGCTTTATGCAAGATTAGCTTTTCCAGGCACTTATTTGCAAGGTGTCCAGGGGGCCAACAATTCCCGAACAGCAATTGCTGACCTTTCAGCAAAGTATCTTACCCTCTTATTAGACATCAAATCCAAATTGTTTGCTGGCATCCGTCAGTCTTCAACAATTAGAGGCAAGAGGCCATATTGAGGAAGAACATGTATATATGTATGTGTATGTATATGTAAGAAGGAATTTTACATATTTATTACGAAGAATTAATGTACAAATTATATCCAAGTAATATATATAAGGAACAAACACACACAGAGAGATATATGTTAGGCTGAATGCCTGCACGTATTTTAAGAATATATATATATATGTTTGTATGGATGCACATCTGCTGGCCAAAACAGCTTTGATGATTTAAAGCAAACACCTTGATATACTGAATAGCTGCTTTTAAGCCAGGCAAAGATTACATGTGTACCATGATTCCGTTGATCTCATTTCTCCTACCAAACAATGATAATATTGAAGACCAAAATTTTGCCTGGGAGGTAAATGGGTATCTAGATTTGGTTTGCATATTATGAAGAAATATCTAGCACATTAATCCTAAATTTTCAGAAGGAATCCAGACCATGCTTTCCTCTTAGTGTCAAATTCTTCGAGGATCAGGAAGCAAGTCTGCAATCAAAAATCCAAACACGTCAAGATGATCTATAATATGCTACAGAAGTGGAATTGAAAAGAGAAGTCGTTCAGTCTGATGAGGTAGATGGGTGTCTGGAAGCATGCTGAATGTCATCTGCTAACAACAGGCATCAAGATCAAGGAGTCTAGCGGGGCAGACTGAATTGATTCCAAAGTTACTCATGAGCTAACTTCTGCTTACAAGGATGTGTGAAGAGGAGTCAGGAACTAGCAGTGAGCAGCTTTCAGTAAAGAGGTGTGATATTAGCCTGTGCCCAAAACTATCAGAGAGGTTTGGTGAGATACCACCATATGATTGTCTGACTGATCCTAAATGCATTGGCTCTAAGATCCTAAAGCAGAGCTTTACTTATGTGTGTTTGTTGTCACAGATGAGTTGCCAGCTCTTTCTGTCTCCCAGTCTCTCACCAGAGGTCCCTCATTACAGAAATCAGGCTGCAGCGAAGGTAGTCCTAGATAAAGCATACACTGCTCCTTTGACCCTCTTCTCTTTTGGTTTCTCCTTTTCTAAGAAGCTCTCTGTATTTGGAGCTCAGTTGAGTTCACCCACTGGCCTGTCCACATCTGCAGGATATCCACCTCAGCCACCTAACAATGGACCATTATTAGCTTGGAGAGGCCTCCATCTTTCCAGGCCAGCCAACACTTTAACAGCAATGCTCGCCAGTGTCAGGTCCCTCTGCCAGTGCACCATGTCCCCATGTTGTGGTGGCATACCACTGAAAAAAATACAAGTGATTGATACATGGAAGCATACTAATCAGGGCACTGACCACAGCCTGCAGTGATGCTGCGTTTTTATTAAGGGCCTCAAAACAGCAATAGTAAAAAATAAAAACGCTAATGCACTGAGTTTGGACTTGTTCTGTGTTGCTGGCTAAGTGTGTTAGACAGTAGGTGAAATACCGCTTTCTGGATGTGAACCGGCAGTCAAACAGGATGCCTCATTTGGCCCTGTGTAATGTGACATGTTAGTGATGACATCTCGATCACATGTAATATCTCTCTGAATGTACCTGAATATCTGAGTATATTCTGAAATTCCTACTGAAAAAGTCTGCAAGCTGATCGAACCTGTAACAAGGGCTTTACAAAACATCGTGACCTAAGTCTTTGGGAGGTGTAAATGGCCACAGCAGCTACAGTCAATCCCAATTTTCAACAGCTCTTCCTCTTTGCCTCTGTTTTTATCACACTTGTGTTGGTGAAGTTGCTTACTGAATTAAAAAGAGGCTGCTTCCTTAGAAGAAATGTTGCCAAGAGCAGTTTACAGCATATGCTATCTGGAAGCTATTCTGCGAAACATCGTAATAATTGCTTTTCCTGGACTCAGACACTTATTAGTAGCAGCTAAAGTTAACAGATTGGAAGACTGCCTGAAGATGATGGATGGGTTTTCTCGGATTGTAGATTTCTGGTCATTTTCCATGGCAGCTGTAAATTTAAAAATAATATAAAGTTAAGCAGTGGTAGAATAGAATTCACAAATACTACACAGCTACTGACTTGGTCATTAATCATCCTAAATTAATGCTAAAGTGTTACATATGATGAGCCAGGTTTTGCCGTGGGGTGTATACAGAAGCTTCTCATTGATTACGAACACGAAATGGCACATGTATGTGAACGCTGAATTTAGCCAACTGCTTGTTTGCACTGCTGACTTTTTTTAGTACTATTTGAGGGAGGTGAAGTGTTTCTATTTTAGGAATCCCCTTTCACACTAATGATCTGGAAGAAAATTATCAGGAGCCACCATGTGATTCATAGTCAATATCTCAAGTTATTGCAACAATATGTCTACTTATTTTCAGAGCTAAAAAGCACCAATGCCCTCCAAAGTTCAGGAGTCATTTGATCTGCCTGATGTCCACTTTTGAGGTTGCTGCAGTCAAAAAAGAATTTCTTATTGGGCAAAATTAAGGTGTTTGTTCACAACCAAAATTCCTTCTAGGCTAAAGCACCATTTTTCCTAGACTTTGTCCTAAAGTACCTCGTTATTTTTGTGTATCTCAGTGTCTCCTTCAGATGGGTAACTAGAGAGGAGGTGCTAGAGACATGCATGTTAAAAAACAAATTAAAAAATCCTCCTCTCCTTGTCCTGCAAATCAAACCTGATGCAAATAAGTAAGTCTTGCTCTTGGAGACACCATTAGCATTCCTCACCTTCTCCGCAAAATGTGGAGGTCAGAAAACCTGCGATAGCATCAGAGAGGTCGTGGAGATACATGGACCTTTACCTTGTCTATATCTAACTCTTCTCAGCTCCTTTTGCACTTACCTAACACAGTTATGCTAATTACATATTAGTTATCCTGCACTGAGGCATATTTATGTTATACATGCTGTTAGTGTTAATATATTTTAGCTACAGGACTGAGGTTTTTGCATTACTTAGTCTCCTATTTAATGTCTTTCAGACTGTAGGTACAAATGCTCTGCAGTAGTTGCACTGAAAACAACGTCTTTGAATGCCAACTATGGAATATTATTATCAGCAGGTTTTCTCAGGGCCGATTTACTCCTGTTTATCCACAGGGTTTGGTAATAAATACATGTATTTGGGGGCTCTAGGTACATTAGACATACTGAATAGTCAAAGCTTGTAGAAGCTAATTTCCTTGTCATTGCATTATAGTTAAATTGGTTACGCACGTCTCATTCAATTATGTAACTTGAAGAATACCAACGACATAGGTTCCTGATTTCAATAGTACATATGCTGGTTTTAGCACTTACAATGGATCAGCTTTTAGCATGAGAAACTAAACTCGTCGTGCTTTGAAATTTGGAGCCACAAAATCAAATGTAATATTGTTATTGTCTGTGTGTGTCATTAACAGCTTTTCTTTTTATACTTTCTGGATGTATACTATAATATTTTGCCCAAATCAAAGTGAAGACTGGAAGGTAACTTGCAATTAATATATGCAGTTAAGCTTTTACACCACCAGATACTCTACTGATATCAGCTTAGTCAAGTAGGTATTCAACCAGTTACAAAATGTGCACAACAGTCAAATAAACTATTTGCTGTTAAATCCTGATGTAGGGGAAGTGCCAGGTATACTATGAAGTCTCTTCAATATGAATTCTTTAACAGTATTTATTCTGTGTGGAAGGCACTCAGCTACTGCAGTAGTACAGAAGAGAAGGAACAAGGAGAAAGGAAGGGTTAAATTAATATCCACAGAAATTGACGTACTTTTATGATTTTAACATTGTGTAATAGCAGCAAAACAAGTATCAAACATATTAAAAACCGGCTGACAGATCTCAAAAAACTAGGCATCAGCGGGGATTTGCAATTGAATGAATGTTCCTGAAGTTCCATTGAGTTCTGTATAAGGCTCAATATTCTTTGGCAATTTCACCAATGGTCATGTAAACATATCCCTAAGCACAATCTGTGAATGACATGAGTTTGGCAGAGTGTATACAATGCCGAAGGCTAGGCAGTCAATCAGAAATTGGGAATGGTACAGGAAAGAATCACAAAGATATTCCTTTCAGTAAGCAAACAAACAAACAAACCAAAAACTAAAAGCTAAACAGTTCCATCTGCTTAGTTTATCTGAAGGCAGATGGAAAGAGGTGAACTGTACGCATAAGTAATTCACAGGATGGAAATTCCAAGTAAGAAAGGACTCTTCCATCTAGCAGGAGAACCATGGGCTGGAAACTTAAGCCAGACAGATTGAAAGTAAGGTGCCTTTTAGCAATAAAGATGCTTATCTGCTGGAAAAAGCTTTCCAAGGATATCCTAGATACATTTTATGATCTCTTAAGGCCACGAGGAAGACATGCTTTAACTAAAACTAGAGGTTTTTGTTTAATATAGGAATGACTGGAGATAGTGTGAAGACATATAAGCAGACAAACTGACCATATTTTGATTATAAATGGATGCAAATTTACCAAAGCCAGCATTTCCTCATCTGCCTGTGGTATGCCTCATTAAGAAAATTGCTTATTAAGAGCCATCTTCTAAGGAGGTGGATTATCATTGTTTAATCTTACCTTAAGGGATATTATGAAGGAAAAAAGTATCAAACATTTAGAAAGTAAATTCTACAGTACAACTTGTCTTGCAGCACTTGAAGTTGCTGTAGAGAACAGCCCTTATTTGTTAGATGCAAACCTGAAGTAAAATGCAGTGAAGAAATAGAACTCATTTTAGTATTGACTAATCATGAAAATACTGTCACTGCATATGCTTTGAAACACGTGAGTCTTAGTGTTATTTTTGAAATAACTAGAACCACAGTATATCTTCTGATACTTTCAGCTTCTATCAAATAATAATAACTTTAGCATCCTCCCCCTGCTTCTCCCATTTTGCAGCATATTTTATCTTCCGGAAACTTGCTGAGCCAGATACATTATCAAAAACAGAGAGTAAATCCATTCAAAACAATGTGACTAAAAGCAGACTCTGTCTGCTTGCTTTTGCATGTTTTGAACAAAAGGTTCCATTTCTGCTTTTACAGCTAAATAGTATTTTGTAATGAGCTCTGAAATTTTTGGGAAAGTCAGATTACAATGTTGGTTTAACATCAGACACTCTATTGTTCAGATGTAGGATCACTGCGATGTCCGGCCTCTGAAAACTAGTTTTTCTTTTGATATTAAAAAGACCACTGAAGTAATCTACAAAGAGCTCGGGCCTCAGGAAAGAAGCCTGAAAAACAAACACTGTTAAAGATAGGTCAGACATGATTATGTGGCTGACAATTGCATATGATAACAATTAAAATTATCTGATTCCAACCACATGGCATCTTAATACAGCAGATCTCCAAGCAAATAATGTGTCATATAATAGGTCTTGATTGAGGCTGTCAGCAGCCTTTTGAATGCTACAGATACTTTCCCATCAATGCCTCAGAAATCAATAGAGTACTGACTTCATCCTGAACTGAAATTATTTACATGTACCTAAATATCCTCATTCTAACTGCTCAGTAACCTAAAATTCTTGTTTTACTAGATGATAAAGCACATGCATACATGGTGTCCAGCTTCTTACTTCCAATCGTAAATAACTTAGCTAATATATATATTAGTGGTTTTAATGGAAATCCTCGATGTTTTCTGAGAGGTCTCTCAGTTACCTGCCAGTATATTTCTGGGAAAATATGTCTGATTACAAGCCAGCTGAAGCACTCCAAACAATTGCTGAAGTTCCATGTGTTGACTGGCATAGGGGACATAACCAGAGAGCATAAGGAGCCGCCAAGGAGCTGCCACTGAGCAGCATGAGCCTACTCTACTGCCGACTTTAATTTGTGTTAAAAAAAATAATTAATGATTGCTAAACCAACAAATCATCCTCCCATTGGAGGAGCCCCTGAGGACATTCTGTCTCCAGTGGTGATATAACCAGTAAGCAAACACATTGTCACATTGCCTAGAATGGGCATACAAAAAGCAGAGGGGATCGGACCAGGAATTTGGAGTATTCTCATGGTGCCAGTCTCCACACATGTTCTTGGCTTAGCCTCCTGCTCCTTATTTTCCTCTAGACCAGCATGAGGACACAGCCCAAAAGCTACTCTTCAGATCTGTGATGCAAGTTTTATTGTTTCCTTCTGTATACTGTTATGTAGGAAGAGGAACATAATGCCTTGAAAACGAATTGAGAAATAATACCATACATTTGTTAGAAGGACAGTTTTTGCTACCATTGTTGGTTTAAAAAAACAACTTTTTCTGCTTTAGCATCTAAATCATGGTTGCAACATTGCAGCTGGAAAAACAGCTGTCTCTTCTAACTGTGGCTGCTATGAGCACGGTTCTCCCACTGTAGGCTGTGGAGTCAACAGCACATTGAGAAAGAAGGTTTAGTTAAGATACTGCATCAGTTTTGGCAGTGTTGTTGAAGGTGAGCAAAAATCTCATGTGCTATTCACATCAGCCTCACAGGTCTGACAGAGCATATTACCCAGCCATAATGCTAGATCTTGCCTGTGTTATAAATATATGGGGTTTTAACCAATGCCTTGTAATTTTCCAGATTCTTTATAAAAGATCACACTAAAAATATGGAAAATATGAAAAATCTGAAGCAATAAAACTCTTGAACAGACAATGCAATGCAGCAGTTATTCTTGACACCTCAGCCACAAATGTGTTTCTGTCCCTAGTTAACAGTTCTACAATGTATGCCACAGCTTTATCTAAATGGCCTTTCCAGTAAGTAATAGTCATTTGACTGCATGATGGATGCCATCTTACTGTGAAGGGCATATGTTAGTTTTGAAATAGTCATAAGAGAGGAATTATGTAGCGGAATTATCCATGTTAGATTAGACTCACATATTGCTTCTCTGCAAGAATTATTGCATTTGTTGTAATTATACACCAGAAGTGTTAGCATCACAGTTCTCCAGAAGAACACTGAGGCACCAGATCATTCCAGTGCACCACACAGGCTGAAATCCCTCCATATACATAGAGCTCTAAACTTTCAGTACCGATCAGACAATCATATCGCTTGTCATGAAGTGCAGAGAACTCTCCAAACAGCGAGTCATGTGATACTTAGACTTTAAAGAGGCAAGATCTCAGTGTTGTGCAAGAAAACATTAATTGAAATGTCCAAGTCATTAAAGAGCCAGCAGTAGAGTGATCAACATTGATCAATTTGACCAATAAAGTCAAATTACGCAAATACAGACGTAGCCATAGCCATACCCTCTGAAGAACTTGGTGAACAGTATGAGAGAGCTTCAGCTGATATGTACTTTCTATCCTTGATGACCAACACTATACATTCAGAGGCTACTTCATAAGTAAAATGCTTGTGCAGCTGAAGCATGAGCAGAGGTGATCAGCACGGGAGCAGGGCCTCTCATTTTCTTCATGCAGAGTCTAATACAAAAGGACTTTGATCTTTAGTGGTATCTATACCACAGTGCAAAATAATAATGATGATAGCACAACAGTAATAATAGGAACAGATAGCAATCCTGAACCTTGAACATGTATCCATTATAAATACATAAATATTCAGTTGTCTACTATAAGAGCACAGGTCATAGACTCTTTAGCTTCATTTCCCTCCTACACAGCAAAAAGTAGGCAGGAAAATTATTTAAATATATTTATTAGCTGGTAAGCATCATCTTCTTGAATTGGCATGACAGGAATTCGGGGCGCTGCACTCCTAACGTGTATCTGAGAATTGATATACAGAATATTTGAACTGTGGAAGAATCTACAAAAATAGCCAAAACGATACTTTCTTTTAAAAGAGGGCAGGAAAGGTTGTGACACACATCTAAATTTCCTACGGTGTTTTGAAAACCTTAGCACCTACCTACAAATCAATGGGGAGGGAGCTCAACTTATTATTCTATTGATTCTCTACATACTTTTTTCTTTTTCTTTTTTTTTTTATGAAAGAGAAATACCCAACCTTTATCCTTCAGGCCAGCTTCCAAAGGCCAGAATAACTTATCCAACCATTAGGCACACTTTGCTGTCACATCCTTCACTGAGGCCCTCAGTCACAGGGAAGCAATGAACTGCAAACTGCTAAATTGGCAAAAAGGTGGCCAGAAGCTTGGTCTTAGCATCATTTTTGCCCAACGCCCTGTGGCCTCTATACCATTACAAAAAAAGGAATTGCATCCATCCTAATTCAGGCATGTGCCCAGCACAAGATGAACGGGTGATGCAAACAGCCCCTTGATGAAAGCATGAGTGAACCTCAGTCTTGAGACAGGCTCTACTTGAACCTCCTCATCTATTGCCAAAATGAGCATTTTCTGAAGGAAGCACTTGCAGATTGAGTTTCTAATGGACATGCCTCTCACCAAGTCAGGAGTATATGATTGTTTCCTTTAAAATGACACAATCTTTCAGGCCAAAAGGCTGGGATTGACACAGGGTATGTGGAGTACATACTTACGGCGTAAAGACAACTATTATTTGTTGCCAGATCTAATACACCATAACTTCTTAAGTAGCAAGGGTCTAGTATTTTCCTGAAGTTGTGAGCAGTGTCTTTCTGTCACAATGACTCATCCATGACAGTGAAAACATAGCCATGTTTCAGATGTATGCAGAAAAAGAGCATCCCTGCCTTGGTAAATCAACACTCCAAGAACAGAGGGGCGAAAAAAGGTCCAGAGTGTAAAACATTCAGAAGTTCATCAACAGCGAGTTTTTCTGCAAACAACATAGGAAAGAAGTGGGTACATTAAAGTGGAGAAGGTAGTGGTGTGTTGTAAGAATTCAGGGATGCTCAATAATACCATGGAAGCAGCCAAATACCTCTGTTATTTTCTGATCAAAAAGAATCAGTTGAACACCAGACTCACTGAAAAATGATGAGCTAGTGCTTCAGAGAGGGGTTGAAAACAGGGATGTGGGGCTGCTTGCATAGTTTTGCTTGGCATAGTTTCACCATTCACAAAAGTGAGGGGAAAAACAATATTCCAAAACTCTTGCCAGGCAGTTATTAATTATTATTCTCCCTAGGATTGCAACACGTACAAACATCAACAACCCTTTTGGTTATGTTGGTCTGGAGTCCTGTCCAGTCTTTCCATGTGGAGCTCATAAGGAGCTGTCTCACTCTGTGTGTTGAAAGTCTCTCCCCTTGAAAATGCATTTGGGCTAGTGCCTTGAAGGGACATTTGAAACTTGCCCATGCTGCTTTGCTTTTTTCCCCCTTGTTGTCAGGCTCATCATGCTGAGTCATATCTGCAGCTAGATCATAATGATTATCCTGAAATGTCAGCAGCTGCTCTTTTCACCCCCATATGGTGCCAGATTTAGGATGAGGTTTCCCTAATGCATAAACAATGACTATAATTGTGGTTTTTGACAACTAAGGTATCACAGAGATGTTATTCTATTGCAAAAAAAAAAGTGCATTTTCCGCAGTTGTAATGAAGGGGTGGGTCATGCTGACCCATATGTTTCTTTGTATTTTTCCCCAAAGAAAATCTATGACATAAGTGAATCCCTGTCAGCATGGCTGTTGGCCATCGGCTGTTGTTTGACAAGGGGAGCATCTAAAAGCTTTAGCAGTTAATATCTTCCTAACTGTGAGAGCATTATTTGCCTAATTCCAGGGATGATTGTTTGACAGATAAAAACCTGGCTTTAACCTCTATTCTCTTAATTTAGATGTAATCTCCTTGTGGTCCTCAGCTCTGTCTTCTCCCTTAGCGGTGCTTAAAGTTACCAGCTCTCATAAAAAGTCAACTGAAGAAAGCTGAGGTATCAAAGAAATAAAAAAAATAAAAAAAAAAGACAACCAAATAAAGCAATACAGACATAAATGAAAGATAAGCAAGTAGAAAACTCTGTAGGGGCAAAAGCAGGATGAACATGATGCATTATTGTTGAAGACTGGGAGAAGAGTCACTGAAGGTGACAGAAGTAATCATAGAATCGTAGAATAGTTAGGGTTGGAAAGGACCTTAAGATCATCTAGTTCCAGCCCCCCTGCCATGGGCAGGGACATCTCACACTAAACCATGTCACCCAAGGCTATGTCCAACCCACCCTTGAACACTGCCAGCGACAGAGCATTCACAACTTCCCTGGGCATCCCATTCCAGTGCCTCACCACCCTTACAGTAAAGAATTTCTTCCTTATATCCAATCTAAACTTCCCCTGTTTAAGTTTGAACCCGTTACCCCTTGTCCTATCACCACAGTCCCTCATGAGGAGTCCCTCCCCAGCATCCCTATAGGCCCCCTTCAGATATTGGAAGGCTGTTATGAGGTCTCCACGCAGCCTTCTCTTCTCCAGGCTGAACAGCCCCAACTTTCTCAGCCTATCTTCATACAGGAGGTGCTCCAGTCCCCTGATCATCCTCGTGGCCCTCCTCTGGACTTGTTCTAACAGTTCCATGTCCTTCTTATGTTGAGGACACCAGAACTGCACACAATACTCCAAGTGAGGTCTCACGAAAGCAGAGTGGAGGGACAGGATCACCTCCCTCGACCTGCTGGTCATGCTCCTTTGGATGCAGTCCAGGATACAGTTGGCTTTCTGGCCTGCAAGCGCACACTGATGGCTCATGTTCATTTTTTCATCAACCAACACCCCCAAGTCCTTCTCCTCAGGGCTGCTCTGAATCTCTTCTCTGCTCAACCTGTAGCTGTGCCTGGGATTGCTCCGACCCAGCTGTAGGACCTGGCACTTGGCATGGTTAAACTTCATCAGGTTGGCATCTGCCCCCCTCACAAGCGTGTCAAGGTCCCTCTGGATGGCATTCCTTCCCTCCAGGGTATCAACCAAACCACACAGCTTGGTGTCATTGGCAAACTTGCTGAGGGCGCACTCAATCCCACTGTCCATGTCACCGACAAAGATGTTGAACAAGACCGGTCCCAACACCAGTCTCTGAGGGACACCACTCGTTCCTGGTGTCCAGCTGGATACTGAGCCATTGACCACAACTCTTTGCATGCAGCCATCCAGCCAGTTCTTTATCCACCAAGTGGTCCACCTATCAAATTGATGTCACTCCAGCTTAGAGACAAGGATGTCATGTGAGAGAGTGTTGAAGGCTTTGCACAAGTCCAGGTAGATGACATCAACTGCTCTACCCCTGTCCATCAGTTCCGTAGCCCCATCATAGAAGGCCACCAGATTGGTCAGGCAGGATTTCCCCTTAGTGAAGCCATGCTGGCTGTCACCAACCATTTTGTTGAATCACCACCCTCCATTTGAGATAACAGAGCCAAGTAAGTTCTTTGATGAGGTAATACAGGTTTCTAAGGCAAGGCAAAAGTACACACTAAATCCTTAATAATGTGGGCAGATGGTACTGCTGGTTATTGCTTTGAGTAAAGGTGTATTTGTGTGTATGCACGTACAGGAAAACAAGCTGGCTGACACAGAAGTAAGTTCTAAACACAGCAGCTAAAAGGAACCTATGCCTAAAGGGATAGCTTCATCAGGGGTACTGAACAAACATAAATGTGATGCCATAAGCAAAAATACTGTCTTTGGTGGTTTGAATGCACCTACAGTCAGAGAAAAGGGAGCTTGCATGTTCTTTGTAAATACATAGAACCACATCCAAGAAAGTCCTAACTCCATCAGTGGTTTACCTTCCTAACCAGAACAAGTTCTGATATGTGATCATCTGTGTCAAAAGAATGAATATTATAGGTAACAAAACAGGCTAAAGAGAAGTCTACAGACAAACCCATGCTGTCCTGTGAAAGCTAAGTATGTTGTAATTAATTAAAACTTGCTGTAATTAACAAAAGGTACATTACAGATATTAATACAAATGTAAAATGCTTTAACAGATAGCAGCACTGACACTAGCCATTTTTCACTGAAAGAAACTCTCCTGAAGTTTAAACCAGCCCTCAGGATTGAGACTGAAAAAGTTGTGGGGCTCTGCAGGACAAGAGGTTCAGGTTTAGTGAGACTGAAGTGGGAAGTGAGTTCTAGAGCAGTGTCTTTCTCTGAAAACAAAGTCCCTCTGGGCTCAATACCTAGGTGCTTAGGCCTCATCCTGAAAGCTGGCATTGACAACTAAGCCCTAGTTAGGTGCCTATGGTCCCATCCCCTCCTTGCCCTGAAACAATCAATGAAACCAGACTTCATGTACCAAATGGTACAGTAAATGGCAGACAGGTCTACCTATTTTGCTGGTTTCAATCCTGCCTGAACAAGTCATTCTGCTGAATCCATCACATGAGATGAAAACTAGTTGGAGAGGTGAGCATAGGGACGACCTCTGCAGTAACCTCAAGCACACATTTCCTGCTGTTCTGTGGCATCACAGATGTTTATGTCACCCTCCTGATCAGCAGTTAATTTGGATCTCTAGTGCTAAAACTGTACTGCACTTCCACAACTGTGACTGAAAAGCAAAATTGGTCTGATTGGGAGTTATTCTGATCTTTCATAAACCAGGCACAGAAGAAAATCAGTAGGATGCAAAGCACCCAGCCACAGTTCAAATTTTTTTGCGTATCTTTGCTTTCCCTATATAGCTGTTCTCTAGGCATCTGGCTTCATCTGCTTGGATGATGTCCACCTCTTTATATTTAGCTGTCTAAGAACCTGGCATCTGGGATAAGACAGTTGTCTATCCCTCCTTTATAGCTATGGAGGTAAATCTTCACTTCCAGAAACATGTCACTGTACCCTAAAAAAGAAATCTAAGTCAGGTATCTCTAAATTAGTATAGCCCACTTTTGCCCTTGACTGAAATGGAAGCTAGACAAGTAGTCAGTCTGAACACATTACTTTGGTACAGCAGCAAAGTGGCACAAACCTTATTTCTTGTGCATCAGGACATGGTACATTGCCAAATCTTTCTCAAGGGCATCTGTGGTTTCCCACGTAACCATTCTTATGTGTGTCAAAAATGATACTGTTAAATGGAGTAAGTTTATGAGAACAGAAGATCTGACAAGAGCTCTCAGAGAATACAGCCACTGGGCAGGCTGCTTGGGCATCTCACCTGATGAAAAAACCTCACATGGTTTCTTTCCATGAAGGAGCACTACTTGTCATTCAATATTCCTCCCTCACAACAAGTTGTGTTTGGTGGGAAAAAATTCCAACACAGTACTTGTGTTGTCTCAAAAAGGTGTGGCTTGTTTAGGAGGTTAGACTTGAGCACCACGGCTGTCTGAATGAGGAGTGGTAAGAAATGAGAGCATTTTGATCTGTCTGCCACTCTGTAAGAGTAATAAGAGGTTGGTTTATTGTTCCTCCAGCATCATGTACAAGGATAATTTGTAATGAGGCAGAATCTAGGGTAAATAGCTCTTGCTATAATACTTTGCCTTCAGATATCTTAAGAGGTAATCTGCAGTGGGTATGCTTGCTATAAATCAGAGGCTATGTCTTTGCATTTGGAAGTCACTATTATGTTAAAGAGTGTATGCTTACACAGTTCAAGTACAGCATTTGGAAAGAAGTAATTTCACCTCAGAGTGGAAGTTTCCCCCAGGCACAGATCTTCAACAGTGAAATTTTGTATGTGTACTTTGACAAACCCGTGCCCAGTGGGCATGTGCCAAATTACGCCTTTGAAGCCATGGAAGCCTCACTGTGGGAACCTAGAACCTTGAAGACTTTCTCAAGGGAGAGGAAGCAGAGCCAGCTGGGCTCATTTTCTATAGACAGAAGTTTGATTGCCTGTTAGTAGCTACTACATTAGAAGAAAAATCATTTCAGAGACCTGGAACATGCTGGTGTGAAGCCCTTGTTAGAGCAGTTGGGTGGCAGCCTGACTGTGACCCATCCAGAACCTTCTCTTTGCACATTCTTTTCATCTCCAATATTTCCTGTCACAGTAAAATGCAACCTTCACTATAAGAACCAACACACAGTTGTCATTACTCAGCACTTAAGAACAAACTGTAAATACTCATGAGTGCAAACCAGCTGAGCAATGAGCAATTTTTCTAGAGCTAATGCATATCAAGTTCAGCAGACTTACAGACATGAAGCTAAACTTATGTAGTGAAATTGATGTACGACCTCTTCTGCAAGAAGCAGTTTATTTTCATAACCTGGGCTCTATCTTCCTCATTCTCTGCAACACAACCTCGCAACCCCTGAGGGGCAGGCTCCTTTCTGTGGTAGCCAATACCTGTTTTCTGCTCCATGAGCTATTCATTGACTTCATCCTTCTTCAGTCATCTCAAGTAGGTCCTACACCATTCTTCACTCACACAGACAAATACATGTGTTATTTTGTCTGATCACCAAAAGAGATAGAAAACTGGACTAAAACACTGCTCTAACAATAGGAAGTGTGTGTGTAGTGTGAAATAACTCACATTTAAATATCTTCAAGCACCATTTGACCTGCTGTATCCATGAACATCCTCTTACTGCACAGTAAGGGTAAAGACCTGCTTTACTACATGTTAAATCAGCACTACCATTGTATGCCAAACATTGCTAACAAAAAAACTATTCCTGCAGAGTAACCTGCACTGTTGAAGATTAAAAATAAAGAAAAAAAAATTCAAAACAAACAAAAATTCCTATATTTTAAACCAAATTAGGTGCCTTCTCAAGGATACAGCCTCATGGCAGCATGGTTGCACTGGCTTATTTTGCTCATATAACTACACTTTGTATCACATCAGCCTGTGTTTGCCCTGGGTAAGAGTGCACACAAGGACAGTCATTGCTGTTCAACTGAGACACAATAGCTTGTTAAATTGTCATAAACTGATCATAAGTTTGAGTCCCAAATGGCTTATCCGAGGTCACCCAGCAGTTTGAGACACACCCAGTGACTGAACAACATCTCCTGAGTCCAGCCTAGCATCAAATGCAATGGCACTTTTCCTTCTCTAATTGTGACCAATTGTCACAGTCTTCTGGTGGGTGTAACCAGGGGAAAATGGATATGGGATGAACTGAGACTGTTCAGTGAGTCCTTTCAGTTTCAGCTGAGGTGTGTTGGCAAGGCTTCCTCAGGAAAACATGGTTCCACCAGGTCCCATCTCTCCAAAGATAACAAACAATTGGATGTTGTTGAGTAACTCAGAGAGAAATTCTTCTAATATGTTTAGGTGTTGCTGCCAGACAAGACACTTCAGGGCATCAGCTGCAGAAACAAAAAGCATTTTTAATCCCCAAGATGTTTGTTCAATTCAATGCCTTCCTCTCCTATGCACCAGAGTGTCAGAGTGCTAGGGTTAGTCCTGTGCAGTGCGTAGTTTATTGGCATTACACTGGTCTGAAAAGCAACTAGCATGGGAGATGTAAAAATGAAATAACGGGGCAGAGTGATCCAGTGTTGGAGGAACACTGCCTTCCACAAGCCACGTAAACCCTAATTAATAGACAAAGGGCTCTATTCTTCACCGGCCTTTAACTCCTCCCCTCTTGCTTCTCTCCCTTTTAAACCACACTCCTTTTCCCCCTCCAGTTTGCGATAGCATATGCAGGGCCTGACGAAAGCCCACACAAATCAATGGCAACACTCCCATTGACTTCAATGGGCTTTGTAACAAGCAAAGAAAGAGGAGAATAGGTGATTATTTTTCCCTTCCAAATGATGAGGCCCCCCAGTAAAACAATCCATATAGTAGTCATAAGTGCTTTATATTGTGCAGTGCAATGGGCATAATTACTCCAACCCTCTAAAACGCTACCAGCAGTTGGTCGCACTAATGCTTGGAAAATTATTTTAAATAGACTTTGTATCTACAAAATAGGATTTGTTAGATTGTAAATACTGAGGGTCAGATCTCAGCAGTTGTTACCAGCATATCTACAGTGACTTCTAAAAGGATACTCAACTCACACATATAGAACTAGCCCATACCAGCGCTTGCTGCACAGTCAAAATTATTTTGATATCCACGAGCTGTTCTCTCAAAGCCATAAATGTAGGGTCCACCCTGCCATTGCCTTTCAACCAAATATCTGGGCATGATCTTGATTAATGATTCACCTGGCTCTTCTTTGTATTCAAGTAGGCAGTCATTCTCTGTCTCTGCAAAACCTCCATCTATCTTCCCTTCTCTGACAACAGAGCACAAAAAGATTCCTCCATCTCTTCCTCTTTATGCATTGATGTAAGGACTATACTGCAAAGAGTAAAAATCCCAGGTGTATTTTAAAAGTCATTTTCTTTTCCCTCTGCACTGCCTGCAAGTTTGTCTGCTTAACAAAGGGCTATGATACAGGGCGGGGGAAAATCCATTGCCAATTTAATGTACTAGCATGCTCTGCCCATCTAAAGCATCTTTGTTTTGAGAGGCTGCATGCTTTTTTTGTCAACACTTGGACAAAAATGAACTGAAGTTTCGGTCATATGCAAATGCTCTTATTCAAAATGGTGCATGGAATACTGTCTGTCTAATCCTTCCACTAAAATATGATTTGTGGCTGTTCTTCAGAACGTCTGCCTGATTAAACATCCTTGGAAAAAAAAAAGCATGCCTGGGTTTGTAATAAAGAAACATAAAAAGGTTTCTTTTAATCAGTAATTAAGTAGCAATTAAGCATAATTATTACAATTTGTATCTAATTTATAATATCGGTAGAATGAACAGATGTAATTAATCCTCCAATAGTCAACAGTGTTTGGCTTAAGCAAAGCCACCTCACACTTTCCTTCACATTTGCAACAGAAAAGGATGCTGTGGATGGTGGATGATGAGTGAATGCCTCTTCATGAAGGGGTAGGAACATTAAGCTGTGGGGTAGGAACTGTTCAGTCATCTGGAAGCATCCGAAGATATCTGTACAGGCAACATGAGGTTTTCCTGCTGTCTTCAGCAGAGGAATCTTCCCTTCAAGTCAAGTGATAAAAATTGTCAGAATTTTAACCTTGCGTATGAGGAGCTGTCACTTTTGTGTAGCTGGTACAGTAACTCAGTTCAGTGTTGCAATCAGCCTTCGCAAAATGTACCCATAGGCTTTTTCCTATGAAATACGAGCAAAATCGGTTAAGTTATTTTCATGTGGTGGTTGGGGAGAGTTTCCCATTCACAGGTGAGGGGAAATGACTTAGTTTACTGAGTTACTGGGTAACACAGATGAAAGAAAAGGTTCATTTTCTTTAACTCTGCAGGTTTTACATAGTTGGGAAACATGGGCCTGACCTTGGACTGTCTGGAAGCAGCCAATCTGACTACTTTCTGCCACAGATGCTTTCAAATAAAACCATTATGAAATTTTCTTTGTTGTCTGACCTTGCTTAAGGTCCATCTGAGCCACACATGACTCAACTGTAAAAAAATGAGTCTTTACATTCCACTGGTTACCACAGAGCTATGTTTGGAAAGGTAGGTGATGGGCAGCTATAAAAGCACCTTATAAAGTTGCCTGGAACCACTCAGTATAAGACAGATACATTTACAGACCAGGAGCTTTACTGTTCGTGTAACAATAGCAAATTCATACAACAGGCCTCCTGCAAAGGTGACCTTATGAATCTGGTTCTAGCAGAAGTAAAACTGTGCATTTGATGGATCCAGAATGTCCTTCAAGCTCACAAGGCTGAATGCACCTGCCCTTGCTCTTACTCTGATGCTAAGAGTTGATCCCACAAGCATTCTTACTGCCTGGGGAAGAAGATAGCCAGAGAGAGCTGTGAAGATGCTGAGAAGGAGCTGCAATAAACTAATATTGCTTGAATCTAGAATTGCTTGGGACTTGAAAAAGGAAAAGAACCGGTTGAGATACTAAAAATCCAGCTTGCTCAAACCAGTATTACTTTAGGCCAAACCAAACAGGTCTTTATTTTTCTCAGTGACAGAAGCCTCACAGAGTTTGTGGGCTCTGTAAACTAAAGATCTCATGGATTCCTTGCCTCTTGCAGGCAATGTAAGTCTGTTTAAAAGATTGTTTACAGAAAAAACTTTACAGTTTCAGGCTGTATATTCCTGTGGAATGTACCATTAAAACCCAGCCATTTAAAATTGGCAATAAGGAGACAGTTGCATATTCAAATGCTTATCTCTTTAATGTTCCAACACCTAATCTCTTAAATGAGTGTAATCAGAAAAGTGGCATTCTAATTCTCTTATGGGGAAGAGAAGGCGACAAGATCAAGTGATAACCAGGCTGTGTCTCAAGCTATTCTCATGAGGCTTTGGCTACGTTTGACGCTAAATTGGAGAGAAGAGATTTCTTAGGTGCTATGCCTGCCAGAATTCAAACAGCAGGCACACTTCTGCTCTCAGGGCACTGACCCAACTTACGGACAACCTCCAATTCAAAAACAACCCCACCTTTATAAAAATGTCGAGTTTGCTTATTTTGCTTTTGTCCACATAAGGATTTTTCTCACTCTTACTCCTTGAAGCTAAAAGAACACTAAGATTGTGGAGTTAGTCAATCAAAAGTTAGAGTGCCAGAAGTGAAGTTACATATGCAACCCAAATACAGTTCCTTATGAGAGGTCATGATTAGACATGCTTCAATCACATGGTCACACACACTTCTTCCACAGGACAAAGGCAGTGCGAGCTTGACTTATTAGAGGAGCAAAGAGTAGTATCCTGTGCTGTACTGGACAGTCCTGACTAAAGACAGAGTTACCAGATCTGCATGGCAAGACACGGGTGAAGCAACCCAGCTCTGCCCTGAACGGTGGAAGCGAGAGGCTGTGAAACTCCCTGATGCCATATTCCTTCCCTCCCTGCCTCCAGTAACCTCCTGCACAGACATGTGAGGAGAAAGAGAGAAGGGGAGGTAGCAAATTAGGACTGCGGCAGCGTGGCATGCCTCACACCATCAAGGGACTCACTGACAAAAAGAGGCAGACTTCAGCCAAGGTTGCTCCCTAGCCTATGACCCATTTTGTTTTCTGTAGCAATCTGGTTCCCATTAAAAGTACAGTACTGACAAAGTCGGGGTGGTTGGTTGGTTTCTGTTGGGTTTTTTTGGTTGCTCTGGCATTTGCTGGCGGTTCCGTGGCTTTTGTCACCTCTCCTCTAAATAATTCTTTGTTCAGCCTTGTGCCTTTGAAACTTTATACCCAGATCTAGTTATCTTTGCTTTTCTAGCCCTCCAAACAAAGTAGTCACTATCTTGTAAGCAACTGTAGATTCATCAAGGCCTGAAGTTTTC
The DNA here is from genome assembly GCA_017639245.1 of Myiopsitta monachus. NCBI lineage: Eukaryota > Metazoa > Chordata > Aves > Psittaciformes > Psittacidae > Myiopsitta > Myiopsitta monachus. The sequence continues at coordinate 6,147,085 of CM029919.1, forward strand.
TTTAAACAAAATGACCCCAAATAATTGTTCCGACTCTAATCATCTGCCGCCTGAAAATACACTAGCACCCTCTGAACCGTGGTGGGTATTACAGACATTTGGTTTGACTTCTACAATCACTTCAATGTGCAGGCGTTGGCTTCCTTGAGCCCAAGTCAAGTCACCACATTAAGGATGGCGGGGGGTGGGGAGCCCAGACAGAGGCTCTCATCTCCAAGATAATAGCAGGCGACGGGGCCAGAGCGCCTTTAATCTCGCCTCTCGAATAATAATTCATCCCTTTCTATAGCCAGTGAGGCACCTGGCGAGGGAAGCCCGGGCTCCTCCGAGGGAGCTCCTCTGCGAAGCTCCTATTTCCCTGGCCAGGCAACCAATTACCGCCGGGATGGTCCACCGGGCACCAGCGCGGGACTCCCCATTCCCGCACACGGCACCCTCAACCTGCCCCAGGGACCACGAAAGTAGGGGGCCCGTGGTAATCTGACAGGATGCACAGACCGGAGGGGGCCTCAGCCAAAAGCAGCCAACCGCCGCGGCCGGGCCGTGGATGGCCGTGCGGGGCCGGGGCCGGCCGCGGGAGCCTCGTTGAGGCGGGGCGGCGCAGCCCGGCGGCCGCCGCGGGAGGGGAAGGCGGCACTTTCCCCGGCGTGGCGGGTTTCCGCCGCCCGCCCGGCGCCAGGCCCGCGGGCCCGGGAAGTCCCCCCCCAGGTACGCCGCTCCCGGAGGCCCGGCCGCAACTCCTGCCCGCTCCCCGGCAGCCTGGCGGCTCGGCAACCGGACCGGCTCCACGCTGCCGCCCCGGGGCCCGCCTCCTGCCGCCGCGCACCCGCCAGGGGCCGGCGAAAAGCGAGGCCGCGGATCCCTCCACAGCCCCCCCCGGACCTCCCGGCCCCCGGAGCGGGGCTTCGGCCGGGAGTGGGCCGGGGACCCGCCACCCCGGGGGTCCCGTCAGCGGACAGGTCGCGGTGCCCCTGCTGCCCCCTCGGGAAGGACGGTGCGGGCAGCTTCCCTCTGCGGGTGGGAGAGCTGTGCGCCCCCGGCCCCTTGCATCGTCGTGTTTAGGCTAATCTAATAGCAGCAGTGATTAGATGTTATTATTATTTGCGCACTGATCTTTTCGGCTGAAGGGAGATTTAAAAATCAATAGTGAAGTCGCATGCCTGGCTGCCCGGACGCTTATGGAAAAGCTGTTGGCCAAGGCCAATAAATCAATCCTCCTTGTTCTTCCTCTATCCTGTTTGTTTCTTCTCCGCCTCCAGAATTTTCTTCCTTGCAGAAAGGAACCACATCTAACAAGGTGCCACCTTGAAACACATCATGCTTGAAGCCAACGTGCTAATTATAGATTAATAGGAGGTAAAACTCGGTGGAAATGACATAGAGAAAAAAACCCCAAGCTGATCATATTTAGTATGTCATCAAATACATTATGGTCTCTTAAAATCCTATGTTTAAGAGGCCGCTGCATAATCTTCTAAACCCCGTGACTCACTGGCACCAGCTTTTACTCAGAAAAGTGAAGTTAGAAATCATTTTCAAGTTATTTTGTGGTAACCGGGCTGTCACACCTCTGAGAGTTTTACAGCCCCGGTCAAGGTATGTCCGATATTTCCAGCCTGACACAGCAGAAGCCTGGAGGCAGAACAAGTAAATGAAATGGAAGTGTTTAACAGGCTTCACACGTTCCATTTATTTTGATTTGAACTGAGGAGCTGAGCTGAGCCGAGCCTTGAATCACCAGTGAAGGAACAGCATAATTACTTGTCATTATATTCATTCCTATTTATAAATAATGTTTCTGGCTTTATTTTATTCAATGCTTAATTTAAAAATAATGATTAAAAATTAGCCCTCAGGCTACGTGCTGGATTATAGCCAGATGCGTTATTACTTCTCCTTGGGACTCCGGAAATATCTAAATGGACTGGGAGGGAAAATGAAGATTTCCCACTCAGTCACTTGTGATGGAAGGACGGTGCTGTGGCTTGAGCATTTCAGGTTTTAATTGTTCTCAAGCGAGGAGGTGCTTCATCCAAATCGAGAGGGAAACCCACGTTGGGAGAACTCGGGCTCGCTGGGAGGTGCGTGGCTCCGGTACCTCTCCGCCTGCACGCAGGAACACGGAGTGCTGCATTCCCGGGTCTGCCTGTACCTACACACGAGCGTTAAGGAAACCGTAGGTGGCTGCATATCTGCACACACACGTAAATTTCTCTAATATGTTTAGATGTTCTGCGGCTGGAACAGCAGCAAAATAAGCGTTCACTGATTTAGAGCACTTCCCAGGTACTGTAAACACTGACGAACCAAAATCCTGATGTAGGAAAGGCATAGTTCGCTCTCACGTACACACATACACACACACACACCCCCAAAAAAAAAGGAGAAAGGGAGAAAAAGAAAAGAAGGAGAGGAAAGAGGAACTCGATTTGTTCTCATTTGTTTATCTCTAGATTTTTCCCCCTTTCTGCAAATTCATTTGAATAGCTTTCAAGCTGCAAAATGGAAATGTGGCTCCTGCCCTCTATTTCAGCAGCAGCGTCCTGGCAACAGAGCAATTTTCTATCATCAAGGATAAATGGCATCGAACAGAACATTCTGATAAAAAAAGAAAAAAAAAAAAAAAAAAGAAAGCTTTAGCCCAAGAAGCCCATGATTGCTGCCCTTTCTGTCTATCATCCCTTTACAAAATCCTCTCCTCCAAACCTGAGCTGCATGCTGTCAGAGCTAATAATGTCTTCTGAAGAAAAGGGGAAGAAACAGCATTCATGCACAATGTTCCCATTTATTACATAGAGTGCTTATTTAAAAATTGCAAATATCTTTGTTTGGTTCACTGCAAATTAAAACCAAGATGTAGGAAGTTACACGATGCAACAATTATTCATGTCACAGCAGAGCATCAAACCCTCGTATCTTGCTCTTCTATTGGTTAATGCGTGTGTGTGTGCGTGTGCGTGCGCTGTGTGTGTGTAACGCAGGGAATATCCCTTGTTGTGAAAATAAAAACCACTTCAGGTAAGTCTGTGTTTTGTTTTAGAGCAAGGGAGGGGGGAGTCATTACTGATAGGAAGCCGGACGAGGCTCTGCGTGTGCTCTCATCGCGGTACCACGGGGCGGGGGGGAGCCCCAGGACTCACCATAAGCCTGTCAGGGAAACAGGGTGCTTCCCTGGAGCAGAGGGGTTCCCTCCGCTCCCCTTCCCGTGCTAGAGCCGCAGCTTCTCGCCCCAGAGCACCCAAGCAAGCCCAGCAGGGACGCGCCAGCGCCGGGGTGGACGCGGTGTGGCCGTGAAAGGACCCTCGGTGATAAATAAAGCTGCAGCAGCAGTCCGTCCGAGGGGATCCTCGATGGCCAGAGGTTATTCTAGGGAGGGGGAAATTGCCCTGTGCGGAGCTCTGGCGAGACCCCCGCCTGCCGAGGGGCTGACACACCGTAAGGTGCCACAGGCCGGTGGGGCGGGACGCGGCACCCTGGGGAGGGAGGCAGCGGGCCGTGAGAGGAGGAAGGAGCGAGGCCAGCCGCCGGCCGCACGCACCCGGCACCCCGCCGGGTGGGCTCAGAGTACCCCGTCGGGGCGGGACAACACTCTCCACGGGGTGCTGCACCGTTACGGGAAGCGGGGGAGAGGCGGCCATGCCGAGCAGCCCCGGGGATAGCCGCGGCGCTTCTCCCCCGCCCGCCTCAGCCTCCCCTCGCACGCTGCCGTCTAGGGACGTTGAGGGCCGCCGCCGCGCGCGCGCCTCGCACCTCGGTCACGTGCCTCGCGGGTGTCGGTACCGGCCGCGAGGAGAGAGGGCACCGGGACACCCCCCCCGTCTCCCCGAGCGGCACCCGCCGCTACAGCGGGCCCGGGCCCAGGCAAGGCCGCCCTTCAGAGGAGCCTCGGCCCGGCCGCGCTGCCTGCGGTAGAGGGACGGCACTCGGCCCCGAGGATCCCGGTGGCAGCGGGGAGCGGGTTTCCCCTCACGGGGGGCAGCGCAGGCGAAGGACATCACCTTCAGAGGGCGGCTGCGGCCTCCCTAGGGTCTGCCCTCTCCGTGCGCGCCGCAGCGCTGCCTCCCCTGGGGCAGCTCTCTCGGGCGCTGGCGGAGGTCTCTGCTCGCCGCATACGGCTGAGCAGCCCTCAAGACGCTGACAAAAACACCCCACACATCACCCATTCAAAAAGCCGGGGTCGGGTCTCAGGGAGGGGGCCTGAATATGCTCCCCTCCTCGTCCTCACACACAGAGGGGCTGCAGTACCCCTGGCTCCTGCTTGGCAAGGTGGAGGAGGCAGCACAGCCGGCCCTGACCAGGGTCAATGAGAACCTCTCAAGTTCGGAGCAATGTCCTGAAAACTTGTCTGAAACTTACTTGACTCAGAGGCCACAGGCCACCTGACCGAAATTATCCTAAAACACAAATCACGACTAATTTTCCTCATTTTTTATCCGTACATATGCATGTAGAATAAAGGGAGCCCTTTAAAGTTCAGCTTAAAGGCGGCGAACTCCACGGAAGACTTCTTGCCCTGTTCTACCTGGGGGCTGCAGGCAGACCGCTTGATTTATTTCCATTTGTCAAAGGAATGGAGAAAGTCCTCCGATTAGCAGTGGTATTCTTATAATCTCCATCCTTAAACCTTGAAAGACCCCTGTAAACAATCGTCTCCTTCTCTCAGCCCGGTTCCCACCGCCGCTCGGTAATGACGGGAAGATTAATGAGGCTTTTTTAGCAACACCTGTCTTTTTAAGCTGTCGACACAACCAATTAATACTTTTAATTACCGCTACAAGGAAACTAACCAGAACCTTTCTGATTTGATTTGGCCGCTGAATTTTATCCCCTCTGAAGCGGAGCAGCCCTAACGCCGGGCAGCGCGGCCAGGGAAGGGGGAGGAGAGGGGGATGGTTTTGCTGTGGGCTCATTTCGCCTCGGGCTGGATAAAGGGGTTACTTCTTTAAGGGGAGAGAACCAACTGGTTTCGGTTTATCTCACTTTGCTTTTCCCCGAGCCTTTGCAAGTATTTTGCCATGGTTTTCGAGAAGAGAAAATACAAGCACTTGCTGGCGAGACCCCGGGGTCCACAAGTCCCCCGAGATCCCGGCCGGGGACAGCGGGAGAATGGCTGGAGAGAGCAGCAACCGCTTATACAAAAGTTACCATCGAGAGAATGAGTGCGGGAAGAGGCGATCAGACTCGCACCGAATTCAGTGCAGTTTATATGAGTTATGTCAAAGAAAGAAGAGTGTCCCGCTGCGGAGCCTGTGAGGACCGATGCAGGCGGCCCCGTAGCCCCCAGCAGTGAGACGGCTGCTGAACGCCCTTCGGGAGCTCCGCTCCCGCCTCGGGGCTGGTGTCTTCCCCCACTGCACTCCCCACTGATTCCCCATTCAGGAGGTCCCTGATCTACATTCGAACAATCGGTCGAGAGGGAGATGGGGCAAACATTAGAACGGAAAGTGCCTTTTCCAGGCAGCCAGCATGGGTGCGAGCAAAAGTTCCCAGGCATCCGCGAAGATGCCGGTAAGGCGCAATCCCCTTTTCCTCCAGAGATTCCCTTCCAGCCACAGGCCCAGTAATAGGGGTGCCGGGGGCCCCCCTCCTCTCTCCCGGGGGGGGGGGTCGCAAAGGGGAGCGCACCTCGCCTCCATCCTCATGTTTCCCAAGGCGGCTTGAAGAGAGCAGCAGCGTGGGGAGCAAAACGGGGCACCCAGCTCTGGATGCTCAGCCACGGCCCGCCCGCGGAGGGCTTTTCTCTCTCCCATCAGCCCCCAGCAGCGGCACGGGCGCTGCTGAGAGCTCCTCCGAGAGAGAGCTGCAAAGCAGAAGGCAATGGTCCGTAGGTTAAACAGACCTTCTCCGCCCGGTGAAGCACCGGTGCTGTGCCTTGGCCGCTCTCCTTTGTGTTACCTCCCTCTCATGCTGCCCAAGCCTCGCAGAGTTATGCCGTAAAGGCGATGTCCCAAGTTAAAACAATCTGAATTCGCGGACGAATGCTGAATATGAATGAGGTATGTGGTCGTATGACTGCTTTGAAGCTGTACTTCTCCGAATATGGCTTTAATTAAATGTCTTCCGGCTCTAAAAGATTACATGTTGTGCAAAATACATCCTAGCATGAAATTTACTTCCACGATACGAAATTGGGTTCCTTATAAATGTCTTCATTTAAAGAAGAAAATCGTTTCTCCTCGTTCTGTTTTCTGTTTTGCTTAGCAGAGAGCTCCAGCGAGGAGAGAGAGATGGATAATATATTTATAGAGGCACGTGTAACAAAACCTGCCAGCAGCGGAGTGGGCGAGGGCTGCTTGCTCAAATGCAGACAATTCACAAAACAGGCAAGTTAATCCAGATCTGATTTGTTTCAGATCCAGCTGTCAGAACCCCGAGATATCTCCCGCGTGTCAGGCTGCGGATAGTTGATGTGCTCTCACCGCCTACCCCTCCCCGTCCCTTCCTCCTGCCTGTATCCCCCTCAAAGGATGCTCGGGGAGGGGAGAAGGGTCAGGACAAGCAGGTGGAGAAAGGCGGCCATCTCCACTCGCGAAAAACGGAAGTCATTCTCTGCGGGGTGGAGGTGCAGGACAGCGTCGTGGTGAGACTGGGACCAGTTAGTGGGGCAAAGCGGTTTAACCCGCCAGTGAAACCGCGCTCCGTGTCAAGAGTTTTCCCGGTCCGGACGGTGGATTCATATTGCTGGAGGCGATGCTCTGTTTGGCTGCTTCTTTTTACGCCCTCAGACACGGGGACCTCACCAAGCTGAGTTTCTATAGAGAGATCAGATAATGAATCCCTCTGGATTACCTTTCTAAATTAACTTTTAGATTTGTTTTTATAGTCCTCTGAGACCCTGACAAAAGAGGCTGTAGCTAGATAGAGGTACGAGATAAACATATAAAGCAATCTCATTACATGGGAATGAGTGAAGAACTCTCCTTGCAATCTACTCTAGATAACGAGGCTGCCTGAAGAAACAAGTAAAGCCGAGATATTTACTTCTTTTCCTATTAAATAAACCTCAATAGCTGCATTGACTTTGCGCAGTGTTTACTACATTTCCATTCCATGCTTGGGTAAATGCATCCCTAAAGGTAGAGTAAATAATTGCACTGATCTCAACAAGGGAAATGTGTAGGCATTTGAAGTGTACTAAAAATAAACGGAGGCGAAACACACTGAAAGGAGAGGACATCGCGCCCGTTTGCCGCAATTCAAGCCTCTGCTGTCCCTCTCCGGCACCGTGGGTTTCTCGAGCACTACCGGCGTGACACGACCCCGCGGGTGGCACCGGGGCAGGACCCGAGTGGCCGTAGGGAACCGCGGCTGGGAAGGGAGGAAAAGGGAGGCTCTGCGCGGCGCTTGGCTCGGGGGAGGAACTGGCCGCTACCGCAAGAGAAATTGCAGCCTCTCTGCTGACTTGAAAGAGCCTCGAGTTTCCATTCGCGTCTGAGCCCTTCCAAGACGGACACTTAGGAGCGGTGGTGGGTTGGTGGGGTTGTTTCTTTTAATTGGATGGCGTCTTCTTCTTCCAGAAGAAGTTGGGATTTGGTGCTTTTAAAATTGTTGTCGTTTTTTTCTTTCATTTAAAAAGAAAACAAAACAACAGAAGTCCCCGCTAAAAACAACATCTCTGTTTCAGCAGCACCCGAGTGGCGGGGACGCCTGCCAAGCAAAAGCCTCTCAGGCGGAGGTCTGCAAACCTGCGGCTGACTTCGGGGAGGCTCCCCCTGACCTACGGAGGGGAAGGTCCCCCTCCCTGCGGAAGGGCGACTGAGGCAAACCCACCCGCACCGGCTCCCCATGGGGATACAGCATCCCCGGCTCTCTGCTAGGGCTGCGGAGGTGCACACCTGGCCAGGTGTGGGAGAGGCGGACGGCCAGGCCCTCCGCCGGGTCCCGTCGCCAGCCGGGAAGCCCCTCTCCTGAAGCTCAGTTCCATTGCAATGCAGATATCCACACCTCACTCCCCCAAGCCCCCCAGACCCCTTCCCCATCAGGGAAAACAACCAACGACAACACGACAAAACATTAACCAAATCAAAAGCCCCAGCCCCGACCCTCTGCGGAGCCACACATTAAATGAATCTGGCTGTAAGGTTTTAATTACAGCGAAGGCTTCGCTACAAATCTGTACAAGAGACAGTGGCTGGTTCCCACTGGATCTTTCCCCTTCTGACTCCTATTATTTTGACCCAGGCTACAATATAAGGAGCGGCGTATGTGATCCATCTGCGAGGCTGGGCTGGGGTTTACCCCCCCTCCGCCTCCCTGCCACTTCCTTCACACTCGCGGTATGGAAAGCCATTGACGCCTGCCTGTCTGTTATAATGTTAGTGGGTTGAAATCCAGAGGAGCCTCCGCTCCGCTCTTGCTCTTGCGCTCGCAGCGCTCAAATTCCCCAGCGTTTCTCCTTAAAATGGCCCGCTTCCAGCTTGAGGAGGTGACCTCCTTTTGAGGGAGCCTTTGCTCACCACTCAGCTGCTATTAAGACGATGGCAATATGACAATATGACATGCTGGCAGAAAGAGAGGAGACCATGTGTTTTGGGGTAAACTGACTTGAGAGACGGGGGGCGGGGGGGATATAAAAATGCCATCGGCGGATGCAAGGGGCGATATTTTGTTCTGGCTTCTCCGGGAGCTGTAAGTAACGCGGGCAGAGTTGCGCTGGCAGGGTAGGGGGGCCGGGGAGAGCCCCGTGCCTCTGCGGGGGGAGCCCCTCCGCAAAACCGCATCTGGAGTGGATCCCCGCTAGCGGGAATATTCTCCTGCTTTCCACTTCTTCCGAGATTTCACCACCACCACCACCCAGCAGGAGAGCCCCGCGCTCTCTCCCGCTAGCGCTCTACAATTGCTTTGTGGATTCCGCCCTGCTGCTAAAAAAGCAGGGGATCCCGCACTAACCCTTGCCTCTCCCCACCAGCATTTCTCTGCCCTTTTTAAAAACCCCCTTGCAAGGTCCGCTTCGTGTATGTACATGGACATCCCGCGGAAAAACGCGCACTAGCATCATTCCTGAAATAAGAACTTTCCAGCCACCCTGGCCTGGGTGGGAGAGAAAACACTCTCCCGCACTCTGATGTAGACAAGGGAGGGGGGATACATGCTCCCTGAGAGCAGCCCTGAGCCCCTGAGCTCCCCTTCTGCGGGCGGGAACCCCCCAGCCAGAGCATCCAGGGGGAACCTGAGGAATGCCATCAGCCACCACCACCACCTCCCCCAAACCGACAAAACAGCTAAACAACCCAAAAGAGCGTCTCATCTTGCAGAGCCCACCCGTGCAAACACCAAAGCTGGACTTCCCGGGAAGGAGGGGATGAGAAACGGAACGGGAATATTTGTTTTCCCCTGTTGTTATTGTTGATCGCATGAATGAATGAATGAACGAATGAATGAATGAATGGAACAGAAGGTGCTTGGAGGCATATAGGAAGCCTCTGGCCGCTTAACATTAACTTCCTATTATGCCCTAAAAATAGAACCCCGTTTCCTGTTGTTCGTCAGCTCCTTCTAACTGTTGTGTCTGTTGTGTGACATCTTTCAACTCACAAATGTGTCTCTAAACCACGCAGACAAGGTTTGGCCTTTTGAAAGTATTAGCCACAAACATCATTAAAGCAACGCGGTGACACGGGGAACCAGTAGCACGAAATCACCCAGTCCTGGGGCACAGGGAACCCGGTGCCACGCTTTCCACCCTTCACCGCGGCAGCGGAGCGGAGGAGCACCGGGGGTGGGGGAAGTGAGAGGGGGAAGGGAGGCCGCGCCTGTTCCCGCAGCTCCCAGCCAGCCTGGGGGAGGACAGGGACTGGCCCTTGCCCCTCCCGGGATTCAGAGGCCTCCCTGCCCTCCAGCCAAGCGAGGGTGCCTTGCAGAGTACATCAAACCGGGGGCTGAGAGGCGGAGAAGCCCGGCCGGGGATGCTCAGGCAGGAAGGGGTGCTGCCCGCGGTCCGGAGCATCCCTATCACCCTCGGCCAGGTCTGCAGCCTCCATTGTCGAGAGAAGTCAGGGGGGTCACAGGGGATGGGCTCCTGCTGCCTTTTCCAGGGGAGCGCTCCCAGGCAGAGGGGGAAGGGGGGCTTTCCCGTTCCAGGGCAGTCCCCAGGCCACCCCCTAACTCGGACCTTGCCCCGTCTGGCCTGGCTGTGTGGCAGCTCCCAAGGGGGCTTGGCCGAGACCAGGCGCCTCTGGAGTTCCGTGTCCCACTCGTGACTGTTTGTCTGTTCGCTTTGAGAATCACTTCAGTGCAAGGGGACTAGGAGGTGAGCCTCCCCCCCAGTCCCCCTTTTCATGAGTCACCCTCCTGGAAATGAGCACCCCATTGCTGCTGAGCTTTCAGAGCTACCGATAACAGGGCTAATTTCTTAGAAGGAGGCCGGCCGGCCACGGAACTCGGCTGCACGCAGGCCGGAGCCGGGGAGGACCGGTGCCCGGTACTGCCGAACCCACTGCCGCCCCGGCAGCTCGCGGTAGAACGCGGGCCGGAGGCCCTCCCCTCCCTTGCAGTAGTAATACCCCTGTAACTGCCTCCTCCACTCTGGTCCCTATTGCCCCCCAGCCGCCTTTGCCCTCCGCCCCCCTGTGGGCCTAATTAAACAGGGGGAAATGATCGGTGGGAGGCTGGATGAAGTCAACTGCCCTGCCTACAGTCGGGGACGTCTGAGTACTGCGGGGTAAGAGCAGCGCCAGGTGCCCCGCGCTTTCGCCCTCACGGGCTCCGCCGCTCCCCCCGGCCCGCAGCCGGAGCCGCTGCCGGTTTTCCGGTTGCGGCAGCCGCTCGCACCACCGCAGTTCCCTTTCAGCTAGGCTGAGCGAGGGGAGCACATGTAACCCCGTTTGCTGCCTATGGAAGGGAGCAGCTTCTGCAGGCTCTCCCTCCCTTTTCTTCTTATCCTTTTTGTTTCATGCTGCCTAACTCAGACGCCTTATTTCCTTCGCCAGGGCGCACTTAGGTGTTACTTCAAACCGGTCTCTTCTCCTGCCTGTCTTTCCCTCATTCCCGAGTTAGCACCCCTTACGCGGCAGGAATTATTTCGAGATCAGAAAGCAACGTGTTGCAAACCCTCCCCAGCCTATTTTCTGACACCTTTTGTTCTGCACGCTCTTGCTGCTGGAGAAAGTGCTAGTATGTGCACCTGCGAGAAAACGCGTTCGCGATGTTAACTGCAAGCTGGAGGGGATAAAGCAATAAAACTGCCAAATGTACCTGTTCCTATTGAGTACATTACCTACACCTATGAATAAAGAGTCCCAATAGGAATTCTTCCCTTTTTCTATATTTTTATTCATTGTAGATTTGTAAACGCCTGGATCGGGTTACCCTTTCGCGTGTTAAAGTGGAACTCTTGTTAAAAGCAGGAGAACAAGGCAAGACACTTACAACTGCATTCAGAGTTACTGAACCGGCTCCAAGGGCTCAAGAAGTGCAACAACGATGAGAGGATGGGTAAGGGGGCTCCAAACATCCCAGCCGCCCAGGAGAAAAGACACCACCCTCCTCCCCCTGCCGAAATAAGCCAGCTGAACTATAAGCACCGAGAGGCTGTGGGTTATGCCCTGACACCGATAGAGCATCGCCTCGCACCCCCTTCCCCTCAGCCAGCCCCCCGCGGACGGTGCGGTATGCAGACGGGAGCTCGCATCCCTCTGCTCCCCAGGGGTAATGACCGGGATGCGGATAAAGAAATCCCCAAAATAAACGAAGGAAGGGAAAGGGGGGAAAAAAATCCCAGAAAGAAATAAAAAACCACTCTGAATATTTCCCAAAGCGAGGCGCTAAAAAAAATAAATCTGGAAAATCTAGACGCGGATCCCCAGGCGATGGGGCCGGGAGAGGCAGTGTCAGGCCCCGCGCTCGGGTTGGGGGGGGGGGGGTTCGGGGCTCTGCAAGCGGCAGCTGCCGATGCCTGTGTTGGTTTTCCAAGCCCGGAGCCTCCAGCCCATTTCCCCGTCTAGAGCGAGTTCGGGATTTCCCTAGGCTTAGAGAGCTCCGCCGGGTCTTTCCTACCTTAGTCCTCTGCGGTGGGGTCTGTCTCCGGAGATCATGCTTAGCTGGACGCCAGGAGGTTTAAGCGAGGAAAAGGGGGGAAGAAAAGAGAGAGGGAGTGAGGGAGAGAGGGGGGAGAGAGAGGAGAGGGGAGAGAGAGGAGAGAGATCCTCCGCCGTGCCGGATCAAACTTAATGTCTTTCCCTAGTCCATCTTTGAAAGAGAAGTGGTAATACCACCTGGATGTTCGGATATAAATCCCCTTGCAAATAATAAATGGATTAATAATAACAAGGTATGAAGTTCTTTTTATAGAAAAAAAGAGAGAATTGAAACTAAATGCGGCAGTTAGACAACCATTTTGATAAGAGGATAATTGAGGCGACACTGGTGTATAATTAGAGGATAATTTATGCTATATCCACTTTTATTCCACCTCCCAAAATAAACCCAGTCCATAATCATTACAGGCAAATTGTTCTGAATTTTATAGCAGCAATTTGAACAAAGTACTGCAGTTAATCATGGGAGATTTTTGTGTATTCCTGATTAGAAGTCTAATTGCCTCCTTCCAGAAAGTAAAAATAACCGTAAAACGACTCTATTTTTATCATTAACAATGTTGACAATAAAATAAAATCAACTGGAATTGTAATCTAAAGACAAATTTAGGACGCAGGCACTTTTTTTTTTTCCTCCTTTCTTTTTTTTTTTCTCTTTTCTTTTTTTTTTTTCCTCGGGTCGTTTATATCCTAATCAAGCTTTTGCCAAAACCGCCAACCGCACGTAGCCATTTGCATATATTTGAAAGCCATTATGGGGAGTTGCTGCCGCCGCCGCTTTTCAACGTGTGTGGGGGGGTGGGGGTGTTGGAAACGGGCTGCGCGACACTTCGCCGCACTGAAAATACCGCGCAAGGAGGGGGAGAGAGAAAACGGGGGTAATGAAAGGGAAGAATGGAGGGGGGAATGCGTGATTTTCGCGGGGAAAGCGTGACGGGGGGGGAGATAGGGGCAGGCGCTCCCCTTTTCCCCACCCGTGCTCGGGGCGCGGAGAGCGCACGATGCGCTCTCCGCGCACGGGTGGGGAAAAGAGGAGAGGTGAAGGGGGGGGGGGGGGAAGAAAGGGGGGCGGGCAGCGCGCGCGCTGCCGGGGCGGTGACGTCAGGGGGTTGAGTGACCAATGAGGGAGGCGCTGCCCTCCGGAGACGAACCATTCGACTTATGCGCGTCCCTGCCCTTCAAGTCGAAGCGCCGGAGCCCCACAACTTTCCCAGCCCCCCCCCCCAGCCTCCCTCCTTCTTCTTCCTCCCGTATTCCCGGCCCTCCTCTCTCGCTCTCTTCCCACACACCCCCCCACCAAAAAAAAAAACCCCAACACAACCCACCCCACGCGCCGGGGGGATGAAGGAAAAGAGCGGCGCAAAAAAGCGGCTGGAGTAGCCCGCCCTCCCCCTCCACACACCCCGCACACCGCCCTCCCCTTCCTCCCCTCCCTCAGTGAACGAGGCCCCTCGCACAACGGCTCCTTGGAGAGGAGGGGGGGGGAAGGAGAAAAAAAAAAAAGGCGGAAAAGAAGGAGAGAAAAAAAAAAAGGGGGGGGATAAAAAAAAAAAAAAAAGAAAAGAAATTAAATTAAATCCCCGCCGCCTCTCCAGCGGTGCCGCGGCGGGTAAGGGGAGCGGCGGTGGCTGGGCAGAGAGGAGGCAGAGCGCGGGGGGCGAGCCGGGGAGCGCCGCGCTCTCCCTCCCAAACTTTGATGATGACCATGACTACGATGGCTGACGGGCTGGACGCGCAAGACTCCTCGAAATCCGCCTTCATGGAGTTCGGGCAGCAGCAGCCGCCGCCGCCGCAGCCGCCGCCGCCGCCCCACTCCCAGCAGAGCTCGCCGGCCATGGCCGGCGCCCACTACCCGCTGCACTGCCTGCACTCCGCCGCCGGCTCGCATCCGCACCACCAGCATCACCACCACAGCTCGCCCTACTCCGGCACCGCCGGCTCCTACAACCACCGTTCTCTGGCCGCCTACCCCTACGTGAGCCACTCGCAGCACAGCCCGTACCTCCAGTCCTACCACAACAGCAGCGCGGCCAGCCAGACGCGGGCAGACGACTCAGGTGAGCCGCCACCGCTTCCCCGACCCGCCGCCAGCCCCCCCCTTTGTCCTTCTCCCCACCATCCCCCGGGCCTCTTTCCGGCGGTCCGCACAGCGACCCCCGCCGTGCTCCCCGCTCCCGCCGGGCGATGCCGACCCTGGGGTGCGCGGGGCGGCGGGGAGAGAAGCGGGGGCTGCTCGTTCCCGAAGGCCTACTGCTTGTCGTGCCCTGCGGCGGGGCCGCCGCGCTTCCCCCGACAGAGCCGGCGGCAGCTGCCGGCGGGACCGCGGCGCTGGGCACCGGCGCCTCCTCGCTCGCCCCGCGGCCGGCTGGCAGGGGGCTGCGCTCGGTGCTCCTTTGTTACGGCGGGACCAGCTTTAGGCAAAATTCCTGCTAACACCTGAGGAGTGAAAGTTTCCAGGCGAGCGGGTCGCATTCCGCTCGGGGGCCGCCTGATTTATGTATTATTTTTTGCAGGGAGCCGCTTGTTTGTATGTATTCATCCGGAGGGGCACGGCAGGGGAGGGTGGGGGGAGCATTGTTAACAGTCTCGGACTGGTGATTCACTGACCACCAAACCGGCGACGCGAAGTCAGTTAGCTGGGTTAAACCTGGATGGCTCTGGGACCGGGCATCCCTCCGCGAAGCCGGTCCTGCTATTTGTTTTCACATGTATCTGATCAAATACTATTAGTTTTTCTCCCTCGAGGAAGGGCAGCGTGCCCACCCTGCCCGGAGGGTTGCTTCCCTCTCCCCCCCCCCCCCCCTCCCGCCCCGGTATCTCCCCAGCGGCAGCCGCTATTCCCTCGGTGATATTGCACCGGCACCGGGGCAGGCTGCAGCGTTTAGGGGAGCCGCGGGGCAGCCAAAACGCCTGCTTTAAATAAGGAAAATGGGTGATGTTTCAGCTGTGTTATTTCGCTTGCAGATCAGCAAAAAACCACAGTGATTGAAAACGGTGAAATCAGATTCAATGGAAAAGGGAAAAAGATTCGGAAGCCTCGAACCATTTACTCTAGTCTACAACTCCAGGCTTTAAATCATCGCTTTCAGCAGACTCAGTACCTGGCACTTCCAGAGAGAGCTGAGCTGGCAGCTTCATTAGGACTTACCCAGACACAGGTAATTACTGGGAATCCCAAATCACTGAAATCCTGCTCGAGCAATAAAGGCCAAGCACAGTATGATGCTTCCCAAACGTTTTGGCCTCTGTGCGGGAGCGGTAGCGAAGGTATCGCACACGGTCCCCATCTATGCGTGACAGGATCTATCTAATGCACGACAGAGAGACCGGTCTGCCACAGAGGGAGCGGGATTCGGCCGTCTGGCGAGCAAGCGCTCCCTTTCGATGCCACACGTAACATTTTAAAACTGCCTGTCTTTTCGGATCATCCCCGCCACCGAGATGCAGCTGCCCAGCTTTGAAAAGGAGAACAAAACAAAGGCGAGGGGTTGCTGGGCCTGAGGTAGAGCAGAGGGCAAGGCAAACCTGCCTCGTAGCAACCTCTAGGCAGAGGGGAGGCCAGAACAGGTTAGGAAATAGCTGTAAAATCAATAGTTAATTCACCCGGGATGACTAACGCAAACGCAGCGGTTACCCTTGGGCAAAATGTACGAAAGGTGATAATAGATCTGAAGATCAAAGACAGCCGTGTACAAAATTATAGCAGGTTAAGCCATAGTTAAGTGTGGTTGGAGTAGCTGTGCCATTCGGCTAATTTAAGCTTGAAAGACACATGAAGCATTACAGGCTTCCCAGGCTGGGGTTTGCGGGGAACTGCATGGATAAATGGGATCAATTCGGGTAAAATGTAATCATGGGAGCTTAAAAAACAACTTCAGGATTTTATCGTTGTCGCTGATAACAGTCGCTTCCAGCCAGCGATTTTTAAGTACTCAGCAAATATTAATCATGGGAATAGACCTGATGTTTTTTCAAATGGGATTTTAGCATCCTCAGCATGCACACTCGGTCTCACTGCTGTCTCCCTTGCTCTCTCGCACTCAGAGATTTGGTTTTAGGGGCCCGATCCTGAGCATGCAGCTCGACAAGCACTCCTGCCTGTGCCCTAACATCACATCTGCAAAGTTTGCAAGGTCAAATACATGTGTGGGAGTGGTTTCCTTTGTATGATTTTAAGAAGAGCTGTTTTCTTTGCCAGATTTTAATAAGTATGTGTCTATATATGCTTTACATATAGATATATAATTCCTGCAACAATTCTGATATACCAGAGTGGGCCCGATCCTTGCACATCTCTTGGAGTGCAGGCTCCCTCCTCTGGAGCTCTCCTGGATTAGGAGCAGGATGAGACCCAAAGCAATCTCTATAACCAGTTACTCGCCGAGAAAAGAGCATTTTCCTTTCTTTAAATACAACTTCTAAAATAAAGCCACAATCCTGGTTCCATTGCGCCTCCTCCCCTGTCACATCACCAAGGACCGCTTGATCGTGCATGTTTTTTGGATGCGCGCTTTCTTTGTAAGATGCCCTTTGTCTATTGGCTCCTGTCTCCTGGCACAAAATCATATGATTGTCCGTGTTTGACAACAGTTTGTCCAAACGATCAAATGACCTCCAAAATTCTGAAGGAGGCGTTCAAGCAGGACAGCGCTGAGCACGTACTCTGCTCCAGCTCCATCACTCTGGCTGCCCAAGGGAAAATAACGTTCTAGCCTAAAACCTGCATCCCTCACGCTTTCCAGCTCCGCTCTGCCTCTCCTGTTCTCTGAAGCTGCATCCAGAGCCCGAGAGCAGCAGCAGCAGCTACCCCTCCTTCCCCTTTCCCTGTCCCTCACTCCTCACCCGGCTGGCTCTCCAGACATTCTCTAGAGAAACCCCCAGCCCCGAGGGGTTCCCCTGCCGTGCCCTGGGTGCTGGCGGCAGCCTAATACCCGCTGCGTTTTGCTCTACAGGTGAAGATCTGGTTTCAGAACAAGCGCTCCAAGTTCAAGAAGCTGCTGAAGCAGGGCAGCAACCCCCACGAGAGCGACCCCCTGCCCGGCTCCGCCGCCCTCTCCCCTCGCTCTCCGGCTCTGCCTCCGGTCTGGGACGTTTCAGCTTCTGCCAAGGGAGTCAATATGCCTCCCAACAGCTACATGCCTGGCTATTCTCACTGGTATTCTTCTCCACATCAAGACACAATGCAGAGACCACAAATGATGTGAATTGTCCAAGAGAAATAATCTCCCAAGAACGCCTCGTCTCGACATGGCAAGAAGTTCCCCTGCTTTGCCAAGCCGTGCCAGCTAACAGGCTCTGTGTGAACTTGTAGATGCGGCAAAGAGACAGAGTGGCTTCATTTTCTTTTATTTTTTTCTTTTTCTTTTTTTTTTTAAGTAACCTCAGCGATTGATCTCGAACAGAAAGACACAATTTTCATTCTGGCGCACAGAAGACACTTCTCTTTAGGATATTTTCCTTTGGACTCCAAGGCACCAGCCTCTTTCTCTGTGGAGTATACGTCAAAACAAACTTTTTGCAGACTTTGCCCACAAGAAGAACCTGAATCTACCATGGCAGCCGTTTTTACTTGTTTAATGAGCTAAAGACATTACATGATGAAAGAGGGACTAGTCAAAGCTCCTTCATTTTTATTCACCAAATCCGGACTGGGGGGGGCGGGGGGGGGGGGAATTCAAAGAGAGAAGAAGGGATTAAAAAAACTGAAGAGGAGAAGAAAGGATGGCTGGTTGAAGAATGAAAACATACTGTAAGATTTGAACATTACCGCGAAGCAAAACCTGCATGCTTTCTCAAAATGCAATGGGCTGCGGCTCCGAAGAAACCACTGTCTCTCCCGCCAAGAGCCCCCTCACCCGCGCACACACACCCGCACACAGCCGGACAGACTCCCGGAGACGAGCAGGACGGACAGAGCGAAGGATCCGCGGCAGGACCCGCCGCGGCGGCAGGGCAGGAAGGTTCAGCGCTGCCCGCCGGCAGCCTCACCCCTAAGAGAGAGGGACCTTCCCCCCGAGCAACCTTTCTGTATATATTGTTGAATTTTAGTTGTACATATACTTTGTATGGTTGTCTCCTTTCATATATAGAGTAAAAGCCACAAAACGCCCCCCCTGGCTCCTCACTCTCTCCCTCCACCTCCGAACCGGTGTGTACCCCCCCAAACCAGTTCAGGCCGGGCAGCTGGACGCTGCCCCCTGCTTGCCTGCCCGCCCGCACGGACCCCCCCACCTGAGCATACACCTGCCCATGCAGACAGAAAAGGTGGAGCGAGGGGACGGGGGGTAGCTGGTGTTTTGGGTTTAAGGCTACGACTAGCACAGGAAATAAGCGAGAGCGCAAAGATCATCCTAGAAGAAATTTCCCATCACCCGGCCATTTCTGCTGCGATCTCCCTGCTCCGCCGCCCAGCTGAGCTGAGCTTTCTCGCCGAGGCAAAGCCCAGAGCCCTGCCTTTCTTCCCAAAGCTCGGAGCCTCCAAATTCTTAAGAAAGGAGGCGCCCTCCTTTGTTTTTCCAGAGCAGACAATGCAAGCGGAGGAATGTTTTGCAGAGCCCTGAGAGGTGCCCAGGCACACACCGCGCTGCCCGGCCAGCCCCAGCCGCACCAGCCTGTGGAAAGCACAGCAACGCCTGACAATAAAAAGCCCTTTCCTTAGCCAAGCTGGGTGCCCCATACTGCGAGAATTAATGGCTAGAGACCTGGGCATCCTTCAAATTATGAACCTTGAAACCACTGAGCCATTTATCAGAAGTCAATAGAGATCCTCAGAGTGCTCCATATAATGACAGCTACATACAGTCGTGCAAAAGGACAGTCACTATAATTAGACACAAAGCAAAGACTACTTACCAACATACCAGTTTTTTGGGGGGTGTTTTTGTTTTGTTTTTTTTTTGAGCAACTTCCACGCTCAGTCAGTCTTCAGAGTGGTTTAAAACCGATCAGTCTTGTCATTTTCTACCATTCGTATTGTTACATTAGGAAAAATGTTTTCTTTTCTTTTTTTCCCCTTCCCACTGTGAAACTTTGGGTTCAGAGCTCCCCAGGATCAATTCTGAACAAAGCCTCCAGCTGCAGTGCCATCCAATTTGAAGCAGACATTGGGGACAATTTAAGGTTTTTATCCACAAGAAGGTTTTTTTCCATTCTCTTAAATGCAGCCATAATTAGAGTAATTTTTCATGTAGCCCGCTGATTACAGCATTTTTACCGTCAAAGATAATTACCTGTAATTTTCTTCCACTTTTAATACTAAAAAGCCATCTTTATTTAGATTCAGGAACAGGAAAGGCGAAACAAAAGAGGAAAATTATTCTGTTATTCATACACAAATTGCAGAGACGTAGGGCCTAAAATTGAAAATTAACCAAAATTATAATGCTGAAAAGAATGGAAGAGGCTTCAGAAGTACAGCTGGTAGTGGGGCTCACTGAATTATTCAAATGACACTGGAGAGAAAGCTACCATACAGTTAAACCAACAGCATTTGTGCGTCTGTGTGTGTGTGTGTGCATCTCTCAGGGAGCCCTGCCTTACCCTCCCCCCCCTTCCCAAGGCAGGCCCCTGTGAGGGCTTACCCTCGCCCCCCCCCGGAGGGCGTCTGACGCCCCTCTCCGGGAGCCCCGCAGCCCAGGGATCCCGGTCCAGCAGAGCCGATCCCAGCCGAGCCCGGCCCGACTGCTCCCGGCCCCCACGGCCCCACAGCGCCTTAACCCTTTCGCTGCAGTCCTCGATTAAGGATGGCAGCGGGCGGTCCCGTACCCGCCCCACCTCCGCCTGCGGCCCCGGGGGTGCCAGAAGGGGATTGCTGCTTGTCATGAGCTTTCTGGGGGCCCGTCCGGTGCCAGCGTGGGTGCCGGCGCGGAAAGCCTGTGGGAGCGATGTGCCCTCCTCCCCCACCAGTCATTTCTCAGATAGATAGGCTTAAATAAAGCCCAGACAACAAGCAAGCAAACAAACAAATAAATTATCCTCATCGTAATAATACAAAAGCCGGATTAGCTCGCAGTGTGGGAGAAGGTGCGGGAGGCAGGCCTTGCCAGAGCTGCCTGGGAGCGAATGGCAGTCTCGGTAGCGCCGGCTCCCACTCGCGGCTGCCGCCCCGGGAGACGCTCGTGAAACAGCGTCATCTATGGATGGAGCGGCAGCAGCTCCCCACGCCAGCCCCCAACCTGCCGCCGCTCCGCCACCTCCCGCCCGCCGCAGGGCTTCACCGCCCCGAGGCCGAGGATGGGCGCCACGGAGAGCCGCGCTGCCGCCGCCCCGCTGCGGGGCCGGGAGCCGGGGCTGGTCCCGGGGCTGGCGGGATTTCTCCGCTGGACGCCGTGCCCCGCGCCGACGCTCCGTCGGGATCCCCCCGTCCCCTTTCCCGCGGCAGCACCGGAAGGGTAAAAAGGGGCTCAGAGCTGTCGGGGTCCGGCCCGTCGAGGAAAACCACCGGCGCAAGAGTGACCGCGGGAGCGGGGGTACGAGCAGGGAGGGAACGAGCCTCGACGGGGAAGGCGCGAAGCAGCCACAAAGCGACCCCAAACCCAAGCGAGCCCCAAAACTTACCCCCTGTGCAAATCTGCTAAGCAAGGCTCGGGGTCTAGAAATCTCTACTGAACAGAAGCAGTGGAGAATATTTTTCTGAGTCTCAGGGCAGAAGCTCTTTCTCTATATTCTTGGTTGAGTGAGCACATCCAGGTGTGAAATTGTTTGCACACCCCAGCACCTCTTATATTGCCAGCAAAATTAGCTGTTATTACTGTCACTGTTTAGTGATGGTTAGCTTGATAAAAAAAACCTGCTGTAATCAAGACCTGGCGCATCTTTGCAAATTACAGATAATTGTAAACGTCCAGATTATGATAATAGCATCCTAATCCAGCCTGCAATATAATTATTACAGAGTGTTACATCTGAAACTGTCCAGTAGGGCTAATTCAGCCATTATTTAGACCCTATTTTTGCACTGCAAATGGGTTGCTGAGTTGAAAATGTACGATTGTAATTTCACGGGGCACTCAATGAGTAATGGTATAGGGAGAGAAAAATACAAAAGTGAAATGTGAACAGTAGCGATCAAATCAAACTCTGAAGGACAAAAGACTGTTTGATTCATAGGGAATGAGAAGAGCGGGAATTAAGAAAATAACAAATCAGTGGTCTGAATCGTTACGTGTCCAAATCCAGAGGAGGGAGAGCCTGATGTGCAGGCGGGGGGGGGGGAGGATGCTTCAGGCTCTTCCTGCCCTAGGCCACCTCCCGGCTCCTCTCTTCCCGCAGCCTCTCCCGGCATCCGCGGGGTCCCCCCCGTCCCCAGAATCGGGGTCCCCTTTGTCCTCTGCTTCCTCGCAGGTTCCTGAACCACATCCTGGGGGAAGAAGCCTCGGGAGCCTCGTAGCCTGGCGGGGAAGGTCCGGGGTGCGGGACACGGGGGCCGCGCTCCCTCCGCGGGAAGCTGCGGAGTCCGCGGCCTTTTGCGCTCCCGCGCACCCTCTGGACCAGTCCTCAGGGGTCCTTGAGGAAATTGTCACAGAACCGACTCAATTGTAATTAATTAACCGAAAGAGCCTGGCTAACAGGACTACCTGCAGCTAGCGAGGTTAACTCATTGGGCTAGTTGGCTTTCCACTCCTGATTAGGTTTTATTAACCCTGGACACGAAATGCACAAACCCGCTTCATTTTTAATGGCCCAAATCATCAAAGTGGTGTTGCTGCCCCGCCGGCAGGTACTGCAGGGCAGGGGGGAGCTGAGAGCAGGCAGGAGGGGGCCCTTGCTGCCCCCCCCCCCCCCCCGCACCTCCCCCGCTGCAGTCCTGGTCGGGAATTAATAGAACTACTTATATTAATATTAAAATTAATAAAAATAACGCGAAGAAAGGGAAAAGAACGCTCAGCGGATACCGCGAAGAGAAAGCCCTTTAAAACGGGTTATGCGATGCATATGGAGGAGACGGTAAACATTCCCTGGGATGGAGGGACAGCCCCACAGTCAGGCAGGGGATGCCGCTGCAGAGCGTGGAGTCAGGTCAGGATCCGGCCCGGCAAGGCTCGCTGATCCCTGCTGCAAAGCCCAGTCTGAGGTTTAGGCAACCTATCCGGACTGCCTAGGAGCAGGAAGTAGCAAGGAGCCACCGCAAGGCTCCTCTGTGCCAAGGGCTGGAGCCGTCGTGGGTCCTGGCCGGGCCCTCACCTAAAGGGTGAGGGGGCGAGGGGGGATGGGAGTTTATCCCGCGGCTTTGAAGGTCGTGTCCGTGTAAGGTGTTCACACAGACACCCGGGGCGTGGGTGCGTGTCGGGATTTATCGGGTCTGTAGTCCTGGTTTATCCCAGAGGATAAACCATTGCTTATCCTCCCAAATCGCATGCAAATAGGCGCACTGCTGAACAAAGAGCAGAAACATTCAACTGACGCAACATAGATTCTCCCTAAAAAAGAGAGAGAAAGGGAGGCTTAATGTAAACTCCGCGGTTCCTCTTTTCACGGCTCTTGTCTGACCTATAAAACAGGTTATTGCATTACTGCAGGCAGCCGCTCAAATGACTGAGAGAAAGAAGAGGGGCTTGTCCCCCTCCACCTCCCCCCTCCCCGATTTTCCTGAAGCAATAGATCTCCTTTCCGTAATCCACAACCGAACCACCTAAAGTCTGTCAGTCGCAAAATTGCGTGGTATAAATCTGTAATGAATGCCACATGTGCGGTGCGCGCTCAGGATAGAGCGCTGCTGGCGGCGGAGCGGGCAGCGCCCGGGGGGACCGAATTTATGGGGGACACGGCGGGGAGACGAGGGCAACAGAACCGCCTGGAGAGCGGGCTGGGCTGCCTTGAGGCGGCGACAGGTTGGAGGGGTGGGTTGGTGCTTTTCCCGGGGGAGAAGGGGGAGGGAACTCGAGTGGCTTGGAAGGAGGCAGCGGCGCTCCCCCGGACGGAGGGGGAGATTGCTGGGCGGGAGCAGAGGGGGGCTCTTTGGGGAACGAGAGAAGGTGTTTTCCCGCGGTGTCGGGGCGGGGGTTCGGGTGTGGGTGCTGCGGGTGTGTGCCCCCTCTTTGGGTGAGCGCAGGGGATGTTGGATCTGCTGTGGGTGGGAGAGCCTCAGGGAAGCGGGCAGCGCCGGGAGCGTTGGGTCTGGGGCAGCCGGGGCTGGAGGCTGCTCTGTGTGTGCGCCTGTGTGTCTGTGCGTCTGTGTGTGTGTCAGGCCCTGTGGCTCAGCCCTGGAGCCGCTCGGCACCCACAGGAATGTGGCTCCTCTCGGCTCCCCGAGCTGCCCCGGCTCCGCATGGAAGTGGCCGCCAGGAAAACAGAAGGGAGGGAAAGAAAGAGGGAGTCAAAAGGAAAAAAAAAAAAAAACCAACCAAACCCTAGCCAGTAATCCGCCGAGCCCAAACCCAGCGTGAGACAAAGGACAGTTCATCCCATCCCTTTCCCGGGGAGGCAAGGAGGGAGGCCGGGACTAGCCAGGCTCCCTCTGGCTACCGCCGGAGCCCCGGGGATGCGCCCGGGCGGCGAGAGTCGCCTGGCTGTTCTTGTCTGCGTATAGGGGACATGGGGGAACAGAAGAGTCCACCCTGCTCTGCCAGGGGGTCTCAAGAACGGCAGGCGGCTGTAGACCCCGCATGGGCATTGGGGCCACGGGGACCCCAGCCATCTCCTAACTGGGCCTGGCTACCCTTTCCAGAGAAGAGGTGCGAGTCTCTCCCCGACCTGCCCAACAGCACCTCGAGCTGGGAGGAGGAGAAATTAAGCAGGGAGGGGCACCGGCATAGACACCGAACCGAGCTGACTCGGCTGGCTGGAGAGGGGAGCGATGTCAGGGCCCAGTAACCCTGTGTGAATTCCCATCCCTGCCTGGCATCCTGCCTTGCCGGCATCCCTCCTTCCCAGAGCTCTTCCTACGCTGTCCACCCGAGCCCCCCCGGGGCCCTGCAGGTTAGCGTCACCACCGGCCCAGAGGCAGCTCCTCAAAGAAAAGGGTGGGTGGACCCACCTGGGAAATAAGACTTCCAACTCAGGTGTCCAAGCCTTTCTGCAAAAGGAAAGGACCTCGGGGAGGGGAGAATCTCTTACTGCAGGTTGAAAAGGGAATATTAATGCTTTTCTAGAGGGAAAAGAGGAAAAGAACGGAAGAAAAGGAAAAAGTCGGGTTTTATTTTGCACGGGGTGGAAGTTAGCAGAAGAGTCAAAGCCAAGCTTTTCGGTTAGCGGAACGTCCCTGAAACCTTCCAAGTGAACCGAGCAGGAGTCGCTCCGCACAGCCGCGGAGGTGAAGCCAGGAGCGGCGACGCGGCCCGCTACCAGGCAGCGGGCAGCGGGGGGCAGCCGGCGCGGCCCCTGCCGCTTTCCGCCAGCACCCACGCCTCCCTCCCCGGCGTGCAGGGAGCAGTATTACCGAACAAACTGGTCTATTGTACTGCGAGCCATTTACCAACCCCCGAACCTGTTACAAAACAGCGACTCCGGGCTTCTTTCTTCGGAGAGAAACACGCACACTCACGCACACGCACAAAACATGTCAGGCGGGAGCAGGGGGGAAAGAAAGGAAGGGGAGGGCAGCAGGGAGGAAGACTAGAGACAGGTAAGTGCGCCCCAGGGCAGGAGGTGCCTTTGCAGGCCTCGCCATCCAGCGCCGCAAGCCTCGGGTGGCAGCGAGAGGGGGGGGCTTAATCTCGGGGATCCTTCGAGAGACGCCTTTGGCACGTTCCCTCCGGCCGCCTTACACCAAGCGGCCCTGAATTCCCAGCGCGATTCCCTGATGGACTGGGAGAGGGGGGAGCCCTGCAGGAACGTGGGTCGCTTTGGGGAGCCCGGTGGCTGCAGGGGAAAACTGGGGGGTTCTGCTGGGAGACGGTGCTCCGGCACTGGGCAGCGCCAGCCACGGCTCCGCCGCTGGGGTCTTACCTAAATCGTGTAAATAGAAATAGAAATCAAATACAAGTACCTCGCAACGTGCCTCCTTCAGCCGGAGCTGCCGCGGGCTTTTACCAGGAGTGAGGGGAGCGGGGCCCTCATTTTATCCTTTTCTCACATTTAGCGGCTCCCTTTGACGGAAACGTAATTTGTATAATTAGCCGAGCGCACACGGGCGACTGATGGGCTGTGGAGTGTGCAGCTCTCGACGCTAATTGCTCTCAGGAAAGGATTCAGGGCGGCTTAAGACGAGACACTTGCTTTCTACCGCAAGGATGGGCAGCTATCGCTTCAGCTTAAATCACTGTGAGAGAAGGTGTAAGTGGTCCGGCACAAGCCCTTTTTCCAGCGGGGAGAGAGCATCCCCGGACATCGGCTCACCCCTGGGGAGGCACCTACAAGGACCAGATCCTGCCAATATACCCGGGCTGCGCTGGCACGGCCCGACCTGGCCCGGTGACGAAACAGGAGGTCCCAGGATCAGGCCCATCAAAATCCCTCTTTCCTCACTCGCTCTCTGCAAGCAAATTGGCATTATGATCATTATTGGTATTATTTTCCCTCTTATCGATAGAAAAAGGGGTAATTTGGAGACGTTTCTCGTGGTCGAAATAATTTTATTTTATTCAGAATATACAGTTTAATTCCTCTATCTACAATTATTTACAGGATTAAAATAACATTGAAAAAAGTCTCTGGAAAAGTTGAGGTCATAGATTTCAAGGCACCATTGATAGTGTCCACAGCTGAGCCAAAAAATGTCCGTATTGTATAAAAAAAGGGTTTCCTTTGAAATGCAATAAGTTACATGCACAAGCTTTACACATTTTAATCTTTTTGTTTGTTTCTTTTCCCTTTTAAAAATTCCCCATATGCATTCCTTTCGTTATTATTCCTTAACAGTAAAACACGGGAGTCCAAGGAAAAAAAAAAAAAAAAACGAAAATTAAAAATAAAATAATAGGGGTCAGACTCTAATAGATTGTCCCAGAAGCCAGCGCTAACGGGTGCTGTAGGGAGCCGTGGGGTTGGAGGTGAGAGTTGATGGAGTTGGCAGCGGGGTACCAGGAAGCGGAGCTCTCCAGGTAGCTGGATGCAGGGGACGGGTTGGAGTTTGGAGGGTGAGCGTGTGCGTGGGCATGGTGGCTGAGGGAGCGGGAGGAGCCCTGAGGTTCCCAGACCGCAGGTGACTGTGGAGAGTTGCAGGCCATGGGGTCGCTGGAGCTGGGGCTGTGCTCCGGAGGCATCTCCCCGTTCTTCATGATCTTCTTGATCTTGGATCTTTTATTCTGAAACCAAATTTTCACCTGGGAGGGGGGCGGGAGGAGAAGGGAGGAAAGAGGGAGGGGGGAGGGAAACCGACACCATTAATGCCCGCCTGGCAATACGGTGCTCCGCGGCTGCAAAGGATGGACCCTCTCCCCCGCCGCCCTACCGGCCCCTCCGCAGAGCCCGATCCGGCCCTGCCTGTCGCCCAGCGGAGGTCCCGGGCTCTGCGCCCCGCCGAGCCGAGCCGAACCTTGCAAGCGCGGTACCTGTGTCTGCGTGAGTCCCAGGGAGGCGGCCAGCTCGGCCCGCTCGGGCAGGGCGAGGTACTGGGTCTTCTGAAACCTCCTCTGCAACGCCGCCAGCTGAAAGCTGGAATAAATAGTCCGGGGTTTGCGCACTTTCTTTGGTTTGCCGTTCACCATCCTCACCTCGGGCTCCGCCACCTCCTTCTCTGCACGGGCGCAAGGGCGGGAGAGAGACACAGACGCAGACGTTAAGGCGCGGGACACGGCTCCTCTCCGCGCCGCTCCGCCCCGCGCAGCCTGCGCCGCCGGCATCCCGCCCGCGGGCCGGGACGGGCAGAGGCGCCTTCCCGACGGGCCCCCGCGGCTCCCCCCTGGGCTCCAGCTGCTGGGACGTGGTCCCACGCACCCTCCGCCGGCTCCCCGCCATGAAGCGCGGGGGGCCGCGCCCCCTCCGGGCCGGGCCTTGTCCATCCCGGACGCCACGGGCATCCCAGCGGGTGCGCAGCGCTGCGCGGGCACGGAAGGGGGCGCGGGGCATAAGCGGCCGCCCCGGGGATTAGGGGGATGACCGATGCCCCGCTGGGCAGAGGCCAGCCTGGAGCGGAGCGGAGCCGAGACCCACCCGGGGCACCGGCCGATCCCCCCGCGTACCCGCGCCGTCCACAGCGCTGCCGGCGTGTCCCCAAGCGCCGCGGCGGCGGCACCGTCCCAGCCAAGCCCCGGCCGCCTGGCTTGGCTACGTCTGGGTTTAGGTTTTTCTTCCCTGTCCCCACATTTCCCGCGCCTTAACAACTTACAAAGAAGTAAATGGAAAACACTAAAACCTCAGTGCTTTCTGGGACACCCCCCCGGCTCCACAGCCTCACCACGGCCGGGCTCCCCCCTCCCAGCCGCCTTCCTCCCCCTCCAGCACAGAAGGAAGGAAACTTTCTTTGCCACCGCGAACCCGAGTTTGAGACACGCAATAAGGCTCAGCTATTTTCCCCCGCTCTTCCTGCAGGGGAAATCAGGAGGGAGGCAGCTGAGGGAGCTCGGGGGCAGCTGACCGACGCTTGCTTCCCTAAAGTACTGTCGCAGGATTTGTGTTGCAGATCCTGCGGGCTGGGCAGGAAAACTCCACCACTTTTCCACCTTTTTTTCTTTTTTTTTCCTGTAATTTTTCTTTTTAATTTTTTTCCTCTTTCAATTTTTCCCTTTTTATTTTTTTTTCCCTTTCTCTCTTTTAATTACTACTATTTAATTTCTCCCGATGGCTCAGGGCAAGCCGCCTCCCCGCGGGGCAGAGGTGTGAGGGGGTCGCTGGCCCGGTCCCGTATGTTCCCCCCCTCGCCTCGGGATCTGCCGCACGCCCCCGCCCCCCACTCTCACCTGGCTGGCTGGCGGAGCTCGGTACGCGGTTGTAAGCCCCGCTGTACTGGTGGTAAGGGCTGGCGTAGCTGTAGTCGGCGTAGGCTTTGGCAGGATAGTTCCCAGCAGATCCGTTCATACCGTGGTACTGATACTGGTAGGGATTGAGCGCTTTGCCGTAGGAAGCCGAGGTAGGCGAGCAGTAGCCGTGCGGGGCTCCCCCAGCCGGGCTGTAGTAGTCGGAATCCGTAGCCGAAGACTCGGGTAAAGTGGGAGATTCCTGGGACGGGTGGTGCATGGCTGCGGCCGTCTGGAAAGGAGCCTGGAAGTCGCCGGACCTGATGTTGGGGACCCTTCTGTCAAATACTCCTGTCATAGCTCGGAGCCGGCGACTGGCTGGAGCTGGCTGTGGGGCTGCTCGGGTCTAAGCAGACATGTCTGGGGGAGGAGGCTGCGGCGCTCTGTCTGTCTCCGGCAGACTGCTGGCTGGGGCGCAGCATAGGCTTGGTTAAATCCTTAATTGCGCTCTTACGCACAGCAGGGTGGATCGGGTTCCATTGGCCAGAGCAATCGGGAGCAGCGACACCCTAACTCGTCCAACTAGTTTAGCACAACAAAGCTCTGGCTTTGGAAAAAAAAAGGAAAAAAGAGAAGTGGGGGGAAGTAAGTAAATAAATAAATAAATAAGTCCCATTCAGGCTCTTTTAAAGTGAATACCAGCAGCAATCTCCGAGCCGGAGCGTCGCGATAGGGAGGTTTCCGGCTCCCCCCTCACCAGCCAGGGAGGGGGCTCGGCTGGCACAGCCGCTCCGCACTTCCAGCACGCAGCGCCCCGGAGGCGACAGCCGTCCGGTCCCTCTTGGCTACGCTGATGGCTTGGGAACTGCGCATCGGGCGCTTCTGCCCCCCAGCGCGGTTTCTGGTCTGGTGGCAGTAACCATCGCCGTCTAACTGGGGTCGTTTCACCCGGGTAGTTCTCCCTCTCCGAGGGGGACGCCGTCCGGGACCTCCGCGTTAATGTAAATCGTATTAACTCCCCCAAATTGTGAATTTTAGTTACATCATTTCCTGCGTCCAGGACCCAGCACTGCCCGGAGACGCTCTGCCACAGGGGTGCCGGGAAGCCACTGAGGCCTGGGGGTCCTCACTGGCCTGGCTGCAGCACGAAGCCCCAAGGCACGCTGCTAGCCGCTCGTCCCCACGCGTGGCCGCTCTCACAGCGCTATGGCCATGCTCACCCTCCGGCCCTGGGTCTAACGCCCCTCTGAGAGGAGCCCAAACCATGCTCCCGCGTGGGTAGGACCACTCGGAGCCCAGTTTCCGGGTGACAGACCCCCCGAAGAGACTGGTGCTGTTCCCTCTTTTCCCCCATCCCCGCAGCATCTTTCTTCACCAGCAACCGGTCTTCCACACCCGTCTATGCACCCAGGTCCCAGGCGATGGGCTCCGCGGCAGGGCCGGAGCGAGCCGCGGACTGGGGATGCCGATGCCCGTCCCCGGTGATTTTACAGCCGCGTGGCAGGAAAAAAAAAGAGAGAGAAAAAAAAGGATCAGATTTTTATTAGACACGAGGGAAAACAAATAAAAAGCTGTTTTCAGTGACCTGGAGTTGTAGATTTTTCTGAAGTTGTTTACTCTCCAGATTTAGCCTGTTTGCTCACCGAAGATCTCCCAGCCAGCTGGGTAGCACTTGTAACACAACCATGCATGTTGTACTTGAACTTATTGTTTGCTTTGGAAATGTCCACAGCTCATATAAAATCATATTAAACAAATCCCTAAGCATTTCATTAGATGAATCATTTACTTAAATCCATTGGAAATATCTCCCCCCTACCCTTCATTTTTTTTTTCCTCTAAAGAGAGAAACCGGAGAGGGTTCCTATACGTCCATATATTCCATATATATATTTACGGCTGGGGGGGGGGGGGGGGGGAGAAAGCAAGTTTATTAAAGCTTCCAATTTGCATCCAGTTGGAGGGGACGGTAGATATTTTAAAAGGATGGAGAGGGGGATGGTGGGGGGAAGCCTATTTGTGTCATAAATTCCAGGGCGCTGTACTTCAACACGTCCGGGCAGGAAGGTGCCGTTTGAAGGGAGCATACACGAAGGGAACCGGGAGATCGGATGGGAGCGGGTCCCAGCCCAGACGACCTCCTCAGGGCTGGGATTTGCAGCTCTGGATCCTGCAGCAGGGAAAGTTTGCTCTTGTTTTATTCAGTGGCAAGACAGGAGAAAACCCCAAAAGTTTCGATATTAAAAGAAAAACATTTAAAAAAGGCAGAAATCCATCGGGTAGGACCCCCAGTCCCCCGAGCTAGGTTCTCTGAGGGCACCGCAGCAGCTGCAGTCCGTGCGAGGGTTACCGAGCGGCGGGCACACAAACCCGCCCGCTCGCCAGGTTTCCTGCCCCCGTCCTTCCCGGCCCGAACCCGATTTTCTTGACTTTCTGCTGTTTTTTTTCCCCCAGCGGTTTTTATTTAACACATCCGGTGGGGAGCGAGCCTTTCTGAGGGAGCCGGAGTCTGTTTTCTATTTCACAATACGGTCATTGTTTACCGGCACATGCCCGCCCAGCCGCCGCAGCGGCTGCCCGGGGCCCCCGCGTCCACCCCCGGCCCTTTCGGGCCCAGTCCCCTCTCATCCGCGATGCTGTCGGGGGGGTTGAGGGTCTCGGTCCGCCCTCCGCGCAGGGCGCGGGTCCGCCGCGGGTGCGGACACGTCGGAGGCACAGCGGCGGCGGTGCCCGTGACAAGAGCGCCACGGTGTGGCCGCGCGGCGCCGCCGCGTCACCTGCACGCCACCCGCCCCCCCCCCCTCCGCTCCTCCCGCCTCCCGCCGCCGGGGCCAGACTGAGCGGCGGCGGCGAGCGCGGAGCAGGGCGGCCCCGCCAGCGCTGTCCCCGCAGGGCACGGGGACCGGGGCGCGGGAGCCGCCGCGCCGGCGGCCGGGGCCGGACAACGCGGCGATTGTTCCCACCCGCGCCGGGGAGCTGCCGCCCCCCATCCCAGCCCCACGGCGGAACGGGGCGCTGCGCCCCGGCCGGTGCCCGCCCCGCCTCGCCCTGGCCCGGCCCTGGCGCGGGAGCATCCCCGCGGGCCGAGAGCCCCGCGCCAGGCCTGCCTGGAGACCGGGGGACTCGCTCGGGGGTGCTTTGTCTCCAGCCAACGAGCGAAACGTTTCGGATGAAGCCGCTAAAGAGTTTTGGATGAAATCTCGCAATTGTTCAGAGAAAAATCTTTCGCTTTCTGGATAAAATATTCTCGTTTGGGCACAGAGTTTTTGCTGGAAACTCTATTTCCATGGAAATTGCTGGCAAAGAATGAAAGGAATTTTTTTTTCCTTCTTAAAAAATCCCCAAAAACCCAAACCCCAACAAAACCCAAACGCAAACAGCCCTCCGCAGTGGAAACATGGATTAACTCTTACATCATCAGAAAACGGTGGTTTCCAAACAGTTTCAACAGCTGAGGGCTTTCCTGCCACCCTAGTGCATCCTCTTAAGCTTAGGAGTTGTTTACTTACCTAGGGGAGTGTTTTCAGAATGAAGAGGCAAGGGGGACTGGAACTCCTCGTATTCTCACCTAAGGCTGGGCAAAACCAAACATGACATCTGCTTCAAAGTAAAAATCTTGTCATGTTTAGGATGGGCAAAAGCCGGTGGGAATGCAGTGGGGAGGGCTGGCGAGCTACCCAGATGGATGTTCACAGAGCAGTGATAAAAGGGGAAAATGCAGGAAGGGATTTGGAAGAAAACGCTTGGGAGCAGGGGGGAGAAATAAACCCAACAACAAACTCAGGGAAGGAGCCCGGGACTTCTTGTTCAGATTCCAGTAGCTCTCTGCAGAGACTCCAGCTCTGGGTACTGAGAGGGGAAAATGGGCATTTCTCCACCTAGGCATGACATGCGCTGCTTGGAGAGTTTATGTCCCTCCAAAAGAAAAGGAGGTTTTGTGTTCTCGTGAAGGTCTCCGTTGGTGTTGATGGACCAATGCCCATGTGACCTTGGGATTGACGCCTGCCTGGTCTCTAGCACTGGGGCAGGTGCTGTTTTTGCCCTCCATCCCAAAGTGTTCCCTAGGCTCCGGCTCCCTCCCACCCCTGGAACAGCCTTTTCTCTTCCTTTGCTTGTGAGTGCCCAGGAAACACTGTGCCTTTAGTTAATGAAGTGGACCTGTCACTTCAGCGTTTCCATGGCTGATGGACTCAGTGCTGGGGTTGGCCACAGCCTGGGCTCCACCGGCCTCGCTTGTCTGGCCTGTAAATTGCACTGCTCATAGAAACCATGACGTACAATGTTTAGAATTAGAATTTGCTTTTTAGGACAAATTGTGGCTGCCTCTTCGACTTGCCAAGGAGCTGACAGGAGAACCTTACACTTGCGCCTGTTTCTCCCAAATTGCACTGACCTGAATGAAGGCAGGAGCTGGGGCTCCCTGTAGCAAACAAAGCCAAGTGTGCGGGGCAAGATGATGTTGAGAGATACCTGGAGACACAAGACTCCTGCCTGCAGCCCCCCTTCCCTCCTTTCTTGGGCTGTGCCTGCCAAGCTCACCAAGGGGGTTATTTTCTGTTTCTAGATGATCTTAAGGTCCTTTCCAATCCTAGCTATTGATTCTATGATTCTATGATACACCACAACCTTCCCATTGCCTGGCCTTGCTTTGGCCTGCCTCTCCGTAATGGGAAATACTTAGTGAACTCACTCATTCCCTTTCTTTTTGGAGCTCTGTCCACATGAGCTCATGAAGCAGATGGAGAACTTGAGTTGTTCTTCAATTCAAGGGTTTGGCATGGACGTGACCCATCTTTACAAACAAGGAAATCTGCACTGGTCTGGGCAGGATTTTTCAGGAAAAGCCCATTCCAGTCTTTTGTTTCCCATTTCTGGCCCACATGCTTCCATTACAGTGTAACACTGGCCTCTTTCTATGGTCATGGATGCCAGCAGATAAACATCTGCAGAAAATCCAACTTCTCCCAGCTGAGTAGCTCCACCTGCCTGCTCCCCAGGTAGCTGGGTGTTGTTATCCCAGGAGCAGAGGTACTCTGATGTGAGGCCCAATGGTTTCTAAGCAGGACAACTCACAAACCAGATGAAGCCATCTTCAGGTCTGCAGTTCGGGTCTGCTGTTGCCTGAGGTTTCCATAACAGATGTTTGAGTGCGGACGTGGAGCCACACAGGCAAAACTGCTGTTGGAGGTGCTGCTCTGGTGCAGAGCATGAGCCAGCACTGCCCAGGAGCTGGATGTAAAAGCTCTCGTTGCCAGAAACACTCTGGAGAGAATATATGCACCAGTTGCCTGGCTGTGGTGCCACGGGGAGGCCCTGCAGAGGTCAGGAAATCCAGAGTCCTGGGTGAGTGTGCAGCTGGGCTGGATGACTGTAATGATCTTTTCAGGCCTTAAAATTTATTACTGTAGCTTTTAGCTCCAAGTAGCCAAAGGCAGTTGCTCCTCAAGGAAGAGGGCTGATTCTTCTCCAATACAGCCATTCACTCTGCTTATTCTCTCTTGCCTGTCACATCTCCTTCAGCTGTAACTCACTTCTCAGCCGCTCAGATAGGGGCAGGGTCACTGCCTCTCTGCAGGACTTCAGATGTGAGATAAATCCCTTTGCATCCCAATGCCGCAGGAATGCTTTCCCAGATCTCTGACATCCCTGTTAAAAGATGACCGGTCAAAGAATGTGAGGCGTAGCTCTTCAGGCCCTTTGGTGTGTTTTTAGCAGAGCAGAGCACACCAGGGCAGGGCAGGGCAGTGCTGTTGGTGGAGGGGTTTGGGGAAGCCAGCCCATGGGGGCTGTGGTGCAGCACTGTATGCGGATTTTTTTCCTACAAACCTCAGGCATTAAGCTTACAATTCCCCTTTTGCTCTTTTAATGATGATCTAATAGTTGTTATCCTACAGAGGTCAGCCAAACTTCTGTAACTTAGACCTTGAAGGATTTGCAGATGATGGCAGCCTTAGAAGAAACTCTTGGAAACTTCTGCTCAGCTAATGCTAAGTTTAGTGCGAGGTTGGCATGCCAGTGCAATCAGCTCGAATCAGGCGGCATTAAACCATACAAATTGATGCAGAAATAAACCACAGCAATTAGGCTGCTGGAGCAGTGAATATGAGAAGTGACATTGAGCAAGGGGCCAGGACACCTTGCAGGTTAAAGATCAAAATAGCAAAGGCACATCTCTTGTCATATGGTTCTGTCATTATTGCTTATGTTCTCTCATGGTCTCTCTGGCCTCACCTATGACCAGTATGTGCTCGTTGACAGCACATATGCTTGCTAGCAGTAGATAGTATCTGTAAGTGACTTAATAACTTGCATCTGTCATAAAACCCGCTTCATGTTCAGTTCCTCAGTTATAGCTTGGCCTTATTATCATTATTATTTAAACAAATATATGCTAGACTTCCCCCGTGATTGCAATTCCAGGGCTGTATTATTATATTTCATTTTCTGCCTTAGCTTTTATGTCCTTCATGAAAATGTACGCTGCCATAATCCAAACTTTGCCTCCTAAAAGTTTCCTGTGCAGCACAGGGGAACCTTCTGCTCCTTCATCTTTCGCAATCCAGCCTGCAGCTGTGAGCAGCCCTGCAGGGAAGCTGGATGTTGCTGGCTGCGTTGTCAGTGCTGCCTTTTCAAGGGGCTCTGTAAGGTCACCGTCATATTCATAAGTGTAGACGAAAAGACTTTTCTTCTTTTTCTGGTCTCTATGTTTGAATTACATCTTTGTCCTTGAAAGAGACCCTGCTTCAAGAAGCATCAAGATGCTCTGCTTTAAGATTCATTTTACATTCCTGTGAAGATCTTCATTTATTGGAAAAATGGAGGTTATTTTCTTCTTCAGCTCAGATTTCTTCATCACAGTGTTCTCTAGGCAGACTGAAAAATAGCTCTTGGGGCTGTATCATTTGTGCTTCTGCGAGCTCGGTAGTGCTTTTATTATCAGGAAAATGCCTTGGTTTGGGAATGAGAAATAAGGTGATTTTCTTAAGATACTTTGAGGCAGGCATGTATTCTGAGGTAAAGCACCATGCCACCTGGGTGAATACCTACAGAAGGAGAGAAAAAATCGTGAAAGGTATTTAGCTGAAAATACATTTGGGTTCAAAATCAGATTTTTTTCTTTTAGTTTCTTCTTCTCTCAAAGTGGGCAAATTAACCTTTGGAAAAATCAACCAAACCAACCAACCCACCCAAAGTCTGGCGTCTTCTGCATGACTTGACTTGAACTTCTTCATGAAGATGCCTCCCTTTCCAAGTGAGATCCTTGGATCCAGTAGAGGATAAAAGAATGATGCAAACAAGACCAAATGAGGTTGCATGGCTTGTGCTGTGCCGGAAATCAGAGCAAATGATTGCTGTGGTCCCTTCTGGCCTTCAGATTTGCATATTTTCAGTAATCTTTTGTCAGTTTCATAAAAAATACCACTTTTTTTTTTTTTTCTTTCACATGCTGCCAAATAAAGTCCTCATGGTTAATATGCCAACACCCTGGTTTCAGAATCATTCTTTATTAGAAATAATGGGTACATGATGATGCCTGGGTTTAGATTTGGGACTTCTCATCACTTGAAGGACCCGCAGTTAACCCTAGAGCTCTTTCAATGAGGTGTGCATGGCTCCTTCCTCCTTTTCTCTGATCTCCATGGAGAATCCACCTGCTACAAACCACCAGCATGATCCAGATTTATTTTAGCTATAAATAGAAAGGGTCCCTGCTGAATTCAGTAGGGTGCTGTTTTGTGTGCTCATGCTCCCTCTCCAGGTTCAATACCTGAACCACAGAGCTGTAGCTTCTGCCTTAGCTTACCCATTTTGATACCCGTGCTTTAGACCCTCTCACCTGCCCTCCTTACTTTGCTGGAGGACACTGCTGTGTTGCGTTGGAAATAAAAACTTTTCTTCCTCTGGTGCTTATTACTGAATCTGGGCAGATCAGAAATCCTTGTCATGATTGCTGTTGCTCTTTGCCTCAACATACCTACACTCTGGAGATGGTACTGGTAGACTGGAGGGCAGAGAAAGCCATCATCCCAAAGCCTGTCCTCAGCCTTTTTGCTGTGTTGTACAAGAGATGACCATCATCCCCTCTGGCTTTGGAAAAGCAGCT
The DNA here is from genome assembly GCA_017639245.1 of Myiopsitta monachus. Taxonomy (NCBI): domain Eukaryota; kingdom Metazoa; phylum Chordata; class Aves; order Psittaciformes; family Psittacidae; genus Myiopsitta; species Myiopsitta monachus. The sequence goes on from CM029919.1 coordinate 6,182,997, forward strand.
AGATAAAATGCAGAGAGTATGAAGGGAGGCAGTCATATTGCAACAATGCTGGGCAATGAAATAATAGTTGTGGATGGAGTGGAAGGATGGTACAATGCGATGCAAAGGTGTGCTGGTGCCAGTGCAAGTCTTTCCAGACACAGTCAAAACAACTTTATGCAGCCCTTTGTTGGCTTGTGAGTTGTAATATGAAAGATGAAATCTTCCATAGACTGAAGAGGCCAGGACATTGTTAGTGTTATTTTACATAGGATTTCAGGGGAGATGGCTTTGGGTGTTTGTGGACAGAGTTTGGACTGAGGATCTCTATCAAAATGCGGTTCTTTTGGCGAAATAATAGGTGGTGGAGAGTGGCTGCAGCTGGAATGGAGCAGAGATCCTTATTGAGGGCTTCACATTTAATCTTTTCCCACTAGGACTCACAAACTAAGAGAGATAAAAAAGTGACAATCACATGTTTCTGCTCATTTTGTTTCTGTAATTGTAATAATAGAGCGCTGTTTGCTCAACCTATATAAGCTTGGTGCTCTCAGCAAGTATTTACAATGTGTATCTGCCGAATTTACTCTTTGCATAGCAGAATTTACATGCCACAGATGAAAACGCTTCAGCCTCATTTAAATAGGAAATAAAAGGGATTGCATTACTCTATTTCTTTGCAAGCTGAAAAAAAAAAGAAGAAAAAAGGAAAAAAAAAAGGCATTGTCCTTTTTCAGAGTTCAGATTTCATTTTCTTCAAATGAAGTTGCGGTGGTTAGATTTACAAAACCTCCATTCTTTTTTAGTTTTTTTTTTCCTTTCCTTTTCACAGATCTGCGAATTCCCTATCTTTAAAGTGTTTGCACAGAGTCAAAAAGAAAACAATAGAAACACAAATCTTCAAGCCAAGAGTTCCAAGCTGGCATGAAAAATGGCAAGAACAAGATTTGAACACTTCTTAATACCAGTGTAACCATGAGATTACTTTTAAATTCCTTTTCCCTGAAATTCTGTATTTTATTTATGGGGGCAAACCAGAGCATAAAGCAGAAAAGACATTTCTAAAGATTTTCTTGGACTGTTTAAAGCTATACCTGAAGACATATAGACTATAATAGAAACACATGACCAAATTATTACTGTGTTTTTGCATTTTGGCATTTTTGCAAACTTCCATAATTATGTCATTTTAGTACATTAAAACAAACAGCAAGGAAATAGAAAATACTTCTTCCACAGCTGTGTTTACTACCTTAAATGTGTTTTTTTCTCAACCAGGCAACCAGTCTGAGATAAGAGGTTTCCCTGCTGTGTAACACAGCATAATCAGAAGCACACAGAGCACCCACCTGGAGTATTCCAATGCACAAGAGTAGTGGAAAATTAAAGCAATAGAATGGAAAAGTCAATAGCTTTTTCCAGTGAGACACATTTGACATAGTAATAGACTTACTTTTTAAATATATGAATCTACAGAAGATCTTGGAGTGTTCCTTTGAGTGAAAATCCTGGTTTTACAGGGAAAAAAAGAATATTCAGCCCTCCTTGAAGATATAAAAATTTTAATTGAAAGGCTTTAAAACATATCCTTATTTTACCACAATGTGAAACATGATTTTCTACTTTCTTTACTACTTTGGGGAGCATGTTTTACACAAATGAAAGCCTAACGAGCTATGATTCTTAGTCGAACAGAAATATTTTGTCAAAATTGTGAATATCTGAAGAACGTTATTTAGTTGGAATCAGCAGCACCTTCAGAGATTTCCTGAGGAGTTTTAATCTGCTTCAATATCTTTTTAGAAATGAAACTGAAATTTTTCTTGCTATCATTTCTACTCACAAATAAGTTGGAAAATCATTGCAGAAAAGTACATTTCCCTTGAAATTAACAATATTGCGTTCCAATTTTCAGCCATTGCTGACATGAAGTAACCACTTTTCAGAAAGTCCAGGCATTTTATGTAGCATTTTATTTCAGTGAAAAGTCTGATGGATCTTTTAGAAACTTATTTTGAGTGATGACTCAATAATTATTCTGAATGTTGCAGAAATCAGAAATTCTGACAAATTTTTCAGGTCATGTAAAACATACACTTTTCTTGACCTGAAATTAAATATTTTACTTCAGCTTCGAGTATTTCTTTAAGGTCTTTGGTCCTACACAAAGGAAATGAAAGAAATTTTGCAATCATGGTTGCAAAATCCAAATGTGTTGTAAAACATCACCATGGGCTTTAGACTTCTATACTGTTTTGTCCTCTTTTATCTTTTTGTTTTCAGTATGGGCTATTGAAGATAAAAACCTCTCAAATCAAGTAATGGAATATTTCTGAATAACCAAATTTACAGTTTTTGTTAAGAGAAGACTTTGGCTGAAAAGAAGTTATCAGAACCAACTTTGTTTTTTAAATCAAGCACTGGCAAATGTAGTGTAAGCCCTTGCGGCAGATAGGCACTTAGAAGAATTCTTCTCATCAGCTGAAATGTTAGGCAACCTCTTTTGTCTTGTTTGAAGATTCTACCCAAGAACATCAGACCCAATCTGGTCTGTAAGATCTACTAACATGATCTTTGCAGCTTGCCTCCAATCTAGGCCAGCACCCTCAGCCTCCATTGCTGAGGTGGAGAAAGATGGATGTTTCTCTCCTAGGAGAGACACTGTGAAGCAGCTGTGTGCCTCCATACCTGATCAATTGTTTCTGCCAAGAACACTGTCAAACTCGAGTATTTAGGATATGAGTAGATGCTAATATAAGCACTGCAAGCTGTATTAATTTGACTTTCAAGAGCACTTTCCAGACTATCCATAATGCTATCTGAATATTTAGCCCTGTAACTGCATGTAATCCAGGAGATCCACCAAGAACCAGCAGATAAAGGTGGTTTTGCGGTGTGTGTGTATATGCCATAAATTTAATGTTTGACTCTTCAAACTGGTAGGTAACCAGAGCATGCCCTGGCACTGCTGCCACTCCTATTACTATGGATGGGTATTCTAACACAGGGACAAGTGTATTATGGTGCCAGAAGAAGCTGAAGTCAGAGCCCTCCCAACAGTAGTGACACCACTCCTTTTTAATAACAAAGTTAGTTAAGCCTCAGACACTATAGTAAAGGTCATGGCAAATTCATTACCACCAGCAAATCAAGAGTTCTGGAGTCTGGCTGCTCCCACTGGTGCTGGAGGAGGTTTACCACGGGCTTCTCCAGAAGCCAAGTGTCGTGGTTTAAGCCCAGGCGTAACTCGGAAAAACCATGCAATCTCTCTGTCACTCACCCTCTTCCTTCCCCCTCTTCTGGAGGGATGGGGAGGAGAATCGAAAGAATGTAACTGTCACAGGTTGAGATAAGAACAGTCCAGTAACTAAGGCATAACACACACCACTGCTGCTACCAACAGTAATAATAATGACAAGGGAAATAGCAAGGGAAGAGAATACAACCGCTCACCCCCCGCTGACTGATACCCAGCCCGACTGAGCAGTGATCCAGCCCTTTCGGGTAACTACCCCCAGTTTATATACTGGGCATGACGTGCTGTGGTATGGAATACCTCTTTGGCTACTTTGGGTCAGGTGTCCTGTCCCTGCTTCCTCCCGGCTTCCCCTCCTCCCTGGCAGAGCATGAGGCTCAGAAAGTCCTTGGTCAGACCAAACATCACTGAGCAGCAACTGAAGACATCGGTGTTATCAGTGCTGTTCCCAGGCCAAAAGTCAAAAACACAGCGCTGCACCAGCTACCAAGAAGGGAAAAAATGACTGCTACTGCTGAACCCAGGACACCAAGTCAGGTCAGCGCCAAGGCTTTGCAAGTTCTCAGCTTACTGTGATGTGCTTTAGCTTAGTTGCTGAATGGGGTGGGGATAGCTGAAGGTTTATATCTGTGTGCTGCAGCAGATGAGGCTGGCTGCTTGCTTTTGCAGCATGCTTTTTCACCCTTTGCAATGTCTCCTGCAGCATTTGGCTTTCATGAGGACTTAAAATTCAAGTACTTTAAATTTTAAATACTTAAAATTTAGAACTAATACTTCAAAATAAGAAGTATTTAGAAATAGTTTTTGTTATGAAATAGCTTGGCAAAGCCTGTGTCACAGACTTAATCAGGTAAATGCAAAGTATTCCTGAACCCTGGGAGGTCTGTCTTTCACTCAGCTGGCCAGCCTTCCTCCTGAGCCCCAATGGGACAGTGGGAGAAATAGGAAAAGCAAAAGCAACAAAACTCCTGGATTGAGATTAAGACAGTTTAGTAGGTGAAGGAAAGAGTCAAAAAACAGCAAGCAAAGCAAAGGCAACCACTCACCATCTCCCATGGGCAGACTGATGCCCAGCCAGTTGCTGAACATAGGGAAGCTTGGAAGGCAGCTCCCCACCCCCTCTTCTTCTTCTCCTCAAGTTTTGTGGCTGAGCCTAATATTACAGGGTAGGGAGGTGAACAGCAGCAAAATACAGATCCTTCTTCCAAAGGAGTGAGAATTTCTAGACACTTGCAAGCATTACAAAGTAGGAAAAATAGGTACAGGGATTTGTCCTACCTAGAGAGTCCCTTCTTTAGGAGGTATTACCGACATGGGGATGTGGGCTTCCTTAAGGAGGATAACTGTATGAGAGTGCTTTGTTTTCCTGTCTCTCAAAGAAAAATGACTGTTTATTTAAGCAAACAATGCAATGAACCTTCCTATTCTGTTTTAGAAAAGAAACTTGCAGTTGCAACTACTTAAAAACCACTTTCTGCCACACAAAGCAGGTTCTGCTCATAGAGACATTTATAGAGGAAATTAGCACAACTTCTTGATAAATCTGTTGGATTAAAAAGTGATGTGGCTGGCAAACAGTTTCCCTTTTAAGCTGTTTGAGCAATTCTGTCATAACAAACATTGTCCCCAAATTGTGGCACCCTTTCCTCTCACAAATTTTTGAGTTGTGCTGGAACACACTCTGATATGATTCCCTTTCATTTCTGACACCGTTATGTCATTTTATGGATTTGCGCTGACAGCATTTCATTTCGACATCATTATAGCATCTCAACTGACTTTCCACAGTGAGCACACCAAGAGAGTTTTGTGATGATACTATGCTAAGAACAGTTTGAACAAATAGGTTATTAACCCGATTGCAAAATAACCCTGCTGAAGAGTAATCGCTGTGCATGAACATGGGCAGGTTTTCTCACTTAAATTTTCAGCTGTTGCAAAGTTTGATATTTCGGCCAGGTTGGACAGGGCTTTGAGCAACCTGGTCTAGGGGAATGTGCCCCTGCCCATAGAAGGGGGGTTAGAGCTAGATGAGCTTTAAGGTCCCTTCTATTGCTACTATTCTATGATTCACGGTACAGGTAAAGGTGTGGTTCCTTGAGGCCTGCTGCAAAACTTCCACTGCACCTGACTGTTTCCATGCTTGGATCTGTTCTAAGCAAGGAAAGAGATGCAAGCTCATGCACAGTTACATGAAAAAGTAAGGAATATTAAGGTAGTGGCATCTATAAATACAGCAAACCTTGGATTTATCCAAATGCATGATATTGAGAGAGTCTTCATTCATCTCCCTTCTGGAAGTGTGCTCTAACACAGGTTCTAACTATATCATCAACCACCTTTTTATGTTTTCTGTCTTTAATTGGCACATTTGTGTTGGCACGGATATCCAAGGCGTGCTTAGGGAGTGAAATAGGTCAGTACTTTCACTGTAATTTTTAAATTAGCGATCCTCTCCCTTAGCTACTGCATTTGGTACAACAAGTAGAGTCAGTCATTTCTTCATGATCTTTTGCAGGAGTGGGAATTTTCTAGTCTCTGCAGTATGTAAGTGCCTTACCAACCCTGATAACATTTTTCCTCAGGTGAAATGAGATAATGAATAGCATTACCTCCCCTGTCTGAGAGGGAAAAATGAGACAGAGGAGACTTGCTGGAGTCCAGATTACAGTCAGCTCCCACATCCATCCCACCAGTGTACATGCCATTGTCTCCACCTGTGTGTGGATACCCTCAGGCAGATAGAAAAACAGGGCTCTATTTTCTTCTCCTTTACATTTGGTGTACGTTTAACAGTGTCACACTGTAATGATGTGGTAGGTTGCCTGGAAATAGCATGCACCTGAAAGTAGAGAAGTTCCTGAGGTGCTTTTAGTCACCTAAATGTGCCAGCAAACCCAGGCTGTGTGGGACAGGGAGCAGGACTGAGAGGAATCAGATGGGAAAGCAAACTGGGAATGCAGCTTTTTGAGACAGTGATGCATGTTTCTTATTTTATATTTATGGCTCAGCTGATGTGGATCAAAAAAGTTACCTGGGAGCAAGTCTCAATTATCTTATTCCAATGAGAAAAGTCAGGTAAATGTGAAAGTCTAGAGGCATAGCAATGGGAGCTCAGCAGCCTGAGCCCAGTCTCATTTCAGTGGGGTAGTTTCGTCCGCATGGTGGAGTGAACAGCAGCAGGATGTATAACATGAGTGTCGAGTGGTGTGTGGGAAGGGGTATGTCACCTGCATCCGGACCATGAATAGTGACGAACTGTTTTGTCATGCAATTACTTTTTTATAAGGGATGACATTGGAATATAACGCCAAGTTCTGCTCTGCAGACAGTTCCTGTATTTGCAGTTACAGGGTTGCTGTAGGTACAGCATACAAGTCATACCCAAACTTGGAAACAGCCACAGTTCCCATCTAGAGCTGTGAATGCCCTATCACTGGAAGTGTTCAAGACCAGGCTGGACAGTGCTTTGAGCAACCTGCTCTAGCGAAAGGTGTCCCTACCCATGTCAGGGGGCCGGAACATGATAATCTTTAAAGGTCCCTTCCCATGAAAACCAGTCTGATTTTTCCCTGTGCAAAAGTCTCCCAAGCCAGAAAGAGGTTTCAACATTTCTGTGAGCAAGCAAGAGAATGAGCCACTCTCATCATAGCTCCCATAGACGTTGCATGGGAAGAACGTCATTTATCGCAGCATCATCTCAGGTTATTCCTGAGCTAGTAAAGCTTAAGCAGAGACTCGAGACAGAGCTCATCCTTTTAAATCCAAGCCCGCGCCTTTCAGCTGCCTCACCCCAAGGCAGATGTGCTCCAGAAAACCTGATTCATGGCTTCATCCACAGCCCATTGCCAGCAAGCAAAAGATTTCCATTGACTTCACTCCGTTTTGTGGCCAGCCCCTGGGACTCAAAACACATTGCAAAAGGCCAGTTCTCTGCTGAATCTGTCAAGGGTCTCCTGTGGTCTTAGAGCTAGCAGAGCCTCGCTGGTTGTTGCCAGCGGGGAATTTGGCCCTGTGTGCCATTTCCAGCGTGGATGTCGCAAGCTGACTTCACCCTCTGTTCATCTTGTGCTTCTTCTTTAGCTTGGGAAGTGAGCTGTAACTAAGAATGTAGCTTTTTAGATATTAAAGCCGGTTTACATTAATTAAGTTTATGAAACCATGGTTAAAAATAAAACTTAAAATGATGTCTCTTGAGTTTTTGCTGATAAAAAATATGTCAGACTTTCTGGAAAACCCTACCTCTGGGATTACTGCCAAGTGTTTGCTTCTCTATTGCTACCACATTTTGACCTCAAATGGAACTTTCTAATTACATCACAAATATTATTATATCATGCAAATTAGGAAGCTGTTAACATACTCCAGGATAAAATAGCTGAAAAATAACAGGCTACAGCCACAGTTTTCATTACACTCCAAAGGCCTAAAAAGTTCAGGAGTATAAATCCTCAGTCCTGTCTCTTTGAGTACTGAAGAGCAGATTACCTCACAGCAAAGCAAGCTGGTTACTTAAAGAAGCTGGCAAATCCATGAGACATTATTTCTGTCCTCTTCTGTTGGCATCTTTTGTAATAGTTTATTAACAATGATTTGTGTCCTGTTGAGTAATCTATGTTTGTACAACACCATTGGCACTATATTAGCTGAGACCAAGGGTATTCTGGCTAGTTAGTCACAGCTATCAAATGCTTGGAACTTAATTTTCACTCTTTTCTGGCTAAGCATCTTTAACAAATATTTTGCTGCAGGGTAGAAGAAGTCCTAAATAGTCAACAGCATTGTTTGCAGGACTGAACACGCATTTGCAGCCAGATTAATATGTTTGATGTGCTCCTGCGGTGGAAACACAATGACATCTACTGGCCAACGCAGATGGCTGTAAGAGTGTTTGCAGAAGGATTATATGCAGAAAACAGCACAGATTCAACTCCGGGAGGAAAGGAGATGTCGTCCTTTTGAGAGGCAGGATGATAAATCAGGAGAACATCTGCAGGTACCTCAAGTAATACAATAGGAACTGCAAACCAGAAAATAGAAGGTATTTTACTCATGTACCACTTGTTTATTGTTAGTTGAAAAGCAAACAGAAAAGCAAAACATGAGGCAAATCCTCTGACTGTTGCCTTCAGTAGTGGCTGTCAGAGAAAAAAAAGGAGTTGAAGCAACTTACACTGGGTATAACCAGCTGAAACCCAGAAATGAGTTCCAAAATGCAAAAACGTACCTCCTCTGCTCTTGAGAAAGAGGTACATGTAAGCAGGGGTTTCTGATAGCCTAAACTGACAAAGTCCTGATTTCTGCACTGCACTACTATTAATGCATTTTTCTCTTAACAGGATGAAATCTCTATAAGTCTAATGCAGAAAATTACACTTAATCAACCCCAAATGCACAGTGCTCCAGCAGTAGGGTATTTCTCTTGCAAATAGTGTTATTAAAAATAAATAAAGGAGGCAATCAAAACATGTCTGTTTCTGGAAATGTGAATGCTAATGATAGCAAAGAGAATAAATTTCCTACCAGCTCACACTTCTTACATTCAAAGTGTATCATTTTGAAATCCCTTGTATTCCATCAGCTCTGCTTCTATAATTCTTAGTCTGCTGTCTCAACAAGCTGATGCAGTTCAGCAGAACCAGCACCTCTGAAAATCATCATACTTGCTTGCTAAACTGGTAGGCTGTGCCAGTTTACTCGGTGAGCACCACTGGGTTGGAAATGTTGTAGCATCCAGGAGAGGAATATACTGTGTGGAAAGGGAGGCTTTGGCTCCAATTCATGGAAGCAATCCAGAGCTGAGAGATACAGCATGGATTAGATGCAGTTCAAGGTTGCACAGGTCTCTAGGTGGCAAGAAGAAAACCTAGGCTGACCAAAAATGGTGAATATTGTGTACAGAAGCAAGGGCAGCAAATAGAAGCAATGCACTTATGTAAAGCTCTGTATTACAGGTGATCAGCCTAATTCAGGGAGACTTGAGTACTGTTATGCATTGGTTTTAGCGTGAGTCAAGAATGTGCTTGAACTGGAGCAGCATCTTGCATAACATGAGCAAATAGTCCAAAGCTCTGTACAAACACAATAGCGTGCGACTCCCTCGCTTAGATTTCATCCCTTACAGAGGAAAAGAGGGAATGTGAGTGAAGGGGTAGGGATTTGACCTTAATGTCACAACCCCACTGCTCAACAAAGGGCTTTTCACAGTGCTGTTTGCAAGGAAGAAAAGCAGAGAGGGAAGGAGGGAGGAGACAGAAGGAAAAAAAACCAAAACACAGGAAAGAAAAATATGGTAAGGTGTTACTACCTCCGTATGTGACTATGTAGATCTAAAAATGGTCTTCTTCATAGCAGTAGAAGAGAAATGTGTGATAAAAATGATCTGATAGTCAAAATATTACAGCAAGTTCTTACCAGACAACATACAGCAGATGTACCCTTCTGTACATTGAATTTGCACATCCCCTGCAGGGGATGTAGGGATGCTAGCAGTGGGACAACTGTGGGCTGGATTTCCCTCCACAAATAATTTCAGAGCATCAGAAGTGGCATTTAATTCCTGACTGGCAGCATTCAGGGTGCGGGACAAAACAGGAATGTGTGTATCTGCAAAGCTGCTTGTTTGGATATGACATCCTGCGTTTTGGTTCTGAATGGCTATATTGTATTGAGAAAAAAAAAATCAAGAGCAAGAAAATGTCTTCCATATTTTCAGATATGTGTAACTTCTTTAAACAGAGCTATTATGGGATGTGAACTTTCATGTTAAACACAGCGGCACCTAATAAAGAATAAAACATAAATTAGACACAGACTTCTGGGCTGCTGTCCTACATTACCATGCCACCATGACTTCTGCAAGTGGTCATGTATGTTAGTGGTTTCTCACTGCAGTAACCGAGATGCAGCCTGAAAACCATAAGCATGATGCTTGCGTCCCTGTTTAGTGCTGATATAAAACTTCTGCTTTTTATGCTGACAAGTGTAAATGTCCATGGGTGCACTCCTCAGTAATTCCAGGTAATAATCAAACAGTCTGCAGAGTCCCCCTAATATTCTCTTCCCTCGTTTGACTTCTACGTACATTTCCTATGAACTCGATTACATAGGAACTGTTAATTAAAAATATTTGTTCTGATAGTAAAGAGTGGGTTGTTATTTTCTTTTATTATTATTCAGACCCCCAAAATCTGCTGAGTCCCTTAGCCAGCAAGAAGACAGCCAGTGGTAACCCTCACTTGCCCTCCAAAAAGCGTTGCACTGCATGGGTTATTTGTTTAAAGCAACACTGTGACGTCAAATTGGGACCTAAACACAGTTAATTGTAAACATAGGGTTTTTTTTTAACAAACCAAAAACTCATGGAGGTATTTCTGTGTTTATAATTTCCAGTGGATACAGGGGATTTCGATGTATCTTTATTAAAAATAAACATCTTCCACACAGCCAATGCATCCCAGGCAATGCAGCCTTATGCTTGTGCATGGGAGTCAGGGAGAGAAAATGGAGAGAAATTAATTACTTCAACCTAAAGTGCACTGACTCATTTTGTTTGTCTGAGCTGGGAGAACGAGGAAATGCAGAAAGGCAGTTAAATGCCTGAAAAATATTCATAAAGTTTGAGAAAATATAGGTGGGAGGAGTTAAGTACCCTGGTTAAAAACACAGATGGAAGAACATTTGTCCTCAGGTTTGCCAGATCACTGCTATTGCCACAGAGTTGGGAGGGGGCTTCCACATAATTTTCTGTTTTCCCGTTTTTAATACTGAGGTCTGCTTGCATATATGGATGCACAAAGATGTATCTTCTTCACAAAGGTGTGTAGAGATGGACCAGAGAGCTTTGTATGCGCAGAGCTGCAGTCTCCATCTGGACAGACTTCAGGAACGAGCTGGCCTTATTCACCTTTGGGTGCTCACTTTGAGACGTCCTGGAAGGACCTGCTTTTTGGGAACACAAAACCTGTACCGTCCTTAGGGCACTTAATTCAGACACTCCAAGTGCTGAACACTTTGTTTCCGGCCTTAGAGCTTTGTCAGTGGAGCTTAAATACAAAACTCCTCTGGGACATGGCAAAACCGGACATGGGAACTCAGCAGGCTGAGGGGTGAAGCCAGGAGAGGGAGGTGCTCTGCTCCTGCCTTGACCTCCTGTTGGCCCTGGGTATGTCTCTTAATTTTCCTTAGCAAGCAGGCAAAAAGGAGACGCAGCTGCTGAGGAAGGGATGATTACTAGATAGTGAATGAGCCAACTGTGGAATGGGTAAACAGAATAACCATGTTAATTATTCTTAGCAGTTTTTAGTCCTCATCTCCTTTTAAACGTGCTTTTTCACTCTGTGGCAACACTCAGTTGCCTTCCACTGGTGCTGCAGTGTGGCACAGTGCTGAGATTTGACTTACCAGCATCTGAAAGTGAGATGGATGGAATATAAAACTTCTATTTTGCTAAATGACCAAACACAAACACTCATCTTTGACCTCTTCCCATCCTTGTCCACCCCAGAAAGACCAACCAGAGAATGGAATAAGACGCATATAAAATATCTTTAAACTTGTGATCATCTCCCGGTAGGAGGTGTTCATATGACTTTTGAATGTTTCAGCATATCTTTAGTTCTCTTTGATTCTTCTGAGGTTATATGGGTGGTTACTGGCAGAATTATACAAATACAGCCTTCACAGCTCAGCAATCCTTGGATCCAGATTTGGAGTTCAATGTGGGTGGCATAGGAGTAAATGCCAATAAGAAGGCTAGGACAGGATTGTTACTGAAACTAAATTACTCAGTATAGAGCCTTTGCAAGATGCAATTAAAGAGACAGAAGAATATTTTGTAACTACTAAAGTGTAAGGGGAAAAACTCTTTTTTGTCATGCTGTTTTATTTTCCCTGTTTAATCTTGCCTTAAGACATACTTCTGTTACTCAATGTCAGTCAGGGACAATCAGTATCTTTCAAGTCTCTCAGCCACTTGGGGCATTTGGAAATCTTCTGTGGGAACATCTTTCTGTTCATTTTAGGGTTAAGACTTCAAATCTTGATAACTGTGTGTTCCCTTTATCGAGAGAGCCTCTACAGTGTATATAGAAAGATTCTACTAAACTTCCCATAAGTCTATGGTTTCGTATGGGCCACATCACATGACGACGAGGTATTGTCCAAAAAGTTCTTAATAAAAGCCATCACACTGGCACAATGTGGATTAATACAAAGTTGTCCAAACCTCAAAGACAATATGAGCTATTGGCTAAAGCACTGAATTGGGACCCAGGAAAGTCTTAAGTTATTGTGTCATCTTTGCCACTGTCTTACTGAGTGCTAGGTCTGCAGGATGTCCTCGTTTCCTAAGTTTCCCATCTGTTGAATGGGGATGCAGTACTCACAGACAATCTTGATGTAGCTGAAGGCACATTTTGAAAGGCAAGCATGCAAAGCAATTGGTGAGTGTCAAGTACACATGCACAGGGTACAGCTTGCATTGTGGGTAGTACTGGCACGAATTACCAGAAAGACAAAAAAAAAAGTCACAGTTTAAAAAACCTTGAAAAATCTGATTACAAAGTAAAACAGAAATATGGTTTTGGTACATTACTTCAGATTGTTACAATAACTCAACAGGTTTGTGCGCACTTGTCTGTGTGTGTGTGTATGGGCACATGTGTGTTTGGAGGGGCATGTGGGTGTATGTATATGTATATATGTTTATATAAAAATAGGTATATGCATATATATGCACACACTACTGGTAGGTCATATCTGGTTGTTTTTTTGCTTGTACAACAGCACATGTATCATACAGACAGCATCTGAGCAGGAATTGAAAGCATTTAGTGACAGCAACAAAAATGATTTGTGTTCTAGGATCTGAAAAGCAATTTTCAATTTTGTTTTACTCTTGTTTTCACCATTCAGTGCTGGTGAGTATTTCTGAACTGCCTCTCTACCAAATTTCAGTAATGTCACCTCGGCCAGCCAAAGTGCAGAGCTCAGTATCAGGCTGTAACACGTACCTATTTCATGGGATTCATACCTTCAGATTTCTCTGAGGGTTCATGAGCTGTTCATGAAAAAATAAAGAATTAAAAATTGCTATAAGTCGGGAGGGGAGGGGGAATGACCCCAAATTTGCACTGTGAACTGTTCTGCAATCACTGGCATGGCTGAGTTTTCAAGACCATCATTGCATCCCAGTGGATTTCAGAGCATATTAAATGCAGTCCTCCTGGAAAGGTTAAAAGAAGGGGTATTATCTGAAGACCTACTAGACCAGCTGACTTCAGACCTGCATGGACAATGTTGCCCCTGGCTCTGATGAGGTATAACAATTTTCAAAACGTGTTGGAGATGCCTGTGGATTTTAGAGCACTTTGAAATCCAGGTCTTAAAGGTTTGCTCTCAGGGCATAACTTTGAACCCAGAGTGCAGGAGGACAGTAAATGAGTCACAGCAAAGCCCTCTGGAAGCTGTGAAGAGCAAAATTTTGACATATGAAGCTGAACAACAGAAGGGATACAGTTGTTCTCCTTTTGAAGAGTTTCTGAAGTACTGACCCCCTCCAGTACAGCTCATGGTACGCTCATGCTGCTCCGTGCATAGAAGATAAAAAAATGATCCTCTGATTGCAGTAAGACTTGCCAGATATTAATGCTGGGCTAGTTTTTAATGGTGCGCCTAACTTTGGGCATCCATTTCTTAAACAACCTGACATTTGAAATACAGACTGTACCACAGACCCGTGTGGAATTCTCCAGTTTCTCAACATGATGCAGCAAATGTTTGCTATTTTAGAGCTCGCAGAAAAATCAGCTGTCCTACAGAATGCTGTTTTCACCATTAGCTCCAGAAGTACATCATCACATCATTAAACACTTTGCTTTCAAGACTCGTTGTCAATGAGTGTAAAAGATACATTATTTTTTCTATCCTATTGATTGATATAAGTATGATATAATTTATATATGGTGGAAAAAAAAAAAGAAACAGTGCATGGCACTTTGTAGTGGCTACCTCCCACCAGTGGAAAGCCTCCAACTTGTTTCTTTTGAAGAGATTGTAAGCATCCTACTATCCAACACGTTAGACTGAAAGAGTTGATGATTTTTTTCTCTACAGCTTGCTTTTGCAGTTGAAGGGCTTTGTGCACCTGGAGCTCCCACTGTTCCATGGCATACAAGAACATTCAACATCTCAGTGTAAAATCAAGTCTCAGAGAAGTAAAAATACAAATTGCACTTTTCCAAATCAGCGAGCAGTTTGTGATCGCTAACTTACTTGTTTTTCAGTCTAAAAATGATTCCTGTGGCACCTTGTAAATAACTTTTGTTTTGGTTTAGAAGTGCAAATCCATAATTCACAAAGCAAACAGCAATAAGCTCATTATTCAAAACCGTATTTCACAGATGTGATCATTTCAATACTAAGAAATGCAGCATGTCTTCTGATCACTACCGATCCTGCCTTCAGGTGGTTTGAGAAGGGGGTGGACGGAGGAATTTATGAACAGTGATAGCACTGTTGGATGAAATGTGTTTAAGGAACCTTCAGTATTTATGCTAAATCTACCTTTTTTTTCATGTGGTACCCTACAGTTCCATTGTGAATCTCAACCATTAATACATGATGTTACATCAAGAAACCAGAAAGGAAAATCCTGACTACCAAGAAATGCAATCCCGGATGTTACCAGATCCAGTGAATAATAAACTCAGGATGAGTAACCATCCAGATACTCCCTAGCCTGAAGTGTGGTGCTGAGTTTCAGGGTAGGGAGCACACACAAATAGGCATGAACAGTTACAGAGCTACAGAATTAGAGTTTCATGTCAGATTTGTTTTCCTGATTGATCACATCAGAAACTAGACAGAGACAACAGATGCCTCTTCAGCGCTTCACATCAAAAGTTATGTCAAGTGTTTGAATGTAAGGCCAGTCATGTATTCCAGTACTTGGCTAGTATAATAAATTGTTTGGGACGGACTGCATGCATTCACCATTCAGAGGGCTATCAAAATGCTAGGAAGAGCCTGAGATGGGAAATGTGCTTTGCTGATAGCATATTGTTTGTGCCAAAATGATCAATGAGGCTGGATTATACATGCTTCATTTTAAACTGCAGGCAATGATTGGATTTGTGAAACGCAGCAGTTTTATAGCAAAAACTTGAACCTGAAAACCTGTAGCCTATGAGAAAGGTAAAAGGAGAAATGTAAACACTCTCAAAGGATGTCAAATTTAATGTTTGGCTTCAATTTTGTTTTTCAGCTCCGATTTATTCTCTGAAGTGTGCAGCACAGTCTGGTGTTTACATACACCTCCCAAGATCAGTGCTGTTAACTGCTTTGTTTCTCTCCCAGTGGGAGGGAATGAGCTTGCACACCAGCATGATCCACAGGGCTCACGCTTCCCTTGTGGCATGTAGTCTGTCACCTCTATATCATAAAAAAATGAGAAGGGATTTCCAATTCATCTGTGACTGGTCTACTTGGTGGATGGAAGAGAAAGCGTAATCTTCTTCCCAGTCCCCTTTGCCACAATACTGCTGCCAAAACTGAAGCAGCCACACAGAGAGCTGAGGAAACTTTTAAAACTTAATTAGGGGAGAAAGCAAACAAAATAATACTATAGTGTGTTTATTTAGAGGCTGCAATGCTGCCAGAGAAACCACATAGCTTGCATTTGTAAGCTACGCTTTTCATATAAAACATATTTAATTAAAACAGGAGACAGGACAACAAGCTTTCTTCTAACTTCATTTAAGCACATGTTTATGTTGTGTTTTAAATTCTCCTTGGGTTAATGTGAAGCTGGGATAAAAGCTTAGAAGTGATGTAGCCTAGCTAGTTTTATTCCCTGAGTTTAGACTTCAGGGCCTGACAGCATGCCATCTGGAACTCCCAGGATCCATGGACACTGGTTTTCAGAAGGGGCTCACTTCTCCCCTCCTGATGCTCCAAGGCTGGTGAATGGTTTTGCATTTGCACACATATGGTCTTTTCTGCAGCTTTTCAAAATACTCATTTATTTAGTTTGGCCACCTTCTCCCTTTTTCTGTTTCTTCCCTCTGTTACAATCATCAGCATAACAATTTATGTGCGCTTTTTGTCTTCTTCTGGAAGCAATTTTAATGGATTGCAGAAGCATCTTTGCATAGCTTTACATTTTACAATGACTTACTAAGTAGACCAGCAAAACAAAGCTTTACCCATGAATGGTGCACACTTTATACTATATTTGAAATAACAAAACATGATATTTCAAACTGTATGTGAACTAATAGGAGAAATTGCAACTTTTATAGGATGTTAATGTGATTGAACAGAACAGCATATGTGGCAGGGTAACCAAGTGGATTAGTAGTATATTTGTCAAAAAGATTGTTCATAAAGGAGAAGACACACAATGATCATAATATTGACATTTTCAATTTCTGTTTGAATTGTTAGAAGCAGAAGAATTGTTTTGTAACGTCGGCCATCTTTTGGATGTTTTCTTTGATTGTTGAAACCAATAATAGCTTAAGAACAAAAAGATTTTCAGCTTGCAGTCTGATTTGGCACCACTGCCTATAAATGAAGGTGTAGGATTTTTCCCCTAAAAATATCTTGCCTGTCATTACATTGAGTTTTGATGTTCTTTAATCATTCTACCCAAAACCTTAATTTTGGATCAGTTCACAGAGTTGAACTTAGAATGTTTCAGCTGAATAGCAGATGCTTCTGAAAATGAGATTAGAGAAATCCCTCACAGCTTCTTTGCAACTGTCTTTCTTCCACAATCACCTGAGAAGTGCTGGTGCCTCTCTGCCTTGAAATCTGGAAACGGACTAAGGAGAGGAGAGTTGCAGAGCAGGAGGGTCCATGTATGAGCCTGGTGGGAAGCTGCCTACATTTGGCTTGCTGCAAAGCTCTGCTCACACATGTTCAAACAGAAACTTGACGGAGTTTGGCAGCTAAATTCCCTAAAGATTTCCAATGCATGTGTCATCTTTAAAGTCTGCAGGAGGCAAGCAGAACTTCCTCAGGAATTGCTTCTTCTGGCTGTCAAAAAAATGGGTTTTGGATGATACAGATCATACACTTCAGATGAAAGAACAAGAAATCCTGCAATGAATGAGCAGCTCAAGCATAAGCTGAACCAAAGCAGAACTTCCTTTTAATGTCCAAAAGCTATCAACATGCCAAGCATGCAATTGACTGAAGTTCAGGAGCAGCTGGCTGTCTCTCCCTTTCAAAATCATCATGTATTTTATTTATTTATTTCATAAAAAATACTGTTACTTGGTTTCATACTACTATGAGATGCACACATGAGAACCCGAAGCCACTCAGATGAGTTACACCGAATAGCATTTATTATCTCTTTTTTCCCTCACTGAAATGGAGCTTTTGAATGAAAACCATCTGTCGTGCTCTATGTACCCTGCTGCCCAGCCTGGGGCACACGAGGCACAGCCTGTGTGAAGAATGCCAGTTTCATCTGGGCCAGGCACTGACAGCTGTCTTTGCAGCCAACAGCAAACACGGTTGGTATCTTCATCAGCTTGTGTTTCCCCAAGCCTTGGGGAAAGAGATGGTCCATTTTTTAACAGCATCCATGTATAACAGTTTGCACGCCCAACTCTTTGGTGAGTTTTGAAGCAGACCGTCCCATGCTAGGACTCGTTTTGCTCCTGTTGAATCAAGGACAGAGCTCTACTTCACTTTGACACGGGCAGAAGCACCCTCCAATTACCCAGGGCTTTTCCTAAGTTGTTCATGAAACTATTCATTGTGCAGTTGTTTCCCACAAAGAAGGGATAATTCCGTGTCTTTTCAGTTTATGAAGCACACTGGAAGATGCCGCAGAATATTTAGCAGCAATTTGTGCTGTCATAACAGATCTCTGGCTTGGCTTCTGAATCAGAATAGTCTGCTTGGTCTGGAATAGTATGTAAAAAGGAACTGTCTTGAATCTATTTAAGATTTGGAGAGTTTATTAAAAATTTCATAGTTCTGAAGTAAGAGATGCATTTTTGTTGTTATCTGCAAAACGCAAAAATAGGAAAAGACATAGGAATATATGGTTTTGTTGTTTTTTTTCTTTAATAGCAGGAAATCAGACTATAACATTTATCTACAGTTTAAGGAAGAAGATTGGAGATTATCCTGTTTTTTTCCAGATGACAATACAATTTAGCTTTGTCATGACTATCAGTGGTTCTGGAAAGGAATATCATGTCATTGCATTCTATATTTAATAATTTATTTTAATTCACAAAAAGAACTCTCAGGATGCTCTTGATAATTTTTAAAATTACAGCAATTATAACAGCTCAATAAATACTTCAGCTTCATCTTCTTTAGTCAACACATTACTGATAAAAGAAAAAAATAAACACGGAAATGTTCCTCCAGTCTTTCTACATTTGGAGTTAGGACTGTAGCAAAGAACATGGCCACTCTGGCAGATTCACAGGGTCAAAATCTGTTTTGCTCCTAGCTCAGAAACATGGCTAAGCAACCAGAGCGCTTTGCCTCTATGCTTTACCACAGATCTCCTGTGTATCCTTGGGGAAAGGCTGAGATGTTAGTCACAGAATCCTAGCCACATAAATAAAGATTTAGTATATTGGCTAAGCCACTGCCTGCCTTTGTGCTGCCCTATGGCAAAGCTGATTCTGCCTCCCCAGATGCAAAGGCACTACGGGGTATGGCACAGAGATACTCTGGTCTCTTTGTAGGATCAACTCTGATTTTAGCATAACTAACATGGAGCCAGTGCTCAAAAGCCCAGCTGGATACAGAAAAATCCTTTATGTGGTATCTAAATCACATATACCCCACCACATCCTTCTATTGACAGCTGAAAAGAAGAAGGTATTAACTGCCTCTACTTGCCCAAAAGGGGTGGGATGAATCCATCTCCTGAGGTGCCTCTTTCTTTGGTGCAGGCCAAGAAGTGCTGCCAGGCCATGGAACATTTGGGTCGGCAGCACAGATGCCCCAGTGCCCTGCACAGCAGCAGTGCTTCCTGGAAGCACAGGCAGGTGTCTGCAAGAGGCAAGCGGAGGAGTTGCTCTCATGCACGTTAGCTAAAATTGTGCCTGGACTTCAGCTGTGGCACAGATATTTTGGGTCCTGATGATTGAGAAGTCATTATAAGGAAATAATACCTCTAATATAATATCTTAACAAGTTCTGATGTGCCCATACACAAGGGATATAGCATTCAACTACCTCTGCAGCCTCTACACATACCCTGACAGTGCAGAGCCTTCAAGGAGTTCGGGATATAAAAACAATTAATGGGCAAAGGCTGACAACTTAGTCTGTTACCAAGGTGCTTGCTGATCCTAGAGCTCTATCTTCTGCTCCATGAGGAGTTTACTTTGCTCCTCTGTCAGTGCCTAGTGAAGGCTGAAGCAACCCAGTGATGCACAGATACTGCAAAAATCCTTCTCTTCTGCTGGGCAGGAGACACCTGCCCCTGAGGATGGGCAAAATGGGTTTTGGTCTCTGTGGACAGAAAGACAAGGTGTAAAAATTGTTAAAGATCACAGATCTGGCTGAAGCATCATGGTCAGTATTTGAGCCACAGAGCAATCACCCAGTAGAGGGCTTAAGCAGGCCACTAAAGGAAAAGGACTCCTAAAAAGCCATGCAGGGTGGATGTAGCAAGGAGAGAGCCATCAACATGCAACATAAGTCTGGTGGTCATTATATAGAAATAAATTTAAATAAATTCTGCAAATGAAGGCAAAAAACCTGATAAAGCAAATGAGGTTCTTAACCTCAGTCTTTAAAAAATCTGAAGATACTGAAGGGCACAGGGGTAGACAAAATGCATCAAGTCTAGAAATCCTCCCTTAAAGAAATGTCTGTAGAAAACACAGTTTGAAAATATAGCAAGACCAAACAACTTGAGGCTCAGGACTCTCCTGGCAGGGCCCATCTGTTGAGAGCATCACAGGCACAAACAGAACAGGAAACTGAGACTGAGAAAAAAGTGAAACTACAACAGTTTTAACGTTTGTGTTACTGGGAACTTCAATTTTCCATCACTGAAGTACTTAGGAGAATAAATAAACATCAAGAAATGGTAGTGAGGGAAATAGTCCACAGTTTGCTCTTTCATCTGTTGCTCACAAATAATGACTTGGGCTTTTGATGAGGCAGTGTATTTTTATGGCATTTCTGAGTATTCTGACAAAGCTTAATGCCCTCTGGGCCTATGGAAATGTTTCCTTTTTGTTTTGAAGCATCAGTGATTGGATTGGCTGGAAGAAGCCTAACAGGCACCCCTGATGAGGCAGGGCTTTTGTCACTGCTGCCACCGCCTGATCTTCAGACTCTGCTTTTACCAAAATACCCACAACTGTTGACATTTGAAGATTTTTCCACGTGGGTAGGTTGGATGTGATGTTAAGCAGCTGAAAAAACTCTATGGAAAGCTGGGGAGCTGGAGCTCAGGATGTAGATGTAATGAAGGTACCTGGAAGGTAACAAAGCAGAGCTTGGTGGTAACAGAGGTAGCATGAAGTCCTGGGCAGCTGCATGGAGGCAGTGAGATTTCTTACTACGGCTCCTCTCATCTGTCAGCCATGCTTAAAAGTGCAGATAAATGAAACCTAAGCTTGGTTTTAGTGGACTAATTAATTTGTGCCAAATTCTGCCCAGGTACAAAGTGCAGTTTGTTTCTCTGGTGGTGAAAACAGAGCTAAAAATCAACTGGGTTTTAATTTTTTATCGTGACCCCTGCCATCTGCACTCAGTCTTTTTGAAACAACGCAAATTGCTTGTTCATCCTCCACCTATTTTAAATGTAGCATTTGCAACTGAATTTCTTGGTAACCTTTTAAAGACTGCACAGATGAACAGGTGCAGATGAATTTTCGGCAGACTCCAAGTTAGTTTGTTCTACTTTTTTTTAATTGGAAGCCTTGTTCATCAGTACTCCATGTGCAGTTCCACTGCTGCTGCTGAACCCATGACACAGTCATTTTCCTCCTTCTTGGTAGCTGGTGCAGCACTGTGTTTTTGATTTTGAGCCTGGGAACAGCGCTGATAACACCAGTGTTTTCAGTTACTGCTTGGTAGTGTTTTGGTCTGGCCAAGGACTTTCTGAGCCTTATGCTCTGCCAGGGAGGAGGGGAAGCCGGGAGGAAGCAGAGGACAGGACACCTGATCCAAACTGACCAAAGAGGTATTCCATACCACAGCACAGTCATGTCCAGGATGTAAAAATGGAGAGCAGAGATCCTTCCGGGTCAGGGATGCACTGTGGGGTTGGGCTTGACATCGGGTGGTGAGCTGTTGTATTCTTTTTCCTTGTATTTCCCTTGTCATTATTATTATTGGTGGTAGCAGTAGTGGTTTTGTGTTATACTTTAGTTACTAAACTGTTCTTATCTCAACCTGTGGGAGTTGTGTTCTTTCGATTCTCCTCCCATACCGCCAGGAACTGGGGGGAAGAAAAAGGGGGGAGTGAGTGAGCAAACTGGTTGAATTATAGTGGCTTAAACCACGACACACTTTTAAAGTTAAATTCATTAACATTCAGTGGACCATCTCCTCACTGCATTAATAAAAGAATCTGATTTTTAAAATGCATGTGTACACGCACACAAGTGCATGCTCCATCCCTGGCAGTGTTCAAGGCCAAGTGTGATGGAGTCTTGGTTTAGTGTGAGGTGTCCCTGCCCATGGCAGGGGGGGCTGGAACTAGATGATCTTAAGGTCCTTTCCAGTCCCAACTATTCTGTGATTCTATGCACACAGACATACAGCCAAACAGAAAATTCAAATGGATGAGTTCGTCATTGTTTGTCTCCTAATTTTGCATTTCTGCAATGTATTGTAATTTGGAATTGAAATACAGTGGGATTGAAAGGCTGGACCAGATGATCCTTGAGGTCCATTCCAACCTGGTATTCTATGGTTCATTGATATAAAGCAGAGCTTTAGCTCCACGACGTCCCTGTACTCCGCAGCCACTGAAGCCGGCAAAAGGGCATCCTTCCCCCCGCTGCAAGACCCCCGCCCTGGCCTGCCCAGCCTTTCCGGGTCCAGCTCTGCCCGGGCTCTGCCTTGCCGGGAGCTCGGCCCCCTCGCCCCGCCCCCGGTACGGCCGCCTCAGGGCTCCGCCGGGCCCCGCTCCGCCGTCGCCATGCCGGGCGGTGCTCGGCGTCTGTACCGGCGGATCCTGCTGCTGCACCGGGCGCTGCCGGCGGCCCTGCGGGCGCTGGGGGACAGCTACGTGAAGGAGGAGTTCAGGAAGCACAAGGCGGCGGGACCTGCCGAGGCCCAGCGCTTCCTGCGGGAATGGGAGGCAAGTGCCCGCCGCCTCGCGGGGCTCGCTCTGACCGGGCTCGCCTCCCGGGCCGAGGGCACGTGGCGTGGCTCCGAGCCCGGCCCTCGCTGCCGGTGGGTGCCGCGCAGCCGCCGCTTGTCTGCCGCCTCCCCCGGCCGGGGGTCGCCGGGGAGGCCCGCGCAAGGCTCCGGCGCTTGGCCCGGTCGGCGGGACTCACAAGTCGGCCTTTAGCAGGACCTGCTGTTACCTGTGGCAGCAGCGGCAACAGCTTCCGGACTTCGCGTTGTTTAAGGACATATGTCCTAGAAAGGGAGATAGGAAATGCCTGTTCGTTACTTCGCTGCTTGTGGCCACTGAGGTGTGGACAGCGGGTTTGAGTGCTTGGGGTGTCTTTCTCTAGCACACTCCTCCGAAGGGTGAATGTGTTAGAGTTACAAAATTCCCCGTAATTCTGCATCTCTGGACAGGCTGTCATTTATGGTTCATATATCCTTGGTCCTATACTTGTGTGTACAGTTATGCGCAAGTATATATAGCAGAATGGCAAGTTACATAATTAGCTATATATATGTATATAAAAATAGAAGCTCAATTATATGTATAATTTATAATAATACATTATATAAATGTATATATTTATAACTACATGCATAGCTAATTGTATAATTATAACTAGCTAAATACATAGGTGTAAATAGCTTCCCCATGAGCTGAGAGGGCTGGGCTTGTTCAGCCTGGGGAAGAGAAGGCTCCAGGGAGACTTTATAATGGCCTTCCAATTCCTAAAGGGGCCTAAAATAAATCTGGAGAGGAACTTTTTACAAGGGCGTATAGTGACAGGACGAGGGGGAATGGCTAAACTGAAAGATGGGAGAGTTAGGTCAGACATTAGGAAGAAATTGCTCACTGTGGTGGTGGTGGGACACTGGCACAGGTTGCCCAAGGAAGTTGTGGCTGCCCCATCCTTGGCAGTGTTCAAGGCCAGGCTGAACGGGGCTTTGAGCAACCTGGTCTAGGTGGAAAGTGTCCCTGCCCATGGCAGGGGGTTGGAACTGGATGATCTTTGAGGTCACTTCCAACCCAGACCATCCTATGAACTTGAGTTTAATTTCTGAGTGACACCTTTTTTTGGAGTGTTTCCTAAGGTAACAAGTCTCATGTGAACATTGCTTCTCTGCTTTCCCTCTGCCGCCTTGCCCCCTTGAATTCAGTGCCCAGTTTCACCAAGACAGGAAAGGAGATCATTTGCAAGTGATAAATGTGTAAGGAGTTTCACAAATAGCAGAGGAAGGAGACTACTGAGGTGCTTTCCCTGCATGCCTGATTCCGTGTGATGCCACCATATTAATAGACCCCCCCAAATCTACAGCAAATGTTAGCGATGCTTCTCAGAGGAAAAAGTCAAATTAGAACATGAAAACAACTCCAAGAGGCTGATCTACAGGCAAGGTTTCCATTGACTTTTTGTGTTCGTTGAACTGCTGTTTGGTAGTTTTCTGTGGAAGAAAATTGTATGCTATTCAGTCTTGGAGGCTGGTTAGCACAGGTAGTGTGCAGTGCCTCCTGCTTTGCCAGCAGAATGGTGGCGCGTTGAAATCTGACACATGCCTTCTGCCTGCTGTAGCTGGAATCTTGGGGGTAAAGCAGCTCTCTGGTGCTGGGGCATCAGGGGCCAGCAAGAGAACACTGCCTGGTATTCCTTTCATAGGAAAGGAATGGAAGGAATACACCTATTCCTTTCCTTTCATAGGAAATGAAATTCCTTTTTCATAGGAAAGGAATAGGTGTACTTTAATTGCCTCTTGCCAATTAATAGAACCCTGGATCAGGAAAATCTGTATCTGTCTCTCAGATGTACCTAATGGTATTGTGATGCTCAATTGCCGTTTTCTTGCTATTGCCAAAATGTTTCCACATCACTGCTTCCAATTTTAGCATGATCTAAAAAGACGAGTTGCAGGTTACTATTTTCAGTGCTAAAATCTCTGTTAAAATAGTTTTAGAAAAGGAAGAAAATGTTTAGATTGAAATATCTTTAGCCATTTCTGTGAAGTAAAC
This sequence comes from Myiopsitta monachus, assembly GCA_017639245.1. Classification (NCBI taxonomy): domain Eukaryota; kingdom Metazoa; phylum Chordata; class Aves; order Psittaciformes; family Psittacidae; genus Myiopsitta; species Myiopsitta monachus. The sequence continues at coordinate 6,207,581 of CM029919.1, forward strand.
AAGTAGTGAAAATGTTTCTCAGTTTTAAAATGTTGCAAGTGTAGATTATAGGGAAAACTGGGAAAAGATTAGACTACAAGGAACAGAAGTCGTATTTTGAAACCTGATGTTTAGTGCTGCTAGCTATGAAGGAAACTAATAACTGTTTTGAGTGTGTGCGTATAAAGAACTTTGCAAATATGTCTGTCTTCTAACAAGATGCTGGGAGATACTGGAAACTACATATGGTTGATACGGCTCTTCTCATCTTTAATTTTTGTTTTGTTCTTGGATTTTTTTTCCACCCCTGAATAATCAGGGTGGAATTTAAATTGGACTTCCACATTTTTGGCCTGTAAGACTCATGCTGCATCTTACGCTGTGCTGTGGTTTCCAACCTCTTGAAAACTTAAGACTGGATGACTGACGAAGGTGGTCTGTAGGCAACTTTGATTAGGTGTTCCAGGCTCGTAGGATTTGCATGTACAAAGACTGGACACCAAACACAATGTAAACAATCAAATGTTCTAGTCTGTTTATTGTTAGTGTAAAGCAAATATATGTATATATTAATGTGAAGGAGGTTACATACATACCAACCACTCGTTGCATAGGATACCGCCAAGCAAGAGAAGGAGATGGAACATGTTGCCCAGTCGGAGGGGTGGTAAGCAGTGCATCATCATGGTGTTGGCTGAATCAAGATGCGCATCTGGCCTGCTCACCTGTCCATCACTGCGCAGGTCCTTATATCCACCCTTGGGTTGGAGTGGAAAATTACCAGCTGCTACATCAGTGCACCTGTGGCCAGCATGTGAACAGAGGTTTACTGGTATAAGACTCCCTTTTGCTAACAGTGGTGTTAACTCCTGTATTTTCAAGGTTATGTTCCCACAGCCTGTGCCAAACTACTTATTCTATTTTTGTGTGTTTCACCACGGACATCTGTTTCGTCTGTCGTCACTGACACATTAGGTAACAGAGAAAGACACTCTAGTTGGAGTCCTCTTTGCACAGTTCCTGGGCAGCAGGACTCTTTTTTAATCAGAAATAGGCTGGAGGCTCTAGAGCATTTCTTGCAGAACACATCAGTGTGCCCGCAAAGCACCCAGTTGTTCAGGTGAGATAGGCTACTTCACATACATGAACAGTAACTGTACTTCTTGCCTCTGTGTCTTGATTAAAAAGAAACAAACACAAAAGCAAACATTAAACAAAAAACCCCAAACCAACAAACAAACCAAGCAAACCAAACAAATCACTTCAGCATTAATACACAATGGTGTTTATATTTATTTCCCTTAGGGGAAGGGTTAAATGCAAAGTTACAGCTCTGTTAACAGTATTTTGGTGTGTTGCATGTCAAGCACTTTTCTTCCGTATTTACTTGTTCATTAAGTTATGCTTATACCTTTCTGTATGTACTTCAATGTTGGCCATACTCAACTTCCATCTGGAAGAGTTATTTCCTCATGTCTTCTGTTGCATGCAGGTTGTCTAGTACAGAGTGGCATGATGTCTCATGTTACAGAAAAATGGTATTCAGAAATATATATTAAAATAGTATATCTTACTGTATATTCACCAGAGGGTAAAGATTAGGGATATGATGATTGCATCAGTGTTTCTTGACTTTTTATAAGGACTCTTGTATGAAGTTTAATCTTAATAAGCCATCCCATATGTTTTTTGAATTAAAATTTCCAAGGATGGCTTAATATGACATGAAACTACTTATTTTTGTTAAAACTCTTCAGGCTTTTATTGGATAGTCAGACCTTCTTTGTGTGCTTGAATATACTAGTTCATAGTCTGTGGTATGCTTTTTTTGTCCTCCAATTTGATTCATATTTGCTAATTTTTTGGTTAATAGGCCTGGCATTTTTACCACATTATGGTTGTGCGATTATGATTCCCTCCTCCCTGCCTTGGTATTTAAATAATTCAAGGCAACTGCATTTATTGTTTAGCAGAAAAAACAAGCTGAGCAAACTCCCTTTATTTCTTGTGACACATGATGAAAAACCTATCGGGTTGTACTGTTAAAAACTTTAAGATGAACTGTTAAAGAAATGTTAATCTCATAGGGCATTCAAGCAACTGTAGCTTTTCATACTGCTGCAGTTCCTTAATAGGAGATTCTGTTCTGTGGCTTTTGGGAAGAACCCTAATCTCAGTTCAGGGCCTGAATACTCAGCCTGTTTTTCAGACAGGGGCACAGGCATTTTGAATATTCTTACAGTCCTTCTTACAGATGGAACATTAAAGGGAGATTTCTAAGATTTACTTTAAAATTAAATGGGAGGAAAAGAGGCAAAAAGGCTCCTAAATGGTATTGTCTTAACATGTGAATGATTTATATTGTTTTCACATGGAGGAGTTGAGAAGGGATCACCTTGTTTGCCCTGCAGCGGAATTGAGTGGTTTAGTGTTAGAACCCAGTTGTAGAGATGGGCAATGTCATTTTATGGGAAACCTAAACTGACTTGTTTGTGTTGACAAAATGAGGTAACTATCCTTTGAATATTCTTGGAAGGCTTCTTAAGTGAATAAGTGTGTCTTGGTATTCTCTGGGAAGTGTTAAAGGGTAGTACAGGGAAAGCAAGCTTTGTTGTTCAGGAATTATAGTTGTTCAGATAGAAAGGAACATATATTGTTTATATATTTAATTTCAATCTATTTTGTAAATATTTAATATTTTAATTAAAAGAATTGGTAATAATTTACAGGAGATGTCTGATACAGTTAGATTGATAGTGATTATTGGAATGCTATTGAATTAATGTTGACAGATATGATGAAGTAGTTCAAGTCTTCTAAATCTTACAGTAGCTAATGAGAATACTTAAGAATAGGTAGTACTAAGATAATATTGATTACTTTATTCCAAGTTACAAATGATACTATGTAGAATATTCAGCTATGTAGTTTCAGTAGTAATTTGTTTTATATAATTCTCCTTTTAATTTTGAAAATGAACATACTTAGGCTTGTTTGAAAAGTCTGACCCTGTAGATGGGAAGGTCTGGACTATCTTGAGATTAACAGAATCATTCTGCAGAATTACATGAAATGTTCTCATGCCTAATAGATTGAATAAATTGCCTTTGAAGTGCTTTGGCCACTCTTGACTCTGAAAGCCTTTTCATAAGTTTTCAAATGAACTGAGACTGATTTGGGAGCTGGCATCTGCTGTTGTGTGTTCAGAAGAAAGGTGACTTTTTTTCATTCCTGGTAACAAGTCTAGGCATTATATTGGTAAAATTAAGGTGGAATTATATCTATCTGAGAACCTGATCATGTAGCCTTTCAAGAATGGCTGATTTTTATTCAGTATGTTGTTTGATAAGATGCAAGTAATTGTCATTCATCAAATCTCTTTTCCATTGCCCATGTGGCTTTGTAGTATGTAGTTTGCTAGGGTGATTGTGGGATGGTCTCATTGTTTCCCAGGCAGTTGTTCTGATATATCTTTTTCTGCTTGTGAGTGGATACTCTACAGATTTTTTTGCTTCTTAATTCCTTGGGCTACTAAGGTCTTTCCGCCCCTTATTGATTTATTTGTAAGCTACTGGCACTGATAAATACATCAAGATGTTGAAAGGAGAATTTGAAGAGCAAATAGGCAAAGAAAGTTGGATGGGTAGAAAAGGAAGCTGTGGCCAGTGCTGGAGTCAGATTGGATAGGAATGGGACGTGTGGGTTGCCCTTTATAGTGTCTTTCAGCAAACATATAGGTTGCATAAGTCTAAACCTGCTGCTGATTTTCTGTATTCTGCTCTCAGGTTCAGTGAAGTACGTTATATAAGTGACCTTTTCTTTGCCTGACAAAGAAATACATTTTTTTGGAAGTGAAATACAACTTTAAGGTTTTTGCCAGTTTATGACTTTAATAAAAGTTGTGAAATAGGATTTAAGAGTACTATGTCACTGGAACATTACCAGATACACTGGAATTTGCTTTTAGTGATTTTTATGGCTATCTGGATGAAAACCCTCTTATTAAGAGTAAATTCCTGCTGAGACTTACGTATTTAACCTCCACTTAGGGTGTTCACTGGGTATTAATTTGTAAGAACTAAATTGGAGACAATTTCCTCTATTTTCTTTGATATTTCTCAAAAGGCAGGAAAGAGTTTCTCAGTTCTCTGAGAAATGTGGAGTTGTGGCTGATAAATTGAAGAGCATGTGAGATTTGGATATGATCAGCCACAGGAAATCAGCTTGCTGCTCTGACCTTGGTGTTCATGGTGGCCTTCTTTGCTGTAAGGTTTGAAGTCTACCTGTGTAAGATTGCAGTTTGGTGTACCTGTGATTCAGTGAGTTTCCTGAACCAGCGTTCCATGTGCAATTGTCCCTTTGACCAAAAAAATAAAAGCAAAGGTTGATCACGTGGATCCCTATAGCAAAGTTTCATGGTAATAACGTCCTTTTCATGTTATAATATTACTTCCATCCTGTCAGTGCTCCTTCAAATTTGGATTTAGAGAAGGAGCTGGTGTCTGTCTCCTCTTCTGTGGATAATAAAGGCAGCCTGTGAGCCTTCTCATAGCATAAAAGCTTGAGTCAACCTGGTGGATTCCCACTAACTTGTGTGTGGTGCATGCCCATCACGGGAAGGGACATTTGATGCTTCTCATCTGGAGAGCATTGTTCTCTGAGATTCATCTGCCCACTGCTAAGGCCAGTAATTTCTTGGTGTACCTACTGGTGTGGGATAGCATCTGATTAACTTTTCTTGTTTAACTTTGTTATCTGTAAATAAACTGCATTGGTTTTGTTTTTGGTGTGTTTTTTTTTTTTTTCAGGTTTATAAAATGGTGTGGTCTGGGGTTGATGGAAAGTGAGACTTAAAGACAAATGTAGGATTTTTCATTAGACCTTTACTGTATTTTCCAAATCTAAAACTTCTTAAGTTGTGGCATCAGTACTCTTAATGCTTCTGTCATGTTACTATGACAATTATCTCTTTATTATCATACCTACCATTGCATGTAGCTAGTCAGATGGCTGTCCTGATAACTGTGCCTGTCTGCCAGTTGGGGTTTTTATTTACAACTGTTATGACACAGCAGGAAATAATATCTGAGTCATTGGGATCACATCAGACAGTAATGTCAGTCACTTGCATGTGCCAGTCACCTCAAGTCACAATACACTGCGTGGTAAATTCCATTGAGGTGGTAGAACTTTGTATGAATATGTGGTTTGCAGATAGGTTTATAAATGTCACATTTTTTGATTGTTGCATGCATTTGTAAAGTATATAACATGCCTTTGATATTTAACATATGGCATCACATAAACCCCAGCTGAAATTTGTTGGCAGAATACAGTAATTTTTCTTAGTTATAACTTAGATGGAGAAGTTTATATTGCTGTGGAAGTGGGATAGGTCTCTGATGCGTAAGAGTTTATTCCTTGCATTGAGTGGTACTGGCTTAGGAAATGAGCAGAGCAGATTTATGTTAATGCTCTGAGATTTGAAGACACTGTAGAAGTTATGTGTATGCCTGCTCATGGATACTTTCCTAATGAATGCAGGTTTGTGGCAGCTAGTGTGTGATTCTATCTGTAAATAAGAAATGGGAATGATCAGACATGGTAGAAGCAGAACCAGCAATGGAGTGTTTGCAGAGTTGTCAGTTTAAAAGGTAATTCAGGTTTCCATCTAGTGGTGGTATAAAATTCTGTCCAAGCAATATGAGAGACAGCATATGCATAACCGTGCTAGGTAATTTACTGTAGTACTTGTGTATGTGTTTGATACTTAGGAAATCAAAAGTTTTTATTATGTATAAATTATATACCAAATAGCACATAATTCTTAGGGCCACCAGATTCTTTTAAGTTAGAGCTGTAATGATCAGCAATCCATTGTTTTGGCAGTGTGCATTCAGATCCCTGAGTACTCTGACTTGAGCAGTTTATTTTACTTGCTGCAAATTAGCCTGATTCTGCTTTTTCTGTGTTCCTGTACAGGCATTTCAGAAAGTTTAACTTGGTACAGGATACAGAAAGAAAACTGGTATCTTAAAAAATTGTCTTTTGAGTTGTATGCATGCAAATACGAATCTTGTTAGATTTCTTGTTTCATCTTAGACTTAAAAAAACACCCCACAAAACAAAGAGGAAATGGGTATTCTGATGGCTTTGCCCCCATCCTGATGTTCTGTCAGGAGCTGTCTTTTTTATTATTTAAAGTTCTTTACTGTCTTTTTTATTATTTAAATTATTTGACAATAGAGTTTAGAGAACCGTACTAGGTTATGTATTCAAGTGAATATAATATTGAGGTAACTAATCCACAAATCCTTTGAACTTTGTTGTATTTTAAGACAATGTAGCAGGTCAAACTGACAAACTGAGTATGAATTGGAATTGCAAATGTATAAGGATTTCTGCTTGTTTGCATTTTATTGACACGTTTCTCCTAGCATTTGCTTGGTACTTGTGTGAATATCGTCAGCCTGTAGTGTTTGTAAGCATAGTAGTTTTCCTATGTTTTCAGTGCATTTCTACTATCAACACTGTAAATACTGCCAACTTTCCACAAGTGCTGTCAAGTATCATATTTTGTAATTACTGCCATAATATTATGAGTGCTGTAATTGCGTGCACTGTATAGATGTGCTTTTCTGTCCTGTGTAGACACAAAATTGATATTTTCTGCGAGTTAAAATGGAATCTGGAGCACATATGAATAATTGTTTCAGAATTGATTTTTTTTTCTTTTTTTTTGTCTGTTTTGCCTTTTTTTTGTTCTTTCAGCATGATGTGAGGTGTCTGCACAAGCAGCATTATGCAAACTGGAAGATTTTTGAAGCCTTGAATGTGTGTATCACATCTGAATAGGGAGCTCTACTTAGGACACATTGATATGTTTGGATGCATTAATGGATGAAGATTTTTTTATAATGTTAATATAATATTATATAAAAGTCAGTTAATATGGTTTTTTGCAAGAAGCTGAACCTGAGATTTTGACTTCATAATCTTGCGTTTAGTAGTATCTTTGTCAATCTTCATGTTGTTTTAGCTGTCTTTTGTGATGCCAAGAGCTTTGGCTGTTTTAGTGCTGAAACTGACTGTATCTGCAATCATACATCTTCTAATTGATACCCTGCTGTTTATATAGCTCACTCCTGGAAATACACTGAGCAGAAAATTTCGGCTGAAATATTTTTATTTCTGTGTCTCAGAGCTGCTAATTTCAAACTGCATTTTTTGAAACATACAATTTGGAAAACATATTTAATCATAGTGCCTGATAAATCGTTTGAATCTGCAGGTTTTTAAAGGTCATTTCCAGAAGTAAGTGGAAAAAAAATGAAAAATGAAAAAAAAATTGAAAAAACCTGATGAAATCCATCCGCGGGTCCTGAAGGAGCTGCAAATGAAGTTGCTGAGCCACTGTCCATCATATTTGAAAAGTCATGGCAGTCAGGTGAAGTTCCCGATGACTGGAAAAAGGGAAATATAACCCCCATTTTCAAGAAGGGGAAAGTGGATGACCCGAGGAGCTACAGAGCAGTCAGCCTCACCTCTGTGCCTGGCAAAGTCTTCGAGCGGATTCTCCTGGAAGGCATGCTGAGGCACATGGAAAACAGCAAGGTGGTTGGTGACAGCCAGCATGGCTTCACTAAGGGGAAATCCTGCCAGACCAATCTGGTGGCCTTCTATGATGGAACTATGAACTGATGGACAGGGGTAGAGCAGTTGATGTCATTTACCTGGACTTGTACAAAGCGTTTGACACTGTCTCACATGACATCCTTGTCTCTAAGCTTGGAGTAGACATCAATTTGATAGGTGGACCACTGGGTGGATAAAGAACTGGCTGGATGGCCGCATGCAAAGAGTTGTGCTCAATGGCTCAATGTCCAGCTGGAGATCAATAACGAGTGGTGTCCTTCAGGGATGGGTGTTGGGACCGGTCCTGTCCACCATCTTTGTCGGTGACATGGACAGTGGGATTGAGTGCGCCCTCAGCAGGTTCGCCGATGACACCAAGCTGTGTGGTTCGGTTGATACCCTGGAGGGAAGGAATGCCATCCAGAGGGACCTTGACACACTTGTGAGGTGGGCTGATGCCAACCTCATGAAGTTTAACCATGCCAAGTGCCAGGTCCTACAGCTGGGTCGGAGCAATCCCAGGCACAGCTCCAGGTTGGGCAGAGAAGAGATTCAGAGCAGCCCTGCGCAGAACTTGGGGGTGTTGATTGATGAGAAACTGAACATGAGCCGGCTGCGGTGTGTGCTCACAGTCCCGAAAGCCAACCGTATCCTGGGCTGCATCAAAAGGAGCGTGACCAGCAGGTTGAGGGAGGTGATCCTGCCCCTCTACTCTGCTCTCGTGAGACCTCACTTGGAGTATTGTGCACAGTTCTGGTGTCCTCAACATCAAAAGGACATGGAACTGTTGGAACGAGTGCAGAGGAGGGCCACGAAGATGATCAGGGGACTGGAGCACCTCCCTGTATGAATATAGGCTGAGAAAGTTGGGGCTGTTCAGCCTGGAGAAGAGGAGGCTGCATGGAGACCTCATAGCAGCCTTCCAGTATCTGAAAGGGGGCTATAGGGATGCTGGGGAGGGACTCTTCATTAGGGACCGTAGTGATAGGACAAGAGGTAACAGGTTCAAACTTAAACAGGGGAAGTTTAGATTGCATATGAGGAAGAAATTCTTTCCTGTAAGGGTGGTGAGGCACTGGAATGGGTTGCCCAGGAAGTTGTGAATGCTCCATCGCTGGTGGATGTTCAAGGCTGGGTTGGACATAGCCTTGGGTGACATGGTTTAGTGTGAGGCGTCCCTGCCCATGGCAGGGGGGTTGGAACTAGATGATCTTAAGGTCCTTTCCAACCCTAACTATTCTATGATTGTATGATTCTAAGTAAGATAATGATATTTGTAATGAAATATCCATTGTACTAAAAGTAAGTTAGAAGTGATACTAGGAGTTACTGAGTGCTGTTTTTTAGGCTTCCTGGTATGTGGGGAGCTTGAGTCTGGTTAATATGCTCCTTTTTTGTTTCAGGGGTATTAGTGGGAGACAGAGCAGACTGAGGTAGAAGAGAGCATGATGCATTTTCCCCCTCCCCTGCAGTACCTAGCTGAATCTGTATAATACCTTCTAAATAGATGTTGCACCCATTTTTCACGAGTGACTAGCAACTGATCCTTCAGATGTAGATGCGTATTCCCTTGCTCTGTGTGAATTCCTGAATGGTGTAAAACCGATGTATTAGTTTTATGCTATTTTATACTATTTTTTTCTTCTTTCTGAACTGCTCTGTTCCATTATTTAGAGGAAGTGAACAAATCATGAGGTTACCACAACTTTACTTTTCTTTTTTTTTTTGTTTTTCTGAAGCTGAACCACAAGTAAGGCTGGTGGAAACATTTGAACTTACGTCCCCATCACCATTGCTTCTTTGGTGATGTCATGACTTGAAAACATTGAATTGTATTAACAGTGTTGTGAATTGTGTTGATAGTGTTGATATCTGCATGGAATGAACCAGAGTAATTTCTGTGGACCATCAAATACTATTTAGCACATAATCACTTTCTTGCTTTGTGTGATTGCATAGCATGTGGTCTTCATAACTGAATTGAGTTGTATGCTGTTTTATGTATATTCAATGTTCATCGAGGTAGGAATTCATATTACACTGGCAGCTGATTATGAGAAATGAAAAGTATCCTTCCTGAGGTTGCAGTTTTTGAAATGTACACAGTGATGGCACCAAATACTTAAATTGAGAAGGCTTGTTCCTGTCCTAGAGAAAAGCAAGATATTGAATGTGCAAATATAAGCTAGAATTTTCACAGATTATATTCTTGTTATTTATTAAAATACAGATTGAGGGTTGTTAATGTACTGCTGCAGATTTTGAGTATTTTTAATGCAAAAACTTTTCCGTGGTTTCCACATGGTATAGCCATAATGTGTCCATAATATGCTTTCTGGTCCTGATTTCCATTGGGGTAGTTTGCTACCCCAGTAGAGAAACACAGCAGCAGCTACCCCAGTAGTCTGCAGTGTTTAGTATGACTACCTTTCGATACCCTGACAGGGAAAAGGGCACTTAGAACACTCTGTTATCCCTTGAAATGGTGCCCTGGCACTTTTGGTTGGCTAAGGGTGAAGTTTGCTTTTCTGAAGCCGATTTTTATTTTTCTCTATTGGAGAAATATGTCTGACCTCCCTGCAAAGAGATCTCATGTATTCTTCCTCACTTCCTTTTTTAGGGTGCTTATCTAATTCTGTGATAATTTTTACTCAACTTGCTTTTCCCAGTTGGATTTGTAGGTGAGTCAAACTTGCAATGGAGAACCAGCCTGAGATAAACACCCTGCACGAGCGTCCATGATATTTAAAAAATGACAAAAATATGCTAAGCACATTGTAGGAACTTTATAAACTGTCAGGGTATGCTCCACATTTTTCAACAGATTCTGGCATGGTAAAAGTTCCTATTTTCTTGCAGTTGGAAAGTTCTTGGAGTCTTCTTTTCTCATAGTCTTTGATTAAACAGTCCAGCGTGACAAGTTTGCTTTGTTTGTTCTTCTTCAGGCTTTTCTCTGGCACGTTTATCAGCTTAAATACTTTATTCTTCCTGTACTCCTTAATGGGTGTGTGTTTTTGACATACCATATAGCATTTTGTTCTTTCTTTTCCCCCATTGTATTCTTTCTTTCTAAGTTCTCATCTTGTAATCTATATCAGTAATGTAAGTTTTCTAGCAAGCTGTCTTGTCAAAGGAATTACCCTTAGTACCCCAATCAGTGATGGTGCCTAGGCTGTGTCTTGAGCTCTGCACTGAGATGTGCACAGCAGCTCCCTGGTTTCCACCTTTGGGCTTCTAATGCCGTGGGGCTTGGAAGGGAGTTGGGAAGTGCTGTGCCCAGGTCCCCAGTGAGGTGATGAGGACACCAGGGCTGAGTTTTATTGTGAGCAAGGCCTATGTTTACCAACAGCAGCCTCCCTTAGTTTCTAAAAGTCTTAACAACTGGGTGATTGCTGATGTTTCAGATCAACATTGGATAATGGTAGTTGGATGACCAGCTTTAGCAAATCTGATATCAGATGTCCTATGTTACAACGTGCGTGACATAAAAGTACACCTTTGCTTTCTTCTGTGGTGTCATGAAGTGAGATAATGATTGCAGTACCTTTCTGCTCTGGCTTTGTCCGACTAACCTGGCAGCTGAGAAGTGTCGTTACCGTTATAAAACTCTGCTCAGCCACAGTGGCCACCGGTAGAGTATCCCCTAGAGTATCCCCAGAGAAGAGGGAGCCTCAGTATGTAGATGCAAACCTCTTTTTTTAAATTGTGTTTTTTCATAAGGGATCTGTTAAGTTCTAAGGTGATGATATGTTTGGAAGCATATAGTAATGGCCCAATATGTGTATTTGTTTTTCAGTGAAAGAAAAACTTTATTGTTAATAATGCCACAGTTTAGATGCTGCTGCAAAGTATGTTGGTATTGCATGGTACTCTTAAGAGTATGTTTTCTTTAAAAATGAGAAAACAGTATAAAACCATATCTATTCCTACTTTCATTCCTGGACATGAGTGAAACATTTAAAGGGAATCTCTTTCTGTTTTTAATTCCTTTCTGAAATGAATATGGTATTGGTCAGTCATCCAACATGATATCTTAGGCCAAAAAACTGTAGTCTGCCACAGTTGCAGAAGCTGTGTCTTATAAGAATAGCACCTCGTCAAAAGTGTAAGTTGGCTTTAGGCTGTGGTACAAGCAGGTTGCTCTAAAACTCAGGATGTTCTGGTTCATGGTGGAATGACTTGTTCTGTGCATGTACTCCACTTACAGTAGTTTAAATTTGATTTAATGCTTAGAATTAATTTAATATGTTTAGCAAATCACGACACTCGGTTGTTCTCTGGGCCTGTTGAATTTTTAAATGCAGTTCATTCTTCTCAGCAAAGTACCGTAGTGAGCTTTTTACCATCCATTACAGTGAGTCATTGTAAGAATTTATTGAAGAGATGCGTGATGTGAAGAGTTTTAATTAAATAACAAACGTATATTTTGTCCTTAGAGGTTTACAAAGTGCTGGCAATGTTGTTCTAGTTCATGGGCAATTCAGTACCATTGCTGTAAGTGAAGGACTTACATTGTTAAGCATCATCATCTTATTAGCCAAGAAGGAAGTGAAAGTTGCTTTGTGAGTCATGTGAACTCTGATTTTCCTTTCTTTTTCCTTTCTTTTTTTTCTTCTATTGATGAATCTGATTCTTGCGAAGTGCCTCTCTATTCCAGCAGGTGCCACTCCTCAGCAGCAGACTGCTTTCCCTGGCTTGACCTGGGAAATAGTTGTGTGTCGTGGTTTATACCACTATTTGTGGTAGACCTTTGTATTTAGAAACATTGATGGCAGCTTGCTGGGATTGTCTTTGTTTTCTGTTATAAGAACAACCTATGCTTTAAACATGTATATTTTACAATAGAGCTGCTTAAAGTTTTGTTTTCTGCTTATACATCAAAGGCCAGGGCTGGAAAAATGGCAGTACGTAGAGTCATGCATTTGTTCTTCAAAGTTTTGTGTAGAACAATATTTTAGTTGGATAGAGGATGACCCAGAAATCTTTTAGAATCAGGAAGTTTCATTATGGAAGGATTTGGGGTGGTGGAGAGTTGTCTGTGTTGGGATTGCTGGAAAGATGTAATGAGGAAGATGACTTAGGAGCTCAAGTCTCAGTGACTTTCAATAGGACAAATCCTCATAAAACCTTGAAGCATCTTGAAAAGGCAAGAAAACAGTCTCGAAATTGCTGTACTTCTAGTAAGAAGTATGTTGGACAAAATGATCAGCATTCCAACTTGCTGCAGTTTGTAACACTGTTGGCTGGGACAGGCAGAAATCTGGAGGGGGTCTGTTAAATGCTTTGTAGTTTTCTTGCTGTTTCGTTTTGACTTTGCTAAATTAGCGTGCATCCAACCTTCAGACTCTGTTATTGAACATATGCTTGGCTATGCCATGACTGGCCTTTTTAAAGACCACTGAGTACTTTTTGTAACATGCTCTATGGAGAACAAACTTGAGGAACTTTGTTGCTGTGTTGTTATTGATACTTGGAAGGTGTTTCTTCCGTTAATAAACAGAAACAACAGAATATGAGGAATACTTAGTATAGTGCTAATCTTTTTTTACTAAGAATTGCAAATTTGCACATAGGAGACAGATTTGTATCTTGCTTAAGCAAGTAAAGAACTTCTTGTTGTATTCAGTACAGCACAGTTTTAGTATTTTTATCTAAAGTATTCATAAGTATTGCGTATGGCTGAGACAGGAAACTAGATACACAAGGGAAGACAGTGCAAACCGAAAAAAGAAAATAGTGGAGTTTTCAAACTGGAAGTTGTGATATCACTTATAATAGTAAGGAGGAAAACAGTAAGGATTAACAACGAGCCCACCAATCTCTGGCTGTTGCTTACTTCATTAGAAAGCACGGGAAACTGGGTAAAGGTGAAGTTCCTTTCAGTTCTTTTACTGAGGTATAAAGGTAAAGTCACTCATGTATCAGTGTGTTTGGTTAAGAGAAGGGAGTCTGAATTTTGCAATTGAAGAACTTGTGCATTAACCTGTGTGTGTTGAAGCTAACCTTTATATTAATGCTGCTTGATAACATATTGCTAAATCCTGTCCCTTTCAGATGGTGTACTCTGTGACCTGGAGTTTTCACAGGCTGAGTGATAAGGTTTTGGAAGAAACTACCCCAATGCGAAAACTGCACATCACAGGGAAGATTATAAGCCACAGTTTCCACACCAAGCAGTGTGTGAAATAAGCATTTGACTTGGGAATACACCTCTTGAGGAGCATGGTGGGATCTGTTGGTTTTACTGGCCTCAGCACTGCCAGGCTAAAGCTGTGTCTGTACTGCTGAATCAGATGTCCGTGGGGCTGCTTTGCAGCTGGCAGTGGAACAGCCCATGTCCATGCAGCTGCACTCTTACCCTCCAAAGTAGGGTGGCCACATCCAACCTGCCTACTGGGAGCAGTCCTCAGTTTGTGCCAGCTCACTGCCTGGGCTTAGGAGTTGTTTGGGAGAAAGCTAGTTATCCGTAATCAAAACCTATGCAAGGGACTGTGGCACCAGGCTCCCAGCATGGGTTGTTGAGGTATGATAGCTTCTCAAAGCATTCATTGGCAGTGTTTTAAGTTGATACTGCAGGCAAAGCTCTGACTCCTCTGCTGTCAAGTGCATGTGGTGCTTTTTTTCTGGATTCTTTCTCTCTTGAGTTATCAGAGTCTCATCAACTGTTAGGTTTACATAACTTTCTCCAAATCAAGTCATCATCTCTGGAACCTGTGTGCACATTGGAGCTGTTCTAAGTTCTGAACTCTGTAGTACTGTTCTGTTGCTGGTCTGGTGAAATAAGGGGAAATGCATGTCATGCAGTTTCATTTATGGAATACAGCACTTGTGAATGTTCTGCTCTGAATAGGTGGAAAATGTATTCCTGGAAGGACAAGAAAACAAAACAACTTCCTTGCTGTCTTGACAGCCAGGAAGGATTGCCGCACCTGTGTCTTGTTATTCTGCATCCTAGATCTGAAAAACATTATTTGAATACTATCATTTCTTTAAAATTTAATTTCTGTTTCCATTCAGTGAGAGTGTTCTCTGGTATTAACTCTTTCAGTGTCCTCTTGAGAACATGAGCAAGAAGAACATAAGGAAGCTGTCACTCATACTTGCTCCTTGCATTGATCAAGCACGTAAGCACACTGCCTCATCATTCCCTTATACTGACCTATTTCTATGGGTCATGGGTCAAGTTTAAACTCCCAAAGGCCACAGCAGATGAGACTATGACATTGTGAAGTTCATTGTGTGCAGTGCCTGTAAGAGGGTGTTGAATGGGTGAAGATCTTGAAGTCTGAAGAAGCCTGATTAAACTTGCTTGAGTGATGATGGGTGCAGAAGAACTGAGTTCCCTGGAATAATGAGAGCTACTATCATCTTACACAATACCCCAAGGTCAAGCAGACAAAAAATAGACGTTATTTCTCTTTGTGTAATGCCAGTTTGTAGATTAGGGCATTTCTAATTCATGCTTGTTGTGGTTGAGCTTAACTTGGTGAACTGGTATTCTTTAGGATGTTTTGCTTGTAAATTTTGATCAGGTATTTTTTGGGTGCAAAACTTATTACAGTGATAAAAGTCAGAAAAGCATGATTTAAATCAGCAGTCAGAACTAAATGGTACTGAAGTACAAGTGCTAACTGAGTACTCTGAAAGTATGTGATCACTGACACACATTGGTATCCTTTGCAGTTCACCTAATAATTTGTTTTCAATCCAAGAGTAGCAACTCCTTAAGAACTGAAAATCATACTGTAGTGGGTTGTGCTTAATAATTTGCTTACTTTACATGTCAGTGTCACTCTGTGTGATGTTGGCTGTGTGTTTATATTTCAACAATAGGTTTAGTATGCTTTAGTTTATCTGATTTTAGATTGAGACACAAGTCAGCTATAAAAACTACATAAATGGCTGAAATGAGGGTTAATGTGCTAGGCAGTATGAAGTGTAACTGTGGTGGAAGGACTTTTAGGGTAGTTAGCAAGGGCTTGGAAACCAGTATTATACTGATATGGATGCTGTCTCCATAATTACTAATATTTATTGTTTTGTTTTTAATGTTTGTTCCTTTGTACAAATGTATACTTTTAATTCAGAGTAGCAAGTATAGATAGGAATAAATTAAGCATATGAGTTTGTGCAGTTTTTCCTTCTAAAAATCAATTCCGTAGTATCCAAAAGATTTACTTCCACTCTTCCATGGCATTACAATTTTAGGATGCATTAGATAGATTGATATCTAACAGTTCTTCACTTGAATTTGTTTATTCTAGCAGAAAGCATGCAAAAGTGTGTAATGGATTTAATTACAGTGTGACTGAGCGCTTTGAATTTGTTTTATCTGGCTTTGTCTTTTTTTTTTTTCACCTTCAGATGTTCAGTTCTGTTTTGTGAGTTGAAGTTCTCATGGCTCTTTATACTATTTAGCATATTCCATTTGTTGATTAAGGCTTTTGGTACAGTAATGCATCTGTCACTGGCAAGTTACCAAGTTACTTGACAAAGGTTTACTTTTTCTTGAGTAATGGAACTTTTCTGTTTGTTTTCATTTGTGATTAAATTTCTTGTAGGCAGTGTGTTTGAGGGAAGGTAGGATCCTAAGGATACTTCAGGTAGTTGTGATAATTTTGACAGCAATTGTGGCAGAACTTTTCCAGGGAAATTCTTCACCCGCCCACTGAATAAAGCATTACTAAGCTGGGTTCTGAATCAGAAGATGTTTTTTCAAAGCCATTATTTATAAATCATTGGTCTAGCAGATATAGCAATCAGTTGAGTGAAGATGAGGAGATTTGTTGCATGTTTCTCATAAATAAACGCAGTAGAATACAAATGATCCTTTTGCCCCCACCCACCTTCATTGGTGTACGGTCTTGGTTTTAGTATTCTCATAGAATCATAGAATAGTTAGGGTTGGAAAGGACCTTAAGATCATCCAGTTCCAACCCCCCTGCCATGGGCAGGGACACCTCACACCAAACCATGCCACCCAAGGCTATGTCCAGCCCGGCCTTGAACACCACCAGAGATGGAGCATTCACAACTTCCCTGGGCAACCCATTCCAGTGCCTCACCACCCTCACAGTGAAGAATTTCTTCCTCATATCCAATCTAAACTTCCCCTGTTTAAGTTTGAACCCGTTACCCCTTGTCCTATCACTACAGTCCCTCATGAAGAGTCCCTCCCCAGCATCCCTATAGGCCCCCTTCAGATGCTGGAAGGCTGCTATGAGGTCTCCATGCAGCCTCCTCTTCTCCAGGCTGAACAGCCCCAACTTTCTCATCCTATCGTCATACGGGAGGTGCTCCAGTCCCCTGATCATCCTCGTGGCCCTCCTCTGCACTCGTTCCAACAGTTCCATGTCCTTTTTACGTTGAGGACACCAGAACTGCACACAATACTCCAAGTGAGGTCTCACGAGAGCAGAGTAGAGGGGCAGGATCACCTCCGTCAACCTGCTGGTCATGCTCCTTTTGATGCAGCCCAGGATACGGCTGGCTTTCAGGACGGTGAGCACACACCGCAGCCGGCTCATGTTCAGTTTCTCATTAATCAACACCCCCAAGTCCTTCTGTGCAGGGCTGCTCTGAATCTCTTCTCTGCCCAACCTGGAGCTGTGCCTGGGATTGCTCCGACCCAGCTGTAGGACCTGGCACTTGGTATGGTTAAACTTCACCAGATTGGCATCAGCCCAGCTCACAAGCGTGTCAAGGTCCCTCTGGATGGCATTCCTTCCCTCCAGGGTATCAACCGAACCACACAGCTTGGTGTCATCGGCAAACTTGCTGAGGGCGCACTCAATCCCACTGTCCATGCCACCGACAAAGATGGTGGACAGGATCAGTCCCAACACCGATCCCTGAGGGATACCACTTGTTCCTGGTCTCCAGCTGGACATTGAGCCATTGAGCACAACTCTTTGCGTGCGGCCATCCAGCCAGTTCTTTATCCACCCAGTGGTCCACCTATCAAATTGATGTCTCTCCAACTTAGAGACAAGGATGTCATGTGAGACAGTGTCAAACGCTTTGCACAAGTCCAGGTAGATGACATCAACTGCTCTACCCCTGTCCATCAGTTCCGTAGCCCCATCATAGAAGGCCACCAGATTGGTCAGGCAGGATTTCCCCTTAGTGAAGCCATGCTGGCTGTCACCAACCACCTTGCTGTTTTCCATGTGCCTCAGCATGCCTTCCAGGAGAATCCGCTGGAAGAGTTTGCCAGGCACAGAGGTGAGGCTGACTGCTCTGTAGTTCCCCGGCTCATCTATTTTCCCCTTCTTGAAAATGGGGGTTATATTTCCCTTTTTCCAGTCATCGAGAACTTCACCTGACTGCCATGATTTTTCAAATATAATGGACAGTGGCTTAGCAACTTCATTTGCAGCTCCTTCAGGACCTGCAGATGGATTTCATCAGGTCCCATGGGCTTGTATATGTTCAGGTTCCTCAGGTGGTCTCAAATCAGGTCGTCTCCTACAGTGGGCCCCTGATCTTCATTCTCACAGTCCCTGTGTCTGCCTTCCAAGACTTGGGTGGTGTGGTCAGAGCATTTGCCAGTGAAGACTGAGGCAAAGAAGTCATTAAGAACCTCAGCCTTCTCCAAATCCAGGGTAGCCAGTTCTCCCGATAGGTTCTGGAGAGGGCCCACGTTAGCCCCAGCCTGTCTTTTATTTCGCAGTGTACCTATGGAATCCATTCCTGTTATCCTTAACATCCCTAGCCAAGTTTAATTCTAACTGGGCGTTAGCTTTCCTAACCTGGTCCCTAGCTTCCTGGACAACTTCCCTGTATTCTTTCCAGGCCGCCTGTCCTTGCTTCCACCTTTTATAAGCCTCTTTTTTTCCTTAAAGTTTCCTCAGCAGCTCCTTATCCATCCAAGGAGGTCTCTTGGCCCTCCTCCAGCACTTCTTCTAGTAGGGATGTATCACTCCTGAGCTTGCAGCAGGTGATCCTTGAATATCAACCAACAATCTTGGGCCCCCCTGCCCTCTAGAGCTATATCCTTTTAAGAAATTAAAAATCAATGTTGAACCAATGTTTTGGCATAGAGAAGATAACTTACATTTTGTTCTGATGTTCTAGGGCAGTGTCCTGGGTTCAGCAGTAGCAGTCGTTTTTTCTCCTTCTTGGTAGCTGGTGCAGCACTGTGTTTTTGATTTTGGGCCTGGGAAGCAGCGCTGATAACACCAGTGTTTTCAGTTACTGCTTGGCAATGTTTTGGTCTGGCCAAGGACTTTCTGAGTCTCATGCTCATGCCAGGAAGGAGGGGGAGCCGCGAGGAAGCAGAGGCAGGACACCTGACCCAAACTGTCCAAAGAGGTTATTCCATACCACAGCACGTCATATCCAGGATGTGAACACTGGAGGGCAGAGACCTGGAAGGATGTGGTGGTGGACTGGGGGTGTGCAGGCATGGTCAGGTTTTTGGGATTGGGGGGTTTGCTGCTGGGGGTTGCACTGACTGGGTCGGGCTTGCTGAGCAGTTGTATTCTCTTTTCTTGTATTTCTCTTGTATTATTACTGGTGGTAGCAGCAGTGATTTGTGTTATACCTTAGTTACTAAACTTTTCTTATCTCAACCTGTGCAAGTTAAATTCTTTTGATTCTCCTCCCCATAACCCCGGGACTGGGGGAAGAAAGAGGGGTAGTGAGTGAGTGAGAAAACTGCATGGGTGGGGGGCATAAACCACGACAGGCAGCAATCAATAGTAAAGGCTAGTCCTGCACTATAGTAACAGGAAGTGGATTTAATGGTTGAGTTTACCATGGTACATGTTCTGCAGGTCAGAGAGCCACAGGGAGCTGGGGTGAGCTGGGAAGCACAGTATGGTCAGAACATCAGGGTGATGTCTGGCCATGGCACCGTCACCAGCCCAGGCAGCTGCCTGCAGTGTCTCACCCACAGGGAAAGTTGGTGAGCTGCCCACAAGTGGTTTTTGCCATAAACGACTGTTTGTTGTAGTCTACCCATCTTTTCTGTCATAGAAATGGGGCATGTGCTGGGATGGTAGAGGAACCCTTGCAACCTGATGCCTTCTTTGCAGGGCCAGTGCTCAGAGCTGTGCCCTGCTGCATCTGTGTGCTGTGCTTGCTTGCGGCATCTTCATGACATGGATAAGCAGGAGGAGTTTACACTACATCACTGAACAGATGTATTGTGGAGTAGTCTAAGCTCTTCCATGGACTGGTGGCTTCACAAATGCAAGGGGGTTGACGCTACTAGGAGAAGGATGATTATGATTATTATTTTATTCATTATTTAGCAAGCTTTTTTTTTTTTCCCAAAGGCACATGAAACATTCTGCAGGACAGCAAAGCATGCTGATATCTACCCCCCCCTTAGGACTGAAATGAACCTCTGCTCATGAAAACCTCATAATTTACCATCAGTGTGGTTCAAGGAGAAGCGTGGCTGGGTGGTAGGTGATGTAAATGTTGTTCAAGATTATTCTGCTGGGGTTCCCAGACAAATTATTTGAGAGTCTTGGCCTAACTCTACAGTGAATCCTGTGCTAATTAAAAAGGAGAGTAGCTTAATTTGGGAGTTTACCTTAAACAGGTAGCTCTAAAAGCCTTCTTTAGAGTGGAGGGTGAGACTAGAAGTCATTCCTGATTCTCACATAACTACTCGTGGGCAGATGTACACAAGACTTTTCTTTTCCATATTTTTCTTGGCTAGCAAGCAAAATTCATTAAAACGTATAAACACCTCAAAAATAGCTTTTTATTGTTCTCATAGCATTGCATTGCTTTAAACTAGTCCAGAGTAATTCTAAAGCCGTGCAAATGTAAATTGAGATCATTCCTTAATGTTGAAAAGTCTTGAAACACAAATGAAACCTCTTGAATGGTTGTAGTTTTTTCTGACTGACAGAAACCTTTAGGCAACTTATTTATTCATGTCATCAATGGATGGCAAGCCAAGATTTTTCTAGAGCTTACTATATAATCAGTTTGAAAGCTGTTTGTGAGAAGAGAAAGACTTGTTCTTATTACAGTATAAACAAACAGTGCAGGAATTTGACAGTAATGATAAAAGTATCATTGCATTAGTGTCGAGAGAGCATCTGAGCGGATGCAGATGTATCATACCAGAATGATTAAATGGTACCACTTAGAGCAGAGGTAGTTTATGTTGGAGGTGACACACAAGTAGAACCAATGTACTACACTTGCTATTTGATACCTTTTCTGCAGGCAGGCTGCCTCTGCTCTAATTGTTAATGCTTTACCTGTAGCTGAAGACTGTGGTACTCAGTTGTGAAAGCACCTGGGATACTGGGATTCAGCCAGAGCACAGAGCTGAGCCAGCTTGACTAATCTTGATGTGGTGCATTTCTGTTTCTGAATGGTTGCTTGGTATTTTCCTAGCTCTGGTGTTTTCATGTTATTTTTTTTGTGATGCTTTCCTTTAAATCATGGAGGTAAATTAACTTTGTTCTAGTTAAACATGCATTTTTGCTTGGGGCCAGACAGCTTGTGCTTGCACAAAGGAGACATGTGTGAGAATTTCTAGGTATAAGTAGTCAGTCTGGATTTTTGTTGCAAAAGCTTAAGTTTCTGTTAACTGAGCGTTCATTTCAGAATGAATTATGTTGAACTCTAAGCTTCTTGACTTACTTGATTTCCATCCCTTATTACTGCCATACCCTGTTTTCCCTGTCACTAATTCAAAGCAAGACCCCCTTAATAGCTGGAAAACCTCCTGCAACATCAGAAACAAAAAAGGAGTGGAACAAGATTTAGGATGAGTTAATTTTGAAGTATTTGTTGTATAGAGAATACAGAAGAACGTGTTCAGGCTTGAATTAGGTATGTGTTTTATCTCCCAAAGAATAGTACAGAATATAGTTATGGAGTTTTCCAGAAGTTCTTTCAAATAGGTTTCTCTACAGTACTTTATTGAATTTTGGAAGTTACTCAGCAGATCAGTGAATTTTCCTTTTTCCTTTTGCACTTAATCCCTCCAGTCTTTTGTGATGGCCCAGCCCTGCTTGCTGTGTTGGGACAGACGCTATCAAAATCCCCTTAAGTGCCAGAGCCATTGGATAAAGGGATAAAGAGGCAGCGACTTGCAGGTGATTACAGAAGTTTCTGGCTTTCTCAGATTTTGGGGCTCTAATGTAATCAGTAGAGATTCATGCTCCTTTATAGCAACTCTTGGAGATACTGATGACACATTTGTTTTCTTCAGTTAACTTCTGTGGCTACTTCTGAAGTAGTTCAGATTGTCTGAAATTCTGCAAGTTAAAACCCTTTGGTAAGATACATAGATCTGTGGGCTTTAGAGTTTTTGACCTTAAGAAACTGCTAAAAAATCAGCACAATTTTAGAATTATGTTTAGAATGGGATCTTTTAATTTCTTTGGCCTTTTTTTTTGTCTGCACTGCTGTATCAGAGGACTCTCTGGCTGCCTATATGTTATATCACTATTTTTAGGAAAATAAAAAAGATAAGGAACTTTCTGTTGTAATTTTGAGATAAAACTAAAGAAAAAGGAAATGCTGTGATTTGTTCTATTGCTTGGAAAATATGGAAGACTTTTAAACAACTTTTATTATGAACTTAGTTTGACAGCGGTACAGCTATGGGTATAAAAGTGTATGTGTGGATTAAAACTTGAATGGCATTCAGCATCTTTTGCTGTAGCAACAAGAACTTTAAAAATTTGCACTGCATCTAGCACAAAGACTAGTGAATTAGTCTTTTTTGCCTTTTATTAAGTACTATGAAGTTAATTGCAGTAATAAGTCTTCTTTCCATATAGTGAGTTTGCAAATATAAACCAGCATGTTGTTAGCCGTCTTAAGGAAAATGTCAGTTACATCAATATGCATTTATTTTCATAGAGATGCCCTATTGCTGCTATTTAAAGGCAAGAAGGACTGAATGGTAACCAAATGACTGTGATCAAATACACTGAATTATTTCTATAGAGTAGGACTTTCAAAAGTACCAGACTGAATATCACACTTTGGGTAGGTAACACCCTTAATAAGAATTCACCTGTGTTTGCCATTGGCAGTAATTATTCTTCTTGAAATCATACAAGTCCACCTGCTTTCTTCTATTTATTGCTAGTTTCCTAGGTAGTGCTCTATGAAGAACAAACCTCAAAATGTTCATGCCATGTTGAAGAAGCAGGTAGAGAAACTTTAATGCTTGTCTGTTTTAAATGCCTCCACAAGCATCTAAGGAGGGCTTGTCTCTTTCCCCTGCTGCTAGAGGGAACTTGGTGAGAGTGGCCAGGAACATCAGCCTTTGCCTCAGTATTTTCTGTTGCTAGATTTGCTCTGCTAAGTTAGTATCCCATGTATTGTATTGTATTGGAGCAGGGAACGCAGAATATGTTAACTTAAAACTGGGGGACTTTCTGCCTGTTTGTCCTAATGGATGGGTCTGACTTTTGCACTGAATGACCTTCTGGTCTGTTTATTAAATATGGCCCATGACTTTTTACTAAATTCATTCAATCGCATTGTTCTTTTACAGTTCCATTAAAGCAAAAAATTTGGTGCACCCTCAGTAGAGAGGTTATTTCTGGTGTCAGGGAAATCAATGCAAGATGCCTGTTAGCAGGTTAATTTTTGTTTATACTTGAGGTTTTCTTTGTTCCTGTATTAGTTTAAGGTTTTGGCTCTAATGAGCATATAGGAATGTGAATAATGGAAAAATAATACTGAGTCTCTTTTGGACACTTGTGAAATGCTTCATTAGGTATAAATTGAGTAGAACATGTGTGGAAAGTTTTTTCAAGTTTCATCATCTGGGATATATAATCATTTCATGTTCTTGGTATCTAGTAGTCTGGAAACTAATGTGGTTGTCTTGGAAACCGGCTTTATTTTCCTTTTGCAAATATCTAGATGTGAAGTCATTGTCTTCCTTGAAACTCTGGAAGTAATGCTTCTGAAAGAAATAACTGCAAGTTTTAGATGCTTGTCCTCTATTTAAGGAATTGATATGGATGCCTGTAAGTGGTGTTTGCATTATCTGCTTTGATTATAGTTGTATGATTATGTTGCTAAAACGATGTCTAGTTTTTTTAAGGTAAAACACCTGTACTTTTTGTTGGTACTTGTCTGGGAGTTATATACAGTGAAGCACTTTGCCAAGATTTCCTAGTTTAATGTTTAAATAGAAATATAGCACTATCACATCCAGTCTTTGCCCTTGCCCTGCTTTAAATAAAATGGCATGTGATAAAACCTTGAACATTCTGTGAGATTGTAGCATAATATTTGCCAGCCAAAACATCAGCAGTAGACAAAAGTGCACAGAACAGCATTTTTGTTAGCTAAAGAGCTGCCATGCACAGCATAAAAAGTCAAAGCAAAATAGAAACTGAGTCAAGAAAGAGCAATCTTTCAAACTGCTGAGGATTTATTAGGGTTTGTATGAAAATATGAAATGATGTTCTGGAAAGAAATTTAACTTTTCTGGTCTGTGGCTTATTTGTCCAATCACAGCAATGTTAGAGTTTGGTGTTAGTGTAATTTCATTATAATTTTTACAGGTGAAGGTCCAAGCTGAATAATTTTCCGTATTGTGTTCTTTAGTTGTTAACTTTGTTACGTTCTAAAGTTTTTTTTTGATGTATGTTTCTTCCAAGTATTTTTTTTTCTGCAGTACCAATGTAAAAGACTCTCCAATTCTGATGCATACTTTAGAGAAGAATACAGTTTTTATTCTTTCATAAAGAAGTGGATTTTTTTTTTTAAATGGAGCTTATACTTTGGCTGATACAGCCTGTCCAGAGAACCATGACAGGATCTTGTTGAGCTGTTCAAACCCATTCGTGTGACTTCCATTCTACCTCCCATCTCTTTCTTCTGCCCTGTTTCTTGTACTGCATCTACATTTCAGATTGCTCTCACTTTTCAGGACTTAATTGGTCGTGTTATTTTTTCTTAAATGTTGTTCTTCCTTCAAGTATGCACCAAGTGTTTTTTCTTTTCTTCTTCCCTGGAACAAGCTCAAGCTTTCTATATAAGGCCAGAGGTGAAGCTTATTAATGTTAGTGGAGAGGATCTTAAAGACTATAGTTGTTATCAGATGATGCAAAAAGCTTTTAGTGACCTAGGTTTTGGCCCTGATGTACAATACTGATGTAAGTATTGTGCATCCAGAAAGAAATATAATCACAGCTTGTTTTTCCACAAATGACAGTAAAGTCACTGTGATGCACTGTAATGCTATTGTGCTCCATTTTGGACTTAATAACCTTTATATATGTTTACCGTGATGGTAAGGCCACAAACTTCCCACTTCTATCTCAAACTATGATCTCTTAAATCTTACATGAAAAAGGACATTAAAATAACATGTTATTTAAGCTACAAACAAAGCTGAATTAGTCCTTGAGCTTTTCTCGCATTCCTCTAAATAAATGTAATTTCTTCCACTTCAACAATATTAGTAAATTGTGTTCAAAAAAAAGTAGTCCGTTTTGTACCTTCCTGATCAAATAATAATTCTCCATGCTGATTACTAAGTATTACATAATTATATTCCCTGGCTCCATTTCAGCTGAACAATTTTTCATTCTCTCAAACTGCAAACAAGCAAACAAAAAGCCCCAAACCCTTGCAGTAACAGTTCTATATAGTTAAGGTATGTGCATCATTGTGTTACTGTGATTGCTGCCCTGAAATTTGGTCCATAATCACATATTCCAGCATCCTTCCTGAATCTCCTGGGAAAGCAGGATATTGTTAAAGTTCTTATAGCTTTTCCTTTCAGATTAACTTCTAGAAAAGTTTGAAGTTTTCTGCTTATTCCCATTCTTTCTGATCCAGTGACTTTGTCCTGGAGAAATTTGTTGTACCTCTGTGCATTATACTTAAAGCTGGTGCCATGCCTTTCATCCTCAGGAATTAGCATAGACAATTCAAAGTTTTCTAAGGATAAAAAGGAACTTTTTTTTTTTTTTTAACATCATGGGTTTCACTTCAGGATGTTGCCGAGTCTGATTTCAGCAGCGTTACACAAAGATAAAGCAAACTCCAGGGGAGAGATTATAGATTCATTCAAGGAGAAATAGTATTTTTGTTGGCTTTTGTAATTAAAAAACCACAAAACAAAGCAACTAATGAACACTTCCCTTTTATCATAAGAAAGGAAGGAAGTTGATTGAAGCCAGTCATCTACAGCCAGTCAGAGAAAGATGTAGTTGCTCTTGCAGTGATGAGACCCACATCTCTGGAGGACAGTGTATCTAGTCATCACATCATGTTTTAAGACAGAAGTTTCTCTCTGTGACAGCTCAGCACAAAGACAACCTACATCTCTAGCTTCACTCAGACATGTAACATTTAGATGTAGACAATCCCATTGCCGGTGCTAGACTATTCCCTTGGCTCGAAATTGCCTCTACAGCTCTTTCCAGTCTAATAATGAACAATAAGCTATGCAAAATAGCTTATCCAAGCTGCATTTTGCACAACTTGGGTTTAGAGCTTCTCATTAATTACAATTGTGTATACTTACCAGAAACAGGAGGATTTTATTTCATTTGCATTGTTTTTCTTTCAGGGTAGGAGATGTATCCTGTAGTGAGATGGGTTCTCCACACTTACGGTGTTGAAGGGTAGTCGGGAAACCAGTTTGGTCTATGTCAAACCATGTCATTTTTGTACCTTTTGCATTTTGCAACTGTGATTAAATGAACTCTGTGTGCTACTCTGCTCTTCCTGGTTTTATTTGCCTTTCTGGAGTGCTACTGTAGTAGTGGCTGCCTCAACAGAGGGGCAGGGACAGTGTTACCAACTCTGATTTAGCCCTGTTCCAGATTTTTTTTTTCCCCTTTGGGGATTCTTCTAGTGTGCTGCTCCAGAGGTGGTGATGCACGGGGGGGTAGAACTGCGATCTCATCCTAGGAGGAGCACAGTTTGCACTGTTGCTGGATTAGGAAAAAATACTTTAACAATTTTATTTTTGTTCTTTCACAGAACCTGAGTTTTCAAAAATTTGTATGAATGTGTTTTCCTTTAATTTCTGAGAAGAGTGGTTTGGGTTTTGCTTTAATAGTGTGAGTAATGTTTTAGCTTTAATGAAAATAAAATACTTGTTCAGATCCCCTTTTTGATTCTTACTTACATATCCTTAAAGTTTCAACTTAGTGTTCGTATGACTGGTCATATAAGCTACTCAGTCTGGTTTTTATACATAGCAAACCTCTGAATAAAATGTACCTATATAATATGTTACATCCTAACTGGTGCTTAACTGAACCCTTCTGTTATTCACAGGAAATATCAAGGATGGCTGAAATTTGAAATGTAACAGAATAGCAGATTTTTTTTTTCGCTTGTTTAAAGCGTCTTATTCTTTATGTCTAAGAGGTTTCAGAAGGCGGTAAACAGCTCTCAGAACAGCAGCATTTATAACCAAATTGATCTCATGAAATACAGATAAATTATTCAGTGGAAGGTCTAATTAAATCTGTAGCTTATAGCATAGCCACTGTTATCCTGTCCATTAGCAACCCTGGTGTTTCACAAAGCCAAAAAACTTGAGTTTACAGTGTGTGTAGTTTAGGTGACAGAGGTTTGTGTGTGAGTGCAAAGGGATTAGAATATTATTTAAGGGATACCTCAAGATAGGCAGTGGTGAACACAAGGACTTGAAGAGCATTTGCTTTCTTTACCTCTATTGTTGCAGCCTTTGTTGGTGCAGCACCATCTCATTCTGACTTCGCAGCTAATTGGCACCTTAGCCCAAATCACCCTGTTGAAAGGCTGTTCTAAGGCTTTCTTTAGCATGTGTGCCTGGGAAAATCTTCCTGGTTTTGTAACCAGAAGGCTCAGTGTTACTTTGCACAACTCTGCCTCTCTTAGTAGATACTAAACATTTTGACCATGTCTGTGCTGTGACATTGGTAATGAAGGAGATGCTAGAAAACAAAAACCTGAGGAAGACCATTTTCTATCACAAATAAGCTTGTAACTATTTTTTTCTTGAATATGCCTGTTAAATTTGCAGCTTAACCCTATATTTATGATCAACTAGTTTGTAATGCTTTATTTACCTGGGGCACAATGCTGTTCTAGAGGCCTTACTCATGCCTCAGGATGCAAGTGTTCTCTGCTGCACTGGAGCTGGAGTGTCTGTGGCTGAAACATTTGGCCTCGTATTTTTTGGATGTGGGTGTTTTCTAGGGTTACATGTGAAGTCCTGTAGCATTTTCAGAAAGAGAATAATCTTTGAGAGTGCTCACACTGTAGTCAGTATTTTTTTTTCTTGCAAAATCACTGAGCAGTAATCCTACGTCCATCAGGCTTTTGGCAGGAGCAGTGTTTAAGCCAGTGCTGAGTGTTTGTGCAAGTTCCTCTTGCTGAGTTATCTGTAGTTCGCTGTCACGCATGTGATGGATGCTCAGGTGATTTAAATGCCAGAAAAGAAAGTTGTTTTTTTTCACCTTCTGTCAAGACAGCTGGACATCTTTATTTCCCAGAGGTCATCTGCTGTGCTGGGTACCTCAGAGCAAAATTCCCATCTTCATTCTGTTGCCTTTTTCCTAGCATTTACTGATTTAATTTTCTACATAAGAAACTCTGATAATGCCAGCTATATGTCATTACCTGCTATCACTCAAACAGCATTTGATGGATATTTTCAAAAGCAGGGGGAAAGCTTACTCATCACCTCTATAGTACATTGACATTTTTTTAAGTGATCATGGTGTGTACTTTACAAAAACAAAGGTGTTTTGCAATTGTCTGATAATACATCGTTCCTGTTCGAGGATGTGTGACTTTACGTAACTGTTTATTCAGATTGGGTAACTCACATTTGACGTTAACTTTATTTCATGCACTTTTAAAAATGTTTATGGGCTGGTTTAAGTGATATTATGGGGTAAAGTGTAGGTTGTTATGGCTTAACATGTATGTGAGTGTATGAAAATATCTACTGAAATTTTTCTGGGTTTCTTTTTTTATTTCCAGCTGTATTTACAGCTTCAGGTAGAATATGTATGAAGATGCTCTGGAATTTCATAAGGTGTATCTCCTATATAAAAACCAGTTCTATAAAGATTTTGTTGTTTGCTCATACTCAGTTTAACAAACAAAACAGTTTTGTATTAAAAAATACAGTAAATAAGTTGCAGAATTCTGTCTGAACATGCATAAAGTAATTCATTCGACATATCTCTGCATAATAATAAGAACGGGTTGTTCCTTGCTATGCTGTTCGTTCACAACTGTTTATTCATATTACTGTCCTAGCAGCATGTGTTTGATTTTGCTTCTAGTAGCAGCAGCAGAATTTCAAATGCTGCAATTGTAAGTTAACTTCCAGAGAGCGATGAGGGTGGCCTGTCAGGCCATGCTTGGGGTTTTGATGTCATCCTGACAAAAATAAAGTTAAACTTGGTAGCATTGTTCAGTGACTGACTGTGCCCTGTTTGTTTAACATGTTTCAGGGTAGTGGTGTCTGATTTGGCACCAGTAATGTTGTTTGTCAGTGTTATCATTACTTTGACTGCACATGGAGATAGTCTTTTTGGAATGGATAAATACATTGGCTTTATATTTCAACTGCTTAAGCGGTACTAAATTTTAGATCTTTTATCAAGAGAAGCTCTGGCAAGAAAGTTAATTGTACAGGTATCTACTGGAACAGGCATCTCTGTCCTTAATTCTTCTGTCTAAATGAATCTTAGAGATTTTTTTTTAGCAATTGCCTAAAATGTAGCATTGTGCATGTTGAGAAGGATACCAAAGCAAATAGAAATTATGATTACTACTCTTCCCAGTGAAAATGAGCAAAGGGACTCTTAACCCATTTAATCTTATGATTAAAGCATAAATGTCTATTAGCATTTTGTATTCACGTATGAGACAAATGTCTGTCAGCATGTACTGGATCAGGTATGAGACTACATCTGGCAGTGAGGGAGTGGGGCTTTTGGTTGTGTGGTTTTGCTTTTATTCTTACATTTAATCCTTTTTCAGCTTTGAAAACAACAGGACTGACACCCTTTTTGTAATGTCTGGTATTTTAAAATCTCAAATGTCACCCATCCCCTTGCCCTTTTGATGAATTTGTGCATTCTGTGAATGCACAGTATTGCTTCAGATAGTGAATTTAAATAAAAACCCCTGTGGTTATTGATTACAGCAAATACCCTCTGTGTTTTTGTAGAAATCACTTGAAGGTTCAAGTATTTAATCATGTCATAGGATTTTAAGAGACCTTAATGGCTAGATTCAGCTTACATGGTGTAGATGCCAATGTGATCTGTAGGCAGAGCCTGGATCTCTAAAGAGTGCATCAGAGCGTTCAGGTGAGGCATCTGCCTCTGCATTGGCAATGCGGACTTTTGGGGTGTCTCTGTGGTTGCATATACTGCTGGCAATGCAGGGACCTGGCCAGTCTGCTCATTGGACTGTTACCCTTCTTTAAGACTGGGATGGATGCTGGGAGGAGTGGGACTCAGAGGGTGTCTGTGATACGGATGGCCAGCTGGGATTGAATACTGGATAAATCTGCTTTCTTTTGATGGTAAATGGTCAGGAAAGGTTCTCTTGAATTGGATTTGATTCTAATCCTCGTTGTTTTTCGTGGCAGTCATAGACAAGGGGCAAAAGCTTTTACTGTTCAGCTGGTGGTTTGGATTTTCCTTGGGTTTCTTTTTTCATGTAGGTGCCCAAGAAGGTATACAGCTGGTGCAGGCAGAGCATCACTGCTGTAAGAGCTGCTTACAGAGAAACAACCAACCGACCTAAAAAACCCGAGTTGCAGGAGTTGTCCCTGACTGATTTGCAACACTTGGCCATCTATGCAAGGGAGGAGAGCCCTGTGTGCCTCTGCCATCTTTGCCTGTGTCAGGGTTAGGTTTACCTGCCTTCTATTTTGTGTCTCCTGGCTCTGGAAGTAAGCGAACTGTACAGTATGAACTATAATTTGAATAAGATGCCCTTGAAAAATCTGCCAGATTACAGAAAATTGTGTCATGATTGACAGAGAGGTTTTGTTATATTTGGAAAGTGTAGTTATACGTAAAATAAAATGAGAGGCAGAAGCAAGGTAATTGTTTGGGAAAGCTAAGTAAGTGTTTGTTTCAGTTCTGCTAGTAGGGAAGATGACACCAGAAAATAGCTAAATTCTGTACCTAGTAAGTTCTAATGAAAACCCTAACTATTCTATGATTCTATGATACACAAACATGCTGCTCCTCCTTACTGCCTGAGAGGGACTGTTATCGTCGTATTTTGTGACCAAAGGTATATTATTGAAAGAACAAATGTTGGCTTCTCCCTCCTTCCCCCCTCCTCATTATGCTTTTAAACCTATTACTGAACTTTGGAGTTCATCACATTAAAGTTCATGTGCAGTTAGCAAATGGCACATTTTCTGTATAGAAGCCAGATCTTAAATTATGGAACTATGTAGCAGCAAATTATGTAGTACCTTTCTACAAATTACTGATGACAGTATGAATTTCTGAGGGAACAGTAATGTGTTAAACCAGGCTTTGTTTGTTCCTCTTGTGGCATCACAGGCAGAGAAAATGAGATAACGCCACATAGTTGATCCTTTTCCAGTGCTTTTGTAGAGGCTGAAATGTATTATCTTTGGTGTATCACTGCCTTTTGGTAAAATGAGGTGAGAAAATTGTTTTCTGTTTTCTGTCATAAGCCAACCAAAGCCCAGCATATTTTCAGGGTCCAATTTTGAATTTTTGTTCACGTTGCAAATCGATGTGACACAGCAACTATTGAGGCTTTCTGGCATGTACAAAACATTTGTTCAGCTAGAAGATGAGTGGGGAAGAAGAGCCAGCGGTGACATGTCCAGATGGGAGCACTTTTGGAGTGCTGTGAAGCAGAGCACCTCGTATCAAGGGATGGGGAAATACAGTCAGTTGCTGTGCATCTGAATGCAGGGCATCTGTGTGAGTGGACATTGCGGCTTCGTTGAGGACCACCACTTCTGAGATCTGGATTCTTTAAAGCCGATGCTTTGTGAAACTGTGATGCTTTGGTGTTAGATATAAAAAAAAAAAAGAATAAAAAATTGCAGATTCTGTACAAGGAATTGATATTTTTTGGAAACGATGATCTTCTAGTCACCAAAGTTTGTAAATTCATAACTGGTCTTTCACTGGACTTCAGTTATTTCCAGACACCATAGCCCAAACCTGCAGCAGTAGGCACAGGCTGCTCCAAGGGGTTCATCATTATCAGTGGGGAGGACTTTTCTCCTGTTGTGGAACCTGCACTGGTAGGACATTGCATGGAGGGGTTCTTAGTGTTTGTACATTTGGTCAGGTCTCTTGATAAGACACGGGGAGTTTCACATTGCTTGCTTTCAGTATTGTTACTGAATTACACACTGCAAATGTTGTTGTTCGGTATAATGAGAGTTTCTTTTTTTGGAGTCCAGAATCAGTAATGGCTGGGTTTTTCTGTGCAGAAATTTGAATGTAGAATGAGGTGGAATAGTAGATGTGTAATGTGTTGGTGTGTTACTGAGCTGTTAATAGCTTCAGCATTTGTCCATCTGCCTTGATAAGAAATTCTGTAAATCACGAAGTTGAAGACTTTTTAACCCATTATAATTTTTTACCTTGTTGTTACTGTTTGGTTGTTCAGTTATCAGGAAATAACTGCATTTAGTTCCTTCTAAACCCTGGACCAGCTCTGCCATAAAGTAATACTACTGAGGTGTAGGATTACTGCAGGGATTAGCTGTAGCGTCACTATTCCTGAAAGCGCATTTAATGTAAAAAGGGGAGAAGTGATGTGGGGAGGTTCCTCAGTGTTGTGAAACCGTTGTTATTTTTCATATAAGGTGACTTTGACATAACGATTATCACAGTAGATCTGTCTGTTGGAAATGAGGAATTGGTTTAGTTCAGAATCTGTATTAATAAAAATTTACATTTGTTTGTCCTGGTTTGTTTTATCTATTTTTTTTAAAAAGCCATGAATTAAGTTTTGCAGCGGGACTCATAATATCCTCCTGACTTTAGTGAGGCTGGATGTTGTCCGTAAACAATGTAGTATATTTATGTTACTGAATGTCGCTTTGAGGTGTATCAAATGCGCATGCATAACATTCTCCCTTCTCACACACTTCTCTAGAATTAGTAGACAGACAGCTGAAGTCATGGCTTTAGTAACTTTGCTTGTAATTGGATTAACAATTCAGTATGCAATAATGAGGCTTCTTTTAGCTGAAAATTGGAGATAAAAATAATCTCGTATCTCACTGCTATAATCATGTGCTTTTGAATACTCATGATACATAATCCTTTATTTCAGAAAAAGTGTTGCCATGTAACACAGTCATCACTGTTATTCAGAGTGTAGGGGTTTTTTTAGTTCAGTTTCTTACATTATATTCAGGGTTGTGCTCGAAGTTTAAGGGTGCTTTAAAGGATAGCTTACTAAAGTAGGAGAGAAGCCTATATTTTTTTCCAGTAAATTAACTTTTGAAGTTAATTTCTTAATTGTGAAGTTTGCTTTTAAGTTTTTCTTGAAAAAAATGAAAGTTTAGGCTCCCTTCCAACCCAGTGTTTAAATACGCGATTAACTTTTGAACGACTGACTAGGTTCACTGAGTTCACTGAGTACATGCACCAAGAGGCTTTTGTTAGACTCATTCAGTACAACTTCTTTGAGAGCTGCTGCAGCGCTGGGCTGGTGCTGGGCAGAGGGAACCAGAGAGCGCACAGGATCAGTGCTGATGGGGTTTGAACACAGCGGTGTCACTTCTCGCTGAATTAAGTTTGCAGAACCACTTGCAAGCCCTCAAATATTGTAATTTAGGAAAGTCATAAAGGTCAAAGATTGCTCCTAAGCATTGAGAAAGTAATTTTCCAGCTGTCTGCATTACTGGTGTGACCTGTTGGCCACTTGCATCTCTGCCCTTGAGAAAGTTTTGCTTTTATAGTGGTCCTCAGCCTGGTATTGATATAATACATACTCACCATTTTAACTATCCACTGACATATGTGCTGTTATTTAAGTAAACATGGTGCAAACACTTTCTGTTAGAACAGGACTGAAAGTAAATCTGAACGAACTTACATTTAAAACAGCACAGAACGAGGCACAGTATGGAGGTATCTGTTCTTGAAGCCCCTGCTTATTCTCCCCTAGCTTTTAATTTTGCCAACTAATTTCTTCAAATCTGGCATAATAACCCAGATCTCACAGTTGCTGAGTTCCTGCTGTCTTTGGAGCAACTCAGGGACTGGGTGCAAATGACCTTATCAGTTCCCTGAAATACAGAGACTGATTAGGCAGAAAGGCTTTAGGACATTTGTCTAATTATAGATTGCTTTTTCTAATACATTTCTTCAAGAATAATACTTTCCGGATGTATCAGTTTACAAAGTGAATCCTGATGATATCCTGCTAGATAGAAAATGTGTATTTTAATAGTTACAATGGCATAAATATATTTGATCTAGAATTAAGTTTTGTTTTGTTTTCAGTAGTACGTGACAGAATTAATTTGTACATATATGATACGCATTTTAACCTAGCTAAGAAAATTGACTATAGATACTAGAAGTACCTTAATAACTTTTCGTTCTTATGAAAAGTGTAGTTTTTTGTTATTTGGTGTTGATTAACAGACTGTTATAGAAGGTTGAGCAGGAGGATGTTATTACGATATAATGGTATTAAAAAACATTGACCTGACTCCTGCATTTGTCTTTTTTGTGACCTTTGTATTCCTTCCTTATTAGAACTATGCAGCAGTGATACAGCGACAAATTAATGAGGACAAACAAAACTTGACAGAAAAGACTGTATATGGAATCCAGCTCACAGAAGAAAAACTTGATGACTTCCGTGATGAACAAATTGGGCAGCTGAAGGAACTGATGGACGAAGCTACCAAACCTCATAAAAAACTCACCGTTTCTAAAGACTCAGAACACAAAGCCTGAAGGGTTTTAAAAGTTGTTTTAATGCATATGGAAGCATTTTGAAACTTCCTTTTCCAGTTGAACTTGAATGTGGTTTCTGTGGAATAATGGGCACTGCTGCTGCCATGATTTGTCTGAAACAGATGTGTCTGGCTGTTTGGGTCTCTGTGTAAATGTTAAAATGGAATAATCACAACGATTTATGTTAATTGCAATTTTTTTTTCTCCTAATGGAAGGTGGAGACTTGAAGATTTTGGTAAAAGTAAATTGGCATATTTGAAATAGAAAGGTTTGTTTGTTTATTTAGCACCCACAGGGCAAAACATCTTCCTGTTTGCGTATTGTCCTCTGCCTTAATGGAAAAGATGCATTAGCATTTGTTTTCTGATGTGGACTAAGTAGACAAAGAACAAAGATGTGGTACTAGAGTGGCTTTGTTTTGATGGAAGGAAACGAGCTGTATTAGAAACACGTACAGCTGTTGCAATTGAAAGTTGGTTTTCTTCTTGAGCTTTACTGTGAAATGTGCTTTAAAATAAAAGATGTGATTATTAAATAGAGCTCAAAGGAACCACTGGCTGATGAAGACAATTCTGCATTTTTCTCATAGCTGAACTCAGATTATTGTTAGTGCCTGACATTTTTAAAACCCGTTCATGATAGTTAGAATTCAGAGGCTGTTCTGAAGCTCAGGATCCCATATCATTCAGTATTTTGTACAGACCAGAATTTGTAAACTCCTCAATCGTGGAACTTTTCCTGTTGATAATACTGCATGGCAGACATTAGTAATTTTTTAATAGTAAGTTAAGTCTTCACCAGGACAGTGCATGCATATTATAATATGCTATATCCAGACTAAAAAAAGTTCTGCTCTTCTGTCTGTTAAGAAAAACCCACCCCGTTTCTGTGCAAACGACAGCTTTCATTTTGTATTCCAAACTGAGCTTTGTATTATTAGTTCTGTTCTATTTCTGGACCTTTCCCTGTCTGTTACCCACAGCATGTTCAAGACAACATAATTTCTTTCCTCTTGGGGAATAACAGCTTTGACATGTAAGCATATTTCCATCTGTAAGAACATGCTGCTTGCCAAAGCTGTGCTCCTGGATCCTAGCAGGTGTAATTTAGGGAGCAGCCTGCTTCTCTCTTCCTTACCTCTTTTCCCAATTCTTTGCTAGGGTTTTAGGTTGCAGCTTGCTCATTCAAAGCAAAGTACAAATTCATATTCAAAGTACAAATGCAGTATTTCTGCGTAAGGAACTCTTATGGTCACTTTGCTACATCTTCCTCTGGCAGCTCCGCACTCCGTTGCTTTTTGCTGTAGGATCATCCTTTATGCTCCAGAGCTTAATCCAAATGGGGTCAAAGGGAAGAGATGACATCCAGACTGCAGAGCTGAGGGTCATAAGTCCTGGTTCCTGGAGCTTCAAGGGCACAGTTGGAGAGAACAGCAGCTGCCTTCTGGCCTGCTGTGTACTGAGGTCTTGCCCCAGCATCAAAGTGGAAGTGGATGTGGTGTGCATGTGAGAAGCTTGAAAATTTCTCTGATACTGCCCTTCACACATATCAAAAGCTTTTTTGCTTTATAAACTCCAAAGTCTGTAAAAATCTAACCCAACTCCAGAGTTTAAGGCATAAGGATGTATTTTGTCGCACTTCCATCAGATGTACATTAACCAGTAATTTGCATCACTGCTCAGCTTTAATTCTAAAAGCAATGTTTGGGTGTTGATAACAGAGTTTGTTTCTATTCCCTGATTGCTAGTACACATGTGCCTACTTTCCAGTCAGTATCCAGGTTGCTTCGAATTTATTTCAAATACTGCAATTTTGAGCAGTTATTTTTATCAGCACAATGAAACTTTTAGTTCAGTGCAGCTAGCTTGAATACTTGTTCTGCATCTGGCTACTCATTTATGTACCTACCTAATGCACGTATCTAGAGACCAGATTAATTCATCATGAAAACTTTCTGCTTGGTTTGAAAAATTTAAGCTTATAATGAGACCTCCAGTGAATGAAGGTAAATATCTTTAAATCCACAGTCCCTTTTCAAGTAAATCCAACAACCTTTTCCTTTCATTCCCAATGGTAGCTCATTTTGTGCAATGTTTGTATTCTTGTTTAAAACAACTCTTACAAAAGGCAAGTTTCCACAATAGGAATGAAGCAGCTTTGAATATTGCTGGCTTTAAGGCAGCCAGTGCTAACAGTAAAGCATGCTCTGACCTGAGCAGAGCTTATGGGTGGCCCCAGAGAAGCACTGCAACCACCAACACTATGCATTGGTGAAATTCTTTGATTTGCAAGTGTGGTTAATGACAGTTGAGGAAGACAGTGGTCTTCTTGTCCTGTCCACAGAAAGGTAGAAAGACAAAGATGCTTTCTCTTTAATTTAGTTTTGCTAAGGTATAAAACACTTTTTGTGGGGAGCTTCACACAGGGTTTGGTGGATAATGAGCACAGGAAAGCATCCATCAAAATTACTTCAGAACTACAAGCAGTGTGCTATTTCAAATGGCAAAAGAATTACTTAGAAAAAAGATAGTCATCACCCTATAATGAAAAATAGCTACGATTCCTTTAGAAATGAGTACAAAGTTTTAAGCTGTGTGTGTTGGAATGGATTGCTGTTGTACAACTGAACATGGAAAAGCTCCTACCACTCTTTAAAAGAACTCTTCCCATTGAGTTTATCCATTAAGAAAAGATCCTCTGTGTGTGTTGATCTTGAATCCATTTGGTTCTGCTAGAACTAAGAGAGTGATAAAATTTACTGATTAATTTGGCTAAACCTTATCTGTAGTAACACTTCCTGTGATTGCCTGACAGCTGGTTGTTTCCCTTTTTGGGTGCTGTAGAGAGGCAGTAAGGAGCTGTGGCCCAATTCGGATGATCACTGTCCATGTTTCCTACTCACAGAGGGATTCCCTGCTAGTACATCCCCCATACTACTCGAGTACAGGTTAACAATACTGTGTTGTCGTCAGTGAAGTCAACACTGGAGAGGGACTCTTTATTAGGGACTGTAGGGACAGGACAAGGGGTAATGGGTTTAAACTTAAACAGGGGAAGTTCAGGTTAGATATAAGGAAGAAGTTCTTCACTGTGAGGGTGGTGAGGCACTGGAACAGGTTGTCCAAAGAAGTGGTAAATGCTCCATCCCTGGCAGTGTTCATTCAAGGCTGGGTTGGACAGAGCCTTGGGTAGCAAGGTCTAGTGTAAGGTGTCCCTGTCCATGGCAGGGGGTTTGAACTTGATGGTCTTAAGGCTCTTTCCAACCCAAACTATTCTATGATTCTAAGTCACCTTTAATAATGATCCAGTCTGGTAAAAGAACCTTTCAGAGCTGAAGAAAATATAATCAAAGACTCAGTTTGAACTGATTTGAGAATTTGTATTTCATTCAATTTAATTTTGTCATGGGAATGCATGCTAGTGGGTGGTGGGAAAATCGAAGTGAGGTAAATATGCTGTTTCTCGGCTGCCCTTCTCAAGCCCCTGCCACACATCCTGGTGCCCAGGAAAGCTTTTCAGGTCTCACTTGGTCTGTGCTACTCACACCAGTAGCCTGCTTTTGAAACTCCACAATATGCAGGTAAGTTAGGAAATGATTTAACCTCTCGCTACTCACCCAAGCTTCAGGTGAGACTGTAGAATTGGAATTGTGAAGCTGAGGAAGGAAAACACTTTTCATTGTTGCTATGGAGACTGGAGTTTATGTTGCAATGACTTGTTCTGTTTCCTACCTCCTTGTTAAAAAAAGAGGACAACAAAACCTGGCCAAAACAGCCCAGGAACACAAAAAAATCACTGACAAAACCTCTGGTACATAAGATTGCAATGTGAGTGACCTCTCAGCGGTATCAAAAGGAGAAAAACTGGAAGAGGGGGAAAAAAAAAGTCTTTGTGTCAAAACAGTCTGTTTTTGCAGAGAAGGAACTAGGGCCGTAGTGGACACAAGGTCCTTTGGTGGATCCAGTGTTCCTATACAGAGGCACTGCTCCAGCCCCTCAGCTCATGTATTCGGGTCACAGTCGGATGCTCAGAGAGCAGTATGACATGTTGCAACAAAAAACCCCCACATTTTCTTTAAATCTTATGTCTTTGGACTAGTGGGATATGGATTCTGGGACTTTACCTTCTGAGTGGCTGTGGATGAGGTCTTCCCTTGCTAGTCCACTGCCTGTGGCAATATCTGCTGCAGGAAGTTCATGGTAGTGTAGTAAGCACTAACACGTTCCTTGTGATCCATGTGGAGTCTGTACTCTGCTGTATTTCAGATTAAAGCATGAAATGTGTCTGATCACATTGCTACAATAAATGATTGTTGCAGTATTTGCTTAGGCATGGTTTTGAAAGCTTCAAAAAATGATCCATCTTAAGCATAATAGATTGCCCTTCAAAAAGAATACCGTATCCATACCAAAATGTGTGACTGCCATACCAAAGCTATTTTGATGTCACAGGATTTAAACCCTGAATGGAAGCACAAAGCATCTCTAACAGTGGTCAACAGGTTTCAGAGCATCATGGAGAAATATCCCTTTTGGTTTATGAGCACTGAAGTCCTGTGCTGAAGGAGCAAAGGCAGTGGCCATGTGGCCCCATCCCTAAAGTTCAGATCCATCAGCAGCCTCTTCTGGTTGTCACAATTCAGGACATAGCTGAATACCTGTGCTTTCCCACAGTGAAACGTGTGTGTTAATCCAGAAACAACAGCCCACCAAGTAGCGATGCTCCAGGACAAGTAAATCAGGTGGAATTATCTACTCCATTTTATCTTCTTTTTCTTTGTTCACATAAGCTCTGCAAAGCCACAGCTGGCTCCCAAAGCAAGAGGTGCCCTCCTGGCTATTTGTAAGCATCTACTATAGCCTTCATGTATTGAGAGCAGCCAGGCTAAGGGTGTATGGACTTCTGTGCTGACTGTCAGTGGTTTAAAGACTGGTTAATGCCTTTCAGAATCAAAGCAAACAGAAGTGAGATGCCTGGGGACATGTTATAGGAATTTACTAGTTTGATCCCTAATCCTGAACTGTGGTAGGGATTTTTACTGGATGCCACAGGAGAAGCTCACTAAAAGCTATACCAACAAAGCAAGCAAAGAATATCAACCTCGCCAAGGGGGTGCTTGGAGTTAGAGGCAATCCTGTAAAAGTTATTATAGATGTTATTGGCATCCTATGATGTGAGTAGTTATTTTGAAACCAATATTCAGCAAGTTTATAGGCCAAAATATAATCCCCCTCATCTCAAAAACTGGATGAGCTCTAAAAGTCCATGTAAAAATCAATCTCAAAGGAAGGGAGAGTAAAACAGCTCCTGAGAAAACATCTACAGAACTGGAAGGGGGAGCTGGGAGATGTGCAGGGGGTCCTTCAAACCCCAGCGTGTCTTCAAATGCCAAGTGCAAGAGATAGATACCACCTGGAAGGTAGTTGTTCTTGCCTGTCACTGTGAGGCATGGTGCTTTTCCTCTGTAGTGTGATCCAGGCAGAGCAGGTCGCACACGGGCTGGAGCTGCTGTCTCTTATGCAAGAAATCTTTGTAGCTCACAGGTGACCAGGGAGTCAAAGAGGCTTCTGAGAGTAGAGTGAACCCCAGACTTCGCAGGACAAAGCCTGCTTTGCTAACTTTCCGTGAATTGTGATAGCTAAGTTGTGGTATGAATTTCCAGGTAAGAAACTTCATCTTATTATTTCTTGTTTAATTCTAAGAAGTTGACATTACCCTCTGGTTTGGGACTCCCAGGTGATCAGCTTTGCTTTTCTTCCTGTGCTTAATTAATCTGTTGCCGTAAGAACTGCTTGATGAGTTCAAACTCAGCGATTTCTTTTCAAATTCAGGAAATCTGAAAATACCTGGGCTATACTCCAGAAAAAAAGAAAAAGGCCTAGAAAATGAATAATGCTATTGCTTACTCTTGAACATAATGCATGTAGTGAGATGTCTGTGCAGCTCTTTGCATGTCACTTGAAGCTTACGTGTGATTTATAATCAGTTCTGGGTCTCATCATTACCACATAACCCCTTCTATTAGAACAAATTCATCACCGTGTAATTAGTTATGGTGTAGTCATTTATAAGAGCAAACCTTTGTTCCCTGCTTAATGGGAGCTGGGAAGAGCTATAAACATGAAATATCAGTGCTACCTGTGGGATTGAGTTGCTGTTTTCCAAGAGCTGTGATGCTTAACAGCATATTGCTGTAGCATGGATATTTTGGGAACATGAGGCATTATGTATAGCCATGTTTAAAACGTAAGCCACACGCTTTGGCTTTCATTTGGCTTCTTTCTAAATCAGTTATCACTGGATGGCACACTCTTGCAGCATCCTTGAGGGCCCGCTCTTGAGCATCTTGAGGCCTGCTCTTGAGCATCTCTTGAGGGCCACGAGGATGATCAGGGGACTGGAGCACCTCCCGTATGAAGATAGGATGAGAAAGTTGGGGCTCTTCAGCCTGGAGAAGAGAAGCATGCATGGAGACCTCATAGCAGCCTTCCAATATCTGAAGGGGGCCTATAGGGATGCTGGAGAGGGACTCTTCATTAGGGACTATAGTGAGAGGACAAGGGGTAATGGGTTCAAACTTAAACAGAGGAAGTTTAGATTGGATACAAGGAAGAAATTCTTTACTGTGAGGGTGGTGAGGCACTGGAATGGGTTGCCCAGGGAAGTTGTGAATGCTCCATCTCTGGTGGTGTTCAAGGCCAGGCTGGACATATCCTTGAGTGTCATGGTTTAGTGTAAGTTGTCCCTGCCCATGGCAGGGGGGTCGGAACGTGGTGATCTTAAGGTCCTTTCCAACCCTAACTATTCTATGATTCTATGATCCTTTAGGGTCCAAAGGAGTGCTTGGGTTGGTGAGGGCTGTAGAACACCCCTATATGGGAAAGGGGGTCCCATGGCCAGGGCCATTCTTGGTGGTCCCTGCTCCTGGCACCTCCACAGGCACTATGACCAGCTTTAGGGGGCTCAAGGCGGCCACCTCCATTCTCTGCATGATGAGGAAGGGCACTTCAGGCATGGCACAGAAAGCCCCTGTGGGAAATCCTAATGTTATCCTGCAGGGATTTGCTCATTGCCCTCACTGGGCTGAGGTTTGGACTGCAAAGGGTTCACTTCTTCCTTGCATAACACATCACTGAAGCATCTCCTCACTGCAGTGGTGTGCCCGCAGCTAGCCTTCACCTTTCTTTTGGAGGAGAAAAACTGGAAGAAGCTGAAAATGGCATCAATCCAAATCCAGTCCCAATTTTGTTTGTTTTGGCTATGTTTTTCCTAGTCCTAAGGCGGCAATTCTTTACCAGAACTGTTTGCTTTTCAGCTGAAAAACCCAGAAAGAAAGGCCTGGAAAAAAGAGAGTCCTTTGCTCTTCCCCTTTGCAGGTAATCAAACCTGCTTAAGGCTTGCAGTTAAACCCAGTTAAGGTTACTAAATTTGGTGCTATTTAACTGCAGTGTCTGAAGCTTCAGGAAACCTGGGACCCACTGCACTGAGCTCTGTACAAAAGGTCTCCTCTGTCCAAGTGAGTAGGGGCCTCTGACACGCTCTGAGGGGTCTGTGTGGCATTTCTGACTTGTAATATGCCATGGAGGGGATTAGAAAGGGAGCTTTGTACCGTCTGTCTGTCCTGGTCTGTAAGTGAGCCTTTCTGGAAGTTGCTCAGACTCTTCGGTGTGGACAGACTGCTCAGATGTTTTTTCCTGTGGGCTGTTCATCCATCAACTCAGGACCCACTGTGCTACTGGTGGTTTGCCTCAGGCGGCAGTAAGAGATCAAAGCATTTCCAGGTTGGATTTTTTCAGCCTCAAGACATTGCCTAAGGCCTGTAACACCAATGTTTTAAAGAGAATGGCCTTAAAATGCTACATCTTTAAATAAAAAATGGACTTTTTAATGAGCACTGTCAATAAGCCCCCAAAAAGGCTGGTTTCTTTTTTTTTAAGGAATTATTCTCACTCCCTGTGCCAGTGTACAGATCTATTATTTTAGAGCAAGTCCCAACATCTGCTGCGTAAGAAGCACATCTGTTCAGCAAGGGGAGAGGAGACAGGCACAGAGATCACCCCTGGCAAGCACAGTAAGGGCTGGGGATAAGCAGATACAAGAGGAGGGGAGGGTGTTGAGAGGCACTTGGTACAGCTGCTGTCTGCAGCACCCACTGCTCCCTGCTCCACACCATCCCTGTTCAGCCTTCTTCCTTCGGCATGGAGCAGAGAGCTTCCCAAGCTCCAGGACTCAGGCTTATCACTAGACTCAGTCTGTGCTGTAGACATAGTTTTTTTCTCTTCTGCCCATGACATTCTGCCCAGATTGCATGCTGTGAAGATTCAGACCCGTCACAGAGCCTTGGGGTAGCATGGTGGTGAATGCCTTGTCCCAGCAAGGTTTTAAGTGTATTTACTTCCCCTTGCCAAGCTGGGACAGACAGCTCCTCTGTCTAGACATCAGACCACAGGCCTTGCAATGCCTTTGGCGTGCACTGTGCTTTGGCAACGTTCAGGAGTGGCTGTATGAAACACCTTGTAGTACATCTTTCTGTGAAATATTTATAGAGGTACTATATTGTAATGAATTCCATTGCTGGCTCATTCAGTTCAGATAATTAAAATTCCCTTTTTAATCTATGGAAAAGGAGCCCATCGGTACTGTAGAAATAGATTTGCAACCAGCATCAACTAGCTGGAATCCAGGACATAGGCAAGCACTGATCCTCCAATAAACCTCAGATACTGGGAGAAGGTGGCAAAGTTCACCTGTACCCATGGAGCCAGGCTCCTACTTTTTGTGTCAGTGATGGAGATGAGCCTGTGCCATGACTTGAGAACAAACCTGGACTTCCAGTCAAAGCAGTGAGAGATCGCAGCCGAGGAGCAGCATCTCTCACCCTTGCTGGCATAGAAACAAATCCAAAAGCCCCAGACAAATAAGTTCACAGGCTCAGGCTCCTCTGCTGGAAGATGGAAACTGCAAAGATCTGTAATGTCTGTCTAGAGGCAGGAACAATATTTAATTGAGTTAAAGGGAACTTTCCCACTCCCTGAGCACATGCGTAAGTGTTGGTGCAGACCCCCCCCCCCCAAATGAGTTTTCATCAAAAGCAGAAGTGAGCTATGAAATTGTGTTCAATGTAGTGGTGCTTTTCTCTTCTCACTGCAGAACAGGACCCTAAGGGACACAAGACAGAAAGGTTTGAAATGAAACTCTTCCTTTTCTATGGAGATTTAAAGTTCTTCCTCTGTGCTTTGCTTTCCTTCCTTGAATGTAAATTGTGCTGGAAGCCCCCGGCACTGCCCTGGCAGCCTCCCTCCAACAAGAAAAGAAGGTGGCAGGGGGTCAGTCTCCTCACTGCTGCTTAGCCTGGCCATGCCCTGCTACCAGGATACAGCTCTAGGGCAGAGCTGACTTTGTCGGAATTGCTGACTGCAGCCCCAGCTACCTCCTGTGTCAGTTTATGAGATGGGGTTGAGCTGCCTCCCTTCCACAGAGACATCCTGGGGGACCTTGCAGGGATGCTGTGGTTGGTGATCCTCAAAACTGCCCTCAGGAGCCATGGATGTTTGTGCTCCTTAGTGCTCAGTCAGAAGGAGACCCAAGCTCTTCCCACATGCAGATTTCCTGGGTTTGGAGGCTTCCTGAAATATTTTTATGCAAACTGAAAATAAATCAGGCACTTGTAGGACAAAGCCTCAAATGGCCAAGTTTAGCTGGTCCCTGATAGAACCGTCCAGGTTAGAAACCAGGCATCATCTGGAGGGCACGGGTGAGCCCATCTGTCTATAGGGATCTGTCAGTGGGGATTTTAGGCAAGGGGCTGGCAGGTGAGGTTGGGTTTGGGGAGTTCGGTAGGAAGCTCTGTGTACCGGCAGTGCAGTGCATGATGTGGGATGGAGGTGATGGAGGTGGTGGTCTCTTGGTAACTTTGGCAGGACTCTTCTGCTATAGGCCATGTGCATGAGGTGACTACAGCGCCTGGTACCTCCCGGCACCCTGCTCCTCAACAGAGCATGGCTTCGGTGTCGTGAGGACGCCTGCCATCCCTGGGAGGGGGCTGCTGCAGCAAGGGCAGGCGGTGGGTGTCTCCACCCAGGAGCTCTGGTGTGGTGCC
The DNA here is from genome assembly GCA_017639245.1 of Myiopsitta monachus. Lineage (NCBI taxonomy): Eukaryota > Metazoa > Chordata > Aves > Psittaciformes > Psittacidae > Myiopsitta > Myiopsitta monachus. The sequence continues at coordinate 6,252,204 of CM029919.1, forward strand.
CTGCCTGCTCCCATGCCTGCCCGCACGCCCTTGGGGCATTGCTGATGGTACAGCAGTTGATGATCCAGCACTTGCTGGGTTGGAAGCAGTGAGCCTCCTGAATGCTTTCCAGTTTGCCAGCAGCGGCTGACTGAGCATCAACAGCAGCTCTTGCTTCCAGTCGGAATCCCGTTACAAACTCCCTTTCTGAATCAAGCTGGTATTAAGGAAGTAACAACTGCCTTAGTAATTAGTCATAATTAACAATGATTAAAAATCTCACACATTTAGAGTGATAAACAACTCACATGAGGAAAGCAATGATGGCAGTGCAGAGGATTCAGGGCTCCTTGCAAGCACAATTAATTGGGAGAAGGTGGTGGCTAAATGTGAGACAGAAGCATTATGCCTTTGAGCAGACAGACAGGGGTATTCATCATAAACACATGTCTGCTGCTGGCACAGTCTCTCCTTGGGACCTGTAGCTGGTTTTCTGCACCTCGAAGTTGCGTGGTTCTGAAGTATCCTTCTCTCCACTCTCATCAGAGTTTTCTCAGCCGTTAGCAGCCATTGGCAGCACCAACTCGGATGTGACATTTCCTGTAAGAAGGCTGTTTATAAGCAGACGTGCAATAATTTCAGGATCATCCCTATATTAGTGTAGCATTACATGAATTTGTTTTTAAATCCTTTGGATGGCTAATTCCTCTTTGAATCCCGTATAAAAGCGCATGGTGATTCATCAATAAAATAATAACTACTCTACTGGCTGCACATAGTTTAATCTTTCAGCAAACAAAGAAGAGATTGAAACTTGCTATTATCAAACCAGACCAAGTTTGTTCAGAAGAAAGAAATAATTCTGTTATTTTTGCAGAAATTGGTATAATGAGCTGTCTCTGTGCTATTATCCCTGAGCATTAACTGGCTGTGTTATGCAGGATAATACTCAGAAGAATTATTACTTATCTGCGTGTACATACATTGAATAATAAAATAATTAGACCTTTTAAAACAGAGGATAGAAAGGATTCCATTTACTGTAATTCTGACTTTCCGATTATAAGGTTGGAATAAATAATGTGATATTTTATCAGTGTGTCAAGCCAGTAAATGCTAGATTTATACATATCAGTACAGGCTGTGCGTAAGATATGTAATTTGTCAAACTGCAGATTGGGCAGACATTTGCATCAAGGATGTGAAGGATCTGCGCTGTTGAGATTCAGAGGTGGATGAAGGCTGCTCAGAACAGCACGTTCTCTCTAAGAACAGCACATTCCTGCTGCATTCAACTGCAGTTTGATGTGGGGGCTTGCAGTGTGTGTCCCATGGCAGCCTGCATGTACAGACAGCAGGATGTGCTGGGCTCTTGCTGGAGAGGAGGCTTATCTCTTCTCTGGGTGAATGACTGCTCCCTTCCCTCCTGGCTGGTCATAGAGTCACAGCATGGTTTGAGTTGGAGGGACCTTAAAGCTCATCCAGTTCCAGCGCCCTGCTATGGGCAGGGACATCTCTCACTAGGCCAGGTTGCTCAAAGCCCCGTTCAACCTGGCCTTAAGCACTGCCAGGGATGGGGCAGCCACAGCTTCTCTGGGCAACCTCTGCCACTGCCTCACCACCCTCAATAGTGAATAATTTCTTCCTAATGTCTGTCTTCCTTCAGTTTAAAGCCATTTCCCCTTGTCCTATCACTACCTGCCCTTGTAAAAAGTCCCTCTCCAGGTTTCTTCTTAAGCCTTTTTAGGTACTGGAAGGCTGCTATAAGTTCTCTTCTCCAGGCTGAACATGTCCAACTCTCTCAGCCTGTGTGAATGGGCAGCTTCTGCTTCACAAGTGCTGGGAAGACAAAAGTGATAATTGTGTTAAAAATTATGATGGATCACTGCCCAGAAAGGTAAAGAGCTCCAGCCCTGGTATTTCAGACAAGCCCAAAGACACCCCTGGTCTCCTCAGGAGAGGGGTAGGAAGCTTGGATGTGTCCCCCATGCCTGGATGTGGCCCCCATCACTGTCAGCTCAGGAGCAGGACAGGGTGGTGTGAGGCAGACCCCTCCATCCCCAAAGGGCTCTTCAGAGCTGGGAGTCAAATCACACATATGGGTTAAAGATTGTCTTTTAATGCTATTGCAAAAACAGAGAGGCCCTGGGAATCATCAGGCTCCTTATTGTACTGGTCCAAACAAAGTGGAGTTGATGGGAGATGGATACTGCAGAGAACGGTATTAAAATGTTGCAGTGGGAAGGTGAGTGACACTTTGAGCTTCACCTTTTTGTCTGTTGCTCATTATTTTCTAGAACTGCATACCCCAGATTATCTTGCCTTCACTCAGTCTCCTTCATGAGCAGGGTGACCCGAGCCAGGCTGGTCACACTTTGATTCTTGGCATGCGATTGATTTTGCTTCATTTGCCTTATGAAGAGAGTGACCTTCTGACTTGCATATACACAGCACAGTGATCCTGAGGAATGGCAGTGGGTGTTATCCATTTCTTGACAGATAATTATTTTAAGGGGGGGTTGTTTGCTTGCCTGGTATTTTTTAGGACACCTCAGGATAACTGAACTATGTCAGATAATGAAGAGAAACCAATTCGTCTTCGGCTGTCTTGCAAATCCCAGGCACTGGGTTAATCACACAAATGATTAAGAACTCGAAGCAGACTGGTGCAACATTTTAATTCTGTTTGTTGAGAGCTGTAAACGTAATTGATTTACATTTCTCTCCAATAAGTTAATTTGAGAGAGTGTTCCCATTGTGAATAATATCAAATTCAAAGCTGTATGGCTTCCAAATCTCAGTGACTCCACTGGAGAAAATACAGATCACTCCTTGCTGCAAAAGGATAGAAAGGATGAAGACTAATGACTGGGAAATGTTGGCTTCCTGTAAACAGAAAATTACCAAATCTGACCGATGCTAAATATTAGCACTGTAATGCAAGAAGCACCATGCTCTCCATTATCCGTGATAAGTTAATGGATCAGTGCTGAAATTGAAAGCTATTAAAGAAAATCTTCTTTAAAAGCAAAGTCTCCAGCTTGATTCAGAATAGCTTTGGGTTTAAAAACCTTTGTTTCCTGGAAATACCACAATGAACTGAAGGTTTGGTGAATGAAACATTTTTCCATCACAAAATGTAGAGAGGAAGAAGATGAAGATCCCTACAGAAGGGCATCCCTTCAGATAGAATCTTTTGCTTTAATTTTGACAGGTTCAGAGAGGGAGGGAGGGAGCTGAGGGCTGAAATGCAGCAGATCCAGATTCAAACTCCTGCTGGTGCTTCGTGTCTTTACATCTTAAATTTCACTGGCTTGTTGAAGCTTTCCCTGATGAGTCCTTTTTGTTATGATTTTTCCTTTCCAGAAAAATCTCATTGTCATTTCTGCACCGGACCGGATAATGTGTGATTTGTGTGTGTGAAAGAGAATTCGTGTTTTCTGGCTATCTGTGGGCTCTCCCTGAGAGGGCAGGAAAATGCAGACGCTGTGAAAGATCCCTTGAAGGCTGTTGTTACCTCCTGTTTGTATAACAGAGTGAAACAATTCAGAGCCTAGAAGGGTTCAGAATGCTGTTTCATCAAGAAAACCACTACAGATTCTGTAACTATCAAAACCCCCACAATGACTGGTGGGACAAAATCACCCTTATTAGCATGATACAGGCAGTTGGGCGAAAAGAGCAAGAGAGGATCTTATTCATAGGAAAAAGAAGTTTAATTAAATAGTGCCTTAAAGCGTTTCAGCAAATATTAATAACCGCAGATGTGGAAAAAGTTTCCTTCTGACACAGCCTAATCATGGTGACAGACAAAACAATTACCCTTCTTGATTAGATTAACTCAGGCTGGGGCTTGCCATGTGCTTTTCAAGAATGGCTTGCATTCATCACATGGACATCACGAGCACTCTGCCCTTGCCAACGCTCACAGCTCCTCTCAGTGCTGGCATGGCTTCCCCTGCTGCAGCGAGGCAGCATCCATGTTGGTGAGCTTCTTCTGTGCGGGCTGCTTGGAGTCCCAAGCCTGGCTCTTAGGGAAGAAATTTTGTCATCATCTGCTGGTAAAAACATACAAGGAAGGCTCTTTTTAGCAGCAAAATTCGAAGAGATTTGTAATCACCTTTGGTATTTATTAGGTTCTAGTCAGCATTGCTACAAAAGCAGCTCACCTGCATAGTACCTTTTAAATATCTCTAGTAGTCCTAAGCCTTTGAGAGTCCAAATTTACATCCAAATCCCTTACACCTTTTTTAGCAACTGAACCATAAAATGATTTTTTAGTGTGATTATTATGAGGGTGCAAATATCTGCCACTGAAAATCTGTTTCTTTCTGGACTAAGTCTCTGACAAAGGAGAAAACAGTAACTTCAAAATGCATCTATGAATTTTGCTGCTTCCTCAGAGAAGAAAGGCTGGTTATTTTCTGCCCCATCCAGTGAATTTTCGGGATGCCACCTCGTATGCTGCTGTGCCATTAGGATGCCCTGGACAGACGCAATGTGGATGATGCTAGGAAAGGTATGTAGAGGGTGGCAGGTGGTCTTACCTCCTTCTCCTCTGCCAAAGCTGCAATGTGAAGGATGCCAGGTCCTCCAAACTTCCATTTTTCCAGACACAGCAAACACTTATTGCTTCTTAGCTCAGGGATCCTGGCCAAGAAACCCAGAGACAACAGAGTATCTGTCATGAGAAGTGGATAAATACTAAAAGTTTTCTGTGAAAGGCCAATGGTTATTAATCAAAAATCAACATTTTGTCAAGTCACAAAAGAAATAGAAAAGGACCTTGCATTGTGAAATTGTAACTAAAGTCAGCGGTGACGGGCTGTTAATCACAGAGTTAGACAGGCTGCAGGTATTGTAGTCAAGGACTTGTCCAATATTGTTATCCTGAGACAGACACAGGCTCCATCCTTTCCCATTTCCTAGCAATTTTCAGTGATTTCTTTCTAGACTAGCTTCTTAGAGACATGAGAGTTAATTCCCTCACCCTCTTCTAGATTCATAGAGTCCAGTCTAGCTCAAATTAGATGGAAAAGGTTCTCTGAAAGTCCAGACATCTTTGCAACATGAGCAGATTATGTTTCGTCCTATTTTTCTTGCTGTGAGTTTAGTGGCACCTGATCCGTATGGATCATGCCCCAGCCTTTAAAGGCATGGGTTTTTTTTCCATTTTGACATATTTTTTAAAATCTGCTTTACTCAAGAAATGTATGACAGCAGCATATATGTTCTGAATAGAACAATAGGTCCCTGGTAGACTGCTTAAGATGAGGAACACCAATATGGCCTAATTTCTGTTGTGAAACCTCATCACACCCTGATTTTGATTTGATTAGCTCAAATAGGAACAGGTTTACAGCCCTTTGCCTTGTTTTACAGCCCCAAGCTCCTGGGTTTTTTTCTGATGTGAGACATTTTTGTTGCAGCTGATGATTCTGACGACTCTTGTAGCACACTGCACAGGGAGCCGGTGGCTCAGCTCATCTTAAGCCATGCCGGCCTGAGGCTGCTAAGCATGCCTGTGTGGATCAGAGTGCTTCAGGAGTGCCCTAGTTCACAGATCATCTCTCTAAGCCTGATGTTTTATTCCCTGGGAAAAGCCAGATTCATCTTGCTGCAGAGACGGGTCATATCCAGCGTAACTCATTCATTAGCACTTTCTGACAGGACCATATTTCACTGATGCAAAAGAAAAACATTCTTAAAACTGGCCTTCACAGGATGAGCTGTTGCCTCAGGATGTTCATCACAGTGATTTATCGCAACTTCATTTCTTTTTGGGAAGTACTCCCACTACTTCCCTAGTCCACTGTGTACCAGTGTTTGTAAGGTGAGGAGGTGGGCTGGCGTGCTCCATGGGGATTCATTGCTAAGATGTAAATAATCATGGAATTATCTATTACTTTTCTCCCCCCATTTCAGATGAGTTTGTTTAGAGGGATGAATTCACGTGGTGTGTCTTGTTAACCGGTTTCTTATAAATGTATTAGCTTTTTAATGGCTGAAACCACCTTGTTTACTCATGCTTGGTCCATAAGCAGCTCTGAAGGATGCTGGCTCTCATAACACTTCCGTTTTCAACCTATGCCTCAGAAATTCTGGAAATCTGCTAGTTAAGTAGGTGTCATATTTGTGCTTTCTGTATGTCCTGGGTTCAGCTGTAACAGTTATTTTTTCTCCTTCCTAGTAGCTGGTGCAGTGCTGTGTTTTGGCTTCAGTCTGAGAACAATGCTGATATCACACAAATGTTTTAGTTGTTGCTCAGTAGTGCTTACTGTAAGTCAAGGACTTTTCATGTTCTGCCAGTGAGGAGGGGCACAAGAACCCAGGAGGAAGTGGGCAGGACACCTGACCCAAACTAGCCAAAGGGGTATTCCATACCACAGCACGTCATGCCCAGTATATAAACTGGGGAGAGTCACCCGGAAGGCCCAGGTCACTGCTCGGATTCGGCTGGGTATTGGTCAACGGGTGGTGAGCAGTTGTGTTGTGCATCACTTGTGTTTATTTTTTTTTCCTTCCCCCTTGTAGATTTATATTCTCTCCTGTCCTGGGTTCAGCAGTAGCAGCATTTTTCTCCTTCTTAGTAGCTGGTGCAGTGCTGTGTTTTTGACTTTCAGCCTGGGAGCAGCGCTGATAACACCGATGTTTTCAGTTGTTGCTCAGTAATGTTTGGTCTGACCAAGGACTTTCTGAGCCTCATGCTCTGCCAGGGAAGAGGGGAAGCCGGGAGGAAGCAGAGACAGGGCACCTGACCCAAACTGACCAAAGAGGTATTCCATACCACAGCACGTTATGCCCAGGATGTAAAAACTGGGGGCAGGGACCTGGAAGGTTTAGATCACAGCTGGGTCAGGCTGGGTATCGGTTGCAGGTGGTGAGCGGTTGTATTCCCTTCCCTTGTTGTTTCCCTTGTCATTATTATTATTGGTGGTTGCAGCAGTGGTTTGTGTTATACCTTAGTTACTGGACTGTTCTTCTCTCAACCGGTGGGAGTTACATTCTTTCAGTTCTCCTCCCCGTCCCTCCAAGAGACGGGGGAAGGAAGAGGGGGGAGTGAGCAAGAGAACTGCGTGAGTTACAGCTGGGCTTAAACCACTACATCTCCTCTTGTTATTTTTCTTATCATTATTATTATTAGTAGTAGTCGTAGTTGTTTTATATTATACTTTAGTTATCGGATTGTTCTTGTCTCAACTGGTTAACTTCAGTAGCTGTGCTCAAGTAGCAAGTAATGCCCCCTCCATGCTGCGTACAACATTTCAAATGAGATGTGATTTTTAGTGAGTTGTGTTATCAGTTCATAAACCCAAAAACAATTCCCTTAATTTCAAATTAAACAATTGCATTGTTTTTGTAATAATTTATAAAATAATATTTCACAGGTAGTTTAACATCACACAGTGACATCAGCATTGCAGCTATAAATGTCAATTTTACTACATTAGAAATCACAGAATCATAGAATCACAGAATGATTTGGGTTGAAAGGGACCCTAAAGATTATCTAGTTCCAAACCCCCTGCCATGGGCAGGGACACCTTCCCCTAGACCAGGTTGTTCCAAGCCTCAACCAGCCTGGTCTTGAGCACTGCCAGGGGTGGGGCAGCCACAGCTTCTCTGGGCAACCTACAGGTGCTAGCTAATAGATTACATAAAGGTTAATTAAACTAAACCAATTACTTCTGGCCAGGTAAATTAATTGCATGTTGAAACAAGAGCATGTGTCCAAATAAGAGCAAGGAGGCTGGTGAAGGGTCTAGAGCGTAAGTCTTATGAGGAGCAGCTGAGGGAACTGGGGTTGTTTAATCTGGAGAAAAGGAGGCTGAGGGCAGCCTCCTTTCCCTACAACTACCTGGAAGGAGGCTGTAGTAAGGTGGGTGTCAGTCTCTTCTCCCAAGTAACAAGCAGTAGGACAAGAGGAAATGGCCTCAAGTTGTGCCAGGGGAGGTTTAGATTGGATATTAGGAAAAATATCTTCACCAGAGGTGTTGTGAAGTATTAGAACAGGCTGCCCAGGGAAGTGGTGGAGTCATCGTCCCTGGAGGTATTTAAAAGACATGCAGATGTGGCACTTAGGGACACAGTTTAGTGGTGGACTTGGCAGTGTTAGGTTTATGGTCGGACTAGATGATCTTGAACGTCTTTTCCAATCTAAACGGTTCTATGATTCTGTTATACGATTTCAGTGCCCCTTATTTGCAACAAGATTACCCCATCAGATAACAAAAAAGAGGGCATTCAAATGCTTAGCTTTTGTCTCGTATATAAAATACATATTTACTTGCTGCATCTCACTGTGGAAGCCTAGAATGCATTTACAAGACATTAAAAAGCCTACAAAGCTCTTCCTCTTTTCTGGCTTCTTCCCAGTGTGTGGGGATCTTGCACTTTTTATGTATTGAATGGTGTTCCATGACAGATAGAATCAGAATAGACTAGAGTCTGTCAAACATCTTAATCCCAGATATTCATTAGAAGTCTTTTCAATATGTGGTGACACCTGGCTATCGCTGGATAACTTCATGTGTGGACATTTTTTTCTTCAAATTGAAATGCCTTATTGTCAGTGCAGCTTGATGCACTTTTTAGGGTGGGAGAGGGGATTAACAGATGGCAGGCAAACCCCTTTGTTGCAAACCTGTAAGCTAGAGAAGAAAGATATCGGGAAAGATAAAAGGAGAGAGATAGAGCCAAGCCAGGTTCATTCTAACTGGATGCCACCTGCAGAACAATGAAATGACAGCAAACTAGGAGGGACAGAAGAAGCATTATCAAGCTTTTCTCTATGCAAACACTCTGTGGATAATTTCAGTACAGCTCCACTCTAATTCGAGAGCAGGACTTCTTGTGAGGTAGCATTAAGTGGATGCTGATCCTGTCAGGGACTGCACCATCCTGCAAAGATCAGACCTGCTGTCTGGTTTGGACAGTGCCTTGTAATAGATCCACCTTCTGTCATGCGAGGCAGCTGCACGAATGAAAGATGTTCTGTCCTGTGGAGCTTAAAATATGGGCAGCCCAAGTCAGCTTCTGCTAACTGGAATGAAGACGAGTGAAATGTACGATTTGGTCTGCTGCTGGTACATTAGTGCAAGGCAGTATCGGACCCTGGGAGAAAAGCACATTTCAGGCAAAATTCCAGCCTCTGGGTTGCGAGTGGATGGAGAAGAAGTTACTTTCTGTTCTCCAGTTTGGAGTTTTGCATGCTATGGACAGACTCAAGCAATGCAGGTGAAACTGGTATTATCATCACTAGTTACCAGAGATGTCCTGAGAGGAGTGTGCAATCCAGGCTTCAGGCACAGCTCTACCTCTTGGTGGTCAGGAGGAAACTAGGATTAGACTGACTCACATAGGTTGTCTGCAGAGTCATTGTGTTGCCTCTGGTGTTCCTCTCTTCCTCTCCTTAGCCTACCATGCCAGGGCTCTGGGCTTGCTACACCAGATTTTATAGCTAAGTAAGTGTATAAATAAGAGAAAGGGGGAAGTCTACTGAGCATTCAGACTCCTGCAGAGACAATGATGTGAGAGGTGCCTTGGTCTGGATGAAACAATTATGGTTAGTGTAAAATCAATAACAAAATAAAGCTTCAAGATAAATGTACACAGTGAAACTTGCTCATAGCAAAGTCTGATGTAGAGGGACCTTATCTGCCATTGATAAACTACTGCACTAAATTAGAGTTTTACAGGAACAGGTATTCCAGGAAATTTATCACTGGCATAAGAGTGAAAAACTTATCCCGGTGAGGAAACAGCTTCAGGCATGTAATGATCCTTGGAAAATTGGTAAGCCAGGCATCTGATACCAGAACACAGCCACTCAAGAACAACCTTGTTCTGATATAGAGAAATGAGTCAGTTGCCTACAGTCTTAAATATTGATCATTTAAGTAATATCTCAAAATACTTAGTTTTTGCTGAAGAAAAACACCCACTGATTCACATTTTGACCCAGATCTTTTTCAGTCTGGTCTTTTATTTTCTTAATAACACAAGACTCCAAAAATACCAAAGCCTTTGCAACGTGGCCATTCATACACACTCCCCAAAGGTGTAGTTAAACAGACAGTTCTAGCTACATTTGCTTATTTGCTTGAAGTCAGTGAGTAGAGTCAAGCTGCCATCGATTTTTAAGGTGATTATCTCTGGGCAGTTCTGTTTTCAAGAACCTGAGATTAATTCTGTTTTCCAGCACAATGAGAATATCCTCCAAAAATGTATATATGCATCTTTTTTTAAAGATAATTGCATTTCTTGATAATCATGAGCTGTAGTAAGTAGCCTGTGGGATGCAAGCAATACTTTAATAAAGTCTGAAGGAGTAAATAATAGACTTTTTATGAGAGGTTACTCTTGAGTAAAGAAGATATTAAAATGATTACCTGATTTCTAAACAAATGGTAGCCTCTGAAAATGGAACACATCCTTTTAACCTAATGCTTTTTGGTACTTTGCAGGCAGAAGAGTGTTATGTTTTCTACTGCCAGACTGTCAGTGCTATGTAACTGACTTAAAAAGGACATGAAAAAAGGCTTTAATAAAAAAAAAAAAATCTTTGAAATGTTCTTGGTCTTAGTTACCAAATCTTTGTGGCATTTTGTTGATGTTCCTGCACTCTTCCACTCAGATTTTCCATGGGAATTGGTGGTTTATGCTATCATGAGAAACAGTATTAGCCTTCCATAGATAGCGATCTTTTAGATGACTCCAGGGGAAATTCATAGATAGGGACAGAAGGCTGCTATATATTAGGATCCTTAATTGTGTATACTTAAGCTGATATCAGTAAGCACTGAATGTTAACCATTGGCAACTACCAATTTCTAATGGTAAAATCTCATTCAGATAAGGACCCACCAAATTAAGTGGTATTAAAATTTGTACTTCACATGAAACATGCATTTACATGGGAATAGGGATGGTTTGCAACCCATTCTTAGGTACCTCCTTTGAGTATGGCTGTGGTACTAATGTGTAATCTTTGTTCTTGCTGGAAGCAGTTCTTCCAATTCTGACATCCTAATTAACATTTATGTAAATACTAGGTGATTCCTTGGTATTCTTTAGTCCAGCTCCTGAAACAATCTTTTTGGTGTTTCTTTTTATATGGAACAATTACTAGAACTGATATTTTACATAGATGGGGAAAAAAATTATGAGGAAAAGTACCTCAAGTCAGGTATGAATTTTGTGGTTAAGCTGAGAGCAAAACGAGTATAACCTAAATCTCAGCCATCTGTATGAACATGCTTTCACCTCACCTATTTCCTCTTGGCTTGCTTCAAATCTGGCGCAGATTTTGTGAGTATCATTGCCACAGATTTGGATCTTCCTGGCCCATCCTTTCCTGAGATGTTAGCATTATGTGAGCAAATCCAATGAAAATAAAATTAAACAAAAACACTTGAATGAGAGAAAATACCCCACCTTTATGCAGTTTTTGAGAATCAGAAGTGAAAAGAAATCCTTTCGATCCAGTGTGTTATACAGACTGAATATCAGCATAATGGAATGACCTGGGAGACCTGTGACCCCATTTGTACAGGCCATAGGAAGTGTGACAATAAAATATATTTTGCACCGAAGAAGTCAAAGATACACTTGGAGAGCCTTTCTGTCTGCTATGAACTAGCACATCACCTCTCTTTCACCAGCCTGGCCAAGCATCTGTTTCATCAATAGGGATGGAGTGAGTGGTTCTGAAGCAGCATTTTTCCACATCAATAGACACTGACCAAGCATCAGTTTGAGCCTTTCAGAAGACTGAAGATTTTCGAAGCAGCCAATTTAACTGCCTTTAAAACTGATAAAAGGAACACATTAAAAGGCTGAATTTACAGTCTGAGGGACTTTCGTGTTGCAAACTTAGAGGTCAGGACAAATTCTGAAGCAGATCTTCATGCACTTTACTTTTCTCCCCCATACCAGGCTGAAAGCTTCTATTCTGGTCAAGCATAAGAAGCTCCTGTGAAAACAGGACTGTCTTCAGTAAGAAAACCCTTGTAGATTGGGACTCACAGAAGAAGTAGGATCTATAATTGCTACCTTGAAAGGTAATAAAGCAGCAAAGAGAAAAGGTCAAACAGTATCACTAATGCCATGACAGTAGGTGATAAGTTCAACCTCTGTATGAAGGAGTTCACTGACATGAGCAACCTAACACTCCCCGATGAAATATATAGCACTGATGCAATTTGCATTCCAATGGAACATGATAAAGTAAGTTCTGTTCATCTTACAGTTGCGGCACTATAAGGTACTCTTGCCTTCTGTTCGGCAAAATTACACATTTTTCAAAGAATGAAAAGATCACTTTTTTAATCTTTATTTTTTTTTAAATTAAGCCTTTCACTTTTTTTTTTTCTTAACAGGACAAACTCAAAGGGACTGTAAACTGGAGAAAAAGTGGTTGTAACACTCACTGAAACCTCGGGAGACCATTTTGCTTCTGTTACAGATGTTACCATTCACATCTCATGCCATGAAGCAGAGTGCCTTAGCCATCCATGATGGCTGGCTGAGATGCTGAGAAATACATCAACCTCTGTCCAACTGTCCTTGTGTACAGGCAGCATTCAGGTACCTGGGGTGAAAACCAGGGGCTCCCCATTTCCATGTGACTGCCTGAAACAGCAGTCTAAAGGGTGTTTCTCAATCCATGTCTTAGTGAAGACTTACTTTACATAAGTATACCAAGCTCAAGAGAAAGGCCTGTTGGGAAAGCCCTCTTCCACATGAAATAGTGACTGAAAAGCACTTGCTCCTGGTCAAGGTCATTGCCTGGGTTAAGCAGAATGCACCTGTTTTCCCAGTGCTGGAGTGGGTGCCTTCACTGGAAGGCCAAAGTATGGACTAAGTAATTTTGGGTCAGGACAAGGTAAAAGTTCTCCAGGCTGAGCATCATGTTTGGCAATGTGATTCCATGTATTGTCTTTTTTACTGTTCATATACTTACTTGAATTCAAATGTTAAAAGGAGGAACTGGGACCTTCTCATTTCTCCTGCAGCATGCAGGAGTGCTGTGAGGGATAATGTACATCTCCACCAGCAGAGGAAGGGACTGAACAGGAACACTCTGCCAAATGCAGAAGAGATGCATCTTTCTCCAGCGACATTAGGAACCTAGCTCACATGATAAAATGCAGAGCTGAAACTCTCAGGAGCTTGATTTTTAATAAACTGTTTGGTGACAATTAAATCTGCAATGCTGTGGGAAGAATTTGTTATGCTTTACAGACTATGGTCTGCGTTCTGTGCTCCTTATAACCTAGTGATAGGAAACCTTAAGCGTGCATAGATTTTGCAATTCACTCATATCTTCTTTTCACAAAAGCTTTAGAAAATGGTGTGGAATAAATCCTTTGCTTAACCAGATTAGCTTTCAGCAAAATTCATGGCCCAGTTTCATTTTTTAGACAACAGCCCCAACAAAGTGACACTAAATACATATTCTAAAGAGCTGATTCAAAAATGCTGAGAACAAAGAATGAGAAAACAGCAGTAGAAAAGGCCCAATACAATGCCCAGCCTGATCACAGTATCATTTGCAAATTGCAGTCTCTCTCTTTTCCAGGATCTTTGGGGTTTTTTTGTAGGCACATGATAATTGGCTTTCTCCATAGATGCATGGAGTGTGGAATCCTGAGTGTGAACTATAAGGGAAATTGTTTAACACAGCTTTTATGAGACATTTCATAGGGCTGACATTTTCATTCCTAGAGGAAGAAAGGATTTTTTGCCTAGAGCTTTAGATGGCAATTCAAATTTTGGTTTTGTTTTTGTTTTGATTTGGTTTAGTTTTGGTTTATGGTGTTGTGTCCCTCCCCCACCCCCACCCCCCCCCGAAAATAACACAGCCTCATTTGCAGCTTGAGGAACTGTACCTAATTCACAACATTCCTCATCATGATTATCTAGAGAGTGGCGAAGGAAATATGTGGGTATGTGTTAGTTGAGGGAATGTCAGAGTGGGATTTCTGTGTAAGGCATATAGTATAAATCAGTTATTTCCACTCTCAGTGTGGTGTTTGAGAAAAGGCAGGCACCTTCAAAGGACTCCTCCCCAAAGGTGGGAGGCCAAGGTCTGTGGATGTAAGTCTCTCTAGAAATTGTTTTTCTCTCTAAGACAGGCTTATAAAACATTAGGTAGATATATTGATACTGTGGGAGTAGACAACATGAGGATACCAAACGTAAACAGGCAATAACCCCATGTAGTTAATTTGTGATTGCAGGTCAACTGAATAATACTGCCACCTTCTACTACACTGCAAGGAAAGTGTTGAATGAATTGTTATGGGCTCAATGTAAAATGGGATGTTTCCAAAGCTGTAAATCATTTGGCTTTTGGCATTTCCCCTTAATATTCATTAATGTGCTATGGTTTTTATTCACAATTAGTTGTGATTTCAGCTAACAATAGTAAGCATCATTGTACTGTGTGTAGGTAAACTGATTTCTGTTTCATTAGTGCTTTACACTCAGATTATAAAAAGGTATCACATAACAAGTATTCTCTCAATTAATGTAGTTCAATTATGTTTAAATCACTGCTGAAGCATTTTCATTGTGAGGCACATGGATTACATCACCAGGTGGAGTAATGAGGTCACCATGTGATGTAGTGAAGGTTTACTTGAGCATTTCTGCCTACCTAATGGTCTGAGAAAGACACTCTTCCACCTGGTGAATACGGCTTATTTTCTGCAGTGGTGCCACTGGTTTCCGTGACATTTTTGTTGTTGCAGCTCATTGTCTTGAACCTCAAAATCTAACCATCCTCGTCAAACACAGAGTCCTGGTGGGTTAAGACAGTGTCTGATAGCATTCTTCTCATGACAGAAATGTCTCTACTCAATAGATCAAGGCATTTTCTCACTGAGGAAATATTTCAGGTTTTGGTCTGTGAGATCATTCCTGCTCTTGGCAAGGAACATTTAGGGTGACAAGAAGCCAACACACTCACAAAATCGTGATTTTCTGCAGCTAATCCTTAGCCAAACCATCTCAAGATTTTTAGTCCTTCACAATACACTAGAAATGGAAAGAGCAGCTTATCTTGAAGGATTATGTTATTTATGGCCTATTTTGAACTTGGAAATTCAGAGATGGAAACATTCTGTAATAATAAGAGGACCTCAGCCCTTTCCTACCTTAGAACAAGCTTGGGCTGAGTTCGAATTTAGGTTTTCTAGAGTCGTTTCCACATCTGAGCTGCTTAGTTCCTCCTGAAAAGTATGATTGTAACTCTCCAGCTTTTACAAGAACAGCTCCTAACCCACACAGAGTTGTAGCAACTGAGAATGGGATGGGGAAGCCAAAGAGGAAGGGAACATGGCTCCTGCAGGTGATGGAGTACCAAAGTGATAATGAAGAGACTTTCTGCTGAAAAACATGTGGAAGATGACTATGAAAAAGGTACCAAGTTGTGTGTTGTAAGAGGTTATAACAGTATTTTAAAGAGCCAGAAATGGCTGTAGACCTGGAAATGCCAAAACGTGAGCAATCTGTGGCAAGGCAGTATTAAGCCTTCTTCCCAGCTGTGTGTCCTAGAGCTAGAAGTCACAATAATTTCCTCAGGCAGGCTGGGTTTTAATTCCCAAGTGTTCTTAACAGGGCTCAGTGCAATACCAGAACTGGTACACTATGTGACAAGGTCACGTCTTGTCTTATAAACCTTGCAGAAGTCACTCAAAATTAATGAACAAAACCAAAATCTCGATGCAACACTTGTGTTTTCATAAAGTTTGGGAGAACGACAACAGATTCTATAAATCAGGAGAAAAAATAATGCAGTAGTCTGGGATTATAATATGAATTGTTCAGTGCTATGCCATGAGGTATTTCTTTTGTTCTTGACTCAGGGTGGTCCAACCTCACCCATCATTAGTGAGAGATCCCTAGCAGAGAGATGCCATTTGTGGAGACTGGGTTTTGTAGATTTAAACACTGGGCTAGAGGCAGTTGCAAATGACTTTATGGGGTTTACCTGCTGCCCTGACAAATGGTTTTCATATCCTCAGAGCAAAGGCGTTATCATGGATGGGCAACTTCTATGAGATGGGTGACATCCACAGCCTGCCAGTGGAGACACCCTGGCTTTTCACCCTCCACAAATGTTTTCCAAGTCAGCCACACAACAAAAAACTTCTTTAGAGTTGCAATTGTCTGATTTCTAGCTTCTGCCCTTCTTCCTTGGAAAGATCCATCAAACTTCTCATCCGGGCGGCACCCACTCGAGTCTCCACCATCTGCTACATGCCTGAAGAGCCCCAGTTCTTGTGAACTTTCCAGTGGATTGAATTTCCTAAATTGGTGCAGATGAAATGGAGGGGATGGTGGTAATTTTTTTGACAAGAGTCCTCTCTTGCAAGATGCACCTCTAAATGGAGCCAAGCATCTTAACAAATAGGCCTCCGTACAAACCTGCAATTTCAATTACTGCTCTTTTGTGGGCTTTTCACAGCACAGTGAAATCTTATTGTTGCTGTTCAGCTCCATCTTATAATAGCCTGTAACAAAGCTCAGCCTGGAAAATGCCAGGCACAATGAAACCTGTGCCGAATGCTGGTTTGCAGCTATTGGCTTCCACATCACTGGGAGCAGAATAGCCTTATTCTGAGCGCTCTGGGGCAGGGCAGTGGATCATGACTGTCCTGATCCGTGAGGATGCTACAACAGTACTGTGCCCATGTTAAAATTACTGGGGCTTATTACATAGGTCAGTGTGATTATTCTGATGTGTTTTCGGCACTGATTGACTTTACCTTCCACATTAGGACATCAATTTTAAGAAGTTTTGTGGCCACCAGCTGATTTCTTTCCTGAATACCCTTTATTTAAAAAAATAAATATTCCAGAAAATTGCTAGCTTTCTACAGTTATTTGAAAACCTGACATATGAGTAATAACTGGGTACAATATCACGGAAAAAAAGAAGCAAAGAATGTAAAATTTCTAGTCCTTGGTAATTTTTAAAAATGAAATTCATACTTTATCGATGTAAATGAACAGTGGGAGGTTGAGGGCTAAATCAGACTCAGTAAACTGTCAGGTTTGAGCTGGACAGTCTGGCTTTCCTCTCCCAATCTCAGCTTAGACTGTCACCCTGAGTCCGCTCTGGTTGCACTGATGCTGTGTTTGCACAGCTTGTTGCCTCAATAGCACTGGGAAGCAAAACCAGCCCAGACAGCAGATCTAACAAGTATAGACCAGGTGATGAATTATTTTCCTAAAGGGCAAAATTGGAGTGTACTTATTAATCTTTAAGGGCATTATTCTGCATTGTGCCCTCTTTTGTTGTTACCTCCCTAGCATCTGAATGTGTGTATGTTCACTTGAGCCAACATGCATTATGTGTGCATTTCAACTGTCTTCTCATTATCAGAAGTCTTTAAGGTATATCTGGTTTTGGTTTTTTTAGCAGATGATGTATTATTTTATTAAAAAGCAGAGACTTCTTGATAACTTTTATACCCAGTATGTGGTTTTGATCCAGGTGAAGGCAACACAGGAATTTTCCACAGGACCTGTGTCGTGTGCTGTGACAATTTGTATTCTTCATTACCTCTGTTTTTTCTCGGCAGCAAACATTTTTCACATTTAAATGGCTCCTGTCTTCAAGTTTGATTCTTTGCATGTTAGAAGAATCTAATTGACATCCCTGAAGGAAAAGATGCAAGGCCTAATGGAATCTACTTAACAAGTTAGCAAAAATTCTCCTTATCTCCCAGCTTCCTCGTCTCATACACAGCTCGGTAAGCTGATGTCAACACTGAATTAAAGGACAGTGACTGGCTCAGTTCTTGGTGGCAATAACAGAGAATTTATCTGGAGAGAATAACATCATTAAATACAACCTTGAATATACCATTTGGTGTAATGGATAAACAAAGACAAAAAAAAGAGGAGAAAGAAGATGGCATAATCTGGTTGCACTGGTCTGAAGATCTGATTTCAAGTCTAACCTGAATAGTCGGGCTGGGAGGCGCATTGTGTTTAAGCTCCCAGTCTAGCTCAGTATTATTCATGATGAAAACTCTCATAGAGATTTAGAGAAAGAATTAGCCTTTGTTCACCAAAACACGGTCCAGCATGGACCGTGCAGGGCCCTGACAAAGTGCTTTTTAGGTCAAGTGGGTGACTGTACATCATGTCAGAAATGTCACTGTCAAAGCAGAATGTCTGCTTCCAAAATGTCTTCTTCTGTTCTCACATTGAGGGACGGGAGGTGGGGACATGTGGAAGGACTTGTGAGCTGTGTGTCAGAAGTGCTAGGCAGCCCTCAACTGAGAGGTGGAGTATGATCTTAAGCAACTGCTTTTCCTGTTATTTCAGTTTGCCCAGAAGTGTGAATCCTTTGTCTTTATTTCAAATACAAAATTCTTCAATTGTCTGAGTGATGTGCTTGCTTGTATAATGTGGTATATATCCTTGCAGGTTTTACACTTTAGCAGCCAAATTCAGTTCTTTCATACTTGTCACATACAGGATGGAGTTGTCTCCCATGGCTGTGAATGTGAATGAGAAAACACAATTGCAATTCTATGTCCGCTGCAAGGAGTGATAGTTATACCATCATGTTCAGCAGGATTCAGACCAAGCAATGAGCTGAGAGCAGAGACCCCTAACAGAGGGAGATGTCCACTGACTCTGTGGACACTGTTCGTGCTTTGTTCTCTTTGCTAGACAATTCAGTCAACAGGGGAGATTCAGGTTAGATATGAGGAAGAAGTTCTTTACTGTGAGGGTGGTGAGGCACTGGTACTGAGATTGCCCAAAGAAGTTGTGAATGCTCCATCCCTGGTAGTGCTCAAGGCCGGGATGGATGGAGCTTGAACAGCATGGTCTAGTGGAAGGTGTCCCTGCCCATGGCAGGGGGTTGGAACTGAATGATCTTAAGGTCCTTTCCAATCCAAACCATTCTATGTTTTTATGATTCTATCCTAATAACATATTGAGGAATATGCAACAAAAATATGCAAACCCGGTTCAAAATCACTTGGATGGGCCAGCACCCTGATTTTGTATTACCTTCCAGATTGCTCTCAAGCTATCATTGTGCTTTCCCCCCTTTTCATGAGGATGTAATTTGTTGAGATAATGATTTTTATTGTTACAGTGAGCTTTTACTGCCAGGACATTTTATTTTAGTGATCCATTCTTGTTGATGTGTGTAGTGTGGCAGCAATTCTATCTAGGGATCCTACAAAACTGGTCACAGCCTGTGGTGAAAGAAAACTGTATTTCAGTACACTTAGTGATGCTCTGAGGTGCTTTGTCTTCAGGAGGATGTTGTTAATGAGGTGATTCCACAGTCTTTAGAAATATAAATCTGTTTACTGGAGTTCATCTGCTTCTGGGGAGGTGGTTGCTCTGGAGCATCATCAGATCATAAAACTGCCAGTCTTCGTATTTTCAAGCTTCCCAAGCAAGGCACTTTGTCTGCTGGACTTCTTGCTTATCCGCATTCAGCTTTAGAGGACTTTGAGATTTAAGTAATTTAACAAGATAAAATTAACTTTGGTGTATAGAAAAAATATTCCTAAGCATGTTTAGATTGTTTGATTTTTGGCTATCAAACACCACAGCAAAGGGGAAGATATTTTCCACAGAAGAATCTTGACATTTCTTTCTGTACTATGTATGGTAGAGCCCTCATAGCTACATACCTTCCAAGGGAATAAAGGAGAGCTTCAAACACCAGATTTAAACTCACACATGACATTTGTATTCCAGTCACTTACTGTGTACAGGAATGTGGTGTTTTTTTGTTTGTAAGATATGCAATAGGTTTAATAAATGAGGAACAATCCTCTAATAAATAAGGCTATAAAAGCATTACTTTAAAAGTCACCTTCTGTAGTGATAATATTCTTTTGAAATATACTAAAAAATTTTACTAAGTTGCAGAAATAATGGTAAATAGGATTCATTGCATATTCATTAAGTCTGGTTTACTTTCAAAAGGAGACATTTAGTGCCAAACCCATCTGACTGAGGCATGAATCTTAGACTAAGGCTCCTGAAAAGGAGCCGAATCCTTTGCTTTCATACCAAATATTTTATGTCTTCCATTGTCTTGAACTTCATTAGACCCAGAGGTTAACTACTCAATTGACAATGATGTATTTGTATTCATAAATTGTGGCAGCAATAAAAAAAAGGATGCTAAAAATGTTCAGAGCCTCAGTCACTCTGCTGAAAGGGTAGAAAAATATGCTGCTGTCATACAGCCAGATCAGGCACTGCAGCTCTTGGATACCTATACTGCTGACTTGGAGTGAGGGAGTCTGGGTCCACAGGGATCTTAAGGACATCATCATAGATTCTGGTCCCCTCAGTCACACTCCAAATTGCAGGCATCATTTTGTATGCTCAGGTCTCTTATGAAATGTGTGGTAGAACCACAGTGAGGATCCCATTTCATGCCAGTTGTATATGTGTGTCTTGATAAGGCTCAGTTTGTAGCATAGGACAGATATCCACTGTACCAATTTTCTGACTTTGAATTTTACTTCTGTTCAACTAGAGAGGCAGTCTGCATTATTGTCAACCTAAAAGTTATAAATTGTCTTTAATTCTTAACATTGAATCATCTCTTCCCATCCTTTGAAAAATCCAGAGTGACCAAAAGCGCATTGTTTTTACATATTTTAAGGTGTGTTAAAAGGTGACTGTCCCTATCCACTAAAAGCCAGATATTTTTCTCCCTGCAAGACGATCAATGAACTGTCACATCTATGCTCAGAATCATTTATCTTGTAAAGGGGTAAATCTATCTGTAAGAAACAAGGATTAATGTAGGCTGCTAGTCAACCTCACACTCCTGACCTTTGCAGCAGAGGTAATTCTTTGGGAACGCGAGGGCTCTGCCTTTAGAGTTTGAAAATATCTAGTATATTATCAGGAAAGTATTTTTGGTACATTTCTTCTAGGCCCTGCTGTGAAAGTCAGTTAGTCCTACTTGTTAATTAGTGCAGGGCCATCTCCTGTGTTTAATTCAGACTAGTCTTAAGGTGTATCTCCAGCAGTGGTGCTGAAAGGCTTAATCTGCACGGAAGTTAAATGCAGCAGAAGTATCATCCTAAGAGCACAGGCAGGCCAAAGCAAGATCTGGGACAGATGCCAGGCTTACGTTCTCAGAGATCTTTGGACCCTCATCTCTGACACGCTGCAGAGGCCCCTGCAGCCCCTCTGGTGCTCACACAGAGAGGCATAGAGCCTCATTCCTCCATGACCCTTGGCTGTGGCACCCACAGTGATGCTCAGGGATAGGGCTGCCCCTGCCGCTCCACTCCTGGCCACGACCTCTGGAGAGCCCCCATGGTTCCTGATCCACAGAGAGCCCCCCAGGCCTTGTGTCACCCCAACACCCAAACTGTGTTCACCCTTGCACATTTCCTTTTCTGTGATTTTTCTTGCCTTAAACAAACAAATAATTTTTGAACAGTTATGATTCATTACTAGATATTAATAAATTTTTATGTGTAAATATTTGGTTGTCTTCAGGTCTGTAGCGAATAATTAGATTGTGACTAAGTACAATTAATAGTGCCAGAGTGTACCATCACAGGGGAATAAATACAACAATTAGTGTCTTATTTTATCATTTGTGTAGGATTGTTTCTAGCTGTAATGACACTCTCAGAGCAGGCTAAGACTGCATACAAAACATCAACTCAAATCCCAGGACTATGTAACTTGGGAAGAATAAAACGTACTTTGAGACTGAAACTTCTCCCGGACTGGTGCAAGCTCAGAGACCATCTTTGCTTTTTAGAAAGCCAGAGGGTAGCTAATTGTGGAAATTTTTGAGCTCTAAGCCTGAGCTCCAGCCCAGAAACCAGTGGCTGTGTGCTTAAGTGACTGGGCTGTGCTTGGAGACAGGGGGTGCTTGAGAGAGCATGGCACCCTACTGACTCAGCTGTTGGGCTTTCACACCATTGCTGGCTGTGCCTTTCCCTGCTGAGCTCCGGGGTGGAGATTAGCTTCCCTAGAACTCTGCCCAAGCAGGGTTGTCAGGGACAACAGGATAGGATGCAGGAAAGCAAAGCTACTGTGTTAGCTGTACTGCTGCTCAGCCTCCTAACAGGTTCCCTTGGTGAGGCGTAGAGCAGCAGCCACCACTGAGGTTGGAAATGCCTGTGCAACTGCAGCCAGCTCCTCTTTGGCTACGTGTTATGTCTCATTTTAAATTACAAGGTCACACTTCGTATGGGGCAACTTCTATCAGCTGGAACTTCTCAACTGTGGGTGAACCTGAGCAGAGCTTTCAGGAGATGGGAGGAGACCAGTCTTTGCAATGTACAATATCCGGCCAAGTGCCATGGAAAAAGTTGCCTGAATTCTCAGAATGGGCAGACCAGCTCTCAGGAATGGACATATCGTTTTCATTGCAATTTCTCCCTCTTCTTGCCTATGAAAGCCTTGCAAACTTTCAGATGAAATAGTCTGGCTTAGGCTAAGATGCTGATGGCTGAAACCAGACTGTTATAACGGAGGGCATTGAAGTACCTCAAAGGCAGGTTTCCATCTGCTACGTCAATAGGAATGGAGGGGAACATTGGTCGGCAATTGGTCATGTGTTTGTCAATAATCCTGTATCACCTCTCGGTGTCAGCAAACTTCCATTTATTTTTGGAAATCAAGGCTCTCTTGGCCCTCCTTTATGGTGACAGAAAATAGGATCATTTCCATGCCCTCCACAGCTCCCTGACACTATCAGAAGCACATGTTTCATTAGTCAGTCTCAAATGGATCTCTACTTTAATTGCTCTTGCACTTTCCTGTGTATTGTTATAGCACTCAAGTATTACTTCAAAGGTGCTATTGTTTTTCTAAAACTATCTTATTGTTAAAAAGAGAGCTGAGATGTTCTATGCAAATGGTGCCATTCAGCTTTTGCTTTTAACTGTCTTGTTTTGAACAAGGTTAACCAGTACTTTACTTTGCTAACTTAACTACTGTTCACCAGTAGATAAATCCAAAGTTTAAGGTGCTAGGGGGTGCTTTCAGCTGTAGACCATTGCAACAAACAGCCCTCAGCTGCAAGGGGGGGGTGTGCAAGGGTGCAAGGATGCCATGCCTGGCAGCTCCAGCTGTGCTGGAATGGTGTCGTGAGGAAGAAATTATGCTATCAGCAGATGAATGCAAGTGACGTCCCTCTCTTTGTAGCCACTCCTCATGCTTACAGCTGGAGCAAGGAAAGGGCTCAGGATCTCATTCTTCTCCTGCTCTTGGCCTGAAACCAGCCCCTGATGAGCTATGGTATTGTTAGAGGGAAATACCGAGGCAGAATTGCATGGGCCTGACCCCCTCCATCTGCCACCCTCTCACTCATGGGGATAATTCATCTCTTCTTTGACATTGAAAGTAGAAGGAGCACGAAAACAGAAAAATATTAGGTGAATGTGAGGCAATAACAGAAAATACAATTTAAACAAACAAACAGAAAATAAAGTTCTAGAACTTCCCCTAGTAGCAGAAAGAATATGTGTTTATATATTTATGTATATTTTTTCTATACTGTCTTAGAATCATAGAATCATAGAATAGTTACGGTTGGAAAGGACCTTAAGATCATCCAGTTCCAACCCCCCCAACATGGGCAGGGACACCTCCCACTAAACCATGCCACCCAAGGATATGTCTAACCCACCCTTGAACACCACCAGCGATGGAGCATTCACAACTTCCCTGAGCAACCCATTCCAGTGCCTCACCACTCTCACAGGAAAGAATTTCTTCCTCATAGCCAGTCTAAACTTCCCCTGTTTAAGTTTGAACCCATTACCCCTTGTCCTATCACTACAGTTCCTAATGGAGAGTCCCTCCTCAGCATCCCTATAGGCCCCCTACAGATACTGGAAGGCTGCTATGAGGTCTCCATGCATCCTTCTCTTCTCCAGGCTGAACAGCCCCAACTTTCTCAGCCTATCTTCATACAGGAGGTGCTTCAGTCCCCTGATCATCCTCGTGGCCCTCCTCTGGACTTCTTCCAACAGTTCCATGTCCTTTTGACTGTTGAGGACACCAGAACTGCACACAGTACTCCAAGTGAGGTCTCACGAGAGCAGAGTGGAGGGGCAGGATCATCTCTCTTGATCTGCTGGTCACACTCCTCTTGATGCAGCCCACGATATGGTTGGCTTTCGGGATTGCAATCACACACTGCTGGCTCATGTTCATTTTCTCATCGACCAACAGTCCCAAGTTCTGAATCTCTTCTCTGCCCAACCTGTAGCTGTGCCTGGGATTGCTCCGACCCAGATGTAGGACCTTGCACTTGGCATGGTTAAACTTCATCAGGTTGGCATCAGCCCACCTCACAAGTGTGTCATGATTCATTCTGCAAGATCCAGTAATGACTTAAGCTAGTTCTGGACCCCACAAAAAAACCCACCTTGAATTGTATAAAAGTCTATTGTACTAAAGGTGCTATTCAAGACTGAAAGCTGTTGTTCAACCAGAAAGGACCTTTTGTAATTTAAATTAGTCTGAATACGCTTGAAGAAGCATATATTTTAAAAAGACTGGGCTTGGGTTCTTTTCTTAAAGGCACACAAAACTTCAGCTGATTTAGTTTAAGAAATGCAGATTTTTTTCTAAGGCTAATTTTCATGGAGGCAATCTCCTACTAGCCCTCTTCCCTCCTCCAAATAAGCTTTTACAAATCTTCAAAATGGTTATCTTCAGCCGTGTTTTCTGAAGCCATTACACATTTTCTTTTCCTTACGAAGACTTACAGAAGTTTCAAAGCAGTGCATTTCTTGAAATTAAATTGATAGAAGGTTTTACATTTCAAGGTGTAATCTTAATAAATGGTAAGGTTCTTTTATTTTCTACAATGAAAGCATTTTCTGCTGCTTTCTTGAGGCTGTATGCGTACTACCAATGCTCTAGTTGTAAACTATTTTGTCGTTATCAACTTGGAAAAGAACTTTACATTCTGCATCAGTTCTCATTTATCAGATTTTTTAAAATATTTTTTTTAGATCTTTAAATTCTCTTTTTTCTCATTGATTCTAGTGTGTTGATTAGATTTATAATGACTTGAATGGGTGCATAGACAAATACCAGACTTAATGTTTGCAGAAAACTCAAACAAACGCAGAAACAAATGACATAAAAAGGACTGTGGAACTGTTGGAAGAAGTCCAGAGGAGTGCCACGAGGATGATCAGGGGACTGGAGCACCTCCCGTATGAAGATAGGCTGAGAAAGTTGGGGCTGTTCAGCCTGGAGAAGAGAAGGATGCATGGAGGCCTCATAGCAGCCTTCCAGTATCTGAAGGGGGCTATAGGGATGCTGGGGAGGGACTTCTTATGAGGGACTGTAGTGATAGGACAAGGGGTGGCAGGTTCAAACTTAAACAAGTTTAGATTGGATATGAGGAAGAAATTCTTTCCTGTGAGGGTGGTGAGGCACTGGAATGGGTTGCCCAGGGAAGTTGTGAATGCTCAATCGCTGGTGGTGTTCAAGGGTGGGTTGGACATATCCTTGAGTGTCATGGTTTAGTGTAAGGTGTTCCTGCCCATGTCGGGGGGTTGGAACTGGATGATCTTAAGGTCCTTTCCAACCCTAACTATTCTATGATTCTATGACATGCTGGTGTCCTTGCATCTGTCCTGTTGCTAGGCCCCTAAAAATAAGGCATAAGTAATCCATCCCTTTACATTAAGCAAAGCAAGTCAACAAGTGCCTGCAAGCAGATTCTTTGTTAAACTTCACCCACAAATGGAAACAAACCCCCCAAGATTTTTTTCTGGACTCCTGAAATATCACTGTCGTGGTTGCAAGTGTTTTGTGCTGTTGACCCAATGTAGCTATGCATGAAACCTTGAATTGCAGAGGTATTCTGCCTTTGCAGGGATTGTAGAAGTAAACACTATAAGACCATTAGCTTCTAGCGAGCTGCTGTCCTACATTGTCAAACAGCCTTGGGCAGCCAAGATGCATTCCGCTCCTCAAGGAACCACTATTATGCCAGCATAAATTCATTTGACTTCAGTGAAGTTGCTCTTCACTTACTTACACAGCATAGAGAGATCAGACTGGACCAATTGTCTTCAGCAGTGTTTTTCTTTGTTGCTGGATAGATAGCATATCCAAGCTTTAATTTAATAAAATCAGCGTATCTAGCATAAACCAGATAGACTAAGGTTTGTTGACAAAATGGATGGGTTATTTTCAAGGACACTGATTCATGCTGTTCCAATGAAAAATAGCATTTAACAGTTTTGTTGTTGTTGAATAAGCAGCAGAGAAGCTGGGGAAAGTCAATTTACTTAACATTATTTTTATGATTTTAAAAGCCCATTAGGCAAAAAGCAAACCTTATGTTTACTGGTTTTTTAGGCTCGCAGAAGTGTGTAGGCTAGAAGGGAGATCATCCTTTCCAAGCCTCTGCTGTAAGCAAGGACACGGGTGCTCAGACTGCGTCCAGTCTGTCTTCGGATGTCTCCAAGGAGGGAAACTCCTTAACTTTCAGACACCTGCTCCCATTCTTGACCAATCTCCCGATGAAGTCTTTTTTCTTGTATGCAGTTGGACTTTCTCTTTGTTCAGCTTGTGACTGTTGTCTCTTTTCCTGTCACTATGCAGCTCTGAGAGCAGTACGACTTCATCTTATCTATGGTGTCCCACTAGGCGGCTGAAGAGAACAGTAAAATCTCTGTTTAGCCTTTCCTTTTAAGGCGGAGCAAACCCAAAGCTGTCAGTACCTCCTTATCACCATGTGCCCCAGGCCCCTAACCATTTTGGTGGCCATCCATAGGACTTTCTTCATTATGCTGATGTCTTCTACTGGGGAGCACCAAACTGCATACTTGTTTCATGAAATTTTCTCTCTTTTCCTTCCCACCCCCCATCCTACATTTCCAAAAATGTAATTCAGAAGTAAGCGCTGGATTTCTAAAACTCTTCAGCCATTCCTTTATTAGAACTGAGATGATGATTCTGAAACTTGAGGAGCTCTGAATCTAAATGCCCTTTTTGTATCTAAATTCATCAAAGATGAAATGTGATGCTGGTGAGTGAAACCAACCATTTCTGAAAGATCTAAATGGACAGGTATTGCTTCTGCTGTCCACTGAAGACCTTGGAAAGGGAGATGAAGGCTCAGTTTAGTTTCCATTATTAGCTTTAACTATGTCCCCATTGTTAGCTGTAACTGTGTCCCCAGCTTGTGTACATTAAAATGAAATGGTACGACTTCAACAGCAGTATCAATTTTGGTCAAAAGATGGGTCAGGAGAGGTAACTGAAGTACTCCTCCAATTTGTCACAAAAGAAAAATCAGGAGAAGTAGCAGCTCTTTCCCCTCCTTGTGAGATGCAGGGATGTTCCCTGTCTAAAAGTCTGAAGGGCATTTCTTTCTTCTGCTGCTCAGTGGTGCATCATCTTTCTAGTGCTCGGCCAGGCTCTTAGAAGCAGGGAACTGGCTTAATCAAAGGATTCTTCTGTAAGGGGTCCTCTAAGGACTCTCTTCAGGCATTGCAAAGCTCACTGATGCTGTGTGAGCCCGCACAGCTCACTGGTGCTCTGTGAGCCCACACAGCTACTTGGGTGGTGGCAAATGCAAGCCAGGACAGACTAGAAGAGAGGCTGGGATGCTGTGGGGGCACTCCAGCTATAGCACATGTCACATCACATTGTCTTTGCCCCTGTGAGCAGGGGCATCTCTGACAATTAGGTTTCAGAAGGTAAAATGAGGTCCTCCCTTAGCAAAGAGCTTCACAAGCCATGTGTTGCATGGATGGTTTCTGCTCCCTGCCTACTATTCATATCCATGCTGCTTTTCAAATCTAATATTGATCAGACTTTCATAGGTAAACAAACAAATGAGGTGGCACCCTAGCAGTGGAACCTTGATGCTCTTGAGAAAGGCAGGGCATTAGCATCTGTCTGCTGTTTTCCTCTGTTTCATTACGATCTCTGAGCACTGGCAACGTTACCTGAATCTAATGTTCAAGCAATTATAGCAGTCGTAATGTTCTAGCAGTTCCATTTATCTAGAAGACAGCACTTTGAAGGACTCCCTTTGGTGGGTTGGCAAAGCCACGTGTGTACAGAGTAGGAAGCATATAGATATGAAATATTACATTAAAATATCTCTTTCCTTGCTCTGTTAAGAAAATTTCAGCCCTTGAATATCAATGCTGCATAAGTGAGCAAAGTCCGGGACTCTAGATAAACAGAAATGATTTGTACCATAAGCAACACTGCACGTCTCAGGGAAATAGTGCATTGCACAGGTATTTTCCTTCTCTCACCATTTTGTCTTTTCTTTCCAGCAAAGTGCTGAATCCTGCTGGCATCGCTTGGCATCACTGGCTTGCTGCCATGAGAAACAAAAGAAAGACAAGCCAATGAGAAACGATGTCTGAAATATTCACAACAGGAAAGAAGGAAAGAATATGTTCTGCTTTCCTCAATATTAGTTCAGCCATAGTGGGTATGTTTTAGACCTGAGTCCTCCTTCATTATCTCTTTCTTATGCAGGCAGCTCTATTGATGTTGTGAACTGCAATCTTGAACCCCATCTGCTCAAACCTACATCAAAGGCAGGGCAAGGTTCTAACAAAATGAGGGGGTGAAATGCCTGCCATGGGGCAGTGCTGCATATTGTGTCAGCTTGATCAAAAGCAAAGTCCTCCCTAAAACATTTAATAATTATTAAAATATATTTTAATTATTTATGAAAGTAGGCTTTAAAGGGCATTTGTGAAACAAAAACTGACAGAGGAGTGTCAGTTTTTAGAAGCACTTTGTACTCTTGGAAACCCACACACTGCATAAATGCTTCCAACACACATACATATATATATGCTAAAAAGTATGTATCTGAAAAGTAACATCTTTCCTACTCTAGGATTCTTACTATGACAATTTCCAGAATTTTGCCCACAAGACACACAAACATTATGGAGATGGTACTGTGAAAAGAGTTGGGCAGATGAACAAGTTGGCAGTTTTGCTCCATTGGGCGTCATTGGCTGGAGTTCTTGCCTAAGCAACCTCTACAGGGCAGACAAGCAAGGCAAGTCCCATGCCCAGGGGAGCACTATGTCGGAAGGGACACGGGGTGCAATCTGGGAAGCTCAGCTGGCTTTGCATGAAGCACGGTCTATGCCACCATGAGCAGTATGCAGCAGAGATAAAGGCAGCAGAGTTCACAAAAAAAAGTGTTGTGCTCAGGTAACTAAAAGTTATATCATGATGTGTCCAAATGAGACTGGCTGTAAGTTACATCAGGATCCTCAGCTGGTGTTCTCTAACTTCTGTGTGCTTTGCTGTACAACTGGAGTGGCCTAGTTCTGTTGGGATAGAGTTTATGGAATTGCCTTCAAGACTTGATCCAAAACCTCTCCTAGGGATGTTTTGGAAAGCACAGCACAAAGTCTGGCCCAAAGTACCTTGAAGACCCACTCTTACATGGGAATTAGCAAGAAGATATGGCTCAACAACCATGTACATTTGGCTTTTGAAAGAAAATGAATGACTATAAATATAAGAAAAAGATAGCAGGCAATCCTTTCTGACAGAGCAGCATGCATTTTTTGGTTTGTTTTACTTGAGCACCCTTCTGACCAAAAATGGAAATTCAGAGAGATTAAATTGCAGATTCAGCTGGTGTTTCTCATAGTGTTTCATCCAGAAAGAAAGAACTGAAAGAAAAGCAGGAGAAAGTAGAAAAAGGCAAAGCATTTTGTATTAAGTTTAATTAAAAAAAAATAAGTTGTTTTTTTTGCTGAAGAAAGCAACCACTGGAAAAGAAAAGGTTTTTCTGGCTGGTTTCCCAGATGCGATTCTTGCAAGTGACATTCTCCCTCTGCAGCCTTGCTGCTGTTTTATGCCTCTTTGATGAACACAAAAATATATCTTTTGTAAAGGAAGATACCATCTCTGCGCTGGTAACATATTTCGCCATGGGCTGTATAACATTCCCCTAGGAGTTAATACTGAAAATGGATCCAGATGCCAAAAATGCATTTATTTTAACAAGGTACTGCTTTTGCCTGGGACAGGGAAGGCTTCTACAGGCAGCCCTCTGTGGTGGGGCACAAAGTCCTCAACGCCTTTTTTAGCAAATATAAGTTGTACTACATGATAAAATACCAGTTTTGCCAGGTGTTTGTATCAGGTGTGCTGATACTCAACAAACAGTGATGCTGGAAGTGAGAGCAGTGTTCGGGAAAAATGTTTTCTTCACGAGTTAGTAAAAATCTCTGTTTCAGAACTGTTTTAAATGGACTCCCGAATCCATATCAAATTGTACATAAAATATGAGCAGCAGCACTATAAAAGTCAGAGCATTTTTTCCATCATGTCAAAAAAGGCAATTTGATTTCTTTTGTTCCTGAGTTACTGAATTTTCTTCTGTAAAAAATTCCACCTTAAAATGGAAAAGAACAATTACATTTGAGGTTGAACAAACTGTTTCTTCAACCCTGGACAAGCATTGTAGAGGCAGGGAGGAGGCTGCCTTTTGCAAGACATTAAAATAAATTATTCATACAGCTTAAATACGATTTACCCATTATTTAGTATTGCTCTGTTGTTTCAGTTTTACATGAGGCGGGGAGCAAAAACAGAGAAAAAAGACTGCAATCTGTGAAGGATAATACAGGTTAATGATATTATAATTAATTATATTTGTCTCAAACAGTGGTGTGCCACAGACCTGTAAAGGAAAGTATGAGTAATTAGAAGTGCTGTATGGTAGAACACAAGCGTTTTGCCTTGTAATCCTGAAGAAGGAGCACTTTAGACTTTGTGAAGCCAGGAACTGCTCTCACAGATATTCCTGCTCTGAGTCCAAGGCAATTCTTTTGACAGGTGCCATTGATTTTTCTGAGATGCCAGCAGGCAGACTCCTGACTACCTTGGCTCCGTTTTCCACAAAATTCAAGCTGCAGAGGAGGAGGGGAGAAGGCGTCTTGAAAGGGAGAAATGGAATGTGCTCAGAGGGACCTTAGCTCTAGGGAAAATTCCTCAAAATTTTCGGAAGGGACGGCCTTTGTGGGGCAAAGCTGAAAAAGATGAAGCAGCAAACTGGTTATGGTTTGGTTTCTACAGTGAGCCAAAAGAAAGGGAGATTTTAAGTAACGATCTGCTGAGATTTGCTCTCCTTTACTTATAGATTGAAGAAAACAACCTTTATCATTCTCGGAGCTCAGTTCCCAGTGGAAATATATACCAATAGAAGAGGAACTGGTTGTCATATTCACTGCCAATCTCTGTCTTTAATCTGTAGATGTTTTATTATCTCGCTTGTTTCTCTTTCCACAGTTGAATTGCATTCACCACAAGCACTTTCATGCCAGGAAGCTAGGCATACCCAGAACAGAAATGTGTAGTTACATATTTTATGAGGGTCCTTAACCACATGTGTGGAAGATGTTTATTTTATAAGTGTGGAATTGTCCCCTGGGGATGTTTTGCTTCACAAATGAGCCTAATGAGCATTAGAAGAGCAGTTTTGTTCAGGAAAGTGGTGGATTCTTTTCTTCCGTAATTTTTTAATTACAGCCCCCGACCTGATGGACCAGCACGAAACCATAAACAGATCAGGTTTACAAGCAACATACCTTTTTCATCAGTGTCACTAAGGGGGGTGCAGCTAGTGCGTATCCCCACACTGCACAGAGGTGATGGCAGGGCGAACTCCTACTTTGCTGAGTGCCAGCACAGACCTTGTGGCTACTCCCCTGGGAGTCACTGTCTCCTCTGCCCTTTGCCAGGGACCTGCCCAGCAAGGGCATCTCCCCAGCACAGGCTCCATGCAATACTGACATGGGAACAAGGGCATATATAAATGGAAGGGAGGGAGCATTGTACATACCTTGCAGCTCATGGTTTCCTCACCAGACAAGATCTGTGGTCACTTGTAAACACAGATTTACAGAGGTAGGAAAAGACAAAACAGCAAAGTATGATCTAATGGTTATTCTAAACAAGGGAAACTCATCTTGGATGTCTAGCAGGCTGTGCCCATTGCCCAGGGTAGTGACTTGTCTTCCCCTAGCCTGGGATGGAAGGAAAACTTCCTTTCCCCTCTTATCTATTTGCCTTCCTATTGTTCCCTCTGTCTGCACATGGCAACAGTATCTTATGTTACCACAGCAGATGATGATATAATTTTCTTTCACCCTACTCCCTAAGGTTACTTGATTAATATGCCTATAGTGTACTATAGTTTTTTCTTGGTGACACAGAAAACTGAGGAGCACCCAAAGGACTACTGTCTTTTTCTCCTCAGACATAGAGGTAATTTCAGAGTGGTGAGATGGGGCACACCCATGGGTGTCATCAGAGTGACTCCCCCTTGCACTGTCCCCAGGCTGCCTGGTGGGTGCCAGCACTGGCAGGTTGGTTCCTTTGGCCAGGTACCACCATCCTTTTCAACCAGAAATAGTGATCGTAGAGGCAAACATCAGGCAGCTTTTCACCACTATTCTTCTGAAACAAGCTCAACAGCTTTATTTTGCTGCTCCCAATCATGTCATGAGCATGTAAGCACTGGCCACATCATATATATACATACATATATAAAACATATATGTATGGTATTGTCTGTTCTGTTATCTGGGTATATCTACTTTCATCATTGATATTTATTTAAAGTCACATAGATTGTCAGGCAATTGTGCTGATCTCTT
The DNA here is from genome assembly GCA_017639245.1 of Myiopsitta monachus. Classification (NCBI taxonomy): domain Eukaryota; kingdom Metazoa; phylum Chordata; class Aves; order Psittaciformes; family Psittacidae; genus Myiopsitta; species Myiopsitta monachus. The sequence goes on from CM029919.1 coordinate 6,284,855, forward strand.
TACCTATGTTTTTTAATGAAAATGGGTATTTTTAAGCACCTATAAAAATAGCTGATATCACCAAACAGTCAAGAAAAAAAAATGAAGCAAAAAAAACCCAACCCACATATTTTTTTAAAAATTTAAGCTGTTCTTGGCTTTTATGTTAAATTCATTAGAAATATACCAAGCAAACCTTATATATAAAGGAGGCCAAAAAAACCTTCGGTTGCTTATTTGATGTCTGTATTCTGTACACATGCACACACATATGCGTAGGGCCAGGTTAATCTGTAGCTGTTCTCCTTGTGTGATTTTTATGCTAGGGATGTGGAGCTGCTGAGACCGATGACAAGTGAGTGTGCTCAGATGGGGACTGGATCCTGGCTTTCAGAGAGATTGAAGCTCTTCTGTCAGTAAAAGCATGATAGCAGTAAGAAGTCCAATCGAGTGTGCATGCCCTGCGCAAGCAGTCATATCAAGGGAACATAAAATTACTGCAGTATAAGCCTGTAAAAAGGCATTTTGAAAGTGTAAAGTGGGATCCAAATATAATTGTGATTTTTGCTGGTGCCTGGAGAGTCCTTTATACTGTGTATTTCTGAAAACAGCTCATTTTATCCTAGTAGGAGAGTGTGTTACTCTGTGCTGACTTTGCTCAGTGCTGTTTGCAGAATAGATGCCTTTTTGTTTGGCACTCGCTGAGTGTACAGAACATGGAGAATGGTTTAAATTGTGCCAGCTGTTAGCAACACCACGGTAATGTATCTGTTGCTTACCCTAGCAGAAAAAAATACCCCAGCCCTCCGTGGTTCAAAGTGTTCCTATTTTCTCTTCTACTTCTGTCCCATTCCCTTTCATGATCAAAACATCATTAAGTTAGTTAGATGTCATAGATGAGCTGGGGAAAAGAAAGAAGTCATTTTTCTGCAGCAAAAATCTTAGCTTTGCAAGCTAAATAAACTTTACTGTAGACTATGGAAGGGTTGTTGCTGGGTCACTGACTTTATGTACACATCCCCTTCCCAAAGAGGCAGTTTATGCTGTATCCATACTGGTTTTGTGGTATTTTTGTTCTTAACTAATATTGAGCAGGAAAGTGCATGTTTCCCTGAGAAAAAAGAAAGCAGGTTTCTACAACATGCTCCTTTATTTGCTCAGAGGTAGCTGCTTGTAACAGCTCAATCACTTTTTACTGTGCTTTCCTCCGGCATGTACATCCTGCTGGGCCCCAGTATGTAGGAAGAAGGTAACTCTTAAATATCAGAAATGTTTTATTTGAAATAATACAGGACTATTATGCATTAAGAAAGATGGACAGATAATTTTTTAAAGAATATTTTTCTCCTTATCTCAGTGGTAATTTTTGTATTTTTTTTTTTCTTAAAGGTTAAAATCCTCATTAAAAGGGTCGGGTAGTAACAGTTCCATGTCTTAAGTGCCTGTTATCTTGCTTATACTTAAGTGATGGCAGGAACTTTCATTATTTCTAACACCTCCCCTGCTGTGAAGCAGTTAATTTTGACATTGTCAAAGAGGTGACAACCCCTTTGAACAATGAAAGACTTTTGATTCACTGAAGTGATGGTATTACTTTGCTACATAGCACCAAAGTGTGAATCTCAGGCTGAGACACATTTAGCACAGCAGGAGGTCTTGATGGGATATTGGTTGAAAAAACTGTTTGCATTGTATAGATAAAAAAGGATTTTGGAAAAGAAAAAGTGAGGAACATTAGGCAGCCAGGAATTCTTGTTACCTTCTGACCCCCTTGGCTCTGTTTCTCCTGAGAACTCTAGGGCAGAGTTGGTGAAGTTATCTTAAATACGTTTTTATGCCATTGGTACTTTTCTTCTTACAGTGCTAAAATCACAGTCACGTTACAAACATGGCTTCCACACCATTTCTTTACATTTTTTATCTCCATTGTCTTGTGGCTTAACTGTGGCAAATGAGCGGCCTGTAAATCTGTTAGTTGCCATGTGTTTTGAGAAGGTTATTATGAAAATGCCATTTGAAGTCTAAAGGACCGAAACAGGTTTGGTTTCTCCCAGTTACTGAAATCAGTAGTTTTCTACCTGGTTATTTAAAGTGGTTTTATTCTTCGAGGGTTTGCATGGACTGCAAACCATTTGGTGGCTGAAAGCTGTGGGCCTTTTCCAGTAAAAAGTACCTGTGGTTTGGAGGAGAGGTTTCCAAGCAACTCACATCTGCCACATGCTATGTGTTTTGCAGACAAAACCTAAGGAGCTCTGTAGATGCGACAGCTCCACAATTAGAAGGGATATATGCCTAGCAGATGTGTCACTCATTGCACTTCTAAAGTTTCCTGTGGTTCGTACAATTTCTGTGTTCTTTCAGTTCTGTTTCACTGAAAAATATTTGTATCAGCCATGAGAAAAGGAATAATGAAATCTGAAACTGCAGCTACTAGGTGTGTGTTAATTCAGTGTTTTCACTGAAACAGGTGAAGGGGTCTTCAGAATCATATTTGTACTTGCGCATCTCAAAAGATGGTTAGTCACTTCATGGTTGATGCAGCTGTGAAGATGTCTGTTATCCTGCAGACATCCCTTCAGAAAGGAGCTCCAGAGCAAGAGCTGAAAGTGAGTCGTCTTCTGATTTTGGTCTGAATTTCAGGTCTGATCACCAGATAGTGGTACACTTTCTTGACAAGCGGCCAGGAGACTTGGATTGAAAACAGGGACAAACATGAATGCTGTGTTAACACCTTCTGCCTCTGTTCCATAACATGGGCTGGGATTTGCAATAGAAAATAAGGAAAATAAACCTTACTGGGACTTCATCTTATCTTTGTCAAGTCATCCACAGGATTTGCAGTCCGCAAAATCAGCACAAAACCAAGGAGTAATGGGAACATAAAAAGGACTGATGAGGTGTTAGTAAAGAAGACACAGAAAAGATATGCAAGCGGAGCAGTGACAACCAGAGCTGGTGAGAGATTTCAGCTGAAAAGCCTGGATCAAGGGGATGTAACATCTGTACTTCCCCTATATAGCCCTTAAGATAATGCTTGCATAGGTTAGATTCATCTGCCTTTTACAAGACCAAACCATATTTCTCAAGGTCTTCTGTGGCCACCCCTCATTTGCTATACTACCCTAGCTCCTGTTGCTAATGCAGTTTATTTCTGAGTTCGCTCCTTTGCATTCTGGTGCTAATAGAGGCTCCAGCCAGGACCAGGGCTTGTGGAGCAGGGGTATGCACAGGAGCAAAAAGGAGGACAAGCACAAATGTGTTGATACACAATAGTACCTTCTCTCACTTTTTGCTCTTCTGTAATTTGAATGTATGCTCTCAATTTTATAAAAGCTTACCAGTTTTGTAGACTGTCACCACGTGGCATTCCTGAAATTTCAAAAGATTTCTGGAACTGTGTGAAAAGATCCCATTAAGCAGGCAGTAACTAAGAATTAATTATCCATAGACTCCCAGACTGCGACAGCAGAAAAAGAGCTGCTAGATACACATTGCCTGCTTACCAACAAAGGATACCCAAATACCACACTTTCATGTTTTGTTCCATGTAGGTTCAAAAGCCCAGCCAACACTGTTCTGTGGTGAGAAGGAAATCGCTGAGAATATTTCATAGCAAGCTGTTTGCCTCCTAAATACAAAGTGTTTTCTGCTCCCAGGATGCTCTTAGGAGAAAAAGCTCTTTGAAATATTGATTCAAAACATTTTGTGCCTTTTGACATTAGGCTGGCAATGAAAAGTAATTACCCCAGTTAATAAAGTGCACAAGGTAAAGCATAATCTCAAATTAGGTGGTGAACAGGATCTCAGCAAAATAAACCTAATTCTGTTTTCATATTTTAAAACCATGAAATAGGCCACCTGTTGTGATGTGTGAGAGGAGTCAAAAGCTTTGGAAGTATTGAAGTAGTATGTAGAACACAGAGATTGCACTAGGTTCACTTCAGAGTTCACTATTTTTCACTTCTGAGGACATCAGCTTGAAATGCTACCTTGCTGGGACCCTCATCTGATATTCACTAAAAATAAACCTCTGCGAGAAAGTCAAGAATTTTATGTGCTTAGAAATTATTTTGTTCTATTTCCTTATGGCTTGGATTTTTATTTATTTCCTTTAAAAGATGTTCTGAAATCTGTCCTTTGATGTATTTGATTAGAAACAGCACAGAGACTGAGTCTCATTGTTGTCCTGAAAAGTCTTCACCCGCAGAAGAGAGCTATGCTCAGTACAGCTTAGTACTGGCAATCAAAATTTAGGATATCTTTCTCACTTCATGATACCCACTCACATGGTGACAAAATGCATGTCATCTCTCCTGAAAAGCAGCTCTGGTGAACTGCTCCTGCTCCCAGGTAGTCATGTCAGGGAGCTGCCTGCAGCTCAGCCTTTACCTTCAGTTACTGCACACCCACATGCATGTCTCTTCCCTCAGTCAGTCCGTGTACTTTTTGAACTACTGATACTTGAAAATAAATTCTCAGATGAGAATAAACAAATCAGTGCAGCAGATGCCCTGGTAGATGGATGAGGATATGGAGGATCAGGCAACTGGGAGATTGGAACCTGGCAGGGGGACTACAGCAGCTCTGTAGTGAGTTTCCCCCAGCACTAGCTGCATCGATATAACCAGAAGAGTTGCAGAGTCCTTTTTGACATGAAGATCTTGTGATCATATCCCTGGAAATGGATTCCTCTGCCTTTCCCCAGCTCCTGATACACACCAGGAGCCAAAGCTCAAGTGCAGTCCACAGCTCCCAAAGCTTCACAAGGTTTCCACTCTTTTCTTCATACTCTATTTCAGTTCTGGTGATCTTTTCTATAGCAAGAAAAATAGTACACCTGACTGTTTGAATCTCATGCTCTTTTTAGCCAATGAACACCTGGGTACAACGAAAGGGAGTGATTCCTTTGAGGCTTCAGGTCTGAAAAGGAACACAGAGAAGATACTTCAAAAGTAAACAATCCCCCAGTGATGTATTGGCTTACCTCCTCTTCCCTGTGCTGATCCCGGTGACGCAGCTTTGCAGAGAGGATAGAAACATGACCATAGCAAAACAGAAGCTGTGCTTGTCAGACTTTTAGAGCTTTAATTTTGCTTCTAGCTTTGGGCAGCAGGAAAGGAAAGGCAACCAGTTAGCACCCAAGCAGGAAAAAACTAGAGAAGAAGAACTAGCCTCCAGGGACCAAATGCACCCACAAATAGTTATTTTCCTACCATTTATTTTAGCACTTAGATGTAAACCCATGGATGCAGTGGCCATAGCAGCTTCTCAGCACATTGAGAAGTCAAGATTGCTGAAGAGTCTTGTTATCTCAAAGCTCCTTGCACATTTGTGCAAGAGATGTGATCACATGAAATAGGAGGGGTTGTAAATGCATTTTGTCCCATTTTCCCCTTGCCCTTCCTAGCCTACTTTTCAGTCATCTCCACTTACTGTGCTACAGATGTTAACAGCTTTTACTTTTTAAAAATACAAGCATGGTTTCTCTTTATTTTGCAGGTTTGGATGCTCATGAATGCACTAAAGGGAGAAGAAGACATGACAACAAAGAAGTGCTCCCTGGGCAGTAATCATTGCTTCTCCAATGTATGCCATGGTGAAGGTGCCTTCTACACTCACTGACTGTGAACAAATCTGGCTCGGCTATTTTGACCCCATTGATTCCATGACTGACACCTTGCTTGTGATCATGCATTTCTGCAGCTAACATGAGTTTGCCAGTATGGACAGAGCTCCCAGGCCCCTAAGTGAATGAACAGGGAGCAGCCCACACAACCGTGGGACTAGGATACCTCCTCCCCGTAACATTACACTTCTTCACTGGGGAGATTTAAACATAGTGCGAAACAAACTGAAACACAGTAGTGATGACACACTATAAGAATCAGCATACAATCAGATTCATTTCTGGGTTTGAGGGCATCTATTCAAACACAGATATATAATTACTGATGTTACAACAATTTTTGCTGTTGTTATTTCCATCTTAAAATGGAGAAGCTTATCCTATTTCATCTTTGAGTTGGTGGCTCTGGGCACCTCATGGGCTTCAGTGCTGGTATACTGGAGACTTTTGCAGAAAAAGCAGGTCTTTTAAACAACATTCAAGAGTATGGATTGAGCTTAATAAAACTGTTTTTCTGCTTAACCTGCTTTTCATGTTGGGCTTCCCTGATAAGCTGCTCCATGCCCTTGAATGCACCCTTCTGCCAGCTGCTTTTCAGGCCTCTCACATATTTTATTTTTCAGCCATTATATTAAAACACTTTGGAGCAGGTCCCGAGCACTGCAACATACTCCTCTAGTGAATGGCAAGGCAGAGTACCGAATGCTTAAGTACAACTCTGGACAAGATCAATGTGATTTCAGGCTATTAGGGCATTTTGGCTCTAAGATATGCATTTAATAAAAATCTGCACAGATTGGAGTTTATTTCCTTTCCATTATTCATGTGCACTACAGACATGCTGCCTGAAGAAGGCTTATTGGACAAATTTGATCCCCCCTGATGTGCACAGCATAAGAGCAGTCTCCTGAGTGACAGAAGAATATACAAACAAAGGCTTGGCATTAAGCTCATAAGGTTTCAATTTCTTCTCAGATTCTGGGTTTCAAAATTCTTTATGGGAGAATTATTGATCTCTTCATCAATAATTCCAACAGCATTATCTGCCCCATACATTAGCACAGCTTTCTCTTGCTGTGAAACACAGTATAAAGAAATACTAGGTTTTAGTCTTGTCTGTTCAAGCTTTTGGTAGCAACAAAAAGGATGTTCTTATAAATGGCTAATAACATTGTACTCTCTGCTGTGCACATAAAATTATGAATGCAACTGGATTGCCTCTGGTCTGGAGTTACTATATGCCGCATTGAATATTTTGATTCCCAAGGGCGGTCCAGCTTTCCTTATTCAGCAAACACTCAGTGATTTTAAGACCTGACACTTGAGTCACACAATTTTCCAAACTGGGCACTCAACTCAATGGGAAGACATATAAAGTTCAAAGATACCGGTAGACTTTATAGCTGACCCAGGGATGATCTTGGCCTGTTATTTTAAACCAAGTTGCTGAAGCTTTCCACACATTTGGTGAAATTTCTTCATCTGTTTATCGCCTGAATGAGAAATATTTATACATTCGTTTGTGCAAATTCCTCAAATATCAAGTCACTGGATAGGAGCAGTATATTTTATTAATTCTAGCTACAGAACATCTGTTGCTGGTGCAATGGCTGGGCAAAAGCTACAAAGAGCATAAAACCAACAAGGGCTGAATGTAAACCCCGTCATTGCCAAAAGTAACTGAAGCTTTTTTCAAGAAAAAAGGTTTAGAAAATTGGGGTGTGGAAGCAATGCCAAAACTTTAACCAGAATAATCTGGAGTACCTGAGACAAAAGAAATTGTATTTCTCATCACATTAATCTGCATAAGTAGCAGAGCTTGGGACAGAGAAGCACAACCCACAGTAAAAGAAAATTAAGTTAGGAGCCACTCAGGCAAATTAGACATGCATAAGCCTGTGGGATCATCCAAGAATGCTGAAAGAGCTGGTCAATGTCAGCCTGAAACCTTTTTCTGTCATCTTTGAAAGACCATGATCATCAGGGGATGGTTCTGATGACAAGGAAAAGACAAACAAATGTTACATCCCTTTTCAAGTAGGGCCAGAAGGGGATCTGTAAGACCAGCCAGCTTAACCTCAGGCCCTTAAGAGGTGAGTCCAAGCACAGGATGGACAAGAAATTGATTTGGACATCAAGTGTTGATTTGCCAAGGAAAAATCATCCCTGACCAACCTGATTGCTGCCTTGGCTCTGGATGAAGGGGAAGTAGTGTATGTTGTATATCTTGACCTTTAAAACATACTTGGCGCAGTTTCTCATAATATGATTATGGCCAAATTGGTGAAATAAAGCATGGATGAGTGGGTGATTAATTGGGTAGAAACTGGTAGGACTGTCAGGCTCAAAGGGTGGTGTTCAGCCATAGAAGTCCACTGGGCAGCCATTGACTAGGGGCACCTTTCAGGGATAGATACGAGGGCTGCTGTGGTTTGAAATCTTCATCAGTGATCTGGATGAGAGGACGTAGCGTGGTGGACAAGCTGAGCCTGGGGATGCCATGTGTCCTGGCAGCAGGTGAGGCCAACTGCATTGCTGGGCTGCCTTGGCAAGAGTGTGTCCAGCAGGTTCAGGGAAGGGGTTCTTCTGCTATCTTCTCCCTAGTGAGAGCACACTTGGAGCACTGGGTTCAGTTTAGGGCTCTCCAGTAAGAGAAAGACATTGCCACACTGGAAGGAGTCCAGTGGAGGGCACCAGGATAGGCAGGGGCTTCAGCACACGAAGCATAAGGAGAGGTGGGGAAGCTCTCAGGCATTGTAAGAGCTGGTGATGACAGGAGCTTACTGCTCTCTTCAGCTACGTACTTGAGAGAGACTCAGAAGAGGGAGCCAGGCTCTTCCCTCTTTAAATTTGACCCTGTTTTGGGGAGAAGGTTGGGCCAGGTGGTCTCTGAAGGTGCGTCTCAAAGGATGGCAGCTCCTCAGGCATCCTTCAGTTGTCCAGACATGCAACACTAGACACACCCTGAGGCAGTCCTTACCTGGGTAATGTGCATCGATTAGTATTTTACAAACCCGCACATTTACTGTGGGCTCATTTACAGACATATGCATAAAAATATACATATATCTGTATGCATACATGACATTTTCCACAGCAATAAGTTTTTATAAACCAGTCATTTCATCTGTGACTGAGAGATTTTGCCCAACAGCTTTTCATCATTTGTCTATGCTGAAACTCCTCTGATTGCTTAAACAAAAACAGGGGGGAAACAGGTAGCTATTGACACACGTATTTTGCTGGACAGTAAAATCCAAATTGATTGCCATGTTCTCTAGCATAAAGTATATCAGCACTGCTCTGACATTCATAAATACAATACTAGTATTTCTTGACCGTGTAGGCAGGGGCAGGAGGTATTCTGATTGCTACGATTACTAAATGATAAAGGGTAAGAGTCCTTATGTGTTCTTTGCTTATTCTCTCCTTGCTCTTTATTCCCAGTGGGAAGATGATTATGATTCATAGTAAGCCACAGCAAAGCTAAAACTCCTATACAATAGATCGTTACTGTTAGCATGTGAATACAAGATGACATTGTCTCTGAAGACAAGAAGCTACTCAGGTCCTTGCCTCTGCAGTTTTGCTGTGATCTTTTTCTAATAGCTAACACTTAAAATTTTTGCCACCAGGAAAAATATTTGCGGAGATCTGTAGCTTATTTCCCTCTCATTGCAATGTTTGTATCAAATGCCTAATGAACTGCTACTGAAAGCAAGCTGGAGAATAAAATCCATGGTTTCTTTTTGCCTGAGCACAAATGGCAACTTTTAAACCTGATGTGCTCCCTGTATGGAGACCTGCTTCCCTGTATCACACACATTTAATCAGTGAGCCGTAACAGTGCAGGTGATCAGATGGAAGCAGCCATGCAAAATTAATGAGATGTTTCAATTGTGCTGTTGAACAGTTACAAAAAGGCCCTTATAGCTTGCCAGCTACCTAGATCTCTTTCCGCTGCATAACCATTTCCTTAGTGTAAGGACAGTGCGACAGCAAACAGACTGCTTAGTCCCTGTCTCTAGAGGTTCAGCAACAGTTCCTCAGGGACAGTCTAGGTTCTGATTAAGATGGATTAGATGATCTCAGGATCCTTTCAATTCTTTACTTCTGTAAGTCTATGAGAAGCTCTAACCTGTTTACAGACATGGTTTGGTCAAAGTCAGTGGTATAACTGAAGTGGCAATTGTCTAAACACACAGATAAATTGAGCTTTCTGTCCAGTCACCCATCTGTATTTCTTTCTAGTTTTCTCCATCTTCCAATTCTGGGCTCATTTGCATGGTGTCCTTAATGCAGCCACCTGCAGCACAGTTGATATGTTTACTGTTGTTTGAAATAGGAAAAAAACCCCACAAAACCTAATATGCAAAAGGCTAAAATTCAGAAAACGAATGATTTTGCTGTTTCTATGAGATGCTAAAAGGCATGATATTGGGAATTTATTACCTATAGAAATATAGGTTGAGAGGAACCTCTGGGGATTTTCTTTTCTCTTAAGAGGCATTATTTACCTCTGCTGTATTTTATATTATCACTCAGAAGCATTTGTTATTGATCTCAAGTAGATAAAGCGTTAGACAAGTTTACTACTGCTAAAGAACTGTCCCCAGTTTTTGTTAGTACATCATTCTTATATTCTGGAGTTCAATGAAATGTGAGCTCAGGAGGGAATTTTCCCTTGTGTTGGGCTGGAGAATCACCGGGGCATTTCTGGTTCCCATTTTGGCACTGGAAATGGCAGTTCCATTGAAAAAATACCCTTCTGTTCCCTGGACCAGCAGTGCTCCCAGGAGCTGCAGGCAGGCAGCCTCGTGTGAGGGTGCATCCTACCTGACCGAGTCAGCTCTCTAGTACCATGGTGTGTACTCTAATAGGAGGTGAGTTCTCACACTCTGTCTTTCTCATCTCAACTTGAAGAGGAAATGGAAGTTTTGGAGGCCAGGAGCAGCTCCACATCCTTCTGCCAGCAGGAGTGGTGTTCCTTCTTCCAAGAGGGAGGTTTTAAATTGGTGTAAATCTGCTGTAATTACATTTTCTGTCAGTGTGGCTGCTACTCCAGTGGGCAGCCCCTGACTAACACTCCTGGAATATATCAGAGCCCAAAGTTGTTCAGCAGCAGTGAGTCAATATTTAGTGTGCAGCAACTCTTTCGTATGCATCTGGTAAATATGCAGTAGTATTCAGGGTCTGTCTGGTAACAAGGCATGCCTTGTCCTTTTGATGACATATCCTTCAGGAAGAGGAGGTGATCAGTGACAAGAGCAGGACTGTAGCAGAGATTTCTTCTTACCTCCTTCTTTTCTGGGGCGCGTAACCCTGAGGAGGGCTGGGGAAGAAAAGTCAAATTGGAGCTGCCTACGCAAGATAGGAGGGCGACACAGAGGCCCAGCACAGGCAAAGAGGGTGAGCAGGCAGGGAAGCAGGCAGCAGGGAAGGGAGCCTGGCAGCTGGCCTGAATTTCAGCAGCTGGTGTGGAAACAGCCCAGGAAAAGCTGCCTCCAGAAGAGCTCTGTGGATGGTCAGAGTGGCTCACACCTAATGCATAATACATGCACCCCACCCCAAATGAGTTGTCACAGCTCGACAGCAGCAGGGATTTTAATTCTTTCAGGCTATTTATTACTATAATTTGAAAGAAAAAGAAAACGTTTGTTTCTTCTTCAAAAGCATCTCAGAAGACTGCAGGATTGAGACTGCATACTGCTGAAAATAAATTATGGGCATATTCCATGGCCCGTTGGGTGGATCTGCATGAGTTACTTGTTGTTTTCTTCCTCTTACTCTCTGTGTGTTTAGATTCTGGGTTCTTTCTACAAGGATTTGTCTGGATACTGTGATGTTGCCAGCCTAGTCCTACAGAGCACATTATTACAAGAAAAATTCTCCTCCTCTTCCAGCTTAGCATCACTGCCAAGACATATGTGCCCTCTGACCATGTCGCTTGCCATGGAGTTAGTTTATTATTAATACTTGGAGCCTTTTTGTTTAATTAAACAGCAGCTAGAGCTTGAAGCATGCTGCCTCCTGAGCATGCACGCAGAGCTGCAGCCTTGCACAGAGCCAGAGGGGTTCCATCTGCCCTGTGGCGTGCTGCAGATCAGGCAGCGATGTAGGGAAAGCCCAGCTCCCCTCTACCTCCTATATCTAAGGTGCTTTCCAAGGACAGGCAGCACCTCTTGGACATGTCTGTCACTTGAAAGTCACAGGCATTAAATCTCTCACTTCTGAAAAAAGGCACCACATGCAACCTGCCTGTAGGGAGCAGTCCCAGGGCTGTGCTGGCTCCCAGACTATCCAAAAAGCTTGCCTGGAAGGGTGGACGAGGGACCAGCAACTATGCAGTGCTGGAGGTGACCATGTCCTGGGAATGCCACCAGCAAGGCCATGCCCCAAGTGCTAAGGTCTTGCTCCAGTATGATGCTAGAAGGTACTGGGGCACACATACCAGTCTGGGTGTTCAGCAGTGGTTATCGAGCTGCCCTGAAATCAGGCTGGAGCTTGAAGGATGGAGGGGAGCTTCACTAAGTTTTCTGAGCCCTAGTACACCACCATTGTTTCAAATGAGCTTCAGTTGAGCTGCTTCTCCCCAACACATCAGCAAGCTCCAGTGACTCATACCTGGAAAAGTTTCTTACTACTATAAACAGTGACTTGGAAGGGATAGTGATAGGACAAGGGGTAATGGGTTTAAACTTAAACAGGGGAAATTCAGGTTAGATACAAGGAAGAAATTCTTTACTGTGAGGGTGGTAAGATGCAGGAACAGGTTGCCCAAAGAAGCTGTGTCTGCCCCATCCCTGGCAGTGTTCAAGGCAAGGTTGGATGGGGCTTGGAGCAACCTGGTCTAAAGGAAGATGTCTCTGCCCATGGCAGGGGGGTTGAAACTAGATGATATTACGGTCCCTTCCAATCCAAACCATTCTGTGATTCTATGATTTGATGATAAATTTTGTGTGGCTTTAGTGTTCTCAGGTATTGTGTCTCAACCGTGATAGGTAGGCGAGCATGAGAGGGCAGCATCTGTCATTCAGATTTGTAACAGTAAGTGCAAAATAGAGGCTTCCAGGAAAACTGTAAATCTTTGCCAACTGTTATAAGAGATTCTGAAATTGGAAATGTGATTGCTGGAAGAAGATTAGCCCTTCCTGCTCTCCCCAACACTTTCTTCCCCCAGAAATTGGAGCTGTGGCTGCTGCAAGGAGAGGAAGGTAGTTACTGCCTGGGGTTAGACAGGTGAAATGGCACAGGCAGCCTTTCTGCCCCTCAGTGCTTAGGGAACCCTATGTCTAGACATCAACTTCACACTGCCTGGACTCTGCTGTAAGATCTGGTGATGCTTCCAGGCTGAAGATGGAGGCAGCATGGGCCCTGGCTACAGCTGCTGTTGGAGAGGATGACCTTGACTAACCCGCTGCTGCTCCTCCAGCACGATCCCACACTGCCACCTCAGATCTCCATTTCAGGTTGCTCTGTGAAACAGTGAAGTTTTCACTGAAGTCCCCCACCAACCAGCGCTGGTTATTTTTATAAGCAGATGCTTCAAACTGGGGATGAAAAAAAAGAAAGAGAAAGCCTGTACCCTATTGCTAAAGTGTGTTTGAAGGGCTGGCTGATAAGTTTTGAAGCAGCTAGGTTGAGTGACTGATCCTGGCCAAAAGGCAATTCAAGTATAGGTACAGCAAGTTCTCCCGGATGAAAATACCTATTTGTATGGAAAAAGCACAATAAACATTGACATTTAAGATGCATAAGTAAATTTGACTACTCAGACAGAAGAAGGATCAATACGTACAAGGAATGTTTGTATATTACTTAAAGTATTAAAACCATAGTGGAATTACAGAAAAGCTCTGACTGTGTGTTTGCTTGGGGTTAAGGGTGACTACTTAGGAAAACATAAAATCCATACAAAAAAAAATAGATAGAAGGATCTGCGCAGAGAATAAAAATACTAAAGAGAAGAGAGTATTTTCTTCTGCTTTATTTAACTTTCAGTTGGGGTGCACAGAGATACATCCATAATTCACAACTCATGAGGATTGTTCAGGAAAGTTTTTGTCTGCTCCTTGAGCAGGAAATGTGGTGAAGCCAACCAGAACTGCTTCATGACTTCCAGTGTGTCTCACATGGACACAGCTTTTCCTCCCTGAAGGATATTGGCTCTTCTGAGAGATACTGTTTTGCATTTTGTGTTCCACTCAAAACAATGCTTGAATGAGCAGATTAAACCAGCAGTACAGAATGGCCGCTCAGAAAATAGCCCTTGAACATGCCTTTCCTATTTATTTTGCTGTTGTTAGATTAGACCGTCTTGAATTTTTCCAGTATCCGCATGATTTATTTTTGCTATTTTTGCACAAAAAGATCTTCATTATTAGCTGCAAGTAGTGTTTTGATCTGGGCTGCCTAAATGATCAGTGGAGGAGGAAGAGTAATGCATCCCTTCTGAAGTGGGATGAACTGCACTGTGAAAATACCTGTCTCCCCACCCAGGCCAGAAGAGAGGACTGATTTTCCCTCAGCCATAGTTGAGTGGCTGGCTTCCAGCGGGCAGAAGCAGCTCTGCCATTGCTCATGGAGGCAGAATCTCCAACACAGCCATGCTCAGCACCAGCTCCTTGCCCATGGAATGCAGCCTCATCTCCCATAGAGTCAGCTGCAGAAATCCTGCCACTGTGCCCGTGATGGATTTAGATGCCTACTGTGGTAATAGATGTTCAAGGAACCAGTGATTCAGACAGCTTGCTAGGCAAAGCTGCCACATTGTGCTTCCCAATATGACTGCCTTAGCTGCTAAATAAAAGAGCAAGCTTATCTTCTTTTATGCCTGAGTTTCTAAATAATACACTCCCTCACAGCATCAGATTTCAGACTAGATTTCACTGCATTTGTCAAGGGATATTCTCACTGCTTACACTGCCAGGGCCATCAAACAAAATGCTTCTCAATTTCTACTTGATATACAGAATAGTTCATGGCAAATGGGGTTATACACTATTATTTTGATGACATTCTCAGTGTTATCAGTTGCCAGATTACACATGGTCTAATTAAAGTTTTTCTAGGTTCATTTCTGACCAGTCACTCACCAGGCATTTCTGGAAGATCCCAGGTTCTCTTTGGCATGCAGACACAACTTGCTTTATTACTTGTATCAAAACTGCTCTCTCCTAGGAAGGCACAAGAAACAATATATAGGAATTAGACTTTCTAGTTAATTATCTGGCAGAACCACAGAATTGTTAGGGTTGGAAGGTACCTCTGGAAATCATCTAGTCCAACCCCCCTGCTCAGGCTCACATATTCCTTCAGCTTGGTGAGCAGGGTACCAAGCTTTGAGCTTTTCATCAGCACAGCCACAGCTGCAAAGAACCACCCCCCTCAGATTTATCTGATATATCCACTTTTCCATATGCATGTTCCAGGCAATTTCTAATTCTTATTTAATTACATGAAATTTTCTTATTCTTTTAACCAAGATTACTTCAATCAATCCCTTACACATGTGCAAAATTTGCGTCACTCTCCATGGAAGTAAATTAACTTCATTGAGGTCTTCATTGAGGTCTTCCTTGGGAACCACAGTGCCTATTCATCTAGGCACATGAGGTAGCAAATATCTGACATGGGTAGGCAAGGATGTTTCGAAGAAGATTATTCAAATTTCAGCCAATATCTGGACTAAGATATGGAGCTGCTGCCTTATGTAGAATTCCCCAGGACCAGCCCTGCTGCTATACTGGTAACAGCTTCATGAGATTCACTTGATCTCATCTGTGATGGGTGATGCCGAGGGAAGCAGGCAAACTACCGCCCTTCCTACTTAGCAGAGCCATGCTGCTGCAGGTACGCACTTTGTACGTGCCCTCACTGGTATTATCCTTGAGAGACACCTGGGTGGGAATGTACTGCTCAGCTGGGGACAGTGAACAGCATCCTGATGGGAAAACCAAAGAAGCCAAGCAGAGCCTTTCTAACGGCATCAGCCCAAATAATTTCTACATCTCCTTATTACCATTCCTTTAAGTTCTGGTATGAAATTACAGTAGGAGATGTATGATTTATCACCTCCCCCTTTTTTTTTCCTCGATAAACTTCTAAAGAGCATTCTGAAGAAGGTCTTTCGCTTTTCTACATTGACTTATATGTCTACACTTATTCATTAGCTCGTTTAAATGATGTAATAAGCATCATAGCTGCATCAAGAAAACCGTAAAGCAAGTAGCTTATTTCCCCATGTTTACATAATAGTAGATATTTTGTTAACTGTTCTGTCAAAGGAATGTTTGCTCTTAAAATGTTTAATCATTTCTTTGTGAATGGGTTTGGTATAAACTTGCAAACTGATATTAAATGCTATTTGAAAAAGAACAACGTGAGCTGGGTTATCTGCTGATATAAATCCATGTAGCTCTTTCACTTCTGATACTTCACAGCATGTTCTCTCCTGTGGTTTCCAAACTACTCTGCCAACACATTACTGTGCTTATTTTATGGTCACTACAATTATGCCAGTTCTCTCCTATGTAGGCCTTTGTCTGCTCCTCAGTACATATTTAGTCGTCTTTGCGTTTTCTTCTTGTTGCTGCATGTGTTTGGAGGGAGCACCTTCTGCATAATTGCAGAGTTGTTTCCTTCTATTCCATGGAGGACCTCCTGTAGTAGGAATTTTTCATAGTCTTGAAAAACAAACAGGATTTCCTGTGCAGGGATATCAGTGTTTTCCATGGTGATTAGAACTGCCCACTGTTGGTTTTTTTTGTAGTAGCTTAGCTGTGTGTTGCCTCATGTCTATGTTTTGGTTCCAGTTTCAAGGAAGTGGGATTGAAGTTTTTTTCAGCTGTTATGCACAGAAGGTCCTAAATTCTCATTTCTAAATGCTGCAGTGATACGAATAATACGTATTATGAAAAGGCTATTAAGACTTAAGCTTGCACCAGTCACTGTACATAATATCCACTAACATGAATGAAATTACAAGAATTATGATTCTTTAGCAATAGCGCACTAAGAAACAGCTACTGACACGGTTGAGATATTTTTTCTCGTATCTTAATGTTATTGTGAACTACTGCACCCACAAATAACTACATTTCTCCACTGCCAGCTTAATTCCAATGTGAAAATTTACTCTTCAGGTTTCCCATGCCCACTCTTACCTTAATGCCTTAATTTACATAATTACTTTTCCAACTCCAAAGACATTTTGACTATTTCAAATATTTATAGGACTGACAACTTACTTTCAAGAACTATTTTCAACAGGAACCCAGTAACTTTTTAACAGCCTTATTTCTGTGACATTCAGTATTTCATTTCAGATCTGGATAAAGCACGTATTACACGTTTTTCTTTTCAAATATGTGCACGTTAGTAATAATTTATTTGTCTATCTTATAGCACTTTCTAAAGTGTCTACTTCTGAATGTTGCATTTTATCTCTAAACAGCCCACATCTACATGACCTCCCCCCCCCAAAAGAAAGAAAACATTAAAAAAAAGCACTGTAAAAACACAGAACCAACAATTTTGTTTTAATGCTGCAATATTAGTCAAATGCTATAGAGAAGAAAAGTAAAAACGAACATGGTTAATCTTATACCTACAATTCATTTTAACTGGACTGATGTGAAAAATCAGTCTTGGCAGAAACACCGAAGGTCAAAGGTTCCCCAATTTAAGGGCAGACATTACGTGACTGAAAAATATATTCAAGCTTTTGTCTATGTAATGCCATCTCTGCTGTACTTAAGCTAAATGAAAATTAGGTAAATTAATATCATACGTAGAGATTAATGCTATCTCAGAGAGGACACTGTTTTAGCCCTTAATGTAAAAGCACACCATTTCTCACCAGCAAAAACTTTTAAAATTAGAGAAATACATATCTAGTAGTCTAATAATTTTTCAGTGTGCACGATACGTATGAACTGCTTTGCTTCTGTAACATTCCAGTCAAAGGGCAGTTTTCCCTCTAAAAGCAAATAATCAGAAAGAGTCTAACAGTGAAATATATTTTTTGCCTATGATAGCAGCTCCTAAATTCAAACAGTTGTTCAGATTTCCCACCATGATTCCTCTCTTCCCTAGTAACAAACTCGCCTTCCTTCTGGAGTTACAGTTATTCCAGGGGTCAAAATTCTTTCCAGTCAGAATGGTGTGTAGATTACACAATAATGCATTTGCAACCCATACACCACATTTCCTTGGCTTCCTTCTCTGGAAGCCTGCAACGGTCCCTCAAGACCCATCATTCTGGGGAAACAGTGAGGTTTTATTTATTTTGCTTTTTGTTCTCTTTTTTGGTAGATGCCTTTCTAGCTGACCAAGAGCCAGCAATGGTCCCTTGCAGCAAAGAAACCCAGGGATGTTCCTTACCTGCACTAGGCAGTGCATTGCCAGCATGTCAAGGGAGGTGATCCTTCCACTGTACTCACTCACTACTGTCTACTGGTGAGACACATCTGGAGTTCTGGGTCCAGTTCTGAGCTCCCTGGTACAACAGATTCATGGGCATGCTGGAGTGAGTTCAGCAAAGGGCCATGGAGATGATTAAGTGACTGGTGCATCTGTCATACGAAGAGAGGCTGAGAGGTGGGGATGCTCAGCCTGCAGAAGAGAAGGCTTAGGGGGATCTTATCAATGCATATAAATACCAAAAACAAGAGTGCAAAGGAGGTGGAGCCAGGCTCTTGGTTGGCCAATGACAGGCCAAGAGGCAATGGGGACAAATTGAAATAGAGGAAATTTCATTTAAACCTAAGAAAAGTCTTTTTCACTGTAAGGGTGTTGGGTGAAGATCTCCATCCTTTGAGATACTCAAAACCCCACTGGATACAGCTCTGAGCAATCTTCTGCAGCCAGCACCACTTTGGCTTAAACTTTTTAGGATGACATTGTTAAAGCTTGCAATGATCTGAGACTGCAAGAAAACCCACCAAATCTCAGCCTTCATTGCCCTTAGGTATAGGAATATCTTGTCTAGACTTTGCCATATATGAATATAAAGAGCAGCTGCACTAGCAGTGTGGAGGTCTATTTAACCCAGAGCTGAACATTGGCCAAAAAAAGGATGTGCAGGGAACAGTATAAAGCAGAACAAGCGAACAGTACTTCTATGAAAGTATATCTGCTTTTCCAGAATGCCATTTTCCAACAGCTGGCTGCTCTGTGACTTACTCGTTTTTATTTAAGAGAAGTCCATAGATTTATTTCTAACTTCTCTGGTTGCCACTTCAGCTTCAGTCAACTTTAAGCATCCAAAACTTCCTGTGGCAAGGTGCTCCCACAAGTTAGGTGAGCATGTTGGAAGGAACCAACCACATCTGGGAATCTGAACACATTCAACTGTAATGAGATTGCTGAGCTGAGATTATGTCTTAGTCTTGTCAAATGCAATATTACTGCAAGTGAAATATTTTCTTATATTATGATTTTGTCTTATTTCCTCTCTCTTTCTTGCTTCATCTCTCTATTCTTCCTTATACCGGTCCTGTTTTGAGCTTATTGTTTTTTCTGTTCCACCTTTTCTTCTGATTCCTCCTTGTAATTTTACAATAGGAACATCTCAAATAATAATAGTTATTGAATCTTAATTTTCATTCAAAATCAGACAGAGGATGACTCATCAAAACATTTGGCTTTTTTTTGCTCCTTTTTTTGTTTTCCTTATTTAACTAATTTATTCTGAAAAGGACCTAAGTCCTTTTAGAGTCCTCCCATTGAATGGGAACATCACTGTAGTAACAAGTATTGTACTTACTATACTCAGTTGCATTAACAAAAAATATATTTGCTAGCAAGTGGAAATGAGGACAAAAACCAAAGTAATGATAATATAGTTTACCTGTTACTGTTACCGTTACCATGCAATTTGTTGCATCTAAATCACATCAAGCTTTGTTTAACAGATACATGCAGCTACCTTCAGCTGGCATTCATCCTGGCTCTCAGCCAGTGTGCACCAGTGATTTGGTACTGCTTCTCAAACAGTCAGCCTGACATAACACTTTATGTCAGTCTTTCACTTTGTGCCTCTTTGAATGCATGTCCTAAAAAACCAGATTGACTCAATTGGAATAAAAAAAATATCCTGTCATAGACATCAGTGGCCATCCGCTTGTCCAATACCATTAGAGAATTTAATGTACACAGTAGTACCAAGGTATAATTAGTTTACTGAAATTCTTTATTTCTACAAATAGAAAATGCCAGAACTAACCTCACAGCCATGTGCTTGCTACCCTGATATGGTAGTCAGAAGAATGAAAACTGATGAATTTGCTAAAGGTTTCTGTTAAAATAATGAAAAAATGATTCCAACACCACCAGCCACCATGAGAGGAGGCTGCTGTGGGACCTGAAGGGTTTGTGGCAATCTGCACACATTGATCATATGTTTGAATTTTGGTTCTTTGTGGATATTATATAGAGATGCTAAATGTCATGCTTTTGAGATGTCTTTACAGAGGTAGAAAATATGATGATTTTAAATGTTGTGGGCTACCTAATTATTCCAGTGAAATTTGGTCAGACAGGTGAAATAATTTAGGAAAGCAATGTTTAATTATAGCTTTGTGATAGCCCTTCAGAGTTTGGAGGCCCCACTTTTTGCAGAGCAGGGGCAAAGCACCTCCAAACACAGGCACACTGGGGCTTCCAACATCACATCATCACTGAAATTATGTGAAAGCAGGCCACCTCAGGAAGAGGCATTTATTATGCCATATTTTTGGCCCTAAAATATAAGGCTAGCCTTGCCAAGCCCCACATACAATTAATGCAGACCAAAATGCACCCCATAGGGTTGCACAGGACCTCAGCTCAGGGCCTTGCCCTTGCCCCTCTGTAGAGAAGCCTCTGTTCCACAGGAAGGGCTGCTTTCATGTTGTTCTGTCACTGCCTACCCACCTGGGCTGCATTTCTCTTCAAAGTGCCTTTCCCAGATGCGCCCCACTCATGCCTGAGACCCTGCCATTGTCATCTTCCTCTGCAGAGCTGAAGAGACTGAGCTAGCTGAGCTTGTGAAACTGATGAGGCTAACATCAAACTAGCCACTTTCATGAACTGAAATGATGAACGTGATTCACATTTGCCACCTCAATTTTCTGTTAATTGACTTCTGCTTATGTATGTGTGGCTAGCATCTCACTTCCCATTCAAGACACACAGTTTTTCTTCTATGCTAAAGAAGAAAATCACTGATGAAATTGCCAACTTGGGCTTACTTGACAAAGCCTTTAATGACTTGCAAAAGTAATAGCCATCGGTGAGTAAAATCCATGGAAATGTAGCAAAACTTTGCAGTTGCAGCCTGGAAGGAAAAACGTACTCGTTCTGCTTTGGAAGGATGGGGACATCAAAACTGCATCAGTTCCAGTGGGTGTAATGAAACACCCCAGGGATTATCCATATGACTTGACACCTAGAGGAAATGCTGGATAATTGCCACCCACAGTTTTGAAACGATGGATGACTAACAAACTCCGCTGCCAGTCAAAGAGACAGTTTAGTGGGAAGGATGATTCATACGAGAACAATATAACTTTTTCTTCCTTTTTATTTTTTTGGCCTACCTGAATGTGGTAAAAACCAGGAAAAATAGTTACTAGTAGCCGAAACAATGATCAGGTATAAAAGGTCATTCCAGTCTTTTTTGGTGGCTGCTAGTTGTTTATACTCTTATGGGAAAACACAGAATCTTTGTGAGTCCTCAGGTGAGAGTAACAAAAGTACGGTGCAAACACAGTGAGTGCTGTGACTCCATGATGCCTGATATTTCGCTCTGTTTGGTAAGGATCCATGTGATTTTAGGACAGCCACGTGCTTCCCACTGTATAACTTTGATCTTACGTGGTGGAGTTTGCCCATGTCACAACTGCTTATCATATCTAGCCAGTATGAAGCACTGTTGTTTTGAAGAAGCCACTTTTGTGGTAGCCATCCTAACAGCTTCACCAACCCCTGTACCTAAAACTGGAGTAAACTACTTAATCTGTTTTGAATAGCCTTCAAGTGGCATGAAAGAACGTTCAGCAAAGGAGCACAAGTGTAGGTTTGTCCATGCAGGCAGCCCCTTGTCTAGCCTTTTCCAGGAAAAGCATTGATTCATATTGTTGACCTGAATAAACCTCACCAGGTTCTTGTTGTAAAAAAATCTGAAGTTTCATGCCTATAGCATGAACTATTTAATTCTATGCTGGCTTTGCCAACATTTCTAAATATTGGGGTCAAAAGCAGGAAACTTGTATCCATGCTGAGACACTGCAGTAAATTATAGCCACTGCTAAGAGGAGTATCACTCAAAAAATCAAGGCAAGAAAAATTCCCCCAACTAAAGAATCTGTAAGTGAGATGCCTAATTTAAGCTAATTGACCAGGTGGGAGGAGTTGAATCCTGAGGTGCCAGCTTCTGTCTTGACTATAAATTGAGCTTGTGTGACAAATTACGTTGAACAGCTAACCTGTAGCAGAGTGGAATCCCACTCAATCTGTCTTACTTGTAGGCATGGGGATGCTTGTGGGACACATTTGAAAGTGCTGACTGCTGTATTTGGTATCTGCTAGGCAATGATGGACAACAATATGTTTTGACCCATTCACAGTGATGTATCATGTTGAAGCAACCAATGTTCCCTCTGGTTTGTGGTCACAACCACAAGATCAGTTGTATCTTTGACCCCTCCTGCAATCTCATTGGAGTACCACTTTCAAGTAAGGATCCCAGACCTACCCTGCTAGCAGTGCAGGGTCAAAACCTGCTCTTGTGCTAGCACACACCGGCAAGTCCTGGTATTCATGAGACACATTCCTTTAGGAGCCATGGTCAATAAAAAATGCTGTATGATGTAATAATATAAGGAGCACAATCAGAAGGCCCTAAGAGTCAACAAGGAATATTAAAATGGGAAAGGACCTATACAACTTTTTTTTTTAAATCACTCACATCATGCCTTTAAAACTTATGTAGGTCCTACTTCTCGCAAGTGTGATCAGTTATGGCACACAGGGTTCTGCCCGTTTTCTTGCAGATTCTCTGCACACCTTCTGCTGGTCTTACGGATAGATGTTGTTTTAATATCTGTGACAGTGCTAGGTTTATGGCTGGATTCAATGACCTTCAGGGTCTTTTCCAACCTAAATGATTCCATGATTCTATGATTCTATCCCCATGCTTCGGCCCGTACAACAGAAGAAAGATTTTTACCCATGTTAAAGACGATATTTCAGAGGCCCCAGCACCTGTGAGCTCAGCTAAGCATCAGATTTCAGAGTATTCTTAGAACTACATAAGATTGATTTATTCCTTTAATGTCTTTCAGTACACAACAGATTAAGAGGAAAAAAACCCATCATATGATACAAATATTATTGATTTCTCCTACAGTTTTTATTATGTTTTTTACCTAGTCTCTGATTCCCAAATCCTGTATTTACTACCCTTCCTCCAAGTGAAATATGCAATCATCTCATAATTCAATGAGAGGATGTGATTAGAATGGGAGTCTGAAAACTTCATTTCTACTGAATTTCAATTATCTCTGGTACATAACCAGATGCACACAACTGTTATTGAATATGAAAACTCTATTCATTTCCCTCTCTCAAAATTATTTGCATCACACTCAGAAACAAGAAATCATCTTTTCAAATAGGAAAGTAGGTCTCTTCTAAATAGATGTTTCAATTTTGATGGAAAGCACTGAAGAACTACAATGAAGTGAAACAGTCAGCACTATGAGATATAAAGGATCTTACTCAAAAGTTTCTATATTTTTAGTAAAGCAGAGAAGAGTTTCCATTAAAGTCAATTTGCATAAATTGGTTGCTGAGCAGATTGTTCCTTGCTACTGATTATGAAAATAAAGATCCTCTGCAATTAAAGCATCCTGTTGCCAGCTATGGTAAAATTGTTAAGTATGTGGTTAAATCCATATTCTCAGATTATATCCATGTAAAGAAAGGATCAAGAAATGTTTTCAGTGTTTAAGCATGGACACAATACTATGATGACTCAAAGCTTGAAATTAAGATTTAACATCCCTATTTTGAAGTTATAGTTAAAGCTTTATTAATATTTTTCACTTCCAGAGCATTTAAGCTTATTTCTGTGAGCCCTAAACCATAACATTTCATTCTTGTATGCCTTTTATTTTAATCTAATTGTTTCTCATTAGACACTTGCAAGAACCATTTAACTATATGGATAAATTCATAGTTATCCCCTGTCTATTTCAAGTACGGCATATGGAAATCCCACCTACCTGTTTGGCAGTGTAATCTGGTAAATGCAGGATGATGTGATAGTGGCAATTGCATAACAAGGAGTCAAGGTAGCGTGACTGTCAGGATTAGGAAAGACAAGGAAGGAATGACAGTGTTACAGATAAGTGTCCTCAGTGTGTGGTTTGTGATTGTTTCAGTCTATTTTGAATCTTTCAAGACTGAAGGGCAGTGAAGAAAAGAAGTGACACAGCTAAGACAGGAAAATCTCTTTTAACTTTACTGTATCTAAGCTTGAAAGGTCCCTGGCATTCAGAGTGTAGTACTCTAGAAGGAAATTGCAACTGAAGGAAAAATTTGAGTGTTTATCTTGTCTAAGTTTAATTCCATTAGTGCAAGTCATATACATTTTTTAATGCGGCACAGAAAGCATTTCAGGATCTAACTGAGGATATTTTCTGGTGCCAACTTTTTTTTCGTGCTTGAAGCAAAATTATCAGCTGAATGGTCCATTTACCAGGTCATTTCCATGGTAATGTTGTCATTCTTAATACAAAGTGGAAGGAACTGTATTGTTTCCAGCATCTACAGACTGATTAGAGTAATGGACTCATGGGAAAAAAGATTAGGGATTTGTCTCAAAACCAAAAGGCACTTTGACTAGGAAGTCATCAACAAGCCTGCATTTGCCTATTAAATTCAGACAGTAACTCAAGCCATCCTTTTTATCCTTAGTTGTCACAAAACAGGTGGATCTTCTGCTTTAACCCAGGTGCACTCGGTGCCTAATGATAACACCATTAACCCTGCTGCTGTCTATGACATCCACAAGAAAACAGCATCACAGAAAAAAGCAGCATTGTGGCTTAATCTTATAAATTACCTGTATCAGCACCTTTCAGTTGCCTGTTGTAGAAGGGGCATATATATGGATTGTGGAATGTCAGGCACTTTTCACTCTTTAGCAAACTGCTGAGTAAGATCTGGTGTTCCAGGGTAACAGGACCTTTCAGGTACACTGGGAGCCTTTACAGATGCTGGAGAGATAACAGGTTCTAGGCTGTTTTGTCAAGTGAGAGCTGATCTCTTCCCTTTCTCTTGCCCTTGGCTCCTGGTGATGCAGAATCAGTAGAAATGTGCATATAAACCAAAGACATATGGTTGCACAGTGTAGGCTGCAGGAAGTAGTTTGGCTTCTCTTGAAGTCGAATGAAAGTGTACGGGAAGAATGCAAGCTCTACCCCAGGTAGCCATAACTCCCCCTTTTCTCCTTTGGGATGCATCCAGTGATATTAGCTGATAAGAACCTGCTTGGCTGAATCTCTCCCATAGCTACAGTCCAGAAATATATATGTGTTACAGTAGAAGCAGAACAAAACAATTACAAGAAACTAGTTTAAGAAAAAGGAATCAGAGAAAGCACCGGGAGCACAAAAGAAAATCTGTTTTTTTCAGCCTGCAGTGCCACTCTGAAGTATGGTGAGCCCATGGGGAGCCTACCCCACCCCATCTGGGAAAAGGCCATGGACCCCAGAGCCATGAACGGATTTGACGAGAGGGGCTGTTTGATCCTGCCCATGGTGGTGCTCCCAGTGGGCTGATGCAGGGACTCTCCTCGGTGAAGCCTCTTCTCATCTGGGACTCAGCGAACCCTGAAGAACATTCAAGGGCAAGCTCCTTTCCTATTCCACAGTATGAAGGGTCACTGGCATGGGCAGCTGGAATTGAAAGGAGTTCCCCTTGAACATGGGAGATCTAGTCATGGAAGCTCTTTATTTTCAATATAGAAATCAGGTGGATCTCTGGAAGAGGACAATCATACACTGTATACTGCTTGTGTTTGTGGTTTGAAGATAAAAAAAGGAGGTTTCCTTGTTTACTGTTCAGAACAGCTTCTTGGAGTGTATTTAATTGCACTGAGAGCCGGCTGGCTGATGCATTGTAATGGTATGGCATGGATGGAAGTAGTCGTATGACACCAGTTATATTATGATGTGCAAGTAACCATCTGAATGCCCTCTGCATGGAGCAGAAACAGTGTTTTCTGTGAAAGACACCATCAGATAGAAGTATTTTGCTGATATCATTTGCTAGGGTTTAAGGATCTATCAATTAACTTCAGAATCTGACCGTGCAATGCCCCAGGTATTTTTATATCTTTCCTAAATAGCTTTCAGGCACTTTTTCTGCTACTTATTGTATTTCCCAGACTGAATTATATTACACTGATCACTGATTACTTGGGAGCTTTCACCCACTCAGGGAAAACCATTGTTTGAATAGCTTCAACATGTAAAATGAAAGTGAAGTTAAATAGTACATCTTTTATTAGAACATATCTGTATGATTTAAAAACAACAACTATGGATCATGTTAAAATAGATTAATATGTGACTTCCAGAACTCTTATCAAGTGAAGGATGATACAGATCAGTGTGACTTTTTCATTTCATTCAGGGCTTATAGTTTTGCCAAAATGTGGGTAAAGTTTGTGAAGTTCTGATTTTACAAGTTTCAGTCAAAATTCTCAGTTCTGATTTTGTTTGACAAGTCTCCTTTTGACATGCAAAAGATAGGAAAGTATGGGGATCACACACTTGCATTTAGTATTTTAATTGCTGCGTCTAAATTTGGCAGTGTCTCCACCTTAATGGAACTTAATGGTGCTGTAATTGCTTGGTGGTGTCATGGAAAATCAATTCCTGATTATGTTCAGGAATAGCACTTTCATGTCTCAGCTAAATTCAAACACACAGACATTCTTGACAGTGGAGAAATATGCCACAAAACACCGTTTCATCGGCCCTGATGATAAACAGTGGCACTAATGTCTTGATAACGACTTCAGTCTTTTTTTGCAAGGAATATTTTCTTTATATTTTAGCACATCTAATTAAACTGCCCTCTGGGTCCTAAGAAGTAATTTTATGTTTATATTAGAGTAATTAGCCTGCATATAGTATTAAAAATTATATGTGCTTGAGAAACTCTTATCTTTATTATAGTGAATGTAAATCATACTTTACTATTGTTTTCTTTTAACAGATGATTGCTTATGAAACCAGCTGCTCTAAAGTTGTTCTTTCCGGGGGAATTGTCCCATAGCAAATACACAGATTTGCTTCACAGTTGAGGAAGGCAGTGAATGTTAAAGTTCACAGCTACCAAGCGACCTTTAATTAAGAACAGCTCAAAAGTGGTGTTTACACACAGAGTCATACATCTGGTGTCTTGCCTCAGGGCATTGTGCTGAATCAAAACATCCTCAAGTACAGTCAGAAAATGATTCAAGCATCTGAAAGCAGCCTGAAATCTGAGCCATGCAGCATTAGTGGTGCCCTTGGCAGTTGTACTGGCATTTGTAAATCAGCCTTGCTGGTGGCTGGGACATGCAGGTTCACATGGGGTCCCTAAGACAGTTCACATGAGAGTCTCACAGGCTGCCTCCTTCCCAGATTCCAAATAATTTCTTAAAAACCCACAATGTGTGGTGTTGCTGTAGTCCTCTGAACTGACTCGGCTGGCAACAGGGATGAGCTGCATTTGTGATGTGGGAGTTGACTTCACACTGTTGTAGCTGGCCTCGGAAAGCCGACCGCTTGGCCGGTCAGCCAAGCAAGGCTTAATGTAGCATGTGTTTTGGTGGAGAATGAAGATGCAGGTAGAGGGGGCAAGTCTGGGGATGAAGACCAGCCTGGTATGCAAACACGTGGCTAGGAATAAAAGGATACCAAAACACAAAGCTGGCCATTGCAGTGCAGAAGAAGGAATGTTACTGGTGGGAATCCTGTCACAGAGGAAGTCAGTGGAAATTCTCCAGCAGGCTGCAACACAAAACCAGTACAGCTGCAAATGCATTAACAAAATGTAGATCGGGCATGTTTGTCAAAAAGTGGTATGTGGAAAGGAGGATTGCCAGTGCTCCTTAGGCTGCTCGTTCGCAGAACACCTTCTCAGCAAAATCTCGTGTCCCGATGGGAACCTGAACGCCTTCTGGTCCTGGGGTCTGTAAGAGCCCAGGCTTGGGCTCTCCAGTTATCTACAGTTACTACTGTTACCAAAAGAAATCAACCCCTGACATTAGAGGTCAAGGAGAAGAAAAAGCAGGTAGAAATCTAGTATCTTCTTTTTTGTTTCTCTCTTTACATGCCAGGAGCCAGACATCTGTAGGCCAGGTCAGTTCCTCGTCTGAGTAAAGTGTTCCATGGAAGCAGCTGAGACCCTGAAACTACTTTTAAAAGACAAAGCAAAGCTGGTATTGCGAGTGTCACAATGTGCAGTTCTGACATGGTTTTTCTTGGTGACATGTCCCCAGAAAAGGGAGATAAAAGAGGGAAAAGAACACAAAATTGTGTGGGAAATGCTTCATGTCTGACTCTCCTGTGGCGTTCTAGAGATATGTTTGCTCATTTTGATAAGCCTAGCAACTGAGTTCATGTGCCTCACGTGTTGAAAGAAAGAGCTAGAGCTGATCAAACACGCCAAGCTGAAACTGTCACTTCTCATGAAGCTAGCTGACAAGGACCCATTCTGGTGTGATGATCTGGGAGTCTTTTAGCACTCCCTGTTGGAAGTCTGATGTTTGACTTCTTGTTGAAATATCTTCATTGTCTTATCTTTTCTAAATGCAGCTTTTTGTCCTCTCATGGGATGTTACCTGTCAATCATCCAAACTCCCTGCTGCTTTGGTAATTAGATAGTTTTTGATCGGAGGCCAAGAAATAAAAAGGTGAACCCTGCTGTGAACTGAAAAGAGGAAGCTAAAATGGAATTACAGATGAGAGTTGGAGACCCAGCTTCAGTACTAACAGGCATTTTCAGCCTACACTGACCCCTAAGATGGGGTGGAAATACATGGGAGCTGATTTTTCTGCTGCGTTAAGAAGCACTATAGACTATCATTCAAATGGTCTCTGAAAAGGTCTAGGAGATGTATGTAACTTTGTAGTATTCATCTTTTAGCTCTCTAACATGAAAATGGTCTTCTGCTTCTGACTACTCTATCACCAACATCTTTCTTCATTGTGCATCACTATGTCTAATCCTCTTGCAGCCCAGGCATCAGAATTTCAGCATGATGCCCAGATTTGACTTTGGTCAAAATAAAGAAGAATCTTCATACAAATGAGGTAAATAGGCTTAGTCCTGTTGAGTGAATTGCAGGCAAGCACTTTGAGCTAAGCTTAAGGTTGTTAATTGCATATTTATCTGCATTATTGAGAAATATATGTCCCTAGATCCATACGAGTCTGGGAATTAGTTTCTTGTGCCAACAGAGTTTATTGAATTTCAAGTTGGCCAAAATGGATATAGTCGACGTTACTTCAAAGAATGAAGGAAGAATATTTAATTTAAAATCAGGTTTTTAGCTGGCGGAAGGGAATTCTGCTGGCTAAAAAATTTCTTCTGAAGAGATAGATCATTCCTGGTTCTTATAGCAGTACTCAGCGCGTTTTCGTTTATCACTATTTCAGATTGTCAGGTATTCCAGATGAGAGGCAAAGGAAGAAGAGCTGATGAGAAATTATATTCTCTAATTCACTCCTATTATGTGTGTGCCTACAGAAGCATTTGAATATGCTTATTCTGCTCATTAGTTACATGCATTCATACATCATGATAAACCGTACATTTATTCTGATCCTACCATCTACATTCAGTGGCGAAGGAGCTCCTTTCCTGTAAAGTCCCCAAGGGGCTGATCAATTGGATGAACTCAAGTCCACCTAAATCAAATCTGGGAGAGGCAATTACTTTACAGATGGTGATTTGGGGTGAGAGTCGTGGCCTTTTTCATTACTTTTATGGTATGTAATGAGAACACCAAGACTGCGACACTGTGTGTCCTGTAGGATACTCCTGACTGGGTTTCTGTTTCTTAGGGGAGTGTGGAAAGTCTTTCCACTATCTTGAAACACATTTCTAGTGCATGCTTTTTTTTTAAAGTAGAGGAAAATTTATTGTTACATTCTTAGACTACAGTGCATTAATTGTGGAATCCATCTTTACCTTTTCTCACAGTAGACCAAGGGACTGTTTAAGCCTGAAGAAGATCCTTTTATTCACACACCACAGCTGCTTCTCACTTTTGTCCCACTGTGGGGACAAAGCCACTGTTCCTGCAGCATTTAATCCTAAAGAAAAGCAATGCATATGCTGGCTGTCCCTCTACTCTGCTCTGCTCTACTCTGTTTTGCTGTACTCTACTCTACCCTACTCTGCTCTACTCTACTCTGCTCTGCTCTGCTCTGCCCTGTCCTGTGCTGTCCTGTCCTGCCCTGCTGCAGCCTACTCCACCCCACCTCACTGCTCCTCTTCTCTGCTCTGTGCTTCTCTGCTCTTCTCTTTGATGCACTTCAGCCATTCTCTTTAATCTGAACACATTCTCAGCTTTAAACACATTATCAACTACTTTTTTTTCTTTTCTTTTTCTTTTTTTCCTTTTTTTTTTTTCTTCATAATTTAGCCTATGTGTGTGAACCTAAGAACAAGAACAGGAATGAAGCATTTTCTCATTATATATATAAGCTTTATTTGTCACCACTGGAAAGAAAATGAACTTTTGCAAACACATTTGCAGGAGATCTGTCAGACTGGCTGGTTGTAGACAACAAGCAAGGGTTAGTACAATCCTTTCTACAGACCTTGTAAGTCATTGTCCCTGCCCATGGCAGGGGGGTTGGAACTAGATGATCTTAAGGTCCTTTCCAACCCTAAGTATTTTATGATTCTCTGATTCTATGATTGTAAAGCACTTGAGCTGTCAAGGCAAGAAAAGTCTCTATTCCTGTTTTCTAACGATCTCAGATGAATATGGGAGGTACAATGAGAAAGAAATAATGAGAAAGAAATAGGATGTTGTATATAGTGCAGAGCTTCTCCTCTTTGTACAGAAATTATAATAATTGAATAAGTAGACCACTGCCTGCAATAACTTTGAGTTACAGAGAGCTGTCAGTGTGAATACCCCTGTGTGGCTGCACTGTTGTCATTTACAAAAGACGCATTATAAAGATTCAGCAAATGCTTTTTTTCTCTGCTACATCTGTATTGATAAAAGCAGTGGAAATTTCCTTAGAATGAGCAGACTCAGAAAAGTTATGTGGTTCTTCCCTGTGGGCTTGGTAACTTCTGATAATTTTAACAAGTCGAAGAGCTGTTTCGAAATTACTGTTGAGTAGAGATTCTAAATCTGAACCTACATGTTAATCACTAAAAAAAAATTCAAAAGTGGACACATATTTTACCCCTATTTGTGTATGACTGACATTTATGTAGGGCTTGTCTACATAGCTGGAAAGTGTCAAGGATGCCAAAGAGCTTCAGTAGTGAATATTTGTTAAATGAAGGACACCAGCAGAGCTTACTCTACTGAAGGTGGTTGTCCGCATAACTTGCACCATTTGGAGATAAATTCTGTCTAAAAAGAATTTTATTTAACATGTCCTTTGCAATGAATGTTGATAACTGTTCACCTTTATGAAAGTTCCTTTCAAGATGTTAATTTTGAGAATGTATCAAAAAGATGCAAATTAAAAAAAATATATAAACTGTGTGATGTTGATTGCAAACTGCAGCTGGACAATTAATGGACAACCCATCAAATTCACATGTATGAACCCATGTCCTTGGGTTTACTGTAATTGAAGAAAATACGTACTTCAGTTGTTGCCTAAGCTTAAGTGTATAGAAAAGCCCCTCCAACCTGAAATCAGCGACTCTTTCACCTTGACTGGACAAAACACCTTGCAGGTATGTTGGATTTTCTCTGTATTGATTATTTAGCCCAATTCCTGTTATAACAAGTCATATTGCAAGTCCCCAAAAAAAAAAGCTGGATGGAAAGGCAGTCATTCATTTCATAATGATTCCACAATTTGGAATATTTCCATTCTGAATCCCCAGCTAAATGAAAAGCTGAACAGAGTGGCGGAGGCTAAACTAAATCATTCCCTTGACAGAATGAAAACAATTCATTTCAGCTATGATTTATATCCTGCACTATAATATAATCAAAACTGAAGGTATCAAATGGCCTATTGTTTTAAACAAAACTCTAAACTTTTTCAGAATGCTCTATTTCTTTATGTTCCTGGTAGTAAATTTTTTGCAAAAATCAACCTGTTTATGGAAAAAAAAAGTTTGCTTTCAGCAGAAGGCATTTTTAGTCAGTTGGTTTAAAGTTCTTTTCCAAATAACACAGTGCAGGAGGAAAATCTTTGTGTAAAAATTTCATTCATTAAGAATTTATCTCATCATTTATCAAGGTGGTGCATTGATTTTCTATCCTTTGCTGTGGTATGTAACTTACCTCATTGGTTATGATTTTATTTAAGTTTGATTTCTCAAGGTTTTTGCTTTAAGATAAGTGTTCTGGCAGAAATCTACTCAGAAACAGACAGCAGAACTGGCCATAATATTTGTAGGATAGTCTTGTTGATGCTGTTATTACTGTTTATATTTCTCATATTATTATTTTTATTATTAATAATGTTAATAATAACAATAGCCATAAAGCAGCAACGAAATGTGTCTGGACTTTGGGCCAATTCAATCTACTCCATATAAAGTAGTTTTTAAGTAATGATTAGATGAACAAAAGAAGTATTTAAAGACCACCTGTTTTTTTCAAATCTTATCCAGACCTCTTGAGTCATCAAAATGGGTCTGGAAATATTATCAGAATGTACTCCCAAGTGTAATTTGCAATCAGTCTTGAATGCAGCATCACCAGTAAGTTAGGATCTTTCTCATGATAGCATAGCACTTCTGTTTCTGAGGATGCTAAGAGAGATAAGAAAGAATTTTGTAGTTTATGTTTCGAGTATCTATAATGTCCACACTTTAATAAAACACTCGGGTAAAAAAAAAGTTTTTTATTTTATCAATATTCTATTTCTTTGAAGATTGCTTATTTGTAACAATTGTTCAATGTGGTTAATCTAATTAAAAACACTTTAAAAGTGCAATTGTTTCATAGAAAATAAAGAAAATAATAATGCTTAGAAAACCCATTGGGTTGATTGGTATTATATTTGCTTCTTAAAATACCTTTCTTTCATTCAGTTTTGTCAATTTTTCCAAAAAGAAAGATGGAAAGTCCAATTGCTGAAGAAATAGCCTTGGTTCTCAATTTTCAGGTTTTTTTACTTCTTAAAGGAAAAAAAAAGAAATATTAAAAAATCCCCCCACTGTATATGCCAGAGACAAAGGGGTAAATACAGCCACATATCTCACAAAGCAGTATCAAAATAGTCATTAAAGTAGACCACAGACTCCTACAAGGAAAAAATATTCACAAAGATCTTGCTATATTTGTTTGCCAGAATGAGAACTACGCCACATATTTTAGTTTAATTGGTCTCCAAACGTGCATTTGCAGTTGAGAAACAACAAAATAATGTATATTTGATTTAAGAATTAATAAACCTGTGTGAGATGAGCAGAAAATTAAAGTATTTCATCAATAACACTAGAAGTTTCTGAATCAAGCCTAACACTGATGCATGCTAGGGTTCTGTTATCATTAGAAGAAATAATCTGTTATACATATACCCTTCCTCTACATTTGGCTTTTTATTCCATAAAGCTATCTCATTTTTTCAGGCACCTTGCACAGGCTTAGGAGAAGCTGTGACACTGCACCTGCTTTTCAAGAGCTTAATGATAAAAAAAAACCCTAAAAAACCTCATCTGATTTTAGCATTCAACACAGAAAGAAACTATGGACAGGGAAAAACCCGATAGCCACTTGACTGAAGTAATGATATCCCTTCCCTTGTGCTGGGTTCCTAGCCAGATAATGAAATAGCAGTGAAGGTAATCTGGTCCCCTTGCTGAGTCACTGTTTAGCCTTGACTGGAGCTGAGGCACTTGCCTGTGAGCTCTGGCTTAAATCACCAGGCAGAAGTGAGCCGAGCTGATTTGGAAGGCTGTGCTGCAGGATGAGGTTTGGGAATCATCAAGGGTCTGCAATGCACTATGTCAGGAGAGTAGACATAAGCTTCTCTTGCCTGAGTGCTACAAGGTTTGCAATCTCCATTTAACTACCCATGAAGACAGCCTTTTGCATCCAAGGCTCAAGTTTTGGCTCTTTTCAGAGACTAACAGTCTAATGAAGTTTTTTGCAGTAATTAGGTTGCCCATCTGGTGGGAATCTTGCCACGCATGTATTACTGTGGTTTAGTGTAAGTACGTATATAATGGCAAAAGTGTTAAAAGGGCAAGCAACTGCCTGTAGAAGTCAGCCACCACACCACTTCTGCTTCTCTCCAGGATGTGTGCCATCCCAGCTGTCATCCAGCTACGCTGGCACCATACACAGAAGAGACGGTTGGGGAAACTCCTAGCCCAAAGTGAATCAAGGGCAGAGAGACTTTTTTGGCAAACAAGAAGCAGGGGCTGAGAGAAAAACTGATAAGCTCCTGAGCAGTTTTGTGACCTCTCTCGGTAGTTATTCGCTAGTTTCAACTGTTACCTCACAGCATTCAGCTGGAACTAATACACATGAATTTACCGAAACAAAAAAAAGTTAAATAGAAAAAAGGCTTTTCTCAGAACATCTCTGATAAAGTTTTCATTCCTTAACATGTTAGCATTATGTAGGAAGTTTAACTTTCAGTAAGACACCAAAATCAAACAATTTCAGCATTTAAGAGATAAAGACAGAATCTGGAAGGTTGTGTAATACCAGCAATAACATCTTCCTTCTTGTCCTCATTTATCTACATTGCCTATGTCACCAGTATATTTATCCCATTGTGTAACACCCTTTTATCCATGCTATTATGGTCTGACACATGCCATGAGAATAACATGACAGAGAAGAAAGTTCAAAAGCCTTATGCCTGGTTCTTAACATTTTTCTTTTCTCTTATAGGGATGTTTAGGATACTTTAAACACACACAGTATGTACCCCTTCTTCCTCTGTGATTCAGCTCCTTCCTCCCCACCTATGAGCTTCCCCAGTGCATGCAATCTGTAACAGCAGTTTTGCTTCTTCAGACTTTCTTTGGCATCAGAAAGGCCTCTCCATGACCACCTACTCTCTGCACGAGCCAAGCAGAAGCTCACAGTGACTTGCAGGAAAGAAAGAGGAAGGCGAAGAAGATGCAGAGGCAGGCTGTGAAAGCACAAGCAGACAAGAGGTCTTTCTCGGAGGGGCATCTCATGAGCATTTCAACCTTTCTTTAACACCAGAAACACAGACAAGTGCTCTACAGGCATTCAGAAATTAACTTACCCAGGTATAAGATCTTGTACTGCATTGTCCCCTGAGTGCTAAAAAGCTATGGCTACTGGGAGACCATCCTTGGCTTTTGCACTCTAAACTTGGTGGTGTTGTCATGGCCATTCCTCCCACTCAGTTTGAGTCAATTTGAGAAAAAAGACAGTCGGAAATGGCTGTCAGCCTTTAAGATCAAAGCCATGCCACCTGCTCACCATCTTCCCACTTTGAGGTGATTTGTCACTTATTTTCCTTGCAAGTCCAAGTCTTCTATTTCTATTCCCACTATTTCTACTTGCCTGTGAGTTTGAGTCTGTATTTTTGAAAAGAAAAAATCCATGAGTGGCTTTATTTCAGCTGTCAGAGCTTTTATTGTGAAGTATAAATAAAAAGTTCTAGAAAAGAACATTTTTACTTCTTTATAATGTGAGAAAAAGATGGGTTGAAACAGATCTCACCCACTGGAAGGCAGAGCCCACACAGTCATGATTCACTGAAACATCCATTGTACTTTCCTGAGAGAGTCTGAGACCCTCCAGTCACCCAAGCGTGTATCCACCTACCACCTGCTTGGTTGGGAAGCTGAATGTCTCCTTCCTAGATTCATGGAGCAATCTGGGCTGGAAAGGACCCCAGAGGTCACCTGGACCAACCCCATGGTCTTCTGAAACAACAGGGGACTGTCAACACCACTAGTGATCATATTGACAGCAGGAGCAAGTTGCACTCTTGACAGTGAATGGAAGAGGAACAAAGGCAATATTGAAGAAAACACATTGAGAAAGAACTACAATGGGAAGCCAGATTTCAAGAAATAGCACTTTTCATCTCTATTAAAATCCAAGAGTAAAATGCCAGAATCCTTCAAGCTATCCTGCCTCCTGGCCAGCCTGTTGCCAACTGTATCATCATGTCTGTATTTGGCCCTCATCTACTCCCAACACCTCAGGGTCTCGTCCACGACAAAAACTGCTCCTTTCTTGTAAGGAGGTTACTGACTTCATTGAGGTCTGAGTGCCTCATTAAGTCCCAGATGAGACATTGGCTTGGGTCTTCACAGAGAGCTTACAGAGGGCTAAAGCTGGTGGATTCAATACCAGCTTTTGCAAGCTGGTGCAGATCCAGCTGGAGATCCAACCCTGTAAGAGAAAATTGAACACACAGGCAGTGAGATGTTTTTTTCAGACCCAGTGCAACTGAAAAACCGGATAAAAAAACCCCAAACAGATCGAAGGGGCAAAAAGTCTTTAAAAACAGATACTATAGAGCAAACCAAATATTAATCATTTGGGCGACCTGTAGCAATCAAATGAGCCACACACTTCACACCTTTAAGCAGCCTGAACACTAATTGTCACAACATGATTTGGCAGATACAGTCATCATGCTGATACCTTTTTAATTTTCTTGTACAAGACCACAATTAAAATCCCTGTTATTCTGAGATGGACGGCATTCAGGGATCTTGCAAGAAGTACAAGGAAGGGCATAGGATGATTGATGGATTTTCTCATCCACATCCATGCTGTTCCTCCATGCCAGCTAATCTGAATGCAACTTTATGCAGCAGATAGTGTCACTGACAAAATTACAGACAATCTGCTTTGTTCCATCATTTCAGTACTAAGCAAAACCACAGCCTTCTTCCCCTGGCTTTTGAAGCTCATAAATATGTAGCCCATGCAGCTGAAAGTCATAGAGACCCTATCAGTGTTTCAGCAGTGAAGCTATATAGGAGACCAAAACAGTACTTCCAGCCAAGTTGCACAGATTTCATATTATCTATACTGTACGGTAGATATTCCTATATAGTGCTGAAGCAGCTGAGTCTGTAGGATAGATCCCTGCCAGTAAGCTCTTCCACTACCAAACCCAATGCAATCAATGGAGGGCATGTAAGAGCTTGCTGACTGCGCTGAGTAGTACCCAGGTAAGCTCAAAAGGATTTTGGTTGATATAAAGCCCTGTGCTAACCCTCCTCATGTGAATGACTCCTCTGAAACTTATGGATCAGCTCACTCCCTGATAGCTCTATTGATGATGATGCTTACTTTTGCTTCAGGATTATCTATCTGGGATCCACAGTCTCTTCTCCTGCTCATTTAACAGGCACTCTGTTTCCCCATTTCCTTTATTTAAAGAGTGCAAGTGGCTTTTTAAGCAGTATTTTAAGAGTGCAAACTCACAGCCAGGGGCAGGCTTGTCTTTTACAGAGAGATGTCAGGAGAGAAAGTGGTTAAGCTGGCTGACTGGAATAAGATAATGGAGCACGGGGAAGCAATTTGTTAAAATCATCTTTCCCAAAGCTGCAGCATGTCTGAATTTTCTTCTCCCCACAAACCACTTGTTGATTTTAAGCCAATTTCCTTTTTCTCTCCTACAAAAACAAAGACGCGCAGAAGAGGCTGTGCCCCTTTGTGGCAGTTGGAAGGGGGTTCCCCAGGAGACCCTGACAACCCTGATGCCTCTTGCTACCTCCAGCTCCCTGGTGGGGGAGGCAACAATAGTGCAAACCTTGGATGAACCCAGTGTCTCATCCCTGCTCTCTGCTGTCAAGAGCAAAGCAGGGAAAGATGTGAGTGGACAGGGAGAAGAGCACAACCTATTTTTTCCAAAGAATATTAATGGAAAACTCTTCTTTAAAAAAAAAAACCCCACAACCCCTACATTTTGAAAATGCAATGTTCAGACCAGTTCCCCAAGATGGATGATGCTAATTTGTGGCATTTTAAGGCACATTAAATGAAATAAGAGATGTTTGAGTGGATGTTTCTGGTTTCTCATCCTTCTTCTATGTGCTTTTGTACTAACTGGCAACACACTGAGCATGGATGGGAAAAGTGTTAGAAAAGCTTTTGCAAAAGTCACACTATACCATGGGAGTAAAGATCAGGAGAAGAACAAATTAAAGAAGAAAGGCAATGCGCAGATCGATTTAAATTCAGAACCTGACCTGATACCCAATTAAAATTGAAGCTCAGATGTTAAGCAGAAATTATTCTATCTTGTTTCAAGTATCCCATCAATACACTACAGGACAGAAATGCTGGAAAAAGTGATACGAAAAGGAGTAATGGCTTTGAATGGAAAGAGGGGAGATTTAGATTAGATATTAGGAAGAAATTCTTTACTATGAGGGTGGTGAGGCACTGGAACAGGTTGCCCAGAGAAGCTGTGGCTGCCCCATCCCTAGTAGTGCTCAAGACCAGGTTGGGTGGGGCTTTGAGCAACCTGGTCTAGTGGAAGATGTCCCTGCCTATGACAGGATGGTTGGCAGCAGATGATCCTTTCCAACCTAATCCATTCTATAAAACAGGAAGTAAACTACCTGCAGGCTTTAAATACAGTGAAGTATTTATAACAGCACATCACTGATGAATGCTGACACAAAAATGCTCTTGAAAAATTGCTGTCAGAGAGAAAAAGTTTTAAAGGTGGAAACACAAGGCGGTGCCGCAAAGCCTGAGCATTGCAGGACCTGGGAGTACAGCCTGTACCTGAGAAAGTGACAGCTTTGTGGGTGGATGCCCTTAGAGATACTTGTGCCCTAGTGGAAGATGCTCATAACCCCAGCAGGCAAGGAAGTTACTGAACACTGATAATGACTAAAGTTACTGCAGAAAGCTGACAGAAATAGGTCTGGCTGCAGGAGGAGAGGGCAGAAGGAGGAAGGGACTGGGGAGAATAAATGGAAGCTGATTTTTGCGTTTTATCCCTTGGGGGAAAGAAAAGACAGAAAATGTAACTATATTTCCTCCTCAGAAATTAAATTTTCCATGGAATTGGCATTTGGAGTAAGACATAAACTATTTGGAGTTTCATCTGATCAGCTCCATGCAACTCCAAATATATCCACCTAACAACATGCTATATGTCCATCTCTCAACAGGACACTAAATGACTCGTATGTACCCTGAACGAAACAAACTCTACACTGGTAAAATAATTCCTATTTAAGGAAGCAGCTATTTTTTCTTTTTAAGTTTTACTGGCTTTAAAGTAAGAATTAATTCAGAGCAGAAATATGGTAGAGAACGTGTCCCTTATCCATGACAGCCAGTTATCCCAGCCCTCCGAGGTGCATGGGGTCCCTGGAACGTCTGGAAACACAGCTGCTCTTTGCATGGACATCAGCTGAGGTCCTCTGTCATTCCTTCAGAGACACATGGCCCTCCATCCTGTGAAGGCTGCATGTTGTTGCTGTGGGATGCTGCTGGAATACTATCACTGGCTGACAGGTTTATCTTGCATCCTCCCAGCAGTCAGAAAGCTTGTCAACCTCAGGCATATTCAGCAGGACTTGAGTGTTAGGACAAGTGGAAAAGTCCCACTAAATGTGAGTCACAGTCTGTATGTATAGTTAGTAGTAAGGACAAAATAAACACTGAAGAGATACCAAAGTTCACACTGCACAGATGGTAGGCATTTTCACAGAGCTGTCAGGGGAATGATGCTTCAGTCCCTATGCTGGTGATGAACAGGAGGCCCATTGTTTAAGAGAAATACATCAAGGCATCCACCTATACTCAAAATGATGGTGCTGGCTGAAATCATGCCATGTCTAGGGGTTTCCACAACTCTTCCAAGACAGAGAAAGAAATCCTTGGGAAAGAGAGGGCCTACCTAAGGTGGTTCAAGGTTTAACTGTAACTACTAATGAAGAAATGACTGATTTTCTCATTGGGTTATAAAAACCAGCTCAGAAACTGGGAAAAATGTCTCCTTAGACCCTGAATCAAAGACCCAATTCTTTCAGCATCTGTGGGCTCAGTCATGAGTGGAGTCATCACTACTGGGGTTAGTGCATTGCTGTGCCTATGCAACCAGGGCAGAGCCGAGGCCACTGTCCCCTATGAGTAGAAGGGAAGGTGCTGCAGGGTCTGTTCTGGCTCATGATGTGCAAAAAAATGCCTTGAGAGCAGACAAAAAGCCAGGAGGCTATGGCAGTCATGCCAAGGCTGCGTGACTACTCTGCTAGGGCAGCTTTGCTGAAGACCTCAAGAGCAGGAGTCCTGCCCCAGAATATTCAGCCTCCATGGCTGCAGCTGAATCAGAGAACTGCAAAGGGATAGTCAATCCTGTGTCACCCTGACTCTCTCCACAAGTCCTGTAGCTGCAACCCTTGTTATTTTTGCCCACTGTGCTCCCAAGCAACATCCTGAGGTCAGAGTTCTGTCTTTTGCATCCTACAAACATGCCACTGGATGCTGTGCTTGCTTATGGTACAGGATGGCCTCTCTACCCTTGGGGCAAAATACAGCTTTCTGTGCAGTGCAGCACCTGGACCAGCAGATATCTCACCTTTTCATCAGGGATGCCAAAAAGTAGTCATAATCCAATAATAAATTAGCAAAGGCTATTATTCAATCTTAATTCCAGTCTACGATTTCTCCAGGACACTGAACTGTATGAACCAGCACCCCAAACTCAGTAAACGTGAAAACGCTGAGTGTGCCTCAGCTTTTGCCTCTATTCGTATAACAATCTCGTTCAGATCTTTGCATCTGAAGTCTGCTGACTGCTGAATATTGTGTTTTCGAGAGTACGAAACCTTAGGACTTTCTGAATAAAACCTCATGTAAACTGCAGCATCATTTTCAGAAAAATATTTCATCTCATTTTGACTAAAGAAATGGCCAATGGATTGCTATTCCCCTAGGAAATCACTGCACAAGTGAGTTACCCTCGCTGATAAAAAATCCATTTAGTCTTACTTCTGCTCCTAGCTGTCAGCTTCAACATCTTTGCTGTCTGTTTTGAAACACTGAGAAAAATGCTTTCCTTTGTCATGCTACAGATAGTGTAAATAAGATACTTTCAGTCTTGTAATTTTTACTGTGTATTTTCTCTTATTTCTATTATATTTATTAGTACGTTTCTTAAATAGGGGGTACAGAAATTAATATAGCCACAATGCTTATTTTTCCGCAATCAATTTTGCAGGAGCATGCATGGATGCCATAATTTTCCTGGGACAGTTACAGGGAGACATGGTGTTCCTTTAAAGTTTAATGTCTGTCAGAGGATACAGTATTACACCTGATTCTGTTTCATTTGAAATTTCCTTATACTCAGAAGAGCTATCTGTACATTCAGCTCTTTGTTCTGCTTTCTCATTCCATTGCACATAATATTTGGCATTTCCATGAACTGACAGATTGTTATTTCCTTTTGTTTATTCATGATTTTCCTACAAGCACTCTCCTTTGAAGAAAAATATTTGCCTTGTGCATGTTGGTGTTCGTAACACATCGAATGAAGAGATAATTATTTGGTGCTCGTATATCAGGAGCCCTGTCACATAAAAGAACAGAACGGTTTCTAGCTTTAACGCTGGAAAAACATAATGAATCTTAACAAGCCTTAGAGCATCTTGAACTTTCATTCACAGATTTAGGATTTTCTTTTTTCCCCTGCAGTAAAATGCTGAAGCAAATAAAAGCCAAAGCTCCTGAGAAAGCCTGTTCACAAAGGAAGCCCATCACCCCTTTGGGTGCTGCCCTGTTCCTCCCCCAGCCTGGTGGGGCACTGAGAGCTGCTCTCTCTTCAGAATTGTGTCTTATTTGTTCCATCATGAAAGCATATTCTGAAATGATAAAAAAAGAACAGTGCTGAAGGAAACAGGAGGAAAAAACCCCAAACCAACCCAGGAATTGTGTTAGCAGGCATTACAGAATTTATGTCAAAGGAAGAAGAATTCTGACTCACAGTTCAAATCATTACAATTTTCCTTATGAAAAACACTACAAAGTAGAAAAATGTACAGTACATTCTAGAAAAATCATGTAAGAGTAAGATAGAGAGGGAAATTTCAGTTTTATGTGCTATTTTGTGCAGTCAGTTGTGCAACATGACATACGGCTTCTGATTCTTAATATTGCTGGTTTAATGGCTACACCTTCACACATACACTTTCTACTTAATATAAGTAAATGCAGAAATGGCAGCTTGGAGAGCAACACTGGTTTCAAAATAAACACATAAGGGAAGAAGGAATGCATTTCCTTTTTTCCTGTGAATTAAGTTTTGGTCTATTGCTATCCCTGATGAGTGCGACTTTATGGAAGCTCCCCAGAGTTGTGCTACCACCGACAGGACATCTCAGGTCTGAAAGCTCCTCCCTACTCTGTTTGCCCTCTGCAGTTACAAGGAAGGTTCTTTCTGTGCTTGGCCTAACAAATAAATAATATAATTTGTAACAGGGTTTTGGGGAAATGTTTCTAGCATTTGAATTTTTTTTCTTACCTATTTCTATCTTCCCCCCCTCCCCCATTTTTTATTTCCATGTTCTCATTCATTCGTACCATTCTGGGAAATACTAGTGCCTACTCACAGATGCTTGTTTCAGATCAAACAGGAGTTCCACTCAGTCGCTGCTTGCAATTATTTTACACTTGGTTTCCAGTATTACTTGAGCAGGTAGGCTATACTATCCGTGTGCCTATAGAAAAACCAATCTTATCTTACTTATGTGTTTCAAATAAATTTAAAATGGCTTATCTGGAAACAAAAATTCAAGATTTGCAGTTTGTTAAATAAAACTTGTATGTTTGCTCTTTTATCCTAATGCCTTACTGTAATAAGATTTGGTGTGGCAAAGTACATAATATGCTTTGACAGGACAGGCTTCACATTAAAATTGAGTTTATGCTAGATTGCTGGCTTCTGAATCATATTAAAATAATCCCAAAATATTAATATAATGTTCTATCTATCTTTTCTCTATGCTTAACATGATTATTATAAGCATATATTTTTCATATTAAGAAATGATTCAGGTCCAAAGTTATATCTTCTGTCTTGTTCTAAGTACAGGGGACTGTGAGATTCAAGTCTCCACCTGTAGCTCCCACTTAATGCTAGAAAAAATAAAATCACATATTCTAGGCAAAAAAAGCCACGCTAACTATTCTCTATTTCCTCATGCATTTTGCTAGGAGGAAATGCTGTACAAGTGTTACAGAATATAATCCAGCAGGAGACAGAACATTTAGACGGATAAGTAACAGCTGGAGTAGAATGCACAAAAGTGTATTTTTACCAACATTTTTTCCCTTAAACAACTGTGGTTGCAGGTATTTCTAGTCTTTCTTTGTGAATTCAAGGTATTCCAGAAGGGTGAGGAAATTGTCCTTTTTTGCCAGCTCACATGGTTATCTGAATAATTTGGCACCCATTTTGCCTTCGCAGGGCGCTGGGCACAGGCAGGCCTTGCCTGTTCAGCACAGATTCTGATCAGCTTGCTTGCCCAGAGAGCTCATGCCCTTTAGGGGACTTCAGTGACTGGGAATCCTAAGACTTTAGGGTACTTTTGATGTTCTCCTACATGTCTCACCATGACAGGAGCTGGAGACAGCAAACTCAATGCATTTGCTGCGGCTGTCGTGTACTGCCGCTGCAGAGCAGACATATTCAGTTCATCAAGATCTCCATCTAATTGGATCTGGTTTTCCAGAACATCAGTTTCTCTATTGATCTTGGTAGTCCTCATTGTCATAACATCTTAACATCACTTTTTAATGCATATTAGCAATCAAATTTCCTGTATGAATAATCCTAGCAGAGCCCATCCATTCTTTCACTGCTGGGGAAGTCAGTACAGTCCTCCTGATTACATTTTCCTGATGGAAATGCAGAGACACTCACTCTGAGCAAGATGTGATCTGACTCTTTGTGGGGTTTTGCTCTTTATCTGTACAGGCAGAGCATTGTTAATTGCTTTTTTTTCATACTTTTGTGATAAGACACAAAACCTTCTCTGTCTTTTTTCACAGGTGTTACTAAAAGACAAGGAGTCATCTCAAGCAGATTAAAAAATGGGTTTGTTTTAAAATCTCTCAAGTAAGATATTTCTGAGTAGCTTGGGTAACACCACCTGGCCTTGTGGTCCCTCTAGAAGCTAGAACCTGCACTTGGCATGGCAGACAGGACTGGTGCAGAGTAAGAAAGCTCTCTCTGACATATGCAGTTGTTACCACTAATAGATTGTGCTCTATAACGTGTATAATGGGAGAGATAAAATTGCTGCTGCAACTCTCCCGTTAGTTTTATCCAAGGAAGGTGGTCACATCTAAAGTGGCAACACACT
Organism: Myiopsitta monachus; assembly: GCA_017639245.1. Classification (NCBI taxonomy): domain Eukaryota; kingdom Metazoa; phylum Chordata; class Aves; order Psittaciformes; family Psittacidae; genus Myiopsitta; species Myiopsitta monachus. The sequence goes on from CM029919.1 coordinate 6,329,004, forward strand.
GAAGCATGTTGTCTTCAGGCATGTATCTCACCAATCACTTACGTTTGTTTCAGAGGGCTCAAAACCTTGCAGAACCAAGTCCTAGAGCATTAAGACTTCATATAAGAAAAAATTTACAGTTCCAGGAACCCATTTTACATTGTGATATCCTCCAAGTTGAGCCCAGCCAGACTGCAGATATGAGATCTACAGCTATTATCTCTTGCTTTCACTCTTGTTTCTGGCACCCAGAGTGCCTGCTGTCACTACCAAGGAAGCAGAAAGAAAATAGTCAAATTTCCCTGTAACTCACAATCTTTAAACAGTGATAGACACATAAACCGGCTGCTGAGAACATTGAATTTCCCAGTAGATGTCAATGAGAGGAGGCACTGGAAAATATCATAGATAGATGTTCAAGTCCTTTGCACAATATAGTATAGAAAATTACTGCTTGACTTCAAGCTTCACATTGTAATAGCCACCAAAGATATTATTTTTTTTAATAGGATTTGCTCTACACAAACAGAAAAACATCAACACAAAAAGTATTCACAATAAGGTATCTGAAATTTGTCACTTCTGAAAATTTAGTGTTAATTATTTATATCATAGTAGAAGGCTGCTTTTAAAAGAAAAATGAAGTAAATTCATCTTTTAAATTTTGTTATGTTTTTCTGTGCGGAATTACTTTTTGCTTGTAACAGTGAATATGGGAAGATACTTTAGCTATAAGATATCTCCTATAAAAGATGTCTGATAGCTATTCAGGAAATTATAGCAGCATTGGATTTATTATCTATTATTTATTATTTATTTTTATTATTTATTGTCGGGGCAATCCCAGGCACAGCTCCAGGTTGGGCAGAGAGGAGATTCAGAGCAGCCCTGCGGTGACGGACATGGGGGTGTCGATCAGTGAGAAAATGAGCATGAGCCGGCTGCAGTGTGCATTTGCAGCCCAGAAAGCCAACCAAATCCTGGGCTGCATCAAAAGGAGTGTGACCAGCAGGTCGAGGGAGGTGATCCTGCCCCTCTGCTCTGCTCTCGTGAGACCTCACTTGGAGTATTGCATGCAGTTGTGGTGTCCTCAATGTAAAAAGGATGTGGAAGTGTTGGAACAAGTCCAAAGGAGGGCCACGAGGATGATCAGGGGACTGGAACACCTCCCATATGAAGATAGAATGAGAAAGTTGGGGCTGTTCAGCCTGGAGAAGAGAAGGCTGCATGGAGACCTCATGGCAGCCTTCCAGTATCTGAAGGGGGCCTATAGGGATGCTGGGGAGGGACTCTTCATGAGGGACTGCAGTGAGAGAACAAGGGGTAGTGGGTTCAAACTTAAACAGGGGAAGTTATATTGGATATGAGGAAGAAATTCTTTCCTGTGAGGGTGGTGAGGCACTGGAATGGGTTGCCCAGGGAAGTTGTGAATGCTCCATCACTGGCGGTGTTCAAGGCCAGGTTAGACAGAGCCTTGGATGACATGGTTTAGTGTGAGGTGTCCCTGCCATGGCAGAGGGGTTGGAACTAGATGATCTTGCCAGGACAACTGGCAAGTGCTGCTCCCAGGTGTGTCGGCCACGCTGGGCAAGCTCTATCAGCTCCCATGAGAAACAAGCAGGTTTAGGCTACAGCGGATTGAAAAATTGGATAGGAGAAAGTCTTTGATTAATAAAGGAGTTTTATATGTTTGTGGTGTAGCAGAGCTGCTGTTCTGATGGCTTTTTGATAAATGTAAGGAGAATTGTAAGGGCTCACTTCAATATACGGGCCCTATTAAACTCTGAGAATTTAGGCAGAATACCCAGCCCTACCCTTTGAGGTATTTAAAGATCTGTTCACCATTTTCAACCAAAATATTTATCTCTAGAATCTCTAGACCTAAACAAACTAGTAGATATTGAATCAAACCTGCTTACCCAGAACTGTCCAGCCCCTGTTTCAAGCAGGCTTAGAGACAGGCTGCCAGGAGGAGAACAAAGGTATAGGAAGGGCAATTATCGTTTTAGCTAAAGATGAAGCAATACAGTGTGGCTTTAGCTGTCCCTCTTCAACTGTGGCTGACAGACTTGTCTTCCTGCACCTCCCATTAATACTTTGTTCCTGGGTACATTAGAGATTTCTGTGCCCGGCACAGGTCTCTTCTGAATCATCTCTTTCTGTAGAATTTGCACTGACCTGCGCCCTCTTTGGAAATTCCAGGTTTCGTAGAGATGCTGGCTGCCTAGGAATTATATTTGGCTCCTCTCTGTTTTTAGTGTCTCTAAATCCCTGAGAACAGGCAGCCCAGCCTGGAGAGGGAGACAATGAAGCAAACATCTTTTGTGCAATGATAGAATAAAAAATAAGAAAGAGACTGAGAGCAGTTTGACAGCTGCAATTGCTCACAAAATAGATACTTTTTCCTTATTCATTTTTCTTACTCTAATATATTCCTAGCACAGGCTATTGCTATTCAATAGTAAGGCCAGACTGACCCATTAAATGAAGCCACTGAGCATTTTGAATTCTCTGGGCCATAAGAAAACACTTCTTGCACAAGCAAGATTATGCGTAGCTGATTTTCCCCCTCTCTGTGCAGCAGAAGGCAGACCCAAAGGCAGGAAAACCCCCAAGCCAGTATACTTCACCCCCCTGTTATGTTTGTACCCCTGTACATTTTTGATGTGCTGGATAACTGATCAGGCACCTGACAACTGGTAGTTGGTTTGCAAGCTGAGAGCTCACAGGCTGTTGTTGCCTCTTCTCCATGCCTCTCCCATGGAAAAGCCCAGTGCTTTGCTCATATATCCTTATAAGAACAAGATGAAATCTGTCTGAAGGTAAAGGATCCTCATCTGTGAGTTTCCTCCTCTGCTTCCCATACCCTGTCAAGGCAGATCATGGCCTGAATCAATCATGTTGTGAAGGTAATAGAGGTTATGGAATGTAATGAGCCCACAATTCCTCCTAAAATTGAAAAAAAATAGAATCACAGAACAGTTAGTGTTGGAAAGGACCTTAAGATCATCCTAGTTCCAACCCCCCTGACATGGGCAGGGACACCTCACACTAAACCATGTCACCCCAGGATATGTCCAACCTGGCCTTGAACACCACCAGTGATGGAACATTCACAACTTCCCTGGGCAACCCATTCCAGTGCCTCACCACCCTCACAGGAAAGAATTTCTTCCTCATATCCAATATAACTTCCTCTGTTTAAGTTTGAACCCATTACCCCTTGTCCTCTCACTACAGTCCCTCATGAAGAGTCCCTCCCCAGCATCCCTATAGGCCCCCTTCAGATACTGGAAGGCTGCCATGAGGTCTCCATGCAGCCTTCTCTTCTCCAGGCTGAACAGCCCCAACTTTCTCATTCTATCTTCATACGGGAGGTGCTCCAGTCCCCTGATCATCCTCGTGGCCCTCCTTTGGACTTGTTCCAACAGTTCCATGTCCTTTTCATGTTGAGGACACCAGAACTGCATGCAATACTCCAAGTGAGGTCTCACGAGAGCAGAGCAGAGGGGCAGGATCACCTCCCTCAACCTGCTGGTCATGCTCCTTTTGATGCAGCCCAGGATATAGTTGGTTTCTGGGCTGCGAGTGCACACTGCAGCCGGCTCATGCTCATTTTCTCATTGACCGACACCCCCATGTCCGTTACCGCAGGGCTGCTCTGAATCTCTTCTCTGCCCAACCTGGAGCTGTGCCTGGGATTGCTCCGACCCCGGTGCAGGACCTTGCATTTGGCATGGTTAAACTTCACCAGATTGGCATCGGCCCACCTCACAAGCGTGTCATGGTGCCTCTGGATGGTACCCCTTCCCTCCAGTGTATCAACCGAACCACACAGCTTGGTGTCATCAGCAAACTTGCTGAGGGTGCACTCAATCCCACTGTCCATGTCACCAACAAAGATGGTGAACAAGACTTGTCCAAACACCGATCCCTGTGGGACACCACTCGTTACTGATCTCCAGCTGGACACTGAGCCATTGAGCACAACTCTTTGTGTGTGGCCATCCAGCCAGCTCTTTATCCACCCAGTGGTCCACCTATCAAATTGATGCCTCTCCAACTTAGAGACAAGGATGTTGTGTGGGACAGTGTCGAATGCTTTGCACAAGTCCCGGTAGATGACATCAACTGCTCTGCCCCTGTCCATCAGTTCATAGTTCCATCATGGAAGGCCACCAGATTGGTCAGGCAGGATTTCCCCTTAGTGAAGCCATGCTGGCTGTCACCAACCACCTTGTTGTTTTTCATGTAGGAAGAACTGCAAGTCCAAAACATTGTCTATATATCCTCTGCTGCTGAAGGATGATGGGAAGGAGACATTTGAATTTTTCCAAAGTATTACTCTTTTCTTTGGATGCCTGCAAGTTATATCACTTCTGCTCCCTGACGTGTCTTGCATATAGTGGAATTACTTTCAACTGTCATACGTGAGTTTTTCTCAATCTGATTATTACAGAACAAAGACCATTAGAAAAAGCAGCTAAGGGTCAACTTTGAGCCCACAATCCATCTCTGATATTGGAAAGATGCTTTACCCTTGTTACAGTCAGTCATTGCTCTTACTTTCACTTCACATATAACACAATTCTTAAAAGCATTCATTCTGATTCCCCAAATTTAAAATGCAGAATCTACCATGTTTCCTATAGTGCAGATAACATTAAAGTATAAAAATTGCCCTATGCTTCTTGAATAATTTTGTCGTGAATCATTTCCTCTTGGTTGGTATTTCTTCTAAAATGTTCACAATGCTTGGAAGAAAGAAACAGAAAGAGCTAATTGTATGCCAAGAAAGCTTCATAATCACTTATTCCAGCCAATAAAATAATTGCTTCAACTTGGCAAGAGTTTCATGCTCAAAATTTGCACCTAAAGTGAGTGATTAAGTGCTGCGCTTTCCCCTAGACGCATTGACTTCCAGCTAGAGCCAGAAAGTGGGCTATGTTAACTAGTTAGTACCTATTCCCCACACTGCTCAAGAGTGCTATCTATTGCAATGCTGATGACAGCACTGCTTGGAGTCAAGGGCACTGGAGAGGTGATCCTGGCTGTGCCACTAACTGATAGCTGCTCAGCCCTGCAGTGGGATTTTGCATGCAAGGGGTTTAGAGGCTTCCCATGCACTGGGAAGTCCGTGCAGGTGTCTGTGCTGATTGCTGCTTTCTCCTGGAGGAGGAGGTCAGCAAGACTGCAAAGACGCTCAGCCATTACCTCCTCTATGGTAGCAGGCCCTCTTCTGAGGACATGCTGCATTTGGGACTAAGAGTATGAGCAGCCCTTGGCCAAGTGCACGTTACCCAACAGCAAAGAGAAAGTTGGGGTTTCAGAAACAGGCTTCTGTGAAATAACTCCAGGACCAGGCTCCTCCCTTGCTACCCCAATCACACCTGCAGAATTGGTGCTAGGGCTGGCTGCACACCCTAACTGCGTATCTGGGTATGGACAGGGATGGGCTGGAGCTGCACCCCAGGCAGAGCTCTAGCAATGTTGCAAAAGGACATGCCAATGACTTCTGCTCCTAAACACCACACCTCTGCTGTGACTGTGCAAAACCAAAATAAAAATGCTCATCTCACATATAAGAGCTTGATTTAGCACTGAACAGCTCTGCAGAGCACTAAGCTGATTTAAGTCTGGTTTTGTAATGTTTTCAGAATACCTCTCTGCATAGTTTCAGGGGACTTAAAAGAGCCAGTGCGATGATGCACAAACACTCAAACAAGGTTTGTTAGGCTGGTGGAAATACAGTTTGTTAATCTCCCATTAACAAAATTAAAGCCAGGACTATATTTCTCTCTGGTCAGGGAGCAAACAGTCATGGTTGTTAGCTTCCATTAGCTCTGCTTGTGCTATTTCAAAGGAACTAATGATACTCCTTTTCCTTTAGGTGCACTGGCGCTGGTACTGCAAAATTACTTTATTAACTCTGGTAAATTATTTATTCTCAGTAATGAAGCTGGAGATATGGAATGAGAAAAGATGAGAAAAGCAGGAAGCAAAGCAGCCCCACTGTGTGTTGAAATAAGTGAGAAGACTGAGCTTCTCCACCTAGAGCGCTGAAGTTACAACCACTTGCACAAGCCAGCCACTGGGCCACCAGCAATTAATCCTGTTGGTGAAGCAGTTATTGGAGCCTATCAAGTTTATTCTTCTGCCTCCTAATAATAACAGGCCCAAAGCTGGTAAGGACTTAACACAGATCTCCTCACTATCTGACAACAAAGTGATGCATGATAGGCCATAAGGGCTTGCATTTTTGGTCACATAGCATGGATAATATAGACATGCAGTAATTCTACCTCTCAGTTCAGACTTCCCATTTCTGGAAAACCTCCTTTTTTCCTTCTCCCTCCCTAGCAGCCAAGATTTAAACTGCACACAGTGAGAAAGGAATGCCACAGCTGTCCTATTGCTGGTTAATCCTCTGCCCTCTATGCTAACTGCTGCTGGGAAAGGGGGAAGATAAATCTCCTTCTCCAACTGAACAAGCTGAACAATACAGATCAAGGCTTGGAAGCAGGGTGGGGTGTTCCTCACAGTAAGGTAAAATATTGTCTTCCCGTTACGGCTGCAGCAATTCAATCTGGGCTTCAAGGTAATGAAAGAGCTTCATTCATTTAATCAGATATTGATTGATTGCTATAATATACTATGTCAACAATTCCTGCAAGGGAACAAAGGCTGCCTGAAATAAATCAGATTCCAGCAGACTCAAGTTAGAAGAAGTAAAAATTATGTCAATATAATAGATGTTTGATTCTGGTGTTGTGCCAGAATTGTCCATCATTAATTTTCAGTACTGCTAAATATTTTGTTGCAAGATGCAGCAACAGTTTTCCTCCCATATTGTAGTCTTTCATACTTTAAAGCCCTAAAGATGGCCTTATTTTTCATGATAATTGCAGAGCACAAGAGCTGGAACAAAACCTTTTTCTTTTAGGAGTAAAATGTCAAAGTTTGCTTTATGTGTATTCAAATAATCTGAGATCAGTTCTTGGATCTGCCTTAGCTTTTTGGGTAAATCCATTTCCATCTATACCTTGTGTTGCCTACCAATCAAGTGTGTGTAAACTACAGTCACCCTTTTGTTTCATCGCATGCCTATCTACATTATGAACTGTATGCATGAAGCTGTACCTGTGAACAACTCACACTGTGCATTTTCAATCATTATTGCAACATAGGTGGGTATAAATAATAATATATTGAGGTTTTTCAATGCAAATTTAATGGGAAATGAAACAGTGACATCAATTTATCTCTGCACTTGTGCTGTGGAACAAATGATTTTAAAATAGGATTATGCTTTTCAGATACTCTGTGAAGTGATTGAAACTAAAAAAGCATTATAAGAAGTGCCTGATGATTCATTTCTGAGTTTACTAAAGAGTAACGTAATGATTTCTCAAAATACAGCACTTTTAAGTACTGCTTTTTAAGAGGTAAGCTCTTATAAATAAGGGTAAGTAACCTTTTCAGTTCTGTGAACTGAAAATTACTTTATAAAATTTCTCATTTGAGGTATCATTCGTGAAACTTCAGTTCTACTTTATAACACTTGGATGTGTCTATCTTACATTTAAGCCTATGCAACTGTAGGCTAGAGCAGGCAAAAATTTGAGCTTGGTGAATTGAACTAGATGAGAATCTCAGATGATGAGATTAGCAACCAATTGAGCCTTAACTTCGTAAAAAATCTTAACAAAAACAATTTCCTGCGTTTGAGAACATCTCAACTTTCTATGAAATAGATTAAGGTGGTACCTTGAAAACTTGCATTACTCACAAAATTGTTGTGGTTTCATTATCATTCTGAAGTTGAGAAGAAGAGCTAAATATTGAACAGACGTCAACAGCCACTTCTGTTGTTTCCTTCTGTGTAAAAATGTAAGAAATGTATAATAAGGAGGTATGGATCTTGTATCTGATTATTTACCTGATACAGTGGGCCCTAAGAAGCACAGAAACAGTTCTTAATGTCAGCAGCTGGACTTATAATGACCACCTCTGTCTGAAAATGACCCGTATGTTTTTTTGCAGCAGTATTTCTGCATCTGTCTCTGACTGAAATACCATTGGAGCTGCCTTATCCTGGGAAGACACCACACCATGTATGGGAGGTTTCCACGACTATTTTCAAGGAGTGAAGATGTCAGAAGGCACTGTCCCGAATCAATAAGGCCTAGCAAATTTTATCAGAGTCAAAAATCCAATAACATTGCCTTGGCTGATGGATTTTCACATATTGTGGTATTAGATATTGTGGTCCAAATTCATTAGGTGGATCAGATAACAGTAAAAAGACAGTATTGGAAATTTCTCTATGCAACCGTATGTGAACAAGAAAGCGTCATTGAGAGCAATTAACTGAAAGCTATCACTGTTGCAGAACTTAATATCTGAAGTCATGAAAAATCTTTACTAATGCAGGATGAGATTGAATCATTCTTCTGACTATCACATATCTTCCAAATGCAAATGAAGTACAGATCTGGCATAATCGAAATATTAAATAAACTGCAAAGTGAATTGATGTGTCACTTAAATACTCAATATGACAAACATCCTGTAAGCAATGTATCTTGCAGCAATCATTTAGATGGTTTTGAGAGTTTCCCAAAATCTGAGGTGCCCTCTTTTGTTTCTAGGGGAGTTCTCAGAAGAAAGACCTCCTTGTATGGCCCTTGTACTGACAACATGTTGTAGCTATTATAAGTTTTACAGGCTCAGTCCTGATGTAGATTGTAGGGGAAATGGACATTCAAAAAATGGTACCAAGGTGCTCATATGAACACCTTGATTCATGGGATTCTGCCCTCAAAGATGCCTAGCTATTCAGAACTACTCCCTCCAGAGTTACCTTATGTCAACAGGCATTTCTCAGCAAAAGCCAGCAATACAAATGCCTATGTCTGTGGCCTTCCAGGTCTTTACCAGTCTAAGTATCACACCAGTACCGTTGTCTTTGTGTGGTGGTCAGATGGCTTTGGAGTGGGACTGGTGCTCTGTCAAAAGCAGTAAGATCTGGGTTAGTGCAAGACAGAGACGTATCCTTTAATGTTTATTTTTTTTTTAATGGCTTTAAGAAATAACACAAATCTGTACTATTTTAGGAGAAACATGAGGCCATGGTAAAGAATGATCTATTCTTCAACTGAAAAAAAGGAAATAGAAGAAACACTTTTGCAACACATCATAAAATTACATTTTTGAGTGGAAGTGGATTGCAAGCATTATTAATCTGCACCCATATGGAGACTGAAGAAAGACATTTCAGCCAGTAGCTGAGGCCCTCAAATATCAATATTTGTTGGACTGCCAAAGAAAAGCCAATAACAGCAGCCAAAGTGGATGCATTTCTTGAACTATAGCACTTTTCATTAGCTAATCCCCAGAAGGATTCCTCTGGGTGTGCAGAATTGCTAACAGTGATCACATGAGAGCAGGAATTAGAGAGAATAAATTCTTTATGAGCACAGTAAAATGTCAACTCCTGGATAATCAAACAGATGACATACCTTTGTTTCCTTTCAGATCCAGAAGGCTGTTTCCAAATCAGAGAGGAAATAAAATAAGATGCTGCTAAAACTTTTCCCTTGAACCATCATTGATTCATCCCTGCAATCTATTATTTGTAAAAAATTAACAGCATTTTTGTCATCTACTGTCTGTGACTGCTATGATCGTTTTTCTTTCAGTGGAGCTGTGATTCATTGCAGATTCTTTATTATCTGCTAGTGAGGAGAATGTTGCCTCCTGTGAAGTATATCTAAATCGTACAAGCTTTGTGGCTTTTGCGCTATGTGCTACGGGCCAAGTATTTCGGGGTGAAATGGAACACAATGCTGAACATAGCAAACCTGTCAATGGACACACTGCTAAAATGTTAGGAGGATATAATTATTGATAATCCAGTTACCAGCAGTATTTTCTCACCCTTAGCCACTATTTACTTGGCAGAAGTGAGGCTTGAGGATGAATACGAAAAGGGAAAATGCAGTCCTTCCAAATACTATTGTGGGGTACTGGAGTTATAGGGAAGGGTGATGCGAGGCAAAAATATGGGCAGTGAAGCAAACAGGAAAGTGTCATTGCTCAGAGTGAAGGGGAATAAATGCTCATGGGAGAGAATATTGTAGTGGACTTCAGAGACGAATATGAACAGCCCAAGTACGTCAAAAGACTACATGACTCAGAGTGTCCCTTCCTTTACGTTTCCCATGTTTCTCTTTTTTTTGGCTGTAACACAAATTTGGACGATAGTGATTTTGTGATTGTTCAAATACAACTTGCATCTTTTCTTTTATATAGGTCTTACTATCCATGTACATTTAAATTAAATCAGTGACTTGCAAGTAATTCATATCTTCAGTATAAGAAAATGTGGTTATTTCCCCCTCATATACTAAGTTATTTTGCTGACACATTTTCAGGTAATACTTGTAATATTCATTGGAAGAATCCTACTTTGAGGATTTATTTAATGTAATGCTTATCTGTTCAATTGATTCATGTTTCCAGGGGTCATCTTGCACTTCAACAAAGCAATTATGCGATTATACTTTCTGTTTGTGGTATTAAGTAATCATTCTCATGTCTCAAAAGATACAAGTATTATACTGCAAATGCAAATTCAAAACGTATGATATTATAGACAAGGAAATGAATTTCTGAAAAACAAAATATGAACTGTAGCATTTTTCCAAATGTAAGGTAATCCTTAAACAAAATAGAAACTAATTACAATGAATGTTAGTAATTTAGAGCATGATAACAGTTATTCACAGCTGTCAAATGTAAATGAAATATTGGATACCTGAATCACTTTTCCTGGGCAAGAAACATAGAACAAGCTAATTTAAATGCAAATTACTCCTCGAATCATACACTGGTGCAAAACCATGGCTGGTAAGGCTTGAACATGTGTCATCTGACTCTTCTGGACACTTTTCTATCCTTGGATAGGGTTGATAAGTCGGATACCAAGTAGACTAAACAGGCGCAAATCCTGTGTTATAAAGCTGTAAAAAGACCTCATTTGAAAATACAAGAATTCAATTGCACACTGCTGAGGTTCTTCTTGTCCTGGTTGTTTCTTATTCTAACTGCTTGGTTTCACCAAAATGAGAGAGGAAGGCCATACTGATCATTTATTGCTCTTTATTTTCTAAGCACAGCCTCAGTTCTCAGAAATGTCCATTAGACAACCTAGGAAAGGAATGATAAGAAAGTCCCTGCTGTATTCAAGGCACCAAGCACTTCAGCAGAAGTTATGATTTCTTGGCATTGTTGAACCACAGGAGCATTATTAAGCATGGAGTCAGAGCTGGAATTATGTGGGTAAGTACATTATATGGAAGAGATGGAGAAAATAGCAGCTGTGAAAAAAGACAGCATGCTCTGAGCCCATAGACCAGCAGCCAGCACCAACAAAATCCCAACAAGGAGCTACAGGTTTTCTGTGGCAGGAATTGAAACAGCTGCATGCTGCCCACTACTTTCAGCAAAACATGTCTAACACTCGACTTTCTCTTTCACCTTCTCATCTGCCAGTGTCTTCCTTTTGCCATCAGGTCTAGCTGCATCCAGGCTAACCATAAGCCTTGCTCATCTCTTTCATTTTTATTGTGTTAATTTTGGTTTGATCATATAAGAAAAGATACCGAATAGATAAAATCATAGCCACAAGTACGTTTGCCAGGAAGGCACATTTTCTTGGCTTGTTTATAACCTTCTAAGTGTTAGTCCTGGCACAGCTTGCCACAAGGAGAAAGATGTGCTATGAGCACCTTTTCACAACACGAAGGAGCCTCTGCTCAAGCAGACAAGCAGTACTGTAGCAGGTATCAGATCGTATTCTCCCTGAATCATCTCCCACAACCATGGAACTGCCAAAGGTGAGCTCAAGCTTCACCCTAAATAATGAGATAGGAAATGATGAGAGATGGACCTTTTCTGCCAGATGTGTTTGGGAAATTGTGCAAATTACTGTAGGAATTTCCCTAATCTGAAAAAGTCTTTTCTTAAAGGTATGCAGAATCTGTCTTGAAGAAAACCAGAGCGTGAAATACCTAAAAAGTTCTCTATTTCCACACATAATATTTTGTTAATTTAACTTGACAGTTTTAGTGGACATCAGTAATTTTACTTGCACTTAGAAATTCACTTCATCCTTTTTGTCCTTTGCGCTTTTTTCCCAGAGGGTTAAGCATGTTTCATCTGTATTCCTGTCCAGACCTTTGATATTAGCATCTCTCTCCAGAGAGCATGGAACAGTGGATATTCCCCGGTCCCAGTCCCACATTTGCATATGTCTGTGTTGTTATAACAGTCCCATTTCTGTGCATTCCAAAAACAATTCAGACATTTCCATCTTGGCCAGTCCAATTCTGCACCTGCACACGGGTGCTAGCTAACATCAATACCAATTTCCGTCCTCATTAATTCTACTGAATGACATGGGAATGTTACATTTCCAACAGCATCACATTCAATATTTTTCAAAGAGATTCTTTTGTTATAAGAAAGCTATTTCCTTACTTTTGCCAGCAACAGCTGCAAACCATCCATTTACAATGATTTAAGTGTCTTCTCTCCCATCTTACTTGTGACTGCAGTCCTGATCCCTGCCCAGGTGATTCTCAATGCATGATAAGACTGCCCCTGGATGTGGGCAAACATGACAATAGTTTAACTATTGTTAACTTAGTATAACTATGTTAACACTCAGTATAACATCCACCTTTTTTTAAACGAACCAACCTTTCCCCCACTGGACACACACATTTGGCTGCAGCTAACAGAAGGCAATTTTCATAATTCACAGTGGTATCTAGCTCCCCCTTCTGAACTTGACCTTTACTGGATTATTCCAGCAGCTAACCTTACATTTTGCTCACATTTAAAATCCAACGTCAGTCCCCATGATTTCAACAGCAGTGAGTCATATTCCATACCAAATCATATTGAATTATTATATCGTGACTAAGAGATGAAAAAGAGTCATTTGCATTTTAGTGGGGTACTGATTTTTCAAATGGCAATTTATTTGAAAAAGGTTAGCTTTCCTTCAACTTTGGTTAAATCATTAGCATATATAGGCACTATATGTGCTACGGCATTTCCGTAGACATTAGTATAGGTGTAAACACACTCCCTTGAGGTACTCCAGGTTGTTATCCTAAAATCTAATCGTAGGACAATTGTGTTTACAGTAGGTTGCCACATTATGTGACATTGACTATGATGCATTTCTGTCATTGCACCTGCAGTGACATACAACATCCATATTACTGAGGTACTCACAGATATGGGCTCAACCATCACAACCTTTTCAAATCCGTCTTTCATATGCTAAATATGATTAATCTCTTTATCAATATGTATCTTTCCTGGATAGAACAGAGCTTTGGGGAGTAAGGAGTTTAACAGTAGGTATCAGGCTGAACTGTTTGCATAGCTTACAAAGATGACATAGCAAAGAGAGAGAGGCCTGAACATTCTCATCTATTAAACATCATCCCTGGTTTGTGTGTTGCAAGATTAACTTATAGCAGTATTTCAAAAACTGTGTTTGATGTTTAGTCACTAAACTGTTTAGTTTAACCACGCCTTTGGTTTTTATTGCTGACTCAGGGTCCTCTCTGCCTGGGGCAGCAGTCAGATTTCTCTTTCAAGAGAAAAACTACCAGTGAGTTTTAAGACCAAAAATGACATATTAAGGCATCCTAAATATCATTAATCATTTGGAAGGTAGGAAAAGGCAGGCACTGAAAATGAGACCTTAGATCTGCTCTTCTTTCTGTGCATGTTCTGTGTCATTAACTGTGTAGTCACATACTTTTCTTAATAGAGCATGGTAATTTAATTGAGCTCCCTGGATTACTAGGTGCATGGGGATATGGTACCAATTACCACTTGCTGCGTGCTCCATCTCCCCTGAAAGTATGTATATTATTCCGGAAATCTGGTCATTTTCTGCAGGCGTTCCAGGGCAGGTCTTTTGTTTAATTGGAGTCCTACACTTGAGCAAACCTGACAACAGAAAGAGAAATAGGCAAGGGATTGGGCAGAGAAAGACATTATCTCAGTCTTCTCTTTGACCATCTGTTTAGAAGCATGGATGAAGTTGCCGCTAATGGAGACATTTCATCTCTGGATTGCACCCAGAGCTCTTTGTGAGTTTGCAGCCCTCTTTATAAAAGCAGCCTTGTCCATCCTACCATGTACTGTGGCAGGGCTGTCACAAGAGTAGGGTGACGCAAGCTCGCTGAAGACAAACATACAGACAGACTCAAAATGGTTGTATTTCATGTCTACCACTACAAGAAAACAGGCAGGGAAATACTTCATACAGCTCACAAAAGTCACACAGAATGGCCAGAGAACAACCAGTCTGAAATCTTGCCTCTGACATAATCTTACATTAGTGCAACCTTTCTCTACAGAGAAAGCAGCGCCTTGTAATTTTTAGGTTCCAAGCTGGAAAGCATTTTGACTTTGCTGCCAGCATTGTGTAAAACTGCTCTATGCTTCCTGCCTGTGCAGATGTGCCAGTGATCAGGGTGAGAAACCCTTGATGGAGAATGGGCTGGAAGGAATTTGTGTCCTGAGTGGGAATTAGTTCCTTGCTGCATTGATGGTTGGATGGCTTCTTTGCTAACATGCCCAGTTGCATTTAAATATTGTTTCAAGTAATCAAGGCTAAAGTATGTCCTCATAATAGACAGAATGGTCTTATGAACTCGTAAGTTTGGAAAAGAACCTGTCAATTCCATTGCCAGTGGTAATAATATGCTATTTCCTATTAGAAAATAAGCAGCTGATCTGCAAAGCACTGGCACTCTCTGGGGGCTAAAGTCAAGCTTTTAGCAGTGTAGATTGACAAGGGACAAAAAGGACTTCTGAAACAACCCCAGACAAGCAAAGACAAATCCAACATAATAAACCCATCAAAGACATTGTTTTCCTATTAGTCCCTGCCAGTCTGCCCATAATATCTAGCAGGCATCATGTCAAGGACCTCTGCTTCCATGTCCTCTCCCATTTCCATTGCTGCTCCCTGAACTCAGAGCAGATCCTCACTGTGCAGCCCTCTTCAGATTTGGTTCCTTCCTTCTTTCTGTTTAGACAGGTTTCCCATGCTGTGGTGTATTGAATTATCTTTGCAATTAATGAAAGCTTCATTTCTACTTTAGACCCTTACTGTGTCACTACTGGGTTCAAATGGGAATAATAAAAGATCTAGAATATGAGTTGATTTGCTAGCAATGATGAAAACTGTGGAAACATTAGAAGTGACTGAGAAACTAGTGTAATTATATTAAAATACATGCACATGACCACTGGGGTTTTGTTTCTTCATAATAATGATTAACAGTAATGGCATATCAACATTCTCAACAGCAGTTGTATCTTTGTGATTGTAAACTACCACCAGAATCTTCTGTGTGATGGAAACAGAAGGGCAAAAACTGTATAAACTCTTTTGTTTGTTTGTTTTTAAATGATGTCTTCCTAGGAGTGTTGTATTAAGTGGTTATTCTCACTTGGATTCAGAAACATCTTATGCTTTTTTCCTGCTCTCCTAGGTGCCCATCTCTGCATGCTTACAAGATAAAATGTTTGTATCATTACCAACTTTGTTATCCTTTTTCACAGTATTAGTAGTTATATCGTAATTCATAAAAATTTTATTATAAGCAATACTGGACATTAGCTGTTAGTCTGACCCTATTGAGTAGGTTTTTTGCATTTTATCTTTGGCAGCCTTTGAAAGACTGTTTTTATTAGTTACGTTTCTTTGAAAGCCCTTGCTGAAAGAAGCAATTGGCTAATCAGAGAAATTTTATATTAAGACTCGGAAAACTGAATAGCCATATTCCTCTTGCAGAATATATGTCTCCTCTGCAGTATGTCGCCACTCCTGTGGTAGACAGAGCTACTTCAGGCAAAAAGAAATCAGGGCAACCAGTGCTTGCTTTGATTGAATCCTCTCTAGCTGCTCCAGCTGATATCCGCTGTGTAGCAAAAGTGGCTCTCTTTGCGTACAGTGCTTGAAATGCATCATCTATGATTCTTGTCAATATACTGATGAAACCAGTGAGGACTAGGCAAGCCTTTTACTATTACTGCACAATAAAGCTACTAAAGAAAAAAACATCACATTGTCTGTTGTTTTCCAGGTAGAGAGATGGACAATGAAACTGCGGACATCAGTAACTGACCTATGTGTCAAAGCTGTAAATTGTCAGTGCATAAAATCCTGTGGGATTCATCATGCAGGCTCAGAGGAGCCTGAAGGATCACTGCAAGGCTCAGCTACATTACATTCTGGAAGACAGCCCTGTCATGTATTCATTGAGTCCCAGATTTAATCCTTTTTTTTTTTTAATGTTTCATCTAATAGTCACCATCAATATAAAAGGAAAATGGAAAAGTTCATGTTTCAAAAGATGTCCTTTCTGGTTTATGTTTACCAGGATCTTCTCTTTGTGAGCCTTTCTTTAAAGAAACCCTGGAATAATTTTCATACCAATTTCATCACTGCAATACTTTGTGGTACTTTGGAGGAACCTGGCTACTTTCTGTAATGTCCTTTATTTCACCTCCTCTCCTAAGGGAGAGAAGTGTGTATGTTGGAGCCTTTTGTCTGAAATGTTTTTGAGATATAATGTCACAGAAGTGAATGTGTATATTTGTCTGTCTATAAATTTCGGTTAAACACCAAGGGCAAAAAAATGTACATTGCACACAAGAAGTGAGAGTTTGTGAGGCTCATTGTGAGATTGTGGAAAGATGGATGCCAAGGAAAAATGTCAAATTTTGACTCAGACATTAAAATATCATTTAAAATGTTCAAACACCTAAATTATGTGAGTGCTCTCAATATACACTCTCTGGGATCAATTAACAATGCTTTCAATAATTAGTTGTAATTTATTTTCCAAAGTCATTGACAGTGAAGATTTGCAGCTGATAGTGTGGTAATAAGAAATACAATTTATATTTTAAATGAGCTTCATTGCACAGGCACAGTTTATTTGTGGTTTAGAGAGTTAAAATCCCACGTGTGATACACTTTTACTACATTAGCTAGAGAACCAATACCTCAGAAACTTGATTTATGTTTCGTGTGGAACATTACTGTAGGAGGGTAGGAAACATTCACAATTTAGAAACGTGCAAATGTAGGGATTAACTGAAAGAATGACATCCTGCCCACAGACCGTCAGCCCTGATGCAGCCAGCTGCCAGCTGACTTAGGGGTGGAGGAAGCATAGGAGCTGTTGAGATTTAATTCTGTTTGTTGTGAGCTTATTCCTACTTCTATCTTTGGAGCCATGATTTCTTGGACCACAGTCTGGCATGGAGCGATTTGGCAAAGTCTTTCTAATAAGAAATGCTTAAGTACAGGTCAGTCTGGATAAGGGCTTGTACCATACAAGCATCTTCTTGCACTGTCGAAGTGGTTTATTCTGGCTTTACATGGCTTTGCTTTTCTGTTGTTAATCAGGAACAAACTACTAAGACTCTCTTCTCCAAGGGGTGATCAGAGAGACACAACTAGCAAGACTTCATGGGGTGACAGGAACAACCCAGGCCCCCACTGCCCCACTTCCAGCTACAAAAAGAGAGTTAACTCTGGAGAGTTTTAAAATCAGTAGAGCATTAGGACATCAATCAGCGGTTTTAGCCACCCTATAGCACTTTGTGTGCTGTGAATAGTCCAGCTTAGATCAAAAGGTTGTTTATCAAAGATTTGGAGAGGTCTGGGGGAAAAGGATGCTAATTATGTATACTGTTTTTTTCCATTTTTCCAGTTGTAATCATTGGATTTTTTTTATCTCATAAGCTATACTGTGTAGAAAGAGGAAAAATACAGCCAGAGACCATGGGCTGAAGAAGTCCTTCTTGTTAATGAGAACTAGCTTTGCCAATGAAGCCTACCATGTAATCCTTCCTACAAGCTGATTAAACTCATTGTTTTCTCTTGCTGCTACCCATCACTCTTCCTAAGATCAATCACTCTGTTGACAAGAACCTGCTGCTAATTTCCAGCCTAACTTTATCAATTAGCAGTATATTATTGTTAAGAAAAAACTCCCATAAATTATATAAATGGATTCTCCATGCGTGAAGACGTTATAACTTCAAAGTAAAATAGCTCTGCATCTAGATTAGACGCCTCAAATTTTTCAAGCTATCTTGTTGCTTTGAATAAGAGACAGAGGCCTCCTGGGATTTAGAAAAGCACTGAGAAACTGACTTCTTTGGAAAATCTCTAATATTCCTCTACTTGCTCTTTCTGAAACCTAACAGGACTTTCAAATCCAGTGCTAAGGCTGTGTACCACCCTGGAAAACAGAACAATGTCCAAACTGGTGGCCACAAAGTTTCGTCTTCACCCCAGAGAAGCACAAGATGTTGAAGCATTTTTAACTTGCTTGATGCAGAATTAAATGTGCTACTTTTGTGCCTGCAAAAGCAAGTTTACAAGCAGTGACACTTAAAGGGACAAAGACACCTTAACGCTGCGCCAGTAAAGTAGTGACATTAATATGCTGGGGTTTTGTTGTGGGTTTTGGTTTTTTTTTGTGACATTAATATTTGCTATTGCAAATGGTGAAAAAGCCCATGGGGATGTTGTTAGTTCTTATGAAAACAAAAAACACTGAGGTGGAAGAAGCTTCTTAACCTCAGATAGCTTTCTAACCGATGTCAGTAGAGAAAGAGGAGTTGATCCCTTACCACTTAAGTTTAGTGACTGTGAGGAGTACTTAGCTCTTCAGTGTGCAGTGACCTGCTTGTTGCACTGAGATTACTGGCTTTTCCTTCTAAGCCAACACTCTTTGGATTTCTGCAATTTAAATACATCCATTCATGACTTGCGTGGGAATGTACAGGCAGTACACAGTTTTGAGCATGAATAATTTCCAGCGGATGAATTCTCCATGAGTATCAGTGAGCCCTTAATTCCTAATGTTTAATGTCCACTTAAGACATGGGTAAATCCTTGCATGGGAGTGATGTAGCCTGACAGTGTCAAATGGGAATTTGGTTCCTGCTGCACCTTAAACGAGATGGGAGGAGGAGGAGATGGGAACTGTGGCTAGGTGGATAAGCCCAGATGGGCTCATCTCCTCTAACACTGCTCATCAAAAGACTAAGAATCCCGTTTGAGCCCAGATTCTGACTAACTGATGTCATCAACAGAGAAAATCAGGTACCAATTCCATAGTGACAGCAGCAGAATTCATCTGATCTCACGGAGGAGGCATTGCTCTTCCTTTACTTCTTAGGGAGGAAGCCCAGACGGCTCTATCAGACCAAGCTGCTAAATCTTAGAAAAATGTAGTTGTATGACATGGACCCCATCTTTCCCAGTAGCAACTAATGCCAGGAAGTCTGTGGTCTTTGCTCGTCTTCTCTTGCTGTACCCAGTAGTACAAAGTGTCTCTGTGTGGCAGAGGATGGCTCCCTGCAGTGGCATCTCTATCCCTATCAAGATCGGAAGAGCTGGGAAGGCTTTCCCCATTTCTTCGAAAGAAAAAACAGAATTGAACTCTAGTCACAAACCCTGTAATAGGTTTTCAGCAAGTACTGACTCTGGAAACTACTGAAGATGCATAGGAGGTTGTATGACCTATGCTTGTTAGTGCCAGGGGGCAAAATTCTAATACCAGCAGAGTCTTTAATTATAGTCCTTGTTCCATGCCAACCAGGAGCAGAAGCCACTGAGATTCCTGCAAGGAATTGCAAAATTTCCAAATTAGCCTTGCAGACTTGAGAAATTTAACTTTTAAAATGAGATTTGCATGATCACCTGGACAACTGCATGGGCCTCCAGACGTACAAAATTCAGGGGTCTCTAGGAGCTGACACCAGGGTTGTTGATGTCCTTCCACTTTCATTTTCTAAGCTACAAACCTAACAATTTAAACATAAGGAAATTTCTTAAATCCTTTGGCTTAGAAGGCAGTGAATTTCTTTTTCTCGCCATCAACTATATTTTACCCTATGTTTCTCTTTGTTCACATTCAATCTACCATAAATCACATTTACAATAAATTATTACATGGCAGATGTGGTAGTTTCATTTGACTTGGGCTAGAGTGGCTAGTTACTGATACTTCATAATCTGGGGCCTTTTTAATTGGATTTCTCTTCTTCTGTAAAATATTGACTTTTAAATATCTTTTTCAAAAGGAATGTTAGAACATGGGAAGACTATCTCACAGTATGTTTTTTTCCCTTTACATTCCTTTCCCATCTTCACTGCATAAGGGAGTTTAAATAGTGCTTGCTGCATTTATGTTTGTATAAAAGTAATTCCTGTTTATTTCTTGGTACCATAGATACCAGAAATCTGTGTGATATCAACTTGCATTGCATCAGCTGCATCTGATGTAAATTCCCTAAAATAAAAGGGAAAATAGCCTGCTATTCGTTTCATCTATAGGTTCAATGATGATTAAACTTCCAATGCAAGTACAATGTGTATTAATAGACATTTCATGTGCATTAATGCAGAAACTTCTGCCAAGCCCTTTTAATCGATTTTACTCTTTCTTAAGAAGAATTTTCAATTTTTTCTTCTGGCAGGAATTTGTCATTTCCCAGTTCAGAAGTCACATCACTTCAGGTCAAAAATGCCCAAATTAAGTGGGCTGAAATTGAAGAAATGAAAACCTAGTGGCGGCTAAATATCCAGAAAGCAGAAACACCTTTAGTGAGATGACTTTTTCTTCCCAAGCAACAATGTAAGGCATGACAGAACATTTTAGAAACCCTGGCTGACATGAGGAGAACACCATTTCCAGGTCTAGATTGCACCACTCATCTGTGTTTCGAGGCCTCACTGTGCTCATACAAAGCAAGGAGGTCTGGAAGATATTAGGTAACTTAAAATTGAGGCCACTTCGAAGATCACTGTGGCTTCAATTTACTGGATCACTGTGTTGCTCTTCCAGAATGAGCAGCAGAATCTACATCACACCGGGGATTTGTAATCAGTGGGACAAGAAGGTGCGTGTCGCCTGCTGAGAACGGTCCCAGCTTGGTGGCTTATGGCACTGCCAAATTCCAGTGCTGCTTTTCCCTGAGGGAATGTCTACTTCTGAGAAATGCCCTTGGTGACAACAGCAAACAGCATGGCTTTCCACTCCTCCTCCTCCACACCCTTTCTTTCATCAGGGGGAGAAAAAACACTTCATTCAGCTTTTTGCATGCTATTTTCCCCAAATCATGCCTGCAGCTAACTGCACAATTGTCTTGTGTTTATCTAACACACTATTTACTGCTGTACTTATTCTTGCTTAAAGACCAAGCCCGGACATTATCTGACGACAGATACGCGCTTGCTCTGCAGTTCTAAATATACACAGGTCCAGGTAAGGTGGATGCCTTCTTGCCTGACCTTCTGTCATTAAAAACCAGAGGAAACACTTGGGTAAATCCCCACATTTCAGTTTGAAAGATGTGGGGACCCACTTGAAAAGAAAATAAGGACCTCAAATGCTTAGCAGCAGCTTTTCTTGGATTAAAGCTGTAGCTGCCTGGCTGCCAGAGAGCAGACAGCAATAACATAGATGCTGCCCTGACTCCCATATGTCTACTGTACAAAATTAAATCCTAGCTCTGGCCAGTTAACACTGAATGGTGAAAAATCCTGTCTGCTGGAGTCCGCAGCAGACCCATTTGCTCACCTGGCAGCCCTCTCCTCTGGAGTGCTGTGCCTGCTATATAATGAAAGGAGAAGCAGGACTGCTGCCCAGCACCATGCCATGCCAAACCGCAGCTTACTGCAGCACCCACCCAGTGGCATCTTTGGCACCCTGTACTGGGGTGGAAGAAACAGTTCTGTGCAAGCAGGAAAAGAGCAAAGTGTCTGTCCTCGAACCCTGAGAAATACTTTGCCTTTGGACTTGTGTGTGCTGGCTTGGTTCAAGGAGCAGAGTTTCTCCTTACCTGTTTGAACCAAAAGCATTGAAAGGAACATAAAAAGAAACTATTTGGGGGCCTTAGGACATGTTTGATGGCTCTACAGATTCCTGATAGAGCAACAGCATAGGCTGCTTAAGAGAGCGCTTTACACCCACCCCCAACACGTTGCAAAATATAGCACAAGAGCCTCCAGAGGGCCGTCAGTTAATAATAAAGTTGCGAACTATAATCGCACAGCAAGAGGAAGGGAACCATTTTGTTTCACAAATTGTTTTGAGATATTAAAAATATTCATTTTTTTCAAAGGCTCCTTCCTGCAGGGAGTAGCTTCTACACAGGCATTTAGAAGACAGTGTAAGCCTGTGCTTGCTGCTGGAGTAGGCAGGGACAGTGCTGCCTGCAAAGACCAGGACCTTCAGGAAAAACAGGAGAGTAGAAGCTGAGAAGGTTCAAAGAGGTTAAAAACAGGTCCCTCTGATGGCATTTTTATGAATGACTCCCTAGATTAAGTGATTTGAACTTCTGTTGCTATTACTAAAATGTGAGAATATTTTTTTCTCTTTCACTTCAAATATCCTTCACAGGATGTGTAAATGCTGCAAATGTTGCCTTTATGAACCATTTTGTGGACAGCATTTTAATTATAATAATTAATAACTGTTTACAAAGTCAGATGAGAAGAAGGTTGCTCTAGCTTGGCCTGTGACTTTCCCTGCCTAAAGGTTACTGATGACAGAGCTGGCAATAGTTTTTAGCAATGAAAAAGTCTCAGCTCTACGGCAGCAAGAGCCAGAGCCTGATGGAGCAGTTCGTATCTGTGGAAAATTCCAATGTATTATATTGTCATACGCATGATAGTGTAAATGACCTTAAGCTTTGAATAAAATACGGTAGCTGGTGTATCTGTTTAAATGATTAAGCAACGAGCTAGGGACAAATCCCCCCTGTCATCTCTGTGTCTGCCTGCTTTGTCAAGTACACAAAGAAAACACAAAGACATCAGTATGAGATGCATTTTCAGTCAGGGAGCTGTTAGGGAAATTAAAGGCTTCTGCAGAATTTCATTCCCCATTAGGACTGAGTAGTGTTAAAGTGGAAGAGGAAAGATCCCTTGTACCTTTTTCCCCTCTGTGAATCTGCATGCTATGTTTAGGCAGAATGTTTTATTTAACTAAGAATTATTACTTTATAAAATCAAGCCTGCCGTTCCCTTTTAGTGGCAAAACAGTTTAAATCTAAGCATTAATATGCACAAAGTAGAACGTTGCTGTGACATTTTGTGGATAGTTTACAACACCAAGAGGACGTCCCTAGTTCTGACCCACAGAACCCTAATAAACAAATGAACAGGTTCTACTTGGCAAAACTTTCATCTCTAAGCCCCAGATAAGGAGCTTTTCTTTGCCAAGATACATCACTTCAGGGATTAGGCTGTTTCAGTAGTGCCCATTTCCTTTGCTAGTTGATGTTGCACTGAACACAGATTTTCTATGGGTGCATTTGCGATACCTGTTTATAACCACTGCAGAATATTTGTGAGTTGGGGAAAAAAAGAAAAAAAGAAAAGAAAGAAAAAAAATAGAAAGAGAGAAAAAGAGGAAAGATACTTTAACATTTCATATCCAGAGAGGCTTACTGGCCATTGAAAGATGCTTCAGCAGAGGCTGCACCAACTAAATTGGGAGAATCAACACAGCTGAACGCCAAAGTAAAGAGTTTAAACCCCAAAATTTCTATCTCTGCTTTATTTAACTTTCAACCATTTGAGAATAAACGGGTAACTTTTGAAAATGTAACCAAAGAAAACACCCAGGGGGAATCACGTGGTCTATCATGTACAAATTATATGCACTATTTTTTCTCATGTGACCACAAAAACCACTCTGGTAATAGTGCCCTGCTCTTTTTCATATGTCTGTGACTTCATACGACAGATATTCTTTCCCTCTTTCCGTTCCTCCCCAAACACACCTATGAAAAATCTCCATAAACGCACTCTGCCACCAGTTCCAAACTCTAAAAGCCTGTTGTACCGAAAGACATTTTTGTACCCGGAGCTTACACATGCACCCTGCCTCTCTTCTAAGTTTTTCACCCAGCAACTAGGCCTATGCTGAGGATTTGTTGACTTGCTTTTTCAACATAACTGTCAAAGCTGAGTTTGGAGCAAGTCTCTGTCATGGTCAAAGGATGCTTTGCTCCCACCACAACTAACCCACCATGGGGAGGGACAGAACCAGATGAAAGCCATCGCACATGAAAACTCCATCTCCCTGACTATTAGCATAGTTAATGTGCACAGTGGATGTACTGGGAATATTAGGAATGGTCACAAAGATGATATTGATAACCTTATGCCTCCCACAACAGGCCACACTCAACTGTTAGTACTTCCCATTGGCTAAAGAATACCTTATTTTCAAGTCTGTCCCTGAAAGAAGGATGGAGATGAGGTAGATGGTATCCAACTTAATACGCCACTGAGTGCGAGCTGACCCGTGACCCACAGCATAGGAACTGTTTGACAGTGGCAAAACATTAAAAATTTGACCTGCTGCTATTGCTCAGGTTAATTGTCAGCATCCTGCTCTCAGCAGTGAGGCTCAGAGATTTATTCTGTGCATCAGTATGCGATGTGAATACAGTGTGCGGATCTGGTCTGAATGCGACTTCCACATTTATGAGGAAAAATCAGAGTCCTTGAGGATGAAAAGCTTCAGCTTTGTGCAGGATGTTGGTGTATTCTCTGTATAGATTTCATTAGTATTTCCATTCACTTCAGTTTCCTTAGATTTCAACAAAAAATAATGTCTTTTCAGGGGTTATTTTTCTTCTCATGCTCACCAGCCCTGAACTTCAACTGTTGCTCAAAGGCTGTATTTTGGACCCTCGCCCTGGTAAGCCCCTTCCAATATGAAAGGCACAGCTGGCAAGGGCTCAAACTTCAGCGCATCCATGCTCACTAGCAGGCGGTGTGAGGTCAAGCACCTGTTGTGTGCAGCAACACTGCACACAGAAAAACAGGGCACAGCATTAGTCTCCTGTAAATGTTGCCACTCACTCCCCACCAGCTGAAGAGTATGTATTTGTCAATGAGAAGCCTCCTGCGTATTGTTTTCACTATCCTGCAGGAGAGGTCTGCAGGAAATACTTTGCAAGGATCAGGGAGTATTTACTCAGCTTCTACAAACCAGAGACTCCTTCAAACTTTTAATTGAAACTTTCTTTCCAGAAATCAAAGCCCAAGCCTGGAGCATTTCCCAGAGGCAAAGTGGGCTAAAATAAAGCTTCTCCAACAGGAAGAATTTGCACTTTGCATGACAGCTTGATTAATCTTTACTGATATGTCTATCTGCTATTAGCTGCAAAACGAATGGTACTAGATGCAGACTGGTAAGAATGGGGTTTTTATCAAGACTCACAGCTTCAGAGTCAGATTTCAGACCAGCTGCTGACAAACATTTTGGTTGATGGATGAAGGTATCATTATTTTCTCATTTCTGACTGAAAAAAGTCCTGGGAGCTTTTGCTCTCTTCATTGTAAAGTCCTCTTCAAACACTGGGGTGTCCCCTAGCTCCAGTGGGCTGTATCTCCAGCATGCTAAATACCACTTCCAAGTGAAACAACCCTGTTAAATCAAAAAGTGTTGCCTGAATGAATGGCCTTGTAGATGTTAAGCTGAGTGGAAAGATCCTTAGATGATTGATTTCTCAAGCCTCTTGGCATTGGAGTATCCTGTCCCCAAATCCTCTGCTCACAGCCTGAGCCAGAAGGCAATTATATGCAATCTCATCAGCAGTGAATGGGAGGAAATAGTTCCCTCCTGATGTGATGTGTGATAATGATGCTCACTCGAGGTGTGTGCCTTGTCCACTGCTGTTGCAACAGGCGGGTGTTAATGATTTCCTGAGGCCCTCCTCTGTGGTGCTATTGTTCAGCAAATACCTTCCCACCTTGTAATGAGGGCTTTTGGTGTCATCCTTCAAACTGGATGATCCTGAACTTCATTATATTGACCCTGAGATCCCATGATATATAAAGTTTTGCCCTGGTTGTTGCCAGTTACCCTGCCCTGCAGAGCTGAAGGACAATCACAGATGTTCCCCATCAAACAGAGGTGCCACAACAATGTCATAATTTCACTGTTACGCAAAGATTGCCTCGAATGGATGGTGGAGAGCAATCAGAACAGGACAGCTGTGAGGGATCAGCATCTGGTACCTGCTGTGATGCAGCAAATGCATTTCTATGGTCCTGTCCATGCAGCAGAGGCTGCGTCAGTTTGATCAGCTCCTGAAAAAAGCCTGCATAGTGATGGCCACTTGAATCCATGTTCTGCTTTTTAATGTGAGGAAACGGGTATGACCAAAGTGTTCACAGGGGCAGAGGAACACACAGAGGTTCTTTCATAGTTGGCTCAAATCACTGTCGTTGACTCTGGTTTGATGCACATTTTCAGCTTTCTCTAAAGGGGTTCTTACTGCCAGAGCTGCAGAAGAACCCCTGGTTTGCTTCCAATCAGTGTTTCTAGAGGTGTCTGTCATGGATGTTTTCTGCTTCTTCTTCCTCTTCCACAGCAGAAAAGGATATGTCAGGGGTGCTCTGGACCAGTCTGTCTAAGTCAGCCTGGGCATTGCAGAGCAGCTGGGAGAGAGACTGAGCTCCTCCTGCCTCCTCCCAAGATGAGGAATTTTCCCACCATTACTGGTACATGACTTCCCACTACCAGGAGAAACCTGCTTACCCTCCCAAGATATAAGAGACATTTTTTCCCCAGCTGGCTCCCAGATAAGATCCATTTCCCAGAGGATTATCCTGCAACAAAGCAAGGATCATAGGGCACTTGTCTTTACTGGTGCTGTCACAGCTGCTGTCGCCGGAAGGCTGCAGAGTCAGCAGGAGCCATTCAAAGGTGCTAACATGTGACGGTGAACATAGTAGATGGTCCAAGATGGTCCAGTGGTGATTGGAAGACCAACAGAGAAAAGAGGCAGGGGCAGGCAAAGTGCCTGCTGAAGAAGGTATTTTCTGGGAGGTGGGAGAGAGTAGTGACTTGCCAGAAGAATTTTTCCAGCACTATTGGCTGATTTCTGAGGAAGCCCACACTGCTTGGCCTCTTGCTTGGTAAAACTCACTTGATTTTTCCACCTCCTGCAAGGTCTACTTTGCTGTAACTGGGGCAATGATACTGGGTGTTCATCAGTGCAGGCGGGAGGCACATCTGAACCACTTCTGTCTCTGCAAAGTCAAATATATACTGGTGTCTATGCCAAGCTTCCTTCAAAAATTAAAATGGTTCTTGTCCTGGGTTCAGCAGTAGCAGTCATTTTCCTCCTTCTTAGTAGCTGGTGCAGTGCTGTGGTTTTGACTTTTGGCTTGGGAACAGCACTGATAACACCGATGTTTTTAGTTGTTGCTCAGTAATGTTTACTCTGACCAAGGACTTTCTGAGCCTCATGCTCTGCCAGGGAGGAGGGGAAGACGGGAGGAAGCAGAGACAGGACACCTGACCCAAACTGACCAAAGAGGTATTCCATACCACAGCACATCATGCCCAGTACATAAACTGGGGGCAGGGACCTGGAAGGTTTAGATCACGGCTGGGTTGGGCTTGGTATCAGTTGGCGGGTGGTGAGCGGTTGTATTCTCTTTCCATGATGTTTCCCTTATCATTATTATTATTACTGGTTACAGCAGTGGTTTGTGTTATACTTCAGTTACTGGACTATTCTTATCTGAGCCCATGGGAGTTACATTCTTTCGATTCTCCTCCACATCCCTCCGGGAGCAGGGGGGAGGAAGGGGTAGGAGTGAGCGTACAGCTGCATGATTCTGAGTTACGGCTAGGCTTAAACCACCACAGTTCTGAAAGTAATGATGGCAAAGAAGAACTTCAAGGTTTTATAAAACTCATTTCTACCTTGACTGTGAAGGGTCATTTGAGGTTATTTTTTGTTAGGAAGACAGGAAGACTTTGCCATTACCGGGACCTTTATTTCAGCAGAGCAGTCCTGCTTCAAACAAGTGCAAACAGGAGTGTGGGCAGAAACACCAGCATCCATGGCTGCTCCGTGCCACTGATCAGGCTCAGAAATATCCTCCTTACTCATACCCTGTCTTTTGAAAGTTATCTGCAGCTGCTCCAAGGCAACAGCTTCCCTCTCTCATGACATAAACAAAGTGAATTAATTATTCAGTGAGGTTCAATATATTTTAGTAGTTGAGCATGAAAGCATAGGAAAAAAGCTGATGCTGCTGGTACCTTTCCCAACAATCTCACTTGCCATGCAGAAGAGTTCTGCGGAGGGAAGGTGGTTCCTTTTCTACTTACGCAGCAGAAGTTATCAGGATAACTGTGTATGGGGCTGGTAACCAGCCCACTTCTGCCAAGTGATCCATGCTGCTGCACCCCACACAGCATTAAGGGAAAGAAGTCAGAGTCTCCCTGTTTTGAATGGTCCCCCAAAGGCAGATCCGCCACTCCTTCAAGATGAGTGGAAGCTCAGCCCAGTCCTGGCGTATCAACATCTCTCTATCACAGACACTTAGTCTGAACTGGGCTTGTACGCTTGCACATTGGGCTAAAGGTGTAGCCTGCAGCACAGATTTTTACCTCAGGGCCAGTTCCCAAGTAGCCTTTTGCAGCCTGGATAGTTTTGATAGCTTTTGTGTATCCTCCTACAGTTTCTTAGTCCTGCGCTTCTTACTCCTATATCTCCTCCATTCCTATGTGCTGCTCTGAAAGTACAGAAGAGACGCTCACCCTCAGATCCCATGTCTCCGTAAGTAGAGAGACTATCTTGCTTGACATATTGGTTCACATTGCCCAGAGTGTGTTTTACTTTACCAGCAAGTCATACATTTGGCTGATGCAGGACAGCTGAGATGCTTGTGAGTGGTTTTCAACAAACTCTGTTTTTGCAATGTTAATGTTATTTCACTTGCTGATACATTGGCACGGTTTCCAAAACATTTTCATTAGAGGACGAAAACCAGATAGTGGATATTTATATTACAGCTGAGCTCTATAGTCCATATTCTTGTCAGTGTGGTCTGTTGTCCAAGTAAGTAGGACATTAAATGGAGTACATGCTCATTCCTTATTTCCTTTTTATACTAGAGTTGGACGCCATGCTCAGAGACACATTTGCTACTACTTTACATATTTCCCATGTTGCAGCTTGTCTAAGTCACTCCTTGTCCCCTCGTATACAGCTCTGTCTCCTTTCTCTGTGTGTCCTCTAAGCAGGTAGCTGAAGAGAGCGGTAAGCTCCCACCATCATCAGATCTTACGATGGTTAGAAGCTTACCCACCTCTCCCTCACTCTTCATGTGCTGCAGCCCTGGCCTGTCTTGGTGCCCTCCACTGGACTCCATCCAGTGTAGCAGTATCTTTCTCATGCTGGGGTGCTCTCCAGATGTGGTCTTACTGCAGGGGACAGAGAGGAAGAATCGCTTGCCTGGACCTGCTGTGCCAAAAGGCTTGCTTTAGTACTAATCCTTGGCTCACCAAACCCAGTCACGTCATCTCTACCAACCCTACACTGCGAACTGTGTTAGTCTTAGCCTTAATGCCCTCAGCACACCCTTCTGTTTCATCACCTCCCTAAACCTCGCAGACAAATTGAAGAGAAGGACTATGCCCCACTGAAACTTGACATTTCAACAAAGTGCCAGCTTAGTTCAGGCATGTGCTTGATAAGGAGCCAGATCCAGCAGGACCCCAGAGGCAAAGGTCCCTAGAAGTGCACTGCCTCCCCACATTCACTGCAGGAAAGCCGGAGAGCCCGCACCACAAGGATTGTGGACCAACAGTACTGCCTGAAATCATGACATGAGAGCTCAGCCCTGCTCAAGCCTAAGAGTTAAATGACTACACAGATTTCCACTGTCCCTGGTGCAAAACCCTTCGCTCTTACTTACGTACATATGATAATGACCTGCCATTATTATACACACACTCCAAACTGCTACATTGTGAACTATGCCCAATCTGACTATCTAACATAATAAATGACAGTTTAACTCCTTGCATTACAGGCATTACCATAGCTACTTCAATGCAAAGCTGTGATTATGTTGTGGTATAATGCAAAATGTTCCAGTCTGCTGCTGGCATTATGGTCTCTGGTAATTACCCTACTTTTCTTATCTCTCTGAGTTACAGAATAAACAGAGTAAGTGGTAAGTGAGGACTGGTAGTTGAACCAGTGTTATGTTGCCTTTTTTCCTGACCAGCTCTCTTGAGCTATGAAGGACATACAAGTCCTTGGCAGAAACAGTTATAAATCAGTATGGTGAGCAACTGCTTGGTTGCTTTTATCTGCTTGTTTTATCCTTTGATCTGATTTTAGATTTGATCTGTTATTAAGGAACAAAAATAACACTTGCCCCCAAGTAAATTAACTACTTCAAATTGTCACTGATTTAAAAATGTGAAACAATATAAGGTAAAACAAGCTAGTCAGGATTGAAGAAAAAGTCCTCTCTTACCCAGCTCATGCCTTTAACCTCAAATATGTGATTTTAAAGAAATTTGAAGTATAGTGCAAAGCAATGTATGAATTAAGTTAATTTTATTCTGTGATTTGAAGTTATCTTAATCCATCAAACTGAAGCCAAAGCTGAAAGTCAGTGAGAAGTTTCTATGCCTGCAGTACATCTGTGTTTACCAGCTCCCAATCTTTGCTGTGCTCAGTTTTGCTTTAGCAGGGGTCAGATCTGTTCCAAGTTCTGGTAAATGAAAAAGTCTGCCATTGATGGTTGTAGGAGAGCTTATTTGTCTGGAAATGAACTTTCAAGGTTCATTTTGAAGTCTCTTATTATCTGTGTACCAAGAAATGCTAAAAGGACTTGAAGTAATGTTACTTCTACTAATGGTTCCATCAGTGACTAATGGGTTTGTTTAGATCCTGTTACAAACTCCTCACGATGCTAACATGAAAACACTGCTTAATGACACTGTGCCCATCTTTATTACTTTTCTGATATATGTGTTGTGTGTCTGAACAAACTTTTTCACCAAAATTAGCTGGGGGATGTTCCATGACATTTATAGTATGTGTCATCAAGAGAAAATATATTTAACAGAAATATCAGTTGTGTCCAGCACACAGGCACATTTCTGAAGGGACATTTCTGAGGCACTGCAGCTGAAGCAAAGGACCAATCCATGCTGCTATCAGTTGCCCTTTTATACAAGAGGAAATGGAAACAAAAAGCAACTCGTGTAGTGAAGAAAGATGAAGAAGGGTCAATGCGAGAACTAAAGAGGACAACACCAGAATGAGAAAAGGTAGAAGAAACAGAGGAAGAGGCAGAACAAGGGGTAACTTCCCGATCCCTGTCCCTGACTGAGCTGTGGAATAAGCAAAAGGATTTCAGCTGTCTTCCAGGTGAGCACATCATCACCTGGATGCTCCAGTGCTGGGACAAGGGGGCCAGCAGTATCAAACTAGAGGGTAAGCAAGCCAAACAGTTAAAGCCTCTTTAGTATGGAGGACGATGGCTCAAGTACAAATATGTGGAGGCCTGGCAGATTGATTATATCACACTCCCACCAATCTGCCAAGGCAAGCGCCATGTGCTTACCATGGTGGAAACAACCACCAGACGCCTGGAAACATACGCTATGTCCCATGCCACTGCCTGGAACACTATCCTGGGCCTTGAGAAACAGATTTTGTGGCGACACTGGCACCCCAGAGAGGATTGAGCCAGACAATGGGGACTCATTTCCGGAACAGCCTGATAGACATTTGGGCCAAAGAGCATGGCATTGAGTGGGTATATCACATCCCCTACCATGCACCAACCTCTGGGAAAATTGAACGGCACAATGGGCTGTTAAAAGCTACACTGAGAGCAATGGGTGGTGGGACTTTCAAACACTTGGGATACACATTTACCAAAGGCCACCTGGTTGGTCAACAGCAGAGGATCTGCCAACAGGGCTGGTCCAGCCCAGTCAGAACTTTTACGTACTGTAGAAGGGGATAAAGTTCCTGTGGTGCTCATAAAGAATTTGCTGGGGAAGACAGTCTGGATTATTTCTGCTTCAGGTAAAGGCAAACCCACTCGTGGGATTGCTTTTGCTTAAAGACCTGGGTGTGCTTGGTGCCTCAGAAATGTCCCTTTCTCTCTGGACAACATTACACAAACCCCAGAAATCTGCATGGAGACAGAGGCACCATTCCTTTACCTCGTCAATTGAATGCCAATAACACTGCATGATGCTGATTGCTTCCTTCTCTCTTATTTGGAAAGCTGGATTCACTATGCAAGAAGACTAACAAAGGACAGGTGTCTGATTTAACCACAACCTGTTTTCTACCCGTTAGTTCCCCTTTGGAATTTCAAAGGCTCTATTAAACACTTGACACAGGTAAATAGTAGTGCAAGGTGGCAACCAGAATTTTCATTTTAGGGGAAATTACACTAGCTTGAAGTTTATTTTCATTCTGAAGCAGAACAAAATGCTCCATGAAAATTTACATAAAGCAAATATTAGAGGAAAAGACTGGGTGGGAAGTACGTTAGGTAAAATGTTTCACTTCACTTTGTCTTCTTTTCCCCTTTTTCCCAGTATTAGATTCAACATATTTAGAAATTACAGAGTCATTTCAAAAAGGAAGGAAAAGCATTCTCAAACAAAATGAAATTAAGTTTAAGCCACCCCATTAATAAAATTAGATTCTTCACTACATGAATACTCAGCTTTGCCTAAAGGGTGTTACTGAATGAGAAAATATTACACCAGGGAAAATGATCCACTTTTCTGTGATGCAGTAGAACAGGATGCTCTGCTGCAGGGACATTATGCACTGAAGGCGAATGGGAGAAGCTGGGAGTCTTCTCAGCCTTTTTGCTGTCTTTGGCTGCTGCCTTTTTTTTTTCCAGATCTTAGGTACCTGCTTGACAAACAGCAGGCACAGTGTCCTGGTAGCCTGGCAGAGCATGGTCAGCAGCCCAGTTCTGCTGGGGAATCCATGGAGAGAAATTACAACCCGTAGCCAGGCAGGAGGGATAAGTAGGAAAGAGATTCCAGAATTTGTGTCAGAGAAATCAGGGAAAAAAGGATTTAGGGATTTGTAAAAAGCAAACCGAACCAAACCAAACCCAACAGCTTACTTATTTAAGGCTGCAAAAAGTTTATTTTTCTCTTCCTGTAAAATTTATAAAAGTCTTGGAAATAAACCAGGGTATTGTTCCTCTACAGTTATAGGTTGCATCCATGAGTCTGTCTTATTTAAAACATGATCTGATCAGCTGCTTGAACAGCTGATCAAGAAGAAAAGAGTAAGGTTTTCAAAGGTCCTGAGCATTTGCTGTTCTCATTGAGCTCTGATAAGAGGGGTGGCTGCTCGCTACCTCTCAAACCATGCTAAAAAGTTTTGGTTTTCCTCATCTTTTGGTGATGACTACAAAAAGAAACAAATAACATCTCAGTATGGCTTTTTTATACAAGCATCATACACTAAAGTCAAACAGGAAGGACCTGGAGCAAAATAAAATGGAGATTGCATAGGGATTGTAGGTTTGTATGGAGATGAAGAGGCCAGCCATCATTTGTGTTCATCTTTTCTAGAATCTGTAGGTCTGGGCTCAACATTACCACTGAAAGGGAGGTTTGAGTGCTGCAAACAGAGACACAACCAGGCTGAAATGTGCACAAGGTATGGGGAATGACCTGTCAAGATGGACAAAGGTCATTTTGAAAGGCCATATGTCTTTCTGTAACCAGTGCTGCTTGGTTATCATTTTTAAGGGGTTGATTCTTCATCACTGATCACAGAATAAGTCACCAAAGTCTGATTATCCAGTTCTTCAGCCAATTTAAGCTATTGTACTCCTTTGAAGTCCACAAGGAAACACCAATTTATAGCTGCCTTGGGCCTGGCCCAAGGTTTCTAAATAAGAATAGACATATTAATTACATATGGAAACAACCATCAATTCCAGCTTGCATTGAAAGCCAATGGTTATAATTTAATTGTAGTTTTCCACTGTTCATGACAGTCCATGACATCAGCATATTATTTAATTATAGCTTTCTTTCTCAAGCCAGGATTATAAGTTATTGCTCTCTGGAAAACTAGATGAAATTAATTAAGAAATAAGGTGTTAGACATTATCTCTAGATGAATAGGACCATCCAAGACAGTACTGAAATATTGAGGAACATAAAAAAATCTGATTAAATCAAAGGGGCACTGAGATGTTGAATAAGTTATGGTTTGTCCAAAGTGGAAGACTGTTTGAATAGTGCTCTATTTATTTTCAGTCTATTCCTATGGCTCACTTCCTCATGAAAGACCTTAGGATCCAGCTGATTTCTAAAGAGTTTGTTCGGCCAGCTGCAAGTCTATGATTTTGCTAAGACATTGGACTTTAGTGAGCGTCTGCATCTCTGGCTGATCAGTAACAGACCCATGAAAAGCCGTTAACAGAAAGATGTTGGTGTTTCACAGCAAGAAGCAATAGCCACGCTTTTTTGTTAGCTTTTAATACCCTGTTGTGATTGCCCCAGCAGTGACGTAGTGGTCACCCTACTTAAACAGCAGCACTGCAATTCTGGAGCACCTCTCTCAAGCAAACCCTTTTCTTTTCTCCAGACTGAAGTTAATGCCAGTCTCCCACCACCATGGCAAGTACATCCCTGCCATTTATAGAGCACAGACAAAACCTTTAAAAGCTGCTAGCTGAATAAAAGCCTCTCTGCACACTGGAGATGAAGGTAACATTAAAGAAAACATCCCTTCATGCAGTATTTAATAGGAAGAAAACAAGGCATTTTTTAGCACTATTTTGTTCTTTCACTTACAGGGGAACTGTTGTCTTGCAGGTTTGTTCTCATTTTCAGGCTTCAGAGAACAGAACATTTCTGCTTTCATGCCTTCCAGCAGATGTTTAGCAAGTGCAGTCAAACTGAAGACTGTACTCCACCCTGAGCACGGTGTTGGTTGTGAGCAGAGACTGCTGGCAAGTGGGACATTACCTGATGCTGCAGGACCCTTCTGGCAAAGATCAAAATGAGCTACCTGAGTGAAGCAGAGGGAAAGGGGTGGCAACTGGTGAAGAACCCATCAACCTTCAAAAATCCTGTCTGAACGAAGCACTTCCATCTGGGCTGGGGCCTTTGCAAATTCCAAACTGCCTGCTTTGGTAATCTGTCATCCTACCTCCTTGTACACCATCTATGTGTTTTACCCAAACTGTGGTGGGGTCTGTACTGAGGCAGCAGGGGATTCGTGCATATTAAGTGATTCCTAAATGATTCTTTTTTCCTGTATCAGGGCTGTATCACTGGTATATGTAAGGAATCCAATAAAAGGATGCTGAAAAAGAATGTGGTAGACTGACGCTGGCCAGATGACCACCAGCTGCTCTCACTCCCCAGCCCCTCAACCAGACAGGGGAAGAAAACAGGATAAAAAAGCTTATGGGCTGAGGTGAAGACAGGGAGATTACTTCTCATTTACCATCACAGGCAAACAGACTCAACTCTCTGTGCTGTGCAGGGGGATGGGGATGGGGATGGGGATGGGGATGGGGTGAGTCCATAACATCTCCTGCTTGCTGCTCCTTCCCATAGGGGAAGTGTAAGTCCTCTCCATGAACTACAGTTCTTCAGAATAAATCTGCTCCATTCCCCTTCATGGGCTACATAGGAATCTGCTCTGGTGCCTGGAGCACCACCCTTCTTCCCCTCCTTTCTCTCACTTTGGTGTTCTCAGGGCTGTTTCTCACGGTTTTCTTTCTTCACTCCTCTCTCTGCAATGTGGTGTTTTTCCCTTTCTCAAATTTTTACCCAGAGATGCCACCAGCTGTGCCAATGGTCTCAGCTGTGTCCTGCAATGGGTGCATTGGAGCCATCAGGCACTGTCTGTGTCCAGCATGGGGCAATTACCCTGCTACAAAAGGCTTGCTTCCCACATCCAATAGTAAGAGAAAGAGCAGGCACCTAGCAGGCAATCACATTTTACCCATCTTTAGAAGCTGGGAGGAAGCGTCTGGAGCAACTCGTGAAGCAGCAGGAAACACTGCCCCAGGCCAACAGATTGATGCTTCGACACATGCCCAGTAAGCCTGACATGTCTGTGCGGTGCTGCCCTCTTCCACAGTGCTGGTTTGTC
The DNA here is from genome assembly GCA_017639245.1 of Myiopsitta monachus. NCBI lineage: Eukaryota > Metazoa > Chordata > Aves > Psittaciformes > Psittacidae > Myiopsitta > Myiopsitta monachus. The sequence goes on from CM029919.1 coordinate 6,365,067, forward strand.
AGGAAATTTGGGCAATTACTGGTAGAAGCAGTAGAGAAGTTGTTCTGGCAGGTCTGAAATAGTAAACCATTGCTGTATTGACCTCATTTCAGGTTGGTAAGGAGGACAGAGAAGAGATTCAGAGCAGCCCTGTGGAGAAGAACTTGGGGGTGGTGGTTGATGAGAAAATGAACATGAGCCGGCTGCAGTGTGTACTTGCAGCCCAGAAAGCCAACCGTATTCTGGGCTGCATCAAAAGGAGCGTGACCAGCAGGTCAAGGGAGGTGATCCTGCCCCTCTGCTCTGCTCTTGTGAGACCTCACTTGGAGTATTGTGCGCAGTTCTGCTGTCCTCAACATCAAAAGGACATGGAACTGTTGGAACAAGTCCAGAGGAGGGCCACGAGGACGATCAGGGAACTGAAGCACCTCCCGTATGAAGATAGAATGAGAAAGTTGGGGCTGTTGAGCCTGTAGAGAAGAGAAGGCTGCGTGGAGGCCTCATAGCAGCCTTCCAGTATCTGAAGGGGGCCTATAGGGATGCTGGGGAGGGACTCTTCATGAGGGACTGTAGTGATAGGACAAGGGGTAACGGGTTCAAAGTTAAACAGGGGAAGTTTAGATTGGATATGAGGAAGAAATTCTTTCCTGTGAGAGTGGTGAGGCGCTGGAATAGGTTGCCCAGGGAAGCTGTGAATGCTCCATCACTGGCGGTGTTCAAGGTGGACATATCCTGGGGTGACATGGTTTAGTGTGAGGTGTCCCTGCCCATGGCAGGGGGTTGGAACTAGATGATCTTAAGGTCCTTTCCAACCCTAACTATTCTATGATTCTGTGACAGAGATATCACAGTGTTCCTCTGATCCTTTCTTCCTTTCAGTACGATTCTTTGAGCATTCAGAAATTCCCAACAGATATTTGAGGTTTAAAAGCACCACAGGAAAGGACTTGGGCTGCACCTGCACACAACAGAAAATCTCCCATCCCCAGCAAGTGGCTGATGCTGATGATTGCTTCTGCAGGCACTCCAGGGATGAAGGAGCAAAAGCTAATGTCACTAAATTCAGGGTATTTATTTTCATGCCTTCCTGCACGTAGCAGGGTTTCCAAGCCCTGTGGTGTTCCCAGAGATGTATTATCATATCTAAATAAGAGAATTAAGGGCTCCAAAAAGCTAAATGTGGTCCTGGAAAAAAATCTTTTCACTGTGACAAAAAGACCGCCCACTGAGCAGAGCCATAGTGTGGCTGGCACCAGAAATCTAGCCTGAGGAGAAACTTCTCCAAAATCAGAATTGCTGTACTTGATATGCTGGAAGGAGGTAAGCAGACAGGAAAATACATATCAATTATTTTTCTTTTCTAGACCTTTTTTTCTCCTAATCCTGTTTTGAAGAGGAGCTTCCACAGACCTATCAATTCCTCTCCAATCTGACAGACTCCCCCGGCACCACAACTTCCTAAAATAGCATTAAAAGTGGAAAAATTTGGAATATTTTTAGCAAAGCTGTACCACTGATGGGATTCTAAATGGTCTTTCCTACTTTCTTTCTCCCTTTTCCCTTGCATACTTCTAACTCATGGGCATCTTTTGGCATGCTAGAGCATCATACTTGTTTCTACTATTTGTTTTGGGCTCTGAGGTTCTTATGTATGAAGCTGTTGACAGACACTGCCAGCTTTGGGGATATTCTGCTGTAATGTACCACTTCTCAATCTGAAGCTGGTGCTTAGCTATGGAAAGTGCAGTGGTAACTGCACATATGGGGTTGTACTGGCTTAGGGGCTGAACGCAGAACCACCACCACCACCAGGCTGGATTCAAGGATGTCATTAGCATCTCAAAAGAAGCCTGTCAACTTGAAAAGATGCAAGTTTAATTAAAGGCATTTTATCACCCAAAATTCTTCAAATAAAATTTGGTCTTCTTGAGGACAAAAGCTGTAATTGCTGGATTGTCTCTTAGGTTTTGTTCAAGGAAAAAAGCTGTTTATTTCCTGTAATACCTAACTAGAAGCCATGAGGCAATCAGTGTCATGCTCTGATTCACGTAACAGAGGAAATTGCTGAAGATAAGACTGTTCAGGAGGTACAGAAAATGGAATAGACTTGTGCTCAAAGACCGGTTCACAAAGCACATTCTGCAAGTTAAATAATTGATGATATAATAAACCTAATGAATATATACTCCCATACAAATACATGGGTTGTGCTTTATGTGTCAGACACAGACCCTCACCCAGGTCTACTTCAGCACAGTGTCCAGGTCCTATCTAAGGCTCCAACTCTTCTTTAATTTGTAAAAATATCATCTGATATAAAATATATGAAAATATATATGAAAATATAGTCTGATAGTAATCTGCATCTTCATGGGGCAAAACACAAGCTCATCTCTCATTGCTGTTTGCTTCAGTTTTTTAAGTGGATGTGCTGCAGACAAAAAGCACTCAGAGACTGCTCTATTTCAGGGCCAGAAGGACTTCTTCAGGTAAGATGTTGTGATGCTGCGTTAGGAGCCTTGTGGAATGCGTTGTACTTAAGGAGGGAGTGATCTTGGGCAAGCCATATCAGTTCTACTGGATCTTGTACTTAGGGCTTTAGAAGCCTGTATCTTAGTTAGCATAAGCAGCTCCTTTTAGGGAATGTGCTAGAACATCTCATGATGGCCTGTGCTACACACTGAAAGAGTTATGAAAAACACTTGCTAGGAGAAAGTATATGTTTTTGTGCCTTACAAACAGTAAAAAGTACCTCTGTATGGGAGGGAGGAGGGATGTCTCCATGGGTGGGATCTGGACAGCATCCCATGGGAAAATGCAACCAGGATGCTGCACAAAAATGAGATCCCCAGCACCTGAAGGGACGTAAGATTAGCTCATTATCTATATTCTTATCTATATTAGTTCATTATCTGTACTCTTTTTATTCTACCTAATTAAAACAGCTATTTTATTATGTCTGTAGCTGTGCCTTTCTTACTAAAATCCAGAAAGAATCCTGCACCACCAGTCCTCATCATCCTGATACAGAACAGATACATGCAGGTATCCCTGCACAGTATCATGTCATAATTTATTAAGACTCTTATCTATCTCAGCTATTCTCATCTTAAAACTCTCAGAAATGCTGTTATGTTTTGAAGACAAGTTCTAAGTCATCATTAGAGACAAGCGCTATCTCCATTTAGGTTAATTTTACAGGTAGAAACTCTGCAGGGGTGAAATAATAATATATCCTTTTTTGGGACTGTGGTACTCCTCAGATGAGTGTGTGAAGCTCTGTAAATCACTCTGCATGCCCAGAGAGACTTAATCCTGCCTTCCTTTCTGCAGCCGGGGTTACTGATAGCCACATCTGCAGCGACAAGCTGCTGCCCTGGAACATTTTCCTCCTGCACTTTCCACTTCTACCCCCTGGGCTTCCCATAGGACTGCTTCCCTTGAGTCACAAGGCAGTCACCTCATTGCCCTGCCCTGGGCAGCCTCTTGCCCAAATATCATGATGTTCCCTGAGAGCGATCCATTCTCTGTGGCATCCTGGCAACGGTCCGTGCCTTCAGACCTGCTAAAAAACAAATCATCTTTTGTGAAAGAGTTTTCATGAAGTCCTTCAGAATAAGTCTTGAAATTAGAATTGTGAATGGCTTTTCCTATTGAAGTAGGTTTTATTTTGCTTATGGTCTGTAACTGTGCAGCTTTGTGCTCAATATACACACCCTTTCTGTAACAGACCAACAAGCTGCTCTAAACTCCTGGCATCAGTCAGCATTTTCTCTCTCCGTACAAGATATGCTTTCCCATCCAAAAGGTTTTCCCACTTTATATCCATATACTCCCACATTTAATGCATTTTAAAATAAAGTATTAAACTATTCCTTAATACTAATAAAGTACAAATATAATTTAAAATAGTCATTGTTCAACACAATAATATCTGGTATTATGAATGAAGCACAGAGATTCCTGTTGTTTCCCAGCATGTAATACACTCTCTACATTTTAGAAGACTTTCATGGCATGTATTGGAAAGTCCAGTGGTCATTATGTAAGTGTATATGGGGGGGGAAATAAATTGCACATTACACAAAAATAGCATACTTAGTATAAACTAAAAATAAACACCTCTCTGCAGAGACTGACTTCTGTCTCTAAATGAGATCTGTGCAATGAAGATCTTCTGTAGATTAAAAAAACCTCTATGCAGGATGTTGCTTCTGGGACACAAGTAATAAGTTGTGACAATTAAAATTATATTGGAAAATTATTCTAGACAAAGGACTCGATCTGACATGGAACTCTTTTAGATTCAGATATATAGGACCCAGCCTCTATCTTCCTAGGTAAGTCATGGCCATGACTGAAGCACTTTGTACTCTTTTTGTTCTCTACATCAAACACAGGCTTGTGGCAATGAGAAGCCAGGACCGTGGGCTGGGAATCAGCTGAGCTAACTCATGAGAGATATCCACAAGAATGTCTGTAAGACTCATCTCTTTCCAAAACAAAGGCAGTAGAGAGGTATCTCATGCCCCTGAGCAGCCAGTGCTCACAAAAGAGGTGCCAAACGCTTTGTCTTACTCCACATCAGCACTTCTCTGGTGCTCCTTCTTTAGGAATTCCTTGGCCATTGAAAGCCAAGTTTGCTCCCTCAGGGACATCCCAATTCCTACATCTCTGCTGGTGATGAGAGGGTACTCTGACCTAGGCTTAGCAGGATGCATGCTCATATTCTCATTGAGGCACCTAAAATCAAGTCAACAGTGAAGTTTCTTTGTGGATCTAGATTCACATATCAACTAGCAAAAAATTAACACAGGGTTCTTCCGTAGTCAAGAGAAAACCACAGACAGTGTCCCACTGGACAGCTGATGCAAGACATTATAATTGCAGATCTCACAGCCAAATCAAACCTTCTTACTGCTCCAGGTGGATTCAACCACCTAGTTCTTAAAATTCCTTCCATCTGCTTTTTCTTTGCACAAGACCTGTAAGTGTTCCACCAAAGATGGGGCAGTTACTTATATATTAGAGCATCTGTGATTGTCACAGTGAAAATGCCCATATCATTAAAGGTTTCACAACTATTTAATTGCTGGGGAGCATGTTCAACATTTTGCAATAAGGCAGACTTCTGTCCTTTAAACTGAATGAGCACTGTTGCTCCAAGTATTTTACATAAGGTGAGCAGAAGAAGCTTTCCAGTCCTCTACCATTTAACAAACTACTGCACTTCATTGCACAGTATGGAATTCATGCTATTTAGGGCATTGTCATTCCTTTCAGAATAGTGATAAAATGCCAAACAAAACCTCTCCAAAGGCCCTTAAAATGATTCTTTGAAGGAAGCACTCAGAATTTTCAAGCCCATTTGTCTTGAACAATTTCTTTTTAATTCTCTATACCAAGTACAGCTGTAATCCATATATTCTCAATTCAATCGGCTATTTAACAGAAGCAGTTGATTGAATTTGTAAATTTAGAGTAAATTCAAAGATCTATTTCTCTCTTTAGGCAGCTGAAGTAAATGTTCCACTCAAGTTGAGAAGGGTTGTGCAAATGTGAATTGACATAAATTAGAGCCACTACCTGTTTCTCTTTGTACAGATTAGTTTAAGCAATTTTATTACATGGGTACATTCTAGCACTGAAGTGTTAGAAGAGGTTTTGCTAATATAAAATCTGTGCCATTTAAATTATAAAACAAAAGCCTCAGAGAATTTCAGCTGACAAACCTGCATTCATTTTCCAAAAACTCATTTCATCTCTTTTACATAATGAGTTCACAAAATTAAAATGAAAATCCTTTTCCAGCAATCTTGGCTTTCCTGCTTTGTTTGTCAAGCAACTCAGTAGCAGCTTTCCTTTCAAGGTGCTATCTCTCTTGGTACCATAACGTTTTGATGACAACAGTGCAAAAGATTGCTTTTCAAAGCATGAAAAGCAAAATATGTTTCGCCTCAATTTAGTAATATCGCCTCCAGAATGAGTAAGCAAAGTTCTCAGCTGCAACAGTATGGCAAGAGTCTACTCTGACCTCCCCCATCGTGAAATCATTTTTCATAAAATAAGAAAAAATACTTTTAAAAAGTTCTCTGAGGTGAAGTTGCTGCAATCCTCCAAGCACTACTTCTTCTTCCCCAGTGGACAAGTGAAGAATGAAGGCTTCATTATGCATATGTTTACTGAATGTATCTTCTTTCCAGAAGAGTGTATACTGCATGGGGTATAGTAATTACAGAAATACTGAGCACTGTGTATCCTTAAAAAGGGGTGTGAAGACATCCAAGTGGAATGGAAAGCACACAGTGAAGATAAGCTGTTTCTTGTAAACAAAAGCACACAAGTCAGCCATGTAAGTCTTCTTCCCATGTCTTTGGGGCCCCAAGTTATCTGTAACAGGATTAGTCCAAGCCTCCATGATGACCACTGACAGAAAGGGACTACAGCCTCCTAGAATGCTTAACACTCACCTACCATTAACTAGACCACTAAGATGGCACTATTTGGTCTGTAATGGTAGCCTCCATATCGTGGGAGAAGATGTCCTCATGCCCACAGTCAGTGCTTTTCAGCTGCACTGCATCCCTGGGTACCTGTCTCAGAGCAACCATGAGCAATACCCTGGGAAAGAGATGCCAAAGCTTTCTGTGATCACAGAAGATCGTGAGGAAAGGGGCAAAACTCCTCTGCCTTCCAGTTTTGTACAGAAGGCTTGGTTGAATACTTACCATTTATGTCATCAGAAAGACAAATTCTGCTGATCCAGAAAACTGGTCACGAGCCATCCAATGGCAACCATGGTCCTAAAAGGTATGCCGCCAATAACTCTGGAGGACAAGACACTAAGACCATGTTTCCCTGGGGAAGAGTGGCTCCATAGAGACCGAGGTGGATCTCCCAACGTTGATGGGAGCTCTCCTTGCAGGCAGTGAAAAAAGAAACAGGAAAATCAGTACAGGTAAGAGTTTCTGGCCTGAACCAGCTAGGAACAGTTACTGTGGTGTACAGATGCTCGTGTTACGCTCCTCTGATCAGGATGAACTCGGACCAAAAATTAAGCAAGCTTTTGTGGGACATCTTGGCTCTGGATAACTGTATAAAACAAAATATAATAGCAATAACTTAGCTGACATCCACTCCTTTTCCTGACATGATGTAACCACAGCAATCATGGTTTTATCTCCAGCCACAACCCGTTTTCCCCCTGTGGAGAGACTGGTTTCAGCAGGATTTCTGTCCCAATTTGTGCTTTGTCACTCTCCTCACTATCCTACCATGGTAATCTTTTCCCCTTCAGCAAGAGACAAGATACAAGGCAGATAACTTTCTCTCACCTAAAGCTGAGATTTCTTAGCAGCAGCTCTAAATTGCCCAGTTAACAACGAATGGTGAGTCAAGGAGTGCAGAAGAAAGACTACTTTGGGGAAGAGTTTCTAGTTGTGAGGGTTTCTGCACTTGCTAAACATGCTGAGTGCACACACTATTTTCTTGTTTTGGTTCCTAAAACCTTCCTAGGGCCTGCTTCATTCCTCGCCAGCTGTTTTCTGAAGTGCAACAATTGTTCCCATCACTGCAGGTCTGCTTCTTTCGCTGCTTCAAGGATAAAGCCAAACTAGGTCTGAAGACAATTTCTTCACTAATGGGCACTACTTCATGTTTTGGTGAGTCATTTTAGGGCACATCCATGGATTTTAACCGATGAGGATCTGCCTTTCAGTCCTTGTCTCTCATCTTGAGGAGGAGACTCCTGCTGAGCCAGTTCCTTTTATGCTTGTAGTACATAGAATGGCCAGTTTGTAAATATTTGCCATATTTTGCTTTAAGTAGCATATCATGAGATCATTTGATGTTAGTCCATAGAAGGTCTGTACCAGTCTTAGTGTCAGGGACTGGGATGGTACCATGAAAACTGTAGGAGAATTGCAAGTTCATACTGTAAATCTACTCTCAGAGCTACAACGGATTTATCCATGCAACTGCAGTGTTCTATGCAAAAAGTATTTCTGCCTCCTTGCCCTCTTCCCGTTTCTACAGTGGGCAAAACTTCCTTTTCAATTTATGAAGCTACAGGAAGGAAGGAAATTCTCTGTGCAAGCCCATGAGACTGCCTCTGTCAGCAGCAGCAGACCCCAAGCTATGGTAAGTCTACTGCTGGTAGAACAGAGAGCATCTTAAAAAGGGCTAAGTGACAGCTGTAGTGGAGGGACTTCCCTGGCAGATACACACAGGCAGTACTGACACAAGATGCTACTGATGCACAGTAAATCCTTCTGGGAGGAGTTGCCTCCTGAATGACTTACATCACAGGAGTGGTGGTTGTCCCAGCACAATATGCATTGCAAGGATCCTGCCAATACTGGGACCTGTGTTTGCAGCTCAGGACACGGGGCTAGGTCCATAGGACATGGAGGCAGAGTATGGACATGTGGGCTTGCTTTAGGTGTCTGTAAGGACAGTTCTGAGGCTGCAAGTGGAGGCCAGCAGGGTACAGCTGGAGGGCATACATTAGTCTGAGGTGGTAAGACTGATTTTTCTTCATTGAGATGGGTCTACAGAAGGGGCTGGGGATTGTGCACCAGTCTGGAAGAGGACATTGGAGAATGAGACCAAAATTATTGAACCTTCTGGGAAAAGAAGGTTCTTTTTTTTACTTGATGTCTGTACTATTTCTTACACATTCTTAAGCTTCTATTGATGCCTTCATGCTAGCTTTTAGCAAGAGTAATGAGCAGTAATAACAGTACATGTTTCAGCATAATGATATATTTTGTTCTATTGTATTTATTGTCTCAGTTGATCAGCTGACTGTTTAATCAGATGAACCACATGCCATTTTCCATAAACCATAATAATTTTATCTGCCCTGGAGCAATACAATGATCCAACAATTCCTTCTAATATATCATAACAAAAAGCTAACTAAAATCATAGCTCACAATTAAACACAGAGAACAGAGCTAAAGAACTGCATGAAGTTGCAGAATGGGATAATTCACAGGATTCTGCAAACTGTGGAATTATATGACTTTAACAAAAATGTGGTAACTAACAGTCGCAATTTGGGCATTCCTATTCCTCTAAGAAGGGGTGTATAGACTATCCATCCACTGAAAGAGCTTTATGGTATTACCAGTGTCATAGGTTTGGATGATAAATCAGCTCTTTGGCTGGAAATCTTTTTAAGAAACTTCCTTTTTTTTTCCATCAAACTTTTATTTTTTTATCAAAGCACATCATTGGCAACAAAAGGGTTTTTTTAAAAGTCAGGGCACCTGATCCCTTATTTTCTAAACAGTTCTTTCTGGAACAACTTTTTTAAAGGCAAACCTAGAGGCGGGCATGACTGTAATTACAGCTCTGGAGGATAGGGGATACGCATGTTAATATTTGTGAAACACCCACGAGTTGTAACTGTTGCATGAATAAAGCAGCAAGTCATTAAGCCACTTACAAAACAGCATAATATGTTACCAATAGTAGCTACGTGACTTTACCATGAATATTCATAAAGCTATTAGTGCTTTATTTTTTGTACTATTCCATTAATGCCAAATGAAACTATTCTGCAAACATGCAGCTTAATAGTCACACAAATATATCCTGCAGACACTGAGATGCATTAAGCAACTGGCAATTTCAATATGTAAAATGTATTTTACAGGATTAGGACTAGGTCTGTACTTGGTTGGCTAGTCAACTGTGTGGAGACCTCATAGCAGCCTTCCAGCATCTGAAGGGTGCCTATAGGGGTGCTGGGGATGGACTTTCATTAGGGACTGTAGTGATAGGACAAGGGGGTAACGGGTTCAAACTTAAGCAGGGGAAGTTTAGGTACAAGGAGGAAGTTCTTTACTGCAAGGGTGATGAGGCACTGGAATGGGTTGCCCAAGGAAGCTGTGAATGCTCCATCCCTGGCAGTGTTCAAGGCCAGGTTGGACAAAACCTTGGGTGACATGGTTTAGTGTGATGTGTCCCTGCCCATGGCAGGGGGTTGGAACTAGGTGATCTTAAGGTCCTTTCCAGCCCTAACTATTCTATGGTTCTATGATATTTTAAGTATAATCAGAAAATAGGTGCAAGCCCATGGGACTGTCTGTGTCAGCAGGAGAAGACCCCAAGCTAGGCATCACATTCACCTTTGCCTACTCACAACCCAGTGATATGGCTAACAGCTACAAATAGAGTGCTGCTTGAAAAAATCACAGCAAATAGATGATTCAGACCTTTGAGGAAGTGAATAAATTACATCTGCTTCAAAGGCATGCTAAGGAGTGTGTTGCCTTTTTTTCTACGCTGTTGGTTTTTCAGTGAGCATATATGTTGCATGTTTGTCTCACTTTGCCATTCAAGAGTTGTATGTTACATCTGCTGCGCATAACCAAGGGGACGTCTGTGGAAAAGAGACTGGGAAAGTTGTAGACCAGTGAGGACTGTAGAAAATATTACTTACGTTAAAATCCCATAAGTTATTGTTGCAGGTATTGATTTATTCTGTAGAAAAATACTTTCAGCAGAAGGGAACTACTTTAATGTACCTGCATTGCCAAAACTGGCAGAAGTTGGGACATCTGATCCCTGAAAATCATCTTATGCAGTCAATGATTTAAGGCACATTGGCTTCATTAGAAGAGAGACAACAAAGCGAAGATTCAAAATAATTTTGTCTAGAGCAAACAAATTTCATTTTCCTGCTCCCAAGAAACAGTAGGGATGGACAGAGTTTTCAGTGCAAGGAGCTTAGACAACCAAAAAGCGCCAGATCATTAATTAAAAAGTAAATAAGGAAAATTAAGTGATGTGCTGAAAATGAAGGCAAAAGTGAAGGGAGGCTTTAATTGAGGGACAAGTAGGAGGAAAGCAATTAAGACACCATTTGGAAGTAAACAGCAGAGGCGACAGAGGATAAATCATCCTCCGAGAAAACCACTCCAGCTTATTAAATATTTCAAAATTATTTATTATGAGCAGTTTCCCCCTTGCCTTCCCACGCTTTGTGCCATGTGCTCACAGCACTTAGAGTAGTAGGAGATGGCCAACCAGCTGATGGGTTGGTCAGTTTTCCCCTGGCCACAGGGACTGGTGACATGCTGAAGCACTAATCTGTGACTGCACTTTTCTAGTTGATGGTATGCTTACAGTCCCTCTCATTTCCAGTCCCAAACCAAATAGACACTCACCCTCTGAGATGCAAGTCAAACCAGTGTAACTGTGGGGGGAAATCCTGGCCTCACTAGGAGTCTGATGTTCATGTTAGCAGAGCCAATATGCCATTATACAACCATCAAACCTCTGCTCTCCTGTTGCAACATTCCCCGAGCATGTAATGCTGCACAACAGACAGATGCAAGGCAATGCTAAGCTCAAGCAGAAGGTAGAGCCATTTAGAAGAGTTTTTTGAAGCATAGGCATCCCATTTGGAGATTCCCTTCACAGCTGCATCACACACCGGTGCTTTGCTGCCCCTCCTGACTCTTCACCTCATACCCAGGGGGAACAGTGCAAGGAAGAGTTCGCTGTGCCAGCACTGTGTGGTGATGTGAGATGGGCCCTAAGTGCATGAGACATTCCTGATGCTTCATTTAATGGATGCAATTCCCCCAGCACTTAAAACAGTTATAATTAATCATTAAAGCCAAAAGCCTTCCTCTCGTGGTATCATTGGATGAGTTCTGCATTGCGCAACTTGTTTGTTCTTAGATTGAAGAATAATTCTTCCCGCTTTTCTCTAATGCTTTCTGCTGCCTCTGAGCAGAGCCATTTAGCAGGTGCTACCAGAAATGTCAATTGTTCTCCCCTACTCCCTCCACACGTTTTATATCTTTATTGACACTTGTAGCTGATGGTACTTGTCCTTGGGAGAGTCTTCAATAATCCTTTCAGGAAAAAAATCTCCTTTCTCCCCATTTTTACTCCACCCTCATATACATTTCATCCCCCTTCAAGTTCTCCCCCTGTATAAAAGAGAAAGGCTAAATCAAATAAAACAGAGTTTGGGATAGATCCTCAGCCCAAGCAACACCTCCAAGAGAGATTAAAGTTGACTGAGCAGACAGAGCTTCTTTTAGTGTAAATGTTAATTTATGGAACAGAACCACATAATTCCAAACATTCGCTTGAGGTTTACATATGTGTTGTACATATGTCTCTGTATCTAAGGCTGTGTAGGGATGCACTACTGGATACTTCAGCTCTCCCACCACACTAAGGTGGCGGTGAGGCCCTACTGAACCCCTCTGGCCAAGTCAGTAGAGAAGAGTCCTGAGCTGAGAAACTCAGTTTATGTCTCACATTTAAATCTTTACAGTTATTTGTCTACTCTCTATCCTAGTACCTTCTGTTTTTCCAGGTCAGCACTTGGAACAGTAGTTGTTCTACTATGAGATTAGCTCATGCCCCAAAGCTACCTTTCTTGAAAAGTAAATTGCTTTCTACACCCAAGGAGATGGGTAGGTGGGAAGTGTGAATTCTGCTACATTATCAGTTTGAAAGCAAAAGGGTATGAAAGGATGTAACACTACTAGATTGGCATCATTAGCTAATTTTATGCATACTAATATATCAGCAACATAAAATGCCTGGTTGTTTAAACATCATTATGATAATGCAGGATTTGACAATTTGTATCACATACCACAGAGATCACTTGGCCAGGTTTTGGGGATGAGCATGGCAAAGAGATGAGCGCCACAGTAAGCATAGAGGACCATGCTGCAAATCTTTGTTTCCTGCAAGAACTGGAACATCATAGGTCTACCAGCTGCATTTTACGCCTTTACCAGCATCTCCAACCTCTGCTGAGCTTGTGCCAGCACACTTCAGCTCTAATTTGGAAAACACAAACCGTCCAGCCAGACTATCCTTAAAAGGCTGCAGGTCTCCGTGTCAGGATACGAGAATTCAGACACTTGAACTGATTCTGAAATATGGCAACATTGATGCTGTGGCTTTACACATACTATAGGGCAATCAGTATCACTATAAAGGCTTTTTGCATTCAATTAATAGCTGAAACTTAAAAGCTTAACTCTTAGTTGGTTGTTCCTTGCAAAGAAAGATGGATGACATTGCTGAAGTGAAAAGCCAGCAGGCACGGTACTATTCTGGAGCTAAAATAGAATCATATTTTCTAAAAAATACAAAGAGGAGATATCTCTTTCCACTCCTGAAAGTGGAAAAGATATTGGTGATATTAAGGTGCAAGAGAAAAATCTGATGCTTAGAGCAAGAGAGTCTGCGCCAGCGTATCTTTTCTGCTGGGTTTCTGGTCCATGGCTTGGTTTAAAGTATTGAAACCAGATAAAGTTTTTTGGGGTTTCTGTCTGTGTCTGTCAAAAAATTGAAAGGTGGGAATTGGAATCCTTTACACCAAGTTATAGGATTTCAGGGTCTGAAAAGTATTGTAAAATTATTTGAAGTTGTTGGGGATTGTGACTGAAGTCTGCCTGTGTGCAGACCAAAGAGCAACTTTTTGGATGCAATGTAAGGGCTGTGAATATGAAATAGAGCTCCATTGCTCACTTTGTTAGGCTGAAATAATTAAGAATACATCTGCTTGTAAGGGAATTGTAAACCACTTGTAAGAGAATTGTAAACTACTTTTAGGAGATCAAGAATACATATAGGCAATATATAGTAGACAAAGAAACTCACTTTGCCCTCCCATGAATCATGGCTGTTCCCAATTCTCATGCCACATCCCACGCTGTCATTCTTACAGCTCATTCTCACATTTGGGAAATAGAACTTTCAGTTTTTGACAAGGGAATTTGTATTTGGAACTCTGGAAAGTAGTTTAGACAAAATACCTAACTGTTAAATAAAGATAAATGCACTGACCTCACTAAATTTTGTATTAAATATTAATTAACCATAAGAACAATTTATTACTGTATTATAACAACTCTGTCCTATCTGTAGCATCTCCTAAGTATGCTTGGACTCATAACGAAAGTGCTGATGATTTCTGGAGAAAGTCTTGCTACCATAGTTGGCCATTGGCATGACTTTGCTTCTATTTTACTTTGCAAAGAATCTTCATGCTGCAAATGAATTATCTTTATTCAACGCAAGCTGAATTACAAGGGTGAATACCCTGAGAATGGAAGTTATTGCAGATAGTCACATTAATTCATATCAGAGCTTTTATTTTAAGATCCTACTTAGCCTAAAACGCCACTGTGTAAGTTAACCTTAATACCATGATTTACCGCCATGAACTTACTATATAAGTTAAGTAAATCACCTATAGAGCTATGAACATTAGTGGAGTATTGGGAATGGACACCAGCTATGAGTTCTGTTACTTGGCTTGCAACTATGAATATTAATGATGTCTGGTGAGCAGTTGCTTTGATTGTGCGTGGTGTTACTTGGTGTAAAACTATAAATATTAACAATGTGGAAAAGAGTCTGGCTTGTGACTTGTGCTCTTGTCTGAGCAGGTACATAGTGTTTTGATACAATAGTTTCAGCTTTCACTCTTCCACAGTAAAACACTATTTTGACAAACATGTCCATCCAAAATGCACAAGGTGGTTCTATTTCTGACTTTTGAACACAGCTCTCTTTGCCAAAGGCTGTCTCAGTCCCACAGTCAGAGCTGCGTTTCAGGGCTTTCAGAGGAGGATGTATCTGCTGAACCTTTGGCAGCCCCAGACGTACATCTTGTACTTTATGCTACAAGCAGCACAGATGGCAGCACTTATGTTTAACTTTTCTTGCTGCTTCCCACTGTAAACCTTTGTTTTCAGTTGTTTTCAAATTTCCCAGAGTTTTCTGGGGTGTCTGCCCCCAGGTCAGGTTTTCTGTTTATCTCTTTCTTCCCAGTGCTGCAGGGAAGGTGAGGACATGGGGCCTCCAGCAGCATCTTCTTCATCCTCGTTCCCCTCTGTAGCCTGAAATGTACCTGGCCAGCCCTGATGCTGCCCCATCAGATCTGCCCTGGCAATTCTATGCAATTACTGATGTATATCAGAGCAGAGCTCTTTCTGTGTAGTTTGTGTGGAGGGCAGGTGCAGTGCTAGAGTAGGGTGCAGCCTGAAAGTCCACCTAACTGTGAGAAAGATATTGCTTTTGTGACCAACCTCCTGTCTGATTATTTAGTGTGTAACATTTACAAGAGAAAGATCCTTAGGCCCACTCATGCTGTTGCTGTGTTAATGCGCTTTTCCAATGCTCTGCTGTCATACCCAGACGTGATGACTTCCAGAAAAAAAGCCATGCCAGGGTCAAGAAGCTGAAGATACTAAAAAGATTTGAAAGAGGGCTACTACTGTGAGCAGTTAATCAGGACTAACTGATACTTCCAGGGAACTGGATTTCCTTTTCCTTGTGCACTGCCCATTGACTTTCTACAACCAGATGAGGAACGGGGGCTTGCAAAATTTCTGGAAGAGGGCACAAAATGCTCACTGTTGGACTTGTTATGTTTGAAGGGGGGTTTTAAGCAGGAACAAGTATTTCAGAATGAAGGTCCACCAGAAGAAGCCATTTTGGGGAAGAGACCTGAATTAGGGGAAAACGGATTGTAGGACATTAAAATGAGTATAGGAGCTATACTCATAGCTAGTGCAAACACTTATCTTTGTCAGAAATGAGAAACCACTTCTTCAAGATTTCATTTCGCTCTTTAGACTTAAATGGGAAGTTACATCAGCACAATTGTTTCCAGAACTCCAGTAATGAACGTAAGATGAAACTACATTTTCTTATAATTGTCCATGGCTTCTTGACATAGCTTATATCTTTACTTCAGTCCCAGTGAAGCCTACATTTTCTACAACAGAAAATTACAGAACCAAAAATTATAAGACTAAAAATGTCTTTTTCCTGCCTTTCCTTCCCTTTTTGGTTTATGACAATTTCTAAGAGTGTTTCTACTGAAAAAGAAATGGATTTGAACAATGACTGTAACCCAAATTGAGTTTTTAACTATAATATTTCCAATAGAAATACTAATATATATTAAATATTGATATTTAATGCATACTTATATATATAATTATACATATAATTGTATGTGTAATATGTATTTACATATATATTATATACTTATATTTATTTATATTTATATATATATTAAACTCTTCTAACAGAAGAAAAGGAGCATGAAAAAATGCAAGAGAAAGTCTTTACTGGACTTTCTTCCTTTCCTCCAGGAATACAAAGCACAATGGCAATTGATTCATCAGTTTCCCAGAACCTGTTAACAAAATCTGTTATTGAGGGTTTGTCTTTTAATTACGAGTGTGAAATTGTGAGTCTTTTTTCAAGACTTTGTGGAAACAGTCCATGTTAGTGTCTTGATGTTGCTTGAGAACGGCTGATTTACCCAGTGTCCTGGGTTCAGCAGTAGCAGTCATTTTTGTCCTTCTTGGTAGCTGGTGCAGCGCTGTGTTTTTGACTTTCGGCCTGGGAACAGTGCTAATAACACCGATGTTTTTAGTTGCTGCTTCGAATGTTTTGGTCTGACCAAGGACTTTCTGAGTCTCATGCTCTGCCAGGGAGGAGGGGAAGCCAGGAGGAAGCAGAGACAGGACACCTGACCCAAACTGACCAAAGAGGTTATTCTATACCACAGCACGTCATGCCCAGGATGGAAAAATGGAGGACAGAGACCTGGAAGGGTGGGGGTTCACTGCTGGGTTGGGCTCGGTATCTGGTGGTGAGCAGTTGTATTCTCTTCCCTTGTATTTCCCTTATCATTATTATTATTGGTGATAGCAGCAGTGGTTTGTGTTATACCTTAGTTACTGGACTGTTCTTATCTCAGCCTGTGGGAGTTGCATTCTTTTGATTCTCCTCCCCTTTTCCCCGGGAGCTGGGGGAAGAAAGAGGGGGGAGTGAGTGGCTGAACTGGGTGAGTTATAGTGGCTTAAACCATGACACCCAGACTAAACTTTCTGAAAAAGATTTTGAATTCTAGGAATGTTTTTTAGGTTGGCTGATGTTGCATAAACTGGGGTTTCTAAAAAAGATAAAACCTGTTGATTATTACTTTCTATCTCTGTTAGAGTAGAGCATGGAGTGTATCCTGATTAGCATCCACACAGTCATTACTGTTATGGCTCCCCACCCTGCCCCAGATGATACTGTTTAGATCTTAGCTTCAATATACAGGATATAGATTAAATAACTGCATGATATTAATATGATTAAAGTACTTTTTATGCAGATGGAATTGTCTATCATGTATCAACCTGTATTAGTGCATTTAATTTGTTATATTCATCTGCAGTATCACTATCATTCATATGTGTGTATTTGTATCTATGCGTATGGAAGGGAAAAACTGACAATTTAGGCACTGCTCTTTGATATAGTCTCATGATTAGTCTAATACCTTAAACTGAAAAAAAGCTTCACCAGTTTATCTTTACATAATGCTAATATAAGGATCTCATTCCTAAGGCACTGTGTAATTCTCATTTGCTTTTCCATCCAGATTCAGCTGTTTTTCAACCTTTTGGCTTATGATGCTTTTCCAGTCCAAATACTAGTAGTCTTGTTTGTCTTGTTCTTTTGCTCATCTGCGATCATCTCCGCACCAGGAAGTTCATCCTCACAGTGAGGTCTCACAAATACCTCTGCTTGTTCCACTCCCTACTGCTCAGCGATAGCTTTCAGGGAAAATCTCACAAAGCAGGCTCTCTTTCACCAAATTTATTGTTACACTGCATTGGATAAAATCGAGTCCAACAGGTATCAATGTTCTTCAGACAGTTTCATTTTCAGAAGTCAAAAAAAAATGCTTCTAGACTTTATTTAACCTTTATTTTTTCTGCCTAATACAATTATGACTAACACAGCTCTCTATATAATGACCATTAATCATTATTTGCACACAGCTCATTTCTGTGGAGGCACAATTTTTTGTATGAGAGAAATAAAGGACAAAAGTAGTCGAATTTTTTTAACGTCTATTTGCCAAAGGAAGAGAAGATTTTTCTCTGCCTGACTAGCCCAATAATCCACCTAGATAATATGCTTAAGAGTTTCCTACTGCTAACGTAAGTAGGCTAATTTAATTAGGATGGAACCTGACTTAGGGGATGTTATAGTTTTGTCTGGATGACTGAAACATTTTAGGTTGGAGAACATGAATGGTAAATGATTAATATTTCTATTCTTGTGGAAGTATGAGCCTTTCAGATATTTAAGTATGCACATGCTGACATATCTAGATGTATGCTCTGAAATGCAAGCTTTTGAAGCTAGATGCAGAAGACATAATAATTGCCAAAGACTACTTTCACAAATATAGACTACCTTGTTATTTACTCTTTTTTAACTGTCAAGACAGCTACAATACTTCATAGTGTGACATTCACTAAGGGATTGCTTAAATGGTCAGGTTCAAGCTTTGAGATATACCTATGACACTTTATTTTAAAGAACATCAGTGAAAACTGCACTGTTTCCTTCTGATGGTTTGGTATTTTCTTGCTTCTTGGTGTATGGATAATGGTTGTATTCCCAGTTGCAACTGGGCTACCAATGTTGTGGTTAATTATCATAAGAGCTCCTGAATTTCTCACATAATCCAAAGCTGTCACTCATATGCATCAATGGGGATGACTCCCCCAGTTAGTACTATGTATCCGAACTGCAAAATCTGAACACAAAATCTGAAGAGCACCCACACGGGGTTAGATCATGAAGGTGGTTTTCCCTGGGTGAGGCTCATCCTTTGCACTCCTAGAGAGTTTATCTTGACTTTTCCCAAGTGCCGGAAATCCAGCTATACCATTTGTGGTTAATCGGTCAGTGTTCACTCTCTTCCCATAAAAGACTAGTACTAAATATAAATCAGAGGTAAAAAAGACCAGTGGAAGTTGCTAAAGCTCCACAAGAACTCACTGTAAAACCTCAGGTCCTGGCATGTCCTCAAAGTGATGCATCAGTTCCCTGTCTGCATCTGATGCCAGTCTGAGGAACATGGGAATGAACAGTGCATGGTGAAAGCTGTGAAAGTGCTCAAATCAGCTGAGGAAGAGTTAGTCCATATTTTCAGCTTTCCATTATCTTATTTCTCCTGGTGGCAGGTCTTACAAGAGGTACAAGTGCCATAGGCTCCCTGGATGATGCTTGGACCAAAGGCATCCTTCTGAGAAGGCAGCATACCCTGATTACTTACCCAGAATTGTGCCATGGACCATGGGTCACTTAGAAAAAGAGGAAAAGAGTTTGAGCAATTAGAAGCTGATGGTACAAAAAGAGATGTCATGTCTCTAGCTTTTAAGGAATATCAGCTTCGCTGTCTGGTATGATACCTGGACTCCTCAGATGTCTTACGCAAAATCACGATTTTGAGCGTAAATAAATCAGTCTAAAGAGGTTTGTGATTTGAAATCAGTACAATTATCAGTAAACATATGCTACTGTAACTAATGTAGAACAAATCTAAATAACATAAATGGAAGATATTTTGTGGAAAATAATACCCAATCCCCAAACATAGAAGCATGTAGCAAAGATCTATATGGAGGCAACTAGTAGTAACACTTCTGAGCACTTGCTCTCCCCCTAAACTTTAATCTCAAGGGCTTCCTGCGGCAGGAACGTCTCAATGGATTTTTAATCCCTTTTGAGTGTGGAGCATGGCTGGTTGTCAATGAACTAAAAAGAATGTTTTTAGCCTCTGCAGCATCCCGGGGAAGAAGCTCCACAACTTGTCCCTGTGTTATACACCTCATTGTGAACCTTGTTCCTGATGGCTGCCCCATAATGCCTCCTGCATCCTGTACTGGGACAGGTCGTGAAAAACACTCCATATCCATCTGTCTACAGAAGACCATTATCATCTCATTTTTGGTTAGCTCTTACATCCTGAAAACTTACTGCATCCTCTGCCTGCCACCCACCTGAGTTCCCCAAGCTCCACATGTCATTATCAACTCTGTGGCTTCAAAGTAGATGGCAAAGGCTCCCTATATGTTTCTGTTGTATATATAAATAAGGGGGACTCTGGGGTTCCAAAACCAAATATGGACAACTTCAAGTAGACAAGCTGTTCAGTGAGCAGGCAAATACACAAATTTGGTTTTCTTAGGCTTTACCCTATTTTAGTTTTCCACAACCATGTCTTGTGGCCTTCTCTCCAATGGGGAGCAATCACTTCAGCCCTGTTGTTATAAGAGGCATTCTGTTTTCCTGAAACTACAAGAAAATCTTTTAGAGGTTAATATTTTAACCAGATATGGTTGGAATTGTGACTATCAGGTTGAAAAATGCTCACAGTGGGCTGAAGGACCATTGAAGAAACACACAGACATGATGATGATAATAAGCTTTACTTCCTAGGAAGCTGAGCTAAAGCCTACATTGAACTAATAAATTATTGCTCATCAAAAATCACGTTTTTCATATGATCTATACTTTTATGAGCAGAAAGGAATATTAGGCACGTAAATCCTTCATCCATTGACAAGATAACAGACCTCTAACATAAAAGCATTTTTATTTTACATATGAAAAGTGGGTCTTTTAACCAATTTAGTAAGAAGGCATTTATCTTCTTTTTGCTATTGTTTTAATGATTCAAAAGCTGAGAAATCCTGAATTAATTACAGTGAGATAGCTAATAAATTAATTATTCTGCATATTATTTTACTTTGAAATATCAATGCTGATCCAAAACTGGCAAAGAGAATGAAATTTTATAGATAAAATGTTAATATGGAGGGAATATTTTAGTCAAGGAGAAGACTGATTATTTGGTAGTGGTAGAGGTGGAGGAAAGCGGGGGGAAATACCTGACCCCAAATTTAAATCCTCTTTAAATGAAACTGGATCCACCATTGATAAAGCAACCTCACAGCACATTTCGCACATTGTAGATTACCTCAGCAGAGTAACACCACTCTCACTCCCATTTCCAAGCATGATTTGATGGGTTCAATACAAAATTGCTTGCTTAATGTCTTTCAGCATCCTCTTTATGATGCAGATACTTTCCACACATTTGCTATGAGTTCCCATATCCTTTCTATTATTTCAGACACAGTGAAGCAGCTCAGGTGGTTTTGGACCAGTACAGGAGCTGTTAGTTTCTCTTGTCTCATGGCATCATTTCTGTTGAGCAGCTCCTGATCTTGGCTGCAATATATGGTCTTGGAAGATTTGTTTGACAGTCATGTTTCTCCTTCTTTGCTCTAAAATGTTCAACAGTGGTTGCAGTTAGTTGAGACACGCTGACGACGCTGACTACTTAGAAACTGAACACAGCTCATCACTGAGAGAAAGAAACTGCAATATGTTTTAGGAATAACAAATTACAGCTTTGAAGATCAGTTCACTTTCTTCACCAAGACAGATTGTTTAAGTGGAAAACTCCCTTGAACATATTTTGTGCTTCTATTGTATTGGTTTATAATGTCCTACCAGAGCACATAAAACTGTGCAGTTTACCTAACATGGCAAGGTGCTTAAAATGTCAAGAATTTCTTTTCTTTTTTAATCTGTTTCTTACCTACTGTACTGAAATAAAGCCTTTCCAGTGAGAATATCCATCACATCCTGCTTGCATCAATGATCAGGAGGATGATCCATGTCTGCACTTTAGAGAACTGAATAAAAGCATCTCTAGTGAGAGTGTCATAGGTGAGGTTATTTTACAAGACACACTCTTCTTAGATCAAACCCAGGAACTCTAACAGACTCATGTAAAATATGAATGTGCTGGAAAGCACTACTTTCTACCAAAACCAAATAGAATATATGAATCATAGAATCATAGAGTATTTTGGGCTGGACAAAGGTCACCTAGTCCAACCCCACTGCTATGATCAGGAACATCTTCAACTAGATCAGGTTTCCCAGAACCACTTCCAGCCTGGCCTTGAATGGCCTTGGATGATGGAATTCATGAATGAAAAATGAATGGCCTTCTGAACGTGGAATTCAATCGCCTTAAATGTCTTGAAGAGACAGTGCATCTACCACCTCTCTGGGCAATGTGTTTCAACATTTTACCACCCCACTGTAAGAATTTTTACTCATGTCCAGCCTGAATCTCCCCCCATTTAGTTTAAAACCATCACCCTTTCTCCTGTTGCAACAGGCCCTGCTGAAAAGGCTCTCCTCATCTTTCTTATAAGCCCCTTTTAAGAACTCTGATGGATAAAGATTTCAGAACAGGGTCAAATCCTCACTATTCCTGTTTACTCTGATTTAAATATAATTCTGAGCTTGCTTCTCCTTCCAGAAACCTGAAAATCCCATTTTTCAGCCCTAAAGGCAAATTGGCCAAGCATTAGAACGTTCAGTGATGTCCTGGGTTCAGCAGTAGCAGTCATTTTTTCTCCTTCTTAGTAGCTGGTGCAGTGCTGTGTTTTTGACTTTTGGCCTGGAAACTGTGCTGGTAACACCGATGTTTTTAGTTACTGCTCAAATGTTTAGTCTGACCAAGGACCTTCTGAGCCTCATGATCTGCCAGGGAGGAGGGGAAGCTGGGAGGAAGCAGAGACAGGACACCTGACCCAAACTGATCAAAGAGGTATTCCATACCACAGCACGTCATGCCCAGGATGTAAAAACTGGGTGCAGGGACAAGCAAGAGGAGGTTCACTGCTCGGTTAAACTGGGTATAGGTGGTGAGCGGTTGTATTTTCTTCCCTTGTTGTTTCTCTTGTGATTTTTATTATTGGTGGCAGCAGCAGTGGTTTGTGTTATACCTTAGTTACTGAACTCTTCTTATCTCAACTCATGGGAGTTACAACCACAACAAGTGAAAATGGGAATTTGTGATTTTCTTATACTGAAAACTGAAGATGCAGTTACTCTCCAGTGTTTAAATGCCACAGGTAACATGATCTTTGTTAAGATCACTATAGGATACCTAAAGCATCTTTGGGGTTGGATTAAAGCTGTATAACTGTATCCATATAATATTTAATTATGGTAAAATACCTTCATATATACAATGTTTACATTACATATAAGGGCTGGGAAGCAGGCAGATTCCTGAATTCAGGTACAGAACATAGCCACATACCAACTCTGTCTCACAGCAAAACGTAGATGCTCACCACCAGGATGTGGGAGAAGAATCAGAGAATGATGCAAATATGTGCCCATTGTGGGTAACTGGTGATGGTCCTGTGGCACATCACAGTGTGCATCAGAAGGTGACTCAAGACACAAACTCAGGGCTCCTGTGGAAGGCTGCTCACCCTTACTGTCATAGGACAAATCACACCCTGGAGTGTCTCCTAAGCAAAAACAGCCCTAAATGTTCAGCTGCGAAATACAGACACTCAGAAGAGGATGAGAACAGAACAGGAAATTTGTATAATGGATCTTGAAGAAACAGGAAAAGTACTATTGCTCTATGCAATTATAAATATAATAGCTCCTTTTTGGAAAGGAAGAAAAAAGAATCGTATATCTGTTATTTTTATATTACCCCACTGCTATATTATGTTATATTCAGACCATCTACAGCTTGAATGTAATTACCATATACTAGACAGTGATGAACTATCCAAATCATCTGTTTCCCCATGTGAGTAGAAAGAGTCACCGTAACTGCTTCTTTCTCTTGATTGTACTAGCAGCCCTGGACAAGCAATAGTTCTTTACTCCTGAGTAAATATACCACAGCAACCCTAATCACTAGTGACACATTGATGTGGCCTAAGTCATGAACCTAAAGTGCAAAAATACTCACTGACCCCCGTCTCTCCCTCTGACCGGAAAGCAGAGCACTTCTTGAGTTCTTGTTTTATTCAAACATCATCTGTTTATCCCAAACAAAATTAGCTTAATTTAAGGGGAAATTCTTGTTTCTGGAAATGTTAAAAACACTGATTCTCTGCTGATGCGCTAGAGTGTTAAGCCAAAATTAGCAGCAGATCTTTGCCACATTAGCAACCACAGCACCAGTTCTGCCCTACGCTTGCAACAAACAGGTCCTCGGATAGACTGTGGCACTGGTGTTCAGGCTGAAAAGAGCATGAGCTTCACTCAGCAGTTACCGTGCTCACTGGGACATGTGGGACAATGGTTGCAGGTGAGTAGTAGAAAAGAGGGAGTTAGAGACATGTTTCCCAAACCAGCTCCGCTTGCTATTCACTGCTTGAGCAATGGAATGTCCAAGTGCATCCCTCTCCACCAGAGGAGAACTTAGGCTGGAAGGTACACCTGGAGGTCATCCAGTCCAGCCTTTCTCAATGCTAGGGTAACTTCACAGTCAGATCAGCGGACAGCAAGCCCACTCTACACGTCTGAGCCATGGATAGCCTGAGAGTACATACTCTCGTGCTTTTCAAGCAGTTATTTACATATCATTACATGGAGGGGGATCATCTTCTACAGCAAAGATTCCTCCCAGCAGGCTGACTGGGACACTAGCTTTTGATCATGGAATCAAAGCTGAAGCACCTCTCAAAGCTTTTCTCCAAGTCCCAGACTTTGGTTTCCTCCAAAAAACTATCACCTCCTGCATGCAATCCTGAGCTACAGTTCTGCCTTTAGCTTTTAACCTGCCTTGCTCTACTTGTTTACTCCTCCAATGCCTTTCAGGTTCTCAAAGGGTGGGATTCTCTCTCCCACTATGAGACCCATCTAGTGCAAGTGCTGGTCCTCAGTACTGGCCATACAACTGAGGGCAACCTGACAAACTGTTTTCATCTGCAGGTGATTTTGATATTTTGGTGTCCCTTACCAGCATTTTCCTCCCTCAATAAGCCAACTCCCCCTCTCCCTTTCTTCCAGAGTTGTCTTCTAGGACACAAAAGATATTGTCTGCATACAGGGCTGCGTGTGGCTGCTTCATGAGGATCTTCATGCTTTAATTCTGTTGCCACCTTCTGCTTCTCTGGCACAGATGTCACATCTTTTTTCCACAGGTTTTGGGAGTACGTGGGGAGTATGGCATTTGGTGAAGATCCTTGGAGACAAAAGACCCAGAATTGCTTGCAATATCACAGCCTCTGTTCTCCAGGCACAGCTACAGAAGCAATTACAGACTCACCTCTGTTTAACAGAAGACACCAAATAATTTTAAGCATATTTTGATTTCAAAAGGATTAAAGTGGTGCTTATGCATGCTCTGGACTGGGGATGCTCTCCTAAACACTGCTTTACTTCCTTGAAAAGTCGCACCAAACCAACGTATTCTCTAAAAAGACATAGAAGAGACAAAATGGCTTTAAAGTAGAAGTTATGATGATAGAGATGGCAAACTCAGTCTAAACCTTAGCTAATATGTTTATTGATGTTTTAAAGATAAAAGGCTTTTATTCACCTGATGTTTATTTTCCATGTGGTGCACTTAATTGTATGTTTAGACCTTGGCTGTATGCTAATAAAAAAATTGTAATAAAATCACAGTCTGTCAGAGACAAACCTTTGCTTTCAAAAGTTAGTAAAAAATATGCAGTACAGACTCTGACTCAGAAAGCAAATGCTGTCATATTCCATTTTTCTTCAGCAAAATATCAAGGGAAAAGTATAAAAACTGAAGAAAACCACTAATGTTTAATGAAATACTCGAGATCATATGAAAAACAGAATGCGTAATGTGTCCTGAGGTAAGAGACCCCAGATCTATGAGTAAGATTTTTATCTTTGATGTGTCCAAATATATTTAACATGTTTCTCTTCATTTGCTGCACAAAAAGTGGGGTAAGCTACACAGACTTTGAAATATCAAAACTAGTATTTTTATGAATTATATATCGGCACATTCATAAGGAAAGATGTGAACATTTTATGAGCTCAAACTATCTTTGTCCTAAGATAGGGAGGAAACTGTCCACCTCTCAGGCTTTCATCTAGAGCATGTTTATTCAACATGCTTCCTTACAGTAGACATCTTTAGTCTGGCATATATCTTATGTTATCCTAATATTATGAATGATTTTACTTGAAAATGAATTAGAAGTTCTGCAATTGGAGATATATCAGAGGTGCCAATATACCTGCAAAGCTTACCAGCACGTTAAGAGCATTGTCTTTCAGTTTAGTTTCACTAACTAGAGCTTTGCCTGAAGACTGGTGCCTTCATCCTTCCTTTCTAAACATAAGAATAAATTACTCAGCAACAGGCACAGCCGTTTATGCATTGCCCAGTGAATGCACACCAATTATGGTTGATCTAAATGTAATCTACCTCTCCAATTAGTTAAAGTGAGTGGCATCAATCCTGTTATTTTAAAAGATGACAGCTATTCCTGTCAGCCCACTGGCAGAGTGGTTGTGGATCTCTACTTTCAGGGAAAACCAAACAGTGATAAGATGCCTAACTTGAAGATGGGCAGGATAAGAGGTCCACACTTCTTACTGACTAACCGCAGATGGTCTCACTCTTTGAGCACTGGATGTTTGGACTCCATTTTCAAACACCTGATTCTTCCTGGTGTTTGTCAGAAGTAGGAACCTGGATTTCACTCGTTTAGGTGCTCTACTGAGCAGCTAAAGCTTAATATTGACATCCTTAGTTTTTATGTACCTGAATCCTCTCAAAAAATAATCGAATTTAGTAATAGCATATGAAAATACAGGAAGACATCTCTTCCACTATTTGGAATACATCCAATGTGCGTGACATGGTTCCATCACTTGGAGGTACGCACTATGCCACCTGAATTCATCACTTGGAGGTAAGCACCCTGCCACTTGAATTATGTTTAACTGAATTCTTTCCTCACATTCCTAGCTGTGGACAAGCAGCATTGCCTGAGCACTGCACAGCCAATGCACTCAGCTACGTGTGCAGCTGTGGGTGCAGAAAGCCAAGTGGACTTGCTAGTTGGCAGGTTCTGTTGGAGATAGCACAGCTGCAGATTTGATGTCCTGGGAAAATCAGCTGTCTGGGTAACCATTCAACACAAACTACCAAGGATATTTGCATGCACATACTACAGTGCATCTGTGAGGGCACTGGCAATGAGGCAGAGCGCAGACCCTAATGGCCAGTGTGAGATAAGTACTCATGCATCTTCTGATTAGCTAAAATACGACAATTTTGCCTTGACTGGAAAATGCTATGAACCTAGATGAGACCCGTCTCTATTGCTGAAAGTGAGAAGAAAGGGGAGGACTTCAGCAGAAAGTGAGATGCCTGTTTGAGGGTGCGTGCCCTTTGTAAGTGTGGCTGGGCTGTGGACCAAAGCAGGTCTTAGACTTGGGAATGACACAGACCTCTGCTATGTGAAGCCTTGAAGTGACGAAAGCCTTTGTTTCTAGCCAAGTGATGACTCAGTGATGATTTCTTACAGGTATACCTAGAAGACTCAGTTTCTCATCTTCTTGATTTCAGTACTTATTTTATACCTCAGACTTCCAAAGAATTAATTTTCCCTTTAAGACTGGCTGAATTAGTCACTGAGCTGCAATTGGCAAGGGTCTCAGGACAGTCCAGTAATCTCATTTCAGATGAACGCAAACGCAGTAGAAGTGAGAACTCTTCCAAAGCATAGGTGCTTCCAGCTTAACATCCCATTTACCCTTGTTCATTTGTCTCCGTTGACCAGAGGGAGAATGTGGGAGTAAGTCATTATAGCAGGTGAAATGTGAAGGTATGGAAAGGGAGCATGGGAAAGAGGCGTCTTACAGAAATCTGACTTTCAGGGCACCACAGGGCACAGCAGCCAGGTCCCAAACACTGAACAGAGATGCTCCTCCTTAGCCCAACCCAAAGCTGTGTGATGCTCTTGCTCTGTCCTCTAGCCCTCTACAACCGCTCTCCAGCTTTCATCATACACATCAAAAGGAATTCTAGAAGAAACAGATGCAAATAATCTAAACATAAATCCCAGCATATCAGGGACTTAGTATCAAACTGTGGGTGCTGGGGGGGAAGAGAAGGCTTCTTGGATTTCCTTGGGCATGGTGGTGATCCCCCAAGACTTCTGTGAGAAGGTGTCTCCCCTCTTTCTGATGATGAAAGTGGGGCTCACAGCTTGTTACAGAATTTGTGTCTGAGTGGCAAGGTTTCAAAATTGCTCAAAAGTCAACATGGAGTGAGTGGGAAAGGATGACAGAGAGACGGCTAAACCAAGCAGATAAAACAGCCCCACATGAAAAGGCATCCACTAGCAACTCTGACACCTTCCTCCTCCGGACACGCATTTGAATTCTGGCACAAAAAGTCCTCTTGGGTTAGCTGCTTTTGTGAAACTTCTGTCTAACAAACGGTCCACATAAATTCATGTCACATTTTAACTCTCCAGCTGAATGATTTGGCAGGAAGTGACCTATTTAAAAATGAATTTGTCACAGACATGAGTTTAGAGCTTAGAGATTAAAAAAATACACATAAGACTCAGCAATGGAAGACAAATTAGCCACGCCATAGAGGGGTATTTTACTTCAAGTGATTTGCAAAGCAGCACGAAAGGCTGTCCTTGCTACTTTCTCCCTTCCTCTGCTTTTTTTTCTGCTTAATTTGAGCACCCTTACTTCTTAGATCTCCCACCGATTTCGTCCTCAGGCGATTCGTTTTTTCTTTACCTCACTTTCAACTCACAATACAAATAGCTACATCCAACACTAAATTCATGGATGCTTGTTCAAAAAATGCTGACTTGTTTTTACAAGTCATTGCACAGGTTTCTTCTATGGATTATGGATTTAGAATGAATTCACCTAAAAATTGTGGAAAGTCATAAGCAAAATTTTTGAGTATTTCGAAGACTTCTGGATGTGATGAACTTCTGTTGAAGGTATGTGAGGAAGGAGAGAGATGCACTGAGATGCAACAAGTGCAAATAATGAAGAAGATAGTGTCATTATGGATTTGTTAAAGCTGTTTAACATGGCAATTAAAAAACTGGTAGTTGTAGTAATAGAATTTATTTAAATTTTGCTGAAATTATACTCTTTTATCCTGCTGATTTCTGAATCTATATTTGAAATGTACTGTTACTGAAAAATATTAATATTCAATGAATATATAACCATATAAATTATCTAGTTTCTAAAACAGAGTAAAAAAGAGGATGATTCATCAGTGTTTGATCCCAAGTTAAGAAACTCTTTCACTTAAGTGCAGATTGTAGCAGCCATGAGCAGCATGGGGGATTGGCAGAAGGACCCAGTGAGAAGTAAGCCTCATCCTCCCTGGAGCATTAGGTCTGGAAGTAGATTCTGGATGCAAGGCTGCCCAGCCTCTTGCCCAGGAACTGAGGGCTGCTGTTGCACATGTCTCAGGGATAAAAAAAGAAGAAGAAAGAGTGAATGGAACTGTCATGTCTGTTGCTTTCCCAGATAACCAAGAAGTGCTGCTTCCATGGTGTGGAACTGGGGTTGTTCCTCCTCCAGCATGACCATCCTTCTCCACTACCACCTGTGACAGGAGCCAGCCAGTGCTCAGTGCAATGAGAACAGGTTCTGGTGACAGGATCAGGTAGAAGATACTTTGGGTTGAAAATAGGCCAAAGGCCTGGCTTTGATGATCTATCTGCAAAATTTAATAAGACCAAGGCCCGACTTTGAGGGGTCTCTGAGAAATATGGTCCTTCCTACAGAAAAGCTTTAGAGAAGGTGTGCAAGGGCTAGATTAAAAGTCAGCTTTTGCTTTAACCTGTTGATAACTGAATTTAAACCACCCCTTTATCCTCACAGGTCACTGTGAAGTACTTTTCAAACATGCTTGCACAGCTGAAACAAAACACCTTAGAAAGTGAGCTCCAGATTCAGAAGGCTCAGTTTGGATCAAATCAACTGATTTATAAATATATTTGTAACCTAATAAGTATTCAGGAGACAAACAGGGTCTCTGTACCAGAACAAATTAATGTCAGCAGTTTTCCTCCAAGAGTGATAAACTTAGTTAATCTGAGGCATCTGCTCCTTGGCTGTGCTGAGTCCTTTGCACTGCAGTGGAAGTTCACATGGCTGATTTTTTCTGGTCAAGCTCAAACCAGTGCTGCTCACAGTCTGCCTCAGCTTCTGGAAATATTTTGTGCCACATCTCATGGTTGCCCCTGGCCGTTCAACTGGTGATGGCAAATATGGAAAAAAATGGGTTCATAGTTGAAAGAGACAGACGCTATCTCTGCGAGGCTAATACTGTTCCATATTTGCTATTAAAATGTGTTGTCAAAATGCCATTCACTGATGGTTTCTTTGAATAAAAATGAGCAAATACTGCATCTTTCATGCTTCCTGTGGTAAGGCATCTCCAAGTAGCTGCAAGTCCAGATCTTCTCCCTTTTGTTTTGAATGAATGCAGATCTAGAAATGCCACAGGGGCCCTTCTCACCAGCTTCCCCACAGCTCTTGCAGACAGAGAGATAGCTTTGCACAGCTTTGCTTCTGTCTCCCTGAGACCTCCAAATGGTTGAGAGTAAATGCTCTTTCTCCTCCAAGGATGTGATCTCTCAAGTAGCTCAAGAAGCATTTATTCCTCTTGGAGCTGATTGCCTCTAGAGCTAGTAGGCTGGGAGGGTAGCCTTGTCTGCACTATTTGTTTACATGATATGTTAACATTCAGTACCTTAATACCCTGATATTTATCTTCCTTTCAGCTCATCCCACATCTCATCCAGATGCCTAACTTAGTGTGGACAAAAGTGGTCCTCAGATCAGGGTTAAAGCAGCTTAGTTTAGGTAAGTGAGATGTAAGATGACAGAACAGCAATGGGAGTGTAAAAGATGACAGGGATCAGAAGAGCGAGGAAAACCATTAACCTTACAAAGTAAGAACCAAAGACCAACACTGCATTTCCAGCTCTTAGATCAGCCTTGCTTCTGCGTACATCTGCCCAGGAAAGAACATTCCTGTGGCAAGAAAGAAAGAAGGTCATCTCACTGCTCACTTTCTTGCCTGCCTGCGAGCACAATACAATTGAATCGATAACATCTAATTTCACAAGAAGAAGAATAATCTCTCATTCTTTAGGGATGGGGAGGAGAGACTATATGCATAGTTATCACATATGCGTCACATGCATTAATGTGCATAAGCACATGCTCTGAAGATGTACACCTCCATTAAGGGAAAAATTGCGATGAAAAACCTGTAGTGTAATAGTGTAAAATTTAAAATGCAGGTGAAAATGATTCATTAACCTGGCCATTTTAATTAGAAAATCAGAATGGTGGTGTGAGTTTCGCTGATTTTTCCAATGCCAGTTGGATGTTTTGCTAATAAATAATCTTACAATGTCAAAATCAATCACTGTTACAAAGATTCCTCATCTGTGATCAAATACATTCTATTTCCCCTGGAGACATGTACCTATGAAAAATTTAAGAGGTCATCAATCATGGTCTCTCTTTCCAAACTTTGTAAAGTTGTATATTTGGAAAGAACATTTCCAGTGTTCTTTTCACAATAAAAATCAGAGCTGAGGTCTGGCATGCTTACAGGACAGGATCACTGTGCTTATGTAGGCTGCATCTCATCTCTAATGTTTGCAAGTTACATGAAATAACTGGTCTGATGCTGTCTTTGTTATTTGCAGATCTCTAGCAAAATGATGAGAAAAGAGATCTCAATACATATGAGAATTAGGCTCTAGGCTTACATATGTAGCATATTATTGCATAGTATGAAGCCACTGAAGAGCAATGCCAGATGCATTCATTTCATGTCAAGAGCTCTGAAATTGTGTATACTTGAACAATCCAGATTTGCATGCTGCACAAAATCCTTACATGGTCACATGCAGTTGGCTATTTTCCCATAGCACATTAGCTGCTTGTTGATGGTGTAAGAATCTCTTGATAACAGTGTAGCACCCAATACATCTTATCACTACACTCTTGGACTTTTTACTGGAAAACAAAACATCATCATAAAATTCAAATAAACATTTCACAAGGATCATCATGCAGGATGCATCATATTAAACTCATCAAATCC
This sequence comes from Myiopsitta monachus, assembly GCA_017639245.1. Classification (NCBI taxonomy): domain Eukaryota; kingdom Metazoa; phylum Chordata; class Aves; order Psittaciformes; family Psittacidae; genus Myiopsitta; species Myiopsitta monachus. The sequence continues at coordinate 6,396,859 of CM029919.1, forward strand.
ACAGTTCTCTGAGTTATGTTTCATAGACAATTTCTTCCCAAATAGTGTTCCACTAGTGTTGAGATTTGGGCCACAACAAGCTCCTTTAATCAGCTCCTAACCTTGATTAAGGAAATGTCTGGATAAGAACTGCAGAAGCACCTTTCTGTGTGACATCCACAGGAAATGTCAGCCCCTATTTGGGTTACCTTGGGTCTAATGATTTCTTTATTTATGAACAAAAATCTTCGTGCTGGTTGCTAGAAATCACACAGTCTTACTGTAATAGGAGGGCAGGACCTGTGCCCTGAGCGTGCATAGAGCAGGGATATTCAACACAGACATCTTGTACCTGTGTGCTCTCTCTCATACTTATTCACAGGTGACTAGATTAAAAGCCACCAATATCTTATGTCAAAGTCAGGGGCAATTTTTTGCTGAAGTGAGGGGTTTGTTTTTTGTTTGTGCACAGAGGACATTTAACCTGTTCTAGTGCATCCCTAGGGCAGGGGCAGGGTAGCACAAAAGCAGGGGTTTGACCAGCTTCCAGGTCAAGATGTAGCTCTTGCTCCTTTATTAGAGCCTTCTACTTCCTCTTTATGTATTAAAAAAAAGAGAACTAAAAAAGTCTTCCTAGGAATCAGTGTTGCTCATTAGTCCAAGAAATCTCCTCACTTCCAGAGAAGTTCATAGCCTAATGTCTGGATACTGCAGGTCAAAGAAAGATTAAGCAGTCAATTTATTTTAGAAACTGAGAAAGAGAAAAATAAGCTTGACCTATTAGTCATTTTTTCACTCCCACCCAAACTATTAGAACAGTCTGAGATGAAGTACTTGAATCCATTAAAATCTCTGGTGAACAGAAAGGACCCCTGTTTAATTTTCCATCTCTTGGTCTCCCCAAAAAGCAAATCTCTGTGATTTTACAGGTCAAGCTATGATTGCATTCATTTTGACAAAAAGCTGAATTACAGAACAAATAGGGCTTTTAATTTCAAATTCATCATACTTATCACTGACTCCTGGATGACCAAAATTATCTTCACAGGAAGCTGGGAGTTCCCAGGTTTTATGTAACATATCAGCTTCATCAACACTCACAGGTTTGGCAAGCCTGGCATGATGCATCTGACCTTCTGCTCCATTGTCATTACAGTGAACAGAAATAGCCTAATGAAAAAAAACCAAAACAAACCTACAAGAAAACAACTTTCCTTGAAGGGTCTTCAAAGTTCACACATCAAAGGGAATGCTGCAGAGATGCAGCACAAAAAAACCTGACGGATTGGATTCCCAGAGCTGGGCAGTTTGTTGATGGATTGGATTCCCAGAGTTGTCCTGTTTGTTAATGGAGAGAATGAGGAACGTTCATGCTGCGCGAGGTCTCAGTAGAGGTGCCCACAGTGGGAGCTTGGGCTATATGAAGTCCCTCACCAGGCTTCTCCAAACCACACTTTTTCTCAACCACCCTCTCAAGCAGTCTGTGTTGACTACAGGGAGACCCAGGGATCATTAGGCCAGAATCTTATTTATGCACAGAGTGTCTATAGACCTCCCAGAGTCGGGAAGCAGCTCATGCCTGGCTGTTCTTTGGATAATGCTTCAGGTCCTGAGGAGCATTTCTGGTCAACAGGGAGGCCTGGTATTAATTGTGCCTTTATTTAGCAAAGAAGGTGCTGGCCCTGTCCCTGTATGTACAGTTATACGCTAATGAATGGTCCTTGGAGAGAAGGTTTACCACCATCAGCGAGGCCACCTTAATGATGGCATCCTAAAGCAAGCAGGTACCAGGGGATGATTCCAGCTGCTGAGCACTTCCTTCTTTCTCAAAAGAAGTGCTCTTAGCTCCTGTTAAGCTGCTCAGCCTCTGATTTAGGCTGTGGTACCACACGCCATGACAACACAGGTGCTGAGGGACCACCCAAGTTAACTGAGAAGACTTGTGCACAACTGACCTTGGAGAAAAAAAGATGAAAAAAATGTGAAATGGAAGATAACCTCAACAGTTGTCTGAGCCAAATGCCAGCAGCAATGCAAGGCTGTCGTAGGGGAAGGATGAAGGCAGGGATGTGCTGCTGGAGAGACTGGCTCACTTCCAGTGAAGGCATCAGCCCCATCAGAGCAGCCAGCCTGGCTGTGCCTACCGGCTGCCTTGTGCCGAGATCCTCAGCAGGAGCACACACGAGTGCTTCCCGGCTCCCCAGACCTGCACCCGCTGGTCCCGCCACGCTCCCCTCTGACGGGGCTGGCAGGACCTCCCCCAAGCACGGCCGACAGCCCCATTGCCTGGTCCGCCGGTCACCGCTCCCTGCTTTGGGCTGTCCCCGCTCACCCGACCCCAACCCACCGCTCGCCGCGGGAACCAGCTCTCCCTTCGGTGCAGGGACGCGGGGAGAAGCGAAAAGCGGTATCTGCATCCTGACGTCCGCATCTGCACCCTGTACCAGCGCCCCGCAGCCGCTGCCGTCTCCCGGGCGCGCCTTGGCACGGGACGGGGCGGTCCCGGGGGCCCGGAGCTGCAGCAGGAGGGGAAGGTGAGACGGGACGGGACGGGACGGGACGGGACGGGACCGGCCACCCCGGGCTCCCATCCTCGAGCAGCCTCGGAAGCACCGCGGGAGAAGGGAGGGGGCCGCTCTGCGGGGCGGGGTCTGTCGCGGGGCTGGGACGATAAAACCGAGGGTAATTTCGTTTAGGCAAATGAGGCTGCCTCAGCCCTCCCCGTCTCCAGGTATATAAAGTGGGGAGCGTACCCGCAGATGGCTAATGCGCACGGAGAGCAGCGCCCGCCCTCCCCGGTGCAGACGGTGTGTGTGCCTCCGGGGTCCTGTCCGTCCGCGTGTACCTGTATACGTGAGGATGCGCTTGTCTGCATGTTTGTGAGCATGTGTCTGCCTGTATGCATGTGTGTGGGTCTATATGTGTATGCATCATTGGGAGGGTGCCTAAACATGCTTATGTGACCACACATGCGTGTGTCTGTATGTGCAGGCATGGTTCTGTGCCTGTCCCTATCTGTGTATCTGAAGGTGCAAAATGTACCTCTAGATACATGTGTCTGTGTGTGTTTAGATGGCTGTATCTCTGGGCAGATGTGTTTATAACTAGATGTGTATGTACCTGGGTATGTGTGTGAGTGGGGTGAATTTGTGTGCGTGTATGTGGGAAGGTGTGAGTATCTAGATGTGTATCTGTGTGTGAGGGTGTGTTTATGTGTAACTCTAAGTGTGGAGGGGTGCCTCTGGATGTGTGCATCTATCCGTATGTCTACATGTAACTGCACATCTGCATGTGCGGGGTGTATGTATATCTGGACGTGTATGTGGCAGTCAGTGGGGTGCTGTGGGTGTGCAACTAGGTGTGTGTATGTGTGAAGGAGTGTGCATTCAGGTGTGCACCGTGGGGGGAAGGTGTGAGTGTGTGTGTGCAGGGCCCTGTGTGTGCACGCCCCCCAGGCTGGTGCCGGCGCTTCACCTTCTGCCTCCCGCAGGACGTCGAGGCGGCGATGAGACTCCCGCTGGCTTTCGTCGTGCTCCTCCTGGCCTCGGCGCGGGCGCTGGCCGAGGAGATGGGAACCTCCGACGACCTCAGCTACTGGTCCGACTGGTCCGACGGCGACCAGGCGAAGGTAAGCCCCGGCGGGCGCTGCGCGGACAGGGGACCGGTGTCGGGAGCGGCCGGGGCTCCGCTGGCACTGGCGGGGGGGGGGTCTGCCCTGAGCGCCGGCCGCTGTTACCCCGCAGGAGGAGCTGCCGCTGCCGCTGGAGCACTTCCTTCAGAGGATGGCCCGGAGACCCCGGCCCCAGCAGTTCTTCGGCCTCATGGGCAAGCGGGATGCTGGTAAGCAGGGCGGGGAGGGTGGGGGGGGGGGGGGGGCGGGCTCCGGCTCCCTCTCGTCTCCCCGCGTGTCCCTTCTCCTTGTGCCGCCCCAGACCTTAACAACGGTTACCACTCGGGTACAGCGTGATAAACCTTTCCCCAAAGGAGCCATGTAAGGTGTTCAGGAACGTGCTTTGATTTTTGCAAGTTAAATAGCAGATAAACTCACTAATCGGGAAAGAGCAGGCTTCACATCAAAGTGCTAGGTGCACACCTGTTACAGCATGTAAATACCAGTAAGGAGTATCGCAATAATTCATGGGTCAGGAATTGGTCATGCCACTGAATTGCCCAAATGCGGGTATCTGTTGTGTATACAATTATTGCTGTGATTTCTACATGTTTACCAGTACAAAAATTGATCTAAGAAACTGGAGCTAAACAGTTCTTAATTGTGTGGGTTTAGCTAAAACAAGTTTTTGTACTCATTTCAAAGAGAAATGCAGTTATAAACGATCACTTAGATGGAATATGTGTATAGCAGTTTCTGTATTTGATTCTTCAAAGCCTTGCAGTAGCATCATTTGTATGTGCCAATCCTTTCTCAACAATTCTTTTTTCCTTTTATTTTCCTCTTTCCTTTCCTATTCCAATCAGGATATGGCCAGATCTCTCATAAAAGTAAGTTTTAAAAAAGCAAATATCTTAAGTATTTTTAAAAGTATTCATATATTTAAATGAGGAGTAGGGTAGTTGAAGGGATTAGTTAGAAGGTAATTGGGTTCAGCTAAGGACTGGCAGCACCAGTGGTGGAGAAATACTCTGTTAAAGGATTCACACACACACACACTCCCGTACAGCCATGAGCCTGTACATCATCTGAGCTGCCACAAGCTTTGAGATTTCAATCCACATAATGTGTGGATGTTGCAGCTCTCTTATTTCCCCAGGGGGCATTCTGTGAGCCTTTCTCATAGGCAAGGCAGGCTTACTGCCAGACTTGGAGAGGAGCAATTAAGATGGCAAAATCTGGAAAATTAGAATAGTGAATTCCCAAATCCCCAGGAATGCTTCCATGGGAGAGCCCATGTCATCGCATGTGAGATACTGTATCCATGCTCTCAGTGTTGTCTGGGTGGGAATCAGACCCCCACTAACAGCAGGGGTTGATTGATGATGTGCTGCCATATAAATAACACATCTTGCCCTGTTAATAAGCGGCCCTCGGTTTGCATCTGGATAACACTAAGCAGGAGATGTTACCATCAGAGTGGTGTTCCCTTGTTCTGCACAGGGATAATTTTAATCTCTGAATCTATCTGAAGACACTTAGGTGCTGGAAGACTTAGTAAGTAAAACTGATCTCATATTCTGTGACACCTTCTCTGTTCACAGGGGTCAGTAACTGTCCCAGTGTTCTGTTATGCACAATGTCTTATCACTAGGATTATGTACTGGAAGAGCAGTTAAAGAGTCTGAAACAAAGCTCATGTCAGATAACCTGCTGCCTAAAGTAAAAAAAAATATAGTTTTCTGAAACTGCTTCAGCTTGAATTAATACCTGTGAGGTCTGAGGACCATTCGTCTTAGCCAAGCAAAATTCTTTCCAAAGAGAAACTTCTAAGTTTGCCTCAAAAGTCAGCTTAGAGAAAGAAGAACGTTTCTTTTTTCTTCTTTATCTGAAACTATGGCTAGCCCTATACCAGATACATGCTGTAGACCAAAACTTGAAGTAATTAATCCTCTACACATCCAGTGCCTCTAGGAGTACTAATGGGACAGGGAGGTAATATCTGAACTCATAAATATTCCAAAAATAGAGCCAGACTGTCTAGCTCAGACATGTCCAGACAGAGTCCTGTTTGCTTCCCCTTCAGTAAGGGCACTGCCTGACCGGTGAGGAAGATTTTTCTTCCACATTAGAGAAAAAAACACCAACAGGTGGAAGAGATGCATCACTCAGATGCAGGCTATACCAAGACACTGCCTTCTTGTGCATTTGCTCAAATCAATAGGAATTGCACTGCGAGAGGAATAAGAAACAGTTTTTGGCTGTTGTTTTTCCATTCTAATTAAATAAATAAATAAAAAACCAACCACAAAACAGAACAAAGTCTAATTAAATGAGGTGTCCGCCAACTGGCCTGTGCCTTGGTCTAACCTGTTTAGTCTGATTAATCAAACTGATGCTCATCCTCTGTTGTCCAAGTGGTATGAGCAACTAGTCTGAGAGATGAACAGTTTTGGAGCCTGTGTCTTCCTTCCCATAAGAACACATTGTCTAAGAGCCTGCCTATTTAAAATGCATTAAAACATGCCCAAATATATTTTTCAGGGCATAAAACAGACTCCTTTGTTGGACTTATGGGCAAAAGATCTTTAAATTCTGGTATGTATATGACTAAATCTGGTACTTGATGATATACAGCCTCTTCATTCTGTTGCCTGTTTGTTCTCTCCCAGCAGATGGAAGAAGCAGACTTTATATAGTGTAGACCCAGGGTTCTCTGAGAAAGGATCAGGATTTTCTTGGTTAACAAGGATGTTTCAGGGTCTGATTCAGTGCAATGCTCCAGGCGATCAGGCTGGTCTGAGCAGCTAGCAAGGTAGAAGTCCCCAGGGTGTTTCCCTTATTGCCCTGTCCTTGCCAATGTCATGTTTGCCTGAAAACGCAAAGGTAATTTAAGCTTGTGACCCCAAACCAGAGATGTCCCCAGGTAAAGGGATAACCTTTTCATCTCTGAAGATGATTATTCCTCAAACTTGGAACAGAAGGTGGAAGAGCATACAGCTGCCATTAACACCACCTCGTTCTGCAGGTTAAGCATTTCCAGCCTCTTCTAGGTTTTCATTTTACCTAATACCTCCCTCCTCCTCCCAACCCAGGGAACAAGCATTTTAAGCTTTGAACTGATACTGTGATTTTGTGTTATTTTCCCGTAGTATTCATATAAGGCAGAACCATCTCTCATGTGCACAACCCCTGTGGGTACCATCATGCTTCCACATACTGGGGGGGGGGAAAGCTATAGGGCCGCACAGCAGAAAACCCTCACTGTGAGCCATAAAGTGTCAGTTAATTCCCCAGAATAAAAATTAGAAAAAATTAAACCCCCCTAATATGTGCTTCATGTCTTCGAAACAGTTCTCACAATTTTGTTAAATGGAGGATAAAAGTTAAATTACTAGCTGACACCTTTATATTATGTGGATACACACTGTGATCTATATTCTGCAATTATGGTTGTCAGTAAGTTTTATTTTCAATTAAACCCTGTTCAGACTGGTAATATTGCTCTCTGCATCATCTTGCAAATTGCTATGTATCATGAATAATTTTGTACAATCTTATCTGTGGTGGCAATAGCTATTAAATGCATAATACCTGTAAATATATCTGCTATTACGAAAGCAAATAGCCTGTAAGTAATGAATTGCGTTTGGTTTCCACTGGGATTAAATCTACATTAATATGAGTATGTAAAATACAGCAGATGTTTAAAAAAGGTAAAGGTTTTATTGCCCTGATTTCAAAATTGCTGATACAGTCAGGATACTGTTGTGTGGTTTGTATAACAAAGGGAATAATGAAGTCTTACCCTGCTGGGCTATGTAATACCTGCCTGACAGGTGAAACCAGAATTCACTGCTTTTCTGCCCAATTCCCCGAGAGGAAAATGGTAACAATTCTGGTGTGCTCCTCTGGAGGAGAAAATAGGTCCTAAAGACTGCGTAATCAAAGCAAGATCAAGAGTACATGCAAGGACAGTCCTTGCTTCTTCCTACTGGAAGACATTTAACTGCACAGGACCTTTTCTTGGTGCCATGGTTTTCTTCTGCAGAAAGCCCGAGTGCCCCGGCAATGTGTAGGAGCTTATGGCACCCTCCTGCTGGGTATGAGCGTGGTGCTGATTTAAAGCATCGTGTGACAGAGCAGGACACCAGGATGTTCTTGGGTCTGACAGTGACTGCCTCCCAGGCTGTGAAGTCTGTTGTATGAATGCTCCAGGTAGAAGCTAGGAAACACACATGCACAGTAAATATACTGTAACAGTCCATATGGGGGAAGCTGAACTCATTTTGCACTTACGGTGAAAACTGAAGCATTATTAAAGTGTCACTGATCCAAAATTCCAGCTCCTTGCAGAATGCAGTGCTGAATCCCCCCAAAACTAGCTGTGTGTTTGCAGGAAATGGCTAGGCATGCATAAGTTCTATGAAAGTAATTCTCCCTTTGGGTGGAGGCAAAGGTGATTCTGGTGACCAGCTACATTGCCTGATGGTCAGGCTCTGCCCAAGAAAGGCTCTCTGGGTTTTCCTCTCATTTTAAAAGAGCAAAAAGGAGAGACGTACTGCTCCTAAATGCTAAGTATGTTACTGAAGCCTATTTTAGGCTGCAGTTAGTCCGCTGCAGGGTATTCTGAGGTTCGCTTAGCTCCTACTGCAGAGTTTAGTAAAAGGCATCACTATGTGCAGGGATTGTGTACAGGGAGGGTTTAAACCTGGCAAAGAGCTGACTGTGCGGGACAGAAGGTGGCCACGTCAATGCGGAAAGGTTCTACCCACGAACTGATCCTGGTGCTCAGATCCCATCAGTTAGATGGTTTCCTGGGAGCTAAAGAGGCTCAGAGTTAATACGCTGCACCATTTGCTTCATTGTGCTTCATTTTTTTGCAGGATCCTCTGAAAGGAGCATAGCACAGAATTATGAACGGAGGCGTAAATGAGACATCCCTGGGTATTATTTATTAAACTTCATTTGTTCTAATGGCCAATGCAGTGTAATATAAACTAACCACTGTATGGAATAATTATTTATTTAATAATAACTGATGGGTTGGCTTCTGTTTTGGTTTGTTGTTTGGGTTTTTTTGAGTTGTACATTCAATAAAATGATTATTTTTCATATTGTGGCAGTGACACATGGTGTGTAGGTGAGTTGTGGTTCCAAAAGGACCGGCAACCTTGGTGACGTCTCACAACAAAGCACATAATTTGATATGACCCATAAAGTTATGTTCAGTAAACGAAGAAAATATTCTTTTGTTCATTGAAAGCAAGTCTTATCAGCTTCACAGCCAGTGCAGAACAGAGCTGATGTACAGTCTAGTGCCTCAATTTGTTTTCATGGTTTATAATGTACTGTAATTTCCATATCAAAAAATATATTTGTATCATTGCAGCATGCTTTATGTTTGTGACTACGTATCTATATATTTTAAAAAGGGGTGGGTAAGGTCCAATGGGAATCCAAGGTCTTCATTTCATAGTCTGGAATTTTATGATAGCAACATTTTAAATAAAAACTACTCTGGGGCTTTTGCAACAGACTTTCTCTGGTGACAGTGATGGAGTTATTTCCCACCTTGGTCTGGAATGAGACTTGGATCCAAGTGACAGTGGTCCGAGGCTGGAAAGAAATAACAAATTACTGACTTCCTTTTGCAGGGAGGCTGTAAGCATCCTAGTGTGGGTTTGGCAAATGTCTGGGAGACTTGCTACTGGAGACGAGCATTCCTGGCATTGCTCCAGGTCACACAAGGTGCTGTCCCTCCTAGACGTGATGGAAATCAAGAAGTGTGTTGTCTGAATGAAAAGGGCACAACGTAACTCCCAGCTCCAAGTGGAATAATTTGCTGTCGGATGCATCCACTATTGCAGGTTCATTACTTGAAAGCCAACCTTTCAAGAAATTCTAGACCTCAGGTTTGCCATAAAAGTACCTATTGGCTTGAATCCACACAATATAAGAGAAAAACTGTGAGTGGAATTATCTTTTTAATTAAAAAGTCAGGCTGCTACATATACAGGACCATCCCAAAATGCTATATACCTCTTACCAGATGCCAAGGCATCTGGAGATCTATAGTCTTTCCACTTGCTAAAAGCGATACTTCTCTGACGCTATCATATAAGCTGTCATCACGGATGAACCAGCAGTGAAAGCAGCGTGAACAAATCAGATTTCAAACTCAGTAGTACAAAGCACTTAACCGGTTGGTTTCCATTTTGGAAGTGAACTCAGCAGCCTCTGTTTTCAAGCTTACCTGAAGCACCCCACAACCGAACCCGTTAAGAGCGGGTGGGCATTGGCCCTCCCTCCTGCTAGGTTAGGAGCAGTGCCTAAGCCTGCACATGGTTTAAACAGACCCCACTTCCACCCAAGTAGGACTGGCTCTAGCGGGGTGAAGGACTGGGAGATGGGAAAACGGAGGCAGACTAGTGACAGCGCTTGTGTCTGATATACAGTGGTTGTACAAGAGCTCTGCCAGCTCTACATTGTGCCTGGGTTAATTTTCAAACTAATTAACTTCTGTGTGAGCTCCCACTGATCTCAATAAAGGGGGAACATTGCTGAGCTAACAGCATGGCAAAAGGACTGTGGAAATGCACATTGAATAACAGTGGAGGGGGACAAGAAAGGAAAAGCTTTAACATGCTGTTTCGCAAGCCCAGAAGCCCATGATGCTCCCAGAGCTCACAGCCTGTGTGTGCTAAATTGCTAGACACAGAGAAGAAAGAAAAAGCCCACTGCTCGCTTCCTGCAGCCTGCAACCCTCACTAACCTCCCTGCAGAAGCAACCACTGCCAATGTTTGCATCCAGAGGAAGCCACACATAACTGAGTGGGCTTTAAGTGTTTGGCGGGCAGCACAGGTACTAGTTAGCAGCACCCAGCAAAGAGCTGGGACTGAATTTTCTGGCAAAATCAGGGAATCTCCAAATGGTTTGGGCTGGATCTTTAAAGATATCCAGTCCAACCCCACTGCAATCAGCAGGGACAACTTTCACTACATCAATTTCTTCAAAGCCCCATGCAGCCTGGCCTTGAACACTGCCAGGGATTGGGCACCCACAGTGTCTCTGGGGAACCTGTTTCAATGTCTCACCACCCTCATCATAAAGAATTACCTCCTTATATCCAATCTAAATCTACTCCCGCTCAGTGTTCCTTCTCCTGTCTCTACAGACCCTGGTGAAAAGTCTCTCAGTCTGTTTTACAATCCCCTTTTATATATTAAAAGGCCACAATAAGGTCTTTCCAAAGCCTTCTTTTCTCCAGGCTGAACAAGCCCAGCTCTCTCAGCCTGCCTCCATAGCAGAGGTGCTCCAACCATCGGACCACATTCCTGGCCTTCTTCTGGACTCACTCAAGTTGGTCCATGTCTCTCTTATGTTGGGAGCCCCAGAGCTGAACGCAGTACTGCAGGTGAGGTCTCATGAGAGAAGAGTAGAGGGGCAGGACAACCTCCCTCGACCTGCTGGTCACACTTCTTTTGATGCAGCCCAGGATACGGTTGGCTTTCTGGACTGTGAGTGTACACTGAAGCCAGTTCATGCGGAGCTTCTCATCAACCAACACCTCAAGTCCTTCTCCTCAGGGCTGCTCTCAAACCAGCCTCTGCTCAACCTGTAGCTGTGCCTGGAATTGCACTGACCCAGGTGCAGGACCTTGCACTTGGCCTTGCTGAACTTCATGAGGTCTGCGCTAGCCCACCTCTCAAGCATGTCAAGGTCCCCCTGGATGGCATCCATTCCCTCCAGCTTATCAACTACACCACTACCATTTTCTCCAGAAGGAAAGGCTAACCTTCCGGGCATCAAAATATTCTCCTGTTACGTGGCTGTATGATGAGTGGTTTTAATTTGGAATTTGAAACAACTCATTGTGATTTCTGGTGGCAAAATAATGAGATTTGCACTGATTTAGCTTTTAATCAATAAAATTATAATTGGCATTGGTTTATATGCTTGTACAGACATACATTCCTATGCTAGAAATCAAACACACACCAAAAGGCACAGCCTGAAATGTTCCAAGTGACTCAACCAACAATACCAAAAACCTCTCATCGTATTTCAGCACCAGCAGGGACTGTTCATCCAAGCTGGGCTGCACTGGGGCTGTGGGGCCATGCTTGCCCAGCAGGGTCTGGGCAGATGTAGAGGTGCATGAATAGCACACACCTGCAGGCATCGAGACCAGCAGCTGTCTGTCCCCACGGCAGGCACACTCCCACTAACCTCCTAGCCCAAACACTTCCCCTCACAGCCATCCTGGAGCATCAAGCAGGGATTATTCTTATTTCTGTTTTCAGTCTGTAGTAGTAAGTGATGTAGTTTATACGTTAGTGAGTACTTCAAAGAGACTTCTTAATAATTTCTGTGGGTTTTAACCTCCCTCCTGAGGCTCCTTCAGCTTTTAAACACTTTTGTGTTGGACAGCATTGCTTGCAGCCCCTGGCAACTGGTGCCTTGGATGGCTGGGCAATGCCAGCTCTCCAGCTCCACTGCAGGTTTTGGACAGGCTCCCACTAAATCTCCTCATCTTTGCAACAGCCAGCCTCAATCATGACACAACCTCAGCTCTCCTGTGATGGCAAGCAGTCTGACATCCCTCAAGCTACATAAGCGAATTGATAATGGTGCAGCAAGGGCATCTGTCAGCAAAATGCAAGTGGGCTTTAAATGAAGCAATAAAAATCTTTCTAGGAAATGAGCACAGAGAGTAAATCCAGGGTGGTGCTGGTTACTGTCCCCACTGGGGAGGTGCTATAGGCAGTTTGACATCACAGCCTGCCTCCAGCATGCTCTGCCCCCTTTTTGCTTCTCTTCTCCCCTCAAAATAAGTCTTTTATGTGCATCAAGACAGGCATCTGCTCTTCTGATAGGCACCATCTCCCCTACACAGGGGCTCCCCTTCCCCCAGACAGAGGATGCTGAAGTCCGGTCTCAGCAGCCTGCCTTGCGCAAAATGTGACCCAGAGGACCATTGCTCTATTCATCATCTCCATCTCTCTGCTGTTGCATGGAGACTGGTCCTCCATAGTGCAGATGTAGCCAAACATATCCTGAAGAGCCAGAGCCATTGCACACTTGGCCTCCCCACAGACCGGGGAGCTACGCAAGGAGTCTGATCCCACATATGCACCTCACCAGGCAAGCATGGGCTCTGCAGCGCTTAGCCTGCCATGAGAAAGCGCTTTGCTGTGTTCGTGACAGGAGGATGTATCTTTCAGCATGGTCCTAACCAAAAGAAAAGGAAGAGTCTGGAAACCTTTAGAGGGAACCCAGCCCTCAGCCACTAGCTAGAGCAGAATAACATCAAAAGGGCTTTTTAAATTATTAAAGTGATTCTTAAAAATGCTCTTTATTCAGAGTATGCCAGTAGCAGCTCCGTCAGAGTTACCAAGAGACATTATTTCAATGCAGACTTTGTCCCTCTACCTTCTTAAACTGCAGCTTGGATAACTGCTTTAACATAAAGAGATACTGAGCAAGTCCCAGTGCAAACTTCGCTAATGACCAAATATTTTCCTGATGAGCCTGAACAGTTCCCTTAGCCACAATATCGCAGACTGCGTTAATGAACATCTCCCACAGCGCAGGGATGAGAGCACACTGTGTTGCACTGTCAAGATGCAGCCGCCTGCAATTCCAGATACACCTCCGTGTCCTCACACTACCTCCAAAATGGCTAGCTTCCCTTCACAGGAAATAGTCATTACTGGAAGAGTAGGGATTCTTAATACCCTCCTCCCTTGGCTGCTAGCAAGTATACAAACATCCTCAACTCTATCTACATCTTTCTGGGGAGACAAGCAGACTCTCCTTGTATTATTCTCTCAGTTTTTGAAAGAGCACAGACAGAAACATTTGTTGACAGTAGGGGCTGTATGAAATTAATGACGATATCCATTCATTAAAAATTATCACTGCCTCATCTCTGACAGATATCTGGCTTCTGTCAGAATAAAGCAGCAACTCGTCAGCTCAGAAACTCCTTTCTGAAGAGATGCACGCAGAGCACATGCAACAAACAGCACCTTTTGTTTTCTGCGCCCATCTCCAAATTAAACAGTATCACCACTTACTGCACATAGAAGACATGAAATGTGAACAGAATGTTAAAAACCTGAATGCTTTGTGTGTCATGGTGCTTCGCACTCTCCCAGAAGCCTGGAGAGAGGAAGCCCAGCAGGGTAAGGGAGCTTGGCCAGAGGTAACAACAGTGGTTGAGCTAGAAATGCAATGCACAGCTTGTACCCGAGCAGCCACTTCTGCAAAGTGCTATGTAAGCACAAAGGAACTTAGAAAATGGTAAAGGATGAGGTTGAATGTTAAGAAAATCTCTGACAAACAGTAGCAGCTACACTAATAATATTTTTCCTATCTAAACCATTTCTTACGCTGTTCTTTCAGAAGCATAGCTGTAATAGTTATAAGACCTACCTGTACCACCATATGTCAATATACTTTTAACATTGTTTTCTGCATGAAGTATTTTGTCTTGAAAACACTTAACCAAGCAAACAGAAGAACACCTTTAATCACAAACATTCAATTTTGGCACAGCAGAAATGCCTTTTCTTTTCCCACTTATAATACTCAGAATACAATACAGCACGTTGCAATTCTGTGTACCAAAACATTCAAATTGAAGCAATACCTTCTGCAAGCAAGTCTTGGTTTGAGAAGATACACATTAATTACTGGAGGAACATACAGTGTGGCTACATGAAGACTGTATTTAAAAAATGCTTATAATTCAGCAAATTTAAGGCAGTGAATGTTTCTAATTCACAAAAGACATCATAGCTGGTTTGTGAGATCTGAGCATTTGCAGCCTGGATTCTGGTGGTGCCAACTCAGCCCAGGCAAAGCCTGCACCGAGTGGGCATGAGCATGACCAGCCCATGGCACCAACGAACCTCACCAAAATGGCACACGGGCAGAAGACAGCACTTCAGAACGCATTCTTGAAACATAAGAATTCTGATGTCTGCAGATGGCAACCTGTTTACACACAGTACATCTTCCCCATGCTTCCTTACCCACCCAATTTCAGCTTGAGGAAACAATCAAAGCTTCCTGCCCTGCCCTCCCAGGCTGCCAAAGGAATTCCAATTAGTGTCAATTGGGATAATAGCTGTATTTGCATTTTTAAGCTATTATTAGCAAGTTGTCAGTCAGCCCATAATTTGTATCACTTTGGTATAATGAGTATTTAAATATTTAAAAAGAGAACGTTCTTTTCTACCACCCCCTTCTTTTTTGTGCTAAAGTAATAATGGTTTTAATCAAAAGTAATTTGTATTAATATACATTTTGCCCCAGGTGTTAAGAGCAACGGTGAGAGACATTAAGTAATTCAGTTTATTAATACAGGCAACTATTTTTGCCCTTGATAGTAGCAGAAATGGAGGCTGCTTTTGCAACCAGATCATTCTTACTGTCCTCTTGGCCTCTGTGAGATGATTATGGTGTAGGAATTGAGGTAATTACAATAATTTTACATACCTGGAATTATAATTCTCTAAAGGACTAAATTGGGCCAAATTACTCTATCACCTATTTAGTGAAAATTCCTCATTTAAGCACTCTGTAACACACACACACAGAGAAAGTCCAGAAGGCCTCTCTCCAGCGTGAGGCTACAGCGGGTGAAAGGTTGTGCTTGCCAAAGCGGACACTGCTATTATGCCACTGATGGTCACTGGGGGATGTTGTTTCCTGGCAGTCTAGATGCTCAGGTACACACAGTCTGCTCCTGTTTGCCATCAGCACACAGGGCTCATAAAACAACCGGACTGGCCCATTGATTAGGTTTTCCAAATTTACATGAGGCACTTCATTTCATAATGCATGTACATATGCATTTTTAAGAATAACTCTTTTGAGAAACAAGCAGAGGTATGGCCCTGAATCTTCCTGATGTGTATCTGCAAAAGTCCCCAGGACTCACAGTGTTCTCTCTTTTTGACTACCTGAAATCGTGCGATCCACATGTTAACCATGACAAAGATAGGAAAAAAAACCCAAACTCTTAACATCTTCAGAGGTAAAGTTAACATTCCTCATTCCACAGCCCAGTATCATCTTCCATTTTCCTTAGAACTGGCGTTTTATATCTGTTCTAACTGAACTTTCTGATTTCTAACATAACTGTTTTTTAATTACTTTCAAACTGAATACTGAATGCCTTCAACACTAATGCATTCAGCTCTTAGCTGCCCTCTCACCTGCAGCACCAGCATGAGAAGCTCTGCACAGTTATCTTTTGAGCATGATCAATTAAACAACATTTTTCTGCTTGGCTTTATCCCTTTTCGAATGTAGCACTTATTACATTCCCTTCCACAGAGCTCAAACACAAATAGCAGTGACAATTGTGTGTGAAGGAACCGGCTAGGGAGAGGGTGCCTGCCTTGGGAAGGAGCTCCTTTGCGCAGACCCGCTAACAGCGGCTGCCATCTGCTGGCTAGGAAATAAAAGATATATTGAAAAGTCAGGCCTTGAAGCAACCTCTCCATCCGAATTCAAACTTCTACCTGCTCCTTTCGGCCCACTGGAGGAAACATGTCTGCCTGTTGGCTTCCTTGGACCAGCACAAGGGGGAAACCAGTGAGGCTGCAGAGCCGAGCCATCTGACCAGCTTGCATGGGAGAAATCCCAGTGTTGGGTGGGCTCTAAGGTACCGTCAATGTCCTTCGTGCAGCTCACAGGCACCTCAAAGATACAGTGCAGGAAAAACTAGCCGCCCATCTAGTTCTCTCTTGCTGGAAGAGTTTCCAGGCAACTAATAGACGGAAAGTAGCACAGAGAGGACTGGGTGAAAAACCACAAACAGATCTTGGAAAGCACCTACATCTATGTGTCCCCTCCCTAGCTATTACCCCTTATCAACTTGCAAGAAACCACCACCACATAAAACACTTCTTTCCTTTGTCTTTTCTCCTTTCTCAAGCTTTGTAAATAAAAAATTACTCACTTAAGTTAAATTAATTCTATATTTAAGTAAATAAAAATGTTGTGCATTGCCTGCGCTCAAAGCAAGGCTCATTTAAAAGTTTCTAAGACTTTCCTAATCACAGCCTTTACATCAACTATAGCGTCTACGTAGATATACAAATATCTCATATGTAAACAGAAAACTACAGTCCCTGAAATTGCAAATGAGGAACACAGGAGTGACAGGCACGGCACAAGTGATAAATGTGCTCTGGCTATCCCGAGGAATGTCACTGAAGAACAGCTTACCTTGCTACCAGCCCCTCTCTCCTTTCAATAGCCAGCTCAAACATAGGCTTACCTTGCATTAAATCCTCCTATCGCTCATTTATTAATGGAATCAGACATTAGGTCTGTGTCAGAACAAAAGACCCCTCAAGACCCTCAGTGTAATAGTTTTATATTCTACTTAAAACCACAATTTACCATATTTTACCTCAGTTTTGAGTAGAGAAACGCAACAACCTTGACTGATAGTCTGTATCTGAATAAAATTATAGCACTCATTGAGGAATTAAGATTTATACCTTTAACAAAGTAGCAAACACAGTAGTTTTCCCCTGCACATCAGTAGAAAGCTAAAATAATTAGGGTTACCAGTCTAGCATTAAACCTCACCATGTAAATGCCCAATATCTTAGGAATTTAACAAATTAAGGTAGATTTCCTTGAACACCTGACAATGTTGCAGCAGAAAGTACATGTGAGTAATGACCTTAAAATGTGTTGAGCTTACTTTTACTTCAGGCAAATGCTATTTTCTTAACATCTCAGCCTTGGGAAATTTACAGTGAGTAGTAAACCCTATCTTTACACATCAGTATCTAATCAACATGCTCTATACTCCTCTCCCAAGTCAAAATATACTTCACTGTGTCAAAGAAATCCAGAAAGACAATCACATGGACCTTATGTAAAGAAGGCTGTAGGAACACACCTCACTCATCTTATATTCATAACTAAATAGTATGTGTAAGTTTATGTCAAAATATGGCCACTACTGGCCATAGCTGGAGTGTTCATGGGCTCTATGTTACCACTAAGAGGATCAGTAATGTTTCTGGAAGGGATATTCAAATGCAGGATTAGGGGGGAGTAATAAGTAGACAGTCATTTTATAAAGATTTTAAACCAGAATTGTTTATATTTTTATCTTTCACATAACAATTCGCTTTGGTTTCTGATTCAAAAGGGACGCTAAACTACACTTATATTCATAAACAGCATAACGGCAATCAAGTCAATCTGCAGTACGCAAGTATATTTCTTGACAAAGCTTATGTTTAAGGTACCTTTAAAAAAAGCAGCTCCCATGCCGAAGTAGTCAATAAAAAGTTGGCCTGGGTAAAAAAACATGTGTTTTTCAGTAGGGTATTCGAAGTTCTTGTGGTTTCTAAGGACGACTTTTTTCCATTTTTCCAAGCAAGATGTCCAATCCCATTGTCTTCAGCGATGCCTCGTCCGACCAGAATCTGCGGTTAATGAGGTTGGTTCACCACACATTTGATCCCAATCAGGAAACACAATCTACATTTCATCACACAGGTGGAAAAACTCTCACATAAGAGAAAAAAATCTTAAAATACTTCGTCATGTAACTTCCATCAGACTGACACAAATCACTCTGTTAACATTCTATTTTTAATAATAAATAAACTTAAGAATTGAAACCCTTGAGTCAGAAACAAAGGCATAACTTGGCTTCTCTTGTCTCTTCTGCTCTTTGGTAACAGTCACAATGTCTTTAGACTGCTGATATATTTAAAAGATTCAAACCAGCCGACTGGTAGCTTTACAATAACAAAGAAAATTCCCGTTAGTTTAATTGAGTAACACCCAGCACCACCACTATGATAAATACTAGTAAGCATCTCTGCACAGCTATGACTATTTAAATACCTCTTTAAAACCAGATCAAGGTTCTCAGGAATGCGTAGAAAGACATTCAGAATAGAACAATATAGACAGATTATCCAAATCCCACAGCCAGGAACACCAACCACTAAATAGTCAAATTCCCCTTGGCTCAGAGGGCCTGCAGCAGTTTGTATCACTTAGTCTTACTCAAGTCCTCAAAACAGAGTTCATGTTATATATTAAATATAACAAGGCAACTAACTAGCAAGGCAAACTAATACAGTCAAGGTCACACAAGGAACATAGCTGCCAAATAAGGCAGCTCCTTGTCCATAAATTATCTTCCCATGAATTACAAGGTTTTGGTACAGCAGGGTGAATTTTAATAGTACACTAACCACAGAAAGCTCTTATTTCCAACAGCATTGCCAAAATGCGTCTTAAAGACCACTTAAGCTTTAGGTTTGCATTGTTTGTTTTTAAAACAGAGTGCATGCAAATTGCTTGCAAGACTTCTGTTTGGGGGCTTGTTTCGACAGCCTACTCTTGAGTAGCTGACTTGTAATGTTTCAATGTGCGAGCAGAAGGATCAGTCGCTTTAACCCATCTTGGCATCCAGTAGTGGGGCAGCCAGTTGCTTTGCCCTGGGTAGTGCTTTTCAAAAATCTGCCGGTAGTAATAACTTTCTTTTGTTTTAGGAGGATTGAAAGGATATTTCTCCGCTGCCTTTTCCAGCAGAAAGTCATCAACCTGTAGATATAAGCAAAACTCCAGTTAAGCTGCAAATACATTTAACTCTTTACAAGTCAACTTGCTGCATGATAAAAGACATACAAGGATTCCCCAACGACTGAATGCACAAAGTTTTTAAAAAAAACAATAAAGAAGTACACTCTGTTCCAGAGGCAGAGGCTTCTGACAGATAAATCTCTGCCACCCTTGATCTTTATGAATACATAACTGCATTTCCATTTCTCTTCGGGTTACATTCACCTTTGTTAGTAAGCTCACAAGAACTTCCTTCCTATCCTTCTCTTTGCTGTGAATCAACCAGAACAAGTCTGTTTGCCATGTGAGTGGCTACTTGGGAGGCTTTTTTCAGCTCACAGAGAGCTGTTGACTATGCTTTTATAACCAAGCTCTTAGCAACAAAAGACCTGGGACAAAGAGGCAAAGACATCTGCAGATGCTAAGCTGACTAAGAAAGGGAGGATGAAAAGTTGCACCTGTTGAGGCAATTTCTAAAGCAGCTTCAACTGCCAACATGTTGACCAGCTCCTCACAGCCACGAAATAAATTTGCCCCACTACTCCAATGCAGGCTCAGAGCAGGCAGCAGCAACACTGTGGCCCAACTACTTTCTTGGATGCAAAGAAAGAAAAAGGGAAATAAGCAGTTGGTGGTAGGACAACAAGCACCCACCCACAGGCTTGACTACACGTATTTTTGTGTAACAGTGCTCTGGTGTAAACTGGGTGTTATTCCTTCCTCTTGAGAATTAAACTGCCTCTGTACATCAGAGATTATTATCTTTTGTCCAAAGTCAAAATACTGTAGGTCTTCATTGGTTAGCAATGCAAGCAGAGGCTTTAAAAAGCAAAAGGGCTTAGACAGGCGTGGCTGGGAAAAACAAATGAAGTAAACAAGCAAGGACATTATAAAGTCATTATGCTGTTACTCAGCAGAGTAAGTTCATGTAAGCGCTTTCAGCTGAAGCAACTGCTTTGTGTGTAGCCCAGAAATTGGGTTTGCCTATACAATCTAATTTGCAACCTAGATGCTTAAATGCTGTTCACTTCCTTACACAGTCATTTCTATCAGGCTTTAACATTTCTTTCTGTCTAGGATTTCAAATGCCTTTAACCAGAAGACCATTAGAAGACAGAAGACCGCTGATTAAAGTTTATCTTGCTGCTCCACCATGAAGCTCAAGTTTTTATCATACCCAGATTTATTCTCCCAACTAAGCATGTGAACTGCCTCCCCCTGGCAGCCATATCTAATACACCTAAATGTGAAAGACAAAAAAAAGTAGTATTGTACCTGTTGATCAATATAGTCCTGAAGAATAGAAAACCAGGATTTCTTTACTGATGCTATACCATCACTGAAAGCTTCTTTGGGTCTCCAGAGTATTTCTTTGGGAAGCAAGTTGGAATCTTCAAAGGCCTGTCTCAGAAGGTACTTTTCAATACCATTCTGTTTGCAGAAGAATAAACAACGTTGTGAGTCTTACCAATGGCAGTATGAGCATTTGGTTTCAAACGTGTAAGAAGTAGTTTTCTTTCAGAAGGTTTGGTCAGAAAAGGGCTTCAGCAGTCCAACAATCCAGCAAAATATTTAAAAGTATACTTAACTTTGGGTAGAGAACATAACCACTGAATTCAGCAATTTGGTCATGCTTTGAATACAAACCCTTTGGTCCAACCCTAGTTTTACGTACCTTTGGGATTCGCAGTTCTGCTGGTAGAGATAAATAATAAGAAGTAAACCGGTGATCCAAAAATGGGACTCTCAGCTCAAGACTAAACAGGGAAAAAAACACAAAAAGATACTGAATTAAACCAACAAGCCATACACTTACAGAATTCTCTACTGTTAAGCATTCCCTGTACTCCATATAAACAAGCTTTTCTGCTTTTACTTTGGACATTTCACTTGCATATTCATGACTATCCGCATTGAATTCATCAATTTGTAAAGTTAAGTAAAGATTTAATACAGATATCAATGATTTATGATGCCATCTGCTGGGCAGCTTCTAGCACAATGAATTTAAAGACTACAGTCCTGCAGGATTTGCAACAACCACAGGTACCATGTAGGCAAAAAAAACATTGGAAAACAAAAAAATCCTGTTGCCCCCAGAGGACTCCCAAGCTGCTCACTGAGATTTGCAGCTCAGCATTGTAAAGACGGCACAGAATCAAGCAAAGCTTTTTGCTCTATCATTTTTGAAATCCACACTTGTTTGTGCTCTCAGGAAACAAACTAAAAGGAGCCACATGGACACCATTAACCATTAAGTTAATGATTCTGCAGCATTTACTCACTTTGTCTCCTATACCAGTGGCAGTTATACATGCACAAAGTCTTCTTCCTTATATTCTTACACATACCATGACTTCTAATGACACTGAAGGCAACAGATAGAATTATAGTAACTGTGTCTTCAGTAGGAAGACACCCCTCAGTGTGTTTCTTCTAACCCTAACCCAAAAAAACCTCAAGAAATGGCAATTCTCCAAAAAGCAGCCAGAGTGAGATATTAAATAACCTTGGATATGAGGCCAAATTTTTCAACCCAAATCAAATTATGAGGCAAATGGCAGGACTACTGCTTGTCCATCTTTTATATAGGAAGGAGAAATGTAAGAAAGTATAAAAAACTAGGCAAGTCATTTTGTGCCAGGATCAATATACCACACAAGTTTCCCAACAGGCAAGTTATTTGCTTTGCCAGAAGTACTGTCTTTTTCTAATTTACAGCCATTTCCCAACAATACTTACTACAGTCATCTACCTGACTCAATGTACATACTAAGTTCTTTTAATTCTTCATACGCATGCTGATTATCCGATTCAAGATTCCGCTGTCTGAACCTCAGAAAAAAACAAAGCCAAATATGACTTTGCCTTCCCTCCTTAACCCTACAGATTTATATTTCTAATTCACTGCTTCTATGAAGACCAGTACAATCCCAGACAAAAGATATTTCCTGCACCAGTTGGCAACGCAGTGGGCCCTATAGTCACAGAGAATGGATTAAATTTTGCGGTGTGTGGTTTGCTGTTGCTTAAATTCCTTCAAGCTGCAAATTGCTCTAACAAAGAGGGTGGTGTCTCGAGTTATATTAAGATACACAGCTCAAGCACAGTGTGGGGTGCACCCCATTTGCTACTACTACTCTGAAGACCAATGATCACCTTCAATTATTTTAAACTTAGATAGTAGGAATAAAATTATCCTGCACTACAATATTCTGAATCACTTAGTAATTCAAACAGTACCAGCAAGTCAACAATTAACTGTTGTGTTTTCCTCAACAATAACAAAACTTTTATGATTTTCTTAGGCTTTTAAATCACAGAAGTCCTCAGCATCCAAGAGAGTATGTTTTACCCATGTGCTGCAGTAGTTCTGTCCGCACGAAGCACATCAAACAGGTACAGCTCCTTCAGAAGCCTCTCGCTCTCTTCTGCAGCCTCTTCAGGAGATGGTGCCTGTAACCAGACATATG
Organism: Myiopsitta monachus; assembly: GCA_017639245.1. Classification (NCBI taxonomy): domain Eukaryota; kingdom Metazoa; phylum Chordata; class Aves; order Psittaciformes; family Psittacidae; genus Myiopsitta; species Myiopsitta monachus. The sequence continues at coordinate 6,419,546 of CM029919.1, forward strand.
CATGTAGCACACAGACAGAATATAGCTGCACTGAGGAAACCATTACTTGCTGTCCTGTGTTTGAGTTGTTATCACCAAGTGATGTCAGAACTAGCAAAGACTACATACAAGAAAGAACAGTCTCAAGAATTTTCAAAAAAATTTGGGTTTTTTTTTTTTTGTTCATGTGATGTAATTACATTAAATCCCTTGGACTTGATGCCACCTGAGGAGAAAGTCTCAACAAATACACAGCTGTGACAACTCTCAAGCATGACACCCTGGAATCTCAGAGATTTGTCCACTGAAGGGGAGATCAGGCAGTTCAAGGGATTTCTGCATAGGGAATATATCTACCTTATGGAAATATATATATCCTTGTGTCAGCTCATCTGATCCTTCTCCTGAAAAAATGACCACACTATCCGTTTTCTTCTGTATATATTTGGAGACAAGATACATACCTTAAAAACAAAAAAAGAATAAAGTTATCATGCATGTAGCTGTACTTTAATGCTATATACAGCAAACCCAGTTTCAAATTAGCATTTTATAAGTTTCTCTCCTACACTACTTTCCTCTGTGGCAAACAACTGCAATATGCAAAAATAAGATCTCATTATTATTCAAAGTCATGAACAACCACACTAGGTACTGCAGATACATCTAAACCGCATACCTACACTTAGCCCTCAAAATATCAGAAAGATATGTCTGTGATCCTAGAAACACTGGAGGATTTTCATGGGAACACATAGAGGTGATATTCTGACTCAGTTTGAAATGAAGCACATGATTAATTCCAGCACAGTCCTGAAGAAACCTTTCCACTTTGGATAAGAAAACTACCAATAAAAGTTGCTCTTTAGCTCTCTGCCACTGTGTGTTGAACTGTATGAAGCCTTTCTTTTTTCAAGAATTATTTATTAATCAGAATTAATGCCTTCTCCTCGCTGCATCTTTCCAAACAATATGCTTTCATAACACAAGTATTAGAGATCTAAGGAAAAGGATCTAGTCCATTATTTTTCATACTAAGCCGCAATCACAAAGAAAGATGACAGCTGAAAAGTTCACTTGTTAAATAAATCCTTTCAATATTTCACATTGTGAAGTCACAACTTCACGTCCCAGGTTCCACAGAGGGAACCTGGGTTTTCAAAACTGTGTTGCCTTTTTGGCTTTATTTTTTTGCAGTTCTTTAGGACTGACACAAGACTAACTGGGTAAAACGTCAAAGCCTGCATCGCACAGCAGGTCACACTGGATTAGGGGTTTTCATTCTATCAGGCTGGCAACCCTTTCCAAGAAGCTGTTGGCGACTTCCTTTGTTTCTCAGAATCAAACATACGTTATAATAAGTCTACCTGGCTTGAGTGAATATGTTACTAAAGGGTAACAAGAAATACTTCACTTTACCCTTTCCTTGCATCATTTTTATACTAATCATAATTGGTTTGTTATCATAACATTCAGTACCTCAGATAACCCGAACATTTTCCCCATTTCCTTCAAGGAAAACTTAGATCTCTAGATCTAAAGTTTCTTCTTCATACAACTTCTGTTTTTCATCCCAAAGCTTCAGGGACAGCTCTTGACAACTGTTTTGTACAGTCAGTGACTTTGAAATTACTAAGTTTTGCCTCAGTGTGGCATCACAGACAAGACTGGGGAGCAGAATATGGGATTTCCAGCTCCCAGGTTCTGTGACTTCTAAAGGATCTAGTAGATGACTACGTGATTTTGCACAAAATTTTATTTGGACAATATAAAGCAAAGGCTGCTGTTAGAAAAAGTCACAAAAAGTCTTACCAATTGAAGCTCTTATTGTCGTTATATCATAGGTTTCCAAGGAGAAGATAACGTCCTCTATCGCCTGAATTCCCTCTTCAGAATTAAATATCACTTCATGATGTTCACTGCCTATATGTGCTGCCACCTGTTTGCAAAAGGTCACAACAGTATATTGCTTTTCAATTAAAACATTTTTTAAACATATGTTGTACTTAAAACCACTCACATGGCATGAAAGCACCAGCTCCCTTCTGCCACAAGGAGAACTACAGGACACTAGGCCAAGAAAAGATGATATTGTAGCAGCCTCTGACTTGCAGTGGCTTGCAGTGGTACATTCACCAGAAGGAACATAGTCTCTCCAATTACAACGTTCAGCCATGATTACAACAGCCATCCAGCTGCTTGCCCAAAGCATAACAGCATCTGTAAAGGCTCTAAATACTCCAGATAATTGTCCTGAAGAGAAAAAGCAGCTCAAAAGCCAGGACAGCCTGCATACCTAAAGAGTACCCCAGATGGCAAACAGTTTGTATAAGGCTCTTAATTCAGTAAACTAATGATTAACTTAAAACATTTAACATATATACAAATGCCACAGCATAGGAAGCACAGCATGGAGATTTACCCTAAAACACAGAGGCAGAATTGAGACAACTCCAAAGTACCATGCCTTTGGTAACAACACAGTGAGAGTCTGTCATGAAAGTCTTCCAAACACAAGAGAAAACAGGTAAAGCTAATTATGTTTCCCATAAGATTTAACTAAGCAGCAATGTTGTACTAAATGATTTACTGCAAATTGATTTACATCACAGCAATACATAAATATTCAGTGTTAATATTAATAACATAGCATGAAGTTAGCACCATTAATATACACTGTTTAGCACTCAGCAGCTCAGAACAAATGGAAAGCAACACTTACTCTACCTTTCTGGCAGCCAGTAAGTCAGGACTGTTTTCCATTCCAATTGCAAAGGTTTGTAATGAATAACTGATGTTGATTTCTTTCATGAGTTTCAGAAGAACAGCTGCAACCAAGCTGGAATCTAAGCCCCCTGCCAACAAACCAAATTATTTTATTAGGTGTTTGCCTGTTTTTTGCTTCCCCTTGAGGACACTGAATCTAGATAGTGGCATCTCATGTGTGGGCTTCATTTTTAAGCCATGTGAATCCAAGGTACTTCTTCTACAAGTACAGTTTAACTCTGCTTAACAAGAGACTTGGACAGCTTTAGTGGAACATCTTCAGTAACAGTTGTTAGCACTTTCCGTGTCAGAAGCATCAGTGGAAATCCTTCTTTAAGATACACAGAAAGTATCCTGAAAACATTGTACCACTGTGGAACATTCCTCTTCTCAACTCTGCTGTAATGAGATTTATTTCTCTATCCTCTTCCTACCTACACATTTGATGCTCTACTGACAGAACTATGTGATTTATTTTTTCGTTTGCTGTTTGAAGAAGGAGGATACAGAAAATGAATGCTTAGTGTAAGGATTCTACTCTTGCCCAATCATTTTAAAAGTGAGTTTTGAGTGCCATTATTTTTTTAAACTTCACTTCAAAGTGAAAAGGTTCACCAGTGACATTCTTTTTTTTCCCCTCTTCTTTCCCGAACAGTGGAGGGATTTGAACAGTTTGGAAAACAAACAAACCCAAGAGATACACCAGCTGCCTAGATGTACTCCAAGACTCCACCTTCTCACTCTTATGAGGTAGTTCTGCTAATCCTTGACTAGTTCTCCTTGCTGTTTCCCTTTGAAGTACTCAACAAAACAGTACCTGTTCTCCCACACCTGCCTGCAGTTCTAACAAGCATAACACAAAACCTTCTCTCTGTTTCCTACAGTCTGCATGTGGTTTTTCAGCTGAGTGCATTAGCATCCATTCCTACCCTGATCCCTTCTGTGGACGTGACATCTTGCAAATAAAATGTAGACATTACACGCAGAGTCTGAGAAAAGTAGAACACAGAAATAAAACTGAGTGCTTAGGATGTGGAAAACAGGGAAATCAGTTTCCACTGCGAAGCTGCAGAACCCCCTATGTGATTGGAAAAAAAGCATTTCTCCAACTATGATGCTCCAAGCACAGGCAAAATTGTGAAGTACTGAGATACTCTGGTATTATACCAGCAATGGCACTTAGTTTTGCTACTAATACATTCTGCATATGCACCTGAGGAGCTGCTGACTGCCTTCTAATTTGATATGTGAAATTTGGGGTTTGAACAGGCATTTTACTGAGGCTGGGATCTTTAAACTCCATGTATCTCCCCATTTCATTTACCTCCATCCTACTTTTTATGATGCCACAGCAAGGAAATGGTCCAACCGCATCTCCTAGCCAGTTCTCTTGCATTCAAATGCACATGTGATAGGGTTCATTATATATGAGTGCAATTACTGATGTTCAACATCAATATGCATCAACAGCATTTCAGAACTCTAACCACAAGTACGAAGTGCTACAAAACTAAAGTAAGATGTGAATCCCAAGGCTATAAAGGCTTTACCTCTAAAAGTATCTCTAGAACACTGAACCCCAGATCACATCACAGATGACCTAAGTCAGTGAACAACTTCCTGCACCTCACCTGAAAAAGAGTGTAGCAATCAATTTTGGTCCAGATGGTCCCCTGTAATTTGGTAAATCAGGGGCAGTCTAGGATGGAGGCTAATCAAAGAAGGTGACAAGTAAGAACTTCACTTCCTCCTGCTACCTGAAATATGCCGAAGATTTTTTTCTATGCTCAATCCATGCAAAGTGAATGCAATTACATTTTCTTTTTCGAATCTCATATATTTAAGTGTACACAGGGTGATTTTTCAATATACTTTTTTCATCTTAATTAAAAATAGTCAATGTCTCCACAAACCAACATCCCACACCAGAGTATGCTTTAAAAGTGTAAGATTTTCAAGATACTTGTAAACTGGAAAACTTTATTGGAAACTAACAAGTTCACTGTTACCTGCTCTATGAAGCAAAGGAACACTTGTATCACTTCAGGTACATCACAGCAGAACAGCCAGTATAGTTTTGTCTAACTAATAGAGATGGGTGAAAGACAGAGAAGATAAAGAATCACTGTGATTCTTGCTACTTACCTGACAGAAGACAACCAATCCTTCTGTGAGTCATCAAACGTTTTCTAACAGCATTTTCAAACAGAATACGGATGTTGCTCTTCACGGTTTCAACATCAAAGCCTATCCAGAACAGAAAAGGAAAAGAAATCCAAGAAGCGCCACTTAGACTTTGATAGATTATGCTGTTAGGAAACAAAGATATTTGTCTAAATTTTCCTTTGATAATGAGGGCATGCAAATTCATGTTTGTACATGAGTGCTACAAAAACAGTTCTTCAGTCCTTACATTATAAAGGCTCTTCCAGTTGGCACTTTTTTAAACCACTCAATTTCTTTTTAAATCAGAGGCAGCAGGAAATGCTTTGCTGTACTACCTGAAGGCAGAGTTTCCACTGTATCCCATGCAACATGGAGTGGTTCGTCTTTATAGCTATGAAATTTTACTAATTCCACTGATGCAACTTTGCCAGAGGGCTTTAAATCCAACACTTCATAATGACCAGGGAGAAATGGTTCCACTTTAGGACATAAGGATGATGAATGCTTTAAGTTGACAAGTCCTACAGATAAAATGGGGGAAAAAAAAGAAGTTAGAGTTTTTACCTAATTAGTTACACCTCCCACAACAGCATCTGTATAAAACAATACACAAATATTTTCTCCAGATCTTAAATTTGGTATTTAAAAAAAAAATAAATGATTTGAGTCGGAGTCTGTTCTGGCTAGTGCATGATTCTGCAGCTGACCGGTTACACACATAGATCTGAGCCATCTCAAGCTGAGGCAGACAACAGTGATGGGAAGCCAGCAAGTAGCAATTTATATCCCTGTGAGCATTAAAGCAGCACTTTCTTGACATGATGTCCAGGTCAAAATGTAATATGCTTATGAGAATTCAAATTACAATTAACAACTGATTTTGTGTTTAGAATTAGGTGTAGTCAAGCTAACAAGGGGGCTGTAATAAAACTACATCACTGAAGTGAGTGCTTAATTGACAATGATTTAGTGATTTCATAACTCACCAGTTCCAGACTGTACTGTAGTATGTAGCACTACTATTAGAGGAGTCAAGCTACATTAGAGTCCGATAAAAAAACTGATACACAGTAAACAGGAAGGACACAAGTAATTAAAGTAAATTTTAGCCAAAGCGCATTTTAGGCAATAAAATCCCTTTGGCACTGTTAGGAATTGTTCATGCAAGTGTCAAGACAAGAGATAATTACTTTAAAAAAGATTTGTCATTTTGAAGGAAAAAAAGTCATCATCAAATAAATTAAGTGTCACCAAAAAATTACTCATTGCTGCAGGAAATGTCAGTAGGGTTTTAAAATTCCTGGCTTTTATGGATTAGCAGTTCTTGCAGCACTATTTCCCAGTTCACCACAGAACACCAGGACCAAATTCTGATGCAGTTTATCATAGCATAAATCTAGCCTAACTCTGTAGACTACATTTAACTTTGGGGTAACAAAACGTCTTGGGCTCAATACTTCTGTGATTCTAGAACAAAAAGAAATACAAAATTAAATAAGTAAGTTATTTTAGAGATATTAAGGACAATTAAACAACTTAGAGGTTTACTATCTGTGGGGTTTGTTCTAACAATACGTAGTCCTTAGGCTTCTAAATATAGTTAATTTATTACTAAACTTACAATTCACTTTCTTGTCACACTTAGAAGAAAAGCCTAACAAAGCAGTTTGTCTCCGACAACAATATCTAGGATTATTTAAGCACTAAACACAACTGGTCTTACCTTTTGCCTCAGAACAGACACCCAAAAATCCATCATCAGTCAGCACCTTAAACAGTGGTCTGACTCCATAGGTATCTCTTGCCAGAAACACTTTTCTGTTTGTGGTATCCAGAAGGATGAAAGCAAACACACCATCTAGCATGGATGCTGTTTGTTCTATTCCTCCTCGGTTGTAAAGATGAAGGATAACCTCACCATCCACTAATGTCTGATATTCAAATCCAAACTGCTTCTGCAACTAAAAAGAAATATAAAAAAACCATATATATAAAAGAAATATAAAAAAATTTGCAAAAGAATTTGCAAACATTGACTGCTTATTAATTGGAGAAAAAATACCCAACGCCAGTCGTGTAATTGTTTAGTAAGAAAAAATATTTTTCTTCTGTAAAATCACAGTTCAAAACTTACATAAACATTTTTGCCAAAGAAGGCAATTCTACTTTTGTGTTAAAAATATTACCCAGGATCATCTCTCAGACAATGTAAATTGACTCTGTGGTCTTAAGCAATTCACATTACGGCATGTTTTCAGGGATACATTTCTATCTGAGGATGTCAAACTGCAAACCCATGACCCTGATCTTCAGAAGCACTAGGCTCCCCTCTCCCACAGACAAATGGTGGGCACAGGTAGTCTCTGCTTCTAAAAGCCCACTCAAAACAACCATAAAAGACATAATTTGTAATAGTCTGAAATCACTCAGTGGTACTTTCTTATCAGATAATAACATTTATGGAAGCCCTCCCCTGCTCCAAAACACATGGACACTGGTAACATCTCTGCAGAGTAATTAAAAAATAAACTTTGGTTTACTTATGCAATCACTGCAATTCCTCAGTGATATTTTTTTTACACACCATTTCCTTCTGCCTAATCTTCCTCCATTCCTCAAACTAACCTTCTCACTCTGCCTATACAGATGGAGTGGGGGAGGAAGAAATTAGCTGTCAGACTTAAGCCAGACCAAATATTCTTCATGTTCTTGTGGTGCTACTCTTAAAGCCCTTTCATTATCTACCAGACAGGGGAAAAGAAGGTTTCAATAAAACACTAACAAGCCAAGAAAGTCCACAGAACCAATGCTCTGCATTTTGAGTTCTTCAGTTTTAATTGTTGTTTATGGGGCAAAGCATTAGATCAAATTGAGTCAATATTGATATAACTAAGTAACTTCCCTCAACAAATGCCTGTTTCACCAAAGATCCTTCCCTAGGTAGGTTTCAGCCACAAGGCTGAAAGAAAAATCTCTTTATACCGCTATATAAAGAGCGTACGCTACGTAGTGAGAACAGCTGAACAAACTCCTACAGATGGCAAAGGGAGCTTTGCACAATTCAAGTCCCCTTAGGATTGTGCGCAGCACGATTGAGAGTAATTCTTACAGGGTTCAACAGCAGAAAGACCACAATGCAAAACACACCAAGTATTACAGACTGCTGGTACAATGCATTTCACGTGTACCGCAGGGCAAAGTTTATCTCACCTTTCAAACAGATACTTGAAGATGGGGAAAAAAAATTATCTCCTGCCTATTCAAATTCCCAGTGACGTTACTGATGTCACTGACATTGCCCGCCTCCAACTTCAAAACTGTAATAAATGCTAAGACATCTCAGATTATTCCTACATTTCTGATACTACCACGCTCCCTTTATGATTAATTTTAAGCATTCAGTTTCAGCATGAGTCAGAAACAGTCACAACTGCAAGCTGCTTTATACACCAAATTTGGATGATCTGAATAACTTCCCTTTACAACTAACGTAGGGCGCATGGACGTCTCAGCACAGGGACTAAGGCACACAAAGCAGTGTTCAGCTGCAGTATCACACCCACTAGGGACATTCAGGTACTTTAGGAAGTACAGAGTTGCTGCTTGTTTTGTGCCCAAGGGACTGACTTACGTGTCTCTTAAAAGCTCCAGAAATCTGCAGACACCTAAGGACTTTGATGGCATAATGGAAACATCTGCCTTGGGCTTTCTGCTTTACTTAAACACCTAAGCATGCATGTTATACATATATGTAACATAAGTATATATGTAACATAAGTGACATATTCCATCTGAATTGATATGCAGAAAATAAAAATGCAACACTCAAAAGCTTGGAGAACAACCCGACAGAAATTAAGAGCAAGACAGCCTAGAAACATTTGATTATAAAGACAGAAGGGGAGGAAAGAGGCTTGGAATTTCCCTCCCTGAGAGGTAACAAAGAATGCATCTTTATTTTAAACTCATCAAACCTGAAGATACAAATACTTATTGATCCTTACAACATTTACCTGTTTGAAATTATATATTTCTCCATTGTAACACAGCCACAGGTATGGGAATTTCTTCACCCGGATAGGCTGCATACCATATAGCTGATCAACAACAGCAAGGCGGTGGAAACCAAAGCAACAGTTGGTGAATCCATTGACGTTCTCAAAACGAAACGCATCAGGACCTCTGTGTGCTATCTTCATGGCACTTAGACACTGGACAGAAAGGCATTCATCACTCCCAAACAGGGCCCAGATACCGCACATTGTGAGGCTGTGTATCTACCTGAAGCGGAGAACCTGTCCCACAAAGACATTATAAGCAAGTGCTGACATGTAGAAAACACAATCAACAAACAGTGTATTAGTTGCTTAAATGTCAAAAGGACCGATGAAGTAAATAGCAAACTTTGCTAACACGAGGTAAAACCTGCTTTGCACAGACTATGATAAGCAAACTTTGACCACCAAGGAATGAGGCTTAAGTTTACCTTCAGGTACACCAAGGTTGTCTATGACTTTTTTCATAGAGCACAAATAGAATAGATCATAACAAATCACAGGCACTGGGTATCATCTGTGGAAGTAACATCATTTCAGCAGAAATGCTGACAGTCCTTTCTGTCTGTGGCCTTCCAACACATAAAGAGGACTTATAAGAAAGATTAAGAGAAGCTTTTTACCAAGCCCCGCAGCAACAGGACAAGGGGCAATAGTTTCAAACTGAAAGAGGGTAGGTTTAGATGGGACTTCCCCAGCACCGTGGGTGGCTGTGGAAGAAAGCTGTGGAAGGAGCAATCCCGGTGCAGTGCCACGCTCCCCTCGGCACGCCTTTTGCAGCCCCAGTGCCCCCGGGGCTGTAGGCTTTGTGGCTCTCTGAACCCTACCCCCTAACCTGAACGGCATCGTGGAGCTGAGACCGAAGTCCCCAGCACCACCACTTGGCCTGTAGGTTCCTAGAGGCAGCCCACCCCTGGGGCTGCAAAAGGCACGTGGACCTGGGCTTTCCCACCCGCTGCCGAGAGTCCCCGGTGCCCCACGGTCCTCTAACAGCCGATCGCGAACACCCGGGTGGAAGTCCCCTCCGCGCACGGCCGCTCCCCCTCCACGCGGCTGCACCGCACCTCGGGCCCGGCGCCCATCGCCCACCCTCCAGGGCAGGCACCGGGAGCAGCGGCGGAAGGCCGGGCACTGCGGCCGCTCCCCACGAAAGCCGCCTGCCTGCGCGGCTGCGCTCGGCCCATGACCCCGTTGGGCTCCCCCGGCCAGCCCTGCGCTGCGCGGCCCGCAACCCTGAAGCTGCCGTCTGCTCGAGCGCCTTACCCCGTCCCGGCCGCCGGCGCTGGAAGAGCCACTGCCCGAGCCGCGGCGGGTGATGAAGGCGGCGGCTCCCGGCGGCCCCGGCTCCTCCCCGCCGACGCCTGCGGCTGTTGAAACCCGCCGTGAAGTTTCATCATGCACCGCCCCGCTGGGCTGCGGCCTGCCCAGGCAGGGAGGGACGGCGAGGACCGGTGGGGTCGAGGACCGGTGGGGTCCGGCCCGCCCCATGGCTGTTCCGCACCGAGCGGCGAGAGGTGGCGGGCAGGCCGGGGATGCCGGGGGCTGCCAGCTCCCCTGGGCCGCTGTGGGGAAGGCGTGCACCGCCGGGCATTGCTGGGCTTAGGAGCACGGCTTGCTCCTGGCCCTGCAAATTTGCCCCGAGTCGTACCTTGTATAAAGAGCTCTGATAGCCGCATGTAGTGCTTTATTTGGTTTGGGAGATAGAGCGTTTGCAGAGCTGACACCTTTGGAAGCATTTTGCTGTGCAAAACTCAGCTTTGAGAAATAGACGTTCTGGGTAAAAGGGATATTGATGCTCGCCTGAACCTCATTATTGGGTAGTTTTGCCTTTTTGCCTTTGAGTAAAAGTTTGCCTTTGAGTACTTTTTGCCTAAAGTAAATGAAACTAAGACTAGGATGTGAAGTGTTAAATATAAACCTTAATTCTCCACACATAATTAAGGAGGGCCATTAGTTGTAATTTGCATTGCTTTAGTGTGTAAAACCGCAGTGCTTTGCATAAAGTTCTTCAGGTTATGCAGACCATCAGCTATAAGTGGTCTGTGTGTAGAATTTTAAAAGGACCTGTGAGAAGCTGTTAAAAGGGTATTTTTAGGCGTTAGAAAGAAGAATGTCCAGAGGAATCCTGTGAACGAGACGTAGATTCCAGTGGTGATCAGGAATAGCTATGAGAGGTTTCTGTTGAGCACAGCTGCACCAGAACACAGGACTGGCCTTGGCCTTGGCAAGGCTTTGGGAAGCCTGCAGATGCCGTGTGTACGGTTCCCAGAGCAATGCGCCGCTTGGAAGAGCGGAGTGAAAGCGCACACTGTGGCTCACCAGGTCCCTGCTCGCAGAGGAGTACTGCTTGTGCTTGTATGTGATTTGTTTTCCAGATATCTAAGTGTCACAAACTGAATTTCGAAAAGCTACAAGAAATAGTTGTATAATGTAATAGTTGCTAGCATTAACATCGTGTTAACCTAGGTTGGTTTGACACTGTTTGGGGTTTTTCTGAGGTCAGAAACTTTTGTAAACAGTATTTCTTTACATTTTTACTTCTTTTTTCCACACAGAGAAAAGACTTTTGGGCAAGTCTGCATAGGCTTAAGTTATTGTCGGAATGTTTTCATTTTATGAGCAATTCCAGGTTCATAACTAGCTCTCATGTAGTGCTTTATGATAGTAAGTCAGAAACCATTTGGTAAAATAAGAATCTTTTTGTGGGGAAACTGAAGTAGGGAAGTTGAGAAGCAGCTTGCAGGAATTGGCCCAGTAAGGCTGAGCAGGCACAACCAGGGCAGAGTGAAACCTCCTAAGTCCTCAGTAATGTCCACATCCTTAGCACACACTGGGCAAGAGCCACATGGTTATCCTCCCTTTACTACCAGTTTTAAAAACTGGGGATAAGTGTTGCGTTTTAGTATGTCTTGCATGTTTAATCCCCTATTTTAATTGAGTTGATGGTGTTTTATGTCAGACTAATGGCAGAAATACCATACACAACCTGTTTTAAACACTATAATGTTGCCGTTGGGTAGTCACAATAGTGCAGATAGTAACTGTTATATCCCTGTCCTTTTCTAGTTTTTTCTAGGCTAGTGCCAAGTAACCCCTTACAGTCCTTTTACATTAAGTGTCATTCTTCAATTTCCAGTCTTTCAGCGTATCTACAGACAGCACTAGATGTAATTACACTCCACTCTTGCAGCTTTGTTCTTCTCAGTCACATCTTCCCTCTCAGTTTTCTCCTCCCTGCAGGCATTACCATGTGTAATTGTTTCTCCAAAGCATTTTCTTCTCCACTATACTCCTTTAAAGCTGCTTTTCTCTTCCATTTTTGTTGAGAGGAATTTAAGTTGATGCTGGCTGGGTTGAGAGAACAGGTTTGAATGTAAATATTGGGTGCCATGAGTAGCTAAGAGGCTTTCTACTTTGCTGGATTATCTATTAAGTAGAATATCCATCTGGCCACAGGCTAATACCATTTAAGAATGGCTGAAAACCATTGTAAGAAAGTTCCAGACTGATTAATGAACAAGTACTTGGATTAGTTCTGTTTCTAATCAGCTGAAATCAGGCTAAGAGGTTTCTGTAAAGACAGCAGGTAAATGAGTAAATGAAAGGTCAGAGTGAACAGGTAAAGGAGTACAATGTGGAATGAGCTGTTGCAGCTGCATGACTGTTAACACTAAGCTGATCACTGTCAGCTCAACTCTCAGTGGAGCATTGCTTGTACCTGAAGCTGGTGCTCATTTCTTTCCCGGTAAAGATGAATACCTTTACTGCATCCATTGGATGTGTTGCACCAGCATGCCTGGAAGACTGGAAATGTGTGAGTTCTGTGAGGTACATGAAATCTGTTTGCTGTGCTGTAGGTGAGCTTTGCACCAGCCCTTTGCATGGCAATTGCTAGTGAGTAGCAATGGAACACAGGCATTCTGCACCCTGCCAGACCATCTACATAGTCAAAGACCATTAAAGATTATTCATCACCAACAACTTGAGGAATATTGAAGATAATGCTGAAATACTTTGTGGTTTTGAAAAATTGGAGATTTGGGCTTTGGGAAGGAGAAGGATGTATCTTGTCTGCACTCTCATGAGTCTATATAATCACACGCTCTCCCTTTGCACCCCATAGCCATTTTTAATTTGGGCCAACTACTCTCCATCTAGCTTTGAACACATTCTGAATTGCAACAGCAGTACTTCTCCAATCCTAATGTGTAGTAGTAGCATAAAGGGATAGGCAACTTAAAATTTTCCACATGCTTCAAATGATCCTTTTCTGAGCCTCAGTGACTGTTTATGATGTAAGCTGGGCATTGATCGCCAAGAATCCTGTATTTTCCAGCTTGACTTTTTTCCTTGATGTATTTGCTCCACAACATTTTGCCACACATTGTCACAGGCCCCCAACTGAATAGCATATGCTACTCCTGATTTGTTTGTGTTTGTGTTTGTCAGCATCTACAAATTACTTGGGTGTTGACGTACTTTATGTGTTTACATATTCTGCTCATGAATGCACACCAATAAGAATTTAATGCCATTCTTGGGGCAGGGAGTCAATGTACAGTTTCGTTTCCACCAGGAAAGAGTGGCTTTAGACAGACATTCACTCCATACTTCAGCATTGCAGCAGTAACAGAAAAGAAGTGGCAAATGGTGAACGCTCTGTCTGGGAACAGCCTAGTGTATCTTCTACGACATGGAGTGAGCCTGAAAGTAGAGGTTATTTCTCCTAATGGCCCCACCCAGAAACACCCACATAACGTGGTGGCATTGGCAGCTATGGGCAGCACTCTGGGGAAGGTTGAGGTCAGTTTCTCCTTCCAGTCACATGGCTTGACATAAATGATGTTACCTCATACCCTGGCTGTCTTTACAAACAAATGTGTGTTGGATACATGTATTCACGGGCAATAGTTGTGTTGTTCTGGTAACACATCTGACATCTGAAACTTATGCTTATAAGTCAGGGATATGCATAAGCAGAGAGCAAAGGCTTTTTCCCAGTTTTGTTTTCCTTCCCCAGGAGAGCAGTAACTTGATGTGTTCTAAAAGTTGGAGTGCTTGCACTCAGCATCTCAGGCTGAACTGGCTTCATAGAATCATAGAATAGTTAGGATTGGAAAGGACCTTAAGATCATCTAGTTCCAACCCCCTGCCACGGGCAGGGACACCTCACACTAAACCATGCCACCCCAGGCTCTGTCCAGCACAGCCTTGAACATCGCCAGTGATGGAGCATTCACAGCTTCCCTGGGCAACCTATTCCAGTGCCTCACCACCCTCACAGGAAAGAATTTCTTCCTCATATCCAATCTAAACTTCCTCTGTTTAAGTTTGAACCCGTTACCCCTTGTCCTATCACTACAGTCCCTCATGAAGAGTCCCTCCCCAGCATCCCTATAGGCCCCCTTCAGATACTGGAAGGCTGCTATGAGGTCTCCACGCAGCCTTCTCTTCTCCAGGCTGAACAGCCCCAATTTTCTCATCCTGTCTTCGTAGGGAAGGTGTTCCAGTCCCCTGATCATCCTCGTGGCCTCCTCTGGACTTGTTCCAACAGTTCCATGTCCTTTTCATGTTGAGGACACCAGAACTGCACACAATACTCCAAGTGAGGTCTCACGAGAGCAGAGTAGAGGGGCAGGATCACCTTCCTCGACCTGCTGGTCATGCTCCTTTTGATGCAGCCCAGGATATGGTTGGTTTCTGGGCTGCCAGCACACACTGCAGGCGACTCATGTTCATTTTCTCATCGACCAACACCCCCAAGTCCTTCTCTGCAGGGCTGCTCTGAATCTCTTCCCTGCCCAACCTGGAGCTGTGCCTGGGATTGCTCTGACACAGGTGTAGGACCTTGCACTTGGCATGCTTAAACTTCATCAGGTTGGCATCTGCCCACCTCACAAGCGTGTCAAGGTCCCTCTGGATGGCATCCCTTCCCTCCAACCTATCAACCAAACCACACAGCTTGGTGTCATCGGCAAACTTGCTGAGGGCGCACTCAATCCCACTGTCCATGTCACCAACAAAGATGTTGAACAAGACCGGTCCCAACACCGATCCCTGAGGGACACCACTCGTTACTGCTCTCCAGCTGGACATTGAGCCATTGACCACAACTCTTTGCGTGCGGCCCTCCAGCCAGCTCTTTATCCACTGAGTGGTCCACCTATCAAATTGATGTCTCTCCAACTTAGAGACAAGGATGTCATGTGAGACAGTGTCAAACGCTTTGCACAAGTCCCGGTAGATGACATCAACTGCTCTACCCCTGTCCATCAGTTCCATAGCCCCATCATAGAAGGCCACCAGATTGGTCAGGCAGGATTTCCCCTTAGTGAAGCCATGCTGGCTGTCACCAACCACCTTGTTGTTTTCCATGTGCCTTAGCATGCCTTCCAGGAGAATCTGCTCCAAGATTTTGCCAGGCACAGAGGTGAGGCTGACTGGTATGTAATTCCCTGGCTCATCCACTTTTCCCTTCTTGAAAATGGGGGTTATATTTCCCTTTTTCCAGTTGTCAGGAACTCCACCTGACTGCCATGATTTTTCAAATATGATGGACAGTGGCTTAGCAACTTCATTTGACAGCTACAAAGTTTGTTCCCGTATCAGTCCAGTATAGCTTGTTGGTAACCCAGACTATTGCTAGCACAGCTGGATTTTCCAGTCTGGTGTCCACCACAACCTCCTGGCTTGATCCATCCCATTTTGCTTGGCTGATTGAGTCAGTGTTAACATCTGTCCAGTAGACATATAATCATCCTTTGAGCCCCAGTCTAGAGCCCCATATCTGAATGGGGGGAAAAAAATGAAAAGATTAACTGTCAGATCTGTAGCTTGAAGAAAGTTAGGCCCCCATTTGTGTTACTTGTTCTGTCTTTTACCCAGTGGGACTGAACCGCATGCCAGCAAGCTTTGAGCTTGCAGCTTTCAAAGAACTTATCGACCTAACAGAGCTGTTTGTTCCTGCTATTTTGAATATATTCTCTTTCCTCTCCTCCTTTTCCTTTGGACATGCAGACTACTTATCTCTCCTCCAGCCAAAATCTTCTCACTCGTGGTATAAAAAGTAGTTGTCTTTCTCACTGGGAGTCCCTATTGCTAAACTCCCTCTTATTTAATGCTTTTTCTTTTCTTTCTGCTTAATTATGTTAAGCTTCAAAACAAGTAAGACTTGCCCTGACTTTGGAGTTAGAGGTCACAGCACTGAAGTGTTAGAAGAAAATCTTTTCTAGAGCCTGGACATTCAGAACTTCAGTAAAGTGCCAGGAAGGTACGTCTAGTGCATCGAGAGTGAACACAAAGTAAGGTGATCTGTTACTGCCTGCACAAAGACTAAGCATTTTGCACGACTGCTACATCCTTTCATTAACATCCCAGCCCTTCCATTATCACCCATATTCCTTAACACGGACAAGAAAGGATTGTTGAAAGAGCCGTTGGCCATACAGTGCATATGGCAGGCATGGCATATGTTATGCCAATGGCACTATTGTCAGCAGGACCATGGAGGAATGACACACTGCTGACTTCCCCTGAATAGTGGTCTTGGCTAATTAGAAGGAATGCAGTATAATTTATTCTCTTCTTGGGGAGAAGGAGAGGGAAACAAACCACAAAACCAAAGGCTATTACATAAGCTTTTTTACCAGTTCCAGAGTAAGAAAGATAACTTAGTTGTATGATACTGATTCTGTTACAAAGTGGAATAACTCCCTGGAGTTTTTAGAGCCATAATGGTAGAACTAATATAAATTCTAGTTCTTTCTTCATACAGTAAGAAAGATTAGGTGTCAGCTGAATTAGCTTTTAAACTGTTGTAGTCAATACAGCAGGATTAACTGCAAATTACAATCTTCAGTTCCCTTTCTTTTTCATTGTAATTTGTCCATTTCGAGATTTTGCCCCATGCAATAGGTGTTTTGTTTAATAAAAACACAATCTTTTTCATCTAGAATACAGCTGAATTCCACTGTGAAAGACACGGTTAGCTGGTATAAAGCTGTAACAGCTAAATTTATGTTTGAACATATAGAGACTTAAAATACATTGCAATGTACTTTTTCAGTGGAATAATGGGCCATAATTCTAATAAGTTTATTTTGACACAGATCAGTTGTGCTACTGTAGTCTTCTGAAGCACTGTATTTAATTTTGTGATCTGTGTCTGGGAGACGGTGTCCAGTGAAATGTACTTAAATGCACATATATGCTCTCCTAGAGGCATATGAGGAAGTATTGTTTGGATTTGAGGTTTTTGGTTGTTTTTTTTTCCCCCCACAAAGTTAGATGGTCGTTGTTTATAAAAGCCTTAGAAACTATTCTGACTGCAGCTGCTCTTTCCCATCAATAGGTAGAGCTATTAGCTCAAAATGAGAAGCTGACGCCCTGCTAGTGTTACCAGAAACCAGAGGTGTAGAACAAATACAGCAAAGGTCTGCAATAAAATAAGTAGACTGGCAAATGTAACGCTTTTAGTGTTGGAAATAAACTATCATATTCTAAGCCATTTTTTCCTGTGAAATAAAAATCCCCAATAATTCATTTTTTCCCCATTTTCTCACAGCAGTACACACTAGAGTAGATCTCAGTTCACAGTATTTATTGGTATCTTACTAATTTTGTTAAATCAAGTAGTACTGAACCCTTATGTGATTGCCTTGTTTCTTCACTGTAGCTGCTAACTCTGCTTTTTTCCCTAGGAATTCGTTCTGAATTCTGTACAGTGGTAAACTTCTGTTGTTACTGCTATCATAGGAACAGTAAAATGGAGTATTTCTCCTCCCTTTTCTTCCGTGGCTAGAAACTCTAACAACGGACTTTGTACAAATAGCTTTGTCTCTTTACACGTAAGGAGAAAGAGAGAATTCTTCCTGATTGGAAAAAGAGAAGAAAGCCCAAATGAGAACCAATTCTAAAGGAATTAAACATTTTTAATCGGGATTAAAAGAATTAAATAACTAATAATTGCAAAGCAGAAGAGTTAGTTTTGTGTTCTAATTCTTACTGAACAATGCTTCATCTCTTATCACAGATGCCAGATAACAAGGTGGGTATTTCTACTAATTTAACAGGATCATTTCCAATATTCCAACATTTTTATTAAGCTTTGCTATTCTCACAGAAATACAATTTTACAAGAATGATAGTTTATAGCAGCATTACCTTGAATCTTATTTTAGCTGAACCTCTTTGCTTTTGCCAGGAACAGGTAGGAGACAGGCAAACGAATGTATCCAACATATCCACAAGCACTGGCTACACCTGAAGCTGTTCTGAAATGCAGCTTTTTTTATTGGAGGTTTTATTGTTAGGGAATTATTTTTTATTATTGTAGTATTTGACAGAGAAAATATTTGCACTTGCCCTTTCTTTTATGTTATATGCGTATGTGAAATGAACGGAAATATACTTACCCATACAGTAAGATATCAGTAACAAATAGAGATGTATTTTGCCTGAGTGCTTAAAGTAGGTTTCATGAGGCCACTGCCAGGAATAAATCAGTGCCAGAAAGTAAATTCAAGTATGGGAGGCTGACTAATGATTAGCACAGTCATTGCTGTGATTTATGCCTTGAGAAAAGCACTGGGCAAGGTTTACAGAGTAACACTCGCCAAGAGCTCTTTCTAAAGAACAGTATGGATAAGGCTGAGGTTTTGGTCCATCCACAGTGCAGCCCTCCAAGTGTCATTTTCTGTTCCCTGATACGAAAATCTCAATCCAGTGGGCTGCAACACAGCCCTCAAATTCCTTTGAACTGAAAAAGCCTAAAATAATTATGTCAAAGAATGGTCCCTGGCACTGTTTCATCCCCAGAAGTAGAGATGTAGTGCAGAGCATTCTGCAGTAGGCTTTGGGGCAGGTATGTGAGCAGGATAGAAACTTTGTGAGGATTTTTTTTCTTGTAGAATTGCCAGAATGATATCTTATTGCATTGTCTGATATGAAAGTACAAAGAAAATTAATGTCCTTGAATAAAGGAGGAAACAGGCCTCCTTTACTTCAAATTGTTTGCAAGATACGGTGATTAATCCCTTATTCTGCTACTTAAAATATATAACAAGTTTTTGGCACACACTGAATACTAATCGGCAAGCTCACAATGGCTTAAATCAATTATTTGTTGCAAGATCTGGTTAAGACAAATAGAGATTGTACATTGTTTAAATGCAGACAGTACTTCTGATGTCACCAATCAGTAACATGCCTTACTACACAGCAGTTCCACTATTGTTTGTGCAAGACATACAGGGAGTGAAGTTCTGTATCATAACAGGATGTCAGACTTTCAGCGGGCTAATGTTCTTACATGTAAAAGGAAGGTGGTACACTACAGCATGGAGAACCCTCTTACTACTTTATCATGTTATAATTTACTCCATCTCATGCAGTAATCAAGCATATTACAGTAAATAAATTAATTTTACAGCTTCATATATAGCTCTGCCTCTTTCGGGACACCACAGCACCCGATTTGTGTGTCCTGTCCCATGTCAGGTGAGCAAAGATGTGGTGGTAAATTGAAAATCCACTCACTTTCCTGAAGGCCTTTGTTGTGCTCTAGGAGTTAGGGTAGGCATGGGTAATACTCATACCTGATGTGGTCCGGTATGCCTGCAACCACAGTTTGTGGGTTCACAGGCTGACATACAATGGGTAGTAGGTTCTTTAAAGAAAAACAGCCACCCTGAATCAGAACAGTCAAGTTAATGGGACTTTTTATAAATACTATTAAGCAAGTAAGGCTGGTCATATGTTTGACCAAATAGGAGTGAACAGAGAACACAAAAGTAGTTTTCAATAAAAAAATATGGAAATAACTCATCAATATATACTTTCATGGTCTTGCTGATGATCCATAAAGCAATGGCATAAACAGAATCGAGATAAGACTATTTATAATTGAACAAAATAGTAAGCAAACAAAATAGTTTTCCATGGAGTATGTAGAATTTGATCTGGTAAAGCTGGTTCCTTGTCAGCCATTAGCATATAGAAAGCTGCTTACAGAAGGAAATCACAGTTTCAATCACAGATATTTATTAGATAGCAAATTAAATATTTAAATGTTGCATGTGTAGTCAACAGCTTGCCAAATCACACAGGCTCACAACAGCTGATGCATTTTGTCTTCCTCCTTAACTTTGTGTCAGCTTTCTTTTGTAGAAACCTGTATTCTTGGTATCCTGTGCATGGAAGTGGAGAGTTGAGAGCAGTAGCTGATCTGCTAGTGAGCTTTTACTGTATGTGTGTGTTCTGGAAGGCTCTCCTGAGGGCTTAGCAGTGAAGATGCCCAGCCAGGTAGCTCATGAAGACCTAAGTGATGAATAAAGGGATTAAGGACTTGCTACGCTGTATTTGCCCTGCACCTTTTGGAAGCGTGCAGGAAACAGTCTTTTATGTTTAATATGGCTTTTCCCCCCTACATAGGGAAATACCTCATTTTTTAGTATATACTGACATGAAGATCAAAGTGATTTATTTCCTTTTAAATCAAACTACTCAAAATTTCATTACATATACACATATGCAATACAGATGGGCCACAGTCCTTGACAGTAGAACTTACATGATCCAAGAGTTTGCCAAGAAAAATTAAATCTTACATTCAGCTTAACTGTGATGTAATATGTATGTAATATTTAATATGTATGCAATATGTATGCAATCTCGTGTAATATGAGATGTTTTGAAAACTTCATTTGATCTATTTTAGGATTTTAAGGCATGCCCCTGAACATGGGTGGACAGAGCTCCTATCAAAACTTGATGGGAAGGGGAAGAGGAAAGGAAATGAGAAGAGAGATGCCTCTAATTTTTCAGCAGCCTTTGCAATTTCCATTGTCTTTGTTATTGTTTATAGTTGAATTTCTTAATGCCAAACACTCAAACATCCCCCCAAGTGTGCACCTCACTTTTGCCCCTTCTATGATGAAACTAGCTCAAGGAGATACCATTCACCAAGTTGCCTGTAATTTTTATTTTCAGGCGGCAGCAAACTGTCACATGGGGCACGAATGAGAAACTCTGACCTGGAGCCATGTGGGACATGTGAGCTTCTTACCCCAGTGCAAAAGCCAGCCTCTCCTGAATGACCTAGGAGGCCAAAAGCAGACACACAGATCTCCAGCCGTGAAGAGGCAAAGCTATGGTTTTGACTAAACCCCTGGACAGGCTGGAGGAAGGAGATACATAGGGTGCGACATCAAAAGCCGTGTGGGCAGTGACCTCCCTTTACGGAAACACTGGTTGCCCTCAGCACGGACCAGCTTTTGTTAGCACATACCCGCACTCCAGTGCTTTTAAAAAGATAAAAACCCTCTACTTACTATCTGCAGAGCTCCATTAACTACCTGCTGTTTGCAAAATACTGTCCTTCGGTTACACTGTAATGTAAAACACCTCTGTAATCCTTCTCCATATTCAATAGCTTTTTGCTAAGGAAAAATACCGAGAGAGAAACGTCACGGATGTTAAAAAGGTAGGCAGCATTAGCACAGGGAGATAAGGAATGATTTCAGAGGGCTTGGTTACCTAGCAACGTCCCTTGCAGTTGCCTAATGGTATTTTAGAAGCGCAGAGGCTCCAGACCGGCTCAAGTCCAGGGAACGAGGTGCTGAAAAGCCGCGGAGCTCCGCAGCCCGGCCCGAGCACACCGCACGGCTGCTTCCAGGCAAGACCGGGCAGAAGGAGCAAGGTAATGCGATAAACAGGCGGGCGGGCAGCCCTGCCAGGGGCATTTCTTCCCTAACCATGCCTGAAGAGGCGGCGAGGGAGGTACCGACGCCGAAACACCTCACCACTTGCACACCTTCCAGCGGCCAAGGGGAGGCGACGCTCCTCGCTTTCCCGTCTCCCTGTCACGCGCCCTGTGCCATGTTTCTCCCACGTAGAGAGTCCTCACCAACCAACCAACCAACCAACCAACCCCGTAGGCGCCGCGGGCGAGCCGGCCGCCACGCTTCTCACGCTGCAGCTGCGCCCTGAGGCACCCACCCGGCGGGCTCCCCACACAGAAGATATGGGCTGTACTGCGGGCCTGGCCCGGCGACGTGGCCGCGCTCCCAGCAGCCAACCGGCGGGGGAGCACACGGAAGGGCAGATTGCCGTCCCCAGCGGGGCACGGCGCTAGGTCGGTCAGGACGCGCTCCCGCTCCTCCTCCGCCACCACCGGTGGCGGCGGCTGCCGCGCGCACGCCAAAACGCGGCGGGGCCGGCCTGGCGGGCAAGGGTTAAACTGAGCGTGGCGGGGCCGGCCACGCCCCCCACGGCGCTCGCAGCCAATGAGCAGGCAGCAGGCCGGTGCGGCCCGGGGGTGCGCGGCGCGGCGCGGTTCGGTGCTGGCGCGATGGTGCCGCCGGTGGTGGAGGCGGGGGGCGGTGGGGTTGGCGGCGGCGGCTTCCGCTGCGCGCGGCCGGCGGCTGCTGGCTGTGGGCCGCGCGGCTGAGCGGGCGCCGGGGCCCCGCCGGTTCGACGAGGTGAGGGGCGGCGCTGAGGCGGCGACGGGGCCCCGCGCTGGGTAGTCGTAGGGGTGAGACCGTCGGGGAAGGCCTCTGGTGGCGCTGCCCCGTCTGGGGAGCTGGCGTTGAAGGAAGGGTGCCTCTTTGAGGTGACAGGGCGGGAGGAGGTGGTCGGGGTCGCCTCGGCGGCGGCGAGAAGGGTGCCCGCAGGAGCTGCGGTTGCGGGAACAGCAGGTGCCTGCCTGCCCGGCTGTGGAGGAGAGGCTCCGGAGGGCGGGACCTCTGCTTGGAAGAGAGCGGGTCCCGCAGAGTCCCGGTGGAGGGAGCGAGGTGGTTGTGGAGCCGGGGTTGCTTGCTGCTTCACGCCCTCCCCCTCTGCTCCTTGTAGCAGGGACTTCCTGGACTGACGTTGCAGTTCTCTAGTTAAGCGCTGTGTTAGTAGAGGTGTAGAAAGCCGTTCTTTGGACGTGGTAACTTGTTGCTGCGGGAGGGTTGTCGGCTTTTGGAATGAGGAAGGAGATTGCAGGATATCTTTTCCATCTCACCTGTGCTGTGGTTTGTTACACGTTTTGTTTCAATGCTGTCATTGGCCACCCATACCAAAATACCTTATTTTGCTGGCTGTACTTTCTGGTGGAGCAACTAGGAGTTTTTGATGGTTGAAGTTCCTCTCCAAAGAAATGCCTGAAATATTAGATATCCCCTCCCTCCCCCCCCCCCAAAAAAAAAAAAAAGAAGGGACGTGGAAAATGTAATTTTTCCTTAGTTGATAGAAACTGCAGCAGATGCAGACAGTATTAGCAAATATTCAGCTTTTGCTTCTTCATTTTAGAAGCATATGAATATGCACATGTAAAGCTCCCGGAAATAATGGGACTCGGTGAGCAGAAGACCTTTCTGGGCATTGCACAGCTAACCACATCTTCTACATTTTGACTTCAGTTATTCTGATGTGCTCGTTGGCTGGTGAGGGTGTGGTAGCGGAGATCAATTTCGCTGCTAATTATGCAGCTGTCCAAGGACATCTGCATTCTGTTTCATGCTGGGGCCTCAGGGCTTCCGCATCAGTTGTAAGTGAGGGATGTGAGGAAGAGCCAGTGTGCGTAGGCAAGCCTTGTTTCTCACAGTTAATTTGTCAAATCTTAAAGCGATTGTGGAGTAGTACTGCAAAAAGCATTTGTAAAGTATTTAATTTGTGAATTTCAAAATCCCCAGATTTGGTGGCTTGGGTTTGTTTGGTTGGGTTTTGGGTTGTTTTTTTTCCTTCGGTCATATTTCCCCTGAAAACAAGTTCAGAAAGTTACACAGTCTGAATTTGTTTTAAAGTATTAATTTTAAAGGGCTTTTTTTGTTTTGTTTTAAGGGGTGGGAATGAGGCAAGCTCCAGTATCCTGTTATTCCTATTGCATGGGGATTTGGGGATTCTTTTAAGTTTCCTTTGGCTTACAAAGGTGACCTTAATCCTTGTTGGAACAGCTACCAGAGTGAGGACAGTATTCTAGATCGATGTGTTAAAAGGCTCATTGCCAGGACTGCACAGAGGCACAGCAGGGATGGGGGGACCCCATTAATCTCATCAGAGGAAGTAGCCCCAGGTTCTGTCATTGGGAAGCCATCAGTCCCATTGCCCAGGTGTGGCACACATCAAGGTAAGTCAACAGAAAGGCTCTCTGGAGTCGCTTGCAAGATTAAGGGGTAACTGCCTACACAATATGGGACATATTACAGAGTGCAGGAGAAGAGCATCTTGTGACTGTACAAAACTTATTTTGGGATCCTTAGGGGATGGGCTAAAAGGAGGGAGTAAGGTTCACTGAGGAGGAGCAAGTATGGGAAAATAGAAGGGTAAGGTGATAAAAGGGATAAGGGGATAAAGGGCCTGGTTGATTGTAAACAAGTGGTTGGTCACTATGTTTGGCCATGCCCTGTGCCAGATTACCCCCGCCTGCCCTCTTTTCTCATTAAGCTCCATTTCTAACTGTTTTCCTGGATGAGAGGGCTCTGTGCTATATTCATACTGAGGAATAAGCGCCAGCAACTGGAGTGGTAACCGAAGTTATAGGGACCTTTGTGTCTGATGTGCCAGCTGGGGGAGAGACTGGAGTGAGGAGGGGTCTAAATGCTGGCAGCTACAGTGGAGACTATAAGTCACAGTAGCTTATGTGTCTCTTAAGTGCAAGTAACTGCGGAGAACAGAGTGCATGTATTTTGTCTTGGCAAGCGTGCTAGCATGTGCTTGCTAGTGAATAGCATGCCTGGCTAGCCAGTAAGTAGGGTAAGACACTTGTGAGCCAGGTTTTGAGGCAGCTGTGTGAGACAGGTACTAGTGAGATCATAAGATCTCTAGTTAGGCAATATGAGAGTCCAGGAGGTCCAAGCCAGCTGCTAGAGGGACTGTAAGATCTGGGGGTTGGTTTGGAGGCTCATTTGCATGTGTGTTTCTGAGCAGGGCAACTGGAGACAAAAGGATCCAAGGGCCATTTACTGAGTGGACTGAATGTCTAAGGCCATTTGCTGGGGAGCTGTGGCATGTCTGTGGGTGTGACATGTGTGTATCTATGTGAAGGGGGTTTGTACCAGCAACTGGAGTTGGACTCTGGGAAGACTGAAGATTCAGTGTTGGTTCCTGGGTAGATTGAGTGTCTGAGGCCAGTATAGTGGATCCTGCTAGTATAGTGGATCCCTCCACTGTACACACGTGTATATTTCCATTAACAGGCTTTTATCCTAGTCAGCTAGGGAGAGGAGCTGCATAGGCCTGGCCCATGTTTGTGTTTGCACAAACACTGGTTTTAGTTGTATTGATCTGTATGTTCAGACATGTATATATGCATGTTCGTATGTGCAACTCTGAGAATACATCCTCAGCCTTGTCACTGGCCAGACCTGGGGACATGGAGTTGCAGCTGCCTTGTCTTTATTGGGCTACCAGTTTCAGCATCTTCTAACGCAGAAGAAATACTTTTTCTGTAAGTTTGAAGGTGCAGATTCACAAAACTTGGAGCCACATCTACAGTGACTTTTATGTTGTGATAGGATGTTAGAATATTTGTTGGTCTGGCTGATATGAGTAGGGTTGCCTACATGACTGTCTAAATACATATATATGTTTAAGCTGCCATGATAGGGCAGTGGAGCATAAATTAAATTTAAACCTAGGATTTTGTTGTAGGTGTTTTTTAAAAAGCATTTGGGTTTTTTTAACTGAAGTTATATGAATAAAATTTCTTTTAGTGACCTGGTAGGTTTTGTATTTACCTTTTCCCTCTCTGTATGTCATAGAATCATAGGATCATGGAATGGTTTGTGTTGGAAGGGATCTTTAAAGATCATCTAGTCCAATGCCCTGGCATGAGCAGTGGCATCTTTTACCAGATCAGGTTGCTCAAAGCCTCATCCAGCGTGACTGTGAGCACTTAAATGTTTTGTATGTTGTGACCCTAAATAAACCCCTGTATAGAAAGGAATGTCAATAGAGAGTCTGAGTGGGGATGCTCATCATAATAAGAAATTACTTTCCTTATAGGCATTTTCTGGTTCTAGTCTCATGCTACAGCACAGTTACTTTTGCTGGCAAGTTAAAAGGCTCAGGTCAAATATAAGGATAACACAAAAAAATGAAGATTTCTGTTCTGTTTACTGTTGGAGTTTATAAACATATGGCTATACAAATATATATATGGTAGTCCAGTCTGTTTATATAAAATAGATATAATGATAGATTATTTTAGTTTGAAAATGGCAACTAGTGACATTTCATATCAAATACCAAGTACAGCTTTGGCATCTGTCCCAGTCTGCTTCCAGAAATCCTCTTTGCTTCTGGAATAATGACAAAACAACTTCTGATTTCCAAATGTGATAAATGTACTTTTTTCTCTTTTAACATTTCCGGTACACTTAAAGTGTTTTTTTCTAAAGAATCCAATTTAACGTAATTCCATAATTTAATAAGCAGCAGTTATTTTCAAGTGTTTTTCTATTTTCTTGTCTCTCCAAGCAAGAGTAATTTTTACAGCTGTTAGAGCAGATAACTGAAATTGTATGCAGAGGTGCCCAATATTGGAAAGTGGAACAATGGAGACTTTTTCTTCTAGAAGGTGCTGCAGCTATGGTGTGTGCCTGCGTGAGTTTTTCTTTTTTTCCCCTTTTAATGTGCAGAAGGAAGGCATTGTTGTATTCTGGACCTTTGCCTTTGTGTACTGCAAATTTTATGGGGATTTTGTGGTGGTAGATGGGGAAGGTGAAAGCAAAACACCAACCATTTTATTAGAGTGAATACTTGTCGTTTTTTAAGCCTCTCAGACACGCAGTTTTGCTCACTCACTCCCCCCTCTTTCTTCCCCCTGC
Source organism: Myiopsitta monachus (assembly GCA_017639245.1). NCBI lineage: Eukaryota > Metazoa > Chordata > Aves > Psittaciformes > Psittacidae > Myiopsitta > Myiopsitta monachus. The sequence continues at coordinate 6,446,322 of CM029919.1, forward strand.
TCCTGGAGGGATGGGAAGGAGAATTGAAAGAATGCAACTCCCACAGATTGAGATAAGAGCAGTTTAGTAACTAAAATATAGCACAAAACCACTACTGCTACCACCAATAATAATAGTGACAAGGTAAATACAAGGAAAGAATACAGTCGCTCACCACCTATACCCAGCCCGACCACGCAGTGCACCCCCACCCTTCTGGGTCTCTGCCCTCTGTTTTTACATCCTGGGCATGATGTGCTGTGGTATGGAATACCTCTTTGGTCAGTTTGGGTCAGGTGTCCTGTCTCTGCTTCCTCCCGTCTTCCCCTCCTCCCTGGCAGAGCATGAGGCTCAGAAAGTCCTTGGTCAGACCAAAACATTACTGAGCAGTAACCGAAAACATCAGTGTTATCAGCACTGTTCCCAGGCCAAAAGTCAAAAACACAGCACTGCACCAGCTACCAAGGAGGAGAAAAATGACTGCTACTGCTAAACCCAGAACAATACTTTTAGCATCTTAGGCTGCTTGTGTGTATAGATTTTTCCTTTCCTTCAGTGTCAGTTTTTGGTTAGTTGGTTGGCTAGTGGTTTTGGTTTTTCGTTGGGTCTTTTTTTGAGGTAGGGCACCTGATCTATGCCCTCATGTTTTCTTCCCAAGTTAGTGGCATAGAAGACAATAGAAATAAAGCTGGAAACAAAGTCATTTTTTCAGGGCCTGGGTTGCAAATGATAATACAGTCAATTCTGTACTTTAAGATGTGTTGTCTGCAGACAACTGTTAGTCTCCACCAAAATGTAGTGCTGAATTGAGGGGAAACAATATATGATTTAAAAATTGTATAGTGTGCTTTTTCATATTAAAGAAGTTTAGCTCCTTATCAACCTCAGTTATAATTATGTGATTTTGATGCAACCTTTAAGTTTCTTGCTTTTTATTTTGTGCTTCAAGTTGTGTTTCCAGTTTTCTTTCCTTTTTTCTAGCAGTGTGGAAAGAAAAGCGTATCGTGTTAGAGCTGCTTCGCTCTCAAATGCTTTAGATCTGCATTTGCACAGTAAATCTGATGATCTCTGAAAGTGCCAACCTGCGAAAACACACACCTGCTTTCTGTCCTCTGCTCTCTATTCAGGAGAGTGCTTGGACAGAGAGCTGGTATTTGGAGTGTGTGTTACTGCAAAGTGATCTATGCAGCTTGCTCGGGGACAGTCTTTTTCCAATACACAGCCAATGAGAGAAGTGAGTGCAGGCTAAATGAGTTGTTTTGGTGGCTGCAGCTCTTCAGATCAATGGTTTTTATTGATGCTCTGTGCATTCTGTAATTTTCTTTTTTGGGCTCCCTAACTAACTAAATTGGGTTCTGCCCATAGACATTAAGAGTGATCCTAATGGAGGGAGCATCATCAACTTGTTCGTAAGGCTCTGGCTTGAATCCAGTATATATTTAATAGTCAACGTTTCTGTAGTTTAGTCATGAATTATTGGAAAATATCTCAACCCTTTGCAAAAATGAAAAGGCCTCAGGCCTCAACAGCCTGAAATTGGTTTGCCTGAAAGTGTTTAATAAACAAAACCTCACACTTGTTTTGGATGTATAAATCTCACTTTATGCAGGCGTAGGTGCAGATTTGTTTGATTTTATAAAAATGGTCAGCCAAGTCCTTTGGTTTTTGAGGAGAAGGGATATAGTTGAAGTGAAGGTTTTTGCTTTTTGTTACTGGAATACAAGGGATTTGACCTATGGCTGGAGAGCTTTGTTCTTCCCTTTAAGGATGGGTTTTTCTGCATGAAAATTCAGATGTTGTCTTACTCTTTCTTCTGAAAGTGTATCCTAAATGCTTCCTAAAAGTGGAAGGAAAACGCCCCTACTTTGAGAGTAGAGTTGCTTTTATAACTCTTCAAAGTCTGCAGGTATTTGACATCTCTTAAAGAATTCCCATAGTATACTTACTCCTGGAGTTTAGGTACATCCCATGTCTGTATTGTATCTGGACCTGTAGATTGCATTTGATCTTCATCTCTTGGCTTTGTATTACATTTTGATGTAATAGGTATTACATTTTAAAGCATAGTTTTCTTGGAATGAAGAGAATAAAGAAATGAATTTTTATTACAGTTTATAATTAAGAGATTGTATTTTAAATGTATACATTCTTGTATAACTATGAAAGGGTTTTGGGTTTACAGTCACTATTGTGATTCTAATTTTAAGCTAAAGAATATTATAAGCTTTTTGCACTAAATATATCAGTGGATTTACAATTTTGTATGAATATTTGCATTGCTCTCTAGTGCTTAAACCTCCAGGCAAGCCCAGGGGAGCTGAATCTGAGCTAGAATGGTGATCTCTGCTTCCATAGATGTAGTCCTTGATTTCTTCCTACAGTTTTAGATTTGATTTCTATGTTAAGAAGCTTTAAGTTTAATGTATTTTTCATTTGGTTTTGGCAGTGCTTTACCTTCAGGAGATGGCCTCTTCCAAGTCTTTGATGAACCTTCTAACCTTCACTTTTGGATCAGCAATAGGATTTTTTGTATGCTATCTTCTGTTTAGCATTATTCTAGAAGAACAAGTGAAGATCCAGCCTCATTTCCTTCACAATGATCCGCATGGTCAGCACTCATCAGATACCGATAGCAATCAGCTGCAAGGGCAAATGAATTTCAATGCGGACTTTGGACAGCATAAAGGTATTTTGTTACGCCTGACTTAATTATATAATATGCTCCCTTTTCATGCATGGCAAAGTGTTACTTTATTCACTGCCAAGAGTTTGTATGAACCTTTCCTTTCACTTTTGCCATGTACAGGTTACCTCTAAATAACTTTGTTCTCCTGAGGTCCACTGACTGGTGGTTTTATCTGTTTACATTTTTATTATAGTAGTGATTTTTTTCCTTAGAGCCCAACTGTTGAACTTTTGTATCTAGACTTTTTTGAAGCAGGAGCTTCTCAAATGAACTATTGACATCAAATGGTGGTTTTACTAAACAGATGTATTTGCTAGCATTGTAGATGTGCCTGAATTGCTTTTTAGCTTTTTGGAGCTACTTTTGGAGCACTTCTAACTTTTGAAATAGCCTCTTAGATAAAGCTGTAACAAAAACCCTAACAAACAAATCCAAACCAAATCAGAAAGTCACATTTTTACACAATCAGTAAAATGTGGAATTGGGATGGTGGGGTGGTCCGAGGGGGCTGCTGTAGGCATTATTTGATTGTTTGCCAAGCTGATTATGCAGCAGTTGTAGAACAATAGAATCATAGAATGGTTTGGGTTGGAGGGGAACTTAAAGATAACCTATCTCCATCCCCCTGCAATGGGCAGGGGCACCTTCCACTAGATCAGGTTACTCAAAGACCTGTCCAACCTCGTCTAGAATACTGCCAGAGATGGGGCAGCCACAGCTTCTCTGGGCAACCTGTGCCAGTGAACAAGCACAGGTCGCTGTTGAAGTCAAAACCAGAGAAACGCATCTGAGTTTGGATGAGAAAAGATTCACTCTAGTGCATTTGCTGAAGATGCTAATAAGTGATTTGCTATTTAAATGTATTTATACTACAGACTTCATAAGACAAGTTTGTGTTTCAGATGTAGCTGTAGAGCATCGTTACAAAGAAGTCCGATCAGTTGTTGCATAAAGTTTAAACAGGAATATTTTAGGACAAGTTACGCCAATCTTACTCACCATGGAATATTCTTTTACATGAGTTACAAGTGCTGTGTATGTGTCAAGTGAAACTGTTTGAGGGGAATGAATGCTTTGGCAACTTGTCAAATACTATATTATGTGCCTCAGATAACCATGTCTGTTTATTCTGTTGGATTGTCTGCAAATAAATACATTTAAGCACAAGAGTAGTACTAGTTTCACAGTATCCTAAATTAGTCTGTTTTTTTACAAATAAGATTTCACTTATTTTGGTGATAAATTCTTTCTTTCTGGCTCACCACCTGCTTTTTCCTTCAGAAATATGTGGCTGGTTTTTGTTAGTAACATGCCGATATACAACAGACCTTATTAGCTTTTTGACTTCTCTGTGCTGTAATCATTGTGTTCACTGTGAATGGCAAAAACACTCAGCTTTTTAATTTTCATTACTCTTCCAACACCATAAAAAACTTGTCTCCCAATAGTTTTTATGTACAAATCAATGTTTTCTATAGCCTGTTTCCTGAACAGATACCTCTTCCAATCTGGCTTTTATGCTCTTGTTTATCCTGTTAAGTAGAATCATAGAATAGTTAGGGTTGGAAAGGACCTTAAGATCATCTAGTAACTTTAAAAATTTTAGTTTCTGGGTTTGGGGAGTCTTGTTTGCTTTCTCTCTAAATGTGACATTAATTTCATTACCTTGTATATTTGGAAGCAAATGCCTTTTCTCTCTGCATCTCTTTTCTGATGTAGAAACAATGTCTAGGGGATAGACTGCTCTTAGTTTGTTTTGCAGTCAAGTCTAATATTGTTCTGGAACTTTTCTGTTTTTCTTATTAGATGAGAATAAAAATATTGCAGAGGGACTGTATCAGAAGGTGAAAATACTGTGTTGGGTCATGACTGGACCTCAAAATCTAGAAAAGAAAGCCAGACATGTGAAGGCCACTTGGGCCCAACGTTGTAATAAAATACTTTTTATGAGCTCTGAGGAAAACAAAGACTTCCCAACTGTGGGCCTAGAAGCCAAAGAAGGCAGAGACCAACTGTACTGGAAGACTATTAAAGCTTTTCAGTATGTGCATGACCATTATTTTGATGATGCTGATTGGTTTATGAAAGCAGATGATGATACATATGTTATATTGGACAATTTGAGATGGCTTCTTTCAAAATACAGTCCTGAACAGCCAATATACTTTGGAAGAAGGTTTAAGCCTTATGTGAAACAGGGCTACATGAGTGGAGGAGCAGGTTATGTTCTGAGCAAAGAAGCTCTGAAGAGATTTGTTGCTGCATTTAAAACAAACAAATGCTCTCATAGTTCTTCAATTGAAGACCTTGCGCTCGGAAAGTGCATGGAGATCATTAATGTGGAAGCAGGAGATTCTAGGGATACAAGTGGTAGAGAAACCTTTCATCCCTTTGTTCCAGAACATCACTTAGTCAGAGGATACCTGCCAAAAACATTCTGGTACTGGAATTACAATTATTATCCTGCTGTAGAGGTAAGTCCTTAGAAACATGGTACCCATTTTACAAAGTACATCTTATGATGTGTGAATTAGAAGTTTAATAGTTGCTCCATATATATTTTAGAAAAGAAGATTTTGTTGTGATACCCTGTGATGTACCTGTGTATAGATGTGTTCAATACAGTTATCAACTCAAAGTTGATGCTAAGAGCCTAATGTTGGAAAAGAGCTAGTGAATTTTAAATTATTATTGCTGGTTTGCTATGTTCTGTGGACAGCAGAAAATGATGAAACCTTTTTGACATGTTTGTTTAGTGTCACCACTACTATCGTCCTTGCAAAGTTACTGTTCTGTTTCGGTCTCTCACATCTTGCACATGGTGGCCCTAGTTTCTCCTTCAGCCATCCAACTACCAGCGTGCAGTGAGACTGGTGCAGTTAATTCCAAGGTGTATGCACTCACTGCCCAGAGCTGAGCTGAACAGCATGGCTTAGTTACATTGAAGCCTACTGAAAGGGAAGGTGGCACTGATGCACTTTTATCTTCTACGCAACTGCAAACTTTGCATAAAGCCTGTAGAAGTAGAACTAATGTTGGGACTCACTCGTGACTGTAGTTGGTTAATGTTGTCTAAGAGAGTCCCACGTTACTCAAGGTGCTGGTGGGTAATGGTAAAGTGAGTTCAATTGAAAAGATTACAGAATAATGAACGTTGCCTAGAAGTGAAATAACAGCATGATCCAACCAAAGAAATATGATTAGATTTCCTTGTGTAGTTGTATTGGGCTCTTGTCTCCCTTTTGTCGAGGTGGAGGCAAGCATAAGAGCTGGCAGAGTAAGTTCTAAAAAATTCTTTTGTTGTAGCAACAAGAATAGTGTTTACAAAATGAAACATTTTTACTGCAAGAATTTAATGTTGTCCTTTGTATTTATATCTGAAATCTATGGTTTAAAAAGGAAAAAAAAAACAAACCAAAAAACAGAAGGGGGGTGGGAGCAGGGTGCTACTTAAAGCAACCTGAAGGTATTCTGCTTTGTAAACCTTGATCATAATCATATTATCGTAGAATAGTTAGGGTTGGGAAAGACCTTAAGATCACCTAGGCTGCTGCTTAAGATTATAATTTCACTTTTAAGGGTATTATTTTTCAGTAACTTTGAGATGAGCGTAAGTAGCCAAAATCAAGGATAAGATGTAGGATTTCTTGGGGGAGGGGGGGGAGAAAAATCTAGCTCGTTAGCAGATTCTTTTCATTGTAAAGCATTTATTTTTATATTGGTATTCAGTGCCTAGAGCATTTCTGTAGTTTAAACCAGCTATGACAACGTATTTCGTGTGTCAGGATGCAGTAGGTTTACCTATGGTTGTTCTTCACGGGTGACTGAGCTGTGGGTAGTTACATCCATAAGTGATGCAGTGGTAGTGGAGATCCATAATGGAAATCACATATTTGATCCTGTCCTATCGTACTTGTGTTTGGATAGAGATTACTTTGTCTGGTACCAAAACTATGGTATATTGATCAAACTTAGTAAGTACTGAAAGAATAACAGTTGTGTAACAGTTGCTCATTTCAGTGTCTTTAAACATTTAATCTTGGTTCCAGTTAGAATTGGAATATTAGCAGCCCTGTGACCAAACCTGATTAACAGTCCCCTCCCAAACTATCTTCCAGAAAAGTGTTCTCAAAGCTGAATTTGAGCTAGAAAATACAAGTTGCAACAAATGTGTTAATGAAGATCTTTTCGCTCTTAAAAATGTTTAGGAACATGAATGAAATTAATAAACTTAAATAGTTTCAACATGATTCATTACAACTCTCTGTATGTAGGAAACTAGATACTGAACGGTTTTGCCGAACTGTGTAATGTATGAACGCACGCACACAGGTGCATGCACACAAACGTTTGGCTTGTGTACTCTGAGTGGATGCTGTCATGAGTATCATGCATGTATTGTTTCATATAGAAACGCAGTGCATTTAGACCTGCTCACTGTCACTTGGTTTTGTTTGAACACCAACATAGAAAGCAAAGTATGGAAAAGCAAAAAAACCCTGGTGTTATTGAGAGCAGCTAGTTATTTTACCTGCTTAGGTACAAAACCAAAAGACTTTGTTCAGCTTTATTTGTGAAAGATGCTTTGGCTGATGTTTGATACATTTTGCTTGCCTGACATTAAGTTTTGAAGTATATATGTGACTGATGGTAGTAAATTTCTTACCATGAAGTCAAGGATGCTTTTGAATTCTTACTGAATCTTTAATGCAGGGCATGCTTCGTAATTTTTGCTGATGACTTTGACTTGTTTTGTATTTTAGGGTCCTGGATGCTGCTCCGATCTAGCAGTTTCATTCCACTATGTTGATTCCATGACTATGTATCAATTGGAATATTTGATTTATCATCTCCGTCCGTATGGATATTTGTATCGGTACAATCCTGATCTGGCCACCAGTCCAGAAGAGCAGAGCAAAAATGAAGCACTGGAGGATAATCAGAAGCTAAAGCAGAGAGTTACTGAGAGTTAATTAGACTTTGAAGAAAATGAAAAGAAGCCAGTACAATGAGTAGGAGTCTCCTCAGACTCCTGCATGGAGCTTGTGGACTGAAATTAATGGTAGTGAGTCTTATTTAAAAAATCACGTTGGCCATACCGCCTGTCTCTGTCTGTGTACAATAGAATCTGGTGCTGGCTCTGACTGTTTGGGATAGTGTGACCTTGCTGACCTGCTCAATGAAGATTAGGGCTCTCAAGCTGTGAAATGGGAGGTTGTCTGGAAGATTTTGTATGAAACTCATAGTGGATGGCTTCAAAGATAATAATACAGTATTTCTGTTCCTTTTTCTGTTCTCCTTTTGTTTCCAGCTGTTCTGTTAGGTAAGCTCTAATGGTAGAAAGTGGATGCTGCATAGTCAAATACTTGATGATGTCTTTCTCTAGTATTCTCAGTATCTTGAAATTACTTTGTGTACCTTGCCCTACAAGGGAGAGAAGTGAAAATAGTCTGCTGTGCCTTAATGGCAGACTGGCTATTGTGGACAGGCAGAGATCCACCCAAATGATTAATCTTGTTTCAGAAACGGAATTCAGTGCTATGAATTATTTTTAACTTTTTTACGTCTCTTGTACAAAATAATATGAAGTTGGATCACGGCTGTTTTAGGGAGAAACCCAGAAATGGTTACTGTTGTTCCAGTTGCTGAGGCAAGGCAAGCTGCTTACATACTTGCCTGTAGCTTTTTTTGATGTTTTTGTTTTGCATTAAATTATTGTATCGGTTGAATGGTTATAAAAGTTCATCTCAGAATTTCTCAGCACAAGATAAGGTAGGTGCTTTTTGAAATAGAAGTCTCTCTTCCATCCCTCCTTCCATGTGAACCAGGGAGAATAGTATCTTGGCAAAGTTACAATGACATTATAATATCCTGGTTTCAGCCAGTATTGTAATTAGTTTGTTTCCATTTAATTTTCACATCACTATACTTTGTGGAGTTACCTTATACATTACAATTTTACAGATACCAAAAGCCCCATTTTAAAACCGCAGCAAAGCTGATTTGGCCGCTTCCCCACACATCTCATTCATTTGGCTGAAGTACTTAATTTCACTCTTTTTTTTTTTTCTCTATTTTTTTTTTCCTCCACCTTTAAAAATTTCTTCTGTAGCTGCTGCTTTGTTACCTTTTTCAGGACAAAGTGTTAAATGATGTTTATCTCGCTCTTTGAAGCTGAAGTATATAGTTATTCAGGTAAGCCAGCCTGAATGCAGGAATCTTTGACAGTGCATTAACTTTCTCCATTACTTTGAGTATCTCTGCCTCTGAACTGAAGACACTTTCTCGGTGTGGGATAAATAAAAATAGGTATTTTAATTACTGGAAGATTTTTAGAGGCCAGGTCTATGTTTTATGTAGTTAATATAAAACTTTCTGGTTTTCTCTTTCAAACTGAGTGAATAGCAGTGTGGGGGATGGGATTAGGCTTGATGTGTAGTGTGTCTTTATTCCACACTTGAACAAAAGTTTTGTCATCTTTTGATCACTTTTCACCTTCATCATATTGATGAATTTGGACATAACCTAATTACCTCCAGTCATTGTTTTGGAAAGGGCACGTACTGGTAGCAGACAGCCTTATTTACTGCTGCTGTCCTTCAGGGTGTTCCTGGAAGAGGATGTTACCAGGAAGTACTGGATTTACTTTTTTTTTTTCCCAAAGATAGGTCTTGTACAGGTTGGGCTTCTGTCTGTTGCCCAGCAGTAAACAATCACGGCTTCCTTTCTGAGCATTGCTCAGCAGCATGATGGCGATTACTGAAGTCTCGCGTGGAGCTGAACTGTTGCATACTTCTCTGCCTGATTATAGGCCAGGTTCGTACATCAAGTGTTAATTAAATGTCCCCGCATGGTTACATCTGCTGGTCCTTTATTAGCAAGACTGCCTCTGAAGTACTGACAGGGACATGAACTTTATTTTATGTTAATTGACTTAAGTCGGAAATTATAGCTGCATTTTTGTAAAGAAGGAAAAAGTCTCCAGTTTGCTGTAGTGAAGGGATGCTCGTCCAGAGGAGAATCATGGTACCATGCTGAAAGGTGCTTCCTTCTGTGAGCTAAATGTTTATCTTGTGTGCAGCACAAACCAGTGATATTGTGAACTCCATATGGTTTTGGTCATTCTAGTGGCATTGTTCAAGCATGTAATTAAAATTTTCTGGGGTACTTGGGGAAGTTATAAAATGAAACCAGGATACCAACTTAATCTCTTGGTAAATTCAGCCCATGTAAAAGATCTCCTAACTAGCATATGGTTCCTTTGTTTCTGCTTTCTTCCTCAGTTCATCTGTATGGATTTAAAGATTTTTCTACCACAACAAGCAGAACTAATTCTGCAGATTTTTTTTACAGAGTTGTGTCTTGTGTTTGCCCTGTGCTGCTCTGTGAAGTAATGTCATTTATTCTCTATGTTCCTTACTGTCCTGACTTCTGTCTCTGGGTTTTCAGTGTCATCACGCTCAAGTCTCAGGTGGATGAGAGGAAGCAGGTAGGGAGATGTTTGAGCTCTGCACAAGGCTGGTTGCCGAGGTGGCAAGTTGAATCAGGCACCACTGAGCTGCCAGTGAAACATTTTCTTGGCAGCAGTTCCAGTTCTTGTCTGCTGCCCAGCTGTGGCTTGTCCATTTAGCAGAGCAGGGTGGGAATGTCTCTTTCAGCAAACATGCAAGACCTCAGAGGGAATGGAGGAATAAAAGAACAAGTTCCATTTCTTGAGGGAGTAAGGCTAAGGACATACTACGTTGTGATAAATAGGTGGCCTATCTGGGGAAATAAGAGGAGCCTTTTCTTCAAACATCCATTCTTGCTTTGTTTTAAAGTGTCCTTGTGCTTAGGCCTCAGAATCTGTTTCTTTTGCCTTTCCAACAGCACTGCAAAGAATTCTTTTTGTCCTTCCAGACAAGCTAGAAAAGTATCAGTTTTTACATTCCGCAATTATAACAGAAGGCTTTTGTTCTATGTTGAGTTGTACTGCCATGGCAATGAGCTGAAACCTCTGAAATAACTGGTTTGTATCTCACTACCTTCAAAAGCTTCAGTAGGCATGGTTAGAATGTGAACAGTTCATATAATTATGTCTAATATTCCATGATAATATTGGTAGTTATTTCACTCCCAGGTCTTCGTGCTTTGAGAAAGCTTTTTTGAGCTTGAGTACACGCAGGCCAAGGGGGCTGCTGTACTTGGGTGGATAGACCTTCCTGAAGCACAGGGGCCCAGGCTCTCTTAGGCCATACAGGTTATTGCCCTGTGCTTTTGTTTTATTTCGAAAAGAGGCTTCTCAGTTTTTCAAGACCTAAAAAGCTTCCGTTGGTACTGTAGTGATTTAAATGACCCACCTAAAAATTTTTAACTCCTGTCCTTGAGGTTACTAGGCAGCAGTTGTTTGCAGCTGGATGTGGGGATGTCACTTAGTGTGAGTAACATTTTAACCCTGTGGTAAGTGGGGTTTAGTTCAGAGAGAACAAGGATGCCAAGAAGTTACTTTCTGATCACTGTGCTTAATTAGAGGATAGTATTCATCTTTGCAGAAGATTGATTTTAATCTTCTTTCACACCCCATTTGTTGTGTGGGGGTTTTTTGTTTGCTTTTGCAGTCTGTGTTGGTCTTATTTAAGAGTTTAAATGCTGGTGATGTTAGCATTTTGCGGCAGCTCTTTTTTCTTTTTCCAGTACCTTTTGCTTTTAGGGACACTTTCTTTCTTTTTGCTTTGGTGGAGCTATATATTAAAAATCACTTTTTCTTTGCGTGTTGCCATCGTTCTGTTAGGCTTCCAGAAGTATAGATTTTAGACCTCTTATGAACAGTTTGCTGTTTGAGCAGGGTGTTTTATTGTTGTATGACACAAAAATGTGGGTCACTTCTGATGTGCCTGCTACTGATGTTGATAGTGCAGGCATGGGTCAAAACAGATCCCTCAATACAGGACCACTTGTAAAGGCAGTTTTGCCCTTATTCTGTCAAGAAAAGCTTCTGTGGAACTCCAAAAGTGTAATTTCCTTTGTTTTATGATATTGTATTTAACATACTCCACAATGTTGTTAATGCTCCGAAAGAATTGAATAATGCTGCTGGACAGTACGCTCTACTTTGAATCTGTGAATGTTTCACTTTGCAGTTATAGGTAGTCGTGTTCCTAATGGCATGTATGAGTTGGTGACTTGTTGGGAATGTTCACCATAAGGATTTGTTTCTTAAATACCTTCTTTGAAGTGCCTTTGATCAATTTTTAGCATCAAAATTATGTTGAGATTTGAATAAATAAGTTATCTCATACAGAGTTCATGTCTGTCTTCCTTTACCCCTCCTGTATGGTAGCAGTGTAGCATAGCAGCACAATTTAGTCTAATAAAAACATTCTTTTGGTCTCGGGTGGATGCAGGAAATTCAGAGAGCTTCTTGCACTTGCTAAGTTTTCTGTTTATGCCATTAGCAAATAAGAAGCTACCTTGAAAACAAAATGGTGTTTTTTTAAGAGTGCTAGTAGTAGAGATCCTATAAGCAAGCTCTTGTTTCTGCACTGGCCTGAGTTTTCAGTGTCTCCATGTTACAGAGTCCTGATTGAACAGACTGCAGCCAATACATCAAAGATAAAGCAGAATTATTAAAATTAAATTAATTAATTTTTAATTAATTAATTAAAATAAATTGTTCCAAATTAACCATCTTTCTTTTTTAAAAAAAGGATGTATTCTTTCAGTGGACCTCTTCTAAAAGAAGACCCAAACCAAACCCAACAAACCCCAACCAACCTGTTGATTTAATTGCTGTGCTTTTTCACTTAGATTTCTGCTATTCATTAAAATAATATCCAGCAATACAGAACATTCTGCATAAGCAGATGGGAGGTGTCGTTACAGAATGTTGGTTGTTGCACATGGTATGCATAAGCACAGTACAGCTGTGCTTTATTGCCTCAAGTACAGTAATGGACACCTCTAGAATTATTTACCTGGATTAATTCTTTCAAAGCACAGGAAGCATGTGATGACCAGTTTAACTGTGCTCAGAAGCTAGAATATTTTAGCGAAGTAACAGTGGACTGTTGAACAGATGATAGAAGATCCTCTCTAAAGTTTGGGGCATAGATTATGCCTTTAGGAACTGTTGGGAACAAACTAGATCCAGTAAATTGTAGGGCGATGCGAGTGCTGGAGCAGAACGAAACCTGCAGCTACTATCCTGGAGGAAAACTGGTAAGTGCAGGTTTGCTTGCTTGCCTTTTATTTTTAATATGTAGCAGCCTCTGCATATGTGATGACCAGAAGTTGTAGACATGAGTGAAATACAGAATCATAGAGTAGTTAGGGTTGGAAAGGGCCTTAAGATCATCTAGTTCCAACCCCCCTGCCATGAGTAGGGACACCTCCCACTAAACCATGTCACCCAAGACTCCACTCAACCTGGCTTTAAACACTGCCAGGGATGGAGCATTTACCACTTCTTTGGGCAACCCATTCCAGTGCCTTCACCACCCTTACAGTAAAGAGCTTCTTCCTTATATCCAATCTAAGCTTCCCCTGTTAAAGTTTGAACCCATTACCCTCTTGTCCTATCACTACAATCTCTGTCTGGCATCCTTCTAGGCTCCCTTCAGATATTGGATGGCTCCTATGTGGTCTCCCCGCTTCCTTCTCCAGGCTCCACAGCCCCAACTTGATCATCCTGTCTTCATATGGGAGGTGCCCCAGACCCTGATCATCCTCGTGGCCCCCCTCTGGACTTGTTCCAACAGTTCCATGTCCTTTTTATGTTGAGGACACCAGAACTGCACACAATACTCAAGTGAGGCCTCACAAGAGCAGAGCAGAGGGGCAGGATCACCTCCCTCGACCGGCTGGTCACACTCCTCTTGATGCAGCCCAGGATACGGTTGTTTTCTGGGCTGTGAGCACACACTGCAGCTGGCTCATGCTCATTTTCTCATCAACCAACACCCCCAGGTCCTTCTCCTCAGGGCTGCTCTGAATCTCTCTCTGCCCAACCTGGAGCTGTGCCTGGGATTGCCCCGACCCACGTGTAGGACCTTGCACTTGGCTTGGTTGAACTTCATAAGGTTCACACTGGCCCACCTCTGAAGCGTGTCAAGGTCCCTCTGGATGGCATCCCTTCCCTCCGGCGTATCAACCGAACTACACAGTTTGGTGTCATCGGCAAACAATCCCACTGTGTGTGTCACCAACAAAGATGTTGAACAAGATGGGTCCCAACACTGATCCCTGGGGGACACCGCTTGTTACTGGTCTCTGGGTGGACATTCAGCCGTTGATCGCAACTATATGTGGGTAGCCATTTGGACAGTTCTTCATCCACCGAGTGGTCCATTTATCGAGTTGAAGTCTCTCCAGTTTAGAGACAAAGATGTTGCGTGGAACAGCGTTGAATGCATTGTACAAGCCCAAGTAGAATCTTAAAATCCAGTTCCCTCCAGCTTGTCTCCCTTTGCCTTGGCTGTAGCTCTGGGGTTTCACACTGGTGTCCTCAGCACACGCCTTCCATTGCACTTACCAGTACTGCTGTGAGGTGAGGATTTATTTGCGCTAACCCAGGAGATAGGCAGAGAGAGATAGAGATGTAGATACAGACGTACAGATACAGAGATCATACAGCTATAGATAGAGAAGGGTGTGTTCCTGTTTGTGTATATTGTTTTTTCCTTGTTGTTTCCATGAGGTGATTTGTGCTCGCTTTCTACCAGAGCTGGGCAGAGGCAGCAGCATTTTCTACTCTTGTATGTGAAAAACATGCATGTTTTATTTCCTAAAAGAGCAGTTTGTTCAGACAGATATAAAAACTTCCTCATTTCAAATAGGAACCCATCTCGGGCTGTCTTCTGCAGCCTGCGCCAACACCTCCAATAAGAAGAGACCCGCATGCATGCTGCATTTCAAGGATTTGAACAGATGTGCTGGGGGAGTTGGTGCCAGTCTCTCAATCTCCGCCCTCTATGCAGTACCTTTACATGACACTTAGCTGAGGGTTTCTAAAGCTTCTAACCAGCTGAGTCGGTTACTTGTTTTGCCTGAGTGTTGCAGGGAAAAGCTGCTCAGTCCACACAGTTGAAACCAAATTGGGATCAAAACACTTTATTGAGCTATCGAGAACACAGAATTAGGCAGCAGTCAGTGAAGTGTTGCACTCAAGTAGTAATACAAGATATAAGCCCCCAAAATAGGCATACTAATGTTGTTAAACACAAGCAAATATCTAAACACCCTGTGTAACAAACACAGAAGAGATTTCTGAAATTCTTCTTCTTCCCAAGAAGAAGACTGCATCATCAGCAGTGTAGCAGCAAATGCCACTTGGTGTACTGCTAAGGAATTGTGAGCAAATCCTGTGTGCTCTCTACATTTCTGCAATGTTCAGGCAGAGGGAACCAAAACTCACCCATCCTTCCTTCCCTTCCTTCCCTTCCTTCCCTTCCTTCCCTTCCTTCCCTTCCTTCCCTTCCTTCCCTTCCTTCCCTTCCTTCCCTTCCTTCCCTTCCTTCCCTTCCTTCCCTTCCATCCCTTCCTTCCCTTCCATCCCTTCCTTCCTGTCCATGGTCTAAAAGCCTTTATTGACACATCTGGACATAGGGATTCATTTACAGGGACACCCTGCAGAGGTGCCCAGTGTCTGGGCACTGTGGGCAAGGACATCCCCCTGGGCCTCCTGGGCACAGGCACTGCCTCAGGGCCAGCACCCCAAAGTCCTTTCTCCAAGGCACGCTGGGCAAAGGGGCAGCAGCAGCAGGGCTGCAGTGGGCAGGGCTGTGAGGGCCCTGTCACCCCCATGTCAAAGTGCCAGCACCCAGCACTTTATAGTGCCCTGGGGCACTATAAAGCCCAGTGCCCTCTGCCAGTGCTTTGCAGCTCCAGTGCCAGGCACTGGAAGGGTTCTTGCTCCCAGGGTAGATCAGGCCAGGGGCACTTTGCTGTTCTTGGGAGCCCCTGCGATGGCTCCAGGCGGAGGCAGAACAGGCAGTGCCGGTGTCCCCGTGTCCCCTCAGAGGCATAACCCGCCCGTGGACCGGGAGCTGGTCTTGCTCAGTGCTCAGGGAGTAGCCAGTGCTGGGGTCAGGAAGGAATTTTCCCCCAGGGCAGACTGGCACCGGTCCCCGGGGTTTTTTGCCTTCCTCTGAGCACTGAGCATGACCACTTGTCAGGGCTGCTCTGGTCCTGGTGCTCTGTGTTATCGCCTGGTGCTCATGCACCACGAGGGTGGCCCCTTGTGTCCTGCAGCTGGGGGAGGAAGGGCTTTTTTGCCCCCAGGTGGACTGGCAAGTGCCCCCGGGGTTTTTTGCCTCCTCTGCAGCCAAGCACAGTCCCTTCATGGGGCTCCTTTGGGCTATTGTAGCCCAAAGGCAGCTGCTTGTGCTCCACGCAGGGGGCCTTCTTGCCCCGCATCCGGGGGGGGCAGGAAGCCTTCTGCACTCCCGGGGTGGCTCCAGTGTGGCCCCGGGACTTGCTGCTTCTCTCTGTAGCATTGAGTACCCCCCCTTGTCAGGTCTTCCCTGGTTCATTCTGGCTGGGTTCTTGCACTGCTCTCGCACCACTGTGGCACCGCTCCTGCCCCGGCTGTTCTGCTTCGTCAGGCTGCAAGGGATGTTGTTTCAAGCTAGACCGAAGGATGCGTCAGCCTGCTGCTGGCTACGCATGGGCATCGGGTTAATGCCTGTGGGCATCAGCCTGAGAGATTTAGAAAATATTAACTAAACTAGCCTGAACTGAACTGAACTGAACTAAGTTTCTCCATAAATTAATAAAATACTCTTTCCACCTGTGACTTGATTTGTGTCTGATTTGTGTCTTTGAAAGTGTTTTTGGTGCTGAAAACCCCTTGGCATTTCAGGTAAATGATGGTCACGTCATTATGCAACTCATCATGCGTGCAGGGAATGAAATGGAATGGAACGGAACGGAACAGAACAGCTGTAATATGTTACGCATATAGCTCTGTGTGACAAGCTCTGACCTAGGTCTGAGGGGCCTTCTGCAGTGCAGATCCCAAGGGAGGCCGGTCCCATACACTGATGCCTGTGAGCACCCTCTGGACCCTGACAGAAGTAGATCTGCACTACTCCTGATTACAGCGGGACAATCACCTCTTCCTCCTCTTTTTGCTGGGTTTGTTTGTGTTCCTAGCTCCCAGCTTCCGGGATTAATGTCCTCCTTTTCCGTATGGGCTACGGTGGTCGCCTGTGGCCCCTGCACAGTTTGGCCTGGAGGAAGCAGTCCAGTTCCCTCCCAGCTCCCTGACTCCTTTGAGCTACTGACAGTGCCCCGCAGCTCAGCCCCTGCTGCAGGAGGTCCGAGCGCAGCCCTGCCCATTGCGCACCCTCGCCTCAAGAGACCTGTGCAGGCACTGTCTGCACCCTGCGCTCAGCGCCGCAGCCTCCCCTCTCATTGCCTCTGCCTGGTGACGACGCTGCCACCGCCGGGGCTCAATGTAGCTTGAGCTCTCCATCTTTTCAGCTTTCCTGCACGTATTTCTGCACGACCTCTTGAAATGCCAATAAAAATATATTGTAGAGATGCTCTCAACCTTGGTTAGTCAGAAATGCCTGGCGTGACCCACATGCTTTCCTTTCAACTCTTCAGACTCAGCCCCCTGTTCCCTTGTGCCTCACACTCCTCTCTTGCGAAACTACAAACCGTGAAGTGCAGTCCCTTCTTCCCTTCCTTCCACAAACTCTTTTCTATAAGTTTTGTTTTCTTTAGGGAGGTTGAAGCCCCAGGTGCTGATGATTGCACTGATGCTGACCAAAGCTTCATGCCTCAGTGACCCAGTTCTACCTGGGTCTTCTCTGGTGTGTTAGAGACATCTGGGGATAAGACAGAGTCAGTTCTTTTGCATGTTCAAGGTGTTACCGTCTTTGGAGGTGTGATTCATCTTTTAAACTGATTCCCATCTCTTATCGACACACACCCCCCCCCTTCTTTCCTTTCCTTTTCCTGTCAATAGCTGAACCTTCTGCTCTGCAAAGTGTTGTTTGAGGAGTACAATGCTGGTGGATTGCTGTCATTTCCTTTCCTCACTCCCATGTAGTTGCTGCTTACTTCGGGTCTGTATGTGAAGTGGTATACTGCCTTCAGTAAAGTTACTAACTTACAGCATCCATTAAAGTCAGCCTAAATGAGCCACTACCAAAGCAGGAGCTGTAACCATGTTTCATCAGTTGATGCTTACTTCTCAGTTTGGGAGGAAAGATGCGCGGGCTGGCTCACAACTCTAGTATGAAATAGTCATACTTCTTTAGCGCAACTTCTTTAGGAGCTGTCTTCCTTAGATAAGAGAGAACTCTTTGTAGTAATGTTCTTCTAAAAGGAATGTGAATTTTCCAACCGTCTGCTAAGTGTTACAGCCGCTATCTGATTGCCTCTGCGCAGAAGCAAAACAAACTGTCTTTCGCAAAGCTGAGTGGCAATAGTTTCAAATTGAGATCTGAATAAAGGTGGGAATTTCACAGGAAGGTTTGTTAAATAAAACACTGTTGTGAGCAGCTTGCTTGTTTCCTTTCATTTAAACTACAGAACTTGAGTAGGTACATAAGTTTGCAGCACTTATGTTCAGTTGCATAAACCCAACCTGTGAAACCCATCACTTTGGCATCTTGAAGTCAAGAAGGCTGGTTTGCTGCTTTCAGTTTCTAATGTGGCTTCCAGCAATTCCTTGTCTTCTTCTGATTTTTTTTCTCCTGCTAGGATAAAATCCTAACCTGCTGTAAGGAAAGGAGCTTTGCCAGTAACTTCAGTCATCTGAAGAATTGGATCAGCCTCCTGATGCTGCTTCCAAGTTCCACTCTGAGTGTTCAGTGTTCTGCAGCAGCTGTGGATCCTCCGTGGCCACAGGTAGTCAAGGTCTCAACTGTTTCTCCTTTGCCTAAGAACTGATCAAAAAGGTATAGAAATTAATGTACATTGGTGCCCTGCACCTTTGAAACCTGGGACTATGATTTATTTTAGTCCTCCTTCTTGTGTCCCGTATGAACTCTTAACTGGGAATCACCCAACTGTTGAGCTGTTCAACGCTTCTTCCTGTTCCCTGCTGCTGAAGGTGGAGAATGTAACATTGAAGACAAATGGTAACTTAGGGCTGAATCCTGAGTACTTAGTGGAAACCAAAACAAATCAATAACTCTGTAATTAGTTCTTTTTTTAAATGTATGTCTTCAATCTCCTAGTTCTACTAAATTTGGGAGTACAGCAGCATTGTCAAGTATCTGTTCTCTGGCTATTCTATCTCAAGTGGAAGCTGTGGCTGTAAACTGGAGCCCATACTCTTCCTAGATCTGTAGCCCGGGTGAGCACTCTGCAAGGATTAATCGTAAGTCATATGAAAATCACACCTGAGGGTCTGCAGTTTTCCCCAGCGGGGTGCTTCACCAGCACCAGGAGTTCAGACATTTACTGGTGAAAACGGCAAGTTTCACGTGTTCTGCTGTAGATTCTGTTGAAATTATAGGTGAAATATGCTTAGTGCTCCAAGGACAGGAAGTGTAATCGTGTCTAAAACCAGTTTTCAAACACTGTTGGAAAAAGCAAACTTTCCTGTTCAGAAGCTAGCAGTATTTCAACCTGAACAATGAAGCCTTTGTTCGTGCTTGTCAGTGTTACCCGGTTTTTTTAAGCAGGGAATAGGTGGCAGTGTTTACCCAGATTAGAACATCATTTGTCAGTCTAATCAACATCACCCTGCTCTGAAAGTATTTTCCTGTCAGCTGGCTTGGGCCTTATGGGCTTTGTCTTTGTCAGCTTCCACAGCTGAATTTCATGTGTCTTGTTCAGACCTATTCCAATAAATACTTCTCAGAATGCATAGGCCATGTTTTGATTTTAGGTAAAGCTTCATGGTCTCTAAATGCAGAAGTTGTCTTATCAAGTGCAGATCTGAATGCTTACGAATTCATACCAGCCCCAGTGGGAGAAGTCTCAGGCATCTTGCTTTAAAACTATCATTTTAAAAAAGCAGCATTTGGGTCTTATTAGTCACTGTGCAACTGCCGCTACCCTGATTAATGCACACTGGGTTTTATGGGTGTAAAGGTTCCCTTCTCCCTGTTCCTGTACAATAGCTGTGCCTGTTGAACTCAGAGATCACATTTCTTTGGTACGTAGAGCTGGAAGGTTAACTCTGGTATTGGCACAGTTCATTTCTCTGTTAACAAAACCTTCCCATCTCATCACCATAAAAACTTCTTACAGGCAATGTGAGGACAGAATCCAAAGCAGTTTTTCCCCGGTGGAAGTAATAAAGGGGGGTACTGTGCTGCCTGCAGCACCTGTGCCCAACTTAAGCCCAGTGCTTAAGAATTCCTTGTGATTCTTAAAAAGCCAATACATAAAACGCAACAAGGCAGGAAGCATTTTTCCTTGATGTTCAGTATTATGCTGATATTTAGCATTTTACTGCTGTTTCATAAATACATCTGATCCTGTGTCAGAGGAGGAAGTGAGCTGGTTAAACAGAGTGCAGTTAAAGAAACACAGCAGCATCCAAAACCTTTACACTAAGACCAACAGCAGGAAATGTCCAAACACGTTTGCCCCTCTGTGATAACCAGCTGGCAAGCAGAGCACCTGAGAGCAGGTGGAGATGGGAGACCAAGGTGTGGTACTAACATTGTGAGTATGAAAGGTCAACATACACCTGACAGTGGGCATGATCCTGGTGCCATGGTTGGAATGAGTTTTATTTCACAAGTAACTTTTGGATCCAGTGTTAATGCTGCCCTCTCCCATTGCAGCTGTTTGATTAATAGATGTGGCCCTTGCAGAAGCTGGAACAGCCACTTGTTATGAAACAGGATGCTGCAGAAAATAGGGGAAGATACATAAAAATAGCTCCGTGTGCAAAGTATACCAATTAAAAAAAACCCCAAACAAACCTCAAGCCAAACAACAAAGGAATTTAGTGAAATAATGTTCCCAGAATGAAGCCTTGTTCTCAGGGTTGTAGCATGAGAAAGCTTTACAGAGCACGGGTGTGCTGGGCCATTGCAGTTTTAGCTGATGGGAGTGGTAGGAAGGTAGTTCAACATGTATCCCACGGTGTACCCTGGAGGAAGTGATGCTTGGCATATTGAGCCGCAATCCAAAAGTAGAGACCAAAATCCATACTCCTGTCTCAGGCCTCCTTCACCTGCCTGCACACCAACCAGCTCATGAGCTCTGAAGCTCTTAACCTCAGGTCATCAGATGAGTAATCCAGCTCAGAGTAAAAGCTGCTCCTGTGTAATAGCTTCAATTCCAGCATGACACGTTCTTCAATTCCAGCATGACACTGGCTTTGTACTGGAGGTACAGCTTGGGGCCAGGTACTGCCATTTACTACCACTGCTACTACAGCTGAGCCCTGACTTCCCTGGATCCTTGGCTTTCCAGAAACTGCTCTTTCGCTTGACATTTATTGCTAGATGTAAACTTTCTTGTTTCAGCAATGGTTATAGATGAAGTGGGGTGCTACAAGTTGATTTGTGATGTGATTATGGGGCACATTGCTCTGGCTTTCATGCTATGGTAGAGTGCATAAGGGCTCTTTTTATTGCTGTGTTCCTGCTTCAGTGAAAATGCTTTGTAGACTTGCCCTTGGAATGCTCAATACCTGGTTTGCTGAACATCCTGTTTACACAGTGTCCAGTTTAAACACCAGTTGTCCTTGTCAAAGAGACCAAGGAGCATGAAGTAGCTACTGTGGCCAGTAGAGAATGTGATTTAGTGAGATAAATTGAGGTGATTTCAAAAGTCCTCAACCAACTACTGCTGCTCAGCTGAACTTGCAGGTTGTTACTTCGATACGATTTTTAGAAACCTGTTGATGTCTGGCTGTCTTATTGAGGCATTTTGTTGTTTTCCTCCTGGTGGCACTGTAGGATAAAGCTGTGGCTGTTGGGGCTCTGTACTGCAGCTGCACCATGTAAGGTACTGGGATTTCTTCTCGCTGACATGACAGGTTCTGTAATGCTCAACTTCAGAACAACATCCTTATTCCTTGTTAATCTGAATTCGTGATGTGGACTTCATCTGAGTTAAGGGAACTTTTGTTGGGTGATTTTCTCCTCTCAAGAAGGAAAGTTTAGGCAGCTTATGAATTGTAACAAATCTAACACGTCCCTGAGCATGTCAAAAGATTTCCAAAGAGCCTGGCACATGGCAACTCGGTCCTCAAGAGTCCGTCTCAAAGGATGTTTTGTCACTCATGCAAGTTCACTCCTATCCTCTAGGGTGTTCAGACAGTACCATGGCTTTTGGCTGACTATATTATATGGTTCACCCAGAACAAAAATCGAAGATTTCTTTTTGCAAACATGACATTCCCTTCAGGCAGAACACAGAACCACCCCTGTGAGTACACTTTCTGCTTATTACAGCCAGTTGTGTATTTTGGCAGTCTATGCCTCAAGTAACTTACGACCTACCCAGTTACGGGGCATGCAGCCTGATGGAGTCCCAATTGTAGCTCTCTGAGGGTCATTGCAGTAGAAATACTAAGGTTCAGGATCTGGATTTTATATGTGAATCTCACTATGCTTGAATTAATTGGAAAGTGCAGCTTTTCTGGTCAGCAGGAATACATTTTATCTATTAATTGACAATGTAGTTATGACTGATAGAAGCTACCCTCTGAGAAAACACAGTGCACTAGGGAGTTGCCCCGAATGAAATCAGACGTAGCTGAAATTGCCAATTATGTCATGCTGGCAATTCAGAAGAATTACTAGCTCTTTCCTTTCTATGGAAAAATCACTAATAACTGTCCCCAGGCTCCTTCCTCTGACCAGTTCCCCACGCCCATGCCTGGGCACACAGTGAGCCTGGGGCACCCCTGGGCCAGCAGCCAGCAACCAGACCACAAAATCCCCCAAATCCTTCTGCCAGGCAATGCTTTCCCTGTGCTGACTGTCTGTCCTCTGCAGCCCTTCTTCCCCAGCCCCACCACTGAAGGGAATGTACTGGGAACATCCTGGGCCTGAGGGCTAGTTTGAGTTGTTGGTCATTTACTTACTGCTCTGGCAGGGTTTTTTAAGTGTCCTGAAAGCTTTAAGCTGCTGAGAGAGCAGCATCAATCCAAACACTTCCAGTAGTACCAGGATTAGCTGAGTTTGCAACAATTTTAAAGCTAATCCAAAACTCTTTTGGGGGATTTACTCACTTGTTGAGCCTTGTGGCTGCCGGATTTATTCTTTTCAGAACTCTCATCTACTGTTATTTTGCAATAAGAAAGGGTTTTCTTTGTGTCCCAGGGTCAACTGCGCCAGATGTAATTCTCAACCATTTTTAGCTCTTGCAATTTATAGCATATGGCCTGGTCCAGCAAAGGGCTTAAGAATTTCATGATTATTCTTGCTTTTAAAATGTACCTGTGATGGAAATAATGGGTTGGTTTGTTTGTTTTTGCTTGTAGCAACTGTAAAGCTTTCAGTTACTAATGATGTTTTATGGTTTTACACAACTCTAGAACAAAGACATGGACATTGGCAGGAGGTGCCCTCTCCTGGTTTAGTGACCCATTACACCCTTGAGGATGCAGCACTGCTTGAGGAGACGCAGGAGCCAGTGCTGCCAGTCCGTGCTGGTACAGATTTAGAGAAGAGTTGTCCTTTCAGCAGGAATTTATGTGATTTTTTTAATGGTTTATTATATAGCAGAGTACACATTCTGAGTTCTCAGTCTAAGGATTCCCTGAAAGACCTGAATAGAAAAGGATGCTTATTTCAGGATGTTTTAACATTTTTAGAGTAACTGCTGATTTTGTTTTAGCATTGTTGAGTAGCAAATGGTGTCAGTATTTGTACTTACTAAAAGTTGTCCACTTTACCAGGGAGGCTTGCACTAAACATTATAAAAGACATAATTGCAAACCTGTAACTTGCATCTTTTCATTTGTTCCCAGATTCATTATCCCCCATCTTTCCTAGACAAGATGTATCTCTTTGTCTGGAGATCTGGAGCTGAACACAAGCCAATCCCACCCCTGAAGTAACTGCCCAGGTATAGAAGATGAGAACAGGTTTGAAACACCCTGCAAATTCCTACACTTGTAGTTCCAGTAGGCTTTGCTGCCTACTGGGTTTCCAGGAGTAGCTAAGCCTGAAATACTCCAGGTAGGTGTGAAATGAAGTGGATTTGGAACCGGTTACACTTGGAGGTTTTTCACAGCTGTCAATAGGATGCTCTGCAGTAGCATTTAACCGTGGAAATGTTTCATCTTTTTCTGGATTAAAAGATCATTTGACCTTCATCTGTACATGCATCTCTGTCCCTGTATCCATATACCTGTGTCTATCTCTCTTGTTATCTGTCTCTATCAATGGCTCAAACTTCAATAACGTGCTTGCCTGTCAGTGCAATGAATCACTCCTGCTGGTGAGGATGTCGCACTTCCTGCTACTGACTCCAGGCTGCTGTGGGGTGAAGGCCATTTAGCATGGGGGATGCTGGGGATATTTTTTTTCCTTTAGATGATTTTTTTTTCTTCGAGGGTGATATTTTGTGCTAATCTTTTTCTTTAAAATATTTGCACTGCCTCTTTGTTTTAATATTTCTCATGTTGCCTTTGTCATCTGACCAAAATGAATTCTAAACCGGATTTCAGACCTTGCCTTGAAAAGGAGTCTCTCAATACGTCTTTCAAGTTTGACAGTATGTTGACATTATATTTCAGTATGGTTTAAGTTTTGAATCTGCTGTTTCCAGCCAATTTGAAAGCATCATTGTGTCTACCCCTCTTCCTCTTCTTTTTCCCTAAACTTCTGTGTAAAGTGCTGTCAGTTTTCTCTTTGCTAGGTTGAAACTCCCTAACAAGGCAATTTAAAGCTTTTAAACAGTACTTCAAGCACTGCCTTCCATAGAGTTAGTTTTACATCCTATCCGCTGCAAACAAGTTCATTTTGCACGGTACATGCTGTCGTTTGGTTGCAGGGGGAAGCCAGGGAGGGGGAAATTATGCAAGGAATCATTAAAACAGATGAAGAATTGTCCATGCTTCCCGTGTTGATAGCACTCTTTTGTTTGCAAAGAAAAAACAATGCATGACTCTTTATAAGGTGTTACTTACTGTTTTAATCACATGCTCATCATTTTCAGTTTTAACAAAATGTTCATACAGGATTATGGCTAAAACTAGAAAGGATGTCAGTAAACATTTCTATACATCTTTCAGTGCTTTTGCCTTTCTCGTTTAATAGCATATGTTAGAGTGAAATATTTTTATGTTATTTTTTTAAATGCAGAGGCCCTGAGAAATGGAAACGCACTGACTAGCCTAAAGGACATGAAGAATCCTGGGTTTAATCAGTTCTGGATGAAAGTCCCGCCTTTATAATTAAAACCATTGTATTTTAATTCAATCAAATTATAATTTAATTCAAATGTCTTTTAATGGGGAAAAAATCTTTCTAATTACCTATAGCTATGGTATTTACACTGCCAAAGAGGTACTTTAATGAATGGAAAGGTCCATTTATGACTCTGTGTGCTGTATTAAGACTGCTAATTTCAGAAACCACTTCATCTTGTTTAAAACTAGAGCATATTTTATTCTTCCACAAGACTAAGAGACTCTGGCATTAAATGCTAGTGTAAACAGTTTTTACATCTTAATCCTAAAAATAAAATCTCATAATTGCCATATATAGTTGTAACAAGTTAATAGAAATTTGGAGGGAAAAGGTATATTCCTCTGTGTGTGTATGTGTGATTGGAAGTTATGCTATGGTGTTACAGATAACATATGTTATACAGGACTCTAGTTAATGTGAATACGATAGTGGGGAAAGCAGTGGAGTGTGGTAGTAATATATTCATGTTAACACATCATTCTGGATTCTTCTCTGTCAGTTCTTCCTCAATACATATGAACTTCTAACTCTAAAAACTCCGACCAGAAGTCATTTCTAGAAGAAATAAGGAATTGGTTAACTTTCCTGAAATGTTTAAAAAAACACATGCTGCAGTTCAATAGAATTTTCCTATCCTGAAAGACGAAATAGGAGTACTTAATACAATTTACTGGGGATGAGATAGATGATGGCTTTTGTAAAGGAAGTTACGCACTAGTGATTGATAAGCAACCTCTTTGAAGTCCACACCTCACTAAACATGTGGACCTAAGGCAGTTAGTATAGTCTGCTTGGATTTCCAAAATGTAAGGTCCCTCCCCAAAGAGAAGTGACACTGGTTTGAGAGGGACAGCCTTCCCATTTTTAAGTGATGAAAAGAATAAAACAAATGAAAGGGGATAAATGGTCAGTGGAGAGAAGTCACTGGAGGATGTATGCTACGGTCTGTCCTGGCTGATATAACTGTATGTGATCTAGAGAAGGGAGTAAGAAGTAAGGTGACAAAGTTGGTGATAATACCATATTACTATTAACTATTAAAGAAAAGGAGTGATGGCAAGGACTTGCAGAAGGACCTTGTGATATTGACTGCATAGGCTGAGAATTGAAAAGGAAAAGTGAGTTTAGATAAATGTGAAATAATACACAAGGGGAAAAATTATCACAAATTCACATATAATATGTGTTCTCTGCTCATCCTATATATAGATGAAATCTTGGGATTGCACTGTATGAAAATATTGCCTCCAATCTCAGTAATGGTCAGAAAAATCAAATACAGTGTTAGAAACTGTAAGGAAAGGAATACAGAACAAAGTAGAAAACCTCACTGCATCCCTGTATAAATTCATGGCTACCAAGTGCACTTTGGAATCATAACAAGCTTCAGACAAGCATATCAAATGTGGTCAAAGGTATAAAAGATCATACCCATTTTGCCTAGAAAGGTTGTACCAGATGATCCTTGATCCTGGTATTCTGTGATTGTATGTATAGTATGAGATACATTTAAATAGACTTAATCTTTTTAGCCTGAAAATGAGGTGATTGAAGGATAACCTGATGGAGACAATTAACCTGTTCATCAGTCAATGCAGGTTGCTCGACATTCTGTTCCTGTTTCAAATCTGTTGCTGGAACCATTACAACCTCCGTACCAGAACTGGCCACAAGAATTGCCATTCTTGTCATAATATCATTTTGCTACATAGTCCCGACAATCCCCTGGTTTCATAGGTTCCAAGCACCTTGGATCTGCAAGTGTTTGGTAAAAGTTAGCTTGGATTCTGGAGAGGAGTTGTATTATCCAAGAAGTGCCTTCTTCAGTAAGAAGAGCGCCCCTTTTTTTTCCCTTCCCTGTAGTGCCTGGGAGTATATGTGCCTCTCTCAAATTTGTATCCAAATTCCATTTCTGAGTTACCTGAACAGGCCTGAAAAAATACAGGATCAGTTTGAAATGAGACTACCTAAATCCTGATGTAAGGATGCTGCTATTTAAATCCCTAGGCACATAATTGGTACGCAAGGGTTGTCTGTCATAAAGGTTTGCATATCTGGCTCTCACTGTGTGTGATGTCTGTAAACAGCACCCAGAAAACGAAAGGTGACAAATTCTAGTAACTATACTTGGGGAGGTATTGGGGTTTTCTCCATTGCTTTTTTTTTGGTGCAGATTTGCTACAGTATGTATTACCTTTTTGGGTTGTTGCTACCTGTGTCTGCAGCACAGTTAGGTGGTGATCTTCAGCAGCAGTTACATTGAACAAAGGATTAACAGCTGAACTCTGAGGTCTGCTTTCACGTATGTCATAAAGCGAGGGAAATCTTGATTCTCTGTGGGCAGAGGTGGTCACAGTGTGATCCTGAGCAGTTGGCAGTGGCTCAGTATATCTGGTCTGTGGTGGTCTAAGCTGCAAAAGGAGTCCAAATCATCAAACTCTGTCTGGGCTCAGATGCTAAGTTAAAGAGCTGAGAGAATTATGTTGGAAGCTTTTGCTAAATAATCAGTAGAAAAATACCATTAACAGCAGGTAGGTTCGGGCCATCGGCTAATTTTTAGGCAAAGCAGTAAGAACACCCTAGAGAATTAGTGCTGATATACGATAAAGGTGACAGATGTCCTACTCTGATACTAATCACAATGACTGAAAAATACCAAGGACTTAATAAGAGAACAAAGATGACATACAACTGCAGAAAGTATCAGTTGCATTAAAACTCAACCTGCCCTGTATATCTGTGCAGCAGCACTGTGTTGGAGGGCAGAACCCCAACACAGGGCAGAAGGCATTTAAAGCTGGAGAGCAAAGAGTAACACAGATGAGGAGTCCTAGGAGTACAGCCCAATGTGGAAAGCAAAAGAATCCTGAATGCTTTGTATTAACAATCAGCTTGCACACTAATAAATGCCTTACACACTATATATCTGCCTCAATAGAGACCCATCTGTAAGATGTGTAACTCACTTCTAAGAGGAATAAGAACTACAAAAAATATGAGGGCTGTTGGCATTTATTGCAACTAAGAAGCAGTATTATCCTCTTCATCCTGTAAGCTTCTGTTCTCAGCCATGTAAGTTCACTCAAACTTTAAAAGTGTTGTTCCAATCTTTTGGTCTGACATATTACTTGCATATTAAGAGATTGGTGAATAGCGAAATAAAGAGTATTTGAATTCAAATAAAGAGACACATCTTTTAAAAAACATTTTATAACTGTTACTTCTTTACTTACTGGGTAGCTGATTCCTTCCTTAGGGAGCACATAAGTCTCTGATGTAGTACTTGTAGGTAACTGGTTATTACTATCTTTACTAGCAATTTCAGATTCTGGACTTGGAGCTGGAGATAAACCATTATCTTTTCTGGTGTAGACTTCAGACATATTCTCACATATTTTTGTGATCAGTTTATTTTCAAGAGCTGAAAAGGTTAACAAAATTATGAAACTTATTAAGGGTAATCAAGAAGAGTCATAATGATACATCACAAACTTTTAACCTTAAATCTTTAATAATAGTGTCTTGTGAAAGACCATCAAAATGCAAATGGGAAGAAACAACCTAATGCACTCTCTGAAGTATTTGAGTTTAAGGCCCTTTTGTTCTTTTAAGAAGAAACAGATAAAAATACTGAGTCCCTTTCCTAAAGCCGAAATCATGGCTCAACAGCAGAGGAATAAAAAAAAGAGTGAAGGAAAGCAAGTGTTTGCATGTAAGAAGGAAAAAGAAAAACTGGGCGACACGTTCTACTTGCACAAAAAAAATCAGTGCCTGGGGTTACTTTTATGTTGAGTACTTGAGCCTGAGTACAGAGCCCTATTTAATTCCAGCTTGGGCCAGAACTTTAGCTTGGACTCTCTTGTCACTGTTAATGCCTTAAGTCCATTCACAAGCTCAGCATAGCAAAATAAGTTTATACTTAGGAAAAACATACTTTATAGGGCTATCAGACTAGTCTGTGGCTAGTCTAGATCAGTGTCCTTTTTTTTCTATGTCATGGGCCATTATAGGTTTCCTCTGGATTTTCTCCTGATTCCAGATGTGGCCACAGGATTTTTTCAAGCCAGAGTTTCAAGAATACAATGTACTATCAGACCCCATTTCACTGTGTGTTGCTCCCCCACTTTTCTCCTAGAATCAGGATGAAAGTGTAGGTTCCCCTCTGGCTTTCAGAAAAAAAACCAAGACACCAAAACAGTGCTTGTAGGAGATGATGTAGGGACTCCAAGGCTGACAAGAGCCATATGAAATAAAGAAAGATACAGAGATGTTGAATGAGGGTGGAAGAAATATGCACTTCTCTGGGATGAAACCATTGCTGAGCACAAAAGGGCAGCAAGGAAAGGCTGGTGCATACTCTCATGAAATAGGACTGCCTCAAAGAAGTTCTTGGCTCAGAAAAATGGTGTTCACTGTGTTTTATTGTTTCTGCAAGAGGTAAAAAATTTGGCAAAGGTTTCATTTGGCCAGAGAAGAGAAACAGAAGAGCTGCATCCAAAAGAGAAACATAAACTGCCATTCAGCAGGCCACCTTGCCTTGCTGTAAGAATGACCAAACTCTCTTAGATGCTTATTTCAAGTTTCTTCTTAGTAAAATGGTTTATTTGACCTGAAAGTGTTATGAAGTCATCTATCTGGTAAACATGTTCATCATCAGGGTCTGTTGCAATGAGCTGCTTTTCTTTCAGAAAATTTTCATAATAAGATTTAGTCCTTTGAACGATCCCAATGACAAATATCTCAATATTTGCAGCATGTGCCTTTCTTACTACACTGTCTAGTTGCATGAATTCACGACTGTCTGCTTGCCCATCCGTTATGACAGCAGCTACTTTCCTTACTGCTGGCTGTGCTGCCTGAAATAACTGAATGGTTTCTTGGATAGCAGAAGCTGTGTATGTGCCTTCTCCAAAGTAGGGCATGTTCTCAACAGCTAATTTCAGGGATTCCTTGGATGTGTATTGCTTCAGAGAAGACACCAGCTCCACTTTATGGCTGAAGTTGATGATGCCGATGCGGGTTGTAAAGTGGTTGGATAATACCTTGTCAATGACTGTTTTCATGAAAGCTTTTATAATACTGAAATTTTCTGGTCCAGCGCTTTCGGAACTGTCAATAACAAATACTAGTTCCAGTGGTGTTACTCTACAACTGATTCCACAACCTAGAAAATAACAATTTCAGACATTTCATAAGAAGCCACCATCATAACAATTAACTGAACTCATATATCAGATTTACAGTTAAAGCTAAATTAATTAATTAATTTATAGTTACAGATACTGATAAACAGAAACAGCTTGATCAAACTACTAGCAGTACAACTCTGGCAACATACTGAGCATCATTTCCACATCACTGGTATCCTTATACACAAACATGCAGAGGACAAATCCATTCAGTCAGAATAAATCCAGTGTGTTTTATTAGAACTATTTTTTTTCTATACTGGAACCCTTACCTCATATGTCATTGATAAGTCTGATAACTTCTTCTCTCTGAAAAAAAAAGAGAATTAATTTGCTGTGTGTTTGAGTTTTAAGAATGCTGATTCCTGTGTATTTATTTACAAAAATGCAGTCAATGCAATGCCCCATTAACAACCTTGTGTAACGTCACATAACCTTTAAGTTTTTTCCCCAAATAAACTGCTATCTTTAAACTAATTCTTGTACATACTCACCGAAAGACCTGGCTCACCTTTGCTTCCCCAATTTCACTGAAAATGTGTAGAGTAAGATGATTAACGAAAGCCAAATTCATCTAACTTCTACCATGTAAAATTAAGTGATACAAAAAAGTGTTTTGCCTTTGATCCTGGAGGTCCTGTGTCTCCAATCTCTCCTTTGGCACCTTTGCTCCCTGGGTCACCTTTGTCTCCATAGTCTCCATAATTTAAAACAACTGTATTGAACACAGTCAGTAACTCTGGTTTTGTTGATAGTCAGAATTGGCTTTCTGGTTCAATGTGGTTTTAACATAAATTTTCTGATCTTTTTTTTTGTGTGTGTCTGTGTGTGTGTGGCTGGTTTATCTTGTCTGCATTACTGAAGAGACTACCTGAAAGCAAGCTCTCAGAGAAAGCAAGATGGGCAGTACAAACATCTTTAAAAATTGTTATGAAAAATAGCCTGAACTGAGGACTGAGTGGTAAAGACATCTTTACACAAGTGTCTAGAATATATTGTTTGCTCTTCTTTGATTGTCTTGAACTCTAAACGGTCTTTATACTGGACCTATATTAATTCAGTCCTATGAAGAAACATAACTGCCTCAGATCAGCCAAGGTACTGAAAATCACACCAGCTTTGCGGGTATAGAAACCACATGTAAAACTAGGAACTTGCAAGAACGGGGGAAAGGGCATGCTTGGACTGTTACAGCCATTGGAAAGTACGTAGTTTTACATTTATAAGCAATTCTGCACTTTTTCCCTCAAGTGACCAGACCTTTTGGTTTCCAAAAAGAGAAAAGGTTCAACGTTATGGTATTTCAAGAGAGAGTTTTCACATAATGCAGTTATGAAACACACTATCAAAGGGTTCAGGTTGTAAATCAGACATTTCTTCAAGAAGATTGTGCAGGACAGTTTTTTACTTATCTCTGGAAGTTACTGACCACCTCATATTTCACTTGAGACTTTAAAGTTCAGAAAGTTATTTAGATTACTGTCTGTTTTGATATTATTCCTCATTAATACCCAGCTGATGGAATCACATATATAACTCCCTGTTACAGTGTTTGCCATCCTGATTGCTATCAATTTTAAGGAACCCTTTTGACACTCTCAGTCTGATTCTGTTCTTACTCAAACTAGTATGAACCTGAAAGTTGTACATAGCTTCTCCACAGCATTAAGATAGCCATTCTCCGCTAAGTAAGCTCTTGGAAGACAGTTCCTATGCTATTTCACAAAATTGTAAAATCCAGCAAAGGATATTACTTTCCATTACCTGTCCATGAATTGAATCTAACCTCATAAAAGTTAAAGTCAGCGTAAGGGAGGACAAATATGATCTACTGACTGAGGTGGTACTGCTACTGTCTTACACATAAATATACTGAAACCTGATCTGTTTGGTATTTTGCACTTACATGAAATCCCTGCTGAACAAAACCATTCCTTTTTACGTATGACAAATCTGCTATATTAATAGAAAACAGAAGAATTTTGAGTATTTGGAGAGAGATTTACATTGGGTCGCAAAGATTAGTCAAGATACGAGATGAATATGAAGAACAGTGAAAATATTGCAACTATTATTACAGTATGTAGCATTTGGCATCTGAGAGAAAACAGAATTAGAAGGTGGATATTTGAATCTGTGTGAAAGAGCTTGATATTTGCTGTTGCATCAAAGCTCCAAGCTATAGTAGCTTGAATAATACAGAAGTCTGAGAAAATGCTAGATAATGTAAGCTTATTGTAGATCATAGTACCACGAACATTGCTAGCGCCGGCAGTAAATGGCTGGGGCTCTCAATGGGTAGTGCCTATCTTAGGTGACTACAGAGAGGACTGAACTTGTGTTTGAATATCTTCTTAAAGTTAGGGAGCCTGATCATTTCTGCTTGCCCATGAAGACTGCCGTGGGTTTTTCTTCCTCAGGCCTTCCAGAGAGAGCTTTCATAGCATAGTCGATGTTTCAGCTATGTTGTAATTGTTGCAGAGGGACTGCCCAGCTGGCCCAGGCAGCTGCTGTGAATTGAAGGTGGTGTACTGCATGATGCGTTTATATCAATGCTCATTCCACCTGGGCATATTGTTCCCACTTTTGTATGCACATAGTTGGTCTGCACATCCACACTGAGCATGAGCCTTGGTTTCCTTCGGCTAGGCTGCTTCCATCAGAAGCTGCACATCTGAAAATCACTTTGTCGCAAAGAGACAAAGTATTTAAATTCTCTCTGTGCGAAATTTGATAGATGGGAATAGGTGTGTGTGGGAAATTCTTACAATTGTTATGTCAACCAGGAAGCTCTTCAGTAAGGAAAGATTCAAGCTTGGGCTTCAATCATTGTAAAAAGAAATCAGTCAAATAAAATAAAGCCCTTAAAAGACATTAGTAAAGAAAAAAGTCTTCTTTTGTCAAAGCCTGACAAATAAAAGAACATTTTGTAATACTTGAAAAATAACTAAGATAACTGAATACCTAATTTGACTAGTATTATTCTCCTGCTAACATGTATGATCTCATTTTAAATCCTACTTCAGAGCCTGGTCCTTAATGACAGTTAGGATTTTTACAGACTTGAAAGCTGGCAGTAAGTAGAGGGCACTTACCTTGCAATGTCTTTGCCTTCTATTTATCTTCAAAGACCTGTCACACCAAATAACCAATAAAGGAAGAAAAAATAGCCTTTTGTTTCTCTACCGCAAACATAAGATTTACCTTTGGTCCAGGAAGGCCAATTCCTATTGACCCCTTTTCTCCAGGAAAACCTTGATTTCCTTTTTCTCCCTAAACAGAAAATGGGAAGTAAGTTTAACTGAAAACTGAAGTAAAACCTATGCTGTATCTTTTTACTTTGTAACATTGTGCGTCATTGAGAAAGCCAAATATTATGCAATGAAGCACATAATTTTCAAGACAGGAATGGTCTGAAGCTGGATAAATATGCAGTTGAGTCTGATTCAGAACACGCATGAAGCCTTTATAAAAAGTATATAATGAATTATTCCTGATTAATTAAATGAAATAGTCATTTCACTGAAACAGGTGAAAAACAAAAGTAACCTTACTAAAGCTCAGTCACTCATCCAGTGTACAAGTAGTAAAATATGGCGCTACACAAAGGTTCTCTAGAAATACGCACCCAGCATCTCAGCAGGGTTGACTTAGTTTTTTTCATCTTAAGCAAATAAAAAGGCACCTCTGCTTTTCATAACGTGGAGAGCAGAACAACTTGCTTCTGATGCTTCAAAAGACAGTATCAGTCCAGTTACCAAGTTCAAATTTGTTTTCTCATTATTGTTAAATGCGTTTTGCTGCAAGCATGCAGACTTGAAAAGCACGTTCATGCTAGCAGTATGTGCACACAACATATTATAAACCACAGGTGCTACAAAATACGCACAGAAAATCCTTCACAGCATCTGGCTTCCAAAAATTTTCCTGCTTTATTTTATAGGGTAACACAGTTTAGTTTTTTGGTTGTTTTTTTTCCAGATCAACTGCTGTAGACATTTTAGCAGTGCTAGAGGTGATTGTATTTCCTATTACATAAATTCTTCACCATAACTGACATTACGTAAATAATTCACATAACAGCAGTGCCTGGTAAAAACACAAAAAACAGTTCCAGAGAATGTCAGTGACCAGGAGCAGACCCCATCTGTAACTAGTCCAGTTCAGGAGATGCAAGTTCAAGGTTAGTTAGTGGTATTTTTCAATCAAGAACTCAGACTGTCTTACTAAAACATCTTCTACTAACACTTGTGTAGCTGCTCACAAATCGGCTTGAAGGAGCTATGTTGCTCATAATGGGCAGAGAAATACAAAAATGTTTCCAAATGTATCAGGAAGACTCCAGCTTCCACCAAAGCGCACTAGAGCAGCTTTTGCAGTTCAATCCATCTACAGAATTAAATTCAAACTTGACCATCAGTCTTATAAAACCCAAGGTGATATGCATGTAAAAGTGCAGATCCTTGGATCCCTGACCCTAATATCCTGATACATTACTGATCAATAACCAGACTTCCATGTAGAAATGTCATTCTATGAACTGAGTGTAGTTCTAACAATGTCTAGACTGTGGTTTTGAAAGGAAACAGAGCATAAAAAAAAAGACGACCTGTAAATGTAGCTATCAACATAAAGTTACTTGAAAACTGTCTCATTTTTGACATTCCATTCTTACCATATGCAGGCTGAGCTTTATGTATATATATCAAAAATAATTGGAGTGATATTGATTTTTCAAATGCAAGAGTATAATAACTTTAAGCTATTAAGTGGCCAAAAAGAATTAAGCTTGAAGTAACTGTGAAGAAATAGGAGTCAGGAGAGACAGAAGCTCAACAAGCATCAGTGTATGGAGGAAACAGGTACTATGGGAGCAAGACAGTTGCCAAAGTCGTTCAGAAATTTGTTCCTCAGAATTATATGAAAATAATCATAATTAAAAAAAGTGATTGTTAAAGGGAAGAAAATTTAAATGACAAGACTGTACTAACACAACTTGTGGAGTGCAATAGACACAACATCAGCTGAGTTTGATCCACCCCATCATAACAGCCTTGGTTTTGAACCCAAAGACAAAGACCTTCCATAGTAAGAGCACGTTACTTTCCTACATTCCTAAATTCTCCATCCTTACATTACAAATGTGCCTTTGTCTGACAGTGTGTGTCAGTGGACTTCTTCCACAGAAAAACTTCCATGATGAGACTGAGTTCTCTGCACTTGATTGTTGAAATATTTCTGTTCAAAATGGCAATTGCACTTTTATAAATAACCTCACATATCCACAGAATTAACAAAGATACATCCCATATATTAGACTCTGGAAGCACACCAGAAATATCTGTAAAGCCAGGCATGTAATCGTTTTCCTATACTGTAAAGCTATACAGAGATGGCAGAAATGTTTCTATTTTCCACAAGAATAGAGCAAATAGCTTTCAGAGATTCAGCAAATAAAGACAAGACATTCCTTATGCCCTTAAATTAAAATACTTAATATCTTTATGGTTACTGGAAACAATTAATACAGAGGAAAACCACAAACAGAGCAGAACCAAAGGTCTAGCCAGTCAATGACTCTTAATTGTGTAGAGATCCCTGTCTAGGAATGTCCTGAGACAAGATAAATTAGAATCTGTTAAAGGGAGTTATATGATAAAACAGGAAAGAAAGAACACAGTAAATTACAGTTTCATGCTATGAAACACAGTAAAACAAGGAAAGGCTCTCTGCAATAAAAAATGGGAAATGGTTGAACATGAATATAAAAGTAGAAGACATTGAAGCTGGAATCAGAGCAAATACTGAACAAAAGAAATTCAGAAGGAATTGGTGCTTTTTTGGTAAAGCTTGTATGAAGTAATTCCATGCTGAACTCAACAGTTAAAGCAAGTATTACATAACATGAACAGGAAACTTAAATGGGCAGTGAGTATTTGCAGGAGTTCACTGATTCGGTGGCCAAGAGAAAAACAGAAAATGAATTTCCTTAAGGACAGTTTTGAGAAGAAACTAGGCAGATATCACCTTGACCTGGATTGCCTTGCTTCCACGTATGCTGTCACCAGGGGGGCCAGGTGGACCCGGCAAGCCTTTCCGTCCCATAATACCCTGTAATAGTGGAGCAAAAAAAGAAGCATCAGGAGGTAAACTCTTCCAGGTAACACTAGGGAAGTCATCTCAAAGTCACTGCAAGCAAAAAGTAAAGCCATGTCAAAACC
The DNA here is from genome assembly GCA_017639245.1 of Myiopsitta monachus. Taxonomy (NCBI): domain Eukaryota; kingdom Metazoa; phylum Chordata; class Aves; order Psittaciformes; family Psittacidae; genus Myiopsitta; species Myiopsitta monachus. The sequence continues at coordinate 6,482,722 of CM029919.1, forward strand.
ACCAGTTCTGTTTCCTCTCTGGTTTATAGTTTCTCACTGTGAGCCTTGGCAAATTCCCAGGAAAGCAAAAGAACAATTAAGCTGAAAATATTTAAAGAATAAAATTTGCCCATGACACAGTGTGGTATTGCCCCCAATTCTTCTTGTGTAGAAACCAACAGGAACCATGTATATACAGCATGGAACCATAAACATGTATGTATAAACATACAGCAGCTTCAAGCAATCACTCCACACAAGGGAGGTACAAAAAGACCAGACCAGTAAAACCCAGCGTGAGTAAATCTGCCAGATGCGTTAGCTAGTTCATGTGCAGCATGTGTACATGCCAAGTTCTTGGGTGCCACAGCCTCTGGGAGCAGCAGTCATTCAGAACATTTTAAGTGGGAAGGGAAGAGATAAAGCTAAAGAAGCACCTGCTGATTCCTGTGGATACAGTCAAAGCCAGGTAAAGCCCTAGTGCTTTGGAGGTGGGCTAATCTAACATTTCGAAGTGCCAAAGTGAAGCATATCCCTTTGATGATATAAAAATTAAATGTTTGTTCTTTTGTGGGGTTTTTTTCTTCTTTATTTTTAGTTGAAAAAAGCTTTTGAAACCTGATGAAGCTTCATAAACATTTATGGAGCGTTCAGGTTGGTTTTTTGATTACTGTCTTTCAATAAATAATCACCATACTACAATACAGTAAATGGCATTCTTTCAGTGGTATGTAAGTTACCTAAATTCTGCATATGTTGAATATTTAGGCAAAATATATCAAAACTTGATTATCATTAAATAGAAATACATAGTTCTAGATATTTAACTTTTAGATATTACTGAGGGTCGAAAAGTCATCATTCCCATATGCATAGACAAAAAATTCGCCACAAACTTTAAGAGTATGTCTTGTGAAAATACTGTTAATCTATATACTTATAAGCTATTTATGTACTAAATAGCTTATATCAGGAACTAGCTGCTACAAGCAGGTCTTAATCCTTGCTGCCCTACAGAGAAAACATTTTTCATTCTCAAAGGCTTCATGGCACGTGGTGTCACACATCTGTCTGATTTTGACACTCAGTCTAAACTTAATTTTGTTTAGACAGTGTCTGTATGATTTACCAAGGTACTGAAATTGCGGCAGCTTTCAGGAAGCAAAGGAAAGTCAAGCGTACGTCCTGAGAAAACATTAATGTTCTGTCACTCACTGCATTCCTGTAACAGGTTGGCAATAGCAGTGTTTCTCCATTCAGATAGTAGTTTATTCAAAATGGCGGTGGAGACATCTGCTAATCTCTGCTGAGGAAATCACGGCAAAACTTATAAAAGCGGATCTATTTTTAACTTAAAGTGTAGAAATATACCCAGTTTCTCCTCATTGCCTTTGTAAAAATAATAGATGCATGCACCTATAATGAAATGCAGGCATGCATTGAATTCATTTTCTTACCATTATGTCTTTCTTGAATTATAAATCACTTTAGTGGATGGAGATAAAAATTGCCCAGATGTTGTATGCTGGCTCCTTACAGAATTAACTTTTTGTATTAGAATAAAGAATTAACTTCCTTTGTATTCAACTGTTTTACTAATGAAACTAATTGGATTCAATTTCACTAAGCAAAAATTGCTAACATAAAATTCACATCTAACATATTTTCCACCTCAAAAGAATCTCTGGGAAAAAGAACAGATGCAAACAGAGAAATGCATCATTTAACTGATTTATCAGCCTGACAGTTCTGTTCAGCTTCCAGCTGTAATCTCATGATGTTTAGCTGTGAATGCAATTTCATCCAGTTAATATTCCTTCCTAATCTGGTGGGTAGAAAAGTGCAGTCAGTGCCCATGTTTTTACACTTGATTTCTCCTGCAGTTGCACCAATATAAATCAATTATTGATGAAAATATTTGAGTGTCTGAGAGATCACAGTCTGGCAGCCAGAGTCACAAAAGAGCATGAAAGCTTCAGCAATGCACCACACCAACCTTGGGACCAACCGCTCCAATTCCCCTTGGCCCCGAGGGCCCAGGATAGCCTCTCATTCCATGGTCTCCCTGAAAATAGTCACCAAAATATTAGTGATTTATCGCCTGTTATCTGTTACACCTTTCACCCACTTACGAAGCAGTCAAAGTACTAAGTTGAAAACAACAGATATTATATACAAGCAGTTGCCTTTTAGGTAGACATACAAAAAAAAAAGGCACAAAATGCAGGCACCCGCATTATTGAAGCTTTAGGACATGAACATTGTTCCCCAAGCAAAGGTCCATGTGGTCAAAGTCACCAACAGAACTGAGACTAACTTGCAATCTTATCTGCTACAGAAGACAGAAAAGCAAACTAATTTGGAAACACCTTTTTTTCAATGCATTCTGCAAGGTCTTACCAGGATGGGCAGGGAGATTACTAGTGGGACACAACAGCGATCATGCCCTTTACGGATACTGTGCGTGTTCTAAAACTAGGGGCATTTAATTTCCAGAACTGCCAAACTAATGTGTTTATGAAAACTAAATGTATTTAAAGAACATTGGTATAGAACAAAAAGAACAACCCTTTGTTTATTTTTTTATACAGCCTTAATGCATATATGTTTGGCTTGACTTCTTGAGGAAACGAAGCTTAAATGATACTCCACCTTGTGTTTCTGCTTGTCTGTGTTGGTGTTCTTTTTCTCCCAGTGTAATTTGAACTCATCAGTTGATTTCAGCCAAATTAATCAGAAATCTGAAGCCCTAGGGCATGTTAATTTTTGACAGTTTTGGTGATAACTGGAGGCTGGGTAAAGGAGAGAGATTCAATTGATGCTTTTAGAGGGGAAAAGCAAAACCAGAGAGGACTCACCCCTTAACCAGCAGGCAGACAGGAGGCAGCAGCTGGCTGGCCAGGAGAAATGAGGATAACACTGAGCCTGGCACTGCCTGCTGCAGACAAGCCCAGTGAAGGACATAGGGGTCAGGGGACGTTCCTGGTAGGCGGAAGGCACAGGGACATAAGGGGCAGTTTTGTTTTCCTCAGTCCATGATTGTACAAATGGGGGAATAGGCACACATTCAGCACATAATAACTAGAAAACTCAATTTGAAAAGAAAAATCTATAATGAGCAAGTTATAAATGCAGACACTTCTGAATCAGGTTTAGCAAGTGTCTCTAGAACTATGCCTGTGCAGGCAACTGCAAAAGAAAGAAGTGTTCTGATAAGCTATTGATCAGCTGGGGCTGTTCAGCCTGGAGAAGAGAAGGCTGCGTGGAGACCTCATAGCAGCCTTCCAGTATCGGAAGGGGGCCTATAGGGATGCTGGGGAGGGACTCTTCATGAGGGACTGTAGTGAGAGGACAAGGGGTAACGGGTTCAAACTTAAACAGGGGAAGTTTAGGTTGCATATGAGGAAGAAATTCACTGTAAGGGTGGTGAGGCACTGGAATGGGTTGCTCAGGGAAGTTGTGAATGCTCCATCGCTGGTGGTGTTCAAGGCCGGGTTGGACAGAGCCTTGGGTGGCATGGTTTAGTGTGAAGCGTCCCTGCCTATGGCAGGGGGCTGGAACTAGATGATCTTAAGGTCCTTTCCAACCCTAACTATTCTATGATTCTATGATTTAATAACTGTATTAACAACATAACCAAGAAGAAATTGTATTTCTTGACAAAATAAGAAATTTCATCATAAGAACACTTTGTTGTACTTATTTTTGCACTCAGAAAAGCTGAGCCTGCAGAGGGAGCATTCTAACTAGGAGCAAGGTGCAAGTATGAAACACACACATCATACACTAGAGTTGTGGTAGGTAAAAAGAAACCACATATCAAACTGATTAAAAAAGGAAGGAAGCAAATTACAGAATCTTTCACTGACTTCCTTTACTTTCCAGGAGGAATGTGTGCAGTCATTGTAATGACTCTTTTAAGTGAAATGCCCAAGGCTCAGTCTTTAGCAAGAGATCACTCAAATTTGTGTTTTTCATATACATTATGTTACGCTCATGATATTGCCTATTTATATGAATATAGTATGACCCAAATTATGCTCAGGTTTGATGGATTTGGAGAGGTGGGAACTCTGAATCCGAAGGCTAAGGCTTAGACTGAGATTATAATGCTTTCCTTCTCAATGTAACATTCGACTTCTGAATTTCTATTCAATTCTTCTTTCTTCCAAAGCACTGGTGACTGACCAATTTGAATCAGGACATAGACACAGTACATGGATGGTCTTAGCTTTAAATTGATGTCTCAAACCAATTGGGTTAAACTGACTGCCATTTTCAGTCAGGAGGAAATTTCTCCCTCAGACTTGATTAGAGAGCAGTTTGTTGGTTTTGTCTAGTCTGGTTTGGAAAATCAAATTAGAGAGAACTACTCTCTTTTATAGTATTCTTTTTCTTCCAATGACCTTCTCTGCTAATATAAAAAGATATTAGCAATGCCCTTCAACTTTTTGCCTTTCCCCTCCCACCCCCACCCCCAAATTCTAGCTATAAACACTTCAAGAGTACAATCTCAAGTACTTAAAGATTGTAGCACTTAAGTCTGGTACATGGTATTGAGAAATGTCTCTCTGCAGTGGGATGAATGGTGGATATCCCTGCCCGGTTTCTCATTAAAACATGCCTGATTTCTCAATTCCTCCTGCAATGCATTTTCTTACTGTCATGGGGGGAGTGAGTGAGTGAACTGGTTGAATTATAGTGGCTTAAACCACGACACTTATCGTTACCTTGAGATTATCACATTACTAAGAAATACTGAGGCAAATGTAGTCATCTTCCTACTTAGTACCATCAGTTGTCAAAGGAATAATTATTGGTCCTCAGTGTTCCCTCAAACCGTAACACAACCTTAAGCTCTTTGTAGAACTCTTCATGAGTAGAAGTTGCACCAAAGCTTTCCCTGCCCAAGCCTCCCTCTAAACCTGCCAGAGGTGGCAGACCTAAGAGGTAGACACTCAGATAAGACTTTGCAGTTCAAGGGTTTTTTTAGGGGATTCTGAGTTGCTGTGGCCTGTGAAACAGCCTGTAAGCTGCTGTTAGAAGCTGAATGGGAGGTTACAAAACGAGTAAATGATTCCTTATGGTCCTGTATCCAATATGCCTAAAATCTCCCTCTTAGACCAGACCTGACCAGAAAGAATGTAAGGGTGGCTTGAAGTCATCTGCCTCTTCCTCCCGTGGGTCACACATACTTACTTGGGGTTGTTGCAGGTGAAGGATAGAATTTTAGCCTCACATGCTTAGTTAATACCAGATGTCTCAATGAAAAGCTCTTTTGTAGAGCTTTACAGTAATCCTCAAAGTTTCCGTATTTCTTGGCTTAGAGAAAAAGCCTCTCAGCTTGCTTTACGAGTTGTGAAGTGGAGCAATTCTTTTCTCTAAGGCGTGACACTAAACTGTCCTTCAGGGAATTCAGTTCAAGAAGGATTAGTACTGTTCTTTGATGAGGTCTAATTTATTTTCTGTATTGTGCTTGTAGACAAGCTTGTCACCATCAGCAAAATGGTGAACTAGAAAAACACCACTGACACAAGAAATAAAAAGCTGAGTCAGACAGTATAAAGTATGGGATTCCAATGTCTATTCTGTACTATTTGTTCAATAAATTTCATTCAATAACCTAATGGTCACCTGAAAAAAAAATATTGGCTTCCAGATATACACACTTCATTTGTGTAGTGTGTGTACTTGATGCTGAAACATGCAACCAAGACTGCAATACTCTCTTTAGTGAGAACTAGTGGATATAATGACATTTGTAAGAAAATATATTAAAAAAAAAGGCATTGCATCTCTACTTTCCACATTTTAGTTCAAATAGACGGGGCACAAGCTGCAAAAAAGTTGTTTATATTGCAACTGGATCCAGCCCAAATGTTCGTGCACTAGGGATTACGCTAGGGGTTTTAATAATCCTTCTGTTATCCAGTTACTGAGAATGAAGCTTGCTTTATTTCTAGTGCTGGGCTATTGCTCCTGAATGCCTATAACCCACCCCCCAGTAGGCACCCCTGCTTTTAAATCAAATTTTTAGTATATTCTGACATGATGTGCTTCTGTTTTAATGCCATGGAAAGTAGGGTGCTGTCAGGATTGGATGTGTCCCACATGTTCCAAGTTTGTTTTCATGTGAATTTGACCTCTGATACATAAAATTCCTATCTAGCAGTGTGCACATATGTGAGCCATTTCAGCAAGCAGTGAGAACAGAGCTCTGATTCAGCTGAGTGGAACATTCCTATATAATGATACTCAAAGGAATTTCAAATTAACTAGCGTGCAATTTTATGAGTCTGTTATCAAATAAATGTTTGGTTTTATATGCAGAGATTGTTCCTGTTCTTATATTCACTTTTATGTGGAAGGGAAGAGAGGTAGCCAGTGCACTTAGATTTCATTTGAAAAAACATAAGATTGTCCGTTTTATGAACTAAATTCCAGGGGAATTGTTGTAATTCAACTGAATTGTTTTTTCTTGTGGCGTCTTTGCTACCAAGAAGTTAAGTAGAGACTAAGGATTCAAAACTTTGTGTAAGGAAACAGAGGCAAAAAATCAGGGAGGAAGAAGAGATATTTGTATACTTAGTTTCTTTTTTTTCCCAGTGTGTTCTATACCATGTCAAGTGTGGTTGCACAAAACTAAATCACAGATATGACTATCTGTTTGGATAGTGCATGCTTTGGTGTAGCAGCCACACACTGCAAAAGCTACAGCTGCTCACCATTGGTAGAAACAATATGCATTTTCCCTCATAGGATTAATGCACCAATCTGGGTGCATGATAAGAAAGAAACTTACGCATTTAAAAGTAAAAAATGCAAATCAGATTACCTTTTATCAGATGATTTTACTCTTTTTTTTTCCCTTTCTGACAGAGACTGTTAGGTGAGCACTACTCTGAGCAGCCAGATTTGATGGGTAATATCACACTGAAACACAATCAAACCTGCACTCAGAACTTTTCATACATGATCTAATGGGAGCATGATTTGCTCTAATTGTGTTGTGTTACTTCCAAAAACCCTATGCTACTCTACAGTGTTCTTCATAACAAGATGCAACTTCTCCATAACCCATGGATATGGTGCAGTATACCCCAGGGCTGGTTATTATGAGTAGAAACCTCAGCTTGATAGGCAACTTCCAATTCTATGTGTCCAAAACCAAACAGTGCTACAGGCCCAATAGCAGTGCATTTGCAGCCTGATGTTTACACTGCATACAATGTGAGGAGACCTGTCCAGTCTGCTCCTCTGGACTGATCACCCACTGAGGTAGAAGTAGAACTCATTTCTAACTGGCAGTGATTTACATCACTTAGAGCTGAAAGTAAGTGAAAACTGTAAGTACTATAATGGTGTCCTGGGTTCAGCAGTAGCAGTCATTTTTCTCCTTCTTAGTAGCTGGTGCAGTGCTGTGGTTTTGACTTTCGGCCTGGGAACAGCACTGATAACACCGATGGTTTCAGTTGCTGCTCAGTAATGTTTACTCTGACCAGAGCCTCATGCTCTGCCAGGGAGGAGGGGAAGCCGGAAGGAAGCAGAGACAGGACACCTGACCCAAACTGACCAAAGAGGTATTCCATACCACAGCACATCATGCCCACTATATAAACTGGGGGCAGTTACCCAGAAGGGCTAGATCACTGCTCATTCAGGCTGGGTATCACCACCAGGTGGGTGGTGAGTGGTTGTATTTTCTTCCCTTGTTCTTTCCCTTATCATTATTATTACTGCTGGTAGCAGCAGTGGTTTGTGTTATACCTTAGTTACTGGACTGCTCTTCTCTCAGCCGGTGGGAGTTACATTCTTTTGATTCTCCTCCCCATCCTTCCGGGAGTGGGGGGGGAGGAAGCGGGGGGGAGTCAGCGAGTGGCTGCGTGACTGAGTTGCCTACTGGGCTTAAACCACGACAAATGGCTAATTCATGATTTAATAATAATTAATTATAATATGCTATTATGTCATGAGACCTACAGGGGTTTAAGAATAACTGTGATAAAAAGACTAGATTCCACGCTCTCCACTTCAAAAACGATGTCTTTTCCTTTACTTTACAGCTTTTGCCTGCTGCATTTTATGATACCATATTGTACTTCCATTGTTCATGATCTGGGTTGGAATTTTCCTAATAATTATACAGCTGAAGTATTGCTTATACCAACAAACACACGAATTCATGATTGTAACACAAAAGGGACTTGTGACACGCTTTTTGATAGCTCAAATAAGCCAGGCACTATGATTTATCTAAGTGCATTTCTGTATACCATCTATATTTGTGACACTTTGCAGCAAGACAAACACAAATGTTGATTTTAAAAATTCCAGTTGTGAAAAATTTCACTGCAACAGTTGTAGTGGTTCCCTTTCACTCAAGAAAAAAAGAAAAACCAACAAAAGCCCTTTAATTTCCATTTTGGATTTAACTCAGATTTCTTTATATTAAAGCCATCTATTCTCACGGAAATTCTGATTTACATTTCTAGGTCTGAAATTTTTCAACATGGCATTACAGTAGGAGATCATCTTATTTGATTTTCTGACACGAGTTTCCAATTCCTTATCTTTGGGAAACACTACTTTTCAGAATTAGGCATTTAGGAAGTAATGGGAAATTCCAGACATAATGATGCCCCTATGCATTCTGTAGTCATAAATTACATTTTAATCAATATTTGCCTCAATAATTACATACAACATTCTAGGGTTTTTATGAAATGTTCTTCTTTAGTACCAAGAAAAATGTCTTGGAAGACATTTCTGATATCTCTATTTGGAGAAGATATAATCTCATATAAAAGAAGACCTAATTAGTTTAGCTCTATTTTCTATAAGTCTGTATTAAATAACATAACTGAAATCATTTTTAGTCCCGCAGTAGTTTGTGTCATGGGCCAGACCTTCCATTACATTATGTGAAATGTCTTGATAAGCAGTAATTCATAATAGGAGCACAAAGCCAGGTTTCCCAGATCCCATTGTCAGGTTATTGTATGGTACTTCTAAGGTCAGGTCATTCTAAGGATGAATGCCCTCCAGTTTCTCCTTTATTGTGGATACATTTCTAAAGAGGTTATTATTTATTTTAAATGGGAATTCTCATGTTCTGGGAACTGAAGTTTAAAGTTCCTTCTCTTTTGGAAAAAGACTTGTTTGGGCAGTATTTATTTTGCTTTCTCCTGCCACAGGCTGCTTATTTCCTATTTCACATATGTAATGAGGAAATCATTAACAAAACCACCCTGTAGGTTACTTTAAAGCAATTTCTTCTATAATTTCAGTCTGAAGGTCTTTTTTCCGTCTTCCGATAACATAGGAGTTACAATGTATTTTTTAGGTGAATTATGTACTGCTTAGAAGCTTATGACACTTCAACTATTCTGTGTTTTATGAAAAACTTGGAAGTGTTTCAGTGTTGTATTTTTAAACCCTTTTTTAGTTTTGTTTTGTTTTTCTGATGAGGTTTGCCTCTTGCCTCTAAACTAATGCTAATTTTAGATGAAGGTTTATAGTCTTCTCTTAGGTCCCTTTCTAGGAGCATTAAAAATCACTCACTAGTTTCATGTAACCAACGTTTTCCTTGAGTCCCTTGGAGTCTGTGGGAGATAGGAAGTGCATAATTACAAGACAATACTCCGCCTATGTCGGATTCTGACTTCCACACAGAAACTCCCGCATTTTGAAACGTCTTTCTTGGGTCTTTGGATTTATGGCAAACCTGCAGATTTGCATGAAATCTGGGGATAAAGCATGAACTGATTTCTATCTATCGTGGCAGAAAAGTCTATCACAAACTTTTAACTGAAACAGAAAATGGAGATAAGATCGCAGCATTTTTTCATAAGTATACCATTCTAGTCTAATGCATTTTTTGAAAGATGTTTGTCTACCTTGTCTACTAGTCAGACGCATCTACCCCCTTTGTACATGCACCTTTGGTCCAGGATCTCCCACGCCTTTCGGATCTGCTGGTGCTGGGGGGCCTGCTGGTCCTGGAGGTTCCTGGTACAGCAGAGGAATAAAACATGTCAACTGTTGTCCTAAAGGAAGAGTATTCGTGTTCTTCCACAGAGGAAAGAATTTCAGCAATGGTTACTAATCTCTTTGGTTTTGCTGTATTTTGTCAAATTCTTCACATTTACAATGTGTGCTGAGCGACAGCTATCCTCAGTCCCAGGTGGAAACATGAAAAGACTACCAGAGTAGTACAACAAATGTCCAGCTCTTGACTTGAGAACATTGGAGTTGCTCTCAGCAGAAAGGTGCCAGTGAGAAAGCAGACACTGCTTCATGATTCATACACTGCAGACATTACACACCTGGAATACCAGAGCTAAGCCATCTAAATCTGGTTGTTGGGTAACTAACATACTTTGGTGTATTTCTGTTTGACAGCTTGTTCTCCTGAACTCCCTAGCCAATCCGTCATAGCTCATACATCTGCATTTCCTACTGCTGGAGGCATTCCTAGCCTCTCTTTTATCATTCATAGGGCAGATGTCTTTTACCCATCATGCTACAGAAACCTAGGTACACAAGTCTTGTCCATGTCCGCCAGTGGTTTACGAAATTGGTCTTTACAGATTATGGGGCATGGAAAGGCAGCAGAGAAGGGGAAAAGATGCATGCTACAGCACAACAGAACCTTCACACATTTCAAGAATGTGTATTCAAGTGGCAGGGAGAAACATAACCAGCTTTACTGAAGCCTGAGTGTCCTGGGTTCAGCAGTAGCAGTCATTTTTTCTTCTTCTTGGTAGCTGGTGCAGCGCTGTGCTTTTGACTTTCAGCCTGGGAACAACACTGATAACACCAATGGTTTCAGTTACAGCTTAGAATGTTTGGTTTGATCAAGGGATACACTACACTGGACTAGCTATAATCTTTTTTTGTGTTTCTTCTTTGAAAAGATAGCAAGTTTATCTTTAAAAATAGATGTAAACTGGAATTATGTAAAAATTGAAGAATTAGTCAGTTATTTTCCCCAAAATGTTGCTCATGCGGTTTCTGAGTATTCACAAGAATTTTTCATGCGTCTCATGCTTCTTTATTTTTCATATTTTGTCTGGAACTCCTACTGTTGGTCCCATTATTGAATTTCCAGGAAGTCCATCATCTCCTGGTGGCCCTTTGGGACCTGGATCCCCGTATCAAAAAAGAAAAAGAAATCAAAACCATATCCATTATTTTCAGTTTTAATTTACAAAGTCTTGCAGAAAAAAAAAAAAAAAGAAGTATTCAACTCTTTCTGACAGTGCCAGTTATTGATGTAGGTAATATGAAATCAGCATTTCTAAAGGAACCTTTTACTACCTTGATTCTGACCTCACTTACACTTTTGCTTCTCTGCAACTGTGTCAACAAGTGTGTTCTGCTTTGATGAATGATTTGACAGCTTCAGTTTTCCACTGAAGGTTGAAGAGCGTAATTTAGTCTCTATGGCCAGATTCACCTGTGGCTTCTGCCTGGTTTTGCCCACGCAAGGAAGGCTGCATAACCTTGTTACTGTCAGAGCACAGAGAGAACAGCAAAGAAATTCAAAGACAAGTGCTGACACAGAGTATGTTTAGAAAGATGCAAGTGTGCAGCACTTCAGAAGTGTAAGCTCCACAGGCTGAAGACTCAGGAAGAAACCTCTTTTTCCTCAAACACTACCTAGTACAACTGTTTGATTATCTTAGCTCTATCAGTGGCTTTCCTGGAAGCAATCAGGCTTTGGATTCAAGTTCCTCATGTTATACCCCCCAGAGCAAAATCTTGCCCCTTCTTAATATTTAATCTATTGGTAACAAATGTCTTACTTTATATTAAGGGTCTTAAGAAGAAAATTTTGATTTTCAATGAAAATTGCAATTTTTAACACTGGTGAGAAGGACAGGCAGTATTTCAAGAATCGTTCACTAGGGAATGCAGATGAAATGTCCTATCAAAACCATCAAGCAGCCGTAACCATAAGAAAGGAATATGGGAAAAAACAGCTATCAAATGTTGCTGTCTCCACATTAGTAATAATGGCTGCCAAGGAAAAGAAAACTCTAGTCCCCAAATGTGGGTGTTGCTTAAAATAGATAAATTTCCAGCTAACACAACCATGGCTGTTCAGAAGCTGTCTAGCGACCCTTCACTGCTACATCAAATACTTAAGAGATGTAAGAAAAAGGCCTCAGACCGTGACAACTCCCAGCTTTGAAAAACATGAGGATTCCCTGCATTAGAAATTCAGAATGTCTGACTTCACTAGTGCAGATACCAGGGTTTTCCAAGAACACAATTACTAGTAATCATCGCACTTTTCACAGTGGAAAGAGAAAACAGATCTCTTTAAACTGTTTACATGATTGAGCACTTGTCAGAAACACGGCAGATATATGTTTAAACAAAGAAATTATTATGGAGCTAAAGGGACAAAGTTTTGTGTATTTTCTAAACATCAACCTGCATTTTAGAATTACCCAAAATACTTGCTTTCTTGCATCAGCACTGCGCAAAAAAACCCTCATCTAAAACTTAGTAGTGTGCGGAAAAACTCCTGCAGACCCCAGTGAATTTTTGATCATGGCCAGCCTGCTATGAAAGTGATATGAATTATACTGAACAGAATAAAATCAGAGTGAAAAAGGCAGTAACGGCAATAAAGTTCTTTCTTTCAGCACGAGTTTTATCAATAAATAATCTTGACTCCCATAATGGTCTATTTAAAAAATGTCACAGTAACCACGAAAATGTGAAGACGGCAGACTGGTGTAGTGAAACCTGCCTTCGTCCAGGTTGTGTGCTATAGCACGCTACTTACATTTTCCTGAGATAGAGTTTGGTTTCATTTTTTACTCCAGGTGTACCCTGATCTTCCTGTATTCCCTTCTTCCTCCCTCCTCCATGCACAAGCAAGTCCAAACCACATTCCTGCCCTCTGTGATGCCCTGTTGCAAGGCTCAGGAGTACACTGTATGTACAATACCTAAATGTGCTTGTGTGTGAGGGCAGATACATTTTTAAGGAAGAAGAAAAATGAGGATGAAATTACTTCAGAGTGATAGGATGCGCATTAATGATTTCTCTATCCTAAAAGTTATCTATCAGCAAAGCTGAGAAACATCAATTAAAGTTGAAGTAAACTGGTGTATTTATACAAACAGCAACTATTTTATTCTTAAAATAAAAATGTGCTGGCAGTGAATTTTCAAACGTTTGGAAAACCTTCAGAGTTATATTTACTTTTGCTGAATCTGCGTATTTTACTTAGCAGGACAACTCCCACTCATTTCAAGTACATTTTCCCCATGGAGAAAATGAGATGGATGTAGCTCTAACTGCCTCATATACGACATTGTATTTAAAGTAGTGTCTACAGGCCAGCTGTTCACTTGGAAGTAACATACAAACATTCACTTCCAAAAAATCATCTAGTTCAGCATATCTGGAACTATACATAGGCACATTCCTGTAGGGATTTACTGCCACGTTCAGGAAATCTTTGGTCTAAGAAACAAAATGCATAATAAATTCAAAACAAAACAAAAAACACAGGGAAAAAAAACCCCTTCAAAACCACAACAGAAATGTTAAAAGGGTTTTCTTTTTTAACAAATGGATTCAGGAGGCAATAGGCCATACTAAGTTCAGCATCCTGTTATAGGGCTCACAAACACTCTCTGTTGATTTTTAGTATACCTTTCAGTCCTTATTTCTAAAATAATAATCAGTCATCTTTATTACAACAGCAAGGAATTTCAACTTCTTTAACTTGTTTCCTTTCGAGAGACGTGCATCAGAAATTTTCTGATCTCTGGTCTCCAGCAAACAATCAGATAATCAATCACCTTTGGTCCAGGAGGTCCGGGAATGGATGATCCAGTGACACCAAAGAGTCCTTTCTTTCCCCGTTCACCCTATTACAAATTGCATCATCTAGATTTAAACAAACAGTTTCATCTTCTGCACAAGTAGCAAAAAGTTTTTTCAACACTTCATAATATAAAAATATCCACAATACAGATCTACCTACAAATATTGGGAAAAAACATAAATCAACTTACTGCTCTTGTGAAAGCCTGTCCACGCTTCGTGTTTAAGTAACTTATGGTTGAACTGCGTACTTGGTTTTTTAACTTTAATTAATGTTTTGTGCCTGGCTTACATAGCCAATGCAATGACCAGACCGGGTGCATTATTTTAATTTCCTTATCATTCAGAGCAACACTCACAGAATATGATAATAGCAAATTAATGTTTCAAAGCAAAAATTTATGAAATGCTCATGGTTAGAATCATTTGGACAACTTCAATTTAGCTTCTCAGTCCTTATGCATAACTACAAGGTCTGTGATTCTGTTTACCTATTGTTTTTCTCCTTGGGACTTCTGTATCATTCAAGACAGGGGATGAAAATATTTCTGCTTCTCCTTTTTTCTGCTAAGTCTCCAAGCACCTGATGCTTAAGAAATCTGTACATTACATAAATTTCATACATCCTTTCATAAAATACAAAGTGGAAAAACAAGCCTGCTTTTGGTCCAGCTGGGCCTTGTACTCCTTTAGAACCAGCCAGCCCTTGGGATCCTTTTTCTCCAGGGTCACCCTGAGGAATACAAACCTTTATCAATCATAGCCAAGATTCATTCATAACTGGAAGATACACAAATAACCATAATATATGTTATTTATATATCATCGTAATGATGCCCACAACTAGAAAGGTATTTAGATGCTCCACTCCACCTGAAATCCCACTCAGTTCTAAAATCTTCCCCAAACATCCCAAATTTAACCAGGCTAGCGATGAAAGCTGTCTGTCTACTAATACATCTTCCCAGGATTTAATTTTGGTTTTAGATATCTAACTAGTCACCTACTGTCTCTTAGCTGCTCTCTCTCCCTGTCAGCATACTGAGATAATTTGCCTCCTGCTAACTTGAATGAAAACTCTCTATTACAACTTTAGGAAATCTCTACAGCTCAATTAATTCAGGACTTCTGTTTATGGTCTGATTCTGCTGCACTTGGTCAGGCTAAGGAACACATCACTCTCAAAACCTTTTAAATCATCAGTTAAACTACAGGTGCTACTTTAAGATATAATGAATGAAAAAATAGGCCAGAATCTGAACACTTATAAAATAGGACCTCCTGAAGTTGCAGTATTCCTCCAGTGTGCATGTCAAGTCATACCTTTTGGCCTACATCTCCTTTGCCAGGGGGTCCTTCTGGGCCTCTTGGACCTTGATCTCCCTTTTCTCCCTAACAGAGATCAGATGGTTAATCAATTATCATGTAGCTAATTTTATTGAATCAATAGACTTATGTGAAACAATGCTTGCATAAATACTTTACCAAGGAATGTCAGTAAATATCTGGTTATTTTTTTTCCTACCAAAAAACCAGAAGTATTCTGTCCTCTCAAACCCCTTCCACCCTCCTGCGTTTATATTTCTCATTTTCACAACTCATTACAATTCATTACTCAACTGTAATAGTGCCATTTACAATGGCATCAATCTTTTGTGGGAGGAATTACATGCATAAACTCATATGAAGAAGAGAAATACTTTCAGTTATCAGAAAAGGTCTTGGTTGACCAATTTTAAGAAAAACAGCTTTTGAGAGGCAGTCATTTTAGGCAACTCTGTAGCCAAAGGCCAGTCTAGGCAGCAAACATCAGCCAGAAGCATCACTTCAAATAATTAGCGAATAATCCACATAAAATGTTCTATTAAGGAACATTATTATTTATGCCTCATGTAAGTCAGATTAGTATATTGGAATGCCTGTACGTAATTCAGAAAGTGAAAAGTAGATTAAAATTAAGTTTAAAAATCCATTTCTGATTTGAGCTCTTGATGGAAGTGGAATTACAGAGCCTGCACTTGATAGGCATCAGCGTACATCCCACTACTGTGACACAGCTTCAAACATACAAATAACTGCCTTAACATCACCGTGCTAGCCACTGCAAGCATCAAGCTGTTCTTTGCACTGTCCCAAACATCCAAGGTAGCTGCTCAGTACTAGTATTTTTGCCCATAATGATTTACAACAGTTAAGGTGACAGCATCAAGCTGATCATCGGAATAAAAGCAATACTCAAGAGAATAATACCCCAGCATTCCCAAATACAAAAGCCACCTGTAACTTTAACCCAATATTTATTTGTAATTCTAATGTTTCACTTCTGATACACCGGGGTCTTCTTGAGCACTTACATAGTGGGCGACTTCACTTACAATAAAAATAATTAAGCGGCAACAGCAATGCTACATATTTTTCCATAGTGGAAGGCTTACTGACTCAGGTCTAGCTTGTCAAACCGGCTTTGCACTGTCCTTGTAGATAAGAAAAACACGAAGCTGCATTCTTAATAGATGTTTATTACAGCTATTCAGATATCTTCTGAATAAAGTCTTGCAGTCAAAAAGTGCTGATTTGCCTTACTCTGAATCACGTTCAGTTCATCAGTTCTACACATTGGCCAGCTGCTATCCTCATTTAAAAGCTGCACAGTAGCAGACCATGGAGGCACCTGGATTCTCAGCAGCAATTCACGAATTGGCTAAAGCACTGTGTTTTGCCCACTCAGCAGCTCATTCTGTTTGGAAAGAGTAAAATTGAAAGCCTCCATTTAACTTATTCTAAATTGACTATTTTGAGCACTCAGCTTTGCACTCCTCTAAATTCCTGCCCACCATTTTGAATTTATGCTTCTTTTTCCCAGTGTGGCAGAATGTCTTTTAAAATCTCAGCCTTTCCCTTGGAAACAAGTAGTCCTAGTTTCAGCTGTTTGTGATGGTGCCTGTACCAGGCTGACAGGTTTCAGTCAGAGTTCACCACCCTGCCAGATGCCCTAAGTCACATCAACGTGAGCATTAGTCTTTGGTGCCAGGAAATACATGAACAGGCTGTGAGGAGCAGGCAAAGGTATAACCTATCTGTTCTCCAGGAAGATTGTGAAGTTTAACAGTAGTCAACAGCCCACAAAAGGCAGGACAGCTAAATCAGATGCAGATACAGATGGTTTATTGGAAACATATCAGCTAGCCCCATCCCTTTTCCCTGGCAGAAGTATTGGCATGTGCCCTCCTACGTGATGAACTCCTTTACCTTGCGTACCTGCAAATAATGGCTTGCTCTTCTTTTGTCTAAACCTTTTACATGTGGCAAAATATATTTTCTTACCTCTTCTCCTTTCCCAGGTTCTCCTTTCACCCCTCTTTCTCCTGGGAGTCCTGATAGACCCCCATCTCCCTTAAAAAAGAATAAATGATTACATCTGCGTACTTCAAGTAAGTCTTTATTCTGTAAAATAGACTTAAGAGTGTGTTAAAAAAATAGTTCATGATACACAATATTTTTTCTCAAATGAAGGTTGTTATTCCCAGTAAGTTAAATACTCTATAGAGCCTGTATTTTTTTCTATTCATACAATCTAAAATAAGTATTTACAATTTCTTACCAAGCTCCTCACCTACTTCTTAAATCTTAAAAATGCAAATAGATTTACATTTTTTCAGCGAGGAAAAACATGATTGAATGCTATTTGTTATTCTGATTGAATGCTGTTTGTTATTCTGTGCACAAGACCAATATTATACAAATGTAACTTATT
The DNA here is from genome assembly GCA_017639245.1 of Myiopsitta monachus. Lineage (NCBI taxonomy): Eukaryota > Metazoa > Chordata > Aves > Psittaciformes > Psittacidae > Myiopsitta > Myiopsitta monachus. Next base: position 6,500,306 of record CM029919.1, read on the forward strand.
TGCAAATTCAAACACCTGGGACTTAAGGAATGGTCAGCCAAAAATGCCTAAATGGAGTTGTTGACTGGAGACACACCTCGCTGGTTGTACAAATGGATCTAGGCATTACTTCTAAGACTTGCTACAAAGAGTTGAAACTATCCACAGGAACTAGTCCTGCCAAGTACTTCAACAGCCCTGGGAAAAATCACCAGCAACAAGATCTTACCCAAGATTTTGGAAGCCCTACTTAAATCATGAAGGACATGCTATGCAGTGCTCAAAACCACAGCTGAAGTCAATTTATACCAAAAATCTTCTACTTAGTTTATCAGCAACTAGTGAAAGAATTAGAAGACCTTGTAAGGAGCAGTTACAAATAAAAATAGGCTCACTTGAAGTCCTTGTTCCCCAGTTGCTGGAAGTCCTGGTCCTCCTTTTTGTCCGGGTGCAGCTGGTTGACCCTAGTAACAAAAAGTCTTTTGTTTAACAAAGAGACACAATTTAGCTTCATTAATTTCTTGTACTATTTCACTAACAGGTTTACACGCAGAATTGAACTTGATGATCCTTAGGGGTCCCTTCCAACTTGAGATATTCTATGATTCTGTGATTCCACAGTTCTAAGCGGTCAAGTTTTCAGTTAAGCAGTTTTAACTGGAAAGTTCTGTTCTTTAAAAACCCCAGTAACTTGTGAGATTGCATCCGTTTTATGTAACCTTGCAGTGGGCAGAAAGTCGAAGTGAATCATTACAACTTCCTCCTTTTTGTTTTAAAATATTTTCTTTTTTGACTTTATACCACTAAATCAAAAGTTCTTTGGTCGCTGAATGGAACGTGAGCCCAAATAAATCTCAGAACTTCTGCTTCAAAGAAAGTTTTACCCTCATGGTTCTTCCTTCCAGTTGTTCTCAAACAGTTAAAGAAATAGGGATTCCATTTTTCAATTTTGATCTTAAAAATATTTTTCACATTAGGAAAATTGTCCGCATACATAACATGTTTCACAGCTGCCTGTTTTTCCCTACCTTAATATTAAACATTGCTGCTGTAACAGCTACTTACATGCCAAAGAAAGTTATTGCATTTCTCCCTGCTTTTCCTGCTGTGACTAGTGTTTTCCTTTTGTACATCAAGGTGATTACAAAGCACACTTCTGCTTTACAGTTCATCAGTTTATTCTGCTTGCCCTCCTTAGTATTTCAGCAATTCCTCTTCTCTCTTCTGACAGTGTTCACCTGACACTGTATTGCTAGCAGCCCAGGCTTGGACAGTCATAATTGTTTACCCCACTTTCCTGTTCTCTTCCTACTTCCGCTCCTTCTGTGGTGGAGGGTCAGCTAAATGCACTTATGCTCTTTTTTCTCTTCTAGTGCTTCAATGTTTGGTTTTAGTTCTTACGATGACCACAGCATGCTGAAGGACAGGCTGAAAGCATGGTGGGACTTAAGTCTCAAAATCATCAGTGTTTTACAGTTGTTTGGTTAACAGCTTTACTTGAACACAATGTGCATGTGTGTCCTGGGTTCAGCAGTAGCAGTCATTTTTTCTCCTTCTTGGTACCTGGTGCAGCACTGTGTTTTTGACTTTCGGCCTGGGAACAGCGCTGATAACACCGATGTTTTCAGTTACTGCTCAAGTGCTTACTCTGACCAAGGACTTTCTGAGCCTCATGCTCTGCCAGGGAGGAGGGGAAGCCGGGAGGAAGCAGAGACAGGACACCTGACCCAAACTGACCAAAGAGGTATTCCATACCACAGCACGTCATGCCCAGTATATAAAATGGGGGCAGGGACCTGGAAGAGGGGGTTCACTGCTCAGCCGGGCTTGGTATTGGTCGGTGGGTGGTGAGCGGTTGTATTCTCTTCCCTTGTTGTTTCCCTGGTCATTATTATTATTGGTGGTAGCAGCAGTGGTTTGTGTTATACCTTAGTTACTGGACTGTTCTTATCTCAACCCGTGGGAGTTACATTCTTTCGATTCTCCTCCTCATCCTCCCCCTGGTGCAGGGGGGGGGGGGGGGAGAAAGAGGGGGGAGTGAGAAAGCAGCTGCGTGAGTTACATCTGGGCTTAAACCACGACAATGTGGCATTGAATTAAATTGATGTCTGAAAGATGCTTCATTTATGAATTTGCCTTCATTTAGAACCTAAAATCCCCATTCACAAAGGTTAAGTGCTGATGCTAAGCAGAGGCCATAGGCTCCATCTGGAGAATTACCTTGATAACATGGGTGGTTTCCCCTCAAAGATTCAAAAGTGAATTGTTATCTTCAACAAGAGTTACATTTTTACCTCATCAAACAGACTTCTGAAAAGCCTGGCAAAGGTACATTGCTTGTTGTTTCTTGCTGGTACTATTTTTAAAACATAAGATGTGATTTATTGCCTTTGGACCTGGCTGACCAAAACTTTTAGATCCTTTAGCCCCAGGGATTCCTTGTGGACCCTGTATACCTACAAAGTAAAATAAGTGAGTTAGTGCATTACACTCTTCCACATCTGAAATTCATCATGGTTCCATCTTTCAGCTAATTATGATTTTATCTTATCTTCAAAATAAAACAATTTCCATGCTTGTGCTCAGGCTTAGTTTGGAGATCTTGGCTTTATTTTTCCTTGGTCACTATCCTCTGGATTTCACTGATGTATCCAAGTGTCATGACAATTACTGTTGGTACCTCAGTATCTGCATTTAAGCCCTGATTCACAGCATGGTGGAAGCACGAACTCTTATCTTCTTTCTGAAAAAAACAAACCCCCAAAAATCTTTTGGGATGTTTCCACTTTCTCTATCCAACTATTAAAGGCTGTGTTCAAGCTTCAAAGGGCTTGAAATCCAAAAGTGATGGATTGTTACCTTGTGGTACTGTTATCTGTAATATGTCATCATTCAAGCAATGCATCTGATTTATCGCCCATGCAAATTATTATGCAGGTTAGACCCATTTTCTGTTTGCTTGAGTCTAAGACCATTCAGATCAGTTGGAATCACTTGGATTCACAAGCTTTGTCTAAAGGCTAGGTAGATACTTTTTAAAATTAAAAATCACAATGAGATTTTTAATGTCCTCACATCAAAATCAGAGCTCTGATAAAGTACAAAACATAAAATACACTCAAACACTCATTACATGTCCAGAATGTAGACTTACCTGGCTTCCTGGATTGCCTATTCCTGGTGGTCCTGCTGGGCCCTGTGGTCCTACTTGGCCTTGTTCACCCTATGAAAAGAATTTCATCAAGCCAAGGGAATTAAAAGTGTTCTGGATGCCTCTTTGGGGAACTGGGTGTCAAAAAGCTAACAAATTTTAAAAGCCAGAGTGTTCCTTTGCCTATTCCAGGTCTATCGGATTAGGTGACTTGAAGGGTTTTTTACACTTTATAAATATTTAAATAACATTTGAAATTTTTTAAATACAGAATTTCTGAAATAAATTTAGGAGGAAAATGTCAATTTCTTCCTTCATACTCCCACCTGCATAGAATACAGTCCTTTGTGTTGTGTCACCCCCATTTAATATTAAGAGGCTCAGCTCCTTGATAGGTGGGTGCAGCTGATGGAGCACCATGGAACAGAGAAATATTGCTCCACAGCTTCCAGCTAAACCATACCTTCGTATTGTTGTGACGTGTGAATAATTCATCATTAATTTAACTAGAAATATAGTTAACCAGGGATACGATTAGAAAAATACTCTGTGCCTCACCTTGTCTCCTTTGATTTGTTGACCTCGCTGTCCAGAAGGACCAGCTGCACCTTCAGCACCTTTTTCACCCTAGAAATACGTGACAGTATTGTAACTATATTTGCGAATTTATGAAGAACACCATCCTAGACAAACTAGTCATCACAATGTGGTTAATGAGGAAAAAAATTTTCCCTCACAAACAAACAGGAAAAATAGTCAGTGTAATTCCTAGTATTAGAGAAAAGTGATTCAGTTACAATTCATTGGATGCTTCACCTGCATTCACTGTGTTGTTGAACCCAGGACCTCAGAAGGAGAAAATGAAATACTAGGAAGAACAAAGCTACATTTTTTAAATGTGATGATATGTTCATTAGTCAGAGAGAGTTAGTTCGGAACCTGGTGCAAGGACATGACTAACATCTTTCCCATAAAAGGAAGAAAAATCTTCTTTGCTTAGTAGTTTAGGGCTCTAGAGAATCTTCAAGCCACTAAAAAAAGAGGGATACATTTTGATGGGAAGGCCATTGTGACTGAATCATCGATCTTTGCTTGTTTGTACATATTTTTTAAAAAGGGAAAGTTCACATGTATTAAGCTAATAAGTGTCCTTAATGAGATAACTGTCCATAGGGACTAACACAACCCATCTTTCATTTTCCCAAAGTGGTAAGGCAGAATGAAAACAGTTCCTGAATGTCTTCTTCCAATACAGAACCCAAAAAGCTACGTAGTCTTTCAGAAGATTTCTCTCATTAATGCTACCAAAACAAGATATTTATTAACATGTAAGTAGGAGAATCATTAACTTACTAATGTTAGAGGGACTGTACAACTTTTCTGTAGTTATCTTGATAGAGTTTCTGAACGCAAAGAGATATTCAGAAGACCAAGATCCATCAGCTATTATTTTATACCAGTGGAATGATCAATGATCTTAAATAACTTAGACACTACTACAAATATGGCCCACAATATTAAAAATAATTTCCATAAAACTACCTTTTGGCCTTGAATGCCCTCTCCTGGTAGACCTTTCTCACCTGGCAGACCATCAGGGCCACGTGGTCCCTGTAAGGAATAAAAAACATATTCAGACTATACCAACAATTCCATTTTTATTAACATTTTGCCTAATTTGCAAGTCCTGTGACACTGGTAAGCAGAAATGCTCAGCCGGCTGAGCCCAGGCGATTAAAATGAAGTGTAGCAGCCATTAACTGGAGGATTTATATTAGAACAAGCTAATGCTGAAATGGTGTGAATTACATAATTAATGTCTAAAGATTGTACCCTTGAAACTTAAATGAACCTGTAGATTAATTTATAATACATTTACCACTGTGAATTTTTTTCCCTGCAATTTCATTATTTCATAATGAAAATCCTTAATTTGAACACTGTTTTTTCATGCAAACGGCAGGTTAAACATGCAAAGTTAGAGAATTCCAATTTTGCTTCGAATAGGTACAGAAATAATTATTCGTGTAATGCTTTCTGATCTTTCATTACTTATAGCTAATAGTTTTTAAAGATGATTTTGAGTAAGCAAAAAGGTTCTACAGTTTTCTTTGAAAGACAAATAGTCTTTGACAACCACAAAGTGACTTAGAATGCATCTAACAAACATCCACCCACATTCCTGTCTTCTTTCAGAATGTATTTGAGATTTTTAATGGAATACGCAAGAAAACCATAAATTTCATACATTTCAGGAAGAAATGTAGCCAATGAGCACCAGCACAACATTACAAAAAAATTGCCAAAGATCTGTAATTTGGAAGATAAAGATATAATTAAAAGCATATAATTTGGGTCTTTGTTTTTGATACAATCCAAATTACACACAGGAGCTGAGGAATGTCTCAACACTTGGATGTTCATCTTCCTGAAATTTGATTTTAGACAATTTGTAAAGATTATCCTCAACTCAAACAAGTAGTTTGTCCAGCTTTTTATATATAACTCCATGGCTTTCTGAAAACTGGATACTGTAATCCTGCTCACATGGATCAAGCAATTTTTATTTCCCCAGAACACGCTTGGACATGGTTTTATTCTTCTGCTTGGGCAATCCACATGCAAACACTGCTGCAACTATTTAGATGTTATTGAGATGCTATAACTTTGCAGAAATGCAAATAGAGAAAACTTTAAGTCTGCTTAATAACAAAAACTGGGTTTATTTAATGCTATGCTGAGTTGCATTCTCTGCAGGATATAGGCTGTACAACATACCCATATGTGACTCGAAAAGGGTGAAAGTAAAGTGATGAAGTTTGCTTGTATATTAGAGAGGTTATTAAGCATAAGGACTGATTGTGAAATGCATCAGAAAGACTTTAAGAGATTAAGGATGTGATTCAGCTCCGTATGATTACACCTAAACTTAGGTGTCTACATTGAAACACACTGGCTGAGTTCCTGCTGTAGCCAGTGGAAAGCTGGTGGGTGCAGGCAGTGGGACTTTGAAAGAGATTCAGTTCATTTATGTCAATATGATAAAGTAACACCATGAAAAGGTATAGAATTTGGGTGTTGTGCAGCCATAAGACTTCACAAAGGGTAGATTAGCAAGCAGCTTAAGAGGGAATGAGAAAATGCATATGAATGACAGAAGAAATAAGGTATGTAAAGTTCATAACTCTGTGCTACCTTGCTTCAGACAAGTCGAATTAAATTAGCTGAAGTTGCAATGCTGCTGGTGGCTGCCAGAGCCAGCAGCATCCAGGCAGTGCAGAGATGACACTGTTTCAGCTGTGTCTGCTGCCTGGCACTGTAAAGTGAGAGAACGGGTACGGCATTTCCTTACAGAGGTGTGGGAAGGACTGAGCTGTATGAGGGAGCTGTAGACTTCAAAAATGAGACCCAAAACATCCGTAGGCTGAGCTTGATCCAGAGTTTATATTTTGAGGAGGAACTGTATCCCCTCTTTCAAAACTCTACATAGCCCACTAACAATGAATAAAAATGTTCAGCAGTGGTGTTCTGTGTAATGTCACATCAATACTAATGCCATGCAACTGCCTTTAGCTCTGCTAAACTGGGGTGAAGTCACTAGTTCAGCTCAAAAAGCAGAAAGTATTAGCATGGAAAGGCCACGGGTATAAGGAACTGCACTAGGAATAGACTTTTTTTATCCAAAGCAGTTACAAATAACTGCCACTTTTTACACATATTGCATTATGTGTCATGAAAACTAATTTTAAAAGAGTAATTGACTAATCCTTCTGTAAGGACAAAAGATATTGGAAAGACTGCTATGTGTCTGAACCAAAAAAAGGCCTTGACCTTTACTAGCTGAATGGGTGTTTATTAAGCTGCTAACAACCACTGGTTATCTGTACTGATGATTAAAAAAATTTTCACTCATCTCAAATAAGATCCAAAATGCTGAAGATTAGCTTTGGCGTAGATATGGAGAAGAGATAACCTAGTATGGACCAGAGACAACCTCTAAACATACATATGTTTTGACTAGAGTCTTTAAGTGTAATAATTACCTAAGCACACTAATCAAACTTGTCTTGCAATATTCATATTATGATAGATGTCTGAGCCTGGAAAATCTTTGACTATAGACTTTAAATAGCAGGTTGCAGAGTTGGAAGCTGAAAAATGAGAGAACTCTTATGCTGAAAGTGGGCATCTAAAGTGTAACAAGAGACCATAAATATATCCAGGCAGACAAATCCTAGAGAGAGCTGCATATACTTTGCAGACCTGAAGGTGTGTGAAAAGACTGACAGAAGGACAAACAACATCCAACACATATGGCTCAGTGCATAATAAAAGAATGTGGTAGTACTATCTTGGACTCATCACAGTGAAATGATAGATAAAAAATTACTGTAATTTGCTGTACAGCAGTTAAAGAGAGGCATGACTTTTCTCCCACATGTATGAATAGCTTCATTCAGACCCATCATTCTCTTCCTTTCCTGACTTCTGAAATATTCTGTAGCAGCTTTCCTAATCAAGCATTTTGTTGAGAAGATGAAGAATTAAGAAGTATGAAAAAGCATTTGACAGGAATAGGAAAATCATGATGGATTCCAGTATTCCATATCTAAATTTATTTCTGTGAATCTTCGACCAAAATTGTTGCCTAAGAAACAAAACATGAGTATCTAAATATTGCATCTTTGTCAAATTACTTTATGTGAATTTAATTGCCTTGTATAACTTATATATGGCATTGCATAACCAGGCTATCAATAATCATGTGGTAAAAGTCTTTGCCATTAGACCCTGCATTTTCAAATGGACACATGAAACATCTTTCTGTACCAAATAGTGATGTTAATGGCTGTTCCATGAGCAATTATCTGTATTCACATGTAGCAATTTACCAAAGGTTTGCAAACCAGACGACTGCCTAAATTAATCAGACACTTTATCCAACTGATTTTGCTTGACAAGCTGCAGTCATTAACTTCAAACGATTTATTTGCAATAGGATTAAAGCATTAATCATCATTAAATCTTACACCTCTACACACAGTTGTCTTGCGATTTTTACACAACTAAAATTACTTCAAATAATCTAAAGATTTGAACCACTTTCTAGAATTACTTAAAATCTTTAAACACAAAGCATTTTAGTAAAAGAAATTCTAGAAAAAGCTTCCCAAGTGATGGCTGAAACCAAGACACATATTTTGGTGATTCAAATTCCAACCTAAGTGCTGTGGCCCTAGGCAGGTCCATGGTGCACCCTGTTGTGGCCCTATAAGTTCTGAAGACCCACATGGAAAATTGGCTGCATGTGCCAACAATACCAGGCCTTCATAACATGATGGCACCATCATGTACCAAGCACGTGGTGTACATTATTTCTGTGCAAAGGACGCCACTAACAAAAAACTACCAAGGAAAAAAGATAGTAAAGTATAAAGACTCTACACAGAGTTTCTGCATCTCCCCTCCCTATATAAATAACATCTACACATACTAATACATCTTACCTTGCTTCCTTGAATGCCTTTTGGGCCTGGCTCACCTGGAAGTCCCCTGATACCCTATACAAAAGTCAAAATATAGGATGAGTTGCCTTTGAAGATGCATGTAAAGATGGGATGTTTTGCAATTGGCCTGAACGCGTGCAGTAAAACATACCACAATGCTAAGCTCTAAAGGGCAAGAGTTTTATGTGTCATACCCTGGGAAGTGCCCATCACATTATATTGTTAATATTCAGTAACCAGTGCTGGCAGAAAGGATCTTTAACTACTCCATGTGAACTTCATCTGTTTTATCTAAAGCTTTCTTCCTTTCTCCTCATGCTCCCAGCTTTGCCATATTTTCATAGTCTCTCTTCTGCCTGAGTAAATAAACTAAGCTGTTATGCCTCATTTAGCTCTGTTTGCAAGAAATCACTTCCCTGCCTCTATCTGTGATGATAAGCTGAGATTAATTTTAATTCCCGGACACTACCACAACCATTGTGTCCCTTCACAGAGGGAAGTAATTAACGACTCTCTGAAGAGACAGAGCAGGTGAAGCACTAAGTATGGATGCTGCCATATAATATAAGAGGAATTTAGCAAGTAGGAGTTATGACAGAGCATGATTATGCTCTACAGGTGAGAGGAGAGCTCTGCACTTAGAGAGCACAAGTGGGCCACACACCCCACTAAATCTGAGTAGATTTAAGCAGCAGCAGCAACAAAGGTTTTTTCTTTGAAAATGATTTCCAAAAGACGAAGATTTGCCGGGCTCTGCTGTGCTGCTGCCTCATGCACCAACCACACTGCTCTCCACAGAGCTGACAGGCTGGATGTAGAAGAAACTCACAGAATATTTGGAAGTTTCTAGTTCCCTTACCTGAGGCCCCCGAGGTCCCATAGGGCCAAAAGGACCTTCCAAACCCTGAGGAAAATTAAGATTCAATTATCAGATGAAGAGGAAATTGTAATTATCTGCTTTAAAGTATGGAGAATTACAGTGTACCACTAATGACTCATATCTCTGTTTAAGCATTTTGTAGGTAGTTAATTCTCTCCATAGTACTACTATTCTTGTTCTGTATTCAGTAATTGCCTGTTACATTCTACCCTCAACACTTGGTTGGAATAATTTTCATATACAAAGACCATTGTGGATGGCTACTTAACATTTTAGCTCTTTAATTAGCTAGTTCCTATTTACTATAGGTCTTTAAATTCGATTTCTAGAAGCATATTAGAGACAGTCTTATTAAGAAAATCCTGCAGTGCTTACACTAGCATAACTTCAGGACACTTTGTCTTACTAACTCAAAATGCTGAGCAGTAGTATGTTAGAAATGTACGAATAGTTCACCAAAAAAAAGAGCAGCGTTACTTTGTAAGTCCATTAGCTGTTTCTGATTATTTTGTCCAGCAGTACAAAAATAATCATTTTGTTCTATCTTCTGCATTTGTAAATGTGAAGCTGGGAATTCTGGAAGTGGCTGCGATTTCCATTTGTTCACTAAATTCCTGAAGTCCATAATCCACTATAATCTCTGACCATCTGCAGGTGTAAAACTGCCTTTAGTTTTTTAATTCACTGTCCTCAACAGAAGTAAATCAAGCAAATTTACAGCAGTCCTAGCATGTGTTTTCTACATCCAGATTTCTTGGCTGCTTTGATTATGTTCTTTACCAACATCTGAACAGCTTCTGTTTATCTTAGTAGACATTTCACATAACCTTGTGCTATTTCTCACATATTGCCTGGATAAAGAAGTTATCATCTTTATTCCCCTGAGAAATGCAACTCTTTCTCCTTTTTCATTGATATTTCAGCTATTTCTGATTCACTTGCTGACATTTTGAATCCCAGCATCTCACAAGATATCAGTACTTAAGTTTTAATTACAGTATAATGCCCTTTCCTCCTTGCTACAAATACTGCTGCTTTGAGAATTTCCTAATTCCTACTTGAAATCAGGTAGGATAAAAAAACTTTTCAAGTTGGTCTTTGATAAAGGTAAATATAATATGGATGTTAAAACTGAAGAAATGTGCTTTACTGAAATGATCAATTGCAATTCAGTTGGTAGTACTGAACTCTAACTATAAATAAGCGGTTTGTAGTACTCATGCAAACCTGCTTACATGAACTCAAGATACATTATTATTTCACTCAGGAGTACATTATCCTTCTTCTTTCAGAGTGCAAAACCAAGGAAAAATCTATAATCACTTCTATCACTTCTGCACATCAGGTTAAAAGAGGAGGATGACTAGATAGAAGTGTGAAAGCATATCAGCACAGATGGGCTGGTAGATCCAAAAGCTGTTCAGGTTGTGTAAGAACCTGCCCCTATTGTAATATAACTTCATACACTTGAATTAAAATTAACAATTTAAAGAAAAAATCCGGTGAGCTCTATAACATGCTCAAGGTCCTTTGTAAGCAGAGCTTGGCACTGATCAGGATAGCTTTTGTTTTAGTTAAGTGACTACATTTCTTCTGCAAAAAAGTAAAAAGAATATAGTGAACTGTAGGCTCAGTTTTTCACAAATCTTATTTCGACTATGAATGCATTTCTATTACCAAGGAATTATAAGATGTTCCAAATTCACAATAATCTTTACAAGCTATGTTTATTACATGTTTTTCTAATATCATCATCAGTGTGAATCAGTTCAAATAACAATTATACTTACTGTTTCCCCTTTTATTCCTGGGGATCCACATTCTCCTCTTTCACCCTTTATAAGAAATCAAAAGGTTAACAGCTAAACAAGATGCTTTGATTACACTACATGCAATAAAGACTGTGCAAGCAGTTCAGCAGCACAGGAGGTGTAGTAGATTCTGAGGACCTGAGAGTGGCATCATTAGATATGGTCTGTAGAGGATATGATCTGCTCTACTCAAGATAGATACATTTTCTCCCTGAGAATACCTACCAAATTTCCAACCTATATCATAAGAGGATAATACATTTAATATCTAAAAAGTTTTGCTGTATTTTTCCACCTCTCTGTGCTGCCTGTCTATATTCTGATTTCATATTTGTGATGTCTGAGATTTTCCTAAATAACAATTATGCAGTTGTATGAATGGAATGAAGAAAGAGAATTACTAATGTGTTCCACTGATGAAAAAGCATGTGTTCCACATATGAAAAGTAGACATTTGAGTCTACTTTTCCCATTTCCATGAAATGTTCCGATAAAATTAATGTTTCCATGAAATGAATGTCAATAAAATCGAAAAAGGCACTTTTCTAATGAACACAAACATTCAGAGAAGCACTGCTTTTATTAACGATGTTAAGAGATAAGTGTCTAAACCGAGCAAATTCAAAATGGGGTAGTCTGTTTCTGTTCAGGCTATGATGGTCCAGCTTGCAACATGAATTTCAGTTCTAGAATCTTGAAAGTTGTTGTATTATTTTAGTTTTTGGCTTCTTGGAGAGACTGTCTTGAGATGTTATTTTATTTTTTATAAGTATTAGCCCCTACAGGTTATAACTACCTTAAAAGTAAACTTCCTTGCTGTAAGTTTTTTGGAAGCTAACGATTGCCATGTCTATTTGTAGTGTTTGTAGCAAACAATTTCACATTTTTCTACTCAATCTCTTGTTCAGTCCTCAACTTCCTTTTTCCTTCCAGAAGCTTTATTTCTGGTATCTGACATTTTTCTTTTTCTATTTAATTACATTTTCTGATTTTTTTAATATTTTTTTTTTAATTCGAACAATCCATTCTACAAGAATCTACGTAAATGATGAATTTACTGGTAGGGATTGCATTAGGAGCTCTCATATCAAAAAGATGAGAGAGGCTCTTCTTTCCGTTCTGTTACATACACTGTCAGCAAGTGACAATCTATTTTCAGACTCTTTCTTTTCAGTAAAAATCTTACCTTGTCTCCCTGGTAGCCAGGAGCTCCCTACTCAAAGATTAAAACCAAAAAAAGGGGGAAAAAATCACAAAAAAGAAAGCAAAGGCGTAACATACTGCTAACTTAACTAGGAAAATAACCCCCAAACCAGTACCCAGTGAAGAATTATGTGTCAGAAATTCAGCAATTCACAACAAGATAATATTTCTCTGGAATAATTTAACATATAATTCCCTGCAAATTTAGATGTATACCTTTTCCTCATAATATTAGCCGTAAATACAGCACTTAGTTTGCCAGCCTCTTAGCGGATATATGCTAACACTTAAAGGGGACTTTTAAACCAAATTGATCTATGTTAACCTTTCTACAGTGAATCAACAAGAATTCAAGCTGAGAAATATCAGATCTCAGAAGCCACTGGAGGACTATCTGCATGTTTTAGTGATGACATTTTCAATTCTATCTTTGGGATAAATCCAATGCAAGGTGATACAAAATCATGTAGCTTCAAAAGTTCCTTTCGTCAGTGGCATTCCATCTCTATACACAAGCACATGGTTAGACTGTTTCTGTCAGTATAGATGCTTCTCTAAATCAGAACTTGGTTCAGGTGCTCTGAATAATTGAATAAAGTTGGTGGGTGGAAAAACAAAAAAGTGCAGTTCAGTGGAACTAAACTGTGAATCAGGGTCTGGAAGATACTCTGGAAAGACCAAATACAAGTTAGACCTGTAGCAGTCACATACCTCTTTAACTTTTTCACCATGATCTCCTTTTTGAGCATCACCCTGTTGGAAGCAAAGGAACACAAGTGAAATATGCGGTCTATTTATCACTATTACACTAAAGTAAACAACACTGTTTAAGGAGCTGAAGTAGCTTTTTATTTATGAACTTACACACTTCTTCCTCCCATAATCAAGGACACATGATTCCTGAACATTAACACAGGCAACTCATCAGCTCTTATTAGATGACTGAATTCCTAAGTAAGTCATCAGAGCAAGCCTCTCTGCTGCAGAGATTTGTGTACTGTTAAAAAGCTCTGTGGAACTTCAGGGAGCCTTCAGCTATGTTCAGAGACCTCTGCTGTCAGGGAAAAACTGGGATGATAAGCAGTGTTAACTTGGTACCAGTTAAGTTTGAAATTTTTATCTCTCACTTCTAAAGCAGCTTGCTATAAATCTCTCACAGCAAAAGTCAATCTTTTACATCATATTTTAACATACTTTTCCTTTGCTATGTTCACTTCTATGGTTTGCATAAAACCAGATAGAAATTTGTTTCATTTTTCTAAATCTGCTTTATCTTGTTTCCTTTTGGTCCTGGCTCACCTTTTTCCCCTCTGCCCTGAAACAAAGCAGGAAAATGTTATTACTATTGTGGGGATAAAATTCTCCAGTTTCTCTAAGACTGCACCTTTAGGGACAGGCAAAAGTAGTTCTAAAATAAGCTTAGGTAGAAACCCACACCAATTCAGGTATGGCGTGTACGACAATGCTTTCACAGCTAAAAGAAAACTGGTATTGTGAGGTTTCTGTGATTTTTAAAAAATCAGTATTCAATGATAATTACGTTTTCTACAGAGCATTTGAAAAATCTAACCAGGAAGGTGCAACGGAAAACACATGTGGTTCCTCCTCCTCATTTTCCAGTTACCTATCTGATCGTCTCACCTTGAAAAAAAAACCCTGTGCACAGAACAGCTTAGTGTCAATATTCAGCAGCCTCAAAATAAACAACTATTATATCATTATTCCTGTCTGGAGAATCATGAAGGTGGGAACTTGAAAGCTCAGTGTATGTGTGTATATATAAAAAATACATATATAATAGGTTACATCTAACCATTCTGGATAAAGTAACTTAAAATTCTTGGATCTTAAATTTGAAATTGGAAACAGGGATTTTAGTTCCAGATGCACATTATCCAGAGTCAAGGGACTGGATGATAGGCCTTACTGTCATAACCTGCTATGCATATGGTTGACCAGTTGTCTAGTGTCCAGGGAGAAAGGCAAAAACCTCTCTATGTACCTTAGTTGTCTCTGGGGAGCTAGTAAAGATATCAAAAGGATCAGAAAGGTCATACGCTGTCTGAACTCCCACTTCTCTCTTCTTTACCAGAGCCAAGAAACAGTTATGTGTTGAAGTATCACAAAAGAAAAGAGATGGAGGCAGAGTTTCAGAACTTTCCTCATACATGCCATCACCCACAATCTTTTGAATCTTTCTTTCTTATACGAATAGAAGCTGCTGGTGGAAGTAAACCTGTATCTAATGGACCTTTCCTTCCCCGTCAAAAGATTCAAGAATAGCTTTTTGGTTTGGACTTCAAAATAATGTACCTATTTATACATAGTGCTCTATTACCCAACAATATATTTCCAATATAGTATATGATCATGGACAGATTTTTTTTCTGAGCTCTTGTAACAGTGGCCTTTCACAGTGAATCACTATGATACATTGCTTCTTTTTGCAATACATGCACAGCAACATCTTGCTTTTTACAGACATAGTAACCAATTTAGATATTATACAACATTGATGTCAATGATTAAAATTCAAACTCTGGAAGCTTTTCAAATGAATGCGTTCTTACAGAATCAACTTTGTCTCCTTTTGCTCCCTTTTCACACTCTCAGTTCTTTCGCATACACTACAAGGTGAATCGAAACATGAAGGAGAATATTTTTCCAATGTATTACTTCCAATTTAAAAAAACCCTCTGGTTTTTCCTAGCCACAACTAGAGAGCATAAAAGTGGAATAACAATAAATAAATTATCTTCTAAAATGTATATATTTCTTTTATAATCAACATTACACTTCTGTATAGCCCGGTCAAAATCAGTTGCTTGACTTATTTATAACAAAAACAAACAAATCTATTGCTGCTGTAACTACAAAGGTTTAAGGTTGGATACACATAGTATATAGTACCATGAAACCATACATTATTTTTGGACCATATTGAGATTGCTATTGCTTTCTAATGAGATGTCCAATATCTGAAGGGGGCCTATAGGAATGCCGGGGAGGGACTCTTCATTAGGGACTGTAGGGATAGGACAAGGAGTAACGGGTTCAAACTTAAACAGGGGAAGTTTAGATTGGATATGAGGAAGAAATTCTTTACTGTAAGGGTGAGGCACTGGAATGGGTTGCCCAGGGAAGTTGAGAATGCTCCATCACTGGTGGTGTTTAAGGCCAGGCTGGACAGCGGCTTGGGTGGCATGGTTTAGTGGGAGGTGTCCCTGCCCATGGCAGGGGGTTGGAACTGGATGATCTTAAGATCCTTTCCCACCCTAACTATTCTATGATTCTATGACTAATAAATGTGTGTGTGTTGTACTAGTCCTATTCCACTCTGCTAGGAAGAGTTCTTTATGTCTTACTGTTGATACTTCTTTCTAATGAACAGAAGTTGTAGATTTCTCAGATGAAGAGACGGAAAAAATGGATGAAAGTTAAAATAAAAGCAACCATGGTTAAAATTGTACTCTGGAAGGAAGGTTGAATTCTCCTGGAGTGTTATTGTATTACAGAAGCAGACACCAGCAGATCTAGCATGAATAAGAGTAACTGAAACACAAAACTCAAAAAACCCACCAGCTTCTGAAGAAAGGCTTCCTGAAAAAAAAGGAAAAATATTAATTTCATACAGATTTAATTTAACAGAGTACAAATGTAACCATTTTTTTGCTTTCTAGTTTAAAGAATTTCCAAGCTTAATGGTAAAGTATGTGAATACCTTCATCCCTTCTTCACAGTGGTAAGAACCAGTCCATGGAACCACTCGTATGAAAAAGGGTTCTCCAGTAGGAATACGGGGCTACCTCATGTATCCCATAATGATCAGAAAACAAATGAGATGTAATGGGACAGTTAAATAGGCATACTAAGGAGCAATGCTAACAAGGAGCATATGAAAAGACTTACTATGGAAGGCCCAATTAACATAATGTAGGGGAAGGACTCCATGATTTTATCAGCCTAATGATAAAACAATCCCATAAAAGGAACAAGTCACTTTCTGAAGCACTATCATATGCTCAGGGACACGCTCTGTGTGCTGGAAAATACCCTTTCCCTCCATCAGTGATCAGTGCGGCTGAGCTATTATTGTCCAAGCACACAACTCCTTGGAGAGTGGCTGGGAGGAGAAGCTCCCTCTGTCCTGACTCCTGATGTAGCAGAGACATCCACCTCTGCACTGCTTTCAGGATTTACCTAGCAAAGTTAAATGAAACCTGCTATGGGTAGATGTGTGAGAAGATTAACATCAGCATTACTTACCAGTTCCAATGTTACATGAAATTTCAGGTTCTCATCATCCAGGCATAAGATACGCTTAGAGGATGTACCACCAGATATCACACGCAATTTTTCTTCTCGTACATTTCCCTTAGAAAGGCCGATAGTAAAAAAATGTATTCCAAGACTCTTAGCTGCTGTGGCTATACTCTGGACATCAGGGCTGTTTGGATTATCTACAGCATCAGTCACCAAAAAAGCCACTTTCACACTTCTCTTACGACCTTCAGTTTTAAACAGCTGAGTGGCATTGGAAATTGCATAATAGGAGTAGGTGCCATGGCCAATAAAGCCCAGAGACTTGATTTTCTCTTTAAAATTCTGCACGTTTTTCCAGGCTGTAAAGGGATGATCAATGTGGACTGTGCTGCTGAACTGCATACTTGCTAGTTTGACATTATACATCTGAGACTTAACTGGCTTCATCTGGAAAATACTGTTAGTTAGGTCTTGAACAAAATTCTTCCGTAAATCAACCACTCATTTTTGGCACTTTCTGAACTGTCCAAGATAAAGACTATATCAACAAGACACATATCACCTGTAATGGAACAAGAAAGTTAAACCTATGAATGATGGGTACAAAAAGATTTCAGATAATTCTCTGCAACAATCCCAACCCTCAAGTCATTTCCTCAAGGATTCCTCTGTCTTCCCCGTAAAAATTCTAAGGATAAATACCACTGTAAATGCCAAGAAATTCTGCTGAAATCAAGTAACTAAATTTAAGTTACTGTAATTCATACCAGTATTATTAAATCAAATCTACAGACAAAAGCTTTCAAATTATGGTCTTTATGGGATTGTTCTATCATTTTAGTTGATTTTGTATACAAAACATTTCACAGGCAATTTTAAACTAAAAACTAGGCTCCTTATCTTTTATCTTAAAAGACATACGCATGTTGATTAAAATCATAGATCAAACTGGAGTCCATGACCAAGTAAATATCACCACAGTATTTTTCAGGCCTGGTAATCAAAATACCATCACAGATGAGTCAAAGAAGATAACGTCAACAGACTCCTGGGACCGGTCGATGGGCTGGACCTCTCTTCCCCCCCCCATAGGGATGCCTGTGGGTAAGACTTGCACTGTGTTCAGTGCTTCCCCGGGAAAACTTAGAATCTCTATAGAGTTACTTTTACTATCACCTGTATATTTTAGAGCTATGCTGTGCTAACTTTATCGAGCGCTTGTATTCATGTAACTATTGTTTGCACGTGCTTTTGCAGACAGTATTTATCACCGGCAATCCATAAAGAACCTGTACCTGTTGCATCAGTAATTGGTCACAAACCACAATAAACTGCACTGTATTCGGTAACCGAGCGTAATTTTCTCACTGAACGCGACCCCATCCCTCGGTGTGGCCGTGAGAGTTCATGAGCATGACTGGACCAGCAGTGTGGTGCACTGTCAGTGAATCCAGTGCAGTGAAGTTCGAAATAGCGAACACGGCTGGACTGATAGCCGCCGCTGATTTTTCCCCTTTTAACGCAACAACCACTTCCTAAGTCTTACCAAATCAGAGGGAAAAGACATGGGTGGTTGGCAAGGGTGGTGGGAGCAGTGAGGACAGAGAAGGGGAATCAAGGCAAGAAACTTAAGTAATGTGGGAAGGGAGCAGAAGTACTGCAAAAGACGACTCCAAGCACTGGAGGAGTACCTGCGTGCACTGCACTAATAGAAATATTAGGAAATCTGAGGCTCCTGTTGTATGGCTGAGAGTGCAGGGGACGTAGGACTCAAAAACACGAGTGTTAGTTTCATCGTTTATCAAACAGCTTGCTGTATTGGAAGGCACATTTGATAAATCTGGATGCAAATGTTATATTATTTTTGAAGGAAGCTAAAACAGTTATGGGCAACTAAGGAAAGAAGCAATCCACTAAGGAGGGCAATGTTCTAGAATTCAGATCACCTTTGAATTCTGCAGTATGAAAAACTACAAAGAAAAAGAATGAATTATTTAAATTTCACTAATCAAAGCCTCTTTTCTTTTTTTCTTTTTTTTTTATTATTTTTGGTACAGTTATGGACCCTAATAGCAGTGTAGTTTAATGTCCTATAGGATAATAAGGTTTCTCCTAAATCAGATAATTATTGCAATGTATAATCTCCCTGGACAAAAATGCTGAAGCAAAGTGTGGTGTTCCATGCATCACTGCTATTACAAAATGGTGTAGATAATCACACTTACCCGTCTCTTTTCAGTTCCCTTGCATAAAACTGTACAGAAACCATACTTATTTTGCTTTTCATTTGATGTTTAAATAACAGCAATGGAATATGCTAACTAGGAGGTTTTAATACAGAACCTGATAATACAGGGATGTTTTAGCTATTTGTCATGGGTTCAGCAGTAGCAGTCATTTTTCTCCTTCTTGGTAGCTGGTGCAGCACTGTGTTTTTGATTTTGGGCCTGGGAACAGCGCTGATAACACCAGTGTTTTCAGTTACTGCTTGGTAATGTTTTGGTCTGACCAAGGACTTTCTGAGCCTCATGCTCTGCCAGGGAGGAGGGGGAGCCGGGAGGAAGCAGAGACAGGACACCTGACCCAAACTGACCAAAGAGGTTATTCCATACCACAGCACGTCATGTCCGGGATGTGAAGACGGAGAGCAGAGACCCGGAAGGGTGTGGTGGTGGACTGGGGGTGCACAGCATGGTCAGGTTTTTGGTATTGGGGGGTTTGCTGCTGGGGGGTGCACTGGCTGGGTTGGGCTTGGTGAGCAGTTGTATTCTCTTTCTTTGTACTTCTCCTGTCATTATTATTACTGGTGGTAGCAGCAGTGATTTGTGTTATACCTTAGTTACTAAACTGTTCTTATCTCAACCTGTGGAAGCTGAATTCATTTGATTCGCCTCCCCATCACCCCGGGACTGGGGGAAGAAAGAGGAGAAGTGAGTGAGCGACTTTTGTGAGTTTTAGAGACTTAAGCCACGACACTATTGCTGAGCAGTGCTTACACAGAATTAAGGCCTTTCCTGCTCCTCACAACACCAACAAGCAGGCTGGGGGTGCACACAGCTAGGACAGCTGAGCCAAACTGACCAGAGGGATGTTCCATACCATATGAGGAGAAGCTTGGTTAGGATGCTGCTGCTCAGGGACTGGCTGGGCATCGCTGGTGAGCAATTGTTCTATTTGCTTCACTTACCTTTCTTGGTCTCTCTTTGTTGACTTCCTTTGTATTATTATATTTTAATTATTAAACTGTTCTTAACTCATGAGTTTTCTCACTTTACCCTTCCAGTTCTCTTCCCCCATCCTGTTGGTGTGGGAAGTGAGTGAAGGCTACGTAGTGCTTAGTTGCCAGATGGAGTTAAACCATGACAAGTTGCATGTGAGAACTGTACATCTGCCATATGATTGTACATTGTACCATTGGCACACAGAATTGTTGGTTTGTGCATACTCTGTTAACATGAGATGTACTGGAGGAACATTCTGCTACCAGGAAAACATCACGCATGTCACCACTCGTTACACTCTTTCCCCAGTGCAACCAAAGAAGTATTAGCTGTCCCAGCTGCTGCAGCCTGCTCCTGAAAGGTGTCCTGATGTAGAAACTTCTACGTTATCTCCTGTCAGATGATGGATGAGGATGTGTCACCTCAACTGCGGTTAACTGTCTTCATTAAATAAATGTTGTCTTTGTTATACAGACACTAAAGTATTTCAATTGAACTTATCTTTATGTTAAATATCTGATAATGCCATATATAAATGATAATTACTGGCAGCATGCAGCATCTGTTGGATCAGCCACAACAGTGATGAGTAAGGACTGAATTAATAACAAATTAATCACATGGATCACTCATAGTGTTCACATACTTATCCTTATGCATGCTTAGATAAAGGCTTGTAAACAGCCTATCTATCCATCCTGAAACCGCTCATCAGCTGTAGAAGAATGCTTCTTACAGCAGTTGTCAAGGTTTATCTGCGCTATGTGCCAAAGCAAAATTGAGTGAATGGTATCCAGCTGTGTTCAAAGATTTCTTCTCCTTTTTGGACCTTCAAACATGACTCATCCGGCAGAGATCAGAAAATGTTAACATTTGTGGTTTTAGATGTAACAATTTGACTGGTCAAATACACACAAAACTTGGTAGTTCTCAGAAACATGTAGTATTCAAACAGCAATGGATTCAAGTTTGGATGTCTTTCTTTGGCTAGAAAACCTGTAGATCTGTTACATGTTGTATGTAATTGGTCTCTGAAAACAGCCTAAACTATTCTTCACTACTTACTGTGTAGGATCTTGACAGTTCTGTTACAGGACTGTAGATTTACAATTCAGAGCTTTATTTTTTCTCTAATCTTGCCAGTATACAGTTTCATAACTTTATATTCACCTAGAAATCAAACCTGATGGAAGTAATGCCTCCAGATTTACAGAATTGCTTTTAACACTACTAATACTTCCTGCTAAGCAGTTGAGTATAGCAGTGTTTCAATGGCTGCACTCAACCACATGCTCTTAAACAGACGCTCAATGCATCCAGCTCCCAGGATTACTGAATCTGTCTAAATGAACTCATTACATGACCATACTAAAGCTCTGGTCTGCAACACAGTTTTATCTGTAAAACTCATGTTGCTATTGAATTCTGAGTTAAAAAGCCTTTAGTTTCTGCTTTCATGTTAAGTCACCTCTTCTATTGGAAAAGAATAATGTATCAGCTTTCTTTCCTGGTACAATACCTATCCTCCTTGAATCCTTCCCACTGTTCTCATTATTACAACTTGAAAATAGTAAAGAAGAAATAAACAGAAGCAGAGAGAGCAGACAAAGATAACAGACAACTCCTGTACAAAGACAGGTAAAGCAAATTATTATTCTGGAGCTTGGAAAGCCACAACCAAATGCAAATGTGGTACATATCTATAAAATTATGGAAAAAGGTGAGTATTCTATAGTACATGAATGCATTATGTCAAAGGACTTACACTGTGGATCAGTTTGGCTGGTAACGTTAACCAAATTTCCTGCCCGAAATTTACATTTCCCTCTCACCCAAGTATGCTTTTCTCTCAATAAGAATGACAATAGTCACTATAAAGAATTGTAGACTTTTTTCTGGCTAGGAGGCATAGCTAATTGATGCAATTTGAAGTATTTTAAACAGTTTAAGAACACTGTTCCTAGTACTAGACATATATTAATTCAGTGCCATTGTTATTCATACACTCTGTAGGTAAGCCATGATTATACGCCCTTTGCAAATCAGAATGTAATAAACATATCAAAATGATCCTTTAGTTGCTGAATTCAATTTATGTAAGATACAAAGATATTTCTGCTATCTAAATCCTGCCCTCTGGTGTATCTACGTGACAATGCATAATGATAGCATTTTATACTGGGTAACTCATTCAGCATTTAATCAGGACACAGGCAGTAAATGAGGCTACTGTCTGGCCAAAACATTTGTCCCCTTGTAGAAAGAGGTAGAAGCTAAAGACAAAGATATTAAAGACTAAGATACAATGCTTCAAGGAGGGAGGATATCTCCTGGAAGAAATAGTTTTGCTCCTTAGTTCCTGTCTGATCCTGAGAAACAAAATACTCATTTCACACATTCCACTCTCAGATACCCAGATTGGGAGTGCCAGAACCTGACACATGGATCTTCTAAGCACTACAAAGTCAATGAAAACTGAAAGTCATCAGCAAATATATCTGCAAAGCACAGTCCAAGGTTATCAGATAATTCAAATTAGTTTTGCTGCGTCACTTAGGAACATAAGTAATGCTACCCTTAAAAGTGTTCCACATTATTACTTACAAGCTCATGAAATCAGAGCAAGGATTACAACAGTAACTGTTCCAAACCAGACTTAATTTAATACCTGACAGTCTGGTTCCTAAAGTTCCACAATCCCCAGGCTCACACTCTTGTCCCTAACCAAAACCAAAACAGCACTCCAAACAAAATTTGACTTTGGAATAACTTTTGCAAAAGGCTTGACTTCACTGACAGCTTAAAGAGAAGATGACCAAAGTTTTTATGTGCGTCGATCACGTTGCCTGTTGTGTAGCTGCTTTGTGGCAACAAAAAATCATCAGTTTGGAAAAGTATTTTGATCAGGCTCAGCAATGAGGAACCTGGTTAGAACACAGCATATTTCATCTTCAAAACCTTTAAAGAACCTTCATAAAGCTTCTGCACTTCAGTTGATTTCTTTAAGCACCTGCTGACTAAAGGCTGCTTATTGTAACACATGATACAGTTCAAGAGGAGTTCTCTAACTGAAGAGTTACCTTTTCTTTCGTCAGTTTCCCTAAAAGAACAGGAGCTCTAAATGCATAAAAAAAGCTTTTCCTCAGTCACATATAATACACATTTGTTCACACCTTGGGATACCTCTGGTCCAGGACTCTGGATACCCAAAAAGATAAGGTAGGAGATTAACTTCAAACTTTCATAGATTAGATTTTTGATTAGTAAAATAAAATAACTACCTTCCAAAGGAAACAAATGAGTCTGTGAAAGTCTTTATTTCAGTTCCCCTTGCTCACATTTCTATGCATCTCAGTGAACAATTAGGACAGCAACAACAACTGATACTAATGGAACAAGTGAAGTTGGGAGGTTTTCGCACTCTTATCCAACCCTATGCTGTGGCATAGAACGCTCTGCTGTCTAAAAACAGCCACCTTCCTTACTCAAAAGGCTTCTTCTTTTGAATGCTGCAGTTAATGACAAAGGTGAAAGACCTGGTGAGCCAACTGGACCTACTGGACCCCCAGAACACTTTTCACCCTGAAAATACATGGCAATTGAATACCCTAACTTAAATTAGGATTTTATTATGAAATCATACAAAATTAAGTTATAATCACAACATATACAAGGAATGAAAGTATGACCTGTCCAATGAAAGAATTTTCAGTACAAATACTAAAACCTAAGGGAAATAGTCTTGTAACCTGTACCTACAACTTTTGCAGTCACGTTGCTGAATCTGTGTAATTCGGCATATTTTTAAGAGGACATACATTTTCAAAGACAGACAGAAGTTTGAACCACAGCTTCAATCCCTATATGGAATTAATACTTTCTCTTACCTAAAATCAGATAAACCAGAATTATTGGGTGTGCATTATGGCATGGAGAGCTACAACAGCACATCTGAAACAGTCTGCTAGGCTCTATCAAGGAACGACTTTGCCAGTTTAAGTAATCATAATCCAAACCAGAAGCAACGCATATGACAGCAATGTTAGACTAAGTTCTTTTTCCTTTTCTGCAAAAAGGGAGAGCAGCAGTAGATTTACATAACTAAACAAGAAACTGCCATGTCTTTAAAATGTCAGTGTTCACATTGTGTTACAACATGCAAAACTCCAACAGTGTTTAGATGCTATGGCTCCATATTTCCGAAGGGATTTGTCCAGTTTGGCTAGTCCTCTTTAGCCAGGCATGACGCAAATAGATCTCAGAGACAGACATACATGAAAATAAGAGGGCCTTCCAGTAATCAAACATGGAAAAACAAAGTCATAGAGGAAAAAAAGGTGTCCAATTATATTAAAAAATACCCCATTAACTAACCCTGGCTGTTAGTTAACACGACCTCCCATGAATTCTAAGAGATTTTTAAAGAAAGGAAAAGAAGCCTGAAATGGACCTTCCATTGTACAAAGTCCCTACAGGATTAAAAATTCCTAAAGAACTCACAGACTTGTACATAGAGCCAACTTGGAATAATCTACAGTCAGACTTAAGTTACAAAGTAAATCCTTAAGGAGATATTGCTGAAAATAGTTTGAGATGCAACCGCATAAAAACATTCCTCGCAGATGATATAAAACATATCTTGTGAGGAATATAAAAGCAACTGCTCAGAAGCGTAAGCAACGTCTAAGAGGACAGAAAATGTATGTTTAAAAGAGACTTGCCAAAAGCGAAGCTGAATTACATGCTTCATGACTTTTTTTATGTGTAAGTTTATACAGCCATATCAATTGCATGGAATAGAAAAATATAAAAAGCAGCTATGACGCAATAGTGATGAATAGATTTACAATCATCTGAGTAAAAAGTCAAAGCTAAACAAATATTCTGCATTATTTATAAGTAAAGATACTACTACTGGACAAAGGTGTAAATGTAGAGCTACAGGAAACCTAAGAGTGGAAAACCAGTGTAGAAAACAGAAGCAAAGATCCAAGAGTTCAAAAGGCTCAGAAACGTTTGAGAAATTCACAGCACCACTCACAAAATACTGTTCCAGCAATCTGAGATGAACACAGGAAATATCATTTCTGGGTACAGTAGAATGATCAGTTACAGAGTGTGTATGTCCCAACAGTTCATGTCATCTAGTAACTGACACAGTGGCCTCTGACAAGGCGAAATTCTCTTGCATTCTCAAACACTGACTGGCTCTTGTGTTTCCATTAATCTTACTTGGTCCCTGTTATAAGAGTAACAGCATTTACTGGTTAAAAATACAATTTTTAAGTTTTAAATTTCTCTGAATCTCTTCGGTAGCAGAGAAAGGAAATGCACAGGAAATGCCTCTTCTGTATTTCATGTACGAGAGTCGCATATGTGGACCATCATCAGGATGCAAGAAATGAGTAAGATGTCAGATATTTAAACTGCCGATTCCCCAACGCCTAAAGAATTTCCTTTTAAAATCAAAGTCAGACTATGCCACTATCATAAGTATTAACCAAACCCATGTCCCATACTTTCATACGGAAAAATGTTAGGAACACACAAATGGAAGTTCATCTTTGTTATAAAAAGAACTAGCAAGTGCTGATTGGAAACATACGAAAAAGTCACTATGTCTTACTGCAACTGTAGCAGAGGAAGTAGAATAATGAAAAATCAAACAGATAAGCATAAAAATACAGGCTGTCAATTTTGCCTTTGATATATAATATAGACTATTGCATTTAATTAAATTTTTCCACACATTTTGGACTACTCTATTTATCAAAATAATTGCTGAGTTCCTAAAGATTACTATGATTATGGAAAAAATGCTGGTTTTATGAGGAAAAATGTATTTAAAATGAGAGGAATATTAGAATGACAGCTAACTAATTGTGGTACTATTAGACCACATTTGTGGCTTAAATTAATAAAACCTGTGAATATAGAATACATGAAATGTTGTTTCTTGGATAAGACAAATTTTCCAGTGTGTTTAGAGACACAAAAAACAGCCAACAAACATTAACACAAATGATGGGAAAGGCTACTCTGTCCGCATGGTTTTAAACTGAAGGCACCAAATATAGGGAGATTACTGGAAAGACAGAAAAACAATGGTTTACCATGTTTTATTTAAAAGGTTTTGCAAAGCTGTACAAATATTGGAAAGACCATTATGTACTGTAATTCAAAAACAAAAGTAGGGGAATATTTAATAAGCTGAAGACTATGTGTTCCTTTGATTTCTGAGGAAAGAAAGAAATACGAGAGGTAGCTAAAATAAGCAACTAAGATCCTGTCTAACAGTGCCAAAGCACATGTTAAAAATGTGACATTTAAGTATCTAAAGAAGGAGGGCATTAATCCCGGAAACTGGGAGCTAGGAACAAAAAAAAACCCCAGCAAAAGTAGGAGGAAGAGGTGATTGCCCCGCTGCAATCAGGAGTAGTGCAGATCTACTTCTGTCAGGGTCCAGAGGGTGCTCATAGACAGCAGTGCATGGGACCGGCCTCCCTTGGGATCTGCACTGCAGAAGGCCCCTCAGACCTAGGTCAGAGCTTGTCATGCAGAACTATATGCCTAACAGATCACAGCTGTTCCGTTCCATTCAATTCCATTCTGTTCCATTTCATTCCCTGCACTCATGATGAGTTGTATAATGACAGATGGAAGGAAGGTAGGAAGGTAGGAAAAGGACGGAAGGAAAGAAGGAAGGAAGGAAGGAAGGAAGGAAGGAAGGAAGGAAGGAAGGAAGGAAGGAAGGAAGGAAGGAAGGAAGGAAGGAAAAGGAAGCACGCCCTCAGCAAGTTTGCCAACGACACTAAGTTACGTGGTTTGGTTGATATGCTGAGGGAAGGAATGCCATCCAGAGGGACCTTGACACGCTTGAGAGGTGGGCCAATGCCAACTTCATTAAGTTCAACGAAGCCAAGTTCAAGGTCCTACAGCTGGGCCTGGACAAATGCTTGTTTCATGATTATCTTTTACCAGTTTTCTGGAAAAGACAGACCAAGACCATTCTATCTACTGCATTCTGAAAAGTCAGACCATTCTATCTACTGCTTTCCTGGCTGTTTTTTTTTATGTTCAGGCCACCTTCAAAACATCCCTGGAATAATCTGTTATCTGATAAAACAATTTCCTTGGCTTCTTACAGATTCTTGGTAGGTTGCTTAATACATTTTTTGCCTTTCTTGTATGAGGTATTCAATACTTCCTCACTAGACTGATGTTTCAACTTTTTATTTTCCTAGAATTACATTATTACTAAGAAGGTGCTACAAATCCCAGGGGAGACCCCAAACTTCCCCGGTGTTCAGAACATTAAAGACATGTGAAAGACATTTCTATCCCTTGACAAAACTTGCTTTCCTTTGAGCTCTTTATTTAAATAATTTTCTTAATGACTGCTCTGTAGAAACTCACAAACATTTCCATTTTGTCTTTGGTATAATATAGAGACTGTAAGGAAAAACACTCAGAATTACCATTGATAGGATTTAGGCATGATCCACATGACAAATCTCTGCAATTACAGTGATATCTATTTTAAAGTACTTTTTCCTTGCAGAAGTACAATAATTTTGAGTTTATCCTATATGTCTAGGTAGTAAGCCTTCAGTTGCTCTTTCCCTTGGCATGTTTCTGAGACTACAAGGTCAAACGAACACTGACTTGGCATCCGCAGGGTGTGCATTAGACTCCATATCCATGTGTAATTCCCATCACAGAGTATATTCAAAACCAGAGATGAACCAAAGGACAGATCTAGAGAATGTGCGTGGAACACATCTGTATAATTACTGATAGGCAGAGTACTTCCCCCTTTTAACGTTGCCCAATATTTCCTATTTAAGACTCCAGTTTTTGTTGTTTATAGTTTTATTTAACTTTAGAGATAGAAACTGAAACTATTTGTGCCAGATGTTTTTCCAGCTAAATTTCACCCAAAGCAATCCAGTGATTTCCAAGAAGAAGGCTGATGAAAACCAGGTGGTTTCCTTCAGTCAAACAAAACCCACAGATAATGTTTTAAAGCAGTATGGTATACCTCGGAGAGCACAGAGACAGAGCTCAAAGGGAGGAGAAGTAAGGTGAAAGAGGGATATACTTGCTGTAGTTCTTGTGCAAATCTACTTAATTTTGTCCAACCTGTATGCCTTTAAAAAAGGTCATCTGCACCCAGTTATGAAACACTTGGGTTGGAACATAGAGAAGAACTCAGATGGAAGGTAGAGGGGCTAAGTGCAAATAGGGCTGAACGTAAAGTCAAGAGAGCTGCTGCTAACAGAGATGAGGCATGTAGCACACTGCACACTCCTGCAGTGAAAGGACACTGGAAACCAGCTATTCGCAGGGCAAACAAGCACCCAATGGCATGCTCCAGGTTAAATGCTTTCTGAGGTTTTGTTCACAAAGGTCACAATTTTCAGTGTAAGAAGTATTGTCCAGTTGTTAACTGCTTACGAGTTACTTCCACCCGTGTGTCAGCCCCTTTTCCACCTGCTGGAGTAATCCTCGATGCTGACGTGCTAACAATAAGCCATTGAAGAATGCGACATAAAGCAGTAAAAGCGTTGCGGCTGCCCCATCCCTGGCAGTGTTCAAGGCCAGGATGAACGGAGCTTTGAGCAACCTGGTCTAGTGAAACGTGCCCTGCCCAGGGCAGGGGAACGGAACTAGAGGAGCTTTAACTTCCCTTCCTCCCCAAACCCACCCCAAGCCTGTGACTCTGCGACGTGACACCAACGCGGTCTGCAGCCAGCAGTGCGACCGGAGCCGGCTCACCCGCCCCAGCTCCGCCGGGGGTGCGCGCTGCCCAGCGCGGCGCTCCCCACTGCCCGAGCAGCGCCCGCACGACGGACACCGCCGCGGTAATAGGAAGGGGGGGACCCCCGCGGGCCAACGAAAGGCAGCGCGGTCCGAGCGCGGAAGCGAGCGCGCCTCCATCCAGCGGGAGGCGCTGCGCTGGTGCCGCCCCTGCCGGAGGTGAGGTTGCGTTGCCCGCCCCGTGCGCCGGAAGTGTCGCTGTTTTCCCCGCACCGTGGCGGAGGGCTCTCGTGTGTCTGCGGTGCTTCCTCCTGGGCCGGCGGCGGGTCGCGGGCTCCTTACCCCGGCTGTGGCGGCAGCGGTGTCGGAGGGCCCCGCGGGCTGGGTGAGCGCAGCCGGGCGCGGGCCGAGGGTGGGTGCGTTTGTGCCGCCGCCCCGGTGCGGGAAGCGGTGGGGCGGGGTGGGCTGCGGCCCTGTCACCCCCTCCAGGCACGGCGGAGCGCGGCCGGAGCGTGAGCATCGGGAGGCCCAGGAGTAAATCCGCTCCCTTTTCATGCTTCCCAATGGCGTGTGTGCCTCTCTCCAGGTACAGGTGGTGTTTATAGGGCGTGTGGGGTTGTTTTGTATGTAGGTATGTATGGTGGTTCTGGGCACCTAGTTGCTGAAAGTGTAAATGGTCTTTAACAGCAGTGCCCTTTTGTGAGTACTGTTAGGCCAGACGTGAATGAAGGGGAGGTAATGCTGGGCCAGAAGGTGGGATTAGGAGCAGTAGAACAATATAAAGAGTGAAAAGTTGTATTTCTTTAGGAATCTTTAAAGAGGGCAAGCCTTTTCAGGCTGTGGAACAGACTTCAGACAAAACAGGCGGACTCTAATTTTTGTCTATTAGTGCACTTCAATTAGAGAGATTTTCTCTGCATGTTCTAGGGAGCGTCCCTTTACCAGCAACACACCCATGTATTATGCCACATCACATCTCAGCTAATCCTGTCTTGATTAATATGTGTGTTGAGTTTGTAAACACAGCAAATCCTGCTGTCAGGTTTGTAGGTGGCTCTGTTGGCTCTGTCTCTGTAGGAATACACCAGCAAAAACAGTGAGCTGTGGGGAAAGTGGTGTAATGCAGAGAATGCTTCAGGTTTTGGCCTGGAATTCGTACATGTTAAACCCTTGGGCTAAAAGTCATTCAGAACCATGCTTCTATTTGTTTAAAGATGATCTCAGCTTACAAAGGAATGTGGGTTTTGATAACATTCATACAACTTATTCTCTCAACAGTGTCCATATGTATGGATATCACCTGATTCTTCTTATAAGAGCTTAAATTGCGTGTAAACCTACCCTAAACATGAGTGGCTCCAAACCTGATATTCTGTGGGCCCCGCACCATGTTGACAGATTTGTTGTGTGCGATTCGGAATTGAGCCTTTATCACATTGACTCTGCTGTAAGCTCAGAACTCAAGGCGGGGTCCTTGCGGTTATCGGAAGAAACAACAGCTACGCTATTGTCCATCAATTCAGATACACCGTACATGAAATGTGTGGCTTGGTATCCAAAGTACGATCCTGAATGCCTCCTTGCTGTTGGACAGGCCAATGGTCGCGTGGTTCTTACTAGCCTCGGTCAAGACCACAACTCAAAATGTAAAGATTTGATAGGCAAAGAATTTGTTCCCAAACACGCGCGGCAATGCAACACCCTTGCGTGGAACCCACTGGATAGTAATTGGCTTGCTGCTGGGTTAGATAAACATCGGGCTGACTTCTCAGTGCTGATCTGGGATATAAGTAGCAAATATGCCTCAGAGACTGCGGTTGCTACAGAGAAAGTAAGACTTTCATCAGGAGATGCAGAAGCAGGACTGGTAGTAACAAAGCCATTATATGAATTAGGTCAGAACGATGCTTGCCTCTCTCTGTGTTGGCTTCCACGGGATCAGAAGCTGCTTTTAGCTGGAATGCATCGAAATCTGGCTATTTTTGATCTGAGGAACACAAGCCAAAAAATATTTGTAAACACTAAGGCTGTCCAGGGAGTGACTGTTGATCCCTATTTCCACGATCGTGTAGCTTCCTTCTATGAAGGTCAGGTTGCCATATGGGATTTAAGAAAGTTTGAAAAGCCTGTTTTGACCTTGACAGAGCAGCCAAAACCCTTAACAAAAGTTGCATGGTGTCCAACAAGAACCGGACTGCTAGCTACTTTAACAAGGGATAGTAATATCATTAGACTGTATGACATGCAGCATACTCCCACCCCTATTGGAGATGAAACTGAGCCAACAATAATTGAAAGAAGTGTCCAACCATGTGAAAACTACATTGCTTCATTTGCCTGGCATCCCACAAGTCAAAATCGAATGGTAGTGGTGACTCCCAACAGGACTATGTCTGACTTCACAGTTTTTGAAAGAATTTCTCTTGCATGGAGTCCAGTGACCTCCTTAATGTGGGCTTGTGGCCGACATTTATATGAGTGTACAGAAGAAGGAAAGGCTAGTTCCTTGGAAAAAGACATAGCAACCAAAATGCGGCTCAGAGCTCTGTCAAGGTATGGCCTTGATACTGAACAAGTTTGGAGAAATCACCTCCTAGCTGGAAATGAAGATCCTCAGCTGAAATCACTTTGGTACACTCTGCATTATATCCTTTATTTTATATCCTGAAGAAGTAATATACCTTTCTATGTAAACCACTTCTATGAAATTCTTGAAAAGCTTTAAATATAATGCAACATCCTGTAAATACTTTGCATGTGTTGATATAATGTGACTTTAAATTGAAAAAGAAAAAAGTTTTTCAAACACTTGGGAAAAAATTAAGCTTCCTATACATGAAAATACTTATGAAGCAGTACACTGAAGATATGGATCAAAAACTTACAGGAAACAAAGGTCCCTTAGTTTATGCTGGCATTAAATCAATTGTGAAGTCATCTCTGGGTAAGAATATTCCAACTTTGATAAGTTCTGTTTTAATATGCTTACAGAATGATGCGCTCATGGGTTTGCGTTTAAAAATTGTTGAAAGAGGCTATTTAAAAATACAGAAAGCATTTCTGTTTGTGTTTTAATACATGCAAGTTAACAGTTTATGTTACTGTAATTTCCAGAGTTTTCAGTGTTCTTGGAAAGTCAGTAACAATGAAAACGAAGGATCCCTGGAAGTAAATCTTCAACTGAACTATTTTGCATGTGGTTTTTGACTGTGGCACTAAAAATTCTTGCTCCCCACTTAACTTACTTTTTTGAATTTCTACGCAGGGGTGTAGTTCTTCACTGTAGGGACTGTGTAGGACATTTGTATAACTATGTTTAAATAAGCTCTCTGGACATCTCATGCCTCTCATGCTCAAAGAAGTTTTTATTAGGATAATCTAATATTTGAATCTTCCCTTCTTTATTTGGTATGTCTCTTATTAGTATGCTCCTTGGAGCAAAACAGTAACTCTTCAGTGGTGGGAAGGCTTCTATTCTAGCACACTGGCGCTTGCTAAGAAGTGGTAGAACAGGTGCTTGGCTGTATTATGTGTTTACAAATTGGACATACTGACAACTCCTGTCAACTGTAACAGGAACTTCCAAAATCTTATGAGGTAGAGGATGGAAAAGGCTCACTGGGGGATATATGACAAGTTACGATGCATGATTTTTGCATATGAAAATAATTTTGTGTATGCTGCTCCTTACCGTGGAGTTTTTGGTAATGTTGAAGTTCTAAACTGTGATACTCAGCTTTATGATGGAAATCTAAGTGTTGTGTTGTCATTGCAATTTAAATTGTGATTTAAGCATAATTTAACTTATTTCCCATTTCTAGGAACAACAGAGAACCTCAGGCACAGCAGGAGTGGACCCGATAGACAGGCAGATATTATTCAGTATCTGAGTGAGGAGAGATCCTTGGCTTTGCAGCTTTGTGGGTGGATAAAGAAAGGAACAGACTTAGATGTGGAACCTTTTATAAATTCATTGGAACAGGAAGGAGACTGGGAGCGAGCTGCTGCTGTAGCACTTTTCAACTTGGACATACGGCGAGCAATACAAATTCTGAATAAAGGGGCTTCCTCGGGAAAAGGTGTGTACCATGTTTAGTATCTTTTATTTTGGTATTGTATCACCTTAGTAGATTTTCCTTTTTTTCTGAAAACAGAGTTATATAGTATGAAAATAGGCCTGTTGTCTTATAGGTACTTGAAGTAGTAGTATTGGAGCCTGAGAATCTGGCAAATCCTGATATTTCATTCCTCAGACTATCATAAGCCTTACTGTTTAGTTAAAATAGATTGTAAGTTTCAATTTCCTACTGATACATACAACAGAAAGTGCTACACTCAGAAGAGAAGTAGTGGAATTCTTTTGTTTTAATAGAGTTACATGTTGGGTAGGTGTCATGTATATCTGCTTCTGTTGGGCTGTGTACCACTTTCTGCTGGTACAACAGCTGTGGAATAACTGAAATGTAATACTCAGGCTGTGCAGAAAACATTTGATTTTGAGTAATATTTGGTAAGAGCTGCAATGTATGAGAGAAAAGATAGTGGAGCCAGGAGATGGAGGTATTTTTGTTCTGTTTTCTTGCCAGTATTCCTCCTACAACTCCAGTCTGCATCTTTGTTCTCATTAAATTTAAGACTGTCTTGCCACTAAAATGGGTAGGGAAGACACGAAGGGAGCTGTTAAGGTTCTTTTATTTTTAATGTTGCCCCTTTTTGGTGGGAGAAGTGCGTGCTTTTCATGGGGAAAGTTCAGAGTAGAGATATGCTGCCTTTTAATTCAAAAACACAAAAACTTTATGGCAGAATTAATATCTAGATGAAATAGATTTGATGTTTTTAAGAAACTTGTTAACTTTAAGCTGCTGTATGCAATTATCATCCTTCAGCTAGGTCAGTTAAGTGATGGCTACATACACAACGCTGTCTTCACTTCTTGTGAATATGAATTATAGTAAAGACAATCTTATCATAGTGATAGGAACACATTTAGCAGTTCAAAACTATTTAAACATATTTCAACAACCAGAATGTTGTTGCTTAAAATGTGACTCTGGCTGTCATGCACGTGGGCTTGTGTCTTCTAGAGCAGTTACCTTACCTGAACAGAGGCATTTAAAGCAGACACTAATAAATTATAGCGTATGCGTGTTTTATTTTAGTTAATTCTACTACAGTTTGTCTTGCATCCTGACAGAATGTTCTGTTTCAAACTGATGCTTTCAGTTACGGTTTTAATTGGGTTTTTTTAAACTTGAATATTGTTTCACTGTTTGTTTTTAATTAATCAGGTGATTTGAACCTTAATGTTGTGGCAATGGCTCTATCAGGCTACACAGATGAGAAGAACTCACTTTGGAGGGAAATGTGCAGTACTCTTAGACTGCAGTTGAACAATCCCTACTTGTGTGCTATGTTTGCTTTCCTGACAAGTGAGTCTGGTTCCTATGATGGTGTTTTGGTGAGTAAATTTCTGTTTGTTAAAAATGCTTTAAGTAATAGGTGCTTATATATGTGCGTGTCTGTGTGTGTGCGCACATCTATGTAGGGGAAGTGCTTTATACTCAGTGAATTCATTTAGAATGTGTTGAGTCCTCCTGATACTGTTAGATAACATTTTTTTCTGCTAAACAGACATATTAGTGAATAAAACATGCATAAGCAGTGAAACTACTCAATATAGCTTACACATTTTTTAGAGGATTTTTTTTTAGCATGGAGTTATTGAACTACTAGAAGTAGGTTATCAAAATACTTTAAGCAGGAGGAAAAAGGGAAGGAAGATTAGTAATGGAAATGCACAGAGCAGTAAGTTCAGGGGATTTTGCAGGACTTTCATTAAGCTGTATATGCATTGGATTGTATTTTTTCTTGTGAAACTATTCTGTTAACTGTTTCAACACAGTGAAATTATTTTAAGTAAACACCTTCTGAACTTGGTATAAAATTGCCATGTGAAGAACAAACTAAATCTTTAATTATGAGATACTTTGAGCCTTTGGAGGAGTAATATACTCGATCCTTGGTTAAATAACAGGAATACTGGATTCTATAGGACTTCTTTAGCTCAAGGGAGGACTCCTGTAGTGCAAAAGGATAACTGGCCTAAACCCGCTGAAAAGAAAGTTGTCATGATATATGATGGGTTTAGGGTATTAAAAAACAAAGAGAAGAAAAAAGTTGAAGAAACCCAAAGGAGAGAACCTTGAGGTTTTTCTTTTCAAGAGAGGATGTTCTGGTTCTCTGGATTTTCGGTAATAATTTTATAGTTGTTTTTTGTTTCTGAATTGGAAACTGACAGATCACAAGGTGGGTGGTTTGGTTTGGTTTGGTTTTTTTCTCA
Organism: Myiopsitta monachus; assembly: GCA_017639245.1. Taxonomy (NCBI): domain Eukaryota; kingdom Metazoa; phylum Chordata; class Aves; order Psittaciformes; family Psittacidae; genus Myiopsitta; species Myiopsitta monachus. The sequence continues at coordinate 6,535,421 of CM029919.1, forward strand.
TCTTGTTTTAATTTTTACTTCAGTGAGACCTGTTGAAGTTCGCATAAAAAAGGTTTTGCCAAGCACATCTCCTTGTTTTGGCAGCGTCGATCCCAATTTCTGTTCTGAGAACATCAGAAGGGAAAATACGGGCACAGCACAGTACTGCAATTTTATCTAGTCTAGGATTTATTTGTGTTTTTTTTTTTCCCTTCAGTGTCACTTCTAGTAAAAGGATTAAAAAGCAGGAAGTAAATATTGCTGCATTTCTGCACCTTGAGTGGCAATATTCGTGTAAGAAATCCATGTTCTGGGTGTTTGGAATTAGTTTTCAGGTTTTTGGGGTTTTGGGGTTTCTTTTCCTGTTTGTTTGTTTAGTAACTTTTAGTCATGATTTTTAGAAAGGAGTTGGTGGTTAGGCTAGTTATTTTGTAAATGTGGTAAATGAAGGTTGGTTTGTTTTCCTTCCCCTGTGACTTGGTGACAGTCTCAGCTATATGTGCTAGAAGCTCTAAGTCCAGCTCTACACGACCTGCAAAGTTTCTTTTTTTTAAGAGTTTCATTAAGCTCGTAGGATGCCATTTGAGCAGATTATTCCTGTGGCTAGTCTTGCTCTGGTACCTATATCTGAGTATCAGTGATTAATCTCAGAGTTAGTGTTTGCTTTCTTCAGATGTGCCATTTTCTTTGTACATAATTAATTTCATAGTATTAGCTATGCAATAGTGCAAATGGTCTGACTTTTACAAACAACGTATTGGCAAGGTGGAAACTTGTATGTGATGGTAGTATTTCTGTGTTTCTCTCCAAAGTATGAAAACAACGTAGCTGTACGAGACAGAGTGGCATTTGCTTGCAAGTTCCTCAATGATGCTCAGGTAAGTTTGTGGTTGCACATTTAAGCAAACTGTAAGACTGGGCTTTATTTAGAGGCGGAAGAAACTCTGGGATGGGGGGCTGAACAATGGAAGCGATAAGTCATGAGTGATTTATCTCATTGCAATAGGATATAATCTGGTCTTAGGTTTGTACCTTCAGTTTGATTTTTTTGTTGTTGTTTTTCTTGTTTGTATAGAGGTTTTATTGGTGTTCATGACATGCTAGTTTGCTAAATGCTGTTGTATTACCTTTATGTCTGTTTTTCTTGAGTATTTGTACTTGCTCAGTATTTATTTCCAGATGCTTATATTTGAATTAAGGCTTGGCTTTACAGCAGGAATGTTTTCTTTTAAATTCACTAAAGTATTTAAATATGTAACCTACCTCTTTGCTCTTCCTATCAGGAAGCTTAGAAGTTTGTTGATAAATACTTGAATTCTTGCAATACAATTGATATAACCTTATAACCTTTTCTGGGTAACCTCCAGCAAGCAACATGTTCTGTTAGCAGCTGACACTCTTAAATCTATTCAAATCATGAAAGTTTTGTCGTATGCCAATGTGTGACAAACATTAGGAAAGGAGTTAGGGAAGGCTGAAGAGATGGCAAAAGTTAAGTGAATTTTCTGTTTTATAGCTGAACAGGTTTATTGAAAAGCTAACAAATGAAATGAAAGATGCTGGGAATTTGGAGGGAATACTGTTAACAGGGCTGACAAAAGATGGAGTTGACTTGATGGAAAGTTACGTTGACAGAACGGGAGATGTCCAGACGGCAAGCTATTGCATGCTACAGGTTAGTGTTTCACTCGTATCTTTATAGAGAACTATTTATAGTTTCTGTAGAAGAATAATACTGCCTCTTGTTAACTAAGAAGTATTTTCTATAATCAGTTGGGACAATATATATCATGCATGTTTTGTGGAGTCATCTGAAACAATCAGTGTTAACTATGAATATGTATCTTCACTCTCCCTGGTTGAGATAGCTTGAGAAGATAGTAGGGGAAAGAGGCAGAAAGAAAAAGTAGCCCTTTTCGCTAGCTGAACTGGGAATACCCATTCCCCTGCTTATTGCTGGTGTTGTTCCAGAGAAGTTCATAATTTTTTTTTTTTTTTATTGCTTCCAGGATTTTGACAGAGAACTGAGGTGGGAACTACCCAACGTAGGCACTGGGTTTGGGTTTTTTTTATGATGGACTTGTCTTGGTCCTTAGAGTTGCAGCTATTGCCAACACCATGTTTAACTGCATATGTAGTCATAACAATGATTTAGACTGCGTTATGTGACAGAATTCTGTAATACTTCATCTGACAGACGCAAGTTTTTAGGAGGACCTGGCAGCACAAGTACTTTCAAGCAGCGGCAGACTGGAGAAAAGAATTATCAAACTTATGTTACAGTTTAACAGAAAATTAATCTTTTTCTAAACAAACTGCACTATTATTTCTCACATCTTACAGTGTACTTTGTAAAGCTTTTTTCAGAAGTAAGTAATATGAATTGTGTCTCTTCAGCATGTCTGAGATTTTTCCCTGCCTGCTTTAGGGCTCTCCATCAGAAGTACTTAAGGATGAGAGGGTTCAGTACTGGATTGAGAACTACAGGAATCTTTTAGATGCTTGGAGATTTTGGCATAAACGTGCAGAATTTGATATCCATAGGAGTAAGCTGGATCCCAGTTCAAAACCTTTAGCCCAGGTAAATATAATTCTTGTATGAAGTATGACCAGTCCAGAAAGGAAGGTGGCCTGGTACTTCTATAGACAAAAGTTGCTGGCTGCACATTAGCTTTCATGAGGATTCATGTGCTGAAGAAAGATTTCAACTAAGGCTGCCCTAAAAATGTAGCTGAACTGTGGGTTGCTTTTGTTGTTGTTGTTGTGGTTTCGGTGTTTTGGGGTTTTTTTTCCAGACCTTTTTCTTTTCTATTTTTTCTTTTATTTTAAGCACTTGATAACTGTTCTGACAGAGTGCAGAACTATAGTAAAAAAAATCTACAAATCTTCATCTCTAATCTAGGAAATCAGTTTCCCACCTTTTTCTTTCTTTTTTTTTTTCCCCGTAGACCTTTTCCTTCCAAGTACTGGGTTGGCTTTTAGAAACTGAATCTTTTCAACACTGTCTGAGAAAACTGTTTGGGGCTTTTTTTTCCTCCCATGATGAAAAAAAAATGTCAGAGATGATTCATCCAGCTGAATTCAGCAACAGGGTGAGGATGATGTTGAAACCAGGCAATTGAACCAGGAACTAGTTCCGATTGGCTCTGTTTTAACTGAGGTGGACCTCAAAGCTATTTGGAAGCTCTTGAACCCTAAACTGAAAGTGAACAGCAACTTTCATTATCAGTTCTGAACATGAGCTAAACCAAAAATTAACGCCACGTCCAAATGCTATCTACTTAACGTCTGGTGGCCTTTTTAGCCAGCTTGTTCTTACCACAGCACCTTCTGCTCTGTTGTGTCTGCTAAGTATGTGCACTACAAGCCTGAGGGCCCAAGGGTTTCTGAGGAAGGGTATTTTTGAATTAATGTATCCATCACAGCTGTTTAAGGAGAGCTGCATCCATGCTGCTCCAAGTGGGAGTTCACTGCTCTTTCCTCATGTGATTAGCATAAACAGCCCCTAAAGAGTTTAAAACATGCTCCTTGGTATTAAGTCAGAACTTGTGGCATAAGGTATAAAGAGAAAGATTATTAGGAAATTGCTCATGTTTGAGACTGGTCATAGAGTGGGTTACCTGACTATAAGAAAGGAGAGACCAAATTTAATTATACAGTACTTACAGTAAACTTAGTTTCTTTCATGACTGCAGATACTGCTTTTTTTATCTTAAATAATGCCTTCACAAGTTGTCGTAATTCTGCATGTTTTCATGTGCTTTTGAGGTAAGTGATCATCTTTTAGGCCTACTTCTCAGGACTATGTGGCACATCTATAAGCCAAGATGGTAGCAACTCCTTCACAAGTCACCTTGGCTTTGCAGGCCACTGTCTAGAATATCTGATAACTAAGTGTTTACTAGCTTGAACAAATTCACTCATAGGTGTAGCAAAAACGTAACCAAACAAAAGAATTAATGGGTTTTTGTTCTCTTTAGGTGTTTGTGAGTTGCAATTTCTGTGGAAAATCAATCTCTTACAGCTGTTCAGCTATTCCTCATCAGGGACGAGGTTTCAGCCAGTACGGAGTTAGTGGTTCACCAACGAAGTCAAAAGTTACAAGCTGTCCTGGTTGCCGTAAACCCCTTCCTCGCTGTGCACTTTGCTTGATAAATATGGGGACACCAGTTTCCAGCTGTCCAGGTATGACCTAGGGGATTTTAGTTAATAAACTGGAGTACTTGTTAGAGACCTGATTGGCAATTCCCATTGGATGATCTTCTGTTGCACCTTTTCCTTTCCATCTGTACTCATTCTGTAAATATTCATTTGAGGGAGGAAGACCATAATTGAAAACTTGTTTATATACCATCTGATTTTATGATGAAACCTATGTCTCAACTGTTTGGTGGCAGACAGTATGCACGGTTCCTGGGTTCTGACGGTTTTCCCAGTAAGAGTGTCAGTCAAATTCCATGGTTAGACAGAAGAAAAGATGCAAGTATTGTGGTGGTCAGTATTGTGAGCTTCAAAGCTGTAAGAAATGGGAAGTGTGTTTTCTTGAGATGAATTGTAGGGATACTACAGAAATTATAGAATGTAAATGAGTTGACTTTTAGCTGGAAGAGAGGATAAATTTAATGTGGTATTCTCTCTGTCACTAAGTACGAAAGAACGTATGGATCATGCTGTCCCAGCTAAGAAATATTATGACTAGAAAGAATCTTTTGGTTCTAAATGTCTTGCCTTCAGCATTATGCAAGGTCTAAATGGAGCGGATTTTGTTCATATTTTTAGGTCAGTCTTGTACAGAGCCACAAAAGTACAGAGCCACAAAATTCTGTGAAGTTGTCATCTATTTATATACCTCTTCTTGTTCTTTCACTGATCTGTTCCGACTTCTATATTATCATTGTTCCAATTCATAACTTGGATTTTGTTGATTTGTCTAAAGCAAACATTTCATGTGCAGTGAAACAAGCCCATAATTCAGTGGAACATAATCACTGAAACATAAATCACTGTTGAAAGAGATTCCGTCTGTAAAATTTGCTTAATAGGCAAGTTTAGCATGCCTGTAAGATGTGAAGCAACAGCTCAGCAATGTAATTCTTTCTTTGGCATTCCAACAGTTCTTTACCAACTTCTCTTTTTACTGGTTTCTCTGGCTCTTCTCAGGCCACTTCTTCACATAGTGTTGCTAATTTCAAATTTATTGTAATAGCATTACAGGGACCGAAGTATAAATGAAGCATAATGACTTACGAGCATGTTTGGGGGGTGGGTTTGCTTCTGCACAGGAGGATCGAAGTCAGACGAAAAGGTGGATCTCAGCAAAGACAAGAAACTAGCCCAGTTCAACAACTGGTTTACTTGGTGTCACAACTGTAGGCATGGTGGCCATGCTGGGCACATGCTTAGCTGGTTCAGGTAGGTTGGTGTTAAAATCTTTCTTCCTCCACAAGTCTATGCTGCACTGAGCAGGACATGCCTCCTTTGCTGTATCTGTTATTATCATGTTTTGGTTTAGAACATATGCAAAACTTTGTTATGATGCTGAGTTTTTCTGAGCTACAAGTAATTATGTGCCTCTGCACATACAAATTGTAATAGATTACAAAGTTACTGTTAGCTTTATTTTACCCATTTTTTTTTTTCTACTATTGCTATCCAGGGACCATACCGAGTGCCCAGTTTCTGCCTGCTCTTGTAAGTGTATGCAGCTGGATACAACAGGAAATCTCATTCCAGCAGAGACTGTCCAGGCATAAATATTGCTTGAAAACATGAGGATTTCCTGTGGATCTCCATCATAGCCCAAGCATATATTTTATGACAAAGGTCACTTACTGACTCTGAAAAAATAAATTGCTATTGGGTTAGTAGAATGCTGTGTGTATGACTGCTTGGTAGAGACAGGTATTCGTTAAATGAGCCTCTGGGTGTGGTATGTGGTCCTTTTTCAGAGGATTGAAGCAGTTGAGGTCAAAAGCACTCCTGGAATTGTAGAATCTGGATTTCCAGAAATCCAAAGAACTTTAGTAAAAAGGCTTTTTCAGGGTAGTGCTGGTTGGCTTTTGTGTTTGTTTTCCAAACAAACCAATGTTTATATGCTGTGAAAGTGGGCCTTCAAAATAAACACCTCGGAAGTGTTCTTCACAAGATGCAAAGTGACTCTTCATTGTTTGATCACAGTTTCTTGTATGCAAATGAATTTCCTTCAAAGTTCATTCAAAGTGCCACTGTTAATTGTATCCTGAAGACTTATTTTAAAGAGAAATCAACTTCTTTCTGCTCCCACAATTTGTTAATAGTAAAGCAGCATGTTTGCAGTTCAAGTTCTTAATTTACCTACATACCTAGCTGATGTGAATTTTGATGCTAAAGAATTGGGGGGTTGTCTCCTAGTGACATCTATCCCAGAGAAGAGTTCCCCGAAAAGCCATGTGTCTGTTTCGGTGCAGAGTGCAGGTAAACCATGGGAAGGTTTCAGTTGATTAATTTTTAATGTAGTACTGTGAAGATCTGAAATCTCAACGACTGGAGACTTGTAAATATTGGAGTTTTAAACTACATGCTGAATTCTGCCTTCAGACGTATCTGAGGACTTTTGAATAGTCAGCATTTCCCTGTACTTCTGAAATATGCAGGGAAGTGTGAAACGAACCTATTTAAATCCTGCTTCTGGTCACTAGCGGACACCAGTCTGCTTCGTAAAGGCTGCACAATTTTAGGTCATTGAACCAAAGTAGTTCTAGATGTTACCAACTGGAATTAGGGTTATTTATTAACTTGAGAGAGATTCAGTGCTATCTTGCTAATGCTGTTCTAGGAGCTGATCGGTATTGTTGTCCTTGATTTTATAGGCAACAAAATTCACACAAATTAGGGAAAAAAACCTGTTTTAAGGTATGTGATAATAACATCAGTTTACTTGGTGTGTGTTTATTTACTGGTAGAAACAGTATATGAGTTACTTAACACTTGTGTACTATGAAATACTAAATGGAATGCTAGCAATAAACTGGTACTGTATTGCCAGGACTGTGAAAATGGCTGTTTTGAAAGAGAATATATTGTAATATACCACTAGTTCAAAATGCTCTAGTGTAGTTGCAACATGATAGAATGTTGAAGTGTTTTCTGTAGATGTACATGATTCCATTTAGGGCTTTGGGTTGTGTCTTATGGTTTAGCGCTAATGTTGTAATACGTCTTCTACATTTATTCTGATCTAAAGTTCTTGCCTAATTGACAAAGATCTTTTTTAAGCTAAAATCTAAGAGGTACTTGGAATTTGTAGGCATGGGAGAGCAGTTACTTTTTTAATTCTTGTTGGGAGTATTTATTTCCTTTTCCAGTATATTTGCACACTTCATGTTGCTGTTAAGCTCTTCAAAATGTTCTCCATTTATAAATGTAACCTGGGGTTTACTGTATGATACCCTATTTATATAAATACAGGCAATAAAACTTCTGCTTTATGGAAATGAGGGTTTGTAAGTGTCAAGGATATGCTTTTATTCCTCTGTAGTAACAACATGTAGATTTTCCTGATATTTCCATGTCCAGGTGAACACAACTGTTAACTTACATTGTCTCATTTTTTATGGAAAGAAAAACTCATTTGTAATGTTTTCAGCTTGACTATACCTGTTCGTGTCAAATTCTATCATTTCATTAAACTAGGTGCTTGCTTTGATACTCAGCATGTCTTTGAAAGGTTTTGTATTATGAATGTGTCCATATTCCAGTACAGTATAACTACCAATTTTGGCTGTTGTAATTGGTAATCGGGCTCTCAGACAAATAATTCCACTATTTACAAAGTAAGAGGCGTATGTTTTTTAATGATCGTTTTTCTTTTCTGGTTTTGCTTTTCCATTAAAGAAGTTGTGATTTTGGGGGTGATCTATTCTAACAAAAATGATAGCTCCAGACATTTTGTTAGCTGCAGTTTTACTGTTTTCTGATATCTGCTAAAATCTCAGTTAACTACGTGAAAGTGGCCTTGTGTGCTAACGTGGTTTGACACCATGGTTCATGCTAGTTACACTTCTGTATTTTAATTTCATTATATGCTCCAGCCTTGCCTCCCTTCCCTGATTAAGCACAAGCGCTTCCTCATTGTATGTACAGGATGCTTGCATGTGAGTGGTACATGTGTTCGTGCCCGAGCAATGATGGTTACCAGGGTCAGCTGGGAGTCGTGATTGCCAGGCAAGTATGCAGTGACATCCCAGATGAGGCATCTCCTCACCTGCGCACAGCCCTAGAGCTTCCTGCATGATGCACTGCTGCATTCTGGTGCCTTCCCCTGGGCATCCCTATTAAAGGGAATTTCTGTCGTCTGGCAGACACCTTTTCTATACCGCATTTGTTTCCTAGTTATGTTTCCAGCTCTCCCAGATGTTACAGAAGGCAATGTGGCAGTGTTCCCCTTGCCAAGGTTAGGAAGGCTGCTCCAAACCTTCCCTTGGGAAGCACAGGAGAAAAAAAGCCAGGTCCCTAAAATCAATCACAAGTGTGGTGGGAGCTGCAGGCTCACTGCTGTGCTACAAATGACAGGAACTTCTCCCAGTCAGCCCTGTTATGTCATTCATATACTCTCCCAGATTCCCATCCTTTACCATACCCAAAGCAACTGCTGGCTCCTGTTCACACCTTCTATTACTGGCTCTTCTGCTGTCCTGTTTTTGGTGACATGTCTCTTCGTGTTTATGACAGAATTGCTCTGGTGACTCCCCTCTGGTCAGTAACACATGAAGCCACTATTTCCCATTTTATTATCTACCAGGTCTGGCAGTTTCTCAAACCTTCACCTTGTTAGTGCCATCCTATCAGACAGCAGGCTCCATGGCTATTCCTTTCTCTTGGATACATGGAATGACTGGCAATTTCCCACACCTGATAAAATAATGTTCAGGTCACATATGCACTTAACATTGATAATATTTCATAGTTCCTTGCCTTGCTGTCTTACTGGTACAGCCTTACAGCCAAGGTAGGCTGTTCGTTCACAACCCTTGATAGGCTATTGAGAAGCAGATGAACGAAGAGCACCTACTGGAAACTTGGACTTGTACACTGCTTGCCTAGCTATGTATCATTGTTGCATGTCTGTGTAAGCAAGAGTCCTGAACAACAAAGAAAAGCCGGAGCATTTCCCACTTGGATGCATTAAAACTTTTACACCCAGGCCCACACATCCAAGGATGCTCTCTGTGTGGGGGGTAAAGTGCTGTAGCCATCTAGTGGTAGACTGGTTTATCAGGTCTGGATGGTCTTCGCTTAGTAAGTGCATGTAGCATTTCACAGAATATATGTAAAAGCACAAATACCAGTTTTTTAAAGTAGAATCATACAAAAGACTTTTAAATGCTAGGAAAACATGCAAACATTTACTAAAAATGACATTTTTTCCTACTGAGCTCTAAAACACAGTGGTAATAGTGCTACAGGGCAGAGCACAGCTTCGTGCCACACTGACCTCATGCTCTTTTTTTTGCTGTACAAGACTGACTTAGGTTTCATAGAACTGTAGAACCAACCACGTTGGAAAAGACGTTTCCTCCTCAGTGGCAGTGACTTTGTCATTGTCTGTCTTCTGAGTAAAGGGGGTGGAGGGAGGAATAGTCTTATCTTGATCATCCACCCAGTTTGTAGTAACTTTAGTAAGTAATCGTTGAAACATAAGTTCTTTGACTGAAAACAGATGTCGATAAATAAGCATCTGTGTAATGCACGAACTCTAGCTATTAAACCTGAAACCTGGTTGTAGAAAGGGTTTAGTTAAAATACATTGAAATACTTCATTAATTCACAGAGCATATTTCCAAAGTTAGATTTTCCTTTGTGTTACCACAAGAGCTGTCAGAATTCTGCTATGTGCTGTAAACAGCCTGGATAGTAACAAAATGGGGACCTGTTTGGAAGTTTACGTGGTTAAAGTCATCACTTAGACTCCCACCAAAAACAAAGGTTGTGATGGGAAGTCAACTGCACTTGAAATCCCCAACCCTAACTAGACATCTTCCAAGTGTTTAACATCAGAGCAAAAGTAAGTACCTTGTACTCCACTTTCTTAAAATTACCTGTGTCAGCTAAAACAGGAGTCACCACATCTCACTGAAAAAGCCCACTTTTTTATTGGAGACCATTTTCAAGATGCAAAATACCCCTTGTGTTCAGCAGATTTATACCAAAGCAGATGAGATTAAAAAAAATCTTTACATTAAGTCCCCACCAAATGTACTCAGTACAAGTTTCCTGTAGAAAGGTAACTTTTACCAGTAACAACACAAAGATGGTTACAGAACTTCGGTTTCTAGCAAGACCAATCCTGCAAGAGAACACCCCTCAAGGATTCAAAAGAGTTAAATATATACAGACAGTGAGACAGCCACAGAAGTGTTCTCCTCGCTGAACAAATACATTTGAAAAGAAATCATTCTTCAGTGGCAATACGTGGCACATGTATTAGCATCTTTTCAGTGTATTGGTGGGAAATAATTGCAACTGTTACCATGCTGTCAATGTATGCGAAGAAAAATCAAGTGTTCCTTCCAGTACCGAATGGGTAATACTCGGGGAATTCATGAATAATTTTTAGTGCTTCATCGTATAGTTCCAGATCTGAAAGAAGGCAAAGAAAATTGTTATGATGTGCAAGTTAAATTCCCCACAAGCAAATGACAGCATTAAAGCCCTGCTTATTTCAAAACACTATAGCCAAGTGTTCCCGGAGTCCCTCATCCTCCCCGGTTTTCTCCAAGGCAGCAACCCTCCCATTGCTTGCTTTTTGGAAGGTTAGTTTTAGGCCTGCGAGCTGTACAATCACACAAGGTCCAGTGCAAGGCAAGAACCATGTGGTCAGGAGCGGGAGAATGGTCAGAATTATCTAGGCTGGCTCCAACATCAAGTCAGTCCCTACAGCTTGACAGTAAAATGGTATATTTTGTACAGGATTTTTCCCATGACACTCAACTTTTCTACATTTTACTGCATATCTGGCAGCTTGAAAGACCTTGTCCATAAGCAAAGATAATGGAGGTTTCCCTTTTTACTTACAGAATCACAGAATAATTTGGGTTAGAAGGGACCTTAAAGCTTATCTAGTTCCAACCCCCCTGTCACGGGCAGGGACACCTCACACTAGATTGGGTTGCTCAAAGCCCCGTCCAGCCTGGCCTTGAACACTGCTGGGGATGGGGCAGCCGTAACTTCTCTGGGCAATCTGTTCGAGTGTCTCATCACTCTCATAATACAGAATTTCTTCCTAATGTCTAATCTAAATGTACCGTCTTTCAGTTTAAAGCCATTCCCCCTTGTCCTATCACTACCTGCCCTTGTAAAAAGGCCCTCTTCAGCTTCGTTGTAGGCTCCCTTTAGGTACTAGAAGGCTGTTATCAGGTCTCCCTGGAGCCTTCTCTTCTCCAGGCTGAACAAGCCCAACTCTCTCAGCCTGTCTTAATTACTTATTGAAGAACTCAATGTGAACTCAAAATGAATGTCATAATGTGTATTTTTACTTACCAAACGGACTTTTATCTTCTCTGAACTGGACATATGACATGCACATGATAGTTGCTTGATTTGTAACTCTTCCAACAACTTCTATAACTCCTGAGATCTCTTCATCTAGCTAGAAAACACCAAATATGAAATTGGTATTACTAAATTAGCTGCAGCCTCTAGTTCACAGCACTTAAGCTAGGAACTCTCCACAACTAATTGTTCATGACAGATTCTGTTCCTTATCAAACAGTACAGGACTACTGAACAGCCCTGTCCCTCTCCCAGGAAAACCCACAAAAGCCTTGAACCACTTACAGATTTAGCTTTTGTAACAGGCAATTCAGTACTGACACGCACACACACACAAAAAAGATACAAAGAAGCATCAGAAGGAAGAGAACAGTTTATAAGCATATGAAAGTGTCATTTAATCACTGAAGAGAGACTGAAGAAGACAGCAGAATACAGATTTTAATGCCCTGCATTTAAACCTGAGGAAATTATAAAACTCTGTAAGAGGTAAGGAGGTATCATACACTGCAGAGAGCAGTTCCAGGATTCCAGATTCAGGAGGTATAATAGGAAATCATTTCTGAAGTAATCTCTCAGTGAGTGTTCAGAATACAAAGACATTGACAATACAAGCTTTTGATTGAACAGGAAAACAAAGAAAAAACCCCAACAAAACAGCTAAAACTTCAACCTTGTTCCAAAACCATACAGCTTAAAGATGTTTTCTTTCTTTTCTAAGATTCTAATTTTAAGAGTGTGGTGCTAGTTCAGTAATGTTCTTCCAATATCTAATGCATACTTTTATTTTCTAGCAAATCTCCTGGTACCCAGCAATAGATTCCCTCTTCTCCCCATAGTTTTGTATTTCTCTGTTGAAAGGAGGAACGACACATACATACATACAAAGGCATCTATTAAAGGGAAAAAGAAGTTAGAAAGCATCTTGAAAGTCAGAGTGTTCCATGTGCAATTATTTCACAAGGGAATGGCAAGATTTCTCAGCCTTTAACAACTTATTCAGAGAAAGTGATGTAAAGACCACACACGTGCTCAGTTAAAGCATTTGCCATCACAATGAAATGAATCCCTTAATTACAACATTTGCTACAGGGACAAAAAAAATACGTAAAGACAATAACAGGGTGTTATTCCTCTAGTAAGTGGTATGTGGTAACAAAGGAAGCAATACTTTTCTACAGTAGTTGCTAGCATATCTTATACCCACTGCATTAAGGATGCCTCACGCTAACTATGAAGTTCACTGGAACGCTATAGCAAGTGTTACACGAGCATATAGAAATGTCAACTCAAAATACTCATGAGAATACCATATTCTTGGGGTTTCTTGATTATCTTTACAAAAATCTGTTAGGCACATAGAGGCAATAAGAAAAAAGCAAAATCAAAATAAAGCTAATACATGTAGTGGCGCATATATGACACCATAAACAATGAATACAGTAAGACAAATTAGCAGACAGGGATGTGTCTGACAAGGAATAAGTTCTCACTCTCGACATCAGCTGAATACTGATGAATACCAAGGTGGTTCCTGACATGAATACTGCATGGAAGCTGGAAGACGTAAGAAGAAGAGGCAACGAAACAGATGGAAATGGCAGAAACCAGGGATTATTTCTTTTTCCTGACTAAAAACTCAATGCGCGTCAAGGCATGCACAGGTTTCAGAAGGGACAGAACCCCCGGGATCCACAAGAGGCAACATCAAGTATTTCCACATCACTCCTTAACTTACGGGGTCGCTCAGCTCCACGGTCGTGTGTTTTCCGTTCCCATCCGACAGCACGAAGAGCTTCCCGGTTGGGTGAATCTACAAGAGACACGAGGCCTGCGCTCTCAGAAGGCGGCGGACCGCCAGCGTTACCGGGTCAGCCGCCTCAACCGGACCGGCGCAGGGGGGCCTCCTCCCGGAAGATCCGACCGCTACAGCCGCCTCCCGCCCTACCCCCGGGCGCGCCCGCCGCCGCGGCCTCCTGCACCACGCAAGGCCCCAGGGCGGAGCGCACCCCGGGGCAAGGCCTCACCCGGGGCAGCCACCCCCGCCCCAACCGGCCACAGCGACCCAAGGGCAGCACAAGCGGACCCCGGACCTTCTGGACGCGGCCCACGAAGCAGACGGGCCGGCCGATGAACTGCGCCAGGTGACTGGTGGCGATGCGGGGCCGCGGCACCTCGTGCACGTCCCCCATGGCCGCGCAGCCTCCCGCCCTCCGCGGAAGGAAGTGGCGTCGTTACCCGGGAAGCGTCCGCCTTTGGGGAAGGGGGAGGACGGGGAGAGCGGCACCGCTTCCCTTCCGCCCGACGCGACCCGGAAGTGGTGTGGAGGTTGGTGAGTGGCGGCGGTAGCGGGGCTGATGGCGGGGCGGGTGTCGGTGCTGTTTGACGGCCGACCTCTTCCAACCCCCTCGTTTAATCCTTTTCGCCTAAATTACCTCCCGTCTTCCCTCTCTGTTTAGATACTGGATCCCCTCAGGTCACCGCTGCCGAAACCGGGCCTTCCCGGCCCCGGTTTCTTAACCCCCGTTTGTTTTACAGGCCGTAGCTGATGCTCAAAACATTGTGTGGTACGGCTGTGATACGCGTGTGTTTCCACAGACACGAGTATAAACCGGGAGACCGGCTGGGGAGCAGCTCTGCAGGAAGGGATCTGGAGGTGCTGGTTGACAGCAGGGTCAGTGTGAGTCAGCAAGGTGCCCTGGTAGCCAAGGGGACTGAGTACATCAAACACAGAATAACCAGCTGTTCAAAAGAGACTTTTATCCCGCTGTGTTCAGCGCTGGTGCGGCATCCCACTGTTCTGCGTGCGGGTCTGGGTCCCGCAGCTGAAGAAGGATGTGAAGGTGCTTGACTGCGTCCAACAGAGGGCAACAAAGCTGGAGGCAGGGCTGGAAGGCATCCCGTGGGAAGCGGCTGGGGGCACCGCGTTTGCCTAGCTCCGAGAAAAGGATGTGAGAGTTCATCTCATTGCTCTTTACAGCTGCCTGAAAAGGGGAAGTAGAGAGGGGAGCGCTGATCTCCATGGTATCCAGGGACAAGATGTGTGGGAATGGTTCAGAGCTGCACTAGGCAGGGTTTAGACTGGACATTAGGAAGCATTTCTTTACTGAGAGAGTGGTCAAACGCTGGAACAGGCTTCCTAAAGAGGCGGTCAATGCCCTAAGCCTGTCAGTGCTTAAGACACATTAGGACAGTGCCCTTAATGACGTGCTTTAACTTTTGGTCAGCCTTGAAGTGGCTCAGTTGAAGTAGATGATTGTTGTAGGTCCCTTCCAACTGAACTGTTAATTTAATTTCTTTTCATTTCACTATTGAAAAGCTTATGCTTGATCCCCATGATATGGGGTCTGATGAACAGAGCTAGCATCTGGATGTGGCCCTCTCACCACGTCTTGCCTTTTTCCATGTTTTTCCTGGCTGTTCCTGAGTGGAGAGGTTCCTCCCAGTTGCCCTTGTGGCAAAGGGGGCTGATGGTATCCTGGGCTGCATTAGACACAGCGTTGCCAGCAGGTCTAGGGAGGTGGTTCTTCCCCTTTACCCACCTCTGGTGAGGCCACATTTGGAGTGCTGGGTCCAGGTTCTGGGGCCAAGATTAGACATGGACATACTAGAGCGAGTTCAGTGAAGGGCCACAATGGTTAAGGGATTAGAGGATGTTACATATGAGGAAAGGCTGAGGGAGATGGGACTGTTTAGCCTAGAGAAGAGAATGCTCAGGGGGATCTTATAAACACATATAAATACCAGAAGGGAGGGTGGAAAGGTGACAGAGTCAGGCTCTTTTCAGTGGTGCCCAGTGACAGAACCAGAGGCAATGGCCACAAACTGAAGCACAGGTTTCCTCTAAACATCAAGAAACACCTTTTTTGTCTGTGAGAGTGACCAAGCATTGGCACAAGTTGCCCAGGGAGGTTGTGGAGTCTCCTCCATCCTTGGAGATATTCAAAAGCTGTCTGGACATGGACATAGGCAGCTAGCTCTAGGTGGCCCTGCTTAAGCAGGAGGTTGGACAAGATGACCTCTAGAGATGTCCCTTCTAACTTCAGCCATTCTATGGTTCTGTGATTTCCTTTCTGTTTCCAGGACTGGTGTTCCAGGAAATAATTGAGAAAATCTAACTCTGCTCTGGCTTAAAAGGGCGATGCTAGCACTGCCTACGTGCTGTCTGCCTTTTCTAAGCAGCCACAGGTTAGTGCGGCTTGCTAACCAGCAGTTCAGCTTGCTAACCAGCACAGAGTGGTTTTTGTTAATTGTGTGGGTTAGTGACATGATGGCTCAGCAAGCTGAACCAGATTGCCAAGGAAGCAAGCTACCACCCAGAGCTGTGCAGAATCAGCATGTGGCCAGGAAGGGGAGTGCTGTGGGGTTATATTTTCACTAGGGTTCAGCTGGTTGTTATCTCCCCAGTGTCGCTATGCCATTCACCTTTTCAGTAGTTTATTTGCAAGAGAATATCCTCATGTCCTTAGCATATCTTCAGAGATTCTAAAGGAGAGATCTCATGAGTGCAGCGGTTGGAGCAAGGTTCAGCAGGTTGCTGCAAAGTAGTGCTTTTAGGGCTATTTGGCTTCTATGTTTGAAGGGTCAGCTGTTAGAAAAACGTTTTGAAGTTCTTACAAATATGTGTCTGTATTGTACTTAGCAGCTGTTGAAGGTTTGCAGTTAAAAAGAACTGCATGCAGGGAAAGAAGTGGGTTTCAACCTATTGAATATTGTATCTAATAAACACCTTGCTTTCTGTTTTAGCATTTTCTATCTTCTTCAGAGTTTTGAAAGTTGATGTTGATTTGAGTACTGTTATTTCACTCCTGGCTTTGCCTCTGTCACCAGTGCTTTTGTGGTCCAACTTGATTGTGGTTGTGTTTGGGGTTGGGTTTGTGTTTTGTTTTGTGATTCAGCACCTTTGAGTGGTTTTATACTATGGTAATTTAGGTTGCATAGTTCTTGGTATTTCTGCTTCCCTTAAATTTTATGAAAACTTTAAAAATAAATGCATTTTATGTAAGTAAAAAGTCTTTGTTAGTGTTTTGTTATATGTGTATACGTCTTTTGTATTTGTGTTCCTCATCATACTTACTTCCCTTCTGTTTTTAAGAAGCACAAACTAAAGGAATATCACTAATGATAGTGCCAGTTAAAAGAAATTATATGTTTTATATTTTTTTTACTTCTTCACATGGTAACATACACTAGGGCAAAAGCTTTTAAACTATTCTTTTGGTGTCACAGAGAAGTTGTTTTGACACACATGTTCTTGACTCTTACACTGATTGTTTTCATGTTATAAGCAGGGCCCTTACAAGGCTGTAAATGCCTTGATCTATTTATGGTTGATACTTAATTGATGAAAAACAGGAGATGCTAATATAGAAGAGAATTGCTCTGATGCTCTGTTTTCTCCTTTCCATAGATTATATAGCTTAAACTGCTAGATGTGAAATTATTCTGGTCCTTTCTTTAAGGTCAGTTTTGTATCTTGTTTTGACTACGTTTCATCATTTATGTAATTCCTGGCACTGCCACTGCAATTCTGCTTTGCTATATTCCTGGACATCACCTCTTTATCTTGTCTGCATCTTTGTTGTTTTTAACATTAAATTACCTTTCTCTTCCTGTCACTTATGAGCATGCAGGAAGAAGACAAAAAGTAATGTTAAATATACTAGGATCTTCATTTTATAGCAAATTTTTATTGGATGTAACGTATTGGTTTGGCTCAAAGGTCACCCATACTTCTTGTCAAAGGAGACTAACAAAATGCAGGAGGAATAAATTAACCCCTTTGTGCAGCTCTGTAACTCATCTTTGTCCAATCTCACTTATGTTCTTGAGCCTCACAGAAAGACAAAATATTTTTTGCAGCCTCACAAAATTACTATAGTTCACAGTTTATTACTTGCTAATGTCAGAAGCGGTGTGAAAAGCATTTTCCTTACCTATCAGCGATTGAGACTGGAGAAATTAAAAATTGTGTTCACTTTTTGGTGAGGGGGAAACATGAGGAGAAGGGAATTGCATATTCCTGCCAAGGGAGATTTTTATCTTTAGGCAGTGAATTCAGTTTCAGGTCTCCTATAGAAATAAAATTAATCCCATCTGGCAGGGAAAAGTGCTGTGCTATATAGGAGAAATTACCCCAGGAACGTGGTACTGTCTCTGAATGGTGGGTGTATTTTCTGTGATTTTGTGCTGACAGCTTTAAAAAAATCCTATAACTAAGTGCTTTTTTCTCCAGTTTGCGTGACCGTGCGTCCAGGTCCGCAAACTTCAAGTGTACTTTTTACTCTGAAAGGAAATTTGTGTGGAAACTGGTTGTTCAGTTAACTTTTGTTAACTGAAACCTCATCTTATCTACAAGTAGTAAAACTCCAGCCTGATTCTAGGAGTGCTTAAACTGCGTTCTTATCTTCAAGAGCATGAGTGTTTCCATTCAGCTCTGTGTTTCTTTGTTGGACAGGGGCTTTGTTCTGGTTTTAACATGTAACTCAAGAAATTTAGTGGTTGCATTTCCCGTTGCTGGAGAGATTTATGTTAACTTTTGAAGTACAACAGTTTATAAAATTCTTAAGAGAGAAAATATCACAAATGTCCCAGCATTTCCTTTGACTATGTCATACATGCTCTGTATTTTGTTTCTGTACCCCCCTTTCATTTTGTTATGCTTCGTTAATACTGTGTTCGGCAAAGGTATTGAAATACAGCAAGTAGTAGTTGGCAGTCTCCTTCCTTCACATTGCTTACGCGGACCCAAGATCTACAAGCATGTTTTGTTCCTATGTGGTAAACACTGAAAGTAAGAAACTGCCTCACTAAGCACATTAGTCTTTTTATATATGTGGATTCCTTACCACCTCCCCGGTGTTCACACCACAAAATACCATACACGCTGTTTTCTTACTGCTGGACCAGTGGTTTTAACAGCCTAAGAACTGGAGGCCTGAGTTTAGGGAATACTTTTGTTAGCTTTTTTTTTTCTGCTTCAAGCAAAAGGATGTGTGGGGTGGGGTTTTTTTTTTTGTTTTCTGTTTGAGAAATACTGCTGGCAGTGGAATTAAGTTAAAGCTACTTCAGAAAGCAAAACCTACAAAGTAAAGATCAGCTCAGATGTATGTAGAGAAGATGAATTTTGTGGGTTTTAGAAAAAAGAAAGGATACTCAGGCTGCCTTCTGAAAATGAAAGGAAGAAAATGTGGTATGAGAGAGTGCTTGTGACATTAATCTGGCTAGGTCAAACTGTACTGATTGATAATTTACTCTGAATTGAAAGGCTTGTTGTCCTTTAAGCAGTGAAGTTTAGGTATGATGAATATGCAGAATTTAAAAGATGACAAACCGTGGTTTCCTATACAGCTCTTTTGTGCCATGTCGATACTGATTAAGATGCTTTTCTTTGTGCAAGAATGCAGGGAAGGGGAGCTGTATGTGATAGAGCTGCAAAGTGTACAATAATGCAGATCTCAAAGAGAAGAAAAATGAATGTGGTTGTAACAACTGCAGTTCAGGCACCTGAAGTGGCTGACTGGAATCGCCAAAAGAGGCTTCACCAAAGCTATCTGTGAGATTTTATGCATCAAGTTGATTTTGCTTCTTGTTGTTGCACACTTAGGATGAAGGTAAAATTGCATTTTAAACTGTTCCACAACTGCCTCTCCTTCATACATCATTGGAGCAGAAACCTGACTCTTGAGCATTACAGCACAGGTTTTTACCACTTGAGCTATGGGACTGACAACCTTAATTGGTAGCAGGAGAAGACTTATTCCCTGAGGGCTGAAAAAGGAATATGCTGCTGGCGCCATGTGTTGAGCCTGAGTGTGGGGGAAGGTAAAGAATAAATGAGATAATTAGGAGTTTCTGCTGCGTATTCTCCACAGAACTGGAAATATCAGTCTTTCACTTGGCAAGGTAGCAAAAAGCAAAGGGAATAAAGTGCAGATAAGTAACTTTTAATTTATTTTTTTTATTACTACATACCTAGATTGGATGGTTTGTTCTGTTCTTGTGTACATCAGTGTAGTTTTATTTGGTTCCTAGAAATTGCACTGTGTCAGCATAAGCAAGCAGTAGCTGACCAGCCGGGGGGGGGGGG
The DNA here is from genome assembly GCA_017639245.1 of Myiopsitta monachus. NCBI lineage: Eukaryota > Metazoa > Chordata > Aves > Psittaciformes > Psittacidae > Myiopsitta > Myiopsitta monachus. The sequence goes on from CM029919.1 coordinate 6,555,018, forward strand.
GGGGGTATTCAGTCTTCAAGTCTCAGGTATCAGGCCACAGATCAATTGTTGCTGCTTTTGCCATGTTCTATTTATACACTGTTCCTGAAGGCCAGAGCTTACACTTCATATAGGACTTTCTGTGGTGTGGAGTATGGAAGTGTTTGCTATTGCATGTAATAGCTGAGTGTGAGGCCGTTTGTATCTCGTGAATGGTCAGTGCTGATTGTACAGTTAATTGCTACAAGTCACTGGCTAGGGCAAAAGAAGTCTTGCTTACAGTACCATGAATATTTGGGTGGGAAGTGAGGAATTCTGGTAAATAATTAATCCAGGATTTTTACTTGTCTTTTATTTTTCGTTTGTTTGTTTTATGTATAAACCCAAATACTACATGATGGGCTCTTCTCTTTTCCCCCACCTTCTAAAGATTCTTTGTTGAATTTAGAGTGAGACAACGTTGCCAAAACTTGACTCCCTTTCGAATAACCCCTCTTTTCTTTGGACTGGACTCCTTCCCTGAGTTGTAGGTGTGCATTAGATGTTGCTACCAGTTTGACAGTCCTCCTTTAAATGTTGCTGTCTGCTGTAGCAGAATTCTGCTCCTCAAACTACTGCAAACGTGAAATTACACTATTCCACTTTTCCCAATTTCGTATTGGTATTTTAGTAGAGAAGCTGTTCACACGCCTTTCTTTAAACCTCCCTCTCTGCATTTGGTGCACAGCGTGTTTCAGCCAGACCACCGGCTGCTCCTTAGGTTGGCATTGTCCCAGGTTCAGCCCTTGGAAGCTGAAGGCAAGTGTACCTTCAAGAGGTGACTGCTGCTGCTGTGCCTCTTTCCTTTCCTCATTGTCCCAGCACTCCAGATGGAGTTGCTGTTGTGAGAGGAGGCTGAGGAGTCTCATTGCTACATTCAGTAGTGCCAGTTAGGTAGAAAGTAGAAAGTAAGTGGTGGTACATTTATATCCTTTCAATAAGCACAACCTATGAATACGTGCTTTGTGTAGTTCTGATTGTTGTTCTCCTGATTAGCTTTTTTTATACCTTTTCTTGGAAGAAGAGAAACTTCCTTGAGTCTACATCTTAAAGTTCAGAATACTTAGAGAATTTGCTTATAAGAGTATTTCATGTTTATGGGGTGGTTCATAGGAATTAATTTGTAAAAGCTGGCTCAATGTCTATCTTTTGGCTAATGTTTGTGAGAGTTTTAATAGGAATTTGTGCTTTTTAAGCTATTCATAACTGCTTCTATGTAACTTTCTGGTCTTGAGAGAGATGAGATACTGAGCATAGTCTTTTGCAGTTTACAATTTTATCCCCCTGGTTTCCTTGTTTTCTTCTGGCTGTTGTGACCTCAAAGAGTTCTTAGGGGCTTTGGAAGACTCTTTTAATGAATTACTGTTACAAAAAAACTTGCAACGTATGATTTTGTTGCAGTTTGTTTTAAGGGAATAAGATGTAACTGTTACTCAAATACACCCAAGATTTAAGCTGTCTCTATGATTGCAACCTGGAAAAATGAAAGTAGGTACTATGCTAATATATTAGGGGTGGGTGGGTTGGACTTTTTAATTGATGCAGAGACAATATTGAAAAACTCTAGTGCAATTTGCCTCTTCCAATTATTCCTGTATCGCAAAGCTGCATTTTTTCATCGAATCATGTTTTGGGCTTTAAAGGTCAGAGGCATTAGAGCTAACTCTGATGTGAAAGTTTGTGTAACAAGATTCTGAAGTAGCAGAAAAATAAGGAAAGATGCTGGATAAATGCTGTAGGGAATTTCTGCCATTCATTTTCTGTTAGAAAGGTGGAAGGTTTTTTTGTTTCGTGTTTTGTGTTTGTTTTTAATGGCTCACTCCATTAATAACATTTTAGAAAAGCTATTTATATTCTGGCCTCTTTTTGCCTATTGGAGTAAATTCAATCAACAATTCATCAACAAAGTGATCTGTCTGACAGACAAGTGCCTGATATTTTAAATCTGGTAGTAAATATTAAGCTGTAACACCATGTATGCAGTCTTTGGTGTGGTGTGACCTTCTTATGGTAAGCTCTTTTATCTTACTTATATGTAACATGTTTTGTCTTCCTTTTAGGTAACGATTTAGAAGAAGAAAAAACAAAAGGAGGCTATGTTCAGCTTCTTCCGAAAAAGCCAGGATTCAAAGAAAGTAACAGTGCCTGAGAGGGAAGCAGATGGATTTGTTATTGTGGGTAAGAGGCGCTTCTCTATAAAGTGGTTCTTACCATCTTTTAAATATAAAAATTTCTTTGAGGGGCACTGACCGAATAAAATGTTAAGAGAAGACATGATAAATTTTTTTCAGAATTCTTATTTTCCCTGAAGAGGTTCGTATTCCTGCTTTAGTCCTTTGGACTAAAAAGCTGAAGTTTCATTTATGTAGGTACAAACTCTTACTGAAGAGCCTTGAAAACGTATGTTCTTGTTTTCTTCTCATATTCTGAGCAAGGAGAAGTTACGTTCTCACAAACCAAGAAAGCTCAAAGTTGAGGCTTCTAGCTTTATGGTGAGACTTGTGGGAACAGAATATCTCATTGCAGTTATTAAAGGACTGTTTTTTTTTCAGGTTCCTTCCTTTTAGTGTTACCCCCAAAGTCTTTTGTTATTAGAAACCAAGAAGCATGTGTGTGTTCCTAGTCACATGGCAAATGTAGATAGATGTTCTGTCTCCAAATCTGATTCTTGCTTAGTTTCATGAAAATTAGGCAGTTCAGGGTTTTTTGAAGTCTTTTTGTTATTCAGAAATCAATCTGAAATGTAATCACCTGTGAACTAGCTAAATTTGCAACTTTAATCAAGCTTTTTACAGTTTTGTAGGACGGCTGAAGTGTGCAGAAGAATTTATTGCTGTCATGCTGTAACAGATTCTTTTTCCTCTTTGAAAATTTGTGTTTTCCTCCTTGTAAATCCGTCATCATCAATATTCAGTTTCTGCTTTCTGATTTACTGACTTGTTCAGGAATATTACAGTGCTTATTTAAGAGTTACTTCTTGAGCATTTTCAAGGCATGAAAACCTCTAGGTTATAAAAATCTAACAATATGAGAGACTATTGGAACTCTTTCTGAGAAGAACTTACTTATGCTTTTTTGTATTAGTTTTCCATTTAAGCAAATCTAATTTCACATCCATGCCTCTTGTTGTGTTTAATGGTTGTCTTTCACTAGATTTCTGTTTATTTGTTGGTTTCAATGGCTACATCAAATCGCTCCAGCGCTTGCATCATGGAAGGGTCAAAGGAGACACATCGTTGCCCTAAAAAAAGTCTGGAGACCGTTTAGAGTTTCAGATTCTCTAATAGATCTGCACCCAAATGCCAAACACTGCTTATGTCCCACAGTTGCAGGTCCTGTTTTTGCATTCAAGTTAGCTTCTTTACTTTTTCCTGAAACGCTGTCAGTGACTACTTAAACTTCGTTCATGTAAATTCATATTAAGCCAACCTGTTAAATGTAAACTTAAGAACCATTAGTTTTGCTTGAGTCATCTCTTATTTTATTCCTATTTATTATTAATTTTTTCTCTTATGGAAGTTAATTTAGCAAACTGCTAGGAAATGGACTGTATTTTCATCTAAACTAACTTCTACTGGGCAGAAGAATTGCCATCAACCTTGTCGGTGGAGCACATCCGTGACTTACTAGACGGATGCAGTTGCAGAATTATAGGTCAGCACTTACACAGATACTTATCTAGAAGTGTTTTTATGTCTAGGAGTACTGGCAGTCCAAAAAACCCCCAGCGAACGGCAACACCTAGCTATTCTGCTAGTTACTTCTTTTATTACTCAGATGGGTGGCTCTGAAGCTTCTTAAGTGTAAAAAAATTATAGAATACCAGTACTAAATGTCTTTAACAAATCTGAGTAGAATTATAGGACCGTTAGTGTGAATACTGCTGTAGGCAGTGAACAATCTTGAGGGGACTGAGAATTTCATTTCATATGTTTTAAGTTGGTTCCTAACCCCAGTCTTTCGTTCAGAGCACATAAGAGCAAAAAGCCTAGTTCACTGATATTCCACAGACATGGGAAGAAATGCTTTGCTTTCCTTTGCTGGAGAAAGAAGAGGAAAAATTACATCCTCGGGGGATGCTTGTGCCTGATTTCCACTGTTGTATGAGAGCTTGTTTGTCAGAAATCACTTGCAAGATTGTTCACACCATGCACCTGATAAGGGCAGCCAGGAGTCTTACTGGAAGTCTGAATAAGACTTATCAGAAAGGATCAGATGCCATGTCCATTAAAGTATGAAAGAAGGTACTTCTTTCCGTAATGGAGTGAGAGTACTGAGCATCGCTATTAAGAGTAGGTAATTAAGTCTGATTTTCTGAACACTATTTAGTCATTTAAATCTCTTTCTATATCATCTGGTATTTAAAACCGAAGGAAAAAGGTTCAACACTTTATTGAGAAATAAATCAGAAATATCACCCTGTCAGACCTTGAGGGTCTTTTTTTTTTTGTTTTCTATTTTTCTTGTCACAACTCCTCTAAGTCCTGTTATATATTGCTGTATTTTAAATGTGCCTTTGCTTGTAGAATATCAATGCGTTTAGAATTTCAGAGTCTGAATGCCTGTTCTTTGACTAGAAAGATGACTCATAAAAACACTGGCAGCAACAAAAAGAACTTTGCAGCATGGTAGCTGAAATTCTCTACTTTAGCTTTTGGGGCAAATAATGCATGTGTGGGAGTCAAGAAATAGAATTTGTAATTCACTTTCTACTAAATAAATATAAAATGTACTTTTCTACCAAGGACTAAAGCATTTCTGTGTCTAGCTACAAGTTCACTTATTTTCCAGATAATCCAGGTCATCTCATCTGTTCATGAAGCTGTAAAAGTGGTCCTTGTTCTGTAGCAAGCCGAGCTGTTATTCTGGAAAGGGAAAAGAGGCTTATGAATTATGCACAACGCATGCGATCAGCTTTGATAAGTGAATCAGTTGGAGAAATAAAAAAATGTTTGCCTGATCATCATGAATTCTTTTTAAAGTTAACGTTCTGATTGCTAGTATTCAGAAAGCAAGGAAGTTTTTTGTTAGCTAGATGATCTTGAAGAGTAGTAGTTCTTAAGGGTATTTTCATGTTTTGTAATATAAAATAAGTTCTAGCCTACCATCCATTCCTACTGTGCTAGCCACAGAGGAAAAGGTTAATGCTAGCATTTTGGTTTGGCACACAGCTAGAAATCTCACATCATATCTCAAAGATGCATGCTGCTGGTAATCCCAGTCTCGGTCTAAGGCTGGGAATTGAAAAACTGAGACAGCAGTGCTGCTTCACATGTCTATTTGGTCAGAAGAAGGTCAGAAACTCTGCAGACGATCACGTGGTGCTGATGGTTCCACTGAGGTGGGTGGTGAGTGGATTTTGCTTGAAGACAACCAAAACATTGTCAAATCATAGAATGGTTTGGGTTGGAGGGGACGTTTAAAGATCACCTAATCATATCTGCCTGCCACAGGCAGGGACATGGTTCACTGTATCATGTTGTTCAACATGACATCCAACATGACTTTGAACACAACTTCTCTGGGCAGCCTGTTTCAGTGTCTCATAGAATCAGCTAGGTTGGAAAAGACCTTTAAGGTTGTCAAGTCCACCCTTTACCCCAGGACTGCCAAGTCCACCACTAAACCATATCACTAAGGGCCTCATCTGCACATTTTCTGAACACTGCAGATAGTTTTGGGGGTACTTTTAATTGTGGAAGTGGGGAGTTAATAAATTGCATATTCGAATTAAGGGATACCCGCACTGACAACTAATATGTAAAAAGGTCTTACAAGATATTGTTTCCATATCAATTTTAGTAATACAGATCTCTACATATATTTCAAAGAAGTCCTTAAATGTTTGCTTTAAGAGAAATGCGCAATTTTAGGATCTTCAGAAATGAGTCTGTTTCAAAAGGGAAATTTAATATACTGATCTTCCCAAATCACAGGACTACCCCCATACTAGTTTATAACTGTAATTCAAGTAGTTCTTTGGTTTCTTCCCTCTGCATACACACCTCAGTGATTAAATGCATCCAGAGATTTGTAAAATCTTAGTGCTGCTACTGCTGTTTGTTTTCTGAGAGTCAGTAGTAATGTGTAGTAGATTCCTGTGAATCTCTACGTTGTTTGCCCATTAATATTTAAGGAGCTTTTAGTGGTGCTAGTAAGGAAGGCTGGGCTGCTGCAGTGTTCTAAAATATACTATTACATTAAGGAAATGCATACGGCTTTGTGCCAGTTGGAAAAAATAGCAGCGTCTCGATGTCCTTTCATTTTCTGCATCAGTGGGCTTATATTATTTATTTTTATATAACAGTAAGTGCTTCTGTAGTTATTTCCAACATTGCAGTTTTCAAATAATCAACCTACTATTTCATTAGATTGTTTAAAAATATTTAATACCAACTTTATAATAATCTGAGATTTGGGAAAATCTGTTAATATTTTAATCTAAACAATACACACATCATCGTGTGCTGCTGTAAGTGAACACTTTTGCTGCACACCAAGAAGTTACTGTATTAAGTGACCTGTTTCTTGAAGTGCTGCTTTATGGGTTTTTTACTTAAAAATCGGTACTAGCTCATTTGGGCATTGAGTGTTACAGTCAGAGTTGTCTGTAAAGGGAGGAGGAGGAATTCAGAAGAAACAGTCCTCTCCTGTTACTGATCCTTAGTTGCATAGAGAGGTAATGGCTACCCTTCATTCAGTAACGAAGTCAAACTAATCCTCTTGGGTACTAATTTTGTACAAAAACAAACTGCATTTTTCAGCAGTACCGCTAGATGGGGATTTCTCTCGTATTCAAGAGTTGTAGGGCTTTTCCTTTCAGACGCGCACTGAGAGTGGAGTAGTAGTAGTAATTATCAGTACACCATTTTATTAGACTGTAGGTTTTCAAAAGGTTTATAAAAAGCTTTTAAATGCCTAATATCAAATCAATAATGGCATTCCAACCTAATAAAAATAATGAAGCTTGAAATGTTGACAGCATGTATCTTGATGTTGGCTTGTAATTCCTTCCAAACAGATCTGTTGAGGCCCATGTGGGACCTAAATAACACAAAGAAGTAAATTTGCATATTTTACAGCAGGGGGAAAAAACAGAATGCAAAAACATGAATAATTAGGAGCACAAGCTTCATGCTATATTAATACTGTTGAAAAGCATGTGTTGATTGTATTCTGAAAGCCAGTAGTGATTTGGTTGAGTGAACTCAGTCAGCATCTCTTATGCAGATTAAAGGAACTGGGTTACAGAACAACTGAAATTCATTGTTTTGCTGTATAAGGAGGTATATTTCTTCAAGGATTTTTTTTTCCTCTTGGATTCACTGCAGCACAGGGAATCTTTCTTTTTAATGCCTCATCAAAGTGTGTTTTTGTTGACAAAAGAACTGTGCAATTCTTCATTCACTTGTACCCCTATAGATTTGAAACCAGTTCTTTCAGCCACAAATCAGATGTTAGCATTTTTATACTTTAATATAGATGACCTACTTACTTTTCATTCCGTAGCATTTCACTTGCCTTCTTTTTTTCCCTTTCTAAGGCTTGAGCCCCTGGGACACATTCATGGTGCTTCCATGCTGTGAATTTATTTTTGAATGTGCAGAAATGCCCCTCTTTAAATGTTAGCATACAGGCCGGTTTTTAATCTGAATAATATGAATCATTGCTTCTGCTTTTATTGATTGCAACATAAAGTGTAGAACATACATTTTAGGAGTAAAAAAGCTATTTACTTGAAAATGGAAAACAGCATTGAAAGAGATGTATTGATTCCTCTGGTTGAATATTGTTTTGCCCCCTTAATTCAGTTATCTCAAAAAGTTACCTGGTTTAGAACACTGACTCAAAGTAGGAGAAAAGAAAGCAGATGAAGACTTCTTTAACTTCTGCAGCAGTTTTAATTCTGGGGAGAAAAAAGAAAGTATGTGCTGCTGTATTAAAGAGCTTTATTTTGGGTCTTAAAGACAGGCAAAAATGAACAGAACCAAACATTTTCAATCCGTCTTTTAAGCACATCTTCTGAATTTGCATAACCAAAGGAGGAAAAATGGTAAAATGTACCAGTCTTTTTAGAAGTTGATGTAATTGTAAGAGGTTAAAGAGGCATCTGGCGAAAGGTTGTTTTGAGGTCACGCATGCATCTGGCAGTTTGCTGCCAGCCCTCTAAGAAAATATTGGTTGTAGTTATGTTCCTGTTTTTCATATTAACTGTCTTCTGACTTGATGTATAATAGTCACTTTCAATATGTCCAGGTCTCCCAGCTGCTCCTGAGAGGTTTGGACCTACTGATTTTAAGTTTTTCAAATAGTGATGTAGTAGCATACGTTGAAACAAGAAAATCCTTTTTCCCCCTTGCTCCTGCTAGAAATCTATTCTCGGGAAAGATGAAGGTGTTTCTTGGACATTGACTATTCTGCCGTGATATTTGGCACAGTATTCTTTAGCCTTTGCTTATATAGTAGGGTGATTGCTTCTGACACCTGGGTTCTGACAGTTTTACTCCCATACATAGTAGTTTACTCTCTTGTAGTAGCACCTTAGTCTATTTGTCCACGTAGCATTCTTAAAGCAATTTGCAGTTGGAATATAAGAAGGGAAAATATGGATTGCTTATTGTAAAACAGAGTAAAAATAGCAAAATGTAGTGTAAAAGTAGGGATATTCAAGTGTTGTTGTAGACTTTGTTTCCCAGTCTATGCTGGTTATTAAGCCTCTCATAGAATTAAAAGCTTCTTTGCTTTATGATGCAAAGAAAATAGTTCAAGATATGCAAATATATTTTTAGCCCAAGTCTGATATTCATGTAAAAGGTGAACTTAACATCTAAGGCTAAACTGAAACACAAGAGTTAGAAAATGTGTTGCAGGAGTGCAAGTTGCTATCCTGAAAAGTGATAAATTCAGGTTGAAGTCCCTCTTTCAGCAATTTACAGCATAGTTAGATGATAATTCTTTGTCAAGAGGGCCCTAGTCATTATCCCATGCAATCACTGCCTGTCTGGTTAGAGTCAGACTTCTACAGATGTTAATCAATGTTAATTTTCTCTGAAGAAAATGTTATGTTGAGCTGATTTTACACATGCCCCTCCTTATCTCTGGCAGATGAATTTTGTACATTTTTTCAGTGGAAGAAGAAAAATTACTTTGCTAAAGATATATTGTCTTGTTTATTTTTAATTAGATTTAATTCAAAGAAACAAGAGAGTTATTTTCTGTGTTTCACAGGTGTTTCAACTCAGTCATGTCATAGGCCTCAATATGAAGTAGTAGCAGAAGTGTAAGGCTTTTCTTTATAAAAGAAGAGATGGCCTGTCACCTTGTGCGTGAATGTGTTTTTTTCTTTAGCTGCTCTTTCTTGATATGCTGGGTTAAGTACCTTTCAGTAAGGGCCAAAGAAGTTAAAGGATATAAAGGATACAGGTGATTTATCCAGTCAATTGTTTTGCATTTCAGAGCTATTTCATCTACTTCTGCCATAACATGTCTTTAGTGGTGCCAAAAATACAATGTGTTTTTTGATCTCTGTTTGCACGACTGAATGATCTTCAGCTTTTTCATGCTGCTTTTCCCCACAGATGAGGGCTGTGTGGGGTCAGTCCTGAAATTAGTCTCTCTTCCTTCGGTCAAAAATAAGCATTTGCTCACAGCATTGGCCATGGCTTGCTGGGGAAATTATACAGTAATAATTTTTTGTGACCACCAAAGTGAAGTGATCACTTCACTTTGTGCTTTTTATACCTTTTATTAAAATATTCTAGTGCTATTTCCACTGTCATGGGGATGTGCTTTTATGGGATTGTAGAAGAGGACTGAAGAGTCCTCCTAGAAGTAGTGGGCTGCTTCATTTGTGCATTTGGTTTCTTTACAATTAGCACATGCTTTGCTGTTATTACAGTTAACCATGTGTATCACAGGATGTAATCAGTCTTAATTCTATGTATTGTTTCTTTGATTTACGCATGGTTATTTGCTACAAAAACTGTATATGGGGCAAATATTATAATGGACAGACAAACATTCAGAAGCTTAAGTGCGCTTAATTCAAGAATATATGTACAGTATGAGTGTTTCTCTGTCTTTCCCCGTCCCAGCAGCTGAGATAAATGTGGGACTTTAAATACACTCAGCAGATGTATATAGTCTTTTAATTTCCTTCTTGTTTTTGCCAGGTGTCCAGGTGAAGTTAGGTGAGTATGGATTTTGTGTTTTGTCTATAAGAATACAATTGCAAACTGTAGAGAGAGCTCTCACAATTGGTACTATTAAGTTGTCAATGGTGAGGTTCATTTGTTTTGGTGGAGTTTTGTGGGTTTTTCTCTTCCCATAACACCCAGATTAATGATGAGGAATTCGAGCATTTGACTACGATTAAAAATGTACAGTATGCTATTATATCCTTTTTTATTTATTTATTTATTCAGTTAAAATGGGCACACTTCCTTAAAATGAGCCAAAGAACCAGACCTTTCCAGGGTGAATAAGGGAGAGGAACAACTTAAACCCCACAAGATTAATTTTAATCCTTTTTTTTTTTCAGTTTTTATGAAAGTTCATTTTTTGGGAAGGAGGAGAGAGGACTTTATGGTTATTTCTTTGGTCAGTTTATTTTTTCAGTGGGAACTTGCCTACTGAATTTCTTCTGAATTATTTCTTCCTTAGGTCTTGCAGAAGGGGAAGGCTATGACTAAGGAAGATTTGATTTACAATAACATTAGCAAAGGTTTTATAGCAGAAAGCAGCCAATATTATCTTTAAAACATGGATATTAAATGCACATACCAATGCACCCTTCATTTGGAGAGAAAATTGGGAGGGGAAACTAGAACTGCTTTCTTTCACTGACCTTCAAGTTATGTCAACACTGTTATAAAGAGATGTGCAAACAGCTTTTAATATACTGAGTCCAGTGGAATATAAACTTAAATTGGACATACCAACTCCTATAAAACTTTACTGCTACTTTACCACTTAGTGAACCAGAGGTGAGGTGTAGGAAAGAACCAGTAGTAATTTCCAATTTGTGCATTGTGTCTTTAAAAAATAGGAAAGAGCGAACCAAGAATTAAACATCTCTGAAATTCTGTTTACAAAATGTGTTTTGAGCATATTTGCCTAAAATGATGCACTGGCAAAAGCAGAGACTAGCAGTAAGCTTGAATTCTTGGTATACTCTGAAGCTGAAGTGTCTGAATCAAGATATCATGCATCAAGCACATCTGTCCACTTGATTCAGAAACAAAAGGTGTAGTTACAGCATGTTTTTTTTAATATAGTTAATATATTAAATATATATTTTAATAACCATAACAAATAAATAATAATAAAAACATATTAATATATTTAATATATTTTGTATGTACTCATGCTTATTCAAGCATTCATCCATAATAAGAAGTGGAAGACACACATAAGAAGTGGAAGACCTCAAATCTAGTTCTGCATGGGCTTAGCAGAGTCAGATACACATCTTCTAGCATCAAAGTCTGAAACCGTCCAGTTAGCAGGACCTCCACTGTTTATATTGGCTGCACAGTGATTCTACTGCAATAATGCAAGATGTAGAAACTTCTCTGACACTGCATTAATCGTTGAACTGCACTGGCCTGGGAGTAAAGAGACTGCAGTATTGATCTCTACTCCCTAGCCTGTGTGTGTCGCCAGCTTGCCCTTTTTTTCCTTCAAACTGAAATGACTAAAGGGGGAAAAAAACCAATCCCCCTGAAAAACAGTGCGTAAAGAGTGTGTTGCTAATTGTTAGGCCTCAGGCTTAGACTCCTTCTGATTTGTTTTACCTCTATCTCAGGTAATCTTTCCTTTTGGGTGTCAAGCTTCAAAAGGGGAGAAGGGGTGAATGGTGCCCCAAGCAAATTAAAGTGTGGCTGACCAGGAGAGCTCCCTGTGGGAGTCAGAGCTTGAGCAACTTTAGACTACAGGCACCAAATCTCAAGGCCATTGCTTCTAGAGTGGGCCAGTTAGAGGGTGAGGGGAAAAGTGGGGTCTGTTCTCATTTCCCCATTTTAATTTCGAGGGAAGAGGTACTCGTTATGCCTGAAACATACTGTGGGGGAGGCGAGGGGAAGTAGGAGTTAAGCTGCTTCCCCATCACATCCAGGACACTTGTGTTCATGTGTAGAAGCGGCAGCTAATGGATTTAGATCCTTAATGCATTCTGTGGCTTCTGAGACAGCTTCTTTTTTAGATTATTGTTTCAAGTAGGGCTTTCCAGGCATCATACCCATTCTAATCTTGTTGATAACAAAGTGTGCGTATTGTGTGAAGATAATGAGTCGTGATTTGCTATAATATGCTTTTCAATTTAAATAGCACAAAACAGCAGTCAAATTCTATACTTGCAGGCCTTTGCAATTAGACTAAATTACCTTTTTAGGAGTATTAAAAATCTAGTAAAAGAAGGAAGGGGGAGAACTCTAGGACAAATAATTGAGGATCATACTTTTGGGTGATATTCAACTTATCACAGGTGCAAAGCATTCATTATCTGTCAGAAGTTGATTAAAAAAGCCCTACTTTGTTGCTGGGAGGTGTGTTGCAGGCACAGCTGTTGGGTGGAACAGGGTGTTTTATTTGTGTGTGCTCCTTTTACTGGCTTCTCAGTGATCCAGTGGGCATGAGCCCCTGGTCCCCACAGAGGCTAGGCTGGACAACACTGACTGCTAAAAGAAATGGGATTTTCTCCGATGCATAATAATAATAAAAGCTATCCAGCATATTCTGATTTCAGGTATGATTATAAGAAGTTATTGATATCTTAAGATTATGGAATGTTTTGTAAATTTTACTTGCTTGCATATTGGTTTTTTAAAACCTGAAGCACGCAGTACTGCTGTGGAAGTCGGTTTAAAGTTGATCAGAGCCATCGTGTAATAGTGTTTGTCCACTCTTTATCCTTTTTAAAGGCAACCTCCTCCCTGCCCAGTTTCTTGTGGTATCTTTTACTGGTTGAGCAGTACAGGCTGATACCTGCTTAGCGTCAGCAGGTATCTTTCAGCTGCACATCTTACACACTGACCTTCATAACAGCTACTCTTGAGCAAGGAATGCTTTCTTTTCCAGCCTGTATTTAACAAATCACCTGTAAAGCTAACAATGTTTGTGTTGTTCTTTTCTGTTCTTATTTCAGGTGTAATAAGGTGTAAGTGGTCTTGTTTACTACTTCCCTTCCCTCTTTTTTTTTCCTACCCTCTCCCTTGCATCCAGTGAAACTTCTGAATCCTCTGGGTCTGTATTTCTTTAAGTCTTCAGCACATTCCTGGGAGCATAAGCCATCTGTTTGCTTACATTCTGTAGCTAAAGTCAATGAACTTCTTCTGCAGAGAATGAATTATGAAGTTAAGGCATTTCTGGTGAGAACATGTCTAGGCACTTTTGATCTTGACTCTCCAGATCAGACTTCACATGGGGTGCAAATGAACACACCCTTAGAGGCTCTTGCTTTAAAATTTCTATTTCCATTCTACCTCTGATGTATACCCTCTGTTACCTTTGCCAACTGGAGAGAAACCAACAATTAATTTTGTTGTCTGTCTGTGTGACTTCAAGTAGCACAAGTGCTCTGATGTAATATCTGGAGTGCTAAGGACTCATCTATTGATGTACTGTTTCAAGAGTATAGTGTATTCTGGCCCTTTTGAGAGGATTGAACCATGTGCTACCCTGACATGCTGAAAGCAGAAGATGATACCCGATGTGCTGTGGGTTACTGTTTGATTTTTGCCTTTACTTTTATTTTGTAAATACATCTCAGATGCTTTTTACTGCTGTTAAACCATACAGAAGAACAGAACTGGTGTTGAAATGAAAAAAGCAGGCAGTATTTGAGAGGTCAGGATCTTAAATGTGTTCTTTAAGGTAACTAAATAAGATAAATGCTATATAAATTGCTTCCAGAAATCATCTGAAGGTCAGAACATAATGTAACGTGGTCCTTGTCCTTCTTTCTTTGCTCCAAAACAGCAGCTTTTAACTGGGAACTCATATTCTGAATTATAAATCGAATGATGTGTATGAAACCTAGTTGTGAGGTACAATGTACAGGTAATCAGCATAAGCAATGTGACCCTCACTGCTTCAGAAATATGCTGAAATGCTAGTCAAGGAGAGGCAGAGATATCCTGAAGTGCATTTACTTTTGTCAGCTGTTAAAATCCTGTGCGCTTCTAGATATTACTAGCTTGTGATGTATTCCCTCAGTGACACGGTTTAGTGCTGGACTTTGCAGTCCTGGGGTAAAGGTTGCACTTAATGATCTTAAAGGTCTTTTCCAACCTAGCTGATTCTGCAATTCTATGATTCTGTTTATTAAAAAAAGACAGGTAGAAGAGTCTTGGTTGGTACACTTGATGGACAAAAAGATATCCAAAGGAAGAGCTTTCTGTATTCTTAGACTTCCCACATTCTAGTGGTGTACTAACATGAAGTAATTTTTCTTCTTAAATAGAACCATTTTATTTGTATGTATTTCTATACATCCTGAAGCTAAGCATGATGGACTCTGACTAAGAGGTGTGGTGAAGATGCTCAGGAACAGTTTGTAGGTTCCCTTGAAACCTTATGTGTTTGTTTGCTGTCATGTTTGTTTGCTTCTTACTTTCCCAAGGTGGATTCATATGCAATTATTTTTGTTGGTAAAGCTGAGGTTCTGTTGCCAGTGGGTATAATTTATGCTATAGTCACGGTGGAAGTATTTGGATGTTTTAGATTTAGATGTAAACTTTGTAGATAGATCAAATAAATACAGTTTGGATAAACGGCATTGCAGATGGGGGAGGCTTTTTGTTTATTGTAAACTGAGTGTCTGGTTGCTTTCCCCCGACTCTGAAGTTCTGTCCTTATTTTAGCATTGGAGGATCAATTGTACTAAATCTTTACCGCATGTGCACCACCTGCTTGTGAACAAAATATTTCTAGCAAGGCCATATGTATATACTTTTCCATTGCCAATGACTTTTTGAACAGTGAATTGAAGGAATAGCCTCAATTAAAGTGTGTGCACTGGAGATAAATTCAGTGTTGTATTAAAGTTGAAAAGATTCAAAGCTAAATGTGGAGTTAATCAAGTGAAGCAGAGCTCCACAGTTCTTGACATTTTCCTGTAAGATCTTCCAGGGGAGATCCTCAAGCAGTCAAACAGCAGGTAGGCAGAGTAGCAAAAGGCTGCAAAAAGAGTATCTGCTCCAGTCTCAGCATGCCATTTAATTCTTGTATCCTTTATTATTCTTCACTGGAAGAATACTAGGGTATAGGTGTGTTTGTATCTTCCATGATCATGCCCTTTTGACAAAGGGAAGTTTCAGGACATTAAATATTGCATGTGATAGAACCACTGCAACTAAATCCTCTGTTAATGCCTTATAACATGAGAGGAAATGGAGAGGGACCAAGTATGTCTTTAATTTAACTTTGAGCTAACTGATTTCAGGTGGCCTGTTTAGTAGGTTCATTTGTCCATGTAAATTAGAGTGCTCTTATGACCCGAAAGTTAACAAATTTTAAAATGAAGCAGTCGACATAGAAAAAGTGTAACTTATCAAAGACATAATACAAAGTATTAGCTATCCCTCTTCATACTTCAGCTTCTGTTGTTTGTAAGACTTATCTTAACAGAAACCATTAGTTCTTGGCCCGTTTCCATACACTTAGGGGAAACTTTAGGTTATAATTACACTTTACAACTTATTTTAATTAAGAAAATGAAAAAACAACTTCATGTTGCCAGCAATTTACTTGTGTCTGAGTGCTTTCATTAAATTTTATACCAATGCGAAATGTCGTTCTTAAGGAAATGAGCCTAAACTGTAGAAGTTCATATCTGTGAATATATTTCGCAGAGATACCTGATTATCTATACAAATTGTGGGTTTCAAGATTTGGCCATGGTTACGTTTTCTTTCCCTGTGTAAACTGCAAGCAGCGTTACTTAGGAGTGTGTTTACCTGTTATTTTTTGCATTAGATGTAAGTTGAAAGTTGATGACATCTCTTTTATATGCAGCTGTCTGTGCATTTTCAGTATAGGAGGAAATACAATCAGTTTAGCATGTCTGGATTACTATAAATAGTTCTAGAAAATACATTAATTTTCTTTCCACATTTATTTTGTCATGTGCGTTACCATCTCTTTGACTACGTTGTACAGATTTTTAAAGTTGAGTGTTAAATTTTACTTTAAAAATTCAAAGCTGTGTCAGAGTGGTGTCCATACTTGAGAAAAATAACAGTAAAAGAGAGCCCATCTTATCCAAAAATTTGGGGCACGTTTCGCATATTATGTTTTAGAAAGGTAAAAAATTTAATTATTACTGATAATAGTGATGAAAGCAAGAATGCAATATGTTTTAGTGCTAAACCCACAAAAAGTTGAGTTGGGAACTAAATAACACATTTCTGCGTTAATTGGAAAAAATATAGATTTCATTCTTTTTTTTTTTTTCTGGTGGAAGCTAATTGGATACAAATTACGTTATTTCTAACTTAATATTAATTTCTAGGTGAAAAAGTTGAAATTTTAAATAGGACAGTTATGCTTTCTAAGTCTGTCCTCACTTGTTTAACTAATGTGACTTGCCCGCTCCTAATAGTTATGAAAATAATGCATTTTGTGAGTCAGGTAAGTAAAAGCCGCGAGAATATGCGGTATGCAATACATCTGAAAAGAAAAGCACCTTTCAGAAGAATTCATTGTTCCATTACCAGCAAACCCTGTACAGCCTGCTTTAATTCTCATTAGCTTTAGCCCTCCTCCCTTATCCTTCTTCACTCCCACCACTTCTCCCACATATCTCTCCTTCAATGGCTTGGCAAGGGATGGCACTTTGTAGAGTAGCTGGTGTGCTGATCCAGTCACATTGCCAGCACCCAGGACATTAGCCACCCTCAGATAAGCCAAATGGAGTGCTTGGCTTTTAGGCAGCAACTGGCTCGAGAGGCTGCTCACAGCCATATAACCCTTGGTTGTGCTGATCTGGTTTAGTTGTTCTGTTTTAGGGACTTGATTGAAGCTTAATTGACGCAGACCAATGATCACAAATGTTGTTAATGAATAACAAAGGAAAACAGACCATCCAGGTGCAAAAGGTTTTTATTTATTCTTTTTTCAACATACTTCAGCTGTGTACTGCTGGAAGCTTTACAAACACTCGCTGCTTTGTGCCTTTACCTGTGGGAGCATATATGTTGTTATTCTAAGCTGTATCTTTTAGAAATATTTTTCAACCTGTTGAAAATCTTTTCCTTTGTTGTAATCACTACATAAAACTTCATTAGAAGTGGAAAAAGTCCTAGGTTTTCATGCTGAGTCACAGTCACTTTTCTTTCCAAATTGGGTGGTTCAGCAATGTATTCTTTTATTAGTATAACAGTATTGTTTGTGTATACAAGACTTGGTAGGTCAGTGCTACATTTACAAAAATACAAGTAGCTGGAGCTTAGTTTGTTCCACAAACACAATGGAAGTATTGTGCTACAGGGTTGGTACTAATTCTTTTGGTTTGGTTTTTGATTGATACTATTTTTATCCTTTCTTTGGGATTATTTCAGATAACTCCTTAAACTCTGCTGAGTTTTACCACAGACTTAGTTTGTTGTGCTTTGTCTGGGGTTAGGTTTGTGGTGTTGGACTTTTTTTTTTTTAAGTAAAAGGTAGCCAAGTCTGTACTTGGCTTACCTTACAAAGAAAGTAACTTTCAGGAGAGCTGTGAAAAGGCCATGTTTCAGCTGAGAAAAGCATTAGCACTGGGACTTTATTCACACTGTTCTGTGTGGCAGGTTGAGTTTTTCTGTCATTTGTGCCCATGCCAGAGGAAGATGACAAGCCACCTAGCCATATAAAAGCTGGATGTTAAGAGGTATGCCTTCCTGTTATGTAACTTGCTGCGATGCCCAAATTCAAAGTAGATGAGAATGTGTGCAAGATGTCCAGAACATTGGAACAAGGAAGGATGCAATGAAATAGATGAGCTGGAATGCAGATTGATTAGGGTGACCCTCTGCAGAAATAAATCCATGAACTTTGCCATCCCTAAAAGCATCTTATTAGGTGAGTTCAAAGTCTATCATTGGTGAGCTCACTTATTTGAGTAGAAACAACTATAGACAACCTGTCTGAGAGTGTTTGAAAAAGGGGGTAGCAGAAAAAAACAACCTTGGGTTTTTAGTAGTCCTATAATTTGGGAGCAGGATGCCACTGCTTTGTTCCTGAGAGCACAAGTTGCCACCTGGAGTTATCGTGAAGGTTATTGATAATAGATGGATGAAGTGTGAAACATAGGTGAAGAAAAAAGTCACGTCTACAAAGGCATTGCTTGGTAGCTTCAGAGCCACCTAACTATTAAAGCCAAGCATCATTCAAAGAAAGTAGGTCCCTTAATTGACATTGTTAAAGAAAACACTGGCATAATGCATGTATGATGCAGATGCATCTGCATAGCTATTGCAAATTTATTATTTAAACTGGTCAGTTCCAGGGTGTTTTCAACTGTAGTTTAGGTAGTTTTACTGGTATGTTTAAGGTACTGTACCTTGGTAAAGTTAAGAAAGCATGTCTTTTACATCAGAACTTTTTCACAAGTGGAGTGAAAACATTTTTTTCCACAATGAATTAAGTACATTTGCTGTGTCCCACAGTGAATTCCGATTGAAGAAGTCTGGACACTTATTCCAGTTCTAGTGTGGAAGATGGCTGATTATCAGCAGACTTAGGTAAAGTTAGAACATTAGAACAAAGGCTGCAAAAAAATCTGTAAGTCTCAAAACCAAAAAGTAGTCATGATCTGTATTTCTATGCTATATGCACACTTTTTTCTCCTTCCTCCATGCTGACAAAGTTAGCTTTCATGAAGAATTGCAAAGTCTTGATGTGATTGAGTGAAGTTTTTAGAATGTTAAACAGTTTTGTATACTTGACACACTGAGACAAAGTGTTTAATATATTGCCTATATGTAGTACCTTCAAGTTTATTTTTAGTAGAATGGAAGTACCCAGGAATTCTCAAGTTCTGAACAAAGCAGTTGTCACCCTCAAAGTTTATGGTGGCAAGTTTTAGCTTGGACTAACTCTGACTGGGGAGGAGACATATCTTTTCGTTTATCTGTTCACCATGGTGTCTTGTGAGCATGAAGCAATGTAGCTGGTAGATGTGGTTTGATATTGAAGGAGTTCATCCATCTACATTGTCTACATTGCTGTATGTTCTTCTACTGCTTAAACATTGCTAAATTTTGGGGGCCTAGAAAATGCAGAATATAAGTGGGATTCTACCGTAAATTAAAATGTACCTTAGTTGAGAATTACTCGCAAGTGTGCCACCCGTACTTTGAAAGGAGAGTTTTGGAAGTAGCTGAGTAAGGGCAGAGCGAATGCCAAACAGTTGCCCATTTCCTGAAATCTTTGGGCAGCATTTGGAGGCAAAGTAAGAGAAAGAAATGCTCAGTGTAAAAGTGAGAGAGCTCCAACAATTCATAAGATGGATTGTGTTGAGTAGGTCTAGAAGTTGAGTCTGGCAGAGAGAGTTGAGTAGGTCTGGCATGGAGAGCATCTGTTGGCTTTGCTGACCAAAGCTTAGTATTAGTATCAGCCAAGAAAGGTTGACTGACTTGTTTTTCACTGCCTTTATGCACTTCAGTTGATGAAGTGTTCCGTTGCATTTGGACAGTGGTAGTAGTATGGTATTTTGGCATCTTTCAAAGAATGTAAGAGTCATTTAGGAATTCTGGGTGTGTATACTCTCAAGAGTTATTGTTTCAGATTTCATATGATTATTCATAATAATTACAGATGCTCTTTCATACCTTGTTCCACTCCATCCTGTCCAAGTAAAAGCTGAACTCTAGTTCTGTTTTCCAGTGCTACAGCAGGTAAGCGCAGAGAAATCTGTGTATATGTATTAAAATAATTGGGTTTTTACAAGTGTTCAGTACAGTGAGCTCCAGAACAAGAGTGCTACACCTGCCTATTTAGACATATGCTGGCTGCACTCGTGTCTCAGAACCCATTTACTCTAGATGGTATTGCTGGTTTTGCCTGTTGGTGCGTCTGAGGTGAGGATTTCCTGATAAGGAAAAGGAGTGGAGTTGGTTTGATTCTAGAGGGGCATTTCTAGGTGGAGCTGCTCTAGGTGGAGCAGGTTTCCCCCTCTCTGTACATAGCCCACCGGGGGGAGATGAACACCAAACTTCACTGAAAGAGAAGCATGCCAAGGATGGTTTGGCTAGGCCAGCCTTTCTTCATCTGAGAGGACAATACCTGGTGACCACCCCTGTGCATCGAAATGAAGATCTGAGTGTGGGTTGTTTCTTGTACTCTTGAACAAAGAGCAAGGCAATCACCATATTTTTAACTTTCTTCTGCTATACCATTGCCCTAGTAAAATGGTGTAGGAAAGAGAATAGTAATGATACTGCTATGGATTTTCTAAAACCTTTCTGCCGGGATGGCTTGTGGCTGTTGCTGTTTGATTTAACTGTAAATTGTACCTTCTATGCATCTGGGTATGTCTGTGTGGATGAGTCCAGACACATTTCAGTTCATTTTGCCTCAACTGAGCAGGTTGTTTGGACATGGGACCTCTGCACTTTCTAAAATACAACAGTGTTGAACTGTGCCTAAGCTGATGACCTGGCTGAGAGGAAAAGTTTCATTACCTTGACATGGGTGATACGGTAATGGAGTTACATTGCCTGGGCTGGAGGTGCCTTGACTCCTGCCAGTGTGGAAGGGTTGGCAAAGGCATTGTCAGTAAATAGCTATAGAGCGACATTCTCACTTTCAAGGGCAAGTGTGTTACTCATTCCAGTCTGGAAACTGACTGGTTTAAAAGACTATTGAGATGAGGTGGTTCTTTACGATCAAGAGACCAATAGAAATAAAATAAATTAATAAATAAATAAACCCCAAACAAACAAAAAAAAAAAAAACCCCAAAAAACCCCCAAACCAACAAAGCAGCTTAATTTGTGACTAGTGGCTGCTACAGAATTTATTCTATAACTTTCTTTACAGTGTCACCCTAGTAAAATGTAACGCAAGGAGGCTATATTTGAACTCATATGTATTACAGGTTTTTGAGTATGTTCAAGAGCAGGAAGTCCTATTTAATGCTTGTTTGGGGCATCAGTCTTGTTCCAAACCTGTTAGTTTAATACTAAGTACACTTCAATCTCTTTTCAACTGGTATAATTTTCCCAGGAGTGATTATTTTTAGTCAAGCTTTTCAACTGAAATTGGGAGCTTTCCTTAAAGCTTAGTACCTGACTCAAACAACTTAAAGTGTTTGTCATTCTTAAGAGAGTATATGTTAGGATAAACTTTCTTCCTTCTCCTTTCTTCTTCCTTCTGCTTTTAGAGGTCTGAGGTTTGTGTTTGTTTGTTTTATGTTGCGTCTTATCATCAATCAAATGATCAGAACAGATAATTTGATTTTTAGCATATACCATTTCCTATGCATTAGTAAACAGAAGAAATGGGGAAAAATACTTACATGTAGATTTTACCTCATTGTAGCTCTCTCTTTTTAATGGCAGATCCTGTTCATTATCCAGGCACACTGTAGTATCTTATGCAGCAGTATGTCTGTGTCTTTTACTGTTCTTTGTATTTGCTTGCCTGAAATCTGCTGGTTTCACAGTAATGGCAACAGTTCTGGTTCACTCTTTGGATAAATAGAGTATCCAGAATAAAATGGACATGAACATCTGAGGATGAAACAAATTGTTGACTTTTCCTGAAGGATATATTTAGCACTTCCTTAAACTTCAGTTTTATAGCCGAATATACTGGATATGGGAACTGTCTTGACTGAAGACTGAGCTTCTCCTGCTGTGTGATTCTGATACCAGGGTACAACTGTGCTAGGTTTTTACAGATGTGTCTATGATATCCAAAATACAAGCTGATTGGGGATACCTAGGAATATTTCACCGTAGGTACTGTCATGTTCTTTAAGGATTTACTTTTAACACTGTTAACATCAAGACTACAGTCATATCCATTTTTTTTGTATTAGTAGATAACAACAAAAAACCCTCAAGTTGGAGGGAGGACAGTATTTCTCCCCCCCCCCCTTGTGTTTAACATAGCATAGCAAAATAAGCCAGGTTGGCAGGGCTTGATGTAGAAGACTTATGAGAAGTTTTCGATTAACTGGAAAGTCCTGTAAATGTCAACTTTGAAGGTAAAATAGCTCAAGTTGTACACGACATGTTGTAAATAGTTGTCAGGCATATTTACATTTGATTTTTGCCATGGTGTTTCTGGCCAGCTGCTGATTTTTGGAGCGTCACTAAAATTGCAGATGTGGGATATTTTGAAAGACTTTTTTGGAGGTTGAATTTTTCTTTGTTTGCTCAAGAGATGTTCTTTGACAAATAGCACAAATCTGCTCTAGTGAATGGTTGTATAGTTTATCTGTAATAATTAAGTCTGTTTGCTAAAGATCTTGTCTTATTATTTACTGTTTATTTGATCTCAAGGACCACATTTATTAGCTTGGAAAGTATGGGTGAATCCAGGCTCTCACCACTAATTGTTTCTCTCTGAGACTTTTATCCTGATCAGTGAGTTTTATGTTTGAAGGGGTTTTAATGTAAATTTATATGGTAAACCACATTAGTTTTCCAGTACATCCTGTGATAAGCATGTTTAGCTAGCAAAGAACCTCATCTTTGATCTTTTTCTTTCACTTCTGTGTTCAGCTGCTCCTGAATAACATCCTAAAAATAAACTAACTTTACTGAGATCGCTTGTTGACATTTATATTCAGTGAGTCACTGTAGTGTGTTGCTATATGATTAAGATCTATTTTGGCTTTTAATCATACATCCATGTGCTGTACTCTCGAAAACAAGTAATTGAATGTTGACAATTCTGTTTTCTGTCCTATCAATTTATTGAAGTCTGAATTTCTGTATAATACTAAACTTAGTAGCTGTTGCCTTAATATATCAGAGCTGAACTACAGCGTATTTTTGTTGCAGTGAAGGCTCAACACTTACATTGGCAATACCATGGATAGTTTCAGTGACCCAGTACAGACTGTGTAATAGACTAAAAAGGAATTTTCATTGATGTGTGCCAATTAAGGAAACTTCTGGTACTTTATGAGAAGAGGACATCTAGAATCTAGACTTCAGCTAATTAATTTCAAGTGACGCAGACAGGAGAGATCTTTCGTAAGACCTGTGGGGATTTTAAGTAAGATTTTTGTGCATGTAATATTGAACTTTCTGTAAAAGGATTTTAGGGCTGATATAGAGGATAGATAAAGAAAATCAAGATATCATTTTCTAAATGGCATATATGGCAATTTATATACAGTTTTATATAGCATTTACTATTATCCACAGCATTTGCTGACTTCCGTGCTATTTTGCGATAAGCTGGTGGGTAGTTTTTGTATGTCCATGATTCCATGGTTGTTTTTTGTATGCCTATATGTGTATCCCCTGAAAAGTGGCAGCCGCAGGCATTCCATGTGCCAACACTGCTGGTGTGGCTGCACACAAGTTGGGTCAGAGAACTGATCAACTAATCAGGTACACATTGAGAGTCTGGCCTGAGGGCGATGATGCAGTCTGCCTGGGATGGGGATGCAGTTGGAGAGAGATTTCAGCTGCAGCTTGCACTTAATGTTGGTTAAATTGATTGTGAAACCAGCCCTCAAGGCAAACCTATAAAGTCTATGTGTACTATGTTTTTGTAAATAAATAAACATGCAGTGAGGAAAAGCTAGTGCTTCTTATAGAAGGCTTATTACAGTTGCCTGAATTGTCATAGTAAATGTTGCTGTTATTCGCAAGTGTGAATCAGCAAATGTGTGTAGGCAATGCAAGGGAGGCTTGTTTTCAATAGTAGTTCTTTTTCTGAAAACTGATTGCTTTTAAAACTCAACATAGAAAAAAAGTAATTAGGAATATATCTTAGAATTAATTGGACAATATAATTAAGATTAATGAAAAATCAGTTAGTCTATCATGACTGTATTGATTCCACTAACACTGTTATTCTGTAGTTAGCTCTCTTAATGGTCTGGCTTGCTGCTCTTACTGAATTTTCTTACCCAGTTGCATCCATCAGGTTAAATCAGTGAGGAGGTAGAGACCATGATACGTCTGTATGCCCATCTCTGAGAGTGTTCTGGGTCCATCAAAGGCTTGGTCAGAATTTTCTGTGGACGTAAAATTCTGTCCTGGCACAGTTTAAGGCAAATATCAACATTAGTTTCTTAGTAGGGGATATATTTTAAGCAGCTGAAAGATTCTTGGTCTGAAACCAGAAATTTTTCTTCCATAAAAAAGTCATACTGACTGAAAAGTCCTGAGTCACTTAACTTATGGTTCACAGTTAATGTAGGACTAAGTAATGGTGTTTTCCACTCAGTATCTTCTCTGCTTGTTTGTTTTAATTCTTCTATGGGCGCGGCAAAGTATCACCAAAGTGGGTAAAGATTAGTACATTCTTAACCTTCAGAACTCGGGGGGGTTTGTTTTGTTTTGTTTTTGTTTTCTTCTCCTAAGCTGGTTTATTGCAAAGATTTCAGACAGTTACACTTAACAGTTTAAAATCAGGACATACTGCTTCATAGAAAGTCCTGGAAAATTAGGGAGCTATGTGTAGGAAAACCCTTGTAAAACTGACTAATTCTTTACACCATGTTTTAATGCTGTACAACATATTTCAAGATAACCAAAGTTAATGCAGATGTAAGATTTATGTATGTATGTAAGAGGGTCCTCCCCATCTCAACTATAAAAGAGTTGCTGCTCTGTTGTACTAGTGGCATTATTTCATTAACATTTTGATTTTCTACTTACAAAACTTACTGCATGGAATCAGCTTTGTCCACATTTCTTCAAAACAGTTTTTAATCATATATTTGTACCTTGCAGCTTTGCTTAAAATCACACAAATGGTGCAGATTCTTAAATGTCAATGCAGATGTATGTATTCATATACTTTTCATACGCATGGTATAGTATCTCTGTTTACAGTGACAGTAGGCATGTTTTGAAGAGTAGACGATTAATAGTGGGGGATTTTTTTAAGCAGAAGATTGTCTGATTTGTCTGGCTAGTTGATTGCAACTTCCTGTTAAACGACAGATTGTTTCAATGTCTGTTTTTACCAAAAAGTTCTGTTAAACACTGAGCAAAAAAAATGTATCTTTTTTTTTTTCCAGTTTTAAGGAATAAAATTTTTTTTTAATATCTATTTGATACATATAGAATGTAGAGTTTTAATTGACCAGTATAAAGCTTTGGGCTTTAGTCCTGTATGTGAAATGTCAGCATTCAAGAATCTCTGATCACAGAGCATGTGACTAGGTGATGGCAGGTAGAATTTCTCATCTGTTGTCAGTGCTCACTAACCTAAAGGAGCCATGCAGACACTGACACCATAGTTTTAATCTTGATCAGACATACTTTAAAAGGCTGTATTAGTTTGTCAAGAATTAAATCCCTCTTTGAGGAATACATGTACATTAAAAATCTGTAACCAGTTCAACTTCTGAACAGTATGCAAGTAGCAAATGAAAGAAACTACAGAATGAAAGAAAAATCACCTCCACTTTACTGTATAAACAATGTTTATATAAAGCATTGCTGAAGTAATAAATCTTCATATTTACGAAACATTCATGTAATAGAAATAAATGTCCAGCTGATAAAGAGTTTGGGTTTAATAGCTTCATTTATTGTCCTATCACTATCCACAGAACTCAGAATGTAATAAATTACTCTCAGAAGTAGGTTAACTGAATTATAGTTTAATGCAGTAGTGCTGGGTATAGTGGAGGAGTGATTACCCTGTGCCTGAACACTCCTGCTGGCTACTCATTAGAGGAAGGGACATTGGATTATTTTCTGAGTATCTAGTTCTGAAGTCTGTGATGAAGCAAAACACTTTTTTTGGGGGAGGGGGCTTGATGGATTTTCTTGTATTAGTATAGCTTGAAAAGAAACAGTCCATTAGAGAGAAATACAAGGTAAACTGGCTCAATTTCTCCTTTGGACATGGACATGTTGAAGGCCAAAGCAAGATATTTTTAACTTGAGGGATGGAATAATTTTAATAATAAATTGCAACTGCAGTTACTCATTCTTTTTCATCCCATCCCTTCAGTCTTTGTAATAAAAGCTGTATTTCACCTCTGATTTAAACAAAATCATTTTGTAGCAGTAATTCCCGTTTGGTAGTAACTTTTTTTTAGTCTATTAGCCAACTTTACGGTGTTACAGAAAGTGTCCCTGCCCCAAGAATTTGTTATCTGAAAGACAGAGAAGAATTACACAAATCAAGAAAAAGAGGAATGATTGTGGAGGTTTCTTGTTTTTAAAAACAAATGTAGGGTGGTGGTTGTTAAATAACAGCCTGGTGTATGTGTTCCAGGGAGTAGAATTGAATGGATTGTCTTGAAAACTCTTACGAATTTTGTTATGCAATTTTTCCCACACATGACTGATGGCATCTGGCAGTTCATCAGAGAAATCAGCTGATGATATCTTCATGGGTACACAGGAAAAGAAAAATAGCAGCAATACAAATGGTCAAGGCTTAGTCAGAGTAGCTGCAATATGGAACGAGTGGCAGTGAGGTGTAGACAGGAAAGGAGCTCAGAATGATTTTGGCATGAGCAGTATTTTGTAAACTGAGTTATCTGGAGCAAGTCTTCATGGTTGTAGCTAAACTGATGTCCATGCCATGCACATGTGCGTTACATAAAGACTTTTTAATTATAGAGTGAGTGTATTAACTGATATAGCAAGTTGCCAGCCATCATGTATTTAAAACCAATTTTATCAACCTGTCCTCTATCTTAGCAGAAGGTTTGAGACCTGACTATTACGTGGGTTTTGGATTATCATGCCCCAGACTTACATATGCTTGAGCTTTCAATACTGGCTTTTCAGACTGAATTGTTACCTGTGAAGTTTCCTTCTACTCCACCATTATATTAAGGCCATTGCTACCTTTTAGAATACAGGAAACTCAGTTGGTTACACTATTGGTTATTAATTTTTCTCCAAGTCACAATCACAGTATTTTCTAGGGCAAATAAGCCTAACATTTTGCTTTGAAAAGAGATGAAGAACATCAGTATGGGCTCTTCTGCTGGACTGTTCTGCTGAACTGACCAGCAGCTGTGGGGATGGGCACTGCTTGACCTGCTTCAACTGGTGTCAGATACTCTTACTGTGATAACATGGGAGGTTTTGGCCAGATGGTGTCAGTTATGGAACAGAGATCTGAACTCAGGAAATACAGAAGTTAAGGCTTGATTACACTGTGTTAACTGTTTATCCATACACATTATATTAGCAGCTCTAATTAATGATAACAGGCTATTTTACAATCGAAATGTTTAAGATGTGACTGTACTTTGCTTTCTGTGCTTAAACATGATCTTTGTCTTGTGCCCTGGATTCTTTGCTCTAATGACTTTGAACTTAAAATTGCAGAAATTTAATCAAATTTGCCTCGTGTTTCAAAAGCAGATTAGCCTTTGCATTTTTAGTTTAGTTTTTTTCTCCCTAAACCACAGTATATGGTAAAAGACCATATTTACATGTTATATTGAAAGCTTCTGTATTTCTCCTCTGCTTCTCAAAGGAAATGTTGAACAGTTCTGAAGTAACCTGATCTCCCAGTAACTGGCATAGTTTGTCTCTAAGAATTATTTTTTTGATTCATTTAGGTTTCATTTTACATACTTTGTATGTTTGTTTGGTAAAATGCCTCCAGCCAGGCCAGCTTTTATAAGTAGATATAATATCTCCTATTAACCATGGGTATCATTAGGTGAGGTAGACTAGCCTTTTGGAGACACCAGCCCTTCTTCAGGTGTGAAAATGAAAGTTGCCGCTGCTGCTCCTCAGCCAGATAGCATCTGCAACAGTTGCTCAAAGTGTAGGTAAATGAAACCATTCTGATAAGAAAAGAGAGTTGATGCTTTTGAAAGGAGAGGAAGAGCTAACGGGGTGGGAGGAAAGGTGATAGGGACCCAGATTTTTACAGGAGGGAGAAGTTAGTAGAGGTTGTGGCTTCATAATTGCTGTAAAAAAAAGATCTTTCTTGCAGCCATGATTTTTAATGTCTAGAAGAAATAACAGATACTACCTACAAGCTATGTAGTTAACCCCACCTGGAGTACTGCATCCAGCTCTGGAGTCCTCGCTATAGAAAAGATAAGACCTGTTGGAGAGGGTCAAGAAGGGCTACAAAAATGATCAGAGGGATGGAGCACTTCTCTTAAGAAGACAGGCTGAGAGAACTGGGTTGTTCAGCCTGGAGAAAGCTCTGGGAAGACCTTATTATGGCCCTTCAGTTCTTAAAAGGGACTTGTAAGAAAAATGGGTAGAGACTGTTTAGCAGGGCCTGTTGCGATAGGATGAGGGGTGATGGTTTTAAACTAAAAGGGGAGATTCAGGCTGGATGTGAAGAAGAAATGCTTTACAATGAGGGTGCTAAAACACAGGCACAGGTTGCCCACAGAGGTGGTGGATGTGCCATCCCTGGAGACATTCCAGACCAGGCTGGATGTGGTTCTGGGCAGCTTGATCTAGTTGAAGGTGACCCTGCTCACTGCAGGGGAGTTGGACTAGATGGCCTTTGAAGGTCCCTTCCAACCCGAACTATTCTGTGAGTCTATGAGTCTATGTGCAAAACTGTAGTCAACTCCAGACAGTCATTTGGCACTCATATTCCATTTTCAAAGCTTAATTGCATATGGGTTTAGGCTTAAAGGACTTGTGTGACCGAAAACCTAATATTTCTATCTACTCCAGTTGATCTAATAAGATATGCTACCTGTGCTTATAGGCTTTGTCCTGCCTGAGTTCATAGACCTTTATAACTACAACAAACCACCGCTGCAGTTATTTTTTAAACTCACTTGTAGTTCGTCCGTACTCTGGAAGAGACTTATTTTACTCTGGTAGTTGTCTGAGACCATGTGTGAGAATACTAAAAGGTTGTCTTGGATGATTAGCCGTTCACTCTTTCTTGACCACCATTTTGCATTTAACACAATCTGCTATTCGGGTTAGCAGGTTACGCTTGTTTTTCAGTGAGCTATGTAGACATAATTGTTATTATCCCAAAGATAGGCCCATTGTATTGTCACTGGGCCCAGAGCAAAACATGCACTTAAACTGGCAAATTTAGCTTATTTAAGGTGCCAGCCCAATTTAACTTTTCTTGCATTCACACCAAATGCAGCGCTTGTATTTGTGTGTTGTTTCCAAGCCAATTATTTGCATACGTTTAAAAAGCAATCAGATCTGGTCTGTTAGGTCAAGATAATATGGGCATAAATGTACGTTCTTACAAATAAGCTGCCCTAAAATATAAAGTAGAAAAACAAATGTAGTGTGAAATGCTATGTAAAATGCAGGCATGGCATAATTAGCAAAGGACAGTAGAAATTCTGTTTGTTAGGACTTGAACAGTAACAGTCAATTAATTTCTCACCACGGGAAACAGCAAAGCATTTAACAAAGAAACGTCATCTGTCTCTACAGCATAAAGACTATGCAAAGAATCACAGAACTGAGACAATAGATCATGAGTCACAAATTAAAAAATACGTAAGGGACTGATTTCGTATTTCTTTGCAAAGTAATCTCTATCTGTACATTTTAATAATTTATAGATTTTATGAATGATACTATTTTATATAAAACAAGCACATATGCAAAGCACAGTTAGGTATGCATGTTGCAGTAAATAACATGTACAATGTAACTGTAGGCTTGGTAACCTAGGCAGAGCCGTCATTATTCAAACTAACTGTATAAAACTCAGATTATCAGTTCAAAGTTACCTAGTAAGGATATGATTAATGTTTCTTCCCTTCCTTTTCCTCAGTACCAGAATAATGGAAGTGATCTAATTTGGATAAACAGAGAGGCAAAGAAGCATTGTGTTAAATGCAGAGAGAAAGCAGCTATAAAGAAATCAAGAGCTCAAGCGCTTGTAATAAAGTCAAATCATATGATAAAACATTTAGCGCTTCTACCAAAATAATTTGAATTACCCCAAGAAAGCTTTGGTGACAGTGTAAACTCACTAGGCTCCGATTTAGGTTCCTTTATTGAATTCCTTGTATTGGATCATGTGGCTATCTGACAAGCTTATTTTCAGTATATAGACAGTAGAACCTTTCTTCTCCTATAGTAGGCTTGATCTTGCATCATTAAAGTTAATTGCTTTACTTTTTAATAGGACCAGGATCAAACCCCATGAGAGGATACAATGATATTCTAAGGGTAACACAATTAAGGGAAGAAATAACATTATCTGGAATTTCTGGCTTACTTCTCCGCAACTTTTCCAAACATCACATGTCAGGGCTGTTGGGAAAGGTACAACTTTCCATTTAGTTCCCCAGAGCATGTGGGGATCTGCTTAGCAATTTTTTTGAATTGGGGTTATTTTGAGAAAGGCTGATGCCAAATAGATATTCAGTAGATTTTTAATAGCTGTGCTAAGTTGGATAATTTTTGGTGGTGCTGCTTTGTACTTCTGTTTACTTTACATTTTGAAAGTCCTTTTACAAAGCATACAGAAGTTTGTATTACTCCTCTGGTTATTTGGGACAAAAAAACCCGAATCCCTTCCCTCTTCTTTTCCCCACTCAACAAAAAACAAACCAGACCAAACTAAAACAGGCAAAAAAGGAAAATATTTGGCCTTATTTAAAATAGAGAGATGGAGACTAATGTAAATCAATTCCAGAAACAGTGGATAAGGAGGGAACAGGGAGAGGGGGGAAGAAAGTTGACTCTGCATTGCCTCTTTTACCCACAGAGGAATGCTGCCAGCAAGAATATGGACTTGCTGGAAATTAAGTAAAGCAATCCTACTCGGAGCACTAAAAAAAATATAAATAAGTATGTCTGAGTTGCTTGGGTTTTAGATGTTTTTTATATCTGCTCCTGGGTCAACAGCAACACAGTATTCATTAGTCATGGCAATCCAGTCCAACAGTCATACACTGAGTGTAATACGCTTGATCTAGGGGTGCTGCAGTCAGATATGTGCATATGAATGTTGTCCAGCAGTTCATGTTTAACTTTACTGATTTGTCTTTGGTTTGCATGTTTACAGATGGTTGTTTTCTTCTGCAATGTTTTAAGACATTTGTCCACTTGAAGTGTAATAGTGGGGAGCAGTGGCAGCTTCTTGGAAATTATGAATGCCCCAAAACACTTGGAAATAAGAGGTTGGAAATAAAAATCCTGAGGAATTATGGAGTCAAATGCAAGTGAACTTTAGGGTATAAATGATGTGACACTTCACACTAAATCCCAGGCTGCAATTTAAAGAAGTAATTTGGATTCTATTGGATATTCGTAGTGTTTGGGTTTTAGTTTTGGTTTAAATTCCCCTGCTTCATTTTCAGTAGAGCTCTAGTAGATTTTAACTTTTTTCTCTGTGGGGATACTGCTCTGCCATTGTAACTTAAAATGCCATCAGCTTCAGCTGCAAAGAATTTTAAAGAAACATTCGACTTAGGGGTAATTTCAAAACAAGAGAAAGAATTTGAAAACAACCCTTCATATATGCTCGGGAGAAACCCATTACAAATATTTAATATCAAATGACTGACGTCCAGTGCCAAAGACATGGTGGGTTTTGATTGGTATATCTGCATATTAAATCTTTGTTCAGTAAAGAGTGTTGCATTATGTGTGGTAAGCAAAGAAATTTTAAAGCTCAGTGAATTACTGATTTTTGGTTCATCTGCAATTAGGTATCCATCAGCGTTCACACACACACTCTCCTTTCTGAAGCACAGCCTAGTACTAGCTTCAAGTGCCATTCTTAAAACATTCTTCTGGTTAAAAAAAAAGAAGAGAGATAATTTATAAATAATGGGAGAATTATCTCCTGGGGCTTTGCCCAAAAGGCTTCTGCTTAGGGTGCAGGCAGGACTGATGAGTTCATTTAACAGATCACTGTCACTGAAAGGGGCTGACTTCTCCCCTGCACCTGAGTCAGTCTAGCCATTTGTCTGATTTCTTGGTGACTTGATTCATTTCACTAAGCTGGTGAAAAACAAGTCACACACCCCCCCCCCCATGCTTTGGGGTTTCCTGCCTGCTTATTAAACTGAACCGTCTCGCTAAAACATCAGATGAACAGCAGACAGTCTGAAGGACCAGCTCCTTTAGCGAGGTCTTACCTTAGCCTGGCTGTCTTAAAACTACAGGCGAGGAATGACTGCGTGGTACATAATTTACAAGAAACAATCATGTTACTTCAGGTAAATACTCTGTAAAATCAGGCTGGGATACCAGTCAGAGGTCATGTGTTTTGAGTTGCAGTAAAAGTGCACAGGCGTTCTGCTGCTTGTTGAGTATTTGAGCAAAGAGGGAAATCAGTAATGAGAACATAGAAAGGAAGTGGTATAACTGGGAGATAAAAATGAATACAAGAGCTTAATTAAGAGCAAAAGAAGGCATAAGGTATTGAAGGAAGGGGTGGCTTTTTTTCCTCTCCTAAAAATGGCTCTCAAAGACAAATATTGCCATTAAGAGAAGCTGATCTAAGTGTCTGATAGTCCAATGGAACATGGTCTTCCCCAATAGTGACTCCCATTTGCCCTAACCTTTACATGGGCCCAAGCAGCAACGTTGTACATTTTTCTTCTGAACACACGTATTCTTAAATAACATTTAGCCTTCTCAAATCTAGTAGCTCCATGCTTGTATTGCTTCATTAGACTGAAGAGATTTAAAACATAAACTGATCACTGAACAAACGTTTTATTAGTTAAATGGGAGCTTGCAGGCAGTACTTTGCTAATTCTGTACACTAGTCACTTCACTTCTCTAATCTCTAAAATGTGTGTGTGGTAAAATCAGCTCTTGCCAGTTCTCTGAAGCCTTGCAAATTTAGTGAGAAGCATGAACGACAGCGTGCAGAAGCCGCTTGGCCACCAATCTCGTGCTGGAGAAAGGAGGTCACTGTGCAAACTGGGCGATGAGTGTCTTCTGTGAAATTTGAACGTGGAACCCTGTCCAGGATGGTGACTCACATAACACATCTTCACATGCAAGCCGTATTACAAAGGCACCATGGTTTTGCTTTCCTCCACTGCCCTGTATGTCAGCGAGTTCAGCTTCTCAGTCTTGTCTTCCAACTCTTTAGCTTGCTGCTTGTAGTACCTATTTCTAGACTTACCTTTTCAGAACAAAGTTGTGTTTGCTGTGTGGAAAAAATTCCCAATTCAATATGTCACCTTACCACTGTCTGCAAACTCTGCAAGCTATATTAAAAAAAAGCATCCTGACTTTCTGCGCAGCCATTGCTCTATGTTGCTCCCCCATGTCCTGAATGTTGCAATCCCTGGTAGGAGATAATATCAGGGGAAGGAGAGGATGAACATTCTGCAATACTGAAAATGTTCCATTGCAGTAAGAAGAAACTGGTGTTGCTTTGCCACATATCTCCGTTTATTGATGATATTAGGGTAGTAGTACTGAAGCTAATAGTCTCTTGAAATTTTCCCTTTCTTTCAGTTGTCCAAACTGCAAGTTACTTTTATCGGGGGTTTTTGTAACAGAAAACATGTAGCTTTTGATTCTGGTGGTATTATACCCTTTCAAATATCAGTATCAGCAATGCCACTTTCAAATTAATGGAAGTGCAGATGATTGAGAACAAAGGGTTCATGTGATTTAAATGGCTTTAATCCTGGATTATTTCAGTCAAAACTCAACCTTAAAATATCGCAGTACTAAGTGGAAGGGTAATGCTTGGGATTTTACTGGTTTTCATAGTAAATGACAATGTATTTAACTTTTGTAAAGCATTTATCAAGATTTACTTCCTAACAAAGGTTATGATAGTATCCAGTTAATTCCATTACTGCCAGGGTATGTTATCAAAGAGGGAATTGAATCCGAACACTCTTCCTCACCCCTTGAAATACTGTTAGGTCTGCTTATTTCTGATTCTGATCTTATTTTTTATCTAGACTTTGCAGGTTGTGCCTTGCACTTTGTCACAAAATCCCTGTCAATCTTAAATAGTTGGCATTTCAGAAAAGGTATTTTATAGCCTTGTAATGCCCAGTACAAACTTTCTAACCTCTTAAATGAGTAACATAATGACTGCTGTAATGCATAGTGAATTTTGGTGTTTATGGAAGTATAGTAATTGTGGTCAGTTTTTATTTTACTTATCTAAATGTCGTAAGTTCAGCTTCCTTTTGAAGCAGCTGTGTGTGAAAAATATGTGTTTAAAAATGTTGTGTGCAAAAAGTTTTGAAGTCTTACTTAAAAGTTTTGACCTTAGTTTACATGTTCCTTACTAGCTTTCTTTTGAGCCCTTAAGGAATGTCACCTGATTTATCTTACTAACGTTGCTGCAGTAGCAAGTCTTCCATCTGAGCGAATTGGAAAGTGTTATCAAAAGTAAAAACTACAAAAGGAGTTTCATAATACTCTGTTATGGTTAAAGCAACTTTCTTTAGTTTGCATCCTGAAGCTTATTCTGCATTTCTTTTAATTCAAAACCTCCTGACTAGATAATGTTTTTGATGAAAAGTTTATTAGATTATTAAAGATTTGGCTTTCTTTTAAGTTTCTCATTCTCCTCATCTAGAAATAGTTGCCACAAGAAAAAGGTGGCATCTGATATGCACACTTAGTAGACATCAAATGATTTTTTCGTTAAAAACTTGTTTTTCTGTCCTGCATCCTCTTCTCTGATGAATTCAAATGTGACATTTTCCTGCTGATACAAGGTCTGGGCCCATCTGTGGTTGAAAGGAAGGATTCAAAATAGGGGAACTGCCAACAGATAAGTAATTTTGCCCCTTTATACAAACACTGGAGGGCTTGGGGGAGACAAGGATCCTAGAACTTTTTCAAGTAGGTATTACTGGGAGATCTACTGCAATGAGAAATGACATTTTGAAGAAAGTAAAAATGTTTACAGAAGTGCATCTAATTCTTCCAATACCGTAACTTGAAAAACATTTTCATTTTAGAGGAAAGGCTGGGGAACACCGGCTCATCAGGTTCCTTGACCTGGATTGTTGCGTGCCGTAGCAAATTGAAGTCTTTTCCTTGCCATTTTGTATAGCCTCTAGAAAGCCTGTGTCTTCCCTGTGGATCAATCAAATGTGGATTCAAATCATTAGCTTTTACTCCTAGAAGTATGAATTTTCACTAGTCACACTATCTGATATAAGCAGTAGTTCACCAAAAGTAAGTTCACCAAAGTGAACGTACAGTGTGACAGTTACTAAGGGATAACTTCTAAAATGGAACTAGTAGTTCTTGCTTCAAAAAGTTCAAAAGTTATGCTGAATTTAACTGTCTCAAAAAATTTAAGCAAAAAACTACACAAATGAACACACAAAAAACCTCCAGCCTGGAAGTGGCACAATAATTTTGTGACAGGAGCTGTGGGAAGGCCATTATAAATGCTTATTTTTCTTAGGGTCAGAACTTGTCAGAAGAACCAAAGCACAAACAAGAAAAGCCCCAAACAAATCAGTTCTGTACTATGAAATGTAAGGTTTTCTACCTAAAGCTAGTGTTTCCAGTGAAATTGGTAATTATGATTTGCAGATAAACATTTACTTATTCTTCATCTTTCACAGGGTCTCTTTTGTTTACAGAACAGGCTAAAAAAAAGCTCTTTAAACCACTTTACATATCTGTTAACCTTTTGGATGGAGCGTGTTGACTTGTGAAGCCAAATCCACCAACTAGTTCTTAAAATACTCAGATTTTTAAGAAATATACAGAAGATATTCAGTGTTATTAGTGTGTTATCCTGAGTTACTGCTTTCAGACTACATTAAAAAAGCAACAGATAAGTAAAATTAGCTTGTAACCACTCTAAAGCACTGCCTACGTGTAGCCTAAACCTCATTAATAGACAACACAAAATCAAACCTTTTCCAGCTCCTAAATGTAGAAGGAAAAGTAAAGTAGCCTAAGTTTTTTTGGGTTGTTTCCCCCTTTTTTCTCTTTTTGTATGCTAAAAATGGTAATATTCTGAAGCCTTGTGTAATGTCTGCTCTGTGCTTAGACTGCTATTTCTAAGTGCAATAGGGATAAATGCAAAATAAATGAAAGAGTGATCAGGAAGCTAAAGACAATATCTTAAAAAAGAATCCTTAATGCAGCTCAGCTTTTTTTTTTTTCAGGGCTGGGAAATGAGTGAAATTAAACCCCTGGAAGGAGTTGGTTCTCATTTTTGCATCAGTCAACATTACTTTGGGGAAAACTCCTGAATATTTTCATTTGAATAAAATGGGAAGTGTTTTCAGCTACATCCTATTTATTTCTGGCTAAGGCATCAGATAAATGTCATGTAACCAAATAACTAAAATCCCCAAATCTGACTAACCATTTGCTATTTTTGAAGTATAAAAGTTAACTGAGTGGTGAAATGTTTTCTGGACACATGTTATTAGGATATTCTGGAAAACCTATGGAATGATTTTGGTTCTCATATTTTAATGCAATAAGTTTCAATTTTTGTATGTTTTAAGCACCTTACATTTTTAATTATTAGTACATATATATTTTTATTAATATTTTTCACACATTTTGTTGTGATTACCAAAAATAATGAGGCCATACATGGAAAAGATGTGTGGTACAATTTGCGATACACAAGGCTTTTATCCAGATTGCATATATCATGACTTAATTTACTGCAACTTCACTGTAATGAGATTGGTTCATTTCATACCTTGTAAAGAAATGAACATTCTTAGCAAGTGATCAGGAGTTGATTGATATTTTGTCTTGATGAAGGAAATTACAATTTTTAGGCATTGTGTAAATGTATATAAATAATAACAACAACAATTTCCATTCATTATCCTGTAATTGAATACGATATTTAACAGCTTCAGTAGTGATGAGCTGATAAGCAGTAGCTTGGTTTGTTGGGGTTTTTTTCAAAGTTAAGCATTCCAGTTCTTATTTAATAAGTCTGCAGACTTGCTGTAGATGGTCGTTAAAAGTATCTACAGGAACCTGTGTGATGTGTCTATGCTTGGGGGAGGGGTTGTTTTTGGTTTGGGTTTTTTATTCATAGAGGAACACTGATGTAGAAATCAAAAGCTCGGAGTAAAAAGAAAACACTTGTTTCCAGAATAGCAGAGACTTAAAAAAGAAGTCTTTGAAAATTTGAAAGTAGTGTGGTTTGTTTTTATTGTGAAAACTCTCAGGAAGAACAATTCAGAGTCGGTGCCATTCTTCCCGGCTGAATGGCGCTTGGTTTGTGAAATGGAGCAGCTGCGGTAGTTTTAGCTTGGCTCACAAAACCATTTGCTTTTTAATCAAGAACTTCAAATTCTGTGGTGGTTGTTCGTGATGGAAGTGGCCAGCTATGCCCTGTGAGACAGCTGTAGTATAATTGAGACAGGGTATGTGAAGCAAATATAAATGCTGGATGGATGTCTTAAAAGCAGAATATTCAGTAAACTGCAACTGAATTTTTAAAAGTATGAGAAGCATTTATGCAGGCAAGAATTTACTACATAATGAAATATTTTATGTATAGCTATATTCTTACATATATTGCATTAAACAGGGCTTAAGTGTTCAGCATTAGCATTCAAGTTATACAGTGCAATAATCCAGTTTTTGGTGAATTGTGTATAACTGCATAATGAGAAATGCCCCACTTTTCCAAAAACATCACTACAAATATAGTTGAGTTCTTTCTTAAATTGTATGGGATGTGCTTTTTGTCTGAATGTACATATGCGTGTCATATGCTTATGCACATGCTTTTTGAAGAAATAAAGATGCTTATATTTTATCAAATGGAATAGAAGGCTACTGGAGGCACTAAAAGGAGTCGTTAATCTTTGGTAGCAGTTACAGCAGTTGCACATGTAGCAGAACTTTTTTAAACAAGGTAAGTATTGAGGAAATAAGTGCTCCAAGCCTCAGACTGACAGTTTGGTTTAGAAGGGAATTTTCTAAGTAGGAGTTTGACTCAACCAAAAATCTCTTGTTTCTCATCACCAATCAGAAAGTGCTGCCCATATGGTTAAAAAAAGGGAGGTTGAGTTTTAACATTTTGTAGTAATTTTACAGTCACAGTTAATGACTTTTGAAGTTGGAGTGGCTAGTTGTATGTATGATAAACTATACATTCTGTATATACATGACAAGTTTGTTATGGATTAATTATACAGATCAGAATGTTCCAATCTCTCCAGACAGGCATTTTCATTCTCTTGCTCCCTTTTACACCAAGTTTAGCTTAACTTTAAAAAAAAAAGTACTGCTCCCAAGTAATATGAAGATAATGGTCCTTGTGGCAGAGTACGATGTTGCTCCTGGATGTTCTCCTTTGTTTTCAAACACTTTGTTCCATTTTATGTTTCTAGTGTGTGCAGTCTCAAAGTTCTTTGATGCTGGCTAATTGGCGGG
Source organism: Myiopsitta monachus (assembly GCA_017639245.1). Classification (NCBI taxonomy): domain Eukaryota; kingdom Metazoa; phylum Chordata; class Aves; order Psittaciformes; family Psittacidae; genus Myiopsitta; species Myiopsitta monachus. The sequence continues at coordinate 6,593,470 of CM029919.1, forward strand.
GGGGGGGGGAGGTAGGAAGGCAATGTAAAAGGGTTAATCTGTTACACTGGTATTAATGAGTCAGCTGGATCCCTGCCATTCTCTTGTTTCTGGTTCACTTAGCACCGATTAGCACAAATGACAGTTTTGTGGGAAGCAAGCTATGAGCACGGTAGGTAATGCAGACCTCAGATGAGAACAGCCTGGTCTCAGGTTAATACAGGTAAAGAAATCCCTGCCATGTGGGTTCAGATAAGAAAATAATCTTGTTTTCCTGCTGGACCCCTAGGAACACTAAGAGTGTTGGTAGGGCTGGGATATTTTAAGCTAACACGTGGTAGATCAAAAGGTGGTCAGGTTGTTTTTTGAACTCCGTTCTCTGATGTGCTGCTGGGGATTCAAGCTTTGGATATACTCACCTAACACCCATGCATTAGAAGATTGTGAAAGAAAGTCATTATTTGCATGTCTATGCAACTGAGAGTCCCTTTCTTAAATCCAAGACCACTTGTGGCAAACTTTTGAAGAGGTTAGACTGGGTATTAATGTAGCAGTAATGTCTCTATTGTCTGTCCTGAGATTTTAATCTGGGACAGTAATAAAGAGACTTTAATTCTAAGATTAATTGTATTTTTGTTACTTTTGATAGCAACTCTTGGTGTAAATTGATTAAAGAAGCAGATGCAGAGAAGGAAATCATGCTTCAGAGCACACATGTAGTCCAGTTATTTTTTACAATGTTTCTTACTAATTTAGAAACAAATTCAAGCAAGGCAAACTCAATCCCTCTCTTAAACCTTTTTTCAACATATACACTGAAGTCCAGATGAGCTTCAAGTCCTGCTCCTGGTGCTTTAGGCTTTCATCTTCCCCTGATTAAGGCAGACACCCTTGTTCCCACCTTATTCCTTCACTGCAGGCATCATTTCACCTGCACTGATGCATAAAACACGCGCAGAGTGGCTGCAGTATGGGATGAGCCTCAGGTAAGTAGAGCAGGGTTGAAGTGTCTCTTGGCCCAGAGCGTTTTCTTCCCCCCGCCCCCCAGATCTGTTCAGTTGTTGGAATGCTCTTAGAGACATGCTCATGTCCCACATCTGAAACTCTTCTTGCTCTAGCAGAGGTTTTTCTTCTGATTGTAACCTTTGAGAACAGCTGTCTAGGTTCTGTATAAATTTCATGTTTGAGAATCATAGAAATCATGGATTAGATTCCTTATAGGTGTGTTTGATTTCAAATATCTTCCTTTGGGAAAAATTCTTGCCATTTAGTCACTGGATGAAAAGATACTTCCCTGCATGTGGAGTAGGTGTTTAACATAGGTGCCCCTCGTTACATTTTGGGGAAGCCTGTTAGCAATAGCTGTGTGGAGAGATTCATCTCCTCACTTAGTGGTCTCTTGCAGCTCTTCCTCTGTCCCGATAAATCAGCCCCAAAACATTCTGTGCCTTTGCATACCATACTTACATTTTGACAAACTCAAACCAGGCACATTCTTCTAACCTTCAAGTTGCTTAGAAATTTTGAGACTGAAAGTTTGGTTGGTTTTGAGGCATTTTTTCCTAATTAATCCCTTTGGGGCAGGACAGTAAAGCAAAGGAATTTCTTCTAACCGACAAAGCTTTAAAGTTAAATAGTGTGGAATATCTCAAAGGCAAAATCCAATATGCTGTCTTCTGCCATGCCTGATCTTACTTATTTAAGAGTTGTTTGGTCGGTAGGGTTTTGCGAGTGAGGATAATCTGATTTTATCAGCTTGCTGCCACCCAAAAGGAAAGGTGCTAGTTTCCTCCTCTTCAGTGAATCTTACTTTGCTCCAATCAGCTCAATCCCCAGAAAAAGGTGAATTAATAAGTGGGAAGTCTGAGGCTTGTCAGAGTTAATGCAAGGGCAGGGTCTTCCAGTGAGGAGAACAGGAATCTCCCTCGTTAGTGGCAGTGAGTGATTAGACCAGCTTGTGTGGGGAATGACAGGAGCAAACACCTCAGAGCAGAGGGTCCACACACTTTGCAGCATTGAGTTGGTCTGACAGCAACCTTGTAGAGTATCTGTACTGCTGCTGTGCTTCTGTGTATTCCCTTACTTCTCTAGGCAGTAAGCTTGTTGCCCTCGCCTCTTCTCAAGGGAGATAAAAAATCCATCGCCTTTGTCCAAAGCCATGGCCTCCATCTGAAAAAGTGGGTGTCATTTTGGCTTGGGATTTTTTTCCCCCTTGTAGTTTTCTGCACATCAGGCTGCATGACGACTGGGCAGATCACATTGTGAGGACTTAAGGTTTCGAATATAGGACACGTTCCCGAGTAGTGCACACGTAAAGCAGTAGCTGCATCATGGAAACTGAATTCTCTCTTGTTTTATGGAAATCATTAATCTGCTGTAGCAGCTGCCTATCAGATACAGGAGTTCAGGTCTTTGTGACCTAGAATTTCATCTACCAGTTTTTCAACCAGCTGAATAGGTGTGTCAGGTAACACAGCCCTTTGTGCATGGGATGGGCTGGCTCGCCGGCTTGTTTTACAGGGAGTCAGCAGGGTAACGCTGATCTGTGCTTTTCTCTGAGTACTGAGCTCAAAATGGAGGTGGTAAGGAGTATGGCTAGAAATGGGAAAGACTATAAATATGACTGCTTCAGGTCTCATCCTAGCAAAATTCCTCATGTTCAGGGTTCAGGTGGGTGCATTTTAAACAGAATATATAAAAAATGCATGACCTTACCTGCTTTTTTACTGCTATACCCACAAAAAATCCAATACTTGGATGAATTCTTTGCATTGACCAAGTAAGATTTAGATTTTTCATAAAATTACTTTCCTCACAGTAACTCTTACAGCCAGTTTAGGTAAGTCCTGAAAGAGCTGTCATCCAGACTAATGCTGTTGGCTTCCACAGGCAGCTCACTGAACACAGCAGTTCAGCTTTGTGTAGTGGGTGTTCACTTATATGATTCCTGGGGGCTGGCAAAGTTAAAAGGATTACAAGTTTCTCGTGAAGAGAAAGCAAAAAGCAGAAAACTAGTTGCATTGTTGACCCACTAGGAAGAAAGGGAAGAAAACTAAAAATACTCTGGTTTCCTACAGCTCCTCCAAAAAGGAGCATTTTCTAATATAATAAATTGTTTGGGGGTTTTGGTAGGTTTCAGAATTTCATAGTGTTTTTGATATGTGGGTGCTTGCACACCTTTCACATGTCGATTTGTATGTTATCTACAGTGGTGACTACATTTAGATCCAGAATACTGTCTTCTGGTTTTGTTTTTCACAATGGCAGGCAAGGCTGGTGCTGTGATACGGTTTGATTCCACAGGACAGCTGAGCCACTTAACTGCCTGAGGAATAGGTCATCCTCCTTCTTGCTCCTGAAAGCAGGATTACTCTCTGTCACCTTTGTGGCAGCTCTGCCAGCTCCTTGGACATCTCTGATTTGGCTCACAAAACGGGCAAAAAACTAACCTAGCAAGAAAGGGAGTATGTAGCTATCTTTATTAGCAGTTCAGTGAGCTTAGGTGGCTTGCAAGATCTCAGGAGGCTCTGGGAGCCACCATCACAGTGGAAATAGTGGGAGCGCCTGGGCTCTTGGGAGAGGCAGAACTGCTCCTTCTTGGCAGCACTGAGCTGTTAGCCTGACTCAGCCAGATTGTGAAAACTCACCCTTAGGTAATAGTGTTCACACTGTTTTCACACTGTTTGACTGACAGCTCTTCAAACAGTAGCCAGGAGGGAGTTACCAGAGTACGCAGCTTGTTTTTGTAGGGTGGCCTTGTCTCTTGTGTTTTGAAACCCATACTTGTTCTATTCTAATCGTGTTATTGCATGGAAACGTTCTGCAGAAAAATTACATGCGCAGGGCAGACTTGTCTGTGAACGACATTGAGCAAATAGATAGGGAGCCACAGAGCCTGGAAAAATCTGTGCTTCAGCCTCTGAGACAGTCTGTCTATTGGATATTGAGGAATTCAGAAACCTTTGTACTTGTGGTCTGCTGAGCACTGGAGGCTCAGAAGCCTAAGGCAGAGTGGTCCTTCATCACTGAACATCCGGAAGTTTTTCTTAGAAGACCTGGTAGCCCCATTGGTGTAGCTGTCACATCACCATGGATCTTGAGTGCCCATAAGCCTGAAGTTCTCTTGAAACCCTGGCTGCAGAGTTTGAAACAGCCATAGCTCACCCCACCGGCTCCCCAGGGCCTCTGGGAAGGGAGTGGTTGCCATCTCACAAAACAAGAACTGCTCTTTTCTGAGCACTGCCCGTCTGCCTTTGTGCTCTTGAAGCTGATATGGTCCTGCATGGGTGTTTTGTTGTTTGGGTTTTTTTTTTTTGACAAATTGAAATGTTTTGGTTTCAGCTGGAAAATGCCATTTCTGTGCAGAGTCTGGGGAAGGGACTGATGTACAGAGTAGATGTAACTTGGCATAAGTGTTGTTAGCCCTCAGATGGTTCCACACAGTTGACAGCTGATGATAAAAGTTACAGCTGGCTGTGACCTTTCATCATTTTCTCTATGTTTGAGAAGAGTATGGCGTGAAGTCCTAAGGAACTATTCAAGCACTGCACAATTACTGTTTTTTCTCCTCTTTGCTCTGTGGGCAGCGTTAGTGTCACTTTTTGGTGCACATGCAAACGTTTGGACATTTCATTGTAAGACACAGCCAGAAACCTATCAGATGGACTTTTACAGCCGATGCCATTGTATCTTTGTAAATGGATATTTTAACATGGTGGGCTTCTTTAGACTTTTTAAACTAAATTTCTGCCTTTGGAAGTTCTCATTCATTTTCCCCCCAAAAATACCTTTTGTCCTGTTCTTCAGATGCTTCTAAGGAATTCTGCTAGTGCTTTTTTTTGCTGATATTTCAATTTTATTTTTCCTAACAGATCTCCACTACTGCATTTGTGTGACACAAAAATGCAATCGAAGTTCCAAACCACTAGTCCAGAAGTACTAAAAAACTCTGAATATGTAATGCTATTTATCTCATTGCCTTTAAAATCAAGCAATCTAGCAATAATATGTTGACAAGAACATTTCCATGTTGTTTACATACAAGTCAAAAGTAAACCAGAAGTTCTATAATGTAGTTTCTTCTACAAAGCTGGCTTTAAAGTAAAGTTCCTAGAAATACTAAACCAGCTTAAAGCACAAAAGTAATAGGAAAATAACACTTTAATCCTACTTAATCCACATTATTGACTTAATGTGTTCTAATAAATAAATAAATAAAATTATGTAGTCCTTTAATCATATGTGTGGAGCCGCTTATTCGTGAGAGAGGTCTGATCCAAAGATTAGCTACTGTGCTGGTTTTTTCAGTTTCTGAGGACAGGTTAAATGGATAGTGTTTTATTTTGTGAGGAGATTACCTGCTTCTTAACCTGTGTTTTTTGTTTGTGTTTTTTCGGGTTTAGATCCCTTTTCCAAGTCTGAGCTAGCTCAAAAGATGGTAATGATATAACAGAATTAACGGTGTAAATTGAAAGTAATATTTCAAGGGGTTATGGAAGCAGAGATATTTTCTTTGTTTTGTTGAATAATGTATTGAGACTGCTTTTGGATATAGGTTTTCCCTTTTTTTTCAATATTCAGAACCTTTGTGTAACAACTCCAGCTATGTTTATAAACTTGTTACTACACGAAATCCAAACAGAGAGTTTATGCTTCCTTTTTAGAGGAAAACAAACTATGTTGTGTTCTGAAATATTCTGCAAGCATGTGTCAGAAATGCAGAAGCTGCAGAGGATGTACCGTAAGGTTTGCTGCACAGTGACATATGATTGACAGGCTGCCATCTAGAAGATAGCTTTCAGAAAAGTTTGGGGAGGGAAGCTGTTTGAGCCACTGTATTTGTAAACTTCCTGGTGGAAGCTTAGACGTTAACTTTCTGCTTCAGGTATATTGGTGCCAGTGTGTCACACAGATAGATAAAAACTGTGTATCAGTGTATCTGTATAACTTTGTGCGTGGTGTTATATATTAAATTGATTCAGCTTAACTTTGTTTCAGAATTGAGTGGGGCTTCCATGCTCCTGAGAGGATGGTGGCACTTTATGTACGGGATGATTATTACATTGCAGAAGATTTCTTGTAATTATGTCCCATAAAAGTGACCTTAAATGAGTGTCCTGTGCATTAATTCTTCTCCCACTACGTATTTACTTTCTACTACTTTCAGAGTTTCAAGAAGATGTGAAAAAAAAAAAAAAAGAAAAAGAAAGTAAGTTCATAATAACTAATGTGAATGTTGTAGGCAGCTGCTCAGGCAAGGGTAGTTATTGGGATGAGGTGGTGTATGATCATCTGCTTATCACAGTGCATCCCACAGTAGCTAGTGGGACAAAGATGTAAGTAACCCAAATATGAGTAGGCTGAGTGATTGATTTACAATTTTTTCTGTGGGTTTTCCCTCTCCTTCATTATTTAAAAATTGTTTATTGTTTAAAGATGACTGAAATGCTGTCAAGATAAAACACAGCTTTCTTTAGAACAGGAAAAGCAATGAAGTTCAGTTTTTCAAGGGCTTCCTTGAGTATCTAGTCATAGAATGGTCTATATCATAGACTATAGAATCATAGTCTATAGAATAATGGAATAATTGAACAGTTTGTGTTGGAAGAGACCTCAAAGGTCATCTAGTTTCAGCCCCCCTGCCATGGGCAGGGACACCTTTCACTAGACCAGGTTGCTCAAAGCCCCATCCAACCTGCCAGGGAGGGGGCAGCCACAACTTCTCTGGGCAACCTGTTCGACTGTCTCACCACCCTCATTGTAAATGATTTCATTATCAAGGACAGAAGATTGATCATGTAAATCTTATTCTTTAAGTAGCCATCTTATATTTGCATTATTTGTTTTCTAACATAATTTGCATTTATGTAGCAAGCTTCATATGCAAATATTAGGGTATCAGCACCTCAGTTTTTGACAGGAAAATAACCTTAATGCATGCTGGACCTACTGACATGTGAGTTATACAGTGCAACCAGGAGACTGAGCAGGCAGACTGCACTGCAGATTTCAGAGTGCTAGGAAAATCTCTTTCCTCGTCAAAATTGGGTTCAATGTGCTGTTTTCATTCTAGACAGGATTGTCTCTAGAGCTACAAAACGAATAAAACAGGAGGAGGGGACTCCTAATCTCATAGTTTAGTGAGGTTAGTGAAATAATCTTAATTTCATATTGAAAAGTTGAATGTTATAATAAATATTTACCTTTTGAACAACACCTGAGCAATCTGAGGTAGGATTTATAGGTTAGTTTTCACTAGTGACAAGAAAATGATATTGCTGAAATGTGTTAAAGGGAAGGTTGCTGGTTGGCAGTACCCTGCCTGAGCTGTGCTATTGTCTTCAGCTGAGTTTGTTGTTGTTACTAATGTTTCCCCAAAGCCTTTTACCACTCATCAGGAACTGAAGAAGTAAAGATTTTTATTGTTGTGAGATTAAACTTGTTATCATCCTTCCAAGCAAAATAAGAAAACACAGGAAGGATTGTGAAGATCATGACTGTTATATTCTAATTAAGGGTAAAGAAGCAAAGTTAGACAAGAGAAACAGAATAAATCAAGGTAAATAGCACTGTTTTTGCCTCCATCCCTTGAAAAAAGCAAAAAGGATCTAGTGGAAGTCTGTAACCATAGAAGAAAATCTTGCTTGCAAACTGCTGCTTCTTTTACATTTGTTGCATACCATCCCAAACATACAGCAAAATTGGATTATGCTAAGTGTAGGCATCTATCACTGCCCAGGAAGGAGATTTGAGAGTGAGGTGGAAAGTGAAGAGATTATATAAATTAACACTAAACTTCTCCAAATGTCTAAAAATTCTAAGGGTTTTCTTGTTTTATTCTTAACCTTAAAACAATGTACTTATTCTGTGGGATGATTGACCTGGTCTAGATGACCATGACAATAAGCTGACACTCAGTGATTATAGAAACAATGAATCTAAAAAAAGAAAGTAATCAAGTCCATAGAACTCTTCTTTTTCAAAAAAGTATGTTAAATGGTTTACTTCCCCAGAAAAGTATGATTCACTTGGGCTTAGAAGGTCGCATTTGTTTTGATGGGAAGAGAAGGGGCTTATCTGACAGACGAAGTGAATGACAGGAAGATTTAAAGGTTCTCTAGGAGTCTCAAAGCCTGCAACTTCATGCATGTAGAGACTGGCCTGTGTCATGCAAACTATGCCTTCCAGGCATTTTTGCAGGTTTGGTTTGGTTTGGTTTTTTCCTAGGGACAGTGTTCATGATAAATATTAATATTTAATCAATATGCTGGGGCTTATCTGCAGAAAAGTATCAGTTGAACAAAGGCAGAGTACTGAATAGTTTTGAGGTTCTCCCTGAGGCATTGGCACACATGCCCAGTGAAGCATGAATGTTGGATCAGACGACTTAGAGGACATACTCTTATGTAGCTTTTGTTTTCAACTTCTAATAAAATGATTGAACACGTCATAAGCCCTTAATTGGATCTGTACTATGTTTCAGTACTAAGGATGCATTGAGTAGCAGATAAGTCATATCACTGGCTCATTCCAATAGCAAAACTAGATAAGAAAGGTGTGGCAGCATCCAAGGTAGTAAATTAGAGTGGGATTTCCAAATAGCAAAATGGAAAAGTGAGATCTAAAGATATACTGTGGCAGAGTGTTCAGTGTGTTTGTGGGCTGCTTAGAAAGGCTGCTATGCACATATAATGGAGGAGAGAGTACTTGCATGGGTGCATCACACCAGTAAATCAGAATGAAATTGCTCCTTAGGATTTCTTTAGGCTTGACATGGAAGTATTGTAAGTTAAATCTAAAGTAAAATAACGTTTCATCATAGGGGATCGTGGCTCATGGATGAATGAATTCTACAGCTTTCTTTGAAGATGACTGTGGAGCTGGAGGTAGCAAGTAGTAGAGGGATAGATATAACTAAGAGATGAGAGAGACTGTGGAACCTTCATCTTTGGAGACTCAAAATTCAGCTGGACAAGCACCTGAGGAACATAGTTTCACTTTGAAGTTGGCCCTGCACTGAGTTGGAGGTTGGACTAATGTGACCTCCAGGGATTCCTTTGAACCAGAATTTTGCTATGATACTCTTCAGCTTTTGATTCATCAGCTTTCTGAAAAAGTTGGGCACCTATTGAAACAAAGACATATGCATGGGGGTCAGGGGAGTTGGAATGACTTAGCCTCAGTTAATTGGTTGGAGGTGAATTTAAACTGTATAGGTCCTTTGTTCTAGGCTCCAGGAAAGCTTTGAAAGAAGCTAAAGTTTTAAGAAATACAAAATAAGTGCAGAAATAAAAAATATTTTTGCAATCTTAAAAGGATGTAGATCTGGGATACCAGAATATATCTGGAAATTTACAGCAGCCTCTCATCCTTTCATATTGTTTTTCTTTTGTCATCTTCCTAAACATTTTTGGTTTGGGGTTTGTTTTGTTTTGGGTTTTTTTTTGGTGGTGGTAGCGAAGTTTCTGTAAGGGAGTTTTTAATTCATGGTTTTGCTGTGATCTCAGGAGTGGGATGTGGGTTGAGAAGACCCTGACAGAATTGTTTAGGGAAATGGAGACTCTACATTAAGATTGCCTGCAGAAGGAGGGGATACCAAAGTGAAACTGGGTGGAAATTCAGAGTGCCACTCCCATAATCTTCAGTGGCATGTGCTATAGTTGGATTTGCTATTCCTCTTAATTGGGAAAGGACTGAACCTTGTTGCTTCATGTCTCTAAATGCAAAAACATTCAGGATAACGTTTACCTTATTAGTTTCTGCCCTCCCTTCTACATTTTGAAGAAATCAGTTTTTCGGGGTTCTCAATGCAAGTTTTATGTAGATTTTTCTCATGGTTTGTTAGGATAATTAGAGGAGATACTGGTAAGTTCTACTCCCAGTCAAAAGTTTATTTGTAGGACCCCTTAGTACCTAGGTATACAGGCACTGTTGAAACTCAGTATAAGGCTGTCAAAGATTTGCCATGTGCCTGCTTAGGCTAACAGACCTCTGATGAAGTATGGGCTTACACACACTTCCTTCTCATTCAACATTCACCCTTATGCAGAATAAACTCTTAAACTCTTGTTTTGCTGAAAGTTGCAGATGTCAAGAATCTTTTTTGCTGATGTATTGGATTTTTGGGGGGTATTATTATCTTGCTGAAATGAAACTGCTGTTGATATTCAAAGCTTTAATATGAAATCAGGATGAGGTGACCTCAAACTAGGATGACTTCATTGTTTTGCCAGCTATACATATTCTTATAAGACTATTAATGTCTTGGCCATGTGGTCATGGTGGCTAATGAGGATTCATGGGTAGGTTTTTTAGCATTAATGCTAAATGGAATGGTTGTCTCACTTTTAAGAAAAGAGAAGAGCTGCCTATCCATTAATGTCCCATCTCTCATATTGAAGAAGACAGCAACTGGCCAGTGCCTTATTTGATTCAGATAGTTCATTGAATGGTCTGTTAGTGAGCAATGGTAACTGCCAAATTGCTTACAGTTTATTATATTTTGCTGTAATTGTGTACAGTCCATTCAGGGGGGTCGGACTGGATGATCTTTAGATCTTTTTCCAACCAAACCATTCTGTGATTCTGTGCTTATTAGCAAAGATTCTAAAGTTCTTCTCTCTGTTGTCTATTAATTGTCTTGATCCCATAAAATCAGCACAACATTGTGTTCTGGATTCTGTCATCAGTGATCCCTGGTATCACGCCACTGCAGTCCTCAACTCACTCACATGGTAGGAATTGGCTGGTAAACATATTTGACTGATAATCTGAATTGGCAGCTCAGCCCTCTTTGGTACTAAATGTAGCTACGGATTTTTCTTAAAATGAACCAGGGTGACTGAGATGAGGCTTGAGAGTAGAAATGGTAGTAAGGAGAACAGCAGACACTTTTAACATCCAGTGCTGCTTGCCCATCTGCTGCATGCACAAAGAAAGGAAAAGAACTTTTTACTTTGCAGTAAACTTGCAGTGGTGCTGAAAGTAAATGGAAGCTGTTGTACACCCTGGGAGTGGGTGCTGGAGAAACAGGCATGGCTTGGGAGAAACTGAGCAAAAACACTTTTCACCCCTGCTGAAGGAACTGGAGGATATTTAAATGAAGCTGAAGTGGAGCAAGACTCAGAGAAGGGATACTATCAAACGTCTTTACACAGAAGTGCGATTGTAGGGACACCTAAGACTCAGATGTTCAGCAGGGAGGGAGAATTACAATACCTGTTAAATATCTCCCTATATTGAAAGTGCTGCCACTATCGGCGCACTGAAGTGTGAAGTTCTGTTAGTTTATTCTGGAGCAGGGTGACTTAAAGCTGGTGTGTCTGGTCTATCTTTCTTCCTTATCTCAGGGATAGAGGGGAAGATTTATGGATAAGAAAGAGGTGTAAGTAACTGCAACAAAACCTTGATACTTCTAAAGAGTCAGCCTCTCCTGGTTTTGGATCCTACTAATCCTCTCTTAAGACTTTTTGTCTTTTTGCTTCCAAGTAGAAGAAGTTAATGATAGCAATAAAGAATAAAGCAACTCACTAAGGTGTAATGGAAAATAGCTATTTGAAGCTGAAGGTGGCATTTGAAAATATGTATTTGGTAGCTCGTTACTGCTTGCTGTGTTGCACATGCTTCACTGTCTCACAGGGTTCTTGTGCAGACCAGAACAAATGTCAGTCTGTTTTAGAAGACTCGAAAATGTATTTACAATTGGTTTTAATTTTTTAGGATGAGGGTGGCACCCACTTTTAAATGCTGTTGATAAAGAGACTACACAGCTTGAGGATAACAAAATGCTAGAAGAGGAAAGAGTATAAATAGAAGTGCTTCTTCCTTGTTGAGTAGAAGCCAAACTTGTGGTTGAATCATTCTATATAAGAGTTCACAGAGGTCCAGATAGGCAGCTGAATGCAGATTTCTGATGAAACCGAAGATTCCGAGGGGGACGTACATAGTAGATGCTGAAGACTCAACTGGGTATTTCTTTCCTGTGCAACACCTGGCTGCAGTTCTTGGAAAAAGAAGATACCAGTGGAACTCACGGAATGTTGGTGTAAATCCAGCACCAGCTCAGTGAAAGGAGAAACGTATGTCTGACCTTTGAGTGCAAGCCCATTTATTTGGGCCTGGAAGAGGCTTACTATAACTTAAAAAGATCCTCCCAAGACTGAGGATTTGAAATATGGGCTTATCTGAACAGTAGAATAAATATGTCTATTGCTATCTTTTCAAACTTTAAAATATTTTTCCTTTGATAAGTATGGAACCATTTTGCAGCAATAAGCATAATATGTTTTTTTCCTCTGATAAATTTTCATTGTAATATACTGCATATTACAGGATTTGTCATATGTTTAAACCATATTACACTGCATGGAGTGTCCCTCATTTCTAATTCTTGTAGGCTCCAAATAGTATGATTTTTTTTAGATACATGACTTAGATTTTTTTTTTCTTTAGTAGGAATTTTATGTCTGAAACTTTGCATATGCTTTCAACCCAAGGGGTATACGAGCCAGAATCTGTTTCGTAAAATGAATAATTTTGTCTGTTATCTCTTAATTAAAATAGAGAGCTTTAAACTTGCTCTAGTTCAAACAAATTATTTCAAGAAATCTTATAGCCTATGTTTATACAGGAGGTTAGGCTAAATGATTGCAGTGGTTCCTCTGGCCTTATCTGTGGGTATATTTGCAGTTCAGTTCTGATGAAAGACTCTTTTGGGGAGTGATGGTGAGTATTTGGTAGCCCTTCCTACTAAGGTCATGTGTTTGTGAATTTGTCAGAGCCAGGTTTCAGTTGCTTAGTTTGGTGACATTGTGGCTCTATACCAGTTTGCGTCAGGATTGAGTAAGGGATATTGTTTGGGTTTGTTGTTATTTTCCAGGGTGTTCTGGGGGACACACGACACAGATACCTGGTTCTTTGGTTTTCCCCAAAGTCAAAACCTGTCTTTCAGAATGTAAGAAGTGCTTAAAAGAACCCACATTAATTTCTGCACCCAAAGGTCTGTGCTGTCATGGGTTGTCTGTCTGGTGTTTGCCTTCATATCATGAAGGTAGATGAGAAGAGGAGATTGCAGTATTGCGGTGGAGAAGAGGAAGAGCCAGATCAGAGGGAAGCATCTGAAGAGCTAAGCCTGAAGAAGGAGAAACTGTGACTTCCAGTAAAGGGAAGAGATAAGAATTTAGGTCAATGGGAAACCAAGGCAAGCTGAACAAAGAAAATAAACTGGGGGTGGCTAAACAAGATGGGTTAGCTTTGGCAAGGTAGATAAGGTTGGGACTGGTAGAGCTGGGGTGGTACGTGGGAGTGAATTCAGTATTTGGACTAGTAGAAACAAGGATGACTAATCTGTTTGGATATTTGAGATAGGAACCAGTAAAAAAAAACCCAAACTACACCAAAAATACTGATTTCTCTGGAAAACTATTCTATCCTAGTGGCTATCTTGGGCAGCTTGGTGTGCAGCTGCCTATAACCGTTCGAACTCCAGTAACTCAAATAACAGCCTATGCAAAGATTCATGCCTTACTCTTGTAGGACCATATATTTTTATTTTTGGCAAGGAAGAGCTCTGCATTGAAGTTCAGTTTACAAAGGCAATTTGAGTTGTGAAATACTATAGATGTTGCTACATTTTGACCTCCTTAAGAACTCATGACCTCCAGGAGTTGGATGTCAAAGTTCTAATTCGAAAAATTTCGTTTCTCTCCAAATGAGCTGTTCTTATTCTTCCTTTCCTGTGAGCACTTTTACATTTTTGACCTTTTGGTCCTGATTTCAAAGAAAGATTCTTTTTGTCTTAAGGAAAACTAATCACAGGAAAAAAATATATTCTGGGTAGCATTAACACACATGAATTTGGTCTTTCATTTTTTCATATAAAAACTTCTGAGTGCTTTCCCAGGAATGGTATGTAAAGACAATGAGTAAGAAGTTGGCTCCTGTGTTTCTTAAATCTCCGGTGTAACTCTCCTTCAGTATGTTTATGCATACACCCAGCTTCACCCAATATGAGTCATCTCACTGACTTCAATTAGCTGTCCCTTTGCTACTGACAGGCTGTGCAGTTCTTACACACTTGATGAGCCTTTGTCCAGCTCACTGCAGTCTACTTGGATCTTCGCAAGTCTCCATGCAGTCAGCATAAGTTCTCTTGACAAATCCTCATTTTAGGGAGGTGTATCCTGTGTAGTCTTTCATCCTACATCCTTGATGGAATGTAGGACTTGAAGTGACATAAAAGGTCATTCATCTTCCTTGTTTTGATAGGGTTGATACCATTTGTGACAGATGTTTCTACAACCTACCTTTGAAATCTTTCGGAGATGGACCACTGTTTAAAGTGACCATTTCCTTAGGTTGTTCCAAGTGCTTATATAGCCTTACTCCTGGAGAAATTGATCTAACCTAAATTAGTATGATTTAAACTTACTCTCATCCACAGCAAATGTCTCAAAAATACATCTTACTGTCCTCTTCATACATCTGTTAACCATTTTCATGCCTCCCCCATTTTTTGCAATCTTTCATTGCAGAGTGCATTCAGAAGTGCTCTAATAGTTTTTCTTTGAAGGCCTCTTCATTACAAATGTAAGCTAATGGTTTGGCATAATTGATTTCCATGGTTGTTGCTTACCTCATTATCTTATAGGTGCTTACAGATTTTGTTTTTCACATTATTGTGGGGTGGAATCAATGATTAACTGAATTCCCATCTTATTTGGTCTCACTCCTCCTCTCCCCCTTTTTTAAGGTGGTGTGAATACAAGTGCTTTGGAGTATTTTATGTAGAGAATTACTAGTTGACTGAGAAGCATTTTTCCATTAAATACATTTTTCCAGAAAAAAAATCTTGGAAAGTGTAGCATTAATAGAATTGATAGGCATTACTGATCTATATCAAAGAGGATTTATTGATGATACTCAAAATACACTGTTAGGAATAATACCTGAGTATTAAACAGCATGCCCAATGACTGCTTGTTTTCATAAGATAATTTCCCAAACATTGCATTGTACCCAGGAGACCCGACCAGGTTCTGAGGACAGCATGGAGCAAGCATGTGTGGACCTGAGTGTCATTGACTTCCAGGCTAAGGGGGCATGGGCAGAATCTGGCTGCTCTTCCCAACAACTTCTGCCAGGTACATCGGCTCTAACTAAACCTCAGGAGAAAATGGTGATTCATTTCTGATGGACACTGGCTTAGCAAAGGAGTTACACTACAGTAACTTGAACCCTTTCATTTAGAATTTCTGCTGCAGGACTTCTTAAGGATAGAGACTTTCAAAATACTCCATTACAAGAAGCATAGCAGTTCAAATAAAAATAAAATTGGAATTACATGGCTAAATCTTTCACTGGTCATTTCCTCTTAGAAACTATTTACTGAGTAGCACTATGTCCTGGGTTCAGCAGTAGCAGTCATTTTTCTCCTTGGTAGCTGGTGCAGCGCTGTGGTTTCGACTTTCAGCTGGGGAACAGCACTGATAACACCGATGTATTCAGTTGCTGCTCAGTAATGTTTACTCTGACCAAGGACTTTCTGAGTCTCATGCTCTGCCAGGAGGGAGAGGGAGCCGGGAGGAAGCAGAGACAAGGGCACCTGACCCAAACTGACCAAAGAGGTATTCTGTACCACAGCACATCATGCCCACTATATAAACTGGGGCAGCTACCCAGAAGGGTTGGATCATTGCTCGGGTTGGGCTGGGTATCAGTTGGTGGGTGGTGAGCACTTGTATTCTCTTCCCTTGTTGTTTCCCGTATCATTATTACTATTGGTGGTAGCAGTAGTGTTTTGTGTTGAACCTTAGTTACTGGACTGTTCTTATCTCAACCTGTGGCCGTTACATTCTTTTGATTCTCCTCCCCATCCCTCCAGGAACAGGGGAATGAAGGGGGGGGGGGGGGAGTGAGCGGGCGTCTGCGTGTTTCTGAGTTACTGGCTAGTCTTAAACCGCGACACACTAAAAGCAGGAGATAATCCTCAAAATCTCTACAGCTCCTTGTACACCCTCCCACCAACAAGGAAGATCAGAGAAGATAGGCTAGGTGGATATTTGGTTTATTATGTCTGAGAAAAAAATGCTCTTTTTTTTGTTGTTGTTTTACTATCTCTATCTTTAAAATTTATGATGTACCTTCTGTCTTTAAAAAAAAAAATTAAATACTCTTGTCTCTAGTTTATTGCTGTGATCTGCTCATCCTATAGATTGGTACCAGCTGCAGCTTTTGGGATAAACTGGATCATATGTCCTCAGTAAAATCCGGGGCAGAGGTAGCCACATCTTTGCAATGGGAGGAGGTTAGTGGCCAGCCTGACAAGTAGTCATTGTTCCAGTACAGTCAAAACCAGGCTATTTCTCACAGTATACTGTGTCTCTCTTTCAGCACTAGTGCACAGATACCCTCTGTATGGAAACGAGGTTACAAATAATGGTGCGCATGTTCTCCCTGCCTGATGTGGGACTGAGATGTGATGGACTCATGCTCCTGTTATTGCATTTGCGCCAGATACTTGTACTGCTATGTCTCTTTTGTTTGTCACTTTGCCAGTATTAGAATGTAATGGTTCTAGAAAGTGCAAAATACAGGCCCTGCATTTTATTTTCTTTCTTTTTTTCCCCTCTAAATTTTTCCCTTTCATTAACTGACACAGATTTATTCCTGGGTTTTGCAGACCACTTTTCAATGTTTTCCTCTTTTCACATTTTCGAAACTATAAAATGTAAATGTGGCAACAGAGTTTTCACTTCCCCAGGGAATTGTATAATCTGATTTTAGGAAGACTCAGGAGTTTTTCCCATTCTTTGTAAAAGAATTTTCAGTGATTGAATAGTTGGTTTTGTTTTTTATTTTTTCTTTACTTTGCCAGGTGACACAATTGATGATCAAAGTAGAGAGTCAAAGGATAAAACTTCATTTCCAGAGACCAAACCAATGTACAACCAACCTTCACAGGTAGGAGAATAATTTCCTTGTAGCGCCCATGATGAAACTTCCATAGCAGCTCATTTAAGAAGCATGAATGTCCTGCAGGAGAAAGTTTCAACATATTCATATCTTCCACAGTCTGAGTACTTACTCAGCCTTCCTTGTCAACTATCATAAAAGAAGCACTGCTAGTAATTAGATGTCAATATTATCAAGGCCTCCAATATTGGTCTGAAAAAGAAATAAGAAGAAGACTGGGCTGTATGGTATTGCTGAGTATCTTATTTTTACACTTAAGACATACAAGAACAAAAATATGGCTAGAATGTTAATGAGTTGCATAGAAGCATTAGTGTGGTGAGTAGTGATGAAAAATGTCAAACATTTACATCAGCCATTTATTTCCCCAGCTACAATTGTAAGTAACATGTTGTAAATGTATGAGTATAATAAACTGTCTATACTATATGTATGTTTGCTTTCTGTTTCAGGACTGTGTGGTTGTAAATAATCTGGACTTCTTTTTCTTCATCTGGTTTGTTTAATACTTAATTCATGTATACCAAAGAGGGCTTTTCAGAATATTTCTGCATAAGATGTACACATACTTGCTTCTCCTCCTCTGAAAATGTTTTTGCAACGAGTATGAGCTTGTTTTCCATTGCCAAGTAGTTTTAGGTATTTGCATGGTAACTGTGACACATTTTGCTTGGACATTTTGTGCTTTTGAGGTATGTTTTGTTTTGTTAGGGGTTTTGGGTTGTTGTGTGTGTGTGTGGTTTAGCTATTTTTTTCTCTTAACATCTATTTTCTCTCTCATAGCTAGCCTTGAAGCTAACTGTGTCTCTGTCCGTCCAGCTCTTCCCAATGCCATGTTAATATTTGTTATTGCTAAGTCCCTTGGTATATCAAAGGTGTGCATGATAATGTTGCATCTTTAAGAGTGGTCAACATGAGGGTGTGATTTCCTTTTTTAATTTCAAATTAAATACTGTGTCTGATCCAGAAATCTTTAATTCATCATAAGTAATGAGTGGTTTGCCTTCTGATAATGTGGTAGTATGAATTAATTAATCTGACTTCCAGATCCATGCACGTCTGAGCCAGGGTGTTTTGCAACCAAGTCCTGCAATTCTGAGGGAATATAATGCATTGATGTTGTGGGTACCTGCTGCACAGACATAGTTTCTCCTAATACGATATTCTCAGTAGGTATTCTGAATTGTATTTATTGTAGTGTCAGTGGTTTGTTCAGTTATATGGAATTTCAGTAAAATAGGAACTTGTGTAGATTTTAAGTGTTTATTAGTTAGAGGAAAAAAGCAAAGTTTTCAAAATAAAATAGCATATATTACAGTGAAAAGAAACCAAATATTTATTTTAACTTTTCTATTAAAAGGCTCATGTCACAAAAATATTGTACAAACTGGCTTGCGACAGCGTCAGTTAAAATAAGATACAGTGTTTAATATATCTAAGATATTAATTGCAGTCTAGATTTCAGTGTTTGGACTTCATGTTTACCCTAAGGAATTCTCAATTTCTCAAACTGAGTAACTGAGGTTGTGGATAATTCTGGCCATTAAGAAAGCAATATTCCTGTTTGCAGTGGTGAGTGTATGTTTATCAATTTGTGGGAGATCTTTACCAACTTAATACACTGCTTTTCCAGTTTTGCTGTGTACTCAGTATGTCATTGAGGCATAGAACATTAATTGAAATCATAAACTTAGTAGCATTAAGAGTGCTTCGTAAGCATAGTACAGCACATGAAACGATATTTGCTAGACTGCGAAATAGGATCAGATATTTGTCATGCAGAGTTGAACAGAGGAGCATTGAGTTCTTCAACTGCATCTTTCAATTGCTGGAAACTTGCCTTTATTTTTGTATATAAACTATTTTCACAATTTATTCGATGTAGACTTTGTGGGACATGGAAAGTGTTTTTAGAAATGTTATTTAAAGAAGAATGAGGTAATTCTTTGTTCCTGGGTCACTTCCTTATTCAAAAAGGAAGTGAGGTTGCGTGAGGTTGCGTTTGATTTTATTTTTTTTTTTTTTGAAGAAAGTATCTTCTGGAGTGTTTTTTGGTAACTGTTGTCGTCTTTCCAATTTCCCATTTACTTGGGTACTATGGGATTCGTTTGCTGTACAGTTACTGAATTGTCAAATACAGAAATTGGTATAATCTTGCTTAAATTATTTAAATTAATGCACAAATAAAAGTTTACCCCGAGATCATCTGGCAGCTACTAGCAGCATGTAACCTCTTGCAACAAAGGTCATATCTACAGTCTGTGTTATTCTAAGAGGTTTTGATATTGCATGTATGTAAGAGGAACTGCAGATATTTAGCAACTTGTTGGAGGAAGGGTGTTCTCAAAAGGCAGCTTTAGTCCCAATGTTTCATCTTCTGCTTCAGAGAGTGGAAACAGAAGCTGCTGCTTTGAACAGTCCCACGTGGAGTATCCTCTCCATCTCCACGGGTACAGATAGATGTTTGGGAGGGTCATCTCCCAGTGCTATCTCTCAGTCCTATGGAGATGTGTTGTCCGGCATGGTAATGAGTGCTCTGGGCCTAATCAAGCGTCCACAATGCCACTGAAGTTGCTTCAGGCTCGTGAACTAAAAGTCATATGCACGTTTAAGTGCTTTTCTGGATTGAGGCCAAAATGCTTAGCGTTCTGTAGTGCTGAGAACTTGAATTAGTGTCTTTGTGACTGTGAAATACAAAGCTTCTAATTTTAACTGCAACACCATCATCATAGAAAGAGATATTACAGTGGGGGTTTTTTTCATGCTTATGAGTTTTCCATTATTATAGTACAATTTCCAGATAATTCAATCTTTATCTGCTTTCAGTGGGAATTTAAGGCTATAGAAGATAACAGAAGGAAAAGGTTAGTTTTGATATGTGAAGAGCGCCAGAGACCCTAGTAATGTGATGGGGCTATTTTTGATAATGAGCTCTTCCATTGGTAAAGCAAATTAGTGCAACCATGTATTTTTGTCCTACTGTGAGAACAATTACATAGCATATCTATTAGGAGACATAAAAAATACTTTTGACAGATGGTATGGCTGTGAATTAGGATTTATGAAGATTATTATATGTCTGGTGTCCAGGACACCTGGGATTATTAAATTGATGTAAGAAACAAGAATGGCAACAACAAAAATTACATTTCTGGTAATAGCTGCAGTGGTTTGTATCTCCCTACTGTCACCTTAAGAAGCAGCTTGTGTTTATTTGATACTGCACTTCTTGACAATCCGACATGCGCTCTTTAGCCAACAGATGTCAGCAAATTTAATGGGTGAAAACTGTACCAGTAAAAGTATTAAAATAAACTACCAAAAATGAGAGCTGTCTTTAGATAGCAAACTAAGGTTTTCCTTGTGCTGTGTATTCTTGTTTTGGTTTTGTTTTTCTTTGTAGTCCTATTTCTCCCTTAAATACTTAATGGCTGTTGTCTTCTGTCTAAGGAGCTTGTTACACGTTTTCTAGGGCAAGAGAGAATCCCCAAAGGGATTGCTTAATCCATAATTATCTAATTTATATGTTGTTGTTATAGCCACTCTTAATTATATACCTTGCTGTGATACTTATCATGGAACGTAGTTTTCTTTATGAATTGAAATAGTTCTCATACGGTTCTTGTGCCCTTTGTTTTCATAATTTGCTACTAAAAACTGAGAATGTAGCAGACAGAAAGCCCGTGTTTCTTGAAGTACATTTAATATTATCTATGGGTTCCTGCATGTACTTATGTGTACCATTTTGGGCAAGTACGTAAACAAATTAGAAAACAAAAATTATATCTGAACTGGCAGATAATGTCCTCATTAAATTGCTCCTTTGTGAAGCAATATGCAAGGATTCTGGATAGGTGTAAATAAGAGTTTCCTAGGCATCTTGTTAGGGGTTAGTCAGTTGGAAAGACAGAAATACTATAAGGTATTTAATATCTAAGAAGAGATAATGGGAGTTGTAAGTGCACAGAGTAGGGGAAAAATTCATTTTCTTTTTATCCTTCTAGAGAAATTAGTAAGTATTGCTTAAGTTGATAGGCTTTTAAAACATCATTTTGAACAGATCACCTGATATAATTTTAGGGCATGAATAATGCTGGTGTTCCCTTGTTTTCTTGTTTTAAAAAAATACTTTCATGTATTTAAAGAATTAAACTGAAATTGATTGTTTCTTTCAGACTTGTTATTGCCCAGTTTTTACTAAAGCTTGGCTGTCTGGGTAGTTTTTGCAAGTTACTGGAAAAGGAGCTGTAACTGATCATGTTTGTTCAGTCACCCAACTCTTGGTTTATGGTTCAGAGGGTCCCATATTTAAAATCACAAGAAGTGAGTTCTGAGTTAGATTTACTGCATCATTTTAAATATCCCACATTTCCTTTAGAGAAGGTGGGTTACACTCAGAATTATTGGCCAATGTTTGTGATTGCTCCCTTTTGACAAAATATAGTGTCTCTAGAAAATGTTGCTGCTTAGATTGACTTTTTTTCTTTTTAAGCTCTTTTAAGCTAGAATTCTAGTCATGGCCTGGCTAGATTAATTGCTTGTCATATGTCATATTAACTCCAATATCTTCTTTTTCACATATAAAGCCCTTAAAGCGTGGTGGTCCATATTTTCTATCTTCTTAATTGGGTATGTAAGCAATAATCACTTAATGAAATTATCCAGTCTTAGAAGCGACTAGAATAAGGCTGTCTTGCAGCAAGACATCAAGCATGTACTTTTCTCTGAATGCTGGTACTGTCAAGAAGAAAGATCTTATGTTTTACTCTACTATTGTG
Organism: Myiopsitta monachus; assembly: GCA_017639245.1. NCBI lineage: Eukaryota > Metazoa > Chordata > Aves > Psittaciformes > Psittacidae > Myiopsitta > Myiopsitta monachus. Next base: position 6,615,198 of record CM029919.1, read on the forward strand.
TATGATCATAAGCTAAGCTATAGCAAGTCAATTTTAAACATTACATTTAAAGAAGGGTGACTAGTTTTTAATGTTTGTGGCTGCAATGGACATAACCTTTCTTAGCTCCCATTGTCCTTTGCATATACAGCAAATAGCTGGCAGTTCTCTGAGGGATACATGTACAGCCACATATCAGAACCGCATGCAAAGCGCAGCTGCCATTGATAAGAAAGGCACAGTATATGGTCATGATCTTAATGAGAATGAAGTTTAATAGCCCAGTCACTCAAAAGTATCAACTATTGCATATTGCAACTATTACTTTGCCATAGCATATTTGCTTTACAATGTTTCATTATATTGTCATGTTCATATCAATATCTGATAATTGACAAAAATACGTAAGAAGTCTTCTAAGAAGACAAAGTTCTCCAGCATATATGGACTAGTGGACTTAAGTCTGCCCTCAGCAGTTGGGTGACTTAGCGGGGAGGGTGTATGTTATATATAAATACATCAGATATACATACATATGTAAAATTTAGGCAACATGATTATCCATAAAAAAGTCTGCTTCTGCATGTCACGAAAGATTAGTTGCAATGGCCTCACAAACAACATTTTATAAACTCTGATTTGTCTAATTTATTGACCCAGGGTCAACCAGCAAGGCCTGGGGGTGTCTTGTAAGACTATCACCTTGTAGGGTTTTTCTCAGTTCTAAAGTGAATAGTTAGACTTGTTATCTGTGTAGCATGATGCACAGCTGAGGTTATTTCAGATACCTAGTAATCATAGTAACATCAAGAATGCTATGTCCATTGTCTTTTTCTTAAAGGGAAGCATTATATTTTTAGATATAGGGAACTGGAGTGAGAATTGTGAGATGTGAATTAATGTGGGTGTCACCAACTTCCTCTCTGAACTTAGAAAACAGTTTATTTTCAAAAACTAATACAGCACTCTCTTACAAAGCCCTTTTCTATAGCACTTTGCAAGTGTGAAATACTGTTAAACCCTTTGTATAACTTCAGTTAAGATTTCATTACAAGAAGAGCTGAGGAAGCCTTACAGTCTTTTAAGATGAGACTTGAATGTTCTGTTTGGCCAGCAAATACACATAAGCATAACAGATGGATTGGAGCATCCCTCCCTCGTGGTCAGTTTGTATGACTGGTGAGGTTTGAGCAACAGAAGACAAAATCACCTCCTGCAGGGAGATGCAGACACACAAGCATGATATATTTTCATTTTCTTAGTGCTTATATATAACAATGTATGTACCCACATGTATGAAGTTCATAAAGTAGTAAAACTGGCCTGATTGGCAGCCTCTTCATTTTGAGAGCTAGGCTTTAGTAAAGGAATATATGCTCCAAATAGTGACCAAGGCACATGTATCCAGAAGCACAGTTTGCATACCTCATTTAGTTTGGACAGACTCACTATAGGCTTGACTTCATTGCAAGCTTACTCAGTTGCATTGAATGGTTATTTGTAGCAGAAGAAGCTCAAACTGGGTGCCCAGATGTTCTCATCACATATTTTAGCCTTCTTCTAATTTTGGGATCTTCTGACCAGCTTAATCCTCTGATAAAACTACTGATTATCCTGTATCTCTTCCCCAAACACAGGCAGTCAGACTAAAAGCCAGTAATGCTGGCTCACTTTGCTGTTGTCAACAAATAGATTGGTCAGTCATTCTGCCTCTGGGAGCAACCCTTCTGGGCTCTCCAAATATGAAAATTGATCTCAAATGCATACATCACTTGATGAGACTGTGTGCTAATACAGCCTGATGGTACAGTGATAATTATGGTATGATGCATTAGCATAAAATGGTGGCTAAAAGACTGTGGCATAGGGCAGCTTATTAATAATTACTTTAAACACCAAGTAAGGAAAATAACAATGTCTTTAGGTTAGTTTTGCTGTCACTTTCTGGGGAAACAGAACAAAAAAAGCCCAAACAAAAAAACCCCACAAAACCAGAAACACAAAACAGCAGTGGGTGCTCCTTTTAATGGAAAGGAAATAGGATATGAAAACTGCCTCATTTCAGTCCAAAACGCTAATATTGATAAGACAGGAATATGTTTTTCTGTACTTCCCATCAGGGTGGTGATCCTTTCACCCCAATGTGCTGCTGCTGTAATTTCTGCCTTAAATGCCCAAAGCTTCACCACTCCTTAGTCATATCAGATTTGTGAAGGACTGTGCATTGGGTCGTAAAGTGAGTCAAATTTTGTTCTAAAGCACTTTAGGAAATTGCAAGATAAAATGGAAATTATTTGTTTGCAAATTTCTTTTGCTTCCGAAACGGTATTGCAAATTTTAAGAGTGTTTTTCTACTGTTGAAATGCAATTAGTAGTCCTGCTTGATAAAAGCAAATCTATTTTTAAAGCAAAAAAAAGTACCCTTCTTCCTTTTCATTACAGTCCAGTTATCTTCCTCTGGCAGAGAACCAAGTTCTGGCCATGTTAGAGGCCATCTTAATTGAAGGAAATGACCAATATTTGTTTCCTTGTGTTTATTTAATTAATTATTTGATCCTTTACTGCGTTAAGAGGCATCATGCTTTTATTCCTGCGTCTCAGAAGCCTAAGCAGTAGGTGCTGGGGACAACTCAGTCTTCTTAATATTTTTACATTGAAGCTTTACAGACTTTGGCTTCTGGTAACCTGTTTGTTGAAGGTGCTGTTGGCAGCTGCTCCAAGTGCAGACTGCATATGGAGGAACATAAAGTCAAATATCCATCCTTCCTTTCTCTTGCTGACTTGAATCTCTCAAGCAGGTGGGAAGTTGTGTTAAGAGAATCTTGCCTAATTCACTGGTTTTGGCATTAGAATATTTTACATCTGTAAACAGGACATATTGCTAGTCTTGCCGCGTGCTTGGATTTTAAGCAGCATGATAAAAACCTCAGTACAAAGCACTTAGTACAGCAATTTTTATTCACACACCTGCTTGAGAACCCATTTATGTTCTTCAAGACCGAGGAGAGAGACCATTCGGAAGATACAGGGGCTTAGTTACCTGACAGAACTTCTGAAAGCATGGCTGAGGACGTTGTTTGCAGGTATCACTGAAGAACTCCTGGGTTCAGACTAGTAATTCTTTGCTGTTCACTCTAATTAATTAGCTTTTTTCTGAAAACCAAATCCAAGATAATTTCCTTTTCCTTTCCTCTCATTGTAGATGGAAATTGTTATCCCTCTGTCTTTTTCCGCTCACTGTTATTTACATTCTATGGAGACATTTCACGGATGTTGCAGACGACCTCAGTTACTCAAGGAGAGATGTCTTGAAACAATAACTTCTGATTTATGCAGCTTTTCCCGGTTGTTTCAATTTGCTGAAAAATTTATTGACTCTTATTTTTTTTTTTACCTGTGGAACCATGTTTGCTAAATATTTCCTTACTGGCTTTTTATGTTCACTCGTCTGAGTTCTTTTCTTAAGTAGACAGCTTCCTTTCCCATTCAAGTCCTTGGATTTTTGTGCATTTTAGTACAGTAATGAGAGAATGTAGAATTATCCTTCTTTTTTAGAGCTTCTGCTCCATGGATAGCTACCATCTCAGAGAAACTGTCATCTTTATCCTGCCATAACAGATTACTGTGTTGGAGCTTCTACAATTGCAGGGGTTGGGAGCAAGAGGTAGAGAGGAGGAGGCAGAGACCCAGTCTGTCTAAGCTTGTCCTATTCAGGATATCAGCTTCCCAGAAAGTCTTCTGGATATTTTTTTGCTTGGAGCAGTAGAGAGAAACTCAAATGTTGTCACTAACTGCATCAACCAAACGTAGTGGCTAAATTAAAAAGGATTATTTAAATACTGTCAGTTTCACATGCGGTTAATGTTTTATAAAAACTGTATATTCTCTGGCTATACTGAATAGTTACCCGAGTTCCTATTACATCAGGAATGAAGGTAGCAGCAAAATAAATGTGGGTACTTTGTGCTTTGGGATGACACTGAAGTTACAGAACAAATCAGTTATCAGGATTTATCAGATTTCTCTATTCATTTTGCAATATATTGACTTGCCCTTCACATCTGATTTGTGGCTTTGGAATGCGCTGCTGGATGTCTAGAGCTGCCTGCATTTTCAATTACAGTGCTTCTGGCTGGCAGTTTACTTACTATGGTAATTTTCATGACTTTTTAATCTTTCAGCGTACATGCTACAGAAAAGAAAAATCTGACCTAGTTAGTAACATTTCCTGGCACTGGTAGAAACACAACGTGCTGAGTATTGTCCATGTTGCTTATTATAATGTATGAGGTCTTCGCTATGAATAGCTTGCATAGTACTTCAAAGGAAAGAAGGAACTAGATAAACTGTTCCTTACTGAACTCATACCTCTCTCTTTCTTCTGAGATAATTCTTATCATGATATCCATGTTGCAGAGGAGAACGTTGTACAAAATTCACCTGTTAGAGCAGTGCCCTAAGCTCAGGGTCTCAGAGAGGCGCAGGGAGGCAGCAAGAACAGGAAGCCTGCTGCAGAGGGGCACAGCTGGTACAGCTCTTCAATTATTAGATTGGAAAATGCTAAAATTGATTGGGAGAGAAGGACAGATAAGAGTATAATTATTTTAGTTACGGTGGGTAATAAAGCATTTTTAATAAAAATGCAGAATCCTTTTCTGCTTCATTCTTACTTCTGCTTGCTCGTAGTTCTGCAGTCTTTCTTCATGTTGCATATTGTCCCTGTTTGTTTAATTTTATAGTTTCTCATGTTTAAGATGTTATGGTTCTCTGTCTTTAAAAAAATTATTGAATGAAGTAATTAAATAATAGGAATTAGGAGTGAAGGAATAGAAGTAGAAATTAGGAATAAAAATATCATTATACAGTTTTGCTCATGAGGTCAATATATTTGCTAAATTTATCACCACCCACCCCCGCAAATATTTCCTGTGCCCAACTGTTATTATAGGGGATTGAGTAAAAGTAGAACCCTAATCTTTTTCTGTTTTGAGTTTGTGAAGTTGTTAACAAAGGATGAACAAATGAGATTGTTCGGACACTAGTAATGCAGCCTTCCGTGGTACTTGAGAATAATTTTCAGGGTAGGATTATATTCTGAGAGTGCTTCACAAATAAAACTAGGGGCATCTCTCATATTTACTGGGATACTGAAACTAACACACTTGAACCATAGAACATTCAGAGCATCCAGAGTTCAAATGGCAACATCACCATTCTTCCCGTCTGCAGACATTACCAGTTTTAGCTGTTTGGGAGGGCAAGGAACATGTACTAATTACTGAAAGTTCATTTTGCATTTAAAATACCAAATTGTTAGAGAAAAAGCTGGTTCTGAATAATTGCACATACCTAGTTGCTTTAATGCCAATAAGATGTACAAATGTACATCATTATTGATACTGAATATGTGATTTAGCAAAGATTCCCCTACCGTTCTTTGCAGGGCAGGATAGTCTGTGGGGAGCTTTGCTGTAATAATGGAAAACTGTAGAATGTCAGAGTACTTTTCACTGTTTCTTTACAATGTTTTTCTTTACGATTTCGGCAACATGAACCTGGCCTTGATTCTGTTCTAGTCTAAGAAATGGCTGAAAAGCTTGCTTTAAAGAGGAAAGTGAAAGAGAAAAATATCAAAAAATTATCCCACAAATGAGTGAAAATATTCCTAAATGATTATTTTAAAATCTGGTTCTGCTTTACTCTGAACAGCTATGTTGATAAATGGAGAAAAATCATGCTGCCAACTGACCACACAACAGTTTTACAGGTTGCAGGAGCTCTTTAAGACAGACAAATCACTGCTGTATTACAGAATGAGAGTCATAAGAAGCTGGAAACAAGAGCCCAAAGCAAATGGGAAAGCTGATTTCCATTGACAGGCATTCTTGCTTCTGAAAGCCTCTCCAAGGACTCAGTCTTGGCCTGAAGCTTTCAGGCATGGAAGTCTGTCCTATTGCAACCAGTGACAGCACAAGTTTTAGGCTAGTATTACAATCCCATTCACTGCGTTTCTGTTAAGAAAGAAAGTGACCAGAAGCCATTCGGATACAGCAATGAGCCACTGCAAGGTCTCCAGCACTACTAGTTCCACCTGCTCTTGTTCTCCCAGAGGGAAATATCTTTTCTCTTGAGTCTTTGGGGGGGATGCTGACTAAACATTTGAGTGAGACTAGAAAGAACAGCAGCTCTCATGACTCACATAAAGTTTTCTGAGGCATCTCAGGGGCATCTGTGCTTGCCTGGGTGAGTTTCTTCCTTTCTTACAGTTCTGTAAGGATATAGGTTACACGCTTACTGGTGTGTTGGGGGGGGGGGGGCTTGTTGCTGATGGTTTGAGTTGGGATTTTTGTGGCATTTAAAAACTATCATGTCATGTACACTTCCCCCACCTCCAGCTGATCTCCTTTATTAATCCTTTCTCCTAGCTTAAAGTTTTTAATACGAAGCGCTAAACATTCAGAGCACCTTGTGAATAATGTTCTTTTCCTCCTCTGTTTCACTTTGCCATTACTGCTCTGATTTGAAAAGAGAATCATTATGTTCAGTGGAGATGTTCACTCTGCAATTCCTCCAAATTTTCTAAAAAAGCCCGGTGAATACCCCAAAAAGCATCAACTGAAACACAAATGGAGGAACAATCACCTAAAACAATTTCCCTTTCTAGATACATCAGAAATAACTGCATACTGCTAAACCAAATCTGAGCTACATTATGACACACTGATTGCTGTAATACCATGAAATTGACTGAAATAAAGCTAATATTTTTATATACAGAACAGTAGTTCTGTAGGTCTCCGTTGTAATTATGCTATTGCTGGATATTTACTAAATATTCCAGAAGCTTGACCGTACTGTTCGTTTCTCAAGGCTGTCTTTTTAAGGGAAGTTGGTTCTCTTCTGGAAAATTTCCCCTGCCCCCCCCCCCTTTTTTTTTTACAGAAATTTCTTTTAATGAATCGCTTCTTGTTAGAAAACCTTGTTTGATAGTTTGGATGACAGCAGTGCTACCGCTGATCTTTGATGCTCCTTCAGAGCACTGTAAATCCTGCTTCTTAGTGCATTGTAAGCTATGCATGTTTTCTTCCTTATGAGACTCTTGGCAGACTTCATGGTTAGCAGGCAGAAATGCAGCAAATTAGATGTTTCTAAAGGCAGCTGAGAAATTCTCTTGGCTTTTTTTTTTCTTCTTTTCTTTTTTTTTTTCCCAGCAAAAAGGAAGAATTTACCTTGGAGGATAAGTTTATACTTTGTTAGTTTGGAAATAACATATAGCACTCATGCTGTCAGAACACAATTGTTATCTGGTGGCCAGCTACCATATATATGTATATATACATGCTGTTTCTTTTACCCCTGTTCATTTGGATTGCAAACCAAGAATGAAGAAAACACCTTGCTTATTTAAATTAAATTTGATTACCATACCTTCTGCAATTTTACCTGTTTTTTCTGACTCCCTGATGTTTGGTGAAATGAAAATTATTTGGGGATCTTCTATGCCCATTCAATTAGTATTTCTCATAACAGGATTGTATGTCATAGCATTTGGCAGTGCTTTGTTTAGCTAATGTCCAGAGAATATGCTCTGAATAGATTGTATTCTGGGTAAATAAGTTAGGCATTTAAGTAAAAATCAGTGTGACTAATGGGGGATATCAAATTCTCTAGGACTTGCCGTTCTATATATGCTTGAAGAATGCATGCATGAGAACATAAGCCATTTCATAACCTTGACTTTGATTGCATCACATGGCTTTGTGCTGGCGTCTGCATTGTAACCAGCTTGGGCAATCTCAGCACTGATGGGAGATGGAAGTTCTCTGCTAGTGTGTCCAGTTCTTCATTACATTACCACAGTCACTATAAAAGCCTGATGGTCAGGTTGGCTTTGTCAAGGCTTTTTCACTATGCAGATTCTCCAGCATATGTCTCACCCCATTTAAAGGGTGTCTTTATGCCATAACACATGTGACGCACTGTGTACTAGCTAAAGGGATGGGCTCCAGAATATTCCAGGATTTAAACTGCAAACATGACAGAGTTTTACAGCAGCCTACCTTCAGTTAAGTTTCCAGGTAAACTTTGTCCAGAGTTTTTCTATCAGATTTAGATTTTGCATTCTACATTAAAGAATCATCCTTCCCAGGTTTTGTATTTTTCCCATTGCATCATTTGTTGGGATGTCAGTGCAATAATAGTAACACAAAGCGTGACTTGCTATAAATGAAAAAGGAATGTGAACATTTTAAGATAGCGAAAAATACACATTTTCATGGGAGAGATAGTAGTGGTTTATATGTGAAACTGAAATAGGAAATCTTGAGTCCTTTTTCTCATTTATGCTGTAAACAGATCTTGTCATATTGGGCCCAAGATCTTCTTGGGAGGGGTTGGGTGTACTGGGAGCCAAAGACTGTTGGATCATTGATCAGCTTATGGAATTTGTTATACTGACCTGACACTTTTCTTTGTTCCTGACTTTCCTGCACTATGTTGCTCCCAGCCATTTTGGGCTTTATTTATGATACTGTTTTGACTATTCAAGTAGATTAGGAGTCTATAGACTATTAAGAACCTTGCTGACACTATGCAGAGATTGAGTATGGTTAAGTGATGTTGAACAGTAAAATAACTCTAATGCAATTCATCCTTCCTTACTGCAGTCTTGCTTTGAAATGTGGAGAGGGACCTGAGAGTAGGAAAAGCTGGTTCTTGTTCTGTCATTGTAATACATGGTATCTCCTGTGTGCAGAAAGGGTTTTAATTTCTGGGGCTGCCCATTTGGTACCCTTCTAACAAATGTAAAGTTTCTGGGGGAAAAAGATGATCCAAGATGCTTTGTGCTCTCTCATCTATTTTTTTTTTCCTTCTTTGAAGTTAGTTTTGCCACGTGATAGTGCAATTTGCATTGTAAATTGAGTTCATCCAGCTTGTGGGACAATAAAGATATAAGCAGGTGTTCATAAAAGTATTGTTTGCCAAACAAAATAAACATTAGATTCTAGGGATTTCTGATTATCATCTGAGCTATGGGAATACGACAGCAAGTGAGAGATCATTTTTCCCTGGAATGTGGGAGAGGGGGGAAGCAGAATGGTCTTTGAAGATCTCATCTAATTGATTCCTCAATGTAACCTTTTCCTGTTTTTTCATTTGGGGCTTTCTGGCTCCACTCTCCCCTTCAGAATACGGGACTGATTTAACACAAGCGAATACCAGCACCTCCATAAATTCTCCACAGGTTATTTCTTTCAAGAAGGAAAGTGCAGTGCAGTGTAGAAATTAAGGGAAGTTCTTAAGTTTACGACAGCTACAAAATTAAGTACTTATTTGAAGTATTGTGGGAGTTTTCAGATAAATATCTGTAAAATCAATGTTCTGTGTGGCATTGTTCTTAGCAAAAGAATATGTCTATAGAAGATGTTTATGAATTTTGTTACAATGCACACCTTGAGTCTATTTGGCCATGACAAGAAGGAAGACTTCCTCTAAGTGTTTGTTATCAGTCAGCAGCTATAGATGTTAAGATCCCCTTTAAAGTGAGAGCTGCTGATCTTCCACTTGAAGATAACTGTGCTGATTACCACAGACAAGTACAAGATGTTTTAGGGTTTTTCCTGATCTTACAGACTTATGGTGCTATTGCCTGGGTTTTTTTTTGCTCAGAGCTTGGAAAGCTGCAGTAGAAGAACTATGCAGTCTTTCTGACTTTTTATCATCTGTAAACTCTACCTTCAGGGGTTATGTAGTACAGACATGTCAGTATTACAATAGCTTAGAGAATACTGTTAAAGTAGGAGAAACCCAGTGACATACCCTGTCTGTCTCCAGAGGGCTCTGAAGTGGCCTAGAAGAATAGACAAAGATGGGACTACTCTTTCCTTTTCATATCTGTAAAATAAATTTTTTATAGCAAATAGCCAGAAGGTGATCTGAAAGAAATGGGGAAAAGTCAAACAGGCTCTGTTACTGGGAAGTGAATCCCAGCAGCTCAGTAGAAAGATGTTTTCTTCACTTGACTCCTTTGAGCTCATTCACTCATCTTTTGGACTGGGTCATAACAAGTAAGGTTAGTATTTACATGTAGCAGTCATTCCTTTTAATAAAACTTCTTAACCTTAAGAAATTTTACATTAGTATCGTGGTAAAACAATTACTGATTTGGGGAAGTGTATCTTAAGCTTTAAGTTTCTAGTCTTTGGGAGTATAAACAAAAACTTCCAAATGAAAGTCCATTTCAGAGTGTGCAGCACCACTAACCTGTTCTGACCCAGTAGCTTATGCAGGCGTGAGCTTCCTCAGTCACCTAAGTACTGACTCTGAACTGACATAGATTGGCAAGATTATCTATTTCATTGTTGACAGTTTAATAGAAGGTTTAATGTTTGCTTATCTGACCTAGTAGATGAAATGTTGGGTTATGTGAGGAATGAGTAGTGCTCAGGTTGCATTCAAGTCAAATCCAGTCCTTCCTCTGAGAAGCAGACAAAGTGACTTTTACTTGGCTAAATGCTTAGCAGTGTTAGTTACTCCCAGCATGGAAAACAAACCACCTCACCGCCCGATCTATCCTTCTGCCAAACAGCTACAACCTCAGGTTCTCTGTAACTGTCACCTCCAGCACACGTCCGATCTTGAGCAGCACAGCTCCCTTAAAAATCATGGAATATTTAGGATGAAAGCACTGTCCGTACAACTAGATCCATTTAACTCTTATGATAAGTTGAGCACCAAATTAGCTTTTAAAGCTTTCAGTGCTCTCCCTTCCCTAATAACAGCATAAGCTTTGGATTTTTCTGTCTGTGTGCTATGTGTGGAGGGTCGAAAGGAAGAAGTCTGAACTTCAGTCAGAAATTCATGTCTAATGTTCTTGGCTTTGACATATCTTTTTAATCACTTTTGAGCAAATTACTGAAGATTCCCATATGTGTGCTTGTACAAAACAAAAGTCCATATAACAAACATCTTATTCCTAGAGATTATGTGAGAGCTGTCAGTTTGGATAGCATTTTATTGCTATTAACAGTAAAGTTCAATTTGATTTCTAGAGGCAGAGTAAATAATCTTGTCTCTGTTTTTAAAACAATAGAAGTTTTAGGATAGACACTTAACAAGTTCATATTGGTAGGCCAGTATCAAAGCTTGCGAGTATATTGGGTCCAGCATCCTATCTGGTGGCATTTTCTGTAAATTATATTGACTTTTATACAGCACGGTTGGTATTGGTTGGTATTTTATTTTATTTATTTTATTTTCTTTTATTTTATTGTTGGTTTTGATTCAAGGGTTTGGGGGGTTTGGCTTTTGTTTGTTTTAAGTTTTGTTGACTTTTTCTATAAAGTATGTGTTTGGCAATGCATATATTGCAAATCCTATTGCTATTCCAATTCTGCAATTTCATTTCAATTTGGAAAGCAACATCATTAATACTTTGAAATAACTGGGATAGGAGTGTTTTATAATCATCAGTCATGCCTTTGTTGGACAACTTCTGAAAAGGCACAAGGGGAACAAAAGACAGCGCTTCATCAGTTTCTGAAAGGAGTTCTAATGCAAGTCATTTCCCCTAAGCAAGACTGGACATTATGACAAGAAGTCCCGCCAGACTTATGGGTTTCATAAATGCAGAGTAACAATAGGCTGAGAAATGTTACTAATCATCAAAAAATCCGTGGTTGTTTTAGCATTAATTCAAGTCAACCTGACCCAAAAAATCATATAGACATGAATTGAGAACTGCTGTTTCAGATGTACTTCAAACTCTGAAGTTGCTTTTATTTATTACTTTATTTTCTTCATGTATTTGTAGGTCATAATGGTTCTAAGCACAAAGCCTCAGCTGCCTGAGTCATGATGTCTAAATTTCTGCTTTTGTCTTCTCTTTAGATAAATACAGGGCACCGATCTCAGCTGAGTGTATCAAGTGCCGAGGTGGGAAATGAAAGGAGTCAAAATTTGGAGAGCAGCCCTTTCATGTCAGATCTTCTGAGTGACGTACCCTTTGCCCTAGCACCACATGTGTTAGCAGTACAGGGCACCCGTAATGACGTTCCTGACCGATTGCTCACCTACGACATCAATGATAATTTATCAAGATTTTGGTATGACTTTACCCTTGAAAATTCAGTGCTCTGTGATCCGTAATGTTTTCTTTAGTATTTCTGTCTGTGTCAAGGAAAAAGTCCTAAGGTGAAGATACAGACTTACTTTAATCGACTTAATATTTTGGGGGACTACCACTGGTGTATCGGATGAATTGTGTCAAAAGGATTCTTATTGACAACCGTGTTATATTTCTTAGCTTTAAGTGAACTATAACTTAATATGTTAAATATTCTGGGTATCTCCAAAGAAAATCAAGCAAAATTGTTTCAGCATGAGACTGGTTGTTGGTATCTACTTCCAGTAGGTAGGCTGCAGACACAAACATTTCATAGCTTTAAGATGAAGTTTACACACACCTGCACTGTTTTGTCATTTCACTCAGATACTTAACACGTAGATCCTGTTGCATGTGTTAAGATCACCTCTGATTTTCTACAGATAGAAACCACTATTAACACTAAAGCAATATTGCTTTGCACTCCTGAACAGACAGCTTTTCAGTTAGACCAAGTTTTAAAACTCAGAGTCAATTCCAAGTTCTTAAATAATTATGGAGGCTTAATAGAACTGGTAAAATTTACTAATTTCAAGGTGAAAATCAGTTGCTCTGCTCCCTTTCCAGCAGATGGTAGTTTTGTCCATCTCATGTTGTGCATGGAGAAGTCCTCCCCTCCTGCCTGTTGGCTGCTGTTTGTTCTCATTACCACATGTGTTCCTGATTTATACACAGATCAGCTTTTCCATTTTAACCTCTTTGCCCCCTGAAGAAGGAAATCTCAGGACACGTACTTTTAATGGTCACACCCTTCTTTTTTCAATTTGTGTGCCAGAGATACACATGGCAATGTTTAACAACAGGAAAACATTACATTGTTTCTTATCCAGCTAAATTAAATGGCTAAGTACCTAAACAGTATTCTCACCGACCACTGTGTTGCCTGCTCACAAGCTTTAAGCATGTTTTTCCCCGACTAAAACCAGAGCTGCTGTTGCATGAGCAACAGCTCTCTGATGTAACATCATGATTTTTGATGAATAATGATCTGCGTCACACAAAAAAAACACTTGTTTTTTTCTCTCGGGGTAGAATATTTATGTTGTGCCAAATGTTAGTGGGTATTTTCGTACATTTTCTATGCTCTGTAGTAGCTTAAAATGCATATATTTCCAGACTTGCATCCTCTTACAGTTTTTGAGAGAAATACAGTAAATGATGGAGAAATTACATTGTGAATACGTCTTAGGTTGTTAAATATTTGTGGTTTAGACTTTTTGAAATGTATGTATTTAATATTTTTGACAGCTGTGTTCATAAATGTTTTGAAGTTATTGTTTTAGGGACAGTATCTGTGCTGCAGTCCAATAAAAAACATGCTAAATAACAGTGAGTTATTTCTTATGTATGAGAGTTATTACTCAGCTTCATCTGTATTGTTTACTATAGCTGTGACCATTCAGACTTCATGGAAGCTTGAACTTGGAAATTCAGTTTGGAAATCTTTTCAGCGTCATTTAAAATAGGGGTCCTTTTGATCAAATATATTGCACATTCATTTGATGTATTCTGTGCGGTGGTTTCGGTGTTATCCATGGCTCTGCTCTGAGGCTGTGAGCTGGGAAGTACTCACAACTCTTATAAGGAAGAGTTGATTTTACCAAGTTGTTTAGAAGTGGTTTGTGTGCTAGTTTTTTAGTTAACACATACCTGAAGCACTAAATTTAATTTTCATGATTGATTTATATTTAATCAATAAAAAATAAATCATTCTGCAAATAGTGTGTTTTCCTTTCAAGTAGTCCATTTCAGATCTGAAATGTTTCTGCAGCTCAGCTGGTCTAGAAGCAGAACTGCAAAACACTGTTGAAGACTGAACAAACTCACAGTACTTGTTCTTTCTTTGCTAGCTGACTTGGCGTGTAATTTTGTGCATTCATTTCTTGCCAAAAGTTAGATAATTCATCTAAAATAATTACATCTTGTCAGAACTGTGCTCTGTTACACTCACAAGCATCCTTTCAAAGGAAAAGGAGAAGCAGAGTAGGGAGGAGGTTGTATTCACCCATGATGAGAAATGTGGACAGTGGGTTAAACATTTGGCCTTCATCCTTCGTCATGTTTTGTAAAGGGTAAAATCTACATCCAGCAAGAGTACTAGTAATGAGCAAGGGTACTTGGAATGTGTCTACGGACTGCCCTCTCTTTAGCCAGACCTGGGGAACAAACCTATCCCTTGCTTGAGATAATCCACAAAAAGTAGATTGAAGCCTAATGGTATCCAGACAGCAAAGGTGAATTTCTGCCCACTGGGATAAGAAAAAAGTGCACTTAAACTGTTAGAAATTGGTAAGATTTATGGATATTACTATGTGCCCACTGATAATATGAAGGTAGCACAAAATCTTCAGAAAATTAAAGATTTCAAAGAGTCTTAATTCATAAGAGTGTGAATTACTCATGCAAGATGTTTAACCTTTTATGCTAAGTGATTTTTGCATAGGATATATCTGAAGATCTGTGTATCTGTCAGTGTCAACAAATACTGAATTGTTCCATATATTGTCAACCTAATATTTGAACACCTATGAAAGAATATAGTTAGGTTTTTAAAAAAAAAATAAAACCTATTCAAATATAATCAGTAATGATATCAAAATAATAAACCACCCTGGCTGTCCTTTCTGTACATTCTGTATATAATAATGAGAACTTCAATAGAACTGCTTGCTTTGTGTTATGCATTGGTATGTAAATTATTTAGAACTGAAAGATATTTCCTAGCTGATGTCATTAATATTAGGATTAAGACAGGTTGTCAACTCCAGAGCTAATAATAAAAGAGAAGTGTGATCCTGGGCTAGTGAAGTGCTGTAAATGGCAGCTCTGTCACTGCCATGAGTGGACGTATTACTTGGCCTGAACTCCTTTACTAAATAGTTTATGGAGAGTTACTGCAGCTTGTGGGAGATTCTGAGTTTCTTTTGCAGTTCTCTACGTTTTCCCTGCAAGAGATGTACTCTGTGTTGTGTGATAGCTTCCTTATGGAACTTCTAATAAATCAAACATAACAAGACGCTTCTTATTTCCTCTGGAAGAGTTGTAAATACAGGCTCTGGAAAAGTCTAATTTTAAGCATAGGAAAAGGGGAGTGAAGCCCACATGTACGAAGGTAAATCAAAGAATAATTGCATCCAGAGCAGCCTGACAGAAGGCTGACTGGGAGCTGGTCCTCGCAGACAGCTCTCCAGTGACAAACTCAGAAGTGGAACCAGAAAATGCTGTGTCCAGCAGGTCTGTCAAGGAGGCGGTTACAGATCCCATTTCTGATGTTTTCTCTGAAGTATGACCCAAACCCCGATATTGCAGTCCTGCAGGTGGCAAATACACATGTGTGATCACAGCTGAGAGCTTTTGACCCTAGAGCAACTAAAAGGAAAAGGCTAACAGCATATTCACCATGGTAATTACAGTGTCTCAAAAATAACACACAGCTCATTGCATTTTTAACTGGAGAGCCTGGTATGTTCACAACAGCACTAAAGCAGTCTCCTGGGCAAGATGAGTGGGTTGATCCAAACAATAGCATAAAACTTGCACTTGAGAAACTGCTCTCCTCCCCACAACCACCCTTTTGTTATGACATGGCAGTTCATCTTGCTTTGGATTTTCTTTGCTCAGCCTAGCGAGTATGGAGAGGAACCAGAAGTGCAACTCCGAGGGTAAGTCCTTCCCTTCTTAGCTAACTGCAGCTCTTCTGCTGATGACAGGGCAATTCCAGATCAACCAGATTTCCATTTGAAGCTAGAGAGTGTCAGTCACAGCAACAGAGGCAGAAAATCCTCTGTGTGTTCCAAAGGCAGGTTCCAGTTTGGTGCTGTAAGGTTTAATAAGTGGAGCTGGGTTTGTTCAGCCCACCTGCTGTACTGGAGCTCTTCAACAGTGCTAAGCTTGGGATTCTGTAATGAGCTCACAAAGCGAGGAGGAGATATGTTAGGCCTGGTTTTTTCCCATCAATATGTTAAATTCCTTACACTAAGAAAAATTATTGATCTCCCTGTATCCTCCACTGAGATCATCTTCTTTCTTTACTAGCTAGATACTTATGTCCATTGAGTCTGCGAGAGAACTACCTCTTTCTTTTCAACATCCTTCACACAGATGAAACTCTCTTCTGAAAAGAGACCTTCACTCTGCTCCACTCTGCAAGAGGGTTCTGTTCCCACAGACCCTTCCTTAGCCCCCCTTCTGTCTGAATCACAGCCATTCGAAAGAAGCAATGCCAAGTACTCATGCTTACTGGAAGAGGAGAGAAGTCACTATGTTGTTCTCATTATGTGGACAGTCAGTTAACTTGGAAGCGTTATTGTTCAAAGAATGAAACGGAGGTTTTTGTCAACCCAGAATTTCATCATTTTCAGATGCCAGGCGTGTAAGAAGCAACCTTGATCTAGGCACAGCATCTCACTGTTCGGTTCTGGAGCACACATTTTAGGTTCTACATGCAGGTATGTGAAGTTTTTTCTTTGACTATATGATGCTAATGAGTAAGGCTCTTTTAATTCCCCTGCGTGTGCCAGATTAATGATCGAAAAAACAGTAAGATCCAAAGTGCTACTTTGACTTCTGTGCATGCAGTCCCTCATAAAACAGAGTTTTTCCCTCCACGTGTAAGTAATTTTAATCATTCCGTAGAAATCCTAAAAAATAATGGTTTCAACTTTGTTTTCTGAAGCATATTAATGGGCAGTTTTTCAACCTCTATGGTGGGTGCATTAGTTCCTGGCTAAGACTGGCTATTCCACTTGCAGTTACTTTGAAGCTATTAAAAATTATTAGTTTTTTACAGGTATTTACCTAGTAGGAAATGGCAAGGTTCTCATGTGTTCATTCCTTCTTTTAGTAGTATAGAAGGAAAAATACGTAGTAAAATTACACCAAACTAAGGAAGGGGTTGGGGAAAGGACGTGTAAAGCAGTTTTCATTGAATGTTATTTCTGTAGTACTTGCAGTTATAAAAATATGGAAACTAAATGAGTGCAGGTGGTAAGAATATGATGACACCATCGTATGGTGACCTGAATCAGAAACTATATTGGTATTACACCCTGTAGTCTTCTTTTGTGTACATGGAATAGGTAGCACCATGGTCCCTCAGGCAAATGCCTCCATACATTAACATAAACAATAGAGAATAACAATGGATCACATACTCCTTTCAACATCTCAGGGCAGGTACTTCTCTTTAGTCTGCAGCCCTCCATGCAATGTCTTTCTAGACAGTGTTTTACTCCCACAAAATTGGTGAATATTCTATTTAAAGTTTACTTTCTGATGAGGGTAGCTCACAGGGCTTTGTTGTATTGCAGCTCAGTGGTTTGTCAAATACATCCCTTCTCCAGAAGTGAAACAGTCTGAGCACGCTGCATGCTTTGTATAATAAACCAGGAGTTGTAAAGCTTTCTGCGTTGTACTGCAGGTTATGATGAGATGTTGGAGAAGCCTTTTTTAACTGTGTAGCAAAAGAGAGTATTTAGTGGTGGAAGTGGAAGTTACGATGACCCCAGAAGGATGCAGCAGCTGTGGAACAGAGACAAGAGGGGGCTTAGTTCTGCCAGCCAATTCAATTCACTTTTCTTTGCTGCAAAGATAAAATAAACTCTTGAGATCAAAGATCTAATTTACAAGGCTGTCCTCTTAAGTCAGTTGACACATGTACTTCAGTAACAGAACATAAAAGAGACTGCTCACAAACAAACAAAAAGAAGATGAGCCTCAATTATAAACATCCCTCATCCAACTGTTTGTGGATATCAGCATTACGGTGAGGGTAGCCACTCGCATCCAAATGCTCATGTAACTCTTCTGTGAGGTCGGCTTTGGGCATCCATCTAAATCACACTGGAAAAGAAGTCTGAAGCAGATGGGTTCAGAAGACAAAGGCTCAGGTGAAATGGACCATCACAGCGGGAAGGGAATTACTACTTAAAGTACCTAATGCTTGTTAGAACTGAAAAAAATCTTGCTGACCACTGCATCACCCTTTCCATGAAGAGATCTGCTATCTGTTTGTTTCCCTCAAGAAAATTTAGCAATGTGTGATGTTTTGGAAACCGTGCTCTTAATTTTCTTTTTCATCTGTTTTTAGAAACTACTGGTGCATCTGCTTGGCTTATTCTCCTCTTAAAGACATTTTTAGATTCCTGTAACTCCAATTTTGTCTATTATATGTTTAGATAGGGCTTTTGTCAAAGACTTACTATTTATCTTACCAATTGAATCAAAGGATCTTTTTGTTATTAGTTGTCTTTCATGTATTTTGTAGTTTGGCTAGTTCTCCTTCAGTTGTCTCTCAAATAAAAAACATTTACACTTCTCCCTCTACTTGATAGGGTGGAATAGAACATATGCCTTAAATTTATTCCAGAAAGGACTGCCAAATTTTGTTTCAAGCAGTACTTGCAGATATTACATATCAATCTTAGTATAATTGTGGCTGAAATTGGACACACAGGGTTAACATATTCTCTCTTTTGATGTAGTTCAAATAACATTGAAATTTATCTCATGTTTTGAGGGCAGGCAAAGTAGGAAGGTGTCATATTGGGAACTGATATTGGATTAATAGAGGGATTTAAAATTTATTCCTCTTCATACGCTTACTGCACATTGTGTGCAGTATATGCATTCACTCAATGATAAAGTGAAAATAACTACTTCAAAGATAGTAGTTGCCTTTCTGGCTTTTCAAATGGCATTAAATAAGAGGCTTTTGATTGAGAAATGGAAATGTAGTTTTGCTGCAGATCTCTCAAATGCTTTACAGTAGAAATCAGTATTGGGATTCATCTTGAATATTAATGTCCTAAATTGAAGACAAATTTTAAATCTTCGAAACACTGTAAAAAATAGAGTGAATGAAGAAACATGGCTGATGTATTTCTGTTTTCTCAGAGGTTGGCTAGCAAAATTATCTCTAGTCATGTTGCCGTTATTCCCATAAAAAAGTTTGTGTGTAGACTGTTGGTCTAGCTACTGATTTGTAGAAATCTGAGAGAATCTCTAGGAATAAAGCCATTTTCCAGGATTATAGGTTTTGGACAAAACTGTTCACCTTCATATTTAAGACCTTTAAGTCTTCTCAAACTGAGACTCCTCACCATCGCCTCCAGTGGCTGCTGTGTTTGCTTCAGAAGAAGGTTGCACCCTAATTTAGAAACATTAGTCTGATGTCTCCTGATTTCTACTCCATGCAGCTGGATCTGAAGAGATGGTTTGCTTCTGGGATGGGGTATATTCTGGTAGATAGGTATTTCTACAGTGACAATCCTTAAAGAAAAGGATGTTGCACATTGATATCCTGTGGGAAAAAGCAATGCAGACTTGACCAACTTCCATTCCTATCTCCCACAATACTAGCCATGCAATGACAGAGACCTGACACACTTCCTCTGAGCATATAGGGTGGCGCTGAATTCCTGCTCTGTCTTCTTGGAAAACAACTTACCTGTGAAGACTTTGAACTGAGCAAGATCATCTTCTGGTGATCTGCCAATCTTAGCAGATTGCCTGAGCCATTTCACCCTGCTTGGACCAAAGGAGGAGATTTTGGCCAAAACACTAAAGACATCCTGGAAGAGGAAGTGATCCCAAGATGGATCTGTTCACCACAGACATCACAAAGAAGTCAGATAAGACTTGCTCTGCGAGAATCTGCTATGGCAATGGAACTCTGTCTATTTATAAGAATATGTGCACAATGACTAAAAATAACTTTGTGGTATTAAATGGGCTTGTATATCCTCGTCTTCGTACCACAGAGTAGGAAAAGTGTTCCTAGCATCTGCACTACAACAGCAGCCTAGTTACCCAAGGATTATTTCCTCCAAAATAAAAATAGTTGTTAGGAAGAATAAAAGCCAACTCGTACACCCTTCTTAAACAAATGAGGTAGTTTAACTGAAGGATAAAATCTTGCTTGGAAATTTCTAAATAGACTATTGAGGGTTTAAACTGCAATTAACTGAACAAGGCCTTCCTGCCACCTACTGCCTCATCTTGCTTCAAGAAGGTATTTTGTCTTGCATGCAAACTAATATTCTGCTTCCTCAAAGAAATGAGCTATGAAGATAATGCTGAGGATGTTCCCCTTTGAAACACCATTCTCTTCTGACATGTCACTTAGTTTGGAAATCATGGCTCAGTAACCTGTCAGTCTCCAAGAGAAGAGTTCACTCTTGTAGAACTTATTCCAAAACCGGTAATAGAACAGGTAATCTGTGCAAACACATCTCAGCAAACTGGATCAGCGTAGGCATTGCCAGGGCATTAGAAGACGAGAGAAGACATCCCCACAATGGGATTTGGTGAGAGCACTGGTGACATCAGAAATTAGAATTTCCTATGCTATTCATTGGCAGGTGGAAAAAAAGGTGGGGGGGGGGGGGGAAGAGGTGGCAGTGTGGCACTTTGCACTCTTTTTGTGAATACTGAGGGTCTGCTTTGTAATAGCTGGCTGGAATGTTTTTGAGAACATGGTAACTCAGCAACACTTGCCTTACTCCATTTACCTTGGCCCCCTGTATGCATCTATTGATCTTAAACTTCTCTGAGCTACAGAAAGCCTCTTCTACCATGTTTATTACATTGTTAAGATGATGAAATTTGGGTTAAACAGAGAAGAGGGATCATTCTTATCTGAGAATTTCCTCCCTTGAACCTTTTGTCCCAGATAAATCCAACCTGGGCTTGTAGGTGGCTTTTGTAAGTGCCTGGTGGTATTCTGGCTTAGGCCAGGCCAGAAGATACAAGCAGGCAATTTTTCAGGTACAAATCTTCTATCTTCTCTGCTGCCTCCATGCTGATGTTCTTAATTACAATCCCAGTCATCCTAGCTTCCATCTGCTCATAGGAGAGGAGGGAAAGAGGAGCTCTTTGGCCAGTGTTAAGATGAGAATCACCTTCTGGCTTGTCCTCTCTTCCTTTGTCTGCGCAGGGAGCCAAGCGCAGCTACTGCTGCCAGAGATGGCTCCAGCAAAGTGCCTGGAAATGGTACGAATTTATCTATTTCAGCCTTTTTCTCTTGCTTGTCTCCTGATGAGTTATTTACGCAGAGATCAGACCTGTCGCTAGCATTGGAAGGCTGTATTCCAAACGTGTATTCATTTAAATAACTATTTTGATTGATTCAAAGTTTTTTACGTCTTTATAGCGTGGTCTGGGAAAGGTTCAGTGGGCTGTTTCTTTCCTCTCAATACAATGAAACAGTTGGTCTGCTGCCAGCCATGGAGGGAGGAGGAGGAAATTAGAATATGCAGCGTTTAAGGAAAAAGTCAGATAAAAATAAAACTTCATTCTGTAGATACAGTTTTAGTTACAAACTGAAGAGCAGTTCAAAGTAGAGAGAGGTAGAGGAAGTTAATTTATAATGACCCCTTCCTAAAATGGACTGAGGTGGAATTCACAATACAATGCTGGAGCTGTAGGCCAGCAACCAGTGTTTTTCAATCTGCTGCTTTCTCCAAATGTGCGAGAAAACGGTTGTGAGTTCACATAGCTTCCATGAAGCTCACTTGCCAGTTGGGGCCTACAGATTGTCCTCAGCGAGGAGATATTTTATGCACACACACACTAAAAAGCGGTTCTGAAGGGAAAAGATCCTTTGCACAAACCTGGGTTACAGCAAAGTTGTTTTAATTTATATCATCATCACTGAGAGCAGGTTTTGTCCTAGGTTATAGCAAAATTAATGTAAAAGGGGAGAATGTAGATGCATATTATGTATGTATGTATATGTGTACATATGTACACAAATACACATGCATAGACATACAAGATGATTATTCACTAAGAGATACATTGGGTGAGGTTGGTGTTCAGTTTCTCCAGAAGAATTTTCTCACATCCTTTAATTCAGATGTCAGATGCTTCCTATGGCTTTCCTTTTGGCATATCTGCTGTTAATAACACACTTACCAGCTTGTTCACATGGAACGAAAAGAAAGGGGTTTTTTAATGCCCCATCAAAAATAGTACTTAAAGTTTTCCCAATTGTAACTTGTATGAAGGGGCGAAGTGGCGATATACACGGATGAAGGTGAAGATTCTAGACCTGACTCTTTGGTGGTTTTATGCGAACCATGTGCCTTTAACTACTCTCTATCCTTGTAATTCCTTATTATAGGAAATTGCAGTTGGCAGCAATCAGGTTAAGTATTTAAATATTTTACATTTAATTGTAGGGATTAAATTCGCATTTCCAATTTAAAATGTTTTCCCATTTTAACTACCAAACCCGGTCATATGTTTTAAACCTTTGTAAAAATGTTAATACTGACTTAGTGGGAAAATACTGGATTTCATGAACGCAAAAAAACCCATATTATCTTTTTCTCATCATTTAAAGAAGGACACATTCTCTCACAGGGACCAAGTTGTTTATTATTTTAACTGCTGCCTTCCCTTCCCTCCTCTTCTCCATCCCTCTCCCAGTGATTGATTTTAAGTGCCAAACGTGGACAAAACCTTCATAATGAAAGAGTTGGTAGAATCTGGTCAGGAACACTGACCCTCCTCTGCAGGGATCATGTACAGCTCATTTTTGTAGCGTACATTTTACTACAGGGTTTGGAGTGTTTTTTGAGTGTGACTTTGACATTTCCAAGAAGGAGACTCAGGGAAAAGGAATTGTGGTGACCTCTTCTTTGAAGTTAAGATTAAAGAAAGGACAAGGAGAAAGTCTATTACAATGTGGCTGCCTTCCATGCTCTTTATAAACGTGCTGTTTGTGCAGTGCCTGCCAAGGAGCCCATCTGCATCTTGTGTGTTCCAGTCAACAGCGCACACCCTGCACTTGTGGCTCCTCTCCATTTTCAGGCAATCTCTGTCTCACCTTTCCTCCGCTCTTAGCAAATATCTGAGAAATTCACTGGTATGGTCTTCTGTACCTTTGTCATGAGGATTTTGACTACCAGGCTGGTGGAGCAGCTCAACCCCAGTGCTGTTGATAGCCCAGGCAGGATGGCAGTTTGAGCCAGCGTGATGGATTTGGGGGCAAAAGCTGGGTTTATGTCCTGGAGTTGTTTTCCTTTCTTCAACCTAGACAATTTCAGCCATTTAACTCTAATCTAAAAGCGCATTAAGACTGCAAAGCCAAGCATGGGAGTGCTGCTCCTTTGGGGGGCAGAGTCTGCATCTGGAGTATTTCCAGAAGCTCAGCAAAGTGGCTGTTACCGCAGGGTTCCTAAAAGTCAGCTGGTGCAGGAGCTGTGCTTTGTAGGCCAGCACGTTCAGCTAATTGCCTGTCCCACTGACATAGATTGGAGCCTGAACCCCCTTGCTGGGTTCACCTGCTGTTCCTGGAGACAGAATGATCATTGATCTCAGTGAAAGCAAAGAGATCAATTGGGAGCCAGGAGCTTTTTTTCCTTATGAAGGCAAAATCTTGCTTCTGTGAGTGGCTGTTGCTCCCATTTCCAATCTCCTGCTGGATCTGAACCCTGCCTCTCGTGGATACGGACTCGTGCTTCACAGTTGCTAATAATTATACATCTAATTCAGAGGTCAGACTTACTTCTTGCCTCCGATATACACCCAAATTGCATTCTGGGTGCACATTAAGACAAGGCCGTGGTGTCTGCTATTTTTTCCCCATGTTGCCTTCATTTGGAAAGAATGTGTGTGGGTAGAGGAGGAGCTGTGGTGCATTGCAACAGATCCCCATCTGGACCACCAGAGATCCAGGCCTGCGTGACACAGCACCCCGCATCCCAGAGCATCCCTTCCCAGAGTTCACATTCAGCAGCAGTCTGATGGCTGTCATGAAGGGTTCTTGATCCTCAGCGTTAAACCCTTGCCCTCTTCCTCTGTTTCAAGCAGGTTGGATATGTGTTCTGCCTTTAGAGGCTGGCTATAATGGTTGTAAGAAAAACAATCTGAGAAAGATCATTTGAGTACAGATGGTTCATAGTCAAAATAAAATACCAGTGGAAAAAAAATGTTTCCAGGTGTTGCTTGGAGTGAAGGATGAACTAAGCCTGATGTCATGGGCAAACAAGTTCTACATGCTCAGGTTCATCACAGCAACACCGCAGCTCCCTTCATGTCTTGGGCAGACCAGCGCAATCTCCACACGCTGCAGAAGTACTGCTTCTCGGTGGGAGGTGGTTGGGGAAACATTCAGATCCTGCTAGGACCAACTCCATCAGGCACTTCAGAAGCCACCAGGGCTACCTTTAAAGCAGCCTGCTGCTAACTAGGGCAACTTGTAAGCTGTCTCAGGGTGGACATGGTGTAGTCACAGTTTCTCAACCTGCTGAGCACGGATGCACTGGGAGCAGCGAGTAATAGAGCAACTGGGATTGAAATTCACACGGGATGGTTGCATCTGTGGAGGACAGGACGTTTTCAGAAAATCCTGAGCCCCATCCATCTTCTTAAATGGACATCAGTTTAAGATGGTACTCAGGGTAGTGATGATTCTCATTAGCCAGGTCCATACTACATCAAGTAGCGCAGCCCAGGAAGAGTGGATCTGCAGTGCAAAAAATACCCAACCAAGGCTGAAGTCTTAACACCCACTCTTACAAAGAATCATAGAATGGTTTGGGTTGGAAGAGACCTTAAAAATCATTTAGTTTCAATCCCCTGCCATGGGCAGGGATACCTTCCACTAGACCAGGTTGCTCCAAGCCCCCTCCAACCTGGCCTTGAACACTGCCAGGGATGGGGCAGCCACAACTTTTCTGGTCAACCTGGTCCAGTGTCTCACAACTCTCACAGTGAGGATCTTCTTTCTTATATCCACCCTAAATCTCCCCTGTTTAAGTTTGCGTCTCCCCTGTTTAAGTACAGGTATTTCTAGTCCGGACTACTGTTGCTCTTGACCAATGGGCTGAATGTCCCCTGGATTCCACAGCACATCTTCTGGTTGGGTTTCATTCAGAAGGAAACCAACTTGTATGTTCCAAGATGGCTCCATGATTCAAACGGGGATCATGTAAACTGGGATCTTCTGAAGATGACCTCCCAAGCTGAAATAAGGTGGAATGCTAACGCGTAGGCACCTCTTGTGTTCAAACAGGACTCCACTGCAAGAGCTCTGCAAGCACAGGCTTGAGCTAGAGAGATGCTGAATGTTCTTGTGAAGTCATAAGCCAGGGATTTGTTATGGCAATTATATAATTATTATGTAATTGCTATCAAAGCAGGATTTGTCATAAAATCAGTTATCCTCTTATCCTCTCCATGCAGATCAGCTAACAATATTTTTATTCAAGAATATCATCCAGTTTCCTGCATCCATTCACTCTCTGGCTGTGCTGAAACGCTGCAATAAATTCTTCCAGGATGGTTCTTCATTTTCCACGCTTTGCCTTTCATACACATAACTACTGGGGATGTATACATACACATACACGTAACTACTGGGGATGTATACATACACATACATGTAACTACTGGGGATGTATACACACACATACACATAACTACTGGGAATGTATACATACGCATACACATAACTTCCAAAAGATTCTGTGTCTTTTGGAAGACTTGTTAAAATTATTATTCCCAACGGAAAGAAAACAAACTCACGATGGAGTGAAACATAAACCAGGTCACGTCTGCGTTTGCATTAGTTGAAACTGTAATGTAAAAAATACATTTTCCACTTTCAATATTCATTTTTGGCAAAGTAATCATGGAAACAAACTAGAGCAAAACGTTGAAATAGATATTAATGGAAAACTCTTACAAGTCAAAAGTTGCCAGAATAGTAAACATGAGAAGAGTTTAAATTCTGATGGCTACTGACTTTCCAGTGGTAAGTATTCTCAGTAAAACTGATTAGTTGCCTCTTTAAAAGAAAAACACTGAGGAAGATAAACAGTGCTCAGTTGGAAAATTGTCTTATCTATCCAACAGGAAAAGCAACTATATGATTTCAAACCCTCCTCCACGTTCCTCATCACCATTATCTGGGACAGTCTTCAAATTCTGATTGCCACAGTGAGCTTCATGATGAGGATTTTTTTAACTGGAAAAAGAATTAGGAATGCTGACTGTGTTTTGTGTATGGTGCACATGCTTTCATAACCTTTTCCGAGCCACACCATGAGATGTACCATGGCCTAGTAGTGGCTACTAAGGGCTTTGCTTGAAAGAAGCAGAACTTTTCAATCTACAGCCTTCAGATGCAGCTTTAAATGATTCCTATGTTTATATGACTCCTATATTGAGGAGCTTTATATTTCTCCCCCAAACACAGTCAGCTCCCCGAATCCATACTGTATTGAATAATTTGAAAACAACAGTATTAACAGGAAGGTAGTCACCCACAGAAAGCATAATCACATTTGATTTTAGAAAATAATAACAAATTGAGCACCCTGCCTGGATCTCACTTGCCTGTGTGCCTTTTACAAAAGGCTACATGGACTATGGATGATTTATAAACATACAGTATTATATTATTGATCGCTAATCTCCATGGTTACGGGACTCCTTCAGTTTCATCCTGGCTTCTATGTCATTAAACGCTGTTGCACAGGTACAGCAGTGCAAGCTTGGCTAGGCTGGAAAGACAGGAATCGTTACAAAGGACACAGAAGGAAACTTCATTTATTTTGCACCATGGCATAACTGGCAAAGCTGCTTTGTCCCTGCAAATGGGATTGGTGAGGAAAATCAAATGCTGTGCTCAAACACCAGATACTGAGCGCTTGTGAGAAACAGTGCACTGAAGTTAATGGTGTGCTGATTAGATTTGGGCCCTGCACTTTGTCCCTAGTATCGTTATAGACCTTTCTGGCACTTTCCGCCTGTTGTTATACTTGGATCTGGAACACCCTCATCTTTAGAGTCGCTCTGTTCTAATGTGACTTTGAAGTAGTGGTAAGTACTCAGGCTTGTACAGTCAACTTTTAACATTTTTTGCTTCCTTCTTGCTGTATGAATGACCCAACCAACCAATGGGAGTGTTATTACTGTATATTAAAAAAAAAGCCATGTGAAAATACCTACACATACACTATTAAGTGCCATAAATCTGAGCTTTTGCTCCCTCCTCTATTTTTCATCTATAGTAACCTCAGGCAGTTCTTGGAGCAACAGTATGGGAAAGTTTACTTTAAACTTCAGTGAAGTTTACTTTTCTAACAAACATGTTTTGAATACTCTTCTATGTCACCTTTGAACTGACCTAAAGCAGGTTAGTCCTCTTCTAGATACCTTGAGTCCAAGCTATCGAACTACTTTAAAATGCAAATAGGAAAAAGCGGGGAAGCTTTTGAGTCTTGAAATAACTTTTAAAACCCTTTCTTTTAGTCTCCATGTACTGATTATTCTTTCACTTTTCCTTATCAGACTGTTTCCCGTTTAATTTTAGTTTCCCTGTTTCTGGATTCAATTTTCGCTAGCTTCATCTTTGTGGCATATTTATCCTGCCGCAAGGTATTCCCCGAGGCTGGGGATATCTACTTTCCAATCTAACTGCAGAGGTAACTGCTCTGAAGGGCACAGTCACCTTTGCCATGGCAGCTACGAGAGCGCTCCCTGACTGCTCCTTCCCCTTGCATTTCTGCGTATTTTCAAACAGTAAAGTACTGCCTGTTGGCCTTGTCAATATTTTAATACTCTGCGGCCTCTCTCCTCCCTTTCTGTTTCTTAAAGGCCACAGATTCCTTCCCAAATAAAGCACATTGATGACTTTTTTCCCTCTCGTTGCACTGTAGGTTCACTCCCAAATATGGTACTTTTGGCATCTATTGTATCTCTTGAGGCTCCCAATGGAGCGGATACTCACATCTAGTAGCAGATATGGAAAAAAAACCAAAAATGGGATTTACAAAGAAGCTTTACGGAATGTTCTTCCGTGTAATCCAGCTCAGAAAAAGCAGCAGAAATGAAAGGGTTTAAATACAAAGAGCCCATAAAGTCATTAAACCAATATGCTTAGGTACAACTGTACTCACAGAAGGAGCAGAAGCAACAAAGAAATCGGCTTTTAAAACACAAAGCATATGCAAGCCTGTAAAAACCCAGAACATTCAGTGTATGGAAAGAGGATTTGTGGATGTTTTTGGCAAGATCAAATCTCAAAAGTTGACAATAAGAGTAATTCCAGAACTGTATTTAGATGACACTTCAATAAAAAACAGTGAAGCAACAACATAATTCTACCTATGTTTCTGCACAATTGCATCATGTCCCTCTCCAAATGTCTAAGTCTCTGAAACTTTTCCCTGTCTTCCAAAGGAAAATAGTGGCCAAAAAGGGAGCCCAAATGAGCTCACTGGTAAGAGTTTAGAATAGGGGTTGGCCAAGTGGAGTCTGTGGAAAAATACCATGAGATACATATATTAAAAATGATGAAATTGGCTTCAGATATCAGAGGGAGTATTTTGGTTTTCACTTCCTTCTAAATAGGAATCTTAAACTGCAAAATGTGCAAGGCTGGATCACGTTAGAGAATTCTCATCAATTACATATTCCATCGTCGGACATTACACTGTTAATACAGGAAAGCTCCAGAGTGTGGGTTTCCCGTTGCCACGTTATGAATTTTTGTCAGCACAGCTTCCTGTGGTCAGATGATGTGTCCTGTCAGTGCCAGGCTTTCTTTTTGTCCCAACTACTTAATTGAATTTTAATGATGCCCAGGAACTCGTGCACTGGTGTTGGGTTGAAAGGCAGTGCTAGCGGCTATTCCAGTTTTTTGCTCCTCATTGTATCCTTCTGATTTCTTCCTATACTAATTCTTGTAAGCACGTCTAATTTTCTCACTGAAACCTTAGCCACATGAGCCTTAATTAAACGCATTAGTAGTCATGGAACAATTAAAGTAAGTCTTCATCAGAAAGAACTGGTCCGCAGGGAAGAGGAGCCGTACAATAAGTATACTGTGTGCTAGCACATTATTTACAGAGGCCATGCTGAGAAAACCCAAGATCAAATCAATAACAGTTTGCCTAAAGAAGAAACTATCATGCCTCATGGGTTGAGACACTAAACTCTTCTTCTTGCCCATTATTCTTAATACACAGGCACTGTCATGGAGCTTAATCAGAATTCATGAAGCTGCTAAACCCAAGAAAGATTATTGATTTTACTAAAGATGTAAGAGCACCAGACTGAGAAGATGGAGCCTCCAGAGGGAGGAGAAGACAGAAGCCTCAGGGAGAAGCTGAAGCAGCTATAAACTTCATTCTGTGTTTAGCTGGTGGCTCTGCAAAGAAACCAGAGGCATTTTTCTTCCCTAGATGAGGAGCTTGAAAGCCTGGGCACAACTGCCCCACGCTGAGCATCTAAATATCTTTACCTACAGCTTCTACGTATGCCTTCCTGCTCATCATCAACATTTTAATTAACTTTGAAGACTTGATTCCTCTTCAGCTAATCCTGTCTAATGCTTCTGAAAACAAAGGAGTGGCATAGGTGTAGCTGGATGGGAATTTAAAACCTGTGGATTGCAAGGATGTTACAGATGGCCCCATTTGACTGACACAGCTGGTACTAAGAGAATCATTTAGGTGTACTTTGGTGTCCTATGTTGTTCTGGTTTTTCTTTCAGTACTAACTCTTTTTAGAGTGCAAATTAATTGCTATGTTTATGGAAACTGTTGAGTGACAACACTGGAACTCAAGCTGTGGAAATGATTTTTTTTTTTAATCAGTTGCCAAACTGATAAATTAAATAAAATTTGGTTAGTCTGACCCACAATATTTTTTTCCCATTTTTCATGATGACGAGGAAAAGTGAAGAAGCCCCAGTTTGAGTAAATTGTTCCTTTTGACAGGCAATTAGCTATTGTATTTAGGAATAGCTGGGACCAAAGCAATCGCAGCACTCAGTTCACAGAAGTATGGAGTCAGGGGTTCCCCCTGCTAAACAGCTGCATGGTCACGCTGCCTCACTCTCTGAGGTGCAACAACCTGTGTTAAATCCGCAGGGTTCCTCCAGCCTCAGGAGACAGAATGTTCCGAGATGAATCTCCTTCAGTCCTTCCACTACAATTCTTCCATCTTATTTCTATATAAAATGCACTACAATATTAGGTCTGTCAGAGTCTATTCCTGTGAGACACAAACTCCTTACTTCTGAGCCTCATATTTTTCCCCTCTGCTGAAGAAGCAAAGGGATGAAAAGAAGGATGGCAGAAGAGAAGCACCGGTTCTTGCCTCCACTCCCTGGCCAAGAAGGACAGAAGAGCCTGCAGCTGGACACCTTCAGGGTGAAGGCACTAAGCTCCTAATCTTCCCCCTGCCCTGCTTGTAGGGGCTCTGCTCCACCCTGGATGTTTAATTATATCTACAAAATACACCGGTATCAGGAGCAGAGACTGAGGATGCCACCCGGGAAAAGTCAATAACATGATAATTAGAAAACTGTTGTCGGTAGGAAATTAAAAATCTGAAGTCAAAGAATATCATGATGAGGAAGGTCTTGCCTAAATAGCTCATGTGTTCCGCATCACTCGAGTGCCAGCATCGCATCAGAGGAAGCACGGGCCTTTTCTTTTGCTCCTCCAGCTTTATTTATCTTAGGGAAAAAAACCCAGCTGAAACTGTTTGGCAAATCTGATCCAGATTAAAGTGAGGGGAAACTAAACCCAGTACTTTTGATAATTACTGTAGTCATCTAAAACATTCACCCAGCTGCACGCTGCAGTGGCATTCTTGCAGCACACTTGCGGAGGCAGGATCATCAAGCTAAACTGGAATTCATTTTATCTGTCCACAGCAGGTGAAAATTAAAACCAGCAAGGAGTAGCACAGGTCTCCTGGCCAGCCACCACTCTCTTGATAGCAGGTGACCTGCAGCTGCTGTTACCAGGGTGAAAACTACCACCAGAAAGGTAGAAAATAATTTCTGGGTTTATTCCTACTGCAGAAGATAGGAAGTTGGTGCTGTGTCAGCTGGGACGAATCCTTTCTGGCTTCCCACTCTTCCCAGAAATGGTCCTTGCCACTGCAGTGCACTGTTATGTGGCAGTCCAGATGGTTCCTTGGTTCGTGAGGTCGTACCAGGTCCTCCAGCAGGAAGAGAGAGGGGTCCAAGCCCTTGCTGCCCTTGTTTGTTCTCCAGGAATCCCTCACCAGAATCAAGCACTGGGCTGGACTATGACTGTGTGTGTGCTCATATGCTGTTCAGGGAGCTCATGCTGGGCTTCCATTTCATGCCAGTGACATGTTTCTCAGAAGCCACAGATCAGGTTATTCTTCCAGTTCTGCTGTGTTATTCCGGTAGAGTCATAGATTGTTTTTTCATCTACAATGGATATGTTCTGTGTTTATCAGAGTTTATCACTGTTTTCCTGTGAAAAGGAACTACAACTTCATTAGGAATGAGATTAGGAAAAGGCCACCTCAGTCTTAACAAGTATTTATTGAGTATGACCCATTGCAAAGAATTACGTTCTCACTTTCCTGCATTAGAAAAACAAGCTTTTGCTTCTTACAATAGTCCTTTGAAATCAACCATAATAGTTCTGTGGAGTGAGGGCTGATCTCAGCATGAAGCTGTGTATCCAGGTGTGTCAACCCACATATGTCATGGATGTTTTAAACAAATAATTCCATGCATAATGTCATTTACCTCCCATGACAATCTGAATAGTTACAAGATCAGAATTCCTTGGTATTATCTAGGCTGATAAAACATTTTCAGCATGGAATCTGTTATAAAAACAGTCAACACTTGACACGAAAACAGAAGAGGCTGCCCAAACACATGCTATCCTTTCGAGATTCTTTTGTGTATCACATACCCCTTCAAAATATTAAACAGAAATGTAACTAAAAGCAGTTGTAAAATGTTTTATGTGGGTACTGGAACACCATTCCAGGACAGGCAGCATGGGGGAGAGGCCAAGAGGGTAGACCTCTGAAGGACTTTTCCCTAGGCAAGAAAGGGACCATGATAAAGTTCTCTCTGATTTTCTGGAAGAAGACCAATGAAGAGTGAGATGACTTATTCTGAAGTGTGGCAGACACTGTGTTTCCACTGATAATCCATGCAAATCCACTGTGTGTAGAACAGTGTTACTTTCACACAAGAAATGAAAGTTGATCTCAATATAGACTGAGAGGAAATATCTGTTCAGCAAAAAAAAATGACAACAGGACAACTACAAAGTACATAGTATCAGCAATAAGGATACTCACAAATGCTTTAAAAGGGCAGAATTACCTTAGGTAGGAGTTCTTTGCCTTTCCAGAGTAAAAGTACAGTAACCATTACCAAAGACATGTTCTAAGAAATCATATATAATTAGGAACATTTAGGATTGATTTGATAAAGCATGGAAAGCCATCTCATTGGAAATCCATCCACATGCCTTGTTGGTGGAAATAGCTACGCTTTTTCTCTGTGTATCTCACAGGCTCAGTGTCTCAGGAGGAAAAGAAGACATGTGGATATAAATCTTAACTGGTAATTCTGACTCTCATCATCCAATTAATTCCTTGTAGAAGTTTCTTCCTTGAATAAGACATGGACTATATCAAACCAGCCTTATTATGTTGTTATTCTATTGATGTACTGTTATTATTTAGAGATAGGGTAACAGTAGATTGAAATCTAGGTTTTTCTTTCCAAACTGCTGATACAGAAGAGAATTTGGCACAGCAACTAACTTCCTTGGTTTTATTAAAATTCTGTCATGTAATTACAATAAGCACAACCTTTTCTCTCTGAATCTATATGAACTCATAACAGCATCCTTTTATAATGATTTTTTTTCCCCTAAAGATTCAGGTTTCCTTGTTCTGCAGAATCCTTTTAATTAAAGCTTGCCCATAAATGCTGGAATGTTGCAGGACCATGTTTTTTGGAGCTGCTGCTGTATGTTCGTGAGTATGCTGCACATCTTGACAGAAAATGGCAGTCTCAAGACATACCTATATATCTTACAACAGCTTATTCTGTACTTCTAATTTATGATACTTTCTGAACATGTTGAATTTTAGCTTATACGTAGGCTCAACCCAATACTTTTCTCTAAGTGTGTAAGGCTGCTGCAGGGAGTGACGCACTGCAAGCTATAATTTAGGGGCAGGTGGAAACTGCCCAAAATATGTGTATCTTCATAAGTTATTTCTAAAATGCTATTATTACCTGAGCTCTCCCCAGTCTCAGCACTAAACATCCTTTCCTTCCCTCTGCACTGAGGTAGAAAGGCAAAGTTATTTCCATGGCTGTGGAGCTGTTATCGCTGCCAGTGGCTCCAAGAGCTCAGCCCAGCTGGGGATACATCTGGGCTCCCAAGGGCTGTGCTAGCTCTGGGCAAAGCAGGGATTCCCCAAACACCAAGAAATCCTCAGGAAGATGGCGTTGGACAGCAGGCATACTTAACAAAGCTGACACGTAAATACGAAAGGCCTACCTGAACTTTTAAAAGTGAGACGTGTGTATTAACACCGTTCTCAGACATCACAGCAATGTCCATTTGATACATCCCAATGCCTGCATCAAAGGATCAAAGTGATCATGCTAGCGTATGTATTACAGCTTCTAAATACACTACTTAAAATGCTATTGCAAAAGCTAAACCAGTGGGATCTTTGTTCTCATAAACTTTACAGTTATTCTTTACACAGTGGCTTGTACGTAAGACTCTTGTACAGCTATTCAAGTTCTTGAGTTTCTTCATGAAACTATAACCAATCAAAATTCTTTCCTTGCATATAATAAAGTGGGATAGTTTAAGTGTTATTTAGCATAGCTAACTTGTATACATGGAAAATAGAAATAAGATACTGAAATTTAAATGTCATCAATTGTTTGATGGGAATTTGTAAATGAGAACTTTTCTTCTGAAAGGTTGCAGCTTGAAAGAAGAAAAGCTGTTTTACTTGGGAACTTAAACCTCTGCTGGATGGAATATTCCCACTTTTTGGTCTATCAGATGGACAAACGGAGGTTCTAAATCTTTTCTACCTCCATGTGTCTCATTACTAGGACTGACAAACCTAAACAGCAAGAAGCTTAATTTATAGGTATGTAAGAATAATAATAAGATAGACGAAATGACATTTACACAGCAGTTAGGGGCTATTTGTCACAGGATTATTGAGGAAGCAGGAAAATGCCTGGGAGCTGGCAAAACACTAATAGCAAAAGTGGACTTCCACTTTCATAAAACCCAGGAATAAGACTTCTAACTTATTTTTTTTTACTCTTTATGTTAATTCAAACGTTAACATACGCTAGGGAGTGACATTATTGGAAAACATCCTCTTGTTTTCATCTACATTGACACATATTTCCTGAGTGGCACAAGACAAAAGTTTGCTCTCTGATAGTTGCTTAAAACTCCCCCCCAACTTTATGGTAATATTTAAGCTTTTTGTCAGCATTTGAAGATCTCAATGTTTTTTATACTTCAGACATGCAACTGGGAAAAAATCTTTACTTTTTACATGTATGTCACCTTGACTCAAATTAAGTAAGGGCTTCTCCACGTTTATAATCTAAAAAGGAATTTGCTTTGTAAAATACAAACATTCAATTTAAACTCTTCTCTCCTGAAATCAGCTTCACACACCTCTGCCATCTTCTTACCCATGTTATCAGTTCTTTCTTTTTCAAGAGAAGATCTAATCAACAAATCCACATTCTTTCTCCTTTCATCCTCTCTCCCACTTTTTCCTCTCTCTCCCAACCCCTTACCCTGGCAATTCTTATCCCATTTTCATTTTACCCCTCCTCCTTTACCAGTAATCCTGTAATTTTGTATTTGGTTGGGGTTTGGTTTTATTTTGTTTTGTTTTCCTTTGTTCTTTGTTTTCCTTAACTCTTCATGTCCTTCCCAACACACACAGATGTATGTCAATCTCATGCATCTTTTGTAAAATCCCATGTCTGACCTCATTTTGTTCTCACTGAGATTTCTGCTGAGTTTTCCTCCTCTCTGTAACCCTAAAAGAAAATAATGCGTTGTCTAAAACAATTACCTTGGGTGGCTTTCTGCCAATTTCTCCTTTCTTTTCATTTGGTTGTGTGCACTCCACTCAGCTCTTCTGAGGTCACCATTAATGTGACTGAATCTCAGGACTCCATTTTCACAGCCTGTGACATTATTGATCGTACTGTGGCTCTGAAACCTTGTCGTCTCCTGACTCTGTCTTTTCTTGTTTTCTTTTCCAAATCATTGCCGATTCCTTAACCTCTCTTTCCATTGTGGGAGATCTCCATCCTACTTTCTCTTTCAACGGGTACCTCATCAGTCTCTACTTTTTACCTCTTATTACTCTGTTCATGTCTTTTCTTAAGTGATTTCTTGCGATTGCATCAGTGCAGCTCTACCATGCAAGTTCTCCACTTTTCATTAGGTATTCCTGGTTTCCCCTGGAGCCTAAACCACTGAAGTCAAGATGACCCTGAATCCTTTCCATGATTTTATCAGCCTGTCTTTGTATCCTTTCCTGGCATTCCCCTTTACTGCCATTTTGAATGCAAGTTAGGGCATCCATGGGCACTCATCTATAATCTTATCTTGTATCTTGCTGCGTAGCTCATTGTTCCAAGCTAACAGTACCATTTCCAGTTGCCCATACATCTCTTTCTTTCAGAAGTTTTTTCATACGTGTCTTTCAGGATTTCTTCTAGAGAACTATACCCAAAATAGGCTTTAAAAAACATACGCAGCTTTCCTTCAGAGGTATCTCAAATCCCACTACTTTCATGATGTATTCAGGAAACTGAGAATTGGTATCAGTCTGCAGCGTATTTAGTAGGGAGTAATCTTTTCAATTTATTTGTACGCTTGTACATTGTGTGCTACATTTTGCAGTATAGATGTCTAGTCTGTATTAAATAGAATCACAGAATTGTTTGGGATGTAAGGGACCTTAAAGCTCATCCAGTTCCAGCTCCCCTGCCATGGGCAGGGACACCTTGCACCAGACAAGGTTGCTCAAAGCCCTGTCCGACCTGGCCTTGGACAGTGCCAGGGATGGGGCAGCCACAGCTTCTCTGGGCACCCTAAGCCAGAGCCTCAGCACCCTCACAGGGAAGAATTTTTTCCTAATGTCTAATCTAAATGTATCCTCTTTTAGCTGAAAGCCATTCCCCCTTGTCCAGTCACTGCAAGCCCTTGAAAAAGTCCCTCTTCAGATTTCTTGTAGGCCCTTTTTAGGTATTGGAAGACTGTTATAAGGTCTCCCCTGAGCCTTCTCTTCTCCAGGCTGAACAAGCCCAACTCTCAGTCTGTCTTCGTGGAAGTGCTTCAGCCCTCAGATCATCTTCACATACTCTTGCTCCCTTCTTTTTTCATTTGCTTTGTTTGCCCTTATAAAACAAGCTCTTTTGCTTTAAGAACTGCCTCTTTGGGTGTGCACAGGAACCAGTACAATATCCCATGACATAACAAAAAATAATAACTTCTTTTTAACTCTACTCACATGACACTGATGAGATCTCCATAAAACACTGATTCTCCCTGGACACCTGTAGCAGCATATACACAACAATAAGACTCAGCACTAAATAACCTGATGGCAAAAAAAGTAATTAAGTTTGAAGATGTCAAACAGTTTGAGGCATAAATATTGTGGCATGTCAGCCCATTTCATTGCATTAATGTGAAAATATAATTTGAAAACCAAACCTGTGCAATATTGCACACTTCAGTCAAATCAAAATCTTTTCACAATCAGGATTTCAGCCCTACTTTTAGTATACTGAGGCAGACAGAGCTTCCCACTGCTGCCAGGAGAGGAAAAGGGATGGAGAAGTATTTATGTTCCGTGTATATATAATGCCAAACATAACAGGATCACAATTAACCACTAGGTCACTCAGGTGCTATGACAGTAAACAGGAAAAACAGTGGAATTCAAGTTGGATAGAGAATATTTTGAATTTAATTTCTTAAGGGTGTGAGAATCCCAGGCCATTTCAAATCAGCATATTCCAATTTTACATCAAACAAACAAACAAAAAACCCCCAAAATACAAAACTCGGGCCCACTGCATTGCATCACTTATAAATCACTTCAAACGACTTCAGTGTGAAAGGTGATATGAAAGTGCAAGTTGTTAACCACTGTTGCAGCTTATTTGTTTACTCTCTAACCAGGTTCTGCTTCAGGAGTCCATACCACAACTAATTAAGCATAATGTTTTGTAATTGTATAAACAGAATATATAATGGATCTGTATGATACATAATTAATTCTGCCCTTAAGGAAAGCCTTTGTAATTCAAAGCACGTGCTGTTTGAGAATTGCCTCTTTATATTCTCCCTTATAAGGTAGGTATAGTTCCCTGCCAGCAGGGTTCGGGGAACATTCTAGAAGATGATGTTTGTTGAGGCTGGCTGGGTGTTTTCTTGCAGGGCTGACTGGGAGCCCCATCTCCAAAGCTGGGGTGGTTGCAGCTGCCTCTGCCTTTTCCTTTATGCAGCCCACAGTTAGGAAAGGCACTTCGATACAGAAATTAATATTTTAAAAATAGTTTTGATTTTAGTAGTTTTAAATTAGTTTTAAGAATTAATATTTACAAAAATCAGGTCTAAAAGATCAAGCCCACTCACTGTTGCCATGCAGCAGTTATTTGGTTTATCTTGAGTTTTGTCGGCCTTACTTTTCTGTATTTTTTTGTATATTAAATTCCAGGCTCAGCCCCATCATTGCTACTGGGCCTGCAAAATTAAAACAAAACTTCAAACAAATGCAAAGATTTTGTTTCTGGATTATGACCCATAAATAAGCACAACCCGATGTGCTTAGAGAATAGCAATTCTCCCATCTGGTGTTCGACGTGCTTGTCCTTCCCATGGGAAAAAAAAATGACACACAGGAGTTCAGAAGACCTGAGGGATCAGACACCTGATTTCATTAGATGAGGGCCTGCTTCCTTGAAGTGACAGAAGAGGCAGCATCTATCTTTAAGACCTGTTCAAAGGTGTGGAAGTGCCATGTCATCCTCATGTAGGGACCAGAGCTCTGTGTCCCAGGCCGTGGCTGGAAGAGAAGTCTTGAAACACCAGGCTTAGCAGAGCTGATTTGAGTCCAATGAAAGACTCCGCTAGACTGTTTTCAGAGAAAACCTGTCATTGCAAGATGCTGATCATAGTAAGTAGCCACCCAAGCACCCCAGGATGGGAAGTTCCCACCTACCTAGTACTCTGCCGATGATCTAGTTGGTGATGCATTTCCAAGGACCACTGTGCCTTGGGGCATTGGTTCTTGCTTTGGACATCTTAGATATACATGACAAAAGAAGTTAATATAAAGATAAAATGTTTGCTGAAAAGAAGAAAAAAAAAAGAAAGAGAAGAAAATAAAGAGTGAGCAAAGAGCAGAAGCCTCCTTGATCAAGCCACCACTCGGCACAAGTTCATATTACACTCCTCTGGAATGATAATCACACCCTTCCTCAAGCCTGACACACCACTGAGAGGAGGATTATCTTTGCATGGCTGCCTAGATCCCTCTCACTGATAAAGCTGCTCTATCTGAGAAGTATTTGGCAGAACTGTTGCCATACATACAAACAGAGGAGCCGACTCTTCTAACCTCAGAGGCTTGGTATGGGGAGTAGTCTGTATCAGCTTTTGTGTCCTCCAGATCAACTCTACAGATCACTTATGTAACTTCTAGAACAAAACACACAGTTTCCTTGGGGAGCTTTGAGGTGGTTTTATTAATTGGTTTCCAAACCTTTTGAGGTAACATTTTTCAGGTAACAAGCGTTTTGAATTCAATCGCTTTCCCACCCACAACCACTACTGAGTTCAGAGCGGTTTTCCATCCCTTGGTGTGATAAGAAGTCACAATTAAAAATATATTAAGTATATAAAAAAATAAATGATTAGTTTTCTTCTTTTTTCCGAAATTAAGAGATACAGCTTCTACCCTTGTATGATCAACTGCACTGCTTACTCCCTTTCTCTAGACTTCTTACAACAACTTATCTGACATATCCTTTTTCAAAATACATTTGCTGTATAACATTCCCTCTCACATAACAGAGGTACGCTGTATGCTGGAAGAGCCAAAGCCATAACTCAGTCTACAGGAGAAGGTCTTCCCCTTGAGACATTTCATCTTGGACTTACAATAACTGAACAATTACATCAAAGAGTTCAGTTTCCATGTGATAACCCTGATTTCAGCTGTTTATTTGAATGTAGTAGTTCTGTCTCCACCAGGAGTGGTCACATTATCTCTCAAGCACCATGGAAATTATGTGTGCCTACATCTGCCCAGCTGGCCAGTCCAAGTTTGCACATGACAAGCTTAGAAAGAATTTCTTCAAGTAATGTGTGGGGATTTTGTCATTTAAGACTATGAAGGATCTGAAGAAATTATCCAAAAGGCATACTTCATTGGAACTACTCTGATCTCTCAAAGAAAGAACAATCTCTACGGGCAAGTAACATATATAGACATTTGCCAAATGACGCTTTTCTTTCCAAGGACCCGTAAATCTCAGATTACTCTTGAGAGTAATAAATGTTGCAATAATGCTGTTCTTGATTATAGGCAAGACTTATAACAGCTCTGACTGGTAGTGATTCCATAATTATGTTTGATTACAGACATGCTCCTACTATCTGCAAAGTGGATTATTTGTTGCCTGGTATCAGTCTCCTGGATTCCACTGGAGACCAAGAGCACACTGTGCCAGCATGCACAGCTCACTCAGCTGTCTTCCTCAGAGCTTTATCACTAAAGCGTAGCATTTAATAGCCTGACCTGTGATAGTGGGGCACGCAAAACCTTTTTGGAGCTGTAAGTAAAACACTATAGAACTGCATCAGTGGTGGCTACTTTCTAACAGGATCCTGAATCTCAGCAACTCTCAATGGCTCTTGATTGTTAATAAAGTTCTACTTCACAGTGCAGGGGCTAAAGTTACTCATGCCTTTACTGTATTACAATTACAGCAAGAACCAAAATGTCAATGAGAAATAAAGAAAAACAATATCTGTAACACTGTCCATGCTTTCTACTGCTACAGAATTAGGAAAAGGAAAAGCTCCATTACGTCAAGGAGCCCCCCCTCTGTCAATGAACAACAATAAAAAGAATATCATGCCTTACAATTTATTCTCCAGTGCTTTGTTTATTTGGTATTAAATGACTCATGGAATAAGGTTTCCACCTCTCCCTGTGGGAGATTATCCCAGCTGCTGAGACCTACTAGCAGTTCCCTTTCTTTTGTCTCTCTTTTAAAGACGCCTAAGTTTTGCATTCTATTTTAGTTTGGGAGGTAAAATCTGCAAAGGAAATTCGCATCCCCAAACCTGGTTTTAAATGCAATTAAGGCTGTGACATGAACCCACAAACCCAAGGAAACTTGTAGTTAAAACAGAAATGCATCATATATTTCACTTGAGCACTGTGCTACCTCAGTGGTACACTTTCAAGCTAACTGCATGCTTCCTTGTTTTTACAGGTTTCTTCTTTAGTGTTATGTAAATGCACTTTTATTATATGCAAATTAGCATTAGGCTACGTGTTAAAGCCTGTTTTATAGCTGTCACACCAACAAGCCACATTTACAAGTAAATATTTGTTCTGCAGGCAAACATATTACCTGCCTGGAATAATCATTCTTTTCAGCATTTTGTCTCAGTGCTGTGACTCTGCTTCGGCCCCAAAGCCTATTGTATGCACAGAAGCTCTCAAAATAGGACATCCTTATTAAGAGGACATTGCTTATGGAGTAGCAAACCCTAAAGCAGTGTGGCTATCTAACACATTTTATTCTTATTCCTACAAGGCTGCAAAATCTGTTTAACAAGAGAATATTCCCCTGCTTTGAAGACACAAAGACAACATGTTTACTTCCCAGTAGCAGGAGCAGAGGCCACTGCGTCACTCAACATCATCCCATTTGGCTGGTAAGGGAACAGTGGTGACTCTAATCTCCCAATAAAGTTTGTTGCTATTTATTGTGCCTAGGAAGAAAGATGGTGGTGAGCAAGGCTTTATTTGTGAGAAAAAGTAAAGTAATATAAATCCAGGGAAGGACTCTCTGAAACAGACGCTGGAGTTCCCAGACCCTCAGATTTGCCTTTTAAATCAGAATTGTCACAATGTACCCTTCCTAACATTAGCACAAACCTGATGGCTAGGGCACTGCTGTGGTACAAATAGTCACGGTTAGAGCAGTTCAAAAAGAACAACAGAAAAACAGATATAGACCAAATCAAGAAATCTTAACGGAAAGATTTCAGGGACTCTGCTATCAGACACTTATAATTCTTTTAATGGATCGTAATGGACTCAAATCTACCTTGTTAAGGGGCACTGTTCATTTAAAAAGTAAAATGCCATATATATCAAAGTACTTTAGAACACATTTGTGCTTTTCTTATATCCTTAGCAAGGTAAGTGATCACAAAAAATGGTGCCTTTCATTTATTGTATTTGGTATGATTAGTAATAAATATAACAATATAAACATAAATATACTCAAATTGCTCCTGGTGTTTGTTTCTACCTTTTCCGTTCAAGGTACTGTTGCTGCACATACTTAATATAGAGTACCTGGAAAAAATAATTTGTTTCGTCACAGATGATTCTATGATGTAGTGTGAGGGTGTTTTATAAATAGGAAGAATTACTTCCATTGTGTCTATGCAACATGAAGTGTTGGATTTTTTAGCTATTTTTAGTGATATTTTATAGATGACACTGACAAGAAAAATCAAGGTTAAAGTACTAGAAGTGCCCATTACACATGACATGTCAGGTTATCTGAATACTCACTATTTTACACTGTTTCAGTCAGCTCACATTGGTGTACAGGAACCACACAAATATGGCTGCAGGTGTCCTTATACCAATTGCTTAGAAATGGAATAAAGGGAAAGCAAACCTGCAGAAGCTGTCAGCTACCCCTGTGAAAGGACTTGGGCTTAGTCCCAGCTGTGCCAGACGGATTTTTTTTTCCCAGATGATAAACTAGGGAAAGGGGATGGAGACAGAATTGAGCCAAGTGACCGAATTCTGAACAGTAACTTAGGGCTGGAGAAAACTCAGCTTCTCAGGGGGTATGGTCTGACACAGTTGTTTTGTTAGCTAAAGGAAAGTATTGAATGGAATTGCCTGTAGCAGAGGATAGAAAGAAAAGCTTCAGACTGAATGAGGAGCCTGGAGGAAGAAGGACTAGTGATTTTAGCTGTGAGTTGAACATTCACCTTTATGTTAAACCAGATACCTAAGGAATACATAATTCAAAAGTCCCAAGTGGTTGGCCTATTTTCCTGAAGAAGAGAAGAGGATGTAGCAGCAGGTCTGATTCCAGATGAGATAAGAATTTGTTATAACAAAGGTAATGGTTAATGGTCATGTTCTGCTTTAAGTGAGTTATTCAGTACCACAAAAAA
The DNA here is from genome assembly GCA_017639245.1 of Myiopsitta monachus. NCBI lineage: Eukaryota > Metazoa > Chordata > Aves > Psittaciformes > Psittacidae > Myiopsitta > Myiopsitta monachus. The sequence continues at coordinate 6,657,624 of CM029919.1, forward strand.
GGTTTCTGTAAGTTACGAAAAAAAGACAATTATCCAAAATGGTATTCAATTTTCTTTAGGGAAAAATCTTACAGTTCTTATTCTGTAGTTTCCTGGCTTGTTCATTATGCAGTCCTTATAGCGACAATCCTGTGCACTGAATGAAATACAGTAACAAGTAGTATTTGACTAAAAAGACAGCACTATAAAACCTTTTTGCTGAAATTAAATGCTAACCTTAATTCTGAAATTTTCCAGTTTGTGAGTATTCATAAATACTCATTTGACCTGGTATAAACACAGCTTGACTCCATAGGTCTAACATGCCTTTATCTAATGCCTTTTCCCAGTCTCCAGGAAAATAAAGACATGAGGAAAGTAAATCTAACACCTGACCACATTTGCCCCTAAATTGGCTGATCAGTAATGTGAAAGTAAGTCCTCAGTAGTGGAGTTTCCTTTTGTGGTTGGAAGATAACATGAGCATGTAGAGACTTGAAAGTCATTGTGAGCTGGAAATGCTGTGAGTAGCACTGAATATGTGGACAAAAGTTTTGCCTGCCTCTACCTGCCCCATTTTGGCTTCTATTCTCCTTATTCTCTGTGCCTGAATCCTGGTCCTCCTACCCATTCCCAAATACTTTCCTTCTTTTTTACATGTCTTGTCCCGCTTCTCAGTCCTCTCCATTTCACCCAGACTTCTCAACCATATTCTCAACTCCAATCTCTTCCCAGGTGAGTGTCAACGAAACCAGCGTAGGAGATAATGACTTTGTATCAGCAGCCCTGAAGAATTCAAGGGCACAATTGCAAGCTAAGTCCCAAGAAGACTGTGGACAGAAGGTGCTCAGCTGATCTGAGGAGACAGTTATCTGTGCCATCAAACATCTGGGAGCTGTGATAAAATGGAGCAAAACAGGCCAAAATGTAAACCAACACATCCACAGCTTGAGAGAGATATTTTCTGGGAAAATTTGCCACTCCTGCTTCAGCAGAGCTACTCAGTGCCAGACAGCAGCATACCACACGCAGTCCTAACTACAAGGGATGCTCCCTTTCCTACCTAGGGCTGCTGCAAGTGCACAGTGACAAGCTTATCTCAGACCCAGTTTTACCATTTGAAAGCTGTACTTTGGTGTTGTTCCAGTCTTCAGCTGTAGATAATGTTTTCTGGTCATCCATTTCAGAATGTTGCTGGGATGTAAGTACTTCATCTTGTTATTTCTCTCTTCCCAAATGTAATATTCTCAATTGCATATTTGTTACAAGTAAGTGAAATGATGAGAATGGATCCAAAGATATGTGAAGATTAACTCACCCATTCTCATTGCTATTTTGCATTAGGTGCTGTGTAAAAACCTCAGAGACAGTCAGAAAGAATTGAATTCTAAGTGGAGGGGGCAAAGAGCAGCAAAGAAAACATAGAGGGAGATAAAAGAGACACAATAATAATGAAACAAGCAGGTAGATATGCTGGGAGCAGAGTACTGATGGCCTTACACCCAGGTAAGTGCCTAGAAACAAAAGATATGTCCAGATTTGATGAGGTTTTCCTCTCTAAAACCTTCAAGCAGGAACAAAATAAGGATTAGGATTGCACAGTGTCTAGTGACTGCTTAAACCTTTTCGGTTTCCATGGCTCACGGCACTCAAATAAACCTGTTTCTGCTCTTGAGAGATGAACCCATTAGTAAATGATAATAGTAGGAGAGAGATGCTTTGCTTTTGCCTGTTGTTGCCCACTACTTGAGGTTACTCCCTTGATCCCATGCTCTTGCTGTGATGTGTAATTTCCACTGCTTTCATGCTGCCTCTCCCAGAAGCTGTGCTAAGGATGCCTGTGTCTCCCAAAAGGATTTAAGTTTCAGAAATATCTGTTACCTCCAGTGTAAACTCCCTTAAGCACATGCCATCTGACAAGGTAGTTTCTTAAAATGGAAATGAGAAGCAAGAAATGCCTTTTATGTGGCTTTTGAGAAGTTGTCTCAAGGTATTTAAGGCAAACATGGATTTTTGAAAGATATAAAGATGCTGGTAGGAGCTCAGTCTTTGCTTCACTTTCCCTGTTACATCTTCTGAATACTGCAGAGCAATGGTACTCCCAGAGGGAAGCGCTCTGAAACCTAGACCAAAAACATAATGAAAAATTCAGCAGTTGGCATACCACTTTAAAACATGGAAGAATACTTTCTTAATGTCTTCCAAAATCAGCTTCCTGCGCTCATGGTGGCGTTGTACTACGTATGCTAACCCTAGTTAAGAAAGGGATGAAGCTGGAAGAAACTTCCGTGGAGCGACGTCTCCCCAGCATGCCTGTTGATGTGTCTGTTAACAGCCTGATTGGAAGTGGCCCTGGTGGGTCTCTTTCTCACTTGCTTTGAAGGCTGTGCAGGTGATGTGTTGGGTCAGTTGTCAGTTCCGCTGTGTGAGTCAGTTCAGACTGAAAGGTTGCAACATGGCCCTCTGTTTGGAAAGGAAGACTTGCTGCTGGTATTTTATACCGCAGTGTCCTATGGTTTGGGTGTTGTTTTTGTTTTGGGGCTTGTGGGATTTACTTTGTATCACAAGTTTATCTTGTCTTTCTGCATCTATTCTTCCTATTCAAATATCTCACTTGTTTTGACAGAATATGATGGAAGTATTTGCAGGGATTGCAGAATAGAGTCGAAGCAGCTAAAATCAGAAGTTATACTTGTTCATCTTTATTTTAATCTGATGTAACCCTGAGCACCAGCAATCACTGCAGCATATCAGCTGTTGTCCTAGTCAAAGATTCCCCACCTCTCTCAGATGACGCCGAATGATTTTCAGTCTGTAAGACATTACTGTATCAGCAATGTTATCTGACAAGATACAGATACAGGAAAATGTGCTTACTGTTTAAAACACCACTGATATTAGTGTGGGCAGACTACTTCTACAGGTGCAAGCTTTCAAATCATTTTGATCCCAGTGCAGTGAAGCAGAAAATGATAAACTAGATAGACTTCTTAAGCTTTGATTAAGGAAAGCACAAAATCCTTTATGGGAAAAGGCTCTATACCACAGTTACACAAACAAATTTGGCTTATGTTAGCAGAAAAAATAAAACAAACAAGAAGACTGGACTAGTGGAAAAATACATGGTTGCTGTTTCTTCTTAAAATTAATTGATAGGAGTAGCTTTGTTGATGAGCACATGTTCATGTGGATGTGCGGTGTATTATTCCAAGCCTTTCTGTAACATAACCGCCTCACATGGTGCTAGTGCAAACACAGGCTCATTAACAGCCCATGAATAGAAGCATTTTCCTAGAATACAGTTTCTCCTTGGGACTATCGACTGGTTCCTGGACTACCCAGGGGTCACGGTAGGTGCAGACAGCTTTGGAAGTAGAGTGACTCTTCTAACCTGAAGTGAGCTATAAGACAATTGTGAGTGTTTATCATATAATCAGAAAGTACAAGAAATATAGTTAATTTTGGTGACACTTTTGCTTTGTTCCAAATTGGGAAGCAGTATCTTATATAGCAGAATATAACTTGTTAAAAAGCAGTCTATTTATGGCTATCCATGTTTTTGTTGTCTTTGTTCTCTTGAAGCCTGCACTGTGAATCTGAGAGGCCAATACACTGTGCTGGCTCCCTCCACGAAGGGGGACTCACTGTGTTTTTCCTTCACCTCCACCAGCATCCTATTTGTGTCAGATCCAACATAAACCCTGCTCTCTTGGTGGACTCAGCTCAACTTATCTTTCTGATCTTATAGCCTTTTATTTTCTTAGCTATTAAGATACTCATCTAAATCTTTGTTTTCTTTCTGTCCCATTGTCTCATGCTATCCGTTCATCTAGTGGGAGTTTTTTCTTCTAAAACAAAAGCACTTTTCTTAGTATCACTGTAAAACTTTTTATTTCCTTCTTGACATTCTTTGAGATTTTTGGATTTACATTAGGAAAACTCTCATATAAATCCCATATACACTTACATGAAATTATGAAACTGCACTTAATATTTTAAGAACACCTTGATCTTTTAGCAAAAGGAAGATTATTGTCAGTCACATATGAAGGACATGAATAAACTTCGTCACGGGTAATTATGGCTCTGTTTCTGAGCATGGGAGTGGAGGATGTGGCAAGAGATAGAGCCTCCCGGGATTAGGGGCAGGGCAAGACTTGGTCCAGAACACTTGCTCTCTTCGGTTAGTATTATTAAATCGGCATCTCCTAAAGCCAACTTCAAACTCCAGAGCGCATCGTGGTACCTGAGACCCCCGGGGGCTGCCGTCCTCCCCTTCCACCGATTAACAGTGGAACCCGGCAGTCCGACGTCACCCGGCCCCGTAAACTCGGGCATCCCTGAACGCCCACCCGGGAGGCGGGGAACCAGCGAGGCGGCTGGGCAGCCCGGCCGGCGGCAACACTGCGGGGAGAAATAGGCCGCTGCCCTGAGGGAAGACCCTGACGGGGGCGGGACGCCACCGGCCGGACCCCGAGCAGACTCCCCTCACCCCTCACCCCTCACCGTCCCAGTAGAGTCCACAGACGGACAGCGACCGTGCAGCGGGGAGGAACCGAGCCCGCCCCACAGAGCCCGCCCAGGCGGGCAGCACACCCCTCCTGCGCCTGCCACATCCCACTTCCCATAGCCCGCCTCCTCCGTCGGAGGGACCGCCCCGCCCCCAGACGCCCCGCCCCGAAGCGCTTTCTCATTGGTTGGAAGCAGAGAGCGACAGGGCCACCGACCAATGGAGACTGGGCTGTCGCAGTAGTGGCGCCCAATAGACGCGCGTGTCTGCCGTCGCTGCCTGTCGCGGCCGGGTGCCGGGGCTGCGCGTTGCCATTCGGAGGCAGGGCGGCGCGGGGGGTGGACGGTGTTGGCGGCGGCTCCCGGGCGCTGGCGGGGGCAAGATCTGGAGGTGGTTGCGAGCGCCTCCGCCGCTCCCCGCCGCTCCCCCCACCGGTTCCGTGTGCCCTCGTCGCGTTCCGCCGCCGACCGCCCTGAGCCGGCAGCGCTGTACGATGTGAGCGGCCGCGGGGCACGGCAGCGCCCCCGGTGCCCACGACGCTGGGACGGGCAGCGATGGCCGGAGCCTGGCGTGGGAGCAGCCTCCGTCGCCGATAGAAAGCGCCGGGGGCAGCTGGGCAGGCGGCGCGGAGACTCCCTCGGGCCGTGAAGCGCTTGTACCGCCCCGCCCCCTCTCTTCCTCCCCCCTATCCTCCTCCTCCTCCTCTTCCCCCCTCGGCCGGTGCATGCGGGACGCCGGGGGCTGAGCTCGGCCTCCCAGTAGCAACCGGAGCGAGTGACCCGTCGGGTCTCGAGCATCCCCGCCATGTCCTCCTCGTCCAGCTCCTCGCAGACCCCCCCGTCCCACCACCAACCCCCGCCGCAGAGGATGAGGCGCGGCGCCGCCGGGTCCCCCACTGCCGGCGGCGGCATGGCCGGGGGCCCCGGTAACGGTGCCGGGGGAAGTGCGGCGGGGACCAGCCGACTGCTGCAGCCTATCCGAGCGACTGTCCCCTACCAGCTCCTGCGGGGCAACCAGCACAGCCCGACGCGGTCCCCCTCCGCCTCGGTGGGCAGCAATACCGCGCCGGGGGGCAGCGGCGGGGGTCGCGGCGGAGGCAGCCCGCCGCCTTCCAGTGCGACGCCGCCGTTGACGGCGGGAGGCAGCGTGGCGGAGCCGGGCAGGGTGAAGGGCAGGCAGCGGCGCTCTCCGGAGAGCGGCGGCAGCAGCAGCAGCAGGAGGAGCAGCTCACCTGAGAGACGGAGCCCCAGCTCCCCAGTATACAGAGGTAAAGCACGGTAACAAAGCCCGTCCCGTTTCCCTGCCTTCCGGGGGTGCCGGCCGGGCCGGGGCTATACTGCCTCCGGGCACTCCCCGCCTCAGTTTCCCGGGGTGGGGGGTGCGCCCTGTCCTTGCCCCGGGCAAGCGCTTGGCAGCCGGGTGGACACCCGGCCTGGCCCGAAGGGAGCAGCCCCGCTTCGAGTCTTACAGAGCGAATGGGGGAGCGAGGGTGAGCCCTAATCCCTACCCCGGGGAGTGAGGCAGGTGCCGTGACCGGGTTTGCCCTGCCAGGAGGGAAAGCCCCTCGTCCCGTAGCCTTCCCACGGGGAGGGAGCGACTCCTTAAAAGTCATCTTCCTCCTGGGGTGAGGTGGAGATCCAGCTTGGGAAAAACACCCCCGTCCCCCCTCGCCGCCTAAGGGAGGGATCGCATGCCCAGCGGAGTGGGGTGAGACCCCCGACAGTCCCCCCGGGGCCGCCGCGGTACCCCTGGTCCCTCTGCGAGGGGTAACAGCCAGGGGCTCCTGCTCCTTCCTGCCCTTGTGCCCGGGCTCTGGAAGTGGAGCTGTGTAATAGAGCAACGAGTCTAAAATTAACCTGCTTCCCTGTCTACAGGTGTAATTATTTAGTGCGGGTTGTTAATGGGTTAGATTTCTATCAGGGGTGTCACAACCCAGTTCTGAAGTGTGTGGTAAAACCGAGACTCAAACGCTCTTCCTTTCTGCAGAGCTCGGTTTGTTAAGGAGTTGAGTTTTTATAACATTTTAGGTTAAAGTACATGATGTCTTCAAGCACAGACTCCAAAACAAAAAGGCAATGCCCATCGTGAGATGCTTAAAAACAAGTAACGCAGTCTGTCTCCTTGTGATGTTTTATATTGAATCCTTGAGAGACTGTAAAAAAGAAACCAAAACAACACACAAAACCTAACAAACCCCAGCGCAGAAAATAGGCCTGTAAAGTTAAAAATGTGAAATTGATTCCCAACAAGTCCAACTTAACCTGCGTCAGGTTGTCTGTTAAATTATTGAATATGTTAAAGTGGCAGTGGCCATCTTACCTCGCCCCCTCCCTCCTTCCCTCATCACTTTAGCAGTTGAATGAATCGGACTAAATGCACTTCCTATGTTACCCTGCTTTAGCAATCAAGTATCACACATCATCTCTTTCTGGGCATGTTTATGTGGCTCCGTACCCCTTGCTTGTTCTGCCCCTTCCTGAAGTCTTCCTGTGTTTCATTGTGTGGCAAATTGTGATGTGTTGGTGGCCAACGTGTTTTGTAGCAGCAGAATCTGTTACCTCCTCCCCACCCCCACCCCTTTCAGTTTTAATGTGTAGTAAAACCTTACAATCTGTAGTATGTGTAACTTCAGTGACAGTCCTAGGACACAGGCAGCATTTTGCAAATGAGCAAAATGTCACAGCCAGTTACATGTGGAGTTAATTTACCTTGCACGGTATTTGTGCTTATGCAGATGACCAAGTGGGTTGCGTTATAATCTGAACAGAGATCCTTCATAACTTAGGTCTCAAAAAGATCATCTGTTTATGCAGAAGTTCTTGCGTACTTGAGAATGGAACTGAGCTTCAGTGGTTTTTCCTCATTCAAGCTCTATTTGAAATTTTAAAGATCATACTTTTTGCACTGTATGAAATACTAAATGTAGAATTCCCTTTTTTCCTCCTTTAATGTTTGCAAAATGCTCATGGGGAACTAGGCAAACCAAAAAGCTGATGCATAGGGAGAGCGATTGTGTTGGATATTGTAAATTATTTAATTATGGGAACCTGGAGGGAAACATTGTAGTGGTGCAGTGTGTAAAGGTCTATGCTCAAGGTGTATTGAAGAGGGGGGCATGTGGGCAGTTACCTGCAAGCAAGGCAAAATACTGCAAAGCTGTGAAGTATTTCATCATTGTGTGCAAATTTTTTTTCCTGTTGGAGGGGAAATTTTAATTTTAGGAAGTGGCTTCAGTTGTCTTCATCTGAGGACTGTTTTAGCCTTAATAAATCAGGCTATAAATTAGTCCTGAGTGACTTTTCCTTCATTAATTTTGTTTGTGCTTGCCTCATGGTGGACCGTGTTAGCAGCATCCATGGCTTGATTTGGTGTAATGAGTGTAATGTATAAAATCATAAATGGTGGCCCGTCAAGAAATGCACCCTGTAATCTGTATGCGCTGTGAGGAATTTGTTCCCCCTCCTCCAGGTCAAGCCAGCTGCTGCTGCAGAAACTGACATCCTCTAGCAAATCCTGAATGAATGAATGAAAACAACGTGATCGCCCTAATAATGACCACAATTGCACACGTCAACAGCTTTATTTTATCTGAAATACAGGCACCATTTTCTAGCAGGCGAGGGAAATAAGATACCCTATTTCTTCAGCCTGGCAAATGAGAAAAGGTTGCCAACCCCCCCCCCCCCCCCCCCCCCCCCCCCAAAAAAAAAAAAACCCAACAAAACAACCTAGAGCTGGTTTTACATAATTTGGAATATAGTTGCATGCCATGGGGCAGGATTTTGTCTTTGTTTCCCTGCTTGTTCTCAGCATCTTAGTACGTGACGTATGGATACTAAAACTGGTGTTTTTACAGTGATGTAGTGTGTAGAAAATTGATTGCTGAACTGGAGGACTGCTGCAGTAATAATGGAGGGCTTGGGGCGGGGGGGGGGGGGAAATAAGAATGTTCTGTTTTTAAACATGGACCATCTTGCTGCAGCATGTTAAACAATGTGCTGCTCCAGCTATTTGTAGTTATCAGCATGCAAGTCTTGGGGCAGCAACTTGATTAAGTTTTTTTTGGTCAGTTTTTTCAGAACCATTTCCCACTGCTGTAAAATGTGGGTTAGGCTGTAGTATAATCCTGTTGTTTTTCTCACCAGTGCAGGAGATCTGTTTGTCTTACTCTGCAGTCTGACTTGGATCGTTTCAAGAATGTGCTTGTGCTGGAGGCTGCTTGTGATTCTGATGGATAGATGTTTTTCTCTTCTTTAAGACACCTGCCCCTTCCTTACCTCCTTCCAGCCTTTTCCGCTATTGATTTCCTTGAATTGGCTATCCTAGTAAGCCATCTTGTTGTGGGTGTTTTAGTCATTTGCCAGAGTTGTGGTTTTTTTTTTTATAAAGGAGATTTCTGTGAAAACACTCCAGTTTAGAGCCTCTACAGGTCAGAGCAACTACCATTGCAGGCATTGACATCACTACTATACGAATGAAAGCAGCATGCTCTGTTTCTTATGCCATCGTCATTTTTTATGTCCTTTCTTTCTGGGATGCTGTAAATGTTTTGTTCTGCAGCAAACTCCTGTGTGTTTAAAGCTGAAACTTTAAGAATTTGGTGATTCTTTAAGCGAATTTGGGGATTGGTAGCTGGTAGGTAAACAGCAATGCCAGTATTTGTATTTGGTCAGTATTGGTACTGAGTTGATGAGAAATAAGATACTATAGAGTAATTTCAATGTGCTAAAAAGGAAAAAGAGGGAAGAAAAACTTCAGATATCATAGGATAAACCTGCCTTCTCCTCTTTTAAAAACCATGTTTTTATACTTACTAGTAGATCCATTTTTATAGCCTGTATTTATGTTTTGGAGAGTTGGTAATGTAAAGTGTATGGTTGAATGTAACAACACATGGTTTTCTTAAAAGGAATATATCTGATACATATCTGATCACATATAAGTAATGTCAACAGAACGTGAAGCTGAGTGGTTTATGATGGACATTCCAATAATAATAATAAAAAACCCCTTGGATAGGTCAAAGAAAACATATTGCTTGCAAACACTTGTGTGTTACACGAAAAAAGCAAGTTGTTTCTTTCTTGCCTTACCTGGATAAAATTTGGAGTTTCTGTTGTTCTGTAAAGAAGTTTGTATTAAAGCATGTGAGGGGTTTCCTGTTTATTTATTTATTTATATATTTTCCCACATGGTATACAATGTTTGGTGTACACTGAGGGTGTAAATGACTTCTGTGTGTTTAATAGTGTTTTCATCTAACGCTTTGATTTGTTTAGTGTTAACTGGTGGTACTGTAATATTATGCTTCATATATTTCTAACTTTCACTTGCAGAGTTCATAGTACAAACTTTTTTCCCATGTCAAATTTTGAGGCAAAGGTTAATTTTAAGGACATCTGGAGAATATTGGAATCGATTTGGCTGTTAAGGGTTCCCAATATCTTCCCAAAATAACTCCTGAGGCATTGCCAACATTAGGAAAAGAAAGGAATTGAAAAAGATGCAAAACAACTGCATAGCCCAGTTCTGAGTTATAAGTATATGTATCTGTTACGGTTGTAGACCAAAGGCGAGTGGAGTAAGACAGACTGTACTGCTGATCTCTAGACTTGTAAGAGATATCAGTATTTAAAAAAAAAAGAAACAAAACTCAGACTTCAAAAGGCGGAACTACTTTAATATCCTGGATTCAAGCCATCCAATATTTTAGCATCATAAACATTTATACCAGAGATCAAGAAGATCTTTCCTTTATTTCTAACAAATGTAGGTAAGGAAGTAATTTTTGTGACGCTTCCTATTTCCTGATGCCTGAATAATAACAGTATTCCCATAATTGTATGGCCAAAACAGTTTTGCTCCAGCTTTCTCCCTCTCTCTTCCCAAAATAGCTTTCATTGGAATATAATATGGTGAAATAGAAGACACTGGCTAAATTTGAAACAGTTGTCTTGAACTCTGAGGCTTTTTAGTTGCATTTTTTAACATCACTTTAAATGGCAATAGTATGTTAGATGTTCTTAATAAATATATTTCAGAAGACAAATTAATTGAGCTTCTTTCAGGTGTGAAAACAGCTTCAGGAAAGAAAAATAAGATACTTTCTCCATTGAACTTGAATGGCATTGTAGCAAGGCATTAGCTATGAAGAAAGCACTCTCCTCCCCCAATGGAAAAAAATAACAAAGTCAATGCATGTATTCTTTTAAATCACTACTTGACCTTTAATTCTTATCCTTTGGCCATAAGCAAGTGTTACTGTGTTACATATGGCCAAAGTGAAGTTACTTGCCAACATCCATGTGTAGTAAATCAGTGACTAATACTGAAATGAGGTTTCTGAAACGCATGGGTCCTATGCTTTGTCCTTTCCCATGGTGGTGGGATGAATGGAGGTTCTTTAAACATCTGAAAATGCAGGAGGATAGATCAAGGGAATGTATTTTAGAATCTTACAAAAAGGGTCAATGTTTATTGATATAGACCGATACATAATGAGTTGTTGAGCTTTGCTATCTTGCAAAAGTTCACAGTGAAAAGTATTTGTTTTTAAAATGGGGTTTATGCTACTACTCTAGATACCATAATGAAAGAAAAAGATAACTAATGCAGTAGTTCTAAAATTTCAATTCAACCTGGACTTGAAAGCAATAGTTGTAACAATGTAAAACCTATTGAAAATAAGCTATATGCTCCTCAATGTTTCAGTGTAAGTGAATATTTGCAGTGCTTTTTTTGTGGCTTTATCAGTTGAGGCATTATCTTCATCTGAAGAAGGTAATAGTTGTTTTGTTGTGTGGTTGGTTTGTTTGTGTTTCTCTCTCCACAGTTCTTGTTGAAATTGGTTGGCATGATCTTCAGTAAGGAAAAGCATTGCCAACACTTGACACAATAGTTAATTCTCTATGGATTTAGCATATGTTCAGGCAAAGTAGTTAATGTAATAGGGTTTAAACATTGACTGGCACTTCTTAAGAAGTGTCTTTTATTAATGGAAAAAAACCCAAAAATAGGAACCTGTAGTAAAGATACACAACTAGAAAATTTTGCTCAAGACTTGAGATAGTCAACAGTATTAATGATAATCATCTTGCTTTAATGTTAATATTTAAATGCATTGAGTTCCCTCTGTTTCCACACTGCCTCCCATATTAATCTGTAGTGCCTAAACAATGGCTTAAGGCATTTTCAGGCAAGTAAAGTAGTATTTGCATCTCATTAGAAGGGATATATCCACAGCAACTTGTCAGCCTGATATCCCAGTTTCCTTCCTGTCACCATTCTTGAGATGTGGACAATTGCAAAATATAGAGAATTGGAGATTAGAGTGAAGAAAAATGGGTGTTCGTACTTCATCTAGTTTTTACATTTTGAACTTCTTGATTGTTCTTCAGTTATGCTTAAATGTTTATCTGCCTGATTTGACTCTGAAGTTCATAGCCACTAATGTATGTTAGGACTATTTTTGAATTGGAAATTAAATCCTAAAGCTTGAAAATAGTTGACGGGTATGGGAAGGGACCACAATTTGAGACTTTTGCAGTATGGAAACCACACAGAGTATCATGATACAGTGTGTAATATCAGTCCTTTCGAATGGCGAGACAGTCTCTCCAACTGTTATTTTTCTGCAGCTAGGATCTCATCCGTGGAAACGCTCACCCATGGTTGGAACTGGACTACATGTTCTCTCAGGAACTCTTTCCTGCTCTTTTCCAGCTGTGTGAATGTGGACTTACAACCAGAGTTGCTCCCTTACATGGTCTCCTTAGACTGTCTGGTGATGACTCTGCTCAGACTGTCTTCTGCTGTTAGACAGAAGAGGACATGTAGTCTACCTTGGGGAAGGAAACCCAGCCAGGCCAAGTGGGGCCATGATGGGGAGTGTCCTCAGCCTGCTGTCTCTGGCCTTGTGATGCTGCCTCTGCTCTGTTCATTTCTCTTCTGTACCTTTCTTTCTCATGTGGTATCTGCACCACTACTTATTAGCTGCTGCTGCTGCATCCTACCAAACTGTTGAGTTACCCCACTGTTATAAACAGATTGGTTTTCTCTGATGTGGGGGATGAAAAGCACCCAGGAGGTGTGGGTGTCCACACTCAAGCAATAATTGTTTCCTTCACAAACCATTTGTAGATAGGGATTAACCTGACCAGTTGGTGTTGGGTCAATGGAAGATGATTTTGATGGAAAGTTTTCATCAAAAAGTAGTAGTAGACCTCTTAATCAACTTTCCATGTTTGATATTGCTGCTTTGGAGGCTGTATACTTCCCAGTAGGTCATAAAATGTTACAAACTTGGGTTTTGAAACCCTAATACAAGGTTGTATATTGGATAGTCCTTATTTAGTGTTGCATGTGTGCAGACAATAAATGATGACGCAGATGTTGGTGTTTATAAAGATTTACCTTTCACTGCTGCTAGTGTTAAATTGTGGAGTAGCTGTTCATGGTGGATGTTATTCTCCAAAATCAAATACAAAGAATAGCAACGCTGGTCCTTATATGCTACTTGTTTTGCCCAACCTGAATCTAGTTTTACCCATGCTACCTATTTTGTTTTCAGGAAGAATGTATCATGTATTTTGCTCATAAGAATGGTGGCTAAGAACAGTACAATAGCAATTCCATCATGTTGTTTTGAATAATCTAAAGTTCATTGTAGAATATTCTATTTGTATTCCACCTTGAGATAGTCTAAACTGGAATAATAATTTGAGTGTCTCAGTCCTTGAACAGTGCAAGTCTCCTGTGTGAATGAGGTTTAGCTTCATCCTTCTTTCCTACGCTCTCACCACCAGGCATTAAGATAGATTAGTTGTAGACGCACTTCTGAATTTCAAGAATTAACACTCATCTAACTGGCTTGACCTGTCATTGCAAGATAACTGGCATTCATACTACAAACTTGAAACTCATTCTATAGCTGTATGAAGTGTAATTTTGTTTCAGCATTAAATGTCTCTTTTTGGAGATGTTTTCTGTTACAGTAACCATTTGGTTGTGAACAGATTAGATGTATGGCAAAATGGATATTGTTGTATCCTGTGCCTTTTAATCTCTGGTGTTTTGGGGTACAGTGCCTATTCTGGAGTTCTGATAGGCTCTATGAAGGTTGGTTAGCTGGATTACCTGAATATCAACATTTTTTAGAAAGGCTTCATGATTAGAAAAACCTAAACGTTCTAATATAGGTGCTTAAGCTGCAGTACTAACTAAAAACAATCAAAGCTAATTTGTTGACATCTGTCACCATTTAGAAACCAAATTGTGGTTTGGAAATAATGTGTTCTTACCAGGAAAGAAATTATGGTTATTCAGCACTCAGTCACTAGCTAGTTCTTTTAATCCTAGTCTGCAGAAATGAGCCTGTAAATACAAAGCCCACTTCTTCAAAGCATGACATGTATTTAGCCACTGGCTATCTGGGAGCATGCTACCTAGGTGCAGATATAAATGCCAGATTTGTGAACACAGGGCTTCCAGGGGTAATAGTACAGTTGCTGTAGCCATGCTGGATCAGAAATGTTGCTGGATAAGCCTTCAAAATTTTGCACCATGTTCCTGGAACTCAAGCCACGGAGATGCACAGCATGTGAGTGGCTCTCCAAGACCCATGGGTCTCTGTAGGTATTTAACAGGTCTCAATACCACTTCTCCTGCACAGGATGGCAGCACTCATTAGCCCAGTAAGATTAGAAGGTCCTGATGACTATAGCAGGAACCATTGTGGTGTGATATGGGTTTGGTGAGTAGAGTTCTCACACAGAGTCATTCTAAATTCAGTGCCACATCAGCCTGGAGCCCTGGGAAGTACATTGCAAAACCCAAGTGGCTTTGCAGTGTTGACACTATGCAATTAGGTGTCACACCTTCATATATCCACTAGATTATATATTACTCTTTTTTTTTGTTATATGTGATGTCTTAACTTTCTGCTTTTCGAAGTAATGGAGAATTGACTTGCTCAATAAAAACTGAACCCAGATTTTTGCTGAGTGTCCCAGAACAGACTTTGAACATTGTGACTCTAAAAATATCAGCTAACTGCTGAAGAATGCAGAATGAGACTTAGGTTTGCACAGTAGTTGGGAAGCTGCCAGGTTAAAGGAGCAGCTGTCTTCACAGGAGTAAATTTGTGTTCAAGGCCTTAAAATTTTCATTCTTAACTGATAGCTATGTTTGCTTAATTGTGGCAATTGATAGTGGAATACCCTGACGCGTGCTTCCTCTCATACTGTGATTTCTCTGGTATTTCACCTTCAGTGGTTCCTTTTTTGTATCAGATATGCTGCCTGAAATATTAATTTTTGTAATGTTTTCTTCTCCCACAAAGAAGCCATGAAATACATTTGAAATACTTGATGTTCTTTTCAGGGGGAACAAGAAAAAGTCCAAATCTGGAAGAGAAGAATTTGTCATGGGCAAAATGGAATTAACTCATGTATGTTTAAAAGTAATGTGTATTTCAGAAATTTCCATACAAGGAAATGACTGGAGAGACATACTCAACTTGGGAGGCTGTCCACACTGAACATCCAAATAATCTTTGGACATTACTGTAGAAGCAGAGAGACTCATGCTTTCAAACCAAGTTATGTACTGAAGTGTGCAGTCCATACATCGTTTAAAATATTAATTTTGTGGAACTGTTGTATACATTTACTTTAAGTTCTTCCAAAGGGGGAATTAGCCTACTAAGAGGATTGGAGTCTCATGATTTTATTTAGTGATGCATATAACGCTTAATATGAAGTTGTAGGATGCAGGGAGATCTTTTGTTTGCAGGAATAGAAACTCAGTTTAGCTGTATTGAGGATGGGAGTTGCTGAATCTGACAATACAAGATCTGGGAGAAGCAGAAGAAATGGGTGTGCTGGCAGTGTATATACAATCAATGTTAGATTTTTCTACATCTGGGCCTTTTTTAATAAAATTTACATGCATATACAGCAAGAGAAAAAAAAATCCTACATAAAGGAATGTTCTAAAATTAAAAAATCTGGAATACTGCTTCAGATTTCAGAAGGAAATCGTTTGAAAATTTGGCTAAACAAGGTTGTTCTGATGAATACAGAGAGGATCTGCCTTAATGAAAAATGTAAGCACTATTGGAATCTTTGAAACATCAGGAAAACTCAAGGACGTGATCTGGTTGCATGGACACATCCCCAAAAGGCTGTTGGGAAAAAGCAGGGAACCTGCAAGATACAGCAGGAAGAATTGAGGAAAGAGTGACACATTGTCAGTCAGAAGTGAATCTTTTCACTTTTTCTTAGCTGAAATGTGGAAAAGCTTGGACTTCATGTGCATTAAGACAGACAGTAGAATCATGCAAGGGGAAAAACAAGGGAAAAGTAGTTGCACCATTTGGTACCAAGGGAAAAAAAAAAGATTAAAGATGATCTAAGACTTGATTTGGTGGAATGTGTGGCTTCAAAATCAACTTCAGGGAATGGTAGCAAAGATCCCGTAGCACAGATATTTATTCAGTGCTTTGTACTCGCCATAACAAAGTGTAAGTTACTTCCAGTAAGGGCAGTGATTTTTAACCCAGGAAGATGAAAAACAAAACCAAAAACACACACACAAAAAAAAAAGGGGGGGGGGGGAGAGGGGTAATTTGGAATTAGAAAGTACCAAGAACATGATAAATACATTTGCATATTTTAATAAAGTCAATTTGGTCATCTCTATTGCAGGATTCTAGAAAAGCCTACTCAGAAGTTCATGCTTACCTTCAGATTTCTAAGGCAGTCTTCTGAAAAGGAGGTGACACCATTTGAGTATAGATAGCCAAGTATGGTGTTGAGTCCAGTTCTGAATTACAGAGATCTGTTGGTCTAACTCATGTTGTAGGTGAAACTTCAGAAGAAATCCTGAGGGATGGTGGAAAGCAGGAAGAGATGTCCAAGTGCAAAATGCCCTTTCCCAATTGTGTCACGCTAACCTGGTGGTTTTGATAAGAGAACTGATTTTTCTAGGCAGGAAGTAGATCTTAGCTGCTTAGACAAATTTTAAAATTAGAGTGATGAAGCCATTGATGAATTTTGAGAAGTTTAATTAGTGCATAAGAAGACTATTCAAGAAGAGCTGAAGGATCTTGGGAATTGAAATCATAATTTCAAAGAGTGAGATTTAAAAGCGAAAAAAATGAGGTTTATGTATGTGAGGTTATACTTGGACAGAATACCTTTTCCTCTAAGGGGGATCATGTAATTTGAAAGTTCTGGATGGTGGAGTTGGGTGATGGTGGGATCTCTAAACTGCCAACATGAGGTTACTGAGAAAGTACTGGGCACAGGTCAGGTCTTGCACAAATGAGCAACACAGGGGCCTGCTGAGACATTGTCTGGGAAACTGCTCACAGTTCTGGTGCTTCACCTTTTCAGAAAGGTAAGATCAAACTGGAGCAGACTTGGAGAAGGACTGCTAGGTTACACTAACAGTGGGCAGGCTAACTGCGTGGCAATGAAAAAAATATGCTCTAAATAAAAATACAGTTGTTTTCTGTGAATCCAGGTGAGCAGGGAAGGGGATGGAGAGGTGGGAAGGAAGAACTGTAAGTTAGCGCTGGGATGTGAATGGGTGGATTGGTTTCACAATGTAAATGTTTATGTGGAAAACTATAAGAAGGCCTGACACCATCAGAGAACAAAAATCAGTATTATTTTTTCCAGTAGAAATTGTGGGGGGCAAAATAACCAGGTGCTGTAAGACTGAGGCTGTAATTGTTAAGTGATTATGTGTGTTTTGTCAGTGATAGTTGAGAGCTGGCCTCCTGATTTAGGAGGTTGTTTCTAGTCCTTTGTTTCTATGACTTAACTGATAATGGAAAGAGAATTTATTTAATCAGCAAAATTGGGCAGCCTGATGTGAGCAATCAGTTTTAATCTGGTTTTATGTTTCTACTTTTTCAGAAAAGTATTATTCTTGTTCAGTATAATCATCTCTAGCTAGGAGAATGCTTTCTGTCTCTCATCATTGGTCATCATTATGATGGCATTGTATAGCCTATTGTACATTGATTACAGTTCTTTGTGTGTTTTGGTTGTGAAAGTGGTGAATCATGCCTTCTGGTTTTTTTTAAGGGTTTTTATTCCCAATATGTCCAGCTGCATTTTGATGGAAAGTGGAATTAGATTAAAGGTGTACAAACCCCTCACTTTAATACATCTTGTGAAATTGTTAGTATCATTGTACCAACAACAACAATCCCTTCAGAGTTGTCAAGTTTATTCAACAAAGGTGGTACTGTTTTTAGTTACTGAATTAGTTGGGTGCGTTCATAATTTTCTCCAAGATTTTAATGATTAATAAACTGGAAGAAGGAAAAAACAACAGCTTCAGTGCCCTTTTTGGTTCCCAGTTAATTTCTCAATATTTGATAAATTTATCAGTCAACAGATCTAAATTAGCAAACTAAAATGATGAAAATTCTCTGTACCTGTAGAAGTGCACAACAGTTAATAATTGGTTGTGTGTTTCAATGTGCTCTTTTTCACAACTACTCCTGAGCTCAAATCAATTTTGTTTTATCATTTTAAAGGAACAATTCTTAGATAATTTATTAAATGATACCAAGTTTAGATATTTGTAAAATGTTTAAATATGAAAGAAAAATACACCCTAAAAGTGTGAAATGCATAAAAATCTTTCAGATTTGGAATTGTATTTTTTACCTACCTGGTGTTCTATTAGAGTAGAAGTATGTAGGTCACATCTGTTGAACAGAGCAGGCTTTTGTGATATTAAATGCTTCATCTTTTGTATACAGGTCCTATACATGCCAGCAGTAATCTTTGTTAGAAGAATGACTTAGTTTTGGAGAGCTGAAGCTTTCTTCCTTGTACTTTGTTTACTTTGCTTACTGAGATAAGAGTGTTCTTTCTATGCTTGATCTCTAAGGATAGTGTTCATTTTAAACATGGGAGGTTTGCCATGAACAAAATCAGACTTTGTAAAGTTATGCATAGTCACATTTTATATGACCTGTACTTGGATGAAATAGGGAAATGAGGCAGAGACCATGCTTCATCATGCAAATGTAAGGCAACCAAGATTTTGAGTCAGCCATAGGTCCAATTAAATTTGTATGCTTACATATTCATCCATATGTCCCCCTTCATCCATGTATCTATAGCCTAGCTCTAAGCACTGTGCCTTCCTGTGCAGTTATGTGACTAGAGCTGTACGTCCTTGAAGAATCATGCATAGAGTGGATGGAAGGAAGTCATCTCCTTGGTGGAAGGAAATGCCTTCATCTACCCATTGGATTCCATGACTAGTCAGAAGACCTCTTCCATTTTTAGGTGGCTTAAGTCACAGTGGCTATAAAAGATAACTCAATGTAGTTGATTACTATAAATCCTTACTGTAGGTCTTTGTCTACAGTTTTCCTTTAAAAGAGCAAACTGGTTTGGTTTTGGTTTGTTTTCCCAGTATAGGTTACCTCTTGTGTTGAGAGACTTGCTGTTTAATGTAGTTCAGTTTAATTTCTTGTAAGCCTTGTCAGGTACAAAACTGAATTTGCCATGACTACCTGTCTGTTAAGTGGCCCTTTGTTGTTGTGGTGGTTATTGCTTGCTTGTTTGTTTTCTTTCTTTCTTCCTTCCTTTCCTGAAGAATTTTGGATATAGAAAGCACATCATTCAGGGATCTCCATCTCTGAAAAGGTTTCAAATCACAAGTGGACTGCTTTATGCTTGTTCAGTTTGGTTGTTGGAGCCTTGGTGAGATTATGGTGCTGTTCCATGCCTTTCTTTTTGTTGATTCAGTGTTACAGATAATGAGAAGATAATTAAGAGTGGATTGTGTCAGTCTGTTTGGTTACTTCAGAATGTCATCCCACTTCATTTTTAGTCTTCCTTTGTATTGGTTTCTAAAAATAGAAATTTGGGAATAATATCTGAAGTTGATAAAACTGTATCAAACCCAGTGTAGTGCACATAATAAAGATAGGCATTTTACTGAGTGGAATGAATGTACAGTATTTTGAGATGTATCAGAAAATAACTTAAAATGACCACCTCTTATTATATCCTCCTACAAACATCCTTTTGGTAGCAAAACACTGTATTGCATTTTACACATTTGAAAAAACAAATGTTTTGTTTTAAGTTATTAAAGAGATTTAAATTGAAATTACAGAAGGAAGAGTGCAATGACATTTTTTTCCATTCAATTATATATTAGGGTTTTGTGTTTTTTAAGTTGCTGTTTAAAATCTTATTTTTTGTTATTTTGTCTGAATAGTATGCAGCAAACAGTATGCTCTTTGTTGTTCTGCACCACTCTGAACTGTTAATGCAGTCATTCAGCCAGTTTGCAGATTGGGTCAGACACAAGTCCATCAGTCACTGGCAACTGGGAAACGTCTTCCGAGCCAGTAGATCTATCTTGTGGAGTAAAACTTCTAGGGACCCCAAATCCCTTGTTAATCTTTTTCATGAGAGATTTTGGCTCCAATTACAGGAGAAAAGCCTTCTTGAGAATGAGGATTGAAATATTTTTTGAGTGTCCTCTAAATCCCCATTTTTCAGTGTTTTTCCTCACAAAGTCATAGTGACGAGTTCTGCAGATAAACATACACCAGCTTGTCCACCTACCTACCTAATTGGAGGTGGGAAAGACCAGTCAAATATATGTTCAGGAATCAGTACAGTATCACTATATACTCCCTGGAAAAACAAACAAAAGTGAAAAAAATCCTTGACCAGACTCTTCAGAGACTGTTCCTTCTCTTGTATCTGAAAGTGTACTTTTGTAATACTCAAGGAATCGTAGTCCAAAGCAAGCAAGAGTGAAGTATTCCTTTTCATGCTTGTAGATGTCACAGAAAGAGGGAACGTGACTAGACATGGGGGGGTCAGTCATCATCAGCTGCTGCTGTGGTAAACATGACCTCAGTGTTGGGCCATCATTCTTAGTCACTGTGGGCCACCATTCATTAATATTAAGTTTTCTGTTTCTAGTTTATGATTTCCCATGCTGTGTTCCCACATACTTCATTATTTAAGAGGCATTCACAGAGGTACCTCTGAATAATTGTTTTTGCCTAGTAAGAATGTCAAAAAATATATACTCCTTCATAACATGATATCTAGTCTCTGCATCTTCTTCAAGCTAGGCAGCTTGAACTCTGAGTTTGGGGCTCTTGAAATGAGTATTAAGCAGACTAGGATATTCATCAAAGTGAGTCCTTCCAAGAGTCTTCTGTATTTTTGGAGGAAATTCTTCTGAAATCAGTATTAATTTCCTTGGTAAAATCCATTCCTAAAGAATTTTAGATGAGAACAAAGCTTGGGAACTCATTCTTCTTAGCGGCTCTGAAGGTCAACCAGAAGGCTCTGCAGAGCGTTAGTAATTGAACTGAACATCATCTTATTAAACTTTCTTGTGGAATTCAGTACTGCTATTTCATGGTGTCGTGACTTGGCTGCTTGGGTAAATAGCTTAAGTTATAGATGAACTTTGAAGAAAAAAGTCAAGGTATTACTGCAGGAACGTTGTCTAGCATTTTGGCAGGACTGTGTCATAGTTAACTGACATTGATAAGGAGCTGACAATATTAATACTCCTAGTTTTAGGGAACAATGAATTTCATGTTTTTTACTTAACTTGAAAGGAATCTTTGTCATCTGAGAAGTTTTTATGATAATTTTAGTCTGTTTAAGCTGACTGTATCCGTGCAGGAATGTGACTGGAAAAGTTTTGGCCAAATTTGAACTGCATCTGCTAACTGCTGAGGGAGAGATGAGAAGAAAAGATGCTGACAGATGAGCTCCGGTGGATTTAGCTGAAGCAGTTATTACGGTGGTACCAATGCTATCTGTCAGTCTCACTCTTCTACTGCAGGTGATTTTCCTCATTGCATGCATGGCAGAAAGCATTATTTAAGCTAAAATGGACTATGAACATGGCTTTGAGATTATGTGCAGGTTAGCTGCCTCTATGTTGGATGGGAAAGCAATCTCTTCATTTCAGAGCTGTAGCAGATGGTTTTGTTTGAGCCCCGTGTCCTTTTCAAAAGAGCTGTCATGTGTTAGTCTCTTACTAAATTACATTTTGCTGGCAGAGAAATGTAAGCCTTTTTTTCAGTCAGTCTAGGTGTTATAACTAAAATTCTTTTGTCTCTCAATGCAGTGTACAGAACCCTGATTTCATGCTGTTTATTTTAGTTGATTCCTGCTGGGAGGTAGGATCACACAGAATTTCACCAGCTGTAGTATTCAGATGGACCCTTGTGTCGTTTTGTGTAACATTATTTATTAATAGAGATATATAGCAATAGCCCTTAAATAGATGCCATTAAAACCTGTAGCATATTTTAAATAACATGTCCATTCATAGGAAGGCAAAATACTTCCCATCTTGCTTTTGTAATTCCTAGATAACTTTCAGGTATCTATGTGCTTATGTGCTGTGTTCCTGAGTGTACTTGTTTCTAGAGGTAGAGCTGAGCTCCTTGTGAGTTATGCTACACATCACTGGGGAAGACTTGTTCTGACTTACCACTGCAGTAAAACCTGTTCTTGCACTCTGATATTGTCAGATGAGATATAGTCTGAAACTTGGGGAAAATCAGCCTGTACCTTTAAGAGATTTCTGAATATTTATGAAGCATTTCTGAATGCTGCAGCCTGTTGGCTAACTTAAAGAGTTGTTGAAGGGCTTCGGATGTCAGATGGTATTTTATGCATTTCATTTATTCATTTTATTTCATTTTTTGCTCCTGTGAGAAAACTGGAGCATGGGTTTCCATCCAGAGAAAGTGATATGCCTTGGAGTGGGATATTCATGATGGTAGCATCAAAATCCCATTGGTAACGAAAGTCTGGGAAGAAGTGAAAGTTCTGTGGTAGCCTGCCCAGAGTAGTGGGAAGCCAGACTTATAATGAGGTGAGGAAAACAAAATCAAGAAATAAATCCTGAGAGCAGCTTTAATATTTGGAAAACAATTTAAGCTGATCTGAGCCACCACTGTTGTGATCCAGTTCAACACTGCTCTCTGCGGCATCCTGTCATCTTTATGACATTAGTGTACAGGGCATTTTGTCAGATGCTGATTGGTAGAAGTTCCTTCAAATCTCATGCTTACAGATTCCTGTTTTATTTTTCATGATCTAAGGGTATGTCATGAAAGGGTGAGTTAAAACTGTTACTGGACAGACGTTAGTGCTTCTGCAACCCTGTTGTTCCTTCTGGCTCTCCTGTGGTTGTTTCTACCTGTTGCATTTTGCCAGCTCTGCCTGTAATGGGGAAAACTCTGTATTTGTGACTTTTTTGGGGTACCTTTTAGCTTTCTTTGCTAGGTACGTTTGCACATGTCTGCATGCCATTTCAAAGTAGATGGATGGAACACAGATGAGCAGAGCAGAGTTGGTATTAAATTAGTGTTAGCTTGGATTGTTTATGCAGTTGAGAAGTGGTTTGTTGCCTGTAATTCAAACAAATACTGGAGAGTGGTGGGGTCTTACGAGACTTAATTTTCCCCTCTCCTTGCTTTAGGGTTTAACAGTCTACTTCCAAGATTACCGTGGAAAAATATAAATATAGTAATATAGTAACTTTTGTTGATGCTTGTTTCCATTCAGTTGTAATGGAATTACATGAGTTTTTCATTTGGGATTGCTGTTGCCTTTCCTCTGGGTGTAGAACAAGGCATAGACCTTAGTTCTTTCTCTGGTTGTATGTATTTTGCGTGTGTTGGGTTTTTTTGTTTGTTTGTTTTTTTTTCCCACAAGCAAAACTATTTAATGTAGAGTTTACAAAGGGATGCTTAATCCTTATTTCAGTATCTTCAGGCATTGTCGTGTCAGTCTCTGTTTGTGTAGTCTCTAACTTGTTTTAAAAGCTGTTTTTTAGAACATCCTTAACTGCTTAGATACTTGACAAATTCCTGATAGATTTGGCATGCAATATATCTGTGATGAACAGACCTTTTGGAGAAATTTTCAA
The DNA here is from genome assembly GCA_017639245.1 of Myiopsitta monachus. Classification (NCBI taxonomy): domain Eukaryota; kingdom Metazoa; phylum Chordata; class Aves; order Psittaciformes; family Psittacidae; genus Myiopsitta; species Myiopsitta monachus. The sequence goes on from CM029919.1 coordinate 6,681,076, forward strand.
AACTCAGGCTACCCAAGAGTAGCATAGTGCCATAGCATGACAGTGAAGGTCAGAAGAATGCTTTGTAGGTACTCTCCTTTATGTACAATGTGTTTCAGTGCATAAGGAAATGCAGGTTTTATGTTAAAAATTTGTCACCTTTATCTTGGATTTCAGGCTTCTTTTAGTAGTTCAGAAGTCTTTTGTAAAATGCAGATTTGTCACAGTTGAAATCCTGTGATGATAGATCTGTTTGAAATTGTAGGGATTCGATTTATAGCTAAGGCAGTCAAAACAATTATATTCTATGAAGGCAGCATGATTTACTATTACACTTCCCAATTCATGGCATTATTTAGAACTCTTCACCTAAAATGAATAGCTAATGAAGTGTTTCAGTTGCTCTGCGTTTTCCTAAAATGATCTAATATGATCATGTTCATATATAATACTAAAAGCATGTGTATTAGTGCAAGCTATGCCCTAATCTGAATGCTGTATAAGGGATTGGTGATGGAATCTGTCTTTTGAGATCCAGCAGTTGTAGATGTTACAAAAGAGAAAATGCATGTGGACGTTAGTGGCCATGGTTGGGCTCAGGAGTATGCTAGCAGGTCTGCTCTCAAGTTCTAAGGAGTGAGAAGTGTTTTGGTGGGTCAGTCAGTGCGTAGCATGTGACTAACTTGAAAGTAATCTAACTTGCAAACTTCTTTTAGTAGGGGTGAGCAAAACAGACACTAGCTGCAATGCAGAGCTTAGGTTGGCTTACCTGAAGTGTAGAAAACAAGTATATGAAGTAATTTTGCCTAAAGGATAAAGCAAGATGATCCAGAGAGCATGCTGTAAAACTGTTCTTTCCCACATCAATCTCATGAATCACCCTACTTTCTGCTTTCCAAATGAAATGCAGGAAAAAGTATTCCATGATCTAGGTGTATGGGAAGAAAAGCACAGGGAGGAGTCAAAGATTGCAGCCGCTGTGATGAACGAAGATAAACATGGTAGCTGCCTTGACCTGAGCTGGGTCAGGCGGAAATACACAGTCACACGCTTTCAGCTTGCTAAGGCCTGTATTGGGAACTTGTAAATCATATGGAACTGATGTACATGAGAGCAAAGAAGTGGATATGTCTTCTTAAGAATCACATTTTTGTCATGATTTGTGTTTTAGTATTTAGAAAGCTAAGCAAGCTGACTTAAAGAAAAAAAGTAACCCAGTGCTGATACTATGTTACATTTTCTGTTTCCATATGTTTGGCTTTCCTGAGTTGCATCCTTGCTGCGTTTAAATTTGCTCAGTGTTTTTTGTTGATGAAAGCATATAAGTAGCCCAGTTCATTGCAGATATGAACACCCTTAAGTGTTATTGCTTGTAAAGTTTTCCCTTTTGTATTTTCTTTTTCTCCTTTGTCTGATGTTATTTGCTTTGATGTGATGGCATTCTTTCCAGCTTGGCATTTAGACAAAGGTTTCTGACATGTTCATGCCATTGTGTGTCAGAGTTAGCTTTTAACATTTCACATCAAATTTAGCCTGACTTTTTTATTGATTTTGTTCTGGTTTTCTACAGTGGACAGGCCAAAATCCCAGCAAATCAGAACTTCTGGTACCATAAGGCGAACTTCTTCTTTGGACACAATAACAGGACCTTACCTCACAGGACAGTGGCCACGTGATCCCCATGTACACTACCCTTCATGTATGAAAGATAAATCTACTCAGGTAAAAGCTGTAAAATAAGACAACAGAGATGTTTCTTGTAATTGATGTCTTCCTCGTAATACTTTTATCACCTGATCTGGAATCTTAGCTCAACTTAATTCTGAAGAAATGTGGATTCACTTAATTTTATTATAAATATGAAGCCTTAAAATAGGGTACAGTAGTGGTTTGGCTTTTTTAAAATTAGTATCAGTAATATGGTATGTGACAGATTATAGTTTTATGCTTTTATATAACAGTTGTCAAAACTAATTTTCTGTATGTGGGCAGCTCTGTTGAGGCTAACTAAGCAGATTTCAATCTCAGCCTTGTATCTCTTTTTTTTTTGAAGCTGCTATAAGCAAAATTATGCTGAATGTTACTTAAAAAAACCCCGACATATATTCCATAGCAGTAGTGGCTGACAAACTAAAGATTTTACTTAAGTGTGGTAACAAATATGTGGGTCTCAAAAAATGTATGTGTACGGAGAGAGGAGAAGAGAGGTTACTGTTAAGAATTGATCAGTTTGTCACTAGCGGGGAAATCAAAAAGAGGAAGCTGGGAGTGAGCATGCAATATGGTCTTGAGTTGTCCCCTCTGCTGCTTGATAGCAAGCAAGACAAATAAAAATGCTGTGTGGAAGTTTCCTCTTGAAACCAGACATCAGGATGAGAGCATTACCACCAGCTTCAAAGGAAGGCTACTGAGATTATTTATGGCCTGATACCCTTGGATACTCCTCAGGGCTCTATCCTTAGTAGTAATCTCTGGCAGGTAGGCTGCTGTAGTATTAATTGTGCTCCAGTGTTCTTTGGCTAGAAAGGTGAACATTATTTCTTGCCTGCTTCCTTCTCAAGCTGGTGCTTGTTGCTCACAAAGATGATTGCTATCAAACAGGTAAAAAATATGTAATTCTAACCCCCCCCGAATTATTACCAAAGGAGTTGCAGTTCTTGGTTTTTCAGTAGTGTTACTAGGGTGTGATGCAAGTCATCTGAGAAATACTTTTTTTCTCAAGACAAGTTAGAATGTATACATTATTTTCAGTGTCTTTAAAATGCACTGTAATGCAACACAGGAAGTCCTCTCATGGCGGAAGGATGAGCATAGAATGCTTAGAAAAGGAAAAAAGATCTGTCTGTTCCAGAAATCATATTTAATGAATTTTGGAATCTGAAGATTAAATTTGTTTGAGGAAACCTTGAGAAACTGTGGTGGGAGCCTTTAGGAAAATGCTGTCTTTGTGTTGTGCTCACTCAGTCAGCCAGCCAGTTTTAGCAAAAAAGAGGCAGCAGTGATCTTCACTGTCATGAAAGATCTACCTAAAAAGCTTTTAATCCTGGATTTACTTCCAAGGTTGCTTCCTTTCACAATACTATGCCTTGAAAGTCTTTCTATTTTGAAATCATAATTTCCCTTCAGGAGATTTTTCAGTAGCGTGCTTTGTAGTTGCTCTGTTTCTTAACCCCTCTCTTAAAACATGTGTCCATATCAAATTTCCCGAATACCCTTATGAATAGAAAGTTTAGAATATTTAAACATTCACAAACAAACCTTTTCACTAGTTACAGAAAAGAGAAACAAACTTGGTTTATAAATATTTGAGCTCTGAGTATTTGGCAGTAAAATTGCTTTCCTAGTGAGCTCAAGTGTGTGTTTAGGTTATTTGACCTGTTGGCTGCCACCTTTTGCTTCATTCAGAAACAAAGCTCAGGGAGGAAAAAAAAGAAAGTTTTACCTTTTAAACAGAGGGAAAGGCCAGTACTGTTATTGTTACAAGCTGGAGTGCTGTTTCAGTAGGATAAGGGCAGGGAAGTTTCATGGTTTGGATTTGTGTGGATGCCTTCTAACAAGGAATTATATTAGCTGTCTTTTCATTCCAGTTATGGAAAAATGAAGGTTTAGTAGTGTTTGAGTTGAAAAACATGTGTCTTGACTACTCAGGACTATATGAATATGTAAATGTAACAAGCATAGTGATTGACACAGTGAATTCTGTATTTTTGCCTTTAAATGAAATGTTCACTAGGGAGGCTTTTAGAAGATGATAAAATATTGACTCATGTTTTGATTGTGTGGGGTTTTTTGTTGTTTGAGCTCTGTGGGATTTGAAGTATATCTAATTTCAAGAACTAAAGAGGAGTTCCAAGTTGTTGATAGGATGCATGCATGACAAATTAAGTTAAATTAAAACCTTACTCTTCGCCTGGGTACCAGCATAAGTACTTCTACTTCATGTTTGTTGGCCAAGTAACAGTTTAGCTCATGGGAGTTCATATAGCTTACAGTAGCTAAAAATAACAACACTTGGTAGTTTAGCAGAGTGGAAGATAGTAACATACAAAAGAAAGAACAAGATGATGAAAGTCAGTAGACCAATTTTTTGTATGAACATGTTTCATTGAAGAATAAATTATCTCTTGTTTTACTTACAAACTGACGATCATTAATACTGTAGGTATAACTTACGCTGTAGGTGGAACAGTTATTTCTCTTTCAAGGGTATTTTTTGTCTCTAATTAAACATCAATTTAAAATCAAACTTTTGTGCCATTTTGTGAAAGTGGTGATTATGACTGTTCTAAGTTTCTTAGAATTCTCGTGTTAAAAAAACACGAGTCAGATTCTGGTCTTCATCATGACCATATGAACATTTAATGAGTTTTATCCCAAGTCCTTGTTTCTCACTTATGTTTTTTGAAGCTGTACATGCTCATGAATAAAATGTTTCTTTTTTCTCTAAAATTAATCCAGGATTATTATTTAAATAATAATTTTATTATTTAAATGAGAGGAAACAATTTTATTTCTTTGTGTTGCATCTTGATAGTAACTGCAGTTTATATTTCTGTGTTCCTCTTACCTACCTTGGGTGCTTTGACTGAAAGCACGGAAGTAAGGTTGTTATGTTTGATTTTGGAAAAACGTACTATGACAGTATGTATTGTGACACACAGTTCCAGATTTCTCAGGATTCTGCATGCGTTTATGTTCATGGGTAGGTGTGCATATGCGTACAACTGTCCGATCTTTAAGAAGCAACAAGTTTTGTATAGTCAAACATACAGCACCTTTTTTAGTATTAAATATTTCAGAAATGGAGGGAAGCTTACTATTATAGGAACTTGTTATATGTTGGTATACTTTGTGATTCCTTTCCTGGGTTTCCCCACTGTCCTACTTCCCTCTCCTTTTCAGTATACTTTGAACTTTTTATTAAGGCCATTTAAAACTCTGAATAGCTTCCTTCCCCATTTTTTCCATCTCTGTTGGGAGCACTGATGGAGCAAGTTTGTATACTTCTCCTTCATGCTGTACATGTACATGTATTTCCCCCTTCCTACTATAAGGAATAATTCAGTGTTGATATAGCTATGCCTAACCTCAGAATCTTCAGAAACATTTGGATAATTGTCATAGTTGGTTTAGTGTAATTATTTGGCAGTAGCTAAGTAATTCAAAATATTTTTATATAATGAGAAAGAAGAGATTAGAGATAAATATGTTGATGGCAGAAAAAAGATATTTCCAGTTAAAGTTCGTCTAATCTTCCTTAGTCACTTGTTTTTTTCCCTGTATTATTTAGTCTAAGTGGAATATGATCCCCCCCAGTGATAACTTAAACTGGATTCCAGTATGCCTGGATATGCCTTTTTCATTGTATAATGCAATTGAATATTATACAAACAGAAATTAAGAAAGTTAGCAAAATACCTTTCAGAATTTTTACTTCTCTCTAATCTGAAGAATAATGAATAAAGAATAAACTGAAATGCTTAGCTAAAATCTTTTTTTTTGTTCTTGTATGTGGGTCAAAGCTTCAATGTAGTAGCTCTCATCAGTCACCTCAGTAATGTTTTGTTTTCTTTTGGGAAGAAATTTTGTTGCCTTAAAGATAAAATCATAAACCAGCAGGCTCAATTACATGAAGCTTTTTCATTGGTGTATTAGTTACTGCTTTCATGGAATAGCATAAGGATATACTTCAGGTGGAAGGGATGAAAAGTAGGAGATGTGTGTCATATAGAATCATAGAATATAAAGGACCATAAGATCATAGAATCATAGGTTGGAAAGGACCTTAAGATCATCTAGTTCCAACCCCCCTGCCACGGGCAGGGACACCTCCCACCAAACCATGCCACCCAAGGCTATGTCCAACCTGGCCTTGAACACCGCCAGCGATGGAGCATTCACAACTTCCCTTCCAGTGCCTCGCCACCCTCACAGTAAAGAATTTCTTCCTCATATCCAACCTAAACTTCCCCTGTTTAACTTTGAACCCGTTACCCCTTGTCCTATCACTACAGTCCCTCATGAAGAGTCCCTCCTCAGCACCCCTATAGGCCCCCTTCAGATACTGGAAGGCTGCCATGAGGTCTCCACACAGCCTTCTCTTCTCCAGGCTGAACAGCCCCAACTTTGTCAGCCTATCCTCAGCTATGAATTTATGATTCTAACTTTCTGGTGTTTAAGAGGAGTCATCAACTATATTCAAATTAACTTCCAGCTCCAGGCTGCCTCTTTCTGTAAAATTTCTAGAGGGCCTTTCAATGCTTTAGAAACATCTGTAGACTCATCAGACTTTCTCTCTCCTACTGCTGTTACTGGTTTTCTTTTGAATGTGGAAGTTCTTCAGAAACATAATTGCTTCCCCAGTAAAACCTAGGCTTGTGTTCTTAATATTTGCACCCACCCCCCAATGTAGTTAATCTGGAATTCAGACTAGATATTGTAATTGGTGTGAAGGGCTAGCAATAAAATGTGAGATAGAGGAATTCGGTCTTATTTTAGGTTTGAGTAGGTTGGTACTCCATGCAGTCATTCTGTTTTAAATTAAATGGAAAGAATGTCGGTGTATATCCCTGATATGGGTGGAAAAGGAGAGCAGAATTACCAAACGTGTTGGAAGAAATGCTTATCTCTACAAGGTTGGGTGAGTTAGAACAATGGTAATTGTGATTTACATTAAGACTGAAGAGAGCAACCAGATGTGGTGTTCTCAGCATGCCCTGTCGCATGCACATGCTTTAAGCATTGTGTCAACTGAAATTGGGACTGTGAACCTTCACATTTTGAAATACCAGCAATCCTCCTGCTGAAGCTGCAGTATGTATTCCTTAAGGTTTTCAAGGTTCTCCTCCTCAAATATTTTAAATGTTAATTTCTGAACATAGACTTGCAGGAATAATCCTTCAGTTTCATGAAGTTCAGTTCATTCTGAAGTGATGCTGAACATTTGTTTCAGCTCTGAAACATTACCAGCTTCACTGATAGTACTTATGACCTCTCTTACTGTGTTTCTGACTTGAGGTGCGGAAACGTTCGTTTCATTTACCATGATTCAGAATTTTTCTTTTTATCAATTATAGTTTTGAGTTACTTTTAGCATTTTTTTAATATGCTGAACAGATGGGCAGTACACTTGCAGCTTGAAATGGAGGCTTGCATGGGTAAGCCTGTTTTGTAGGAACTGTAAATAAAGATAGGAAACCAATTTTTATGAAGTGTGGCATATCCAGGGTGCTGCACACCCCCATCTTATTTATGATATAAATTACAGCGTTCAAGTGATATGCAAGGTGCGCATACATGAGCTATACTTAGGAAAGCGGAATTTCTGTTTGAATGTAAGAAGTGTGGGGTTCTTTTATGTTGATTTTGATTTTTGTTATTTGTTTTTTTAAAGCTTTTGCATGAATATAAGGATTTTGGGTTACAAACCCAAAAGTTATCTTCATATAATGTGGGTTACAATGTATTGTAAGTGGAATTTTTTAGCGCCTGAAGATGACTGGCAAGTTATAATGTGGTAACTGCTTATGTTGTGTTCTTTTTTAACCTTTTTTCTTTTCCATCTGAATATAAATAACACATTAACATAACATTGCCTGACTTCAATACTGTGCTAGGAACATCCTTATAATATTTGTAATCTAATACTGTAGATAAATTGAGGGACACAAATAGTCTGCCCCCTGTTTACTGATACTTGCATGTATATTTTGAAAGGTTGTGACTTGACTCAATTTACCAGAGATTGAAAACAGCCGTGTAATCCTTGTCTCAGGGGAGATAGTATTTGAGAGGAGGAGTGTCAATACATTATTTGAAAAAATACAAAATTTAGTACTAAGAGAATGGGTGTTTTGTATTTGTTACTTTTGATTTCTGATTAAATCAGCTAAAATATAAGGATTCCAACCTTTCTCTCCTAGCAGTCTCTAGTGTTGTTGATGATTTTTTTCAGGGTGTTGCTATTAGTTTGTTCTTGTCCTCGATATTTGGATCGATATCTGTGCTTATTAAAAAATACAGGCAAGATCTTGCTCTGTACATATGGTTTGGGTTTTTTTTTAACAACTTCTCTTTGTTGAGAAACTCACTTTGGCATTTTGGACACTTGATGTCTTTTTGGTTCTTTTTATTAAGCTGTAGTTGAAAGGCTATGGGCTTGTAGTGATCCCAGGTACACCCTCCTGCAATACAGGTAAATATTAAAGCAACTGAAATGCCTGTTTCCGCTTCTTCCTGGAGTTGTTCCCAAACTGTGGAGCAATGTTCTGTTCAGGAAACACTCTTTGAAAGATAAATTTTCAAAGAATTCCCTTTGCATTGATCTTTTTCTGGTTTTCTATGAGGGTATAGTACGAGCTGTACTTGGCATATAGTAGAATGGTTTAAGAAAAAGGCAGTTTAAATTGGGGAAGTAAACTGTGAAACTGTGAAAGCCCGTGATTTTAAAAAAGAAGCAAATCTCCCCTGGCTGAGGAATTCCTCTATTTTCCACATAGGTTTAAATAAAAGTTTTAACTCTTCACTCTCGCTGTTTCACTTTCATAACCACATTATATTCTAGCTTCTTCCTCAGACACACACGAATAGTCATATAATAAATACACAGGACCCTAGCTTCTATAAAGACTCGGTTTTTTCTTTTCTGGGAACATGCAGCAAAAACTTCCTTACTGATTTTTTCCATTTTGCTTTCTAATCGCCCACTCAGCTTGCGGGGCCTTTGGTGGAAGTATTCCTGGTGGTGTAAAAATAGCTGAGGAAAAAAACAAACACATGGAAAGTGCAGGGCTGGCAGAAAACACAAGTGGGATATGTAGGCCCGCGCACACAAACTGTCTTAGCACTTTCAATATCAGCACTTACAAGTTAGGTGCTGGGCTGCCATAGTATTGTATGTGCCATATAATACTATGGCAGTGCAGTGATTATGAAGGTATCGCTTGTGCTCCGAAACTACAGTTCAGTGCTGAATGATGCCTGCCCTGACGTGCTTGGCTGGGGTGGTCTGGCCCCAGAAGACTGCTTCCACCTCTCCTCGCAGGGCAGTGAGGGTGAAGAGCTGCACATGCTGGTTTTGTGGCATTCTCCAGGGCAGTGCTTTCTTCTGCAACAGCGTAGTGTCTGCTACATGTGTGGGTATTACAGGAGTTTCTACAACCTAGAGAGGAAGCAAGAATAAGGAAAGCTGTGGAGAAACAGGGTTTCCATGTGTAAGAAGGAAGTCCTTTAGGGAGGTGGATCCCAGATCCTGTCTTTCCTGCTTGGCAGGGATCCTGTCTCCCTTGGAGGTGTATCAGCAGTGGTCTTCCAGAAAAAACTCGCTGCCAAATTTGCCTTGTTTCTAGCGGCATCGGTCACAAATTTATATATGTACCTCTAGCCCTGAGTTTTATATGGTTCATACCCCAAACTCACCATGGATTTTAGGTGTCCCATTGCTTCTCTGGCAGCCGGTGAGTCTCTTGTTCAGAAATGCTGGTGCATAGCCTCAATTTTCATAATAGTCTTATGGTGAATTTGGGAGATCTGGCTCCCAGACTCTTCTCAATCTTTGGGATTTAACTTTATAGCTCCTACATCCAGAGACAGTCCTGACACTTCTGGGCTTGCAACAAGACTGGGAAAGGTCTTTCTGTCACTTTTGTGCTCATGTAGGTCAGTGCTGAAAGTATAAAAAGTTGTATCAAACTCTGTGTTGAGTCAGAGTTAGCAAGAAGGAATTGATTATTCTGCTCAGTGATTAAGGAAGGCAGGTGGGAGAAGTGAATCCTGGCTTTTGGTCTTTGAGTTTGTTTGTGTGCTTTATTTATTTATTTATTATTGTGTGGCTTTTTAAACTGTCCACTGAATACAAACAAGAAAGGGATACCAAAGCACAGATGGGAGTAGCCAGGTAATTGTTCTGTGACTGCTAGACCTCTGATACTTTCTTCAGTAATGTGTAGTCCTCATCCTGTGTAAATGCATACAAAGCCTTAGTTTTCTGTATTTTTTCTTCTTATTATTTGAGACTATTACTGCTGCATATCTGATCCTGAAATCTATTCTTCATTCCTCATTTATTCAGACACACTAATGCCTGTTCTCTGACACTGCAGAAAGAGTAAAGCAATAATTTGTGACAGTTCTCTTAGCTAGAGAATTCAGTACAGCATATTTTCCTTTTTTTTTTTTCTTTCTTTCTCCTCTAGACACCTAGCTGTTGGGCTGAAGAGGGAGCAGAAAAGAGGTCACATCAGCGCTCGGCATCATGGGGAAGTGCTGATCAACTAAAAGAGGTGAGAAGTTTTGCACAGTGGAGCCTTTCAAGTTTTGATATGTCCAAGCCATTTTTTAATCCCTATCTGGAGTCCAGAAAACTGCACCTTTTCCCTCCCCCTGTTGCTTTTGAAACAGGTTTTACCTCCAAAATAAGAGTTGTTTCAAGAGTGGTTGTTATCTTATGCCTGTTTGATTTCCTCTCTGCCCCCAACACTGTGTTGGCTGTGAAGGAGTGGCCAGAGCGAGTGCTGAGGAACCAGGTTGTCATTGCTTACCAGTTTTTCTGTTCAGAGTTACCTTAGCTTTCTGTTCTTTAACCCTGCTCTCCTGAAAAGGGCAAAGTATAAGTCAGTATGTTAGCATATTCTTGTTTGGAAATGTTGTTCAAGTTTTAGGGTGGAGATAGAGGACATCATATCCACAAATGAAAAGGGAGGTTAAGTGGTGATAGAGTAACAGTATGATTACTTGAAACAGTATTTTGCTGTAGACTGCAATTGCAACTAGAAAAAACCCACCAAAACTGAAGTGGATTTGCATCATGAGAAAGTAGATACAGTAAAATGGTCTCCAGCTCAACTGAAATATCAGTATTTGTCAATTTTTGTCCCAGTAAACTCCATTCTGTCCAGAGTTCATGTAACTCTAGCTCTGCCCAGTACTTAATAACTGGCTTCCAGTCCGCCTCATTCTGCTGTCACGAAGGGTGCAGCCTGTGTTCAAGAGCTACACAGTTCTTTTTAAGAAGTTAATCTTGCACCACATTCACACAGGGTGGGCCTTTTTCCTGATACTCGGCTTTTGAACCCTCTCTCCTGGATCCCTGTTTAGTAGGATATTCAAAAAATGAGAAGAAACATATAGGTTATCTGAGGAGATGTTGTTACTGGTAATATGTAGTCCTCTTCCAGACAGCCATTGACAGGAAAAACAGTTATCAAAAGGAGTGATGTAAATTTAATTACTTGAATTTTAAAATCAGATTTGATGAAACGGAATAATCTTGCATTCCAGTGGTGGCAGTAGCCTCATTTTTAAAGATGAGGACCTTGGCCAAAGAGAGGTCAATCCAACCAGGGTTGTCTGTTCACATCTGATTGAGTACCTGTTATGAAACCCATCATAGCTCATTTGTTAGTATATGGGTCTTCAGTTGCCTGAATGACTTCATTTGCAGCTGTGAGGAATCACTTAATCACAGACTAAGTGCACAGAAATTAGTGCAGAAAGAGTTTTGTGTCCTGAAAAGTTTTGGCTTAAACATTGCCTACTAGCACAAAGGAATTGTAGCATGGGTAGGAATAGTGTCTGTATTTCCAGGATAATGCTTGTCTGCTTTTACTGGGAGACCATCCTTCGTCTTCTGGCGGTTCCCTATCAAGTTCTGCAACAAGCAGCTTTTCTTCACCACAGTGCTGTGGCTGTCAGTGATAATGAAACCTTCAGCATGTAAGCAAGTCTCTGCCATTGGATAACTGACCCATTGTGCTAGGCTGCCATCCTCTTTATGGACTGGCCACAAGAGAAAGATAAGAAACATGTGGCCAATGGGTTTTGTGGTTCCTTTCCAATAGAATGCAGTTATGGAAAAAATGGGGTGCATGGAAAGGAAGTGTTTCTATTCAAATTTTGCAGTGGGTGTTCATTCCAAAACCTGCCTTTGTCTTCTCCAGCTTATAGTTCCTCCCCTTCCTCTTTTTTAACTTTCTTCAGTTTCTCAGAACAGTTTTCTTGCCTCTTCTAGTTCCTGAGGTTCATAAATAGTCCTAGTGTTATTCTGTGTGCATTTTCCAGTCCGTTTCTTGCCTACCTTCCCTTACACGAGTTCCTACCTTCCAACTTAGTGTCTGTTCTGTCTCTCCACTGTTTAGCTTCTATTTCATCCCATTCTTTTTCCTTTCCTTCATCTGTAAGTCATGGTTCCAGCTCCTCTGTCTGGCTATTCTGTGCCTGTGTGGTGGGTAGTGAGAGTTTGTTCAACACCAACAGTATCTGTGCACTCAGTTTCTTTGTACCGCAGTGATCACAGTTTCTGGAAGAAGAAATTCTCTGAGGCAGTTCTATTCAAACTGTAAAGCCCACTAGAGACTGAATTACTAGCAAACATCCTGCCTATGAGCAAACTGAAATTTTTTGCTAAAGCTTCTCCAAATGTAAAGATTTTTCCAAGGAAATAGAGGGACACATTCCCAGCATAAAGGACCCCCAGATAGATGTTTGGCTTTTTCTTCCAAAGCCTTGGACAGCAGAGCTTCCCAGGTAAAAATGCTATAATAGTGTGTTTAAGCACATAAAATGGTAAAATGATTTCCATCCCCCTTTCATTTTAATGTCATTCTTAAAATAACTTTAATACTTGTACTGAAATCTGTGATGGGAGTGGGATAGAAGAGCTGAATGTTGCATGGTATCCTTTAGAGGAAATTTTACAAAGCTATACGCAGATGAAAGCAAGAGCTTAAGTAATAGAAATAGAAGTATATCACCTCTCCTGGGTGACTGCATTTGTTATGAGTAGCATAGGTAACAGTAGTTCAGCTCAGTGTTTTCTAATTGTTTTCCATAGCATTTGACAGTAAACAAGTTGAGAGCTGTTTACAGTTTCCTTGGCTTGTTTTAGCACTTTGGATTCATGTTTTTGTGTTCCAACAATTCATTGAATTATTTCTAGCGTGTATTTTTTTTTATTATCTTGATATTTTTAACTTGTATGCATAATTTTAATTGGTTGTGATAAAAGAAGACTGAATGTGCTTTGAAGTTTAAAAAACCAGTTTTTTCCTTGGTGAGGTTGAGAGCTACTACAATTAAAAGCATGTATTTAATACAACTGGGACCTATTTTTAAAAGATTTACATTTAGTAAACCTAAAAATGCGTGTATAGACTTAAGATCCCAGCAAGAAAATGAATTCTGTATTGCCACATAAAAAATCACTTTGGGTAGTTCAAAATTGTTTTGCCCTTGAGTTGAAATAGCTGGCTGTCAGGATTGAAGCTGTCGAACAGTGAAATAGGCAATGATGGCTTTCTTGTCATGGGTCTATTAAAAAATCTAAAACTTCCCAGCTCTCAGTATGGACTTTGTAATGATCGAATATACCTTTTTGTCATCTCACAAAATTTACTTTTTAATTTATTCTGAAGGGTTCTTCTGCTTGTTATTGTGAAGTCTTGAATACAACTTCTTGTAAGATAATGCCAGGCAGCTTTAACATTACTTTAATAGGTACATGACTGGGAGATAAAGATTCCTGTCAGTCTTTGTACTGGACACAGACCAAGTAGTGGTTTGAACCACTGGTATTTTTTCCCCTTTCAACCTTAATTGTTAGCTTGAAATTCTGTTAAATAGGACCAACTTTAGTTACAGTTTACCCTGAACTGGAAAACCCCAGGTTTTAAAACAAATAGATTTCAATTTGTGTGGGTTTTTTAAAAAAATGAGTATTTCAGCTGATTTTTCACTTCCCTTAAGCATCTCTGGATGCTGTATCTCTTACACTGACACCAGCAACCCTCCATTGGAAGGTCCCTTTTGCTCTAACAGACTACTTGAAAAGGACTTTGGAATAAAAGAGAATCAAATATGAGAGCTTGCACTTTTTATGTGCTTTCATATACCAATTGAAATATTGTTTTCAAAGGTTTAGGGTGAATTTCTAATGCTTGTTTTGCTCTTTGACCTACTGTTAATAAACAGTTGGTTCATAAATGAGAGCTCACTCACATTAATAAGGAGTTTGGCTTATTCAGCAATAGGAAGTTAGCATGTTGTGTAGCCCGATTTGTAAAAATAAAACCTGTTAAGTGGTAAATATTAATGAATATTTGGACAGGAATGGTGAGATGTGACATGTTCCTTCATATTAGTAATCTGCATCTACATCTCTTCGAATGAAAAGTTATCAGGGTGCTCAGATTATTCCAGTATTGTAAAGAACAGGCCTAATTTTCTTATTCCTCAGGTGTGTGCCATTACATTAGACTGCATGTGTATTATAAGTGGTATAGAGAAGATTCATATTTATTTCAAGTACACTTCTAGCTGTAAAAAAAATTCAGCAAGCAGAAAATATATTTATAGGGTTCTTTCTAACTTCTTGTTTAACAATCTTTGATGGTCACCATATAGGGGGCCTGCAAGGATGTTGGAGAGGGACTTTTTATCAGGGGCTGTAGTGATAGGACAAGGGGTAATGGGTTTAAACTAAAGCAGGAAGTTCAGGTTAGATATAAGAAGGAAGTTCTTTACTGTGAGTGTGGTGAGGCGCTGGAACAGGTTTCGCAAAGAAGTAGTGAATGCTCCATCCCTGGCAGTGTTCAAGGCCAGGTTGAGCAGAGCCTTGTGCAACATGGTTTTGGTGTGAGGTGTCCCTGCCCATGGCAGGGGGTTGGAACTAAGTGATCTTAAAGGCCTTTCCAACCTTAACCATTCTATCATTCTATGAAACCATCAAGGCCAAACTGCAAGTTGTTGTTTGTTTTTTGTTGTTTTGGGGTTTTTTTTGGCCTTTGAGTCTTTCTGATACCTCAACAACATTGCAGGGAGCAGTCACTGCAAGAGGAAAGACTGAAATCTGACTTAATGTTTTTGAAATGCACACAGATGTGTGCTGTGTGCTCCTGCTGTTACATGGTCCCATGAGAGTACTTGCCAAATGTGAATAAAAAGATACACTTTGACACTTACTACCATATGTGTTTACGCCTTACGGAATAGCGAAATAATTTTAAGTAATTGTATCTGAATGTTGGAAGTAGGGTTCAAACTGTATTTATTCCTTGATGAATTCCTTGATTTGCCCCCCTCCTCCCCTTTTTTTCTTTTCTTTACTTGTATCCTCTAAGGAAATACTTATATGAGAACTTTCAGCCCATCTTAAAGCTAGGTTATATGGGGAAAGCATTTGAATTGGTATACTAAAATAGTTGGCACATTTTATGTATCTCAGTGCACATATGTGCAAGGCTAAGGGTTTAATGTCTTCAACAACTGCATGCTTTAAAGGCTACCCATTTGATCTTTTTCTGATGATTTACATGTGTCCCTTAGTACGACTGTGTGTGCCTCAGTGACCTTCATGCTCAGTACTTGTGTGAGGGAAATGGCGTCCCAAACCCTTGATGATCTCAGCTGCCCTGTTAAAATTGAGAGTTTTGTTACTGCACTTTTTTTTTCCTCCCAGCATAGCACATCATTTCTCTTCTGCCTCATCTTCCTAACTGAAATATCTGTATTCCTGCCCTGGATGGAGTTCAATGTCAGAGTGTATCTACACCATTGTAATAGCTGGATCTTCAAGTAGATGTTTTCCTGATACCACTCACTTGGCACTATTTTCGTTGAACAGCAAATTCCCTGGCTCCTATTAGTTGCATCAGCTGAGTGCCCAAGAGTGAAGCTGCTTCTTTGAGGTACTTGGCAAAACAGGTGCTATCAAAGCGTATATTACAGACTTCTTCCTCACTATGCAAATTATATCTGTTTTCCTAGGATTAGTGTACCTCATGCTTGTCTGCAGCTCATTTTGGTTATGTTTGATGCTTAGATTGTGCTTCTCTGCTGCTTAGGAAGAAGATGAAGATAAACTTCTAGGAAGTTAGCGCAACTACCTCTTCCTGTCGGTAGTAATGGCTTTCTTTGAGTTGGAGGTGGAAAATACTTGGCAATAAAAACTAACCTTGTAGAGGAAAAAACACTGTTGGTATTTCAGGATTAGCTTTAATAAATGGCAAATTTACTACAGACTCTCCTTGATGAAGAGATGGAGAATCATTTAATTTGGAGGATTCATCTGTCCTTGTACTCGGTGTCACTGCCTGCTTAGTGTGGCTGCTCTGAAGCCGGGTTGTCTGTGCTGGGAAGCCTCAGTCCTCCATGTATGGAGGATGGATAGAAAGAGCAGATTCATTTTTAATATGCCCATCCTTAATTTCTCTTTGGTTTTAGTTGGTTTTTTGTTTGTTTGTTTGTTTGTTTTCTGATACTATCTACCACATTATGGGAAGCCAGGGTCCTTCAAATTCAGGTCTAATGACAGGTAATCTGAGAAGGCTTTACTTGCATTGTATGTTTGCCTGAAGTGATCACGTAAGTTCCAGATACTCAGATTCTTCAAGTTTTCATCTCTCTGTTTCTGCCCAGTGACCCCAGAAGCCTTTTATTTCTGTTACTGTTAAGAACCTCTTGACTGCCAAAATACACATACTCTTGAGGTAGCTGAGAGAGCCTCAGATTCCAGGGCCTTATGATTCCTTTCAGGATATCAGAACTCCGAGGTTTTAGTCAGCCTAGAGACATACCAGCCTATCAACGCTCTCCCATTTAATGCTTTCACTGTCCAGATTTTACAGTGAGAGGCTATGTTCTCAAAGATTTGCAAGCTGTTTACAACAGAAATCAGCGAGCCAGATCTCTGGGGTGGAATTGTAGAGATCTTTTTTATAGCATGCTCCTGCAGAAAACTCAGAAAGCCAGATTTCATTTAAATAAAAAAAAGCCCCAAACCAACAACTTTTTAACTAGGAAGAAGCACACAGCATCAGGGAGAGACAGCAGAAGTGAAAGATTCCTATACAGCACTCTCCCTGCTTTCTGATTATTCTTGTGGCAGCCATCTCAGTCCCGCAGCTCTTGTGTTCGGGGCCTCATTTTTCCCTTTTGTTTTAAGGTTTTTTTAAAGGAGAAGATGAAGATTGTTTCCTTATTCTCCCCGCTCTTCAACATTCTGATATAAGGCACAAATCTTCGTAGGTGGATGTAACGAGACTGGTTACCTGCTGGCTTTTTCATCTCTCTAGAGCTAGGTTTCCCAATTGCCGATCCTCCTACAGGGAGGATGGGGAAGCTCAGGGCAATTTCTTTTATTTTTTATTATTTTTTTTTCAGAGGTGAACTATTTCTTCAGACTCCTTCAGAGTTTCTTCCAATACAGCACCTGAGTTGCACCTTTCAACAAGAGATTAGTCTCCCAGTTCTCTAAATCTAGCTTGTCTGTGTTAGAAACTCAGTCCTATTAGGGTTCTGTCTTTTTTGATATATTCTAGACACAGACTCTCTTGGAAGTCTGAACTATTTATCTGTTGATGAAAAATCAAAGTATCCAGCCATTTCTGAGTAGCAGTTCTCTGAATATAGGTAACAGGCCGTGGCAAGATTTGATGTGAAGCCTTAAAGGTGATCCTTCTTTTGTGAGTGATACCAGAAACATCACAAAGAAAAATCCACAGTCTGGAGTAAAGCTCCATGCAAACATCTTCACCATGCACTGTCATCTCTGATGCTGTGAAGAGCACTGTGAAGTGATTCTCTATCACAGACTTGCTTTACAAGAGCATTGGTGATATATTTAACTACTTAGAATTAACCACAGAGCGTATGTACTTGTAAGGTGTCACTCAGAAGGAGAGCTTACTTTCTAGCTGATTAAGTTATTTGAAATATGAATTCCATGTGCATCCACTTCTCCTTACTTGCCCTTCAGGTTTTAAAAAAATTGTATCTCTGGCTGAGTTAGAAATGAAATGGAGCCATGCATGCTTTGCCTTGCATGCCAGTGTGCGGAGCATGAGGAAGAGTGGGACTTGAGCCCAGAGGAATAAATTATCCAGTCTTAAAGAAGTGTCTGTACCTGTTGTGTGAATTTGCACATAGTCTAAACTTCTGAGACAATGCTCATAGAGGTAAATACTCTCTTTCATGTAGAAATTATCCAGGAGGAATAAATAAGTGGATGAATCCCTAAATGAAATACTTTGGTTTCTTGTTAGGGGGCAGGTCAAATGGGCAATGGCTTTAGTTGCATTTGACATTTAAAATATGTATCTTGTGATTAGACTTCTTTGCCGCAGACAGCAGAAAAGAAAATTCCGTCTGCCTGAAGGAATCTGTGATAATTTAGCCTGCAGGGAAATGCTATTAAATGTATTAAATAAGTTCTCCAAAATGAGCAATGCATATTTGTTGCCAGTTGTTTGTGAAGGCTTTTTGCTTTTATGATGAATTATCATCGGGAAACTTCGGTTTGGTTTATGATTAAGTAAGTTAAACTGTAGGCTTCATAGTCCCCAGTTTAAACCAGTTATAGGCCAGAAACTGCTCCAAATTGTCATTCTGAGTACTTTTGTTTGCATCAGTTATTACAGTGCTCATTTGTAAATGAGGAAGTTCAGTGATTAAACTAAGCCTGCTGTCACATTCAGGCTGGTGAATAGGCCAGTATACTTTGGAGAAAGTATCTACTAAGCAGAAGAAGCTTTAATGCTCATGCTTCAAGAGAAGGCAATCACATATGTATTTAAAATCCCCCAAAGAGGACTTAAAATGTCTGTGATTTGCTTTATATATGATGATTTGAACAGTTATCCATTTGATAACTCACTGTCGCTTCACCTGGACTTCTTTCCAGCAGATTGCCAAACTGAGGCAGCAGCTTCAGCGCAGTAAGCAGAGTAGTCGTCACAGTAAAGAGAAAGAACGTCAGTCACCTCTCCATGGCAACCATATAGCAATCAGTCAGACTCAGGTAAGCAGATAGTTCCTTGTATTAATAGCCTCCTACCTTATCAGGGTTGGGCGAATAGAACGCTGTTTCTTCCTGTCTTTCTTCTGTTTGTTTTCTGATGTGTTTAATGTTTAATAACCCAATACCATTGCATCTTCACTGAAATGTATCTGATTAGTCATCATAAAAGAAAGAAGGGCTATAGCAGGATACGGCAAGATAGCAACTAAAATATATTAAGGTGCTGTAAAAGCACTTATAAGACTGCATTTCCAAGAATACATGCTTGCTTCCAAGACTAATTTTTGTGGTGTGCTTTCAGAAGTGTCTGCTTCTCTGGAAGGTCTTTGCTTATCAGTTCTGCAACCCAGTTTCATCTGAGGTGGTTGGAAAAAAAAAAGGTAGAGAAAAGGAAGTACCAAGAATTGGCAAGCCAACAATGAATCAGTCTTTGGGCAGCAAGCAGAACACTAACTGGCTTGTTACGAACAGACTTGTAATTCGCCTTACCATGTATTCATCAATAAAAGACACCAACGCTGTATCACCAGAGATGTGAAGGGAAAATCTCATTTTAGTGTCCCATTTTAAGAATTTTTCTGATATTTTGCTTATTGTTCAGTTCCTGACCAGAGGGGCAATTTCTGTATGACATCGAGGAAAACTATATTGTGGTGTTTGCTTTCTAAAAAAAAATGCAGTAATTCACCTTGAATTTAAACTCAACTGAAACCAAGATGGTACTTGCCACAGTACCCCATTGCTAGTCACTGGTAACTAGAGGAGCTATCAGACTACAGGACACAAGTCTTTTTCTTCATGGTTTTGTTTACAAAAAAACTCTTGGTTGTTACGGTAGTCCAGAATCATCCTCAATGCAGACTCTTTTCTTCTAGCATAAGAGTTTGTGGTTACAGTGGCTATATTATGGTACAGTTGCTACAGTATATTTTGAGAGGTTACTAGGATATTAAGTGGAAAAAATTGCTATCATCACCAGCCTGTTCTTGTTCCAGGCAGACTTACTGTAAAACCTCTATCAGACCATTCTCATGTTCTGTACCTATGGACATTGTGATGTCAAGACTTCTTTCCAGCCATCAGTCCGTGGGTTTCATAACTTCCCCTCTGAGAGGTTAAAATAAGGCTCCTAGTGTGTCAGCTTCTGTTTTCTGTTGTCTTATTACTTACCCATTTTTCAAAGTGATGTGTGAGTTAGGCAAATTTTAATACAGCTGATAATTTCAACACAGGCTTGGCTAAGACAATTTTTGTTTTCAGGTAATTTTTGTTATAAAAAATTAGCCTGTGCTCTGAATATATCAATATTCCTCTAATTATAAAGATGCTAACACATATGAAGAATGGCGTTGGACAAATTACCTGACCATGAAGCAGATTCTCTGCAGGCTGCAGTGCAGGGTGCCCGATGTAGTGTCTGCTCTAGCTGTTACTAAGTGCCAGTGAAATTGAAACCCAATTATGAGTTCTAAAGCCCAGGCGAGGTTCAGTCAATGACTTTGTGAATCTTAAGCCACTTGTTAATCATGTCTTATTTGACAGTGCAGATGGGTGAGTCCTGATTAAATTTCACCTACAGTGGATCCTTGGCTTGGACCCCATGTTACTAGCAGACCACTATTTGAACTCCTGAAATGTTGGTTCTGTCACTGTATTTCCTGACTGCCTTTTTAAAATAGCTAGTGTTTTAGAAAGAAATTGAGCCATGATAACTGATCCTTTTTGTTCCTTCTGTTTGGTTAAAATCTCATGATTAAAACCTAATCTTGTGTTGAAGTCATACAGGAAATTGATATTATTCCTGAAACTTTTATGCCTCTATAACAAAGGATCCCAATACATTTTGCAAAGAAATGGGTTTTGCTTTCCATGTCAAAGTAACCTTTTGCACATACCACTATGTATAGTCACAGTAAAACCAGTTTTTGATGCAGATTGAAAGCCACCTAGGATATATGCTTTTTATATATTCTTTAGTACTTGAAGCTCACTCTGTTATGGCTTGTGTTCTCTGACAAGGCTGGTGAAGTTTTCAGTTCTGACACCATTGTGGGAAGCCGTTGTGCAGGCAGTGTGTTTTGTCAGTCAGAGAATGCCCCTACACAAGTGACTGTGCACCTTTGGAGCTGCAGGGAGAACATGCACTGGCAAGTGAACACTGTTCATGGTTGTCAGTGTAGGTACATCTGTGCTATGTTGCTGCTGCCAAGGTAAAGCTTTTGAGGTCGGCTGCACAAGATGCACATGAACTCTTGTGCATGGTTCCTGTTGGTAACAGAGCTCCACTCCAACAGGTTTTTTCTGAAACCATATTTGTATTAATTTATGTTTGATTCTTAAAGTGATATCTTTAGAGGTCTTTGACTTAAAGTTCTGAAAAGCCAGAAGCTAATGAAATTAAAGGTTCCGAATGACTGCTTTATTTTTCATTCACTAAAGCCAACCAAAAGAGAATAAAAGTGCATTAAGTGAATATTTCAGCTGAGTGGTTGAGCTTTAGGAATGTTTCTGAAATCCAAGCCTTTTGGATCCTAGTTAAACCATCAGTGCCCTGTGTGTTCCCCATCCCCCTTATGCAAATTATGTAGTCTGTACATCTGGAAAGTGCATATAGCTGCCTGCTTACTGTTAAGTGAAGTACTAGAATGCTTTTATTCTAGGACACTTCTTTGAGTTAAATGGAGATGATTTTAGTGGCTTTTGGTTTATGCAAGCATTTCTTTTCATTTAAATTTGCCAAGTAAAAATGGTCACCCAGAAGGCAAAATTAATGCACTTCTTAGGGTTTTTGGTAGACATCTTAGACTTTTGTCTATTCCATTTTCCAACTTCAAATTATATTTCTCTTTACCTCCTAGGCTTCTATTTCCAGATCAGTCCCTATGCCACTGTCAAACATTTCAGTGCCAAAATCAACTGTTTCACGTGTGCCGTGTAATGTAGAAGGAATAAGCCCCGAACTGGAAAAAGTATTCATTAAGGAAAACAGTGGAAAAGAAGAAGTATCGAAGGTAAGCTTATATTAACATGTTTATAGTTGTTTTCCCTTCGTAATCTATCAACATGGGAAGCCTTCCTTGTGGTTGAAATTAAAAATCATTTTCTTCAAAGAGCTGTCTGAAAATTTTGTTTGTTTTAGGATGGTGATTGGATTTTTTTTTCTTGGTTTTTTTTTTGTTTTCTTTTTTGCTTTTAAAGGGCTTCTGGCCAAACATCCTTTGTTTAGAATGCCCTTTCTGTGGCAAACTTGAAAGTTTGTGCCTGAAAAGTAAGCGACAATTTAGATTCTTCAGACTACAGTAGTAAGTAATTAGAGACCAGGAGATTAATTTATTTGCCTTGTTTTGCATTCTTTTTCTTAGGCAATACTTAAATTTTCTATGCTATGCTCTGCTTTTTGGTTTTAATGCTTTTCTTCTACGAACTGAATGTGGACCATTTTACTTCCATGAAACCACTGTGGTACGTCATGGGAGATCTCCATGTGGGAAATACTGATAAAAGAGTAGGCTTTGCTTATGTGGGAGAACTGGAGCATTGGAATTGTCATTGAGGAGCACTGGGGTGCTTAGATGACACTTAAAATGGGAAATACTTGGTTTACAGCTGCTGTTCCCTAAATAGCCAATAAAATTTTCTGCTGTGGAATAAACTACCATTTCTTGTAATGTTCTCTAAGATGTAGGTTCTTTTCTTGTGAATGGTCATGCAATGACAATTCAATGTATAAGCCAAGCTGTAAAACTTCAGTCGGAGGTTTAAGGTTCCAAAACCTGATATTTTTCATTTCAGCAGTAAACTTTAAAAGTTTTAGAATAGTCTTGGCTTCTCCAGAGACTTAGTTGTGTGGACAAAGCAGTCTTAAGAATCAAATACGGTAGTAGTAGAAGTTGTATGCGAAGTTTGCTTTGCTAAGGCTGGCTCATCCCTTCAGGAAGGGGTGTGTGTTGTAACAGGGGAATAAGGAAATAAAACAAACACACAAACTGAAACAGAAACCCCAAATCAATAAACCTTGTTGCACCGTGTGCAAAAGAGTATAAAAAGGTATGTACTTCAGTGCCACCATTGATGTTGCTTTGGCTAGAATTATACTCTTCTACAGTTAGAGGACATTTCATTTATTATCAGAGAAATTATCTTCGTAAATGTTGTCCTTGGGCTCTAACAGCTTATTGCTTGGGATGCAGTCTCCTAAGTTACTGAACGTACTGGCTCTGATCCAGCAAAACAGTTAAGCACATACTTAAGTGCATTGTTGGACTGGAGCCAGAGATGCTCAGCAGTTTATGCAACCAAGGCAATAGTGAACCCTTCGTCCAAACATCTAGCTGGGGAAAGTCTTCAGACACAAAAGAAAGTCATAAATTAGACATTCCCCTTGAAGTCAAGTCCATCTTTGTGGGCAGGGGGTTGTTTCCTGCTACGTAACTGTTGATTTCTGTGAAGTCTAGTCTAGTGGGACCTAAAGTGGGACTCCTAGCACTGTCTTTGGGCTTACTAGATCCCATCGCTTGCTTACAGAAGATCATAACAAGAGTAATTTACTCAATCTTACTGCTGGTGAACTTTCTCCTGGTACAAAAATTTAGTTTCTTTTTAGCCTGGAGGAGCTGGAGCAGCTAGGTTAAAGGTTAGGAGTTACTGAACAAAAGATAAACCACAGGAAACCAAACTTCGCAAATTTGGTTTCTGCCTTTTTTTCTTGCTGTATTTTTAGAATGAATTTTAAAATAGCAGTCAAAGGTAGCTGGTTGCTGTGGGTGATGTGTGAAGGGTAAATTATTCTGAAGACTTGATTATAAGGTTAATGTGTATCTAAATTTGCAGGTGGTTTCTTTTAACCTCTTTCCACGTTTACTTCACAGTTTTAACAGTGTGTGTTCAAACCTTAATTTTCGTGTGAAGCGATCTATCCAGCTGCATAAAACACTTTATGCACTATTGGGAATCTGTATTCATTTGCCAGGGAAGGTTTGGGGAATAGCATACAGCCTGCTAAACACAGGGAGAAGGAATATTACCTGTATTTTAGGTGCAGCTCACTACCTAATTTTTACTTTATTTTCTTCAAATGTGGGTACTATTACAGTAGCATTCTGATTCCTTCCATTGCATTTCCGTAGCCATGTTTGTGCTGTCCAAAGTAAAATAAACTGCATTTTAGTTCAGTTAAATTTTAAATATTTTAGCCTAGTGTTCCTAATTTTTTCCTATTTGTCTCTCTTCAGTATAAACTTGTGATTTCAATTTATTTTTTTTTTACCTGTTTCTTAGTTCATACTTTGAAATTGGACTAAATGATATAGAGGACAAAAATAAGATTAAGTTTTATGGATGGATTTATGGATAATACGTGAATTGCTTTTTTAATTTAGCTCCCAGTTAAAAGGAGTAACCAGTGATACTTTCTTGCCAGTTTCATACTTCATTGCTTAGTCTTCAGATACACAAACCAGTTTAGTTTAGCTTTTAGGCTTGTTTTTTGGTTTTGTAGGGTATGATGTTACATACTTACTTCTTTTTGCTGACTTGAACTTTTGTAATCCTACTTTAAAAATGTAAAAATTGATTTAGAATATATCTTCTGACTTCATTTGTTTTGTTGGGTTTTTTTAATGCTCTGTTTTTTTTCTTGTGTTTTTACAATTTGTATCATTAAAATATTAATTATAAAAGGAAGAATAATCATTTAGACATTAGTCTTGTTATTTTTGTGTTTCATAAAGGTATTTGGTGATACAGTAATGTCATTATGTCATTACCTTTTAATAATTGACCATAAAGTTTAGAGGCATTGCATTGTAAGTGGTCAAAATATGCCACATAT
The DNA here is from genome assembly GCA_017639245.1 of Myiopsitta monachus. Lineage (NCBI taxonomy): Eukaryota > Metazoa > Chordata > Aves > Psittaciformes > Psittacidae > Myiopsitta > Myiopsitta monachus. The sequence continues at coordinate 6,705,675 of CM029919.1, forward strand.
TTCATTCTTTTCAGTTTAGCCATGTGTGTATTTTTTTTTAGATCATTCATCTTGCTTAGTTAGCTGAAGGTGTTCTTTTTTCTTTCTTTTGTAAAACTGAGTTAAAATTGTCTGGTTTGAGTCACTTCTTAATCACCTCTTTCTCCTCAGGTTTATTAATAAACTTTAAATTCATTTTCTAATGGATTTGTTTAGAGATCCTGGATATATTTGGACAGAGCCTTGGGTGGCATGGTTTAATAGGAGGTGTCCCTGCGCATGGCAGGGGGTTGGAGCTAGGTGATCTTAAGGTCCTTTCCAGCCCTAACTATTCTATGATTCTGTTTTTCCTTCCTGTTTTACAGCTTGTTTACCAGCCTTCCGGGAAATTGTGGTGGCATGTCTGTGTTCCCACCACAACTCATAAGAGGGAATCAGCTTTTTGTGAAGTAGTGGCAGGCTTTTGTTCTTTGTCTCCTTGTGACTCCACAATGCAAACGTTGGAGACTTGGGTACAATAAGGTGATGGACTGACTGTAGGGAGTGGGGGGTAAGAGGTGTTCCCTCTTGCAGAATATATTGCAAAATAATGAAAAATGCCCCTTAGCAGGACGCAGACAAGTTCATGCATCTTCTATTCAGAAAAAAACCCCAGCCATCACCAAACCGCCTTTCAAATATGCTGAAGTAATCAGAAATGAAGCAATCTTGATGGACTATCACACAGTATAAGTAAAAAGATAAATGTGTTTGATTTCTAATGCTTCTAGAAATAGCAAGGTGGTTTTATGTACCTATCAGAAAACTTAATCCTGTAATAAAAGACTTCTTCTAATTTGTACTGATGCAGAGGATCCTCACATCTTCATATTCTTCATCTGAAAAGTCTGTTTTTTTCTAAGTGTTCCTTCCCACAATACATTATGTTTTTTTGCACTTGCACCTTATCTAATGCATTGATGACTTCATTGATGCTCGAAGGAAGAAACAGTTTCTTATGTCTGCCTTTGTGTTCCAGAGAACAGTTTTCAAATCAAAAGCATTGAATGCTTTGCTCTCAAGAAATTGTCTCCCAAATAGACATAAGGCTTGTTAAGAACAGATTATTTTTAAGACTCCCATTGGTACATTATATCATAGCAGCATTCTTGATGCTCCTAAGTAAGGGTGTTCTTGGTTTTTTTCTGTTAGATTGAGACTGAAAACAAAGTGGTGAATTTTAAGAGTGTATTGAGAAATGCGTGCTCTTGTCAAATTGAGCATTTCAGTACCTTTGCAGGGCGATGAAGGTAGTGTGTAACTGTGCCCTAGAACATACTGTCCCGCAGGGGTTGGCAGGTTTCCTGTCAGAATGCATTTGGCATAAGTTTAATATATGACTGGACGCTCTTGTAAAGAAACCCCAAAACCCAGCCTACAGAACACAGTAATTTCTAGTTGTTTTACATGCATTGGGCATTATGGAAACTAATAGCAGCTGTACCAAATTAGTTACCCTATTTCTTATGTTGTAAGGTTATGAGGATTTTGGTTTTTAGAATAGTTTAGGCATGACTCATGGTAAGTAACTCCTAAAGTATGTTTTTATGTTGATCAGGTTTAATACATAAAGTTTTTAAGAAGTGGAATCCTTCTATTTGGTATTTTTCATGAAGATTTTGCACTTCTCAAAACTTGAATTTAATATTAAGGAAAAGATACATACAGAAGCACAATAATCTGAATTATTTGGTATTTTCTATGCCTTAAAAGTTACTTGGAAAGAGTGATAAATATTTAGCTTTTTCTACTTGCAAATATATTTAGAGGCATGTCTAAAAATACGGATGACTTTTTGTACCTCACATTTTAATTCAGCAGAGGTTGAAATACGTGATTTGGGATATACTTCCTGACTGCATAAGACTGTGTTGTTCCTCCAGGTGTGGAAGAACATCTTTGTTATCCTGAAGTCTTTAATTATGTGATCCACTTACTGTTTTTTTCACTCCCTGGAATCTTTGCTTTACCTGTTATATAGAACATAGCATATGCACTTAATGAGCAGCTGTTTGGTGTTTTTGTTTTCTCCTCATTAGATATGTGTCCTAATGTTCACTTTGAAGTCAGCAATCTGAATTTCTTCCTGAGTTTTTGCTTCTGTATGTAGGAGAGTGTCTGAAATTTTGTTCTGTTTTTATCACACCTGTGTAAGAAGAAAGATGATATTATCTTCACTTTATGGATGTGAATTATATACACTTTATCTACACTTTATTATATACACTCATAACAAAATGAGAATTATTATATACACTTTATCTACATTTTATGGATGGGGAAACACATCCATCAGGCTTCAATAAATGTGATACTTGAGTAACCCAGAAAACTGGATGCCATTTTAGGAATTAAAAGTGCAGCTCCCATGGTCTCCTGCATCTGTGAATGCTGAAGACTTTTGCACATCAGTCCTATATAGACTGGTCATCCAGTAGAAATACCGTAGAAGAAAGACCTTGGTTCAGATGACTTCTTGGCACCTCATAGAATTTTTGTGTCAGAGACAGAAGTGAAAATGCTGTTCTGCATGGCAGTTATTTTTTTGGTTACGTTAATTATGAGGGTATATTCTTTCTACAACTTCAGTCTCGTTTTTACATCTCGCTGTGTAACAAATGATATAATGCTTCAGGTCTATTTTGTGCATTGAATAAGTCATGGCCTGTTGGGGGTGATGAGAATAGCAACACGTAGTCATGTTGTAATGCATACGCAGTGTCAATTGAGCTATTGGAACAGACCACACAGCTGTATCCAGACTGTTCCAGCATTTGATGAAGCAACTGTAATGTTCTCTTTTTATAGTGTTTCTTTGCTCTTAATTGAAATGTGAAATGGTATTAACTGGAAGGCTCAGAAGAAGTAAAAGGTCTTCTTGCCTCTTTATCTGCCTCTTTGTATAGTACATGGTGCTTTTCTGGATAGACTGTTGCTGGAAAGAGGAGAATGCAATGCTAGGGCAAATAGGTTTTATGTTGTCCTCATCATTAGCAAAAGTGTTGGGTTGAATTTTAGTCTCTGGAACAAGCTGTTACAGTTTTGGAATATATGGAGAAGAGGAAAGCAATGAAATAAAAATATTCACTTGAAGCAAGAAGGAAGATGTTACTTTTCTGTAGCTGGAACATTTAAGCTGTTCTCTGTGGCTTGGATGCAATCCTCCCTGAAGTGGGGGGAGAAAAATGATATTTAAATCTCACAGGCAATTTTTTCCCCTTCACTTTTAAACAAAACTGTAATTCTCATTTGATTTCTTACATTTAAAGCAGCACTGTCTTTATGAAAAACTACTTTTCCATGGGGAAGGACAAGTAGAGCGTGCCAGTCTATTACTGTGAATATGAGAATATGAATGTCTACCCCAGTGTACTTGGGGAATGGGATGCAAGGTCACTCTGGCCAGTGCCAACTAGGCCAGTACAAGCAGGCAGTGCTTACTAGCCTTGGTTCAAGACAAAGCTTGTGAACCTTGTGTAAGCCTGTGCTTCCTCTACCTAGTTGCCATTTTGTCAGAGGTCACCTCCAGAACTGAATAATGGAGTGTAGAGGTGTGCTAGAGAATTACAGCTTACTAGCAAAATTTGGATGATTTCAGTTATAATTATTATTCAGTTGGTTGTTACAGCAATGGTGTGCCATTGCATTTGACACTTGTTCCTTTTATCCAAATGTGGTCTTTGTCAGGATACTTGTTTTTCTTTCAGCGTAACAGTGACCTTCATTGAAAATTATATTACAGAGTATAGAGATTGATTTACTGGGGAGGTTTGCTTTTTAAAACTAATATAAAAGCATACTGCTAGCATACGTTGAAGCGCGTTCTGGTGTTAACTTTCCCATTAAGAGTATATAGTTGGCTTGGAACATCTGCACATTGTCCCAGCATTCAGTGTAATTAATCTATGATGTGCATTGTGCATTGCATTATTTTCTTGTGTAAAAGTTATTTCAAAAGTGGCTTGTTTGCTGTTCTTGAGACCTTGCCTCATTACTTCAGTTATGAGTGCTACAGGCTCACGTTGCTTAGTAGTTTGATATTTTCTCTGTAACCTGAATTGCTGTTTCTCTTGCAGCCTTTGGATATCCCTGATGGTCGAAGGGCCCCATTACCTGCTCACTATCGTAGTAGTAGTACACGAAGCATTGACACTCAGACTCCGTCTGTCCAGGAGCGCAGCAGCAGCTGCAGCAGTCATTCACCATGTGTCTCTCCCTTTTGCCCTCCTGAATCTCAGGATGGGAGTCCTTGCTCAACAGAAGATTTACTCTATGATCGTGATAAAGGTGAGAGTAGAATGACCTGCCTTTACCTACGGGAGGCATGTGCTGTCCTGCTTTTACAACTACCTTCATTTTACTCATTACATCAGTTTTTGTTTTTGTTTAATGGTTGTGGAGGGATTGAGGATTTATCTTAATATTGGTTTTGTTTGTTTACATATCTTTTTCCCTCTTGTTTGTGAAACTTCACAAACATCTTCCATAAATACGTCAGAGGAGCACAGCAAACAGTCTTTACCATTTATGAAGATTCTAATGTGAAGAATTCAGACTGTAACATGTTTATGTTTAAAAAAAGGTTTCAAGAGGGCTTGTGCTAGACTGTATGTATTCATCATGGGTGAGTTACTTGCTGATCAAAATGGTGATGAAGGTAATTTTTGGACTGCTTTTTAAAGTACTCTGCTTCTGAACTCTTATATTCCACTTGAAGCTATTTGGTGAGGCGCTCAGATATGAGCTTGAACAATCTGATGGGGAGTAATTACTTGTCTGTGTATGTTGCATAACAACCCCAAATTTCTTAATAATCTATGTGTTTATATGTCAATATCTTGTGCTTTTTCTTTTTCTCTCAAAGTCTGTAAAATGTCGTTTGGTTTTGTAGAGGGAGTAAACTGGAGCTTTCATGTTCTGACACAACACGTAGTGTGAAAATACAGGCGCCAGTGTAAGAAGACTTGATTTCTTGGACAACTGTTAGCTAATGAAATTGTCCTTGAGCTTCTCTACAGCTAGTTGGAAACACAGGCTTTAGTTTGGAGGGATGCGGGATTTGTGTAAAACATGCAAGCTAAGAGTAGCTTCACAGAGAAAACAGGATTTTAAGGTTTTTATTTAGATTTGCAAATGAGCTAAAGACAGCAGTATATTGAGGCTGTAAGGTTAAGCTTTTTCTGCAAGTATTGTCTGTTTAATAATTCTTAAAGTAACTTGGGAATAAGATTGGGGGAGGCATCGGGAGAAGTACTTGGTTTCTGAAAAGTGTTGCTTTCCCATCTTGGGTTTAAAAGGAAGTAGTGGAAAACAAATCCACCTGCCCAAGTCCTGGACTGGGGGTGGCTTGCGTAAGTTAACCACATCAAAGCAAAAGTCATAGCTCAACATGATAGTTGGCCAAGCTCCAAAAATAAGAGAGGTATCAGCCCCCCCCCCCCCCCTTTCTTATACTATGCATATGAATTGTAATGTGTTGTCTAGACTGAATCACTATAGAGATATCCACTAAGGTGTTAGCATACAAGGAAATGTCTAGACAGGTTAATTTGTTCGTATTTGTCCTGATAACAAGTATGAGTTAAAAAGCAAGGAAATGAAAAGAACAATTCCTTGTGCAGTTAGCACACAGTTATCATAGTAATTGGAATTTTCAGTTATACTTTATTGGCAGTAGTGTATTTAACCTTCTTAATGCTTTTCAGTGGTTTTTATCTCCTGTCTTGGATTTTTTGAACAGCTAATTGGAGTAAAATTTACTGCAGAGCTTCACAATGTGTAGATACTTATTTGTGGATTTTGGCTTTAAGACTGGCTTTAATGCTTGGTTTTTATCAAAAGCCTGCTTTAATCATAGACTATAGGTGATGGTGTTAAACAGCCAGCTTTGTAAAGTTAAAATAATTGCATTTCTAAATTAGTTTAAGTTACTTAATACTGTGCTTATGAAAAAACTTGAAGTGTTTATCATAACTTTGTTCTTTAAGGACAAGATAGAAAAATATGTAGTTGTTTCTAAGAGAAAGTAATTTCCTCAGAGGTTGTAAAAGTATAATCAGACAGGTGCCTTTTGCTCTCAGATCATTAAGATCACACAGGCCAGTTGTTCTGAATATCATCTTAAAAATAGTTAAATATGAGGGATACAGGTAGAAATTACAAGGGAATAGCAAGCTTTGAGAGCTTATTAATGACTGTTGTCAATATTAACTGCTTTACAAAACAAAACTCAATGTTTTTCAGACTTTCATTTTAACAGTCTTTGTGATGCTAGAATAAAACTTGTGAGTTTGCTTTCAGGCCTGTTAAGTTTTGAAAAGCTCATTGTATAACCAAACACAGACACTTTAAACCCAAGATATTTTTCTGATACTTTTCTCAAGTTGAGGTTTTATTTCCTCTCTATAAGGATAACTTGGCTTTACCATTAAAAAAATAGAATGATCAGCTTTACGAATGCTCCTGGTGTTGCTGAATAGGAAGGGGAGGTTTGTAACTTCACTGAGACGCATGAGCAGTGAGAGGAGCCAGGGCTCAGTACAGACGCAGCACTGCTTTACATTTCTAAGGCATCTATTTATTGTGCAAAGCCGTGCTTTGGCCTGAGGCCCTCCCAGCTGCTCTTTGGACTGTATCAGCTGTTTATTTTACCTGTTCTGTGAGAAGCTTCTAAACCTTTGGAATTTTTCAAAAAAAATAGTGAAAACTAAATTTCAGAAAAGGCCCACGGTAACTGCTCCAAATGGAGCACTGATACTGAATGGTATTGATTGGAGCGGAGAGGGAAGGGTGGGAAAGAAGGTGTTTTAATGGCACCTGGCTTTATGATTTTGTTTTCTAGTATCAGCCTATTGCAAGGTAAGTGACTGCCTTGCTGCATTAAAGCTACTGGTTTCACTAGATCAGTTTTATGATATTCTGCTCCATAAGATTACAATTCAGAGTGCTGCACAGCATACTTAGCAGCTGTGACAGAGGCGAAGTTCAAAGGCATCCTTAGGTATAAGCAGATGAAATTCACCTTTTTTTGTACAAACTTAGGTAGTATAAACTGTTTTTCAGGGATTTTGATTTAGATGCTTTTGTGTAGCACTGTATATTCCCACCGTTGTTAGCAGGCTGTTACAAACAACATATTCCTGAAGGTGAACTGAAGATACATTTTAACTTCTGGGCATCCAATTCACAGTTTTTAAAATTAAAATTCTATGTGAAGTCTTTGGATAGTTTTAGGAAACAGGTATTTTTGAGTCTATCAAAAGAAGTCTCATAACTCACTGACAGTGTTTCTTGCTTCCTTTAAGTTTTGCCACTTAAAAACCTTGTTTTACAGATTCTTTTTGTTCTCATATATGCAAGGTACAATAAAATAGTATTTTTAGCTTTTAATTACAATCTTGAACATTTTCTAGATAACAGAATACATCCATTTTGAATATATATGTTTATGAATTATGTGTAATAAGGCTCCATATTGTCTGCTATGTGGTTATGGTAACAAAACTCACTTTAAAGGTTACATCTGTTAATCTTCAATCATTGTCATCTTAATGAAATTTGATTAGTTGGCTGAAATACACCAGCAGAGCACACCCTGTTGGTGGAAGGGCGGAAAATACAGATGTGTCCTCTGAGACAGTAAAAAAACCATGTAAATGGCACAGTTTGAGAATACACATTTGTAGTGTCATTAAGGATCGGTAATGTGACAGTTTAGCACTTAAGAGCTTGCAGGATACACAAGTGGAGACTGGTTTAAGCTGTAAATTCCACCTCTTGCCACTTCAGTTCATTGCGTGTTTGCCCAGTACCCTTTTGTTCTCACGCTGCTGCTGTACGTGTAGAACTAACACCAAGCTTGTACATGTGAGCCTGCTAATAATCACATGTACTTTTCAAATAGTAGTGTGGTATGTATTTAGGTCAAAGTGAAAGGCTAATAACTTGGGAAACTGAAAGCAGGGAGGGTAAAGAGAGCAACAGAATGGTTAAATATTCCAACATAATTTTTTTCAGTTGTTTGACAGCTGTCTTATATGGGAAGTTTTGGCTAAATAAACTGAAAACTTGATTGAAAACTGAACTGGCTAGACAAGACTCTAAATCTTCCAAGAGCTGACTTTGAATTCCGTTCGATTCTTTCCTTGGATGTATTTCCACAGTTTTCCACTACTTGGTGGAATGAACAGTAGCACATTTTATGTCTCAAGTTTTTTTAAATAGAAACTTGGATCTTCAATTTTAAATATTAGAAGGAGGAAACAAACTGTCTGGGTTCTGTTAACGATTTCTGAGTTTGGAATGAGCTGTGAGGGCCAGTAGTGGAAGTGCCAACAGGGCCATCATGCTCCCAGCTTGGCAAATATCTGTGTTGTCTCTAAGCTTTTTCTGCCTTCGTACAGTTAACACCTAAAATTCTGTAAATAGAAGTTCTGTGTTCACTCCGCAGCAAGAAAGAGCTTGAATAATCAATACACTCCTGAGGTTCACTTCAGCTGGTGAGGTGTTTGGTTTTTTTTTCTCGTATCTTTCATAGTAAATCTCCACAGGGAAGTGCGATATTTGAACTGGTTTATGTCTTGTAAGGAAGACGTTTCAAAACCTCTGATGATTAGCCTTTGTATTTGATTCATGGTTATAAAGAAATTTATGTAGTTACTCATTGAAAGCTGTTAAAGACAAATTTAAATGCTTCAGTGAATCTAGATCATAGTGCTTGGAGCTTTGGTTGGTTTTCCACTGCTGCTGAATAGGCACACATGGACAACAGCAGAATAAACAAAGGTATCTGAGTCTAAAAAGGCAAGGTACCCCACACTGGTGGGAGGACTCAAAAGGAGCTAAAGCAAGAGCAGTTATTTCTCTATAAATAAGGTGTGTTTATAAGTTAGGGGATCCTTCCCCCCTTGCTATTTTGTTTAATTTGTTTCACTGTAAACCCAAGCAAAGATTAGCAGTCACTGATGGTGGCCTGAGATAGATGTTGCTCTTTGAAAAGGTAGAAGCCACTGCAGAAATCTACTTCTCTGTGAGTAATTATTTTTGTACATACTTTATTGAATATCATGTTGTCAAGATGAGTGTTTAAAGTGAACTCTTTCACGGTATTAAATTTTCAGGTTTTTTTACTTGTGTCATTACCAGAGTTGAGCCTTCTCTCTTAAATTTTCCTAGAAGCATAGAGAAATCTGCCTGTTGCCTTGGATCCGAGATCTTTGCACCTTTAGTTCTAAGTGTGTCTAGAAAAATATACACAAGACAGCTAGACTTCTGAAGAATACCTGTATCATGTAGTTAGTAGTGATGAGAGAATTGAATAGTGGCAGCTTGATTTTTGGATAATAAACAACTTCACAAAAGCAACTACGGTTGGGCATTGTAATGATGAGTTATCAGCACCTGTGTTACACACGTTTGGTTTCTTTGCAACTTCTATTCAGTAGACTAACAAAGTGAAGCATTATGTTTAAGATACATGCTGTATACACACATCTTCAATACTTGTGTTTATACAGTCAGAAGGCATATTATCATTACCACTCATAGTTCTTCTTGCATGTATTATGCATATTACCTTGTTCATTTATGTTTTTGAAAATACATAATGAAGAACATACTTGTTTCCAGGATCACAGCTCTGCTTTGTTCTGATTGCAGTATTCTGGATAAAAATATCCTCCTGTTATGTGTTGTTATATGATAGATTACTACTGCGCTGAAGCTTTTATTCAGAAGAAATATGCTATACAAGGGTGTTAGAAATAGCCTGCAATAAAGGAAGCATTGTTGTGGAAGCAAAGCGGCATAGTGGCTAAATTGTGAAAAAAGGCATCTTGTTTGGAAATCAAATTTAATTAAAAGCACTCTCAATCTCTAGTAATATAACTGCTTTAAATTTTCAGACAGTGGGAGTAGCTCACCGTTGCCCAAGTATGCTTCATCTCCCAAACCAAACAACAGCTACATGTTCAAACGAGAGCCCCCAGAGGGATGTGAGCGAGTGAAGGTCTTTGAGGAAATGTCGTAAGTAATGCCTTTTATATCAGCTGGTATCTGCAAAGCAGTAAACCTGTTTACTGAGCCTGTTCAACTGCAGATGAATAAACTATTCCAGCTGATGAGTTTTTCAGGAGCAAACTATTCTTAGAGTTTGTACAGAAGAGAAGTTGAAGTGTTCACGTTGGTTTGAAGAGGAAATGGAGTCTTTTATGCTTGAACTCTTTTTGTGCATTTATAAAAGGCAGCAAAAACCCAAGCAGAAAAGATAAGGTACATTTAATTTCCTAAGCATTTGTAAACCTCTTTCCATATATTCTTTTTTATTAACTTTTTAAGTGTTCATGGCTTAAAACAAAAACTCTCCTTGTCATAATTTATCAGTTCCAAGCATAGGTTACATTTTGATACATATAAAACCTATAAAATGGAATAAAACATATTTAAAGTGTTTGTAGATGATAGTATACTTATGGCATGGACTTTGCTCAACGGTTTTGCTGAGCAAGAAATTGGAAATAAAACTCTTGGACATCACATCTTTTTCCCTTAGACCCAGCAGTATTTGAGCACATGCTGTCAAGGTTGCATGCTTAGCTCCCGTGGATAAAAGAATTAAGGAGGGATCTTTCTTGCTCTAACAACATTCATTGCCTGTTGGATGGTGAAAGAGCAATGTTGGGTTGTGGAGGAAGCCTCCAAGACATATTACACAATGTTGGAAAGGAGAGGTCTATTTCGTGGAGGTTCTCAAAGGGATTTAATATGACTAAATGTCTTGTTACTGCATTGTTTTTATTCAAGAAGAATTTGTGCCGCTCTAAATTACTGCGGCATTTTTTCATGTGCATATGTACCACAGACTATTCTTGCTGGAAGTTGCATGTATATCCAGTAATTAGTAAGTCATTTTTGTGACAGCGCTATTCGTAATGCTGTGGATCAGTTAGCTGACTACCACTATGGAAGATGTTTGCTCCTCTGTCCAATTAATCCCATTCCTTGTCATTCACATTTTAGCAACGTGTAGAACCACAAAGTTAATGACGTAGGAGACATCTTGGATGGCCAGGTACATAATCCTTTTTCTTGTTGTAGGTCTCGTCAGCCTGTCTCAGCCCCTCTCTTTTCATGTCCTGACAAAAACAAGGTTAATTTCATCCCAACCGGATCAGCTTTCTGTCCTGTAAAACTCCTAGGCCCCCTCCTTCCTGCTTCAGACCTGACACTGAAGAACTCTCCAAACTCTGGTCAAAGCACAGCTTTGAGCACCCTGACTGTTGAGCAGCTTTCGTCTCGGGTTTCTTTCTCATCTCTGTCAGATGACACCAGCACAATGGACACCCCAGAGGTCCCGGTACAGCAGCTGTCCCCACAGCAGCAGCCGCTTGTGCAAGAAATTCAGACTGAAGACCATTCCTCTCCTCAGAGCTACGTGTTAATCTAGACCAAGGTGGAGCAGGCCTCTGCCCTGAAACAAGGACTGAGGAGACAGTAGTTCAGATACATCTGCATGAGCTGGCAACCTTTCAGAACAACACGGAATACTTAGCAGCATTCTCAAGAAGTATCTCAGCACTGTTCTTGGCAGGGACAGAATTCATATTCAGCATTTTTTGTGAGAAAGCAGTAATGCCTGCAGAATCCGTATATCATTAAGCGTTTTAAGTGGAGACTATGCATTTCATAGTATGTTTGACCAGATTAGTACTGTGTCCTGTGTTCTGTTTCAAATTCTACAGTATAAATAAGCTCTATATATATATATGAAAAGGAAAAAAAAAAAGTTGCCTGTCTGAATAGAAGATGTCTTGCTGTGTTGTGTCCTATGGCAAATACTGTACTTCAGGATTATGTTTACAATTGATCCAGGTGTTTATGTTTCTAACTTCTGTAATACACACAATGCAAAAAAAGAAAAAAAAGAAGAAAAATAGTGGCCACAACAGTTGCACAGTGCCCACCCTATGGCCTCGCTTCAGGTACTTCTCTTGAAGTGTAAACTCAGGTAACTTGGAATGTATAGCATATTGGGATATAAAATATTTTACAGCTACAAAGCTAAAGAGGGAACATCACTCTTTTGCCTTTCCTTATTTTATGCATTAATATTTCCTCATTACATTCCGCTCTCTTGGAATAAGTGCATTCAGATCCAGGCAAACGATGACCCTGGACATGGGTGAACATGAGGAGAACCAGCAAATCTGTGATGTAGATCACTTTGTCATGTGCTTACAAGTAAAACAACTGTTGCATTTACTGTCATTTCAATATATGTAAAAATGTGGCATTTAAAGGTTTCAGGTGTTGCTCAGTTAATGACTGTTAAACTGTTGCAAATAAAGTGTTCAGTACTAGGCTGTACATGAGAAACATTCCACGTTGTGTGTGAGAGAATTTTGAAAGACAAGAATGTTTTTGTTCAAGGACAGACATTTTTTCAGGTTTCACAGAGGGGATGATGGGGATTTCCTCTCATGTTTTTGTTGGCAATTAAGGATGTGAAATGCTACTGTTACCGTCTAAAAGTCAAATTAATGTTTAGTTTCTCTTTTGGAAATGTTCATTCATTTGCTGGTTGGAAATAGGGTTTCAGATTTTGTCAAGCAGTGTTAGATGAGCAGCATTTTATTTATGTAGTCAGTAATTGTGTTTTGGGATTAAAGTCCAAAAGTAGCAAGTGGGTGTTCTTAAGAAGGGTGGGGAAAACAGTAGTTTTTAAGTTCATGTTACTTAATCGAAGCTTCTCCCATAACTTTCAGTTACTTAAGCTGTGTGCGTTAAAGTGTGTTTTTCCCCCTCCTTAAGTGTGAATAAAAGAAAAATCCTTGTGAAATACTCCTGGGTTTGCAGGCTGGACGCTTTTTCAAAATGGTACAGGGCAAGAACGGGTTAGCGGTGCTCTTGTGTTGTACTGCAACAAGAGGAGCGTTGCTTTCAGAGATAATTTCCTGCGATACAAAGAGGACCCCAAAGGCAAAATAAACTTGGTGTTCTTGCTCCATTGCTTTCAGCTCAGTGGAACTGCATTTATGCTGTCTGCTCCTAAGAGAATAAGGTTCACCTTTTCCAGGAATTGAAGAGATTAGTAGCCTGCAGCTACTGAGCATTGAAACTTGCTCCATTATGTTTTTTCCTCTTTTGATGATGAGATTGCAGGGGTGTGAGAGGGAGCCACCAATAACTACTCACTGAATATGTGCTTTCTTTGGAGATAAAGCATCGTTTCCTTTTTATTACCAAGGTTTTGTTAATATTGTCTCACAAGGTGGGATTTGCAGGCTATATATAAAACAAGTCACTGGTTTTGACTCCCCTTGCAGAAATACTGGAAGGAGAGGTCTGTCTCTGTCCCTTTTCATGTGAAAAACCCTCTTGAAACACAACAGCCATCTTTAACCCTACTAATCTCAGGCCTAGGTGAAAACACTATTTTATAGACTGAAGATAAAGGGGAGAAAATACTCATGATGTAAGTATCGATTCCTTTTAATACTTTTCTTTCTAGATTAACATTGCAGTATGATGACCTTTTTATGCTCTGGTTATGTCCAGATAAGAAATCATAGTCTCTGTTATTGGTGTTAGGTTACCAGGGGATACGATGAGTGGGGTGTAGATCAGTGATGAACTCTGTACAGTATTTGCAATGCCATTACGTGTTCTCTTTTTTTTCTTTCCACGAGAAACTAAATATTAATTAAATTGCACATTTGTTCTTAGCAGATTTGAAGGTTTTGAACCAAATGTGTTAAAGCTAATGCTTTGCCATGTAAATTTCCCAGCAATTGTTTATCTGAATTGTATTCTACATCCAGCTGTAGAAATTTGTCAAATATTGTTTAAAGTTTTGTACATAGTCGTACTGTTATTTCTGGCCACTGTGCTGAACAGTATTCAAGTTATCACACAATATTGCTTTACACAAGGGAATGTGTGGCTTTTGTTTTGTATTTTTTTTTTCAGTATAGAAGTTCCTGTGTCTTATTTAAATAAAAATTATAGTTAAAAAAAGCACCCGTGGTAGGGGCGATGCACAAAAGCAGTGGTTCATTTATTTGTTTTGGAAACTGTATGAAACACCATAGAATGAGAGCAAAGTTTAATACTGTTTCAAATTTACATCTGGAATAATGTCAGCCATGTATCCTTTATGACTAGTCTGCTATGTCTTCTGCAAGATAATCTCTTCTCTATGGATTTTTGCATAGCACTTCTAGGAAGGGGAAAAAATATAAAAATAGCTGAATGCTTCAATATGCTTAAAATAGCATATTTTATTTCTGCATATAATGAGGTTATCCTTTCTTCAGAGCATAGAGAAAACACCAGTTAAGCGTTATTGGAAACTCTGTATCTGCTGCTGTGTTTGTGGTATGGCTAATTTCAAGTTATCTGTTGAAAACTGTGAAAGCCATTAGATGTTTCACTCTGTGAAACTAGGCTAAACCCCTAAAGGATGTGGTAGAAATCTACTGACAGTCTTGGGTTTGTGTTGTTTTGTATGAGTCAAGTGATTGTCATGTGACATGCAGAATAATTATTTCCAGATGGGAGTGAGGGGAGGGAGGAAGAAGAGTATTTAAATACATCTAAATCCTCCAAAGTCAGTGTTTTCTGAAGAGCACCATGGCAATGACCATGAAAAATGGTTTAATGCTTATTATCAGTAAGTGGAAATGTAAGTTTTCAGCATCCCAATGATTACAAGGTTTCGATGTGACTACTGTTAAAAACGTTAACTGAAAGCTAACTGAAATGCTGAAAGCCTGGAGCCTCACAGGGCATATCATCCTACCCAACATGATGTCCTTCAGTCAGAAACAGCTTGGTTTCAGCCATTTCATCACTGGGGCTTGCTAGGAAAAGCTTTGTGACTGCCGTGCCCTCTAAAATGGATTTGGCTGCAGCAGTTTCGGGCTGTCCTTCTGTGGGAGGGCATTTTCTTCTGAAGAACTGCTTTGATAAGAGCGTGTATCTGGCCTGAGAGGACATGATGCAGCTTGTATCATTGATAACTTTTTCACCATCCCCGTGGTGAACCTAGGCCTCGCCTGCCTAGTTATGGTTGTGGTTAACATGCTGCTTCACACTTTGAAGTTGTGTGCTTAGTGCAATTCACTACCTATGTCTTCCTCAAAGCTAAGACAAGCAGTCTGAAAAGTGCTGGGAGTAGAGAGCTGACGAAATAATCTTTTCTTATGTCCCAGCTTTGTGACTAAAAGATCATTCTCGACTTCTTCACCGAAAGGGTTGTGAAGCATCAGAACAGGCTGCCCAGGGAAGTGGCAGAGTCACCATGCCTGGAAGTATTTAAAAGATGTATCAATGTGGTGCTTAGGGACATAGTTTAAGGATGGACTTGGCAGTGCTACGTTAAGTTGGACTTGATAATCTTATGGGTTTTTCCAATGTAAGCTGTTCTACAACCTGAATGTTACGTTTTCTAGAGTTCTTGGTTCTGGGAGTGGACGCTTCAGAGACTGGAAGAATCTAGCAACAGATTAGTGACCTGGCAGCAGATAGTGACCTGCTTCTGTTAAAAAGCAGAGTGCTATCAGGGGAATGATTTACAGCTTCCTGACAAATCGGTTCTTGGGAAGGGCCAGATACTAGCTCAAGGGTAGAGTCCTGGTATCTTCACAGTATTTAAACATAAGCCTGGAGTAATACAGAATGAACACGAGTGTTGTGGTTTAAGCCGTAAATCACGCAGTTTGCTCACTCACTCCCCTGTCTTTCTTCCTGCATTGCCCACCAAGTATATCCAGGTCCCTGAGCAAAAGCAATCCTACGAATGGGTTTGCCTTTACCTGAAGCAGGAATAACCCAGACTGTCTTCCCCAGCAAATTCTTTATGTGCACCACAGGAACTTTTTCCACCTCTACAGTATGTAAAAGTTCTGACTGGGCTGGACCAGCTCTGTTGGCAGATCCTCTGCTGTTGACCAACCAGGTGGCCTTTGGTAAATGTGTATCCCAATGCTTGAAAGTCCCACCACCCATTGCTCTCAGTGTAGTTTTTAATAGCCCATTGTACTGTTTGATTTTCCCAGAGGTTGGTACATGGTAGGGGATGTGATATACCCACTCAATGCCATGCTCTTTGGCCCAAGTATCTATCAGGTTGTTCTGGAAAACATCCCATTGTCTGACTCAGTCCTCTCTGGGGTGCCATGTTGCCACAAAATCTGTTTCTCAAGACCCAGGATAGTGTTTCGGGCAGTGGCATGGGGCACAGCGTATGTTTCCAACCATCCGGTGGGTGCTTCCACCATGGTAAGCACATGACGCTTGCCTTGGCGGGTTGGTGGGAGTGTGATATTAATCAACCTGCCAGGCCTCCCCATATTGTACTTCAGCCATCGTCCTCCATACCAAAGAGGCTTTAACTGCTTGGCTTGCTTAATTGCAGCACATGTTTCACAGTCGTGAATAACCTGGGCAATAGTGTCCATTGTTAAGTTCACCCCTCGATCACGAGCCCATCTGCATGTTGCATCTCTGCCCTGATGGCCTGAAGTGTCATAGGCCCATCAGGCCAAAAATAATTCACCCTTATGTTGCCAATCTAAGTCCATCTGAGCCACTTCAATCTTAGCAGCTTGATCCACTTGTTGGTTGTTCTGGTGTTCCTCAGTGGCCCAACTCTTGAGTACATGAGCATCTACGTGGTGTACCTTGACCACCAGGTTTTGCACCCAGGCAGCGATATCTTGCCACAGTGCAGCAGCCCAGATGGGTTTACCTCTGCGTTGCCAGTTGCTCTGCTTCCATTGCTGCAACCACCCCCACAGGGCATTCGCCACCATCCATGAGTCAGTATAAAGTACTGGCCACTCTTCTCATTCAGCAATGTCCAAGGCCAGCTGGATGGCTTTCACTTCAGCAAACTGACTCAATTCACCCTCCCCTTCAGAAGTTTCTGCAACTTGTCGTTGAGGACTCCATATTGCTGCCTTCCATCTACGGTGCTTTCCCACAATGCGACCAGACCCATCAGTAAATAAGGCATATTGCTTTTCACTTTCTGACAGTTCATTATATGGTGGGGCCTCTTCAGCACGCATCACTCCTTCCTCCTCTGGTGACCTTCCAAAATCTTTGACCTCTGGCCAGTCCATGATGACTTCTAGAATTCCCGGACGACTGGGATTTCCTATTTGAGCTCGTTGTGTAATTAATGCGGCCCACTTACTCCATGTAGCATCAGTTGCATGGTGTGTAGAGGAGACCCTGCCTTTGAACATCCAGCCCAGCATGGGCAACCGGGGTGCCAGGAGGAGCTGTGCTTCAGTGCCAATCACTTCCGAAGCAGCTCGAACCCCTTCATAGGCTGCCAGTATCTCTTTTTCAGTTGGGGTATAGCTGGCTGCAGATCGTCTGTATCCCTGACTTCCAAAAGCCGAGGGGTCGAACCTCGAGTCTCCCCTGGAGCTTTCTGCCAGAGGCTCCAGGTAGGACCGTTCTCCCCAGCTGCGGTGTAGAGTACATTTTTAACATCTGGTCCGAGGGCTACTGCACGAACTATCTCATGTTTAATTTGCTCAAAGGCTTGTTATTGCTCAGGGCCCCACTTATACTTGGTGGGTAATGCGGGAAGAAAGAGGGAGGAGTGAGTGAGCAAACTGCATAAGTCGCAGCATAAACCATGACAGTTTTTTTTGTCGCCCAACATGGGGCTTGAAGGGTTGAGATAACGGCAGGATTAATAGCCACTTGTCACAATGCTGATTTATTGGCTCTCAAAGTTGTTGCTCTGGTTCTCACAGGTTCAGTGTATGATATTTTACTTAAAGCCCGTGTTTCTTATCTTAACATTTTTCAGATCTGGGTTTTGGGTTAAGGTTCTTGTTACATTGTACTTTATTGGAATGACTTTTAATACAATAGACTCAGTGATCATGAAACTGACCCGGCTTTTGTTCCCAATGTGGTCACCACCTCTGTACTTGGGGAGGTATATAATGGAAACGTTTATCAATTACACATCTCTTTTCACCTCCTCGGGTGGTCAACCTGTGAAGGAGACATTCTTTTATGCTCCCAGCCCCCCCACCAGACCGTTTACAGCACCATTTGAGAATTTTGAAGGTTTTGAGTGGCTTTTGGGTACCCTTGAGACCTGCCTGCTGGTTGTGATGGGGATCACCACGCTGGCGTGCATACCGAGTGCGTTTTACTCACGATCATTTTGTCTGGTCCCAAGAGTTATGCAGTCAGGTTTGAGTCTTGTCCAGGGTTAGACGATGATGTAGGAGGACCAAGAGCTTTTCCCCGAGGCTGGACAGACATGAGTGGCAGGGTGTGTGGGATAGTATGGGCAAGTATCTAGGCCAGTGGGCCCCTCCAGTGCTTTGGAACTTCACCACTGAACAAGTGCAAAATGCAGAAAAATTAGTAAAACACTTACATGAGGTGTGCTGTCATTATGGTCACACCAGGGACGGACAAATCATGGCAACACGCTGGGCTTGGTCCTATGCTTACAGAGCCCTGTTCAACACTATCCAGCACCTTCAAAAGGAAGAAAATGTCCCTGGACCTGAGGGTGGAGTAACGGACAGCGCAGCTACTCCAGCTCCAAGCACAGCAGCTACACCAGCCCCAGCAACAACTACAGCAGCTACTCAAACTTCAACCGTTAACAGACAGCACAGCTACTAGTAGGAGCGCTGCACCAGCTACTAAGAAGGAGAAAAATGACTGCTACTGCTGAACCCATGACGCACAAGAGACTGAATGGCTTAGAGATGCTGGCTGGCAGTGCAGTCGCAAGCAAAGATCACCGAGGCTTAGCAAACTGCTAGCCTTACTCCATGATGTAATGGATTGATACCTTCATCCACTCAAGAGGAAGTGGCTCAAAGATAACAGATGACTAGTAGAAGTGTATGAAACTATTACTGCTGCAAAACAGCCTGGCTTGCTTTGCTAAATACAGCCACGCCAAATATGTTTTGAAGCTACAGCACTGGGAGGAAATAACCGTAATTCCTGTGATGTGTTTCCAGAACATAAATGCAAGGAAAAAATGAGTGAAAGCTGGGCAAGAAGTACTGTTACTGGGATGTGCACGTACAGCCTTCCATAGTTTGTGCTTGGCTAAAGGAAGCTGTTTCGTCAAAGATTGTCGTGCTGTTAAAATACGTGTATCTTGTCTCAGTGTAATCAGTCCCTGGAAAACTAGTTCAGGAAAAGGCTGGAGAAGGCTCAGAGAAGAGCTATAGGAATGAGTGAGGTACTGGAGAAGAAAACACTCGGCAAGGTTTTATAGGAGCTCAGCATGTTTAGCTTGATGGCTCACTGAGGGACTTAATCCTAGTTAGTAGATACCTGTGTATGAAGTACTTCCTTAGCAATGAGCTGCTTAAATTTAACAGACATGGAATACTGAAGCAACAAAAAAGAAGCTGGATGCATTCACACTGGAAATGTGGATTTATTTTAGCACTAAGGGTAATTAGGTGCTGGGCCATCTTGCACAGGTGGATGTTTTCAAGTACCGAGATATTTAAAATGAGTTGATCTTACAAAGGATGTGCTTGAAAATAGTGGGTTTATACGCCTACCATGATTATTTGGGGCTTTTCACATTTCAGTTGACTTTAAGAGGCAGGGGTTTTAACTGCCGTGATGATTCTTGCCCCTCTAAAAAAGTAGCACGCTGCAGTGTTTTTAACTGGAGAATTAACACTTTTAAAACTCTCTGGAATCGTTCTTTGAAGATAATCTCTGGCTTCTGAAAGTGTTTTGGTTTGTATCACACATGCAGTCTCCAGTAAAGCAGCAGTGGTTGAGCAGCTTTATAGTGGTTTTGATTTCTGTCACCCCCTCAATAGCACCATAATTTTGGAGAGATGGCATGAAACTGGAGATTAGCAATGTCCTTTTGGGGTGCAAAAGATCACAGAAATAATAATGTGTCACTCAAATGGGGCTGATGGATAGGAAAATACACTGATCCAGAAGGCAGAGCGTTTCCTCAGTAAAGACCACAGTGGGAGTCAATGAGCAGTGCAAGTTGAACTGCTAATTCAATTGACAAGAAAGAATAGCAATCAGATGAGCTGGATTAGGGAAATAACCCCCTTTTTAGGAAGAACTTGAAGTTTATCTCAGGCTGTAACAAGCTTGGTGTTAAATTGGCTGCCTTGAGCTGGAGCCTGGAAGCTCCTGCAGAGGAGTTGGGAGCCTGGGAGAAATGAGAGGTGTGTAATCTTCCCCTTGGCCTTGTTTCGGGGTTTGAGCTTGTTAATGCAGCACAATTAGGCCAATAATGGCACCTCTAGAAAAATAAGTTTGTGAGGGGTGCTAGATTTTTTGTGTGTGCATGTGCACAGCGAAGTGTGTGGTTAAACTCTGTAGCGATTTGTACAGCTCTTAGCTGAGAAACAGGGTTTGCTCAGGGCAATGTACGTTAAGTAATACCCATGGTAACTGATTTCTTGTACCCTGGTCTTTCCTTCTCCAAACAAGCTGTAAGTAAATAGCGCTATCTAAACCCACACTGCTTGGCATGTCATGGTAACTAACTCTGGGTGTCTAAATGCTTACTGCAGGAGGAGACGAGAACCGCGAGCTCTTGAGATATTTTGGGAAGGAGGTTCTTTCTCCCTGGAGGAGAACGCTAAAAGGAACTAGACTCCCCGCTAAGGTTTGGTGCCAAAGGGCTGCGTGATGCAATTGCTCCTTTCGGATTTCTGTTTGGATAAGAATTTCTAGTCCTGCCCTATCTCTGTGATGCAGAGGTTT
Source organism: Myiopsitta monachus (assembly GCA_017639245.1). NCBI lineage: Eukaryota > Metazoa > Chordata > Aves > Psittaciformes > Psittacidae > Myiopsitta > Myiopsitta monachus. The sequence continues at coordinate 6,726,447 of CM029919.1, forward strand.
CTCAGGGAGTAACAGCCTCCGTTTCCATCAGATTGGTGGTATCTGTGGGCTCGTTACATAGTGAAGAAAGAACTCACCCGGGTGAAAAATAAAAAACCTTACATCTGACTGCACAGCGAGGTGTATTACAGGCTTTCACTGCATGGCTTTACTTTGGATGGGGCATGTGTGTGTATTTTAAGGATTGCCTTCTCATTCAGGGGCTGTTGTTCATGAAACGAAGTTGGGTACAATGGTAGACATGCTTTCTGATTCAGTGAAGAATGCCAAGTAGACAGTTCAGGCACTTCCTGAAATCAGTGCTTAAGAACCTTCTTTCCTCTAGGGAGGACTTTCTGTCCTTTTTGACCCTTTTCTGGAGGGGAATGCTGAACCCTTGAGGGCAAGGTGGGGGGATGAGGATGGTGGTAGTAGGTCTTTATAATCAAAGAGAAAGCTAAAGGCAGCCTAGGCCCTACCTGAACCTGATTTGGAGGATAAGCCTGTATGTGCATATTTGTATGTACAGGTTATTCTTTGGGTTAGGAAAATAGTGCATGCCCTAATACAGCATTAACCTGGATAAGTGTCATTCAGTCCCCAAATCAGGCCATCTAGCAATTGCCATCTACGTCTTTGCTGGCATCCTAACTGAAAGGCTGCTGGGTGCAGCACTGTAGCGTGATGTGGTTTTGTATCCAGTGAGAGAAAATACAGCTCCTCACAGTGCTGTTGTCTCGGCATTATTTGCCTATTTTGTCATCTTCAAGGTCTGTCTTGACCACATCACCTTGCAACCTTTGTTTGCAAAACCTGCACCACCTCTTTGTCACTTAACCAGGACAGGCCTCAGCACTGTCTCCTTAATGTCCTGGGTACAAGTCCCCAGCACGCTGTGAACCTGCCTGGATGCCCACTGCATTCAGCTGCTGGGCCTGGGCTTGGCAGTTGTAGGGACTTCGTGGATGTGACTCCCGGGGCAGCGGCCCTGTTCTGTAGATGCAAATCTGCAGGTGGAGCATGAGCTGTCCTCCTGGTGCCAGAGCATCACCACCTCCCCGCCTTCACCATCATGGGAGTCTCCATTTCCCAACCTGGTAAGTGCAGGCTCTGCCTGCCCCTCCTGCGTGGGAGTCTCTTTCTGCCATCTCTGGTAACCAGGAGAGGTTTCCTGCTCCTTGCTGCGAACCAAGAGGATGTGACCTGGTCTCCTGCAGCCTTCAGGACTTGAGGCAGGCAGCACCACAGTGTTTTTGGGCTCCAGCAGTAAGCTGAGGACAGGAACCATCATGAGCCCATCAGTCACGGTAAGACTGGCACCAAGGTACTTGGCAGTATCGTGGCTCAGGTGTTTGTGCTGTGTTTTTAGTTTTGCTGTGTTTTGTTTCATATACCTGGTGCAGAAAACAAGCACCTTGATAGAGATTTTATCAGTGCTGATGGTATGTACATTGGATTAAGTTTTCCCTGCGGAAAGCCACTTGCTTTGCTTTGGCAGTCTACCCTGTGGAAAGCAACTTGTTTTGTTTTGGCAGTGCTACACAGCAGGAGGACTTATTTTGGGGCCAGAGAAGCATTTTCCTGTATCTTAAAACTCTTTTTTTCCACTTGGATAACAACCATCAAAACCCCAACATTATGTACCCCAACCTCAATTAAGCTCTCCGTTAAATACCTCGTGTTTATGGGAAACAGAGAGGGTACCCAAACCACTTACAACAAAGCTGTACTGTTCATTGAAAACCACCCCAGGACAGACAGTTCAATCTGCTCCTGAAAATATCAAGTAGGAAAGTGACCCATTACGGATTGTCAGTGTTTGCTGATTGCTCTTAGTGTTTGGTAGCAGGATGGGCTGTTAAAACGGGTGGGAGTAAGAGCAGGGGCCTTGAAGCAGTGTCAGTGCAGCCTTCCTTCCTGATTGCCTGCTTGCTATTTAGTCTTGTTTCCCTTTATGCTTGGTTTTGTAAGCCATTCCCATGGCTTAAACTGTGAGTGGTGGATCTGGAGCTGCACTCCTGGAGGTCTATCCAGCCTTTGAAGCACAGCAATAATAACTAATAAACGTGGCAAAAACTGGGAAAGCCAAGAGCTCTCTGGCCTCCAATGAGACCCTGATTGCTTCCCTTAAAGCTGAAAGTAAAAGCTGTGAAGTGCTCTGTGTGGGAACGGGAGGGAGGTTTTGGGACTGATAAAAGCAAGATTTTGTTCAATTAAGGGTTTCTAATTATTTCCCTACATGTAGAGCAGTAACAGCTGTGTGTGTTGTGCAGGTAAGCTTGGCTGTGGTTTGGTATCCAGTGGAGGTGACCACAGGCCCTGCGCAAGGGCTCTGGCATTGCCCTGGTCACTGCTGGCATCTCCCCCTAACACAGGCTGCCTGTGTGACCTCTGCTGCCTCTAATACTGTTTTCTTTCCTGGTTTTAGCCGAGTTCTCAGCCAAATCTGTGCCATTACAGGGGACTCTTGCAGTTGGATAGGCCCTGCTAGGACACTGGAGCGGTGGCCCCGGTTGAGATGGGTTTGGGATGCTCAAGGACCTGAGCCCTGGGTAGGCTTCTGTGACTTAACAGCACAGGCTGGCCTTTTGAGGGAAAAGGCTTCACTGCTCATGTGCCTCTGGCTCCTGTGCAGCCCTGGCTGCTGGCACCAGTTCCAGGGCCAACCTTGCAGAAAGGTCAGGCCAGCCCAAGGCCAGCTGAACTGTAGATCACAAAAACCCTTCCAGGGCTTGTCTCATTCCTCAGATCTCTCTTGACCTTCTAAAAATCAAATCGAGCTATTGCCCTGCCATGGTGAGGGTCACGCTCTGTTGTCAGACTCCGGTGTTATGAAGCTCTGGTACTCAAGTTCAAGGCAGAGATGACCATGGAAGACCACACAGACTGACTAATCAGCCCAGAAAAACAGGCAGCTGTAACAGCAAAGTGATTACTTCAGTGGCCCATGATTTTAACTTCTGCATCTTGCGTGTAAAGGGTTCATTCTGAGGATTGCACATGGAATAATAGCAGGAGTTTGGTTTTTTCCCCTTGTCAGATCCTGCTCCTATTGCATTCAGGCATGCCGCTCCCTGCAGCCAGCTGTGACCCACCCACCTAGATGTGGACAGGGGGGATGACTTCATTGTGCAGCACTTCTAAAGGGTGTTTTTCCTCTCTGCAGCCTGGTGATGAAGCAAGCATATGGCTTCCAGCACCTGTCCTGGGGCCTTTCCTACTGCTGTGGAAGTCCAAAACAAAAGATACACCCTGCAGTAGGTTTCTGGGAAGGGTTAAAGACTTTGGTTTGAAGGCAAGACTGGCTGTAGCTTCTTTAACAGCTGAGGTAGGTCTGTAGTCACTTCTTATCTACTTTTTTTCTCCTCCTGTTTTGGTATTCATTACCCTATAAAGATTCCAACAGCAACCAGTGTAAATAGCTGGCAGGTAGAATGAGCCAGACCTTCACCTCCAAGCTACAGCACGCTTCTCTCTAATTTAAATATCATAACTTTTTGAAAGCAGCCAAAACTTCATACCCTTCCACTGTGGCTAAATTACAAGGTTGGACACACCAAGCTTTTGCAATGGTAGAACAGTTAGTTAAAAGTTGATGCACTTGATAGGAGTTGTATGCTGCTGCACAGCAAATGGCAGTCTCCTTGCTTCGCCATAGCAAGAATGGTTTGGGTTGGGACTTTTTGAGTTGAAAGGGACCTTTAAAGGTCTTCTAGTCCAACCCTCCTGCCATGGACACCATCCACCAGACCACGTTGCTCAAAGCCCCATCCAACCTGGCCTTGAACACTGGCAGGGACGGGGCAGCCATGGCTTCTCTGGGCAACCTGTGCCAGTGCCTCACCACCCTCACAGTGAAGAATTTCTTAGTAGCTAATCTAAATCTGCCCTTTATCCAGTTCAAAACTGTTGCCCCTTATCCTCAGGCCCTGGTAAAAAGTCTCTCTCAGTCTTTCTTAAAGGCCTTCTTTATATCTTGAAAACCACAATAAGGTTTCCCCAGAGCCTTTTCTTCTCCAGGCTAAACAAGCCCAGTTCTCTCAGCCTGTCTCTATAGCAGAGGTGCTCTAGCTCTCAGAGCATCTTCCTGGCCCTCCTCTGGACTCACTCCAGCATGTCTAACGTGGTGAGCTTCTGTGCAGGCAAATACCTTGTATTATTTAAAGGGAAGTTTATACTGGGTTCTAATTAGTCATTGAGGAGAAAAGTCAATTTTATGCTTAGGAGAGTACTGTTAATGAACACCTGGGTAATGGTCTGATTGACTGTAAAGTCAGTCTGCCTTGGAGCTGGAGGCCGGATGGGTTCCCAAGGCCAAATTTGCTGAACCTGCAGGGCCTGTTTGCCCATAGAACCCTCATTTACTGTCATGGGAGTGTACAGACATGGGGCTCACTTGCTGTGCACCATGGCAGCTGGCGTCTGTGCACTGAGCGCATGCAGATTGATGCCAGCAGCCCCAGCAGTGGGAAGCAGCTCGTTTGTACCTGGTTTGCCAGCATAGCACTAGACCTTCTCAGCGTTTCTGCTTCCCAGATGAGGCAGACCCTCTGCTGCTTGGCTACTGTCAAGCCTGGTTGTTGCTCTGCTTCTTGCCGTCCCATATTGCGGCTTGTTTAAAAACATGCCATTTACAAGGAGCAGAAACTAAAAGTAGGCTAACCAGAGGTTAGATGAGATAACGTGCCTGCGTTGCAGTGAGGACTCACCTTTTGGTTACTTACATACCTGTAAACAACCCTTAGAAATACTCTGGGTCCCTAGCTAGCTGTGGCTTACTACAGCCCAAGTCCAAAGCCTGCAACTATTCGTCACTGAGGAGGTGAGTCAGCAAGGTTGGGCCAAACTGCACTGACCAGCTCATCTGTGCTGGCCTGCCCTGTGCCCCCTAACAGGGAGATAAAAGCAGCTTGTGCTGGACCGCATGGGTGGAAGCAGTAACTGCAGGAAGGGAGCCTAGAGAAGTGATGAGGGGCTGCACCTTTACCATGTCAATGTCTTGCAGCTAGTCTGCAAAATCTTCTTTGGGAACTGAACTCAGAGAAGGTAAGTCCTTCCAGCTCTTCCTCCTTTGCCCTGGGGCTACTCCACCAAACATACTCTTAGCAGCAAGCATGGACAGTACAACCACCATTCCTTCCTCAGTGGTGCTCATTCAGTACCCCATGACACTGTGGTGGGATGTGACGTCAAATGGCAGAGACAGAGGCCCTGGGAAAGCTCATCATGATGCACAACACCCAAGAGCTGTGTCTTCATGTTAATCTCTGGCTCGACTGAGCATTTCCAGGCTTTGATCCTGGAGCTGTCAGGGCTTGCAGGCCTGCTGCTATTCCCACTTGGAGCAAGCCTGCTGCCTGTGCTCCTTCTCCACTCCCAGCTGCCTTGTTGTTCATGCAGTCCTGTTTTTTTCTAGCATGTGGAGCCCCTAACATTTGAAGGGCACCCATTTAAGAAAGAGTGTTGGGGGAAGGCAGGTAGTTGCTTGTGGCCAAGCGGTCCCACTTCGACGTACAACAGTGTCATGCCCATGCAGTTTTGGATATGGAACCAGCAGAAGGGAACAAGGTAAGTCGTATTATACTACGTTGGAAGTTAATTATGATTGCTTAATAAAGCCAGAAAAGTTACTTGAAAAAGTTAGTTGTTAGTTTTCTCTACGAGCTGTTCTGTTCCCAAAGCGCGTGCTCCAGTTCCCCTGGAACAGCTGTTCTTAGATTTGTAGAAACCTCAACTCACCAAAATCAATTACATCAACTTTAATAAGCTTCCTGATAAAGACAGTTAATCAATTACCTGTTTTCATCTGCCATAGGGGCTCTGCAGCTGTTTTTGTTTTAAAACAAACCACTACTAACCCAGAATAAGCAAAGGGAATGAAGCACATTAAATCAAGATGAACGCTATGGGGGTAAGAACAATCAATCTGTAACTTCACCTGGATGATGAACTACCCTGTTGTCCCCCCTGCTACATCACAGAAAATCTCTCCCAACAGCACTGGGGCATGGAGTGACACTGCAGGCCAGGCTGCTGAGAATCATGTGCCCTACACCTCATTAGAAGTAGAGAAGTGTTGTTTGTAACTCTGTAATTAAGACTTTTGCCTGGAAAAAAAAGCCTATTTGCAGGATGCTAGCTTTCTAGCTCTAGTTTGCAACTCAATAAATGTTCATGATAACAATGCATTGTACATAGGGATTTCAATTACTTTTTTGTTAAAGCAAAATTAATCATATTTTAAATACCTTTGGCTCCTTTTTTTTTTTTTTTTCATTTTAAAGTGCAAAAAAATTGCATAGGGCAAAGACTAAGAATTCAAAGCTAAAGTTACTTTATAATTACATACTACAAGGAACTTTAATATGAACTTAGTAGTAGTGCAGGTTGGGGGGAGGAGGGAGAAGAAAACAACCCTGCAGCCATATTTTCTTGTGTAAAAGGGACAATCATTCAGATGTTTTTCTACCTAAAATCATGATGAGGATTCAGGACATCTTTAGCTGAACTTGTGCAATGCCTTTAATTGTTCCGATTGAGACAGAAGCTTTTTTTGGTTTTTAATTTAAACCCTGAAAGTCTAGAATCTGTGACCTAAAAACCAAACCCAAACGTTTTTTAATGTCTTAAAGAAGAGTTAATTAACTGTTTTGAAGGCAGTACAGCCTCATCTTGCTTTTAGCCTAACTGCTTCAGCTACTAAAAACGCTAGAGTAGATTGTCCACAAGTGTTTTAGCAACTACCAAAGCAAATGTAATCCAGAGCAAATTTAGCAACCACAGACTTGCTTAAAGCTGCAAGAATCTGTTTTATGATTTCAGTGGTAACCCAGCTGGACTGAAAAGCAGCCTGTCTATCCCTTGAGCTGCTAATATTTCTGGCATTGCAGGTAATTACAGTTTGAGATGAAGAGGACTTTGGGCAAAATCCCATGTTATGAGTGCAAACTAGCACTCATAAGTGTAAGTAAGTGCACCCCAGCATAAACTGTAGGTATTTCCCAGTTAATCCACTTTGTAGATGTCTTATTTACTGCCAGAGGCTGAAGCACAAAGTCAGGGGTTCAGGCTACCCCCACAACACTCAAGAAAGCTATGCATCTCACAAAAGACAGCTTACTGAGCAAGACGCTGCCAGCACCAAACACCAGGAAATGCTGTGGAAGGAATCAGGTTTTATCTGTAGAAACAGTCAAGACACCTACATCAGCTTCTATGCCTTCGTTACCAGCCTCAGTGCTGGTAACATGGGTGGGCTGGGTACTGCACAGAGAGACAACTGTTGTATGTGAAGATATTCTGCTAAATATCTGAAGAATTTCTCTGGCAAAAATTGAAGCACCTTGACACTTATAGGCCTACAGTTTTGAACAGAGGTGTTTCAAATGTGCTGAAGGTTCAGCCAGATGAACTCTGGTCAGCCCAGTCCCCATGGTCACAGTATGTAGTGTTTTAGCTAGGAGCCGTCAAGTGCACATTAATGCTGCTTAGTGTTGCCATCAATGATGAGTGCTGCATTTGAGAAGAAGCAGGTCAATTCAGTTAACTTCTATGTTTATATAGCTATTTTCAGGTTTCCAGCGCAGGTATTTAGTTATCTAATAGAGCATGAGGTAAGGATTAACTACCTGAGTGTACAGCTAACTGCGAGCGAAAAGCTTCCCCAACATAAAAGGAAAATAAACTGAATTCAGAAAAGGCCAAATACAATAAATTGCAAAAGTACAGCACACAGAACTTGTGCTCTTAAATGACTACAGCCACATCCTTTTCCCCTTCCTTTGCTGTAAAATGAGAGTGGGGAAGCAAAGGGACACCGACGAGTTCAAATTTTCTTACTGTCCTACTGGATTACTATTCTGAAACAGGGCGAGTTATTAGGTACTCTCTAAAAACTGGTCGTATGTTTTACCCTCAGATGCTTGTTATGTACCAATTCCACAGCGCACCAGCATTCCAGTGGGAATAAAAGGTCCTTTTTGTCAAAATCATTTTATTAAAGAGTTAATGTCACAGCAAGCTCAAAGTAACACATGCTTCAGAAAGAAACTGGATGAAAAATACTCCCAACAGAAATATGAATGTTTTGAAAACATGGTAAAGCAGCAGTTGTCAGAAACTTCTGCAAACAGGTGTAAATTCTGTTGGTGCAATGGAGAGGAACCTCCTCAGAAAAGAAGCCTGCTGGGCATGGCTTCTATTTATGTAGTGCACTTTGTCTAATGAGTTAAATCAGAAAGGGTGCAATTTCCATGGCTGCATGGACCCAATTGCATTTCTTCAATAATTAGCCCCGGCACAGGTTTTTCACTGCAAGTACTAACAAAACAAATTTAGTTGGCATTTTAACAGAGCATTGATACATATTTTTTATACATGATAGATGTCTGACTCATGCAGCCTCCCCAGTTACATGTTGGTCTTTATTTACTCAAGAAACATCATAAAAAAATAGGTCTGCAATTTGTATTTCACTCCAGCGTTAGCTTTGCATCACCTCAGGCAAAGACAGTGTTTCAGCAGATAATCTAATTTGGCAAGAAATCTGCCCTAATTCTTAACCTCGTTTTTGTAAATCCACGTAGAAAATAAATGCGAACTCTTTATACAAAACAAGAGCAAATAACTGTACCTATATAAAAAGGGATTCATTCCCTTTAGTTTTATTATCATGGCACATACTTCATAGTTTCACAACAGCATACTAATTTTCATTTAGGTTTTTTTTTAAAACTCCAAAATAGTGTTGATGAATGGAAGAATGTGAGTTACCGTAGGCAGCTGACTCATGCATTAAGCAATTCGTGTTCCTTATCAGTTTTCCCCACAGCATCAGGATTGGATAACGGGTCAAGGTCAGCAAAGAGACTGAACCAGGCAGTCAAGTCTTTTGGATTCTTTGTAGGTTCTGGGAAAAAAAAACAACACAACAAAACAAGCAAAAAAAGTACACATTTGTCAGCTATTTTAAAACAGAACTGACTGAATGTTTGACTGAGGTCAAACAAATGCTATGCTATTGTCCAAGTTATTACTAAGGGCACTTCTGAGAAGAAAATCGGAATGAGCGATGGCATTTTAAAGCACTACCTTTAACTGAAGGTAGAACTTTGGTAAGCATAAATGTTTTACATCTGTCTGCTTGTGCATTTTGTATGCCTCCTGCCATGGTATGTACAGGAACACTTTACTTAAAAGTAGAAACAATCTCGCCCTGTCTAGCTTCGTTTTATGAAAGGTATTTTATTTGTGTGTGATGTACCTGCACGCCTGCAACAAAGTAAAAGGAAAGTGAGGACAAATTTGAATTTCAACCTCTATTACAGGACTAAACTTCACCTAAATCCAGTTCGTGCAACTGTTCTGTTCCCCCCTATATATGACTGCACAAGGACATTACTCACCTGGAACAAAGGTTAATGGGAGGACATTGGTTGGACAGAGAGGGGATATGTTTGAGAGCCAGTCCCAAGTACAGCTTCTAGTATTAGAGTGCATTTTTTGATTTATATAAAAAAAGTGAACCAGGAATATGTTCCTACAGCAGCTGGACTATTGCACCTATGTGTCTATACTGATTTGCAGATTTCACAGAGGTCTCCTACCTTCTCTTATTCCAGCAGGGCAGGTGTTCAGGTTAAAGCAGTGACAATTTTGGCTGCTATAAGGAAGGCCCATCATCACTTGCTTTGTTTTTTGTGACCCTACGCTTAATTATACTGATATGAAAATAACTATTATACTGATAGTGAAGTAAGTTGTGGTCTTCCAGTCAGAGAGATGACATTGCATGAAACCATTCCTTCTGACACAAGGAATTTATGGGCAAAATAGACTCTGCCAGGCATGACATTCATCTTAGGCTCTGCAAGGCTGGAGTATCTGCCACTTTCATAAACACGGATTTCAAAGCAGCTGAAGGCTGTTCCTTTTTTCGGGTGAAGCACTGTGGCCATTGTATCACCCTCATTTCCAAAAGAGCTTCCAAAACACCTTAACCCTTTTTTTTTTCCTGAGCTGAAAAACGTCAGTCTTTTAATCCCAGGAGGCAGGGGAAGAAACACACGTTCTCTTCTTCTGAACATCTGACATAGTCTCTGATCAAATGAGAATGCACAGAACAGGCTACAAATCAGTAATAAGGATTCAACATATTTTTGGTTCACTTATCCAGAAAATCCTAGTGAAAATCAGCATGGCTTTGCCTCAGTAGATGGCAGGACTATGCACTCTTGGCTCAGCTGCATTTCAAACAGATGATTACTGATATGATGTATGTTATCAACAAAATTTGCAATTAGGGTTCTTCTACCTTACCAGTATCCTGTATTTTAGCCACAATATCCTCCTAGAGCTTCAAAACATTGTTTAGCATAGACAAAGAGCATGCAGATGCTATTCTATGTGACACAAAATTAAAGTAGTAGAAGAAACTGTAGTTTCAACTCCCTCATTACATAGTAACACAAAGTACCCTCCTGACACCCTACAAGCACTGAAGCCTACCAAAGAAATACACATACACATAATCAGCACTGAAACAAAGTGATTCATTAAGTGACCACAAGCTTCTTGACATGTAACTACTATAAATATAGGTTTTATTAAGATAGAGTACCTGGAAAATACAGTAACTGGAAAGATACAAGAGTCAGAGCTAAAAAGGAAAAGCAAAGTAACTGAAAAAATACGTGACTGAATCACCTCTCAAGGGGGGCGTCTTGTTAGTGTTCACATTCAGGCTGTTTGGTTTCTGTGCTGGCTGTGGTATAGACGGCTGGCTCACGCTGTTAGCTGCCCATCCTAAAATTCAATAACACAGCAGCATTAGCATGAAAAATGACTGTTAACTAAGTGTCTGGCAGCACGATGCACACATCACACAACTGAGCAAAACATTACATTTAAGGTTATGGTCGTTCATATCTTTCCTTGTACACAAGAAATCTTCATCCAGATACTTCAGACAAGCAACATCCTTAAGAAAAGAGTATCTGTGGATCAGTTCCATCACCTCCAGATTCAGGCAACTGTACTCTTTTCAAACCTTTAACCTGGCTAAAAAAGATTTTCTTTTGTTTCTTTTATCTAATCACAGTTAATACTTGTTCACTGACAGGCTAGTACAGCAGTTAAGTCAAGCACACCCACAGGGAGAAGAGTATCACTTACATTTGGGTGAAGATATCACATATGCTAAACATTTTTTCCACCTTTCTGTACAGTTCCAAAGAATTTCCTTTTGTCAACTATTCCAGAAAAAAATATTTGGAGACCCCAGATCTTTTAGTTAATTTTGAAATAATTAATTATGGAAAAAAAAAACCACTCTTGAAAAGCACTTTGAAGAACTAATTAAAGATGCACTACTTTGAGTTAACTCAAAACTAGGTTTTGATGGAGCATTTCTTTGCTCTTCATCTGAAAGGGTCATCTCATCAGGAAAAGTGTAACTATGCAGGAAAATGTGAAACTGGGTATTAACAATTTTTTGTTCTTATATGCATTTTCCATAGCTACAAGAGAGTAATGATAAATACAGTTAGTGATGCCAGATGAACTAAGGAAAATGAAGTAGAGGTGGCGCATCCCTAGTTCAGAAATGTATTAGGAAAAAAACTGAGCATTTTTATCCTTGGCTTAAGATACTTAAATTCTCATGCTTTATCACAGTTAAAAGACTGGAGGTCACATTTCTACTTTCCGTAACATCTCCTTTAAGCATAGCCTGATTAATTATCCATCCATCCATCCATCCATCCATCCATCCATCCATCCATCCATCCATCCATCCATCCATCTCAGGGATCTGGTATATCTAACTCTGCAGTACGAACAAACAGGACACAAATATGCACACAGTTAGCACTTCCTTATTCAGCCTGTTTTTTCTACAAGTTCATGTTTTCACATCCTTTTCTAATCTCTGTGTCCTTCCACATCCCACCCCCCCCGCCCCAAGATCCCTGTTAGATACTAGTACCCAGTTGCTGCACTTTACTGCCAGTTAACATAACAGCCATATAAGTCACAAACCCCCTTCCTCTCTGATTATTCTCATCACTCTTTGACCTTACCTTGAATATAAAAGGTCTGAAGCCCAAGCTGTGTTACTAAAAAGGGGCAAGAACAGTGTTTGTATAAAATCACATGAATTAAGAAGAAAATTTAAAGCCACAGACATCCTCCGTATCTCTAAGGAAACAAATAAAAAACTTCTTCAAAATCTGGATGCAAAGTGCTCAGATATATTTGTTCTAGACAAGGGTGATAAAGGCTTATGAGTTAGCCTGTGCCCCCTGAAAAAAGAGATCTTGCAGTTTACTCTTTCAAATAAGAAAATTTTAATCATAAATAATGAAAAGTATGGCCTTAACACTTCAGAATGACATACTTTTCCAGGGATTTTCTCTGCTTGTGTTACAAACAAGGAGTATGGCAGAGGACATTACACAAAATTACAGTAAACTGCAGTGCTTTGGGGGTGTTTGGAGATGCATTGCTAGGAAGTGTTTAAACACGTCAGTGGATGGCAATAGATAAATTGAATGGCTTAAGTGAATAGGGCCAAATCCTAATTTCATAGAAATGAATGGGAGTACTGCCTGGAAACTTTCTGTGCAAGTCCCAGTGACTTCAGTGAGATCAGGAGTTGGCTCCCCCAGACCTCACTGATGTTGGTTTACACTGATGAGACTGGCAAACCACAGAACAAAACACTGCAGACCACTTAACTGTTTTGGAGCCCTCCTTTTGAGTCCCTGGACTAAGGCTGGGTAAGTAGCATGGCCATCCCTCGGGGAGATGCTGTGGTCTGGTTTTCTGTTCGTTGAAACACAGGTAGCTTAAGTACCACTTAGGAAACAAAAAGAACCTAACAGCAGCAATAAAATCATCCAACCAAAAATGCTTCAGAAAAGATGTGATGCTTTCATAATTAACTTATCCACCTATGAAAGTACCTGGAAATTCTGCCAGACCTTTTATTAAATACTTTCATAAATTATGTTCTTAGTGTCCACTCACAGTGAGCTACACAGAACAAACAAAACCAACTGCAGCTTATCAATTTGAAAACAGTTGTTGGCCCTAAGCCTGTTCTGGTTTGCTTGTTCACAGGATGGCTTTGTTACATGACTAGACAAAAGATTATTGCTGAGACAGCAAGGAAACCAAACAGCTTTCTTTTTAGCTAGCATCTTCACAGGCATTACCACAATTAAATTTCAAAATGGAAATGGTGAATTGCACATTTTCTTACCAACTAGAATATATGCACATGTAGGGAAGACAAAGAGGAGCCCTTAGTGGTTTGTATAAGTAAATGAAGCCATAACCTTCTCAAAAGAGAAAGCTAATGCTAAAAAAGTGAAAAGACAACCAAACTACAAAGCTGCAATTGAAGGAGAATCTAAAAGATTTCTTGGGAGCATGCTTTGTTTTGTATACACACACACGCGCACACACAAAATTATATGTATTTTAAACCAGCACCTGGTAGTCTTATAACAATTCGAAGTCTCATTGTGCTAGATCCTGCCTATAAATACAGCCAGAAAAAAATCCAAACTGGGAATTCCTGACCGTAACAGTTTATAACCTGCATAGCATTGTGCCTGTTTTACAGATTAAGATCTGAGGCAGAGAGAAAACAAAGCCCCAAAGATTTATGAGCATGCTTAACATAAAATAAGTAAGTAATCCCACTGAAGTTAATAGAAAAGTTAATGTGCTTAAAGTTAAGCATGTGAGTTTTAAGAATCTTTAGGGTCTTAAGGCCAAATTCACACAGGAAGTATGCAACATTGAGGCTCCAGTGTAACACCTCACACTGAATATTTATTAAGCAATCCTACCAATTAGGAGGAAAAAAAAAGAAGGATAGAGATGTATCACAAGTCCTCAGTAAAAATATCCCTAATTCACTTATTCTAATATTTGCATCTTGTATGTTGAGGTATGTTTAAACTGTGGTTAGTATTTGGTTAAAAAATAACATAAAAAATAAAGCCTCTGTTTCCACATTTGCTGATAAAATCAGATTATGAAAGAAATGCTGTGAAGTGAAATGCAGTTTAAGATTAAAGCTGAGATTTGACAAGATATAAAATGGCCAGAATTTTACCTTCTGTTAGAAAGTAAGAAACACAAAACTTAAAAAGGAAAATAGTCTATGAAAGTTAGCTTAAAAAATTAATTGTACTTGGTAACCAGAGTCACCTGGGAACACGGTGATTATCAGATACAATAATTCAGCTGATTAGTCCTAAGTTTTCAAATGCCAGTAGATCAATTACTGCAATCTTTTGCCAAAACCCTGGAAATTCATTTGGAAACATCATCATGTTTTATTCTTCCAATTCAGATTTATTCCTTTTCTTATTCAAAAAGGTTTTGGGATACCATGTTGACTGGAATGGATTTTCCACTTGTAGCGTTCCTTGAATGCAACGTACGTGAGCTCAGATTTTGAAGTGCAAGCAGCACAGCCAATACCAGTGTCCTGTGCAAATGAGAGCTGTATCAACAGCCTCAGAAAGGATACCCAGCCTGTTTTCTATCTCCACCTCAAAAATATTTTTCCTTCAACAATGTTTACATATAAAAATATGTAAAAACTCTGAAAAAAGTTAAATTCCATAATATTTCTGTTGCCATTTTAAGTACTTTTCTTAAAATCTCTTTATGTCCCTGGTCGAGAAAAGGTTTTTTTCATTGTTCTTTTTTGCCCTTTCAATAGATACCATGTCTGCTTCTGTCACAAACTGTTTAATTTGACAATGTAATGACTAAACCTCTTGATTTTTTCAGCTCATATTTTATGAGGTCAAATCCTACACGCTTCCAGTCCCTCTTCACTCTATCAATCATACTCATATATACATGACCTCATCACAAAAATTCATCTAAAACTGTGCATCATTGCAAATTTTGCTCCCCCAGTTTCCATCTAAACGCTGAAGTCAGCAAACATAAGTATCTGGCTTTAGGGGTGGTGGTGGTAACCGTATTTATAAGGTAAATTTGCCTGCCTTTGTTCTTGCTAAAATGTCATGGGTCATTTTACATCATTATAACCACTACAGCTGCATGGGTTCCAAGAAGTAGTCTTCAGGATGGAATCAGTCTGCTAGTCTTTCCTATATCGCTCCTCCCCAAATGAGATTTAAATTACTTGGGTTAGAGCCCGAAAAGGCAAGGTCCTCCTCTAGCCTGCAAAGCCCTAGGAGAAATCTAGCAGGACTGTGGGGAGGACAAAGGTAGTTGCTGTTGGCTGGTTATCACCAGTCTGCTTTCCTCCCTCCCTTCCTCAAAGCCAAAGCAGAAGCAGGAAAGCTCTGCCCTAGGTTCCCTCTTTCCTCTCCTCCCAGCAGCAGCTTGGAAAACCCAAGAAAATGAACTGTATAGAAGAAAAGGGAAAGAAAGAGTTGCACCTCTCAAAGAAAGAGTTGATAACCAGCCTAAAAAAGTTGATAACCACCTGTATGGTTGCTAGGATGAGACAACACATTCTATCTAGCCATAATCCCGCACACAACAGCATGGGATGCTTTGGGGGAAAAAAAAACCCCAAACAAACCAACAAAACAAAAATCCCAGAAAATGAATGAATGCAACTGATTTTCACCACGTTGTGAAAAACAGTATTCCCAGACAAAAAACAGTAATCATTTTTGGTTCTTTGGCCCCTTAACAGAAACAGTTGTGAATTAAACAGTAAAACTGACTCAAGCAGATTTTCTGTTACAGAAAAAGAAATAAATCTCCAAGGTCTACAAAACATTTCAGAAACTCAATGAAAACATTCAAGACGGTAATTTTGACTTCAGGTTTTGGGTACTTCAGTCACAAACACTGAATGCGCACAGCTAGAAAAACAAATACGCTACTCACATTTTTTTTTCTACAAGCCAAACTGTACTTAAACTTAAAGGTTTCTGCAGCTATGGCACAACATAAGCTGTCACATAAGCTTCTGCATAGCAGAAACCCATATTCTAAAACCTAAAACCAAAACACTAGCAGAATAAGACGAGTTCTCACCATGCAAAGATGACTGCAAGTCATTCATGTTTTGGTCTAACAGCTGTGAGGGCAAGTAGCCGGATGGTGTTGGTGCCATAGATAATGAAGTGCTTTCCATATCTCCAGCTGAAGAGTTCATGGTGAGATCAGCAAGTGCAACCTGTCCAAAAACAGCTGTCCACTCTTTGCTGAACTCCCCATCGTCTGGGGAGGAAGCGTTGAGGATCTCATTCAGTAACACCATGTTATCACCAGGTTCTGACTCCAAGGACCTCACAAACTGATTCTTTGAAGCTGTCTCAGAACAAGAAAGTCAAGAAATCATTTTTTAGATGAACAAAGAAAAGAAGGAAACTTTTAAAAATATCCAATCTATGATTTGCATGTTAAGTGAGATGGAGTATTTTTACATAAGTATTTGCTGTTTTCTATTTTAGACCTAATTCTTTCAGACATCTGGACTCGTAGCTTATCCAACAAATCATTCCTCAATTATCTTAGATAACCTCACTGCTGTTAAGACTCATTTCTCATTGAAACCGGTATTACAAGCATGTTTAGAAGAAAATATATTGAACACCACAACAAAATCATTACATAGTCTAATATTTAAAACACTGGAGAAGACTACTGTTATGTTGCTTTTTGAAGTATTATATAAAGCTGTCAACCCCCAGAATGGTATAAATTTTAAATAAATAAAAGTTGGGTATTATTCTGGAATTTTGCGAGAACACACTTAAGATCACCTTTATGACCTTCTGACCAGTGCTTGAGCTATTTGCTATTTCTGTAGAGTTACCTGTTCTCATGGGGAGAATGAGATTTCTACACTGTTCAGTGTCACAGTATCTTTATTTTTCCTCTCTTAGGCTGCTGAGAAATAACTGGGGCCACTTTCCTTCTGATTCCCCTTGCTAGTTTTCTAGCACCAGAACTGCAGCTGAAGAGCCATTCCTTCCTTAAGACCAATTCTTTCCTCTTTTAGAAATGTTAAACGGCTATGTAAAATACATGAAACATGTAATCAGGATTGTAATCCTTTTCTCTAGCTTACAAAATATTTGGAAAGTGAAAAAACTGTCAAGGAAGCCCAAGAGTTATTGTACATGGAAACATCTAGAGCTCCACTGCGGGAGCACACAGAGGACAAAAATGGTAGTTAACAATGTATAATGTCATGTTACTGATAGCCAGATCAGTTTATCTTAATTATGCTTGCTTCAAACTTGTGGTAAGCCATAGATGCAACTTCAGTTTTCCAAAGTTCAGGTAGATTAGCAGAGCTCTCCAAGTTGCATCCAACTTGCAAAGATGTCTTTAACCCTTTCTGGTTGGGGTAAAAGATTGACAGCAGCAAAGTGGTTGCAACAGGCCATTTAATTTAAATGCAACTGCCTTCTCAGGAAAGCTCCCCTTTAATAGCTGTAATAATTTATAATGAAATGGCTGAAGCTGAATCACAGGAGAAAAAAAGCACAAAACTCTTTTAAAATAGGCAAATGAGTCAGAATCCGCACCTATGTACCAAGAAACAAACAAACCAACATATAAGGATTTTATTCATTACTGAAGTCAGCTCTGAGATTCAGTTCCATTCTAATTCACGTTTTTATAGATCTCTGTATGCCCTGACAAGGCTCAAAAACTAGAAATAGAAACATTACAAACATGTCAATTTTCCTGATGTTCCCAATAGACTAGCACTAAAATACCACTAGAAGACAATTTGTTCTTACAAATTTTCAGGCTGCTTTCCCATCTTCAGATAAACAGCAAAGAATGTTAACATTGTCCAAGCACCTACAATCCCCCTCAAGTTATTCACCAGGTGAGGCAGAGGGGAAAAGCCTTCTGTAGGCAAAACACATTTGCTAATTCAAAGGCACTTAAGAACTCCGATCTCTAAAGGGCATCACCATCTCCAAGGTGCTTTCAGGAGGCCCCTTCATGAACTTGGAAGGCTTGCAGGGGGAGATGCAAAGGCTGCATCATCAGTAACAGATCTACTAAGACATACTGCCAACACTGCACCTAACCACAAATGACCTATAATGGAACAAAAGCTTTGCAGCAACACAGCTCAGTGCAAAACTGCTTCGCCTGGGTATCCCATTGTAGTAGTCCCATTTTTACTGGGGGAGAAAGTACAACGTAAGTACAACATATAGCTTTACATCTGATGAACAGTTAGGTCTTGCTGTAGTGTGAACGACCACCAGAAATCAGAGGAGCCACCATTTCTTGTCTAATCAGTTGTCCTTCCAATCTTCCCGAAGGGACAATGCACACAGGGCAGGGGAGGACAGGGTGGTGCTTATGCTCAGGCTACCTCAAGTAAGCAGTGGCAAGTTCTACTCTTGTTGGCAATAAACGTTATCTTGAAACCAGTCTTGGTTATTGAGATGTTACTCACATAGTATCTCTGCAATTTACTAGAATGATATGGACTTTCTCACCTCACCTATAAACGTTCTATTATTTCTTTTCCTGTTCCTGTTTTCACTGCCCATTTTCAGCCAAACCCCTTTTTTTCTGTCTGCACATTCAGACCTAAGCTTATAAATGTCCATGAAAAAAAGCCCCAAATTCCGAATAAAACACTGAAAAAGCAATGCTATTATATTTTTGTAGTTGTTTGAAAAAAGCCTCTAGCAATGCTCACTGCAAACACATCTCATTTTTTTTGTAAAAATGAAAAAAAAAATGGGAAGAGAAACTCTAGAAACATTTAAAATGATGCATGATCGAGAATTGATTACGAAACACAAAAAGGTACCTCTAACTGAACTGCTTCACTTAAAATAATACAATATTCACTAGTCTAGAGCTAGCTAGTGTGTAAAATTGGGGTAAATGGCTGCTATTGTAACATTAACATAATCATCCTTATCTGATATACCTACCCCACAACTGTTTTCCTATTAACTATCTGACTTAACAAAAAAACCCAAAATAATAATAATAATAAAAAGCCTCCCAACTGACATAGCTAAACCTGTATGACCAACAACTGCACGCATTATCTATATCTCCACTAAGAAGGTCCAACAAGGAATGGAACTGAGAAAAGGGAAAACCAGAAGAAAAAAAGACCTTTATCAGACATGCTCACCTTTTTTTATTAATCACGGAAAAGAAGTCATCATTACCTTATCTATCCACAGATTAGGGCTGCTTCTGAACAGACAGCTGAGGAACTTTCCCTGTTTCTGCCTTCACAGGGTGATTCCCCACATGGGTAATTTCCCCATCCCCACAGTGCAAGAAACTGCCCATGGTAAATCCAAAGTCGAGGTGTTTGCAAATTCTCTCTTTTTTACCTACCATGAAGGCAGTGCTTTAAATACCCCAAATTACTCTCTCAGTCTGACTGACTTAACTGCACAAAGGCATTTTTTTCTTTGCTTCTTTACTTGCTTTTTGAGTTGCCACAGTTGTTTTTATGGTTGTTGAAGGGTTTTTATTAATTCTTTTGAGATATATGAGTGAAAAGTAATTGAGAAATTATAGGCAGTACTCTTAGGGAGTATGAAAACTCAATATAAAACTTTTAGACAGATCTTTACATATGGTAAAACAACAACCTTTGTTTAAAAAACTCAACCAACCAAAGAGCACATCCCCTTGAGCTGCCACAGCTCTAACAAAAGCATGAAGGTAGGAGTAGAGCCTGGAATGAAAAATTGCCTTCTCATGTATATACGAGAAAAGCATAACTGATTTAATTATCTGGCTGAAAGAAGTCACCAGTTCTTATACTGTTTTAATATGCCAAATAATTTGCACATTTCTGATGTAAAATCTGGTTGTTACTAGTGTATTGCCAAGGGTTGTGATATAACAACTAAAGAACCAAAAAGAAAAGTTTGTGAAATGTTATAGGAGGGGTAAGGTTTACAGTGGAACCTACCTAAGTGGGGTAAATTTGATATACTCTAGTATAGCTAACCTTGAATCACCTATTACAATGCATTTTATCCCCAGTAAGGTTTACTTCACATTATAACATCAGGAATAGTGCCTCTGCATGTATATGGAGTTTCCTTTAATACTGTTTAAATACTGCAGCTGTATAATTTCATTCAACCTTTCAGATTATGAAAACAATTATGATCTAAGATTAAAATTATACTTGGTGCCTGTAACAGAAAAGCAGATGAACCAGACATGCACAAATGTTTCGTACCATTTTCTTCAGGTTTCAGGTCTAGTAAGTCATCTATGGCACCTAAACCAAAAAGGAAAAAAAGGAAAAAAAAGAAAGAAGCAATAAATAATAAATAATAATAAATAAATAATAACAAAGGAAGATCTGCAGTACACTGATAATCAGTATTTATACATCTAAATGTAGTTTTCTTAAGTCTCTTCACCTGAGTTCTGCTTGTGATTACAATTTCCTTGTAACGTAGATGTGACATCCTTGCCATCGTCAGCTGTAATCAAAATCCAGAAACATGTCAAATTGCAGTTTGCACAATACCATGCATATAAACGACATCACTATGAGATCAAGATGCAATGGCTAATGGTATTCATGTCTAAAATGGCCCTGGTAACAGTGGATGAAAGGCCCAAGACACCAGCATTTCGAAGAAGTGAGCAAACTTCTGAATAATAATCTGGGGTGAAACTTCCTTCGAATTACCACCTGCCACACTAGTCCAACTCCAGGCTGAGTGTACCCAACTGAAATGACTAAAGGGATCAGACAGGTCTCTGCTGTCTTCCAGAAGCAGAGATACTTCTTTTAGAAGCCTGTACTTACAAAGGCCAGGAGAGAGCATGAAAGTGCCAATCCCTAAATCACCTTCCTTGGCAATTACATTCTTCTCATGAAGCCAAGTCCAGGAATGGGAAAAAGTAATCTTTCCCCAAAACAGCCAGGTCAGTATATAAGAAAAGTATATACCTTTTCTCCTGGAGAAAAATAAATGGGCTGATTTCCCTCCCAGTCGGAGAGAAAACATATAGCTGAGGGTTATAGGCTATCAGAGGTGAAAAAATACCACAGTGCCACAACTATAACTACCTTTAGTTTTGAGCAAGTCTCTTAAATTAGATGTGGAGTCAAAACAATCATTTCGATTCCACCTATCAGTGAAGAGAAAGACATCTCCCTCAAGTCAGTAATCCCATTTAAGATACGTAGGAAAACAGGAGGGATGAGTTACCTGCTGAACATGCCTTTCCCCATTAACTGTTGAGGAAATCTAACTTCTAGACAGCTAAGTCTGTAGCTCTGAAGGCAAATGAAGGACTTGGTCACAGTATTGCCAGAACTGGGAGGCAGATCTGCGGGAAGCCTCAAACTTGAGGCTGAAAAGTAGAAATAAAATTCTCTATAGGGTAATAAAAATTGAATGCCAAACCCTTTCAAGAGAAACTTCAAGGTGTGTTCAGAACTAAGTGAAACAGAACAGCTTGCTGTTTGAATCATATTATTTTAACAAGGCTTTGCTAGGACAATGACAGAAATGAATCAGATGGTCATTTAAGGACCGATGATCACATCTGATTACACTTTATATAAATAGCAGAGGCATAAGGACAAATATACATGACACTTCCATAAAAGGACAATGCACAAAGCTAAAGGGGAAAATCCGACCCTACACTGATTGGTGGGGGATTGTGTGTTGGAAATAAAAGAGAAGTTCATGAAAGGTGGGATATGAATAGCCACAATTCTGTAACGAAGAAAGAACAACTGTTACTAAAAGCCTGCCTTAGTTCAGTGGAAAATATGGCGGAGCCAACCTTAGAAACATCTATAGTACAATAAGAGAAAATGCAGAGCAAATGATAATCAATTGAAAGTTACGAAGTAGAAGTAGTTGATGAGGAAAACTAAGAAGAAACACAGCTCCATTGCGAGTAGCGTTACATCTGTATTACTTTAGTACATACAGAGCATTTCAAGGGGAAAAAAAAAAATCTTAGCAATGGCACAGACCCACTAGTCAAGGGATATGGAAAAATTTAGTGGAGCAGAAAGAAGTATTCCAAAATACTTCAGCTCCTTTAAAAATGATGGAGAAAGAGACAGAGCAAGGTATTTATACTATGGACAATGGTGAAATCTTTTACAGCCCATAAGTAACTGAGATTCTAGAAAACATCTGCTAAGAAAATATAAGTCAGATTTTGTATCTAAGAATATTAAAATATTTCATCAAAGAGGTATCTGATCAAATTAATTGCAAAATAGGTGAAACTTCAAAACACTAGAAAAGTCCTAATATTGTGTCATTATTACAAAAAACACCCAAACAACACCAATTAACAGGATGACTCATTAATTGTAGGTAACTGTGGGCTGGTTGCTCACCATTACTCCTAGCCAAAACATCAGCCAAATCCCATTCGAGTATGGTATTCAGCAAAGGAATATAAGCATAATAAATGTTCCCGTAATAAAAGGTGGGTTTATGGAAAGCAGACCAGGTTAAAAAAAAAACCCTCAACCGATTTCTTTGATAAAACTATGAGCTTTCTTTGGTAAAAATATTTGTTTAGAAACAACTTGTCTTTGTACTGCATAGCCTTCCAGCCAAAAGGTTAGAGCTGCATAATATCTAGAATGAACATACTGAATGGATTAGGAACATGAAAACTAACAGATGTCAAAAAACAGCTGTTAGGAGAAATAATTGCAAAGCAGAAGTGTTTCTAGCTTAGATCTGCAAGGTTTAGTGTTATATCCATTGCTATTGAATGGCTTTAGCAGTCAACACAAAATCACTCTTGAAAAAAATGTGCAAACAACTAACAGACTATTAAAGGTGGTCATTCAGGCCAGTCATGCAGTTGCTGTAGCCAAAGCTGAGAGAACTTAATACTGCTAAATCATAAGTTAAATCCCTAGGCTAAGGAATATAAGTCATGCTGCAAAAAGGAAGAATGAGTCTTGGAAAGCTGTGACAAAAAGAAATGGAGTCTTGACAAACAACAAATTTAAATCTGAGCTT
The DNA here is from genome assembly GCA_017639245.1 of Myiopsitta monachus. NCBI lineage: Eukaryota > Metazoa > Chordata > Aves > Psittaciformes > Psittacidae > Myiopsitta > Myiopsitta monachus. The sequence goes on from CM029919.1 coordinate 6,749,426, forward strand.
CTAACTCGATGTTACAGAAAAATGAGATAATCTCCTTGGATTTAGAAATGGGAATGTGATTTTACCTTCTAGAAACAAGACATCAAAAATGTCCAGTTATATATTTCAGATTTCAAAAGGGATGTTGTACAGTGGAATACAAATAAACTCCATAAATAAAAGAGTAGATAAGTCTTCAAGACATCAATACAGTTAGCCTATCAAAATGGAGATTTGAGAGGAGTCTTGATTTTAACATAGTACCTTTTAAGTACCTTCATGGAGGATAAAATATGACATGCTAAAATGATTTTCCTCCATTCTCTTTAATTTAGTAGAAAAAAGATATATTGAAGCCATGGCATTATTTAGACTGGAAGAACCTCTGAGGGCCATCTTGTCCAAGTGCCTTGTCAGAGTAGAGTCAGCTATGATGTCAGGTGTGGCCTACTTTCATGATCTTGACACCTACTAATCATAGAATGTTTTGGTTTGGAAGGGACCTTAAAGATCATCTAGTTCAAGCCCCCTGCCATGGGCAGGGATCCCTCCCACTAGACCAGGTTGCTCAAAGCCTTGTCCAACCTGGCCTCGAACACTGCCAGGGATTAACCTGTAGGTTCTTTCCTTGAAGACATGCACAATGTAAGAATTATGCTTTGGAAGACAAGCTATTTGACCTATCTGACAATAACTGAATGAATTGCAGCGTGATATAATATGTAAGAGATTAGTTTAAATGGATCTTCCTGGCCTTAAATTTCATGCACTTGTAGGGATTTGCTTGGTGAAGCTGAATATATAGAAAATAAACAAAACTGAAAAAACCCCATGTATTACAGCACTTATGAAGTTATGATAAAAAGAAACAAAATACCTGAATAGTTTGATTCCTTGGTATGGCTCTCATCATCTAATGAAATCAACCTTAATTTGAAAAAAATAAAAAATTGAGAAAATAATTCTAAGGCTATAGAATAATATATTTTTTTCTCTTTTTGGTCATATAATTAAAGAATCATATCAATAACAAACCAAGAGTAATTCAGATGGGCTCTCACATTTGTTGTATACGCTGCTCTGTTGTTAACTTTTAATGTTTCATTGGCAGAAGTCTGTTGAAAACCAAAATAAGATTGAAGACTATCAAAACCTACCACCCTTTCATTTTTAATATAACTAAATCTCTGTAACTGGAAAGTATAGTGTAGTCTGCTTCTCCAGATTTGGTCTTTCGTAACTATCATGGAGGTGATACAACTGTTCAACAGAAACAACCAACCAACCTAAAAATCAACAGTCAGGGGAGTTTTGTCCCAGGGCAGCAGATTTCCAAACAAATGTAACAGTGTTGATGAAAAAGCTCTTGACAGAATAAAAAGCTGTGGTTTACATGCAATTCTTATAAAAATGTAACCACTTCAGTAAAGAATTTCTGCTAGAATACTTTCTAACTGCTGTTACTGTGTGTAAAGCTATTCAACCAGTAAGGAAGGAAGCAGACACAAGGCTGATGTGGTTAAGAGGCCTGTGCAGGCGCATTCCTCCTATCCTCTAGTGACAGGACAGGAGCCATCACCTCTTCTGCTCCTGAGGACATGCTTGTGGCGAAGAAGAGGAAAATTAGTCAGGCCAAATTCTAGTATAAAGAATGTTTACTGTCAATGGAAAGCTTTCAGATTTCAAAAGCTTTGTTTTGTGTAATTCTAGAATCTTAGATGTTTATTTATGTTTTTTTTTTTTTAGACAGCAAAATGGTGACATATTTTTTCACCTCAGTTTTATGAGAGACAAGAAAAAAGATAATCTATAAATAAATACAATTACAACCATGACATGTCATCTGATGCATTTGCTAGTAGGTACAAATGTACAATCTTGCCTAAATCATAAATTCATTCTAGACCTTTATATTCAACACTGAGGAGAACAGTTTGTGAAATTACTTATTATTGTCACATGAGACACAGCATATTCAAGGAAGTGCTGCAGAGACAACCACCTGCCAAATGGTACTTGGCCAAGTCCTTTGTAATCTCAATAGTACCAAACCTGACCAATTTATATACTGGTTTTGGCCAGTGATTTTGAATCTAAACAAGTAAATAGGCCTGGAAAACTGAACTCTTTAAAAATCCATTATAAATAGCTGAGCAAAACCCACTAATCAGTCAAGCTGTTCTCTGCTTTTTGACAACTGATCCTTTGCTCGTTACTTTAACCAGGGACAGTCAAAACAACAGGTGGCAGCAGGATTATACCAGTGTTGCATCTCCTCGCAACTGAATCCTGATGGTCCCATAGGGGAGTAATCACATCTCATTCTCCTGTTCTCCTCTCCCCATAGAAGTTCATTCATAAGCCTCTCTCACCTCAGAGCACCAGGTAACTCAAACCCCAATAGCATCAGCTCACTTAGATGTACTTTACTCTAAGTACCTACTGCTTCATTGGATTACTAACTGATGCTGTATACATTACAAAAACTAATCGCTGCTCAAAGCAATCAGGAATCCATATCCTATTCCTAGGTGAAAGTAGATGCTGCTGAAGGGAGAAATACAATGCTCATATGTCTTCTCCCATGTGTAGGTGTTTACTATTTCTTTTATTACAGAAAAAATGAAGCAAAAGCTGAAAAATAAAGAGAAGGCTAGGAAAGATGAAAAACATATAAAGGTTTAATGGGTCTTTTTAGAGCTCTTAATTTCACCTTAAAATGTATTCATGTACACATTACAGCATTTCAGGAATTCTTGTATTAAGCTTCCTATTAGCTAGTGTGATCAGACTAGCTGTGTCTGTTTGGTGACTTTAACAACCAGAAAGCAGATTATAGACAAAAATACTTATTAATCTATAGGCCATGCAACTTACTGACTCTGCTGATCTTGTACTGATTTGGTGCTCTCAATCTGCAGGTCCTCCTTTTCTGCTTTTTCTGTTAGTTTATTCACAGGATCTTGTAAGCTCTAGATAATAACCATAATATAAATGAAGATAAGAAAACAAAATAGAATGTGTGTCATTTAAGACCATAGCAAACTACAGAACCCACATTAGTAAGAATGGTTTTGAGCTGTATCAAAACTATATCTGACTCAAACAAGCAAAATAAAAAAAATGCTTGAAGATACTCAAATTGAGTCACATGAACACCTTTTATACAAGAAGGTGATGCTTGAATACTTCTAAATTCATGTTCTGTTTCCAACATTTCTAAGTAAAGCCATATACACCATGTACCAAGCAGGCACTGACAGCATGTTCTTTGCCGTTTTGGGGGCTTTGCTTCTTTTTTTTTTCCCCTCCTTTTTTGCCCCCGTCCCCTTTTTTTTCCCCCCAAAATGAGAAAAAAATTATTCTTTACATGATTATTCCTCATATACTGCTTCTTTACTTCTTCAGTCTCTTTTTTCCTGACACAACTATTGACAAAACCTTGGTAACTGCAGTGTAATGGGAAGGTACTGTGCATATCCTGAATCTGAAAACAAGTGTTAAAATGTTGGATAGTTAGATAGAGGCCAGGTGTGGTATTAGGAAGCCCTGCTGTCACTTTGCAATCTGAAAGACCGTGCAACAAGATAACAATGTGTGGTTTCCTGGTTAGCATTTTTATAACTAAAATTTGGACATGTGAACAAGCAGACATCATAGACTGGCTCTCTGAGATTACAGGAGTGATACGTATACTACTGGTTGTCCTGTTATGCATTAATTAGTACTGCTGTATGAAAAGCTAAATAACTGAAGACAGAAATTAAACAATCACAGATGTCAGCAATGTAGATATTTGGCTTTATCAAACTGTTTTGCTGTGAAGGTGAAAACATGTTCCTATTCCCAATGCCTAACTCAGTTTCTGAAAAATAAAACCATGTTTCATGTGCATAGTCCTGACTACTTGTGAGTTTATTTATCTCACAGATATTCACAGTAGTGCATCTCACCCATCTTCTCCCCCCTTTCCCCAAAAGCTGAGGCTAAACCAAATAAGCCACCTTTTGTGCAGAACTTAATGAACACAAAAATGTAGGAAGTTTAACAAAACGGTAGTATGTTTCATCAGAACAGCAAAAAAAAAAAAGGAAAAACTGTGGCTGCTAAATCCATCTCATCTATTAAATAAAAGTTAGAGTCTCCAGCCCATCTGTTACAATAAAAGCATGCCCAGGCATGTCACAGGTCTTGTTTGCACTGCCCTGTTAACCAGGACAGATGAATCCCCAGTAGGGGCATTCTCATTTCTGCTTGGCTCAGTACTTGTCTGTATGAGGAAATGTATACTTCAGTGTTTCAGAAACCAAAGTAATGGATCTGTTGTATATTACAGTTGCATTTTTTTCCTCTTAGTACATTATTTTTTCTATCTAGAACTTCAGATTAATTTGTCATAAGCTACTTTGGCACTGTAAATGTGTCAAAAGATGAGGTATCACAAAAGCAGCAATAGTAAATAGAGGCATTAAAGAAATTTACCTTATTCTGTGATTGCCACTTTTTTTTTTGACACTGTAACAGTGCTACCCAGAATCACATGTAAGTGTACTTCCTGGATTCTGAATAATGGACGCTTGTCACCTCAGCCTAGATCACCTGTGAACAAATATGTTACCCTTTAACTGCATTGGTACTAGTTATTGATTAGGTTACACTTCTTGTACCATTAAAATTGATGGGAATTATTCCATTGACTCCAAGAGGACCTGGATTAGAATTCAAAACCATAAGAATATGCATTATACTTGTACAGAAGTGCAATGCAGAGAAAGACAGCAGAGCTTTGCATTACAGGGACTTCCTCTGCTGCAGAGATAACTCTGGTTCCAGCTCAGGCACTATTTTGTGGCTGACTGTTACTTGCTCACAAAATTCCTTCACCTGTATCTGTGCTACTTTGAAGTCAAGCCAAGATCACCTGGACTGCACACAAAACCTGTCCTCTGCAGTTAAATCACCAATGTTGACAAAGCACTCAACTTGCCCACAGTTTCCCCCAAGTGCCTCGGACAACTAATGTGCTTCCTTTTGACTGAGAAAGCATCAAAGGAACACAGTAAGGGTAGATCCAGGAGCCAGGACATCACGACACACATGGAGAAATGCAGCACCACTGAGGAGACAAAAACTTGGATAGGTTTCATTTGGGGAAGAGCTGAAAGGGAAGAGGGAAAAGCAGGTAGCCTCAAAATTTCCTCACGGAGATTCATCAGGAAAAACCCAATAAACACCTAATGCCACCACAAAACCCCTAGAGATAGAAAACGATATGCAATGTTGCTGTGAGTAAAGTCAACATGCAACAAAGGACAGGATAAAAACCAGAAAGGATACCAGACTACAGCAGAAATCAGCATGAGGCAACAGTGTTGTAGTACCTGCTTGGACAGGGTTCTCCAAACCATGTAAGGAGCACAGTGTTTCACTTCGCACAGAAATAAATGGATGCACTGAAAAATATACCTTTTGACTGTATTACCAGGACTACTATTATTGCTAGGCTCATATGAACTCTTCAGGAAGTTAGGTATTATACATTAAAAAGTAAAAAAATGTAACTAATTAGTCATTAAGTAACTAAGGTAAATAAATGGAGACAGAAATTAAAAAGAGGTATTATTCCTGAAAAATAGCCCCTGAAATAGATTTAAATTCATGCCATATATAGTAATTTCAAGACAACGAAACTTTAAAGGCTTTACCAAAACAGCAGCCCATCATCTTTAATAGTACAGTAATGGATACAGTAACAAACACTTCAGATACTTTTACATCGCAATACAGAGTTGTTAGCGCATTAATAATCATCTTTCATCAGGAATGAAACTTGCAGCTAGGAAATTCAGCTGCAATAGCACGATTATACTACTCTCAGCATATACCCTGAAGCAAAGAAAACAAATGGGCTGTTTTTCATTAAGTGAGCTTTGGCAAACATCTCTAAAGACAATGTTTTCTTTCCAGAAACAATCCCAAGAGGCTTTTAAGAGTCTCTTTCCTGAGGTAAACCTGGTACATGAATATATTCATGCTACTAAATACAGACAGTAATTTTCCAGTAAGACAATCTACATCTAAATCAAGTATTAACAGTTTATTTAAATTCTTGTTGTAAAGTAAAATGCTAATCCTATATACACATATGCTTAGTTTAATTCAAAAGGATCACTTGCAGCAAAAGGTGAATTAAGCTGCTAGATTGCTACTGGAATCATAATAGACAAAAATTATTTGCAAGTGCCAAACTAAAAAAATTCTTTTATGAAAGATCCCTTTTAAGATACAACATAGGGTAAATAGTCTAAAAGAGGTACCTCCCAATTTAATGTAGAAATGGACATGCTGAAATATTTTATGTGTGTTTTAAGCTATTATATATATTTGGATTGTACATTTTTTAATGTAAGGCTTTTTCATTTGGTATATTTTTAGACCAAAAGCTTCTCCATCAGAAACTACACTTGCCCTAGATCTCCTATAGCCATTTGTTAAACTTCATAAAAGAGTAACACCGTGTAATCTCAATGTAGAATTATCTTGCAGATCCCCCTTAATATATACTTACTCTGGCAGGAACATACTATATGAATGGAAGAGATCAGTTCCCTAACCGTAAACATCTATTGTTATTCCACACCCAGGTATAGCAGAGGAGACATGGGACCCACAGGAGTCCCACATCCTTCGGAAATGACAAGTGAAGGTGAGGTGATTTACCCTAATAAGGCACCTGGAGTAGCAGCAGAAATATATTCTCCTAGGCAACAGAATCTCACCTGATGCAACCACCAGATTTTGATTTAATCTTCTCAGCAATCATTTAATGTAAACAAACAGGAACTACTAATTGGGGGAAAAGAGATCATGGAGGAGACTTGGTATAGAAAATAATCCCATGCTCTAGAGACTGAAAGAAATAAAGACCTAAAAGACAGTAACAGTCTTATTCCCAAGCAGCTGTTTTATGAAACCACAGACTTCCATGAAATTCTGTAGCATAAAACTACTTCTGATTAGCACCATTTCTCAGTGTACATTTCACTGCAAAACCAGGAAATTGTATCTTTTCAGTGCAGCAGGCCAGCAATAAAAATGGTTAAGATTCTCATAACAAAGTTAGGCTGCATCCTAAACACACTACAATATTCACAACCATTATTACAGTTACTTTTTGCTTCAAGGGTGTGCTTGTTACATATGTGCCGACTCAATACAGATTGTATTTCTTCATCACAGAGTCCCAATCTAATGTCAAATTCAGACCATACTGAAGTCTTTCACAGAAGGAAGTTCAAAAGATAACCAACATCCCTAAGTCTCTCTCATCCTCCATCACAAGGGTATTTCACTCTTCAGGACAGGTGAATTTTCTCTACAAGTTTCTCTCCAATGTCCAAATGTTACTATGCTTTTTGAAAAATCACACATCTTGTTCAAATAATCAAATTTTTACATATAAATGAGAATAAATATCCAGCAACAATATAGGCTACCTACACAAATCAGAATGAAATTGGTTTGCATCAAAGAAAAGAGAAAAAATCCCTCGGAAACCTGCTAACATTGGGAAGCTATGAGAACAGCTCATAAGCATGATACCCAGGCTCCTGAGCAGGGTAAATCCTGGCCATGCAAAACCCAGGCTGTGAATTAGACATCCGAAGCAACAGTGAGGAAATAAAGGGGATTTTCTTTTCTGGTTTGGAATTTAATTGGTAAGTGTGTAGGTAATTACTAGCAACGTCAAGGTAACTACGCCCTACTGTCTCCTGCGGAAATCTGCTCCAGCAGATTGCCGAAACATAAGCTCTGGCTAAAACCCATCTTCCACTACATGCACTATGCAAGAAAGAAGCTTAGAGTTATGTTAACTTCATAGCAAATGAGGACTTTTCCTGCAAGACAGGACTCTTCAGAGACTGGGTAAGATGAAACAATTTATAAGCCTCTTCATTTTTGTCCTTGGTCAAGAGAAACTGAGCTTGATTTGTTTGTTTGGTCTATTGTGATGTCTCATGCTGCATCAGTAACAGCCTCCACAAGCTCTTTATGCACTTCAAAGTTCAGAAACTGCTCTCTCCCAACCCACATTCTAGAAAACAGCTTTAAATATAGCATAGTCATGTACAGACAAGTTTGGTAGTCTGGGGTGAATTAAACCATATACCTTCTGGTGCTTCTTTTCCAGGAGCTCTGGGGTAGCTGCAGGCTAAACAGCATAATGCAGTTCAACTTCCACTTCTAAGTGTCAAATGCACAAGCATTTCATAGATTGAGGCTATAACTTGTAATTGTTTTCAAACTGGGATGTCACTCCAAGCAAGCAGTGGCTTTGCTGCAAGGCATTCATGCCTCATTTTCCTTCCTGTGCTAACCCTTCCCTCAGACCTCCTTCAGACAAATGTTATTTTCCTCCTGTGCAAACAGGATCAGCCAATCACATATTTATCATGTTGCACAAAATATGGGATAATTGGAAAGATGATAATTTTTTTTCTACTGTTCTCCCATTCCTCTACTGAACCTCAAATGGCAAGGGGCAAAGCAACTATGAAAGGGCAGGCATGACCAGGAAAATACACAGTGCTGAGTGATGACTTTTATATACCTGGTGAAACTCTGAACTCAAACTACAGGCAGATATCACATATATTCCATACTTAAAGATTACAAAGAAACAGCAAATACCACTAGACAAGCAAAACTATTTCCCAGAGCACTGAAGGGTTAAAAAGTCTCAGTACAGGTGTGGAAACCATATAACTCATCCAGGTATTCAATATTTAGCCAAATAAACTGTTCTTAAAGAGTGTGAGTTTTTAAAACAGATGAAAAGGCAAAATAGCATTAATTCACTTGCATGATTTCGAAGAGCAACATAATTCCCTAATTCCGCTGCATTTTATGATTCTTTTGGAATAATCAAACAAAATCTCAGCACAAACATATCTCTGTGTTCCTTACCTTTAACATAGTGAATTCATATGGCTGATAACCTTTGAAACTTTCATGGATGGCTGCCATCGTGTGTGAAGTTTTTTCCCAAAAATGAAGAAGTGTTATCTGTAAGGCAGGATGAAATTTCAATGCAACATTAGCTTTAACACCAATCTGCTTCACATCTCCCCTCCAATACTAGTTACAGTTCTTACAGTTGAATATTGCCATGGTAACCTCTTAAAAAAACATATATTAGCAATAAATCTTTATTTTGGAGGTCAACGTTTTCTTTGGATACCTGATATGTCGTTAACACATGAGAAAGGAGGTTGCATCTGCTCGCTCCCAAAAGATCCACTTTTTGACAGACATCAGTTTTCAGTTTGTCAAAGTTGAGTTTTGCATGTCGCACTTGAGCTTGAACCTTCAAACAAAGGGACAATTGTTCATGTAGAGAATTTTTTTTCCTCTGTTTCTCATGGAAGAGCAAATGAACACAACTTTTAGACAAATCAGACAACTGAGCAGACTCAATTAAAATCTATATAGAACTTTAATATAGCATCAATCCCACTAACAATAAGATATAGCAGGCTGAGATATGGTAAAATACGGCTGTTGCTATCTTCTCTGTTACTAGTTTTCTAACAATATTCAGTGAAGAAGTTTTGTTTGTAACCTCTCTTTGCAAGATGAATATTAGTATTAAATATATACTGAGAAGGTAATAATTGGAAAATGTACTCATTTTGGTATCCCTTTACCGAAATACCAATTCAAAGGTTGACCAACAAATTTGGAACTAAAATTTTACTACATAATATACAGGTGCACAGGCAGAAATGCCTCCTTGTACCTATTATAGTAGGAGACGAATTACACTGACAAACTTTAAAGCCGATCTGCAACTCTTGTAGACAATACAGCATGTCAGTAACTTTGAACTGCTACAAAAATTTCACTCATTGAAGTTTTCCTTCTAAAACAGAGTACTTTTCTTGTAAACAATTTCACTTTTAAAGGGTTTCAGTTTTTCACATTATTCTTCTACCATCTGTCAAGTAGATTCAAGACACCCTCTGGTACACAAGCCGCATGTTTGACACCACCACTGGTATTCTCATGTTCAGCTATCAGAGTAAAAAGCTGATGTAGGCATTTATACCCAGGATCCCCGATTTTATGTCAGCTTTGTACACAATTTGTTTATAACAAGATTTGTATACAAAGTTCAATTTTCTTCCGAGGAAATGTGAAACAACCAAACCACAAACATAATTATTTTCCTGTAACTCTTTCACAGTTAAAATGTTTAGCAAAAAAACCCCAAAACTTTGCAGTAGAAAAAAAACCACTTAAAGCAAATTAAATATATTTCCTTTCCTTTACTAGCCAAACTCAGAGAATAAAGTGATTTTGTTCAGAATATGCAGACTCCATCACACAACATCTGACAAACATGTATGCTCCTCATCTTCACAAGTGAATCTGGAACCTTGCAGCAAGTGCCCATGACTTGTGCAGCAAGGACAAATACATACCCCATAATGCAATCCAAAACGTTAGGGTTACCATATGACTAACCTTGTTTTTGCAAACTCAGGATATATGAGACTTCCAGTCAGCTACAAACCCAGCAAAAGATCACAAATTCATCAGATGACCTAATCACACAAATTGTGGGACTCCTAGGATGCTGGATACATGGCAACCTTTTTTCACTGTTCAGATCATCTCTGCTGAAGTAATATAATAGGGTTGCACATATCATAGGTCTGATATAAGGAAGAAACTACCATAATTTAGGATTTTTGATAAATGTGGCATCTCACCTGTGAGATTTTAATTACAGAAAATTATGCCTAGTAAAATATTACTTTTTTTTCTTTTAATAAAGAAACAGCAGTGATACTCTATAAGATAGCTTTTTTGTTAGTCTATTCATATAGAAGGGGAAGTCTTCTCCACACACTACACTAAGCTATCAATAAACAAATCTTGAGTTCTGCTAATAACAACCATGTTTCAAACTTCTGACCTGATCCAGTGCTCTAACCACAAGACTATATCAACTTACTGATGACTTGCTTTCTTGTTTTTTCAAACGGAAGAGTTTCAAGCCAAAGACGGGTGTCCAGAGCTGGAAGAGTTCTTGGGTAGTTAGGAGATGTTTTGGTGAGGTGGAAACAGATTTGAATTCCCTCAGGAAGGAGGAAATTGCTCCCATGGCTTTCACTCCTGAGGCATGACAAATGCTAAGCTATGATATAAAAAGCAAAAAGCAGCTACTGCCAAGGCATCTCCCTACAAAGTACAGTATTTGGTGAAAAGCCTTACCCAGTCAGATTTACACTGGCCATGAGCTGAGGCTGCCTCTTACTTTGGGATCCTTGAGGGACTCTACACTACTACTTTTAGCTCATGCCTGGTGAAAGCCCAAGGGAGGCACTGTGCTATCCATACCAGGCGTTCCACCCCAAGCATAAACTGTCAAGTCAAACCAGCAGGTGGGTGAAGAGCTTAGGAGCTTCCAAAATTAAGCGGCAATGGAAGAGGATGGAGGCAGTGGCAGGAGTGGGGAAGCTTTATCCAGTGCTGAATAAAACACCTTTGTCCTGCATTAGGTCCTTAAATTCTTTATTTGCTTTAGCTGTGAGTGACTGAGAGCACAGATTTACAACTTCAGTCTAAAAATGAGAACTGTGAAAAAAAAACACAACAAAAAAACCAAACCCAAACCCCATGGGCCTATGCAAAACCAAACTTCTAACTGAAATCCAAACATGAGATTACCTGCAGCTTTTGCCAGAAAGAATTGCTACAACAGGAAAGTATTTAAGTAAGAGGTGTTGTAGGGTTTTGAAAACCTTAGTGAGACTTAAGAGTAAAGTCTGATTTCAGCTGTGGCTATGAAATTCCAGAGAAATTCAACCGATGTCAGCAGAAATGGGTCACATGTAAAACTATATTTTACAATGGTGCAGCTGAGATCAGAATCCCTCTCCTATTCAGTATATCATAGCACTGGTGAAAACACAATAAGAACAGCTGTAGCTTTGTAAACTGATAATCCAAGTAAGTAAAGAATGTTAGTTCTGGGGAATATAAATACTCTGTCAAGAGATGGTGGGCCACAAGAAAAGGAAAAAAGAAGTACTACTAAATGTAATTATTAATTTCGACAACCTCAAGTATGCACAAGGACTTTATACTACAGACTGGGATTTGATTCTACCTCATGTCTCCAACTGCCCAGAAGAGAAAAAAATCCAGAAAACCAAAAACCTGTGAAATTTGAGTCGCAGTCTTCCTGCATACAGTCTGCAGGGACATTTAGCAAGAAACAATGTCAGCATTTATCTTAACTCAACATGTGATTAGTTTCTCTTTTAAAAGCTAGAGCATTCATAAAGAGGTGATCCACAAAGCAATGTGGAATAGAAACCTGCATGTTTGACATTATCATATGTGTTATCAAATGCCACACATTTCTCCTCCCAACCAAGGGAGATATAATACTATAATAATTATTAAATTAAGAATGCTTTTAGGATTTTTGATATACTGAAAGTTTATTGAGCAGAAGCACTCTCCATTTTGCAGCAGTAGTGCAGGTAAGCGAAGAACAAACACCCCATACTGCATCAGCATGACATGACCTTCTGCCTTTTATGTATGCCAATGAATGCATTTTCAATTCAAATTATTATTAGACATCTTTCAAGATTACTTGTGGCTTTAGGAACTAGGTATAAAAGCTTAGTTACTTACAAAGCATAATCTACTCAATACCACACAATTATAACCTTTGGTTTTCTACTCAAGGGAAAGCTAATGTAATACATACTAATCTCCTTTCTCTGCCAATTAGTCTCCAAGACATGAGAAGCAGGACCCCATTGTGGTCTCAGTATTGCACATTTTTTATTCATACATTTAACTTCATTAAAGCTGAACATACAAAATTTCTATAAACGCCTCGTCTGAAAAGTGTCAGGATTTTACTGACTATAAGAGAATCACACCAATCCAGACACAACTTGGACATTGTACAGTGAAAGAGCTCCTAAGCATCTAAAACTGTAGGTATTAGTTTTAAGGTTTATGCTGTACAAGAAAACCTTATGGTACTACTGACATAAAAAAGATTATTACTCCTCATCTTTTTATTTTCTAAGCAGCAGCCTGCTTTTAATTTCCCAATGCAGACAAACATCTAAGTACAATATATATGGAATAGAATTCTTTAAAGAGAGCACATAAGAAAACATAGATTTGGAAAGCAGTATCTTACTAAATCAACAGCTTGATAATCTATAAGATGCCAGACAAACTGGAAATAATTTCAAGACTAAAATAAATAAGTAAATAAAGAAATGTTAAAATCCTGGGGGCTTGAAAATCAGATACTGGAATTGTGAGAGCTAATATTTGCTAAAATAGTTTTCTAAACCTGTATTCAAATACAGAAGCCCCAATCTTCAAGACTGCTAGCATAAAACCCCCAAATGTTCAGACCCAGTCAAAAAACCCTATTCAGTATGTTCAGTTACTAAAATAGGGATTTCTCATGTATTTCCAAGGAATCTTTATATCCTCTATGGTACATCTGTGTTATTACTTTCTTCTAATCTACCATAAAATACAAAATTTATTTTCAGTAGTAGCCCAATTTTAGGGACAATTCATCTAGTGAAGCATCATCTCCAAAAGAAAAGTTGGATAAATGTGCTAACTCACTTTACATACAGTATATTTTTTGTCTCAGCATTTTCAGCATAGAAGCAGAAACAGATGCTTCCAGTCTAATTTGTCACCCAACCTCTCACTTACTCGATCTGAAAAGCACGCACAGCATGTGTACAGGCTGGAAGGAGGAGGGTAAGTAAATCAGAGGGAAAAATGCCTGGAATATAGCAAACCTTCCTGTTGGGGGCTCTGGGTAAACTCTATCAGCAGATGGAATCAGCACAAATCTCTGCATTAAATAAGTATAGCACCTTCTGGCATACCTGTTCATTGTGAAGACTACATGAAAATTAAATTCAAACTGAAGTAGGCAGCAGTTTGAGGACAAAGTATTTAGCGCATAGCGTATCTTGCAGCATGTCTGCATATGGCACAGAAAGCATAAGGAACTAGATTCTCAGTTCCTACAAAACTATAATAACTGTAGTAACTTCATACCATGAGTGGTGTTATGACAAGGAGCACCCATTACAGTTTTACATGAGCATATATAAGCCATACTTTTTTACTTTCACTTTTTAAATTCAAGATTGATGCTGGGTAGTTAGAGAACAGAAAAGGTAATGTTTTACACAAAATAATGCCTGTAGCTAAACTTTTCCATGTGCAATCCAAGAACTTCCAACATCATGTACAGTACTGAGCCTGAATTCAGTGAGCTTTGCGATGTTCTATATTTTACAGACTATGCTTTGACTCAACTGTTCCCTTGGTTTGGACCAGTATTTACTGCATTCATTAATCCCTGCCCATCAACTTGTAGGAATAACACGTAAGAACAATGGTTAAAGAAGAGGTATCATATTTCTGTTTGTCTGCTTCAGTCCTGGTTATTAAATATTCATTTATAATCTGATGAGAAACACTGATAAAAATGACTTTTAGGAGATTAAATTTATAAAGCGAGAAACGCCTAGCTAAAGAGGAAAACTTCTTGGACAGTGTAATAGATCCAAATAATACCACTTGGGTCTGAAGCTGAGTAGACATACATCAGATTTGTTGAAGAAACAAAACTATTCTTGAGATATGAATTTAAGTAACTTAAAGAGCATAATGAGTTCCAATGACACATTTCTTAAATTTGCCATTTTGGACTTAATTACAAATGCCTGCGCTTATGCACATATACTCATGCATCTTCATTCTGTTAAGCCTGATTAAGCAAATTTAGAATCATAGAATAGAATCATAGAATAGTTAGGGTTGGAAAGGACCTTAAGATCATCTAGCTCCAACCCTCTTGCCATGGGCAGGGACACCTCCCACTAAACCATGCCACCCAAGGCTCTGTCCAACCTGGCCTTGAACATAGCCAGGGATGGAGTAGAGAAGGCTGCATGGAGACCTCATAGCAGCCTTCCAGTATCTGAAGGGGGCTTATAGGGATGCTGGGGAGGGACTCTTTGTTAGGGACTGTAGTGATAGAACAAGGGGTAACGGGTTCAAACTTAAACAGGGGAAGTTTAGATTGGATATGAGGAAGAAATTCTTTACTGTGAGGGTGGTGACGCACTGGAATGGGTTGCCCAGGGGAGTTGTGAATGCTCCATCGCTGGCGGTGTTCAAGGCCAGGCTGGACTTAGGTTGGAACTAGATGATCTTAAGGTCCTTTCCAACCCTAACTATTCTATGATTCTATGATTCACAACTTCCCTGGGCAGCCCATTCCAGTGCCTCACCACCCTCACAAAGCCCCTTCTAGTGAAAGGTGTCCCTGCCCATGGGAGGAGGCTGGATCCAGATAAACTTTTAATGTCTCATCCAACCCAAACCGTTCTATGATTCTACAATTTGATGATACTGCCTGCCTTTCTGCCACAAAAGAACAACCGATATGTCAGCTTTGAAAAAGAAGTTATGTCTCTGTGAGGAAAGGAAAAACTGCTGGTACACCTGCCATACAGCCTGCCTTTTTCTTTTCCTATGCAGGACTACCAAAGTAGAGCTGCTACCTATGACTCATACTCCCAGTCACTACAGCAGCACAAGCAAATAACACTTTGAAACAACTGCTGAAAATATACACATCCTGTGTTGAGGTAGTTTAAATGTGTCAGGAAATTCAAGTGGAAAGATATTCGTGAAAGCTGCATTAAAAGTTTATTAAATGTTGCATTAGGCTAGCCACACTGTAAGAGATAAAGATTCTGGAAGAGAAACTGCCACAACTTCCTGGTATCCCTAAAGTGGTAGAAAACTCTCATTATATGCAGACTTGATGAAGGCAAATCTATCACAAGATACAACACAGCACAAAGATTATACAGTCACCAAAGACCATTCTTCTAGTGGCTGAAACGTTTATGCCAAGAAACAGACTAAATATTCAACTGAACCATGGTGATATTCAACATAATCCAATGAAATCAATACCTACTCAAATAACTGCAAATATCTACTAGCAAATTACTTGTTGTGATTACCCAGAGATTTTAGATTTAATTGAAGCAACTAATTCACCAGCTCAGGTGTCTCACTGGAGGCTACAGCATGTTCATGACAGTCCTAG
Organism: Myiopsitta monachus; assembly: GCA_017639245.1. Taxonomy (NCBI): domain Eukaryota; kingdom Metazoa; phylum Chordata; class Aves; order Psittaciformes; family Psittacidae; genus Myiopsitta; species Myiopsitta monachus. Next base: position 6,765,609 of record CM029919.1, read on the forward strand.
AACTCAATGTAAGCAAAAGAAGAAGAATGTTAAAGTACACAAAGAAAAAAAAGAAAAACAAAAAAAAAAGGCAGAAACAATGCTATACCAAGAACAATTATGCTTCTCTACCAAACAATTTGATCTGAAACATCAATTCTCTGAAAAAGAACAACCATAAAGTCATCATAAACTGGTAGAAAGTTTTCTTCCTTTAATCATTTTTTTTTCTAGTAAGAACAATCAAATCTCCATGATTTTAAAATGTATTTTGCTCTCCTTGTGCCATGTCAAAGTGGCCTAGAGGAAAGAACTAGCAAGAAATCACATTTTAACTGAAATGTTATTCCCCCAAACCAGGCAGCTTTCATGCAACTTTATCATGCAAACCTGCTATATTTAGCTGTTTTCCCAATCCTACCCTATTTGAATTCACATGGTAGAACCATTCTTGAACTTATTTTTCCTTCACAAAAACTGAGTTTAGTCAAAACCAGGATTTTTCATCTACCTCCACAGTCAGAATGGGAGACAAAATAACAGCTGTAATAGCTGTAAAACTCACACACGAGAGCAATGGTGTCTGATGACAATTCACATTTTCATTGGAATATGTGACTATTCCCTTTGACTGCAATAGTATCGGTCATTATTATTTAACATTTATACTACAGCAGTTCCTGAAGGTTTCAGTGAGACTGGGTCCCATTGTCCCTGACACCAAAAAGCACTGAATAAATTACAGGTCTGCCCCAGAGTTATGGGATACTTATGCACAAGCCCAAGTGTTTGACAGACACTGGATTGCATAGGCAAAACATGCCCTCCCAGCTATATATAGGGGTGACTGACTCTTGGACCCAGCAGTATAGGGCAGTCCACCCCACTACAGCATTATAACATTATAGCAACCACTTGTTCTGTTTTGCAAAATAAATCAACTAAAAGATCCCAGTCTTGCAAACATGACCATGAATAGCCTGCACCACTCCATCATTTGTGTGGTACAGTTCTCTTAAACCTCCATTGTGCTATAGAGCACATGTGCATACACATACACGGATCTACTACAAACTTTTCTCTATTGCAACATCTACCAACTATAAAGCATTAGAGCTGCCACTGGGTGTCTGGATATACTAGCTCCAAGCAAATTTCAGCCTTCAGCTGTGCTCAGCTGGTTAGAGAACTTGGAAAGTTTGAAGGCATCATAGGTTTGTTTTTCTGCTTAAACTGATTTATAATATAAACAGTATCCTGACTGGTGTACAAATAAAATGAACATAAAATTCCAAGTTTGGGGCTGAGGGGGAAGAGTAATGGCTATTTTTTCTTCTGTTCCCCTCAGGAAGGGCTAATAAAGATACTATAAATGGGAGAGTATTTGTGTACCAGGCAAGGAAAGGATTGCATGACAGAACTAAATTTCACATGGACACTTTACACCAACACTTGCTATCTTTGATACAACGCATAGGTCTACATTTCCTGTGTGGCGTGCAACAGAATTTCTCAAGCCCATGAAATTAATAGAAATAAAATAACATTTTTTGTGTTTTATTCCCGTTTGTGTCTTTGATGCTCTACTATGCTATTAGAACAACTGGGGTGATTATTTTTTTCATCAGGAAAGTGATCACGCACTGACAGCTTATACTTCTGCCTGTAACATGCTCTGCTGCTCTGAGGCACTGAATAAATTATAATTTGAAATTAAAAAAAAGAAAACAGGAACTTTCTAAGCTGCATTGAAGGAACTTTGCAAAGTCGCATTACTTAGACCTTAAACTCCATATACATGCATTCATATATGTATTTACATACATATATGTATATGCTTATCATTAGAGTATCATCATCTCCCAGAATGGACCACAACAACCTAAAATTCTTTTAAGGCTGGATAATCGTAAAATCACAGAACGGTTTGGGTTGGAAGGGACCTTAAAGCTTATTCAGTTCCAACCCCCTGCCGTGGGCAGGGACACCTTCCACTAGACCAGGTTGCTCCAAGCCCTGTCCAATCTGGTCTTGAACACTGCCAGGGATAGGGCATCCACAGCTTCTCTGTGCAACCTGTGCCAGCACCTCAGCACCCTCATAGGACTAGAATTTTTTCATAATGTCTAAAATAAATCTCCCCCCTTATCCTACCACTACATGCCCTTGTAAAAAGTCCCTCTCCAGCTTTCTTGCAGAGCCCCTATACCTAATACTGGAATATATACTAGTACCTATACCTGGAACATATACTAGTAATATAATACTAGAACCTAACACTGGAAGGCCACTATAAGGTTTTCTCTGAGCCTATGCTTCTTCAGGTGGAACACGCCCAAATGTCTCAGCCAGTACAAATCTGTCAGTGCAGAACATGATGTTCTATACTTTATCAGCAATTACAACTTTTAAAACCTTAGCCACCTGAAAAACACATCCACATCCTTCTTATGTTGGGGGCTCAAAGCTAAACACACTTTTTTCCAGGTGAAGTCTCATGAGAGTGGAGCAGAGGGGGAGAAACTCCTCCTTTGACCTTCTAGCCATGCTCCTCCTGATGCAGCCCAGCAAATGGTTGGCTTTCTGGGCTGCAAGCGCATACTCCTGGTTCATGTGGAGCTTCTCATCAACATGACCATATGCAGGACCTTGGACTTGGCATTGTTGAACTTCATGAGGTTCACACAGACGTGGTATATTTATGTTGGATTAAGTTCTCACAGTTTTAAAAACACATCAGATGGCATTTATTTAAGACAGCAAAAAAAACCACACATTTTTTATAGCAGTTCAACTAAAAGTAATAAATACTTAATTTACTTTTTTCAGTATGTTAAAACACTATTAGAAACACTCAGGTATTTGTGGGTAGAAAAGTTTTAAACTCCAGGAATCTGCATTTTCTCCAATTCTGTGATTTTCAACACATCCTAATAGGATATGAACCGTTTTAGCAGTTCTTTGAGGACAGCCACTATAAATCCCACAGTAATCTTCAAATTACAGCAATTATTTTGGCTCATTTTTTTGCCAGAGTTTGTCCCTGTGCACAGCAGGATTCCCGTCTTCTTGGTCATTCTTACCTGATTTAGCTTTGGGAAGCTCTGCAGGTGTTCTGGAAAAGCACTCCTAGACAGTTGCCATGCATTTGGCTACAGAGTTCAACTTCAGAACAAATCAGTAGATTAACATCACAAAGTATTACTTCTGCACTTAACCCTAAGGCACATTTTCCAGAGACACATACTAGGTGTGCCTAGCTCTAATGCTGGTATCTACTTCGTTACCCTGTGATCTGTTTTAGTGAATGGAGATCTGGCCAATACAAACAATCAAGGCTAGAGTTTGGTTCATATTACCCTAAAAAAGCCTGTTTCTCTCCACTGGACTATAAAGGGAGCTTTTTTTGATTACTTTAGCACAGACATCTACATAGCACATGTCTGAAGTTAGGTTTGATAAATCCTAACCTAAGTGAAGTCCAAGAGAAAAAACAACCAAAACTAAAACAATTACCTTTATTGTTAACAATAACCATAAGTATTTCAATACATGCCTTATTTACCATTTGAATTCGTCCAGTATAAGCTTCCAAGCCATGGTTTTTGATTAAACTCCTGATGAGTAGATTGACCCTCAGCAACTTCCATACCATGGGCAAGCCTACTCTTCATTTTCTCTTTGTTAAATGATGTACATTGTCTTAGAAACACCTTGTCTTAAGTAAACTCCCCTGCTTTTCAAGTTACATCCTACACTTTTTGATACTTTTCCTTAATTTTTTCTTAATTTCTAGCCCTGTCCTTGTCCTTTTGTACTTTCAGTACTTTGGGTCAGATGTCTGACTTTTTCTCTCTCGCTTGAAATCCATGTCTATGGTCCTGGGTCAAGGAGAATCTCACGTTAAAAAGGAAAGTGCTTAAAAAGCATTGCTGCATTCTTTTTTTCTTTAACAGTAATATAAAATTATACACTAAGAACAGATGTTGTTAGGTACATTGAGTAAACTACTACTATTTCAAAATCCTGATAGAGGATTTTTCTTCCCCAAAAGATATTATACAAATATCATGTTTACCAAACAGCCAGGCTGTGGACATGCACCATAACTTCTTTGTGGATTTTATTCAGTAGAATATGAAATTTGCCCTTTGTGTCACATTTATACCACATTTCCCTCTTATGTTTTTCAGCACTCAGCCTGTAAAAATTTTACTACCTCAAGCCTGCTGGCTCACACGCCATGTAACTCCAGCCTGGCAGTAATGAGTAAGCCATGGTCTATACTGCTTACTTCATAACCATTGACAGTCAGCAGATGCGTGTAATTCTCTGACCCCTGTGAGGATATAAGGTTATGGCTGGCTTGAATATTCTTCCTTTTTCTCCCCTCCAAAAAACAAAGTTTGGTTGTACCATCTTCTCATATATGCACTGACAACTATCACAGAAATTGAATCCTGCTAAGTATAAGTAACTTTCCCTCTCGCCTTTATGCAAACTCATGCACATTTCTTTTTCTCCTTTTTCTCTTTTTTTTCTACTACCTCACTTCCTTCCCAGCCCTGTGTTTATTCCTGCTGCTTTATAATGTAACTTTTCCAACTCTCTTGTGTCTCTTTAGGGATGGCGAAAACTGAGAACTTCCTAGCACATTATGCATGTGATTCCATAAATATCATACAGTGACACGAAGAGTTTTTTTTCACTCTATATTTTTCTTCCACCCAAAGCTAAGCTGGATCTGCAAGAGCATTGCTAAGTTCAGGCTTAGCAATGGGGGGAAAAAGGCAGGAGAGAACAAGATGTCTGATCAAAGATGTAAATTAGTTTCTGTAAAAAGATGACAGACTAGCATTTACCAGCCCACGAAAAAAAGAGATGACTAAGGAGGATCATGATGGAAGTCCATCACACCACATATACAGAAGTTGTAAAAGACTAGAATTGGGCAAAACAGCAATCAGAGGGTATTAAACCAAACTAGCTGTTTGAACTCAACACAGGAACAGTGAATCTTTACACGACACTTGTGTCAGTAGGGCAGCTCTCGGATCACAGTGAACAGATATGATGGCCAGAATTAACACTGGTTCAAAAGGCAACTGAACAATTTTATAGAAAAGACCAAAACAGTATGTCTTATGATGCCTCCACTGAGCACAGTACTACAAGAAAATGCTGTTGTGTATTTGCTCTATCCTCATTGCTAGCACTGGTCACCAGCAAAGACAGATGGTGGACAAAGAGTGCACTTTTATTTGAACTAACAGCCCATCCCTCAGAAGAAAGCAACCTTAAGGCATGTTTGCAGGTCAAACCAGGCTTGCAAGTTTGCTACGTTAGATTCAGACCGGCTTAGGAGAATTCTCTGTTTTGTGGTCTAAGGCAGCAGATACTTCAAATAAGCTTTTCCAAGAAGGTAGTAATCTCTAACACCTGTGTCACAGCAGATTCTCCATGATCAAAATTTAACAGCACATTTGAGTTATATAATTTTGAAACTGTAAGAGTGCTCAGTTTCAATTGCCAGAGTGTATTCAAGTACTGCCTACGCCCAAACATCCCTAAATAGCAGAAAGCACGTACAAATGCTTCAGATATTGTAGATGTATGACAGTATATAAACTCTGCAGTCACACAGATTCATTTGGAGAAGGAGTGGGGACAATTTTGAGATGCTTGAACATTTCCACAAGTGTAACCGCAGTGCAGAGAGAATGTCAGATCTCAGCACTTTACCTTCGTAAAATTTTGTACCCCTTGAACAGAAATCTACATATATATTAAGACCTGGGCTTTGATTTTTGGAAATGGATTGTTGAAACCTGCAGATCTACCTGAACAGGCTTATTTTATCCTCCAGTATCCCCTGCCAAAGCATGCAGCAAACACTCCTCTTTCCTTATTCATGTCTTAGAGGGTTGTCTGTTGAGTGAAACTTCTACTAATGATATTTAAGAGGGGAGTGGTGCACTCCACAGTGTTACTGTATAATGAATCTTCTGGGAAGAAGTATATATAGCTTCCCTGTGCCTGTTAGGTTTTGAAGAAAGTAGTTTGCTAAAAATAAATATTTTTGGAACAGCTCTATTACTGAGTTAGATATTTAATTAGAACAGGCCCATCAATTAAAGATACTCTAAATTCATATGCCAAAAATGTTCCTGCTATTCAACCAACAGGGTGTTTCAATTGAAGATGTCTCAAGAGAACAATGTTGGGGTTTTTTTCCTTGCCTATATAACTTTTTTGACTTGGATTTGACATGTTTTTTGCCTACTATCAATACTATGGTAGTGCAAAGACCTGTATCCAAATGTGCAGCAGCACAATTTTGTTACGTCCAATTCAAATTTCCCTGAGACATGAAAACTAACTGTTGCAAGTAATAATATTCTCTGTGCTAAATAACTATTTTTTGAACATCTGCCCTGCAGCAACAGAACACACTTCCTCCTCCATTATTAAAAAATAATTCAGTCCCTTCATAGAAGAAAAAGAAAATAAAAGGAGGTTGAAAAGTACAACCCAACAGCAACAGAAAACCTCTGAAGTTTTTTTTTCCTAAGGAATTAACATGAATCAAGGAGGTATTTTTCTCCTCCATCCTGATTTCTGCCCCTCTAGCATGGCCCAGTGCAGAGAGACACAGCACATGGTTTGGTGAGAGCACAGCCCCTGCAAAATCCTTTCCACTTACCCAGCAGCTGGACACAGCCCTGATCAAAGTTCTATTTCTCAGCAGAATCCAACAAGTTTATCCAGCCAAAAACCAGACAACAAAATCTTTAGCTTTAAGCCTCACAACAGAGTAGCACAGAACAGTTCCAAAATATGAATCCAATTGCTCCACCAGCAATGCGTTCATTGCAAGAAAACATGAAGCGGAATATACACAGAAAATACATCAGCTTTTTTTTAACAAAAAAAATGTCTGTCAAATACAGGATGTGACCAACTCTGAAATATAAGATGTGGATTACTTTCATAACTCCAAGCACTACTTACTGTAAAATGAAGGAAAGTTTGCTAAAAGTAAGAAGCTGAAAGCAGCAACAGTCTTTACTTTTCCGAAACCACACTCAAAATCATTATTGAAATTAAGATCACGGCACAACATAAAAATCAGGCAAAGCAACACAACTTTACTGAGTCACACCACCTTAAAAGATTCAAGAGTCCCTGAGCGCACAGCCCTAGTAATGGAGGTTAGGGTTAGGGTTATTTTTCTGCAGCTTAACCAAACTGTTTTAAAAATTACTTTGAATTAAACAGATGCTAAGCATGTTTACAGAAGATATTTCAAATTAAGAGTAGTTTACTGGAATTTAAACTGGGGAAAATATACTTTAAGCTAAATTGGTAGATGCTATTCTCAAATGCAGGAAGTGTTTACACAGAGTTCTGTACCAATTCAGCTTCATTTAGGCACCACTTCTCAGAAAAGCAGCATCTCTGCATGGCCATACACCTTCCCTGGAAAAAAGGCTATGTGTAATCCTGGCATTTCCTCTCCAAAAAGCTTTCCCCACTCTTCAAATACATAGCCTCACGCTCCTTATGTGCTACCTACCGACTTCCGTATCTCCTGCCTGTGCAGAAAGAAGCAATCTCCAAGTGAACATGTCCACGTTTTATGCAGGGTAGGGCCTGACCTCAGCAGCTTTGACCCAAATAGCTGTAGCTCTTGCTCCAAAGGAGGGCCCAGGGCGAAGCAGAGGGCAGCCCTCAGCAGCTACATCCCAGCTGACACCACGGTTGGCTGCATGAGACTTCTCAATTTTCTCTAGCATAGAGACAAACTACTTATGGTTAATCTGTTTAACTTCAAACTGTATCAAAGGAGGGAGTTTTCATGCAGCCAGACATGTAACAGCTGAGAGCTAGAGTGCACACAGCCTTTCCTCCTAACTTACATTTTTACAGTTCGGATCAATACGCAAATTGTTTTAAAAAGGGAACAAACATGAAATGACAATTTAAGTGAAGGAAAGGAAATAAATACATTACTTCTGCCCTTGGCAGAAGGTCTTTTTTTCTACTCTAAGAAGCCTAGATACATGCTTTAACTTTCTGTTGGTAACAAGTTTCAGTATTAGTCAAATCCAAGATGTGTGCTTTACTAGGCTGAAAAAAACCAACCAATCTCAAATGTGTTGACAGTAACAAGAGACCTTGAAGTAAGGATATACAAAGACAATAATTACCAATGGTTTTTCTACTCCTGTTACGAGGAGGCTCTTAAACTGCATACAGAATGTCATCTTAATATCATTACTTCAGAGTTTGGGGCTAGACTTCTATGTTAAAAGCCCCTAATATAGTTCTAGTAGTGAACACACATCTGTCAATCTCCAGTGGTAATTACCACGACAGCGTGCTTGGACATATACTATTTTAAACTGCAAACAGGTGCACATTTTCATGTACGAACATACATCCTCTTCAGGGAAGAGTTTGGTTCTGATAACTTAAAACATTTCCTCTCCTCAAATGACTACAAGGACTAGATAAAATCAAAGGTCTTTGCACAGATGCAAATAACTTTATGTAGTCTGAAAACAAAGAATCACATTTTGTTACTATGATGAAAGTCTGCAAGTTGCCAAAAACGACTGCAAAGATTTGCAGCAAGAAGCAGGCTGACCAAAATAAATGGCAAAAGCAAAGAAATAAGCTTTCAGGTCTGAAAGATCATATTCAACTCTAAACCAGAAGTAACCTGGATCTAGAGCTAAAAGCACTGAGTTGCTGAGTTTATCATAACTCAATTGGCTTAAACATACAAAACAACCTGAGAGCAAAGGATGGTTGGCACAGATGGTGCGGGGGGGGGGGGGGGGGGGGGGATGCTGGCAAGTAGAGAGTTAACCACTGCAGGAAATGGAAACAGGTAATTACTACCTTTGAACACTGGAAGACCAGAGGGGTGATGTAAAGAAGATCATAATATAGCATAAACTTAATCTCTCTACTATGCCCATGATTTTATTCGTCTAGTAATTACAGAGTTCAGTTTATCTTATTTCCTGAAGATCTTTTGGAAGTCTTCTTGACCCCTTTAAGTGCAGTATCATCATAGTTGGAAAGTGTTATTTGTATTTTTCATTTCTTTGTACCCAAACTTAATACTTCAAGGTCTGAGTAAGACTGTTACTTAACTCTAGGTCCCTTCTGAGCAGGCAGATGGGTGGAGTTAATAAGCTGGAATTAGGTAAAGGGATGTGAAAAGCTCTAATTCAGGTGCAGTACCATTTACCTCAGTGAAAACACCACAAAGCAGTAAGGTGGCTTCAAGACCCTCTTGGCATTGCAAAGGGTGGTGGCATGGGCAGATATACAAAATGCCAGCAAATGCCACTGACAAATCTAGCTGCAGATCTAGCTGGATGTGACACCAACACTCTAAGAAAGATACCTTTAATAAGATCACCATGATGACCGAGTTGCCTATACAAAATCATAGAATAGTTAGAGTTAGAAAGAACCTTAAGATCATCTAGTTCCAACCCTCTTGCCATGGGCAGGGACACCTCACGCTAAACCATGTCACCCAAGGCTCTGTCCAACCTGGCCTTGAACACCACCAGGGATGGAGCATTCAATTTAGATGCATTATATGCATCCCTGCATCTAAATGCAGGGATGCCGCATTATATTTAATCCCCAGATGCAATCCCTGTCCAGAGCACAAAGCTACTGTTTACAGTGCTAATGCAGGAGTAGAAGTCCTATAAATTGAAGTTTTGGATTTTGTTTTCTACTAACTTCTTTTAGCACAGAATATAAAACAGCACCCACTAATAATCATGATTCATTTGTAACACTATGTCTGTGGCACACAGTCCCATGTGTCATTATTGCTTTTCCTGGTTGGCATTTAATGCATCAGTAAGTATGCCTTGTTTCCCTCAAATCAATTTTATTATATTTTATCCAGAAAATACCTCAGAATGATTGTACTTATGAAAAAAAAACCAAAACCTAATATTTCTGTAGTGCTCTTTAGACTTCACACTGTGCTATTACAGAAGAAACAACATTTGCAATCTAAGCAAGGTTCAGGCAGAATATCCCTAAAACAGAGATGAAATGACATATTAGCCATTTTTCTGGTTAGAACAGTACCCTTTGTTGGCATTTTTTGTAATCCTATCATCATTTTGGTTTCCTTATGCAAAGGAGAAAAATCAAACATAGCATCTTTGTAATCATTCAGAGCCTATGTAGCATGCCTATGTAGCATATAACTGAACAGCAAAGACCTTATGAAGTAAAAGCAGATGGACTACATTATGTATGTGCCCAGGCATTTTAGGGGAGTATAGGAAGAATTCCTGGGCAGTGGATGACCATAGAAAAACTTGGTTCTCTTGTGTAAACAATGTTTTCCCCAACAGCTGTATTCCCCTTCCTGTTTATTCTCTTTCTCCTGCAGAATTCTCTCAGTTCAGTCACATCTGCATTTCATTTATTTTTAAAAAATATTTCTTTAGCTATTCTTCTACCCTTTTCTGATTATTAAGGCTGAAGAAATTTCCCAAATCTCATTTCTACTCTCACAACCTATTGTGTTTACATTTTTACACTTCATTTAGGTTCTGAATTCACATAACGTTCCACATGGGTTAGGGTCTTTGCCCATACAGACCAGTTTGCCAGGTTAGAGTTTTCATGTGAGCAACAGAACTTGTCTAGGCAATCACCTTTTCTTTGTGATTTTAAGACCAAACCACAGCAGAATAATTAACTGAAAACAGTGTTCAGTTGTTCAGTATTACATTTACAGCTTACATGTCTATAATGATTAGATGTAAGAAAAATTCTTGGAGCTTAATTTTTGTCACATCATGTTTGAGAGTGCCTTTTTTAATATCTTGGCTAATAATTATTAAAGTTGAAATTAATATTACTATTGATTTCAATCACTGATTTTAATTATTAAAATATTGGCAGTATTCTGTTAAACATTACAAGTTCTGCTACTTATGTGAACAGAAATTTTTACGATACGTCTGCCTGCCTTTTCTTGAACTAAATATAAGTCTGAAAACGCACAATTAAATGAAGTCTAGCTTTTTTAATTTTAACTAGGTTACATGAAACAAGGCTGTTCAAAATATATTGTATCTGTAGTCTAGCACTTTATTTTACTCTATTTTACAGCCACTTTGCCAAGTCTCACCTCAGACTCTTCTTTCTTAAAAATAACTGAACAGATGACGAACTGCCTCTCAAGGGCAAGCATCAATCTTTGGAAGCAACTATACCCTACAAGCAATACCTATTAAGATGATGTGATCTGTTCCAAGAAGCCTGTTTCTATTTTTAAGTGGCATACTCTTATGCTTTTAAAAGGGCATCTCCATCATATATTGTTACTCTGCTTTTAACCCAATCAGGGGTATGTAATATATAATGAAACAGCTTCAGCAAATCATTGACTTTATCTTATTGCCTACCCCAATTCTTACAACTGATACTTGAAGTGGTGAAGTTGCAAGACTATAAAATGCTGACACTGTGAAGAACATCTCTGCTTAAGGTCACATTTTCAAAAAAGGTGCATCTTTCACCACCACCTTAAAATGCTTGAGCATTTTGTATTTAAAGTATCTTGAAATGTTTTATTTTCTCCACTTAATGTTCTTGAGTTTGACATTGGAGAACCTGGAAAAAACATTACAGCAGAAACTGCACAGAGAAAACACAGTGTTGAAACTCCATCTGCTTTTACAAGGAGAAACAATAATGACAAAGCAAACCCTACAATTTTGTATGAAAAGCACTTTGCGTGTGCTTTGTTTTTGACTACCAAAATTCTAGGAAAGTAATTAAATTTAACATTTCCAACACCATATATTTTCCTATTAAAAAAAAAATAAATCTTAAAAAATAATGTTCTTGCTGCTATTCCCTACCAGAATGAAGCCAAACACACTCTTGATGGCACAGGCATGTCACAAGAAGTGGTATGTGTAGGTGTTGCTTATCATCATATTGTAAGAGCATGCTGTTATCTCTTTATCTTTGCCATCACATTGCTACACTAAGAGGCGGATCTCAGAGTGCAGTGTGACACCATCTTGCTAATTTTAGAGTACATAGCTCTCTTGCAGAGATTAATATTAGATCTCACCTATTCATCTGATAAGCAGCAGCAATCCAAACCAGCAAAAAGATTGGGGGGAGGACTGGGATTTTGTTTAAGGAAGATTTTGAACAGAGTGATAAAGATGGATTATCAAAGGGATTGACTTTAGCATCTCACATTCCTAATGGGTATTATGAAAGCCAACATTATTTTTCACATTATAGTACCATATATATCTAATGTGTGGTCTACTAAAGCTACTCAAATCTTCCTGACTTTTCCAGTGCACAACAATCATCATCTGCTCTCATACAAAAAGGCCTACATTTCTGTCACCTAAAGGTTAAGTTTTCCAGGTGCAGTTAACCTTGGAATTTAATGTAGAAGTATAACCTAAAAAGAAACAGAGTCAATGGCTGTCCACAACATTTTTTTTCTAAACTTCTTTTTCTCTTTAATTTTTTAAAAACAAATAAAGTTGGTAAACATTGACTACCATAGCTGGCTCTAAATATCCAGTCACATTGCTATCTGTAACTATGGCAGCTGAGTCTATTTGTTACACCACTGCAACTGCAAGGGCCAAAGACATTTTTCTTGAGACGCTGGTATACTCTGCTGCTTGGAAAAACAAAGGCTTTCCAGCTCAGTATCGTCTGCAGACATAATTATCATTAGCACATTTTTTTGGTTGGCTTTTTAATAATTGAACTAAAACACCACCAATATCCACGAAACTTCTAAGAGTGTCACCCTCAACTGCATTATATTTATTAGATGTAGAAAACCATTTGGAAAATATTTTAGAAATGCACAAGTTTTGTGCTGGCAGGAAGAAAGTTTAGTTGATCTTTAAGGTATTTTCCATCTTTATATTCTATGAGTTTCTGAAACTTTGTTTAGTGTCCCTCAGCCAATTTCTCCACTCTCAGCTCCTGAGAGCTCTTGTTTTTCTAAGCAAAGTTAAATTCATTTTTCCAGTAATCACACATGAGGAACTGCAAAAATCCAGATCTGCAATTTTTTTCCTAATTTAATCATTTTATTCATAATGAGAAATAACACAAAAAAATCTGTACTGTTATTTATAAACCTGTGTTGGTAACTTAGTCTTTAGTTTGTTAGCCTCTAAATGCCTACAGATTCCCTTTTCATTTTTTTACCAGGAACTGAAATTAAATTTACAAGGATGGAAACTGCAAAGTCTGTTCTTACTTCAAAGATCAGCATCATATTTAACTCCTTCTCTAGTTAGTTTGTTTGGGTTTTGGGTTTTTTTTTTTTGCATTTTCTCAGCTCTCCAACAGTTTTCAAGATGTAACAGACAATTAAAAAAATAATCCTCCAGGGCATTTTCACAGTGCCTCCAGGTTTGCAGGGCTGTTTTCAGCTGATGTTAATGGACAGGCAAGTAGCAGATGATGCTGTAACATAGTATAGCCCCTTCATCATCACACAAGCCAAAATGCACTCATCTCAGGCAATGCTAATAGGCCAGAGGAACAGAGGTGCTGGGTACCGAGACTTCCCTGTAAGGCTGCAGCAGATGTATCTTACCCATTCTTGCCGAGATCTTTATGATAAATACATATACTTCAGCATTTCCCTTCTGACCTTTTAATTGATGGATTTTAGATCTTCATCATTATTCCCCAGCTGTCCCCATAAGCTTTAACTGACATTTCTTAAAAAGATATTTAACAGAGAACTTGCATAGATCAGCCACTCCCTACATTAGTACACTTACAAAAACAACAGTTTAAGGTACTGTTATATCATTACAAAAAATTATTACAAAAACAACAGTTTAAGGTACTGGTATATCATTATCAGTTCTTGTTGAACCTCCCTTTTTCTCACTGCCTTTCCTTTCCTCTTTAAGGATTTATCTTAAAAATGCCATTTAAGGGCACTAATTTTGTTTCAAATATGTGGAGTGCTACAACGAGGAAGAAATTGAGCTACACTGTGCCCAAACAACTCAGTTGCAAGTTTTCAAGTTTCCTGACAGATGCATGCAAAGTAAAAGCTAGGCATTAAGGGTCCTATTATCATTTAGGATCTTTTGGGGAAATATTCTGACAATTCTCATTTGTGGTAGGATCTATTCCACTTCCTTAACACTTCTGAAGAAGTTCAGAGCTCTGCACTGTGAGGGAGGACCTTTCTAATCATCCAGAACAAGCCACGCAGCTTGTTCTCCTCACAGATCCCATGCAAATACATTGATCAAAATCCAACTCTTTTTCCAGATAGTACCTCATCTAATACATACTGTTTTACAAAATCACATATATGCTGTAATATCCAAATACCACAGAGATAGATACAGGACTTACATTGTATGCCAAGCAGATCAGTCTCCTAACATTTACCTAGCTCTGCTGCAACCAGCCCATGCACCACTCCTTACCCTTAGACAGCTTCAATCTATTCTTTGTCCCATCTTAGCTTCATTTGGTTCGTATAGAAGCAGAGCTCCTAGAAAAGCAGCTTTGGCAAAGCAGAGAGGACCAGACAACAGAGAGAAACAAAGCCCAACCATTCAGATACCCAGTTCTCAGTACACTGCTACAGCACATCGTATCTCAGGTATGCCATCATGGTCACTGGGTATTTACAAAGACACTCCAGCCTGAGAATGAAGGGGAAGCAGAAACCTAGAATAATGATGGAAGTGAAAAACAAATAAAGGAATAATACGCTCTATCAATGTAGCACAATATATGTCCTGCCACATTCTCTCACTTTTAACCTGCTATAGGTGGCATTGTAATGTCTAGGTTTGATAAGAAAGTCTATATTGCAGTGTATAAGCATCTGAGCTAGTTTAAATAAGTAAAATTAAACAGCAGTCTCTTCTGTGTTCCCGTAGGCTGCACATAGTAGGCTGCTGGTATCATAGCTTATCACTCTGCACACTGGCATGCTCCTTCTCAGAAAATATCTGTCAGAGCTTAAGTTTTTCAGAGCTAGAGGAAGGCCACCAGGGGACTATCAGCACTTGGGCAATTTGGTCTATATTTTTACAACAACATGGCAGAGCTCATGCTATAGTGTACAGTCATGAGACAGATAAAACAACCTGGATTTAAGAAGCTTAAAAATCTGATGGGTGGTGGAGAATTTGGTAAAAGGCTATTAAATTATTCTAATCATTCTAAATATCACAGCACTGCCAAGATGCTGTTTAGATTTTTCTCAAGCAACACTTCAAACTGTGAACTTGGTGTGGAAGGCCTCTATATCTAGAATAGCACTGGAGTATCCATAAAAACTTTCAACAGAAACCAAAAACAAGCAAACAAACAAAAAAAAAAACCCCAAAACTAAGTTATAAAGCATTTATAGCACTCTGCAGGGAAAAGTAAATACTTCACCCATTTCCCTGGTTTGACTCAAATAGCTGCAGTCACACAGATATCTTCAAACAACAGTATAAAAGGCTGCTCTGCAGTGTTCTGGGACACTTTGAAAGTGGTAGTATTGCCAAGTCTCATGTTTTTAGACTGATGCCTTGAAAACAGCATTAGAAAATTCTTTCAAGCACCTCATTGTTTTGAAAGACAGCTACAAAAACACCAATGTTTTAACTCAGATTTTATCCGTTCTGAAAATACTGGCTCAACTATTGATCTTTTAGCCTGAGCTATTCTGATGGAAAGCATGAAAAACCCATATGGATTGATTTAGCTTTGGTCTCAAAAATCAAGTACTGTATCTGTATACATAATGACACACTTAGGATTACATTATAAAAGGCCACATTCTTCAAAAACAAGTCCTACAACCAAGTGAAGAAATACTGCTGATGCACTAGGTGCACTAAAGATCACTAAACCAGCACTGTTTACCTGAAATAAAAGATGTTAACTGAAGTAAAATTTAGGATTTTTACAATTAGAAGTCTGAAGAAAACTTTCATTCAAGTGCTCTGACAGGAAGAGCTTCATTAACTGCTTGCTGCTGTATCACTAGATATGCAGCTCCAGATCAAATACTTCTCTCTGCTGATGGTATATTTTAGAAACAAAACCCTTACATCAGCAATTACGGTACCTTTCTAAACACAGAACTAGCGTGACTTTGTAAATTAGTGTAATAGATCCAAAATAAGTCCTAAAATCCCAGCATTACACTGCCACACTATGGCACAATTAAGTTCTGCAAGCAAGAATAGAATAAGATGACAATAAAAATAACTCCTTTAATTAATTAGGACTACAGTATCCACCATTAGTTTCGTTTGCCTACGACATTTGTAAAGCACTAAATCTGAACTGTTGCTATCTTGTTAAGCAACAGCTAGCTAAGTACATTATGCTTGAGGAATTCTTTTTTTTCCCCAAAATGAAAAAAGGGAAAGTTTACTTTCTCCAAGTGTTAAAATCTTCAAAGACTAGTTTGATATGCCTGTTGCACAGATGGAGTATGTAGGGAAGTGGATACCAAGGGCATTTCTTTACTCTGCTGCCTACAAAATACAGAGCTTTTTGTTCTCTGCATTACAATGCTTTCTGAAAGGTTTTCGGTTGACAGCCAGCCGGAGGAAAGAAAGGTTCAAAAGACCTTCTTCAAGTTCTGGGTTGTTTTGGTTTACTTTTAACTATTTGTGGTAATGCGACAGAATTTCAGAATCTACATTATTACTTTATGTCAGAATATAACTCATTTCAGACTCAAAAATATTTCAAAATACTTAGTATTTCCACATTTTTACCATGAAGTTTTGTAAGACCTTTAGAAAAATACCCAAAAACCCTGAAACAAATATTTTTGCTGACCTTGAAGCACAGCAACCCAAGATGGCTGAAATGTCACATCTAACTTTTTAACTACAGCAGATCACTGTACAAAGCATACATTATTTTAATTACTTTGCCATTTATATAATTTATACCTTCCATAGCATTTGTTTTGCAAGAAAGCTGTAAATCAATTTTGTATGACCATTACCAGTAGTGCTTTATGCAGTCTAACATTCCACTTTTTAAGTGTTTTTCTAATAAATCAAACATTATACATAAGCAATTGGCTGAGGCCAAGACCATACCAATTATTTTACCTGCAAGGACTCGCCATTATAAACATTTCCCACAAGGCATAATAAAACACGTCTGGTGCCACAAGACCTACAGGAATATCCTATACTGAAGCATTAAATAAAGATTAGATGACTAGCTGGAGTCTCATCTGTTCCACTCCTTCCTTAATTGCCACTGTCACCACTTCAGTTTACAAAAATGGCATATCCTAGATGTGTGCCAGTGCTTTCCCGTTAGGACGGATTATTCAAGCTTTTAAAATCACAAATTAAGTATATTTTGTCTCCACAGACTTTCAGCCATGGATTACTTAAACTATGGATGAACACTGTTTTCTCTTTTGTACATTACCTGTCTCTAAGCCACATGCACATACACTTTAATACAATTTTTGGTTTTAGGCCTCTGCTTTCAATCATCACACAAATCCTGTAAAATTTTTTACTGCCTTTACTCAAAGCACAAGCCACCATGTTATACCTAGGATCCTACCTCCTCCTAATAGTCAAGATGTATAAACAGCAAACTTGTGAACATTATAGTCTTCTAACAAAATCAGCTCCAGAGCCTCACGAGCAAATCTGAAGTTCTCATGAGTGTTCTTGAACTGACTGGGACAGTATGAGTCCAAGTAAATTCCATACTTACACCTGGTAGCAAAACTGCAGACTGCCAGACTGTGATTTTTGGAAGCCCTTTGGAAGGAGAGGAATTAAGCAAACTTGAGTGATACTGAATGAAGATTTATGGAGAATGCATTATTAGCAGTTTCAGTGTTTAGCAGTTGCCCAAGAGTCATGCTGGACTGCACGAGGAAATTGAAAACAAATTCCAAATTTGCAACTCCTCCCCAAAATCAAACATCTAATGAAATTGAAAATGTTGGTCTTTAACTGTACCAAAAAAAATTAGCAGCAGACCCAGCAGCATTTCTGTTACTCTGTACTTTTTATTTGCAAAAATAAGGTTTCCCTTCCACGGCTGACAGCAGTCGTATCTTCTTGCGTTTAATCATTCAGGCATCACAACTAAGTACTTAAAATCAGATAATCTACTTTAAATTTTGTATTATTTAAATTAGAAAGCTTTAGGCAGAAGTTGGATAGAGTACTGAAAAATGACGTTTCTTAGTACCGTATCTTTCCTCACAGCCCACTCTGTGAAGGATACTGTATTCTGTATCAGGCTAATTGGACTCCTGTCACATGGAAAAGATTAGTTACAATAAATTGCATCCTTAGTGCCGCTGAAATTTGTCTTCCTTGAAAGAATTAAAACTATGCTTCATTGTCACTCATCAGGCATCCCCTTCTAGGGAACTACAGGAAACTTCATACCTTCCTGAACTTTTCCATCTGCTTATAAAGATCTGGATCCAGCTCCTGAGATACATCTTTCATCCAGAGTAGAGCTCCTCTGTATTCAGTCCGATATTGTTCCATTCGGTTTACTGTCAGAGAAGTGTCTGAGATGGCCCTGTACCTGAAAGTCTCCACTTCTTGATATAATCTACTCAAAGGAGTACGCAGTGCTAATCTGGAGGAAGGCATGGAGGAAAGAAAGGAAGGAGAAGAACATGTCAAAAGAGTTGTATTAATCTGTCTGCTTTTGTGGAACAAGTACTGACATACTAGTAGCAATCAAAAAACCATACACTGCCAAAACAGTTCACTTAAGTGTAGTGCATGCTCAGATGGCTCTGCAGGTTGGTTGGGGGTACACATGAATGGATTAATTTTGTATTAATATTGTGTTTGCAATTTTCCTGCTCAAGTAGTGACTTTTCACTTACGAAAGTAGACAAGTAACCTTTTCAAATGTGTTATCCATATGTTAGTTAGCCAAGCTGCTTGTGTGTATGCTATTACCATTCCTCTTCACAAGCTGGACTTAACAACTCTAAAAACATACCTGAGGTAACTATTACTGGATACATACCACAGATGTATAAGGATTGTCATGTTAAGCCTCACAAAAAGCACTTCCATGAGCCTTATAATCTTCAAATGTAAAGGTAAATAAAGAAGTCATCTGTCAAGTAGATAATGATCTCATTCCTCCTCATTTATTTATTTATTTATTTTAGGAATCTGAACAATGCCTTTGAAAGACATTTAACTTTTGGAAGGATTTAGGCATTTTCTTAAACATTTCTTCCAGCAAGCTACACTTTAGAAAGGCAGTAGGGGATATTGTTGTCTTCCCTATGTCATCACTTTGGCTGCTAATGTGATCTCAAAACTAGATAAGACTACTTTTGCTTTGCTTCCTCCTGCTGGCTCTGCTTTCCTCTTGGTTGCCAGCAGCCACCTCACTGAAATGGGTTCAATCAGTTCTACAGCAGTGTTGAGATAGTTTAACACGTTACTTAGCAACTTCCTAGGCATAAGAGAATTCCTAATTTCAGCTCCAGTAACCAGTGAATTGTGTCTTCTTGATCTTTAACTACTGAGTTAGTTATTGGCATACAACATAAATAAGAGCAGTATCAGCTTCATGACCTTGGAGATGGCTCAAGAAGAGAAGCCAGACAAACAACTGGTTTTATTTTTATGTGAGTTTATTTTAAAAGTTGCTTTAAAAATGCATTAAGTGAGAGATACAATAAAATGTGAACTTGTTAGTGTACTCCCTCCCAATTTTTTCCTCATTCTACAAAAACTTACCCAGCCCTTCAAAGGAAAATTCAGTTTATGTGGATGTGTCATACACTGGGATTTCTATAAACATTTAGACTTTATAAAGAAGGAAATCATCAGTGCTTTTGCTCAAAGGTGCCTTACATGTGTTTTAAGGATCCCACTCATGGCTGTTACTGGATGTGCTAATGACCAAACTCTAACCCAAGATAAACATAGGAAATTCTCAGCGCTCTGTATGCAGTGTTTTATTTTGAGCCAAACAGCTGCACTGTTAAGCTAAAGCTGGAAAGTTATCACAGTAGTTAAAAGCCCCCAAAATATCCTGTAAAATAACACAGAATAGAATTTTCTGTTGCAAATGATGGTGATTTTCAAACTTTCATAGTCCCAATACTGTTAAAAAAAACCAAAAAAACACACCATAGTACTCATCAGGAATTGTTACTCATAAACTCTTTGAGCAAACACAGGATCAGTGAGACATCAAGGACTCTGGGTAACAAACATGTTTGTGTATATGTGTGTCTCTGGATTTCTTACCTTTTACTGATTTGTTCCTACCCATCCTACACGACCTCAGTGGGGGTCTAAGATCTTCTCCTGGGGAACTTCAAGATGTAAGGCTGCAGCAGAAACTGGCATCCTGACTCCTCCTTTCTCCTCTACTTACTTGAGGCATGAGACTACACGGGCCAGAAAAAGGCATTTCCTTACCCGTTTCCCTGCCCTCCCACGACCCAGACGCCTCCACAATGAGCCTGCTGTAACATTTCTCTGCAGAGTGAGAAGTGCCACAAAGGAGGAGAGGGACCTGACATCAGCTCCTTTGCAACCCCACTGCTAGAGATGTGTGCAGATGCACAGCTTTCTGAACTGCTGAGCTGTACAGATGCAAGCAGGGGATCTGGAGATACACAGACGACACAGCAGGTCCATAAGACAAAATCAGAATCAGGCAAAACTGCGCAGAGCAAGCCATTAATATTGCAAATACTACAGAAAGGTTGGTCAGTAATGACTTTCTTATCATTTGGTTCCTCACATATTTCAAATGAAAAAATTAATTATGCCAATGGTTAATCAACTACAGTTATCCCACATTGTACATCAGAGAGCAATTCCAACACATATACCTTTGCTGAGAAGAAAAGCAGAGAGCTTTTCCTGTGGCTTGCATCATTTTTCCTGCTCTCGTTTTATCCTGAGAGCCCTGCAATCGAAGAAATTTCCCCAATTCATTTTCTTCCTGAGAAAGAACTAACGAAAAATAAATGAGTGGTCAAACGCGTTATTTAATAGGTTCCTAACAGCTTTAAATCAGCCTTAACATCAAATAGGTTAAGTTACTCTAAATCCAAGCAGCATGCAAAAACATAATTTCATTGAGTTTCTACATTTAGTAAACAGAAGATCTGATTCACTCGAGACATTTGCTGATATACTTAAGAACCACAAAATTCCATCAGTGCCGAAAGACAACAAAAGAAAGAAGAAACATGCTATTACTTCCTTGAATAAAAATACTAGGTTAGTTAGACTACACAAAGGGCTCAATCTTGACTAAAGTATCTTTTAGTCATGGGGTTTAAGACTTGTTTGGTTTGGGGTTTTTATTTTACTTTTTTATCATCATTATTATTTGGTTGATTGGTTTTGGGGTTATTTTTAGTCCTATTTTACCACCTACACTGCCTCAGCTGATCTTTGGTAGCATAATTTCTCTGAAGTTGATTCTGACTTATACTACCCAAAGCTTGTTCACTTCCTTTTCTCTTGCTCTCCATTTTTCATGCTTGACTACAGAAATGAATTTTTCGTATGAAAAATCTAGTACTTAATTTAAAAAAACATTAAGTTTCAAATTACTCTGCAAGATTATTTTACAACTTTAACATTTTACACAATTCAAACACTATTTTAAAAATTATATTTCAAATATCTGAAATATTTCTAATAAAGTGATTCTTTTTTTAAACTAGAAGATGACAATGAATTGTTGACTACTTCCAAGCTGGAACCATGGGTCTTCATGATCTCACATCCCTACAAAAACAGTTCATTCTGGTCTCATCAATTAGTCTTCCAAGGTAGCTATTTTCTAAAGTAACAATTTCTTCCCACTATGAATAGTGAGAACGGCCTAATATAATGAAAAGAGATTCCTGGAAGTCCTCATCCTTTTTCCAAATGTTGGCAGTCAAATCCAAAGCAGATTCTAGTGGAATGTGCTGCATGCATGCCTTTGTGTCAAGAGATTTCACCTGCTATTGTGGAACACTTCTTGAACACTACTTCTTGTACACTACTATTCCATATTCTAATTTTACCTCCAGATCCTGAAACATTATCCCCAACTCTCTTTGGACAGTCAAAAGAAGAAAATCCGAGAAAATATGAACAACATTCCACAGAAGAAAGCAAATTGAAAGATATCTCCAAAGCTGGATTCTCTCTTCCAGGCCAGAAACCACAGTAACAGAGAATCAAACTATTGATTGCAGAGAACCTTTAGAGGTCATTTAATATAACCTACTGCTTGAAGCTTCTTAAATGAGGTCCCTGCCTCCCCCAGTAACTGACACTAATTATTATACACTTATTAGAGCCAAGTCAGCATTATCAAATTCATCGTAATAGCATGGATTACTTAATTATACAATTAGTATTAAGCCCAATATTCTTCATAGTCAATCCTGATTAAAAAAAAATATTCCATAATGCAGACCCACTTATTTTAACTACTGTATTCAATCATACTTACAACAAATCCTTTTTTGATACAGTTCAATTGCTTTCAGCAGCTCCATACATGTTCTCTGAATAGAATGGAACAGCTGATATTGAAACAAAATGCACAAAAAAAAACTGTAAGCGTATACAAGAAACACTGACAATTCAAATACAAGAGATTATTTTTTGTAGAAATTACTAGGATCACCATTTTCTTCTTGAACAGTGAGTAATTTTTCCAGCGTTAAAGTAATTTTTCCTTATCAATTGTGGTTTTCTTTCAATTAAGTTGTCCACTGAAACTACAGACAGACCAATCATAACTTACGAAAGAAAAACAAAGACAAAAATAAGTTTGGAAAAAGATCTATTATAAATAGCTGATAGTTAATCAAACTACTCATGTTGAGGGGTTTTAACTGATATATTTGTACATATATGAAGGTGTAGTACAAATCTTTCTTAAAAAAAAATCAAAATAGGACAAAATGTTATCAAAATGTGCATCATGCTTATCTGGTGTAGCAACACACATCCTGAATTTTTAACACTACAAAGTCTAGTGGAACAGACTTGCCTTGGTACTCCAACATAGGAAGTTACTGATTTGAACTGAGATTTTACTGGCATAGCTCCAGTTCTCTAACCATTTTCCATAGGAAGGGAAAAAAAAAAAAAAAAAAAAGAAAAAAGTCAGTCTTGACTAAATTTGGGGACTGCTTCCAGGTAATAGAAAAATACTACTCTTTCTGTCTGTACATCTAAAATCTCCAACCTGGAACTTAAACCTCATCTCCAGTGTATCAAGCACTGTGCAAACATATGCAAAATGGACTTCCAGAACTGTCTTTCTTCACGTTTGACTTCCTGTACATTTACATGGGTCTTTCAGACTGTGTTACTTGCACTTGAGAAGTTGCCCAAGTGAAAACATGCTTATAGTTTTGTATCTGGTAAATGCAACTTTCCCCATTTCCAATCCCACCTAACTAACAAAGCATCCTTTCTGATGAATCTGCAACACAGTAACCATGGTAGCAACTCAGGTACATATTTATAAAAGATCATTACAGCCTTCCAGCTTGTTTTAAATCAATGCTCTTGATTTACAACCCATCATGAAGAGCCCATAGATAGAATCATCATGCTCTAAGTTCTCACTACTATAGCTAGCACTACAAAGATTTCTTTCAGCTTCTTGTATTTCAGCTAAAATGTGGATAAACTGAGAATCTTAAGTCAACAATTTTCTATGAAACTGCAAGAAAACCAGTAAGGCAAAACCTTCCTCCTTATACATCAAAACAATACAGATAAAACTTAGCTGGACACTAACTTAATTACTGCACTTTGGAAGTACATTGCCTCTTTTGCTTTGTGTCATCATCTTGATCAAGCTCTTCAATTTGTAGAGCCTTAATATTTTTACTATTTTTCCAGTGGGGTTGAGGATAATGACAGTAGAGCTGCATTTGCCACACAGCAGGATTCCTTCTCTTGGTGATACTTTGCAGACTGTCAGAAGCTTCTTGGGTCATGTCAGAACATACCTATCTGCACAAAAGCTCCAGAGAGCAGGGCCCATTATGCTCCTTGCTCCTTCTTGGCACACTGCATGTTTTTTCCTGCTGTATGCAGTATTTTATAACTGTATAAAGAATGTCACTTGTATGTACTAAGGAATACTAGTTAAAAAGAAAATCTTGAACTGATATAAGCAAAAGATAAGAATGACATATAAGTAGAAATGACCATCTCCTGCTGTCCTCTAACAACAAAAGGACCAAAACCTAAAAATAAGTAAGAGAGATATTTGGTTCCAAATGAAATTTGAGGGATGTGGGTTTGTGTTACAAAATGCACTATGTTTCCTATATTTACATAGGTACTTTTGTAAAAAATAGAAAACATATTACAAGAAAGTAATTATACAAATGTATATATACTATTATATACTAGGCGTACACATATCAGAAGCTGATGGAAATGAAAACATTTTAAGAATTAACAAAGAATATACATTATGTAAACATTACAAACCTCAAGTTTTGCATCCAGATCTGCATCTGAAGCCACAACATGTTCATCTTCCTTTTTTCCTGTAACTTTTATAAGGGTCTGTTTTGTTTTCCAGTATTTTTGTTGCATTTTATTGACCACAGATTTTTCTTGGCTTTGAGCATATTGGTCATAAAATTCCCTTGGATAATTGCTAGAATATTAATAAACAAAATTACAAAGCTTCAATATGATGCTTAAAAAATAAATCTAACATGCTAGATTAATACATTTCTATCAAGAATATTACATTTGCATGCAAACATGTACCTTCCTACCATGCATTTCCTCATTATGCATTAATAACAAAGCAATTAAATTAGTACGCTAACTTTCCCCTCCTACTTTAGAAAATATCACACTGCTTTCAATTTGAATGTATTTAACATGTATTTTAGCAGTACTGCAAAATAATCAGCTGCAAAGTATTCTTCCCAATGCATTAGGGAATGATTTATAGCCCATGTAATTAAATGTTGATTTTTATAACTAATAGGAGAGTTTCAAATGAACTAGTAGAGTTGCTTAGGCAGCAATCTCATGAAAATTCAGCAGTGTTGGTGTTTCTCAAATTCATTTTATGAATGGAATTAATTACTCCTTGCCCTCCCTTTTTTACAATTGAATAATAAAGAATTCGAAGAGCACTCATCCCTTTTGAGCATGCTATACGAAAGGTAGATAGCTCACGACTCCTTTTATACATGCAATGACTACATGACAGCTGTGGGTGCATATACACGTAATCTTTTTTCAAGGATTATTTTCTACTGACAGATGACTCTGAATTCCTGTAGCAGACCAGCAGAATAAAAAGTGTAATCTAAAGACAATCACAATCACAACCTAATCTAATCTAAATCCCACAAAGACAAACTCCCTATCCCACAATATTTAAACCGCACCAAGATGTGTGCCTGGCAAAATCTTGGAGCACAGTCTCCTGGAAGGCATGCTAAGGCACATGAAAAATAACAAGGAGGTTGGTGACAGCCAACACGGCTTCACTAAGGGGAAATCCTGCCTGACCAATCTGGTGGCCTTCTATGACAGGGCTACACAACTGATGGACAGGGGTAGAGCAGTTGATGTCATCTACCGGGACTTGTGCAAAGCGTTTGACACTGTCCCACACAACATCCCTGTCTCTAAATTGGAGAGACATCACTTAGATAGGTGGACCACTCGGTGGATGAAGAACTGGCTGGATAGCCTCATGCAAAGAGTTGTGGTCAATGGCTCAATGTCCAGCTGGAGACCAGTAATGAGTGGTGTCCTTCAGGGATCCATTTTGGGACCAGTCTTGTTCAACATCTTTGTTGGTGACATGGACAGTGGGATTGAGTGCGAACTCAACAAGTTTGCCAATGACACCAAGCTGTGTGGTTCAGTTGATACCCTGGAGGGAAGGAATGCCATCCAGAGGGACCTTGACACGCTTGTGAGGGGGGCAGATGCCAACCTGATGAAGTTTAAGCATGCCAAGTGCAAGGACCTACAGCTGGGTCAGAGCAATCCCAGGCACAGCTCCAGGTTGGGCAGAGAAGAGATTCAGAGCAGCCCTGCGGAGAAGGACTTCGGGGTGTTGGCTGATGAGAAAATGAACATGAGTCGCCTGCAGTGTGTGCTTGCAGCCCAGAAACCAACCGTATCCTAGGCTACAACAAAAGGAGCTTGAACAGCAGGTCAAGGGAGGTGATCCTGCCCCTCTACTCTGCTCTCGTGAGACCTCACTTGGAGTACTGTGTGCAGTTCTGGTGTCCTCAACATCAAAAGGACATGGAACTGTTGGAACAAGTCCAGAGGAGGCCACGAGGATGATCAGGGGACCGGAGCACCTCCCCTATGAAGACAGGATGAGAAAGTTGGGGCTGTTCAGCCTGGAGAAGAGAAGGCTGCGTGGAGACCTCATAGCAGCCTTCCAGTATCTGAAGGGGACCTATAAGGATGTTGGGGAGAAACTATTCATCAGGGACTGTAGTGACAGGACAAGGGGTAATGGGTTCAAACTTAAACAGGGGAAGTTTAGATTGGATATGAGGAAGAAATTCTTTACTGTAAGGTTGGTGAGGCACTGGAATGGGTTGCCCAGGGAAGTTGTGAATGCTCCATTGCTGGCGGTGTTCATGGGTTTGGTTGGACACAGCCTTGGGCAACATGGTTTAGTGTGAGGTGTCCCTGCCCATGGCAGGGGGGTTGGAACTAGATGATCTTAAGGTCCTTTCCAACCCTAACTAGTCTATGATTCTAAGATGACTTAATAGAAAATACAGCTTTACCATCAAATCTCTTTCAGGAAGTGCTATTCCATTATTAACTTCCTCAAAAGTACATGCTTTTCCCCTAGATGCATACATAAAAAGCTGCAGTAATTTTTCAGGTCTTCAGAAGTAAATGGTTGCTAAAACTTGCGATATTAAATATTCCAGGAAAATAAAAGAGGTTGAGTTTATTTTGAGAAAAATTACCATCCACCTGTGAAGAGACAAGCTGTGGTTCAACACCGAGATACTGCCTGCTAACTGTTCACAACACACAGCTCAGGAATGCTACTCTAAGAGGTCTTCAGACCCAACATGCACACTGGTTCTACATATGTATTGAGACACACAGTTATGTGTGTATATATATGTGTGTGTGTGTGTATTGCTTGCTGTGAATACTATGGCCACTCTGAAACAACCCATTGGTACAAATTTTCCCCAAAAGGGTAGCAAAACTGCTCTATATAGTTACTAGTGACACAGCTTAAATTGAAAAGGAAATTTGTTTGACAGGGATTTGTTACTTCTTTTAGTTATTTTTTGATCAGTTTTAGGACACAGCGGCTTAACCACAAAAGACATGGTAAGAAATTAAACTGTAAGTGAGCAAGGACAAAATTCAAAATGCACTTATATACAGCAATTCTTTGCTTCTTCCCCAAACTTTGAAAGCAAAGATATTTACCTATTTAATTCTACCCAAACATTAATAAATTAAACTTTTGAAACTAATTTCATTAAAATTAAAGGACATTTTGGTGCTACAGAACAAAATAAACACATGCAAACCATACCATATTTCATGTGAAATTCTATACAAGCAAACCCTTAACAGCTCTGACAACAGACAGCCTATCAAGTCAGGTGAAGCCTATTGTCCGGGGTTCAGCAGTAGCAGTCATTTTTCTCTTTCTTAGTAGCTGGTGCAGTGCTGTGGTTTTGACTTTCAGCCTGGGAACAGCACTGATAACACCAGTGTTTTCAGTTGCTGCCCAGTAATGTTTACTCTGACCAAGGACTTTCTGAGTCTCATGCTCTGCCAGGAGGGAGAGGGAGCCAGGAGGAAGCAGAGACAGGACACCTGATCCAAACTAGCCAAAGAGGTATTCTATACCACAGCACGTCATGCCCAGTATATAAACTGGGGCAGTTACCCAGAAGGGTAAGACCACTGTTCAGGTTGGGCTGGGCATCGGTCAGTGGGTGGTGAGCGGCTGTATTCTCTTCCCTTGTTATTTCCCTTATCATTATTATTACTGGTGGTAGCACCAGTGATTTCTGTTATACCTCAGTTACTGGACTGTTCTTATCTCAGCCCATGGGAGTTATATTCTTTCAATTCTCTTCTCCCTCCCTCTGGGAGCGGGGAGAGGAAGGGTGGGAGTGAGCTAATGACTGCATGGCTGATTTACGGCTGGGCTTAAGCCACACCACCTATATTGACCCAACATATGCTGTAAGTTTAAAATACAAAATCTACAACCTCTACAAGAAGATCCCCCTGGATTATGTGAGAATAGAATGTGAGAGTGTAATAAAAATAGCATTACTTTAATAATAACAATTAAAAAAAAAAAAAATCAAACTGCTCACAAGCTAGCGTAAGGACCCCAGTTGCCTGCCTAGTTGTGTGCTTTAACTTCTGCTACAGCTGTGCAGATAACTGATATCTCAGTTTAGTGGTCAATCGAAGAAAGCACTGTAATTCATCTTATGTCAAACAGCCTCAATATCTACCCCACTTGAGGTCACTAGAGATTCTGGGGGCATAGTGCAAGGAGTAAAAATGAGATATTAATATGACGTCCCCACCAGAACTAACAAAGCTAGCATTAATAGATTCCTGAATTAGAGAATGATAAACCAATTGAAGGAATAAGAGGAATATAACTGTAGCATGGTTTGGGTTGGAACGGACCTTAAATATCTAGTTCCAACCCACAATAATCTTTTGCCAATACACACAAATTAAGCTTCTAATTTCATTTGGAGAATTTAATGGCTCCTGTTTATACTTAAGACAGTGAAAGATTTATAATCCCATTACTGAAGTATTTGGTAGCAATTTTTACTGGTAGATATTTGTCAATATTTTTTAAAATGGATTTTGTGTCAAGCAATCATGGACATATTTAGGTTTTGTTGAACAATCAGAACATGAAACTAAAAGAAGGATGCATTTTATTGTGAAGTTGGCAACCAAGGATAAACCTCTTGAAATATGACAGTTCATACACTTCTTTCTATTAATCAGGAAATCAGTAACGTGTTATTTTTCTATCTACTCAATTCACTTGTTTTTCAATTCTTTGGCAGTCTTTCATCTTTTATTTTTATTCTTTTTAAACAGAATGTCTACCAATGACTTCACATAAATACTAGATGCCAGAACATTATGTGTGATAAACTCAGGCTGCGACAAATCAACGTGCCAAACACCATTAGCTCTTTAGAGTAAGAAAAGAAATTACTAAGGTACTTACTACTTATGACCATCCATGTTTCTTGTTTTCTTCAGACACTTAAATAAAATAAGAAATTATCAGTTAATACAAAAATCTTTAAAACGTAATGTTCAAGTTAGGCACTAGAAGGCCCTTACCCTTTTATGTGGAAAATGACAGTGCTGTACCATTGTGTTTACTGTGCTACGAAAGAAAACTTTTCAATCTGTGGAATAAATGCCTTCCTCATGTAACACAGAATTCTCACTTAAATCCATGACAAACACATTTAAGTGGTGTCATGGGTGTTGCCAATTATTATGTTAGCAAATTTTCCAATTTATCTGGCATAAACTCAGGGATTTTTTTTTTTTTTTTTGATGAGGCAAGGCATCTTCCTCAGTCAAGTTTTTTTCCCCAATGTCTTAGCCACAAAAAAAGTTCAGCTGCTTTTTTCACCCATATCCCACTGATCTACATTTTCAAAACACTAGCTATACCACATCTTGAGGCAAGGATGCAAAATTTATCCACCAGGTGTTTTTCCAATGAGGGACATATCAAAAGGAGCTTGAACAGCAGGTCAAGGGAGGTGATCCTGCCCCTCTACTCTGCTCTCGTGAGACCTCACTTGGAGTACTGTGTGCAGTTCTGGTGTCCTCAACATCAAAAGGACATGGAACTGTTGGAACAAGTCCAGAGGAGGCCACGAGGATGATCAGGGGACTGGAGCACCTCCCCTATGAAGACAGGATGAGAAAGTTGGGGCTGTTCAGCCTGGAGAAGAGAAGGCTGCGTGGAGACCTCATAGCAGCCTTCCAGTATCTGAAGGGGACCTATAAGGATGTTGGGGAGAGACTATTCATCAGGGACTGTAGTGACAGGACAAGGGGTAATGGGTTCAAACTTAAACAGGGGAAGTTTAGATTGGATATGAGGAAGAAATTCTTTACTGTAAGGTTGGTGAGGCACTGGAATGGGTTGCCCAGGGAAGTTGTGAATGCTCCATTGCTGGCGGTGTTCATGGGTTTGGTTGGACACAGCCTTGGGCAACATGGTTTAGTGTGAGGTGTCCCTGCCCATGGCAGGGGGGTTGGAACTAGATGATCTTAAGGTCCTTTCCAACCCTAACTAGTCTATGATTCTATGACACCACAATTCCTGAAGACACTTGTATGCATTTGGACTTTAGATTTTAGAAGTTAATACCTCCAAGCCTGGATACTCAAGTCTCCCACTATACTTTGAGCTGACCAGACGGCACGTGCATCACTTCCCAACAGTAACTGAACACACTCCTTCCAGGCCAAATTTGTAAGTACAGCCAGACATTCCTTATAAACAATGAGCAACTGGCTTTTCCTCTGCTGCTTTCAGAGAGAACTCTATTCTCCAGCATACAGCCAGCACAGAAATGGAAGCACTGCAACATGATTACAGACAATATCAAAAAGAAGCTGGTCAGATGGTGCTGCTGAGAAATGGCCTTTGGTAAGACAAGGCACAGTATGAACACACCAAAATCCTTAACTAAGATGTGAAGCTGACTGAGAACGTAGGAATGGAAAAAGTAGCTGTGAAGGTAATGGTGCTGAAACGGAACTTGGGCACTCATCTGGATGAGAGGGAAAAGGGGCTGCAACAGGGAAAGGTGACACTGGAAGCATATAGTGCTGCTTGCAGACAGCATGGTTAGCAATGGAGTGGCAAAGGGACTGGAACAGATTGCAGGAAACGAAACACAGGAACGTGAACCACCAGCGTGCTTCCTGTAACTGAGAAGCACATGCATTTTCGCTTAGAGCCAAATGGAGCCAAATCGCAGATTTTGGATTCTAACCTCTCTGCTGTCAGCATCTGTGAAACTTACTGGCAAAGTTCCACGAGATTCTGCAAGATTATATCAGAGCACAAAATTTTCCTGAACTGGAATTTGTAAAGTGCTCATAAGAACTGCCAGAGAAACCACGAGAAAATTGGTAACTGTCTTCAGAGCAGAATATAAACATAAAGGCCAAGAGCTATACAATAAAAGAGGAAAAAAGAACTGTTTCAGTTTGTTATTTGCATTATAGCACCACTGAGTCAGGCAATATACAGAATGGACAGCATCAGTCATGGCTTTGCTGTAGTTTCTAAAGCCATAAGGCACAGGCAACATTAACTCTGTTTTTCTAACACCATTCTGCTTGACTTCATTGGTTTAATACTGGTCCTCCTTAAGTCAACTGTGGGTGAGTGCAAGTGAGATAAGAACACAGGATTTAGCTTATATACACAGCCATGACTCAGTCAGCAGCACGCTTGGTTTGACAGGAAGCAATGAACAGTCTACCTAGATGGAACAATACACACATTATGTGAAACAAAGTGTAAATGACCATCATGGGGAACAGGTTTAAGGCACTGACCTCACACATTGTACATGTCCACCTGTCTCTCCTGGAAACCACTGTCTCTAAAAAAAAGTTTGACCTTATATTTTGATTCTGGGATCTTCTTAGTTATATTCCATTGAGTTCTACACAACACCCTTATGCCTTTAATATAATATTTGTGGAGATTTTTTTTACTTCAAAATGGGGAGTGTATGAGAGCTATTAGGCCAAAGTTTTCAAGGTATGAAAATAAGGACATGCATTCCTTCCTGCTGTGAGGCATTACGGCATTTAAGGTGTTTGAGGCTACATGACCTGCTGGCATAGTGCTGTATGGCTGACTAGGGTGGAAGGAAACAGAAGTGGAGCCTTACCTACACTGCCTGCTGGAAACGGTTCCTGGCATGCGGTAACCCCCAAAACACACCAGGAGAGAGAAGGGTCCTATAAAGCTCTAGGTGGTACAGATAAAAACTATGCCAAGAAGACTGCAGCAATTAAACAGCGGGAACAAGCAGCAGCTCAGTCCCTGGGTCCATTTTATTTCCAATACAGAGGTAGATTTTGGTCTTAAATGAGAATTCAGTTTGTACAAAGACAGCTCAGTAAGCACTGGCATTGAGAAAACAGAAGTGTGATTGCTCAAAAACGAATCAGATGACTTTTGATAAGGTTTGCAGTGTTCACCTATGATTTCCATCGATGTTCCTGGATCCCATCCATTCCAGCTGAGTTTTACCTTTCTCTGTGATTAACACTCTGGAAAACCTAGATATGCACTACATTATGCCATTCTTTTAGCTGTTAGTTTAGACCATAAATGTGCATTTGGTTTAGGTCCCACTGATCTCAATGGTAACCCAAACAATTTCCATTCACACAGACCTTATTTCAAGTTAGATACACCTTTACATTTGCAGAACTGTAAACCAGTTCATAATGCATGTTTCAGCATCACACTTAAGCTCTACTGAAATGGAAACAATATATATTAACATAGACATTAAAATCAGGAATGAAATTAGAGAAACATAATAAGGGCGCTGATGTAGCTGATATGCTATTACCGGAATTCTCATGGTTGTATATAAGTTCTGCTGCAAATATACCAACTTTTAGCTCGTCACGTTAGGATTTTATTTTTAAGAAACATCCATGCTTACTAGATAGGTCATATCCTTAACTGGGTTTTCGGGAGGAGCTCAGAACTGTGTGATCTTTCAGGTCAACTTCCTGAACATTTGCATGGGCAGAAAGTTGAGCACCTGTGGCAGAAGGCCAGAACAGACTAATTTTAATGAACTTGAAGGCAAAACTCATGCATGTAGAAGATGTAGGTAGAGACAAGTTACACAGGAGAATGCAAAAGTATGCAGGGATGGAGTTAGGAAAGCCAAAGCCATGCTGGGGCTGAAACTAGCAAGGGACACAAAGGTCAACAGCAATGATTCTATGAAAATTTGTATAATGTAAAACAAGATGAGACTGGACAGCAGTAAATTTGCTGCTACCACTGGTTTAATACAGAAGACTTTCCACAAGAATAGTGTAAATGGGCAGCAGAATAACACTGCACCAAATGTGTGTGCGTGTGTTTGTATGTGTGTGTGTGAAGCTACACACACACAAGAAAGAAAAATGTGTAGACGTTTTCTTCTTAAGAATTACCTACAATATTTTCATCTGTTGGTCATATTGTTTATCTTCATTCATAGCTGAAACTTAACATAAACAGTTTTCATTCTTCAAATTTTGCTACATGTACAATGTAAATTGTCCCTGCACTCATTTAACAGGGCCATAATTCTCTAACTTCACATGTTGTTACTGTCTATTCCAAGTCCAGGAAGCAAAGAGGGTTAAGATATTGGTTCAATGTAACAAACACCATTATTATTAAAAGTATCTGGGATAGCTGAAAGCAGTGAGATTTTTCTTTTAAAGAAATCCCTAAGTGTAAGTCTAGCCACAAAAAGCAAGAGATGCTAATAAAAGGGGACTGGAAACAGCCCATGGAAGTATCTAGGAATTAAAAGGAACACTTCATAACAAAGAATCCCTATGTTTGTAAAATGCCGGCCATAAGGCTGCAGAGAACAAAGAATGAGCACATAGTCTTTGACTACTTTAGGTTTTGAACTCTGTTATGCTTTCAAAGAACAAGACATAAATGTCCCAAACAGAAGTAACAAGAGGGTTGCTCTTTGTCAAAGCTGACTACAATGGAAGCATGTTACACTAACCAGAGTCCACCAATACCTTCCCCCAAAACTGCAGTCAAAAGTAACCTATACTGTCATACAGCTTTATATATAAAACAAGCTTAATTTGCCAGAAGGAGGTGATGGAAGAGACTTTTTTGTTTTATCTTTCCAGTGTACTAAAACTAAAAAAAAAAAAATATGAAAGTTTTGATAAATAATAAGTCTGACACTCATTAAAAATAAAATAAAAATAGCATTCACCACCCCATCAGAAAGCATTTGTATCAGAAAGTTCCCATGATCTCTGATCATGAAGAGTTACACAACACTTGCGATCTCCATGACAGACCACCTTTATCTTGGTAAACAAAAGGTAGAGATACTCTAGATAGGGGAGGAAAGCAAACACAGGTGCTCTACAATGCTGCTTTCCCTAGCATGCTGTTATAGCCGACTGTTCACAAATTCACATTTACTGCTGCACAGCGCTGGATCTGAGGCATCCTGAAGAAGTCCATACAGGGCTCCAGTGATTTTGCAAGTACTTCCCAGTGTTTTTTGAGGCACACGGATAGTACTTTCATCATTAAACCTGAGCTGGCCCTATTTGTAACAAGTCTGCCCAGAACCCAAGGTACCACAGTGATGGAACATCCATTCCCACACAGAACCAGCTGGATTCATAACCCCTGCCGAAACCTTGAAAATCCCGAGCAGGCCCTCTGAGTAGCTGCTAGAAAGCCATCATGTCCCAGAAACCTCCCTGTTTGCAGACTGACTCCAGAGGGGACCAGCACAGCCCATCGGCCTGAACACTGTGAAGTACAGCCCAACTGTTTCTAGACTCAGCCTGGCTTCAGAAGCCATACAGCTGCATCCAGGCAGTTCTCTGCCACAGCTAACACAATGTGCTGGAATTACAATGGCCCTGCAAATAGCCAACTATGGCACCTCTGCATCTGTGGCAGAGCTTATCTGGGTTGCAGGCTATTTACTCACAAATTATTTCCACCAGAAGACAAAAATAGCTGGAATGAACACAGAATGTATTTCTGACATACTGCATTGCCTTATGTCCCTGCTAAGATATTTTATTAGCCATGATGCTAGAATGAAACTTGATGGAGGATGCTCTCATTAGCAAATAGCATTTCTATTTCTATGGAAAATCCTCTGATTTAGTCTCCAAGACCATTTGAGTACACCATCTCCATTCTGCTATGCCAACAGAAAAATGCTTTCATCTTGTTTTGAGTGATTTAAACTCCAGCATACCCTAGGCTCACCTTCCAGCTCATGTTCTGTACAACATTTGTACATGCTTGCTTCTTGCTTCTCTTTTTTAGCTTCATTATATTATACTTTTGCAACACAAGTTGTCAAGTTTCCCAAAATCTGAACAACTTCATACAAGTGGTACCTGAAGATTATTTATAAGATGGTATGAATGCCTTCTCTCCAGCAGCTAAACTGAATATACAGAACTGCGTATTCTCAATGTCACTCAGATACTTTTTCTTTTCCAATAAGTGTAAATGTAAGAAGTATCATTTAGTGAGGTGAAGTTCAGACCTTAGGATATGAAGTTCAGATCCTAATTCAAATATCTCTCCTTGACTGAGCATTGGTTACACTGCTCTTCTGTGCTCTTACCTTAGCTAAGAGATCTTACAGAGGAAAGCAGAAAGCAGAGACAGCAAACAGGAATCTTTTCAACTGTGAAGACTGTATCTGAAAAGCGTTGATCTTATCACAACTTCTCAGAACCAAGAGATGAACTGAAATATTTGAAAAACATTATAAATGCTGATCTACAGATCAAGTTTAACATCCCAAGATGACCTAGGACAGTAATGCAGGGAGGCAGTATTGAGCAACATATTCTTTTGAGATGTATCCAGAAACAAGAAAAGGGAACAGAATGAGAGGCAGAGCCCAATTCAGCAACTTCTATGTGAAAGTAATGTGAAAGACAGAGTCTACACTTTCTCTGGTAGCACTGTGCTCCCAGTTTACTGTCCCTTCAAAGCAGCTAATATGTTCTCTGGTTCTTCAAATCCCAGACTCTCTGCACCCTAACCCCCTGCAACTTATAACTTCAAATATGGCAGAATCATGTATTCAGCTGTTTTACTTAATATAACAGTTTTATTAAAATGACTGATCTTCCAAGAAACAATGAATGCATAAGAGTACAGTGGTACCAAATACAAAAAATAAGAAGAATTTTAAGCAGTTCCACCTGTAGAAGAGTGATACTTTATGTAAAATACTCTGAAGGGAAGAAAATGTGCTTAGGTGAGGGAATCAATGCCATCTGTGCCTCCAACAGCTCTTGATTGACAACCTATCTCCTCCAGTCTGCTCCTTGGAAGCTGTGATCAAAATGAATGTAGTAAACGGCCCTCCAGACAAGAAGCGGTCTCACTGCAAGATGAAGATTAGGCAGGGCACAGTTACATCTTCTCTGGTCTGTCTACAAACACACAGACCAGGATCTTCAAGTTGTGTTTTACTTTGCCTTCCCCAAATGAAAGTGAATAGAGCAGCCTATTGATTTGAATTATTCATATTGCGAAAGCAGGAAGAGTGAAGTCTGGGCCTATATAGGCATTCAACATCAAGATTATATATAGATTTATAAGTATTCCTACTACTAACCACATGAACAGCAACTACTGTAAGCTAAAATTAATCTAGAGTTTAAGTTATATCAGCATGAAAAATGAGGAGATTTAATTTTTACTCTAAAGCTCTTGAGGTTCATCCTTGATTTTCTAATCCGAACGCTGAGCTTTAAATCCAGGATTTTCATTCAATTAGCCTCCTCAGTGATGCACTTGTTTATTAATTCCAAAAGTTTGCTAAATTAGTCCGTAAGTGCGGCACAGAACTTCCTTCCACTTTTGGTCTGTTCCTTTGTCTCAAACAAATTCACAGCTTTGCTATTTATCCTCAGAAGCATATATCTTACAGATTATCCACAACTACTCAGGAGAAGAAATACCACAATCTTAAAAAAGGAGTTGTATCAACAGAATTACTCTTTCAACTTATTTCAGGAGCTGACATCTAGAAATAGCTTCACATGTTCTTAAAAGCAAGCAAAACAGCATCTGTTATACAGACAGGGACTCCTGCTATATTCATACACCTGGGAGGTGCCGAGGAGGAAACAAATTCATGCTGTTTGACCCCAATTATCTACCATGATGCCTAAATTTCAATATAAGTCTCTCAATAATAATCCCCTGCACAGACAGTGAACAGAACCTCCAAGAGCACTTAAGTCTGAGCCCCTCAACCACAGCACCAACACTGTTCTCTAAGCACACAGAAATTACAGTTTCTGCATGAAGCACCTGAACTAGATGGCTAAATGATGCAGTAAGAGCACTTCTCTACTCCTCTTAGAACTGGGATTTCAAGGTGGTCTCTTGAATTACTGGGGAAAAAAGATTCAGCAGCACACTCAGTAACACATTGTCCCTGGGAAACAGACACATCTGTAAGCCCACTGGAACCAACTTTATCTTTCACTGCAAGCACTTCTGGAACTAGTATATCTATATACAATTTCTTCCATTTCCTTCTCCTCCCTTTCGAGGTTTAAGAGGCATCCCAGAAAAAAAAAAAAAAAATCATTTATTCCATTCCATTTATTCATTTGTCTTGATCCTTCAAAGGATAAAACAAAATAAAATAATTAAAACCTAAACTCAACATGCAGAAAAACCCCAACCACATACTCAAAAACAATAGAAGTGTCAGGGAAATTGGACTTTGTTTTCCAAGGAGGTAATTTGAGCCAATATAACACCCCTTTTCCCTTATTTTTCAAGCTAGTAAATTGTCTTAACAAACCACAGTAATACAAGCAGATATCTTAAATGACTATGGCTGTGTGATTAAAGACTTGCACCATTAGCAACCATGAACAAGATATGAAAAAATCTGGATGTTTTGGATCTTCTTTTGTCATTTTACAGTGCTACCTGGACACCTGTCTGCAAACAGTGTATCCAACAAAATCAGTACTACTGCTACTGACATTAAGTATACAATGAACCGCCTTTCACTAAATTTTACACTGGCCCTTCATACTCTCTGTGCAGGGCAGATGATGAAGACCTACTGCAGAGAGTACTGTCAAGAGTTACTGCATTCCAAAACCAGTTATCATTCCTCTAATGTTTCAGAATACACAATTAACATAGGAAATTATTCTGCTTAATTTCCTGGTGTAGTCTAAACAGAGAATGATATCCAGGGCCCCGTTTCTTAAGCTATAATTTACTCTTTT
This sequence comes from Myiopsitta monachus, assembly GCA_017639245.1. NCBI lineage: Eukaryota > Metazoa > Chordata > Aves > Psittaciformes > Psittacidae > Myiopsitta > Myiopsitta monachus. The sequence goes on from CM029919.1 coordinate 6,803,753, forward strand.
ATTTTTCTATTCCCAACTCTGATACGTACAAGTTAATAGAAGACAGTAGCAGATAAAACAGAGAAAATTTGTATATTGGAAATTTATTGCTCACTTATACCTAGCACTTAATCTGAACAGCACTAATTTTCAGCACAAGTGGTTAGAGGTAAGTTTTAACCAAAACAAAACCAAAAAACAAAACAAACAAACAAACAAAAAACCCAAAACAAAACAAAATTTGGAAATCTGGCACGTCACCATTTTTTAAAAAAAAACCTGGTTTTGCTTCCACAAAGTGCAAAGACCAAATCAACCAAATCAACCATTAACATTCCCCTAAAAAACAATTTTGTGCCTATTCAGTGCATCATATTATTCCAAAGACTATCAAGTCAAACTTACAGGCATAAGTGATCTCCTTTCTAGAGCATAACATGTATTGGAATGACACTTGAAGCTGGGTTGGTTTGTTTGTTTTTAAAAAAGTTGAACAACAAATTCCTAAACCCGGAGGTTTATCACAAAATTTCTGATAAGAATGGCACATGCAGTCACTACAGGAGATGTATTCTCAGAACAAAATGCTTCAAACAAATGCTGGTAGGCTCATAGTTGGAAGATGATGAGCAAACAATAGCCTTTTCTAGGTAAGTTCCTTTGCATGCATTTCATCATTTACATAAAGACAGATATTATACATAAAATCATTTTTAAATTCCTTTTTCAGGTTATGCTGATTTTTCAGCTGATTATATTTTGAAATAATACACAAACAGCACATAGTATCATTTTTTTCCCCTCACGTAATATCTTTCACTTGACTCCTAGTGTTCCTTTTATATTTGTGAAGAACATTAAGTGAATGTCCTTTGGAAAGAACCAGGTAAGTATCATAGAGTACTGCGTTGAGTTTTATTGAACAATAAGTTGTTGAGTGGCAGGTCCAACCTCACTCTACAAATGAGCAAAGTTGGGGATATATGCAATCCAGCATTTAATCTCATCCTATATGCAGACTTGCTTCATTTCTCTGAAATGACTATCAAATTAGTTTGTAACACACATTTGTTCTCTTAAAAACCAGTATTTTTAAACTTAGTAGCTGAAAACTATAAAAGAAAATGCCATACGGAACACCTGCTGTGCATAGGTTATAAAAGACAATACGAAAATGGGCTTTGTGACACATTCTACCTGTAATCAGTCTACAGTCTTAATCTTATAAATCCTTCCATTTGTAGAACCTGGGAGAAAAGCAGTGGACGTATGAAAAAAAAATCATGAAAATCTTTTCACATGTATGAACAAATATGGTTTTAGAAGTTCAAACTAATGGCTCTCTTATTTAGATACCCTATCTGCTGACACAGTCAACACTCAAGTTTCTGCCTCCCTCCTCCCTTTTTACCCATGCACTAGCTGGGAAGCAATGCTATTATACCTGAGGAGGGACAATGCAGAGGGAAGGAAGAGAGGAAAAGTATTTTCACTAGATTCCCTCAGGAGATCATTTTATATCCATGGATAAAAGACTGGATTAACAAAACAGTTTTAGCATACCCAGCAACAACAATACAGGGTGATGTTCTTTCACCGCCCTTTGAGTATACACCACGATCAATGCAGACTGTGTATTCTTGATAGCTGCATAGGCCACTCAACTGTTGCATTACTGTTCTAGATGCTGGCACACCAGCCAACTGTCTCTACAGCAGCAGTGATCCCTATAAAAGGATACAAGATGGATCGGAGTACTGTTTCAGTGGCCCAGAACAGACAGCTCCCAAGGCTGACATAAGCAATTGCGTAACTGGTCAAAATGCCCCTGGGTTAGCCATGGTTAATTATAGCCACAGGAAAAACTGCTCTGATGCTATTACTACTAGCAACTCCTAAAAGGTCATTTCTTTCCATTGTTCTTGATTGCCTGGTTCTTTACTTAACATTCTTCACTCTCCAGACTTTTGTATTTTTAATGCTTCTGCATCACGTGGCATAATTTTGTCTTTAGAGTGATTTTATGGTTGAGAAGTGGCAAAAAAATCAACTACTTCAGAGCAACACTGTTGGAGGAGATTTTTCAAAAAGTTTGAGGACATTTCTCCACTTCTAGTTTAGCTGAGATGTTAGCACATTTTTTCTGCCAACTCATACCAACAGCTTTCAACACTAGTTGAAGAGTGAAAAGAGCTGTTATTATTCATTTCTTCCAGAAAAAGGTTACTTGGGAATTCATCAGAACAATTTAGCAGCCCTGTAGAGCATAGATAACAGAGAGCAGGCAAGATGGGTGGGCTTGAAACTCTACTAAGGGGGAAAAGACCCCTTAGTAGGGTTCAACAGGAATTTTACTTTGCCTCCACACCCCAATAATATAATTGGGGCAGGGAGGAGGGGAGAGAGAAAAAGGGAACAAAAAATGGTAAAAGAAACCTTTGCCTTCCGTTCAGTCATAACTGGTCTTCTTGAACCTGCAAACCTTCAGTAGCCTGCATATTTGAATCTCAGTTCCCACAAACACAAGGGAAGAAATTGACATTATACAAAAGGCACTAAATTCTTTCACAATTAAGGAGGAAGCAAATTCCAGTTACCAACATCTAAGTTTTGAGTGGAGTGTTTGAAATTTCTGGAGATAACAATGTTTCACCCATGAAGTTGTGACAGTAAAAGAAACCTTATAAACTCAGACCAAGGTTTGCCAGCATTTACGTGCCGCATCATCTTCCAGTAGAGCTTGCGTGGGAAAAATGTGACTAGTTTTACCAGTTATGGCAGTTTACTGCTCAAAAGACATCTCTGTGGCTTCATGCTAAATTCCTTCTTTAGTGGTATTAACATACATATTATTAAGTTACTCAGTGTAAACCAATAGGCTACCCCATTCAAACAGCAGTATATATATAAAAAAATAAAACATCTAAATGAGGTGTTCCTGGACTTCATGCTAGATACCACTAAGAACTGCAGCTCCTAGACCAGTACCAGTGCCAGGCAGAGACCACTGTCAAGTGGCACTTCCACTCATTCCTCAGGAAGTCTGAATAGACAAAGCGGGAAAAGAATGGACAACCAGAAAAAAAACAGATGAAAGACCACAACCAAATGCAGCCTCCACTGAAGATTTCAAAACCCACAGCACCATTTTCTCTGCCCAACAATTTTGAAAAGTGATCAAACACAGTTCTTCCCTTGCAACAACAGCCTTGCCAGAGCAAAACATGAGACCAGTTGATTTCCAAGAAGTCTGCTCTGTAACAAGAGCCACAGCTGCTTTCTGACCCAAATTAAATAGAATCCATCCAGAAGCAGAAAGAGGATAACAGAAAGAAACATAGGCAAACAAGCAAACAAAACAATTAATGCAAGAAAAAAGCGTACAAAAACAAATAAACAAAAACACACACAAAGAAAAAAACCCCAAACAAAGAAAAACCCAAACATAAACCCAACAAACAGGTGCTTCCTGGAAATAAAAGGTCACCTTGGTTTAAAGCGAGGACAAAATATTACAAACAACAGAAGAACAACTTAATGCCAAGCTTCCAAAATATCTACACAATACAACTTCAGGGTAGAGGGTTAAAGGATGTACCCTCACGATTACCCGATTCAGTTTCGCATTTACACAATTGAACTAAAGTAAACCTGAATTACCATTTTTAGAGGGTCCATGCAGAACCTTGAAGATTTCAGCACTAAGCAAAACAGCATGGAACAAGAGACTTATTTACGTTTGGTGCTGAGCATATACACAGTGATACCGATAATTAGGAGAACACAGTGCCCTTCATCCTTATCTGTTACGAAAAACTGACCTGATGTTTCAAGTAATTTTTTGATATTTCTTCTAAACGCCTACAGGAAATAAACAACATTCGTGTACCAGGTGGACGAATGCAGAACAAATCCGATTACTAAAATCAACCTTTTCAAAAAAATGTAACCTTTAAACGGGAAGTTTAGGCGGGTTTAACACCCATTCCATCAGCTACTAACGCCTCGGCGCCTGCGTTGGTAACTGACATGGCATTACCATTGGCATCCTGCCTCCGCTCTCACCGGCCGGCTCGAAGCCCTCAGGTACAAACGAGGGCCGCGCCCTGGCGAACGGCACCCGCCGCAGCCGGACAACCTGCGCCTCAGCCCGGAGCCGAGCCGGAAACCGCTGAGGCGAAGCGGCCGTTTTCCTCCCCAACCTCCCCGCTTCCAGCGGGCACGGCGCCAGAGAGGATGTACGGGAGGCAGAAACGGATAAATGCAATAATCATGGCGAGATAACCGCACGGCGGGAGGGGAGGAAGCAAGGCAAAAAAGAGGGGCAGATGCCATCTTGTGCCTCGGAAATTTCAGCCCTGGACACGTCCATCTCCGGCTGTACCCATCGCCGAGCCCTAACGGGCACCAGCGCCTCAGGCCCGACCGCCGCACCGCCTCCGTCCCCCCAAGAGACGGGCGCGCAGACCGCGGGGGAGGCGGCGCCCACCCAGGGTTGCCCGACACCGGCCGCAGCAGGTGGCGGCGAAAGCCGTTTTCCCCGCCGGGACGCGGTACGGAGCCCAGCGACCCCCCCTTCCCTCACTCACCTTGCCTGCTGCGAAGGGGAGGGCAAGGCCGAGCTGGAGGCACCGCCACCACCCCTCCAGGTGTTCCGGCGCCGCTGGCGTCACAGCGCCGAACGGAGCCGCCTCTGCCAGCCCCGCAGCGGGGCGGAGCTGCTTCAGCCGCCGCCGTCCGCCCAGCCCTCGAGGCGGCAGGGCGGCGGCTGCTGGGGGCCGTGGCGCCTGGGGCCGGCGGCTTCCCGGCGTTAGTGCCGGCCAGGCCCTGCTTCCTCGTCCTTCGCCGGACTCGCCGCGTGCGAGGCCTGGGGGAAAGGCGGCAGGAAAGTCACCCGGGTTTGGAGCCCTTCCGAGGCTCCTCACTGCCTCTACCAAAACCTTTCTTCTGCTGGGGACCGCAGGTGTCCCATGAGGAGCGTCGAGGATGTATTAAAATGTTTTGGCTGCTGTAAATAGGCAGTTGTCGTAGTACTACTACGTTTCAAGGTAGTGAAAACGGAGAAAAAGGCCCTTTGAGGTAGCAAGCAGGTAGCAGTGTCAAAAGGGATCAGAGGAGCATTGGCTTTGAGCTCGGGTTGGGAAGCGATCATTAGGGATTTTCTGAGAGCTGTTTTGAGTAAAGTGCTTCAGGTGGGTTTCAAGCTGATCAGAGCTTGAAATGAGGAAAAGCTCACAGGTGGCATTTGAAAACGATCTTTTGGATAAGTGGAGATAAAAGGAGAAATGGGAGAGCAATGAGGGTGGAAAATTGTCCCACTTAAATGGGAAAGCGTTAACTTTATTGCATGTGAAGAGGGCAGCAGTTCAAGCAGGAGTGGAGGAAATAAAGTTGGGTTGGTAGACTCAAGGCAACGGTTGAAGAGGAGTGGACTGGGGGGCACTGTAGGTAATAAAGAGGGAAGAAAAGAATGGCATGGGGCATAATTTGCTTAACCTTACAGAGGTCTAAAGCACAGCTTGTCAGTATCAGTGTTTCTGTGAGGCATAGCTCACCCCCTTCACTGGAAATCACATCTAGGTGTGAAAATGCAAGATATTTACAGCAACAGGGACTTTACTGCAAGACAGTAGCTCTGAAAAAGACTTGGAATCCTACCTAATGTGTTTGTAGCTACACATACACTCCCAATGCACTGCAGAAGTCAAAAGGGATAATTTCATTAACACCTGTATAATCTGAGGAGTTTCAGGTAAGATTTGGGAAATTCTGTAATTTCCCTATATGATACTGGTATGGCCACTAGCAGCAAGTTGTTCCAGAGGGTGGTGTATGTAGTGCAAAAGCACAGAGGGAGTGCTGACAAAACTAGAATGGGTTTATAGCAATGAATACCGGATTGTTTCCCAGAACTACAGGAAACTCTAATAGTCTTCGTGTCTAAACACAGTAACAACTGAGCAAATATTTTCATGGAGGACAAATCTTATAATGGGGACCTCAGTCTTGCAGAAAAAGGCATATAACAGTACTTCAGCTGTTGGAAGTTTGGCATAGGAAACCAAACGTTGCATATCTTATTTGCCTTTAGATGTTATACTGCAGATGCTGTGTTGGTCACCTAGAGCTCATTTTAGAGTAGATAGAGACAAAAAAAGTGCCTTTTAGGGTGTGGTTTATCTGATATAAGTTTCTGATGAGATTAATTTTCTGGACATGAATTCTCTTAACTATGAAAGAGTAACGGGCTCAGGTGTAAATGCCAGCATTAGAGGTATTGCCCAATTAGTCAAATGAACTCTAGGTATTACTAGTTTCAAGAGAAAAAGTGTTGATGGAGTTGCTTCTCTACCTTTCCAGAGGGAAGTGACAAAAGGGTTTTCTGCAGTGGTTGAAGATCTGAGATCCCTTCAGCCAGGTCTGGTGTGGTTTTGGGTAGTTTTTCCTTTGTAAGTGAAGCCAAAGAGTTCATTGTGTCTTTTAATTTATATGTGAAAATCTCCTAGAAGAGGGTGAAAAAGTAAAGTCTCACAGCATGCAAAGGAAGTACTTTAAACATTGCAGGAGCAGAAACAAGACACAAAGGGAGATTTTATTTGGCAAATATTCTTAGCTCCAGGAGGGTAAGGTAGGAGGGCAAATAGTCTTGTATAAACCTTGATTCTGAAAACGATACTTTTGTAATAATGGAACTATTTTTATTCCAACAGTTATGTGTATGTGTGAATATACCTAGAATCAGGGACTTAGGTTGCAGTTTACATGAGGCCAACATTTTGCAAGTTAAAGACAGCATCTAGCATTGTCCAGCTTAATATCTTGAAGCATTAGCTGAGATTACTATATAAGCTCAAAAAAAAAGAAAAATGGTTTTAAACCTCTATTCCTCACTAAAGTGCCGGCATTTCTTAATCTTATATTATGTATAGTTTATCACCAGGCGTGAATGTTATAAATACAAGCAAGAGCCATCTGGTTGTTCTAGCACTTCTCTTACCTCCCATAGAGATATTTTTACTGCAGCAGAAATACAGTAATGTAACGAAAGAAAACAGTTATTGCAACTGATGCATGAAATAAGGTGCACTTACTACTTTTCACAAGCTTAATTTTTTGGCAAAGCTAACTGGATGCATGAAATACCCTGAGGCATGGTGCTACATTCATTCTGTTACTGACATTTTTTTCCTATTTGGACATCAAAGTACTGTGGTTGCTTAAGTCTACTAAGCAGTTGATCCATTGACTTTAAAAAAAAGTCCATTTTTGCTGTTTTGTAGAAGTCCACATCCTCTTGCAAACTGAGATTGTTCGGATGACGTCATCAGAATTGCTGTAAGATTCAAGTAAATATAAAGTACAGCCCTCTGAAGTGTAACTATTAACCACACCACAGTTGGAAATGTCACATTTTATGGAAGAGTGCTGACTTTCCAAGCCCCTAGTCATACAAACCTAGAACTTTCGAAAGAGTGAGCTAGCAATAAACATTAGCCCTCTTCTTGTAAAATCTTTCTCACATCTGAGCCTTGTGTTACACGTTGCTCCATCTACATTTAATTTGTAGAAGGACAAATAAAGGTTGGAATCACATGTTGACTGAAACTCGCTATTCCATTGTATTTACTGTACCATATTGTTGCTGTAGTATACTGTGGAATATCCTCCTTCTGTTGCTTTGTTGCATTCTGTGCTGTCTGTGTAACACAATATTAAGAAATGTGGGGCATTCCAAACCTAGGTTATTATATTTCTTTAAGTCGTAAGACAGAAATTCAGATATGAAAATGGACAGCCATCAGGACTAGGAGAAAGGAAACTGGAAATTCAAGTATTTTGGAAGCCCAGTGGTTGTGAGCTGTTTGTCAGTTGAAGCAATAGCAACAAAAGTTTTCCCTTTTGTATATTATTTTCCTGAGATTTCTTAAGATTTGCATGTGCTGTAATTTTGTTTCCCATTTTGATGTATCTGTGAATTAGTTCCTTTGTAAGTTTGCATAGCATCAGATATCCCAGAAACAACATTGAAGGTTTCTCATGTTCCCTAGACTGTAACTTTATTATTAATAACTAATGGTTAAACTTTCACACATGAAGATGATTTTTAATCTTTCCAATCTTTTCTCCTCCTATTTCTCCTCAACATAAGGAAATACAAACATGTAATGCTGTGTTTTATGGACACAGTTGCTGCCTGTTTAAGTTTCTGCTCAAAATTTGGAAGTCGGGGAGAAAAATGATGCTCCACTGACACTTCCTCCAGTCCCTCATATGAATATTTTTGGTCTTTTGTGTCCTTTCTGATCTGCTGGTCTTTTATTTTTCTTGCCATGCTGCTCTAAATGTCTGGAACACCACTTTTTGCAGTTTTTAAATGGCCTTCAATCTTTAATGTGTTTTCAGTTTTCTCAGAAAAATTATCTAGTTTGATGGTGTTTAATTCTTCAGTTTGTGTTCTGCTGTTTTGTATTTGTTCCTATAATTCAGCATTATAAGGCATGTGGTTTGTATTGTTTGTGTGACAGACCTGTAGATGAAAAGCCAGTGGAAAGTAGAGCTTATTCTTTTGGGCATTAACATTTTCAACTGAAGGAGCCAATCCATACAGATTGAAAGAGACTCTATAAAGTGGTATATTCCTATGAGTAGATTAGTGAGAGGCTAATGTAGACCAATTCTAGTAATCAGATGAAGAAATTATGTTAACTTAAGGACTGCCTGGCCACTTGTGTCTGGGATAAGCATGATTTCTGCTTAGTGATCTGTTGAAAACCTTTAGCCTATTGGAAGCTTCAGAGATTTAATTAATGATTTGCTTCTGCTTTCATGAACTGGCAAATGCATACTACGATAGTGAAGCTGCTGAAATGACAGCCAGGTTTAAAATTAGAAGGCTCCAGATGGGAGCGGTGCAGCATCTCTGATCATCAAGGTAGGACTAAAATTTTGCCAAATAGGAGTCTGCCTGTAATAGTGGCTTTCATGTTGTCTAATCACCATTACTTTCCTATACTTCTGTGGACTTAAAATGAAACAGTTGTGAGCCCAAGAACTTGCCTGAATTTTTCTGTGTGCAGGATTGGTTTTAGTACTAGATATTGTCCAAAGTTCTAACTTTAAATGTTGCTTTAAATGTTTATTAAAGATTAATAAACTGTTTCTGGCAATTCATGATCAGTAAGCTCTGCAATAATTGTCTTTCCTCTTGTCTTTGTTGTTATTGTACTTTCTTCCACTATAGTACACTATTTCTCTCCCTTATTTTCATTATCAAACTCCTTGTAAACAGCACACAAAGTACTCTTTCCTGTCAAGTATTTTTCATTTGAATGACAGGGAGGGAGCTTGTGGATCGACCATCTATTTTTCGTACCTGACATTTTGAATCCAAAGAGTTAGTTAATCAGTTGTTTAGATGGAGTTGGTATTTGTGGAAATTCATCAGAGAATTTCGAGGCATTCAAGAATTAGGTTTATCCTTAATAAAGACAAGTAGACAGTAGGAAGATGAGAACTGATTTCCATCTGAGAACAATAATGATAAAAAAATAAATCTTTTTAAGTATTTACTTGCAAACGTTAATTTGAAATCACACACACACACACACAGTCTGCAGTCATTGGTTGTATTCTGAAATGCAGATATACTTAAATTGAGGTAATCTTAATCTATTGTGGACTTGGGTAAGCAACCCAGCTCCTGCAGTGTGCTATGATTTTTTTTTTATTATATTCTGCAACAGCATTATCAAATAATTCTATCACAAAGCCAAATCCTGTAGTTTTAGCCACTATACATATGTTGCAAATAATAATTTCTTTCCCAAAGAGGCTTAGAATCTGAAAGAAAATACAAAGTGGGAGACAGACAGCAAGGATCATGGTCTCCACTTCATAAATGAGAAGCTGAGACACAAACCAATATAATGGTTTGTCAAAAAAAAGCCTATGGCAGAGCTGGCCAAGGGTTCTTACACTGATTTACCACTGTCTTTAATCATCCCATCTTCCTTCCAATGTTTTCAGAGGCTAGGAATTCAGAAGATGTGCTTGCCTTTTCCACAAGGGTGGGGATGAGAAGGGTGCTGGGTACTAACTATGTTTGATAAACAAAACTTCTTGGCAGGAGGATATATCGAAAAAAAATGGTTCCTCATTGAACAGATTTGTATGGTGGCAATATGAATTGAATGACACATTTTCAATTAAATGCACTTCTTTAGAAGGAAATACAGGCTGAAGCTCCCAGATGTTACTGTATTCTCTTTGATGTGTTCATGAGAGTTGTTCCATCTGAAAAATAAAACCTTGAAACAATTATATTATTAAAATATTCTTGCCCATTAAGAATATGAGTCACCTAATTTTTAAAGATCTCCCGGAGGTGTTTCATATGTTAGAAGGAGGAAAGTCTATTAAAAAAAAAAATCTAACAGTCATTATGCTGTGAACTGTAGGTATTGCTTGTTCTCAGAACTGGAGAATAATCCTACTATGTCAAAAAATAAACCTTGCAGCACATTAACTGTTGCAAGCAACTAAAGAGCTTGATTTACATTCAACCCCTCATTTATTGTATAAATACTACTATATTAAATTGTATACTTACTGAATATTCTGAAGGTATGATCTTTAGTAGATATTTCCTACCAAGTAATACTATGGCTTGGTATCTTAGATTCCTACTGAGCACCATTAACAATACAAACTGCAGATAAATCAAAAGATTTGATCTCTTCCAAAACGTGTTTATGTTCAGTTTTGGGAAGCATTCTGTTAATTATTTGAAAAGAAACTCAAATAAAGTAATTGTGCTTAATAAACCTTTGTAATATGTGCCAAAGAATTCTTGGTGATGAAATGGAAGTAAACACAAGCGTCATGTTTTAAGTAATCTCTGAGATTTTGACAGGTTGAATCAGATCCTCCCGTGCTGTATAATCTCTTTGCCCTCCAAGGCAATCTGATCTGGCTGTCCCAAGACAACCATGTTGAGGCAGAAGATATTTTTCAGTTCCTTATATCATAAGGACTTTATGATATGTTTACTGTCTAATAGAAAAAAATTGGCATTGCTTGAAATTGAGTAACAGGACATTGGTGAAGTTTCAACTTCTATTATCCTGAGATTTATCTTTACCAATCATTTTCTTTTTTTGTTGCTCCAACAGGAGTCAAGGAGGCTGCTATTCAGAAAACACTGCTTAGTCCAACTTCAGTACATGTTTGCATTTGAAAAACAAACCACTGAATCTTCTGAAGTGTAAGGCAGATTTTTTTTTAAGTGATGGGAAATATCAATTATTATTGAAAATTCTGTTTTCCAACCATTTTTGTTCTATGCTTTTGAAAAGCAATTCACCTCCCCATAGGAATATTATTGAGCTGAACCAAGAAAAAAAGGTTGAAGTGTTCTTTTAAATAGAGAAGGTATTTGTTAGTCAAAATACTGCTGCATCTCTCATTCAGCAGTGATTTCCCCTCCCTCCCCCCCCTCCTCTTTTGGGAACAGCATGGATCATTTGTCAAGGAGACAAGATGTACTCTCTCAGAGGTTCAATTTTTTCTGATTGTGCTGTTCCTTTTTTCTATCACATATACATATAGTCCACATAACTAAAGATAAGTGGATTTCTCGCATAATGCTCATGAGATTATCTTCAATCTGATTCTGTGAGAGGTGTTTTGTTATCCTCAGAATACTTAACAAAGGTGAAAATGTTGTGGGCAATTAAACCATTTTCGCTCACCAAGTTGGTGTGCTGTGTGTAGCTCAGCTCATTTCTGCTGAAGAAAGATCAACATTTACTTGGAATATACATTTTGAAAAATCTGGAGATTCATCTTCTCTGCTAACTCAGGGTCTGATAAAGGTTCTTAAACTCCACAGATACTAGTAAGAAGACTTAAAATATCCATGTGATTTTGGAGAAATCATATTATTTTGTTTATTGTAAAGGCACAGTAGATTGATTATTTGTCATTTTGAGTTATCAAAAACATGAATCATCTTAATACTTTTAAAGATAAAGCCTGCTAAAATTTGCTGGTTTCTCATGATCAGCTTAGTGATTTGTATGACAACAGTTTACTGTGCTAAGCTGCTGCAGTGAAAGATCTGTCAGATTTTCCATTATCACATCCTTTTTTGGAGAAGATCCCAATTCATTCATTTTAAGTTCCATCAGGATAAAACTAGGGTTATAATACATGTTATCAGTAGTTTTAACTTCACAGCTCTATTTCAAATCTGTTGCCTCTACAGCAAAGAATTCATTAGACTGAATTATGGAAAATAAAATATTCAGGGCTAGACTGTTCCTTTCAGCACAGCCTTGATCCATGAATGACATGCCGTCTGTGCAGCTCGAAGATGTTGTCCCTTTGAGGCAGTTTCCTGTGATGAATTATGGTCTTGCTTCCCTCTGGTCTACAATGCTGGCTCATTTTAACTTCCCCTGCAAGAGGTAGTTCCTATCCAATGTAGAGGAGAGAAAGCTCTATCTGTTCTCCTTCCCAATGAATCTAAACAGTAAAAAATGTAGTATTTGCTATTTCTGCATACTAGCATGTAAGGTCTAAGTAACTGGCTCATTTGTACGAAGGCAAACCTTTTACATATCCAGCTGCTGTGATAGAGGAACACAACCTCAATGTTATCTTTCCTTTTTGAAAATGCGATTAAAAATTCTTAGCTAGCAATATTTTTTTTTTGTATTTGACAGTGTATGTTATAGGGATGTACAAGTAATAACACAGTGCAAAATTTAACTGAATGAATTCTGTACAGTCATAAGTATCTTTATTGGTATTTGTTGGAAGATCTGCTTGCAGGTCTCCCAAGTACCTGTTACTTGAGGCAGAGTTATGGGGAGGGAAATACTAGCCATTGTAGAGAAAGGCTGGGTTAAGGACCACTTAGGCATGCTGAACATACACAAGTACATTGGACAGGATGGGATGCTGGCTGGTGTCATGGAGAGGGTGCTGTCTGTCATCCTGGCAAGGCTGTGGTGGCTGAGGGAGATATCTGATAGCTGGGAAAAGGCAAACGTCACATCTGTGTTTAAGAAGGGCCATAGAGGTGATCAGGGAGGTGCAGCCTGCTCAACCTCTCTCTAGGATGATTGTGGAGCAAATCCTGCTGGAGGCCATGTCCAGGCACTTAGAGGAAAAGAATGTAATTAGGAACAACCACCATAGATTTGCCAAGGATGAATCATCACTGAGAAATTTTATAGGTTTCTCTGATGAAATACCTGGCCCTGTTAGTAATTGGGAGAGAACAATGGATGTTGTATGCTTTTATTAAGCTTATATCAAAGTCTTCCATAGCATCCTTATAGCAAAATTAGAGAGAGGGATGGATTACAAGACAGCTGGAAAACTGGCTTAATCAGTAGGCTCAAAGAGTCAGTGGTTTAAAGTTCAGGTAGCCACTAGTGTAGTCTTCATTGGAATGATGAGGTGGAGCACCCTCAGCAAGTTCATGGCTGCCACCAAGTTGGAGGAAACAGCTGATACACTTAAGGGCAAAGAAAGGGGCTGATGTGCTGTCTAACATGCATCTGTCTTAACTACTGGATGCATATACATAGACTTAGCTTGGGACACATATTATACAGGAAATGGCTATTATCAATTCTACAGTGTGATTTAATCATGATGAAGTGCCCTAATGTAGGAATATTTTTCCTGTTTAATAGAACTATTAATCGGTGGTATAGTTCAAATCTCTGAACACCACTATGGCCTGCCTGGCACCCAAGATATGAAACAGAACACCTTCCACATAATGCATCCTAAAAGGGCTTTGCTGCACCCAGGTGCAGTCAGATTTGATAGACGGGTTTCCAAAGAGCACTAACATAGATGTCTTTCCACCAACTTCACTCATGCCTGGATTTTACTTCTAATGGTACAATCATGTCAACTCAGTACAGGCTTTGGAGAAAATAGCAGCAATTTACCTTATATTGTACTGCTCATAAACACAGAGCAAACCTTATCATAATATATATGTGTATTTCAGTGTTGTAGAAATGTGTAAACACTGCTACTTGCTTCCTCTTTCATCACATCGAAACCAAATTCTTCTGTTACATTGCTATAAATGTGAAATGAATGGACTTAATTGTTTCAGGTATGTGTTTCTATCTGAAGCCAGAGTTTGACCCATGAAGCTAGAATAATCAAACAACATCACATCAGAAGACATTCAGTGACCCTTAATGTGTGTGGCAAGTGTGGCTGTTATATGGAGAATCACAAAGAGAGCAGTAGGTCTTTCTTTCATGAAGGTTATATGCAAATTCAGTAGAAACTGATTGAAAGAAATCATGATATTTGGCATGGATGGGAGGCAAGATTAGGTGCTCTGTTATGGCATTACAGCCAGCATATCCACACAAATTTGCATTTTTTCCAAATAAATTAACTTCTGTGTCTGTAGAAGGAAACTCCATGAAGCCCTGTTGCCAAGAAGAAATAATGCTGGTTTGTGGTAAGGAAATGATTGCTTTATATGGCTACTTCCGTCCACCTCTTCTGGAAAAAATGGCAACATATAAAAGTGTTCCTTTCTATTTTGGCATGCGAATGTGACCTTACTATTCTGGCTTTGATTAAACTTATCTTGTATACTTTTCCAGAAAGATACTGTTCTCTAACCCTACCACTAGAAAGCAATATCATAGCAGTGTGGAAGAATTATTGCATTTTCTGCATATTGGCTCTTTGAAAAAAAAGTAGGCTATGAGTATTGTGCATTAACACAGACTTACATTATAATAAACCTTTATCTATAATGACAAACATCTCATCTTAGGCATTTTCAACTAAGATTTAATCAATTACAGCCATTTTTTCCTGTGATTGTTATTCATTAACAAGTGGAGCACATAACTTCTAAACTCCAGTCTGCTGAAAATAATGAAATTAGATCAATAGAATTGTGTTTAATGGCTTGTGTTATGCAGCTCATCTGAAAGGGCTCTAAATGTACATTTTCATAAGGTCTGCATTACTCAACTCATTGACCAGAGTGCGGTGATGAGCTAATGCTGTTATTTTTAGTTCCTGCAGGTTTTATCCAAGGCATTTTGGAGATAAAGAACTAAAAGGAATTAGTACACTGAACAGGGAAGCAGGATGCATTATGAATGACTTTTGAGTTCTGTTTCTCAGCAATGAAAGTTTGTTAGACTTGAGTAGTGTTGTAACTGCAATTTCCTCATTTTAACGACTCCAGTTCAT
This sequence comes from Myiopsitta monachus, assembly GCA_017639245.1. Taxonomy (NCBI): domain Eukaryota; kingdom Metazoa; phylum Chordata; class Aves; order Psittaciformes; family Psittacidae; genus Myiopsitta; species Myiopsitta monachus. Next base: position 6,818,987 of record CM029919.1, read on the forward strand.
AGCCTTAGGAATATACCCATTTTCACATTTTCATAGACAGTGTCCATTGGCTAAAGGAGCAAAAAAATTGTACTACTGGATGAAACCAGTAGTTTGTATGCTGTTCTTTGTCTAACTGTGACCAGCACTAGGGGAAACTACAAAACACTGTACAGGAACTACTTGCAGATCGCATATAGATCTCAGCCTGATTCTCAATCCCTTGATTTAAGACTATAACTATGAAATTTTCTTACTTCTACCTGTTTGTTACTCATATTGATCGTTATAACCCTCATATCAATAGTGCGTAGACATAGTTAGAATTACTAGGAGGTAGAATAGAAGTGTCTTTACTGTAAGTCTTGCTCATGTCCTTTCTAAGAAAAGCAGTATCGGTATTTTCAGTCTCCCTCTATAAAACTCCTCTCTTTTATTTCTTTCATTCTTCTCTGAATTTCCTGTGATTCTGCAGCGCTGTTCTTGAGACACTATGTATGATCAGATGCACGCCCATTGCAGAGAGAGGACTCTTTCTATAGCTTATCTAACAGCCTTCTGATATGTTTGCTGATTTTCTCTAGCCCTTTCCTCATATCACCTGCCAGTTTGTTTTTGTGAGAAGAGGTGTACATTAAACAGAAGCTTGCCCTTTTCCCCCTTGCCATAAAAGTCACTTTTGCCTCTATTAGCTTTATTAACATTGTACTGGAAGAGTACCCATTCATCTGCTTTGCTTGGAATGCCTTAAACTTCCCCATCACCTTCTCTGGACATCATTAATCATAACTGTGTTTACCAAATGTAAAACCCATATAATTTTTAGATTGACCACAAAGTCATAGAGGAATACGGTTTTTAGTACAATGCTTTGGATTCTTATAAGCATGGTACCACAGAGAAAATGGAAAATAATAATGTTATAACAACATTTAGCTGTGTTCCATTTCTTGTTGGAATTCTTTAAGTCAGAGGACATTGCGACTAGGCCAAAAGAAACCTGATTTCCTAACATTGCCTTTGCTTTTGCTAGCCTTAGGTTTATAAGGACATTTGAAATTCATCTGAAATTTACATGCAGAACCTGGTTGAGTGCCTCTTAATGAACTGTGTTGGCTCAGGTCCAAACTCTTTTAAATAATTAGAAAAGTAAACATGGGGCCTCACAAGATATTTTCAAAGACACAAAGGACAGTTAAGTAACCAAGCCCCAGGAGAAATCTAAGACCTTCTGCAATTTGAACCATTAATAAAGCTCCGTACCTACATAATTTTACACAAGCTGAAAAATGCAATCCATGGATACCGGCGTATTTCTGCAAACTAAATCTTGAAAAACATCTAATTAAAAGAAATGAAGAGAGAGCTGTAGCAGTAGATTGTGTCAAGATACAAGATTCATAATTACAGCACAGGAAATGGCAGCAGATTTTGAAAGTTCTTTTGCCTGAAATGTTGTAGCAAAAATATCTAAGCAGCTGGTTGAAGACTCCTATTAGCAGGTGCCTGAATTTCACCAGACCTTCTGTGTTCACTTACATTGAACATTTTCAGCTGATGAGAACAAGTGAGTATAAGACTGTGAATTTGATTTCTCTTTTGGTAAACAGGAGGAGGTGCTAGGAACTGTCAGTTCCTATTTGTTAAGCTGGTACTCTATAGCCCAGAGAAACCAGTTTCTTTGGGTATGTTTAGAAAGCAGAGTGTCGCTTACTAGAAATTTACAGTCTCATAATGGCCTGTGCTTGTGTGCAGACTCTGTATAGCACATCAAGCTGAGAGATGTTTAGTGATGACTGACTATGCTGTCATCCTGTAGTCATGGCCTTGCTTCCATGCTGATAAAAGAAGTTAACACAGAAGCAGCATTTTTGATACTACTCCAGTTACCTTGCTACTTAGCTATGCTGCTGCTTCCGTGTTCGGTCTTCAGACTGCATGGTGTAAATATGTCCAAAGAGTAGTTGCAATTTATACATTAATCCTCTAATTTATTAGTGTGGTTGCCATCATGATAGAAAAATATTTATTGCCTCTTTGAGTTGATTGGCTTTCTTCTACTCTGGTCTTGTATCATGTACAAATCCAAATTAAATTACATTTGTTTGTAATAAGCTGCATATTAAGAAACCTGTGTACATTTCAGTATCACTGAAATCAACCTTTCACTTCTAAGGTCCATACATGTAGATGTGGTTAAACTTCATTGATGTTAAAATATGACAAGTAATTAACTCCTTTATTGCATTCTAATATACAAACATCAATTTCCTGCATGAAATCCGAAGATGACTAGACTTTGAAATTATTTCTTTAAAATTAAATAAAATGTTCTTTCTGCTGTGGTTCTTTCATTACATAAAGAGAACTTGAAAAGGAAACTTGGACAAAAATTGTCTGATTTCAGGAAATGCTAATGTATCATTGTAAAAAAAAAAATCAATGCATCAATAAAGCATGAGGTGAATGGCCTTGCTTATATGACCAAAATTGCAAAGCCATTTTCAGTGACTTGACATTTGCCATGGTATGATTTATTAATAATGCAGTTGTAACTGTTAGCAGAATAACTGCATTGCTTGAGCACTTGAACATCCTGGAAATATATGGTTTCTTCATTGTACACATGGTGCAAATGAAACGGAAGACGATCTCTGTCTCTGAATAATCTTAGCAGGCAAGACAGAAAAAGGATAGCAGAAAATGAGCAGAATTATAGTGAAAGGAGGTAACTTCTCTGTGGTCCATCATACATACGTGAGAAAGCTGAAACAGAAGTCAAATCTGTCAAGCCGCAGACAGCTGAGGCTCAGCCCAGTGGCTTGTTTGTTAGTCCAATCTGTCTCTTAAATACCTCTCGATCCCACCTAACTGCAATGTCCACCAACCAAAATTTAAAAGATCAGTTTTAAAGGCTATGTTTAATACTCATGGTTGCACAGAAAACCTTCCAAATTTGCAGAACAGCAGTAATAAAGAGGCACGAAAGCACAGGGTCAAAGAAAAACAAGTTTCAGAGGTCTTATACTGACACTGATTTACTCATGACAGTATCAGGCATCATGTTGATTATATGCTTACTATGAACATCTAGTTTGGCTATATCCTGTGTGCCACAGGGTATTGCTCTGCTTGATGGTGGTACTTGTTGGCTGACCTCAAAACTGTTGCCGGGTGTGTATTACTGCATTACTTCTGCTTCATTCTAAAAGAGGAAGTTATTGAATTTTCCTCTTTTTTAATGATAAAGCAGTAGAAACTAGAGTTAGACTGCACAAGACCCAAGCAGATTTTTAGCCGGGCAGCCGAAGGGATGTGCCTCAAAATTGACCACAAATTCAGGAACTGATGCACCGCTTTGGTGCAGTTGTCTGCCTAAAGATAAATAGAAATGGAAAATAACTAGAGAGCAAAGGAAATTGTGAATGTAGTCCTGGGTGGAAGTCCTATGAGAGAGAGGGAAGCTTCTTTTGAGCAGGATGATTAGGTGATTACAGATCAGAGCTGAAATTTTTCTAGATGGCAAACCTTTGATACCATCTTGTGGGAAATTTGTCTATGTTGTTTGTATGTATTTGTGATAAAAAGGTATGAGACCATGGAAATAATCTGAGCCATGTATTGCATTTCTTTTTCAAGTGGAAACAAGATGGCTTGCGTATTGACTAACATTTGAAGGTCTTTGTGGTTGAAGCAGATGAAAGGATTTTAAAATATGGTATCCAAAGGGTGCTTACGTATGAGAAAAGCCAAAAAAATTATTTGAGATCTCACAAAAATGACTCCAAATCTCTACATGAAATTATGGCAAGACTTATAGCAGATAAGAATATAGAGTCAGGAGTCTTCCATAGACACATTCGCTCTGTTCCTTACAGGTACTTCTCCCAGGTTAGACTCTTCTGGGGCAGTGGGGAGTGGGTTTAAACGTTCATCAGAAAAGAACATCAGAAATAAACAGGGTTGGGTGCTGCAGCCATCAGAGTGACTGACAGCATCCCTGGGAATTCAGAATGCTGTGGAAATTGGAGTGTAGCAAGAGATAAGGAGCCTTTCGGAAAATAAATTGCACAAGGACTGAGATTTTCCCCACTTAGTATACAGAGTGGGTTACAGGACTTTGTCTTTATAAAGCCGTATCTTGAAAGTTTTATTCCATGCATTTTTAACGAAGGAAACACTATATTTTGTTTGCATGTTGTGACACAGTAGAGTGATCCCTGGCGTTGCAAAATAATACCTGTGTGATGTGGATAGGCTGAATGAAAGCCTACACATCATTTCACCAGTTAGAATTTGGTATGAGGAAAACAAATGCATTTCTTGGGTGAATGCCTTGGAAACAGGCATACAAATAACCATGGAGAAACCATAAAGGTATTATGGACACCATTTCCCTTGTTCAGAAAAACATTGCATGTAAAATGTAACTGCCAGATCAGATGAATTGCTATTTAGCTCTGCCTACAAATACTGACATATTAATTGGATTTCTCATCAGGAAGTTGTTCCAGTCTTCTAACTCCCCTAGCTACAGCCCATTTGATGCAGCAGTTGCTATGGTAACAGCTGTTTCAACATTTTAACCTACATAAATATTGCTGGATATAGTCTTCTTTGATAACACGGTTAACTTATGTAACTGTTACTCCTCACAAGAAAATTACTGTCAATATTAATAATCAGATCAAACAAATTTGCAAGAATTTGCGTGCCCGCCGGGGAGAGGCTGGTTGGATAAAGCAACGCTGACACCTGCCGGCTCTTTCACTCAGATGCAAATGTGTTTTCATATGGGACACATCTTGCTTTATTTCAAATAGTCTCTAATTCTCTCTGCATCAGGAGGGTTTTGATTTTATGATATCGTCCCATATTTCTTATTTTGTCCTTTTTTTCTCCAGGCTTGTGAACAATTCTTATATAACGCTTGTACCTCATCTTACAAAATGTAAGCATATCCTCTGTAAAAACATGCACAGAATTGGGGCTTCCAATTCTGACTTCCCAGACTGCTCATTAATAAAGTTTGACATTTAGGACTAATTCAGTGGCATAAATTGGCCAGTTAGGCATGCTGATGATTCTGATTCAAGGGTGAATAAGGCTTTTTATACTCCTTTTAAAATACCGTTTGCAATGTTTTGCAGCAGAGAATGAATGAATATGTAGCAGTCTCTTCCAGGCAGAAGTTAAGTCTTATTAAGCATCATGCATATGGCCAGTGCTTTAAAATGCCATAAATAAATCCAGCAGTAGGACACGCATAAATCCTGTGTGATTCCTATTCTCCCAACACTAGCAAGGGCACAGCAAAATCATGGGGGAACTGCAGGTGCACTGCAGCACTGGTCATTCCTGAAAGCGCTGTGTCTGTCAGCTCTCAAGGGCAGATGGAAAGTCCCAGTGTCATGGAAAGGATTTCTTCAATGACAAGTAGTGTGTACGTCTCCTTTGTGGGGGTATAGCATAAACTCCCTCTGTTTAGTTTGGTAGCTAATGTGAGAGAAAGAGAACAGAGCCTTAACTGCCCTCCCTTCTGCTCCACTTTCCTTTGAAAAGTGTTCTACTGCTGGTATTATTAACTCTGAAATTCCCTATACAGCTGTGGACTGCAAGGACTGGCTCTCCTATGCAACCATGGAAGAAGCACAAAGGTTTCCTTGTGACCACTCATTTTTTTGTGTCCCCACAAAAGGCCAGTCACAATGTAGTATGCTGTTAATAGCTGAAGCACAAGATGTGGTGATGTAAATGAAGGCTGAGCAGCTGAAGCTGAGGTTTGGGTGAAACTGGGGCCTAAATGACTGTGCTTTATCTTCCTTATTGAGTCCCTGCCACATGACTCCTTTAGCTTAATCCCTTCATAGGATTTTATGCAGAGGCACTCTGTTCAGATGTTTCAACATGAATTCATTATATGCCATGTATGCTCAGATGTCCTTGTGTGTGAATATGACTTTGTTATTATTCTGTCCTCGAGTATATATTTCACCTGCCCATGTGAATACCGAGGTACTTTGCCGAAGTGCTTCATTGCAGGGCTGTACTTCCCACTCCTTGAGCTAACATTATGCTCTTCTCATTTGCATGTATGTAACTGCACTTTTTGGTTTAATAAGGGGTTATTAAGAATCTGCGAAATAGCAATTTGGAAGCAAAGAAACTGAGCATTATTGAAGTTGTGCATGCAGTAGAAATGCAAAGAGCTCTGGTTTTTCAAAGAGAGGAGAGGTGCAGCGGTGGGGGGAGGGCCTGAGAAGTGTGTGCATGCCATGAATATCCCTTCTGTTTGTTAGCTCTGCAGCGGTGTCAAAGAAGCTCCTATCTGTGACAGGCAGACCTGACAGGCAGCGTTATTTTTGCTGGTTTTATTCCTGCCTCATCTTCCATTTGAGGTTCACAGATCCCACTGTCAGGATAAAATAGGACCAAGTACGTTGTCTCAAGGGTCCTGCTCTTCTAGGGCTCAGGAGCCCAGGACGTGGGTACTACATGTAATTCACATTTTGCTGGCAGGGACTCTGAGATGAAAGTGAAATGTGAGATTTTTTTGTTAGAATGTGTGTGTTAGAATGTGTGAAGATATAAACCTATTTCTAGATACAAACTATGGGCCCCTCCATAGAATTCCTGATTTGTGTTCTTTTCTGTGACAGCTTGCCAAGGTGAGGGAACAGTAGTGGTGCCAGCTGATGCTATAGAGGCTGTGAAAAAAAACAAGGTAAGAATAAAGTCGGTTGTGTTGGTGCTGTGCAAAAATCCTGCTGAGTTCATCTTCTGCCATTGCTGAACAGTGCTGTTATGGGACACCTGACAGACTCACCATGTTGGTTAGTATTTTCTGGCAAAGAATTTCTGTTCCTTACCTGATACATGCTGCTAGCCTGGATGTCTGTGACTCCTAAAGCGGAGAACTACTGGACAGATGTACCTAGGGTGGTGAGAACCACAGTGAGTTATTATTGTTACTGGAGTGTGAGCATCTGGAGCTGACATGATCTAATAGCACTGAAGTTGTAGTGCCCATTGCAAGGAATCATACACAGCAAGGAGCCCCAGTTCTTGCACTCTAAAGCAGGCTGGGAACTCAGGACAGAAATGTCAACCCAGAAGGAAGATAGGCTAAAGTAGCTTCAACATACTTTTGTGCTCCTTTAACCTTGAATTGCCCTGGGGTCTGGTGAAAGCTCTAGCATAATCTGTTCAGCTCAAACTATGGTTCCTCTGCAGTGTCCTATGGGGATATGAAATAGGATTACATGAAATAGAAATGTCTTGGCTGAAATAGCCGTAATGCTGTTCTTCTTGTCCCTGCTCCAAACTGTAGCATGCTCCTTAAACAAGACCTTGAGAAAGGATGTTAGGAACAGGGCTTATCAAATCCACATTTCTGGGCATTCCTATTAGTGCTGGAAAGTAAATAATTGGGGCAAATAATTCAGAACCATGACATCTGACTTTATATTAGGTCATTTTACTTTCTGGGAGTAGAAAGGACAGTGGGCCAGCGAATGACTCACTTTCATTATGGTGACTTCTGGTTGTGAGGACACCTCTCAGAAACGTCACTGCAGTGGCAATGTTAAGTCCAGACTTCTGGAAACTTTCCCTTAAGAGCTCTCTGCTCTTGACAGGATGCTAACATTTCCCTCCCCATGCTCCTTGTGCCAAGCTGAAGTTGCATCTCATCATCCTGGTAATTTTGATGCAGGTCATCTTGGCAGCTGCTGAGTTAAAGGAGTGATAAGAGAGTTACATAGTCTTTTAGCTGCTTCCCGCTGGGACAATTTTTGGTCTTTTTACCAAATGTCTATTCCATAAGTTGGCTTACTTTGAGCAGAACAGCACAATACCAAAGGCCTGTAAAACTTTTGTAAAGTAGTACATTTCAACACCTGGAGTTTGCTTGTGTAAAAAGTAATTAAAGATCATTATACAGGTAGTGAAAAAATCAGAATTTGTCCTTGACCTGGTGACATGTCTGTTCCTCTTCACTTTTTAACAAGAATATGGCTACGATGTTAAATGTTACACTTTTTTTGCAGTTATTAAATATTTGTCAATACTTCAATTGTTATACAAATCATATGTCCTACTCAAGTATTCATGCAGCCTTTAAAATTGCAATTGCTGGATTATAGCAGCCTTTATTATCATAACTGAATTTTTTTCCTTGATTTAACTCAAAAGCTTTAATGCTGCATTAATGTACAGTACATTGGATATAAGACAGATGATGAGATTTGAATGAGCTTGTATCTCTCACTCTTTTCATCTCTATGCATATGAGTGGGATAGAAATATGGTTTTGAGGGCAACAAAAGTTGGAGGAATAACAGAGAGTAAAACAGTATTCAGAACTACTGAATTAGATGTTGAGGAAGGAAAATATTTATAAATTCATGTATCCATGAAGTCCAATAGTGTCAAAAAAGCAATAAACACTGACAGCAAAAGAGAAATAATTGTAATACAACAATTTTGGAGTTGAGATTGTGATCTCACAACAACTAATCTCATTCATTTCCAGTTAAATCAGCAGAAATAATTTTTCTAAGTGACACTGCAGATAGGCCTTGGTTCTCCATCTATGAAGATGTCTTTATCCTCTCTGTTTCTCTGTCCTCTTTGTCTTCCCAGAGGATGGAGAAAATATTCAAGAGGTAAGTTAGTATCTGTGTGAACTAAGACCACTTTGGGGTTGGTTTTTTTTTTTTTGGTGTTTTTTGTTTTTTTTTTATTTCTTTATTATTTTTATTTTCGTATTTTTTTTTAAGCCTGACAATTCCTGGGCAGAATGGGAGAATATGTAAATACTGGTAAAACTATTTCAGCTCTGCAAATAAAAGGTGACAAGTGCTGTCTCATCTCTCTCTCTTAGCAATCTGGTCTAGTGGAAGGTGTCCCTGCACATGGCAGGGGGGTTGGCACCAGATGATCTTTAAGGTCCCTTCCAAGCCAAGACCATTCTATGATTATGAGCTACACTAAAAATGATCAAACTGTAATTATATTACGTTTCTGAAAAATAATCTGAACTATCATACAGGCAAACAAGATTATTTTGCGTCTTCCCTTGCTAAGATTTTTCACTAGCCTGTAGCAGTGTGGATGGCCAACTTTATCCATGTTCTCTTCCCACATTCAATGTTTTAATTTTTGTACCGTTAACTCTTGGAATGAAATCAAGGGACCATCCAGCGCTTTGACTAAGTTGCTGTCTCCAGTGGACAGTGACTAGACTGTTTGGTGACTAGATAACTTCTAATACAAGGTAGCAGTAAAAATACAGCAGTTTGAGGAAAAGGTTTTAAGACAAGTCACTTAGTCTCCCTGAAATAATGTTTCCTTTTATCAAAAGGAGGCAGACCTACCTTCTTCAAGCCCTACCAGCAGACAATATCTGATAAACTTACCTACATATTTCTAGCTGTCTTTTCCTGGTAAAGAGATATTTATTAACTTTTTATGTGTTCAGAATTGCTTTAACTCCTGAGTTCATGGAGAACAACGTGTGGGCTCATTGGCAGGATGAGACAGTCCTCCTACAGCTAGGGAAGCTCCCATCACCCAAGTGTTTACAAGGAGGTGCCTTGTCTTCTCACTGACTGTCAGCCTTGATCATTGTCCAAACACCATATTGTTTCGACCCCACATAATCACAGTGGCTTATGTTGAATGCCATATCTATTGCGTACAAATCAGGGCAGTAGTACCAGATGATTACAGTGCACTGTCAGTTTAGTCAATACAAGTCATTCAGATAAACCAGATTTTTCTAAAAGATCAGGCTTATCCACCCTTAAATTTGTCAGGTTTTTTTTAATCAAGAAACACCCTAAGAGTCTATTTTAAGATTCAAGGAGTGAAGATGACTCCTCATTTAATTTGTCATCTCCTGGTAAGTTGGTGCATAGTACACAGATTGCAGACCTATAAGTAATTGCTTCAGTGCTCTTGTTCTGGTTTTTTTCAGGCTTTTCTCAGTCATGTTAGGACAGTTCTTGGTTTCCAGTTTATTCTTTTGGGGTTTTGTACTGTGCTCATGACCAAAGCACCAGAGTGACATGCAACAGAGCATGGAGCACCACAAGGAACAGCTGGTGTATGTGTGTTCTCTTACCCTTTCCTTGGGGGATGAGTATTTGCAGCCAAATGTTTTCATTTGGAATTATTTTTAAAGCTGTGTTAATAAGAGAGAAGTGAGGATAAAAGCAATGTGCTTGGTGTTCAGTGTATAAGCAGTGAGACTGGTTATGTCCTTATTTTCTTGCTTACACCAAGCATTGAACAAGCCTCCAGGCATTACCTGTCTACTTCACAAACAGGCTTTACTCTTTGCAAAGAATATGTTATGGATATTATGTCTTTGCTGCTCTAGGGGGAAAAAGCCGTTGTTTGGTTTTTTTTTAATGGAATAATCTGAAGGAAATCTCAACAAAAGTTGAATTTCTCAGTCTCCAGACCCATAGATAGCTATATTTCCAAGGAAAGTGGATGTTCCTAAGTACTGAGAAGTTGTGCTGCTATTTCAGTGAAGCCAGTGACAATTAGGCTTATCTACAGTACAACCTCTTTGTATGAAACAAGACGAAAATTGGACAGGAAGCAACCCTGAGAATTGTTCTCTTGGAAATGAACTTTGGAGCCATTACATATTGTCCATGGCATCCTGTTTGCAGCAGTAGAAATTAACCAGAAGTGAGATTACTGTCATTTTAGTCTCAGATACTTCTTTCTGTCAAAGGATATTTTCTAAGCTAAATCTTGTCTTTAATCAGGCAAAATTTGATTCCATTGTCCTTATATTGTATCACTATGGCAACACACCATGAAACGGTGCTTTGGGCTGGCTGTCACCAGCTTTCCCCAACCATGTCCAGTGACTAGCCTCCATTATAGCCCCTGCACTTCCTTGAGTGCAGCGTCCAGTGCCTCCTGTTGTCTCTAGCAATGCTATCTTAGCTCTGTGAAGGAGTTTGTGGTGAGTCAGAATACTACCATGGACATTTTGGCATGTTTATACTCCCACAGGTATCGGGGCACAGCAAAGGACCAGTTAGTATACAGTAACAGGATGCAGCACGGAGCAGCTGATCTCCAGGAGTTGAGCCACTCCTTGCGCCATGAGGTCGCTGGTTCACAGGAGCTGGGGCATTACACTCACTAGCTCTGCTATGAGGAACAGCCACACTACAGCAGCTGAGGCTTCACAGCTCAGCACTTACCTGCAGTTTTAGGCAAGGCAGTGCCAAAAATCTGAGAGAAGCTGCACTGCTGCAGACATGCTGCTGCCATTGCTGATGATGTACAGGTTATGCCTACCTGAACTGTAGTCATGCCTCTGTGTTGACTTAGCCGCCAAGACTTCAGGTTTCCCAATGTCCCCTCTCGCCAGAGGAGGTTGGTGTGCCCTCAGTGTGGAGCCTGAGTCAACTCAGCCTGGCCCAATTTTACTTGCTCCTCAGTGAATATGCTAGTGAACTATGTTTCTATCCTAGAAGAGTAAAAATGAGTTCTGGAGCAAAGCTTTATCCATAGCAGGATATTATAGTGAATTATCTGGGGGTACCACTCCAAGACAGCAGTTCCCAGGCACTTGCTTTGAAGAACGTACCTCTGCAAATGTGAGAAGGATGATATTTGACAATCCGCTATCGATTACAGAAAATTGTAAAGTTCTAGTTTCAGCCTCAAACATTTGTCTCTCTGCTGCCTTGTTCTGGAAGATGAAGCTTCACAGAAAAAGAACAGTAGGTCTTATTGATATCAACTCTATTTTACCTAACAGCTCATTTAATTCCGCCCTCTCTGCCTGCCTCCCTCCCTTTCCCTTCCTCTGCTTGCTGCTGCTGGCAAGCTAATTAGGCTGCTCCCTCAAGAAAAATTCATCCAAGGCCATAATAGCCATATCAGATAAAGCTAGGGTAAAACATAGTATAACAGTATAACCTTATAAGCACCTCTCAGCTTTTCAGGATGTTTCCTTGTCTTTCTTCTTATTGCTCACTTTGTAAGGAGGACTCTCACATCCTGTGTTCTCTGCAAGTATTAAGTAAATTAATTAAAAGAAATTATGATTTGTGTTCCCTGAAATGTGCTGTTTTATTTCACTTTATCCCCCGTATTTATACATTTTAAGTGCCAAATCTCAAGGTTTGTCCAAAAACCTCTCATTGTATATTTCTATATCTTCCCTTTTGTGAATCCTTAACCTTCTGTTAGACTAATATTAAAATTCTTCAAACACAGAGTAGCAGTGTTCATAATCTCCAGTTCATTATCTTAATTAGATCTGTCTTATATTATCCAACAGTTTATTCTCATACTTTAAAGGTGATCAGCCTTAGAAGGGAATGTGAGCAGAATTTAGTGAATTCTATTGTGGCAGCATTTCTCTGATCTCACTTTGGATCTTTCAGGTGCAATAATGATAATGCTGCTGGGGTAGTTAATTAAAAATTGCATTTGAATGGTATGAATATTCATTTTGGGGAATGAACACAGGATTAACTCAAGGGGGTAAAACGTCGGCAGTGGCCCAAGGATGTGAAGTGAACCTGGATCCCCATTAAAACACAAATGAATAATTAAAAATGATGGATATTTAAAATCCTCCCACCCTGCAAAATATTAACAAAGTATTGCCTGGGTCAAGCCTATCTCCTAAGGTGGCAACAGACATTACTGTTCATCCTTCAGTAAGAAATTATAAGACATGTACTTGACATGGCTCTGCCCCAGAGCTAATACCCAGTGCTAAATCTTCATTAAATAATTAAGAAGGGCTACTGGCTTTTTAAAATTCACAGGTTAAAGTGTTGTATCTGTAAAATTCAGGTTACTTTTAATAGCTTTCTGGGGAAGATCAAAATTACTTTCCCAGGAAGTGATTGTGACATCCAGGATGCTGTTGGGGAGGATACAGACAAGAGCTACTGGGACCTTTGATAATGAAGCTCTCTTATACCCAAATCATCTCTCTGGCAAAACTGAGGACTTTATATTCTGGTCAGGAATGGTGAAAATGTATCTTTTCTATGTCTTGTTAATAGTACCACTGAAAATACCAAAGTGGTTTCCTTTTATTTCCCCAACATATATTTGTTGTCATTTTTTCTGAATAAAAGAAACATCAAATAATGAACAGATTTTAAAAGTTTATCTGGTACTGCAGGATGCTTAGAAAAAATGGGACTACAGACTAGAGATAAAGCCTCTTCGGTGTCGAAACATTACATCAAGTTTAATGGGCATTTGCCCGAGAATATTTTGCTGGCTGTTAGCTAGTTACCAAGGGGATTGACAGGACGCATGTTCCAGAATAAAATGCTTTGTGAATAAACTGGGGTCAGTTAAGGTAACTTGCATGCTGCTTTTGTCTGCAGCACTGGGGTCCAGGCTTACTGTGCATTCAGAAATAAGGGCACTGATATGTCTCCTCTCCTTCCTCGCCCTGCATATGAGTTCCTTCTAGTTTCAGGTCTGCTCTAGACATCTCCCTGGGAAAGCTCAAATCCACTCATCACTTACCCCACACAACACAGAATTTGTCCTTCCTTGTGCAAGAAACAGAAGCAGGGCGTCTTATTGATCCAACCTGGATCACCAAATAAAGTTGAGGAGGCTTTTCACAGTGAGAATCCCTTCCTCCTATTCTTCTAAGTGAGGACAGATAAAAGTAGAAAGATTCTGCTAACTCACATGTTTTCTCATACTTACACTGAAGAGGAGACATTGTCAGTCTTTCTCTAGGGAGGATGTAGCAGGGACATAGATAGTCTTTGAGTCAGTGGGGGTCTCCCAACTAAGTTGCTCCTCTTTGTTCAAGTGGGGTAAGACAAGTGAGTCCTGTCCTTGGCCTTGCAGGTGTTTGCATTCAAGAGGGCATCTTTTTTCTAGTCCCATGTGGTTCCTTTGGAGTTGAGCTGTAATTTGAAAATAGTATCATAAGAGTAAATACAGGAAAGATTAAGAAGTAACAAAAATCTATTATCGGTATTTAATCTGATATTTAATTGTTATTAGCAGCATTATTTTCTGTATACTAGATAGAAGAAACGTGATAAATAACTCTGGGTCATTGTGTCTAGATACAACATACATAAAGGCTACAAATCTTTGACTTCTGTGGGCACATTTAAGGTTCCTAACCACTGATGAATAGTGTCAATAGTGTCATTAAAGATACTGTAGAGTTTGTATGCCTGGTAGGCCTGATACAGCGACTACAGTGGATCTGCCCCCTCTAGAGTTTTAACTAGTTTATTCACTCTGAATTGTCTGGTGTCTTAGTTTCCTTATACGGAGAAAATATCTGGGTGTTAGAACACTCAGCCCTTTATGAAATCAGATTCCTCAACATCTAAATACTACCAGAGAGCTGCTTAAAAAAACCCTCTACCATAGTGCGAATGTATGCCACGTGGAAACTGCTGAACAGAGTAACATGAGGACTTAATTTGGCCTGCTAATTAGACTTGAGAAGGAGGCTGTGGCCAGATAGAAGCTGTGGGAAGAAAGAGCGAACAAAATCAGGCTTTTTGTTCATCTGGTCATCCTTTTCATCCTTGTTTAACTGTCTGGCAATTCTTGTGCATATATTGTATTGTTCTTTAAAATTTATCCTGCAAGTGAATGCAGATAGTGAGGAACTACTGTTCCTTTCCTCCCCTATGGTTTCACACCCCTGTGAAGGCCAGGGTTAAGGTGATAGGGTACCTGGCCTTGCATTAGTGCCAGATGTTTTCCTTGGGCTTTCTTTGGAGGAGTAATCACTTCAATTTATTCATGGAATGTCATGGTGGTCAGTTCTGAGGAGGAGCATGCACTTGCCTTTTTACCATGCTTCTGTTTTGTGTATTTTTGTGGAGTCCAAGGACCTATTATCTGATAGTTAATCCCACTGATAGTGTGATTTAATAAGAGGAAAGAATGATATGGCTGCATCCTGCCCATTATGCCCTTAGGAAGAGATTTTTATTTGCTGTCAGATGTCACTGATGGAGCATTTGGCTTCCTTTCATCAAGTGACAATTGCAGTTTTAAGAGTACAGTGCAGAGTGCCACTTTAAAGCCAAACATCTCAATTCACAAGTGAGGGAAGGATAAAGTTGTGCAGCTGGAGGATGCTATTTCTTCTCGGCAGCTGTCATTGAAAAGGCATGTGAATGCTCTAGATGTCAGGTGTCCTAAATGCTCCATGCAGTTTGTCACGTGCCTGGTAATGTCATGTGAAGTGTTGGAAAGAAGTTTCTGTACACATTAAAATCCTTCTCTAGGCAAGCTTGCCCTGGAATTTGCTGTACTGACATTTTAGAAAGTAAGGCATTAATGTGAGATCTGCAGCAAGCTGTCCATGTTTTACCAGAGCCACAGAGCCTCTTTATGTCACTCAGATCAAAATGCTTGATTTCAGTAGGAAAAATGTCCACGACAAGTCCTCTGCCCTTTCTTCAACTCCCCCAAATCCATAGAAGTACCTGCAAGGTGACACATTCATCTTCTGAAGCCAAATGCATGTATGCAGTGGTGGCTATGAATTCAAATAGGGATAAAAGAGTATTCCAACGTAAGATAAGACTTTACACTAAAGACTATAAACTGTAAGTCTTCCTTCTATGACTCTTTGCCTTTTCTCTCCCTTTTTTACTGGGAGCAGACTTCATCAATGGGATAGAAAAAAAAGAACAGCTGAACATCTGAAGCCAAGGGGAGCATCCAGGTCTTTTCTCTTGATTCACACTCCTGTCTTCTCCTAACAGGTCCTTGCTTGGAGGAGTACTATGGCTGACAATGTTGAAGTATGGAGGGAGCTGGGTGATCTGTCTATATGAAGGATCCCAAGTCTCAGGTGTGTGATTGGTACATTAGTTACCTGAGATTGCCTGTGGAGTGATTCCCAAGTTTACGTATAGTTTGGTCTTCAGAAAGCAGATAGGTGCTGAGTTGCACTCATTTTGCCCCTCTCTTTCTGGAATATATTCAGTGTGATCTGTGCTTTATAGCTGCTGCACTATCAACTTATAGGAGCACTTATTATGAATCAGTGAAGAAAAACATGAACTTAGGAACTGTGTAGGTCTGATAGGTCTCGTGACAGCTGGGGGCAGGAAAGGGTGAGGTTTGAATCTTATTTAGTGATATGTTTGGCCTTGGACTCTGGTGTTAACATAAAGGTTTTCTGTAATGTCCTGTTCCTTTTTGGTTGTCACTGCTTGGCTTTCTCTGTGTACCAGTTCTGTCAACTACTGAAATCAGAGTGTCTTTTCCTATTCCAGCTGGCAGTTGCCAAAGTTATCTGAAACAGAACTGGGTATACAGAAGAACACATTCTTTTGTTGTTATGTCAAGTGAAGATGTAACACTGGAAACATAGGGATGTCTATTGATTCAGGGGCCACTAGGCACTGAGTGCTGGAATGATGCTAAAAGAAGCAAGGCAGATGGGGAGAGAGGAGAAATCCCCACCTGTCAAACATCACATCGTTATAGGTGAGTGTAAAGAGTAACAGGGAGCATCTTCTTCCAATCAATTAGTGCCTCTGCACGAGGAATCCTTTGATAACACATGCCTGTAGTTCATTTAATTGATTTTTAGATACAGATTATGAAAAAGTTATTTACGATGTGCTTCACTTCACTGAATTCGTATCACATTTTATGTGGTAAGGAGTACTGGGCCTCACTATACCAGTCTCCCTTCTGTGCTCATGATCATAGGGCATTTTGAGAGGTTAGATCAAGGCCAACAAGGAGAGTGAGCTATGGAGCTACCAGTAATGTCTTACTCATTTTGCATTGCAGATGGAAAATCCGTGATTATCGTGGATGACTGGAGTAATAATGTGCATGCAAGTCTCCTAAGAACTCATGATTTCACTTTGTGTCTCAATGGGATGCAATTGGTTCCTTATTGCACAGAGACTTATTTGAGACATTTCCAAAGGCTGTTCTATACTTAATAAATCTTAATGTAGTCATCATGATTGATAAATATTGTATTTAGATTTGAGCATAAGATTTGTCTTCTGATTTTTATGAATGGTAATAACCTTAACAAATTAACTGCATATCTGGCCTTACAATACTCTGATACATTTGAATGGTATGTTGACCAAATGTGACTTCTAAGATGAAAGCATGGTTTGATTTCCATGGAAGAGTAAAAACGACAGGAAGAAAGGGATACAGAAATGTCAATCTTCAGAATATAATGAGAACAAGCTACATTTGTATTATTTCCCATGCTTAAGTTTCATTACAGCTATTTTCCCAATGAGTACATTGCATAGTATGCTATTTCTTCTTCTCATTGCCATCTTTATCATGGAGAGGAGGTTATAGAATCTTAATGATGTGGTTATTTCAGTTATTTAAACCTTTTTGATAGTCTCTGTGTTTTGAATGACCTCTCTGTTTCACCTCTTCCCTAAAGTTACTGAATTTGAGAGTAGGAGTTGCTTTCAAATTAAATTGCTCAACAAGAAAAAGGGCAAGGTAGTGCAGATCACTATTATCACAATTACAGAGATGAGAGCAAAATGAGAAAAATTAAAAAAAAAAGAAAAAGCACAGTCTGAATCTTCACTAGCTTTTCACTGCAAAGCGGAGGAAACAATAGGAATTATTATATGTGAGTCTGAGTCAAAGCTCACTGGAAGTGACAGGTCTCCACATACCGGTGCGAAAGAGATTGTTTTGGCTTCAGACACCATCAAATCAGGGGTAGTTCTGGCTTTGGGGTAAAAAATTCAGGTCCAAAGCACTGATAATCACTAACACTGTGGTCTTTAAAAGTTTTGCCATCTTAAAAAATGCATAAATATGACTGGTTACATGCATTTGAAATATTTCAGGAATGATAATTTATAAGACTTATTTGTATTCGAATGAGAGGAGAAGAGATCCCTCTACAATAGGATTCAAGGCGCTTGTCAAATGATACAGATTGAAATGGACTGCAGACTGCTTGGGATCCATAGTCCCTGGGCAAAAAATTGTGTTAAAAGTGCTTAGTAAAAACCAAACATTTGTATCAGGATGCAAACTATGTTGCCACACAGTGTGACTGAATGTGTTCTGCCAGCCAAATAACTCTCACCATTTTTTAAATGGCATGACTGAATAGTCTGTGATGCTTCACAGACATCTGAGATACTCAGCCAAGAGCATTAAATGGTAAAAGCCAAGATTAAGGGTTCAGCACTTTCCAGTATCATTAAGACCCTGAATGCGTTCAACTGACCATTCTAAATGGTAAATACACTTCACAGGCGTACGCCCTGTCCTTTCTATAAAGCTTGTTTTCCTACAGTGGGCAGGGAGATTGCATGAGACACTCATGGAAAGTGCACAAGCAACAAATACAGGGAAAGATTTTACCTGCAAAGTATTTTTAGAGTGTGGGGTTGCTTTACTCCCATTCTCCAATCTTCATCTAAATAAATTAACTACTGTCATGGCATATGCTGCAGTACTGACAATAAGCTTTTATGCTCTTTCATCCTGAGAAGTTTCAACAGATACAGTTTACCTGTCAAATGGATTTAAACTTGTATTGTCATTGCCTTGCATTCTGCACCTATCTCTTTTGTATTGCAGTTCCATGCCTCAATAGACACTTTGATTGTCTATACCTGCTACTTTGTTCACACGAGTCTCCCTATAATCTGTACTATCACACCCTTAATTTTAATACTAAAACTCAACATGCACTCCTGTAATGATTATTAACTTAGGGACATGGCAGCCAAAATGATATTTTGCTTTCTATTCTCTCTTTTTTTTCTGTGCATGGTAGGCAACAATCCACTTAGTTCAAGAGCTCAGCTTACTGAAGGAAGCCTTTCAGAAGGGTGTTGTGGGTACAGCTGCAGGCATTTCCACAGGTTTGATTACCATGCTATACACAGCCATAATAATAAACCTTGGCTACCCTTAGCTTGGCTACTATTTTAAATTCATAAGATCTGAATCCTAACTTTCAGCACAAAATATAACTGCAATTTAACAAGTCTTCTAAGCATGTAGTTGATCTTAAACACATTTCCTAAAAATTAATGTTATATCTTTTGCAGGGCTGAGCTTTTAAGACTTGATCTTAAGTCTTAAAACTTTAGACTTTAAGACTGATTTTTATCTGAAATGAATAAACCTCTCTACAATTCTTAATGTTTATTCTTCTTTTTCTTCTACTATTTGAAATAATTTCAAACAGGTTCAGCTTATTTTCCCGAAGACAGAAAGCTAATGAAATAATTGCTAGATTAACACGTATGTGGTTACACGTGTGTTTTACTGTTACTTTCATCTCCTTACAACTACTGAATTTTTCAGCCTCTTCCAATCAATGTGAGAAAAAAATAGTAATCTCAAAGATGAATTTTGAGACACTTTCTAAAATATATAGCTGGGTGGAGACAGAAACAGTGTCTTTCTCTTGGCCCAAGGGAGACTGCAGTATGAGCACCTGATACCCAAAAATATACCATAGAACTCAACTGTAGGACCCAAATTTATAGGAAATCATCTCTACTGTTACTTTTTTCTGTTGTTGTTGTTTGATTGGGTTCTAAGGATGACTGGATTTGGAAGGTGTTGGGGTGATGATAGCAGGTGTTTTCCATTTAGAGACTCCTAACAAAAACTAGACTATTTGAAGTTATTTCAGTCAAGTATGAAGAGATATATCAGTGGACTGTGCCTATGATATTACAATTTCTGGAAATAAATACTTTGCCAGGGATGATAAGTGATAAGGACGGGGAATAAAAAGAAGCAAATGTAAAACTGGGTTAGGAGAGTTTCTTCACAGAATGAAGTTCCAGTTTTGTTTCCTACTGTGTGGGTTTGTTACTTAGTTCTTTTAATTTAAAAATTTCTTATTACTTAATAGAGGTTAATTACCCCTTGTAATGCATGCCCCAATGCTGACTTCCATCCTGTCTTCTACTCTTTCAGCAAGAATATTAATGAATAGGGAGTCTAGATGTAATAGATGACTGAAGGCCCTGCTGCAAGCGTCTGGTTATATCTCCAGAGCCCAGTACTCTGAACAAGCCTACTTGGTACCAAAAGCACCACAGTCATTCTAATAAAATAGTCTTTCTGAGGTTAAATTACCCTCAGCAAGTGACTTGAAACTGTAGTACATATTATAGGCATATATCCTCAGTCAAGATAAGGATAACGATCTCTGGTTCCACAATTTATACTTTCTGTGACACCCTGGAATTTTGTCTCCTTTAAAAGGAGACAAAATGGCAGTTCTAATCTGACAGAATACACATGTTGATTGTGCTAGCCCCTGGATATAGGCTTTTAAATATGTACAGTATAAGAAGTATGTACAGTGTAAGAAACTTAACACAACCCTTTTTCTTTAAAGAAAGGTGATGGGTAAAGGAAGAATCCCATACACTGAAATGGAAACAAAAACCAGAAACCATATATTTCACATTTTAATTCTTTTTGGGGTGTGCTAGCACCACAATTTTCTAATACATATTTTAAAACTAATTAGAGCATATTGTTTATTTGTAGGCAGAATAAGAACCATTCATATTTCTTCTTGAGGTCACTATGTCTTCTGATCTCCATACGCTTATGAACATCTAGTGAAACACAGAATTACATTTTAATGTCAGGAAAACATAATCATGTCCAATAAAGCAAGATAGTATACACTAGTCCTCTTTATGGGTTCCTTTAAAGTGGGAGCTTTACAAATTCCTAACAAGAAGACTAGAAAACAAGAAGGATATCAAAGAATCACATAGAAGACAGATTTTCTTTACAAAATTAATGTAAGAAAGTGGCATTTATAACTGTTAATCCTATATTTCCCCTCCCCCTAACTAAATTCAGTCATCTATTTAACTCACACTTCAGAATTTGCATTTGAGCTTCATGGTAATAATAATAATCAAGTGAGATAAATCAAATTAATATCCTTGCAGATACAATTAGTTTAATAACTTTGCCATTTCCATTCCTTTTTCATCTGCATTATCACAATTTGATAACTGCAACAAACTTCTCTTTGTGCCCAGCACGGAGAGATTAGGATTTCTAATTTTACTGCTTAAATTGTCAAATCTTGCGTTATATAGCACCTTTATTGCAAAAGGAAGCCAGATGCTTTGATATAAAGAAGAATGACATTTCTCAGAGTTGATATGTATGTACTTTTGGTGTGGAACAGAAATCTTTCTCACAGACACCAGTAATATCATACAACCATTAAAACAGAATACCCAGAGAACCTGGATTAGCATATAGTAGTTTTTCTGTGATCTTGGGGCTTCCAGGAAATACAGGACATATACTTAAATGCAGATATGTGAATACTCATGTATATTCAGGAGTTTTGATGTTGATGCTTATAGACTCTTGCTGAGAGCTGCTCTGCTTTTATAGCCTGAATATTTAGGCTTTAGGTGAATGGAATACAGAAGGGCTGCAGAGGATAAATCTGCTTTTTAACCCGGGGCCACTGAGCAGGACCATGAAAGTCCTGTTGCAACATGGCCAACACTGCAGTTTCTATGCATTCTCTGTTCTGGAATTACTGGATTTGAGCGAGGACAACTCCAGCACTCTTCAAGATGATCTTCTTGAATTACGTGCCACAAAGAGCTCTTCTGTAATAATTTTTTATGTCCCAGTATGAACCAAACACCAATTGCATACATATGTATACACAGAAACACACCCTTTAAGGGACCTTAAAGATCATCTGGTTCCAACCTCCCCCCAGGAGACACTTCACACTAGACCAGGTTGCTCAAAGCCCCATCCAACCTGGCCTCAACCACTGCCAGGGATGTAGCAGCCACAGCTTCTCTGGGCAACCTGTGTCAGTATCTCACCACCCTCACAGTGAAGAACTTCTTCCTAATATCTAATCTAAATCTACCTTCTGTCAGTCTAAAGCCATTACCTCTTGTCCTATCATTGCATGCCGATGTAAAAAGCCCTTCTTGTTGGCTCTTTAGGTCCTGGAAGGCTGCTGTAAGGTCTCCCCTGAGCTTTCTCTTCTCCAGTCTAAACAACCCCAAAGACTTACCCCCTGTAGCATGCCAGGCTTCCAGCAAGTAAACTGATACAGCTGTAACCCTGTTCATTCCTCACTGCTGTATCTGGTGAGGTTTTCTCTCCTCATCTGATCTGATCTGGAAAACTCAGTCTCTACTCTCCCCTAGCCTACAAAGCCCCGTGCCAACACTGGTTTCTTTGGTTTTTTGTTTTGTTATTTTTTTCTTTTTTACCCTGAATTTCTGGTATCTGTCTTTGCCATCCATTTTCTGCAGCATGCAAGGACCCAAGTAGGATGTCCTTCTCAGCAGAAAGGACAGGTATCTGTGGGAGTTGTGCAGTGGTAATTGTGTTGGGTCAGCAATCTATTAACACTGGCAGTTTAAGACACTGTGTCCATAATTGTCCTATGTATGTTTACAGAAAAGATTAATATATACACATACAAACCTTTCAAGCCCATATGTGGGCTGGCTAATAGTTTACTAAGTGTTATCAGCTAGCTTAGTCCTCCCACTTATCCTTGCCCCCCCCCCCCCCCCCCCCTGCTGCTGAGTGTGCCTGGAGCAATTTGTAGTGGAAGGTTTATTCATTATATGAATAGGCAGGACTTTGGTCCTCAGGACAATTCAAGGTGTACAAGAAGGGAACAATCCATTTGAGGGGAAGAACTTCAATCCCTCACTCCATCCCAGACTTGTACATGACCTTGGCTAAATCTTATATACTTTGCTTTTCGCATATAGTCAGGCTCAGATCTGAAACGTGGCTGGCTCTGGGAGGGAAGTTGACAGATTTGAGTTAGGTGCCTAATGTATGGGAAAATTTAAGCACCTAAGACAGGGATTCCTTTCGTTTATGCCTCCATGTCAACTTATTAGAACAGTTAATTAAATCCTTTTCTTCTTTGAAGGTACAGAGAAAGGCTAGGGAGAGAAATAGTCCCCATCTTTTATATGGTGCTTGAGAAGTGAAAGCTTTCCATCAGGCAGTAGAAGACCTGGGTAGGCAGATTTTGTAGGTGTTTCCAAGTTTCTGTCTTGATAAAGCATAGCAAAGGCTCAAAATAAGTGGGAAAGTTAAAGTGATATAGAAGGTTGAACACACTGTGGTTTTCTTGTAATTAATTTCAATAGTTCTTCCTATGAGCACAGCTGTCACAATTTATTACTTTTGGTGTAAAAAAGGCTTTTTTTTTTTATTCAGCAGTGAAAGAGGGGGCATACAAAAATTACATACACACAAAATTACATTACTTTTGATACTAATATGATTCCAGAAACACTTGAATGTTGCTGTGTTCACGTACACACTGCTGAAATAGTTTTAGTTTCCTCAAGGCCCTCCTGAGGCTGCTCTGACAGGCTATTTAACTCTGCTGAGGTTGGTGACAGCTGAAGCTAAACACATTCAGCCTTTGCAGAAGAGTTTAAGCATGCCAGTAATGAGAGAAATGGAAAACAAAGAAGATTTGTAGATCTAAAAAAAAAGTAAATAAAATCCAGCCTTTAGGATTTTTTAAAAGGATCATTAATATCGTGGTTAAAGTTTCTCAGGACTTCTGGGTCTTCCTTTGCCAGATCCTCTTTCCTGTCTTTGGTCGTGGTGGCAGTTTGCTCCTTTTGTTGGTGTTGCTCATAACACCCAGTTTTAGACATCTCCTCTTCCTGTCCTTCCTCTGAGTTGCTTCTGTTCTCCATTCCTTCTTTAATTTGACACTTAAAATTATTAAGAGTTAATGGCTCAGGCAGGGGCTTCTATTAGGTTGCTGGGGGAAGACGTTCAAGGCCCCGAGGACTTGTGTCTGTCTCTCAGGCAGGGTCTCTTTTTGCATAAATTTATCCCCTGTTGAAAATAACAGTCAAAACAGAGTTCATAAATTAGTGATAATTCATAACTCTAATGGAAAAAATATTATCCAGGACATCACATAAGACCAAGAATTAAAATATGAGGAGTTTTCAAAACTCTCTGTAAGTTGGTGGTTGACTCTAGAATGAACTCCAGGGATGTCTGTGACTGGCTCCCTTCAAGGTCAAATACTACACTTATTTGATAAAATAAGCTCTGTGAATACATCTTGACTTTGCAAGTGTTTCAAAGCTTTAAGAAATGAATTTTTTTTAGCATGAGAGAAAAAATAATGTAACAGAATTACATTGGACACTGAATTTCTCATACCCTGATGGTGTGTGGCTTAGGCAAGTTACACTGTCCTCAAAAGGTAATAACATACGTTCACTGCTTCACACTGTGTGGTCATTCAATGTAATACATGTTCAAAAATGAGGAATGGTTTCATTGGTAGCTCAAGATTGTCCTGAAGAGGTTCAAAGCCATATGCTCCTCTCACTTGATCCCATGTGAACCTATTGATCTATATACAGCCTTTGAGCCTCAGTGGCCTGAGAGCATCAAGTGAGTCAATATGAAATTTATTTTTATTAGGATGTCACTCTTTTGGGACTTCTCTAAATGACTTTCCCCTGTATTTGACATGGTCTAAGAGGAAGGATATTTGAACAGTTACTCTGGATTGTCTAGCACAAGATAACTACTTACATGTTGTAACTTGATGGTAGACCTGAGATTTTTGATTTGGAAACAGTCACTGAAATTACTGTGTGTGACAGTCACTGTCTCTTAAGGTAAATGAGAGCAGTTAAGTGATAGCAGGTATTAAGTGGCAACTGATACAATAGGGTTGCTACTATAAACACTGGTAGCAGACCTTGGCAGCCTCAATTTTCTGGAAAACAGTCTCAGAACCTGAGGAATCTAATGAACAGAGAAGAGAATCAGCAGCCAAGAGAAAAACAAGCAGAAGGGACCAGAAAACAGATAGAGAAATATGTGTGGCATGGCTGAAGGAAAACCAAAGGGGGAAAAAGAATCTTTGGGGGCAGAATGATTGTTAAAAAGACAGGTTTAGAATAATGAAAGAAGGAAAAAAAAAAACCCTGCAAACCAAGCATTCTACTATTCCTGTCATATTAGGGACTTGTGCTTGTTCCTGATAAGGAAAATGGGTTGCACTGGAGCAGTCACAGACTTTCTCATCTATTTATCCCCATAACGAAACACTTGAGAAAACCCCAAATATCTGGTTAACTATGTGGACAAGAAGAATAAGGGTATAAAAGAGAGAACAATATTTCCAGCTGTGGAATTTTCTAGATAGGCAGTGAAATGCGTTGTTCAGCTGAGTTTTGCATGAGAAATACATTTATGTTGCATTTCTAATGCAAATTGCCTGTATTTTGCATGGACAGAATGAATCCTTGCTGGCTTGATCTTCAGCTTTTCAAATCAATAGAAAGACTCTAATGTATTTTCAATAGACTTTGGAGCAGGCCCTTCCTCCCATGCACTCAAAATGATTTACAATCAATTTATGGCAAGAATACACTTCAGAAAGCCTGAAATCTACAAATATGCAGTTTCATGGGGAAGCTAGCATCAATCGCCTAAAAATAGTCTCAATTTCAATATACTGATCCAGATGCCCGCATGTGAAGAATTTACTCTCTGTGCATATGCTATCTAGCTTTTAGTGGCTTGAGCAAAAGAGGCAGAAGACTATGTTTAAGGAAGAGATGACAAGTGCCTCTTTTTATCAAATGTTCTCTGCACCAAAATGGAAATACTCAAGGAGTTCATTTTGATGACATGCTATTTCTTCCCCCCCAGTGACTTGTCAGGCAACTGATTCCAGAATTGTTATAGAGAAATGGATCAGCCACTTGCATTCATGCAGACAGTCTGTTCTATATGGTCTGTTCTAATGCAGTGGCTTGGTTTTTATCCCCCTGGCTGTATCTGTGCCTTACGAGTTGGGATATTTTGCAGCTCCTGGCTGTGGAGGCATGCACCAGCAGTGTCCCAGCTCCTTGCTGAGCTAAACCTTAGAAGAAATACCTTCCTCCCTTTGCGCCTCAGTGTCCATGAAAAAAACCCATAAATGAATAATTCACATGCACTGGCTGGAAGGGGAGACATGGTTTACACTAAGAGATCCACCAATCTGAGCAATCAGGGGATGAGGAGAGAAGGTGTTTTGCAGAGTTCATGCCCCCAGTGATATAGACTTATAACACTAAATTGGGGAATAGAGCATATATGCTAAACCCTTCAGTGTTCCCAGTATTTAGAAAGAGGGGAGAGCCTGAAAGAGCCAGTGAGCAGGATGAACTAATAGAAGATGGACTAGCAAATCCCAAAAGGTACAGAATATTTTGTAGTTCAAAAGTCGGATAAGACAAGATGATTAGGAAAGAAGATTTATCACTCTGAGGGGGCAGATGGGGGAGTAGAGAAAGGACAATAGGCAGTTCAGAGTTGAAAACTACCTGGAGCAGTCTGTGAATAGAAGAGGAGAAAATGGGTGAGGATGACGGATTAGTATTCTGCCTTAGCAGCTGATAATTTACTGTTTCGCATCTGACTCCTTGCAGTGTGAAGTAATGGAATTTGGGGAGTCCTGATTGGGGTTGAAAGGTGTCGTGGGAGTCTTGTGTTCCAGCAGTGCTTTTGTTTGCTGTGCGAGTTAAAGCAAATTGTGTCAAATCCGTACTATGATGGTTTTGATGGGACAGCAGGAAAACTGGTGGAGATACTGATTAAAAGGCCCCTGGCAGATTTAACTATTCCCTATTTAGTATTGTAAGAAAATTGCAATCAACCTTGTAACACCTTTACAGAGCACCTAGCTCAGGGATGAACAGGCAAAAGGAGAAAAGTCTTGGTACACAACTAACAATCTGTGTTAGTCAAACAGTTAATCCTAAAGTAGTCATGAGACAGAACAATGCTGGAAATCTTAACCCTGCTAAAGCAAACAGCAAAGCTCTGGACAGAGTCACCCCCACCAAGACTGTAAGAGAGAATTATGCATTTCATTGTGAAATGCCTGCTACGAGGGCTTGGCACCATGAGTATTTGTGCAGACTCCTTTGTATCAGACCTCTAGAAAGCAACTCTGTTGATAAAGGAGGATGCCCAGAATGATGATGAGATTTGCAGTGAAGATACTGTACACTCACTTGGGTACCTGACAGTGCAGCCAGCGAGAAAGCTGTACTTTGGAAGCCAATGCAGTGACCATTTTATCCCTTGCAAATGATAGGAAAATACTTTTCCCCTCCTTTTATTTTGTTGATATAAACCCAGGATTTCCAAACAGTTTCAACCCAAAAAAATAAAGCTGAAATATACCCAGGCATTTGTATACCACTGCAAAAACTGCCAGCATCCTACTGCTATAGACAGGGATCTCATTGAGTCAGTGGAGAACAGAGCCAGCACCTGGTGTGAATTCATCTGCCAGCAAGGGCTTCCTAGAATGACTTCCTGCTTTTTCTCTCCCTCTGTCTCTGTTTTAAACCACTCCCCACCATCTCCACCAACTGTTGATTAAGAATTGTCACTGTTTACAGCCTCATCCCTCCAGACTGTGGAAGAAGTACATGAGGAGATTGCTTCCAGCCCACAGGCTTTGTGCTCCCTGGCATTTGCCAACTCCTGCTGTAGAATTGTAACCTGCAAAGAATACAAAACTTTGCGTAGGGCCGGGGTCTTAGTGGGATTACCCAGAGATTGCAGCTTGGTCTATGAAAGGAATAGAGACAGATACATAAAAAATAAAATATTGAGGGAATAACTGTGTATTTACACAAAGTGAGGCTTTTTCTGAGTATCCTTTCTTTCACCAGAGTAGAATTTTAACAGTGCTGTTCTTATGTCAGCAAGAACATAACTCCTAGAAAAGAAATACATTGGAGATGGATTTTTCTGCCTATCATTTTTGCTCTTATTTTTACATCCCATTTCATCCCTAAATGTGTTGCTTCTAGGAACTGCATGCTGGCATACGCTGCCTCACAAATGCATGTTTAGATACTGATAGTTCAGCTCTGGACTCTTCTTCCAGACCAGATGTTCTGCTTCTCCCTGGTAATGGTTAACATGACGCTACCTCATTATACACCTCTCTGGAAATTATGCCAGTGCTACTTCAGCATCAGCCAAGAGCTATGCAGAATCAATGAGACAGCTGGCTCCCTCCCCAGGGATGGAACGCTTTGCCTTTTGGATTCAGTCAGTCACTGTGAGCTGAGATCCAGGATGCCGTGAATGATTTTTTTGTACACAGGTGAGAACAAAAGGGCTTTGAAAACCCATTTCAATATAATCTGGGGATGTGGGGCTCAGTTGATTAAAAAAAAAAAAAAGTACATATGCACAGTCCAGTTGCATTTTCATCTTAATTGATTTTTGTATGAGATGGAGAAGAGAATTTTGTTGAACAAAAGCGTTCATAGAAATCTTTTCTTTACATACCATTAAGTAAGTAGATTTTTGCATGCACAACAGCTGTGTTGTGTTTGCAAAAATCAAATAATTCCCTTATAAAGCTCACAAAGTGTAAATTGATCTCTTTGATCTTGACTGCAACATATGCTAATCCTCAAATATCCAGGGAAGAAGCGAATGAGATAATGCAAACAAAATAAACACCTGGTTAATAGAAAGCATTTGTAAACTAGGGCTTGGGCTAGTCCAGTCTGTAGTTAGTATATTTACTTTTGGGGGGAAAAAATATGGGAAAAAGGAAGTTAAGACTTTGAAAGGAGAGTTTAAACAGAAAGAATTTGGGTTTATTCTGTGAAGTCTAATTAAGCCTCAAGTTGGAAAATTCTCCTGAAAATAAATGAGAATGGACTGCACTTAATTTTCTTTCTACAGTGTGTATACCTACTTTCACAGAGGAACTTGACAAAACCCATCAAGAGTAAAGCAGTCCATTTCTACAAACACTGTATAACTAAAGCAGACTGTAGTACTCTCAAGGTCATTCCTAGCTTATGACACTGCCTAGCTGATTTACTCTCTATTTTTTACTACATTCCCTTACTTTTGACACTGTATTTAATTTAGGACTAGAAGGTTAGGGACTGTTCTTTGTTGCTACTTGAAAGTTTCTCAGTCATGCTGGATGCTGCCAGAAACAAATATTAATCATAGCCATTATCCTTCCAAGGCAGTTGATCCTCCAGTCTAGTAACTAGAGATGTTTCCAATGCCTCTCTCTACCAGGACTGCGTGGAATAACATATAACCATGCCCTGTCTTTGCTAAGTTTGTTGAAAACAGTGTTAACACCTCATTTTAAACACATTCCTTCATTTCACCTCACGGGTTTGATTTTTCTTGGATGGCAAGTCTCCAGGCCTGCAAAACTCAGTGAAATACAAATGAAAGTGAAAGGTACCAATGAAAACCAGGCGTCTGCCATCTTTTTCATGAGGAATTGAACTAGCTGTGTGATTGCTGACAGACATCTCTCTGTGTTTCTTTTTCTTCTTCCTCTGGTATTCAAAGCAAGAGCTAGTTTGACTGAATAGAAAGAAATACAGCTGAGTCACATGTCTTCAAAGTGGCTGCAGGAAAAGACCTGAAAACACATTAATACAACAGCCATCTTTCGCAGTAGTTTTTATATGTCCTGTAGAGATCATGCCTGGCAGAGAGAGCTATTTCCTTTAAAGAAAAGCACTGTAGTTGGTTTTTCTTTCCTGTCTGGATTATATTTCAATTTCTTTTACTTTGCTTAATCAAGCCAACTTTTTTTTTTGGGGGGGGGGGAGGGGGGGGCTGGTACTAGATGATCTTAAGGTCCTTTCCAACCCTAACTATTCTATTCTATGATTCTTATCTCAAAAAATAAAGGAAGCTGGAATGTCAAGAAAAATAATGATGATCTTAATTAATTGCAGTCAAGATTTGTCAATTCCTTGCAAATATACAGGTTGTCTGTATACCCATGGGGCTTTTAACCTCAATCCTTCTTTAAAAAAAAGAAAAAGAAAAAGAGAAAAGTCTAAACTTCACTACATTCCTGTGAGGCAGGTAAATCTTTGCATAAAAGGATTATTTCGCCCTTTACTGAGATACAGTCACCTCCAGGGTGAAACACTGTGGTTGTTTAACTGCCTGTAGCCGCACAGCACAAGAAGTGAGGGGAAAAGAAATAAAAACCATCCCATCCAATTTTATTTTAAGGAGAAAATAAATAGGTGGAATGTAAGGTTCACAGCTGGGATTTCACCAGAGTAGAGGAAATAGCACACCAAAGAGAAAAGTGGCACAGACTGCAAGTAGGTGTAAAACTTGCAGGTTTACACTTTATAAGGGAGACAGAATCCTCTGCAGATCATTGCTCCTCACATCGTCCTGCAATATCAACCCAAGAATTAGTGTTAGAGAGGAAGACGTAAGCTTCCAAACTGCCATTATTCCTTCCTGAGGAATCTGGATACTCCTTAGAGGTTTGCTATGCAAATACCACCTGTGCATCACTGATGAGTTAAGATGTGCAAGATGGCAGGTTGCAGCAGATGTTTGAATGTGGCATAGCAGAAAGATACCAGGGAAAAGGTTGTCTACTGAAAAGGTTTATTTACTTTCCCTAGAGCCTCACAACCCGTATCTGCCTGTTTATCCATTGTTCTGTAGTGACTAGAAATGTTTAGATGTCTTAGAATCATTTAACAATTTTCCCCATCTGGGAATGGGCTCTTGTGCTTGAGGATGGAGAAATGAGAAATGACACTTTACAGCCTCGAAGAGGCCCAAAGATGTAAGTAACAGCAAAAGTATAAGTAGCAGCAATGTGTACAAGAGTATATAGTTTGGTCATGTTTCACTGAAAGTGGAAGAAGCTGGAAGGATGGAAGATGAAGGCAAAGTATAAACACTTATTGTATTTGGGCTGTGCTTGTATTTCTTGACAGTTACCATGAAGGTGTGGCTGCAGAGCAGTTACTTGGTGCTGCAAAAGAGAGAAATAGCTGTGTCCATAAGCAGGATCTTTCTGATGAGGAGGGCCAGATTGGTGACAATGCAGTGGGAGGGTGCAGGAGAGCAGAAACAACCAAACAAACCCTGCCACTATTAGAACCAGAAGTGTTTGATTTAAAGAAAATCAAATTGTGTTCTTGTGAAAAGGAAGTGAGGAGACAGAATGTTTTATTCTTACTTGTATCCTTTTCTTCCACTGGATGTGTACATGCTTCTTTATCCTTGAATGGTATATTCCTTCAGTAAGTGGTAAAGCAGTGTTTTGGACACATAGAATGAAGGATGAAACCCATTAATGGAAACTCCACTTTGTACCTTTTCTTTTTTATTCAGTTTGAAAGGAAACCAAATGACTTTTTCTGTAAATGATTTGTCAGGAACCACAACAGCAATGTTCAGAGCTTGAATGACCTCTTTTTCTACACACACTTTCTATAAATTGTGCATTTATTCCTAACTTCCCCAGGTAAACCTAGCAATCTGCTGTACTGTTGATGGGTGGCCTTCATGCTGCCATGTCAAGTTACAGCTGTTTCCAAGCTAACCCAGGACATTCCTCTTATGTTAGGAAGTCTGTGGGGCTGTGGGGGACCCTGGTGAGAAGGTGTGTGTTGATCGCACATGTGGTTTCTATTTGTTCTCAGCTAGAGGAAATTATTTTAAACAGCCTTTTGTGCCTTGCTTTGTGTTGATAGGGCATAAAGCTGACAAATGTTCTGCAGTTTAAAGAGGACAGCAGCACTGGTAACTGTGGAGATTTCCAATAGATATTGATTTCTGAGTAACATAGAGAAGAATCAGTGTTACTTTTTTCTGGTCAAAAGAAGTGGGAACTGAAGTATCCATTGGGTGAAGAAAGTAAAGACCTTTGAAAATCCAGGCCAAAAGATGTTGATCAAGTCAGTCTGTGTGCTGCAGAGGAGCATTCAGCTGGGAGCCATGTCAGCAGCTCCCAGAGAAGTGCTGCTAACTGCCCTAATCCAAAGTCAGTCCTGTGACAACAGAACATGGCGATGGCTACCTCTGACTCCACTTCAGCAAAGCAAGCAGAGCTAGGAGAAGCAATGGCCAACTTGCCTTCCATGATCAGCAGTGAAGGCCTTCACCTTGCCTACAAAGTGAGAAGCAGTCTGAGATTTTCCAGGAAAAAGGGGGGACAGGGAATGAACAGTTTCTATTCAGAAAGGAACAGAGATGTGGCCTTTAAGCAGAGACAACACCATGTTTAAATGGTAGAGTGTCCAAGATGTACAGTTTTCACAGGCCTGCCGAAATTTGGAAGCTAAAGATGTGAAAAATTACGTGTACCTGTAATTCAATTTCAGTTTTGTAAACTGGAAATTAGTGATGATACCATAGCCATGGAAAGGTCTCCAGCAACTGGCAGTGTAAAAAGAATAACCTAGCAGTCTTTCCTTTTATTTCATAAATGACGAGATCTATCATACTATTCTGTAATAGATAGATAGAATACTTGTTTTGAGTCCATGATCAAAGGGGGGTTCAGAGACCCCAGAGGGGATTCTTAAAATCCAGGAGCTGAGACAGTGAGAAAGGAGTCAGTTCTCTGCATGAGAAACTAAAATGATTTCAATGGAGTTTTGCAGAATATAGACCAAGCTGGTATCTCCTACAATTTAGTCAAGTGATGCCTGGACCCAATGTGAATCAAATCTCACAATTTCTTTGATGTATATTCCTATCTCCTTCTCTGCTTTCCTACTGTGTGAGCTTCTTTATCTTCTACTCTGGTACTTTGCTTGCTTTCTCTTTAGAGAGAGAGAGGAAAATGGTCTGAGGACTTATTACTTTATCCCCAAGGCAACACTGGAATGAAGACAAGGAACATCATTGTGGAAAGACAGTAAAATGATGGGATGCAATGAGAAATACACTCAGGGAATGCCAGCTAATGCTCACAGCCCTCTCAAGATAGTTGTAGCACAGAGCATCTTGCATTTGTCAGAACCAATCATCCTGAAATCATTATGGTACTTAACAAAGAGTTTATAGCTATGCATATTTTACTATATGCTCAAAAAGTAATGCAGAAAGAAGTAACGCAAAGGCAAATTAAATTTCTGATTAATATCAATAAAAACCTAAAAAAGTTAAATAGGGCTGTGGATAACCTGAGTTGTAATTTCATGAGTGTCACTTACTTGAGATAACCAGGACTCCCTTCTAAAAAAGGTCTTCTGAAGCATATTGACCAAATATTACTTTATTAGGAGCTTTACAGGTGACTTGATACTGCTTAGTTGCTCCTCTGTAATTGCACACCTACTCAGGGAAGCCAAACAGGCACTGTCTTCAAAAGGTGTAATATGGAAGAATGCTATGATTTGGTAGCCTGGACCTAAAGGGAAAAGGCTCAGCAGAGTCACACTCAATATGCTCAGGACAGAATGTCTTACATCTACACAAAGTGTCCTGGGTTCAGCAGTAGCAGTCATTTTTGTCCTTCTTAGTAGCTGGTGCAGTGCTGTGTTTTTGACTTTCAGCCTGGGAACAGCGCTGATAACACCAATGGTTTCAGTTGCTGCTCAGTAATGTTTAGTCTGAGCAAGGACTTCCTGAGCCTCATGCTCTGCCAGGGAGGAGGAAAAGCCGGGAGGAAGCAGAGACAGGGCACCTGACCCAAACTGACCAAAGGGGTATTCCATACCACGGCACGTCATGCCCACTATGCAAACTGGGGGACAGTAACCTGGAAGGGTGAGATCACTGCTCGGGCTGGGTATTGGTTGGTGGGTGGTGAGCAGTTGTATTCTCTTCCCTTGTTATTTCCCTTATCATTATTATTATTGGTGGTAGCAGCAGTGGTTTGTGTTATACCTTGGTTACTGGACTGTTTTTATCTCAACCCATGGGAGTTACATTCTTCTGATTCTCCTCCCCATCCCTCTGGGAGCAGGGGGGAGGAAGGGTGGGAGTGAGCGAACGGCTGCGTGGTACTGACTTACCAGCTGGGTTTAAACCGCAACACAAAGATAACCAAGGGGTATTTCAGATTATTTCTAAATTGGAAGCACCACTGGAAGCTAGAGGATGAAAAGTACATTGGTTTCAGT
Organism: Myiopsitta monachus; assembly: GCA_017639245.1. Lineage (NCBI taxonomy): Eukaryota > Metazoa > Chordata > Aves > Psittaciformes > Psittacidae > Myiopsitta > Myiopsitta monachus. Next base: position 6,852,940 of record CM029919.1, read on the forward strand.
CCTGTGAAGGACAAAAAGAGTCTCATCACCCTTTCGGTACAACACAGAAGTAGCTAACTGACACAATTAATACATTTGCTATAAGGTGCAAGTGCTGGTGACATTTCTGTGTTTTCTTCCTATTATTATTCAGAGCCACACTACCCAGCAGCTGCATCTTCCATAGAGTCCAGCTGAGGCTCAGCACTATGAACTAATCTCACTGCGCCTTCAGGCATAATTTTAGCTAGCATCGCTCATTCTTTTAGCTTAGCTAAAACAGAAGACTGTCTTCAGAGTCTGGCTAGCCTGTTTTATGTGGGCAGGAACATGCAAGCAAACTTAGACTCACAAAGAGCTACCTGACTAAGTGACAGGATCCACACATATTGAAGCACCTGCTGTTCTGGCAGCCCCTCCTACAGGATGAAAGGGAGAGGGGCTTGTTTCAGTCAGACTTTGCAGCTCTGAGGTTTGGGTAGAGGTGGGCAAGAGAAAAGGGCAGTCTGCAGGCTGCCCTAGGCAGTCTGTATCCCCAGTCAGGATTTTACATCCTGGCAGTTCTTCTCCTGTGTTCATTCCCCACTCATCTGCTCACATAGCTGCTTGATTGAGCTTACCTGCCAATGCCTCACATTTTTACCACTGAGCTTATCTAGGAGGCAATACTGCCATTTACAAAACTTTGCTTATTCCAAAGATATTTACATTATATTTCTCTCACTACTTTTTTTACTTTTACTTTCTTACTCTTACTCTCCTACTGCTTACTACTCTTGCTCTTCTCTTTGATTAGAATTTAAGTGAAATTCAGGCAAACACCGCAGTAGCAGCCCTTGTAGCAAGATTTTGAGCTACATCTTAACCCATGTGGTTGCCTGCCAGTTCCCTAAGGCATTTTTCAGTAGCCTGGCATAACCTTTTTCCATGGTTCCACAGAACTTCAGACTCCAAGCCAACATCTCTCCTCACTACCAGCAGCATTGGAGACAAGCTGCACACCCAGCCACATCTTTTACTAAGCCACCAACACCCTTCCGCAGGCTGGCCTACCAGTAGTGGTGGGTTGAATGACTTGGGGTTTTGGGAACATGGAACAAACTCTTGCCACTTGATGTCTCACAGCTCTTGATTTCTCGCAGCTTTCTCTATGGCTGCTTTTGCAGTGTACTCTGATGAACAGGCAATGTTTTTAAAAGGGCATAGAGTGGCAGACACTTTCCTACTGCTCACTAGTTCTTTGAGAAGTTTGGCAGCAATTCCGTACACGTTCTAGTCTTTTCATTCACTCTTTTTTACCCTGTTTCTTCTTGAGTAATGTCACTTTCATAGAGTCTTTCACTAGCAGCTCATCTAGCATCAGCTGATACATAGTACAACATTTCCATTTTCAAGAACCCGTTGCTGCACATAATAGGAATCCTTTCATCACATAACATTCTCTTTCATCTTTGTCAGTCATTGATTCCAGACCAGTGACCTTTTCACTTCTCTTTACAATGACCCTGTTTACAGTCATAAACCATTCCTTGCTTTCATCTCACCTCATCCATTTCTAATCTCTTCCCTTGCAAGGGCACTGTTACATCACATCACTGCATTGTTACCTCTTTATTTGGAACTGGTCTTATAACTCTCTTTTCTTTTCCTTTCACACCTGCACAGTGGTACCTACAGTAGGATCATAGATTCATAGAGTGGTTTGGGCTGGAAAAGACCTTAAAGATCATTTAGTTCCAATCCCCCTGCCATGGGCAGGGACAACTTCCACGGGCAGGGACACCTTCCACTAGACCAGGTTGCTCTAAGAACCATTCTACCTGTCCTTGAACACTTTCAGGGGTGGCACAGCCACAGCTTCTCTGGGCAATCTGTGCCAGTGTCTCACCACCCTCACAGAAAAGAATTTCTTCCTAATGTCCTACTTAAATCTACCCTCTTTCAGTTTAAATTCATTCCCCCTTGTCCTGCCACTAGACAACCTTGTAAAAAGTCCCTCTCCAGATTTCTTCTAGGCCCCTTTTAGGTACTGGAAGGCTGCTGTATGGTCTACCCTGAGCCTTCTCTTCTCCAGGCTGAACAAATCCAACTCTCTTAGCCTGTCTTCATTGGAGAGGTGCTCCAGCCCTCTGATCATCTTCATAACCTCCTCTGGACTCACTCAAGTAGCTCCACATCCCTCTTGTCTTGGGGGCTCCATAGCTGAATGCAGTACTCCAGTCTGGGGTCTCATGATAGCAGAGTAGAGGGGGAGAATGACCTCCCTCTGCCTGCTGGTAATGTTTCTTTTGATGCAGCCCAGGATACTGTGTTCTTTCTGGGCTGCAAGCACACACTGGTGGCTCATGTGGAGCTTCTCATCAGCCAACCCCTCAAGTCCTTCTCCTCAGGTCTGCTGTGAATCCAGTCTCTGCTCAACTGTATTTGTGCTCGGGATTGGCTTGACCCAGGTGTAGGACCTTGCACTTGTTTTGGCTGAACTTCATGAAGTTGGCATTGGCCCATCTCTCAAGAGTGTCAAGGTCCCTCTGGATAGCTTCCTTTCCTTCCAGCATTTTGACCGCACCACCCAGCTTGGTGTTTGTCAAGCTTCCCAACTTGGAAAATTCAGAGTCTTGGCAGTTCTCCCAGTGAGAAAACACAAAGTTAGGACAAGTGAAGCTCAGCCACTATCGTACTACTGCTGCAGATTATTGTTACAGTATTTGATCCAGTGAGATTCTTTCAAATTCTTTTGCAGTGGTCTCTCAAACATGCCAGTTCAATTTTGTCTAAGTGCTGAATACAGCTGTGACTTCTTACTTTTCCTTTCAGTCATAAGCTCTATGTCACACATTTTTGTATGGCAAAAAGAAGATTTCTGACTGAAGAGCAGCTCAGCGTGTTTTTCCTGTAATTAACACAGGAGAAAACTCAAATCTTGGTTCAGAAGTGCTTGATTGGTTTCAAACACAGGGATGTTCTGACAGCTGGGTATCCAGTGGGAATTTTGGATAAGAAATAGACAGAAATGGAGTAAGTTTTCATCAAGCCTTTGCTAATGAGGACAATGGATGAGTGAAGCAGGCAGCATATAACTCAGCCAAATGGTACACAAGTCTTTTATTTGTAAGCTTGCTTATTAGCAGCAGGAAAACTTGAAAGGAGCATTGCCAGCAGAGCTACACAGTGAATATTAATCTCTCTGGAAGAGGACAAATGCTATCTAAATTTCAGTTGCTGCTCCAACACACTGATTTTTGCTGTGTTCAGGCTGTTTATCATGGCATCCATTTAGTTTGATGCCCACTAAGGCATCTTAGTATAAGAGAGACATGAAGGATCTAAAACAGAAATCCAGAAATTAGGGACTTCCAGATACTGGTTTGCTGTGCAGTCAAAGGTGGCATCTAGAGTAGGTGTATGACTACACTATTCATCCACTTAAATCTTTGTTTTAAATGCTGAATGGGAAATTGTATTGCATAGAATTACAATGGCAAAGGTATCCCTGAAGTCTTTGTGTATTAGATTATCAATTTATTTTTAACTGGGGTGGCTGAGGTGTGATTTTCAGCAGAATAGATCACTATTCCAGGTAGCTTATAAAAAAGCTGCTTGTTTACATGAAGCAGCATGTGGACAATTCCACTGCTGAAAGCACCTCATCTGTGTTTGAAAGTAACTGCTTCTCCCTGACAGTACGTGTTCCTGATTCATGCCATATATACACAGTGTTAATATTATGTTGACGCCTGTATCTGAGCAAGAGCTTTCCATTGTCCTGTAGCTGGTGACTGCTTAACATTCATATGGAGAAAAAGCAAAAGGCTTTGAAGTTTGACCTTCAAAAGTGATTTCAGGTTGGTATCAGGGTTTTTTGTGTGTTTGTTGGTTTGTTTGTTTGTTTTTGCTTATGTTTTTTTACAAACCAGCTTCTGATTTTGACCATTAATCAATTTGGATGTATCTGGAAGCAAAGTCAGGCAAGGGGTTGCCTAGATGTAATTTAAATTCCAGCAAATTAGAGAACACAAGAAATGGGTTTAATTCCAACTTGACTTGTCTGAGAAACTACAATCTAATCTATGTTGCCCCTCCTTCAACCAATGGAGAAAGATGGCATCTTCAAAATGCCACATGCTGTTACTAAAGTAGGTGCCTAATTGGTGCCAAGAAGCTAAATCAAATGTCAAAGTACTCTGAAGCTCTCTGGAGTTTCCTACCCTGGTCCTTTGACTGTGAAGTCTAGACAAATAGCGAAGGCTACTGACGAAATTTTTGATGGTTACACGTAAGTGTGATGAGTCCCTATTGGCAATGATAGCTATGAAAATACTGCCCAAACTAGATCTGTTCTGTGTGTTTGGCTGTCTGTACTGATTAACACTGTTTAAGAGTGAGGGATCAACTGAGCAATCCTTGTGAGAGTAAATGCTCCTGGTTCATGCCCAAAGTGCACAGGGAAATGTGAAGAATGTGAAGCATTTTGCTTTGTGCTGCAAGCTCAGCAAAACCTTTGGAAATTTTATCCTTAGCAGGATCTATTGGCATAAGGATGTACCGAATTACTTCTTTCAACAAGGACAAACCATAGTTTAACCTTAAGACTGGCGCTAGTCTTAGCTTTATGTTGAATAAACTAGAGTTCATTTTTCTACTGAGGTTAGAGCATAATCAAGCCCTTACATTTTTCAGCTTGCAATTCCTTTGTGTAATCAAACTTCTCTGCTTCAGTCTTGTTATGAGAATGAGTTGTTTAATATTTGTGAATCTCTGTACACACTGAATAGTAAAACATATGAACACCTTTCACTGTATTTAAGGTCTGCTAAAATACTGGCATATCACACACATAAACATGTGGAAAACTCAGTCAGTTGTGGCTGCAGCTGCATCCTGAAGGCTATATTTTCCCACAGATTACCTCTGCAGAGGATTCCATGTTTTCCATAAATAGGTAAATAAATAAAATCCAGATGGTACTATAGTTAATCTGAAGTGTAGATACAATTTTGTTCATAGCACGTTTGCCCAGTCAGCAGGATTTTAGAAAGATGCTGTGCCAGGAGCAATAGATAATGGTCCGTGGTGAAACATACAAAGATAGAAAAGTACTGTTTGTCTGCTTTGGCTCCTCCCTGGAGAGTCCTGCTTTGGCTGCTCCCCGGAAAGTCCAGCTTTTGCTCCTCCCTGGAAAGTTCCACTTTAGAACTTGCTGGAAAAGTCTTGACCCTTGGAGACCTTTCTAGATGTTACTAGCCACTCTTCCGACATAGGCTGGCCCCCTGTGTCAGAATGAGAGTGCATTTTTGTTCAGTATAAGAGCCCGAGCCTCATGCGATGTGGAGGATGAAGAACTTTGTGCCATCCAGGTCAACGTTGCCTCTGCGGGGACGCCCGCTATGGTAGAGCCTGCCTTCTCGCACTGCGATGACGATCCTAAGAGCTGGTTTCCTGATCGTCTTCACAGGGTCCTTGGGGTCAGTATGGTATACTCTCTTCAGAAATATCCTTTACTATCTCTATATTTTCCTATATTAATAAACTAGTTGAGAGCTCTCTATTTGTCTCTCGTTTTCTCTCACCTGGAATCCTCAAACTCTGGAACAGATGCTCAGGTTTCCTTTGCTAAGAAGACTTCTGGGTTTACAGAGTGGTCCACGCAGTGTCCTGAAGAGGCAGAAATACTCACTACAGAAACTACAGCAGCTGGGTGGAGCAAATAGCATGAAACCAATTTTGTCTGGGAATCTTACATTTTACAGCACCTCAGGAAAACGTGATATAATTTCTTCATACATAGACAGTTTTGTAGTGAAGACTTCTTCAGACACTTGTTTTCAGTTATCTTAGATAGCTGTACATGTCTATACCTGCCAGACACAGCTGGTCACATGCCTGCAGGAATATAAACTGTGACTCTGAAAACATTTAAATATGTGCCTAATTTAAAGAGCGCTAATAATACCATCGATGCAATGATACTGCTTAAGTGAGCAGAATTAAAGCAGGTGTTTAAATGCCCTAGATTAAAAAGGGATCTGGAAAGCTCTCTTCACATAGAGTTGTACTAAAGAATTATATGTTCTGAGAGAATCTGCAGAAACATCGCAGAACTGCCCACCAGCATTGCACGCAGGGTCACAGCAAACCCCACAGGGACAGCGAGCAACATTTACCTACAAATCTTCAAAACCAAAGTGCTACAATCAGCCTTGTCTCCTCCCATAGGTTATTGATTGTATTACTTTTCCAGCTCTCTGTAAATGGATTGATGGAGTTTTGGTTCTGGGAGCTGAGCTGTGTGTCAGCTGTATGCGATACTGCAGACTAATCGCTGCACACAAAATTATAACACGCAATTAAACTTTGAATGCAATATTAAAATGATGAGTTGCTTTGGTGTTTGTTGTTTTTTTTTCTGTTTTGGAAAGCTGTTTTATTTTCACAGTGCTCTCCTGTGCTCACATATTTCTTCCTTTTTTCTTTGCAACAGTGGCTTTTGAGATGAGGCCTGAATCCTGCTGTAGTGGAATCTTTTCTTATACACTTTGCATTAGCAATTTCCTGCTTCACTGCTCCTGCACTATGAGACAAGCTTTAAGATTTAGTGATCATATAGCAGAGTTGAATAACAGCACTTCCATTTCCTTTTACAAAAATTGGCATCTCTCTTGCCTTCAGAGAGCCTGAGACAACCAGATGCACCTAAACAAAAAATTGCAAGAGAGAAAGGAAAAAAGTGGCATCAGACTTCTTCACAATGGCTCTTACGCACCTGTATTTTTAGGAATATAAGAACAAGCAAGTTGATGCACTTGCATTCAAAGAGAATTTTTTCAGCCATAGTAGTTCAGCAAAAAGAACCACTGGGTTCTTTATAATGCCCACCATTGGGTAGGGGTTGTCTGCTTTTTTCGATCCTACCTTACTAGGGGAGGAATACAGGAGAGTGGTAGTGCCCTTCATCTCTCCTGTCTGGTAATTCACTGTAGCCGTGCGTTTTTGCCTTTTACTTAGGTTTTAAGTGTGGGGAAGCTTTTTATGGCTCCTGGAGACTGCCGGTTCAACAGATGCTTTCTGAGCCAGGGAGCTGCTGTTGAAGGCCTCTCCTTGTGAGGAATGGACTTGGTGATTCAAGTGGTTTCTTCCAGTCATGTTTTGCACACCTATAGCTACTATAGTATAAGGATGACTTGACAGATAAAAGTCTGTTTTGCCTGAAAGTCTGACTCTGACAGTAAATACTGAAAGAAAGTGTATAAGAATGAAGTTTCTCAGCTTCACTTTCCCAGCAATTTAAACACTGTCTGACCTAGAAGGGTGCAGCTGGGCTATTGTCATTATTTAACAGCACCTGGTGACTCTATCTTCCATAAAGCTGTCTCTTTTTCAGTCTTTTCAGGTGTGCATCCTGCACATCCTTTGGTGAGCTCCAGAATTCACTTACGTCTTGACCTTCACTTGTCTTTAAAAATACTACCTTCTCAGTTCACTGGGTGAGCATTTCTTCTTGTACTGGAGTGCAAATACATTGCTTACTTGCCTTCTGCCCATCATTTTGTTCATTTGCTGTTGGTTTAGCTAGTAGAGTAGGTGGTTTATATAGCCTTTCCTTACGTAGAAGCTGTAACAAAGTGGTGACCTTATATTTCTCTGCAGCTTTCCTACTTCTATTAAAGCCATTTGCAGAGAGGGTGAGCAGACCCATGCGCAGCCAATGATGTTGACATAGTAACCATTTGTGAGTAATGTACTTGTGTTTTCTGACTTCTTTGTTCTTTATTTTTTTAAAAAACTCTTAAGATCTATTTGTCCACACGGTTTTCACTGACCGTTAAACTGAACATTCCACACACCTCTTTCCTGAGTGGAAATAGCTAGTTTAGAGTACATGTTTAAATAAGGGTTTACCTTTTAATTCGCTGACATTGAACTTCACTTTACATTTTATTACCATTTTATATGCAAACCACTTTGTAAATGAGATCCCTTTGCAACTCTTTACTGCCATCTTCATTTTTTTTCCTATCCTGAATAATTCTGTGTCAACATGGTGTGCAAATCTTGGCACATCACTATGACGATCCTTCCAGGCCATTGAAAATCTGTTGAGCACTGGAAATGCCTGCCCAGATCCCTATGAGCCCCATGGCTATATCACTCCATTGTGAAAATCTGGAAGTCATAGCAGGACCTCCACCTTCCTGCAGGCAAGCTTAGTGTTTTTAAAGCCCTTACAGAGACAGTTTGACAAGACTGTTCTAGAAAGCTGCATACACCTGCTGCACTGCAGTATCCTTGTTTACATATTAATTGACTCTTCTAAGAAATGTAGTAGCTTTATGAAGCATGACTTCCCACCACGAAAGTCATACTGGCCCATCTCCAATAAATTGGATTTATATCTGACTCTATAGATTCTGTTCTGTAACATAGTTTCTACCAATTTGCCCATGATGCAAAACAGATTTCCTAGGTTTGCATCAGCAAATGTTTAAAAAAATTGGCATCACACTTAACATCTCTACCACTGAGACCAGTGTGTGTTTGAAGTCATGAAATGGAGTCAGCTCTTCAGCAGTTTCACACATGAATGCCTTTAGGAGTCCCAGGTGAACATTATTTAGTCCTGGAACCTGATCTGTTACAACTTATTTTATAATTTGTTCTGAAATCTTTTCATCTAGCATTTCAGTTTGAGACAGGTTATCATATTCTTCCCCCATGTAAAGCACTCTGATGCCAGAGCCTACCTCAGATCCTCCACCATCAGCAGTAGTGGAAAACTTCATTAAGCATTTTCAGCCTTCTCTTCCATGAGCATTCGTTTTACATCTTGATCATATATCTGCCTGACTAACTAGCTGGCAGGCTTCCTACCTCTGAGGTGTTTAAGAAGAGTTTTTTATGAAACATTTTAATGCCCTCAGCAAATTACTCCTAAAAAATATTTTGAGCTTCCTTGTTGTTTTCTTCAAACTTGCCGGTTTTTATATCTGATCTTCTTCTCTTTTCTCTTTTCCCAACTTGGAGGAATTTTTATTTAATTTATTTTTTTAATTTATTTTTTTTTTTTTACTCTTAAAGTCTCTCTTCACCCTGTTGTTTGCTGTAACAGACGTGTGATTTTGTTCCTGTTAAAGTTTTTTGATACTTGTTTCTGGCTTCCTAAGAGCCATGATATCTTGGAACAGTTTTCACACTGCATATATACTTTTACTCTTTTGCCTGCTATATTTACATTCCTCTTCCCTATCTTTCTCTTTTTTAGGTAGTTCCCTTTTTGAAGTCAAACACCATTCATTTTTGTGTTTGTCTTGACGAATGTCCCAAAACTTTGGATGCTCCAGCTGCCAGCCCATCTTGTGACGCTTCCAAACCAGGCACTCAGCAGTTCGCACTCAGCTGTCAGTTTTGGAGCTGGGCCACGTCTCATGGACAGGGGTGTCTGCTGCCTGTGAAAGGACTGGGAAATTACAGGTACTCTGGGTGTTTGAATCAACTTGGCATGTCATCATGAAGGTGGGGCAGCTCTGCCTCCAGAGGTTGTCATGAATATAGTCCTTTCTTAATGAGAATTTATGAGTCCTCTGAGAGATATAGGGGAAAGAGCATCCCTTCAAACAACTATGGTAGTCAGATACCCCATGCAGTAAGAGGCTCAGGTGCCTTGCTAAAGCTGTGGACTTGGTGAAAAGAAATGATGGGGGATTTCTGATAGAAGGAGAAAGACAACATTATAGAAGGTTGGAAAGTATATGTATATTTTTCACAAGCATTGACTTTAAGTTTTATTTTTTGAAGTCCTCTATAACTGTTTAGATGAATCAATGGACTTGGTTCCAGCTTGGTTTTGCTTTCCTTATGTAGACTGCAGTTATAAAAATTAGCCTTTTTGCCTTTGCTGTTTTCTCAACCACGCTTTTAAGTGTATCTTTTCTCTGGCTCTGAGCATGGTAGTCGGTGTATTTCAGAGTACACTTTAGTCCCCAGCCAAAAAGATTACATTTTCTCCCTTTGACATTGATACTGTCTTGTTCCACAGCTACCAAATCCTCTTCAAGGTTGTGTAAGAGACTGTGTGGAAGCGTTAAGAGGTCCAATGCTGTTACATGTGGCATAGAAACCACTGGCCAGTTTTTCATGGTATTCGCAACTGGATTGTCTTTGTGCCTGACTACTGAATCTTTCTGTTGTGTATTTTCTTTGTGTTCTAAGTTAAGTGCCTTGTTTTCTGACTGATCTCCTTGGTGCAAAAGAATATACAGACATCCTATGTTTCAGGGAGCCCATTTACTGGAAATGTTCTGTCTTCTTCAGATGGATACTGCCCTGTTGTAGGACTGTTTAGTAGCACAGGTGCTGTTAGCCCACAGTTGAAACTGCGCTGTGATGCCTTCATATTAGTAGTACTCTTCTGTCTTCCCACGTTCCTTCAATTTGTCATGTTTACCAAGGCCAGGAGCTTGGTTGCTGTGAGCATACCCCATCTGCTCAGAGGGCAGATAATTGTATAGATGATACCTGTGCATTAAGTGAAACGAGTACCTTCCGCTCTCCTTCTGGTCTTATTAGTTAGTTTGCTCCAAGCTTCTACAAAGGAGATGGTTAATTAAGGGTAATTAATCTACTATTGCAGTGCCAAGCACTCAAATGGAAAACAAACAGCTACCTATTTATCATTCTCTTAGACTAGCTTTGTACTGGATCCAGTTGAACACTGTTAAATCTGTGGATTTAATTCAAACTAGGTGTTTACAATGCTCAAGGATTTACCAAGTTTTAGTCAGCAAGGACTTTAAACTGAACAAGGTCTAAAATTGTAAGTCTGTTTTATCCAAGCATATTCTAACATGCTGGCAATGTTTTAAATTTAGCTGAACTGAGAACCTAATTGGATTATACGGTCCTTGCCCCACCTTAAATTTATATGCAATGCCCCTTTAAGACTAGCTGATCCCTGGAATCCAAGCTTACTCAATATATTTTACTGCAGTGTTTGAAACTCATGAGCTCAGAAAAGCAGGTTTTATTCTAAACAGTGTGTTGTTATTGCAGAATATATACTATATACTCTATATCTGAATCTGGAAATATCCAGACTTGAAAAAAAATAGTGTATGCAAGTTCTGGTATGTATATAGATGCCTATTTAGTTAGCATGTGCTTGGCTAAGAAGAGGATCATCATTCATCTAGACTGTCCTCTAGATCTGTAAAGACAAAATGAGATCTGCAAGCCTCATTTTACCTGGGGAGCTTGAGTGATCATGGCCACCTTGTTAGATTTAAACACCACAGCTGTTTAAATCAGGCCTCTGTCAGCATCTGATAGTCTCCTTAAATCTGTGTGTGGATATAAAACCATGGACGCACCTTATGCCCCCAAGAGGAAGATGAATCTTCTGAAAAGGTGCTTCCTACAATTATGTTTTATGATTCTATTACCTTATAAGTGGTACACTACATAAGCTCAGCACCTTTGAAAACGGCATTATATATACTATCGACAGATGACATGAAGCAACAGATTTTTCAGCACAGATCTGTAAGGAGTACAGTAAAAAATGGATCTGTCAGCAGGATGAATGGTTGATTCTTCAAAACAGGAATCCCAGTTTAAGGCCTGACATGTAACACTTGACTGGCACTGCATGATCATCTGGGACCTAATTATGCAGGATTTATTTTGATCTTATTAGCAAATTCTGCTGGAGCAACCTGCAGATTCGAATCATAGATCATAGAATCATAGAATAGTTAGAGTTGGAAAGGACCTTCAGATCATCTAGTTCCAACCCCCCTGCCAGTGGGCAGGGACACCTCACACTAAACCATGCCACCCAAGGCACTGTCCAACCCAGCCTTGAACATGGCCAGTGATGGAGCATTCACAACTTCCCTGGGCAACCCATTCCAGTGCCTCACCACCCTCACAGGAAAGAACTTCTTCCTCATATCCGATCTAAACTTCCCCTGTTTAAGTTTGAACCCATTACCCCTTGTCCTATCACTACAGTCCCTCATGAAGAGACCCTCCCCAGCATTCCTATAAGCCCCCTTCAGATACTGGAAGGCTTCTCTTCTCCAGGCTGAACAGCCCCAACTTTCTCAGGCTGTCTTCATACACGAGGTGTTCCAGTCCCCTGATCATCCTCGTGGCCCTCCTCTGCACTTGTTCTAACAGTTCCATTTTCATACATGAAGTCCATTATTTTTATACATGTCATTTGCATGTTTCATGGCTTTTCAGACTTGTGGAAATCAAGCCACTTGATTCCCCTCAGTTTGAATTTTTATTTCCTCCAAATACCTTTGCCATTACTGCAAGTCTTTTATAGCTGATTCTGGCAGTTTCACAGTAGGATGTGGGGTTAGGCCAGCCTGGGGAACTGGAGTATCTCATCCATGAATCACAGTTCACAGTACCAGTCTGAGCATGAGCTGCTCTGCAGCTATTGCTGGTGTCCACTACCATTACCACTGACATCTCTTTGCCTTGTACACTTTTTGTTCCTAGAGGTATGCTTTTTCTATTCGTAAATGTTATGTCCTCTGGGATACATGTCAGTGAAACGGATCAGTTTTATTTTTGGATGATGTATATCTCTTAACTTCCAGCTTTAAGAAGTCCACTTATCTGTTGGTAGAAAGCATTTACCACCAAGGTACTATGTGTATGTGTTCAAAGTGTTCTCTGTAGAAATGTGGAAGAGCTCAGCTCAGGAACCATGATCCCACTGCTGTGAGTATGATGTGATAGTCTCAGATTGCAGCAAAGGAAATCTTGGGAGGCTTAGGAAAACAATCTTCACAGTGAGACTGGTCAGGCACTAGAATAGATGTCCACATGTGGTGATGCCTGCTATACGGTGATGCACTCTGTTATATTGTGAAATAAGAACAGTGGTTTAAACCAAAAAGTATATCCTTGGTGCTAAATTACACGGTGTAGACATAGGACAGTGCTAAAGTACATTGACACTGTATGTTGCAAAGCCTTCCTGGGAATCTTTCTGCACCCTGCTTTGGGGCAGATCCTTTGAGTAACACCCAAATATCAGCATCAGGTGTGATGGGTGCAACTCTGTACCAGCAAAAGCTGACGATTTGTTGTGGCAGGGGCAGAAGGTTGTTCACTATATAAGGTGAAAAACTCTCTTCCTGCTCTCAGTTTGTTATCTTAACTTTATGGACTGCTGCACGCATAATTGGCTGAGTACGCTGGGTGAATGTAAAGCTTAATCTTGGATGTCTTTTGCAGTATTATGCTAAACCACAAGGTGGCACTGGAAGATTGTGATAATACAGTGTAATTAAACCCTGCCCTCTCAATCTTTGATAGAGATAGCATGAATATTTGCATTAAATGATGTAAACCGTTGGAATTGCCTATTTCTCTTTCTTCTGATTTTTTGGCTTCACTTTGCAGCAGTATTTGGTAAAGTTTTCTCAAGAGTAAAATGGAAATACATCTGGGCGCAGTATAGCTATTGCAACAGTGCAAAAAGTACTAGACAAAACAACATCCCTTTGTTTTTAAACATGTATTCATTAATACTGGTGATCTTGGCAGCTGTCTCTCTTTTTGTAGCCAAGTATTTATACCTCTAGCAGCAACTGCATGCAAAAGAAGGTATTTCATTTCCTCTGTAATTTCTTTGATATGTTGTCTGAAGCTCTCTCTTCCCTTGTAAAGCAAAGATGAAAACCTATTTCAGGTTTTCATCAAAGGGGAAAATTCTTCCAAGATTTGTCCACTTCCAACAAAGATCTAACAGTACTCTGGTCCAAAACGTCTCACTTTGTTTTAATACCAAATGTAGACTTCGGTGAGCAAAAGCAGTTAATTATTGTATTGCTTGTACAGGTGAAATTTAACACATTTTCACATGGTTTTATAAAGTACATAGCTTCTTCCCATATTATCACATTTCTTTCTTATTCTCTAAATACCAAAAATATTGAAGCTGGTTCATGCTTGAGAAAAGTAGAAAGATGCTGTGCATCTGTGTGGGCTGATGTCTGACTGAAGATTGTCCTTTACACCTATGACTAAGAGAATCCCCTCTAGATAAGACTTAAAAAAAAAAAACCAAAAAACAACCCAACAAAAAAAACCAAACCAAAACAACCCCCACCAAACTCTTTCAGGGCCTTTTTGGCCCTAATTACTGTAGTTGCAGTGTAAAATCCTGACTCTGAAATGCAAAGAGCTTTGAATGATTTTAAAGTTATTCCATGCTGGCCTTAACACCTTGGCACATGAAACCATTTACTAGATGAGGGACTTAGAAAAGACCTGTTTCTGAAAATTCTTGTCACTGAAAGAGGTATTCAAATAAGATTTCTCACAAAGGCTCAGCTCCACTTTGTTTGGAGGAAGGCTCAAAACTCTAATTTATCTGAAGAACAGGCTGACAGCCCAAATTTATGGGTCTAAAAAACAAAAGTCAGAGTTGTTTTCAAGTTGTTTCATGGTAGCTCATTTCGCCTTGTAGGAAAAATCATACTAAGTTAGTGTCATTATCAAAAGTAAAATATCCCACATACTCAGGTTCTGCTACTCACTGAGCTCATAGCAAAATCAGCGTGGTAGGTAGTTTCCAAACCTGCCATGAAGTAGAAACAATCTGAAAGGGTGCAGAGCTCCACATACCACACTGGGGACTTGCCCAGGAGCCCATTTCTGCTTAGCTACAGCCAGTGGCAACAGTATTTGGCATAAAGAGTCCAGTGTCTGAGCTCAGCTCTCAGGCTGTTCTAACCAAGATAATTTATCCTTTTATCAGCTGCTTTCTTAAAGGAGAATAAGCCTTCTTCAGGACAACAGAAATTCCAGTCATTCACCACCTGTACTTCTTTTCCTGATGTCAGCAGAGCTCTGAGGCTCTTTGTTACACTGCATAAAAGCTGTAGCCCCAGCCTGGCTCCCCATGAATGGGTGAGTGTGCAGCAGAAGACGCAGCACCACTGCCAGTCAGCCTTGCTCTTAAAATGGTAGAGGGAAAGACGCTAGCAGATCTCCTTTCGGTGGCAGTGATGCTGTGTCAGGAAGTTTATCCCCAGTTGCAATATAGTGAATGGAGAACAGTTGACTATGCTGCTTCAGAAGGTGCAGCTACATGGTGTCATTTTGGCATATGTGATATAGAGCTAGGATGTCTTATTCTGGCAGGCTTTCAGGGAGAAGTTTTGACATTGTTCCTCATTCTCCATTGAGTGGCCTTCTCCCTGAATGCTCAGGGTTTGTGCAGAGTTCTGACCCAAACCTTGAAGAGCAGTGTGCTCCCAGGAGCCCAAAAGCTTTGCCGGTGCCTTGAGCTGTAAGCATCCCTCCTTCTTCTGGCTGGACAGGCAGTCAAAAAGCCTGTGGGGACTTTCCTGCTTTCTTCCTTGACATTATACAGAAAGAAAAGACAACTGGCCTTGCAGACTTTCTCCCATGTCAATACCTACTTCAAAACAATTTAACTCTCATATTTTAGCTCTTGTGTAAAGCCTTCCCAGTTGTACATTATATACATTGTGCTATTTTGCAATTAAAAACCCTACACATACAAATAGAAATTTTAATAAAACTTTTGATATCAAGTGTTGTTATTTCAAGAAGTGTTGCTGTCAGCTAATAATCCCTAGAGTGGCCATCATGAAGTATTCCAATAATTGGATTTTAATTAAAAAATTCACTTAGTCCTACATTATTTTTGAAATCTAATTATGTCTTCAGAAAACTCACCCCAGTTGTGGTATTTTCTGGACAACGTACAGATTCAGGACAGACTCCTTCCATTACTCTAAGTTCCTTTTTTTCCCCTTTCTTTTCTTATGGGTATTACTAAAGCTATTCTATTCCCTGTATAGCCACTGTAGAAAATTGTCATGATCTAATGCATGAAATAAACGTGGAATGGAAATACAAATCTGTCATACATATTACGTTAGAAAAGAAGCTCCCTATGCAAAGAGGATTAGAAAGCTTTTTTACTTATTCTATTAATGATCTTGAGATTTTCTCCCTCTTGGATTTAAAGGTATTATTAATGAGAAAATCCTGAAGATAAAACTGGCTGTAAATTTTATTCATATGGACAATAATTTATGTCTCGCTCACCTCAAGTATTTTGGGAAAAGTCCTGAGTGTATATATGCTCACTGAGTGTTACCTAGAGTAAGTCTAGTGAAGCTGGTAGGCTTGTTCGTATTTGTATCACAGAAGCACTGAGTGATCCAGACACTGCTGTTTGTACAGTTACCTTTTAGTCCTTTTTGATGCTGAATGTCACATCTCACTCCAACATTGTGAGTCCTCATGACATAGAGACAGAAGGAATAGCAAACACCATGAATTCGAGGCATTTCTCTTCAAGTGGTTGGAGTACTCCTGTATTTTTCCATATGGAATACAGAGTAACACCACTTTATGGTATGCCTTTGACTGCAAGTAGGCAGAAATCAATGTAATAAAAATAAAAGTCTTGCAGAGATAGTTTTATATTTAGAAATATGAATGGTACATACAGTCATATTATGACCTTGAAAGAAGGGAAATAAAATGTGACAAGGGAATCTGTTTGTAGTATTTATACTAAGCATAAAAATACACTGTTCGAACATGAAGATTTCCTTGAAACAAAAGAAATCTATTTAAAATGTGAAGAGGGGAAGGGATAAGAAGAGAAGGTCTGATGAATGAATGGTTGGCAATATGAAGAACATTTCAGTAGGATTATTTACATGAGAGATATGAAGCATCTGGCCTGCACACTGTATAGTACAAATATAGAAAAGCTGTGGAGACCATAATCTGTCATTGTAGTGCATATGCAGCTCCAGTTGAATTTAATAGTACTTCAACATGCATATAGATGAGATACTGGAGTTGCATGTGTACTGCGTATGGACTGTAGAGTGTACAGGCCAGATGCCTCATATCACACATATAGATAATCTTAATGAAATGTTCTTCATATTAACTAACCATTTATTCATCAGACCTTCTCTTCTTATACCTTCCATTCTTCACATTTTAAAGATTTCATCTTTCTCTGGCCCATCTTTGCCTTCTTTCTTTTTTCCAAACAGTATTTGCAGAAATAAGAAACATGGCCTATAAAAATAGCATTGCATAGGATTTAGTTCTGTTTACTATTTTTATTTCACACATAATTGTTCATGTTTAAGCAGGTTAGCTACATTGTGCAGTAAGTTTAGCATAGTCATTTGATAGTTATCATTGCAGCGTTGTATTTTCTTCTAGTGCCTCAAGCAATTAAACCATGTGCCCATATTCTGTTGGAATCTGTAGCAATTATTAATCACTTGCCATTGTCTGTGGATTTTCTGCTTGTGACCCTTTCAGTTCTGCAAGCCAGGAAGCTATCTTTGCAGTAACAAGGAAGATGACTAAAGGTTAGGATGTATTTCAAAGCTTTAAAAATAGAACAATTGCATTTTAAAGTCTAATTGGTCTTTTTAAAAATCCATTAGTAAGCCTGGAATTTGTGATTCCAGGCTTACTAATGACACTACCTTGCAGACACTACCTTGCTGGAGACTTTATTGCTAAGATTCCAAAGAGTAACCAAACGGTTGAAATTAAAATTCACTTTAAAAAATCAAATATTCCACTTAAGCTGTTGTACCAATATTATCGAACCGATAAAAGTCAAAAGACTGTGTCCAAAAATCCTAAATGTCAGATTTTCATAAGCATTGCATCTTCTTTGAAAAAGAATCACATGTTCACAGCTGGAATACTTTGGAGCCTGCTTTTTTCTGGGGTGATAATGGAGGGAAGGAGCAGTTCTGTTTGGAAGGAAACTTCGGTTCCACTGTAGCTGAAGAGTTTGTCCCAGTAGCCTTTGGCTAAGGAGGTCAGCTGAAGAGCAAAGATGCCCCCAGGAAGCCAACAGGACCCTGGATCAGCCACAACATGGCAGAAAGTGGGTTTATCTGTCCTGAAGAACTCTGCCTCAAGAGCCTGCTCACAACACAAGTAGGATATCACACACACTGGGCTGTTTGTAAAAAGCTTTTCTGAATTCACAAGGGAATGAAATTTTAGTGGGCTAAAGTAAAAAGGAGCCATGCTTGTGATTCCAATGGAGCTAGAGGCTCCTCCACAGGGCTCCTCCAAATGGGATGTAAGGATCTGGATGAAAAAGAATGGGAGGACCTTCTCCTATTTGACCAGCTGAAGGAATAATTCTTCTCTGAAGGACTACTTCCTTATCACCTCCAATATGAAGACATTAGTGATCAGACCTCGGAGAAGCTGAATCAAGTTACACAGAAAGTAGAGTTGAATCATTCCTTCTTAAAGAAATTATATCTTCCTCAAGAACAAGACCCACTGAAATCTGGTGGACTTTGCATTTGCTTTTTCTGCTCCATATATTAACCTGGCAATCTCATATCTAAGGTAAGAGTAACCACGCTCCGTCTAAACCGGATCTTATTGCAAAGATCAGCAGTATACTCCATGCAGTTTACGGCATATTTTTTTTTCCTATGCAAAGCCAGCATCATCTATCTATCTAGTTATCAATCTATCTCTGTCTAGATTGGTTACTAAGTGTGGACATGTGGACTCTCACTTATGGGGAAGCATGAGTGGAATAGATAGGAAGGAGGTAGTTGAAAGGGAAAAGCCAGCTGTAATTTCTTGTCTGTTACCCATGTGATACAAGAAGTCCCTAGGCAGCTTTAGCCTGCACTATAATGCAGAGGCTGTCTGTAGGGGCAGGATGACAATACGATTCCTCGCAGGCTGCACACTTCAAAGTTGTGACGTGAGCATTCCACTTGTCTAGTAGAGTGATGGTGCTGGAGACATATGGAGGTGTCCATCTTCCAGGTGTTTGGAGCAGAAATGGCCATGAGGGAGGCTCTGGTGTAGCTCTTTCAAAGAGTACTTACTCATTACCTCCCCCCTCCTTTTCCCACTCCCCTTCTATTGCAGTGTTCCAAGCTCAAATCATCAAATTAAAATAGTGGTTTACAGCTTGGTACTGAAGCTTCAGATTGCAGATATTAATTACCAGGATGTGCTCCGAGGGAAGCAAGGATTTGGCAGGACAGCTGAAGTCCTCTCTTTCCCCTCTCTGTACAGCATGCTGGCTTGCTTGGTTCCCCTTTGGGAGGTGATAAATCTGGGCTTTGCTGTCGAGGCTGGGCATCTGGTAAGGGTACCCTGTGCTGTTGGCATCCTCCCCTTCACCCTGTCCCAGTGTCACACTGGTAAAATAGGGTTTGGGAGATGGAATCGGGCAGGAGAGCCCTCGCAGGACTCCTTGTAAAGAAGAAGGAAAACAAGGTCGATGAGACCTTTTCCTTTGCATGACAGCTGGCGGGATTAGCCGCAGCACTGGGCAGGGATGAGCGTTCCAGCTTCCCTCCGAGGGGCTGTCCAGCTACAGGTTCCTGCTTGCGGGGAAGAAGCAACCGTTTAATCCCAGAGCTTGGCTCCAGCAGCCGACACATAGCTCTGCTCCAAGATCCCGCCGCCTCGGTGCCTGGCTGGCGGGCTCGCTGCCCGCACGGGCTGAGCAGCGCTGTCGTTGCACGGGACACCCCCGAGGGAGGTGGAAAAAAACTAAAATGAAAGGAAGGAGAGAGGGAAGAGCTGCTCTCCCAGGCTCCTTCCAGGCGCTGGGCATACCACCGCCTCCCGCCCGCTGGCGGAAAGGGAAAGGGGCTGTGCCCCAGGCTGCAGCGCGGGCAGCGCCGGCACCCCGGCGGAGGAAGGCAGCAGCACGGGCAGGGCAAGCAGCCCGGGCAAGGCAGGCAAAGCGGGAAGGGCAGGCAGCGCGGGCAGCGCAAGACAGCTCGCGCCGCCCGGGGAGGGCTCTAATTCATCACCCCGTTCAGAGGAGAGGATGGGACGCCGCTAAACTCCCCTTTCTCTCTCCTCCCTTCCCCCCTCGCCAGGCAACCCCCCCTCTTCTTCCCCCTCCGCTGCTCTTTTTCTCTCCCCAAGCAGTGAGCTCGGACAGTGCTAAGCTCCAGCGCTTTATTTAAGATGATCGGCCAAGGTCTTTGCAGATAGATTTTATTCGAAGTTAAATAGCAGGCGCTCGTCTCTCCCTCGTCAATAAGTCATTTTTAATAGAGACAAATCGCCCTGGAAGCCCCGGAGCGCCGGTGCAGCCGCTCCTGCCCGCGCACCCCGCCGAAGCGGAGCGGGCAGCCCTGGCAGCTCCCTCCTCCCGTAAGTGTCCTGCTTGGCGGAGCCGGAGCGTGGCCGTGTGCAGAGAAGGGGAGGCGAGAGGGGGGGAGAGCCTGCCAGCCGCCCCGCCGCCCTGACAGTGCCTGCGCCGGATGCACAGCGGCCGCGGGACACCTCGGTGCGGAGCACGGCGAGGAGATGCGCAGGGGCGGCGGGCTGCGCCGCGGAGCTCAGCCCCTGTAGGCTCGCCCATGGAGCGCCCCGAGGAGCCCCGGCCGCCGTCGGACCCCCCACGCCGTACGTATCCCGGCCGCCCCCCTTCCCCCCCCCCCCCCCTTGCGGCGGCGGGGCTGTCCGTGGGACGCGGAGGGGGGCTGGAGCCGGGGGTGAGGGTCCGCGCCCGTCGGGGCGCCCCGGAGTTAGGTCCCGGCCCAGGGCGAGGTACGGCTTAGGAGGGGCGGAGGGAGGTGGGCACTTGTGGGGATAGGCAGAGCCCGCTCTGGCGTCCCGGAGGCGAAGCGCTTCGCCTCGGCTGTAAGCGCCCGGGAGTATCCGCAGCCCCGATTCCAGCGTCTCCGGTCCCTTCTCCCCCTCTCCGGCGCCGCTCCTCTCTCCAGCGCGTTGCCAGGGCTCTGCTGCCAACAGGCGGGCAGCTGTAGCTCTGTCCCCTCCTGGGGCACGCAAGCAGGCAGGGCAGGGCAGGGCAAGGCAGGGCTGGCGGTGGTACCCCCGGGCCGTCCCATCCCACACCGTAGGACTCTCCCGCCCGGTAAAAGGACTGAGCGCCGGGGAGCGCTGCCTACAGGCTCTCTGCAGCCAGCCTGGACCGTGCGATCACTTTGCTCTGACGCTGGATTAACTAGATTTTAATCGTTTTTTGTTTCCCCCACCCACATCCACACACCCCATCTCCTCCTTCTCTCGCCCCCCCCCCCCCCGCCCTTCCCTACACACCTCTTTTCCCCCCTTGTCTCAAGCCTAACCTTGCCTTGTGGTCATGGGGTCTATAATTTCATTTTTGTCTAGGCTGGTGAGAGCTGTGCTTGTTCTGTAAAGTGGATGTCAGGTGGATCTATGTTCTGGAAGGAACAAAGAGGCAGCGAAGGCAGCGCGGGGGAAGTTTGAGCGGCGAGGATGCAGGCTGTGTACTGGTACGCGGTCCTTCTGCTGCAGCCCACCCTTTACCTGGTGAGTGACCCCGGCCCTCCGCACGGGCCGGGGCGGGGGGACTTCGGCGGGGAGGAGGGCACCGGCCTGGCCGGGAAACAGCAAACTCACGGCAGCTGCGCCGCCCCGCAGCCAGCCCTGCCCGTTCTCCAGGGGTCGGGCCGGGGCCGGGGCCGGGGCAGGGAGGCGCGGGGCTCGGCCAGGACCTCTCGGCGGGGCAGGCGGGAGGA
Source organism: Myiopsitta monachus (assembly GCA_017639245.1). Classification (NCBI taxonomy): domain Eukaryota; kingdom Metazoa; phylum Chordata; class Aves; order Psittaciformes; family Psittacidae; genus Myiopsitta; species Myiopsitta monachus. Next base: position 6,874,470 of record CM029919.1, read on the forward strand.
AGACCCGTAGCTTCTCCACCGGGAAGGGGCGCGCCGCCCGGGCCGGGTTTCCCGGTGCCTCCTCCGGGGCTGGGTCCCCTGGTCCCTTCAGCGGGCCAGCCCAGGCTGTAGGCTGGAAGCAACTTCTTGCCCACTGCTCCCTGCTGAGGGTGGCGGCACCTTTTGAGGGAGCCCCCCTTTCGGGTGCCACTGCAGGCGGCGCCGCACAAGCGCGCGGCGCAGGGCGACGGGCGCAGCTTTAGTGTGCTCCGCCTGAAGTGTCATTGACTTTCGCAGCAAATATCCTTTAAGATTACCGGGGGAACACGAGTAAACAGCGCCGTTATCTCCTTTAGCACACACTTCATTCCCTCTACGATTGCAAGTAACAAAACCAAGGCGGGCTGCTTCTTTGCAGCCCTCGCCCTCGCTCGTCTGCCATGAGCTACGTAGGTGATATCTTGTCGGGGAGCTCGCCCCCGTGGCGGCGGGGGTCGGAAATGTCCCTTTTCCGGGGGCGCTGCAGAGAGAAGCCCCCCGGAGCCGCGCCGGCGGAGGCGGCTGCTCCGCTCCGGCTCGGCGGCCGCCCGCCACTGCCTGCTCTGGCGCTGCCTCGCCACGTGGGGGCACTGCGGGGCAGCGCTGCGCGGCGGAGTGCGGGTTAGCCAATCCCGAGCGGGCCCGGGACGGGACGGGACGGGACGATGCAGGCGGAGATGACGCTGTCCCGTCCGTCCCGTCCGTCCCGTCCCTCCTGACGTGTGTCCCTCTGGGCGCCCCTACCCTCTCCGGGCGGTTCTACCTCTGCCGCGGGCGCCTCTCCGTCCAGCGAATTTTATAGCCGGGGGCCGGGGGGGGGGGGGGGGGGGCTGAGCTGGAGGGTGGGGTGGGGGGAGCAGGGAAAAAAGTGCGAGGCAAATAATCTATCAAAAAGCCGGAGCGAGATCGATACGTCGTGTTAAATTTTAAATGTGTTTGCTGGCAGTTAAACTGCTCTCGACTCATTACAACAACAGCGCTGGATTTATTCTAATGCGCTGCAGTCTGAACAACAGGCACATTAATTCTCCTTTAATTGTAAACTGGGAGCATTTGAAAACCATTCAGTGTGCAAATTATGCTGATTCAATTACCGTTTAGTTACAGACTTCATTACCTGAATGCTTTTTCTTTTTTTTTTTTTCCCTGGTTGTGCTGCTTTCTGAGGGCTTGGCATTGCAGTGAGGAGATGGTCTTTCAGTTTCCCTCGAAACAATGAGATACATGATGAAAAAGAGACAAAATAGGGAATAAAAGACAGGCTAGCGGGAAGGGATGCGTTCTTCGGCTGGACTGTGTCTTCTGCCAAAACACTCGAGGCGGATGTGTGTGTGTGTGCGTGGATCCAAAGGATTTCCCCTAACACGCTTCTCCTTTCTGAGGCGATGCTTCCACGTTTGTGTCAACCTCTCCCCGTTCTCTGTATTTCGGGAGTGACTCTGAAAGTTTGCATTAGGCCATCGCCTGCAAATAAACTGTTTATTAGCATCGAAGCATGAAGCTTGGATTAAAGCTTTAACACGGTGCCACAAACCAGCACGGCACAGCACTTTGGACTGCCAACCCCTGTTCACGAGCCACTCTGTGTGGACCAGAGCTGTTTCAATTAGGAATTACATTTTCAGTACCCAACCTGTGATGAGGGGCAAATGAAATGGCAGCGCAACCACCTTCCCATTAAGTTTGTTAAAATAATCCTTTCTGAGAGGGGCTATGTTATAGGGGAGAGGGACAACAGCCTGTTTCCCCTCTGCCTGAGCTGGGCGGTGTTCAATTACTCATTTCCAGACACTAGCTGCCTTGTAATTTCTCTTCACCAAGCAAACCACTGCTCTCTTTTCTTTTTTATTTATTTTATTTATTAATTTTTTTCACCGTTAAACCTCTTCCTAATGAAATTGGGGGGGGGGGGGAGGAGGAGGAGAGTGCTCATTCTCTTCTCCCCCTTTTTGAAAGAGCCATACGCCATTCGGCCTTATTCCCACAAATTTGTAGAGGTCACGGCCAACCAGAATGAGAAGGAATGCTGCTGGGGTAGAGATGGTTCGTCCTATTATGTTTATTGATAAGAATAGTAGTTGGCCTTTGAGAGATGCATATTTTCTCCTTGTTTCGATCTGTGCAGTGTATTGAAAACGTTACGTTTGATTTGCAGTGAAAGTGAATTTCCTTTGGCCTAAACGGATAACTTAGTACTTATTTGGTAGAATTAGGAGTTAACCTTTAAATGCTTGCAGTTTTTTTTCTTTCTAGACATTTAGAGAGCTGCAGAAAGTGTCCAAGCAGCTACACTCGGTCTTACCACGAGACTCCACTTCACTGCTGTTCTTTCAAAAGCATCTTAGTCTTACTCTAATGGATAATGTTTTCTAAACGAACAGGGCTGTACCAAGGTCAAAATCGTCATTAAGGAAGCATGTAAATATTAAGAAAGAAAAAACCGCGCGGAGATCGTAGACTCTTTTAGGTTTGAGCTCTGTTAAAGACAACGGGGTTTTATACCATTCCCTTATTGGAAATCTCCGTTTAATTCCTGCCAGTTGCCGGTGGATTTCCAGTCTGACACCACAGGACAATAAAACGCCAGGCTGCTTCTTTCCATTTCTTCCTTTTTTTTTCTCCCTTTCCCTGAGTGGAAGCGACAAGCTGTAGAAGCGACTACAAACCCCGCGGATTGCTGGCGAAGACGGCAAGGATCCTAACTAGTTATTTCTCACTAGGACAGGCCAGGCATGGCCCCGAAGGAGGAGGCAGGTCGTTTTCATTCCGGCTGTTAAGGGGACCCTCCTTAGCGCGGAAGGGGGCCGGCGGACAGGGGCAGGCGACTCCCGGTGGCCACCGGAGCTCGCCCCGTCCTGCCGCTCTCCTGCCCCAGCCTGATCCTGCGCTACCCCCACGGCCAAGCCACGGCGCCGGGCCGCAGCGTGCCTTCCGGATGCGGGATTTCACCCCCAGCATGTCCCCAGGTTCTGCCTTCGCATGCTCTAGGGGGGAACTTCCCGCACTGTTTTTCTGAGATCACACCGGCTTGAAGAGACTTCGGCTCCTTTACTTAGGTACTTCTTCCCTGAAGTGGCGGGTACGGGACTAAAACCGGTTGGAGTTTTGCGTTTCGTGTTGCTAGGGTAAGGATACCTCCCCCCTGAGTCCCCCCGCCTTGTCGTCTTTTCCGAACAAAGTGTTTCTTCGCCGGTGAGTTTGTAAAATAGGATATACACCAGAGCCGGCTGACAGAGCAGTTTAACTCCTTGTAGAACTTAAGCAGAGCAAGAGCAAATGGAGGGGTGATTTTCCTCCCCCCGACAAGGGGTACGAGCGGGTTGTTTCGCGGGGGAAGCTGCTCTGCGCGGCGCTTTACCCGAGCAGGAAAACCGAGGGCTCCCGACCGGAGCCTTTTTCTGCGGGGCCAGGGCTTCGGCGAGAGTCCGGTTCCAGCTCGACAGCCTCCTTCGGCGCCGGGCTGGGTATTTTAAGGTCTGTTCCATACCGTCGCTGGGGTTCGGAGGCCTTCTGACAGCCGAGCGGAGCTTTCCTGCAAAATGTTGTGAATAAGAGAGGTTTAAAATTGTCCTCAGAGGTGGCACACTTGGCACGGTGTTTGCTGAGGGGGAGGAAAGGGGGGTGCAGTGCTCCAGACTTTGTGTACATTTAATTTCGCTCCATGTCGCACCGTCTGCAGTCATTTCACCCCGGTTAATGAGAGCTAAGGGGAACGTGAAGAGATATCACGTGCCGAGGAAGATAAGTTGATTTTATTTCTTCTTTTTCTTTCTTTTTAAAGGTAGTTGCTGCTTGTGTCCTACTTTGTCGTGGGAGGAACAAAACCTCTCTGTAGGCAGCGAAGATAAAAGAAAACAAAACAAAAAACAAAAGAGAAAGAAGGCATTATCCTACCATAATCAGCACCGCCGGTATTTTCTCAGAGGCATTTGGTGCTGAAAGCATTCGGGTACTGCTTTTTTTTCCCCCAAATAAGCAATTTCTTGCCGTTTTCAAATTGACGTCGAAGGCGGGGTGTGGGGGGTGGGGTGAGGGTACGGGGGGCGGGGGAGGGAAAAGAGAGCGCTTGGCGCGGAGGGGGTGAAGTGGCTTTCTGTGCGGGAGGGTTTAGGTAGCCTTGCGAAGATTCCTCTCCCTCTTTCTGGAGGAGTTTGAGAGAGGCTTCGCGGTGGTGCAGGGGGAGTAATTACTATTTCGGAAGGCAAGGCACGGGGGTGACAACGCGCTCGGAGCTCCTGTAGGCGAACAAACTTTTCTGCACTCTAGTTTCTTTTTTGTTTCCCATTAAGTGGAGATTGGTGCATTCTGTTCCGGGTTTCCTACCTTCCTAACCACCAGAGACCTGTGCTAAGAGTTTAAGAAGGGGTTTCCCCGCACTAGAAGTTCTTTTTCCTGGTGCTTAGTGCACGCTATTTTAATTTCTTGTATCGCTGGAGAAAGCAGCCTGGAACAAACAGATTTCGTCTTCTGGGGAGGCACCTGAACGTAATCCAATATCCCTGCCTCTCTTTGACTAGCCCAATCTTTCAAGTCAGCACCTAGAGGTATCCATTTTAAGCTCTTTAATATTTCCCTGCATCTCTAAACCGCCATTTTAATTAACAAAAAGCCAATTTCCCAGCTGTCTTGGAAAGTGCGGTGAAGCAGGTTAAGAACCAATTGCTCGGAATAGCCAGCACTTGGAAAAAATGAATGTGTGGGCCATCCTTCCCTCCCTAGGATTGGCTTCTGTTCTCCCGATTGGGTTTGTGTGAAGTTATGCTGTGATTTATCAGATAGTTTAACACCCAGCTCACTCTTCCTGTAAGTCAGCATTAAACCACCTCCTGGGCTCTTTGTAAATACAGCTTTAGCATTTTTTTCAGGCAGCAGATTGACATGTTGACGATCCTGTTTTAAGGAATGTGACAATAAAGTGGAAAACCGAAGGCTGGCAAGCACTTCATCAAGGATAAAAAGGTTCTGCTGTAAGGATGTCACTCAATTTATTGTGAAAGTCGAATGAATTACGTTTAATGAAAGTGCTCCCCAGATGAATATTACCAGCAATTTCCTGAGTTGGCTCTGTCAGATTGATATGAGGAAATGCCAACCCGTATCAAAAAAGATCTCCAATCTCAATTACTATGCAAGCTTTCGAAGAGCTCCTTTTTATTGATATGATATATATTGGCGGGTTCTCAATGCTGGGGAAACTGCTCTCTGTTCAACAGGACAGAGTATTTCCTAGTTGATTGTTTAACCCTACGTGTTTCTGGCTGTTGTTTAAACTTCTGTGAGTGCCCTTCTTTTGGAGGAGTCCTTTTCTGTGACTTTGAGAGACCAAAGTTATGTGTCTGGTAGAGAGCAGGGGCGATGCTCATTGCGGGAGGTTTGTTCAGCCTGGATGGGCAAAGCCGAAGGTCAAGAGAAATAACACGGCTGATACAATGGCGTCGAGTCCCCTCATTTTTTGTGTATTTCTAGGAGACAATCCAGAGCACCGCAATATTTGTTACCACTAGCAATCCCTATATTCCCGCCCTTTCTTCCTCATTCCTCTAGGGCTTCTTTGGGCAAATTAGAAATTCACTAAGACTGCGAAGAGAGAGAAAAGCTCTTTTGTTCCGTCATCTACATAAGAATTGACTTTGTGAGAGGCTTTTCTGTTCCATTTTAGCTACTGTGACACCGGTCGTTGTTTAGGAATAGAGCTTCTCTTCCCACAATCCATCTTGCTGGGGTTGTTTGTGATCAAAGGAGGGATTCAGTCAGCTTTCTTCCACAACTTTCCCCTTCTCTTTCAATTTTTAAATCGAAGAGGAGAGAGAGAGGCTATTGAGGGACAACCGGGAGATGCTAGGTCCTCTGCAGCAGGGTAGGGACATGGGTACCTTCACGTGTGGAGCTGTGCTCCCTGCATGCAGCATTAAAGAGAAAGCAGAAAGAGCTTGTCCTTATCACTTGTGGGGTTAGTTTGTGTTCCCATTTTTCTGTTCACTACTGGATGCGCTCCTAAAACTTTCTTCAGTGCACGAGTAGTCCAAGCGGTTTATATTTATTTATTTAACTTTTTTTTTAAGTGTGTTTTCTTCCCCCTCTGTCGGAGATGCTGCCTGTTTCGAGCCGCGGAAGGCCAGGGCAAGCGCTGCAGGCAGAGCGGACAAGGGCTTGCAGACGGGCTGGGACAAGGCTGACTTCCAAGTGCCCCGCTCCGCTCCGGACTGCTCCGCGCAGCTCCTCGCCCGCTCGGGGGCTGGCGCTCCCCATTGAACCGGCGGCAGTAGCTCCGGCCGTGCAGCACCTTGGAGAGGTCCCGGGGAACGGAGACGGGGGGCGGCCGCTCCAGCGTAGCGGAGGGAGCCCGGCCCTCCTGCGTCACGGAGGTCGCTGCGCGCTGCTGGGGAGCCGGGCGACCCCCGCAACCCTTTCGTCGCGGGCGTCCTCAGTGTTTCTGGTCATTGCTGCTCAGACCTCGCCCGCAACCTGCTCTGGACGTGGGGTTTGGCTTCCTGGGTTAGTTTCCTGGAGGAGGAAGTAGACAGGTGGACCAGCATATCAATGTATTTACTGCTGCTGCTGACTGGATTTCTTTTAGAGGCAAAGAAGCTGCTTTATATTCTGAGGAAAAAAAATGACCAGAGGAGGAATATATGAGCGTACAGGGCAACAGATAGGATCTTGGCAGGATGAGTCTGGGGATCAGGAAGGCTGTTTTGGCATGTTTGTGTTTGCCTCATTCTATCCCAGAATGACAGCATACCCTCTTTCTGGGGAGAGTCCCAAGACACCCGCGAGCATTGGAGTCAAAATGGCTGTGCAACACAGTTGATACTAAGACATGGAAGCAGGGAGTGATTAATTAATAATGATACTTCCTATCCTGAGGGTCATGGCAGGAGTTGCTCTCAGGCACAGTTGATGTCATTGATATGGGGTAGTGGTACTTTTGAGACACCTGTAAGGGGCAAGCAGGCCTTGCTCCCTCCACATGCCTGTGTCCTGACAGCCAGTGCTCAGGGTACCTCCCAGATCCCTCCTTGTTTTCAAGAGGAAATAATGCCAGGCAAGACCCTTCATCCCTGTAAATCCTCATGCACTATTGGCAGAACTGTCTTCTAGAGGTCTGATACCTGAAAAACACTTGTCAATAAAACACTGACTTTTGGCAAGGCAGGTGTAAGTGGATGACTGATGGAGAGTCCTTCACTAAAGGAATGTGATGGGAATTGACTAGGCTGAGAGGAAAAGCAACCCACAATCCCCACCAACCCTACAGACAAAAGACATTTATTCCTGGTCCATATTCTCCCATGAATATCGGTAGCAACTGTGATGCTTTTTTTCCAGTCTCTATGCATGGTGCCTGGAAATTGTATTGTCTGCTTCAGAGATACAGCTTTTATCTTCCAAATGCCACCCTCATTAATGTCAGTGTCTCACAGTCCAACTAGTGACAAATGTCTCAGGGACGTTCATCTGCCTTGCACACTACATCCATCTCTCCAGGTGCCCTGTCTTTTACTCTCCAAGGAGTAGTTTAGTAATATTTTCTTTCTTATCCTCTCTGTCTGCTATGAAATGATTTGTTCCCTAGCTGGTCTCTGCCCTGTCCATTCACATGTTAGTTTTGTCAGTGCCCTCTGAAGTATCATGTCTCCTGTTAATCTATTTCATCACTTTGATGTCAGGTTGACCAGCACACGCAAAGATAATCTGCTCTTTCCACATCTGCAGGCTATGATGGGGAGAAATTAGGCTTTTTTGCTTGCATGATAATAGTGCCCTATTGTACTCAAACCTCATTTTCTAGTACAGACTGGATGCAAAAAACTAAGGAATGAGGAGCCTGCTTGTTTCTTTGTGTGTGTAGCCCGGTTATTTCTTATTGCTGAGCTTCTGAAAAACCGATAAGTAAAGTACACCTATGTTATTTCTTTGTATATTTCTTGGGTGTTTAAGCTGGACAAGGTCTCTCTCGGCTCAGCAGAATCAGCAGCAGAGCTGATGACCAAAGCAATACCAGGAAAGAAGTGATCTAGCAGCCTCAGTTCTTGGAAATACCTGTAATTAGAATATAATATATATATAAAAATTGTATTATTTATTAAGAAAAAAAAAGAAAAAAGTGAAAAGTCACTTGAAACCTAATCAATACAGTATTCCCAGTTGAAAACCAGGAAGATCCTACTTATCTTCCTAGTTAGAGCATCTGATACTTTGATCCAGAAATCCCTGGACTCAGTGTTTCTGCCTGATACTACATGCTGATTTCAGAAATAACATCAGTAACATGATAAATTATTACTAACTTGCCTTAACATTGTGTTCTCCTCCCTGACTCCCCATGCATTATCTGGGAGTTAATTTTCAGATGGTGCAATATTTTCTGCATTTGTCTGAGAGGTGCATATAAGCCACTGGGTAAAAGGAAAAAGAAAAAAAGAAGACATACTGCAGCCATGTACCGAGAGCAGTCTTGTAAACCAAAGGCTCCTATACAGCAGATCCTATGGCCTGTTCCTGCAATGTTATGCAAAACAGGATTCCTCTATAAATTCATGTCTTATTTGTGCAAGGAGGACGGATTCTGTTTCCTGTTGAAGATTGAGTAGACCATTTCTATCTACTGAGAATTGCTTGCCATTATTCAGATGCCACTTCAAATTGAAAGTGTAATTGTTGGGCCTTAAAAAATTTTAGCTAATGGAATTTCTGTTACGGATAGTTCAGAACCATTTGTACTGTGATACTTATTTGCACGGTCACTTTTATAAGCTATTCGTGATTGAACTTTGGAAAAATAATTCTTCTGCTAGGCTATTTTGTCAACAGATGTTGTCATAGGCCTTCAGGTATATAAAACTACTTATATAAAATGAATGGACTGCTTTTTATATTTACAATCTCATCCATAGCATTTGAGGTCCTGTAAAGGAAGGCATGGACTTAAAATAAGGATCATATTAAAGCTGTGTCCTCATGGTTGCTGGCTGTCAATAGCAATATTTTAAAATATTAGTCATTTAAAGTCAGAATGTTAGTGTGTAATTTGACTCGATTTCTGTTGTTGCTTTCTGCAGCTACTCTATTACACACTGAGTTTTTTTCTTAATGTTTATGTGGGGAATGCTTTGTGTCTTGAGACGATTTTGTAAGCAATATTGCTAGGTAAAACATAGCAACAATACTGGAGCTTTACGGATGACAATTGCTGAGTGAACAGAACTTTAAAGAGCAGGGAAATAAGGAGGAGTACAAATACAGAGATGCGACATAAAAGATGTGCATAATAGTGCAGCAAAACCTTCATCATTACAAAAGATGGGCTTCATCCTGCTGCCTTCATCTGTAATGGATATTACCTTAACAAGGCTCACAGTTTTATATTCCTACTTATTTATTCTTCCTGCTTCCACAAACAATCCCATTTGCTTAATTGGCTTGTTTGCTGTAGACGGTAGCATTGAACACATTGGAAACAGAAGTGCAAGAATATGACTCTTTAATTACACTGCTTTCTAATATCTGAAATAAGAGACGTTGGGATTTTGATAGTTACTTGCACAAAGGATATTCTTAACTTCAGTGGAGCCACTTCTGTGAGCGGTCACTTGGAGTGAGAAAGGAACAATATTGTCTGACCCTTGGTAAGATAGTGGTCTGTGTGAATCATGGAATCATAGAATAGTTAGGGTTGGAAAGGACCTTAAGACCATCTAGTTCCAACCCCCCTGCCATGGGCAGCGACACCTCACACTAAACCATGCCACCCAAGGCTATGTCCAACCCGGCCTTGAACACGGCCAGGGATGGAGCATTCACAGCTTCCCTGGGCAACCCATTCCAGTGCCTCACCACCCCTGCAGTAAAGATTTTCTTCCTCATATCCAGTCTAAACTTCCTCTGTTTAAGTTTGAATCCGTTACCCCTTGTCCTATCACTACAGTCCCTAATGAAGAGTCCTCCCCCAGCATCCCTATAGCACCCCCTTCAGATATCATCTGTCTCTTCAGCTCTCTTCTGCTGAATCAAGTAGTAGTACCTCTTGTTGTTTACCTTCTTCCTCTGTGAACAGCTCTGCTGCCTCTATTAAAATTAGTTATTGCAATAAGATACTATCCCACAGAATTATAGATATATCAGTTCGTGTTTGCACCTTAAATGCACAGAATATTTCATAGCTAAAGCAGAGTGTAAGCCTTAGAAAAGTTATTGAGTGGATTAGCAGGTTTTAATGTTATGGTTCAGAATTTCAGAGTAATGCAACCCAAATGAATATGGAAATGTGTGACTAAGTATGTTGGAGGAGGTAAAAGTGCTGCTTTTATTCTTCACAATTTATAGAATATTCTGAAATTGTGGGGTTGTAGCAGACACTTCAGAGTAGATGTCAATAGTTTGTAACTACTTTTTAGAAGCAAAACACAAGCTTAACACTTCAGTGTTAAGAAATTCACTCACATACACTTCAGTGCTTTACTGAAGTAGGACCATAAGAAAGCAAAAGCAGCATGGTTTTTGCATTTCTGGCTTTAGGATATGAAATTTTCTTTTTCCATATCAGAAAAGATCACACATCTGTATCTTTAGAAATGTTACAAAGTAATATTTATGCCAAGAACTTGATGAATTTACCTCTGGGCTACTTAGGACCTATTATAATATTATGCTTATAAAGATGCATCTGTTATTCCACACCCTAAATGTGTTTTCTCCATTATAGTTGAATAATAATTAATTGTATAATAAAAATGATCCATTAATTATTTAAAAATTTTTTTTTGTTCTGAATCTTTGCGATCATAATTTGTTCTGGCTACTGATTCAGCTGCTGAAGAAATGGTCTGCGAAATGTACATTATCTTTGAAATGAAAGTAAAGTTTATTTTTTCAAATAGACTTTTTTTTGATAGATGTATTTTTTAAGTATCAGGCGCCCCCAGAATTACAAAGAATTACAAAGAGATGCAAATGGTGGCATATCTGAGAAGCCATGTGTGGCCCGTATTCAGTATTATGTCTGCGCTCTACATTTGCAGTCTAACTGCTACTGATGTACATTTTTTGCAGACCACTGCAGATTCTTTTTTCCTTACAGAAGAAAAATGTACTTAAATGGTGACCATGTGAGGCAAAAAACCTGCCTTATTTACTCCTACACAAGAAACCTGCATGTTGATTCAAGACCATTCAGATTCAGAGGAAGCTTGCCATTGATTTCTCTGGTCATAAAATGGCATCCACTTTTATAAGGAGGTTGGGGATGTTATTTCATTACATCTTAGCTTGAGTTGCTTTGTGTGCTAGCACCGGAAGAAAGAAGTAAGCATTTCTATTAAAGCTGAAAAAATGCGTATGTATGGCTATGGGGTGTTCCCAGCCTTTGGTCTGAGCAACTTAGACTCCTGTGAGGTTAAAAAGAACTGAGTGGGCTCTACATGCTTTCATTTTTAGCATTTTTTTTTTTTTTGGCATTGTGTTTTGCTTCAGCATGTTTTCCCAGAAGGATATTGTCCTGTTTTTAATCTGCCATGAGGCCCCTCTTTTACATCCAAGTCCATTTGTTCTCTGGCAGAATGGTTCAATGGCTCTAGCACTCCTTCACCTAGAGTAATGACTAGATGAATTGTCCCTTAGCTTTTGTGTTTTGTTTTGCCCAAGTGGCACAGTGTTAGTGCCAGTTATCTGTGTCTGGCAAAAAAAAGAGAATCTGCGCTGCCAGCTGTTATAGGTGGATGATTTGCTTTAGCTCAACAGGTGGAGCTGTGACTTTGCTAGCCTGTTGATTCAGGCTAAAATTCAGCTAGTTGGCAGGTCCCTGACTCAATTATACTTGTGTATTTCACATTCCCTAAACTTGCACCTACTTTTCCATTGCTTATGGAAAGTTTTTAACCTCCTGACCAGATGTAAAACACTTCATGTAATGAGAGGCATATGTGCTCATGTATTCATAGGAAAAGTTGTTCATTGGTGGGAATGTAATGGTTCCACAGCTGCTACGGAAGCTGTTTTCTATCACAGCTGCTACGGAAGCTGTTTTCTATCACAGCTTTGCAAACTAATGGAGATATATAGACTGAGTCTAAGGCAATATGTCCACATAGTCCTCCTTAAGTATGGTCCACTTAGCATGACTGATTTAAGATTAATCCCGAATTCTAGGAATTTTCTGTCCCCTGCCTTTTTTATCAGGACCTCAAAGGCTGTAGAAACGTTTGGAATAATTCTCTCTTCAGTATGTTCAGAAAAGGCTAATTACCCTGGATTTATGTTAATAACTGTAAAACTAGCAAACTTGTTGTTTGTAAATCCTGCAATTCTCACATCACAGACTACTTGCAGCTCCTATGGGCCATGGTACTTGTTGCCCCTTCTTCCCTTGATTTAGCTGCAGCTGATCATGTTGTGGTTGGATTAACAGATGAAGGATCATTCTGTATCGGAACACCTATCACAGAAAAACAGGGGAGTAGCTTGAAATAAACTGGGTTAATAGCATGAGGATCCACCTTTAAAGATTCTTGCTCTTCAGAAGCTTTCAGTTGTTCTGTATTCTCATCCTTTTATATTAATTTTTGCACACACACACACACACCCCATGTAAAATTATTTTGTCTGATGAATGTTTAGAGAAGGATTGTTTCTGTACAGATTTGTGTCTTCCTTGGTAAATCAGAGCTTCAAACATAATACTGAATGTTTACTAATCACACCATAAGTGTTCCTAATACTACAGTTATAGTGACCAAATCAGTAGAACAAAGACAATACTAGCTGAAGATTTAAAGTCACACCATCTCTAGTAAAGAAATAATCATGATTAGTTGAAACAAAGAGCTCCTAAACTAATTCTAGAGTAAAATATGCTGAAAACATTCATTGACTGCTTATGAATAAAAAAGGCAGTCAGAGTGAGAGAGGCTATTTCATGAGCAGAAATGTAGGATAAATTAATCAAATTGTTTGCTATTAATAATGTGACCAGCTACAGTCAAATTCTAACAAATATGCCCACTGGGGATGGAAAATCTACTCAATTGAAATTAAATTGATAAATTTATCCTAGTTTCCAATGCCCTCTGAGCATATATTTAGAAAGCAAAAGCTGTCCTAAAGATGGCCTGACCAAGAATGGACTCAATTTTTTTTCTTAATTAAGATAGTTCTCTTTGACAATGGAAGTAATTTTCAGGTTACTTGAGGCATTAAATGTGTCCCTGCTTAGGCAGAAAATTCTCAGCGAAAATGCAAGTACAAAAGTAACCTCCAATGGTTATAAAAATAAACCTGAGTTGATGTTCTTTTCTTTGTTTTCAAGATAAGTAAACATGATATGGGAGTTAAGTTTTTTTTTAAATCATGTGGTTTGACCTGTTTAGCACCTAAAGAATGTTTTCTGTGTCCACCTCTACTTTTGCTGAAGCACTCATTGGGAATGGCAGAGAATGCATGTTGTTAGCTCTCATGCATGATGAAACAGGAGGTTCATCTTCAATGAAATCCTGTTTGTCCTAAATTATGAATGAGTCACTGAAGTTGCATGGAAATAAGTACAGTAATCAAAAGGCAATCCCAGCACAAATTCCTTCTTAGAAATCAAAACAAAATCTCAAAGAAAATAGAATCTGAATAAAGACTCATTCTGTCCTAATTGCTTTGCTTTCACAGTCTTTTCTCCTTCAATATCTTGCTTCTAGAAGAGTCTGTATCCTCTAAGCCTAGACCTCTATTTCATTCTTGGCTGCTTAAGAATCATTTACACAGCGTCTGACATTATTAGTGACTGAGTCAGTGTTACCCAAATTGTAAGATTCTGACTTCAGTCACAAGCTTGGTTCAAGGCTGTACTCTTCACTTAGACTTGTTCGGGCTTTTTTTTTAATCTCGTACAGTATTACTGCCGTTGAGCACAGTAAAGAAAGTTTGCAAATGTCCAGTGAAATGACTGTGCAGAAAGTTTCTCTTGCATGCAATATTCTTTAGTCTTCATCTTTGTTGTCTTGTACCACAGCTTCTACCTTTAACTGGTTAGTTACTTCATATTCAATTACTTCATAATTACTTCACATCAAGCACGCTCTCAAGCGCTGACTTTCTTCAATGTGGTGATTTCAGTTCATGGCAGACTGAACATCATTTTTGGACATTTTTCAACATCCTCACTATATAGTACATTTTCCATGACTGATGTAATTCAGAGCATAGAAACATGCTAACAACATGCAGCTAAGCTCTAATCCCTGCTAAATGACTCCACCTCACATCCAGCTGTCACAACAGAATTAGTAACAGCTGTGATAGTCAGACTCTGGGTTATTTGTTAGCTTAAATGCCACCACTGCAGCCTAAAATACCGTAACATCTCTAGTAATCATGCCCTTGATTCACAGGTGCACATGAAAGAAAAAAAAAAACCAAAAATAGGGCAGGGCTGACTATTGGGAAGTAGTTCTAGCTGGCTGTGTAACACTTTACACTTATAAAATATATGGCAGGGTCATAGGGCTGTTCTATTCTCCATTTCATTTGTCTCCCATCAATATTTTTTTCATTAGATCAGAGTTTGAAGCCCTTGGTATGAGTATGAGAGATTTAATTTCTTTCTCTGCTTCAGGACCGTAACCCAAAACTTATACTTCCAAGGTAATTGCTTTAACTACTGTCTAGTGGAATAATGTGGAATGTTCTTTGTTTTGCTTGCTAATTTTATTCTGCTTAGTTTAATGCACTTGGGTAATTCTTCAGCCAGGAAAGAGGGTCTCCTTATAGGTAAGCTTTAAGACATTTGTGGTTTTGAGTCTTTCTCTCTTGCTCTTTGGCCCTTTATATATGACTTCATTCATAATAGAAGCACTTAAGGTTTTGAGGGCCCTTATCAGAAAAAAAAAACTTTATTCTGATGTGAAAGAAATTCTTAAACCAGAAAGTTAAAATTATGTTGCCTGCCAACTCTATCCACTGGGCTATTAGCAAGAGTAAATTAAGGTGCCTAATTCTTGGAGCAGTTTATGCCTCAGAAATGTCAGAAAGTGTTTAAATTAATTCCATGTCTTCCTTTGGTTGCTCAGTTTGTGTAGTTTAGTAGTTTCTGTGAATTATGCTTTCAGAAAAGCCCTCCTGGGAGGGATATGTGGGTACCTAATTCTAGGTTGCGAACTCTAACAGGTCCTTGGGACAGAGAGAGTGAGCGCTTCATTGTAGTAATTATAGGCACCTTCTGAATCAAGCCTGGAGGATCTTCCAAAATTGCTAATAGTAAGCATAAGCAGCCTTGTGCTTTCCTGTTTTTAATCTGCTTAGTGGATGTCCTTTATTTTCACTTGGATTCAAGTCCAGTTCTTGTCCTTACATTTAAACAAAACCCCTGTCAGTCTGTCATAGCACAGTTAATGAACTACATCTAGAAGGCAGTTTATGTGCCTAAGATCATGAAGGTTTTTATTTTTACTTGAGAGCAATACTTATGGTTGTATACTTATGTAGCTGTGAGTGTATATTGTCAGCTTGAAACAAGTTACCAATTTGCAGGCAACTACCATCACTCCCCATCCATTATTTTTAAGCTTATAATTGGATTTGTTTAATGAATTGTATCTATCACTCCCCATAAAAATCTATCAACTAACTACTGCATGCTCTCTTTGTCTAGCTGCCTTTTCACCCTCAGTGCACCAGCAGAAACTGGCAGTAAAGGAGAGGAGAACTTGGCTTCAGCATCTTACTTTATTGGTTTAGGGACACCAGGAGCGAGGATGGCAGGGATATTCTAGCTTGGTAGGTCTAGCTCTATGGGCTGAAGAAAGCAAACTCTGTTTTGTAGAGGTGAAACATGTATTCCAGGCAAGTAACTTCTGAGAGTTGAAGCACGTAAAGAATATTAATGATTTTTCTAGCTGTAAAAGCTGAGGTGCTTCTAGGAAAAAGTAGTTAAGACTTGAGATTAAAACCATGCAACAAAATAGACTGGTTTTGAATGGGCATTTCAGGAACTGCACAAATTATATACACGATAAAAACGCTGTGCATCACCATGTTTCAAAGGTTTTTCTTTCTCCAAAAACACAACATTGGGACTCCTCAAAGAAGAACCATCTTTTCAAAGCAAGGTATATTTTCCTGTAATCTTGTTCTCAAAACCATTTTGTGTTAAACTTTCCATAAAGGCTAAATAAATACTGAGGCAGATACCTTCCAGGGAAAATTTTACTCCAAGTGCTTAGAGTTCAACAAACTCACAAGCAACCAAAAAAAGGTCTTAATATGGGAAGTTTCAGGCAACCTTAATCATAGCCATTGCTACCAGAATATTCTATAATTTATAGAGAGATGTTCCCTCCTAGGTGTTCTTTGTGACAGTTCATTCCAAAATGGTGTTCTCCTATAAATACCTTTTGTGATTTCCTTTTCTTTTTCTTGAATGTTGCACTTCAGAGAAGCTCGAAGTGTTATATAGAATGCTTTGAAGAATGTAGTTACTGCTATTTATAATTTCTTTATAACACTGCCCACTATATAGTGATTGCAGACCAGACTTCTAGTAATAACTTTTTCATCATGAGGTGCTTAGAAGGGGCAGAGAAAATGCTGCTATATAATGAATAGATTCTTATTTTTTCTTAATTGAGAGGGGCAGATAGCCACATTTGGTATGCATAGAATGAAAAAAGCTGTTCTTTAAATACTTAAAAGTACAGATTATATAACATTATACATAGCTTTAATTATTTTCTAAATATACTCTTCTAGAATACTAGACATCATAGTTCTGTTGGTCTAAAAGAGTGCAATATATTTCTTTTCAAATCAGGCTTTTTCACCCTGCCATCTCTTTATGGGTAGGCCTTTTTAATCTGTACAGCTGAAACATGTAGCTTGTTATAACAGCTCAAACACAATTAGTGATTAGTTTGTGCAGAAACAGCTAAGGCAAAAAAGAAACAGTCTCTCATTATTTCTTATTTCTCTATCTTAAAATAAAGAGATTTCTCAAATGGTAAATGAAAATAGATCACCAGATCTGGGTGAAATGTATTGGTAGCACGATTAAGGAAGTCTTGCTTCATTTCAGGCTACATGTGACCTTGGGAGATCTCAGCTATGCCTTGGGACAAAAAAATTTAATATTTCATTTTGTAGTGGTACCATCTTTCACCTTTATGTGGATTTAAAGATGTAAATAAAATTGCTTTCTGTCAATGATATATGTGAAGGTCACAGTCATATTCACCATGAGAACTCAAACTGCCATTTGACCCACCATTAGTTCAGTAGATAACAATGCATTCTATTCACTTCCAGTAATCTAATTTGTAAGCATTTTATAGCCCAATATTTTATGCCTAGTTGCTAAAAAGTAAGAAATCAGCCTTTAAGCACTTCATTGTAGATTAATTCACAGAATAACTGTGCATCAAATACAGAAGCTTTTTAGAATGCCAGGATGTCTTGTATTACAGTCTTGCTTGCAAAAATGGCATGACTGAGTACAATAAAAGATTGGAGGAATGACTAGACAGAGATTTCAAGGGTCCTCTGATCATTGTGCTTTTAAACTTCTATGTGCTTATCCCACACAATTCTGTCAGATTGTCTTTGTGGCAGCTTTGTCATAACTTGTGTTTTTCTAAAATTGAAAAAAAACCCCCAACAAAACCCAACAAAACAAACCCAAACCAAACAAAAGCCACTGTGCCTGATATTTAAAGGTGGAGATGGATAAAACCAGTTTTAGTTTAGATGATGCTCTATAAATGTTTTCTTCCTAGTTTTGGCAAACAAAGTCCTGGGAATAAGCGTGATGTCCATTTGCCACAGTGCACACTTCCCAAGTGCCAGCAGATTTCTCTCTGGGTATCTGGAATGTCTGTTGGCCAGAGCTTCAAACAGTGTTAAGTCTGGATGGTTCTGTGATCTGGCCATATGTGACTATACTTACCTTCTGCTGCTGCTTCCTCTCTTGGCTAGCAGACCAATTGCTCTGAAAGTGTGTGAGCTGTCATGTTTTGAGACAAAACCAAAACCTTTAAATGTGAAATGCTAGCATGAGACTTTCCTACCTACAACTAATTCTGCATTTGCTCAGTACAAACAATAGATATTTCTTTAACTAGAATGTGGACAATATCTTATTAAATATTTATGTGCTGCAGTAGTATTTAGAGCTTCCTTAGAAACAGCTAATACTGGCCATAGGTAGAATCAGGACACTAGACTAGGTGAACTGACTTGGTCATTACTGAATACATGTTACCATAAGATTATCTCCACCTATTTGAGCATAACCGGTGAAAGCTAGCCACTGTTAGCCTACAAATGCTTTACGGCAACACAGTTGTGATGGAAACCGCATTCTTGAACTCCCCCCAGACATCCATACATATCTAACAAGATCTGACTTATAGTATTAAGCGAAGACACTGTGGACTAAATTTTTACAAAAATATCAATTCTTCTGTGGGATTTCATACAGCTCATTTTAGGAACCTAAGGATTTATCACTATGGCTGGTAGTGGGGAACTCCACATTTCTCATAAAATAGAAGAGACATCTGTAAAGAGTTACTGTAGAGAATGTTCTTGTGACTCTTTCTTAAAATGCAGCTGCACAGACATATGTAGACAACCTTTTGCTTGATTAGTCTACCTTTTGAGCCTGGGGGAGAGGAAGCATCCCTAATCCTGAACATATGTAGTTGAGTTAGGAGTGACAGTATTTGAACAAAGAAGTCCTGCTTCTTAGATGGACTAATAGTATGGGTGTAGCTGTACACAAATATAAATAGTTTTAGTTTGGAAATTGCTTACATGCAGGCAAAGTAATGTACTGTATTTGACCATGCAGATACATTCTTTGTGAGTTCTGTCCTGAACCGCAGCATAAATGAACAAGATTAATTTTGTATCTGAGACACAGGAGTAGATGATCCATCTTCCTGAAATTGTTTCATTCTTCCTCTTGTCAACTACTTTTGTTGATCTTTGCTTACAAAGGTATTTCTAGGTTCAATAAGGAATGTAAGGGCAGTGTTTATTTGTAGTATTCACTGTAAATCTTGGCTTCGAAGGAAAACATATGAAAGCAAGACTATGAGTCTAAAGGAAACAGTTCTTGTGTTTATTAACCAGAGAGAATATTTTTCAGACTGGCTGTGTTTAAGCGGAGTCTCATGTTAAGCTCAGTGAGATCTAAGAATATGCTGATTATAACCAGGATTACTAAATGGTTTGGAGAAATGAAACTTTTTTGGTTTTTTGTTCTTTTGCCTTTTTTTTAAGTCGCCCTTTGAGGAAAAGTACAAGCAGAGAAGAACCCTAAAGGTTATGAATTGTGCTCAAAACATAGTATAAAAACGAGTAAATATGGGAAGAAAAGTCTAGTAGTTGCCTATGCTAGACATAATCTGATCTAAAGCTCACCAATTAAATCAATGGGCACTTTTCCCACTACCTTTAGACAAGTTCAACAAAGTGTCCCACCCAAAGATTTCAGAGCTTTGTAAAAAATCAAAAGACATTCCTCACCTCCTTCTCCCACCAAAAATACCCTAAACCCCCAAACCCTAAACAAAACCACCCCCCCCAAAAAGAAATCCAAAACCCAAACAAACCCCAAAACAACCAACAAATCAAATGACAAAAAAACCTCCAAAACATTCAAAATGTCACAACAAACAAATTGGAAGTGCAGAAGAGTAAAAGGTATTACACTTCTGTCCACCTCTGATTTTAGATATTCAACTCCAAATGCCTCCATCGCTTATCTGGCTGAGTAACCAACCACAAGGGAACTGGTGGTGAAGTTGGAGGTAGAAAGCAGTTCTCTGCAAGCTGCACTCTGATCACAGGCGCTCTACATAAGCAGCAGTTCTGGCTGTTGGGTGGGACATCATACTACAGTCACAAAGTCTTTGTGCAGGGCAATTGTCTTATTTGCCACAAATAAGGATATTAATGTATAACTATATATAAACTATAACTATATATATAATGTATAACTTCACCAATTCAGAACAATTAATTAGATGATAGCTCAACACATTTAATTTTTACTTGAAGTTCCAGACCTTATGAAAAAATAAAGCAGTGAGGCAGAAATAGCAGAAAAATATATTGATTTGTCAGTAATTGATTTAAGAAGAAACAAAACAAAAACACTCCATGAATCCTGCTCTCATTATGCCATCTCAGATTGATGTTTTGGGATATTATGTGCTTTTGCAGCTAACTCATCTGTAATAAAAGCCCCAGAGCAGCTAAACATGACTCAGAGAAGGATTTAAAAGCACCAAATGAAACTGAACTCCTCATGATGCCTTAGAAAGCTATTCATAGCTCATCATCATTGATAGAGACCTAGCAGAAGAAGCGCGAACAATCCCCCTTTTTGGTATTAATAGAGCTGTTCCATAATCTTTAGATGCCAAAAGGTTTTGCTATGTCTGAGCCAGTTTGAATAGCTGGGCTGAGCTCTCTGCATGTCTTTACACGTTACTTTAGTGCTTTATATATTATTTTGAAGATAGTAGCAGATAAACGAAAGGTCCTTTCTATGTGTCAGTTGTACCATTACAAATAAGCCTACTCTGAATTTTTGTGTTAGTTATTAAACTGTTCACCACTGTGATGAAGAGGAATTGCTTGGTGTCACTGGTATGGAAACCCTGTTAGTGCCAGTAAGGGAAAACACCAGAGCATGTGCTGAACTCTGAATATGCAACATGGGTTGATGGGTTGCATGTTCAGGCAAGGGGACTTTTCACAAGTTTAAACATTTGCTTCTGCTCTCTGCTACATTGAGGTATATGTCTTGCAAAAGAATCTCTGAGTACTGTAAGAATGGACTGAAGGCTAAATTCTTGTACTACCAGTGAATTAGTATTAAAATTAATCAAAAATTTCGATCTGAAAGATAACATTGTAATACATTTCTTAATACTATACTGCCTCATTATTTATCTTCTGTGAATTGAAACACCTGAGCAGTGTCAAAGTTCACATGACAAACCACTGCCTGAATTGTGAACACTTCTTGAGGCAATAGTCTCGAGGTTCAAACTAAAATAAAATAGAGCTAACAAAGGTAACCCTTTATTATTTGATATTGTGTCTTATGTCTTTATTATGTAGCTTACCGATAGGTATCTGATTGATGAGGGATAATGATGTTTTGTACAGTACAGAAGCTGGGGATCTTTGTCCTTTAGCAAGATCTACAGAAGATTTAGGTACTATCCAAAGAAAGGTTTGAGTAGAATAAACAAATGATAAGGGGTTGGCTTTCTAGCTAGTCTTCACTTATAGTGGATACTGAGAAGTGATTTAGCCCTCAGGTGCTTGGAAGGAAATACTTATTCGGACATCAACAAAACCAGGTGTAATACCATTAAATGTGTCTGGGATTTTGGGTTTAGATAGAAAATGGGTCTTTCTGCCTTACACTGCTTTTGCTGATGATACTAGCTAAGTGTTGAGAAAAATGTAGCCCGGTTTTGCCTACCAGCTCTGTTGCAAACCCTTGACATCACACACTTAACAGTGGCTTTTGGTGGTCAGCACAACACTTGTAAGTATGCATGGCATTACTTTGACTTCCCACAGTAACCACACAGATCTGTGGCTGCTTCTGCTTGCTCCTGCTTATGTGTCAGCCAGCGGTGCCAGTCCTAGCTTTATTTATGCATCTACCAATGCTGTCCATTGCCAGTCTGCACCTACACTGAAGCAAAAATCAGTCAGGACTTCCCTGTTGTGAAACCTGCCTGGCTCCCTCCACATGGCTCCTCTCCTCCCTTCCTAGGGCTTTCACTGAATATATATACATAGAGTAGTCTTAATTTGGTGCAGTAAAAGACACTTGTGTAGGGGATGAATATGTTCCATACGTGTATATTTGTCATGTTTTTACAAATTCAATTTGCTTTAGCATAAATTCTCATGCAGAAGAGAAAATGTGAGTCACAGCTGGAGGGATTAAAAAAAGCAAGATTGTTGTCTGTGAAAGATGATGAGGTATGCACATATTTGGTTTGGCCTCGCTCCTCCCCTGTTCCAGGTACTGCTCTCTCACCCTCTGCCCTGCTTGCTCTTCTTGGATAACCATCTGTTGCTGCTCTATGGAGCTATTTTCTGTTCTTTGGGATGCCTTAAATTTATCCTCTCTTTCATTGTTGCATGGGAAGGAAAGCCCGCCCACAGCTCAAGCCATCCATGTGAATCCTACCAAGTCAGATGATTGTTATCCTGGGAACAGGCACATGAGAAAAGGACACCTGTGGAGGTAGCTCAAGCACAGGGCCAGACTTGAAATGGCTCACATGTTGAAGGATGTGGTGGGTGAATGCAGAGGCCAGTAAAGAAGTTTGTATAGCTTTAAGAATGTATTTTAATGTGCTGGTTTTTATTGGGAATTTCCCTATTAGAAAATCTCATAGTATTTCTTCATCCAGATTACTGTACATGATTGCTTGGTCAGAGCGTAATCAGTTTTGATTGAGAGATCTGCCAGGGAGTAGTCTTCTCTGAGTAAAGGTCAGTGTTTCTTTGGATCACAATTAAGTATAAAGAGCACATACATGCACACATATGAATACATATAAATGTATGTATGCGTGTAAGTGACAACTTGGCCTGCTTTTGTGAAAGTCCATACCAGGCGAGGACCCTTAGCATTGCCTGTCTTTGACAGACACTTTAGTTATAGCTTGGACAGCTGAGGTGTGGCTTCCCATGAAACTTCATGTTTGAAAATATTACAGAGTGCGCAAAGGACAGGGTCCTTTGAGACAAATGCCACATTTGCTTTCCAGATGAACCAAGAACACCAAAAAGCACTCAGGATGCTGCTCTATGAAGCATGGTTGTCAGAATTCATTCTTTGTGAAGAGAGCAAAGTGTGGATTGAGGTTAATGAAGGTCTTCTGTCTTGGAGAACAATAAAGGCTTTTCCGAAGAGTAAAAATGATGTGACTTTTTGACATGTAGCTCATCTCCTGCCTATGTGACTTGGGACAAGAAACTTGGCCTTGGTAGTATCTGTTCTCCTACTACCTCCCTACCTCTTTTTGTGACCCAAGAAGGTTGCATGCAGTGTTAAGTGCTCTGCCCTCTTTGCTGTTTTTTAATCTTGGTGGTCTCTTATGACTTGGGATATTTTCAGTGGGGGAAGACTGCTTCAGTACCTCACAGCCTCACTTACACTCAGGAAAATGAGGTTAAGCAAATCATAGTGCCTCCTGAAGTGCTCTGGCTTGGGTCCTTGGGAAAAGAGGTGCTTGTTCGCTACCTGGTCTTCTTGGACTGCCAACTACAATGTGTACATATGCCTGATGAAAGCCTGATAGCCACATCCAGTTTCTGATCTCCTTTTCCTTTGGTTAGAAGTTAATTGAGTGATGGGTCTTGGGCAGCGCCAGTTAAGCTGTGTGGTTGGTTCCACGATCCAGTTCTCAAAGGTGTGAAGAACTCTAGGCAGGGACTTGCGGGAGGAGACTGAAGGCCTGAAGGTATGTGAGGACATGTGTAGTATTGAATTCATGTAGGTGGACAGGAATGTGGATAGCTGCCTACAGGGTTGTAGTATGGGTTGCACTTGGTGGGAGAAACCTGAGTGATATAAATGGCATCACGATGTTCAGTTCCAAGGCTGTGGGCTACTGCATGACAGCAAGTGTGCACTACAGAATATGGAGGTAATTACATAAAGGTAATCCATTTGCATGTAATCCCATCAGCAGGAGGAGCCTGATGCCCATTGGAAAGTGCATCTCGTTATACATGTTTTAATAGGAACCACATCGATACACTAACCCTTATCCGTGAAATGCTTCTGTGTTTTTTGCTCAGGATTTAGCCTTTGGTTCATGGAAGTCCAATTAATTAGATAACACTAACAACAAAAAAATGCCTCTATTTATTAATAATCATAATTTCAAAATACCTACATTTTAAGCAGAACTTGTATTTTACATTTCTACAGTCTGAAAGGCTGAAAAGCCCCCATCTCACTCTTGAAAGGCAAAGTGAGATTGCCAGTAGGCAGTAAGCATGATGGATGCATAATTTGCAGTTACATCGTCTTTTCTATCAGATCTATTTTTCTCTTTGCTATTTAAAAAACAAATGAATGGAGAGATCAGAACTACAAAGGAGTTGACGCACCAGTCTAAGGTAAAGCTTTATCTGCCTGCTAGGCTGCCATGGCTAGCAATAAAGTGAAGCTTCTCTTCTTATGGAAACAATTTAAAAAATTTGGAAGTCTTTGTAAGCTAAGCTGTACAGGGATGCAGGTATTGCCAGGCAGAAACTTTAATTTCAATCGTATGCAAGGCCTACGGTGTTAACATTCATAAGGAGTTTGTAAATAGCAATCAAGAGGAAGTTATCTACTCCTTATCAATAGTCGCTGTTTCCCCCATCTGCTGAGAGGGTTGGGTGAGAATATTTGGTATCTTTGTTATTAAAATGTCGTTATTTCTTTTGTAGACTTCTGGAGTGCGTGTGCTGTGTTTTAGCATAAAGAGTGCGTGTCTTTTGTGCACAGGGAAGACAAAGTCTATTATGCTTACTCTTACGTGGTGTGTGAGCAGAAATAACCAGCATCCTTGGCTTTCTGCATATAGAAGAATTGCTCTGCTTTGCCTAGTCCTGTTGAGGATGATCAGGGAGTGAAGTACAAGGTTTGTGAAGGAGAGATTTCTAGGAACTCTAGGACTGCCTATCTATAAATGGTTGTTACTCTATAATACAAAAAGGAGAGGATGCACCCTGGACTCCCCCTGTCCATTGCAGTGATTACCAAGGCAGGTTGGTAGCTAGGCCTAATTTGCCTTCAATAGTAATTTTGGAAAGGTGCATCATGCGTGGAGTAACTCATGACTTACACCAGTGGAAAGTAAAGAAAGTTTTGTCCCCTTATGCCTCCTTGTGATTACGTGTGCTCAGGACTTTCTCACCACTTCTTCCCAAGGCTGGTGAATTTAGGACACCAATAAACCCATTCATAGTTTCTACGAAATAAATGTAGCCACTGTTTTTTTATATGTTAAATTACTTGAGGAGAGGCAATAGGCAATGTTTTCCAGAAAGACCAAGTTCTGGCGCAGGAGATCTCTGAGCCACAAATGGTTAGACATGGGAAGGACATTCTGGGTAAACGTCATTACAGACTTCCCTTGTTCATATACTCTTCCCTAAGCACTTTTTTTTTTTGCTGGTGTTGAAAGCAGAACTTTGGTCTCACCTGTCTGTTTCTTCTTGTGTGTTTATGTGAGCAGTGGTGTATTTTCTTCATGTAATATCAGACTGGTAGAGGAAGGAAAATGATTTTCAGTGTCATGTCCTGAGGAGGAGTACAGTTACTGAGTCTGAGTCTTCTGATGTCTTCATCCATCCCTTGAAGCAGTAACAAGTATATGAGCTGCTGCAAGCTAAGTATAATCAACTCTTTGCAGACAATTCTCTTTTCTGCAGCTAAAATATGCTCATGCAGGTGGATAATCTAATGCAATTTGACTATATTTTCCAACTTAAAGGGAGCAGGTGTCTTATCTAAGGGACATCTGTCTCTGCTCCTGAGATTAAATATTCTGGTTCAGCCGAAAGAAAATAAACTTGGCAAGCTCTAAATAATTAACATTTTTCTGTGTCAAGCTTGAACTTGAGATTGGCCACCTGAAAAATGAGAAGCTCATTGGGACTTAATTTTCATTCACCTTATTCTTTTGCTGTTCAGACAGCTTCCTTCCCTTAAAAATATTTCAAAAATGTATTGCTGAATATTCACTCAGAAAATTATGTAGTCTATTTTCATACTGCTCTAGTTCTGATATGTGTTTGTCTGGCAGACCTGAATGAAATGTAAAACCTCTGTGTGTTTCTAAAATCACTGTGGGAAATCTGAAATACACAAGGTTCCATCAAAAAAAAAAATAAAATCAGGAGGTAATGTTTGTATTTCAAAGCTCGAATTGAATTTTCAGGTGACTTTCTCTACAAAGAAGTTGAAATGTGTAACTGTATTGAAGACTCTTTCTCTGTTTTCATGTTCAGAGCACATCTATCAGAGGAAACTCAGCTAAATAGAAAACGCACCTGTGCAAAAAAAAAATAATTCATTTTTCTATACAGTGCACTACAGGTTTCTTTGAAACGTGTTTTTAACTACATTAAAAGAGATGGATCTGATTTTCTGCTTAACACCAATGCTGACTTACCCTTTGTTGACCAGAACAATGATCAGAAATCCACCAGTGTATTACACTTACTTTGTATGAGCATAAATGACTACCAGAAGCCCAGAATGATAAATCAAGGTCAGTGCTTATCTTGCAAATAGAGAACTAAAAGAGCAGCTGGTCACCATGATTGAGCCTAAAATGAGATTCCTCAGTCTGTGTTTAAACAGTTCAAATTGTAAGTGGCAGTGAGAATCCAGTATCCCCCATTTTCTACAATAGGTACTTATGGAAATTTAGTGGTTTTGAAATGAAAATGATTTCTCTTGAGTACCTTTTGAAATCTAGGACTCTCTAGGGATGTCCAACTTCATACTCCATTTTGGTATTTTAGTACTACTCGCAAATGAAAGACAGCCCTATATTCTATCTTTTTTTTTTTTTCTTTTTTTTTTTTTTAAATTTTGAAAAAGGAAGAAAGCCCCCACCCTTTGCTTTTCACGGTATGGGGTTCAACTTGTTTCTCTGTACTGTCATTTTTGAACACATCCAGAATACAATAAAAGACTTTAGGTTTTGAGAATGATCTTCTCTGTATGTAGATACAGCACTTCTACATGCAGTGTGTATTTGCACTTCTAAGCGTTTAAAGATCTGTGCGGAAATGATGTGGAGAATAATAAAGACAAGGAACACAACCACTGTAAGAGTGAAGAGAATAAAATCATTGGATGTGATAGATTTTGCCGTATTTACATTTTATGAATATAAGTATCAGTTGCAGCTATTGGATCTATTTTTACTTCCTTCACTTCTTATTAAAGGAAGCTTTAAAAGCATGAACAGTGTATCAATAAAATGCCTAAGACTTGATATCAGAACATATTGAGTGATCGTAGTATTCATGTGCACAAGAGTATGAAGGTGAAGATAGGACTGTACTAATATGTGTGGGAAACTGATGCAGTAAATTCCCTTCCTCCTCTGCCTCTCTCTATGTAAATGAAAATGTACGAGAGGAAAAATATTGATTTTTACCAAGTGTACAAATTATATTTTCACAAAGTAAAAACACTTCATGAAAATTATTGAAGATGTGACAGACCTATTTACACTCCATTAATTTAACTCTGTTGGGGTGAATCACAGATCTTGAGGAATAGAACACAGAATTAACTAGATTGTTCAATAGTGCAACTACGTCTTTATCAACAGTGACAACAAATCACAGTTCTAGTGTTTTCACAGGGTGTTGGAAACACAGCTGTGAATCTTAGGGCCAAATCCAGCCATTTCTTATTGCTTACAGTGAGAAGGAGACTGGTTCTTGTTGCAGCAGTAGGAAGGGACAGGGAGATGTAGTTTTAGGTGATGAATGGGATTGTTTATTGTGAAGAAGGGCTCCGGAAGGGAGGAGCAAGTGTTTTTTACTTGAATGTGTGGCATCCAACTGTACATGCTAGATACCTGTTGTGAATGTGACAGACTTTTAAAGGGTGCATTATGGTGGGCTTTGCATCAGAGATGACCTGAATGATGAATGAAATAATACAAGGATGTGTCAAGGAGGAGCAGGAAATACATGCAGTAAAGGAAAAAACTATTTCCTGAACAGCGGCAAACAGCCTGAAGTGTTCACGGAAATATATGTCATGATTTCCTACCTGTATAGGCCACATGAAAGCTGTGGAACATAAGAAATACTCCCCATGCATTCATCTGCATGACCTGGTCATTTCTTGAATTGTCTTCCTATTCTCCATTCCTGTGCTTTCAGTTTCCTGGAGAAAGGGCATATGAGCTTTGGGGGAACTTCAATCAACTTCAAGTAGGTCTCCAAATGACTAATTGTGAACGGAGACTATAACATGCATCCTGCAGCGCATTCATTGCAGTCAGTGTATAATCTTTGGGTGGCAGCTCTTGCTTTTCAGCTGTGTCATTGGGATGAACAACAGAAGAGGAAAGCACTTCTAATCTGTAGTTTTGGAGGTTACATATACCCTTGGCTTCCTTATCCATCTCCACAAGGTCCCCAAAACCCATTGTTTAGTTTAGGGATGACCTTTTATCCTGGTCTTTACCTCATTCATTTTCTTTACTAAGGCTGTGAGGGTAAGCTAGATGCTTTCTTTGTGTTTCTGGAAGTTCCCCGTTTTTAGTCGTTGCCACAGGAGAAGACTGTTGTCATTGGGCATGCTTTGCACTGATGGTGTGGCAAATGCTGTTCAAGTACAACTAAGGATTGGGGCCATATGCCAGCTGTCAGACATGATTATTTTTCAGAACTATGTTCACAGGAGTGAGTCCTTTGATCATATCCCAAAGGCAAGTGCAAGAGGTTCTCTCTGGTCATATTAATGTCATGCTGGTTTTCATTTATTTTTCAATGAAGTTTTTCCCTTATATGGTGAAAATCCTCATAAATAAATCATGAAGCATTAAATGGCTCAGTATGTACTTGTTACTGAAAGTATTTGCCTTTTAATTTTAGAATGCTTTAAATCTTACTTTAGATTTCTCTGTGATGGTATTACATTGAGTGTTCAGTGTTCAACAGCTGTGGCATTTCTGCTGGTTTCTTGTTTCCACTGTGGAGATGCCTGAAACAACACTTTCCTGGGGAATTAATTTCCATAAAGAAGGTTGCTTACTCATGAATATGTTCTTCTAAGTCATGGTGTAACTCATCAGTAGATCAGAGGGGAGAGAGCTTGTGCTTTAGCTACCTGAAGTGCTGTTGACACAAAAATGATGGTGTCTAATTTTGGGTATTATACTGTAAGCCTCCCATGGCTGAGAAGGTTCCACTTCAGAAGTTTCTCTTATGACAGATACAGGAAAAAAAAATACTTCTATAGGAGAAAACATGCTGCTGTAATTAACACTTACACATATCCTGTGATTGCCCCAAAGTCGACATCACTAGCAATTTTGGGTTAAAATTATGAAGCTATAAGTAAAGTATACCCACTTTGTGTGCTTTTTTCATGGCGAATCTGGAAATACGGGAGAACTCTCCATGTACTATCATAAAGTATACTCTTCTTGGAAGAAAAAAAGAAATACCATGAAAGTGGCCACGAGTAAGTGACGTGCCAATATGGCGGCTGAGCAAAATAAATTCTTGGTGTCTGCATTTTGAAATGGCTGCTAGCAAGTTAGTTGGAGCAAGTTCAAAACCTATATGCAGCTGAAGTAGTGTGTTGTGACTCTGTGCCTAACTCTGTTGGATAAATAGAGCTGGATGAAATGTTTTCCATGTAATTCAGAAGAAGACTTCCAGAAGTTGATGAGACTTTGGGGTGGAGTGATGGCTGTCACAGCAATGTAGGCTGGATCATAGGTGTTGACTTTTTTTTTTTTGGTGCTTGGTAAGAAAAGATTAGAACAGTTGCATCGCCAGAAATGGTGATTCCACATGAGTATGGCCCATCAAATACAAAAGGGGACGGAAACTTTGGCCTTGAAAATATCTATATGTACCTGCACATGCAGAAGTGCTACCAAAATCAATGGCATAGAATGTAGAAGGTGTATGCTCATGAATTTCTGTGAAATAAACCACCCTTGATGGGTAGCATCATCCTCTAATCTGACAGACTAGAAATC
Organism: Myiopsitta monachus; assembly: GCA_017639245.1. Lineage (NCBI taxonomy): Eukaryota > Metazoa > Chordata > Aves > Psittaciformes > Psittacidae > Myiopsitta > Myiopsitta monachus. The sequence continues at coordinate 6,904,256 of CM029919.1, forward strand.
AGTAATACAACATGTTACTGTTGGGCTTTGTATTTCTACATTTTTTGTTCTTTTGTTTCATCCATTTTCATTTGAATTTGATTATTTTTCCCCTAGCATTTTAACCAGTGTTTTATATTCTGTTAGGCTAACTAATCCTTTTCCTTTCTTCTTCAATCTCATTTTCTTCCTCTAAAACTTTCCCAAGACTTTTTCTCCTCATTTTATCCTTTTTACTACCATTTCTTTCTTCAAGGTATATTTTTGCTCTTTTTCCCCCTAGTGTTCCTGTTTCACATCTGTGTATTTGTCCTGGTTTTCTTCACCTGTTTAACTCTTTCCAGTCTCTTTATTTTACTCTCACTTTCTCAGTCTTATGCCACTATACTGTCTATGACTTTTGTTCCAGGTTTCATTACAGGTGCATGGGAAATTGCAGGAAAGCAGCATATACTAGTCACTGAGCGCAAACATATTTTTTATGAGAGTCCATATTAATCAGGAGTACAAGTAATAGATTTCTTATATTGCAGTGATGAGATAAGAAAAACAGATCTAGTTTGGAATTTTTATTCTTCTTAACAAAAGACCTTTTTCAAAATGTATAGCTGTTAGTCTATAGAGAGTGTAGTAGTTGTGTACTAAAGCCTCCAATAAATAGGATTAACTTGAGCCAATTGCATCAACATTAAGGAGAATGAAGCATTTATTCAAGCTGCCAGAAGAATTGGTGATGAAAGCCCTTTAATGAGGTTTGAAATATACATTCTTCTGATTTGGTTTACTCTTGTGCAATTTTCGCTAGGCTGGTTAGATGTGAACTACATCATTAGTCTTTAAGAAATGGTCAGTTATTAGGAACTGCAAATTAACTCTACTTGTCAGTGTCTCCGAAGGGAAAACTTTGCTCATTTGCTCATCTGCAATATGGGAAAGAAGAGGGGAACCAAATGTCATGGGGAGCTCTAAATCAGCTGTGACAACAAGCAAATCTGCTTTCAAAGAAGAGCAAACCAATAGCCCTTCCTGCCAGAGTGAGGTTTTTAAAAAGAAAAATATAAAAGTTCAGATGCAGCACTGCAGGATAACACTTTAATATTAACAGGTCAAAGGAAACGAATTGGTAGGAAACAGATGAACTAGAGAAACCAGGAGAACAATCTACCTTATAAACTTGAGCTGAATCACAGGCTGTGTTCCTAAACATATTTTGTCTGTCCTTTCACTAGTCAGTCTCCCAAACACCCTTGAAGTGTTTGTTGGCCTTGTCTTCCCTACACTGTTGTGGAGTGGCCCATGCAATACAGCAACTCTGCCTCATGTTTAGTATCATCTGGAGGTAGGGACAGGAAATACTAGGAAAATCCTAGGATCTTCTCTCATTTTGGCCACCTAAAATATTCTAACAACAGAATGGATCTGTATGGGGAAGGAAATATCAGGGGTTTATCTTCTAAAGCTTTGGCTAAAGCAACCAGACTAACACAAATACTTATAGGTGTCTATTTCAGTTTAGGAAGAATTTCCTGAGGGTCCCTTGATCATATATGCTAAATCTCCACCAGCCACAATGAAACCTTAGACTCTTTGCTCATGTGCACAGACCTACATGTAGCCATGTGAATTTAGCTCAATATCCTCCTCATTCTGAAAGATTTTTGTGAACACTTCTCATGTTACTCAATTTGGCCATTTCTGGTATAGGAAGAATGCAATATTTCATGTCCACTTTGCTATTGTGGTGGGCAAAATCAAATAAAGCCAGTTTTCCAGCTGTAGTATACTAGATTGACTGAGGAATGCCCCTTTATACTTGCTAAGCAACTGATACAGGAGAATAGAAGGGTTTTCAGCAAGTCTCATCGTTATTTTGGTTCCAAAATTTTTAAGGATTGGGACCTGGAGGATGTATAGCCCGTAGCCTGGAGTGAATTTTCTCTTAGGGATCCTGAATTTCCCTGCTGGAAGGGTACTGGAGTAATAGAAGTTTGTTCATTTGTTTCCCCATTGAAACAAAGGCACTTTTCCCTGACTATGTATAAGGAGAGACTGCTATTTTGAAATTATTTTAGTGAAATAGTTGGCAAATATTCGTGTTTTGTACTTTGAAATTATGCTGAAGAATATAAAGAAGAGTTTTCTTATAAGACTGAAGACAGGATATGTCTTTTGTAGGGCTGTGGAGAACGTCACTAGAAGAGTTTAAAAAAAAAACAAGATGAAATATGGTATATTAGAAAACCAACAAATTTGCACTCTCATTCATTTCATTTCTGGATCTGGTTGGGATGGAGTTAATTTTCTTCAAAGCAGCCTGTATGGTGCTGTGTTTTAGATTTGTGATGAAAGCAGTGTTAATAACACATCGGCGTTTTGGCTATTGTTGAACAGTGCTTGCGCAGTGTCAAGACCATCTATGTTTCTTTGCACCCCAGTGAGTAGGCTGAAACGGGGAAAAAGTCTGGGAGGAGACGCAGCTGGGATAGTAAATGACCAAAAGGATACTCCATACCATAGAAAGTTATGTTCAGCAATAAAATGAAGGGTAGTTTTTCCAAAGTAGTCACTGCTCAGAGACTAGCTGTACATCAGTCTGGTGGTGAGAAGTGTTGAGTGATTGCCTTTGCATTGCTTTATTTATATTTATTTCTTCTCTCCCTCCACAGCCTTCTCCCCTTCCAGCCTCTTCCCCCCTCCCCAGTTAGTAAACATTCTGACCATGAGGTTTCTCTTGCTTTTGTCATTCTGATTTTGTCCTCCATCCTTCTGGAGGGAGACTGAGGGACTGACTGGGTGTAGACTTAGCTAACAGATAGGGTCAACCCACCACAATTTTTCACCAGGTCATGATTGCTGATCAATATTGAATGGGGTGCCAGCACTATTATCTTATCTTTTTTTAAGTGCTTTTTTTTTAGGCTGGGAACACTGCAGCAGATCACTTCCTCAACCACAAGTGAAGCTGAAGAGAGGGACTAGGAGCCTCAAATGCTGGAAAAACAAGATCTATCAGCCATAAGATTTTCATTTGCTTATGGGAGGTGTCCAGCAGAGCGCCATTGTAGAGCGGTCCTAGGAAATGTTCCACAGCATAAGCCTTGCTGCATGGTAGCTGGAGAAATGCTGAAGTTGTAGGCAGCAAACTGCAGGCTACTATAAAATGTAGCTAATAGTATCTTTTGTGGGAAAAAAAAAATGACAAAAAAACCAACCCAAATAACCCCAAAACCATAATTCTGCCTTTCCCTTTACAGTTTTGATCACTAGAATTTGCTGAGATCACTGTTATTATGGTAATGGTACTGGCCACTAATTTGCAGTTGTTTCTGGAAGCTAGTTTGGCAGCTCAGTAGGATTGAAAAGAGAAGGTATCTGAAGAGATGGTCTCTGCTGACAGTTTATGGAGTGAGGCTAGGCTTGGATTCAACAGACACACACAAGTATCTGAAAAAAAAACCCACAAAATGAGACAGAAGAGATTCATATACTCAATAGTAGTCCTTTTTTTTCTGGAAAGATATGCAAACAGTTTCTCCATATGTGAAGGAATGTTTTTATATAGGAATGTTGGGAAGTTGCTTCATTATAGGAGCTTGTCATGAATTTCTGAAGTGTTGGGTGTCTTTTAGTTCATCATTTTACAGCATCATTCTTACAGGGATCCCATGCCTGCTAACTTGCTGTAGGAATGGAGGGGCTAGATATCATTTTAGCAACCTTGAATTTTCTAAAAGGCAAATTTGCACCACTTTTTTGTCCTCTGATACCAATAATCTCTACTGAGTAGGTATGAAAAATGAGGATAGAAAGCTAAATGTCATGGCTAAGGTCAAACAGAAAAGAACGGCAGAGCTGGGATTTAAACCCACTTCTATCCCAGGTGTCTTAACAATAGATCTAATCTGCCATTCTTTGTCATAAAGGTAATTTCTTTTGTAAGTCAAATTCTTGGCATATTACTCCTAAGATGTAGCAGGGTAATAAAAATAATTAAGCAGATGTTAGAATCACTAAATGAATGTCATTTTTTTTGAAGGCTATCCCAACATGAACTTAGATTTTAGTCTCCAGTGAAAATATCTGATATGATGTTGGGTTTTAACATATTACCAGAGAGAAGAATACTCAGCTACCTTCAATGTATTCAGCTATTTGATTAATTGAAGGTCTCAGCAGTCAGCGGACATCTCATTAGCCAATTCATGTAGGCATGCTGTGACTATTTTGGATCACATATCCACAATTCAAATTGACGGTAAAAGTCCAATTAAAAAGTAAATGTATTTTCATACTTTGTAACAGTGGTGATGCCATGTGGTTCAAGTTTTTCCTTTTATTTAATTCCCAATTACTCATTTTAATGATGTGCTCCTGAATGTGAGAAACTAATGTTCTGATTTTGAGCTCTGCTTAGAAAAACTGTCAGGCAATCTTTCCCACACTGTTCTGCTCAGCTGCTGCAAAGTTGTGTACTTTGACTACATGTGTAGAGGTTATTGTGCCAGATGGTGTGGTTGTTTCTGGGATGTGAAGAACTACAGAGAGACCCCTGAAATATATCCCTTATGTCATAAAACATCACTTTAACTGGCTTCTCAGAGATGAGACTTATAAGTAAATTAAGGTGCAGAGAGCCAAATTATATTTAACACTGAATATCAAAAAGGTCAGCTGATACACTTCCAAAAGCATTCAATTTATCTCCAGTATTGGACTACTTTTTAGCAAAAGGTTCTTTACTGACATCAGTTTCTTGCTTTAGTCTATTGTTTAAACACATAATGTTAACTTATCCATCAAAATAATAGTTTAAACCTCCAAATTATATTGATTATGCATAGAGATTATAAAATGTACTTGCTAGTATTTCAAACTAGGTAGACAGAATTATACAGTTTTACCAAAATAATGCAAAGCTAGTCAGAAATACAGGTTTAGTCTGAATTACATCAGAACCAAAGCAAAGAATTAGGGACTTGTGGTTTCCTATCTACAGACACCCTCTTGCACAGTCCTCCAAGAAACCAAATTAAAAATTAGGTTTCCTAATGGCTTAGCTCCTTAAACAGCCAGTTGAGTTATATGAAGCAAATGCCAGTGCTGGAACAAAGGAGTGGGCAGGCGAGAGGACTCTTTCATGTGTAATCATCAGTTCTGTTGACTGAAATCTATTATGAATCTGACACCCACCCTCCTACCTCTGCAATAAGAACATGCAGAGGAGCGTACAGCATACTTCCATGGCCAGTGAACTCTGCTAGCTGATGTAGTTTGTGGAAATTTAGGATTCTGCAAGTGCCTTTCTGTTTAATCCAAGGGTAGCATCTGAGCTTGCTCACCTGCAGATTATTTCTTGGTTGTCCTGAAAGGGCTTTATGAGCCATGCATGAGATGCCTTTTCTCCATGGGTGCTTGTGTTCCACCAGTTAGCAGCTGAGCTTCAGGATACCAGTGAATTCAGTTATGTGTAGGAACCTTCTTGCTCCACTGACCATGAACAATACTTGTGAATATGCATATTCTCTTTCTGTTTTTTTTTTTCCATATATAATACATGCGTATAATTCCCTTTTCTCAAAGCTTATTGGAGCAGTACTTAGCCATGCCTGCTCACTGGGCTCTGAGAATATCCACAACGGTTGAATGTCAGGGAGGCAGGCAATGAATCTGAGTGGGCTAAATCACAACCCTATATGGCATATGCATCCCTTACGTTTCAGTGAATAGCAGTAAACTAGTTCCCAGAAACTGCTGTAGATCATTATTTAATCTAACCGCTCAGTACATGAACCTGAACTTTTACTTCAGCCTGTGTATTATATGAGGACAAAAAAGGAAGAGAAAAGATTTGCCAGTGTCTGCAGACTTAACGAGTGTAAGGTTTTTCCTATCTGTTCTGGAAATTAAACCTTTTCTTTTTCCCTCTGGCAGTTTGTGAGTGTGTAATTCAGGATCCTCACTTGTAGATATTGGCAACATGGGTGCTACTCCAGTATTTTTGATGTTTCATGGTCTCATGGTCAACTTCTTTCATCTTTAGCATATTTCAATTACTGAAAAAATGGCGCATAATTGCTTTGAGGAGTAAAGTTGCATTTGTAAATTCACACACAATGAGGAGATGAACATGGCTACTGCAGCCAGAGTTTAATGAGAAGCAGTAAACTGATCCATTCATATTGAGGCAGACTTTTGAAGTTCATATTTCAGTATATAAACCAAGCATTTTACTAACTTGCTATATAGATTAAACTAAAAGGTTATTTTGATTAACTTTTTGTCATTTTGCCAGGTGAACTAAGAAAATATAATTTAAATTCTATAGATGTTTATCTTTATTAACATCTCAAAACTTACCAGAGGGTGACTTTGTTTTTCTATGCCACATAATACCTTGTTGCTTTGAGATACACTGACTAGTCAGTCTTTTGTGCCTACCCAGTACTTGCTTAAGTATCATTTATTCATTGTGATTAGTAATCAGATCTGGGTAAGAAAGATAAAACAAATGTAAAAATATTCTTCTGTCCCTGATTTATTTCTTGCTTTTAAGGCAGAGGAAAATTAAAACAGGTCATCAAGAAATTAAATACATGAAGATGAGAGGTGAGATAATGAGCTCATTTGCATTGCATTCAGGATTTGTTTTGAACTTCAAAACACAGATCATAAGCCAGTCAACATTTAACTACTGCCAGCTATACGAAAGACAAAATCAAAATGGGCTTTTTTTTTCATCCTATAACAATTATTTTCTCATTGGTGTTTTTAGTCTTTCATTTTGTGGTCTTTGAATGTGAAGTTCTGTTGTTTATTCTTTGTTCCTTAAAAACAAAGAAACAAACTCAACATCCCCCCGACAACAAGACAGAACTACCCCCCAAAAAAACCAACAAACCCAAACCAAATAAAAACCTCACAAAAAACCTGCAAACAAAAAACACCTCCCAAACCAATCAATCAGAAATCACCCCAGAAGTCTACTGTAAATAGCCATTACTAGACAGTAGAAGAATAGAAGAGACACTGGGAAGGAAATGGAATTGCAGATGTTGGGTGGTTCAAGAAGCAGCTACTTAAAAGTGCTTTTCTGCTGTTGCAGTTCAGAGCTTGACTTTGGGCAAATGAGACTTGTGCTACATCTGTTGTTCTGACAGACAGGGTACACCACAAAGTGACCACGCACTAGCTGAATAATATGCAGAGTTTATTAAACAAGCACACTAAAGCCAATAAGCACACTAAAAGCAAGCACACTAATGTGAATTAGGCAAATATCTCTCTATATAGTGAATAAATACAATAAGGAAAATCAGAGATACAGGTATATAAGTAAAGTACCAAAAAAAGTTAGCAATGCATTAGATCATTGCTGTATAGAGATTAGGAAGAAATACATCACCAATTATCACTGAATCATAACCCAGGCCCACACTTCCAGCTGGCAAACCCTGTTGCAGCTGATGCCAGGAGTCTTAGGTAATTGGGAAAATTCCTATGAGGTGCATCCACCCATAGGTGAGGCTTCTCACATGGCCACAAGAGGGTCCCACTTTTATACCCTTGTCAAACCAGCTGGCTTTATGCCAGATACCTGATTGATTACTCTTGGGACTGTGCAGTTTGTCATGATCTCACCGTTGTCCAGTCAGAGAGCGTTGGCCAGGCTCCCCAGTGCGGCCAAGTATGAAGAACAGCTGTACACCTATGTTTTCCTGTTTCTTTCCAACAAACAGTCATGATGAACACAAACACATACTCTGACAATTACATTGTGGCAAACAACATCCTTTGTTATGGTTCCCATCCACTGCAACATCACAGAAAAACAGAGCTGAGGTATTTGACACCAGTAAATTTTTCCTATTTTCACAGTAATGTTTACATCTAGTAATTTTACAGGTGAAGTATTCAGACCTCTGTGAGGCTGAAGGAAAAGAACCTTATTTTTTTCTGGATTGTGTCTTTACAGTCTGGCACTAGAATGGTGGAAAATACACAGTACAGCTGTACTTGTCTTAATCCTAGAACAGACCAAAGGACGATCTGAGCCTGCGTGAAGACGGTGGCATGTACGTTAGCATGTTTTAGGATGCTGCCAGTAAGATTTCCATCTTTGCCCTTCTATTCCTTCCCCATTTAATTTCTGTGTAGAGGATAAGGTACCTCACAATGTTTCACTGACCGGGTTATTCCTCATATCCTTCTGGTAAGTCTGGAGATGGGCTGTACATCTCTTAATTCCCCTTTCCCAATTACTTGGATGAAGCCTTCTTGCTCTGTTCACAGCAGCGTAATTTGTATTCTGAGCAGAACCAGGCAAGGACCTTTGGCTGTGTTAGGACTTTCCTTTTTTCTGTTTCCCTGAACAGTCAGCCGAGGCTATGACAATTTTAGCCTGCTGTGATAAATGATGGCTCAGCCAGCTCATGACTGTAGTGAGGCGGGAGCTTGAAGATGTAGCAGCATAACCTTTCAGGGATGCACAGATTTGCTCAAATAAATAAAATCAGGAAAGGGCACCATATATTCCCTTGGTTTTTTTTTTTTTTTTCAATTTCTGAAACTAACCCTTGCCCTCCCTACCACATTACTGTAAATTCATTTGATTTTCCATTCTTTAAGTCATTGGTTTAAATTTGGTCCAAGATGCCACTTGGCCCAATCTTCTGTAGATTAGACACGCTTGTCTAGGGGTACTGTCAGCTACTCAGTGACTGTAAGTAGACACGCAGTATCTTTGCCTCGCCAGTATAAAAACAGAGATATAGACAAAACCCATTGAATGATATGAGTAAAAAGCAGCTCAGGTGACTTTTTGTAGAAAGCCTAATGGAGTCTCCAATCAGCCCCATAGATAAAGCTGCTATTCCTACTTGCAATATATTTCCTACTGAATATAATCAGCTAAACAAACACAAAATAATCTTGTTTGGTGCAGACTCCTGTTTTGGCACCTGAACAGCATCTAATGTGCCAGCTGCTGCTTTGTTTTGTTTGTTTGTTTCTTGCTATATTAATGGATTTTACCTCACTTTTATTATCCAGTGATAATATAGTAAAGACCATTCAGGATGTGCAGATGCCAAGGTGGTTTTGTGGAAAAATTTGGACATATAGCATCTATTTTTGGAATAGGTGATCTTTGTATGTTTTCACTTGATTACACCTGTATAAAATGTGTGGCCTGTCCTGCTTTGAGAGGACACTAGGGATCGACTATGAGTTTTCTAAGGGTGCCTGTGTGCTATACACCATTTTGGTTTGCAGAGGGCACTCTGATGAATTGCTGCTGTCACCCTTAAGAATCATTCTACGCCTCTCTTTCCTCTGCGTTCCTTTTCCCAAGAAAAACTGATTCCAAACATGCTAAAATTTTTAGTGGTAAGATGAAAGGAGGAGAGAGTTTTGAGTTTTTGATTGCATCAACATTTGAGATAGATGATTTATTTTTTTGCTTGCTTTCATATTCTCAATGGGTTATCTCAAGTATAGTTAGAATCTTAAATTCCTGGACAGTGAAAATAGGGTAGGAAAATCAAATATTATATTATTTTGATCCATTAGAGACTAATCAGAAAAATACTCATAAGTGTGAAAGCCAAGATATTTAAGGTTCTGTTAAATTTAATTGGACAGACTTAGTTAACTGACCACTTACTTTCCCAGGTGAAATTAGTGTGAATTTTTGAAGCAGGCCAGGGATGAATTTTAGGACTTGTAAGAATTTTTGAATAGTAGAGGAGGGAAATAGCAGAGTAAAATCTCAGGTAGCTAAGCAGTAGTTATGGCCTCTGGTTCACAAAATGGCTCTTATCAAATAGTTCTCATAACTTTCACATATACAATAAGCATAGATCTTCACATACAGTTCAGCATTTATAGTGTCTGTACGGGCTTGAAAAAAATCATAGCATAGCAATTTAGATGGGGAAATATTGATTTATTTTGATTCTGTGTATTTCCCAGGGACCTTCCCTCAACTAATAATCGATTTAATATTTCTGATAAAAGTTTCATGCGTTATTTATGGGCTTTAAATAGTTTTAGACTGGAAGTGTTTATAAAACACTTTGGAAAAATCCTTGTTTAGAAATGTTGGGGTAACAGCTGTCCATAAAAACAGTGACAGTATTAAAACAGTGGCATAACTTTCAGACTATTTTTATATCTGCTAGCGTAACTCATAGAACTACAGCTACACCAGTCTCTTATTTAGTTATTTTTTTAGTAAAATACATTTCAGGAATAAAATAGACAAGTGGTTTATGGCAAGTGATTACACATAAGCAGTAATACAAATAAATATGTATAGAGCACAAAAATACAGACAATGGTGTGTCAACAGAGGCAAAAAAATAGGCATTTGAGTGCATATGCCTACACGGCTTTTTGATATATCAGGATATGGAGCTTTTATAATCATTGTTACCAGTGTTTACCACGTGCTTGCTTTCCAGCCTGCATGGCTTATTGCATATTATAATTCGAAAAGATTATCTTACTAGGGTAATGAACAATAAAAAATTTGTAATTCATCCTAATAAGCTTGAATGGTAACCCACATGCCTTGGACATTTCTAGCCAGGCATAATTTATCAGCATCTTTGGCTGTGAAACGGTGTGGATCTTCTTATCCGAGTCCCTGACAGATGGTTTAAGCTTTTTCAGGACTACATTTCCAATCATTTTGCCCATATTGCAAAATTGGCCTTGAAAAAGGGTAAAGAGTTGTTATGCTGCATTAACATCTCTTCTGAATTGCTTGCTGTGAAGGACATGAAAAAAGAAGGAAATCATAAGAGGAATGTTTAAAAACAAAACAAACAAACAAAACCCAAACCCCAAGCATATTTTAAAAGTTCCGGATATGATGGTGATCTTAAATTATGTCCCTCACCTCAATTCTGGTCATGTTACGAGTGCAAATGAAAACACATCTCGTTACCTTGTTTCATAAATGACTTGGGTGGCATTCATGGTATACGAAGTATTAAAAGAGCTGTAATTAGAAAGACTTCCTATATCCTTAAACTCTGCTGATGGATAGCACAAATGACTGTCATTAGATGAACAGGGATTTCTGTTGCTTTTGTCAAGATTTTTGTTACTCTGAATAGGAAGTCTCAAATATCTGTGCTCATTTCTGTATGAAACTGTGGATTGATCACATGTATTATTCTAAATTTTAATTTTCTTTTGCAGCTTCAGCTGACTGGATTCTTCATATAAAATGCTGTTCTTTTCTTCTTGTCACCTTTTAGTTTATGATAAAAATCAATGAAAGTTGAAGCCTTTCACAGTCATCTATAAAATGCAATTACTGTATACAACATACAGTAAAACTCCTGTGGTGTATATGTTGAGACATAATTTATGCCACTTACCTCCAGAGAGGTATTGATCCTACTCTGTGAATGTCTTATAAAAGGGCTGTTGAATGCAAGCTCAAGGAAATATGTGGTTATTGGGTCTGATCTATAATTTGATTAATAATGACCTATTTCTTGAACTCTGCTCCTTACTGCACTGTTTTCTATGACTGAACCTTTTATCTTTGAACTGTTGCCTTTGCTGATCTCCTTCAGAGGCCCACCTTGTCGTGATACCTTTTAGACTCACTGTGGTCTCTCTGATCCACACCTAAGGAGCTGCAGGAGAAATGGCTGAAATGACTGGGCAGATTTAGTTATTATTTCTTAAGTGGCTGGCAAAGCTGCTAATTCTGAAAGTGGTGATTGCCTATCACAGCCTGCACCCATTCTGTGATGGGTTCCATTTCTGAGGTTCCTGCTGCATATAAGAAAGAAAGGCAATTCTGAATAAATAGTCCAGCAAGAATTCTTCAAGATACAGGGTAAAAATGCCATCACTTAATTTAGTTTCTGGTCTTGAAAGCTGTAATCTAGCATATAAAATGCCAGGAAAACTCTTTAAGAATGATATAAAACAGAAAGTAGGTGGATTTTATTTGAAACCTTTCAGCATTCTGGTATTGGATAATACCTGCACAGTGAAATCATGAGTATAAACCTTTGTTACTCAGTGTTTCAGCACCTTGTCTTAGGTAAATTCCTCAAATTGTTGAATGGTGACCTAGCAGTTTCCAGTTTCAAAGTTCATGTTCCTTGAGATGCTGCAAGAATGTTAGCAATTTGCCATACTATGTGGAAAAAGCATTGTGTATTCATAGAAAGAGAGTTCAGGAGAGTTAAATTTGCTTTGGGCAGAGACCTGGGTAGCAGGGGAAGCTTCTCTATTATATGATTACAATAAATAGTTCAAACTTGTTCTGACATAAATGCCCTGTTTGGGGATTTGACAGAAGTTAATTGCCTATTGCAATTGCAGTGTAGTTGATGAATGCTATAGTGGGGCATGACAAAATAGTATTTATTGAAAATGAGAAAAGTAGCCTGTTAAAGAATAGTAGCAATATAATTTAGGCTCAAATTGGCCTAAAGTAATTCAAAGGAGAAATATACATAATAAGGGACACTTTACATCTATTCATTGGTGGCATTTTCCACAAAGTATAAGCTTATTTCATCAGTTCTGGAAATCTGAAAGTGGTGCTTGAGTGGAAATGAAATAAAAAGCAGACTGTAACACAGTAGCCTCATTATACATACAGGGAAAAAAAGCCCAAAATGACCCAAACCCAAAAAAAACCACAAAACCCCAGCTAAGAAAATAAAACCAGGACCTAAACTTAATTTAAGAATGCCTTTTGTTTTGCTAATCATATTATTATGAAAACTTAGTCTTAGTGAAGTCCATGCTGGTCTATTGTTGCATTCCCCAGAGCAAGGAGTACAGCTGTTATTTCTGCAGCCTTGCACTGTTACCTGCTTGGGCAAAGTCTCAGTTTCCCCATCGACGAGATGCTATATCTTTGCTTGAATGATAAAATAAAATTGCTTGAAAAAATATCTCTTGAGACTATGAAGCTGGATTGTGTACTTAATAAGAGATAAGAGTCACTACAGTTGGAAGCAAACCAACTAGCTAATTTCTTTGCTGATTTAGTATTTTTCTTGCAATGTATTTTGTAAAGTTTTGTCCACTCAGGAAGAAAAAAAGGCTTTTTAATGTTGAGATGATCTGAATAAAAGAACTGAGTAAAGTTCCTGGTACAAGGCAGTAGTCCAGCCCAAGTATGGAGGGGAAATTCAATCTGTGCAGGGCTTTCTGGAAAGCTCTTACACCATGAGTGAGCTTGACTTTTCATTGAAAAACAGAGAGGAAAGATGGTGAAATGAACGCTTTCAGAACTCGGTCATTGAACTTAGGAACTAATAACAAGAGTTTATTTTTTAAGCTGGAGAAATAATTTTTTGGAAAAATGCTGAGGAAAGGATGCCTGGTTGAATCAGATGATCACAGATTGACCAACGTCTGCCAATATAATTTCTGCATGAAATAGGTCAAATATTCCTAAGGCAAGTCAGGTGAGGTACTTCTACTGAGATGGAAAATAATATTGCTGGTTCTTTATCTAGAAAACTATGTACAATTCTAGCAATTCCTATTCAATGAAGAAATAAATGACTCTGGGAAATCATAGAATCATTGAATAGTTAGGGTTGGAAAGGACCTTAAGATCATCTAGTTCCAACCCCCCTGCCATGGGCAGGGACATCTCCCACTAAAACCATGTCACCCAACGCCCTGTCCAAACCGGCCTTGAGCACCACCAGTGATGGAGCATTCACAACTTCCCTGGGCAACCCATTCCAGTGCCTCACCAGCCTCACAGTAAAGAACTTCCTCCTTATAGCCAATCTAAACTTCCCCTGTTTAAGTTTGAACCCATTACCCCTTGTCCTATCACTACAGTCTCTACTGAAGATGTCCCTCCTCAGCATCCTTATAGGCCCCCTCCAGATACTGGAAGGCTGCTATGAGGTCTCCACGCAGCCTTCTCTTCTCCAGGCTGAACAGCCCCAATGGTGACAATTTCTTCAACTTAACAGCAACATTGCCATAAGAATGAATGTCTTGTGATTGCCAGTGAGTAAATTGAGGCCAGAAGTTTTCTAATCATCAGAAGTGGAGCATCTGGCCACTTGGAAGAGCTGAATGAAGATCTTAATTAGTATTCAGGTAGATTTTGATCAGTTTCTGAAAGACATTATGGGATGTGATGTCTGAAGTAGTTCATCAATATCCTTATTTTTTAACTATGCCTTTTAGCTCATATAACCTAAACCCACCCATTGAAACTGATCTAATGCTGCCAACTTCAGTTTGACTGCATAGCCATATAAGTATAGCGGCACTTCCTCTAAAATACAAATGATGCTTTGCAGAGACAACAAGAGATTTAAAAAAAAAAAATCTTAATTACAGCCAGGGTTTGTGGATTCATCTGAACTCACTCTGCTTAGTGAAAGCCTAAGAGAGGGTCAGGGAGCTATCTGTGATCTTTCTGACGCCAGAAATCCAGCTAGAATAACCTGAAGCTAAAATCTCTCAAGAGAACACTAGGTGAACCAGAGCTTGACAAAATATGCAGCCATATTCCTTCAACAATCTTTTTACTTACTATGCACACTGTCTAGGAAATGCAGGATGGGGCATAGTGGAGACAATGCAACACCTATCCTGTTTGGAGATTTCTTGTTAATGGATGAATTAGCAGGCGGCTGGTTGCCTGTGACACCTTTTCAGCCTCTGGAATGAGATCAAAGTAACTGTACTTGCCTAAGTATATTCTAGTTTCACAATTAAAAAACCCAGAGACTGTTGTCACGTGGTAAACGTTAAAGAGCTCTTATTTACCTGATGAGTTTGCCCTGTAAGTTTTTATTAATTTGTATCTGAGTTCTGTGGATATCAGCCTGCTGGCAAGGTTACCATGATACCAAAGCATAGTTTGGTCTAGCTTTAGTGTCCCAGAAGGAATCAGACAACCCAAATGGTGTTTATCCTCAATTTGACATGCAGTTTATCAGACTGTGCCTGGTCACTGCACATCGTTAGTCTGCCACTGAGATGTGATGTGTTTGATCTGGAGGATCATGACACTGGGAGAATGAACCATCACACTGTCCTGGCCAGCAGGGGGTCTTGAGAAGATAATTGTAATTCCTGAGTGGGAAATGAAGTCTGGTGGGAAGTAATGCTTTACCTATAGCATATAAAAACTTCACAGAGCCACAGGATAGATATATTGTTGGTTTGGTCTGTTATTGTCCTCCTACTTTCCCATTCCCCCTTTCTTGACTATCATGTTGTGTTCTGTCAGAGGATTTGGATGGTGGAGCTGGGAACTACCACAGGAGACAGGGCGGCAGCCTCTGCCAGCCTGATATATCTTGATTGCCCCCTCTGCTGAGGAAATCTGTAGGCAAAAGGGAGTTCTTGGGGAGCTTTGCATACACTTTGCAGCTTGAACATGCCTCAAACAACATTAAGCCTATATTTAAATGCTAAATGTTACAGACATTTATGCGTTAAATATTGCACACAGATGACATATACACAGAGTCCGTACTGCCTGTTAAACTGGTTGAAATTTCTACCATGTTTCCCTGTGCATTTCTGGGGAGGTAGACTTTGGCTATAGAAGTGTATCAAGGCTAATTAATTTGAAGTCTTCGTTTCTGAAAGTACTTGGCTTTGTGACCTAGGAACTATCTGGCAATTGCTTTGAGCATTTATTGTTTTTTTTTTTTTTCTAATTCCATAGGTTGCACATATGATGTGGAATTTTAGCCCTTTACAAGGTTTCTTGGGCTTTCATGCTCGTTGTCTATGAAGTCCTTATTAATTTATGTCCTGTCAGTTTTAATCTCACACTTCAAGTACAAAATCTGGTCAAGAGTGTTCTAGTGGTTTGTGACAATGGGAGGTTGTGATTTTGGTCTGCACTCATGTAATGTCAGTTTAGACTAGTAAGTTACTTTGGTTCATCTAGGCTTAAGGTACTGACATAGTCTGTTGCTTGTTGTGCATCTGCTGATGGGTAATAACTTGCCAGAATCTTAATTTGGTTACTTTCAATTTTGTGACTGAATACCGGAAATTTTCTATGGAACTGTTTCTAAGTCTGAAAACAATGCAGGTATAAAATGTCTGTCTTGCTTCTGAAGAAATGGCTCAGCAGCGCAAATACAAATGACTGGTATGTCTTCCAGACACTCCGTGGCAGTCAACAGTTTCCAGGTTCATTTAGAAGAGTATGAGGCTTGTGCTTGCCTTGAGTACAAGATGCAGCCCATTGGATTTGTTTGCAGGTGGAGCAGCTATTGTGAAGCATATTTTCTCTTATCAAGGTTGACTCAAAGGAAAGCAGCCACCAGGATGTGAAGGGAGTCCAGCAGCAGGTTGGCCCTGTACCAGCCTGAGGGCTGTTGCACCACTGGGAACAAAGCCAGGGCAGAGGATAGAGAAAGGACCAGTCACAAATGCAGATGCCAGTACTCAAGAAGTATCATCTGGAACCTGACAGCTGCCAAACTAGCCCTCAGAGTGACCTAGCTAGTTGGCTTTTTTTGGAGGAGATGACAGAAAGTGGCTAAAGGGACCAGTAATGGAAATTCTTCAACTACAGGACTAAACCACAGCCAAGTGAGTACTGTGATTGTTCTGGTGTTTTCAGAAGAGGAGGCGCTGTTAGCAGAATTCTAAATCAGACATTTCCTATTGTTGCATCCACACATCCTGGAGGGCCTGAAATTAAATGTAAGAACAAAATAGAAGCTTACCCCCACTTTTCCTAACTCCATCCCAGTCTGAGGCAATGGCAAAGTAAAAACACAGACACATCCCCTTCCCCAAATCTCATAATCCATTGAGCAAAATTGTCTTCAAATTAGCAACTCAGCCTGACTTAGGCAGCTGGGCACTGGCCAGATGGGTCAGCCCCTTTAACGGAGTCCGCTTGCTTTTACACAGCATAAGGTAGGAGGTATTTAGAAGCAAACTGTGACAGCTCAGCACCTCCCTGGAGTTCATATTAAACACTGCTAATTCTTGCTAACCTCCCTTTGGTCTGCTGATGTGCCTGGTGCCTGCAGCTGACCTGGCAGCCTTCCACCCTGTGGCTGCAGACTGACCTCTATCGACTGTGCCCTGGGAGGCCAGGGGCAGAGACCTCTGTCCTCAGTCTGAACACCTCTGGTAGCATGCTCAGCTAATAAAGCTCCTGAATTGTGTGGCTGTCACCAGGGAAGATTGATTCTGCCACCAAAACAAGCCCAACAGTTCTCAGGTTTAGTCAGATCTCCCTAAAAACCTTTGACACAGTTAAGGATGAGCTCTCATGCTAGGAATGAAGGCAAAAAAAGAGACAGTTTGAAGTTAGAGATGATGTTTTTGAAGTAAGAAGGAAAAAAAAGAGTCTGGGGAGCAGATGAGGAGAAAGATTTCATATTTGAGAAACAAATCTAGTGTGAAAGGAGATTGATTTCTGGGGGAAAGGCAATATGAAAGCTGTTACTAGAATTGACTTTTATTCTAGTACATCTGAAGAGATCCCTTCTACTTTATACAAACAGAATGGACCATGTGGCAAATTATAGAATCACATGAGACCTGGACAGATCATATTCCTATGACCATCTTCATCTATCATACATCCTTTGTCAGGCAATTCATCTTGTTACAATTAAGCCATCATCTTAACATGTTAAAATCAGTGTTGAAAGGACATATTTCCTGCTTCTGTTCCTAAATATAGAATTTACTTCATAGTACTTCAACCAAGTACTGAGGATGAAAAAATTACAATCATACTTTTCTATATACAAAAATATCACTCAGAGTGCTTTATTTCAAATCTTGGATTGCAAAGTGAACAGTCAGAGAGCTCAGATTACTAACTGGTGGGTCATCCACTCCCAGCCCAGGAGACAATGAAATATAACTTATGTTTTTATACCTTAGGAAGCCAGGTGCTTTACTGCCTAAACATACCTTCTTCTCTCCATTCACTATAAAGGGAACCTGCTATGAAAAGTTCAGTTATAGATGTTTACTTTGTAGACATCTGTAGGTATTTAAGGTGAGTCACACTCAATGGAGTCTTTATGGCTTGATGGGAGACTGGAATTGAGACCCCCCAAATTACTAGGACGATCTTTTCCTTAGGGCTTGCCTACAGCTCAGTAAGTGGGAGACTCAACTACTTAGAGGCAGTGTTCTCATTGTTTGAAAAAATGCAGTGCAAATTTTCCCTGTCTGTATGGTTTAGTTAGAGGGGAGCTGGGCCCTGGGGTTCTTGGTTGTAAAACACACGAGAGAAGCATAACGTGTTATTATTAAAACTGTTATCACAGCATCTGATAAAACATGTCTGGAACCTATGCTTAAAAAAAATCCAATGATATGGATTTTGCAAGTCTTTCCAGGCAATCTGTTCCAATCCATTGCTCTTCTCATGTTAGAAAGCTTTTCTAATGGCTAAAATTTCCACATTCCATTATTTCTTGTTCTAATCCCTGTGGATGCAGAGAACAATTGATTCCAATTCATCAGCAGGATACTGTTGAAGTCTCTTATGGCATTTCCTCTTTAGTGTTTCATTCTCCAGACTGAACAACTCTGATTTTGTTCAATCTTTACTTGCAAATCACCTTTTTCAGCCCTCTAATCCACCTTGTTTCTCCCCCTGGACTGCTGCAAGAAGTTCACATCTCTCTTAAAGCACAGTGCCTAAAGATGCATATAGTGCATTAGCTGCTGCTAATTCTGAAGTATCTAGAGTCAAATCGTACACATGATGCTGTCTATACAACCTGTGCAATATTTTTTGCAGGAAGGTGAGTTTGTTTATTTCTGTTCAGCTTGCAGTTCCCCACAGACCACGAACTGTTTCCTGCTGACTCATTTTCTACTTTCTATTTGTACAGTTGATTACTCCTACATGAATGTAGCACTTTCACTTGTCCTTACTGAATTGCATCCTATTGATTTCAGACTACTTCTTCAAATTGTCAGGTTCATTTTCAATAGTGAAAAATGAACTCTCCTACCTTAGAGCCTGTCTGTGTATAGTTCAGTATGGTAACACAGGGGGCAGCAGAGTCACAGACTTTTTCACTTGTGTTGCTGTAGGATGGCAGGGCACAATGACCACATCTCCGCTGGCATGAGTTCATTCTTTGTGATAAAAAGTAGTGATCATCTTTTGTTACAGTAGAGCCTGAAGGCAAGACAAGTTTATCCTATTTTTAGAAAGTGTTTTCTAGTGCTTCACATAAATTTCTTCATTCCATTACTTCTTGTCTTGGAAGAGAAGAGGGAGAAAAATTTACTCTCATTGCTCGGCAGGAACCCCCTTGTTTTAGCTACCGTATTCACATGAATCAGTAAATGATTTGTGCTCTGCTAAGTTTGTAACCTAAACAAAAGAACCCAGGAATAGAGGCAAGGGCATTAACAGATAATGGGAAGGTAGCAAACGATATGTTCATTTTCTGTCAATTTTTAGGGCAGGGCTTAGACAGGTGTTGATGATTGAAATGGAAGACAAAAATGTAGGGAAAGGGTACACTGAAGTGTGGCATAATGAAGGGGCATGGGTGAACTGAAGGCGAGAGAGAGGGAGGAGACTCCTGGAGGAGACTTGTCAAGAAAGTCCAACCTGATCTGTGAAACACTGTCTGTCAAGAGGTCCCTTTGTCTCCGTTAAGCAATAAGTCTCTAGCTGTACTCGTTCTGTAATTTGTCTTAAGGCCATAAAGCAGGAAATTAGCATGCAGAGTGGAAAGGATGCATACTGGTTAGATGTATTCTGTTAAGAGTCTGTGTGGAGGTGAGGGTGTGTGTCTCATGAGCATGGTTTGGGAAAGTGCTAAGAGGCGGCAACTTTAAAACTGCATTCCATACTGAGTGACATACCTGGCATTGCACAGCAGGCTCTTCCCAAGACAAATGCCATCTGTACATTGGAAGAGGATGATGACACAACTGTATTTTCTTTTTCCTCCTCCAGAGATACTGTCTTCAGGAACCCTTGTGGTATTTTTCCATACCACCTTTAAAGCATGCTCCTTCTGTGCACCTTTAAAACTCTCTAGCTCAGTGTCTAGAAAATTGAAGTCTATTTTCAGTTGCTAACAGCTCACTGTGAATTAAAATGGGCTATTCAGAAGGGTGGAATCAGACCATTTATAATCCAAGTTCATTCTTCTTTTTCCTTTTTTTTTCATTTCTTCTTCCTCCCTTTCTTCCCCGACAAAATTAGGGCACATTAGCTTCACTGTCTCAGTTCATTAGGTCACTTCTGAAAATTGAAAACCACAGTTTTGTGTTTATTGGTGCCTTTTTACTTGTAGGAAATCATTTGCAATCAAACTACTTCTAAATTTCCCACTGTGTAGAAGATTCCAGAGCTGCTTGCTTATACTTCATCAGAAGAACTGCTGGAAATAATAGCTCTGACTTAGAGAATGATGTTGCTCAATCATTATAGCCTTGATAATTAAAAATGTCAGTCCCTCATGATGTTGAAAATGCTCAGTTCCTGTGGACTGAAGAGGGTTTTAGTTTTTTGCAACATCAGGACCTAATTGCAAAGTGATAGAGTAAGCTTTCCAGAGCATGCACAAGGGCAAGTTTTTTTTCTGCTGCAGTATCAAAATACTGTGCAAGAACAGATGAACAATATCTATGGGACATTCAAGGGTAGTTTCTTTTAACTAGGTTGTACTGATAATGTGCTCTGTAGCCTATGATGTTTATAACAACTAAGATCTGTTTCTATTTACATCTGTCAGAAAAGAATCAGAAACTTAAAATTTAAAAGGTGACCTAAAGAAAAAAACTTACAGTTTGCCTGAGAGATGCTTTTATTGAGCCTTTATATGGCCTTTACAGAAGAAGAAAAAATTAAGGATTATCTCTACAGGAGAAACAGTCCAGTGAATTATATGTTAGAAGATTACTGGGAAAGGGAAAATCTGCTCATTTTGCCTTTCACAGCCTTTTTACACCAGCTTCTCTTCACTCTCTTCTTTCTTCTTCAGTCCCCCTCATCCTTTTTCCTGTCAATGGAATCTATTCCCTCATTTTTCCAAATTACAATTTAAGATGTCAGCCTAACCTGTGGGAATAGTAAGCCAATTTAGTCTATTTTTAATGGTGTCTTTGAGTCCAGAATAATATTCTTGCTCTTCTTACTGCTTGTTTAAAGATATTCCTAGTCACTGTGAATATGCATAAGAGGCTGTGAGATGCGATCTTGAGCAGCAAGCCTTTAGCTAGGACTTAAAAGTGAAGAAACTGAAGACTACTCTGAACTTTCAATGTGCAGAACAATTTTGTAGAATATTTGTTTTATATTCTGAAGTGTGCCTTTGGCTTACTTCTAGGACTGACTGCAACCTGAGTAGCAACTCTGTTGCTAGATATGACTTTGAAAGAGAACAGTTTCATTAGGACTTCTGTAACAGACTTGTAAATCTTTTAATCCAAAGGTTTGTTCCTGGAACAATTAGTTGCCTGTGCTCTAGCCTGAGGGAAACTGCCACAAGGGAAAATGATATGAAAAACGGATGCAAATGGAGAACTGTTCTACTATCACTTAAAGTTCAGTTATTTGTCTGTGATGTTTTCGAAGAATACAAAATCATTTAAATATGTAAAAAGATTTTAAATGTATAACCCATATCAGTCAGAATAAATTGGGACTTCCTGAAAAAAAGAAGCTAGAAAGATAATTTGAGCATTTTGTGTTCTCATTCATTGTAATTTGTTTTCAGTGATATCAGCAGTTCAAACGAGACCTTCTATAAGTGGTGAAATTTGAAATTGTTACTCTGTACAGCTGTTGGCAGTAGAAAATTCTCTTATCTTTCTGAATAAAAGAAGTGTGACTGGTATCAAGATGGGTTATGTCCTGCGATAAGCATGGAGGAAGTACTCGAAATCTCAGAACTGTGGCGGGAGAACTGGTGTAAAGACAAGATATTTACATTTACTCAGAAACAGAAAGTTTTGAAGAACAAAAAGCCTCAACAGAAAGTGATGTTTCCTCTTTGCCTGACAAGGCTGAAGTGCTACCACAGAGAACTGATGATGGTTAGGGAGATTGCATAAAGAAGAGGCAGGAGAAGGCTGGCAGGTGCTAAAGATTGTTCAGGTCAGACAAAGACATCTGCCAAAGACATCAATCATATGAGATAAGGAAAATTACAATTGAACTAAGGGAGGAACAGGTGCTGCTCACAGAGGAGTATCCTGGAAAGTTAATGGCATGTCAGAATACAAAGCTAAATAAAAGAGCCAAAAAATTAAATAAAACCTATATATCTTTGTGCACAGCTGGGACGGCTAAGAAGGTGAATTTGATTGCTTGGCCATGTGGTAAGGAGACTTCTGAGACATGGGGAAATGAAAGGTATAAATAAAATGTTTAAATAACTGGCCTTGACTATTCATAATGAATAGATTAAGTCATCAAATGGTTGAGTAGCACTACACCTGAATTCTTCTATATTCTCCAGGGAGGTATTTCTTTCTAAATACATGGAAACACTTACAGAAATATGGGCTTCCTCTCACAGGGTATTACATTTATTAGATTACCAGCATTGTGATCAAACTATTGTGTATGAAATAAAAAAAAACCAACAAAAACCCAAACCGAAGGAGATCAATAAAATATCAACTCATTAAAGATCACAAAAAGAGTGACTTTGTTTGTCTGGCTCTAAACTCCAATGAATAAAACATACTCCCTTTGTAATATGTGAGACTTAGTCCAATTGGAAACAGCTGAAATGCCAGATGTGATGCTGATATAATTAAACCTGATTTATTAAGTGACCATGGAATTGGAAGCATAGTGTTGGAGGCTACTTTGGACAGCTCACTATCAATCTCCATAGTAATCAGCAAAGAGATATAGCATGGAAGAAATAGAAAGATAAGATACCATCACTTTATTAACCCTACAGTCTAGCTGAAGTCATATACATATAAACAAGTAGAGGTCAAGAGGTAAACTGCAAAAAAGGAGAGAATCATGAATTTTAGAAAATTAAAAAGGCACAATGAAGGTATTCAGGATACTAAGAATATTAATAAGAAGCTAAATCTGAAGTTTGTTTACTTTCTAAAGATTTCATCAAAAAGGGACTTGTGTTTGAAATTGAAAGTGCCTGCAATTAAAACTGATAAAAAGAAATACATTTAAATATAATACTTAATTAACCTGTGGCATTTGTGTAGACAATGCAAACATCCACAGTACATTACATAGGAAACAGCAAACACAAAGATAATCAGAGATTGAAGCATTCAGATGTCAGCGCGTTTGCCAACCTGGGAAAAAATCTCTGTGGGCAGATTTTTTAAAACTTGCCAGTTACAAATTTTGTATTTTACACTCTCTCATGCGCTGGATGCTGTCTGTGTTCCTGGAGTATCTGTGGTTCATTGGTTTTAGAAAAGAAGTGAAAAGTTAGATGCAAAAGCTAAGTTCCTTTACTTAAAAATAGAAAAATAATTTGCTGTCCCAAAGTAAGGGACAGTAACAACAGGTACTAGCTAGTTTGTATCTGTTTTCCTCATTCATATATGTGGGTAAGGGATGGAATGAAAATAGAAAATCTTAGATGTATTTTCTAATTAATTTGGGAAATGTGCCAACGTGGAAAAAAAAAAAAAAAGGAAGGGATGGCCCTGAATAGTCTTCCCCAAATTTGAGCATAGTCTCAGGTTTTGAGGTTGCAGCTACTGTTAAGGATGGCTTGCTGGGCTAGCGTGGTTGAAGCATACCAATAAGAGGCAGGAAGGTGATGTGATTAGTATCTTATCTGTCTGTCCTTGAATTCCCCACTCCTGTGACCTTGTCTGCATTCACATATACTGGCTGGGGAAGTGTATGCTGAGTGAAAGGCAGGAATGATTACAGCAGAAGTTCTTAAGGAAGTCAACTCAAGACATTCTAACTACCCTGTTTTTGTGCCTCATGATGAATTCCCTGGTGACGTCTTTTCAGATTACCTGCTAGCTACAGCTTATTTACATATCTCTTAATGACATTTATGGTTAAGAATGCATTTTTAATGAGTTGTTTTTTTTTCCATTTTTTTTAAAGTCCATTTTAATTTTCCACATCCAAAACCAGATTGCCATTTTTTATAGATAAAAATATATATTTTAACAGTTGCACTTTCAGATTTGGTTCACACCCTACAAAATTATTTCAGAAATCACACATAATGCACTTTGAAATCACATCAGTGTTGGTTATCATTTGGCTCTGTGAAGATACTCGGAGGACGTGGGAAATACAGGAGCCCATGCCCACCTCAGTTATAGTGGAATGGCAAGCCTTGGGAGCTGCTGCCTGGGTGTGAACAATCTGGAAGTGGGGAAGCCTCAGCTCTTCCAAAAAGAGAATCAATTTACAAAATGCAACTGACAAAAGATATATGTGGGGAGGGAGGACAAAGGAGGAAGTAGTCTGCATCTTCTGAGAACTATCATCCCTGAGATGAAGGATGGATTAGAAAGAGAGCTGTGACTCTTAGGCAGCACTGTAGTAGAGATACAGAAGCTAAGATTTTCCCATCCAATTAGTCCTTAGCAGAGTATTTTTCTAAAGAAAACATTTCTTCAGTGCATTCTCTAAATGTTTCCAATAACCATAATTACATGTCCATGCCCTAAGAAGCTAATAATTTACTTTCACACAGGGTACTCTAAGAGGGACAACAAAACAGTGGGATGGAGAACAACTAAGGCTATGGAGATTATTCATAGATGACATGGACACAGCATGGAGGAAGACTTTTTTTACATTTATATCCAAATAGGAACAGGCTGCCCATAAAAGTTGTGGATGCCCCATCCCTGGAAGGGGATGAGTCAAAAATGCTCTGCTTTGAGTCAAAAATGATTAAATAGATTTTAGCTGACACACATTCTTGTAGCAATCATGGCAGAGTAGTTTTAAAGAGTGGCTGAAATCAGTCATGATACTGGCATTGACAGCCTGATTTGATTTTGGCATGGGCAGCCTGGTTATCAAAAGGATTTCCTCTGAACATATTTGAGACTACCACGATAATTCACAAACAGCTATCTTCCAAGATAGTTGATGGCTGCTTCAAAACCACTAACCTCATGAGGCTTCTGTTACCTTGGTCATTCTGTGGGAGAAAGTAGCAGAAGCCTGCTGAGTATGGAAATAGCACATATTTCAAAAACATCTGTTGACATTATATATGCCGAGTAATTTAATTTCAAAATTCTCATGTTTTTCAACATGGGACATCTGTGCTAGAAGGCAGTATCTGTGGAGTGCAAACAAAGAGGGAATTAAATGTACAACAAATATGCTCAGACAAATAATACTTTTCAGTGAAGAAGCAAACATGCAGAGTAACCCCTTTATCAGCTATTGCCTTTTCTCAGGGAATGCACTTTTTCTGTTCAACAGTCTCACAACAGACCAATACATAAAGATTTCTAGCCAGCTAAAACAAGTTTGTTATCTTAAGCCATAGTTTCTACAGTCCTTGCTACTTGATCTTTGCTGAGCAAGTCGAATTCATAACGCCAAAGTTCTTCACACACAGAGTGAGGCAGGTTTGGTACTCAGTCTGGGAGCCACAAAAATTCACGTGTTAATCACTGGGATACTTAAATTACTCAGTAGGTTATGCCAACAGGAGGGTATCACAAGCTACACTCCTCTATTGAGCCAGGAGTCAGAGCCCGGGATTGCTCTATGCACTTGGGTATCTGTGTGATGCAAGATGTTGATCTCTTGATATTGGAGGGCAATACGTAATAGATATAGTATTTCTCTGTTGTTATGGAGTCATGAAAGCTCTCACTTGAATAATTTCCATGGATTTTGCATACTAGACAGTGTCTTCAACAACAGCTTTTTGGATGAAAGTACTCTGTGCCTTTTCTGCTGAACTGGGCTCCTGCTTTTGAGGCAACTGCTTCAAACACTCATCTGCTCTGTGAGTGTGATCCACTGCTGTGGCTTTTCACATAACTCAGAGCAATCTGAATTAGTGAAGTTTGGTCAGAGTACGGCTAGAAATCTGGGCTCCCCTGAGCTCTCAGACATTAGTGCATCTGAGTTGTTAGTGAGAGCTGAGTTATCAAGGCAGTCAGTTCAGTAGAAAGATGCCTGTGTGTTTCCTTAGTAACACATCTATAATTACCAGAGAGGCTTTTCCTTGAAACCTAAGTAGGTTAGGTAGGGTTTTCCTCAATTGCTTTCCTGATTTTAGTAACTTAAATTTTATCTATGTTCTATTTTGGGTTTGAAACGAGTCTGCTTGTGTTCTGTCAAAGGCCCATAATCCAACTATCGCAAAATTGTCTCAAGGAGGAGACATGACTGGTGAATGTGAATAGAGACTTCTCAGGCAAAACTGAGATTTTTGGATTTTTTTTTCTTTTTTTTTCTGCACTATTCTGGAGCTCTGGCTCTGCCCCAGTGTTCTTCAAGAACGAGAGGAACGGTGAATGGGGGAGAAGAGCTAGAGCATGAGTGAGGTTGAGCTACCGAAGAGGTTCTAGAGCTACAGAGAGCTAGGTTAACTGGTCTTGCTGTTGCAAACAATTGTTGAGGTGGTGGAGCCTCATCTACCAATAAAGAGTACTGCCTGATGTATTCCCACCTGTCCTTCTGCAGCAGAAGAATATAGCTTGGGTTGCCAGCACTCTGCTGTCAACAAAGTAGAGAGGTAGGGACTGGTCTTGTTCCTGCCAGTCTGTTGACCTAAACAAATGCTTACTTGGCTTTTACCTAAAACAAGCCTGCCTTTGACAAAGGCCCATTAAATGGGCTGAATAGGAAAATGTGGTCAATGTGTGATTGTTTTGGAGGTGAATGCTCATTCTTTACGAGCATGCATTGGAATTAGGACCAATCTGGAAAAAGTGCTGAAGCGCTTGCTTTAGGAAAGTGGCTTTTGAGCAAAGCTTTTTTTTTGACCCTGTGTGCAGTGATTCTGTTAAAATCTTGTGTGAAAAAAATAGACACAATTTCTTTGGAAATCTTCGCAAGTCCTGTTTTGACTCGTGTGAAACACAGAATTTCAACTTTTCACTTAGAAATGATAATTTTTGCTTAGAAATTTATCCTTGCATAGGAAATTCATTTAATGTCCCATTGATGTCTGTATTTAAACACTGATTTATGGTGACAATTGGAAGAAAAGTTCTGTTTCAGAAAAGATTTTAAAATTTTGCTTCCTTGTATCAACTCAGAAGAAAAGGAAGTTTGAAATCTTGTCATATGTCCTGGGCTGGCCAATACAGGTTACTCTTTGCCAGAATTTATAGTGCAAATAAAGCAAAACCTATTAGGTTCTGGTCCAGTAATTTAAATAGTTAAGCCATTTAAAATGAATTCACATTTTCGTAAAGTGTACGGGCTACTGTGCTGGAGAAAATCATTTGAAAAATATAAACCAAATATTTTTCACTTTCTTTCCTGATCAGCATTGGAGATCTAAACTGTGTCAAAGGATAAACCAAACAAAGTAACAAGAAATCACTCTTCAGGTCAGACCTTAAGAACTTGATTAATGCCTCATAGAGAATATATCACATGAACTGCTGAAAGTGAAGTTGATATTTTGGATCTCATTCCGTTGTCCAGCATTACAAAAAGCAGGAAACAACTTTTATGTCATTTGTGCTGATTTTTTTAGTAATTTCTTTCCTGTCCTTTGAAGGGGTTACATTTTAGTGGACGTGCTTTTAGCTAAGCAGGATAGGTTTTGCATCCTGTTTCTTGTAGGTTTTCTGTGGTTTTCACCTTGCAGGTGAGTATCAAGTGACTCAGGACTATCCTTTTTCTATGTCTTTTCTATCTCTTGTGTTTTGCATGTCATTTGCCTGTTTTTGTTCCAATTAAACAAGATTTAGCAGCAACAGTGATAGCCAAGTTAGTATTTTTGTTCTTATTTCATTGCATGTGTCATTTGTTTTCTATTTCACCTACTCTGGCTTTATTGTAATAACTAGCAGTTACCGTATGCATATTTTTTTCTCTTCAGAGGTTTACAATACCGCTATAATATTGGGAATAATTGGTGAGAACTTACTGGTACTTGATCAAGACAATTGCTTGAAGTTCATTATCTTTGTAATCTTGTGCTTTTAAAATTTAATTTTGTATGAGAGAGACTGTCCATCTCTAATAGAAATTTCATTCTCTTTCATCACAGCTTTTATTTGGTCTCCTACAGCAATACTGAAAATTGTTACCTCTGTGTTTTGACAGTTAGGGTTCACAAGGTCACATTTCTTGTGCTGTGCCTTTGAAATCCTCTCTTTTTTCCCTTCTCTCAGCTTTTCACTAAATCTGAGAGATAACACCTCAGTCTCTAAGGCAATTGAAGCTGCTTTCAGACCTGCATATTTGAGCCCTGTTCAAAATGAACAGTAAATACAAAGCTCATACCTGTCTCACCTGAAGGGCTCTGTCTGTTAGATAGTTTGTGAAGACTGAACTTCACAGACACATCCTCTTTCCTTCAAAATAAGTCCTTCTTATAGATCATAGAATCATGGAATGGTTTGGGTTGGAAGGGACCTTGAAGGTCATTTAGTTCCAAGCACCCTGCCATGGGCAGGGGCACCTTCCACTAGACCAGGTTTCCTATCCAACCTGGCCTTGAACACTTCCAGGGATGGGGCATCCACAACTTTTCTGGGCAGCCTGTTCCTATTTGCCATGTATGGAACTTACACAGACCATAGGAATCTGAAGTTCAGACCTTTACTTACTGTTCTTCCTCTAACATACATCCTTCACCTCTGTGAAAGCATCTGTCGCTGAAGTTTTATCTCTGTTGTAGGTTAGGATGCTGTTTTTGCACATTGTATTCAGGGGTGCCCAGTTTGCCTTTGCACTGTGGAGGGAGTTTGTGTTCTTTGGACTGTGGTAGGGGAGCCAATAAAGTAGGCAGATGCTTAGACTCATGGTGGTCATTTCCTTTTGTAGACTTGAAATATTAGCAGAAGTATATGAAACAGTTCTCAACTTGTGGTTTGGTTTACAGTCCCTAGGAATGGAGGCTTCCTCTCCTCCATGAAACAGCTTTTGTTTTCTTTGTTTTCTGGTTTGGTCTTTGGATTTGCTTTTGTTTTCTTAAACTGTTGTCACTAGCTTATTGCTTGTTGTAAATACAAGGTAAAAATTCCTCTGAGAGCAGTGAGAAACAGCTGAAAAAATTAAAGGGAGCTTGTAGCATGGAGTGCTTTACTGCTTCTTAAGAGGGGCAGGCATGGTGATTTAGATATGGTATGAATAATTGAGATAAGTGATGTTTCTCATCTGAAGTACCTGTACAACTGCAAGTGTTTTGTTAACTTCTGCTTTAAAGAAGCCTTGCCACTAGTAGTCAGGGAAAGTTTGGCAAAAATTATATTTACTTTAGATAGACAATATAAATGTCATAGAACGTGCCTTAGGTTTGCTGTTGCCACTGTGTATATACATTTACATTCAAGATCTGTTCTACTACCTGCAGTTAGGATCATCCTTGAAAATGCATTTGTTAGCATAACTCTGTGCTGTGCTGTATGTCAGTTTTATTGATGATAAAGAAAATGCCCTTGATATAGCATTTGTTCCCATTTGTTTACGTATCAAATCAGTTTGGAACCTTATGTACCTTGATTTGACATAAATATATCTGTGAGTATTATAGAAATGATCCTGAACTTATAGTTCCCAGGAGTTGTTTGTGATGCAGTCTATTCTACAAACAACATTTGGCTATGAAGCATAATTTATTGGGTATAACAACAACTTCCATGCATCTTTTGCTGCTGTTATGCTATTCATTGATAGTGTGAAATATATTATTGATTGCCACAACGTATTCTGGTAGAGTACTGTGCAAGGATTGAAGTTTACAGATTTATTATAGTATCATGCAGTACATTTATTCTTGGCATAATATCTACTAATCGTATATTATTTAGAAGACAAAACTTAGTTTATGACTGTGAAACAAGATATTGCTTTAGAAGAATGCATATAAATATTTCTGTGGAAGATACTAGCCATTGGTATAAAAGGGATTTTTTCTCATGAATTCTAGAGAAATTATATTTATCAATGTTTATTAAGGTTAAAAAATCAGCCCTACATACTGAGGGAAAATACCAGATTATGTATATATTTCCAAAGACCTTCAGTCTTTTTAATATGTTTCAATAAACTGTGGTAGAATATACTGGTGCATGGTAGATGGTCTTCCATTTAGAATTCCTTTACTGAGATGGCAAAATAAGACATGTTCAAAGAAGAACAATAATTCAAATTTTAAAATGCACTCGCCACATATTAAAACGCTGTTTAGATTATACATATCCTGGAGTGACCTTCAGAGTCTTCTCAGTGGTTACAAAAGCTGTCCCCTGGTCTAGAGACCATGTCGAAATTAATGATTTTAAAAGTTAAAACTTCTATTGCTGACCAGTTTTTCACATTTTCCCATATTCTTCAACAGAAAAATGTGAACTGTTCAATGTAGGAAGAGGAAAGCTGCTCTCTTAGGTCTACTGGAAGGAGAAAGCCAATTTTGAAAACTGTTGTTAAGGAACTAAATTTTCCAGCGCACTAGTCCAGAATTGCATCACACTAAGACTCCTGGCAAATTAAATTCTTGACATTTGTGTTTTTTCACAACTAATGACACACTGAAACTTGCTAATTGTTTTTCCAGTAATGATGATTCAAATTTGATCGAACGACATAAGTTTTGAAACAGAAAAAATATTCATGTGAAAGATTTTTCAGACAGTAACTGAAAAAAAAGACAACAATGGACACCAGAATGCCTTCTGTGCATGAGTATATGTGTATCTGCTTATCTTTACTGTTCACCAGAATAATGAAGCAAATTTACTTCACGTGCTCTCTAGAAATAGTGATTTATGGGTAAAAAAGTAAACAAATTTCATATTTACAACAATGCGGTGTTTTCCTGTGGTGATATTTCATGGTAAGTTTGAAACTGACTTTTGCAATGATACGTTCATGAAGACCACAGCACTCTCATGCAAATGTGTCCCCTTTATGTAACTAAAATAAGGATTTAGCATAAAGTGTTTTGAAGTTTCAGCATGTTATTACTGGAAACTATTTTTGGATTCACAAGTTTTGCTTTAAAGCTTGTTAAAATGAAATCCTCTTTTCCTTCATGTCTAAAAATAAGTATAGGTAAACTCTGAAGGTCATGATGGATGACTGAAATCCTCATAAAACCAGGGTTAGTTATAAGAATATTCAGACTTGATACAAATTTTCAGTACAAGGGTTGCTATGAATTTTGAACATGAAAGATGTTTAGAGCTTAGCTGAATATCCTTCCTTTTCATGATAGTAGTGTTTATTCTTTATAAGGTGAAATTATTGTGCTTTGTCGAGTGGGCTTTACTCTGACAATTACTATTATAAAGAAGATCCAGGCATTTCCATGCCTTCAGGAGGCATGCAGTGCCTGAAGAAAGGCAAAATGTATGCGGTTTTGCTGCACATAGTGGTTAGGATATAATCAACAGAAAGCTCATGCAGAGATGGAAGTGAGGGTCCTGTGTACATGGTGGTGCTCTTAAGATGTCCATTTATCATTGCAGTGGGAATGAGGGCTTTAGTGACTGGGAGGGAATGTTTCAAAATGCAGATCTACCAGTTAACCTCTTGACAGTGAGTGAGTATATAGGGAGCAGTTGATATGCAGGACTTAATCATAAGCTTCTAAAAGAGTATAGCAGGCATTTTGAAAGCAGGCTGAAATTTTTGGAAGAATTCAGTCTAACAGAAGTGGTTAGAAGCAATTATAAAAAGAACAACATCTGACACATTTGCCTGGCTTCTTCACTGAATTTCTGAATCAATAGATAAAGCTGTGGCCATACAGTCTGCTTAATTACATTTCTGATAAGCACTTGGTGGTGTATTAGAAATGAGCAGATCTGTAGTATCACTATGTATAGCTTGCGTGCTTGAGTCAAAATGAAACATCATGCATTGGAGAAGTCAGGATGAGAAAGTATAAGAGGCAAGAAATTTTGGCACATTTGACTCAGGTTATAGTAGAGTCTGCATTATTATAAACATCAAAGTGTACATATATAAACACACTTTGAGAAAAATCTGATAAAAAATGCGTAAGTCACAGGATTTGCTATAATGAGTACGTTCAGGGTGTCAGTATTAATGTAGTATATATACAATGGTGATCAGGAAAAAACTGAAGTGAATACATTTTGGTGCATACATCCAAATTTAATCAATGTATTTGATTGAGCATCGAATACTGGGTTGTGGGGAAAAACCATGATCTTATGGAAAACAGTAACTCCAGGACTGAGCCTCAGACATAAAACCACCTGACTGTATTAGCAACGGCAACAGGGAAAGGATGCTTAAAACTTTCCAGTTTCTGAACAACTATATGGGCAAAACCTCTCCTTGATCACTCTGGAGCAGAGCAAAGTGGTGCCCAGAGTGCAGGTGAGATTTCTAGGAAGTGAAATTTTGGACTGTAATTTTTCTCTATGTTTGAACAGAAGCAGCAGAAATTAAAAGTGAGTGAAAGGTAACAAAACACAGGTCAAAAAGAGTTTGAACATGACATGTAAGCTTTGTAAAAAGAAGATACAAAGAGCTTAAGCAATGGTAGGGAAAACTTGTGTTACTTATATTTCTTGTGTTATTACATTTCAAGGGGTTCAGCTGAAATCTGAATTGAGGAATTGCCACTTGAGAAATTCTGAAAGTTCTAGGGATCACATAGATAACATTTTGGTATCACATCTCAAATGAGTTTTTTGGGGAGCTGATCAATCAAGAGGAATGATAAGATTCTGTTCAGTAGTGACACCTTTTATGCTGCCACAGAATATAGTGCCAGAAAAAATGAGTGGATTACTCGGCCTTGGTTTTGACACCTATACCTGTTGTTCATGCCACCTATTTATGTTATCTAGGGCTCCCTGAAATCCTGCAGAAAGAGGAATAGGGGATTAATACATGTCCCATCAGAGAATCTAAAGCTTTTGGTGTATTAAGAGTAGTCAGAAACAAACACTGATAGCCAGAGAAAAACTGGCAATTGATATTTATTCATACCTGAGTGAAAGATAACAGAACACAGGTCAAAGAGAATTGGAACATGACATGTAAGCTTTGTAAAAGGAAGATATAAGGAGCCTTTTCACCAAATTTATACTTGAGTGTGCGTTATTAAAATTAACATCTGTGCATAGAAGATGAAGAAACATTTTCACAGTGGATTATTTTTTTTAGATTTTCTGTGCAGCAGAAAGTGTACCTGTTCTTTATGTCCAAGATGTATCATGAGCCCTGGTAGGTATAAATATGCCTAGTATTCATGATGAGAGAAAGGGACACTAAAGTGATGTATGAAATGCCTGAGATACTTGGAAATAAATTGAACTTTAGTTCCCAGAGCCAATAACCTGTGCAGTAATGCAAAAAGTAAAAGAAATCCATTTCACTAAACATTGGTACTGTGAGGATTGCTTATGAAGTGCTTTTATAAATGTAATGCAAAATATGAAAGCACATCAACAGCTCTTTCTGATAGGTTCATTCCTGCTAAGGAATAAGTACAGTCAGAAAAAGTGGAAGAAGCAGAACAGAAACATTTCACTGCAGATACTTGATTCAGTGTACGTGGACTGTGCAGATAATGCCCTAAATGGCAGAGCAAGGTGCTGTGTGGGAAGAAAAAGGAGTAGTGGAAATACCTCTTTGATATTCAAATCTTAATCTGGAATTGGTTTGATTTGATGCTTGGAGTGGCAAGACTAAGCCTATGATTTGGGGAATTGAAAAAAGCTATACTATTACTGGACTGTAATAGAAAAAGGATCCAAACAGGTGGTTCTCCTCTCAGCTGAACATCAAAACAGTTTCATTGACATTTTGTACTCCTTATTTAAACTAGTGAGGGTTACAGGAAAACTAGGTCCTACAAGAGGAATTTGTCATTGGACACACTTTTTTTATTTAGTTCCAGATCAAATACCTAAAAGCAAGTCAGCTGGGAATCTAAGTTCCTGGTATAATCAGCAGGGTTTGTTTCAGTTGCTTAAACACAGTTATCTAGTGCCATTTGAAACTGAAAACTTCCCTGCTGCAAGTTGGTGGTCCAGAAGGGCTGTATTTCCCATGTGTCTTAGGTCACATTTACCACAATTTTGCACCAATTTTGGGCAACTGAACTGAGCCAGCAGTCTGGATGGTTGCTGGACTCTAAGGATGCATCGAGTTGATTAGCAAGAAGACACCTGGTCTCTACCATCTGTTTTCACTGAGTGTCTACTGACTGCAATAGGAGCCTGGACACCTAATATGCATGTAGATGCCTGAAAATACATGTTTTCATCTCATGCTGAATGCTACCCTATGTGACTGAAATGGCACTTAGGAGCTCAGTTCAGTTGCCCACACCAAATGCCTTGTGCCATTAGAGACACTGGAGGCATTTGTGGTATCAGCATGGCTTGAGCAGAGGTGGCACAGGACCTACAACATATCCATGCCCTTCTGGAGGAGCAGCTGGATGCAAGGAAACAAAACTAGGCGGTCCCAGTGACAATAAATACCTGTTTTGAGGCAAATGAATATTGTTTTATCTGTGAAGATAAGAACAAGAGATTAGCAAGTACCCTAAGTACCTTCTGTGTTAGAGAGCTCTACAATTCTACCCCCTCCCACCCTTTCACCTGTTCCAGAACAAAGCCAGGTTATCAGGATGCTCCAATTTTCCTTTTTAAAAGAATCAGCTTTGTTGAAAGATTTAACTGTCTTTCAGGTCTGTTTTTAAAGGAAGAAAGTTAATATAAGAGTACTTTCTAAAACCGCAGTTTTTAAGTCCTTAAGAAAAAGGAGTCTGAAGACAATCATTATGATAGGATTCAGCACCAGATCAGGTCTGTAATCAGAATGGTGCAGATTCAGTCAGTATAAGGTTTGGAGCTGGGTTTGGATCAGCAGCACCTACCTGCTGCAGGCGATTCAGATCAGATTTTTTCAAACTGGAAGCACTGAGAAAGCAGTTCTTCATATTGGATTTTCTATTCTGTGCTTAAATCTTGGCAAAACTGTGGTTTTACTTTAATGAGGTCCTAAGCAGAATCAAAATAACTCACTTTCAAGTTGGCACTTGGCTTAGGACCCTAGGGTGGGTTCAGATCTAGGTATCCAAAACTAGTCACCCCACAATACACCAATACGTGGACACATTTAAAATTCTGGAACTAGCCAATTCCTAACTCTATGTCTTTTTGTAACCAATTAGCATTTGGAAGTGCATTTTCTGACAACAAAGGATAACGTCGAATTTTTTAAACTGGTGTTGCTGATGCTGAGGTTGTAGCTTGTGATTATGACATTGTTATATATGGCAGTCAAACTTTGCTTTGTGTGATACAAATAGAGAAGTTTGTAACTGTGTCGTAGTGCCTTAAACTGTGGTCTTATGATTATTTTGTACATGTGGTAAAATTTGCTGCCTTGCTCAAGATCATCCAAACTGCAAGACATATGCTTAAATAACCATGTGTTATCTGGAATAATAAAAAAAAATCAAAATTGGATAGTTATACACATGCAAATATATTGCATATATTAAACCCTACAGTCTTACATTTCCAGTGAAGCTTCTACCAATGCTAGGATACAATATTTTAATGCTATCAAGGAATTAAGGAATGTGCAAAGTACATCCTCTTATCTCTCTTTGCTAGGAGAAATGGCTTTGCTCTCTGATCTCAGAAGGTGATTGCAGTATGTCAAGTATGCAAATTAAAAGGTGGGAGACAGGCCAAGTTGAAAAGTCTTCAGAGGTCTCTGCTGTTAGTATGCAACTTCCAGATAAAGTTGAGAGAAATGAAATCGTGTTTTCTGTGGATATAAATCCACATTTCATCTGATGGCAAGTTTCTTTTAACAACTGGCTTTAGCAGCCTGCAGACCTTGGTTCAAGGAGAACTGAAATAATCTGTAAATTATGCTGTAGCTATTATGGCTATTTATTCACATGGTAAAAATGTAGCACTATTTTATTAGCAGATCACAGCATTCTAGGACAGATAGAGAAGACCTCGAAAAAGTGAATGTATTTTCAGAAGAATATTTCTCTCACCCTCCACAATAATCAATAGGTCAATTAATGGCCTATTTGAAAAAAGTACAAAGATTCTATAATATTGATTGTTTTCATAATTAAAACAAAGCAAATTCTAAATATAAACAATTTTACTGCAAATGGCTTCATTAAAATCTGCCAGAGAACGCACGCCTACACTGTTGATATAATTTTTCTTTTTTAGTCCATGGCAGCTACAGAAACTGCCAGCACTTAACATGATTATGTCAAGATCTCACACAAGTTAGGTCACAGCCAAGGGCTGACATGTAGAGTCAATACGCCAGGGCTAATTATGTTGATATAAAAAAGTTACCTTTCTTTGCGCATGATGTTTCACGTAGATTAAAACATGTTTGGGTACTGTGTATTTTACCCAAAAGATTGCACCGAAAGGTCAACAATCTTTGATGCGATTTAATTGCAATGTTGTTGATTATGCCTGCCTTGTAATCTGATACTTTGAGCAAAGTCAAGTGTGGGATTTGGAAAAAAAATACAAGTATGTATTATGACTTCTAATTGTTATTTCTGCTGAATGATTATGCCTGGGAGAACTAGCACAGTCTGCATTTTAACCTTTGAAATGAATTGTTCAACTACATCCACTGTACTTCGGTTTTAGTAGTTCACAAATTAAAAGCATTATCATATTCTTTTCTTTGAGATTCTGTGTGGCCCATGGCATACACATGTATGGACAAACAGAGCTCCCAGAGATACTCCTTCAGAATCCAGGTTCAAAATTTCAGCATTTTGCTGTAGTAAAAAAAATATCCGGTGCTTCCAGGTCTCCATTCTCATTTCACAACATTCCTTTGTTGATAACAGAAAGCATATTGCTTATTTTGCAGCACTTTTAAGACCTCTTTCTTCCTCTGTGCTACTTAATAAATTTAAAATAAGCACGGTTACTCACGGGTTCTGAAGGAGCTGGCAAATGAAGTTGCTAAGCCACTGTCCATCATATTTAAAAAATCATGGCAGTCAGCTGAAGTTCCCGACAACTGGAAAAAGGGAAATATAACCCCCATTTTCAAGAAGGGGGAAATGGATGAGCCAGGGAACTACAGAGCAGTCAGTCTCACCTCTGTGCCTGGTAAAATCTTGGAGCACAGTCTCCTGGAAGGCATGCTGAGGCACATGAAAACAACAAGGTGGTTGGTGACAGCCAGCATGGCTTCACTAAGGGGAAATCCTGCCTGACCAATCTGGTGGCCTTCTATGGTGAAGCTACGGAACTGATGGACAGGGGTAGAGCAGTTGATGTCATCTACCGGGACTTGTGCAAAGCGTTTGACACTGTCCCACATGAAATCCTTGTCTCTAAGTTGGAGAGGCATCAATTTGATAGGTGGACCACTCGGTGGATAAAGAGCTGGCTGGATGGCCACATGCAAAGAGTTGTGCTCAATGGCTTAATGTCCAGCTGGAGACCAGGAACGAGTGGTGTCCTTCAGGGATCGATGTTGGGACTGGTCTTGCTCAGCATCTTTGTCAGTGACATGGACAGTGGGATTGAGTGTGCCCTCAGCAAGTTTGCCAATGACACCAAGCTGTGTGGTTCAGTTGATACGCTGGAGGGAAGAAATGCCATCCAGAGGGACCTTGACACGCTTGTGAGGTGGGCTGATGCTAACCTGATGAAGTTTAAGCATGGCAAGTGCAAGGTCTTCCAGCTGGGTGGGAGCAATCCCAGGCACAGCTACAGGCTGGGCAGAGAAGAGATTCAGAGCAGCCCTGCGGAGAAGGACTTTGGGATGCTGGTCGATGAGAAAATGAACATGAGCTGGCAGTGTGCGCTTGCAGCCCAGAAAGCCCACCGTATCCTGGGCTGCATCCAAAGGAGCGTGACCAGCAGGTCAAGGGAGGTGATGCTGCCCCTCTACTCTGCTCTCCGTGAGACCTCACTTGGAGTATTGTGTGCAGTTCTGGTGTCCTCAACATAAAGAGGGACATGGAAGTGTTGGAACTAAGTCCAGAGGAGGGCCGCGAGGATGATCAGGGGACTGGAGCACCTCCCGTGTGAAGATAGGCTGAGAAAGTTGGGTCTGTTCAGCCTGGAGAAGAGAAGGCTGTGTGGAGACCTCATAGCAGCCTTCCACTATCTGAAGGGGGCCTATAAGGATGCTGGGGAGGGACTCTTCATTAGGGACTGTAGTGATAGGACAAGGAGTAATGGGTTCAAACTTCAACAGGGGAGGTTTAGATTGGCTATAAGGAGGAAGTTCTTTCCTGTGAGTCTGGTGAGGCACTGGAACAGGTTGTCCAAAGAAATGGTAAATTCTCCATCCCTGGGCATGTTCAAGGCCGGGTTGGACAGAGCCTTGGGTGGCATGGTTTAGTGTGAGGTGGCCCTGCCCATGGCAGGGGGTTGGAATTAGGTGATCTTAAGGTCCTTTCTAACTAACTATTCTATGATTCTATGATTTTATACTGCAAGTGTAGGTTTTAGCTCCTGGGAATAGCATGGATACAAAAGCACTGGAGGATAAACTCCTGCCTTTGTTTGTCTGGTTTGTTTTAAGCTTCCTCAAATTATACAGTTTTTTGGCTTACCTTCCCAGAGGGGCAGTCTCTGGGCAAGATATTCTATAACCTTTCCCTCCTCCTCTATCTCCAGGATGTTTGCTAGTTTATGCAAATTATAATTTTAAGGAGATTTGATATGAAAATACTTTGAATGTCCCAGAAGTACCCTTCAGCTCTTTCTTGATCATATTTTCATTTTGAGGTGGAAATGCAGTTTCTGCAGGTTCACGTTGTGCAGAATTGCTGATTTGTCCAGTTTTTCTTTCTGTTTGCTCCTAGTGCAGTCACAGTACTAATTTCTTCTAGGAAAACATCAGTCTGATGCTGGCGATAAGCATGTTGCCTGTATCTTGTGTTTGTATTTTTTGTATGCATGGTGGAAAGGGATGCATATAACTGTCAGTTGGCATGCACATCTTGGATGTATGCAAGGTAATTGGTATTCTGTAAATAGAAATGCCTTTTTATCCTAGTGTAAGTTTATCAAAACAGGTTAATGAACTATTTTTTTTTCATGACTGAAATACTAACTTTTACGCTCTTTTGATGGATAAATGTGTTGTGGCACAGCTGAATTCTTTAATGCCTCTTTCCTTTCCTCTACCTCCAAGTACATTTCTTCAGTAATGACAGTTCACAGAAAAACTCTCTAAAGGGATATAAAATCTTGGCATCTGTATTTCTTTTTTGGAAGCAAGTATTCTGAAGAGCTATCCTTGTTGCCTAATGAACCAAACCCCTAAACCTTGGATTTCATTATGGTTATGATTCCTTAACCCACTAGAGTCTCTCATCAAAATGTGGTCTCATTAAGTGAAAGAGACACTGTGCACCACTCCATTAAAGTGTGCTAAGCTAATTTGTTGTCTGACGTGAGACGAAGTGAAATATAATTATTTCAAATCTGCTCCTAGTGGGCTGTGGCATGCATCATAAGCTGGAAAAATACAGAAGAGAGTTTTGTATGCTTAGGTCTGGAGGCCCAAATCTGAATGCATCTGTAAATTAATGAGTCCAGAGAGATATAACCTTCTTTTGGGTGATGAAACTGGAAAGTCTGTCTCAATCCAGATTCAACCAGTGACTTCTGTTGCTTTGGAAAAAAAAATTAATTAAAAAAAATCACTGCATTTCATTTTGCAGTTGTTTTTTTTTTTTTTCCTGGTATTTGCACATATATCCAGAGGTAAGGGAGCAAGGAGCTTCACATACATGCTACTTTTTATGGACCCTGATCATGAGTGCAGGCTCTAATTTCTTCCACATGAAGGAATTGTAACTTGCTAGTGACAACTGGGAGATGTACTGAATGATATTTCTGCTTTTGCAAATAGAAAGATCAGGTGAGCTACAACATGCTTTGAGATAGTAAACAATGTATTTGCCCTAAGGAAGCTGTGATGAAAGTCAAAGATTGGGAAGGGGAAGAAAACACTTGTAATAGAGTGGCTAAGGTGCTTTGGGAATCTGTTATCGAGGGAAAATTCAATGAAGATCAGATTTACAAACAGAAAATGAAGGCTTTGAGTGCAATTAAGTACCTAATTTCAATGCAGAATTTCTGTAACTGGGGCATGTAAGCTTAACTCATAAGTGGGTGTTCAGGTTGTTATCTACATATAAGCTATATGAACATATATTTATAAACCTGCATATGCAAATAAAACTTATTGTTCCAGGCCATGCAAAGCAAATATGGCTTTGGATTTCCGTAATATTACTCCATTTATTTTAACAGTTCTTGGAAAAAAAATCTTGCAAATTACTTTGTAAATTTCTAGATGCAGCAAAGATAGTGATCAAAGGGGAGTAATACGATGAGATCTTTATTCTCAACTGCTTTCCTACTTCATCTAGGAAGGTGATATCTGAGCATCACACACAATTATTACACTTTTCAATTGAAGTAATATGTAGTTGTGAATTAGTAAATTGCTTCTATTGTCCTGTGTTATGCTGTGCATCTTATCAGCACGGTAGGGAAGATCAGAAGACAGTGTGTGAGAAAAAATGAGAATTAGTGAGGTGAATAATATAAAACCATCTCTTTCCGGATGCTGCTTGTCAAAAGTCAGGAAAACATGCTGGACCTCTCTGTCAAGAGTGTTGAGGTTGACTCAGGCATCACATAGGTCACTGAATACTTGAATAATTCTTGAATCTTTCAGTGCATTTAATTCCTCAAATGCCACTTTAAACATTATGTACAATGTTGACACAGCTACATAGTGAGCTCTCTTGAGTTCTCTTCCTTTTTTTTTTTTTTTCTCAGTCTAGGAACAAATTTGACTCTTACATGACTGAGAACAGTACTTTTGTTTGGTGTGTGAAGATTTGCAGGAAGAAGAGCAAACTGGAGAAAGAGAAATGATTTGTATAATGCTACAGGAGGTCTGAGTCCCAGATCCAAATGTGACATTGCTTACAATTGCATAAATAGTGTTCCCATGCATTTATCCCAGCTATAACCAATAGTTAATAACAAATTACAGAGGCCCAATGTGATTTGCACACAGAGGTTTCTATACAAGACACTGTGTGAATAAAAATGGCTATTATTTCTTTTTCTATCCAAAGAAATGAATCAATCAAATTTGTGTGGAGAATGTATTTTTTTCCATTCAGTTTTAAATAGCATTAGCACAGCAATCAGATTTTCAGTTGAGAGATAAATACTTCTGGACCTGGGTCTGAAAATGTACAGAACATTAGACAGTAAAGACAACTCCCTTACGTTTGTGTTTCAAAGGGCATTAGCATTTTGCTGGATAGGCAGATAGCTTTTCAGACTGTCTTGCCTCTAAGTGTTTTCTCAGTATTGAGAAAACAGTCTAACTCTGTTGGAAGGAAAGAATATGTAACGACATTAATCCTTAAACTGCATTTGAAAATACACAGAGAGACCAGTGTCCTGTAATTATAAAAGGCAGCAACAATGATGAGATAAAGACAACTCCATGTGGTCATCTCCGTCACTTAGTAAAAAGGGAACCAAATAAATAAGGGCAATAATCCAGTTCTCAGCAGTGGAGAAAATCTCTGCTTATGCGTAGGTAGGCAGGGGAGGGGATGGTGAGGGCTGGTGGGGAGAGTACCGAGGGGCACTGCAGGTATGCAGGTGGGGAAGATGGGTAACAAAAGGAGCGGATGTGTAATAAAGTGAGAGGATGGGAAGGTCTGTGTACAGGGAATGGTGACCTCAAGATGTACAGCTGTAAGTTTCGCACTCTGAATGATGCTTTGTAGACTTCATTCATCTTGTTTTGTCGACGGAAGAAAGATTTCCTTTTTAATTGAGGCATGCTGCAGAGGCCAAGATGAGATCATGGCTTCTTGTTTACGATTCATATTTTCTAACAGAGAAGGTTGTCTTGTTTCTTTCTCATACTAGGTTGGAACACGTATTCAGCACCTCACATGTCAAGTTGGCTTTAATTGCCCTTCTAAAAGAGAGTGATTAAATATAGTGCAAGTAGGGTTAAATATTTGGGCTGCTGCTCAGGTTTTTCCCGTCTTTCATTGGATAGATTCCTCTGAATGCAGTGGGACTTTGCCTGAGTAAAAAATTAATAAGAGACTTTGGTTATAGCTTTAATTACAGAATAGAGCTACAAGAGAAATCAATGTCACATTCATTTTAATTTACTATATTGGAGCATGCTATTTGCCTCACTAAACCAGTGCCCTGCCTTTGTTATTTGTACAAATCTGAGACGATTTTGCTGATTTTTAAACTGTTCCCTTACAAGTGGATTGTTACAGTTCCAAGTAACTGCAAGATGTGGCAGCGGCTGCTGCTGTTATTGATAAATGATGCAGCCAGTTTTACTAGGATACATGCAGGTGCCTTTCAGGTAGCTAAATAAGAGGATTTAAAGGCAAAGCCCTAGATAGAGTGATATATGAAGTACTCAACCTGCCTGGTTGTGAATGGTTGTGTTAGGTTGATAGTTTTGCTATAATGTGTTCACAACAATGCTTTACTGAAGATAACACTGCATACTTTGAAATGTCTGAATAAACACTGTACAGCTGCACCCCTCCTCAAGCAGACCTAAGGGCAATATTTCACCTGCTTTCCTCCCATTTTGAGGAAAGGATGATCTCTTTTTAGGGGACAGCTTGCTCCTAGCAATATGATTACTTTGGTTTGGTCTCCCCTCTTTCTTTCTGTGCCTTTGCTTATCAGGAAAACCTGGTTTTGCTGCCCTTGCTCTTCCTCCTATGAGTGGGGATAAATACAAGGCAAGCTTTCTCCTCTTTATTGCCTCACATGCAGAGAGTTGTATCACATCATCTCACTAGGATCCTTCCTCCAGCTTTCAGACTTTGTTATGGGCTTTTGCTGCTGTTTACCTCTTCAAATAGATGTTTTTTCCTCTGTTTTTATAGTTTTGGATCTGAGGGGGGAAAAAATCAATAAAATGTTCAAATAAAAAGGAAGTGAAAAGGAAAGCAGGAACCAGACATAGAGCCCAAGGATGTGCACACTTTTGGTTGTAATACACTTGAAAGGCCTTTATATTTCTGTGCAAGAGGGAATGATTGCTTTTGAAGGTATATTCAAGTATATTTACAAAAAACGTTTTGTGAATATCAGTGGATGAAGACTTATATTTACAGTAGTCAATGACAAAAAAACTTGACATAGAAGAAGCTTTTCAGCTTACGCGAGTTACAAAAATGCTGTAGAGTATAAAAAGATACTGTTACTATGATTCAAAAGACAAGCAGGGAGAAAGAAACAAGCTACATTGAAAAGGCGAACATTAGGATTAACGATTAGAAGACAGTGTCATTTTGCTGGAATACTCAACATGTTAGTTTGTTTGCACTCGGTAAAGCAAAACCTTCTGCTGATATTGTCACATTGTTTTTAGTTGACATTTTGAAGTATGCGTCTGATAAACATGTAGGGGAAATAACCTGTATTGAGATGACAGGAGATATGATTATTTCATGAGAAATCCAGATCCTTAAGTAGAGAGACGATATTCAGAAGCAGACTGAGGCGCAGCTAGACAGGTTGTGAGGAGATTAAGGTTTGCATGGCACAAAGCTGTGAGCTGGTCACACAGCATGATACAGGCTTATAAAACAGGCTTTCCTCCCTCCTTCCAGGAGCCTTCAAATCGCTCACCCTGAAAGGAGATGATTGCTGAGAATTTAGGCAGGGTGCCTCAATGCCTACAAGGTTGTGGCTGACAAGTGGTGGGGCAGAGCACTGATGTTACAGCATGTGGTGGTAAGACTGAGACCTGATGGGCTGGCGAAAAGGAAGTGACAGTGGGCTACCTAAAAGCTTTAAATGCTCAGAATATTCTATTCTGTTGCTAGAAATTGATCTGGCTCGTACACTGATTTACAGTGTTTGCCTCGGAGGCATGACAAAATGTATTCAGTCCCTGCCTTTTGCACACAGAACATAGATGTTCTGCTGAATTGCTGGGACTGTAGACTTCACCATGACTCACGGTGGCAAAATGTTTGGTGTCAGCTTTTCTTTGTCATCCTAAATTTAAGCTTCATTTCCCTGCTTTGTTTCTTTCAATTATGTTGCATGGACTGTTTATATAAGAGATTAAAAATAATCATTGATATTTTATTTTGGAGAAATAAAACCCCATAAACCAAACACTTCTACAGCCTG
Source organism: Myiopsitta monachus (assembly GCA_017639245.1). NCBI lineage: Eukaryota > Metazoa > Chordata > Aves > Psittaciformes > Psittacidae > Myiopsitta > Myiopsitta monachus. The sequence goes on from CM029919.1 coordinate 6,948,545, forward strand.
TACATATAAGTTTTGTAGCCCATCTTTACTTGTACTGAAATTTCAAATTGATGCAAAATTTGTGCCAAAGCAGTTTGATAGAGACCTGGAATTTTTAGTTATTTGTTTCTCAAGTGGTAGAAATGTTCTCAGCAACAAAAAAATTCCTGAGACTTAAATCACTATTTAAATCTTTCTTTTTACTCAAATCCAAAATGTCTGCAAGGGAAAAGAGGTTGCATTCAGTTGAATTAAACATACTTCAGGTAGTGAGAACCAGTAGATTATGAGATTATATTATTACAATCATAATAATCTCCTCTCTGAAATTATTAGGTCAAATTGAATTTTAAATTTAGGGTCCTTTGTTATATTTTGGTTGTCAGGACTCTTCACTGACATTCCAGATGTCTCAATAATTGGAAATAGAGTAGGGATTTCACATCATTCCTACAGGGGACACAGATGAAAGGATCAAGGCTGAAGGGATAGCACATGAAAAGAAGCAGAAGGAATTATTGTTGCCAAGTCCAACAAGCATTCAGAGCAGGGTGTCAGAATGGATTGACTTCAATAAAAAAAATTGCCTTAGTAACAGCTGAGTTAAATGTGTGAGTAAGGGCCTCAGGAATTCGGACTATTGTTTGATATTTTCACCATCACTTTGCATGTCAGTCAGCATTACAGACTGTCTGGGAAGCTGACACTGTCTGAATTAGTTTTGTTGTTAAGTGTTAGCAGTGGTCTGATTAGCTTTGTTTTGAAGGAGCATTTGGGGTGTAGACTACTGTCTTTACCCTTGGCTTGTTGACTGATATGTTCTTGTATTTCTCACACTTGTTACAATCCATTTTGAAGTCTGCTTTGAATATGAATACTTTGTGGTAGTGTTGCTTCCCTAACAGCTCTTCACCATATTCCATCCTCATTCATATCTTATTTAATGATGAATGGAAAACATCAATAGTACTGGATGTAGTGTATTAACAAATTTTTGTAGGTCTAACAGCATGTTGGGGTTTCTGCTGCAATTGATAGAGTCTGAAATGATTGAAAATCACTCTTGAATATTATGAGTTTCTTAACCCAAGTTAATTCTTTATGAGCTGCAGGAGCAGGCAAGTCAGTAGGAGGCATGGAAAATTTAGCATTTTATTAGTGTGACTATGTAACTATAGGGTCTCTATTCTAGTACAGTTGTGTTCTGATATGTGACAATGCAAAAATATTGTTTTCATAAACACAGTCCTACTCTGCATAGGTTATAGTTTTATTTATAATAATGACTTTAAAAGAAGGAAATCTTTCCTAATGGAAAAGGGAGGGTTTGACATAGGATGAGTGATATATATTCCCCATCACTGGCGTTTCCCAAAGCTTGAATCAGGTTTGTCCAAAGTGTTAGTAGCTTAATAAGTTTCTGAAACTTGGTTGCATGCAATTTCAATCCCTTTCTCTCCCCAGCACTGCAGCAACCTTACTTTACATCAGAGGCCACATAGGATCCTGGTTTCCCAACTTTCTCTGGGTCAACAGGTGGACCCAGGGTGCAGAGGGATAACCATATCCCCCCACTACCAGTCTTTGCAGCAGCATTTGTCGACCTCTTCTGTCTTTGCACATGGCTGTTCTGTGGAGGTAGCATCCACCCTTGACTTAATAATTAGATATAAATAATTGACTAACCTCTCTGTTTTGTAGAAGCTCTTGTGCCATCCCTCTGGCAAAGAGCCATGCCTGGAGAGAAGGGATATGACCAAAGCCCAGATAATGGGTGGGTGCTACAGCTGGTGCTTCAGTCTGGTAGCAGTGAGGAGTGCTATAACAAGTTCAGACCTTTTATTTCAGGCTCCCAGGTCATAGAACTGCAAAGGGAATTGAGCTGCATTTTTGTTGTCATATCAGAATTGTTCATGGAGCTCACCATGATGGAGTACTTAGGATGCTGTCATGAAACAGAGTACTGTGAGTAAACCCCACATCAGGGCATTTGTTGTGGAAGTGAGAGAGCTCTGCTGCCAAAGATCATTGCTGCTGAACTTTGAAGAAGCAACAGGCAATATAGTGCCCATCTACCTAGCAATTTTTAACTCTGAATCATAGTACATCTGTCAGCAGCTGACTCCTATTACAGTCAGGAATCAAAAAAAATAAACCCACTACCAATCATCAAAACACACTGTTCAGTAGAACCTCTTGTGAATCTAGCCACAGGCACCTTTCTCCTCATAGGAGACTTAATTACATGGGACAAAAGGTACAGTTGAATAATTAGGCAGACCATAAAATGAAGTGTTGTGTGTGCCTTCCTGTTTTTGTTTTCATGCCAGGTGGGTCAGTTTGAAGATGTGAAATGTCCCTTCAGAAGTTACTTACAGTTTGTTTCCTTTAATTTTCTGGACAACATCAAATTATTGTTTTAATTGATGCTATTTGAACTGTAGACAGACACTAATTAGGCAATGATACAAAACCTAAAGCAATTAGGTGCCCAAATAAAAACCCATGTCATACAGAATGTTTTTCTTCTAGGTGGACTTAATAGATCACAGCTCATATTTCACCACTGCATTAAAGAATATTTTCTGGGTAATTGATAGATGGGGAAAGAAGAGAAGGACAGCTGGAATACTGGACAATATGTCCATGGAGACATTTTTATGGGGAAAGGTTTAGGCAAAGATGCATAAATCATACCTGCTATAATTAAGATTGTGCAGACACTCAGACATGCAGGTTGCCAGCTTTGACACATAAAGTGAGATACGCAAATGTAAATTGTAGTGTATTTTGTTTTATATAGGAACTTTATTTCAAAATAAGCCTGATATACTTTTTAAGGTTCAAGAACTTTGAGAGGCTCCCTCACATCTTTTTTTTTTTTAGAGTAGCGGTCTTTTCCTGCTGATATTGCAATACTTGCACTGAATTTCTCAGCTCTTCAACACAGTTTGAAAAAGAGCTTGTAAAGAATACTGGAAGAAACAGTAGCACGGACTCTTCCGGTTTTCCCTTTTCTCTGTGTTTTTATGCCTATTTCTTCTATTAACACTTTTTTGGTTGTTTTGTTTTTTTTTTTTTCCCTAGAGGAAGTGGTGGGACGTGAATGTTCTACAGGAGCCCTGGCTCAACTAAATGGACTGTAGTGAAATAAGGACCCCTATTTGGAGTCTCATGTTCCCATCACATTTTATATGTTGCATCCCTACAGGTTCAGACCAGAAAAGCTGTTACCTTTTCAAAGGTTCCCATACCGTTTCAGACATTGTCAGATATCACTTTGGTTTAGCTCACATAGAAGATAAGATAGAGTCTCAATAAGTCTGCAGATTTGGAACTTTGGATGTATTTGGTGGAGACAAAATTTCAACAGATTTCAATTGTCTAGCATGCTGATAAAAGCAGTCTGTATTCTGGCACGTGAAAAGCATCCTTATTTTATCTTTGAAAGCTCATACAAAATCTGTGGTGGTTGTCCTTGAGTAAAGCAGCATGAGAATTAAGAGGAAGCTTAGTTGCTTTAGCAAATGGGCTGGAATTTGCTTTTTGAATTTTCCTGGCATTTCACAATACCCTAGAATGAGTGGGGATGGACCTAGGTTTCTTAGGCTCACTTTAAGGAGATGCTTTAGCAAAGAAAGGACACCTAAAGCACCCAAGCTTCAGTACATTATTTCCTTCCTTTCCCTGATAAATCTGCCACTGTTATGAAAGTCACACACCTACACTGAAGATGTTAGTCTGATGTTACCTATTTTCTCACGGCAGTTGAACTCTTCTTTCATGTTTGCAACCTGCCAAATGTAGCTTGGAATCAAAAGTAACTGTGTTTTCGCTGATACTTATGGTGAAGGTCTGGGGGCTGCAAAGAAGATAGAAAAAAGATAGTGAAAAATATTGTGCCTTTAATAGTAATTAATTTTTTATAGTACAAGATATGTTTGGATGTGTTCTGTAAACAGTGTATGTGAAGTTGTGACTCATTTTTTGAAATCTGAAACTTGCATAATTTGCTACAGTCGTACGTGGTGACTGAGACAAATGCTGTCTGGAGGAACACTGAATGTGCTGTTGTATTTACAGAATGGAGTTGTTCCGAGGATACTGCTGCAAGGCGGCAAGGTTTACATACACTTATCACAGAATATCACAATTCAGAACCTGTGATTGCTGGTTAAGTATAATGGGATAGTAAAAAAAAAAAATATATATATATATATATAAAATAGAATGCAATTGCCTGCAAGCATAGTTTCTGGCTAATGGCTTGCAGTCACTGAGGAAAGGGGAGCACAAGAGCTTCCTACTCCAAGTGCCCTGCAAGACCAGGCTGGAGGGAGAGGCAGGGCAGAGCCCAGGTGCCATGTGAACCCTGCTCTGTACATAAGTAAGCAGCCCTGGAAAAAGGGTTGGGGCAAAGAGGTATGCCCCAGTGAGCATCACAGGATGCTGGGCAGTTGGCCTTTTCAGTTCCTCACCTGTGCTGGGCCACCTTCTCTGAGAAACTTGGCTGAAATGGCTGAGATGGTTGAAATGAGGTCAATCTCTCATTTTCTACATGCTCCAGTTCTACCTGGGAGTTTACTTAGCTATTTTAGGTGCATCTCCAACAGAGAGGAAGGGTACACTCTCACTGCTTGAACATGGGAGGTAAGAAAGGGGCAGAACACCTCACCCTTCCATAACTCTCTGGGCACTTTTCTTAACCCCACAACCCTTGCTTTATTTCACCAACCCATTTGACACAGACCTATCTCTTAGCGTGGTGAGACAGCTTTTGAACTGCAAAAGCATTCAATGCTTCTCTGATAAACAGATTGCATTTCAAATTAACTTGAAACATGAGAAGATGACAGTTTGGGAAATGTAAAATTGAAATATGAATGGATTATATGCTACTGTATATGTGGAGGAGGGAAACGTGATAACTGAACATTTTAAATAGCAGGGTTCCCCTCTGTTTCTTTTCTTCCTAGTGCTTGTAGTAAATTATGGGCTTAGTACTCAGACTCCAGTGCATATTTTACCACCTTGTTTCATAAGTCTGAATACAGCATTTAGTGGGAGGACAGCCTGTAATTATGTTGTAAGTTATCAAACAAACTGCAGATGTATAAATGTGAGGGTAGGCTTAACTACTTTGTTTTGAAAGGGAACTTTAATATTAAACAAATGTGTACTTATTGGAAATGGCAGTGTTGAAAGCCTGAATTGTGAGTCTGACTTAATAAACCTAATCTTTCCCTGAAGTTCTATATATTATGGAGAAGTAATAAGATATCTTGACTAACTTAAATAGTTCCTTTCATCTTGGAAAAAGGACCCCACTCCTAGAAGTAATTAATTGTCTGATGTAAAGCGTACCATGTACATGACCAGATTTTTAATATTACCTGTACAGATATGATTGGTTACAACAGGGAGATGTGCATCCACAGTAGCTAGTTAGAACGTGCAAATTAAATGCTGTGTGTATTTAGAGAAAGAAAAAGTAATATTTTCTTGCATCTATTTTTAGAAAATTTCCCTATAATAATCAAGCTTTGGGAAACAGATCTAGATATGAGCCAACCTCCACAAAAAATTGCAGCTGAACCTAGGGCAAATATTTAATATTTCTCATGAGCTGTGATTTGTATTTCTTCACTTTTTACTGCCTTTTCCTTTTTTTTCACTTAGGACATGGAAGAAATGGGAACATAACACATGACATACACATTTTTTACAATAATCATAATCTGTCTTAAAGGATGATGTGCCCTGAACCTCATTTTTCATTGTTGTAGACACAGTAGGCTTAGATCTTTCATGCTTACACCAATTGAGCATGTGGATAATGGGCACTTCTGTGGAGCAATATGAATTACTCTTAAGTATTTTCAAAGTTTTCCTGCTTTTTATTGCTAAGTATGAATGGAGGGCTGGTATAGGTACTGTACAGGAAATGCGCTATGAGGATAAGGGTTGTGTCAGTTGTCTCACAATGTAATTTAAGTGGATGAGCATGAACATTTAGACAAAGTTGATCTCTTCTGATTACCTGAATTATAATAATAAAAAGTCCAGGCATTTAAAACTTATTTGGTATGGAGAAATACACAGTTATGACAGCACAGACAAACAAGAATCAGCATGAATTCTCCTGAGTTAGTGATTTGGCTTTGAAACCAAGGTCATTACTATTCCAATGGATTTGTTTATTGTTGCCTATGCATATTTAAAGAGCAAGGAAGCAGAAGATCGTTGTGAGCATAAGTTGTGAAGGAAGTAGCTTATTGTTCAGAGTCCTGAGGAATGAAGAAATGAATGAGAGAGGAGAAGAGAGAAGCCGGGAAATGGTAACACTGTAATTCACATGGCTTTCAGCGGGGAGACTATCTAGAGACCAGGGTGGTGGCAGGATGGACACAGGGAGTCTATTCACAACTTGTACTTGAGGTATTTGCTTTCTGCTGCAGTTTGACCTTTCATCTGAACGTGTCAACTCACCTGCTGTGGAACCAGCATCCAGAGCTTGCATTGTCCATACGGTTATGTATATCTTATTGCTGGATAAGGCACTTCATACATTGTCAAATACATTAGGCATGTAAATTGTCACTACGGCCAGCTGCACTTTTTCACAAAGGTTAATGCCTTTAATGAAGTCTTTTTTTTTTTTTTTTTTTTTTTAAATTAACCCATCCAACAGCAAATAATGTGACCACAATTTCTTGGCGGAACATTTCCAATGCTGCTAAAGGGCTGCCATAAACCAGGATGAAGTGTTCTCATATTTTCTTCTTTTTCTATTAGATAATAAAGATTTACAAGGAACCCAGTGAAGCAGAGAACAAGTCCATGGCTGTTTGCATTGTTTACAAAAGCAAAGAGTTAAGGACTTGCCACAAGAGCAACAGCAAGTTATAGTAAGGAGCAGCTGCATTGCTCAACACTTTGAAAAGTAGCAATATGAGAACTGGCTGTATCTCAAGAGACCAAACAGCTGCTCTCAGGAGATCAAGTGACTATTAGTGCTGAATTCACCAAACAATGTGTTTTTTAGACATACTAGATTGCTTTGCGGATTAGACCAATTTTCGCCTTTAGTGTCTGGAGTACACATTAAATTTGCCAGTAACACCACAAGAACTTTTCTATGAAGGTATCAGAACTTCTTAAAATCCTTTGAAAATTCTAGTGTGTGAAATCTCAGAGAACATACTTGAAGGCATGGTATAATGGAAAGAACACCCGGCCCTGTGCTGTGTGTTAAAAACAGAGTGTGCAGCATGGCAAGATGTATTAGGAAACTCAGGATCTAAGATCTGATTCTGGTGTAGTGTAATCTGTGAGACAGATGCACACTACTAGTCTTTTAGGTTTCGGGCTGAATTTGAGGAGCTGAAAGGCTGAGAGAGAAAAAGCATTGCATCTCTCCTAATAGACCCAGCTGGTGAGCTTTTGATATAACAAAAGAACCAGACAGCAGAAATATTTTCGTTTGAAAAAATATGTCATATTAATTTTGTATTAATTATGCATATTCAGTTAGGTCTTATGTAAGTTAGAATCAGAGAATCATCGAATAGTTAGGGCTGGAAATGATCTTAAAATCATCAAGTTTCAACCTCCCCTGCCATGGGCAGGGACACCTCACACTAAACCATGTCACCCAAGGCTCTGTCCAACCGGTCCTTGAACACCAACAGCGATGGAGCATTCATAACTTCCCTGGGCAACCCATTCCAGTGCCTCACCACCCTTACAATAAAGAACTTCTTCCTCATATCCAATCTAAACTTCCCCTGTTTATGTTTGAACCCATTACCTCTTATCCTCTCACTACAGTCTCTAATGAAGAGTCCCTCCCCAGCATCCCTATAGGCCCCCTTCAGATAGTGGAAGGCTGCTATGAGGTCTCCACACAGCCTTCTCTTCTCCAGGCTGAACAGACCCAACTTTCTCAGCCTATCTTCACACTGGGAGGTGCTCCAGTCCCCTGGATCATCCTCGCGGCCCTCCTCTGGACTTGTTCCAACACTTCCATGTCCTTTTTATGTTGAGGACACCAGAACTGCACACAATACTCCAAGTGAGGTCTCAGGAGAGCAGAGAAGAGGGGCAGCATCACCTCCCTTGACCTCCTGGTCACGCTCCTTTGGATGCAGCCCAGGATACGGTGGGCTTTCTGGGCTGCAAGCGCACACTGCCAGCTCATGTTCATTTTCTCATCAACCAACACCCCCAAGTCCTTCTGTGCAGGGCTGCTCTGAATCTCTTCTCTGCCCAACCTGTAGCTGTGCCTGGGATTGCTCCCACCCAGCTGGAAGACCTTGCACTTGCCATGCTTAAACTTCATCAGGTTAGCATCAGCCCACCTCACAAGTGTGTCAAGGTCCCTCTGGATGGCATTTCTTCCCTCCAGCGTATCAACTGAACCACACAGCTTGGTGTCATTGGCAAACTTGCTGAGGGCACACTCAATCCCACTGTCCATGTCACTGACAAAGATGCTGAGCAAGACCAGTCCCAACATCGATCCCTGAAGGACACCACTCATTACTGGTCTCCAGCTGGACATTAAGCCATTGAGCACAACTCTTTGCATGTGGCCATCCAGCCAGCTCTTTATCCACCGAGTGGTCCACCTATCAAATTGATGCCTCTCCAACTTAGAGACAAGGATGTCATGTGGGACAGTGTCAAACACTTTGCACAAGTCCTGGTAGATGACATCAACTGCTCTACCCCTGTCCATCAGTTCCGTAGCTTCACCATAGAAGGCCACCAGATTGGCCAGGCAGGATTTCCCCTTAGTGAAGCCATGCTGGCTGTCACCAACCACCTTGTTGTTTTTCATGTGCCTTAGCTTGCCTTCCCAGAGACTGTGCTCCAAGATTTCACCAGGCACAGAGGTGAGACTGACTGGTCTGTAGTTCCCCGGCTCATCTGTTTCCCCCTTCTTGAAAATGGGGGTTATATTTCCCTTTTTCCAGTCATCGGGAACTTCAGCTGACTGCCATGATTTTTAAAATATGATGGACAGTGGCTTAGCAACTTCATTTGCCAGCTCCTTCAGGACCTGCGAATGGATTTCATCGGGTCCCATGGATTCGTGCAAGTTCAGGTTCTTAAGATGGTCTCGAGTCATATCCTCTCCTATAGTGGGCCTAAGGTCTTCATTCTCACAATGCCTGTGTCTGCCTTCCAAGACTTGGGTGGTGTGTTTATAACATTTGCCAGTGAAGACTGAGGCAAAGAAGTCATTAAGAGCCTCAGCCTTCTTCAAATCCAAATAGTTAATAGGAAACTCCAATAGTTATCTACAGGCTTTGTACTGAGTCTTGGGAACCTGGTCCTGATTCTGCTATATTCTGTAGTGATCAAAAGTCATAGAAGTCATCTGATCAGCAGGCATATTGGGCGTTTATGTTCTTAATCTACATCAATTATGAAATAATGGAATTTACATTAAATCTCAAAAGAAAGTCTAAGCTAAATGTCATTATGCTGGATTTGAGGTAATCTCAGGTGTGCACACTGAGTGTCATGATAAGTCAGGTGACAGCTGTTAACTTTATAGACCTATTGTAGCTTTTACGTCTTAGGTCTGAGCCCTCCACTTCAGTAAAGTTTTGTAATTGACCCAAAGGTAGATATCAAACTTGTTTGGAGTCCTGGGTAGGAGTAGGTAGGTAAAATCATAGAATCATACAATCATAGAATTATTAGGGTTGGAAAGGGCATTAAAATCATCTAGTTCCAACCCCCCTGCCATGGGCAGAGACACCTCCCACTAAACCATGCCACCCAAGGCTCTGTCCAACCCAGCCTTGAACACCACCAGCGATGGAGCATTCACAGTTTGCCTGGGCAACCCATTCCAGTGCCTCACCGCCCTTACAGTAAAGAATTTCTTCCTCATATCCAATCTAAACTTCCTGCTGCTGATGAAAATGTGCTCAAAATCTGGAATATATATCTAAATATGTCACTAATGAAATTAACTGTTGTTCATTGATATTTGTATTTTGACAGAAGCTAGGGACTTCAGTCCTAGAAACCTTGGTGTTAAGAGCTGTTCATGAGCACAACATGAGACAAACATTGTTCCAAGTTACCTTGTGATAAAAACATTTGGCTTAGTAGGAAAACTCTTCACTACTTTTAAAGAGAAAGCATAAAATCAGATACACTACAGATTTTCATGATAGGGAATATTCCAATAACTTCCTTCTTTAACACACGTAAAGTGAAAATCTCTCTTGAAACAGACTTTCTCTTGTTTTAATTGCAGCTGTGCAATAATTTGGAAGAAGTTAGAATTAATAGTGTCTTTTGTTTCACAAATAGTATGCATTTAGGGTGCTTTTATGTTTTTATTTTTGAAGATTTGGTGAAAATAACAGGACACGAGAAAGCTGGAATTAGTTTTTTGTTCAGAGTGTAAATTGGGGAACAAAATGTATTGCAGACATGAATCCATCCATGACTATCTAATTGGATCAGGATGTCTCCAAATGTGTGACTGGTGACATCTGCTCTGTTAATATATATTTCTAGCTACATGGAGACTGAGACCCAAAAAAGGTCATTACAGTCTATGAATTCATCAATGGAGACAACAAAATTGCATTGATGTCTTTAACCTCCTTCACAAAAATCATGGAGATATTTGCCATATGGCAAACTTTCAGTATGAAACTTCTAGTAGTAAAAGATACCTACTTATGCCAACAATTTCTACAAGTAATAGGCCAATAACATGCAGATGCTATCACAGCCACCAACAGAGTCAAGGTCCACTATTGCTAGTGTAATGAAGAAGAAAACTTGATAGACATATCAAATTGTTCTTCAGAAGACACATTCCTTCCTGTGAGGAAGGAAGTGAGAAGGTTAAATGAATGAAGAGTTTTGGAGAGCTTTTTGTACTACAACATTAAGAGGCATTATTTATTATTGCTCTATGCTGCTACATCTGCAAGTAGCAGGGAAGAGAGCTGTAAGCATGAAAGTTCAATGAAATCTGTTTTGTATCATCCACCCTACTATTGTTCTGGAAGAATCAGGGAGAGCCGATATTGCAGAAATAATACTTGGAGAATCTGCCACTATGGGCCAGGAGAGTTTAATTCCACACAGAGGTCTGCAGGACACAGTACCCAGTGTATTGAAAACTGCTAGTGATGCACCAGATAAGCATTTTTTAAAGTCAAAGGCATATAGGGAAAGGAAAACGATGTCAGTCACTGTGATGACTCGGCAGCTGCCCAACATCAGTTACTAGAAATGTGTGATTCAGCATTTGAGAGAAGTTGGTGAAATCAAGTTTTATTGGCTTTGCAAAGTCAATAAAAATAATCTTGCCAAAATAGTTTTCTTATTTACTTCTCTTGAGAAACTCAGTACTTTGTCTGTATCAGATACAAGAAAAATTGAACCCACCATCTTCCATTGCTTAATGGCAGTGGCTTTAAAACCCATAATGTCCCTCTGATATAGTCCTGCTCCTGTTGTAAGTGGTTGCTAGAAACAGCTTTCTAGTAAGGATGCTTTTCTTGCTTCTCAAACACACAATATTTTTCCACAGAGACAGACTTACATCCTTTTAGGTACTTCAGGTGACAGAGAACTTCAGATTTTAGTTTGAAGCAACTACATCATCTGTATGTACAAAATCTGAAAGAAGCTACTGGCAGGTTTATGTAAATTCCCAAGAAAGAACCTAAAATTCCCCTTTTGTTTTGGTTTGGTTTTGTGTTGTTTTTTTTTTTTTGTTCTTTTTTTCTTTTTTTTTGGGGGGGGGGCATGGTTTATTAGGTGTTTTTTTTTAATTATGCAGTATGAATTTGTAAATTTTAAAGTTCTTCTGTTTCAAAGGAATTAGGCAAAGATCTGGGCAGGAAACTGGCAGAGGTGGTAAGTTGTCCATCCTACTGCTTTCTGTGTACAGTCTGTGTTCTTCCTTCTCCAAGACTGTGTTAAGTTCTAAAGTTTGTAAAGAGTTCGCAATTAATAATCATAATGAAGTCTGAGTGGACATATTTTTCTATTCATGAAATGTTCAATAAAATGCTGTCCCATATTTATCTTTCCTTTATATCCTAGAATAATTAAACATATAATCCTTACATTCTGAAAAATCCTTTCTTGGTGCTTGATATTGGTTGTGAGCCTGCTACATCTGACCAATTAAGCAACTGTGATTGATTTTGAAATTGGCGTTCTGCACACGATTTTTTTTTCTGTGCAACTTTGGTTGATGATAACTTGTGGAAGTAAAGCACAAAAAACTAGAAGCAAAAGTAAAAAAAGTTTGCTTTAAAAAATCATCAAATATTAATTCCCTGTCTGTTTTTAGTTTTCTCCATTAACATCTAGATGATTTGTATAATTTTCACTGAGATTTGCTTTTCTGGCTCCTTTGGCGCTTTTTAAAATTCCACTTTACACACAACATTTTACGTGTCAACATGTGCTGTAAGTTCAGTTCTGTAGAGTGCTTTCAAACCATACAAAGCCCATATTATCCCCAGCGTCATTCCTGAAGTCATCAGAACCTTGTCATATTAGGTGCTTGTGGTCTGACCGGCAAGCTGTGGTTTGAAGGAAAAATGCCTCATAAAAACAAACACATTTGATCTTTTCAACTATTTTTAGTTTGTGTCAATCTTCTATGGCCCTGGGCAACACAGGCAAAATGCCAACACTGGCAATCTTTTCAGACACTCTAATATTCCAAGTTCTGGCAGCAGCACATTTTTATCAGAATTGTTTTCCAGCCCCAGTAAACTGCTTCAACTGCTGATATGCCTGTTATGGATATGACATCTGTGGAAGCCACAATGATTGCAATCAAAAAGTAGGGGAGGAAACAGAAAGAGTTAGTGTCAGTTCTGATTCCCACTATCCCCTTCATGATGACAATAAATTAATACTGTTCAGCTTCTGCTCTGGTAAGCCTTTTCCATAAGAAGAAGCTATTAGAATCCCAGTGCTTAACATTCACAGTGAAATATTCTGATGTTACAAATGTAGTGGAAGTGTAGTAGAAAATGCAAAAAAAGTATGTCTGTGCAATGTCATGATAAGAATGTACATGCACAGATGTACATGCACAGAGGAGTCAAGGAATTCAAAGTGGTGATTCTCAGAGGAATTTTTAACTTAGTCTCCTTATACCTTGCAGTTCTTTGGCAGCTGTTTTTAGGCCTAGGTGCAGTGTGGATGTTGCATTTGCCGCAGGATTCATAATTTTGAATTGCTTGATGTTTTGTTGAGTGTGAATTTCTTAACCTAATGTCACGAAAATATTACCTTAAAGGTTTTTGGTTTTTTTCTTTTTTTTTTTTTTTTTTTTTGAGTTCTCTTCCGCCTTTAAAAATGTAAACGTAAAATACAGAAATAGTAAATTTGTGATGTATAGTAGGAGATCTGAAAAAATGGCAGAGTTTGGGAGTCTTTTAAATGGCTATTTGACTGTGTAATCAGTAATCTAACTACATCTGTGTCTGCATAATGGTAAGGTTTGATCAGAAGTGCTGAAAAAGACAAGAAAATTGTTTCAATTATAGTTACACACATTTCATCACTTCGCAGGATGCCAGGATGTATTTTCTAAGTGTTTAGTACCTAATGTAATACCTAGAGACTTGTTTACTCACAGAACTGGATGAATACCCAAAGCTTTAACCTTCTAGTATCTTAAACGTACTTGTAATCCTTTTGCATTGGAGCATTAAATAAGGATTGTTATAAATGTATGTTCCATATAGGGCCATAGATATGGCTATGACTTATGTTCTAGAATATGTTGTTTTTATGTGTTAATGCATTTGTTTCTTATCTGCTACTTCCAAACTCAGCCAAGTATGAAATTTTCCCCTTTGACTATATGTATACAACATTTGCAGCTTGCCAAACAACTCTTTTTAAACTAATCAGCATGCAATAAATGACAAGAATGTTTTCTTTAAAGTAAAAAAGGTAGTTTATCATGAAAAATAGCCACATTTTACTTTATTCAGCATGAAAGATTGTAAATTGTGGACTGAGCACAAAACTGGAAAAAAAAAGGCAGCTCAGATGATATTTTTGCTTCAGAGAAACAAAAAAGAAGCACTCAAAATAGGATTTGGCACAAAATTGCCTCTATGCTTTTATTTGCTCTTCAGTTTGCTATAAAAATATGACCTTTTCAATGTTTTCTCCTTGGGATGAGGCTCTTATCTCCTGTTTCTTTTCCAAAAGAGATTAGTGCATTAGTACTAATGGATCCTTCCCCTAAAATAAGCCAGCAGCAGGACCAAACATGATTTCTTTCTTCACTGATCAATATGGTGGTACCATGCTATCAGCTGGACTTGGAGAGAAAAAAGTCTCTTCTTTGCTCCCTAGGACAATAGCGTCAATGAGGAAACAAAGAAAAAAGTAGACTACATAGCCTATGTTAAGCTGTGAGGCACAAACATCTAATTTCTCTAGTGAGTCTTGGTCACCAGATTTTTGGGAACTGTTTTTCTAGAACTCAGTGGACAAGAAATACCAATCTCTGCTCTCAGTTCCAAGTATCAGTTATTATTGGACACTCTTGTTTCTCAAGGGACTTCAACTATGCAAGATGAATAGGTCATCCAGTAATATTCTGCTTTAATGAGCTGGCTTTTCCTTCCCTGAAGGAGGATGTCTGGATGCTATACAATCATGCAGAGTGAAAGAACAGTACATCTGGAGCTGTATAATACAAGACAAAGGTTTGTTCCTTTTCCTCCACCCAAATGAAACCCAAAAGGTAGTGAATACTTTAGTGAACACTAATAATGCATAGCAACATACCTTTACTAAAGCTGCTGAATGTTGCAAGTAGGTGGGGCAGGGTGCTGTACTCATATCCTGTACTGAGGGAAGGATAGAAAATTGTCTGTTCTTTGCTGGTAATCCTTTTTGTATTCTTAGATGTTGCTGACTGGTAGGTGACGTAATTTACTGGAACATGCTTGTGACAATGTGGTTATACACATTGTATATTCACTACCTACCCTGGAAAATTAATACTGGAGTAAATGATTGAAAACAACTGAAATGTTCTGTGTAAAGGTGTTTTCTCTTGGCTTTGTTGTTAGAACTGTAATAATTTGGCATTTCTCAAATCTGCTTTTCAGATGCAGATATGACTCTTGTAGTCATAATCCTTTGCCAGATATATCAATGTCAAAAATTCTGTTTGACTTTAAAGACAGAATTAGGGCGTGGTTAATATTCTGTATGCACTTTTCACACATTTACAAAATTAGGAATGTAAGAACATCTTGAAATAGAGTTTTCATAAGAAAATCTTGCAGCAAATAAAAACTGACCATAAAGGAAATGGATGCTTTGACTGTCAGAAACTTCTCAGTTATAAAATACTTTTGAAGTCAACTAATACTGAATAGAAATAAGTTTCAGTTATTCCAATGAAAAGCATAAGAATGAAGGCTTTATGGAGAAATACTTTGTAGTAGGTCAGGGTGGGGACATGGGAGACCCTTCCCCTTACAAACCAGTAAACTTTAAAATAGCTTTTCCATAGGTGCTATCTTCTCTCTGCATATACTGTTCCTGAAGTACTTCTCCATTACTGTTTAGGGCAATCTTTACTGCTAAGTCAGGCCATAGCTGACCTAATGTCTATCCCTACTGATCTACCTGGAAGTCTACACACATCTTTGAGCCTGAACTCTCCAATTCCTGCTCTTTGCAAATTGCACTACTGCCTCATAGCTCCACAACAGAAAGACAAACTAATATGTAGTTTTCGTAATTAAATATATTCCACTTCTGAAAGTAACATATTCAGTTGTTTACTGTAAATGTGGTGAGACGACACTGGTGTAAGCTGAGAAACAACTTTGCTGGAAAATTCCTTATCTTATGGTAATGTCATACTTCAGTGAGAAAAAAAATAAGATTAACTGTTGATGCGGCATTTGGGGTAGGATAAGGACATTAAACTGGTGTATCTCTACTGACAGTTACTACCACAGGTCAGCTGCTCTTGGGACCTAAATGAATTTTCTTCTGCTGCTGTAATAGGTCTGTTTGTGATCTTTGAGTTATGGTGCAGTTCAGGTTGCTGCAGAGGTCAGATATTAGTCTGAATCATAAGATGTTCTGTCTGTGTCATACTGTGTCAAATGTAAAGATACACCTGGCTCTGTAGCATCTACCCATACAGAAAGTGACCAGATGCTCAAAAATATCTAAAACAAGTATACAGTGATGCCTTCCCAGAACACATCTTCACACTCCAGAAACTTGGAGCCCAAGGACTGCCTCTGCCAGAGGATTCAGAATGGTAGTTGTATGACACAGGGACAGTGCTAGGACAAGCAAGGTGACTGAATATTCCTGATGGGTGACTGAAATGATGACCAATTGACCAGAAGGTCTAACTCCAAAGCAAACAATTTATTCTGCAGCAAGATTTAATATATTGAAAATCCTGAATTTCACACTCTCACTGTTGTTATATATGTTAAAGATAGATATTAACAGCAGTCTACACAAACCTTCCTTAAGCACATTCTTAAAAATAAAACTATTAGTGGGAAAAATATGAAACCAGCAATCATTGGATGTTTAAGCAACGAGTAGATTCACTAAATACAACACTCCAAAATTACTTGCTTATGTTTCTTTCCTTTGGTTGTCTTTAACATATGAAGTTTACTCCCCTTTTGTGGTGCATGGCGATGATAGCACTACAGCTAGACTGTCATTCTGTCAACCCAGCACAGTTAGGAGAGATCTGGAACGTGGAAATATCAGCTGCTGTCTTGGTTAGAAAAAAAACCCCTTCTCTCTGGTAAGTCATTGCAGACTGCTTTGTAGACTAGAATCAACAGCTTCACGGTGTAATACTCCATTTAAATATTAATTAAGGTCAATCTTTACCAAAATTCTCATCTGAGGTGATATTGGCAAATGTTATAATGCATGCCTATGAAGTTTCTGGGAAATGAGATTTTGAAAACCTTGGTACTTAGAAGGGTTTTTGCTGATGAGTACCTTTGAAGAATTAGCTTACATGCCCATGAAAAAGGAGCTGAACAAGTAAGAAACAAGGAAATACTTGGAAAAAGAGAAAACATAAAATGTTTCTAGTTAATTTCAATATTCTATCTTTTAATTCCAAAGATAATTACAGGAAGCGAAACATTTTCCTATTCTTTTGCAAGGAGAAGTAGAGTTTACTTTGGAAAATACTGATGTCTTGCATAAACAAGAAAATCTCAACACTGATGCACTGAAAACTTTCTTGACACTGGCTTGTTGGTATTTTAAGTGGAGGTGAATGCCAGTGCATTAACTGATTTTGGATATTTTATCTGACTTCCTAACTGACTTATTTCCAGCAATCTTTTCTGTAGTGAAGAATTGGGATATTGACATCTTCAGTGAAACATGCAAAGATCTTATCACCTCACCTGTGATCCTTAAAGATTCTTGTCCTCCCATTGCAGAAGTGATATATGGCCCGCAGGCTTCCCCTGCTAGAAAGAGCAATAATCTCTAGCTTATGGAATACTCTTGACTGCTCTGAATGCTGTTACTGCAGGCCATCTAAGTTTTCCTATGAGGTGGCACTAACTGCTGAAACATCAACAAACCTTCATATACAAGCAGCTAGCATCTTTTGCCAGAAGTGGAAAATCACTGATATTCCAAAGCCTACAAGAGCAGTCAACTTGCCTCTTTCTGGATCCTTGTCCCTGCAAAGTAGAGCTATTCTTGTCTGATGGAAGAACCTTTACTTGAACCATTCTGAAGTTGTAAGACCCTTTTGGGCTTCTTTGAACCTGTGTGATCTGGGTATTTGGCAGCAGTTCAGATCCTCAGTCTTGGGAATCAGAATCAGTTCTAATCATTGGCTGTTGCAAATATGCACTTGGTTCTGGAGGATCTGAGCTTCTTCAAGCCTTTAGTAGTCCCCTGGCTTGTATTAACACTTCAGCTACTAATTAACAGTAGCTTTTCACTTCCCTGATCTGGGGAGAACTGAACTACTTCTAAATAATAGGGATTCTTGTAAGGCAGCAGTGCTATGTTCAGCTCATTCTAGTCTATGACTAGCATGAAGAAAAGGGTGGTCCTGCCCTTCTCTCTGGCCTTGCCTGCTTATTATGCTGACATTAGTGAGCATGTGATTGACTGATGGCTTACACTGAAAGCTAACCCTGCAAGAAAAAATAGTTTTCCTTTGGGTCAGTAAACTGATGTGTTCTGTTGCTTGGCTCCATTCAGTGTTAGACCCAATGAAAAGGAGGAAATTAGAATCTGAGGCCATCGGAAGGGGAATCATTCTATTTGACAGCAGTGCAATCTTGGATCGGTTTAAACAATCATTAAATGACTCAGATGTTGTGATCCCCTCTGAATCGTTTCTTGGTTTTCAAGAGAACACAACCTACAGTTTTAGAGCATAGCTGGGGAAGAGAAAGGAGCAGATGTGACATGATGAAAAGGAGCAATGCAAGAGGTTCAGCAGGTATGGGTGGATCAACGTCTCTTTGAGAGTCACTTGTAGAATTAGTGTGAATCTGAGGCTAGTTTGACTTCTACAAACTTACTTCCAGCAACCTTTTAAATCAAGCTACTGGATACAGTGATGCATGTTCCTCGCTCTTTCCAGCCGCTTCTAGTGGTGTCATGGCTCTTGTGCTTGAATACATTCCTCTTTAACTAAGGAGTGACATGTAGTAAGTAACTACTACAAGGTTTGCTGCTGCTAAAAAGTAACTTCTTTTATAGTCTATTTGTGGCAAGGCAATCTTCAATTTGTGGCCAGGCTCAGGGCAGTTTGTCGGAGCAGAATGGCACATTGTAAGAGTAAGAGATTTTTTTTTTTTTCCTTGAGGAATAATATTTCTATAATCATGGAATTTTGCCTTGATATTCTTTCACTCATTACTGGAAAGAGTTAAAGTGTCTTATCTCTTGCATTCCTGTACAATGGCTGACTTTGTATAGAACATCTGTCATTTGCTCATTCTTTATTGCCGCGCATATTGAAGGCAATGATGAATTGCTGTTTCAATGTCTTCATCAGATTGTGCAGATATTTTCTTTGAGCATCTACTCATTTATCCTCAAAGGACTATCTGTATGGTTTAATTGATCTAATATAACATAATGGCATGTGTCAATCAACTAGCCTTTCTTAGTATCTCACTCCTGTTCTCTTAATTTGGCTTTAGAAAATGCTGCATCATAATGAATGCATAATGGCTACCATACCTCCTGATCGTATAGATGTACTGATTGATTCACTGTGTCTGTTAGGGCTTCAAGATCTTTCACAGAGTTAAGAAAGCAACATGCTTCTCTATTTCCTTAAATAACTCCGCATTTGAGTAATTCAGGACATTTTTGCCGCTATTGCTGCAGGCTTGTCTGGTTGCATGTCACCTTTCATGGCCATTGAATTTGTGCTAATATGATTTTCAGACTTTTATGTGTTACATAGTCCTACTGTATAGCATATTTGTTGCATGCACCTTAGTTTATAGGCTTTTGCCTAACTTTTAACAGAAGGGTATCAAAGCAATTATTTTGATAAAAGCTTTGATCCTGCCTAAAGAAGTAATAGTGAAATTAGTATTTAATCTTTTTATGTTTGCAAAACTGATTTTGGTGTGAAATGAAGAAAAGCGTATTTCAATATCAGATCAGAATAAGGTTCTGAATGTCGGTCAGGCTCAGCTAACAGGAGCTATTTTTTGGTCTTCAGAAAGTCTATGTCTGCAACAGGGAATTAATCTTACAGTTAGTAGCCAGCCGAAAGAGTTGAAACAAACCCTAGGCTAAGTTTTGGATATATGTTTATGCAGTACTTCTGAAAATACAGACTACATGCGTCTTCAGAGTAGCAGTATAAATAGCCCTTTTTCCCCTCATGTATTTTCAGACAGACTTCCCTCTAGTTGGCTTCTGTTATCTTCTTTGTAATTTCTATCACATTTCCACTTCACTGCACATGCTTTCTGTACTTAGAGCTGCAGATGATATAGCCTTGTGTCCTTCCACATGAGATAAAGGCTTTTGTCTCAAGGTGACTCCCATATGGATAGGGGAAATAGTGAAGTGTAAAGCAGCCTCAAAGTCTAATGAAACTGTTAGACTTTTTGTATAATCCAGTACTTTGCATTTTGACTCCACAGATGGCTAAATAGTCTGGATTTAAAATTTCCTCTAATTTGGTCCAATTTTGTATCCTTAGAAATCACAGCAGATTGCCCATTACAGATTTATGGGTCCATTTCTCAGTCTTTGTACTCCCATGCTCTAGTGGAGATCTCAGTGCAGGTTCTCAATCCAGCTGCACTTCTATCAGTGAAGATGGCCTGCAGCGTTATTTTGCTTGGCAGCATTTCGAATTGTCCAGGGATTTGTATTTGAAAATGAAGAATTTGTGTGCTGAATGTTAGATTTTTTTACCCTATCCAATAAAAGCAACAACAGCAAAAACCAAACAACCTGAGGAAGACAACTATAACAAACATTACATTAATATACTCTTAGTTTAACAGAGTGACCTCTAATTCTTCATCCTCAATTTTGATTCAAGAAATGACTGTATCTGGAAGTTTTTAATCTACAAGTAATTGCAGCTACATTTTACAGTACTTAACCTGATTACAGTACCCACAGAGCTATGGTGAAATGTGAGTTGCATTAGCTCGACTTCCATTATATGGTCTGAATTTATTCTGCATCTTTTCTGATCCAGCTAATCCTGAGGAATGGCACTGCTCAGGCATTGGGTGAAATCGTATGTCTTAAAAACATATGAATTTATTGAAGCCACTTTTTTTCACACTAATATAAATGTTTCAGTAAGCCTAACTAAGTAGATTTCTTCCCTCTAGGATTGGATTTCTAGTGAAAACATATAGATGGCAGAGAGAGAGGAAACCCAAGAGATCTACTATTGCATAGTGCATTAATGTGGGGAGGGTAAGAAAAGGAGCTGAAAATGAATCTTCACTATATTGTGGCTGGCCACTTTATTCCTCAAGATATCATGTTCAGTTGTTTTTTTTTATAAGCTTCCCAACAGAGGAATCGCCTCCCATACTTTGGAAAATCAGGTGTTCCAAAGATGGTGGAGCTGAAACACCAAGCTACTCTTTCCCATTTTCTTCATCTATTTTAAAAATTAAAAAGTTGGATAATGATTATAGGGATATCACAATATATGTGATATATCACAATGATAAGTTATATATCATAATGATATGTGAGGGCATATTGGCAAGCTGAGAAGGAACTGGGAAGAAAATCAGAAGAAAATCCTGGTGGTAGTAGTTCCACACGTTTTAATGCATCTTTCCTCTGCTGTTCAGTTTATATAATTTAAGAACTCTGGGTTATAAAGATGACACAAGAGTCATCTAGAGTCTTGTATTAAGAAAACTGAGTTAGATTTACAGAAGCTGATTTCTGTTGTTCCAAACCTCTTTTCTCTCTGAGCAGTCAATATGCTGCTAGATCAGCAGTCTTTGAAAACAGGGACAGCAGTTGCAGTTTATAGTAACTGCTGTCCCTGATAAGTGTAGTCCTAATAGTAAGCTTTGGTTTGTTTTGAAAAAAACAATACTAAGTGTTTAATGGTTAGATGTTTGCTGGAGTATCGTATTCATTATTTTTTTTTTCTGGAAGTTCAAGTAATTACAGGTTCTTGATAAGGTTATGAATTCTAAGCTACTGCAATTTCACTTGAACATTATCAGTCCTGTTAGTTGAGTATGGATGCAGTCTCTCAGGAAATATCAGGCTGCATTTTGTGTCCTGTGGTCTGCCTGGAGGTTGTAGAGTTGTGTTTGTTTTTCTTAGTATTGTTTGTGGTTGTGGGCAGTACTTTTTTTGCTATACATGTTCATGGCTCATCTGACTTTTCAGAAGTGAGAAAGGAGAGCTTTTGCTGTTGAAAATTTTATAAGAGCCTCCTACATGCTTGTCTGTGTTTGCTCTTCAGTCAAACTGACAATTGTGATACCCTTACTTAAGATGACTTCCTTGGCTGAAGACAATAGATTGAGACATTGTCCTCCATTCAGCTTTTCTTTTGTTTCTACTGACTGGAGAATGAAACAGTGGTGTCACAACTTTTCCAAAATAATAACATCTGAAAATAAATGTAACACAGGTGATACATTCCAGACATAAAATTGTGGAGGAAATTATTAGTATGAATGCTCCCAAAGATGTTTTCATCTCTATATAACAGTCTTTATCTCTTACCTTCCCTTCCTAGTCAATTCAACCCAGGCAATGAACACACAAAAATTCTTTGGTGGTTGATTTGTTATATCTGATAGAGTTCTTCTCTGCTGACTGGGCTATCCTGTTGAAATTATTCAGTACAGTGTTT
This sequence comes from Myiopsitta monachus, assembly GCA_017639245.1. NCBI lineage: Eukaryota > Metazoa > Chordata > Aves > Psittaciformes > Psittacidae > Myiopsitta > Myiopsitta monachus. The sequence goes on from CM029919.1 coordinate 6,970,923, forward strand.
TTTCCTGACTTTTTTTTCTTTTCAACTGATGGATACATACTGCCTTTGAAGTAGTCACCATTAAAATCCAGCATTTGCCATCAAGTGCTATGTGAATTTTACAAAATCATCTTAATCATCTGTGATATAGCAAGTGATAATGCATAAATGAGGATTTTGCTTATAATGATCTCATGCATGGCAGGTGCAGTGGGAACAGTATGTATTGCTATGTATAATACAGCCTGCTCCATCAGTCTTGTGACTGATGAGCTCTCTAAGCTAGGGGAACTTCTGATATCAGAATTCTTTTCTCCTTTTTTATCTACAAAGGGACTTAAGTCTTCAGAAAACAAGAGAAATTTTTATGGCCTGAGGTCTGGGCAGTCATTTCTGGCATTCAGATACTGGAACGTTTCTGATGCTTTGTTGTATATGAGGACTAATACACTATTTAATTGTCCTGCAGGTCATTATTTTAGTACGCCACATTACCTTGCACCTAAGACTATTTACAGATGTACCTTGCAAAGTAAAATATCTGTTAGGACCTGAGTTTGAGACTATCAGATCTTAACATAGCATTAGCTATTCATGCATGCATATCTTGCAGTGGTGAATATTGACTGTATCCCCAACTCTACACCATGGTGTCTGGGTATTAGTATTTGAACTACATTTATTCTGTCTGACCTCTTTTTTTGGTTATTACTGGCTCTATTTACACTGTTTTGTGGAATTCCTTGGGATATGCAGGAAATAAAAGAGTCACATAAATGTATACAAGAGTAATATGGCAACAATGCTTATGTGTCAATTTTCACACAACAGCATGCCAGTCGGGGGAAAGCAAAGGCTAATATTCAACAGATGGCAAAGTCCTAAACCCTACAATAATGGCTGCAGTTATTTTCATTACTGCTATTTAATGACACATACAATAGCTGGAAAAGACTTGAACTGGGTAATTACAGCAAGTATACTCCAAAGGACCAGATGCACTTCAAACTATCAAAATGGCAATGGATGTTCAGGCTGAGTGCCACTTCTGTCCACATTCTAGGTGTATTTACTGCTGAGTACTAGAAGCCACATTGCTTGCTATTATACACAGGGCTGGCATTTCCCCTTCAGTAGTAGCTGGGAATGAAACATAAAAATTGTTTTTTTTTCGTATACAGAGAATTTATTCTATAGTGCTGATATGTTTGTGTACTTTTATCACATATATAGTGACATCTATTAGTCAGCAAATTTTTCAACATGAAGATCAAAACATTAAAAACCAGGAAAGGTTTGCTGTGGAAGCCTAAAGAATTTTAAAAATAGATCATAAGCTTCTTTGAATGGTCCTGATAAAAATCATACAAGTTTACAGGAAAAAAGCATCAGATTATTATACCTCAATGTTTTAAAAGGTTAAAAGTATTTTGTCCCTCTAGCCTAAGAAGCCTGTATACTGTTTGTTATTATCCTTGTATGGGATTTCATTTTCATTATTTGGAGGGGTTTTTAATGATTTAGACTTTTATGATTGTTCTTTCCCAAATTTGAAGGGTAAAATGATGATAAATCTGTGCTCTGGCAGAAAAAGACATTGGTTTTTAGAAAATTAGTTAGATCATATTTGAATATTCATATTATTAATTTACATTGGTGTAAAAATAGTTCTTGTTGGTTGCCTGGAGATTTAGAAGCGACCTACTCTGACCAATTTAAAAAAAAGCCCAATAAAACAGGCCTTTTACTGAGCTATTCATTACAACATCTACCATCATGGTACATTCAGAGACTTTGATTCGGTTTGTGTTAACAGGGGCATGCAGTGATCCCTTCATGTTTATTTTATATTCCTAAAAAAGGAAAAATGAAGTAAAATCATGTTGCTTTATTTAACAATTCTGTACAAGCCTTCAAACACTACAACAAAGCTGGAATATTTCACATCTGCATTGGTGATCTAACACTTAATCTTAAGACAGCTCCTACTGTGACGTGTTTTAAACTGTTTCTTCCCTCTGCTGGGCTAACAACATAATAGGGATCAGGAAAACATGGCATTGATAAAATCTCTGAAAAAAAATTTCTAGGTTAAGCCTTCTTTCTGACCCTTCCTTCTGTAATTGCTGCAAAGCAGATTGAGAAAACCTGCAGAAAAAAATCTTGTTAAATCATACTGTTGTTTTGTCAGCTGATGTTGAGCTGCATAGTACGAGGTCCTTGGTGCAAGATCTGATGAATTCATGGTTTCCATAAAGTGGAGCATTAAAAAAGCTATAAACAAGGAGGAAAATCCATAAATCAACCTGAAAGGAAATTGAAATTATAGCACGACTTTTACAAATCTCCTAATAAAATGAGAGATGCTGTTGGTTGTGGTGGTATTTTGTTTTCTTTTTCTTTTTTGACTCTACAGCCTTGAAAATTATATGGAGCATATGCATCTGGAAAGGATTTTTTTATTTCTGCAAGCAGGCTGTATGTGTGCACTTGCACTGCTCACAGATATTTGTAGGAATTCACTCCCCAGTGTTTTCGGTGCATTTTAAATCATACTCCTTTAATTTTAAGCCTTCAGCAGAATTAAGCTGGACATCATAGAGAGCTGGGGCACCTTTCCTCTGAAGACAGGCTGAGAGAGTTGGGCTTGTTCAACCCGGAGAAGAAAATGCTCCAGAGAGACCTTATATAAGGTCTTTCAATAACAACAAAGCTGGAGAGGGACTTTTTGCAAGGCATGTATTGATAGGACAAGGGAGAACAGCTTTAAGCTAAAAGAGGGTAGATTTAGATTAGGCATTAGGAAGAAATTCTTTGCTGTGAGGTGGTGACACTAGCACAGGTTGCCCAGAGAAGCTGTGGCTGCCCCATGGGCAGTGTTCAAGTCCAGGATGAGCAGGGTTTTCAGCAACTTGGTCTAGAGGAAGGTGCCCCTGCCCATGGCAGGGTGGGTTGGAAATAATGATCTCTAAGTTCCCTTTCCAACACAAGGCATTCTACGAGTTTGTCATGGGTTCAGCAGCAGCAGTCATTTTTCTCCTTGGTAGCTGGTGCAGCGCTGTGTTTTTTATTTTGGGCCTGGGAACAGCGCTGATAACACCAGTGTTTTCGGTTACTGCTTGGTAGTGTTTTGGTCTGACCAAGGACTTTCTGAGTCTCATGCTATGCCAGGGAGGAGGGGGAGCCGGGAGGAAGCAGAGACAGGACACCTGACCCAAACTGACCAAAGGGGTTATTCCATAGCAGAATACGTCATGTCCAGGATGTGAAACCGGAGGGCAGAGACCCGGAAGGGTGTGCTGGTGCAGTGGGGGAGGGTTCGCTGCTGGGGGGTGCACTGGCTGGGTCGGGCTTGGTGAGCAGTTGTATTCTCTTTCTTTGTATTTCTCTTGTATTATTATTGGTGGTAGCAGTAGTGATTTGTGTTATACCTTAGTTACTAAACTGTTCTTATCTCAACCTGTGCGAGTTGCATTCTTTTGATTCTCCTCCCCATCCCCCTGGGACTGCGGGAAGAAATAGGGGGCAGTGAGTGAACGAACTGGGTGAGTTTAGAGGCTTAAACTTCGACAGTGTTCTATCATTTGAGACCAGCCTTTCAAATTGATATAAAGCCAATCACAAAGGATGACATCCAAGGCGAAGATCTCAGGAATTTAGGATTTGTTTCTGTGATATCCCATGCACACTGGAGAAAGTAATTTTGCTTTAGATTATAGTTTCAAGTACCTGCATCAATCCAGTAGCTAGGGATGCTGTGCACTGGAAGCAAAGATAGGCTTCTCACAGTCTCTGTCCAACATCCTGCCTACACCAGGAGTGGAGAAGGAAATTTTTTGCTGATTAGAAAATTAGGATACCTGTTGCAGAACAAAGGTACAAAGATGCAACTAGCTCAGGTTTGAAAGGGTATTAGTGAGTAGGCTTTACCTGCTTATTTGAAACAGCTTATTCAAGGTTATGAGGAAGGTTCTTTCTTCCTTCAAAGTACTGTAGAACTCTACATTTCAAGTTTCAATCTTAATTAATCTGGATGCAGTTCTGACACCTTTACTCAGTCTGTGCGGTCCCAGTGATGAGGCTTTGTGATTCTGCACTCAATGACAGAAACTAAACTGGAAGTCTGCACTGAATGCAAATCAATTGAGCCATGTGTGTTTCCATCCTCCAGCTGCGCAATACGATAAATGACGCTCCCTTAATTTTAAAATATTATGAAGACAAACAAATGATTGCAAGCTGTTTGACTACTCAGGCACTGTGGTCTGTGTTAAATAAACAGCCAGCCAGCCAACCTGACACAGAGTAGCACAATCACAAAAACACCAGCTAATGATTCAAAGAAGCCCTTCTTCCTATTTATCTGAATAGGTCTGAACCACAGAAGAGTTGTGGGCAAAGGTTATGTACAGATTTCATCTGAACTTTTTTTCCCCTGAACTTAATGAGTACCTTTGAGCATTGCAGTCAAGAAAACATTCTATCTGGTGACAGCTTTTGTACAAATGAGAAAAAGGGTATATTAAGCAAACTTCACTCTGAAATGGTACATTTTTGTTTGTTTGTTTCATACTCTGTTTGTCTTGCATGAATTTAGAAGCACCATTTGATATTGTAAAATTCCAGTGCAAACTAAAAATCATAATTAAACCCTCATGTTGTGGTTTAAGCCACTATAACTCACCCAGTTCCCTCACTCACTCCCCCCTTTTTCTTCCCTCCAGCTCCCAGGGGGATGGGGATGAGAATTTAAAGAATGAAACTCCCACAGTTTGAGACTAAGAACAGTTTAGTAACTAAGGTATAACACAAGGTATAATACAAGGGAAGGGAATACAACTGCTCACCATCCAATACCAAGCCCAACCCAGCGGCAAACCCTCACCTTCTGGGTCTCTGCCCTCCATTTTTACATCCTGGGCATGACATGCTGTGGTATAGAATACCTCTTCGGTCAGTTTGGGTCAGGTGTTCTGTCTCTGCTCCCTCCCTGCTTTCCCTCTTCCCTGGCAGAGCATGAGACTCAGAAAGTCCTTGGCAAGACCAAAACATTCCAAGCAGTAACTGAAAACACTGATGTTATCATTGCTGTTCCCAGGCCAAAAGTCAAAAACACAGCGCTGCATCAGCTACCAAGAAGGAGAAAAATGACTGCTACTGCTGAACCCAGGGACACTTTAATAATAAATCTACTGCTATCAGTTATTGTCTTTGTTAAACTGAATGTTTTTGTACTACTTGGAAAGATCCATAAGAATTGTGAATCTACGCAAATTTAATAATACTGATGTCATGGAAAATCTGCTGACTTTTGGTCCTAGTTTTTAATAGATTGACATAATTACAGATTCATTTACTATAATAGCAGGCAGAAAATTAAAAGTACAAGTAATTATCATGCTGATACTAGAAACCAATAGCTGAAAGTGCAAACCTGTCTATCCTTTTAATTTATATTGTTGAAAATGATAAAAATCAGATTTATGAACAGAGGGAGTGTGTGGGAACTATGCTAAACTGATCCAGAGGAATCAGCTTAGATTTTCAAAGGTAATTAGAAGCTCGAAGTCCTGCTTTGATGCTTGCAGAATCACTGCGATCAACAGGGGTTCAGGAGATTGGAGCACTGTTGTGAAACTGGTTAATTCGATGCAATGTGATTCTGAGCTTAATTCAAAAACTGATCAACTGAAAACAAACTAATACTGAGGTTCTGCATAAGAACATCCTGTCCCTAAGGCAAGATTAAAGGGCAAAAGCATGGACCTTCAGAGTTCTTATGTGGCCAGAGAAAGTGTTGTATGAGCAGTACTATGGCTGTCCTGTTTTGTAGTAGTGCTGCTTGAACTTGTTTACCAAGAACAACTCAGTACCACCTTTCTAATGCCCATAGTCCTGGATACTGGAAGACCTTCACTGACCTGTCTTTCCCGCCTCCATGTTAATTTTCTTTCTTTTTCTATTTCTTTTTCTCTCCCTTTAATCTTCTCCACGTGAACATCAGTGGTGACAGAAAGTTGTGACTGAACCATATGCTTCTTCCAGTGGCTGGAAGGGGTTTCAGTACATTTACGGCCTGTCATCTCCATATGAACTTGGGAAGCAAATGAGGTCCCCTGGTCTGTGTGTGCGTGTCCTCCCTCTGGAACTATCATGTTGATTTGAGTTGATTTGATGGAGCTCCTGATTCTGTATGCTTTTAGGTTTACAAGTATCCAGGTGCTTCAAATGAGATTGAGGCCACATTGCATTAGGACCTCTGTACATAAAGAGACAGTACCTGTCACAGGGAGCTTGAATATAGTCAGCATAAGGCCAAAAGAGAGAAGTTACTCATACAATGGAATAATGAAGGTTACATACCTCAGAGAAAACAAGTTAGAATTAGTTTTCTATCCCCTGAAATTCCACAATTCCCTGAAAGTCCACAGCTACACTGTGCAGCAGCCGTGAGCACTCTTATACGGAATGAATAGATGTAGCTTTAGGGACCATCAGTTACTTGATAGTCCAGGTACTGAAACAATCAGTGAAAGCACATATCTTATCACCTTCCTTGTGGTTATTGCCTGTGTGCTCATGCTCAAGGTAGTATATGACAAGTAATGCGGGTTTTTTAATCCTCTCTCATTAGATTACTAACCACTTATGGTCCCTGAGACTAATGATACCTGTAGAACAGGGTAAATGAAGAGCTAATACAATTATATTATCAATATATTTTTCTTTTTAGCATCCACTGTAGCTTGATCTGGTTTACTATCTGTGACTACGACAGAGCTGTCTATAAAAGAAAACATTTTCTGAATTGTGATTCACCTTTGTTACACTAAGGCGTTTTTCTTAAACCCTTAACCTAAGTAATTTCTAATTATGAAAATCAGGCGAAAACATTCCAGTTACGGCAGGTATATCAGCACCTTAATATGAAAATAAAATCTATTTCAAATTGTTACATTGTCATGGGTTCGGCTTTTCCGAGTCTCATGCTATGCCGGGGAGGAGGGGGAACTGGGAGGAGGCGGAGACAGGGCGCCTGACCCAAGCTGACCAAAGAGCTATTCCATGCCACAGCACGTCATGCCCAGGATGTAAAATACTGGGAGCGGGAACCCGGAAGTGGGCTTGCTCTCAAGCGCTTTTGCACTCTCTCGGCTCGGTCGGGCTGTGAGCTGTTATATCCTTTTCCCAGCGGTTGTATCCTTTTCCCTTGTATTTGCCTTGTCATTATTATTATTATTGGTAGTAGCAGTAGTGATTTGTATTATATCTTAGTTACTGGACTGTTCTTATCTCAACCCATAGGAGTTACATTCTTTCGGTTCTTCTCCCCATTTTCCCCCCCATCGGAGTTGGGGGGGGGGGGGGGAAAGGGAGGGAGAGGTGAAATTTACGGCTTAAACCACGACATGCATATAGAGAATGGGATTTCAAACCTCCAAAAAGTAAAACAATAGTGAAAGAATCTATTTGTACCATTTCCTTTTCACTCACATCCCATGACATTATAGTTGTAGAGCTGAAACTTAAAATTGGTTTGCCTGTGTTTGCATTGATCCTTCCCATGTTTGATGCATGTAGACAAAACAGAAAGCTTTTTTCCTTCTTCTCTTAGGCTATTATTTCTACTACACAGGAGAATTTCTACTTTTTAGCTGTCTGCCTGTAATAAGTACTGAGGAAATTCATGGGAATGTTTCCAGTGACAGTAACTAGAGCAAGGTCATCCTAACTACCTACTACGTCCTAACTGCCTAACTACTGTTTACTGAAGTAAACAGTTTCTAGCTAGGCAAACCTATCATGAAGGGTGCCAAACTCTGAAATTTCTGTCTCTTTCTTGAGGGTGGACAGTGAGGATCCATTTATATCTGGAAAACAAGTCCTTGAATATCTGAATTTAGGCTCTTAAACTGATCCACTTGAAATAAGAAACTAGACCTAAAAATAAACATTTGCTTATTAAAAGTGTAGTTAAACTGTACGATACACTACTAAAAGAGATTACGTAGAAATAGATTACATAGAATTACTGGAGTGTAATCACAAAGTTGAGAAATATAAAAATATTACTGTTAATATATCATTGTCAAATTAGGTGACTATGTAATCATATCCTGCAAAGTTCAGCTCTTTTATTAATGACTTATGAGTGGAATGTAGACTTTGCATGTATGCAATATCTTTAGAAATTGTGTAGAATCTGAACTGGCTTCTTTATAGTGTGTAGAATCTGAACCTGCTCCATACTTGTTTAGTTCACATTATTTAGAGAGTTTAGATTTGTCCCACAAGGAAGCAAGCAATTTACATAAAGCTATAAGGAAAGAAATAAGAACAAATTATTATCTGAATAGATAGATTTAAAATCCATTGTCTCAAAAGCTCTTTTATCATCAGCAGAGTGACGAATTATTTCTTTAAGTGAAAATGGCAGTAATTAGTTATAATACCTGAGAGAGCTCAATAAATATTTGCTAAATTAAGAGACATTATTATTTGTATTCTAGGAGTGTCTAGAAGACTCCTGTGAGATCACAGCTCCATTGTTCTAGGAAATATATAAGAACAACTGCTATCCTAAGCAGGATGAAGTCCAAAGTAAATGGCAGGGAAGTCAGTAACGGAAACAGAATAACAGAGAAAGAAAATTAAATGCCTGATGGCACAAAGTTACCAGCTGAGCTAGGACTGTGATCAGGCTGGTCTCTTCAAAGCGAACCTGGAGCTTTACCTGTCGGAGTAGGTACCTCCCCTGCTTATCCTGTTCGTTTGGACTTCCAACCCATCCCTCAGTGCACAATCAAGCTCTGATAACCTTTATCAAGGCCTTACTCCGCTCCTCGTCTTGTGGATACCTCGAGCCAAGTCTCTTACAGAACAATTTTGTCCTCTGAGTATGATGTGAGGATAATGTTAATTTCCTTTGAGATGGTTCATCTATCCAAACTCACAACACATCCATTACACTTAGAAAGGACAGTGAGTTTGCTTTAGATTTCTCGATATTTCTCACTTCTTTTGATCACTCTTTATACTTCTTCTTTTTTGCCAAGTTTGCCACTGTAACTTGCAGACATCCTATTTTTCTGCAGACTGATTATCATTACCCATCTGCCCTGCTGCTCTTGATCCTATATAAGTGCATGGGGGATTGTGAGTCAGGTAAGATCTTTGCTGATGTTTTCTTGATAATTCACAGCATTATAAGAGTAAACCAGATTTTCTGTCCTTTTTTATTGTGGATTTTCTTCACCTTCTGAACAGAAATGGACATGAAATAGCCATCAAGTTCATATACCTAAGAAGGAGGCGAGCCCATGTGGACATCCATGTCCTGGATAGTGTCTGCCACATTCTTTTTCTTATGTGTGCCCCAGTTTAATAAGAATTTCATGAATTACTGCTCCAGGCAGCTGTAATAATGAAGTGATTTGGGGCAAAAGCAAGTGGGTAGAGAAAGTCTGGATGGGGAACTCAAGTGAGCCTTTTCAGGTGAGAGTAATGCTCTGCATGGAGTCCCTTCATCTTGTGTCAATGTCCCTTAAGACGCAGTAAAGCAGGATGTGGGAGAAGAGTTTTGGAGACAGTGACTCTGTCATAACACGAATCTTCTGCAGTTCCTCCACCATTTCCTCTTAGTTTATACATCTTTCTGAAATTTTTCTCAGTCTTTATTTCAGTTATTGCTCTGACAATTTGCCTTCCCTTCTGCGTAGGCTGTAATTCTAAATCCTGAGATTCTTTAGTTCAGGTATTACTTCTGTTCAGCAAAGGTCTCCTGAGAGCCAAAGTAGGCTGCGCTATTGGGTAATTCTTTCTGGGAACACCCATTGCCCAAGATCTTCTTTAATCTAGGTAGCAATTGAAACACTCTCTTTCCCTGTTTCATTAAAAGAATATTCTTTCCCTTCATCTTACATTTAAGAGTAGGTTTATGGGGGTTACCTGCTTATAGCTATTCACTGATGGAGTTATGCAGCTGGTACCTTTATGTTACCCTTTTCTGTGGTTCTTCCTCAGGGTGAATTAAAAAACTAAGTGACAGTAGGATTAAACCCAAGGTTTGAGGGTTTTTTTATGTTACACTGTCTCTGAAAAAAAACAAATAGCACTACAGATATTCCTAGAGGCTGAAATAATTAAAAATTATTTCTGTGATGAATGCTTCCCACGGCTGACCTGTTGGTGAGTCTGGCTAGGAAACGAACTCAGCAAAATTTCTAGTATTTACTCCAGTTTCATATTGCCATTGTGATTCTCCTTTAGCTGTAGTGTGTTTCATGTTAGAGTTTGATCTTGATGTCATCTAGAGAAAAGCTTTTGCGAGTTCATAGTATAGATGCATTGGCAGACATATGCTCAGACTTCTGCTAACAGGTCAGGCTATTTTTTAATTTTTTTGGGGGGGGCCTTAAGTGTGTGATACTATTTCTACCTGGTGAACTGTGCAGTTGCAAGTTGAAGAGTACACTGCTCTCTGGTGCCACAAACTTATAGTGGTCTATTTAAAATTGAGGCAGCATCCAAGATATTATGAAATAAATTTCTCCAGCTTAAATAATGATATAAACTAGTAGTGAATGTATTTCCAAGAGAAATTTCTCCTATTTAGAGGTCAAATTCTCAAGAAGAATGATAGTTTTTGCTTTGGCCAAAAACTCATAGCAACTTTAGAACTGTTGATTTGCCATTTATTAAATTTAAAGACCTATGAGTGTCGTCTGTTCCTGACCCAAAAGAACCTATAGCTGGTTCTGAGGTTATCAGATCTGTCACTGAATCCCTAGACTAGGTGCAGAGCTGCTGCAATTCTATATAGGAATGCAAATACAGTGTTCGTTGCAAGACAATGACCCATAATAGTATAAACAGCATTTAAACAGACAAAAATCACAGGAAACAGGATGGGAAATCTTATAAGCTCACAGTTTTTTGAGATAATTTTTAAAATGTCTGTTTTAAGTGAAACTCATAGCCCAGGTAGTTTTAGTTAGATGAAGTGTATCGGCAGGACAGTGTGGGATAGATGGAGCTTGTTCTGCAGGTAGCCACTCTAAGACAGATACCTAAATTTAGTTGCATAGAGTAATTTTTGTTGCCTTAGGTTATCTGATATCTTGGCTAACTTAGGTTACCTCAAGTGATACTAGATGGCTATGTTTGAACACAAAATGTGTGTCTGACACTTTTGCAATATTTCAGAGACATTTGTCAACCTTCAGCTAGCTCCATGTTCCTGGTTACATAGTTCTTGAATAAACATGAATTTATACAGGCAAAGTCTACATCTCCAAACTCTATGGGAGAAACGTATCTCAGGAAAAGGACAAAAACCAGACATACAAGATATCCCATCTTCTATCTTTTGTTTAGTAAGCAATTCTGTCCACAAAGTCTTGAATAAATTACTTTGAACTTGGGGTATTTATTCTTGGCGTGTTTGGGTGTACTTATTTGGCATCAGGTACAATATTGTTTCAGAAATATTATTACTGTGCATTATACTTGTTTGGTTTGCATGTGTGTAGGAGCGTGAACACATTTTTGCAAGTATATTCACAAGATCTCTTCTGTTTCGATCTCTCTGGGGAAGTCATAGCTCCAGGTGATCGGACCTTATAATGTGGAGATATAAGTAAATAATAGGTGTAAAGAAAGAATAAAGAAGACAATGAAAAGGCAGTCAGAATCTAAATGTAAAGTATATAGGAGGATCTCAAAAACCAAACTCTGACAAGCAACTGGTTACTCTTCCTTAGGTACGATTACAGTTAATAGCCAAGAATAAATATTTGTCAAGGTAGTGAAATTACATATTTACACCATAGAAACAATAGAAGGTGATGTCATAAAGGTACATGTATGAATTTTACATCAATTATAGTATCAATGTGCTTTTTTAAATTCAAGTGTTCAGTGTTACCAGATGCTGTGAAAACTAGGTAATCCCCTGAAATTCAGAATAGACTAACAGTGCAGTGATAGTGTTATTTAAGTGATCTAAAAATATGTCCACATAATTTATATTGTGTTTGATTATAGGTTTGGATTGCACCTTTGAATTTCTTGGCTTTGGGTAGACAGAAACTTTAAATCAAAACAAAAAAACTCTTCAGATGAACATAGGGATTTTGTTTAAAGAATTGAACCTCTGTCTTAGTATCATATACTCTGGCATTTTGAACAAGTACCCTGTAAGCCACACTTCTTTTTTTGACTTATTCAGGAATACCTCATTTAAGCAGTTTCCTGTTTCCACTGAGTTTGTTCTGTCAAGAGAATTACGTTTAATATATTTTCATAAATGACACTGTTCACTTGCAGGTACAGTTGATTTTTGGTTTTAGATGTACATTTAAAACAATATTTCTGAATATATATAGTTTTAAACAATGGGATTTAATTCAGCAATTTCCAGTCTGAATCCCAAAGGATTAGAAAAGTCTTACTAGTACTCAGTTAGGTTCTGATCTGTTTTCTTTTTTTAACTCTTGGCTCCACAAAGACTAAATTTGTTGAACTTTCTGGCATTCTGTAAGTTGACCTATACATCAGTATTTGTTTTAAGAAAGGACTAGCTGGAGCTGAGTTTTATTCTGTTATTTCAAAAGATATCTTAATTTTTTTTCTCAGCTGTAATATTTGGTTGTAATTTTCATAACACAGTAGCCAGACATTAAGGTAGGTAGAAATGGCATATAAATGAAAGAAAGGGCACATAGATCTTTCAGTTATGACACTGTATTCAGGAAACATAAAGATCATTATATAGCCCTAGATAAATGATGTTATCTTCAGCTAATTTTTCTTGATTAAAAAGCTTTTGATGATCTATGAAAGTAAGCAGGGGCAAACTCTGCCTTTTGAATAAAATCTCATAATAATGAAATGCTACATGATAGCTTTGATTTCTGCATATGATTCTTTTCCAAGGTCAACGACCTATTTATCCTTCTTTTGGCTCAGAGATGCCCATTTGAAGCTTTCTTCCTATTAGATGTTGTTTATTAAAAAGGAACAAGAATAAGAAATTATCTGTGACAAGATAGGCTACTCTCCAATAAGAATATCAGGTGCCTCTTCTGCTGATTTTGAAATAACTATATGACTTGTCAAATCAAAACTAGTAACAAAAGAACTCAATCTAACTGGAGCTAATGATTGCCTATAGCAACAATCACTAGATAAAAAAGAGGGGCATTAAATGCTCATTGAAAGCAAAAACGAAGGCAAAAATGATTCAGATAGGTAACTTTAATTAAATCAAAGCAGAATAAAGACAAAGTACAGTTGTATCTTGCAGATGAATATCAAAATCAGCCATCAGCAAAATTTTAGTGTAATGAAGTACAGTATCAGTTCAAGTGTGACAACAATTCAGAAACATACCTCAAACAAGGTATGACTCCAAGGGCAGGCCATAAATAACAGCTATATCAAAGGAAGGTCCAGCTCAATGAATAAACACAGCTCACTGCTGAGTTTATGCTCATCCTGACTCACTATTGAAATTATACTTACGTAACTATCAATTTCAGTGAAGGCCAGCTGTTATAAAACTGGAATATCACTGTGACGAACCAAGCTCAGATACTCATTTCTGCTTTTTCATCACCTTGACATTAAAGATTCTTAACAGTGCTTGCCATGTTTTTCTGCCTTCTCCTTGGTCAGCATTTTATGTGGTTATGCAATAACAGTATAAGAATGGTTTCCCAAGAGTTTTGTGACTTGAATGTCTTCACAGAATTCTGGCTGTATGGCTTGCTACAGAATTTACCTGGGACCTAATTTTTTTTGTCCTACCCTAAGTTTTTCATAAACTTACAGGTTCCTACCAGACCTTTTCAAAAGACATATAGTTTTGCCTTCATAATCCCAGATAGCTGGCAAATTGTTTAGGAATTTCCCACGCCATAGTCTACTTCTCAATCATATACACACAATTTTACTGCCCTAGTAACGTTATTAGGCGGCTCTTTCACTGCAGTATGAAAAGTGTGCTGGAAAATGCTATCACACAGTTCTTAAAATCTATTTAAAATATGTATGTTGATCATACCACAATTTTTCTTTGTCACTGAGGCATTAAAAATGTCTGATACATAGAGATGAAATTTATGAAATGTTATATATGCCTGGAAACACTTTCATTCTCCTATTGTTTGTAGCCTGTAATGGCAAAATCTAAAACTCTTAAAGCTAGGATTTTATGAATCATAACAAATAGAGAAAGCAGACTGTGTTTCTTTACACTGGAACTTCCTGTTTGAAATTAGAAATATGCCTGCTTTCTTCAGTTCCTCTACCATTTTCACAGACTTCCATATCAAACAAATTATTGGATGAAGTCTCCAAGATTACAGCTTCTTGTTTTTAAGATTTCAGAAGCAACTGTCGACATCGACACCTGGTGCTTGTTATTCCTAAGAGTTCTGATTGCCTCTTGAATCACTTCAAAATTTGGCTCAGCTGCCTGGAAAGCGGCCATTTGTTGTTAGCCTTTTCATTCTCTTTATGGATTTTGTCTAAGTACTTCTACCATATTTCTGTAGTTGCATTCCTTGTAATAAAATTATTTCCAGTTTTATCTTTTATCAGGCTTTCTCATAATTGATATTCCTTCCTTCATGAATTGATACCCATGTAAAATTCTTGCACAGTCTCAGCCTCCCTAAACTCAGCCATCAAAAGCAAATTCTCTACAAACTATAGTTCTCTGAATAGACCCCTTCCTGCCTGAGGAACAAATGTAAAACTTGCCAGTGCTCACCATCGTACCATAATAAGTATCTCCTCCAAGGGAACCATTGAAAGCCCTGAAACTTGTATTTGAATTTCCCAGAATATAATATATTTCATCTAGATCACCAAATGCCTTTATGGAAACTGGGAAGGGAAATTGGTAAAATTGAGCAAATCTACACTTCAGTGAGCTCCTACAGAAAATCAGGTGATGAATATATGCATCCACTTTCCAGTGGAAGAACACTTCTCTCAAAATGATCCTTCCCTCTCTAAACTTTTAGGCCTGATACTCAAAGGAAAGGTATGAAATAGCTTCACGAGAAAACTTTTGTAAGCAGAATATCTAGTGCTATTGGGTACTAATAATCTAAACCTTATAGCTACAGATTTCATGGAACAGTGATGATCATCTTTTTTTACACCAACTTCCTATATTTCTTTGGTAGTAATTGTGATAATATTTGCCTCTGCCTCCTAGTTTATCACACAAAGTCTTACCAAAATTCTACTTCTCAGTATTAATCAACTCTTCTTTCTCAGATTTTGTAACCAGTTTTTAATATATCTTATTGTTTTCAAAATATGGTGAGGATTTTTTTTTCTCATGTTCCACAGGAATTTCTCTGCTTCTCTGTACGCATATTTCCTAGGAAAGCACATCTCTATCCTTTCTCTATAGCCCCCTCTTAGGGAGTAGAAATCTGGCAATTAAGTTATTCTTTAGACTTTTCTCCAGACTGGACCCAGTTTCTTCAACCTCGTGTGTTATACCCTTTAGTACCTTAGCCACCTTCATGGCAATCCTCTGGATTGCTTCTAATTTGTTAACATCCCTCCTGTACCAAGGCATCCAAGAGTGGATTTAGTGTTCTACATACAGTTAACTATGTCCTGAAGACACAAAGGCTACTCATGGTTTTAGTAATTCTATTCTGACTCATTCTCTCCCTGAAGTTTGTGTTGTCTTGGTAGGCTTGACCTTATCCTTCTGCCTTTTCATATTCCTCAGTATCACGCTGATTACACCAGCACACTGTCCACGTTACATATTAGTTCAAAGTTACTCATCTACAGCCTTCAGTATGTTGATATAGTTCCTGGAAGCTGTGCAAAGGCAGCTGCTCTTTCCTAATGTTCTGTAAAAGTATTGACCTCTTCGAGTACTTAGTTATGAACAGATCTTTTGATCTGCTAAGCATGCTCAAGGCTCTTCTGTGAACTGAGTGCAGTTTATTAACATTTCTTATGAAATGCAAACATCAGATTGGATAAAGTATGTTCTTTCAGTACTTGGGTCATTCCCATTCAAATATGTAGGATAATATTATTGTATTTTTCCTTGAAATTTCTTTTTCCTTGAAAGTTCCTGAAGGTGGCATGGTATTGGGATCTTTCAGTTAATTCAGTCTCCTTTCTACAAAGTGGTTCCAGGCTCCGTAACGCATGGGGTGATGTAAGTTTTTGACAATTTTTTATTAATAAAATTTATATTTTTGCTTGGTCTTTAGAAAATCTTTTCAATTGCTTTTGCCCACTGGATTTGAATTGTCTAGTTATCTATAAGTTTACTACCTATTGCTTCCTTCAAAAACTGAGTTATCAAAGCCTTTATTAGTAATGATTTATGTTACCTTGCAGGTCAGTGATAGATGCTTGTAAACCATGAGGGACCACAGGCCCTGCAAATTGCATGTCTCAGGTTTAGCATTAATATCTTGTCTTGAGCAATTTCTCTAAGTGGCTAAATTTCTTCCTTTTCCTCCTAATCCTTTATTTCTATTGCAGCAAAGCTCAGAATAAAACCCTCAAAGGTAATGAGCATTTATTTTAAGTTAAGGATACATAAGGCAGTTTGGGATTTTATACCCATTTTACTTTTCTTCAAATAAGTAAGCACTGTTAATGCATATATTTTGTGTACATGAGCAGGTCATGTCCCTTTCTGTCATAGACCACCTTGTTTTGTGATTGTGCACTCTTGGATGCATAATGGAGATAAGGCCACTTATGCATAAAGAAACATAGCTTAAATGAACTGTAAAGCTTTGTGATTTATTGGATAGAACTTTTTGATCTTTTTCCCTGAGTGATTTATTCAAAGGTCCTAGAATCATAAAATGGTTAGGTTTAGAAAGGACTGGAAAGGACCTTAAGATCATCTAGCTCCAATCCCCCTACCATGGGCAGAGACGTCTCACACTACACCATGTCCCCGATTGCCCTGTCCAACCTGGCCTTGGACACTGCCAGGGATGGAGAATTTACCATTTCTTTGGACAACCTGTTCCAGTGCCTCACCACCCTCACAGTAAAAAACTAACTCGTTATAGCTAACCTGAACTTCTCCGATTTAAGTTGAACCGGCTACCTCTTGTTCTATCACTACAGACCCTGACGAGGAGTCACTTTCCAGCACTGGCTTCCCCCTTCCTATACTGGAAAGCTGTTATGAGGTCTCCATGCAGCCTTATAGCCCCCTTTCAGATACTGGAAGGCTGCTATGAGGTCTCCATGCAGCCTTCTCTTCTCCAGGCTGAACAGACCCAACTTTCTCAGCCTGTCTTCATACAGGTGGTGCTCCAGGCCCCTGATCATTCTCGTGGCCCTCCTCTGGACTTGCTCCAACAGTTCCACGTCCATTTTTAGGTTGAGGACACCAGAACTGCACACAGTGCTCCAAGTGAGATCTCACGAGAGCGGAGTAGAGGGGCAGGATCACCTCCCTCAACCTGCTGGTCATGCTCCTGTTGATGCAGCCCAGAATACTGGTTGGCTTTCTGGGCTGCGAGCACACACTGCAGCTGGCTCATGTTCAGTTTCTCATCAACCAACACCCCCAAATCCTTCTCCATAGGGCTGCTCTGAATCACCTCTCTGCCCAACCTGTAGCTTTGCCTGGGATTGCCCCGACCCAGCTGTAGGACCTTGCACTAGGCTTGGTTGAACTTCATGAGGTTGGCATTGGCCCATCTCTTGAGCATGTCAAGATCTCTCTGGATGGCATCCCTTCCCTCCAGTGTATCAACCGAATCACATAACAGTGTCATCAGCAGACTTGCTGAGGGTGCACTCAGTTCCACTCTCTATGGCACAAAATTTTAAATTGGGTCCATAGACTGTAGACCAGGTAATTGATTACCCTCCCTAACTGCAGTTTCACATTGTGATAATGTTTTTCCTTTCTTAATGAAGTATGTTTGTTTGTTTGTTTTTGTTTGGTTTTATATTTTGTTTTTCTTGTTTTGTTGTTTTGTTTTTGTTTGTTGGTTGTGCTTTTTTTGTGTCGTTACACAAATAATCTCAATCAAGGTGTAATATCTTAATCTGTTGTTATTTTACATTTTTTTCAGCTCACTTAAATTACCCCTCATGCTGTCTTGCAAGATCATTTTTTGCTAGATCAGAATACAATTTCAGGTGAAGATGTCTGATGGAATTTGGAGGGAGATTGAAATTGATATTGATATAAGATACATTGAAATTTATATTAGGAAAGTAATCAAAACCCAGTGGAGAAAATCAGGAAAAGATAAAGAGAAATTATGGTTTATTGATGGTTTTGATTTTTTGGGGGTGTTTTGGTCTTTTTCCTTTTTTTGCATTTCCCTTTTCCTTCCTTCCTCCATGAACTACTTGTGTTTCTTCTTAAGGCACCTCAACATTTTGAGATGTTGGTAGCTCTCTGAAACCACATGGACTAAGTAAAAAAGTTTGCTAGCAATATTTATGTGAATAGAAAGTCCTTACTGTGAGTTGGTAAAGCTGAACTTCTGCTATGTTTATAGCACATGGACCTTTTTACATATATTGCATGGAGTGAAGGTCTATTCTTTTATGACATGTATCCATCAGTTACGTACCTACCACTAGCAGGTTCTGAGTATAGAAAACAGAGCTTTGATAGGCTGCATTATTAATTTTTTTTTTCAATAGGTTTCTGATGTGAAAGTTGTAAAGAGTTGAATTTCTCTTAAGATAATAATTTACAATTAAATGGAGACCGGCTGATCAGGCTTAACACAATGTTGTTAACATGGAATCAAAGGGGGGAGAGTACATTTGCATTTGCTGCCTTTACAAAGTAAGATTATGCTAACAGTATGGAGCTGCCTCACTCCCCTAAGTGCACAAAGAAACTCCACAGCTACAATTCTAAAATGTGTCCTGAAGAGGTGAAGATTACACCTGCTCCATGTTGACTCCAAACTGCTTCTGTGCTAGAATAGCCTCTGTCTCTGCCTACTGCTTGAGCTGCAATTGAAGGCTCACCTCCCATGGATGTGCTATGGGATTAATGAACTACTGAATCTTTATGACTGCTTAAATTCTCATAATTAAACCATTTTCTCATTACTCAGATTGATTAAAAGGATAGAACGCAGAACTTAGTCTTTCATGAGCATGTTTTAGTTTGTCAGCTTACATTATTAGTATTCTTTGTTTGCAAAATGAAAACACAGAGTTTCAAGTTCTTCCAAAGTCCTGTCTCACTTGAGCAACACAAAGTCAGTGACTTCATGTGTTTTCGTTTACGCAGAACACACGCATGGAAAAACTGACAGCTTACGTACAAAAATGAGTAACTGCTGTATAACTTATTGATATCCATGTATAATTTGATAGGTGTGTAAGTTTATACATTTTTCTCAGAGCTGTATCTTGTTAGAAAGGTGCTGAATTTCTTCTTCAAGTGATAGACAATTATCAGCTGAACATGTTAACAAACATGTACTTCATTCTAAAGTAATTTCTACACCTCTGTGTAGTATCCACAGTGAGAATGTGTCAGATTGGAGCAATAACTACCCTTCTGGTGAACAAGGGTTGTTCCCTGAGCAATGCATGTTATATTAATCTGGCAAAAAGGACAAAAAGAGCCAAAGTGTAAAAGGAAAGATACAGTGACTAAGGACATATATGTAGAGGACTTAAAAGACAAACTGGGAGCATCAGCCCTCATTGTCACTCTGAGACCCATGAAGAGGAAGCTCATTCATAGGAAGGGCTCTTTTTATTGCAGGTGCATGGCTCCTTTGGGTGTGTGTATTACGGAGGATTACATATAAATTTAACATCAGAGCATGGAAATAATGTTCAGCTGTGAGGCTGTGAAATGTGTGATTAGAAGAACATTTGCTTTTCATTCCATTTTCCATCACCCCATCACCAGTGGAACAAAAAATTCTCTCCCTTCCTGAAGAAAAAGACTTCCCTTACCATGGGTAGAGCCCGAGCAGGGGTGTGTGCTTCAAAAGCAGCAGGACTTGGACACTACTCAGCAAGCAGTGGCAGTCAGGAAAGGAAGAAAGGAAATTGGTAATCCACAAGAAAGCCCTCATCCTTTCCTTGAAGAGAATCTTACTTGTTCTGTCCTAAAGGGCAGGAACAAGGTGCAGAGAAAATGGTGTTAAACTTCCCTGTCCTCTATGGAAAAAAATGTGCCGAAATGTGAGCTTTTCCCTCTTAGCCATAGTTCTCCTTTTCAAATGTTTTGTTTTGTTGTGTTTTTTTTTTTTTTCCTGAATAAAAGATGAATTAGTCCTTCACTTGTGTGTTCCCTTCTGAAAAGGGAGAGAGGACTTCAGCATTATATTATAGTGCTTTCTATAATTACTTGCTAGAAACTACCACAAAAAGGAAGTGTGAACATGTATTTCGGAACTAGCAAAGTATAATGAGAAAGAAATGCCTTTTCTTCTGTTTATTATTTATGTTATCAGCACCAAAGAGCTCTAAGTCATAAACCAAGACGACATGGGGAGGCTGTAATTCAAATATATGATAAGAGACAGCACAGGGATCCAGACAGCTAAAGGAGCACAAGGAAACAATGAGGCAATGTTGGTCAGTATGAGAGAAAATGTCTCAGTGCATTATTATCTTAAACATTTTCTCATGTTTTTTTGTAGGCATCACAGCAAGAGAGTTTTAATGAAGGATTTGAAGGAAGATAATGAGGTTGTGTGGCAGATGCTTGGAAAAAAATCACAGAGGGGCTCGTTTAAAATTATCTGACAAATGGGTGATGGAAGCCAACATTATGATCTAACTGGAGAGAGAGCTCACTGGAGATGATAGGCAGGATGAAAATGAGAGGAAATTTGAAGATGAAGGCAAATAACTTCAATATGATTCTTCAGAAAATCATCAACAGGCATTGGTCAAAGAGGCTGATGCTTTTGTTCTAGTGGATTCTGTGTGAGAGGGTAAGAGTTCAGCAGACGAACAGATGTTATGATGGTGGAAAGTTGTGGTGGATTATGACAGACTGAACAAAGCCTCTAGTTTTGTGGGTGATATAAATGGGCATTCATTAAAGATGCTATGCAGAAACATCTACAAAATTTAGACTGAAGTCTATCCCATATGACATTGACTTGTTTACAAAGAAAATTATGTGATCTCAATTTCTGGAGGCATGCAAGACAAATTTTTATAGATATAAAGAGAAGCGCTGGCTGATGTTGAGAGGAAGTTGTATCACTGGCACTTTCTAATGTGGAAAACTAAGAATCTTATGTATAAATGAGGGCAAAATAAGAGGTTAAAAAATATTGCACATGCATACAACTGTATGTGCTTGCATATAAAAATACAGTGTGAGTAGCGACAGTGACAGAAACTCACTTTTGTCCTTTTGTGTTGGATAGATACTTTTGCCATCCCATTAAATTTTTTCAAGAGCTTTGGCTGGTTACTTTGAATTTTAAGTAGTCCTCACCATTAAAAGTTCTATTGCAAGACTTGCTCTATCAAAATGCTGGCAAAAAAAGATTAAGCTCCCTAAAAATCAAGTGTTTAATACAGATGATCAAGGCAATTACTACGTGCCAGTATTGAGACCAGGTAGTTAATGGGAGATTTGGAAAAAAACCTAGTGTACACAATAGATTTCTTTTTTAGCTTTTATAGAAGAAGAATGCAAGTACATGTTCTTGTCAACATGGGAGAAGACATGCTGATCTGTTCTGTGAAGTAATTTTAAAGTACTTTGCAGGATAAGTCCATATATTTAGCAGGAGTAAGAAATTAGTGCAATTAATGGACAGAACTTCTAGACATTAAATTAATAATTTGCCTTAACTTTCACAAGAGAGTGGGTGACAGATGCTGGAAATTGATGTAGATTTCCTATGAGAGGAAGAAGAAATACTGAGGGAAATCAAGACCATACCTGAGCAGATGATAAGGATATTAAAATGTCTAAAGACTAGCAAAGCTCCAGGGGCTGATTCAGTCTGTCCAAACATGAGAAACACAAGAACCTGAGTGTGTATAAGTAAAATCATATTGTAACAGAGGGAGGTTGTAGGTGGACTTAAAAGCAGTGGCTAGAAAGTGAGAGATAGGAAATCACTCATATTTAAGCATTGTTTCTCCTCTTGGAGATAGTGACAGCTAAGCATTCACTTTCAGAAAGGTGTTATTTGGTTACAGGCAGAATTCACTCAAGAAAGGAAGGCATTTAATTATTTTAAGTAGTGGTCTACCTCAATTAGATTGAAAGTTGACTAAGGAGAGGGAGACAGGGATGTAAGTGCTTTTGAATTTAAGAAGCTTTATCTACAGCACAGTCTAAAATGCAGACCAGGCTTTTAAAAGCTTTTCTAGCCAGCCAACATCTCTTTGAATCTATATGACCCTATGTCTTCCTTTTCAAATGTGGTGATTCTTTGCAATGTTCTAAAGGGTCAGTGGTACCGAGAAGGCCCTGAGATTGTCAGATGAGCAGTACAGCTGATGTCAGTTTGCTCAATGTCAGCTGTAGCAACCATGGAAAAGTTCATCTTATTTGTGGAAGAGAAGATGATTAATTTCAGGAGATGAGGGAATCCTGGAGTTATCAGGTAATGGCAAACACACATGAAGGCAAGTGAATTCAGCCATTTTGTGAGGATCAGCATAACGTTAACTTTCATTTACTAGAGCAAAACAAAGAAGCATAGGTGAGTGAAATGATGAGAAGTAATGATTTGCTGATGTAAAGAATTTTGCATTGTAATACAAGTAAGCAAAATGATTCACACTTGCCTGGGATAGCTCAAGAAGATGGCTCAGTGAACTAGTTTTGCATACCAGGTAGAAAAATGTAAGAGAATTGTAGTAGGGTCAGAGAAAAAATTAGAAAAATGATTAATCCCCCATAGCGACATGCAAATCAACATTGATCAGGAGGATAAGTGAAAAAATGGTAGCCATATAATTAATTTTTCCCTGTAATACGTAATAGCAGCAAAGCAAAGTAACATCAAGGATACAGAAATACAGCTATGAATATGTTATGGTAGTATGCTGTTACAAAATCACAAAATCTGTGATAAAAAAATATCCATTGTCTCTGCAATTTTAAATTTTCTAGTAATATTTTGATACATAAAGGATGTTTATACAAAAATACATGGGCTAATAATTCTGCAAGGGAAAACATGGATAAGTATTTATCAGAACCACAGCATTTATTTCTAAAATGAAAATAAAAATATGTGTTTGCTGCCACTCAGGAGAACAAGTTAAAAAACTTGCTGATTAAACAAAATACCATTAGTTCCTACATCATTTGACATCAACCTGCTCTATTGAAATATAAAACTGGTAATTATGAACTAGCAACTGTGGTATGGCTGTTGTAGTACATTCCTGAGATTTTCTTGTGTCTTGGAAATGTCAGGATTGTATTTTTTTTGTCTCTATTTTTCTAGTGCAAACCTCTCTACATGACCCACAGTTCTTAACAGTGCTGACTAATGAATGAAGACCAAAGTCTATCAATGTTGCCTTTGTCTTCTGTCTTCTGGCACTTTGGACTTCTGGCTTTTCCATTCAACAAGAAATTATTTCAATTGTTTCTTCTTTACAGAACAAGGGTGATTAACTTTTAATTAGACTTTACCAGTGAAGTATTTATCTCCAAAGACACAAACCTACTTTTCAAAGTCAAAGATTTTGAAGAGTCTGGGAGAAGAGGAGGAAAGACCTTGCTAGATGCATCGGAGAATTTTTGAGAGAGCACGATGAAAGATCTTGCTTCATATTTGGTTTAATGGTTCTGGAATTTGAAAGACTAAACTGGGAGGCTATAGACTTTTCTAGGGAGGACTGATCATATATCACAAAATCTGAAAGCCAGGGTATCAGTGGAACCATTGGAGAGATTACTTTGTATTGTTTCATAGTGATGAATAACAGGCTGGAAAATGCTGTGGTAGTTTGGTGGTGAGAGTGCAGAAAATCCCTCCATTCTCGAAGAAGAACATTCTTCCCAGAGATAAAGCTGGTAAAAGTCTGTCACCCTGCCATCCTTTAATGTTTCTGGTGTAAAGCATTAATTAATTTTCTGGTGTAAACTTTTATGCTCCTGCTACTAAACAGTTGCAATATCTTCCTAGACTAAACAGATACTTTTTGCCATCCCATTGTAATTACAAACATTAACTGATTGCTGATGTCAGATCTGTACCCTTTAAATCTTCCTAGTCAGCCCTGCTTAGTTTGCTGACAAAAAGAAATCTCTCCATTCACTACTGTGGAGTCAATAACAATGTAGCTGTGGGAGAGCAAGGTGCATTCTCTTCTCCCTGATGTACCATAATCATCAAATTGTAAGCTAAGATACAATTCCAGAAATAACGTTGCACATAATAGCTTGATGGAATAGCAGAAAGAACATAGTTAATTTGCAGATGTCAATTTGAGCTTTCATGACCATCAGACAGGAAAATCTGGTTTTGACTGAAGACTGAGAGCAATTTAAATGGAAGCTACTGATGGAAATACATATGGAATGCAAAAAGGAGTTTGTATTGTCCATTTTCTGTCCAGATGAACTTTCTTAATTCTTTCTGTCAATTTTACTTGGACTTTTTATTTATTTTCTTGATGGTCTTCTTTGTACATTCCCCCGGCTGTTAATTTTCTCTTTTTTTTTTTTCTTTTCTTTTAGAGACATATTCTATTTCTTAGCACCTATTTAATGACTTAATATAGAGGCTACTGTTCTAAAAGAAAAAAGTATGTAACACTTTCATTGTGATATTACATTTCTAATCCTACCTCTAGTTGGTGTTACCATATGGGTCCCTCCTCACAGAAACAACTGTTCAGGACAGCATTTAAACATTAAATTTAGTCTTTGGTTTTAAGGTATCTTCAGGAACTATACCTTAAGCTGCATCCCTAACAGCTAGTGTTATTTTGGGATGCAGGAATATTATAGTAGGGGAAGTTAAGGTGTGATCCTGAGCATTCTGTAATAAAAATTTATGGTCTTGCTTTTTCCCAGTGGTAACTTCTAGTTGTTGTTTAAGCACAAGTATTCTTGGCCTGCCTTGAATTTACTACATGCTAAGCATAGGCATGTGGGCTCTAATTCTGAAGTGAATGACATACGATATCTGAATCCTTTATGACGACTACTTTAAGCGTCAGTGTGGTCATAGTAGATACACAGCTGGGAGTGTATCTCACTATAGCCACATTTCTTTGCAACTAAGATATTTGCACCAAGACATGCCATAGTATCTTCAGCTGGTACTTTGCTATTAGCAGTTGGCAGGGTTGAGCCCTGGGTAACTGGCTTTGCTATCTTGATGCAACTTCCTTCACATTTTTCAGAAAAGGCTATTCTTGAGGTTAAAGAGGGCATTTTTAAATGCTGCTGCCCAGTGGCAGAGAATTTCAGACTGGAGTAGGCTGAGAGTTTTTTGACAAAGCTCCTCTTTGTCAAGACTGAGGGTATTCACAGGAATTGCAAGTTTAAAATCTTCTGAAACACACTTGTTTGGTTCAGAAGGAGCTTCTTTATCACAAACAAATGAAAGAGGAAAACTTCTGGGTGCAGGTGTGACAGTAATATGCCCATCTCCACTTTCACAGTCGGTTATTTTTTGTTCTTCCAGTACAGATCTACTCAAAATGTTGGCCATAAACCTTGACTGCATTTTAATATTGGCTGTGTACTTGTGATCTTTCTCTACTGATGCTTAAAAAGGGCACTGACTCTTCCTTTTATTTGATTTCTGTCTGCAGTTATAAAATTAATCTCCTAGCCTCATGCTGCAATGAGCTGTGTCAGTGGAAGAGAGATAACTTTCATTCTTTTTTTGCCTTAAAACTTCTCCCAAAGTTACAAGGAGTTTAGCACATTTACTTTCTCTTTTCAGTTTTAACAAAGCCTTTTTCTTTTTTTTTCTGCATTTCTATTTTATCCATGTCATTTTGGTTCTTTTGTTTTATACTTCACATTTTTTTTCCACACTCTTTTTTTTTCCCCTTCAAGCCTAGTTTATAGTCTCTGACAGGATTCTTTCTATGCTATCTGCCAAAACATCTGTTCCTTTTCTGAATAAAAAGCTTGCTTCTCCAGAAAGTGTCACACGGGTCCATACGAACTATAAACCTTTATTTCTCTCTGTGACTTTGCCAGTGATGGGCCAGCACTGGGAAGCTTTGTATTCTTGTTTGTCTTGTCTCATTTTTCATTATGCCTAATGCAGGTAGTCTGTTGGGGAAAAAAAAATATGGAATAATTTGGATTTCAGTGTACACATTTCCTAACTAAATATGCTATTAGATATTTGTGCTTTCTATTTTTAATCTTGCAGTTATTTCCTGAATTTCTGATCACGGCAGTTATTTATTAGCTTAAAATTGATTTCACTTAAATAAATTATATTGCCTGCTCTTTTCTGCTAGGACCACATTTACATTAATACCTTCACCAAAAATGCAACATAATTGCCCTTGATTTTTCTTGGATTCATTTTTGGTGATGCTACAATTTTGCAGTTGAAGTGGCAGTCAGAGTTATTTTGGGTTCCCTTGAGGAAGTTGTGTATCTTTCAGTACTTCAGTTTTCCCATTTATAAGTCTTTCTTAGGTAGTAGACAGACTTGATTTTATTGCAAAGTTTTTGATGTCTTGTCATAGTTTAACCCTACTAGGCAGCTCAGCTCCACACAGCTGCTTGCTCACTCCCCCATGGTGAGGTGGGAGTGAGAATCAAAAGAGTAAACCAGAAAACTCATGGGTTGACATAAAGACAGCTTAATAAGTAAAGCAAAAAACACACACACAAGCAAAACAAAATAAGGAATTCATTCACTTCCTTAGATTGGCAGCCAGGTGTTCAGCAATCCCCAGGAAATCAGGGCTCTATCACATGTAGTAGGTGGGAAGACAAAACACCATCAGCCTGAATGTCCCCCCTTCTTCTTCTCCTGGCTTTATATGCTGAGCATGATGCCATATGGTATAGAATAACCCTTGGGTCAGTTGGGGTCAGATGTCCTGGCTGTATTCCCTCCCAACTTTTTGTGCACCCCCAGCCTCCTCACTGGTGGGGTGGCGTGAGGAGCTGAAAAGGCCTTGACTTTGTGTAAGTACTGCTCAGCAATAGCTAAAACATCCCTGTGTTATCAATACTTTCCAGCACAAATCCAAAACATATCCCCATACTAGCTGCTACAAAGAAAATTAACTCTATCCCAGCCACAACAAGCACACATCTTTAAGAAAAAGTGCTGTATCTAAACAAGATATTTTTATATTGTGTTCAGTATAAAAAAAAAAAAATCAAAATTAATCAGTAAAGGGCAGAAAAGAAGTTTTCATATATTTGTCTATGGCATAATTTGCTGTTTAATATGTTGCTGAGATGACTTTTGACTTTATTAATAACTAAGGAGAACAGAGTTTGCTGGTGAATAGTTTAAGTTCTTGCAAACCTCTGAGTGTGGTAAATAGTATGAGACAACAATAGATAGAAACTTCTCCCTGGAGACCCTGAAGTTTTAATTAATTTTCACAAAAATGAATAAGGAAATTTTATGTATGTATGCATTTATTTATTAATCTATCTATCTATTTATTTATTTATTTAAAATCTGCCAGAAGTATCTTCATCTTCTTCCCAGGAAAACTGTGTATCTCTATTGTAAGATTTATATCAGTTACTTAAGGGTTTCCAGTGTCAATCTGGTACGGGGATGGGGAAACACACATTCTGTCCCATTGTTTCCTCACTTTGCTAGACCCAAAGAGAGTTTCTCCAGGTGGCAGAGATTTGATAAATGCAGGCAAGCAGCACGCAAAAGGAATTGCTAAGGAAATTGAATTCAGCCCCTCTCTGTGTCTTGATCCCCCTTGGAACAGGTGGCTTGGCATGCTGGCCACAAGTTCCTGTTGACTGAGTCCATGCAATAATACCTCAGTCCCCTTGTGCAGGGGACTTATTTTTGGAAGCTGGCAAGCCGCCTTCCTGGAGGAGCTGCAGCAACAGCAAGAGGGCTGGGAATGGTTCAAAAGTCCTGAATCCTTGCATGACTCTTGCTGTGTTTTGCTGGTTCTTTGAAGTGCTTAAGAGAGATTGTTGTGTGGTTTGTTATATGAAAGTCTGAAAATATCTAGTCAGGAAAATATTTCCATCACCACACAAACCACTTCTTTTAGTCATCTTTCTGTGGGGACTCGTGTGTGCCTCTTACTGAGATCTTAGGGCAATTTGCAAGAGGTTTTTTTTTATCTTTCTTGGATTAACTTGTCCAAAATATTAATTTAAAACCAAATTTTGTTACCTGTGTAGGCCTGCCCCAGTATGACCAAGACAGCAGGAAAGGGAAAATGTTCTCGGTCCTGACAAGCATTAATTACTCATTTCAGTAAATTGATATTGGCTGGGCTATTCAGTAACTGTGTGGAGCAGATTGGAACTTCCATCATTCCAGTGTAGTTCTGGAGCAACTCCACAAAAGGACAGTCAATTCTTATTATAAATTTTTATTTGTGTACTGGAAAAGCAGTGTTCTCTTATTGCCCCTTGAGGTGCAACCGGAGTGGCCAGTAGCCCATCAAACTGCACAAGCTGTTTCCTGAACCGGAAAGCACAGAGCTGCACCAGCTGAACACAATGCCCAATGCAATAAGCTTCCAGTTTGCAATGATGATGTGCTATAAATACTACAGAAAAATAAATGTAACCCATATAGAGAAGTTTTTCAACAGCCAGATTTAAAGCAGAAGTGTGGTTTTAAGCTTATTATGTTACAAATATGGTCTTAAATCTTGAAAAAAGGCAATATATATTGACATACACATGTAAGAAGCATGAAACCAAGACAGACTGCAACAGTACTAGACACTGACATTGTTGATATCAAAGTTGATAACAATTTATTGACATTTTAATTTGGCAGACAATGTGCAGGTAGAACCCCAAGTTCTTCCAGTTTTAAGCTTTACAACAGGGCTCGAGTGCATGGTTGACTATTTTACTTCTATGCTTCTTCTCAGTTAGTAAATGTTAGTCTAAAACATAATTGAATGCAAATTTGAAAATAACCAAGAAAAAAGATTAGATCCTGAGACAAGAAACTTGGAATAAGCTAATCATATTCAGAAAAAACCTCAAAGAATATGCTCTTCATGATTTAGCTTGAAATTTGAGGAAGGAAAAACCTATTGTTCATCTCTTTGCTGTATGATCCTTTTTTACAATTAAATTCAACACAAAGTGAATCTCAGCTGGTTTGGAATTTTATTACCATCTGGGGGAAGATTTTGAAATAAGCCAAAGCTAACAGATTTTCACCCGTCCCCTTAAGAATTTTAATTGCCAAGACTTGTTCATTTCTTAGGAGCAAACTGACGGTGCAGTAGCATGAGTCTGCAGGATCTTCTTGGCTGCAGGATCTTCTTGGCTAGAGATGCTTTTTGATTCATGTAGAATCATCTAGAGCTCAGCAAATATTTTTAATATTTCTAGTTAAACATCTAGCTAAATTTCTATTTCATCTATACAGTCATCTGGAAACTATGGCTAAAGGTGTAATTAATGTTATCAAGTCTGAGCCTATTCTTGATGATGTTGGTTAAAACCAGCGTAAAACACAGGGGGGTCAAGCTGCATGCCTCAGGGGCTCTGTAGTGTACTTCAGAGTCCCTCAGTAGGGACTAAGCAATTAAGTAACTAGCTCAAATCTAGGAAAGGTCAAGAGTGATTAACACTCTTTCGTTCCATTGGTTAGTGGGAAACAGATGTAAAATAAAGTGATGATCAAAACCAGAATTCCTAGTAGATATTTTGCATCATAAACACCAAGCTCCTAATGATCCCTTGCTAGCAATCTGATTAGAATGAGCAGTAATTGAACAGGCACAGACACTACCATGCAGCCATTACTGCCGTTCCACATAACAAAAAGTACTGCCATTTCTGAACTGAAGGGCAAGCTGGAAAATTGCAGTCTCTCTGCCTGATCTTTTTGTGTTCTCTTAATATACTTGGAAATCTTTCATCTTGAGTGACATCAAATCATATTTTGGACAAAAAATGCAAAGACTATTTTAAGTGTTTGGAATGCAGAAAAACCTGCTATTTAAAACTCTTTTTTTTTTTTATAATTTTAAATATATGTGGTTTCTTCTCTGATGGATTAATATGTCATGGATCTGCTGAAAAATTAGTAAAGTCATAGTCAGTGAAGCTGGCAAAGGATCTGAATCTGTATTACTCTAAGTACATGATCATGAAAATGCATGAGTAGTTTTAGAGAAAGTGTATCATAGCTGAGTTCTGTGCATTGCATATACAACCCCCACCCTTCTCCTTCGTGGGCACCAAACAGGTTAGAGTTAGGTTTAGGTGAAAGGTTGAATGTCAGGGGCTTAGAATGAGGAGTTAGGGTTCTGGTTTGAGGCTTAGGCTATAGGCATTTGGTTAGGGTTACTACCATGCTATAGCAAAACTGTAAATTCTGGAGCTTGATGTTCTCATACTATCTTGCAACTGGTGAATGATAGAATGCCTTTCTTGTAAACATGGTGTCTTTTAGACCGAATCTATATATATATACTGTTCCCCATCAAAAACCTGAATTTACTAGAAAATATATTCTATTAATTTATCCAGGATGTTACTAGATTCCACAAGATGAAAATGTTTCCATATTTTAGCAACAATCCTTAAAATGAATGCAGACAAATTTTTCAGTGCGTGGATAAAATGCTTAAAGGATCTCAGAACAGGTACCAACTGAACTTTCTTGCTGCCCTACAGTCCATTTTCTTAGTTATCTATACATCAAGTCAAGAAAGAAAAGACCCAAAAAAAGCTAATAGCTTGAATAACGTAAGATGTTGCTGTTTTTTAGTAACTTTATAAAAATGACATCATTAGTATTTTAATAAGTAAATTTACAACAATGGAAAATATTCTTGTTTTTCACTAGGTAACTTATGGACTACCCAGAGCTGCTGTTGAGTAACAGCTGAAGTATAAGATGGGGGATTCACATTTTGGAAGACAGATTATATTTGCATGATTACTTTCACTATTGTTTTTATCAGAGGAACAAGTCAAACATTCCTTATTACTTGGGGCAGATGTCCATGATTCTAGGGGAAACTGGGACCTCCTAATGTTCTGCAAGAGGGTTTCAGGCTTCTTGATGACATGGACATTGTGAGTTCAATAACACAACTTACCTCTGAGAGCTGAGTGTTTCTTTGAGCCTGCATCCTTTTTAAAACAGCTAGTGGCATTTTGTGTCTCAACCAGTTACTGGAATCAACGTTTTTTTGGACATTCTGGATACGACATTGGAAAGAAAAGGCCAGAGATTTGAACTAACTCTTAGCTCTGGAACAGAGTAAAGACATCACCAATATTTCTTTTTTTTAGCTTTGCTTTTGCCAAATCTGTTTCATTGAGGAAACTCTTTAGGGCAGTGGCTATAAAAGTTTAGTTTCTAATAGACACTAATCCTGACCATAGGGGGGTCGGTGAGCATTGCAGTAATAGTAATAATATGCAACACTAACTGTGGATTTTGAAAGGATCTCTATTCTGCAAATGCATTTAAAAGAAACACAAGCAGAAGTGTCATTTACTTTCTGAAAAATGAAACTGCTAAGCATTTATATTTAAATTAAATGCTTTTATGAGTTCATTAAATGTTATTTAGCAAGTGTATTATAGTGAAGGCATGTTACCTACTGCCGCAGAATGAGGATTTTATTGTTTCTTCATAGTTATCTTTTGCATCATCATTTGGACAGGTAACAAATGAAATTCGCTTGCTGAGGTTAAATTGTTCTGTGCTGCTGCTCAGCCACACAGATATAGAGGATGAGACAATGGAAAGAAGTTATTTGCTTTATTTGGGCACACGTAGGAATGTATTAATATACAGTGATCTTGACCTACCTTTGAAGAAATGTTTATTCTCTGGAAGGCGAATAACTTCATTCTTGTCTGAATCACTCCCCAGAAATCCTTTTCATGCAGGAGGCTGTGCAAATGCAATCGCAGGAAGAATTGTCACAAATAATTCTGTGCAGTCAGGGTGATGACGCTCAAAACAGTCTAAGGTCAGAGCAGAATGGACACCAAGTATCAAAAGATGAAGGTTCTCTGGAACTTGGAATGGAAAGTTCCTGTTTCTCTATGCATTTTCAGTAGCACTGCATTTCCTAAGTCACGCAGATGTGGGACAAATAATGCCTGATTTTCCCTGAGTCCTAAACTTTTTATAATTTAAGAATATGAAAACATGCTGTTGAATAAAGCACAAACTTGTAAGTATTCCATCCTATTTTTTCAGACTCCAATGTTTTCTTTAAATTTAAAAAAACTTCTGGAAAACACATTTTGCAGGTATCCTTGTAGCCTAAGCCCATTTTGATAGGCCAGTTGACTTTTTTTACATATCTGAGAAGTCCTTGCGATACAAGGTCAGAATGATAAATTTTATGCTTTTATTCTTCATGTAGGAAAAGTAATATAATGCCATCACTATTTTATTACTCTGCAGTCATTCTGTTACTGTGCAACTTAAAATATTTCAGCCATCAGCATTTGGAGAAAAAAAAGTTCATAGGTGTACAGCAGCCCATTATAATTTGCCTGTAAAGACTACATTTCTTCTAGTCACCCTGACTATATCAAGATACTGGAGTGTGCTCTGAGGTGAACTGAAGAAGTGGTGAACTAAGAATGCACTGCATTTGCACTAGTATAACCAGTGCAATAGGCCTCCAGTATTTCTGTTTAAAAAATGAGTTAATATTTCTTGCTAATTAGAAATGTTTGGACCTTTTCTGAAGTCTTGAAGGGTTTATGAAACCGATGCTCAAGTCTTAGTTAAAAAAAACCTAGCCTTTCTGTAATTTAAAGGTGCTTTGCAGAAGTCAGCATAGTACAATCCCAAAGATGTCAGTTTGCTGGACCTTGAACTGTCTTGTATTCAACTTGCTTCAGTACATCGTAATATGAATTTAAAACATTAGAACTACTAAATGTTACAGGAGAGGACTCCTGGTCTACGAGCTGAAGCCCTGCTTATTATACTGGAAATCAGTGTGCTGAAGCAGTGTTCACCTATTTTCTTCCTGAGTTTTTCATTTCACTGTGAAAAACTTAGCAATGAATAACCTCCTTCAACTTATGTGTCAATGCCCAAAGGACTCGTAACTCATCTCAATTTAAATTAATGACCTTAGTGATAGTACTAGCAATTGGACCATGGCTCTCTTGAGTCAGATATTTGCATGTGGAATTTGATTAATCCTGCTGGCTATTACTTTTCACTTTTAATTAGGTGTGATACTATTGCAGGAAGAAAGTACAAGACTACTATCAGGCACAGACAGTGTTGATTTTCTATTGCGTATTCTACTCTGTTTTGTTTGGCTGCGCTAATTCCCTCACAATGTGTGTTTGAGTCAGTTCAGCAAGGTAACGTACACCTAAAAACTGGTCTGTGTGAGTTCAGGAATAATCATTACAAAGAATTACTGTATTGAATTAATATTACTAGTTTACAAGAGGTAAAGAAATTGGTGTATGGTATCCCCTTCTAGTACTATGTAAATGGGACATAATGACATGTAAATGTGACCTAATGACATATTAATGTGACTCTTAATGACATACTAAGTCTCTTGTGACATTTTTGTCCAGAGTCACAGGGAAATCAACTATGTAAGCAAATGAGGATAGTACTTTTCTGAGGCTACTTGGTCAGCCTTCATGCCGATTGAGCAAATGTACAGTAACAGTAGAGTCATGTTCAGCTTTGGATCAAGAAAACATTTTGCCCGAATCTTGTAAATGCATGACATGTGATGTCTCCTAGTTTCTAATAGGACAATCCATATTTCTTTGACATCTTTGAACTTTGGGAGCACTGCAATATGTTTGCATACATCACAGCCAGGAAAACAGTGTGCAACACTCCGCTTGGCAGCAAGCCGGTGCCCACATGTTGCTCACTGCTGAGCAGACCCCTGTAAGAATTAGCAGACCTTGAGAAAATTACCAAAAAAATCTCAATTAAAAATAGTCTACTCTTGTAGTAGAATGGCTATTTAAACTTCCCCTTCCTTACCAGAACATTAAAGAAATATTTCTCTTTCATTAGAGATGTATTTTAATAGATTTTGATATCAATTGACTGACTGAATGAATCATCAATGCCTATTAAAAAAAACCCTCACTTGGAATATATTGCTGTTTCTGGCTGAAATTCAAAGAGAAGGAAACTTTCTTCTTTGTGATCACAGAAGACTTCTCAAGAGAAAGCATGCATATCTGGCAAGGGCAGAAGGTGCAGATGAAAGCATAAAAGCATTTTTATGCCAAACTCCAATTCAACCTTAGAATGGCCTCCTCTGTGCTTTCAAAATGCCTTTCCTGAAGTATTAGGCAGTTTGTAATTAATCAATAACTTATAGTGAAAACCAGGTAATTTTAATGAAAGGAATCAATACTTTTGCAAAAGAACTTCTTATACTTGTGCAAGCTCTTTTTTGTATTTCATGTGCATCTCATACAAATATACAATTTTTTTTTGTGTGGAAATGTACACTCTGCCAACAACAGTGGGAGTTAAATCTCCTCAAAAGACATCTTTGTTCAAATTCAGGTTTCTAGAATGCACCCATGAATAGCTACATAGAACGTGACTCAGCTGTACCAATATTCTAACTATTTTCTTTGGAAAAATATGGTATCAGATACACAAGCAACAAACTATTTGGGTAAAATGTGGGAGTGTTTTAATATTGTTAAACTTTCACTTAACAGTGGATGATCTGAAACTGAATAAAAATGAGTAATGCTAATAGAGCATGTCAAAGGGCATGGTGGCTTTGTCCATTAGGCAGTACCAGGATATCACACATTATAGTCTTTTTCACCTTCTTCAGAAGATATATCTACCCCTATGAAAATGGACACTTTCTTCCGTGTGTTATATATAAAGCAAACTGCAGTGCAAATTTTGATTAAAATGTTGCTCTGTGGCCTTTCATATAAAATTTAATTTTATTTAATATTACTTTCTACATGTATGCAGAAAATGGCAAAGCAAAATTAATAAAAGGAGGCTTATAGGAATATGGAATGTGAACAATATATCCTTGACAAAATTTATTTACCTAGCTAGACTTTCATTTCGAAGTTAGCAGCACTTTGTGATACTGGCATAATATAGGGGGTCTTAAAACTCTGTTAGACATTTCTAGCCCAATTTAATTTATTCCATGGAAGTTTAATCCCTCACTGAACAGAGATGGGGTGAATTTTCAAAAGTCTTAATCCACTGAAGTAACAAATCTTTAATGACAACATAGGCAGCAGACTTCAAGAGTTAGTTTAAACTCTTTGTAAAAATGTAAAACGTAGGGCAAGAGTTAATAAGATATTTCATACAGTTATATTTCAATCCTTTTCCAAATCTTGATAAATTTACTTGCATCTCCACCATTAGAAATATTTGGACTGAATACCTTCACTTTTAAGGCAAAAAGCAGAAAGCTGTGAAATTGTAATGTGAAGATTTTCAGAGTGTACTGTCAGTCATTTGTTCCTTCAGTTCACAGACTATTCTATGGGATAGTGTGTTTTCTAAATTGAAGAGAAGTTATGTTTTACAAACTATACACCTTCTGTTCTGCCTTAACTAGGCAAGAAAATGAAATCAAGCTATGAAACAGCACACCACATTCATCCTTCTGCTTCCCTAGGATTTTCACAATTGACTTTAGTGGTGGGTCAGGATTTGGCCCACATATTGAGATGAGAGAGTCCGTACATTTTGTATGCATTCCAAACTCACAATTTTAATATTCCCATTGACAGCTCATTTCCCAAAGAACCTGTAATTCAGACAACATTGCCTTTTTGGACCTGGAAGCTCCTCCAGTGCCAGCCATAATGTTAAGCTTTTCCTGGCCAAAGTATTCAGGCTTCTGCCTCAACCCCACAGGAAAAATGCTGCTGCCTTAGTAGAATTTGTTGTTGCCTGCTGGACCAGAATATTGGTGGCATCAACTAAAGCTAGGAGGTGATTGTTCAAAACAAACAGAAGGAGAAGGTTTCTCAGACAGTCTGAATTTAAGAAGTGGAACTACTGGTTGCAGGGTATTTATTTGCTGGAAGAGAGAAACAAGCAAGTTCTACTAAGTGATATTTGTTGAAAATTACTAAATTTATAGCCACAAAACCACCTTAAGAAGTCCTTGATCTGCAAAACCTTCAAGATGGGAAAGATTTTCTGGCAGACATAGTATATTCTTTCCCTGATTTTGAATTCCTTGTCAAAACCCAAATTTCAGCCATTGTTGTACACATGGTACAGGACTAGATGGACTTTTGGTTTGACTTGATAATGTTCTCAAGCTCTTGAATTAAATGGATGATAATAATCACTTCCTTTTTACTCTAGGAGCTGCATCTTTGAAGGAAAAATAATGAGATTCCTTGTTTGAAAAGCAAGAATGACAGTGGTGCCTGTCTTCACCCCTGCTTTCCAGGGAAAGGGTGGAACATTTCTCAGGGCTGGCTTTTCATCATTTCCTACCTTGGTTTTGGTTCCTGGTTTAAAATTGCATGTCTTCTCCAGACATTTAGAGGAGCCTGATGTTTAATTCTGAGTCTGATTTCCATTGTGGAAGTTTGTGAAAGGAAAAAGGAAGTCATGAGTTCTTACAAGCAGCTGTACTGGCACAGCTGAGAGGGCAGTACTGGCAAAGTGAAGCAGATTAACACAAGAAAAAATATCAGTTAGGGCACTATTGCCAGAAGAAATGTCTCCATAATTACAGTCTAAGACTGATTGTTTTCAAGTCTTTAGATGACTAAACACTTTAAAATCCTGCTTAGTAAACATTTTTGTTGTTATTGAACAAGACAAGCTCAAGAAGCCTGGTCTTTCAGGCTCTAAATACCTGTGAAAATGGTTTGTGTGACTTAATCAAACCCCAAAGATAACAGAACAGCACAAAGCTACACTGTTTCTGAAAGGAAAATTCCAGGTGGGAAATTTGGTATATCTAAAAGGAGGAACAATACTAGGAAGTCTGCACACCTTGCTGAATGAGTAACACAGCGCTAGCTTGAGCATGCTTACAGGTATATGGGTAGCAGTGGACTTGAACATGACTAGAGCATTTCAGAAAGTGGTTAGTCACAGGAGTCATTGTGCTGCTTCCAGCCTCCAGCCTCTGTACTCTCTCCATGGTGCTCTCTCCAGGGCAAACTATGCACTGTAGGTCAGATTTTTCTTGGTTTCCCTTAAGCATCTGGATGAAGAACATTTACTGAATCCCTGAAGTTTCATCAGTACCTCATGGAGCCTGAGGACATCATTCTTTTTCTCTCTTGATTATGGAATAAGCCTAGATAAATAGTTTAGACCTAAGACCTGAATTCCAGGTGAATGAATTGATCTGTGGGTGACACAGAACATGTTGTAGCTCTTTCCTAACAGGTGGTGGCAGATCACTACTTTCCTTCATGAGTCTGTTAACATTCCCAGGAGTTGTGGCACTGTCACAGATTAGCCCACAGTCAACATGAATGCAGGGGAGAGGATATGAGATATGAGACTCTAAAGTGAAATTTGACATGGCAATTCTGAAGTATTCTCACCAGAAACCAGACATTGAAAGTGTTTTATGACCTTTGCATTTCCTGAAAATTATTTGAGACTTGCTAGTTTTCAAACTTATTTATCATAGGCAACTTATACTGTGTAGAAGAGCACTGTAAAACTATAAATTTTGCAAGTTATTTTTCTTTTGCAGAACAGCCCACTGCAGTATCTTCATATTTTATGATCAACACCTGTTAAAAATGATAATGTCCCTAAACAAAGCAGTATATCTAGTATTTTATTAGTGTCCTCATCTTTCTGTGAGTAAAAATTTTCTAGTTAGACTTTGATTCTTAGTCAGATCTCAAAAAGATAACTGATATAGGCACTTTAGTTTCAATGATGTTCATATTTCACTGAATTTATATCAGCTGTCATCAGCTGAATTTATGTCAGCTTCTGGTCTTGCATAACCTCTGTTGTGTGAATGATGAAAAAAAGCTCAGGTTTTCTTTCTTTCTTCTAATATTTTCTTTCTAACAGGGCCCATTCAAAACAAGCATGATAGCTCATAGATTAAAACTAAAAAAATAAAGAATACAAAGCTGAACTGAGCCCAGATGATAGTTTTAAGCTGATTTTATGAATCTTCAGTGTCCTAGTTTCAGCTGGGATATAGTTAATTTTTTTTCTGGTAGCTGGTGCAGTGCTGTGTTTTGGCTTTAGTCTGAGAATAGTACTGATAACACATCATTGTTTTACCTGTTGCTAAGTAGCACTTATCCTGATCAAGGACTTCTCAGTCTCTCATTTTTTTCCAGTGAGGAGGGGCACAAGAAGATGGGAGGGAGCAGAGACAGGACACCTGATCCAAACTAGCTAAAGGGGTATTTCATACCACAGAACTTCATGTCTATTATATAAACTGGGAAGACTTGGCTGGGAGATGCTGTCGATAGCTGCTCAGGGACGGGCTAGGTATTGGTCAGCAGGTGGTAAGAAATTGTAATGTGCATGACTATATTTTCCCTGATTGAGTTTTATTCCTCTGTCTTTCCTAGTATCATTTATTATTGTTGTTGTTGTTATTGGATAGGCTGAAAGAGTTGGTCTTGCTCAGCTTGGAGAAGAAAAGGCTCAGGGAAGACCGTAGAGTAGTCTTCCAATACCTAAGGGGGGCCTACACGAAAGCTGGGGAGAGACTTTTCTTATAAAAGCATATTGTGACAGAACAAGGTGGAATGGCTTTAAATTTAAAGAGGGTAAATTTAGATTAAATATTAGGAAAAAATTCTTTACTATGAAGGTGATGAGACACTGGCACAAGCTGCCCAGGGTAGTAGAAGATGCCCTATCCCTGGAACTGTTCAAGGACCAGGTTGGACAGGTCTTTGAGCAACCTGGTCTGGTGGAAGCTGTCCCTGCCCATAGCAGGGGGATTGGAACCAAATGATCTTTAAGGTCCCTTCCAAAACAAACTACTCGGTGATTCTATTTTTTTTTTCCATTATTCAACTCTTCTTATCTCAACCCAAGTGCTTTATCTTCTTATGATTCTTTTCCTTATCCCACTGGGGTTGAGGGGCAGAGTGAGCAAGTGGCTGTGTAGTACTTAGTTGCCGACTGGGATAAGCTACTACATTGCCGACTGGGATAAACTACTATGTTAAGGTAGATTTACACAAAAATTGCTGTAACAGTGTGTATTAAGCTCAATTTCCTAGCTTTAAGATAGTAAAAAAAAAAAATAAATTACCTTCCCTCTGGTTTTGTGTGACAAAATATCAATTTTCTTATGCTTGAACGTGATTAGCTTACAAAATAGCATTGAAACTATAGATGGATCTTTTTTTATGGTCAGTAATTAAAGGAAGTCACCATACAGATTCTGCAGGGTCTGTGGAAGGACCTCTGCTGCTCAATGTATTTGCAAATGACCTGGGAAAGGTGAGTGAAAAAGTTTGTTGGTAATAAAATATTTCAGAGTAGAAAAGATAAGAGCCAACAGTGAAGAAAGACAGAAAGATCTTACCAGAAGTAGTAAATAGGCAGAAAATTAAGGAATTAAATCCTGTGGTAGTAAATGTAATGTGAAACACATGGGGAAAAAAAAAAACAACCAAACCAGCTTCATTATATAAATGGGATTGAGACTCTGGGGTTATGACAGTTCTCTGCAAGCATCAGTTCAGCGCTCGTTAGTGATGAAACCCAAACAAAATATTATGAATTCGTAAAGAAAAAAGGACGAACAAATAAAAGAAAACCATTTGCCACCATACAAGAACGTTGTTCTGCCATATCTTGAATTCTGTATGCCATTCTGGTCTCCTTATCCTAAAGATAGAACTCGGAGTGGAATCAAGAAGGTTTCAGGGAAGAGCAAAAAGAAAATCTAAAGCTATAGGTATAGAATAGCTTCTATACAAGAGACTAATTGCGAGACCAAAGGGCTGTTACTCAAGGCTAGAAAAAGTGATCAGTATTTGCTTACTACTATGAATAGGTATAGCTGTGGCATGTTCTGGTAGGCTAGAAGTAGGACAGATATAATCAAATTTCGCACTCACTGATATTTGTAGAAAAATATGTAAAGTATAGCAACAAATAAAAACAAGAAGAAGCATGGGAATTTTGGATAGAGACAGAATATTTCATCTGGAGGACAAAGAGTTCTCCAAAGAAGGTGTCAGGAGCCAGGTTCAAAACAATGAGAGGGAATAGAGCTGTGAAAGTCATTGCTGGAGAAAATTACGG
The DNA here is from genome assembly GCA_017639245.1 of Myiopsitta monachus. Lineage (NCBI taxonomy): Eukaryota > Metazoa > Chordata > Aves > Psittaciformes > Psittacidae > Myiopsitta > Myiopsitta monachus. The sequence goes on from CM029919.1 coordinate 7,011,281, forward strand.
AGGTTAAAAATTTACAAAAGGTCAGAGTAGACAGATGCACAGAAGAGCAGTCTACTGAGAGTTACTGAGACAGAAAACGTATACAGAAACAATATCTAGAAGAAGAAACCATCAATATTTGATAACTGGGAAAATATTAGGGCACTATCATATGCTTGCCATGTTCTTGCTCTTCTCCAGGCATCTCTTATAGCTGCTATTGGAGACAGGATGCTTTTCTAAATAAGTCCTTGGTTTGGTCCTTCATAGCTCCTTTCGTGTTCTCCTCTGACACAGTAGGTCAGGATTTATTGGATTCCATTTATCAGAGTCATCTGAGTTTGTATTTTTGAACAACTAACTTACATCCTTATTCTTTTCATATCATGTAGGAAAAAAAGGCTTTTATGTTAAAACCAGAGGGGTTTGTTTCTACGAAATATCAATCCACGCCATTTTTCATGTTTGTCTTCCCTTTCTGAAGTGTCAGTTTGTAACAGGTACAAATCCTTCACTGTATTTTATGGTTATAATCATATCTCCATTAACTTTGATTCACAGTTTATTTCTATAGAATATTGGCTTTGACTTGTCTGGAAATTATTCACTAAATAAAATATTTCCATGCCACTAGTAACTTTGTAGCGTCCCTGATAGGTATAGAAGAAAATAATATCAAAAGTAGAACAGTAAAGTATGTCCAGATTTTCATCCATATTGTTCTGGGTTCAGCAGTAGCAGTCATTTTTCTCCCTCTTAGTAGCTGGTGCAGTGTTGTGTTTTTGACTTTCAGCCTGGGAACAGCACTGATAACACTGATGCTTTTAGTTGTTCCTAAGTGATGTTTAGTCTGACCAAGGACTTTCTGAGTCTCATGCTCTGCCAGGGAGGAGGGGAAGCTGGGAGGGAGCACAGACAGGGCACCTGACCCAAACTGACCAAAGAGGTATTCCATACCACAGCATGTCATGTCCAGGATGTAAAAACTGGGGGCAGGGACTCAGAAGAGGGGTTCACGGCTTGATCAGACTGGGTATCAGTGGTGACCGATTATATTCTCTTCTCTTGTTATTTCCCTGGTCATTATTATTATTGATGGTAGCAGTAGTGGTTTTGTGTTATACCTTAGTTACTGGACTGTTCTTATCTCAACCCATGGGAGTTACATTCTTATGATTCTCCTCCCCATCCCTCCGGGATTGGGGGGGAAAAAAAAGGGGGGAGTGATTGAGCAAACTACATGGCTGACTGGGCTTAAACCTCAACAGTACTATATGGCCATAGGTGTACTATAGATACAGTAGATATAATCTGTTGAATCCGGTTAATTGTATTCAAAGGAATTATTTGATTTAATCTTAGATATGTCACTAAGTCTTCACTTGATTTTGTAATTTACAAATACAGAAAAAAAGATCTAAAATGTCCTAAAAAATAAGTTTTCCTTATTGCCTTGAGCATCCTAGCATCTCCTGTAAAATGAAAAGCTGTGAGGAAGCAGAGACGGGACACCTGACCCAAACTAACCAAGGAGGTATTCCATACTACAGCGCATCATGCCCAGTATATAAACTGGGGGCAGTCACCTGGAAGGGCTAGTTCACTGCTGGGGTTGGGCTGGGTATCGATCGGCGGGTGGTGAGCGATTGTATTCTCTTCCCTTGTTATTTCCCTGGTCATTATTATTATTTGTGGTAGCAGCAGCGGTTTCTGTTATACCTTAGTTACTGGACTGTTCTTATCTCAACCCGTGGGAGGTACATTCTTTTGATTCTCCTCCCCATCCCTCTGGGAGCGGGGGGTGGAGGAAGGGTGGGAAGAGAACGACTGTGTGAGTTACAGCTGGGCTTAAATCACGACAATTCTTTTTGGCACCCAACATGGGGCCTGAAGGTTGCATCAACAGGATTAATATGAAGAAACGGGATCCAGCTAAAATTTTCTGAGTGAGTGCTGTCCTGCCTTGGTAATGGTCCAGTTTATAGTTATGTCCATCAGTACTCTCCTAACCATACTGTATCTGAGATATCTGACAGAGAAAAGAAAATTCTGAATTCTGTTATGCAGAGCATGTACAAACACTGTGCTGCCAAATTCTGACAGTGCTATGCCAGCAAAGCCAATCTTGGTTTTGATTAGTTATTTACCTGAAGAGAGAGATTTTCTACCTTGAGGATTAGATTGTTTGTTTACATTTTCAGTTACCCTCAAGTAGTCATACATTCAGAGGAATAAATACATAATTTCTAAACCAAACTGTAATTATAGGTAATGAACTGTAATAGAGCTAGAATGAAAGAAAAAGAGTGAGAAATCAAGAGGCATTCTGTACCTCTTTGAAATACTATTTCCTAAAATCTCAAATTAATCAGTCTTAATGTTAAATAACTATGGTTGATTTTACACTGAGAAGGGGGCCTAAATCAATACTTGAGGCCTTCACTGGCTTCCCAAGATGCTTTTCCAACTTTTTTTCTCTGCTCCAAATATTCAAGGTTGACCTGACAAAGAATTCAGGGCTCAGCATCTTGAAAGAAATCTTGAAAATTTCTGACAAATAAACTGCCTATCCTTTGGTCCTAAATGAACAGCACATATTCATAAGAATACATCTAATGATGCTAAACATCATCATAAAAAATAATTCACCCTCAAAAAGGAAGATACAGAATGATGTAAAAATTATGGAGTAAAAATTGAATTACAGATCAGTTTCTGTCTTTTTTAATGATGCTTTGGGAGATTGTGCCCAGTGAAACCACTGGTCTTTGCTCTGTCTTAGAAGCAGAAGAAGAAATGGAATAACAATTTGTAATTATTCACTGGAAATGAGTTACCAGGCAGTCAGCTCCTGATATGTTTATGGTATCAGTAAACTTTACTAGGTAGTGGAAATTCATACTTTCCATTAAAAGCACAAGACTGGAGCCAAAGTTCAGTCTGCTGGGCTTACTGGGTGATGTTCCACTGACATTTGTAGCACTGGATAAGCATTTCTAAATCTTTTTGCTCCCTACTATTGTTGTATATGGGCGCTTCTGACATCGTAATAACTCAAAACCACTTTTCTATCTATGAAGTAAGGGAGGAAATCCCCATTCTCAGACCTTTTGCAGTATATATATATTGCCCTGTAGTAGTGTTGTGGGTTAACCCTGGTCATCAGCTAAGCACCACACAGCTGTTTGCTCACTTCTTCCCCTTCCCCAGTGCTGCAGGGGAAGAGGAAAGAAAGAATAAAAGCAAGAAAAATTGAGGTTCAAGATAAAAAAATGCTTAATAAATGAAGGATAAGTGGAAGAAGAGAAGAGAAAGGAAGAGGAGAGGAGAGTAGAGAACGGAAGAGGAGGAGAGGAGAGGAGAGGAGAGGAGAGGAGAGGAGAGGAGAGGAGAGGAGAGGAGAGGAGAGGAGACAGGAGAGGAGAGGAGAGGAGAGGAGAGGAGAGGAGAGGAGAGGAGAGGAGAGGAGAGGAGAGGAGAGGAGAGGAGAGGAGAGGAGAGGAGAGGAGAGGAGAGGAATAATGCATAGGCAACACTCACTTCTTCCCATGGGTACAGTGATGCTCAGTCAGTTCCTGAGCAAAAGATGGCTAATCCCTCTTTATCTTTTGTTTGCTAAGCATTATGTTATACGGTAAGGAATCTATCTTTGGTCAGTACAGGTCCTCTACTGACCTACTGTGCACCCCCCAATCTATTCACTTGAGGGGCAAAGAGAGAAAGGGAGAAGCCCTTGATGCTGTGCAAACACTCTTCAGCAAGAGCTACAGCATTAGTATGCTACAAGTGTTTGAGTCAAAAATCTAAACCACAGCACCTTATGAGCTGCTATGAAGAAAAGTAATTATAACCCTAGAGAGGCCCAGGACAGGTTTCTTAATGTATCATCTGGAAGTGGCACCTTGGGTGTGGAAAAGAAGGAAAATTTGTTTATAGCAAACATTGTTAAGGTACAGTACTCAAGTTTCTGAATTATATGCAAATCTACTTAAGACAGAGGACAAAAAAGCCACCACAGAATTTGGGCTGCCATATTGAGTCTTTTTTTCATGCATCACTAAGGTAGATCTATTTTTCAATAAGCTAGTTTTCACACCACTAGGTGCAAAATCTCATGGATTTGCATGATCTTTCCTATAATATTGCAGTCTTGTGTTGGAAAGAAGAGAGATGGAAGTATATTGTGGACTAGTTCATGTGAAAATAACTGCTACATTTGCAGAAATTCTATTACACAGCAGTGCTCTGTATTATTTGGTGTGCGAGTCTCTGAGGATACATATAGCCACTTTCTATAACACGTAGTATACTAACAGTATATGAAAAAGCAGTTGGCTGGAAAATGTTAGTGAAGAACAATGAATTCTAGGGCTTTTTTATTAACCCTTGTGGGCTGTTTCTTTTTAGTGTTTCAGCAGGCATTTAGCTGGGGGGGCAGGTTCAGGCAAGTTCAGGAATGCAGCCTGTTACCCACAGTGTAAATCACAGAGGTCTTGGGGCTAACTGCATGACCAGGAGTCTTTCAGGTATTCCAAAATCAATGATAGTAACAATCCATTGTATTTGTTAGATCAGGTATGAAGCAGGATAGCATGCATGGAATCTGAATCATCCATTTTCTTGAAATATACTGGCTTTCAAAAAAACACGTGTTGGGTCATCCAGCAACTATTTCAGAAAATACCTTTCTTTGAAAATATTCCTTTCCTGGGTGTTCAGTTTTATACATCTGAAACCTTCTTTTTAAAAGGTTTTTATACCATTGCATCTTGTTACATGGAATTTGTACTGTAATCCTATGAAATGTAAATCACTGGATACCGGATGGAAAACAAATGAGAAACCAGCTGCGAACAAATTAAAATATAGTGGTAAGCAATCTATATCCTACCTACAGATTACAAGTATACTAGCTCTGCTAGCTAACTACTTAGATTTATAGCAGGCTGACAGATTCATGCTAGCCAGGCACATTTTTCCTTTTATCCACATTTCTTTTCTTATTCTGTACTCCTTCCCCATATGCCACAGCAAAATTATATTCTGAGTCTCTTTCTTTCTCCCTATGACATCTTCATTGCTGCTTCATTAACCAGGGTACCATCAGTGCATTTCATTACAGCTTCTCTCCTGGCTCACTGTGCTGATGTTAAAATGCAGCTATTAACTGGCTATCAAAATACTAGTTTGTATTTTAATCCTTACTTCTGTTCAAAAGAGGAGGAAATAATCTCTGGCAAAATCCCAAATAAACCTCATATTTTATCTATTACACTTACTGGTCCACTAACCTGAAATGCACTGGAGAGGTATAGTGTGAGATGTGACAGATTTATTTACCTATTTGTTTACTGCAAAAGGCTGGGGGCATACCTGCTATCTGATCGATGTATTAAGACAATTTAGTCTGATTTTATGTATTCACCTTCAGCTGACCTTGAAAAAGTACTAAAATTAATGAAAACATGCTTCAATTTCATGATTTTTAGGAAATGAAAAGGCCATGCTGTGATAGATATCCTCTGTGACATATAATTCCAGTTGCACCAGTAGAGAATGGACATGATTTAAATACTAGCTGGTTTCCATCAGGTTTCCTGGGTTGGGAATACACTCAATTCATTTTTAAGTGAAGAGGAAAATATAACTGCAATTGAGGTAAAAGCATGTAAATCAGAGCCAGAACACAGAAGAATAAACCAGGCATATTCAGAATCTCCTTTGTACCCATGAAAAGCAAAATATGAAACTTCATGGCCTCTTCAGAGGAGTCAAATGTTAAAAGATGTGGCAGTGTCTGATGTGAATTTTTAGGGGAATGGGACTAAGGATGTTGTCGGTCCCTTTGGATCCTCTGTTGTCTCTGTCAATTCCAACCCTCCCTGCTACGCTCCATCAGAGCTCTCTAGCAGTGCTGCATGTCAGACAGCTGTGAAGCTGCATCTGTTCTCTGTTTTCCACACAATTAAAGCAAAGGAAAAAAAATATAAATAAGACAAATTACTCTTACACTAAATTATGTGAAAAACTGTCTGAAGTTTTGGATTTTGTAGGAATGTGGTGCCAGATTTTGTCTTTTTAAAAATGTGATTTTGCAGGATTTTTTAATTACCACTTTTAAATTGATGTCACTATTTTTATTCTGAGTACATAAATGGTTTTCTGTCTTGCACACATCACTTTTTGGTTTGGGGAGGAAGGTGTGAAAAAAAAAGTAAAGTGAGGAAGGAAAAATGCATGTTATGCTAGCTACAGACAAAGCAAATCAGTAGCTAATGTATAAGGGACTATAAGAAAAGACTGAGTCTTCTTGCATTAATTGAGGTACAGCACACAGTATGTAGAGTTGCCAACACAAAATTCATTAAGGCTTTCCTTTTCCTATTATTTATATTGTAGCTGTGACTGAAGGTCCTAGTCATGAACACAGACCAATGTGTACTCATAAAAGGAGTAGGAAAATAATATTACTTTTATTAGATTTATAATGACATGGACTCTGAGCATGGTCTGGCTGGCACCACCAAGACAGCACCCTCACAGTGAGCTCTGGGAGCAGCAAAAATAGATGAATGTGACTCTTATCGAGGAAGACACAGTCATTTTGCAGAGAGAATATTCATGCAAGAGTACTTCACTTGGCAACGAGAGATGTTCAATGAAAGCCACATATAGTCTGTGTACCTTAGTTTTTACAGTAATTCATTACATACTTCTCACAGGCATTGCAACAGAAGTGATTTACAGGCTGAAGAATAATGTGAATGGCTAAGATTAAATTTGAAAACCAGTGTAAAAGACTGGCAAAGGAGAATTAAGAAATAACTACTTGGAAGGAAGAGGAAAATAACCATTTATGTTTTGTTTTACTGGGTACAGAGATATAATTTAATAAAAAAAAAATACCCTATGATTTTGAAATCTGATCATTTTGGTCTCAGGTGGGAATGATGGGGTTTGTGTTGCATATCTCAATATATCCTTTCTTTCTTTTTCCCTTCTTTCTTTTTCAGGTTACCTGTGCAAATTTAACAAATGGAGGGAAAACAGAACTTCTAAAATCAGGAAGCTCCAAATCCACACTAAAGCACATATGGACAGAGAGTAGCAAAGACTTGTCCATCAGCCGACTGCTGTCACAGACTTTTCATGGGAAGGAAAATGATACAGATTTGGACCTGCGATATGATGCCCCAGAAACTTATTCTGAGCAAGATCTCTGGGACTGGCTGAGGAACTCCACAGAGCTTCAAGAGCCTCGGCCCAGAGCAAAGAGACGGCCCATCGTCAAGACTGGGAAATTTAAGAAAATGTTTGGCTGGGGAGATTTTCATTCCAACATCAAGACTGTGAAGCTAAATCTGTTAATAACTGGGAAAATCGTTGACCATGGCAATGGGACATTTAGCGTTTACTTCAGGCATAACTCCACTGGTCAAGGGAATGTATCTGTGAGCCTAGTGCCCCCTACAAAAATAGTGGAATTTGACTTGGCACAACAGACAGTGATTGATGCCAAAGATTCCAAGTCCTTTAATTGTCGAATCGAGTATGAAAAAGTTGACAAGGCTACCAAGAACACACTCTGCAACTATGACCCTTCAAAAACCTGTTATCAGGAGCAGACCCAGAGCCACGTGTCATGGCTCTGCTCCAAGCCCTTTAAAGTAATCTGTATTTACATTTCCTTTTATAGTACAGATTATAAACTAGTACAGAAGGTGTGTCCTGATTACAACTACCACAGTGACACACCCTACTTCCCATCAGGGTGAGGACCAACACGTGTCTGAGACTGAAGCCTGGGGAATAAAAAAAGTCGTATGACAGGGCTGTAACCTCGAGGAGGAAGGCCACATCTATTGCCTGGAATGTGTCTACCTACAGCTGCTGATGTCAAATGGCTACAAATATGTTAGTGGAAAACAATCTAATTTAATTTTTGCCCAGTCAGCTTCATGTATCAATCTAGTTGTAAATCACTATGGAATTGAAATAAAACCATACACATATACAGGAGACACACACACTCTTTTCATCTCATATCTATCGAGATTCCTGTTAAGAGAGGTTTCATTTTCTGATATGTAAGGTTTCAGGATAGCCTGTCATCAAGCAAAATGGATTAACTAGATAGGGAATGGTTTCTAATGCAGACTGTTATGGAAATCTCTTTGAAAGTCCCTTGGGTACACACCAATCAATAATTCCCACTCATGCATTCTATTGCTTGGAGTAGCTGTACTGGTAAATACTACTGTAGAGGTAAACACATTTTAAAATGGGAAAATTGTCTGTCTAGAGTTCAGTATTCCTTATTATATGAACACAGCAAAGCATTGTGACTTTTTTCCAGCATACAGTAGGCACATTCGAGGTGGTGTTAGATGGCTTTTTTCCATGGAGCAAGCCTGTTATTAGTAAAGATGGGCAAACATTTGGAATTTACATGTGGGTAGACATTCTGGTTTCTTGTTTTTCTGACTCTTTAATCTCTGATTCTTTAACCCTGATTGAGTTTAGGCCAGCTAAGGTACATAAAAATTCTGCAACTGATCACTAAGGAAGAAAATGCCTGGTGGAGAACATGTAAGTTATAAGTGGCTGTCTTATCTTTATTACAAAATATTGTAACAAATTCAATATCCTAGTCTTCATTTGTATGAATGGTTTGTATTGTACATAATTTAACCAGTGTTATTTGAGCTGCTTATTAATATTAACTTGTAATTGTCTCTCTGCTTGTTATTGGTTAAAAACAATCAAGGAAATGAGGAATCCGTTTTATCAATGTAGCTGTAAACTCCATTAAAGACAGAACTATGTACAAAGCATTTATTCAGCTAAAGTCTTGTTCAAAGCTATACATATACAACATTACAGTCTGTCTGTATTTAGATATTTTCTTTCCAGAGAAAAAAAATGAACTGTACATAAAAATAAAAAATCTTAAAGTTGAGTTTCAATATGTTCTGTGTAGATAGTAGTTTAAAAGGTTCAGACAAGCGGATAGCACTCCAAGTCTGACATGGTTTTCAATCTTATCTCTTTCATATGTACATGTATATGCATATATTTATAAATTCGTGTGTGTGCATGTGTGTACATGTATATGTATGTGTGTGTGTGCGCAAATACATATACGCATATATGTATAATATATATAATAATTTCTCAGGCCCTATTTCTAGCAAGCAGATGTTACTACTGAACCATATTGATAACCTGAGTAGGAGCCCCCACTCAGATAAGAAATTACAGGAGCAGGGCTTTGTTTAAAATGATTTATTATCATTTCAAAGTGTGGAAACATAGAGCCACTCTCTATATACACAGGCCTGTCTTTGCCTTAATTCTAGCCTTCTCTGAGGCACAGATCTCCACGGAATGAAGAGATCCCTTTTGATGGTACAAGGCATTTTGCTCCTATAAACAGAAAGCTCCAAGCTTTTTTTGTTTTGTTTTTGGTTTGGCTTGGTTTTTGAGCATAGTGGCATACATTACCCCCAGCATCCAGGTAACCAGCAACTATAACAAGTCCATGTTGACAAGAAGGCTGCCCAAAGAGCTCAGTATTTCATCTTATGTCTTTCAGACTTATCATTCCTGATAATATTTTCTTCCCTCTTCCACCTTCACACCCCAGGTTCTGTGCTCTTGTGTCAAAGCTGTGAATGCAGATATGGGTCAGCTTCCAAATATACACAGCATCATGAACAGCTCCTTTAAAGTCTCAATAAACACTCCACTAATGTTTCAAGAAGTGAGAAGTTTGAAAACTTCCAGTTGTGGACCTGTCTGGCTGAAATGTGCAGAATCTAAGTGCGAATGAAACAAAGCAAATGGATAATTTTCACATTGATGTATGGGTAGTAAAGGAGATTTCCATATTATTATTGATTTAGCTTCTTTATGTGGGAATGTTTGTGGAAATTTCTTTATAGACATATATATATACATTTCCCAGAACAAACCTGTGACCCCGGACCCTGTGCATATTTGGAGAAAGAAATGGTCCAAGCCATACAGTCCAGATTCTGGTCTCATTCAGGAATATGATGAGATGCAATTTTTCTTTTCTTTGACAGGAATTATGATTGTACTGGTAGTGTTCAGTCTCTTGTGCTCTATCAAAAGTAACTGTTCTGAATATAAACCATAAAGATATTTGTGCTATAACCAAGAGTTAAATCTTGTCTCTATTAGAGTAAGTACAAAGTTTAGTTCAGTATAGATTTCCATTTAATTGTATGTAGAATTCCAGTGTTAAATATGATTAGCAAGAATACCAATCTGTAATTGAACATTAAATCCTTTGTGTTCTTATTTATATTTCTGAAAAAGTGATGTGAAATACTATTACTGGTAGTTTAATTATTTTTCTTTCCTTTTTAAAACTTCCTATAAATATATGAAGTATATGCACTCTGTTCATATACATACATATTTATCTACTTTTCAAGTAATATAAATATAAATCTGCCTTTGTCAAAATCAGTCATAGTATTTTTTAGTCTTAAGTATTTGAACAGCTTGTTGTCCCTCATAAGCATTCTTGAGTTTGAACTTAGAAGAGTTCTTTTGGTGATCTGGTCATGAAATAGTTATATGGAAATATATAATGTGTTCTTAAGTGCTAGTTCATTGCATTTCTCTTTGGGAAATATTTCATGTTTGCTAATTTTGTTAAAAAATGTTTCTGGTTTTACCATTTGAAAAAGGAATTTAATGAACAAGAATGTGTTAATTCAGTTAAACAATGTATGTATGAGTATCTGGGTCTTGCACATGAATAATGCCTTAATGGAGTGCTAGGCCACGAAAATATTGCCTCAATATAACTCACCAATTCTAGACTTAATAAAGATGTATATCTCTAAAGGTATATTTTTAGGATTAAAGAAGGTCAAATTATTTATTTTTAAGAAATTAAGAGAGTAGTTCTGTTCACTAAAACAAAAGACAAAACAGTTAAAGCATATTTTGTGTCTTATTTTCACTATATAGAGAAGTCACAGATAGGGGTATTTTAGTGAAACTAACTACCCCTGCTGCAGAAATACATAGATCATGCTCTTGAGCAAAAATCAATATATTAAACTTGGGTTGGATGGGTCAGTGATAGAACTTACGTGTCAGCTTAAGTGCTTCTTAGTAAAGAAATCCAGGATATAGGAAACAGATAGTTTTACGTGGCAAAAATCACTGGTCAAAGTTCCAAACAGTGATGAAAAGCTGGAAAACTTTAACTTGTTATGTTTATCAAAATACTTCGTCATGGGGCAGAAAACATGCTTTCTTCCCTCCTTATGAGGTCACTTGCTAAGTTTTATATCTTTCTCTCCCTTTCCCGAGTTTGCACTGATAGTAAGCAAACTAATAAATTCATCTTTACAAAGACCTTGTCTTTCAAAGTTTCCTTTAATTAATAAGCTTGATGTCAGAAACTGTTGAAATTTGCTGTCCTAATTTACAATGAACTAAGAAATGTTTGAATTCCCTTCATAGAAGAGCAGAATGGAAGTCTCATAGCAGCCTGGTGCATGATAGCCTATTGATTTAAGTAATACTGCTCAAGGGGTTTTAGTCAGAGGGCAGTTTTACTGTGATTATCATTACATCCTCATTATTCTGAAACCTGTGCTTTCAGTTGGAATCCCATAAGAGTGCCATAAACTGCTCTGAAACTGATGTGTTAGAGAACTGTGGAGAAAAACAGGGATTACAAAATATCTGCTACTTGTACAGAAAAAACAACATAAACTTAGGCATCTGATCTGAACAACTGCCCTTCATTAGAAGATACTGAACATTGTATGGATACTCTGTCCTTCTGTGACAGAGGTGGTCAAGTTGTATCCAACTGAATCCAGAAATGGAAGAGAATATCATCTCTAGTTATCTGCACTTAACTGTGTGTCTTAATGGTGAAGAGACTGCAGATAGCTGCATCAAGGATCTGTTGTATAATACAGCTCCTATATAATACCTATTCAGAAATATATAAATTGTAGATGTACTGTATACAATACCTATTCAAAACCAGTTTTGATACCAGTAAGTCCCGATTTTCAAAACAGTGTACTACAGTTCTTTTAAATCATGTATTCATAAATTTGAGGCATATTGTTTATGAAATCAGTTTAAAAAATACATGCACCGTTGTCAAAAAAGTACTGTTTTTAAATACTCATATATTTGTCAATGAAATGCAAACATTCCTAGCCCTTTGCAAAACTTCTGTTTCCACTGTATCACTCTGGAATTCATGAGAAGTGAAGCAACTTCACTGATTCAGTTTGTGCATGCATTAGAAAATTGAAACATTGATTATAATTTATACTAAAGTCCTTTTATGAGTTACCCTGTTATCACTTTAATGTATGAGTATGACTACACTTTCCAAAAACATTTTGACAGTGGAAGCACAGTCTAATAAAAGTATTTTTCTTTTTCTTCCTTTTTTTCTTTTTTTTAATTTTTTTTTAAAGAATGGGCGATATCTTACTGACATTATGCTAAAATTGACAGATTAACTTTCTAGATAAAATTTAGAAAGTCAGCATCTGTGGAGAAGATTAATACTTTTTGCTGTTTGTGAAAAGAGTACTCATTAAAATAAGACTCTCACTTGTAAAGATACAATAAATTGCAGGACTGTAGGACTATAGTGTTTTCATGGGTCGTACACTCCAGACAATATGATCATGTAAAGCATGATCCCTTCAAAAGGGTTGTTGCATCCTATGGTTAAAGGTAAAATCTTTTCATTGTTTTCTATATTTCCTGCTAATTTGTTATTTTACTATCATTACCCAAACTAACAAGTACATCACTTCATTTTGTGCAGGACTTTATTTTCTCATTGGAATATAGCTATCCAATTTTTTTATTCTGCTTGAAGCGCATAGCTGGTGGAGCATTATTTCAGCTTGGACTGATATCCTGTGCATGATATGCGTAATTTTAAATCCTTTATCTTAATTTGCTTTGGGGATAGAGAAACAAATGTAGCTTTTTGTAGGTTCTTTAGATCAGGATAGAACCAAAGAATCACATGAACTTTAATTCTAAGAGAGATACAGTGCTACTGTCAAAGATAAGATTTGAGAAGATGGATCATGTGTGAGATTTAGTCTTAGTTCAAAGTGTACCTTCTCCATTTAGCAAGTAGAGGTATTTCTGTAAAAGAAGGCTTTAGTGGTCTGTGAAATGAACTTCTGCCGGTTGTTAACACGAAATTAGAGGGAGCAAAAAAAAAATAATTATAAAATTGAAACAATTCATACACATCAGTGAAGATGTGGAAATTAGCCTTTTAAAAAGTAAAGCAGATACTTTGCCCAGTATTTTATGAATGAGCTACTAAGTTCCTGGGAAAAGTCCAGTGCACCTACAGATCTGGTCATTGTAGAAAATAAGTAAAACCAGAGTTGGCAGAGACATAAATGACATGAGCCCTTCAGTTCCTCATCTAGGTCACGGTGAATCTATAATGAGACGCAAAAGCCTACTTAGAAATGGAGAGCCTGTGGAAAAATGAGGCCACTTATGGAGTCCAGTTAATAATATGGACACTCAATAGTAACACAGCTTGTGTATCAGTGAGACTTTAACAAGTTGATTCCCAAATGAATCTTCCATAATTTAAGAGCAATTAATGAAAACTTTTAGCTGATGAACTTCAGTAAGTTAGCTGTAGCCCTTTGGAAAACAGGAGTAGTAATCGCTATTTGTTATTTGATGAAAATTTTGGACTTTGTTTTTCTCAGATACTGCTCAGCAGTATTTTTCAATACCACATCATATTATGGGATGATAATATCTCCTCTGTGTATCAGAGAATTTCCAATTGGCCACCAATTCTTTAATCAAAACTATTACAGTGAGAAACATTCTAGCAAGGAATATCTCCCTCATCCAATAAAGTATTATTTTCTCAAACCTTTTCTATCAAGTGTTGAGGAAGCGTTTCTACTTTTTTTCTCTGCAGACTGTACATTTACTGAATTTAGACCCCTGGAAGAAGGGATTCCTTCCTGTTGAGGTAGCAAAATCCTTTTCACTTATTCATGGGAATCTTAGAATTTTTCTCCATATAGAAAACTTGGTTAATTGCACAAATGTTACCTGTAAAGTTGCCTTTCATTAACCACTCCAGAAGAGCTCTGTTAGTATTTTCAGAACAACTCACATTTCCTCAGTCTACTACAGTTCAACGCTACAAATGAATGCAATATTTTAGATGGAAACCCAATAACAAAAGATCTCATCACCTTTCTTTAATGAAATTCCTCCACATTCAAAGTTAAAATGGTCTCTCTTGGATCTCAAACTGCAAAAAATTACTTCTAATGAGCACTCTGCTATTACTTCTAATAGAAATGGCAAGCCTTAATTATACTTCTTTCCAATGTTCTTTCTCATTTACCATTTGAGTTTTGAAGCAGCAGTTTTCAGATATCTTAGCAGCTTCTTTCCTACACCACTATTATCTGCAACTCTACCTCTGTAGGCCCCTTTTTAATACACTTCTGACTTCACAGATGTTAAGAATCACCTGTGAACTTTATTAACAAATTACTAATCATCTAAATCACTTCTAGATCATTGTTGTGATGTCATATGTAAAAACTAGTTTATTCTTTTCTGGTTGATTTCTGGTGTGCTTTCTTCCTTGTTTGATATGTTTTTTCTTACTCTACCTCTTCTTTGAAGTAATTTTGCCTGTTTCAGATTACATGCAAGTAGTGTTCCACATAAATGTGTTTTGCACGTAGAAGTGGGTGTATAATTATGTATTTTACTAAAACTGAGCTAATGAGTTGACTGCATTAACTCATTTGGAAATACTAAGTAACAAGTGGTAGTGGCGCTTATTTCTTGGGTAAAGATTTAAGTATGCCATAAAGTAGGTACTTTATTCATAGGGCTGGGAACTGATGCAAAGAAAGTTCTTGCCTGTAAGTGTCTAAATATCATTAAAAGGTAAAATGATTTGTTTGGTGGTAAAACAAATCAATAATAGAATTTCACACTATTACTAGTAAATACACACTATTTCCCTTTAGCTTCCTGATTTCTTGTATGCCTCCAAGTAGCAGGCTAATACACAGTTATTCTATTCCTTCCACTTCTTTTCAGTCTCCTCAGATATTAACATTCTGTTTTAAAAGGCTTTATATTATGTTCCCTTTGCTACTCTTACATCTGATGTCTGGTTTCCAAGAGAAGGCAAATAAACTTCCATTATCATAATTTCCTCTCTCACATTTTGAATTTGTAAATTTCCAGAGCTTCTAGTTTATCCGGTTAACATACTTAAATTTACTCTCCACCCTGTACTGATTTTTCATCTCCCAGTTTTAGATCTCTTCTGTTTTCTGTATTTGTGGAAGAAAAATGAAGTTAACTCTGCTACTTTTTTTAGGTTAGTTAGATCCTAATATAAGAATCCACTATAATGTGCATACTGTAAAGTACAGAACCTGTTCAGTGCTGCAGATTATATATGGATAAGAGGGAAGCATACAGAATGCCAAATAATTAATCAAATGCAAACGAGTAATGAAACAACATATCCAAAAATAAGCATAATTTTATGTGTAATTGTAAAGATATTTATTTATTAATCCTTTCAATGATGAGAAGTATGGCATTATAGTCTCTCTTTATGTATAGAGAAGACTAGGAACATAAGTTTGATGAGACCCTGAAAACCTGCTGGTAAATGGTCAGACATAAACTTAGAGTTCCAGTAACCTGCTCTCAGGTTTCATTCAGTAGATATTGCTGCCCTGCAGCTGGTGTTTGAGCCAGGTACAGGCCACTAGAAGGTCTACATTTTAGCATGACTGCTATAGATTTAAAGAAATAAATGAAAGGGAGTTTTAAAGCTATCTAATTCTGAGCTCCTGACCAGAAAAAGGTTCAAGAGTACTTAGACCACACTTAAAGATATTTGTTTCAACTATAAATTGGCTTTAGGGCTCTCCGGTGTGCTTGATTCCTTGTTCTCACAGGTTAATTGGCCCCAAAACTCAGCCAGTATTTCTCAAGTATTCTTGTGTCTTTTCCCCAAGGGAAGCTACTCTTGAGGTCTCTCACCTTCTCACTCCTGCTTTCACTCTCAATCTCATTCTTGCTCCTAGAATTGGCATGTCTTGATGTTAGAAATGAAGATAATAAACCCATTTCTCCATGCTCTCGCTGCTCTTATATCCATCAGGATGGTATACCTTAGTGTTTCCAATCTGATAGTATCAAAAATCACCATTGCCGATGAAGCAATTGTTTCCTTCCAAATCCTCTTGGACTGAAAAGATAAACAAGAGCTTCTTTTATAATATTCTTTTACATCTTTGAAGGCTGTTAACAGACTCAGCCATCAGTCATAATTTTTCTAGACAAAGTAGTCAGTTTTTATAGCATACTTGACTGTATTCTTATGACTACTCTAAAACTTACCTACCCTTTTAAGTGTGGAACCCCAAAGAAAACTATTCTGGCTGATGTCTTACCAAGGGTGAGCAAATCAGAATATAGTAATTCTCTTCTATTTCTATGCACTAGTAACAGTGTTGTATGTAACTCCAATATCATAGTTATTTTTCACTGTGTATCATTGACTATACCGGTTACACTGACTACAATTTGCTTATGTAGTAATGCTGTCTAATGTGTAATTCTGCATTTTCTACATGCGTATTTGACTTTTTTCTGCCTAAGGGAGTATTTAAACTGGTAAATAGCAGTAAAATAGGTTACAAATTTTACAGCACACCAGCTTCTGTATGCCAGCTTCCCCTGTGAATTCTCATAGCTTGCATTAATATTGGCTCTGTGCAACATGTGGAGTAAATCACATCACACAGAGCTATACTTACTGCTTAACAAGAATATCAGCATGAAAAGTTAGTACGTAGTGTGAAATGTTCATACTTTAGCATGCTGTACTAACCTGCTTGTGTAGACAAGCCCCAAGTGTAGTATGCTGCACATCTCTCTAATGAATATCCTGTCATTGATTTCAGACCAACCCCCCTGTTTATCAAGATGATTTTGGTATTACATAATGTATCTCTCTCCTCCCCTTTTCTCTTTCAATGTTATAACATCAACTTTTCATAGTCTTTAATGACATTGTAAATCACTGCAAGATGGCACAGGTGGGGTCTTAATATTGGCAGAATAACCAAGATGGCATTTTTATAGTTACAATTTTTTAGACTACAATCACAAGATTTTAAAGAAATTATTAAGTGGGGACTAAGAAGAAGACTCACAAGATTATTCACCAGAAGAGATAACTTTCATGTGTTGAGGGAATAAGATGCTTTCATCATTTATCTGCTTTTTGGAGAAAAGAAGTTCATAAACTTTAAACGTAAAGCAGATTTTTGTACGTAAAGTCAAGGCAGAAAAGTGTTTCCCTTGAGACTAGTGCCCAATTCCTTCTCATATTAATGAGAGAAATAATTCTCTAGAGGACTATATATGTAGTTTCTTTGCTATTTATGCTGACAGTTCCTAATTGATTAGAAGTGGCTCTTACTTCTTGCCTATTAGTAAGTACGTGTCACAAACTCAATCTTTGCCTGGATCAGAGGTTCCAGTTTGCAGAAAGACTCTTTGTATAATTTGAAAACAAGCTTCTACATTTTACTAGGTTACACATACTTGGAGCCAAGCAGCTTGAAACTATCTAAGTGGTGCTGTACCCTATTCCTAGGACAAAACGTGTATCTCATGAGCATGCTCTGAACCGGTCACATCAAACACCTGATACCTTGAAGGCTTGTAAAATGAAAGCCTCACGGGCAAGCATAAGGGTATACAGTAAAACAACACTCAAGAGGAGAGCAATAGAATAATCGTGAGAAAGAAATCCAGCATGAGAGCAACATAGGGAAATAAATAATAAAACTGGCCATCCTATTCCAGTAGCTACAGCAGGGATTACTGTTCTATGTTGCATTATATAGTGCAGACAGACCCTTGTTTTTGAGGTCTTTTGATTTTTTGCTTTCTGCATGTATTTTCTGTGCCTCTTCACCTGACAGGTCTTCCTATCCCAAAAGAAAGACACATCTGAGTGTGTCTTCTTTTTTTTTCTGTCTAGCAGTTTTTTGTTGGAGTAAAGGATGCTTCAGAACACTACTGCCCATGTTCCAGGTTCAGCTTTATTTTCTTTACCATGTTATATGGCAGTCTTTGAAATCCTTTTCTGAGATGCTTAACTATATCTTTGCACCTAGCTAACAGAGGGCATCTTACCAACAAAGACTCCTAAAGGCCTCTTGAGGATTTGATATTTGCTCTATTGAGCACGACAGAACCTCAGGAATTGCCTAAATGGTCAGAGGCTGACACTCATATGTTACCTTTGCCAGTGCTCTGAGATGGTCAGAGCGGCTAGTAGCAATAAGTCCATTTGAGAAGCAAGAATTGTTAGCAGGGACACAGTCACACACATCTAAATGGCTCTGGAGTCTCAGCTGGCTTTGACAACTCTGGCTTGGAGCTGGTGTGTAACAGTGACTGCCTGTCTGTGGAGGCTGCCCATAAATCTTAAAAAGCTGACCCTGAGTTTTATGCTGGAAGAACAGAACTTGCAAAATTATCTTCTGGAGCACTTTTCATCAACTTCCAGCAATGTGTCATTACCCATGTGAGATACTAAGTGGTCTTCCTGACTTAAATTCCACGGGATTGCATTTAGCCTATAGGTAGTAAAAAATGGTCTATTGCATTAAAGGACTTCTGGATTTATTTTCTTTTTTTCAGACCTGTTACCAGACCTGTTCTCAATTGTTGACAGACAGAAGCTGCATGAATTGATAAGCAACTTCTGTATCTGTGAACTGCTGGATATTGTGATTCACTGACTACTTGAGTTATACTGGGATAATTTGGCACATATCAGGTAGAAAACACAGTAAACTGCTCACTCATGATTTTGCTAGGTTGTTGGGGTTTTTTTAGAGAAATGCAATTTTATTTTCTAAATTCATTCTGCTTACATTCACTTGCTGTCTATTATCCATTGCAGTCCTTGTGATTATCTGAATTTTTGTACATTTTGTGGCAGAAGCTATTACAAAGCCTGAAAACATTTCCATCATTTATGCATATCCAGACACCTTCAAGTGATTTTCTCCTAATGCAAGTTTTTTTCTTTCATAGCCCTAAAGAATGTTTGATTCGCTTTCGAAAACATACTAATTTTTATGTATAGAAGAGCTGCTGTAAGTAAGCACCCTGTCAGTTTTGTAAAAACATTCAGTCCACATTTGGAACTCTGTTTTTTGATACATAAAGTCTAAATACTCCATTTTCATTGAAAATCATCTTTAGAAAACAGATTTCGGTTCATTTCACACTGTGTTAATTGTGTAACACACTGTAACCACTACCTTTTACCAGCCACAGTTGCTCATGTAATGGGAAATTATGACTTTAACAAGGAATTATTAGATCCGTTTGATCTGAGAATGCATGTGTGGACAATGGGAGCTGCTGGCTGGAACATGCACCATTTTCTCCCCCTGTGAGTACATAATTGAATTACAAGTCTTATTTTAAGAAGGAAAAAGATGTCAACAAGCCTTATGTTTTGTAGCTAGCCCTGCTTTGTGGCAAGTTTTATTTAACATTGCTAAATAAATATGAGACACCTAGTGTTACCTCAGGGCCAGTTTAAAATATGTCAGATTTTCTAACTGGAAAGCAGATAGGTAAAACTGTTTTAATTGTAGGTTATAACAATTTTGGACTATTTTTTCATTAAATAACGCTGCAAATTTAAAATTTGATATGGGGGTCAGCATCTCAGAGTTTTACTACAAACAGGAAGAACACATGTAAGTATCAGAAGGTAATACTCAACACTGATTAGAAAACTGTTTTTTCAACAGTGTTGCTTTGAATGAAATGTTTCTGGATTTGCCTGGGGAGTGAGAGACTTACAGTCTTGCTGTGAGGCAGATGTCTTATGGGAACATAAGCCCTGAATGTATCGTATTTAACTCTGCCATTGCTATTTATTCTTTATTTGAGCTATAAGAATTTTTGTTGTAGAAATTAAGAAAGAGTGAAATGCCACTCTAAAATTCCTTGGGAACCTGAAGTCCAATGTTCATAAGTCACTGAAAGACAAGAGTTTTGGGATATCTACCCTGCCTTACTGTGAGCAGAAAATATATCTCTCTTTCCTAATTGAAGTTTCTCCCATTCAGCAGCTGTGCTAGTCTCAGCAGGGCTCTTAGTTTAAGCAGCCATCCCATCCTGAGTGGGTGAATACACTTACTGGAGTGGACATGAACTGATGTGACTACTTGACCTCAGGACCTGAGATAGTACCTCTGTGAAACATCCTATCACAAACTACAGCTGTCACCCTAAGTCTCCTTGACAACAATTTGATAGAGCTTTCAAAATAATTCAGAGTCCCCAAACAACAGATTGGTGCTTAGATTCATCGTATTGGCGCTGCTGCTGTTTTCACAGCTATAACTACAGCCTAACCTCCCAGGTGTCCAATTCAGTTATGTGTATAGTCTCTTGCAACTGGCAGCTTCAAAGCAACAAAAGCACTGCTACAACCTTCCCTACTGATTAGCACTAGCTCCAGCCTTGAGGCCTTGAAGATGGACTATTGTAAAAGCTAGGAATGTCTAGTTTGTGAATGATATATAATTCACATAAAATGCCTAATGCTTTCTATCCTGTAAAGTCTGTAGCAGAAGGGCCAGATTAAAGTCCCTAACAGCTGGAACATCTGCATAAACAGCAACCAAGAGGCCCCAGCTGTGTCTGAAAGAGGTACTGTAAATGGGAAGAGAGACTGAGAAGCCTAATTTCATGTGAGATCCACAATGGGACAAGTTATCTGTCTTGTGCTATCAAATCCAGAATCACTGTCCTCCTACTCCCTGATCCCAATTTTTCCATGACCTTTCTGTGGTGGATCTTGGATACCTGCATAACAGCTTAGTCAAATCTAGGACCACTGAGAGTGTGTTTGATCATCTAAAAAACCCTGAATGCCTCTAAAAATAGCCTCTAAAGACTGGTATAAAAGATTGTTCTGCCACAGTGTCATAGTTTAAGAGACTGAATGCCTTTCTCCAGCATTGTCCAGTTGGCCGAGTGACTCATAACATTGTCCTTTTATGGAAACCTTTTTTTTTCACAGCTGCCAAGAGCCGCTTCCAAAGGCTGAGGGTCTGTTTCTCTTTTGAAATTGCTTTGTCAATTCCCTCTTCCCTATCAAGTGATCCCAGCTTCTTGGCTTTGCTACCTTCTAGTTCTTGACCTTGAGCCCCTTGTCTCAGCATTGGAGCAACCAGGTGATGATGTGCTCCCCTGGTTGAAGGGTAAAATCTTTTCACATATTCCGTAGCTTGGTTGAGGTCCAGGGTCGAGAGTCACCTTCTTCCTGTTCATCTGATCCACACAATAATAACTCTTGTTCAGATGCTGTCCTGTGTAGTAAGTGTGCTGGTTCTTCATCTTGCTTCACTGTATGGGTTGCTTTTTGTGCCTCTTGTTTGCTTTTCCCCTTGCATACAGGGCCAACTGATACTGACACAAATTGGTCCTTTGGTTTAGCTGCAGTAATTGTCACTGTGGTTGGAGTGGCTGCAGTATCTGTTGTCGAGGTTGGTGCAGCCACTGTGCTTGGGGTTTGAGTAGCTCTAGCAGCTGTGTTGTCTGTTGCTGTCAGGATCTGGGTAGTTGCTGTACTTGTCACTGGGATTGGTGTAGGTGCTGTACTTGGAGTAGCTGCATTGTCTGTTGTATTCAGAGATTGAGTAGCTGCTGTACTCAGAGTTGGAGTAGCTGTGTTTGTTGTAGTCAGAGTTTGAGGGACTGCTGTACTTGTCGCTGGGATTGGTGTAGTTGCTGTGCTTGGAGTTGGAGTAGCTGCATTGCCTGTTGTAGTTAGAGTCTGAATAACTGCTGTACTTGTCACTGGGGTTGGTGTAGCCGCTGTGCTTGGAGTAGCTGCATTGTCTGTTGTAGTCAGAGTTTAAGTAGCTGCTGTACTTCTCACTAAGGTTAGTGAAGCTGTTGTATTTGGAGTTGGAGTAGCTACGTTGTCTGCTGCTTTGCCATCAGATCCAGAGACATTTTTTTCCCTTTGAAGGTTCTGGGAAGTGATGAACAGGGCTCTGTAAGCACAGGCCAAACCCCAGCATGTTGCCATGATTTGTCCCTCTCTGGTATGACCAAGATGACAGTACACCTCATTTAAATGTTTTACTAGTTTTTCTGGATTTTGCACTTGTTCAGTGGTGGAGTCCCAAAGAACTGGAAGGGCCCACTGACCTAGATACTTGCCGATACTATCCCACACACGCTGCCACATGACTGTCCAGCCTCAGGGAAAAACTCTTGGTCCTCCTATATCGTTGTCTAACCCTGGACAATGCCCAAACCCGACTCTGCTTAACTTTCGAGATCAGACAAAATGGTCGTGGGTAAAATACACTCTGTATGTGTGTCAACATGGTGATCCCCATCACAATCAGCAAGCAGGTCTCAAGGGTATCCAAAGGCCATTCAAAACCTTCAGAACTCTCAAATGATGCTGTAAATAGTCCCGTGGGGGAGGTGGGAACATAAGGGAATGTCTCCTTCGTAGGTTGACCACCCAAGGAGGAAAAAAAAAGATGTGTAATTGCTAAACACTTCCATTATATACCACACTAGTGATGATCACACTGGGAATGCAAGCCAAATCAGTTTGATAATCAAGGAGTCTATTGTATTACAAGTCATTACCTTAAAGTGCAATGAAACAAGAACCTTAGCCCAAGGCCCCCAGCCAATAAACACTAACACAGCAAATACTGGCTGTAGGTAAGGTATGACATGCTGAAACTGAGAGATCAGGAGCAGCAACTTTGAGAGCCAATAAGTCAGCATTGTGATGAGTGACTATTAATCTGAAACAATGAATGCTTATTACAAATATGATTAGGCACACTCTGGTCAGATCTGTTTTTATCTCAACCCTTCGAGCCCCACGTTGGGTGCCACAAAAAGCTGTTGTGGTTTAAACCCAGCGGGTAACTCAGAACCACTCAGCCGCTCACTCAGTCCCCCCACCTCTTCTTCCTCATCCCGCTCCCAGAGGGATGGGGAGGAGAATTGAAAGAATGAACTCCCATGGGTTGAGATGAGAACAGTCCGGTAACTAAGGTATAACACAAAACCACTACTGCTACCACCAGTAATAATACAAGAGAAATACAAGGAAAGAGAATACAACTGCTCACTACCCACCGAACAATACCTGGCCCAACCCAAGCAGTGATCTAGCCCTTCCAGGTAACTGCCCCCAGTTTATATACTGAGCATGACATGCTGTGGTATGGAATACCCTTTTGGTTAGTTTGGGTCAGGTGTCTTGTCTCTGTTTCCTTTTGGCTTCCCCTCCTCCCTGGCAGAGCATGAGACTCAGAAATTCCTTGGTCAGACTAAACATCACTTAGGAACAATTAAAAGCATCAGTGTTATCACTGTTGTTCCCAGGCTGAAATTCAAAACCACAGCACTGCACCAGCTACTAAGAAGGAGAAAAATGACTGCTACTGCTGAACCCAGGACACACAGATGAGCATGTGCTTAGTTGGCCCTGTGGGTGTCTTTTGGGACAGCTCACAGAAGTGGTGCTCAGTGGATGCAGACCTTGTAGCATCAAGAAGGCCAAATTACACACGTGAGCAGGGCTGTAGCTGATCTTGGGCACTGCAGGCCCACCAAAGGCTGAGCTGTGAGAACAGTTCCTTTTGACTACCTGTTTTGTCATTCCTCCCACTACCCTGGTTTCATGAGCCCACATTTGCCAAAACTAGTTTAGAAAGCTCTTCTAAACTTCAAATACTTTTCAAAGGAATGTGAGATACCTGAGTCACAGAATAGGAATCACCAAATCAGAATCTCCAAATGGTCAATGCTCAAGGGACCTCTGAAAGTCATCTTTTCTAACTCTGCTCAAGAAGGGTCATCTAGAGCAGTTTGTGTAAGACAGGTTCAGATGGCTTTTGAATATCTTCAAGTATGTAGAGTATAGAGCTTCTTTGAGCAACTCTCACAGTAAAAGTGTTTCCTGATGTTCAGATAGTACTTTTTGTTTTGCTGATTGCCTCTTATTTTGTCACTAGGCATCAGTGAAAAAACCTGGCTCCATCTTCTCTTACAGTCTCCAATTCACGTTTTTATGCACTTAGACACAATTCCCCCTGAGCCTTCTTCAGGCTTAATAGTCCCAGCTCTACTTGTATGATGAATGCTCCAGCCCCTCAATCACCTCTGTGGCACTTCAATGGACTGCCTCCAGCATGTCCGTATGTCTTTTGTACTTGGGAACCCATCACAGTACTCACTATATATAGTGTAGCCTCACTACTGCTGAACAGAGGGGAGGGATCACAGTCCTTGGCCCACTTGCCACACTGCTCCTAAGGAAACTCAGGACACTCAGCCTTCTCTGCTGAAAGTTCGAAGACACTTACATTCTTACGAAAATATAACTAAAGGTACACAAAATGCCAAGTTTTTTCACTCCTTGCTTAGTATTCTAAACCCAAATAATTAAATATTATGTGCATAATTTCTTTTTTTGAGTTCAAGCCAGATGAACTAGTTCTTACAGTCAGTAAAGAACAAACAGAAATCAAATTTGTGTTAAACCTCAGACAGTAATTTACTCTGATGCATCTTTACGTGTCAGGGTGGTTCCTTCAACTTCAGTGGGACCAGCTTTGTATGGATAAGGCCTCCAGAACACAAGAAATGACTCCATCCTCTTTCAGCCCTTTTTAGACTTCAGTGTAAATAATGACTAGCAATGCATTTTTGAAAGTTGCTAAATGATAATCTGAATCCTATTTAACCCCCAATATGTTAGTTTTTACAGCAGAATTTGACTCATCTCAGCAGATCTAAAATGCTTACATCTATTCAATAGCAAACACTGTGGATTTTCAGTGCCGTAAGGTATACATGCAGAATGAAAGATTGATAGAAATATAATCTATGTCAGTTTATTTATGAAAGCCTCAAGTTAGGTATCTAAACTTATACATTCTGATACCAGCTCTGATTTTCAGTAAGGCAATGGTCTTGCACCCACCTTGCAACCAGTATTGGAGGTTACTGATATTAGCCATTCATGAAGTGCTGTACAAAAGAAAGTACCTGATATTTCCACATTCAGTTAAAGCAGCAGTTAGTGGAGTCAAGCCACCTCACTGTTCTTTTTCAAAGCTGCCAAGCTGTCTTTGGAATGTAAAGATAATGTAAAGTTATTCTGAGTCCAGTAAGATATTTTATTTCTCTCTGAAATAGGTATTATTTTGATTTGTCTCTCACTCTCTGCATTGACTTTGAGATTCTCTGCCTCTTAGAATATGTTATCAGAAATGTCACTGCATTTCTGGGCAGCTTAATGGAAATATTTTTTGTAGCTTTGATTTTTCTTCATTACAATGTTATTTATTTAGTTTATATGATGGAACACCGATAAATTGGACTTTGCTCATATTCTATATCACATTGGTCTGAATTACCGTGCTCAAACCTCCCAGTAAGCAAGCACAAAACTGGAGAGATTACATCTTTGATAAGATTACAATCCCCTCTTGTAAGTAATATTAAAATTGACTCTCTGAATACAATCAAGAGTCTGTCCGGTTATCTTTAATTGATCTCCCTAGAAAGATAGCGCAGGCTGCAAATGAAATTGCAGTACATTACAAATCAAAGCAATAATATAAAATCAGGGAGCAAAATAAATGGCAAGTTTTGCCTATCTTGGACCTTAGAAGTTATGGCTTTTATTTAACTGACAGGAGAGGTCAACTCCTGTTTACGGAAACAGTAAGTAAAGTGAGACATCTAGGACAAGGCAAAATAACATATTCAATGTCAAGATGTTGAAAAAGATTTTCCTTCTTTGTGAGTGTGGTTAGGCTTAACAAACCTATGAAAAAAATCTGGAACAAAAATAACATTTTCATAAATATTGTCTAAGGCATTACCAATCACAGTGGGATAAGATATTTAAGCTTCCT
The DNA here is from genome assembly GCA_017639245.1 of Myiopsitta monachus. Taxonomy (NCBI): domain Eukaryota; kingdom Metazoa; phylum Chordata; class Aves; order Psittaciformes; family Psittacidae; genus Myiopsitta; species Myiopsitta monachus. The sequence goes on from CM029919.1 coordinate 7,037,344, forward strand.
TGCTGCCGTTACTTGTGATCATTCCAGTACTCTAATTTTAGCCTCCTGATGCATTTTCTGCAATACAGTAGGCTGGAGGCCTGGACTCCAGCTATTTAAAAAGTTTTAGATCTGTCAAACGGTGATTTATAGGTAGGTGTTTGGAAAATCTCTCAAGATCCCTTCTTTAGACAGTATGTGCACAAACCTGTAGCATTTGCAGTCATCACATTTCTGAATGTGATTCAAGATGCACAGTCCATTGTTGATACCAGCATACCAGCATGTGCTGGTAGCCTTGCACAGATTTGGCCAAGTCTTGGAGTTCTCAGTTCATAGTTTCTTGTAGATTCAACAGGATGTCTGGTCACTAAAACATGTAATTTCTTGGGAGACTGTCACATGCTGCAATTCAGCATGCCCTTTTAATCTCTTCAGTCTGCTATTTTCCAGTTATTATTTCTTCTGCACCCATACATATCTATAGCAATTATTCACACAGACTCACATAGAAGGGGCGATATTTTTTCTTCACTAAAACTTTTGCTACTTGGGTAAGTGCATATGAGGAAGATGGCGAAGTGGTTTTTCCTCTGCAGCCTGCCAAGAAGTGATAACCAGGTTTATGAAATAACATTCAACAGTACTGACATTTTCTGCAGATGTTGTTTATACTAACTCTCCAGCAAAGTCACTGACAGGTTGAAATATATATTTATAAGTTGCTCTATCTGCATCTTTATGTTGATATTCCTGTGACTTCATTTAGGCAAGCCACTATTTTTTAGGTTATGAAATGGTTGCTTCAAGTGTTTTATGTCTTTGTCATATGCTGTGAGTTGGTGTATGTGTAGGTATATAAGAACACAAACAAATACATGTAAATACATGCTGAAATTCTCTTTGATTAGTAGTACATTTACAATGCTTAAATGTCCTGTCTTATTGCAAATAAGTCAAAATGCTTAAATACTTGGTATGGTATGCTTGATATTCACGTTCTGTGCTACTTGAGCCTCCCCCATCCTGGTTCACTACTCTATTAGGTACTGTGCAAACCATTAAATCTGCTGAATAAAAACTTGCGCCTTTTGCCTATATTCTGTCAGTGATGTTTCTCCATGGATAAGAAGAGGAATATTGTATTCACTGTATGCACATACAATTATAAGTAAGTGCAACACAAGCACACAAATAGCTCAATATCGTATTGCATATTTCTGTTAGGTACAGAATTAAAAGATAATTGGAAAATTCAGGATGGAAGGAGCTTCGTGCTCATAGTTAATTATGAGAAAACGTGGTAGTTAGAAATCATAAAGAAGTTTTGCCTTGTTTTATGTACCTGGTTAGAAGGTTAATTTCATGTCAGTATGCAAAAATGCTGACACAGGTAAAAGTGCTACATGTCAATCCAGAGGTTCTGGATTTCAGCTGTGAGAAAGGTGTTTCCTCACATGCACTGTGCAGCTAAAATTGCTTTTTCATTCACTAGGCTGTAAGTGTCTGATTAAAGGAAGTCCTGCAAAGTTTCTGAGTGTTAACATCCAGTACAAATTACAGAATTTACTTAATCTGTAAAAGTACTGGCATTTTAATCTTTTTCCATCTGCATTATTCTAGTCATCTGTTACACTGGACACATTTAATGTTGTCAATATCACGCGATTAAAGCCAGAGCTCAATACAGTTCTTGTGTTTTTCTCTGTTCTTGTATCTAAAATTTGCTAGGGTTTATTCTTTGAGATCTATGCAGTGAAAGAGACTTTTCCATTCAAGATGTATTAAATTAGTTTTGTATCTATCTTTGGTCTGTCAATACATTTAAAAAGAATATTACAGTTTTGCTTTTGCATTTCAATGAACTGTTTCTGGGATGACTAATTGTGGTCTTGGGAAACTTTCAAAGCGAGTGATGATATTTTTGTTTTGAGTGTTAATCTAACACTTTATCAGGAAGCTGAAGGTGTATATTCAGTTACTGAAAATGAAAAACCCCACAATGAACTCTCCAAACTCCTAACGGCAGTTGCTATGTCCGCAGTTTAACTCAAAAAAGCAACGTAAAAGTCTTGTTAAAACTTGCTTGCCAAAATCTGTGTGTGTGTGAGACAATAACATTCAAGGTTTCTGACAAATGTTTGGGGTCAAATTAGGTTGAAGGTAAAGCCTCTGGTGGGAACGTTAGGAAATTTTAACTTCCCAATTATAGATTGGAGAATAAGTACTGCTAAAGACAGTAGGACACGTAGAGATATGCATGTGATATTAACAGATTTTTTAACCAAATAATCGTAAAAACAACAAAAGGGCATGCTATTTTCTTTTGATTAATACTAAAGAACATTTAGGAGAGTCAGTCAAAAGAGATGACTCAATAATAATGGAAAGATAAACAAAAGCAGGTTTATGATTTATTATTTTAAAGGAAAACATTGAAGTCTGGAAGAAATCTAAATAGAAAAATCTCAGAACACCCTTAGCTTATGAAAGTCAAAAATGCAAAAATTGTCTTGTATTTTTTAAATAAGGAAAAAAAAAACTGTAGGAAAACACTGAACTCAGGTTTATATGTCTGAATATCATCTCCAAAATGAAGTAAATGCATAATGTACAAAAGAAAAGTTTCATTTGCAAGCAAAAATTCAATCCTTAAAAATCAACTGGAGAATTGCAAATATTTACCACATGTAGCACTATAGTTATGAAAAAAAACTACTGACTTGCTGAAATTATTTCAATAGTATGTTGTAGAAAAGATTTGCGGAATATTTTTAAAGAAATAAAAAAGAAACAAAGGAATGCAGAAAAATGTATTGAAATTAACTTTGAAGATGACTAAGTTTCTGAATACCGAGGAAGACTGGATGAACTTGAGAAGCCCTTGCTTGTATAGCTTGAATTTTGAGCAGTTAAAAATGCTAGTTAATGAAGTCACCAAAGAAAGAAAACCTCATGGAACAATCAGAGTCTCTAAATCAGAGAATGCCACTTAAGATAATCATGTTCAGGAAAGACAAAATTGTACTGTAAAACATACAGAGAAGGCTATAAGGATGAGCAAATTTCATTCATTCATTCATTAACTCTTCCTTATTGCAGATTATAAGTTGGTCTGTTTGGTGTAGAAGATGGGCTGCATCAAAAGGAGTGTGACCAGCAGGTCAAGGGAGGTGATCCTGCCCCTCTACTCTGCTCTCCTGAGACCTCACTTGGAGTATTGTGTGCAGTTCTGGTGTCCTCAACATAAGAAGGACATGGAGCTGTTGGAACAAGTTCAGAGGAGGACCATGAGGATGATCAGGGAACTGGAGCACCTCCCGTATGAAGATAGGCTGAGAAAGTTGGGGCTGTTCAGCCTTCCAGTATCTGAAGGGGGCCTATAGGGATGCTGGGGAGGGACTCTTCATTAGGGACTGTAGTGACAGGACAAGGGGTAATGGGTTCAAACTTCAACAGGGGAAGTTTAGGTTGGATATGAGGAAGGAATTCTTTACTGTAGGGGAGGTGAGGCACTGGAATGGGTTGCCCAAGGAAGTTGTGAATGCTCCATCGCTGGCGGTGTTCAAGGCCGGGTTGGGTATAGCCTTGGTTTAGTGAGAGGTGTCCCTGCCCATGGCAGGGGGGCTGGAATGAGATGATCTTGAGGTCCTTTCCAATCCTAACTATTCTATGATTCTATGAAGCCTGAGATGCACAAAAATATCTTCTATATTTATTTTGGGGGGACTAAAAACCAGAGAGGAATTATAAACAAAATGATATAAACAAAAAGAAATCTTTGACAAAAGGATTTTAAATAAGCCCTTTCTGTGAGGGGTCATTGTTAACAGGTCCAGGGGACATTAACAGAGCTGTATGGTTTCTATACAAGTGCTAGCCTGTTGAGTATGCAGTATAGGTAGATCAAAGAAGAAATCAAGAAAGGGATTATATTTCCCTGCACTTGTAAGGTGCTTCAATGGTAAGAAACTATGCAAGAGAAAGAGGCGACATAAAGGATTAGTGCAACATTTAGGACTGATTTTAGTTCTGATTTGAATACGTGGCTATACTTAAGGATGCAATAGTATTTCAGATGGAGCTTTTACTGTCTTCCCTGAAAAGATCTGCAAGGTTTTTGGTTGTCCTTCTTAGTCTTTGGGATACATTTGGATGGATAAAGAGGCTCTTCTGTTTAACTGTATTAGATCATATGATTTTAGTGTCTGTCATTGCAGAACTAGGCTAACATATCAGAAGTTGTGTTAATTGACCATGTTGTCATGTCCCTGCTGCTTGTGTTTTTTTCCCTGAGGATAACTGAGTCTAAAATGCAGTAGCTTAGTTTGTCAGTGTTTTTTAATGGGGTTAAAGTCTCCTGAGCAAGCAGCACTGAGAGTTTCTTTTATAGCCTTAACAGAGGGCATAAATAACGAGTGCAGAACTTTTGCATACCTTTTGGTACTGGATGAATTTCCACTTACAAAATCTCCTTCTCAGCTAAAAAAAAAGAAACATAAAAATGAGTCTTCTGCTGATTAATTGTATTTCAGAACAGCTAGTAAGATGTAAATTGGTTTCAAAAATTAGGCTTCTTAGGGGAAACTTTGATTAAATCCCCAGAAATAATAAATCAGCTACTAAAACAAGCTAAGTAAGAGAGTTTTCTTTTCCTTATGATTGCACTCTTATGTGGGAAGTAACACAGATATAATATTGATATAAGACAGAGATATAGCATTTAAAAATTACAGCAGTTCTATATGAATGCATATTAAAATAAATCAGTTGTTTGTTGTACTCTGAAAATGATAACATAAAGAAAAACTCTTCCTTTAATTTCAAGCAGCATTATCTTAGAAGCAGTACGTTGGTTTTGTTATTTTTTCTTAAATGGCCAAAGTACATGGTAAATGATTGATAATGCAGATGATGTAAAGATGCTGTAAAGTGATCTCTTTATTTTGTGTGATAAAGTAGTTTAGAGGAAATGCACTTTTGGAAGGTATCTAATAGTTGGCAGCCATTTTCAGTTGTATCTATATTAAATCATGTCTTCATTAATTTCCCTGTTAACCATTCAAAATTTAACCTGTATTTTCTGCAAGAACACCAAAATCTGAAATCACCTGTGAATTATTATAATGACATTCATATACATTTTATTAAAATCAGGAGAGTTTTCTGCATAATTGACAAAGATGACAGAGATGGATAAGACAACTTATAAAAGGCATAAGAAATGTATCTTGCATTTTTGTTTCCTTGAAAGTACTTTTTATTCCCAGAGTTAATTAGGGTGTTAGATGTTTTTTACTTGCATTGGAAATACATACAATGTTGGATGAAATGAAGAAAATAGTTTATTTCAGATGTCAGGCTCAGCATTTTTTTTTCTGTGCTGGAACAAGATGAGTACCACATGGTCTAGGTCATGAACAGAAATTTCAGATACTCCTTTAGCACAGATTTTAGATAATAACATGAACATTTGTAAAATAATTGAAAGGCTCTGGGAAAAGTACTGGTAAACCCATACTAATAATTTCCAGATGGGGAGTGATTTAAGACATACAAAGCAGACTAAACTTTCTATCACATGATGCAATCAAGATAAATCTAAATAGTCATATTTAAATAGGTGTATTTTGTCATGCTTCTTGATATTTGAGACTAATATTTTTGTTTGTGCCTTTGTTTTTATTACTATTTCTTTCCTGGAATCTTGCCTATACTTGCCTAAATTGCTATTAATCTAGTCAAACAGATTTCTATCTGAGTAACTTGGGGTTTTTTTTGGAAATAAGTTCCTGTCATCATAGTGCCAAATATATTTGTATTATCCGTAGCTAGGTCTGTTGCATTAGCTGAAAATAGTAAGGGTACCATAAAAGTGATCTCACCAAAACTGACATGCTCAGTGAAATTCATTTACATAAGTGGAATTGAGAGAAAATTTTCATCTACTATGAAATGGAGAACAAAGATCTAGAGTGGACTGGAAACAAGGACAGAGTAGAGATAAAAGAATGAGATCATTAGGTCAAGTCCTTCAATCAGCTAGCCTATTTTTCAGACCCAGGCTAACTCACTGACAAAAGTACATTATTGCTCTTCAATCACACCTCAAGTCTGCAAGTCTCATGATGTCTAGAAACTTTGATTTTTTTTTGCATGATTTATGCAGTCACATTTCAATTTAAGAACTTTAGTCTGCCTAGCAGCCATTAGTTTACAGAACAAGTAGATGCTAGAGTTAAAGCCAGAGCAACATCATTCTATTTTTCACATAGATTTTAATTTTAATTTCTGAAGTCTGATCTCTTTGTAAAAGAGGTAGTATTAAAAATGCTATGTGAAAAAATTATGTAGACAGAACCAAATCTGCATAACCAAATTGAATTAATTAGAAAGAGCCTTTATACCCTACACAAGGATTTAATATGACTTTGAGGATACATAATCTCTGACAGATAACAGTTTTGAAAATAGGAGGATTATTTTCTAGTTTGAATGTGTAAAAATGTTATAAATAACTCCTGCCAACACCACAAAATGGCAATCAACTAAATAGTGATATGTCTGCACATGCATGGGGTAGAATGAGACAAAAAGATCCATCTGCAGATCCACTGTCCACTCCCATTAGTCATCCCATTTGGCAAACTGAATGTGAATCGTTTGTGTCTGGCAGCTTTTATGCAGAAAAAATCACAGCAGTAATATGAGATGTTGAAATACTAAAAAATCATCCTCCCAGGAGGGTTTTGCCAATTAGGAGAGGAGTGACAATTGTGTGTTACGAGAGATAACTCAGTATGGCTCAGGATCAGAAACGGGAAAGGTGGGAGGAGGAACAAGGAAGAAAAGCAAAATTATGTAAGAGAAATTGAAGAGCCCCACCCCAAATCTAAAAAGCTTTCAACGCTGATCTGGCTGGTTTTATGAACCAGCATGGAAGCTGGTTCTAAAGATCTTGATTGTTGGGTGGCTACACTTTGAACAGCTGTGTGGTATGGGGATTGGGCTGATGTAAATGAAAAGCTGCAAGTAAAGGCATTGAAAAGTGGAACCACTAAGAGGAATATGGAGTTGAGCCTCAATTGAATGTTCTTTCATAGACTAGTGCTAGTAGCCTTGTATTCAAATGCTTCAGTCCCATGTGGATTATCTGTTCAATATTGTGAGACAGTGAAATAACATAGTTAACCCTTAAGGGAAGACCAACACAGAAAAAAGAAAATGCTAACTGATATGTCAAAGGGCATAAACACAGTGGCAGAGCAAGGAACTGGCTCCCAAGTCTCCTGCCTGCTTCACCAAACATGCTTCTTTTTTTTTTTTTTCTGGATTTTCTGTCTTGTATCTTGTGACAGTCATGTTTAGAGTGAAGATATTAACCTGGTCCAGACAATAACATTATTGCCATTGAATTGTAGAAAGATTTTTAATAAATCACTGCAAGAACAGCTACTCAAAGCTTTACTGTCTTTAAAATATGATGAAAACCATATCAATCATGTCAGAACAGTGGCTGAGACTAGAACAAACCACATCCTGGCAGCTCTAGTCACCTAGTATGAGTTTATCATAGCACTGACATCTATGCAGATATGCGCATTAAATTTATTTAACTACAGAATTCTTAACTAGTTGCAAATTTGATCAACCTCTTAAACATCTGCTTTCAAAACCTGGAGCATTATAGTCATGACTCCTTCTAACACCCAGTGTTTCTTTTGTTTTGTTCTGAAAAGGGAAAATTATTTCTTCAAGGACTCAGTTGTCCTGAAGTACAAGGTGTACAGGTTGTTTACAACTGCTGGAAATACTCTAAATTCCCTTGTTTAATAAAAGATACTATTCTCTGAGAGTTAACTGAAAGTTGTAAAACAGATCATTCCCTTTGTATGAAAAATGGTGTGGTGTATTTTTGTGAATGACTGTGGTAATTCTGTTTCACCTTCTTGTGTTTGTTATGTATTAGTATTTTAAAAGTTATTGTTTTCTAAAAGCTAGTGATTAATTTCAGTAGGGATATTCCTTTTTATATCTGAGGAGTATCTGCCTATCTGGCTTTCATTTGTAAGTCGCCTGCCTTAAACTCCTCTGTTGTCCATTCAAGGAGCAGGAACTATGCAGGGAATTGTGGATGAAGAATAATCATGTAGCAGAAAAGGTGATACAGCTCAGATATTACCATTTTTTTGAAATAGTCTTGAATAGCAAAAATGATCTATGAGACCAGGATAGGCTTATATGCGGTTCATAAAACTCTGTCTAGGCGACAGCCATGCCTGTGGATTACATTACCTAAGCCTATCGCTGTTCTTGCTGCAAGCTGCTCTCCTTATCTAAGTAGTAGAAGCTGCAGTTCTTCCATGGTGCTTAGACAGTGTGTTAAGCAGGCAGGGAACTACGTGGGAAAGTCAGATGCCAGCATTTGCTTCAGGTGCTGTAATACAAGTTGCTTACATGTGGCCAATACACAAGTACTGTTTCCTTCAGCCTCTACACAAAAGCACAAAGCGTGCTGCTGCTTGTGTGATATAAGCTCACCCTGTTACGTGATCACAGAGTCACAGAATCATAGAATGCTCTGGGTTGGAAAAGATCTTAAGATCATTTACTGCCAAACCCCCTACTATGGGCAGGAAAGTCTCACACTACACCATGTCACACAAGGCACTGTCCAATCTGGTCCTGAACGCTGTCAGGGATGGAGTATTGACGACTTCCTTGGGCAACCCATCCCAGTGCCTCACCACCCTCACAGTAAAGAATTTTTTTCATTGTATCTAATCTGAACTTTCCCTGTTTAAGTTTAAACAAATTACCCCTTGTCCTATCACTACAGTCCCCGATGAAGAGTCCTTCTCCAGCATCTGTACAGGACTCCTTCAGATACATGGAAGGCTTCCATGAGGTCTCCACACAGCCTTCTCTTCTCCAGGCTGAACAGCCCCAACTTTCTCAATCTGTCTTCATACGGGAGGTGCTCCAGTCCCCTGATCATCCTCGTGGCCTCATCTGGACTTGCTCCAATAGCTTGAGGTACTTCTTATGTTGAGGACGTTAGACCTCTAAGTGGAGTCTCATGAGAGCAGAGTAGAGGAGTAGAATCACCCCTTAGTATTGTGCTACTAATTTGTATGTCTGCTGAGTGATGTGACAAAACCATGTTTTCCCACTGTGTTACCAAAGTGGGTATACAGTTTCATCCAGTGGATGTGCAAAGAAAAGTTTTAGCCATTACATTGACTCTGTGTTTCTGTGCTTCTGCTGATGTAGACATTTGAACTGTGTGATCCAGCACTACCTTCCTTAAACAAATCTGGCACAGCTTTGCACATTATCCATGTAGGCCTGAGGCTTGTTTATATGGCTCTTTTACAGACAGGAAACCTGATGAAGACAAAGCAGATGAAACTCTGAGCTTGGCATACCCAGTTCTTGTTTTCTTAGTTTGAAATAAATCTGTTTGTTCTGCATAGTGTAAGTGATATAACATGATAAAAATAGTATATATTTAGTCTTGGTTCTGCTGTTCAAAAATGGGGGCTGTTGAAATCATGCAGGATTGGATTTTTGGGAAAAATTCCTTGTCTTTTTATCTCAAAGGAAGTGAAATGCATATTTATAGAAAATGCTGAAATGAGCTGCATTGATGAAAAAAAATATATTTGCACAAAGTTTAGATGTCTAAAAGCTGGATGTTGAAGTCAGAATTAAGCATGTGAGACTCCCTTTATAGCAAATATAAATGAAAATAGGTATTCACAATTAATCTGGTCCATCCGTGTTCGTTGTAGGAACATAACTTATTGTCTAGAGGTGTCTCTTTTTATCTCCACTGACTCTAACAAGACCTTGGGGTGACTAGCTTAGCCTCAGAAATGAAGGTTTGGGTTTTTTAGTAGGGGAGATGAATCCTCCCCTTTGGTGAGTTGTCTAGCAGATATCCTGAGAAAGGAACAGTTTAATAACCCTCTCTGGGCTCACTTGCTCCTGTTAGTGTAGAACTGAACTCAACTGAATTCCATAATGCTGAAGCATTATATCTAATCTCGTTGAAAATTTCTTTTGGTTTTGGTTTTTTTTTGGTTTTTTTTTTTTTTTGCAACACTAGAATATTACTTCGAAAATAAAGTTATAGCAGGAATGATTTTCTTTATATAGATCTGATCTAACTAACTTTCAGGAGCTTATTCTTTTGAAGTGGAAAACATGATGTCCCATCTCTCTTCATAATGAATACCCTAACTGTGAAGCATAATGGCAGCTATGAAGATCTACTTTGTTTTTTTTAAAAAATCCAGATTTCAGTCTTTCTGAGGGGATAACTGCAGAGGGAGATTAATCTCTGGTGTCTCTGGAGTGTCACTAAACCTGAAGAACTACATATGTCATTTACTTATTACGCAAAGTTATCAAGAAATACCTCTCTAAATTAGGCAGCAAAATAGAATGAAAAAATAATGTGTAATCACCTTTAATATTCATCATTCTGTCATACATTACATTGCTTTTTCGATAGAATACTGGTTATTCCTACTTAAATGTTTGCTGGCTACTGAATTTATAGTTGCACTTTGCTTTTCAATCAAAACTTACAATGCAACAATCCTTCCCATATTCAGAGAACATATAAGCTAGTTGTCCATATCCTGCCACTTGGTCTTTGCTTTATTGTTCTTTAGGTGCCAGTTATGGTCAATCCATTGTGTTTAAATTGCTGGCCATTGCTATCTCCCTCTTTTTCAATTGACAACACACAGCAGGAAAGAATTTCAAAATGTCTGGCAAGCTCATTATTCCTCATAACTACCGCTGTGCTCAGCTAACTGGAGATGTGGCAGCATAAGACTTAAATGGCTGACTAAACATCATAGAATACTAAACATAATATTCATTAGCTTTCTTTTCTTTTTTTTTTCACACTTTCTTTTTTTTTTTATTTCTAAAAACCTGCTTTCAAAAGAATCTTTCAGTCTCTTGAGTGACCAGCACATGAAAATGTAAGGTGGTTTGAAAGGAAAGTTTAGGTCACAAAATTATCTTATGTAAAAGTTTCTCTACAGAGCGTTACATACTGTAAGAATATATTCTTACACTGACAGTTTATTTCTTACCAAATGCTATATAACATGTAAGATTAAGAAAAGCACCTCTGCATCTAATTTTGCAATAATAGTAAATAAGAGACACAATCTCTCCTTATCGCGATTGCTTTATGAAGTGCAGTACAACTGATACATGTCCTACAGATAAATTCAAAGATGCATTAGTATTCATGTCCTGCCCATACACCAAACCTCATTGCATTACTTAGATGCTCATTCTGTTGTTTGTTTGATTGGTTGATTTTATCATGGAGAGAGCTGACTATACCAAGAAGACATTGGGAATGCACTGCATGTATTTTCTATGGGGTATTTTCTACTGAGTCCAAATCCAGAGACTTTTTGATCACTGGAGATTGCACCCTGCCCCCCTGCCTCAGACTTTGAGTATGGGATGCAGGCAAACATGATCAGAAGCTACAAATGTGATCATGGGTTGCCCAGGAAAGTTGTGAATGCTCCATCACTTGACGGTGTTCAAGGCTGGGTTGGACATAGCCTTGGGTGACATGGTTTAGTGTGAGGTGTCCCTGCCCATGACAGGGGGGTTGGAACTAGATGATCTTAAGCTCCTTTCCAGCCCTAATTTTCTATGATTCTATGATTCTATCATGGAAATCAAAGGTGGATGGGTGGGACCAAGGAATTTTCTGTCACAACCAGCTTTTGAATACCCTTGTCAGGGAGTCATCTTAAAATGAGCTCTTCAGTTAGCAGCAGAGAGATCTGAATGGACTAATTCTGGTAACCATGCCTTTGGCACACATCTTCCTAGAAGAGATTTCCTATTGCCTGCCTTATGCCCCAGATTTTTCATACTTTGTGGTTTTATGTGCAATTCTGTATATCTAAATTATCTTTTTTTCTTCTCCAAGATATGTTGCTTCTCTCAGTACAGAAGGAACACTGAGAGCACTGCGCATCTCTAGCTTCTGTTCTACTGAGAGGATCAGGATTTGCTAATGCAGGTGATAGTACTATGTTAGGGTAAAGAGAATAAAAATACATCTGTTGTTTAATTTCCTTCTGCTGGCTTTGCCGACTTTGAAAATTCCTTAGCTTGAAAGGATGCTCTCAGCAAGGTGGTTAAGGAGATGTTTTTGTAGTAATGTTGGTTTTCCTTTTTCCCCATACTTCAGCAGACTTGCTATGAGGTTGTACAATGATGCCTAGGTGATTCTTTGGCATTTTGGATGACAAAATTTTAACACTTTCATGTTAAAAAATGCTGATGGAGAAATTCCAATGAAATTTATTGCCAATGAAGATACCTACAAGGTATGGATATACTTTAGGAAACTGGATATTGTGCTTAGAAGTGCTTAGGATACTGAGAAAACAGAACAGTTCTGGGCTTTAAAACAAAACATTACCAAATTCATCTGTTAAAACCCCCACATACTATTTGCTATCATCACTGTATCTATACAACTTCTAGTCTTTAGCAACTTTTATAAATTAGCTACGAGTATCCCTGTTGTGTACTTGGCATTATATCCTGCTTAAGCTTCTGTTCTTTACTTACAATTTCTCGTGACATGGATTCCTCCTTATATTCAACAGAGCATATCTTTGCCCCTTCGGTGCCACACGACTTACATACTTATGTAAAATGAATGTACAGAGTGTCTGCCTAGTGACATTGCAGTTTTACAGCCAATTGTTTTGGCTGCAAATTGAATTAAGCGGTCTTAATTTACCAACATGTTAAAAATGAATCAGACTTCTTCTGACACTTCTATTTATAGTTGATTTGACCTTTTGTCACCTCATTGAAGTGACATTACTTCAATTTTCATTAACAGCAAGAAGTGTTGTTTCCTGTTGCATGTTTTTGCAAAAATACCTATCAATGAAAATAATAAGAAACATTTTTTGCAGGAATTTGTGTTATTAAAACCTTGCTTGTGTACTTAAGACCTTGAAGAGACACTCAGTTTTACACGTGACATTTAAAGTATATGGATATCACGGCATATAAGTGTGATTGGTCATTCTTTGACTGCCAGTTTATTGAGATCTGCAGCCTAAACAAGGGAATGCTAAAAGCCTCATGTTTTCTGTCATCCATGAAGAAAAGAAAATGGTGAGGAAGATATTTGCTACTCAAGAATGTTTTTACTAAGTATGCATATATTTCTACAGATTTTAAATGTATTAAAAATCCTTTGCTGATTTTGTAAGTATCTCTGGTTTAGGAAAATGCATCTGAACTTTGCTTATTATGATTTTTATTTTGCATAAAATTCTTATCAAAAATGTCTGATGGTAGGTGGTGTGATTGCAGGGATGGCCTCTGTGGGAGCAGGACAGGGATTGACCCATGCTGGACAGAGGCAGCTCCAGCCAGCCCTTCAATGGATCTACCACTAGACATAGTCTAGCCTATCAGCAAAGCTAGTGGAGTCCTTGTGAAAACGTACTTAAAGGGAGGGAAAAAATGCCAGGCAAATAGAAATGAGGAAAACCAGTGAGAAGCAGCAGTATGAAAACCAGGGTCAAAGAAGGAGGGGGAGGACATGCTCCAGGGCCAGTGCAGAGATTCCTCTGCAACCTGTAGAAGAGGTCATGGCTGAACAGGTATTTTCCTGCAGCCCATGAGAGGACCACGCTGAAGCAGTTATCTGCTTTGCATGGAGGAATCCACACTGAAGGTGTGGATATTTTCCAAAGGAAGTGTGGTCCACGGGAGCCTGTGTTGGAGCAGGTTTACCCTGAATGACTGCAGGCCATGGAGAGGACACACATTGCAGCAGTGGAAAAGGAAGGAGCCACAGAGAGGAAATGTTGTGAGACAGTATCCTGGGTTCAGCAGTAGCAGTCATTTTTCTCCTCCTTAGTAGCTGGTGCAGTGCTGTGGTTTTGACTTTTGGCCTGGGAACAGTGTTGATAACACTGATGCTTTTAGTTGCTGCTCAGTAATGTTTACTCTGACCAAGGACTTTCTGAGCCTCATGCGCTGCCAGAGAGGAGGGAAAGCCGGGAGGAAGCAGAGACAAGGGCACCTGACCCAAACTAGGCAAAGAGGTATTCCATATCACAGCACGTCATGCCCAGTATGGGGGCAGTTACCTGGAAGGGCTAGATTACTGCTGGGGTTGGGCTGGATATCGGTTGGCGGGTGGTGAGCGGTTGTATTCTCTTCCCTTTTTACTTCCTTTATCATTATTATCATTGGTGGTAGCAGCAGTGGTTTGTGTTATACCTTCAGTTACTGGACTGTTCTTATCTCAACCCATGGGAGTTACATTCTTTCGATTCTTCCTCCAAAGCCCTCCGTGAGCCGGGGGGGGGGGGGGGGGGGAAGGTGGGGGAGTGAACGAGGGCTGCGTGGTTGAGTTGCTGACTGGGCTTAAATCACGACAGAGAGTAATATAACACAACACCTTCCACATCCCAATTCTTCCTCAGCCCCCTGTGCTGCTTGGAGCAGGAAGGAGTGGAGAAGTAAGGAATGAAGGTGTGAAGTTGAGCCTGGGAATAAGGAGGGATGGAAGGGTGGAAGGAAGGTGAATTTTTACTTCTGTTTTTATTTCCCAACATCCAAGTCTGTTTCAATTCTTAGCAAACTGAATTAGTTTTCCAAAGTCAAGTCTGTTTTTCCTAGGACAGTAAGTGATGTCACTGTTTTTGTCTCAACCTGCAAGCTTTTTTCATCTTTATTCTCCCCTAGCAGAGGGCCTGTGAGAGGAGAATCAGAGAGTAGCTGGGTTGATATCTGGTATCTGGCCTAAGCCAAACCACCATAATTGATGACAGGTTATAAATGTACTTATCACTTTGGTCAAAAGACAGCAAATCATAAGCTCATACCAAAGAAAATAATTCATCATTTGCGATACCAGTTGATCTCATAGATAAGCATACCAACAAAATGAAAGTGACTCAATGGAATAAACAAGAAAAAACACATTACTTTGAGTAACTCAACGAGGACATTCACAATAAGTACTATTATGGGATAGTAAATCCAACTCAGTTGCCAGGATTTTTTTTTCTTACTTTTGTCTTTCTTTGATGGCAAAATCTCAATTTGCAGCATAATAAAATTCTTAATTCAAGCAATTTTTATAAGAATGCCAAGGATTTAAATTTAAGACAACACTGATTGTTAGGATATGTTTTGCAGAAACTCATTACTTTTAACTTATTCATGTTCTTTCTCTGATGGAAACTTTAATTGTTCCTCAGCTATTTCAGATAACGCTCTTCTGAAATTTTTAGTTAAAAATAGGATATGCCTAAATGTAAACCATTGCACAATGTTTCACTAATTCCATTGTTGTGTGAATATAAAAAAAACTAAAATACCTGAAATATAATAAAGCCATCCAATACTATAATTGGATAACAAAGTAAAAATCCATTTAAACATACATATATGTACAAAAGAACCCCAAACAACACCATGATTTGGGGAATTAATTAGGAATTAGGCAACACTCAAGCAACTTCCCTACCAATCTAAAAAAATAAACAAAAATACATCTTTCAGAGATTAAAGATAAATAAGAAAAAAAGGATGACTCCTCAATTATCCATTTCAATGTATACACACCCCCCACCCCCACCCCCCCCTTAGGAATTATCAGATTTAAAAAAAAAACCACACCTCTATTTAGAGAACAGAAGAATAAGGGTGTTAGTATTTATTTGAAACAGAAATTCAGCTCCCTATGGGCTCTGGGGAAAATAAAGGGAAACACCAGAAAATAGACTAAATAAAAGGGCAAGGCCTATAACTTTAAAAAGATTGTTAGAACTTCCTCCCAGATAAACAAAGGCAAAATGAGTGTGATGTCGAAACAAATCTATAATCCTACGACACAGGTCAGTCTATTCATGAGCCTATGTTAACAAGTCTTAAACTGTTAACAAGGCAACCTAAAAAAATGTTAAATGAATGAAAGTATGACCGCATTTTATTCTTTCCTTATTCCCTGAAATTAGGGAGAGAAAGGGATATAAAGCTCCCTGCATTTAATGCAGAACACAGTCTGGTTCCATCTTTAGCTTCACAATGCTCATAACTACTTATTGCTGCTAAGTCTGACACACAAATACCCAAAATTGAGTTTATAACAAAGCATTGTTAAATACCATGTAAAGCTGGGATAATAATATCACTGTATGGTTTTGATGATATGTACATTGGCTGGAAATACCGCTAAGTCTTCAGCATGAACTGGTAAAATTAATTTGAAAGACAAGTTCAGGGAATGAGGTTGAAATGCACTTGAAATATTTTTCATTTAAAGTTGTTCACACTAAATACTGTAAGTGATCTGTTTATTGGCATTCTGACATTATTTTGTTTTCATTTTCTATCCTTTGTTAGGCATAGACTTACCAAACTGAAAAAGCAGAAGTACTACTATTCATCCTTCAAATTGTTTGTATAGCTATTTTGATGGTCTGAGTAATGCTGCTGTGAGCACACTATGTCAGCAAGTACATTTTGATCACTGGTCATAGCTAAGATTTGAATTTGATCATTGGTCATAATCAAGACTGGTCATTGTCTTTATTGTAGTGTCCTCAACACCCAGTAAGTGATCTCTTTGTGAATGAAAAACAGTTTTTAAAAGGACATCAGAAAATTGAAATATATTGTTTCTTTAGACTTCAGTTTCTTTTTACAGAAAAGAACTTGGCACTCTGCAAACTACAATTGTCCTTGTCTAATTCTACTTTATTGTTTCTAGGTGCTCACCAGAAACCAAATCCTTGGTGTTTCAAAAGGATGGGGCCTTTTTTTGAAGTGTCTTTCAAGGTAACTAGATTAAATGATTAGCTACTGAAAGAAAATGTATTGTATTCTTCAAACGGAGTTTAAAATCCAGAATTCTGTGTCAGGAGCTTAGGTTATAAGGGAAGATGGTCAGTCACCTTCAGATAAGGTCTAAGGCAGTTAGTGCTCTTGGTTGCCAAGAACTGGTTGAGAGGAATATGGAATTCAGGGTAGCTCTGTAACAATTCAGGGAGGTTATGGATTGGGACTGCTAAGAGCTACTCCAGTCAGTCAGTCTCCAACCAGTCTCTACTGATTTGATGTATAAACCCTGGAGCCCTTTCCGAAAGATAAGTGATTATGTCCTACCTTTTTTTTCACACTTTGTGTTATAACTTCTTCATTCTCTTCTTCCTTACCTCCATCACATATTTTAGGGAGCTCTAGATTTTAATATGCAGATATACATTGAGACTGGAGTTGGGTATGTAAATTGCCATATGTCCTGCTTAGGTGTTAACGACTCCTTTTGAACTTGGAATCTGCCAAATTTTTTTTAATAGGCAACAGTTGAAATCCAGAAACTAAACTGTCAGAGAAAACTTTTCCTAAATTTCTATGAAACCCAGATTTCACCTGGATGTATCCATGCCTGAGTCCTGTGGTTCTGGAGTATGTTGACAGAATCTAGATTTTTTTAGAACTGAAGCAAACCCTTTGTTTCTAAAATTTAAGGTAAAACATCACCATTAGCTTTAATTTTCTTTTGAAGAATATTCAGATTACTTTTCAGAAGAAAATATTTTTTCTATTTTCCTCTATCTATACAAACTGTGGATTTTACTGCTCCTATTTAAAAACAGAGACCTGATATTGCTCCTGCCTCATTTTTTTTTCCCCAGGGTAATTTAATTGCTTTTAGATGGTTCACATTCACTAGAGTAATGCATTGGTGACTGAAGCCTCAAAAGTTAAAATGAAGCTGTTCAGATTATTATATTTTGAAGGACTGTTAAATAGCTTTAGTACTGAAAACAGGTTCTTTGGAATTATATTGCAGATTAAGAACATCATACCATGTCTTCTGAACATCAAATGCAATGACATGCCCTTAACTGATGTCATATCTTCAAGATATATCAGTAGCACTATTCTGCTTCGCACTAGCTGAGAATCCAGCTGCTGTTTTCTCATGATCACATAAGATTTTCTTATCTGATCCAAAACACTTGTGTAATTCCCATCCAAAACCAAATGTGCAGTACGTTAGAGATGAACTGGGACTGGATTATACTTCAGGCACCTCGAGTTGCCTTTGCTTGCAACTAAAAATTGCTTTTACTCATTAACACTACAAACAGTGTGGATCTGTCATGTTTTTATACCTAGTTGCTGCAAAGTTTTCTTTGTAAAAGGGGATATTGCAGCAATGCAGATGTCACAGAATATGCTAATCAGTAGAGAGCCATTTCATGATTTCTTTTCCACAGATCTGTTTTAGGACAATACATATTAATTAGGTAATTCAAGATGCTAAGAGCTATTGGTTCTGCAACTGATTTGTTGTTTAAATGAAAATTCCATTTCCTCAAAATTTTGATGTACTCACTGTCCTGGGTCAAGCAGCAGCAGACATTTTTCTCCTTCTTAGTGGCCAGTGCAGAGCTAAACATGCCAACTGTTTCCCAAGTTTATGTTTACATCTGTATTACTTTAAAAAAGTATTAGTTTCAGTTCTCCAAGGCCCATTCATAGGTGTATGCTGTAGGGTATACCTCATATTAGAAATTATTTCCTTGCCTAATCGTCAAAAAGAGTATAAAATTACTTAAAAATTAGTGACCTTAATTTTGCCCCTCCAATTGCATTCTCTATGACATTTTAGTCTAGAACTACATTTACATCTTCTTTTTGATTTTAAGTTTTTTTGCTGTATAATATTTTAAGTTTAATCAAAAGTCAACTTAGAAAGGCCACTCTGCCTAAGGGATATTTTTCCATTAAGTTTTTGACATACTGGTGGCCTTGAGGGATTATTGGGTTTGAAGAAATATTAACAGCTGGAAATTTGCATTTTAATACAGTTCTCCTCAACTACCCAAGCAATTTTATTTTTAAGACCTGTGACAGGCTTCAAAGCTTTAGTTCTAAAGCAATCTTACCAAGTGGTAGCTAGCATAATTTTACTACAACTGATTAAGTTTCCTAATAGGTTTCCCTTTTCAAAATCTTGTTTGAGGTGTCTGTGAAATCAATACCAAAACTGTGTGATTTGCACTAGAACTAGCATTGCTAATTTGGCTGAACTAGGGGGAACTGAAAAAAAGAACTTTTCTCAAAATTTGCAAACCCAAAGAAAAAGCAAAGTGAAAACTAAACACAAACATTGTTTGGGCAGAGAAGAGATTGAGAGCAGCCCTGCGGAGAAGGACTTGGGGGTGTTGATCAATGAAAAAATGAACATGAGCCAGCTGCAGTGTGTGCTTCGCAGGCCAGAAAGCCAACCGTATCCTGGGCTGCATCAAAAAGATCATGGCCAGCAGGTCGAAGGAGGTGATCCTGCCCCTCTGCTCTGCTCTCCTGAGACCTCACTTGGAGTACTGTGTGCAGTTCTGGTGTCCTGAACATCAAAAGGACATGGAACTGTTGGAACAAGTCCAGAGGAGGGCCACTGAGGATGATCAGGGGGCTGGAGCACCTCCTGTATGAAGATAGGCTGAGAAAGTTGGGTCTGTTCAGCCTGGAGAAGAGGAGGCTGTGTGGAGACCTCATAGCAGCCTTCTAGTATCTGAAGGGGGCCTATAGGGATGCTGGGGAGGGACTCTTTATTAGGGACTGTAATTTTATTAGCTTAATTAATGAGCTTGCTGCACGCTCTTCTCACTGTCCTGAGGATCTTGAATTCGACATCTCATGATCACTGCAATCAAGGCTGCCCTGGAGCGTCACATTTCCAACCAGCCCTTCCCTGTTGGTGAGGGTGAGGTCAAGCATGGCACCTCTCCTTCTCAGCTCCTCTATTACTTGCAGAAGCAAGTCATCTTCCACACAATCGACAAACCTCTTGGATTGCCTGTGCTTGGCCGTACTGTCCCTCCAACAGATATCAGGGTGGTTGAAATCCTCCACCAGGACAAAGGCCGGTTGTTCCTATCTGTCTATAGAGTGCTTAATCAAAATAGCTTCCCCAAGTTAAGTTTGTTTTGCCCATGACAGTAACTGGTGAGTGATCTCTCCCTGCCCTTTTCTTGACCTGTTAGCCTTTTCTTAGGTTTCTTTCCCTTGTTCATCTGAGGAGGGGGAGTGATAGAGTGACTTAGGTGTCCCTCTGGCATTCAACCATGGTCAACCTATCGTAATCCTACACTGGAATCATCTAGCCCATCCACGCAGTATGGTTATAGATTTTCTGAACAAGTTTTAAACAATTTTGCCTTCTAAAATAGGAGTAATTTTCCTAACATATCTTCTTTGTCTTCTATTTTCTTGTCCTACATTTGGTATAATTTACCTACTTGCTTTATGACTGAAAAGAATAATTTGGTTCAGATAAAATTTTAGATTTGTCCAGCTTTTTATGCCTCATAATGAATTTGAGGACAGTGTAGTCTGTAAGTATGATGTAAAAAGAGCATTTTTCCATAAACGATGAAGTTTTTCCTCATTTAAGTAAGTAAACCATTTTCTTACTATAAGTTTTTGTCACAGTTTTTAGAATGTCAGGCTGGAGACCTTAGACAATAGTCTACATCCATCAAAAATACCGCTATCTTCAGTCTCCTCATTGTCTCAGTGTGTAAAATGCAATTGTATTTTCACTGAATACCAGCAGTTGAGTCTTTACTTTAATATCATGAAAGGAAACTATAATTACAAATATTGAAATTAATCCTGCTGAAGAAAAACTATTCTCAACTCCTGGGCACTGCACAGCTGTTACCCTAAATATGTCAACCTTTAATTTCTATATTTGTGAAGTTAATTCTCCAATGCTTTTTTAGTTTAAAAACACAAGACTTATTGCAAAACATGTCTGTGATTCATGCAAGACTTTTTTTTCAAAGTCTGATAACTTACAGTTCCTTTTGAACCTGTTTACTTTGATTCTGCATACACGATAACAGTGGTTGGTAAATAATTTGGCATTGTGTAAACTGAAAGATGTGAAGTTATCCAGAAATTTTACTAGAGGTCTACGTGTCGTGGTTTAAGCCCCCCACCCACACAGTTTTCTCACTCACTCACTCACTCACTCACTCACTCACTCACTCCCCCTCTTTCTTCCCCCAGTCCCGGGGGAATGGGGAGGAGAATCAAAAGAATTCAACTCACACAGGTTGAGATAAGAACAGTTTAGTAACTAAGGTATAACACAAATCACTACCGCTACCACCAGTAATAATACAAGAGAAATACAAGGAAAGAGAATACAACTGCTCACCAAGCCCGACCCAGCCAGTGCACCCCTCAGCAGCGAACCCCCCAGTACCAAAAGCCTGATCATGCCGTGAACCCCCAGTCCACCACCACACCCTTCCGGGTCTCTGCTCTCCGGTTTCACATCCTGGACATGACATGTATGTGGTATGGAATAACCTCTTTGGTCAGTTTGGGTCAGGTGTCCTGTCTCTGCTTCCTCCCGGCTCCCCCTCCTCCCTGGCATAGCATGAGACTCAGAAAGTCCTTGGCCAGACAAAACACTGCCACGCAGTAACTGAAAACACTGGTGTTATCAGTGCTGTTCCCAGGCCCAAAATCAAAAACACAGTGCTGCACCAGCTACCAAGAAGGAGAAAAAATGACTGCTACTGCTGAACCCAGGACACTATGATATCACTAAGTTAGTTCTGACAACCACAAATGAGAGTGACTGAGAAAGTGATTGACAGCCTCTGATGCTTTACTTCATGACTATGATGGACAAAAATAAAAATAGTTATGCTTTTCTTTCCAGGGAGTTTACTAGAATTATTCTCTGTGAAAGGAATCCAATCCAAAAAAAAAAATGTTACATTTTTGATTTTCAACACCACACAATGCAGATTTTAAAAATACCCAAAGAAGCTAGAAGTAGAAATTCTGAAAACTTAGCACTTGTTCTTCTTAAATATTTCAGTTGCTTAAAAAATGTCTGTAATTCCCTTGGTGGGAAGGAAGAAGGAATGGACTTCATGCCACTTCTACCATGTCCAAAAACAATTATTAGATATCAGCAATCCTTACATGTGATTAAAAACTGTCTACTTTACAGACTGTGCTTATAATGACACATATTGTGGATGCTAGCTTATATACAAAAATGAAGTATGTTATTTTTTAATGAACATATTATTTTCTTTTATTATGCACGTATATATTTTATTATGAACAATACTCTATTAAAATGCATTACAAGAAAGAACACAGGTGGAAAAAGAGGTATCTTCAGTAGGCGTTTGTAAGACATTCTGTGAATAAAAGAAGGTGCATAATTTGTTGCAGCCTCAGGGTAGCTATAAGTTATATTCAGACAAATCACTATTTGTTCTCTTATTGCAGTGAAAAATTCTCCTAGCAACTACAGTCTCATATTGTATCTGTTAATTAATATACAGAACTTGCTTTCTTAAAAGAATATACACAAATAGATGACAAAGATCTTTATGTTTTCTGGCAAAGTCCAGAAGGTAAAATGATTACTTTGCAGTTGAAAGAAGAAAGAAATCTTAGTTGCTGTAGACTATTTAGATGAAACAGTAGAAAAGTAAGATGCAACAGGTATTGAGAAAACAAAGAAAAGAACAAGAAAAGTGCTAAAACTGCAATAGGGGAGAAAAAGTGAACTAAATATTACTAGGTAAGAATTAAAATATAGAACAATGGAATGAAAGAAGTGATAATAAAACCTGAAATAAATTACTTGAATCTTTATATAGAAGAAAAAACAGAACAAACCCACAAAAAAGAAAACAAACCAGTACCAGCTAGTGGTACTGTATGCCTTATGCCTTGGTAAAAGAAATTGGTATGACAAAGAAATTATTAGATATATTTGTGATGGGACTTCCGACTTGGAATAGAAAAATTCCTACATCAACACTTGAAGTGTTAAAACCAGAAGCTACTATATTCATGAGGGACTTAACAATGACCATTTTGAAACCCGTTAGATAATGAAGACAGTAAAGCATGAAAGTAGTTCCTAGAACACAGAGAAGACAGCTTTATGATCCAGAAAGTAGAAAATCTATCCAGTGGAGAAGCTGTTCTGAATCTACTTCTTCCATAGGGAGGAACCAATTGAGAACGTGGGGGCAATACAGAGCTACTTCCATTACTCACCATACGTATCTGATTGTAAAAAAAGTAAATCCTGTTGAATAAGGAAACTGAGGAAACATGGCACAGCAGAGAAAGAATATGAGACAGACTAGAATATGTTTGTGCCAGACTATTAACCTTTCCTTGTAGTCCTAGGGAAAACAAAGTGTATGAGTTCTAGGAATATGCAGAAGGTTGTGCTGCACAGCAGTGATGCTTGACACACCGATGAACCAGTGCTAGAGGTTACCAGTTATCTAATGAGTTCTTTCTCTCCTGAAGTTTGCAGCATTGTGTCTCTATGGTGAAGTTAGCTGACAGAGCTGTTAATGGAAGAAGAATAGGCACAGCAGAATGGAGCATAATTCAAGATGATTTTTCTGGTTTTGTAATTCAAGCTAACTTGTTTTAAAATAATGTAAGGTATATAGAATCATAGAATAGTTAGGGTTGGAAAGGACCTTAAGATCATCTAGTTCCAACCCCCCTGTCATGGGCAGGGACACCTCACACTAAACCATGCCACCCAAGGCTCTGTCCAACCCAGCCTTCAACACTGCCAGGGATGGAGCACTCACAGCTTCCCTGGGCAACCTATTCCAGTGCCTCACCACCCTTACAGTAAAGAATTCCTTCCTCATATCCAATCTAAACTTCCCCTGTTGAAGTTTGAACCTGTTACCCCTTGTCCTCTCACTACAGTCCCTAATGAAGAGACCCTCCCCAGCATCCTTATAAGCCCTTCAGATACTATAGATATAAATCTATACTTACAAGGAGCTCAACATAGAAATGTTTTCTGTTGTTGCTTGACCCTCAGGAGGGTGTAGATGGGAACAGAACGACGTAGGAGAGTCTGCAGCACTTAAGCTCCCTTTGAGTAGTGCTTTCTCCAAGAAGGTCTCTAGTAATTTTTTGTAGTTCATTGATTATTTGATTGGCCAGTCTCTATCCTAGCCTGTCTTTTTCATCTGCACAAAACTCAGCAGTATCAGATAGGACAATGAAGTTCTAGGGCCTGTTTATAACCTTGCATTACAAATAATTAATATAATAACAATGACTTTTGATGTAATGAATATTCTCCAAATGAAGATGTAAACTAGTCTGTCTAATGTATTTGTGGAGGATGACAGCCCAGCTATAGAAAGCATCAAGATGTAGTCTGGTAGTCTTTTCGTTCATTCAGTGTAACTCTTGTGCTCTCACCAATAGCACAGATAGTTCTCATCTGCTGATGATATATGGAGGTAATCAGGCAGGAATGAGACAGTGAATTCAGTGATTCGAGAGGGAGTAAAGATCCAGTTGCGAACCAAGAGATAGATTAACTTCTCAATTTAATTTTTTAACCGATCCTCATAAGAAAGTTCAATTAGGAAGGACCTCATGACATCTCTAGTCTAGGCTCCAGCTCAAAAGGGAGTCATCTATGAGGACAGACCTGGTTGCTTAGGTCAGGTCTTAAAACCTCCAGGGACATTAACTGCACAGCCTTTCTTAAAGCAGCTGGACTGACCTTATGGTGAGAAAGTTTATCAGTGCATCCTTGTTGAACTCTATCTGTTTCAAATTATGCCAGTTCTGATTTCAGCCACCATGCCCTGCTGTGAAAACATGTCTCTGCCTTGGTTATTTCTCTGTAGGCCCTGACAGGCTGCTTTTAGGTCCTTTCAATCTGTCTCTAGGATGAACACATGCTCTTTCCTTGGTTTCTCCTCACCAGACAAGTGTTGTAGTCCTTGACCATCTTGGTGGCTGTCCTGCAAACTTGCTCCAGCTTATCAGTGTCTTGTACTGGGGGGAACAAAACTGGACACAGCATCCAGATATGTTGTAACAAAAGCTGAGTAGAGCGAAATAAACATTCCCCTTGAGCTACCAGCTGTGCTGCTGTCCATATGCTGCAGGACACTTCTGGCCTGCTTTGCTGCAATGGGTCACCGTGGGCTCCCGCTCAGCTCACTGCAAGCCCGTCCAGGTCCTTCAGCAGAGCTGCCCTCCAGCAAGTAGCATTAGAAGGTGGTCCTGCTTCTCATGCATTTCTCTCTGATGAACTTCATGATGACCTTGTGACCCATTTCTCCATCTTGTACAGGTCCCTTTGGATGGCAGCCCTGCCCTCGAATGTGTTGACTCTCTCCTCCAATTTGGTGTCATCTGCAAGCCTAGCATCACTTTTTCTCTTCCTGCAATCTTCTTTTGAGTAAATTCAATCAGGGAAGGGCTGTCTCTTGTATGACATTGTGTGAGTGGCCTGGCTGAAGTATCTTAGACAACCATCTTCTCAGAAACCTCAGGGCTTTCCTGTTATATAAAGAATGACTGTATTTGTTGGAGCACCTATCACCCACTTGTGTATTTAAATCCCTGACAGAAAACTCTGTGGACAAATTATGGGAGAGTTATGCTGTGTTTCAGCTTGCAGCCCAAGCAGTGATATGGAACACTGCGTGCCTGGACTAAGGGAAGAATGCATATTCTGAGGAATGAGATACAGTGAAATATTAAGAACAGATATCATTTACTGCAGCTCTGCAACAGAAAATTTCCATAAACTCTATCACGGGTTTTTATTTTTAATAATCTTTAATAATTTTCTGAGCATTAAGGCCATGCTGCCTTCTTATTTGAATAATTTATTTTTTATTACCCATAACCCATGATGTTTTAACCCTGTCAAAAATCTGACCTCATTATTTAGCTGGTTTGACTAGCTAATTTGGAAGAGCAAATCTGTCTGAAAAAAGTGAAAAAAAACCCAGCCATTTTTCACATTTTGCCTCAAGCATGTAACTATGAATGATTCATAACACTTCTTGGTCTGTGACAGATTCATTATTAAAAGTTTATTTAATTATCAATACTGTGCTCTACTCTATTAAGAAAATCATATTTTATATTGACTACTACTTGCGAATGAAGTTATCAGTGTCATTCAATCCACTTAGAATCCTGAACATCTGTTTCATTAAGCTGATAGTGTTTGTTATTGGCATGTTTAATGCATAATATTTTCCAAGAGCATATTGGCAGTTTCTTTATGTGTAAAGAGAACTCTTTGTTGTCTGGTTGTTTGGGGTATTTTTTAATATCGAATCCACTGAGAGATTGTACTGCAGTGCCCACTTCAGTAGTGCTAGATTAATTTATTTCATTGCTATTTTCATCACAAATGCGTGACAAGGAACACAATGATCTCTGCATGCAAATTATATCTAGTTGTACATAATAAAGGGATATATTATCTGCTGTTAATGTCAGTTGTTTCCACTTTGACTAAATACATTAAAAATATATTATGATATTATGGATATCATGCAAACACCAACATTAACATATTTTAATACATGCATCTATATTTTCTTCATTCCATTTCAGATGAATATCCATTACCATTATCAATGTTTTATTTTTTTGTTTTTGTTTTTGTCCTGGAAATTGAATTCTACATTAGAAAGGGCAGGTAATGTTTAATAGAAAAATTAGAAATACTTTGAAATATTCTATTCCAAAATAGAAAATGTTTATTTTTTTCTATATGAGATTGTTTTCATGCTCAAGTGATATTTTCTGCTTATTTTCACTAGTCTCAATATTTTTTATACTGGAAAATTCCTGGGTGAATAATTGGCTTTTTTTAAACAGAGGCTCCAAATTTAATCCAGAAGCTTTCTTTAAAAACATGTGGTACAACTACAAAAAAAAGTCTTGATTTTTTTTTTTTGCATTTTTTTTTTTAATAGTCTGCAAAGGATTGCTCTAGGAACTGGCAATAATGAGAGTTGCTTAATTTTCTGCGCATAAATAAGTCTTATGATGAATCAAGTAACTGTCTTTAAAGTATTAAGCCATGGTTACAAATTAATATGTGATTAATATGTTAATAAGCAGTTAGAAACATATACAACTTTCTTTCTTGATGACTTCTTCCTAACTCATTAAAAAATCAAACAACAGTTCTTACAAGATTTGTTACTATTTTTGACTGCTCCCTGAACTTTTATCTTTCATTCTCTGCTTCTATTGAAAAAGGCAAATATCACTAGAAGATATATTTTTTTCATTAGAATCTTCAAAAATCTCTGGTTTAAGATACTCACCCAACCTAAACAGATGAGGCAACTCTTCTGCTTGATGAACTGTTTACTATATCCCTGACCAGATATGATAAGAAGAATTATCCCGTAGAAATTAACTGCTTTGTTAGTATGTACAAATACATAGTTATACAAATATATACAACTAATATATATAGTTATACTATATATATAGTTATACAAATATATACAAATATATTTTGTTATGTACAAATAGATAGCAGTATGAGAGATTTTCAGAAATGAGCAGAACGATCATTTGGATCTAAATACAATAGTAAATCAAAATTAAAGACAGTCAAGCCACAATAGCAAATAGCATAGAAAAATGTAAGAATAAGACTTGGGAACTTGATTCCAGGTCTGCTATAAGCTAAATGAATATTATAATTCATGTCTTTACACACAATCCTTCTTCTGGCATTGCAACAGTGACTGTTTATAGGCCAGTCTTTCATCTCCCAACTAAAACTTTTGATGAATTTGCATTCTAGCTATTATTCAGATCAAAAGGTTTCAGTTTGGTATCTCCCTCCAGACAGTCTTCTGTAAAAACATGTGTTGGTGTGCATGAAAAAGATCCTAAATTGCCATATATTTTCAAAATAGTATGCAATCAAGCAGTTAAAGATTTAATCATAAAACAAAGCATCACACTAGCTAGCAACTTTAATGTATGCATTTTCTAATTACTCAATGCCTTAATACCAAATACAAATTTAAAGAAGAAAATAGAAGCTAAACAAGTCCTTAAAACATCGCAAACTGTGTATTTCTAGTTCTCACATGGTATATAATGTAAACTAATCTATATGAGAATCATTGAACACAGTATTTTAAATACATTCCTCCATTTCTCCCTCTCAAAAAGAAAATTTTGTTAATTTTCATGCCATCTTGAGTATGAAACTCAAGTCCCAAGCTCATCAGAAGGCTCAAAAATACACTAGACTAATATCATACAGAACAAGACCATATCAGAGCAACAGTTGGCAAACCTGTCCATCAAAGCCAGCACAGTCCCCCACTATCCCAAAGGTAGCATCAAAATTCATAAATAAAATATATTCTTACCTCAAGTGGTAATTCCATGCCCAGTGCCACATCGGAACTATGCAGGGAAAGCAAATCAATTACCTTGAGTCAAAATGTATTTGCTTGGTCAACTAACACTCTGGGAGAAAATTTTCAACAAAATGGCTATTTTCTGCTCTATTCATTCGATGCTCCACAGAGAACTAAAAAAAAAAAAAAAAAAAAAAAAAAGGGTAAAAATAAGTCCTTAAATTAAAATTATAACTAGCTGATATATCCTGTGATTTGCAGACTTAATTGTGATACTGGTTTTGAGACACATTCCAGCCTCTTCTCTTGTCTTTTCTGGTTCATACTTCGTTATTTTTTTAACTGTTAACTGGCTTGTTCTTGTAGATCAGTAACTTAAATCTTTTGTTTCAAAGTGTGATTTATTTTGAGTTTGAGGTTATTTTGTTAAACGTTAGGAAATAATTGAGTTTTAAAGTTGGTCTGCTACTTAACCTGATACACTAGATGATATTACCTATAAAACTCTTACCTGCCATATACTTATTATGCAGAACTCTCACAGCACTGGAAGTTATTTTGTACCACTCACAATTCAAAACTGAGAAAGAGACGTCAAGCAATATCTGTCATAGACTATTTAGTGGGCAACTTGTCAGAGTACTGTTTTATAACTTTAAAAATGTTATCCAAATTCCTGGTCTGAATCCAGAAATGGCTTGAATTTTGACTTTATTTACATAATGTCTTTGAAATATTTTGAAAATTTTAATACAATTTTAGCGTTGAAGAGGAAGGGAGAAGAGAAAGAAATAAACTCTTTGTGATATTATTACCTGAGCCAACAGCTCTTTTTTTTTCCACACAGCTGCAGCCACTGGGAGAGCCAAAGTCCCTTTTCCAGCTGTTCAAAGTGCATGGATAGAAATTACATTCTCTGTGCCAGAAGTTTCATCTCACAGCAGAAGCAGCCTCTGCAATGATACCCTGTAACTGGGTATGGATGGGATGGCTGGATATTTGCAAGTGGGAGCTGACCAAAGAATCATCTGAGGATTAGCTATTCTCGCTGCAATGCATTGCTTGGGGATGGTGCATGCTTAAAAGTTCTCCTAGTTGTTAGTTCAGAAGTCTACAAGATGAAGAAGCTATGTCCCTTTCCTCCATGGCACAGACTCTCTGCATGGTTGCCTGGTTCCTTAAGTTTCCCTGGACAGAATAGTAACATTCCAGATCCAACGTCCAGCTTCAGTAGGTTGCTTTATTTATTATCTAGATTTCTGTGTCCTTGCAGATACTTTCTTAACCTTAATCCTTATGTTTATTCATTCATAGGGTTTTTTTTAAGAAAAAAATGTGCATTCAGACTGGATTGCATAGACTTTATCAGTTTATATATTGAAGGAGATATTCTTAAGCTTCAATTTATATTACCTCTATCACAAGGGGGGAAAATTCAGCATTTTTCCCTATCATATACTTTTTCTTAATATTGGAATTTAGTTTAAATGTAACCAAATGGGAGGGAAAAAAACAAAAACAAAAAAGGCTCACTTAATTAGTGATGTATGTCTTGAAGTAAAATACTTTCCAAACTGACTTATTTTCTAGAGGTTTATTTTTTTCTTCCATGTATGAACTTTTTGTCCTCTGGGTTAGACTTTGCACAGTGGAACTCAAACACAGCCCACTGAGAGTATTAACTGTGTTTCAAAATAACTAGAATGTTTTGAAATATTCTTTAGAACTCTCTTGGAAAAAAGGCACTAAGAAGTCTAAATCAATATAAAATAAACACATTAAAATATGGCAAATTTCTTTTACACTTTAGGGCAACATTTTCCTAGAAGCTGTGTTTAAATCAGATTTTAGGAAAAAAAAAAAGATTTTCCTGAAACAATCTGAAGTTATTCCTCCGGTAACATTATTTTTAATTGGACTTAGCATAAGTGAGGGTTTTTTTTATCTGCTGCATAGGAACCATAAATGTCCTTCTTTCTTGCTCTTCTTCCATACTAAAATTTTCTTTACGATGGAAATAAATAAATTGTTGGCACCACAGGAAATGATTTCTTCATTTTTTTTATGATATGTGTATGCTTTACTAGAATAACCTATGGTATAGCCCACTAATTCAGCAGAGCATGTAGGGTTAACTAAATGTTTTGCTTCAGTACATTTATGCTTATTAAGCCTTCACTTTCTGCAGTGAGCCATTTTTGATTAATGTTGCTATTTCTGATGGCTTTGCCGCAAGGTTCTCAGTATTTTATGAAATATATCGCTGCTTAAGTTTGTTTGATCAATCAACTCCCAAATCAGATAGTTATGACAATTTACAATTAACTTTTATTTTAGACCTTTAAATATAGCTGATGTGGTCTTTGCAATGGGTGCTTTATCTATTACTTTATTATCAATTATTTTCTAACTATCAACTTGTTCGTGTTATATCTTTGGTAGGAATTAAGAATAGAGTATGGTACCAGGTGACACAGTGGACAGCCATTTTATTTTTTAGAAACTTAATTAAACTTTGTGCTGTGATTTGTATGGAGAAGTACCACATGTTGCACTTGATGACAAATTAATAATCTTTGTGATGAACTGGGGAGATGCGAATTCAAATACATATTTCTGGGGAAGATAAATAACAGATATAATCCAGCAAACAACAGAGAAATGATTTACTGATCTTACATATAATGGAAAATTTGCTGAAAATTTCAAAGTGACTGAAAGGGAGGGAGTCAGTCAGGAGCTAATGGCTGTAGTGAGCTCTCCTAACCAACTCCCAGAGTTGAGTTAGCCTAATAACACAGTATGTCTAATATACTTGTGAATCTTATAATTTTAAGAGATCTTATCAATGTATTTGCATAAGTAACTGCATCACTTTCACTATTTTCAGGTTCTCTAACTGCATCATAAACAACAGAAAAGTTACAAAGCTTTCTTGCTGCAACATTCAATGCCTAGTTCAGCAGCATCCAAACTACAAATGACAACCTGCAGAGTCAAAAATTAATTAACTCACAGAAAAAAAAGATAATCTAATTTTTAACTTTAGAAAATGTGGCGACTATTACTACTCATTATGGAAGTAAATAATGATTTCTTGAGAGCAATTAAAAATGGTTTAAAAGTATTTGATGAAAAAAAAGAAAGATATTAAGATGTAAATAAATCTGTGCCAATTTACTTCAACAAATCCCATAGAAAACACGATATTAGTTCTACACAAATGCAGTTGATAAATATAAACTATCACAAATATCTTAGAAATAATGTGGAAATAAGCTAATAGTGATAATTGGCATTATTAAGTCAAAATTTAAGGTGAAAAAAAATAATTTCTTTCCTCTTCTCAATCCCTCCAAATCTTAAAAACTTAGTCACCTTTCTTTGTTTCTTTCAAAGGTAATACATCAAGCAAATGCACTTATAAGAATTTAAATGCTAATAATGGACAACATAAAGGATTTGGCCAGGCTCTCAGGAATATGAAATAGTAAAAAATAAACTAACTCTTGCATGTATTTTCCCAGATGGTTTTCAGTTCTGCATTCAGTCCATAAATCTTAGGGGCCTTTCATATCCTGCCCCTCAGCCTATACATTTTACAATACTGTCCTAACTTGGTTCTCAACCCTCTTAATGTTTGTTTTAATGGTTTCATGTTTGTGCTTATTCAAGGAAACATTAACTAAAGTATCAACTGAGTGCTAATGTCTTGCATAGCCATATCTACTCGTGGGATTTTTTTTTTTTTTTGGTTTGGGTTCCTTTTGTGCATGTGTGTGGTTTTTTGCTTGTGGGGGTGGTTTTTTTTTTGGTTAGTTTTTTTTTTTGCTTGTGTGGTGAGTGCCACTGCTTGCCAGAGGTGATTATTCTTCCTACATACATGTGACTCTTGGTTATGAGTAGGGTGCCTGTAGCTATTATATTGGATAAGTAAATAGTATCCCAATTAGACAATCTTAATGAAATATTTCAGAGACAACATGCATACCTCCTAATTTTCTCTGGTGTTTAGGATGGGCAAATAGCCATTTGCATAATATTGTGTAATATAGACTTGCTGCTTTAAGTATAGATTGCTGTGAATCTACATTTGTATACAAACATGTAAGACTTTATAAGGCTAAGAAAGTAATCAATACTCTTATTGTCATATTACTTGTCTAAGGTTATGCTTTATGGGACAGATTCAGTATTTTGAAACAGTTTTAAAAGTGAAAGCTCAGGTAGATGAGGGTTACTACTCAGCTGAGGCTTTGACATCTATTTTGTTTTCTATGAGGACCATATGTATTCAGCTGATCACTCAGCAACTGAGACATTACAACATCCTTAGTATTCTTTAATTTTTAAAAGTTAATAATAAAATGCTAATTACCAGTGCAAAGCAAATGAAGGCTACTGTCAAGTTGGGATAAGATAACAGAGATACAGTTTAGAAAACACAGATTCTGTTCTTGATGCTCTTATTTCGTGGGAAGGCTGACAGAATAACGTGACAATCGGTTTGAGTGATTTTTTGAGAGGGCAGGCTATTATTTTTCTTGCAGCATCACGAAGGGTAAGTGATTTCTATTGTAACTGCAGGGCAAGTTTAGTGGAGACACATGACCCAAACCATAAGACGCAGTGAAGGGCAACAGTGTAGGGAACAGGAGCCTTTATTTACCAAGTTGCACTAGATTACAGATGGCTGGATGAGAAATTTTCTCTAACACAGTACTTACTGTGTTTTACTTGCTGTACAATGCATGGAGTGCATTTACTTTTAGATATGTTTTACTTGCTGTGCATTGCATAGAGTGAAAAATATTTTACTTGCTGTGCAATGCATGGAGTGAAAAGTGTTTTACTTGCTGTGCAATGCATGGAGCAAAAAGATAGATTTGCTTTTTAATGTGGGACACTAAAAGTGATTACATCAGTCTCAACAGTTGTGAATTGCTTCAAATTCCTAAAGGAGAAGTCAATGCAAAGCTTACTGCTCCTGTGTTTTCTGCAGGAAAGAATGACAAAGAGTCAAGACTGGAGAACTGTGGCAGGTGATAGTAAAGCCTTTTTACTTTTATCATGCTTCATTAATTTCTTTCTCTACAAAATTATAATACTGTTAAATATGCTTTCCCAAAAGTGTATTTTAAGGTCTAGAAATTTGTCATTATTTTTGGAGTATTTTTAAATCCTCAGGTTAAACTTCAGTTATACAAGATAGTATTTTTATTTGTTATTCCTGTTTTTCCAAACATTATTGTTTACCTTGATAACTTTCAATTTTATTTTGAATCTCATCAAGCAACGTAATGCTTATTAGTATATTAAAACCACGGCACTGAAGCAGTAAATAAGTCATTCCTCCCCCCCCCAGAAAAAAAAAAATAAAGAACAAAATGGCAAAGCTTGTAATCAAAATGAATTATGCCTTGGAAACAAATTTAATTTTCACAATGAGGTGATACAATAGAATGTTCCATAATTAGGTGAAATACAAGTGTAACCATCCTTAATATCGGTAGCATGCAAGCCTTTCTGACTTCATTAAAGGGTTCCATTGGAACATGTGAATAATAGGATTAATATAGCCATGGGCACTGCTGGGTCAGCTGGCAATAGATCAATCCAAAACGTTGAGCATATTAAAAGGATTATAGATTAGCAATTAGATGGCTTTTTCATGAGCAAGGAATAGTTCCTCAAGCTTTGCCAAAGGTTAACAGAGATAGGATGTCGATTTTTCCAGTTTATAATCCAGTAAGAGCTTTAAGGTGAGGGAAGGGAAGTTATGGCTTTTTCAGGATGGCAAGAATGATGGGAACAAAGCATAAAAAACCTTTCAGGATCAGTAACTTAGCTTCACAGGGAAATGATTCTTACACAAAATGTATGGTATAAACATGTACTGTTAATAACTGCATCTCTAAGAAATAGGGTTTCAGGTAAACTATCTGAGAGGTCAGAGTCAGTTTTTAAGCCCTTATCTATAGTATTCTGTTTGAAAACAATTATTGCTTTTCAGAGAATACATGAAAGTTCTCTAATTCAGAATCTACAAATCAATGTTGAGTATTACTAACATGATACACCAACGGAATTATAGTTTGACACTTTCAGTTTGTCAATAACACAGATAGATATCTAAAAATTATTTTATGGCTTCCTGATGAAATACCGGTTAGCAATATTGGTCTGTTTTCAACTGCATAAAGAGAACGTAGTATGTGAAATCGATACATATTGATCACAGTGAGAGCTGAGTCTAAACATTTCTAAAATCAGGCCACTTATTTGGATGCCTCAGTGTGTTTTTTACTTCAGATGTCTAGCTCTAAAGACACAGGCTTTTGTATAAAAGGAGACAGTAAATGTATTAAAAAAGATGAAATAGGCGCCTGGGATTGCTCCAACCCAGGTGTAGGACCTTGCACTTGCCATGGTTAAACTTCATCAGGTTGGCATCAGCCCACCTCACAAGTGTGTCAAGGTCCCTTCTTGAAAATGTGGGTTATATTTCCCTTAAAGAAGGGCCACAAGGATGATCAGGGGACTGGAGCACCTCCCGTATGAAGATAGGCTGAGAAAGTTGGGGCTGTTCAGCCTGGAGAAGAGAAGGCTGCATGGAGACCTCATAGCAGCCTTCCAGTATCTGAAGGGGGCTTATAGGGATGCTGGGGAGGGACTCTTCATGAGGGACTGTAGTGAGAGGACAAGGGGTAACGGGTTCAAACTTCAACAGGGGAAGTTTAGATTGGCTATGAGGAAGAAATTCTTTCATGTAAGGGTGGTGAGGCACAGGAATGGGTTGCCCAGGGAAGTTGTGAATGCTCCATCTCTGTTGGTGTTCAAGGCTGGGTTGGACAGAGCCTTGGGTGGCATGGTTTAGTGTGAGGTGTTCCTGCCCATGTCAGGGGGTTTGGAACTAGATGATCTTAAGGTCCTTTCCAACCCTAACTATTCTATGATTCTATGATTCAAACAGGCAACAAATCAAGGATACCTGGAAATAAAAGAATGATTAACAATGAATAATTTATTCAACAAATGTAAACATTTATGTCTGCTCCTATGTAAATTTAATTCCCTTGTTATCTAACTGCCTTGTTATGCTTCTGCGGAAGTTTTGGGATAGAGGGCTGACAATATTTTGCTGTATCTATTAGTTACTTTAAAAATGTGTTGCTGAGCTTGCTGGCATTAGAGGTAAGCAAACTGCAGTAAGAAGTTTTTGGAATAATGTCTCTGCTAAAGAATGAAATGGAAGTGTAAAGGATATTTTTTTAAGATGCTGAAATATTTTCAAAGTTTTTTGTAAAAAAAGTTTAAGGATTTATTGAAAAATATTTTGGTTTTGAAAGAATAATTATCAGTGTTGCCCAGGTTACATGACACTTAGACTAATTAAAAAAAAACCCTCTTAGTAAATGAATCAAGCCAGTTGCAGAAGCAAAGTTTTTCTTAAATTGTTGAATATCACATAAATTTGCACTGCTTTCACTGTCCATAGCAGCCCCTGTAGAGATCTGTGGATGAAAGATTTTAAACTAATTCTCCTCCTTATTCTGTGCAATAACAAGAACTTTCTGGTGGACTCCCTCTTTCTGAGGACCTGAAAAACTATGATGCAAAATCTGTCTGATTCTGAATGCCTCTTTACCATGCCCACTACATTTTATTGATTCTATGGTAAATGCCTCAACTTTTTACATAGGAAAGACTTAAAGGATAGAGAGTTACATGTCATAAACACAGGATTTAGAAAAAAAATAATACACAGTATTACTTTCTAATACTGGAAATATACAGAAATATTTTAATCTCAGCTAACCCCAATTTTTCATAATCAGACCTTGCATTCTGAGAGGAAGAAAAGGCTATAATTTCTACTAAAAAAGTTTGAAGACCATTTCTGACTGAAATCTCTATAATTATCACTTTGACTTTAGCTGAAGTGTGCTGGGAATTTTATAAAGTAGGGAATTTTTAATTGCAATTCCTTTCAATTTAGTTGAATTGTGACAGCTGCTCTGATTTTGACAGACAAGAAATGAAGTGTTTGTGATGCAGTGACAGAAACGTCCATGACAGTAATTGTAACTTGTGTGGGAAAATGTCATGAATTACATTTCAAATAGGATCCAAATATAAGGATGGCTCTTCACTCATTTTACTTTGCAACAGAACTCTGGGAGATTAACATTATTTTTGCCTTAGTTAGACTAATAATTAATTGCAGCAACTACAGACACTGATACAGGTAGCAGAATAAATGAACACTGAAACAGTAGAGTCAACTCACTGGCTTCATTAAAAGCTGTTTGGCGGCCACTGCTCGTGGGTGACCAGAAGAATCCTGTTATATGCCTAATTATTTTCTTTTTTAATGCAGCAGAATAAGTGGAAACAAGCAAAAATGCCTGTGTGATTTTTTTAAGACTGTTTAAAACTTGAGGTGAAGTTGCAATTGTTTCTAGAAGTGGGACATTTATATTTTTGTCAAAATCAAAGTGACAGTTGCTAAAGATGAGTTTTCTTGAGCTCATAGATAAGAACAGAAGAGCCACTGATTTTTCCATGTGATGTGTGTTTTTAAATTCACTTTAGTTTAAACTTTCTGGTGTTTAAATGCCTTCAGAGTTTAATTTCCACAGTTTATGCTTTTCAGGTTAGGTTTTATTATTTTTATCCACCATTAAATTAGATGCTTTTATAAACCTCACTATGAATCTTACTTTTTCTTAGGTGCCCATATACCCATATAAATATGGCCCTCATCTTACCTGGAATATGCTGAGATCTACCCTAGGGGAATTTAAAATGGCAAGGAATCCCAAGCCCAGCATTACTGCTTTGGGGATAATTGAGAGTTCCCTTTAGAGTCTGAGCAAGTGCATTGTCCCATGTCTATATGTTTTGTAAGCATATATATACTCTATGTTTGCAAGAGAACCAGGTTGGAAAAACGCTCAGGACATGAAAACCTGGAATTTTAGATTTAGTTTAGAAACCGGTTTTGAAATGGAATTGAATTTACAGAACATTTTCTTCTTGGGAAACATGAGGGTGAGGAAAAGCAAAGTTAAGCTTCTGAAGCTACTAGAGATATGCAGAGGTAGCTTTTCACCTTGGTTCAATACTCAGCATTTTCTGAGTGCTTTAGCAGGACTTCTTTCTGTACACCACAGTACTTATGAGAATTTGCCAAACCTGTCTTCACTTCCCATTGCATCCAAGTAGTATTCATGGTAAGCCCCATGTTCTTTACATATGAATTATAATTCACAAAATTATTATTTTTCCTGTTTTACATGTCATCTCCATATGTTCTGGCTGAATCAGGTCTTTCTGATTTATGTCTTCTGTAACTAACTGAGATTTCCATAGCTGCTTACTGCTTATCTATTAATGCATTATATTCCAAGACCTCTGTCTGATTTAATAAACTTCTTCCTTGCCAGCTCACACAAATGTCTTTTCAATGTCATCTTCTCACATTGTTCAGACTCATGGAGATGAGCGTTGGAAACTCCCTCTCATCCCTTTCTGTATCTTATCAGCTGAAATGAAACTGCCTTTTCCCTCCCCCTTTTTGAAGGAAAACTTGGAAATTATTTTCCCAGTACTATTTTTATCTAAACCATCTTTGCAAAGATAGCATACCTGTGAAAAATATGGTTTCTGTATTGTGCACCCTACTGTTTGACTGTTGCAGGAGTGCAATAGGAGTCATACGCAACCTATAATATGTAACTTTGTAATATTATGGTGTAAAAATATCTCAATATTTCATGGCCTGTTCAGCTACTGAAAGGTTAATATTCAAATTTCTGATGATGATGAGAAACTGCCATTGATCAGCCTTCCTGGCCAGTCTTGTTAAACAAACAAGGCATATAAGTTAATGGCCACAAACCTCTTCATAGATCCTGTAGTAGAATACTGATATAATTGTACCTGTTCACCTTCCTTTCATAATAGATCTCCTTTATGAATGATTCCAATTTACTCATAGCATGAAAAAAAGAACCTCACCACCAGTCATGTCTTGAATAAAAAAAATAAAAAAAAATCCCAAACAAATAAATACAAACCAGAAGAGGGAACTGACAGGGTATCAATGGAGGAAGTCTAAAAGTAGCTGGTTTTCTTTTCTCTAAAGACTTTAGCTAAATGTTTCTACTTTTCTCTGTATTTCTAGGCTGACTGCAATGTTCTGTCTCTACGGTGCCCTTCTCTGTTTCATTGGTAACTTGCATTAATTTACTCAAATGTTACAACAAAAATCAGCTCCATGAGTGGAAGTAACAAAGGAAAATAAAGATCTGGACAGGGAAGAGGCCAAAGAAATAGCAAAATGCTGTATAGCAAAAAGATCTCAAAGAGAGTGGGCATTATTGTTAGCAGTACAGAATGTGTATGGTGGTGGCAGGTAATCATAGCTCCTACTCTAATGTAGGATTTAAAAGGGGGGATTGTATGAGTGTTGAGGATATGCCTGAAACAAGGCAAAAGTTGCATGAAGGAATTCTCTTTAGTAGTTAGATAGACATAAACAGAAGAATGGAATATTGACATGGGAGATTTGCAGCCTGCCTGAGCAGCTCTGCAGCTCCTCTGATGTAGGCAAGGCTGAAGTGCCCTAAGAGGAGAAAGGCTGCACATGTGTGCACAGTGTTTTCTGTTGTCAAAGAACTGTCCTTTTCATCTTTCAGTCTTAACTGCCTTTGCTTTTCACCTGCTTGCTGGCCCTGTTAATAATCAATCACATTTTACTCAGTCCTTTGTTTGCCTGCTCCCTGCCTCATGCTTCTTCATGTCACAGATGGTACAACTTCAGCTGTTTGTTGATTAACAAATGCTCACTGTATGTGCTGCAGCCATTTTAACTTCTTCACTGAGCATTGTGCTGTAGCCGTTTTAGCTGCTTCCTTTGTATGTTGATTGAACACTACTCACATTGAGTATTGACTGCCACAGACGATGTTCCTCACTTAACATTATCGGCCTTGTTTATCCTCATCATCATTCCCGTAAACATTGATGTTCATCCAGTTTCTCCTGCCTTATATTTCTTCATCATCTCCATTTTTGTTTCATTCTCACTTGTAAATTAACCACATACAATCATTTCTTTTCTTTTTGCTACTGCCTCTGAGGAACATTTCTTCTAATCATCAGTATGGCCAATCTCAGGAGTTCAGCATTCAGAAATCTAGTCATTCTCCCCTTTCTCTCACATCAGGATACTGATCTAATACTGAAAAAAAAAAAAACCCAACCAAACCCTTTTTTATTTTTCATTTGTTTCCTAGGAAAATAGATACAGTCATCTTGTCTTTTAAGTTGTGAAAATACCTAGGGAGCAACATGAAGGTACGGTTTACAGCTCTCAAGAAAATAATAACGTCTTCATAAAATTAAAACTAAAAGCAGCAGTTATGCCTCAATAGCAAGAGTCTAGGATCTAAAGATAAACATAGCTAAGATAAACACAGGATGCAGAAGAGGAATACAGAAACTGCCTGACGTGGAAGATGATGAAGATTCCTACCAATGGTCATTTAGCGAAATAACACCTTGGGAGGTGGGAAAAAAGAGTTCTAGAGATAAAAGAGAATAAAAACCAAATATTCAGGATACCGTTGACACTCTGGATATCACAAGTTTGCATGTAATATGGAGGTGAAGATCAGTGGAGAATGAGCACAACATGAAATCACGATGGAAAATGTTGAGACAGTCTCAGGTGGAGGAGAGGACTCTTAGCAAAAAGGAAGAAACTCTACCACCAATATTACTTGCTTTGCTTTGAGTGAGAGGTTGGGCTAAATGGCCTCCATGGGTCTCTCTAACCAACACGTCTTTGACTCAAAAAAATTTTTAATGAAATTGTGAAAACATACATTTAGACCTCTTTTTCATCTATATTAGTTCTTCCGTTTTGGTTTGGGTGGGTTGGTTGGTTTTTCTCACAGACTCTTTTATTTCTATCCTCATAGGAAGGACTTATTGGCAGTTTTCTATCAAAATACTTTCTGGCATACGGTTGCTACAAGGAAATATATTTTCAGTGTGACGATAGGGGACTAGTGGAGCATTTTTTTCATTTAGAAATGTCAGAAGAAAAGTTGTCCTTAATTGAGATATCTTCAGTTTATATACAATGAAAAAATTTTATTTTGTGACAACAATCACTACATTAGTGCAGTTAGAGTTTTGGAGCTTACTATTTCTATTCTCCCTGGTGTCTCAAATCCTTCATATGGGCCACATTTCTGTTAATGTATTCCAGCTTCATCTTTGTCTTGTTTCCAGGCATGTACTGGAGACCTTATAAACTTGGTCTATTAGGAGAGATGTAGTTTGGCAAAAAGCCAAGCTCATAAAAGGAAATGCAATTGGGCATCCAAACGAAAATGCCTACTAAGGTTTTATCAAGCAGGTCTTAAGATGGAACATGAAAAAGGTGGGAAAATGATAAAGACAGGGCAGGAAAGAAAAGATCCAGCTCAGAAAAGAAAGGAGAGGTCACCCCACTCATATATGTCAGGGCCAGGGAACAAATTTGCTTGCTATGTCAAGCACAGGCAGTGAAGTTTACTGAAGGCAAGTGAGATACAGTCAGCTGTACTGGGCAAATGCATCAAATTAAACCCTGTGCTTCACAATCCCACGTGGGACAATACCAGTGCCAAGGGGCAGACAGATACTGCTCATTGTAATTTTTAACAAATCTTCCCCACTCAGCACAGGACTTTATTCTGTTGTGTGGAATTTTTACTCATAACTCATTTACGCATGTATTTCTTCCCCATGCTTTCTCTTTTTGTCAAAATTGAAAATGCTAGCATGTTCCTTTGCATTCCTGTAAAAACTTGAGCATTTCAGCTTTCATTTCTGAAAAGTCTCTTGTGCATTAAGGTTGTGAAATGAAGCAAAAATATTTGACTCAAACATACTCCGTACAGTAAATAATGTAGGGGAAAAAAATATTTATTTTAGCCAATAACCTGAACTTTGAAGGCCTGGATAATCGTTCTTGAACACTACAAACAATATTTTATATTAAATGTTACATTCTGTGATTCTAGCTCAGGTTGTTTGCTTAATTTCACCTTTAACTCTGTACTCCTTGATAGACTTCTTGCACTTAGACTTTAAGTCTCTTTCCATTTCAGGTGCTTTCTTAACTCTGAGTGTCTTTGAGCTCACCTTGTTGATTCTTGGACTTCACTGTTCTTTTCAGCCAATGCTATAAATTACACTTCTCTTTCAGATTTTCCCACTATCCTTTGCTGTTATATTCTCCATGGTCACTCCGTCTTGCCCTCTTCCTCATGCTCTAACTCCTTTGGGATGCTATTGTTTTGCTAATCACCCTCTATTTTTTACTGCTTGAGTATAGTACCCTATTCCTGAGGATCCGATCCTCTCATTTGTTTTGAAATTTTGAAGCAACTGAAATTCCTTACAATGAATTTCAGTTGACTCAAAATTAGGTTCATACAAGAAGATGTTATCAAATATATTGTTTAAATGATCATACTGTAGAAAGTAGAGCGATATAAGAGACATTCAAAGAGTATCTGGTGTTTAGATTTACTCTGTTGTGAATGCCTTTAAAACTGAAGATTATGAGTCTTAGTGAGTGAGACTTAAATATACGAGTGAAAGTTTCTTGGTTCTTGGCCTTTGGCAATAATACTGTAGGAATACGCTTAAGCAGCTATAATTATGTAATAACTTGTTCTGTGTGGTATGTGCTAAACTACTATATTGGCAAATTTATATTCTCTTTCCCATGCACTGCTTTTGGAAGTGTTCCAAAGTGGCAGTGACTTTTGTTATTTAATTTCATTTTGCTCAAACCTAACTGCTTTTGAGAAAGTAGCTGCAGTTTTGATAAATGCTCTTTCTAGATGAGTTAATTTCTTAGGCTGATAAAAGTGAATTTAATAAAAAAAAGTAAGCTTCCAGCTAGAGCCCAGATTTCAAAAGATGAGAACATCTACTTTTCCTTCTTTTTTCCTTTTTTTTTTTTTATGAATTAGTTACTTTAAAGACTTTTTTCTAGACTGATTAAGAAGAAAGACTGACAAATTGAACTTCAGATTTACTCTTTCACCAGAGTAAACTGATACAAGAAGCAGGTAATGAGATCAACTCATTATTAGTCACAAAGAGGTTTCTTTGAAATGAAACTTGTCAGACCTACTTATCTGTTTAATAGTCACAAAGACTGATACCAACAAAAGCAGGACACTACAGTTTCTTCCATAAATGCTAAAGCAACGAATGTGTACAGAGCTGCCACTAATTTGATACCTATTTCTGTTCCTATAACTGCATTTCTTACTACTCATTTGCTAACAGTATATTGTATTTTTTTGTAAAGCTACTCTTTGGTGGTGTGGAACTTTCATCTCTCTCCTCTCCAGTAAGTTAAACTTCAGCTTTCGTTTTTCCAGAAGACTGATTGTTTTCTTATGTATTAAAGGTATGATTAGCAAAGAAACAAAATAGTTGCGTTCTCAACACCCCAGTATTCGAACTAATGAGCCAATAGGTTTTTCCTGTGAGCAGACAAAGTGTAGCCATGTTAATGGAATATGCTCATTTACAGAAGAAATTTATGTCTTCACCACTATGAAGATTATAAGATTATATCTAAAGGTGTGGTGTTAGTCACATTATATGATTTTCTCAGGTTCAGTAATACCCACTAATCTTGGTATAGGAGGAAAATGAGCAAGTAAGAATACTATACATAAAATAGAAAGCAAATCAGGAGATAAGAGGATGGAGTGGGAAGAACTAGTTTTTTGGTGATTGTCCACTATAGATACTGATAGTTAAGAAATGCTTTCTTCTGCTGTATACCATTCAGTGCTATAGAAAAGAGATAGAAGGCAGCCAGCAGCTAATGGAAAGAAAGAGGAGTGGTTATACATATTTCTTTACTATAAATCAGCATGGACAGAATCAGCATTCCTCCTCATCCTCTCTCCTCCACACATGAAAGAGGATGTTCACAGCTTGAAGGAAAATTCCAATACAAGCACAAAAAAAGATTCTATCTACCTATGAAGGACAGTAAATATAAATTTTGCATGCAAAATGTCTACTTTTACTAGCTTTTATTGGTTTTGCTCTACCAAAGAATCTATTCTCTCCGTCCCCTAAGAATTTCTCACCTAAAGGAAATTACTCTTAAAAATTAAATAAAATAAATCTGTTTCCCCAGTTTCTCACAGCACTCATACTTCTGCTTTTCAGTGCAGGAAACCATAAGTTTCTTTTGGATTTTACCAAGCTATCACTAAAAGACTGTTAAAGTTCCTCCTCTTGTCCATAAGGTGTAAAAATAAGAGGATCAACTCCATCATGTCAGAGAACTCAGAAAAGCAAGCATTTTCTTCACAAGGTGCACATATTAAATGCTCTTCTAAAAATTAATTTGGTTAGTTGATAGTTAGTTTGATAGTTGACATGGATGTGCTGACCATGAAGAATTTGGGGAGCAAAGGTCTGATGACATAATCAGTCGTGGGGATTTCAGGGTGTCCTTTTGAGAGTGAAAGGTTGCTATTCAGAAAGTCATCTTTACAACAATGAATTAATAAGTCCATCTCATTCCAGTCATAAGAGAAAATCTGACTTGATATCAATAAAAATACCCCTTCCCCCACCCCTTTCCTCCCCCTTTAAAAACAAGTAGTGTGTACTTTTATTTCCATTTTAGTATGAAATAATCTTTGTTTCCCTCCCTGGGATCAGCTGATTTCTCCTTCCTGCATTCTTTGTTACCTATATCTAACAGTACCTTCTTCTCTCTTCTCCTCTCCTTTCCTCTTCCCCTTCAACAAAGTGCTGTGGGCTTTTTTTGTTTCCTTTACCAGTGTTTCAGCCCTGGAAAGCCACATCAATTTCTGCAGTACCCCCAATAAGGAGTCTGTATATGTGGGGAAAGGAAACCCCTTCTTATAGTCTTAAGTCTCACCTTGCCTGTTCCTTACCACTATAAGAAATGTCAAACCTGGCTCTTCAGGTGCTTTCCTTCCAGCGTACACAGATTCACATTTGCTCTATCCCCTCAAATGTGTGCTAAGGCCCTGGCTGCTAAAACAAAGAGCAGTTTTGTGCCAG
The DNA here is from genome assembly GCA_017639245.1 of Myiopsitta monachus. Lineage (NCBI taxonomy): Eukaryota > Metazoa > Chordata > Aves > Psittaciformes > Psittacidae > Myiopsitta > Myiopsitta monachus. The sequence goes on from CM029919.1 coordinate 7,081,761, forward strand.
TAAACCCTTTTGCTCCTTGCAGAAACAACACTGAAGTTGTCTACACTGCTAAGAGAATACTTCAGGGGATTCTGTTCTAATGTACTGTAATTCTTTACAGATTGAAAACATTTTTTAAAACATCTCAAAAATATTTGCATGGTACCAGTATATGAATACAGTTTCAGTGAATTTGAATGAATTTTTACAATTTGGAAATATTTTTACTTCATTTTTTAATTGGAAGAATTAACTGAATTCTGAAATAAAGAGCATTTTCCTGTAAAAAAAAAAAAACACACACAAAAAGAGCTTTTTGTTACATAGAAATTGGAACAGAAAGGCAGTTGCAATGCAAAATTTCTAAGTTCATTTTATGATAAGTCAGTATTTTTACACAAAAGAACGTTCCCCAGACAATTTCTTAAAGGGCTGTAGTCTTTATTAGACTGTGCATGCAATGAAATACATGTTTCTCAGTATTGCACTGCCTTTTAGTTTCAACCCATACATTAGCCCTCAGTGTAGGCAAGTTTAGATGTAGAATTAGTGACTTAGAAGATATTTTGATGGGAGCTTCTTTTGAGGTTTTGAATATATCCTATTTTCAGCACTCTGTGGGACCTTGTTTCCCTAAAAATAAAACTGTCACTACCCAGGTTTATATAGATGTAGGTCAGTCATGGGAGTTCCGTGAGACAGTGGGATAATACAGGTTGGTGAGGTGGACAATGGTCTCCACACTGCAGCAACCTAAAGGTTGTCAAGCTTTTGCAGTCGTTAAAGTAAAAGAAATGTTTGGAAGGGGATAGTGCCATAAGCATTAGGCAAAGGTTGTCCAAGAAAGCTGTGGTCTTCAACTTTGGAGATTGTAAAGCTTGACTCTAAGTGGTCCTGTTTGAGCAGGAGATTGGACAAGATGGCATCCGGAGATCCTCTGCAACCTCAGCTATTTTGTGATTCTGCGATACTTGGAAGGTAATGAAAAGCGGACCAATCCATGGGCCGGGGTTGAATTTGTGGTCTGTGTTGTAAGATGTTGCCACAAAGGAAATAATTTATTTTAAATATAGTGTAGGAGGGGGAGTCAAAAGTGGGATTAAAAAAGAGAGGTGAAATAGATAAAGTGATGGCCTGAGGAAGTCATCTTAATATAACAGAGTGGATAGGGAACAGATTGCAGGGGAAGCTGCCTTGCCTTGATTACAGAAATAACTATGGCAATATACCCTTTCATTGTACATCAGGACAGCAATGGAGAAAATATTTAATGTTCAAATTAACAGAAGAATTTTCTGTACACACATTACAATGACATTTATAACCCAAGCTGATTTATTAATTAGTTACAACCCTATTGTCTCTTTTTAATATCTCTGTAAAGTAACACTGTATATGCGAAGTTGCCTTCTCTCTAATGTATTTTGAAGTTTTGCTCTTTCTAACATGAATAATTGCATAGTGTGGGGTAATACACCCACAGATGTTACTCTGTTAACAGAGATGCACCTTTTTACCCAATTCAGCAGCAATAACTGTTACTGTACGTTTAAAAAAATGATATAAGATTTTAAGTAATAACAAAAAATTGACTTGTTCATTTTTAACACCAGAATGTTAGCAATGACACAAAACTGTTATAGCTGTGTCACCCCTTTGTACTGGAGGCCTGATATGATGCCATGATGAGCTTGCTCTTTTAAGCCTAAGGGCTTAACTTTAGCAGCATATGACAGTTTTCTTATCAGAGCCTGCTTCACAAAGCACAGAAGGAGGAAGGAGTGGACCGGAGACCGTCATATATGGGATGGTGGAGTAATTAAGCAACACTGTTCAAGCATGAAGAGAGCAAACACCGAGGGTTTCACTGTTAGGCTTCTTACATGTTTGCAAACCACACCAGTGTAAAGCTTTTTGCCTTGCAATAAGGGACTCTTCATTTAAAAAAAAAAAAAAAAAAGAGTGCAGTTATTAAACTCAGCATGGAGACAATCTGAAACAGGATCTTCATCAATCAGATTAACTACTTTCCAAGATGAAAGTAGACGAGGCACAGTGTGAGCCTGAGAAGATATTTATCAAAACCCATATTAATAACCACTTTCAGCCTTCTCCTGACAGTTTCATCTTAGCTTCCATGTTTAACATTTGAGTATCATATGTTTTTGTCAGGATGAGGCTGCTAAGAGCATCAATTAATTAATTCCTCTGAAGTATGGTTTGGAAAGGTAATAAAGTAACACTCCCTAAGGCTAGGACCAGTAATGGTAAGCAGCATTCTGATGCTGTGCAATTCGTTACTTCAGAAAGAAATTAAAAGCACAGAATGATTTCCACTTTTAAAAGCAGAATATATTCCATTTTAATAAAATTACTCAGACTGATCCATTTTTTAAAGTAATATTTCCAAAGTAGATAAAAAATGCTGCTTTCTATTTGTCTTATTTTAATAAGAAAAAGAATGCCTCTGGCAAAATAAAAGGCAAAAAAGATGACTGGAATATGTCTCAACATTGTTATTTATTTCTTATCATTAGTATGATTTGCCTTGTTATTTGGGTCTTACTGTTCTGTTCTGGAATTTTCGCTGTGGGGTGAAGGAAGCCTGCTGACAGCTCAGAGAAATTAACCCTCTCCTTGTTTCTAAGCCTGCCACCTTTACACAGGGAACTTTTAAGGTTCTGTAAGTTCCTCATCCTTTCCTCTAGTTAACACCAGTGTGATTCTTGTTTGTTTTATTCTGCAAGAAGAGAGGGTTTTTGTGTTGTAAATGGTGGGGAAAAAAAGCAAGGATAAGGAGCTGTTTGGTGGCATAAGAAAGCATCAAGAGAAATGTTTTTTGGTATTTTTAAAATCATAACCAGATAGTGGTTGAATTTGGACACCTTGTTTTAATTTTGTGAAATGCCATTTTACTTCCACACCCATTTAGTCTCACCACCACAAACAAAGTAATACTTCTATGCAAAAAAAATCTTATATGTATGTTGACAATGGTACATTTTTGATTCTTATGGACAATGTCAGCCTATATTAGTGTGCCTTAATGACTGCATAAGCTAGATCAAAATACTCTGCTCTCCCTTCACTAAATAAATGTATCCACACATTTTCTATGGATGTATTTCAGTTTGGTCTTGTCAAAGAATGAGATCATGGTGGCCATACTCTACTTCCGTGTGTGAAGTGTGTAAATATGTGTCTGTAATACCTTTGCTATCAGTTCTCTTACATAACTTTCAAGTGTTTTGACTATGCTCAGCCAGTTTAGGATAGTTCTGAAGACATTTACGTTCGTGGGAGCTAACTACTTTGCCGGGCAAGAAAGCTAGAGAAGCAGTCAGTCACTGCAGAACCAGCTAAGAATAAGAAACCTGGGTGAACTTTCTTTGGTAAAGATCCACAAGGCAGAGAATTTTTTCCTTCCCTCACAGTAAATGTTCATAAAATCATTCCCAAACCAAAATGTTTCTGATGCCTTTTAATAACTGTTGATTTATGTTGCTATTCTATATGTTGGGACTTCATCTGGACACCACTATTCAGAGACAACAGACCAAGGGAGCCCTGTGTAGCATCATCTCCTTCGCCAGAGAGTGGAGGCCAGAAGTGTGCAAGCTAGACTTCCTCTCAGACTTTCATAATTTCCAAAATAAACTTGTTTCTAAAGAAAATGGATTTTGTTTTTTTTTAAATTTCTGAAGTAGTCAAATAACCATCAAACAAGTTGCATTCTGCATGGTGAAGGTATGATGTTGACCTCTAACTTTCAACAAAATTTTGTTTTTCCTCTTTCCAGGGAGGAACATCTATCTGCTTCATTGTATGCACTGGGAGTGAAAAGAACTCAACCATCCCCTTCCTCAGACGGAAAACAAAATTCTCAGCTCTTAGAGAATCTGGAAGATAAAAAACACATGATGTTTGTATTCAGCTGTAATTTTTTCACTTGTAGTCTAACAGTGCATATGACCAGTCATCAGTAATTACTGGAAATCCATTCTGCAGAGGTCTTATGACACCATCCAGAGAAGCTCAAACTATGTTACAGGGTCTGCAAAGAACTTGCTAAGTCCTGACTCTACTAAACAGAGTAAGCAAGGCATTCAACATGTGCGGCGGGAAAGTCAGACTGGAACAGGTCGCCTCTGGCCAGGAGGGCTCTGTGTGAACTTTTCTGAGCATGGTCAATCTTATGACGTGATGCAGATGTTCCTTGTTCCTAGTCTTCTAAGAGTTATTCCCAAATGGCCAGTGGGTCATTTTCATCAGCTTTTTTTGCAGCCCTTTGAAAGGTACTCATGAGTAAATGCAACAAAGGGGACATAAAAGATGGAAAAGAAGGTTAATTGAATGCAGAATTTTCTTAAAGAAAAAGGTTTGGCCTTCAGTGTAGACAAATTCCATTAACTGTGTTATGAGCTGTTGAATGTTGGTTTTACTCAGGTCTTTTTCTTTATAAACTGCTGTTGCTGAGGATTTATGCTTATTTTGTGAAAATGAAACCTCTAAATTTTTTCAGGTAAAATAAAGAAATAGCCTCCAAATTTACAGCTGGACTATGCTCATACTCAGAGTCAGAAGTGAGGGGCAGACATGAAGGTGTTCTCTGGCCCATTAGATGAACTCATACGAGCCAGATCGAAAGTCCTCTGGGATTCCTCTTGGCTCTGAACCAGGCTCTTCTCTACATAGAACTGTTATGTATGTATTCAAACCTAAACATCTTTTCAAAAATATACAAGTCTGAAGTGATTTTGTTCAAAGTCCTTGTATCATGCTCTTTCCTAAAGTTTTAGGTAGCTGTTAGTGAATTATGGACCATTTTCTGTGTAATGTGAGAGGACTTTAACAGAAGCGTGAGAAGACTGTTTAACAGCAAGCCAGAATCACCAGCTGAGGTCCCTTGATTTGCATTCAGAGGTTACAGAGCATACAGCAAGAAGGAAGATTATGGAACTGAATGATCTTAAGCACAAGCAGGCTGAGTTTATAAGTGCTGTAAAGGAAACTGAGAAAAATCTCAGGAAGCTGGGAGTTGAAATAAAACTAGTTTGCCTTATGTTCTAATTTGGCTTCAGAGAATTAAGGGTTAATATCTTTGATAAAACTCAGAGACTGTGGCTGAACTCTGTGAGCATCAGATCTACTGTTACTGTTTTCCCTACTAGGGTCATTGTTATTGCTGGATAATGAAGGTGTACATCAAAGCAGAAGGATTAATGTGATTTAATACCACTATTTTAATCTGCAATTCTGCAAATGGGATTGATTATTCTGGTGTTTACAGTTACAGAAAGTTAACATTTGGAAATGCACAGCACTGATTGCTAAGTTAAGTAGCGTTAAAGACATCATGCCTACATGTTAAGCTGACTGAAACCCGTGTGACCATGCTGAAAAGTAAATTTTGCTAGGTAGGATCTGTGAGGCACTAAAATTAATATAGTGCTTACAATCAGTAGAAAGCACTGGTGCAGACCAAGAATAGACTCTACACCCTGAATATGGTTAACACCTTAAATGGTTTGTTGTTAAAAAAGCAGCCTACAATTTTTGCTACAGCATCCTGGGAATCTGAGACCTTTTTAAGCAAACATTTTCTTTCATAAAATTTTGCTCTGTGCTCCACAGGTTCACTGGTGACAGGTCAAAAACGTGATCAAAAATGTCTTCACTGTTCCTTCTTCTTTGAAAACATTTCCCTGCTGTTTGCTGACTATCAGTTCCCATTACTTTGTTTTACTCCTAAGCCTGCAGAATGAACTGAAGATCAGCCCAGTGCTGTTAAACACACAAAGACAGACAACAGAAAAAAGAAGAAAATAAAGCATTTCTGCAAGTGTCTTCTACTATTACTAAGATGTTGAGATTGCATGTATATTGCATGACTACATATGTGGGTTGCAGCACATTATTATCTAGTGGAGCCGCAATACTTAAGACACTGATGTGCTTTTATAAGCAAATAATTACTATAAGTCATAATTCCTGAACATAATAATCTAGACTATAATTCTTTAAAAGATCTGAATGGAATTATTGTGGTTAGTTTTTCATCCTGTGGAGGTCCACTGATATTTGGGATTATTTGGGTAACACTGTTTGTGTACTCTTTTAGCAGTAAAATTTTATTAGTGGTGTTTTCAGTCCAGGTCAAATTACAGGGCCTCTTCTGTCTAGGAATCTGTGATGCTCCTCTCTGAGCCTTATCTTTCTGTCTGAGAACCTGATAATTGACAAAAAGGGTAATTTTGATGCACCAAAATGGATTCTTCCTGGTAAACAGCTCTTTCCATATACTGTTTGAAAGCCCAAATCTTAATGAGACACTCAGGGTGGCCATACTTTCAATAAGTATTCTACTTTCCTATTGTCATATTGAAATGCATTCTTGTTACAGACAAGGTTTTGATAACTTCTGGTAATAGCCTAGCACAGCTGGCCCATTGGTCTGGCTCCCACACGTCATCAAGAAAAAAGACTTTTCACTATTTGCATAGAATTGTTTTCAATGTTCATTTCCTTGGGCAGACTTTTAAGTGGAAATGTATGGCTAGGATAACAGGGCTGTAGCTGTGGATCAAGTGGGGCTTTTGGGCAGCATTTTTTTCCCTCTATCAAATTCACATTTCTGCCTTTTATTTTTTTCTATTTACTTTTTCACATAATTACACTGCTCAGGATAGTCTCGTGTGAAGCATCCCTGCTCATGGCAGGGGGGTTGGAACTAGATGATCTTAAGGTCCTTCCCAACCCAAACCATTCTATGATACCATGAACACCACTTGGCCCCACTGCAGTTCTGCATCATGACCCAAAAAGGAAGAAATTTATGAGGTCTGTAATTATATATTGCGCTTATTTTTAATAGCTTGATATGCCTTTTTTACCTTCCTATGGTTTTGAAAGCCCAGATGGAGTTTCTTTATCCTTTTGTTTCTCGTTTGTGTACTGACTGAAGGCAATTGTGCTTGTTGATAACTACATGTGCAGAATAACATAAATCCCTTTTCAAAATGACATAGCTAATGCTCTGCATATACAGGCTTCATATATTCATATATGATTTGGAGAAACATAGAATCATAGAATCATAGAATAGTTAGGGTTGGAAAAGACCTTAAGATCATCTAGTTCCAACCCCCCTGCCATAGGCAGGGACACCTCCAACTAAATCATGCCACCTAAGGCTCTATCCAACCCAGCCTTGAACAATGCCAGCTGCTTACTTTTACCAGTAAATAATGTATGCCCAGGGAGGAATGGAATTTTTTAAAATCAGGAACTTGGGGAAATATTTTCAGTAATGAAACAAAAATAATTTAATTGCAATAACAAACCTAAATCATCCATGAAAGCTATAATTCTCTGGAAAACAATTATTCCATATCACTGATTTTTTTGAGAAAAACTCTCTGGTCATTTCTTGCTATTGATTATGATGGGGGGATAAAATGGAATGTCCCAGGTGGTTATCAGAAATTGTATTCCTCTCAGTTAACGTATTGGAAATAGACTGAACTGTATAACTGTATTTTCAGACAAACTATTGGTCTCTGTTACACAAACTTTAAAGGTAACAGGATATCACTACTGATTCTCCTTCCTGGACACATTTCACCTGAAGGAATTAGTCCATGGTCCTTGGACCCAGAATTATAATGCCATCTGGCAGATATTATGTCAGCACCAAGTTCTTAATGAGATAAGGTTGAGGCAAACATGGATTCAGGGTAAAGAAGAGTTTAATAATCGTTTATTCATCATAGTGAACATTTGCATATACTTTATGTGAATGGTTCTTACAAGAATCTTTTCACCTTCTAGCATTCTTTAAAATATTGTGGCACATATCTCTTTCTAAAACATCATAGTATTTTTATTTCTGTGGGTTTTTTTTTCCTCCATTCAGATTTTTGTCCTCATCTATTGGCATTCAAATTTAGGTTAAAATTATTACATTATGTCACTCATAAATGAACACATTTTAATATCTAATTCAAGTAATAATGAAATACTGAAGATACAACATTCTCCTTTCGAATCAGTTTAAGGTAGTACAGTCATATATTTGAAAATTTGGACCCTCAAGACCAGCTATCCCTTGAATTACTGACTTGGTAAATTGTTATAAGCAGACAAGGACACAGTTTGATTTCCAGGGATGCATATATATGTATATTCACACACACATGAAAGTCAGCAATATGCTCAAACTTAGATGGACTGCCAGTGTAGCATTGCTAAGATACATCAGCTCTTTTACACCATGTCACACAAGGAGCAGTACTATTAGCAACCTGTCTGATTGCTCTCAACTTCTTAGCCATGATGAAGGCTGATGTCAGTCTTCAGTTCTATTTCAGGTGAAACAAAGAGACTCAAACAAAAAGATCTCATGCAGATATATCATATAAACTACCTAATGTAGACGTGGGCATTCTCATTACCCGCATAATGGAAAAGATCTGGTTAAGATTCATCTTGCCTTGGTTATATGTAATGCATCTGCCTATATTTGAGTTGTGTAAACCCCATTACAGTCAATGGACATATAGCCAATACAGTCAATGGCATCTAGAGAGCTGTTCGTCTTGTCAAAAATTTGGTCAGATGAATTGTTCTTTAAACTCCATTAACTGTATTGATTAGCTCTCCAAGACTATAATGGAGTCCGGAGAGTAAGTCTGCTGTAGACAGGCTACATGGTAGACATCTGGAGTAAGAATTTCATGCCCTCTGCTGCTCTTCACTACTACAAAATCTGGTTGAAATACTGGTGACTCTGATGATTCAAAGACTATTCAATACAAGAATAATGTTGTCGTGGTTTAAGCCCCCACCCACGCAGTTTTCTCACTCACTCCTCTCTTTCTTCCCCAGTCCCGGGGGAATGGGGAGGAGAATCAAAAAATGCAACTTCCACAGGTTAAGAACAGTTTAGTAATTAAGGTATAACACAAATCACTACTGCTACCATCAATAATAATGCAAGAGAAATACAAGGGAAAAGAATACAACTGCTCACCAAGCCCGACCCAGCCAGTGCACCCCCCCAGCAGCAAACCCCCCAATGCACCATCACACCCTTCCGGGTCTCTGCTCTCCGTTTTCACATCCTGGACATGACGTGCTGTGGTATGGAACAGCCTCTTTGGTCAGTTTGGGTCAGGTGTCCTCTCTCTGATTCCTCCCAGCTCCCCCTCCTCCCTGGCATAGCATGAGACTCAGAAAGTCCTTGATCAGACCAAAACACTACCAAGCAGTAACTGAAAACACTGGTGTTTTTAGTGCAGTTCCAAGGCCCAAAATCAAAAACACAGTGCTGCACCAGCTACCAAGAAAGAGAAAAATGACTGCTGCTGCTGAACCCATGACAAATGTTCAGGTCACAAGAAACTTCATAGAGGAGTACTACCTTCACGTTGCAGCTCTTGATGCCTAAATATCAAAGAGCATTGGAAGAACAGAACTGATTACTGCTTGCTTTTATGGATTCCTGGAAAGGCCCACAAAAATCCTTTCCGGTTCATAATCTCATGCGGTTGTTCAGGCAAGCATATGTATTCTCAGACTTAAAGAAACTTTGTCTGTTGTCTGAGTGTTTTCTCTGTGTCTTGTTCAGACCAAAGAGCATAGCAATGTTATGAGCTCAGTAGGTCACTCACACAAAGCTGAAGACAAATCCCTTATTGTCCTTCACTGTCGACTTGCCTTTTCCCATTGTGTTGTCTTCATAAATTCTGAGTCTACAGAGCCCAGAGAAATTACTGCAATCACTTAATCAGCCCACCTGACAGGTTTGGCTGTGAGATTTCGCTGAACGATAACTGCTTGAACCTGGATCACATCTTGATTAAAAAACAGCCATTGGTGAAAACTTCATTATGGTTGTCAATAAATAGTTCTAGCTAAAAGTTTCTCCCTTATTTCCCATATGAATTTTGCTAGACTTTGTAGTGATTGAAGTAGTGTGCTAGAACAAAAAGTTCTCTATTATCATGTTTCTCTTCCTGTGGCATGCAGTTATACATGGAGCAAGATAAGCTAGGGCTTTCCTGCCAATTAGATGCATGCAGTAGCTGCCAACATGTAGTGTCTTTTTCCAAGCTGTCTTATTGGTGATGTTTCACATCAGATGACTAATTAAATATTTGTCACAGTGGGGACTTGGGTCTCTATTTCTTGCTTCTCAGTGGAATACAATGAGCGCTAGGTCAGCCTTTAAGTAGCTGCTCCAGTGGATTAGTTATACAGAATGTCACAGAATGTCACCGTGATAAAGAAACGGAATGATAGATCCTCCTTCCTAAGCCAGAATATTCAGCTGGGGTGTAAAATATGCCCTTGCCTGAGTTGGTAAGAAGGACACATAAAGGACTCAGTTTTCAGTGGTGGCAATAACCTCTGAGACAGAATGTGTTGAGATTGAGTCCAACACCAGAAAAAACAGTACAGAATTAAACACACGTAGACCATTGCAACACATATTGATCACAAGAAGAGCTTTTGTGCTATGTGACTTTCTAATATGTTATCTGAATTAAAAAATTGTGGAGGAAGGACATGAAAAGATGCTTTGACATGAAGTTCCTTATTCCTGTGTGTCGTGGTTTAAGCAGTAAATTTCACTTCTCCCTCCTTTCCCGCTCCCCCCCCCCCCCCCGATGGGGGGGAAAATGGAGAGAAGAACCAAAGAAAATGTAACTCCCACGGGCTTGAGATAAGAACAGTCCAGTAACTGAGATACAATACAGATCACTACTGCCACCACCAATAACAATAATAATGACAAAGTAAATACAAAGGGAGAGGATACAACCGTTTCACCGCCCAACCGAGCCGAGAGATCGCGCGCCGCACCAGAGACCGTCCATGTGCCGTGAGATAGACCGCGCGCCGCTCCCCAGACCGCGTGCCGCGAGAGCCCCGCCCCTGAATCCTACCTCCTGGGCATGACGTGCTGTGGTATGGAATAACCTCATTGGTCAGCCCGGGTCAGGCGCCCTGTCTCCCCTCCCCCAGCTTTTCTCTCTTTCCCAGCGTATCATGAGACTCTGCGGGGGGGGAAGCCAAACCCATAGCACTGTGCTAGGTGTCAAAACAGGAGTTGTATAACCCTGCAAAAGACTGGAGAAGAGCTGCAGAGTAAATGAGGGAAAGGATAAAAGAACAACAAAGAAACAGCAGGAGCTTTTGGAAATTTAAATGAAAAAAAAAAAGATGTTTTTTTCTCATTGTTTGCTCTCTTTTGGTAAAAGAGAAAGCAAACAATGAGAGATCATTAATATGTGGTGAAATACCTTGTCAGAGTACAGTTAACCTTTCTGAACCACTGGAGATCTATTCTAGTTGGATAAATTCGAACCATGTATCAAAGCTTAGAGATCAAATAACTAACATTACCATTGAATGTCATTTATAAGCATCACACTTGAGAAGACATTAAAGTCTTTTCATATTTTTGACATTTTGCCCTTTTATCACCGATTTCAAATGTGGGAAAATATACATTTGTATTAGCTGAATCTTATCTAGTTGGTATTTTTTTGGGGGGTATGCTTTACAAATTCTGTTTCTGTTGATTTTACCTTTATTAACATTTTTGCAGTCTCTGCTGTCAGAATCTGAGTAAACCTGGGGCATTATCTGCTTAGTCATTTATATACCTCAAAGTGGAATACCAAAGTTTCATATTAGCATATTTTAGCAATAACTAACTAGTCCCCTGAAACATGGTAATGCTAATAGGCACATTTTAGTTATGTAAAATTGAATATTTTTTTGCTTTTCGTCATCTTATTTGTGACCTGCTAGAACTTCAGACCAATCTGCAGACCTTTCACCATTGGCTCATGAAGACAGTATTTTAAGGTGTAAATGTAGTTATTTTGTGATATTTAAAAATACAAGACTAGGTCTGGCATATGTACAAATATAATCTTTTATACATGCAATAAATTTCAAAACCATTATTTAAAATTTTGATAGAAGAAGAATTTATAACTTTACATCTCTGCAGGTTCTGATGTGAAATTACTGTGGCTGTACAGAACAGCAACAGCAGAATATCAATACTACAAAATACGGTCACAGGCAGTGTTAAAGTGTTGCAACGATGTCTTTGTATGTTTTGTTGACTTTCAGTTCTTCAGACGATGAAGCAGATGTTATGCATTCAAGCAGAATTACACATCTGAAGGTTTAGGTGATATTTACAAGAGATGAGACTTATTTTCCTGTAGCAACTGTAACTGAGAAGATTACTAAAACACTGAGTTGGTGTCAGAAGACTAGCATTTATTCCTTACCTGTATCACTTTGGGCAATTTGTTAATCTCCCAGTGCTTCAATTCCCTGTTCAGAAATAGGGACAATACTACTTCTTACCTTTCAGGTATCTCAGGAGGACACATCAGCTGGGCTCCAGTCCTCCAGGTACAATAAATGCATGCAAGAAAGAGATCACCTATGTTTAGACATCCATCTCTTTCTAGCTCTTAGCTTGTTCATATAACATTTTCTAAGTTGTTAAAAAATCTGTGTAGGTAAATTCCAGTCTTGTCTTTTTGCATACTCATGTACTCAAGTGCCACATCCCCATGCTGCACTGCAAAGCAACACTGAGTAGAGGACAGATTTCTGCTCCTAACTGACTCCAGTCACTTGGTCTCATTCCTGCTTTAGGTGTAAAGTGTTACGGCCAGCTCCTGAACACCATCTATTATCACAAAGACATGTCCACAGCCCCATCAACTGTCAGTAACTTCATTGTCTTATTTGAATTCAGACTCTTAGGAACACTTTATCACTCTGCATTAGTGATATTTTCACCTTCTTGATTGCTGAAAAAGGAAGTGTAAAATCAGATTTCTCTCAAGATTACAGCTAAGACATCTTGGACAGGGGTTCTGTAGACATATGAAGACCAAACAGCAAGTTGTTGCCAAAAGCAAACCATTCTTTCTGATTCATCTGTCTTTAGAGAGAAGAGCTAAAAATCTCTTGAAGATTACATAGCCAAATTAACAGTAGGAAAGACTTCTATGTTCATCTCAGAGAGAATTTTTGTCAGAGGTGTCTTTTGAATGGATTGCAGTAAATTTTGTGTCTAAACCCTAATAAATTTCTCTTCTTTTTTCTTCATATGCTCTATAGTTTGTTTTTTTTAGGTAATGCAGCGGGCATACCAAAGTGCCCTCAAATTACTGCATTGAAAAAAATTACTCCTGTTTGTTATTATTATATCTTCTGCTTAAAATATTTATTCATACATAAATATGGCAAAATTAAAAGCACCACTCAGTCACTGAGGCATGCAGCTGTATCAACAGCAAGTTCTGTGGCTGTGGGCTAGATTGAGGTGTACAGGGGAGCTTCCAGAACCAAGGACTCCCAAGGAAGAGCAGACATCTCCACCAGAAGCTGGCAGCTTTTTTGCTGTTAAGGGGTACTGAGGCACCCATCTACCAGCCCTACAGAGAGTCATAAGAGGTATGCTGCCTTCCGTGAGAAAAGATCCAAGATGCTGGCAAGGGGGTGCCACAACTTGTCAAGATCAGAGACTACTCTCCATCGTTACCCTTTCATGTTGGCATGAATGACATTGCAAGATGGAACCTCTACAGAATCAAAGAAGACTACAAAGCCCAGGAAGTGTAAGAGAAGAGTACTGTTGCCCAAGTAATCTTCTCTTCAGTTTTATTTGTTAGAGGATATGGTGCAGCCAGAAATAGGTGCATAATGAAAATCAAATTCTAGCTTCATGGCTGATGCTGTTGAGAGGGTTTTTGCTTGTTTCACAGCAGGGTAGCCTTTGATTACTATAGCCTGTTAGGGAGGGATGAGATCCATCTGTCTAGACGATGCAAGGGAATCTTTGGCAGCAAACAGGCCAACTTGGTGAAGGGCTTTTAATCTGAAGTTGGAGAGACATCGATTTGATAGGTGGACCACTCGGTGGATACAGAACTGGCTGGCTGGCCACTAGCAAAGAGTTGTGGTCAATGGCTCAATGTCCAGCTGGAGACCAGTAACAAGAGGTGTCCATCAGGGATCAGTGCTGGGACTGATTTTGTTCAACATCTTTGTTGGTGACATGGACAGTGGGATTGAGCGCGCCCTCAGCAAGTTTGCCGATGACACCAAGCTGTGTGGTTCGGTTGATACCCTGGAGGGAAGGAATGCCATCCAGAGGCACTTTGACATGCTTGTGAGGTGGGCTAATGCCAACCTGATGAAGTTTAAGCATGGCAAGTGAAAGGTCCTACAGCTGGGTGGAAGCAATTCCAGGCACAGCTACAGGTTGGGCAGAGAAGAGATTCAGAGCAGCCCTGCGGAGGACTTGGGGGTGTTGGCTGATGAGCAAATGAACATGAGCCAGCAGTGTGTGCTCACAGAACAGAAAGCCAACCATACCCTGGGATGCATCCAAAGGAGCGTGACCAGCAGGTCGAGGGAGGTAATCCTGCCCCTCTACTCTGCTCTTGTGAGACCTCACTTGCAGTATTGTGTGTAGTTCTGGTGTCCTCAACAAAAGAAGGACATGGAACTGTTGGAACATGTCCACAGGAGGGCCACAAGGATGATCAGGGGACTGGAGCACCTCCCGTATGAAGATAGGCTGAGAAAGTTGTGTCTCTTCAGCCTGGAGAAGAGAAGGCTGCATGGAGACCTCATAGCAGCCTTCCAATATCTGAAAGGGGCCTACGGGGATGCTGGGGAGGGACTCTTCATGAGGGACTGTAGTAATAGGACAAGGGGTAATGGGTTCAAACTTCAACGGGGGAAGTTTAGATTGGCTATGGGGAAAAGATTCTTTACTGTAAGGGTGGTGAGGCACTGGAATGGGTTGCCCAGGGAAGTTGTGATTGCTCCATCGCTGTTGGTGTTCAGGGCCGGGCTGGACATAGCCTTGGGAGGCATGGTTTAGTGTGAGGTGTCCCTGCCCATGGCAGGGGGGTTGGAACTAGATGATCTTAAAGTCCTTTCCAATCCTAACTATTCTATGATTCTGTGATTTTCTCAGTGAATCATAGTCCAGCACAGAAGAGGGAAAAGGGCAATAGAGAAGGAAGACAGGAGATGAGAGAGCATGTAAGAAAGGATGATGCTCTGAGATCTGAGAAATCTTAAGTTCTAAGAGTTAATGGACTTTTCCCCAGAATAGTGGGTTAGAGGAAGAAAGCTGGTTTCAGAAGTTTATGTTCCTTCTCACTGCTGTCTTAGGTCTCATACCTCAACAAAAAAGAAAAGATTTTCAGAGCTAGTAGTTCAGCTTAAAGCTGGATGACTGGCTAATAGACCTTTAGAGGCCATGCTCAAGGGGAATTTTTGATAGGTTTTCAGGTTTATTGGTTAATAGTGTAAGAAACGTTATTTCGAATGCTTCTTATTTTATTTTTTATTCAGAATTCACATCTATTAGACATATAAAATTAAAGTTGGAGTATGCTCTTATTTTGAATGAAATAGGTGATGTAGAAAAAAAGTTTTCACCCATGCTTTCTACTTAATTTATGAAATGAAACCTACTAGTAAGTGAAATCTAATTGGCAGAACATGCACACGTAATAGGATTTTCAACACAGCCCTGAAGAATACAGATATTCATAGTTTGTTTTTTCCTTTGTATTTCCTAGTACATTTCTATTGCATTTATGGAGCAAGAGCTCACATCAAAGACTGGTATATTTAGTCTTGTATTAGTGCTTAAAGTTAAAGAGCTCAAATCCAATTAAACTGTAATGGAGCATGCTCATTGCATAAAACCTATAGAAATTAGGAATAAAATTTTGCACTTATGACACTTTTTTTGACATCGGGGACAAATGAATGAACATTCTGGCATAAGACAAAGCTTATAATATTCATATATTATAGAATATGTATTAAACACTATATAGAATATATCATGTACACAAATACTCAATACTTGTATGTATTACAGTATAATATAATTTTCATATATTATGGAATACAGGATGTTCAGCATTAAATCCAGGTAACTGAATATACCTAGGCACGTAGTAGTAAACACCTGCAGAACACCGAGAGCTAGACTGGTCTTAAGAGTAAGAAGCATCACATTTTTATTTACCATCTCTTCTCTTACTATGGTAGCTATAAGGAACGTGACCTACAGCTCTAAGGATCTGAGGAGAACCATATTGCTGCTGCACAAGGATGCTTGAAGACAGTGGGAAATTACTTAGTTCCCTCAGACATCTACACATCTCATGTGTAGTTGGCTGGAAGAGTGGTGTATGCTGGAGTGCCTAGAGGAGTACTGAGAACTAACAGCAATACCATGATATTTCCCTGAAGCAATTTAATTCCAGTGCTGTCCCTGACATTTACCTCTTTAGCACACCTTCCAATGTGGGACAGCATTTTCTGTACCTTAAGATTTAGATATGAATCAATTCTCTGAGCTCAGAGCACACTAAAGTGTTAAGTGTCACAAGGGGAAAAAGGAAAGATTAGCACCTGAATGCATCAAAAGACTCCTGTCCATATATCTGCTTTACTTTACTTCATATAAGCTGAAAAGGCTGAGCTTAAAGGTTCATTTGGTTTTCTAACCAATAGTTTACATGTCCAAATACTCAATGTACAGAATGCAAGTATGGAAAACATTCTTTTGAGAAAGGCCCAGGGAGCTCAATGAAACATAAGCGAATATATGTGCCACTAGCCACAGAAGCTGCAAATCTAGTCTAGAGGATCTGAGAACCGCGGATGGTAGGCAATTAGCTTTTACATCTGAAAGAGTAGGCTATAACATGTACTTGGGAAGACAACTGCAGACTGAGTATCCACTTACAATTACTGTCCACATAACTTATTTAGCAGTAAAATATTGCTAGAAGTAAAATTTTATCCCAGTAGTTTCTCAGGTCATTTAAACAAATTAACGAAGCAGATGTAACAAAGAAAATTATAAACCCAGTTAAGCTGGCTCAATGGCAACAAGAAAACTCATTCATTTGGCACACAATTATTGTTTTGTGACTAAAAGCAAGACTGAGACAGTGTAATAAATATGTACATTATTATGACAGTAGAAAAACTTTCTTTTGTCATGAGCCTTCTTCCCTTTATTGCTTTGTTTTTCTTCTGCTGCTAATGTACTTTATCTCTCATATTAGTTAGGCTCCAGCTCCCTGTTATAATATATCTTGCTCCCAGACACTGTGCTGATAGATGCCCTAGAATTTCAAGAGTAAAATAGTAGATTTATCTCTGAAAAACTCAGAGTCTCAACACATTGCTACGGTGAGGGCAAAGGAGAACTTCTACAATTAATTTCATAGCAGAGTATATTATGAACAGATGTATGCATGTTTAAGTTGCTTGCAACTGTTTTACAGTTTTGGCTGGCAAGCAAGTGTAAACTGCAGAAGGTGATAAATGCTTTCTTTTCATCGACTCTAAGCTGTCTGCCCTTTGAGGCCACCAGGAAGCTAAGCCTGAAGACAGATGAACAGAACAGCATTCAATCTCAGGAAATGATGAAGAGCTGCGTTTCTAGTCGCCATCTGGTGGTTTCCTGTACAACGGCAAGTAATTTGGGAAAGAATCTCTTAATGGCATTTATAATGCCATGAGGTTATTTTTGAGGATTGAACTAAGTGTAATAAATATGGATGCAAACATTTTACTGACTTCCCAAGGTGGCATTTGTGTCACTAGAAATGCAAAATTAGCATCTACTAACTGATCCTAAAGTGCACTTTTGTATTTCCATTTACCATGAAGATGTAGCCCTCACTAGTTGAGAATTTCTCTCCTTGCTCACTCTGTTAATTACTTAGTAGTAACAGAGAAATTGTAGCATATTTACTACTGAGAAAACATACTTTTCTGCCATGCCTTACTTTTGTCATCACACTGTATTGTTTCTGCACATATTGCTTACTTGGTTTTAGCTTCATTTTATGGAGATCTTGTCTTTTAAGTGACTGATTTTTCCAGGTGTTCACATGATTGCTTAAATCACTTGCCTTATATCTGTATTTACCTGTGTGAGTAAGTGTGAATGATGTTTCTCAGCCCTTCACCTTTCATCAGAAAATGTCTCGGAAGCAGAAAGGACATTCTCTGGTGTTGAACAGGACAGCCACATTTCTAGTCTTTAAGCACATAATGAAGCCAAACGGCCACTGAAAATACTTTTTCATACAGTCAGGCTGTCAGGCTGAGATATACAATTAACAAATCAAAGCATAATTCCCAGTTGAAATTTTACTAGACATTCAGACCCTCAGGAAAGATCAAGATCTTGGTATTGAAAAGGGTATGCCATCACTAGTCAGTGAGATGAGGAAGAAACTGGTAAGCCATTGCTAGATTGTTCATTTACAGTCAATATAAGCAGAACAGGCATTCTTTGTGTAGTGGAGAAGTTGTGGAAATCTGCAGAGCCACAAGGAGCTAAGCATCAGGGTTAGGGATGTGGAATAGAATCATAGAATCATAGAACAGTTAGGGTTGGAAAGGACCTTGAACACCGCCAGCGATGGAGCATTCACACCTTCCCTGGGCAACCCATTCCAGTGCCTCACCACCTTTACAGTAAAGAATTTCTTCCCCATAGCCAATCTAAACTTCCCCCGTTGAAGTTTGAACCCATTACCCCTTGTCCTATCACTACAGTCCCTCATGAAGAGCTCCTCCCCAGCATCCCCGTAGGCCCCTTTCAGATATTGGAAGGCTGCTATGAGGTCTCCATGCAGCCTTCTCATCTCCAGGCTGAACAGCCCTAACTTTCTCAGCCTATCTTCATACGGGAGGTGCTCCAGTCTCCTGATCATCCTCGTGGCCCTCCTTTAGCAGTAAGACAGATGTGATAGGTCTGTGTGTCTATCACTCCCCAAACTCGGAGAGTTTAGATAAAGTCTGGATTCAAGGCAAAAGCTACGCAGTGAGAAAATGAGAGGACGATGCTAAGCACCTTAACCAAGTGTAATTTCTTCAGTTATTATCAGTTATGATTTTAGACTGAAAAAGCTTTTTGAACATACTGCCTCCAGCTTCTGTACAAACCTGGTATTGGTACTCTTATGCAGTAAGAATGAATGAACACAGCATCAGAATGTGTACATAAAGGGAATTTTATGGTGTTTCAAGAAAGCATTTGGTGTTTGCAAGCAAAAAAACCCTGACTGTTTCTCGTCCAAATATTTTTGCATATCATTACTACAAGACTTTATCAATGTAAGTAGCGGAGCAATTAAGAAAAAAAATGCATACACGTAATAGAACTGTGTATGTGTTTCTTGACATCTCTTACTACAAATAACAAGAAGCTTTTAAAACCACAGATATTTACAATACAACATTGAAAATCAATCTTTCCTTACCAGGCATTTTGCACACTGTCAATAAACCTCAGGTTTGGTATGGTTTCAGTGGGATGAAGGCATATTATTTGATTTTTATGATTGCTTTTTTGCATCCTAGCATAATTTTCCCTTGAAATAATTTTCAGGCATAATTTATTGAGAGTCTTAATAATCTTTTGCTCTTTCACACTGATTCTAGCAAGGTTTTGACCTGAATCCTCATGTGTTCCACATCATTTCCTTCTGGAGATTACCAGGCCAAGCCAAAGAGTAAATGAGTTGTAAGGTCAAGAGATTCTCACTGTGAAACAACTGCTGAAATCCTGGTAACTATGATTGCATCTTTCTATTACACCTTAATCACTATTTGACAAATTTCAGTCAGAGATTCATAAATCAATGTGACTTATTTTAATTAAGGCAATATGTTGCTTCACTACAAGAATATTAAAAATTCACAGACCCTGAAAACAGTAAAAGTGTCTTAAAAGGATGATAAAATGATGGAGCTTTTATCATGGGTGACTTCTGCAGATATAATATCTGATTTAAGGGAGGATAAAATCATCACCTAATTGTTACAGGAGAGTGAAAGTAAGTTCGGAATTAATTTTTTTTTTAATATCAAATATTTTGAAGCCTTTAGAAATAAAATTAAAGAAATCACAGAGGTGAATTTAGTGACTTTACAAATTTTAATATAGAATATACTCAAAAAACAATGACCAGTGTTCTCTTTAATCATGTTATTACATTGTTAACAGTTGAACGCAGTTTATCTAAATAGTTACATTTCCTTCAGAATAATCTGTTTTGGTGCTGAGGAGTCTAGAAACCAAAGAATCAGATTCAGAACCCCTTACTATACATGTTATTTCTGGCATTTCTACTAACCAAAATCAATGATATCACCTGTTTGGTAGCAGAATTTATCCTAAAAATAGTAGTACAGTTTTTGTCTTTGGATTGGCTTGAAATATTCTTTGTTTATATGGAAAACCAAGGAATAATATATTTTAACCTGCAGAGCTTTAGTGAAGGTAACAAGTTCCCCAACACCATCAAGTTCCACAGCAACAGCAGTGGAGAGGAGAGAGACAAGTCTAATACTTGCAAGCCACTCTAAATGATTAGGTATTCATTTAGCATTCAGATTTGGCAGTGAAAACAGAACAAGTCTGACTCCTACCTCTGCATCATTAGGATGAGACTATGATCACTCTTTCATCACAGTCATTATAGGAAATGTACCTTAAAATATTTACATTCCTTTTGCCAGTCAAAGCTATGCTTTACATTATGACCTCAGAGATAGTTGAATCTTTAATTGTTTTGCAAACCTGACGATCATGCAGGAAATTTTTTTGTTGCTTCCGTCTTGTAGACACAGAGGGTAAATTACAATCTCTACCAAATTCACATAGCTATGCATAGAAATATAAGGAATACAAGGAATGTGTTGTCCAGTAATGCTTCATTTTCCTAGCAGGTTAAACACTAAATTTTCTAGAGATTAATGCAAAGCAACCACCTTCATGAAAACTACTTGTTATATAATAAATGGAGTTGATTCATAGCATAGGAAAATATAAAGATATTACTCAGTTTATTTCACTTAAGACAAACAGATATAAGTATTAACTTCTAAGGTAAAATTCTGTTGACTTTACATCAAGACAAACAAGGGATGTGTTTAATGTTGTCAGACTTCTTGAAAATCAAATGAGCTGGTGAAATAGTTCCACTGACAATATACAATATAATATCAATTTTCATTCAAGCTTGTGGTAATCCATGTTTGTTTTAAAGATTATAGACACAGTTGATATGGGAATCAAAACCCAAGTATAGGTCAGAAGATGATTTAAGTTACTAAACCTTTGTATCTTTCTGTCTATCAAATCCTTCAGTAATATGTGAACTCAAACATCTATAGATTCTAGTACAGCAGTTGAAATTTAACCCTTAAAACAGGGGGCTTAAGATTGACTTGGATATAAATTTAGAAGCAGAGTTTGCACACAGATGTGAATATGATTTTAGTGACCAAAATTCACAGGACATCTCAGTCAAGACTGATCTGGAAACCAAGCATGTAGGGTACAGTTAGAGGAAGATAGTTATTGAAATAAATACGTTGTGCAAAATGACTAAAATTCACCGATGACAGAAATGATAGAGGAGGGAGATAAAGAACAGAGAAACGTGGTGCCTTAGTTACACTAAATTCATAAGCAGAAGACTGATACAGAAGACCTCAGTTCCAAAGGTAAAAATACATGTACCAGGAATTATTTTAGGATTTGCAAATAATGGCCAACAAACACATATGTCCTATGATCCTTACTATCTGAAAGAAAAGCTCCATTCACATTCTCACCCAGGATTCAAACCAAACCCAAAATCTCCTTTTCAGATCTCAAGAAAGCCCAGTTGAATCCATTAAATGATGAAACCTAAAGCATTTCTCCTAACTGTATGTTGATGCTAGATGTATTTTTTTCCTAGGTTCGGCATATATAGATATATTTTTTCTAGATTTGGCATATACTATATTATAAAAGTTTGCCAGCCAAGTTGTAATTATCAAGTCCATTTCATAAAAAGTTTCATGTCTAGCGCAGTACACAATGAAATCTTACTGAGAAGGGTTCAGCACTGCAGTGTTTGGTGAGCGTGGTATCTCACTCTTTGCTACCCTGGGATATGCTTAAATTTCATATGTAACTTGGATCAGAGCTCTAGGCATTTCCCTGCTGAAATGGCTTTGTAAGCACAGGTCTCCTTGAAACTGAGAACGCAGAAAGAAAACCAGTGGCAGGTATTTTCACAATGATTTACAAGTATCTGATAAATGGTATTAGTGCTCTGTTACTGTCACTCTGTGTTTGCCATATTTGCTGTATTATGTTCAGCTAACAAACTGCTGAGAGATTCTGCAGTCAGGAAAAGAAGAACAGTCATTCAGAATTAAATGGGAAAAGAGATGAGAGGCTGAGAGGAGGATTTTGGGGTTGCACAACATTGCACTGCTTTCTTAAGGAACACTAATGATTCTGTGTTCAGAGTTGTCAGCTTTTTTTAGTAACATGTTAAACCTCACTCCCTGGTGCATACCAAAAAGGCTAGCTTTCTGCTAAATGAGAACAATACATTCTTTAAAACTTTACATAAACTGCGCTTACTGTTTAAAGCTGACCAGTCAAGGTGACAATTTGTGATGAGGAGGGCTGAGTAGTGGTGTACTGGAGAAATGTTGGTTTTCAAAGGTCAACAACACTGTGGAATAATAGGAAATAGGAAGGAGAACTAATCTAAATATACTGAAATTAGGCTGACTTTTGTACGTCAAGGCTGTAATGGATTGATCTGATGCTAAATTATACTGTCTGTAGGTCTGAGGTAGATAATGCCTTCCTGGGCTGACTTCAGGAGCCCAGGGAGAGAAATGGTCTTGACTTGTTTTAGAGTTTTAACAATATAGAAAGTTTAGTAAGGAGTAAACCTAGGCACTACATTTTTCTACAGTTTCTCCAGTTGTGAATACTGCAGCCAGCAATGTTGCAGCCAGTGTGGAATCCATATTGTGCATCTAAAAATAATAGTTCAACAAAGTCAGTTGTTATTTAGACAACTGAATGCAGTCTGAGCCAGCCATTTCCCAGATATGGCTTGGAAGGAGATACTGTGCTTGTTGGAGTATAAGATGCAATCACTTCTCCTCGTATAAGGTGCACAATAGAAATATCCTTAAATTCTTGAGTTACTTTTCCTTTTTCCAGATGATAGAGTGCTGCACTATGTCATGATTTCAATGCATAGACACACTGAAATTGCATTGGCTTGCTTTTGCTGCCGTATTTCATACAGCTGTCTAAATTGCTTTCCAGTATCACTCCTGCCTTAACTGTCTAGATTTCTTTCAGCCTGCAAAATTTATGGTTTATGTTATTTTATCCCCATCTAATTGTATCAGCCTGAATTTTTCTTTTTTTTTTTTTTTTTCTTTCTTTCTTTATTTTTTTTTCATCATGTCCTGGCCACATTTCTATATCTTTTACACTGTATTTTTTTTCCTACCGTCTTGCCCTTTCCAGTTCTTTCTTCACATCACAGGCTCAAATTTTTGGTGGAGACAGCAAATTCTTCTACAAAATCATTACCAAGGGTCAAAATTTTAAGCAATTAGTTATGAGGGTTTTTATAATTAATGAGGGCTTGCTGAGAACGCATCATAGAAAAAAGGCTGAGAATGAACAATCCAGAGCTGCTTCAGTACATCTTAACATGTAAATTGTAGAAAAGTGGATCTGTGGGAAAGAGAAAAGCCTGAGAAATAGAAGAAACTTGTCAATGTCATTTATTGAGGAAAAGAGCCCAAGAATTTGAACATGGAGTATGCCCAGAATTTACTTTACTTTAAGTGAATGAAAATATTTTCTAGAGTTTGTTATTTTCTTTGGGTGCTGGGGTTTTTGAAACTCTGTTTAATATTTTGATTAATGAGCTTGGTGATATAGAAAAGTAGAGGTGATACCAATCCAAGCCTTACTAACAGTTTGGGTAACGACAAGACCACTGTATCGTATATGTTCAAGTGTGATAGCAATGAGATAGACCACATCGAGTCCAAGATCACATATGTTGGAATGGATAGCATAACATTTGTTTTCAGCAGAAGTGGTTCATCAATTTAATGTGACGGAAGAAGAGCAAACCTAAATGAACAAAATGGTGGTTAAATATTAGCCATGGAAAAAACCTGGCAGTTTTGCAATACATAATGTGAGATACTTTCAGGAGAAATGTTATTCCAGGCATTATATAGCTGCTTTACAAGGCTGTTAATAGGAGCATAGTTAGAATACAGTAATACTGTGTTAAGCAATCTGTGTTTAAAACAAACGAAGAAAATCCTTTGAGACTGGAACAGGAGCAAAGGAAGACTCCTTGGATAACTAGAGGAAAGGAGGGCTTATCAAATATAAAGAGATTAAAGGGAATTGGTTTGTTCAGCCTGAGAAAATGAAAGTTGAGAAGGATATGATTATTTTCCATAAATACATTCAGGAAATAAATTCAAAGGCATAAAAATTGAAGAATAGTACTTACAGAAAATTAAATGAGTAAAAATGTATAAATTTAAGCCAGAAATTACAAATAGTTCTCTAATCAACAAAGGAAGATTTGGAAGAGCTTACATAGCAGTGGAGGAATCTAAATAGCTTCCAAACTTGATGAAGCTGGTAAGTTCATAGAAGGTGTTTGTAATATGACAGGAATAATTCTAACATAAAAAGCAAACATTTTCTGTGTTGATTTTTTTTCATTAGTCTTGCTTCACTGAAAATGCTTTTTCAATATAGTAGTTGTTTTAACAGAACATGTGAAGTAATTTCTTGTTCCTCATCCAAAGTTGTCCTAAAAAGTTGTTCCGTCATCTCTGGATAGTCAATTATGATCCTAACCAACAATTCCATTAAGATATGGGTGTGTCTGAATATCTCCATTTTGGGTTTTTTGGTAAAAAATATCACTCTTTTGGTTTTTTTATTAATGCCTTTATTCCTTTCTTACTCTTCTGCGTTTCTGCCTTCCCTCAGATCTCATCTGTTACAGGCACAATATTCTTTACTGGCAATCAGACACATAGGTTAATACACCTTTGAAACAGAGAGTACCATGGTCTGGAACTTAATTGTGAGGGAAAATTGAAGGATTTAGGGAACTGTTGCAGGGATATCAGGCAAGCATGAAATAGTATCCATTCCTGTCCTGAACTGTGTTTGCAATTGCCAGAGTACTGGTAATTTATAAGTGCCAGAGATCGAAAGAACTATTTTTAGATCCACAACTAAAAAGAAATTTAAAAGGTAACATGGTAAGTAAGCTATTGCCCATGGAGGGGAGTTAGAACTAGATATGATCTTAAGGTCCTTTCCAGCCCCAACCGTTTTATGATTCTATAATTCTCTACTGGACAAAGTTGAGATGATTATGCAGTGAATAAGACACTCAGATGTACATATACATTAGAGAATATAGGTTAAGAATGCCTAGGTTGCCAGTACCATTGAGGAATCATTTTGGGACCTGTACCTTAACAGTTCCAAAGCATTTTGACCATTAGAGAAATATAAGTACAGGAGTAACATTCAGAGGTAAATGGAGTTTTTTGCATATCCAAATACTGAATATTAACATCTAAGGTCATCCAAGTTCTGCTGATGAAAACCAGACATTAGTTGATTTATATCTTGATTATTTTGGCAAAATTTGTGCTTTTTATTGTAGTAGCTATACTTTGACAATATACAAATATAAAGTCAATATTTTTAGATATTCAGCTATGATGAATATTTTCTTGAGGAAAAACAGAGGGAAGGGAGCAGACACTATTTTACCTAAGAAAAAAATTGCCCCCAACCCAAAAAGGAAGAAACAATAATTGTCTGTTAAACTGATTGAGCAATGAATTCTGATCAGGGGATTCATGAGGACATAGCTGAAATAAGATTGTTTCACCTTTGCTGGACTCATTCTTGGTCTGGGACCTTAATTTGTATTATGGTGTCTTGCTGCGCATGTACTTGGAACGTGAAAACAATATAAGCTTAATACTTCTCTTTAAACACACAAGTCCTTATTTGCAATTCAGTGCGTAAAGGAAAGGGTTGTCATTGTGTTTGAACCTGACACTTTGGTACAATGCAATTTCGAAGAAGAGACTCCTTTCAGACGTGCTGAATAGTCATTTCCCCTATTAGAGTTGACAGTGCTAAATAAAAGGCTTTTACACAAATCTTAATCATGAAAAAACCTTGCAATAATATATAAGGTTATATCCTGTCTATAAAGAAAACAGTTTCTGAGTGGGAAGTGGTAGATTAGATATGCACAATATTGCCTATCATACTTGCACTGAGAATCAGTGCAGTGTTTGCTAACAGAAGGATCCTTGTTTTATTTTTACTGATGCAAATAGTAGTTTTGCTAGTGGTACCACAGTGGCACTGAGATCTGGAGCATCGTTGACAAAAAATATATGGAAAACCAAACAGGTTCACGCAGGCTTCTTTGTTGGGCCTTTGTGTTTTCTTCTGCTGCTCTTTAGAACACATTTTCTTTCATCTGTTAGAAACAGTATAATTTTGCCATTATTAGTATAAATTATGCTTCCATGTCCTTTGAAAGTGTAAAGCTATTTGGAGAGAATGAATATGTCTTTTAACATATGGTAATATGGGCTTTGGAAATCTGAAAGTATTAACTGTTATTGTCTTTACAGCAAACTGTATTGCCTTGAGATAATGTGAAGCTTGGCAGTTTTGCTTTGCAGGGATCCATACAAACATTTGATTTGGCTTTGATACACTCAGAATAGCATCTCCTAGTTTAAATTTGAGGTTTCTATTGTCTTAGTATGATTCCGTCAGAACTCCTAGATGAGTCTCAGGTTTAAATGCCATCTGTGTAAAACTACAAATTTGGTATGTTACAAATGCATCACATGTTTTCTCATGCTCAGAGATATGTGAGCTCCGAAGAATGTTTTGATTAAAAAGAGGAGTTTTACACTTCACAAATTGACTAGAAATTGAAAGACATTTTAGTTTATCTTGTAAATGTTACGTAGATTGTTGTTGTGAGAAGCAAAGGACAAGCTGGTAGAAAACATGGACATGAAATGATTTTTAGCTAAGATTAGAGTTAACACAGATTTTCAAGAGTTTGGGTAAGGTTAGTGACAAAAGAGTCTGAGAAGGATAAAGTGAATACCCACAAATGAACTATCAGAAAGTAAATTAGACAAGACAAGCTAGTTACGTGTGTTGGACATCTCTAATTAAGGATGTCCAGCCTACAGCATCATTGTCCTCATCAATGTGCTGTCACCATCATCATCATCTCCATCCTACCTAACACCAAAGCCTGAGGGATTTTCCATCACACCACTGGGCATCCTACTTCCTTGATTCTTAGATTGCTTTGAGACACAGTGAATATCAGCTGCTATTCCCCAAGGAGCCTATTTAAAAAGCAGAGCACAGGAGGGGTACTCTGTTGTTGGCAGATCTTGTGGCTTACACAGATGGTCTACTGCACTCAGAGCCTACTGCGTCTTTTAAAAGTTGGTTTTATTCCTACATGCAGAAGATTAAAGTAAGAAAGTGTCAATCACAGATGTGCAGATTGCCAAGTCTGACTGTTTTTCAGTTCCTGGGTAGCAACTACTGAGGTATTGAAAATCAAAGAAAAACTAATTGGCAGAGGATGTATTTACACCACGAACATGCAGACCCCAGAAAAAGAATTCTGATGAGTAAAGAGCAGAGATACCCTCACTTCGGATATGAGATGCCAGCTAGCCCATGGCCTACAGGCAGCTATCCTGTGTTCAAGTTAATCATCATCTCAGAGGGTTTTTTTTCACTGAGATGTGGCAGTGTTAAAACACATCTTGGTTGTGTAAACTTATTGGTTCTTTTGAATGCTGCATTAGGGATGCAACACCTTGCGTGCGCAGCGTTGACCTTTATGCACTCCAGCCATCCAGTGTTTCCAGTGTTCCGAGAGTTTATCTGTGTTTATTGTTATTGATACAGAAAACCAAATGCAAATATATATGTGGCAGAGCTGCTAGGTTACACATTTTAAGATTGCCAGTTCTAAGGTATCATTTCCATTTTAATCTGTGATAAGTGAAGACCATATCACCAGGATTTGAAATACAACCCTCAGCCTAGATTAAGAGTAGCTACACAGTTAGTGGTACTTCTGTTTCCAGGGAGCTGTTTTTTAACAACTTAGAGAAAGTCCTCTACTGAAAAAATTTTACATGGGAAAAAGGTTCATGCAGGCAATAAAATCAACACCCTCTGCATCAATTTCAATGTTTTTTTCCCAGATATAAATTAAAAGGTTTTATTTTGATGTTGCTAAGAGCAATTATTTTGATTTATTAGATGACACTTTTACCGTGAATTGTTTTCTAATGTCAAGTACAGTTTAACAGAAAATGAAGAGGTGAACTTTAAGAGAATGTTGGAGCCTTACTGAAGCAGCATTTGTTTGAAGTGAGCACTTGTTTGAATTGAACATTTTTTTTTGAGTATATCCAGGGGGATGAATTTACTATTTTTGTTTATTATATCCAAATTTGAGGCCACAACTAGACCAAACTGTTTATGAGAAATTCTCTTTGACCTGCTCTGCTACTCAAGGAGTAAATAAGTGCTTTAATGGAACATTCACTGCGGAGCCAGTTCTTTCCCTCCTGTCCTTGCAATTTGTACTTAGTCATGTGTAGCCCCACACATATAGGCAGTGTGATGTCAGCAAAAGCAGCTGCCTGATTAAGTGCTGCCCACTGCAGAAACTGAGCCCTGGGCTATGATTTGTGGGGCAATAGTCAACGTAGTGAGATAACTACAGTGTTTTACTGTAACTTGGAGGGCATACAAAACATTTTTAAAGGCAAGGAGAGAAGGAGTATCTGCCTCATTAATATTTACTTGGTAAATTCTTAGAATATATACCCATATACATATTTGATATATCTCATCTTGTTATCTTCAGAATGCTCCTAGTTTGGATAAAGTTCCAACTTCACTCTGGCTTAATAGAGTAAAGATATATTTCAAAACTACAGTGGCATCTGTGAGGTGTTTATTTCTCTTGAACTGATATAAAATCTTCCCAGTGTCATCTAAGACATAAAAAATGGACGGAGTGCCACATACGAAAGAAAAGTACACAGAAACAACTTTTACGTTAGAAACTAGCATTTTGGGTGCTGTTGCTTTAAATATGTGATGCACTTCCACTTTTGCTCAGTAGCAATTGTGATTGTCTGAGAATTAAGGCACAAGATGATGACACTTAATGTTTGCATGTGAGAATTGAATAACTTTCATCATACTGTTTTAGCCTAACTCCCTGGAGCAGGCAATTAGACCCACTGAGCTAAGCAGTGCTGCTGCCTCTTTGTCTCGTGAGGTGTGCTTCAGTGAACTTCCCAGGACAGGAAACAGGGTTAAATCAGACTGATCATTTTTCGCCCTCCTTCAGTTTTATGATTTGTAAGCGGCCAGTGAGGAGGCAGTATAAGAAGACACATATCGCCTCCTGGTAGTGTGCTACTTTATAGTAGACTCATGGACACTGCAGTCATCTGAAGTTGATTCCCAGCTACCTAGGGAGTTGTACTTTCAGAAAATATGGTTCCATTCCAGGTGAAAAATGTTGGCTAGGTCAGGGCTCAGACCCTAGTATGCAGCCATGACAGATGGAGACACACAACTAGGCTGCATCCACTCTGCTGAAGACTCCCTGGCGCTGTTAATAAGGAAAGCAAGTAGATCACGATGACAGTGATGAATTAAGACATCGATTTACACTTGCAAAAAACATGTGAAAATAGGTATCACAATTCATTGTAATTGTGATCAAAATCCTTTATGTTCCAGTGACTTTGGATGGAAGCATTCCAGGATGTTGGTATCACAGAGAAAAAGGAACATATTTCTCTTTCACATACTCCTCAGTAGTGCTAACCACTCAGGTACCTTGTAGCCTTGTATGCAGTTGATTTTTGTTCAATCATCTATCTGCTGAGTTTTGGAGACTTTAAAGTCCTGACTGAATAGTTTATACATACAAACAATCCTCCTGGAATCTGATTTCTGTATCCAGAAGATATGAGTACATGACTTTTTATTTAAAAAAAAAACCAAAACAAACAAACAAACAAAAAAACTTCACAGACTTCTTTGAAAAAATTGTTTGAATAGGTGCCAGAGCTGTGACACAGAGTCACTGCCACCATGATACAGCAGGAGAAGTGCTGCCTGGGTCTTATGGTTCTGCTTTGTCTTTGCTGAGTGTGGCACATGATCTCATGTCAGAATGATCTGAAACAAGGGCTCAAAGGGCCTTTTCTTACTCTTATGAGGTCTACAATAAAACTCATTGATTTCAGCTGGGAATTTTGTTTGCGTATGGCTTGCACTAGCCACCAAAGAAATTAGGAAATCAAAACCATTTACTCTCAGAGAGTGTTGTCCATAATGAAAATACAGGTCTTCAGCATCTCAGTATTTTCCCACTTAATTTGGAGGTTTTACATGTGCAGTATTTAGTAGCATACTTTTTAAAAGAACCCTAAGAACTCCTCTTCTGTTTGTGTATTCATTCAGCCTTCTGTCTGTGAAAATCTACTTGCCTTGAGAAAAAATGTGTAATGGTTTTATATGGGATATGAAATTTCTCTCATAAATGTGATATGATCTAATAATTAATGAATGCCAGAAGACAAGCTAGAAAGCTTAAAGTCTAACTACTTTTGTCTAAGTTATTCTATCGTCTCACTTTCCATCATCTCAGACTTTCAAATAAGTCTAGGGCTTATAACTAAGCAGATATTAAAAGTCCAAATCTCTTTATGTTGAAGCCCTATTTCTCCCTTTACGTCTCTCTGCCCATATAATCTAGCATCAAAATGAGGTGAACGTAATGTAATTTATTTCCACTTTAACGTTCCTTAACAGTATAAGTATGGCATGTAGTGGTATGTGTATTATTTCGGAGTCTTATTGTATATAAATGAAATCTAGGCTAATAATAGTAGTAATAGCAATAATAATAGTAATATATTCATTTGCATATGCTTTTGTATATATTTTTTTCTGACAATTTTTGTGGAACTGAATTGTAGCTAATATCAAGAGTGTAACATTTTTTTCTGGACAATAAAAATGGAAAGGGTCATTTTAGGTTTAATCAAATATTTTGTTTGACAGAAATAGGATTTTTTCTTTTGATTTTAATTTACATTTTTAATTAGGTTGATAAAATAGTTTCTTTAAAAATGTTAAAATATATCGAGTGGATGCCTGACAAGATTTAAAGTGTGCAAAATGGGGCTACTACACCTACTAGAAAATGCGTAGAGGATTCTGAATATTGGCACAACATAGGGTATGTTTTGTGCTTATATACTTGATAGATTGATAATCATTGTTTTTTACTAGAATTAATCTGTCACATGTATCGTCTTCTCTGCTACCACGTATTTTACCTTTGTCCTATTTCTTGAAACATCTATATGTTTTGTTTGTTTCCCCTTTTCCTTCCCAGCTTATCCCCTCTTTCCTATGTGGAAAAGAAACGTCATGCTACATCTGCTGAGTAGACAATGTATAATAAAATGATTAACTTAGGTAAAGGTTGGAAATGTTGCCAATAATAATGTCTTTGGACAAAAATGTAAACCAGCAGTATTCAGGCAGATTTGCAGTTAGCCACATATCTTCGACTTTTTAAGACCATATATAATGCAGCAGTTAATTGCTAACTCATTTCTTGTACAAGAATAGGACAGTGCAAAACACAAAATCATTGAGAGAGTAAGAAAATGCAAGTAATTAATTACAAATGCAGTAGAGAAAAAAAAATGCTACTGATTCTGTAGCCTGATTTCAGTAATATGAAGTCATTAATACAGTTCTGTTTACTAAGTTTTTTCTCCTGAAAAGCTTGGTCTACCTGCAAATTGTTATTCTCTTTGGAAAATGCAATCCAAATCTTCCCTTTTGTGTAAATGCAAAGCCAAATAAAATGCTTTCATATAATTTTAAAAGAGGATATTTATTGCAATTCTAAAATTAAAAATAACCAATTACATAGGTGTTATAACTTTAGTAACACTGGATTATAAAATATATGGACATACTTAGCAAATCAAAGACAAATTTCTTTCTTATTATTCTCTCAGGACTCAAAGAGAAATATTCAGAACCCATTTGGTTGTCTTCCTTTTGAATCATAAATCAGTACTGGAAACAGAAAGAAAGCTGTAGTTCTGTAGTTCTTGTAATCAAAGTACCATTCAGATAAATTAAGAAGCATTGGTTTTATTTTTAAAATACTGTCAAAAGTTTGGTGTGGATATATATATTCCAAATAATGTGAACATAAACCTAAGATGAAGAAAATATAAAATGGTGCATACAAACTATATTTAGAATAATCCTAATGTAATTCTCAGTTGCTGAATTGATTTGATCTCCTTATCATGGGGAGAAATTGGACTCTGAGATATTATCAACAGCTTCTAACTCCAATTTGATTATTGCTATAATCCTGACAGTGATGGATTCTGAGTAATTATCTCAGGAGTAGAATTAGATTAAAAAACAATATTCCAGATTATAGAAGACTCCAGTCCATTCTTGTAATTAGTTCCGTCTTAGAATGCATGATGCTATCACATTTGAATAATTTAGAGGGAATTATTTGCAAGCAGCCTGTTTGACTACACTTTAATAGGAAATAATAAAACCCATAATATTTTTAGAAATGTTGCATTGTAAATTAGCAGCCTCACTGCAGTAAAGTTTATTTTGCCAATGTTTTCAGTTTGCCATGTTGGTCCTAAAATATTACTGGGTACCAACCAAAAGCCCAGTGCTACAATAATCAGTGATCATGCATTCATAATGATGATTTATGATTACTGATGGTGTCATTATCATCATAATTATAGACTATGAATTATTTTTTCACCATTGACAACTAAATAATTTTCAACTGTAGTCTTTTCCTTTGTGAAATTTCCCTGCAGATAATGGCCATAAAGAATAGACTTGTGAGAATAAATGCAAATTAAAAAAAGAGTATATATTTGAAGTTCTTGAGCAATATTCATTTACCATTTTCATTAATTCCATTCATAGAAGTGATGTCCTGGACCAAAAAATGCGAAGCTTTTGACATTCTGTCCCATAACAGTTTCATAGGCAAGATCAGAAAGTGTGGGTTAGAGGAGTGAAGTGAGTTGAGAACTGACTGAATGGCAGAGCTCAGGGGGTTGTGATCATCGGTGCGTGGTCTAGTTGGAGGCCTGCAGCTAATGGTATTCCTCAGGGGTCAGTATAGGATCCAGTCTTGTTCAACTTATTCATCACCTGGATAAAGGGACAGAGTGTGCCTTCAACAAATTTGCTGATGATACAAAACAGGCAGGAGTGGTTGTTACACCTGAAGGCTGTGCTGTCATTCAGTGAGACCTGGACAGGCTAAAGATGTTGGGTGGATAGAAACTAATGAAGTTCAACAAAGGCAAGTATAAGGCCCTGAACCTCGGGAGGAATAACCCCATGCCCCAGTACAGGTTAGGGGATGACATGCTGGAAGGCAGCTCTGTAAAGAAGGTCCTGGGAGTCCTGGTGGACAACAAGTTAACCAAGAGCCAGCAATGTGCCCTTAGGGTCAAGAAGGCTAATGGTATCCTGGGATGCATTAGGAAGACTGACCCGCAGGTCAAGAGAGTTGATCCTCCCTCTCTACTCTGTTCTGGTGAAGCCACATCTGGAGTACTGTGTCCAGTTCTGGGCTTCCCAGTTTAAGAAAGATAAGGAACCACTGGAAGGGGTCTAGTGGAGTTCTACAAACACGATTAGGGGACTGGGCCACCTCTCTTATGAAGAAAGGCTGAGAGAACTGTGCCTGTTTATCCTGCAGAAGAGATGACTGAGAGGGGATCTTATTAATGCATACAAATATCTCAAGGGCAGATGTCAAGACAGTGGGGCCAGACCCTTTCCAGTGGTGCCCAGCAACAAGCACAAAGTCAAACATAGGAAGCTCAATCTCAATATGAGGGAGAGCTATGTTATTTTCAGGGTAATGGAACACTGGAACAGACTGCCCAGAAAATTGTAGAGTCTCCGCTGGAGATACTCAAAACCTGCCTAGACATGTTCCGATGTAACTTGCTCTAGGTGAGCCTGCTTTAGCAGGAGGGGTGGATAGATGATCTCCAGAGACCATCTTCCAATGGATCTCTCTTCCAACCCCAACTATTTTGTGATCCTGTGATATAAAACTTCTGTTTACTGTACTTTCTATCACTGGGAAACTAACAGCAGATAATGGATGATGAAAACAGTCATCTGTTATAAAACATGGGTAGAAAATTGTTCTTTTCTTGTACCTTTGATTTTCCCACAGGGATTTTGTATACTTTGCCTTTAGAAAAAAGGTGATCCGTTCTTGTTTCTTGAAAATTCTTTGGAATAAAAATACACTGATGTATTTAGGATAGGCACTTGAAAGCAGTAGATAAGGTTACTAGAACAACTTTTTCATGACATCCCATTTTTATACCTCTAGAACATGAGTAGCTGTGCATTTGAGCCTTCCCTTATATTTTTGTTATGCACTTTAATGGTTTTTTTTCTGATTATGGTAACACGCTTTCTTTTTCTACAGCACTTCAAAATTAACAAGTTCTTTATAGTACATACGTTGGCTCTGCATTAATATTATTCTGAATGCAAAAAAGATTGCTGTGGGTCTCATGTAACTTCTCCTGTCTTCTTTGATAATGTTGAATGAGAAAATCCAGGAGCTGAAAGTTTGCGTTTTTTAATCACTTCAAAGTTTATAAAGTTGTATTACTCCCTTCACTGTCACATTATTTTTGTCACTCTGTTTTTACCAACAGTATTAAAACTATCAGTTATTTTGATTATATCAAGAACAATTTTTATATTAATAATATTGATTAGAAGGGGTAGAGAATGCAAGTCCTTAGAATAGCTGAACTTTAAGGCTTTAGCCTAAAAGGATATTTCTAGTTGAAAGTTTACGCCTAATTGATTTACATTGTTCTTAATACTGTTTTTGACAGTGTTGGTTATGTCAGGCTCCACTTAAACACTGCCTGTGGCTAAACAGAATTTATTGCATTTGGTATTTTTATATGAGGCTTACTAGGTTATTGAAGACTTCAGCCATGAAAACACTGCAGAAACTTACCAACAGTAACTGAGGACACAGGTGAGTTTGACCCATCAGTAACTGCAGCTTCAGAAGCTATTTAGCGATTACATGGATCAACCATGTCTTTCTAAGGTATTTAAGGTATTCTGCTGATGGTTATGGACTTCCAATCTAATTAAGATGCTTATTTTATTTTAGAAAAGCACAAGATTTAAAGAGTAAAGGAAAGAAAGAGCTGGGGCTGTGTCCTAGAAACCATCATTATAATTGTCCAGAATAAATCTGTAACTGCTACAGCATGATCCAGAACATACTTTTGGACTATAGGAGACTTAATTTTTTTTACACTGAGAACCACATAAACAAAGGGTAGATTAGTGGCCTTCCAATCTGATAACATCAAGCATGATTTGTTCTTATACTTTCGATGGGATTTGATTCAGTTTTGATCTCACCTACAGATGTGAGCTTCAATGGTTACACAGGGAGAACTAATCACAACTATTCCTGCTCTTGAATGAACTAATGAGCACCCCAGTGAGCATGCTTATCATCTAGCAACACAGAGGCTGGGGCACATGGCTCAAATGGACAATGTTTGAATGTTCAAGCTATATGCTGAACTAGAGTGTAGGAAGAGCCTGGTTGACCATGATAATTCATTGAGGACATCCTAAAAGTTTTAATTATTTGCAAACTATTAAAATCTTTTATCTGCAAACAGATGTGAGGGAAGCCTTGTGACAAAAAAAACCCTTACCAGAGTTTGACTTGAAAAGTTACCGGTTCACCTAGCATAGCCTATATTGAAACCACATCTATTAAAATATTTTCTTCCTGCTGTTGAAGGTCACTGACAAAAAAGAACCACTTAGGTAAAAATCAGAACCATCAGTTACTTGTGAATTGGGTTGCTCCTCTAAATCCTTTGAAAGCCACCCTGAGTGTCATGCTATTGTTTGTGTGACATTCTCGTGTGCTAAGTGAGTTTCATGCTTCTGTCCTGTGTCTTTGGCCTTGGTACAGAGCATTTGACCTAGGTTAGGCAGTGAGTAGAAACACAACCTCAT
The DNA here is from genome assembly GCA_017639245.1 of Myiopsitta monachus. Lineage (NCBI taxonomy): Eukaryota > Metazoa > Chordata > Aves > Psittaciformes > Psittacidae > Myiopsitta > Myiopsitta monachus. The sequence continues at coordinate 7,117,945 of CM029919.1, forward strand.
CACTGAGTGGGTGATGAAAGAGTGAGAATATATATTAAAAAATCCTTCTTTCATCCTCTTCATATGATAGCATCAACAGTTGAGCTGGCATGTATGTTGGAGCCTGTCTATTGCTAACACTGATCACCAGCAAAGTACAGGTAATTCCCTTGGGTAAAGGGATTGACAGGGAATGATTTATGGCCTACAGAGTTGTTTGTACCACAGTGACGCCCAGTGCTTCTCCTGAGGTGACACCATACTGTGGTTTTCTTAGCTGTATGCTCTGTCACTAGCTCAGGGATATTCCTCTATTTGCAGACCAACCCCTGTTCATTTGCTTCTCATGCGCAGGGCTCAACTGTAGCAGACACCTTTATCCAAGGAAGAATGCCACCTCATTCTCTCCAGATGTGAATGACAGTCTAGCAGTTTGACTGTAAATTTCCACGAGATAAATGCTTCTCAGATTTCAAGCTGCTTTTAAAAAATGCTATTCTTCTGCTGTTTGAGTGTAACAATCCATATAGCTCTTCTTCCCTGTTATTTAATAGTATAGCAATTGATAAAACAGCTATATTCCCTACATTCACTCTTGTGTTTTTTCTAAGTGGAAGGGTTTTTTACATCATTAAGGCAAATAAATCTGATAAGCCTCCTTCTACTGTTACGAAAGACACTGAAATGGTTAAGCTCCGACTCCTTTTCAAATTTGCTGTTCCCTGGTAAAAATGCAAGCATGTTCAGGATGTTTATTTTTAGTGAATATCAAACTAAACACCTGTAAGAAGTGCCAAATTGTCTATTCTTTTATGTTGCTGAGTGCATAGAAACAGCACTGGGATAACTCTTTCAATATTAAAGTGGTATATTTTGTTTTCTCCAAAGGACAAAAAAGGCATGATTTTCCTATATTGATTACTTTTTCCCATCTCTTATAACAACACATACACTTTGACCATCAATGTCACTAACACCTCTGAATCTTTTTGTAAGTAAATTGCTATCTCTTTATAAAATAGTTTTCTTATCTTTGTTAGTTCATCTTCATTATAACTAAACCTAATTCACTCTCTTCTAAAAGATTTGTTTTCTGTGAGTACTAATGGAAATATTGAAATATTTCCTTTGGAAAATAAAGATGCTACAAAATCTACATTTTTAAATCTGGTTAACATTTTTTTCTTCAATGCCATTTTAGCAAATGTAGAATGTAGACACACAACACCTTAATTTTCAAAGACAGTCATATAAGAGAGAGCTGAACAAAAAAGAGCCCTCTGCATGCACCACAATTCTTTTCTTGCTGCAGCCATTTCTGATACACTTAGGTGATACATCCATCCTCATTAGCTGTTGTTCTTCTTTATGGGCAGACTATCTTGAACAATCAGCTATATGAGAGCTTACACGGGATAAAAAATAACCTACCTTTGTTCCTCTAGAACCTTCTACATGGTTTATTGTCCCTTTTACCAGTTAGTGCCATCTTTTCCAAATCATTAGAGACTTAATATTTAAATTCCTGTGTGTTCATATATGCAAGAGTACGTTAAATTATATTTTGCATGCAGAAAAAAATTGTTACATATGGAGACTAAGATATGTTCTTATCTACTTTATCTAGCTGCCAAAATATTTTTTACACAGTGAATTCAATAAAATGTAAGTATTCTATAATCAAAACCTAAATATAATATTAATACTATATTCTCCATATTACAATCCACCTTGATGGAAGAGATATCTTTCTATAATGTATATCAATTAGTTATAAAGCTTTCTACAATTATTTTCTGCATTGCTTTATATGTATATGTGAAATTTAGCACCAAAAAACAGTTCTGAAGAAATCTTTCAAGTATATGTGTGAAGAAACCATTAGCATTAAACATGCTCAGGTATTTGGTTTAATTAAAGATTCATTTTTAAGTTCATTTATTTTCAGTCTCATTGCCATTATTGTAAATTATCATAGTTTCATGCCTGAATACTTGACATGGCTAAAGAGATCAATCAGCAAACAAGCAAAACTATAAGATGAATTTCAAGAAAAGGTGTACTACTCTTTGACACATATATTTGGAATTACTATTTATTTCCAAAACCAGAGCTACTTGCAATGCATATGTGGTTTTTTTCTGCTATATCTAATTTTCCTAAAACTAAGCTTAATTCTCCTACACCTGTTTTATTCTTTGTAGGAGAGATCTTATTTCTTCTTATATTTTGAGGAAGTATCTTTCTTCTGCTTTTTGTATTTTGGGCATTGGAGTAGAAAATGGCTTTCAGTTTTGATCTCTACTCTGTTGCATCATTTGTAGAGTCAGTCTTGCATAGGTTTCTAGCGCATTCTGTATAATTTCTGGTTTCTATTCCTAATCTGTGGTAATAGACTGTGTATTTTGCTAGGGGAAAACATCTACATATATAACAAACATTGCTATAGAAAATTTGCCTGCAGATTTCTCTTCATTCCCACAACCCAGGCTTTTAATAAAATGAACAGAATGTATATGAAAACTGCTGCATTTCTGTCTATGTATGGTTGCATAGCTCATATCAAATTAATCTCATGAATACACATGAAGTTTCAACATGGCAAGGTTTTACCAACACTCTTTTCTTCAGTTTGCTTTAATGTCTAATTAGAATTCACATCAGGAAAGATGTTTTATTTGTCCTTTTTTAGGATGCTCATTTAGCATAAGTACAAGACTACTACATAAATACAAGTGACTGTGTATGTCCGTTTTTATTCAACAAAGTGATTTTGCATATTGCTACTGGTATACTACTCCTGAGGAATACAGTACAGAGATAGCTCTAGTGAGCCATTTTTAAGTTAATTAGCATGTCACTGGGAGCTGTCTACGCACAGTAGCAGAGAACACCACAAAGACTAAACTACCCTTCTTAGGCAGTTTTTCAGTAGATTAGGCTTCACTTGAACTGAACTCTGTGCTGTTTCAGCTAGTCTGCTCCTACATGTCTCAGCAAGCGTATGAAAATCTAGTTCAGATTTCTGTAGTTTGCGATGTAGAGGTGCTGAAAATGCCTCCGACTAGCTCTTGGTCATTCATAAGAGAAGTTGTCTGTAGTCCCACACAAGTTTTATTCTGAAAACTTGGATAAAGAAAATAACAAAAGCAAATGCTTCCACTAAATTAGTATTATACACCTCATAATTTACATCTCTCCTTGTGAAAACTCTCATGTTGATTAACTTCAAACATCTGAGGACCAGGTAATATCTGATAGTTTGAAAGGAACAGATCGTTTTAGTAAATAAGAAGTCAAAAATCGTACCTGTACAGATACATTCCCTTTCTATATGAAGCTCCTACGACAGTGTCCTGCTCTGCATGCCACAGATGTGAAGGAAGAAGGACTGTGGGACAGCACATTTAAGCCAATTAATTTGTGCAGTTCTGTGTTTCTTATACTGCTAACTTAGTAGAATCTAATTCCTTGGTTTCTTGATTATTATTGATGTAGTAATGTTAGCTCAAGTGCCTAATTTACACCAGAACCAGTGCTAGTTCAACAGGGGTCATCAGTTGTCATTTTCTTCCTTACAGCTCTTCCCAAACCCTTCCTTAAGGAATGCATGGAAGATAGTGAAAACCAAGCCTAACTTCATAGTAGTAAGAATGATTTGACGTATATCATCAAGAAGTGCCTCCCTGAAGAAGGCGCATTCTCCTGTTTTCTAGCTCACAGAATACTTACAATACTTAGGGTTTCATAGGAAATGAAATTACATAAACTAATTTTATGTGATCTGTTACAATGAATTTGGCTACGGCTAAGGCATATGAAAATTCCTAGGGTACTACTATTCTTTTGCCAGTAATGATGTTGGCCAAGTTCCAGGCTTTAATGTTTTCTCTTGAGCTTAATAAACTCATAAAAATATCCGCAGTAAATATTTTCTAACTCTTTTTAGTGATCTTGGACTTGAATGTATACACACTGGTCTTACAGTGTTAGCATTGTGCAAGTTTCAAACCTTTTAATAATCATTAACTCTGTTATCAAGATACTTTCTAATTTATTTTCTTTTGTCCTGGTAAATCTAATTTCTGGTGTAGGTAAATGTTCATTGATTTCATTTGTACAGGCCATGCTTAAGTAATTGTTTAACATCCTATCTATTTTCTTATCCTGTCTCTCTAATTCTGGGCCAATCACTCTTCCAAAGATGACTTTTCCTCCTTTACCAATTTTACCACAGAAGTGAACAGGACATTCTTAGTCCTTTATGTGAGAGTTTTTTCTAGTACCACCCTTTATTATACCTCCTTTTACAGGAGATGTCTTTATTTTTATGTGTGACTCTGTTCCCATGCAATTGTCTGAAATTACCCCACTAAAAAATGCAGACATGAATATTGTGTGTTTTTCAAGGAAAGAGAAAATTTGATTCAACTCATAGTTAGAAATATTTCATAAACTATCCTGGAAAGTATGAAGAAAGCCTTCTTGCCTCTTACATGATTCCTGGATTCTGGATTAATCTTTTCTAGCACCTTAATATTTATTGATAATGTCTTTTCACATTGGCTGGCTCTGAAGAATTAAATATGAAAATATATAATAGGGTAGCCCTGCTGCATTTATTTTATAGCAATCAATTAACTTGACTCTGTGACCACATTTTAAGTTTTCTGCATTTCAGAGATTTTTGTATCAGGGCTACAGAATCTTAGTCTCGAAACTGTGAAAGCTACAGCTAACTCCAGGTTCCAATAGATACCCCTTATTTTGGGGGCAACAGTTGGGGTATTTGACAACAAAGAGAAGTGACACACAAAATATGGTTATGAAATAATAACATTGCCAGTACTATTAGTGTGAAGCAGTTGGAACCATTGAACAATTAACACCACTGGTATTTATATATTCTCGTCAATGTTTCAATGTTAATTCCTCCCTGCAATGAATGAGACAGCTCATATTATTCAACTTTGTTTTGCTATTATACTTGATAACTTTTGACACTCCATTCTTTGAAAAGATGCCTTTCCAGTCCAAAAAGACTTCAATAATCTTAAACAGAAATAAAAACAGATGCCCCCAAACAAGTTTTGATTTTTGATGTCATAATTCTAAATCAGCTTAATTATGAACTTTATGGTGGTTACAAGATGAAAAGCCTATATTTCCTTTGCATTTAGTTTTATTTTTTATCATTCATCTAAAAGAAGTTATTTGAATTTTTCCTTTACAAATAGTTTTTACCTGTTTCATTAGTGGATATTTGCTTTTAAAGCAGAAATTGCTATTGCAATGAATGTTAATGCATCTTTGTTTCATTCTCACTAAAATGTCTAATAAACTACAGAGGTTTTTCACAGACACAACATTGTAAAATGGGATAAAACAGTAGGGAGCAGAGTTTGTGCTGTCCTTTCCCAGGCCTCTGTGTTTTGCGTCTCAGTAAACTCAGTATCCAGAAAATCACTTTAGGAAATACCAGTTTTCCATTCTGTTCTATTACATGCATCTGCCTAATGCGATTGCTCATGTGCTGGTTTTAAGGATTTTTTTGATGTGTGTGTTTTTCAGTAAGTGACAAAACTTCACATCATAAGGTGCAAGAATTTCAATCAGGCTGAGACTGGTAGGAAGGGGATCAAAAACAGAGCACTGGAGATAGATAGCTACAGAACAAACTCTTAGGAAAAGAATATAAACCAAAGATGTCCAGGAACTCAGAGTCCCTCTCTTCCGATTTCAGAAATTCTGGAAATACTATTTCTTCATTAATCCTTCAAAAATAATAACATAGCAGTGTAAGAAGGGTGGGATAAATGCAGAAAAAATATTTGACTCTGAAGTGTTTCTTAGATGAGGAGGCTGTTTGTATGAGATATTGAGACCTAAGGATCCAGTACTGTAAGAGTAATAAACGTTACAAGACTTGAACTTTGCTAACAAATGGTCCCATTTGTGACTTCTTGTAAACAGATTGGATCTGATGAATTCCTTACTGTGCCATTAGGGATATGGGCTGCTCACTGTTATGCTTCATTTTTTCTAATGAGAAGATAAAAAAGGTCTATTCTGGAGTAAGAAGGCATATATTTCATGAAAACAAAGTATCTTACAGATACCTTTTGGTGAACTCTCAGTGAACCATAGGCCAATGTTTGCCTATGATGCTTTTGTCCATGATTTTCCTGGTCTCCATGACATCCAGCTCCCAGGTCTGGAATGGCCTTGTTATGTGGACTGTCTTTGGTCTGAGTGCATACAGAAAAAGAACCCGAGATTTGCTGAAAGAAGGTTTGGGAAGTTTCAGCTGTTTGAAGATGGAATGGTTTGCGCTTCTAGGTTGTCTGCCTTTTGCTTTTGTAGCCACTGAGTCCCAGAGTAGATATGGTTTAAGTTACTGCCCAGCACCTCATCCTAATACTGAGGGCCTGGCAGGTCTTTCTCAATGAGGGTACTGTTTGATGCTGCTAGGTCCTATGACCACCACTGAAGGATTATCACAACACCGAGGCACTATTTTAACTTCTTGGGAGGAAGGGACCATGGCAAATTAAGAAGCCCAGGCTTCTTTTTTTCTTTTTTTTTTTTTTTTCCCAAGAAAAAAAGAATCTGTTTCTCTGAATTTAAAATCAAAACAAAACAAGAAAAAAAAAAGCCACAACAAAACAGCAAAATAAAAAACCCACAAAACTCCACCTGTTCACTTTGGACAGAAAACAATCAAACTAAGTTTACATTCTCAGTTGAAGTGAAAGGCTTATTTGAAAAGTTGGAACCTTTGCAAAAATGAAAATGTAATATTCTGATAAATTCTGTGCATGGCTGTAGTTATTTTGGTTTTCATTTGGTACTGCCCCAAGTCATACTATTGCTGAAGCAATTATCTGTCTTTGGTGGAAACAACTCAGCCTGGGAACAACCCTGTAAAGCACAATGGGATACTTATGTGAACTACAGTCTGTTTGCTTGCACTCTTGTAGATGCAGTTTGGTTTTCTGGGTCAGTGTAGAAGAATGGCTGAGTAGTTACTAAAGGTGCACTGCAACAGCACTTTGCTGTTAGTGTGAACCACTTGAGCTAACCCTGCTATGCTTTTTGATATTTTGGTGAATTAATACAGCTTTTCATCTCTTCTATAATAACAGCCATTGATAAAAGCCAAGTAAGAGTTGTGAGCCATGTAAGAGGCACATATTAACGACAGCAGAAAAGATTTTCTAATACCTCAAGTGACTGACACTAGCTCTTTTCCTGATGACTACCTAACCTCAAAGAAGGAAAACATGTAGTTGAAATATAGCCATGTAAAATCCTACAGAAGCTCTTTAAGAGCAGTACTGGGAGCAAAAGGAGGTATCCAACTAAAACTGCAATGAAAAAAACCAGACAAGACATAGCAGTTAGATGGAGTATTTTTCCTTGAGTTTAGGTTTAATGCTTTTCCTTTTGTAAGGAAAAAAAATAGGCACTTGATTTTGTTTTGTTTTGGTTGTTTTGGTTGGTTGGTTTTGGTTTGGTTTGGGTTTTTTATTTTTTATTAGTTAATTGCTTTTTCTATGGATTTATTAGACCTTGATTCACATGACTCCAGAATGAAAAGGAGACCTGACGCTGACTGTCAGCTAGGTCTAGATGTCTCAGACCTAGCACAGAGTAAGTTGAATGTGCTTGGCAGCTCTGACATAGTAGATTAACAGAGCCATTGGAGTCCAGACTCACTGCACATGCAATACCGACTCTTCTGGCTGTACAGGGTGACATACCATGCATGTAACTTTAAGGCTTTGCTCATATAAGTTATTCTTCTATGTTGTTTACTTCCTGGAGCTGGATGAGAAGCTCAGAAATCCCAGGCCTGTTAAAATTATCCTAATACTACCCATGTATGTTTTTATAAATAGCATTAACAAATGTTAGCATGCACCCAAAAGGTGACATAAAAGTTGCCCATGGAAGAGCTAAAAACATAAAGCAGGCAGCTTTCAGGAGCTGGTACTAGCTGGTACTGTTAGGTACTAGAATTTTATCTTCAGGATGCCCATAAGAAATGAGAATGGCTCTGTTTTGTTTTGTTTTCTGGTAGTGAAATGTTTGATTCATGCTATTGTGTTTTGGGTGGCTAGTGAAGCCATTTCCCGAGCAGGAATTGCTTCCAGTTTATGGTAGGCATTTCAATTAAACCTAAGTTGAATTGAGTTGTCAGTAAAATTGGATGTTACTTTTTTTAGTTCACCTCTGGACAATTAAATGTTATTGCTTCAAACACAGTATGCTTTGGCTACTGTTAGGTGCTTATAGCTAAGATACGTAAACAGAATAGACCAAGAAAGTCCCTGGTGTAATTTACTGGAATTCAGCACTGTCACACAAGGAGTGAATTTGGCTCAATGTTTTGGCATTAGCAGTAAAGATCCTTTCTGCAGTTTGCCCTCAGTCCAGGAAGTGTGTTCAGAAAGTTTTCTATTTTTATTTCTCTTTTGATGGTCACATTAACTCTTATTACATTATTGGTACTTACCTCACTGGAGTGTCTGTGGGTTTTCTTTATAGGCAAAGCTTTTCCCTTTTAAGAAGGGCTTTCTACTCAGGACTCTCCATTCCAATTAGTTCCATCTGCATGTTCATCCCTGCACCACAACTTTGATAGGGCACTTATCCAGCTTTTCTGATTGAAGTGGATTCACTACTGTAGATACAGACCTTTTGAAAGAAGAGGCTGCTGCTGAAAATTGTCTTTTAAAATCTGTTTCTGAAATAGATGCCACAATAAAAAGAGAAAAAGTGCTAACTGCATATTCTTTCAATAAAAGGGTTAGTATTTATGTTCTTGGGAAGTTATGACTCAGTTGTTATTCAGGACTTCATTTTTGTAAGTTACTTTGTGATTAGTTATTGATTATAATCAGAACCTTTAGAGCTAAATGTGCAGTATAACTAATAAGCAGGTATTCTGCAGATGAAGAGAATTCATAAATATAATTTTGATGCACTTTATACTTTCTATTTATTGAACTTTGTCACAAATGGCAAATTGTAGCAGGAAATTGAAAATATAGCAGTAGAATTTTCTCAGCATTTCTGTAAGCACAGAAAGAACAGAGCCTTGCAAAAAGGTCTTGTTTTTCAGTCTCCGATGTCAACGCAATAAAAAGCATTTCTAAATATCACTTGCTATCTAACTTAGTCCTGTGTAGGGTGATTAAATCTCATGCACTGACTGTAAAACTATTATAATGGGTAGCTGCCTCATCAGTTCCCACCAGCCAGCATGGGTTGCAGGATCAAATAGGGGAAGAAAGCTTATGAAGGTGCACCAAGGGCTGTGTCACCTAGGAGAATCCCTGGTCAAAGCACATTTCCCAGCTTCATGCTGATGTTGCTATTCTGCCCCCATCAAGCCACTTGGGCTTCAGATAAGAGCCTACTGTTAAGACAAGAAGCACTAGGTAATTGTCCAGTGTGCATGCCTTCATTCCTGGGAGACAAACAACTTGAGATCTCTGCTGTGGACACTATAAAGTCTCCTACTTGATGAACAAAGACACAAAAAAAGAGAGGAGCAGCACAAGGCACAAAAGATTGATGCTGCCTAGCCTCAACAGCCTGTGGGAAAACAGAAGTGTGCTGTAGAACTGGTCACAGAGTGAAACGTGCTCGTTTGATCCAGGCAGTATATCTGGCTGCTCTTTAGATGTCTTTTCATGCTTAACATGTACTTACTAGCAGCAGGCATGGAGGTCAAAAATATATCCTGAATTTGTTAAAGGGCTCCCCTGAAGTTAATGAGAAACTTTTAATAGATTTTGGCTTAAGACATTTTATATCAGTGAATTAGAAATCTATTTTCTACCATGGGTTTTGGTCAGTGAAATTATGCTAGGCTATAAGAAACACATAAATATTTATAATGCAATCTTTCTCATGAGATATCGTTGCATTAATATTCACTATAAATAGGAATCTTACTGACAAGATTATATAAAACTTTGGCAAAACCAAATTTGCTGTCTAAAGAAGCCAATGGAAATCAAATCCAAGGTGATTTTTTTTTTACCAATAACAGGAGCTCCAGAACATTTGTCCTGGTTTCAGCTGTAGCAGTTATTTTTCTCTCCTTCCTAGTAGCTGGTGCAGTGCTGTGTTTTGGCTTTAGTTTGAGAACAATGCTGACAACATACTGCTGTTTTAGTTGTTGCTAAGTAATGCTTACTCTGATCAAGGAGTTTTCAGCCTCTCATGCTCTGCCAGTGAGGAGGGGCACAAGAAGCTGCGAGGAAGCGGACAGGCCACCTGACCCAAACTAGCCAAAGGGGTATTCCATACCACAGCACATCATGTTCAGTATGTGAACTAGGGGTAGTCACCAGGAAGGCCCAGATCACTGCTTGGGTCAGGCTGGGTATTGGCTGATGGGTGGTGAGCAATTGCATTGTGCAACGCTTGTGTTTGTTGTTTTGGTGTTTTTTCCCCTTTTAGTTTTATATTCCCCCTCTTGCTATTTCCTTCATCATTATTATTATATGTGGTAGTAGTTCTATACTATACTTTAGCTATTGGACTGTTCTTATCTCAACCCATGGGATTTACATTCTCACAGTTCTCCCCCACATCCCACTCAGAGGCAGGGGGAGGAATGGGTGTGGGTGAGCAAGTGGCTGTGTGATTCTGAGTTACTGGCTAGGCTTAAACGGTGACAGTGTTTCAGTTGAATCAAAATTTATCAAAATCTTCTTTTTTGGAAGTATATTATCTTTTTCTTTTGCTGCTTTTAATTTGCATTTCAAATCAATTGAAGCATGGAAAGTAGAAGTAAAAATTGCAGCATAAACCCACGGCACTCATAACACAAATGGTGACTGTAAATGAACATGAATTTATTTCAGGGAGAAACTAAATCTCCTTGAAAGTTAGATATATTTCCATAAACTTTATCTGAACCTTTTAGCTTGTAATGAAGAAAACAAGCAAACAAACAAACAAACAAACCCCAAAAAACCACAACAGTGGTTAAATATAGCTCGAATTCAGAAGTAAAATGTGTACTTGCCTTGTTAATAAAAAAAAAACTGAAAGCAAAAGCATATGCACCTCTAATGCAGACTCCATCAAGATGCACACACTGAAAAATTTGTGTTTGACACTTTTTACCCCTTGATTCATCTCTGTTAGTTGATTCAAAATTCATGGCATGTCTTCCCTGCATCTTAGTTATGAAATTGTTTGATAGCAATCATAAATCCCTGACTGCTAGATATAGTACCTGCAAAACCTTTTGAAATTACCTTTTGAACACATTAGAAGCTATTTATAAGGCAGATGAAGAAATTATTTTATTTACTGAAAAACCTAAAACTTCATAACGCTTTAGCTATCCTAGCCAATAGAAAGAGGGCCATGCTATAAGGTAACAACAGGTTAAAGTGATGTAAAAAATGGCTGATAAATTAGTTTCATATGTCTCAGTGCCAAACTACGGAAGAATTGGAGTTTCTCTAGGCTGTGGATCTGGCTTTGTATCCATCCCCCTCTGCAGAACTCATAAGACGCTAACGCATCACCCCAGATGATGAGTCCCAGACTAGATGATCATTCCACATTCTCATTCTGGAAAGTGCCTGCCCATTCAGTTAAAATAAATGAGGGCTTTAGGATTTTAACTATTATTACACTATGTGGACTCTTCTATTTTTTATGAGGAGGAGTAATCATGAATGTGAAGAAAAAAGTTTTCGAAATGCTTCGATTTAATTTCAGTCTGCACTTTATATGAGCCCATTTGTTGGATTTAGGTGAGGTCTCATTAACTTGTTTGAAGGTGGGTTAGTGTTTTACAGTTTCTTTTCACTTTCTGAAAGCTTGATATCTCATTTCATCATGTCACACTTTTCATTTCTAGCACAGGTAAACCTAGACAATGTCTGTAAGCATACAATAGTTGATGGAATATATTAAGTGAAATTCATATCTTTCACATCCATGGATTCACTGGATCATATCCTTACCAGTGTTTCCTAAGACAAAGCAAAAAAGACTTTCCATGGATGCAGCAATTTAAATTGCCAAACACTCTTGAGCTGACTCCACTTACACATTCACAGTTTAATGACTTTCTCCTATTATCCCTGCACTGGTTCTTAGTTTGAGGATAAATGATTTGTAGGCTGATTATCCGTATCTCTACCAGAATGTTGTATATTTTCTGTTCTTTCTTTTTAATTTAAGCATTTTTAGTATGCACACTATGGCTGATAAAGTATGACTGGATAGTGGGTCTGGGACTAACATCAGACCATCAGATCCTTCTCAAAACCATTGATTGGTACAAGGAATGCAGTTACCATTATGACACTGCAGGTACGTATATTATAAACTATAATAGACGGAGAATTCCCTGTATATACTTGAAATTTTAAAAGTCTTCAGAGCTAGAAAACCCAAGTCCTAAAAAATAACATAGTTACAATTAATTTATTTTTTTAAATGAATTTCTTTAACCTTTGCCTGAAAGGGATCAAAAGAGATTAAAAATCTGGACATCTGGAGACATAACAATGCCTGTACGAGTATACGAGGTGAAACAGAGAACTACCCAAAATTCTACCGAAATATTACTAGCATGCTAATCTGCTCCAACACCAAAACAAAAACAAACAAACAAACAAAACAACAACAACAAAAAAATAAAAAAGAAAAAAGAAAACAAAACCCAAATCCCCAAATATCTGAAGATTTTTGACATGTCATAGCTGTAGATCCATGCTAAATTTGCATTTTGTGGTGTCAAGGATGTTTAACAGTATAACAGAGGATGAACTTAAGAGAGCTATTGGTGATTTGACTTTTTACCATCTGGGACTGCTAAATAATATTCCCCTATACAGTAAGTAAAAAGACATATGATCTGTGTTCATATTATTTGTGAACAATAAACATGAGTACATTTGTTGTAACCCTTACATTTTTCTATTAACTTGCACCCATGAATAGTAGATACTGGATCTTTTATTCTGCCTTTATACTAAGCACACAAATCTTCCTTAGATGGTGTGGGTATAGCCAGTTTCCTAACAGTGAGCACAGACAGTTTTATTGCAGGGAAGAGGATATTTTGAAGGAGACCAGAGTGTGAAATGCAGTGGGGAAATGCACAAGGCCATGGTGAACACCTGTTGTAAGAAGTTCTTTGGGCCTGGCCAAAACCAGGACACTGTGAGAGATAGATTAAAATCTTTTGCTGTCCTCATGACAATGCTTAGTTCTGAGATTATGCACTCTAAAAATTTCCTTTATTAAACATGCATCTTTCAGACATATGTGCGTGTTAACAGTCGAGCACTGCCAAGCTGCTAATTGGAAATTCAGCCTATAGGTTATATGTTTTAAAATCCCAGCAACCTTGATAAATTAACACAGTTTTCAGCAGACTAGTAAAAGTCAAAGCTGTATCTTCATAACAAATTTGGTGTGTCTATTTTTTCTCTAATAGGAAAGGTGTGCATTTTCTCTCATCCACTCAGTGGCAACTGATTGTCTGAAAGACAGTGGTCAACCGTACCTAATTCTCACATGGAAAGGAGTGACATTGTTATAAACAGCTAAAGATAATCACTTAGTTACAGTAGTATCAATTTACAAAAGAAAGTAAGATATGATGCTCTCCAGAAAAATTTTTGGCGCTATACTCAAATGCTCTGATTTATAGTTGCTGATTGTGAGAAAGATTATTACAAAATCACACACAGTGCTAAATAAAATTGCAAAAAATTCAAAACTGAGACCATATGATAAGCTTTTGGAGTGATTTTTAGAGAGTTTCATTCCCTTTGTCCTAAAATTCAGATGATTTTGTGGCAACATCTCACACAATTTAAAAAAAAAAAAGAAAAAAGCTAAAAGGATAAAACAAACATGGGGGTATGAATATTTTCTAAGATCATTGTACATATTTTTATTGAGTCAAGAGTATGCATATAAAAAAATAAACAAGTCAATAGCCATGACAGGTTGTAGAAAAGTGCAGGAGATTTTAAAATGTAAAAGCAGAAGCTGTGGCTAGCAAAAATCAAATTAAGTAGAAAATATAGAGGTAAATAATAACAAGGCAAAGCAAAAAGATTTTGAAATTCATCTTTCTTAAATCTTTTTCCAACACAGAAAAAAAGAAAAAAATAAAAGCTGTCAGCCTGCCAGGGTTTCTGTAGGTTTTATGTGGAGATCAAGATCCAAAATGAGTTCTCAAGGAGGATGAGGACACCACAGAAAACCAGAATGAATTGTTTGACTCAGTTCTCAGTTTAAAGGACCTTTCATGAAACTAGACCTATTCTCCAGTGGGGATAGGACAGATGAATTAGCTTGTGGTGCCATCATCTAAACTATTTGAAAGAACTGACAAAGCTAGCATTAAGATCTCCATGACTAGACATTTTTTTGGCCAAAAGTTCTAAAGAAAACACTGTATGAAAACTGCTGAAGTATGAGTCATGGTTTGTAATTTATCTACTGAAACAGCCTTGCACTAGAAAAGAAGAGAGATTGTGAACACAGCAACACACTAAAAGGTTTCAAGGGAAAATTTAGGGAACTGAAGGCTAGTAAGCCTGAAGTTTGCAATGGGCAAATTGGTTGAAACTATAGTAAATAATCAGTTGTGTAGGTACTTCATATACTGATAAAGAATCATATGGCTTTTCTGAAGGGAAACCACAGTTATTAATCTACTAGAGTTCTTCAAGGAATCAAAAGCCACATGATAGAATATTTGGTTTTACTCATATTCAGGAATCTTTCAAAATGTTTCTTAGCAACGGATCTTAACTGGCCACAGAGCAAATGGATCGCTCCAAGGGATTAAACAGAATATAGAAAAAGGGATTTTCATTTGCTTTGGAGAAAGGAAGATATTAGAGGAATCCCAAAGAGAGATGTTCTGGATGAAGTTGTATTAACTACATTCATAAGTGAAATGAAAAAAGTATAACGACAAATTTGCTGATAATGCAGTTACTTTAGGTGTACAACACTAACATTCAAAAGATGAAGATTTTTGAATGCCTGAGTGGCATTATGGGAGGGTTTTTTGTTTGGTTGGTTGGTTGGTTTTGTTTTTTAGTAAATGCAGAACAGTTATCCTGAGCAAACAGATCCCTGAATATGTATGAATGGTGGTGAACTCTATCTTCTTTCTTGGTAAAGAAATCTTAGAGTGCGTCTGAATTGTTTCTCCTAACAGACAATTCTGAGTTAGAGTTTATAAAGAAAATTACAGAGAATGAGAAAGAAATCCCTACACCCAAGCAAATTAACAATGAAATATGTTCATGAATATTATGCACTATTTCAATCACCTCTAAAAAGCAATATAACTGGATTTGATAAGTTACAGAGAAGTGCAACCTGCGTATTTAAACTTATTGAATGACCTTGCTATAAGAATCATAGAATCATAGAATAGTTAGAATATGAAAGGACCATAAAATCATCTAGTTACAACACCTCCAGTAAGAAATGAAGGAGTAGATTAGAAATCAGCTTGAAAGAGAGACCTGATAGAGCAGGGTGTTTGATAGACTACTTGTCGTTAAATACTTTGTTTAGTTTTGAATAATTTATTAAAAGATATTTGGATGCCAAAAGAATAATTGTATTAAATGGAAATAAGGACTAAGCATTACATGTAACAATAAAGATGTTTTTATGATATCTGGAAGTTGGATGTGTTTATCAAAGGAATTATCATACTGAGATTCTTACCTTTTATTTTAAGTAATAACTCCATAGAAAGTGTTGCTATTCTCTTTTCAAGTGTAATTTTGGTCTAAAAGGGTGACTTTTTTGATTTGCAATGGCTGTTGGCGTGCCTTATTTGAGTGTTAAAAAGTAGAAATACTTGTATAGTCATTGAACTGGTTAGCCTTTTTTATGAAAATGCCATAGAAATAATTCTCTTTTTGAGAGGCAGATACACATTCATATAGACATGAGTGCAGAAACTACTTAGGGATTTGTGGTTTTGTGGAATGGTATATTGCATATTTCTGGTTTAGAAATAGTTCATCATATGTTGCTGTGATGCATAAGATGCCAGATGTTCTTACATGAAAAGTAATAGATCACAGGTGATAAGCATCAGCCGCAAGCCCAGTGTAATCCCTGATTCTCAATAACCTTTCTTTGATGCAGAATAAGATGCAAGTAATTCAGACTGATAGCTTAGTCTATATTGAATTTTATTCCTAGAAATGGCAGAGTTTAAAAGAGTTCAGTCATATGGTCAGGTGTCAGGAAATCCTTTTAGTCTTTTTGTCCTGTAAAGAATGAGCACAAGAGACTTATATTTTTTTTGCCAAGATAGTTAATAACAAAATGATGATGAAAACATGCCAAAATATCTCTCGGTGTCAGTAAGTACCAGTGTTCCTAAACACTTTGACTCCATGGGCTATTTCAATTAGACTGTGTAAAATGCTTAGCAAACATGGGTAAAATTTCTCTAGAAGAGGTACAGTTTACTGCAACTTGAACAGAATATGGTAAAGTCTGCCCTCTAAAATCCTCAGCTTGTCTCACCACATGACACCACATTCATAGGGTTAATGTAGAGTTATGTAATACAGTCACACAAATTATGAACACTGGTTCTTTTGATGATACCATTACAGGCTTTTTCAGCTTTTTTCATACTGAAAATGCAAGATGACTATTAAAGTGCAATGGCACAGAACATCTTGGTAAAAAAAAAAAAAAAAAAAACAAAAAACCCTTTTACAGTATTCTTTTTATAGATGATATTTATTACCTTTGTATTCTTATAGTGTGCTTCTAAGTCAATTGAAATGCAAGTGCTAATGAAACCTCTACCATAACATGTTCATCCTTTTTCTACACCAAATGAGTCTACTACAAGATGTAAATGACTTACATATATCTGCTGCTCAAGTTTTATTGTTTTAGGTTAATTTATTGACTGTAATATTCTTAATGAAAGTAATGACTCTTCCAGTAGTTTGTATATTCATATATTGCAATTTTATTAAATCATGCTGTGAAAGTTCATACTGGCTGCTCTAAACATTCCTGAAGTTTCATTTTATGTTTAATATATAAACACAGTCTTCTAGCAGATTATCAGCATAGTATATTTTGTTATCCTTTGCTCTTCCTAATTTGTTCATACCAGGGTAGAGCTAATGTACAGGGGTACATGTACAGTGAGGGCTGTAGCATTTTTCTGCATTTCATTAGCACAGACCATTGCAAACACAGATCAAAATCTACAAAGAAGAGACAGCTCAGCACATACAGTTTGGTTTTGTCTTAAATATACTTTATTTTTTTATGGAGACATAGAGTAAATTTACTATCCCAGGGGAAAAAAAAGTAAAAAAAAAAAAAAAGTTATTTGTCAGCTAAAGCAATGGCTTTTACTTTAAATGCTCAAATTGAATCTTTTCAGGAGCAATTAAGTAATAAAAAAATCCAATGACTAGAATCCTTCGACCTGCCTCACACAACTGTAAAATTCTGATTCCAAACCACATGTAATCTAAGCTATTAGGTAATACAGCTTTACATGTTCAAAATCTTCTAGAACCCTTTTGTTGCATGAGCAGCTCGCATTTTCTCTTTTATCAATATTAAACTTCTTGCTCCATCAATCTGGCAGCTCTTACTTCTTAAAACATTGTTCAAACACTAGTTATAAAACATCAGACTTCTCCTAACATGGAAAAATTACTAGAAACTAGTGTACAGAATAAAAGCCTGAAGGCCAAAAAAGCGAGTTAGAGCTGACAGAAGATGCAGCAGGCAATAACAAAAAGAGCTTCTGGTAGCAGTAAACTGTTTTCTAGCCACTGGGCTCCATTTAAATCAAGAATAATCAATTTTAATAAAAAATGAAGAATGCCAAGATATGAGCTTACTGCCTGTGCCCTGTGGGGAACACAAGCTGGAGCAGTATGTTCCTGAAGGACTGCACCCATGGAAAGGACCCAAGCTGGAGCAGCTTGTGAAGACCAGCCAGCAGGAAGGACTCGCTTTGAAGCTGTTCATGGAGGACCCTCTCCCTGGGAGGGACCCCATGCCGCAGCAGAAGAGTGTGAGGAGTCCTTCTTGAGGAGGAAGGAATAGCAGAAATGACATGTGATGAACTGATCAAAAGCCCCATTCCCCGTTCCTCTGTGGTGCTGGGAGGGGTGAGGTAGAGAAATCCAGAATGAAGATAAGATCAGAAGGGTTGAGGGGAAGGAGTTTTAATATTTGGGTTTATTTCTCATTACTCTACTCTGATTCAATTTGTAATAAATTCAACTGATTTCCACACATGGCTATGGAAATCGGTGAGTGATATTTCCCTGTCCTTATCTCAACCCATGAGCTTTTCATCATATGGAATGATAGAGCCTCTCATCTTACAGTGATAGTGCAGCTTGGTGGGCACCTGGCATCGTTGATACATTACTATGCATCAATGAAGCCAAACATGTTTTCCAGGTACAGTGGTGTAGCCTACACGAATATCCATGAAAGATTAAAAAACAACAAAAAAAAAAGTGCACAAAAATCCAAATCCCTCTGAATTTCATGGGAATGCCTCTGATATCTTCAGCGAACTCGGGATTCAGCTGCCATAGCTGAGTGTAGGGTATAGTTCCATATACTTTGGAATGGTCATAAATATGATTTGATCGCAATCACATTAGAGGTCATGGATTGTCTGGTAAGTGAGTTTTACTCTGAGATGTGACTTTGAGACATTATGAAACACAGACTGCCCACTTTTTAGAAACAACACCTGCAATATAATTTGAAACTATCTCTATGCAAAATCAACTTTCTGAATAGCTTGAGATAAACAGTTTCTGGTTTCCAGTCTAACTGCCAGAAACAGTTTATCTATATTTGTTCTCTATCTATCTTCAACAAAAGAACAAATGAAGCAGCACAACATTCTCTCTAAATGTTGAAAACACCTGGAAAATATTTCAGTGTGGGAAGTTCTCTCAAAAGAATTATTTAACATATCACATCTTTGTTCAGAATGCATCCTTCTATTTTCCACATTAAATTATTTCAGAATATTAGTAATAGTCTGAAGGAAATTGCTGTCAAAAAATGTTTAAGAAATAAGATATAGGCACTCTTTTAAACTTGGGGCGTCTCTCTAAATTCTTTCTCAAAAAAGATGTTTGGTTCTGCATATTGGAGTCTTTGTTTCCTTTAATTCAGTCACTGGGTATATCAGTGTGTCGAAATCAGAGACACTCTGATGCCTGTGAATGTCTGTAAAACTAAGCTTGAGCTCCCAAAGAAGTTTAGGAGTCCAAATCCCACTGAAATCCTGTCACAATAGCACTATAAGGAATCTTTGCTTTAATTATCTAAAATATATGTAGAACAGCTCTAGTGGAAAAAGCTAGCCATGCTTTACAGAGTTGGAATACACATAAAACCACAGTATTTATGAGATAGCATGAGAAATATTTTGGTGTGATTCACAGTCTATTCAGAACAGATATGTATATTTTCTAAATACTTGTAGCAGTTTTCATCTTCATAATTGCTTTCCTGACATTAATTAATCCTTACAATGGGGTGGGTGATAAGTTAAGGTGGATGAAGAATTCACTACAATTAATTTATCTAGGAAATATAATTATTTTCTTGACTATGAAGTGTTTAGGAACAGACAGGGAGTTTTACTGACTTATTTGTACTTCACAAAAATTGTATTAACATCATATGCAAAAGTAATTCAATCAAAAGATTTCTAGAAAAATTTTTAATGTGCCTGGAATTGATTTATAATCTTCAAGAAATTAGTTGTCCAATTCGCATTGATATTGAACCAGCAACAATGTTAGGCTCATCACACTTAATCTGTACATGTCCTGGCCCCATTAATGGGTAGAGAGCTGTCAATGTACCAGCATTGCTTTTAGAGTTGATTTTGGGGACGAAACCCAGGCTTGTCAGTTGGATTGGAGCAGTGACAAACTTCCCATTGGTCTTTGATATGCAGGACTGCAGAACTTGAACACAGAACATGTCATGGCGTGAAGCTTATTTTCAGTCAAGATAACAATGAGTAGCACCCAATCTAACAGTTCTTAGGTTTAAAGTTCGCGGAAAATGTCTGTCTGCTCTTGATATTACCCAGTATTTGTAGCCTCATCATTAAGATGACCTGATCATGTTGCACCACTGTCCTGGGTTCAGCAGTAGCAATCATTTTTCTCCTTCTTAGTAGCTGGTGCAGTGCTGTGTTTTTGACTTTCACACTGGAAACAGTGCTGATGACACCGATGTTTTCACTTGCTGCTCAGTAATATTTAGTCTGAGCAAGGACTTTCTGAGTCCTATGCCAGGGAGGAGGAAAAGCTGGGAGGAAGCAGAGACAGGGCACCTGACCCAAACTGACCAAAGAGGTATTCCATGCCACAGCAAATCATGATATATAAACTGGTGTCGTGGTTTAAACCAGTTCGCTCACTCACTCACTCACCTCTTTTTCTTCCCCCAGTCCCGGAGGGATCGGGAGGAGAATCGAAAGAATGCAACTCGCACAGGTTGAGATAAGAACAGTTTAGTAACTAAGGTATAACACAAATCACTACTGCTACCACCAGTAATAATACAAGATAAATACAAGGAAAGAGAATACAACTGCTCACCAAGCCCGACGCAGCCAGTGCACCCCCCAGCAGCAAACCCCTCAGTGCACCACCACACCCTTCCGGGTCTCTGCTCTCCGTTTTCACATCCTGCACATGACATGCTGTGGTATGGAATAACCTCTTTGGTCAGTTTGGGTCAGGTGTCCTGTCTCTGCTTCCTCCCATCTCCCCTCCTCCCTGGCAGAGCATGAGGCTCAGAAAGTCCTTGGTCAGACCAAAACATTACCAAGCAGTAACTGAAAATACCAGTGTTTTCAGTGCAGTTCCAAGGCCCAAAATCAAAAACACAGCACTACACCAGCTACCAAGAAGGAGAAAAATGGCTGCTGCTGCTGAACCCATGACAACTGGGGACGGTCAACCAGAAGGGTTAGATCACTGCTGGGCTGGGCTGGATATTGGTCAGTGGGTGATGAGCAGTTGTATTCTCTCCCCTTTGTTACTTCCCTTATCATTATTATTATTGGTGGCAGCAGTAGCGGTTTGTGTTATACCTCAGTTACTGGACTGTTCTTATCTCAACTCGTGGGAGTTGCATTCTTTCGATTCTCCTCCCCCTCCCTCCAGGATTTGGGGAACGAAGGGGGGGCGGGGAGTTAGTGAGCTTACTGTGTGGCTCATTTACAGCTAGGCTTAAACCACAACAGTTCTTTTTGGTGCCAAGCGTGGGGCAGGAAGGTTTGAGATAACGACAGATCTGACCAGAGTGTGTCTTATAGTATTTATGATAAGCATTCATTGTTTCGGATTAATAGTCACTCGTCACAATGCTGATTTATTGGCTCTCAAAGTTGTTTTTCGTGATCTTACAGTTTCAGCATGTCATACCGTACAGCTGGCATTTGTTGTCTTAGTGTTTATCAGATGGGGATCTTGGGCTAAGGTTCTTATTTCATTGTACTTTATGGTAATGACTTGTAATACGGACAGGCTCTGGCAGCAGGGCAAGATGGATGTGGCCATGGACTTGTACCTGTCCGTCCAGCTGCTCTTCACCGTCCTGGTCCTTGTCCTCACCTCCATCTTCGTGAGGCTGCGGGGAGCGGAGGGGGAGTGGCCCCAGGAGCCGCCGGCAGCTGAACTGGCCAGGGAGAGTGACCCCAGGGACCAGGAGGCTGGGAGACAGCAGCTGCTGGCGGAGGTGGTCGGGGAGGTCGAGGAGGGGAAGGAGATGGCTGCTGAGCAGCAGGAGGAGGTGGCAGAGGAGCTGAGCCCCGTGGCTGAGCCCAGCCCTGCAGTGGCGAAGAGCTTCCCTCGGCAGCCGCCTGCTGAGACCCACGAGCCCGAGACCCAGGAGGATGCAGGAGACCACGCAGCACCTCCCAGCAAGACAGAGGAGGAAGATCTGGACTCAGACAAAAAGCAGCTGGGGGTGAGAGAGCCGGCAAGCACAGCAGCTACACCAGCCCCAGTGACAAGCACAGCAGCTACACCAGCCCCTGTGACAAGTACATCAGTGTCATTTGAGAGTTCTGAAGGTTTTGAATGGCCTTTGGATACCCTTGAGACCTGCCTGCTGATTGTGATGGGAATCACCCTGTTGGCACACATACAGAGTGTGTTTTACCCATGGCCATTTTGTCTGATCTCAAAAGTTAAGCGGAGTCATGTTTGGGTCTTGTCTAGGGTTAGATGATGGTATAGGAGGACCAAGAGATTTTCCCCAAGGCTGGACAGTCATGAGTGGCAGGGTGTGTGTGACAATATGGGCCAGTATATAGTCCACTGGGCCCCTCCTGTGCTTTGGAAGCATTGGAGATGGAAGGCAGCTGTGTGGAGTCCCCAGCGACAAGCTGCAGAAACTGCTGAAGGGGAGGGTGAATTATTTTGAGCCTGGTGGGCCCATGACACCTCAGGCCATCAGGGCAGAGATGCAACATACAGATGGACTCATGATTGAGGGGTGGACTTAGCAATGGACACTATTGCCCAGGTTATTCACAAGTGCAAAAAATGCACACAGCCTCTCCTGCTCTGAAAGACTGTTACAAGAGATGGAGCCTGACATCATGGACCGGATGGACTCAGCAGCGTTATGGGGATTGGTTCGTATACCAAGGAATGATCTCTGTGTGTGTGTGTGTGTGTGTGTGTACATGTATATAAAAGTACATATATGAGATAAAAGTAATGGTATATTGGAAATGTGGGACCTGAGCATGACGTGAATGGTATGAAATAAGGGGTGGATACTGTCCTGGGTTCAGAGTAGCAGTCATTTTTCTCCTTCTTAGTAGCTGGCGCAGTGCTGTGTTTTTGACTTTCAGCCTGGGAATTGTGCTGATAACACTGATTTTTTTAGCTACTGCTTAGCAATGTTTATTCTGACCAAGGACTTTCTGAGCCTCATGCGCTTCCAGGGAGGAGGAAAAGCCGGGAGGAAGCAGAGACAGGACACCTGACCAAACTAACCAAAGAGGTCTTCCATACCACAGCAAGTCATGCTCAGTATACAAACTGGGGACAGTCACCCAGAAGGGCTAGATCACTGCTGGGTTGGGCTGGGTATTGGTCAGTGGGTGGTGAGCGGTTGCATTTTCTTCCCTTGTTATTTCCCTTATCATTATTATTATTGGTGGTAGCAGCAGTGGTTTGTGTTATACCTTTGTTACTGGACTGTTCTTATCTCAACCCCTGGGAGTTACATTCCTTCAATTCTCCTCCCCATCTCTCTGGGAGCAGGGGGAGGAAGGGGTGGGGGGAGTGAGCTAATGACTGCATGGCTGATTTACAGCCGGGCTTAAACCATGACAACCACACTTCAGTACCTGCTACAGCTGCAGGTAATGTGATGTGAACTGCTGCTACTGACTCTAACACACTTCATGAGAGCCTGAGCTGATAGCGACCTACACAATTTATAGCTGCTTGTGCTGCTTTGAGTCAGGCTATTCCAACTTGCTTGGCAGTACTATTTTAAATGTTAATGTCAGGAAAAAAACAGAGATAATCCACTGATGACAGAATAAAATAATTATTTTTATTAGAGCACTTTAAATACCTGGCGAGCCATACATGAAGCAAAGCCGGAAGGGTACATGCCACCTCATAAATTTGGCATGAGAACTGTGCTACTAGCCACAAAATTACATGATGGGAAAAGAGAATATGTAATGCTGCTTGATATTTTAAAGTAAGCATTTTACTACTTAAGAAGATTCTTCATTCTCTGATGGAGAAAAGTATCCTTCCCCTTTAAAAGTCCATCTTCTGTAACAGCCAAATATCATAAAATTTCCATGCTAAGAAAGAATCACTCTTGTATGCGACAATAAATGCAGACAAGTAAATGTTGTGGTTTCTTCACAGCACTAAGGTGAATTAGTTGCAAAAGGAAAGTAAATAAATAAGGATGCTAGCAAACCTTGGCCATCTATCTGAGGTGCCCAAGTCAAAGGCCCACTTAATGAAAAGAAAAAGGCACCTGTAAAAGAAATTTTGCATATTGCCAGCAGACAGTTCATGTTATTTATTTCTTTTTGCTTATTCTACAGAGATCTCAAGTTCACTGGGTTCTTCCTCAATTAGGTTCTTCTCTTGGGTAAGAGGTGACAGGGTATACAGCCTCCCTGTAAGCTTGCTCTGATTTGCCCAGAGCTGCCAGAAACCTGACTTCCTAATGCTGCAGGACTTCGTCCCAAACTGCTGCAACATGACAGCATGCTTCTGGAGGAAGGAGATTCTTCTCTTCATAGTGCTCACAGTAACAAACAAATAAAAAACCAAACCCAAACCTGTAACAACAGGCATTAAACACTGCTTCATCTTTTTTTTTTTATTATTATTTGCAAAAAGACTTAAAAAAATTGCACTGAAATCTTTGCAATTCAGAACACGTCTTTTGAAATCTTCTCTTTAAATGGAATTCAAAGCTTCTACTTAGCTTTTGATTTTTCCGTTGCATACTTTAAGGTGATCAGTGATACATACTTCATCATCTTCAGTATGTGCCTTTGCAGTATCAGAACAAAAAAAAAAAAGGATTCCCGGGCTGAAGTCAGATTGACCCTAGCTTTACCCTGTGGTTGAGAGAAGGGTTTAAACATAGTCCAGTGCTAGCCATGGAAAATGAAAAACAATTAAATGTTGCCTAATTGCATTATCTCCCATTTTTTTAAGTTAATAGAAACATAATCTATTTGTACCTGCCATTTGTCTTAGGAAACAGCAGAAGATAATGAAAATATTTTGCTATCTTTTTTCAAATTATAAGCTGTTGTTTCCAAAGAAAGTCAAAACCCATGTATATTATCACATTATTGTTCTCCGGGGACTGCAGTCACTATAGTGATTGTAATTACATGGCTTCATTAACTTTCCACATTCTACCTGTTATGGGGGTTTCACATTAAGAAAATTTGCATATACAGGAAATGAACATCGTTTGCGAGGAGCTAATGTCATTAAACGTCTAAGCAGCCTTTCTCAAGTAAACAAGGAATTTTCTCTAGAATATCCTTTTAGTGTTTAAAACCAATGCAGTCACAACTGTCACTTTAAAGAAAAGCATATAAAAAGCATTTAGAGTAAGCAACAACCATCTTAACAAAACTGCTTTAAAACTGGAAATACATTACTCTCACAATTATTATAATGCATAAACAGGTGTAATAGCCTTCTGTCAGATTAATACTAGCTCATGTTAAGACAGCATATGTGTGCTTATGATATACTGTAAGCAGTGACCTATATTTAAATAGAACATGCAATGAGAACTTTAATTTTCTAATCTGTAATTGACTAATTTCTACTATCAATGGATTATATATAAAAATAACTTTCCATTTTTACTTATAAGTAATAAAAAACAATAGGAACAGAACACTGTGCTATATTAGTGGAAACACAAATGTTTTGTAGTCTGTCACATTTTCCTCTCATGGGCCTGGTGCAAGCCCACCAATGCCAAGAGCAGCGGGGGGTTTTGTTGGTGTTTGTTTGTTTGTTTGCTTGAGCCAGTTTTGACTGAGAATACCTATCTGCTGACTTCAGTAGATACAAAGTTTTAGAAAGTGTGACCTGAAGCTTTTTGCTTTGTCCAGAACCCTTACTGTAACATTACACTTTAATGTAATAGTCCGTGTGTGCCTATGTCTTCTGAAGAGTGTGACCTGATTCTGATTCAATACCATTCTATTTTGTGAGTGCCTATAACACTCTTCTCATAGTTATCTCTTGTCTTGACTGTGATGATCACACTTCTGAGACTTTTCACTGCATACCAGCCCAGGGGATAGCATAGATGCAGAGGCATCAGGAAATTAGAATTAAGAAACCCCTGGATCTCTTATTTCCTTAGCCCAGGACATACATGAAAGATTGTCCAACAATGGCCAGATTACAGGCAACAGTAAACTCATCCTTTTGAATGATGTACTTACTGTTTTCTCTAGGACACCTTCCATTACACCAGGTTTCTCACCTCCAACTAGGTCATGAGCTCCTTGGGGATAGAGTGAGATGGAAATGTGCTAAGTAAAGTGTTCATGCCTCAAGAGATACAGTATGAAGAATAATGGGTGAGAGATGAAGTCCCCAGTATTCAAACTCTTCTTCCAAACAACATAACGGATGCATAACTTTTTTGAGTTTAGAATTTCTTACCTTCCTCACCTACCTTTTTTATTTCAGGATTGTCAGTTATTTCTCATCTGTTAACCCTTTTTTTTTTTTGATACATCATTCCATGTTTTCCAGTTAATGCAACCAAATTATTTTCACTAATTGAATGAAGTTCCTTCCAAGTCAGAGTCAATTTCTTGTTTGCAACAGTTCATATTAATGTTTTTCATACATTTATAAAATGTCATTTCCTTTTGTAATATATTCTTCAATGTACATGATGTTGTATAGAAATAACTCTCCAACTGCATATTACAAGCATTCACTGTATGAAAAAAAATGTTGGTTTCTTGGACTGCAACTATTAATCTGATCTTTGCCACTGGAAGCTCATGGTGCAAACCCTTCCTTGTCTGTCTCAGTTAACTAATTTTTCTTCTATGCATCTTGCTTTGCTTTATTCCCTTACTTAGGAAATATTTATTTCCCCAACCACCCCCTCCCCCCTTCTCAGCAGTTATATTCCTTTCCTCTAACAGCTGCTTTTAAGGAATTTCAGTGTTGTATAGTTATTTGTGAGCTAGACTGTTTTACTCTCTTGGTACCTGCTGTCTTTACTTGAAGCCTCTAAACCAGTAATTGGTAACAAGTTTCTCTCAGTGGGTTTTACACACAGCTGCAAGGCAGAAAATAAACAGTTCTTTCAAGTCTACACTCTTAGGATTACAGCTGTATACTAATGACTTCCCCAGCTTGCTAACGCAAATTTTAAAGAGATGCCATCCATTTCTATTAACTGATTTTTAAAAGCTTTTCCACAGTTGAGGCAGGACTTTGTAATGACAACTGTTAAATATGACATCAGAACAATAGTCTTCCTAATTAAAGTATCTTTCTTAATTAAACTAGTCACTGGTATGTAAGTTTAACTTTTCATTCATCAATAGATCACAGTCGCAAATATTTTTACTTACTATTATTTCTTTCAATATTATGGCAAGAATGCCCAATGTCACTCGCAATTATGTAAATGCTTAAAAAAAAACCAGCAAGAAAAAAATTAAAGTATGATTAGTTTTGTTCCGAATTTTCTCTTAATGCTCTTTGAGGAGAAATTTTCAAGTATGCTTAGCATTTAGGTGGAATACTTTTGTTTTACTAAAACATAAGCATGTTGGTAACCACAAAACTATGAAAGTCAAGAAGCAGCCTTCAGCTGAAATGTGCTGCTCTTTTCCTCTTAGATCTTTGACCAAAAAAAAATCAATTTTTTTTTGGAAAGTGGAGGAAGGGAGAAATAAACGTTGATTCAGCTATTCCAGTCTTAATAAGCCAGGTCATGATTTACTACACAAAAAGATATGTGTTTTGCTGAAAATATGACATACACAAAAACTCGCTCTGTGTGTATATATATAGAGGAGAAAAATAAAGTTAAATTGAATTCATACACCTTTTGAAATTAATCTTGAGGTTTTTGGGTTTTGGTTTTGGTTTTTTTTTTCCCTTCTAAAGAAACCTTTTCTAGAGTTTTCACTGAATTTTCTCTCAAGCTGTTTCAGTATTGACATCTAGGTTTTTTGGGTTGTTTGTGGGGATTTTTTGCAGTATAAAATAGTAATAAAAGCTCTTGTTGTTTAAGCTTTTCATGTGACTGTTTCATTTCCTAATAATACTTCAAAAGCTTATTTAACAGGTTCAAAAAATATGTGCAATGTTGTTTGGACAGGTATGCACATCAAACTACTAAAGGCTTGGGATATCGGGGAAATAACATTATTCCAACCACAAATACAGTAGCAGGAAAAAAATTGTTCACTTTTATTGATTTTTAATGCTATATATTGTGACTGTTCAGCAAAAAGGGATAACCTCCCAAGTTAGGAGGTAGTAGCACTCCTGTTACTCTTCCTGTATTTGTCTATTCCTACCACTGCAGCAAAGGGGTGAGGATCATGTGGAATTGAGTTTGGGTTCTCGTTCTGTCACACTCACTCGTGTCATGTCTATAAAACAACTCTGCGTTGCTTAACAGACCAAACCTCCATGCTCCAGGACATTTTGTAAATACTTTGGAAAGAAGTTCAAATCTTTTGTCTCCCTATGACAAGAAAAAGAAGGGGAAACCAGCTGGTAGCAGCAAGGCAGATCTGTTACTGACTGACAGGGAGACAAGGCCAAGGTAATCAAGAACTCCAGAACCTTTTCACGCAATAGCTTTGTATTAGCCTAAACATGGAATTCCTTTCTAAGCAGGGCATGCAAAGTGCAGAGAAAAGCTATATGGGTTAAAACTTAAACAAGGGAAGTTCAGGTTAGGTATAAGGAAGAAGTTCTTTACTGTGAGGGTGGTGAGGCACTGGAACAGGTTGCCCAAAGTGTAAATGCTCCATCCCTGGCAATGTTCAAGGCCAGGTTAGATGGAGCCTGGGCGACATGGTCTGGTGTGAAGCATCCTTGCCCATGGCAGAGGGGTTGTAACTAGATGATCTTGAGGCCATTTCCAATCCAAACAATTCTATAATTCTATGATTATTTTTAAGATGCCTGTGTACAGGTAGCTGAGTATTAAAGCATACCCAACCAGAACTGCTCCCTTTAACTTCTGTTTATCAAAGGGAGGAAAGCGATGTTTAAATATGAATCAGCTACAGATGTAGAGAGATCAGATTGTGTCTTTATGAGTCTTCTGTTATTTAGGTAACTACAAACTTCTGAGCTTCTGAGTCAAGAATGCCAGAGACAATTTGGAAACAGGAGCTTACAGTTTTTTTCTTCCTTTTGAAAAGTTGTTTCCATAGCTTAAGATGTTAGGTGAAATCTTTACTTTCTTGCCTTCTTTAAGGGAGAATAACTTCTTATTTTACTCATTAGGTTGAAGCTGTAATAATCATAGAGCAGTTGAGGTAGTAGAAATGAGATTTCCCAGAGTGTGGGGTGAAAAGTATGTTCTTTACAGACCTCATTCAGCGAAGTGTGTTATGAAGGGGCATTATTTTGTACTTCTCTATTAGTTTCAAGCTGCAGATACTGGGGTTTTGTTGGTTTTTTTTTTTATTATTTTCAAATAAAGCAGTACTCTTTTAAGTACAAACTGGATGCAATAAATGGCAACAATAAATCACAACAATTGTGTGAGCCCCTACTTTCTAAATGCAAATTCTAATGACAGGGTTCATGGGGTAGCGCAGTCTATATTTTTAAAAATTGCAAGCATCGGAACGGTGACAAATAGAAATCTGGACAGAAAGTGCCAAGGTATCTTTTGTTCCTGAGCTGTGCGCTCTCCCTTTTAATATTAATTACAAGGTAAAAGGCATCTGACAGTTTACAAATTCAGAACACAATCAGCTTGACCATATTATATGTTGTTGTCTACAAAAAAATTTCAGTGCTGCTTAACAAATGACGTTTTTTCCCTTCTTTTCATTAGAACTCCTTGTTGCCATCCAATCTTGATTTTAGAAATTAAAGCTAACAAACAGATTGAAAGAATCCAGAGAATGACAGCATGGGGCACAGTCTGAAAGCCACAACTAACAGCATGAGGCAAAGCGAACCTCAAGCTATTCCAGCTCTTAGAGAAGGAAGTGGGAGAAAAAAAAAAGTGTTTACAGGAAAACTCAATTATAACAACCCACAGCTATGGTGAGGCACTTGTGAGTGTTGACAGTAAAGCTTTTTCTGCTTAATGTTTTAATTAAATACCTAGAAGCCAACTCTTCTTCTCAGTCAGTGTCAGAGCAGTACTTCTCTGTGGATAAATGTTTACAGCAAAAGCTCTGCTGAGGGTTTCAGCAAACAAGTCTCAGAGAACTGAGAAGGCTTTCAGCTGAGGCACTTGAGATCAAGAAAGCACCAGTGATTAGAAACTAGCGGTACAATAACAGGACGATTTAATCCACCCAAATGTCAGTCGCTGGTTTACAAGTTGGCAATCCCATCTTCATCTGCAGACAAAAGGGCACTGGTTAGTCATCTATTTAATTCTCTTGCTGCAGCATGTCATTTGGATGTTGAAGGAAAATCCCTTGATTCAGTCTGCCATTTCTGACAGTCTCCCTCTAGACCGCATTAAGCTTTTTAGAGAAGTGAATGCAGAATAATCAGCAGGCAGCCTGAACTCAAAATGGAGACAGAACAGACAGCAGAATTGCCTTCTTCCCTTTGTAGTTCTGGTGCATAGGTGACCCTACTCTCACAGAGCAGCAAATGATTTAGAATAAGATTTCCTTTGAAAACCACAATGTAATTAACCATTTTATGCATGTGATGTCTGCCTAGCTTCAAAAGCTGATGCTTTGCAGCAGAAAAAAAATCAGCTGCATTTGAGTTAGATTTATGAAACATGCTAACAATACAGCAGGCAGACAGAAAGGCTGCCTGGCATCTTGGAATACCTGGGGAATTTCACTCACAAAACAAACATGCTACTCTTTAACGTAGGCTCACATCTTATTATAAAATCACAAGTGAAATGAGACACATTTCGTCTTTGTAACTGTGTTGCCAGGAGGCAGGTAAGTGGTGTGCTACAGACAGTCCTGCTAAGATCTGCATGATTTTAATACATTTTGAAAGCAAATAATTTGTTAGATAATGCAGGTCTTGCTGGGGATATTTCCTGTTTCTCTCTGTTAATTTCTCTATTGCCAGCTGTAGATTGAAATGGTCAATAGCTTTGCTTAACCTATTGTTCACTGGCTGTTTCAAGGTGCATCTGGAAAACAAACTACTTCAGAGTATCCTTATTTTCTTTTGGAAGGATTTGCTGGTAAAGCATTACTAAACACTGAAAATTAAAAATCAGAAACCTTCGAGCCCTGAAAATTCTTTTTATTTCACTTGGAGCTGAAGGAAGTAAGCACCATTGAAAATCAAGCTCAAGATATGCAAATACTGACAAGAAAAGGAAAAGAAGGTTAAAAGGAGAAGGAAAGAAATGTAATCCTGTGTGATGTGGTAAGATGTAGGTAAGGCTCAGGGAGGATTTTGTCAAGCAGAAAATTGACAAAACCTGCTATTAATTATTGTGCTGATGTTATCAGTGGCATTACCATAATCAAAAAGTGAGGCGTGAGCATAATTCATGAGGTGCTAGGTAGCTTGGGGGTTATTCTTCTCCTTATTCTCAAGGGAGATTTTAAGAAAAAACATAATTAACAGTAAGAGAGCACAAGAATTCTTTTATATAGCTCATGTAGTCAGTTATATCTCAGTAACAAATCCAGATGTACTGGCCTGTTCGTGTGTGAAGGAGTAGAGGATGGAAGGAGACCTTATTTGCCAGATGCAGCTAACAGGAAATAAGATGGGATCAGGCTTAAACAACTTCTTGTTATAGAGAAGAAGTTAGGATGTCTTTAAAAAAACAATATTCTTGGCCCTTTGCAGAAATTTACTAATGTAAAATCCCTTCCAGGTAGAGCTTAGATCCTAAAGCACATACTTAAAAAGAAAAGTGATGAATTGAATAATTTTATGGTGTAAGTTTTTATTTGTTTTTTCCTTTAGGGAGACAGAGAATAAAACATGGCAGCAAAGACCAAGACAAGTAAACACCTCTGCTGTAGAACATCTTCATCCCCAATAGCATCTTCAAGAGAAAAGCTAGAAAAGAAATTAAAAACAAGACCAGATCATCAGCTTAACCATGTAACATTGCCTTGCAAATTTAAGCTATTAAAGAAGCTGAGACAAATTCAATATTCACAGTAGTTGCATGTTAACAGCGCAACATGTACCAACTGTTATAGGCAAAGTTGAATACATAATGATGAAAATGTTTGTAAATGTTACTTTGAAGAAAAATATTTTCTCTTTGATTCACAACATATATTATTCACACACTACAAACATTCATGCAAGCAAATCCGTGTTTATGGTGGCATTGTAATCTCTCAGTCTAAAAGCTACCTATCTGCATTATTATTCACTCTAGAGAAAGTCATATGGCACTGTTTAAAGCTCCTGGTTATTGTGAGATCCAGAGCAAGAGAAATCAGCAGTAATAATGATGTCGCTGGTGATACAAGATGAGCAATATATTGGTTGGGGTATTTAAGAATTAGAAGATCTGAAGACTTTTTTGCTTAGTGCGCATGTTTGTTGTCAGAATGACATACACTGGCTGAATTCTTGGTCTCTTTACCACTCACAGAAAGCCCATGAACATCTTTCTCCCAGGAGAAGTCCAGGAACATTTGCCAATGAAGTCGATGGGTACTGCCCCATCAGTAAGCAGGTGGTATTTGTTAATACCTTGTTAGAAAACTCTGGCTCTGAGTAATTTTGCCAGATTGAACCATAATAAAGTTCTCAATTTTCAAGGAAATCTTGTAGAAAAATTACAATGCTCCCAGTGAAAACCAGTATTGGAAGAATAGAGAATTAAACCTTTTGTGATTTTTATGTGTGAATGCCTGTAGATTTTCAAGAGCTACACAGCACATAGTAATGGGTGAATTGTCATAAATCCCATAATATTCTGGTCCATGCAGCAGCATTACTTGGCAAATTGAATGTTGAAAATTAAGAATAAGTATTAAAGGGAGACCATGGAATAATATAGGAGAGGTCTATGTAACAAAGTTAAGCGTGAATTTGAACAGTGAAGAAGGTAAGGTTACTTATGATTCTAATCTGCTGAAACAAGTTGCAAGAATGACTGGGTTTGTATCAAATCAAACTTGTCAGCAGCTGTGGCCAACCTTTCAAACTAAAAATATGTTATGCTTCTCAAAATTCAGCTATGACCTCTTGAATGATTTATAAATCATTTTTGCTACTGGTTTTGAAACTAACACCAGTAAAGTGGCTCTGATTAGTCAATATCCACATTCTCTTGCAAACTTTGTACTTGTCCTTCAATAATAAAAATGCTCTCATTTCTCTGACCAAAAGCATAATCTCTAGGCCTATTTCTTGGGTTGGAAAGAGCTAGTTGGGTTTTGCTGGTTTGGACTCAAAATGACCAACAGCACAAGTGTCTGTGTGGTGTTCTGTGATGTGTCATCTTAGAAGGAGAGACCAAACAGATCATGCAACATAATTAATCGCACTGGTGACAAATGAGGTACATTTGATTTGTATAAGAAAGGTGAAAGCTAGCAAAGCTATGAAAAGAAAGACTGCTAAACAAGAAAGCCTTTCAAGGAGTCAGTCTTAGGTAGGTAGATATATCTAAACCAACATGTAGCATATTTGCTGTAGTGAAATGCTGGTTTTAGAGCATCCACAGAAAACAGTTAGGAGTGGTGTAGTACAGCCACTGAAACAGAAATATGTTGGAATTTAAGGCCAAACCAGACCAAACCCACATCATACTCCATGGGCTACTACTAAATTATTTTGTAATGAACACTCCATTTCCATCTCACATTTCCCCAGGCTGTTACTAAAATTACAGAGGTCACTGGAGCAGGCCCCTCTCCATAATTATGATATGGTTGTATTTTCAGGTATCCTTGGTCAGTTGATTACAGCAGTTTGGAATGATAGAAACCACTGAGACAACTACAAAACTGAATTTGCTTTAAAGGCATAAACCTCAACTTAAATTAATTTTTTTGCACTTACCAATAATGTAAAAGACAGTACTGAGAGCCTGGAATATTGTATGACTCAAGAGCCATTTTTAACTTCAGGAGACTAAACCAGCAAAGCATAAAAATTTAGTCTCTTTGCTTCATTTCTGCTTTCTTTGTCGCACACAAGTTTAAATAAGAAACCATAAATACTGCTCCTGAAATAAAATCCTCACACAAAAAAAGCCTCTAAGTCTTTGTTAAGTCTAATATCTGCATGCAGTCATATGACTCTTCAGAATTATTCACTGAAGCAGATGTGAATGTGTATGAGATGAAAAACCTCTGTCTTATGATGAATATAAAACATGCCTCTCTACTTGCTGAATACTTAGAGCATTAATTCTCTACTTTTTCTCATTATTGAAATTAAAAATGTTTGAATCACCGTCGGCAAAGAGTATTTGCTAAAACAAATTACTGGCATCTCTTGTATAGGATAAAGCTTATGTGGAGAAGTGAATCTTTTGTGCAGGATGGTTAGCTGCTGTCCTTATGGTGACAGTCACTGCCTTCAATGTGACAGTGACTCCCATTGGATTCACTGAGACTTCCTAAAGCATTTTTTTCTGAACTCTTACACCTAGCTGTCCTGTGGATCACTCCAGAACATGTGCAATATGCTGCTGTTGATTATCCTAAACATGTACAAAACACCTCTTAAATATCCTATGCTCAAAGGATTGTCCTGTGATCAATTTTTCATTTGCAGGAGCAGTTTCTACTGGCAAATTAAAATTGCACTATCCATGTGCAGTTTAGTCAGTTCTATGGCCAGAACTGTCTACAGGAGTTACTGGAATGACAAGAGTCCCTACCCAGGATATTAGTCATGATATTTAAACATGAAAATAGTGTCCATCAGTTGGACTATACAGTACAGAAGTTATCTATGGGAAGCTCTGGGTCTTTC
This sequence comes from Myiopsitta monachus, assembly GCA_017639245.1. Lineage (NCBI taxonomy): Eukaryota > Metazoa > Chordata > Aves > Psittaciformes > Psittacidae > Myiopsitta > Myiopsitta monachus. Next base: position 7,152,663 of record CM029919.1, read on the forward strand.
TGATATTGTCACCTGAAATATTGTAAAAATTGGTCAAATGCTTTGTGGTGAAGTTGATTAGGAATCCAGATTATGAACAGCCATAAATTTAGAATGATCACACTTTTAGCTTTGGCTTTATCACTAATAAAAGAAGAACTAGTAAGGAAAACCCAGTTCCTTGTCTGGTGTTTCAGATGTTTTGGTGCAGGACTTGTACTACACTTTAGGAATAGAAGACCTGCAAAAATGTTTCTTTGTTTATCTTTTTACATCATGATATCCTCTAAACTCTTTGCATTAGAAGAGGAATAAAGCTGGTATACACAGTTGAATACTAATGCTCTGTTTTAGATGCAGTAAAACAAACCAAAACATTTTCAAAAGGGGAAATAGGGGTGGGGGGAGAAGGGGAGGAAAGGATTTGGTTTTTTTGGATTTTGGGTTTGGTCTTTTTGTGTGTGATTTTGTTGGGGTTTAGTTCAGTTTGTTTGTCTTTTTTTTTCCTCATAGTACTTAAATCAGCCTGGTGTTTATTTTCAACTAACTCTCTTTCGTGTGATGATTTGCAGACTTCACCAAATAAATGACAGACAAACACAGATGCCACGTAGGCCATTGGAATTTCATTAGCAAAATAAGTCATTTGCTATCCTGAGTCGTTCACTACCCTTACTATCCTATTACATCCCTTTTACATGCCATTCAAAGGAATTGCAAGTCTACTTGTCCTAGACTGACCTACCACTCAAGTGAGAAACTACTCACCCAAGCAGTACAAATTGGATTTGGTCTGTGGTTCCTGAAGTATCACAGGGAGGGGAGTTGTCTTGTGTTCACTTAGGATTTTTTATTTATTTAGTGATGAGACTTTACAAGTCTTGGTTTGAACTCTTCTGTCTGCAGCTGCATCAAATCAATGTTACTTGCTCAGGTTGGCTGTAGCTTAAGACACATTAAAAACTGGTCACACACAGAGGATGTCTCTCTTCTTATTGATGCTATTATCTTAATTTTGTATTAAACAATGCCAGGACTGCTTGTTCTGATGATATGTAATAAAAGGATTTACTGTTTTGTAATTGTACTGTTGTTTTCATTTTTGTTTTGTCTCAGTATTTCAGATATGATTAACACAAAATATTTATTGATTAGTATTTTTTGGTTTCACTGCAAATATTTCCAACAAAGTTGGAAGTAGAAAGCTAAGTAATGAAATTACTTTAATTCAAATGCAGACCAAAAAAAAAAAAAAACTAATCTTATTAAAAAATATGTACATAGTCTTAAAAAAAGCAAACATTAGTCTTTTATGAAGACTATTTTCTACATCTAAAGATGTCCCCTCCATTTTCCCAGGAAGTAATTCTTTGTTTGGTGTAAAAGGCACAGTTGAAAAATACAAAGTGTGGTAAAGAACATTTTAGTAATTTTATCTTTTTCTTGCATGTCTCCAATTGGCTAACTGCTTTAACCCCACTTCATAAATGAAGGAAAGATGCAGAGGAACTCACAATGATTTTCCCCAAATCCAAATTGAGAGGCAAATTACTGTGATTAATGTTATCTGCTTCCCCTTTCCCATCTCATGTCTTCAACCTGTATTTTCAAGTGATTTATATATTAAAGTACCTCCCTGATGTTTACATTTTGACTGGGGTCAGAGGAAAACACCAAGGTACTCAAATCTATGGAAAATACACAACTCTGAAAAAATCAGTCTCTCTTGTCCAGAAACACAAATCCTGATGTAGAGGCACATCAAAGCTTATTGGAATTTAAAACTTCACATGTTCCTTACAATATCAAGATAAAGTCAAAACAGAAGCTTCCTCTTCAGAAGTTCAGACAGCTATCTTCAAATGCCCATTCAATTCTGAAGGTGCAAATGAAGAACCACATCCAAAAAATGTATGAGTAAGTTATAAACTTTCCATGCATAGAATTGTTAAATAAATGAGTAATCAATAATTATATGTGAAAAACGTGTATACATAATTACAGTAAGAATGCTTTTTTTCTTTTTTTTTTTTTTTCTGGACAACTCAATATTAAAAATTCTCCACATAACTTTTTAACAGCACACATTTCTGAGAAGAATAACACAGATAACTTGTAGAAAGAAAGGAATACTTCCATTTGTATAAGTGAAGTACCTTAAAAAACAGTCAAAACTTTCAGGTACAGTAGCCATCCTTCAGGTGTGAAAAAATTGATTCAATATAGCAATAAAATACTAGATAATTTTTTTCTTTTTTTTTTTTTTCTTGGAGATCAATAAAGAACGATCTATACTTTTCAAGACGAAACACATGCAGGATGATAAGAAACTTTGTTCTTTCATAGCTTACAGAAGTGGCTGCAGTAGATGGCAATATTAGAAGGCAGGTGCCCACTATGTAATGTATCAAGTTATGACTTTGACTGAACAAAGATGAAGGGATATGCACACCTCTGAGATGGTTCATCTTTAAACCAGATGAACTGCTAACCCATGGACTGTCCTGAAGTAGGGGCGTTATGTGTTTACATATTTAAAAGATTCAAAAGTAATACTCGTGGACAATATGGAATCCAGAAAAAAAGGCAAAGGAGCAAAGGCTGATCTAATACTGCTGTGGTGCTATAGCTTGGGAAATGCTTAAGATGACTGTTGCTATTATACAATTCTGTTACTAATTTTTTTTCTCAAAAGAGGGTTTTCATAGTCCAGCTGTACAAATAAAATACTTTGAGTGGAATCCAAGGATCTTTGATACTGTGCATCTTCCATCTCAGTGATAAAATAAAATGAAGAAGATATAAGTCAATCCTCTGAAGACTATCAGGATGGAAATTCTGCTTATCATTGTAACCAAAGGCTGTGGTCTCAGTGCTTATTAAAAGGTCATAAAAAGCTGTTGATGAGACTCATGTTTTCTTTCCTTACTTAGAAGTAGTTATAAAAGCAATATGCCTACAGATTTTTAATATATAATACCTTTTCCTCTTTATAACTAACACAATATGAAATAGGTAGCCATTTACTTGATGGGAATAAGTCAAACAGATCCTGCTTTTATTTAGCTTATCTATGGTATAACATGAGGCAACCAGAGAGACGTATAAGCAGATTACTGTTAATACTGGAGTATGTATGCTTAATTTCCTTAACTACAGTGTACTAGATCAAGCTTTGTTCTGTGATCTTTCCAGTGTGTATAATAACATAATAATTGTGCATGCAGGTAGAAAAAACTAAGTTATCTAATTCAAGCAGATGCACAGAACTGCACAGGGGTTTTTTCATTATCTGAAATACAAAGATACAGACATTCTAACCTGGCAAATATTAGTATCAGAAGGTGTTATAAATAGGACAGATCTTTTTAATTGATCAGATTTTGACCAAAGACCTAAATAGAGCTTGCCTGATCTATTCTGTTCTTCTTTAGGCATATTTATGAGAATACAGACAATTAAATTATCAAAGGAGAAAAAAACTGATGAAGAGATCTTTTCTAGTCAGACATTAAACTTCTAGGAGGACCTTTACTTCCAAAACATTGAAATTTTATGACATTAGAAAGATATCATGCTAGCCAAAGAAAATGTACCTTTTTCAAACAGGAGAGAAGTCATTAGTTTTTCAATCAAATAGTCTTTACTTAGAGACTTGCGTTTTCTATGTATTTTCCATGAAACTACATAAAATATTAAGTAAATGCTGTGTAGGCTATATCATATGATACCAAACTACCAAAACATATTCCTCCAAACATATGACCAGTGCTGTTATTGGTGATTAGGTACAGTGTTTTATGTTGAAGATCTGCATCAAATTTTTCTCCTAGGTAGGATGTTTGCATTCAGGTTTTCTGAGTTAATTTGTATCTCACCAGGAATTGTTATCACTAGTAGCAGGGGTGTTTTAGGTACTGACGAAAAGATTCGCAGTTACACAGAAGAGAGAAGATTCTTCCTTCATGAGTTCTTTAATCCCTCAAGGCATCAGCGGGATATCTTTGTAGTGGTGGATCTATTCAGTTCTTTTTTATTGTTGCTGAAAAAGAAAGATTTTTGTATTGAAAGAAAGTTTTATTGAATCAAATGTTCTGAGTGAAGATGACTATTTCAGTAAAGAACGACAACAAATTTTAAGCTTCAATAAATCTAAGGTGAAGGCTTTTATTTTGATTTTTTTGTTTGTTATAGTTCTGAAAGAGAAGAACTTGTTTTCAGTTTTATTCCACTGAATGAACAATGAATGAACAATGTGCAATAAAAGAATATTTCATTTACACCATTCTTTGTAGAAACTGTAGAAGGAAAGAAACAACACACTACTCCTTTGAAACTTTGTTGTGTTGAACATTAAGTTGCAAACACACCAAGCTAGCATGTTTCCATTTCTCACTTACTTAAAGGAGAGACCTGCAGCACCATATTGTTATCTAAACACCACCTAAGGGTGAAAGGGTAACATTAGAAGAAAGGTTAAGTTGTACTGCAACTTCAGAGTGCCTGGGAATACAAGGGAGAAGCATTACAAGGAAAAATTGTAATAGCAAAAGAGGCATCCTGATGAAATGCTTGTGGCCAGATTAATTTATACAATAACTGAAGTTATTTTTCCTTTTATATTTTTTAAATCTGGGGATTAAACTGTACAAACTAAGTCTAACATAAATCTATAATAGAATATTAAAATGCAGAATGTGTGTACCTAAATTCCCTAAACCTTGTCATAGTAAAAACTCAATTTTTTGAAACTGATAAGAACTGATTGAAATTGATAACTGGTTCAAAATCCAAATAGTAGTTCTAAAACTAACTTCACCAATAAGTAGCCCTTTCTGACAGCTTGTTGCGTTAAAAGGGGAAAAATCAGCGGTGGCTATCAGTCCAGCCGTGTTCGCTATTTCGAACTTCACTGCACTGGATTCACTGACAGTGCACCACACTGCCGGTCGAGTCATGCTCATGAACTCTCACGGCCACACCGAGAGATGGGGTCGCGTTCAGTGAGAAAATTACGCTCGGTTACCGAATACAGTGCAGTTTATTGTGGTTTGTGATCAATTATTGATGCAACAGGTACAGGTTGTTTATGGATTGCCGGTGATAAATACTGTCTGCAAAAGCACGTGCAAACAATAGTTACATGAATACAAGCGCTCGATAAAGTTAACACAGCATAGCTCTAAAATATACAGGTGATAGTAAAACTAACTCTATAGAGATTCTAAGTTTTCCCGGGGAAGCACTGAACACAGTGCAAGTCTTACCCACAGGCATCCCTATGGGGGGGAAGAGAGGTCCAGCCCATCGACCGGTCCCAGGAGTCTGTTGATGTTATCTTCTTTGACTCATCCGTGATGGTATCTTCCCCGACATCCCCCTCTCTCTTGGGTCATTTTATATTATTTTTACCTTCAAGGTGGAGCTTGAGTGACTCTAGTCATACATACCTTTATTAGTATTGGTGTAAATTTCTCTCGCTTCGAATTAAAGGTATATGACACAGAAAATTCAGAGCGCAGGCTCAGAGAGGGGTGGTCTCATTTTGGAGAAGGGGTCGCATTGGAGATGGGTGCGTATTTTAGTATGTAAATGCATTATAATGACATTATAATGAAGCAAAGTTCACACTGTGGACGGCATTCTGTCAAAAGATGACAGGCCGCTGGCTCAGGGTAGCAAGTATGCAGCTTATCAATTTCTTGCACCACCTAGTTCCCATCTTTTTGCTGAAGTTAGGACAAAGCGTAACTGCGAGATCTCCACCTCGCTCTACCCTCCATTTGTGTTACAGGAACCGCTGTGAAGTGCACATTCCTGGCATGCCAGGTGTGGCTGCATCTCGCCCAGAGAGGCCCTGAAAGTCCGTTTTTCCCTTATGTGTGGACAATGCTGCATTTCAAATATAAGTTTAATTCCACATATCCTAATTATTCCACACAGCTCTCAATTATTTATATATATATAAATACTTATCTATTTTAAATGATTATTGAGAAATAAGGTAACAGAAAGCTGAGAAAAGGATAGGATCTGGCGAACATAAACATGAGAAACATGGTAGGTACTTTGTTTCAAGAAATATACATTTGGGAGGAATACCAAAAGGAATAATATCAAAATCATATCAGTTTAATGGAAATCAAAATACTGTTTGTCTCTTAGGCCATTGTCGACGTCTTGGCAAAACTTTTCTGGCCATATCAGGGAAAATAAACCCCCCACAGTGTCACTGAGATGCTCTCCTTAACAGAACTAGAACAGTTTAAAAAATAATTTCCCTTGTGCCCTTGTGTATTCTTATAAGTGTGTGGTAAAGAGCCAAGAGAATCAGTAAGTACAGGGTAAACAGGATAAGAGGGATGAACATCATCTTAGTCAGGTGTTTAGGAAGCACTGGGGGGAGAAAATGCTTACTAAAGCCTTCTGAGATACTGTGTAGTTTGCTAATTCAAATAACTGTTTTAGAAATTTGTTTGGTATTTTAATTTTATGCTTATAATTTTCAAGTGTAAACTGTCAGGTACAAGATGAAATCCATTACAAAGAAAAATGCAATGCTCAGGTGTTATGAAAGGTTATACATCACACACACACTGGTATATAAAAATGTTTGAGTAAAAACACTAGAACTCATGAAAGAACAAGACATATCAAATTATGTGGAACTCTTATAAAGCATAGTGAGTATGAAAAGCGCATGAAGCACAAGGAGAAAATGTCTGGGGAGGTTGTGTGGCATGTAAAGGTAGTACCCTCAGAAACTGGTTGGACAGGGACATGTAGGGAATGGGTTAGATCTGCCCTTCCTTAGTTAATAATAAAACAAGTATTACTGATTATTTTTCCACAAGATGTCCTGTGCTTGTTATTTATTTGGGTCAACATTATATTCTGGCAGAGATCCTCCCTGTAGAGACTTCTCCATGGGCTGCCTAGGGAACTTGGCAAGGAGCTGGTATGGCTCCAGGGTGCAAGGACTGTGGCTCATTACTTCACCTCCTGTGACTGTAGGCTAAAACAGAAAAGCAAACACAAGATATGCGCAGCTGAAGGTCACTTCACTTTGGACAGGGCAAGCAGTCAGAGAACAATTCTACTTCAGTATTTGTCTCAGGACTTCTATCTTCAGGACTGTTTCTAAAGCTGACCCTATAATTTTGCAAGAAGCAGAGGTGCAGGAAAGATCTTTCAAGGTACCTGTATTGTGTAATGAACAGCTCTGGTTACTTCTGATCCTACTACTTAGAAAGACGCTTTCCTGATTTCTTAATTTAATTTTTAATATAAAAATTAACTTTCATGAGCTTAGTAACAGGCATAAATTCTGTATTTCAAGAGTAGAGAGCAGTATATTGCCTGTCCCTTGAAGGAATTCTGTGTTATCGGAATAGAGTTTAGCTCAAGAACTCTTTTCAACAGAAATACATGTAGAGAAATAGAATTGTCCAGGAAGGTTTATACTATTAAAAAAAAATAATAATAATAAAAAATCCGTCTTTTTTTTTCCCCACCCTAGAGCAACTGCAAGTCAAGACCATACTGTAAAAAAGAAATAAAAAAAATTAAAAACCAAAGAAAACACCCCAAAAATCTTTACATTTACCTATTTGTTATTGATTCTTCCTCCTTATTAAATAGAGTTGTCCCCGGGGAACCTACCATCTGCCTGGTGTGAACTGCCCCCTTAATTCTCACCTGGCTACACCTGCAAAACTGATGAGAACAGGGAGAGGGAGTTAATGAATGAGTCCTGGTAAAGATCTCAGCAGGGTGCCTCTTTTATTCAGGCCAGGCTGGTAGTTAGTATGACAACAAGCTGTTGCCACCTAATGATTTCAGTTACTTGAGCATAATGAGTCCCATGTTCTCAGTATGCTTTAGACTGGACAACTTAAATTACTGTTGTGTTTCATAGCCCCTGTTTGTATATTACAGAATTCCATGTAGAATTTTCACTGAATGAGACTTCAACGTGGAAACAGCTAATTGTAACGGAAAGCTGAGTGAGTTGTCAATACATTAAAAAGTGAAAAAAACCCCAACAATCAAAACCCCAATAAAAATATACACTAGGTTCTTGGAAGTTTTAATATTAACAAACACATTTCTGTCAGGTTAGTTAAGCTATGGCAACTTGCTCCATCTAAGTCGCCAGGCAGTTAGGTGGGTCTAGTCAGTTTGGATGTAGCAGTGACTTCCCTTCTATCAGTCAACTCAAAAAGGCATGATGAGGGTGGAGAGAATGGAGGACAAGAGCACATTCTTCTAACAATTTCTAGCCATTATAGGCCGGAACAAACCATCATTGTGGATCCAACTCTTAAGTAACAGATAAGAAGCAGCAGTCAGAAGTGTATGGGCTGAAATGGATCTGTACCCTTGAAAATCCTAGATGGGCTGATGAGTCACTTGTCAAAAATGTCAAAGAATGACATAGTTACTAACGGTTAAACTGTCCTGGTAAAGACAGCCAAAGGCTTAAGGGGAATTTTCTGGGAAAGCTAATGGTTAAATGAGGCTGCAGTTTGACTGGGTCCTGGTGGCCATTTAAATCTAATTGGAAAAGTGCGCATGGTCATACTTACATCTGCATCTGTCTGCCTCACAGGTCATATGTCAAATTTTACTGGGAGGAATTTATGATAAATTTGACTGTTTGGGGAAACTCTATCATATGATATGACTAAGAGAAACTCCTTAGAGCCTCCGCCTTTTGGAAGACACTTTACTTGTGGACACTGACAAATCCATTGAAGAAGTGACATCCCAATGGACAAAGATGTAGAACCCCTGAAATGAATAATATGAGAAACTGTAGTAATTTTCCTCTTGGGTAAAAACAGAAGCATGGCATTTGAAGTCACATGCATTCTATTCACACCATAGTCAATTCTCTTTAAGCTTTTCTTGGTGTACTTTTCTTTGGGTATGAAAAAAGGTAGTATCCCTACCTTTTGGGTAGCTGTACCTTTTGAGTAGGGCTACCCAAATGGTGCCATTAATGCATCCATCTTGTACAGAATTTTGGAGTTTTTCAGCCACCCCTCTTTAAGATAGAAATTTTCTCAGTAAGAGCCATCCTGGCATTCTTGCTTGGATGAATAAACCCAAATTATTGATGCTGAATGGGACATTTTACTTTTAAGACATGCTTTCATCTCTACCAAGGTCTTCTAATGCAGTACTACTCTACAGCAACTGACTCTTATTATCTAGTCTCACAACATTTTGAAAATAAATATTTTTATGAAATTGTGCATTTGCTTTCTGACTGGGGATCATCCTCTCTACTTCACACACACAGAGCATTTCTTAAAATCAATCTTCTGTTCCCTGCTGATTATATTGAACAATAAACTCCTAATTAGGAGTTTTGAAAGTTCTGGTTTTGATGTTAGCTTGGGAAGTTATTCAGTACAGGAGGTGTAGTGAGGGTGCTACTGAGTCATTCTCCGTGCCCAATCTGCCATGCAGTATATAAAAGGCATGTGCAAGAGAAGAAAACTAGTCAGATTGGGAACCTACTTTTACATCACTGTTACCCCTGAGATGACCTCAATTCATTAAAAAAGTTATTTCTTGGGAGGTATCTTAAAATATTGTTTGAACTTAGAGCTCAGGCTCTGTTGGTATTCAGACCATATCTATTTTCTACATTATTTGGGGCCATGCTTTGAAGTTTTCTCTTTCTCCTGGGTATTCCAGCTAAAATAGCTCATTGTGAAATGAGAGCACAGAGAAATACAGTATCATCATATTATTTGGCTCAGACTTGAAATGCTACAAGAAACTTCAAAAGAAAATGTCTTTTATTGGAACTTAATACACAGCTGTAAATAAAAAACTTGAATACAAATATTTGACAATTGTTTTAACATTATATTTTCTTTTGTCTTGTGTTATGATATATGCATTGCAGATCACATCCACGAAAATCTTAAATTCTGTCTTTTCACTATGTGTCAAGTATTCAAAAGCATCAGAGTTTGCCACTGGAATAAGTCAAAAGAGTATTTTATCAGGTTCATCATTTCTCTTTTCCATTACTATTGTCTCAAGTTTCATACATGTGCACATAGAGAGTTACACACTTGCTGTGTCACTCACTTTGCTGCAAAGAATGGCAGGAAATTCACTGCTGGGATTATGCATGACACTTCTCTGACCAATCCCAACAATTTCAGAAGCTGCATTTGAATGATGCCTTGCTTCAGACTGTCCTAACTTCTTTACTTTTTATCCTCTCAATTGTTTCATTTCCTAGCTGCTTAGCACAATTCATAATTTGACATGATGCATGAAGTTCATTGCAGGCTGTTAAAGTAGCTAGGCAATTTAAACAACTGGTTTCACTCAGAAGAAAATTCAAAAACAAAGTAGATTTGAAAATAATTTTGTAAATGCAAGTATTTTTATAAGGAAAAGTTTTTATATAGAGGTGGTGATTTGGTCATTCTTTTTCCAGAATGCGAGAAAGCTTGATGAGATCAAAAGACCACAAGTACAATAGTTTCGGTTGCCTTCTTTTTTGTCCTAGTAAGCTTATCCAAAGGACCACTGTTTGCTCTTTTCCTTTATTGAAATCTTAGATAAAAAACTTAATAAAGAAAACACCTGTACACATGATGCACCGTTCCATTTTGTTAATCTTTGATGCTGAGAGAAGGGTCCAGTCAGATATAACTCTTCAGGTCAGTGAGTGGGCTCAGCCCACTCACTTTACCCATCAGTGGTAAACTCCATTTTCTTCCTGCTTCAGTTTGCCTCAGAAACAGTTGCCCAAACTAGTAAAGGAAGCAACACAATTCCTCCCAAGCCACATGTGCTGAGCTATACATGAAATTCATGCTGCCACTTTTCGTATTTATACTGTCATGTGGGAAAGGAACTTCTAAAAGCACTGCTTAAGATAAAGCATGAAATTAGAAATGCCTGTAGAATGAAATGCCTGCAGAAGGGGCTAAAAAGCCAAAGAATGAGTTCAGCTCAAAGGGATCTTCTTTCTTGATGTCTGAAGAGCTCTGTGTCCAAGGAAAGACTGTGCCAGGCAGGCAGGCAGGCTGGCAGAAGTGGAAACAGGAGAACTGTCTACGTATCAATGACTCGGCAGTGTTTTTAAAGAACAAGTAGTCCTTTATAGCAATTATCTGATCTACAATGCCAAACTGGATTTGGATAGAATGTTAAGTAATTCAAACATATTTTGCTACACCAGACTCTACCAAAATATTTGGGTTTTCTGGGAAATATGTACAAGTGAAAAATACTACCTATGTCAAAGCACCTCAATCAAGTCACTGCTCACCAGCCATATATTTTTTTAAAGTGGGTATCATAATTTTTTTTAAATTCATAGTATTTATTGCTCAGCAGCATTATTTTGGAATCAATCTCATTTGTTAGAGTTTCCATTTTTGAAATATTTTTGTAAACTTCCATTGTATTTCCATCTTTGAGTGCATGCAGTGTGCTTTGAGGGGGTTATTTTATTGCTTCTAAAATATTTGTTATTACATTTTTAAGACAATTTATATTTTGTTATTATATGCCGTAATGACATCTGTTGCAGCAGCGTGAGACAAGATCAGACAGAAATCATTAATATTTCCTGGATTCCAATCAGGATTCCACTCAGAAATATCCACAATGCTTCATTGGTTTGAGTGCTTCTGTCTTTGAGCATTTTAGCAACTTCATGCTAAAAAAAGTCTTCATGTGCAAACACCTATAATGAAAAATCTTGCACTGAAATAAAATGAAGTGTGTGTATATGTGTGTGGATGTGTAAAGTGGTGCTTTGTAAACACAGAATTAGCGAAAATAAAGGATTGTTTCATGGAATGACTGCAATTAATAACATGTATGTGAGGAAAAGATGTGAAGACAAACTGAATATACGGGTCTTTCTGTGTGTATAAAAGAGGAATGGAAATTAAAAGCTGGATTAAAAAATATCCACTGCCATCAGCACTGAAGAGAATTGCCAAAGATGCCAGCTTCATCATTTATTGCAGCTGTGCACCTGCAAATGCCACCTGGATTGTCTGTCATTGCAGCAGTATTCAGAAAGGTCTGAATATTCAGCCAGTGAGTATTCTCATGTTTTACCTACTAAACATTCTAATTGCTTTTGCTGCTAATAAATGGCAGATGAAAAAAAATGCCTCTAGGATTTGGCTCTCTGGGAAATAGGGGTTGCAGTGCTTAAGAGTAACTTAATCTACTGTGCCAAAAGATGCATCAGTAGGCTGCATCAAGCAATCAAATGAGGATTAAAGAAAAAGTCACATGGGCTTTAATTTTCTTAGTTTGACTGCTTGGCATACATTGCAGAAAACAATTCAGGCTGTTTTTAACAAAGACTAAACTCAGAAAGTTTAGTGCTTATGAGCAGTCTGACTGAAATCCAGACTCCTTAAACTTTCTTTAAATTTCTTACCATGAGAAAAGGATCTAATAATACATCACTATTTTTTCTGAGGGAATAGCTGTTATTATAAATTAATAGCTTTAGCATTCAAAAGAAAAATGTCCAGATGAAACATTGCTGCTGTAAATCTAGATTTATTTAAAATTAAGGGGCAGTATTGAAGGTTGCTGAACAAGACTTACAGAAAGTAGGGGCTGATTATCAAATCACACAGGTTGTGGCAGCCAGTCACTGGCATGGTGATTTCAGACTACGTAGATTTAAAATAAATAAAGGAAAATTCAAAGGGAATACCTGAAACATGGTAACACTATGACGATCTTGATGTGGTCAATTATCACATTTCTCTGAGACCTTGCTCTATAAATATCCATAGTTCAATCCTTTGGCCATTCATCCTGAGAGCTGTGCTTAATTTCTGAGGATGATGAGAGCCATGCTTATTTTATCACTGCTTCTATCCACTGAAGTCTCTTTTATTCACTGTTCAGTCTTTTTTGCAAGTAAACACAGACCTGGAAGCAGAAATAAACAGTCTATAGCCTGTTTGTTAAGAGATACAGATAAATGAACCTAAGACTCAGTATGTGGTTAAGAAATTAGATTTATACTCTTAAGAATATAGAGGAATGGTTATCATGATGAAAGCAAAAAGTGTAGGAAGGTTCACTGTTGTGAGGGACCTTGAAGATGTCATGAAGACTGTGTGGTGCAGAGGGAAATTCAGAACTCAATAGACGAATGCAGTTGATAATGCAATATGATAAGATCATCTCAGCATTTACATTTTTTTTGTGGTCTCCAGTCTGTCACGGAGGGTCATAAGGAAACCACAAGATATGCAGTAACATGCAGAAACCATAACACAAGGAGATTAGGGCACAGACAGGTGAAGGTTTGACCTGTGCTGAGAGCCTACAAAGCTGGTTTTAACATGTAAAGAACAGAGTAAATACCCAAGCACCCAGACAGCTGGGGAATTATGGAAAGGAATCTAATTTGTAAAGTAAGGTATCAGTACTTAGGTCATATCTTGGGTTTTGTTTCAGGCCTGCTGAAGTCTGTTAGAAAGATCTGAATTTTAAAATCTTATGGAAGTGGAAGGATTTATAGACTAAATAGACTTATTGAGCAAGGAAAAAAAAGGAGGCAGATGGCCTCAGTGTTATGGGGCCCAGAAGCAAATGAAGTGTATATTGTTAAATGTATCAGAGAGTCTATGAAGAACTCTTTCTGTTCGCCCAAATTCAACAGGAGGTTTCTATTAAAATTGAACAAGGATGCTCTTCTGTGTGAATCTTTCCCTTGATCTGTGTCATATAGATCTATGTGTACAACGAGATGATTTCTTTCCAATTTATCATTTATAAAAAAACCTGCACATTAAATAATTTCTTGCAATTTTGTTTACCAAATTTACCAAATTTACCAACTTCTGCTTAGCAGAAGACAATAAACCAGGAGAAAACAAACAAGAATGTTGTTAATGTATGTCTTTGAGGACACAGTGTGCCCCATTGTGAAGTCAAAAGGGGCAGCATAAAGTGATATTTCTTTCACGATTACCTACATGATGAAGAAATCTCTTTTAGAAGATAAAACATCTCTTCTCATGGGTACTCAGCCAGCTCCTTCTCCTTCTTTGTTTTTGACAAGAAGTATCTCCACAAAAGCCTTTGCATTCCACCATGAAGACATACTGCTACTGGTGAAGCTGGTATGGAGTGAAAGACAGGTTTTTCTTTATTCCTTGCTGCCTTAAAGAGATATGATTTAATCTAGTAAACAATCTCAATTGAGAGCTGGTTGGGAATTCACGATTGGTAATCAATATTTTTTACGTAAAATTCATGTCCTTTACAAAAATCTTGTTTTTTTTCTTCCCAGTTTTTGTTTGTTTGTTAAAGAAAAGAAAAAGTATTTATTGCCCAAGTTTTTGCTGTTTTGAAGAAATGATGCTGAGCTGCTCTGTACTGAAACATTTCTCAGATGCACTCAGTACCAAATAAGAGAATATTGAAAGATTTGCCATCTATATAATCTGAGATTTTCTGTCAACCAAATAAGGAAAGACTATAAAAACACACTTTCCATCTTAACTATATGTAGGTAATGTGTCCTTGAAGGATTGCACAAGTCTCAAAGAAAAGTATCAGAAAAGTGTTCAATGTAATTATTATATGGTATTATATTATTGTTTGGCAGCTTAATAAACACCTGAGATCCATTAGCGTATGTGAACTAGTTCCTCAGTGTACTGGTGGGATGTCCTGAATTATTTAAGTGTTTTGTAGCTAATACTTGTTAGGTGTGTCTTGGAACACATTGCAGCATTCTTATAGCATGACAACTGCATCAGGAGTCTACTCAAATCTGCTAAATCTGTATAATGATCATAAGAATGAACAACTATGGCTGAAATATTCCTGCCATGAATTCATGACAGCAAAAATGAGTAAGAACAGAGCTGAGCAGATTATTTACCTTTTATTCTTATTTATACAGTAAATAAAAATGACTGATCCTGGACTATCTTACTTCTTAAACAGAAGGTATTAAAGAATATTTATAATTCAATCTGTGTTTATTATCAAAACACAAAAAATCATTAATTATCCTGTATAAATTTCTGAAATGTATTCCATTGAAAAAATATGAAGTTAACGAATTCTTCTTAAAGAACTTGAAAGTAGAGGAAAACAAATAGTGAAAAAGAAAGAATGAAAGGCATAGATTTTTATTCTAACTGCTATCCCTTCAAAATTTTAATATATAGAAAGGTATTAAATTAATTTTCACAGTGGTTTTCTGGTTTTCCCCACATTTGAAGAAAAAAAAATATTGTCTTAGGGTGATAATCCCTCAACATCTGACAATTTTGGGGCCCTGTACTACAGTACGCTCAAACTCTGGTTATAGATACATAGAAAATATACTTAACATTTAAAGCCAGTAACTTTTATTAGCATAATCCAAATCAAAGCATTAGCATTAGTCTAGATACCTCATTATACGCAGAATACTTGTTACTGCCACCTATATAAAAAATCATTACTGTCGCATATAAAGATAAGCACAAGTAAACAACTTGGGCATAGCCACTTAGTCATAGGAAAATTAGCATTGTAGCTACACCAAGTCAAAGCAGCAGCAAGCAGGTCAAGTTCAGACAGAGTAAGTCTGACAATCCTGTCTTTAGGCCTTGCAAACTCAGAACACAGCCTGTGTCTTGCGACTACCAACATCAATGTTGTATCCCTGGGCTCCAGTGTTACTCTCTGTCAAATGAGATGTCCTTGTCACTTGCAGGCACATATGTATTAAATGGCATTGGAGCACTATCAGCCAAATCTTAACCTAATCCACAGATTTCTATTAGTGAATCCCTCAAACCCTCAGTCTCTAATATTCAATGTGAATATATAAGAAATTGAAATATCATAGTATAAATGCTTGCTTCAGTAATATCACGGTCACTTCTTGTGCTCTTGCTCTATAATAATGAAGTTTCATGGCACTTATCAGGAAAAAAAATAATAATTAGTTTTCTTCCTTGCTTGGTCTCTAATTTAAATTATACTCTTCTTAAGAAAAGAGCAGTAGGGTTAAATCTAAGTAACTGGTAATATGTGCAATGGGGATGTAAAGGTAAATTAAAAAATAGCTTTTCCTTGTCTCTCCTCACATGTATACCCAAAAAGAAATCTTTTCCTCTTCCATCTTGTATACACAAGAATGACAGCAAACTTTTTCCTGTAGCTTTAAATACATTTCTATGGGTTGTGAAACATGTTAATTCACTTCTGTCCTATTACCTGCCACAGTTTCTCCATTTCATGCTTTCTCATATGCCCAGGCAAAGCTAAGAAGTTACAAGTCAGCTTAGCCTGAGGACAAGTATTAGTAAAATAAAGTTTTCTTCTCACCGTGTTTAAAGAATGCAAATATTGCTATTATCCCCTGTAAAACACTATAAAGTCAGCATTCTCACTGTTCTTTAAAATTAAATCATACAATGACAGTACAAGTAAAGAGGTTGTTTGCTTGGTTTTGATCCCAGTGAAGAGTAAAATAAAATTTTAAATCATGCTTTTGTCCTGGGTTCAGCAGCAGCAGTCATTTTTCTCCTTCTTGATAGCTGGTGCAGCGCTGTGCTTTTGATTTTGGGCCTGGGAACTGCACTGATAACACCGGTATTTTCAGTTACTGCTTGGTAATGTTTTGGTTTGACCAAGGACTTTCTGAGTCTCATGCTCTGCCAGGGAGGAGGGGAAGCTGGGAGGAAGCAGAGACAGGACATCTGACCCAAACTGACCAAAGAGGTTATTCCATACCACAGCACGTCATGCCCAGGATGAAAAAACGGAGGGCAGAGACCCAGAAGGGTGGGGGCTTCCTTCTGGGGGGTGCACGGCTGAGTCAGACCGGGTGTAGGTGGTGAACAATTGTATTCTTTTCCCTTGTATTTCTCTTGTCATTATTATTATTGGTGGTAGCAGTAGTGATTTGTGTTATACCTTAGTTACTAAACTGTTCTTATCTCAATCTGTGGGAGTTGCACTCTTTCGATTCTCCTCCCCATACCCCCAGGAGCTGGGGGGGAAAAAGAGGAGGGGGGGGGGGGAGTGAGTGAGCGAACTGGTTGAATTATAGTGGCTTAAACCACAACAGCTTGTTACTCCTTTTTCAACTGTTTCACTTACCTGTTTTGCCAAGAGGTAGAATTCAGAGAAGAAATACAAGTGTACTGTTAGGTAACACTATTCATAATGACCCAAAGAACTGGAAAAGTCTCACAGAGAAGCGTCAGCCTCTGAAAATGGTTTCTGAAGTTCAATGCCTACCACTCACTTGTATCTACTAAGAAGGTTGAAGAATATGTGAGACACAACACATGCACCAGCATCTGTATGCAGATGTAATCAGTCAATTTGAAGCCTCTGTGCAAGTTACCTATTTACACTTGTGTTTATACCTATGATAAAGTGTAGATGTCTTTATAATTCTGGTCAAAAAATGTTGAGTTGGCCTTCAGTTCATCCTCTTACATAGATATTCAAATGAAATGTCTGAAGTTGTTACTGATTTTCTACCACTATAATATGGGAGTAAGATAGTCTCAAATCGAGGCAATGAAATTTCTATTTGTCAAATGCACCCTGAGGCTCTGAGCGTGTGCATCAGTCACAGCTGTAGTGCAAATAGGTGGGACTGACTGAACGTGATTGAGTAAAGTGCCAGTATAACTGAGTAAGATTGAAGATGACTACACCAATATGCTTGAACTGTCATTAGTATTCATGAACAGGATAGGACGTATCTTGACATGAGTAAATGGCCACAGCTTAGGAGCATGGAAGTGAATCACATGACTTGGTATAACTCTGCATGGGTGTTATGTGTGACACATGAATGATTACTGGAAGTCAGTATTGGTGGGTGGGAGTAACAGAGTGTCACTTTATATAAATGAGTATTCCTGACAAGGGGCAATTTGGTTTCTGCCTGGAGATTTCGTGTTAGTAGAGAATAACCTACCTACCAGCAGTAACAAAATACCCAGTCCCGTCAGGCAGTTATCCACTACTTTCCATTAGGTTGTGGTATTTCTTAACATTTCTGAAGCTACAAATATGTATCACTCTGATTTAGGTTATCTCAGAGGATTTTGTCAGAAAGAGATATTGTATTTAAACTTGGGTGGAATCCAAGCTTTCATTATTGTATAATTTGCTCAGTTTTTCTAAGTGATAATATCTAGTTTTTGATTGATGGCATATTATCTCTCTTTCATGTTTCCTGTCAAAAGAGACTTCTGAAATTATTGCGGTATACAGCTATTTATATGTATGTGCATGTATTCATGCATAAATGTATGTATGTTTATAGTCCTAAAAAAAGTAATGACTATGATTTTACAAAAGTTCAAATTTAGGCATGATATAAACTTGATTTCAGGGTAGAGACCACTTCACCCAGTACTATAAGTGAAAACCTGAATGTTTGTGAGAGTACATCAGCTCTTTCAAAACTGCTGCAGAAGTAGGTCCAGTGTAATGAAGAGCTCCCAGCCTGTGCTCAGGCAACCCCTGACTCACAGGCATGCTAGCTGCAGCAGAAGGTCAGAGCTGAAGCTGCAAGGGTTAAATAATAAAGTTTACCTAGCTGTGCCTAAGGGTGAGTTGGGCAGCTGCTAGCAATAAGTATTAGCTAATTTCAAATGCTCCTGAATCAACTGGACACTCTTCCATGCCAGCTCTGGGATCAAAAAGGCTTGGTACAGGCATGGGGTGGTGTCGTGGTTGAAGCTCAGCCAGCAGCCCAGAACCATGCAGCCACTCGCTGACTCCCACCCCTTCCTCCCCCTGCTCCCAGAGAGATGGGGAGGAGAATTGAAGGGATGTAACTCCCAGGGGTTGAGATAAGAACAGTCCAGTAACTAAGGTATGATACAAAACGACTACTGCTACTACCAATAATAATACTGATAAGAGAAATAACAAGGGAAGAGTATAAAACCGCTCACCACCCGCCGACTGATACCCAGCCTGACACAAGCAGTGATCTAGCCCTTCTGGGTGACTGTCCCCAGTTTGTATACTGGGCATGATGTGCTGTGGTATGGAATACCTCTTTGGTTAGTTTGGGTCAGGTGTCCTGTCTCTGCCTCCTCCTGGCTTCCCCTCCTCCCTGGCAGCGCATGAGATTCAAAGTCCTTGGTCAGAGTAAGCATTACTGAGCAACAACTAAAAACATCGGTGTTATCAGCATTGTTCCCAGGCCGAAAGTCAAAAACACAGCACTACACCAGCTACTAAGAAGGAGAAAAATGACTGCTACTGCTGAACCCAGGACAGGTGTGTGTACATGGTCATGTAGTACTCCTTCCAGGCATGGTAATTCAGTCTCCTTCTGTGGGCAACTCCCAGTACCTAAAGAGTTAGGAAGAGGCTGTTAGCTCCTAGTGATCCTGCTCAGGGATGGTTCTGTTGATCCTCCTGTTTTCCCAGGAGAAGAACGTGTACTGCTCCCAAGATTAACAGCAATTTGTGAATTCGGTTAATCTATTATTTAATTGCGTTAATTCTGTGTTACCACTGCCCCAAGCAGAGCAGCAGAGAGCACCTTTTTTGTTAACAAATCTAAATATATAAAAAAAAAACAAACAAACAAAAAAAAAGCAACAAAACAAAACAAAAAAAAAACAACTTCATAATAACCAATACAAGTTTTTCAATAAATATGTGTTTTGGACTTAGCAAATAGCTGAAAGAAACAGAAGAAAAGAAGGAAAAAGAAAGGAAACAGGTCCGAATCTGGCACTAGGGACTCAATTTCCACTCACCACAAAATGCAAGGACAGGTATAATTCTCACTTTGCTCACATGAGAGAGCGGAGCTCTCCCACACACTCTTGCACTCTTTTCTTTCTCTTCCTAATGCTCAGAAACTTCTTTCTTTAGTCAATCACCCTTATGTGAGTTTCTTTAAATTATAATCTACCAAATTCTGGGGATATAGTTCCTATTTGATGAAAATAAGAGTTGCTTAATTAACCATGACTGAAAATATGATTCTTCATATTAGAAATTCTGCTATACTAACAAGTATTTTTGAGGAATATGTACACTTGAACATTCATGCTACTGTATATTATTTTCTGCCAAAAAAGACTGAATTTTTGAACATTATGTTCTCTGTGTGTTTCTCATTGTGAATTTGGATCCTAGCTTGTGTGCTTGCAAACCTCAGCCTTAGAGATCCCAAATGTGCAGGCACCATTTAAACCAAATCCCTTACAAAAGAGAAGTTGCAAATTGTGCTCTTCTTGCTTACAAGATGTACCTGCTTACTTAATGGTAATTTTCATGAGCCATTTAAATAAGTGACCTTATCAGTAAGACCCCGTATAAATCATGAACAACATCATGCAGGAATATGACAGATTTTATGGATTGGTCATGGCAAAAATGGTGAATTTCACAGTTTGTCATGCATTAATGGAGATGGTTACAAAAACATAAAGTCATTTATAGTGATAAAAAATGATTCTGCAAGGATTCAGGTTATCTTTTTAATAAATATAAATCATAAATACACGTGACAGGCTATCAATGATAAAAATAAAGCAGCAAATGGTGATTGTGAGAGGATTCTGTCAGAAAAAAAACCTGAAAACACCTAAGGGCAGTACCACTTCAAATTCAGTATGCTTAGAGTAGACAGTTAAATTTGAGCACTGTGTTCAGCATGTGCACTGTTATGATCTCTGATGCATAATGTAAACAGAGAGGAATAGTGCGAAGACCCATGTTAAAACAGTATAAATGCAAGGTATTATCATGGAACATAATAAAAATTATTCTTATTGTAACAAAGTTGTTCTGGAATTAAAGCAGCCTTTCAATGCGCAAAATCCAGTCCAGCCACCTGTGACCATGTCACTTCAGTCAGTGGTATTTGCTGGTTAATCTAAACAGGACTGAACCTTAGTGTCTACTTAGATGGGAAGCTAAGAGGCCAGCATATTCAAGTGTTGGCTGGGTTTTGAATTCTCTGGTTTTTTGAGTGTTCTTTCTGAGAAACTACGTAAATGTTCCTGTCATTACAATAGTATCATTACTGGCTCTAGGCAACTGTATTTGTTTGACCTTCCCAAACATGGAGTTTGTCTTAAAAATGTGACAATCCTTAAAGATCTAAAATACAGAAACTACAATACAAGTTATAGAAAAACTTAGAGGTAGGAATGAGTTGGAACGTAAACCCAAGATTTCTGAGGCAATAAAATACGAGTTGTGCTAGAATTTCTTTTGCCATTTTACTAATTTTGCCCTTAGTCAGGGAACTGGTAAGCAAGATACTATGGGAATCAGCTCTAAGGCAGTTTGGGAAAATAAATAGGTCTTTAAAGACCTCCAAGTGCAAGAATGGCTTATGCTGGTGCCAAGAAAAACAAGTAGATATAACAGGAGACCAGGTTGGCTCAACAGGTAGCTCATTACGGAGCTGTAATGGAGAAAGGTAGTTTACAAGAGGTGGAATGGCAGTTGGCTACATAGGAGTACAGCCTGTACGTCTGCTTTTGTAGCAAAAGGCTGAACAATGAAAATGCTTGGCTCCTTTCTGATTGGTGCAAGTGATTTCTTCTGAGGTGCTCAGTGCCTTCTCTGACTTATCCTTCACAAACAAATCCTTCCAGCCCTCAGTGCTTAATAGAAGGCTTCAAGAACTACCACCAATGAATAAGAATTCAATCAGGGACTATTTGAGGGAACACGACCTGATAGGCTGTGTGTGAAAGTGCTGAAAGCTTGCCACTGTCACAGTGAGGCTACTCCACACTCGAGTTGTTGTGGAGAGCAGAGAAGGTCCTCTAAGACTACAGGAAAACAAATTTTGCATCCATATTTTTAAAAGGTCAAAGGACAATGTGGGGAACTACAAGCTGATCAGTTTCACTTAAGTATCATGTTCCTCTTGAAACAGATTTCTGACCACAAGAGGGAAAAGATGATGACTGGAAGGAGTAAGCACAGATTTACCAGGGGTAAATCACACGTGACCAACTTGATTATCTACTACGATGAAATAATGGTATTTGTGGAAGAAGGCAGAGTAAAGAATTTCATGTACCTTGACTATTTAACTTTTTGCCTTGATTTGCATTGAGCAAGGCTTTTGACATTGTCTCTCACAGTATTCTTGTATAGGTAGACAAAGGGATAAGGCAAAAGTAATGGTGAAATGGTCAGCTTTAGAGGGTAGAGGGCAATGCAATCCACTACCTGAAAAGTTTGCATCTATACTGGGACCTGTCCTGTTCAATATTTTCATCAATGACCTGGAGGAGCATCATCTCCTTGGGTTTGCAGATGACACTTATGAAGTAGGAAGGTTACTCAATATCCTCAAGGCCATGACTGCCATCCACAGGGACCAAGACAGGCTGAAGAAATGGGCCAACAAAACCCAACAGGATCCAGCAAGGACAAATGCAAAGCCCTGTACTGAAGAAATATTAACTCCAGCAATAGTACAGAATGGGGACTGTGTACCTGAAAAACACCTGTGAGTGTTTGTACACAGTAAGCTGTGCACAAGCCGTTAGGGAGCCTTGACAGCAAAGGTGACCACTAGACTTCTGGGGTGTAAGGACAGGAACACAGCCAGCTTGAGGGGATTGAGATTATTCTGCTCTACTCAGCACTCATTAGACAACATTCAAACAATGCATACAGTTTTGCCTCTCTCACTGTAGAAGAAAGAGCTCAATAAAGTGGAGTAAGCTCAGCAGAGGGACATGGAGATGGTCAGGGCCTAGAGTACTTGTCTGGGGAGGAGAGGCTGGGGTAGCTGGCATCTTCAGTCTAGAGAGGGATGGCGTGGGGGTACCCAGCAGTGGCCTGCCAGGGTCTTTGACAAAGTGTAATCAGATTCTTTACAGTAATGAACGTAAGATGAAACAAGGCAGTGAAATTTTACTGAAACAAGGAAGGTTCAGGCTGGATGCAGGAGAAAGAGACTGCCGCTGATAACAGGCCAGCAGTGGATCAGGTTACCCAGAGAGCTCATGCGTCCCTATGTGTTTCCAAGGTATGACTGGTTAGAGCTCTGAGCAACCTGGTCAATTTTAAGGCTGACTCTGCTTGGAGCACGTGGCCAGATTAGACACCTTCTGAAGTCTATTCCAGCCTCAACTGTTCCATGAGTGTCCCTGAAAAATAGAATCATAGAATAGTTAGGGTTGGAAAGGACCTTAAGATCATCTAGTTCCAACACCCCTGCCATGGGCAGGGACACCTCCCACTAAACCATGCCACCCAAGGCTATGTCCAGCCCGGCCTTGAACATCGCCAGCGATGGAGCATTCACAGCTTCTCTGGGCAACCCATTCCAGTGCCTGGAACACTACCTGTCAGTGCTGAGCTGAAGTATTTCTGAACTGGGCATCTGCCTGATATGCTGAGATTATAGAGCTCATCACTGCTTTGTGACCTTTCAGAAGACTTTACTTACTTAAAGGAGATTCAGAATTACAACTTGTCTGAAGTTAAAAGCGATGTCAGCTCAGCCAGCAATGGGACTTCAAGGAAATACCATAATTTCAGCAGCACCAGAACAGCTGGTGATGAAGAAAAATGAGGCTAAGATGAATAGACTTACTCCAAAAGGATCCAAAGACGGATTTTTGTGAAGTATTTTTTGGAAGTCTACTACGTTGGCTAGATAAAAAGTGTAAAGAAATTTTTTTGTCATTCTCTTTCCAAAATATAATATGTCTTTGAAGTTCATAAATCTGCAGCTTGCAAATTCTGGGTCTGTAGCAATTCCCAGAAGGACTTTATCTTAGGTAACAAACTCTACCATGACTGCAGAAAAAAACTAATGTAGCACCTCCTTCAGCAAACGTTTCAGTAGATGACATAATGGCATGTAGTTAGGGAAATTTTTCAAGAGGCAGACAAAATAATTTGAGAATGCAGTAGGCAATCCACTACCACATACCTGCAGGAATGTTTACCGTAATGAACAGTTTGCCTGTAACAAAAAACACAGTACTTATTAGCTTTACATACTTCATAAATATGACAAAACGCTTCTTCTAATGCCTTCAATCTGAAATATAGGACAGTGTTCTCTAGAAAACTGGCTTAATTTTTAAGGTCTCTTAATTCAGTAGTAGTACCATGTAACAGCTTGAAAATAAAGCTGCAGCTTCATTTGAAGTAGAAAATAATCCATGTAATCAACAGTATGTGCTTTATTTATAGAAACCTATTAGTTCCCTTGGCTTTCTTTACCTTTTCAGAGTTGCCAGATTGGAAACTGACAGATTGAAGCTGCTATTTTTGACACTTAGGTTTGGTGGCTTTTTAGCCCTTTCCTTAGAAGGACATCTGACATCTCTCCTTACAAGGAGATCTGAACAAAGATCTCTTTGCAGGAATCTAGGTAAGCACATGAGGTTCATATTTTGCTAAATTGGTTAGCATTAACATAGCTGCACTGAAATGCAAATTCTCACCATTAAGCTTCTTAGATAGTCTCACAGACCTCAGTATGGGTATGTTCACATGACTGCAAGCAATTAAGTCAACACAATTTAATAAGCTACCTCTTCTCTGAGCCATTGTCATGGTATAAGCTCTCCTAATTTGTTACAAGTACAATATAAAATTTAATTGTTTGAAATGTGCCATGTTATTTATTGGTTCTGTTAACTCTACCTATACTGCAAAGGGAGAACAAACTCAAAGGAAGCTTTAAGAGTAAGCATATAGAAGAAACAAACCTATGAGAACTAAAGAACACAATCTGTACAGCCAGCTAAAATGGTTCAGCCAGTTATGTTGCATTATGCAAAAATAGCTGGTTCACATTTTGTGGAATGGTGATCTGTACACAGATTTGGGAAGACATTATTTCTTCAGTATATCTTCAAGTTTTGTTTGGTATGTTTTCATAATACTCAGAAGAACTGTGTGTGGTTGTGTATACATGCATGCATATATAATTACACATACACATAAATATATAAAAAAGATGCAAGCTTAGATTTTGCCTCTTGTTCCCACAACAAGAAATAGATTTCACAGTATTTCCCAGAGTGGCACTCTGATGTAGGTAACTATAATATTTAAATTGACTTGTGAGGAAAAGGAAGAATAGATCCCAGACCCAAAAGTAGCTTCAGAGTGAAATCATAAAAGTAATGAACCTAGGTTTAGTGAAGAATACAGACTGCTATCTTTCATTCAAAATGAAATGACTGTCACCAAAATCTATTCATTGTGCCATTTTAAGTTCTCATTATGATTATTCTCAGTAGAATTAGGTACTAAAATTCCAATTCTTCATATGTTTTATAAATCATAGTAGTAGATTTGAGTATTTTGACCTTTTTAATATTCCTTGGTTTGATTGGCTGTGTTGTCTATCTGTTCCATGTATCCTATTATTTTACTGCCTCTCTAACCTACAGGGAAGTAGATGAAATGACTAGCCAATGAAGATGTAGGATATTGTAAAGGTCAAAGTGCTAACATTATTGCTAAATATTTCACAGCATACTTTAAGTATTAAAGCTCCAGCTACTGTTCCTTAACTAATGTTGAGTAGGAGCAGAAAATAGTATGAATTTTATTCAATATCTTAATTTGTCAAAAAATCAAGCTACATAGGGAAACTGTAGCACACTTATTACAACTATATTACTGAGAACCAGCCCAGGTTATCTCAGAATTATGCATTTTAGTCAATACTTTGAGCAGGATAAGAGCATTATCCCCTTAGATATTATAGTTATGCCTTAAATCCTTTTCTCTAAGCATAGGTATTTCATGAGTCTGTGTGTTCATTGTTCAACATTTCTGTAGGTGTGTCAAAACACTGAGGAATTACTAATCATTTAGGATCTCAGACAACTAATTATGTTGCATCTGGTTGGAGTGCTGCCCAATGGGCAGTCTTTAAAAGTAATGTATAAACTTAAAGTGTGAATGGCCTGCTTACCTCTGTTTCTGGGATTTGAAATAATCTGGACAAGTCAGAATAAAATCTGAATGCTTATTTCCATGGTGCTTCTGCTGAGACTGAAAGCAATGTGTACTACTGCTTCTGTATTGAATTTGTTTCTACAAATTATGTAGTCCCATTTCATGGAACTTAGATCATTTAAACAGAGCATATGAAGCTTCTCTATGTTGAATTGTAATGGTCTAGAATTCAGAACTCCCAAAGAATAGCTAGGTAAAATGCTAGCAGCTGATGGCTTGCCTTGAAAATACAAATAGGCACTGTGGTACATAATAGATATAAATCTACTATTAAAAAAAAAAAACAACCCACACTATGGGAGTAGTTTCAACATTATGGCAAAGGCATTTTCTTCCTAATATGACTGGAACCATTCCAGAAAAAATATGAATACTGCAGGGTGTGCGCTGTGATCTAATAGATATTTTTCCAACATTGACCTTTGATACCATAAGATTGACTAAAATCCGCATGCACACACATCATTTTAACTGCAATAGGATTTTTTCTGTGAACGTAATGTACTGGGTGCTATTCATTTTAAGGCAGATTACCGCATACTTTAATATACACAATGTAACATATATCTTTAAAAAAGATGTAGTTCTTCCAAATGGTTCAGCTGACAGCTCTTACAATGGTTTTCTACATTTTCATTGACAAAAAGTACTTGTAAAATTAGACATCGCATTATCGCTATTTTGAATTTCAATTTCTTAAAAAATATTTATAACCTGAGTTTTAAAATTTGGCCTGTTGATCTGTATTTGAAGTATATAGGATAATCTGCATGTTAAAAAATCACAGGTTTTGGCTGCACTACGTTTCAGTTGGAGTTTAATCATTCCCAATAATGAGCCAAAATTTCAATTTTTGTTGGAGACAATGTAAAATATCAGCACTCTAGACTGATTTTTCATCCACCAGCCCATTCTTGCTAACCTCAGCGCTCAAGAGAATATGTGTCCAGAGTACATTGCAGTACATGCCCAGAACTTCTACTGAAATCTTTCTGTAGAAGAATGCTTTGCTCTCCATAAATCTGCTTACAACTCAGAAGAGCACTTGAACGGACTGGTTTAGGTTATATATTGTGAGACATGAAGCCAGCACATTTTCATGAGTACATTTCATGTGTTTAGAAGTCCTTACTCCCATTCTGCCTTTTCCTATTTCTCTCATGCCCCAAAAAGCAACAATAATTCTGTGACAGCTCAAAAAACATAAAGTGATGTTTAGACTGGGGTTTCTCCTCCATCATTTATCCTTTGCTCCAGCCTTTAGTTTTAGGTAATGTAAGGACTGACTTATAAAGACATACCTGAGGTGTTTGTTATGATCTTTGTACACCAATTGAATATAGTTGAACAAAGTTCCATGATTTTAGAATCCAGATAAACTTCCCTACAAAGCAGATTATAGGAAGACAGTGGTATTTGCTTAACAGTAATGGGTGCTGCATTCCTACTAAAGGAGCATGAAGATGGATGAATTAACATGCAGTTGGTTAAGTGCTTTTAATGTGTAGGGGTAATAGTCTGAGACTTTCCATAAGCCATTGAACAAATGTCAATATAGATCATTCAAGGTACAGTCATCAATGCAAAAGTAAATGAAAACTAAAATAAAGTATAATTAAAGAAAAAGAAGTAATTGGAACACATTACATTTCATTAAGAATCCTATGCAAAAGGGAAATCCCTCAACACAGAAACAGAAGTGATCCTTATATCTACTGATGCTATTGAAGTTAAAAAATAATGCCTGAAAAATTCAGAGGGGACTTTTGAAGGAGTGGTCTTTGAAGGAAACCCCAAAATTCTTTATATTGCTTGATGTCTTGGTGTCACTTCCAGATACCCACAGGACTCTAGGACAGTCCAGATCATGTGATGCCATCCCTTCTCCCTCATACACAGTGAGACAATTTTCAGCAGGGAGGACCCAGGTGTGTGCAGGCTCACTAAGAAATGCTGAGCTAGTATGCTTGGTAACAGCATGGGGCCAAAGCAAGGATAGGATGCTAACATTGCTGAGATCTGGGCCAGTGCATCTCCATATCTACACATGTTCATCTCTATGCTTTGTGCACAAAACCAGATGCAGAAAGAGTGACCTCCCATATGTCTGTTTGGCAGAGTGTGGTTTAAAATCCTGCTATCCACCTACATGTGCCTTCACAATTAGGGGATAGACTGAATTATTACTTAGGATCCGTCAAGTTTAGGAGTCATCAGCTGAAAATGTGTTTGCGTGTTTTTCTGCATCAGGATTTAAATGTCTTAAAGTGTATGTGTCTAGGCAGGTGGAAAAATACATTTTTTTGTCAGTCTGGACAACACATCTCAGAATGCAACACCTTTACTATTTCACTTTCATACTTTTATTAGGTGCTATATGTAATCATAACTTTAAGTAAATTGTGATAATAGACCTCAATTTCCAGGTTGTAGTGGCCTTTTAATTCCCTACATGATGTTCCAGTCTAAAAAGCATTAAAGAGATGTTCCAAAGTTGAAAAGAAAAGTGAGGGAAATCAGCATCTAAAACTTCGTAAAGACCTAGGTAGTAAAAAGCTTTTGTTCTGAAGATTGTTCTCCCACAGAGTAACGGAATTTTCTTTTAGCCTTTACAGTCAATTCTCATACTTTTGAAATATCATAATCAAAGCTCTTTGCCACCTTGTGTTGAATCTACTGTACTTGAAATCTTTTATTTAGTGGAAAATAGTGTTTCTACCCTAAATAATATGATGAAAGCATTCAAAATGTCAAATGAACGTTCACCAGTTAAAAATATCTTCACTTTTTACTATTACAATAGCAGAGGGAACTGCCTGTAGGTGACTGGAATGATTAAAAAGGAATGGAGAATATACAGTGGTTGCTCCAAAGAGGCTGTGAGAGTTCATCACACTAGCAGCTGTCCCTGTTACTTTTATACCCAATTTCCTAACTAGGATAGTGCAGCACTTTGTTCCGGACAGCTTTGCACTGTCAGGAAAACTACAGTTGGGTTCAGACTCCTTTGTCAGTTGCTCTTAGCTTCTGCTTGTCATCCTCTCCATTCTTTCCTATGTGTAAGTAGTGTTAGCTTACAAATAGCTATACCCCAAAGGAAATGAGCTATTAACTTACCAGACTGTGCACATGTCAGTCCATGGTTCAAACAGAAATTTTAGGAAAATGATACCTTTGAAAAGTAATCACTTGGAAGATAAACGAATCATTTTGTGCATATCTCTAGTTTTCCTGGTGTCAGGAGTTACAGAACTGGTTGTTTGAAATGTCTAAGAAAAAATATTGAGTAAATATTTTTATAGTGACTACCACTGTAAATAGGTAAGTTTCTGAAAAAAAGACCTCTTTAAAGTCTGACACATTTCCCTTCAATAGGACACAACTCTACATTAGTATTTAATGCTTTTCCTAGCATTAGAAACTCATTAGGAATACAGTATTTCATAATGTCTCATCAATACACTTCCCTCTTGACATAAGGAGCCTTACCAAGTTCAGAGATACCTGGACAGGGTAGCTGTTAAGAACTTTATAACACTGCCTGTTTTCCAACTGAAATGTCACTGGCTTCTGAATCACTCTATATCACCTCATACAGCCAAAACAAACATGCTGCAGAAAAATATATACTGGCAGGTGGCTGAGATCAATTTGTACATATGCCCGTGATCAAATGAACTTGGAATATACCAAGTGTGTCAGAGAGAGTCAATGCCAATAAGCAAATAAAGAAAAGGGACAGTCTAGATCCTCCCATTCAAAGCATTGTTTTCTGTCTCTATTCCTCTTATATGAAAGAAGGCAGAGAAAGGAAAAGATCTGGGAAAGAGAATTAAAGAGAGGGAGATTTATCCGATAGGTTTTTAAAGCTGTGCTTTGGCGCTTAGTTATCTTGCCTACGGAAAAAAGTTTGAGAGAACCTTGGCTGAGTGGAGATAACTATGCCAAGTCACTGATGACTTGTGTGCTGGATATACCACCATCCAGCTACTGGCTGCCTACTGGGGACTACTGATAGTGGCATGGCACCAGAGTCTCTTCATGAAGCTCTGTGAGGAGCTGTTCCTCACGCAGACCTTCGTGGTCCCAGAAGATTCTGGAAGCAGTGCCAGAATAGTCCGTTACTGCTTTTGGAAACCCCTCTGCTCAGGGAAGGAAGGTGATGAATCTTTATGGCTAGGCAGGCCCCAGACAACCTAGCTATCCTCAAAAGATGCAGCACCAATATATTTGGTTTGTGTGGCAAGATTTTGGCAGCACTGGGCTACAGGGGTGTCTTCTGTGAGAAGATGCCAGAATCTGTGCCCATATTGGACAAAGCCAGTTCCAGCAGGCTCCAAGATGGACCCATTGCTGTCCAAAGCCAAGCCCATCAGTGATGGTGGTAGCACCTCTGGCATAGCATATTTAAGAAAAAAATGCTGTGCAACAACATCCAGGGGAGAGGAGAAGAACATGTGGGAGAAACAGCTCTGCAAACACCGAAGTGAGTGAAGAAGGAGAGGAGAAGGTGTTCCAGGCACTGTAGCAGAGATTCCCCTGCAGCCTGTGGTGCAGCCCATGATGAGACAGGCTGGTCCCCCTGCAGTCTATGTAGGTCCATAGTGGAGCAGATATCCACCTGCAGCCTGGGAAGAGACTGTGACCTCATGGAGACCCCATGCTGAGGCAGGACCATGGCAGGACCTGTGGCCCCATAGAGTGGAGACTGTGCTGGAGCAGGTTTGCTGGCAGGACTTGTGACCCCATGGGGGACCCACGTTGAAGCCATCTGTTGCTGAAGGACTGCACCTAAGGACTTACCTGTGGAGCAGTTCATGAAGAGCTGCAGCCCATGGGAAAGATGCTCGAGAAGTTGATGGAGGACTGTCTCCTTTGGGAGGGATCCTCATGCTGGATCAGAAGCATGTGAGGAGGGAGGACTGCAATTCCCACTTTGCCCTCCCCTTGCACCATTCAGAGGGAAGAAGCAGAGAAAGTGGGAGTGAAGTTGGGCCCAGGAAAGGGTGGGGGGAAGGTGATTAAAGAGTGTTATTTCTCATTATCGTGCTTTAATTTAGACTGGCGATAAATCAAACTAATTTCCCCAACTTGTGTGACTTTTGCCTGTGACTGGTGATCTCTCCCTGCTCTATCTTGACCCATGAGCCTTTTGTCATATTTTCTCTCACGTCCAGTTGAAGATGGGGAATGATAGACTGCCTTTGGTGGGTGCCTGTTGGCCAGCCAAGGTCTAACTACCACAACCAGTCACCCCTTTCCTAGTGCAATAGGTGACAGTTTTGTGGAAGGTGTCCTTCATCAGTGTCATTGATGGGGTGCTGACATTCTTAGTAACACACCCTACCTCATACAAGTCTTTCAGTGGACACTGATTAATAATTTGAAGTGAGGTAACTGTCTTGTCTTGATGGTAGGAGATCCTGCGCCTCCTAACTTCCAGTATCATTCTGCTTACTATCCTTTCTTAATGCTCATAGAGCTCTTTTTCAACTAAGCAAGGTGTTACAAAGCACTGTTTACTAGTATTGACAAAAGCTAAAATGTTGCTCTTTTAGGGAATGAAAGCATCAGGCCGTTTGCAATAGTGCAAAAGGATTTAACTTAAGTCAATTAAAGGTATAAGAAGATTGATCTTTAAGAATGCCACATTTTAGGCAACACAAAGATTTTTCAAATTTTATTTAATGGCCAATACAGACTATTAAAAGGAAGATTCATGATATAGAACACCAATCACTCACTTCAGCTAAAGAATAATGATAAAATTTTATGAGTTTGAAGATTCCCATGATAACCACAAAGTGTACACTTAGTGTGTGCTCTTTGATGAATAATAGTAAAACTTGTCAAAATAATGAGGGTGAACAGAAACTACTGAAAGCAGTCACCATATTCTTAAACACAGGGGATCATAGTATTAAGTGATTCCACTTTCTCTAAGTTGTCATTTTCCTGAAATTTCAAAGTGATGAAGTGTAACTATTTCAGGCAGGTTCTTTAATGCTGCAGAAATGGCTGAAATACATCAAACAGGATTAGATTTGAAGTACAAGCAGCTTTGTCTTAACTGCAGCATATAATTACCAGATAGTCTAAAGCCCACATAGCTATTAGATATTGAAGCACAAAGCAAATAACATTTCTCCTAAATAAATACAATCATATAATTACATTTGATACGTAAGAAAAAAAAAACAACCTAAACTTTTTAAATATTTCTACATTTTGTCTTTTGGAGTGTTTACATTTGAAAAACTTACAAAGACTATGAATATGTTTATCTGTGCACTAACCATAACTACAAATTTAACGGAAAGTTCCTCACCATGAAGGGCTACGATTCAGACTTGGAAGCAATTTTTCAGTTAACTGGTGTTGTTTTGTAATAGTTTCATCCTTTCCATCTTAAGTTTTATTTTACAAGAACAATTATCTGTCAAACTCCTTTCATTAAACAGTGTGTTAATTTGAGAACATTACCTCCAAAGTATTTCATGTGGAAAGAAAGGTCCAGCAGGGAAAGATTGGCAGAATTTGGACATCTGTGTCACAGCTTTGTTTCCTTCAATAAAGATGAGTATGATAGAGTTTTAATACTTTGGGATGATGAATGTATTAAACATATTAAGATCTCACATGCAACTTATAATAAGTTGTATGGTTTGGGGCTTACTTTTACCATAACTATATCCTAGGGTTACCCAGATAGTAGTTAGTCCTGCATTTGCTTTAGCTTTTGTATTACCTCAGGATTTCATGAAGCTAAAAAGAAATCCCAGTCTAAAGCATAGTGAACATGAGCAATAATAACTAATGATAATCCTTACACAGTTCTGATAAGTGCCAAACCAGGCTTTATTGTTTTTAGAATTTAAATTGTATAATTATAAAATCTTAGTGTAATTATCTTGAGATAAATAAGAAATAACAACCTACTGAAGTTATAACCAGCTGGTCTATAGTAAGCCTGAAGACCCCACTTACACAAATTCCTTAAAAAGACCATGGAAATACATGCAAAGAGCATGTGTGACTTGACTGTTTCTTGATAAAGAAAAGTATTTACTGGAATCTAGCCAGGCCTGAGTGCACACCCTCAGATTAGAAATGAACTGATGCAAATCTTCATTTAGAATTTACGTTGCATCTTGAAAACTTGAAATCTAAATAAATAAATAAAATCAGTTAACATTATCAGAATTAGTTTGGTGGCATTTGAAGTTCAAGGATTTTTCTGTGCCTTAGACAAAACTGGAAGTGTTTATACGATGTCAATGTTGTGATATTTCAGAGTGGAGTAGTGCTACCAAAAGGGACAAGTCTGGAAAGAAAGTAGGATTTGGACCATTTTCTAAAGCAAAACATTTATGCTGAGAGGTCTAAATCCCTACTTTCTTTGACAATCTGGTTATCACTTCGGAGACATACTGTCTTTTCAGTGCATAAGAGAACTGCTTTGCATTTGACTTGATTTTCATTTTAATACAAGAACACTTTCCTAGCTATGTGGGCAGTTGCTGTGACTGATTAAAGCAATAGGTACAAACCAGACTTGTTTAAAACCAATAATAACAGCAACAACAACAATGACAATAACAATAATAACAGTTGCTATTGCTTTCTCATTATTCCATTGTTTTTTCATATATATTGTGTCAACAAATGGTCAGTCATATATATTACTTATCTTGTTAAATCTGCTTGTCTCTCTGTTTCTTATGCCCTTTCACTTTCATCTCTTCATTCTGCAGTACAGTGCACTGGGTTTAAGGTGCCATGTAGGATTAAAGATGTCCCAGGGAGAATTTGCCTTTGAAGTGGCTGAAAGTAAATGCTTCTTATCAGCTGTAAGTGTTCCCTGTGTCACTGGCTTTCATGGCTGTGGCATGTCATTTGTAAGGGTCTCTTATTTCTGCATGCTGTAGTAGAAAGTAATCTGCCAGTTTATTAATAGTTCAAAAATTCACTGGCAGAGGGTGTTGTTGCTGTATGATGGTGCCCTATTAATGGTAAATTATTATCATATAATATTTCTGTAACCGTAGGACACATGCTTAAGTATGATTTTAAAATAAATTGTTCAGATGTTTGTCTGATTATATTCTGCTGTTACAAATGTGCTGTGTCATGGCTATGCCCTTTTTTTCGCATTACCAGTTTCACCTGACTTAGAAGGGCAGTGTTCCCAAGGGTGAGTGGCAAGTCCCAACTATTAACACTATATTCTGATTCAGAGACTGGTTCTCCTGGTCATATTTTATGAGAAACTTTACAAGGAGTACAAAGATATGATCAATAGATATTTGATGCACAAAACCCTGAATTTATCGCCCCTCCTTGAGAGGCCTTTGCTGCCCATGAGTATCTCTAGGTAAAGCATGAATGAATTCTGAAAGATTTAAATCTGAATTCCATTGTTAGTTGCTCAAGTTTAATAATGTTTTCTTTCCTTCATCATTAGATGATAGAACAATAAGTCTGTTGTTATACAGCATATATTCCAGCATATATCCGGTTTTGTTACTGGTCCTTTACACAATTGAAAACCCTATTCAGACACTATATCCAAGCATTCCATATTTCTCCAGGATGGTTTCTGCCTATAAACTGGAGCACTTGAATATTTACAATATGTGAAGATGAAAGGTTTCAAAGCCTGGCTGAATCATGCTCAGGTTCAAAATCAAAAGTTTCTCTTCTGAATTTCAGATATTAAACAGGCCAGAGCAATCGCTTATGTTTAACAAATACACTGTTTATCCTCAGATTACTTCAGAGCTGGGGGTCAATCACTGAGATGGTATTTCTCAGCACTACTCCTTTCTGAAAATAAATAAATTGCATGCACACATATAAATTTAGCTCAGTAACTTCCCATAAATTTGAACAATCAATGTCCAAAACACTTTTTCTGCTCTCTCTTATAGTGGCATAAAATAGAATAAAACCTCCCTCTTTAAAGTGAGAAGAGGTCTGAACTTCTATTTGGTGACCAATGACAAAGTTCATTAGTTTTTAAATGTCAAAGATAAAATGTATAGGAAGTGCTAAGTAAAAATCCTATCAAAATAAGCTACTGTTATACTGTGCTAAGGAAAAGAATCAAGGTGTACTGAAAACTTGTACAATCAAATTATGTAGTTTTAAGGCTCTTTCTTTAAGAGAAAGCAAAACCTAGTTCTTTCATTATTCAGTTTTTATTTAATACTGTTTTCAATTACCAATTTAAACTTTCATGTACTGCAAAAATGTATATATAAAGACCTCAGATTACAATCAGGTGTTTTTTTTTTTTTTTTATGGAATTCAATGTATTTTAACTCTTTTTTTTTCCTTACAATTTAAGAAGGTGGACTGACATACAGTTGTACTTTAAATTATTCTTTTTTATGTATTTTAAGCAATATGCAAATGCAATGCCTATTCTTCCTACCTTTTACCCTCATCCATCTAAAACCCCAACCTTCATATAACTTTGAATTTCTTTAATATCTTTCTATATTTTTTTCCATTAGTGTCAGTTCTGGATGACTTAAGTTTTACAGGCTCTTAACTTTTCTAACTTGGCTGACGTAGTTCCTCAACGGTGACAAACTTGCCGTGCATCAGAAGATATATATATATGTTTGGAAAATTTAGTGCCAGCAAACCAATAAAGCCTCTCCAGAGAAAGTCTTGCTGAACATCGCACAGGAGCAACACATCAATCAATTGCTTAATGTAGTCACTTTACTGCTTCCTGCTTTCTCTTCCTTTTTATTTTTTCTTTAATGTTTAAAGAATCAAGACAGAGGAAGTAATTATCTCTGTAAAGTCTTAACTTTAGATGACTCCTTTGCATTCATAACTTTATATTTTATTTATACTTTATTTTTTAAAAGAGTTGCTTTTGTCTGCAGGAAGGGAGAGAACATTTTGAATTCTTCAAGAAGGACTTTTTTTCTTTTTTTTTCAGAAAAAAAAATGAAAAGTTATCTGGTAGCTGGAAATGGAAGATACCATTAGTGAATGAAATATATGTGGCCACCTACATTGTCATCTCTGGTGATCTGACAGGCTGGGAAAACACTGCTTGTTAACTATCACACAGAACTGTGAAAATATCTCTACCCATTCTGGCAGCAATGGGTCAAAGAAAAATGTCCATTCAAGAAGGAATTATATAGGACTCATCAGAATTGTATGTATATATTAGCTATATTGGTGTAGAATTGCAGAAACTTGAAAACCCTGGTTTTCTTTTCATTTCATTCTTCCAGGAAATGGTCTTCATGCCCTTCACATTCCTGATTCTGTGTGATCCTGTATGTCATTGATAAACTCAGGATTTGTTAGATAAACAAAAGCTACATATGCAAGAAAACACTTGAGAAAGTGGGGGGGGGGGGCTTCTAGAGCTTTCAAAATGAAAGTAATAGGATTTACAGTCAGATTTGTACATATCATGGACAAATAACCATAAAAAAAACCAGTATTCCACAGTAGTTGTGAGGTGGCTCCACAGACATTTGTCTTACTAGGATGCTTCTCAAAAATGGAGTATATAGAGAGGCCATATAAATTCTGGAATGTTTGAAAACTTTTTATCAATGTTTCAGGGATACTAATTCAATTTTTTGTGAAAATATTTGGCACTTGGTGTGTTAATTACTAAATATGAACGTAACAAACAGCAGAAAATTTCTCACAAGAGATGGGCTAAAATACTTATGGTACATCCGAACTGATTCATGATGCTGACAAGTAAATACTGAAAATAGTGCACTGTATAGAATGGAAAAAGTAAAGAAATTCATAGTCTTATGGAGCACTGTCAGACATTGATATTGTCTTTATTTTCTCTCTTGCTTTGAATGTGGGCACTTTTTCTGTTTCATCAAATGCATTTTAAGAGTCGACACAGTGTCTGATATCATTTTTCAACTTGTCATTTCCTTACCTTTGCAAAATACATTTGGTAGGCCGTATGATGAATCTGTCATGGTTTTGATGTCCCCTCTCTGCAAACACGAAACTGAAAGGCAAATTTTAGTTCACTGTTTTGGTTAAAAATTGTGCTCCTTTAGTAACAAAATTCCTTGATTCATTGCATGAACTTGTTTAAATGCTACCATGCTTGTTTGAATACTACTGTATTTGCTTGAATACTACTGTCCTATTCATAGTCATTTATGCATTCTGAGTCTCTACTAAGCATTTAATTACATACACAAAGTGTGTTAAATCCTCAGTTGAAGTAAATTGGGCACTTCATATATATATATACACATATATACATTACATGGAGATTTGATCCACCTAGTGCAGAACAGATATAAATTGGTATTGTGTATGCCTGGGAATACAGGTGTAAATGACAATGTCTTGAAAAGTATGAGCCAATAGATTGCTGGCTCTGCAAGTCCTACCTTGTGTGTGACACCTTGCTAGGTAATCCATCCTGCTAAGTCCTCTGAAAAGAGGAATGTAAAAATAAGAATGATCTAGAGTCATGAGGCAAAAAATAAATAATAGCAGAAACATGAAAGTCCACATTTGGACTTTCAATTGGATTTCTTTTCCTTTAAACAAGACTTCAAAATTAGAAACTGGATCTGCAATTAAAGTTTTGACCTTGTCTGCAGCTAATGTGGCTTTGAGGATGCAAAACAGTAAATGTAATTCAAATAGTCCTTGTTATGTCTCAGTTTTGCAACCCTATTTAGAATTTACCTGAACTGCGAACTTGTCACCTAATGACAACATAGTAAAATTACAATGTAACTTATATTTGTATGCTAAGCTAATAAATAAATTAATTAAAAATAATTATCCTTGCAAGGTTCAAATGCAGCGGGCTGAGGATGAATGTAGCAAGAAAAGGGAGCATCAGGCTCTAGTTAGGGCTAAATTTGCTTCTTATTCTAATAGATGTATTTATGTGCCCAAATAGGATAGCAAATACATTGGGAATAATCTAGTCAGGTATTATTATATATGCTTTTTCTTTTTG
This sequence comes from Myiopsitta monachus, assembly GCA_017639245.1. Classification (NCBI taxonomy): domain Eukaryota; kingdom Metazoa; phylum Chordata; class Aves; order Psittaciformes; family Psittacidae; genus Myiopsitta; species Myiopsitta monachus. The sequence goes on from CM029919.1 coordinate 7,190,629, forward strand.
AAATACAGAAAGATTTTCTCTCATTGAGAATGATTGTTCATGAATCATGATTAATGTTGGATGACTTCCTTGAAATCTTAATTTGTTTCAGGCTTATATACATACCAAGAAAAATAATTAGCACTGTTTTACTCTATATAGAGTTTTATAAGTGTTCATATTCACTTCTTTAAATTTTCCTTTTATGTTTGTGCTTATAAGACTTAATCCAATCAGAGCAAATAAATCATGTTTATGAAAAATGAAAAAAAACCCAAACATGTTAACTTATTCAGTAAGATTAAATTTATTTCCATTTTTTATTTTCAACACACTCTTGACAGCAATCAGGGGTTAAATGTGTACTGTTATAGCACTAAGTAATGCTAAGAACAGTCAAAGCAATGTTAAAATTAGACAAGAAAGATTAAAAGCAGTGTTTAAAGAACCTGGACTTGCTTGTAGTGTTAACGAGAAACATGACAGCTTCACTCATCACTGGTGCTGTGACCATTGCCCAGCTATTTGCCATATCTATGTCAATAAAATAACTAGGAGTTGTTCAATTGACTTTATTGGTTATGTTATCACTATAGACTATGATGGCTGGTGTCCTAAAGAAGTGTAGAGCTTTCCAAGGTATTTATAGTCTTTCTCCTGGTCTCCCTTTCTTTTTTACATATAATTACACATACAAAGCATTAAGCATTCATCTTATAAGACGCAGAAGCAGTCTAAGGAAAGAGATCAGAACACAGTTCTCCTCTGCAGGTGTCCTGCTTTATTGGGTGGGAAGAAAATATATTCCCATTGCTCTCTATTTCTGGACCAAACAAAATTGGTGAATCTCTTTTTTTTTTTTTTTTTTTTTTAATTTCAAAGCTATAACAGGAGAGTGGAAGTGTGTGACTACTTGAAAAAGTGTGGTGCCTTGTGGGGCAGAGATGCAGGCTTGAGGTCTTTCATGCAAAGGAGGACATTTTACACAGGTCTTGGAGCCTCTCTGAACTGTGGAAAAGGCAGAAATGCACAGTCACCTCTGTCTTGTTTCACTGTGGTCTTGACTAGAAGAATTTGTGCCCTCTGTGGTTTCTATAGAGATTACTTCAGGTGTCAGATTAACCCTATTGGTTCTGAGGTCCTAATGAGACTTGTTAATGACCTTGATGCTGAACTGCTTAGGTCTGTTAAAATGGCAGAAGTCCTTAGTATTTATAAAACTAAAGAAGATTTATAGGCAACATAAGAAACTCTACTCATGAAAAATAAGATAAATATGGAATTTAAGCACCCATTTCCTAAGTAAGTAAGAATATGTTTGCATATGAGTTTAAGGAGATTATGGTTAGACTCAATAAAACTTGCTCACAATTCTCATATAACCTATATAATGCAATTTTATCAAAAAAGTTTCATTTCTGTGCATGAGCTTTGTTTACTGCCCTGAATGACGTTCTGCATTTATATAACTCTTTCTTAGCTTACTGTTTTTCAAAAAGCAATTGACACTATCTCTTTTTGATGGCAAATCTCATCTAAAAATGTTCCAGATAACCTGTTCACCCCATTGAAGGTGATGGATACATTTCTACTGGTTTAGTTGCTTTCTACTTCTCTCATCAGCTAAGTCTCTAACCATACCAGTTTATTTTCTATAACATGGCAGGTCAGATCTAAGGCCCACTGAAGTCAATAGGCATCTCTCAGATTACTTAAATGGGTTGTAAATAAAACTCTGAGCTTATAGTTCATACGAAAGATGACACATAAAAACTAAGTTTATTCTTCCATTTTATAGAAAAGGAACTTCACAGTAATACGTCTCAGAAGTCAATGCTATGATATGCAAGAAATTCTGAATGCAAGTGGGTTTTCTATTTATACATAAAATTACAGTACTTGGCATTGGCACACTCAGGTGCTGGAAAAATGGATATAAACTTTTGAAAATTAGGTGACAAAATATGCTGCTTTTGCATAATTGGGTTTTTCATCACTTCATACAAGCACAGGCAATGTTTACCTATGTGATGCTGAAGGAATGCAAATATTTGCTCCACAAACAATAGGTGGGCCTTTAAAGATACTAGTTGAAGCTCTTGAAGTTAGCTGATTAGGGCCTCTGTGCCCGTAAAAGTGCAGAGATTAGAAAATAGGCTTGCAAATGTATTCATAATGAGAAAGGGGAAAGGGGTTGTGTTTGGGACATGATTAGCTGGTAATCAGTAAAGAACAAACTGATTATTAGCTCTTCAATTCTTGTCAGTCTTAGGGGATTCCACTCAGTGGCCTAATTAAACTGAGCTTGAAGTCCTCACATCTCCATTCAGTGGCAATTTCATTATAATATTCAGTTCTTTGCATGAGCTTTGCCTTCCCTCTCTTTAATCATATGTTTTGCATTTGTGTAACACCTTCCTTGATTAGTTTCTTTACAGGATTAGCTTCTGATAACTGCATGGTTTATGAAAGCAAATGTCATGCATAAGACAATCCAGATATTAGAATTTATTATCAACACTGGAATTAAAAAAATATGAAGTAACGTAAACATTTTTAATTAAGATTTTCATCAGATGGAAAACTATTAGCTCTTACGAAGCTAATCATCTCTGGATGAAGGAGCTGGCTGGATTTTTTTTTTTCCTTTTTTTTCTTTTTTTTTTTTACTAAATGGCTAGAATAGTCCATGTTCATAAATACTAACTTGTTTGGTTGTCTCCCAGGAGATTCGGGATCTCATCACTGCAGCCCAGCTGAAGGACCATGTGGTGCAGAAGGCAAGCTTCCCTATAGCTGGCCTATTACTTTTCCAGCAGAGACACACATATACAAAGTACTTTATAAAGAAAGATGGATAAGCCAGTTTGGTTTTGGACTATTCTGAATATTTATCCATTGCTAAAACTGTGCTGATATTTAAGAGACAATATGGGGTTTTTTTCTTCAATGATTTTGTGTTTCTGTCCCATCTGTATTTTATTGCTGGAATCTGGAAATTAAACAGAAAACTATGACAAGAAATGGAGACTTTCAGATGTATATTTAATCATGACAGATGTATGAAATATTGGAAACATTAAGAAAGAACTTGTACTTCTTATTTAAATGTTATGAACCCTTTTATGCAAACCAAATATATACTGATGTATTCTAATATGTGTCTGTACCGCTACTTCCAATTCTTTTTTTTTTTTTCTTTTTTTTTTTTTTTTTTTTTTTTGTGAAACAGGTAACAATTTAGAAACAGAAAGGAAAATAAATATATCCCAAATCTTCCTCCCCACAGAGCGGGTTTACCTATTCCCGAAGCTGGAATGGGAAGCATAAGCTACCACAGAGACACTGCTGTTTACTGGCTATAATATATATACACTAAATGCCACATTTCTTTACAGAAGATGAAGAGGGACAGCCTGAGAGAGATTATAGTAAGGGTGTTTGCATATAAATATAGATTATAATACAAAGTTAGGTGCTCCAGTAGAAACATGTATCAGATAGTCTAAAGAGTACATAGTGTGCAGGGAAATATCACAGAAATTGTTGTAGTGCCATCTCCCCGAGCTGTTTAAAAACACAGTAAAGACATTCTTGGAATAATTTTTGGTGGGCTTTTTTTTGGTTTTGCTTTGCCCTAGGTTGGCATATTTTCCTCCATTATTGCTCCAAATTGTATATTCAATTCCACCAGAAAATTTTTAATGAAGTTTTTAAAAGATAGTAACAGTTCATTAAGTCTCAAAGCATTTCTATAGTTAGCTGTTGTTGTTACTGTCATTGTTTTATCAAGGGAGTCAAGACATATGCCAAAGGTTGAATAGTAGCAAAGCAGAGGGGAAAAAGCCAGGTGTCCTGCCTTTCTTGACCCAGTTTCATCTACTCTTTTTCTATTCCATGTGTGATTTCGAGCAGGAAACAAAGCTGGCTTCACAAAAATATGTATAGGAGAATTAAAGCATTTCATTCAGGTGTGAAAGGAAACTCATATGACAGTGTATATTTCCAAAGAGCAAAAAGACTATTTCCATTAACATAGTCATGATTCATGCTGTTGCTTTCTGCCTTTATAACAATAGCAATAATGCTCACAAATAATGCAGATAACTGCCACCAGTTTGATTGCTATAAGGACTGCATAGTCAGTACATGCTGGTAATACCAGAAACTGGTACTAGTTTTGCTGACAGTGTTAAAGCAAGACCAAAGTTTACTTCAGTTTAAGCAAGATTCTTTTAAAATTTCTTATCTACCCCATCCTGCACCTTTGGCAGAATGAATATCTTCTAAATATGGACATGCTGCAGATTTTCTCAGATTTATTACTTTCTTCAAGCTAGTTAAATTATTCACAATCTAAACTTTTGCCATGTCCTTTTAGAAAGTACAGATTTTGATGCTAAATTCTTGACTATTAAATTCTGTTCAACCTGTAATTTATCATTAAAAAGAGTCAAAAGCATATAAAACCTTATGCTGTCACATACACTGAAAATCTGTATTGTTTGCAGTTCTTTTTGTACAGTACATCATTCCATAGGCAAATTGATTGAATGTCATCTAGCCCACAGAAATGTTGGAGTACTCTCATCTGGTGTAAACCAGCGTTGCTTTTGCCCTTTCTTTTCTGCAGATTTAGCTGGAAATAGGGATGATTTGGAATGTTAATGTTGCTGCTTCTGCAAGGTTTATTGATTTGTTCCACTTTAGCTTAAAAAAAAAAAAAAGGAAATGAAAACTATTTGTCAGTAGAAGAAGACAGTGAGAAGAGCAGACCCTCAGCCTTCTTTCGAACTCTCAGCCTGAATAACTTTAGGTACTGGTCATGCACTGAAAAGAAAGAAAGAAAGAAAGAAAAGCAGCTATTGGTCTTGTAAGAAGAGTAATATTCAATCATCACAAAGGCCCCTGTGAAACCATTTAAACAACTCTATTGATTTTTCCCTGGTTGTCAGTGTTTAATTCAAACAACTCCCAAGGAGTACAAGCATCACTGCAGGCAAATTATTAAGTGCTCTGGCCTCTATCACTCTTTGACCACCACTGATACAATTGCAAGTGACAAAAATGAGCATTTCATCCCCCTTCATCTCTGTGTTGTCCTGTGCTAAGCCAACAAAGACTGCAAAGTGAAGTCTGAAGGCATTATTGAGAAGAAAATAAATGCCCCATGCATATGCTTTTCTCACCAGTTACTGCAAGGATGACAATTTTTTACAGAGACTATGGTGCTTTTATGAAATACATCCATGAATTGCCATCCATGGCAATTACTCATTGACATTTGGAAAGGACACATCTGGTCCCTTGCACATACACAAGTGTCATTCAAAATAAGTACTGAGTAAGCAGTAGATCTGCTACAAAAAGTGTTTGCCTAGCAATTTATAGGAGCAAGCATAGTAAATAGAAAGTCCTGGGAACAAGAAAGGTTGCTCTATGCCTCTGTGGATACATTATCTGTTATGTCAAGCTGATTGTAACTAGCAACTTTCTTTTTTCCTTCACTCTGTGAAGATCAGTGCAGTAAGAATCAGCTTATTCTTACATAAAAATGTCCCAGGCATTTTCTCCCAGCAGGAAGAAAGTGATGTTCTGCAGATATATCTTACACCCATTAAAGCACAAGTTTCCTAAGAGGCAGATGAGAACTACCTTGCCAGTCACCTATACAAGAGTAGTTTGACATACAAAGATTCAAGGAGAAATTGGAGAAATGGAGGGAAGAGAATCATGCTGAGGTTAGTAAATACAAAGCAAGTCCATCTGGCTCGATTGAAATAAGATGAAAATTACTGAGACCATTAAGGTTGGTCCAGATTTGATTGTCCATTCTTCTGCCCATGCAGAATTGTGGAATGTGTATGGACTGTGCTGACTGAGTTTCCTGAATCCCTTTTAGAGTAGTTTAAGAAGTAACCTTTAGACTTTCAAGGAGTCTTTCCTTCTCATATAGTGCTCAGCAGAATGATTTCATAACTTAGAGACAACTGATTCCAATTCTACATTAAATTGACAGAATTCTTTAAAACAAACTAACAACAGCACCATATAGATATACATATATGCATAGCTGAATGAGGAATATTTGAAAAAGAGAAAAAAATTACATTCGTATAGGAAGAAACATATTTGGTTGTCAAGCGTACATTTGAAAAAAGCTCCCAGCAGTGCACTTCCCACCAAGTTACTAGATTAAAGCAATGAAATAAAATGAAGAGTTAAAAAAATTTAAATTTAAGTTTGAATGTGAGAGTCTAATGAGTGGAAAATCACAGAAACCTTTTGAGACCTAAATCTGGAAAGATAAGGGTGGATGAAGGAGAACATGATTATGATTACAAAATGGTTGCCTGTAAGAGTAATGAGAACTTAATTTCTTCACATCTAAGAAGGGCAAGAAGATAGAGTGGATAATATGGTTTAAAGAGGGACTCTTTAACACCTACAGTTATAAAAACTGCTTGTGAAATGGGAAAAAAAGAAACAATGGTAGCAGCAGATTATAATCAGAATTTATAAAGTCAAAACAAAAAACAAAGCAACAGGGTGAACGAGCTTCACAGTCAGAAAAAAAAACCATAATGCATCATGAATTTGAAGAAAAGCAAGCTTATTAAGACATTAGAGCAAGACAGTTACAGAGGTATTTGAAAGTGGACGAGGAGATAAATTCCACTTTCAAACTGTGTCGTTCAGAATAGGATTTTTTTGGTGAAAAGATGTTTCAGGTCCTGATAAGTAACTAAGCATAAAAGGTATATATTGATGAACAAAGCTTGAGATAGTTGGAAAATATGAACAAATTAATAACATTCATTTTGTGTGTATTCTGCATGTTCATCTGCCTTCTAAGACAGCTTGGTAGCGCACTTTGCAATTCAACAGATACTGCTATTGAAGTGGAGAGTGGAACAAAACCCAAACCTAGAATACTCCAAAAATGGGGAAAAGTTATCTTGGCATTATTTGTCACAACAAGGAAAACACTAGTAATACTTAGAAAAGTCCTTATTACATCTGTTGAAGACACTGAGATTGCAAGCTATAGCAGAAAGGAAAGAACAAACCTTAAATATGACAATGTGACACCAAGTTACTAGATTAAAGCAATTAAATGAAATGAAGAATTAAAAAAGAATTGAAATTTGAATGTGAGAGTCAAAAATGCATAATTGACTTCACAATTGGAAAAAAATCATACTTAAACAAGCCTGAGTCTTGTGAGGTATTTCTTACTGTCTCTAAATAGTTTTTTATTTCATTATTGTTTCCATTATAACATTTTTTTATTTAAAAAATTCACTGTATATTCTCCTCAATATTTTATATTTTATTCTTTGGTACTTGTATGTTTAAATAGCAAGATCATACTATAATCTTGGTAGTTCACACTGATAATGAGAGACACTGATAATTAATGCATTTTTTTGAATGAGCAAACATGTCAAGCCACTATCAGCTCCAAGAACTGTCCATTTATTGCAACTAGTTTAATTCTAATTATTTATGACAATTCTTCAAACTTCACTAGCAAACGAACTGTATTACTTGTACAAATCTAAAATCATTACAACTACTGAGACTTTCATTTATTTGATTTGACTAGTGTATCTTTTCTGAATGACAGAAGTGAACTTGTTTCAAAAATGTTACTTAATATTTGAAACAATGAAATTCAACAATGTAACAGCAAAAAAAAAAAAAAAAACAAAACCAAAAGCAACTGAAATGTTTTTAAGAATGATATTGAAGATACTTCAAAGATCTCAGAAACCTCAACATTCACTTTCAGGTTCCCTTTAAAGCAGAGAAATGTTGAGGCTTTCTTTCTTAAAACTGAGAACTTCCAGAGAACCAAGCCCAACTGGAAGCCTAGACTTAGCTTCCTGAACATATGTAGGTGATCAAGAGTAGCCGAAGTACATTTTGTACTTATTTTATGCACAGTGTCAATTCCTAATCCCTCTGAAATTCTCTATTTTTTCTGTGGCTCTGTATAAAAATTATAAAGGTTTTCATTTTTTTCCCAGCGCACCTGACATAGCAACAGGAAGCTAATATGAAGATAGCAAAAATTTGAGAAAGAATAGGTCAAGCAAAGACAAAGTTAACAAGCTCACCAACATCTGAAAGACAAAGAGAAAATGAACATGGATAAGGAAAGTATTTGTTCTCAAAAGACACTTTAGACATAAAATGTTTGTGATCCCTCTGCATGGAGGCTTTTAAGTGGATTTATAAAAGAATAGTTCACTACTCCAGAGAATCAAATATATTTGAACTTCTTTTGGCAGATGCGATACTCCAAGGGCGATAGGATGACAGGCAGTTTTGCCTAAGCAAAAGGCAATTATGCTTCCTAAATTAAGGATTTCTGCACAAGAACTATGGACATTCAACACCAGAATCTGAACTCAGGATAAATGTTAGAAATAGACTGAAAGCACTTGTTCTGTTTTCTGCTGTTGTCACTGTTGCACTTTCTATTACTTCATTACGGAAAGTATTTAAGCAGACAGCTCAAGAATCATCTAGTCATTTGTAAAGGAAGAGTATTTATATCTTCCCATCTCTCAGCTTTGATCTTTGCCTCCAGGCTGTATTACCGTAATGTGCTTTATTTGAAGTTACCCTTGAAAACCACCTACAGATTGCAACTCATGTTGAATGCAGCAGCATGACTGCTCAAGGAACTTTATCCTGCAGGACTCATGCAAACTCAACTGTCTGCCTATTATTCAAGATGTGTGTTCAAGGTCATGTTGTAAGTATTAGTCTTACACTATCTCTTTCATTCTGACCTCAACTTTAAAACAAGTGAGGGTTGGAATTTTTAACTGTCCACCACAAATATCTTCTCAGATAAATTTCAGCAGAAATGAGAAAAACAGAAGATTTAATTGCTTCTAATTTTCAGTGAATTTTAAAAAGCTTGACTGGTTCTATGACACATGAAAAGTCTTTAATGGATATAGGGAAAGAATTGCCCCATTCTAAGAAAGCCATGTGATTTTCCAAAAAAACCTAAGTGTATTTATAGTATTATAGGAACAAGACAGTAAGAAATAGGAAAAAATAGAGGATTGTATAAAGCTGCCTGTTATTTCAGAACTGGGGTTTGACAGAGAAGATCACAGAAGTCACTGAAGATTCTTTCATCCCATGTAGTATTCTAGCTATGTCCTTAATATTTAAGGAAATAACCTTTCCACTCTACAGGTATTTCTGTTCATCTTAGGGTTTCTTTTTCCATTTCAAATTCCAAGACTAATTTCCCTGTCAGGAACTGCGTTTTGATGATTTGATGACCTGGTCTGCTGGATGCCTGCGTTAGTTAGCTTCAGGTTCCCCCTCCACCATTATAATTAGCCATCTGTACTTCCACCACGTACTGCCCTCCCCCCCCCCCCAATGAAAATAAACATTTAAAAAAACCAACAACCCCAACAACCTGACAACTCACATATATTACTTTTAATGGCATAAAACACTGAATATTTTGGTTCGAAGTAGCAGACCTGTATGTCCTGTGAGGAGTCGCAAAGGTACTCTGGGTTTGTCTGGTTTCGAGAAAAGGAGCCTGAGGGTGACCTTGTTGCTCTCTATAGCCTCCTGAGGAGGGGAAGCGGAGAGATGGGCACTGATCTCTTCTTCCTGGTATCCAACAAGATGTGTGGGGCTGGTTCAGAGCTATATCAGGAAAGTTTCTGACTTGACATTAGGAAGCATTTCTTTGCTGAAAGTGTGGTCAAACACTAGAACAGACTTCCTGTCAATGCCCCAAGCCTGTCAGTGTTTAAAAGCATTTGGACAGTGCCCCTTAATAGTATACTTTAACTTTTGGTCAGCACCGAAGTAGTGCTGTCTAGAAGAACAGAAAAAGAAGGCATGTACAAAAAATAGGCAGAAGGACAGCATAAGCAAAATTTAGGAAGAGGAGGAAGGTGTTGTGTTGATTTGGGGCCCTTAAAAAAATTATAAAGTTGTCGTGGTTCAAGCCGTAAATCATGCAGTTTGCTCACTCACTCCCCCCTCTTTCTTCCCCCCCCCCCCCCCTCCCGGGGGGCAGGGGGATGGGGAGAAGAATCAAAAGAATGTACCTCCCACGGGTTGAGATAAGAACAGTCCAGTAACTAAGGTACAACACAAATCACTACTGCTACCACCAATAATAATAGTGACCAGGGAAATACAAGAGAAGAGGATACAACTGCTCATCACCCAACAACTGAGCTGTGAACTGAACTCTTCTGGGTTCCTGTCCCCCATTTTTCCATCCTGGGCATGACGTGCTGTGGCATGGAATAGCTCTTTGGTCAGTTTGGGTCAGGTGTCCTGTCTCTGCTTCCTCCCGGCTTCCCCTCCTTTCTGGCAGAGCATGAGACTCAGAGAGTCTTTGGTCAAACCAAACATTCTAAGCCGTAACTATAAACATCGGTGTTATCAGCGCTGTTCCCAGGCTGAAAGTCGAAAACACAGCACTGCACCAGTTACCAAGAAGGAGATAAACGACTGCTACTGCTGAACTCAGGGCAAAAGGAAAGGATCCAAATCAAAGCTCTACTTAAGGCAGATCCAAATGCTATGATACCACAACAGAGACAGAGGATTTTCCTTAAAACATCGGTTACATGAACAATTAAATTGGCAAGGAACAAGGGATTTTTTTAGGAAGTGTGCAGCACTTCTCAGTCCATTAGAAAAATGAAAGATTGTTTGAGTTTCTCTTTAAAAGTTAAGCACCCATGCCTCTGTAATGATGATGACTTAATGGCTAGTTAAGAAGCGTCTGCTTGTCAGTGTCCTGACAATTTCTGTGTTCAGATAGTGTCAGTCATTTCTGAAATTTCTTTAGGAAGTTTCACAAGCTCTGACAGAGTTACTGACCATGAGCAGGTGAGCTCTGTAAGACATGCTTTGCCCTCAGCTATTTGAAATGACAATGAAAAGAGGATAAATTTGTGTACTTATAGGCCTCTCATGCTGGCCAGCTTCTATTGTCAAACAGTGTCAAAAACGCTTATCAAAGTCTACATTGAAGGCCTATATAACACCAATGTATACACAAGTTACGACTTTCCTTAATCTTAATCTTAAAACTCCCTGAGATAAATATACATTCCTCTCTGCAACATCACTGTGATGTCATTGTCATCACTATTGAGTCACTACCTACAGCTCATCACAGAAAAAGTCTTAAGAAAATTATATTTGTAATTCCTGCTTCTATAGCCCTGTCACAGCAGGGTACTGGGCATTACTGAGTTTTCCAGAACCCATTGCAATTTTATATCATTATCAACACCTTCATGGTTCTTATTAAATGAGAACAGGAAACATTTACTGTTCAAAGAGAAAGGTCCCTCACTGATCCCCAGAGCAAGCTAGGGGATAATTTTGCACTGCTAAGTTGATTTTTAATTTTGATTTTTTTTTCTTATCCTTTTTATCAGTGTGGTCATATTCTATATATAAAATACATATATTTTTAAACAGAATGATGATTATGCAAATAAGTAAGTAAATAACACCCACGCACATTACAACATTCCCAGGCAAATTATATGTTGGAAAAATAAAAATAGCTCTTTTTTGAAAATGTAGGTGGTTTAACTCTCCTTTCTGGTTTGTTTTGGACTCTTTCCTCCCCACAAAATTTGTGATGGACAATTGGTGATAATGGTCATGTTGATTATAAGTGTGCATTACATTAAATTTAAAGATGTCACTTGTTTTCATTAACTTAAGTCAAAGCTTGATTTCCTTAACTAACATATTATTGCTTAACATGAAAGTTTCTCTGCAAAATCAGATGGTTTGGGCCTACAGTGAGGAGCCTGGCATTATTTTCCTTGCTAAGAGTGAAATCCTACTGCTGGTGCCAGGTCTCAGGTACTGGAACTAACTGCTCAACCACACCAGAGTCTTTTCACACCCAAATTGCATGCTACACATTCATTTTGTAACTACAACTATTTGGTTTTGTCAGGAGACCTACTTACTGAGTAAGGGTGATACTCCAGAAAACTGGGTATGTTATGGCATTGAAGAGATGACTTGGTGTGTCCATTTAAAAGTTAGTGCTTTATCTCATTTACTTGCCCTGCCTTTTTAACTTTAAAAAATTGTTGGAGAATGTGTCTTTGTCACAGTTAGGACTGTGAGATCCATTGCCTTGGTTAGTCCTTGGTATGCTGCTAACACATCTGAACAGCACATCTGCACTGCATTATTTGCAATTCATACTGTGATTCTCCAAGTTAGCGGTGAGCAAACTTTATCTAGATGACACAGTGCATCACTGCCAACACTGTTTATCATCTAGGAGGCCTTTAGCTGCACAGCTTGTCTCACTCCAGTTAATTAGCTTCAGCTTGGCTCCTACACAGTGAGTGTGGAGCTTTACCCCTTCTCCAAAATGCCTGGTCCCTGTTCGCTTTGGAATTTCTGTGCATTCACAATCGTGTATGCTGCTGCCATATTCTTTATGTGCTATTGACACTGAACTGTACAGACAACAATTCTGCCTCCCTTCCCTGAAATACACCCTTTTGCTACTCCTAGGTGCTTCATTCAGCACTCCACTTGATATTTGTCAGGACCAATACACTCAGTGTTATAGCTAAGGAAAATGGATTTTAATCCCATGATCTAACAGCACTTATTATTCACCTCTGTGCTTTGAAGAGAGCAAGACTGAGGTTCAGATGCTGTGGGAATTGCAGTTCACAATTGCCACATTTCACAATCCAGTGGAAGCAGGAATCTCCTGGAGTATGACATCAGCAGGGTCATACACTATCAACCCAAGACAGTAATTACCCTCTGATTAAGTCTCACTGCTTCACTTTCCACAGTTACAGGCCTTTTCTATATCATCCTGCTATTATTCACTGCCCCATTAAAGCCTCTCACAAGTTATCCCTCCCTTCTTTCAGAAGGTATAAGTAAGGTGCCAAGATGTGCCCAGAAAAGGATTATAAAATTCACTGCTTCCCACAAAGTTTTCACGTTGTTTTAACTTATTTTATTCATTTTACTGTTGTTCACATTGCAATTCATCCCAGTTAGAAACCTGTTAGCTCTGTGGGTGTTGTACATGAGCAATGATCATGCAAGCAGGCCATATGGGCCCCATCTGCTTCCAAGGAAGTAATGACAGTTTGACCATTGACTTTAAAGGTAACAAGACCATGTCCTTCATAAACAGAATGCACAAACAGGCAGCAGGTGCACAGAAGGACAGGGAGACAAAGTAAGACTCTCCAGGGTTATCCACAGGATCAGTGAGAGTGTTTTACTGGTGTATAGTCTCCAGCTTGCTATCTACTGCCTGGTATTTTTTGTCTAAACACAATAAATTTAATCAATTTTTTCTACTGAGCCATGCTCCATTTTTGTTGTTGTCTTTATTGTGTCTATTTACCTCCTAGCATGCTACTGAAAAACACCATTTAAATGTAATTTATGGTTCTTGACTGACCTTCATAACTTGCTTACAGTGAAAGAGTTATACTGAAATCCTGGCCACTCATGTTACGAAAGTGACTGAACAATGCTCTGGATTTCTTTTTTATTTATTTTTTCGGTGTTCATATGTTTCTTAAAAAAAAAAGGTAAGTTTGTGTTTATTATTAAATTTTACATCAGTTGAAGAGTTGATCCCATTAGTAGTTTTATACTTCATTCATAGAAGGGTCTAATGTTGAAAAACATTGCAGAAATACAATGCAATAATGAAAGATGGTTAAACTTAAGATGTATTTTAAAAAAGAAATGAGAATAACATTTGGACCTGTTCTATAAATGTAGTAAGTAATGAAATAACCTTGACCTTTTGTATAATTTAGATGCATATCTTTATTTTTGTTAGTCAATCGTCTTCCAGGTTAAAATCATAGATCATAGATCATAGAATAATTTGGGTTGGAAGGGACCTTAAAGATCATCCAGTTCCAACCAACCTGCCATTGCAGGGAAACCTTCCACTATGCCAGGTTGCTCAAAGCCCCACCGAACCCGGCCTTGAACACTGTCAGGGATGGGGCAGCCACAGCTTCTCTGGGCAGTCTGTGCCAGTGCCTCACCCCCCTCACAGGGAAGAATTTCTTGCTAATGTCTAAGTCTCCCTTCTATTAGCTTAAAGCCATCCCCCCTTGTCCTGTCACTACATGCCCATGAGATGCTCCTCATCAGGATCTGGAAGTCTGGCACAGAAAAGCTGTAAAATAGAAGGTCAAACTTCTGCTGAGTTACATGAATCTGCAACTGTGGAATTCTGCATTTATGCATACTAACACTGTAAAAAAAACATTTAGTGAGCCAGATTCAGAACTACATTATTTCAGTCATGCCAGAGGATCAAGGAAGCAGTAGTATAAAATTCAAGATCCTTTGACTTTTCCTCATGCACCAAGACAAATATAATTCCAAAGTGGAGACTTTCAAATGTTTGAAGTATCCCAAACTACGCACTTCAAACCTCTCAGATATTAGCTTTATTTTTGTCCTTAAGTGGAAGAACTCACAGGCCATACTAATCTGAGACCAAAATAGCTTTCTGGTGCTGTCCACAGAGCTGCCATGATAATTAACAGTAATGAAGAAAGGACAAGCCATAAGGAGGAAAGAGATTTCACATCTATTTCTTTATTTCTTTATAACTTGCTTATAGGTTTCTTATTTATAGAAGCTCTACCAGGTCTTCCAGGTTAAGATCTACACTCTAAACCAAAGTTAAAACCATTCAAAATTCCTAACCTTCAAGCTGATGGGATGCCATCTAAACCATCAAGCTGTGTGTCTAAGCACTGAACCTTGGGCAGCCTCTAATGCTAATGAAAAATATTTATCTGACCATATAAAGCCACTTTCCCTAGTGCTGTTTTTCCTAACTGGTTGCCATTCTATACAGAACATCCTAGAGTTGCTCTGCCTGTTCTACATTTTATGCTTTGTTTCTTTTACTATAGGTTTATTTCAAAGTTCAGAAAACCTGGTTTTAAGTCTTGTGTTCCCTGTTATGTAGACAAATTATTTTTTCCTTTTCACAGGGGATAATCTACATGTAGAATTTATCATATTAAAGGAATGTCTCATTGTGTGAACAGAAACTATTAATAGATATTAATTGACCTTCTGTAATTCACTGTACTGATTTAAAAGTATCTATATTTTAAACAGAAAGAATAAACTTAGGTATAAACTGAGGGTTTTAAAGCAAACTAACTTTTCCCTGAATATGCCTTTCAGTAATCCAGAACTTACTCTGGATATAGGTTTAAATTAGCAATACATTTTAGCTGATTGAAACTTCTTTTAATGACAGGTAAAAGGTTTAGAATATTCTAAATGGGTTACCAATGTGCTTACATGGCAAAACTAGTAAGTGTACTTGCATCAGGATTTAGATATCTGCTTGTACCAGCTACAAAGAGATCATAACGAGATATCACTCATCTCTGCCGCAACCTCTAAGGGACTTCAACAGGGCTGTGGAGCTATACGATGCGCTGAAGTCGAAAGTTCCTTGTGAAATGTTGCAATTTAAAGATAAATACAATGTTCTGCATCTGGACTGAGACAATCCCAAGTACAAATACAGGCTGGGCAGAGATTGGTTTGAGAGAAAGCATGAGGAGAAAGAATTGGGGATGTTAGTTGATGAGAAGCTCAACATGATACAGCAATGTGTGTTTCCAGCCCAGAAAGTCAACTGTATCCTAGGTTTCATCAAAACAAGCATGACAGGTTGAGGTCGAGGTGATTCTCCCCCTCTTTCTACTCTCGTGAGAGTATTATGTTCAGCTCTGGAGCAACCAGAAAAAAAGGGACATGGATCTGCCAGATCAAGTCCAGCTGAGGGCCACAAAGATGATCTGAGGGCTGGAGCACCTCTCCTATGAAGACAGGCTGAGAGAGCTGGGGCTGTTCAGCTTGGAGAAAAGGCGGCTTCAGAGAAACCTTATAGCAGCCTTCCAGCTCCTAAGGGAGGCCTACAAGAAATCTGGAGAGGGACCTTTTATAAGAGAAAGTAGTGATAGGACAGGGGAGAATGGTTTTAAATTGGAAGAGGTAGGTTAGGATAAGATATTAGGAAGGAATTCCTTACTGTGAGGGTAGTATAACATTGGAACAGGTTGCCCAGAGAAGCTGCGGCTGTCCCATACCTGGAAGTGTTGAAGGCCAGGTTGGACTGGGCTTTGAGCAACCTGGTCTAGTGGAGGGTGATCATGCCTGTGTCAGGGGGGTTGGAACCAGATGACCTTTAAGGTCCCTTCCAACCCAAACTGTTCTACAATTCTATGTATTTGTGTAAAATATTTAGTTACTCAGTAGGTGACTGAGTGATTCTTTTTCACCAAAGCAGATAGTCAAGGCAATGCTGCATAAAGGTTTTGTCAAGGTGTGCAGGCTTCATGGTGTTGACATATGTTTATTCCAGTTCTTCTGCAGATGTGCAGATTTATAATAGAAGAGTGCAGTTTGAACGCTTATGAAAACAGATGGAATAATGAGAAGGTCCTTGAGGTATATCTACTAGTTCCTAGTGTTCCTTAAAACAGTAGGAGCCAAAATAACCTTGGAATAGTTGAAAATATTGTGTACCTGATCAGTTATCTAGCTGTCCATTCCATAATCAGAAATAAAAAATTGCGCAGTAGTGACCAGACATTGACAACCAATATATTGTCCTCAAGACTGACTTTCTTTTATGATATTGCTTACCTTTCTGAGTTATTTGAACAATTCTGCTATACTACATCCAAAGGAAAATATCTGATCTAGGCCTTTATTATTAGAGCTTATTGATATCAACCCTACATATGAATAACCTCCTCTCTTCTTCAGTTCTTTCTTTCACTTGCCAAGGGCATTTAAAATTATCTTCAGAACCAAGGCACTTCTCTGTTCCCCTGGAGAAGGTCTTCAATAACCATTTTTTGCTTTCCTGGCTTTGCCTTTAGCTCCAGCGGACTCCTTCTTTGCAGATTCTCTCAAGAGCAAAACTGTGCATTTGGATTACTTCTTCTTCAGACCTGTGTCTGGAGCCAAAGTAGGAGAAGGAATGAGAATCGGTTGTGTCTGGGTACTTATAATCTCCTTCATTTGCATTCTTCTGGGGTTATACTACTTTATTTTGTGTGTGTTCCTGTTGATTTTTCCTTATGCAGAAATCCCTTAATTATGCATTGATTCAGAGGTTTCTAGTGACAGTTTTTAGAATGTGACTACTAAATCAGTGCCTCATATGCACAGGAGGTATAAAAAGTTACAAACTGTCAGAAAACTGTGGAGAAACCTGCACATGATGAAAATTCCTCTACATGTACTTCAGTGGAACCTGTATAACATCAAGGAGCAGTTTTATGTTTTCTAAATACTTGATGCTACGATGTGTGTCGGGCTAGGTAGAATAATGATGGGTCAAGCAGTTGATAACATCCTGACGAGGTCTTACAAATTCAAGTTGTAGTCAGCAGATTCTCAGATTCAATCTTATTAGTAGAAATATGGAAGTATCAGAAATGACATTCTGGCTTTTGAGTTGCTGCCAAAACATACAGCAGGAGGGAAAAGGGGCTTTATTTTATATCTACTTTTAGCTGGCTATTTTATCACTGCAGTGGATCTGCCAGGCAGAAATCCCAATCTCATTAGCTACTAAGTAGTAAACTTACGCAGACATATTGCAAACAGGTTTTTTGTCATATTTTCTTTCCAAGTGCTGGAGGATTTTACTTATAATCAGAGTTGGTGACTAACTGTAAAGTGTCATGTGAGCAGCACTTGCTTATTAGAAGAAGCTTCTTGCGAGGACAAAATCCTGCTTCAGAGACTGTTATGTTATTTATCTCAAATTTGAGAAGCTATAGGCTGCCTGACCTTGACCCATGGTGTGGATAAGTAGGGTTTTTAATCTCTCATTACAAGTGGAAAAGTTCATTTTATGATGCTGCTAATACATGTTTCATAGGTTATCAGTCTTACCAACAAGTTATTCTATGCTTTTAACGTGGTTGTTTTCTTTGTCTTGTCTGAAAAGACACATATACTGTACATTCTCAGTAAAAGATCAGATTTTTCTTTTGCTCTTCTTTTACCAAAAAAAAAAGGTCATGATGGTGATTAGTCCTTGGTCCCAGCAACAGTCTAAAATCTTTGGCCTGGTATTTTTCTGTAAGTTTATGTTGCATATTTAATTTTTTTAGAAAAGTCTACTAATATTTATTCAACATGTCTATTTCCCTTTCTTTATGAAGAACCCTGTGGATCTTTTCCTTGTGAGGGCTAATGGCAGAAATAGAATGAAGAAATAATATGTGCAAGCTGATTCATGAAGAAAATAAAGATAGATTAAAGACTGATGCTATTTTTGGACACCAACAAGAAAAACAAATTCCATAAAAAATAGAACTGTTTTTCTAAACTCTCTTGAAAAAAATCTACTAAAAGCTTTAGTCTGCAATATGCAGTAACACCGCCTGCATAGAATGTCTTTGCTGCTAATTGGAATGAATTCTTGCCTTACCCATTGTAAGTCAAAACTGCAAAAGCTTTCTCTCTCTGATAATGTTGCAAAGGTAGCCTCACTTCTATCTATTAATGTCATGTCTAGTGTGCCTGCGAAATTTGCCAGAGCTGATTAGAGCAGATATTAAATGATAATTGGACATTTAGTGCTCATCAAACAGAAAGTGACAGATGGGCCGCTAATTAAATTATAGTTCTGACATTACTCACAATGGTTTATGAATCTTCAGTGGTGACCTTCATGCATCTCTTCTTCCTTTTGGGAGATAAGAGAGTGATAAGGGGAAAGAAAAAAAAAAAGGCAATATTAAAAATGTTAACAGATATGAGTACAGTAAAAAAAATTTTTTTTCCTAATTGATCCCTCCATAGGATTAGAGAATTAATTAGAAAATAGTGCAACAAATAATCAGATTCATGGTAAGTCAGGCTGAGTGGCTAAAGTTGGGAGGAGAAATTAATCATACCCTGAAAGAGGTATGCATGTTTTAACTAGGCTTTCACTGTGGAAAAAGGAAATGTGGCTAAACATGGTCTTATCCTAGAAAAGGAAATTCAGTGCCTCTCCTGTGTGATCTTTTACTTATTATCTCAAGATTGTACTACCTACTGTCTCTACTAGCTAAATTAGAAGACTTTACTTAATAAAAAAGGTTAAAAACCTGAAATAGAGGGTCACAGCCACTGCGCCACAGCTACATTTTCACTTCCAATTGAAAAAGGAAAAGCACTGTTAATTACTTTGCAACTTTGGTTTCAACAGTCTTACTTCACTTTTTGGTGAATAGTTTGAAAAAGTAACAGCTGATCATCAGCAGTCTCTATTTCTGTGCAATCTACCTTTGAATAATTGTTCAAATATTTTTATAAAGAACATTCAAATATGGTTCTATTTGTTTATAACATTGCACTGGCATTACTATGTTAAAGATATTAGTGTATATATATTATGTTACGTGCACATATATGGTTACGTACGCATGTGCATATATCGGAAGAATTTGGTGACCCCTTTCTATGATGAAAACGGTTAAGTCTTCTTTTTTTTGCAAGTAGCTTTATTATTTTCAATATCCCAGAGCACAAATTCCATCTATATATTGCTAGAAATTACCTTGTTAATATGGGGATATATAAGTATACTTTAAAGTTTAACAAAGGGATTTATATATAGGTGTATATATTTTTTACCGTTTTATATAATAGCTGCAGGTATAGGTATTATTCATGAAGTCATTATGTGTATGCACCTGTAACCAACCCAAACCAAAACAAGCCACCATCCTCCCCCAATGCTTGGAAACAATAAACATTTCAAATATCTGGAAATAGAAACAATTCTTAACATGTTTTATTCATATGCTTCATCTCTACCCTATGCAAAAACAACTGCGGATTTGAAAAGCAATATTTTTTTTCTTCATACAAACCTTGTATTTTGATTATATGTCTAACCTTTCATTAATGCAATAGAAAATTTTTGTTATGAATCCTGAAGTGTCTTATTCACGCATGACCAGAATTTCCAAAAGAAAGTGTGCAGAACATATGACACTGAATTCCGTATAAACTGTACAGTAACATAAAAGATCAAGAAAAAATCCAAAGACGTAAAATTCAGAAAGGATAAGTAAATGTTTATAGAAAATATGAATACTTTTACTGGAATTCAAGAGTGTTTAGCATCAAATATACCTAATGTGAAAAACATAGCATGTTCTGAATGAATTTTAAAACACTGTGTCCAAACGGTAAAGATTAAAATGCTGAAGAAAAGCTAAATTTTACTGTTTGGAAAGGACTGCTCTTCTCTGAGCTTTCAGGAGCCTCCTGATGTGAAAGTCATTTGGACTTAATGGAAATCTTGATTCAATTATACTCAATGGACCTTTTTCTTCTCTCCTTTAAACCAGTATAAATGTGGAGTAACTTTACTGTCTTCAATAGTTACTCTGGATTTATACTGCTGCCCTGGTCTGCCTAATCTTCTCCCTCTGTTCAGTAATGGGTATTTGCAAGGGTAAGTAGCTTTGCTGGATGGTCTTCTCAACATTTATTTTCATTCTTTTTCAAGCTACCAACATGAGAAAGCCCATTAATCGCTGCTCATGAGATCTGTGTTATACTTGCTACATTATGTACTTGAATGCCCTTAAATTCATCGTAATTTCCATTAAAGTTCTCTCTTAGTACCTAACTCCTGTAAAGCAAAAATGCTTTTAACTTCTAAGGCATTTTATATCTGAAAATCTCAGCGAATTTTAGAAATACTAGGGAGACGTAAATTCCTATGCAGCGAATAATTTTGATTTTAACTTAGTACTTTCAAAACTGGGGTCAGTACATCACCCAACTTCTTCATCAGTAGAAATCAACTCAGATGCACTTCAAAATACAGGGACTTAATATGTCCAGGAAGTGACACAAGCAAACAAGTACAGAATTTCTCTGAACAGATTTCACCCTGGTTTAAATGTTTTTAAACTGGCAGAAATGCTGCTACATATTTCACAACAACTGTCAGGACCCTGAGCAAATTTCCTGCATTCTGGGAGTTTATGTGGCTGAGGTTTAGCCGGATCAGCCCAAGGTCAACTACATCACTGATGAAAGCTGATGTGAAGAAAGCTCAAAGTGAGGACCTGCCTCCCCTTTCCCTTGGGAACCACTTTCAAGAGGCTTTACTGCCAGCCTCAGCCTGTGCAGCTTCACAGATGGACAGCAGTGAAATCTGTGCTGGATCCTATGTCCTCCTCCACCCATCCTGCCCTTGCCCCATGCATGCTGGCTGGGCTTCCTGGCCTTCCATGGGGTCTCTCTTGTCACTGTGGACTTGCCAGGAGATCATTGCACTGTGTCTGACTCTGAGCACAGCCTCCGGACCTGATCCTGATGCTAATTTATCATACAGCATCATTATTGATCATCAGAGATCCCCTCTTCTGACTTTTGAAGAAGACAGGGAGGAGGAGGAGGAGGGCTAAGACGCCATGACAGGAGTATGAGTTCTTCAGTCCAGTAACAAAGCAAAAGGAGAGGGCTCAGCTAGTTAAACTGCTTAAACCATCTAAGGCAACTAAACTCATCCAGCTGAACAGATGAATGGTCTCCAGGTCCTGACATTCTGGAAATAGGAAAGTGGCATCTCAGGTTTTTGAAAGAAAGAGTAGTGGCAAATTCTCTGTCATGGAGAAGAGAAATACGGTACACCTTTCTGAGCAAATATTTCTTATTTGTCATCTCTGAACAGCTCCTTCTCACTTTGCACATACTGAACATGCTAGGAACACAGGAAGAAAAACAAACAAACCAGTATTTCAGATAAGAAGGTTCTGAATACAAAAGTTTTGCCTGACAATGCAAAGTTTGGAGGGATCTTTAGCCTTGTCACTTCTTTGCTCTGACTGTTGGTAGTTAATAGATCAAAAGTAATTTTTTTATGAACCTCCTTCTCACTGAAGACAAGAGAAGACAACAGTAGATCCAGGGAAGACAAGAGTAACACCCAGACCCCACTAGTCCCAGAAGCAGCTTAGAGCAACCAGAATCATCACCCCAGGTGAACAGGCATCATACATACATACCACACACATGGTCTGGTTTATCGTTTTGATATGCGTTTCTCTGCCAGACTTAAGCTTCCTGTAAATATCACATTATTTCAGTATGACTGCTTGGATACCATGGTTATTGTCCACATGGGAAACAGCACCTGAAATGCAAGAGAGAAGCCAGGCGGATGGGATTATCCTCTGCTAGCAAACTGTAAAATAAAACTAAGGCCTGAGCAGAGAGAAGAACAAGCAAGTGATTCCATACTTGGGCTGAGAGATGTGTTTGGGCTTCCATAATTGAGCTCCCAAAAGCTGTCCACAGTATCTGCTGTTGGAAGATGAGAACTTGGTCTGCCTCTGCTTTTTGCTTTGTTGCAACTAAAATTTGGAATAAAGCTTGATTAAGCAGCTTTTTGCCAGTTAAGATCAGGATGGCAGTGGTTTGTTTCTGTTCACAATGTATTATGCAGACATATCCAAGAGACCAGGAGGATCCTGACATATCTTTAGGCCCAACAAGGTGATAAAAGTATCAGGTGATCACCAGTTAAGATGAATGATCTTATGGTATATCAAGTTTTGTCACTGCTCTGTGCCACTCATGCTCTCACTGACAGAGGTCCTTGTCACTTGTCAAAGCTATAGCAGATCTGGCAAGGTCATTGGCTGCTTATGCTGGCAAACTCATGCAGAAAACTGTAAACAGTGTGAAGTACAGTCGATGAGGTAGGAGGAGAAAACATGGATGTTTGACACCACGATGAAGGCAGAGCCTGGGGAAGTGCTATCACAAGTTGAACCCAAACTGCCAGGCAGGACCTGGCAGTCAGTGCCCTCTTTCTCTGGGTCTATAATGTACTGGTCTAAATTGAATTTGGAGAATTAAGCTTTGATTTGTGTATACATTTTGTATTTTGTGGAATAAGAATACTATGGCACTCCTAAACCCCATCTACCGCAGTTAATACAGTTGTGACTACTTGTCACCGAGTGGTGTGGTTATCTTCTAGTGGTCTTCCAACCCACTTTTACATCTGAAATTACCATATATGAATTCATTGCAACTTTCATCACCATTTCATGGGATGCAAAGAGCCAAAGTGCAAGGAAAATGAATGAGGATGAGGAAGCAACATGAAAATCCTCACCCCCTTGCTTAAACAGACAAATGTATCAATCTTCTCACTCTTAGAAAAAGTTGGAAATATTTAAAGTTCCTTGGTGATCTTCTGTTACTATTGAACCCAAAACTCCCTCACAGCTGTTCTCATGATAGACGCATTTCCATTTTCAGTCTTAAATAAGTTCTGATGTCTAGATCAAGCTACTTGTTAAATGATGCACATGGGTTTTGAGGAGTGTCCTCAATCACGAGAGTGCTGATGATTGTGCAAAATAATGGCTCAAAATTAAGGAAGATGCATTTTTAATCTTCATTCCTATAGTCTTTGCTCTTCTTAATTAATTTTTTCTAGTCATGACTGATAATATTTTCAATTTGTTTAGCAAGAGGGATTAATTTGATCAGTTTCTCAGAAAATGAGAAAGAATTAAGGAATGAAATGCTACTACAAGTTTAAATTAACAGTGGCAATTTGTTGTTTTCCACAGGATCATTGACTTAAAAATATTTAAACATTTGATCTAATAAGGTAAATTTCAAGAACAGAAAGTTCATTTTTTTTCTTTAAGGGAAATTATAATTGAAGTAGAAAAAAGCTATAAATGTCGTTTTTTTATCAGGAAGATGTTTAGGCTTAAAAATGTCATAAAATTGATTAGCATCTTCTCTCAGGGTGATACAGGAACAAATTGACTCTGGTTAGGCCATATCGAGTGTGCCTTTCTTCTTTGCTTCTGATTTGCCTGGTACTGCAGAAGTGCTTCCTCATAGTTCCCCTCACTTACCTGCTCTGTCTGCCATTTTTTTCCAGTGATTCAGGTTACTAGCCCGCCGCTAGTGTAATTTTCACTAAAAGAACAGATGTTTTCGGACATGTCACTTTAATGTTTCTTTTCACTTCAAGGCCAGGTTGGACGGGACTTTGAGCAACCTGGTCTAGTGGAAGGTGTCTGTCATGGGTTCAGCAGTAGCAGTCATTTTTTCTCCTTCTTAGTAGCTGGTGCAGCACTGTGTTTTTTGATTATGGGCCTGGGAGCAGCACTGATAACACCAGTGTTTTCAGTTACTGCTTGGTAATGTTTTTGTCTGGCCAAGGACTTTCTGAGTCTCATGCTCTGCCAGGGAGGAGCGGGAGCCAGGAGGAAACAGAGACAGGACACCTGACCCAAACTGACCAAAGAGATTATTCCATACCACAGCACGTCATGTCCAGGATGTGAGGACGCGGAGCAGAGACCCGGAAGGGTGTGGTGGTGGACTGGGGGTGCACGGCATGGTCAGGTTTTTGGTATTGGGGGGTTCGCTGCTGGGGGGTACACTGGTTGGGTCGGGCTTGGTGAACAGTTGTATTCTAACCCAAACCATTCTATGATTTATGATTAGTGACTATACCACAAAGTGAATCGTACTAGAATAAACTCTGCTTATGCATGACACAAACCTGGATTATGCATCTATATAGAGATGTGACATATCTCACAATGAGAATAAGCAAACCTTGAGGAATGAAGGAGTAAAATAGGAGTTTCTGGGGCTAGTAACTTAGTAATTTATTATAACCTGGAAATTGATCAGTTAGAAATGATGAAAAAAGACTGTGTATTGGCCAGTAAAAGGGTAATGATAAGCACTCAATATGTTGTAAGTGGGAAATTATGCCTACAGAGCTCAGACTCCTAGGTTTACAAGGCCTTTATTGTCAACAATCAGAACATTACGTTCAGCCTAGTGGTTTGACTGAAGGCAAAAAGATAAGTATTGAAAGGAAAGACTAAAGCCATTGAACAGTCAATTGAGACACATGGATTCAAGAAAGATGAGTTACTAGCAGAGCAGATGCAAAGGAAGTCTTTGTAGATACATAAAAGCACACCAGAGTAGGCTAAGAAATTTTTAGCTGTTTACTCCAGTAAAATATGTGCAGAGAACATCTATAGGAAGACTCTATTCAAAAGAATATTGTAGGGTGGGAAGAATGCAATGGATGATTAACACCAAGGGAACAAACTATATTTTAAATTGAAGAAATATAAACAAATGTGAATATGGCCACATTTTACCTAGACTGAAAATTTGAATGTTAATTGCAATCTGAGAAATTATTAGGTTCTTGAAAAAAAATCCACTATTTCTTGCAGAAATTACAGGGACTAAAGTCATTAATCTAGTTAAAGAAAAAATTCAAGCCAATGAATTTCCAAAAGCTACTTATGCTGCCATACAGGCACAGGAAAATTAGTAGATTCAAGGACAGAAAGAAAATGGATTGCAATAGTGGGATATAGAATATGAGCATATTGAGTTCCTGCTCAGAGTTTTAGCCTCACATCAACATTCAATCTTTTCATTCCCCTAAGTTAGGTTATATTCAGCTCATAGCATTTTAGTGTACCGAACTCCTTATTGCATCCCATGAGTTCTAATTGCTTTTGTAGGAAGATTTTGAGATAAAAACTCCTACTCTGAAGCTTGACTTCATCATGTTCATTACAGGAGATCATTATTAAAGATTTTTCTTAGGAAGGAATATGTGTTATAAATTGCAGTTTCATAATAATATATGAATCTGTTTCTAAGGATAACCCTTGGCATATACATACCGATTAATAGAAACAGTTATCTTGGATGTAATGACTTACTGTCATTGTAACAAATGAAAATATTACCACACAAAAATCTTAGAGTTTGTTACCTCCACATCTGGGCTAATTTAAAATGTTTGTGATTTTAAGTTATACCCTTCAAAATCTAAAAAGTTTGGATTACACTACCTTCTCCAGTAGCAAAGAAAAAAATGTATAAAAAAGAAAGGGAGAAGTAGATGGAAAATGAAAGCAAACCAAACACTTTTAATAAAAACTGTTAAAAGAACAAATTAGGATAAAATGTCATTGTCATTAAGCTATATTTAGCAAATGTCAGATAAATAGTTTTGCAGAACTTCAGAGCCTACATGAAAGTACATGAAAGTCTTGTCTCATCGGCAAGGACAGATATAGGAAAATACTATTTTCTGTCACAAATACTGCTCCTCCAAAGTTTAATATAAAATATAATGTATTTATGCTCTCCATTCCCATGGAGGGAACCATTACAGATCTTCTGTCTTCCTTTCAGCAGCGTAGTTTCTATACAGTCTCATCCTTTTATGACAAATCTAAATAATACCTACAATGCAATGTGGGTATATATAAAACCTTTTCTCAGCTATCATATGTTTTGGGCTATTGCTCATCAAGGCAGGACTTGTCCACTGACTCTTGCTCTTCTTTTAAAGCTAACTTATATTTCATTCACTTGAACAGGTTGCCCAAAGAAGTGGTGAATGCTCCATCCCTTCAAGGTCAGGTTGGACAGAGCCTTGGGCAACATGGTCCAGTGTGAGGCATCCCAGCACATGGCAGGAGGATTGGAACTAGATGATCTTAGGTCCTTTCCAACCCATTCTATAATTCTATGAAAACTGCACTTTGAAGTGAAAGCAGCACCATCCTTCCAGAAGAGAGCAGAACACAATCCCATCCCAAGGGAAATGCTGTGCTTCTAGCCTCTGTTTAGGCTTGACTGTTGACAGGGGTTTGCACTGAAAGCAAAGGAAGAATCGGTGCATGCAATTCTTTATTGGCTTGCTGTGCTTATTGTGTTATTATCTGCAGCAGTGACAAATGTCTGTTGTCACATATGCCCACGAGGAGTGACATCCCAGCCAGTGGACTCTGAGAAAGCACCAAAAAGCATTTGGCAATCTTGTTCGAACAGTTAGACATTTTCTCTACTACATCTGTACAAAAGCCCTAGGTTTCATTTCTCCCCAGCTTGGAAAAAGTGAAATCAGCCCAGAATCCCTGTTTCCAGGCTTGCACTTTGTCCCCAAGTACAATTAGTCTCCTGAGATTTGAGGTTGTTATGAATACCTGTCATCATGTTCAGCTGAGAGGGATGTTAACTGCATCTATTGAAGGCAGTATTAGTGATCCTTTTTTGTCAGAGCTGACCAATGCTCCAAAGGTGACATGGAATAACCAGTGTTTTCCCCTCAGTCCGCACAGGCTGCTGTGTAAATAGACATTCCTCCTCCATGTTAGAGTAAAAGGGAATTTGAGTTTACACTGCTTCATCTTTAGTTCCAAAATGGTAGTAATGGTGGTAATTTAACTAGGCATTCTATGATGCCAGAATGTAAATGTCATTTGATGAGCAGTCTGTAACACGATTATATTTCAAAATTGTTTCTTCTGAATATTCTGTGCCTTCTCATTTATTTATTTATTTATTATTTATTTATTTATTTATTTCTGACCATTCCCATTCTATGTTATACAAATATGGTTGGGAATTCAGATTACCTTGTCTAAAACCAAGGTATGACCATATTATATGTATGCATGAAAATAATATGAATAACCTTTTGAGATGCCTACCTCTTTCTATGCCTTCGATAGAAACCTTGATGACTATCTTTAAATGGCACCCTAACTTTTAGATAGATAGGAAATTTAAATATAAGCCTTGACTGTAGTATTGAAATGCATCTAACATTCTTTTCCACTTCATTTATTACTATTATCTGACCAGCTTCTAGACGCCAACCAGATAAATTGCATGTTTTCTTTGTAATTTTCTCCTATAGCCCTGTTTACAGATTTAAAATTACCCTGATGCTTTCTTAAGCTGGTGTTTATGTAATCAGGTGTTCAGCTGTAAAAGGGCTGTTGAACAAGGCTACTCCATGTAGAGCCAGTAACTTTGAAGTATGGCCCAATGAACTTTGTCTTTATTACTTGTTTGCATCTTACTGAAAATACCTTCCTAACACTTTATTTAAGAATGGTACTAGCCTATGCAAGAAAAACCCCATGAAAGCAGGTGAGGATTATTGGTTTAAAGGTAATGGTAGTAAGAAGATCAAAAAAAAATTATAATTCAATGGAATTCTGCCAGATTATAAGAGGACATACTTTAAACTTAGCACAGCACCATTCCTTCATGTGATTGCATGAAAATTGTTTACAGCATTAAGTGGTTTCTCTGGGGTTTTTTTTAGCATTCAATAGCTTTTCAGTAACATTGAATAACATAAAAGCAGGTTATGAGGTTTTACAGATTAAATAAATCTCTGGAATAATTTAAACTTCATTTGCTTTTTAGACTTGTGGTTAATGAAACTTCTGTCATTAATCCTGTTAATTTAAACAACTCTACTTGATTCAATTCGACCTAATATTTAATAGTAATTGCAATGCTACAGTACTAACTCCACACTGGACTAGAGTCTTCCCTCCTTAAAGTGTATACACCTTTCTTGAGCATTGATTAAAATATGCTAAATGGTACCTATTTATAGGCTTTGTCTTTCTTTTCCTTTTAAAACAGATTTTTATTGTTACTATTTCTTCCTCCTTCTCTTAATTTAGATAATGTACATGCTGCCTGCCCAAATCCCAACTCTCTGTTTACAGAGATACTGCAGAAGACTAGGCATTTCAAAGGTTTCACCCTTAACACAGTCTAAAAGCTATGTTTCTGCCACTAAGAAATGTTGATCAGTAATGCTGTCTGGAAACCAGATCCCTAGAAGTAGTTGAGAGGGTATTTACAAAATGCAATTCAGTTTGAAAACCATTGGGCAACCTTTGCAATATATGACTCTCTACAGTTCCTACCCATTTATACCAAATAAAATTGGCTATTATCTCACAATTATTGTCATTTTGGTTTGGGGTTATGCACTGTGGGGTTTTACCGCGTTCTCTGATGGTAAGCAATCTGCACAAATATGCAGGTTATGTGAGTTACTTTTAAAGGATTGCCACAAAATATTCAGAAAACATAAGCTACTGTGCTCACTCATATCTGAATGTTTTTTTGAGTATTATTACTATATACCATAAAATCTCCAGTGTCTGGTCTGAAAAGGAGAGAGGTTGGATTTCAGACTGGGAAATAAGAGAAAATTAGAAGGTTAAACCAGTCATAACTGAGTGAATTAACTGTTTTAAAAGTGGATTCAGTGCCATTTGCAAGGGCTTCTTTTTGTCTTCTTGTGTCTTATGTTTCTAGCCCTATAAACAGCTTTCTGTTTTATCTGTGGCAATGAAAAAATGAGGCTTTTTTTCCCTGAAGGGTATTTCTTAAAACTTATATGAATAAATTTCAAGTAAGACACGGCTTTCTTGAAAGACATTGCAATTTGACATTTGTCTTTGAATTTTAAGAGAGCTTAGGAAGAGCCATTACCACCTTAGGCAGATATTGCTGCCTATTTCTGTGATAATGAGGTACCCTGTGTTTTCCCCACTCACAGTGCAGATCTTGCTGAAAGGTGTCTTATTTGTATTCATTTCAATTGCATCTTCCAAAGTTCATAGAATAAATAACATTTACAAACCTTAATTTCTTTTATCATTTGTGCACACAGAAACTGCACAATAGAAAATAAGGTGGTGGAGGTTTTTTCTGACAGAATGTAGAATGAGCTACTGAACCAGTGACAGGCTACAGGACTTCAATCAGTGTTCTTGATCTACTAGATATCCTGGGTAAGATGAAATGTGCAAGTGCTAGGTCAAGGGAACAGAAAAGCTTGTGTGCTTTGAATTTACAAGGAAAGACAAAATGCTTTAGTGGTCTTTAAAACTGGTATTTCTTAGAACTCCTTAAAGGTTTTTGGCAGCATAAATCATGACGGTGTCATCACTGACTTCAGTCCTTTTATCTCCAGTTGTCCTTTAGAGCTTCAATTATTGTTGTGAAAAGAAGAAATTCACTCTCATAGCCCTTCTTTGAACTAAGGGAGAGACACTATGACAATAGAGACTGTCCAGATGTTTCTACAGCGGCAAGGATATGATAACTAGCACAATTAGGGTGTGTTAGAGTTGTGGGCTGGATTTCCAGAACATAGAAGAGCCATAAGAAAAATACAAAAGCAAAACCAGGGAATTGGAAAAAGGATCAGCTCTGTCATTACTGAAAAAACAAAGACACAATTTCCGTTTTGATTCATACACATAGTAACACAAACTACAGTAAAACATATGTTTGGAAAAACAATAGCCCTAACATACAGAAATCCAGGTGCAGATTCATAGAGGGCAAACAATATGAAAGGACAGAGAAGCTCTGTTAAAGTTTTTAGATAGACAAAAAAGTTGTATTTATTTTAAACTGTTCTGCTGCATGTGAAATCAGGCTCAAGGAACTTATTTTAAAATGCAATGAATTTCCCTTGCAGTGAGCTAACCACTTACAGGTCCAATTGGTTTATGTTCAGACCATCAGATACTGTAATGGTGCCTCATTCAGAGCTGTGGTTGGTCCTCTGAAATCAATGCCACATGTTAAAAGATTTCTCTGTATCAAATGATGTTCTAGGTAATTAGAACATTGATGGATCTAACAAAAAGATTAGAGAATTAAGTTGTTAATCTAGTCACTCGAGAGTCATCTCATAAAAATTGGAGATCTAGAATTTAAGTAATTACTCTGAATTAATCATCCAGTCATTGAGCGTAATATGTGGAAGACAAAGCCAGTTCAAAAGTGATTCACCTCCCGTTATCTCAGATACATATTTATGGATCTATTTTCTACACCCGAAATTGAGAGTAGGCAGGTCTTTCCTACAGTTGTACCTTGTTGCTTCTTGCATTTTTGAAATTTTCAAGCTCTGGGAGATAAAGAAGCACACTGACACATTAGCAGAAATATCTTTAATTTGGCTATTATGCACTCTTTGCCATTCACCTTCCCCCCTCAGAAATCAGACTCAAAATTCATACATGAAAAGACAAGGTATTGCAGTTGGACAAGTGTTTTAACAGCAAGGCAATAAAGGGCCAAAATGGTTTTATGACTGACTGACTTTCTTCCATGATGTCAAAATCAAAAGGTTATATGCTTTGTTTTTACAATCATTTCAAGGTTATCATTTCAAGACAGTTGCTTTTTCTGATAATATGAAGTGAGTGGAGCATGAAGCCTTAAAACAATCAATACTTTCAAAAAGTTGTATATTTCATAATTCCTTGGCAATGGGACAATGTTCTCCTCTCTGAATTTGCATTTGGTCAGTGTTTTTCTACCCCTAACACCATGCTGATTTAGATAGCCAGCTCTTATGTCTTTGTGATACAGCCAGTTGAGCTCTACAGATTCCTTTTAATCATCCATAGTGCTTTTCAAATATCACTGTACACTTTTTTCTGATCTTTTACAAAAATATGTCACCTCTACTGCTAACAGATAAAGGGCCAACATGACTCTTACTGCACCTCTTATCAAGGGGCATAACTGTGGTGTTCAGGAAACTTCTCTTTTTAGAGAAAAGTGAAATGGCTGAAGAAAGACTACTTCAGCCATTTTGAGTATGAAAATACTTTAGGGCTTTGAATACACAGATTTAAACCACAGCAGGCCAGACTGTGCTTAGCAGAAATATTTCTCATGGCTCCATCCCAAAGCCAAGTGGAGTCCTTATCAAAAATAAAAGTATGCTAGGAAATCTATTTTTTTGTATTTGGTTAGATAAATCAGATCTTCTACCTCCAAGAAAGAATGATTTTCTCCTACAAAAAGATTTTTCTCCTACAAAAGAATGATTTTATTTTTTGTTACTTTCCCTTCAATACACCTTTGTAAAAAATTAAACTAATCTAAAACCACCTTTGAAGCAAATATATCAAATAAACACTAACTTATTCCTGAAAAGATGAAAAAGCAGGGTGATTTTATCCACAAAAAAAACAAACCAAGAAGACAGGATTTCTACAATAATGATACTGGAATAAAGAATCAAATTAAATGCTGTCTTGACATCTTCAAACTAGCCTTTTTTGGAGGATGTCCTTCATCAAGGACATGTTAATGCTCAGTATGGTTAAAATTGAGGGAATATAATTACAATATTGGAGGTTTGACTACCTTATGTAATGGTGTTGAGGTTTTTTTACCTGAGTATGGGGGAAGGGATCACAATTCCTGTTAAATCCATTTTGTTGACTGCATCTACAAATGATATGAGTTCTCTGTCCAGGACTGAGTGACTAAGCAAAAACAACATCACCTTTTTGTAGGCCATATAGCTATGGCCTCGGTGGATGAAGTGCTCTATAGACAGATAGGAACAGCCTCACCTTCGCAGGCCCTTGTTCTCATGGGGGACTTCAACCACTCTGATGTCTGTTGGAGGGATGGTACAGCCCGGCACAAGCAATACAGGAAGTTCCTCGATTGTGTGGAAGACAACTTCCTTCTGCAAGTAATAGAGGAGCTGACAAAGAGAGGTGCCATGCTTGACCTCGTGCTCATCAACAGGGAGGGTCTGGTTGGAAATGTGATGCTCCAGGGCAGCCTTGATTGCAGCGATCATGAGACGGTCGAATTTGAGATCCTCAGGACAGTGAGAAGATCGTGCAGCAAGCTCACTGCCCTGCACTGCAAGAGAGCAGACTTTGGCATCTTCAGGAATCTGCTCAGTAAGATTCCATGGGATATAGCCCTAGAGGGCAGGGGGACCCAAGGCTGTTGGTTGACGTCAAAGGATCACCTGCTGCAAGCTCAGGAGCGATACATCCCTACTAGAAGGAAGTGCTGCAGGAGGGCCAGGAGACCTTGGATGGATAAGGACCTGCTGAGGAAAATTCGAAGGAAAAAAGGTTTATAAAAGGTGGAAGCAAGGACAGGCGGCCTGGAAAGAATAAAGGGATGTTGCTCAGGAAGCTAGGGACCAGGTTAGGAAAGCTAAAGTACAGTTAGAATTCAACTTGGCTAGGGATGTGAAAGGTAACAGGAAGGGATTCTAGAGGTACATTGCAAATAAAAGACAGGCTGGGGACAATGTGGGCCCTCTCCAGAACCTATCGGGAGAACTGCCTACCATGGATTTGGAGAAGGCTGAGGTTCTTAATGACGTCTTGGCCTCAGTGCTCACTGGCAAATGCTCTGACCACACCACCCAAGTCTTGGAAGGCAGACACAGGGAGTGTGAGAATGAAGACCCTGGGCCCACTGTAGGAGAGGATCTGGTATGAGACCATCTTAGGAACCTGAACGTATACAAGCCCATGGGACCTGATGAAATCCATCCAGGGGTCCTGAAGGAGTCGGCAAATGAAGTTGCTAAGCCACTGTCCATCATATTTGAAAAATCATGACAGTCAGCTGAAGTTCCCAACGACTGGAAGAAGGGAAATATAACCCCCATTTTCAAGAAGGGGAAAATGGATGAGCCAGGGAACTACAGAGCAGTCAGCCTCACCTCTGTGCCTGGCAAAATCTTGGAGCAGATTCTCCTGGAAGGCATGCTGAGGCACATGAAAAACAACAAGGTAGTTGGTGACAGCCAGCACGGCTTCACTAAGGGGAAATCCTGCCTGACCAATCTGGTGGCCTTCTATGCTGGAGCTATGGAACTGATAGACAGGGGTAAAGCAGCTGATGTCATCTACCTGGACTTGTACAAAGCATTCAACACTGCCCCACATGAAATCCTTGTCTCTAAGTTGGAGAGGCATCAATTTGATAGGTGGACCACTGGGTGGATAAAGAACTGGCTGGATGGCTGCATGCAAAGAGTTGTGCTCAATGGCTCAATGTCCAGCTGGAGATCAGTATTGAGTGGTGTCCCTCAGGGATCGGTGTTGGGACCGGTCTTGTTCAACATCTTTGTCCATGACATGGGCAGTGGGATTGAGTGCGCCTTCAGCAAGTTTGCCAACGACACCAAGCTGTGTGATTCGATTGATACCCTGGAGGGAAGGAATGTCATCCAGAGGGACCTTGACATGCTTGTGAGGTGGGCTGATGCCAACCTGATGAAGTTTAACCATGCCAGGTTCTACACCTGTGTCAGAGCAATCCCAGGCACAGCTACAGGTTGGTCAGAGAAGAGATTCAGAGCAACCCTGCAGAGAAGGACTTGGGGGTGTTGGTGGATGAGGAAATGAACATGAGCACGCTTCAGCGTGCAGCCCAGAAAGCCAACGGCATCCTGGGTTGCATCAAAAGGAGCGTGACCAGCAGGTCAAGGGAGGTGATCCTGCCCCTCTGTTCTGCTCTCATGAGACCTCACTTGGAGTACTGTGTGCAGTTCTGGTGTCCTGAACATCAAAAGGACATGGAACTGTTGGAACAAGTCCAGAGGAGGGCCACGAGAATGATCAGGGGACTGGAGCACCTCCTGCATGCAGATAGGCTGAGAAAGTTGGGGCTGTTGAGTGTGGAGAAGAGAAGGCTGCGTGGAGACCTGATAGCAGCCTGCCAGTATCTGAAGGGGGCCTATAGGGATGCTGGGGAGGGACTCTTCATGAGGGACTGTAGTGATAGGACAAGGGGTAATGGGTTCAAACTTCAACAGGGGAAGTTTAGATTGGATATGAGGAAGAAATTCTTTCATGTAAGGGTGATGAGGCATTGGAATGGGTTTCCCAGGGATGTTTTGAATGCTCCATCGCTGGTGGTGTTCAAGGGTGGGTTGGACAGAGCCTTGGATGGCATAGTTTAGTTGGAGGTGTTCCTGCCCGTGGCAGGAGGGTTGGAACTAGATGATCTTAGGGTCCTTTCCAACCCTAACTATTCTATGGTTCTATGATTCTACGTTACCATGCTAGAATGCTATGCCCCATCTCTCAGCATTCAGTTACTTAATCTCAGAATGTCTGTGCCAACATATACGTATAAGCACATCACTACATACTAACGAGACTATCTGCCTTCTGGACAGGTCTGCCTTTGAGCTGCAAAGGCTGGAGTGCAAGCAAATGAAGGGAGATGCCCCTTTTCTTTTTTTACTGCAGGAGTGAAATGGAAAAAAATTGCAAGCCAATTTCTTCCTAGACTATCCCTAGTACCATAGCTAGAGTTTGCAGAGCTTCAGAGGAAGCCCTTTGAGCAAAGTTAGTCCCTCTGTTTTTCTGTGGAGATTATTTCAGTGAAAACATATGATGAATTCTTGACATCATGATTGGAAATTATGATGTTATATAGCTCAGCATCTCCCAGTAGGGTAGGAATAAGTCCCATTGACCTAATGACACTTAGTTGTAACCTGCATCTTTGCATCGCTTTGCTGTGATTCCTGAATGTACCATGTCTTTAGCTGCATGAGCAAAGTGGCCAGAGAGGAAGGAAGAATATTCTTTACATTCCAGTGCAGTTTGTCAGTGTGAAAATTAAATTACTGTTTCTGGTTAAGAATGAGATTACCTATACAGTACACTTTCTAATTATTCTCTTTATTCTTGAATAGAATACATGAGAAGTCATATTCTGTATATTGTAAAATGTTGCTAGAGGCAGGGAGGGAAATGGAAGGTAATCTGATGTACTTTAAGGTGCATTTACATAGGTATTGAAGAACTAAACGACTGTGCTATAGAAAAACCTATTGTACTGAATGTCTACTGATTTGATAATAGCCCTGAAGATATACATCAATCTCTGCATATTTATCAGGTTATTTTTGTTTAGGTCCTAGGTTTTTTTCTGAGCCTAGACCTAAATATAAATAAGAAAAGTAAAATAAACTAAAACTAAATATCTTCTTAAAAAAAAATTAAAAATCTACTATTATAAAACTTGAACTATGGAGCAAAAAACAACATAGTAATCATCTTGCTAAGACATGCAGGTTCATAGTCACTTGTTAAAAAATAATAATGAGATTTGGTTCTAAATTCTTTGGAGTTATAAAATTTTAACCAAATTAGTTTTAATGTATTTGATTCCCCAGAGTAGTCAAGGTGTTGAGGGAGACATTTGTTTCAGATTTAACAAAAAGAAAAAGCAGCAAACAGAAAAAAATCTAGAATTATTTCCCAGTTAAAGCAAATTTACTAGATAGATGATACATAATCAAATGTATCATCTTCACACCAAAAGGTAAGAAAAATGTGACTCTGAAAAGCAGCAAACTATAATATTTTCTTCAAAAAGAGGTGAAAATATACTACTGCAGTCACTGACTATTTTCTGTGGGATCTGGATTTTACTCAGTATTTCAAATTCAGTCAATAAGCACCTACTTCTGAATTTTCACTTCTGAAAGCTGTCAGAACTTTATCTTTCCTAGAAACAGTTTTTGGTTATGTAATGATAAGCTAGTGTGACCACAATTTCTTCCCAATCAATATTAGTTTATGCAAATTAGCATGTAAATTCTTTTTACTTTACTCATCAAGTCTGATGTTAAAATAGGATTGAGAGCATATTTTCAATTTCAGTCAGCTATATCCAAGTTATTTGCAAAACCAGACATGACAATAACATCCAGCTTCCATTCCGCAATGTGAATTTTTTAAATCTTGAGTTACTAATTGAAGACCAAAATCTCTTGAAGAAGAGATTTGAGGATTAATTTTTAAATCATTTTTTAATCTTCTTATTCAGTTTTCATTACTGTGTAGTGGAAATTTATAAAGAAAAATGCAGTACTTAACCTTTAATAATTTTCCTGTTTTCAATGTATTTAATCCCAAAGAGACCAAAAGCAGCATGCATCTGAAATATACTCTGTGGAAAAGGATATATATCACATTACATATATTTTATTTTATACATCTATTAAACAAATGTAAAAATATTCTTCATAACTTCACATGCTTAATGTAACATATGCTCGCTGATTTTGTAAATATGATATCTCAGTTGCCAGCATGACAATGGGCAGAGAGTGTTGTATCACTGGTGTCTGTAATACACCACAAAGGATAAGCAAAAAAGTCGGCCTTACAGCTAATAATGTCTTAAAATTTTTAAAACACCATTTAAAACACCATCTGCATAATTTCATTGGTAGGAACTGAAATATGCCCAGCTGAATCAGCCAAGGACTCTATCACGTGTCGGTGAGCAGGGGTGAATGGAAATTGATCTTCAGTTGTTTTTTTGAATTGACTCATGGAAAGCAACAGGAGCTCTCTTGTCTTCAAAAGGATCAAGTTTTATATTAAGGATGGATTAATACAAAAGATAAGATTTTATGAATTGTATTTGCTTTTATGTTGTGCAGAGTTAGTTTAACTGTGGTTACAACTGCTGGCTGCACAGGAGAGTATTTTATATCAAATCTACCAAAATTATTGTGGAGCCCATAATAATAACTTGCTTGCTGCTTTTCTATAGTTTATGCACCATTATTGTCTGATTTGGGGTTTAAAATTAGAATTTAACTTCAGGGTGGGTGTGATTCTTATTCATGTAACATAGATAAGAGAGCAAGGAAGTATTCATTTGAGTGCAGGTTAATTGGTTTCAGCTAAATAAAGAGATTTTGGGTACTTTTTTACCTCTGTTTTTTAGGGATTTTTGTTGTCTTGTTTTAGGAAAATAAATTGAGAGGAAGAAATACATCATTTCCCTCTGATCCTCCTTGTAAAAATAAACTTTCATTGAGTCAAAGATGCCTTTGGATTAGGATATTACAACCAAGTATGGTGAACCAAATGCATGCTCTCACAAATAAAATAATGTTAATAATTTCAATAGCATTGTTACTAATTTTTAAGACTTTTGTGCAAACAACAATTCTATGCAGAACTTTTCCTTGTCTGTATATTTTTTTAAATTTTGTTTTCCTTTACCAGGTTAAAGGAACTGTCTTGAAGGGTCATTTTAGGTACTACACAAAACCTTCTGCCACTAGTGCCTAAAAGAGAAAGCAAAGAACTTAGAATTGAAAATACATAGCAAAACCAGTGTGAACTAAAAACGTTTGCATATTACTTTCTCTGCAATGTTCAGCATGTTTGCATGGGCAGATAAGCATGTTTATTACAGTCTGAGTAAAGGTATCATCAGTACCTTCTACTGGGTTTAACTCAGTCCATCAGTGGGACTCAGAAAACCTTGAAGGGAGGCATGGAGTCAATTTATGCAAAACTGACAGCAAGAAATGCTCAAGGTCTATGCCACAGAGCCAGCCACAGGGCTGGCAAAGGACTCATTTCCAGTCTCTTGTCTGGAGAAAGGCTGAAGCTTATGGCTTGGTTTTGTGATCTCTCAGATACTTAGCTGCTCCTGCTCTGTTGCAAAAGCAGTTTTGATACCCCATGTTGCCCTAAGAAGCAAGAGAGATACCACTCTGCATACTTCTCTGTGTTTATTCTCTTGAGGCTTACTGTAGAGATCAAGGATAGTGAATCAAGGAACTGACTGCACATGAAGTAAGTCATATGGCCACCAATTAGCCTGGTAAGACTTCTATAGCACAGTGATGTTCACAGTTTTGCTGTTGGGCTTTTTTTTTTTCCTGTTTTTTTTGTGGCAAATGCAAGTAGGAATTCATAGGTGTCAAGTGAATGGCTGAAAAAAGCCATTTTCTGCAAGCCTTGACCTTAAACTTGTATGGTTCATCTCAGTCTAGAAGGGACTTTTCACCATACATAGTATTTAAAGAGTTTCATTGATTTCCCAAGTTCCACTCCCTCCAACCGATAGTTCTGATGCAACTGTTTCTGATTAGGAAGTTGGCTGTTTCAAGGGATATTGCCCTGTTCACAGATCTCTTTCAGAATAGGAAGAACTTTCTTTCCTTAACCTTAGATTGTCCTTGCTTTTATGATGTACAGTGTTAAATTGAAAGTGTCTAGGACGTATGAGCAAGGGCGACTTTCTTTTAGGAGGGGAGGCATTTTTCAGAAACTGTCAAAAGCTAAGATTTACTAAAGTCACAAAA
The DNA here is from genome assembly GCA_017639245.1 of Myiopsitta monachus. NCBI lineage: Eukaryota > Metazoa > Chordata > Aves > Psittaciformes > Psittacidae > Myiopsitta > Myiopsitta monachus. The sequence goes on from CM029919.1 coordinate 7,229,495, forward strand.
AGTATTTTCCATGTAGTTCTTTCCTTACACATTATCTTTGAACTGAAAAGAACAGCAATATTACTCTAATTCCAAAGTTTTGCAGTTCATTGATAGCACAGATATCATTCAAATTACATACAAGATGTGTACAATTATTTTGCTTGGTAAAACAGGCTCTAGATATATTTTCCACTGAGTCTATGCACATAATTGCATCTGACCATTGAATTGGTAAACCCCACTTCAAACACTGCATTTCAAACTGCATAACTTTTTTTAGATAAAAATGTTCCAAAAAAATTAAGCACTGCAGGGGCACTACTCTCTCTTTGAGTCAGTACTCTGAACAAAGAGGTAAAGGCCTAATCAAATGTTCTATACTGTGGACATGAAGATACCTCACTCCACTGTGTCCAAGCAATTCTTGTTGTAGGAAACAGTTTAATATTTAGAGACAGAGTTTGAAGGAGGATCGGAGAACAATCCTTTAATTCACTGGCTGAGTGATCAGTTAGAGATTAGGCTTCTTCATTTCAGTCTTCATCACAGTGAATATTTATTTAATCCTGCAAAATGACAAGAGGCAGTTTGATACCTGAAGACTAGAGCTACAGTGTTATAGCTGTGTTTTAGGGGATCTGTGCTAGCATTCCTAGGCCATAGGAACACATAGTTTTTCTCTAGGTTTGTTCACAGTACTCTTAACCCATTCCACAGCCTAGCTAGATAAGTCTCTTGACCAGAGGTCCTAATCATAAATTTATAAAATTCCACCCTAAAATCAAGTAGATCATTAGCCACTCCTCCTGGAATGCACTGCCTCTGCCCTTAATGATTAGGAACCATTTTATAACTTCCATCTCTAATTTATTTGCACTTGTTTATAGGCTTTTGCTCATGCACCAATGTTAACTTCTAACTAAATAGATAATTTTCATCCTTAAAGTTTTTTGCCCTTTCCTCCTCAGTGCATTCATATTCTTTTCTTACCTTTATTTTTTTCTGTTCAGGATATTCTCTACCACAAAGTCTGATTGCCTCAGTTTGAAATACAAGTGCTTTGCTGCTTTGATTACTTGAGCAGACAAGTTCTGTGCTGGTTGCAGCTTGAAAGAACTGGTTTTTGAAGAAAGGTGATTGGACCTATGTTTTTTGCCAATTCCATCTTACATTATGACTTTAACACATTCTTGTCCTTTTGGAATATGGCTGTTAGCTGCTATTTGTGTATCTCCCTTGGTGCATCCCATGCATGTATGCATAAGTCATTCCTATACACTTTGCCTCCTTCTTTGGTCTAGTTAAGAAGAAGTCTGCTTTTGCTTTGCATAGCAGTCTCCCGCTTTCTGCTTCTTACCAAGCAGCTAGAGAACACACTATCCAAGAAGAAAGTGTTCTTCTAAATAAGAACTGCAGGGTAGAATTTCTCTTGTTCTGTTTTGGTTTTTTGGGTTGTCTGGGGTTTTTTTTACAGAACTACCCATCTGGCCTGGTTTAGATGTATTTTCTAAAATAAGACCAATCTTACCTAATCTGCCTTTAACCGTCTTGACAAGATCCCTACCATCTTTAAAGGAAGTCAAGGATGAATACATGTCTGGATGCAGACAAATCCCATTTTCTAAATCTGGTTCCCCTAAACTTGTCTGCCTTCCTTTGGCTCAGCTAGCTTGTTTTTTGGTTGTTGTTTTTTTTTTATCATTGAAACATCTTGTTACTCTAAAAGGAAAAAGTTAAAACCTGAGCCTGTTAAAATACAGTTGCTTCTTTGTCTTTCTCCAGGGTCTATTTGTCTCTCCCAAAGTTTCTTTGTGTATGATCTTAGGAAGAATGGTTTAAAGAAAAATATTATTTTCAGCTGAACCTAATGAACACCCAGTCCTTTAAAGCTATCTATCCTTTGTCTCATTTTATTCTTTGAGGGAAAAGTAGAACACACACAAAAAGGAAAATTTTTGGTGAAGTTTCCTGCTTGCAAACAGAAAGATGTGAGCCATTTTATAAGGCTTTAAAAACAGAAATATTTGGGCCCATGTTTCTTCTCAAAACAATGCAATTTGTCATTTTCATCATGTAAATGGATTGGGAGTAGAATGAGATTCAGCAGCTTTGTTCTATCTGTATTGTACCCAAGGAGTTGTTTATCTGTGTTCAGAGTCAACTAACTGCATTTCACTGTAGTCAGCAAAGGTATATATATGTGGAGCACCAACATGGCTTCACATTCAGGTTCTTTGCAGACCCCTTGTTCACAGTTTGGTGGCTTCTAATATTTCTTTGTATGATGGAAAAAGGTTGATAGTATATTAAAATAACAGTTGGATACTATGACTTGGAACTCATTCTCTATAATGCTAATCTGAGACTTTCAACTAAAAATCCCCAAACTCTTTAAAGAATTGGCATACTAAAATTCTTGAAGTTGATTTCTTAAAGAATATTTCTCAAAAGAAATGTAGATAAATGGATGGTATTTTGGGCAATCAAAATGAGAGTCTTGCTGTTAACTAACCCTTAGCTCTTGAAGCTTGAACTATGATGTGGCATGTACTGTAAAAAAATGTGGCAACGTAAATACTTCTCAAAATACATCATATGTCCTTTGGTCAGAGTCATAAATCCTAGACCATTGCTAATATTCCTTCACTATTATTCAGGAACATGTTAAAAAAACTCTTGAAAGTTCTGGGAAAGCAATCTAAGTGGTGAAATATTGGGCTTACTTTATTTGAGTATGGGAAATGAGGAGATGTATCTTTCATGAATGATATGAAGCTGTTCTTTTCAGAGCTTTCTAAGTCTCGATTATTGCTATACCCTAAGGCTTCTTGTTGCGGGTCTTCATATGGTAGGTGTAATTTTTATCTCTGTTTTTCAGTCATTCCTAAGACCAGCCTAATTGGTTCAGTCATTCCTAAGACCAGTTGCAAGTGGCCAGATAGATAGTTAAATTTTATTGTAGCCCCAGATCATCTTATCCAGTGTAGACTACAGTGAATTACTCTTTGTCTGTGGAACGAACTTCTCATCAGAAGCTTCTGGGATTATTTTAACCAAGCCAGCCTGGGGGTATGGGGGTCATCTCATCTAACATAGACATTTAGCAACCAGCTCTCAGGCTTAAATCAGTGTGTTGTCCATCAGCGTCGTACATAAAGATCCTCAATGGCATTTAATGCCATACTAGTTGTAAAAGGAAAGTCCCCATTCTACAACTAGAAAACAGGCAAACAAACATGAAATCCCAGATCCTTAATGGCATTTAGACCTCTAAGCCCCCCAGTAAATCCTTCTACTCTTGGGCAATATAAAATTGAATAGAAAATCTGTGGAAGAACTATTTCTTCCATTCTGTGACCACTGAGGCACCCTTCCTGTTCAAGCCCTTCTAAAAGACAGAAGCAAAGCAATGGACTCTGCAAGACTCTTCTCAGAATAATATTCCAAATTATCTCATTTGAGCCTTGAGGTTTTGCAAGCTTGTGTAACAGGTGGTAGTCTTGCTCCAAAGCTGAATATCTGTTTGAGGCACACAGCCAAGAATCTTAAAACACTAATCATACACTACCAGCTGCAGGCAATCATATGGATTTCCTTAGCTCCCTAAAAAAGATAACCAGTGTAGTGGTGTGTGTGTGTGTGCCTATTTCTGTCTGCAGAGATATACGAAAGTGGGTTAACAGCACACAGTACTTCTTTTCATATGCATTTGTTTTTCTGTCCAGTGAAGTTTTCATGTAAGCCTACAGATAAAATATTACAGGTTTTAAAAATATCACTCTACAGAATATAAGCGCATCTATTTTCATTTTTTTTCATCTGTGTAAGACACCTTTTGTGATGAGAATTTACCATTTTTTTCTTGTTATTACCTTTTCCATTCAGAAAGAAAACAACAGATAGAACCCTTTGAATGGGTTACTTCTTCACATTCGTTAAAGGGTCAGTGTCTGGACATGGCATTCATACAGTGAGAAACCCACATTGGTTTTACCTTTAAAACAGTGGACTGAAATGACAGTTTGTGTTTGGATGTGCTACCCCCAACCTTTTTCCTTTTCAGAGAAAGGAAGGGGAAAAGAAATGACGTGAGACAGGAAGCAGGCTAGAGGAAAGAGAAGGAGACAGGTCAGTGGTAAGTAAGAGAAAATAGCTCTTATAAAAAATGACCACTTCTGAGTCAAGAGAATGGGCTAATGATCATACCTGTCAGTATCACTGTTAACAGGGATTTTCTTTTTACCTTTATTTTCAATAAGGTATTTTTGCATGGGAATGCCCTACGAGACCCTCAACAGTAAGTCTGCCCAGAAGTATTCTAATTAACTGTAGCAAATGGTCTACTATGCTGTCAAGTTAATGCCTTCTATCTGGTTGTTCACTGGCCATCATGCATTATTGTTCAGCGAATGACAGCAGTCAGGTTATTAAAGGTGTAGATATTAAATTAACAACAGTGGTAAACATCGTAGCTGTACTTCACATCTCAGCAGAGCCAATGAAGTGGATGACACTGAATCCATGCTGATATGCTGCAATGACAGATGGGCATCATTTAACACAATACATCAGTGGGCAACCCACGTACCACAGCTGTCCTCCACTAAATGAATTAGATCAGGGTAATTAATCTAAGGCAGAAAGTATGACTAAAGTGGGTCCTAAGCGGAATTAGAAACTAATAAAATATTCTGTTAAAAAGGGAAGAAAAAAAAAAAAACAACAAAAAAATAAAAGGGCTCAGTGCAGCCTAAGTGTGGAAATGGTTGTTAAGTATTTTAATTGCACACACAAAAGGCAATTCCCATATTTCCTTGTTTGAAGGAGTATATAATAGACATTTTTTTTTTCTTCCAGGATTGTATCATAATTTCTTTTGTGGCCACATACAACAAGGGAGAGAACAACAAGGGAGCATGACTAAGATGATACATTTGCCACAATCAGAAAATCCTATCACCTTTATTACTTGCAATTATTGCTGATAGAATTATTCCTTGTTACAGACCCTCCACTGATATTAATTGAGCTATTGAATTTCTATGGTATTTTGTCTTATTTCTGGTTTTGACCAGGGAGGTAGCTAAAAAAAATAAAAAAGCAACAACCAAACCTGCACAATTCCCTTTCCTTCACACAAAATTTGTAGTGTTTCTACATCATTGTTGTTCTCTTCCCCTTTTCCAACCCTTACTGGGTCAAAAAGTTACTACAGAGAAGGACTAAAACAAGTCTGTCTTGATGCCATACTGGTTGGTTACAAAAATATTTCAACACATGGATGTTCCATATGAATATGATGCAAGTTGATTTTTGATTAAAAACAAATCAATGTTGTGATGTGTGTTTGAGATCATAAGCAGTTTAAACATCAGAGGCTTAAAGCTAGGGGTATATCAGTTCATCCCAAAATGCAGTCAATTTAAAGAGCAGTTGTAGAAGGTGAAGAGCAACAAAGAACTGCAGCCCTGAAAATTTCATTGTTAGTCTTGCAGGTTCTGTATTAATTCCGTTCCACTTCATTTAGTGTATGACATCTGCAATGGAAAATTTCCCTAAAGAATGTCTCTGACAATGGTAAGCATTGATCAAGTGTCATGTACTCACTTGATTCTGTCAGCTCACTCTCAGCTTCTTTATTCTTTTCCCTTTGCCTAAGAGAGCCATCACCCTTTGAAACACTTCCTTCATTGTAGGTAGAGACTGAGATTTGCTACTACTTTTAACCTGTAGGAGAAAAGGAAGATGGGGAAGGAGAATTATTTTGGGAATAGGCATTATAGCAGTGACTATGTTAGACTAGTGTAATGAAAACATATGCTGCTACTAGGCTAGTGTGAACCTACAGACAGTTCCTGAAATGTATTGATTTTTATGAGAGCGAGGTTTAAAAACATGTCATGTGTGGGAGCTCTTCATTGTATTTGAAAGTGCATCTGAATGACTAAAACTAATTTAGTGTTGTTTTGGTAAACTCTCCACTGTGAAACAAACCGTACTCTCTGTGAGCATTGCAAGCTCTTTTTCTGAGCCTTTCCACACTGGTAAACCAGAGCAGTCATGAAAAGATTATACTGCATATGCTTGGATATTCTAGCATATCATACTCCCTATGTAGTTTGGGTTTGCATGTGTAAATACTGTATGAGTGACAGAATGACAGGCCCTCAGTTGTTTTTAATTAATACACATCTACTTTTGTTCTACTTTTTCTTCTGTGGCATCATGGAAAAAAAGATGTCCATCCAACATACCAGCAATATCTCTCTCTAATCCATTTGTGCTTTCATTATTGCGTCCTCTTCTTTGTGTTCCTTGAAACACATTTCACTGCCATGCTCAAAACCTATATGCTCAGATCAGTATTTTCCCTGTAGCTTTGTGTACATACGTAATGGATTTCTTCCACCTTTAGGTTCAAGATACAGTATAACTTGTCAGCCCACTTTTATACAGATGGAATATTCCTTTGTGCAGATAATCATGGCATGCCTTCCCTGACCAAAGGGACACTCCTATTTTCTTGTCTTCAGGTTTTATTTCTTTTCTGATTCTCCCCAGAAAATTAGCCAAATAGCATTGGCTGAATCAAACAACATGTGGCATTTTATGAACTTATTCCTGCACAATATATAAACATTTTTAACCTACCCACAGATGGTTTATATGCAAATATATTATCAGTTTTATCTTTGTAGACATTCCATCACTAATGTCTAGTTTTTAATTACTTCACTCATATAAAAACTTTAAATATCACAACTTTTAGAGATGAGGGGTCATATACACCTGGGGTTTTAGATAGAGTCATTGCTATGATTATGAGAATACCAATAAATAAAGCATGGACTGCAATATAAATGAAATGTATAGAATATGCTGTCTGTGAATATTCAAGAAAATACAATGCCCTCAGTTTTTCTCTATTCCATTTCTTCTGACTTGCACAAGTGTTTATGCTCGTGGGAGGAATATCCTTTCCCTGAAATCATACCAGCAATTGGCCCAGAAAGTTGCATATGTTTTTTTTTTTTTTGTTATATAAGACACTGGGAACTAAATGGAGGCAATAAATTAACCCTGGGTAAATGACCAGAAAACTTTGGACAGCCACAGCTTCAGTTTCTTCTGACTTGATCCCAATTGAATTGCTTTGAGGTGAAATGCTACAAATGTCTCATTGTCATATTGTCTGACTTGGCCTCCATAAAATGATCCACTTTTTGCAAACTTTTGAAAATTAGCATCTGTAACCAAGTATAATCACCTACATTGCAGAAAAATCATGCATAAATTAAGTTAGAAATAAGTGATGATTTATCAAGGTGTTGGTGTCGGTGTCAGTGTTATGTGGTGATGGATGAACCACAAAGATGTAATAGTTCAGTCTGCATACTCGTAGAAATACTGTATCTTCATCAGCAATATATTCCTGTAGCTTCTTCTGAAAAGTAGCTGAAAACCATAGAAGAAACAACTGCCACCTTGCGTATTCCATGGTCCCTTAGTGCCCAAGTTTTGTGATGCAACTTTCCTCTTTTTGAAATGTCTAGTGATGAAGGTTTTATTTGCTATGCTGACTACACTGAAATTTGGAAGATAGTAGAAGTTTTACGAATTTTATTTGCTGTTCATGCAGTATCCAGCATAAAGGACTCATCATCACTGTAGCCTTTAGTTATTTTTGCAACTTAAAAATGAATAATGAATATAATAGTGATTTTTTTATTAATATGAAAGTGAACATTTTTCTTAATATCCTAATATGGCTTATTTTACAACATAACATTGCAGTGCTCAGACCACAGGTTCTAAAGGAGGCATGGACATGACATCTCAGGACAGAAGGAGGTTGTATAGAGATGAAACAATATAATATTGCACTTTTTTCCTTGTCATTTCAAAGAAACAGTGACACTGGTTTCAGCACTGGTAAATGCTTCTATATAAATACTCTACGGATTGAATTCCTCTGTTTAACTACAAAACTGTTCACATAAGACAAAAGTAATATTTTTCCTAAGATTCATCAGTCTCACAAGGGATTATCATGAAAGAGAGTTCAAATCATTCTTCATTATCATTAAATTCTATACATAGTTTGCTGAATCAGCCCAGAAAAGGTTACAATGTTATGTGAGCAAAGATCCACAGGGATTGGAAAAGATAATCAGAATATGATCACATGAGATTTCACAATCAGCAGATGATAACATCTCAGAACTGCTGACTTCAAAGGAGTAAAAATTATTTCAAATGGCACTGCTAAACTTCCACTGCAAACTACCTAGCTTTTGAGATTGCACTTCAACATTTTTTCTTCACTGTCATCGTTACACTTTTATATAGTATTTTCCATATGGAACTAGAGATAGTTTCTGAACCTGTGATTATATGAGAAAAGTATTTCTTAACCTGATTCATAACAAATACCCTCATATAATATATCCAGCCTATGTCTGCAGAGAGAAATTTGTTGGCCAGCATTCTCAAAAAATTATGAAACAAGAGGATACTTTGTTTATTAAATGTAACTATAAACATTTAAGTTCCTTGAACATTAAGTTCAATTAACTTTGGAGAATGCTGAGAATTAGTTTTGTAAGAGTAGGATACCACAGTATGATGGAAACTGGTTTTTTAGGATCCATTTTCTGTATATGTTTTTTTGATATACTATTTAAGGTTTCCAAAAGAGTTCCTTATTAGAGAAGTTATACATGCATAACTTCTTGAAATTCCTGCTGTACAGAAACAGAAAATTAGACTTAATCAAACCATTGACACTATTTCAGAAGCTTCACTGCACTTGCTAGGTTTCCAGAGCTTTTTTTTTTTTGTTGAATCTATTCATTTCTAAACAAGTAGAAATGTAATAGCATCTCATGTCAGGCTTGTGTTAAATCTTTAGTAAGAACTAAACCATATTTTCACTAACTTCCAGCAACTACAAAGATTACAAAAAGATTGTTTGGCATTAAATATCTTATCAGAATATGTCAGGTTAAATGGTCATAATCCTCTTCTTTTCCTGACCCAGTCTGATGAGGCTAATTAATGTCAACATTAGCTCCCAGCAGCCTTTGCAATCTTAACAGCTTTAAGTATGGTAATGGGCTGCAAGGCAAGTGCGGAGTGGCATGACTTTTTGTGTTCTTTTCCTTTCCCTAGCACAAGCATAGAGCTAGTCTCAATAAATCTGTGTGATATATCTTATCATCCTTGACCCAAGAACTGGGGGAGTGGGAGTTTCTCCAGAAGAGAATATTTAGTTCCCACTGGAGATGCATGTGTTTTCATTCTGGGAGGTCTGGTCCACACATTTTAGTTCTTGTGGTGGGTAATCTAATTTTATTACAAAGGGTGTGAATAAAACTCACTTAATTTTCTGCTGCATTGCATCCTTCTTGTTGCTATGTCTTTTGAAACTCAAATGCTGCCTGCTAGTCTAGTTCAGCTTTGGTGTACTGAAGCTTGAGGAGAAGTGTGCTGGAAAACAAGACATAAGGATAAAAAAAGGTCAGGAAAAATGAATAAACTAATCACAACCAAGTACTCTCTTCCCCAAAGGAAGCAGCCCTTCATTTATTTTACTCAGGAAGGAGACCAGTAACTCACTGTTTTTATGTATCAACAATTATCAGGTCTTATTATCTTATAATCTGAGACTCTAGATCTCAGATGAATCTTCAATACCAAGTAAATAAATAAACATTTTGTCTGTGAAATATAGAGGAGCATTCACCAGGGTCTGACTTTTGCGTTTTTGAGACAAAACCAAATATTAATGTGAAGCCAATCTGTATGTTACTGAGGGGCTTTCCACTGCTTTTATGGGCTGTGACTCAGGCCCCTGATGAATGATGTCTCTCTTAAGGAACAATTTTCTCAGTCCTTTTCCTTTACTCTTGCCCATTTTCTGCCCCTATTTTATTTAAAATGATCTTCTCATTATATTTTATCAGTGTGCTTTCTGGTCCACTGAAATCCAACACTGGAATTAGAACGTGGAGTTGACAAAAATGTTTCATTGATTGCAGTGGCACTGACCCATGGATTTGTTTTACTAATTGCAACATTTTTAGAACTGGTTCTATATGTTTTATTAGAAACAATTCAGAAAGGAAAATCTACTAAGGTGAAACTAGAGTTAGATCTGTTGAAGGTCTTCACACCAAAAATGAGGAAATTCGTAGCAAAGAATTAAAACATCACAGCTTATGTCAACAAGTGAAATATACTGCTGAAATGATCCTTAGCAGTATTCAGAAATGTAAGAATATGATCCTCGCTGTTATAAACTGACACCAAGAAACTGGACATAATATCTATTCTCAGGTCACTTACATTGCTGGAACCACATTGGGCTTCAATTTTCTCTAGTTAATCTTGTTATTATTCATACCACTCTAACAAAATTTCGGCAGTATGATGTTATTTTGCATCCAGTTTTGAACAGCATCCTAAGTGGCAAGATGAGTTAAAAAGCAGCTGAGTTCCTGAGGTGCAAAGCTGTTGCAGACTTTTTCAGAGTTGCTCCTGATCTATATTGCTTGAAAAGAAGAGTATTCTCAGTGATGGTTTCCATAAAAGGAGATCCTCAGGCAACACGCTTATGAAGGACTGTCAGATTGAGTTAGTTCTAAATTTACAAAACAGGTATATAAAAATAAAGAAACAGAATTCCATATCCACAGAAATGTCTCACAATTCAGTACATTACACTTTAGGTACCCCTGTTTCAGACAGCAGCTTACATAGCTTTCAAATACATCAGTGAGTATTTAGGGCTTGCTGCTGTAGGATGGCTTGAAATAACAAGAATTTTATTCACTTAGTATTTCACAGAATGGAGGAGAAAGAGAACATCTTCTGCCACACAAGACAGGAGGATAAATAAAAAATGTTTGAAACAGAAAACAGAAGAATGTGCACTGAAACTAGCATGTTATTTGTACTACCAGATGCAGTGAAAATGTCATTGAAGTTACTGCAGGCTCTAATCAGAATTTCAGAGTACAAATATTATACAATATTATACAAAAAATGTGAAAGTCTTTTATCTGACTTAAATAACCTAGAGCCTATCATTTGCAACAATAAAGAGGGGAAAAAGAACCAATACCAAAATCCACCCCCAAACCCTCCAACACACCTCATCCCCAGCTGTTGTTTAGGAATGAAGTGAGATGTATTTCCTCAGCTAAGAGAATGGATCATGTTACACATTACAAGTTATTTGGCTTACCTTAACTGTCAAATGTCCTTCCTTCAACCCTACGTAACCCTTTCTCATTTTTCTGAAGGGATTTCCACTTTTAGTTTAAATGGATGAAATTCTGTCTTCATTTCTATCAGTGAGAATTTTGCAGCTAGTCGTAAGTGAAAAAACACGATTTCAGTTGGTGTCTGTATGCACCTCAATTCATGTCCTCTGATCCATGAGCAATTCCCTTATGAGATAATTAAATGAGGCCGATGAGAGTCTATTCTGTTCTATTCATTGGTTCTCGGGCTGAAATCATCAGAGTGTAAGACCACCTGGCAGTAATACAGAAAGAGACAGCTATCGCCCCTGGGCAGAGGTATTGTCATACATGGTGAAATGTATCCTACTGCTTTTCTGGAATTTTGACAGTGCATGTTCAAGCTGTAATCTACAGAGCAGTCTGCGTCTCTAGGTGCAGAAGGAAGTGGCTGGACTGAATGATACATTTGGCTACACCAGAGCTTAGCTCTGCTGCAGCAGTTTCTCACTGTGGGTTTGAAAGCTGACTGGCGAACTGATGCTTAATATCCACCCACAAACTATTCCCAGAGTTCTCTGTCCTCTCGACTGTGTGCAGTATCTCATAGTCACTCAGACCTTTGAAGACTTTGAGTGCCATAAAGCGAAAGCTGCCCACCCCTTTGTGTTAAATGACACTACTAGGCTCTCCTTCAAATGCCTTGTACATATTCTTCAGGGGAGAATTGTGTGCAGTAAAGCATTCACCTATGCTAGGCATTTACACATTGTTTTCCAGTATAGATGCTGCTACATTTTTTATGTTAGAGTTGGCAATGTTGAAGAAGTGCATGTTGACCTGGCCATCTCCTTGCAGACAACACAAGTGTGGTTTTTTTCAGAAAACAATTACACAAGGAAAGGGCAATGGCTTTTCTGACCCTTTCTGGTAGGGCACTTCATTCATATTGATAATAGGAAGAAAGCCATACAGTATTTTTTTGCTGGCATTGAATCGTTGGAGAAGATGTAGTGTGATGTGATAAGAGAATGGATGAAATTGATTCAAAAGAAAAATTATCAAAACACACTTTCAAACATAGCACTTAACAGAGTGTGTTCCTCTATTCCCTTTTATAATTAACATCTAGTTTTTATCAGACTTCTTTCTGAAGTCTAAATAAATGTCCCTATTGTGTGGCTTCTGGCTTATATCTTGCAGAAGATACAGGTTCTAGTTCATCATTAAAAGCAAGTCCTAGTTTTATGAGCCATATAAAGAATAAGGCTGCCTATGGCTATAATTGAGTTACTGTTTTTTTATCTCACTACAGTCTGTTGGATGTCTCTCTAGCTGTAAAACAAGCAATTTTACAAAGACCCTGCAGTGAACAGAGCAAGACTTTTGGTTTCTAGTTATTTAGTTCCATGTTTTCTCTGCTTTTTTTTCCAGAGGTATCAAATGCAAATTAGGTTTCTAGTTTCTCTTATTTTTGTTCCTTCCAAAGCTGAGATTGATAGCTTTAAGGAGATCAAAGTCAACTTTCAAATGTATCCAAAATTGATAATCTCCAGACTATCATACACCTTGTACTCAGAACAAAAACCTAAAATCCATAATGACATGAACATGGTAAATATGGTTCTTCTGTTAGACTAAGTAAAATTAGATTATACATGTTTTTTAGACTTCAAAGGCCTGTCCTTTCTGTCGGGTTTCTTTAAGGTCTCAAAGGCACTGTGAACTCCCTTTTGTGTAAGCATAATAAAAGACACTGCAGCAAGAACCTGAGAGGAACTTTTCTTGCTCACATTGCAGTTTCAAAGATAAACACACCAAACATTTACTTAAAGTAAATATAGCAGTAAAATTTGCCTCAAAACTAGTTTGTTTTTCATACCTGACTGTATAAACAGTGCTTTATTTTAAATATGCTGGCTGAACAGGTTACCAAAACAAAGAAACAAAAAAGAAGGGCCCTTATATTCTCTTCTTATGATAAGAAAAATGAAGGGAAAAAAATGCACATTTCCAATGGAGTGCAAAATCCGCAGGTCTAATCCAAAGGCAGTTCCCATTGATACTAATGAACAAGGAGAATATTGCCTAATGGTGACATTTTTGACACAACTACTTGGTGCGAGTGAGGCTACAGTTGGGTCCCACAGAAAGTTGCATGACCAGGGATATGTCAAAACCATTGGTGCAGATCGCACGTATTCAGACACCATCACTGCAGAGCGGCTCTTCAGCAGTGGCAGGATAGTTGGCAGGAAGCCACGTTGCTTACTGGCTGGCAGCCAGGAGCTCTTCTCTGCGTCCCAGTGAGCAGATCATAATAACTAATCCCAGGTTTGGGGAGAGGTTTTAGTATGCACTCTATGGAGAATTATGTCAGGAAGAACTACATCCTCCCTTCCAGGAGTGCCTCTGATTTTTCTTACTGACGCTTACTTTAGAGTGCTCTAAGGATGATGTTTGGAGAAGAAACAAACATTTTGATCTTCAAACTGCCCTTCTGTTCTCTTCCAAAAACCAAGAATGTTTGTGTGCATGCGCATGCGAGAAGAGGAAAATAATCCTATTGTTCAGCATGGATAAACACTTCTGTGATTTGTACATATAACTATTTGCATGGGGTAGTGAATGGTAATCTATTTATAAGCTAAAAAATACATTCTTTCCAACATGACTTCCTGGTATAATATTGGGTGAGAATTTGATCATGTGTATGCTTGCAAAATATAACTTTCGTTATTCCCTGTGGTGCTAGAAGCACCTGTGTGTTTCCCTTGTGGAAAGTCTTGTGATGCAACAGATCTTCTCAGACAGCACTTCTGGGAAATATCAGAAACTCTACATAGTGCTAAAACTAGAAGAAATAGAGGAGTTTGGATGGTTTTACACTTCAAAAACACTTAAGTCAAATATATTGTGAAAACACTAGTTTGCCAAAAGAATTCCCTTCACTGACTGGTAAAAAGGGATCAGCAAGGGGTGCCATCCTCATGTTGCCAATTGCTGTGTCCCAGATCCCACATCTAGGGGTAAGAATGTGCGTTGGTCTTTCTGGTGTCATCACTCATCTGAGACTGACAGTAAAAGCGCAAATTGTTGTCAGTTGTCGTTAATTGGTATGCGTTATAACCTAGGTCTAGATGTAAAAATACTTGAGAATCGGTGACTTATAAGCTGAAACTGAATCATGATCATAGCCACATTGGAATAAAAGCTATATTTATGCCAGGCTGAAATGAGGAATGTCATTCAAAGGAATTAGTAAATCTGATTACCTCTAGAATACAACTAGGCTCTAAAAAAAAGTTGAAAGATAAAGAGCCAATATTTAATCTTCAGTCCGCAAGGGCATTTAATTAAAATAAGAGGGAAAGGAAGAATTAAATCTTACAGGAAAATACAGCATAAGGAGTCATTTTCTCACTTGCCACTGCCTTGACTAGAATTAGAGTTTGCTTTGGAGTCCTTTAGTATAAGCCCTTCCTGTCACTTTCCAGAGCTTTGCAGAACCAGAGAGAGTGAATAAGGCGGAAAGAGGTGGGGAACTGAGCTCTCATTTTCTTACATCTGTCAGCAGTTACACTGGTGGGAAGAAGGGAATACATCTTGGATCTTGTCAAAATGGTTCTAAAACATCATCAGTGGGTTTGCTTTGCTGGTTCCATCTGTCTGTGCCTCAGTGATCATGCAAGGTATTTTTAAGACACCTGCTGCTAATACAGTGGTTTTGTTTTTGCAAGAGTGGCATTCAGAATTGCAGAATCAAAGTATTGATCAGAATTCAATGGAAGGCTTATTGTTAACTTGTCTATCTAGATTCCCATTACACTAACACCTGAGGGGCTGGAACATTTTCTGAAGTATTCATTTTTCACTGTAGTGGCACTACTTTATAAATATGGATGATGCCTTTGATCATAACAAAATTATACTAACCATGTGGATGGGTTTCTTGTACTCTTACTCGCGACTTGGACCTTGGTGAGCTAAGGTTGAAATAAACAACACTTTGCTCCTTCTTTCTTTTACACTAGTAAAGAAAAAAAAATGTAACAGGATGTTATTGCATTCAGAACAGGAATTGTGGTGTGTGTCATCAAGCACTTGAGGGTTTCCAGTAGAAAGAGAAGAGGAATAGAACTGAAAGCTTTAACTGTTCTGTGTCTTCCAATAATGCAGTGCCTGTTGAGTAAACTGAGTTCACTCAAATTGGTGTTTTTCGCAGACAATTCAGTTTTTGGTGTTTTTAAAAGGACAGGTAAGTATTCAGTGTCAGAGCAAGAGCTTCAAACAGTAATTGTAAAGTTCTGATACCTTCTGTATTTTTCTTCATTTGAGGCATCACTCAACACTTAAGTCAGTTGCTTTGACCATGATATCTATAGAAATAGGGTTTAGCTTTCACTGCACTGGGATTCTCCATTCCATCAAGTATTTACTGAAGAAGAAAGTCTGGAATTGTCAGTTTTCATGGTAAATTTACAATTATTAGTAAGATCTTCTTTCCATTTGTAGTACTCCTTCTTCTAAATACCTTATTCAAAATTTTGTAAAAGAAAACTTCAGGACGTGTTTTGAATATTTCCAAGGGAAAGAAGATGCAAGCATGGTTCATTCACCCCCCTCCAATACTCCTCACAGTGGATGAAATCTAGCAAAACTTTGTGAATTCTCTGTTTTCTGTAATATACACAAAAGTTTTAGTGGGTGTAGATGCTTGCATATGCATACATATACGTCTGTGTGAAGAAAGAACATGTAAAAATTCAATTATTGCCATTTCAATCTTTTCAAAAATAAGCTGTTTAATGTCAACGTATTGTTACTAATTTATTTTAATATCAGGGAGAAAAAGAAACCTTGGGAGATTGATAATGCAACTATGTATTAAAATATTACTATAAATATGAAATATTACTTGGAAAATAGATATATTTAACTCCTGGGAGAAAACAATAAAGTTTCCTTAGTACAATTAAATTATACTTATGGACACCTTCTTTAGAAGGTTACCATTGCTTATCCTAAAACTCTCCATGTCAAGTCAAGACATTTTCCACAGTTTAACAGCATTTAAGCAGAGCAATCTGCAGTCAGTATTGTTATCAGTGGTATTTTCAGTTTACATCACATGTTATATTACTGGTCTGTCTTTGATTATAGCTGCTTGGAAATCAGGAGGCAGAAAGAACTCTTTCTTAGAGCAATCTCTCTCAGTTTCTTCCAGTTCAAGCTGTAAAATACAAGCCCTATGGTATACAATCCAGCACACTGATATCTATGAGGACACCTACATTATAAATAAATAAATAAATAAAAGGACTACAGGATTAGTAAGAACTGTGTCACAGACTTGGCCCACGGTCCTTACGGTCCTTACGGTAGATAACCTGCCAAACATTTAATCTAAAAAGATCACAGAACATCAGGCCTGTTTTAAGTTGAGGTCATCTATTCTTCCTGATCATAATAGATTTTTTTATGTCTTTGGATCTCCCTTAGCACTTTGTTAGTACATGATGTTGTTAGCTAGCTTACAGTAGTGAGACTCCAGAGCAAATAAACTGGTCCTGTGGTAAGCATTACAGTATAGGCATTGCTAATTATTTATTTCCTGCTGTTAAGCAGAAAACAGGCTTGACTGCCCCCACAACAGCTGCAGCATTACAATGTGTGAAACACTATGAACTTTATCTGCTAGCTCTCCTGAAGAGCTCTGGGGGCAATGGGTATTACAAGCAGGTAAGACTAGTTGTCAGAAGAGCTTTCTAAAGAGTCCTAGTGCATCAGCAGCAATTAATGCAGGTGGTATTTTAGACAAGGGAGCTAATGAGCTTTAATATGCATGCAGGTGAGGGAGTGCTGAATCAGTAGAGCCATTAATGAACCTATGACAGCCTAATTAGCTACAATTTAAAATCTATGGAATCTAATCAGAAGAGCTGAACACTGCTGCAAATCTGTGTATGAATGAGTCTTTCTAAATACTCCAATCTGTTGCTTAGTCACTGATTGATAGTAATTGCTTTTTTTCCCCTATTGTGTATAGGAAAATGCCCAATTTTGTTCTGATAGAGGAGGACACAACATTGAAGTTAAATGCCTGAGAGTTTGACTGCTTAAGTTTTAATCAGGAGATGTTTAAAAAAAAATCAAAGTAAAATTAATTTCCAGCTCTGAATATAGATGATTAAAAATACACCACCAACTTTTCATGTATTTGGCTGGCAGAGATTATATGCTTGTTAATCAACTCCAAATAGCTTATATGAAATTAAAGCTAGAACTACTGCTGAAGTAGCATAAAATACATATATTAATATGAGAACTTCTTCATATAGGAATTTTATTAAACTCTTTAGATGAATGATTTTTAATACAACCAAAAAAAGAATTTTCCTATAAAAGGGAACAATAATATCTCCTGAATGTTGTTATTAAAAAACCTCAAAAATAATAAGAAACCTATTACAAAATATTATATTTTCCTTTTCCAAAATCACTATGAGGAATAGAGTATATGGTAGTGCACAGTAGGGAGAATACACAACACAATGAAAGGATATGTCCAGTGTTCTTGGTGACATCTGAAGTATTCTAAATGAAGGCTTTAATACCTTGAAACGCTGTGTTGACAGCTCCAGTCCTACTACTTTATGCGGATGAAATCCCATCAGAATTTTCCTTTACTAACAAGCTACCTATCTCTTTCAAAAGTACAATAGGCAGGCATGTATGAGACTAGTGAGTAGGAAGTTGCTGAAGAGATGAGGATGTGGTTTTGGCTCAATCCACCTATCCTTGGTATGCTTAGTAAACATTACTGTACTGAACATGGGTATAAATATGAATCTACAGGGGGTGAGTTTTTCAGTCATAGCTGCTGCCTAAGAGCTTGAAATCGCTGTGTGCACAGCAGGCATATGAAGAAGAAGGCGGGGGGGGGGGAGGGAGAGGGGAGGTGGGTCAGTAGGTGTGGAAAGGAGGATGTTACAGACAGATTACACATTAAAGATTACTTCTTTCTTCACTTGATTCCATGGTAATTGAGGCCACTTGATGCTCCCTAGATTCCAGCTTCCCTCTCTTGCTACCCTACAGATGAATTAGGAAATACCAGGTGGAAAGTACTGTATAGTATTTCTAAGAAGGAGCTATCAGCTCTGTTGCTTGCTTTCACCACTGCCTCAAATTTACTGGATTTCAAGTAGAAACTGCTCAAGAAAACTGGGGTTAAAAATCAGTATTTAGATTTTAAGCTCTCTCCATAACCTGCTAAGCCTTTGTTTCCCAGAGTTAGCATAAAGAATTGCATTTTCAGCAAGTCAGACTTTATTGAAAGGAAGTCATACATATTTTCTCCAAGATGTTATACAAAGGTTACTGAGAAGCTATTGAGACATCTGCTACCTGACAGTCTTGCAGACAAACACAGGCTTCAGGCCAGATGTGGACTTTGAATAGCTGTTTGTGAATGTCTTTTGGATCAAGATGCACTCAGTGATGACATCTCTTAAGAATTATGAATGAAGAATAACACTGAGAGAATTGCCATCTGATCAAAGAAAAATCATGGACAGAAGAAATGGTGAAATTCATTGAATAAATAATTTGCTAGGAATAATTTCCTTGGCTGTAATTATCACTGCCACTCACACAAGTAATTTGCTGAAGCAGCAACACCAACTTCAGTGCAGATGAACTTTATTTCTGGCAGTATGTTTTTTTTTTAATCATACAGAGATATTGAAGTCTGATTTCACATAACCCGACTGCACAATTTTCTTTTGACAAAGTGAAGAACCACATCTCAATGGCTTCCATTTTACATACATTTTTTACCTTGTAGTTCTAGTTACTGAATTATACAGCAGGTGAAAGAAATAAACATTGGTCCAGATCCTGAAGTCTTTATTTTGAGGATAGGAACTTCACTTGAATTTTGTATGTAGAATCAATCCCTAAAAAGTTTGCTCTATTTATTTTAGCCTTCTCAAAAGTAGTGAAATGTTTTAATTTCATGGACACATCTGCTATAATAACCACATTGTTACACAGTAGTCTTCAGTTGAGATTCATCTTTCTCTTAGTTCCTTTGCTCTCTATGACTACATATATATACACACATATACCTGTTAACATTCACTGAGGTATTTACTGTGTATAATGTGAGTTTATCGTTCCTGGTTTTGCAGTAACGTTACATAGAAGGCTCAATTCTCAGCTCATCATTACTGTTAAGACCATAAATATTTTTAATGTCATTTTTTTCAGTCTTTTTTTCTGCACACAGATTATATATATTAAATTATTTATAGATTATAGGTTTATATGCATATTATATACATTATATTTATATTTTATATATTATATTATATTAATTATAGATTATATATATTATGTATATACTATATATATATAACAGATTAGAACTTTTTATCAGTGTGATCAATATTGTCTGAGTCGTATTAAGAATGAGAATCCAGCGCCTAGCTGCTCCTGGCCCCTGTGTGGAAACTCAGGGATACATAGTATAAGTATTAGAGGAACATGTTGGAGAGTGAGGTTTCCTGTTCATACTACCGCAGAAAGGCTGACATGTTAGAACGGAAATGAATACTGGAAGGAGAAGTCATGGAGTCTGACTTTTCTCTTTGTACAGTATCATTAGATATGGTGGCCTTTCAAGGCTTGGCACAGATAAAGCAGGTAATCGATCTATGTCTGCTGGAACACAGCAGAATCACTGCATCCTTTTCTTCCACTAAGCCTGCTCCTAAACAGAAGGGAAGCTTCAGGCAATCTAGATAGAAGTTCTCCAGGCTGACAAACGTATCTCACACAGGTGCAACAAAAAACCTGGTGACAAACTTCGAGCTTGAGTTTTTATAACGATAAGGTACATTTTACTTGCATATGAAGCAATGGCCTGGAATAAAGACCATGTATAATCCATCTTAGTGTGGCAAAGTCATTGTTTATTGATTATTTGTGGAAATAAGAAAACAATGAGCTATGGGGCTAACAAACATATTCATAGAATCATAGAATCATAGAATAGTTAGGGTTGGAAAGGACCCTAAAATCATCTAGTTCCATCCACCCTGCCATGGGCAGGGACACCTCCCACTAAACCATGCCATTCAAGGCTCTGTCCAACCCACCCTTGAACACCGCCAGCGATGGAGCATTCACAACTTCCCTGGGAAACCCAGTCCAGTGCCTCACCACCCTTACAGTAATGAATTTCTTCCTCATATCCAACCTAAACTTCCCCTGTGGAACTTTGAACCCATTACCCCTTTTCCTATCACTACAGTCCCTCATGAAGAGTCCCTCCCCAGCATCCCTATAGGCCCCCTTCAGATATTGGAAGGCTGCTATGAGGTCTCCACACAGCCATCTTTTCTCCAGGCTGAACAGCCCCAACTTTCTCAGCCTATCTGCATGCAGGAGGTGCTCCAGTCCCCTGATTATTCTCGTGGCCCTCCCCTGGACTTGTTCCAACAGTTCCATGTCCTTTTCATGTTGAGGACACCAGAACTGCACACAGTACTCCAAGTGAGGTCTCACGAGAGCAGAGTAGAGGGGCAGGATCACCTCCCTCGAACTTCTGGTCACATTCCTTTTGATGCAGCCCAGGATACCGTTGGCTTTACGGCCTGCAAGCACACACTGCAGCTGGCTCATGTTCATTTTTTCATCGACCAACACCCCCAAGTCCTTCTCCTCAGGGCTGCTCTGAATCTCTTCTCTGACCAACCTGTAGCTGTGCCTGGGATTGCTCCCACCCAGGCGTAGGACCTGGCACTTGGCATGCTTAAACTTCATCAGGTTGGCATCAGCCCACCTCACAAGGCATGTCAAGATCCCTCTGGATGGCATCCCTTCCCTCCAGCATATCAACTGAACCACACAGCTTGGTGTCATTGGAGACTTGCTGAGCGCGCACTCAATCCCACTGTCCATGTCACCGACAAAGATGTTGAACAAGACCGGTCCCAACACCGATCCCTGAGGGACACCACTCAGTTACTGATTCTCCATCTGGACATTGAGCCATTGAGCACAACTCTTTGCATGCAGCCATCCAGCCAGTTCTTTACCAACCGAGTTGTCCACCTGTCAAATTGATGTCTCTCCAACTTAAAGACAAGGATGTCATGTGAGACTGTCAAACGCTTTGCACAAGACAGTCAATGTCAAAGCCAGGTTAATAACGAAATTAATGACTCTTGTTACTTCCACAAGTATGTATCAGAACCAACCTCACCAACCTCACCTCGCCAGAAGAATGACATAATTTGTTATAGTAGAATATACGCCCAGCATGTTCCTACCTGGTGATTAGGCAGCCCTTGGCTTCTTTAAAGACACTGTGCTTCCATGACACTTTGGGTACCACGCTCACATACAAATGTCACTCAAATATACTGCACAAAATGATGGATTCCCAATGAAAATTATGACTGGGCTGAAAAAAAACCCACAACTCTTTAGAAAAGTTCTATCACCCTCTTGAAAACAGGTTTGCAAGAAATAATATAATTTAAAATATCATTTAAAGTGATCAGCTATGAAAGGTGTTGAGCTCACAAATATTTAAATGTGAGGTAGCAGGTACCTCTCACATGCTTCTTTTTAAATGTCTGTTGGAGATGCTTGTTGAATGGAGCCAGGGAATGTGACATTATAAAGAATGAAGCCATTGGCAAATAGAGCTGTCCCTATACTTGACCAACACAATGCAAGCTACATAAAACTATTTTAAAAGGGCTCCTTTATTTTAACTTGGTTTAAAACATTTTTATTTATTTATTTTCATACAGTGGAAATTTTACATTTTATAGTGTTTCCTGCTGGGGCATAGTTGAATAAATTTATTTTAAGATGGTTGGTAAACTGTTTTGTTTTTGTACATCTCTGGTGTTGCATTTTTTAATAAATCATTTTTAAGGTGTCTTTTTCAGTGTTTTTCTTATTTCCTGCTGTGGAGATGAGGGCTTTAATAAACAATTTTTTGGAGTGGCTATTTTTATGGTTTTTTTCTCCTGTAACCTGCTGTTACAATGCTGGAAGCTTGTTACATGTTCATTTGTTTTAAATAGCTGCTGTTCCTTGGGTTGCTTTTTTTCTTAGAAATGCTTCTTGTACATTAGCCTTCATTTTGAGAATTTAGTTCTCTCCATAAATAAAACTGAACAGGAAAAGGCAGTGGAACAGACTTAAAAAAGAATAAATGTTAGTATTACAGTTCACAGGAATAACTAACCTGAGGACTTACTTATAACAGCATGTAACCGTAAAGCTACAGCGTCAACCACTAACGTGTTCAGGATGGTCACATTTGAAGTAACTTTATTAAGTTTAAGCTCACTCATCTTTCCTTGGTGTAGTTCACCACAGTTTGAGTGCTTATGTGGAGCTATGACAGTTCAGCTGACTACATGGTAACATTTCAGGATGTGCTAACTCAACCATGGGTTTGAATGCAAACATCCATGCAGCAAATAGTCATGCAGTCATAGTGAAACTATTCCTGAATTTTGGTTCCAATGATTACTTTCTTATCAATATGAGACAGTTTCTAGAAATGTTGACATCATTTGTGTTGATTTTAATACATTTTTTGAAAACTGGACCAGTTTAATATTTCATTTTGTAGTGGAAGTTGTTATTTTTATCCACAAATGAATAGACTTAAAAGGGTTGAATAATTTAGAACATTGCATGTGAAGTTGTCAGTTAATATGTATTTTGTTTGGAAATAAAATCAGAAAAAGGCAGGGGTTTTCTCCTAGAAATAAAAAAAAAAAAAATTAAAAAAAATCATTATTTATTAGAAAACAAACAGATGAGAACTCCAACTCCAGAATTCATTCTGGATGTCCCACTAGGACACCACCAGGATCTTTTTAGTAGCAGACCAGTGTTGTCAAATCTAGAAACGCTAGGAGAATGAAGCAAACAGCACAATGAGATCAAAATTATGATGTAAGTAAGAAGAAAGGGTTAAAGATATAGAACTACAAAAATACAAGAAAATCTCATATACTTGGAAAGGTTTGATTTCAGTCAACATAATAATCTAGAGGGTTGATACACAGGTGAAGCTAAACATTTTGCTCTCTTAATAGTGTCTGAACATTAACAAAAGAAAACACAAAAGATTCTCAGAAGTGTGATGTAGCCTATTTCAAATACCTATCTTAGAATGGGATGGTTGATTTCCAGAAGCACCACTCAGGACAGATAACACCTGGATGCTCAGTTCTGAACAAGTGAATTTATGTGAGACAAATCCTACCTTGTAATGTAATTGTGTGAACCTGGAGGGCTTTCATGAGAAAGAGCAGTTAAAGTGACTAGTGTTGTATAAGGCCACATCTTAGATCAGGTACATCTTCTATGTGATTATACTGGTTCACTGAACAGAATGAAGTTCTGTAATACTGAACTGAACAGAAGCTTCAGTGTAGTTAGCATTAATAGTCATTTTAGATGGTCAGTATTACTGCCAACTTCCAAAAGATAGCTAATTCAACTGACTTCTGCTATTGTGATGAACAGCTTATGTTGCACCACGGTTTGTCTACTGCAGAACCACAGTGTGGTTTCATTCCTTGCATAAATAGTTTAGTATATAAACCAGTCCTTGAACAGAAGTGGTCATAAACAGCACAGTGATCTGTCCTAACAATAGGTTTTTCAGGCAGTGACTCTGGCCAGAGAAGATTAAGACAGAAAGGAAACTCCCTCACTGCTTGCTAGATACCACACAAAGACTGAATCAGAACATGAACGTCAATACTCTCTATCTCAAGGGTACACTGTTGCAGGCTAAGAATTTGAACAATTGGAGTTCAATTTATCGACCTCTGCCCTAGACTGGCATTGTATTTTATCTCTCTCAAATATATTTACCTATAGATTAAATCATAGGTCAGCAAAGGAAAAATAGCTATTCAAATACTCCTGTACTCACCTGATCAGACTTTGCTATGGAGGCATTTCAAGTTCTTTGGGCAGTGCAGGCAGTCAAGGCAACAGTTTTCTCTTAAGAAAACGGCATGTTGCGCTAAAGCCCAATCACAGAACTTGCTTGGGGAAGATAGCCAAAGCTTTGCCTTTTATGTACAAAACAGTCTTCACAATTGCTACTTCGTATTTGCAGGGAATTTGAAGTGTCTGTGAAAATAAAATGCATTTAAAAACATTTGTTAGCCTTCCTTTCCTTTTTAATTCTTATCCTCATCAAATCAACTTCTAAAACACATTTAATGCTACCTGGTTTGTAGGTGAATGGAAGATATTTAGCTATGTATCTGGCCCTTTTCATAAGCACAAAAAATACTTGTAAATTCAGATTATGTGTACCTTATGGTATCAAATTAATGCAAATTGGTAAGTGGCTTCACTTGTTAACCAAATCCTGAGTTATTTAAGTCAAATTCTGATTCAAGTCTGAAATTGTTTATTTTCCTTACAAACAGTGTGAAAGTTTGTGTTTCCTAATCAATATAAGAGGAAGTTTTCTACTGACATCTGAGGAGTGGAACAGCTGGAGGTGGAGAATGAAAAAGAGGTAGTAATAAGAATGTTTCACTAGAAAACCCTCATCTTCAAGAAAAAAAAAAAAAACAGAAGTGGAAGCAGTCATTCTGAAATTCAAGTAATCTGTCAGGAACTTCATCTAAATGAAAGTCCCAAAAATTAGAAGTTTAAATAGTTATTCAAAGCTAAACATACCGGTCAGAATGAACTCTTCTTGATGGTCTTTTCTCAGCTTTAGCTGAAATGCTGTGATTTCTTACATGGCCTTATTCCCGCTATAATTCCCCTCTTCTGGTCTATAGAATTTCTGGGATGCTTCAAAAAACCGCATTTTCCATGTCTGCAGTTTCATGATGAATATATTGGCAGAATATCAAAATATTTGGTGTTAGCCTATCTGCTTACATTTCCTTTGAAATGAAATGTTAATTATTAATTATAATTGGAAGGCTCCACAAAATATTACATGTTTTGCTGTGTTATCAACAGCTATGATTGCACATGACTGATTCTTTAGTAAACCAAAAAAAAAAAAGGCCTAATTAGGGAAACTGGGAAAAAAAAACAAGTGCTTGAACATCACTGTGATAGGCTGTGGTACAAATGGCTGATTATTGGAAATTAGAATATATGTTAAACCAAGTTTCTCTGACACCTTTAACTTTTTGTTGTTGTTGTTGTTTATCCGCAGTGTGTGAATCTTGCTTGTTTGGGACAAGATATTTTGTCATCTTTTTTGACTAGAAGGCTTTTATTCTGGGCTATGTGGGAAAATTTATCAATATACGAAAGAAACATTTTACGGACTTACTGAAATATTTAAGCTCTGACTACTGCTAGAGATATGATTAAAAATATCAAATTTTTTCAAAGACTGGAGCTATCATTGCAAAGCAAACAGATTTGAGCCACTAATAATACCAGGCATTACCTTGTGCTGCCTTTATCTTTCTTTTTTATTTTTTGCCTCACTTGAATATGAAGATATCCTGTGTGATTGAACTATCGAGTACTGAAGAGTCAGCATTGCGGCTACATTTGAAAGAGCTACATTGAGAACTTTATTATGCGCATCTGAAAAGCAAAATCAGTAATTACAACAACTTACAGGACAGCTGAATGTAGTTAAATCATTTACTTGCAATGCACACACAATCTTAAAATGCTTTAATATATAAAAACATATTCAGCAGCTGCAGTGATTTGTCTGACAGGCACTCTCTCTTAAGCTTATGGAAGCTCTTTTTTTAGGAAGGTGTATATGTTCCTTTATAAGCAAAAAGTAACCACAGGTAAAAGGACATCTGTCTGCTTGATAGTTCCTTCAAACTATTCTGATCATGGCCACAGAGCAGAAAACTGGTGTAACATAATTCAGATAGTGTCATCATCCTACAGATCACTGCAGAAATTGCCTATGTGATTTTAAATGAAGGAAACTATTGTGTCACAATCAACTTACATAGCATGACATATCATAATTATTGTTATTTAATGAAACAACATTAAAACATACTACTATTGATGGATAGGAGAAGTCTGAAGATATAGAAAAAATCAGAGATGTATAAACATCTCTACATATGTCTCATTATATCTACAAATGTCTGATTATCTTTGTACCTCCAGCTTTTTATCTATATATCTAGGTTTGCAACTTTTTGAAAAGTCTTAAGAACCAGAAGGCTCACATACCTTTGCATGGGAAGTGTTTGGTTAGGAAAAAATTGAGAATATTTTTCCATGAAGAGATGTCGCTTTTTACCTCACAGTTTTGATGTTGAATTTTTTTGAGTATCATGTCCTGGTGTCTTCTCTGAGAGGTACTTATTTCCATTTTAAAGTCAAGCCTCTAGTTTTTTGAAATGTGTGTTTATACAGGGAGTAATATGCTGCAAGCTTTGAGACTTGAAGCCCATAACCTTGGGAGACCTCACGTCTGCCTTTCAGCCACAATGTACCCTGAAGAAGAGTTGCATTAGCAGCTGTAAATTCAATCTCAGTGTAGTTTAACCACTTTAGTCTTCTTTACTGGTAATTACACCATGGGAAATAACTATATAAATGGAATCTTGTGCTACAGTTACATTTTTCAAAAACTGATTACAAAATACAAGACAATTTTCAATTTAAACTTCCAAGTTTTAATTTGAAACAACTTTATAGTAACAATTTAGACCTGAGAATGTACAGACATTAAAGTGAGGCAACTTAAAATTCCAGTTATTTGTACTGTTTCTTTATAAATATATTTCTAGTATTTCTGAAGATTAAACTCTGCCAACCAGTGACTAATCATCAGAGCTGGATAAACATTTCACAATGAGCAAGTCATTTGAAAAACTGCCTTTTCAGTTAAGTACACCTATGCATGTTTGAAATTTTTTAAACTAGGTCCTGATATCCAGATGTATAATAAATAAATAAATAAATCTACATGGCTGTACCAAAAACTCTGATATGGTGCTCTGTAAGGCAAATGTTTAGAATTGATTGCAGGAGTGACTTATGTTCCTGACCTATGCACTACATGCCCAAGAGCCAAATTATTCTATTTAGCCAAGAAATACAAGAACCTTGCTGCATAACAGTCATTTGCCAATACTCTCGGAGCAATTCATAGAGGTACTCACCAGAAATTCCCAGTGATTCTATCGTTCTGCTCTAGAATGAGATTACTCTAGCCCTCAGGCTGGGAGCAGGGAATAACAGTATATTTGCCTCAATTGCTGCTGGATCACTGCCTTCTGCAGTCAGGTATTCAGACCCCCTGAGTCTTAAGATGGGAGGTGATGGAGGATTTTGCAATCCAACAGTCACAGCTTGGCTATCCTGCTACATTCAGTTCAAATGCTAAACCTGAGCTAATTTTTTTTATGGTTGCTAAGCAGAGGATGTAACATAAAAAAACATGGCAATGAGCAATACCATAGTATTCTGCAATGTTAAGATTCAATAAATGATTTTAAAGAGATGCTTTTACTATGAAAGAAGCCTTAAAGAGTCACATTTATTGTCTTACCTGATTTAGAAAAATTATCTTTTTAGATACCATAGACAGAAATGCATTGTTTCTACTTATACATATTGGAACTAGATGATCTTAAGGTCCTTTCCAACCTTAACTATTCTATGGTTCTATGAAGACAGAAGTTGTTTTTGAAAGAGGACTCAAATAAGGAAAAATGTTTATTAGAGGAACTGAAAAGGAAATGGTAAGTACAATCAATAACAACCACTTTCTGAGAATGTCTGAAGCTTTCTGAGTTTAATGATTCATCACGTTACTAAATAGATAAGGTTTGTGATAGCATAGTTATGAATTTATTCTCCTTGCACTTGATTTAGATTACTAACTTCAGTGGAGTTTTCTTTGTTTTATATCACTGTGAAAAGAAACTTGTCTTGGTGTATCAGATTTTACCATGTCATTGCATGGCAATTTATTAATTGTTACTGCACAACATTTTGTAACAGTCTGGTAGGATTAGCAATTATTTTATATCTCACCACAAAAAAATAATTTTTAAGGATTGAATATAATAATTTTCATACTGATTAGTCAATTGACAATAAAAGTGGTATTTGTCAAAAAAAAAAGGAAAGAAGTATTTTATTTTTATAACTGTGCATAGCAGAATAATGTATTATCTTTGGCTTGCGTACACTGATAGATAATTTTCTATTTACCTATGATGATACAGAATTTCATGTAAACAAAAACCCAACAAACCCCAAAACCCCAAACAAAGAAACAAAAATGAAATACAAGTTCAATGTAAACTCAAACAGCGAGCAGCTGTTCCTTGAAAAGTATGACATACAATACCATTATCAGTAAGAAAGGTCATGGGCATGATTCCTTACCCTTAACAGACCAATCTGATCAGACCCATCTGTGTCAAATCCTCCAGGCAAGGATATTTTACCATTGAATGGCATTTGTCCAGTCAGCAGTGAAATGAGTACCAGTGAGAGCCAAATAAAGCAATAGGAGATCACTCATCAGATATCCTGGAGATCTTCTGGCTTAGGGGCACTCCTCACTAGGAGGTTTTCACCATTTGCCTGTCATAACACAGCATGTACGGGTCCATTCGTAAAATAAACACATTCATTGCAAAAACTGCTTTGAGTGACGCTGCAATTGCATATTGTAGCAGGAATCATTATTATCAGCCCTGTTCAAGCAGTTTCAGGGAAGTAGGGCTTTACAGGTCATACATTAAAATGATAAAAATTAATCTTTATGGAGACTTCCTTGGCATTAAAAGGGACAGTGAGCAAGGTACTAGGCAGGAATTCTCCAGCGAACGACAGTGAGGCTATGATCATCCTGCTATATTTTAATGCTCGAGATATTTTGTGTTTACACCTGGGGAAAAAGGTGAATGTCTAAGATTCTTCTGGAAAGAAACATGCCATGGCATTATAGTGTAGTACTTTACTTATTTAAGAACAAATCCAAGCAGCAAAATGATTTGCCAAAAGTAAGGTGAAGAAGATAATTTCTTCCTCAAACTGAGGATGCTCCGTATCTTACACACAAAGTTGAAAGTAAAGCCAGTCCTGAAAATTAAACTGAATACCCCAATGCAAAGAGAATCATTAAAAAGAGTACACAGTACAGATTTTTATTCTGAAACAGGTGTTGGTCTTCTGCTGTTAAAAAATCTTTGAGTTAATTACGCTACAGAGTAACAAGGATGTAAACTAAAACTTTGCTTCCATTACAGCTAATTACATTGCTTTCAGTATCCTAATAATACTCCACCCTGAAAAATCTAAAAGATATAAAATTATCCAAATTATCCTTAGAACAATTTATCCCCTTAAATAGAAACATCATGGTAGAAGTAGTTAATATAATAATAATAAAAAAAATATAATAAGGATGCCAATTTAAATGTATTCTCAACTGTGCATTAGATGCCATGTCTGCCCCAACTATTCTTTTGACTGATTTGTTTAGTTTTCTTCCACATAGGGGCTGGATACCACAACCCTACAGGAAGGTAATTTAAGAGACAAATTTCCAGGCTATCGACTTCTTCCCTCCCTCCCACTAAGTACAGATACATTATCACCTTTACTGTAGGAAAGGTAGTCTCCTACCCTACTTCACAAAATATTTAATTGGGATTATATGGGAACAGTAGTCATTTGTTAGGATGACTGTACCAGTAAGTTAGGTAACTTCTGCTAGGATTTTTATATTTTTTTCATCTCACATGGAAAAGGAATTTGACTGAACTGAGGGTCTTTATTTAGAAAGCACTATACACCTGCCATATGCCTGGCCTTCTGGTCCACTGGTAGAAAGCTCATATCACTTTTCTTGCTTATCTCCTCCTCAGTTCAGAATGAGTCTCAGTCACTTTTAAGGCTACAGTCCCTAAAGAACCGATATCTAGATTTAGTGCAGTAATAGGCAAAGAGACATTAGAAAAGGACCCAGGAATCTGTGTGTGATGCATTAGCTCCAACAACAGACGGAATACAGAGAAATTTCGGCATCTCCAAATGGGAGCACACTAGAAAGGACCAGCTCACATCAGTCAAGCTTGAAGTTTCCTGAAAGTAGCAAACAAGAACGGGACTGTGTTTTTAATTGTAACTACTCTCTGAAGACTGCTTGTAAGTAAACTTGATCATCTTCCTATCAACTTTCTTAAGCTTTTCTGAAAGTCAGATGCCAAAAAAACATTGAAAGACATAGAACACATATTTTTGAGTGGCACATGTCAACTACTTGTACAGAATATTTTGGTAATAAACACGCATTCAAAACCTGAATGTTCTTCAGTCTGATGAGATTTAGGCCACACTCCACATCTCTCTCCTCAGGATGATGCTCCTTCAAAACACAGTAAAATATATTGTAATATAACATTTTCTTGCAGTTGAAGTTACCTGGCAAGGAGAAAGAAATGCAAAAAAGTGCATGAGAGCGTGAATACAAGGAAGTCTTATAAAGAAAGGGTTTTTTTTTTTTTACTATGTGGGTGGTTAAGCACTAAAACATGCTACCTGGAGAGTTAATGGAATCTCTATCTTTGGACGTATTCATCACTCAACTGGACATGGCCCTATGCAACCTGCTCTAACAGGACACAGTCTGAATGAGGTGGGATTACGGGTTGGATCTGGGGATGAAGGAATAGACTACATGACCTACAGAGGTCCCTTCCAACCCAAATTGTTCTGTGGTTCTAAGACTAAATACGGCTCTGTAGTCATTTTGTTCAAGATATTTAGCTAGGAAAGAGTAATCCTGACCTCCAGTTACTGCTCCCTGGTTTCTATTTAAATTAAAATGCTTAAATACAAAATATAAATTCAATATAAATCTAGAGAAAGAAACAGGACAGAAGTCTTCATATCAGTGGACTGGACTAAAGATTTTCTCCTATCTCTCTGGTGTAATCATTTAAGAAAGATCAAAAATGATATCCTAAACTAATCTGATATGGGAAAGAAGGGTGCTTACATAAGAGATGATGAATTCAAGTTCCAATATTCTTCAACAGACCTCTCTATTCAAACAGTCGCTCATTGTTTTAGCCACTGCATATGCAATGAAAGGGAAAAAGTTAGTTCTTCATTATTGTGTGAGGCCTAATCCTTTATATCAGTTCTATAGGTTTTGCTGTGTTTGGAAATGCAGGAAAAGCAGTTAGGGCAGTAGCTATTCTGAGAATCTTGATAGAATCTAGGCATGATATATGGTGCTTTTTTGGTGCTTTAAGCATTCAGAGTAGCAGAATTTTATAGAAGGAAAACTCAAAACTTGTTCCTCTTACTTGGTTCATCAAGGTTACTCAAGTTTTCCTACACTTCATTCTTCAGTACTGAAAATGCATCCAAAATATTTATTATTTAAAAGTTTAATAATTTAAGTAATACCTTCTTTTAGCCTCACAGCTCTTCATCATTTATCTGGTTGCTTATTTAGCTTATTGGAATAATAATTCTTGTATAACTAGCATTTTGCCTTCCTAATTGTTTCCTGTGTGGCCAATATCAAATGATAGATAGAAATTTTCTGCAGTCATCATGTATTTTCTCTATGTAGAAAGCTAGTAATTTGCTCAGAGAAAATACTAAGTCAGTCTGTCATGGTTGCTCTCTGTATAATAAACAAGCATTACATTTTATGCTATTTTTTTATTTATCTTAATTCTAATGTGGTCATCACCTTGTGCCCATGCCTAAGTATATTATGCATTTTGGATTTTCTTTTACATGATGGTAAGATTTTCTAATTTATTTCTTTAAACTTATTACTATTAGCCATCTCTTGATGGCCTCATTAAAAAAAAAAAACCAACAAAACAAAACAAAAAAAAATGAAAAAAGAAAATTACAACTAAATAATATTTAATGTCAATGTAATATTCCTTTTGTATGCCTCACTTCTTCAGCCTCATTCCTCATCATTCATGTGTCTAAGTTTTGCTTGTTTTAATATACATTATAAGCCATAACTCAGATTGGTTTTAGTAATTCTACACTCCATGGCATCTATGATACAGCTTTCTTTGCTAATGGTACATTTTCCATTCATAAGGAATAAGAAATTCTCAAGGAACTTGAAGGATATGCAAGGTTTTGGGGCTTTAATGTAAGTATCAAGAGTTATAATCCAGTAACTCTGATTTGAATAAATTTGAGAAGCATAATCTGATTACCATACAACCTTTCAAAACAATGAAAAGGGCTTTAAATATTTGCAACTTAAATTAATAGCCAATGCTCAAGATTTATGTAACTGGAATTTTATCCTATTTGTAAATATTGCTAAAGGATTTCCTAATGTTGCAGAGTTTTCCGCTTAGCTCAGAATATATTGTGATTAGTATTGAAAGGAATATGACAGTTCTATTGCAAAGAGAATTTTAATGCACCAAAATAATGTTTTATTCTTCCTTAGAACAAACCCATATATTTAAAGAAGAGAGAAAACAGAATTGTCTTAAAGAAAACCTCACTAAAAGTGTAATGGAAGAAGTCCTGAGAAAGAACATGTTAGCTGCAGGACAAGGTTGTCTCATTCTCATTCATTCTCAGTCTCATTCCCATTACAATTTTTCATGTCAGGTTTCTCCAAATCAGACTAACTAGAGATCAGAATACAAGTTTTCTTAACTCGAGGCAAAGGTATGCACACAACAGGTTAAAGAGCATAGTTGCAAGGTATGCAAGTGCCTGTCTTTATTAAATTGCATATATCCCAGTGTAATATAATATTTCATTTCATTTTTCAGATGGAAAGTACTTTTCAGATTCTGCACTCTTCAGAGTCTGAAATCAGTGTCATATTCAATGGACTACACTTTACTATTTGCAATACTGCTTCTTGGCACAGAGAATGAACATTACCACTGCCCCAGCTGCTAATTCTTTACTTTTGCCAGTGACAAAGTGCCCAGACATGTCTGAATTCATTCTTCCCAACACTGTTTCCAGCACAGAATCTTTTTGCCTTTTCTTTTGGAAGAACTTCAATTAGAAGGAAAATCAAATAATACATGTAAAAAAATACATTTAAAATGCATTAAAAAAAAATACTCAGAGGTAAGGCCCATATTGACATGAATAGACACATTTGGGTCAACACTCGGCACTTTTGAACAATCTCACTTTTCAGATGGTGTGTGAACAGAGGACAGCTTTGTTTCTAAACACTTAAGCAGTGAATGACAACAAAAAAAAGAAAGAAAAAAAGAGACAAAACCAGTCTAATAAAAAAAAATGGCATTTTATGAACAAAATTGAGTGGTACTGTTTAAAACAAAGTTTATCATTTTAGTAATTGTACTCTGGAACATGTTTTTCTTTCTGTAGATATGCGGTTTCAGTCACATGCAGCTGAGTGTCACTATGGTGACCTGTGTTGAGAGGATGGTAAGGAAGCATTCAATACAAATACTTCAGGCTTTTGTTATCTGTCCTTCCTAGAAAAATCCAACAGGAAAATCTCTGAAATTTTCAAATGCACTGGAAATGCAGATCTACTGTTCAGTTCTTATTGACAAAGATGATGTAGATTCACTATATCAACAGAAAGAAATTATTGCGTCGTTAGGAGTGCAGTGATTAACTTTCACAAAAGTTCCTAAACTGTGCACTACTTAAAAGAAGAATAAAATGCAGTGGTCACATCCCACATCTCTAATTAGCTTAGAAAGTTTTTGATTTGTAATACTTGCTTCTGTCTTAATGATAACTAAATGACAACAATAGAAGTGTAAAAATGTGTTTTAGTGGTCTCTATGTTCTTGGTAGTCTGTAAAAATTTAATACAAGTATTGCTTACCAAGATACCTGAGTAGGAAAAAAATGAACCTGTGACTTGCACATGGCGCTTTCTAGACTCTTTGTCTCCCTTTGCATTTGCTACTGTAGTCCATCTTGGGAAATACTGGTAGTTTCATCATATTTACTGTTTGCATACTCCTCTCATCTCTCCCTAAACAAAGTATCATATAGCCATCCAGTGTCTGTGTGCTGGGCTATGACCTACTGTGTTACATACATTAATCAGTAAGAAACACAACTCTTGCAAAGCTGCCTTTTCCCAGAGCAGTTTTGTGTCTCCATGTACTACAGAGCCAACTGCAACATTGGCTTGTTCATAAGCTTATCTGAGCTGGCTCTGATCTAGTTTTGTCAACCCTTGATAGCCTGAGCACAATGAGGGCTTTGGTGAGGGCTTTGTAAGTCTAACCTGTGTCCTGGGAACATGTTCTTTGAAACCTGTCTCAGTGTTGACTTACTGCTATTGGTACTACTTAGTATAAGCTCAGGTACTGAGTGTGATGTCTGAACCTTCATAATAGGATTGTTTCAGGGCACACTTGATAATTACATTATCTTCTCCAATCTTCTCACCTGATGTAGCAGAGAAGGTATAGCGCAATGTCTTCAACTGATGTAACACAACTGTCTCCAACATATTATCACAAAAAGAAAAAGAGAGAAGGAAGGAGAACCAATCAACCATTATTTCTGGTCTATACTTTAATTCTGACAATGAGTTTTCAACTTAAAAATTCAAGATTTTTTGGTTTGGGTTTTTGTGGGTTTTTTTTTTTTTTTTTTAGGGAACAATATATATTTATGGGTGCAATAAATATGGGAAGTTGCATGCTGAATACCATCATGATTTGGCTGTGTTATGAGGCTGTATGCTTTTAGACCTTATATCAATTTAATATGCTCTGTAGTTTTATTGGTTTAGGTTTCTCTTTAGGAGAGATTGCAGTCTCAGTATATTTTAAAAAGTGGTTGAAATAAAAATATACTTCATCTAATCAGCTTCAGACTGTCCCTACTACTCTTTCAAAAGAAATTTGTCTGCTCTTTTGTATCTTTTATAAGCTGATACATAATTTTGTCAAATTCTGTCCTGCTTACTCAATTATTTGCATTTTTCACACAATACTTTTTACTGACAAGGGAGGTAGCCAAAATACTTTAACGGTTGCTTCCAGATGTTCGGAACTATCTGAAAAAGAAATACAAGCGCATGTCCAGGTTTCTTTGAAGGGAGTTATTAACAAGGATTCAGCGAAATATATAGATGTTTGGCCATAGGGGAACAAAAAGACAATAAATTAATGTTGTGTTTGCACTCAGAAAGACAATGAATCAGAAATAAATTTTGAATCCTCGCAAAGGTTTCAGATCTTTCATGTCTGTCAATGACTCTACATTCTATACTTCACTTTTTGCCACTTCTGGTTTGCAGAAATTAATGACACCTTGTGAGCTATGAGTCACTGAGGAAGAACATATATGGAGTAAAGTTAAAAATTACCCTTCAAAGCTACTGGAAAGGGCATCATTGAGACACTTCAAAAGAAGACCCAAAGGGTTAAGCTTTTCAGTTCATTAAGTTTAAGCTGTTCCCTGCCTGAAACCTTGCAAATTTCTGATAAGAGTTGTAAAAACCAGGTGTTTGTTCTAAAACTACCCTACCATAGCACTGAATATTTCCCAGATAAAAATTAATGAAGGGAAAACTCATAAATGTGTCAGAAGATAATCATTATTTCAGAAATAAGCCAGATGCTCTCCACTGCAAATCAAGTAGTAGGAGTCTTAGCTTACAAAAGACTTCTCCAATCATGAAGAGGTAGAGTCTTCACTGGTGGACTCTAGTTAGTGTAAATCTAAGCAAAATCCCACTCAGTTCTAGGATGTTGAGCTGTGAAATGGAAGAACTTATTGGTACTGTATTCATATAAGTATGCTGACATCTTGACACATGGATCCTTGAGTGACTCCCTAAATTTGCATCAGACTATGTTGTTCCATTCTTTGAATCAGACATGTATTAGCTAGTTTAGAGCCCTTCTACAGCTTGTAGCTCTTGTCATTCTGGATAAATTTTATTGCCTTCACAAAAACCCAGAAAAGTTAAGTATTATTGAGATAGTTTTGATCCAAATACAACGTGCATTTGATTATTTATGCTTATTTCTATTTGCATAGCCAGAATTTTTGGAAATAAAAGATAATGCAGTGAACTGCAACCACAGAGAGCGCAACTTATTTATTATTCAGGTACTGGAGATCTACATGAGACTTTTAAGCCTGAAGTACATTTCTGTGCAAACACAAAATAAAAATAATAAAAAAAAAAGGGGGTCTTTAGGGGGATTCCCTTTGTGTCTTATTGTCCCCACATGCATGTACTTCCAAAGGTCTCATTATGTTCTGTTTTTCCATTCACAGACAGAATTGCCTGTGTCCTGTTGCGCAATATAAAGCCCCAGGCTTGTCCTACTAATGCTGTATGACCATCCTGTTGGGCTAGAGCAGGATGCATGGGCCTCTCACTTCAGCTCACTAGACCAGAGTCTCCTTTGCAAATCTGCACCAGGGACCTGTTGTTAGCCTCCTAGCAGGTGTCTGTACTCCTTGGGCATGTTTCAACTTCTCTGTGCTTTTCCCCCCATCTCCCTTTGGTACCTGTGTGCTCTCTTGAAGTTTGCACATATCAGACGTGCCATGGCTTGTTCTGCAGCCTGTTAAAGTGGAGACCCTGAATGGGTATTTCACTTTTGTTTAATTATTTTCTATTAATATTTAAACTCTCTTTACTCATTCCATTAGCTCTTAAAAAAACTGGTTTAGCCAATTTGTACCTATGATTTTATGGCTATAGAACATATATTTGTACATATATAGCTCTGTGTATATATATAAATGGTGTATCTTTGTATAATTAAATAGAACATGTATTTATACATATTTTTACACTCTTTAATGCATGCTATAGATGTATATATTGTATATAGATGTATGTATTTTTATATTCAGAGAGCACCCAGTGAGACCCCACCTGGAGTTCTTCATTCAAATCTGAAGCCCCCAGCACAAGAAGGACATGGACTTGTTCAAACAAGTCCAGAGGAGGGTCATGAAGATGATCAGAGGGTTGGAGCATCTCTCCTATAGAAACAGGCAGAGAGCTGAGGTTGCTCAGCCTAGAGAAAAGAAGGGTCCAGCGGCACCTTATAGCAGCCT
The DNA here is from genome assembly GCA_017639245.1 of Myiopsitta monachus. Lineage (NCBI taxonomy): Eukaryota > Metazoa > Chordata > Aves > Psittaciformes > Psittacidae > Myiopsitta > Myiopsitta monachus. The sequence continues at coordinate 7,266,814 of CM029919.1, forward strand.
TTCAGTACCTAAAAGAGGCCTAGAAGAAAGATGGAGAGGGACTTTTTATAGGGTAAGTAGGACTAAGGGGCACAGTTTTAAACTGAAAGGAAGAAGGTTCAGATTAGATATTAGGAAGAAGTTCTTTACTTGTGAGTGTTGTGAGACACTGGAACAGTTTGCCCAGAGAAATTGTGTATGCACCATCCCTAGAAGTGTTCAAAGCCAGGCTGGATGGGACTTTGAGCAACCTGCTTTAGTGAAACCTGTCCCTGCCTATGTCACGGGGTTTGGAACTAGTTAATCTTTAATATCCTTTTCAACCCAAACCATTCCATGAGCCTGTGAGTCACTTCCTCATCCAAAGAAGTGGACAGTCAATCAGAGGGCTTCCCAAGAACACATGGGTATGACAGTCAAGAAATGGTCATCAACCAATCACAGAGCACAATGATGTTTAACAAAGTGCCTGCCATAAAATGGTGGCTTCTTGACCTTCAGCATCCTGGCCAAAACAAAATGGCAGTTCCCTGTGTATATAAAGAAGGGCCTTCTGGGTCTAATGTACTTCCTGCTAAACTGGTAGTGGCTGAAGGTCAAAGAACAACAAGAGCTAGTCGCGAGTGCAACAGTACACCTGTGGCAATATTGCACCAATTGAGACTCCCTGATTCCCATCCGTAAGCTCATCTGTAGACTGAAGAGGCAAGAAGTGATCAGCAAGACCCGCTTACCCTTTAATAGCCCCATATGCCCAGTACTTTACCTCTTTACTGACTCATGGATGGTGGCAAATGCCCTGTGGGGGTGGTTGCAGCAATGGAAGCAGAGCAACTGGCAACGCAGAGGTAAATCCATCTGGGCTGCTGCACTGTGGCGAGACTGCTGCTTGGGTCAGGCTGGGTATCAGGTTGGTGGGTGGTGAGAGTTGTATTCTTTTCCCTTGTTATTTCCCTTATCATTATTATTTTTGGTGGTAACAGAAGTTTTGCATTACACCTTAGTTATTGGACTGTTCTTATCTCAACCCATGGGAGTTACATTCTTTCAATTCTCCTCCCCATTTTCTGGGAGCAGGGGGAGGAAGATGGGGGGTAAGTGAGCGAGTGGCTGCTGGTTCTGAGTTATCGGCTGGGCTTAAACCACAACAGTTCTTTTTTTTTTTTTTTTTTTTTTTTCTGGGAAAACTTGCGTCAGTATTTTAAAGTCATCCACAACAGACCATGTGAATGGAAAACAGGAGTAACTATCAAGGCAAATGGCCCTGAGGCTGCTGGGATGGGGACAAGACTTCTGCCAGAAGCTAGGGATGGGACACCTGCCACTTCTTATCTTGTATGCTTGTGGTTCCAATGCTACTCACATCCTTGTTTGCAACTAGCCTTGGCCTCAGCCCGTATGCCGAACAGGCACAGCAGACATGGGTCCTAACCACATTCACTGATAGCAAGTGATGTCTCTTTTGACTGTAAATGAAATTACTGTGGTTGGCATCTGCTTTCTAGCACTGTTCACACTGTCAGTATTGTTTTCTGCCACCTAAGGAGATGTGGTCTAGATTTCACATCAAGCTGGAAAAGAAAATAGCACTTGCGCTGATAGTGGTGCTGTTTTTTCTGCCCTGGAGATATGAATTTCAATCTAGTGGCATTCCTGCCATTTTCCTTATGAACAACACCAGTAAAAAAGCATGTCAAACAACTGAAACATAGCATGAGTGGTATAAATGAAGTTTCTTGGGCTTTTGAAAGACTGTCAGGAAGATTCTCTCTTTCCAGAGTATATTAGCTCAAACTAATATTTTAAGTTGCTCATGATAGGATTTATTCTCTATTCATTATATTTGCAATTCATCCATTGACACTAATGGAAGTATGCGTAGGTACAAGCGAATAAAAGAAAGTCTTGCATTCTGCTTTCCTTTTTTTGTTTAGTACAATGTTTCCACTGTAAAAAGGAAAGACAGATTTAATTTTTAAGAAGAAATACTTATTTTCAGGATAAAGCTATGTTTCACATGTATTTTCCATTCCTGATAGTGTTTAGTAGTGAACTGTATGTGTAAGACAGACAGAAGAGCTTCTTGAAGAAGCCTAGTCTTAAAATAATTATTTTTTAGGTATAAAGTTGCTGATGATATGATGCTATGATGAATTAAGTTTATCTATGACCATATAGTATATCTATAACCACATTTAGTCTCCAGTGGAAAACATTATTCTGCAGCTTCTGAAAGATGGAACAGCTTGTACAGAACCAAAACACTCACACCATTGTTGAAAAAGCCACAAAATACAGTTTTGACATGAATTTAGCTTGTTAAATAACAACTGTTACTTCCCGTACTTGTCCATGGTTCAGAGGTAATTAATACCTTATCTTTCTGTCTGTCATTCCCTTACTTTGTTGAGAACAACTACTTTATCAAAACAGTTTTATGTTGTCATTGTGTGCAACATTAAATACTTCCAGGGAGTTGTCAATAGCCATTAGAGGTCTTCTTGTCACAGCCGTTAATCGATAGCTTTTTGTGTGCACTTTCATTCTTGGTATACAATCCTATGAAAAGCTTATATCAAATTCTTTAAAGATTTTTGGCATATCTTCTAAATTAAGGTAGTCCTTGTTCTAACTCAGGTTTTACCCAAACTCAATAAGCAAAAGAGAACAGAGGGAGTACATTACTTACCAAGATAGTCAATGCTTTCCTTGATGCTTAGTTTAGTTTTATTTATCTTGGTCTACAACCTGTCCACAAGCTGTCAGTGCACAGTAGACTCAAGACTGAACGTCCTACTTAGAATTATCTTGCTGATCTGTAAATGAGCAGTAAGTCCAACATGCCAGGTCTAGAGTAGTCCTGAGTCCATGAAGTCTGACAAGTCAAACTTGCTCCTTCTCAGGAAGCTAATCAGCACTTTCTTAATTTTTCAGAATCAGCAGGCCTGAATTTCTGTAGGCTACCACACATTTGAGATTTTGTTCATGAAGAAAAAATCAATGCACCTTGGGGCAACAGGATTATTTTTCCTTTCATTTGACTTACTGTCTTTTTCACCTCTCTAAGGGTTGTTTTAACTTGTATTTTAAATCCTCTTTAACATAATTTTAAATATCCCACATGAAAGTAATCTTTTGTTGAGTCCAGATCTCACAGACAGAATGATTAGCTGAATTTTCTTCACATACCGATGTATATTGTGTACATGGTAAAAGGTTGGCCCCAGCGAGGACTGAAGGGATGGTTTCTGTGAGAAGAGTCCAGGGTCTGTCCTATGCAAGACACATCTGGTTCTAACTGACTCCAATGGACCTACTGGAGTACCCACAGCAGCTCAGCCCATCAGCCAAGCTGGTGACACCTCTGGGAAAACATATGCCAGTATTTTAAAGCAGTATTGGAAGGCAGTGGGAAAAGGAGGAGCCCTGATATTCTGGTCATATTATACCAGCACTGTTATGTAAAAAAAACTATAACAGCCTAAAAAAATATTGTTATTAGTCCAGTATTTAGATTTGTTAAAGGCAAAACTGCACCAAAATTTACCAGACTGATAGTGGGAGATTGAGAGGTTTTGCTGATTCATCTTCTACTGCAAAAAGTAAAATGGGTACATTAAAACTCCCATAAGATATGTGAAAGCTACATTAACTAATCCTGAATAAATTTCTGGTTGGCATAATGTATTAGTTGGGCAATATTACCAACTTGGTTTTACTGTCTTTTTATTCATCTGCTCTCAAATGGACTGACCCAACTTATTGCTGCTTTCTATTTCTCTAAAGGTCTGTCACTTAGTTTTTTTTCTCCCTTTTGTTGGATGAGTTCAGTAACAAAAAATGCCTTTCCTTGCAGTGGTCAATTGATAGGTGTAGAAAATGAAAACAAAAAGGACCATTTTGAAAAATGCCACAAGTAATTTACAAAGATTATATTATAAGGAGCTCACAGAATTTCCTGTCGAATGATTATATGAGACCTTAATAACTTTGCTTTGGTTTATGACCTCTTCATACATGTTTAAGAACAAGTAAAGGATTGTAGCCTTCCTTACGCTGTTAATTTTTTTTTTTTTTTTCTTGATTAACCACCCTCAGTAAACAGAAAAGAACGATAATTGCAATGTAAATGATTTATTTTTCAGTAAGTTTTGGTGACATGATTGATCTATAAATGAATTTAAACTACGTTAACTGAAAGCCCATCCTTTTCTGTTAGCTGAAAGAAGCAATTGCAAATACATACCCAGAGAATAATCAAAAGGGATTACTGTAGATGGTTATTGCTGCTTTGCCTCAGAGAGTTGTACCACATAGTGGATTTGTTGTTGGTCCCCTTTCAGTACTGGAAGGTTGCTATTAGATCTCCCCTGAGCCTTCTCTTCTCCAGCTGAACAAGCCCAGCTCTCAGCCCGTCTCCATGACACAGGTGTTTCAGCCTTCTGATCATCTTCATGGACTCCTCTGGACTTGCTCGAGAAGGTCCAAGCCCCTTCAGTGTTGGGGCCCCTAGAGCTGAATGCAGTACTCCAGGTGGGGTCTTATGAGAGCCGAGTAGAGGGGTAGAATCACCTCCCTGACCTGCTGGCCAAGCTCCTTTTGATGTAGCCGAGCATATAGTCAGCTTTCTGGCCTGGAAGCACTGATTGCTGAGTCACATTAGAGCTTCACATCTACATCCCAAGTCCTTCTCCTCAAGTCTGCTCTCAATTCTCTCATCTCTAGACTGTATTTGTGCTTGGGATTGCCCTGGCCCACATGCAGGACCTTCCACTTGGCCTTGTTGAAATCCATGAGATACGCATGGGTCCATTTCTGAAGCATGTTAAGGTCTCTCTGGATGGCATCCCTTCCCTCCAGCGTGTAGACCACACAACATAGCTTAGTGTCATTAGCAAACTTGCTGAGGATTCACTCAATTCCACTCTCCATCTTTCAAAAAAAAAAAAAAAAAAAAAAAGAAATTAAACAGCGCTGGTCCCAATACCAGTCCCTGAAGTACACCACTTGTCACTGGTCTCCATTTGGACATCAAGCTGTTGACCGTAAGTCTCTGAGTGCGATCATCCAGACAATTCCTTATCCACCGAGTAGTCCATCTGTCCAATGTGAAATTCATTACTAACATTGCTGGCCTAACTACTGTATGGAATTTGCCTTATACATATTGCCATTGTGTCAAGGGTGTACAAATATTCTGGTTATTATTTGGACATTTACTGTTAGGATGAAAAATAAAATATGGTTTCATAGAGAGCAAGATTAAAGCTATCTAGGGCAACCAGATTTGTTCAGGAGTGTCTAACTTTCAATATTGCGCATTTTTTAATTTTTTTTACTTAAAGATGGATGAGATGTCTGCTGTAGAGTCACAAGATGAGTTCAGACCGTCACTGCTCTTAGAAAGAACTTGAATGCAAAAAGTTTCTGTTAGTGTCAACTTTGTCAGTCAAAGGATTGAAAGGTTTATTTCCAGTTTTGTATCTGCTCTCTTTCATTTAAGTTGTTACTGTATTTTTCAGTCTGAAGAACTTCCTCTTGCTCATTAAAAGATCTTAAGGATTAGGGAATGTAGGTGTTTTGGAAAGTTGTCAATCTTTTCTCTGAAAACACATCAATGACCTTTTATTTTGGTATAAATGAGCAGCCACAGTTTTGATTAAGAGCTGCACATTGCTGGAGATGTAAGTTCATCGATCCACAGGTCAGACCTTCATTGCTTTGTTCTGTTTAACCCTTAGAAATAATTCAATTTGTATGACGCATGAGTCCTGGGTTTTAACAGAGACTGTTTTTATCACTGGGTAATGATCCACTATGTGCCTGAATGCTTCAACGTCGGTTATTTCTAATGAAGAGATGATGGTGAATTCTTCAAGTTTATTACATTTACTGTTACAAAAATGAATGATTTTCAAAAGGAAGTCCTCTATGGTGCAATTACAGTGATGTGGCTTGGGGGTATTCCACCCCAGAGAGATATCCATGGTACTTGCAGATCTGCTGCGACTTTTTTGTGAAGAAATTACTGGTTGCAACAAGGACTAGGTTGAAATGTTAAGAGGCCACTACTAAAACAGCAATTTGAGCTATTATCCAAAAATTTGGCAACATTTAGGTGGGTTTCAGACACTAGTTCTTCCCACATATAGACATTAATCAGTATGTTTAAGAAACATATTTTATTAAATGAGGAGAAGAGAAACACAGTGTAGAATGGTAGGCTGCTTCCCTGGTTACTTTCCACTGAACTTCTTCAGTGTAACTATTTGAATAGTTGTAACTATTTAAATAGTTGTACCTATTCAGTGTAACTATTTAAATAGTTACACTGTAGTGTATCTGCAGTGTATCTGTCACTACTATGGCAGATAGCTACTTTCTCTGCCACTTACAGCTCAGGACTGTCATGTCTTAACTGTGACATGACCCATTTCCCCTCTCAGACTCTGCTGCCTCTGACTGCTCCTTGCTCTGCTCTGTAACTACCACTAACCTCTCTCCATTACTCCTTATTCTTCTAGCTGCTTCTTTCTTGGTGTAGTTTCATTACCTGCTCCTGCTAGTCACTACCATCAGATACACTGATGGTACACTTTCTCTTATTTTGACTCCTGGCAAGCATCTGGCTATCCCTGAGGACCAGCAGAGTGGACAGTGCACCACACATTTACACAGACTCTTAACTTGCTGGTGTCACTTTATGGCTAACAGGAGAGTTTTAAACAATATTTTCTGCTTTTGTTTTTCCTTTCTAGGTTGTATATTTTTCATGTCAGTGTTACAATGTTATGTCCATAATTACCTGCCCAGACTTCTATGCACTAGTGAAATCAGAAACTTTTCTGTACTTTAAGATATATTTAATTTTTGCTTAAATCCAAAATGGATTTCTGGCATAGTAAAAATCTATGCATATATTAATATTAAAATTATTAATATCAATATCTATATTATGGTAATGGTAATGGTAGTAGTAATAATTGTTCACTCATCCTTTTCATCTTTCTCCCCTTCTCTGTCCCCCCTGTCAATGCATTATTTCTCCATCGTTGGGCTTTCACTCTCCCTTCACTCTTTTCAGCTGTGAGGCTGCTTTTGTTTTAGGCTTCATCTTGCAATGAGAGTTTCTTCTGCACCGTGTCTGCATCGGAAGACCAGTATGCTGCTGAACAAAGAAAACCCTACAGGTTCTATGTCCTGTGATTTCATCAGAGTTTCTTTCAAAGTCACAATGACTTGGCTTTCTGGCTGGATGTTTGAAGAACAGTCTCTGGTCATCTTTGGGTATTTAGCAAAGGCTTTGTCCACAGAATTCTGTGGAAGCATGTATTAAAAAGAGGATGAAAGCATTTATGAGAGAAAAATCTATCACAGCCTGCTAAATACAGGAGACCATCTCTGATTCTGGAAGACCCATAGACACAGAACTTAGGAAACTGGGAGATCTCCCTTTATGGTATTCACATATTCTTGCCTCAGCATCTGCTGCTGAAAACAAGCTAAGAATGGACCTTTATTTGATCTCAAAATGCAGTTCCTTAGCTCTCATGTTACGTCATGTGAAATGAAGAAAAACTGGCTGCACACAGGCTCATATAAATTTTAATTAATTCACAATTGATATTATAATTACATTTTCTACTTGAAATGCAAAACCTCCTGAGCTGATTCCTGATACTGAACTGATGTCTATAAGTTGACCACACTACAAATTGGTGCAATGGTACCACAGGAGGAGGGACCAAGTTCTGACTTGCTGTGATTACTTACAGTTCCAGAACCATACTGTGATGTCTTTACCAGCAATGAATTCAACTGGCTAAAGTTGTCCATGCTAGGTATACACATTGCATATGTGTGCACAGAGTACTAGCTGTTTGATGATCTCATGTCTACATTGCAAAAATGGCACTCTAGCAGGTGTCCTGATTTATATCACATCTATTCCATCAGGTTAAAAAACACATTTCAGGCATATATGCATCACTTCAAGCATATGCGCTATGCAAACACCAGAAGTACCCCTGTAGCATAAAGTTGTTTCTGTAGACATATTCTGTGTCACCTGAATAATTATAACCATAGAGCTGACAGGTTCATGGCAAAAAGAAAAACTCAAAACCCAACAAAAATGCACACCCCAAAAAAACCCCAAACCAAAACACCAACAAATAGGACACTAAAATTAAAACCAATGGTACTGTAGACCACAAGGAAACAAGCTGTGAGGTGATGAAAGCATTTTGGCAAAGAAGTGCCTTCCCAGCTCCACTCAGAGGAGAACTCGTCATTCATACCAGTTGATAGTGTACACTTCTACAACAGGGCAAAATAGAGCAGCTGGGAATAGAATCTGCGGAGCCTGTCAATGTGTGAAGGGGTATAAAAAGAGGAAAGGGAAATTTATAGATGAGATATTTATGTGTCTGAAGAAGAAAAAGTAAAAAGTGTTCATGTAAATACTGGGGGAACAGCTACATAGAAGAATAAGGAGGTTTGATAGGATGAACTGTATGTTTCAGCTTTCAGAATGAACTGCATGTTTCAGTTTTCAGAATGAACTGCAATGAGAGATGAGACTATACCGGTATATAGGTCCGAATAATTGCAATGACACCAAAAGGCTGGGTCTGTATAATTAAATTTTCCTATATTTTTTAACAAGGTGGCCTCATCCAAACTAAACAGTGCACTTAATGTTATATTCATGGCTCAGTTTAACATGAGAGCAGTGCCACATAATTTCCTAATATAGTCTCATTTGGGCTGGAATCTGGTCCAGAAATATTCTAAAAATGTATGGATAAACAAAAGAGGGTTTCAGTACTCAGGAATGACCTCATGCTTAGGAATGACCCCATGCTTAGGAATGACCCCCAGTACTGTTTAATTTACTAGCAAAGAAAGCTGGTCCAAAAGGTAGGAAGCTTGACTAGTAAAGTAAGAGGCATGCATGACCAACACAGAGACTACAGCAGTAGTGAAAGGAGTTACTAAAAGTGAAAACACAAAACATATTTTTAAAGAATGTGATGAAAAAGAAATGGAGAAGCTAAATATTAGCACAAAATAAGGTGTATGTTATTTTGAAAGGTCATAATTCCGTAGTTAACTCCGACAGTGAAAAAGTGAAAGGGATGGGTCTTAAACATTTCAGACTTTGGTTTATAGACAGATGTTTAGAAGAAGATGGAGGACAAGATAAAAAAAAAAAGGGAGAAAGACCTAAGGCAGTATTTAGAATAGATAGCTCTTTAGGACACAGAAATACGTTGCAAATGAATTACACCTATTCTTCTTAAATTTTAAATTTTCTGTTTGGTTTGAAGAGTGCATTTTTTCCCACTGTGCATATCTTCTAGGCTGCCAAAACCCAAGTACACAATAAATCTGGTTTTTTAAGTATTTTTCATAGCACATATACACTCATAATAAATCTTTAATAAATGAGAGATCAAAACATACTGACTGCTATACCTACCAGAAAAAAAAAAAAACAACAACAACAACAACAAAATAGAAATAAGATGTAATTTTTTAGCTGTGAGCTAATCACAAATTTTGAATGTAGTTTTGTTCACTCCATTAAAACTTCCCATGAGTAATTTTAAAATATGGGTTTTTTTGGTGTTTTGTTTGTTTTTGTTTGGTTTTTTTTTTCAAGAAGAAAAATCTGTTTATTGAGTTAACATTTGAGAAAAGAAAATTGACTGAAATAACTTTTACAGTGGAAACACAAGTGAATATGGCATGTGGTTTGTGCTGAAAAGATCAGAAGGATTCTTGGAAATACAGTGAGTCAATATAAGAGTATCTGAATAAGTTAGAGCAGCAATCTGACCATAGTATAATGTTTCATCAATGACAGTTGGTCTGGTAATGGGTGCTCTCAGAGGGGTTTTGAATACAGTTCTGCATCTGAAAACCCTCTCAATACCATGGATGCCTAAAGTTCCAGGTCAGTCATGGATCATGCAGTAGTCTTTATCTCAACTCTTCAATCTGTTCTTCAAAAATAGACATAACATACTGGATCAGAACTATATTAAGGCACACATACTTTGCAAATTAGAGTTTTCCTGCATGTGACCATACTGACAACCAGCATAAGCTGTTCTCCCTCTTTCGTCTCCCTACATGCACATGTTTATTCGCATGCAGACCACCTCTCAGATCATAGAGCACAGAAAATTAAAAGATCAGTGCAGACACAACTTTCTTTTTTCTTATTTCTGGCATTAGACAGATATAGTTTTAATGATATCACTACCAGTGCCAGCAAAGAAATTGTATTGGTCTAAGAGGATTGGTGAATGAATACAGCAACCTGAACCACTGAATTTACTGCACAGCAATTCCAAGTATTTTTATTTTTCCCCACATATATTTATGCCCATACCCCTATGGTTATACATAACTTGCAGTGAAATCTCACCTTACTAACTTTTTTGACTTGATGTTATGGGTAGAATGGCACGGAAAAACGTCCATTCCTGGTGTTTATGTGTTACAAGCCTAAAAAATATCCCAGTGCTGTAACTTCAGTTCTGATCTGTGTGTGCTGCAGAGGGGTGTATAAAGACTAGAAGACAAAGAAACTCAGAGAAAGCAGGACTCGGGAACTCTGATATTTTCAAAACATGACAAGATGTTGTGAATGGATAAGGAGCTGCTGAGGAAAATTCGAAGGAAAAAAGGCTTATAAAAGGTAGAAGCAAGGACAGGCGGACCTGGGAAGAATAAAGGGATGTTGTCCAGGACAGCTAGGGACTAGGTTAGGAAAGCTAAAGCCCTGTTAGAATTCAAATTGGCTAGGGATGTTAAAGATAACAGGAAGGGATTCTAGAGGTACATTGGAAATAAAAGACAGACTAGGGACAACGTGGGCACCCTCTGGAAGCTATTGGGAGAACTGCCTACCCTGGGTTTGGAGAAGGCTGAGGTTCTTAATGGCTTCTTGGCCTCAGTGTTCACTGGCAAATGCTCTGACCACACCACCCAAGTCTTGGAAGGCAGACGCAGGGAGTGTGAGAATGAAGACCCGGGGCCCACTGTAGGAGAGGATCTGGTTCGAGACCATCTTAGGAACCTGAACATACAAAAGTCCATGGGACCTGATGAAATCCATCTGCAGATCCTGAAGGAGCTGGCAAATGAAGCTGCTAAGCCACTGTCCATCATATTTGAAAAACCATGGCAGTCAGGCTGAAGTTCCCAACGACTGGAAAAAGGGAAATATAACCCCCATTTTTCAAGAAGAGGAAATGGATGAGCCGGGGATCTACAGAGCAGGTCAGCCTCACCTCTGTGCCTGGCAAAATCTTGGAGCAGGTTCTCATGGAAGGCATGATGAGGCACATGAAAAACAACAAAGTGGTTGGTGACAGCCAGCATGGCTTCACTAAGGGGAAATCCTGCCTGATCAATCTGGTGGCCTTCTACGCTGGGGCTACTGAAACTGATGGACAGGGGTAGAGCAGTTGATGTCATCTACCTGGACTAGTGCAAAGTGCTTGACACTGTCTCACATGACATCCTTGTCTCTAAGTTGGAGAGGACATCAATTTGATAGGTGGACCACTGGGTGGATAAAGAACTGGCTGGATGGCTGTACGCAAAGAGTTGTGCTCAATGGCTCAATGTCCAGCTGGAGACCAGTAACAAGTGGTGCCCCTTAGGGATTGGTGCTGGGACTGATTTTGTTCAACATCTTTGTTGGTGACATGGACAGTGGGATTGAGTGCGCCCTCAGCAAGTTTGCCAAGCTGTGTGGTTTGGTTGATACCCTGGAGGGAAGGAATGCCATCCAGAGGGATCTTGACACACTTGTGAGGTGGGCTGATGCCAACCTGATGAAGTTTAACCATACCAAGTGCCAGGTTCTACACTTGGGTGGGAGCAATCCCAGGCACAGCTACAGGTTGGTCAGAGAAGAGATTCAGAGCAGCCCTGTAGGAGAAGGACTTGGGGATGTTGGTCAATAAGGAAATGAACATGAGCCAGCTGCAGTGTGCGCTTGCAGCCCAGAAAGCCAACTGTACTCTGGGCTGCATCAAAAGGAGCATAACCAGCAGGTCGAGGGAGGTGATCCTGCCCCTCTAGTTCTGCTCTTGTAATACCTCATTTGGAGTATTGCATACAATTCTGGTGTCCTCAACATGAAAAGGACATGGAACTGTTGGAACAAGTCCAGAGGAGGGCCACGAGAATGATCAGGGGACTGGAACACCTCCCGTATGAAGATAGGCTGAGAAAGTTGGGGCTGTTGAGTGTGGAGAAGAGAAGACTGCGTGGAGACCTCATAGCAGTCTTCCAGTATCTGAAGGGGGCCTATAGGGATGCTGGGGAGGGACTCTTCATGAGGGACTGTAGTGATAGGACAAGGGGTAATGGGTTCAAACTTCAACAGGGGAAGTTTAGATTGGATATGAGGAAGAAATTCTTTACTGTAAGGGTGGTGAGGCACTGGAATGGGTTGCCCAGGGAAGTTGCGAATGCTCTATCGCTGGAGGTGTTCAAGGGTGGGTTGGACAGAGCCTTGGATGACATGGTTTAGTGGGAGGTGTCCCTGCCCATGGCAGGGGGGCTGGAACTTGATGATCTTAAGGTCCTTTCCAACCCTAACTATTCTATGGTTCTATGATTCTATGAATACTCCATCCCTGGTGGTGTTCAAAGGCAAGTTGAACAAAGCATTGGGCGACATGGTTTAGTGCAAGGTGTCCCTGTTCACGGCACGGGGGTTGGAACTAGATGATCTTAAGGTTCTTTCCAACCCAAACTACTCTATGATTCTATGGTCTGTCAAGTTAGAGGTGGAATAATAGAGTGACTTGACTGGCATGTGGCAGGGTATGATATATGTAGGAGACAGCAGGACACAGTGTGAAAAGGAAAAAATAAGAAGACTCAAGATGACTTAGTGGTAGGCAATATTTTGCTTTAAAAGCAGCCTTTATACTGGGGACATCTGAATTTGGCCAGTGTGAGGCCTTTGTCTCTCACACTGGAAGGATCTTTCCTCAAATATGCAAATATGCATGAAGGGTTACTTAAATGTTTGGGGATATGGTCAAATGCTGAGCTGTGCTTTCTCTCTTTATAAGGATAAAGGTGAAGTTATCACCCGAAAGTTCATACAGTTACCCTATTCTTCCTATAAATCCTCAGGGGTTCTTCTACAGTTGAGAAAGAAAAAAAAAAAAAAAAAAAGGAACAACATCCTTGCCATATCCACATGTGTTGTTCACCATACCCAGAAAAATGTAAAGACAGTTAACGTGAATGCTCACTCAAAAATGGATACAACCTTAATTCATATATGCAACAGGGAGACCTCAAATTTTCCTACTTTCTTTGAAATAAGTCAAGTCATCATTTGAAAAGCAGTGCAGTGAAGGAATGGGGTTTTAGAATATTTTGGTAATTATATATAAAATAGGTGGGTTTTGTTTTTTTTTTTTTTTTAAATGTTAACTTTTTTTTTGCTCACTTCATTAATTCATACTGTTTACAATTATCAGACCAAAGTGGGGAAGGAGGCTTTATTGCTGCAGGTGTTGCAGTGACTGAAGGGTATTATATTGGCTATGAACCCTTCTCAGCCAGGCTGTAGCTTTCATCCAAGACATTTAGACAATCCATATTTCCACAGTTATTCATTTCTCTTACAGTTTTATTGTACTGTTGCTATGCTCATATCAATAAATATTTCTAAATGACTTGACAATTTGCAGCTTTTTAAAGGGCTTTGTCTAAAGGACCTGAATTCTTAATTCAATTAACGTACTATGAGCTTGGCAAAGAGCACTCAAAGGAATAAAGGTAAAAATCTAAAACTGATTTGCTTTACAGTCATCCATTCTGGATTGTCTTAATCAAGTATAACAGCCACCGGGCAAAGTACCCCAGGGTTTTCTGTAACCACTTTAATCACCTGCTCTTTTACTGAAAGAGGGGGCTTTCCCACATACTCTGTAGAAGCAGCTCATCACTATGTTGACAACCCTAGGATCTGCACCCTTAGTTATAATTGGGTTCTATAAAAAAGAGGAAAAGAAAAAAAAAAAGAAAAATACAATAGACACTAGAAACCAAATACTGAAATTTAAATACCAGCATTCTCATTTGATAGATAAAGAACAATTCACACGGTCAGGGGAAAAGAGCTTTTTACCCTCCTAGTGATCACTTTTGCATTTTGCACAAATATTGAGTCTATACTTAATAATAACTATATTAATGGTGAAATAATAAAATTAATACCATCCTGTGAGTCCCCAGATACTTGAACATAAATGCTATGAAGATATGTAGACTCACATTAAGAAAAAAGGTATAACCCTGCCTGTCTGGATTTCTTATAAAGCCAGTTATTTTAACAGCCCTTATCCTCCACAATGCCTGCCGAGATCACTGTGGGGATAGAGTGCTGACAACATATGAGTACTACAACCAGGTTTCATTCAAAAGCTGACATTTAAAATGGTTACAAAAAAGATACTTGAAATTAAAGGATGACTTTATGTACTTCTTCCTAAAGCTCTTAATTTCGAGTCTATAAAACTAATCAGTACTACTTCTAAATTACTTTATAAAATTGATTCCTGTCAGTTTCTCACTTTGAGGGCATATAGATTCAGGATATTCAAGAGATGTTTGCAAGAGCTCCTGAAAAGGTAAGTCAGTGGCATAAAGCTGCAATAAGCATTGGAATCAAACCCTCGTAGTTTGAAGGAACTTCAATATGTGAGGTTCAGTTATTACTACTAAGAAATAATTTTTAGAAGTAGTTGCAGACATCAACAAGAAGTGAAATAGGACAACTGATTAGTCAAAAGAATGAGCAACAATATTAATGCATGTGACAAATATATAAATCTACACCATATGTCACATGTACTTATTAAGATAAACTGAAGAATCTATATTAGTGCACATTTGACTGCCCTACAGCTCCTTATGCCTATTAATTTTCACCTGGGTGTGGTATAACACCAAATTTTTCAACAAATGCCAAAAAAACCCTTGCTTTATTTTCCAGTAAAATCTCACATTGCCACCTTGACTGTAAAGGCTTAAAAATCCCAAAGATGTCTAGACTTGAGGAAAAAACAGTACGTACCTTGACGTCAGAATAATTAATTTAATTCAATTTTTGTTTAAATTTTCTTTCCTTATTGCCCAAAGTCTGTTGAACACAGTCCTGAGATATATTTTTCGCTTATATCTACATACACCTATTATTTCTCCATGCAAAAGAAAAGGTCTGAACCTGTAATATTACATCAAAATTTTTAAAAAAGTATGTGAGAGGTAGTAAGAAAAAAAATAGAAAAATAAAAATATTTAGAGTAGAAACAGTTGACCAGTACCAGTCTGTACCCTGGTAGATTTTTAATTTCTTCCTATTTTAAAAAAATACATGAATCAAGAATAGCAATAATTTGGATCAAAGATTTTTTTCTAAAGTTTTCTACTAAAACAATAAAACACAATACATATGGAAAAATATAAGACCAACAAAAATCCAGAAGATATAATTCACATTAAATTCCTCATTTCATTATACTGGAAATATACCAGTATAAAGGAGTGATAAGGATAACAATTAATATGAGTTTGAACAGTGAGGATTAAAGTAAATGTAAGGGTAAATATTCTGAGACCCACAAAGCCTAAGGCTTCAGGGACACTGGGGCTGCAAAAGGCATGCCATGGGAGCATGGCACTGCACCGATATTGCTTCTTCCACAGCTTTCTCATCTGGGCCACCCATGGTTCTGGGGACCTCAGTTTCATCTTCAAGATGCCATTCAGATTAAGATTAGGTTTTCTAGTTGTGCTAACACCATTCTCTTCCTGGCTTGTTCCACACTACGATTAAGCATTTGGCAGGATCTTGTTCTATATATAGGACACAGCAGATACTCTTACCCATTTAAGTAACAGTTATATTGCTGATGTGATCAAGAAGAGGTTAAAAGATATGCTCGCCTTTTGATTTTTTTTTAAATAAACTTAACAACTGTATTTATATTGCAGGTCTTGACGTAACACCCTCTCTGTGCAAAGATTTCAAAACCATCACACTCTGAATATAAATCTAATTAATAGCCAGATATCCAGATTAATAATAGCCAGATTACGGATATATTCAATAAATCGTTTGTAGAAGTAAATTGTTATAAAAATGGAAATGGATGAAGAGGAATTGCAACTTTCAGAAAGCTTCAATTGCTGCTTTTTTAGTGTTCACAAATATTGCAAATGTGAACATTTGTGAACTGAAATATGGATCTGGATTTACGCAAACCTTCATCTTCCACTCACTGCTCCCAAAAAAATTGCTCCCAGCTACAAGAGAAGTGACATAACCATGATGAAAAGCAATCAAGACATCCAAATATCTTTTCTTCTGGCCCTACAAACTGCATTGTTGGCTGCATACTAAGCCACTTCTAATGGAATGAGGAAATATTTTTCTCTTGCCTCTCCTTTCTAACACTTTTTCAGATAAATAGGAGAAGTGTTTTAAATTCCCTTTGCCTGAGGAAGTCACTGAATGGAGAGCTCTGCTTCAGCTATATTGCTATTTTGTGGACATGTAATAAGCATCCCTGCTGATTGTATTTCTGAGTTGCATTTCACGATAAGTTCAGATACCACCTGAATACTTCAGTATGCACCTTCTGGAACATACACAGAGTTTAGGCAATGCTCTGCATATCTGCTGTTCAAACTGGATCTTGTATAAGAATGGGACGCCTGGCTTCCAGGAATAGCGAGCATAGGGAAATGCCAGGACACCTCTGTAGTTCACAAAACAGGCACAAATGACATTCATGTGTCTCCAGCCCTAGGTATTTACCTAATCTTGTTAATTCAGGGTTTAGACATCTAAATCCCTGACATGAGTTTTAGGTGTCAGACTAAGCTTTCTGTATCTTACAAGCTTTGTTTATAAATTAAAGACATTTTCAAAAAGAAGGATTTTCACAAGTGGTCAGTGTTGATCTAAATGCTACTGCTGAAGTCCATAGGAAATCTCCTAAGAATATCAATGAAATACAAGCTAGTGAAATGCGGAATCCTTCCAGAATCACATGCCAAAGGGTTTTTTTGCACTGTATTTATAACGCTTCCCATCATATGTCTTTTACCAGCACCTGAAGATGGGGTTATTTCTCATGTTAAAATATTATTTTTCTACATGATTGCAGGGAGTAAGAAGGTTGAATTCCTACAATCAGTGAATAACAATGGCAACAAAAACATCCTAAAACCCTGTCATGGGTTCAGCAGTAGCAGTCATTTTTCTCCTTCTTAGTAGCTGGTGCAGCACTGTGTTTTTGATTTTGGGCCCGGGAGCAGCGCTGATAACACCAGTGTTTATAGTTACTACTTGTCAGTGTTTTGGTTTGACTGAGGACTTTTCTGAGCCTCATGCTATGCCAGGGAGGAGGGGAGCCGGGAGGAGGCAGAGACAGGACACCTGACCCAAACTGACCAAAGAGGTTATTCCATACCACGGCACCTCATGTCCAGGATGTGAACACGGAGGGCAGAGACCCGGAAGGGTGGGGGTAGACTGGGGGTGCATGACATGGTCAGGTTTTTGGTATTGGGGGGTTCACTGTTGGGGGGTGCACTGGCTGGGTCGGGCTTGGTGAGCAGTTGTATTCTCTTTCTTTGTATTTCTCTTGTGTTATTATTGGTGGTGGCAGTAGTGATTTGTGTTATACCTTAGTTACTAAACTGTTCTTATCTCAAGCTGTGCGAGTTGAATTCTTTTGATTCTTCTCCCCATCTCCCCGGAATGGGGGAAGAAAGAGGGGGAGGGAGTGAGTGAGTAAAACTGCGTGGGTGGGGGGCTTAAACCATGACAAACCCTTATCCCTTTAAACAATTTTCTAACTCTAGGAATACAACAAAAATAAATTATGTGGCACATTTTGGCATTTCACAGCAGGAAAACATTGGTAGTGTCAAATAACAAGAGAACCTTAGAATATGAAACATGAAACCTAACATTAATGGACATGCATGTTAGTATTGCAGGTTGTATGCTGGAGGCTTTGCAGAGCCTACTATATTCACTATAAATCCTACTGGTGACAGAAAGAGCCTCTTTCCTGTACTGTTGGCATTTCCTTTTCGTCCGCGTGTTTGTATGGGTATTGAACGCATCATTCAAATGTGGACTTCAAGTTACGTGATCAATGAGATGAAATTTTAATACTACCTTTACCTGAAGATGTAGAAGTTAATACTGAGGTTGAAACACTTCTCCACAAGACAGACTCTCATTAACTTTAGTAATTGCTAGCTTCTATATCAAACTCTCAAGTTCAGTTGCAAAAATCATTAGGAGTATTTTATGGGAAAAGGGAACTACTCCAGTGTGAACATGTTTTTGGCTTATGCAACACTTAGGACAATAAAATCTTGATCCTGACTAAAGCCTGTACATGACAATGACACTAGATATAACAACTTCAAATTATACCCAAATATGGATTTTATAACTGGCCTGCAGAAAAGAATGCCAGGGCAGACCTTATGACAATCTTCCAATACTTAAAGGGGGCCTACAAGAAATCTGGAGTACTTTTTACAAGGGCATGTAGCAATTAGAACAAGGGGAACGGTTTTAAACTAAAAGAGGGTAGACTTAGATTAGAAATTGGGAATAAATTGTTCATTATAAGCATGGTGAGACACTGGAACAGGTTGCCCAGGGAAGCTATGGATGCCCAATCCCTTGAAGTGTTGAAGGCCAGGTTGGATGGGGCTTTGAGCAACCTGGTCTAGTGGAAAGTGTTCCTGCTCACAGTAGGGCGCTTGGAACTAGATGATCATTAAGGCCCCTTCCAACCCAAACCATTCCATGATTCTATGAAATATTAGATCAGACACCAGATCTAGAGTTCATTCAAACATTTTTTAGTTGAAATGTGGATCCAAATATTACATCCTGTGTACACTCAAACTCAGAATTTATGAATATAGGAACTTCTGAGTGCTCATCCAGATTTTACTGCAGTTCACTGACTAATTCCCTCTAACAACCTGCCATATATTAGCTTTTTTGATGCTACTGGCGCATAAAAGAGATTGTGAACCAGTATCTTCAACTAGTTGTTACTCCAGTTTTAAAAAGCTATCTGACTTTGCAAGCACCAAATGGTTTACAGTTCACATGAGATGCAATGCTGTTTCATCTTCCCTTAAGTATTCCAGTTCAGTATGTCTCCCTCCATAAAGAGATAAAAAAGACACCATTACTACAGCCTATTCTTTCTTACAAATAATCTTCTTGAAAAGGAATTATGGAGAAAACAGGCTTTGACTGGTTCAGATTTAGTTTGAAAAATATTGTCATTAAATTAGGGCAGAAGCAACTGCTACTGAGGATAATGTTTTGCCAACATGCCGACCTATAATTGTAATGATCTACAGAATAAAAGAAAATGCAAGCAAAGTTTTAACAATATTAGCACAAAATAAGGAACATGGACAACTAAGAGGATTGGCATTTCATCCCTAGAGTCATAAGAATTCAAAATTCCACAAAAATGTCTTTCTGGGGACTGTTAACAATTCTGCTTTACTTTGTACTTAGTTGTTTCTGAGGTGATAAATGTTGGTATCATAAAGTATTTCTTACAGGATACAATGAACAAAGAGGATATAGGATCTGACAGTAAAAAAGCATCTCTAATATTAAAAAGTAAAAAATTACTTCAGATACTGAGAATATACTGTTAAATAGATATTCCAACATAATTTAATTGATCATAAAGAAAATGTAAACTTTTATAACAGTGCAGTTAACAGATGACAAAATCAGAATGTCCATTCTATGGAGGTGTGCATATTAAAAAGTATGTGTACATATATTTGTACTATTAGAACCTCAACCTTTTTCCAAACTTTTATAGCTTTGAACTAGAAAAAGGAAAAAAAAAGGAAATGAAAATCACTTGGCTTCATGGCATTTGTCCTGGTTTTGGGTGGTATAAAGTTAATTTTCTTCCTAGAAGCTCGTACAGCACTGCATTTTGGATTTAATGTGAGAATAATTTTGACAACACACCAATGTTTTAGCTGTTGCTCAGTAGCTCTTACCCTGATCAAGGACTGGTCAGTCTCTCATGCTCTGCCAGTGAGGAGAGGCACAAGAAGTCAGGAGGAAGCGAGACAGGACACCTAACCCAAACTAGCCAAAGTGGTATTCCATAATACAGAACATCATGTTCAGTGTATAAACTGGGAGGAGTTCGCCAGGCAGGGGTAAGCAATTGTATTGTGCATGACTTGTGTTTCTTGGGGTTTACTCTTCTTTCTCTTTTTCCTTTTCTTTACAATTATTATTATTACAATACTTCACTGTATTTCAATTATGAAACTGTTCTTATCTCAGCCCATGGGTTTTACCTTTTTTTCTGATTCTCCTCCCCATCCTGCTGGGGGCAGGGAAGTGAGCAAGCAGTTAAGTGGTACTTAGTTGCTGGTTGTGGTTAAACCATGACAGCACTGAAAGATAAAATTTTTATTCTGACAATTTATCTTGCAACTGAATAGCATAAAATGTCATAGCAAATATATTGAAATGAATAAGTACTCTGAAATGAAAAGTTACAATAGTCTGTCAAAGAAGGCCAGATAGAACATTTACTTAACTGAAATTATTTCACTGTTATTAAAAAAATTGAAATCTAGCTGCTTAATTTTAATAAGGTGTTGTTCCTCAATGAAAACAAAATTATCCCAGAACATTTTATAAGATTTCAGATGTTTTTTTCACGTCTCTGATGCAAATGTGCATTTGACATTAAGAACACAAAATGGAAAAACACGCAAAACTGTTTCATATTGGCCCAGCTTTGCTTCAACAGAAGGAAAGGAGGTGTGAAGAGTAAGTTGACAGTACATTTCACAATCTATATACATGCCTACTGCATTGAGCAGTGTCATAGTAGGAGTGATGGTGAATTTACTTCTACTTCAGACCACAGCCAATTACATTTTTTTTTCCCAATTTTAAAATATAAACCAGAGAACAGTAAGAACACCTAGGATAAGACCCTGCTTGCCACTTCTGTTGTCTGTATAAATTACACATAGAAGAGCAACTCAAATTTATCTTGCCTTTTAAGAACATCCTACCATAAAAATATTTTGCAACTAGCACTGAATTAAATCCATTGTACTTTCCTGTGACACTGATGAAGGAATTGTATGCTATGTTTTCATAACAAACACATCATTAGCGTACATACATTTAAGCTGATTATTTCATTCAGTGCAAGGGACATTAGGGTTAGAATGATACAAAAGCACAAATCACACTTGATGTTTCCCAAATACCAAGCTTTGTGTGATCTAATCAAGATTTCATCAAATGTTTTATTAAACTCAGTCACGCGAGCCTTGCTGAAGCCAGATGATCTCTTATTATCAACTAGCAGTAAATTACATTCATTTTTGAACTGAATTTCAATTAAACCCTTCCTAAAATACTTGGAAGCTAGAAGGGGGTCAGCTTGTAAAAATACAAAATTGCCACTGTGTTTTTCCCTAGAAATTAAACCATGAGCAGAGGAAAGCAGGGTTATAAATGCTACTGATCACAAAAAAAGATGGAGATTATGATACTAACAAAATGTGGCATGATCATTAATGACCAAAAGGAATTATCTTTGATTTATCAGCTAATCCTCATTTGTATTACAAATACTATTACAAATAGAGAGGTGAGGCACTGGAACAGGTTGCGTGAGGAAGCTGTGAATGATCCATCCCTGGCAGTGCTTAAGGCCAGGCTGGACAGAGCCTTGAGCAACCTGATCTAGTGGGAGGTGTCCGTGCCCATAGCAGGGGAGTTAAAAATAGATGATCTTAAGGTCCTTTCTAACCTTAACCATTCTATAATTCTATGATTCGATTAACAAAGGATACCCAGTAGAGAGCAAGGAGCAGCAGAAAGAATCTTACACACATGACCCCAATCTCTTACACCACTCCTTGCTCAAAGGAATTGGGATTAATGCACTGGTAAAAACAAAGCAGCTGATAGAAGAAAGGGGGCAGGAAAAGGAGGTAGGATAGGTGCTCAGCTCAAGCTGAGTGTAGGAAAGGGGGAAAAAAAGTGCTTAATTTTTTATGTCTTCTTTTTTCTCAATTAAATATTAGTGATTAGAAATTTATATTAACTGGCAATGTATTAAACAAAGTGTAAGTACTCTAAGCCAAGACTGCTTTTTCTTCAATGCATCTGTAACTTAAATTATTTCTATGGGAGTTTCACTGTCAATCAAGTGATAAGGTTCATCAAAAGAAGGAAATAAAACTGCATTATGAGCTTGATTATCACTATTACTCCCCCACTGGAAGAAGTCTGATATACAACTAGAGAGATGCTGAGATTGCTGAAGCAGGTCCAGAGAAGGGCAGTGTAGCTGTTTAGGAGCCTAGAGCAGAAGTCTGAGAAGGAATGGCTGAGGGAGCTGGGATTGTTTATCCTGGAGAAGACAAGGTTCAGGGGGGACCTTATTGCTCTCTACATCTACCTGAAAAGAGGATTGAACAAGGAGGTGGCTGACATCTTCTCCCAAGAAACAAATGATAGAACAAGAGGTAATGGCCTCAAGTTGTGCCAGGGAAGGTTTAGACTGGATATTAGGAAAAATTTCTTCACTGAAAGAGTGGTCAGATTTTGGAACAGGCTTCCCAGGGAAGTGAAGGAATCACCATCCCTGGAAGTGTTCAAAAACCATGAAGATGAGGCCCTTACTGACATGGTTTAGTTGTTGGTGTTTTAAAAGTCTGTTGGACTTGATGATCTTAAAGGTCTTTTCCAACCTAGCTGATTCTATGATTCTATTTTTAAAATATATTCTTATGTGAAACTTATGGCCCTGATAATCACAGTAAATGTTGAGGACTGCTTCCTTCTCACTATTTTCTTTACATTTGGTTGCAATTGGTTTACATTTTTGCAGTTGATACAAACTTGGTAGTATACGTTGCTTCTTGTGTATCAAAATGTTTTGTACAAAGCATCATGTAATGCTAGCACTGTATTTAAACACTTCACTGCAAATTGGACACTTAACCTGGACACTTACTTGGAAATTGAGTGTAAGGTATAAAAAAGAAAGAAATGGATGATTTTAAATAATATTATTAATGAGTAACTGATAAGCCACATAGACTTTTCTAGCTGAGTACACTAAGCATTTCAAATAGTGAAAATATAGCAGACATTGACCCTTGCTGCAATATAACAACTTTTAGATTCCATTATATTATACCACTTCCTACACTAGAGATCTTTCTTAGATTGATACCTCAGTAGGTTGAGACCTCAGCTTCTGTAATGATCTAATACAGAAATTGCAGCAAATTGACAGTAAAATGGCAAGGAAATAATCATTAACTATAAAGGAGGTGAGGACCATCCAGTTTCCTTCAATGCTGATTAAAGCAAACTAAATTTTTCAGTGCATTTAGTAATAAAACTTCTTTCTCTTTTAAAACACAAATAGTCTGATTAAACAACCACATGAAGAAAGTGATGCATAATTTACTCTTGGATGAAATTTACATAAGAGTAAAACATCCTGGAACTTCTAGTGCCACAGTTTTGCCTGTATTTTCTTAACAATTACTACTTTCTCAGCAAAGATTGGTGACAGGATCCTAAAACACCAGCGACCAAACCTTCCAAACTTAAAAGGAGGGACCTGGAAGTCCTGAACAAGAATAAGAGTTTTTTGCTGTTTGGAAATGCTCAAAACCTTGAAACATTAGCTGTGAATCTCTTTGTGGATATATAGTATCAGTCTATTACTTGTCTTACTATGGGATATGACTTGAAGATGCTCTCATTTCTCTCTTTAAGAATTTCTCACTATTTTCAACTAAAACATCAGAAGACTAAATGTAGAATAACTTTAAATTGGGGTACTGTAATGAAAATTGTCTGTTTCTTTATGAAAATAAAAATCCAATTCTATACACACCCAATGATCAGAATGGTTTGGGTTGGAAGAGACTTTTTTAAGATCATCTAGTTCAACCCCTTCTCATGGGCAGGGATACATTCCATTAGACCAGGTTGCTCAAAGCTCCCTTGAACTTTGCCAGGGATGGGGGAGACACAGTTTCTCTGGGCTACCTGTTCCAGGGTCTCACCACCCTCATAGTCAAGAATTTCTTCCTTATAGCCAATCTAAATATATCCTTTTTCAGTTTAAAACCATTACACCTTGTTCCATCATTATAGGCCCTCGTACATAGTCTTCCACCATCTTTCCTATAAGCCCCCTTTTAAGTATTAAAAGGCCACAATAAGGTCTTCCCAAGCTTCCTCTTCTCCAGGTTGAACCTAGAAATTACATAGAAAATATCTGTCCTTGTGCGATAGACTGGTTTGAAACATTATTTTCTTCTGGATTTTTGTTGCTGTAAATTTGCTTAAATGTTACTAACGGGAAAAATACTGTCCACATCTTGTCTCTTTTATTCCTTCAGAGATTAAATATAGAAGTCAAGAGGTAACGAGTTAAATCAGTAGGTATAAGTTAGTTTATGGTTCTTCTCAGATGGCAGGAATACTTCTAGATGTTATAATAAAGTCACAAATACTGACTGCAAGCCTGTAGTGATAGGGTGAGTTCTTCAATGATAATTCAACTGATGTGAAAAAGGTAATTCTCCGAGGACAGGTAATTTCTGTATAGTTAAGTGCATTGGTAGTGCTTCCACAGAGATAGAGATGTAAGCAACACAGCTGGAAATGAAGAAAAACGGGCCATTCAGTGTACCTGATACTGAAACGGTGCAAGGGCTCATACCCTGTGTAGGCTCTCAGAACACCTCTGGGTACAAATCTTTTGGAAATAAGTTAAAAAATAAGCCCACTCTCCACAAAGAATTGAAAATTCTTAGATTTTCTATGTTCAGTGGCAGCCAAGTTCAGTTTGCTTTATCATTAGAGGAAAAGGTTTATAGAGCAACTCTCTCCTGAAGGTTGAGACTCAACTGCTACTCAGCACAAGTCCCATGCTATGGGGGCTCCTTTCATTTGTTTTTACCAGCAAATCTGAGCTACAAAGTAAAGATAACACTTCTGGCAAGGGCAGGTGGCTGCAGGTTTCAGATATAAGCTGCTATTTGTGGCTAAGTGAAAAAGAATTAGTTCTGTTTGCTTGACAATATGAGAGTGTCCATGTCTTCTATGTTTCTGAATTCCATACTTTCAGTTTGAATTTGTGAAACATGGGACTGCTTTACAAAATAGAAGTAACCGTTTTTTTCCAGGCACAGCCACATAGGCATATATGTAAGTATATGAATTATTTAACCCAATAAACCCTTTCAGTTCAGCCTAACACAAACTCAATGATAACATTTAAGCTTGAAAACAAGAAGGTGGAGAGATGATTACTCTTTTGAAGAATTAAACACTATTTGTGCATTAGCTTCTTTCAACTGCATGCATAATTATTTAAAGGGTTCAACACTTGCATTTAATATTATGCATTTTTCATCTTATTAGATTGAGGGAAAAGAAAATCAGATTCAGGACAGAATTTTACAGGAAATGCTTCATGATAATTTCATAAAACTAAGAACCAACTAAGTTGGTTCTAGAGCTCCCATTTCTGAAGAGAAGCTTCATTTACGTGAAGTATGGGACCTATCTGAAGTGATTCTGACATGCTCTGAAGTGCTGCAGATGCTCTATGTGCTTCAGTAGATAACATGCAAACAACACTGATTAAGATCATTTCAGTCATTTTGATTCTTTTTCAGTGTTGATTTTCAATATGTTCTAATTCCTTTTGTGATTTATATAACCTTGCCATGATGACGAGACAGTTTCAATCATACCCTTTTTTTGATGCCACAGAAAATTTGACAAGAAAATTGGTAGGTTTTTATAGTTAGTTGCTGTTAACAGAAAAATCTACTTTGAAAGGGTCACTTTGAGATATAAATCTGTGAGGTGTATGAGATCACTGATTTTACTTCATTTAATTGAATCACATATGTGGAAACAGCAAATTAAATCATGATGAGGCCAAGCACCCTGAGGAGTCAGAGAGAAGGATGGTTATTAAGTAAGGAGCAGTTAGGAAGCAATCATGCTGCTCTCTCTTTCCATCCATATGAGGTATTTCAGACTGGCTCTAGAGTAATCTCGTCATACCAGTGGCTGAAGAAACCATCAGCACACTGAAGCAACCTCTGTTTAAGCACTAAGATTAGGTTCCAAGTGAATCTGTTCAGTGAAGACTGGCACACTGAAATGCAGTCTTAAATTTACATCTTTTCTTCTGCACCGTTCTTGGACATGACAAACAAAATTGCTTTTCACTTCTAAACCAAATAAAACATTTTAAGAATGACAAAACTAATGAGTGTGCTATATGTAGGTCTGATCCTGATACCACTGATATCAGCAGGAACTTGGCAATTTAATTTCAGTGGGAAGATCAGATTGATTAATGGATATTAATAAAAATATGCTGCTATTAGTATGGTTAAAAAACAGGCAAGTAATCTGTTTCAGTGATAAATCCTAAGGAAACCTAAGTACTTGGGTGAGTGCTCCATAATTTCAACTCGTGGTATTTATTAAAGTACAATGACATGGGCTTTTTCTTTGTTCAGTCAGAGCAGAAGATTACAGAAATAATTCTGCTGTTTCAAAAGAAAGAACTAGATAAAGAGACACCTTACTTCCACATTAAATTCAACAGGAACTTGTTCTGCGAGTAGATGTACATGTGGAGAAAGCAAAAAGAAAGCAAAAACCTAGTGTTTTATTTGGAAGAAAGACCTAGAAAATAAACAGCATCCTTTTATATAGACAAGAATGTTTTTCCTAATTGATGAAGGAAGTTTTGTCTGAGAAGTCCATCCTTTTTACAGAAAGGCATTCTTTGGATTATCTTAATTGTAGGCACAGTCTTGATCCCAACTTATGATCCCACCCACTTCAGGAGCCAAGCTTACAATTTTGCTTCCAAATACGACCCAAGCAAAAGGTCACAAAAATACGTCCTAGATGTGTTGATACTCTCTGACATACATTGGCTGCCTAATCTTCTTTCAACAGAGCTAAACGGTTCATAACTCTGGTTTACCTGGGTACTTAAGTACAGAGACAATTGCATTGCGAAAGCTTCACAGTGCAGACAGGCTATACCATGATATCTGGCTGAGAGAGTCTTGGAAATTAGTTTGTGGAAGATAGGGAGATTTTGCCTTTACTGGAGTAATTTAAATCTTCAGAAAAGTAACAAAGTCTATGATTTTTATTTTTTTTTTATGTGTTTCAGTTCCATTTACTGGAAAGTGGTGATAGCCTTGATATTTTGTAGTATTTTTTTATTTGGTATTTTCAGCTGCATGAAAGTTTATCTTACAACATGTATTTTGTCACATCACACTCTTTGAATTTGAAATTCAGCAGAAAGATCCACA
This sequence comes from Myiopsitta monachus, assembly GCA_017639245.1. NCBI lineage: Eukaryota > Metazoa > Chordata > Aves > Psittaciformes > Psittacidae > Myiopsitta > Myiopsitta monachus. The sequence continues at coordinate 7,294,297 of CM029919.1, forward strand.
GTGGACTGTGCTTCCTCCTACCCCAGCCACCTAATTCCTAAAGCACATAAACACTTGTCTCTTTGTGGCTCTTGCATCTTTTAGAACCTCATATTTACTTGCTGATGAGTTCAAAGCCAAGAGATGCTACTTGTCTGAGCTAGATCCTCAGTAGTTTCGAATAAACGTTTGAGCCAGGATATTTGTATCAAACACACTAACTGATGATCTGGCCTATAGCTGGTGAACATTACACTACACATAATTAACACCATTCAGAAGAGCCCCTACATACTTGATTTTTCTAGATAATTTTAAAATAGGATGAGTAAAGCTGAATATAATGGGACTAACACTGCTGTAAAACTGATGGCAGAAGGTTACAGGAATATGAATTGTTATTTCCCTTCATTTGACCCATCTTTTTCCATTTCATCAGGCACTACAGGAAAGAGGCACAGGACATGGTAACACCAATGTCCCATGCCAACAGTCTGGAGAGCTGCCTAAGCTGGCTAAGGTTTAATGACATCTGCTATACTTAAGGATGCACTTCAGCAGCAGCAGGAGGGAATTGCCATATCGTTCCCTATTTGAGAGTGAAGAAATCTGTGACAAAATTTCTAAGGTTGGAATTATGATGACTGGAAATGTGTGTGTGAGCACTGAAACTGAAATATAAACCAAGAGTGTTGATAACACAGGACATTGTTTCCAGAACACCATTCCCAGCAGAAAATTAAGAAATGTATTATGTCAGGACTAAAAGGCTTCCACTTCGAAACAATCAAAGCACAGATGACTGTCAGCAAAGACCATGAAGATGGCGGCAAGATTATCAGTCTATCACATATACCAGTTTTCCTGTTATCTGCTCAGGACAGCAAACTGCAAACATGTATTTCAAGCATATATGACTTAAAAGGAAAAAAAGACCCAGACAGCAGGCAATCAATGTGGCCTAAGTCTATGGAGACTGAAGTAAGAAAGATTCTGAGTCAAATTACAACCCTAACAGCTGATAACTACTAAAGGTTATAAAATATCTGGTTTGTCATTGCCAGTCAAGAGGACCCAGTGCTGTTGTGAGGACTCAACAGCCAAGTCTCTTCTGTGGTCACACAGACGTGACCTCTGGCCAGGCCAGCTGGACGCACACATCCTGTTGCTTGCAAAAATGTGAATGCATAAAATTACCTTGCATAAGGGCTTTGTAAAGAAGGATCACCTTCCCCTTCCATAAGGTCTTTAGCTTTATAGTAGTAGTTTCATAGAATCATAGAATCAACTAGGCTGGAAAAGACCTTTAAGACCATTAAGCCCAACTGTTACCCCAGGACTACCAAGATCACCACTAAATCATGTTACTAAGGCACACTTATCTCCCCTCATGTCTCCCCCTCATGATCTGCAGTCACAACCACCCTTCACATGCCCTCCCCCCCCCGTAGTGGCCCCACATTATATAGCTGCTGCCCCTACACGTCATGGCCACCCCTCATCTCCCCTTAAGATCTCCCCTCATAGCTGCCCCTTATGGCCCATGACTGCCCCTACTATTACCTCATGATCTCCCCTCACAACCGCCTCATCACCCTCTTCATGATCTTCCCTCATGGCTGCCCATGCCCTCACCATACGATCTCCCCTCACAACTGCCCCATCACCCCTTTCATGATCTTCCCTCACGGCTGCCCATGCTCTTCCCTTACGATCTTCCCTCATGGTTGCCCCACATGGCCACCTCTCCTGACCCCTCACAATCCCTGCTCTTGACCTCCCCACCTCTCCCCTTACGATTTCCCCACATGGCTGCCCCTCCTTTCCTCTCACAATCCCCCCTCATGACTGTCCCACCTCTTCTGTCATGATCTTCCCTTACTGGCTGCCTCTTCCGTCCCCTCATGATCTCCACTCATGGTTGCCTCTGCTCTCCCCTCGCGATCTCCTCTCACCCTGCTGTTCTGCTAACAGACAGGGTACTCCACAAAGTGACCACACACTAGCTGCATAATATGCAGAGTTTATTAAGCACACTAAAGCAAATAAGCACACTAAATGCAAGCACACTAATGTGAATTAGGCAAATATCTCTATATATAGTGAATAAGTACAATAAGGCAAATCAGATACAGGTGTATAAGTAAAGTATCAAAGAAAGTTAGCAGTGCACTAGATCATTACTGTAGAGCAAGAACAGAGATTAAGAAGAAATACATCACCAGTTACTGCTGAATCATAATCCAGGCCCACACTTCCAGCTGGGAAGCCCCGTTGCAAGCTGATGCCAGGAGTCTCAGGTAATTGGGAAAATTCCTATGAGGTGCATACACCCATAGGTGAGGCTTCTCACAAGGCCACAAGACTTTATACCCTTATCAAAACAGCTGGCTTTATGCCAGATCTCTAATTGTTTACTCATGGGATCATGCAGTTTCTCCTGATCTCACCGTTGTCCACTCTAACAGTGCTGGCCAGGCACCCCAGCGGAGCCAAGTATGAAGGTCATAGAACAGCTGCACACCTATGTTTTCCTGCCTCTTTCTGACAAACAGTCACAATGAACACAAACATATATACTCTGCCAAATACACTGTGGCAAACAACATCCTTTGTTAGGGTTCTCAGTCATGAAAGTGAATCAGCTCCCAGCTAGGTTCCCATCCATTACACCCTCCTGGCCACCCCTCTTCCCCTCCCACTGACCAATGGATGTGATTGCCAACAAAGCCAACAGCATCCTGGCCTGTATCAGAAACAATGTGGCCAGCAGGGCCAGGGTAGTGATCACCCTCCTGTATTCATCACTGATGAGACTGCACCTCAAATACTGTGCTCAGCTCTGGGTCCCTTACTACAAGAAACACATTGAGGTGCTAGAGTCAGTCCAGAGAAGGGCAACAGAGCTGGTGAAGGGTCTGGAGCACAAGTCTTATGAGGAGTGGCTGAGGGATCTGGGGTTGTTTAGCCTGGAGAAAAGGAGGCTGAGGGGGGAACCCTACTGCTCTCTACAACTACCTGAAAGGAGGTTGTAGTGAGGTGGGTGTCAGTCTCTCTCAAGTAGCAATCAATAGGACAGGAGGAAATGACCTCATGTTGTGCCTGGGGAGGTTTAGATTGGATATTAGAGGAAATTTCTTCACCAAACCAGTTGTCAAACATTGAAAGAGGCTGCCGAGGGAAGTGGTTGAGTCACCATCCCTGGAGGTGCGTGTAGATGTGGTGCTTAGGGATATGGTTTACAGGTGGACTTGGCAGTGTTAGGTGAGCGGTTGGACTCAATAATTTTAAGGGTCTTTTCCAACCTAAATGGTTATGTTACTTTTATTACAGCGCAATCCTGCAGGAACTTTATGAACGTGCTTGTTGTGAAAATCATCTTGGTGCCAAATTTATGTACAGTCCTGCCAAACAAACCACAGTCAAACCAGTTAATTGGAGTCACAAGATCTTCCCCTAACACACTAAAAAAAAAAAAAAAAGCCTCTTATGGCTCAGAAATAAATGATTGCATGGAGCATTCTCCCCAGTCTCCATTTTCTTTGTCCAAACAGCAAGGCTCCTAAACGGCGAGGTATTTCAGAAGCGCTGCTTCCTTCCACTTGCATGCATTGGCGAAACCTTAGCATACTTAATGCTATTTAGTACTCATTAACTATGCTAAAACACTGAAGTCAATCAAAAGTTAATATTTATTTTCTTTGGTTAATTTAAAAAAAAAAAAAAAGTGCACCCACATGCAGAGGAAGTTGAACCAGAAGATGCACTCAGAGCACACTTCATGTTCTCCAGCTGTTAATGGGCACTTATTTAATGTAACAAACTGCAGCTAGTTTGAAGTAAAAATCATGCATACTATAGCCATTGGTACTCTGGCACAAGGTGTACCTATCTCTAACAGGTACCATTACTACTTAACGAAGACAGAGCCAAACAGCCTTTTCTTTTTCTGACAGGACAGACAACATCTAGATGTGTTCTGGTTTCTCCACTTTGACTACTTTTCCCTCAGCTTCATGCTTGTACACAGTAAAATTCACTCTTACAGGTTCTCACCAATTTCCTGCCATGAAAACCCCACTGCATCAATAGCCTGGTACTGGAAAACCTTACTCAGCCAAAGCATTGACAGCTTTCCATCGGGTGCAGGGGCCGGGTGAGGACACACCATCAAGGCAGCCTCTCCAAGTCTCATCTTCAGGAAGGGCTCAGCCCAGCTCCCTGTACTCAAAGCTGGCTCTCGCGCAGGGCTCAAGCACACCCCTTATGCACATTATCAGACTTTTAAATTGATAACACGGCATATAGGCTGCACAGCCTCTTAGTGTTTTCCTGTGTAAGGCCATATACAATTATTAGAAACTGACAGGTTTTTGGGGAGAGATTGGAATTATGTTTTGACTTGAATTCATTTCCTTTTTAAATTATGTAAAAAAAAAAAAAAAGAAAATAAAGAAAAAACAAAACAAAACAACAAAACCCAACAACAAAAAAACTGAAGTGATTTTCCTTTTTTTTTTTTCCAACAGAAAACGAAAACCATATTTGCTCCTAAGACAAAAAGCCACCATCTCCTTCCCCCCCCCCCCCCCCAATCCACTCTTTGAAGAACGAAAGCAATGTTTTCCAATACACTGCCTTTGTAACTGCAAGGCTCCTGCCTCCGCCACTTTCTTTCCACTTGAAACAGAGTTAGTGTCTTTATGAAGCCATCTCTGCCCAAACGCCCAGGCTCGCCGACGAGCACTCCCCCTCTCCTGCTACCCCCGCCATAGGGCTGTACAGGACTCACCCGCTGCCCAGTGAGGTGGGAAGGCATGAGCCGCCCGCCTGCCAGGGGTACCCTGACCGGGCAGGTGGTCGCCCTGGGGGGTGGCAATGGTTGTACACAGCAGGGAGCAAACGAAGAGCGCTGGCAGAGAGGCGCCTGCGGCGAGCGCCGAGAGGCCGCACACGCGGCGCCCGATAGAGAGGGACACGATTGGAGCCGCGCTCTCAGGAGGAGGCTCCGCGTTGCGGGACGGCGCCCCTAGGCGGCTGCGGCCGGCGCCGGGGCAGAGGAGAGGGAGGACGCAGACACTGGCGGAGGGCGAGGACCGAGCTCCAGACAGGCACCTCCCGCCCTCGCCTTACCGGAGGAGTTAGGGGAAAGGAAGCGTAACCTGGGGCAGGGACGAGGGGAAGTGTACGACGAGGTGTTTGGCGTTGAGCCTTAGGAAGGGGGAAAAAAGGCGTTTCCCTCAATACCGGAGTCCGGGATTTAAAAGTTTCTGTTAATCGGCAGCAAATTAAAGCGATGGAAGATCTGAAGTCGAGGAAGTTTGCCTGCGGCAGTAACCGATGGAGAACGGGAGTGCTGCAAGCCGTAGGCTGGGACTGAGTATGGAACGCGGCAGCACCAGCCCGGTGGTCGGGTATGAAGCGCTTCCGTGGGGTGCCCGGGGCTCACCATGCGCTGCCGGCCGCGTTCAGCCGTGGCCGCTCAGCAGAGCCAGGTCGCGGGGTGCAGGCCAGCTTACAGCCTTCATTAGAGCTACGCGCCGCTGACGGAGGCGGCAGCTATCGCTCGGCGGGGCCCAGGGTATCGCCCAACAGCTGCAGACGCGGCCCCAGCGGCGGGGGAATGGGCGGCGAGCTGGGAGTGACCGCCCTGGCGGAGGAAGCCGCCCCCCGGTTGCAGAACGCGAAGTCTGGTCGCAAAGGCTGTGTTCGAGCTCCTGTAAGCGTCTGGGGCTCGCGTCTTGTAGGGAGAAGCGGGGAGGTTTGTGAGTGGTGCTTGTTCAAACTGTGGCGACATAGAGCGCCACAGGATAGTTTCCAGAGACAATGGATGGAGATGTACTTAGTGTGCTCGCGCATTGTAACAATTTAATCTCTGTTGTCTAAAGAGGAATGGCTGACTTTGACTTTGCAATTCATGTATATTAAAGTTGTGATTATGCTAAAAGTACAGTTTATAAAGAGATATGTATTCAAACAGGAACGTGAAGAGCTGGTTTCAAGAGAAAATGGAGGAGAAAGTAGAGGAGACTTGTGGAAAGTGGCATGCTTGGAGATGCAGCTGGAGAAGTGCTTCCTGCCAGAGGTATGGCTCTGAGGGACTGTGGCCTTTGAGTGAGTTGCCCGCAGTAGGGCACAGACAACAGGCAGGCCCACAAGGCTGTGACTGAGACAACTCTTGCTGGAACAGAGGAGCAGTAAGAAACCAGTAGCCATGGAAAAAAAGACGAATAAGCAAGGACTGGCAAAAGTAAACTACTAGACAGCATCCATAGCATTCTCCACTGTGCACTGCTAAAATAATGAAAGCCAGGGCTAGGAGAGGAGAGAGGAGAGATAGATGTTGGGATAGGTTGAGCCTGGGGAAGGGCCAATGGGGAAGGTGTTACCCTAAGTGTTTGTGTAATTGTTTGAAGGGAAAATATTAAGGCAATCAAGAATTCAAAGCTTATATTAATTGGCAGTAGATCAAATTAAGTGAACCTCCCTGAGTGAAGACTGTTGACTGCAGTGCTGTATCAGGCAAAGAGTAAGGACAAACTATCTTCCCTCTTCTTGCCTGCTTTCCTAGTGGTGTCTGATACAATCTTGTCAAATTTTATGTCTCTCAAATAAAACAATAAAATTCACAACACTCTTCCAGGCAAGTAACCAGTAGTCATCACTATGATTTCCCCAATGAAAAAATGAGACCCTCTCAATCCAAAAAATTGCTTTTAGAATAAAATATGCCTTTCTATCAGGAAATGTTTATTTTATGAAGTAATCGGCTATCTCTTTTGTGTTCAAGACAGTGACTTAATTCTCACAATTTTAGTATGTATTTTGAAAATGATTTTACTTACTTTTTATCTCTGATTTTTTTTTTTCCTGGGGAAAAAAAATAATCTAGTTTGTGTTGAAGACTTCCTTATATTTAGCAGAACTTGTTTTTCCTTGTACTCAGGTGAATCGATAGAAGAGTTACCAAAGTGAACTCTATTGTACTAAGGTGAATCGATAGAAGAGTTGCCAAGTGAATATAAAATACCCTCACAGGCCTACTTTAGGAATAGCGTACACTCATCTGCTAATGATAGTTCTTGAGGAGAAAGCCTTTCCTGTGAATATAGTCAGAAGAATCAACTTTATATACTTTGTGTCCTGCAGAATTCTGTTTCTTATGTGTCTTCTGAATACCATGTCTAGTTCTGTGGCAGAAACATATTTATCTTCTTCTCAGTACTGCCAAGCCAGAATAGCTGCAGATGGGCAAGCTGTGTTCTGTTTTGTCTTGTCCATCATCATCATAATTTCCAGATTAATTCTCACTTGAGTCTTTCCCACTAGAGTTTGTATTTTAAGCAGAAACAAAAAATGCTTGATCTGGAAATCTTGTCTTCTGATCTGGAAACTGTAAGTCTGAACAGTCATTCCTGGGCTAGGAAAATTACTGAATGTGCTGTGCTTCTAGCTAAAGAGTCAGAAGGGGCTGTATAGAGAAGCACAGAGGCTGTATCTCATACAATTTTGTGTACAGGGAGAGTATATGAAGCTACACACTTCAGATGATTTTTCATTGTCTTGGCTCAACTGAGGGAAATAGGTGACACAAGGGGTTGAATGTTGTGAACCATAGGAATAAATGAACATTTTCCAAATGCTATTTTGGGTATATTCAAGTAATTAACTTGTATGTCTTTGATGCTCAGCTGCCTTGTCCACATTCCTCTTCCTGAATTAGATTATGCCTTACTAAGTACAGCTTCAATGTTGGCACCAGAAAGGCACATATTAGCAATGCTTATGTTCTACTCTATCTGCAGTTTTGTGAACTGTCACTGGTGTAAGGTAGTCTGCTTCTTTACAGGAAGAACATGTATTTTTTCTTTTGACTTTGTTATAATGAAATGGCATTGCATTAAATCAGACTGGGAAGAAGAATGGCCTTTGATGTCCTACGAAGAAAAAATATCAAAGTGTGTTTTTATGGCTAGCCAGTAACATTAGTATTATAGAAGCTACAGTAATTAGGCAGAATAAAACTGATATACGCACTGAAAATGGAATTTATGCCTCAGGCTCTAGTATTCCTAACAGAACTGAAGGGTGGTATTTTCAAAACACTTATTCCCCAGAGTTTCTCTGGACTTACCTTTATATGTAAGTAAGTGGTCTGCTGATTTCTTATTATAAAATGTATAAAAAATGTACATTTGCTATTGACAACCTGGACTGTTGTTAAGTACGAAGTGTTCCTTGACTCACTGACATTGTAATCTTAATAATAGATTCAGCAGTGTGGGCTGAGCTATCTTGTCTTTAGAGAGCCAAAAATATGTATTATGGGTGTGCTAAGTGAATGAGTATCACAATGTCCGCACTCCTGAATAGACAAAATTTCTGTTTCATATCCATGCCACTTAACACAGTACTGAAGACTTGACTGTCTTTTTTTTTTTAAAAATGTTAACTTGAGCAAATGGAGTAATTTCTGCAACTTAAGTTAAAATAGTAACTCAACGATTGATTTTAAGTGGAGGATGTCAAAAAGATGAAGAAGAAAGAGACGTTTAAGGGTTACTAGATTATAGTTGAGAAAGCCTGGGGGGGAGGTCTGCGTGTAAGCAAGGTAACTCACTGAGAAAAAGAATTTGTGTGGCTTCTTACTCTTAATTTCTTTGTACAGTAAGTGAAGGTTAACATCATGAAGTCTGTTGCTTACCAGGTTCTATACGGTCACTCTTGCTGTGTCCTTGGATAAGGAGATGTACTTGAGATGGAGCCTGTTTATGTAACAATGAGGATTATATCAGCAGAGTACTTGGCATTGTAATATTATACCTTTTAGCTCTCCAGCCAGGCATTGCTTAGGGATTGACTTCCTGTGGGTGTTCTGCAAAGCACACTCTTTTTAGCAACCTTTTGGGTGGAAGCTTTTGCTGTTTTGTAAGAAGAGTAAAGCTGAGGTGGTTAATTGTACCAGTTGTGCTATCTAGATTAATATGAGGTGGTGTAAGGGGGAGTGTGGAGGAGGAGAAAAGATGATTAATTCTGTTTTGGAATAAATTCTTTATTAATATTGAAGTAAAAGTTACAGACTGATTAAAAGTAATACCTGGGTGGAAATGTGAAAGAGAATGAGAGAGAATTAATTAAAGCCTGAAGAAAAAAAAAATCTTGATGAAAAATGGTAGATAAGAATGCAACATGCTTAAAACTTCCTAAATGCTCACCTGAGTCAGACACATCATCTCAACAGAGCTGAAGGTTGGTGCATGAACACAGAGTCAGTATAATATTTTTCAGCTCAACAAATCAAGTGAGTGTTAAATGAAGTAAGCTTAAGCAATTTAATCTTAGATGACAATATGCAAATTCTATAGAGTATGTAGTAAGGATCTTTCTTTTTCTATTCAGGATCTGGATAGTATCTATATAGTCCCTGAGCAGGTATCTCATTGTATCTGTGGTCACAGACCTGTATCCGCACTTTACCTGTATGACTGACAAGCTACAGCAGACAAACATGAAATAGAAGTATTTTGCATTTTTGAAAAAGCAATAGCAGATTTCAATGCATATTAAAGAATAAATCAACTCAAATACACCTAATCCTTTCTTACTCAGAAGAAAAGCAGGACAGTTGTATTTACCTTGCAACATACTGTGTGCTTCTCTTATAATGAGAAATTCATTCCAGTTCCAATTCTGAAGTATTATTTGTATAATCCCTAAAAAAATTATTTCCACTCAGAATGAAAACTTACATAGATCTTCCAAGCTTATCAAAATGTTATTCAGGCTGTCACTGTGCTGTACTGTTTTCTACCTCTTGGGTTCTGGCCTCTTTGCTGAGTAGATCAGAACAGCATCAATCTTTCAGTTTTTAATTTGAATCACAAACTGTATGATATCCATTTAAATTCTGATAAAACAATGGTTTGTATATGCAGTTGAGAAATTCTGTATAATTAAAATTCCTAACTCCACAGAGTTGTACATTCAAGAATCTGAGTGTTCCTTTCGTGGCACAAGATATTCAGTGTTATCTCAGGAGTTTAGCTAATGAGCTTTTACCAAACAAACCACAATGCATAAAACAGGAGTAAAAATTAGGGGCTACTCAAAAGATATGCTTTAACATTCCATTTAATCAAAACTGATTAAAACTATCATTCATAGAATATTTAAATTTTATACATTTTTGAAAAGAGGAAATAAAAATCATAGAATCATAGAATAGTTAGGGTTGGAAAGGACCTTAAGATCATCTAGTTTCAACCTCCCTGCCATGGTCAGGGACACCTCACACTAAACCATGCCACCCAAGACTCCGTCCAACCCGGCCTTGAACACTGCCAGCGATGGAGCATTCACAACTTCTCTGGGCAACCCATTCCAGTGCCTCACCACCCTTACATGAAAGAATTTCTTCCTCATATCCAACCTAAACTTCCCCTGTGGAACTTTGAACCCATTACCCCTTTTCCTATCACTACAGTCCCTCATGAAGAGTCCCTCCCCAGCATCCCTATAGGCCCCCTTCAGATACTGGAAGGCTGAACAGCCCAAACTTTCTCAGCCTATCTTCATACGGGAGGTGCTCCAGTCCCCTGATCATTCTCGTGGCCCTCCTCTGGACTTGTTCCAACAGTTCCTTGTCCTTTTCATGTTGAGGACACCAGAATTGTATGCGATGCTCCAAATGAGGATTACAAGAGCAGAATAGAGGGGCAGGATCATCTCCCTCGACCTGCTGGTCACTGTCCTTTTGATGCAGCCCAGAGTACAGTTGGCTTTCTGGGCTGCAAGCGCACACTGCTGGCTCATGTTCATTTTTTCATTGACCAACAGCCCCAAGTCCTTCTCTGCAGGACTGCTCTGAATCTCTTCTCTGCCCAACCTGGAGCTGTGCCTGGGATTCTTTGATTTTTTTTTATAAGCCAATGTTTACATTTTTATTTCAAATTGATTTTCCACTTGGAAATACGTATTTTTTAATTAAAAAGATGTACAGAAGAATTTGTGCAGGAAGAAAGTAATACTGAGCAACAGTAATTCAGGAAGTCATGGCTTTAGGTCAGACTAAACTGAAGTGAAATGTTCTTGCCTGTTCCTTTTTCTGTAGTGCAAACTTGGTATAAAATCTAGTGTTCTGAAAATACGGTTCTAGTGAAAAGTTTAGTAAAAAAGTTGGGGGTGTTTAAGAGAAAAAAGATTTGAGATAAAAGTTTCAAATAAGTTTCATTCTACCTGACAGTTTCTATCCGAAGGTTTGATACCTAGCCTTAGCTAGTCATTGGCGTTGCCTCCAGAGTCCATGAAACTGGAGAACGTCCATCAGATGACTCATCTCCATCCTGGAGTCTAGCAGTTAGCTATAGTGAAGGTTTAGTTATGTTTCCCTTTCTCCATCTTCAAGGGAGCAGCATTATGTTTTGCCAAGTCAACTATTCATTGACTTTTAGTTACAGTTTTGCTTTTTTGGATCCTGAAGCAGCTCACTGTGCCTGGTGCTAAGGAAGGCAAATGATGGCAGCTTCTTGCCAGGGATGGGATGGAATGTGAAGCCAGGCAGTCATAATTAGGTCAGCTTAGCCATCCATACTCATGGAGGTGTAGCCTTATTTACTTTCTTAGGATCAGCTGAGAGTGTCTCCATATACTAGAGAGAGTGCCTTTGAAACTATCTGAGATTATACACTTAGTTTTCATCTGACTGAAGTTAATTCTTTATTCCAGCTATCTCTGCTGTTCAGGTGACTATTTTGGATTGTTTGACTTACAAAAAAGTTTAACTTGATGTGGCATTGTGTGTTATTTTCAGTGTCCTTTGATACAGTATTGTATATTATTGCTAGTATTCTGGGATAATTTTACAAGAACCCAAGACCCTGTCAGGGCCATGAGGGCACATGGTCTGGACAGAGTCCTCTGGACCTTCTCTACCACACTCCCTCCAGCCCAGGACTTCATTTCAGCCCAGCCTCAGTCCCTGCCCTACTGATGCTGCAAGCAGTGCTGGTTGCTAGATCTACCACAGCCATGCTCTGCCTGGTGGCTATGATCTGAGGCTGGTGTCTTACCCTGGCCTTATGCTGTCACTGTTCCTGCAGCCCCTCCTAGCTGTCATGGAGCTCAGTCTGACCCTGACTGCCCTCTCTGGGTCTGATCTTGACGCATTTCAGGAGGCAGCGATGTGGTCTAGCCACTGGCCTGCCAGATTTGCTATCTGTCCTGGCTCCATATTCTCCAAGAAACAGTCGGCTCACACTGCTCCCTGACAAAATTGCTGGATCCCTTTTAGCACAGTTTATCAGAAACTGATTTACTTTGATGTTTGGAAAATATCATAGGAACTGCTTAGAAGTAACCTGGGAATTCTAAATACGTAAACTGTAAATGCAAATTTGTATGAGTAAACATCCAAATTCTAAAATAAAGTTAATAAGTTACAGAGCTAAGTCTCAATTATTATCAAGATGTAGGATTAGCATGCAATTTACATTTGCATGATCTGTAGCTATCTATTGTAGTGACTTGATTTTGAACATTAACATGGAAAATTGAAATTTTCCCATTTCATATAATTGTACAAGGAGAATTGGGTCTGGATTATGCTCAAAATTAGCACTAGTTTTCTAACTGCTATACCCACAAGGTCTCAATTACTGTGTTTCAGTCCACATATAAAAGAGACTATCTATAATCAGTATTTCAGGTTGAAGCCCTAACAAGCGTACAGGAGTATCAGCATTGTGGGAATTTCTCACCTGTTTCAGTAGTTTCAGAAATTCTCTAGTTAGTCTTAAACATACATGCAGGTACTTTTGAGTTATTTTTGTAAACAACCAATAATGTATCAGTCTGACAATAACAGTTTTTAACAATTGTGTATTTCAAAATTGGAGTTTATCACTGCTCTCACTCCTGTTTTTTCAATTCAACAGCCATTAAAAAAAAAAGACAGTATCTTGCGGAATTTTAAGAAAAGAGATTATAAAGCCAAACATTTCTATTCTTTCATGTTGCCTCTTTTTTCCTTTAGCTCATAACTAATTCTAGGACTCCAAATGCATCTGAAACATATTATTCATCTTCTCAGGTCAATATTTAGACAGAGGAACTTCAAAACAGTGCCAGTGATTATGTTGCCAAGCGCTTGAATTTTTCATTGAGTTACTTGTTTTGGAAGAATCTATGATATGAAGACATATACTCAGAAACTCTGTAACATTCATTAGATATGTACTCATGGAGGAGAATAGTATTCCATTCTCTGGAAGTTTCTTACACAAATCTACAGTGCAAGGAAATCAAACATCATTATTCATCTAATTCCATCAGTTTGGGAATTTTTTATTATACCCAACAGTAATCATTAGTTGCAATGCTTTCTAGTCAACAAATAATTTTCTAAGTTAAAAATGCTAATAAATGTGGTTAACAGCATAAAACAGAGTTAAATTATGAGCCTCGGAATTACAGATGTTCTCATTTGCACTTAGCCTTTGCAGTTGCTAACCACACTAAATTTAACAATAACGAACCACACTGCACTCAACATGTCTTTCAGAAATGATTTTACAGACTGACACTGAGAAAATATTTACCCCAGTACAGACAAGAGTAAATGAGCACTGGTCTAAGAAACAGGGAGCCAGAAAATGTTCATATTCTTCATTGTAGGGAAAATGTCATCCTATCAAATAAAACAGCTTCTGGGTCATATGGGTCATAGCAAAGTACTTGTAATAAGTTTATCATAAAGGCAATTCTTAGTTAAAAAATACCTTTTTTTTTTTTTTTTTTGAAAACTGGGTGTTATTTAAGTATCATAATGGTTCACAATGTGTCAGAATAAAACTTAACAGTCTGTATAATAGAAATATATTCTTCATGGACAATTCATGAAATTTTGGATAATTTCATTTTTCATCTTGATTTGGAAAAAAAGAAAATGAAATCTCAAGCAGCAGGAAAGCATTTCCTACACACTTGTACTGGGAAATGTCTAATGGTCCAGGAGAAAAAGTGCTGCTGGAACCTACGCCATCAGCAAGGACAGTGCTAGTACAGTGTTAAATTGGGCAAATCCACCTTGTTGTGTCAGCTGCAGTTACTACTCAGAATGGGGGACCCTCTCTCTCGATCAATAGCTGCTGCAAGAAAGGTGGGAGAAGACAATAGGAAAATTATTTATTGACTGGTGCCTCTGTGACGGGTACATTCTTGTTGCACAAGGAGCTTGTTCTCTAGCTGTGAACATCCAGTATTGCTTTTGTCTCTTTTGTCTAAAGGTAAATTTGAATTAGCCATCCTTGATGAGAAGGAAATTAGCCCTGATCCATATTTTCAAATTCTGCTGATCCTACAGCAAAATATTCTACAAATATCTGCAGCATATAGTAATGCTGATAAAAGCTAGTGGATGCTTATACAAAATAGGGTATTAATTACATAAGTGGAAGTGCATTGGAGAAATATATGCCTCCAAGAAATCAAACCACAGGTTAGAAACTTGAAGTTAGATGACTTTGTGAACAGGTCTAATACCAATGAAAGATAGCCAAGCATTCAGTTTTGCCTTTATTTATCAAAAAGCAGGGATTGTGAGTATGTGGGGGATTTCTGAGTCTTCCAATTGTTACTTGAATTTGCTGGTCCTTTGAGGAAGAAATCGTTGGAGTAAGGAATTCATAGACTCATAGAATTACTGCTTTGTTGTCTGATTAATGCCTGTTGATCTTTTCTTAAAATGTGCTAAAAATTCAGAGGTGGTGCATTTAACCCAGGGATTCATTAACACTAATTTATCAGTGGCACATGTCCAGTTTGACCTGAAATCAGCCAAATCAAAATCCATTAGGTTTATGAGAAGCTGGAAAAGCATTGTTTCAACCGGGCTTTCCAATTATAAGATATAATTGCATTAAATATTGGACAAAACCTTGTATTTCAGGAGAAAAAAATTATGTCCAATAAGAGCTTCTTTATACTTTTTTTATTCATTTTGTGAACATTTGCATTGTGACTTTTTCACGGATGATTTGAAACCTTGGAGATTTGTTTTCACTTTTCCCCATTTGTTCCCTCTTTTCTTATTTCAGTGAATCTTGAATAAATTTGCTACTTTTTCTCTTTATTCTATTTTTTTTCCCTTCTTAATATGTTTACAAAAGTACACAGTGGCTCCTGCTGCTACTAGTCTTTGCTCTAAGTGCTGCCTTCACTATAAGTAACATCAAAATGTTTGCCTTAAATTTTAATACATATTTTTTTTTAAAGGCAACAGAACAGGACTTTGATCTTAAAGAGCTTTGGTAAGGGCAAGAAGGAGGTTTTGTATTTCAGTAGTATCCTAATGAAAACAATGTTATGGAAACAAGGAAAAGTTCTCTTGGACTAATTTTCTCCTTTGTTCCTGTATTGCATACTGTGTTTTATGTTGCCATTAGTACTGCTTTTCTGATAAAGAAAAATGAACACTGTCACAGAAAATGCCTCCATCTTGGTTTTCCTTTTGCCAAATCTTAGCGTGCTTTAAAGCACATTTTTTTGTTTATGTGTGTTTTCGGTTTTTTCTCTGATATAGTTCAAGTTGTCTGTTTAGATGGACTTCCCTCAGTTTTCTCGACATAACCAAATAGGTCTCCTGTTCAGAAGTTAATTTCTTAAGTTCATCTTGCTAACCCATCTATAAAGACTTTCATCCTGATTGTGCCTATTCTTGTCCAGTGGTTATATTCTTTCATTGTTTAAAAGCTGCCACTTCCTCATCCGGCATTTTACTTCGAATAACATGAAAATTGCTACAGCAGCAGCAGCATTTTTGCTGCTCCTTTCTGAATTCCTTTCAACTTACCCATACACTCCTAAGAATGGAGTACCAAAGTCTGTGTACAGTATTTTAGGTGCAATTTTCTGTTCACACTCTAAAGAGGGACTTATTAAGTCTTTGTCATGATATCATCTTTCCCTTCAAACAGTTCCCAAATCATAGTAACTTTTTCTTGTTTCAAATTTGCTTTATAAACACATATCTAATTTACTGTCCATTGTCACTTGTCCTTTAATCAGTGTTCGTTTCTAGATTACTATCTCATAGAATTTTATTCCATTTTATTTATATCCTAGATAAATAGTTCACATGAGAAAGCCAGCTGCATCTCCATCCTGATATTTTCTCTCTATATTTACCTGGTTTATAGTAATGAATTTTTGAGCTCTCTTAACTGTCTGAGAATCTATGAATTTAGTATCATCTTCAAATTTAATTACCATTGCGGCTTGCCCCAGCCTTAAATCATTGAATAGCACGTTTGAATAAGAGTAGGTGTAACAGTGATCTTTGTAACACACCATTGCACGCTTCAGTACGTTGTATCCTGCTACAGTTTTGAACTTCATTATCTTTTCTTTTGTCCTTCACTACATTTTCATTTCCCATTTACTTAAAGCCAAGAGCATTGCCATTAATTTGGCATGATGCTGCATAAAACCAACACTTGTATGTTTGGGACTTGCGTCACGTTTTTTTAATCCACTCATTTTATAAGCACATATAAAATAATCTCTATATTCATTGGATATAAGCCTCCTGCTAAGCAAGTCTCGTGACTCTAATCTCCTCAATGTTCACTTATGAATATATTGTCAGAGATGTGTTAGTTCCAGAGAGGAACAAGCATATGACACCGTATAAGATATTTAAATTATTATTCTGCCCAGTGCATGGAAAGATGGGATATTTGATTATACTCTATTCTACAGGAAGCTGTTAGGTGGAAAGATCTGGGAAGAAGACCTATCTCCAGGTTCATCTTTCCCTATTCTATAATATGAATGAATATAAATAAATCAACAGAAGGCAGTGTGCATATCCGCAAGAGGAGAGACATTATGTTCTTGTCTCGAGATAAACTGTAACTATCTTTTGTGCTTTGTTTCCAGATCTGCTGCCTGTAGGAGGAGGCTGGAGAAGGACCGGTGTTGCTGTTTGTTCAAACTATGCCATAAAATTCTGAGCATTGTCTTATGATCTTCCAACATTTCTTACATTATGTAAGTTCCCTAAGCAATGGAGTTAAATACATGGTTCCTAAGGGTTAATATTTTCTCTCTTCCTTTTTTATGATCACTGTTAGGTTTGCTTTTCTTGGGTACTTTCTAATTCTCTATTGCTTAAAGAATTTTAGGTCTTTCTGTAAGTTTGTTAGCCAAGTCCCTGAATACCTTAGAATTCAAGGGTACATTCCTTATTACTTCCTAATTGTCCAAGCTGCTTTGTGCATTTTGTATAACAGTAACACTTTCTTCTTTTTGAAAGTTGAGCCTTAGGAGAACATGCATGTGTTATCTATTTTATCTGACTCCTTATGTATGAATGAGCTACATCTCACTTGTTTTTCTTTGTCCATTTATTAGATCTGCAGACATCTTTCTCTCTTGACCCTATTTTACTACCAGCTATTCTGTTGTTTTTACCTGTTTCCAGTTGCAGAATATGTGCTTTTCACTTCTGACAAAGAGATCTTGTTAGATGATCCCATCAAGGATTTACTTTTTTCTTTACATTCTGACCATGAATTTTTATTTCTTGTCATAATTGCCTTACATCTTACGTAACTTGGTTCCAGAAATGCATTTTTCAGCAAATACTTTTTGGAGTTAAGATTCTGAAGTAGTGTCCTGATCAATCTACTACTACTATGGCCTTTGAACATTGGAAAGAGTTAAAACTTAACCATCTCAGTTATTTCCTTTTGTTCTTACAAAATACAATCTTTTTATATTCCTTCATTCAGGGAGAACGTTTCTTACTTTGTTCAGCTGAAGCACCTTGTGTTCTAAAAGGTACTGAATGTCGATATTTCTCACAATTTCTACTAATCCTTCTCTGCAGGCTGGTTAGATCTTCTTCTTTCTGGATCATAAAATTGCCCTCTGTGATGATGCGTGCTTGATTAGGTATGCTTTATCCAACAGCTGTCTTGGTACTTAATGTTCCCCATGACAGGTATGATTTTGCACATCTTGGGAGATGGTTGAGGAATCTTTTTCTGTTTAATCCAGTCTTGATTCCAGATGTGCAGTGAAATTCACCTCCGTATCCCTTTCCTGATACTCTTCATCAAAGTACTTCACTAAATTTTTGTATATTAAATAACTTTTTTTTTGTGCATCGGTTAATCTACAGTGTTACAGTGGAAATGAGGCAGTCTGCTGAACTTGCTACATAGGAAAAGCATGCATACAGGTCCTCACTTGTCTGTATGCATAGTAAAATGTGGTACTTTGATACAAATTATTTCTGGTAATTAAGTTGTCAACCCAGAGCTGCAGTAAAATATTTTACCTTAATTTTATCTATCATCCCTTCTTCCACCATATTTTTTTTTGTCCCAATGTAGAAATTTTGTCCAGTGGATTTAACATGAATTTTCAGAATTACTTTGTTATGTGTCAGATATGATTATATTCCACAAAAAACAGTTGATGATTATTTTTTTTAAATTGCATGTATTAAAATAACCCCTGTGACCTCATCTGGGATTAAAATGTAGTCATGGAGAGACCAGAAGACATACTGAAATTAAGTCAGTTGCTGTTACGAAGATCAGGTACTTCAGAGAACGAAGACAGACAAAGAGTAGGAGAACAGAAGTATTACTATCCTTTTTTACAGATAAGGAACTGAACAACAGAGAGATTAAGGTCAGACAGGGAGGCTGGGGCAGGTCTGGGAACTAGTGCCAGAATACTTCCTTAATCACAAGCCCATTCTTCATTCTGAAAGATTTTATTGTTTATTCTTCAGACACCTTCTGTGGAGCTGAAAGAGAAGCAGAGCTTGGATCAAGCTTCAGATCTGGAGTGAGGATAACTTTGCTGTTTGACTTAAAGACTAACTCCAGGATAGGAACTCTACTGAAGTCTCTCAGTTTTTAGAAATGCAGTTATCAGCTCCTGATGATATAGAGACAGGTTCTATGTAGTTAAATTCAGGTCACAATGATTTTTGCACATCTAATTAATTTTAGTGAGTATGAGACAAATAAAAAATACTTTTGTTTTACATTTATTTCACATTAATTTGCATTATGTGACAACTCAGTTTTCTCCATGTTGCCTAATTTGTATAAGTAACATATCTTTAAGATGATAACATGCTATTCTTCTGGTGTAAGTGGGAAGATGCTGATTCAGAAGGCTCCCACTTACCACTGCCTATGTTTTAGCAGTCTATGGATTCCGAGGTCTGCTAATTTGCACCACAGGATAATTTTCAGATTTGTCCTGCTCTTCTGTCACTAGGGAGACAATGTATGTTTTGCAGTTTCCTAATGGCTTTAAAAAAGAACAAGAAATGTCAACAGGCAAAAAGGCCAAAAACCAGGGAGAACTGATTCTCACTAACAGATCTTTTGGGGATTAGTCATATCAGTTCTTGGTTCTTTCTTTCCACAGGCATTTTTACAATAAACGATATAAGATCTAAAAGCAAGATAAATGTTAAAGGGTCTTTATTCACTGCCTCGTCCAACAAGTGAGTGAAAATTGAAGAAAATAGCATCTAAAAAGTCTAAGCCCTTGACTTCAAATCTTTAGTAGTTTGAAGAAGCAGGTCTTTCTATTTATAGCTTTAATTATCTTGAAATCTATGTCTCCCACGGCTTATACAAAGAAGCACAAAACATATATTTACAAAGAAACATGTAAATCCATTTTGTTATCAAAAGTAGCTGTGTTCTAAATTATATATATTTTTTATAAAATTTGATGTGACTAGTTGTTATGGGTTCAGCTTCCCCCCTCCTCCCAAGTCTCATGCTCCGTCGGGAACGAGGGGAGAGCTGGGGGAGGCGGGGACAGGGCGCCTGACCCGGGCTGACCAATGAGGTTATTCCATACCACAGCACGTCATGCCCAGAATGTAGAATATGCGAAAAGATTTTACCCGTCAGCCAGGGGAGCACATCATCACCTGGCTGCTCCGATGCTGGGACAATGGGGCCGACGGTCATGAACTAGAAAGTAGTGAAGCCAAACAGCTGGGATCACTTGCCAGGGAAGGGGGAATTGACAAAGCAATTGCAAGAGAGAAAAAGTCCCTCAGCCTTTGGAAGCGGCTCTTGGTAGCTGTGAAAGATAGGTTCCCATACAAGGATGATGTTATGAGTCGTTCGGCCAAGTGGACTACTCTAGAGAAAGGCATCCAGTCTCTGAGAGAATCAGCCATTGTAGAGATGATCTATATTACCAAGCCGAATGTTGGGGATATACCCATAGACCCAGATGAAGTCGAATGTACACGACCCATGTGGCGGAAATTTACATGAAATGCACCCCAATCATATGCCCATTCATTGGCAGCAATAACCTGGAGTGACATAAGACCACCAACAGTGGATGAAATGATTTATAAACTCCAAGAGTTTGAAGATAATCTCACCCCTTCCATCATCTCAGCTGTGGAAAAACTGTCCCAGAACCTCCAACAATTGAGAGACGATCTATCCAGCTCCTCATGTGTACCAACACACGTCTCAGCTACTAACAGAAGGCGTCCCACTGTTCGAGAGAGAAGATATAGAAGTTATACACCACGGGCCACCCTATGGTTTTACCTGCAGGATCATGGAGAAGATATGATGGAGTGGGATGGAAAGCCTACTTCAGTTTTGGAGGAGCGGGTGCGAGAACTGAAAAGGAGAGCAAAGGTCAAGTCTGATCATCCCATGAAGGCTGTGGCTTCAGTCTCTGGTGAGCAGGTTCCCAGACAGAGTGGAAGAGCAGATTTTACCTCAGCTCCTGTGATAAAGAAGAATAATCCATCTCTACAAGATGTGAATGACCAATGTGATGACTACTAGAGGGGCCCTGCCTCCAGCCAGGTGGAGGTAGGGGACTATCGAACTTATTGGACTGTATGGATCAGATGGCCTGGCACATCAGACCCACATAAGTATAAGGCTCTAGTAGATACCAGTGCACAGTGTACTCTGATGCCATCAAGCTGTCAAGGGGTGGAACCTATTTCTATTTCTGGAGTAACAGGAGGATCCCAAGAGTTGACTATACTGGATGCTGAAATCAGCCTGAACTGGGAGGGAATGGCAGAAACATCCCATTGGGACTGGTCCAGAGGCTCCATGTATCCTTGGCATAGATTACCTCAGGAGAGGGTACTTCAAAGACCCAAAAGGGTACCGATGGGCTTTCGGTATTGCTGCTTTGGAGACAGAGGAAGTGGAGCAGCTGTCCACCTTGCCTGGTCTCTCAGAGGATCCTTCTGCTGTGGGGTTGCTGAAGGTCGAAGAACAACAAGTGCCAATCGCGACTGCAACAGTGCACCGGCGGCAATATCGCACCAACCGAGACTCCCTGATTCCCATCCATAAGCTGATCCATAGATTGGAGAGTCAAGGAGTGATCAGTAGGACCCACTCACCCTTTAATAGCCCCATATGGCCAGTGTGAAAGTCTAATGGAGAGTGGAGACTAACAGTAGACTATCGTGGCCTGAACGAAGTTACCCCATCCTTGAGTGCTGCTGTACCGGACATGCTAGAGCTTCAGTATGAACTGGAGTCAAAGGCAGCCAAGTGGAATGCCACAACTGCCATTGCCAGTGCTTTTTTCTCAATTCCTCTGGCAGCAAAGTGCAAGCCACAGTTTGCTTTTACTTGGAGGGGCGTCCAGTACACTTGGAACCGACTGCCCCAGGGGTGGAAACACAACCCTACCATCTGCCGTGGACTGATCCAGCCTGCACTGGAACAGGGGCAAGCTCCAGAACACCTGCAATACATCGATGACATCATTTTGTGGGGTGATACAGCAGAAGAAGTCTTTGAGAAAGGGAAGGAAATAATCCAAATACTGCTGACAGCCGGTTTTGCCATAAAACAGAGTAAGGTCAAGGGACCTGCACAGGAGATTCAATTTTTGAGAATAAAATGGCAAGATGGATGCCTCCAGATCCCCACAGATGTGATCAACAAGATAACAGCAATGTCGCCACCAACTAATAAGAAAGAAACACAAGCTTTCTTGGGTGCTGTGGGGTTCTGGAGGATACACATCCCGAATTACAGTTTGATTGTAAGCCCTCTCTATTATGTGACCTGGAAGAAAAATGATTTTAACTGGGGCCCTGAGCAACAACAAGCCTTTGAGCAAATTAAACATGAGATAGTTCGTGCAGTAGCCCTCGGACCAGTCCAGACTGGGCCAGATGTTAAAAATGTACTGTACACCGCAGCTGGGGAGAACGGTCCTACCTGGAGCCTCTGGCAGAAAGCTCCGGGGGAAACTCGAGGTCGACCCCTCGGCTTTTGGAGTCGGGGATACAAAGGATCTGAGGCCAGCTATACCCCAACTGAAAAAGAGATACTGGCTGCCTATGAAGGGGTTCGAGCTGCTTCGGAAGTGATTGGCACTGAAGCACAGCTCCTCCTGGCACCCCGGTTGCCCGTGCTGGGCTGGATGTCCAAAGGCAGGGTCTCCTCTACACATCATGCAACTGATGCTACATGGAGTAAGTGGGCCGCATTAATTACACAACGAGCTCGAATAGGAAATCCCAGTTGTCCGGGAATTCTAGAAGTCATCATGGACTGGCCAGAGGGTAAAGATTTTGGAAGGTCACCAGAGGAGGAAGGAGTGATGCGTGCTGAAGAGGCCTCACCATATAATGTACTGTCAGAAAGTGAAAAGCAATATGCCTTATTTACTGATGGGTCTTGTCGCATTGTGGGAAAGCACCGTAGATGGAAGGCAGCAATATGGAGTCCTCAACGACAAGTTGCAGAAACTGCTGAAGGGGAGGGTGAATCGAGTCAGTTTGCAGAAGTGAAAGCCATCCAGCTGGCCTTGGACATTGCTGAACGAGAAAAGTGGCCCGTACTTTATCTCTATGCTGACTCCTGGATGGTGGCGAATGCCCTGTGGGGGTGGTTGGAGCAATGGAAGCAGAGCAACTGGCAACGCAGAGGTAAACCCATCTGGGCTGCTGCACTGTGGCAAAACATTGCTGCCGGAGTGCAAAACCTGGTGGTCAAAGTACGCCACGTAGATGCTCATGTACCCAAGAGTCGGGCTACTGAGGAACACCAGAACAACCAACAAGTGGATCAAGCTGCTAAAATTGAAGTGGCTCAGATGGACTTAGATTGGCAACATAAGGGTGAATTATTTTTGGCCTGGTGGGCCCACGACACTTCAGGCCATCAGGGCAGAGATGCAACATACAGATGGGCTCGTGATCGAGGGGTGGACTTAACAATGGATACTATTGCCCAGGTTATTCGTGACTGTGAAACATGTGCTGCAATTAAGCAGGCTAAATGGTTAAAGCCTCTTTGGTATGGAGAACGATGGCTGAAGTACAACTATGGGGAGGCTTGGCAGATTAATTATATTACACTCCCACCAACCCGCCAAGGCAAGCGTCATGTGCTTACCATGGTGGAAGCACCCACCGGATGGTTGGAAACATACGCTGTGCCCCACGCCACTGCCCAAAACACTATCCTGGGTCTTGAGAAACAGATTTTGTGGTGACACGGCACCCCAGAGAGAATTGAGTCAGACAATGAGACTCATTTCCGGAACAGCCTGATAGATACTTGGGCCAAAGAGCATGGCATTGAATGGGTATATCACATCCCCTACCATGCACCAGCCTCTGGGAAAATTGAACACTACAATGGGCTATTAAAAACTACACTGAGAGCAATGGGTGGTGGGACTTTCAAGCATTGGGATACACATTTACTAAAGGCCACCTGGTTGGTCAACACCAGAGGATCTGCCAACAGAGCTGGTCCAGCCCCGTCAGAACTTCTACATAGTGTAGAGGGGGACAAAGTTCCTGTGGTGGACATAAAGAATTTGCTGGGGAAGACAGTCTGGGTTATTCCTGCTTCAGGTAAAGGCAAACCCACTCGTGGGATTGCTTTTGCTCAGGGACCCGGATATACTTGGTGGGTAATGCGGGCAGATGGGGAAGTCCGATGTGTACCTCAAGGAGATTTGATTTTAGGAGAAAACAGCAAATGAACTCAACTGCATGCTGTTGCTTGTTATGTAATTTGTTTTTTTATAGCCCATCAACTAGATGTCTTCAAGTTATCCGCGACTGGCCCTCAGACCATCATCCCAACAAAGAATGAACTTTGATGAAACCAGACGAGTTCTGCAGTAAAGGAACAATCAGCGTCAGCAGGCAATGATCCAACCCTGCACACAGCCTCCCCTGCTCTGAAAGACAGTTATAAAAGGTGGAGCCTGACACCACGGACTGGATGGACTCAATAGTTTCACAGGGATTCGTCCATGCACTAAGGGATTATATCTCTCCATTTGTGTGTGTGGATGTATATATATATATATATATGGGATGGTATTTTGAAAATGTGGGATCTGAGCATGATGTGAATGGTATGGAATAAGGGGTGGATTGTTATGGGTTCGGCTTCCCCCCCCTCCCAAGTCTCATGCTCCGTCGA
This sequence comes from Myiopsitta monachus, assembly GCA_017639245.1. NCBI lineage: Eukaryota > Metazoa > Chordata > Aves > Psittaciformes > Psittacidae > Myiopsitta > Myiopsitta monachus. The sequence continues at coordinate 7,318,773 of CM029919.1, forward strand.
GAACGAGGGGAGAGCTGGGGGAGGCGGGGACAGGGCCCCTGACCCGGGCTGACCAATGAGGTTATTCCATACCACAGCACGTCATGCCCAGAATGTAGAATACGGGAGAGGAGGAACCCGGAAATGTGTGGTTTTGGGGGCGGGCTCTCGCGGGTTTCCCGCGCGGTCTCTTGACTCGGTCGGGCAGCGAAACAGTTGTATCCTCTTCCTTTGTATTTACTTTGTCATTATTATTGTTATTGGTGGTGGCAGTAGTGATTTGTATTGTATCTTAGTTACTGGACTGTGTTCTTATCTCAACCCGTGGGAGTTACATTTTCTTTGGTTCTTCTCCCCATTTCTCCCCCAATTGGGGGGGGGGGGGGGGGAGGAGGGAGAAGTAAAATTTACGGCTTAAACCACGACACTAGTTTATTCTATTACTGCATTTATCCTGTAATTTTTTTCACCATATAAAAAAAAAACAGCAAACCAGAAAAGTCCTCAACCTACTAAATTATTTCAGCTATAATGGCCTCATGTTTAATATACTGCTTACTAATCTTATGGTTTATTTTGGTTGGTTACATAGATGCTCTCCTTCCATACCATAATATTTATTATGAATTTAGGAAAATGGAAGTGTCTGCTCAAACTTGTATCGCTTTTATTCAGTCTTGCCTAATGATGCTGTTTGTTTTCATTCAGTAATTCCAACTGATAGAGTTAAGAACAGAAAGAATTTTGCGTGCTTCAGATTCATAAAAGTTCATTATGTCTGCTGTAATGAGAAATCATTTTATGAACTATACCGTGACCTATATAGTCAGGTGATGATTTTCCTGTCCTTGCTCTTTGCATTCTTAAGAACAAATCTTTTGTCCACCTGTGTGCATTTCCACGGAAAGCCTTTCCATGAGATAGTCCTCCAGTAGTCTGTTCATTGGTTTTGAATGCTACTGAAAATAAAGAGGCTGTTCTCTTCAAGATGAACCTTTGGGCTGTATTTTCCCCTTCATTCTTGTTACAAACTGGCATATACATAAGAGCACAAGTTGACCTCTGAATTTGGTCATACTCAGAAGGCCAACACCCCTACCCTAAGTAATTTTTGAAGAAAGGCACCCTCTGAGTAATCAAACCATGGAATATTTTAAGTTGGAGGAGACATCTAGAGGTTGTCTGACCTCCTGCTTAAATCATGGCTGACTTTAGAACTAGAGCCATTTTGTTCATTAGATGGTAAGACTCACTGGTGCAAGAGTTCAGTCTTCCTGTCTTTCCCTATCTGCCTTCACCATCAAGAAGTCATGTTTCTTACCACTACATATGCATTTAGCTTCCTTCTATTTCAAAAGGGGGCAGGAAGTAAGCTTTAATTATCTTGTACCGCTCTAATATAAGTTAGGCTAGATAGTTACTCTGAGATGCAGTCTTCTTTGGAGCTAGCAGCATTTGTACTGTTGTCCCAGGATCCAAAACTTACTCTATCTGCTCTGCACAGTATTAGATCCCTGCCAAAACATTGTGAATAGGGTAGAGAAGAGTTGGATGGGGAGGCAGAGTTAGGTAGCTCAGAGTTTTATGTAGTAGTGAGTTTGGAAAGCTGTGTATAGTCGGTGAGGAATGGGTCAACAGCCACAAGATTTAATACTGATTTTGGAAGGTAGGGTTTGTAAGAGTAAATGGGTAAGGTGGACCTGTCTAAGCATTGTACGCTGCAAGTGGGACTCACTTATTTGTCTCCTCTCTCGTACTCCTTCCTCATAGTATCATATTTTATGCATCTACAGTTAGCATTGTAAGCCTGTCTCACATGGTCATTACATAACAGATGAAACCATGAAACAGATAGAAAACAGAAAGACAGAAATTACCATTCTTCTGCTTGGAAGGTGAGTTTCTTATGTTTTGACCTGCAGAATGAGGCATGAATAGGTGACTTCTCAGAAATGGAAAGGACCGTAGAGAAAACTTGACAAATGAAAATGTGAACAGCTGATTTGCATAGCCAGCAAACCTTAACAGACAGTTCAGCTGAGCTAACTATTCCTCTAGAAAGGCTGCAGCTTACAAGACTGAAGACAGTAGCCAGGCTTGTTAAATAGAATCTGTGGCTCTGTATCTTTTTTTGTTTTTGTTTTTGTTGTTGTTTTTTTTTTGTTTTTTTTTCTTTTTTTTTGTTTTTTTTTTCTTTTGTTTTTGTTTTTTTTTGTTGTTGTTGTTGTTTGGTTTTTTGATTTTCTTGTTTGTCTGTTCTTTTTTTTTTTTTTTTTTGATGGGGCTTTGAACCATGAAAGACAGTCTCTGTCTCTGTGTGTTTTGCAGTGGGCGCTAAGCACCTTGCAGTAGCAGGACATTTCAGACTTACTGCTGTTTTATTGACATTACAAACACTGTCATGGCAACTAATAGCACCTGCACAGACAAGCAACCTTTTGTACAGACTCAAGCCACAGAACCACTGTGTGGCTACCAGGTGATTAACTTTGTCCCCTTTTATTATGAGTTAGAGAGAAGTACTTCTGTTATTAACGTTACTTACTGCACATTCCTGCGCTTCCAGTCTCACTGGTCTTGCAGCCAGCTTTTCAGCTGTGCATGTCTGTCAGCAATCCTCGAGATAATGGACAGCAATCTTCGAGGCAGTGGACCTCAGTTCCTCACACCAGTCCTTGAGACAATGGACCCTGGAGTCTTATCTCAGTTCTTCACACCCATCTTCCAGACAGTGGACCTCAGCTCCTCACAGAAATCTTTGAGATAATGGACAATGGAGTCTGATTTCAGTTCAATCTTTCACAATTCCTCTAATTGGATATTATTGATAAGTACTTACTTTGCCCTAAAATCTGGTACAGAGACTTTAAATAGTGAGTATGTTGCACAGTTTGTGCTTGCAATGAATTATATTTTGAGAGAGTATGTTCTTAGTACTGCATATAAGTATCTTTTAAAAATGTAAGTCTTAGTTTGCATACTCCACAGAAGACAGGAGGCTGTGCACATGGTCCCTCCTATTTTACATGCTTCATATTTGTACTTTGGAGTCTAAAGATTATGTGACTGGTCACGGTTAAGTGGGGAGAGGGAAGGTTCAGATGTGACAAGAACAGGGCTCAGAACGTCTAGCTTTAAAATTGTTACAGCTCTGTATCTTAAAGGCAGGCTGTGGGTGTGTACCAGTGCTGAATAAGTCTCTATTTTGAGTGGGACAGTGCTTTCCTAACTCACGTGTACCCATTAGCACACTTGGTCAGCATGGAATATAGTCTGTGGCCAGCATCCTTGCTCATAAACCACAGAAATAAGTAAAATGTTTCTTTTAGGCAGAGATGATTCAGATATGCAAAACTGCATTATTTTTGCTTCACTTAAATTCAATTAGAGCCTCTGTATGAAGCTTTTAATCTCACTCACTTTTTACACTGAATTCAGTGTGACTAGATACAATAGTCCCAATCATGATTTTCTGTCCTGAAGAGGTGATTTCACTATGCTTCATATATCCTTTACCTGCTAGGATGCTGGATTTCTTATCATGATTATTTTTAATACATTCCTTTATGATAGATGTGCAATGAAGATAAATTTGTAGGTATTGTGAAGCTGACATTTTTCTTCCTGACATAAGCCTTTTGAGAGGGAATGATGGAAGACTGAAAGTTATCTTTGTTTTTTTATCAGAAGATAAAAATGAAGTGTGTGAGTGTTTTACGGTTTATAAACTGTAGTCCTTGGATAAAACAAGAATATTGCTGGCTAAAAGCAGATTTTCTGCTTTGGCAGTTCTATTTCCACTGATACCAAATTTCCTCTCAACTCCTGCAGTGGTGTATAAAAGCCTTTCATGGAGGTATATTACTGTGTTTCTTCTGCAAAGGGACAGGATTTTTTCATGTGCTTTCAAGTCTTATAATCTCACCAGGGAAGACACCATATGTTAAATATAATATCCTGATTTTAAAGTCACACTCTTGATTTTGCAGGAAAAATAAGTTATGATTTGTGGTTTGATAAGTTTGGCCGCGTTTGTGAGCTGGCTTTTGACGCATTCCAAATGGTAAGTTGTAGTAGAGACAATAATGCAGTGTCTAGTATCTGTGCCTGTAATTTCCAATAGTTTAATACCCGTAGTCTTTATTAAGATGTCGAATTACTTTTTTTCATTATGTGCTTTACAATGCCCAAATTATAAAATTAAACTTGAGTTATAAGCCTCTCAAATCTGCCAACAGTAACGTTTCCTTTTCTCCCAGCAGCTTGTCTTTGGATGTTCAGTTACTATCATATGTTACTTTTTCAATCTGCTCTGTAGTTGTTTATTTCCCAGTGATGTTTTGCTGTGATTTATATTAGTTTGAGAGATTTAAATTTTAACATTGTAAGAAAATACTGGATTACATTTGCACTGAATGAAGCATGGATCAGTAAGAAAGGACAATGGAGCTCTGAGTCACCTTGTTGGCTTTCAGATTCTGGAATTAGCCAGAGACCTGGCTTTTTCTCAGAAAAAAACAGAAGCAGTCACTTATACACTGATATTTTCTCAAGAAAACCATGCTGTAGGAATCATTTTGCAAGATCCAAACATCTAGCTAATCCAGGATGATCCCAGAATGATGTTTGCTCTGTCATTGCAATACAGGAGAAACTGTACAGAATAAGCATACAGGATAAATCATATGTCTTCTGTGTTTTCAAGCAATTTGAGGAAGTAAAACAGAGTGTGCAGCAGGACATCATTTTCCTCCTGTATGGATTAGTAGCAACATTGTATTCAGTCTCCAGTGTTACACCTTCTAAAATTGGAATGTTTATCAGTCCATCGTTTCCATTGACTAAGCCAGAGAACTTGAAACAAGTTTGTTTGAATTATGTATTTTAGCTTGGAATGGCATATCTTAGCTTCAAGGTCTCAGCTAACCAATAGTTTAATGTATGTTTGAGTCTTACTTTTGCCCATTTGCATTACTTAGCTTTCTTGCGTGACATCTGGCCCTTACATTGGACCAGATGTAATTGTCATTACATTACAAATTCTTGACATTTTATACAGTAAATTACTTTCTTGCTTATAAAACTTATTCTGCTTTTCTCCTCACTTAGGCTGTTGTGAGTTAGAACCAAAACAAACCTACTGACTTAGTCAAAGTCAGTAGATTTAATCCTGTGAAAGTGAGATCAGAGGCACATCTACTACTCATTGTCAGTTCAGCCCTTTTCACATCATAAATCTTCTAACAAATAAATATTTCTAATTCAATCATTAATACAATTAATAGTTGCTATTTGAGAGTTCACACAATGTCAGCCAACAATTTGAAATTCATCTGTTATTTCTAAATCATTAATTTTGAACATTTCTAGCTGATTATTCATTGTTTGCAGTGAGAATGATAACCTGCCTCTGAAAGATCCAACTGGGCCTTATTTTGCTAGATTACTTGCAGTTTTGAAACAGAGTAATGACAAAGCAAATACTTTACCTCATATATAAATACCTTTATAAGTGTATGAATTTGCATGTTCTGTATGAAGAGCAAGTCTCTGTCCTAATCATACAGAACAGAATGATAGAAAATAGAATATTATATATATATATTTATGCATGTTAGAAACACTATATACATATCCATCAATGCAGACGGTTCACAAAAGAATGGTCATCCTTTTTTTGTATTGAACTATGCTATTCAGTAATAATTCTCTCTTATTTGGTCACTAGTAGTATTTGATATATTCATAGTTCATTACTGAGGGAATTGTTATTCATTCTTTTTATATGTAAAGGTAATACATCTGACCCGGTTCAAGCGGTGATTAGCACTGAAAGCTTTCTATCTTATATTTGCTAATGGAGGCTGGGTATTTGATACTGCTTTTCTAAAATACAGTAGCACTTCATTTGTGGCATCATGAAATTCTAGCAACATGAATGCTTGACTTTGTAACCCTGTTAATGTTCTTTTAATGTAAGTTGTTGTTGTATAGCTTCTTAGCTAGTTTTCTCTTAAGTGAGCTAAAAAGTCTCTGTACTGCTAAGTAGCATCCTGTTTACACTCAATTGTTTTATGTTCTTGGCTGGAACCTTTTCACCCATCCTACAGATGTTGATGCTATTTTTTTCTCAATTCTCTTTGGCTATTTCTTACAAATGGCAGTTCCTATAAATTACAAGCTCTTTAAAACAAAGCTTGTGCTTTACAGTGTATATAATGCTTACTACTTTCAGTCTAGGGAAGTGCAGAAACATTTTTTGAACTTCAAATGATCCTTAGCTATAGGAGGCATTAAGAAACATTTCTCAATAAAATATTACTTTTCTTGTGGGAGTTTGGTTTTTTTTTACATTGTAGTTAGTCCTTGTTTCAGATAGGATAGTTGCAAAAGTCTAAAGACTTCCATGATATATATTTCAGATTGCTGTGAACAACCATGTACATCCACTTTCCTGCCCTCATATGTGTAAAGATTAGAATGTAAAAATATGAAGTAAATGTAAATGTTCCTTCAAGTAGGATAAAAAAGAGAATTTTGGTCATGTAAATCTGATTTCCGTGTTCCAGATGCAAAGTCCTTTTGCAGTAAAGTCTGTTGAGATTCTCAAAACAATTCTACTGTTATGCCAGGACAATTAAAGAACTGAATTATTTCTTTATACTTCAGCAGAAGTGAAATTTCATCAAATTGTTAGGAAAAAAGCACTTTTAAATGGTGAATCAAAATACAACATATTTAATTTTTAAAATGAAATAGCTGGGTTTGGTTTTCTTCCATGTCCAGATTGTGCTTTTACTTGCAAAGACCCCTGTGGTTTAAATAACCCAGTTGTTGTACACTAATAAAAATCCCATTAAATTAAATGGCCACTAGGCATATAGAATGTCCTGTTGCAATTTCAAGAGATAGTTTGTTACAAGACACCCTGCTACGTACCTTTTATTTTATCAAAATAAAGGAGAAAAATAAAAGGTTGCAAAATGTGTTTATTTCTATGATGTGTTGTGTGCTGGTTTTGGGTGTTGCTTTTTTTTTGTATATATGAAGAATGAAAGAGTTGGCTTATTCTATGTCTGGTACGTTTATAGCACAACCTACAATAAATATATATAATCAGCAGAATCGATCAGTAATTTTCATCCTTTGAACTATTACTTGTTTCTTTTGGAAGACAGCAATTCAAGAAGTAATTCAGTATATATTGTATTAAACTGCTTGAGAGCACATATTGTGCTTGTTTGCCAGCAAACATTTCTGAAATAGGACACTGTTTTTCTTGCAAATGTTTTTCTTTCTTTCTTCATTTCTTTTCCTTTCTTTCTTTCTTTCTTTCTTGCTCTTTCTTTTTTTCTTTTGCTCTTTCTTTCTTTTGCTCTTTCTTTCTTTCTTTTGCTCTTTCGTTTTCTTTCCTTCCTTCCTTCCTTCCTCCCTTCCTTCCTTCCTTCCTTCCTTCCTTCCTTCCTTCCTTCCTTCCTTCCTTCCCTAGAAATATATAAAAAAAAACAAACAAACAAAATGAAAACCAAAAAACCCTGTGTATATATTGAATACTTGTGGAAACAAATCACAGATATCACACTGAGATGAGTTTCCTACCCATGGTTCTCAGCAGATACTACATTCCATCCTGCCTACCCAATCAAGGTCTGTGATATTTTGCTGAAGTAGAAAGCAAGAAATAGGGTAGACTATCAAACTAATTTTACTTTGTGAGATTTCATCAGAAGCTTGAATTTCCAGAAGTTGCTAAACCTCATATCTTGCTTTCCCATATCTCCTCAATACATATGGAAATCACAGTGTTGAAATGTAATGTTCTTTGAATTTGCCTCAGATATGCAGGGTCATTCCTGTTTTGCCATTTGATTCCTGTTTCACCACTTCACACCTGGCCAATCTCATTTAGTAATAAACAATTCTGAAAGGTATATAGGGTCTTCAAGGCATGAGAGGCTGTCTGCTCACCTGATGTCTGGAATGTCAATTACTTTTTATGAATACTTCCAAAAATGAGGAAAAGGCATGTATTCAGATGATTTTTAATGACTATATAAGGAGACATATCTGGGGTACTTTTGTCAAATATAAAACAAAATTGAGATTGCCTCATGCAGATACATAGAGCCATAGTCTTTAGTGTCTTTCTTATTGGTAGGAAATATGGAGGGTGTAAAAGGTATAAGGAAACATAATATATTCTTGACAATAGTGAAGTGTATGTTAACTCTTCTCAGACCAATGTGTTTGTATTACACACAGGTGTTTTGAAAGAACTTCACACTTTGAGTGTCTTCTGAAGTTAGAAGACGTGGCAAGTATAAGAGGTTCATAGCTGCTTCTTTCTGAATGATGCAAGCATTGTTGTAGACAGCTTTCCCTTTCTACCTTCCAACTTAACAAGTGGCAAGCTCTGCCACTGCTTACCTGTGGTTCTGAAATCCCTCTGTTAACTAAGTTGGTTATAGCTGGTTTATTTTTTCTGGAGACTGAATTATCATGGCACTGTCCTTGTTCCTTTAACCAGTTGTTTCAATGAGCTCCAAAGACAGTCTCCTCAAAAGTTTATGACCCTAATATCTTAAGTATTCTCATGTAGTTGTCTTTAACTTCTATTCCATTTTCTCTATTTTTTTTAATAGCCTGCTGCTAAACTAACCTAATGTAGTCATGCAGCAAGCTTCATCTAACATACCTTAAAAAATCAATATTGATAGCTACTTGCTGCAAATACCTGTTGTAGAATCTTAGTTAATTTTCTTCTGCTTATACTGTTTATACTCACAATTTAGATCAAAACATCATCTTCGCATGGATAGTGTTTATTATTTGCTAAAAATGCATGAAACAGGCTTTATATATTGCATGTTAACAGCACAGATTTCTTTCCTGCCATTCTCTTTTCAGTTTTGAATGACTCCTTGAAGTCTAAAGGGTAATAGATGCAACCCAGTTTTGTATTAAAAATTTTCTTTAAGAACAGGACAGGTAGTAACAACAATATACTTTCATTTTTTTTCAAGGATAAAGTTTTCTGTGTGAGTGGACGGATCTTGGCTGTCTTAACATTCCTATAGACTCTTCATGGGACTAGGAGGGATGTGCTGACCCTGCTCAGGCTCAAGGACCAACTTCACTCCACCAGGTAAAAACTCAAGGAATTTTGCTGTTAACCCTGACTAAGCTATGTAAAAAGTTAATCTCTTTATGGAGGCCTTAGAGGACAATGAAACTATTTTGGCTGAAAAGTGAAATGATGTTAGCAACAGTTGGCTTAAAAAACAGGAACAAATATTGTTCATCTGAAAATAATTTATGTAGATATAATGAAACTTTCTTGAGCACATAGCATGATTCTCAGGTGCTGCCATGTTATGACGTGGTAAAGAAGCAGTGTAGCAAAAGTGTAAGAAGCTGCTTAACTGGTCAAATTCTCATGACAAATGTTTCAGATGGGGTTTCCAGTAGTTCCTATTGCTTTGAGAAAGCAGGCAAAGCATGAGAGATTTGTGAGAGGGAAAGATGTCCTTCACTTATTTATTTAGCCGTTTAACTTAAATATTCAAAATATATGTAAATTGTGTTATATATATTTAAATAATACTGTCTTCTTACAGGAAACATTCTTGTCCCCTCCCCCATTTAATTAACGTGTACAAGCAATTACTGATAAAAAGCAAAATACAACCATCTGCATTTCTCAGTGTTGTCATTTTTCAGATAAAACTCACAGGTGTCTTTTAAACAATGATGGGTTAGAAAGCACAATCTATTTTTCCTACTAATTTGTTTGTTAATTACCTCTGTGATAATAATGTATTTGCATATTTAATTTCTTCAATTGTAAATTAACATCTTTGAACCAATTACTACTTATTTTATAATATTCTTGTATTCTTCTTTATTCATGCATTCTAGTTGCCAAATAAAATGCCTTTTCCTCCAAAGGACATTTTAAAGTATTATAGTCCTATACATTGACCAGTTGTTTCCAAATACAGTATTAGAAGAGTCTGAAGGGAGTTCTTAATATGAAGCACATGTTCAAAAAATAGAGTTCTTCATTTTGTCTGAAGTCCCTTGCTCTCTTTTTTTCTGTGTGTAAATTCTGAATAAAGAGGCTGTATATGGACTTATTGGACTAATGCGTGGGAATATGAAAACCAACATTCACTCACATTAGAGTAGATGGCAAGGAACATACTACATCAGTCCTGCTAGAGTCATAGAATCATAGAATCACAGAATATTTTGGGTTGGAGGAGACCTTCAAAGTCATCTAGTCCAATCTCCCTGCAATGAGCAGGGACACCTTCATCTGGGTCAGGCTGCCCAGAACCATATCCAGCCTGGCCTTGAATGTCTCCAGGGGTGGTGTATCCACCACCTCTCTGGACAACCTGTTCCAGTATTTTACCACCCTCACTGTAAAGAATTTCTTCCTCACGTCCAGCCTGAATCTCTGCTCTTTTAGTTTAAAACCATTATCACTCATCCTATGACAACAGGTCCTGCTAAAAAGTTGTCCAGTCAGTGGTTACTAGTGATGACTGATAATGTGTTCTGAGTTTTTGTATGTTCCCTGATGAGTCTTTCTGTTTCCCTTGACCATACATACCCCTATTGCGAAGTCTGCAGATATAGCTAGTAATTTATTTTATTCAGCTATGTTGGGTGTGAGAGGCAGAATCATGTTCCCACTGAGGGTGCTACCATGACTGCATTGTGCTCATCTGCACGTCTACTTTCTTTCACCCTTGGCTTTCTCTTTCAAACATTGTACATCAATTCTCCACCTCCATGATGCTGTTTCTTCCTGATTTCTACCCTTCCATTATGTGCTCCTTAATCTCTCACACTCTTCTCTGAATCCTCCACACATTACAACTAAACACTAATCTCTATCATTCATTGCTGTTTCAAGTGATAGTATTAGACAGCCCTAAAGGAAGCCAGCACAGCACTTCAGATACTGGGAGAAAATGTATGAGTTGCACATTGTCAGCTCTGGCAGTCCTACTTCAGCATCACTCCAACATTTAATCAACTACAAAAGCCATTTAATGCTTGGGATACTCCAATGCTATAAATATGATCCCTTAAGTAATTACACAGCTTTACGTCCTGTAACATATTTGGTAACACTTTAAATAAAGTGTCTTCTGTGCATTTTCGATGCATTTTTAATTTAGACTGGATGCAGCTATGATTGCATGCTAGATAAATAACAGTTCAAATTTAAATGGATGCATTGAGATTTCACAACTAGCTAATAATTAAATAACTTGGGATATTGCAGTTGAAAGTATCCATATATTTTAATGATTAATTAATAGTGTATAACTTTTATGAAAAACATCTTTCCTAATAGCACACTATCAGACACACAGAGAAGTAGTGTGGCAAGGCCTATTACTTTGCCTCTGAATACAGATTCTAATAGAGATAGCTATTGGACTGTAGAGAAAAAAATTATGTCAGTATATGGGTTTTTTTCACCTAGATACCAACTTTTATCACCTGAAGTTGAGCTACCTCAATCTTTTATTTACCCATGACATTCAGGGTGTAGTACTTGTAGTATTTGTCTCTGGTTTGTAAAACCCTAGTACGAAAATAAACAAACTAGTCTTAATTTAAAAGTCAAAATGTTCTCTTATCACAGTTTTAAATGAAATGTGTATCTTTGTATTAAAAAGCCTGTTCACGTAGTACTTTTCTTTAGCATCCCTTTCAATTTAAAATCATTAAAACTTTTACTTGATTCGGAAGTAAAATTTTGTATTTCAAAACAAAATTTCAAATTGAGCTTTTACTTTCTTATTAAAAATAATAATAATTAAAAGAGTAATTACCAATATCCACAAATATAACTTTGGAATTGCTACAGGACAAATAAAATATACAATCACATTACATATTTCAAAGCAGAATTAAGACTTCCTTGGCCCTCAGGGTTCCACACCACTGTAAATGCAGACTATAATTGAAGGGGTACAAAATGTTTCTGCACCTGTAAGTTCACAATAGTGTATTTAATGATACACTATTTGAATAACTATTGCTTATTCTGTAATTTGCACTACAGTTAAGTGCTAGTTAAGGATCCATTCTAGCAGAGCACTCCAATATTGCAAGCATTTACTAACTTCCAGAAATTGAAAGAACTGGGGGAAAAAAGTCAACCCCCTTTTACTAGCTGACATTATCCAGATAACTGAATTTCTGATGAAATCTTTGGAAGAGTAAGATGCTTACTTCTGACATGACAAGGTACATTGGTACAGCATTTCATCTTCTTTAATACTGTTATACAGAACCCTGAGGAATTAGATGTAAGGTGGACATCTAGGAGCATTATAAAGCTCTGTTATTCAATACCATCCAAAGCTTTACACAGCTACTGTATTGCTACTGTGTTAAGCTGACAAATCATTTAGTTACATTTAGCTACTGTATTAAAAGCTTTCTTCATTTAGTCAGTGAACTTCATTCAAAATGCTAATAAAATTTTCACTATTGTAAAGCCATGAAAACACAAAGAACTGTATCGAGAATGTTATGTAGGTTTATATATGTGTAGGATATATATAATTTTTTAATATATCTCTTAAGCAGGCACAATTCTAAAAGAAACAAAACTATCAAGTGGCATAGGAAGGGTAAGAAAGCTTTGTGGCAAATGAAGGCTATATGCTTATCTAGGAGGCCTGAGTAATCTAAAGAAAAAGGTATTCCTGAAAAGCATTTCACTTAAGCTTATAGTGGATATGTTATAAAATCCATCTATTTTGGTATCCATTGAAAGTTTATGCCTCGACTTCCATGAGAAACTAGTTGTTTAAAAGCAATAGATACAACATGTGCAACCAAACAGCAGAATAAACCTATTACTTTCTTCTTTTTTCCATCAAAATGCAACTAAATAGCAAAAATAAGGGAGGTTTCATAGCAGTCTAAGTTAGGCTGGTCTAGTGTTTCGTCATCTAAGCAGTTAAATAGGCGGTTTTGTTTCATAGAATCATAGAATAGTTAGGGTTGGAAAAGACCTTAAGATCATCTAGTTCCAACCCCCCTGCCATGGGCAGAGACACCTCCCACCAAACCATGCCACCCAAGGCTCTGTCCAACCTGGCCTTGAACACCACCAGCGATGGAGCATTCCCAGCTTCCCTGGGCAACCCATTCCAGTGCCCCAAAACCCTTACAGTAAAAAATTTCTTCCTCATATCCAATCTAAACTTCCCCTGTTTAAGTTTTTCCTAAAAATTAATCTTTATTAATTAATCTATATTAATCTGTATCAATTTATCTCCAGTTTCATTGGAACTGGTAGAAAAGAATAATTATTTTCTATGTCCTACACAGGTTGTTTCTGTTGCTGAAACTCTGATCTGCACTGCTTAATGTAATGTTTTTGTAATGGAAGCATGTAGCTGACTCATATTTAATTTCCAAGACATTATAACCCTTATATTCTTTTCTGTACTTCTCTACAGGTCTCATTTTGTACGAGTATATTTAAAAAATCTCTTTGAACTGTAGATCTTTGCTCATGCTTTCATTTAATTTGCTCTCGTCAATTTCTTGCTTTCTCTCCAATTAGCCAAGATCATTTTGATTTATGATTATATTCTCCAGAGAGCTGGCAAACCTTGTTCTTTGCAGTCTCCTGCAAAAATGTCACTCTGTCATCCAAACTGTAGAAACTGTTAAGTGGAACTTAGCCTTCAATAAACCCTATCTGGAAAAGATTTCTTCCTGTTTTGACAGAGGCATATTGATAATTCTTTTGAGAGCTACTATTCAAATTTGCTGTACATGAACCAGTCAATTTCAGTGCAAAAATACCATTGATGTAAGTTACTTCCAGACCAGTATTTACTTAGCTTGCTTAGGCGCCAAGCCGTCTTAATAATACAAAAAAATATGGCAAAATCCAAATATCCAAGCAAATATACTTACTATATTCTGTCAAAGAAAGAACTCTTTCACAAAGTCTTTCTAGAGATGAAAAGGAGGATATTTTTTGAGGTTTTTCACTCTTGTTTTCCTCTCTACTAGAGATGGTTACTACATTTGCCTTCGTTTGGTCCAGTAAAGACTCAGAGATTGCTTCAGAAAAGCATCAAATGTGAATTTCATAAGGCCCTAACAATTCAGACTGTTTTAACCATATATTTTTCTTCTTATTTGGACTGTGTTCCTATCTTCCGGATAAACTCAAGTAGCTAGTCACAACTTAATGTTTTGGTAATGAGCAATGAAACTGGAAGGCACTGAATATTTCAGCTCTTTCTGGGTCATCTATTATTTGCTCTCTTTCGATTTGGTAATGGAATTATTCTTCCCATTCTTTTCCTCTTATTTATAGTGTATTTATAGAACCTTTTCTTGTTGCCTTTTGTGTTCCTTACTAATTGAAGTTCTTTGTATCTCAACCTTTCTGGTTTTTTTTCCTATGTATTTATGGATTTTGTTTGCAAGTATATGTGTTCAGATTCAATTATTATATTCTCCTTGAATATTACATTATTATTATTATGGATTGTAATTCAGGTATTTGAATTTGAAATTTTTTTTTAAATGTAGTATTTATCCAGAGGACTCTCATCTTATGCATTTTTTGTAGAAATGCATTGAGGTGAGAAGGAATAGTCATCATTTATTGCTTGAGTCACACTTGTTTTTCTTTCCTCCTAGTCTTTATTCTTGTTGCATATTTCTAGCCCTTATCTGCCCTTATCTATAGCATTCTGGAAGTTGCATGCATTACTAATATAGTGACTCTAAATATTTCACTGCTATTTTTCACAGTTGTCTTTCTTTTACCAGATAGAATGCAAGTGAACAGTGAGGTTCCCTGAGAGTAACAAGGTCTAAAGATACATGTCCCTTCTTGTAGTTTGGCCAGCGGAATCTATCCTTCATTGTAATATCAGGAATCAACTTCATAGCAGCCTTCCAGTATCTGAAGGTGGCCTATAGAGGTGCTGGGGAGGGACCCTTCATTAGGGACTGTGGTGATAGGACAAGGGGTAGTGGGTTCAAACTTCAACAGGGGAAGTTTAGATTGGATATAAGGAGGAAATTCTTTACTGTAGGAGTGGTGAGGCACTGGAATGGGTTGCCCAGGGAAGTTGTGAATGCTCCATTGCTGGCAGTGTTCAAGGCCAGGTTGGACAGAGCCTTGGGTGACATGGTTTAGTGGCAGGAGCCCCTGCCCGTGGCAGGCGTCCCTGCCCATGGCAGGGGGGTTGGACCTAGATGATCTTAAGGTCCTTTCCAACCCTAACTATTCTATAATTCTATGATTCTATGATTCTTTCTGAAAACCTTTCTTTGTTTCAGTGGGATTAGAAACAACCATGGGATCTTTTTTTCTTCATGGAATGTCTTTGCAGTAGTTAGAAGTTCATTACCACGAGAACCGTAATTAGTGTATTTTAAAATATTAATATATTTTGAGATTGCCACTGCATTGCACTTCATTAGAATGAAGTACAACTACCTTGGTCCCTACAATATTCTTCATGTCCCAAAGGGTTTCACAGCTACTACAAACATTAGGGTGATGTTGTGGTTTAAGCTCAGCCAGCAATCCAGAACCACGCAGCCACTCGCTCACTCCCCCCGCCTTAATTGCCCCCCTCCTCGAGGGATGGGGATGAGAATCGAAAGAATTTAACTCCCACGGGTTGAGATAGGAACAGTCCAGTAACTAAGGGATAACACAAACCACTGCTGCTACCACCAATAATAATAATGATAAGGGAAATAAGAAGGGAAGAAAATACAACCGCTCACCACCCGCCGACCAATACCCAGCCTGAATGAGCAGTGATCTAACCCTTCTGGGTAACTGCCCCAGTTTATATATTGGACATGACGTGCTGTCATTGGCTGGTTTGGGTCGAGTGTCCTGTCTCTGCTTCCTCCCAGCTTCCCCTCCTCCCTGGCAGAGCATGAGGCTCAGAAAGTGCCTGGTCAGAGTAAACATTACTAAGCAGCAACTAAAAACATTGGTGTTATCAGCGTTGTTCCCAGGTCGAAAGTCAAAAACACAGTACTGCATCAGCTAAGAAGGAGAAAAAATGACTGCTACTGCTGAACCCAGGACAGGTGAATCCAATCACCAGCAGCTGAGACAGTGTGGTCAGTGCATCTTGCAGAAGCAAACTTCAAAGCAGGACAGGTATGTGATAGCAGGTAAGCGAGTGTTTTGCTGGAAATTTTATCCTCAAGAGAAAATTCTATTTTTGGGTGGAGAGTAATCCAAAATCAAATAAGCTATTCCGTCACTGGTTTGCTGCCATTCTTTAAAAGATAGAACACATATAAAAGTTCCCTGTTATTTCTTAAGTCTTATTCTTCCTGTTTTTTCACTTAGCGTATGTTACATTTCCATTATAACTATTGCACAAACCCTAGTCAACTTGATTAATAAAAATTATGACTGTGTTTTCCTTAAGACTTCCTATCAAAGTAGAAAGTTGCATTTCTGGGCCGTTTAGGGTGTGTCCATTTTCACTGTAGCATTTGGTCTGTCTAGCCCTCAATCGGTTGCAAAAAATATGCTAATTAAATTAACCAGAAATTAATAATCCAAACTGTCAAGCAAATGCTGCCCCTTTTTCTCACTATCTCTAGAGTAACCAATTTAAATAAACTAGAAATTATCCTTCTAGGATAGGCCAATCTAGTTAATATCATACCTTCAAAGACGTGGAAGAACATGTTCCTTTCCTGTCAAGGAAGTGATTTATGACTGCTACTTACCATTTTCCCACAAACCATGTTCCTGTAATTTGGGGTTTAAAACTTCTGATTCTGTCCATTAAGGAAAAATCTTTGCTGCTGTATGAAGGAATCAAAGCAAAAAAAAAAAAAAAAAGAGAGAGAAAAGAAAAAAGAAAAACCCATATGTAGAAGGAAAACCCTCACAGAGATCCAAAAAGCTAAGAGCATAAAGAAGTGGATAAGTCATGTTTATAATTGACTAAAATTAGACATTTTAAACGCTTCTCAAATGGAAGTTTAAGAGTTTGCTCTTTCTGGAAAACAGAAGGTTACCTGTCTTGAAATGGAGGCAAGCAAACACAATTATTTTTACTGTCTTTCCTTTATTTCTTTTGTGATTCCTTCTGCCTTGCTATTTTCCCTCACGTCTATTTTTATTTTTTCCAATTAGGAAAATGTCATCATGATCCAGCTCAGAATGTTTATGGAAAAAATTACAAACCTGTTGCAATTTTCAGTTCTGCCTTTTCTTAATATATATTTGTTTGCTTTGACATCTGAATGATAAGGTGAAATTAAGCAAGGCACACCTAGGTACTCTGTGTACAAAATTTATAGTGAGAACACTAAGCTTAGATGAATTGTTCTTAAGACCTGTTGTAGCTGTTGCACCATCTGCTACATCAAAAAAAAAAGTCAAGCCATAGTTTCTGCATGACATATAATGGTTCTAATTATACACTGAGTTTTACAAAGGCTCATATGGATAAGAATTTAATAAATGTGAAATCCACCAAGGTGATAAATTGAGAAAGTTTTGTAAGGGTAGATTTCCTCTTTGATCTGCAAACACAAAATCAAAATGAGAACATTAGGAAGCATAGCTTTCAAGTAAATTGCTTCTCTGATAGCAGGTCTGTAAGTAGACTTAGTAGGGAAAAAAGCTAAATTAAGTATTAAGGCAAATGCTCTCTTCCTGAATATATATATGGCTTACTTTACTATTCTTCTGTCACTGCTAGTGTCAGAGAATCTGACAACTCAGAATGCTGTAATGTTTGTCCTATAAAATAGAGGTCATTTTATTTAAAAGCTTGCTGCCCAGGAATGCCAAAGCAATACAGTCAAACCCTTTTTTACTGATCACTGCAATAGGTATCATTCAGCCATTTAAACCAAAACAGGCTTTCTGAAAGTGGTAGTTTGTATTTTTGCTCTAAACTTTATTTGCAGTGTTAAGGTTCAATAACTCATTGGAAATTACAGTGTTTTTTCTCTTTGGTTTGGGAAGCAGTTATTGTGTCCTATTCTTGAACTTCTCAGAAATCCATGTGAAGGAAGGACATTCATAGACCCTTATTTTACTTTTATCTGCTCTTTGCTGAAGCAGGTTCTTGATAAATACCCTGTTCTTGATAAAAATGCCAGATAGTGCAAATGGAAGTTTACATCCATTTACCAACCTTACTATTAAAATTCCTACAATGCATCACCTACTTCACTCTACCTTTTCTAAAAAAATTTGTGTAATTTGTGTAAGCTGATATATAAAGATCATGTCATGCTCAAGAAATTTTTTGTAGGATAACAATGACATTTTGTTGCCCATCTAGCAGTGACCTTTTAAGAAGGTTCTAATTGTAGACAAGAACTTTTAAATCAGTTACTATTTACATTTTTTGTTGTAGCTTCTGGTAGAAATATACTTCTTTTGCATTTTCAAATTAAGATCAAAGTAGGTGGATTCTGTGTACTTAAATTCTCTTCTCAGAAACACACAGATTAACTTTTCACACAGGAGGAAGAGCCAAACTTTTTATGCACTAATTTTCAGAGATTTTATGGAGAAGGAGAAGTTGCGGTCTGTGAAGTGGATCTAATGCAAGCCCATCTCATCCATAGACCACTGGAGAGTGAAAATGGGAAAAGAAGGATAACATTTAAGAAACCTGGTCAATGAAGGAAGAGGAGCTATCAATTTAAGAAAATGGAAGTGAATTTGGGAAGAGGTGGATTGAGTTTATTGCTTATTTTTGACTTGCCAAATGGTTATGTGCCAAATGGGAAACGTGCTTGAAGAACTTTGGTTTGCAAAGATGATAACCTGAATATTGGCATAAGTCTCTATAAAAGAGTTCTATCTTCCTTCCACTGTCTATTCCAGGAGGGGGTCACCTCACTGTATATTTGCCAATAGATACTTTGGCAATCCCAGACACAGCTACAGGTTGGGCAGAGAACTGATTCAGAGCAGCCTTGCAGAGAAGGACTTGGGGGTGTTGGTTGATGAGAAACTTAACATAAGTCATCTTCAGTGTGTGCGCACAGCCCAAAAAGCCAGCCATATCCTAGGTTGTAAGAAAAGGAGCATGAGCAGCACACAGGAGATTCTTCCAGGTTGAAGGGGGTGATCCTGCCCCTCTACTCTGCCCTCCTGAGACCTCACTTGGAGTATTGTGTACAGTTCTGGTGTCCTCAATATAAAAAGGACATGGAGCTGTTGCTCCATGGAGCACTTGCTTGTCCAGAGGAGGGCCATGAGGACAAGGGGACTGAAGCATCTCCTGTACGAAGACAGGCTGAGAAAGCTGGGGCTGGAGACCTCATTGCAGCTTTCCAGTATCTGACGGGTCCTACAAGAATGCCAGAGAGGGTTTCTTAATTAGGACTGTAGTGATAGGACAAAGGGTAACAGGTTTAAACTTAAACAAGAGAAGTTCAGGCTGGATATAAAGAAGTGTCCTAGGTTCAGCTGCAGCAGTCGTTTACTGTGAGGGTGGTGAGTCACGGGAACAGCTGGCCCAAAGAAGTGGTGAATGCTCCATCCCTGGCAGTGTTCAAGACCAGGTTGGAGAGAGTCTTGGGTGACATGGTCTAGTGTGAGGTGTCCTTGCCTATGGCAGGGGGGTTGGAACTAGATGATGATTCTATCTTAAGGTCCTTTCCAACTTTAACCATTCTGATGCTATGATTCTGTAGTGAACTCCAACAATAATGTGATTTGCTGGTGTGCTCTTCTATTTAGAAAGCTGTAAGTACAATGAAGAAAATCCAAACAAACCCACAAGGAAAGGATAATTGAAATTGCTCATGTTTAAACACTGGAGAAAACTGCAGCTGTTTTTTTTTTTCTCTACATCCAGCTAATACTGGATAGCATCTTGCACTGTACTGAATGAAGCACAGGCATTTGGCTGTAATTAAAAAAGATTAATGCATTGTTATCAATAAGGCGTTTTGAATAATAATAAACTTTAATTGCCAACCTCATTTCTTTTCCATTGATTAGCAGTCCTCTAGAATTATTCAGAAAATAAAAATAAGAGTTTTAACTGTCTTCAAAATAGGTAAAGACTATTTATCCTGGCCTGAAATTGCATGTATGTCTTCTTCCTCACTTACATACATATATATATATGCACACACCTGTATATAGATACATATAACACAACATCAAAAATGTTAATTCTTCAGTAATCATATCTATATTAGAATAAAGATATCTAGTCTTCAGAAGATGCAAAAATCTACATTAAGACTAACACCATGGATATTTACCTGCTTGATGGAGAGCACATGAATGTTTTTAACCTTTTCTTGTAGCAAAGATGATAAGAATTTCATGTTACAGCACAGTTCAAAATGGCAAGTGTAACCCCTGCAGTTAATGACGCATTTTCTTAGGCTGAATTTGGCATACAACAGCTTTCTGATTTTTGGTGAGCAAGGAAGAAGTGCTTAATCATCATGAAGGAGGGAATACTTCCAGTTCTGGTTTGATCAGAGTATTGAAAGACTCTTTAGCATTTAGGTTTAGATGAGAATACCTTGAGTTTAGGTTTAGAAATTAATTTGTCTAATTATTTCTGCTTGAGTGTTCAATAATAAATTTAGACTATAATTATCTGAGGAAATTTCCTGGTTTAGGCTGGGAGAGAGTTAATTTTCTTCCTAGTAGATGGTACAGTGCTGTGTTTTGGATTTGGTCTGAGAACAATGTTGACAACACAGGGATGTATAGCTATTGCTGAGCAGTGCTTACATGAGGGCATTTCTTCTCCACACACCACCCCGCCAGCAAGAAAGCTGGGGGTAAAAGAGAAGCTGGGAGGGGACACAGCCAGGATAGCTGATCCCAACTGACCCAAGTGATATTCCATACCATATGATGTCTTGCTCAATATATAAACTCGGAGGAATGTTGGTGGGGTGGCCACTGCTCAGGGACTGGCTGGTCATTGGTTGGTTGTTGGTGAGCAATTTTTTTTTGTTTGCATCATTTACGTTTCTTGGGGTTTATTTCTATTTTTTCTTATTTTATTTTTTTCATCGTCATTCTTTTTATTATTATTCAGTTATAACTGTTCTTATCCCAACCCATAAGTCTTCTTACTTTTACCTTTCTGATTCTCTCCCCCATCCTATCAAGTGGTGTTTAGTTGCCAGCTGGGGTTAAACCATGACAGGAAAGAATCAAATTCTACCAATATCCAAAGCTTTCAGAAGTGTAATTAGTTTTATTCTTGCCCCTCCATTTGCAATATCTTTTAAAATTTTGTTTCCAAGTAAATTAGCTATATTTTCATTGTTATATTTTTTTACTATATTAAATTTTGGTTTTGGCGATTTTTTTTTTAATATGAGAAAGGTAAGCAAGGTGACACTGTCAAACTCTAGATGTGTAATCTGAGATAGAAATGGAAATAAATTCTAGTGGCAGGTTCCCAAGAGATACTTTTGATTTATTAAAAGATATCTTAAGCATGTATAAAATGGGTATTTGGTTGTATCATGACAGCAGCAATTGCGAAGATAACTTTCAGATCCCACTGGGCATATCTGCATCTGCAAAGACTCATGTTAGGTCAGGTTGTGATATGATTTTTTCATCTTGCAACTTTGATAGGTTTTAGGAGAGATACTGACTGAAAGATAAATGGTTGATGGTTATGAGGAGGGACTATTTCCTTTGTTCTGTATTACTAACCTTCCATAAATGCTTCGCGTCTCACATTTTATCAGAATCATAGCATCCGAATGGTTAAGATTGGGAATCAAAGTCTTTATAATGAACCATGGGGTGATTTATTTATATTGTCTTCATTAGAGATGAATGTTCAAGTAAATTCATGATAAAGAGAATTTAAACCTTGTACACAAAATATTCACTTTAATGTCATTCTGCATTGTTAATTTTAAGATTTTTTTAATATATATTATTCCAGGAAATAGCAAATAATTACTCAGCAAACATGAGATCTCTTTCAGTATCATCCATCTGCAGACCTTGCTTTAACTTAGTTTTTCTAAAGTTGTGGCTCGTAAAAACTTCACTATTCTAACAAGAACAGATTGTACTCATTAGAAATATTCTTATTGATATACTTGCTATAATTAAGAATTCTTAATCCTACCAAATTTCAATCCAGGAAATTCATAGTTGCATGTTTCCTGAAAACTGTGTTCCTCAAAGTTATATTTATCCTGTCTAGGAGCAGAATAATTTCATATGACCAGTCACAGGTGTTCAACATATCCCTCTTGGAGTAAAACTATAAAAAATTCAAGGAAAAATTGACACAGTGCAATGAAGGATTGGGATGGTGTTGGTTATTCTTTTTACTCTAGATTATTTAATTATGTCAGATGTTAAATAACATATAAGATATTGTATCATTTTATTGGTGCCTTCAGCAAGCAGCATAGATATTACTTTGTCCAATAAATATTTGCACTTCAGCTTCACAGAGTGTAAACTTAACGAGCAGGTAATTTTAAGGGTTTTAAGGGAAGATGGTGAGGAGCTAAGTTTACAGATGGCAGTTCGGTGCTTGATTCTGTGAAGCAGTGAGTAGCCTGGCCCAGTCAAGCAAATCCCAAAGAATAGTTATGTTTAAGCACAAGCTTTAGTGCTTTGCTGGAGAAGAGAAAGAATGCTTAGTAGTTTGTAGGACTGAAGCTTTAATGGGTAATTCCAGATAAATTAATTCATCAGTGAAAGCTAGTCAGATTAGTTTCTGAAGCCTAAGTGTTTATTTTCTACAGCTCCATTATCTTGTTCTCTCTCTCAGAGGAGAGTTGAGGATATTTACTTGAGCTTCTCTTCAAAATACCAAGTTGTGGCTGAGCAGTGGTTTTCCTCAAAGCTTGCAATCACTATCTCTATAGAGAACTGAAGCACTTCTCTGGAGTATTTGCAATTCAAGTTATACCACCCTATGCTTCATTACCAGGAGTTTTTTTAAATTGTTTGCAGTTCAGATGGGGATTCTGCTATTACCTGAGAAAGGAGTTAGGTTTGAATTACTTTCCGCTGTTCCAAGTTTTTTGTACTGGGATCCTTAAGAGCCAGAGGGTAGTTCCAAAGAGTTTTATTATAAATGTGTTAAAGATGAGTGATTATTGAATCGATCTTGTAATATTTGGTCTAATGGTGTATAATTACTTAATTTAATTTAGTAGTTCATCATAACAGAAAGCTCCCCATACTGTAAGAAAAGTAATTTATTAATCTTTTCATGTATCAGTAAAGAGACTGGGATATAACTTCTCTTCAGCAAGAAATCAAGAGTCCAGCCTGACAGCAACTCACTTTTCACTGACATATGTCCACATAAGTACGAAGGAACCATTTGAGAATACCTGTAATAAGCTGCCATCTGTCCATAAAGCAAGAAAAACCTTCTTTGTTTAATTTTGATTTAAAGACAGGCTCAATATCCGTGTGCCTACATGAGCTCGATGGATGAAATAGGAGGTGATGACAAAAATATACACTGTGAAGACTTACTGTTAAAATGTAAATCCCCCTGTATCTGAAGATGCCTCTGCAGTACTCAATACTACTACTACTCCTTATTTTGATGTGTGTATAAATCCAATTCTTTATAGGTATCATGCT
Organism: Myiopsitta monachus; assembly: GCA_017639245.1. Taxonomy (NCBI): domain Eukaryota; kingdom Metazoa; phylum Chordata; class Aves; order Psittaciformes; family Psittacidae; genus Myiopsitta; species Myiopsitta monachus. The sequence goes on from CM029919.1 coordinate 7,342,393, forward strand.
TTCCCGAGCATAAGGGTGAGAAATAACCTTTACGATGTTGGATAAACTAAACTATTAGAATAGTGTGGGGAGATTGGCTTCTCAAGCTGTCTCAGTGTTAGTGGGCTCTTAGTGTGAAATGTATTTGGCCTAAACCCAACTTGTTACAGAAAATTTCTTGGCTAATTCGGTTGCCTTCAGTTAACCTAGTTAATTTTTTCCAGAACACAATTATTTTCAAAGAAAAAGCACCGTCTATTAAACACCTTCAGATAGCTGCAGCTAAGTACAGCCATTTTGCATTTGGAACTGAAGGTGGAGCAAATTGCTCAAGGGATTAGATCTGCGTTTTCTTAAATGGTTTTGAGCAAAGACAATGTTCTCACGATAAAATTCCTTTTCTGAAACTCTGTGTTGTCCTGTTCTATATCCTGTCACATCAACCTGTAACACTACCATGTTACAGAAGGCAGTGTTAAAAAGCTCAGCTGGGGAAGCTAGATGTGCTATGTCATATCATGGCATTTCAAGGAAATTTAAGGAGAGCGTTTTGGAAGAGAAGTGATCAACAAAATCTATTTACATTTTGTCTATAAAAGGAATGAGATTTTATGTTCTTTCTTATCAAGAAACAATAAGGCACATATATTCAAATTCAATTTACAAATTTCACAATCCCTGAAAACAAAAGCAAAAGCAAGAAGAAATGCCTGTTGCAATTTGAGTTACTTTTTTATCACTATCACAGCAGAACAGAATATGTGTTTTCAGGATTGTTGCACAAATTTGTTCCTTTTTCCTTCTTTCCCTCTCTTCCCTTCATTTCCCTTCCCCTCTCTTTTTCTCCTCTTCCTGTATTCATCTCCATCTTTCTCTGACAGCTCATTTCAGATTGGTGACATTATTACAGAATGTGAAGAGTACTTAGTGAATTTACTAGAAAGCAAACACAGAGGTAGGTCCTTGCGTTCATGCAGATCTCTATGTCTTCAGGGAAGTATTCAGTATTGTGCTAGAAATCCTCTAAAGCAAGGACAGTGAGAGGTGTGACAGGCTGCATGTTTTCTTGCTCTAATTAGAGGTTAAGTTTGCACTGAAATATCAACAGAAACAAGGAGATGCTGTTTCAAAAGTTCATGTTTCCAGTAATGCTAACAGCAATGTCTCATCCCTCTGGAAGTTGCTCCTCCAGAGAGGGAAGCTGGGATCTGCTTCTTCTGTGTCCATGTCTTCTTCAAGGTGCTGCAGCTCTTGGGCTGATTCAGTCCATGTTGTGCATCATTTCAAATCTCTGATCCTCTAATTGATTATGTCAGCCCCTGCTGTGTTGGTTACTAAATGGTACTGTAACATGAATTTATGGAAGGGCGATTAAAAAAAAATAAAAAAAAGATAACAGGTCCTCCATGCTTTTTTGGAGGGCTCTGATTTTCAGAGGGCACTGAATACTCACACTCTTCATCTATTCATATAACTGTGAGCACAACAGGCAAAGTGCCAAAATTCAGTCACCTCAGCAAATTTCTGTGGCTATTTTTTATTATTGCTAATAATAATTTTGTATTTGACTCTTTATAGACCAGATGACATTCTTCTTCCTTTTCCTGTCTCCTAAGCAACACAAAAAAATGGATTCCATTTCCTACTTTTTTTTTCCAGTTGTGACAATGTAAATTAGATGTCTGTTAGGCTCCTTGGAAGCAAACCTATCTGAATATCCTCTATTCAGAAACTAGAACAGCAATCTGAAAAAGAAGATGAAATTGCAATTGAAGTTCTCTTGAGTTTTAACTCTCAGCCTCCCAATTCTCAAATTCTTCTTTGCAATTTTTTAAATTGTTTTTCTTATCCAGTTGTCATGAGTTCAGCAGTAGCAGTCATTTTTCTCCTTCTTGGTATCTGGTGCAGCGCTATGTTTTTGACTTTCGGCCTGGGAACAGCGCTGATAACACCAATGTTTTTAGTTGCTGCTTGGTAATGTTTTGGTTTGACCAAGCACTTCCTGAGCCTCATGCTCTGCCAGGGAGGAGGGGAAGCCGGGAGGAAGAAGAGACAGGACACCTGACCCAAACTGACCAAAGAGGTTATTCCATACCACAGCACGTCATGCCCAGGATGTGAAAATGGAGGGCAGAGACCTGGAAGGCGGGGGGGCTTCGCTGTTGGGGGTGCACTGACTGGGTCGGGCTTGGTGAGCAGTTTTATTCTCTTTCTTTGTATTTCTCTTGTATTATCACTGGTGGTAGCAACAGTGATTTGTGTTATACCTTAGTTACTAAACTGTTCTTATCTCAACCTGTGGAAGTTGCATTCTTTTGATTCTCCTCCCCATCCCCCCGGGACTGGGGGAAGAAAGGGAACGGAGTGAGTGAGTGACAAAAACTGCGTGAGTTATTGAGGGGCTTAAAACATGACACCAGTGTAAATTGCTGTCTTAATCAGTTTAATTCACTAAAATTGAAATATTTATTATTTATTAAAACTTATTCATGTTCCCTTTGAAATTCAGTTTTTATTTTTACTGAGGAAATATTCTCTCTGACATGTTAAATTTAATCTAATCCATGAGCACTGCCATCTTTCACTGGAGGATCATCGTAAAACAAATCATTCACTCTCTTTGCTGCAGGAAAGGTGCAACACGCTGATACCATGAAAGCAGATAATCCATTTGTGTTTACACTTTATATATTCCCACAGAGCACTCTGGAACAAGGGACACATATGATGATTTGGTAAGTACTGTTCTTTCATGCTAGTTCCCTGCATGCATTTGGACCAACCTATCTGAGAATTCTACTCCAGCTCTTCATTTTAGTAATGAGATTTGGAGAGACTTGTACCACATGCATGTTTATTGCAATCACTGTTAACCCAAATGGCAATCTTTTTTCATTTCTCCCTCCTGCCTGTCTGTTTCCACTTAAATTTGCTGCACACTGCTACAGCATCTGCCAATAAATAAATAAATAAATAAATAACCAAAATACCCAAGCCTGCCACCTAACAGACCAAAGTCCTATTTATTTTCCTTATTGCAAGGGCAAAAAGAAATCTGTCAAAATCCAAAGAAGAAAAGGAAGGAGAGAAACAATAAACTAAAGATGAGAAGAGAAAGAAAAACATGCAAATAAATTTTTTGTGGGGAATTTTGACAAAAAAGTAAAGCTGAAAATATCAGAACATGGTGTTGAGTGGTTAAAATTTAATGAAATGGTCTTTTTAGGGAAAAAAAAATTATAGATGTATGAGATAGTAGAATATAAAGGAAAAGTATGGATAGTCCTTCATATATCTGAGTGTTTTGCATCTTTATTTTCATTAGTGACAAAAAAGCTATTAAAATATAGTACATCCTTGAGACTGAATTTGCCAAAACTCAAACTCTTCTCACATTTACATGACATAAATATAAAATGAATTACTATATTTAGACCTTTTCTGAGCAGACTTAATAATATTTCATCATGAATGATAATGTATGTTTTTTCTTCCTCACTCATCCTCGTATCTAAATATGCTGATGACTTTACTCCCAGCTTAAGTTCTCCTTCTGGAAAACCTCATATTCACTTAATAAATACATTACCTCAAGGAAGTTTTGAATACTGTGTAGTATTGAATTGGATTAAGAGTTTCCACATTTACCAAGCATTTTATGTGGGTGTCTAGCACATTTAAATTTCATTATTTATAATAACAATATCATACGCAATACATGAATTAAGACAGACACACATATATATATGCACATCATATATTGTGTAGTACATTGCTACTACAAAATGAGCAAACTCTTCTCCAGGATTTAATGTTTGTGCTAGCAGAGATCGTTATGACACAACTGCTGTTTTCACTTCCACTTCCATACATGACAGAAGTGATGGAAATGCAACTGTACCATAAAAAATACCTCCCCTCTGGATAAACGTACGTCCAAGTATAAAAAGGTTATTAATTCTTTCAATCAGCTGTGATTGTGTTTTTCACAGTCAACTGCAAGCTGATCAGCTAGCAGTTGAACAATTGATCGTTCTTGTAAAATGAACAATCGATCTTGGTGAACTAGAATTAGGCATTGAGCTAATTTCATATCTGCCACAGAATATGCACCAGATAGTTCTAGCTGTCAGTCTGTACTGACTTAGGTTGTCTTCAGACCACTTAGCTAAAGAGAAAAGGTCATGTATCTTTCTCACAATCCCTTGACTCATCCATTTACTTACAATGTGTTTGTAACTAATGGAGGAAAAACTTCTGGTGAAGTGTGTATTTTTGCTGTCAACAGATCAGGTAATGCAACTACCCCTATAGTCTGTTGTTGCTTTCATTAACTGAGATTCTTGACATTTCAAGTTCTACAGATGAAATTTCACAGTCTGTTATCTTTATTAGGAAGTAGAAACCATGAACCTGTTTAATTTTTTTTTTTTTTTTTTTTTTTTGATGGATTTAAAAGAGCTGAACAGGAAAATGACCAGCTGCTTAGATTACCACTCCAATCCTCTCATGAATTTTAAAGGTAAGGATTTTCTGAGAACCAACATCAAATAAAGGATCAAATGCCTTCTATTACAGAATACAAATGTGTTGTTCAAAATCCCTAGAAATTACAGTCTTTGAGAACCATCTGGACTCACATGTTATGCAGAAGAGGAGAAACAGAAAGGAAGTACTGATTAATTTTAATGTAGGGTGAAAAGACTTGTAATTAAATGCAGTTTTTTTAAGTTAGTGTTGATTGTAGCTCAGACCTTCAAGATTGGTGTCACAGCCCAGATTTCTCTAAAGTACGTTTTTCCGCATTTTGAAAACTTACTGGATATATTGATTGCAATAGTATGCTTGTAGATATGCATTGATTTATTTCATGGACATCCCTTCTGAGCAACACACTGTATTAGTTTGGTAATTCTATCCATTAATGATTTATAGGGATTTGTCTGAAATATACATTGATATATATATATTTTGTGGTTTTGCAATTTAAACAAATTTGCCTTTTGCAAAGATCATCTCTCAGATTTTGTCAATGCCCAACAAATGCTCATTCAGCTTGGTGTCATTTGTAAATGTAATAAGGCTATTTTGTATTCTGTCAGAAAGATTGCCAATGAAAATACCAAAGGGTATCATAATCTTCAGAATTCTGCTTGACACATCTTTCCATATGAAAGTGAATTTTTGAAAACTTATTTTCTCAATTGAGATGTCCAACTTATTTTGCTGCAACAGAAGTTTTATCTAGAACCTTTCCCCACAGCTTATGAGAATGTTTTGTGCTACATAAATTAATAGATTAAAGTCACAGAATTTCTTTTACTTCTTCTCTATCAGTAACACCTGCTCCTTTATCATTTTCATGGTTTAATCCCCCCAGGCAGCTGTCCTGGGTTCAGCAGTAGAAGTCATTTTTTTCTCCTTCTTAGTAGGTGGTGCAGCACTGTGTTTTTGACTTCCGGCCTGGGAGCAGCACTGATAACACCGGTGTTTATAGTTACTGCTCAAATGTTTGGTCTGACCAAGGGCTGTCTGAGTCTCATGCTCTGCCAGGGAGGAGGGGAAGCCGGGAGGAAGCAGAGACAGGACATGTGACCCAAACTAGCCAAAGAGGTATTCCATACCACAGCACGTCATGCCCAGGATGTAAAAACTGGAGGCAGGGACCTGGAGGACATAGTTCAGTGCTCGGTCGGGCTGGACATCGGTCGTGGGTGGTGAGCGGTTGTATTCTCTTCCCTTGTTGTTTCCCTTATCATTATTATTATTGGTGGTAGCAGTGGTTTGTGTTATACCTTAGTTACTGGACTGTTCTTATCTCAACCCATGGGTTGAGATTCTCCTCCCCACCCTTCCGGGAGCTGGGGGAGGAAGGGGGGGGGGAGCTAACGAACTGTGTGGCTGATTTACGGCTGGGCTTAAACCATGGGAGCACTCCAGCCCCATACAGCCACACACACATTCCCCTGTGGCAGGATGGGGATAGAATCAGAAAATTAGAAGTGATAAAAAAGTGTCTTAAGATAAATACAGTTTAATAGGCAAAACAAAATCTGCATGCACAAGCAAAAAACCCCAAGGAATTCATTCCCTACTTCCCATTGTCAGGAATGTTCAGGAAAGCAGGGTTCCATCATGTTCAGATATGTCAGGAAAGCAGGGTTCCACCACGTGTAATGGTTACTTGGGAAGAAAAACTCTATCACTCTGAACATCCTCCATTTCTTCTTCTTCCCCAAGCTTTATATACTGAGCATGACGCCGTATTGTATGGAATATCCCTTGGGTCAGCTGGGGTCAACTGTCCTGGCTGTGCACACCCAGTCTCCTTCCTGGTGAAGTGAGGAGTAGAAGAGGCCTTGACTCTGTCTAAGCACAGCTCAGCAATAGTTAAAACATCCCTGTATTATCAGCACTGTTTCAACACAAATTCGAAACATAGCCTCATACCGGTCTGTATGAAGAAAATCAACTACCCCAGCCAAAACCAGCTCAATCATTCAGGTTTGTTTGACTCAATTTGTTCTTGACTGCTGTTCATCTGCTTACTATCATCCACTTGCAAATAATTCTTCTGATTCTCTTTTCCAGACTTTTTCAGAACTGAAGTTGACTGGCCTCAGTTCCCTTTTCCTCCTTTTTCAACACCTGTGCTATATTCTTCAATGCTCCAGTACTTCATGTTTCTCAAGAGTTTTTTTAATTATGAAGCTGTTTCAGACATTTTTGACTTTTTTTTTTTTTTCCCAGTTTTTCTAGGGAAAAAGCCACAAAAACTCGGTCTACAAAGATTTCTGAAGGAATTGAAGAATTACATGTCTGTGCCACTTTCAAAAATAAGTAAGTTTGGGTTTTTTTAATGCAGAAGTTCTGTAAGGTAACTATTTACCTTACTCTCAAAATGACTCATGTTACCTAACTGTCAGCGTTGTGACAGCATTCGAAAAATTGTTTGAAAGAAACAATGAATCCTGAAACTGTAAATGTGTGGGTGAATGTAGATTTAATTCACTTAAAATGTTTAAAACACCATTATTCAGCTCAAGTTGTCTGCCTAATACAGGTAATGTAGCTCTTCCATTATGTAAACCCTATTATTTAACGTATTTGAGTAAGTTACAAGCTTCATATGAAGACTATGTTTTAATTTGTAAACATTCCTTGAAATACTGGAACATGATAAGATAGATGTGACTGAACCTAGGTCAGTTCTGGGAGGGAAAAAGTACAGCTCCAACCTATTGAAAGATAGTGTTAAGCTGGTCAGCAAAACAGAAGGTAAACAGGATCTGACAGTTATAATTAATTTTTATTCAGAAATGCTGCAATCAAACACCTCATAAAAAGCTTTGTGGAAATACAGATATTTTGGGAAAAGAAGCAAACTATTGTTATGGATTGGATACTGGCAAACTAGTTTTTAAAGCATGGAAATATAACATACAGAGTATGCTAAATTGTGCAATTTAGGATGGCTTTTAGTCTTCATTCATGATCTGGAAACAGGATGAATAGGGAAAATGAATGAAGCAAACAAAGCTAAATGCAGTTCAGTCAATGCATTAACCATCTTTCTGTACTTCAGTTTCAAAAGAAGGTAATAAAAGGTGCACATAGAATCATAGAATCATAGAATAGTTAGGGTTGTAAAGGACCTTAAGATCATCTAGTTTCAAACCCCCTGCCATGGGCAGGGACACCTCACACTAAACCATGCCACCCAAGACTCTGTCCAACCTGGCCTTGAACACTGCCAGGGATGGATCATTCCCAGCTTCCCTGGGCAACCCATTCCAGTGCCTCACCACCCTCACATCTGAATAACTGTTTCATAGCAGGTCCAATGCTATTGTTCCTCCTCATAAGCTAGTTTTTGTACACATACTGAAAGTAGAAGTTAGTTTAGGACTGAAATTACTTGATGACTGCACATATCCAGGTATGATGTTGTCACCTGAGGCACCTGCTGTCAGTTTGTCTTGTTGACCAGTTTACACCAGGACCCTTGCTTCCCAGTTGCATGCACACTATGTGTGAACATGTTATGTTGATGATACACAGTAATTCACTCTCAGACTTCTATTATGGAATAATAGGGATAATAGAATAGGAATGCCTTAGATTGTGAATGCTTGTGGGTTGCATATAATCATATGTATGCATGCATGAATGTCTCAAACTAAGCCTTTGAATTCTCAAGCACAGCCTACTGTAGTGAGCTAGCCAGTGCAGGCTATTTGTAAACTGTGATAACAGCCTAACTGAAGTCACACACATGGGACTATATAAAGAGTAGAGATGTGCAGTGTACATTTATAAAAAGAACCAGCTGGGAAGGTGATGATGCATTGTGCTTCTGCACGTAGATTGTTGAGACTGGGGAAACCTTGTCCTGTGGGAGATATGCTTTGAAATGCACTAGCCATTGCTGGAGGAAGCCCAGGGACACAGCTGCAACTGCAAACAGCTGGACCACATGAAACCAACAGGACTTTCAGTCCAGCTTTCCTAGACCTGCAGTGATCTCTTTGATGGGAAGGGAAGGCGAGACTAAGTAATGCTGGGGTGAACTGAGTGCATGAAATAATCAGAGTAGAAGCACTGGTTTTTTTTTTGTTTCTTAAATAAACCCCAGTGTTCAAACCTGCTATGAATCACTGTTTAGTTTGTCTCTCCTGTGACAGACATCACTGAGAGAATAGCTCACATTCTGTACAGGTATTACAGACACAAACTGTGAAGACCTTAAAATTAATCTTTGCACTTCTTGCTGCTGCTTAATGCAGGGTTAGTTCTCTACACTCTGATAAGAGAGTCTGAGGGGTACACAGACTTGTGCTGGCCCTAGCTTTTTACAGGAATGAGAAAACATGCTTGAAGATTGGCACAGAGTTATGATGTTCTGGCAGAACTTCTTTTTTATCATATTAACTCTTTTTTTCCATAGTAGCAGCTGGAGTTGGGAAGAAGACTTTTGGAAGAATCACTTTATTACCTCCATAAAATTAGGCTCATCCTTAAATCTGGTTAACCATGGCTGGCTAAACCAGCTTTGGAAACAGATTATATTTCCTATAGGTTGTACTGTACTGTAAAGCTAAGCAAAGAGCAGACATCATAAAAGAGCTGTGTTGTCCCTCTTTATCCTGCAAGCTGAGTGGCAAATTCTGTCCTTAGCCAAGCATATGACACTCCCAGTGACATTTACAACCTTTGCAGGGTTATAGTAATTTTACTGAGAGCCAAATCTGACTTCTGTTTTTAATATTAGTTCTACCCATCTCAGTTTTTTCACCAGCATATGGTACAAAACTTTCTTAGAAATGCAGGAACTCAGGTGGCTTTATGTAAAATTGGTAGGTAAGTAATCCTTCCTTGATTTCACTGGGAGCTTCCACTTCTGCAAAAAATCCATAGCTAAGGAAGGGAATGTATTAATCCACCTCTTTCTTGCAGACATTTTGCATTTGTGCAGTAAAATAGCATTGGAATTTATTGCCATCTCGGATATTGCATCTTCTACTTATAGCAAGACACTTTGGGTTCATATTGCTGATTAGCAGATAAGTAGAACATGTATCTTCTCTAGACCTGTGATTTCTTATATCCAATATTCTTAAGCAGAAGTAGTAATAGATGCCACTTAATGGCTTTATTTGTCTGAGGACTTTAGTATGGACTGTTCCAAAAGGGAAACAGTACTAATAAATTCTTAGTTTCCCTTATTGTTTTTTCGTAATGTATCTGTAGTAGCCCGTGACAGGAATTGGCAGAATTGAAGTTTCCAGCTACCTTGGCTGTTAATCATGTATGTTGCCTCATATTGATTCAGAGGGCCATGTTTCTGCTATCAGTCCTGGCACAGATGTCAATGTAAGTCTCATCAGGTACAGCTAAAGCATATTGGTCGTGGTGCTGAAATATAATACTGTATTAAATAGCCTTCAGCTTCCACCCAATCTATGGTAAAAGCTGAGGGGCAAACAGAATTTCCATTTCACAGGCGCAAACCCCTGTAGGCGGGTGACAGTTTTAAAATGTTCCAACATCCGCACATATCCAGGTATGATGTTTCAGGGACAGTCTGCAAGCTGTGCATCTGCCTGAAGCACGTTTACAGTGTGTTGACTTTCTGCTTTGCTTTGGTTCATGTTTTACCTTGATGCCACAGGGGATCATCCTCTGGATGCTGTCACGGGGGGGATTTTTTGGTCACTTCCTTTGAAGCATTAAAGTACATTACTCCTGATCTATGTCTCCCCTAACTGTATAAAATCATTCTGCCTCTTAGCATTACACAGGAAGCAGAACGCTTTGATAAGCTCTTTGAGCAAGATACCTGTTGGGGTTATTGATTTTGTGTACTCTTTTATTTGACCTGCTTAAAACAACTTTTAGCATTCGACTAGGTTGTCATTTTCCTTCCCACATTCCTCTCATGAGAATTTTTAAACTCCTAAAAGAGAAAGTGTACAATTCAAACAGTGGCCAACCTGCACAAACAGTGGAATTGGTGTTTAGCTTCTGGAATATTTCCCCAGCTCTCATACTAAGAGTTAAAGTGGATTTCTAATTTTTATTCCACTCATTACTAAACAGGAACACTGAGGTCACAGCAAATAAAGCAGTATGAGTTAATGAGAACAGCTTTAGCAAAAAGAGGAGGTGTTTCTCAAAGTACATCAAGTGCTTCACATATATTAAGAAACCCCAGCTGAATCGATTTAATAATGTTGGGATTTACACAATTATTACAGAGCCTTCATTATTCACCCAGCCTGCACATACCACAGCACAAATGAACATCTCAGTCTGGTGGTATTAACATTGCCATTTTCTGACCCATTCCCAGGCCATCTGCTACATGCTGATCATTCGCTGCTTTAACATTTAACAGTTACCCAACTGCAACTTAGCAGATTTGTGTACTTTTGAAAACAGCTGGTTTAATAACTGCTTCAGAGCTTTTGGATAAAGAAATTATTTTGTAGTGCTTTACATTTGACTTTCTTAAAAAACATAAAAAATCAGTGCCTCTGAGAAATGGGTAGAACAGTTGCTTCCACGAATTCATAAATTTGCAACTCTTCATTTTTGTTCTTGTCACAGAAGGAAAAAATTTTGGTTATTTATAGAAAAGTATCTCAAGAAATCTCTTTTATCATTCCTACTTATTTTTTGTCCTGTCTCAACGACAGAAGAAATATTTATATGCTGGCCTAATGTAAGAGTTTAGTATGTCAATCTGTGTGAAAGGCTCCAACTTGGAGCTTTTAATATAAAACAGCAGACGTAGCTTAAAACACAAAATCATAGCATAATAGTAACACTTAAATTAATAGTGAGCTTTGAACATAGCTGAGCTATAATCCTGACTTCCTAAACATGATGTGAAAATAGTGTGCATTCTTCCACTGCTCTTGATGTCACATTAATATTAGCTATGACTGACTGAAATTATTCTCTTAACTTTGTCTTCTGCATACTGCAAACTACAGCAATTTAGGTGCTCTTCTAATTTAAAAAGATAGTCTCAGTCACGAAGGGAAAAAAGTCGTTATCATTCATGTGAAGCAGTTTAAGTGTATATATAAATATATATATATAAGTGTACACATACATCTTGTTTTTAACCATACGGCTTGCATATTCCAAGTACTCTTCAGATGATGATTAACCCTTGCTTCATAAGCATTCAGGCAGTTGTTGCTGGATGCTGACATTGATATTTATATTAGAAAACAGAATGGAAGCAGTTAAAACGTATGTGCCACAAAAGTGCCAATTCATGAGAGTTTGGGTTTTTTTTTAAACACCTCTTCTTTTACACAGCCATCAATCAAAGTGACAGCATCCATTAGATTAAATTTGGATTCTCCAGTACAAATTAATTAATCTGTCCAGTACTTCCTATCTCACTGTTTCAATCAACCAACAAATGAAGCCAATCAAGACTTCAGTTCTTTGCTGATTAGCCAATAAACCATGATAGCAGGCTTGTGACAGTACTTCTGGGATTCTCACAGGAGCTTATTTATAGCAGGTAGCAAGTGTCATGATCAGTCTTCGCAAAAGCAAATGGGTGTACATTTCATTATGTTTTTTTAACTAGCTTCATAGTAACAACAAATGAAAAAGTGGAAAGGCATAGAAATAAATTTGAGAAAAAAATTATCTGAAACAGAGCAAAACATAAAATTAAACATCTCAGAAATCACAGAAAATGAAAGTGCTTTGGTGGCATGTAATAAGAGCTTTCAACTCCTGTCACTGGAACCAAAGCAGTGAGAAATGTAAAACTGAGATATGGAATGATCTGCACACAGCTGGCCAGCAGGTAGGTTAGACTGCAAATGTCCTAACATAGGAAAAAACACCACGTGCAGTCACTCCAAAGACTTTTTCTATTTTACTGGAAAAGTTATACACTTTAGCCACATGAGGAAGAGAGAGCAGGAAGATCTCCAGCAACATGGGATTTGCTAGGAAGGAATACTGTGTCCTTAAAACACAGCTCAGTTATTAGCCCATACTAATCTGGTTTGGACCCTTACAACTAGCTCTTTCCAAGACAAAGACAGAGGACAGTCATGGGAACAATTCATTCTGGATACCCAGATCTGAATATTTGGTGGAAATCTCAAGCTTTCTGCCTTTTCCTGCTTGAATCTGACAGCTAATGTTTCTTGCTTAAAAAGGACTGCCCTACCATACAACTTTTCTTTGGTAGAATAGGAATGCAAACAGTTGGATTACTGAACATGAATCTAACCTAGCTCTCCAAACATTATCAGAAAGCACATTATGTCAGTTTGGTTTTTATAAAGCAGAATAAAAATTTACTTCTGGAAATAAAAGGTACTTTTCAGAACTTATTGTAAAGATCTCATTCAAATTCCAGTTAATTCAGTACCAAAACTCAAGGGTAGCAAGATCAGGCATTAACAGAATAAAGATCTAATTCTCTCTCAATAAAATTCCTACTAGTGTTCTCAACAGATGTAATTTGAAAAGAGATGTGCGAGCAACATCAAAAAAACTTACTTACAAAATAAATATGCAGGAATTCTGTGACAAGAACACCATGGCTAATAGAAACATGAATCATTGTATTTTTGGAGGGTTAAGGAAATCAAATTGCATACAGTGTAGTATTACCATGAGCATAAAATTACACTATAATTAAATTTCTAAGTCAAATTTTGATACATTAAATAACTTAAAAATAACAGCAAAGCAAAGAATGAATGAGTAATATTGGATTTCACATTATTTTCACTTCCATGATTACAGTTCTGAAAATAATATGCAAAGCACTATTAAAATGGCTTTTTCATGTCAACAGTTTTCCAATAAAATTAATATAATTAGATGCATTCAAATTTTGTAGATGTTGAAAGTAGGTTGATGATGAAGCATAAAATATTTAACGTAACTCTTAGTAAGAAATTGCAAAGAAGCTATACTGCAAGTTAAACATAGTTGATTTTAGATTGATTAGTTTAAGTTCAGTTTTTCACCCACAATCTAATAATGGTTGTAACTGTCAGCCAACCTAATATTTGTATAAACGCAAATTAATATTTGATTTTCCTAGAGGACATATTTACCCCTCATAACAGGGATTGTTTCTGTTTTGGAATGTCCATCTTACTATTTTAAGATGAATACTGATTGCATGACTTCTGAACTAACAGTAGTTCAGAAAGACCTAGCTGTAACACAATTAATATAAATAAATGAAAAAAAAAATTTGGTGGGGGCTTTACCTTAGGCTGAAGAACAGCTTGAAGGGCTTCTACACTGATCTGACTGTTCTCTACACTATAAACACTGTAAGCTTAGTACCTTAAACAGCTTGTTTCTGCTAAATTCTATTCAATATTGAAATGATTTAAATAATGTACAATTATATGTCAGAATAATTATTGTGATTGAATTAATGTATAAATATCTACATATCTGAAGCAAAATATCAAGAGCCTTAAGTAATTCCTAGACACAATGACATTTTTGTATTACAGAATAGACTATTAAACAGAGATACAATAATTTTAATATACATTTTCAGGTTCCTTTGCAGGTGTTTTGATGTGCAATCACCATAGTCTATTAACCATAGTTATATGTGCAATCCCTGTTAATTATCTCAAAGCAATCAGGTCTGATGTTTCTTGGACTGCAATAATGTATGTCTCTACTGAACCATGATACTACTGTTTCTTCTACTCTTCTTCCTAGAGATTTCTCTTCCTTTCTTTCTTTCTCCTAGTTTGATTTAATCTTTTTATTTACCATATGGTTCGGATCTAAGCATTTAGAAATTTAACTTGTAGTGTATATGTGTATGTAAATATGTGTGCATACAGAAACATTTGGGGTCTGTCCAGTTTCCATAGAAGGCATTAGCATTTAATAATTGGTTTTACAGTCAGATTTACGGCTGCTTAAGTAGTATTTTTGTCTGTTTATTATTTTTAAACTGTGCAAGATAATGTTCATACATTATTTCATGTTACCATCTCTGTTTATTGTTTCTCCCCACACTTTGCACATAAAGTCCTATTTTCTTACAATCATGTCAATGTCATTGTTAGCAGTATTTGGGACTTTTCTCCCTTGAAAAGCACCAGTGTTTTGCTCAGTGTAAACTTTTTCACACTGCTTTAGCGCCATCCATTCGAAATAAAGAACTGTGTTACACTGAGAATGTAGGAACAACAATAGGTTGCAAAATAATGAAGAAAAGGTCTGTTCAGGTTTCAGAGCAACACTTTGGATTGTGACACATTTTATCATTGGTGATGTCATGTTTCATATCTTTCTGTAGGCTTAAACAACCTGATTTGTAGAACATCAGAATGTACTGTGCTGTATGTCAACCAAGAAATCTTTGATGATATTGTTAGCAAGAAAGCGTACGATTCATTGAAGAGAAACAAACCAAACCAAAACACTAAAAATACATGAAAAAAAAATGTTCCTTCACTTCACTAGGAGTTAGGTCAGAATAAAAATATATGTATATGGGCCTGCATTTATTCTGGTAATTAATTCATTGTAAAATAGGTATGCTGTGAATATATTTGCTTTCAGGTGACCTGACACAGACACATATAGAGACATACACTGTATCTTTTCCTATTTAACAGTATGTAAAACATGCTTCTTACAATATATGTCTTCATTTGGCTACAGGTACTTACCTGCAGATAAAAAAAGGTCCTGATGTTCAGATAAGTTGCACAACACTTCATCTTTTTAATTTGAATAGAAAATAAAAGATATTTAAAGTGTGGATTCAGAATTACCCTTAAAATATTATTTGAAAAGAGAAATCCACTGGAAATAATTTAATTGCTTCTTTTGATCTCTACTTGGGGAACTATCAACACTGACATGTGAACTCTGGTCAATCTTGTTGAAGTAAAGACAGTATCACTGCAGCTGTTTGCCTTTTTTCTCTACTTCAGGTGTCTATTTCTACAGCAAAACTATCAAAAGGGAATGGCCACCAACACATCAGTAGGTGTCTTGGCTTCAGTTTGGTGCCTTGACTCATATATACACTTAAACTGGGTTTGCATTAAGATGCCAGACACTACATGGAAGCACATGAATTATGGGCACACATTCTCTTTGGCTAATTCTTCTGTGGAAGTGGTAAAATTTAGCAGGTGGCTGCTGTAGTAACTTAAAATGCCACAAGAGTTTTTTAAGTGCCCTAAATCCCACAGGCTGAATAGTGAAGAAGAAAAATTTCCACATCTTCCTGGGATAGCATTACTACCCAGTTAAATCTTCAGATAGATAACTTCCTCGTTATGCCATCTGGAAAGCCATTTTCAGATAAGTTTATTGGGTTTGGGTTTTTTTCCTCCCACACCTAACTTGTATGTTTCCGCAAAATTTAGGTTCCTATCTCAAGGACAAAAGAATTTCATTGAAAAAAATCTTAAAAGAGATTTGTTCATAAATTCATTTAATAAGTTTATATGTAGAAATGTCTTAAAGATTTGTGGAGAGCTGATTTTAAATTATTTAACTAATTCTAAATGTCGTGGTTTAAGCCCAGCCAGTAACTCAGAACCACGCAGCCACTTGCTCACTTCCCCCTGTTTTTCCTCCCCCCGCTCCTCGAGGAATGGGGATGAGAATCGAAAGAATATAACTCCCATGGGTTGAGATAAGAACAGTCCAGTAACTAAGGTATAACACAAACCACTGCTGCTACCACCAATAATAATAATGATAAGGGAAATAAGAAGGGAAGAAAATACAACCTTTCACCACCCGCTGACCGATACCCAGCCTGACTCGAGCAGTGATCTAGCCCTTCCAGGTAACTGCCCCCAGTTTATATAGTGGGCATGATGTGCTGTGGTATGGAATACCTCTTTGGCTAGTTTGGGTCAGGTGTCCTGTCTCTGCTTCCTCCCGGCTTCCCCTCCTCCCTGGCAGAGCATGAGGCTCAGAAAGTGCCTGGTCAGAGTAAACATTACTAAGCAGCAACTAAAAACATTGGTATTATCAGCATTGTTCCCAGGCTGAAAGTCAAAAACACAGCATTGCACCAGCTACTAAGACTGAGAAAAATGACTGCTACTGCTGAACTCAGGACACTAAACAAACCAGAGTTCTTGGTGAGTATTTTTATATTGGAATGAAGATCTATTTTGCCTCACAAACTGAAGAATTTCAAAGAAAAAGTTTTAGAACAACTAAAGGGTCTTTTAGAGGGAATCTTATTTTCAGAACTGATAATATTTTGTGGTAAAATATATACATTACTTTCTTAAGAGGAATTCCTTACAGTTGCTGCTGATGCATTATTGCACCCTCTCATTGCCAAAGGTTACACTTTATTAAAATGTGCTTGTACTCCTTGTAGTTTATTAGCAATTAATGAGAATTTTGTACTAAATAGCTAAATATCATCAAACCACACATCAAACCACACTCCTGTCTTCTTTTCCTCTGGTCAAAAAAATTAGGAAAATGTTAACCAGTGTTTAAATAGAAATCTGAATATTCAGCCATCTCCAGCTTCTGAAACCCCAGGTCATCTTTCTTCTACAGGGTCCCACACTTGCAGCTGTGAAGTGAGGCTAGAACTAATCAATTACATATTACCACTATTTGTTAACTCACACCACAAACAGCGCAAACAGTTAAGAAAGGCTGGAGTCTTATTACATGGAATTATTTCTTATTTAAACACAGTGAGATAGTGTCTTCTCTCAGACAATTATACATGCAGAAAAGTTTCTTGTCTTCAGAAATATGAAGCAACTAGGTGTTTGCATAGCGTGAATAACTTAGTTTGCAAGGTATTGCAATGAATGTGTGTTTGATGTGCTGAATGAAAGTGACTCCAAGCATATGATTACGTTGAAAAAAGTTATAAAAGCTTTTTCAGACTTCTAAAATAAAGCCATTTTTAAGTGGCTTTCAAGTGTTTACTTACACGTTATAAGCCATTCTCTTAAAATCTCAGAAAAAAAGAAAAAAAAATATGTATTAGTAGCATATATCTGGACACACACATTAGGGAGTCTATCTCCTTCAATTCAGCTTTATAAGTCTGTTTCTAGTAACTGATAAGCCTTCCCATTTTTTTTCTCCCCCTCTGCCCAGTTCCTTTACTTTTGCCATTTATTACCTTTTCACTTTGGGAATACATTTAACATCCCTTTAAAATATTTTGTGAGCCTTTGCTACAATTGTAAGGAAACAGGAGAATTCAACAGAAATGTCATCTCTTCTCTTTGAACTGGGTTGTAGAGGAATGAAGTGTTTTTTTGGAAATTGAATGGACTTTTCTCTTCCCGGATTTACAATTACTTTATTTCTCTGATAGGACAGACAGTATGGGAGAAAAATTAAGCACTTGAAAAAGAAAAAGAAGAAGAGTTCCTTTTGATGAATAAAGCCAAACTCTAGGAAATCCCTTATTTTATCCATTTCTGTCTTTTCAGATGTGCAACACTACCTTGAATTATTTTTCCAATAAACAACAAAGTATTCAGATGAGTCTCTATTTCATAAACTACACTGAACATATTCATTTGGAGAAATGTCAGAATTGCTGTAGCTTCCAAGAAGTCACACATATTTATGAATTTTGAATAGTTAAAAAGGGAAAGGCTATTTTCATAGAAGTTGGATCTTTTCATTGCCCCAGTACATTTCCTTCAAAAATATTTTCTTTTCCAAATAAAGTGTAACAATACAAGAAGAAAAAAATAATGTGGGCAAAACCAATGATTTATTATTTGAAGTTTCATTTTAACCATCAGATTGAAAAAAATCAACGTTCACTTTATTAACAGTTGTCACTGATATTGCATTTCTCATGTTTCTGTGTGTTGATGTCAGTGTTGATTTCTGCAAAGGTCAGGAGACACATTTTCTTCCACCTTTTACCGCAGTCTGCAGCATTAAATGCTTGGCTGGAGGCAGTCACTGGGACTTTTGCCTTTCTCTTAAACATCTGCTATTAGTTATTGCCAAAGGCAAGATACTTTCTTATCTTGTATGGCAAATTGTAGGTGCTTTTTCTCTCCTCACAGGCAAATAGATCTGTTTAAACAGATATATAGTCTTTGAAATGAGATGCCATTCACAAAGCTATCATGAAAAAATCTAATAATACATGAACAATTCAAAATTCCTTTCTTTCTCTGAATGATTATCCTTTTTTTTTTATTTTACCCCAATTTTTTAGGGAAAAAAGGAAACACTACTCTTCCTTCAGGTAGTTCAGGGAACAAAAACAACACAGTTCTAGGCACCATTCTGCAGGCCTGTTTCTTGTGAGAGGGAGCAAGTATTCTAAGTGGGTAATACTGCTTCTGGGAGAGGCGGGGGATCTGCTGAAGGCAGAGCAGGGGGAGGTGTTTGTTCTTACGAGTCTGGCAAGCAACACCTTGCCTTGTTGAATAATTACTGCTCCACAGGGATACAGATACTCTTACAAGACTTTTACAGGTCTTCCAAACCTTAAAAGTCTGCAATGCTTGGAGTCCAGATCTTTTCTCTCAGTAGCAGAACCTCACTACTCTTTCTGGGCACAGCATTCAGCAGGAACCCTGAACAGCAGTTCTCTATTTGCAAAAGGTTAAGGAGTCCTCTTCTGTGGCAAGGTTTTGGCCTGGTGTGCTGGGCCATCTTTTCTCAGAGGCCTGTCCCAGTCTTTGACCAATCTCTTGGTAAAGAAATACTTCCTAATGTCCAGTGTAAACCTCCCCTGGCACAGCTTTGAGCCATACTCCGCTTCCCCTCTCCAAACCAGACAAACCAAGTGTCCTCAGCCACTTACCACAGGACATGCCTTCTAGCCCTGCCACCAGCTTTGTTGCCCTTCTCTGGAAAGAGTCACGTACCTTCACATCCTTCTTTAACTGTGGTGCCCAGACCTGCACACAGAACAGTGGGAGACCACACACGCATCAATGCTGAACACAGAAGGATCAAAATCTCTTTTGACCAGCTGGTTATACTGTGTTTGATGCACCCCAGGATGCAATTTTCCCTCTTGGCTGTCAGGGCACACTGCTGACTTATACTCACACTGCTGACTTATACTGACACTGCTGTCAATGAGCGCCCCCAGATCCCTTCCTGCAGGGCTGCTCCACCTGTATATAAACTGTCTCCCAGTTTATATTTGCATCCAGCATTACTCAATTCTAGATTAAGAATTTGACATATGCATTTGTTAAATTTCATCCTATTAACCACAACCCAATGCTCCAGGCTATCTAGATCCCTCTGAAAACTATCTTGTCCCTCAAGAGTCAACACCACCTCCTAGGTTATTAGAGACAATTACTGTTACACAGCAACAATATGGGAAAAGCATGCAAAGTTTCAGTTCTCAGCCATCTCTGTAATCTGGAAGCCCTTCTCAAGCACGAAGGGGTGTTTGTGGGATCTCTCTTGCAGAATAGACTGCAACAGAATTCTAAAATTATTTTCAGTTTCACTGCTTACATTAGAACATGATAGAGATCATTACTTTTAAGATAATAAAGTGAATTCAAGCACACAAGTTAAATTCGTGAGAATAAATTTGAAAAACTGGACTCTATGGGAGCTACAAACAAATAAGAGTGGAAGGATGTGGGGGGAAAAAAAACCCAACAGTGCAAGGGAAAAGGGGATGAAATAAAGCAAGTGGTATTTAGATAAAAGAAAAGGAAAAATGTAGCAAATAGATGGCCTGAACAAAACAAGGAAAGTCTGTGAAAAACTATGGAAATCTGAGCTCGTTTTCTGTGCTTTGGCAGTGGTCTCAAACTCCTTTAGTGATAGCTTATACTACAGATCAGATCATTGAGAGATGAGTTCAAGTTACAAAGTTTCAATATAAAATTGAACTTCATAAAATGTCTAGTTAGTTTAGTTAGTGGGAGATATGTCCTGGTGCCTTTTTTATTGCTAAATAGTTCAAGTAGTTCTGAACTCAGAACATCCATGTCTGCAAATTCCCTATTTCACACTGCATAAGATTTTCAACTATAGAACTGTTCAATTTTTTATGGCTAGATAGGAAGATTTTTGATGGAAACCAAGTGCTTCAAGCCGAGGGCTAAATTCTTATCTCAGTTGACTAGGATTTAGGTGGTGCCTGTCTGCCTTCAATACTTCCAGGAAAGTCACCATATGCATGAAAATTATTGAGCATCAATATAGAACAGCATCCTCAATATTTGAAAAGAGCATTAGCCCAAGTATTTAAAAAAGCATATAAGCCTTTTTTTTTTAATAAGTGGTATGGCTTTCACTCTCTCTAGGTGTTATTTTCCATAAGCTATGTCATAAGTTTTTTTCAGATTTACAAATTTGTAGAAGTTTTGAAAATTAAATGCTGCTATCGATTAAATGTAAGCTTTGTTCCAAGCTGTGAATCAGGTCTTATTTTTATCAATACTTTGTTATTTCAGGTTTGACACACTACTGATTTTTCCACATGCATACAAGATTATCATTCCCTTAACAACTCAGTTTTAAATACCTAGCACTTCCATTTTAGAATTTTATAGTGGTTTCAGCTTTTTTAGGGCTGCATAATTACACTACCAATGAGTGACTTGAATAATTCATCTGCAAATCAATAGATCGTACCCTGAAACACAAAAATTTGTGTTGTAGAATTTTGACATGAAGCTTCAATCTGTAGGTTTTTAACGTACAAGAAAGACAATTCAAAGTTAAATCTCCACATATAAAAGGAATTGCTAATACTTTATACATCTTTGTTGCACAGTTAAAAGCACCGTGAAAGTTACTGTCTGCATGTTACTTCATGTTATTAAGAAAATTGAGTTCCAGATCCTTTGAAATGAGGTGGTTCCATACTTATTCTGTCTTTAATAAAACACATTTGAAAACATAGCTCAGTGAAGAATGGCAAGATTCCTGTCATTTTAAAGCAAGACAAAAAAAAGATCTGTGTGAAGAAATGTTCACTGAAGTTGGAAAGATTCCCAGATTTAAATGTCATCATTCAAGCACTAAGTAGCTAAATGTGAAGGGTTCCGCCTATCATGAATAAATTTTTAAGTGCTATGTGGTACAAACACATATGCATACATTTGTGCATTTTCTTAGTTTTTTTATCATTTATGCAACATTTAGTTTGGAAGAAAAAGTATTTTAAAAATAGATATATATGTATATATTTTTTTCCTTTTATATTGTCCAAGTTTTTATCATAATCTCTTACTGAAGAAAACAAAGGGAAAATATTTCCATCTATAAAGTTGTCTAACGTTGACTCAGTAGAAGCTGTGGTAAAAAATATTAAAGTGAATAATGTTTTATCCTCTGTTTCTGTCAATGAAAATGCATAGAAATGTTTCTATACTTTGAAAAATAATTCATATGCTTGCATATACAAGTACTACTGGCTCTAAAGTACCTACTCAGAGCGTATAAAACCTTACATTTTTTTAAAGATCTGGAAGACTAATGCTAAGCATTATTATTTCAGGGTTAAACGAAGAAATGATATAACAGGCATTCTTATTTCAGTGTTAAACCAAGAAATTACATGAATGCCTTAAGGCTAAGCACTGGGTTACATTTGGGTACTTAGAATACTTGGAATACAATTTGACTCGGGTTATCCTTTTGGTGTGTGTGGGGGAATTGACAAGTTAAAGCTAAAAGTTCAAAGCAACCTGAAGCAGAATAAGAAGTGACTGAAAACTTGGCAATTGTTTGTACAGATGTAGGCCCCTTTACTAACATCGTCAGCTGTCTTCTGAATAACAGCCTACATTTGTTCTAAGTCTGCTCAAGGGTCCTGGAATAAATGAAAACATGAGGTCTCCCTCATCACTGGTAAGGATCCAGATCCATCCATGGGTATGGCATTTCCTGTTTGTTTTCCTGACATAGTTTTGCACTCTCCCTTTCACATCTCCTTCACCAGAAATCTTTCCATGTGCAACAAGGCTTATAAACCTGTTTACCCTCCCCCCTTCTTCCGCCCTCCCCCTACCCCCCCCAAGAGCAGGAAAAATTGAAATGCCACCAAAGCCTTCTGATAGCTTTTAAAGAGTCCAGCTTCTAAAACTAAAATAATCCATGGTTCATGTTGCAATATATGGTGTACTGGTTCTGACTTCCAAGAGAGATATCAGGTTCAGTGCTCATGGGAACACCAATGAATGCTTGGTTTCTGAATTGTGACCAGAGGGAGGGGATGTCAGTGAAATCCACTGTTGGAATACTACTCAGTTGGAGTAGTTCTGGACACACAGACAGGACTCTAATCACTTGTCTTTCTTGGGTTTTATTTCTCTCTTTTCGTTATTTTTCTTTTCTTCATGATGATGATTGCTATTATTATTATTATTATTAAACTGTTCTTATCTTAGCCCACAAATTTTCTCACTTTAACTCTTCTGTTCTCTTCCCTCCATCCTACTGGGTCAGAGTGAGTGAGTGGCTGTGTGGTGCTTAGTTGACAGCTGGGGTTAAACC
The DNA here is from genome assembly GCA_017639245.1 of Myiopsitta monachus. Classification (NCBI taxonomy): domain Eukaryota; kingdom Metazoa; phylum Chordata; class Aves; order Psittaciformes; family Psittacidae; genus Myiopsitta; species Myiopsitta monachus. The sequence continues at coordinate 7,365,367 of CM029919.1, forward strand.
ATGACAGCCTACTGAAGCCAGAGCCTGTGACTGAGCTCTGAACTATGTTACTATACAGCCTTGTAAAGAAAACAAAACAGCTGACTTAGAAAAAGAGTTCTTCAGCATGTATTTATTTTTAAAACTTTATTCTTGTTGAATTAATGGAACTTCAAAGAGATTAAACATAAAATTGAAGTGCTTCACTAAAGCAGTATCAATTTGAATAAAACTTCTTGTTCTGGAGCCAGTTTATGCCATGGGAAATTTTGGAGGCCTTGAAATAAAATTTCAATGGCATGTTCTATAGTTTGAAACCCAAGTATTTTCTTTAATATCTTTATGGCTAACTCAGCTGAATTTCTTAATACACTTTCCCTCTTCAGTAATAAAGCTATTATGCTCCATATATTTTTTCCAGTATCTCAAAAAAAATGAAACTTGAATGGTTCTTTATCTGTGGTAGACACCACTTCAATCTCTGTTGGAAAACTTCTAAACAATACTTTAGATACTTAGATAGCAGCAAATCAATTTCAATTGTGTTAATTACCTCCTACCCCTTCCCAGAATTTTTTTTGATGAAATGTATTTTTCTAGAAGAAGAAACATTGATGTTTTTTTAGTCCATTTTATTCTGTGCATCTACTTATACTGTACTATGTTATATTATTTTACAGCAAATTATATATTCTAACAAAAAAGCTACCCAAGGTTAGAAAACTTCAGGATGTGAGGATTCCTAATTTTCATTCCGCAGAGGAAATTTATGTATACATGCATATATATGTATATAATATGCATACATATTCTAAGAATTGTGAATACTCATTCTACGTTTACTCACATTCTCATGAATTTCAGTCCCAGAAGCAAAGTACTTATTCATTTCTCAATCTTGCTAGTATCAACATGTTTTTGTTACCACTAATATAAATCATCAAGGCTTATTTTGGCTTCATAGGTAATTTGCTTCCAGCTCAATTAATAATTTAGAATAATCAGTAGTGTTTAAAATCTCAGCAATTTTGAAGTTGTGTTACAATCAAAATGCGTTTAGATTGCCGTGCAATTCAACCTTACAAATCACCAGCCAATCAGCACCCCCGATGTTGTGAAGCACTCTTATTTTGCTCTAAGTGTTGTCTCATGCTGCTCTTAACACATTTGGAAATTGAGAACATTGACTGCCTTTGGTGCCTGCCTCTATTCAGTGTTTAATGTCTGAGACTTCACCACTATTCTGTTCAATTTCGTATGGCATTTTAGCTGTTGCTATCTATGCAGTAGTCCTTTTCAATTCAATAAATGTAGATTCAACCACACATTACAGAGAAATAAATTTTGAATGAATGTATTTTGAAATGTGGGAACTCTACTTAGTGTCTGCTTGACTCCAAGGAAATGATGAACTTCAGGATAGTTTTAAGTCTATTTAGATTTCAATAGCATGATCATCACTGCATTGCCTAGGAAGCTGGAGAATGGATGTGGCCAGGGTTTTCCATTCCAGAGCAAGCATAGAAAAGGAAGGAATTAATTCTGTGGCCTCCAGAATGATTCCTGCCTTCCAGTTTATGAACTTTGGAGGATCTGGACAGGTTTTTTTTTACATTATTTTGTGTCATCCCAGACGGATTTAATCCTTTCCTCTTCCTGTGAGATAATAATAAAAAAAATCCTAAGCATCTCACTCTTTTGACCTTAGCAGCATTTTTGTTTCTCTCTTTTAAATACATTTGTAAGAAAATGTAGTGCTTCTGTTAGACTTTTGGGGGGGGTTTATTATTGATTTTTATTTTTCTCTGCAAAATAATATTTAATTTTTATTAGAATTCTAACTGTCTGATTTGAGGAGCCCTATAAACTTGTGAAAAAATAAGTCTGTAAGATATAGCTAACAGTATAGAGTTCTGTATTTATTCAAGCTCAAGGTAGGTATACCTTTAAACATTAATATTGCTTATTTAAAATCACTAACCACACTAATGAAATTTGCTTAAAATTTTGTTCTTCCTAATAATCGAAAACTTTAATTTTTGAAAAAGAAAAAATAAAAGAGATTAACACATACCCCTATTCCGACTGCCCAACTGCCAGTATGAGAAGCAAAAAAATCCAATTTATTTTAAATTCTTTTTTCTTAGTGTGTAGTCCTTTATTGCTAATATTCCACAAATGTCATGGCAAGGTTTAATATCAGGAGTTTTGATCTCACAGAATGGAACACTTTGGATAACTTCGGTGAATGTACAAATAATGAAGTGAATAAAAAATTACAATATTTCAAGCTAAATACTCAGCACTCCTCTAAAGTCAACCTAGTTAGTGTGTTGTTCTCCATCTAAAGTATCATCTTGGGTGTTTTGCTTTGTAGTTCAGCTAAAAGGATAGTACTGTCATTCTGGAATTCTTTTATCAAAGATTAAAAGAAAAGTTTAATCAACTGATTTTTGCGCTTAACTATCAGTTACTCTTCAAGGGGTGGTATTACTGTTTTGCATCTAAAATGTTAAGAAGATGCCCACACTGTAAGTACATATAAGAATGTAATGTCTTGCTTGAGAAAACAGAGAAACACAGAATACAAAGCCTTACAGCTACTCTTTTTTAACTTACATCTTTCATACAGCAGTGATAACATAGACAGCTCTAGATATTTCTGTGTATTGCATTGTATGGCATACAGAACTATGAAGAAACTAATTTTCGGCTACATTTTTCTTTCTTCAATCTACTATCAGTTCTACATATCCCACCTATGTAGGCCTATTCTCTCTTTAAATGTCTAAGCTTCTGGTACATCTCTCTCATCCAAATCCTGGCCTCTGACAAAGACCTCAAATTGCTATCCATCTTCTGTTCCTGAACTCATCTAATTTAAATGCGCCACTATGACACTTGTCCAAGTCACCTCCTTGGCTTCTTGCTACAGCTTCTGAGCAACCCTTCCCAAATCTGTCACTTTCTTCTGCTCACCTAATTCTTCAGACACTTCAAACCTTCCGTCTTATCCTTCAGTCTCATCCTCCTTTTCCTCGAATGGCCAGCCATTTCCCTCCTCCCTTGCCTGGTTTCCCTGCTTGGAGAACAGCCCTTGTTAGTCCTGGGACAGCTTGTTTCTCAAACCTAGTTTCCTCATTCAATACCTTCCCCTAAGGCTTATGATAATTTGCTTCCCCAGCAACTTCCCATGGATCTACCCCATCAGGTCGCTTTTCCATTCAAATTAGATGTCTCTTTCTAGATGTTCCACATGTTTTGGATAAGACAGGAAGTGCACCAAGAGTATTTGAGGAACAATCTTACTGGCTGTGCTTTTTAGATCAGGTGCCAGGATCTGACAGTAGCTGAAGGAGCTCAGAGCTGGAAGGAATCCATCCATGCAGCCTTAGGTTGGGACATGCTCACCACACAGAAAATTAAAGAATTCCAGCTAATAAAACATTTTCACTTGGCATTTTACTCAGCATTATGCTGTTTTGGGTTCCCAGTTTTAGCCAAATGCAGGCAGCTGTTCATAAAGGTGGAAAAAGACACATCTCCAGTGAACATCAGAATTCTGCTTCAGGGATTTGTAGTGCTTGGGCTTGTTAAAGACAGGGGTGCCAGAATTTTGCAATATAAGCAGAACTGTATACTAATCCTTTTCCTTAGTTGTCATATAGGGTATAACCATTTTTCACTGAAAGCACATCAGCCTAAAGCACACGCTAGTATGACATATTTTACCTTGGTTGGTTAAATTTTGTCAGAACTATGAACACCTCAAACACAGTTCTTACAGTAGGAACTTGTACAATCCTGAAAGATGCATGTGTGTGTAGGAGATGTATGTACACATATACACACATATATATGTGCTCCATATACATCTGGTATGGTATTATTGTAATAGTGTGGCTTCTTCCATAGCGTTTCATCTGAAATTAACAGTATTCTCCATAAAGCATCCAACTACAAAAAAAAACCCAAGCTGGAACGTGGCAGAGAACAAATCTCTCAAAGTCACATAAAACAGATTAGATGACTACACAGGATTCTCCTAGTATAAAATCCTAATTTAAAATAAATTCTAACGACATACATATGTGGATCACCCTTGCTGCATATATAATTTTATTACTTACTGATAAACATAGTAGCAGATGTCCTCTTTTACACCTCTTGGGGAAAAAAAATCAGAATGGATTATTCAAAAGATTTAAATCCCTTTGAGACATGGCCCTTCCAGCAATACTATAAATTCTTTTTCACTCCAAGGTTAGATGCTATGTTGGCCTTGATTTAAAACCCAGGATTCTGTGGAAAATGGCATTGATATCCAGCTCTGACAAATTGAATTGGTCTCAAGGTATTGAAGGATGACTAATAAATCTAAGTCTAGATCCTGAAACATTTCTACACTTGCAATGAGTCTCTTTCTTCTTGAGATATTTGAGATACTGTTAAATATTAAAATCATGTCATACCAGTGATCTATTTAATTGACTTAAGCAACACTGAATATTTTCATTCAGGATAGAATTGGAAACTTTAATGAAGTTTGAGTGAAAATGTCTTGCATGCATGTTAGTAACAGCTATAATTTGCCTTGGGTCAATTCTACTAAACATTTCATCTACTGAAGCATGCAAGAAAGAATTTTCATGTAAATAAAGGGGATTACATGTGCCAGACTGCTGGCATATTTCTAGTGTTAGAAAACTTGTTTCTAAGAAAGGATCAATATATATTCGGTAGTCAAAACAGAATCACTGGTGTTTGACTGAAACCAGCAAGTGAGAGGCTTATATTTTGCTATCACATTTATATTCAGTTGTAGACTTTTCTATAAGGGCCTGTTGGTCATCCTGCATGCTAAACAGACCATCTGAAGGATGCATAATGCAATGAGATGACTTTGCAATGGAGTAAAGATTCCTAAGATTCAAGTAAGGTATTTGCAAGTTTAAACTGTATACTTATGTCATGGTTTAAGCTCCCCACCCACGCAGTTTTACTCACTCACTCCCTCCCCCTCTTTCTTCCCCCAGTCTCGGGGGGATGGGGAGGAGAATCAAAAGAACTCAACTTGCACAGGTTGAGATAAGTACAGTTTAGTAACTAAGGTATAACACAAATCCCTACTGCTACCATCAATAATAATACAAGAGAAATACAAAGAAAGAGAATACAACTGCTCACCAAGCCCGACCCAGCCAGTGCACCCCCCAACAGTGAACCCCCCAATACCAAAAACCTGACCATGTCATGCACCCCCAGTCTACCACCACCCTTCCGAGTCTCTGCCCTCCGTGTTCACATCCTGGACATGACGTGCTGTGGTATGGAATAACCTCTTTGGTCAGTTTGGGTCAGGTGTCCTGTCTCTGCCTCCTCCCGGCTCCCCTCCTCCCTGGCATAGCATGAGGCTCAGAAAAGTCCTCGGTCAAACCAAAACATTGCCAAGCAGTAACTATAAACACTGGTGTTATCAGCGCTGCTCCCAGGCCCCAAATCAAAAACACAGTGCTGCACCAGCTACCAAGAAGGAGAAAAATGACTGCTACTGCTGAACCCATGACAACTTACTAAAGTATTAATTTATATTTTGAATTGACGTCTTTTCCTTTTTAATTGCAGCCTAAAGTGGGCTTCCCTTAAGAAGCCCCTTTACTTCCCTTATAAGCCCTTCTTTGATCAAATAATACTTAGAAATTGCTATAATAATTGTGTCCGGGAAAGCATCCAAAGATGAACGAAGGATTACATAGCAGCCACTAACCTTCGTGTCTGTCTGCATGGAATTCCAACATATTTTTTAGTAACTAATGGAAAACCAGTAAAAACTCTTTTTTCTACTTAGTTTTGGGTGACCACAAAAAAAAGCAACCATTCCCAAAACTCTTATAATCCTCCCAATAGTCCAGGTACCTCTTTTTATATCCTTTAACCAAGCTTGATCTTTAATCCTGTTAATGGTGCTCTGTTGCCTGTCACCCATTATCTACACTTAGTTTTTATGGTTATAAACTGTGATCTTGTGGCACCTTCAAAAATCTAGATTGTAAATAGAGGGGGAAAATCAGTACATTTGTTTGCTGAATAAAACCAAAAGAATTTTTCTTATTTCTCTTTTTAAAGCAAAATGTTGCTACCAATTGAACCTGAAATAAGCGTCAGGGTAGGGAGAAAAAAAAATGAATACTTCAATTCTACTGTTTACTTGTCTCAGAATATACAGCGTGCCAATCAGGTCAACAACTTTGTTAAACAAACTCAGGAAAACTTTGTCATGAAATCAGAAATCTGTTCAAAACCAGAAAAGAAATTGACAATCTCTAAGTCACCTGTGTAAAAAAAAGAAGAAAAGGAAGCCTTTAGATCTTAACACAGCTCTTCAGTTAATTAAAATCTAATGGATGTAGTATGCATCTATGGAAATACTCTTCCAGTTTTAATTTTTTTGCCTATTAAGTGCTGCTATTGACTGTTCTGAAGCTGGTAAATTGTGGAAAGCCATATAAAACACAAGGTCACTGGCTGGCAAATGTTAATCTCTTCTGTTACAGTCAGGGAGATTCTGAATGTGAACATCTGTTAACAGAGAAATTCATAATTACAGTAGGATCACTCCCAGGATTTATCTGGACATAGTGTGTTTCTAGCTCCTACATTACACTGCTTTCAGAGTTTTCACATAATAGCTATCAAAGTGTATCTGAAACAGAATTTTGAGTGCACTCTCACAGTAACACTTCTGTGACCTTAGAATCACAGCTCTGGGGATTTTGCCGGTGAAAGAGAGTCCATAATTATAGAAGGCTTGGAGCCTTACTTCCATAAAATAAAAATAATTTGGTACAACCGCTGAATCAAAACATCTGGTCTGTTTTCCCCCCTGTTGCCAATCCTATTCTTGGTACATGGTAGCGTCAGCTGTGGCTGAGAGCAACACACTAACAGCCACAGGGATTCTGGTGCTGAGGCTGTGGTGATAGATGGGTATATAATGGCCAGGGAAAAAATCCAAAGATGTGTCTTAAATGGTTCTCCACATGCAGTAGGAGTGCCTGAATTTCAAAAGAAGAAAAAAAAATGTTATCAGGAAATCTTTTCCAGAATCTGCAAGACCCATTCTGGAGCCCTTTTTCCTTTCTGTTTTAAGGAACACCATACCATAGGGAAAAAGCAGCACCATATCCAGGGAATTCTTTAAAGGCAGAATTAAATTTTGACATTGAGGATCTGGGGGCAAGGCTGGATCAAAGTGATTTCTGCCACAGAAAATGGAGGTTTTAAAAGAATAACTGCTGCTTTGGTTTCTGATGGGGAAGATGTGAAAGTTGGGCAGAAGGTTTGTTCTGTGGCCTGAACCCTTTAGTTGGTAGCTTGACTTCCAGAGTTCTAAATTTTCATGACATTTGAGACAAGAGGGTGTCACTGTAAAAAAGAATCACTTGTATGGATGCTGTCCCTGCTGACACATGGAGCCTGAGCCTCGGATTCTAACTGGAAAGCTCAAAGCCCAGGGCCAGGCAGCCTGGCTCTTCATGTGCTGCACAGACCTTTGACTTTATGTCTTCTCACCTTTTGGGTTGGATAGGATCTTCACTGCCTCCACTTGGGTGGAGGAGCTTAAATTTTGGATATTGCAGTGCCACTGGAACATGGAAGAGGACTGTTTGTTCATGTTCTTTCTCTACCAGTTAGTGCACATGGTCTGTACTGTATTTTAAACACCATTACAATGACAACAAAATAGCGCTTTTCTATTATCATAGAATCATAGAATAGTTAGGGTTGAAAAGGATCTTAAGATCATCTAGTTCCAATCCCCTGCCAGGGGCAGGGACATCTCCCACTAAACCATGCCACCCAAGGCTCTGTCCAACCCACCCTTGAACACCGCCAGCAATGGAGCATTCACAACTTCCCTGGGAAACACATTCCAGTGCCTCACCACCACAACAGTAAAGAATTTCTTCCTCATACCCAATCTAAACTTCTCCTGTTGAAGTTTGAACCAATTACCCTTTGTCCTTTCACTACAGTCCCTCATGAAGAGTCCCGCCACAGCAGAACACACAGCCCATTTATTTATCCTCTAGAATTAGTGCAAAATTTAGAGTCCTGACTGTGATTACCAGGGAACGTAGATATAATAATGCTTCCTTGTTCTCCCTTACATTGACTCACATCCTCTAAAGCATCGAGCAAACACTGAGCATTAGTACCTCCTACATCTTGAGCAAAAATTCTAACCATTCTATTAGCATATGAGTTAAAATTAGGGTCTCCTCCAGGAGATCCCCCTCAGCTCTCTTCAGGTCTTACAGCAGATGTCTGTAGGTATATAGATCCTCTGTAAAAGATTCAGTTTTTAGGTTACTTTAGACTATGCTGTAGGTGCATGACCTTCAGAAATGGGTGTGATGTCAGTTATATTGCTGCACGTCTTGCCAAGCAGCTGTAGTCCGTTCTTCTGGATAATTCTTCTAAAGTCCATGACTCTTTCCCTAAGGCACAGTGATCCTTCATGCTTAGCTCTATGCTTTGAATTCCTTGAGAGCTATACAGTGAAAATGAGGCACCAAAAATGTTGAATTAATGAATACATAGATGCTCGATTATTTTATTCATTCCAACTTTTAAATATGAGTGGTTGGAGTTTTCTTCTGGTGCACAGTAGGAAACAAGTGACTTTTTTTCATAAATTACTTTCCTCACCATATACCTGGAGATATGAATGGAAGAACATGAAGTACCGTAAGAAAACTGAGTGTCTGTAAGACTAACAGCTGATCAAAAGTCTCTGGGGATTCTTCTAGAGCTTTGATTTCTGAACTACAGTGATGAAAGAAGCAGTCTGGGTTTTTTTAGAGAAACAACATGTTATTTCAACCAGAGTTCGACTTCATGACAGGGCATCCTTACAGCAAGCTTCTTCTCTTCCCTTTGTTTCACTCACTGTGCCACGGAAAAGAAGTGCCACTAGAAGTTATTTAAATTTATGTCAGCAGAGATATTTGTAATGGGACATCACTAGGTTAATTTTTCCTCATCTACAATTGTATAGAACTTAACTCAGTTGTTCTTCCATTCTGTGGACAAACACTGTAGACAAACACTGTAGTTAAGGTACCTACCCTGTTTACATGCCGATCGCTATAACCAATGGTTGACAAAAGTGGCTATGTTTGCAGGAAACACCGAAGTTAAATATTTTACTGCCTTGTGCTTGCAGTGCCTTTACTGCTTGTCCCCAGGCTCCTGGTTACAGGATCCTCTGGAGAAGGAATTGAGGAAGATAACTATAAAACTGCTTCCAATATTATTTCACAACTTTTGTGGAAGGACTCAAAGTAAAACGGGCAGAGCTGATTTTGAGTGCAACATAAAGCAGTGTGGCCATTTATGCAGTGATGGACCTTGGCAGTGATCACAGGAGTGTGCTGTCACTCAGGCTGTTGTCATAGAATCATAGAATAGTTAGGGTTGAAAAGTACACTAAAATCATCTATTTTCAACCCCCCTGCCATGGCCAGGGACACCTCCCACTAAACCATGCCACCCAAGGCTCTGTCCAACCCGGCCTTGAACACTGCCAGCGATGGAGCATTCACAACTTCCCTGGGCAACCCATTCCAGTGCCTCACCACCCTTACAGTAAAGAATTTCTTCCTCATATCCAATCTAAACTTCCCCTGTTCAAGTTTGAACCTGTTACCCCTTGTCCTATCACTACAGTCCCTCATGAAGAGTACCTCCCCAGCATCCTTAGAGGACCCCCTCAGATACTGGAAGGCTGCTACAAGGTCTCCATGCAGCCTTCTCTTCTCCAGGCTGAACAGCCCCAACTTTCTCAGCCTATCTTTATACGGGAGGCGCTCCAGTCCCCTGATCATCCTTGTGGCCCTCCTCTGGACTTGTTCCACCAGTTCCATGTCTTTTTTATGTTGAGGACACCAGTAAAAGCTCTCTAAAGCTGTGTCCAAACTACTTAGTCTGGGATATCTCCCTTGGTCTTTGGTGAAATGCACATCCCAGATGTATATTGACTTCCTGTAGGACAAAGCATAGGCAGTTTCTTCTGCTCCTCTTCTTCCTCAAACCATTGTTTCCATGAGAAGGAACTTGGAAGTACAGGTCCTATGGGAGCTGCAGGGTGTTGCAGAGCTCTGATGGTGATGACTGGCAGTGCAGCTGACAGAGCAACTGGCCGAGAGTCTAGCTATAGTCTCAGTTTGTGGGCTCAAACACAGCACACCAAAGAACTTTGAAATTATGTCATCTTCTCCCAGTGTCTACACTGCTTGTTCTATGTGATGTCTGAGGAGCGGCCAAGGTGCCATAAAATCCTGCAGATGAGCAGCAGTAACTCCGAGCTGGACTTACAATAAAATATAACTTGGTCTGAAGAGGTCCTGTACAGAATCTCACTTCTAATTGCTGAACCTGAGTTCTTGGGCATACCTCAGAACCTTAATTTCTCTTTTCCTGCTTTGCAAACCTGTGACTGATGATTCTTTCTGAATTTTGAATACATGTGCTTTGTTGTTGCATCTGTTTGATTAAAGAACTGAGTGTGACAAACTCAAAAAAGCTTCATTAGAAAACATGTTTTCAGGAAGAAAAACTCCAAAGAATTTCACATTAGAACAAAAGAAATGGAAACTTCCCCTTCCTGCCATCCCCAAAGATCTCAAGGTTTCTCAGAAATTCAGAACATTCCCCCAGGTCTTCTATCCCCAACAAAGACAGTCTCCTATTTCCTTTAACACAGTCTAATGAAAAATAGTAAGTACTCCAACATAAAAGATTTTTAACCATATGAGGTGGTGGCTCTGTAGTACAAATCAAGGAATTAGCAGCAACTGATTTTACATAGGAGATAGAACAGAAGTGCCTTGGGGCAAATCAAAAGCCAATCTGTACTTCTATTAAGCTGTGAGGCTGAATTTCATTCAGCGTAAAACTCAAACATGATTTTCACAGTAATTCTCTATGTAAAGTGCCATTTTTTTAGTTGGAATAAATTAAAATGTACCTTTCACTGTTAAATATTATTAAAAGATTAAAATGACCGTGTCTTTCTTTTCTAGATCCATCTTTCTGTAGTACACAGCTTTTGTATTAAGACAGTATTTCCTTTGATATCAGTGATGTTTTGCATTCTTTCGCAAGACCCTTTATCAGGTGCGAGCACTTGAATGAAATGCTTTTTTATGGCACTTGTGTTTTGCTGTTAGCTCAGGAGACAGGTTTAGGAACAAGCATAGAAGGGGAAGAGAAGAAGATAGAACAGGGAAGGGAAAAGGGAAGGAAAAAGGAAGAAGATCTTGAAACTGATGGGTATTGTAGAGGATATCTGTAGTTACTATGGAAAACTACACATTTGCATATATACTATGACCTGCAGCTGCACTGGACAATGATACAATCTGATTTCCAGAAATCCGGACTTTATAAATATCTTTGTTTATGAGTAAAGCATTATGAGATCAAGAAACAATGAATTGTGACACATCTCTTTTTTCTCAGCAAATGTTTAGAGAGAATGGGGCAATGTATCAAGCTGGAAGGTTAAGATTTTGTTTCCTTATTGCATTACAGCTATATGACAGTACAGGCTTTTCTGAGGGCTTAAATGATATTCATAGAAATATTTTGTATCACCAGTCTTTTGCATCAGACAGGGACATAATATTCTAGAAACATTTTGCTTACCTGAAGCAACAAAAAGATCTTTAATTAATCTATCTTTTTAATACGTGGAGGTTTTGTAATATATAGTCAGTCACTGTGCAGGCTTTTATGATGTAGTTTCTCATTGGTAGGAGGGTCCTACCGATTTTGTCCTAAATTACAACTCATTTTAATTTGATTCTAAATTATAACTCTTGCTAATTGTGAAGGGGAAATAAATACAGAAGAGCAGGGCAAGTATGCAGCAAGTATTTAAGAGTCCAAAGCCAACATAAGGCTGTTTTGTAGTCATGCAAAGCTGGGTGTGGGTCGCCTGGCATATGAGTGGGTGCATTTTTGCACATCTCTCTAGCTACAGCTACCCTGTGCAAATGAAAGCCCTTGGGTTGTTCTAGCAGAAGTTTCAATCTGAATGAGAATATTGTCTGAAGTAAAACATGCTATAATCATGCTGGTGATAGTTTTAGAGTGGGTACCAGTTTGGTCAAAAGGGATTTTGAGGCCAGTGCAAATCAAATCTAGGGCCCTTAAAAATGTGATTGCAATATGGTTAATCTAACCACAACTACTTGTGTATTCACAACCTGTCATTGCAACAAAATTAGGTAATTTATAAATATAACAACTGGATAACTGAACATGCAAGATTTACATATTCAAATACTTGTACCTGAAAATATTGTGGGGTATTACTTAGAAGCTTATTCAGAACAAAGTATTACAGCTTAGGAGTTATAACACATAATTTTATGGAAACTTAAAATCTCAATAGTGATTAAAAAAACCCAACAACCAACGATCTGAACCCTAATGGTTGGTAGGAAAGGAATAAGAGACAAATAATTGCAATGTAAGCCTCTGTGATACACCTGCATTTTAATACGGTGAAGTTCTGGTTGTTCAATGCCAGAAATTATGTGGTAAAATTACAAAAGATGCAGATAGGAATAGCAGCAATAATCACAGAAGTTATTTGAGCTGTGTGGTAGCTTGAGACTGTTTAACCTGGGAAAGAGACAGCTCAGGCAAGTATATTAGTAGTCTGTAATTGTGGTTGTCACATGGAGTAATTATTCATAATACAAGAAGAGGCTTCAAATGAAACTATTATATGACAAGAAGAATAAATATCCCTATATTTGTCTCATATTCTTGTCTGTACAACTACTCTGATCACCTCTGTAGAGTAATACTAGATCAAACAGATACTTGGTTTCACCTAGACTGTTGTTCTTCTGGGGACTTTTTCATATGATCATTTCATGTAAGTGTTTGTAATAAATATTTATTACAAAAATCACTCTTCTCTTGAGTCATACCATTGGTAATTCAAGGGTGTGCTAAGTGCAAAAAAGCACCAGGCATCTTCAGATAATCCCTTTCTCCATTCCTACTGTACTATTCTAAGGGAAAAATATAGTCTTCTAAGTTTGTTAGCAAGAGGCAGATATAGAAGCGTCTCTAAAGTACCTTAATTCGTATAATAGCGTGTTCAAGAGCAACTGTGAAATTTCAGATTTACAACTGAAGTGAGGGGTTTTTTACAACTGAGTTGAGATTTTCAAACATGTATACTTTCTCCCATAAACCAAGGCTTCTATATTCACTTGTAGATTAATTTTAAGCACTAAGTTTTAAGAATCTTGCTACAGGACAATTTTATATCTGATAACAGAAATCTATTTAAATTTTATTAAGTTTGGTTTCTGCCTTTTTTGTTTGTTTTTTTTTTAAATTTTAAACTTTGGCAAACAGTATCTTTTTTCTGTGAAAAATAAATGAGCATTAGAGGTGTTTAGGTGGGCATTTCATATTCTTTTCACTGTAATGCTCATTTTATTCTTAGGTGAATTCTACCATTAGATTGTAATTAAGCCCACAAACTGCTTGATCTACAGTTTAAATATGTTCTTGAATGTCGTGTTTGAAGGGAAAGGATATACTAGGTTGGCAGAATAGATTTTGTTTGGATTTTCTGCAGCCGTAATATGATAGGTTTCATATACAAAACTGGCTACATAATCCCTGAATAAAAACTCAGGTTTTTTGAAACTTGAAACTAACTCCAATGATACTGCTGGTATGTAGGTATGATGGTATGCTGGTACTCTCTTTTGAGAAGTTTCAGGTCCAAAATTGAAGTCCACTGGAGGATTTGCAGCTCTAGATGACAAAAAAATTTGTATTTAGCTAATTAGATAGTTAAAGCCTTTCTGGAAACCAATAAAGAAAGAGCAAGCGAGCAGGCTGCACTGTCACCAGGGAGTTTATATTCCTGCTATCAAAGAACTCAGGACACAGATGAGTTGCTAAAATATGCCCACATGCACCCACACACACACACAATTCTTGTTCAGCAATACTGAAGCCTGGTTGTCAGTTTTAGGGCACAAGGAGTCTTTGGAAGGGTGAGTACAATATCAGATAAAATGATCTTAAGAAATGCATCAGTTTTAGTTGTTGATGAGGCTTTTCTGTAGTAATTACATAATTTAGACTAGAAACATTACTGATCTTGGAGTTGGGCTGATAAAAAGAGAGATTTGCTCTTTGTTGGTTAGTTGTCAAACTGTCAATTGAACTAACAATAAATTCTTAGACCTGCATATAAATACCGTGCCCCTTTTTTTTGCAGATAGCAACATTTTGCATATAAGAATGTTTGTCTCTTGGTTGCAAGTCTAAAATTTTTAACTTTGCTAAATGCCTTTTAATATAGTGAATCTTGATTCTGCTCAGCAATAATTTGAAAACTGATGGACAGCTTCTCTATTTGTCCACAGTATAGCTTGTATCTTGATGGCTGAGGCATTCTCCTATGAAGAGAGAGATGTGTCTGAGAGAAACATTTTTTGGTTTCCAAACCCCAACACTTGAACTTGGCCTTGAACACTGCCAGCGATGGAGCATTCACAGCTTCCCTGGGCAACCCATTCCAGTGCCTCACCACCCTTGCAGGAAAGAATTTCTTCCTCATATCCAATCTAAACTTCCTGTTTAAGTTTGAACCCATTACCCCCTGTCCTATCACTGCAGTCCCTCATGAAGAGTCCCTCCCCAGCATCCCTATAGGCCCCCTTCAGATACTCGAAGGCTGCTAGGGGGTCTCCATGCAGTCTTCTCTTCTCCAGACTGAACAGCCCCAACTTTCTCAGCCTATCTTCATGCGGCAGGTACTCCAGTCCCCCGATCATCCTTGTAGCCCTCCTCTGGACTTGTTCCACCAGTTCCATGTCCTTTTCATGTTGAGGACACCAGAACTGTACACAATGCTCCAAGTGAGGTCTCATGAGAGCAGAGTAGAGGGGCAGGATCACCTCCTTTGACCTGCTGGTCATGCTCCTTTGGATGCAGCCATGGGTACATCTGGCTTTCAGGACTGTGAGTGGACACTGCCGGCTCATGTTCATTTTCTCATCGACCAACATCCCGAAGTCCTTCTGCACAGGGCTACTCTGAATCTCTTCTCTGACCAACCTGTAGCTGTGCCTGGAATTGCTCCAACCCAGCTGTAGGACCTTGCACTTGTCATGGTTAAAGGTTGACATCAGCCCACCTCACAAGCGTGTCAAGGTCCCTCTGGGTGGCATTCCTTCCCTCCAGCATATCAACCAGACCACACAGCTTGGTGTCAAACTTGCTGAGGGTGCACTCAATCCCACTGTCCATGTCACCAACAAAGATGTTGAACAAGACCTGTCCCAACACCAATCCCTGAGGGACATCACTCCTTACTGGTTTCCAGCTGATCATCGAGCCATTGAGCACTGCTCTTTGCGTGCGGCCATCCAGCCAGTTCTTTATCCGCCGAGTGGTCCACCTATCAAACTGATGTCTCTCCAACTTAGAGACAACGGTGTCTTGTGGGGCAGTGTCAAGCACTTTGCACAAGTCCAGGTAGATGACATCAACTGCTCTACCCCTGTCCATCAGTTCCACAGCCTCATCATAGAAGGCCACCAAAGTTGTCAGGCAGGATTTCCCCTTAGTGAAGCCATGCTGGCTGTCACCAACCACCTTGTTGTTTTTCATGTGCCTTAGCATGCCTTCCAGGAGAATCTGCTCCAAGAATGATATCATCATAAGTGATATAATAAATGATATTATTTATATATTATATATATTTATAAATATATATAATATATAAATGATATAATAAATGATGACATCTAGTAGACTAAGGCCTTCTATGGACTTGCTCCCTGCCTTTTGCATTATCAGGCATTTAACTTTAGGGTCTTGAACTTTAGTCTTTCACAGCAGAATCCTCAGCTGAGAACAGGTGTTGCTGGCTCCTCACCACTTTCGCCACTTTTAGCACTACGGTACTTTCACTACTTTTACCAGAGAAATCTGTAGTTCTTTGATGCTTTGAGGTAGAGAAATATGTCAACTATATAAAATTTTACAGTCTGCAAAGCTGTAAAACATTCTGTATGTTGACTTCAGTAGAGGCAAAGTGAAATTAATGACATCTACTGCAACACTTTCAGTGTAATTATTCAGTATCTTTTCCTCAGACTCTCAGTATAGTACATCATACTGTGGAGAACTTCCAGTTTGCTTATTTGCTTCTCGTGGTATGAAACATAGGAAACTCACATAAATAATTCCTTAAAAATAATCAGAGTCAACAGAGCATTTACAAGTAATTAAGGTGAATTAAATTTTATTGTATGCTGCATTCCTAAACAAATTTCATACTCACCTGAGTTTGTTTCACAGCAAATCAATAACACTAAAGACTTTATTTGAACAGACAATAAATAATTTCCTATTCCTGTTCAGGGTACGTATGAAACTATCAACTCCAGTTAATGAGAAATTTTCCATAAACAATAGTGGGTGGAAAAGTTTTCTTTCCTGTAAGCAGCTTTGCCATCTTGCATCTGCCATCAGCTATCAGCCTTTGAATATCAAGAGGCACTGTTCAATAGCCAAGAAAGCCTTTCATGGTTTTCAATAATCTTTGGGTAAGTATTCAATGATTCAGTACAAACTAAACTACTGCTAGTCTGTTCTCAGTTTTCATTGCACATGTATCAGGAAGATTAAAAAGTTAAAAAACCCACACTGTAGGCCTTATTAAATATTCATGTGATACCACTGCTGAATCAAGGGAAAAATATGAAATATACAGCAAAAGTAATAGCAAACCATTGCTGGAATACACAATCTTCTTGGAATCAGCATGTATATACTTTGTGTCTTTTTTTACCTCAGGTTGCCATTAATCCCTGCCTGTGAAGAAGTCCTCAGAAAGCATCAATATTTTAAAAAATTTTCTCAAAGAATAAAAGAGGCATAATAATTTCCAAAAGGTACACAGATGCCATTGGGTGAAATAACTGATGAGGGAATACTAGAAGATTCTATAATTTCCTATCTAATCGTCAGTGAATAATTTCAGTTTATGAACCATTTTGCATTTATGCCTTCAAGGAGAATGTTCCCAAATGGCAGTATGTATTGGACAATTTCCTAGAAAGATGTGAAAATAGAGATACCTTCAAATATTAATATAGATGTAAAAAACCCTTTAAATATTATAACCGTGTGGAGTAAATTTCCCATAATAAGTGAGATATCAGAATCTGGTGGGCTATCAGCTCAACACAATACTCTGAGAGTGCAAAGAGAAGCAAGGTGAGTCACTGCTAGTGTTTTATTTTGGGTATGAGTCTCCACCCCTGTCTCTGACCCTGCATCATGGAAAGACCTTGATCTTTTGCTGTAAGTAGGTTTCCCTTTGGGCCCCTTGAATATATGCTGCATGCAACACTGACTCTGGCTCTTTTTCCTGTATGAACTTAGACCTCATGCTGTAGCCTTTTCTTCAGCCTGGTCTCTAGCCCTGTCCTCTTCTGCTCCAGGCTGGATTTCTGTGGAAGGACCCTGGACCTGGTCCATTGCTTGCTTGTGTGTGCCTGCTGCTGGACACCATTACCAGCACCTGGCTCTGCTGCTATGTTCAGCCTATGTGGGACAGGGTCCTGTAGGTGAGGATGCAGCTCCAGGTAGAGCCACCTGCATAGTTCCTAGTTTGCCTGCTCTTGAGGAGCAGCTCTGTTCTTGCAGCACCCTAATGCACACATTTAAAATTGTTTCTTCCTGAAAAAGTTAGGGCTCTAGTGAAGAGTAATGAGTATTTTTACTGTTATGCATAGGCAAGCACAAGATCCATGTAAAGATTTAAGCAGGGAGCAGCCACAGAATATCATCTGGCACTCCAAGTAACAAGGTAATTTGTATACCTAGAGTGGAAAAATGGAGCAGCTATATTTAACAACTGATGAACAACAGTACAAAAAAAATAAAGGTCATGTAATTGATTAATTTCACTTTGTGTATATGTCTAGAACTTGGCTTTTGTACTTCTTGGAAAAAAACCCAATGAGGGCTCAATGAAGGCCCTCTAACATCTTTATTTATACAATCCAGAAGCATTAGGAGTTTTGAAAATGTTTTTAATTGCAATCTTTCCTGAGCTGAGTAGGAAGAAAAATTTAACATGAAAAATGTATTTTTTTAATGTTTTGTTTTCAATCATTTCATATTAACTGATCCAGATTGGTTATTATAAACATAATCTTGGGCTTGCAAATGTGTGAGAAAATGAGTTTATCTTCCCCAGAATTCATTTTAATCTGCATGTGTTAGTTTTGTAATGGGTAGGCATAAATATATTTCTATTGTGTTCTAAACAACTACAATTCAGTTTATGCCACTCACTTTCCTTCCCTTAGCAAAATCCTCATGCACCAGCACCTGCTTCTGACAATGTAAGCACAATGGAATTCACAGGTTAGCATAGCATTTGTTCAAAAAAAAAAAGCCATAAATGAAATACACCGAAGGTTCAGTGTGCCTGCAAAGGAGATACTATCTGCAGTTTATTGCATTCTGAGCCAGGGAACACGGCCTTTATAGTGCTATTACCAATGAATTTTAAATCACTCTAGAGTTCAAACTTCACTGAAGCATCACATTGTACGTTGAAATCAGATGACCATTTTGGCTGCCAAATGTCATCTATATTTCAGAAACATCCATGTTCTAATCAAAAATGAATTAAAAGACATGGAAACTTCAAGCACCATTTGTCATCTGAAACTCATGTTCATTAATATGCCTCATATCTGTAACTCTGAGAAAAACTAAGTCAATTCCCAAATTACCATAACATTCAAAACTAAACAGTAATGCATTTTAAAATGAGTGTATTGAAAATCGAATGCCAACTGAAAATAAATGATGGTACTTTTTAAAATTAAATTACAACAGACTTTTTCTCTGTCCTTTCCCTGTTGTCATCTTCAGTTAGTCTATCTGTCCAATTCTTACCATATTTACCCTATGATAAGAAGGGCTTAGAATATAAAAGACAAAAACACTACATAATTTTTAATGATTAAATCACAGAATCATAGAATGGTTAGGGTTGGAAAGGTACTTTAAGATCATCTGGTTCCAATCCCCTCACCGTGGGCAGGGACACCTCCCACTAGACTATGCCACCCAAGACTCCGTCTAACCTGGCCCTGAACACCACCAGGGACGGATCGTTCACCACTTCCTTGGGCAACACATTCTCACAGTAAAGAACTTCTTATATCTAATCTAAACTTCCCTTCTCTGAGTTTAAACCCATTTCCCCTTCTTCTGTTGCTGCAGTCTCTGATAAAGTGTTCCTCCCCAGCATCCCTATAGGCCCCCTTCAGATACTGGAAGGCTGCTATGAGGTCTCCATGCAGCCTTCTCTTCTCCAGGCTGAACAGACTAAACTTTCTCAGCCTATCTTCATGCGGCAGGTGCTCCAGCCCCCTGATCATCCTCGTAGCCCTCCTTTGGACTATTTCCAACAGTTCCATGTCCTCTTTATGCTGAGGACACCAGAACTGCACACAATACTCCAAGTGAGGTCTCACGAGAGCAGAGCAGAGGGGCAGGATCACCTCCCTTGACCTGCTGGTCACACTCCTTTTGATGCAGCCCAGGATACGGTTGGCTTTCTGGCCTCTGAGCGCACACTGAAGCCGGCTCATGTTCATTTTCTCATCAACCAACACCTCCAGGTCCTTCTCCTCAGGGTTGTTCTGAATCATTTCTCCACCCAACCTGTAGCTGTGCCTGGGGTTGCCCCAACCCAGGTGTAGAACTTTTCACTTGGCTTGGTTGAGCTTCATGAGATTGGCATCAGCCCACCTCACAAGCATGTCAAGGTCCCTCTGGATGGCATCCCTTCCCTCCAGTGTATCAACTGAACCACACAGCTTGGTGTCATCGACTTTAATAGTCTCCTGCAGTTCAGCTACCTGCTGAAGTGCACCAGGACCTTCACCAGGGCACACTGGGTGCAGCCCTGCCCATTGCGCACCCTCACCTCCAGAGACCAGTAGAGGCACTTTCTGAACCCTGAGCTCTGCACTGCAGCATCCCCTTTTAACAGCTCTGCCTGGGCAGTGACACTGGCCACTGCCAGGGTTGCCAGTGCAGACCTTCCAGCCTGGGCCCTGGCCCGGAGGTGAACGCTTCCCATCTCACTCACCTGCCTGTGTGAACTGATGCACCATGCTCCTAGTTGCTTGTGCTGCCAAGGGTGGTGTTTTATCTGCTCAGGTGCCCCCTGAGTTAGCTACTTGCATCAGCTGTCATGTCATCTCCTGGGCAAAACCTGATGCAGACTTGAGGCTCCCTTGGTCGTGGCTCTGGCCATTCAGGAATGAAACTCCTGAATACTGTGTTTCCCCACACTCTGGTGCTGAAGGCATCCTCTCCAGACCTAATCACCTCGGGAAAAAAAAAAAACAAACCAAACTTCACCACAATCTTAACTTGTTATAAAAAAATCTATTACATAGAAAGGGGTTTCTGTTTTCTGTTAGTTCTTTCACTACATCAACACCAATTAAATTTCATACATATAGCTGTTTTTCTTAATTTGACCAAAAATGTCATTATTTGATACATCTGTATAAATTTTTTACTAGGCTTGTATAGCTGAACATCTGTATTTTTTGTAATCTTGGTATATATTTAAAAACAAAAAAAAATGCTAAAAATAAAATGACAGTTTTTCATTACGAAATCTTGGCGGGGGCAAAACTACAAAAAAAAAAAGAAACCCAAACCAGATATAGATTAAATATTGAAACTGAAAATTGAGATTTTTTCCATATGTGTTAAAATAATTCCTTTTTGCTGAAGTTACTTTCAAAGTTCTTCCAAGAAAATAACAAATCATGAAGAAAAAAAAAAAAAAACCCAAAAGAACCCAGCCCCTGCATACCTGACAATAAAATATAGTGAAATGAGAACAGAATTATAAATTCCAGGAAAGTGGCCATTTTTTTTTAATTTCTAAATGGAAAATAGTTGAATAATAGATTTATGAAGTCCCACAAATCTCTTTTCCATATTTTTAGATGTCTTTTTAAATTGTCCCAGTATTTTTACTTTTTTCTTGCATATATACAATATAACTCTCACTACTATTTCATGTCCGTAAAGCATTAGTCTGCAAAGTATGCAAAGAATGAAAATAAGCTGTTCTGATTATTATTTACAAAAGACTGTTTTGGTGAATCTCATTCTTTCCATGTTTCCCAGTTATCATTTCCATTTTCACTTAATAAATTGTTTCTGCTTGTGCTATGAGATTGGCAGATGTTGTTTGTCTGGTATCATACTCGAAAAATAATCATTTTAGACTACTTTGGCACTTCAGCATAGAACATCTTTCTTTATTTGGCATCCTTCTGTCTTTCATCATGGGCCACATTTTTAAATGCAACCTCTAATTTTGCATTGGCAGTCAATTACAGGTATAAGCAAACAGAGTATTTAAATGTCTAAATACCTGGTTGCAGGCACAAATCATGTTGTTAAACTCTTTACACTATTGGTTGTGACCACAAAATATGTGGTTTAGTTGATGTCCCATTCACAAGTTTTACCCAGAGAATTAAGATGCAATAGCAATCTTATGTTTAAAGCTTATGCCTCCAAATCGCAAATACCTATATTTTTTAAAACTTTTTTTGGTGTGTTATTTTCACAAAATACATATTTTGTGTGGCTTTCTGATAATTGTGCCTCATGGACATTAAGTTAGAGAGTTACTGAGATTATAATGGATGAACAAATATCATATCTTCACTTTGACAAGGCACAAAAACTACAGAGCCAGTCAAACAAATCATCTCCAAGTAAAATTCTTTCTTTTTTCTATGGGAGTTTTAGCAGGAAAAGGACTGCAAAGGTGAGACCTTCTAATGAAATGTAATTGGAGTAAAGTATGTGCATTAGAAAATGTCTTTCTATTCTTTCTTTATTTCACCTTCCTCCTTGTGAGTAGCTACTGTGCTCAAACTGGAATTTGAACTTTATCTTGTTGCTTTAGATGTAAAAATGCTTTGCTAAAGAGAGATTATCAATAATGCTGAACTATGTGGATGATTGTTGCTGTATACAAACATCTGGTAAGAAATATGTTGAGGCCAACAAATCTACCTTGTCAAGTCAAACAAATTATTTGAACCCAGGTCTCCAGAAGTAAAAGGCTTTAAGTA
Source organism: Myiopsitta monachus (assembly GCA_017639245.1). Lineage (NCBI taxonomy): Eukaryota > Metazoa > Chordata > Aves > Psittaciformes > Psittacidae > Myiopsitta > Myiopsitta monachus. The sequence goes on from CM029919.1 coordinate 7,387,608, forward strand.
CACTAATCCACTGGGTCACCGAGAGACTGAAACAAATTAAGGCTATTGCACATTTTTAACCATAAGAAATGCTAGACAGACTTTTTTTCTGCATGTATAGTGACCATTATGAAATAAATATGCACATACCATTTGGCAGACAAAAGATTAATGGAAAACAAGTCCCCAAATCAGCATTCATGGGCTGGAAAAAGGTAATTGCCAAATCATAGACTTACTGAAATGGCTTTGGTTTTATGGGGCATGCCCTGGGGAAAAGTCATAGAACTGTCACAATAGATTAGCTTACAATTTGGCTTTTATATCTTATTTTGAAAAGAAACAGGCACCAGAAATTCTACTGCTCTCCCAGCAATTGCTGTACATTCAACTAATTCTGAGACACCTATTCTGGCTCAGCTATCCTAAGAATACTAGCTCCTGGTGGTCAGTGTAAAAGTATGGTTTGAAATGTTAAAGATAAATTTTAGTCTGGGTTTTAAACCTTCACCAAGTTTCTGGGATGGTAGAATCTGAACTGTGGACCTTACACCTTCCCATTATCTTTTCTTACAGGAAGTTACATAAAGCAAATTATTTTCATTGTAAGTACAATAAAAAAAAGGCACAGGGCAAGGGGCTTTTTTGTTCTTTCTTTTTTTATCTTGTTTTCCGGGGTTTTTTTAGATGCAATAAATATTGCTTAGGAGATGCAACAATAATCCTTAATAAAAGTATAATTATCTCATAAGAAATCTGATAAACCCCATGATTATACTTCTTTTAAATTTCTACATTTTCATAGTACAGGTTTTAATACACAGTCCTTCAAATGAATCTTTAAATGAAGAAAATGCAAATAAATAATATTCCAATTATGAAAATTAAGGAATAACACTCATTAATTCTTTTTATTACTGCAGAAGTATATGCCTACTGCATAGAACATTCTGACACTGAGGAGAAACTCCTCTTTCTAACGTAGATAGCTCATATTTAGGGTAACAAGATCTAAATATCAACCTGTACAAGACCACTGAAATATTATCTAGACTTAACTGAAAACTTCTTCTCTTCAAAATCCCTGCATAGGAGCAAACTACAGTTAGAGTGGGCTTGGGAAAAGACCTCAAATGGATGTTAATTCTTTGCTATCTTGCAATATAAGACTGCAGCCCTCAAAAGATATATGCATATTTAATTTCATGCACATCAATAATATTTTAAGGTTTCTTTCAAAAAAACCTACCTGTATATGCTAATAAGTAGATCTTTCCCTTTCATTTCTAGACATAATAGTGACTCTTTAAGTTTTACCACATAGGAGGTCAAACACTGGCATACAGGATTTTACCAGCTTGCAGTATTTCAGCTCATTTTACCTAAACACAACTAACATTATTAACTACAGACACTTAACTACAGAAGCATTTCAGTGGCTCCAACAGATAACTCAGTCTTGGACTTCAACTACAGTAATATTCAAAATTTTTCCAATATCAATCGAATTATAGACATTAGGTATTCGTTTCATGTAACTCCAGCTGCTTAAAAATGAGGAGCAAAGCTCCTCATGATAGGGTTCTAGCTGTCACTGCAGAGAAAGGTGAGCACTATGCCAATGTGTCTTTTGAGCTCAACACCTCCCTGCAGAAAGGAAGCACTTTCCCACTGAAGAGGCTTCTGTCTCTCCATGTAAGAAAGCCTAGATTTTAGGTATAGATCAAATAAACAATTTTCAAGCTATTCTCATGTAAGAATTGAAAACACAGGGTTAAAGTGCTGCTCAAACTTATCTGAAGAGCTTTTCCTCTGATACAGCATGTTCACTTCTCAGTTGAGAAAATAAAACAAATCATTAGTACCTGTTCTTTGAATGACCTTTAAGCTAAATCTTTTGTTCTTTCTAATTGTGATTAACAGATAGCTTTTGTTTATAAGTGCTTCTTTGCAGTTGCTTTTCCTTGTGCTCTGTTTCAACTGAATCCAATTAAAACACTGTCCATTTGTTTTTCAGGAAGTTAATGAACTTCTGATTAAATGGACAAAATTATACCATACAAAAAAATACAACCATAGTCTCTGATCATGTGCTTTTCTGTTCCTTTAGATGTCAAGTAATTGAAACACAAATCTTAAAAATATTAAATTCTAATTTATTCATAAACCTGTGTGGAAAAGCAGTGAAACATTTCGTGAGTGGGAATTACTTCTAAAACACATATTAGTTGATAATCAGACAAAAAGGCAAACACTTTCACTTTAATATTTACTTTCACTTTTACTGAACTTGTTATTTACCAAAGTATTAGTTCAGAGTGTAACACAGGGAAGAAAATAAAAAAATAGACAAAAAAAATCTTGATTGCAAGGCAATGCCTGGCCTTCCAAACATCATGCTTGTTTCTTTTTCAAACTCTGAGCACAATAATGTCAAACTTAATAATCAATTTCAGGTAATTTTGAGGACAAGTAATTTTCATTATTCTGCTATTGAAGAAGGTCACTTAAGTAGGTAATCAGAATAATTAAATTACCTCCCCAGAAGGGCCTGTAATATGTTCAACAGTATTCACTTAGGTCATATTATCTGCATGAATATCACTGACTACATCTCCCGAAGTATCCTTTTCTTAATCAAAAAAAGTCATCCTTTGGTTACAAATTGCAATGGCTGTGAAAACTTTCATACCTACAAGGTGATGGATATTCACTTAGCAACAGACATGTTCCGGAAATGAATGCAGCAGGTAGATTCTCTTAAATGAAGTTTAGTATTTATGAAAGGTATCAGCCTCCTAGCTGTGCTCCCTGCGTCATAATAGTGCTTTCCTGAACTGTGCCATTCTGCTCTGCGTGTCCATTTTAATTCAAAATAACCTGGAAGAAGAGCTTATCAGGAAAATACAATTTCCATGAGCAATCATTTTGTCCATATTGTTTGACAAAGACAAGAACATCCACGGCAGTAGTGGTGCTAGCAATGCACTTACATACTGGAACTCACAAAGATTCCCAATTTATTCCACATGAGTAGAGTAAAATAATGCAGTCTGTAAGTGTAAACCAAGCCAAGAACTGAAAACAGATTTTCCAAATCTGAGCCCTGCATGATCATAATGATATCTTTTGTTTCCTTCTGCAATGCCTTAAACCCTACAAATTCACTCAGAAAATACTGCTGTACACTCAACATGCTTTACAAGACTTCTGCAGTATGAGATAGGATTTAGATTTTAATTTCAAGGTGTAGCCTCCACAGCTGAGATAAGGTAGTAAGTAACACGGCTTTCTGCTATGCTAGATGGTTGATTGTGTGGCCCCCTGCAACCTCTTTAGTGCCACTGCTTGCTACAAGTGTGGAGGAAGTTCTGGATTTCTGTTGAAACACTACCCATGGATATTAGAGAAGTGACATATGTTAAGGCATTAAAAGATTACTTTTACATTACAAGGGACAGATGACTCAAACATTTCATAGAAAAGCTGGGAAAAGTATTAACTTCACAAGATTAAGTGGAAATTTCCAAACAAAAGCCAGGTTTTAAATCACCTCATTCTTACATGCTTATGTTCATTTGCACTGTTTTACAATTAGTAATAGCATTTATTACTATTATTAGGTGTTATACACTTCAGAGTGCATGACACATCTGAGAGTTATGGTTTCCAGCTTTACAGGGATTCCAATTTATCACTTTGTAATTACCTGCTTGGAGCAAAATCAAGGCAATTTCCCTTCCCATCTGACCAAAATAGCATTCATCAGCCTTGATCTTCAGGATCCAGTGTTTGAAAGAAGCATATTCTCAGTCAAACAGCTCAACAGAAGAACCTTGCAAGGTTCATGAAAAATGGTACTTTGAGACGATCTTAAATTTACAAAAAAAAAAAAAAAAAAAAAAAAAAAAGCAAATGAAACAGGGAATGGAAAGTGAAAAATCCCTTTTATAATAATAAAAAAGTATTTTCTTTTGAATAAGCACTGCATGAAATTATTTCAATAATAAATGTATTTCCAGAAAGGAAAAGTTTAGGCATTCAGTGCGGTAAGTAAACTTACTTCGGGTTTTGTTTTTTTTTTTTAATCTAATATAACACAGTAATATTAATGTACAAAAGAGAAGCCCCAGGGCAAACACTAAACCAATAATTTTAAAGAAAGAAGAATAGCAAATAAGAAATACAATCCTATCAATAATCTATCAGGAAGGAGCAACCATAAAAAAGAAAGTTTGAGGAAACAAAACATTTACCTAATAACATGGGTGACTCTCTAAAGGACACATCAAAAGAATTAAAATCCGTTGAGGAAGACAAATTCTTTAAGAAGCTACACAATGATATCCACATCAAAAGAAATGCTCGTCTGCTTAATGTGAAGCATGTACTACAGTGATGTGCTGCATTAGAGCAATGAATGACCATACCATAACAATATGAAAACACAGAGAAGCTACATCACAGTTGCTTGTGATAAAGATCATGTTTTACAATGCAGTGGTGCTTTCCAAATTGCTTTATGATTCAGAGGAAAACCGTGAATTTGAATGTGATATCAACACACCAGGCAGCATTCAGATGAAATGCTCTCAGCCACTTAGAACTAAAAACTGGCAAGATTAAATAACCAGCATTAACAGCAATTTTCTGGTAGTGGAGAGTACTGGTCTCATTAACATGATAGTAGTATCTTGAAAAGGTTAATTATAAAAAGCTATTCATATAAATATGGGGGTTTTTAAAGGCATATGAATAAACTTAATAAAAAGCAAATCTGCTGCTCTTTTGTGAATTGCCTTCTGGAAAGCAGATCTGCAGTGAGCTATAGAAGCATCGCAAACACTCATGAAAAATAACTTCCAGTAGCGCAGTATTAACAGGGAACCTTTGGAAACCATGGCTACCAGGCTAACTGAAGACAAACAACAAAAGCAGGATTGAAACTGTGTGAAAATAGCAGTCTACAAAATAAAGTGCAAACTTCTGCAACAGGCACTGTCTGTGCATCAACGTAACTATCGATGCATGTGCTTAGTCCATGGAAGGCTCTTTAGGGACCAAATTAACTGAGAAGTCAAGAACAGGCCTGCAAAACCTTAGCATTTTCTCTTTAAGTGTGATAATCATAATCTCTTTTTCCATATCTTCCCTATAGTTTATCCAAACTTTAACCTGTTTTCTTATTTTCATGTGCTATGGAGGCTGTAGCATCGAAAAGAATTCCTTTTAGGAAAGGAACATGCCTGCAATTTGATTTTCCTTTTGTTTTTTTTTGTTTCATTTGTTTTGTTCTTTTGTGTGCATGTGTATTTGAACTTGCAGGTGGTGTTTTCACCTTTTTTATTTTTTTTTCTTCTTCACTACTGATTCATTATTCTGTATTAAGCTGCATTGAACTACATTTGTCATCTCTTAGTCCTGTTACTGTCTGCATTGTTCCTCATTAATTACTATTCTTCCTAATTTAGAATCACATAGAAATCGTGCTTTCAAAAGCATTATCTAATTTATATGAATAAAAATAGTAGAGGACACAGCACTAGTGCTTGCAATGCCAGCATCTCACTAATAACTTCTGTCTGATTTAGAAAAAACAGTTTCGACTTCTTTTGTCCTCTTGCAGAAATTCATTTTACTGAGTTTCTGTGCTGTATTTTCAGTGCGTTTTTGAGCTTCATATTTGAAAGACAACTTGTACAATTGTGTCCTAAGACAAGTCCCAGCTCTCTCATACAACCTGCAGAACTATACCATTTCACTTGTTAAAGAAAAGCAACAGCTTTTAGACTCTTGGCTACCTGTAATGCAGGAGCTGAAATGAAAAGGAATTGTGGCGACTTAGTGAACAGAAACATCTTTATTCTTTGGGACCATAAGTTCTATTCATAACATCAAACACTGTACTTGTCATTAAAAAAACCAGTGTTTCCCATCAGTTACACTTACTAGCTTTTACAATGTGAAATAACTGTTTGCCAGCATGGGAAATTTAGAAAACTGTGCGTATGTTAGATGAACAGTGTAACATTTGAGCTGTTTAGTTATACATGTAATATATTAACCTGCATATATTCCATGCAGCAAATTCCCAAGCCAATTTTTTTTTTTTTCACAGGCGTTTGAACCCCAGTATATACTCTGGTCCTATTTTCCATTGGTGCTATGCTGGGTTTTAATTCACTTGGTCACTGAACCTGCTGTGCTGTTTAGATGAGATAGATAGAATCATAGAACAGTTAAGGTTGGAAAGGACCTCAGGATCATCTAGTGCCAAACTCCCTGCCATGGGCAGGGACACCTCACACTAAACCATGCTACCCAAGGCTATGTCCAACCCGGCCTTGAACATCACCAGCGATGGAGCATTCAGAACTTCCCTGGGAAACCCATTCCAGTGCCTCACCACCCTTACAGTAAAGAATTTCTTCCTCATATCCAATCTAAACTTCCTCAATCTAAACTTCCAATCTAAACTTCCCAGGCTGCCTGTCCTTGCTTCCACCTTTTATAAACCTCTTTTTTCCTTCAAAGTTTCCTCAGCAGCTCCTTATCCAACCAAGCAGGTCTCCTGGCCCTCCTGCTGCACTTCCTTCCAGTTGGGATGTATCACTCCTGAGCTTGCAGCAGGTGATCCTTTGACATCAACCAACAGCCTTGGGTCCCCCTGCCCTCTAGGGCTATATCCCATGGAATCTTACTCAGCAGGTTCCTGAAAGGCCAAAGTCTGCTCTCTTGCAGTCCAGGGCACTGAGCTTGCTGCACGCTCTTCTCATGTCCTGAGGATCTCAAATTCGACCATCTCATGATCGCTGCAATCAAGGCTGCCCTGGAGCATCACATTTCCAACCAGCCCTTCCCTGTTGGTGAGGGCGAGGTCAAGCATGACACCTCTCCTTGTCGGCTCCTCTATTACTTGCAGAAGGAAGTTGTCTTCCACACAATCGAGGAACCTCCTGGATTGCTTGTGCTGGGCCATAGCGTCCCTCCAACAGATATCAGGGTGGTTGAAGTTCCCCATGAGAACGAGGGCCTGTGAGCATGAGGCTGTCCCTATCTGTCTATAGAGTTCTTCATCCACCGAGTCCTCTTGGTCAGCTGGTATGTAACAGATCCCCACGTTAATGTCCCCCATAGGTGTTCTCCCTTTAACCCTGACTGACAAACTCTCTCTTGACTGCTCACCTGTCCCCAGACAGAGTTCCATACTCTCCAGCCTATCCCTAACATAAACAGCAACTCCCCCTCACTGTCTTTCCTAGAGAGCCTGTAACCTTCCATTCCAACATACCAGTCATAGGAGCCACCCCACCATGTTTCTGTGATGCCTATGATATCATACCCCATAGATGTGCACACATCTCTAATTCCTCTTGTTTGTTCCCTATCCTACAGGTGTTTGTATAGATGTTTGATAACCCTTAAAAAGTAGGAGTTTTTTTAGCAAGCTCTCCATATGATTTGCTCTCTGTAGAAGAGTATAATAAAATTTTTTCCCTATAGGAGACATTCTCACCCTTTTTGTTAAGGGCGACTAGGTTATGGTTCAGTCTGATTGGCCCCTAAGGAATCCTGATGTATATTACAGAAATAAATTAAAATCTAAATATAGTGAAATATTCTACGGTGCTGCCAAATGTTACAGGTTTTAAAACTGACCTATATTTTGTCGGTGCTTTTTCAAACCTCTTGCATGAGGTGAACAACAAATTCGTGTAACAAACAAGAATTTCTTGTTCTTTCTATGAATTTTCTATGGGTTTGAAATTTTCTAATTTCAAATTTTTTAAGCCAGATTTTAAAAGGTTAAAGTGTCTTTGCCTGCTTCCCTGGAGGCAGCTGAAAGGTCTCTATGTGGTTTCATCGTTCATAAGTAGCATTACACTTGCTTACACTAATAACTTTTTCTTAGTTATTTTTATTTCAGTTATTGCCTACTGCCAGCACAGGAGTCTGTTATAGTTGTGAACTTTAAATGTAGCTGTAAAGACACAATATAAAGAATAGGAAAAACACAAAATTTATTATAAATCAGATATAACAATGCATCCATATACACGTATATGTGTGCGGCATATGGTTGGCAGGAAAGAAAAAAGGAATTGCTTAAGTTAATTATCAAAGTCATTAGGGATTTTAAGTAACTGAGAACCCTCAGAGTGCCTCAGATGACAATTTGTAATCTATTTCATAAACAAATAAGATAGTTGCATTTTTCTGGTCAAAATGATTCTTTTCCCTTTTTTTTTTTTTCTCAGAAAAAAAAAAAAAGCCCCCAAGTCCCCTCTGTTCACCTTTTAATGAAAGTCAAAGTGTACAAAAAACTCAGTAGGAAGCAATTTTCCCTTGGGCTCTCTTGAGTTATATGCAAAGCACAATCTTTTAAACCAGCTAGAACTCAAGTTAAATTAGAAACTGTAAAGGAAAAGGTAGATTTCATAAGGTAGACCTTGATTTCTCTGTTTATAATAAAGAATGTTTGCAAAGTAGCCAATTGAGACTTTTATTCCCTTTAATGACTTTTATTTGCAAGCAGTGATGTGACTGGGTGACATAAAAACCAAGATTTAGTCACACAAGTATTTAAACACAGCTAACAAATGAAGAGTAAAGAAGCAAAGCAGAATATCAGATAAACAAGAAAAATACATTTTTAACCTAGCAGCAAATTGGCAATTATGGATAAGATACACAGATCACTGTTTCATTTTTATTGTTCCCTCTTGAAGCTGAAGGACATACGTACAGAACTGAGCTAAAGGCAAAACTCTTGGCAGTGTTTAACTCAGCTTCTGAAAATATAATTGTTTATCTCCCAGTCCCATTCCCAAATTATGAAGAAAGTCTTTATCAAAGAGACAGATACTTCTGGCAAGGTGTCAGCCACCAGTGAAATTCTTTGTCTTTGAAAACAAATAGCAGAACATATAGAAGACCTGGCTGCAGCTGCAAGAAACAGAAAAGACCAAAAAAATGAGGGATAGAGGTGGTACCAGTTTTCAGCTCCAGACAGCAGCAAAACTGAAATCCATGAAAGGTTTTACATGGCTTTCATCTCTAAAACATTAGTGAATGTAGACCAGTGATTTCTCCACGCTTCAGATTCCTGGCTGTGAAATGGGAATGCAAGTATTTCTCTAGGCATGCCTTAAAAATTATACTCTCCTCATTTTACAGTCATTGTTTTATTCAGCAAGTGGTTCCACTTGCAGTCTCTGCGCACAGAACCCATAAAAAGATGCCTGCTCTTCTCTGAAAATGTTTGTGTGTGCTATAGACCTTGCTTTTTCCTGAAACTGCAAGGGATTTAATATGTTTGTGGATATGCTTGATATTTCTAATGAACATAGCTCTGAGAGAACTGTCATTTTTGGAGGTACATTGCTTATTTCATAGCATAAGTCTCAGTTCCTCAATAGCTTCATTATTTAATATCTTTAGAAAATACGCCAGCAACTCAGGACATGTTTTTAACGATACCTGATAAAACTACGTATTTCTATCATAGTCACATCATAATAATCGCTATCCTGATGTTATGCAGCTGTTAGCTTTACTAATTCAGAACAGACAGTTTGGTTTTGGTGCTGTTTTTTTTCTTTTTTGCAATCAGGAAAGTCTCTCATCTTCCTTCCCAAGGAATGATGCAACAAGAACTATGTTTTATCTTCTCTGTGCAAATCATTTGCGTTGGTCCTAATGTTGCTTTGTCTATATGTCTCTTTTACAGTCTCAGATTACTAATTACATTCCTTTACATGCTTTGATATTATTTTGACCACTCTTCTCTGAACCCCAATAGTGAGAATGGCTGATAAATCACCAGTGGTATGGGCCACTGTTTTGACATCCCACTCATTCTTTGCTGGTAGAGCAACAAAGCAAATAATTTTTCACGGGTTTCTGCCTCTGGTACTTGAGGCTTGTTTTTGCTTTTTGAAGCGCAGAGCTGGATCTGAAGCTTATGATTGGGTCCTTCCTCAGAGCTTCTTTTGCAGAGTTTAAATGGGCCCCATACTTGAGATATGCAGCCTGCAAGAATTTTGACCTGCCTGCCCTCAAATATTTGAATTCCTAGTGCATACAGAAATTAGAATCAAATGCATATTACTTATGAATGATATAATAAAATGAACAGCCTCTCATTTCTATGGGCAAATAATACTCTCATTCTCAATCTAAATCAAACTGCAGAGTTACTAATAAAAATAAGTCATGACTCACAAAGTTAAGTTCTTTTGCATTAATCTTAAACACTTTAGGAGTTATTGGAGTCTCACATCATTAAAACTAACGTCAGCGGTATAGTCTGCAGTAACTATTAAATTTACTGCTGGAAGATAAGGCTCATATAAAAGAAACATTACTTTACAAACGTACTAAAGTAAAAAATATGTAGATATTGTTTACTTTGCACAGTTGAGGCAGGTAATGGTTTATAGGGAAACCCTTCATGCTGTAGGAAATCCATTCTGCAAATAGCCACTTTTTTTTGTGACATTATTTTGTCAAATAATTCTGCAAGATGCCCAATTATATAAGAGATATATTTCTGTATAGACTTCTAATGCTTTTAATTTTATTATCACTTCTTGCAGCAGTTTATAAATACTGCATACACTCATTTAACAATGCACAGAATATATAACTGTGTTCTATTAGACTGACCTGAATAAAATGAGGCCAAATTACAGCAAGTGTGAAATCTATTCCAGGTCCATTACCAAAATACAGGTAACAAAGTATTGTCCATTAATTTACTGCTATAACTCAGGGACTATACCAGTCTGAGGAAGGCAAAAATCCATCCAGAAACATACTGAGGTTACCATCTGAAATGCACTGTAAGAAAGATTGCCTGGGAATTCTTCAGACCTTCAGATTCAGAGCAAGCATAATTATTCTCTCAGTACAGTAACTAAAAAGTCACTTTTTACTGGGCAGAAAGAAGGAAGAAAAGAAATTAAAAGATATTTTTCCTTATAAATTAAGAATCAGCACATACTTTTACTCTGGTTCTTGATATATGCCCCACCTCACTTACGCTGTATGCGCTAGGCTCCTCATGGCCTGACTGGGAGCTACTACTCTGAGGGTTTCCCGCCTACTCCTTTGGGCGTTTTAACTCATGAAAGTCCTAAGAGGTGATGGTGAAAGAAAGCCACCTTGCTTTTAAATGAATTACAGTGCCTCAGCAGCCAGTGGGCAGTGGCTGGGCTGCTAAACCTATCCATTAGAGGGGAGTTTACGTAGTTTGCAGTCACTGTCCCAGAAATATGAAGCAGGATTTCACATTCTCAGGTTCTTTCACTAAACATTTTGTTTTTTTTTTTCATTCTAGTACAATACTTATGAAAACACACTGTTTAAATCAATATTGCTCAGAAATTAATCCAAATTTGTAAGGCTTAATGATGACTTTTCAGATTAGTATCATATATACTATATATGTAAAAAGTAAAATGAAAAGCACTTGGGGGATTTTTTAAGGAAAATCATTAATGGTTTGTAGAATATTTCAGCTAACATTCAATTTTTCATTTTGAAACCCAAATCCTTTAAATGTACACAGAGAAATATTAATGAGAAATTCTGGATATGCTCTTTGTCTGTTTCAAGAAACACGAAAAAAACACAAGACAAATACTGAAAGTGAAATTATCTACTTCAGGTTGAACAAAATCTTGCTTAATGAACCACTTTGGTTAGAAAACTAAAATTATTTTGAAAATAATCAGCTCAAAAAAACCTAGAATTGGCTTTTAAGGGGACTTTGAGGTAGGAAAAGGTTTTAAGCTAAACCAAGAAAACCTAGTTTGAATGTTAGTTAATCAGGATTGCAAGCTTTGCTCTAGAAGCAATGAAGAAGATATAGTCTTCTAGATAACTATCTTTCAGTTATATCTAAAGTTTAATGCAAGCATCATATTGTAAGCCATTGCAAACTGCAGACCCTAACTCTTTTTCTTATAACTGTTTATAAGCAGCATTAGAAATGAGTACTACAGGCTTGACAAAATGTTTATCTTGCATCCATATGTGCAGTCTAGGGAAAGAATCTCTTAAAAGATTTCATTTAATTTAGCTATCCCATTGGGACCAGTTATATTTTTATGAATCTGATAATGCTAAGCAAGTGAAGAAGCAAATAAACAAACTCCTTTAAAGAAGCCTTTATATTATATCAATATCAGAATGACTAGAAAATTTGCCATCTTAAAACAATTCTTGTGGCTTTTATAGCTTCGTCACTGTTGAGAAATAAAAATCTACTAAATTGGCAATGACCTATTGAGGAGTGCTGCACAAAGCAGTGTGTTACTGGCGAAGGCACTTAGGAAAAGATAAGACAATTTTCTTTCCTTTTAACTTTCCTCTTTGAGGCCAAATCATTACTATTATTATTTACATTTTGGTTTTTTTTTATTGCTCACTTTTACTGGAAAGCTGCCATTATGACAATTGACCAGTAACGAGTGGTGTCCCTCAGGGATCGGTGCTGGAACCAGTCTTGCTCAACATCTATGTCGGTGACATGGACAGTGGGATTGAGTGTGCCCTCAGCAAGTTTGCAAATGACAGCAAGCTGTGTGGTTTGGTTGATATGCTGGAGGGAAGGAATGCCATCCAGAGGGACCTTGACACGTTTGTGAGGTGGGCTGATGCCAACCTGATGAAGTTTAACCAAGCCAAGTGCCAGGTCCTACACTTGGATGGGAGCAATCCCAGGCACAGCTACAGGTTGGTCAGAGAAGAGATTCAGAGCAGCCCTGTGGAGAAGGACCTGGGGGTGTTGGTCAATGAAAAAATGAACATGAGCCGGCAGTGTGTGCTTGCAGGCCGTAAAGCCAACAGTATCCTGGGCTGCATCAAAAGGAGCGTGACCAGCAGGTCGAGGGAGGTGATCCTGCCCCTCTACTCTGCTCTCATGAGACCTCACTTGCAGTGTTGTGTGCAGTTCTGGTGTCCTCAGCATAAAAGGAACATGGAACTGTTTGAACAAGTCCTGAGGAGGGCAACAAGGATGATGGACTGGAGCACCTGCCGCATGAAGATAGGCTGAGAAAGTTTAGTCTGTTCAGCCTGCAAGAAGAGAAGGCTGTGTGGAGACCTCAGAGCAGCCTTCCAGTATCTGAAGGGGTCCTCTAAGGATGCTGGGGAGGGACTCTTCATGAGGGACTGTAGTGATAGGACAAGGGGTAATGGGTTCAAACTTGAACAGGGGAAGTTTAGATTGGATATGAGGAAGAAATTCTTTACTGTAAGGGTGGTGAGGCAGTGGAATGTGTTGCCCAGGGAAGTTGTGAATGCTTCATCGCTGGCGGTGTTCAAGGGTGGGTTGGACATAGCCTCGGGTGGCATGGTTTAGTGTGAGGTGTCCCTGTCCATGGCAGGGGTGTTGGAACTAGGTGATTTTAATGTCCTTTCCAACCCTAACTGTTCTATGATTCTATGCTTAAGCTAAATAGAAATAGGAAGTATCAGATTTTGCTTGCTTTGTAAATAGGAATAAGGAACTCGGTTCTATAAAAGACTTTTTTTTTGTGTTTCTAAAGTAAATTTTAGAATAACAAATTAAGACAGAAATGGGCAATTATTCAAAACATTAATTGTCTCAATTGTTATTGTAAAGTTGCATAAGGAAAAAAACAAATTTTAAAGTGCTAAAGGACATAGAAATATGCAAGCCATACAGACTGCATTTTCCTGAGCTCAGAGGAAGCTAAAAGTACGGAGTGCATGGAGCCATGACAATGTTTGGTACTAGTTGACAATGACATGCAGAGCATCCAAAGCAATAGTGTTTATCTCACAGAACATCTGAATTATTCATAGATTCCAACAGTAGAATAAATTTATTGTCTCCTATAAGAGATATAAGAGGTTGATAAACTGCTTTTCTGACCTTGGAGAACTTTGTTGGCACATTAAGGAACTTTGATACATAGCAAGGTGCAGACACTCACTATGATTTGTTAGGTGCATTCTGCTGGGACTGCACTATCAGGTGAATTGAAAACAAAAAACCTCTCTCAAGAGTCGTCAGAAAAAAGACCGACCCAAAACAGTGGATTCTTTCCCACTGTCCCTGTGGTACTTATCATAAAAAATGCATGGGGGAGAAATACTGCATAACTTTTGCTTTTCTTTTGTTTGGGTTTTTAATTATTCCTTTTTTAAATGCTGACAGCTGGAGAAGGGAAGATTTACTATTTTGTTCTCTTTTGTTTTCTGCTGTCTACATACTTTCCACCCTGGTACCACTGCATCTGACCCATCCTGCTTTGCTTACCAAGTATTGCTATCTACTGCATACTGGGGTTCCAACGAACAATAGCAGGGCCTCAGAGAGAGTTTAGAAGTAAGATCCTACTGATATGGAAGCAAGGACTTGGTTCTCTACTATAGTACAAATACTCTTTAAATGTGGAGAATGGGAAAAACTTGGTGGAGGAAAAAAATGTAGCACTATTCACTGGTTTCCTTCAATAGCTAAGAAGAAAGAGTGACACTAATTACAATCAACACAGGCTGTTTCAGAGCATTCATCTTAATACCCCTCTTGCACCTCTACGGATTTAGTCTACTACCCTAGTATCACAATCTTTTCATTCTCTTTGGCTGGATAGGCCAATACAGTTTACAGAAGTGGTGAAATTACTCGTTTTTCGCAACCTGGGGGACTCAGGAGTTGTAACTGCAGAGGGCATCAACATACAAGACCTCCAGAGATCAGCAGTTTACCTCACAAAACTGCCATCTGTAACTCTGAATAATTAAATATAATTAATAATCAATCAGAAGCATAAGGTTAGCATAACAGAAATTGAACTGTCGCTGAAGTCAGGGAAAAAGCTGCTTCACTGAGGATTAAGAAGATTGGATTTTGGTTACCTGTACACTATATTGCATGTGAATAAAATGAGGATTTTAGTTTCCAGTATAAGTAGTCTATTAATCCTAATAAATGCAACATCTTGCCTACAGAAACATTTAACATGAGTTTAGTGCTTTTACTCCTGTCATAAAATAGCACAAAAATAATGTAGAATCTTAACAGAAAACTACAGGGCCATCTTGCACAGGCTATTAAGAAAGATTTATCATTTTCAGCTCGAAAACAACAAGAAAAAAGTAAGGTTAAGGGCTAAACTGCAATCTCCTAACTCAAGCAAATGAAAGCAAAACAGGCAAAATGATCCTGCTTTTACAGCTTGTGAGAAACTGGTTGGGTAAACATAAGCAAGGCAGTGATACTTCTTTCAATACAATATATTTTGAGTAAGCAGCAGTCATTTGGCCTTTGTGCAAAGAAAGAACCAGGTTGTAATATCTCATTGATCAAGTTCACTGAATATGTACACATGAACCCCTGCAGACTTTTATTGTCTAGCTTGGGAGATTCACCATGATAAGGACAGGAATTTGTTATCTAGGCCACATAACTCAGTGGATGGTTCGGAAATTTAAAATCCTACACTGATTTCAAGACACAGCAAACAACAAGAAATAACTGTAGTTACCACAAACCAGGAGAAAAAGAATTGCTACTAAGAGCCACAGTCCCTTTCTTTCAAGGAGCTGCTTGTAGCTCTAGCAGCTGTCAGAAACTTCTGTCACACCTGTATTTTGAAGCTGGTAACTCATAAAGGTGCAGTTTTGTCCACATTCTCCTTCTGTCTTCCTGCTTTCTCTAGGAAGAGCTTACTTCAGTTGAAAGATACCACTCGATCTTTCAGCCCATGACTGTTACTCTCTATGGGAATCCACTGGTCCAAAGCACACTACTTATTATTCTAAAGATGGGATGGAAAGATAGCTGCAAAATTTGGTTAGCCCTACAGGCAGATAGTAAGGATCAGTATATTATTTATGTATTTAAATACACACACACCCCTCTACATGAAACAGGAGTTTTCTCACTTTGAGGGATTCTGTGTTCATAGGCACAGCTGTGGTAATACTGCATGCTTGAGCCCTAAGCAGCTTCAAATGCCAAAGGGCTAGTTACGTATGCCTCCAACAATGAATAATCAGTAAGGGATTGACAGTAAGCATAGGTAATTTTGATTGAATAGACTCTCTAGGTTCACATGGACAATTCAGAAGCCCATTATACTTGTTTAATGAACATGAGTAGAGTAATAGAGATCATTCATTAATTCACTACATTAATTGAAGCCAGCACTGTTAACTTTCGTCTTTGTGTAATTCTGCCATTATGTGACCCAGCTTTATACTGTTGATATATTTAATACTCTGTGAACTGTTTCATGTTGACTCTTTGATGTATTATAAAAAATTCAATACAATTTCATTAAGAACAGGACTGAAATGGGATAAACAGTAACTCCAGTTCTTGTGCTATCTATATTTTAATTTTCAGTGTAAAATGGTCTGCCTGACCTTTTAGAAAGCTCTATTACATTAAGGTAGGATGCTCTATTTCAAACGGTCTATGTTCCTATTGGCATTTCTAATAAGCCTTGGAAAAGGAAAATATTTATAATTTAAGCTTGTCAATCACCAGATTCATGCAGCAATTGCAGGCATTTTATGGAAAATAATATCTTTCAAGTAAAAGCAAGAGAAATAGCTTGTGTAACTTTACAGCTTTTCATGAGATAAAATGAATAGGATTTTTGAGCCATTATGACCTTGTCTAGGTTTCTTTTCTGACATTTTTGTTTCCAAATCCGAACTTTGGTGACTACTGGGATAGTATGTGAACTTGCTCATTTATTAATTTTTTTATAATCCCAAGTAATTTCTTTGCTTTAGCTATAAAGACTGATGGCATGTTAACACTTCCGAGGTTATTTATTCTTAAGTACATCTTCTAGGTTACAGTGTCATAATGACAAGCAGCCAGCATTGTAGATGCCAGAAACATTGCAGCCCTGTAGCAGGGTTACAGTTCACAGACTAAATCAGCTCAGAAGATATGTGGGTGGTCCAATGATTGCTGAGTGCTCAGTCCAGGAGTTTAAAAGAAAGAATCAATGAGCCGCGACTGTGTAAAATAGGGGTCAAATATGTACAGCTGAGGCTCCACATATATCAGATAGGGCCATGTTTTATCTTCTGGTGTGTAACATTTGTCACTGAAATGTGGCTCAGAAACAATCTACTTTTAATAAAGTAGACTGGTATTAATTTATTCAGATTACTGTCTGCTCTAGAAGGCAGAAGGATAGCAGTACTGTTTTGAGCCATCTTCAGCATATTACTATCTCAAAATCCAAGTATCAACTCAAAATTGCCAAGCAGATAATAAATCAAAACTCTCTCCTCCACTAACTGCCCTTTGGTTTTGTGTCACTGATTTTCTTGCCAGCACAATCTGCTCCTTCAGTCATGGCTTCCTTGCTTTTTCATCTGGATGACTTTCTACTCTGTGTTCCATAGGACTGTTGAATCTATTTCAGGCCTTTATTTCTGGATTGAGAAATAATTTTCTTGCTATGGTCTTGATTCAGTTTTTTAGACATAAAATAAGCCTTGTCATGACTTAAAGAGACAAAACCCCAAAATTCAGGTGAACTAGTGAGAATTCAAAGAGCTTCATCAGCTCAGCAAATCTAGCTTACCTCCAACAAGGGAGAGAACAAGCCTGGAGAAACAAAATGTCAGTTCAAACATTAAATCCTTTCATTCTCATACTCTCACAGCTGCTCACTTTACTAGTACAAGTCTGTAAGGATTCTCTCAGTGACCCACTCTGGGCTTCTATCTTCCACTTCTGGAGCAACCTAAACTGCTTCAGCACCCTTAACACCAAGTTGCTATTTTCTCTACCCGAGATTGGAGTTGGTTTCATAGAGGAATTTGATCTCCAGCTTACTTTCAACATACTGAAGCCAAAGCCCATATTATTAATACATTTTTGAGGGGGAATATAGATTTCCTTTGCGATGGGTCTGCTGGGGGTGGTGGTGGTGGGAACGTTGCTTTGAAGATGCAGAACTGGTACTATGAGAAAGCTAGAGCATGTCTGATCCTCCCATTCATGGGATGAAGACTCTTACTGCAGTCCCTCTGAGCACTTGTGAAGTTGAGGTTTCTGAACTAATATTTGGTAAATTGAAATAAGAACAACTTTAAATTAAGGAGTGGAGAGAAAGAAGTTATGAAAGGTTAGTGTACTAGCTACTTTGAGTTTTAGCAAGAAAAGGAAACTTGGATAAATGAGAATAAAAGAAAAGCAATACCATCAAGGAAGGAAAATAGCAGCTAGAAGATACTAATATTGATAAGAACAATAGCAAAAGTAGACAATATAATTTTTGAAAGGATTATATTTAATCTTGTGAGAAAGCTGGATATGACCATTAATGCTGTTGGCAGCACAGAATTAGGAAGGAAGAATACTGATAAAACAGGATTGCTGAGAAAGGAACAGAGGTTACTTGATGTTAAGAAAAGCATTGGCAATTTCATGAAAATGACTGAGATTATGATATGGTTATTATAAGAGGGACTAGATGCCCAAGTCTTCTAGCCCTATTTTTTAATGATTTGTTAAAAGGGAATCTTTCTTAATTGGCATTTAAAAAAACCCAACAAAACAAAACAACTTTTACTTTCCTCTCATTTAGTCTATAAGCAAGTTTTACAATTAGTCAAAACCATGGAATTCTTTGTTGAAGCTACATCTTTTCATTCAACTCCAACTTTTATTTTACTAAATCTAATTAAATAATCTGTCAACATTTGAATTTAAAAAAAGATATAATTTATGCTTTTTATCTGCAATGACTGAGAAACTTATGTAAGTGGAGTAATTTTTGTTCTGTTTTTAGAAAAAATCCAATAAATCCAATATACTGCAATGTGAAGCAATATAAGTGAGAGTAGTAGAATGTGGTTTTATCCTACCTCCTAAAAACTGGGAAAAAAAATACAAAAAACTTTTCCTGGTCATTAAGAATAACAGTTGCTGTATAAGTCTTCAGCAGACTCTTTTAAGAGTGTCCATCTTGCCTTCATTATCATTATTAGTACCCTGTTTAGTGCGTAAAAGCTGTATTTTTTTATTTTTTTTATTTTTTTTACAACATTTACAACATGGGAATGTGTAGTAGTAAATGTACCTTTTCACCCACAGTTAATCCTATCTCTTTTAGAGTGAGGACTTCATTTGACTGGGTCTGAGAAATAATTTGAAATATTGAAGATAGATTTTATTTTTTCTATGAGACTTGAGGTTTGAGAAAAGTGGCTAGATAATAATTCTGCCATTGGAACCTTTATTAACTCATTTTGTTGCTTTATCTACTAACAGCATTTTATTAATATGCAGCTTTCAGCATGACATAGAAAACCATTATACATTTTAGCATGGGGTAAGCAGTCTTTCAGATTAAAAATAATAATAAAAAATAAAAGAAAGCTTTTTTTTTATTAAACCAGAAAAGGCAGCTAAACAGGTCACTAAATGTCATCATCATTATTTTATTTCAATCTGATTATGCCTGACAGGAAAGAAAAATGAGGTATTCTATAAAGTGACCAGGAGATCAGGCTTTAACCCTTAAAAAATGCTTTTCTCTCTGCTGGTATGTCTCAAAAATTTAATCTGCTTCATAAGGTTTTCATGAGATATATTTTCATTAGTAAGAGATGAATCTTAATGCTTAGTGAGATTTTTAGGTACTGTTCCTATTCGACAAGTGGGTACTTGGATAGAGGTAGCTCAATTCACTACATGTGGCTAATTGTTGAATAGTTAACCACTGAGTCCAAACTAATCATTTAGTCTCCCTCCGTAGCACATCAAGATAGAAAGATATTCCTTCCAGAGAACGGCTTATTTTCACTATTCTAAATACCTGTTTGGGGATAATGAGCTTCTGGAAGCAGTTTCCTCTTTCTCTCAGTAGACTAGAAGCAGCCCAGATCTAAATTAGTCAATTAAGGTTAGATGCCTGACAAGATGGCTGACAGCAGATGACAGCTCTCCCAGAAAAACCAAAGCCAAGAGCTTGTAAGGTGTTTAATTCCCAGTAAAATCAATAGATGACAATAAGATGAAAGAACCTACAGTAGTTTCTGGAGAGAGTCCTACCTAGAACAGCAGTGAAAATATGAGGGCTGGTTAGCGAAATAAAAATGGATCTCTTCAGGCCAGAATTGGCAATCTAATAGCTGCACCATTTCCTCTGTAGACTGTAATGGAAATTATACAGATCTGGGGGGGGGGGGGGGGAAAGGCTTATAGAATAGCAATTATTTTTTTTACCTGATTAGGAAAGACCTCTTTTGGAAGAGTGTATCAAAAGCTAGACATTTCTCCAGAAAAATCATCTGAATATATCATGGCATTTGAGTCATGAAGGTCAGTGGATTTTTACCCCCAGCATGGACCACAGTGAGTTCCCTTTGAATTAACCCTAATAACGGGCTGTATTTGTGCATAAGGTTCTAAAAGCAGTGCACAAAATACGTACGCAAAAGAAAACTTACTTAGGAAAAATTCTCTCGTTAAAGAGAATCCATCATTTCTGCCTTTAACTGTAGCAGCCTTGTTGTACTATTAGCTTTTAACAGTTATTCAGTTCTGTTCCCAGTTGAATCAATTATTTCAGCATGAGAGCAGGACTGAACCCAGCTGCTTAAATTCCTCCCATTTTTACTTGATCTTAACACTCACAAATTTTCACTGCTGCCATTCAGAATCGTTCAATTGATTAAAATATTTTTGAGCTGGATCTTTGATGAGCTCCTTGGAATCTGGCTCAAGGATATTAAAACTTAATGCAACACATTCAGGCCAACAGTCCAGAAGTTAAATGAAAAGAGTCAAACTAATTTTCATGCAAAGTAACAAATGAAAGGGATTCTTTTCAGATCCCAAGCAAAGATACTGATTTAAAAAGGCTGCTTTTCTGATAACTCACAGAGCATACTGAACTCTTTGGGATCTTTACTTTCCCAGGGACTCTGAAAACTAAATTGCTATTACTCAGTTTAAATATCAAATCACATTCTATGCTTAGCAAAATTTAGAACTTGATCATAACAGCTCATTTAATATAAAAGACACGAGAAAGAAGCACTAGATTATATACTCTAAAAAGCTTTATAACACAGTCCAATCTAAATAATTCAGATTCAGTATTTTAGCTAAAAATCAAGTTTTATAGGACAAAGAAATGTCTTTATGCATACAAATAGGATTGAATAAAGATCACTGAACTCTGCATTTCTTTCTATACTAGCTCTAAAAATCCCTATCAGGGCCATTATCATGTTTTTCAGTTATGCATACTTAAGGCGGAATTCACATCTCTGACTGATAAGAATACACAGGACATGAAATTATTCCTACACTTACTCAGAAAGACAGAAACCTGACCCCAGTGCAGATTAGAGTGAATGGACTAATAATTATCTGGTTCTGAGTGGTGTGATGCAGAAAAAGGCCCTTCTCTAAGCTCTGGCAGTTAGTGCAGTTCTGTTAGTCCTACATCTTGGGTATTTTGGCAGGCCCAGGAGGCCCATCTTTCTCAGAAGGATAACACCAATAAATTCACATCAATCCACTGTCTGCACTCAGTGCATATATTCTGTATGAGCTGCATTTTTCAGAACACAGCAAACAAGAACAGTCCTGTGCAACACCAATTTCGTTGGATCCCCCAGGTTCCTCTATTGCAATTTCTTCATTTACAAATGTACATTCTGGTATTACAGTTAACATGTATGCTATCATGCAGACTTACAGAAATGACAGTAGTGGTAGCACCAGGCAGATATTCACAGAAATACACAACAAAGTGAAGAAAATAAACTACTCTGAAGACATGGAATTAAGGAATCACTAGCATAGTGTCCTAGGAGGGATTGACAGAGGTATCCCTGTTCCTCTGAAGCTGAAGGGACAAGTCATTTCTGATGCCTCTACTGACTGCCATCTAGGGGCCTTAAGAATTTTATAGTGCATATCTTTTGTGCCATCAGCTACATTACCTTGTGTGTAGGGAATATAGACAGGAAATTTTCCTTTTCTTTCACCCTAGCAGTTATTGTTCCAGCAGATGTCTGAGGCAGAAGCCTTGTAATTGTAAAGAATATAAACAGGAAAATTTCATTTTCTCTCACCTTAGTGGTCCCTGTATCAGCAGATGTCTGAAGCAGAAGCCTTGTATTTGTAAAGGTAATCCTGGATAACAAATGAAAACAGAAAATGGAACAATTGCTCAGATTTTTTCTCTTACTTTGCAACCTGCATACAAATAAAACTAAAAAATAGATGTGATTAGTATCACTTCTCTACAGTAAATTTTTAGTACTGAGGCATTAACAGAAAGCTCTGTACAGTCAGCCTCCTCTGCCTTGGCCATAACGTCTGGGTAATTTGTACTTCAGAAAATAGTCTCTTTTGGTGTACTTTTCATTCACTGTGCTTTAAAACACCACAGCACTCACTCATCAAAAGGAAAAAGAAATAGGCTTGGTTATAATTTTTCACTCTCCATGTTACTGATGCCAAATTCCAGACTCTTCTGGAAATCCAGGAATATTGCCACTTCTTTCCTCTGAATATCACTGCGTACAAATTATCACAGCTCGCTGAGTTACTCCAGGAATAATTTCCCTAGATGTTAAAGAGGCTGTACAGTGCTGTCAGTTTTAGCCAAGGCCTGAGGAATCATTTTATTTTTCGTCCTCTGGATGATATATACATGTCCACTCACATACTTATGTATCCTGCATGTAGTTTTCCTTCTCTTAGAAAAAGGTCTATCTGCCATGACATATGAACTTCAAGTTAGCTACAAATGACGGAAGTTATACTCTAAGAGTAGGAATTTAAAAATGTCAAAATAGCCTTCCGTGTGCATTCAGAGAGTGTAAATGTGTTTGACACGGTACCATTATTTTTATATAAACCATCTAGCCTTACAATGCTGAAAGCCTTGTTGGATCTAATTGCCTGACCTCTTTTTTTCCTCTTTTTTTTTTTTCTAAGATGGCACACAGGATTTTATTTTAATTGGTTGTTACATTGCGGTTCTACTGTGGCCACCCAGAGATCTTTGTAAATAACATGTTACATCACAATGTTGTTCCTATTTCAGTTAATAAATGCAACTTTAATGGAGGATGCTTATTTATTTTATTTCATTTTGAGGGAAAATTAAGTGGAAAAAAAAAGCAAAGAAAACAGTGATGGCTTTTTAAAGACCTCATTAAAAAATAAGCATCTTCTAGCCTATGCACCTCTGTGATGTAGAAGACAACATATTTTAAGCAAAAGACTCATCTTGATATCTAGTCCTTCATTTCCTGACCAATCAGTGTCCCAAAACACAGGGCTCAGATACACAGAAAAAATTCAATCAAGACGTATACACGCTTCAAATATGACTTTGATAAGCAAATTCTGAGGGAAAAAAAAAAAAGAAAGAAAAAAGAATGGCTTTTCTCATAGCTCTCTGTCTGCTTTGATCCAGAGAGAAAGAGATGAAAAGAGAAGAGAAAATGGTACCTTGAATCATTCCCAGAATTGGTGCAGCTAAGCAGATTCTAAGTTTAGGTCTGTGTCCTGGGAACAGCAGTAGCAGTCATTTTTCTCCTTCTTGGTAGCTGGTGCAGTGCTGTGTTTTTGATTTTGGGCCTGGGAACAACACTGATAACACCAATGTTTTCAGTTATTGCTTGGTAATGTTTTGCTCTGACCAAGGACTTTCTGAGTCTCATGCTCTGCCAGGGAGGAGGGAAGCTGGGAGGAAGGAGAGAAAGGACACCTGACCCAAACCAGCCAAAGGGGTATTCCGTACCACAGCACATCATGCCCACTATATAAACTGGGGGCAG
Organism: Myiopsitta monachus; assembly: GCA_017639245.1. Classification (NCBI taxonomy): domain Eukaryota; kingdom Metazoa; phylum Chordata; class Aves; order Psittaciformes; family Psittacidae; genus Myiopsitta; species Myiopsitta monachus. The sequence continues at coordinate 7,411,410 of CM029919.1, forward strand.
TTACCCGGAAGGGCTAGATCACGTATAGGTCGGGCTGGGTATCAGTCAGTGGGTGGTCAGCGGTTGTATTTTCTTCCCTTGTTACTTCCCTTATCATTATTATTATTGGTGGTAGCAGCAGTGGTTTGTGTTATACCTTAGTTACTGGACTGTTCTTATCTCAACTCGTGGGAGTTACATTCTTTCAGTTCTCCTCCCCATCCCTCTGGGATGGGGGGGGGAGGGGGGCAGGAAGATGGGGGAGTGAGAGGGAGTCTGCGTGGCTGACTAGGCTTAAGCCACGACAATTCTTTTGGCACCCAACGCGGGGCACAAGGTGTTGAGATAATGGCAGATCTGACCATAGTGTGTCTAATCATATTTCTGATAAGCATTCATTGTCTCAGATTAATAGTAACTCGTCACAAGGCTGATTTACTGGCTCTCAAAGTTGTTGCTGTTGATCTCACAGTTTTAGCATGTCATACCTTACTTACAGCCGGTTTTGCCATAAAATGGAGTAAAGTGAAAGGACCTGTACACGAGATCCAATTTTTGGGAATAAAATGGCAAGATGGATGCCTCCAGATCCCCACAGATGTGATCAACAAGATAACAGCAATGTCGCCACCAACTAATGAGAAAGAAACACAAGCTTTCTTGGGTGCTGTGGGGTTCTGGAGGATACACATCCCGAATTACAGTTTGATTGTAAGCCCTCTCTATTATGTGACCCGGAAGAAAAATGATTTTAAATGGGGCCCTGAGCAACAATAAGCCTTTGAGCAAATCAAACAAGACATAGTTCATGCAGTATCCCTCAGACCAGTCCAGATCGGGCCAGATGTAAAAAATATACTCTACACTGCAGGCGGGGAGAATGGTCCTGCCTGGAGCCTCTGGCAGAAAGCTCCAGGGGAGACTCAAGGTCGACCCCTTGGCTTTTGGAGTTGGGGATACAGAGTAACTGTGGCCAGCTATACCCCAACTGAAAAAGAGATACCGGCAGCCTATGAAGGGGTTCGAGCTGCTTCGGAAGTGACTGGCCCTGAAGCACAGCTCCTCCTGGCACCCCGGTTGCCTGTGCTGGGCTGGATGTCCAAAGGCAGGGTCTCCTCTACACACCATGCAACAGAGGCTACATGAAATAAGTGGGCTGCACGACTTACATAACAAGCTCGAATAGGAAAACCCAGTTGTCCGGGAATTCTAGAAGTCATCATGGACTGGCCAGAGGGTAAAGATTTTGGAAGGTCACCAGAGGAGGAGGTGATGCATACTGAAGAGGCCCCACCATATAATGAACTGTCAGAAAGTGAAAAGCAATATGCCTTTTTTACTGACAGGTCCTGCCATGTTGTGGGAAAGCATCGGAGACAGAAAGCATCTGTATGGAGTATTTGATGACAAGTTGCAGAAACTGCTGAAAGAGAGGGTGAATCGAGCCAGTTTGCAGAAGTGAAAGCCATCCAGCTGGCCTTGGACATTGCTGAACGAGAAAAGTGGCCAGTACTTTATCTCTATACTGACTCATGGATGGTGGCAAATGCCCTGTGGGGGTGGTTGGAGCAATGGAAGCAGAGCAACTGGCAACGCAGAGGTAAACCCATCTGGGCTGCTGCACTGTGGCAAGATATCGCTCCCCGGGTGCAGAACCTGGTGGTCAAGGTATGCCATATAGATGCTCATGTACCCAAGAGTCAGGCCACTGAGAAGCACCAGAACAACCAACAAGTGGATCAAGCTGCTAAAATTGAAGTGGCTCAGATGGACTTAGATTGGCAACATAAGGGTGAATTATTTTTGGCCTGGTGGGCCCATGACACTTCAGGCCATCAGGGCAGAGATGCAACATGCAGATGGGTTTGTGATTGAGGGGAGGACTTAACAATGGACACTATTGCCCAAGTTATTCACAAGCGTGAAATGTGCTGGAATTAAGCAAGCTAAATGGTTAAAGCCTCTTTGGTATGGAGGATGATGGCTGAAGTACAAATATGGGGAGACCTGGCAGATTGATTATATCACACTCCCACCAACCCGCCAAGGCAAGCACCATGTGCTTACCATGGTGGAAGCACCCACCGGATGGTTGGAAACATACGCTGTGCCCCATGCCACTGCCCAAAACACTATCCTGGGTCTTGAGAAACAGATTTTGTGGTGACATGGCACACCAGAGAGAATTGAGTCAGACAATGGGACTCATTTCCAGAACAGCCTTACAGACACTTTGGCCAAAGAGCATGGCATTGAGTGGGTATATCACATCCCCTACCATGCACCAGCCTCTGGGAAAATCGAACAGAACAATGGGCTGTTAAAAACTACACTGAGAGCAATGGGTGGTGGAACTTTCAAACATTGGGATACACACTTACCAAAGGCCACTTGGCCAGTCAACAGCAGAAGATCTGCCAACAGGGCTGGCTCAGCCCAGTCAGAACTTCTACATACTGTAGAAGTGGACGAAGTTCCTGTGGTGCACATAAAGAATTTGCTGGGGAAGACAGTCTGGGTTATTCCTGCTTCAGGTAAAGACAAACCCACTCATGGGATTGCTTTTGCTCAGGGACCCAGATATACTTCATGGGTAATGCAGGAAGGTGGGGAAGTCCGATGTGTACCTCAAGGGGATTTGATTTTAGGGGAAACCAGCCAATGAGCTCAATTGTATGCTACTGCCTGCTATGTAGCACTTTTATAGCCCACCAACTAGATGTCTTCAGGTCACCAGAGACTGGTCCTGACTTCCCTCTGACCATCATCCCAACAAAGAATGAACTTTGATGAAACCAGACGAGTTCTGCAGTAAAGGAACGATCAGCATCAGCAGGCAACGATCCAACACTGCACACAGCCTCTCCGGCTCTGAACGACTGTTACAAGAGATGGAACCTGACATCATGGACCAGATAGAAAATTCTTTGTGAGTGAGAATGACAGAACCTGGTGCTCAGAACAAAGTAAATACTTGTAAGTAGAATTTTACAAGACATAACACATTCCTTGAGGTCTTCCTTCAGTGACCTCTACAAATGATTGTCATGGTTTAAGCCCAGCCAGTACCTCAGAATCACTCAGCTGCTCTCTCACTCTCCTCCCTCCCTCCCCTAAAATTCAATCCAAGAACCTGGAAGATTGTGGCATTTTAAGGCACATTGCAGTACAGGGATTCTGCACCCCAAATTTCTTATGATGTGAATACATACACCAGAATAAAAAGTAATCAGAGATTTTCAAAAATAATTTTGGAATGACTGTTAAATTTTTTACATGGTCTCAGATTAATGCCTAAAGTCAGCTATTTTCCTAACAGTCACAGTACAGAGAAAGGGAAATCTTTTTGTAAGGTGCTAGGATGGAACTAAAAATTACTATGTTCTACCAGGCTGCAACTTGTTATGTTCATTTAGGTGAGACAGTGAAGTTTCTATCTTCTGTTTTCTACCTGTAAAATGAAACTAATCATACCTTCTTACAATACCTCATTCCCTGCCTGACTTTTCAAGAACAGGAGCTATTCCAAACTACATATCTGTACCTGACTGAGTGAAACGTTTACCTGGAGTATGTAAACCCTGCTGTAATAAGTACAACAATCTTAAAACAGTGCTCAGTGTAAAGGTAATTCAAGACAGCACAAAACTAAACCACAAAAATATCAGAATACTTGTGTTTCACTTACTTCAACTGTCTAGAGGTACCTTTAGGTGCATGGGAAGGTAGCGCAACAGTGCCTGTTTCCCCTTACTAAATTTATCTTTGACCAAAATTACAATTCTTTTGTTATGCCATATAAGCTATTCTGTGTGTGTACATGTAGGAGGGGAGGATTACCACTCAACATAAAATTAAATTGTTCATACTAAGTGAAAACATAGTGTTCATTGTCTGGCAAGTTGGGTAAGCAACAAATGACCCCTCCCTTAAGGACTTGTTGAGGAGCTACACTGTGTTTGCTTTTCTGGGCCATTTCACTTAAATAAAACTTTAAGCAGGTGATTTAGCTTCTTAAGTGAGTCTCAGAGAGAGATTATTCTGGCAGGTGGTCCTTGTTGCCAGCATGCTTGATTGGTACAGTAAACCTATTCACTTTTTGTGAAATTTGTGGATGACACTAGTTTCAGCCTCCCTAGAGCACTGCTCTATCAAGCACCACTTTTGCACCCTCTTATGGAGATGAAATTCAAGCTGGCTAGGTCTCCTTTTGCATTCTTGTATTTAATTTTGACTGCTCTGTAAATATGTGAATAGAATCCTACCCAATGATGAAGGCAAATATTCTACTCTCAGCTGCCTTAAGGGTTCTTCACCATCAACAAAAAGCAGCAGATGGGCCTGTTTGCTTGTTTGTTTAAAAGAAAGGGAGAAAGCAGAAGAGATTTTGTGATATTTTATCCTGTATTGTGTGGGGCATTTGGGTGCAGAGGGCTGAGTAAAGGTTGTCTCATACTTCTGCTTTGCAAAACACTGCTTGTACCTTTTGAGGAAATATTTCCACTGAATATTTTTTCTTTTCTAACAGGAAGCATTTCCAGATGGTTCCCTGCACTGTTCCTCAGCCAATGGTTGAAATATTTAGAGAAATGTCTTGCCTGTGGTTTGCTAAGCCCTTAAAGCCTCTGATCCATTCTGTGTTTGCCAAAGGTTTTTGCTTCAGGTCAGTGCTTTCTGGCCCATTGTTATAATAGAAAACCCCAATGTCATTTAGACACCAAGATGTGACTCACCTTGAGAGAGGAATAAAAGAGTTAAAACTCAGTTATGTGACTGAGTGCACTGGACTAAGTATCATTGCCGCATGTCTGTCAAAGGCTATAATCTGGACTATGTTTCTTACCTGCTTTTTTTTTGGTTTATACAATGATATTAATATTAATTTCACCAGCATAAAAAAATTCATTGGGGTTTACTCTCAGCTAAGCCATAGATCTACTACAAGTTTTTTCACTGATGCAGCATATGCTTGGAGAAAAATAAAATGGTTACTCTGACAATGGAATTACTGACTGGCCTATATTATGCTACTCATTACATTTTATCTTGATCCTGGATGTGCTAAAATATAGAATCGCTTTTTTTGTCTGATATACTCCATTTTCCCTAACAATCATGTCCATTATCAAAGGTCAAAGGCTACATAAGCAGTAGTGGCAAAATAGCTGTATCTGTCTACCTAACCTCTAAATGTGTATTAAACTCACAGCCAGATTTTAAAAGAATTTAAGGGAGTTAGATACCTCATCTTAGTTATTACTCATCTGCCACTTTCCACCATCTTTTTTGCACAGAATCTCCATAACTATAATGTAGGTTTTTTGTCTAAAGTTAAGACTCATTTGATATGCTTAGCTACGTTGTCCAAAGACCTGTGGGAAACTACAAATCAAAACAAATTTCCCATGCACTAGAGCCACTAAAGGCTCTCTCATCACTTTCTCCATAAAAATGTCACCCTCATATTCATTATCCATTCTTTTTCTTACTGCTATGTGAAAGACAGGAATTCTTCCCTGTCTAGGCATGGTCTGGAGGCTTTGAGCATAGAGATCGAATATAGGAAAGGAGAAGGAATAGGCAAAAATTAGGGAAGAGAGAGGAAAATCCTAAGATCCGGACCAAAAAAAAATTAGTATTTATTTCTGTGAAAATATTTATTTTTACATTTTTTTATTGAGAAAAAAGTTTTTGTGAGAAAAATATATCTTTCTAGAATTTCCTTGTTATTAAAAAGTACAGATAACTTTCTCTGGGATGTGTAATTTTATATCTAAAAGAAGGAATTTCAGTTGAAACCGAATTATACATTGCAAAGAATTTTGATTTAAAATTTTCTATCAGTAATGAATCACAGATACATTGCATCCTGAATTTTCTGCTCCAAGTTTATTCCCATATGGTGAGATATCTGCTGTCAGTATTGTAGATGATTTCTCAGTGAGTGGCTTGCCCAGTGTTAGGTAGGAAACATGAGGCAGAGCCAGCAAGAGAAGGCATTTGCACAGTCCCAAGTTTGGTAAGTTCGTTTTCTTCTCCCTATTTTTATTAACTGCATTTCTGTTGGCAATCTTTTTCCGGGCTCAGTATTAACTGTAAACGAAAAACAATTGTAACCTCAGGTATCTTTGCCCACAATCCCATGAAGACTTCATGATGACTGTTTTCAAACTATGAAAAACCCATTTCCTGCTTAGATACAAGTTAAAGCAGAATGTTACTTGCCATAAGATAGGCAAAACATCTAAAGAACAGGCTGTTTTCTGGCTGTCATCTTAAGATGCTTGTGTTTCTGCCTTTCCTCCATTTCTCTTTATTTAGATCTCATGTGCGTAACCATCCAAGCAGAAGATGGAATAGTTATTTATGAGAAAATAGAAAGACATGATGCTACTATAGGAAAGTAGGGTTCAATGATTCCACTTAGAGCAGAGTATCAGAGAGAAACAGCGGTCACCAAAGCAAAATCCTCAGCTCTGGTGTGATCTATAAGCTGTGACAAAGCTAGAAGTAATAGCTGTGTCAGTAAGGAGAGGGAGGAGGCCAACACTTCCTCACAGTAGCCTCCTCATGCATCACTGTCAAGCAGCTTGTAGAAAAAAAGAAGCAAATCCTCATTGTGAAATTGTTTCTCAGATTCAAGCAGTGGCAGCAGCAATGCAGTCTGCTGCTCTTGACAGCAAATGGAACAGAAGTAGCTCCATGAAAACACCTACTTGCTGAACCCACTTAAACCAATACCTGTGCAGTGTAGTAAAAAAGCTACACAGGATAAAGATGGAGAAGGAGTATATTAAACAAGCATGGAGGTGAGGCATGAGAGAGAGGAAGTGAGCCATTGCTTTGGAAAAGAAAAAACTTCAGCTCGATTTTGTCTGACTGCACTGCCCATAGCTGTAGCCAGAGCAGCGCAGTGCATGGAGCTGTGCCAGGTACAAGTCAGCACACGAGGCAAGCTGGTGAGAAACAAACGTCAGGATGGGTTCCCAGCTGTTATAAGGGGCCAGATTAAACTCTACAGGGTAAACAAGAAAGTGTCAAAAGCTGATTGATCTAACTTACAGAAATAATCAGCAGTTAGAGTACCATGGAAAATATTCTGTTGAGCTATGTTTGAACTGCCTGTTTGCAGTGCTCTGGGCCTCTTGAGCAAGAGAGGATGGGAAAAGTCAGTATCAGTCCTGGGCTAGCCATAAAGAACATATGGGCTAACAAATTTGTGAGGGTTTACATCTTCTTTAGGCCTGATAGCAGAGGCTATTCAAAGTTGGATACATGACTTTGCAGTGTCATAGAGAATGATGCCATGAACCAGCTTAAGCATATTTATGCAAATAGCTGGTTTCCCTAAATTATATAAGCTCTGTCTGCCTTGTAATTAACATTTTAGAAATGGGGACTTGCTCTGAACCTTCCTCAGGTGATCATTATCCAGAAATTCTTACTGTAAGAGGAAAGAAGGATGTGATCTGGTGTGGTTTCCTGTGCATATTAAGGTGGCTAACTTTTTTTAAATGAACACAGCAGATTGTTTAGTTCATCTTAGCATTTCTCCGCTATGTAAAAGGATCAGTCACTCCATGACTTACTATAGGTTCTAATATGAATTTATAGTTTATTGTTATTTATCACTTTTCAGTCAGCACAACTGCAATGTATATAAATAAAGGCAAGCGCTTAAAACATTGTCTCAACTATTGCTAATAATAAAACTAGAAGTGTAATTGAAGTAAATGCCATACCCACAGAAATATAAATGATGTGTTTATGAGAAGACTATTCTGTCCTATGGGACAAATCATTATACACACTAAGCTGGAGAATACAAATGCAAGCTCCATGAAGGAAGGAAAAGTCAGAATGTCAGCAAATTAAAAACGTATGGAATTGGAAAATTTGGCTGGAATTTGCTATTAACATATTTATTGTGGAAGTACTTCTTTAAATGTTTTTTCATAGCTTACTTCTATATGCTCAGCCCACATGCTTAATCATGCTATTTTTGTTTCTTGATGTTGGGAGAACCTGAGTATTAAGCTCATGAAAACTCCTGCACACTCCTTTAAAAAATCATGAAACTCACTAGTTCTAAATAAAAACTTCATTTTATGTTCTCTTAATACTTTTAGATAAGCAATTTATTCCAAAATAAATATGCCATCTGGATTTATAAACCTGTGCTTATATACTTCATTTCTTCCATTGGTGTTTTACACTGGCTCTGATAGACGCTCATGACAAAATAGAAGTGTCAGCTAACTAGGAAAAACCCTCTTGCTGCCAGTGTGGGACAAGTTACTAGTTTGGTGTGCTGGGTATCTTCTTCTGAAGAGCGTTTGTCCCAGCTGGAGTAGCACTTTTGATTTTGCCTGGGTTACTCATTCTGCCAAATAACTGTAAACTGACATTGATGAGGTTTACATACCTTTACATACATTTTTTATACCTGAAAGAGTCAAGCTGTAACTATGCTTCATATATTTGTAATATACATTCTTGTATCAAAAACAGCAATGATTTTCCCAAATATGAATCCAAAGAGCAAATCTCTTTTTTCTTTTATATGCCTGAAAAGAGAATAAATATGAACACAAACTAAATGTATAGTAATAATGGATATGAATGAAACAGTCAACATTCTTTTTAGAAATATAATCATAAAGATCATAATAAACTATTACATCTAGTTGAAAGTGAATGAAATTGAAGAAAAAGTAGAAGTACATTAAAAACGCAATAATTTTACATGTTGTGATGTAAAATATTATATGGTTATCATATACCTTCACCCTATAAAGTGTGAAGGTTTTTTCCATTTTATTTGCTACAGTGGAAGATTTCAGGAGTGAATAAGGCTTTTATGTTCATTAATAAAGTCTTGATTCCATATTCCTAAAAGAAAAAAGAAAAAAAAGAAAACCCCGAACTAAATAGGCACAGTTTGACTGGGAGTTAAAAATATTTTCATTCAAAATATTAAGAAATACAGCAGTACACAGCACTCAGAAATATTTCTGTAATAGCATGTTCTGTAGCTGAAAGATGGCAAAAGTACCATGTGATGAAATTGCAGTTTCCATGGTAACCTTGATTGTTTTTAACAGCAAGGAACTAAAAGACATAAACCTCGACTTGATTGGCAGCTGCCCCAAGGCTGCATTAACTCCTATAACATAACCAAAATGCATTTTTGTTTATTAATACTAAACAACAAGCTACATTTTTTCTCTTGCTGCTGATTTCACCACTAGATTTTCAATGTGTAGTGTTTTGCAACAAGTTCTAAAAAGAGCACTGACCCTTTATAAATCAAAAATTGGAACTCCCTTGAGAGGAAAAAGGTAGAAATTTTACTGCTTTTGGTCTGTCTTTGCAAAAGTCTAGAGAAATGTGAGTTTTGTTATTCTTTTTGTGTTAGTAATTAATTTTTTATACTGAAGGTTCCCCAATTTCCACATCTTTAGACGCTGTAGGAGTAAATTTGTATCCACTTTCCAGCATAACAATAACTTACACTCATCACTTCTTGTTAGTCACTCTCTCTTTTCTGTTTGATCCAAATCCCTGTTGTCCATATGGTGCTGCTTTATTACAATTTCTGCCCTAGGAACATTCATGTTAGAGACAAATCAGTTGCTTTAAAAATTGCAAGTTAATTGTAACATGGAATTGCTAAGTACCCTATGTTTGCTCTGCTAGGCTACTAGACAGCAAGATAAATGGAAGAAATGGTATCTACCCTGAAAACAAATAACACAGGAGCCACCAATGAACAAGATTATCCCTTTAAAATCTGTCTAGTTGAAAATGCTCTCCTGATCATGATTTGAGATAGCTGCATTTTGTTTATGGTATTTTTGGATGTCTTGATTCCAACAGCAGACATCTCAAGACCCTATCCAATATGCTGTTGTTGTGGTAAAGTGGGATCCCAACAAGCATCAATACTTATATGTATTTTGCAAAATGTTGCTATATCCCATAAAATCAGGAAGTCATGTTTTCGACTGAGCTTAAAAGCAAAAAGGAGGAAGAGTGGGAAAAGCTGCCCCTCATCTGCCAGCACTTCCCCTGGCACATTCTCTGGACACAAGGTCAGCTCCTCTCAAAAAGTGAGCCAGAGCTCCATTTCTTCTTTTTAAATTAAGCTTCAGTCTAAAAGAACATTGTAAGGTGATGCTGATTTTTCAGCCTGTGCTCTCTGCTGCTCCACTGGACTTCTCACATGGCTGCCCATGAGATTTCTCCTTCAGATTTCTATCAGAACTAAAGGTAGACTTGAAGCCTACTCTGATACCAGTTTTCCAGAGGGACCGACAGCCAAATGGCAAGTCAGGCACACTCTTCCCTACACATGCAGTCATACTCCAAACCTATTTCTGCCTCTGCTACTCCAAACTCTTTCTCTACTATTTCTCACATGTAACAGAGGTGCCTAATAATAATTTGTTTTCTTCATATTCACAGCTATATATATATTGTTATAGCTTCCTGCATTCAAAACCCTTAAAAATCAGAACAGATTTTCAATCTGAGTTAATGACATATGTTGGGTTAAGAAATGAGTTCCAAGCCCCCTGACACAGGCTGGGACACCTTCCACTAGACCAGGTTGCTCAAAGTCCCATCCAGCCTGGCCTTCAACACTTCCAGGGATGGGGCAGTCACAGCTTCTCTGGCCAAACCTGTGCCTCACCACCATCACCGGGAAGAACTTCTTCCAAACATCTAATCTAAATCTGCCCTCTTAGTTTAAAGCTGTTCCCCTTTGTCCTGTCACTGTATCACCTTGTACAAAGTCACTCTCCAGATTTCTCGTTGGGTCTTCTTAAGGCACTGGAAGGCTGCTATCATGTCTGCCCTGAGCCTTCTCTTGTGGCTGAGCAAGCCCAACTCACTTAGCCTGTCTCTGTAGCAGAGGTGCTCCAGCCCTCTGATCATCATTGTGGCCTCCTCTGTACTCACTCCAACAGATCCATGTCCTTCTTATGTTGGGGGCCCAGAGCTGAACGCAGTACTCCAGGTTATCAAGGACTGTCTCAGTGTCCTCAAAAATCTTCGAAATGTCTTTTTTTGTTTTGTTTTTTTCTTTTTTTTCTTTTTGTCAAAAAACCAGATCTTGTCACTCAGATCTTCAGAGTGAAACAGAACTTTCTCACAAACTACAACTTGGGGAAATATCCATTTCCTTACATCTTCACAAGAAAATGAGAGATAAGGATTCCTTTTCTAATCCCAGGTTTATACAGATCTATATAAGGAGCAAGTTTCAATTTAATCACTGTGCTGGGTTGCAAAAGAATTTCAGGTTGTGGTGCGATCTGGGCATGCTGTTGCACACTGGTCTCCCTTATTTCAACAGAAAGGAAGTACAGACCTAGTTGGCACTCCTGGTGAGCAACAATCATGGCTCTGTCTAGGTTATAACCATGAATCCCAACCTCATTTTGCCTGAGAAACAGTACATACCAGCAAAATATCCACTAGATTTGTGTCATAGAGCTTACACTGACCTTACAGTATCTTTTGAGAAAACAGCTCTTGGCAGAAGACCCTGCAAACAAACTCTCAACCATGAGTGAAGTGACCTTTATAGGCTGCTGTGCAGTCTGGAACTCTTTCAAGGTGTAATGTCTTAAATAACAGGCACTGTTATTTAAAGACATTAAAGACACTGTTATTAAAGACTATTAAGTAGTTTCTAAATTCTTTTCACATAATGAAAATTGTGCATTCCAATATTTTCTTGATCTACAGGGATTAAGTCTTCACCATTTCTAATACTCACCCATGTCTTTGGTTCACAGAAACCTCCTTTTTTTAAATTCAAATCTTGACATATGTTTGTGTATATCCTTCAGAGTGATTAAGAATGTCCCAATTCTTCTCTATAGATGCAACAGGAAGTTCTGCTTTCTAAATGCTAGTCCATGGGGTTTACATATGTATGCACATCCTGTGGTTGTGATCTGCGAAACATGGAACATATGATGAATTGTACTGGCCAAACTTCAGAAATCAGAAAACAAATACACAAAATACTAAATTAATTGAAGAAAACTTAATCAGTGTGATCTGATGCAAATCACAAATTTGTGATAGTCACAAATGCAAAAATAGTACAGCAAAACTTTAGCTGGTAAGTGTATTGGTTTATTACTGGGAAAGTAGTTTTAATACCTTGCTATTCACTTATGAGACTTTCTCTCTCCTAATAATAACAAATTACAGCACTTGAGAGCTTTGTCGGTTGCCTGGGAAGCATGTTTCTGTCTAGTCATGCTTTCTGAACAAAAACTATCCTGCAATTAGTCTGTCAAAGGATGGGACAGTGTGCTTCTATGATATCTGTGCTGAGGATTGCTCTTACACCTCAGTCTTTTCAGCACAGTCCACTATATAGATGTGTATATATATATACACACACTTAATATACATATATATACAGAGTATAGGCATACTACATAAATGTGTGTGCAAATGTAAGTCTGTATGTGTGTGTAATATATTTACACCTTTCAGAGCAGTGGACTGTCAAGATCTGTAATATTCCAAAGTTTCAGTGGCTTAACATGTTCCCTTCAGGCAAGACAATTCTGAAGAAATTGACTGTGAAATAAAGAAGCAGAATTACACTTTATTCCCGAAAGACGTTGCAGACTGGGGAAAAACTGGTGATTACAGTCTCAGTGTTCTTATCATCCATATGAACACTGGTCTCAGCTATTTGTGCTTTGTAGTTCAGACCAGACAACCCTTACAGGTGTCTCCACTGACTATTCTATCATGGCCTTTCCAAACAGATAATGGAGTCTCTTCCCATTTCCACTTTTCCATGGGGGAATTTCCATACTACAGCTCCAGCAACCGCAGATCCTGAACAAAGCCATTCAGACTCAATGGTCCTTTTAATGGTGAAGTATTGTTTCATTAAACACCAGTCAGGAAATATAGATGGTCTCTGTGGGCTCAGTCATAGTTACTCAGAAAAAGACTGCTCACAGGGTTCCCTTTCCCCACAAGTTTAGGAATTTCAAAGCTATACCAAGCTCAAATGCAAGTAACAACCTCACTCAAATACACCTTCACCCCAGGGGAAATGGATACCTACTTTTTCACATTTTTTCCTCAAACTTAAAATGAAGACTTTTCTCAGAGTGCTTGTGACTAGCTAATTTAAGGGGGGGGGGGGGGGGGGGGGGGGGAATTCCAAAGAACTACATCTTTCACTTTATAGACTCATAGGACAATTGATGGTAGAAGAAATCTCTGGAAATCATCTAGACCGTAGGTGACCTTCTGTTCAAAGCAAGGCTAACTTCAAAGTTATATCAGGTTCCTCAGGACTATTTCCACTTCAGTTTTGAATATTTCCAAAGATGAAGGCTCTTCAGCATGTCCAGGCAGCTCATTTTATGATTTTTTTTTCTTTTATGCAATCAGAATTTACCTCACTAAAACGTGTACCCATTGCCTTTAATCCCTTCCCTGAGTACCTGCAAAGAGTCTGGCTCCATTCTTTTTATATAAGTTCCCACTAAATACTTAAAGACTGCAATTAGATTTCCACTTTAGATTTTTCTTCTTCCATCTAAAAATATGGAGTTCCCTTAATCTCTGCCCATACATTATGTGGCCCAACCCCCAGCCATCTGGGCTGCTCTTACCAAGCTTGCTCTAGTTTGTTCGTAAGTGTCTTGCAAAGAGTGGCTCAAAAATGAGCATGAACTACAGCTTTGTTCACATTTTCTCCAGAAATCTGCCTCATGATAAAAAAAAAAAACCTTTCTTCATATCTTTTACCAGTATTTTTCTGGTCACATAAGGTGAAAATATTTCAATCACAATGATGATCAGAGGGCTGGAGCACCTCTGCTACAGAGACAGGCTAAGCGAGTTGGGCTTGTTCAGCCACAAGAGAAGGCTCAGGGCAGACATGATAGCAGCCTTCCAGTGCCTTAAGAAGACCCAACGAGAAATCTGGAGAGTGACTTTGTACAAGGTGATACAGTGACAGGACAAAGGGGAACGGCTTTAAACTAAGAGGGCAGATTTAGATTAGATGTTTGGAAGAAGTTCTTCCCGGTGATGGTGGTGAGGCACAGGTTTGGCCAGAGAAGCTGTGACTGCCCCATCCCTGGAAGTGTTGAAGGCCAGGCTGGATGGGACTTTGAGCAACCTGGTCTAGTGGAAGGTGTCCCAGCCTGTGTCAGGGGGCTTGGAACTCATTATCTTTAAGGTCCCTTCCAACCCAAATCATTCTATGACTCCAATACCTCCCTTCCCCCCCAAAAAAAGCAGCACCAAAAAGACTTAAGAGGTTTGATTATTACTGAGCTGCTGTTTATTTATACAATAGCAGCTACATGGGTAAAGTGGCAAAACTACATGATATTAATATCAGGCTGCTCAGTGAACTGTGGAACTAGCCATAGACCATCAGCCAGTTAATTAATGAAAAAATGTGAGAAGTAGAGAGCACTTAATTCTGATATTGCAAAAGAAACACACAAAGAAAAAAAAAAAGAAGAAAAATGTTAACATAAACTGTTTCAAAAGTCTAAGGATGTTTGAAAACACACTTTTGCACCAGAAGCACTGTACACTATAGTGTACACTAAGGCTTGAATTATGCAAAATTACTTAGATAAGAAATACTGCGTAAAAAGGACATAATGAAAGAATTCTGTAATGAGATCCTTTCTTGTTATGCTTGTCTAATATACTTTCTTTCTCTCCACATAAAATAAAAATCTATTTTCCATGCATGGTGGATTCTAATAGATCTGAAATAATCCCAGAAGAGTTTCAGAGACTGAAGCCATCCTAACAAGGAATGTAGTTCTACACTCGCCTGGACTTTGGGCTCCTCCCATACCTTTTATTTTGAGCAGAGCTCCTGACTGTCTCAGCTGCTATATGGCTAAAGGAATTGCAGAAAATTGCAGCTTTTTTCTATTTTGCTGGGGGGGGGGGGGAAGAAAGCTATAAAAGCTAGGTAGTAAGTTCAGCTTCCAAATTCAGCTTCCAGCCCATCACACATGATAATACTTTCAGGTATCTCTCCTAACAATAAAGTGAAATAATTCCTCTTCCATGTATGTTCAGGCTACAAAGCATCCATCTCTATATTGTGTAATTGCCTCACAGCACAGGAAGGCAAAATTGTAGTATGGAAGGGACCTTACATGCTATTAACAGGAGAAATTGTATAAATAGGGTGTAGATAGCAGATAAACAAGAGCTATTAGTTTCATTAAGAAAGTAAAAAAGACAATATAATTTGTAAGAGAGATTATGTTCTTAAAAACAAAATCTGAATTGTGTTTAAAACATTTTGTTGTTTCTCTAATTAGAATGAGTAGAACAAGATATTTTGTTCATTTCTACTACTGTTTTTTTCTGTTTATCATTAAATTGCTATGTTAGTAGTAATTAGTAGAGCCAGGCATTATATTTTCTTAGGCAAAAGCTTTTTAATGGAAAACTATTATTTTAATAACTTATTTTACTATGAAGGTGTGAGATACCATAGGATAGCTGGTATCCAAATGTGGCTTAATATGCACTTGAGAGAATGCTAGACTCAGGTCCCTGCTTTACCTGCCTCATTTTGCAGCTTTGTAGGTATCATCCAACCACTGAGAGTCTCACTGTGATTTTGCTTGAATATGTTTAAACACGCAGATATATACTGCAGAGAACCAGAAAATTCTGTATCAAGAAAATATAGGATATAGAGGTTGTCACAGACTGTCATTCAAACATCAATATATAAGTCTGAAGAATGTCACAGCATATTTTGTACATTTAATTTGTATTAATGTATTGTCCACATGTTTTTATCAACTAGTAATTACTATATCAACTTTTTGTTGTTAATGATCTGGAGTTACACAATCACTTTTACACCTGAATGATTAATTATCTGTCCTTCTTTTTCATGTAGGCTTTTTCTGATCTATTATCTAACTATCCTGGCTCAAAAATGAAATGCCTGGCTCAAAAATGAAAAGCAATTGAATTAATCTTGGGTTTATGTATCTGTTTATACTTCTATCTGTTTTTTAGCTATAGTTACATCTAACAGTGGTAGATTTTAATAATTCGTAATTTTTTAATGCGTGGAATACCCATTTTTGTGTTATTAAGCATGTCTCTACATTCTTAGCCTATGCAGCTATTTATCTGAGATTGAAATAAACAGGAGAACTACCTAAAACCAATGGGGGCATGATATTTCACAGATATAAGTAAATACTGTTATGAGAACTTACATTGCAGATAAATGCCATTATCTCTTATACACACAGAGAAAATATGTCAGGGCAAGAAACCTGCATCAGCAGATGGTTCATTATTTTTTTGTTTGTGTGCACTGCACACGTGTGTGCGTGAACTCAAATTTAAAGCCACATTTTCTTATTGAAATAATTTTAAATGTAACTGAATTTTTTGCTGTATCATGATCATTCAGTGAAGATTTTTAAAGGAATACCTTCTCAAGAAGGGAATTTCTGACCAAATCTCAAGAAGCATGTATCATCCCACAACAGCCAGCACTAACAAGTATGTGCCAGATCCATGTTCCCCTTATTCAGATAAGTGATCAGTGTCCCAGATGAATTCTAAATTACTGTATCACAGCTAGACTAAGGAAGTTGCTACCTCAATTTGCTTCTTTCCTTTTTTATGAGCTTGGTAACATATTTTTGCAAAATAGATAACATCATTAAATTTCCAACAATTTCCCAAGCTAGAAAACTTGGGGAAGTATTCTGTACAAACTTGGTTTTCATTCTTCTCATTGAATGTCTTTAAATGCTGGTCTGACAGATGTTGAAGCTCAAGACTGTTTCCTGAATAAATATCCATTACTAAATAGTAGACTTGGGGAAAGAAGAAGGGAAGCACTACTTCCAAAGCTTTTGCATGCCTTTAAAGTGAAAGCAAAACAAGAAGCTTTCAGGGCAAGATATGCTAAATGTTGATTAGATAATGCCCTGGGTTCAGCAGTAGCAGTCATTTTTCTCCTTCTTAGTAGCTGGTGCAGTTCTGTGTTTTTGATTTTGGGCCTGGGAACAGTACTGATAACACCAGCGTTTTCTGTTGTTGCTAAGTAATGTTTAGTCTGACCAAGGACTTTCTGAGCCTCATGCTCTGCCAGGGAGGAGGGGAAGCTGGGAGGAAGCGGAGACAGGACACCTGACCCAAACTAGCCAAAGACAGCACATCATGCCCAGTATATAAACTGGGGACAGTTACCCAGAAGGGTTAGATCACTGCTCATTCAGGCTGGGTACTGTTTGGCGGGTGGTGAGCGGTTGTATTTTCTTCCCTTGTTATTTCCCTTATCATTATTACTACTGGTGGCAGCAGTGGTTTGTGTTATACCTTTGCTACCGGACTGTTCTTATCTCAGCCTATGGGAGTTACATTCTTTTGATTCTCCTCTCCATCCCTCTGAAAGGGTGGAGGAGGAAAGCGGGGGGAGTGGCAGTGAGACTGCGTGGTACTGAGTTACCAGCTGGGCTTAAATCACGACAGATAAATATGAAGAAAGGTCTCCTGCTTTTTCTACTTGATATGCAACTTAACATCTTTCAATCTTCATTCAGAGCTTTCATTCTGGGAAAGAGATGGGGATAAAATAAAAAGACAACACAAGCACAGAGTATTCCCTTCCACCCTGCAAGCTCAGATTTCTCAACAGCTGAGGATTTTATAACAAATTAATGCAGAGGAAAAGCCAAACCTTTAAAAAGCTTTGAATAAAACACTTTTCAAAGCATATTGACCATATCATTCTGACTTGTCCACCCTGGTTCTCTAAAGATATCCTCATCAACCTGTTGGAGTCTTGACAAAGCCTACCCAATAAATTGAGTAATAAAATTTTTTATTATTCTATTTAATAATATTCAGATCCCAGATGGTGCCCTAGCAAAAAAAGGAGTAGTTAAAACACAAACCCAACCCATAGATCTGAGAATTGAAAGAGCCTGACATTTTTCTTTTTAAGTAAATACCATATTTTAATTGCTACAGCCCCAAGGTAACCGTAAAGTCATGCACTGACAGCTCATGCGGATTTTATGAGGCTGTTTACTCTGTTGTTCATCAAAAAAAGTTTGTTTAGCAACTGCTGCTGCTCCCGATGCTTACATCACCTGTAAGAAAGAAAGCATAATCCTAAATAAGGAAAAAGGTACAAAATATTTTAGCTGCAATGAAAAGCCTAAGAAACCAAAATTGGAATATGCAATCAAAATGAGGTGTCATTACTGTACCAAGACAGCTTCAGTATGAGTTGTTGCCTGCCTGTGCCAATCACCTTCCATTTTAATGTTATTTTTCTTCCACGTAAGAAAAAGGGGACACATTCTTAACTGCAAAGTTAGACTGTGGGTATTTAACATCTTTTATTTAAAACATGCAGTTTAAAATTTCATTATGTGGTTTTCAAACTAAGACTAATTATCCAATGTCTTATACAAATGACAATATCTAGTCTAGTTGTATCTGATTGTTTTTCCCAGTTGTTTCTATTTCCCACAGTTTAGATCTGTTGCTACGTAACAGAATAAGTACTGTCCATGCCTTTCCATTTCAAAAGATACAAGCTTCAGCTCTCTTAACCACCTGAAACCACAGTCACTTTGAGACAGCAATCTGAAATATTGCAATGGAGGGTATTTTCTGAGGCATAAAAACCCCAATTACATCCCATTTAGAGTCAATTGGAATTTGGAGCCTTTCATTTATTCCTTTATAATCTTCTAATGTATATGCTTGGCATTATTAATTCACACCCTATTTAACCAACCCTACGGTGATCAATTAACCAGGTAGGATGTGGTATACCCCAACTGTGTGGAATAGAGGACATACTGTCCTTGGAATATGATAATCACATATAGGACTATATTTATGAAATAACGGATTTTACCTTTGGTTATTCTACCATCTTGGTCATGATTCAGAAAGATATATAAGCACATGCTATGATTTATATACATTTCTGTCATATTAAAGTCAATGAGGCATAAGCAAATCCTTAAGGTTGAAGATAAGTTAACGTATGAGGCTTCCCTTTTTTAATTATTCTTTCAAAAATAAAAGAAAGAAAGAAAGAAATTTGCCAGACTTCAGAAATTTTAAGTACTTGGAATGCCTGGGAGATTTGAACTATTCAACTTAGATAAACCTGGGGGGGGGGAAGAAAGAAAAAAGGTAATTATTGACAATGATTAATGATGAAATCAGTCCATATTTGTACTATTCTATGATAGACTGCAGGGAAGAAAGGAAAGCTTTGGAAGTATCTCTGAGTAGTATTTAAGAATATTCCAGCCCTCAGTGTAAGTTAAGACTCTGTACTTATGTTAATTTAATATTTATTTAATTAAATGATAAATTACTGCTTTAAAAATCATTAAAGCATTGAAATTGTGAAGTGACTTGGTGATTTTTGCAAGAAACTTTTTGTTCTTCCTGAAGATAATTATTACTGTTGTGAAACCCACAATCATTATTAAAAAGCAAGAGGTCTGGGATTTGTTTGTTGTTCCATTAACATGGAAGAAAATTATATTATTACTCATTTGTGACTTCCCAGAGAATAACCACACCAGTGGTGGGAAAGAGGGCACTGTGCCGTAGTAGCTGCAGGCATGAAGTATGGAAGCTCTTTGTCCCTGAAAAAAAAAAGAAAAAAGGAAGAAAGGATCCCTTGAAAAATGCATTTTTCTGCTTTTAAAAGGCATTAAAAATTTTGAACTGTGCTATAAATGGACATTGTTCTATAAGCTGTACCTCAACAAAATGACAATGGTTGTCATGTCAAATCTCAACAGGCCGCCTTTACTCATGTTCTCCGAAGAAATGTCACTGTAGCAGAATGAAACATATCCTTTAATATTACTTTCTTTGGTCTAGGCTTCAGTGAAATGCAACAGAAAGGTAAGAAATCTCTGCCTCTCAGTGGATTTGGTGCAAGCCAACCTCTCTCCTTTACATTTATTGTCACCTGGGAGTTCTTCCAAGAAGAGAGAGATTATTTTTTGTTCCTGTTTCAGTCTTCGTCAGATGAGGAAAGATAAAATTAGATTAATATATATGCCTATCTTGTTGCTGTAGAAGGCTAGAGGTACTGCTGCAAGTCTTGCATCACAGTTAATGCTTCTAGCAGATACAAAAATTCATAGGTTTGTATGAATTACACAATGGAGCTACACTGCTCCTCAGGGGCATGGCTAAGGGACTGACACAGCTCAACAGCTATACGTCCTTACCAGGAGCCTCTCATCGCTAGGATTTCTGCAGAAGCAAAAACCACAGATAATTTGAAATTGTGAACAGAATGAAGTTGATAAATATTCTCAGTTTTGCTGTGAGATGCTTCTTTGCCAAACAAAATGTTATGTCTCCTAAAAAATACCTGCTTTGAAGCCTTACAAGTTATAAAGAACTGATGTGTCTCCATCCTCGACAGAGGTCAAGACATTCAACTAGTTTTCTCTTTCCTTCTGTTTCATCTTCAATAATGTATTTTACAAAGAATGGGAACAATGTATTTTGATGTCACAAAGAAATTGCTCCAGTTCGTATTCTCCATTCACTAAACATTTGCAGAAAAACATTAGCCCTGATATGCAAATCCTAACTTGATGTTCTGTTCCAAGTGCAAATGGTAGAGTAGATTTGAGGAACAGGATCACCCTCTGCATTACAGAACAGCTCGGCTCTCTCATGCACACAGCAGGTATATCTGTAAGCAGGAATGTGAGACATTGTTGCTCTAACTGATCAGCATGTTTTGAAAACTATCGTGCACTAAGAACTGGGCAGTTTGGCTTTTTCAGGAGGAATTAAACAGATTATTTTCTTTCTTCTTTTTAACCTTTCCTCACCCTTTTTTTCTTCTCCCCAGAAGGATTTATAAATAGCATCCACAATCCACATGGCATGAATTGCAAATGTAATCACCAGCACGAATAAAGGTTAAAAAGCTCAGAAGTGTTGGGATCTGCTACTTTGACAAACAAAGGCTGCATTGCTCAGGGAGCAGAAAGCAGAGCAAAAGGGTTTGTTGCACTGTGGGAAAGTGCTGATCATTCTTTAAACTGATGGTAATACCATGAGCTGTATTAGAGAAGCCAGTGGACTTTTGGTAGTGCATAAATCCTGCCAATACTGCATCAAAGGGGGCTCTCTGTTCTCCTTGTCATTTCATAAGCCCAATTCTTCATTTCAGCAGCTACGTACAGATTGGCATTTGAGGTTTAATTGATACCTAGTGTTTAACTATAAGGTTTTCCTTATAAAAATTTATTGTTTATTGTGATCTGGAGAAACATTTTCATAATTTACTGGGCACTTCTGGAAAGTGAAAGCATTATAATTGTCACAGAAAAGACGCGCAAACATGTTTCCCTTAATTTACTGTTGTGATGGACAGACATCTCAATACATACGTAACAGAATCAGATTATGCAAAAGAAGAAATGAGAAGATGTGCAGTTCATAAAAACAATAAAAATCAATGCCACTGCTGATGCAGTTTATAAATCTACATGAGCTAAGAATCTGTCCCACAAATGGTCTGTCACAACCAATACTTTAAATATCCAGTGGATGTTTGACACTGAAAGACCAGTTTGCTTTAAATTATATTTGAAGACACGAAGAAATCTTTTTCAGACAAAAAAAAAATGTGCTTAAACTGAGGTCAAATTATAGTGACACTCAGAGAATTTTTCTTTTCAATAATCCAGAAGTTTTCAGTGTGAGGAATACCTGAATCAGAAGGTATGTCACAGAATATACTGCAGATTAAATTTATTCATACAGTAGAAGGGAACATCTATCATATATCTCCATACAATTTGTTTAAATTCTTTCAAAGACTGTATTTAAATAGTGCTCCAAAATATTTATATAAAGTTATAAAGGTTAAAAACATAACGATACATAAATCCCACATCTCTTAATATTATCTGTTGCTTATTTTTTCCCCCTTTAGTATGAAATTAATGTTTTACTCAAAATTCAATTTAACTTTGAAACTAGAAAATATTCCTTGCTGCAACTGTTGCATTTTCATATTTCATAATACATTCTAAAGAACATCTTTTTGAATAGTTGTATTTTTACAATGTTTTGTATATTGAACTGCTTAAGCTCAGTCGCGTCTTTTAACAACAACTTCTAAAAATAAAGAACAAACGCGCTTTTTTCATATTTTGACACAAAATACTTTTACTATTTAATGTAGTAGTCTATATAAATGTACAAAGCTTTTTAATTATTATAATTAATGGTATGAAAACTCATTACAAAACAAACTTATAATTTGAAACAATCTTTATCCATTTTTATTGTTTCCCTTTTTTTCCCCTGGTCAGTGTATGACATACTTGAAACATCTATTTTCTTTTGCATTCCTCTTTTTTTCTCTGAGCCCTGAAAACCAGATAGCCAATATTTCTTATTTGTGGCTTGAAGAAATTCAAACACAATTCAAACAATTCTGTATTAAAATGGAGTGGTAAAAAAGACAGTGCTTCAGCAATGCAACATTGATAAAATACTGGCAAAATATCTGGGACTCTCAATTTATGATCTAGTGGTAGTGTGGGGATGATGTTTATGTCATTATTTGTCACATAAAAATATATTAGACCTTTTAATTTTTCCCTTTGCCAAGAGAAATAACATTTAGAAGAACGGTCTCTTGTGTTGGAATGTTTAAGATTCTACTGAGGGGGTTTTTCATAATCTGGGGAGTGGGGACACACAGGAGACTCTAGTAAGGGCCTTGAAGACTGTTGATATAACTCTGTACTCAGTATACATTGGCTGAACTTTCTGACAAATATTTTCCCTTTGCTAGTTATGTTTCTTGAAGTAGCAAGTATAAGTGGGGAGTGGTGGATGTTATATTGCAAGAATTCAATGAACAGAAACCTGCAAAGCAGATCATTTTTTTGTGGGCCACAGAATAACTGAATCCTTCATCTTATGCAAGGAAATGCTGCCAGTAGGTATCAAATAATTTGAAAGGATACCATGAATTTGTGGATTGTATTGTTTTCCTGTGTTACACTGGTTTGCCCAGTGGCATTCATCCTATTTAACTCCTCCTGGGGTGTGATCTTTTCTCCTATTAAAGCTCATGTCAGGTTATCCACTATTTTTAGTACAAATAAGTCTGACCCATCCTTTGTGAAAGCTGTTACTTAAAGAGAGTGTGCTGTTGCTACTGTCAGGTGTCAATATTCTGTCAACCTCTGTGGCATCAAAATCTAGAAATTAGGTCAGGACATTGAAAACTGGCTGTATATCAGTACAGATGCAAAGGGCATTTTGTACATTCCTTGCGTATGATTGCTCTCTAAAGAATCATTAAGGACCTGATGTTCAGAATGTCACTAGTATTACATTGACTGACAGTGGATAAATAGCTAAGACAAATAGCAGTAATACGTAATGATAACACTTCTGTTTATACATGATAGGCCATGAACACCACCGACTGCATGAATCATACTTTGGAGGATAACTGTGATACACATTGGAAGTCAATCTCTTTCAAAATTTGGTTTGGAGGACCTCAGCCTGGCCAAAAATATTTCAGATTGTTTTACAGCATAGCAATTCCAGAAGGCAGCATTATTTCAACACAGTAAGGAAAACTAGGAAGTCCACTCATCACTGAAGGAAAAACAAAACAGCGAAGAAATGAGGCCAAGAGCATAGTTAAGGGAATGACTGTTCATGAGGTGTTTTTCAGTAATATCTAGACTCCAGTGAATCAGATGATACTGCAGATTCAGTCACGCTTGACACGCTGTGAACTCGGCAAACAGCAGCTGATGCACTCCATTTGCAGTTACCAAATCAGAAACACTGTACCTAATGAATCTGATTACACAACGATTAAAAGGTCACCAAATCCAGTGAAGAATCTGAGCTGTGCAAATAGGGGGAAAAGAAGGAAAATGGGCAGAAACAGAAAAAATTCTGTAAAATCAACATTATGGAGAAATAGCAGAAGCAGAGACTGAAGGAGATAATGCAATTTTCTGCCAGCTAACATTGCATTCCAGAACAGAAACCAGCAGCCTCAAAGTCTGTCCTCAGAGACACAACATGATGATGGGAAAGAAGTTGCTTGTAGTTAAGCAGTTGAAGGAAAGCAGCTGATCCAACAAAAATAATGATACCTTAGAAAGCTTAGGGCTTTCTTACAAAAAAGAAGAAAAACAAAAATAAGGTTGAACAGGGTTCCTAAGTTGTTTACACTTTTGGTTCAGACCACAGATTTCAGAGGGAAAGAAAAAAAATGTAAATCTATGATTGTGCTAAGGAAGGTGGCATATTTTAACCTTCCATAACAGCAGTGAAGAAAAAAGAGTTCCTATTTTCAGAAAAATCACGTAGGTA
This sequence comes from Myiopsitta monachus, assembly GCA_017639245.1. Taxonomy (NCBI): domain Eukaryota; kingdom Metazoa; phylum Chordata; class Aves; order Psittaciformes; family Psittacidae; genus Myiopsitta; species Myiopsitta monachus. Next base: position 7,435,836 of record CM029919.1, read on the forward strand.
TGCATACCCAGAGGATTACAATGTAAAGAATTGCAATGCACTTAAATAAAAATGTTCATGATCACTCTTCCAAAAAAAAAAAAAAACTAAAATGGAAGAGTGTGCTGAGTTGGGGTTTCCTGTTTGTTTTTTAAATCAGGAGTCATGTATTTATTTTTATACGTTGATATCAGTAGTGAGTCTATTTTGCCATAAAATATAGTCACTTTAATTTTCTCTTTAAAAGTGCACAGAGCATTGGTATCAGAAAAATTATTGAAATGCAGCTTCTTCTCAAATATTCCCCTCCAGTTAACACAGACTAAATACCGTCTTCCATACATTTAACACTAGCTACTACATGAGTGAATCAGTTATACATATTACTCGCCTGCAAGAAATGTTCGTGTGCCCTAGTGTGTTCCAGAGATGTTGTGGCTAGGAGCATAGTGACAAAGGTAGAAACTAAACTCCTCACAAAGCTAATTGATGTATCTGTTATTTACAACTGAGTCATGCAGCCAAGGCATTCAGCTTATTATGGTCTATGAGGCAAAACATCAGAGCTTAGTGGGATACCATTACTTAACATTCCCTTTTCGTGTCACTTTATAATCACCCTGCTCCATTTGCAACAGGATTAAAATTCAAATTAGTGGACCAAATCTATTAAGCAGTCCTGAGCCCCTACAGAAGAGAAATTCTAGTTGTGCCTTATAGTATGTAAGAAAACACAGGACAGAAGTGATTCACTGGGGTGCACCAAAATTATTTGTCTTCATAGAGCAACCTCTGATCAACAAAACAATCAGAGCAAGTCAAAACTCATTTTTATCTATGAAATTGGTGGCAGAAAAAAAGCCCATTTAACAACCTATGAATTTTCAGTTACTTTCTGAGAACTTGCGGGTTGCAGACATAAAAGCTCCAATGCAATGGAGCTAAGCAATGGCTGACAGCTGCAACTACAGCAACTTTTTATAAACTCTTGAGTAAACTTGAAGTTGTGTATTTGGCAGTTTACAGACCACCAAATATTCCAGGTCTCACTAGTCTTGTACTGTCCAAACCTTACAAATTAGATTCCAACTGCTACACCCAAAGCAGCAGCACAAGGTGAGGGAAGGAGAAGAGGCATGTGGCTGGAATTACAGACTTCTTACATTAAAGGAACTTGGAATGTCAACCTCTGCCTGTTTCCCAAGGCAATAAATCTTTGAACTAACTTTTCCTGAGTACTTGCATCAAAAAGTGGCTGACAAGAAGCAGAGGTGGCTTTAACAAAATTAAATGAAGAAAAAAACCCCTAAACAAACAGATCAAAGAGTAGAAAAACAGAAAAAAGTTGAACAGGCATATAGACTTTGGCATATACAAAATTAAAACAGTTAAAAAATTGTCTTCACTTTAAGGAAACCCAAACTGTTTAAAGTAATCGCTGTTCAGCAACAGAGACAATCATGTGCTACTTTGCATAAATACCTAATGGCTTCAACATGAGGAACTAACCATAACACAGTGTCATATTAAAATCTAGAAACCACTGATGGAAGTTGCAGTAGCAATCCAATCTCTGAAGTTCCATTTTATGGGGAGCTGCAGGTTTGGTGATTAGTGACAGATGCAAAAACATCTTAATTCACAGCAAACCTGATAAATCCCATTGTATGTATCCTTTCTAAATGCAAACAGTGAAAGGGATAAGTATCAGTGTTATACAGAAAGCTCTAGTGCCAAAACCATCTTTTTGAATGTCAAAATACAAGTAAATGCTGAAAAGCTGTAATTTCTAATACCCTAAAATAATGCCTTCTCTAGCTTTCAAAGTAACATACAAGAAATTAAAATATTTTCAATGTTTAGTGCTTTTTATCAGTACAGATGATATGTGCAACTTCATTTCACATTCAAAAATTGCTGATTGAATAAAGGATGCAAGACTTTCAGATTTGGGATATAAATACTACCTGAGAGGGAAGGCAGTATAGTACAATAACATATACAGATGTTATTTCAAATATATATGGAGAAAATGGATATGTGTAAAACAGTTATGACAGTAGAGACTGAATTTTATGAAGTCATAGCAAAAGTATTTGAGTATGTTATTTTAATTTTAAAGATGTTTTTTCTTCTGATAATAGGAAAATGAAAAATGAGAAAGGAAGAAGTTTACGTCACTTCATTTCATTAATGCCATTATTCATTTAAAAAATAATAGTGTATAAGTCTTAGACATTTGCCAGCTAGATTTCAAGTAAATTTCAAGGAATTATTCACATTGGATTATATATTTACATACAAATATGCATTTTAAAATGTAATGAAATAAGACAGAGGAACTTCTGCTAAAATCAAGAAGATTAATTCTTTCATTTGCCACATTGTGATGGGTTAATCTAACCTAAATTACAAGATAGAAAGGGAAATATCAAAAAATTCACTTGACAAAGTGCAATCGATCTCAGATTAAATGCTCCTTCACATTACATGAGTAAAAGTAGGCAAAAGTTGGCACAATAGCCAAAGACACAACAAAAGAACAGTAGCATTAGCACTTTTTCTTCCTTAAAAACTCCATACAGACAGAGTCAGAATAACAAAAAAAAATCTTGGGAAGCAGAAAGAAGGCCTGTATTTCTTATTCATATTGCTCCTTACTCTGCTGTGTTTCTGTATGTGAAGCATAATCTGTACAACCACCTGTACTGTTCTACCACTGTCAGCAGGACTTCTAGGGCATAATGAGCCAAAGTCCAAAATCAGGATCACTATTTGAGCTGAGCAGAGGGCGGAAACATCATTTAATGAAGGATTTCAAGAGCCTGAAATTTAGTTTCATTTTTCAATAGGAAGAGAAGTTTCAGAAAAAGAAATAAATCTGAAAATCAGTAGATATTAACTTTAGACTAAAGGAAACATTGCATTTCAGTATAGCCAAAATATTTTCATGATTTCTTTTGTACGATATAAAAAAATTAAAAAAAAAAATGTTTTGGTCTTACCAGAATTCCCGCGACTAAAGAAATTCTGGCAGCTCTTAACCAATTTAGACTGTAGAAAAACCACCTGTATCATTGAATCATATATTATCAAATGAATCACTCTGATTCCTCTGATTATCACTGCTTCATAGCAAAGAAGTATGCTTCTTAGAACACATGGATATATTTTCATGACTTAAAACATTGACATCAGGGCTCATAAGTTAGAAAACTTTCTCACTACAGCCTCCACAGTAAGGAAAACAGCATGATTACAGTCTTCCATCTGTAGTTACAAGTTTTTAAATATTTTATCAATCGATGTAAATAACAGATGTCTTCAGGTCATTTTAACTCACGGTCATCTTGCATACAATGGCAGCAGAGTCAGAAAAGTGAAAAATAAAAATTTGAAAACATAAGCCTTAGTTGCATTGCTTATGGCTTAGCCATTTACACTATGTTCAAACCCTCCAAGATTTCAGGTCATTTGTGAGTGTACTGTCCTGTTTCCCTTGCAGCTTCACTGCAAGATATTTGTTTTTATACAGCTGTTCAAATAGTATGCAGAAACATGTAGGTAACAATTTTTTTATTACATTAAAAAAATAAAAAATCAGGAAAAGTAGTATCATTTACTAGTACTACCTGATTTGAAAGCACATCTTTATACTGTTATTCCTTCTGTAATATGTAGGAATTTAAAGATATCCAGGACTATTAGATATGCAGAAGTAGTCCCTGTTTGTTGTTTACTGCTGTGCTACTTCATGTATCCAGTATCTGACCCCTAGTAATAAGAAGCAGTTTGGGAAGACTCTGTACGTGTTTACCCTTGAGAGTTGAGATTCCAAGACCTTGAATGATTAATGAAAGATTGTGAGATTTCCAAGTATCCATATTAAGATTTACCTTTCATGCCAATATGACACAAAAGCATGAAAGCTACACTCTGACCTTCATTCGTGTAATTCAGCTAAAGTACATCAATCATATTTTCTTTTCTTGGTTGAGTGGAGATCATGTTGTTTCATTTTAGGAACAATTTGCCCATGGTGTATTAACCACCCTATTATGCCTCCATGAAAAGTGATATGGGGCGGGGGGGGGGGGGGGGGGGAAGACCAACAGAAGGAAATGTAACTCATAAAAAAAAAAAAAAAAAGGCTATAAATGATCTTGTCTGTGCTCTGCAAGTTGATTGTCTTTGCAGCCAGTCAGACGGTATCATGTAATCAGATTTTACTCAGAATTTTATGTTTCTCCACTCTGAGAGGAAAGAAACAGAGACCAGTTAAAAGGTGAGGGCTGAGATTAAAAGAAAAATCAGGTGTCAAAGGCAAGACTGAGGAAGATTGAACTGCCTAAATCAGAAAATGGAATCTAAAATCTCTAGTTCAGTGGCTGCTAGGGATTCCTACGTATTGGTGTTTTGCATTATGTTGCTGTTCAGATCTTTACAGGCAGACTCCTAATGCTAGTATACCTCTGAGATTTGAAAATGTGATGGATACCTATGCTACTTAAAGGCACTGACCTCTTCCAGCAGCATAAATGTCCAAAATGAAGACTTAATGGCTTTCTTTTTAATCAATGTCTGTGACTGCCACTCAGTTTTCTGTAGTAGCCAATTAAAAAAAAAATTAAAGCCCATATTTCTTATCTCCCAGGTGAAGGCCCTATCAACCAGGCAGCAGATAAAAATGTGTGCCCATGTCTCTCTGTGTGTATAGACACATATAAATATTGGGCTTATTCTATCCTCTCACCTGCTGAGGAAAAGATCCGAACATGGGGATATTAATTTGCGATTAAAATATATGACATTACAGTATTACTTATATTGTTTATGAGATCTCCTTGGTATGACTCATTTTATGCTTGGCACACAGTAGTCTACATTTTTAATTGTATTAGCTATTTCACAGATTTAATGTAGATAGAATTTTTAAAACAAAAGTATCTGAAAGTCACATTCCACACTTGCTATTTTGTCTACATTATCTAACCCTTACTATGTATACAGAAAACCACTTTGATAACATGCTTTTATTATCAGTAACTTTGGAAGCTTTTCAAAGTAGCAAGGTAAGAATAATGACCTATCATGTCCTATGGTTTCATTGATAGAAAAATGCCTGTGAGTATTATACAGATTATTTCAAGTAATAAATCCTGGACTATTTGTTTCTTCAGAGTATAGTACTTCTACCAGTTTAAAACTTCAGTACAGTTGTCCCTGTACTCCTTACAATGCCCTTGTCGTTGTGCTAAGCAATCAGGTTACCCTGTGACCTGTTTTAGAGTGTGCTTGTCCATTAAATAAATGTTAATTCATCCCAGCATCATCATTTTAGTAGACCATAACGACCTTAGGTTACTTCTAGGTTGAAATGAAGACAACTGCTTTTCCAAATGGTCCATTCCAAGACTTAATTATATTGTTAATCCCTTAAGCAGCACAGAAAATCCCCTCTAGCAATATAAATCCTTTGCACAGACTCAGACAACCCCAATTTTTCATCTCCTAGACCAGCATTAAGATGCAATTAGTAGAAAAATTGCAATTCTGGCTACCTTGCCATGCCAAGCTATTCTGAACACATAATTGGCTATATCCATGCCACTACAGTAATTCTTGGTGGGAAAAGAGTTTCTTCAAGTTGAACAGATTTCATACCAGAAGGCTCAGCAAACAATAGAGAAGACAGTCATAGTATTAGTTAAGTCCTAAACTCTGTACAGTGTTCCTTATAATTTTCTCTGTAAGGATTCTAGCAGTGAGCTTTCCATCTTAGTCTAGCTTTGTTAGCTTTCCTATAACATATCATAAGATTAATATATATTCTCAAGCTTTTCTGGGAGAAATGAATATAAATTGGAGTATTTGTGTATCAGGTGGTAGGTAGCTTGACTAGTTTGGTGGGTATATTTTATCAATAGATAATTAACGTGGGAAGTGGAACATTCATTTTTGCTAAGGAAATATACATTTCAGTTGTGTCTTATGCTTGAAGATGTGCTGAAACTTTCAAGACAGAAGTTAAGCAGGTCACAGACATAAGAAAATATATTTAAAAAGAATCAGTAACCAGTGTGATAGGTTATTAAGAAATTAAAAAATGTCATCCATATTGCATTTTTTTTTTAGCTGGGCATATTCTTTCCCTTTTAGTAAAACTAAATCCTTAACAGAACTTTGTATGACATAATGCTAGCTTTTCCCAAATTTTTCCTTTTGCTTTTTAAGAGCTATTGTGGGCTAAACCCAATAGACAGGTATGCCCCACACATCTGCTCACTCACGTAAAAAGTAGACGTGAGAAAATTTGTGGCTTGTGATAAAGGCAGTTTAATAAGTGAAGTAAAAGCTGTGTGTGGAGCCATTTTCCAGGAAAACAGGGCTTCATACTGCATAATGATTACTTGGTAATACAAATGCCAAAACTCCAAATGTCCCGCCTTCTTCTTTCTTCCTCAGCATGACATCATATGGTATGGAATATCCCTTTGATCAGTTGGGGTCAGGTGTTCTAGCCCCCTCTCAGCTTCCTGTGCATCCCCAGCACACTTACTGGTGGGGCAATTCTTGTTTCACCAGAATAACAGAAAAGAACTTGAAGCTGTGCAAGCACTGTTCAGCAACAGCTAAAACTTTGGTGGGCTATCAACACTGTTTCCGTCACAAATCCAAAACAGCACCATACAAGCTACTATCATTAAAATCAACTCTATCCCAGTCAAAACCAGTACAAGAGCATATTATTAGAGCATTTGATTCCAGTAAATGAGTCAATGACCATTAAAAACATTAGTACTGTACCTGGATCTTTATGGCGTTTCTCCAATTTCTGTGTGTGGTAAAATTCACTCAAAAGACTTGCATAGGGGTACAAGATAGCCTAGAAGAAAGATATTTATTCTAGTTACATCCCTGCAGCCTGAACTTGTGAGATCTTTCAAGTCCAGTGCCAGATCCAGGTACCTAGTTAGCACTAGCCATTGGGTAAGCACATTAACCAGTATTGATCAGCAGGACTTATCAGTGGTTTAATATTACCAACTGTATTGTCAGATAAGACTCTAACACTTTTAAGATCTTTGTTTATGATTTAACAGAAAGGCTGAGTATGACCCACCTTACCTACTTAAGCTTTTTAGGGTTAACTTCTACACTAACATGGTTCTGTACAGCTAAGTGATAAAATTAAGTCTCAAACCCCAATCTAACCCATTTTGTATATATCGCTTTTATGTATTGTAGATATTTTCTGAAGCATGAGGTGAACAGGAGCTCTTCTTTCTCCCCTTTCATGATAAAACAAACCTAGATGATCTAGATGGCAAACTTGGATGTAGCTGTCTACACTTTGTCAGATGAATACAACCACCACTCAGGTCTCAAATTATTTTATTCTACTTGAGACACCAACTAACCCTGCTATCTAACCTACTTTCCATGTTGAAATACTTTCATGCACACAATGCTTTTAGTAATCTAAAAGTGATAAAGCTCTCAAAAAAAAAAAAAAATCGAACATAATGAGATCCTTGAGCTACCTACACTCACGCACAGACAACAAAAGATTTGTTATTTTATACAATCAACCAACCTTCCCCCGAACCTCTCCCCGCATATGGGAAACATTACAAACCCACAGTGGCACTTTGAACAACTTTTTGAATGATTTGGGGGTATCTGAAATAATAGATGACACTAGCAAAATATTAACTACATTTTTCCCGGCCCATTGCTGAGGTGACTGTCTCGAGAGGGGACGCCTGCAGCGCATGATCGGGGGGAGGCTCGGCGTCCAGGAGCTTCAACTCGGAGCAGCTACAGCCACCGAGCGAGCCTGAAGTCCTCTACAGGGCCTGGCCAGGAGCCGGCAGCTCAGCTGATGCGAGCAGCTGACTCAGAAGGGCGGTGCCAGGAGGAGCGGCACCACCCTGGCTGGGTGAAAACTGTCCCAGGGAACGCGAGCGACCCGGGTGGGTTCGAGGCAGTTTGTGGGGCAGTTTGCGCGGGCAGGCGAGCGGGATGGTGAGCACTCGCCATATGACCCGGGCTTGGTCTGGGAGCTCTGCTCTGGCTGCTGCGGCAGTGGCCAGTGTAGGCACCCAGACAGAGACGATGGGAAGGGAGGCTGCAGTGCAGAGCTCGGGGTGTAGAGAGCACCTGCGCTGCTCTTCTGAGAGGAGGGTGCGCAATAGGCAGGGCTGCGCTCTGTGCTCTCCGGAGGAGGTCCTCCTACAGCAGGGGCTGAGCTGCAGAACGCTGTCAATAGGCTGAAAGGTGTCAGGGAAGCTGAGAGGAAGCAGCGCTGCTTGCTCCAGGACCAGACTGTGCAGGGGCCTCAAGCGTCCACTGTCGCTCATGCAGGAGAGGAGGCCGCTGACCCAGGAAGCTGGGAAACAGTAACAGAAAAAAACTACAAAGAAAGGAGGAAGAAGACAATTAAAAGCAAGGGGCTTCCTCCTAAATCTGTTGTTCCCACCCAGAACCGCTTTGCTGTCCTGCAGGGGGCTGATGAGGAACCGCACTCCCACCAGGAACAACCAGCTGATGCACTGGTAAAGAAGATCACTACTGGTACTGCCAGGAAAAAGCGGCCAGCTTTAGTAGTAACGGAGTAAGGGACTCTACTCTGAAAGGAACAAAGGCACCCATCTGTGGGCCTGACCCAGTCTCAAAGGAGGTGTGTTGCCTACCAGGGGGTTGGATCAAGGATGCTGCAGAGAAGTTGCCTGCTCTAGTCAGTCCCACTGGCTGTTACCCACTTCTAGTGATCCATGTGGGTGCTACTGATATAGATAGCAGTAGCCCAGAGAACATAAAGAAGGACTACAAAGCTCTGGGAGAGGTGGTCAGGGGCTCTGGAGCTCAGATTGTCTTTTTGTCAATTCTCCAGGATACAGGGCAGGACCTTAAAAAGGCTAGGAGGATTGGCCAGGTTAATAAATGGTTAGAAGGGCGGTGCTATAGTCAGGGGTTTGGGTACCTTGAACATGGGACTCAATTTAGTAAGAGAGGTCTCCTGGGGGCTGGTGGAGCTGGTCTGACCAAGAAAGGGAAGAGTGGTTTTGATAGGAGGCTTGCCAGACTGGTCAAGGATGCTTTAAACCAGATGTGTTGGGGGAGGGGGGGAATAACAGGATGAGATAATAGATAACAGGATAACAGAAGGGATTCTGTAGGTACATTGCAAATAAAAGACAGGCTGGGGACAATGTGGGCCTTCTCCAGAAGCTATTGGGAGCACTGGCTACCATGGATTTGGAGAAGGCTGAGGTTCTCAATGACTTCTTTGCCTCAGTCTACACCAGCAAATGCTCTGACCACACTACCCAAGTCTTGGAAGGCAGACACAGGGAGTGTGAGAATGAAGACCCTGGGCCCACTGTAGGAGAGGATGCGGTTCGAGACCATCTTAGGAACCTGAACGTATACAAGTCCATGAGACCTGATGAAATCCATCCGTGGGTCCTGAAGGAGCTGGCAAATGAAGTTGCTAAGCCACTGTCCATCATATTTGAAAAATCATGGCAGTCAGCTGAAGTTCCCAACGACTGGAAAAAGGGAAATATAACCCCCATTTTCAAGAAGGGGAAAATGGATGAGCCGGGGAACTACAGAGCAGTCAGCCTCACCTCTGTGCCTGGCAAAATCTTGGAGCAAATTCTCCTGGAAGGCATGCTGAGGCACATGAAAAATAACAAGGTGGTTGGTGACAGCCAGCATGGCTTCACTAAGGGGAAATCCTGCCAGACCCATCTGGTGGCCTTCTATGCTGGGGCTACGGAACTGATGGACAGGGGTAGAGCAGTTGATGTCATCTACCGGGACTTGTGCAAAGCGTTTGACACTGTCCCACATGAAATCCTTGTCTCTAAGTTGGAGAGACATCAATTTGATAGGTGGACCACTGGGTGGATAAAGAACTGGCTGGATGGCCGTATGCAAAGAGTAGTGTTCAATGGCTGAATGTCCAGCTGGAGACCAGTAACTAGTGGCGCCCCTCAGGGATTGGTGTTGGGACCGGTCTTGCTCAACATCTTTGTTGGTGACATGGACAGTGGGATTGAGTGTGCCCTCAGCAAGTTTGCCAATGACACCAAGCTGTGTGGTTCAGTTGATACACTGGAGGGAAGAAATGCCATCCAGAGGGACCTTGACACTCTTGTGAGGTGGGCTGATGCCAACCTGATGAAGTTTAACCAAACCAAGTGCAAGGTCCTACACCTGGGTTGGAGCAATCCCAGGCACAGCTACAGGTTGGGCAGGGAAGAGATTCAGAGCAGCCCTGTGCAGAAGGACTTGGGGATGTTGGTGGATGAGAAAATGAACATGAGCCGGCAGTATGCGCTCGCAGCCCGGAAAGCCAACTGTATCCTGGGTTGCATCAAAAGGAGTGTGACCAGCAGGTTGAGGGAGGTGATCCTGCCCCTCTACTCTGCTCCCATGAGACCTTGCAGTATTGTGTGCAGTTCTGGTGTCCTCAACATAAAGAGGACATAGAACTGTTGGAACAAGTCCAGAGGAGGGCCACGAGGATGACCAGGGGACTGGAGCACCTCCCGTATGAAGATAGGATGAGAAAACTGTGGCTGTTCAGCCTGGAGAAGAGAAGGCTGTGTGGAGACCTCAGAGCAGCCTTCGAGTATCTGAAGGGGGCCTATAGGGATGCTGGGGAGGGACCCTTCATGAGGGACTGTAGTGATAGGACAAGGGGTAATGGGTTCAAACTTCAACAGGGGAAGTTTAGATTGGATATGAGGAAGAAATTCTTTACTGTGAGGGTGGTGAGGCACTGGAATGTGTTGCCCAGGGAAGCTGTGACTGCTCCATCGCTGTTGGTGTTCAAGGCCGGGTTGGACATAGCCTTGGGTGGCATGGTTTAGTGTGAGGTGTCCCTGCCCATGGCAGTGGGTTTGGAACTAGTTGATGTTAAAGTCTTTTCCAACCCTAACTATTCTATGATTCAATACCTGACCCTTTCTCTAGTTATTCTCAATGACCATGTATCATTTTTTGCCCAATCTGAAGGATTGAACAAAAGAGATATTTTTGGAGAAGTTCATACCTATTGGTATCTTAAGAGTCAGAAGGCCATTAGGAGTTGATAAATTGGCCATGTTAAATGGCCACAGGTAAGCAATGGTATCTGTTATTCTCAGTAAGCTTTAATGGGCTCCCACCTTTTATTTGATCAGTGCCACTATATTCTGTGTTCCACTAAAACAGTACAGACAGAGAATCTCCTAATCATTGCAGAAAACCATTGTTACTCATTAACCAAATGTACTTGTTAAGCAAACTCTATTAAAAAAAATTAAAAAAAAAATAAGTTTTTTTCTTCCAATGTTATTCATGCTGGGAGAAATTTACCCATTTAAAATCCTCGGCAGTATATTTCTTCACACCTTAGAGATGATTTGTAAGTCCTAGACAAATATTCTGGGGAGATACAGGATATTAAAACTGGCCAATGATAAAAGAGGAGATGGGACACTGAATCCTCAGTTATACAGATTTAGTGGTTATGGACTTCAACAGAAGGGCAGCGGCATTTACTCTAGGAAATTCTGTCTCTTAAAAACAAAAGACACTTCTACAGAAGATAAACTTTGATTTTGCTATAACTGAAAAGCTGTCTCACTGTGAAAGGAGCAAGTTACTCTGTAGGGATGAATATGTTTGCTGACACAAGCGCCTTGACATTCCTTGTTATTGTAGACATGGTGAAAGAGAAAAATTTCCCACTTTGGGTTGTTTCCTGCCTATATATTTCAACTTTCTCTCAGCTATTATTAATGTTACTATCATATATATATTACTGTTATTCTATTATTTTGCTATTATCATATATACTATAACCACACCAGCCATTTCATTAATCGTTGAACAGAAGGTATCTCATAGGAAAGCAACATAAGTGCATACCAAGCAAATAGGACAGAGGTTAAAGATGTAAGCAAAATGAGAAATCGGATGGAGTATATCCAGGCTCCATCACTATTTCTGAGTCCATTCAATACATGTCTGCATTGTGTCTTGGCTTTAGCTGACTCCACAAGCATCTGTCTACCTAGTTATGCCTAGATCCTGCAAAGATCCTTACCTTTGGCTCTTGCAGGCTTGGATAAAAATTGACTATACGGGTTTTGGCACCATTACCCATTGTTTCCTTCCAGAAAATTAATAAGAAAGCTGTAATCTTAAAGACATGAACTGTAGAGAAGGAAAGTTTTTTCCCATTATCTATGTAGAACACCTATTTAAGGTGCAGAAGTTAAGAAAGCTTCCTGGAATAAATACATCTGAGAGTAATGGCTTCTGCTAAATTTGTAACTTTCTCTGAATTTTCTTCTGCAGGAAACAGTCTCTGTCCACTGTTTACATACAGGGGAAGGAGTATCATGTTTCTCATGAGCTGTTTCATTCTTACTTCCCATATCTTCATGTTGTTTGTATTCAACTCACATCTAAACTTCACAAACACAACGTTTAGGTATTTACTTTCTTTCAAATAAAAACTGAGAAGACAAAGAAACAAATAATAGCTTTCAAGAGGTCAGGAAATGATCTGACAGTAAGTACTGGCAAAAAAAAAACAAACAAAGTGCTGTTAAAACTGAACGTGGATGCAGGTCAGCAAAGTGACATTCTAGACTAGATGTCCACTCACTAAAATCAGTGCTTAAACACTTACCTGAAATGCAGATAGCTACTTTGCAGATATGCAAAATTACAAGTCTGAATCTGTAGCTGGAAGAATTCTTCCAAGGTTTTCATCTAACATTCTAATCTATCTCTAATAATAGCTGTAACAGGCGCTTAGGTATAGAAAGACTTTACATACAATGGTAATTCCTGCAAATATTCTCCCTGTCAGCCAGTGATTTAGTAGGCATCATCAATAGATTTTTCTGCTACAATTTGCCTGTCCCTACTGTACATCACCAGTAACTACTGCCTTGGTCTACACTTGCCAACAGAGTCAAACCTGTTGGCAAAGGCAAACAATCCTTCTAGAATTACATTATCAGCAGAGGCGTCAACCTGCGTAACTCGCCATGATTCTTCTTTATATTAAACCCTACGATCAAAGGGTTTTGGTTGTTTGGCCTTTTGTGTGTGTGTGTGTGTGGTTTGGTTTTTTGCTTTTTTTTGTTTTCTTTTATAACTGTACCCTTATCATGCATTTTGCTAGTTTAATTCTTTCACCTAAAAATCCCCAAACAATTATTGCCACATTGAGACCAGATTTTCATCTGATTATCTTCCAGCTGACTAATTTGGCTACAAATTAGTTCTTTTGAATTTTCCTAGTTTGATAAAACTACTTTTCCAGTCTTCACTAAAAATGTTCACCTTCAACAGAGAAAGAGTATCCCCTTTTCCCTCTCACATACACAGATGTGCATCCTTGTTTTATAATGTTTCTTCATTATCCAGTTGCATCTACAGTTAAACCAACTAGCTATTTTAAATTCAACAGCTATAAAATTAGGTGACATGGAGTTCTTTCTCAGTGCAAAAAATGATTCCTAGGATTTTTGAGTGACAAATGTGTATATTTACCTGTTATCCGAAACTGCAGTTAGCGCTAACTTACACATTTTCAGATTTATGTCAGATGCTTGGGAGTTACATGCAAAACCAAGGCTGCAGCTTTTGAATTCCTTTGCATGTAATCTCACAGTTGATGCCTATCAGCATTTGCAAATGAAAAATCTCTGAAGCAGGATTTGAAGACAGAAATATTTTGCTGCAGTGCATGCTTATGCTTGTTTTTCTATATAAATTAACTAACTTCTTGGAAAGCCATACTACAGCATAATAAAAGAAGAAAGAGCAGATGAAACATTTATTTCTCAAATTCTGGCATTCCTAAGTAGCATAATTAATTGAAATATTTTGGTGTGAATTTGGCAAAAAAACCTTATATGCATGGGAAAGTCTATTAGAAAATCAGAAACCAACACAACTGTACTCTAAACAAGATAGGTAATCAGATATCTGAAGTATGTATAATTATGTGTATATATATATAGCACTCAGATTAAGTATTATATAATTTTAAAGTGTTAAACTGCAAGCACCACACTGACTACTATATAATATGAACTTATCCCAGTGCTATGGCTACACCTTTGATAAAATTTCATTGGAAAGCTGCTCATAAAAACTTCAGTTTCTTGAAATGTAATTTCATATAGCAGCCTATAGTGATTTTAAAAAATGTTAAATTAGAAATTGCCTTGTAAAATGTAACTGCTGCTTAATGCATAATAATACTTAATTAAAAACTTCCTGTAACATGTTGCGGTAGTACTTAAATAAAAGAAAAAGTTATTAAAACAGTTCCTCTGGGGCTTTACAATTTTAAAATAAATTGTCATCTGCTTAAATATATGAACTATTTTGGCAGAATGTTTAAAGCACAAAAGTAATGGAATACAGGTGTTCAAAGTTAACCAAGACTAGACAGTGGAGAAGAAGAGCAGCCTGGCTAAACAGCGAGGTTTAGCTGCTATTTGGGAAAAATGAGACATTTAATGACCTTGTCCTGCTTTTGGCTGGGATAGAGTTAATTTTCCTGCTAGTAGCTGGTACAGTGCATTTTAGATTTAGTATAGGTTTTAGATTTAGTATGAGAACAGTGTTGATGACACACTGACATTTTAGTTATTGCTCAGTAGTGCTTACCCCGATCAAGGACTGTTCAGTCTCTCAAGCTCTGCCAGCGAGGAGGGGCACAAGAAGCCAGGAGGAAGCAGAGACAGGACACTTCACCCAAACTAACCAAAGGGGTATTCCATACCACAGATGTCATGCCCAGAATATAAACTGGGGAGAGTTGGCTGGGAGGGGCCAGTCACTGGTTGAAAACAGGCTGGGTATTGGTCAGCAAGTAGTGAGCAATTGCATTCTGCATCACATGTCATTCTTGGGTTCCATTTCTCTCTCTCTTTCTGTTGTCCCCCTTTTAATCACAATTATACTATTGTTAATTATTATATATTATTTCAGTTATTAAACTGTTCTTACCTCAACCTGTAGGTTTTACCTTTTTATCCAGTTCTCCTCCCAGTTCCATCAGGGGCAGGGGAAAGTAAGTGAGCAGCTGTGTGGAACTTAGATGCTTTCTGGGGTTAAACCACAACAGACCTTTGGAAAAAAGGGCAGGCAACTCAGGACTACAGGGATGTCATGAGGTTATGCAGGGAGAAAATGAGAAGGATCAAAGCCTAACTAGAACTTAATCTGGCTACTGCTGTAAAAAACACTAAAAAATATTTCTATAAATACACTAGCAACAAAAGGAAGACTAAGGAGAATCTCCACCCTTTATTGGATGCAGGGGGAAGCATACTTAAAAAGACTGAGGAAAAGGCTGAGGTACTTAATGCCCTCTTTGCTTCAGTCTTTAATAGCAGGAGAAGTTGTTTTCTGGGTATCCAGCCCTCTGAGCTGGAAGACCAGGACAGGGAGCAGAAGGGAGGCCTCAGGAATACTAAGGACAAAAGTGCTCATTGAGCCACCTTC
Organism: Myiopsitta monachus; assembly: GCA_017639245.1. NCBI lineage: Eukaryota > Metazoa > Chordata > Aves > Psittaciformes > Psittacidae > Myiopsitta > Myiopsitta monachus. The sequence goes on from CM029919.1 coordinate 7,451,352, forward strand.
ATTTATCAGCAGCTGGTGGAGAGGTCCCAGTTGATCTGAAATTAGCACATGTGATGCCCATCTATAAGAAAGGCTGGAAGGAGGATCTGCAGAACAGCAGGCCTGTCAGTTTGACCTCAGTGCCAGGGAAGGTCATAGAACATATTTTCTTGAGTGCTATCAAGCAGGACTTAAAGGACAAGCAGCTGATCAGGCCCAGTCAGCATTTATTATCCAAGGCAGGTCCTGTTTGACTAACCTGATCTTCTATGATAAGGTTACCTACCTAGGAGATGAGGGAAAGGCTGTGGATGTTGTCTGTCTAGGCTATGGTAAAGCTTTTGACACTATTTCCAACAGCATTCTCCCAGAGAAACTGGCTGCTTATGGCTTGTTCACTGGGTAAATATTGCTTGGATAGCAGAGCCCAAGGGGTGGTGGTGAATGGAGTTAAATCCAGTTAACAAGTGGTATTCCCGAGGGATCAATATTGTGGCCAGTTCTAACATCTTTATCAACAATCTGGACAAGGGGATCAAGCACACCTTCAGTAAGTTTGCACATAACACCGAGGGCAACAAAGCTGGTGGAAGGTCTGGGACACAAGCCTTATAAGGAACAGCTGAGGCAACTGGGGTTGTTTAGCCCAGAGAAAAGGAGGCTGAAAGAAGACCTTACTGCTCTCTGCACCACCTGAAATGAGATTTAGTGAGGTGGGTGGTGGTTTTTCTCCCAAGTAATGAGTAATAGGACAAGAAGAAGCAGCCTCAAGTAGTGCCAGGGGAGGTTTAGATTGGATATTAGGAAAAATTTCTTCACAGAAAGGGTTGTCAAACATTGGAACAGGCTTCCTATGGAAATGGTTGAGGCATCATCCCTGGAGGTATTTTAAAGGCATGAAGAAATAGGAACATGGCTTAGTGGTGGACTTGGCAATGTTAGGTTAAAAGTCTGACTTCATCTTAAAGGTCTTTTCCAACCTAAATGATTCTATGATTCTAAGAAAAATTTCACCATGTGTCTTGCCTCTGAAATTCTAGTGAGTCTGCAACAGTATTCTTACTTGAAGACCTTGTCCTCTGAAGGAGAACAAGAAGGTAAGAATGCCTCTATGTATGTAAAATAGAACATAACATGGTATGCATTGCTTGCAATTGCAGTGGCAGTAAATACCGCATTCTCTCCATGAAAGTATATTCTGATGTGCAAGTCAGAATGGATAATTAAGTTTGTTGATGTAAATGATATTTTCTGAACTACTGTTCAAACACTTAAGAGATAATGTGAACATGAGTTTTAGATCAATCACTCTAGACTGCCTCTGCTTTCATTCTAAATTTAGAATTTGTCCAGTATAACATGAGCAAAGATAAGCTCATAACTTTACAATCTGCCCTGTGTAATTGATCATATAGAGATGAAGCATCTGTAGGGGAGCCAGTGTCAGAAAAGACTCTGATTAGGGAATGTCAAATGCAATAGATTGTCTAATTACTCTGACGTACCAAACCATGGTTTGTTATTTATTCTATTGTCCATTTGTCCCTGAATTTGTGTTTATGTAAACGAGTGCAAGACAAATAGTTTCTGACAAGCCCAAATTAAATAAATCACTGCAACCACTCCACCTTGGGGGGAGGGTTGCAGATACTGGAGCAAGCTTAATCCGAACTGATAGAAAGAAGGATTCACTCATTTATTTTATACTCAAAAGTAGCTTGCAGTTTCTCATATGACCAGTAGAAACTGCGGGCAGCTGATAAGTACCAGCAAGTTCTCTCAGCTTGAGATGCGTGTTGCTGTTTTGAAAGAAGAGAATCATTACAAAGGATTTTGTGACTATTTATTTGTCTACACTTTTCAAAACTAATTAAACAAACTTTCTATCTCGTAACTCATTTTTATTTATTTTAGAAAACACCCAAATCACACGTCAAAGGCAAGAAAAAGGAAATAGTTTAATGTTTTATGTACTAAATCTGAAATGCACATTAATGGAATACCAGCAAGTTTGACAAAATGCCATGGCATAATTATTTTCTAATTAGCTAGTGTAGTCAAACATGTAGGATTTACTGCTACTTACATGACTTTTCACTGTAGAACTCAAAGGAAATGATAACGCCCATGCTGTAAATAAAATTCTTTTTTGTTTTGGTTCATCTGCTTTGTTTCAAAATGACATCGTATGCTGAAGCACCTCATGTTTAGTGTCATCTTTCATTTCATTTTGAAATCTCTCCAGAGTACAAAATACAAAATGACAAAGACACTAAATTGAATAATAAGTATATGTTACAACTGTGTGTTACTATGTACTAGACAAGATCTTACTGCCAAATCTTTATTGTAAATCACATTGATCTATAATTACTACAGACTGGTTTCATATTTAGAGTCTTTGGAAATAAATCACTGTATCATTCAGCATCAGTATCAAACACAAGGTATGAAAAGTAGTTCTACTTAGAAATGCTGTAAACTGAAGAGATTACTCTGAATTCTTGCAGAATTTTTTATATTCTAAACCAAAGATATATGTTTAGTTTCCTTGTTCTTAAAGAAAAGAAAACATTTGTATAAACTTGTTACAAGAAGAACTTTTCTGAAGGCTTTTTAGAACTCTGAAAGGAACTATCTGATCTCACAACATATTTGTGTGCTAATACACTCGAATTCTATTGTAACTTTTTGATGGATATTAGCAAAGCATTTTACCTACAAGGATGCTTCAGATTTCTTCAAGTATGGAAGGAAGGCACATTTCAGTTGAATTCACCATACTGCTGTGCCCTTACTTCCTGCAATTAGTAACCTAATGGTTAGGACAAGTGATATGCTGTTTCCAAAAAAAAAAAAAAAAACCCAAGATAATGTAAAGCTGAACAGATGGCAATTGTGTGCATTGATTTTCTTTTAAAATGGTAATATCCTATCCTTATAGAAAAGTCTAAGGGATCCTTAATATCTCCAGTATACGAATTCTACTTCTGAGGTCTTATGAACATTGGCATGTCTAATCAAATGGTAAGATTGTAATATTCGCATACTGACTCAGCACAACCAAGTCAGCCTGTAATAATCCCCCCATACACACCCGAACCACCAACAACTCTCATGGATATTCTAATAAACACTGATATTATCTCACTTTATTCAGCTTAACAAGATCACACTACAATTTCGTGCTTAAATACCTATACAATTACATATATAATATAGACCAGACCCTCTTATATGTTACATGAAGAGTCTGGACAACTGTCTGCACTCTGCTATCTAAATGCATCTTAGCAAGTACTTAATAATTTAACAATATTATCTCTTTAAGCTTTAAGGCACTGTAATTTAAAAGCTACACTTTGAATCAAGCAGCATTTGTATAAAATACAGTCTGGTGTGATGAAGCTCTAAAAGTAATCATTTTAATCTTTTTCATTGCTTATGTACGTATAATATATAGTGTATTCCTCTTTCATTCTCCATGTCTCAAAAAATAAAACCTACAGAGAACGGTTGCTGAGATTCAGAGTACACATTCTATATATACTACCTGGACACCTCAATGCAGATAATGTACATTTTCAAAAAACAAAGGAAGTCACAAAGAAAGTTGACAAATTGTCTTCAGCATGGTACAGAAATGTGGAGGCAGAAAGGAACTGAAGAGCACGGAAACATTTTTAGCGCCTTCTCTGATTTTCCAAGTTAGAAGCAGCATCCATATTACTGCTTTACAAGCATATTCTGAACAGAACGGTGTAATTCAGGCAGGCATTCCTTATTCAGCAATGTTGAAAGCAAGTCACAGAGAAGACTTAGGGAACTCATTCAGAAGAGATCTTGTCACCTTCACCTGTGCTGTTAAGCGATCCAGAGGCCTTTAGTAGCCTGACCAATTGCATATACCATCATATTCAAAGATGCACTTATAAATGGTGTTGTCCCATCCCACTCAGCGGGTCCGGGGGGGAGGATATCATTTACATACTCTGCACAGTTTGCAAGAGAAACCACAGGCCCAACAGAGATTTGAAAATGAAACAATTTTATTGTAAGCATCCCTAAAACTGTGCCAGGAAGTACAAAAGTCTTGGCAGATTCTTACGAAAGACACGAAGTAAAAAGGAAAGGAAGTAGAGAAATAGGCTCACCACCCTATGAATCCAGTGACGTCTTCCCAGTCACCGAGGTAGAAGCCTTTCAGTTATAGCCCTTGTAATCAACAACTCTGCTAATGTCCAAGACACCGCAGGAACATCTGAAGGGTCGGTTTTGCCTTTTTATAGAGTCAGGTTCTCCGGGAACCCTCCCACAGGTGAGACTCCTCCGCCAGGGATCCGGTGAATCCCAGACCCAGCTCACGTTGTGCCCTGGCAGGCGCCGTGGTGTCTGTGCCTCTGTCTCTGGGCAGTTTGTTGCCAGGGCAGTTGATGTTCAGGGTCTCAGGGCAGAGGGCCCAGGGAAGCATCCCCCACCTTGGTGGAGCAGGATTCCTGCTCTGCCCTCTAGCCGTTTGCGTTTGCCCGGGCATAAAGAGCTGTCAGTGCCTTCTTGTGTTGTTTGGAGACAAACACAGAAAGGGGTTCTTGAACATCACAGCTGCTCATATACTTTGAAATATTTCTCTGGAAGTTTAGCAGGTGTGAAGAGAGCCTTCAGTTAGAAAACACAGGCTGCTTACGCATTCAGTGGATAAAGATCAAACCCTGTAGGCATCTTACCTGGTTTTGGTGCGGAGAGCCACCTGAAAGAGCACATCTCTTTCTTTTGTCTGCTTTGTGAGCTTTCTGTCAAACCTTTGGATATCATGACATTGTTCTCTGAGACGTGCTGGCCACAGTTTTTACAGCTTTCACTGACAGATGGGGTTGTGCATGTCAGTACTGCATGGTACTTGCCATAACACCTCTTCTATGCACAGTATGGTACGAGCTTTTATGGACATCAGTGTGTCTGTATGTATGTGTCCATGACTTTCTTTGAAATTAGATACAGCCATATGCACATATACCTATGAACAGAACTAGTCTTTGTAATTTTCTTTCTTCATAGTGAAATTTTCATGTAGTAAACCCAGACTGAACAATTTGTTACAATAATAAGATTGTACCTCTCTCTTCTACAGTGCTTTTCATCAGCACATGTTGAAGTCTTTAAACGTTTTCTTTCTTCCACCATGCTCTTACTTCTGTATGTTTTTCCAGGGGTTCTCCTCATAATCAATATTGTAGCCTTTGAAGTCAGTATTCCGCAGTAGTGGACATATCACTTTAATTACAAAACTGTAATTTTAAAAGGACATTTTTTTTATTGCAGTAAAGCCTAGTCAGTCACTGTTAAATTGCTTTGAATGCTCTAAATGTTGTGTGGACTCAATACTTTAAAAATCTTCTTTTTAAGTATATTTGAGGGGAACTGTGAAAAATAGGCTTCCCACTGTACAGCTGGTCACCATCCTTGGTATTCTAACCTCTGAAAAATATAAAGGATAGTTCTGCTATTGAACATGTTGCATTTTCCACAGCAGGATAATACATTTTCCTATTTATAAACTCAAGCAATTCTACAGTAGTTACCATAACCTGCCTACACAAGTGAAAGCTTATTTCTTTGTGCTCACCATGCTGTGTCTCACTCTTTGATGCACATGGAAGGACATTGTAAATAACATTTTAACACACCCACAGCCCAGTTCTTATTGAACAGATGCAATGTATGGCTAGCCCGTTTAAAGAAGAAAAAGTCAATAAATACATAAGAAATGTTAGTCATGTCTGTAATCTGCCACATACAGCAGCAAAAAAACACCGTTAAGAAGGTGAAGTAAAAGAGCTAATATTACAGGTTTTACTTTAGTCACATTACTGCTTGTGTCATGCCAGTTTTACTAGCCGTAAACAAATGGCCCTGTTCTTACTGCAGCTCCTTTCTATGCTTCTTACTTCTACCTATATTACAAAGACAGCAGCGTGAGCAAAACAGTGATTTGGACCACAGAAGACCTGATCTAAAGGCACACAATATATGGGCTGTTCCTTTCACTTAGCTCTGCTGTGAACACGTGGGATTTACTATAGAATGCATGTTTCATAGCACCACTCACAGGCAACTCTAGAAAAGAAAATCAAAAATGAATTAGGAGAGGCAGTGAAATGGAGGTTACAGGATCAGTCAAAGCAATTGTCTCTGCTGTCTAGCATTTAAAAGCTAGTGGGGTAAAATTAATTGTTTTGTGATCTTTGAGTATCAATACTAATACTGAGGACAACTTAGTTAAAACTATCATTTTAAACTTTTTCACTAAGGAAAAGAGGAAAACTACCACTTGAATTCATATTCTTGATAGCAATTCTATATGGACTTCAGAAATGTCAGTGTCTAAATGAAACTGTGTTTCATATTCAGAAGCTGAAGTAATTATTGGAAGATTAGCTTGCATACTGACCTTGAGCTTGGACCAGACTCCAGGCCTCACTGTTGCTTTGTGGCTGACTTGAAAGAGTAATGCATATTGACAAATTCCTGTTTATACCCTTAACGTCAACAAATTATCAGTGTGAATGGTCCCTGGAAAAGCAGTTATGAGGAAGTTTTAGACCCTTTCAGTTGCCTTCAACTGAAGTAAATAAAAACTAGGGCAGTCCACCCATTGATAAGTACTAAGAAAGAGAATCTTAAAAGATATCTGGCTCAGGAACAATATAAATTACTTGCAAAAAGGAAGTTGTAAAAACTTAAAAGAAAAATAAAATGAAATCACTGCTATTATGTAGCTTTTGTAACCCTGAGAGAGATGGCTCTTTACAAAATTGTTTTTTGATAGCAAAGCATTTCAATCTCAACTTACTTTTAATAGATGGCTTTAGTGGCTGTATTTGTAATGGCAGAAACCTTAGAGAACACATAGCGCCAGTGCTGTAGCTCATGAAGAAATAGGCGCAGTGTAGTGTATCATGACAGTCTGAAATGGAATTCCAGCCGTGTGAAGGTAAATTTTCCAGCTGTGCTAGCACAGATTGGAATAACTCACTCATGACTGCTGCAGAAGAAAGTGTCAGTCTATATCTCAAACTATAGCTGTCAACCACTTTGTACCACTGCCTGCAGCAGACAGGGAAAGATTCTGGAGTAACAAGGTGAGATTAATGCTTCTTTGCGAAGTAACATTCAGTTCTATAATTTCTGCGGTCTCCAATTTTTTTGTTCCAATAGTTTTTGCTCTGGGTTCATGAACATTTGGATACTTTTTTTAAATGGGTGTACTACTTCATGTACTGCATGTGCTCATTCTTTCTTTTTCATTTTAGAGTAGCTGCTGTTATACGAACGTTCAACACACTAGTGAAGATAGTGCTACTATCACAAGTAATTAATGGACTTAGCAACATTCACATAAATCCTTAGAAAGGGAACAGAAATGAATGAAGAATACCTGGGATGATACCACATCATGATTGTAAGAGAACTTAGGATTTCACAAAGTGGACTTCTGAAAAATGGTCAGTCACTAAATCAATAATGCATTATGTTTCTACTTTGAAAAAGAGCAGGTGAATTTTGTGCAGGTGAACTTGTAGAATCAACAGGACTGATTTCGGCTAAGCACATTTTTTTCTTATTCACCAGTTCAGAAGTCACACTGAGTCTCTCAGGCCTTATTTCAGTGATTAAAATTCATCAGACATTCAGCTCCCTGCCTTGTGCTTAGAGCAAATGGGATTTCTAAATGTGTTTCCTATCTAATACAGGCTTAGAGCAGTTCGGACTCCAAGGTCACTGCCCATGGTAGGGGGGTTGGAACTAGATGATCTTAAGGTCCTTTCCAACCCTAACTATTGTATGATTCTATGATCAGACAAATATGTCTTTGAACAGGGACACAGGAACTTCATATGTACAAAAATATCCACAGAAGACACGTATTGCCATCAATGAGTTCAGATAATGCTTCTTCATTTCTTTTCTTTATTCCTGGCCTCATAATATGTTGCTGTAAACAAAATACAAAGCACTACCTTGAAAAGTAAAGGTCAGCATAAGCATAAACAAAAGAACTGAAGAGAGGAAGGATGAAGAATGCTGAAAATCTAATGGCTCCTACACATATGTAAAAAGGAACTTCCTTGTTACAGTACGCATCCTATTATTTTCTCAAGCATATTAACTCATTTTGAAGGGATGGTTCTCTTTCCCCGGCTCCGTTACCACAGACTCATCCCTGACTGGGCTTTCTAAATGGATAATTTCCCCTGGAGTATTTTAGATTTCATGTCATCTCACAAATGACCAAATGAATTTTAATTGGTTACACCATCACTCATTTCAGCCATGAAAAATCATCAGATAAAGTGATCCTCTGTTAAAATAGGGGTAAAATACCTGGAATATAGATGTGTTCTAGCTAAACATATCCTGCTTTTTATATGACCGGTTAGTAGTTTCTATATCCAAATAATAGTGCAAATATACCAGGAAAAGATCTACAATTATTGCTTACACATTTGCTTGGTTGTGTATTTATGAATCAAACTAGAACACATTTTATTAAATGTGAAGGCAAAGAGAAATCTTCCTCTGCTTTATGCAAGAAATCGATAAATAACAGAGAAGATGGACCCTCTGTGCCTCACAGCTATTCCCACTTCTCTCTTTGTTACATGCACATATGGGTGTTTTATGTAATTTACCTTACAATGACTCCATGGAAACTTGAGTACCTTGGTGTTTAGTACCTTTCAGTGTGCCTAAAATTAAAGGTGATACTGTTCCTTCTGTGCTATCATCCTTTTTCCAGCACCTGTTTCACATACCACTCATCCCATAATTTCTGACTTTCATCTGGTTTCAACCTAAATTTCTGGAGGAGTTTAAATTCCATCAGAAAAATCGTGCAGTCACTCAAAAATGTCAGTCCTTCCTGAGCTAAGCAACCATTCAGACACCTAGAAGTGGAGCCTAGAATAAGTGACTACTAAACCTCCAAAAGCTGGAATCCATACCTATCTTTACAATAGCATATAAATTCATTGAACTGTGTCTGTTTAAACAACATTTATTTCAGTGAAAGTCTTCATTAGCAGTTTGGCAAATTCACTCAGCTTCTCCCAGCTGCAGAACTGGATAGAAAATGAACTCTAATTGGACTTTGAGGTAGCAAATTTGACACTCTACAGAAAAAGAACTATCTGAAAACTTGCAGCTGGGGTTTAAGTTTGTTTTGCTTTGCTTAATTTTGATACTTCTTTCACAACAGATGTCAAAATCTTATGAAGCTTTGAAACACATGAAAATGATTTATTCCAGACTCAACCAGCTTTTCAGCAGCTGTAGAAAAGTCAAACTGGATGGAAGAGGAGATACTCGTTTTAGTATTTCTCTATATAAATATAACTCAAGCATCCATGACAAGTATTAGGTTCCATTCACAGACTATTTATAAAAAGCAGACGGGAAATTAAACTAAACCGGCAGAAAGAAGGTGCATGCCTGCAGAACTCACAGCAGTGATTTAAGAGTGAGTTACAGCACCTGGTGACAGCAAGTGTAAATAACTATGTTCTGTCTCACTCCTTTATAATACTATTCATTTTCATGAAACATGAAAACAAAAAATACAGACATGGAAACAATTCTCAAAAGCCTGGCTACATCAATGAATTGATGTAATTACTGTGTACCCAGGTCAAAGTGGCCTAGCAGTCTTGGAAGGGGAAACTTTAGAAAACCTAATGTTAGAGTTTAGGTTCCTCATGAGATGCCGCAAAAGTAGCACCTAAGGCAAAAAAAGGGTATGTGACTGCAGGACAACTTGCATGCCCAGGAGGTGAGCTAGATGCACATATACATTTTGAACACAAAACATGTAGAATTTATACAATAACAGGAATTAAAAATTTCATTTACAGAAATCTGAGATGCCATGGATTTCTAGAACTGAAACACATTTTGTATATACACCTGATAATTTTTACTGTCTTTTTCTATGCTTCTTCAAGTTGCATCAGACCCTCTTGAAATCAGTAGTGATGAGACTTGAGTGGAAGATTTAGTATAGATGTACTCTAATTAGTAATTCCATGGCACACTAATGTTTCCTGGTTTACTTTTTTGTGCTTGGATTTGTTGTTTTGTTTGTTCTTTTCTGAAATTCATCTGTGTTTGAATGTATTTCAGAGAATTTCCACGATGCTAAAATCTCTTACACAGAAATAACTGATTTGGAGAGCAGTACCCAATATACACTGTAATTTGGAGATCATTGCACTTTACCTGACCTACTCAAACCAGTTTGGGCCTCCTCAGTAGAACATGCTGACACTGCTGTTGAGTGAGTCCAGCAATGGGCCACTAGGTGGCTAAGGCATTGAAGTACATGGCGTATAAGGAGAGTCTGGGATAATTGATTTTGTCCAGCCTTAAGAATAGAGGATGAAAGGAGGCCTGGTTATTGTCTACAGCTGTCTGATATGAGAATATTGAGAAGATGGAGACAGTCTATTCTTGAAAGTTCATGGTGATATGACTACAGACTATGGATACAATTTCTACAGAAGGAAATTCCAGGCAACTGTTAGGAAAAGCTCTGAAACTATTGAAATATGTTGCCCAGAGATGTTGTATAATCTCCATCCTTGGAGATATGTTCCAAACTTGATTGAATATAGCACTGAGAAAAGTCATGTAATTGGTTCCTCAGTGGACTAAATGGCTCTCACATATCTGTTCCAACCAAAATCATTTTATGAGTCGATGATTCAGATAAGACTAATACTGTGTTTAGTTATTCTGCAATGCTAGGAGACTATTCACAACTTTGTAAATTCATTTGTGTGAAGGATTAATATCAATGGAATGGAGATAAGATCCCCTTTATAACAATGTCAAAACTGAATACCAATATATTAACTCAGCTAAGGAAAAGTGCAGAAAAGAGGTAAAGAGAAGGTTAGTTTGCATCTAGTTAGTTCATTGCAGGTGTCATTCAATATATGAAAATGATTTATTTCTGTTGCAGCTTTTCTGAAATGAAATAACCTCTGCTGTAGGCAGTACACACTAAACACACTCAGCAAAACTTGGTGCAGTGTTGTCCATAATATTTCTATTATATATATATATTTTTTTTTTTTAAATACAGCCTAATATCTAACCTTCTTCAATTTGACAGTCATTTTGCAGTGATATCATATTGTCACTCAACAGTCTTTCTTTGTTCTTTTGTGTTTGGTCTTGGGAAATTTCAATTAGAGAGTTAAATTATTCACATGTCCAATTGAAATTACTAATGTTTATTATATGGCTGTTATCTGTCATCAGTCTAACCCATTATAATTTTGGCAGTATATCTTTCCTAGATCACTAAAGACATTTGTATCAGTATTGACTTCTTGCAGTGGTGTACTCATTCATGTCTAAACCATAGTTACATTGTCACTTTAATGTAAGCCTGTACTGCCACTTAACGAACTGGATCCCACCTTCTTTCAGGTGTTCAGTCCCACCTGCTCATGTGTGTCATAACAATGCTTGTGTAGTTGTGTAATGAGCCAAGTCAAGGAAGCTGAAGACAAATGAAAATGAAAACTAGGCATCAGTTTGTAGCCAGGTTATTTGCATGAACTCGATCACTTCATAGGAACATGGAGAAGGTTTTGGGAGAAAAACTGGGACCACTTCTTGTCATATTAAAACAATGACAGTTTAGCTCCATCAACCTAAGTAGAGGCTGTCCTGCCAATATATGCTAAAGCTGAGGATGTAAACAATGAAGATAACACACATTAGTAATGCCAGAACCCAGCATGACAGCTAGTCAGGAGAAAACTCTATTACTGCTGTAATTGTATTTCTTGCTTCAGACAGAAAAATAGCTGGAGTTACAACAGCCCTTAAGGAACATGGTGGAGGCATTAACTTCCGATAAAGGATCTGACTTTTGTACATTGCTCACTTCCTTCTTTCCTCGTTTTTTCTGATGTTTAAAACTTCTCCATGTATTAAGCTTGATTGCACAATCAGCATTCTGAAAAATTCCAGTTTCACTCTCCATTCCCTTTCATCTTATTACTGTCCATAAATAGAGACAAGCCAGGAAGGGGAGATAAGTATATATCTATAATTGTAACAGTATAGAAACAACTCCTGAAACATATTAATCACTGACTAATCTTCCATACTAATTTATTCCACTTGTCTAGCAACAGCTCTTTCCTTCTCTGATCTTTCCTATTCTGAGACCGAGACTTCATGTTCATATTCCTGACTAGCGGATGCAGCAAATTGCTATTATCATTTAGACTACAGCTTCCTGTTTCCCATTATATGACAACTGTCAACTTTCTGCATAATCAGGAAAATATATGTCCTCATTTGGAAGGGAAAAAGAAAAGAACAGAGTATTTTTCCTAAATGTGGTAACAATGTCAAAATGAAACTGTTTGAACTATTATTATATATTGTGAAGCATAAGAGAGAGAGGGAAAGATAAGAATAATAAGAGAGGAAAAGAGCAACAGTCTTGAGCATAAATAATCTCACCTTCAACAGAGCTAAGAATACAGAAGACCAAATCCTGGGACCCCTAGACTCAGTCTTATTTCTGACAGTGGGTGTCTATGTTAAATAAAATTTGGTGGGTTTAAACTAAGGAAATCAGGACTTGACTGTACATGAAGAAAAGGTTTGACACCAAAAAACCCCAAGAAGTACTATCTGCTGCTTCTCCTGAGCCTATGAGATCAAGCTAATGAAGCAAACTTGTTAGGTAACTAGCAAGCATCAGTAATAGATTCAAGTCCCTGGCACAGCCAGCCCTTAGTTTCTATGTTCCTCTTTCTTTATTTTGAAATCAGGGAAACATTTCTCCTCTATATTTCCACTTGGTAGCTTCAGGAACAAAAAAAAAGATTGCATGACCCACCATTCTCTACAATGGCTTATAAGTCAGATGGATTTGACCCTTCTCCACTGCTTGTTGGTCTGTTGTTCATTTGTCTTGGTTGTCAGGGCTCTGTATTTCCTGGAGATGATGTGAAATGTGAAAATGCATCCTCTGCTGTTGCTGCTTTTTATTTTTTAAAGGACAAAGATATTTTGAGTCTCTAGACTCTTCCAGAATTAAAAAAAGAAAAGGTATAAAATGACCAACTGAGCTTTATCTACAGGATGCTTTTTTTCCTTTCTCTCCCTCCAAAAATCCCTAGAAAACATAGCAAAACAATAGTTTAAACAACCAAAAAGATAATGTGTTCAATCTGCTAGTAGTGTGCACTGGTTCAGTGTATGTACACTAGATTATTAAAATACTAAAAGAAAATATGCTACTGTACCATGCATATTTCAAAGTAAAATCTTGCCTTTCTGAATTGATTTTTTTTACAATAAATTTCTTCTACCACATGTGTTCCATCTTAAAAGTAGTTCATCAAACAATTTTAGCTCCACATCAGTAACTCAGAGTACTTTGTTGGCTTTGTACCTTTTTCTGATGAGGAGAAACACTGAAAAATTCGACATTATCATTTCTCATTATTTCCTTTCTAGAGACACAAGTCTGACTTGTTACTTCTGAAAGAACAAACAGTGTATCAAAGCATTCACTGGACTGTAATGTGTTAAATATATTTCCCTATGTATTTTAAAAAAGGTTGGCAGATGCTGAAATTTCATCCAGAAGAGTAGCATGAATTTTTGACTTAGAAAAGAAAAATATCTTGGTAGTCAGCTGTACAAAGTTAATAGACCAAATTATAGCCTCATTTAAGCTATTATAAATTCCATAGCCACTGCTAGTGAATTTAAATTTAGACTAAGCTTAATGACAGGAAAATTTGGGTAACACAGAGAGGGGAGATGCAGTTCACATGCTAATCAACAGAGCAGGGAGATTTTGATGACTGTTGGTTGCATGAAGAAGATGATATCTATAAAAGGCTGTGGCCATGGCAGGAGAGGTCATCAACACAAGATGTGTTATGTGCGCACCTCCAACTATTGAAATTTCACCCCAGACTTATGAATTGGGAAGGAACTCTTCATGTGCTCTGGATGTGAAATGTGGAAATCTCTTACTGTCTTCTTCCCAATCTCCTATATTATAATGCCTGTGTTGATATTGCTTATTAGTCAGAATACAGAAAGTTGAGTGTCACCCTATTAGAATATAACGTTTTAAAATCATATCTCAACCTTTTCCCACCAGGTTTATTTATAAAACTTCCACCATTTTTAACAATGGAGAAAAAACTGCTATGAGTGCTTTGAGGTACCTTAAGATAGAGCCAAAAGAGGTGGGTATTGTCACTGCGAAATAATAAGGTCAGCAGCCACAGCTCTGGAGGTAAGTCCAGTTTTAGAACACTTACCTTGTCCTGAAATTTTGGCTGCCCTGCCAGATATTCAGTTTATATAAAACTATATTGCTATTAGCTAGGAAGATCTAATATAAATCTAAATCAAGAAGGAAATTTGTCAAAGATGTGACATTTCATGATCTTGTCAATTTTTTAACAAGCACATTTTAACATTTTAATATTTTCTTTTAAACCAAAACTAATCAGGGAAATAATTGTGGGTTGTTTTGTTTGTTTGTTTTTAAAAATTGTTCAGTTTTCAGTAGTGATACACATTTGCAAACTGTAGCAGTTTTTTTAAAGCTTGATTTTTTTCCTTAAAAACAGCTTCTTGTTTATGAACTTGCTGAGAAAAGAAAGGGATCAGTGTTAGCATAGAGAAAGAACTGTATGGTCACATTTTTCACTAAGTTATCTTACACCCAAAGTATTGACTACCTTTCCACCTAATCTTTACTATAACTTCTATATCAGTTAACAGCTGTTAGATGCTTATGTAGCTGTCTGAACATATCTGACTGTAGCATGAATGGGTTTCTGCACTAAGCATCTCATGACACAGAGTGCATCAAATATATGTTTCTTAGTTCTGTCATTGCTGATTTTAACACCTTCACAGAAAATGGAAAGCACTGAAAATACAGGTAATCTGTGTAGTAGTTCGTATCAGATATGTATAGTCACATCCGAACTAAGGAATGCAAGAGACATAACTCGCAATTCAAAGATCTCATGTAAACTGTAAGGACAGTCATACTCCCTCATGTGGATTTTATTAATTTTCTATAATGCTTTTTGTCAGTTCAACAGACACAATACACAAACACATCAATCTTTTTTTCTGCTCTTTTCAATCAGGTGAGCTCACAGTCTTATTTTCAGATGGAGCAGGTGGGTGTACATACACTGTGTAAACAACACATTCTTGGCAAGGCTGTGTATTGCCATTATCTCTTCTAGACACCAGACAGAGAGAAAAACCAACTCCTGCTTCTCTTAGTGCCAGACACCTGTTCATTTTTCTTCCATTGCATCTGCTTCACCTTCTGCTGCTCTATCAATTGCTCTTGGGCTGAGGAGTAATTCTCTTCAACAGGAACCATTCTGGAGTGTCAGGAATTTCTCTAAGTTTCTGATCAGATGTAGCTGTATCATAGGAAGGATCTTCAGCTAAGGTGTCACCATAAGAAGATGCTCAGGGAGGAAAACCTTGTTGACTTTCTAGAAGTAACACTGTTCATCATTTAGTAAAAAATCAGAACCCTAAGCCATGCCAAGGACTGAGAGTACATTCCAATCATCTCTAAAGCTAAAAAACTGTGAAAAGAACAGCAATTTTCATGGAATATTTAGAACTCTGTGTAGACAAAAACTTCTAATCGGCCAGAAAGGAAAAGACCCACATGACAGCAAATGTAAACAAATCTATCTGCCTTGTCACTTGGCTGTTGATACGGGCAGCACATACACATTAATAGCAGCAAGTTCTGTGGTTTTGAATTGCTATATATTTCCTTTAGTAAAAAGTTATATTTCTAATTTATTAATCCTGTGTCAGAACCCTGAATCTTGTCTTAGGAAAATTCCAAAAATTCTAGGTTTTGAGTAGATAGTGATGTCTTGTTGATGTTATGGTGGTGTTGGGAAAAAGAAGTTAATATTTTGGTTTTGTTCTTTGCAAATATACAGTATAACATAACTATGCATTCACTTGACCTACTAAGGAAAGCATCCCATCAATTTGGCATTTATGCATGCTCTTAAAGTGGTTGCTTAAATTATTTCAAAGAATTTGACTCAAACATGAGTTCAAGAGCTCTGCTTCAGGTTTTCTTATATTTCTTAATATTTCCCAAGCTACACAACATAGGTATAGAGATTATTTTATCAATCACTGATTTTATGATAATCAGTGTTAAGCAATTTCTTATATCTGATAGACAATTACTTCCTGATTTAAGTAAAAAGAACAAATAATTCCTTCCTATAAAACAAGGACTAACCATGTAATTTCTGAGATAGCTACTATTCACAAGATTTATAATGTCTGGTATGTCATTAGGGTTCCTAAAAAAAGAGTAAATGGTGGGGATAAATTTGTCTGTTCTCACTCAAACTATGCTTTATATTAGCCTGAAAGCAATCTAGTGAGTTCAGTTAAATGGCTTGTCAAAAATGGTTGCACCTGTTTAACAAGGATATAAAAAATAAGTTAGTCTACTTTTTCCATTTTGCAACAGAATATAGTTTTATTTCCTTAAAAGCATTCATATTTTGATGCGCTTTAAACTGTTTTAAAATAGTTGTTAACAAATGATTGCATCAGCTCTTTAGGGGAAAGAATTCTCATGCAGTTTGTACTTGATAAAATGGAAATTTTATCATGTTTGTGCTTTTGCAATGCAATTAAATACTCTTTAAAAACTAGCTATTTTTAATTCTCCTTTCTTATGGGTTCTCGTGGTTGTACAGCTGTTAGACTGATAACTTCTTTTTTTAAAGGGCCATTGTGTTGTGTTTTAAATTTTAGAAAAAAAATCTTCCAGCTTATTTTTCTCCTTTAAATTTAACTATAATGAAACCCTCAATAGGAAAAAAAAAGCAACACACATGTCACGGGTTCAGCAGTAGCAGTCATTTTTCTCCTTCTTGGTAGTTGGTGCAGCGCTGTGTTTTTTATTTTGGGCCTGGGAACAGCGCTGATAACACCAGTGTTTTCAGTTACTGCTTGGTAATGTTTTGGTCTGACCAAGGACTTTCTGAGTCTCATGCTCTGCCAGGGAGGAGGAGAAGCCGGGAGGAAGCAGAGGCAGGACACCTGACCCAAACTGACCAAAGAGGTTATTCCATACCACAGCACGTCATGCCTGGGCATGATGGGAAAATGGAGAGGAGAGACCCGGAAGGGTGGTGGTGCAGTGGGGGGTTCACTGTTGGGGGTGCACTGGCTGGGTCGGGCTTGGTGAGCAGTTGTATTCTCTTTCCTTGTATTTCTCTTTTATTATTACTGGTGGTAGCAGCAGTGATTTGTGTTATACCTTAGTTACTAAACTGTTCTTATCTCAACCTGTGGGAGTTGCATTCTTTCGATTCTCCTCGGGACTGGGGAAGAAAGAGAGGTGAGTGAGTGAGTGAGTGAGTGAGTGAGTGAGTGAGTGAGTGAGAAAACTTAGTGGGTGAGGGGCTTAAACCATGACAACACACATTTACACAAACCCAACAAAACCCCCAAACCCTGAAAACAGTATCAGTAAAACCCAAGAATCCTATATAGAGTAACTGGACTCATGCTATCCTGTAGCTTAAGAGTCCCAGATGCTATTGCATCTGGAAGTGTTCACCTAGCTAGGAGAAGCCACTGCAGCTTCAAGACACTGGGCACCATATCCAAAGACACAAGATTCAGTGTTTTCTTCCCTACATCCCTTTGCTTTTCTTCCATCTTTCCAAAGGACCTTCACTCTACAGCCAAGGCAGAAGGAGAAGGGCAAAGC
This sequence comes from Myiopsitta monachus, assembly GCA_017639245.1. NCBI lineage: Eukaryota > Metazoa > Chordata > Aves > Psittaciformes > Psittacidae > Myiopsitta > Myiopsitta monachus. Next base: position 7,469,179 of record CM029919.1, read on the forward strand.
TTACTGCTAGTTGTGAGGTACCATGTACAAGGCCCAGAGTAGGCAGGCAAAGCAGGGCAGGGGACAGATTCAAAAAATAAAGAGAAAATTGAAACTACAGTAATACAGCAAAGAAAAAAAACAACCAACCAAACAAAAAACCAACACCCAAATTCGGCTGTGCCTCATTTTTTCTCATTTGTAAAACAGTCTTTTTCCCTTATGCGCATATACCAAAGAGAAAAAAAAATATCTGAAGGTAAAATGTATACTGCTTGTGAAGCATTAGCTGGATTATGGGTATGAAAGCAATAATAATTAAGTTCATAAAGGTCCAGTGCTTGGCTACTACAATGTTCATGAAGTAAACAAGGCTTACAGGATGGCTATTAATGATGCATGAGGTTTTAAATAAATATTTTAAAGCAAACTGTCTAAATTAAAGTCGTAGAGCAGCCTTAATTCTGACATTTCTAGAATCATGGATTTCTGAATTTTCAAACTTCATTATGTTCCTTTAACGTAAGCTGTAAAATATCTAGAACATATTTCATTAACATTGTTTTATCTAAGTGTTAGAACCACAAGAAAGTAAAAAATCTTAATCGATATGAATAAATAAAGCTTGGCTTTCATCACAGCAATTTCTAATTGCAGAGGAAGTTTAAAATTTGTAACAAAATAAAAAATATATTACCCATAAAAATAAAATATATAATCAAAGCAGAGATTTCATAGAGAGATTCAATCTCAATTATATTCAAAACATGATTAATCAAGGCTGAGCAGCATAACCTATGTTAGTTCTGATTTAAGCCATAAAGTGAAGCAGTTGAACTATATTACTGTTTCTGTGATCTGTGAAATAGATTTTCCCCAGCAAGTAACTTGTATCCAAACACTATCTCTAAATATACTGAAGTAGTGAGACAGACTTCAAGCATCTTTATGAGACAACTAAAGCTGATGGATGCGTTTATAGGTCTTGAAGGTAAAGCCACATTTCTACACTTTCTACTTCATAATTAGTTCATAACTATGAAGAGTATCATTGCTAGAGCTGGTTGACATCACGCAATAGTGACATAATTTTCTTCTCTGATTTGACCAAAGAGAGACAAAAAGGTGAGCATCAAGTCGCTGGAAGTAGCTTTTAAGTGTGTGTTCCACTGAGATACAAAACCATCTCATTCGATGACCCAAATGCCTGGGGACAATCTGAGAACAAATAGAGATAGCAGAAAACCAGCAAAGAAACAGAAGAAATTGAACATCAAATTGCATTTGAAGTTTTATTCTGCTGGCCAATCCTGCATCGGTGGGCTACTTTAAATATATTATGCTTTGCATTTTTAACTTATATTTCTCCATTGTAATGTAATGTTAATTTACATTCATTTTCTTTCCTTTTCATGGACTACAACACAATAAGTCGTGACTGTGAGGACGGAGCTACTCCAATTGTACTCAAAATAAGCAGACTTTCAGATCAAAATGCTTGGTGCTGAAGGCTCAATGTTCCATACTATACATATTTTAAGGGATTCTTCTTCAGGCTACCTCTAGGCTTACCCTGTAAACTGAGTGCTAACTAGCAGTTGCAGTGTTTTCAGTACACTCTGAGAACTTCCCATTTCATTTAGTTTAAAAAGAAATCCACTTCATGTGCTTAGAGACTGCTTATGTATGTGATAAAAAGCACAATGAGCAGAGATGAGTAGGACATCCATTTCAGAAGTACATTCATACTCTGAACTAAAGCACTAACATAGGTGTAACCAGAAGCTATGCAAGCATATTTAGTATGGAACTAAGCCCAAGTAACAGCCTCTTCAATCAGGAAACTTTATTAGTGCAGGTTCTGGCTCAACACTATGTTAATCACTGCTGCCTGGCTTCTGGCCAGCACAAAGTGCAGGCAGAGGTCATTTGCCTCTGCCTACAAAGTACCATATACACATTACCTAAATATGCATTTGCCCTTCATATGGCAAAATTATGTTTATTGCATTACTGAATGAAAATTTTGCTAGAGTTTAATGTTGCCTGGAGGATGACAATTCAATTTTGCAGCAACTGTAGAGGGTTTAAATGTATTTGTTGTTCTGCATTAAAATTGAATTTGTTTAAACATCTGTTTTCAGTTTCAGAAGAGGAGATGAAAGATCCAAATGATACAGATTATTTGAGTGAGTTAAACCAGGAATGAGGATGTCAAAGGTCCCTGTTCTTCTCTATGGAGAGCTGCTTTGCTGATTAGGGAAAGACATTTCTTGAACTTGACCCTTCTATACTTTGACCCCATATGCTAAACAGACAGCAGTTGGCAGGATTTGGCATTTCCCTCCACACCCCAATATTTTGTTAAAAAGTTCTTGGAATGCTAAATAGCTGTGCAAATCATAGCTGATTTAATGAAATTAATTGGTTTAAACTGTCCCAATCACTTTTAAAAGAAGCTGCCTTTAATAAGCAACCTACTGTTTGAATGCACTGCCCAAAACTTATCTTCAAAGAGCTGAGTACAGCACTGCTCTATCTTCATTAAGAGAGAACATATGTTGGCAGCCAGTTTTTTGTAGCTCCCTTGAGTGGTTCTGTAAGTCAGATTTCACTGATAATTGCTTTAATAAAATCTATTTTAACAGAAAGGGCTTGATTTCAGATGTGGGCTACATTTTTCTGTGTTCTGCTTTATGCAGGCAACAATCTGTACAGACAGGCACTCTCTACACTAATGGGACTGCCCTCCTGGTTAAACAGATGCTTAAATGCTTTTCTAGGTCAAGGTCCAAAGCCTAGGTATGCAGCTAAAAGACTTTAAACATGCTTAAATTCTGTATGTGAGAGAAAGAAGGAATGATTACCTGAATTTTCAGAAAATTACCATGATCATACCCTTCAGTGTACATTGACTAAACATGTACCTATAGACAGAATCTATACTTGAACCCTGATGTAACTTCTCACTCCTGTGAGCAGGTGAATCTGTGTATAAACAGATTCGCCATCTGTTTACAGACCAACTCTGTAGCTAAAAAAATTTCAATGAACTCTGACTGAGCTTCTGATATGCCAGTAACACAGGAATCAACTGTCCACAGATATACTGTTTGCCTCTTGCATGCTGAGATACAGTGTGAGAAGACAAAAGGGGTTTAAGTGTCTGTGACTGTTGAACCTGATGAATAAATAAACTTTTAATCTTTCTGTCTGTAATATCTCAAAAAAGCTGCAGACACAGACAGTTATTAAATCTAATATCCAAACATGAGTATAATTTTTGTTTAAGAGAGACAAGGGAGTCTCAATAGCAAGATGAAATCTGTCAACTGGTACCTTTTCTAATGGAATGATCAAAGGTTTCGTTTGCCCTTATTTCTCCCCATCGTGACCTGTGAAAGAGATGACAGCCTTCCCATCATAGCTTGCAGTCAGCAGGTGGAGGAAAACAGTTTCAGTCCTCTGCCTAAACCTTTGACATAACTGGATGCAACAGGGAAACTGGGTGAAGCCAAATGTTCCTAAGACAGTGTACAGAAGGAAAAAGAGAGATATATCACAAGATCCTTACTGAAGTTGGACATTCAGGCCCTAATAACTGCCCTTGTAGAGAGCCTGAGATAAAGAAGTGATCATGGGAGGATGAATCTTGCTGGGAAGAGGAATTAAGATTGCTGCTAAGATGTTGGAACATGTGTTCTCTTTTATTGTGATTCACCATACTGTGGGACCTTTATTGCCTTTTGGTGAGATAATCATAAAGGAACACCCAATGCATCCTCTCTAATCTCCTGTCAATTGGCCTGGGGGAGGAATACACCATGATTTACAATCCACAAAGCACATGGACAGATTAAAGACCTTGATGGAAGGGAATCTTCCTTCCTGACACAAATGAAACAGTATTTTACAATTCTTTTTCATCCAAAGGTGTTTTAAAGCCACATACACTTAAGATAAATGGCTTTGTTCCTGAAGAAAGCCTTCAGATAATTGCTAAAGCTTTATTTTCATAGTTAAAAAGTGTAAATAGCTCATTTATGTTATTGCTTACTTCCCCCTGTCCCATTGTTCACAGATCGCTGCCTTTCCCCTCTTTCTCCTCTCTTCTCTTGTGATTTACTCTCTCCTAGCCAAATAGGGCTAAATAAACCGTTCATGCCAAGGTACCCCTTTGGTGAACATATTGTTGGCCTGTAATCTGTTCAAAAGTGGTGGATTGCTGAGGTCCTTTCAAGCAAGCTGCATGAAAATCTCCACTAATGAGCCTATGCCATTAGTAACAAGAGCCCTAAGGGAGCCATTGTAGTGACTGAACGTATATTATGGATCTCTCTCTGTAATTTAATTCTGGAACTGGGAATCTTAGGTAGCATATGAAGAGCTGAAGAACTGCCCAACCACCCCCGCCTCTCTTGCTCACGCTCACACACAGAAGGAAACCATTGGAGAAATGTCCTTGCAGTACTGAATACATACGCACATTGGCATTTATGAAAACTCATGCTCCCTGTGGGGATGAAGAACGTGGTTTAGAGGAAATTAGAACAGCCTGACACTGGTGCAGTCCCCCACTCTGCAATACAGGTCATGATTGACAGGGTCCTTGTAAACAGAGAATTCAAGAAGGAGGAGGCTGTTAAAATTACATATAGGATGATTGAAATGGCATTTAAAATGCCAATTTAAGCAAGAATGCATTTTCGGAATTATGCACTTCATAATGTGCTTTTGCATTTCTGCTGCATTTCCAAGACATTCATTATAAGCTTCATCCAGTGGCTCATTTAAGGAAATCTGCGAAAGTGGAGTATTTAATATATATAATGGATTTGCATACATAAGAGCAGCCTCTCTACAAAGTACTGGAATGCACAACAAATTTACATTAATATCGGATTAAATCTCTGCAAAATGCTTTTATATGTAAATATAGCTGCCATATAAAGCCAAGTGCATAACTGTAAAACAAAAGAGTAAATGTTATTCCATATACTTATAAAACTAATCTGCATATCTTCTCTATGTTGAAAATGCAGGCTTCCTAAACTATGGAATGATAGTGGAAGCAAATAAAAACTGTAAGAACAAATGAGATTTATTCGAACAAAGTTGTCAGATATTCTTTGTGAGAAAGTTAATCTCTCCTGGACTGGCAACATTTTCTGTTTGTGGTAATTACAATCAGGGCTAATAAAAGCAATTTTGATTTCTGGTAGAGATCAGTTTCCTCACTCATAAGAACAAAAAGAATCCTGTATCCACATCTGCATAGAAGTCCATGAATCAGAAAGAAATTTGCAGGGCATATGTTGCAGCTTTCATAACAGTTATGCTTCAAAAGGTGATTTTTTCAACCCACTCTGCAAGGATTTAGAATTCTAGTGTACCTATCTCATAGCATAGGTTTCTTTTCATTGTTCCCCTGGGCAAGCTTAGGGGATGCAAATAAGAACTATAGAATGTGGAAGCTAACAATTTTGTTTGAAATAACTTACATGTTAGTAGGATTATTTATGTTTAAAGAATTGCACTGAATACCACTTGATACAGTAGCTGCTGGAAGGGTTTTTTTTTTGTTTCAAACCAAATGTTTCGTGCTGGAAGCACACAGCTAAGGAAGTTGTGATACTCAACACCATGAGACTTAAAGGTGTCCCAGTAAAACTTATTTAGCTTGTGTCTTTCCCCTTGCAAAGTTCATATACCCTTTAGTTGTGTGGATGATGTGATCAGTTCAGATTTAGGTGCTTTTTGATAATAAAATTATTTGAAGGAAAGAAAACATGTAAGCTCTGACTGCAAAATTTGAATGTTGCCCAAAAAAAGTTCCCAGAGCCACCATGTAGCTGGCTGGGTTTCACAGCATTTGATCTGGTCCCTCAGTCCCTGTGATGCAATTTGGACTGCAAGATCCTCAAGAGTTTCTTTCCTGACCTTCTCTCTCTTATTCTTGATGTATCTGGCATATTCTGCTGCACAGCTGCCTTTGCTCTGATTCCCCATAGCAAGCTGACACTTGCACAGTGTATAGAAAACAGAGGAAAGGCACTGAAATGCGATGGGCCTGACAGCTTCAGAAGAAACAGCCAAAGAGCATGATTGGAGAGGTTCTTGCCATCTACATCAGGCATGTATTTTGGAAGCAAAGTGAAGGGGCAGACAGAAGCTGTCAGCTTATACACACAGACATTTGAGATTAGTAACTCATTTGCTTGCTGTTTTTAGTTTAAAAGCTCTTTATGTCAGGTTTTGACAGCACTTTTGAAAGTACTTCACAAACCATTTCTGTATTTCAGCCTTTTTATCCTTCTTGCTAGAGTGAATAGGAATATCTGATCCTTAGAAAGTAAACAAAGACACTGAATAAAACAATTCACTTAAGATATGCAAAGAGAGACCTCCCACTAAGACAAGGTTAGTAAAACTCTTGTTGATTGGAAGGATTTTTCACTTTAACATGTGTCTTTTGAATCAGGCCTGCCGTCTGGTATTAAGTCTAATTACTGACAACAGATATAACATCAACTGGCTATGTTATCTATTACCTGGAGAAAAAAAAGATATTTACTTGTTAATATTCCAGGATTCATTAATTTAATCCTATTTCATTATGAACAATATCATTTATGTCTTAACTATAGAACAAGTAACTTATTGCAACATTTAGAATAACATATTAATAATAAATAGAAGATTGCTTTTACTGGATTTTATTATCCTTTCTTTGGTTGTACTGTACACTTCTTCCTAAGGATTTCTACAGGCTACCTTATCAAATAGTTTTTTTTAATATTAACTTTGTGACCAGAGGCTCAGATTAACATAAGTGCTTTCTTGTGATCTCATGATAGATACAGCATGAACACATATGAAAATGTAATTCTCTTCTCATAGGGAATGGTGTATAGACATAAGTAAGTAAGGAACAAGAGAGTAATAATCAGTTACACAGACATTATGTGCATCTTTTTTCAGATAATTTTGTTTTTCAGATCATAAAGTAAATATCAAATCTTTACTCTGCTCTTCTAGACAGTATTTACCATCTTTTTTTTTGTTTTTCATGGCTGCTTTTTTCAGGGATGGATCATCACCTTTCAGAATAATAACAGAACTTTTGCTTTATTTCTAATGACATTTATCCAGTTACAATCTTCTAATGAAAATTCAGTTCTGAGAAAAACAGCATTTGGTAAACTGAGTTAGTCCTACAGACAGCAAATTGGGAAGTGCAGGCATGTTGCAAACCAAGAATTTACGTCTTTTTTTCCAGTTGTTTGGGAGCAGAAGTCCAATTTTTACATTTTGTTGCAGGCAAATGGTGAAAGTTTTATGAAGGCTAGATCATGCACTTTCTGTTAACATTTATCCATGGAAAGAAAATCTGGGACAGTATATATATTAACCAACTCAGAATTGCTCTGAGGCATGGAATAATCACTAAGGGGTGCTAAATTAGGAGAAAGATCTGGAAGTAGTAGTAGTCCTGAAAAACTGCACTGCAGCTGAAGTGCCACATATAACAAGAATGCTGATACAAAAACACAGTAGTAGAAAAAGGAATACATGTAAAAGTTTGGGCAGAATTGTAATCAGGGGGGTGGACTGAGTGTCCATAGAAATTGATCTAAAAAGCCAGTCTCTGGGCATTAAATTGAGAGAGTTGTGCAACTCCATGTACTTAGCAAAACAAGAAACAAGAGTCACCTCAAATCAAGGAAGCTCACGTCAGCTTCTTATATCAAGAATCATAGAAACACAGAATTACAGAATCACAGGATGTTTTGGGTTGGAAGTGACCCTAAGGATCATCTAGTTCCAACCCCCATGCCACAGGCAGGGACATCTTCCAATCTTGCTCAAAGCTTCATTCAACCTGGCCTTGAACACTTCCAGCAATGGGGCATCCACATCTTCTCTGGGCAACCTGTTCCAGTGTCTCACCACAGTCATAGTGAATTTTCCCAATATCTAATCTAAGTCTATTCTCTTTCAGCTTAAAACCAGAAGACCTAAAAAGACATGAAAGCAGCATAAAATCACTTTTGTACTCCGCATTAATTTTTGGGTATTTCCCACTGCAGTACAGTAAGGGGAATTACACTGCAAATGTCATTATTGGGTGATAAACCACTTCAAGTTATGGCACCTCATCACATTACTTTGCTTGTGTTCTTCTCAAGAAAGACTTCTCTCTGTGCTCATTCTTCACTGCATTAAGAAATAAGATAATCTAAAACATCATAAACTGTGTTCCTTTTAGATAATCAAACAAATGCATCAGCTCTTGAATAAATACTACAACTCAATTGACATTTGAAATGTTTGGGCAAAACCTATGAAAGCTCTATCTATTCTATCTCGCTGCTAGTTAAGATAGTAACTGTATATCTGGCCAAGCCCCACAAATTTTCTTGGTGTGCTTTTTAGTCGCATTTTAGTAACTGAGTATACCATTGATTTTCTTGCCTTCTGCTTTGCTCTTATGTAGCTGGTTTCTGAAAACTTTTGAACAGCCTGCTGAATTCTTTTTCCTGCATTCTTTCCATTATGCATCATATGGTGTATCTTTTCTTGATACAACTCTAGTTTTTGCAGTAGGAGAGAGAAATGTTCAATTTTCTGTGTATTTTCTGTAACATGTTAACCCATTTTTAATTCTTTTGTAGGCAAATATACTTTAGAAGAACATAGAAATAACCATATTGATTCAGGCTAAAAGGTAACCTACTATATCCTATATTTGACAGTGGCCGATTGCAAAGGAGCACCATGAGAACAAACTGAACAAATAGTGCTCACAGCTGATCTCAGCTTCCACAAATCAAGGTTTCAGGTAATTTCTGAGGAAAGACACTATTGTATTATAACCCGTTATTTTTTACCTACTACTTTCTGTAACCATTCTCTTAATCCAAGCAAATTTTCTCAATGAGTTTCCCAGTTTAACTAATTTTTTTTTTTAAATTTACTAAGGATTCCACATGATGCCCTTTATTTCTTAAATTGTTCCACTTCTTAACCTTTTTCGTGCTTCTCCCTATATTACAACCTGTTTCATATTCCCCTCAGCAGTCTGTTGTTCAAACTAAAGATTAACCTTAACTTAGTTAAAGTTAAACTAAACTTAACTTAGTTAAGTTAACCTTAACTAAGGTCCGTTAACCTCTTCTCTGATGGAAGGAGATTAAATGAATCCCATCACTTGATTGTATTTGTTGTCTTTCCTTTCACCTTTTGCAATTCTGCTCCTTCTTTGAATTGGGGGAACTGTATTTCTACTGTGTTGAGGATGTTTGAACGCTTATGCTACAGCTATGTTTTCAATTTTGTTCTCTAATCTTTCCCTATTAATCCATAATGTATTCTTCCTTTTTTTTTTTCTTTTTCTTTATCTTTTTTTTTTTTTTTTTTTTTTTTTAACTCCTGATGAAAACTGAGAGGAATAAAAGATATCTTTTTGGTGTGCAAATTCGTAACTGGGAACAGTGCACTGTGTAGACAAAAGTGGATTATTTTCCATGTGCATTCTGCATCACAAATTTACATTGTTTTTAAGAACAATTTTATTGCTTGATATTTTTCTTATTTGAAGTTGTGAGAAGTTAAACCTTCTGTTAATGTTTGAACTTATTGAAAAGCCAGATGGAAGTAAAGGAGGAACAAAGTATTCATTACTTGTACAAGGTTCTTAAATTAATATCTAAAGTAGCAGCCATTAAATATATCTAGACTGATAGAAAATATGAAGTGAAAGAACCCTTTAAATCTGGACCATATCCTGAGTACATTTATATGAATATCTTAAGTAACATCCATACTCATTCAACACAGGATCAAACTTTTTTCTTACACCATTAAATTAGCAGTCCCACCACCAGTATTTCCTGCCTATTTTGTGATTTTTATTGAAGTGCTAGTCAGATATATAGTCTATGACGGCAGCAGGTACTCAACACCCTCGAAAGTCCAGGCCATAACATATGCCTCTTTTCTAAAAGCTGTCAGCATTACTCTTACTTACTTATTGCCCCGCACTTTTTTCTTGAGCTTTTCTGTGCCATGTAGACACAGACCTAAACAGCTCAAGTCTGACATTCATTTGCAGAGTTCAAGGGAAGTCTATCCCATTTTATGCCCAGTGTTTGACTGAGAAATGTAGCTGAAATATTCAAATAAAACACAGAAGTTGTTATTTCCCTATTTTTCCCTGTCTGAAACTATAAATACTAGAAATGTAAAATAAAAAAATAGAGACCCTATTCTTACAAAATATGCCATATAATTGCATTTTCAAAGGCCATATATTGTCTGGATAAGCTTTTTAGAAAATGTTACAAATTTTGACACTGAAAAATTTAAATGCATTATTATATATAAGAAAATGCATTTAGAAATCAAAGCAAATAACAAAATAACTTTCTTAAATTACATGAACACTTTCAAAAGGCTAAGCTGCTATTAAAGCCACAGATTAGTAAATGGGGTTATATGGACCCAGATGATCACAGAAAGATATTCTATCTTCTCAGTTTCATGCATACAGAAATGTAGTAATGTGCAACATGGTGTCCTCCAGAGACATAAGAAAATGAATTCCAATTTTTTCAGGGATACATCTCATATTATTAGACCACTCCAGGCCCTACTTCCAAATAGTCTCTTTGGTTTATACCATCTTGTGTTGTTTGTCTTTGTTTTAAAGGCCATCTGTGAAATAAAATATTAGAACCCATATAAAAGTTACTGAAATCATTTTACATTTGTAAATGTCTTGGAATCAGACCCATATTTTCTAATTAAAAACCCAAATATTCGATCATGACCACAGGGAGCGAAGCTGAGGATGACTCAAGTCATCCTGCAAAGCTGCAGTTCTGCAAGTCCAATTTGACATGCTGGTAAATAGGCCTCCCACAGTAAATACAAAAGGTGATTAAAAAAGTTGCAGTATTTGCAAAGTTAAGCCAGGTATGCAGCATATTTTTGTATACATAAGTAGTAGCTACTGAACTACTACCAGAACTGGCTGCAGTCCAACAATAAAGAAAAAGTTACTGTATTAAGGAACATATGATTTGCACTCCTTTTTAAAAGTTAAATTCTAATTGGTGTCTTTTTGATAAATCACTGCCACTGTTTGATTCCAAATAAAGAAAAACCTTTCTTTCCAAGCAATTTGTTCCTTGCTGCTCAAGCTTCTACACTGCCACATCTTTCCATAGGTTTCTGAATCTCAGAAGAGTTTCTTAATTCACAGCTAAACTTGCCTACATGTCTCTCAGGTGTTGTAGTCATATTTTTCTTCCTTTTAACTGAAGCAGTGTGTAAACAGGAACTCTCACACCCACCAATAAATCTAGCCATAATTACGTTAAAAAACCTGGAACATAACTTCTTGGCTAGGAAGGTTATTCGTTCTTTCCTTTTAATTTTTTATTCTCCCCCTCCTCTTTCTGCTAACTTCTCTCCCTTTGGAAAAATTACTGACAAGAATCTCCAGAAAACATTATGAAGATGAGCAACATGTAATTTCTCCCTCAAAACCCACAGATCTCTCAAAAGGTTTGCAATGAAGTTTAAACCTACTTATGCCTGTGATTAGAAATTAGAGATTAATAAGGATTGGCATGAACATTTCACAAAGAATCTGTAATTATAGCTGCACAAATGAACAGGGGAAAAACACAAAGGAACTATGATGCCACTCAGACATCTCCTTTTTCATAAAATTAATGAAATGTTTCCAATTTCATTTTCTGGGGCTGATCAAGAAAGTATTCTGCTGGAAAGAAACCAAATGATGGCAAATATGCAGGATTTCTAATACAATATTTGCATTTTGACAGTCACACATTCTCCATTCTGATTGTGTGCATTTTCTTTTCTTTTTATATAGTTTCAGTCAAAAGAAGATGTTATTAAACATGAAAAGGCCAAAATGTACGGATAATAGCTACTTCATCAATGCAATTCATTAAGTGAACAGAAGCAACCTTGATAAATCTGTGATAGAGAACAACAGTGTGTATATATGTGACATAACTACTTTTTTATTTTTTGATATATCTTCATATTCAGTGTCCTTCACAAGACTTCCATCAGACTTTAATTCCGCTACAGTTATTTGACCTCATACATTTACCACACAGTATCCAGGCAGTAGTCGTCAATGTGAACACAAATAACCCTTTACATCCCTGTCCTGGGTTCAGCAGTAGCAGTCATTTTTCTTCTTCTTAGTAGCTGGTGCAGTGCTGTGTTTTTGAGTTTTGGCCTGGGAGCAATGCTGATAACACCGATGATTTTAGTTGCTGCTCAGTAAAGTTTAGTCTGGCCAAGGACTTTCTGAGTCTCATGCTCTGCCAGGGAGGAGGAAAAGCCGGGAGGAAGCAGAGAAAGGACACCTGACCCAAACTGACCAAAGAGGTATTCCATACCACAGCACATCATGCCCACTATATGAATTGGGGGCAGTTACCCTGGAAGGGTTAGATCACTGCTTGGTTGCGCTGGGTATCGGTCAGCAGGTGGTGAGTGGTTGCATTCTCTTCCCTTATTATTTCCCTTATCATTATTATTATTTGTAGTAGCAGTATTGGTTTGTGTTATACCTTAGTTACTGGACTGTTCTTATCTCAACCCGTGGGAGTTACATTCTTTTGATTCTCCTCCCCATCCCTCCAGGAATGGGGAAGAGGAAGTGGGGGGAGTGAGCGAACAGCTGTGTGGTTTCTGAGTGACAGGCTGGGCTTAAACCACAACAATCCCTAACCGCTATCAGGCCGTTGACTGCAAGGATAAAATGCCAGTGAGGATTAGTAATGATAAATTGCATTTTACACACACTGATTTCAAAGTGAATAACAAAAAATATGGAAGGAGAAATTAGGAAAAGCTACTTACATTATTTGCTCTAAGCCTCACTGTGTCTAAGCAGGTAAATATAGTTACAGCCTAAGAAGTGCTCTTATGATCAGGCTTCAAGTTCTCAGTTTGAATGACTACAGCTCACTATATCCATGCTATCCTCTGGAGCAGAAATCAGTGTAAACCACTGAGTCCTGTGCCTGGGTTTTCTGACCTGGAGAGACAGATAGCTTACATCAGTTTAGATCCAACATGACAGCTAATGTGTAGACTTGCCTGAAGAGTGATCTCAATGTAGTCAACTGAATACTGCCAATATAGCCTTATGTTAAAGCCGATCTAAGCCTGTTTCAGACCAAAAAGAATACCAAAATCCAACACAAAAAAAAAAACAACTAAAATCCACAAAAACCCAAAACCTAATAATTCTGGAAATAATCGCTTTCAGACATTGGAAGCTTTCACATTCATATGATTTTTTTAAATCACAAGCCAGAGGATACTCTGTTACTCCAAATATACTGTTACAGAAAGAATTCAGGGACCTCATCTAAAACATAGGGGGATTCAAACAAAGTTAATGAAATTGATCAAGATTGTTTATAGTTTTGTATATATGACAATTCCTATAGAAACTATAAACATAAATTATATAATATTTAATGAAAGATCTCTTTTCCTTCCGAAAATTATTGTTTAGAAAAGTACAGGTACACTCAATCAATGCTTGAGAGCATGTCTGCTTGATGTTCTATATTGCAAGGAATGAGAATTACATCACTGATGGCAGCATGTATTCAAACAAGTTCACACAGAAGACAGACAATTACATGCACTTTAAGAAGCCTCAGCATTACATCTAGAGTAGTTTATGTGACATTATCTTTATTTTTACCGATTAAATGAAAATAACTATAATTTACAATACTGACATTCATATAGTCGATTTTGTATGCACTACATAATAACTGCCTTTAAAAAATAATATGATCTTCTTTAATACCTTTTAAAAACTACCATTTTCAGATTTTGTTTTGTTTTGTTAGCCCATTTTTATGCATACCTAAAAAAAATCGTGGTTGGAAAATACAATGTGAAATCACTGGAATATCTGAGTAGTGATAAAAATCTACTGCTGGATACCCAACCATCTAATACTACTTACTACAAGCCACTGAAATTAATAACATAATGACTTACAGTTCCTAAAATATTGATACTGTTAAGAGACAAATTACTGCCAAAAGAAAAGTGATTTGTTTTACAAACATAACTTGTGTAATAGTTTATTTATTAGGTAAGGCAAAAACGTACTCAGTGCCAAAAGACTGACACTTTAATATATTTTCTCCCTCAGGACAATTGCGAATGTATTTATTTTCAGCTATGTCTACTTGTCTTTTTCAAAATAACAGCACCGCTTTTATTACTTTTTATACTTCCAGAGGGAATTGCTTCTTATTTTGATTGTATGTATTTCTTAAGCCATTTTTTTATGGTCATGACAATTATCTTCTTGATAGCAAAGCATGATCTTTAACAAAAGTTACACAGGCAGCCTTCTTGGCTGCGTTATGTCCTTCCTTCCTTCCTTCCTTCCTTCCTTCCTTCCTTCCTCCCTTCCTCCCTTCCTCCCTTCCTCCCTTCCTCCCTTCCTCCCTTCCTCCCTTCCTTCCTTCCTTCCTTCCTTCCTTCCTCTATTATACCTATATTAATTCTATAATTAATTCTATAATTCTATATTTATAATTAATCATATATTTATTATTAATTATATTAATAATTATATAATGCTATCTAATTTTAATCTGACTTATTTCATGCCATATGGATACACACGTTAAATAAAAAAAAAAAAAAAACAAACAAAACAAACCAATCCAAAATGACAGAAAAACGATAAAAACAAACAGAGTAGGATATTTGATCCATAAAAAGGATAATCTGTCAGAACTTGTCAATATTCACTTAAGAAATCCTGTAGCACGGCATGTCAGAAACTCATTAAAACGAACAAGTCTCTGCGTAGGCTTGCCAGTCCATCCATGCACTCCGGGCTGCACGATCGATAAGTAATGAATGCTAATAAAGTGACACTATCAGCAAGGGAAGTATTTGTACTAATGAAGAGCAGAGGGGACTTAGCAAAGGAAATACTCATACTGTTACTGCATGTTAGATTAAAATTCTTAAAGGAACTGAATCTGGGTCTGGACTGTTGCTGTTTGGGGAGTATTAGATATAAGAGCCCAAGAAAAATTTAGTAAGTGCTAAAGAAGAAACTTAACCGCATATGCACCCTATTGAGTTTATTCCTGTGCTAACTCATTCAGAGATATTTTTGCTATTAACAGCTTTTCTTATTTTCTTGAAATAGAACCCTTTTTTCTTAGCACTAGCTGGGGTCTTTTTTCTGGCATAAATTCTGATTAGTCTTGAGACTATCCACACATACAATAAAAAGGGCTGACCCTATACAGAAAACATAATGACCTTAACAAATTGAACCCAATGAAATTGCTTCAGCAGCGTGTGTGGGCAATCATCTATAACCAAAAGACTGTTACCTAGAAAGTAGTTTAACCTATTTTACTCACTTGTGGTTGCTATATATTTACTCTATCAATGCTCCTTTACTATAAAATGGTGGTGAATAGCATCATTTTAGAGCTGAGCACCTGCTTTGTGATGAAGTTTAAGAGGATATCCAAAGTATGTATCTCTACTTTCACACTGTAATGCTTATGAAAAAAGTAAATGAGAATCCTTAAATCCCTATATGCTTAATGAATACACCTATTGACTTGAATGGACATCTGGGCTCGTGGCTCACTCCCAGGCTTGGGCTTGTACTTTGTTCCTCAGCTTATCTGCATTTCTTTTCAGTGGAACCTGACTAAAGGGTTTCTATTTGTATGTTCTGCTGCTTTAAGGCTGCATCCCCGTATTTCAACATCCATAAAAAAAGACTTCATGTTCACAGATTGGAGATGACTTTCATCTAGAGTAAACTAATCTGTAGAAAACATTCTGGAGGATTTACCAGAAACATTCAGTGACTTTTTCAGGCAGAACTGGCATATCTTTGTGGTGATTTATTTTAATTCAGTCGTGGATATTTGCCTTCATTCTTAGCAGAATCTCAGTTGTTTTTCGGGTTTTGCTTGTTTGCTTTTGTTGTTGATGTTTATTCTTGATATTAGCAGGTGATGGGGCCTGGTCAAAAAGCTAGAATCATATGAAAGATTTTCAAGGTGAATACCAAAGTTAGCAGAGTTCTTGGAATTTAAGTTTATGCAACTCTTATGCTCAATGCATTGCTGTTCAAGGTGGCATACTATTTTGCACCCACTAAGAAAACGACCTTGCTTAGCAATCTCCACAATTATCTTGGTCTTTTAAAACTTGCTTTCTGTGCGTGCTTAAAACTGTGAACTCAGAGAAGAATTGACATCAGTTCCAAAAATCCTATTTTTTTCCATGGGAAATCTTGTAGAAAGTTCTCATGTTCAAACTGGGTAAAAGCACTGTCATTCAAGTAACAGACAGTACATTTCTTATAGTGGAAAATACTTTGGGTGCCTATTGCCTTGGGAAACAAGCACAGAAGTCACAACTGAGAATCAGACAATACTGCTGTGAAGAATATGTTTTGTACTTCCCTTTTTTCTTTCTCAAAGCTACTAGAGAGATGAAGTTTTTGGCAAATAATGAATGTCAATCTTAACAAGAGTTTTGAGATTTTACTGCAGGCCTCTGTTACACCAGTAAAGATGTGAAGTACCGCAGTTAACAATCAAGTTTTCCATTAGTCCCTCAAAACAATGCTAGAGTAGACAAAGAAAAATAATTGTTAACAAAAGAAAAAGGGTGTTTTAAAAGATAGGTGCTAGAAAATAGATAAGTTCATTGCTAGCAAATATTAGTGCTTTCTTTTTGTGTTTTCTAAGGTGCAGTACCTTCAATTGATCATTCACTGATTTCTTTACAGACTTTGTAGAAATAGGAGGATCCGAAATCAGAGGATACCTGAAACTGCTGTATGGCCCACATCTGTAAAGCTGTATTAAGGAACATTAAAGGTAAACATGGTATATGCCTCTGTATTTTCAATAAGAACTGCTTATGTCAACACAATGTGCTGTGTACTGCAACTTAAAGAATGCAAGACTGAGTTACAGTAGTTGCTTCTGATTTTATGTTTTCTGATATCAGAGAAAGAATATGGGTTTTTTTTGCTTAAATTAGCCAAAGAGGAATATTAGCTAGTAAGTAGTGCCTCTGATTTGTCTACATTGAACTTTGCTCTCTAACAGTGAGTTACTCAAATTAGCTGTGTTATATATGCCTCAGTTAAATCCTGGCTTTGTATAATAGCCTACAGAGACCTTTACACCGCTTAGTTTACTGAACTTCACCACATTGTATGTCTTGAGTCAAGCAACATAGTAGACAAAGATTTATGACTGATTGTCTGTGAAGCGTTCAGCAAGATTTTTGTAGTGAAAAAAAAGCCCTTTTGCTCTGAGTGACATAAAAAAAAAAAGTATTACAATCTGAATGGGTAGATATTGTTTTAGCAGTTTAACAATAATAATTAGATGTAGTGGTATATTTATTTATCTATACAAACTTGCAATGCACTCTTCAAATGTGAATTGTGCGGCTCATTAGTTTGCTTTGTATTTGCTCTTTCTGACAACTGCAGATGTTTTGTTATTTTCTAATTGTGACTGTATAAATTTGCAAACATAAAACCTACTCAGTTTTTGACAACTGTTTGTAAGTTCGTAAATGTACAGACTTCTAGCTGTGCAGTTCATTTTTTCACAGCTTAAGTAATTCTGTGCTATTTGCTTCTGTGTGTTTGACCCTCAGGGAAACCTGCATTAAATCACTGACTTCCACAGAAAATTACCTGGGATGGTAAGAGTTGAGGGTTGTGCTTGTAGGTAAGGTTGTGAAAATATTCCTGTTGCTTTGGTGTGCCCTGACAAATCTCATTTAAGATGCAACAAAAATCTGTGGCTCCTGGAGTGGCTATTGTAGGCCTGGAGAACAAGTGTAATCTTTCTTATAACACTCTGTTGGGCACACTTAAATCTGGTATGCATCTGTCAGTCACAGTGGTGCATTTTGCTACATTGATATACTCCCAACGGGACATAATTTTTATTGGCAACTAATCTTAAACTCACGCAAAACAGTGATGAGCAGAAATTTATTACCCATCCATTCATTACCTATCCCTGTCTTGTTAGTGATAGTGGCATGCAGTTAAAAGCCTTTTTTATCTTAATTTTTTATCCCAGGTATAATACATTTTATTACAGTTTAAGGATATGTTAATTATATTTATTTTGTTACTTCTGGAGATATTGCTTCATATTATTAAGAAATTGTTTTATAGTAACATCATATGCTCTATTAATTCAACTCAGAATTGATTTTTAAAAATAGACCTTACTCCTCAACCTGCTGCTTTTACCTGTGTATGTTGTTAGATGATGCTTATCTGATGTATATCAAAGTTTTTACACCAAATATGGACTTTGTAGCTAAGAAATGAAGGGGGAAAAAAAATAAAAAGAAATGCAACTCCAAAATAAAATTCTTTCTTCAGTTAAACTGTGACCTCTGCAGACTTAAAATAGGAAGACCTTTGAGCCTGATTTTGACCCTGACTTGGGCCTTGTTCAGCATTCAGATGTAACTTCATAACATTAATTTGAAAAAGCCATTTGGAGTCAAATTCATATGTATGTACTCCAGAAATGGTTTTTTTTTCCAGAATTGTATGCAGGCCTCACTCACAAAGAGGGCCACACACAAAAGAGCACTGATTAAAAACATTAAAGATGTAGAAGTATCTTGTGAGAGAATTGAATATTTCACATAAAGAAAGACAGAGCTTGTTGAAATACTAAGTTCTTTTGTATCTTTGCTCATTCATGTGGCATAAAATTAAGAACAAAAGGGACTTCTTGATTAATGACCTCTGCTAATCATTCCAGTAGAATACACAGAGACATTTCTTACTTGATTCCACTACCAAATTAAGTTTGCGTTAATCATAAATGTCACTTGCACAGAAATCACACATAAATATTCAGAGCTATCTATATTTTATAAGTTAGAATGTTTGGCAGGCAGAGTGGGTTTAAACAAGCAATTAGTGAATAAGTTATTAAACATTTTAAACAAATGTGATGCATGAAACCCAAATTAGAGGAGTTCAAAGAAATTTCGCAGAGTCTTGATTACACAGGTGCCTGAGCTGGAGGCAGATTTGCCATGTATAAGAAAAAAAAGAAAAGGAATATGCATTAGAGCCTAACATGCCACAGAACTTTCTTTCCTTACTTTTCTTTTAATCCTTTTGATAAAGATTTTTGAAAACTTCCCTTGGCAAATCCCACAAAAGCAATTTCTGAGAGCCTTTTACTTAGACCTGAATTTGTATTAGCCTTACTTATGCCTTCTCTGCTTTGCACTGCTCTAAGTTACCACTTCTGCATTCCTGTTTATGACCATACAAGTTCATATAAAATTAGTTTAAAACTGTCCAGAGAAAGACTTCTATTGGGATGAATATATATTTTTAATTGCACTTTTCAGCATTCACAGAAAAGATGCTTTCATGTTAATTTATTGAGGCACACTGTAAACACTAGAGGGAGTGATTTTTCATATTCTGATTCCTACAGGTAATGCTTTCTTCTTCCAATAGTGTTATTGTATAATAAGGATTCATGGAAATCTGTTGCTACCTAGTGTGAATAGGAGCTACAAATCTTGATGTTCTCACAGTTATCTGAACAAACTCCAAAGAAATGGACATGCACAAATTGAAAGAGATTGACTCTGGAAGTGTAAAATAAAACCAAGAAGTTGATATGCAAGTACTCAGCCCTGAACACTTTACAGTTTAACTGTCTCAACTTTACAGTTGAGACCAATGCAATAATGTACAACAGGAAGTTCTTCAACTCTGTGTGGACTGAATGATTAGGTACTTAATCTGGAGGTGAAATAGTAATTTCTTTTTAAACCTGAGAGGCTTTGGGTGATGATTGAGGTACTATATATCACTTCTGTCTATTTGTGTACGAAATATGTATATGGAAAAAATTACACTGGATGCTGGATATCAGGGGTTTATTAACTGAAAGAGGATAATAAGGCTTACAAAAAGTGTGGACAGAAGTGCAGTTACTTCTGTTAAGGTAGAGCATCACGTACGGTTAACACTTTTATTCAGTTCTCAATTAATTTCTTTAAAGCTGATATTAAACTCAGCCTGGGGCATTTCCTGGGGATTAATCATTGACTGAGGTTTATAGCCCAAAGCATAGCTTTGAGCTATCAGCTCCTCTCAGGCATTCATTAATCTCCTAGCAGTGCCTCAATGTGTTTTGCTTAATTAACATTGGAATAAATATGGTAGTTTAGAGCTATTTCGGTATCAGAATTGAGTAAAACTTCCTCCTTTCACCTTCTGACTGCTGGGACATTTATGTCTTTCTAAATCTAAGAGTCTACAAGCTGTAACATAGTCTGGGTCTTATATACTGATAAGCGCTTGCTTCATATTTGTATTTCATCAGCACATTTCCCCTTCTAGGCCAAAGGCTGGAGTGAGGCAATTAGGTTCCAAAAGCATATAGAGCCTGGCTAACAAGAAACAAGATTCTGGGATTCAATATCACTGCTCTTATGCTCATTTCTTTAGTATGTGATGAAGAGACCGGTCTTGTTCAACATCTTTGTCAGTGACATGGACAGTGGGATTGAGTGCGCCCTCAGCAAGTTTGCCAATGACACCAAGCTGTGTGGTTCGCTTGACACGCTGGAAAGAAGGAATGCCATCCAGAGGGACCTTGACACATTTGTGAGGTGGGCAGATGCCAATCTGATGAAGTTTAACCATGCCAAGTGCAAAGTCCTACACCTGGGTGGGAGCAATCCCAGGCACAGCCCCAGATTGGGCAGAGGAGAGATTCAGAGTAACCCTGTGGAGAAGGAATTGGGGGTGTTGGTGGATGAAAAACTGAATGTGAGCAGGCAGTGTGCGCTCGCAGCCCAGAAAGCCAACCGTATCCTGGCCTGCGTCAAAAGGAGTGTGACCAGCAGGTTGAGGGAGGTGATTCTGCCCCTTTGCTCTACTCTCCTGAGACCTCACCTGGAGTATTGTGGGCAGTTCTGGTGTCCTCAACATCAAAAGGACATGGAACTGTTGGAACAAGTCCAGAGGAGGGCCATGAGGATGATCAGGGGACTGGAGCACCTCCCATATGAAGATAGGCTGAGAAAGTTGGGGCTGTTCAGCACAAAAAGTATCACACCAAAGTCTGAAATTTTTTGCATGCAGAAACTTGGTTGCTAGAAGAATGTGCAAGTAGTTCATAAAATTATCGGTACATTTATTTTTATTTTTATAAAAATTATTAATGTGAATTATAAAAATAGGAATACAAAGACAAGGGTATAGTCTCAAATATTTATGAATATCTAAGGGTATATTCTGGAAGTTTTATGTTTTACCAGAACCGTACCTGACTAACATAGCTGTGCAAAAAAAAAATGTTCAAAATAATAGCTTAACAATAGATTGCACTCAGAATATTGTATATCAGTGCTTTAGTGAACAAGTAGCTGCATTTGTGCTGTCTGATACATTGAAATTATTAGTTTGAAACAATAAAAATTTTTCTTTTTGACTGAAGTAATATTTAGTTATAGTTCTGATGCATTGAAAGTTATATTGAGAGCAAAGAGAGAGATTCTGAAAAACATGCCTTGGCTTAGATGAATATTATAAGTGAATTCTGAGAAACATTTACCTTGGCTTTTAATAGAATTATTATATTCAAGGTTAAAGATGAAGAAGATTGCATTTTTGACAAATTTCAGAGCCAAATAATGTACACTACCAGATTGCAGCTGAAAGCAAGATCCCTACCATTCCCAGTCAAGGTAGATTTGATTACAGCCTAGTCTCCACGCAGGTCTCTGACAAAACCTCCTGTAGATGCATGTACGCATATTTTACAGATTAAAGAGCAAAACAAAGGAAAGCAAGCAGGACAGTGGATGCATAATCCTGAAAACAAATCAATATGACACAGAAGCAATGAAGTGCAGTTTTTCCTCACTTCTTAAACTGATGATCTTCATTGTTCTGCAATAGTTTTTGCAATACATTCTATGGATAACACACAAATCTTGTGGAGATAATCTGGATAGAGTTATAACTAAACTTTTCTGGCCTTCAGGCACCTTAGTCTTGTCAGTCTCCGGCTGTTTGCTATCAATGTTCAATCTGCATTACTTCTGTAGCCCACAAGAACATTTTAGTATTCAATACTGTGCCTTTTTATACCATCTTCAAAGCTTTTTCATTTCATTTATGTAGCTAGTCTGTACTGCAAGTGGTTGATAGCACAACTTTCCTTGTCTCAGATGGTTTTTTTCATGTATAATAAAGCTTCATCCACAAGCAACTCTGTAGCTATTTTCTGTTAATATTTCCATATTAAACTCCTATACTCAGTTTTTAAGAACACAGCTATAAAAATCTCAGGGTTGAAAGATGACATTGAAGATGAGTCAATAGGAAAGAAATGGACATTAGTTTCTCTAAAAATACATTGTAAACAGAGCCACTCTACAGGTTGATATTAGTTTTCTGAATGCCCTTTTTGCTGAAGTGCATCTGGGACAGTTTATATCCAAATTCTCCCTTGAGCATTTTACAGAACTTCTAAGTTATATTTAATGTTGTTAGAAGACATTATGCATAGAATTTGTTTCCTAAGTGGAATGAAAAATGGTCAGTCATCAAATGATAAATACGTCATTTAGAATATTATCCTTGGCAGCTTTATATATAGATTAAATCTTAGAATTTGGTGGTTTGTTTGTATATAGCACACATATACGTGCAAAGACGGTGGTTCCTTAAAGAGTTAGCATTTATGAAAGATAGCTGTGTCACTGTAGCTCAGTAAAATGAACTTTTTTAAATAGAGGAAAGTATTGTGGCATCTCAGAATTCATAGTGATAACACTGAATTTTCGATGGAGAAACTCTAGTGATGCTGCAAAAAGTCTGCTGAGGACAAACAAGGTAAACAAGATGGAAATAAAAAGAGAGCTAAACTTTTTTCTGGTTAATCCAGCCTAAATTACTAGTTGAGGAATGAGAGTTTCAGGGAGACACTGAAAAATGTATTCCACCTTCTTCTTATCTCCGATTATGCATTTAGGTTTGCATCCGCTGTTGCAATTTGTGAGAATAAATAATGCTTTATAGTTTAATGCCTTAATTAAAATAGGAATGCAAACACTAATCAAATGTCAGATTGAAAAGTTATAGGCTTCAAACTAAATAAAAAGATAGATAAATACATAATGTTACTTTATGTTACTCTTGAAAACTATAAGGCACTGAAATAGCTTCTTTCCATCTACTCTTTTTCTTCTTTGTCAGAAAGGTGTTTTGAAGTTAGATTTTTTTTTCAGGTTATCCAAGAAATGAGTTTCCAGGCTCATTTTAGGGCATGAATCTAAATGAGTGCTCCAAGAGGCAAGGTTGAACAGAGTCTTGAGCAACCTGGTCTAGTGGGAGGTGTCCCTGCCTGTAGCAGGGGGATTGAAACTAGATGATCTTAAGGCACAAGCCATCACAAACCATTCTAATATTCTATGATTCTAAGAGATTTCATTTTAGTGCTCAATAATTTTACTTCATTCTAAACTGTTAGGTGAAGACCTGACACAAAGTAGAAAAGTGAAACAACCATTGAATAGCACTGTTTTCAGCCCCAAAAGAACTTATAGTTAATATGGTGGTGGTTTGGTGTTTATTTTTAAGGACTTCATAGAAAAGACTTAGAGAAACAGGTGTTCCTCTCAAACTACGACTAAAGACTTCAAACTTCAATTCGTGGACAACTTCTCCCATTTTTGCATATTCTTTATTCTCAACGGTCAAACAGTGAAGGTTTGACTGGATTCCAGTAAAGTTACCTTTGATAAAAGTTGGCTAATGATCTAACTAACACATTCTCTTCAGCAGTATATTTGTTTCCTGGTGGTTACTTCAGTAACTACTCAAAGTCATCTCAGCAACTTTAATCTGCAGATGATTAGGAAGTTTATATGAATAAACACTTGGTCTTAATGTTGGGTTTTTTTAGACTATCACAAACTGCTTTAATATTTTACCTAAGTCATTTCAAGTCATAGCAGGCAGATAAAACTGAGAATCAAATGAAATCTTTGCAAGCCTTCTTTCAGAAACCAGGTCAGTCCTATTTTTGCATTAAAAGCTAAGGTGTTTCAGAGTCTTATATATGAAAGAGCAGCTTTTGCATAATATTTACTTGAAACCAGTATTGTTGATACGTGAAATGAAGAGCTGTATTTTTCCAATTTTACCTATAAGACAAATTCTAGAGGTGCAGCCTGATGGATTATGGCTTACGGATTATGCCACTATTTATTTCACTTCATTTTGTTAAACATTAGGTCATAAAACAAAGCAAAGTTTAGTAAGGTAAATTATTGACAGGTTTCCAAAAAGCTACAGAAAAAAAAATAAAGAACCTAATCATTATTCTGTGTTGCAAATGAAGTATCACCTGATCTTTACCAAACATAAACTCAGTGAAAAAACAAATGCAGCAAGTGAATTATCAGTTTACAAGGTATCAGTCGATCTACTTAAGATAGATTGGGACAGAGAATTACTAAGAACAAAATTTCAAATTAAGTTTTGATAACTCCAAAAGTTTTTATATAGGGTCAGTATACTGCTGCAGAGTTAGAGGAGGAGAAATTATTTCCTTCTGTTGAATGAATTCTCCCAAAACTAAGTCAGAATTGTAGGTCAGGTTCTAAAATGAGGAGAGAGACCATTACAAAGTTGCTGGTGTTTCTTAAGCATATTTCTTATAAATGGCTAAGACTGAAAGAAAGAAAATTAAGCACTCTTATTCTATTAGTTTTCTCCAATCCATTTCTGGTAAAGAAACTATTCCTTTAATGCTGAGGGGGAGGATGGGGATGGACAGGGGGAGAGTATCTATTCCATAAAACACATAAAAATTGGAATAACCAGCCATTAAAAAGAGAATTAGTTTATTCTGCAAATGTCAGAGCAGTAAACTTTGACATTAGTGAATTAATATTTCCACCCATATGTTTCTTTCCCACAACATTCTGGTATGCTGGCATTCACAGACTCTTGTTTATGATGTGATCACAGACTCTCAGTGAATTTGCTTCCTTCAAAGTGTCACTGCCTGGATTTATTCCAGATTCAGCAGAAAAGCAGACCTTACAGGGACCCTGAGTAGGGCAGCAGCTGAGTGTCAAACCTTTGCCCAAAGGATACTCAAATATGGTTTTGATCCAATTCGGCACAAACTTGGAAGAAATTGGACATGTCGTTGATATAGTGGGTTTCCTGTGATCCACCATGTGATTCTCCTTCATGTTGTTTCCTGAATCTTTGATGTAAACAACAGAGGGCCAGCTTCAATCTGTGATTTTGCAGATAAACTTTGAAACTGCATTTCCCGTGTCAAAATGAAGCCACATAGCATGAAAAATGGGTTCAGTTCACATTCACCTTTTTATTTTGAGAAACGGAAATGTTTCATTTATGCAAATAGCAACTTGGGCTGCTCCCTCGTGCTCTTGAATGCATTTGCGTGGAAATTTTTTTCAGTTACTGATAAAATGTGTTTGAAACAAGGGGGAGTCAAAGAATCACATCTAAAAGGGCACAATAGTGCTAACAGCCTATCAGGAGCTTAACTACATGACAGCTCTGAAAGCAAACACGAAGCTGCCAATATTATCTGGGGAGTGAGCCAAGAAGACAGATGCTACCAAAAAAATATATCCTGTGCTGTTTGGCATTTTAGAGTCTCATGGGTGCCATTGAAAGACAAAGAGATCCAGTATATGTTACAGAACAATATGCTAGGCCTCAAGCACCTCTACTGTTGTTCAGGACAATTTCATGCTTTGTAGCTGTGTCAAAAAAAAAAAAAAAAAAAAAAAGAAAGAAAAGGAAAAGGACATGAAAAATAAAAGCAGTTTTCCAAGTCATCTTCCTTTTTATATTAAATTTGGGAATCAGAGAAATTAAAGTGTAGCTCAGTATCCTGGGGTGGGAGATGAGATAAACAAAAAGCAGAATTTCATTAGATCTAACTTCCAATATTAATTTTTGAAGGAGCTTACAGCTGTCTGAATCAGGTAGATTTAAAAATCAGAGAACTGCTTAGCAAAGGGTCCTGCAAAGAAAACCAAATCTAATCAGTATTATTTACCTTTTATTTATTTTTGAGATATAAGACCAGGAATAGATATTCTTTTAATTAAGGAAGATTGATCTTGATTTGTGCTATTTATCTGTTTCTTCAAATTTTGTTCTCCCTTTATTTTAAGGTTTGTTTGGTGTAATGAATTTGTCCTGCTTAATATTAAATTGCATTAACAATTATAGTAGGTAGGCAATTTTCTCATTTCCTCCAGATACTCATTTTCTTAAAATTAGTATCATTGTACTCTTAAAAGAGCTGATGAATTGCAGTTTAGAGGTGAATTCTGTTCAGAAATTAGCAGAAATTACCACAGAAAGGTCTTTAAAAATCCTTTAAATTTAGGGAATAAAAGGATATGTATAGGCAATTATCATAAATATCTGAGATTATTGACAATACGTTGAAAGAACACTTGGGAGTTATGAACCAGCTCAGATTAAACAAGTCAGTTTCTGAGCCCACAAGCCCTCCTTTCCCCTTTTATTTTAAAATATCTTACATCGCTATGCCGCCAGTTGTTGTCTTTTCTTTTGAAGGGGATAATGGGATTTTTCCATTGGTTTTGTGTAAAGATTATTATTATCATAGCTCATGTTCATTTGATTTCATTATTTAAGAATTGCAAAGATAACTTTAATCAGCTTTTAATAATTTCTGTGAAATATTCATTCTTTAAGCAAAGGGAGCTTCTATGAGTTTTAGCTAGATGATAAACTGAATTGACTGGAACCAGAAGCTGGGAACGAGAGGCCAAATACTGCCCTTCCTTGTCATGTGGCACAAAACTTGTTTCCAAAGCCAAATATTCTCTTTTAGCAAACTGCTTTTTCCAGATAACTGCCAGATTCCTTGGAACACCAAAGTTAGAGTTCAGGCCAGATTTCTAACTGCCAAAGTGTAAGACACTGAAAGAAGCAGTGATGTTTTGAAAGAAAAATCTTTACTTTTCAACAAATATTTCCTTCAAATCTCCCCCACCCACATAAGGTTTTCTGTCCCTGTCATCTGAAATGACTGAAAATAATGCTGGATCAAGGAAGGTATGAATCCAGAAACTGAGTTTAAAGGTATCATTAAAAACTGCTACAGAAAACTGTGGTATATCCCACTGTGAATAGTGACTTGCACAAAATATGCTCTGTTACAGTTGAACATCAGCCAGTTACAATTTAAATCTCTTCATTATATTGGCATCTTTCTTTTCCTCATTCCATTCTCTTAACCTTGAAAGAAACGATATGATTTGACATAATTTTTCTGAACTGCACAATTCAGCTATCATGCAAAACCAAGCTCCCAGCATGCATTTTAGTTTAACTTACCAATGCTGTTAAAACATGGAACTGAGGGAAGCAAAGTTAGTGAGGACAGGAAGATTGAGAGGATATGGAATTTTATTGAAGTAAGCAAGTAAATAAATAATTATTTATCTAAGAGTGTAGAATTAATCTAAGGAGATTGTTGCTGTTTAAGAGTTTGGTTTAACAGTGTCTTTAAAGAAGCATTGCTTTCTTGAACTGACTATATATATTCAGAAAACCATGGTATTTTAATATTCTCCAAGATTGAAGAAAACAGACAGGCTTTTTTTCAAGTTTTACAGTGTTAGAAAAGTGTCTATGACCAACATGAGAAATCAGTCTCTTCATGCTTTTCAGTGTTCAAAATATATTCAAATGTAAAAATCCAATAATTTAATTGCAATAACAAACTCACTGATGTGTGTTTATCTTTCTTTTACACACAGGGATTTGCTAAAAATCACCTTATGGAAAAGTAGTTCTATGTGCTAAAATCCAAACTCAATGGAGCACTCCACATAAAAGTTATTAAAATCAAATGGTTCCTCTAAACTTTAAATTCAGACTCAAAGCACCAACTAATCCAAAAGGATATTAAGTGAAATGCCCTTCTGGAAACTGTAAAATTAGTGCACTTAAGGAGAAACTTAAATGATGAACCAAACTAAACCCAATGAAATTCCTTGGAAAATACGTATTTTCACAGCATGTACACATGCATGCGTGACCATATCCAAACAATAAACATGCAGATTAATTACTGCAAAAGAGCAGACTTCTAAAATCATGTGAGCACCTTCTAGCCTCTTTTTTATTGACTTGCTAAATTCAACAACAAATATCACCTTTAAACTTTTTGTTTATTGATATTTTCTTATTGTACAAAAAAAATAAATGTCAAATCTTTAACAGAGCAATCATATTACCAATCCTGATTTATGTTTTCTAAACCCAAGGTCAAGTGTTAGGAAAAATCATCCTGCTTCTGACAACCTTTGTAGATCCCACACTCAATCAAAGGCACTTCAGTAATCTATATGGCATGATGATTAGCCCATAGTTTCTCCATAAAATTTGAGAGCAAATCAAATCTTCACAATGTTCAGTATTGCTGTTGAAGAAAGCTAAACAATAGGTGGATTTTGCTTAATAGAAATAACTCAATACAGATAAGAAAACATGCTGCTATTTTCCAGAGAAGGACTTTGTAGATTTCCTGTCCATTTGCGGACAGCACCCTTCAGTGGTTTCAGTAGCTATGTAAACTAGGCTATGCATGAACAGATTTTGGATTCCTGTAAGTATGTCCAGCCACTGGTGTGTATGGCTTCTAGAGCTATCAGCTACATGTATCCTTCTTCACCTTTGATTCTTCACGTGGTATTTTATTTGGTTTCCTTAGCAAAATCAGATGGTCTGAAGAACAGTATTCCTCCCCATGGAAATCATTACGTCTCTTATTTCCATTGCTCACCCTGGGTGCAACAGCATTATTTTTTGTAACAGTGTTATTATTCAGTATGTGTGGGCACCTCTCAAAAGTCACATTTCATTCTAGCGATACAGAGTAGGATACATATGTATTTTCTCCTCAAATCTCTATATTTAATAAGCTAATCTAATTATTTTGCTCTATTGAGAAAGTATGCCTCCATTCTTCTGTAACAGTTTTTACATTTCATACAATTTTTGCTGTATAAAAATATTGTGCTAGAAATATTGCCAGTGAGTAAAGGAAGTGGGTGAATTTAAAGATGCATACATTGTCTCTTTAAGGAATCTTATTAAATACCAGAGCTTGTAATGTCCTGCAAAGTACATCTAATGCATCCAATAAAATCAGTCCTCTGCAACATGTTGTTGAGTAATTAGTGCTTAAACCAGAACTTTTGCTTCTTATAAGCATCTTGAGGCTCAGATTACATAAGCTAAATTGATTGCTTAAGGAACCACAAATATAATCACAAATTTTATAGTTTTATGCAGAATGTTAGGAAAAAATTGCCTCATTGTCTTCAACGTGAAACAAGATTACTTTTCCTGAAGCTGTGCAGCGGAAGGTACATAAAATCAAGTATGTGAAGTCATTGGTTCCTTAACACCACTGTTCTCAGTAGAGATAATTGCTTCATTCAGTTCATAAATTCTCTTGTTTGCATTTGTAGCTCTCCCACAGAATCTCACTCCTCTGATATAATATTAGGTGTTGGTTCAACTCTGTTATTTCTGATTGAAATATAGTAAGTTGACAGCTGCTAGAGATGTGTCCAGTATCATTATTACTGGCTTTTGCACAGACATCAATAAAGACCCAACAGGATTTCAGTCATTCATTTGCTACGTAATTATACCTTGATACTCTTATAAATGGAATATCCCATGGTTTTCTACCTATATATTTATTTCAAGAGACATATTAATTGTGAGGGAAGCTATTGATAAAAACTGGAAGAGTTGCTCATGTATTAATTGTTTATATTATGGCTGTATTTAAGAAACCCCAACCACATCACTATCCTGAATAGATACAACAGGACAGTGAACAGAAAAAACTTAGAACATGTTACATGCAGAATTATGGTTACCACCCATGCATCTAAAAGGTATTTAATCATAATCTGCTCTAGCAACTATTACTTGTAATCAATCAAATTTATATTTTTTTTTATCTTAAGTGATTAATATTAATTAATACATTGAACTCATTCTTCTTTGGCTTCCTACTAATGAAAATACAAATGCATTATCAGCTACTCAGAATTTTGGAGCCCACCTATAAGCTCAGATATTTCCTTCTACTGCTGTTGCTGTATTTTTCATGCCCATATAAAAATTTTTATACTAGAAATAGATTTATTTGTTTTTATGAAAACTTGTTTTTTTAAAACATTAAAGAAGCTTGACAAAGAAAGACCTTTGCCTTTTTGTGATAAAACTGTCATCAAAATAACAGCTATTAATGATTTTTTTATTTCTCATTTTAATTGAACTTTTTATGGCTTGTACTAACTTCCATATATCAAAACCCCTTATTAATCTATAACAAAGAAACACCTCAGTAACCTCCTATTGTGCTGGGGTTGTATCAGTTACAATAAATTTCACCTTTTGACTGTGTTAGAACATACATGTATCAAATTTTTGACCTTTGAGATCAGTTCACATCAGAACACTTTCATTTGTACCATCTTTGTGTCACAAAGAATTGCTCAGCCTATTTGGCTCATAATAAAATAAAATGGGCATAGTATACCCTCCTTTGATCTTCTTGATTCCTTTCTGGAAAACAATCAAACCAAAAAAAGTAAAAATATTTGGAAACATATATAGAAAACAGTTTGAACTACAAATGATTATTTTTCACATCTCTCTTCTAAATAAATTACAGTTGGGGATCTTTCTCAATGGTAAGCCAGATTCAAAACCTGAAAAAACCTGTTCAGCCAAATTCTGCAATCTAGTGAAACCCCTCTTTTTTTTTTATTTTTTTTTTATTTTTTTGTCACAATAAAGAGTAATGTAAATTAACTTTGTTAATTTATTGTAGCTTGCATGTTTCTTTATATTATTGTACATTCTTACTCTTTTTTTCAGAAGTTACTTATTTTCTTTCACTATAAAATCTATACATTTTCATATTTCTAAATTTTAAACTCTCAGGAATGCTATTATCCCTGCATCACTTTCCATAATTTCATCTGTATTAATTCAATAGAGTTGCTTTTACGTTTATTCATTTCACATTTGATAAATGCAGGTATTCACCCAAACTGCAGGGCTCATCACTCAAAGGCATAGCTTTTGAGAAGGGTTTCATCAAAGTTAAATATCTAGTCCAATGTATCATAAGTGTAGGAATTTGTGATTTTTGTTGTAGGTTTTCTCTTTGCTACTCTGTGACACAGAGTAGCCTGCCCTATGGAAGTACAAGCAGCAGCACTTTCCTAACCAGTCCTATTTCACCAAGCTTGCAATAAGTCATTCAGTTTTTTTCGGGGAATGAGATGTACAAATCTGGCTGCATTTCTGAACAAAACGTTTCCTATATTACTCAAAAGATGAGTCTGCCTTAATCTGAAAAGACTCAAATTTTGAACTCGTGGAATTATTTCCAACAGTTCTAAAAATATTTTTTTCTGTTTATGTTGAATCTATTTACCTACATCAAAGTTTAAACACGATAAGAAAACTTCTACAAAAGCTGAATGAACTATACTAGTTTGGATGAACTCAAAATATAAAAGTTCATTCAAACTGGTTTTGGGTTGGTTTTCCTTTTTTAATTATTTTTTACTATTTTTTTTTTTCCAATTTGTAAAAACAATATTGCTTTGCTTTGTTTTGATTTTCCAATTGTTATGAAACTAAGACCCAATTATTTAACAGCTGTACTACTAGTTTAGTTTGTTTACTGTCTGGAATGAAAATTAAGTTCTGATATAGAGACCTCAGAATATTTTTTAGCTTAGATGATGATCCTTTATCTGGTGGGTATTCATGCAAAATTTCATCACAGCTCACTTTTTTTTGGTTTTGATTAACTTTTTTATTATCAATAACACTAAAGATCCTCCATTCTATATTTATTCATGTTCCTTCACTTTTGACATATATTTTATATTCTTTTTGTCTAGTCCAAATTAGAGTTACTTTATAAATTGAAAAACAAATATCCAAACCAGATTTATTTATTAATTTTTTTAAAGGCAAACAACTAAACCTCAGAATTTTTTATAAATCAAACCATAATAGTGTCTGAGGATCTCAAAGAACCTCTCTCTTGGAAGAGGTAAAGGAGGTTTTATTAAACTCCTCTGAGAAAGGCTGCCGTGCAGTCAAGAAGCAAATGTAGCTCCATTAGTGGCAACTCCTTTTAAAAATTAGTACTGTATCTAAGTGAATATACTCCAGGTTTCCCTTCTATACAGGGCTATCTTTGGAGTAACATATTAACTCAGCAGCATCTTCTACTGAATATATTATTCAAATACATCATCAGCCTGAACAGTGTTTCAAGTGATTCATAAGCCTGGTAAATTATTAGAGTAAGGCACACTGATGTATTATTAAAAGATGGTGCCATATGGGTGAGAAGGTTTCAAAAGCATAGCCAACTGAATAACAGAACAAAGCATAAAGCACAAACAAATTCATACCATGCAGAAAGCAGCTGCCCTCAGCTTGTAAAAGTGTGTGTTGTGGTTTAAGCACAGTCGTAACTCAGAACCACACAGCCACTCTCTCACTCCCATCCCTTCCTCCCCCAGGCTCCTGGAGGGATGGGGAGGTGAATCAAAAGAATGTAACACCCACCGGTTGAGATAAGAACAGTCCAGTAACTAAGGCATAACACAAACCACTGCTGCTACCACCAATAAGAATAATAATGATAAGGGAAGTAATGAGGGAAGAGAATGTAACCGCTCACCACCTGCCGACCGATACCCAGCCCGACCGAGCAGTGATCTAACCCTTCCACGTAACTGCCCCCAGTTTACATAGTGGGCATGACATGCTGTGGTATGGAATACCTTGTTGGCTAGTTTGGGTCAGGTGCCCTGTCTCTGCTTCTTCCCGGCTTTTCCTCCTCCCTGGCAGAGCATGAGACTCAGGAAGTCCTTGGCCAGACCAAAACATTACCAAACAGTAACTGAAAACATTGGTGTTATCAGCGTTGTTCCCAGGCTGAAAGTCAAAAACATAGCACTGCACCAGCTACTAAGAAGGAGAAAAATGACTGCTACTGCTGAACCCAGGACAGAGTGTTAATTCCAAGTGAGATGCAGCAATGATGTAGGCTACTGCTCCTCATCTCTCATGACTCAGTCTGGAAACCACTGGGTAATGAGGACCTGTAAAGGTAATACTTCCAAATGAGACAGATGCACATGAGAAGACTCCCAGGTGGAATAACGGGAAAGAGGATCCTGCCACATATCCTTACTAAAATTTGTATAGGGAGATGTGTATTTACACATCTTAAATACCTACCTGCAACAGAGGAAAGAAGGAATGTGTTTGTGCATGTGAACAGGCATGTGCGTGGGAGTGCATGAAAAGAGTAATAAGGAGCTGGTTTCTGTTGATTTAGATCATATTCTGGGACATTCTTTTAAACTGCAGCAGAATCAGCAGACTAAAACTCCTTTTACCGCTGCTTGTGGTTACATGAATGGGCCAAAGCCTTTCAGTACATAGATAGTGCAACATAAGAGTTTGCAAAAAAAAAAAAAGGAAAATTTGCCTTAAAAACTTGACAGTAGCCAAGAAAACTAGAAGTAACTGTTATAACACATTTTATAGCTATAGTAAATTACTTCCTACCCTACAATAAGCAGAAAATACAGAGCTAGTTCTCTTAAAAATGCTGTCAGGGAAAGAAAAATGAGGAAGCTTTGTACGACTAACACTGACATTTTAGTTCTACTTGAAGGTAGCAGTTTCTGTATATACAGCAATGCCGAATTAGGTGGTTTTAGCATCTCTAAATAAAATACACTATCTAAACAGTATTCTGTGGAAATACATGTTTCTGATATGAGTGGGCCTATTCCCTTCCTAATCCTATAACTTGTATTTCAGATAACCTAGGCGCCTTGAAGTTCGCTTTCAAATAACTTGTTGCAGCTCTAACAATGGTCCTGCGTTGTATAAAGATAGTAGATTATATCAAGCAAACTCTTCAGGCGCACATATATTAAACTTCACAATGAGGTTCCGTGCAATATTTTTGTAGCAGATACAATTAAGTTCAAATGCTTGCAAAACACCGATAGGGTGAGATTTGAAAGTTTATTAGGGGAAAAATTCTAGTTCATCAAAAGATAATCACAAAACATTGAGACATCCAGCTTCAGGGCTCCATATTTGTAACACAGAAACACACCAAAAAGAAAACTAAGAGGTTTCTGTTCTTAGATGTTATAGTTCTGGGAAGAGAAGCTGCCTTTCTAGTTTTGCTTCTATTTGGGAAACAGTTGAATTTTCTGGGATTGATTTTTTTCTAGGTCTGACTTTTTTTTTTTTCCCCTAAAGCTTCCTTGCTCATTCTTCTTGAGGAAGATTTCAGATGCCGACCTTTAGATCCAGAGAATATTTGAGGAGGTGGAGCATAAGAACTAAGAAAAAGATTTAGGTGCCAGGAAATTTATGTACAATAAACTTAACTGAATAATTAAAAGGATTTTTCTGCAATAATTAGATGATGTAGTGTATAAATGTTAGCATCATTGTAACTGGACTGACAGTAACTTTTTCATACTTTTATTAGAATGTTAAAATACTTATTGAACTTACAGCAATTTATTGGATCTGCATATATGAGCTACAGTCCTTTCTACCTATAAGATTCTGAATGCAGTAAAGCACATCAGGGCACAGAGTCTTAAGAAAAGAACCTTTGAAAGTAGCTATAGAGGCAGGCGTGCAGACAGCAGCAGGCACCAATTTACATAACAGATGCGAGAAAATGCTTTTTTTATAGGAGTAAAGGCATATTTACAAGCATTGAAAGTACAGTAAATTGATCCTCGGTGGGATCTCATTTTAGTTTCATTTTTTTCCTCTTTTTGATGTTACATTTTTGAATCCATTAACTAGCGCCATTGTGAATCTCTGTTTCAACAAATTTGCTGTCCAAGCATGTGCATTTTATGTAAAAGGCACTTAAATACATCTTCAACACATCAGAGTCTTTGAGTATGTGCTGAATAGTACATGAATATTCATTTCTGTCTAGGAAATCTTGGAAAGAAATGAAGGAGTCTTACCAAATGTATTGGGTAGGTCAAAACCATGGTTCTAATAAGTTTTGCAGGTAGGTTCTAAGACTGGAAGGAGAAAAGAGTAAAAAACTGCTGGATAATATGGGTTTGAAGCAGATAACATACCACCTGAGCAAATAGTGAATGCAGGTATTTTCCCAGATAATTGAAATTTCCCGTTCAAACTGTGCCAGGCATCTGATTTCTCTGAGACGGACATTTAGTATTTTCTGACATTCAAGATTTCTTTAAGGAAAAAATGTTTTCTTATGGGACCCATTTTCTGAAACCACTCTAGTTTCTTCCTCTGATATTTCTTTTCTCCCAAATATCCTCACAGCTAATTAAAAAATCCATTCATTTAACTTTCTGAGATAAAATCCAAAGCTTTTTAAGTACCCATTACTATAACTAGTGTACTGATTTCAAGTATGTTACTGTATGAAAATGTGGCCCTTATTTAATTATTTCAGCTAGTTAATACAAGAAAAAAATGCGGCTTCCTATTGAACCTTGCACGCGTTACATATGTGACATGTGGAAAGAAAAATCCTGTAGGATATAATTGAATAATATCTATTCTGGCTTCTAAACCTAAAAAATCTCCATTAACAATCTTATTTTGTATTAGAAACAAAAGTGAAATAAATCTCATCCATAATTTTCCAATTTTGTTTGAGTTTATTGGATCAAATTCTATTCACAGCACATCAGGAATCATCTGCGTTTCTGTAAACCTAACAGTTTTATTTGCTTTGAAATAGCAGCACCTTTCAGCACCATTACATTGATAGTGTGTCATTATATAACTAACAATGCCTTAAACTATATTGGTCCCAGACCTAGAATTTGAAATAATTGGGTTTTTCTGGAGCTCCTCACGTTCTGAGTTACAAAACCTGGCTCCTAATAAATACTGATGGTCTTTGAAAAATATGAACATATCATAGAATCACAGAATGTTTAGAGTTGGGAAGGACCTTAAGATCATTTAGTTCCACCCCCCTGCCATGGGCAGCGATATCTCACACTAGACCAAGGGCCTGTCCAACCTGGCCTCGAACACTGCCAGGGATGGAGCATTCACCTCTTCTTTGGGCAACCTGTTCCAGTGCCTCACCACTCTCACTCACAGTAAATAACTTCTTCCTTATACCTAAACTGAACTTCCCCTCTTTAAGTTTGAACCCATTACTGCTTGTTGTATCACTACAGTCCCTCCCCTTCTTCAGGCTAAACAGACCCAACTTTCTCAGCCTGTCATCATACGAGTGGTGCTCAAGCCCCCTGACCACCCTCGCGGCCCTCCTCTGGACTTGTTCCAACAGCTTCATGTCTTTCTTATGTTGAGAACACCAGAACTGGACACAGTACTCCAAATGGGATCTCACAAGAGCAGAGTAGAGGGGCAGGATTACCTCCTTTGACTTGCTGGTCATTCTCCTTTTGATGCAGCCCAGGATACCATTGGCTTTCTTGGCTGCAAGTGCACATTAAAGCTGGCTTATGTTCGGTTTCTCGTCAACCAGCACCTCCAAGTCCTTCTCCGCAGGGCTGCTCTGAATCTCTTCTCTGCCCAACCTGTAGCTGTGCCTGGGATTGCCCCAACCCAGGTGTAAGACCTTGCGTTTATCTTGATTGAACTTCATGAGGTTGGCATTGACCACTTCTCAAGCATGTAAAGGTTAATCTGAATGGCATCTCTTCCCTGAACCACATAACTTAGTATCATCAGCAAACTTGCTGAAGGGACACTCAGTCCCACTGTGCATGTCACCAGCAAAGATATTCAAAAGGAACAGCCCAAACACTGACCCATGAGGGACACCATGTGTTATCGGTCTCCAGCTGGACTTTGAGTCGTTGACCATGACTCTGCATGCAGCCATCCAGAGAATTCCTTTTCCACCTAGTGGTCCATCTATCAAATTGATGTCTCTCCAATTTAGAGGCATAGATGTCATGCAGGACAGTGTCAAACACTTTGCATAAAGACAGGTAGGTGATGTCAATGGCTTTGCCCCTGTCCATCAGTTCTGTTGCCCCATCATAGAAGGCTACCAAATTGGTCAGGCATGATTTGCCCTTAGGGAAGCCATGCTTGCTGTCACCAACCACTTCATTGAATTCCATGTGCATTAGCATGGTTTCCAGGAGAATCTCCTCCATGATCCTGCCAGGCACAGAGGTGAGACTGACTGGTCTGTAGTTCCCTGGGTCTTCCGTATTCCTCTTCCTGAAAACGGGGGTTATATTTCCTTTTATCCAGTCATCAGGAACTTCACCTGACTGCCATGATTTTTCAAATATGATGGACAGTGGCTTAGCAACTTCATTTGCCAGCTCCTTCAGGACCCACAGATGAATTTCATCAGGTCCTATAGACCTGTGTGCATTCAGGTTCCTAAGATGATCTCCAACCTGATCCTCTCCTACAGTGGGCCTAAGGTCTTCCTTCTTACAGTACCTGCATCTGTATTCCAAGACTTGAGCAGTGTGGCTAGTGTTTGCCAGCGAAGACTGAGGCGAAGAAGTCATTGAGAACCTCAGCTTCTCCAAATCCAGGGTGGCCAGTTCCCCTGTTTCCTTCTGGATAGGGTCTACACTATCCCTAGTCTGTCTTTTGTTTGCAGCATGCCTATAGAAGCTCTTCAGGCTATCTTTGACATCCCTGGCCAGACTCAATTCTAACTGGCCCTTAGCTTTCCTGACCTGATCCCTAGCTTCCCAGACAATGTCCCTGTGTTCTTCCCAGGCTACTTGTCTTCACTTCCTACCTTCTATAAGCTTCTTTTTAACATCTATATTTTCTGAACAGTGACTCATCTCTCCATATGTATGTGTTTAAATGTAGTTTTTTTCTTTAACCTGAAGTAAGTTAATTTAGAACTCTAATCCCAACATCTGTCTTGTTCATATATCTTTGACAGACCTAATGGGTACAATTACATACAATAAAAGTATTGTATTTCTACGTTCAGAGTTTTTCTGTCTTCTGCAGATACTTGAAGATAGAGAAGATGATTTCATATTGCTTATGTAAATCTTTAAAGGGGATTTTGAGGTTATCAGTGTATTTTTGTTTTCTTTAGATTAATATTTTTATGTGAAAAATATATTATACCTGTGCACAGGAACTCCAATTTACTGAATAAAGAGGCAAGCGTGTAGAAGGTGAAAAGCAGAGAAAAAAGTAGTTGGAATGAATATGAAAGAAAAGCCTGGAATCAAAATCATAAAGTACAAGGGAGAAAAGGAGTTGTATTAGCAAGTAACAAAAATGGCATGGAAGAATCACTGGATAAGATGTTTAATGGATGGAGGAAAACTATGGTAAGAACTTATCCCTTACTGAGCAAGAGAAACTGAAATGTTTAATGCTTTACTGCTTCATAGTTCCCTGAAATATAGAGAGATCGTTGGTTAATAGCAACAATAGAGACCTGGAAACTTAGCTTAGAATAAATCACAATAAGTTTTATGGCTGCAGATTTCTGAGGTGCTAAGAAATTTATACTGAGCTGTTTAGAATGCTGTCTCAGTCTCTCTCTGGACCTTTACTAATTATTTCATAGAATCATAGAATACCTAAAGTTGAAAGGGACCCATAAAGATTATTGACTCCAACTCCCTACTCTTCGTAGTACCACCAAAAAACAAACCATATGACTAAACATCGTCCAGACACTCCTTGAACTCTGACAGGCTTTGTGCCATGCCCACTTCCCAAGGACACTTGTTCAAGTGACCAACTATCCTCTCAGTGAAGATTTTTTTCCTAGTGTCCTATTTGAACGTTCACTGATGCAGCTTCATTCCATTTCCTCATCCACTATCACGGATCACCAAGGAGAGGAGATCAACACCTCTCCTTTGCTGCATCCCTTGAGAAAGTTGTAGACTTTGTGATGAGGTCATCCCTCAGCCTTCTCCAAGCTGAACAAGCTAAGTGACCTCAGCCATTCTCTGCAGTCGTGCCCTCAAGACCTTTCATCACCTTGGTTGCTCTCGTCTAGATGCACTCTAATTTTGATGCTATTTTTACGTTGAAGCTCCCAAAGCTGCACACTGTACTTGAGGTGGGGCCCTAAAACAGAGCAGTGTAGAGTGGGACAATCATCTCCCTTGACCAAACAAGCTATGCTATGCTTGATGCACTTCAGGACATGGTTGGCCCTTTTGGCTGCCAGGGCACACTGTTGACTCATATTCAGCTTGCCATCAACTCAACTTCTATATCTCTTCCCACAGTGCTCATCTCCAGCCTCTCATCCCCCAATTTGTACACATAACCAGAATTATCCTGTTCTAGGTGGAGATATTTGGCACTTGCTTTTGTTAAATTTCTGAATACTAGTGGCATACAATTAGTATTATAACAACCTGAGGAGCAGTGAAACATTGAGCCCGTTGTTAAAAAGCACAAAAATTGTACCAGAGAATTTTAGACGAAACAGCCTAAGAACAACTGTTTCTAAATAAATGGCTGACTACCTCATGACACAAACTGTTCTTATGAATGTAAGAGAAACAAAGACACAGCTAACAGCTGATGCAGAATGGTCAGGGAGAAGTCATGTTGACTAAATTTGACTAATTTTCATTTCCAGTGAGTAATAAATCATGAAGCAGTAGTTATATTTCTTGATTTTAGTAAGACTTCTCTTTCACTTAGAAGGCACAATTTTCTATGACATTCTTACAGGCAAATTGACAGCCTAGAAAAAGTTTACCTAAATGGTGAAGAAACATGTTAAAAATAGTACTCAGAGAATACAGTGGTTCAATGTCAAAGGTGCATTGGAAGATCACTCAGTAGGTTTCTGCAAGGATATGTCCGAGGTTTAATGTTATTCAACAATTACATCTATAATGTGTGCGCATTACCTTATT
This sequence comes from Myiopsitta monachus, assembly GCA_017639245.1. Taxonomy (NCBI): domain Eukaryota; kingdom Metazoa; phylum Chordata; class Aves; order Psittaciformes; family Psittacidae; genus Myiopsitta; species Myiopsitta monachus. The sequence continues at coordinate 7,509,331 of CM029919.1, forward strand.
ATTATTATTATTATTAGATAATAGACATCAGTAAGATGGGAGGAATAAATACCCTGTTTGAAGACAGGACTGGATTTACAACATTACAAAAAATAATATGAATCTGAGCAAAACAAGTGAAGTATTTTGTCAGGTCAGAATGACCAACAGCAAAATATAACCTGGCTAAACACCTGTAGAGCAGGATCCAAGGAGTGTAAGAAATAACAGCCTGAGCATGACTAAAACTATCTCTCAATGCTTCAAAAGGGCAGATATTATACTGTGATGCATAAAGGTTTCTGTAATTCTTTAAAACCCCACAGTTTACAGGTATAGATGTAGAAGTCCGAGTTCTTAAGCCACCACACTGAAAGCAAAAGCTAAAGGATATTTGCCAGCATACTGTGTATTTTGTGATAATAATATCACACTTACTGCAAATATAGGATACAGCTGATCTGCAGATAAACAATGCAGTGGGTACTGTGTATCTCAGTAGCTGTCAAGTACAAGCTGTACTCATAATTTTATGAATTCTGATGACAGCCTATTCCATAAGACACACAAAGTAATCCTTCAATTGTAAGTAACTACTCAGTTGGACCAGTTCCATTCAAATTCTTGCAGTAAGTCTCATAATCAATTGAAGAGAAGCAAAAGAATTAATGAAGATAGAGCAATATTCAGAATTGCAGAATGCATAGTGTAAAAGGAAAATGTTAAGGACTTAAAGTTTAGTCTAGAGAGGACAATACTGATGGGAGATGGCAGTCTTCAAATAAGTGAAGATGTTTTACAAAGTTGTCTACTATGCATAGAACAAGACTTAATGGGCTTAAATGTTATCAAGGGAGATTTAAGTTATACATTTAAAAAAAATCCTAATGGGAAGGACAGATAAGCAGTAAAATGGGTTGCCTAGGGAGATTTTAGAATCGCTATCGTTAGCCAGATAATTATTGGGAATAATTTAAATATAGTTGATCCTACCCTGCAGCAAGTTAACATATGAAATACTCTCTCCAGGTCCCATCTTATATTTAATATCAGGTCATGCTTTTCTGTACACCCCCACAATATGTACATTGAATATTTTATGTCTGCCATTCCTGAAATTCCATCCTGCTCCCAGCCTTATTTATAATTTTTTCATGGCAACACTTATAAAATTTAAATACGTTGGTAAAAAAGCAAAGTGAGGCAAAAAAGAAAAGGATGGAGAGTAACACAGCCTCTAGAACAGTGAAAAGTGCTTTCACAAGTTATCTCTACCTATCTTTAGCTTCATTTCAGCACGGGTAAATAATTAAGTTATATTATTACTTCCTATAGCCTGCAAAGTGCAAAGAAAGGGTTAATTGCCCTATATGTTTGTTTTCCTTCTTGTCCACAAATGAAATACATCAAAATGCACAGGGAAATGCACATGGTTCGAGCACTGATTTGCTGTTGTACTGTGTTAACTGTTACTGTGCAGGGTGTACTCTTTTCTGCACCTTTAAAAAGACCAATTCTACCTAAAACTTCAGTCAAGAGCTTTAGTGTATGGCATCCTTCATAATTCTCTGAGTTTCTCACATTTTCAGTAGGATATTTCCTAATGTGCTGATGAAACCATGGATGACGGGTTCAAACTTAAACAGGGGAAGTTTAGATTGAATATGAGGAAGAAATTCTTTACTGTAAGGGTGGTGAGGCACTGCAATGGGTTTCCCAGGGAAGCTGTGAATGCTCCGTCGCTGGTGGTGTTTAAGGCCGGGTTGGGCATAGCCTTGGATGGCATGGTTTAGTGTGAGGTGTCTCTGACCTTGACAGGGGGGTTGGAACTAGATGATCTTAAGGTCCTTTCCAACCCTAACTATTCTATGATTCTGTGGTTCTATGATACATTGCATTGTTAATGCCTGAAACTGAACTGCTAAAAGAAATACAAAACCACTTTAAAAATAGCCTTTTAAAAATGATTTTTTAAAATTATCAACATAATTGACATATGCCTTATATTAGCAAAGAGCACCACAGAAGTCATCATCCTTACTTTTCTACACACTGAGATTTCTCCCCCTATCCTTTTCCAAATTAATTCTTTAAAAACATATTTATCCAAAATTTCTGAAAGAGATGAGAAAATTGCTCATTCATTCAAACTATCTCTGTATAGAAGACAGAGTTTGTCCCATACAATAAGGAAAGCATATGTCTTTTAAAACAAAATGCAAAGCAGTATGATAATGAACAGGTTTATAACATTAACTTAACTGTGTATTGCCTTTAAGATACTCTGAAAAGTATTTTGCGTGTACTTATGGCTTTGTTAAGATATATTTGAATAGAATATTTTTGTTTATCCCTTCAGATATTTGGATTAAAAACAATAAGAATTTTTGCCCCAAACTTCAGGAATAAGAAGATTTCACAATATATAAGCATTTTTTAGCATTGTCTGTGCTTTGTACTGGCTAATGATGCTTCCTCTCAAAAGTTCACATCTAGAGATAAAGGTTTGAGGGGTTCTCGTGGGACCTCACTTGGAGTTTTGTGTGCAGTTTTGGTGTCCTCAACATAAAAAGGACATGGAACTGTTGGAACAGGTCCAGAGAGGGCCACGAGGATGGTCAGGGACTGGAGCACCTCCTGCATGAAGACAAGCTGAGAAAGTTGGGGCTGTTCATCCTGGATCCTCAGAGCAGCCTTCCAGTATCTGAAGGGGGCCTATAGGGATGCTGGAGAGGGACTCTTCATGAGATACTGTAGTGATAGGACAAGGGGTAATGGGTTCAAACTTCAACAGGGGAAGTTTAGATTGGATATAAGGAAGAAATTCTTTCCTGTGAGGGTGGTGAGGCACTGGAATGGGTTGCCCATTTGTAAATGCTGTAGATGCTCCATCACTGGCGGTGTTCAAGGCTGGGTTGGACAGAGCCTTGGGTGGCATGGTTTAGTGGGAGGTATCTCTGCCCATGGCAGGGGGGTTGGAATTTAATGTTCTTAAGGTCTTTTGCAACCCTGTGGAATAATTAGGAATTAAACTTATATTTGAAATGCAACATTGTTCACACATAAGAGAAAAACAGGCTTTCAGGGCCTCTCAAAGCAGGATGCAGCCACCCCTGGAGTGTGCACTCCACAGCTGTTCCCATGCATACACAGGCGGATGATGGAGCGGGGTTGAAGACCTCACGGCCATAATTTGTCTTAACATCTACAAGAAACAGGAACCAGGTGGTACAAGAAACTGATAAGCTGCGCACTTGCTACCCTGAGTTGGCGGCCTGTCATCTTTTGACAAAATGCTGTCCTCTGTGTGAACTTTGCTTCATTATAATGTCATTATAATGCATTTACATGCTAAAATACACTTCCATCTCCAATGCAACCCCCCCCAAAAGAAGACCACCCCCTGCTGAGCATGCGCTCAGAATTTTTGGTGTCATATACCTTTAAAAGTGAAGCGAGAGAGGTTTGCACCAATAATAATAAAAGTATGTGTGATTAGAGTCACTCAAACTCCACCTTGAAGGTAAAAAATAGTATAAAATGACCCAGGAGATGGGAAAATATTAGGGAAGATACCATCATGGACGAGTTGAGAAAGGCAACATCAATAGATTCCTGGGACCGGTCGACGGGCTGGACCTTCCCCCCCCCACCCCCCCACCCCCAGGGACTCCTGTGGGTAAGAATTGCACTGTACTCAGTGCTTCCCAGGGAAAACTTAGAATCTCTATTGAGTTACTTTTCACTGTTACCTTTATATTCTATAGCCAGGCTGTGTTAACTATCGAGCACTTGTATCCATGTAACTATTATTCACACATGCTTTTGCAGACAGTATTTATCACTGGCAATCCATAAAACCTGTACCTGTTGCATCAATAAACTGCACTGTTTCTGTAGCCAATCGCAATAAACTGCACTGTTTCGGCAGCCAATCATAATTTTCTCACTGAACACCACCCCATCTCTCAGTGCAGCCCTGAGGGTTCATGAGCACGATTGAACTGGCAGTGTGGTACACTATCAGTGAATCTAGATCAGTAAGGTTCGAAATAGCAAATGTGGCCGGACTGGTAGTTGCATATTGGAGCCATTCTGGGTGCCCCTAATAAAACAAGAGGTTTATTTTCCTCCCTTTAACGCAACAAACCCTAACTATTCTATGATTCCGTGATTCTGTGAATTTGATGAACCTTCTTTTTAGAAGATGCTTTGAAACTTTACAGGAATTTAGGATAATTCTGATAGAATTTGTCCAACAAGGGGAAGGCAAGGTGGGGAAAAGAAAATGTCCCATTTGACCATTTTCTAATATTTCAATTTTAAAATTTAATTTTTTGATGTGTTTTATTTTAAAATTGGCATTTTTTAAATTGAAGAAGGGAAAAAGCTTCCATTAGTACACAGCAAAATCCCAATATATAGAATATAATGGAATACAAATAAGATATAATTATGCTATATGTTTTCCTGAACATTAGTTTCACTCTCTGCTTGAATGATGTAGTTGGGATGAATACAAGAATTTTTAAGAAGGAAAAGGTGAAAAAGTCTGTTACATCAAGTGCTATATACCAAATGAAGCATCACGTTTGCTTCTGCTCTTTTGCTTCTATTGTCATGGAATATTGTGCATAGATAGATGAAATAATAAAGAGGATAAACAGCTTCACTAAAACATAAGAGAGAACACAGGTTAGAGGGAAAGCTGCCTTCAGGGATGTTGACAGAAAGTGAGAGTTTTCTTAAATTGGGGCTCATTAATTATCATAGAAATTATGGTAAACTAAGAGGAACGATTATTGAGACTACGAACATGAACTTATGCAAGTAGGAAATCCTTTTGAATTGTTAAATAATTGAGAGTAAGTATTAACATCTTTTTTAAAAAATATTCTTTTGCAAAATTAAGAATGTTTTAATGTACCTTGTCACTTTGACACGTTTTCTCTCAGGTTATTATCTGGCTTTTGCTTTCTTTTTCCATAACCTCAGTATGATTTTTATTATATTATGACAAATTGTAAGTTGTAATTATATGTAACTTTGTCTAGCAGAGATCTATCTGATTTGTCTGCAAAGTCTCATGAATATCCTTGTTGTTATTGAAAGGATAAACATTCATTATAATAAATAGCTGACAAAAATCAGATCCTGTACTACAGGATATTATAGATGGTTGGGTAGAAAAATGACTGGATGGGCAAAGGCTTATACCTCAAATGACAAAAATAAGGAACCAGGTCCATGAACTTGAAACTAACATCAAATACCAGCACTGAACAGGTAAATATTGCAGGAGAGATTGCTGGATTGAGTTTTGGGGAAGCTGGGAAATACTTGCAGACCTGCATTGACCAGCTGTCCTCTTTCATCACATTTAGTTCCAAGGGACTCTGCTTTCCCAGCTAGTGTATAATTGAATGGGTTCCTATCCCCTTCCGCTGAACATACAAACTCTTTCGAATTATATACAGTTCTATATATAAATAATGCCCGTTTATCTTTCTTTTAATCCCACCTTTGTCTATGTATACTTGAATCAGTAGCATTCTGCTGCACACCTTTCTTGAAAACGATTAAGCTCCAATGACCCATTCCACTTCAAAATGTAATCACCATGGTAGGGAGCATAGAGGTTCTTTGCAGCAGAAAATTATTCTCTCTGGTCTACTTTGGCAGTTCAACCATGTAAGTTCCATGGTCTTAATAAATAAGGATGATTCTGTGGTCAAGAGAGAGACGTTTTTAATTCCTAGCTGTTCCAAGGTCTTGCCATCTTAGGCAAGCTTTTTTCTGTCTTTTTGATATTAGATTTCATAGTAGTTTTCTCAATATGGGGGACAGAGAGGCTAAAAAGATATCATCACTGTTAACTCCATGACTGCTGCTTTGGGGTCTGTGGAGAAGAAAGAATAATTGATATACACTTTTCAAACACTTCTGGACCTATGTGAGCATGTCTTGGGATATGCAATCATATCCTGGTGTAAAACCCCATTATTACGCTTTGTACTTGAAATAAAGGTAATTTAGCAGAGGAATTGTGTTTCTCTAACGGAATGGTTACTCTCACAGGTTATCTGAATTTGTTTCCGAAAATGCATTCCCTTTCATACCTCACTGAATACTGTTTCTTTCTCTGACATGCTTCTGACATTTAAGTATAGATTGTTTTTTAGTAATGTGCCACAAAAGGCTCATTACCACTGGAGAGGGAGAATTTTCATTTTACAGTCCCATATTATAGCATACTTTTCCCATTCCAATCTGTTCATGTAAATCTCCTGATTAATTAATCACTCTGCCAGAGAAAAGTTATTTACTTGATCTGTTGGTTAAGTAATTGTTGCTTCGTTTAATAGTATCCTCTGTTTTCTCTCATAAACAGTATTTCTCATGAAGTCTGAGTTGCTGTTACTTACAGAAGTGCTTCCAGGTGTCTGTGGCAACGTAAGCTCTGTTTATAAAACAGATACTATTTTATATATCACTATGAGAGGGTCTCTTTCAAAGTTAGAAAGAAATTTCTGTACATGTTCTTTTATCCCCTTAGTATTGGTAATTTTCAGATATCACTTTTTAACAATGTAACTGAGTTGGAAAAACTCTTTCCTAACTTGAACTCTCCTAGAAAGAGCAGGCAAATATGCATTTGATCAGCTTGTAGTATTTCTTCAGTCAGGATGGAGTGTGACTGGCAAGGAGAAACTTTATTACCAAGACAACCTGTAAATCATATAAGCTATTAAAGAGCAGTAAGTAGCATGGTACTTGCAGCACAAATCCTGGACTTTCAGGAGAAGTTATATGAAAAATATAACAGTTTTGATAGTGTACTGTGATTGTGTGTCATTCAGAAGTATCATCAAACCTGCCATCAATGAAAGCCTGGAAACAGAGAAGGGCGTAAGAGAGAAAGAGAGAGAAAAAGAGAGAGAAAAAGAAAGAGAGAAAGAAAGAGAGAAAGAAAGAGAGAAGGGAAGGGAAGGGAAGGGAAGGGAAGGGAAGGGAAGGGAAGGGAAGGGAAGGGAAGGGAAGGGAAGGGAAGGGAAGGGAAGGGAAGGGAAGGGAAGGGAAGGGAAGGGAAGGGAAGGGAAGGGAAGGGAAGGGAAGGGAAGGGAAGGGAAGGGAAGGGAAGGGAAGGAAAGGAAAGGAAAGGAAAGGAAAGGAAAGGAAAGGAAAGGAAAGGAAAGGAAAGGAAAGGAAAGGAAAGGAAAGGAAAGGAAAGGAAAGGAAAGGAAAGGAAAGGAAAGGAAGGGAGGAAGGGAGAGAGAAAGAGGAAGGGAGGGAGGGAGGGAGGGAGGGAGGGAGGGAGGGAGGGAGGAAGGAAGGAAGGAAGGAAGGAAGGAAGGAAGGAAGGAAGGAAGGAAGGAAGGAAGGAAGGAAGGAAGGAAGGAAGGAAGGAAGGAAGGAAGGAAGGAAGGAAGGAAGGAAGGAAAAGAAAGAAAACAAAGAAAGGAAGAAAGAAGGAAAAAAGAGAAAGAAAGGAAGAGAGAAAGAGAGGAAGAAATTAGGAGAGGAGAGGAGAGGAGAGGAGAGGAGAGGAGAGGAGAGGAGAGGAGAGGAGAGGAGAGGAGAGGAGAGGAGAGGAGAGGAGAGGAGAGGAGAGGAGAGGAGAGGAGAGGAGAGGAGAGGAGAGGAGAGGAGAGGAGAGGAAAGAAAAAAGAAAAGAAAAGAAAAGAAAAGAAAAGAAAAGAAAAGAAAAGAAAAGAAAAGAAAAGAAAAGAAAAGAAAAGAAAGAAAAGAAAAGAAAAGAAAAGGAAAATGTAAGCTATTAAAGCACTAAGAAGCCCAATGCAAACCCCAAGTAAGTAAACCTTTTCAGAAAGAAATATTCTCTCACACTTTGTTTAGCTTTTTTAGGTGGTGAGATATAATTTATTTTTATAGTAATTCTTTCATTCACTATCCTTACCTATTAAACACTCCCCCAAAGCTTACTTTTCCAGAGGTTTAACAGAATTACTAATGTAAAACTGAATTTCAGAGGTAAGGATTCAGGCTTTGTCAGCTGTTGACTAGAATATGTTAAGTAAAACCTTTTTGCTCTGTTGAGCAAGAATAAAAAAAATTTTGATAGTGAGTTGTATTCTAAAAATACCATATTAAAAGTTAATAACAATTGTTTTCAAAATTAGTCCAAAAGATAATATGCCTATGCAGTGAGCTGAAGATCAGAAAAGCGCTGTGGATTCACTTTATGCAAAATCTAGCAACATACTGTGTTTGCAAATTAATAAATGTTTATCTAAGATGAGATATAGTTACTCTCTTATGTAAGTCAGAATGACAGATTTTTACCAAATGAATCCATTATGGTCATTGAGTGCATAGATAATGAATTTGAATTTGATGATCCCTTACATTAGAAGTATTCCACAGGGAAATATCCAAGTAAAGTCTTGCAGAGATCTTACTCAAAATTCATAACAAATTAAAAAGGACAAGCAGGCTAAGCAGAAAAAATGCATGTTAATTCTTTGTAAGGCAGTGGTAGGTATAACAAAAGGAAGGGAAGAGAAAAGTCTTTTGGGTTATTTGATATATAAACAACAGAACAGGATACCATTTTTTTACCAGAAGCAAGAATGGGAATAAAGGCAGCAGCTGATACCTTTTGATTACAAAATATGAAGAAGTATCAAATAATCTGTGAGCCTCAGTTTCAGTGAAGATTAAATATAAGTGAAAGACCTGTGACCTGCTTCTCAAAGGTCAGAGTTTCATACTGGGAATCCAGTAAGATTATGCAGTAAGGATCTCTATAGCTGCGTTTGTTCAGACTGACTGAGAGAGAGGGAGATGAAGAATTCTATTTCTTCTTTCAGTGCTGCTCTCGGGATTAAAAAGCAGGACTTCCCCTTAAAATGAGGCTATAACAAATCAGTTAGGCCAACCATTCATATCTGTCAGTCCATGATAATAGATTCTCTGAATAAGCAAAGTAACAAACAGCTGTGATAGGTACATTCACGAAAAGACAGAACAGACTAAACACACACTAAATAGATACGACAAAGGAAAAATCCTCTCCAGAAAAAAAGCATAAAATTACATTAATTCTGATATGAGTTAGCACAATCACACAGGATGAGAAAGCCAGAAACTAAGCCATTAAAACCTTCATTCCTGTCACTGCATGAACTTTACAGGATCTAAGTAAAATCTTCCTTCAGTGAGAAGTGCCAATATATCTGTACTGACCAATCTAATTCAGGGCTGAGTGGAAACAATTCTGATAAAATCCTCTACACTCAGAAAATACTAATGACTCAGAAATAAAATATTTTGCTGCAGCATTTTAAATTTAGTGTTTTCAAATTTAAAATTTAGGATCAAAGCATTTTGTTTAGAGAAAAAACCAACATGTTATTACATTATATTACTGTTTCTCAAAATCAGAGTCCAATATTCAAGTTTATAGATATAAGATTTTTTTAACCAACCCAAAATTGTTTAAGATCTTATATTGAGGAATATTTTCAGGTACTACTTTTATTTGGTTTCATAGGAACTTAGGACTTGAAAGGACACCACAAGTAATAGCCAATTCATCATAAATGTAAAAAGCTCATCATTAAATTATAGACATTGTCTGCTTCCATTGCTTCAGGTTCTGGCAGAGTTAGAATGACATTGCTCTGCCTATTATAAACAGAAACTTACTCTTTGGCTAAAATTTTTTCATGATTTCTTTGTATCCAGTTGCTAGTGTACCTTCACTATCCTTCAGACTAGACTGGGGAAAAAAAGGAGTTTGCATGCCTTTCAGAAGATTTGAGAACATGGTTTTTTTAAAAAATAATTGCATTCAGTATTTAAAAAATATTTAAAATAAAGAAGAAATATTCCATAGGTGCAGGTCAATTAGGAAGGGTAAAAGGACTACATGAAGAGAGGAAAGAAAATCTTACGGAAGTTAAGGTGCCCATAATGATTAGCTAGGTAACATCAAATGGCAAAATTAAAACTACTATCAGATGCTTTCCACAATGAAGGTGGTTGGGTTTTTTAAGTTTCAATTACTTTTTTTTTTCTTATTAAAACAAATGATTACAGCTTTAACCATAATTTTCCTTGTGTCTGGAAGCAACAGCCTCATAATTTTCATCATTTTCTGCCTGAGCAGCTCAAACAATGGGAGAACCAACAACACTACTTATCCATTGTAGAAGTCTCAGATGACCATGCTGATGTCTGTGGCATTTCTTGGACTGAAATTCATTACATTGTCACAACATGAGTTCAATAAATCAAAAGAAACTTGTAGACCCCAAAGGGCAGAGGAGATTCTTTTGAATACTGTTCCAGCTGTACTGTATGCATTTGGGCCGCAGGTCAAGTTTTTCCCTCCTACCACTCAAATGGTAAAACTTGAGGTGTCATTTGAAATGAGCAATGAAAAGCTACAAGCTGTGAGAATGTGTAAAGACACCATACACAATACTTAGAGGGCACAGGAAAAAGCACTTTGAGATACTTTAGCTCTGAAAAAGCTCCAGCTGAAAAGGGAGGCAACTTTTTGACTCAATAAATATAATATCCACAAGAGTTCCTAGACCTTACAGCAGATCCAGCTGTTCAAAAGTCTATGGAAAACATTCCCTGGAATGGAATACCTCCTGCAGGAAGACAAGCTCAGAAAGTTGGGGCTGTTTGGCCTAGAGAAGAGAAGGCTGCTTGGAGACTTCATAGCAGCCTTCCAGTATCTGAAGGGGGCCTATAAGGATGCTGGGGAGGGACTATTCTTTAGGGACTGTAGTGATAGGACAAGGTGTAACGGGTTCAGACTTAAAACAGGGGAAGTTTAGATATAAGGAGGAAGTTCTTTACTGTGAGGGTGGTGAGGCACTGGAACAGATTACCTGAAGAAGTTGTGACTGCTCCATCGCTGGCGGTGTTCAAGGCCAGGTTGGACAGAGCCTTAAGCAACGTGGTCCAGTGTGAGGTGTCCCTGCCCATGGCAAGGGGGCTGGAACTAGATGATCTTAAGATCCTTTCCGACCCTAACTATTCTATAAAATCACATCATTTTTCAAGTTTAGCAGTTTATGCCATGCTTCCTATAAGGAGAAGTCAGATCTGTTATGATGCCAAAAATGTCAGATGTATTTATATCTTTGAGAACTAGGATGTGTTTGAACTGAATTTATAGGTTCCACTTTTCATTGCAAATCTCCAGAAATGCTTTATTGAAAACACAATTAAAAGAAATTAAGCAGAGGTAGGCACACCTGGGGCCAAAGTCAAAACATCTTTCTGGAGAAGCTGCATGAAGCTTGTAGAACTTCATCTATTTTGATCATCTTTATTTCAGGAGCAGAAAATTTCTGATTTTGACATAAACCTCTAAAGTTCTCTAATAATGGCTGAACGCACTTGTATATTCCATCAGATTGGCACAGATAAGAATATATAAACTGCAGAGTGCAGTTCATGGGAATTGTACAAAGATGTTGCATATTCAGCCCAGAAAATGGTCTCGGAGGCTTTGGCTGCCTAAGTATTGCAGTCATCATAAATATGCAGAGTGAAATTTTTAGAGACTTAGGACTTAACCACATTTAGACAGATACTTAAGACAACTGGGAGGTTCATCCTTTACAGTCCTATCAATCAAGCATATTCCACAAAAAAAGGTGGTAGAGTTTCCTAAGTATAAACTTGTCAGACTTATTCTGATATAATCTCCCTAGTCCTGTATTTGGAAACAATTGACCCATCATAAAACCTTTAAAAAAAGAAAAAAATAAGCCTGAAGCTAACACCTGCCACAATAAATTTCAACACACATAATCATAACTTGTCAGAGATATAAGCAACCTAATACAAAAGTTTTTAATGGGAAACATCAGTCCATTTTAATTTTATGTGTTACTGTCAGTTCCACTTGTAACTAACAGTATTCTACTCTAGTTTTCAGCTGCATATTCTTATCCCACATTCATCTATAATGATTCATGTAGGAATAAACATAGATCAACATTCCCAAAGTAGAGGATTGATGTATGAAGGCAGAAGTCTCTAATTCCCCTAACTGAAATACCTAATTTTGACAGGCAATGAATACTTGCTCAGCAGTATCTACTGGTATTATCAATTCTCTTTAATTCCCTTAGGACTGATCTGAAATGTATACAGCCTTTAACAATATAGAAAGGATTATGGAGTAACAAAAATACTTCTCTGCACTTTTCTTGAGGTTATGAAACAGCACCCTAGGTGTACATATTATGTGAGACAAGAGCTGCTGTATATTACCTAGTCCAACCAATCAAAAAACAGAAATTGTAAATTTCAGCTGGTTATCTGAACCTTGCATTTAGGACTGTCACAGGGCTTCATGATTGCCATTGTTGAACTTCATGAGGTTTCCGCTCTCTCATGTCTCCAGCCTGTTAAAGTATTCGTGAACACCAACCCTATGCTCTGGGGTGTCAACCTTCCTCCCAGTCAAGTAATACCTGTGAATTTGTCGATGATGAATACCATCCCATCGTCCAGGTTGTTAATGGAGGGGTTAGATAGTACTGGTGTCAGTACTTACTTGTAAGGAAAGGCACCAATAAACAGTTACCAGCTGGACTTGATACCGTTAAAAGTTGATTTTCAGGAACACAAAGAATACTTAGGGATCACCTTCAACAGGTTATTGAGAAAATCCACATCTGACCCTACAAGAATATGTGCAATGACAATCTGGTTTCACAGCCTGTTTTCATTTTACCTCAGAATTAGAGCTGGAAATAAGCTCTCTGAAGGTGTGCAGCGGGTGTACTAGCCCATGCTTCTTCCTTGATCCCCAGCTCCTGTTCCTGCATGTATATTTTTCAACCATAACAACTGCATTTGCTACTGCGAAACATCTTTTACAATAAATAATGTGTAAGCCGCACAAAGGTCCAGTTGGACGTATCTGAAAACTCTGTCATAATAGATTTCTGTATATATCCGCTCTTCAGTTACCTGGAAAGATTTATGTGCTTGAGGAATCGTCTTCCCTCCATGGAGTTAGCCTGACATATGGAATAGATTTGCCTATTGCCAACTCATTTATGACTATATTGATTCAGAGTTTGTCTGATGTACTGGATTTTTAATTCTATGATATACCATTAAAAACTTTAACACTTAAGGTTATATTCAGTTCTATTTTGCAAAGGATAAAGGAATTGGGTAGGATCTAATTCACTACACTATTATTATATTTAACATTTTTTTCAATTTCTTGTTCAAGGCTGAATCTAATATTGTAATGTGAATAAAAATAATCAATGGAACGTTACTAACATGCTGTGTTTTAAAACTTGCAATTAGATGCTTCTATGTATATCACCTGATTTTCCATCATAAGCTTTTAGTCAAAATTGTGTTGAGTTTCTCTGTATACATTTGTCTGGAAACTTTAACTATGCTTTACTATCTCACCTTTGGGGAAGGCATAAGTCACCTGCATAGTATTCTGCATAGAAATTATGCTGATAGCTTGATTATTTAAAAGGACTCAGGACAGCCCTTACTGTAGTTTCACTTAACACATGTAACTAAAGTGTGACAAATGTTGAGTTTCTAGGAATTTTTGTGACATCATCACAAATTGCACTGATGTGATTATACATCATATACTAGAGTCATAATTACATTCTAATTATGCAAGGAGATGTATTTATACTAAAACAGGCAATTAGGTGTAATTACACTAATGATGTAAATGTGCAAGAATTAACTGATAGCAATTTGAAAAGGAACTAGGGAAATGTGTATAAATGCAACACATTTGATGGTTAAACAAAAGCAAACCTCTCTGTTACATTAAAGTCTCAATTATGTATTAGGAACATCATGTAAGGAAAAGCCCCAAGGTCATTTTTCTCCCAGAGCTGATACTAAATGCTGCTATTCTCTGCCCTTTAAGTACAGTGCTAGATTACTTTTTTTCCTAGATCTTTTCAGCCAGATGGAGAGGGAATATCTGAAGACTACTCTCCAAAAGAAGTATCTGTGGCTGGATCTGTATATCTGGATTGTCCAGAAATACTGCTTACAAGTATTTTCCTAGGGGAAAATCTCCGTGATCCTTTTGTGCCTCTGCTGAGGTCTCAGCACAATGAAGTGCTCTTAAATATTATGAGACTCAAGTCTACAGAATACAAGGCTACTTCAGTGCCTGGAGTGTTTCGCTACTGCTTCTGACCCTTGTTATTGAAGACACTGTTACTCATTACTTACCCTTTCCACAGGATTCTCCAGTTCATCTGTCAGATATGTAAACCTATGCTTTCATGGTAAGGCTTCAATTCCAGAGCAACAGTTTTTCTACATGCAAAAGAAAGTTAAAGCTAAGTCTCCAGCTGAAACATTGCAGACTGATTCAATCAGTTTAATGATGTAAACTAAGACACTAAAACTAAATATTTTCTTAAGAATTTCTTCTATTTAAACCTCTTTAATTCAGGAATAATACCTAGCAGTAGACAAATGAAAAGCAATTGTGATAACAGAAACTAAAGACAAAGAAAGTTACCGCATAAGTGGATTTGAATTCAAAATAAATCTTTCCTTTTACTTTAAATCTGAAAATGTTCTACTTCAGAGGTTTTCTTTTTCAATGAAATATGCAGCCAGAATATGGAGAGACAAAGAATATTTGATGGGAAATCAGGAATGCATGGAAAAGGAACAAAAAATGTGCTGTGTTTTGCCATAGGTGCTGCTTCTTCACAGAGCAAATAGTCCTGAAAGCAACTGAAAAGACTGTGACTCAGGCAAACTAATGGGCTAGATAGTCACTCCTCGTTCCAAAGTCTTATTTTTCAACTGAGCGGATGCAGTGTCAAAGCTGTGACATAAAATGACAAAAGTAAGGACTTAAAACATCAAAGTTAAAATCTGTCCCTTATGCTTTTACAGTCAGAGCTTAGTGCTGCCCTCTGACCTGCAAGCACAGTTCACAACATAGGTGGTAAAATAAAGATTTTGTCCAGAAGTGGAGTGTCAAATCACTATCTTGTTTCTTAGAAAAATGTGAGTTCTCATTCTGCCCTCCATTTTATATCATGGGCTGAGTTATTGTCGGACAGTTTCAGCCTAAATGCATTATATAATTTCAGTTTTAATGGCATAGATGTGTCATCTTATTAAGACAGATACACAATTGACACTAGACAAAAGACATTGAGGGATGAAACTGACGATACATATGGTTAGATTATAGTACAAGTGGATCTCAACAGTTCTGTGTGAAGTTTTTTATTATATTCCCTTTCTTCTTTTCTTTTTTTTCAGTCAGTGCTCCAAAAAGATTTAATCAGAATAAGTACAAGCAGAAAGCAGTTGCTTCCTTTGGGCTTCGCAAAAGATAGGTCAAATGTATGGTGACATATCCTGCAAAATTCTTCACAACCTGAATGCTGGCAATCTTTCAACCATTAAGGAATTCAGTAGTATGACATTGCCAGGAAGCTGTGATTTCACATGTTGTCATGAGTTCAGCTGCAGCAGTCATTTTTTTCCTTCTTGGTAGCTGGTACAGCACTGTGTTTTTGACTTTCGGCCTGGGAACAGTGCTGATAACACCAATGTTTTCAGTTACTGCTTAGAATATTTGACCTGACCAAGGACTTTCTGAGTCTCATGTTCTGCCAGGGAGGAGGGGAAACCAGGAGGAAGCAGAGACAGGGCACCTGATCCAAACTGACCAAAGAGGTATTCCATACCACAGCACGTCATACCCAACGAGGGGCAGGAACCCGGAAGGGTTGGTTTCCCTGCTGGGTCAGGCTTGGTATCGGGTGGTGTGCAGTTGTATTCTCTTCCCTTGTATTTCCCTTGTCATTATTATTATTAGTGGTAGCAGTAGTGATTTGTGTTATACCTTAGTTACTAAACTGTTCTTATCTCAACCTGTGGGAGTTGCATTCTTTCAATTCTCCTCCCCATTCCCCCAGGAGCTGGGGGGAAGAAAGAGGGGCAAGTGAGTGAGCAAATTGCATGAGTTACAACTTAAACCATGACACGTGTTTTCTTTTATGTATAGTATGCACTGCAGTCTTAGTGCCAAGATAAAGTGGCAAATAGAAAGGCCCATTGCATCATGCCATAGTACACATAGCTCGCATTCTACTGAATGAGGTAAACTCCATGCAAAGCAGCATTATTTTGTTGGATATGCAGCATTCAAGCTGGCAGAATGACCATTTTTAGGCTATGATTACAGCACTATAACAATATCAATTCAAATGATTTTTCACATATTTTCAGTTTGATTTCATGGGAAGACAAGCTTTGCGTCTTCCTATTCCTTTCTTGCTTCTTCTATGTGTTAACTAAACACCAGCTTTGATAAAATCTTAAAAAAAAAGAAGTAACCTGAAAAGTAAGTTCTTACAACTAGCATGAAAACCAGAAATTGACAAGTAGACAAGAGAACGAACATTTTTATTTTATTATTTTTTTGTTGGTGGCAGGTAGATCTTTGTTTGTATTTGTAGATTGTAAAATCTGCTTGGAAAGAGCTAGTTGGCCAAGAACCGTTGACAGCCTATCTGGTTAAAACGAGTTGCTCAAGATGAACTACAGTACACATTATCTTTCCTATGTATCTAAACCACTTGTTGCAGAGAAGTTGTCACCATGGAACAGTGTGTGGAAAGCAGAACTGAAATTGGAGGACTGCATTTGTGTGCATTTATTCAGTCTCACATGTAATGCTAATACAGGTCTGAATTCAACACTGGCTTTTTGCAGGCATAGTTGAAATGCAAGTGAATTAAAATATATTAGCGTAGACTACTAGGTGTAGAATTCTTAGATGTTTACGGTAGCCTGTCTAGATTGCAGCTCTTCCTCTCCATTACTGTTTTGGCCTTTCTTTTATTGTCTGTAATCGTATGTTTTGCTTTTGACCACATGATCATCTGTATGTAATGATGCTAACTAAATTAAAAGGACCATAGAAGTATGAGACTGTCTTCCTATTTTGTTCTCATTTTTATAACTGATTCTCTATGTATGCCTTTTGCTTCATGAAATGCATTATTTGAAAAAAATTGAATACATATGAAAAAGCCTAAATGAATATGCTAAAAACAAATTGTCAGGATCCAATAGGAAACCTACTGCCATGTATAAGTGTATAGATTTTGCAAGCCGTTGAATATCTAGAAACTGTCAAGCACTCTTGTCCCTTTTGTTTAACAAGTTCTGTGTATCCAAAGACGTTGCAGAAGGTGCTAATCTTGACATATAGAACTGAAATGACACAGAATATGCCAGCTATAGTTCCATTTATATAATCCGTATAATTCCATTTTTATAGAATCATAGAATAGTTAGGGTTGGAAAAGACCTTAAGATCATCTACTTCTAACCCCCCTGCCATGGGCAGGGACACCTCACACTAAACCATGCCATCCAAGGCTATGTCCAACCTGGCCTTGAACACCGCCAGCGATGGAGCAGTCACAACTTCCCTGGGCAACCCATTCCAGTACCTCACCACCCTTGCAGGAAAGAATTTCTTCCTCATATTCAATCTAAACTTCCCCTGATGAAGTTTGAACCCATTACCCCTTGTCCTCTCACTACAGTCCCTCATGAAGGGTCCCTCCCCAGCATCCCTATAGGCCCCATTCAGATGCTGGAAGACTGCTATGAGGTCTCCACGCAGCCTTCTCTTCTCCAGGCTGAACAGACCCAACTTTCTCAGCCTATCTTCATACGGGATTTGCTCCAGTCCCCTGATCATCCTCGTGGCCCTCCTCTGGACTTGTTCCAACAGTTCCATGTCCTTTTCATGTTGAGGACACCAGAACTGCACACAATACGCCAAGTGAGGTCTCAAGAGAGCAGAGTAAAGGGGCAGGATCACCTCCCTTGACCTGCTGGTCAGGCTCCTTTAATATCAGACTCACAAAATACTGTCTGGTAATTAAAAAGTGTTTCTCTAGTGGTTTTCAGGTGATAAATATATAATTTTATTAGACACAGGGACAAAAAAATACACAGACTTGGAAAATTCTTTTGCACAAACCCCAACAGCTTTGCACAAATATGCTGCTATGTACATAAAATGATCTTTTTTTAAATCTAAGATCCTGAGTTACATACTGTAAAATGGTGATTTGTAGAAACCACAGAATGGCAGAAAAGCTAAAATGCATTCATTTTTTTCATATCAGTTCACATAACTTCTCCACTAAGATATAGGCTGAAGTAATAAGGTTATAAGTCATAAAAATCACACAGGCCAGATATGCTAGCTATGGTCAAAGGATTTACCCATCAGCATTAGACTACTCATAAAAAGCTTTTGGCCATTGTGTTACCAGCTGGCAGCTACCACTAACATCTGGGTCATTAACATCAGAATTAGTAATCTAGAGAATTGTTCCTTCTATCACTTCCAGCTAATACTGGACTCCAATTAGAGCTCTTCCTAGCCCACCTGCAAAAATGTCTAATAGCTTCAAATATCCAAATGTTACAGACTGTGGAAGGTTGCATGAAAAGAAAATAAGATCAGAGCTACTTGGAATGTTCTGTAGATTCTGGGTATAGGAATCATTCCATCCATTAAACTTTTCAGCAAATATAGTGACCAGTTCCTTAGAGACCAAGCTCAAACAATTTTATCAAATGGAAGTTTCCTGAGTGAACGTCTGCAACTAAAACCTGAAGTTTGTGAAATGAAACAAGAAATACAGAACAGTCACTTCTTTGTTGGATAAGTCACCTCTCCAAGAACCAGCTCTGCTCTGACACCCAGAACTTTAAGAAGAACTGCAGAAGCCAGGGGTAAGTGGTTATTTGCTTTTTTTTTTTTTTTTTTTAGCTAACAACCATGAAAACTTAAAACTCGTAGTAGATTTAGTCAAGAGGACCCACTAAATTGCCTACGAAAGTATCTTTCTCAAATGAATCCAACATCACCTGTCACCTTGCTATGTTTTTCAAGCTCATTGCATTCTTCATGTGTTTAGTTTTAAACTGCAAATGTACTGGAACAACAGTTGTGAATTTTATAACATCAAAGGGCCTAGAGCCTTCACTTCTAGAAATATTTCATAATTAAACTAACAATGTGATACCACAGCCATAGCTCTAGCCCATCAGTGGCAACACCGGCCTGCTGTTCTTTGAATTCATTCCTCAGATAGTTTTATTTATTTATTTATCCTTCAGATATTTAACACCTGTCTATGTTAAATCTGAACTATTCCTTGGGTTTTTTTGAGGATTTGTTGAGAAGTTTGATAGAAGCACATGTTTGTAGACATATTAAACCCCATGATGTGTGGATGAGTGAATGAAAGCATTTTTTTCCATGTCTTGGGTCTGTACTGGTCTTAACTTTAGGATCTGGAAGCCTTATTCTTCCAAACTTTGGTTCATCTCCTCCTTTTTGTAATTTTGTTCACATTCCACCTGAATCACCTAAGTATCATAAGTAAGTAGATATCTATCCAGCTGTGACTTCCAGTTCATGTGCAATTCTTCTCTATCCCTTTTAATTGGCCAGTAGGATAAGTAAGACAGAGCTGGGAATGAGGGATAAAAATTGTTCGACTTTTCATGATCTTGTGTTAACATTGAAACATCCTGATGTTAACCCTGATATCAATGTTTGCCTATGTTTATCAGACAATTGAACTCAAGAGAAATTTAGAGCATGTGAGAGGTGTGGATCAGTTCTCAATAAATTTAATAACACTTTTATAATTTTGCTTAAGAGAGATTGTTTATTTTCTCTTTTTCCTCCACTTCAACACAATTTGAAAAGTTCCCAGTTGCATAAGGCTCAGACAATTACATGAAAGCTGCAAAGTAATTTAGTTTCACCTAAATAGTGGAGCTACTTAACATGTCTCTCCCTCTGAAATAACAAGATACTTACACTTTGAACTTGAGACTTGAGTGAAGCAGAACATCATGCTGAGAATCTGAATTCCTGTGATTTGATTTCAGAACAGTACATTCATTTCATTTGCAAGTGTATAGAGGAGAAAACTCAGCAGTCAATTATGGTCAGATGTGTCGGAATTTGTTTTGATTGGTGGGATAAACTGTGTGATGATTCCAATATGCACGAGAGACACACACAGTAGCATGTTGCCAGATGTGATGGAAAAAAAATATAAAAAAAAAAAAAGATTCAGTGACAAAAAATGAGAACTTGCATGTAGGAAAACCAAGTACAGTTTTTAGCTCTGAGGACATCTGATTTGGGCATTCTACCATCTGGTATACAATGGGATAGCAAAACTCTCATTGTTCAATAGATCAAATTTCTGTTAACTAATAACAAAGGTTTTCAGCAACAGGGAGAATTCTTTTTCCTTGCTAAAAACTCTTTATGTGGCTTAGGGAAAATCACTTTGTTCAACTTGTCAGTTGAAGCATTTATGACTCTAAACTGGTAGGCAAACTTAAATGGCCTCATGCTTCTTTATTTTCACAAATTTGGATACCTGTGGTAGGTTTTGTTATATTACTGATGTCTGAAGTGTATTATCAGAAACAACAACAACACAACAGTGAACAAGAAATATCCAGCTGAGATAAATGAATAGAGCTTTACCAAATCCTCTGTTACTACACTGATTTACGAGCTGTTAACCTGGCTTTTTATGTAGACAGTATAAAAGCGAGGCAAAAGAATGTGTATGAGAAAGTCAAGTACTTTAACTAATAACTGGCTTCTCACTAGCTTGCTTCACTACTTTGGCACACAGATTCCAAGGGGAATCAGGACCCTATCTTTCTGAACAAAATTATTTCGAAGGCGACAATGTAGCATCTCTTAACGCTAATTAACTGGTGCTATAATCAGTCAAATTATAGCATGAACTGTATTAATACTGATTACAGTGGGGGAAGATGATCTTGTGCCAATAGTACAAAACTGAGAGTTAAGAGGATTGAACTGCTTTTTTTCACCTTTGCTGCTGATTTTCTGTGTACCTTTGGGCAAGTGATATGAGCTCAGTTTATCATACAGTGTGCTTGGTAAAATTATTTACCAAAATTTTTATCTCTCATGTTGCTGCTTCAAAGGAGCAGTGTGAGACTAAGTCTTTGTCACCACTTGGAAACCATTTATGTAAAGGTACCACAGAACAAATAGTATTACTTTGCTTTATAGGGATGGTGCACCTACGTACCACCATGTCTAAGAAATTAGGGCCATCTAAAAGTTAATCTATCTCCAAAAATTTCATCTTCCTGAGGATATTTCATTGATGTCTTTGATTCTTTCTTAGAAATATAGAAAGTGAATTATTTGAACTGCAAAATGTAAAAAAAAAATAAAATAATAAAATGGAGAAGGAAGGGCAAGGCAGGTGAAAGTGCTCTGTGCTTATTTAATCAATACGTAGATGTCTGTCACAGAATGAAGTATCAAATACTGTCACTTTGCCACCTCTTTCAACAAACCATTTGCATTCTCCTATTTTTACAAGCTAAGTATGTCTTATTTTTATGTAAGTACCAGGATATGAAATTGAAGGCTTCCTGAGTTCTTCTCCATTCAGTCTCATCCTAGTAAGTGGCATAATTTTATCTTTCTTTATTAAACCACTACATGATTTCCTTAATCAGTTTTTCCCTTTTGTTTTAAGTGGAAGGAAAGATGGGTGAAAGCACTGCATTATAGCAGTAATTAACTTTTAGTAGCTTTTGTTGTTGAATTCCTTAGCAGCTGAAGAGATTATGTATGTTGCTACAGAATATCAATTAGAATTTTGAACGGTAGAGAGCGCATAGCAAAAATTCTACCTTTTCTGTGAGGGTCCATGTATGTCAGATAGGATGTTATGACTTCATTACATGATGCTTGATGAGCACGAGAAGAATTACTCCTTGGAAATGAAGTGCAAGTCTCAACAGACCAACTCTTGAAAATATCAGGAACAGCTAGATGAAAATTTAAACTCTGACTTCAGATACCTTGATTATCTTGGTTCTTGTAATTCTTTGTTTTTATTGAATATTGAATGGCTATTGACAGAAGCAATGAATGGATTAAGCTTTCCATACATCTCTCATTATGTGTCAAAATCCGGAGAAATTTTATTTCTTCCATGAGGAGTCATTTTTAAAACATAGCTGAATGATGTCATGTAAAAGAGAACATCTTTCCTAATATGACAAAATATGTCACATAGCAAAGGAAATTGTTACATGGAATTTGAGAAAAAAACCCTATTTTTAAAGAACCTCTTTTTCAGTATAATATTCTTCTGGCCTGAATCACAGAACTTCACATGCTTCATGAAACATGTAGTTACTTAATTCCTTTAAACAGTAGCACATGATGTCCATGTAAATACAATAATTGCCTTTGAAAATTCATGGAATTAATTTTAATTTATTCTCCATGGTTAAGGGAAACTTGTCACGTTAGTATTTATAATATAGTTATCTTATTTGAAAATATTTCTTCTTCATCTATCAAATTTACTGGATGTAATAGCAGTAAGAGTTTAAAGTAATTACATTTTGCTAGAAATTTGAATACTTTTCAAATGTTCTCCAAAGCAAGATGTTTCAAGAATAACAAGAAAACATTTGAAAGATATAAACAACTAAACATAACTAATAAGACATAATAATGGTGAAAACAGGTTTCAAGATATGATTGAAGAGACATAAAAACATGAAGTTTTATCGTACCTACTGCAACAAGCAGCCAATAAAAACAACAGCAACATTTTAGTTATTCAAAACATACATTCCAAAATGTGAATCAAAAACCACAGGAGCAGTTTGTTCAGAGACATGGCTAATTATCCATCTTTGGAGACAGGCAAAACACAACTGGACATGGTTCTGAGCAGCATGCTCTGGTTGGCTCTCCTCTGAACAGATGGTTTAAACTAGAAGTCCCTTCCAGTCTCAACTATTTGTGGGTTCTATGAAATACAAACTTCAAGTTCTTGTGGGGAAAAAAAAAAAAAAAAACAAAAAAAAAGAAACCAACAGCTGGCAGGCTACTGGTTTTCAGACAGAAAGTGTGGAAAATTTCTGAACAGTCTCAATGAAAAACACATGTTTTCATTATCGCAAAACTTTTCACGAGAACAGGAAATTCCCATTACTAAACATGTTTCTTGAGCTTTTAACATTTCTCTGATTTTCCTAATTAAAATTTCCTAATTGTCCTCAAGGCCCAAGGCATTCACTTACACTGGCAGCAATATATGTACTGAGTGCATATATTTCATATTCAGTTCCTTTCCTATATATCTCAAATTAAGCTTTCAAATAATTAACATGTATGACTGCATTTTAATCACTGTTTCTAGCTGAGGATCTACAATGTCCTGAAAAACTTAATTAGCTATGGAAAAACTTAAAAATTGCACAGGTCAGTTAGGGCTATTATCTAACAAAAACACATAGGAAGAGTAATAATATTTTGTTATAATTTACCTTAAAGTTAACTGGAGTGTGATAGAAAGTTTTAGCAGCAAGTACAGTCTAAAAGATAATTTATTTTCCATCAAAAGTTTAAAATCTACCTGTTATAGTAGCTGAGCTAGATAGTTCCATTTCTATCATTAGAGCTGTGACAATTCTCTTTTAATTTCAGCAGAACACCTATCTGATAGGTTTCTCGAAGTGTAAAGCAACCCATAATGGCAGTAAGTAGAAACAGTGATAGAGAGGGAAGATATATTCTCCTAAAAGTAAAAAAATAAAGCAGCAGCAGAGATCATGGACTGTCAAAAAGGGTGAATCAATAAATAAAAAATTGGATTTGTCCATATTCAAGATCAGAAGTTATTTATGCAACCAGCAAGAGATATGTCAAGCTTCAAAGAACTGGTGTCAAACACCATCCAAAAACATAAGGAAGGAAATGTGACTACAAACATCATGAGCATACAAATAATGAAACCACAGACTTTTTAATTCAGTCTCTCAGTGAGCTTAGTACAGCTGCTTGTTCAACATGGCACTTAGCTATTTTAGAAAATAAGGCCATCATCGATTCTAGGTAAGCATTTCGTTCACTGCATTGCAAGGTATTTGCAACAAAAGCACTTCACTACTGTTTTTGCTTGCTTCTTTTCTCTATTCTTTAAGTTAATGTACATATTTATTGCCATATGGGACTGGCTGAGAAGTGTTTTTTCAAATTAAATGTGAAACGCAACAAGAAGAATCTTAATGCAAAAGAAGAAGTTGCAGGAAAAGATGGCTATGACAGTATCTTTCTTATATACTATTTGATGATACTATGTACAAGAACACTTCATTCTGGAAGTACCTTTTCAATGAATGACTGACATTTATTCCTAAAAAAATCTATTACTAAAAGCCAGGGATATTTTAACAGACCATGTGAAAGACCACAGTCCCTATAAATATTATTTTCTTTATTTCTGCCTCATTCATCCATACCAGTTAAATGATACTATAGTACTTTAATCAAGTAATGTTCCATTAGGTCTGGTGGAATAAACTAATCCTTCCAAACTGCACTGTTTTATTCACTAAAAATGGGGACTGGAAAAAATATCATCTTTATCCAAAGCCAAACTAAATAGAAGAATAATGCTACTAGGTACCAAGTCTTTCAGTTTTCATTCACAGTTACCTTTACTTCAACAAGACACAAAAGAGATACAATCTTTAGTAAAAGTTTGTCTGTACTGGGTTCAGCAGTAGCAGCAGTCATTTTTTCTTTTTCTCTTCCTTAGTAGCTGGTGTAGTGCTCTCGTTTTGACTTTCAGCCTTGGAACAATGCTGATAACACCAATGTTTTTAGTGGTTGATAAGTAATGTTTACTCCGACCAAGGACTTTCTGAGTCTCATGCTCTGCCAGGGAGGAGGGGAAGCCAGGGAGGAAGCAGAGACAGGACACCTGACCCAGACTAGCCAAAGGGGTATTCCATACCACAGCACATCATGCCCAGTATATAAACTCAGGGGAGTTGTCCAGAGGGCAGATCAATTCTTGGGTCGGGCTGGGTATCTGTCAGTGGGTGGTGAGCGGCTGTATTCTCTCCCCTTGTTATTTCCCTTATCATTATTATTATTGGTGGTAGCAGCAGTGGTTTGTGTTATACCTTAGTTACTGGACTGTTCTTATCTCAACCTGTGGGAGTTGCATTCTTTCGATTCTTCTCCCCATCCCTCCAGGAGCATGGGGGAGGAAGGGGGATGTGTGTGTGTGTGAGAGAAATGGCTGCTTGGCTCTGAGTTACTGTCTGGGCTTAAAACACAACAGTTCTTTGTGGCTCCCACAAGCCATGACATTGTCTTATTTGTTTTTTACTGTAGCTTTTACAAAAGGAAGGAAAATCTCAGACATTACTCTAAATTTTAAATCATCTCAGAATCCACTTCCAAAACAAAATTTTCCTCTGGCTGTTCAGTCAGGTGAAGTTATCAAACTCACAGTGCCCTCTATCTGCTTATCCTGGGTAATATTATCCCTTTTCTATTTGGAAATGTGCATCCTGCCAATTAAAAGGGCATAGCTTCCTTCTGTTAATATCACTGTCCTTAATTAAAAGTTTTGATAATCTTCAAGAGACATCAGACAACAGCCCATCTGTTTAGGCAGAGGTTTATTTAACATTGCATATGTAATATCTGGATAACTACAATCACATGATTACCAAACAGCAATAGCCTTAGTCAAATATCTCCTGTGTCCTTGAATGACTTCAAATGACTGCATTCCTTTTCAGTAGCTTTCTATTTACTTCAGTTCAAGAAAACCCAAAGACTTTAGCATTTCCTTATTCAGAATTGACATTCTATATGTTAATGCCTGTTAGCTAGCTTATTACTGATCTTGCTTGCTAATTTAGTAAAATAATATGACTAGGATTAAGCTGTAAGAATTTAATCACTAAACTAACATTTTATTAAAAGGAAAAGCCTACTCTTCTACTCTTTATTTCATATACCAACAACAGGAACAAAAGTTATATCAATTTTTTATTTTTCCTATCGGTTGTGTTTGTCACAAATTTTCAATACTGTACTTCCAGTGGCTGAGATATGCAGAAATTGTATATCATATGTAATTCATACACTGCCTTTGAATTCAAGCTCATTTCTAGAACAGTGTACTATATTTTTAAAAGGGGATGGCGAGAAAAAGAGTTGCAGGAAAAAGAGCAGTTTTCCATGTATTAAGTGTTAGTATTCCAGCTGAAACACTGTACCTCAAACAGTGACAGAGGAAATGGAGGCCGGAGGATAGATGATACCAGGGTAATTACTTTATTCCCTTTTTTTAGAACTTTTTTTCTACCTTCAAAAAACCCAAACCGTACTATACCAACATACTTTCCAAGATTTTTTCCATAAAGTAAGTCTTAACAAGTTAATATTTATGCTAAAGAAAATCATGTACTAGACAACAGAAAGCTGAACTTGAAGTATGTCTATGTATTGGTTATCAGCATAGTTCAGTGTCTTCAGTGCCTTCACTTTTTACATTTTGGATAATATGAATGTTGATGTAATACATTTATTCTAATTAAAAGTTATTTATTTTAAAATGCACTATATACTTTTAGAATGTCAACATGTGAATGTTAAAAATGGACAGACTTCTGTGTAAAAGACATCATCTTCACATATGCATAATTCTAGCTGCATGAATTTTGATCCAACTAGACCATCTGAATGTCTGGAATCAAAACCAGGCCATTTTTATTAATGCAAACAAATTCCGTCTGTCTTTGGAAAACAATCCGATAAGGACCAAATTGTGTAAACACACACTTCTGCTCCTTCAGATTTTGGCTTAATTAACTTTTCCCCCTGCTCTTCACTGATAATTACCTTTAGTTCCCTTTATGGAAACAAGAGTTCTCTGCAAATTGTAGCTCAAGATTGGAAGGACCATTAAGATTGTGTTTGCATTTTAACGATTCTTTAACAACAATGGCAACAATATGTGCAAATATTTTTAGACAGGCAATCCAGATTTACTTATTTTCTATTATCTTCATATTTATGTTTGGTTTATAACTTGTATTCATTATTGCAGTTATCCTCCCATTTATATCTGATAATCCAGATGACCCCTGATAGGTCTTGAGGAATTACTTTTTGCTACAAGTTTATATATGACAACGTGAAGTCATGTAAAATTCCGGCATGTTAAAGAGCATTTCTTCATTTAGTTCACCCCATGGGTCAACAACTAATTATACTAATGAAACTGAGCAAGGCACCGCAGTTTCAGAATAAATAGTTTGGACTAAGAAAACTGGTGCTACCTAGAGATGTGTACATCAAAACAAAGCACTCTGTGACCTCCTGACTCAGGACTCCTTTCCTAAAGCATCAAATAGAACGTCTCACCAATGATCAGATATAAGGCACTAAAATCATATTGAAAACTAATTACAAATTGCTGTGTTAAGCCCTTGTCATAGTATTTGTCTGCATAGGATTTTTGGATTTTAGAACCCCTTAAACCATGATCAGAACCACTGATTACTTTAGTAGGAACAAATTTAAAGTTATTTATTTGATCACTCCTCTCTTTTTTTTTTTTTTTTTTTTGGAAAAGATGAAAAGATGACCTTCTGAAGTGGAAAAAACAAACTGCCACACAAAAAAACTATTTCCTTTGATGGAGTTAGAGCAAGAAAGTTCTCCAGTTCCCAGACTCCAGTCAAGGAGCAGAGTCCTCTCACTGTGGTCTGCAGTGCTTTAGGGATACATCAGAAACACAGCTGCTATCTCCTGATATCCTCATAACTTGTCAAACACCCATCAGTCAATAGTTGCCACCTAGGCTGCCTTCATGAGAACAGAAGGGCATCTATAATACTTCAATGAGAGACATAAAAATTAATGACATATTTGAAGATATAAGAAACTAAATTAAACAAAAATATTAACAACAAAGCTTACGTGCATATTTTTTGTTTTAAAATAGTGAAAGTAGAGTTTCTATACTGTAGTCAATTTCTACAAATATTATCTATGAGATTGCAGATAGAATTAATACTTCATAAAACCTGTCAGCATATAAGGACAGTGCTGGCTTCAGCATGGCAGAGCCTAAAATGAATGATCCCTCTATACTGTATGGCAGTCTGCAGTGTAGACATAACCTCAGTCTGTTTATACTCTTAGACTATACAGTATTCATAATTTCTGATGTCCCCCTTCTCACTGTTGGTTCAGATTCCATTTTACTTTACACAGCAAAAACCATTTACTGAAATACCCGTGTTCTTCTGTTATCAAATGCTTTGCACTTCTGTTGCCTAGCTCCTTCTCAGGTCATCCAGATAACAAGAAGCTAAATCCTGCCTCCTGTTGAAGAGGTAGTCCCCTTCTGCTCCCTCTAGATTTCTTCCCTCCTGTTAGTGATTACATTCTCTTCCAATTATTTCAGTACCAGTTTAAAAAGACATCACTATTTTATCCCCTATGGAATGAGCTACAATGGAAAGCATAAAAAAGAAACCTACACTGTCAAGACCAGGTGTATCTGTCAAGCTTTTTCTGTGAAACATTTTCAGTTTCATCAGAGCAAAACCCTAGCCATTTAAGCCTACTTATTTTTCCCTATTTATTTTTAGAATGAGTGAAGATAAGGAATTGCTTCACAAGTCAAGTCTTGTTATAAAATTAATCTCCAGCTTATTCATAAAACCACCAAGAAAAAAGAGGTGATATTGCAAGGTAGGGAAAGAAGTAGGAAGACTCTAACACAGGTGTATCTTTAGCCTCATTTGTATTTGAAAGGTTTTACTTTATTGTAGGCACAAAAATGTTTAAGCAAGTCAGTATTTCCTCCATTAAGGATTATCAAAGGAGAAAATTCATGTCTTGTCATAGTCATAAGACATCACACAATTATTTTATTATGGTGCGTTCTACTCTTTAAAATTTTATATATGTATATATATATATATATGTTACTCTCCTCTGAGTTTACCTTCTAATTCAATGCCACCTTTCTCCAGGATGGTTGGTGTTTACTGCAATTACTATCTTCTTTTGTTTGACTACAATGCAGAATTTAATGTCTGAACAGTTACAGGCATTTCTTCAAAAGATTTTAATTTGATTTGATTTGATTTTTTTCTCTCTTCAGATCTATTTACGGAGTGAAAAGTAGTACACTTTCACTCCAGGAAGATCTAAGACTATCCAACATGTCCATCACTACTTTCTTGAGATTTTTTTTATTGCCTCCCACATTGAGGTAACCAATTCAATGTTAACACAGTCTAATATAAAACCTCAGTTGAAATTTCATGCTCTCTTGGTACAACTCTGTTAATCATGTAGGTCAACTGTATGGTGTCTCTTTCTATTAGAGCTGTCTTAAAAATTCCCCAAGACAGTTTTATTCTCAGTTCCTGTGCTCTAAACCAAGCAGGCATGTTTTCTGACTATAAATCCTTTCTCTCATGCGGAATCTTCTCCAGTATATAAATTCTGAGAGTGTATTTGACTTTGTGTGTGTATGTATGCATTCTGACAGAATTTATAAATTACAAGAAGATTAGGCATAAAGGAGGAAATTCATATGTGCATATACCTTTATATATGACTATGAAGACATATATATATATATACAATCCAATCAATGCTCGTGGTATTTGGGATCTCTGAAGACCGTTTCTCACATACAACCAACATATTTGAGTTAATGTAACTCCATGCGAACCTGATGTAGATAATTTAGAATCTGAGAAGCTACTTTATCCTATATTTGATTTTTGCTTAGTTTGCAATATTTATGAGGTTCTTTTTCCTTATACAGGTAAACCTCTTTCCATTAGGAATGGGACCATAAATTCGGTTACAGAATAAGAGTCAAATGTTAAGACCTTCTAGTAACAATGCCATTTTCTGGAGGTAAACTGCCAAATTAAAGCTTTCATTTATAAGATTCATTATATTTCACTCCTTGTGTATGTGGGGATGTGAACTCTCATCACAGGGTTTAGAATAGAAAAGCAAAGAGAAAAACCAATCACAACCACTCTAATCAATGCTATTCTTGAATGGGTTCTAGAAATAAATTCATTCCCTTTCTTCCTGATAGTATGTAGCTATAGATAGCAACATTATATTGATTGCAATCTCACTGACAGCCTTTCAGGAAGGGTTACTTATTTAAGCACCTCAGTATATATTTGGCCTCCCAGACTGCCTGAACTTGTTCCAGTAGATGGACCTCCCTGGCTATCTATGCTTATTGTGTGCTTCTTTTTTTTATTACTTTTTTAACTCATGTTTAGTCCTCTCACTGTCATCGTTAGTTTAAACCTGCAAACTGTCATGGCAATATGGGCAGTAACCCACGTAGATATAACCGTATTTAAGAATTTAAGACTTCCATGAAAACTCCTTTTAATCTTTCCTTATCCCTGCTGGCAAAATGCTTTCAACTTCTTAGCTGGAGCACTGTTAACTGAACGCACAGTTTCCGTATGACGCACAAGATAGCTTAACTGCTCATGCATTTCAAGATGGGCTATGAAGCTTAGGATAAAAGATGGGTTATGGTTTTAAACAGATGCTTTAAGTCGCTATTTTCCAACTTTATGAGTAGATAATCAACATAGTGCAAAATAGTTTATTCCATCCCCAAGAAATCAATGAAGATCTTACCAGTCACTTGGGACTATAGAAGTTTCTAGCATTTTTATCACAAATGGGAAAAAAAAGTCAAACTGATAAGCTGTAGCTTAGGAAGGGACCACAAAGTGTGTGACACTACCAGCACCATCCAGCAGCTTTTCCCATACACCACAAATCCTTGTATCAGGTGTTGCAATGAGGAAACTGTCAACCAGTTCAGACTTGTGCACTTGGAACAGAAAATAGCTGAATATAAACAGAGTGGAAAGATGGTCAGAAGCTGCTTGTGAGATTGCACTGGTGGGTCTGAGAAGCAGTCTTAATTTCTTACCTTCTTGTTTTAACATTCATCTCATATAGAGAAAATGAATTTCATGCGAGGTATCTCAATAAAGAGTTCTTTTCAGGCAGGATTAGCAAATTCCCTAAACTTTTCTAATTGCTTCCTGATTTTATTTTACTTATCCTCAACTGATATTTGGATTTTAGTGCATGCTTACATCTGGATTTAAATCTTCCTGAAGCACTATTGGTAGAAACTGCCTGTAAACCTAATGCACAGCAGCAGCTCAGGGAGTGTTACAAGTTTCACCAATTGCTTGTGGTTCCTAGGACACCCTATTGCACCATCTTCTGCTGAAAGATTACTGCTTCCAGTGGAAGACTTTTGTCACATATATTTCTAGTACCACTTTCTATTGCTTAAGTTCTTTCCTCAAATTAGACCATCCTCCTCTGGT
The DNA here is from genome assembly GCA_017639245.1 of Myiopsitta monachus. Taxonomy (NCBI): domain Eukaryota; kingdom Metazoa; phylum Chordata; class Aves; order Psittaciformes; family Psittacidae; genus Myiopsitta; species Myiopsitta monachus. The sequence continues at coordinate 7,540,642 of CM029919.1, forward strand.
TAGCTAAGACCAAATTCTTTCGTCATACTCAATCTCAGGACTAGAAAAGGGTCTTCAGAAGAGTGAGGGAAGGTTAAGCCAACTGTGTAGAAAGTATTGCTTCACCATGTTACATTTTCTCATATATGTCTGATGAAGACAAGAAAAAAGTTCCTACTGTTTTTAGCAGGAAAAAATATTAGTTAGAAAAAATTTAAAAAATTTAATTATAGAAATGTTCCTAACAAATACAACAGAAACTTCTTCTCTTGGAAATTGGCAAAGTATATGATAAACCACCATTTTTCCTTTGCATACAGAATTTTTTTCCCTAATCCTAGAATATATTAAGTCCAAAGCATTCAATTGCTTCATAAAACTGCAGAAGATATGCTTATCAAGCTTCTCATTCCAGTATCTGGTAATGGACACTGTATGCACAAAAATCCCAGGTATATTGTTGACAGTAAATGTACATGGAAAAAGCTTAGTGGTAATACACAGGGATTTTCCTATTTTTATTTAATGCAAAGTGGTTGAGTTTTAAAATTCTGTACTTCTGTGGTAAAACTGCATAGACAAGAATAAATTCCACTTCAGTTTGCTTTTTTTTCAATATCAAGGTGAATGTTTAGCGACATTTTATTTAAGGCTTTACAACTCTCTAAAACCTCATTTTTTCCTTGTCCTTTTAGGACTCCATATTGTTCTACGTATGTAGGAAGCAAATTATTCTATGTTTGTGTTCTACGCATGTGTTCTACATATGCTGGGGAGCATGCACACCTACACACATTCATGCTAACATGCATCTACAAAATTACAGTACAGATACACAAAGACATGCACATTTAACCTAAACCAGTGAAAAGCAAGAAGTGAGAGTACTGCTTCTTCTAAATGAACAAAAAACTAAAAAGAAGTAGATTTTTCCAAGTGAAAATGAAATTTTGGTGAAGAAAAATAGGCACCAGTTTTCCCTTACTGAATTTCAGATGATCCTATATAAAATTGTTACTGTTTTGCCAGCAGTGGGGAGCTGTGATTTTGAGAGACTTTTTGAGCTGTATTTTGAGAGACAGCAGCAAGAGCTGCTGGAACCAGGCCAATTGCATTGCTGAGGAATTAGGACTCAGATACTGGAATGAAGTATATTTTGGTCAAGCTCTAATAATGAGTTGTTAGGGGGATAATACAGGTTACTGCAAACACCTTGTTTCCAGAGGTTAGCAGGCAAAGACTTGTTTACAGTAGCTGGGAAAAAATGGCCTAAACTGTTATCCTTATTTCCTGAGATAGCTTAAATGCATGACTGCACTTATCAAATCAATTTATTTCAGACTTGATTTTTTCAGATCTGTTATAGTAATGTTTGACAATGAGCTACAGTTAGCTGGCAAGAGTTTAAACCTTTTGCAATGAAGTGTAGCTCAACCATGTCACTGTTGGCTCCCTTACCTCCTGTCCAAAAAGTTGGTTAAGAAGATGTCAGTGCAAGGAACTATGTGACTAATCTAGACTGTAATCTAGATTTATGTCTGTTAAATTAGGGAACAGTATCCAGAAAGAATGTATAAAGATACTTTTCGGAAACAGGACAGAACTGTTGAAAAGTGAAATTGTGGAAGGCTTGGAGCTACAACAAGCAAAAGATGAAAAAAGCAAATATTTCAGTGTGGGTGAGGTCTTAGGTATTGCCGCATCGACAGTGCTTCTGCCATTGAGTAAACAACAATAAATCATGAAATAGCTGACTGCTGAAAATAAAGACAACCTCCTTTGCCACAGAGATTGGCAACCAGTGGCAACTTGTTTGTGAAAAACGATTCCTGGTACAGTAAAACTGTCACTGTCCTAGTTGCACTCAACCTGCGTGCACCCAGTTGGGTCTATTCTTGGTAGCTAAGCATGACCTTTTGGGGACCACCAAGAAATTTTAGGCATCAAAAGCATGAGCCAGGGATGCAGGACTGAAGTCTAGATGCCAAAAAACAAATGAGTAAGGGATCTGCATTTGGTCTGGCTTGATGGAGGAACTATCCCACCACATATAGTGCACTAGGCTGTCAACTGAGCTGTTTTCTGTATATCTGAGGATAGGGGTGAACCTTGCCATCTTTTGACCTTACCCAAAGCCCCAGCTCACTGTATTTAGAACAAAAGCAGAAAACAGGAGCCGCAGGAAACACCCTTTGACAATGCACAGGCAGCCCACTGGGTTTTCAAAATCTAAGAAAAGCTCTGCTTTCCTTGTAAGATGCCATGGGATACGTTATGCACTAGTTTTATCTACCGAAAGTAGCTTGTCTAACCTCAAAATATGTAATGAAAATGATTTGAGCAATAATCCATTCTGTAGAGATTTCTGCATCAGTGCCTTGTCACAAGAATGATTTTGAATCGTAAGTCTGAATCAGCACAAACACTGAATGTGAAAACAATTTATATGGAAGCTCTGCTATTTAAGTTCAAAGATTTAAGTGATGTTCCTTGCACAAAATATGTTTATGCAAGTATACACTTGCTTATTACATATATTTGTGTATATACATAGCCACACTGTGGAAAGTATTTTCCCATGGTAGTAACCTCTTGTTATAGTAATTTCTGTAGCTTTCAAAATTGTTTCACATTGAATGCCAGACTCCTAGTGTTTATGTTTTTGTAATTTATTGTCTTAGGCCAATTCCTTCAACTTCTTGCTTTGTTTTGTTTATAAGTCGCTAAGGTAAATTGTTGACTTCAGGTTTTAGTTGGAGGTGGTTTGGGAGCCATTGTTAACATAGAAATCATAAGAAAGCCCAGTTATGGTCTATGACTCATTTTTAGCACATACATTTTCTGATTTTTGATCACAAAGGGTTTGTAAAAAGAGAATAAAAGACCTTTAAATAAGTTCCTTGCTGGTACATTGTAAACGACAATTATATGTTCCCAGAAACTTTTTTTTCTTTTTAATAGAGAAGTGAAATCTCTTTTAAATGGAGCATGATTCAGAAACCCCTACTAGAAAGGTATTAAACATTCTTTCATTAATAACAGTAATCTGGAATCCCAGAGTGCTCTGTCACTTTAAAAAGTAGATCTAAAGATGTATTTTTTCCCTGCAGTCCATCATTAAGCTGAAGTCATTTTATAGCTGCAATGCTGTAGCCACAACCTCTTCCTGAGAGGGAGGAGGACAGCATGCTGTTAATGAACAGCTGTCACTCACAAACCAGCCTGCAAAGCAATTGGACAAAAATGTTAATCTGTAATACTCAAAATTTCTTCCTTTGTAATTTTGCATAGATTTGCTTTTTTTGGCTTCCAAAATACAGTAACCCACTGAAAGCAGTTCAATGCTATAACCATGGCATGAGAGTAAACCAGACAATTCTCTTTGAGGCAGAAATGCATTTTTTTTTTTTATCTCAACTTTCCCTCTATCATACACAGATACTGGTGGATTCTCTCTCATACTTAATACTTTTTGACAGCCACTGATCTCAGAGGGAAGATAACAGTTTTCCTCCCTCCAAAAATGCTAGTTTTCACAGGCAGGCAAATGTTCACAGAGAAGCTGGCAGGCTCCTTCTGCTTTGCAGTCATATTTTGTAAAGTACAATCATCCAACATACTTGAAAAAGCTTAATTTCCCCCCTCAGAATACAGTCTTAGTTCTGAGTGTCAGAGGGGTTTTTGTCCCTTTTCAAGAGAGGATGATTGTACTTTTCACTAGCAGCACAGTGTAAGGGAGAGCAAGATAAGAGTAAGCCTGAGAGTTGATGTGTTGACATTTTCCTATACATATTGGCAACAAAGTTATTCTGATTTGAAAGCCAATCTAAATCATTACTAAATTCCTTCCATAAAAAGCTTGAGTTTGTTAAAAGGAGCACACTCCTTCTATCACACACACAGAATTTAACTCCTGTAAATACCTTATGAAAAGCCTTATGTCTTATACCATTTTCTTTCTACCACATGTGCATCTCAATTTCTAGCTTCAGTGAAGGTAGAGAAGAGAGAATAAGAATGGATAGTGGGGGTGGAGGCAGCTTCAGTTTAAAATGCAGACAAATCTGCCTTTTCTGCTTGATGGCCTGTAACATTTCCATGTAGTGTACTTTGCATGGCAGAATAGCTACTAGTAATAGAATTTCTCACAGTGGAGGTTAATTACTTTTCAGCTATAGCAAAATAAATTTCCTGTCAAGCCCAGTGACAGGAATATGCCACTGTCACCATTTTTACCTGCAGTTTTAATTCACTGTTAATATTTGACACCAGCTTGCTTTCAGAGGGCTGATCTCCTGAACAGTAGGATTTCCCAGAGGAATAGGATAGACTGGCAGTAATGTAGTATCAAGATACGTGGAAAAGAGTACATTTCACCTCTTCTCTAGTGCACTGCAAAGAAGATTCCCTGACTTGTCTCTCTCATTAAAGAACAAAAGAGAACCTCTCAACTGGTTAAATAAAAATTACATGGTAAGGTGCACCTTAAAATATAGGGCAAAATAGTGAGGTGTTATATCTGGTCAAACCTTATGCTAGGAAAACCTATATAGCATACCACCGCCTTTCTCTTTCAGACATGATCTTTCTCTGTGCTTTAAAAGTCCATTTTTGGGGCCTGATAATTTTATTGGAAAACCTGAACTTAGCGGATGAGACACCTTATCTAGTAGTGAACGATAGAACTCATTTCTTCTAATTGACTTCAGATTCTCACATTTCTTTGTCTTGAAATAAATCGCTTCTGCTGCAGAGACAATAATGCCATTTATCAAGTATTGGTGTGATGTTCATTGTCCTACTCTGATCTGTAATACAAAGTCCTATATGAAGTCACATAAGTAATTCTTAGGGACATAACAAAATTATGCCTAGGACTTTCCAGCCTCCACTGATTAGATGAGAAAGGATTCATTCATTTAGCTTCACCCATTTAGCTTCCCTAGTCAAAGTCTTTTTTTCCAACATTTTAGTGATTTTCATGACTCTGAGGAAATCGAGCTGCTCCTAAATTTGCTTAGTTGTGCACCTTGGCCTAACAAAATGGGGTTTTTACACCTGAGGCTTAGTACTGCACCACTTGAGAAACATAAGGAAAATACAGTGCCTCTACATTTACCAAAATTAAAACCAAGGTGGAACACGAAATATCAGGAGTATTATCAGACAGGGTTTTTCCCCATAGAAGTAGCCTTAGACATTTCTTGCTGCCTGTGCTGTTCCTCTTCAGGAGGTGGCCTGTGACAATGCAAAATTGTGAAGCAAAACCAGATGAACATGGCAGGCACATGGGAGCAGTGGGAAGCTAAAGGATTTTAGAAGCTGCATGGGCAGATGAATGGTAAGTGCACCACATTAGTGGAAAAAAACCAATGGTGTTTTATCCTCCCTACAATCATGCTGGACCATAAGGGGTCCCCTGTTTGATTGGTAAGGTCCATTAAACCAGTAGAAATGTCAATGGAGCCTGCACAAATAAATGTTTGTGAACAAAATATATTTGCCACACCTAGAACTTCTGAGATTTTCAAAAGCAAATAACAAACTGAAGTGTTCATGAATTATGATGTCAAGATTTCTTAAGTTCCAAATAAATTGCCTGAATTTCTATCAAGTCACTCATATACACCATTCAGTGGGTCCTGGATAAGATAGAGATGTGGGTCTGTGTGAACCTCATGATGTTCAACAAGGCTAAGTGCAAGATAATGAACCTGGGTTAGGGCAACGTCAGTTATCAATAGAGGCTGAGGTTGAGAGAAGTCCTGTGGAGAATGACTTGGGAGTAGTGCTGGATGCAAAGTTAGACATGATCCATGAATGTGCACTCACAGCCTGTAAGCCAACCATATCCTGGCTGTACCAAGATGAGCATGACCAGCATGTCTAGGGAGGTGATTCTCCCCCTATACTCCACTTTCATCCTGCTCTGGGGTCCTCCAACAGAATTAGGACATGAACTTGTTGAAGTGAGCCCAGGGAAGGTCCACTAGGATGATAAGAGGGCTGCAGCACCTTTCCTGTGGAGACAAGCTGAGAGAGTTGGTCTTGTTCAGCCTGGAGAAGAGAAGGATCTGGGGAGATCTTAGAGCAGCCTTCCAGTACCTAAAGAAGGCCTACAAGAAATCTGGAAAGGGACTTTTTGCAAGGCCATGTTGTGATAGGACAAGGGGAAATTTCTTTGAATTGAAAGAAAATAGATTTAGATGAGGTATTAGGAAGAAATTCTTGACTGTGAGAGAGTTGAGGCATTGGAACAGGTTGCCCAGAGAAGTTGCAGATGTACCTACCATTCCCGGAATTGTTGACAGCCAGGTTGGACAGGGCTTTGAACAACCTGGTCTAGTGGAATGTATCCCTGCCCATGCCAGGGGAGTTGGAACTGGATGATCTTTAAGGTTCCTTCCAACCCAGACCATGGGATAGCATTAGTGTGAGCTTTAAAAGTTGATCTGAAAAGGATGGGAGCCTGATTCAGAAGCATTGCTGATGTTGAAAGAAGGGATTTAAGATAGAGCTGGGCAGCACCTGCTGTGTTTAATACCTGGGTCCTTGATGCCACAGAAGACAAAGTCTATAGGAAAAAGGGAAGAGGAAGACTGGAACCCAGCTCCACTTTAGGAACACACTATGCTACAAAAAACACACAAAAGATAGGTCACAGCTTCTCATGTATTAAATACTTCATTTTAGCTGCAAAGATTAGTTACAAACAGTGAGGTATTAGATTTGACTTTGTTGTTGTTTAAGGGACTGGAATGGAAATTCTGGTTTTGCAAACTACAGGAGTCATCAGAGTTTTCCAGACCTTTAAAAACCCTCAAATCCTGTCTGGGAATGTAGTTAGAATAATTTGGTCTACAGAAATTGCTTTTTCTTTTTTTTTTTTTTTTTTTTCCAGAGCATTAGGCTCAATTCTGACCATTAAAGCAGAGATGAACTTTGGCTTGGAAATGAAGCTAGCCTGGAAGGGTGCTATTCAGCACGGTTTGAATTTCTGATTCATTTTCTGAGCTATTTGAAACTGCTTTATGTTGCTTGACTCATTCATCTCCATGAAAATCTATATTAGTGAAATGTCAGCTCCTTTGTGGGAGCATATGGGACTTTTTAAGGTGTCTGTAGGTTCATAACAATACTAAAACAGGCACCTTTCTCTCAGTAAATGCTCCCATGGTATAGTTTCAACCTTTTACGAAAAAAAAGCCCCAGGCAGCACATTGAAGCTCATATCTATACCACCAAAATATTCACACTAGTGTCATTCAGCATTTTAGAATATGTCCATATATGTTTTTATTTTCATGTGAGTACCCACTGAGCTAAAAATATGAAGAAGGATTCTTGATCAGCATTTGTGCTCCCTGGTTTTCATTGTGCTGTCAATCACTGCTGTTAGTATTTATATAGAAACAAAAAATTTGGTTCCTATTCCACTGCCTATATGTATTGGAAACTCATTTCTTGCTTCTGAAACTTTTATGAAACCTTAAACAGAAAACTGTGACATCACATAGAAAACAAACAACATGACTAGATAAGTCCTTGAGAAATCAAGTCTTAACTGTGGAAATACACTCAATTCCATATAAAATAAAACAGATGTAGATATGTGATTTTCTTACTTGCTATTTTCCTTTTCCTCCTTACACTTCCTCCACAGCAACTGTTCAAGGTAGGAAAATATTACAGAAATATACTATCTCAACTTGTATTGTGGTAAGGAAAATCTTGTCATACCTAGAAGATCAGGCACAGCTTCCCAAGAGATCCTGCTGTTGTTGAAAATAATTGCTTATGGCTAAAGTAATCTGTTATCAAATCAGTTAAATGCATCATGTGGTCATGTAAAGAACAGTGCAATTTACATATGCTGCTTTCCTATTTAGCTATTTCCATAATTTTTTAATGAAGAATACAGCTAACACATGCAATATCTGTAAGAGAATGAGGAGGAGGTACTAAATTCCTTGTTTACCACACTGGGTATCTAAAATCAACAAATACATAGCAGTTTGTTTAAGAAGAGAGGAAATCACAGAGACAGAGAATTATCTTTGGCAGCTGTTTTATAGCTGTGGGATTGCTAAGAATCAAAGGGAGAAAAAAATGTTTTTTTGTGGCTTAGAAATCATTTCACACAAGCAGTGGTTCCCTTACTCTTTTTTTTTTTCATTCTACGCACTCTGATTTCTCACATCTTATATAGCATGCTGCAAAAACACCATCTTCTAATCTTGACTGTCTTAAAAACATCAGCAAAGGATGCCATTTATCATCATATTTCTTATTAAAGCTTGGAAGAAAGAGCACACAGCAGTGCATCTTGGAAGTCATAACTGTGAAGAAAAGCACTTTCTGCTATTTTCTCACTGATTGTGGCTAATGTTAAAATAATTACTGGTAAAGGATCTCCCTGCTGTTTGATTGTCAAGTTCCACAGTTCCAACGACTTCAGGTTCTTCCCTATTTGAAACTTTAGTTGGCTTATTTTATGCTATTATTGGCTATTTTATGTGTCTCTTTGCATGTTTTCAAAATCCTTTAACACCTCAAGCTCCTTTCATCTGGAACTTGGCAAAATAAGAATCTTAATGAGGACTCATTGTGAAGGAAGCCTGTGCCTTCCAGTGGTTGTTTCTTTCTTTTAATAAAAATAAAAAGGGGGATTGGTTAGTGTCGATTGATAGCAAAGTGGAAATGTGTTGGCTGTGGACTTCATTAACTGTGCTGGTTTATCACAATCATCTTTGTTACCGGGAACACTCTGGGAGCTAAACTACTTCAACAAGGAATGGTGGCCAAAATCCTCTTTTAGGAAAACATGTATCCACTGATTTCTGTTTTTGAGCGTGTTTTCCATTGTATCTTGATTTTTTTTTTTTTCAATTGACTGTCCTGGGATTCTTGATCTTAAAACTGGGGGGCTTTTCCAGTTGCTCTTGACACTTACTATATTTTTTGTAACAAGTTAACTACCAAAAAAAGTGCAACATGCTTACCAAAATTAATCAGTTAAGTAAAGATGCAATAATAATGTGTGAATCATCAAGCAAAGTCTACAAAGGATGCTTTTAATTTTAAGCAGCATGCAAAGATACCATTAAGACTCCTATATATTTAGTTAATATATGCTGGGCATGTGACGCAAATGTAATTCTCCCTCCCAGTTCCTCCAAAACTGCGATCCTTTTGGGGGGTGACAATACAGGACACTGCGGTTTGTTAAATTCAGGATTGCATCTTACAGGAATTCCTGCTAAACCAGGAAACATTTTCAAAAACTCCTCACCTTCACCCACTCTTTAAATCTGTAACTATTAGTAAATCTTAGTCATGAATTGTACCTGTCTGGGCAAGGTTACCATTGTTTATTTCAACACTAAAAATGGCACTTAGCTGTGACTAGCTTATACTATCGTATGTGAATCCTTAGCATTTTGAACTGTAACTGTGTGGACAGCCACGTGCTGCTATTGCAGCAGCTGTTATGAGGTGAAATACCACCACCTATAGAATGCAATCAGGACTCCTGGTATAATGTAAAGTGTAAACATAAGGATGGTTGATTATTTTGTGTTAGGCCCAACCATTTCATTCTATCATCTTTTTTCATCACCTTCAGTGTGATATCCTGGAATCGAGTTCCTGACACGTAAAAAAAAGCTGTGGTGGAAACATTAATATGTTCCCAAGTTCAAGCAGTCCATGTTGCCTAAGAAGTATATAGAAAGTCTCCTGACCTTTTCATTTACTTCTGAGACAACAGACTTGAGAGAAATATTGTGCCGTTTTAGTTTTAAATTACAATGCCATGATTGGTTTCATTGCTGGGTCACCCATAGCAACCATTACTTGAAACCGCAAGATCTGTCCGTGCTGCATTTAAAACTCTTTTGGGTTAAAGTGCTACAATTTTCCTGACATATTTTCTTTAAAAACAATCAAATTCACTGCCTTGAAAAATCCTGTTATTCTCTCCAGTGTCTCCCTCTTTTCAATACATAATTATATGGGAGCTTGTCACTAAAATACCAGTTTCTGTACCTAGTAAAAGATTAATCACTGCACTAAGGTAATTCATATCATGTACATGCAATCAGTGGTCAGAATAATATCTTCGGTGCAAATGAACTTTAGACCAGTACCGAGATCGACAGAACTGAATTCTCTTTGGTCCAATGCAGTAGATTTCATTTTATTCCAATTTTAAGAGTGCCCGTCAAGTAACCCAGATATCAAATTACTTAGACTACTGTTTCTAAGGAAATCTGAATTGTATTTAGGAGCATGTAGAACTGAATCTTAAATTTCTGGCATGTTCCTATGTAGATGGGATAATCTATGTATGTGCAATGTTTTAACGAATGATGGAATTAGAGCAATGAACTGCCTTAAAAACAGGGGTTTAACTGACTTCTCTACCTATGTTTGAATCCTTATGTTTTTCCCCTTAGAGCCAACTATCTCTCCTTCAAGTATAATAGGAAGGGTCTGCTCCTGCAGCTTAAAGCCAGTGACATGGCATTGCTTCATGGCTTAATTCCCTTCCCCCTGAGATACAGTGGCTTTTTACATGTAGGATCAGCCCCTGGCCTGCACTATGTCTAAAAGTATACACAGGCACTGACAGCTAGCCACAATGAGACCAAGACGTGCTTTAGCAGTTAAACACTGAGGAATGACCCTACACTGGTGCTTCAGCCTGCACATTGACCTTACCTAGTTTGCTAACACTGACACAGCCAGCCAAGCCCCACCTGTGTCCTCTGCAAGCAAAGGAGGGTGGTAGATAGGATGAGAGACAGATAGAGAAGCAGGGTAAATTTGGTTCTAAAGCACATTTAGTGTAGCACTGTCTAGGTAAGAGAAAATATGCTATCATAGACCACCATAGCATCACTGGACCCTTCATAAGTTTTGGCTGGAAACAAAGAAAATGATTAGTTTTCTCTTACAAAGTGCTCCATGGAAGAGGATCACAGGAATGATTTAACACTAAAGGAGAAGAGATAATTCTAAAAAGAAAAATAATACTGATATGTCTTCTTGTATAACATATTAACCAATGTCAAACTGCATAGTTTGACATCAGAACTTGTTATGTGCTAAATGCTGTTTTCAAAGCATTAACATGTACTTTTTGGTTTCTTCATGTAGAACTTTGAATACTTAAAGCTTACACAGTACCATTACTTGTCCCAGATTAACCTCCAGTAACATTAACTCTGGCTAATGCCTCCATTATTTCTTATCACTTATGTGGAATGTGTTCAATTTTGTGAATACTCTAGAGAACTCACTTCCCTTTCAAAGTTCTGTATGTCTCTAAATGCACTGAGTACAATCAACTATGGGGTAACTTTAAATGTCAAGGCCAAGGTCTGTCAATAATAATTTGCTCTTCTAACAAAATTTATATGTGCGTTTTAGTTAAATTGAGATTGTCCATTTCAAGCAATGCCCCCACAGCAGGACACAAAGCTAATGTCGGTTCTTGCTGAAGAAAAAGGCTTAACAATAGCATCAAAGAGGAATTGATAAGCATATCGCAACATAATTTCTCCTATCATGTCAGCTGCCATAGCCTGGCTGTCCTATACAAACCACTTGACAAAGTCTGCCGCTCCAGTTAGTACACTATTTATAACTTCACTGTTTATGCCTCTACAGTTATAGCTGCATCAGCACATTAATTATAAACCTTATTTTCCAAAGATTTACTACTAAGCAACAAAAAAAATCACCCTCAGCTGCAAGTTTGGATGTGAAGTGTTCTCAAGCGTACATGGGTAATTTGCACTTAGGTTGTGATAGGACAGATTCAGTGCCTACTGAATACTGAAGACAATGGAAAATATAAAAAGCTATTGTGTATGTATAATTATCAACACCATTCAATGTGTATAAAGATTTTTACATGGAAAAAATCACTTTTTTTTTATGTTTTTTACTCTAATGTTGCAATGATCTTTTTGCAGCAACATTCTTGATTTAGTATTGTTGGCATAGCTGAAATGCAAGTATATTGAAAGAGTTAAGTTCATCTACAGTACTGGCCAGATATTGCACTGTAAGGATTTACCACACCTTTCACTACAAAATCCACATCTAAAGCTTACCTATTGCTCAGATCTGTGCATTTCAGCACTGAATATTTCAGTACTTGTCTTTCTGTTTAATTTTTTTCCCTACTTGTTACCATCTGGTGACATTTACAGGCAAAAACAATGCAATATTTGATTGTCTAACTATATCTACAATATTGAGGAGCTGATCTATTCAAGAGAAGACAAGATCTTTCATTATTTCTTTCTCTTCAGTATTCCATGAAGCAGTACAAAACCTTCTGAAAAGCATAAACACAAATACACACAAATATAAATTAGTAAGCACAAACACATAAATAGACATACCTATTTTAAATGATCTGTCATGTTTATAGCAGAGCTGGCTGTATTACTCACTAAAATAAGATCTTTGGCAAATTTTGACATTTTTCTGTAATATTATCCCACTGAATTTCCCCTTCTCTGGAAATAAAACAGCAGTAAATAGTTGACATTAGAAAAACTAACATTTTCCCTCAATTATTTCATGACTTGTCTACAGGTGAATATTTTGTTCACCTTGTCCTATATATATAGCACTACTGCCCATTGAAATACTACTGAAAGCACATGTGCCTCCCTGTCTGTATGAAAAAGTGTATTAAATAAAATACAATTTGGATTAACATTTATTTTTTTTTGGTTTCTTTGTTTAATTGTTTGCTTTTTTTTTGTTTTTGGTTTTTGGTTGGTTGGTTCTTTTTTGTGGGGAGCTGGAACTTTGAAGCTACTGTTTAAACTGGATCATTTTGCTGAGCTTCATAATGTGAGATGCAATGAAATACCACTCAAGCAATGAGTGAGGCAGACCTCCATACAGTTTCTGAACAGCATGGTTTCGTTCAATTATATAGGACAAGATAATTTGTCCATGAACTATACATGAAAGAAGACTCTACTTCACTTGAAAGCATTATCCCTTGCCAACTCCCATTTGCCTCCTAATGTAGTATCTCTATGTGGAGGTACATCAACAACAGGAATTTATATTATCAGGTTACCAAGACAGTCAAAATTATTATTATAAGTCTCTCACAAAATACAACCTCACTGCCAAGGATCCAAAGCCGCTAAAGAGTATAAGTTCTCTTTGGAAATGATACTGCTCATTTTCCCCTGAGATTTATTTTGGTTTATATGTGGCTAGCTGGAATGTACTGGAAACTAATCTGAAATACAATGGAAAACATGAAAATAAACATATCAATTAAATTCAATTGTAGAACTCTCCTTGCAGGCTTATTTTTGTTCTAACTAGTGTCTCCATTATATTTTGGTATAAAAATAGGTAAGTTGGAGCTTCATTATCAAGAATCCTGTATACCTTCTAGAAAACACTCAGGATCCTTTTCTCAAACAGAAATTGTATCCAACTGCAATCAGCTGAGTCAATTGAAAGGTTCAGGCTTTCATTTGATCCATATTTACTGTCATGACTGAAAAAGATTTTTCCCCTTCTCTCTTTGCCTTTAATGTAACAATTTCCCCAATAAAAATAATTAAAAAAAATCTAAGCTTAAAATAATGTTTGGATCATTGCCCAGCTAGCAAAAGACAGGTAGCCAACCTTTAGGCTGACACAAATTCCTTCATGTTGGACTGTGCAATTGGCTTCAAGCTTCAGCTTTAAGCTTCGGGTCTTGCATCACTTCGTGTCACAGCACTGAAGTTATTTATCTGAAGTTCCATTTGTATCTCTATATAATGATTTTTCTATAACACTGAATACAAAGAAATATCTTCAGTGTACCTGACAGGACACTTAGAAGACAAATGGTCACCTTGAAAGCTTAAAAGAAAATCAAAGAGTGTTATGCAAAACATCTATTCAAGAAAGGTAAAGTAGTTGAATTTAAAATACTGAAGGCTACTGAATCATGATGATGATGGATTGTCTTTGCTATCTACAAGTGAAACACTGATCTTCTCTAAAATAGTGAGCTTACTGTATTTAGTCAGCAATAGTAAAGAACACCAATCATTACCTCAATTCAAATCAGGTTTCAGAAAACCTCTCTTTTAGAAAACCTATGTGCAAAAGGATAATGTGGTAAAATGAACAACTTTTATTTGATGCTTTATCTTTGGAAAAGAGAACATATGGGTTCGTAAGTAATCCATCCACAATACATTGATAGGACAGTCATGGCTTGATTTAGCCACTAGATAGCATGACAGAGCATTTTTGAAGACAGAATAGTCCAAACTAACAATAAAATTAAAAACAAACAAACAAAAAAAAAAAACAAATAAACAAAAAAATACTAAAAATTACTTTAAATATCAGATGTGAAAATTCAAAGAGGAGCACAAGAAAAATAATGCAGGTCTTGTCCCCATACAGAGACATTTCCAAGCAGTCAGTTTCCACACAGAACTCCCTATGGCTCTCTGTCTGTGAAAAGCAGACGGGAATGCACCAGACTGACTTTCAGACTCTCACCGGCCAGCATTACACTGAAAACCAATATTATTTTATCTCAAAAGGATTTTAACTATCAGAAGTAGCACCCTGAACCAGCATGACCTCTTTTGGTCGACATCTTAGGCCTCAGAAATAGAATATCCTTTAAAACATAGACTTCTAACAGGATGCTCTAGATGTTAGAAGTCTTTAAAACATAGACTTTGAACAGGATGACCAGGGTTCTTCAGCAACTTCTTTTAGCAGGAGCAGATGTGGAAAATGTGTCAAGGCTAATCATTGAGGTCAGACAAACTGGCAGGGTGCCCAGTTGCACACTACCACTAACAACATCCAACTTTCTAGACATTGTACTCTGTGTCCCATTTGTAAATACATTTTTCCCATCTGGTGAAGTTCTAAGCAAGCTTCCCGACTTACACACACACATAGTGAAATGTCTGGATAACCACTTAACCCAGAAATCCTAAGTATATAAAGTGCTTGGGAGTAAACTGCAAATTAGACTCTTGTACATAAGAGATGTCCAGTGAGACACTGGTTTAGAATTACTGCAACTGTGGCATTAAGTTGGTGTTGGAAAAATGAAAAACTAATTGCAATATGATAACAGTTAACTATCTGCTTGGAATGTGGGCACTGACTGCTGGCAAGTCATTTGGTCATTCAAAAATTTAAACTGTTCCTTTGGACTGTGCCACTCAGTAGGCACAGATGTGAAGACCTGATTTGGGGGGAACCTGAAAGTTCCCATCACAGAGATTTTGCACAGCCTTTCCATGGGCCTTGACAGCCCTGCAGCATAAGCTATACCACTGCACGTGCAGAAAGGCATTCTCCCTGCCACTCACTATAGCTGTCTCATTTGCAAACTCTGTAAGATGCCCAGTGTTGAATTTTATTTTGATAACCCCCATAAAGCTCTAGGATTTTAACTTCACTAGGAAAAGAGTGGTTCCACTTGTAGGATTTCTGATGTAGAGATATCTAAAAAAAAATTTATTACACACTTTATTAACTAATTATTAAAATCTATTGGGTTTAACTGTTCTTATTAAAAGCTGTTCTGTTCATTCTGAAGAAAATGAGGCAATGCCTGAAAACTCAGCAAATCCAGTCACTGTGTATTATAATTGGTAATTCCATACCTTTCATGTAACAGTGAAATTGCTCTTTTATTGTAACTTTCTACCATGTCACACGTTGTGGAAAATCATACTTTTGGTGTAATGCAGTAACTGATAATTCAGTTTATGTTACTGAAGATGTTAAAATATATATTATAATCACATAGCAAAACAATAATAAAAATATGTCATTTTATTATTTCTTTAATTACTCTTCCTTAATTATATTTTTAAATAATTTTATTTAGGCACATGATTCATGGTAAGTACACCCCAGCACTTACAATTAAATATGCTTTGCAAAATTAAATGATTTTTAGAAACAGGTTGGTAGTGTTTTATTAGAAACGACCATGCTTCTGAGTGCTATAATGCCTTTCTTTTTCTATATTCAGATTAATTTTTCACTTTTTCAAAAAACTGACAGGCTTAAAGGTAGATTTTATTTTTTATCTGCTAATAAATCTTAAGTCAGAATGGCCTTTACAGCTAAGGTAACCTAACAGTTATTGACATATGCTGAGGGCTTTAACGATTAAAATTATGAGATCTTAGGTAATAGATATATTCTCTCTGAAGAGCAGTTTATACTGCTTGGCTATTTTCCAAGGAAAAATCATATAACATAGTTAACCAATGATACTGACATCTGCCTCTTACAAAAAGCCAAGGGAATCTTGTAAAGGTCATAATGCTAACTGGCAGGGTAACTGATTAATTCAAGCCTGTTACATACTGTATTGTGCACAACCATATTCTGGGGAAAAGGGAGCAAGAACAGATTAATGTCCTTTTCTGCTGTGTGCACACAGATTCATCAATTCCCATAGGGTCTGAATATGAGTCTTCAGCTGAAGGTGAGTGCATTCAGTTATATTGACAAAATTAATTTTTGTTATAAGAAATGCTGCCTTTCTTTTCAAACATAATGTCTGGCAACAAAATGCAAAGTTCCATTGCATTTACATCACTCAATATTTGAGAAATCCTTAATCTTTTTTCTTAGGTCTATGCAGTGATTAAAACTTTTCTGCTTCAGATTTCTAATGAATTGAAAATCAAAATAATAAATAATGCTCATGGAGAACTAAAAACCTAGGTGAGGAGTAGGAAAAATGGGGCACAGGCTCCCCACCGTATGTTATTCTTCTTCCTCAGCTACAGAGGCCTCACAGCCATCTCTCCCTCCCCACCCCCAGCTTAATTTCTGTGGTATCACCTGTGTTTTACCCTGGAACAGGTCAGACAAGTATAAATAGGGTATGTCAAACACTAGGTTATCTGTGGCAAGCCATCAGAGGGAGATGAGTTGCAGTGAGGGTTTCATCCTGCCCATACTTAAGTGAAATGGGTGACTTGGGATTCCCTTTTATTGCACAACTAGGAATACTCAATTGTTAAACTTTGCACAAAGATAATAAACCTGACTATTCTGCTTGACCAATTACTTTTAATCAGAGGAACAGGGCAAGTACTGTGTCTCATTATACTTTCAGTCATGGCAAGACACTTTTCCACACAGCAAGAATGATATGAACTTGGACATCTCTTATGCCTATAACCAACAGATAATATACAGAGGCATGAAGGGTGGTAGATACAGAGAATGCTGTGTAGTATTTCATGCTATTCTTCCCCAGCCTTTCATTATCCTATCCTCAATGAACAAAAAGTTCAAATCTTAGAAACAGTAGAAAGCCCACTATTTTAGCTTCAGAATGAATGCACATTGTATGATTTCCATTGGCCCAATGGTAAAGCTAAATAATAATAGCATGAAAAATTTGAAAAAATATTTATGTCTTGTAATCTCCAGGCATTTTACAAGTTTCCAGTGCTGTAAGGCATGATAAGGCAACCTTCATTTGCAAGTAAAGGTTCTGAAGATGCACATGCACTTTTTTCTACTAACACTGAAAACTTCTCATGAAATGTTTATATTACTATAGTAACACAAAGTAGTGTGCCATCCTCTGAAAAGGGAAGAAGCAGCCCTGTCACTAATGACAGCACTGTCTGAAAAGAAATTGCTTTTACATATAATAGAAGCTCTTTTACAGAGAAAGAAAAAAAGAATTTGGCACGCAGAGATTTTTGGAAGAAGGGAAAGGTTGGCTTAATAAAGCCCAGAACATTAAATACTTTAATATTATTTTCATCAGTATGGGGCCTTCTCGTATTAACTGCTTCAACTAAGCAAATATTATTCTGCAGACACACATTTTTGCAGTAGTTATTTTAATTATATAGTCTGCTGGAAGTGTAGGCTGAGGCTGGCAGTTCCATGTGCCAACTTGTTTGTTTTTATAATTCTTTATTTTATAAGAGAATGAAACAAAGATATGGGTTTCTAAGCATTATTTTGCATAACTCACCAGGCACAGTGCAATTTGTAATAGTCTGAGTGGTTTGACAGTGTTAATAGGTGTGGTGGTTCAACCAGCAGACGGGAGAAAAACATTTGGTCTTGAGAAAATCACAGAACCATTTACAAGTTTGTTTCTTCTTCTTTTCTTTTTTTTTTTAATGTTGGTCATCAGCATTTTGCCATTACTTGGAGTTGGAAAGGCTGAGCAGAACTGAAAGAGAGAACACAAAAGGAAACAAAAAACCTGCCCATTTTGGAGAAGTTACTGACAGGAAACATAGGGTACCTCTAGTCCACCTACAACCTTCTGCAGAGAAATAACCAGAATAGGATTACAATAAATCTACAGTCAGAATTATTTTAAAGATAAAGACAATAGCTAGTCTAGGAGAACAGCAGCATTTTCCCTGTTGTTTGTCTGAGACTCAGAATATCAGACATATCTATCAGGAGTTGCAGAAGTTCAAGGTGAGACAAGGAAAGGACAAGACAACAGCGTCCTGCAATCTGCTGATTCCATTCGCTAGATGACAGTGACAAGCTCTGAGAAACAGGTCTCTGTCTGTAGGGCACTGATATCCATTCCAGTCATTAAGCTTTATTATGTTGACATACTTTTTTAGCACGTTGTACAATTTCTGGTAAAAGCTTATATGAACCCAAAATCATGGACTTTCTCTGCTAGTGCTCTTTATTTTGTGAAAATTGGATGAAAAATGAAAGACCATCTCCCCACATAAGTGGGATTAGAAACTATTAGAGCAACAGTTATAGGAGTTCAAAAATAAGTATGAGTCCCCAGTTTCAAAAGATGTCTCTACATGTGTGCTTATGCAACAAAGATCTACTAAATTACACCACATAGAAAACTTGTATTTGCTGGAAATTTCAATTTCTGTCTCATAGTAGCAAACAACACGCTCTGCTAAGTGGATTCTGAATTCCAGCAAAGAAGCAGAGTATGCATTGTTATCCTTTCATATGTTTACCTCCCCCAAGTAAGCATTTACAAATGATTCATTCATATCAGTTGTATGCTGAAGACTTTTTTCTTGTGCTTCTACCAAAGAGCTCAAGTCATAATACACTAATTTCACTCATGTAATAGGTCAGTTCTTAAATAATATGATGCTCAGCAGTTTCCCTCCTTGTGCCTTACTATGGCAAAGTGCTCAGTCGTGCTCTTTTTGATCTGTAGAGCAGTCCATTAATGAGTATTCCAATGCTTCTGGCTTTGTTTTTTGTAATGCACAAACACTGAGAGTTTTACATCTCTTTTGCATTAAAGGTCAACCATATCAGTCTCCCACGCTGGGAAGAAAAATGGAATTAATTTAACTGAAAACTGCTAATTAGAAAGCGGTTCTCTCTTCTGAAAACAACTTAACATGATATCTATGGTTGTGTGGCAAGATGTTACCAAGGTTAAAATTGTCTCTGAAAGTGAGAAGAATTATTATTATTATTGTCTTAGGAATTCTCACCCATTTCAGAATGTCTTTTCATTGGAGAAAAGGATGAGCCTGACCTTTTCCTATCCAGTTTCCTTCTTTGTGGAAGCTATTCTCCCATGTAAGTGGCTACAGAAACTTTTTTTTTTCCTGAAAATGTTAACCAATTCCAAGTTTTAAAAACTGAAAAAAAAAAAAAATCCAAAACAAGCACATGGAAAAAATAAAATGTGGTAGGAGTATCACTTTGATTTTGTCATTTATTTTCACAGAGTCTTAGAGTAATGTGACATAAGCTTACATATGCTTCTGATTCTATTGTATGCCAAGGAAACTTCTCAAAGGAGTCTTATTTCTGTATGCATCACTTAGTTAAAGGAAACTAAAGAGAAATCTTTTAATATAGTAAATCCAATGCTACTACTAGAATCTCTGAGAAGGCTTGTTTGACACAACTCATGATAGCTGGATTATTTGATCATAACTTTATGAATAATATCGAAGGTAATAGCATGAAGCTGTCAAGACTGAAAGGAGAAGTGCTGTCAGGTGATGAAACAGCATTCACTCACACACAAGACTACACCTTCTTCTCTCCTTCAGCAGGTCTTTCTCCTTTCAAATAACTGCGAAGCAAAAAAATATAACACTGAACGCGCTGCGCCTCTCTTTGACACAAATGAGAGAAAGCAGTTCTGTGCGCAAGATTTGGATGCAATTTCCTGATGCAAATTTGGTCTCTGGTTGTTGCCAGCTTGCAAGTTAAAATTCAGAACCAGAATATTTCTTGTGGCACCTGCAAAGACATACAAAAATGTCTGGTTTGGACTGCTTTTATTTTTCTTTGTGCATTTGCACTCCACCTAATAATCTGCTTCTAGTTGAGTTCTTAAGGAAAGTATTGTTCACCTACCTAATACAGTAGCAAAATAATTGCTTCTGGATAAACTTTACTAAAATAATAGCATGAGCCTGTGGCTTATAAAAAAGTGTTGCCAATAAATAATCACACCAAACAAGTTTTTCATTTGTATCTATTGGAACAATTAAAGTAAATTGTGCTGTGTTACTTTAAAACTTAACAGAGTGATTTAATCTTGGCATCCTTTTCATTGAAACAAAAAACCAGAACATGTCTTCTACATATATTCTACACATATATTTATGCATCTATATATGTAAACATGTAGAATACATCAATATATCTGTATGTAGAGACACATACACATAGAGATAAATGCTTATCTACACATATATTCTACATTAGCCTTAAAGAAAAAAAACTTCATCTTGCGCACATATGAGAAATTCATAAGGTAAATACCTTGGATTCAGTTTGCCCTAGTGTCTTACAAAAGGTAGCTTGTATACACATTTATAATCAGATCAGCTTGGTTTCTAATCCAATACATTAGATAGAAAGGACTAAATTACAAGCCTGTCCAAAAATCTTCAGAACTCATATCCAAACATGTCAAGAAGCCTGGAAGACACTTTCTCCTTTTAAATGTTACAGGTGCTGTATGTTTTTAAACATAACTTACATTATATGGCACAATGGATGTTCAGCCAGATGTTGTTACAAAGCATAGATAAAGACTGTGTTACTAATTACCTTTTCTAATGCCATAAAACACTCCAGCAGCTGTCACAATTTTATATCACTTTGCTGGATGTCTGTGTGATCAACAGTTTCTTTTCACACCTTGAATATAAAACAAACTTCAAGTTCCTCTTTCCTATTCAGGACAAATATTGTGTTTAGGTTTTGTCTTTTCTCTGCAACTTTTCTAAATACAGACCTTCATTTTTAAAGATGAGGGTCTCCACAATTGCTGTGTCTTGGCCTCGTTTGGAATCCTCATCCACCTCATCCGATAGTCACTCCTGAGACTATTCCCAGGATAAAGTGTTGCAGATTATAAGCAGAGTGGTAGCAAGTTTAAGCCATGAAAGGTTTAATTTGCACACTGATGCAAATCCAAGGACAGACGTTTGTAGCTTACTGCAGTAAATTGTAGAAGTTATAGCAAAAGTCCCAACATCTGAGAGAGAAGAATAAAATTTTCTCAGAGGTGACATGGACAGTATGAACCTGTACTCAATTGTAAACTTACTTAGATATATGGCTTACTGTTCTTTTTGTTAAATGTCACAGTGTGAACTTGTTCACTCTACCACAGCCTGCCTGTGTCTATTCATGTTTATGTATATAAATGTTACTAGAGTGCCAGCAATGATAGCCACATTAAGTGCATTATAAGCTCACATGCTCAGAACAAGTTTATTTTCTTCTAAAATAAGCAATATAGTGTTGTTTTTTTTAAGTCTTTAGTATTTTCCTCTGTAGGTGACCCACAAACCTCATTGGTACAGTCCTGAGATATAGAACTTGAAGTTCAGTGCAGGTTAGCAAACTAGTGACTAGAAGTCACTCTTGGTCTTCTAGCCAAGCTGATAGATATCACATAAGAAATTTTCAGTATGAATATTTTCATTTCAACAGCTTGTTTTTTGGGGGGGAGGGAAATTATTGAAGGTGCTTCAGGACTCAACTGCTCCAAGACAAATTCATGATTGTATTCAAATAAATGTTCACAAATACTTTGTAGCAGCATTTAACTCATTTCTAATCAATCACATCACCCTCCAGACTGTACCATGAATTGGAAAATTAACTGAATTTTTACCATATTCAAAGCATAAAGAGTTACTGGAAAAAGCTGCTTAGAATAAAAGAACTCAATTAATAGCAAGAAAACATCTAAAAGAAGATGACTATTTTAATAGGAAAAGCTCAGATTCATTAGCATTCATACTAATTATAGATAAAACGGCTTTGCAAAAAATGCTAGCAAGACATCATTGCACCTTTAGCCTTGTAATAAGACAATGACTAAAAATTCCATATGCAAGAGAACAGATTTTTTTTTCTTTGACCATTCGACACTACAAGTAACCCATGTTCATGTTCTGACTTCTCACAAATGTTATAAATGACATAAAATTACCATATATGCTTATATATATATCTGCTGGTTTATTTATTTGAATGCTTTATCCTCTTTTAATTTTTCCTGGAGATAGTGATTCCAGACTTGTTCTCATCAAGTGACATAGGGAGAAAAATCTGACTTTTTACAGTGTTATTAATACTGTGGCATTGTAATTACAGTCTTCTGGCCTTGCAGAAAATATTCTTTCTGTCCAGTCAGAAAAGAGAAAAAGGAAATATGCTTTGCTTTGCTCCTTTCATTGTCTCATCATCTTCCCACTAACCATCTGACAGTGTACACTGTGGGAGTGTTAATATGAAAAGTAAGCAGTGGCTCCTTTGCATGGTTACGTTAAACATATTTGCATTTACTTTCTTTCCCAGTACAGAACAGAGGTGATACATCTATTTTTTTCCCTCAGTGTTATAGCCAGATATACACTAGTGGGATCTCAGGGGGTGCATCGCAATAATTTTTATGGGATGTTTCCTAATTGTTCAGTCAAGAAATTTGTAGGAGCGTTATGTTATCACATTTTCTCCTGCACTCGACTGTAGGTGTAGATGTCATTTCATTATGCACAGGCTCTTTTGCTTATGGTACTTCTATGTGCGGCAATGGACTGACAAGTCAAAAGCTTTCTGTCTTCCAGAAATTCTGCAGTATCTTTAGTTTTGCAGTTTTATGGCATTCTTTTACCGGGGTTCTGCAAAGGCTGAGAAAAAAAATATGAGAACAAAATAAAAAAAAATAATAGCTCAACAGATTTGTTGTGCTTGAAAGAGTGCCAATGTATTGGTCAGATAAATGTGTTGCTTGCAGATAGTTTTAATTGTAAGAATGTTCCATCATTTATTCCTATATCTTTTCAATTTCTATAATCACAAAATACTATCTCATAAGATCAAAGTTTTGCTACTGTTGGTTACACTATTCAGGTGAACCTCGCAACTTCATCTGTCAATAGTCTGGCACTCAGGCACTTTCAGGACCGCAGAAAGCATGTGGCTACTTCACTGCTCTGGAAAAGGGATCAAGTTATGCCTCCTTAGAATCAATGCACACAAGTTTGAAAATAAGGCAATGACATAAAACTCTCTGACCAGCACTTTAAAAAATGTAGTTCCCCCTCCCCCCCCCCTGTTCCAGTTCTGGAGAACAGCATTCCTAAAGACCTCTGGCTATCAGTACCTGTGGGCCTTCCTCTGCCAAGATAATTGTTGAACTGAAAGATCCCTTAGAGGGAGGATGTGTGGAAGAGTTGCTTCTGTCTTTCCTTTGTTAAATATTTTTATGTTGCTAAGACATTATCTAGGCATGATCATTAGCATTGTCTAAAATGATCAAGTCATGTTTAAAGAAGCAGAGTTACAAATGGCAACATAAGGAAGAGAATGAAGTAGTGCTTCTAACTACCTCAAAAGGATTAGTAAAGAAATATTGTGTCTTCAGAAAGTCTTTCAAGGCAAAGGGAATTCTCTTTAGTTCAGGGCCTCTGCAACATCCCCCTTTGTCATATGCTACAATCAGCTAGGTCAGCTAGTCCAACAGAGAAGGAATAAATCACAATGACTAGTGATTAGGGGAAATACTACTTGAAATAGAAAAACCCAGTACAGAAATTAAAGTATGCAAAGGTGAGAGAGGAAGAAACAGCAGTTTGTACATTATATCATTTGTCATTTACTGTTTGCTTCTTTTTCTTTTTTTTTCTCTTTTGCTTGCAGCTGTGTCTGTTTTCCTATTTTTACTCAAGCCTTTCAATCATAGCAGTCTCAAACAGCTGTGCAGAGCAAGAATATGGTAGTAAAATTTTACAAGCATGATTCATTTTAGTTTTGCAATTCTTAGATGAAGAAAAGTCATGTGTATTTACAGAAAACATGGCACACATCTTGTCAAGGGGTATAAAAATGCTTTCTGTTTTGCTTGGAGAAGAATTAAGTACGGACTTCACAATTTGCCCATCAATTCACAACAGCTACAGCATTTAAGGTCATTCTTATGGAATACCTTTTAATAAGAATATGAGATAAAGTGAGATATTATCAGGTTAAATTCTGCTGTTGGTTATTCCTCTGCAACATTATTTTCTTCTGGTACCTATTTGGAACAGAAATTGAAAGTGAAATTGATATATGCTCTTAACAATAGAAGCACTTAGAGCTGGCTGAATAGCAGAAATCTCATTTGTGAGTAAAAGGGCTGAGTTAGATTTCCTGTGACTCCTGTGGTCATGCCCTGAATGATTTGAAAGATTGGAGATGTACATACAATACACTGGTGAAAATGTTTCTGGACTCTAAGATTTCACTGGCATCACTGAAAAAAAAAACGGGCCATGCTGTGTAAGACCAAGGTCAGTCTATCCCAGTAGCCTTTCTTTAACCGTAAAGATAAGCATATATCTGGGGAAGCATGAAAATGAACCGAATATATATAATACTTTTGTATACTACTCTTTGAACCCTAGCTATTTTGGGGTAATATATTTTGTGAATAGTGCGTTCTTTATAGACTTTTCAAGATCCATAAGGATTCAGGACTTCGTCTTTTAACTTCCGGCATGCAACACTTCCTTTCACAAAGAATTTCACAGGCCAGAATATGAAGGCAAAAGAGCCCCATTCTTCTGTTTTTCTCTCGGAACATGATTCCTACTAGCTTTATTCGACGTTCCTTGGTCTTTTAGTTGAAGATACAATAACAAGATGCAGTTATTTTTCCCAAATTGGACATGTGCCAGTTATTTATCAAACAATAAGAAACAGAAGGAAAGCTTTGTGATCCAGGAAGATAATCATGTGACACTAATAAGCACTGACCAGAGGAAAGCTTGGCTAAAAACATATGTGTCTTCAAATAACTTACTTAGTCTCTTGTAAGTGATCTTGAACAATTAATATTTTTGAAGAAGTATATAACTGCTTCATACATAGATTGTGGAGGATGACCACGCTATGGGAAACATCTGTAAAGAACATTTCAAATGTTCCAGAAGAAGTTCAGCAAAGCATGATGAACCCTCAGACAAAATTTTTACCAGACTCGGTGTGGAGATAAAAAAAAAAAAAAGTGAAAGAAATGGGAAGAGAATTTAATCACAGCCCTTCCTATTCCTCAATCTGGAACTTTTGTCTTACTGTCGCTGTCATATTGTTGCATGAACCTGAGGCTATCACTGGCTGATGTCAGTCAAAACACTGATGGTCCATTATAACCATCTAGAACTTAAAAAATGACAAGGGTCAAATGTTCATTAGGTAATAAGAAAATACAACCAGTTAAAAACATTTATGGTGTTTTATTGCAGACATTTTCCTCAAACTGAAAATAATTTTAAGTAAATAATTTTTCAGGAAGGTTTAAAACTAAGCAGACCATACAAGATTTCTGAAGGTTTTAAATTGAACCTCAAAACTCCAAAATCATGAACAGAATTTACAGTCATTTGAAAATCAAAATAAAAAAATATCAGAATATATTTCCTGTGGTTTTATTTATTGCATAAAATGATGCAACACTTTGAAAATAGGAAGATTGATAACAGTTACTGTAATGCAGAATTAAGAAAAGAAAAATGATCAATTATTTCATGTCAGGGTGGATAATGTTCCAGAAAATACAACAAGAATCTAATTCTAGAAATCCTGTCAGAGCACAATGAATGTATTAGTAAGGGTAATAATCTTGCCTGTTTAGGAGAACACTGAAACAGTGCATTCATATTTGAAGGGAATAACAAAGTTATTCATTTTATCAATAATTAAGAGTTTTGAGCACTGAATATTGGGGAGTATAAGCAACAGTTTGTATCTTTAAATGTGCAAAGAGTATGATAACTCATAAATGAAAAGGTGGATGGAAAATATAACCCCCATATTTTGTTACGAAATAATACCTTCCTGCTTCTATTTGAATAGTAGATCACAATGTGAATAAATCAATGAAAAGCAGTTAATTAAAGACATTTCTGGAGAATGGATATGTTTGGCTAATCCTTTGTCATGTCACAGATGATTGTTAAAATGTTTCTCTCTTCAAGCAATAATGGGATATAATTTTGGTGTATATTTGGGGAGGAAGGAGTGA
This sequence comes from Myiopsitta monachus, assembly GCA_017639245.1. NCBI lineage: Eukaryota > Metazoa > Chordata > Aves > Psittaciformes > Psittacidae > Myiopsitta > Myiopsitta monachus. The sequence continues at coordinate 7,567,190 of CM029919.1, forward strand.
CTCTTCCTGAAAACTGAGCAGGATGATCCCTTGATCTCTAGCTACCTCCTCATTTTTGTCTTGCATTGCCAGCAAAATGCCAGCTGCAAAACCTATTTTGCATCTAGTTGTGATTTCAGAATTAAATGCAATGCAATTAGTTCCTTTTATATGTTTGGTAATCTTGTTAAGACAACTCATTAGGTATCTTGGCAATTGGAAATTACTAGGTTTCAGAGCATGTGCATTTCCTTTGTGAATACCAATTACTCCTAAATGAGGCAATTGTTCTTTAAAGGAAAAGGAAAAAGTGAGTAGCAGAAAGTTTTCTGAGTTTATATATTGCCCTGACCTTTAAAAATCTTAATCTGGTTCTTAGTACATTCTCCATAAAACTCTAGATATGTATAAATATTGCAATGATATTTTCTTGCCTAATTTTTCTATCTAATCATGTCAAAAGTGTATAAGAAGAATACATACATTACTTGTGAGAAACATACATTTTTTATCATTAAAACATGCAATAACTAAGTAATATAGGCATAATTTTTAAATCCTGTTATTTATAAACAGGAATATATTATTATGTCCATTAACTATTAATTTATGCAGTTGTAAGAGAATGTTATAATGCAAACCAGTTAATAGGAAGTAGTTACAGCTGAAAAAAATAGATTGTATAATACTTTTAATATTCAAATAACTTAGTAATTTGCAAAGTCTTAGGCAGCATCAGTGCATTGTTTCCACACAGTTCGTGTTTCCAATCCTTTTCTCATAACCAAGAAGCTAGAAGCAAGTTGATATTCTGCCTACTGCTCCGAAGATTCAAGGTCTATACTAAGTACTTGAGCCTACATATGCTTCTGTCCAGGCCTCTCAATACAATAGCAGGTTTTCCCTCCTAAGAAAAGAAACCTGACGAAAAGAATTCAGCATAATTAACATGTTCAGTAAATGTGGCTGGAAACCTGGTAATTTCAGAATTTCAAAATCTCTTTAAAGTTTCAGGGTTAATAGAAACCCAAGAAAATTTACCAAAAAAAAAAAAAATCATGAAACTCTCATTTTTAAATTATAAAATATTTTGGTTTGTTATTTTTAAGCATTATTTTATCATGAGTCAGGGAGAGTTCTCAGCAACATGAACTTTAATCACATCAGACCATATATCAGTTTTCCTTTCAAGAGAAAATCTTGCTGTGAATCTAGGTTGATTCCATGAAGACTGTATCATTAGTGATGAAGGAACTTAATTTGAAAGCCAATGTTAAAGAGAATTGAAAGATATTTTAAGAATATTAATTTTAGAAATGCAAGTTCAGAATTTTCTGGATACCAGTGGGAATCAGAATAAACAATCTTCCAAAATCATTAAAATGTAAGATCAAGCAAAAATGCATAACCATAAATATGGTCAACCGAGAAGATGCGAAGACAAAGAAGGAAGCATAGAATACATGTCAAAAAATGTTAAATGGAAAGATGCATTAGGAAAAGCTTATTTTTGACTTTCAAATACCTGATCAGCAATTTACTCTTCATGCCTCCAAAATGTTAGTATTAACATAGCTGGATGCTGTGTCCAGTTTTTAGCCCCCTAATACAAGAAAGAGATCAATAAACCTAAGTACAAGGGAGGGACATCAAGATGATTAGGAGCAGGAGCACTTGCCCTGTGAGGAGAAGCTGAAGAAGCTGGGCTTGTTCAGCCTGGAGAAGATATGGTTTGGTAAGACCTGCAGTATTTTATGATGCTAAGTCTTAATTAAGTATTTATCTGAAATTGTCAACAGGCTAAATCTGATTTAACAGACTAAGTTCATTATCTGTTTTCTATTTGTCTTCCAATTAACAATTCTAAGTTAGATTTGGGACTAGAATCATAGAACAGCTAGGGTTGGAAAGGATATTAAGATCAAGTCTTAAGTGTTCCAGTTTACCTGTGGATCACCAGAAACACCCATCTTAAAATTTTGTCTCTAAGGATAACAATGAGACACCTCATTTTTTGTGTCTGTTATGTATGTGTTATTTTAAACTATCCAGTTGAATTCACTATGGCTAAAATAGGGCTGCTCTTGCCTTGGTGACAAAAGTAAGGAGTCTAATCCTTTTTTTTGCTACAGAACAGGAAGTGGTAGCCACAAAACTCTAAATTAAAAGGAATCAGGACTTGCACTTGAGGATATGCTACTGAGAACACTGTAACATCATACAAGCTTACATAGCAAAAAATATAATATGAACTCTGCTCTTCCATTCTTCTCTTCTGCTACATAACCTGCACTTTTCTTTTACAAAGCTTTTGAGAATCACTACCAAAGTATCACAATTGCATGACATTTTCACAAACACCTATAAAAGAAACAAAATATTTGAATTTGGGGAATATGTAAGGCTATAAGGAAAAGTCTTGAGATTTAAAGACTGGAATTTGCAAGTTGCTTAGAATTTAGATTAGATGCAAATTGCACAATCTTAACTAAGCCAGGTGAATCCTTTATTAAAGGTTGTACTGACATTTTCAAATCAAGACGGATTTTTATATTTGAGCAAATACAACCACAAAGACATTTTTCATTTGCATATAAAGGAAGTTTAGCTATATTATGGTACTTCCCAGAAACACTTAAATGGAAAACCAAACACGCTTCTGGTCAGGCGCTATTGTCCTAGTGTCATGTAACTTCACAGCTTTAAATAAGGGCTGATATGTAGCCTCTGCTTCTTACAGACAGTCAGCAAATCACAGTAGGTCACTGATAGTTCATAAATGTATGATACAACTGACCTAATGTGGCTTCTAAGCCTACTTTATTTTCCTTTTTAAAAAAATATCTCTTCCATTAGGGTTTTCTTTTACATTCATTAAACAGCGCTAATCTGTATTACTGCAGTGTAAGTAGCAGAATACAGTGCATTGCTCTAAACCAAGGCTAATGGCATTCATCCCTGTATTGGTAGCAGAAGACTTATCCATAAAAATGGCAATGTAATAGAAAATGTTTCACAAAAAAAAAACCCAAACAAAAAATACAACATCAACTATTAAAAAGCATAGTTTTGAATAAAAAAAAATTGCAGAAATTAGAAGAAATTCAGTGGGTTTTTATGAATGGATTCTACCATGAGGAGGAACCAATCTGGCGATTTTGAGCAGGGTATTTTTCAAAGGTTTAGAAAAACCTTGAATAGTTTTGAGTAGAGTGAAACCTTTCTGTTCATAGTTGTACTGATGAAATTTTGCTTGGTCTCAAGCTACATAGATTAGTAGGAAACATGGCCTAGGCCCACCATGTTTGAAACCAGTCCTGGGGATAAATTTCACTTATCTTCCCCCTGTATTGCAGGCAAAGGCATTTGTATGCTTTCAACAGCTCAGGACAAAGAACTTCTCCCACACATTTGCTCATTTGGAAATGGCAAAGTAAAAAAGGAAGGAGGCAGAAGACAGAGCATACCTCTCACAGAACTGCTCTGGAAGTTGGCACTGCTTTGTGGTACAGACATACACAAAACTTATTATTAGTCTGTGGTGACAGGATAGAGCTCTGGGTGTGCTTCTGAAGGAAGAAATTAATTCATGGCATCCCATTTTTAATTGTCTGTGGTACTGACTGCTTTCATTCTCAAGTGTGCCTGTTTCTGCCGGAACATAATTTACGGTAATAAAAACTATACACACACCTTCCAGTAAGGTGTTCATAAAGCCTCTAATTAAGTCATTCCTACTCTGACACTTTCACTAGTCTATGGCTTCCTGGTTTAATATTGTAACCTTTGTTTTTGTTGATGACTTTTCCTGCAGCCATGAATATCCATGTCAAAAAAAAATTATCATTAATGGAGTTTATCTCTCTCCAGTGTCTTTTGTGAGACTGGATCTGAGAAAAAACATAAAACAGCCTTGTGCCTATCTAATTGACCTGAGCGCATCATGCACCACCGGCTGGTTAAATCAGTTCATGATGCTACTGGAGTTAAAAATAATGTCTGAGAAAATTAGACATAAGTCCTAAATTTGCTGATAATTTTTCAAAAGTGATGGAAGGTAGGTTGTATGAAGCTTTACCTTTTATGCTCCACTGACTTTTACTATGCAATGCCTTTTTTTTTTCCCCAGGAAGAAATTATGTGCTCTAACTGCAGTGAAACAATCCTCTCGGTGTAAAATCAGATTAAATAAAATAAGTATGGTGCTTATAAACTTTTTTCAGTCTAACTATATTTAAAATGTACCTTCTAAAATTTGCAACTATAACGTGGAATATACATTATGTTATTAAATGTGCTCAGTAAGCTAAACAAGTTCCTAGATAATTAATAAACATTTAGTGCCATTGATTTTTATAGCTTGGTTTTTGAACTCCTTATCAGTATTGAGCAGATGGGCATAACTATGAAAAATTGTATTTTAAACGTGATTACTATACTTGAATTTTATTTGAAAAATTTTGTTCAGTGAAGCATTTACAAATACAATTTAACTTCCAGCTGAAACTTCAAAGTTAAGGTATTTTTTTCTGTTTAGCACAATGATATTTAAATGATGTCTGTAGCATATAAGAGGAAATGGAAGACAAAAAATATAAAAAATATCTAGTGTTTTAGAAAAAGCTCTACTTAAGAAGACGTCTTGCAATAAAATATTTGATTGATTCTCTATTCAGTATTTAGTAAATCCTTTTTTAATACCAGCCTTAACAGTACTGCACAAAGAATGACTTTTGATTGAAATTTTGGATTACAACACCACACCACAATTTGTCCATTGCAATTTGTATACTTGATGCATAATCTTTTCATATTAAATGTCCTTCTGTAGTCTTTGCTATTGAGCTGGGGGAGGGGTGATTCAAACTTTCTGCATAACCTACTTTTGTGAAAAAATTATGTATAAGAAGGAAGTGGATTAAGAAGAACTGGGCCAGAGGTTTGAGGATGGGAGCCTCTGGACTTAAGCCCATTCAGGAGATGTCCATGTAAGTGTGATTAAGGTGCTGTATTTTAACTAACTTCCAATTATTTGTCCTCTAAAAAACTGTTCTATTTATTTGTAAATCTTTAGGGGAAATCATTCTTCATTGAAGAGGAAATCAAGCCCTTGACCATAAGTGTACATAGTGAAATGAGATTACTGCTACACCTGTGGCAGGTTTTACAGCACAAATCTTATGTTCCCCCATCTTGAACATTAAATTCACCTACTGCCTTATGGCTAAACTGTGAGCTGCTTTGTATTCTCTAGAATCCTCTTAGGGTTGTTGAACCCAGTGTCTGAACGTGGATTTGGTGTTGTCGCTTCCTGAAAGACGAGTGCTATGCCACATAGTTACTTTCCCTCTCCTTTAATCTCTTCTCCTGTTTCTTGAAATGTAAATAAAGCTAAACTCTAAAGGTCCCATTCATCATTGTCTCACAGTGCTGCAGCTGATCACACCTGTGTCTCACAGATAGGAACTGTGACCAAATCAAAAGAATAGTGTTTCCCAAAGTGCATCATTATAAATGACCAAAAAGAGAAAGATACAGTGTGCCTTGGCAGTATGACAATTTTATAATAATGTTATAATGAAAAAGATATTATTTACACATTATATATTATAATTAGGGAACAGAAAGAGGGAAGGGAAGGGAAGGGAAGGGAAGAGAAGGGAAGGGAAGGGAAGGGAAGGGAAGGGAAGGGAAGGGAAGGGAAGGGAAGGGAAGGGAAGGGAAGGGAAGGGAAGGGAAGGGAAGGGAAGGGAAGGGAAGGGAAGGGAAGGGAAGGGAAGGGAAGGGAAGGGAAGGGAAGGGAAGGGAAGAGTATTGATAATAGCTAAGGTGTGATAAACAAACCCAGAGGACTGTTGAAAAGATTAGGTGACATGCCGTGACAAAGGTAGCTGACTACTAGCAGATTCTTCCTACAAGATCAGCGGTTTGGTGCACCCCTATTCAGTGATTAACTGGCATCATAGGGATTTGCTGAGGTGTACCATAGGAAATGGAGCCTATCCCCTTTCAGTAATTTTCAGATTAGAAGCTTAAAAGTCACAGATCGATCAAAGGATCTCAGCTGCAGAGAGATCTAACTCTAGCTAAAATATAATAAAAGAAAATCTAGTGAAAAGTTAAAAGTCCCACAACTGCCCAGCCACACATTCAGTGGGACACGCACACAGTGAAACAGCTTCTTACAGTTCAGTTGTTCATGTTCCCCCAGCAGACACTTATCGCTTCTTTATGGTTTACTACACAGCGACTCAACTCAAACCAGCATTTTACTCAAAATTTGTATTAAAGATTAGATTCTAACCCAGTAACATTTTCTTTTAAAGACACAGTTCACAAGTGAAATGTTCATACAGGAGCCTGTCTGCCTCACACTTTTCTTGCCCAACAGAAAAAGTTTTGCAAAGGCTTAAACTTCCATGTTGCCCATCAAGCCACTTAGATCAGTCACACCCTGTAATGATGCTTTTTTTTAATAGCCCTTATAAAATATGATAATATTATTAAAAAAAAAAAAAAGAAAAGCACACAGAAACCCAAAACCCGCAGGTTTGTGTTCTTTGTGTCTTACAGCAGCTTTTGGAGATGTCAACCCAACTACCTCAAGATGTTTACAAAACAAATCGATAAACAGAGAACAGAAAGAATTACAAATTCAGGTAATAATAATTTTTTTTTTTAAATTCTTGCTTTAAATAGTTTAAACTGCATTTACTGTTGTCATAAACAAGGCATTAGTTAATGTGTTAAATTTGTACTAAGAGCCAAAATAATATTTCATCTAGGCCTTAAGAAACTTCTTTGTCATTTTGTGTCAGTGTCTTTCTTAAAGTATAATGAGGTAGCAAATGTCAGAGTAGACAGAATCAGGGAATATCTCAGTCAGCAGCTTCTAAATCAACAGCTAATTTAAAAATGAAGAATGCAGCTCATTTCCATGTGCAAATTTCAGCTACTGCACATATACCAGGGCCATTCCAAAATCCTCTAAACAGCAGTTACTGGAGTTGCAATCAACGGACAATTAATCCTCTATCATTTCTATAATATCTAAATATCTAAAACCTAAATCTAAAAATATCATTAAAAAATCATTAATAAGATATTTTTAAAAAATTTTCTTCTTAAAGATACCCTTGAACAAAACCTGTCTTACAATATTCTCAAATTTTTGAATTTAAGGATAGAATCAGGGTTATTTCTATAAGAGACTAAGATAAAGAGAGACTATAAAATATTCTTTTCTCTCTGAAGTTTCCATATTCTTAGAATACTTTGTGATTTTTTTCTGCATTTTACGTCACAGATTAAATACAGCTATACTTAACATCACTGAAGTAAATTAATGGAATTGCTTTGTCACTGTGCCTATAGCCAAAAAAAGCCCCATCTTTATCCAAATATAAAAAAGGTGTCCTGAAAATGACTAGCCCAGATATCATTGATGGAGAGGAATTAATTTGATACACTTGCTGAATATTGACTGTCTGTTGAATACCTTATCACTTTTTTTAATTCCTTTTTCTATCTACACAGAATATTCTCTTTAAACGAGGTATGTGCCTCTTCCTCTATGTGCACAAAAAACTTACCTTCACCCTTACAATTCCCGCTCATTCCCACACACTTAATTTCCTGGGGAAAGCACCCTTGTCTTCACATCCATCCTTCTCCAGCAATGGTTGCAGGAAACCAAATCCTTTCCTTTGCTGCTGCACCCACTGTTGGGAAAGCTTCATATGAATCCATATGGATTCATAAGACCTGCTTGGATGGGGCTTGAGTAATCTGGTCTTGTGGAAAGTGTCCCTGCCTGTGGCACAGGATTGGAATTAGATGATCTTTAAGGTCTCTTCTAACCCAAACCATTCTATGATTATATGATTTTTGAGAAAACAAAAACAAACAAAGCAACAACAACAAATACAAAACAAAACCTGACAATAAATGTCTAGCCAAGATCATAACTGAAAATCATAAAAATAAACTAGTCCAGTAGTTTTACATGAATGTTCCATTCCAGAAATCCCACGTTTTCCATTTCAAAGAATATTTTTTGTTTAAAATTAACATATTTTTTTTTTTAAAAAGAATGGTCTGGTTTCCAAAAAAATCAAATAAATAGCTATTCTAAATGAAGTCACTATTTGCCACTCCTGTCACCCTCGTTAATGGCCAATTTAGCAACAAGCAAGCACCAAAGAACAATCTTTCTGGCTTGCAGCCTTATTCTAGGTCACATATCGGCATGACCCATGTGCTAACTTGTCAGTTACCACTCACAATCAGTTTCCTTCTGACTCAATGTATAAATAGTTCAAGAAACTGGAACGATGTTTGAGATGAGCAAAGCCTCTTTATCAAATGGGTAAACAGTGGTTTTCTGAGCTTATGTAGCTTCCTGTGTTCTCATGTTTACTTAGACAAAATGGTAATACCTTCATCAGCAAGAAACCATTTCAGTTCCCTCAGAGTATAAAGTACCATACAGTACTCTGGCTATGTAGTTTCAAATGCCTTCAAATGGGAAAAAGAACTGAGTTCAGATTCCTTACTAAACTTTGGGCTTTCTCTAGATAAAAGAATAACATTACCTCCACTAATTGTTTATATATTTACTCCAACCTTTATTTTGCTTATCCGTCAAGTGCTACAAAAATATTTCATTCCTATGGGATACTATTTACTTTAAAATCTGTGTTTCTTTGAATTTCATTTTCAATTTTAGTAGTCCAAATGAAACCATTTTTATTTAGGATTGAACAAAACCTCTTCCTTATTCTGATGCTCTCCAACATAAACTCCTTAGTTTCCTTAGGAGTTTTGAATATGTGACCATACTTCTCTTCTGACCATCAGTTTTGGTCATTGTTCAGCCCCTTCATTTTTCAAATTCTTCATTCTGCACCAGGTGTAACTTTAATTCTTGTTTTTGGCTTTCCCTGAGCATAGTCACTATCTCTGTTCCCCACACTTGACTCTATCCTTGCTTTAATCATTGAGCCTAGCCATCCACAATCTAGTCTTGTTTCCTCAAAGCTTTAGTTCCACCTGCAACAAAGTGAGACAAAGATCATTATCTTCATCTGTTCTAAGGGAATGTGCACAGTTAAAATTCATTCTGGGTTCAGGTACACAGTATACTCTTATACTTTTAATTAAGACCTAGAACATCTTCATTGCATTTAATTCTTCATTCATTTTTCCTTTAAATACCAAACCAACTACTTACTGTGATAACCAAATCATGACTATAGTAACAAATCTTTCAACATTTCTTCAAAGCTAGGGAACAGTAACAGGGGTGATATTTTTTGTGAAAAAATTTGCTAGGGTAGCTGGTTTTCACAGTAACACCAGTTTAGCCAAGGGATGCCTTGTTTTGCTGGACTGTCAGCAAATTATGGAACCAAAGACAACAAATGAACAAAACTAAGATCCTAACATTTTTATTTGGGTAGTTTTATTTGGAGATTCTGGTGAGGGGTAATTACAATAACTCAGTCATTGAACAGTCAATGGAAAAAATAGGTAGATTCAAAGCAACAGTTGGCAATGAAATTTTAAGGTTGGAGAAATGGCACTGAAAAGCAGTAAGTGGATATGGAAAGCAGCTAGTCCTGCAATATCACCTTAGAACTTGTTGGAAGCATTTCTCATATATTTTAGAATCATTTAGGTTGGAAAAGACCCTTAAAGTCACCAAGTTCAATTGTAAACCTAACACTGCCAAGTCCTCCACTAAATCATGTCCCTGAGCATCACTTCTTTTATACATCTTTTAAATACAAGGAATAGTGATGCAACTATTCCCTGGGCAACCTGTTGCAGTGCTTCTGTGGTACCTTGACCTTGATTGGTCCAGCAAGCCAGTCCTCTCCTCAGTAGGACAGGGAGGGAGAAAATAAGATGGAAAATTCTTGTGGGTCAAGATAAAGGCATTTTAATAAAAAACAAAGGCTATCCATGGAAGCAAAAGCAAACAAAAGATTTAGTCTCTACTTCCCATCAGCAGGCAACGTCCAGCCATTTTCCAGGAAGCAGGGCTTCAGTACATGTAGTGGTTGCTATGGAGGACAAACATAATAACAAATGTCACCCCGTCTTCTCCTTTCTCCTACCTTGTATTGCTGAGCAGATGACATATGGTATGGAATATCCTGTTGACAGATTTTATTAGCTGCCCTGACTATGTCCCCTCCCAAGATCTTGCCCACCTCCAGCCTATTGGTGAAAGGGGAATCTTGGAGAGACAGTCTTGATGCTGAGTAAGCATGGCTCAGCAGTAGCCAAAACACTGGCATGTTATCAACACCTTTCCAGCTACAATACAAAGCATAGAACTATGAGGGCTGCTATAAGGAAGATTAACTCCAACTCAGTCAGACTCAATTCTGCTTTATAACCATTTCAGTGAATAAATTTTTCCTAATAGCAAATCTAAACCTCCCTTACTGCAACTTCGGGACATTTCCTCTCATCCTATCACTTATTATTTGGGAAAAGAGACTGACACCCACCTTGCTACAAACCTCCTTTAAGGTAGTTGTAGAACAGTAATAAGGTCTCCTCAACCTCCTTTTCTCTAGATTAAGCAACCCCAGTTCTCTCAGCTGTTCCTTGTTAGATTTGTTCTCTAGACCCCTCACCAGCTTTGCTGATCTTCTTTGGACACTCTCCCACTCGGTTTCTTTTTCTTCCTTCTTTCAAGGGCCTGGACAGCCACAGCCGCTAAGACAGGAACCTGAGTGTGCACTGTACTTCTCGATGGAACAACCGAAAACTGTCCAAAAGGGTGTTTGCCTAAAACTTATCAAGCTGAAGAGGAAGATGGCCACCAGCCAGGTTAAACCTTGGAACTGAAAAGAGGTTTTTTAACAGAGGAATCAGATTGAAAGAAGTACAAAAGAAGTACAAGTATTTATAGCAGTGCACAGAAACTTTGCAGTGGAAAAAGCAGCGGTTAATGCCAAGCTTGCCATTGCCAGAAATTGCTCCAGGGTATCACAACCATTCACAAGACCTGCCAGAGTAGCTTCCTGGTTAGAGGCTTTGAGCAATCTGTGGGGTGGATGACAGTATGAGAAGCAATGCCCAGGGACCTGCATGGATGTGCAAGTATGAACCTATTTTGGGTTAGCAGTTGAGGGGAGCAGCATAGTTGCACTTAAAATTTCCCACAGGAGCGGTGTGCAGCTTGAAAGGGTGGTGCTTGTGATTCACATTTCTTCTGGGGTGAGATGGATGCAACTACAATTTTCTAGGATGAACCACAGAAAGCTGTTCAGGAATGTTCAGACATATAATAACATTTAATAAGTGTCTAGTGTTGTGATTTATCTGTTGAGTTGCTGGTATTGATCCTGAATGTATAGTTCACTAATTGCTGGTTAATTATGTGTTCTTAACAAATCAAATCACTTTTTCCTAATTTGGTTTAACCTATGTGAACTTAGCCTGCAAAAAAAGTTTGAAATTCTCTTAATGATTTGCACAGAAGCAAGTTGCCAGAACTAAAGAGAGGATTTTTTTTGCATCTCCTGGTCACTTCTTTCCAAATGCCTTTTAAATGCCATTAAAAAATACCCAGCCCCAAATACCCAAAAAACCCAAAAGCAGTTAAAAAAACCTGCTAAAAAAATGTCCTTATTGCTCAAAATTGCAGCCACACAAGAAGTTATAAAATTAGACGGATGGACAAGGAAAAACAGTCATAGAAACTATTGGTGAAAGGAACAAAGAAAAGGGGGGCAGGAATGGGGGAGGAGATTTCCTTTATATATTGGCACTATCATAGATGTTTCTAGATGTTTCTTTTTTTTAGGTATTTCTTAATTCATTTAATTCATGTTTCCTATAACAACTGTATAATATTCTATTAATTTTGGGGGCCAGGTGGAGAAATGAATCACATCCATGAAAGGTCTTTCACATAAAGCTTGACAAATATCTTATTCCCAGCCTACCTAAATATGAATACAATAAATGCTATTATACCATTAATACATTCTACTGCAAAAAAACTCATTTAAAAAACCATATAAATCATCATTCTCGTGTTCAATGAGTTACTCAGCTAACTAAGCCGAGGTACTGTTTGGTCAATGTTTGCTGCAAGAATTCTCAAGAAGTTGGAAAAGAGGAAAAGAAGGATTAAATAATGTCCTGTATGGTAAATGCAGACCATAAAGTATTTTTAAGTATCAAACTCCAGAGGGAATTATTTTTCTAAACCTCATTCTTCTGTCACATGGATCCTCTATCAAATTACCAACAAACATAATCCTAAGAATATTATGCAAACAGAATTTGAGGTTATGGGTTAGTGGCAAAAACTCAGGAGATCCTCTCTGGGGCTTTTGTCTCTGGTTTGTTTCTGTTAGGTTTAGAGGGGAATTTTTTCTGCCTTTCCTCTTGCTATTAGCTACGAACAATTTAGAATAAGGAATTAAGCTACTGATGGTGGTTAGTATTTTCTGTACCTAGGCAGTATATAGGCATTCTAGTTTGTCAAATGTTGACAAACTGATACAGACAAAAATGATTGCATTTTGTTGATGGTGCATATTTGAAAGATAGCTTACCTTTCAGAGGGAGCAAGAGAATTACTTTCAGATCAACAAGATATAGCAAGATATAGAAAAAGTACATGGATGCAGCAAAACACTTGTGAGGAAAGTTTTGCCATCATTATCTAAAGATAAGAGACATATATATTATGGTTTGTTGGAGGGTATTGATTTTCTACAGCTTTGATTTTTGTAAATCACAGGCACATTTTTTTTCTTCTACAATTATTTGCACCCCAATTTAAGGCATTTAGATGTCAAGGGATCTGACACAAATACACAGTTGTGACTTAGATGCTTAAATTAGCTAAACTGAGCCTGAAGTTAATTGCACTTGCAAATTGCTTGCCCAGTAAAGACCAGTTTGACAATGCAGGTACACATAATTTTTGCATGTAGAGTTATAAACAGTTATATAATATACACAATTATTTCCAGCATTTGTGCTTATTCCTAATACCTCCCTACAATACATGCATCCATCCCCATTTTAGCTTATAAATATGAGTACTAGAGATCATGTTGACTAACATTAATGTATATCTACCCTTTTCGTCCTTTAAAAACTGAATCTCATGCCACCTTGTCCATTATTTTGCCCACAACTCATGTCAGGCCAACTGCTCCTGTGTTTATCCAAATGATCCTGTTCATTCCTTTGTACACTGGCACCATCTCAAACCTCTCCCAGACTTCTGGAGTTCTCCTGCTTTTCCAACATCTATTGGAAATTAATATATACAATTTTCATGATAATTAAGATACTAACCTCTTTTAAGCTAGTTCTTTACCACCCTTGCTTGATTATTATGGTTGTTGATACAAAGTTTCCATTTCATCAAACGAAAACATTGCAATTCACAGTATTCTCTTTTATATTACTATACTGTAACAACAAAAATAGTGTAATTAAATCCAAGGATAGGATGCTGTCATGGTTTAAGCCCAGCCGTAAATCTACCACACAGTTCATTATCTCCCCCCTCTCCCGGAGGGATGGGGAGGGGATTAGAAAAAATGTAAATCCCACGGGTTCGAGATAAGGACAGTCCAGTAACTACAGTGTAACACAAAACCACTGCTGCTACCACCAATAATAATAATGACAAGGGAAACAGCAAGGGAAGAGAATACAACCGCTCACCATCTGCCAACTGACTACCAAGCCCGACCAATTAGTGAACCGACCCTTCTAGGTTCCTGTTCCCAGTTTTTGCACCCTGGGCATGACTGTGCTGTGGTATGGAATACCTCTTTGGCTAGTCTGGGTCAGGTGTCCTTGTCTCGGCTTCCTCCCAGCTTCCCCTCCTCCCTGGCAGAGCATGAGGCTCAGAAAGTTCTTGGTCAGAGTAAACATTACTGAGCAGCGACTAAAAACATCGGTGTCATCAGTGCTGTTCCCAGGCCAAAACTCAAAAACACAGTACTGCACCAGCTGCTAAGAAGGAGAAAAAATGATTGCTACTGCTGAATCCAGGACAGATGCTACCATCTTGAAATGCTCAACTAGTATGTGGGTGAGGAAATGGTTAAAACCCTACATTGTTAGATTGTGTGCAAAACTAGTATTTATCATTTTTTACTAAAATGATGTTTTGAAGAGCAATTTCCAATCTTTGTATGAACTTCAATAAAAGAACACCCTTCTTTGAAAATATTTTTATCAGATTCAGACATATTTCCATCATAATTCATTATCTAGGACTAAGTTATGAAATTCAGTTACATTTTGCCATAATTTTTGTGGTAAATATGTGATCTTTTTCCATTGTAATGTCTTTTTCTACAGCTGTTGTATGGTCTTCTGGTGACGGTCACCATATCGTTAAATATACAGTAAGCAGCTAGAGCTGTTGATTTTAAAAACTGTGTCAAGTCTATTATGAAGGGTCCCAAGACACCAAGTTTTTATCATGAAAAATCAAATTGATGCTCCTGAAGGCTGATGACAGGCTGACGATCTCAGAGTTTTGGGCATTTCTTCTGAATCTTTAGCTTTCCTTCCTTTAATTGGTTATCCCAAGGCATGGGAAGACAGAATGACCCAATTTCAAAAAATGAGTTGTAATCACCAGGGATTTTTTTTTTTCAACAGACATTTCAGGATATAGTCTGAAATCCTGATGGAAATTACAGTGAATAGCTCATCAGCCTCCAGGAAGATGAATCTGAAACATTTTCTGAGACAAAGACAAATCAGGTGTGTGAAAACTTGCACTGAGCTGACACACCTTCCAGGCAAAATGTCTCTTATCGCTAACTGTAAAGTTTCAATTCTGAACTTCATATACTTGATGTAAGCGTTTAGGGGATTTGAGATGTAAAATGGATCTGCTGTTGCTGGTATCTTTAAGATTAGGAAATAGGTTGAAAAGACATCTTGTTCAGAAAGTGATAATACAGAAATATTGTGTCATTTCCCACAACAGACTTGATCCTGAAGAGACTCTCAGATGGAAATAGGTGATACTGCTACTGTCAAAGGAGAAACTAGAAATCTATAGCAAAGCTCATCTTGATATAGCTAGATAAACAAACTGAAAAGATGAACATAAACTCTTTCTTTGTGTATCTATTTCTCTCGGGGATTCCAACCCTAAAAAATTAGTTCATTCATAATTTAAGAAATCTTAGATGTTACATCAGTATTTCTTTTCTAATCTGAAGTTCTTAACATATTACCACATGCAGCAGCCACAGCAAGGAACAATTAAAAACATTGATCCCAAAGTGGAGGTAATAAAACTTAGAAACTCATAGCAAGTGATTAATAAATACATCTGCTCATTCTACAAAATGGTTGTCACATGGATTAAGTGTGCTGCATCTTGTGGAGAACAACAAATCATATTAATACCCTACCTCTCTGGGATAGAATAAATGTCATGTCAGATACAAAAACATTGAGAGAGAAAACTGGGGCTAACAAAAGCAGGTTGTTTGGAGGCCTGGCAGGCAGGAGATGCTTTTTAACCCTACACCTTTGGCATTTGAACCTAATATGAGCTTTTGAAGGATTTTAAATACATTACCTGATTCTGTGGGAACTATATTCCTTCCAGATGAAACTAAACTGCAAGCTGCAGTTTAGCCACTTTTGATATGCACCTGTATATGCTGATATTCCTCACTCCTGGAGCTATGCTCTCAATATTTACCTGGTAATACATTGTACTAAGATAGCAACAGAGGACTCACCTTAGTGGACTGAAACACATGATGTGTCTGACTACTGGAAATTAATTTCAGTTGTTTATTTGACTTTGAAACTTATTAAATTCAAATTAGTTGTATTGCTGATGTTTAGCTGCCTGTTGACATTTCTACAGACTTCAAAATATCAAATAAATTAAGACAGTTCTATGGGTGAATACACGTAGTTTAGTTACCAGATTAGAGTATGACCATGTTGCCTCTGCTTCTGGAATAGGAATACTTTTGGGCCTAAAGTAGAAAGCTACACTCTCTGTGATTTCTCTATAGCTTCTAGGAGGAAATTTGAGCCTTTAAGCTGCATCTGCTCTGATATATTTCTGAAAGCTTTTTCCATTTGCTATACGCAGAGCCCTGGGAAAGTAGCTCCCTAAGCATGTCAGGTGGGCCACATGAACTCTCCTAAGAAGGTCATCATGGTGCTGGAAGTCATCACTCTCACTGATATTAAATGGGCAGTGAAGATGTGAGAAAATCGTAGTTCACATAACCACGCTGAAAGCCTATTCCTGCTAGGGAACAAGCAGGTATATCTTGTCTTGACACTGGCAAGGGCTCAATCCAGCCTCTCCCAACCAGGATTTGGATAACAGATGCTCCCAGCAGCAAGTTAGAGCAACAGGACTTTTCACACAGGCAGATGCTTCCAGAACATGTCCTAAACTGAGGAGCTGAAACACAGTGGTTGAACAGTATACAGAATATTACACTAAGAAAATACATGCTATGGGTTACCTGACATT
Source organism: Myiopsitta monachus (assembly GCA_017639245.1). Lineage (NCBI taxonomy): Eukaryota > Metazoa > Chordata > Aves > Psittaciformes > Psittacidae > Myiopsitta > Myiopsitta monachus. The sequence continues at coordinate 7,583,694 of CM029919.1, forward strand.
TCTAAATGGAGAGGGTTGTTTTCATTAATTTGTAGCTTTCCTGCACTGTAGAAAGCTCCATGTTAATACTGTATTTATCCAGTATGAGTGAGAATAATGTCATCTGTCTTGAGCCATCAAAGTCAGAACTCCAGCTATCCATGGCTTCTCTGGACAGACAATGAAAATAGACAGGCTCCTGTAGAGGATTATCTGGCCCATAAAATATATTTTATTTGTCTGGAGATTCCTCCAGATCTGTCTCTGCTGATGTTATCAGGCACCATTGTTAACTGTGTTCCTAAATGACAAATATGGTAGGTATGACAAATCTAGGACTATATAGCAGTTTCTCCTTCACTGCTGTTATAATAAACATACCCAGGTTCAGTGCAAAGAACTAGAACCTGGTCTGAAGTGCAGGAAGTTTTCCTCTGCTTATTTCCAGTATTGTTGAACTGCCCATTGCCCCTCCAGATGAAATAAGATCGAAAGCCCAAGCCCATTAAACTGCAATGCTGTCATTGAAGCCTGTAAGTCTTTTCTACACATGGGAAGTTCTAATCATATTTCTTAGCATCTGCTATCCAGATATGCTAAATCACACAAGCACTTTACCTTTATCTAGTACTGTATGAGCAATTGGACAAACAACCCTGTCTTTTCCAATCATACAATTCCTTTCAAATTCCTTCCTTCCCTTCTCTCTACAAAGAGGACCTACTCCAAATAAACAGAATAGCTGTGTTTTATGTATGTGAGTTGTCTCATCAATTTTGTTTTATACTGCTCTAGTCTATGAATATTGTCACATAATTGCATATCATTATGTTGTTGCTACCCTTTTTCTTATGCATCTGTGCATTTTGAAGTGCAAGTTTCATATTTCATTTATTTCTCTGTCTCCTCTCAATATTTTTAAAACCACTGTGAGTTTTCTGAAGGCTGCTCTGGGCTCTCTGATTTTTTCACTACACAGCTGATTCAGCAATTAACGTTGCTTCCACAGTTTGAGCTTTCGTGCTAAAGCATTTACAACTGAAATAGCACAAGAAGTTCAGTCCAAGTCAGCTAGCACAGCAACTTCCACTCAAAGTAATACTGGGTTTCTTTTTTTTTTTCACTTAGTCCTGAAATTGCATCTTGACCTTTTTATTTTATTTTTTCTTTTTTTTTTTTTTTTTTTTTTGCAATATTTTACTTTTAAAATCTGTGGCTCAACAAAGTGGAATTCAGTTTTGTGTATAATCCTGATGGTCTTGGTCTTTTAGCCTATTTCTTATTTTATACTATCAGTTAGCTTTGCCAGCACATTTTCCTTGAGCAACATCATCATCATTGAATCTAAAACATCTCATGAAAGAGTAGGGAAAGAAGGAAAGTACTTTGGGGAGTTCATGATGTAATTATACAGCATTTTATAAAATTAATAGAGGAAGTAATTTAGGTGATACTTATTCTGAAAGAAAAGGTCCTGAATTTGAATTTTGAGTTAGGACACAGCTCCACCCTCAAATGCCTTAGACCATTAGAGTGGTAACATAATAGGCTGAAGACAGCACTACTTCAGCCTTTAACTACCTAACCTTGAACAAAACAAGTGAATTTCAATCCTTTCAGGACACTGTATTTACACTACATCAACAGGACATAACCATAATTCTTACTCATGCTAGCTGTCCCTCTACCAAAACAGCAAGATGCAAGAGGCCACACATTGATATAGCTGATATTTCAAGTTATTTTTTAATTTTCATTTGAAGTGAAAGTGTCCTTGTAGGTCACAAACAGAAGAAATGAGTAACAAGCTAACAGAGATCCAGATAAATGTTTGGGATGGCTGTTAAAATACCTGTTTCTAAGGAACAACTTGCTGATGTTAATAGAAGCAGAGGGAGTGCTAACACAACTAAAAAAAACCCACATGATTCTTTCAGCATCTTTGCCTGTATTTTCAAGCTGACCAATATCCTTTGAGGAAACATAAACTGCAACTGGATATTATTCCATTAAAAAATATTCAGATATACTATACAAAAAAAAGGTGAAAGTAACAGAGAAACCTCAGTGTCCAGGAGAAAATAATATGCCTCTTGTTTACTTGTCCCCATATTGGAAAATTTTCAGAGCTGACTCTCACTACATTTATATCACTTGGTTAAGGTAAAAATGCAACCCAAAATTGTAATAAATTATTCCAAATACCATTGCAGGTAGGGAAAAAATTAAAAAATATGTGCCACAGAAACTTGGCAATCACCTGGAAGGTGTCAACAAAAAATATATGTCCCTATACAAGTTTTGGAAAAGGCCTGGAGAGGTACAGTGTCTATAGTCCAAGTCAGGCTGTTAAAATGCCTGTGACACTTTGATGAATGGTGCAGTGCAGAGTAGGTGGAAATGGAAAAATTCTTAGTGCATACTGGATCAAAAGGAGTGAGTGGACATAGCATCTAATATTTTCTAATAAGGTTGAAAATTAGTAGTCCTTATTTGGCAGCTGTTTTTTATTCTCATGTCAATCTCAAGCAAACTGTAATTAATGGCATTCATTCCTTCTGCTGGACATATTATAGGAGCGGTTAGCTTTTTTTTTCATTCTTTTTCTCCTTCTTCAATACTTTGAATGAAGAATTTGAATGAGTGTTTCCATTTATATCTGGTAAGTACTGTTTCACATAGAGCTTTTTTCCCCCTGCATTGTAATTCTCCCACATCAAACTAAAAATAAAATAAAGGCATGCTGTTCTCTTAAATCACATTGTGAGGCCAGGCTAACTCCCATTGCCATTTTCTCTTTAACACAAGTAATTATACTCTTCAACTGCCCTTTGACTCTCTGCGGACCAAGGGCAGTCCTGCGTGAAAATGAACTTAATTCTGTTCACTGGAGTGGAGTCTCTTAACCATAGCGAGGCAGCTTGTTTCCATAGTTTTATGCTGTTAGCTGTAAGCAGCTAGATCTATTTTTCCTTTCTAGGTTATTTCTGTTAGCCCTGATATCTTGCCTTTGCAAATGGCACGTTCAGTGTGAAGAATGAGTCCAAATCTTCATACAGAACTGAGTGCGATTCCACTGGGAAACTGGCAGATTTTGCAGGTAAAAATTCTCAACTTTTTTGAATCAACATATGCAAATGATAAGACCAGTGCCTAGGGCAAAACTTTTATCAAAGCATTGAAACACATGTTTATTTAAGCATGTAATTAGGGCTAGCTATTTTCTTTTCAGTGTTTTATTGAAGAATGCAATTGTAATTCATTAAACTACTTGTGAATGCCCAAAGATGTGAATTATTTGCAACAAATGGTCCTAAGCATAGAATTTTTAAAATAAACAAAACAAACAAACAAACAAAAAAACCAAAACCAAACAAAAACAAACCCCAAAAGTTGTTTGGAATCCAACAAATGGAAATAATATAATATTCAAGCTAGATTTACTGAGCTAATCTGATATTATACAGATGTGGTTCTATTTTTTAAAATGTGTTAATTATCTCCCTTCCTAAAAGGACAGGAATAAAGTTTCCCTTATCTGTATATCCCTGACAGTTAGTTTCAGGTTTTCTGACTGAAAACTGGAGTTGAACCCCTGAATATATTTAAAACACTGCTAAAGCAAAAGCATTTTGAAGTGAAGCTATTATATTTTGCACTCAATCATTAGGTATTTGTTGTTGAGGGTAAAAATGGTTCAAAAGCATCAGATTCAAGTTCCAAACCCTGCTCCAATAAATGTTACCTTTTTTATATTTACAGAAACAGCTTTTCAATAGAGAATACAATGTACACGCTGGTCATGCTAGCCAGTGTGTAACGTACTCTTGCAAGATGTGTCTGGCCTTAACTTACATACTTGCCAAATATCAGAGAAAGTATTTAATCTAGGCTTCCTCATGTATGTTTAATGTCAAATAAGAGGGCGATTTCTGCTAAAATATTTGCGTGCTTTTTATGTAGGATGCTTTTTTTTTATATAAAATCAGGTTCTACTTTTTTTCGAGCAACAAATATTTTGATACTTTGATACTACCACTAGCTATAGTAGTCAGAAACTCCCCGAGAGAAAAGATATCCTAAGGTACAGAATTCACTGTCTACATCTTTCAGCAGTGTTTAAAATCATTAAATATTTTTAGAGTCAGAATAAGGTGGGTCATTTTCACATTTCCTCATGCCTAACTGCACACTGGGATTCAGAGAGCAACAGAAAACATAAATCCCAATTCAAAGCATGAGTGACTGCTCTCACACTATTTCAGACCCAGCCAGAACTAGAAAGTACTGGAGATCCCCTTGAGGAAGCCTGTTCTCAAGAGACTTCAGACAAGTTTTGAGACTGACTATCTGCATTTTTTTAAGATGCACCTGAAGGGTATCAAACCTATTCATGTCCCCCACTTAATATACAATTTCATTTATGTAGTAACTTTCTGATTTCTTCTGACTTCTCCAGGTATACTCTGTGGGACACTAAAAGAATTAGGACTTACTCTGCTGGATTTTTACTGCAAATCCATTTGCATGATGTACATTTAGGTGGAAGGGCCATCATACTGATTATTACAGCTTAGTAGGCTATATAACTCAGGATAGGTGGTCCTTAGTTCCAGCTATAATCAGACTTCTGTTATATTGCAGAATAATTAAAGAGACGCACACAAAATTAAATTTCCATTAAATTAGTAATTTAAAAGAAAGCTTTCTTATGGAGGGCTTCTTCTTCTTTTTTTTTTTTTTTTTTTCTTCAGATAAAAAGCCAGCTTTCAGTACTTTCCATTTAAGTCAATGACAGTGAAAAGCAAGTAGCATTCAATACAGGAATTCAAGCTTCAAAGGGTTATCTTGAATTGGTTCACTGACAGAATTATCCAAGCAAAGGTCAGGCACTCATTAAACCTTATCTGAAGCCGAAGTTATATGCTATGGTTTATTGCCTCAAGTACCAATTAATAAAGAATTAAAGAAATGAAAAACCAGTGATTCATACCTTTGCTGGGAGAACACTCATACTTCAGTATAATGCTAAAATATTAATAGTCATTTTAGTCATGTAGTATTTTATTAGGCACTTAACTCTGTAGGTTTTATCAAAAGATATATGACATTCATTTTTAACAAAATGTTAAGGAGATTTGGAGAACATTTACTCAAAATCTAATAAAGTAGATTTGAAAGATATTTTCAAACTGAAGCCTTAAACAGTGGCATCAACTATTAATAAAGAAAAAAATGCTTAATAATAAGGGTCTGGGTATAAAAAAAGTGCTGAAATATCATTGTCATATCAAGGGCAATTTTCTTCTAAGGAAGCTGCAACAGAAAACATTAAGTGCCGTAGCAGTGTACAAGAGCACTAATGCATTTTGCTCACAAGAGGACTTCTAGCAGGCTTATTTTTACCATCAGAGGCATTTCATTAGTTTGACTCAATCTAGACATTTCTTCCCAGTGTTCAGAGAGTTAAATGCTCCACATACACATGCCTGGACAACTGTCTTCAAAATACACTTTATTTCTTGTTTTCAGCAGCAACATATGCTCCAAACCACCTAAGGCTCTGAACTGACGCCCTTTAGCATGCCAAACTGAAAATATGTTTGCACCTGCAGATGCAACAAGGTTGCATCTGTCACAGAGTGCTTTCCATTGTCCTTGTTATCTGTCACATTAAGAGCTGGAAAACACAAGTTACTGGTGATTCTGAATGAAATAAAAGTGGAAAAACTAGTGTCCAAACAAAGAGGGAAACTTAAGAGTGCAGATAATCTCCTAGGTCAAACAACATTAATGATAAATGCCTGGTCTCAGCAAAAACAGATTAAATCTTCGTAGAAAAATAAATTCTGATATCTGAGTCTTCAAGCCTGAGCATGAGTAAGCTTGAGTACTTAGTATGGTAACAGGACTGTTACACCTCCTCCTACATTTTTTCCTCTTTCTGTCTACTCATATAGAGAGTTTTCCATCACTGTAGTGACAGCTGAGCTCATTGCGGAAAAGCTTAGCTCCATGACTCTGCATGTTAAATGCCTGACATGTAGTCAACTACTGCTGTCTCTTTCTTCTCCTTTGTGGAGGCACTCAGACCTTTGCTAAATATTCTGCACATTTCCATGAGCATTTGACTACTCCTTGCTTGGTCTGTTACGTTCCCCTAGTCATTATCTAAGGTAATTTGAGTGGTCAAATCTCAGAAATTTTTTTACATTCTTTCCTCATATGTTCCATGCTGGCATTCTTCGGCAGGTCAAATTACACTAAATGCTGAAAATTCAAATTATGCAGATCCAAAGTTCCTTGAAGTCAACATGGAAATTTTCAACCAGCTTTAAAATCAGCCTCCTCAATTTTATTTAGCTGCAGCTTATTGTTCTTTATAGTGTCATTGTTGCACAGGATAAAGTGTATTTTTTAAATACTACAAATAATAGTGTATTACATAATTCAAACTCAGTATATTCTTTTGTAGAAAAGAACTCAGAATATATTACAAAACATTATTCTCTTCTTTCCCCAAAACATATGAATTGGTTCCTGCACTCAGAGTGGGAATTTTTGTCTAAGAATTCTGTTTAGAAGAATAGGTCTGCAGCAAATCTGGAGTCACTCATCCAGCTGAGTACTGATGAACTGTGGCCGCTCTGATAAAGGCGTTCAGACTACTTAGCCACTGTAATACAGTAGCTTGTTTTACATTGCCTGAGGTTTGACACAACTTTCCACAGCTAAGTTAAACTACAAATGGAAAGCATGCCATGTTCTCAGGTGCAGCATTTGTTGCTGCTTAAAAGCCAGGTGACATATATTCCTGTTTCACAGGACCAAATACTGATACACTGGAGTACAACTTTGAATTGCAGAAAGGAGAATGTGAGGAAGTCTTTGTCAGATGTATATAGTAACCCCTGTGTTTAGCTGATAAAAAGATTCATGGGGCGAAGGACATGACACGACAGTTATATAAGCTCATCTGACCTGTAACAAAGACCACAGGAATCCCTACATCAATCGTGTACTAAGCCCTAAAATCTCTTGCTGAGCATTATTTCAAGAGATAAGCAGGCTTGGTTTGGAGCTCAGTGATGGGGACCTCCACATAGCTCTGCATGGCTGACAAATAACTGCCCCTCGCTGTTAGAAAAGCACACCCTATTTTCTGATTGAGTCTGTCCAGCCTCAGTTGCTGTGTCTTGCTCTGCTGCTTGCTGCTAGACAACGTCATTGACATCCACTTAATATGTCTGTATAACCTAAACAGCCTCTACAGCTGAGGCCATCAGCATCTTATATGTTTGGGGATAATAACTGGAATAAAACTTCGATTTTCAACAATTCCTGCATGTTGAAGTTTATCTTTTAACATGTAGCTGAGGTGCCCTGAGGTGGTTCCTTCTCCAATATCCTGAGAAAGAAAAGGCACAGAGATATGATGTACTTTCCTGGTCACTGGCTACTTTTTGTTTTGTTTTGTGGGTTTTTTTAGGAAATTAGAAAGGTTTACTTGTCTCTTGCAATTTGTATTTTTATAGATTTCAAACAATAGGAAACAATTGCACCTTTAAAATGAGAAACTGTTATAAATTAACCTCTGAAGTATGTTTAAATATTTCTCTTTTAATTTGTGCAATAAGGGAACAATTTAAAAGGTATAGCAGGGTGCCTGCCACTTCTGTCATCAGTAGGAGGAAAATACATAGTAGCATATGCCAAGCCTTATTCTCTTCCAAATGCTAACATGAGCGGATGTCAAATCAAATCTCTCTTAGGAAGAGAAATGCAGCTGCAGGTATTATGTTTGTCAAAACCCTTCTGCTACTGATCTTTCAGTTTCTGCTTCTATGTTTAATTTATTTCCTCAAAATAATTAAGAGAAATTTGCAACCCAAAGTATAGTATGGATGTATGCATGCATGTGTATGCATGCATGCTGGTAAGCAGACATCTTTTAATCCCTTTATTATAGCCTTTGATTATTTTGCCAAAAGTACCTCCATGAAAATAAGAACAAAAAAAAAAATCTAGAAAAAATGCATATGATCCTTGATATTTTACAAAACTTGTTTGTCTTCTTTTTGAATATACCACCATTTCTATGGAAAGAGGGCAAAAAGAGAATATTGTTATAATCAGGTCTCTGCAATAGATCTGATTGCTTACCGTCTTCTGATTGCATGCCATTTGGTATTCGGTACTGTAGCTTCCAGGAAAGTACTTATCAGATTTTGATGTCCATTCCCTTGCCCTTCTAGCCAAAGGTTCTATTCCATGATTGTTTATAGAAACCTATTCAATAAATACTTTTTCTCTGAGACAATTCTGTTAATGTTAAAAAGAATGTATTTTATCTGATTTACAAAATAGAAACCTGTGGATCTGTAACCACTGAATACAGCTCCATTTGCCTTCTGGACTTCTCTGATGAAATCCCAAAGGAGGAACTAGAAAGTGCTATATGGTTTCAGAGTTCCCTTCTGAAGACAAAGGCATCCATGACCGACAATTCAAATTTGGATATTCAACCCCAGGCATGTGCAACAGTGACAACTGGATTTTTGTTCTTGTTCCTCATTCGTATATAATTCCCTGCACATTCAGAGGATTACACACTGTTTATGCATCATGCAATCTCACTGAGTCCTGTTTCTTTACAGTACTTACTCCTGCTGCTAAAAGGAAAATAGGCTCTAACAATCCTCTTTTCGTGCCAAAGCTGCTGCTACTGAATGAACACATCCTGCCTGCAGTAGCCTGATTGATCCCTGCTATCCCTGTATCCAACAGAAGTTCAAAAGGATTCTGCTGCTCAAAGGACTAAAATTGGTATTCGTTTGAGATTTGCTGGCAAACTAAAGCTCCTTCATGTAACAGCAGATGCTGTTCTGCCTTTCAACTCCACAGCACACAAAAGTGACACTGAACAAGTTCAAACTTTGGATGGCCTTGACAACATACTACGCCTTAAGACTGCCATCTCCTAGCTCAGAATCCTCTTTAGCTCATGAGCAATAGCTAATGTCACTGAACTTAGACACAGCTTGCAGCTCCATTCTGAAGCAGGACACGTATACCTGGGACACATTCAAAATAATAAATTCTAAATAATCTAGCAAACGGTAGCGCTTTGCACAGCTACTGTTAAGGCCACCTTTGCAGCTTGTCAAACCCCATTGCCTTTAAAAGCTCAGTCCTGCTGCTATGAAGTACAATTCATACATCCTTATAACCCCTTGCAGTGCTTGGGTAGGCTAAAAAGATAGGCCTTAACAGGTTGCTTTGAAGAGTGGAGAATGGAAATGTTTTCCTGTAACAAAGACCTTTACAGGTTATATATGAAGCATGTGCTTATGACCAACCTTAAGACAAATAGATATTTAGCCTAGAGGGACATCATTTTTATAGCTTACTTTATAAAATATTCTGATGTGCCACCCCCACACTCACATGATTCACTTTCTCTTTTTAATTGTCTGTCTTCTGAAGAGATAAAGGACTATAAAATGCATTATTTGCTATGGTGGTCCAAAATACTCAACTGGCCTTTTATTTGTTAAAATAAAAATAAATGAATGACAACAGATTGGTGGTTCTGGTACTCATGCCCTGGTTCCAATCTTTACATTGGTGAATATATATATATATATATATATAAAAAAGACATGGTCTGATACAAAAGGCGAAATAACTCACTACTTGTCCCTAACACGTTTCCACAGTATTCAGTCCCATTAAGGATAAGTTGAAAACTTCAGAGTTTCATTGAAAACCAAGATTTGGGCTATAAGAATCCATTGTGTAACTGCTGCCTGTGTGTCAAGCCTTCGTTTCTACTGCTTTGAACTTTATTTTAAAATTTAAATCTCCAAATCAAGCCGCTAGGCAAAAAGCTTATATGCATGTCCCTAAAACCACATTTTTTGTCAGATAGCCAGTTTTCTTCATGGAGGTTACTTTTAGACAAACGTAAGGTCTTCTGGCAGGATATCTAGCTTCCCTGAGGTTTTCTAAGCTTAGCCTTTATAACAATAATTTACTACTTGCAACCTGTTGCTCCAACCACGTTGGAAGTATCAGTAGAGCTATATAAAAGTAGTCCCTTGCTGAATGTGAGGCATAAGAATTCAGATAATATAAAGAAAGGTACATTGTGGCAACATAAAGGTGATGCTGAAGAAAATTTATTTTTCCACTCTATCAAATAAGTTATGGAGTATTTTATAGCACATCATAAAGCTATATTCCAGCACAAGACAGTTACACCTCTCTTCAAGACTTGTATAAAAGACTTTAGCCCAGCTCCATCTTCATAAATTACTTCAGCATCATGAAAGCCCGGTACATCAACCCAGTAAAATTAAATTTGGTCTTGCAAACCTGGGGAGAAAGAAATTGAGAAAACACAGATCACTTCTTAAAAAATATCTGTGCATTTCTGATTTGAAAAGAAGCAACAGACTAATTAGGAAGTGATCATTGACAGAGGTACTTCAGGCTCTCCTCTTCATAACTGGAGCTCTGAAAGTGTCCTCAGAGAACCATATGCCTAGAGATGCTGAATAGCCAGGAAAACCATGCACCTCTCTCAAATTTAACTTGCATTTGCGGGTCCCACAGCAGTTCTGGGAAGGTCACCACCCTGCATCACGCTGTGCTCCCACTTTCACTCTTCAACTGCCATCTTTGACAGAGTGACAAGTTGTGTTTGGGAACAGGCCAATTTTAGAAAAGCTGAGCCGGACCCTCCGCCCTGTCCGCAGCCAGCAGTCGCTTCAGACAGGGACTGCAGCAGCACAGCTGTGCACGATGGCGGCTCTCGGGAGATTCCGGGATATATTGGCGTTACGTTCCCCGTGCCCGAAACACCGCAGAAGGCAAACATCCTCCCCGGTGGGCTGCCGCGGCTGGGAAGAGCCAAGCATTTTGTCCTTGACCGAGGAGCCGCGTAGCCGCTGCTTTTCGCGTTTCCCACCCAAGCAAGGAGCCGCCGGGTAGCGGCGCACAGCGCCGAGCCCCAGTGAAGCGCCGTGGCTCTCAGTCCGCTGGCCCCTGCCCTTCCGGCCCCGTCTCAGTCCTGGCGCCCTCCTTCCTGACCAGCGCCGAAGGGATTGCTCAGAAATGCTGCCATCGCGCGGGGGAAGGGGGACATAACGAAGAGGGAAGAGGAAAGCAGCCGGGGGCCACCCCCACCGGCCTCCCAGCGCCTCCGCGGTGGGTTGGCACCAGCACCGCGTCAAGTCGCTGGCCGCGTCCCGCAGCGACTTCTGCGCCTCCCTCACCCCTCGCGGTCCACATAAGCAATCAGTGTTGGCACAGACGCTATAGCTCCTTAGACATTAAAAGCAGGCACACACTCCAAGCATAAAAACTAGACCTCGGTTATAGATTAATAACTTTTAGCACACTGGTTGCTACACTACAATATTGTTCATTTTATCCCTGCTACTTTCCCTTCTGGGGCAGCCAACAGAAAAACTAGACATGAGGCCACATGCATCCAGGCCTGTTACCACCTGCACATTCAGAGATGAGTTCTGAATGTGAACAGAAAAAGAAGTTTTGGATCTTGATTTTAGGTAGGATCATTTCTGACTGGGTCCTGAAAGTCCTTATACCAGCAGGCAGACTTGTGTAGGCTTAATGCATGAGATACAGGAGCTGGGATAAATAGATGGGCTGACTGCCAGAATTGGGTAAGTGTTGAAGTGAGACTGTAATCATAAATGAACTATAGGAAGTAGGTCTTCATGAGATTGTTTTAGTTGGGGTTACTAAATAATTTACTAGTTCTCTGCTAAGATGAGGATGTCTGTTCCTTGTGTTATCCACTGGACTTTTTCCACAGGTATGGAAAGTATGTACATCTGTGTGTGCGTCTGTGAGCAGAGAATAAGAAAGTGCTCGCATGCAAATGTCCAGGGTCATGCTTATGTCACTTGTGCCAAATTAGGGTACATAAGTTTGTGATACCTCCTCTCTTCAAGCAAGACAAGGAATGTACTTGAACAAGGGAGCTGAAACACTTTCTTTCGATTTTTGCTTGTCCCATACCAAAAAGCTTACAAGTTCAAGCTTCATAGTGACTAACGACCAATTTTACCACTTGCTTTGAAGTTACTTCATTTTGTCTTTCCCCGTCTGCTAAACAGACCTAACGAAATGTACCCCATTTGTCAAAAGTTCTTAGTGTTACTTCAGTAATTGTAGAAGTATGGGTAGGACACAATTTGAGTCATAACACTTAACTGGGATGCAATCTGACCTCACCGAATTCAAAGCAAGCTCTAATTGAATGAAGGATGAAGGCTGTATTGTGCTGGTGCCAAACAGCTAATGTAATTAGTCATTCCTTGTTTAATGCTTTGAAAATGAAAAGTGCTTGTATTGATTAGCATTGTTACAACAAGTATCTTTCAAACACAAGAATAAGATTGGGGAAATACCCAAAATATTCAAGCTTACATTTTCGGTCACAAATGATATAGAATAATTCTGAAGGCAACTAAAATAATCATTAATTCCCATACTTTCCCTGGTACAAGTGAAACTCTGTTCTTGTCCATAGTGAAGTACTAATCCAGCAAATATAATTCCAAGAAAAAGTGAAACACTGATAAGTATTTTCAGATCATATTTCCACGGAACAGATCACTTTTAAATAGTTAAGTGAGTCACATTAGCAAAAATGCAACCCCGGTAGCTGTCTAACCTTTCTGTGCCTTAATTGAGTTGCCTTTAAGCCATTAACAGTGTCTACTTTTCCCTTTATCTTTCATTCTCTCAAATCAAATATATTTGTGGAAAAGCTGGGAGAGAAAAGCCAAGTGTGAAACACTAGTTTTGTGTAGGATTAGTTGAACCACTTCAGTAAGCAAAGCAAAATTTCACTTTACCCATCCCAACATAATAGCCAATTTTCTAATAAAACCCATTTGGAAATCCAGTAGGCTCTGATTAACTTCAGTTTGCAGGTCAAACTCTGTCATTGTTTAAACAGGCTCCTGACTGGTTTCCTCAGTGGAATGTCAACTACTTACTCCAGCAGTGAGCCTGAGCCTACTAGTTACATTCACCCCATCAGGAAACAAAACCAATGATATTTCAGCGTGAAAAAACGAATCAAAAGAATCTCAGATATTCAATATCAATACAAGCAGTCCAGAAACAGATTTTACTATTTATTTATTTATTTACTGGTGGAGAGGTGGGTGTAGGGCAGGAAATCAGAGGTTGAAAAAGACAGAACCTCCCTCCTCCTCCAAAAATAAAAATTAAAAAAAAAGAAAACCCCCAAACCAACCAACCAATCAGCAAAACAAAATACCACCAAAAAATCCCCACAAATTACCCCCAGCCCACCCCCCAAAAAGACCCCACAACACACACACACAAAGAGAAAAAAACACAAAAAAAACCCACAACACACACACACAAAGAGAAAAAAAACCACAAAAAAAACCCACAACACACACACACACACAAAGAAAAAAAACCACAAAAAACCCACAAAAATCCCCCCAAATCAGGTACTAATTTATAAAGAGAAATATGTTGAATTAACTTGAAGCAGACTCAGCGTCTGTATGTCATCCCTCAGCTCTGATGAGGAAAAATGAAGCCCGTTGTCATCCACCTTTTCCAGCACTGGAGCATAATATTATTCTTCTCAATGATCAATGCGTGGGTTGCTTCACAGCATATCCTATTGCGTGGCATAGCCAGCAGTGACTGGCATTGTTAAACATTGCAAATCCCAACATCTACCAGAGGAGATTAACTCAGGGAAATACTGTCAGGGATTCAAGAAATTTTTCTTTAATATCTCCTAATCTGGGGAAAGAAATACAAATCTCCCAAAAGACTTTGCTGGCCACAGTAATAGCCTTCCTTTGGCTTTAAGAGAGCAACAGCATTTATGTTTTGGGCTCTTGTATCAGATTATGGTATAGTAAAGAAGGAACTGCTTTAAAACCTTTTTTTGAACAAGTATCCTGTAAACCTGAGATGTTCACTTCTGGATTTAGAAGGTGGGTGCATGGAGGAGCAGGAGGCAGAGGAACCATTGAAGAAAAAAGGAATTGCTTTGTCCATGGAGGAAACAAAGTGTGACTTCCTCCTCTTGTTTTTTAGCAGAGAGGAATTTCTGGAGAACAGTTCATCGTGCATCCAGTGTTGGGCTGGTGTCTCCTGCATTACTGTCACTCTGGTCAGTGTAGCAGAACATTGATTTCTGTACAGGGAGCTGAGGAGGGCGGGGGGAAGAAGCTAATATTCTATTAGACAAAGAAGAACAGCAGTGGAGGAGCTGCAGCAAGCTTAGTGCCCAGTGGATTTGAGTGTGTGTGTGTGTGTGTGAAGGGAGGAGCAGCTGTTCATAAGCTTTCCTTTGAAAGCATAAAGAAACCCACATTAGAGGAGATGAAGAATGAGAGATAGGCACCAAAAAAAGAATAATAAAGGAGATATTAGAGGGAAACACAGTAAGCAGTGCCTCGCAAATAACAGAGGAATGAAGATAATGGAAAACAGGAGGGGAAATAGGAAGAGACTTTGGAATCTGTCAGTAGAAAAGAACGCATTTAAAGTAAAAAGTTTAAAACTAAAAGCTAGCTGGCAAATACATCTAGAAGTATGGACTTTTAAAATTCAAGCTGTTTATTTTCCCCATTTGGAATGAAGTACTCATGGCACTGCCTTGCATTTCTCAGTATTAGCAAATCAAACAACATAAGAAAATATACATATTTCTAACACATCAGAAACATACAGCAAATTTTTCACTGCAGTATATTTTTTCAAGATTTACAGAAGTTGTCTTTAGTAGACTTAGATTTCCAAGCCCATCAGTTAGCGCATCTACATTTGCTCATCAGAGTTAAGTGGGTCCTGCAGTAGAACTTTGCTGTAATATCTCATCACAAGCATTTGTTTCAGCTTAGAAGGAAGCTTCTCTATCATCATTTGTCTCAGCTTAGAAGGAAGCTTCTCTATCTCATGCAGGCTGGCTGCAAGAAGAGCTCTCCACCAGGTGTAAGTTCTCAGAACAAAGTGAATTCATTTGCACCTGCTTAAGGCTTTGCAAGCTGTATGGCAGTTATGTCAGTACTCCTTGCATTTATCAAATTTACATTCAAAGTAGCTAAATTGTTTTGAAAGTGCATCACAGTGTGAAGTCCTTTCCAGCTCTGCTTGCTATTCAGAAACATAAAGTAGAAAAATGGTATGTATCTGTGGCAATTGGTAAAGTACAAAACAAGAAAAAAATATTTCTCTAAATAAGACATATGCAGTCATGGCAAAAGGAGAAAAATACACTAGGTACACAGACACACATATAGGTATACTTCTTAACTTTCAGAGCGCTAGAAGATATGTTCACAATGGAGCTAAAAGATATACAGCAATATATTGGCCATTCAGCTGTGCTGGATTTCCCTGGTACCACAGTTGCTGTACTCTGAAATCTCTAAAGGGAGCTGTTACAATCCAACTTGAATCCATCATTTTAGGTGTCTAAATATCTGACAAAGAGGCAACAATATAAACCGTGGCGTCTTACCCAAGTAAATGAGTTTGTAACAGTGATTGCAGGAAAGTCTTATCAGACTTGTTCTTTTCTGCAACGATGTTCATTCATGCCCTAATGGATTTGTGCAAACTTTCCTCCTTAATCACTTAGTCACAGAGGGTAAGGGCAACCACACTAGTCTCTGACACTGGCCAGTAGGAGAGTTTGTTAGAACAGGTTTGATGCTTTATCAGCAAGCAGAGATATGTGACTCAGATTCATCTTGAACCAAATGTTAGCTTGCTTGCATGAATAAACAAAAAAAAAACTTCATCCATAGAACAAAGCCTTCCATGTCTGTAGGATACTGACTCATGATGAGTGCTACTTGGAATATCTTCCAGGAAATGGGGCTATCCTGGAAGGGAGGGCTGGTATTCCCAACAGGGCAACACTCAGACCCTATAGCAGGCTCCAATTGAAGCTGTCCTGGTTTCCTTGCTGGTTAAGAGGAAGCCTTTAATTGTATTAAATGCAAGACTGTGGATACCACAAGGGATGTCATATCTACACGCACACATAAAAAGAAAAAAGAAAAAAAGAAAAAAGAAAGGCTGTGAAAACAGAAAGATGTAATTTCTAAGAGGTTCCATAGTGATCTTTTACTACTGATACTTTAAAATTTGAGGGTTCATCTGTTTCCAGGCTTGTCAAGACTCATGCCTTAACTCTTGGGGATTTGGAATTCATTCACATGTCACTAATCATTTATAAAACTTTATCTCCCCTATTGGCAGCACAGTACCAAAGTCTTCACATAGCAGGTTAACCTAATATATGTGTCCTGTCAGCTAGGCTTGCTTAGAGAATAGTCAGGAGAGATGTATCTTCATAAAAATAACTGTTTAATTGAAAATCATAGAATCATGGAATGATTTGGCTTTCAAGGGACCTTAAAGATCACGTAGCACCAACTTCCCTGCCGTAGGCAGAGGCACCTTGCACTGGACCTGGTTGCTCAGAGCCCCATGCAGGCTGATATTAATCCAACTTATTATTGAAAAAAAAAAAGTTTATTTTTTATTTTACTAGTCCCAACAAAAATGTTTTATACCAGCTAAAAATGCACCTTCACTTATTCCCCCCCCCTCTATTTTTAGACTTTCCAATATCTCAATCTCTTTTTTACCCATAATGTCAATTGATGTCAGTTAGAACAGCAGCTGTTCAACAGGCCATATATTTCATATCACTGAGGAGTTAGGTGTCTAATATTGGAAATGTCAAACATAAGTAGCTTTTTCCATGTCCTCACTGCTAAATCCTGCATCATATGCAAACTCTCAGCAATTTACAGCTCACATGCTCAAAAACTAAAGCAACTTAGAAGTAGAACTGTAAGGATTACAGAAGAATAAATCAAGTCTGCTAAATGCTAATGGATCTCTGCTTCCACTGAAACAGCCAGAGATCATAGGAAGAGAAGTAGCGACAAGAGAAGCCATCCATGCTGTCATGGGTTCAGCAGCAGCAGTCATTTTTTTCTCCTTCCTGGTAGCTGGTGCAGCGCTGTGTTTTTGATTTTGGGCCTGGGAACAGCGCTGATAACACCAGTGTTTTCAGTTACTGCTTGGTAATGTTTTGGTCTGGCCAAGGACTTTCTGAGCCTCATGCTATGCCAGGGAGGAGGTGAAGCCGGGAGGAAGCAGAGACAGGACACCTGACCCAAACTGACCAAAGAGGTTATTCCATACCACAGCACGTCATGTCCAGGATGTGAAAACGGAGGGTAGAGACTCGGAAGGGTGTGGTGGTGGGCTGGGGGGGTTCGCTGCTGGGGGGTGCACTGGCTGGGTCAGGCTTGGTGAGCAGTTGTATTCTCTTTCTTTGTATTTCTCTTATATTGTTATTGGTGGTAGCAGTAGTGATTTGTGTTATACCTTAGTTACTAAACTGTTCTTATCTCAACCTGTGGAAGTTGTATTCTTTTGATTGTCCTCCCCATCCCCCCGGGACTGGGGGAAGAAAGAGAGATCAGTGAGTGAGTGAGAGAGAAAACTGCATGGGGTGGGGGGTTAGAGGCTTAAACCATGACTCATGCATAGGTAGCATGTCCAGGATTATCATATAGCTCATACAGTTTTGACTCACCTGTGAGTCATACACAAGAAAAAAAATGCAAACATGGATCATATTGGGAAACCATAGAAATTCCAGCCCATTACTTGAAGAAAGTTCTCCCTCAGTATTTTGGGTTAACCTCTGGATTATTAATGTTAGCGGGTCCCAGTGCATCAGAACAGAGTAGTGAAACATCTTGTTACACCAGATCTGAAATCCTTGTGGGGTGTTTGCTGAAAAAAGAATTTTGGAGATCACCATATTTCTTTGAAAAAGAAAGCAACAGAGGAGAAGAATAATGTTAACTGAGGACCTGAGATGATACTACGAAGAGAAATAGCACGCTGGGCAACCCAGATCTAATCGAGCTTTACTGAACTTCACAGATTGTTACAAGCCTAAGGGCAATACAATGCTTGTTAAAATACAAATGAATTGATTTTTTTATAGTTGTATCTATTTATCCACTAAACAAATGATTCTTCTCTCAGAATTCTGAGACCTCAGACATTTAAGTGATTGACTTCATTATAGAAACATACAAGCAAGCTCAATTAGTGCATGATTACACCATCTTATTGTACCAATTATAGATTAATTCAGTACCATATTTTTATGTTACTTAAGGTGCTATGGGGTTTTGCTTTATATATATATATATATCTAATTGTATCTTCAGCAAAGTTTGGTCAAAGCTGAAATGGCCTTAGTTCTGAAATACTTTTATACTAACTGAGATATTGTACCATTTGCTTAATCTCTAGGTATGTGTCCAACAACTTGAAAAGTACTTCCTGTAACAAGAACTAGTATCCCCTCAGATCAGCTGGCAGGTGACCTCAGTCTTGTTTCAGAATTTTCGGATATAATTACAGCAAATTTTCTAAGAATGAGTACATGTCAGTTTAGTTTAATTCAGACATTTTAAGTCCTTAAGCTGTGGAATGCATTTTGCTCAGCATGCTTTCTCTACCCCATTATCCTGTTTAAACTGTTAAAAACCTTGGCCACTCTTATAGCATAAATCGACATGCCAAGAGGCTATTCAAATCAACTAAACCTATTGTTGAAATTCTGTGTAACCTTTAGAGTGATGAAATCCTTTGTTCCTGGATTTTCATAAGGAAAAACACACACATATTAAAAGTTTCTACTCACACCATGTTCCTAGGGGAAGACAAAACCACTTCACATGCTCTGACATGTAATTTTGTTTGGAGAGACAAAAGAAATGAGTTTGACCTAGTAATTCCATTGCTTCTATTCAAATGAACGCCGTGCTTGCAGTGTTAATTTTTTCTGTCTTCCTATAAGTAAACCTGCAGTTCTCCTCTTCTGACAATTCTGCTGTGGTTCTTATCCATTTTCTTTTTGAAAATATTGGCATAACTTCCCTTGATTCTGTCATGGTATCTGTAGGCAACCAGCAAGAGGGTATCCAAGGGTATAACAGAAGATACTATCACCAGCCTTCGGAAAACCAGAAGTCTTAAAAACTTGCCACTTGACCACTGTATTTCTTTGATGTACACTATGGGAACAAGCTATAAATTTTGGCTTCTAGCAGATGCTCCTGGAGTTAAAAAAAAGGTACTAACTACCGCTACCTTTACAGTTTAAAATGCATTTTATTGGGCTTCCTGTCAAAGCTTTTTGAAGTGGCTTGGATGTATGGCTTTGTATGAGGCATAAGAATATCTGTGTAGAATACAAATTAGCTATGATTCTGAGAATACAAAATTAATTAAAAAATATGAGGACCATCTACTCTTGAGACAATTAGCATAGACTATCTAGGTGAAGCAGGCAAATAATAGTAAAGATAAAATTAAAATACCTGGTTAAAAAGATTTTCAGAACAAAATTTTAACTTTGATTAATTCAACCTTATACAAAAAAGACCATTTTGGAGGAAATTCAACATAAACCATGTAGGATCTCAGTGAAAATGCTTTGGGCTTTGTTAAAAACTGCATGAGTTTCTTTTATTTTCTCTGAAGAGTTTATATTTTCAATGGAAAAATACTTGACAATCTGTATTGAATGTAAATGGTCTCCTTCCCATAGCGCATAAAACAGGAAACACACTAGGAAATAAAGTTTTCTATGGAAGCGAGAAAAGTTTTGCAAACTCAAAATAAATCTTTATCAATGAAAAAGAAATGTGCTTTTTTCTTCAGCATTTTTTCCCCTTAGGAAACATGAACTTCATTAGCTGTCATCTGATATTATAAAATATGACCTGAGAGCTAGCAGGATTAAATGCTTGGAACGCTTCCATGAGAAACAAGAATCAACACTATTCATTTTTGGCTTATTTTCACAAAACTTCAAATTTTGGCGTTGGTAGATCCTTAGCATGTAGTTCTTTTTAATTTCAGAACATGTTCACAAGGAGGTTGAAACCTATTTTCATTTTCAAGAAAACCATTAATAAATACCACTTGCTTTAAAGATTTGTTTTGCAACAAAGGGGAAGTAGCATTTGGAAGCACAATCTAGTTTTATTTTACTCTTTAAAAGAAATAAATCTCAGTGGAAACTTGAACTGTTTAAGAAAATACAGCAGCTCCAAGCTGCCACCACTAATCCAGATTTTGAACACCTGCAATCAGTTGATTGAGAAAGAACAGCATAGAAAATCTGAATTATTATTTATGCTTGCAATAAATAATGAAACACCCTAAGATAGTATAGATCCCTTTCTTTTTTCTGCCCACCTTTCTGTTTCTTTCCAAAGAAAAGTGCTAATCAGCTCTACAAACAGGTTTTCAACACCATCATATGCAGCTTGAAGCTTCTACTGGGATCTTCCCTGTCCTTCCCTCATTTTACAATTCCGGAGAAAAAAGGCAACCAGAAGATCATGTGGAGTGACATTTTTTCACTGATAAGAGACATATTATTTCCATGACAAAGGGTTGTGAGGCCTTTGATAACTTAACTGCAGAGGGCTGTCAGCACTTCAAAACCAAGCAAGAAAGACTACTTGAGATTGGGTAGCTTCAGGTTAATATAGTGTCCTCAGGAGGGATAAGCTAGAGAAGATATTGTTGCAGTCTGTTGTCCAAGAGCTGAAGAATGACTTGACTGGATAGGAGGTGCAGCTGCTGGACTCAATTCTGGAAAGGACTGACTGGGTAGCTCAGACTAAAAGTAGCAGGAGCCAAATATCAGCAAGAGCTAAATGTTCAAGCAGCAGTGGTATTAGGAAAGAGTTGTTTCACGCATTGTAGGGCACAGAGTGCTCTGAAATAGTCTATTGCCACTATTAACCACAAGAGTTACTTCGTTGGAAACTGCAGTATTGAGTTCTTGCTGAGGAATGTGTATGTACAGCTTGCAGCACTTTCTGTTTTGGCAAAGTTATTGAAGGCCTTGTGTTACCCTTAAGCCCATTAACTTGTGATGCATGCTTACTGCATAAGTAGTTAATAACATGGGCTAAGTATACATGGGAGGAAGGTGCAAATCTGTGCTCTTCAATCACATGTACAATTTATGGTATATAAATGTCTTCTCAAAGGTGCCCATAAAAACTAGTCCTTATGGCTGTTTCTAATGACCTGCGGGAAGAATTTAAATGCCTGCAGTGTGTGAACAGTAGTCAGATTCCATAGCAGCATGAGATCCAGCATGCATTTGCTCCACTGTATTATTCCCTGCTGTGGATGGAAAACTAAACTTGGCAACACAGGTTCTAAATTCAGATTATTAAACAACAAATATCCTCAATGTGCAGACCAACAGAACAGTGAAAACATAGCCGTAGAAGGCAATAGCCATCAACCTTTGCAGAGACTCTGCTGGAAATCATATGGGTGTTCTTGGAAAGCAATATAAGAATGGCTAAGCCAGTGATACAGGCAGATGTGCTCAGTTATAAGTACAAGGCTCTGGATTGGTTGAAAAGCCAAATATAGGAAAAAATGTATTATTACTAAAAATAAATAAAAAAAAATTCCATCTGTCAGAAAGCAGATTTGCTTTGCACCATCAGTGTCTAATCTTTCAAACAATGCATTATTTTGATTCCCAATATCACAATGCTAGGACTATTTCATTCTTCTGTTCACTTTTAATTACTTGTTGCCTCCCAGCACTGCACATATCCTCAACACCTACATACCTGGGGGAGAAAGAGAAAGCCGCATCAGTTATGTCTGCTACCTGATTTGAAATTGCCTTGCTCCTTTTAGAAATGCTCCTGTATGTATATGCTAACAATTCTTGTTTCTTTGCATGTACACTAACATAATCAAATAGTCTGGGGACTTTGACTCACTTCAGGTTATTTTCTCAGGAAGTCAACCTGATGTTTCATGTTTAATCCCTTACGCAAAACTAGTGATAATAATAAAAGTCTGTGTCTCATAAGCATGAACTTATGTTTTCAACACTTCAATGAATACGAGAATATTCTGGTTTGGAAACATGAAATTATGAACCACAAATTCTTTTTTTTTTAATGCAAATATATATTGCTTCATTCAGTACTGCAACCTGTAATAATTCTTCAGTTTTTAAGAAGTATTGAATGATTAAAAATAAAGACTGATACCTAATGGGATTTCAAAAGTCTCCCTAAAATCAAAGATAATTAGGAACAGAGAGCAATACTAACAGAACGAATTTGCAATTTAAAATTTCTAATGGTCAGAAATCTTGTGCCAGAAGACTTACATAACCAACCCCTGTTTCCAGATTTAAAGCTTCAGAGGTGCATTGAAAGTTTATGGTTGTACGCCTACAGAAAGGCAGGTAAGATCACTGTAGCATAGGAATTTCTGTCTCTGATAACAGGAATCCTTTCTCCTTCCAGGTTTGCCTTTATTTAACCCCTAAGCAACTAATAAATATCGGCAATTAAACAAATAGCTATATTTATATGCATGTGTCTTGTTTTGATCCACTACAATTCTTTTCAAACACAACCTATATAACAGAACTCTAAAGAGAAGAATAATCTGCTCAAATAATGAGCTCTTCTGCTTGCCCCAAACCCACAAAATTTAATTTAATTAGTACTGTATCAACTGCCAAAACCTGATTCAGGCACCCTGATTTCCAGCTTCATATACTGGAATAGCAGGGTCTGTCCTGCTTCCACTGGCACACTAAGGATTTTCATGTGAAAAATTTAACTGGGCTTTGATACAGCTAACCTACAGTTTGCCCCTGCCTAAATATATGTATTTTACTGCAGTGGTGATTTTGCCAAAAATGGAGTCCATCTCAGCTGTCTAAAACACTAGCTGTATCATACAACCAGGCACATTTAAGTTCTATTAATACAGTATCAGTGAAAATTATTTTCATGATAAAGTGCAAATGAAGAAAAAAATAGGGGCAGAAAAAAATAGGCTCACCAAGAAAGATCTTCAGTGTGGTAACAGTTTAACTTCTATTGGCAAATGTAGAAAAGGCTACTCTCTTAATTTTCCTTCAGCCTCTCAGACTTCCTTTTTTAGCCTTCTTCAGACTCATGGTACAGTTCTTATTTTATTATACTTGAGAAGAAGACTTTGAAATCACCATTACTTCAGAATCATTTTTGCATGAGATTAAACTCCTTTGAAGAAATAATGATAACTGATTAATCTGGTTTGTCTAAATAATCATAGAAAATATATACATGAGAACACTGGAGATTGCAAACAAGGTGTAAACTCTGAAAAAGCCTCCAAGAAAATGCACTTCACTCGGCCACAGTCCAAGCCCCTGTCCTACCTTCTGCCTTCCTTCTCACTTTGCTCTCTGGCAGAGAGCAAGACCATACTCCAGCTCCCCTATTCTGCTCTTAGGGAAAAATGCTGTCAACCTCCAGTGGACCATAGTGTGCTACAATTTCATTACTGAGAGCTATTGAAGCCACCTGCTGGAGAATCACTTAACGTATAGACAGCATGGAGACGAGCTACTTGTCCTGAAGTTAGGCGTGGTGTGTACAGCCTGAGCAGG
The DNA here is from genome assembly GCA_017639245.1 of Myiopsitta monachus. Classification (NCBI taxonomy): domain Eukaryota; kingdom Metazoa; phylum Chordata; class Aves; order Psittaciformes; family Psittacidae; genus Myiopsitta; species Myiopsitta monachus. The sequence continues at coordinate 7,607,263 of CM029919.1, forward strand.
ACCAGACAGCCAGGGGAAGGAGTGGCACAAGGAAACTAAGCAGTTGCCATCACCATGTCATTCTGACTCTCAACAAGCACAGCAAAGGTTTAAAGCTGCTGTTTGCTTCTAAAGGTTAGGGAAAACTTGAGGATTACCTGACAAAAGAATAAGGTGGTGGAAGAAAGTGATGTAACGCTTTTCATGAGCCAGACCTTGCTGTCTTTTGACAACATATTTTTCACTGAAAGATTTCTTTTCTTAATCTTTATAGTTTGTTTTACCTTTTTTTTTTTCCTTGATACTTGAAAAATGAGGGGGACAAAAAGCCATGTAACATATCTGATATTTTTCACTGAGTCATATTTAAAATCTTATTTCCACTTTCATTTTGTCTCTTCTTTACAGTATATCAACTTCTCATGTCCAGGCAAAAAAACTTCTACCCCAAATAAACTTTACCCTTCACAAGGTTTTACACCATATTTATAAACTATGCTTTGCATTTTGATGAAGCTCTGGGTAATTTACTAGAAGTGAAATCCCTCACAGCCCTTTACTACACTGTCTGCCAGAGCATACTCTTTAATAGAGTTTTATGTTCCCAAGGAGTGGATTTAAACATTTCACATCTCTATTATACACATTCTTTTAACTCTGAATCACTCTGGCCTCAATTTGAGGAAGATAGTCCCTCTGAAAGAAGATTAAGAAAGTATATTACTGGAGATAAAAATTGCTGTCTCATGTGCTCTAGCAAAAGAGAAGAAAACTCCTGTGATTGCTAACCAGGGAAACGACTCCGACTTCCAGCTTAATTTAGGAATTAAGTAAGTAGTGCAAAATATGCATTTGAGTGATTACTGGCACTGGCTTCCTGATAATCGGTAATGTTGAAACGTGTAGTTGTATTCATATATAGTACATCGCTGCTTACAATGTGTATTCTGATCATATTCCCTTGTTTAAGTCCTCCCATGCTTTACAAAATCAGAAGTCTCAGCTGTGTAATGAACTGTTTTTGCCTAGCTTTTCGCTTAGTTAGCTCTTTATTACTACTAGATCAAATATACATACGCGTGTTTTTCCCCAGTGATGACCTCAGTACTAGAAGGTACAAAGAAACACTATCCAGTTGACTGTAATGCCATTTTCACTTTAGAGTTTTCACTGAGATGGTGGTTCCATTCTCACACTCAACTAGGATGTAAGAAAATGTAAGTTTCAAACATTGCTTCAGAGTATCAAGTATTTTATATAATTAAAGTTTTGAAACAGAGACTGCAGTTCAGGTCTTTCTTGCCCTTACTTGCTCAAACTATAGCAGTTTGATACCTCCATATTATCTTGCGAAGTGAATGGTAACAGTCTTCTCTATCGCTGAGAGATCTCCAGGACATCTCTGGGACATGTTCCTCCTTTCCATGGCTTATGCCATTCCTTCTCTCTCACTCACTTTTATCATTTCTTGATTTTTCGTTGGAATGGTGTATGCTTTAACAATCAAAGTAGCTGAGAACACACACACTATCATTAATGCATATCAACTCAACATGTTTTCCACAGAGGAAAGTTGAAATGTGATCTCTGTTTTCCTCATGCTGATTTTCTGGTTGAAGAGTAATCAGTGGTTATGTGCCGTTCTTCTGATACACTTGCATCCAACATGCATTCAGCTTGTCAAAGACAAGGCAGGAACCACTTTCTGTATGGCCTGAGATTTAGAATGAAATCTAGGCAGATTGAGCATTCTAACATTTATTTATATTATACTGAATGAGTACAAATTTATACATATTGTACAACATTCATGTCTTATATTGGCAAGAATCACATACACTGCATTATCTGACAAAATTACAAGGTGAAGGAACAATGAAGTATATAGAAAATCCAAACTTTAAGAACTTAATTTCAGGTCTTTAATATAATCTTGTTTTTATTATTATTTTTTATGATGTAAACAATTAAATTACACAAAAAATCATGAAGCATTTTCAAAAAAGAAAATAATTTCAATAGCATTTTTTAAAGTAGATCATTCACAAATTCTTTTGTGATTCAGAAAATTTTCTTACTGTTTTAACTGAATGTTTGCTTTAATGAAGTAAGTCTTGGTGTTAACACATTTTATATGTTGATATGATGAACTTAAAACATTAGCCCAAATTATGAAACAATTTTTAATAAAAATTTAAAAAAATTCTACAACAAATTTACAATTTAACAAAAATTGTGAGAAAATATGTACAATACTAACATTATGAATACATCAAGTTTTTAAAAATACCCCCTAAGAAGGGGTATTATAGAGTTATACTTCCAATTCATTGAAGACGACATATGAAATAAGCCACAAATGTGTAAGGCTCCACACAGTGGCACATAGTCCTCTTCCTTCTTGAAATCCTCTTGTGCATGGCTTCAATCCTGAACAGTACATGTCACTGTTTTTCCTGCAAATTTACAGAATGGTGAAATGCTTCATCATTATGTCATCTAAGAAAGCTGATTTTCATTGTAAGCTGGTTTTAAGCATCACAGTCAAAACTAAAATAGTTGTACAGAAAAGTGCATTTAAAACTTCAAATTAAATACTTTAACAGTTAAGATCACTTCAGAATTTGCCAATTAAAAGGTGAAACTCAATGAGAGTTAAAAGTATTAGTATCCTTTTGAAAAAAAGAAGTCCAAATTAATAAGAGATATTTGTTGTTAACAAAAATAAGCACTAAAACCTGGAACCTAGAAAAAAACTCCAGTTCACCTGTGCAGTAGATGACCCATGCATTTCAGTGAATGTCTATTACACTGTCACTGAAGAGGTAAGTATGGTTGTGCATACTGAACATTTTTCTTTCCAAAATCAGAGCTCAAGTGTACTGGAAAATGTTCCACAACATCTTCTGCATTCTTTTATTTGTATGGATTGGTTTTTGCTGCCTGTATAAAGACAGCAAATACTTTATTTAAAATATCTCTTATTCAGAAAATTAGAAAGATGGTTTATTTGCAAAATCACAAGCTGGGCATTCCTGCAGTGATATTCAAACAGTAAAGTGTCTATTTCCAAAGTAATGGCTGAAAGGGCTTTTCATCTGAGCTGCGATACGTGCTGCTCTTTGAAACTGAGGTCTCCTTCCACTAAATGGGAGGCAAGTATCTCCTTTTGAAGAACTGAGCCTTAGTATTCTGAATGTTTATCATAAACTTTTGAGAAAAAGTGCCTTTAATAGTTGAGTCAACCATTCATTTTCTATGCATAACTGAGATTTTTCTTTACTTGAAATTACTTGCAGAATGTTTTTTCTTCCACTGGACAGCATATTTAGAGTAAATGCAAAAGCAAATATCTTGTATCTAGAGATACCTCAAAGCTATGATTGATGAAATGAAAATAAAATTTCTGATTTCTCAGAAGAGGCACTATAATATGATATGAAGAACCTGGACTGTTCAGGTGCCAACGGACAGTATAATCCTTTAAACATGTTCTTTTAACAGCTTTGGAAGAAGCATCTGAAACGAATTTCATGTTCACAGAGAAACATGTCTTTTCTGTAAATGTTGACATAGCCATTCTTGTACTGTCAGGGAGAAGCTGCATCATTTGTTACTTGGTAGTTCATTGCAGGAAGAAGATGGAACATGAATTTATTTGTTAAGAGGCAGTAGGCTGAGGTGTGCTGGTAGCTATAGAGCTTTTATGTTAGAGTAAAATATAATGAGTTATCACGCAGATAAAAAATAACTTTCCAAAAGTCATTCCCCGTAGGTGTTGATACACTTGTTCCCATTTGTACTGAGCTGTGTGAAAGATCAGTTCAAAGAACAAGAATTAAAATATGTTCTTTGGGGTTTTTTTTCACTCTTCTGCGTGATAGAAAAGATATTCACACCCTTCTGAGTTGCCATTCAGCAACACATAAAGAGCGTTACAGCTTGTGAAGTGTCAGTTAGAGATAATTACAACCTCAGTGACCTGTCTTGCCACTAAAACACTTAGCAGACTTTATTCTGATTTTACAACATGGAGACTAGGGGTACAATCCTGATCCAAGTGACACTGTTATAAATCAGAAGACACTTCACTGAAGCCAGCTGAGTTACACACTCATAAATACAATGTAAGGCAGGAAAGAAAGCCAGACTCTTTGCTTATACTTTTGCAGATTTTTTAGGTTTGTAACCTCCTTTTGAGAGTATTTAAATGCAATGATGACAAGAGGTAAATCAGCCAACAGATGTAATGGGATTCCATTGTTCTTCACGCCAGACAATGAGAGAAAATAACAGGAGATAATCCTGTGGGAAATACTTGCAATTTCCAAGCATAAGAACTTTAAAAAAATACATCTACTTGTGTCATCTAAAGTTGCCCTGAGCTCTGGCTTATGCTTGATCTTTCAGCAATGCCATAGTGCACATATCATGTTGTTCTGCAGCCTCAGAAGCCAGGACTTTCTATAAAAGTAACAACCTGAATTTTCACTCAGTTTGGTTCCTGCATTTCAGGGAAATATTTCAGTAGCCAATTCAGACATCTGTGATCATAAATGTGTTTTACTTTCATTCTTTATTCTGTTCAAATCTGTCACAGATTTCTAGTTCTGTCTTCCAGTCCTGATACCAATGTGGCATGATTTAAAATCTTCTCTGCAACAGGCAGTCCTTTTCCCAAATCAATGAGCACCCATATACACTGCACTTATTAATTTCATTTGCCGTTTCTCTGCTTGAAAACCAGAGGATGGTATTTTCTCTATAAATTAAACCAAGTGAACTCCCCAGCATGTATGGTATAGTTTCTGGAAATGCTAACTGCCTGCTGTTATGAGCATTATATTAACCACTGTATTTCTTCCCACTTGCATTGCAGACAAGAATAAGTTGCTTAACTGGAAGTATAATGCACAGAGGATTATTTTAGAAGAGCTGTTTGGGCTTCCTTTGCCATTTAGCACATATTTTTGAGTATTGTCCTTGTATTACTAAAATGTTGACAAAAATGACATCAAGGACATTACCAGAAACATTTAGTCTTTTATATGCATCTGCATTTTTGTCCACCAGCACTTGCTATTACATGTTGCAAACCAGTAAATAGGGAACTTAATTTACACAGTTGTGTCGTATAAACATGCAGATATCTCTGGCAAATGACTGTCTGCATTTTCATGTTTTGATTTCACTTTTCTGCAAGCCCAAACTCTTGATCAGAAAAAGGTACTACAACCAGAAAACACCATCCAGGACTGCCAAAGATTGATTGCATAATTGTCTAGTTTTAGAATTAGTAATAGAGTAGCATATGACAATAGCTAAGGACTACAAACAGGATATCCTCAATTCTTGAATCTTTCGTATGCCTCTGAACCTCCTTTTTGGCTTTGGTTATGTCATTTTAACATCTGATTGCCTAGATTCCTGCCATCCAGAAGCTCTTTCGTGCTCAGCTTTATATTTCTGCAACCTCATTTTCACACATTGTGACTAACTTCCCACCGACTTTGATCTGAGTTACAGACCATTAGTACCACAGCAAATCAGGAACCAGGCATTTAGAAATGCACACTGTGAGCAAAATTTCTGAAGTCAGTGGACATTCAGCTATTAACCTTTCTGAGCTCCTGCAACAGTTTCTTTGCTTAAAAGAAGGATAAGGTCTACCTCATAGGAATATTACACAGATTAATTAATGTTGTAGTCACTTGGAAGATTATAAGGACTCAGTTACGGCTATCACAGTTATTATTCCCACATAATAACAACAAAGCAAATTAATACTGATTTATAAAACCTTCCCTTGCATAGTACAGCAGACATCCAGCTCAAGTACCCTTCAGACTCACTGCGATAGAATCATAGAATCATAGAATAGTTAGGGTTGGAAGGGACCTTAAGATCATCTAGTTCCAACCCCCCTGCCATGGGCAGCGACACCTACCACTAAACCATGCCACCCAAGGCTATGTCCAACACAGCCTTGAGCACCACCAGTGATGGAGCTTTCACAACTTCCCTGGGCAACCCATTCCAGTGCCTCACCGCCCTTACAGTAAAGAATTTCTTCATCATATCCAATCTAAACTTCCCCTGTTTAAGTTTGAACCCGTTATCCCTTGTCCTATCACTGTATTCTGTGATTCTATGATATATAACAACGGGACGTTACTAAAGCCCTGCATGCAACAGAAAGTTTCCTGTAGCTTCATGCATAACAAACAAGTCGTAAGAAACCTCAAACCTGCAACCTCCAAGATTTTTTCCTATAACTATTCACTATTCCATACAAATGGAGGAGGAAAAAAGCAGTACCTCACATACATAAAGAAATGAAACTGGAGATCATTAAATTTTTGTCTAGTTTTATAAGCTTGCTTGAAGGGGATCATTAAAAATATAACGAAGAAATGAGAAATTTCATAATATAAAAGTTGCCTCATTGTTCTATTTTAAAAGGAAAAGGTCAGCTTCATACATTAGTCACATACTAAAACGGTTGATGAAACAAAAAAATAATGCAACAAAAATTATTTAGACTTTTAAATGTTCTGTTCCCTCAGGAAATGAAATTAGTTTCCTATAAGCAGACAAGGCAGGATCAAAAAGCACCTAACAGAAAAAATAAAGGAAGCGTAGGATAATATGAGCTACTTTCATTGTGGAGAAATTTATAAGATGATTGATTGAACATTCTCATTATGGCTTTACTTACTATTACTGGTGAACAGGAAGGGTGGGCAATGAAACTGAGATCTGAAATGTGCAAGAAATAATCTATTATTCAGTGTAAGGAGGATCATGAACAATTTCAGAGGGAAAAGGTGAACTGGATGAATGCATAACACAACAGCAAAATTAATCATTGCTGATCGTGCTGGAGGGAACTGCTTGAAAAATGCAGTGCACAATGCAGCTTTCTAAATTAACCATACCTAAGTTAACCAATGGAACACTAACCATCCTACAGGTTTCTTAGCAGAGGTCATTGTTAGCTAGCTACTGCAATCAGAAAAAGAAACATGTCACATTGCAATATCTTACAGCAACTTCAATGATTATGGAATGGACAATGTAACACATTTATTTAAATCAATATCCTCTTCCAGGATACTATCCATAACAAAAGTATACTTTAAAAGAGGATGTGACAAGCATGATGAGAACAAAGTAAAAAATCAGTTCTAAAGATTAGAAAGATTGGAAGTGTTGCATTTAAAAGAAGATGAATAGCAGAAGGAATCAACATAAAATAAAAAATAGGTTTAGATGCAGATGTTATTAACAGTAATGTTAAATTGAAAATCTGTGGGTTTTTTTCTGATATAATCTAAGAATAATGGCACTCAGCTTTGAACTGACAGAATCTGAATTTGAAAAAGCAAACACTTCTTCAAATATTATTAGCAAAGCCATAAAATACTTTGTTAATGAAAATCAATAACTTAACAAAAAAAATTAAAATACATGAAATAAATATCTACATAAAATAAATATCTGCTAATGAAAAATACTTAAAGTTGTTTAGCAATTTTTAAAGCAGTATCTATTTTCTCCTTCCTGTTTTAACCCAGACTGTAATTCTTACAGTTCAATGAAAATATAAATTATTCTACAGATTACCTCAGACGTATTTTAAATGTCTCTCAAGTATTTTGAGGTAGCTGCATTCAGAGATGTATATAACCTTTCATGGTCATTCATATCTTCTGGTGTTACACTGTGGCATATAAATAAAAACTGGTGGACAAGAAAATAAAAAAAGGAGATAGAAAAAACAGCAGGAATATATTTATATTGAACAGATGTATTTTTCATTTTACTGAAGTAAAGTGAGTTCCTCTTTTACAGAACACCATTGAAGTTAGTGTGTTTCATCATAGAATCATAGAATAGTTAGGGTTCGGAAGGACCTTAAGATCATCTAGTTCCAACCCCCCTGCCATGGGCAGCGACACCTCACACTAAACCATGCCACCCAAGGCTATGTCCAACACAGTCTTGAACACCGCCAGCGATGGAGCATTCAGTTTCCCTGGGCAACCCATTCCAGTGCCTCACCACCCTCACAGGAAAGAATTTCCTCCTCATATCCAATCTAAACTTTCCCTGTTTAACTTTGAACCCGTTACCCCTTGTCCTATCACTACAGTCTCTAATGAAGGTTCCCTCCCCAGCATCCCTATAGGCCCCATTCAGATACTGGAAGGCTGCTATGAGGTCTCCATGCAGTCTTCTCTTCTCCACACTCAACAGCCCCACCTTTCTCAGCCTGTCTTCATACGGGAGGTGCTCCAGTCCCCTGATCATCCTCGTGGCCCTCCTCCAGACTTGTTGCAGCAGTCCCTTGTCCTCTTCTTGTTGAGGACACCAGAACTGCACACAATACTCCAAGTGAGGTCTCACTAGAACAGAATAGAAGGGCAAGATCACCTCCCTTGACCTGCTGGTCATGCTCCTTTTGATGCAGCCCAGGATATGGTTGGCTTTTCTGGGCTGTGAGTGCACACTGCAGCCAGCTCATGTTCATTTTCTCATCTACCAACATCCTCAAGTCCTTCTGCGCAGGGCTGCTCTGAATCTCTTCTCTGCCCAACCTGTAGCTGTGCCTGGGATTGTTCCCACCCAGGTGCAGGACCTTGCACTTGGCATGGTTAAACTTCATCAGGTTGGCATCAGCCCACCTCACAAGCGTGTCAAGGTCCTTCTGGATGGCATTCCTTCCCTCCAACCTATCAACCGAACCACACAGCTTGGTGTCATTGGCAAACTTGCTGAGGGTGGAGTCAATCCCACTGTCCATGTCACCAACAAAGATGTTGAACAAGACCAGTCCCAACACTGATCCCTGAGGGACACCACTCGTTCCTGGTCTCCAGCTGGACACTAAGCCATTAAATAGCTCTTTGCATGCAGCCATCCAGCCAGTTCTTTATCCACCCAGTGGTCCACCTATCAAAGTGATGCCTCTCCAACTTAGAGACAAGGATTTCATGTGGGACAGTGTCAAAGGCTTTGCACAAGTCCAGGTAGATGACATCAACGGCTCTACCCCTGTCCATCAGTTCTGTAGCCCCATCATAGAAGGGCACCAGATTAGTCAGGCAGGATTTCCCCTTAGTGAAGCCATGCTGGCTGTCACCAAGCACCTTGTTGTTTTTCATGTGCCTCAGCATGCCTTCCAGGAGAATCTGCTCCAAGATTTTGCCAGGCACAGAGGTGAGGCTGACTGCTCTGTAGTTCCCCAGCTCATCCATTTTCCCCTTCTTGAAAATGGGGGTTATATTTCTTTTTTTCCAGTCGTTGGGAACTTCAGCTGACTGCCATGATTTTTCAAATATGATGGACAGTGGCTTAGCAACTTCATTTGCCAGCTCCTTGAGGACCCGCAGATGGATTTCATTAGGTCCCATGGACTTGTATACGTTCAGGTTCCTAAGATGGTCTCATACCAGATCCTCTCCTACAGTGGGCCCAGGGTCTTCATTCTCACTGTCCCTGCATCTGCCTTCCAAGTCTTGGGTGGTGTGGTCAGAGCATTTGCCAGTGAAGACTGAGGCGAAGAAGTCATTAAGAACCTCAGCCTTCTCCAAACCCAGGGTAGCCAGTTCTCCCGATAGATTCTGGAGAGGGCCCACGCTGTCCCCAGCCTGTCTTTTGTTTGCAATGTACCTCTAGAATCCCTTCCTGTTATCTTTAAAATCCCTAGCCAAGTTGAATTTTAAGTGGGCCTTAGCTTTCCTAACCTTGTCCCTAGCTTCCCGGACAGCATCCCTGTATTCTCCCCAGGCTGCCTGTCCTTGCTTCCACCTTTTATAAGCCTCTTTTTTCCTTCGAATTTTCCTCAGCAGCTCCTTATCCATCCAAGGAGGTCTCCTGGCCCTCCTGCAGCACTTCCTTCTAATAGGGATGTATCGCTCCTGAGCTTGCAGCAGGTGATCCTTTAATATCAACCAACACCATGGAGGACAAAGGAATTGAAATGTCACAAACTGACTATGAGAACAGAGTTGAAGCCTATTATGCTCATAATGAAAAAAAATTAATTTTGTTTAGTTGATATTTAATTTTGATACACTTTTTAGGGTACATTTTTATGTGTGTTAATCCTGTTCTTCATAGCATTGAAACTGACACATATTAAAAAATACACATTGTATTTAGTATATTAAGTATTAAGTCCTGATCCAAACCTACCTAACCTTTACTGCCATTGTATTAGCAAAATAGTTTTGCATCTAAAAGCATGTCACCATATCCACCAACAGGAAATTTCATTCCAGATATGAGCTTTGAAAGCACAAATTCTTGCTTCCACATCCTGAGACTTTTTGTTTAGTTAATATCTGAAAAGCCAATCTGAGATCCAAGCCTTTCTGAAAATAAGGCATTTTTGAAAATTAGGCCTGTAAGGCACTTGTAGATTCTGAACCATGCCAGTTTTGCCATTAGTTTTGCACTGTAATGAAGAGCCCCACATTTTATTTAAGATTGGTTCAGTCACATCTGCAAGGATTGCTAAAAATTCACACACAAAAATACCCTCTGTAGATCTGAGTTGTAAGGCTTGATTTTAAGTATGTAGTATTTTTTCTTCTTCCAAAATGCAAAGCTGAATTAATTTAAATAATTCTTTTTCCTGTTTCTCTGATTATTAATCTAAATTTTGATGATAAATCAGGTCAGTCTTATTGATGTAAATAGTGATGAACTACTTCCAGTTTGTACACCAACAGTTTATGGGCTGTAGGTGTATAAACAAAATAAGTGTAATGAAATAGCAAAAAGAAGTCTAGCCAAAACTTACTGCAAACATTTTATTTTGTGTCAAAAAGCACCGTTTCTCTGCCTGAATGACATATTTTCTAAATATTGGAGCAAATATTCTGTTCTCATCACTTAAGGAGTTCCTCAAGTGTGGAGGGCAAAAGATTTTTTTTTTTATCAGGGTCTGCAAATCACATATAGTGGTGCGAAACAGAAGAACTGACTTGGAAGAAATTAAAAGTATAATCTGAAGGTTTAATTCTCCCTTCGAGTTTTCAATATAAACATTCTATTTAGTGTAAAAAAGATTACAGCCTTCACTGGCACAGAAATTCATGCGCTCAAACCCATCAGCCCTCTCTTCTGTTGTTATGAATAGTTAAGTATTTGCTGTGATTTGGTTGATGTCCTTCTACCATATAAAATGCAATCCAATTCATTTGGTATATGCTTGTAAGGGAAAAAGACACAAATGATCTGGTACAAAGCCTTTTTCTTCATTTCATATTGCTAAAGCTGTCTCTAGAGAAATAAAGAGGGTTTTTCTTTTATTTCTTATAATGGAAATCTAATGAAACTTTAATTAGTATCATGATTTCTTTCCTTTAATTTCTAGATTTTAAAGTAATCATTCAGTATTTCTCAGTCATGATCTTGTATCTCTGTCGTTTACTTCTTTAAAATAATTTACCTAGCACTGTCTTATTTTAGGTTTTGGTTAACCAATTTCATTGCCATAATAACTGGAATCAAAATAATCAACAATCATCAGATTTGAATTCGTAGCTAGATCAGTCAGTCCCTGAGTGGAATATTTTCTCAGTTATAACTGTGTGCAAAGATGCTAGTAGAGAGGTCTTGTCTGTATTCAGTGCATACCTGAAATGGCCATTGCAAGACAGCCTATTCTTGCTCCCCTTAGTTATTCCTTGATTTTTTTCTTCCAAAATAGTTATTTGGGAAAGAATGGTTTTCATTTCCTTCCTGCATTTTTTTTTCTATAGCAAATTGCATTTCTTTTGAGACTAGAGTAAAACCTTTTAACCAGAGCATGATCTTTTAACAAGGTTGTGGGTTTTTTCTGATCCAGACCCCTCTCAAGTTGTTAATCTTGACATTTATAAAAATCCATATATGATAGGCCTATTCCCGTAGATACTGCACACTTTTCTAGCAGACTGGAATATCCTTCCGTTTGTCCTGGATATATGAACCATATCCTGTATTCCCATGTTTTCTGATGTGAATTTCACAATGTTTTGGCAAATACTGTACTGCATATCCAAGACTTTACTTTCCCAGAAGATGTTTTTATCCATTTTGCTTGTTTGTTTCTTTGTTTTTGTTGTTGTTTTTCTGGCACAGGATGCCTCTGAATAAGAAACTTTGGCTTGGAAACCCCCTGCAAAAGAGTGTGTATGTGTTAATAAGATTCAAATAGACTATGACTCTGACCATGGTTCCTAGCACTGATATTGGCTTTCTGAGAGACCTTAATTCATATCCTCTGCTACCCTAGCTGCAAAATGAGGGCAAACATTGATTTCTTATGATAAGCGCCTGAGATTTACTATTCAAAAGGTGCTTGATGATGATGACGATGTTAAACTCTACATGAAGAGAGACAGCATACTGGGGCTAATATACCTGACAAATAAGCTCCATATTTTCTTTGTTGCTTTTCTGGAATATATGTCTCATTGTCGCTACAAAATGAGAAGCCACTACTAGTAAGTTTATGAAAAACAGCACAGGGAAGCAGATTTTCCTGTGGTTTATTGCAATTTTAGAAATGCTGTGTACTGTTTTCCACAAGGAGGCTAGTAAATAAAAAATAAACTGAAGTTGGCAATTAGAGAAATCAGATGAAACTTGTTCAGCTTGTTAAGCATCTGATTTTGTGCATAAAGAGAGTAATCATTAGTACTTTTATTATCATGGCTGTAAAAAGAAAAAGAACTTCTAGAAAGGAGGCTGTACAAGTGTCTTTAGATGATTTGGTAGTCCTGTGCTTTATATGTTTATATAACCTGCCTAAACCTGTAGTTTGACTTTGTAATAAGACTGTCAGCTGGTAAGAGCAATTGCACGGGTGGTTTAAAAAAAACCTGAGTTGTTTCTCACTGTTCACTAGAAGGCAAGGATTCTGTTTCAATTTCACAGGTTGGATTGTCTGCTGTGAAAGGTTTTCTGTGAAAACTCTGCGTAACAGAAGAGCAGAGAGGACCAAATTGACGGCATTTCTACACACAATTAGCTGATCTGATCTGAGCACCACTGAGCTGGGGGAGCTGCCTTCGCAGCAAGGTGGGAGTGTAGGTTATAGGTCCAAATATGCACAAGTCATATAGACCACATAATCGCAAAATGATAATCAGGAGATCAAGTTCATGTTTAAAACATGCTGAAACCTTTGTACCAAAGTCAAAATACTTTTAAAATGTGAAGTTTGAATAGATGAGTTGAGGGTTTGAATTTAAATTAAAATTTAAGCCATTTCAAGTAGATACATGTTTTACAAGTGTAAGAAAGATGGTATGAAGACCGGAGTTTCTTCTCTTGCTAAAAGATGCCATTTGAACTGCAGAAAGGAGCAAGCTGCTTGTTTAGTGTGTGCATTTCTCACCATTACTCTGCAATTCCCAAAGACACACAGCAAATCAGTTATTCAGACAGAAATAGGCCCCATGTCTCCTGATGCAGAGTCTGGTGGTTTATCTTAAAAAAACAACTAAACAAAACCCCCCAACAACTTCCATTAATAAGATGTCTACAGCAGTTTATTCCTTCAGGTCAGACATCCTGAACCTAGTCCAAGCTACTAATACTCTGAAGCTGCTAAATCTGTCTCTGCATGGGCCAGTTTTATTCAAGTATTACTTTTGTTTCTCAGCAGATTAAATGAAAGGAAAATTGAACGAACTGCCATTTACAAAATATACTAAACTGAGCTTACTTTGCATTGATCAGTTACAAGTTTTAACACAGTTAACATTAACTCCCTTAGATATGCCAGCAAAAAGGAAAAGGAGTTCAGAAATTAACAGCTGTTTTGAGAAGGTAAATATTGGCAAAACATGTGAAGCTGTATTTTTTCACTATCGTCTTCCTTCCTCACTGTGTAGAGCCCTTCTTACCTAAAGCTGTAATGGAAGCATCTCCAGTTAGCACACATTTTGCTTTGAAGGGAAAAAATAAACAATGCTAAAAGCTTTTCCTTCAGGTGTCTCACTCTGTTGTTTAGAATCTAGACTAATGTTTTCCTGCTGTGGCTGCACTCATAGCCATTGCAAATTCGTAGCAGAAACTGCAATTCGCAGCTTCAGCAGATTTCAATAGATGCAGTTTTGGTAGTCACACAAGAAAGTATTTGCACTTGATCGCCACAGGTGAATCCCTGCTTGCCATTGGGACACTTAAAAGCCCTGCGGGCACAAGGAGGATGCAACTTCAGACCAATGAGTGTGCTAATGGTGAAACTGTGACATGGCCTCTTTCCTGCCAGTTTGCACTCATTTTCCCTAATGAATTTTCTGTTTTGTTACTTCAGAGTTTCAGCGCACATGGGCCTTAAGCTGTCCTTGTAAGGAGGTTATTCCACTAATAACTGTACATTGCAGTAAAATTTAATCCTATTTTTCCTCTTTATAATCAAAATTTATTCTTTTTCTCTTGATTGTCATTTTTGTTATTAAACAGCGGTATTTATGTAGTCATAGACATGCATTTTTAGTGCCTCTGTAATTCTGCATGGGAGTTCTTCCTCAATTTATGTGCAGCATATCGTACCTTTCTGCTGAGAAGTGACCCATAACTGTATAAAAAGTCATTCACAAATCTCAGAAATCATTGTATGGACTCTTTACAGATTTCAGAGAATTTTATGTGGATTAGGCCCTTAATAATTCTCTCACAGAAATCAGCAGCAACATTGATGTGTGATAGGGTGAAGCCCACAAGCTTATTTTGTTACTCCAATGCCTTTTGCAGCCAAGAGTTACTATATTTTTTTCTTTTTCATATTATATTACAATCTCATATCTAATTTGTGATCCATCTGATCTCTAGATCTCTTCCAGCATGCCCGCTTACTAGAAACCTCTCATCTATTGACTATTTGTATCTATGGATTGCTTCCTATGGATATATTACACTGAATTTGTCCAAGCTAAATTTTATTTTCCTTCCCCCCCCCACCCCAGTCTAAATCCTTCTTTGCATTTTTCTTCCTTCATTACTGCTTACAACCTTTCACAATGATCAGGAGGACTATACTGAAGTATTGCTTTACAGAGTATTCAACTAAAATCACAACCAATTATTATACCAGAAAGTATTTTAATTTATTAGCCTTTAGGAAGAACTTTTAGGCTTTTGGGTGCTTTATGATGCTCCATAATTCACTGACTTTTAACATTTCCCTCCTGAAAGAATCTAGTCTACTTGACAGGAAGCTTTAATTGGAGAAGAAGAATCTGCAGAGCTAAAAAAGCTGGTTCTAATAGGAGTCAGATTTTACAACGAGAAGGTTGAAATGTTGCAGGGAGAGAACTGCTCATTACTAGAAAAATGTCTGAATCCCAAAGGGTATGTATTTCCCTGAAAAAATGAATGTCATCAGGGAAGAAAACTCATAATTTATTAGCTACTAATTGCAAATTAACAGCTAATAACAGTTTTCCTTTGACAGAATTAGTGGGAACACAGAAAAACATGTTTACTTTCTATAACGTTACTAAACTAAGAACTTTTCAGACTGCAGATTAAATCATTATCATTCAAAAAGGCTAAATTATTAGTTTGCAAATGTTTAATGTTATGCACTGTTATGCATGTGTGTAACAAAAACATTGAATAAGACCACTGACTTCCCTGCACCAGTGGTGTTATATGAGGCTAACAAACAATGCAGTGTTTTCTATGATTGCTAGCCTTAGATTTCTTTTTGGATGCTTGAAGCCTTAATCAGATTTTATTTATTTTGTCTAATTTAAACAAAACTTGACACATAGTCTAAATATTCATTAAACCAGAAACTCCTGCTGTTTTGATTTTGCAGTAATACAGTATCGTCAGAACATCTATTTAAGTAGCGTGCTAATTTTTTCTGAGTCTTATTTTTGATGCTTGCTAGAAAATATTAGCGTTCTAGGATGTACTGGAGTAACGGTACTTCCTTGTCCATCCAGAAGTCACAAGTCTTCCAGAAAGTTTTCTTAATGTCTCCCATGTAAGGTTTTTAATTAGACCATCTCAGTCAGAAGTGCTCATTTCCTTCCATTACACCAAAGAATCCATTCAGTTCAATTATGAAGAAGAAAATGGAATTCCTATTACCAAGAATAGTTAGTACAGCAGGACAGAAGAATATGAGTCTATTGCCTCTGTGTTATCTGACCTTCCCTCTTATTCTAGCTCATTTGGTTTATCACTTGCTTCTTGAAACTTAAAAAAATAAACAGCACATACTGATAGGGCTACAGTTTCAAAGTACCTGCAGGAACACGCAGGAATCAAGCGCTGAGGCAGGCACTGGGTAGCTGAACAGAGAGGAAGTACAGTTTTGTGGAGGTGAGGTTATGAACATCCAGAAAGAGTTTCTCAGAAACTAAGGAGAGCAAGGACAGTAAAAGGGGAACCTCTGCACCAAGAAATTAAAAGCAGACAAAATGAGAAAGATTAAAAGGCCGCTGTTAATAGTAGTCATGTAAATGCTAGCATTAAGAGGCTCAGCATCAGCAAATTCTGTTCCCTTCATAAGGGGGAATCAATTGTAGCAAGTCTTGGTGGATTATTATGTTGCCTACCAGTATTTCCATATTGTCTTAGCTACGGTCTGTCTACTTTCTCAATGTATTGGTGAATAGTACAGTGACCATACATATTAAAAGAAATCAAGAAAACCAACCAAAAAAGCCAACTTCACCCAAAATCCAAGCACCCCACTGTTCCCAAAAAAAGCCAGAACAGCACCAGAAGTATATTTCAGGAAACAGATTGTCTCGAGTTTACAAGACAAGAAGGAGATTATAACCACTAAAGTGTGGTCAGGAGGCCAGTCTAGGTAATATCTTAGAGAATTTCCCTGGAGGCAATACCATCCTTTTACATGCATGATACCCTAAGCAGAATTTTCAGAGTTTGAATTGTCTTATTCTACCTCACACAATAATTTCTACATGTATCCCAGCAAGCCTGCAGAAGACTAGGATGGAAAATACTGGCAAATGTGTTTTCTTGACATCGAGAGCCAATTCAAATTGATGCCTGTGTTGCTGGTAGCATCTACTCGAAAAGGTACATTTACTAATGAAAATAAAACTGAACATAAGACTGTCATGGTTTAATAATAAATGCTTCGTTTTGGATAATCTGGTAACCCCTCTACAAGTGTATGCTTTTCCCTATGGACAAGAAGTTCTTTTCTTAACAGAGTTTTGGGGGCTTTTAGCTCCCATCATTTACTGCTTCCGGTTTACCTACTGTGGCTATTTTGTCAATACTTCATTCCTACTCTGAAGTAAAAGAAATTTAACTAGACAGACGAACTGATTAAGAAACATTCATCGTTCATAATTAACATTTGTTTTCAAGGCTGAGTGAATTGAATTATTATTAGAACAAGCATTCCAGGTGTACATCTGCGCAATGCTTACATACACAGGCAATTTTTTTAAATGGGTTTTTTTCATTTACACTTCTCCCCTTGCACTTCAACAAGACCTAAAATCCTCTGTTTCTAATGTTATAAATCCATAACATCTTACAAGTATTTTGGGACTGCTACAAAATCTCGTCAGCATAAATCCCTTTTTAAAAAAATAAAGAAATATAAATAATGCTTTTAATCTTATTTGGAAGGAAGGTATGTGCTCATTCTTAGCATTTTTTCTGTGCTTATTGAGCCCCTGATTATGAATATTTTTCAAGATACAGCCAAAACTAAATTCTTCCACCCTCTTTCTTCAATGGAAATGAGAAAAAAAGAATAATTTGTGTTGGTTTCTGTATAAGATCATTCTTGCTATTTTCTTTAAGTTGTCTGAAATCTCTTACTTCGCATAACTCTATTCTTCTTCACTGAGCAACAAAAAGCCTTTTCTCAGTGCTTCATTGTAAGTTGCTGTTGGCTCTTTTCACTAGCTCTTCTCCTAATCCTTATATTGTGCATAAGCTGGCTTCTGCAGAACAGTTGGTACAAAAGGCAACAACAGATCTGGAAAGACAGTTAATTGTGCCCTGAACAGATCAATTAATTCTGACTGAATAGCAAAAGATCTGGTAAAACTTGCACTTTAAATATATATTTTTGCAAGATGTTTACTGGCTAAATATATATCCAGTTTCTGTCATTTTAAAATATGAAAATCCTTAGTTCTGACTGTAACACATGCAAACAGGAACAGATAAAAATATTTAAATAGAAATATGATAGCTGTAATATCTAAAAGAAAAAATGTATGGTGGACAAATAATAGAAAAAATCATTTGAAATATCTGTTTACTCTTGGACTGTTGTGAAATGGCCACTGAAAATTAGATTTTTGGTTCTTTAGCCTAGTATTACAGACTAAAAAGTTATTCATTTTATCTTTATTTGTTTTGCCATTCTTCAGGTTTTTATTTCCATCAGTAACAAAAGCATTTCACATTCTAGTCTTATCATTGTGGGGTTTCAAATGTGGAATTCCTGGTTCAAAATATATGTTTTAAAGAGCAGGTTGAACAATCAACATATACATTTGTGTACACACGTAAAACATTTCCTGTATTTTCTGTGGATTACACTTCAATCTCAGATACATTGGATTGCCCATGCCCCTTAGACTACTTCTTAATAACTTTTGAATTAGTCTTCAATAACCTTATATTGTTTTCATTCCTGACAGTTGTTAATGTAGATATACTTTTCCAAAGCACCAGCTGAGCAATGTTATCTCACAGTTGTTATTTTATGAATGTGAAAACACAGGTTTGGGCATGGGTTCAAGGCATTCAGTTGCACAATTAGACACTGCATTGTGTGTGACATTCTAAACATGAACAGTTGGTCATACAATTCCTAAGTATCTGCATGCAAACCAGTAAATTAATTTTGATTTATTGGTAGATGTTTTTGAGAACCTCCAGAACAAAGTCCATAAATGTTTTCAAAATTAAATAAAGGCTTAGGGGATGGGGAGGAATATCTAAAAGTGAGGATGGACTAAATAAGCATTTTATTGAAATAGTTAAATGAATAAAATTACCATGATTAGTACAGGAAACACTCTGCTTTACAACAGTTCCATCTGGCAAGTTTGCAAAGTCAGGTATTGTTTTCATCTTAACTGTATCACTGAGGAATAGCTCTAGGAGAAAATATGATTCCGATGTTCTTACGAATTACAGTTGTTTGGTTTTTTTTCATTATTTTCTCTTACCCACAGGAAGGGGTAACTTATTTCCCATTTTCTGTGGAATGGTTTTTTTTCTTCTCCATTGTACTCCAAATTACTTGTTGTCGAATCGCGTCTCCCTTTGGACTCCTACTATGCCATTTGCACTGGAAGTTACAGAATAAATTGACCCAAATGGTTAAAAAACTCTCTGAATAGAGGACTGCAATCCTCTTCTTACTTTCTATACAACTATGCAAAAGCTGGAATAAGAAAAATGGTACTGTGAAAATAAACGAAAAACATAATTTCAACTTTGAATTGAATTAGCACAGATGTAACAAGACTCAAATATGGAATATGTAATAAATCAGTAGTACTCTAATTTTTTCAATTGGGGCCATATATAATGCCCTTTGTCTTGCTTCTTTTTTCCCCAAACCTGCTGGAGATGTGGTATTCATGCAAATAACAGCTGGTATATGTACGCAGAACTTGAGAGAGTTCTGTTGAAAAGGAAGTGAATTAACTGGGAAGTGAGATCTTTGTAAATTATCTAGATTCATGACAGTGACTAGAGTAATTGAACTTTTTGACTGCAAAGCCATTGACTGTAGCTATTCAGCAAAACCTCTGATAATCAACCAGAATTTGAAAAAAAAATAAAGTGGTGAAAAGGACTTTTGAAATACTGATGTTGAAAGTTGGGTAGAGTCCTTTATGGAAAGGCAAGTAGATGATTAACTGAATAAAAGAACTACCTTGCATAGAGCCCTGTATTTCAGTACTGAGGGGAAAACTGACACATCAAATTTGTACAAGAAAGGAAAAGGTTTATCAGTGTTTAAATGAATTATATAAAGACTATTGTTAATGCTTGGAAAAAATACAGTGGTTAAAGGAAAAATAATCATAGCATAAAGAGACTAAAAAGGGCCAAGTTCAGCCAGATAAAGCATTCAGAGAAACTGAAAAGCAGCAGAAGGATGTTCAAAAAGACAGCTCTTTCTTCTGCTTGTAGATGTTTATGAGGTATACTGAGATTTGTATTTATTATTCGTGATATTTTAGTATAATTTTCCATTGAAATAATGCTGCAAATATTTCACTGTACATAATATCCTACGGAAAATGGTGTTAAATTTGCCATTAGATGCACTCAGAAAAGCATAATACTTACTCAGAGAAAGGGAACGTAATCTCTATTTCTGCATTTCCTTTAACACATGGGATCTGGACTTGCATATTATCTTCTATAACCGTCTACAGCTTTGAGCACTTACCCATTAAGCAGTAGATACAGCTTTTCTTACTCTGGGGCAATACTCATACCACAAAGTTGCCTATTCATAAAACTACATTCTCCTCTCCAACCGCTATTAAATGTGAGATACAAAACACAGGCTGTGAGACAGAATCAGAATATTCAACCCTCCCATTTGCAAGCCCTAAGCACTTCAACAGAGGGAGAAAATGATAAACAGTTCACAGGTCAAAATAAGGACATAGAGACCATTTACCAGTTACCATCATGGACAAACCAGGCTTGACTTGGGGAAAATAATGTAATTTATTGAAAATTCTAATAGTGTAGGAAAGTGAGAAATAAGAGCAAAAAATAAAACTCTTCTCCCCTCACCCCCTCCCCATTTCCCGAGGTTTAATTTCACTCCAAATTTATCCAGACCCTCCCTCCAAGTGGCACAAGGGGATGTGGAACAAGGACTGTGATCAGTTCATCATATGTTGTCACTGCTGATCCTTCCTCCTCAGGGGGAAGACTCTTCACACTCGTTCCCACTCTCCAGCCTGGGGTCCCTCCTACATGCCATAATCTTCTTTGAACTTCTCCAGTGTCTTTCCCACCAGCTGCAGTTCTTCCTTAACTGCTCCAGGTGGGCCCACTGCACAAGTACAGTCCTTCAGGAACAGACTACTCCAGTGTTGTTTTACCCTTTCTTAAATACG
Source organism: Myiopsitta monachus (assembly GCA_017639245.1). NCBI lineage: Eukaryota > Metazoa > Chordata > Aves > Psittaciformes > Psittacidae > Myiopsitta > Myiopsitta monachus. The sequence goes on from CM029919.1 coordinate 7,628,358, forward strand.
GTATCACAGGTGCTACCAGCACTGCTCATTGGCTCAGGGTTAACCAGCAGCAGGTCCCAATGCGAACCAGCCGGGATTGGCTCTGCATGACATGGAGGCATCTTCTGGTATCTCCTCATGAAAGCTCCCCTGCAGCTCCTGTTTCAATCAAAATCTTGCCACATAAACCCAACACATTTTTAAGGACTATGCCTACTTTCTAGAACATTCTTGAATTTGGGCTGCTGTAAGTACCAAGGCTCTTGGACTGGACAAAAGTGCTGTTGGAGCAGATTCACAGATGCAGCAGCTAGGGTAATACTATGACTTCAAAGCAGACAGCCAAAGTATGACTAACCTGGGGTATTTCTGTTGAAAAAAAGGATTAAGTCTTTTTAATAGGACCCTTACAGTAAGGAACTAATTCTATTTAAGTGGCAGAAAACAATCAATGAAACCTGCAATTACAGGACAAAGAAAGAGAACTGTGAGACTTACCTATACCTTTCCTGTGTATTGTTTCCCCTTCTTTCAGGATTTCTCCATTTTCTTCCCTCCTCTTTAACCCTAGCCCTGATCTCCCTCCTCTTTCACATTCAAGTCTTTTGTAGCTCACCAACAGTGCTCTGCAAAATGCCTTAAGCTTGAGGGACAGCAACAAATATTTTGACATCTCCCCTCTATTAGTTTCTCCACAGCAGCACAGCTCAGTGTCCTCTTCATGCTTCTTGGTAATAGAGTATTTATTAAAAAAAAAAAAAAAAAAATCAGCTTGAAGACTGAATGCATTTTCTGTGTCATATAGATAGAAAAAGAGGTGAGTGCAACATAAAGGTGATTGAAAAGTACGTAAGGTGATCAAGGCTCAGTAGTGCTTGAACATTTCAAACCTGTTCTGACCCATAAAGGAGAGCTGGTCCTTCACAAAACTTCATGGAAGATGCATGACTTTAATGCTGGCTGAGATCTGTAAAATACAGTCCATGCTTATCTAGGCTGCTACGGATTTCAATAGGTAGGCTGGACTTAAAAGAAAATGATAAAATCATGTAAACATAGACTCTGAAAACAAAGCCATTCCTATCTTCAGAGATGAGTAGCTCAAAATAAAGAGTTATATAGGAACTATTCTATGATCTGTTCTATGAACCTACTAAAGCAAAATTTGTACAGCTCAGTAAAGTATGAATAGAAACGTGCAGAGGAAAGCAAGGGCAGAAATGGATAACAAAATATATTTGGAGAAAAGAAAAAACGGGTGAAGGCTTTTCCTGACGCCTCTTATCCAAATACAGACAAAAGCTATTTTTGTGGAAAGGGAAGGCAAGGCAAGGCAAACAAAGCAAGGCAAGGGAAGGCTAGGCAAAGAAAGCCAAGGAATCATAGAACCACAGAATGGTTAGGGTTGGAAAGGACCTTAAGATCATCTAGTTCCAACCCCCCTGCCGTGGGCAGGGACACTTCACACTAGATCATGTCACCCAAGGCTCTGTCTAGCCTTGCCTGCAGCACTACCAGGGATGGAGCATTTACCACTTCATTGGGCAATCTGTTCCAGTGCCTCACCACCCTCACAGTAAAGAGTTTCTTCCTTATATCCAATCTAAACTTCCCCTGTTGAAGTTTGAACCATTATCCCTTATTCTGTCCCTACAATGCCTAATGAAGAGTCCCTCTCCAGCATCCTTGTAGGCCCCCTTCAGGTACTGGAAGGCTGCTAGGAGGTCTCCATGAAGCCTTCTCTTCTCCAGGCTGAACAGCCCCAACTTTCTTAGCCTGCCATCATACAGGAGGTGCTCTAGCCCCCTTATCATCAAGGAAAGGCAAGGAAAGGGGAAAGAATTTGGTTTACTTTAAATCTATATTAGAGAAAATAATACAATTTAAATCCCAAATAGAACAGCTCCTGATCCATTTCTGTTCATTTAAACACATTATCATCATCACAAATAGCATTCAAAGAGCAAAGATTGCATACAGTTATTAAACATACACTTGATTTTCATGGTGCACTTCATCATCACTTTCTTACTAATAACTTAATTTTTTTAATTATCCCTTTAAATGAGTCAAAATTTAGGGAGTGCTAAAGTAGCGGGATTTATTGTATCAAGGATCACAAAGGGGAATTGTGTACTATTTCCAGTATTTTTCATTTGTGCTTTTTTGCTTTGTGTTGCTTTCAAATGTTTCTTTGTTTTGCATAGTTTTCTCATCATAAATAGGTACTTTTATTTTCACCATCCCCTTTCAGAAAAAATCATATACACCACTCCACATCTATGATGCTAGAAAACCAGAATATGGTTTTCAGAATGTATATTAAAAGTGTTTTGCTTTAGTTGTATATATATATTTAAAATCAAACAACACAAAGCATACAAAAAAATCCAAGTCTTACTTTCTGCAGAAGATTCACAGCCTGCCTTGTCTGTGGGGGTGATGGAATACATTTAAGAATATTTGGGTTGTCAAGTGACTATACAATACCTGAGAGAGTCCTTGAATACCATGGCATGCATTTGTAATGGAGCTGATTCCAGCCTAGAGATTTCACTTCAAAACCATGATTATGTGTGAACAAGTCTATTTACTAGTGTAATGAAAAAAAAAAAGGTATTTTTGGCTAATGCTGTCTGCTGGTAGCAAGCTGTCCAAATTTTCTGATTGATCAATTTATTACCTGGTACTAAATTTATATCATCAGTAGTTAAGCTAATATGGAAAGAAACATGGACCTCTCTTCTGTTCTTAAAGCAAATGACTGATCTAATCCAAGAAAGGCCTGTTTACTGTCTACCATAGGTGCTGCCGCACCTATAATGCACTTGCTTTTCCACTGCAAAATTGTGGTGCACCATTTTTGTTTCCCAGGTGGTCACAACTACTGTGCCGTACATAGTATTGGCTATTTTATTTCAAATGCCTCATCTTAAGTTGACTGACACCACACTCCAACGACACGGGAAAGAATATGTTTTCTTCGCTGCTTCAAAACCAAACCATTGGTAAAAAACCCTGCTGTTAATATTCCAAAACTTAGACCTTAGCTTTTTTCTTTCCTCTGTGAGAAGCAAGCACATGGAAGGATTGTATGTGTTTTCCGATTAATATGGTTCAGGCTTGAGTAAAGTTGCCTAATACACATTTAACATGAGTCAGAAATAAAGCTATTGCTAATTTCCTTCACATTCTCTTACTATGGCAACCCAGCAAGATAAAGACGAAAAGAATTAGAAGAGTCTTCTGCTGTTGTTCTACAAGTCTGCATACAGCTTGCTTTTAAATGCTTCAAATTAGAGCACCTTGGCAGGTATTCGAAAAGTTGGTGGCAAAAGGAAAAACACCAAAACAACAAAAAACCTCAGAAAGTGAGGTTGTTGAATGAAAATTTAAAAAGGCAGCCTTTACCTCTCCTTTCCCTCTACTGTCAGTCCTTTTTCACTCCTGCTTTCCTGTTCATTCATATTTCAGTATTTAGCATGTTGGTTACAGTAACTAAGTGTTAATTTGTTCTTTGGCATGTTACACTGAGATGAACCTGATTAATTAAAACAGGAAGCATCATCCCTGAAGCATCATGACTGGTGAATTGGTGTTGATGCCTCAGGTTCAGTATGTAATGAGACTCCTAGCTGCAGGCAGAGGAAGGCTGCATACTTTCCCATCTCTGGCATGGAACAGAATTAAGCATTAACTCTGTAGCAGACCCCTGCTTATCAGCAACCTTGCTATTACTACACCGACCCTGATGTGCATAAGCAATATTTTCATCCACTTCCCAAGAGATTTATCTAGCTGTTGAAGTAGAAAATGAATATTTTACAGTTCACTTGTCCGATCAATTACCTACAAGCTGCTGCAGTATTTTATAGCCAGTGGGAGAGCTGTGTAGGTGATGATAGAGAAATCTGGAGGGAATCTGTTAACCAACTACAAAAAGGGGACTAACACTCTGAGTGAGCCATCAGAAACAGTCCTTTTGTTCATAAGGGTCTAGCCAGAAATTACAGTGTAACCAATTAAAGTACATAAATGATAATCAGCTGAATGTGAATTCCAGGGCTGAAGAAATTTGATTGCTTGATTGGAGGATAATGAAGTGCAGAGATGATTCAAACCCAACCCCCTGTCAGTGAAACATCTCCCTCAGTACTTTATTTGCCTTTTTCGTCTTTTAGATAATTGGAAGAAACTCTTTCTTAGAGACACTTTGGAAATTAAGTAAAGTCAAAGTTAAATTGTGTACACTTTTGAGACAAAGCATTACTGATCATAATACACAAAGTTTCAACAACCCAAGTTCCCGAAGGTCTAGTTTAATAGAAAAAAGTTTGTGCTGGCAGTTCATTTCAAGAACATTTTACATGACATCTTATAATAAGTCAGTGAAATCTCTCTTAACTGATTGCATATGAAGTATGTTTTCTCTCTAAAAAACTGTAAGGAATATTATTTTGTTATTTACAGAATGAACAGTGCCAAGTTTAAATTCTTATTTTAAAATGGTGAAAGTATAAAGAAGAAACCTGGGAGATTCACAGGGTAGTTTGTGTTTGTCTGTTTAAAATTCCTCCAGTTTGGCCCAAGAGCTTTAAACACATCTTCGTTCTTTAATTTACAGACAACCCTGTGAGAGGGATAAGTTTGTATTTGCAACAAGAAAATCAAATCTGATTTGTTTAGTGATAACAACAAATATCACTTAGATTAAAATGAGTTTCAGGCCCTCAAGTCTAAAGCAGAAATAAATCTGGGTTCAGTTAAAATTCAGATATAGCATTGAAAGTCTGGCCTTTTTTTGCTTATTCTACAACATCACTAAAAAATAAACCCTGTAAATATATCTTGCTGCCTGAATACAGAATGTTGGCCTCATATTATACATTTGATTAACTGCAGCTACTTGTAGGTTATACTGTGCTATTATGTTTTAGGAGAATGTGTCTTTCCCACTGCAAGCTTTTGATAAAGCTTTTCTTTATTGTGTCTTTATCGGTGTTTATTAAATATGGAAAAACAGACTGAAGAATGTATTTGATTTTTGTATAATAAGTTCCATTTTACCTGGACTTTGAACTGTAAGTACTCAAAATACAGGAAAAATAATCTCTTTTTACATGTATTAAAGAATTTAATGTGTGAAGAGATACATTTATTAACACTATATTTCGCTATTTTTTATTATCAAAAATTTACCTACACTACCTCAATGACATGGATTTTATCCAATGGGAAGAATGAAATAATCTTCTAACTCTATTATATGTCCATTATTAAAATGCCTCATCTCCATTTTACCAAGTCTCCAAAACCTCATGCTTCAAAGATGAACATTGCTCTGCTGGCTCAAGTACACATGATAATCCACCACTGCAGGAGTTTAAAACCTTTTTCAAGGGCACATTACCTCTATTTCTGAAGCAAAACGTCTAAGACAGAGCAAGACATTCTCCATGCACTACCTATGTATTGTAGTAGAACTGATCTCTTAATTCTTCCCTTCCACTATGTGTTTCAGTACGTCTAATACTGATAATGACCCAAGAGTAGCAATTATTTCAAGAGTTGTTAAAACTGGTCTTGATACTCAATTTTAATGCAAATTATTTGTATCTTTAATTGCATTGGCGCTATAACCATTAACTATCTAGATAGAGGCTTGCAATAGTCAAAAGAAATGTAGGTTAAATTTATAATGCTATTTAACCAATTAAACATTGAATTCTTATTCCATAACTCTGTTTTGTGGCTGTCTTTGTTGGAAGAATGTGACACTGTATAAATGAACTTCCCTATAGGATTCAGTCTAAGTCCTCCCCTCAGCTGCAAGGTAAGCACCAAAATTCAGTGGTGTCAGAATTGCCAGACCTGTTCAGCTCAGGCTGGCCAATTGGGCTGGCAGAAGAGGGACCACTGCTCCATCCTGCTGCTCAGAGGAGACCATTAATAGGCTGCTAGAAGGAGATCTAAATCTATGGTCCCTCTCTCACCAGGCCTGTTTCTGCTTTTTCTGTGGTGAAATTTGGTTGTTAAATGGACAGGAAGACCAGCAAGGAGCACAAGTCCAGGCCTTCCCAGAGGACCAATTCCAGACAAACATCTAAACTGGGGGGGGGGGGGGGGAGATGGGGGCAGATTCTAGCTCCAAGTTTCATCTTTTATCAGTCTAACCACAGCAAAAAACTACTTAATACTATCATATTGGGCCAAAACAAGAGAAACCTTGTATCTTCTACATTACAGAAAGAAACACATTCTATATTTTCAGATGTAAAATGTACTTCATGCATAGAAAGTGAAGTGTTTCCAAACTGGTGTTAGCATCTGGGAAAAAATAAGATTAAAGGATATACTGTTATGTGGGGTACTCAACATCACAGAGGGAAGTCAGTGGAATAAGACAATAAAATAAATTTAAAAAGAAAAACAGAAAGAGATTTCTTAGAACTAGTCAACAGTATTTCCTACCTGATAGGTGGAAGAAAAGAGGGGGGAAAATAATGTCTTTCAGGACTGAATGGAGACTGGAAGTTACAAACTTTACATAGGTTTAAAGAATCCTCTACTGTATTTACCTGAATCTTCCAGCTCAATATATAACTGAAGACATTTTTTGCTCCTGGCGAAAGTTCCAGTTAAAGGTATAGAATATTACAGAACTTGACTGCGTTGTTACTGTGCAGCTAATATGATGCTGCTATAATATATTAATTTTTTAGACTTGCAGTAATCTGGACTAGGAGCTAAACGACATCATGAAACTTGGTGGTTCTATAGACAGATCATACACTGCAAATTGAGTTGATTCTCTCATTCCAGGGTCTACTTGTCTGATTCCTTCGTGTGTAATATTCAAAAGCAGCTGCTTGTGGACTGTGTATTAAAACTGAAACAAAAGCACTAAACTTTGTGGTTTCTCCTACTTTTGATAGACTGCGGGGCTCAGGCTTTCACAGAATACAGCTTTTCCTGGCCGTAAATCCCTGTCCACACACTCAGTGAGAGAAAAGCCTGTTTACCTTCTTTACCAGAAGTAAAAACTTACCACACAGAGATCTGTAACTGATTTACCAAAAAATTAAGTAGGCAACTGAAGAGATATATGAGCACATAAATGGTTTAACTGAAGTAACTAGACAGTGTTTATTCACTATTGCACTAAAGGAAGGAGGAACACACAGTGGTTCCAGCAGCAATTTGAAAAGAACAAATATAAACACCATTCTCACATGACACCTAATGAAATTGTGGCACTGATTGCTACAGGCTGCTTTAGAGGTCAAAGTTTTAAAGATGAATTAGACAGATTCATGCAGGGTAGGTGATATCAATAACTATTAAGTACAATTACCTGGATGCAACTAATGGCCTGGGAAATTTTCAAACTACATACAGATTGAATAATATTCTGTGGAAAGCATCCTTCTCTATCCATATCCTGCTTCTTTAGCATCACCTATTGGCCACCACTAAAGATGAGATTCTGGAGAGAGGATTTTGACATAACACCTTCTCGTAGTTTTTAAATGTAAGAGATATGTAATGACAAACTGCTATTATTTCTTTAGAGTATTGTTAGAACTGCTGCTCTGAGCACACCTTTTTTCAGTATAGTTTTGCACCTGTGGTAGCAGAGCCAGTTCTCACAATTAATCCAATGTTCCTCTCCAGATCAAAAAAATAAAACAACCACATAATATTCGCTTGACCTATAAAACAGGAAATAGGAATTAGTCTGCCGTTGTGCTGCAGTAAAAAGCAATTTCCAGACAGTTTTTTTCTATAGATAATCTTTGGACCAAAGACATTACATGGTGGTATTTTCAGAGACAATTCAACTATGGCTAAGGTACTATTATAGGAACTGGGGTTCAAATTTTATGCTTTTTGGACTTCCCACTTCTTATCCTTCTTCAGTAGAAAGCTTAGTATGAGGATAGTAATAATAATTGCTATGTATCTGGCATTAAAAAAAAATGGCAGCTGAGGTAAAATTACTTTGTTGAGGAAAATGGTTGTCGCAGTAGTTACATTGTTGCATGCATTCTCCATATAGTATTCATTCTTGTAAATTCATATAAAGAAAACCAGAATTCTTTTACCTGTCCCCAGTATCAAAAGAATTACAAGAAGAGCAATCAGGAGGTATCAGTGCATCCTGTCCACAACAATACCAAATGCTTAAGAAATACACACATAAAATATTAACTGGAGCTCATTTGGTCTAACTTCTAATAATTAATGATTTTTCTTAGACAATAACCAAAGAAAATTAAAAAAAAAAAAGAAAGAAAAGTCAGCAATCCTGTATTTTTCTATGTCTTTACAGATTAATTGGATAGTAGGCTTTTGACATACTTATAAATACAGCTACACTGGAATCTTATTGAAAACAGTGGTGCAGTTTGGAAGCAAATACTCTCAACATGCCTACCATTTAGGTTTTTGTTTGATGAGTGGTTGTAATGAGCGTAAACAAGGTTTCTGTTGGTGGAAACTTAACTGGAAGCTCAAGTCTAAATTTCTACCTAATGCACACGGAATGCTTCCCAAATCATAGAAGAGCTACAAAGATGGAAAAAATGACTGGTCATTTAAACTGCTTCAAACCAGCAGTGTGGTCCAATATATCAGGCAAAAAATTCGTACAAGTTAACCCTTCTTCCCCAACCTGCATTAATGTTGGGGTCTGTGCAACCACTGATGTACTGAATTGTTTCTTATATATTGTACTTAAATACTTGTATATAGTACTGTAAATACTTGGGATAATTTGACTGATACCATACGTTCATATGCTTTCATTATCACTATAATTTTTACAAGTACAATATAAAATTGGTTTTGCAATAAATGTAGTATTGTTGCTAAATGTTTACCCTAGAATATTGAACAGTATACTGCAGGACAGATGACAGCCCTGGCTCTCAGCTCAGTGCCAGCTGGTTTTCACCAGAGCTTTATCTGGGTTCACTATCACAGAATTCAGAAGCGCTGTCTCCCTCTAATGGCTGAATCCACCTGCTCCTAAGCAGGTACCCAGTGAAACTTCAGACTCCCTGACATACACTTAGTTTCCAGTTCCCATTCAGATTATCGCGTCTGATTGTACGTACCTATCTACTAAGCAAGTGCAGCTGTTTTAGATACCTCAAAGGACCTCAGATTGCCCTTAGATACTAATCTGCTAAATTAATTCAATTAATAACACACTTCCATGAGACAGTCATGGAATAGTACCTAAACGTTTTGTGGCATGAGTATATGACATACAGCACTGGTGTAATCCCATTGTCTGCCGTTTCAGTCATTCAGGGAAAAAAAGTGTTGAGGTCCTAGCACACTCTTCTTTGGATCAGGTATGATCCAGTCACTAGATTTGATCTGTCTTCTCATAAACACAAAGCTTGCATAAGTACTGCTTTGTATATTCTGGTTGTTAACAGAATTGAGATTGCATGCTCATACCTGTTCTGGATTAGCTGTTCATGAATTTTTATTTTATATTCCACACAATCAACATTACAAATCATCACAGAGTCATAGAATCATTTAAGCTGGGAGAGATCTTGAAAATCATTGAATCCAACTGTTAATCTAACACTGCCAAATCCACCACTAAACTAGGTATCTAGGCACCACATCAACATGTCTTTTAAATACCTCCAGGGATGCTGATTCAACCCCTTCTTGTTCCAGTGCTTGACAACCCTTTCAGTAAAGAAATTTTTCCTAATATCCAGTCTAAACCTGCCCCGGCACTACTTGAGGCCATTTCCTCTTGTCCTGTCACTGTATATTTGGAAGAAGAAACCTCACTACAACCTCCTTTGAGGTAGTTGTAGAGAGTGGTAAGGTGCCCCTGAGCCTCCTTTTCTCCAGGCTAAAACAACCCCATTTCCCTTGGTCATTCCCCATTAGACTTGTGCTCTAGACCCCTCACCAGAACTTCACATTCAGTTTCACCATTACAGAACCTTATTTTCAAGGAAAATACAACCCCTCTTGATCATACTTGTCTTCTTAGTAAAAAGATTGCATTCCTCATTCCCTCAGAATATCTTAGTACAGCTGTAATTTTGACAAGATTATCAATCACCTGTTGCTTCACTGCTGCCAAAGAAAGTGCCAAAGGCTGATATGACACAGCCATCATTGTTCTGGTAGCTACAACACAGCTTTTTTCAACCTTTTTCTCTCTCTGAATTTATACATACAATGCTCTTTCACACTTTTGATAGGTCTTACTGCCAAAAGTATCACAACCTGAGTGTTCCAGATATAAGCAGAAGTATCTTCTCAGAAACAACCATGTTTCAAGTATCAGATGCAAATCTTCAGCTTGAGAAGAATCTTGGCTCCCAACAGGTATGAAATAAGTGACTTTGCTTTCATTCACCAAGAGATGTATCATACAGAACAACTATTTTTAAGCACTGACTTTTTTCAAGCTTTTATTTCTCCTTGCAATATACTCAGAATAACTCTGCAGCTCAACATCACCCAAAAAGTAACTTTTATTCAGTGAATTGTATTCTTTCACTAATCTTGAAATATCTGTAAGTAGGTTGCTATGCTATCCAACTTACTGGAAAGGGTAATTGTCTAGTGTTTTTGTTTGTTATTTGGGATATTTCATAGTATGTATAAATATTTTAGTTCAGTAGTTTGACCTGCACATTGGAGTAGGTACTTGCAATTATTTGGAGAATACAAATGTTATATAAGCAAGTTTCCCTGACATGCTGAAAGTACAAAAACTTTCTATGAATACCCATGGCAACTTACAATGAAATTTCCAGTCAAATATTTTCATACAATGAAATTCATCTGCTACAAGCCTGTCTCTGAACATTTATGTAAAATGAGACAAAAAAGTTATTCATATAGCAGCATCCAGTTTATTTAGAAAGACAAAGTCATATGCAGTGTAAAGTAATCCAAGAGACAAGTTATTAAACCTAGAATAAGGCAGTGTATATTTTGGCACTGTTTCTAAGTACACTGCATATTGACCCTGATAGCTGTATGAAGTTTGTCTTTTGCTTGATTTTTCTTTTTCTGCTCTGTCCATCATTTCTACTTAACTGTAAGCAATTCATAGGTAGTAGTTTCTTCCACAATATACTTTGCATATTTCCTTGTGCAGACAGGCCTTCATCTCTGTAGGCATTCTATTGGATAGTCTAATGTATCTGAGAAGACTTAGAGAAGCCCAGTATGTTTTGTCAGCCAAATATTTCTAAAATCCCAGTGTTCAACCAAACTAAGTTCTTTCAGAGCTTTGGAGCTCATGATAGTCAGCAAAAAATCTTGGGACTTTAGGTTTAAACAGAGGCACAGTTCCATCCATACATTTTCTTCACTACAGAAAAAAAAATATTTTTTTAGAGACTGGCTCTGTTCCCATTCCAAAATTGCCCCAATATGAGAATTCATCAAATACCACCTTCCTCATTATTTTTGGACTTCTTTTTTTTTTTTTTTTCTGCTCAGAAGTCTTTTGCATTATGAATAAATACCCTTTGGACTGAATTCATCCCCTGGTTTCTGTCAGGAATTATTACCTCCATCCTGGCTGTCATCCCAGGAGCAGTGCTTGATGACATTGCTGTGCATGCCTTCTTTATCAATCTGAGCTTTCGCTTTCAGTTATTTGAAAAACTTCTGCGGCAATCACTGCAATCATTAGTTAATGCTGTTGAGACACCTCCCACCTCACCCCCAATGGACTCTGCTGGTCTCAGCGTATTAGCGCAAAGCCTCTGCACTATAATTTCCACAAACATCTGATTTCTGAGGTAGCATTACCTGCTTATTTTATAAAGAGGAAAGGATACATGCAACTTGATAAAGGTCATAATCTACCAGTTGTGATGATACACCTATGCATGCTGTATCAGGGCATACCCTAGCTGTCTTTAAGTCCAAAGCTTAGATGGTACCTGAGAAAAAAGGTTAGACAAGCAATTGACTCAGTGAGCTGAGGCATTCTGACTTTGAGTTTGTCCCTGGGCTGGGACAGCGTGACATGGAAAGGTAAAGAAGACTAGCATACTCCTGTAAGGAAAAAAAATGAATGGGGAATGTTGTAATAGGAGTCTATAGACTTCTAGCAGTTATAGGAAGGGGAAAGAAGGAATAATTGTTCAATGTTTCAAGAACTAGACAGCATAAAGTGACAGGTGGAAAGTTCAAAACAAAAAGGAAGCTTTTCACAGCTTCATATCTAGGCTTTGAAATCTCTTGCTAAAGAACAATATGAATGTTGAGTGAACAAAAACTGTTCAGAAAACAGTCAAATTCATGCAATAAGAATCCTCCTAGGGTCACTAATAAAAAAACTGCACAACACTTCAGTAAATTTATGGAGGCTGGAAGAGTTTCATAATGAAACCTGCTTATACTGCTTGTATATCTTTTCTAAAATGTTTTTTTCTGGATCTCTCTTGGAGTCGTAATTCTTGACTAGATTGACCTTTGATGTACAGGAGTGTATCCACTTTTAGTTAGAGAATGATACCTTTTAGAAACCTCACAAAGCTGACTTTCTGTCACTCAGCACCTCAGAGCAAGAACTCCATTTTTGCCATTAGTGCAAAGTACATTATGGTTTGTGACAGATCAGGTGGAAAGGTAATGATTCAGGACTGAAGTGCTAATGCATCCTATAACCCCTCCACTGCGCACCTGATATCCTGATATTTGCCCTCTATTATCACTGACTGACAAATAGATCAGTAAAGTGAAGAAAGGAATATCAGATGATTTCTTCAGTCTTTTTTTTGGTGTTTCTTTTTCAGTGCAATCCTTTTGATTATAGAAAATTAGTGGAGAAATCTTCAACAGTTTGGCTCATTGCACAAGATTATATGTAATCCAATCATCTATTGACCCACAAATAAAACACCTTCGAAGTCTGCAATTGCAACAATGGAAGCTGGGACATTCTTGGCTGTATTTGTTCATCAGGATTAAAAACAGCTATAAAGCAAAGAGAAAGAGAGTGAAAAGATGGAGAAATAATCATGAGAGAAATCATATGAGCTATGTAACTGCATTTGCTGGAGGGTCAAGTTTCAAAATTATTAAAATGCCTCCTGATACGTGAACATATGATATTCAGAGAATAATATGATCATAGTAGGTTATCAGGTTGGTCAAGCATTACTTCCCCGTCGTGAATTCATGCTGACTACTCTCATTCTCCTTCTTGTCTTCCATGTGCCTGAAAATGGTTTCCAGGTTTAAGGAGTGTTCTATCATCTTACCAGTGATTGGGGTGAGGCTGACTAGCTAATACTTCTCCATGTCTTCTTTCTTCCCTTTTTTAAAAATAGGAGTGACATTTGCTTTCTTCCAGTCCTGAGACATTTATCTCAGTCACCATGATTGTTCGAAGATTTTTGAGAATGGACACAAAATTACCTCAGCCAGCTCCCTCAGTATTCGTGAATTACATTTGTTCATACTTTACCATGAAGGATATGTAAACCACCTTACCTCACAGGAACTTGCTCATGCAACCTGCCAGGTAGCCATCTTCTGCACCTTTAAAAATTAAAAAATCACTCCACAATTATCCTAACACCATACAGTGATGTTGTAGCTAGAGCTATAAATGTTTTGAAACTTCATAAACGAATTCACTCTGACATAGGAGCTCATTGAAATGCTTGAGATTCTTGATCAATATTTGCTGGTGGGTTTTGGAAAGATGGCATTTACTTAGCAACAGTAGAGACTTTATACTGTATACTTTACCTATTGAAAGTACTTGTAACTGTACAATGGTGTTTGCCCTTACAATAATTTCAATATAATGTTGACCATAGTAAATGAGAAAAGCAAGTAGAGAAGATAGTCATACAGTCATAATTCCAGTACATCACAGCAGGAGAGTGAAAACAGACTAATATTTCTGTAGCACCCACTTTCAAATTCTTGTCTGTTCCCTGTGTTTGTACTGTTTAATTACTTTTGTAGCCTGATGATTTATGAATTTTATTTAAAAATGTAAAAGAACACAGGTTTTGAAAGTCGTATTTCTGGGGTATATGGTCTTTATAATGCATAGTCTGTTTGTAACTTCCATTATGTAATTTCTATTAAGAAATTACAGGGCAGACTGTAAAATATATAAGCCTCTTTCTGTATAAAATGCGTATATATATGATACATACAAATGTAATTTTAAATTTTACACTGAGCTTTCAAATGCTTCTCTAATTTCCAGTTATTAAAACCTGCAGCCATACTTGTGAATAAAAATCGACATTTTATTTCAGTTATTCCTCTTTTCTTTAGCAAAGTTTGTGGACCAGAAATTTAATAATTGTGGTGATCGTATAGAAGTGGTATTCTTGAAGGAAGATTGCTTAAGCTATGAAAACTTCTTGTGCACCATATTCCTTCTGTAGGGCTGTTAACACTGGAAAAAAACATTCTTCCTGCAGAATATTAAGGCATAACTCATCCATCTGTTGGTGGTCCTTTTTTGGCCCATCATAAATAACTCTTTTCAAAATCTTACTATCTTTAGTATAGTTGTCTTTAAAATGAAGATTTTGTGGTATAGAGAGGTGGTATCATCCCACACTGTCAGAGATATTCAGTCGTAGAGAAGTGAAAGTCCTGACCCAGGAAAAAGAGTGAGACACACCCGGATTAGTCAGGGTAAAATGACCCAACTGGTTCAGACTTTCCCATTGATCATCTTTGTGATCCTCCTTTAGACCCTTTCTAGCCTGTGTCATTTTTGAATTGTGGGGACAAAGGCAAAGGTAGGAAACAGCTTTCCCTCTTTCCAGCAAAGGCTCAGATCCATAGGCCATGTTCTAATTTAGCAGAGGGACAAGGAATATTTTCCTTTTTTCTTTTTCTTTTTTTTTTGACACACCACCACCAAGAGAAGTTAAAAGACTTCTTTCCTTGCTTACCCACTCTTTTCTGAATGACTCTTTCACAAGAGTAGGCTATGTGGGTAGGAGTGCCTTAAGTAGATGAAGACACTGAACTACAATGTCCTCCTCTTTGTACAAAGTGGAAAGTGTGGAGGACGCAATCTTTTTAACAGAAATGAGAAAACTTTTCATCCTTTCCTTTGACAGAAACGTTGAAGAAAAAGGTGAGAACAGCACATCCTAAGCATAGATCAAAGCCACTTTCCAGGTAAACTGGGCATTTTTTCCCCTGGAAGATGAGGCATTTGAAATCAATCCCTTCCTTCCCTGTTGTGACCTTCAATTTATCCATGTGCAGCCATGATTCAGGCATAATTCACCCACAGTATTACAGTAGGCTGTTCATTCTACTCTCTGAGTTGCAGACTTTAAAGGTAAGTGTTGGGAAACACACTGCAACTACTAAATCCTCCCACTGTGAATCCAAAAGAGTGCCTGAATTAACTTTGGAGTAAAATTGAACTGAATAGTTTCATCCAAAACTCTGGATCAAGACAAAATATTTTTCCACATAGTTTATTTTGTTCTCCTACCTTCATGAGGTCAAACCTCATGTAGAAAACTTGAAAAGAAAGAAAACCAGACTCTTCTTAAGAGGAATATTTTTACCACATTATGTTTTGAACATCAAGCCTGCCAAGTCTGACAGTTAATAGTTTCTTATATTTGGTTCACTCATCCTTGATACACACCAACACACAAAGAACCCTTACAAAATGTGCCTTTTATCTTATCTATAATCAAGCCGCTGTTATTACAGATAGTTACAGCAAGATTGTTTTGAGGAATATGATCAGTCACCAAACAAACTTCAAACTGTACTCCACCTGTACTTCCACCAGCTCCAAATTAACTTCACTCATAGATTTTTTGCTTTACATCTTTTTTTAGCTACCTCTAGTTATAATTAGTCACTGAAAATTGTTTTTCTCCATGCCTGGAATATGTTTTATATTCCAGCCGTAGTTCCTTTTCCTTGCTAGAGAAAATCCTTCAGCTGATGAAATCTCAGAAATCTAATGATCAGAAAGCCATTCAGGAGCACCCATGACCACTCTTCCTTTTAAAAAACCCTGTAATTAAAGCAGGGCAGCCAAATCATTAAAGGTTGGACTTTGGTTTTGTTGCTTTGTTTTGTTGGGTTTGGGTTTTTTTGGGTTTTGTTTGGTTTTGTTTTTTCATTCAGAAAGGCATCTACAAAAGTAAGGAATAACTAGCAAGTATGAAAAATGTTTGTTAACGCAATTTTACTAATAGCTCAGTTGTCATAAATAGGATGCAATAATTTATTTTAATAAATACTTCTAACTCATATACAGTTGTAAAACTAAGGAGCTACAAATCATGATGAAATCAAAGATAGCAATCTGAAAAACTTTTAAAGTTACATTACTGCTCATTTCCAGCTGCTGGTCCAATTAATCTGTTAATGTTTGGTCTTTCAAATTTGAGAGAAAGTGCTGAATAAGTTTTACATTATTTCAAAGGATAAACAAATTCATTTTGCTAATGTGAAGCCATAAAATGGCTAAATGTGAAAGCCATAAACCCAGTATTTTTCACGTTATCTTCTTGCCTTTGATTTTTGATATTTTCTTGTGACTTAAAAGATATTTAGAGCAATCTGAACTTTTTATCGCCAAACTTCAGAGACCACATTAGACCCATATTTTGTTTGTGTTTACTACAGAGCTTTGCAGGAAGGCCATAGCACACAAAACAGTGGCAAAGCTGATGACAAAGTATGAGTTGCTACAGAAGTATGAGGTGATACGATATATGGTGGGAGAGCCAAGAAAAAAAGATCACAGCATCCAGTGCCTTATTCCCAGATACATATATGTATTTTTCCCATTTACTTAGTATAATTTGCCTTTATTCAAATTATTCCTTTAACACTTAAAAAAAAAAAAGCTGATTATACAGCAAGTAAAAACAATCTCTTAGGCCATGAATAAATATCATGGAGAGGGTTCAAATGTTGAATGTTTGACTATTTCTGTCACCACTTTGATAATATTCAGAATTACAATTTTATTTGGAAATAATAATAATAATAATAAAAAAAACAAAAACAAAACCAAAGAGAACAGAACGCTAAGCTTTCAAGAGCTTCTTCAATAATTGTTTTGGAAATATTTTATTGAGTGCCTTTATTGTAATGGTTCACAGTACAGTTTACAGGAGGCTGTATGGGTCAGATTTAGAATCCAATGAGGCAAAGGCTGGTAAAATCAGTGCCTTGAAACTATGCATATGGTCACATCACAGCCATTTATATAAATAGGATGAAAAAGAAAAAAAAGATAAATTAAAGGATCAAGGAAGAGAGAGTTGGAAGTTACGAACTGAACCCAAATTTTGCAGAAAACCTAGGTAAGCCAGTGTGGATACATGACACAGCAATCAGGATCAGCAACTCCTGTTCCAGTGCAATATGACTGCAGTAACAGAGAGGCATAGGGAAGTACTATTCCTTGCTTCATTATTTCTAGATCTTGACCCAGCTCAGTAAGAGCAAGTTTACCTGTCTTCACCCAGCTCTGCTCATACCTGGGTTCTCTGACGAACAGCTCTTAGAAATGAACGAGGGATGCGGATTGTGCCAGTGCAGGCATATCAGAAGTCATCAAATATCACTTTATACCTCTTTCAGCCTCTCAGTTCAAGGGTCACAGAGAATGTACTTTAAAAGCAAATCTGGAGAAGAGACAAGAAATACAGGGGAAATGGAATAAAATACCCAACAAATTATTCAGGATCGGTAATGTGCTTTCCTAGAAGTAACAGCCCAGCATCTACAATTACAGGAATCAATCCAAACAGCCCTGCAACAGCGACCCAGAGGCTTTTCTCCATATAGAGACTAAGAAATGAGGGTGGCATCTGAGTAATAACCCTAGAAAGCCAGATTCTTGGAGTGTCTGTCCAGGAGTCAAACATCCCATGCACTTGAAATGTTTTAGCTCAAAAGCTTTAGAGTTTTGTGGCCATGTTCGTTAATTATTGCTGTTTATACCAGCAAGGACAAAAAAAAAAGAAAACAGCAACAGAAAAAAACCAAAACAAAACTTACCAGATGAATTCAGCTGAGTCAGACACTTAACATGGAAATTTAAGGCCAGATGTTTGCTTGGCAAAACAGAAGGAGAAACCTGAGCAAGAGTCACCTTGATGCATCTTTAGCTGCACTTTACATGCCAATTTTCCAAGTGCTTTAGTTGCACAAATGTTTCAAAAGGTGAAGGAGAAAGCAGCCTATTTGCTTGCGTATTTTGGGGAGTAAGTCCGCTGTCTTGGAAGGACAAATGTTGCAACAGTAGAGATATGCAGAGATTATGACAGAAGTGATGCAGAATGGTTAAACGATGAAGATGCTCTGAATAAAGACAAAGACAAAGCTAGGAAGAACACTGAGAAAGAAAGTCAAACACACAAAAGCAGCTAAAAAAATCCAAATTAATCTGAAAGAAGTAGCAGAGTGGCACTTGTGTTTACAAGAGGAACTATGGAGAAGAGAAAATACAACTCTACTGACCAGGAAGAACACCTTCACATAGCCCATGTCAGAGCTGCTCACCTTCAGCACCAGCCTGAGGAAAAAGAAGTGTAGTTCAACTTCATAGCTGCAAAGGCAACAACTATTTGTAAGACTTCATATGCCTCCTGTTGTGTTTGCCTACTGCTGCTGTGCTTTCTTCAAACATTCAGAGCTTATATAGATTGGGTAAAAACCTTCTGCAGAAAACATCATTATTATGTGCCATGGGACTCTGAAAATCCATGTACCAATCTACTTAAAATGCTGTTAAATTCTGCTTTTAGAAAAACCTTCAATACTTCCTACCCCATGCCAGTTTTGCAAAAGTAGCTATGCTACTGTTGATTTTTCCTGATAATGTGCTATTTATTCTTTTCTTGACAAGCATACAAATGTGTTTAATTTAGTATTCTGCGTAAGAAAAGCAACGAGTTTTAAAAAGCAAAATATTCTGTTCTTCAAGTTTAGTTTCCAGTGGCAAAATACTGGCTTCTCTGACAGTAAGTATGACTTACTGGTAAACTTATTAGGACACATGGCATTTTTTACATTGAGTTTGATAAGTTAGCACAGGCTTGCACAGAATTTATGAGACATCTGTGCCAAGATGGGTTTTTTTGTGAAGATATATATTAAATGGTCAGACACAGCCCAGTAGCTAATAACATATAAAGACACTTTTACTTCCACTGACTTCACTGACATCAACAAGGACAAATACACTTCTCTCTGGCAGAGAATGAGGTCAATACAACAATCCATTTATTAATGTTAAGCAAATACTTTTTAAATGGTTATGGAAGGAGTAGAAAAAGGGCTTATTTTTGAGCAATCAAACAGTAAATGTAGTGTATGCCTATAGCCCTTGATGCAGACAGATGAGTGCCTTACTGCTCTTCTACCAAGTTTGGCAGTTTTGCAATTTATGTACCAATTGAAAATATATGGCCAATCATGTAGTGCTCCTGTAGAGTATTTGGCAGTGAAATTCATTGGGCTTTCAATCTCCAATATATTTTTTAATTTCTTGAATAATTCCTAGGCTGATCTTGGGTTTCAGACTACTGAAGGAAAGAAAGGAAGGAAAAGAGTCGAACTTCATTTTCCAGGTATGACAGGAGTGTATCTTTCCTACCAGACATGTCATACACTGGGTAACATTACTATACTGCTTTATTTAGAGCAAGACTAATTTAGAGCAAGACCTATAACTATCTCATCAAGTCAATAGAGCTGACCTGTTCTTTTGCTACAACAACGTATTGTTATTTACAAAGGGCACTGAAGTTGCAACAGAAAACTGTCCCAGCCCAGAAAAACCATTAATAACAAAGTATAACCATTAATAACAGTGATCTATTCTGCAGCAGGCACTGGTTTTGACCAGAAATTCGACCCTGAAGTGTAAATGTGTAGAAAATGTGGCAATGAAGTTCTGACAAATCAGTGTTATCTGATGAAAAATACTCTGCTGCAGTTTTCTTTCTTCTGTGGTCCTGGAAATAAGTAAAATCTCTATGGCCTAAGACGTTTAAATACTTTGACAGAAATCAAGCATCAAGAACACATTTACATAAATGTTTGCCATCTTTTTTTTAATTTTATTAGTTGATCCATCTTAAGGGAGCTAAACAGGAAAAACAACCCAAATGAGGTATAATTTTCCTTTCCTCACAAAAGGAATAATTCCTTATTGATGCTGAAAGTGAAGGCTTTTTTGTTTCTTTCTCTGCATTTCAGTTTTTCTTGTGAAATATCCTTTGATTTGAAATGGAACAGCAAGAAAGCAGAGCCTCTCAAAGGTTATTTAAAACATAATTTGGAAGGCGATGGCAAGAAGGCCAGTGGACAGTGAATGTCAATACATATTTTGGATGCAATCAGAAAATATTCTGCCTGTTCTAGCTGGGTCTGATCGCATTAATGTGCGTGCAGGTAAAGCCACACACAGAACAGCAACCATGCTTGCTGTGCATGATGGAATCAAAGAAGGTTTTCTCATTTTCTTTTGCATGCAATGTTTTAAATCTCTCACATCCATTCCAACCAGTCAGAAGGCCCTATACTGGAGGTAGAAAACTATATGCAAAATTTAAAAAGTTATTTTAAAGTTTGTTAATGACACTTTGGTTGTGATACAGATTTTATTTCAACTCCAGATTGCACTGATATAACAACTTATTTGATATAACAATATAAATCCAGAATAAATTGGTGCATTTCAATCACAGTTTGTTCAACCATTCTCAGGAACAGTGATTTACTAGGAATGCAGCTTATGCTTAATTGTAAGTCCAGATGCCTATTACCTGATTAAGAGAAAATTGTCTTTTAGTGTTTAGACAGGGAAAATAAATACCACAGATATGGAGCTATGTCTGTGAAGTCTTATGCCCTTTAGGTTCCACTGTTAATGCCTCATAACAACAAATCCTTTGTAGGCAACAATTAAGAGAAACAAACATGACTTCTTGGGGTTCTGAGGTATCTTTGGCACCATACCTGCTCAGCTAGCTGTCACCTCCCACAGATTGCTGTGCCACTGGAGAACTGCAGGAGCTGGCAGGAAGATGAGCTCTCTGAAATCCTGAAGCTGTTTCCCTGAAGCTGAAGAGACAGATGCTTCTGTTTAGAAAGTAATTTAAAGGTGATATTACACAATCATTAATTAGAATACCCTTCAGGCACCCTAGAGAGCAGGTACTGACCTGTTTATCATATAGCAATTACCTTCCTCCTACTTGTAAACTGAGAATCAAGTTGTCAGCTGAATGTCAAAAGATTATTTTCACTCTTTTTCATCTTTTAATCCTATTCTGGATGATACATATTGCCTCACTGAACACTAATTCCTATGTCTTTTCTAGAGGCTATTAATCTGCTTCCATATTACTTTGCTCCCTGTCCATAGCCTGATCTATAACTTCCTTTTCAGAAACATCAAATAGATTATAAAGTTACAATTAAACAGAGATAGCCCATAGCCCCTTGTTGCTCAGGAAAATCTAGATTTGGGATAAAACCTCAAGCTTATATGCACAAAAATATATACTTTGTGGGTTTCTGAAGTTACTGTTCTCTAGAAAAGCAACACATACTCTATAAAACAAATGGTTATTCCCTGTTAAAATCATGAAAGAATATGCTGCTTCAGTCACTTAGGTTTAACTTTCTCAACAGTGGTGCTACAGAATTTGGACACTGAGTTATGTGATTTTCTATTGATTTATTATTTTGTGTGTGTGTGCTTGTGTCTTAATCCATTCTGAACTATAGAAGACAGAAGAAAGTAGTGTGCAGACTAAAAAGTATGTGCTTCATTTCATAAGTGATTGATTTCCTATCAGTACATGATTTTCACAATGTTCAGTAGCTCCTTCACTATAAATTGGGTTGGGACTGTCTAGTTCTGCATCTGCTGCAGTGTCACTTTGAATTTATCTCGGAGGTGACTTGCTCATTTCCACTGTGTTATGTCATGATCTTACACTGTGCATTTGGGGTTCTTAATAGGCACTATTTCCCTAAGAGCTATGAAATTATCCCTTAGTTTCAAATTATGCACTTGCTAGCATCATATAAAATGTTTTCAGCTAGAGGTCCTAGCAAGGCCAGAAAGCTATGCTCATACTATCTCTTGCTCATAAAATATTCAGCTTCAATTAAAAGACAACAGTGATCAAGGTGGAAAGGAGGGTCTGTGTGTTAGTACAGCTCAAGGGTAATGATAATTGTTACCTGTTAAGTTACACAGCATAACAGGGTGATATTTCATTTTAAAAATAGTGGGATTTGTGCAGCAGTCTTTGTAAGATCTGGGTTTGCTTCTGGTTTGTTCTGTTTTCTGTCACTGAAATGCAGAACATCTGATCTGAAAAGCTCAAGCCAATGTGTCAGTTGAAGATTTATAGAATTACAGTGATTAAAAAGGAAAACTATTTTACAATAAACTGACACATCTGCTAAGTGTCAATATTTACTTACAGGCAGCTTTTGATGTCTTATAGAAAAATAGATTCTTCATCTCCCTTTGCCTTCTTTTTGACTGAAATCAATATTTGAAAAATAAAAAGGAGAGAAATTGTGTTTGGCTGTTCTCTTTCAAGACATTTTTGCACTGATTCTAGGTAATAGTAAAAGAAAATGATGACCTTTTACTATTTATTTCAATATTGATCTATCTATGCTTCATCCGTTCTTTCCATGGTCAGTTTCTAGCTGTCAATAAGGCATTGTCCTGATAGCTGCATTTGATTGCTGTGTGTATACAGCTGAGCTTGTTTAAACCATGTTGGCATACACTACATATCTGTAGAAATTAGATTTTGCCTTAATTTAAAGACAGGAAAAGCTGTTCCACCACTCATTCTATAATCTATGTTTTCAACAGATATAACCATTTATTTTGGCACAAGTATAAAATCTTACTTCCACACAAACTGCACAAGCAATGGCATTACATTGGATTTTAGGGAGGAAGAAAAATCAGTTGTGAATGTCAACTTCTATTTTCTCTTCTTTTTCTTCAAAAAATATGCTAGGTTATAATAGAAGCAGACCTAACAATGGTAAAAACGTTCCTTGGGAGAACATATGCAAATATTCTACTTTTTTAAAAGGGGCTTGTTTGGGATTTTTTTACTTTCCCAGAATGGAATATTTTCTCAAGTAAAAAACCGCACATACATTATTAAATAATTTTTAAGAATTATATAGATTGGATGTTTAAGATGTCCTAGGTTGGTTCAAGTCTACAGTGATATCTGTTTGAGGTATCCCTACTGGGCAACTGCCAGATGGAATGTTGCAGAATGGAATTATACAGATTGCTTGAAAAGCAGTACTGCTGTTTCATAGAATCATCATGGAATAGTTTGGGTTGCAAAGGGTCTTAAAGATCATCTACTGCCATGAGCAGGGATACCTTCCGCTAGACCAAGTTGATCAAATCCCCATCCAGTCTGGCCTTGAACGCTTCGAAGGACAGGGTTGCACAGCTTCTCTGGGCAACCTGTTACACTGCCTCACTACCCTTGTATGAAAAGTCTTTTCCTAATACCTTACCTAAATCTCCCCTCTGTCAGCTTAAAGCCATTCCCTTTTACTCACCTTCTAGTTAACACCTTAGGAGAACAAAAAGAGAAAAAAAAATATTCTAGGGGAAACACTCAATAACTTCAATAGAAAGTATAAAAATACATCTGCTTATATACTTGGGATAAATATGTATAGGACTTGCATGGCTCTGAAGATCAGAACACGTTAGCCAGTTTTTGAATGTACCGTGATTTTGTGTTCCTGTCAAAATCCCTTGCAACTTCAAAATATTCTCTCTCTGAGGGAATAACTGACATATCTATTCCCTGTAGGCAGCCTCCTATTTTCATAAAACTTGCAGTAAGACAACTTGCAGTAAGATAATCTTGGAGTTTTTATTACATCTCTTGCTCAGTTGAGGAAGTTGTCCATTGGGTAAAAGACAAGAGAACAGACTGATCAGCAGACTAACACATAGTGTGACTGAACATTTGTCCTTTGTATGAAATCAGGGAAAAGATGCTCTTTTGTTTACCAAGGATATAAATAAGCTACTCATGAGAGAAAACAGTGCTAAAAGACTTCATATTCTTAAAACATCAGAGAAGATATTATATGTGAACTTACGAATGCCATCTGGAGAAAAGTGTAGGCAGCACATGGAGAAGAAAAAGCAGAAGAAAAATGCACAGTTTAATGTACCGATTGTGCTTTTAAAATTTGCAGGCAGTGATTTCCCATAGATCCTATTTTAAAGGATTAAATATATTGGCTTACTTGAGAACATCTAATTTAGCCTAAGGGAAAATGGGTCACAGATTACTGCTTTTCCAGGAATGACTTTGAGGAACATTAACGTAATAGAAGACAGGAGAGGACAGAGTAGCCATCACACAATACCTTTAAGTTTTGAACTTGCTGGAAAGATCAGGTAGTTAGTGTAGGAAAATCTGAGCAACCTTAATGCACTGAGAATTGTTGCTGCAATAAAGAAAGGCAAGGAGAACATTGGATTGTATAGCTAGAGGGCATACAGTATAAATCAAAGTAGTTGATATTGTATCCATGTAAGCTATAAATTGAACATTACTTAGAATGGTGTATACAGTTCTCCCATCATTTTTTAGCAAGGGTATAACTGTGCCTGACGAGGGACTGTATAGTATATTAACACATAGACCAAAGTCATGTGTTGAAGATTTATGTAATAATTAGAATGGCAGAAATAAACTTTACTAAGCCTCTTTAATTAAAGACTTTTTTTTTTTTTTATAGGCTGGTCTTACAAATGAGCTGTTGGCAGCAACTCTGAAACCTATTGCAAGTTGAACTTATATTAAATGTAAGAACTCCATGTCTAATATTTACCATATTAAAAGACAAAATTCAGATGCTCAGCAGCCTTCAGTTTTATGACTCAGGTCTTGGAAAGGTGATCCAGGTCAATAAGAAATGACACAATAGTCCAGGCAGCAATTGTGATTATAGGTCCAAAGCAACACCCAGACTTATCTCACAATATAGACCTATGCAAATATTCTTCACAGGGTATCTCTTGATGGGATACAACTGATGAAGTGGGATATTTTAAATAATTTTACGGTATATGCACCTACCCTTCCTAGGGAAATGTAATTAGATGAGAACCCTGTGTTAGCTTTGCTTTGTACTCGGAAAGAAAGTCTTCAAACAGGGTGTCAGGAAATGCTGCATTCAGTTTTTCTGGGAAAAAGCTTCTACATATGAGAAAAAATAACTGGATTTTTACTCTCCCTCGCCAGTGAACATCAAGCTGGTTTGATGTCTCCTGTTTATTACATTTTTGCTCTGGGAATTTGAAACTGAAATCCACTCCACTATTATCTTATTTTGTGAAATAAATTGTTTCATTCCACCATCCATCAAGTAAAGCACACAGCAGTGGATTAGTTTAGATTAAGAGAAACAAGGAAAGGGGGGAAAAAAAGGAAAACTTCAATGAGACAATGCTCTGAGTGCCTTTTCTATAGAGGTGATAGAATTTTTTCCCAATCAAAATAGCCTGAGAACTCTATTTGGAAGGGAAGCTCTGAAATTTAAAGGTGTAGTAGGTAGACAAATGCGTAAATGAGTGTCATTCTGCAACATGAATGCACATTTACACTTACCATTTTATTCTTGTTGGCCTGAGTAACAGTGAGTAAACTGTTCCACATCATCCATCTTTATATTTTCCTTTTCTCTTGAAATACATGTGCACTGGTAGTAGGAAAACCGCACAGATTTTAAGAGCTTGTAAAGAGAGATGATAGAAAATGGGACAGTAGTTATGTTGCAATCCCAGTAACATTGACAATGACCTTTTTTTACTTGAGTCTGTCTCTGTCTCAATCTATCCGTTGCTAGCAGTTTAACATATGATTTTATGATGGTGGATCTTCTGCTTTTAAGTACAAGACCATTCTAAAGTATCTCATGACTTTCTTCAGTCCTGGCAACAGAGAAAATAACTGCTCCTATATGTCATTTGAAACATATATAAATGTCTAATTGTCACTAAAGAAAGTGAGAAAGTTAGCATTGGTATAATGAGAAACAGTTAAGCATGAACTGTGGAGTTATTTTCTTCCTTTTCCATAGGTTCTTTTGCCAGTATACAGTTCTATTAAGCTCCTGTACTATTACTATTTCTTTCAACTAACAAAATCTATACTTATAGGAACTTGGCAAACATTATCTCAAAAGACGCATTCCTATGGCGCAGGTATCTTGAAATGTGTACAAAACTATGACTTTACACAGAGGTCTTGCTGCAGCCTTCCAAAGGACATTGATCTAGCGTGCTGTATTCAGTGTGATATTTTAGATGATTGAAATATTCATGTAAGCCATCATAAAGGGTCCCACAACTGGGAGTACCATTATCTTGAATTCATTCATTTTTATTTGGTATGAGACTGATGTTGCAGAGGAGGCATTTTTCCCAGCAGAAGTTAATGCTTAACAAAAAATAAAATTTACAGCAGATATATAACAAATACATTGGCTTACCAGCTGCAAAATCCATACACTACAACGATGAGGAAAATAGTCTATTAAAGCAGAAACCATGAATAACTGACAAATAATTGCGTCATTCACAATGATGCTCAATTTGCCATAATATATGCCTTTGATTTCCCCTTTTAATTGACAAATTTGAATTGCTAACATACAGCACCAATACTTAACTTTTTACTATGGGTTCTAGGTAATTTTTTAGTGGTCTTGAAAAAAACATTTGTGTAATACAATACAGATAGTGTGTGGAAAATGCATAAATATACTTTAGGTGTCTGGTTTTTCCACAAGTCTCACTTTCTTTTAACAATTAAGAAGCATGCAAAGTGAAGGTCACTGCAACTCCATTTGTTATACCTTTGGTGTACATGGTGCTCTGTATCTAAGAATTTACAAATACAAAGTATGAAAAACATTTTGTGAACCTTGTATCTCAAAGAAACACACAAACATGGAAAAAAGGGCTGCTCAGTGCACTGTCCAGAAAAGCAAGAGTGGCATCTAAGAAAGAAAAGGAAATCATCATGAAAAACAAGGTGGTTGGTGACAGCCAGCGTGGCTTCACTAAGGGGAAATCCTGCCTGACCAATCTGGTGGCCTTCTATGATGGAGCTATGGAACTGATGGACAGGGGTAGAGCAGGTGATGTCATCTACCTGGACTTGTGCAAAGCCTTTGATACTGTCACACACGACATCCTTGTCTTTAAGTTGGAAAGGCATCAGTTTGATAGGTGGACCACTCAGTGGATAAAGAACTGGCTGGATGGCTGCATGCAAAGAGCTGTTTAATGGCCTAGTGTCCAGCTGGAGACCAGGAACGAGTGGTGTCCCTGAGGGATTGGTGTTAGGACTGGTCTTGTTCAACATCTTTGTCGGTGATATGGACAGCGAGATTGAATGCACCCTCAGCAAGTTTGCCGATGAGACCAAGCTGTGTGGTTCGGTTGATACCCTGGAGTGAAGGGATGCCATCCAGAGGGACCTTGACATGCTTGTGAGGTGGGCTGATGCCAACCTGATGAAGTTTAGCCATGCCAAGTGCAAGGTCCTGCACCTGGGTGGGAGCAATCCCAGGCACAGCTACAGGTTGGGCAGAGAAGAGATTCAGAGCAGCCCAGCGGAGAAGGACTTGGGGGTGTTGGCTGATGAGAAAATAAGCATGAACCAGCTGCAGTGTGTGCTCACAGCCCAAAAAGCCAACCGTATCCAGAGCTGCATCAACAGGAGTGTGACCAGCAGGTCAAAGGAGGTGATCCTGCCCCTCTACTCTGCTCTCATGAGACCTCACTTGCAGTATTGTCTGCAGTTCTGATGTCCTTAACATAAAAAGGACATGCAACTGTTGGAACAAGTCTGGAGGAGGGCCACAAGGATGATCGGGGGCTGGAGGATCTCCCTTATGAGGATAAGCTGAGAAAGTTGGGGCTGTTGAGCCTGGAGAAGAGAAGACTGCATGGAGACCTGATAGCAGCCTTCCAGTATCTGAAGGGGGCCTCTAGGGATGCTGGGGATGGACCCTTCGTTAGGGACTGTAGTGAGAGGACAAGGGGTAAAGGGTTCAAACTTAAACAGGGGAAGTTTAGATTGGATATGAGGAAGAAATTCTTTGCTGTGAGGGTGGTGAGGCACTGGAATGGGTTGCCCAGGGAAGTTGTGAATGCTCCATTGCTGGCGGTGTTCAAGGCCAGGTTGGACATAGCCTCGGGTGGCATGGTTTAGAGTGAGATGTCCCTGCCCATGGCAGGGAGGTTGAAACTAGATGCTCTTAAGGTCCTTTCCAACCCTAACTGTTCTGTGATTCTATGAGCAATTATCAGTTCCATTTTCTTAATGGTAAAGGAATTCATTTCTTCGCTGTGGAACAAACATCAAAAATTAAAACTCCAGAACTTTTTCAGTTACTGCAGCTCTAAAAAATCACTATGAAATGCCTTATCTTCCATGTTTTCTTAAGGAAAAAAAAAAAAGCACAGAGCTATAGGTATGCCACTTGCACTTTACAGAAAAACTATGAAGTTTGAAACTGAGTTGAAGCCTATGCAGCTTCATTTCCAATGTAAGCTACTAAAACACAAGTGGTTGATAATCAAAATATCGCATCCACTGTAAGCTTATCTTAATTCAATATTATAATCACCACATCAAAGCCCACATGTTCTATGCACTGTATTGGATGAAAAGGGGTTTGTAGCCAAGATGAGAAGTGATTCATTGTTGCTCTAAGGGATCCCATCTGTGGCTAATATCTTGCGGGACTCTAGATTGATTATTTTGTTGACTTCCTACGGAATACAACTGACAGAATTACCATTCAGTCTTCACTATCTCAGAAATTTTCTTTTGAAATTATTTTTTGAAATCTTAAGTTTTTCATAAAGTTTTTACTTATCAGCTCATAGCAGAGGTATCATCAATCTGTAATATTTGATAAAACCTTACTGTCAAAATGAAAAAACTGTAAAATAGCTTGTGAATATTCACATGTCATATCCCAGAAAACACATATTCCAGGCACAGAAGTTTGATATTATGATTCAAGTTTATACTTCATGAGAATTTTCTGTATTTCTTCTGTGAATACCTGATGCCACTTCTTTATTGCCTCTCTTTAAAAGACTCCCTTTACAGCTTTTTCAACTGCATGTGTGGTCTTCAATCCTTAAATCTTATTACCACATTTATTGAAAGAAATCAAATCCAAAACAAACAATTAGAAATAGGTGGTAACTGATAGATTACTGCTGTATCTGTAGGTTTCAGTTCCCCAAACAGTCATCATTCAAACTTGGTAGATTTTCTTAGATCTAAATTCTACCAACTGGCCCCTTCAAGTCTAACAACACATTTGGGGCAAATTAATTTTTATGAAAGCTTCTTTTTCTTTCTTATAAAAAGCATCTGAGACACATAAAAGGCATCTGAGAGCATCTATACACATGATTACCCAAGGGAGTCAGGTACTCTTAGCATATATATAATGAAGTATCTGTCTCTCTTGCGTAATTATGTGTATACCAAAATGTTCACTGGTAATTGGGAAATCTTACCCACCATCTACTTAAAGTGTTGGGTTTTTCATTTGGTACATGAGAAAATTAACTGGGGGGGGGGGGGGGGAAGTGATTGCCAAAGATTACACAGAATGTTCTTTCATCATTGTTCCTTGCAGAAGCAGGATGGAGAAAAAACACATACATAAGGAGATGAGATGAAAGGAGGATTGCAAAGGAAGCCAGACTTCTAAACTAAGCTCTGTGATCTCTGTGTTTTTCTCTAATGGGTGTTCTCCTCAACTAGCCCAATGTTATGTTAAGTAACAGGCTTGTGGCACTTTCTGCGGCCAGAATGCAGAGAAAAAGCACTGTACTATCCATTAGGATGAATCAGCTCATTAAATAAAAATCAACTCTAACTTTCATCTACAACTTGAAGCAAACCAAACTTTTTGAGGGATATATATACACACACATGTGCGCATGTATTTCTCTACATAAATACATATATTAAAATCTATATATACAAATATAATCCTTCTGAAAAAAGCTGTGAAGGTGTCATGGTTTAAGCCGCAGCCACGCAGTTTGCTCACTCACTCCCCCCTCTTTCTTCCCCCTGCTCCCAGAGGGTTGGGGGGAGAATCAAAAGAATGCGACTTCCACAGGTTGAGATAAGAACAGTTTAGTAACTAAGGTACAACACAAACCACTGCTGCTACCACCAATAATAATAATGACAAGAGAAGTACAAGGAAAGAGAATACAACTGCTCACCACCAAATCCCAAGCCCAATCCCACAGCGAACCCCCACCCTTCTGGGTCTCTGCCCTCCGTTTTTACATCCTGGGCATGATGTGTTGTTGTATGGAATGCTTCTTTGGTCAGTTTGGGTCAGGTGTCCTGTCTCTGCTTCCTCCTGGCTTCCCCTCCTCCCTGGCAGAGCATGAGGCTCAGAAAGTCCTTGGTCAGACCAAAACATTACCCAGCAGTAACTGAAAATACTGGTGTTATCAGAGCTGTTCCCAGGCCGAAAGTCAAAAACACAGCGCTGCACCAGCTACCAAGAAGGAAAAAAATGACTGCTACTGCTGAACCCATAACAGGAGGCTAATGTCACAGGCTTTTGTGCTTACCTCTCAGGTGTCCATTTTCTGTGGATATGACTAGGACAGAGATGCCTTCAGTCAATAACCTCATTCATCACAGTTGATAAATGCAACAGCAGTTTTGATGGGAACATCTGAGTCATAAAAGGATGTCTTCCAGCACTCTAGATTCCTTCTGGGCTATTTTCATAAAAACCTCATTAGTATTAATGTAGCATTAAGGATGGATGTCTTTACCAGGTAACAGCAATGAAAGACTGCCTGAAGGCTTGCCCCTACTCTTCCAATTGCCTACCTCCCTTACTTCTTCTTGTCCTATAGGACAGCGGTGGATTTAGACTAGTCACCCTAGACCTCAAGTATGAAGGGACCTCATCCTTTCAGGTGAGGACAAAGCTGTGCCACAGTGGTGTGACTTTTCTTTCATTCTTGTGATCTCAGGCACAAGTTGCATGTAGCTGCTTAATCTGAGGCCCACTCTACCAACTCAGAAAAAGCAAGGTAATGGTAGCCACCATAGCTCAGTTTTCTCAGGGCATAATATTCAAACTCCTGTGAATCTGAAGTGTTTTTTGTATAATTACTTTTTTTTTTCCCCGCCATTTTAGTAGCCTTTCTGTTATGACTGTCGGTATTGCCTGGGACACCCATTTGAGGCTGGTGTGAATTTTTTGTCTTTCACGGTGTGATCTTTTGGAGGGATATTAAATACACATGGCAGGCCATTGAGATCAAAGAGGATATCAGAGACAAAACTGCCTGGTGGCTAATGATGTGAAATTATTCTCTGACCCATCCCACATTTAAAGGAATGCACAGACCAAAAACTGTCAGCCTGACTGTCAAGGAGCTGTTCCATTTCACTTCCCTTCAGAATCAAATAATGGGCTATTGCCCTTATTCCCTTAGTCCAACTTTGCTTCTGGAGTCTCAGGTACTACATTTAAATATAGGAGGCAAGACTAGAGCATAAAGATCAGCACCTACATACAATGTAAGTAAGTAGAGAATCTCCATGGCTATGCAAGTGTCACCCTCACATGCCCTCTCAGAGATTAATGGGTTTTTCAATCACCTCAGTTTCTGCCTATGGTTATGCACAATGCACTACACATAAGTTACTCTCGGCCTTTTCTCCTGTACCATAAATGAGAGGTATCCTATGTTAAGCAATTGCAGCACCCTCTGCAGGGTATAATGGGATCTAAATTCAGCTGCCAAGCCTGAAAGGGGAGAGACCCAGGTCTTTCTAGCACATACCCTTCTTCTCGATGCTAAGATATTCATGATTATGTGGTGGGCTGAGTTATCTCCGTATATTTTCTGCAAAAGTATATATGTGCGTTAGTGAAAAACTCTTAGTTCATGGCTATGAACAAAAGGCACTCTGTCTTTCTCTAGCCAGTGACCGATGTATAAATCCAATTATCTTTTATTCAGTCCTTCAGTTAACTTTTCCTCATCTTATTTCTAAATATCCCAGCTGTGGTAGTTTTTACTGTGCAGGCATCCAGCATCAAAACTAGTGAGCATTGTACAAAAATGCTGGAGCACCTTGGAATTTACTCTTGTGCAGGCCTTAAATGATTGACCAGCTTTGATAAAAACTTTTAAAAATTCATTTTCTTCAAGAATATTCACAAAAGAAGAAGGCTGAAAAGTGAAAGTAGAAGACTTCCAGTAGCCACAAACCAACATTAATACCTTGGATTATTTCTTTGTCTTGATTCTGTTCCCCTTTTCTAAGGACACATGCATAAAATAGGAAAAGATATAAATTGAGGCCACTGAATCCTTCAAATTGTAAATACAGAAACACAGTAGGTGCGATTTTTTTTTTTTAACTGTTTCAGAGAGAAGCTCAGAGCCTCATTTTCCAATAAATATTTTTTTAGCAATGTGCCTTGCACCTATCAAAATGCTGAGTCAACTGTATTTATTACATGGACTTCAATTTGAGGGGTTTGGGTTTTGGTTTTTTTTTACAGCTGAGATAATCCACTATCTATTCCCCATAGCTTTGGCAGTAATTTTTTCTTGCTTCGTGAATAAAATTGGTGCTTTGATGAGTATTCCTTATTCTTGCTGTCTCAGCAGTGCTGTCTTTATAGTTAGAGGAATGGCAAGTCTTTTCTCAGACCATCAGCAGTAGCATTAGGTTGCCGTCAAATACTGTTGAAGCAAATCTCCCATGTTTGTAACTTCAAGTCCAGTTTTTAACTGTCAGGATAATGTATATTTTTATAAAGTATGAGGGTAAGTGGCAAAATTAAACCAGTTTAAAATAACAACTTGGAAAAAAAAACCCAACTACTTATTATACATATGTACCATGCTGTCATATTCTGAACTATAGTTTTATAATTGCTATATTTTGATTCACTGATGGAAAACCATAAAAGATATTTTTATAGCTCCATCGATGGGAAAGAGTTGAATTTGTGACACTTAAGCACCACTGTGATGAGAACTGTATAAGAATTTTTATGGATAATAGGAGGTAGATAGAAGGAATATGGATGAGTACAAAAAAGATTTTTTTTTTCAACTCCATTTTTTATTTTCAGTGCATGCATTTTGTTGTGGTTTTGTTTGGGTTTTTGGGGGGGAAGATGTTCAAGGTCATCTTTTTAAGGCAAATGATGCAAAGAAACTGCTTCTTCAGAAAACCAGCAATCAGCTGTTTTCAGAAGGTGGGTAGCCCACAGTTCCATAGCACTATCTGCAATGCTCTGTACTAACTCTTCAACTGAATGAAAGAATTGTGGAATGAGAGAAGACTGTGCAGCCAAAAATCGCTTTTCTATGTTTAACAATAATATTGAGAGCTTTCTACACTTATAGTCACTAGTAACATAATCATCAGTGGAAAAATTAAGTATTACTAACGGCATAGCCTCATGCAGGACCATTAGCACCAAAAGATAAGCCATTGCTCTTATGGAAAACAGTTCTTGGAGTTTGCAGCCATTTCCTTGTGTCACTGCTGTTATGTCAGTAAGGCTGATGGAAAGCCAATCAGGGTCAGAAATTCCTAAGGATGAAGGCATTAGGCATGTTAATGACAGCACAATCGGAGAACAAAGATGCCACCATTGAGAAAAAGCAAAGCAGCTCTGGATCTACACAAGAGGAAAGCCTGACACTGTAGCAAATAAGATTGTTTTCAAAGTAAGCTTCACTGCCTACAGACCATGTGAGAATTCGGTTAACAGTTATTTCTCCTTAGTGGCAGTCAGATTTCAGACCCATTTTAAGAGCAGCTCCAATTTTCCTAAAAAATTGGAGTACCGGTCCCTGTGAGCAGCTAGGAGCATGAGAGCATTATTACTGTTTGCAACACACCCCAACCACCGATTTAAACTTACACGAGCTCCTCTCTCACCAAAGAGCTCCAAAGTAAGAATGATTTACATCAGAAATAGACAGGCAGATGTAATGAGATAAAAATCAGTGTTTCACAAACGTGACTGCTTTGGGTATTTTTTGTAAGTGAACTAATTTTGCAAGTGGGAATGCTCATTCACAGAGAAATTTTCTCCAGAATAAAATTAACTATCAAAATAAAGACAAAAAGATAGTCACAGACATTCAGGTGACATCTCTGCACAAGTATCATCGGGATCCTGGACATGTATTTCCCATAATGTGTATGATGTTCTTTTATCACTCTAAATGTAAAATTGTCATTCCAATCCAGATGAAAAATAACTTCCAAACCATCAGAGACTCCCACAAAATAGAAATCTTATTTTCTAGCTATGTCTACTCACAAGTGTTTGGCTTTTGTTCACTTCCAAGGTCTTTTTTTAATTAATTCAAAACATGTAACTGAAATAATCCCCCACAAAATATTGAAATTGCATCTTACTTGCCAAAAAGGCGTTTCCTTATCCTCATAGCTTATTTTCAATGAATATTTATCACTTTCTCTAGAGTCACTAAATTCCCCATATATCATTTTCATACCATGCTTCATCTCAGAGGAGATTTAAAGTCCCAAATTTTTTGTTCAGTAGATAATGAACAGATTTGCTCTCCTGGCTACAGTCCAACACAGCACCCATTTCTGTCCCAAGGTGAGAGAGGTGTACATAAGGTGTGCAAAATTGCATTGATCCAGCATGTCTAAGTAAAACTTCTAATTGCACCCTCTAGTTCCCTTTAGAAAAACTGCTACTTTAGGGGATGTTCCTCATCAAAGGCAAAATAAAAGGGGATTCATGCTCCCCTTTACTGAAGTCATTTAGATATTGCTGCCAGTTTCTGCTTCTATTTTTGCCTACAGGCTACTAATCTCCATAATCTAATGAGCTCACTGTAATTTAGTTGCAGGAAGAAGAAAGGTCATAGAATGATCTTTGTTGAAAATAAACTTGTGTAGGCACAGCTCATGAATCCATGTTTGTAGAATATCAGACTTAATAAGCCATGTGGAACTGAATTCTGGGTTTCTTGGTTGAAAAGAAAAACCTGTTGAAGTGATGATAAAACAAAACAGATATTCCATTAACTTTTACTTTCCCTTGCCTTTTCTGAAGCCAGAATTTTCCCTTCCAGCCTAATGTATCTTCCACCTGATCTGCAAATTGCTGAGTGCTTCATCAATTGTAGCGGTGTTTAGTAGATGACCAAGCACTCAGCACTGCATTGGACTAAGGGCTGAAGTGTGGGAAACTGTCCAGCTGAACGTGAACATCAAAGATTTTGTGCATATATCTAATTACTGCCATAAGGCAACTATTGATAAATACAGATGTTATGATTTCCATTCATAGCTAATTATATTGACCCTTCCCTCTTACAGCTTATTTATACACAAAATTACAGATAAATGTAAATATTTACGTGCAATTTTTGCATTATACTGACTTACGGTTTCTGGGCATAAATTCTATAAGAAGACTACAAGTTTTAAGGTTAAATATCTTTTCTAATAGTGTATATCCTTAAAATATAATAAGAAAATAGTGAATAACCTTATGATCACGGTATTTTGCAGAAAATCTGCATGAAGACCTCATAGCAGCCTTCCAGTATCTGAAGGGGCCTATAAGGATGCTGGGAGGGACTCTTCATTAGGGACTGTAGTGATAGGACAAGGGATAGTGGGTTCAAACTTCAACAGGGGAAGTTTAGATTGAATATGAGGAAGAAATTCTTTACTGTAAGGGTGGTGAGGCACTGGAATGGGTCGCCCAAGGAAGCTGTGAATGCTCCATCAGTGGCGTTTAGTGTGAGGTGCCCCTGCCCATGGCAGGGGGGTTGGAACTTGATGATCTTAAGGTCCTTTCCAACCCTAACTATTCTATGATTCTATAAATTCATATGATTCAGGCTTTGAGATGGCATTTTTTAAATAATATATCTTAAGCAAAGAAATAGCATCATGTAAATGTTATGATAATGAGAATATGGATAAGATAGGGCTTTTTATACCTCTTTTGTGTCAGAGATGCTCCTTATGTCGAAGAAACTGACCTGCACATGTACATTAAACCCCAAGGTTTTTTTATGGGTGTTGAAACCTAATTCTGTTATTTCTATGAATTTAGAAACTAATGGCACATAGGACTAATCAGAAAAATCTTCCATATTTTTTTAGGGGTTTGAGGTATATTTGTGTCAGTCTGCTGTTTGTTTTTTTTAATGGCCGCAACATTTTTTATTTTCAAGTAACTCATTTCAAGCATGTTTACGTGTGAAATATTAAGTGAAAGAAGATTGCTTGATATTGGTAATCTAAAATTAAACATTTGGTCTTGCTAGGTGTTAACATTTTCTTTATTGTCAATGGAAAATCAGACATCTTCATATAGTAAATCAAACTAAATGCTCTCCGAAACCTATGACATTAGTGGTATTCAGATGCCTAACAACCAAAGAAATCAATGAGAACTAGACATTTAGATACCTTTCAGGATGTAGATCTGGAAAACCTTTTTACGGCCCAGAAGCTAGTAAGATTGAAATATTTCACTAAATGAAAAGTGCTATTATAATATGTTTTCAAAGCACCTAAAGTGCTTTGAAAACATAATCACATATCATGATAATAAAGCATACAGAACTCAAACCAATAATTGAAACAGAATCATAGAATCATAGAATAGTTAGGGTTGGAAAGGACCTTAAGATCATCAAGTTCCAACCCCCCTGCCGTGGGCAGGGACACCTCTCACTAAACCATGTCACCCAAGGCTCTGTCAAACCCACCCCTGAACACTGACAGCGATGGAGCATTCACAGCTTCCTTGGGCAACCCATTCCAGTGCCTCACCACCCTTACAGTAAAGAACTTCTTCCTCATATCCAATCTAAACTTCTCCTGTTTAAGTTTGAACCCATTACCCCTTGTCCTATCACTACAGTCCCTAAGGAACAGTCCTTCCCCAGCATCCTTATAGGCCCCAAATACCTAGAAATGCAAATTTTACACAAACACACACATACAGATAAACTAGAATTTCTATTTCCTTCACATAGTGTGCAATCGTAAAAGAATTAGCAAGTCTGAATACCTGTATGTGGTTTTAGAGGCATATTAGCCCACTAAAATCTTTACATAAACAGTCACCACTTTAAAACTCTTAAGTCTTTTTGAAAGCATTTGAAGGATTAATTTTTACACTGAATTATTTGGGGAACAGAATGTTTACCAGACTTCACATATGAAAAATACAGCAACTGCTGGGAAAATAACTTATGTAGCTTTTAAGCCATGGGAAAGTATACACAGGCTTGATGTATATACATGTATGCATACTCATCTTCTGAGGTCATTTGGGTTTGACTCCTTTCAAAGGATACACTGAAGAAAATACCTATCTGCAGACAACTTTTCTCCAAGTTTTTGTCATTTTGGACACCCACCAAACTAAGCGTTATCTAACATTTATTTTTTGTACAGCAATTTAGAGTCTGTAAAGGAAAGATAAACTGAATGCGACTAAGTCCTCAATGTCCCATGCCGCTCAGCGTGTCCAGGGGAAACTGATACTTTACATAGTCTGCACTGTTCGCAGGATAAACCGCAGGCTCGACGGATGTCAAAAATAAAACAACACTTAATTTTACTGTAAACTTCCATAAAATTCTGTCCAAAGGAACAAACATCCTGGCATAATCATTCTTATAAAAGTCACGAGGTTGAAGGAGAAAGGGAAGAAAACAGAAGAATAGGCTCACCATGCTGTGGATCCAGCGATGTCTCAGTCAGCTAGTGAGAAGCCTTTTAGTTGTTGTCCTTGACTCCACTAGTGTTCAACACAATGGACACACTGCACTGCTGAATGACGGTTTTGCCTTTTTATAGAGTCAGGCTCTCTGAGAACCTGAGACTCATCGGTGGGGAATCCTGTGAGCCCCAGACCCAGCTCTTGCTGTGCCCTGGCCGGCGCCGCGGTGTCTGTGCTGCTGTGTCCAAGCAGTTTGTTGCCAGGGCAGCTAATGCTCACGGACTCTGGGCAGACAAACCAGGGAAGCACCCCCCCCGGCCCTTGGTGGAGCCGGACCCCTGCTCTGCCCTTCCAACCTTTTGCCTGAGCAATAAGGAGCTGCCAGTGCCTTCTGTGTTGTTTGGAGACAAACACGGAAAGGGGGCTCTTGACCATTACACTCACTTAAAGAGAAAAGGGTCACTTTTTTGGGTGTTAATTTAGATGGCTTATTTACCACAGTTCTATCACACTTGATAAAATCAAGTATGCCCCATCCCTGGAAGAATTCAAGGCCAGGCTGGGCTTTGAAAGCCAGGCTTGGTCTAGTGGAAGGTGTCTCTTCCCGTGGCAGGGAGTTTGAAACTAGATGGTCTTTACCATTCCTTCCAAACCAAGCCATTCTGTGAGTCTAAGAGCAATGAGGGAAGGAAAACATCAGCAGGGAAGACAGATTTAAAAGGACTCTCATGTAGGCTAAGAGCTACTGTACTCATGAAGTTAATAAGACAAGAGCAATGCAAAACCCAGTCCAATTTGGTTTTGACTATTTCTTTTCTTCCTAATAGAATTATGGGCCTTGCACATAGCTTGTCAGTATATTCACCACAAAGGCATGTAACTTTGGGGGTTTTTTTTGGCCTAACTCTTCTGTATATGGTTAGTAACCACTTCTAGAAGAAAGCTAACTTAGCCAAGTACTGATTACAGTGGTTTATAAATTCTCCTTTTTAAGCTATGAAAACATTTATATTAACTTTCTGCAAAACTTCTAGGGCTCATATTCATGTCAATGGAAGTTCTGAATGAAAATGTAAGAATATGCTTCAAGTTGGATTCATGAATTGCCTGAAAATGCTGAAGTCTGATTTATTTTAAAGCTGTTTTTCCAAGAGAGCTTGCATATAATTTGGCCACAACCTGTTGTCTTTAGGCATCTTTTGGGAGGGAGAAAGCTGATCTAGATATTAAAAAACACCCCACACAAAAATGACATTAAATACTAATTGAAAAACACCTTAAGCATTCATGAAATAACAGTAGAAACTAAAACATTACCTCTGTGGCTGCTATTGTAAATGTTTTTTTATCCATATGCTCACAGTCATGGCAATATCAGTCTATGTATTTACACTATTCCTTGCTACTGTGATGCAGAAAAAATGCAGAAGCAAATACTTGCCCAAAATCTGCCTTGTACTGTGCCATGGAAATGAATGAATGACAAAATTGTTTAAATCTCGTTTAAGAGGCAC
Source organism: Myiopsitta monachus (assembly GCA_017639245.1). Lineage (NCBI taxonomy): Eukaryota > Metazoa > Chordata > Aves > Psittaciformes > Psittacidae > Myiopsitta > Myiopsitta monachus. Next base: position 7,667,717 of record CM029919.1, read on the forward strand.
TGGAAAAAAAAATGCTGATAAAAGGAGAAGGGCCCGGAACATTGGGAGAGATTGGAAATCTGCCCCTCATCCCAAGGATTTTACCTGTGACACCATCAGCTTGCTTCCTGTAATGCTAACAGTGAATCTCTGAGACAGGGAGGAAATTGGGATTTAATTTCTGGAGTTAAAACTAGCAATTTAATATGTGCATCATTTTGCTAGTGCTTGGGAACAACGGAACATGGACATAAATGATAACCCATTGTACATGACAACTGCTCCTGCCTATGACTGTGCCATGGCAGCCAGGATGTTCACTGGCAGATGAACTGTATTTGCAGCTTCCAGCCTGTTCAGGTGCAGGCCTGAGCCTGTGCTACAACCTCAACTGAGTTCCAGTTTCTGTGTTCAGGTTCTTGCTTACAATTCAGGCCTATTGGTTAATGTCACGGGGAGAGGATAGCTCTTCCTTTTAAGCAAGCTTTTGTGCATACCCCAAGAGTGCAGACCACAGGAGAGAGAAACAGTTTAAACACACACACATCCCTACACAGCACACAAAGAAAGAAAACTTCCTTTAAACATTACTACCTCTGGTAGACCAGAAGGGTTTTCTCAGGTCCTGGATGACAGTTAATTGCAGGAAAGAAAGACTTAGGACACTCCTCATTTTAATTGGTAGGAAATCTGGTTGTTACACAACTAATCCTAAAATATGAGAGCTGCACTGAGCGCCTGTTTTAATTTAGATTGCACATGAACGGAGTTTGAAGTACCCCACATGAGTGCCTGATCATTTAGCTATTGACTGTTATGTCATATCACAATATCATAGAACAGGTTGGGCTGGAAGAGACCATGAGATCATCTAATTTCAACCTCCCTGCCATGGGCAAGGACACCTGCCACTAGACCAGGTTGCTCAAAGCCCCATCCAAATTTTTCAATATATTGAATAATTATATAAATATATTTTATAAATATTTCAAATAAGAAATATCAGAGAAGAACAGTGTAAACATTTGTCCATTGACAGCAGAACACAGGAAAAATGATCGTAAATCAAACAATTTTATTTCAAGGATAAAATTCCCTTATTAGGACAACTTCATGAGATTGCTACTATCCATTCACAGGGTCAAGTTTATTTTGGGCTGCTTTTCTGTATTCATGTAAAATGTCAACATTTTCCCCTATGGTGCTATAAAACACTCTTTTTGTCTCTCCCACCAGGAACTTCAGCAGACACTAATTAATCCTCTGGAGAAAATGTTTATAAAAATAAGAAGGAATTATTATGAATTAAGCAAATTTATATTTTCCCCTTTCTCTCCCCCCCCCCCCAAAAAAAAAAAAAGAACAACAACAAAAAAAAAAACCTGAGAGATAATGTGTTATTACAAAATTGTGAAGTTAATTTTTTGGTCAGAAATCGTAATATACTGAGACACATCACTACAAAGCTTTTTGGAAGAGGCAGCACTTGTGTGTGCGAGTGTGTGTTCCCACATGGGAATCTCTCTCTTCCACTTAGCAATGTCAGATCATTAGAGAGCAGTTTCAGAAATGTACACATTTGTTAAGAAATTCTGAACTTTGGCATTTATGAAGAATAATGTAATTCCTAGCAGGGGGAAGTCTTTTTATCTTTTATTCCTAAATATAGCTCAGTCTTACCTGGGATACTTTTGTAACGCAGAAAACTAGAGAGTTTCAGCTGTATCCTAGTGGTAGTTCTGACTGAATATGGCGTTATGATAGCTTAGGTATTTTTCAAAAAAATCTTTGACCTAATTTTCCTGTCCAAAATAACCTTTTTCCTATCTGGATTATTCTCCTTAATATCTGTTTCTTTCCTTACCAAATAATTTCTTTGTATATAAGCTGCTTGTAGCATTTTTAAAGATAAGAATTTTTCAAACAAAGTTTAAAATATGTGACTTTATAAAAGTTTTCTAGTTCTATAACATGGCAAATATTTACACTATGAAGCTTTTCAGCTTTGTTTTTTGCTCCAACCAAACCAAATGGACTGGCTTTTAAGTTTCCTTTTATTGCTTCTCAATTTCCTGCTCTCTTCTTGCAGTCCATTTTTCTGTTGTCTCTCTACTTACAAGAAAAAAGAAACAGTTGAGTAACAGCATCTCTGACTAACAAAAAAAAATGGAAAACTTTATTTTTGAAAGCTATGTGAATTAATCATAGTTTAGCTTTTGAATCCATCACAGATGATAAGTGTTGTTTCACCTGAAGTGATAAAACTTCATCTGGTGTAAACAAAAAGCTCTGGTGTTTATCTTGGTTCACTTTAACAGACAATGACCATTTGCAAATTGGGTTCCTGTGCTTTTGAACTTCATGAGAGTTTGGTTCTTACAATAGTATGGGTAGTAAGCAAAGTGTGATGTAGCTTTTCTGTAACTTCTCAAAAAGTAGTTTGCGCTTTTTTTTTTTTTCCTCTTAGAGAGGGTTTTCTTCAGTTGGACCAAACTCCAACTTGGAGCATTGTTCCAGTCAAAGTCCAAGAGAAACCAGCAGCCTTCATATGTTCCCATGAAGTACTGCCGTAACTACTGCAGAGTCTTCATTCAACAGCCCTCACAAATTAATTACCCGTGTCCCCCAACCCCATATCTTCTGTAGGTAGTTGTTGTTACCTGAGTTCTTACTCTAACGTCTTTCATTAATGTTTAATCCAGACATCTTCTATGAATTTCTTAGCTTTTGTTATAGAGCTTTATTAAAAAACAGCTCTTACTCACAGTCTTTCAGTTTGAGGAAAATCAAATAAACAACAGGTGAAATAGTCATTCTGCAAAACTATAGGAAAAAATAAACTTGTTTATTGTTTCACCAATGGCTTTTCCTAATCACTTTTTTTTTTTTTTTTCAAAAAAATTGAATTTTATTTTTTTTTTATTAAAAAAAAATTAGGTGTTAAATGCTTTGTCCTGGGTTCGGCAGTAGCAATCATTTTTTCTCCTTCTTAGTAGCTGGTGCAGTGCTGTGGTTTTGACTTTTGGCCTGGGAACAGCGCTGATAACACCAATGTTTTTAGTTACTGCTCAAATGCTTAGTCTGACCAAGGACTTTCTGAGTCTCACGCTCTGCCAGGGAGGAGGGGAAGCCGGGAGGAAGCCAAGACAAGGACACCTGACCCAAGCTAGCCAAAGAGGTATTCCATACCACAGCACATTATGCCCAGGATGTGAAAACTGGGGACAGGGACCTGGAAGGTTGAGATCAGGGCTCAGTTGGGCTGGGTATTGGTCAGGGGGTGGTGAATGGTTGTATTCTCTTCCCTTGTTGTTTCCCTTTTCATTATTATTGTGGGTGGTAGCAGTAGTGGTTTGTGTTATGCCTTAGTTACTGGACTATTCTTGTCTCAACCCATGAGAGTTACATTCTTTCAATTCTCCTCCCCATCCCTCTGGGAGTGGGGGAAGGAAAGAGGGGAGTGAGCGAGTGAGCTATGTGGCAGATTTATGGCTGGGCTTAAACCACAACATGCTTTAAGTACACTTAATAGATTTTTTTTCTCTTTTTAAATGTGTTTTGTAAAATACTTCTAAGAAAAAATTTTTTTCTGTAATTCATAATTCATATCTTGCAACCAACGCAACTTATGGCACTTGATTTCAAAGTTATTCAGGGATAAGCTTCCTGCAGTCAGCTAATTAAAATAAAATAAACCTAAAACTTTTGAGATCACATCAGAGTCTAGCAATTCTTTATTCGCATTGCAGCATAGTTACACCATATGACTACATTTTAATCTTTTTTCGTGCCACATACTTCAAGTTCACCTGGACATTCTTTAAGAAGTATTCAGTCAGTAAGAAGGAAATTCTTTAAGTATTAAAGCTCATTAGTATATTGATTCCTTTTTTTAAACCTAACCTAAAATATACTGACTGAAATAACAGTGGCAAGAAAACATTTTATGATGTGAAGAAAGAATAAACAAAGGGTTTTTAGCCCTGAATGCAAAATCAGCTGATACTATTGTGAAATTAATATATCAGGTAACAGTACCTTGCATCCAGATTAATTCTCCTGCATGAAATAACACTGATTTCAACAAGACTGAATAGGATCCCAGGAGAGAGGAAGGAATAAATGAAAACAGGTATTAAAGACATGAAATACAAAATCAGGTGACCATCATCAAATTGGTATCATCTCCATGTGGTTTAAGAGTTTATTAATTCAAGAATTGTGGTCAATGGCTCAATGTCCAGCTGGAGACCAGGAACGAGTGGTGTCCCTCAGGGATCGGTGTTGGGACCGGACTTGTTCAACATCTTTGTCGGTGACATAGGCAGTGGGATTGAATGCACCCTCAGCAAGTCTGCTGATGACAGCAAGCTATGTGGTTCGGTTGATATGCTGGAGGGAAGGAATGCCATCCAGAGGGACCTTGACACGCTTGTGAGGTGGGCTGATGCCAGCCTCATGAAGTTTAACCATGCCAAGTGCAGGGTCCTATAGCTGGGTGGGAGCAATCCCAGGCACAGCTCCAGGTTGGGCAGGGAAGAGATTCAGAGCAGCCCTGAGGAGAAGGACTTGGGGGTGTTCAAGGCTAGGTTGGACAGAGGAATGGGTGACATGGTTTAGTGTGAGGTGTTCCTGCCCATGACAGGTTGGAACTTGATGATCTTAAGGTCTTTTCCAGCCCTAACTATTCTATGAGTCTATGTTACAGTAAGTTCACTCAACAAAGGGTGAACAGTCTTAAGAATGCAGAACTCTAAGCAGTCCTTCCCCACCCCCCATCTCCTTTCTCAAGTATAATGTACAATATGATTAGTCTTTTTGTATCCTATACCATTCAAACCTATGTGGACAGTTGTTATCTGTGTACCTTCATTTCCGTTTATCTTGCTGGAAATCAATTGGTCTATCTTTCACTAGTCTCTCAATGCGTCTTCTTTTAAGGTTCTACATGCAATACAGAAAAAATATGATTTCATTATTATTCCTTTTTAGGAATTCCTTATTAGTCCTTCTCAGTGTGTTGATTCCATTACCTTTGGCCGTACTTTTGTCATCTTTTCTTATCAAACCGTTAATCTTGGCATAATCCTTAGTTTTGTACCAGCAAACACATTTGCAGCTACTTTTCTTGCAGACAAAAGCCTTATATTCAAGATCAGACCATTTGATTAGCCTGGATTCAATCTAAGCACTTGACCACTCCCTTTTATTTTCTGCTTGATTTGCTATACCTTCCTTTTCTCATTTCTTTCAATATTCACTTTTGCCATCTTAGCTTTTCCACAGTTTTGTTACATTTTTTGCGATCTCGTTTAACTGCATGCAACATTGATGTCTCTTGTATCTTCAAGGCCATGTGTACCTTGCCCTTTCTTAGTATATGAATATGGTCTACTTTATGTTTCCCTAGTCTTCATATTCTATTTTCAAAAAATTTGAAATCTTCTTAAAGTTTTCTAGAGCAGTAATTTATGAATTCTCTTACAACATTAAGTCCCCCCCAAAACTCAATATTGCTGTGAATGAAACAAATACCAAAGGGAGGAAAAATAATCTAAGTAACAGAAGAATCATGTTATATGCTATGCTGTTTTATTGAGGCTACACATTACTTTAAATGTTTCTTTCTTTTTACCTGATTATATATACATTATTCATTTTCCTTACATGCTTAAAACTTGTCATGGTTTAAGCCCAGCCAGCAACCCAGAACCACACAGCCGCTTGCTCACTCTCCTCCCTTGCTCCCCTCACTCCTGGATGGATGGGGAGGAGAATCAAAAGAATGTAACTCCCATAGCTTGAGATAAGAACAGTCCAGCAACGAAGGTATAACACAAAACCACTGGTGCTACCACCAATAATGATAATAATAATAAAGTAAATAACAAGGGAAGAGAATACAATCGCTCATCACCTGCTGACCGATACCCAGCACAACCAAGCAGTGATCTCACCCTTCCGGGTAACTGCTCCCCAGTTTACATAGTGGGCATGATGTGCTGTGGTATGGAATACTTCTTTGGCTAGTTTGGGTCAGGTGTCCTGTCTTGGCTTCCTACCAGCTTCCCCTCCTCTCTGGCAGAGCATGAGACTCAGAAAGTCCTTGGTCGGGCTAAACATTACTGAGCAGCAACAGAAAACATCAGTGTTATCAGCACTGTTCCCAGGCTGAAAGTCAAAAACACAGCACTGCACCAGCTACTAAGACTGAGAAAAATGACTGCTACTGCTGAACCCAGGACAAAACTAAACCACGCTTTCTTCAGAGCAAAAGACAGAAATAATAGTTTCCAAAAATATTTGGAAAGAACATCATTCTGAAAGACATAGAAATTATTATTCACAATCTGCGATTTCATAGGCTCACTGTAACATGCTACAAAGAGCATTCAAAGATACAAAATTAGACTATTTAATGTGTCCTGAAGATATGGCAAGCAGTATATTTGAATGCTAACATAGAGATCTAAGATATTACTTAATCTAATTTCTTAAAGTTAGCATATATTTGTATGTGAATGAGTAAATAAATTTATGGGAACTAAAAAAAAACTTAATACTGAAAATTCCAAAAGAAAGGGACTGAATGAAGGAAGAAGGATTAGATACCCATATATTTTTACTCCATCAATAGTTATTAAAATCATGGGATTTTGCTTTGAGAAACTCCCCAAAAGATTCAGCTTAGGACTTATTTTTTTTGGGGGGTATGACTCTAAGAGGGACTGAAAACTAAAGCAAAAAGTTGTAATTTTCCTGTGTATTCTTTCTTGAAGAGCAGTCTTGCATCTGACTGAGCAAGGAAAATTACTGGCAATTTTTTGACTGAACCAAGTGTCTAACCCAAATGTTATTGCATAATAAGACAATAATATGTCTGTCCTTCATGCTCCTTCTGTATCTGAGGGGCAAAACTGGCATCACACTGTATCATATAGACATCGATCCTTATAAAGGTCTTCTCATAAACAGAGTGCCGGAGGCATTAACCATGGAGTCCATAGGGAGGACAGGTATATCTCAGAAACTGGAATATCCTCTCAAAATATGAAAGACTTGAAAAAAGAAAAAATATCAGCAGCCACTGAATACTCACTCAGAAAGATATATTCCTACTGGACATAACGTCAATTTTTTTTTATTACTTTGAATAGTGGATAGTATGGTTTACTTCAAAACTTTGGACAAATAATATAATAAAATTGCACATAATAAAAATTACATAATATTTCTGTGATGAAAGGTCCATGTCACATATTACAAAAAAAAATGCAATCTTTCTTTAATGTGAAAAATTACACATTTCAGCAGGAAAAGTCTTTTTTCAAAATACACCATCTCACATTCCCATCATTCAGAGTACACGTGAGCATGGCTTTTGTACTACTGGTGATGGAAGATAGAAAACCTACGAGATTTCCCAACTACAGTCTTATCTGGTCTTTGAAACATGTTTCAGGTGTATTTAGAAAACTGCTAGCATCTGAGACTATTAATAATTTGGATACATACATTTATAGGCTTCTATTTTCTTGACCAGTGTAAAAATTAATGTCTGTTGAGATGAGAACAGGTTGCAATAAAAAACTTCATCTTAAGTAGGTAAATGACAGACTGCAATGTGTGTGTTACGATGAATTCTTGACTTTTAAGACAAAGTCCTGTGAATTTAAGGCTGCTCCAAGGTATAAGTTATTTCACTAACAAGCAGGACAAAGACACACAGTTATCAAAGACAAATATTTGTATGAAGCCAACAATATTATGCATAAACACCAATTTCATAGCTTTGTGTACATTAGATGTATTTTGTGGTGAAGGGCATAGCTAAAACCAATAAAAGCAATAGTTTCATGAAGTAAATGATCCCCTTTCTCTCATATTTTAGGAATAGAGATACAATTTTGGTTCAACCTGTATTTGGTACTGGCAGAAACACATTTCTCACCCCATTAATGTTCTTTAGATTCTGTTTCTCTCCCCCGAAATTTCTTAATGATTAAAAAATGAAGTAAAAGGGGATTAGATGCAAATGACACATACCTGACATTATAAAGAAACATTTCAGTTTATTGAGTTTGTAATTCTGGGTAAATATCGTAACTCACCAGGTTTCGGAGACACTCTGTGGTCCACTACATGTTTGTTTATATGGAGTGAAACAGCTACAAATGAAGAGCACTTGAAAAGAACCATTCCAAAAGAGTTTTATGAAACTTAGTCAAAATCAACATAGTTCTAGTAAAATACTTTCTGTTTTTAATTTTGCTTAAGTCATCACTTTGCTGGAAGAGATTGGTGAGGAGAGATATTACGTTTCATTTGGGTTTGGCTGACATTCTAACTTCATTCTGAATAAAACAGTAAGAAATTACCAACCAGTTCTAGTTTTCTCCCTTTCCGTGTCCGGTTTAGATATTTGGACACGCACCTTCACAAAATATGGGTTTTGTTGTCATATTTCCAAAGGAGGAAAAAATATTGTGGAGTAATACAATATTTGTTATGATCCTACCAGCAATGGAAGTTGTATAAAAACATTGTGCTTTAGAGGCTTGAAGAATAAATGGATAGGCTTTACTAAGTACATTTATTCATTACAGTTCCTGCTATTTGCATGATATCCCTGGCCAATTTACATCCCCTTGTAATTTCTCAGCTATTAAGACATCCCTGAAGCTCTGATCATAACAATTTTAATACAGTCAATTGTTTTTGGCCCTGCAATTTTGCTCAGAAACTGAAGTAGAAATCTACAACAACGTCTGAAGTTTTCCAGAACAGCAATAAAATTGGAAATACAAACATGCTCTTGAAGAAGAAAAGAATATTCTATTATAATATGCTGTCATGGGCTCAGCAGCAGCAGTCATTTTTCTCCCTCTTAGTAGCTGGTGCAGCACCGTGTTTTTGACTTTTGGCCTGGGAACAGTGCTGATTACACCGATGTTTTTAGTTGCTGCAGTAATATTTAGTCTGACCAAGAACTTTCTGAGTCTCATGCTCTGCCAGGGAGATGGGGAAGCTGGGAGGAAGCAGAGACAGGACACCTGACCCAAACTGACCAAAGAAGTATTCCATACCACAGCACGTCATGCCCAGGATATAAAAACTGCAGGCAGGAACCTGGAAGAGTTAGTTCAAGGCTCGGTTGTTGGGTAGTGAGTGGTTGCATTCTCTTCCCTTGTATTTCCCTTATCATTATTATTATTGGTGATAGCAGTAGTGATTTGTGTTATACCTTAGTTAATAGACTGTTCTTATCTCAAGCTGTGGGAGTTACATTCTTCCGATTCTCCTCCCCATCCCTTCTGGGAGTGGGGGGAAGGAGTGGGGAGTGAGTGAGCAAACTGGGTGAGTTATAGCTGGGTTTAAACCATGACACATACAATACTTAATATTGTAGGATTGCTGCCTTTACAATCATAGTCACTTATCTTTGGAAGAGAGTGAAAATGAGGAGAAAGCATAAAGTCAAATGAAACCAATCCAAGTGTCTTTACTGATACATGAATTTCTGTATCAGGAATAGCTAGGAGCTAACAAGGTACACTGAAAAGATGGTCCAATACTTATATGTAAGTTGAGAAGGTCAGAAAGCAGAAGTGGGTGAAAAAACAAAATCCTTCCTCTCATTTTTATAGTAATGTGGGAAATCTGTGTGAAGAGGTGTCTATTTTGAGATCAAAAGGGAAAGTCAAATGTCATAACTCATGTGGCAGTGAGATGTTTCCTTTGATAGAGTACTGTTTAAAACAAACGAAATGTGATAAGAAAGTATAACTGGAAAAGGACGTGGGGAGCTATAGAAATTTATTCAAGGAAGAATATAATTAAATGCACGTATTAAGCAAGTAAATTTTTCTGGTTATTTTTCTGCCAATTCTGTTGACTCTCCTGAAAAATCCTTAAGCAGCAATTACTGAATGTATGGCATTTTCAAAAACATTTTTTTTGAAACACAGCACTACAGAGCTGTATAATAGGCAAAACTGCATTGGTGGTTTACCTACTAAAAGGTCAGCACTTCTTTTTCAAGCATCTAATCTATGTTATGTCATTTTCGATTGATGGTGTGGACTGATTGCTTAAAGATACCCAGTTCTTCAGCAGTTTTACTAGTGTGCAGTGCAGAAGGTCAAAGTAACTGGGAATTTGCCCAGTCTAAAGGGACAACTTGTGGAAGTGTTCAAAGCCATGTTGGGTGGGGTTTTGAGCAACCTGGCCTAGTGAGAGGTGTCCCTGCCCATGGTAGGGAGATGGAACTAGGTGATCTTCAAGGTCCCTTCCGGGCCAAACCATTCTGTGATTCTATGAAATTATCTATACCACAATGCAGTAAGAATGAACAAGCTCAGAAGTTTTCAATTAATGTTTCTATTTGTTTATTCTATATATCAGAGATGGCATAAAGGAAACTAAGGAGATGCTAACACAAGCAGATTACAAATGCAACAGAGAAAGCTGCTCTAATTGAATTGTATACAACAATTTCTGTTTATGTATTCGTTCATTAATTATCACAGATTAAGAGATTATACAAGTTATTTAAAGAACTGTTGACTCTATCAAACCAACTGCAGTAAACGTCTACCAAAAGGATTTACTTGTATGAAATATTAATTGGAATACGTTTTACAATAGAAATACAAGTCTATTTCAGCAAAAAAAAAGATATCTGGAAAGAATTAAAGACTGCCATTGAATTTACAAATAGATTCCCCTAGAATGATGATCCCTAAAATGCAATTTAACACAAAGATGGACTGGAGTAGGAGTAAGTCTGGATTGTCAATCTCTACTGCTTTGGATAAAATCACCAAGAAGGACTCCAATGTTGCACAAAAGATACTGATACTGGTTTAAGTGTGTTATTTGTGGGTACATTATCTGGTAGCATATGTCAACTGTAAACAAAAGAGAAATAAAAACAGGAAATTAAAAAAAAAAAAAAAAAGACTCTCCAGGGGCTAGCTGGGAAAATAAAAAAAAGGAATGGGGTTATTTCCACAGTGTGCACTTCAGGACATCCTCTCCAGTGCACAGGTGGTTCCCCAAATACCTTTTAACAATAACCATAATGTTTCATCAGGACCTGCTCAGTTGTCCTATAGGTTACTCATGCTTGTTACATGAGTATTACTGACTGAAGCATACTTTCGTCAGGTATAGATGTGGCTCATGATAACTGTCTACCAAGCTTTGCAAGAGTGTATTATTACATAATACTTTATGGTAATTTCAAAAACTATTGTTGGCAAGTATTGCCTACTAAATTCTGGCTTTCCCTAACACAAAGTTATAAACCAAGATCTATAAAGCAAAGGATGAAAAGTGGGGTTGAAAGGGCAATTTTTACATCAATGTCAGTTGTTCCCCACAAGAAACTCCCTGTATGATCCACACAGTGTCAGAGTTTGCCTGTGAGAGACCACAAAGGTAAGAGTGCTTTGGATTACAAATCTGAGAAACTGTGGAGAGAAAACAAGCAGGAAGAGCATGTACATATTATTTTAATGTCAGCAAACCATTATCTGAGACAAATTGAGAATACATGGGAAACAAAATCAGGCAGTAACTGGAAAACCTACACAGGCTACTATAGAAGTAGTCTGTGTATGTATTACAAACCTGATTTCACAAAAAAAAAAAAAAGCATAATGCATTTCCACTCTACTGCATGGCTCATCTCTGTAGAAAAATCACATTTCAGAGGACTTTCCTGCCCATTTTGTCTTTGCCCCTACTCATTCTTTCTTTCTATCGTAATTTAAAATTATTTCTTTACCATCTTTTCCCCTGCTTCAACTACTTGCTGTTGCAGCTCTTCCCCCTTTTCTTCCTGCTCATATCCTTTGAATTCTTCCATTTTCCTTATACTTAATGTGTGTCTCCACATTTTGATCCTAGTATCTTTGTCCTTGTGCTTTGATTCTTTCGTCTGAAATGCTAAAGTTTTGTTTGCTCTTTGCTGCTCTGAAATCCTGCCTTCTGTTCCTGCCTCCCTGTATGCTCTTTGGCCCCTCAACCATTTCTATCTTCATTCCGCTTGAGCAACACTGCCCTCCGCCGTCCCAGCCTTCTTTCCTTATAGCCTTTCCCTTCTTAAACAAACTCCTGAATCTGAGGATGTGATGACTCAAGTTTTGAAGTAAATTGTGGATGTTCATGTTAGAGGAGTAAAAGTAAAGTAAGTTTAAACTTTGATGAGGTGAAAAAGCAGGTACCATAGAAAGTTCGTGAATATTTCTGGAAGGACAAAATTATATTTTACTTTTTTTAAAAGCTCTTTTCTAGGAAGTACAGGAATACTGTAAGAAACTTTAGTTAAATTTTAAGAGGGAGGTATAATGTAGGTAAGTTTTCTTTTTTAATAAATAAGATTATGAAGGTTGAATGTTTTGAAAACATAGTGTACCCCAGTGTCCAACTCCCTGATCCTTTGATTATGTTATTAGGTGACAACAAAGAGCTAAAACTGGAGGAGTCCACGAAAAATTGTCTGCCTCTCAAGCAGTCAGCTTAGCTGGCCTGAAGTTATCACTCTGCAGTATGGAGTTGCCAAACAGTTGAAAATGCAGTTCTACAGGGACACATTACTCTACCTGAAGTGATTTATTAGTGTTCCTGGTATTTAGGCAAGTGCTGGGAAATGCCTTTATTATCCACACAGACCTTCATACTGTTCCCTTCTGCACTCAGAGCCACAGAAATAGGAGAAGTAGCACACTGCAGATGTGCTGCCACACAGCATTGCAAGTTTTTTCTCACTCTGTAACTCTCAAACCCTAGTAACCTACTATCCCACTGCAATTTCACCAGGCATAGAATGAACTTCTCTGTAGAATTTATGCGCAGCCTCCATTAAGTTCAGTCATCATTCTGCACCTTACACAGGAGGCACTTTTTTTCCTGTAGGTTTGTGAAAAAAGGTATGAGGCTGATTCTCATTCAGTTGCAAATATGAAACCAATAAAAATGGTCATGAAAATCCTGTAGGCTGCCATTGTTGAACTGAGAAGGAGGTGAAAAGTAGTCCCTTGTTGCCAGCTGTACAGCAAAGGAAACAGTTAAAATACTGTGAGGCAGAGAGTGTTCTGGTATTTCTCATTACAAAAGGTCACTGCTCTGCCACTTCATCACCATTTTTTGGAGAGAGCTGCAGAAGGTTGTATCAGGGAAAGAAAGTATTATACAGGAGACAAGAAATACTGCAAAGCATTAGAGGCAAAGAAAGCACTTAGTGACTTCAGAGGAGTTGCATGGATATAAACTGGGGCAGAGTTTGGCTCTGTTTCTATCTGCATATCACTTCACAGTATCCAGTGTACTAAGTGGTGGTCTTACTTACATGGCTGTAAATCCAGAGCATCTCTGCTGAAGACAACTGTCTTGAAACTGGTGGAGGAAATCCAGATTGATTCTGGCTTAAATGAAATCACACTCTGACCTTAGGCACTTGCTCTCTCTCAGGTAATATATTTTTTAGCCTTCCTGATGGTTAATCTTTCCTCACAAAATCCAGCTTCACTGATCTGGTGGGCTCACAGTGGTACACTCTGACATTATTTTATTTCTTTTGGACTCCACTTGAAAAGGACAAAGCCATTTTAGACATTTGCGTAGAATCAAGGTGTCATGCCTAAAAGAGGACAGATTTATCTTCTTTCTGCGCATTTTGTCAGGGAATTAGTCATCTTTTGCTGATACTGATCATGTATTTAAAACCTTTTTGACAGGCAGTTGTCTTTAAAAGGCTGACCAATTGCTCATACTTCTCTCTCAAAATGACCCCTTCCCCCGCCCCCAGTAACCTTCCTGGAATCCCATCTCATTCCAATAGGTGCTCTCTTTTTTGATCAAAATTACACTGCTTGTTGGTCAAGCAAGAAAATAAAGGCAGCAGATAACAGCACTGCAGGAATGTACTGCTGCTGTCAATAGTACTCTGAGACCTGAGCAGACAAAAAAGAAAATAAAATGTAACCTTTTACTCCTTAAATATAACTTTTGAATCTAAGTCTCAGATTGCTTAAATTCTGTCACTCTGAACAGAAATTATTGACCTATTTGCCAAAGATGGTAGCAAGTTAGATAGAGCAACAGCATCTCTTATTTTGGCAGGAGTAATAACAGGTAGATCCATCAAGTCACTCCAGAAAACAAGTCAGCAGCAAGGATGTCTCCACACCTGCTACTTCCTTTACTAGTGCTCCCAAATTGGTCTCACCAGCTTTCAATGCTGCCGCAGCTGCTGCTTCATGTGCTGAACGTTTTTACCTCTGTGGCAGCAAGAAGCCAGATGACGCTACTTGTGCAATTTATATTGCTTGTGACACATACAATAAATGACATGCCTTTTTTCCTCCCCATTACTTTCCTTGCTCTGAAGGACTACTTTGAATCTGTAGGGCCTGTTTCGTGTTTATTGTTATCAATCTGAATTGCAGTCTCTTCTAGACAGGTCAGTCAGAATCCTGTTGTATTAAGTGTCCCACATAAACAATGTGATCCCTTTCAGGGATTAAACATGATCCTTAGGGTTTGAGTTTTTTAATGTGACTTTCTTACATACAGATTCTTTCAGCTTTGTCTAGGTGTCAATCATCAACTTCACTGCTTAGCTGCATTCACTGAATGCCTTTAGTGAAAAAGCTGCCAGATTATATACTCTCTGGAAGAGCAGACTTCCTTTTTACCTCTGTTTTGAAGCGCCATGTGTATGGGGTGTTTTAGGCCATGTCAATTACCATTGCAAAACATAATTAGATGCTGCCATATAGTTAGCTGATGGATAGAGATCGTTATCCTATATCAATGACACCACAGCTCCTCTCCACTTCTCTGCTTTGCAGAAATGAGAGAAAGCTTTTTGGTGTAGTCCCTATCCCAGGTGCAAATATTTTTTGCTTCGTTATGATTATATGTTTTTCTGCACCATATAAATATATTTTTTCTTCACATACATGGTGTTTCTAATTCAATTGTGTTACACCCCAGTAAATCTGGAGTTTGCTCATTAAATCCAGTGAAATTAATCCTGAATCACCAAGAGAGCTCATTGAGTGGTCTGTCTTAAGTCTCCTTTTACCAGTACACTTTATTACTCATCACTTAAGAACACTTCCATTCCTCACTCTGTACACAAAATCCCTTCACAGATAACTAAAATCACTTTATGGCCATAGAGAGGGCAGATAGTTTCAAGGTGAGACATTGACTTTTCCAAAGACTAGTTAGGATCCTTCATATCTGGGAAATATTTTTATTTCTGAGTTAACAAGCCTGCAGCAGACCATTTCAGTGGCACAGACAAAATATTTCACTATGCATAGACATGTATAGTGGAAAGGCTTGAGGAAAGAGATGGTTGCAAACAACTATCTCCCTGTTTTCTTAGTGGGTAAAGAAAATGCACAGGGTATTATCTGCCTGAAGCATGTAAAAAATAAGCTAAAATTTAAAGGTTATTTACATAAAAAGTTTACAAGCTAAAATCATAACTTTTGTCAGCTATCAAATAGATAACTTTATATCAAAAAGAGTTAGATGATAGGATTGGCAACATGAGATATTCATGAAGTCAAATTCTTGTTCAAGATATGATTTTACTAGAAAAGTTAGCCCAATAGCATAGACTGCCACAGAAAATGCAAAATCTGAAGTGCTGAGATACACAGCACCACTGGGAATCTCACTAATCTTAGAATAAACAAGAATATTAAATGTTATGCTATGTATTTTGTTAAAAATTGTATTTGTATTACATCAGCTTGACCCTTGCAATATGAATCTTATCTATGCAAATGAAAATGGTTTCTCTTCTGTTCACTGTATTAACTTGCAGTATTCTTTCTTAGTACTTTTTATGTGTGAAATATTAAAACTCACATACTGAGGGCCAGAAAATTGAATCAGATAAGATTTATAATGTTTTTATGTTTCTCCAGTCCACACTATTAGAGCAATGAATTAAATGTCCTTGAGTCGGCTTAACTTTTTATACAACTAAGCTGTATCTTATATAGTTTTAGCAAACTTCTGATTGCTACAATCACTGGCAGCAAGATAGATACTTCCTTATAATCTTTTTTCAACAAAACACACATGAAGACTATTTCACAAGGTAGCAGCTGACATAAGCTGCAAACAGGCATCCTGCTTTTATTGCAACTATATTCTTGCAAAACTAAATTTATTGAAAATATATCAATTTTTAAATTCCTTTTCTCTATTCCCTTAGTATTCAGATTGCCTTAGACACTACCTCAGTATCTGATCCAAATCTGTGTATGCCTTCAAAGTAAAATTTAATTTTGCTTTAATTTGAAAGTTGTAAACAAGGAATGTAAATAGTTTTTCTCAAATATTGGAATGAGTACCCAGAAGCTGGTGAATCTCTATCCTTGGAGGTCCTTGGACCTGGGCTGAGTGGAGGAGTTGAACTGGATGACCTCCATGGCTCCTTCCAACATGATTCTCTGATTCTACTGATACACTTAATAAAGAAAATATCTTTCAGTCACTAATATTAGTATTTGTATGAATTAATACTGCTTCTTAATTGGATCTGAGACATAAACACCTATTTTGTATTCTTACTTGCTCTTCAACATCAGTTTGGCAAAATCTACATAGTCTCATGTCCCTCACGTATATACCAAAGGGCAATGCTAGTTCTTTGATAAATGTAATTGTGCAGATTTTTACATTTCCAGAAATTTTATATTTCCAGAACATAAAAAACTGGAAAGAAGTAAATAAATAAGTAAATAAATAAATAAAATATTTGAATATGAATAAGATTTTTAGACATTTTACTGTATATATCAGACTATAACTTCTGCTGATAGTGCAATGCTAGCTCAATCACTATAATTTTCACCTCTATTCAGCAGTCTTCTTAAAATCTGACTTTCTGTTACTGTATTCAGACTTTATATGCCTAAGAATGTAACTCTTAATTAAAGTTCTTCATAATTGAATCTTGAAGACTAAAAATATACGTTCATAATATTTTCCCATTTGACAACTTTCTTTTTGAAGAGTCTGTTAATGACACATTAGCTCAACTGGTCCCATACAGCTACACAACCAGAAACTTGTGGCCACAACAAATGTGCATTGTTGGTCCGGGTTTCCAGACTCTAGTCCAGAAATCAGCCATTTATTTGAGATTTAATGTGTCCTGTGTTAAGTGCTGGATTTTGATCACTGCAACCAGTTTGCACAATATCAAAGCTCATGGATTAATTTATTAGCATCTTCCTGATGCTGACATTTCTTTGTCTCCTGCCCCTAAATAGCAATGTTATCAGCACTCACTTTCTCACAGCTAGATTGTCTGAAGCCTACATTGTGTTTATTATGCATGGTGTATACCTTGATAGCTCTCAAAGGAGAATCCTAATTTCAATATAAGCGTCCAGAGGCTGAAATAGAGCATGAAAACTGAACACCAGTAAGGGGAATTTTTATGATAAAAATGTTCATTTGCCCGCTTAAACAAACTTGATAATCTTTGCTTCATTGGAATCCCATTTTCATATTTGCCTATATATTTTTTTAATAACTGTTAAATTTGCCAAGAAGGATACAAAACTGATAAGTGTGAAAACAAATGTGGGAAGGAAAAGAATTGTTTTTAATTGGTAAAACTTCGATAGTTTGAACTGTGCTTGGTAGGGGCTGAAAATTTTAATTTTCCTGTAGTGATTAATTTTTAAAAGTATTACGTGATTTCACCCTGTTCCCTCTCCAGCATATAAACCAGTACATACTGACATAATTAACATGAGCTGACCTGTGTGTTTCTTTTAGCATCTCAGCATAGACTTGATTCTTTTTTCAAATTGTTTAACAAAAGAAAATAAACATATAAGCAGTGTTATTAGACAAAATGACTGTATCTAAGTTTCACTGTAATGAAAAGTCTATCAACAAATGGAAGAAAACATAAGACACAGTTCTGGAAGAGAAAAATGAAAAGAAACAATTTAAGCAAAAAACAAGTTTGAAAGGTATTAAATTATATAAAGTAGCAGATTGATCCTGACTTTTGATTCTCCCACTGAAAAAGAAGACTTCAGTAAGGTATGAGTATCATACTTGAATTTAGGCTGCTAAAGGCACAAAGTCATTGAGGTTTAGAAAGTATTGCAATTATCTGAGCTTCTGAAGAAGCCAACACATTTCCCCTTCTAGAGAAATTATTGGCATGAACAGCACGAAAGATTGAAGGAGAGCTGAGGGGAGAAGAAGTGAAGAAATGAGTAGGGAAAACATCTGTGGGAAAAAGCATCTGTGGAAAAATATTTTACATCTGTTGGAATATTTTTTGAAGTAGAGTTCAGGGGACTGTGTGCAGTTAAGAGGGGGTAGATAACAGTAAGGGAAAGATTTATACAAAGAACCGTGATAGATATTACAGTGGCAAAATCAAATTCTTACAAGTACAAAATGAAAGAACTCAATTGCCATTGCGGCTGTAGTTCCTTTTCCTTGAGGACATGCTTTATGATACAGGTTTTTAATACCTTATCGCACACTGCATTTTTTCTTCACAGGATCCCTACCCTATTGAATGAACAGAATGGATGGTGATCAATTAAAAAAGAACAGCTATTCAATGTTTTGTTTTACCCTCATTGTTCATTTTGTGGACTTAAGCCTTATCTACTGCACACTATTCAGAGGCTGCAATGAAGACAGAATTATTAATTTCCTCATGGGTTTTTCTCTGGCACTCTAGGCTGTGATGCTTCACGAGCATTAATTTATCTTCACAAAGTGCAGTGTGGTGTGAGGGGCTACTGTTATCCCCACATTGCAGATAGCAAGCTGAACCAGCAAGACAGTGGCACCTGCTTTGTTACAGTAGGCAGTTTAAGACTTAGCAACTGTTTTCTCAAATTACATGTAGCAGCACTTAGCATGTTCAAGACACTATATTTTCATAGACTTCATATATATATAAAAATAGCCAGAACAACTCAGAGCAACAAAAATCAGAAAAGGGAGAGCAGTGATTCGCTGCGTTACTATAACACAGAACTGGACCTCTGTTTCTATGTCATTTCCTGCCCTTCTAAATTTAAAAATGAAAGAAACAGAACACCTCTACATGATGCTGTTGTATTGTCCATTGGCAGGTCTAGGAGGTTTGCATGATCTTTGGCCACTTCTGCTCATGGCATGTTAGGAACAGTAGGTTACTGAAGAAACCAGCATTAGGGGAATGAATCAAACTGACCCTGCTTGTTACAGACCTCGTGTCTGCCCATCTTACTGCCTTAGCCATCCCAATAACAATGAAGTGACCACATAACCTCATGACTTTATTGAATTGTTTTTCCTCTGAATCAATTACTTCCTTCTTTGTGCTGGCCCTGACAGGAGAGTCCTGAAAACTGTAAAAGAGGTAAACAACAGCTCTCTGGTCAGCCTTGGTTCAGGCTTCCTTAGAGAAGCTGTCAGTCTTCACCGCAAAGTCCTGCTTCGTCCCTCGCCCTTAGGCAGGAAAATGAACAATTTGCTGTGATTATAAAATGTTTGAAGGTCTGGACTAAACTCATTAAGAACAGAATCTTCTTAGACATAGCAGCTTAAATGTTTGTATTTATTTGTGGGCTGTTTGCCAGTTTGCAAATCAGAGTCCTGGATTATAAAAATTAATGATCTTATTGAATTTCCTGTAACTTGGGACCGATCAACAGGGAAAATTTAATTTCAGTTATTTAAGCCGAAAAGATCCTTTTAGGAGAAAATTGTACAGCTCTAGCATTAGATAATGCTCCCCATTCTGATTATAATACACTTTCAAGAGCAAAAAGAGAAAAACAGAAACATTGCAGGCTTTAATCAAATGGAAGATACAGCAAACAAAAGAGAGGTGATAGTTCAGGACAATCTCCAAAAGACATTGTTTGGATGGTATCTGTCCTATAAACACACATTATTTTAAATCAAGAGAGTATTTTAGTATAACCTGTATGGTAATATATTTTTTTTGCAATCAGGTAGAAAAAAAGCTCAATAATGTAGTGGCAAAAGTGTGTCCTCTTTATCCTAATACCATGCTTACAGGAAAGGTTTCTCTACTCTCTCTCTGAACCAAGGAACATCAGCAGATCTGCACAAACACAGTTTTAGAAGAGGCCCCTAATGCCCAGGGTATATGAGTATTATATTACTTCATCTTCAGCTCTCCTCTTCCACCTCCCCTAGGCACAAAGGAAAAAAAGAAAGCAGTAAAATTCATATTCAGAAGTGGAGTTCTATCATAAAAGTCACAGGAAAAGTTGTGAAAACCACACATAAGAGCTGGAAAACTCAACTACAGAACTACTATTAATAACTGAAGAACATATCTAGTCTTAGACATAAAGAATACTTAGATCCTTATCTAAAAATGCAGATTATCCAAACCCTAATTTTTTAAGAGGAAGTACTTTTAAGCATATATTAGTTGGGATGAAGATTTTATACAAGAAGATAGGATAAGATAAAAATCTTGCATTTACTTTACTTGTAAAACAGCCATCCTGAGCCACATCTGCTCTTACGTAGTTGCAGATAGGTAACGTGAGCATAAGATTTTTTTCATTCTGTCTTCTCTGCATAACTGTTTTGAGTGTGAATATTACAAAACTGCAAACATGCATAAGGGCAAAGCATGGTGGTAAGGACCTTTTTTTTTTTTTTTTTTTTTTAAATACATATGAAACTACATGTTCTTGTCCAGATGCAAAAGAAAAAACCAAAACCAAACCACCAACCCAACAACCTAGCAATATCTTTGCTGATCATTTAATGACATGGAAGGATTAGAGTACATTAACTGGGTGTTTTCAAAACACATCAGCAATAAAATCAGGTTGATAATTTTATGCTGTGTTTCTCCAAAAATCATTAGTACTTGAATTCCACACTGCGCAAGATCATGCATCCATGTGCTTCTCACACTGCCCACCTTCTAGTCTGAATAGCAGCAGAGCTGAGTATCGGTTTATTTCTGATCACACCACAAAACTGTGTAACAGAGGAATGGCCGAAGTGTATCCCATTTTGAAAACATATGGGTGCTATTTAGTATAATAGCCAGAATATGACACTGAGGAATACTTATAGTAGCTTTGGATGAGTGCTTTCAGGTGAATTCATCCTGCACTTGTGGTTCCACTGTCTTCCTTATATAAATGAGTGAGATAAGAAGAGTTTAAAAAAAACTTTTTTTTTTTAAATCTTGCAAGTACATTGCAATACTGAGAAGGCAATGCAATAGTCATCTCAGATGTAAACAGAAGAGATTTCTGAAAGTGAAGCTAGCAGTAAGAATGTAGAGGTTCAGTGCGGGACTCTGCTCTGCTCATGCTTGTGAACACCCCGAAAGGAGACTTTCACTTGAGCTTGGGGTTAAAAGCAACTGAGTGTTATGGTTTAACCGCAGAAGGCAACTAAGTATCATGGAGCCAGTTGCTCACTCCTCCTTTCCCTCTGAGCGATGGGGAGGAGGATCAGAAAAAGGCAAAACTTGTGGTCTAAGAACAGTTTAATAATTGAAATAAAGTAAAATAATAATAATAACAACAATAAAAATTCTATTTCTTTCTCTTGCAATGTTAGCTCTCTTTCACTTATGGCAGTTCTACAAGTTTTCACCTTCAAAATGTAATTTTTTTGATGATCATTATGTTTTTTCCCCCATTTTGTAGAATCTTGACTCAGTCCTAATAGTCTCTTTAAACAGTTTATTATACTGAAAGTCCTCCATAAAAGGGGTATTTTTTCTTTTATTAAGATACAGTTCTAGACATTTTTTTACACTGTTGGCCTGAGGAAACTTCAACATTCCTCTACATTTGATCACTCTAATTTCAGTTGGCTTGATAAAAGAAAAAGCAGAGTAGAGGTTTTTTTTGACAAAGCGTGCTTTGGTGAGTAAGAACCAAATCAGTTACTGGCCATTTTCTGTTTATCTTTCCATTGACTTTATCTTTACCCAATGGTTTCCTGCTATTTGCATAATCTAGAGGTCTGAATTTGCTACAGAATTTCTTGGTTTAGTAATTATTTGGTGGTGGATCTTCTTGCATTACAGACAAGTCTTCAGAATACCCTGTTGGAACGCATAAGCAGCTGACTGTTCAGTATGTTAGGTTTTAGTATGCTATTTTTTGCATATTGGACTGCTACTCTAGGCACTTTTTAGTGATACTTAAAAAGTGGTACAGTTCTTAGCAGTTTGACACCTAGGTCCCTTTGTGCATTCAGTTCTTACCCATTAAAATCATATATTGCTTGAATGCATGAAGTGTGCCTACTAAAATCAATTCAGCTGGGTTTCTGATCACTCTTCTACCACTACAGGACAACTATAGACTTACAAGGCAAAACTGTCGACTGATGACAGTTAGCTCTGTGGGGTATCTGTCACTCAGAACTCCTTTCCTCAAAGGTTTCTTCATTGCATCCATTGTCTTTACTCCATGTTGCATGTCCTAGCATCTAGGACAAATTCAGTGCAGCTTCACAGATCTGTCATAATACAAATAATAAGACTATGTTGCACACTAAACAAATAAAGGGGATACTTCAGACAAGTAGGTTTTCTGTCTTAAGCGACCACTTTTAAATATTCCCAAGGGTTGCCATACAACTTTATTTGACATTTGGTTAAAGACCAGATCTACTATATTGCCAATTTTTCCTCATCCCTAGAGTTGTTATTGAAATTATGCTTGCCTGTATAATTTCCTGGCTTATAAATAATCTTACAGACTTAAAATAAATAAGTTTATTGTGGCTATTTTGCTATATAATTGAGTGCTACAGAGAGGCAAGCCAAGAATATTCCCCAATTCTACAGTATCAGATGCTCTAAATTCAATTTTCCCTGTTGACTCAAGTCTGCTGACCAAGGTGAACAGGACTAAGGATATTCTTTTCCAGTTGCTCATTTAGCCGTGTTCACACCCTAGAGGAATGCAGTAGTGCTCCTACCAGTAAGTATTCTGAATCCTCATGACAGAAATTTTGCAATCTTTTGACTTCTCCAACTTTCCTGTGCATCCGTATTCATACACAGTCTGGTCAAATTACGATTAACTTTTGTCTGCCCTACAGTGTTTTCCAAAACTTTAACACAGTTTTGAACAGAAAAGCATGTATCTTATTTTTAAGATAAAACTCATCACATTCTTTTACAACTCTTCCTCACTAACAATCGGATACCAAGTTGTTCTTTTCTTTGTGACTTAAAGTTGCAAATGCTTTGCAAACACACACTTTTCTTTGTGCTATATCAACATACCATTTCTAATAGAAAATGCTGACAATCCTGTCAATCTTAAACATTCTACCTGTCTGCAGTACAACATTATACTTTATCCCTCAGCAGTAGTTGAGATAATACACCAAAACACTCCACATTAACCTGTGTTGCATCAGTACTTTACCACTGAATCAATGTGACACAAGTAGCAATGGACATGTACTGATGTACAACTAGAGAAAAAATATTGGAATCATACTAAATGCTTAAAGCAGTGATGCAGTTGTACTTCAGTTTTTTGAGAAGTTTTTCTGACTTTTTAAAATGGGATTGCTAAAACACTCTTTTTGTAAAGAATTGTCTCAGTACCCTGAAACTTGTACTGGATTTTATTTCATTTAATTTAATAATAATATGTTAGTCTTTCTTAACTGTTTCTTCCATTTTTCTGCCTTGAAAAGTCTAGTTTTTCTTTTTACTCACAAAAAGAATAAATTTAGCAGCAAGCAAGACCTAAGGAGGTCTATTCTAAACCTCTGTAAACACCTACAAAGGTGCTGTGCAGAAGGGTTTAAGCTGCCAAACTAAAGCAGACAGAGCAAAAAATTTAGCTTAGAAATCTTCTTGCTACTTAGTGCAGTAACTATCATTAACGTCAGCAGAAGCTCAGATCTGTATGTTACACATACATCATGTTACTGGCTGCTGTCACCAAAATCTACATGAGATTTGGTTTTGACCAGAAATTTCATCCTGAGTTGAAGAAATCTTTTTGCAATTAATATTTTTTAAAGCCCATTTATCAACTCAAATACTCAAGCAAATCTTCCATATCAATAAATTAAACATCAGAATAAAACATGTCATAATGGATTCCTAAAACAGATGTTTCTTTGTGAGCATCTTTAAAGCACAGGAGGATCAAATCAACTCATTCAGTCATTTATGCTATGGCTCAGCTCTATATTTCTTTCCAGAAAGATAGTTTATGGTTTGAGAAACGTTTTCCTTCACACAATGAACAAAGGACACAAGAAGCATAATACATCTCTCGTTGAAAAATAGCATTTCTACTAATGAGATAACTGGTGTCATCTTTGACTGATCTGTATTTCTCTAGTGCAAAAATATTTAGTCCTTCAAAAGGAAGGAAGGGGCAGGTTTGCTGACAGAATTTATCTTTCCTGTTGTTAGTTTTTGCTACACCTTTTTCTGCTGAGTTCCCAGCTGTTGTGAGTGTCTATAGCTGATGCCAAGAGAGAATAGCACATGAGCTGTTCCAAAGTCAACAGGATATCTTAAAGTGCCAGAAAAAGGGAAAAAGTACATATAGTAAGTGTATGGTTCTGTACTTCCCTCGATGGCCACGTGATGCTGCACAGATAAGCCAAGAGATTTGGAAGACCTGATAAAGGTTGGTTGAATTGGAGGAGCTTTCCAAAGTCAGCATGGAAAGATTGCAAGTCAAAGTTAATTCATGCGTAACAAAACTACTGGCAGGTAGACGGATCTTTAAAGTAAAGTAACTTCTCAAATTCTTGACTCCATTCTGATACTATTTTCTTTCCTATGAACTTCTTTATTTTTGTAGTTATTGCCATGGTTCTGTAAAGCCTTTACTAGAGACATTTTAGGAATGAGCATGTCCAGACAAAAAGGGCAGAAAAAGAATTAATGAAAAAAAAACACCCAAATTTTGTTCACTTATTACGCATTAGTGTTATGAGTAATGTAACTGCAGCTTTGTTTCAAAATAAAGCAAAATACAAAATATTAATGAGTGTAACTGGCAACAGATGAGGTCATGATCTGTCCAACTAGTAAAATTTCTGTCAAGTTAATAAAATTATACATTTATCATTATTTTTAACATTTTTGTATTTTGTCGTCCTTCTTGATTGCATTATTTTCCAGTGAATAAAGCTAATTGTGGTCTTATCTTGTTTACATTTATTCCTTTTCCTTGTTGCATGTCAAACTGATGTGTAGAATCAGATAAAAACTGTAGTTAGATGATATCATGATAAGAATTCAAGAGCATTTATATGTTCTTGTAAAAATTAAGACCATGTAATTTATGCCACTTCTTTTGATTTCTTTCATGTGTATTTCAGCTGCAGAACATTATTGATGCCTGCTTTTGGCCTACCAAAAGAGAAAGTCCTAAAATGTGTATTTTCCTGCAAATGTAAAGGGAGCATCGCTTTTCATATACATAGCATATGTTGTCCTGCAGTCGTCATAAGTCATATGTATATAGTCTTGAAGTCTAAGGTACCGGCAACTCACTCCCATGGTTCTATAGCAATAATTTCCTGCCATACTTTTGAAGCATATCTGGTCAGCTTGATGCCATTCAATTTGTGATGAATTTCTGATATCAGTAAATGCTCATCTCATTTTCTTCTTTTGACATATGTATTATTTTTCTCTTAGGAAGATGTTTCTTAGATTTAAATGTCTGAGTTACATGGAACACAGATATAAAGCAGGAAAATTTGGGAGAATGTGTCTTGGGATGTGCAAGGAGCAGCAAAATAAACTCATACATTTTTGTGTGTTCATTATTTACAAGTTTTTGAATTTTTTTATTATTATTATTTTTTGTGCATTTAAGAATAGTTTGGAATTTATCTGAGCTTCTTCCACCATTAGTGTATTAGGAAGAAAATCAAATGCTAGGAAATATTAGGAGAATATAGAAATCATAACTAAACCGGTATCTATTCCATTGTGGAAATGTGGGCAGCATAAAATCTCATTTCCATTCTCCATTTCCTCACCCCTGAGAAGGTAAAGTAGAAAAATTTAAAAAAAAAAAAAAGTCAGAAAGAATCTCTGGAGATCATCTGATTCAAATACTCCGTTTCAAAGCAGAACCAACTTCAATGTTCAAAGCTTTGTCCAGCCAAGTTTTACAAATATCCAAGGATGGAGTCGCACAACTTCTCTCCAGTGCCCAAACACCCTCACTGTGACTTTTTTGCTACTGTATATAGACAGAATTTTTTGTTGCAACAGTAACTATTGTTTCTGCCCTTTCACAGAGCATATTGGAAATAAATCTACTCTATGAACCACCTTTAGATACTGAAAGACTGCTGTTAGATCCTTCCTTGGTCTTCACTTCTTGGTCTAGTTCACTCAGTTTGTCTTCAGATGTCCAGACTGTGGCTCTTCACTGGACTAGATGGCCTAAATTAGTGGCTTTTCACTGGGCTCTTTCCAGTTTGCATATTTCTGTTTTGTACTAGAGGCTCCAAACTGGACACAATATTCCAGATGAAGGCTTCTAAAAAATGCCAAGTATAAGGGAATAATCGTTTTATCTCATTTGATTCCATTTTCTTGCTGATGCAGACAATTATGTGGTTAGCCTTTACCAGCATAGGGTCAAACCAGTGACTCATTTTCAATTTATTGTCCACCATGACCCTCAGGACTTTTTGTGAAGAAATACATTCTATTCAGTCATTTGCACCCCTGTATTACTCTAAGAGGATTTATTTAGTTCCAGGAGCTGGACTCTTTTGTATTTGCTCTTGTTGAATCTTGTAAGGTTCCTGCCAAGCCCATTCCTCCATCTTGTCAAGGACCATCTGGATGGCAGCCCTTCCTTTCAGAGAATCAATGGCTCCCCTAGGTGTGGTGTATCTGCAGACATGCTGAATTCCCTCTCATGAGCCAGATCATTACTAAATGTGTTAAACTTTAGTGGGCTGGTACCAGCCTCCAAGGAACACCACTCATAACCAGCTCTCTGTACACTGTTTTCTGAGTCAAATAATGCAGGAAGTGTTTTAGTTACCTATCAGATCTGTGGTACTACAGCTGACTACACCAAAATCCTTGTCAAAAGAGTAGTTGTCTAAAAGTATAGGACTTTCTATGACATGCAGGGAGAAGAGTATTTTGAGGTTCTGTAAAACTTAATACGTTTAAAAGGGGCTGTGGTGATACGCACGATTCATTATGTGAAGTTTCCCAGAGGTGGGGGAAAGACAGGGATCAAGCAGATTGAGGAGGAACAAGCAAGGGAAAGGGAGATAAAAGGGTCAGCCACATATGAATGGGATGCTGGTCACTATGCTTTTCTGTTCAAACCCTGTACTTCATCACTGCAGTCTGTCCTATGTTCTCATTAAATCCTGTTTCTAACTGTATTTTGTCTGATTGTACTCCCTATTCTGAGTGAGCACCTACAGTATGCTAACAAACTTCTAGCTGGATGGGAAGGAAAATAAGTGGCCTGACTATTAACAACTGAAGCTGCAGCATGAACCTCAGGGGCTTGTAGATCCGAGCGCCAGAAACTAGGGCAGATAAGGGATCTAGAGCCACCCACTGGATAAACTGGGTATCTCAAATCGGTGACTCAGGAGATCCAAAATGTCTAAGTCTGGGTGAAACAATCTCATGGCTGAGTACCGGCATTTAGAATAGGACTACAAACTTTAGGGGCTCATAGATCTCAGAGCCACGATCCAGGGGAGATCAGGAGACATGTGGGGGTCAGAATACCTGCAGTGTTTAAGACCATCTACTGAAGTAATACGTAGTGTATATATATATTCCACTACTAACTTTAATGTTAATCAGTCAGAGTGGAGGAGCAGAATGAGGCCTTCCATGGTGTTTGTGTTTGCATGAGTTCTGTGTGCTGATAAAGGTACTGTTTACAGCCAGTGTTATTCTGTATGGCTGCTGTGTGCACAATATTTTGTGTGTGCCTATGTATATGTACACAGTTTTTTCCAGTTACTTGGAACCCTTCTGAATTTCCATGATCTTTCAAAAGTATTAGAGTGGCCTCACAATGACACCAGCCAGCCTTATCAGCCCATGCAGGTGCATGCTGTTTGATCCCATCAACTTGTATACATGCAACTGTAAGCCCCTGACTCATTCCTCTCTATTGCAACTAGCATGTCTTCCTCAAACTCTGCAACTAGATGCAGAGACTTGGGAGGCCTGAAAGGAGACTTTTCCAGTGGAGACCAAGATAGAGAAGGCACTAAGTATTTCTGACTTTTCTTTGGCACCAAGTCACTTAATCCATTCAAGTGAAGGTCTATGTTTTATTTGATCTTTCTGCTGATGCACTGAAGGTATAGAAGTGCTTCTAGTTACCCTTCACAACCCACACCTCAGTTTTAACTCCAGCTGTGTGATGGTTTTTTCTAATTCTACCAACTGGTATCCAATTTCTAGGGCTATGAAATGTTCAGAGAAAAGTAATAAAAATGGTCAAAACTAATTATTACTTGCAAAGAATATTTATATAGGATGTAACTTTTCAGGATGGCATAGAAGTAACCTAGCCAGAAATACAGCAGAGAGTAAACCTACAGAAATCCTTTGCCAAGTGTTATGGTTCAAGGGGAGAACTGGACTAGTATTTCAAAGACTGGTATTTTGAAGATTGCTAAACACTCCAATCACTGTAGGATCAGGGATTTCTGTATGCTAAGAACAGTCAGAGAAACCACCATGCATGTTTAATCTCTTCTTATTTATTCCCTGCTTTTTCTTAGGATGACTGCTGGGATACTGGGCTGGACAGATCCTGGATCTGAATAAGTATGTACTTTCTTATGTTTAAGCACTCTATAATCCATCCCCAAAATTTCTTTTGATTATTATGCTGACCAACAAGAAGCAACAATGAGCATCTTCAGAGCATTGATGCAAAAAATAAGTTTCCTCATTCAACAATTAATTTTCACTGTTCTGATTTATGAACAGAATTCTACTCATCCTCTTTTAACCATTTTGACTGTATAGCACAGAACACAAAAGATGAATGAAGGAAAAATACAGAATCTGATTCTGAATATGGGCAAAAATCAGACTGTTTCAAGTAAAAATATGCAAATACTGGATAATGTTTTCAGATTTTCTCTGCTTCAGATTTTTCAGATTCAGAAAATAGTATTCCTGAGAATAAAGATGTACCAAAAAGATACTAAATTTATAATGACTGTTTATACAAGAATCTGATTACTTACCAGACTATTCGTCAAATGCCTTTTTAAAAACTCTATCCTACTCTTTATGTATACGCTTCATTTGGTATTCTTTTCTATTTAACTTCATGAAATATCAGTTAAATAGTTGGTTAATAAAGATGATCTGATAAAATAAAACCAATGTTAACATAACATAAAGCTTTTCAATGTTCAGCAGTTTCTGAATAAAAATGCTAAATAATTCATGAAGTATTCAAACTAATGTTTGCAAATATATTAGTAATAAGCTCTGATGTAATGCACTCTCTTATATCCGATTAAGCCAATCTAGAATTCTTTGCAGTGATCTCAGTTTACCATTGGATTACAAGAGCTTTTGGACAGTGAATCCTTGAATCTGTTACTTACTAACACTAATTTATCTTTTTGACTATTAAAATAGAGGAGATGAAATAAGAGAAGAATGTGTCTCTTATCAGTTTTGAATGACATAAGCACCTCTCTTTACATATGAGGTTAAGCTGTTGAATTCTAAAGGATTTGTAGGTGAACTTTCTTCAAGCAGTAGATAAAGAAAATTAAAGTAATCTACGTGTAAATGAGAAAATATTCTGAGAACATAAGGAGATAAAATTGATCCAATATACAGCCTGTACTGAAATGAGATCATGGGAAGTACTTACAGTTTACATTATTTTTTCCCTATACTTAGCCTCAGTTCAGGAAATAATTCTTTGTTTCTTGCAGTTTCTTTCTCTTATTATGAACAGCCACATCTTCCAGTTTTTCAGAAAACTGTATCTACACTTCTAAGGCTTCTACATGAGCAAGAAAGCAAAAAACATTCGAAACTGTAACATTTTCATTTGTCTGAGAATTGAAAAGGTGTCCTGGGAAATACAATTGAAAACACCATTTCCTAGTTTTGATGTGAATTCGTGTGCTAAATTGCATGAATTCTCACATGGTCTTGGGTTTCATAGTTAGGCTGTGCTCTGCTTATTTGCAAGCCTGAATACTTAAAATAGATTGAGGGGCATACGTTTGTAGGCAACAGTGTAAAGGTTTGTAATAACAAAAGCCTGAGTACATACCTATATTTTATGTCAAAACAGCACAGATCAGGGCAGGCTGATATAGGCATTTCAAATATTCTTTCATTGTGCCAATTGCTGATGCTTTCTGATTCACTCCAAAGAGAAAAAGAGCAATGGCACACTATCCCAAATTCACAAACCTTGGTTGTATCATGTCTTAGCAGTCATAGTAATAAATTTGTAGAAAATGTCACAAATGCTGTCTTACAAGGAATCTAAGGAATTTATGAGCATTTATTATACCTCGAATGAGAATTAAATGACACTTGCTGTAATCTGATATACCTCAGAAAAACACAGTGCTTAGTGAGTATCTCCGTGAGCCAGAGATAAAAGTTATCATTAGATGCACACTATATCAACCTTCAGTTAAAAGAATGGGCTTTCCCAGAAGCAGAGATTATTTTTCCTTCACCCGTTTAAAAAAATCCTTATCATGGTTCAGCATACATCAAAATAACCAGGGTATCTCTTACATAAAGTGGAGAGTGTATTAAAGAGCTAGCAGGCTGCAAAATTCTAGTTTTCAGTCTGACAAAGGCTATTTAAAGTCTGTTTGTCTAGTTTTCAAACAACAACAACAAAACATTTCTGTCTCAATACAGTTTCCAAGTGCTCTAAGCCTGTATCTTTATGTTCACATGAATTTGAAACAGAAGGTGCAGAGAGTGAGCTCATTATTCAATAAATAAAATAAAATAAAAAATTGCCTGTACCGGATCAGTCTTGCACTAAGCACAATGCTATAGAATTTAATTTACCTTAGATCAATAGCTCATTTGAAATTTCTCAAAGGCTGCAGCTCTTTGGGCTCTGCATTTTATTGTGGACCTGTTTCTAAATTAATTATGCGGGGCATTTGGCCACAATCCTAAAGTGAGATCTCTTAGATTAACACCAGGATCTGGGTGTAGTGTCATTGCTGTTAAGTTTCTTGTTTTATGAGCAAGCTAATATGATTCTGATTTATTTTTATCTTATAGGAAACTTACTAAAACAGATATGGTAAATGTGTAAGAAAAGCCTGCTGTGGCAGTTCTAGCTTATTTGGTTAGCATCTATGAATAAACAAACAGCTGAACTGGTGCCACCTTTTATAGCTATTCTTTTTCTCAGCTGGATGCTAATAGATTATCTTTTCTCTCAGCTTTTCCTCTTTATGTGCTATAGACCTGAAACAAGAGGTCATTATTTCATGACTTTTTTCCAGGCTGAATGCAGAATACTATAATTGCACAGTCCAATGTGCACATTTTAAGGCTTTTATTTTAGGTATTTTCAGAGAAAAGAGGTTTGACTATGATATGTAATTAGTGTAATATTATAAATAAAATGCAGAGCCATTACTGACAAATGAACCAATATAGGTGATGCTGACTTTAAAAAGAGATCGAATATTCCTTTACTAAAAAGTAACTGCTGTTCATTGTTCCAGTGGCATGCACTCTAATCTGAGTTTAACAACTGAGGCTTCAGTAGACACTAAGACTTCTACTTACCTTTTCTACTTACTTTTCACATTTATCAATAATACATGAATTTCATCTTAACAATTGTAATTTGTCAGGAATTCTTGTACAGAGCAGAGATTGGAACAAAATAAACAAGACTGAGAGAGCATGCGAGCCTTAAGGGCATTACATACGTTGATTAATTTTATGTTTTTAAATCTAATTATTTGTGTTAAGGTGTCTTACTCATCAATAAACTAGAAATCGTAATTATCACACAAGGCAATAAATACATTATTATAAATGTTGAATAAGGAAATCTCCTTTTAAATTAAAAGGGAACAAATTGTGGAGTATGAAACCAGAATTAATATAATCTTTGACCTCAAACTGGAAGTGTAAGTAGGGCCAAGTAAAATTGAACCATTCATAGCAGATGTTCCCCTCCAAGCTCCGACAGGAGTCAGTGTTCAGCAGCATTTTACCCCAGTATAATTTCTGTTCAATCAACCAGCAGCATGTTTAGGGAGAACCTAGAAACAAGCTTTTTTTTTTTTTTTTTTTTTTTTTTTTGTCTTTTTTGCCCCCCCCCCCTCTCTTTTTTTTTTTTTTTTTGTCTTTTTGTGGTAGCAGGGACAATACTGCCTGGCAGAGAGATATGAAGAGATGAAGAGCAGCTTCAGGACAATAGACAAGGCTGTGTGGAGACCTCCTAGCAGCCTTCCAGTACCTGAAGGTACTCTTCATGAGCGACTGTAGTGAGAGGACAAGCGGTAACAGGTTCAAACTTAAACAGGGGAAGTTTAGATTGGATATGAGGAAGAAATTCTTACTGTGAGAGTGGTGAGGCACTGGAATGGGTTGCCCAGGGAAAGTTGTGAATGCTCCATCACTGGCGGTGTTCAAGGCCGGGTTGGACATAGCCTTGGGTGGCATGGTTTAGTGTGAGGTGTCGCTGCCCATGGCAGGGGGGTTGGAACTAGATGGTCTTAAGGTCTTTTCAGGAAGAAAAAGTAAAATAATAGTAATAGACCTCTAAAAGAGAAAGTATATTTTGCTCATTATAGTAAACTTAGAGATTCCACAATTTTTATTTACTGTGTTAAATTGATGATGCACTCTAAATATACCAAATTTCTACTGAACTTCTTTGCAAATAACATGCAAAGACTTTGGACATTATCACTATGTTTATTTAGACACATCCTCTTATATCCTATATCAATTTATTTTCAAGGTATTGAGTACTTTTACCAACCATAATGTCTTTTAAATTACAGATCATCTGTTAGCTTCATTTTGCAAACAATATTATAGTAATGGTAGCTCTGTTCCAGAAGAGTATGAAGTGACTGAAGAATTGTCCAAGTAGAATTAACATAATCTTATCCTCCAATTTTATTAATATCCCAAAAGAACAATTGAAAAGAGTCATTTCAATCACTCCTAAGAGAAGAAATCATATGTCTAAAGGTGAGAGTAAGTCTGTGTTTGGAAATACTTAAAATTACTTTCATCTGTCTTGCATTTGCATGCATTAAGTCTTACCAAAGGAAAAGTGGCAGCAGGGAAAATAAATAAATGAAAAAATAAACCCACTATCACCTTTTGCCTGAATGGCATACTCAATTGTAATACCCAGTCTTTCTAGAGTTTTTATTCCAGTGGATTTTTGTTTTGTACTCAACAAGAAAAGAACAAAACAAGATTTCCAGCTCTGCCAGAGAACAGAAGATGAGAAACATCACATTTCCTTTCCACCTTCTGCTCATCTTTGGAAGAAAACATCCATCAAGAATCAAGTTGAGGCAGGACACCTCACATAGGCACTCCTGACTATGTACTCAGTTTAGCCTGCTTAACTTAACTTACAGTTTTGGTTTATCAAAAGGACTTCTTTGACAACTGTCACTAAAACTTCAAGCTAAGATATATGTTGAACTATGCTAAGGTTGTTATGAATCCTCTTAATTTCTAGGTAGGAAAAAATGAGGCCAAATTATTTATTTTTAAGCTTACAAGAATGCACTGATGCTTCTCGAAATGTCATCGTCCTGCTGCCTACGTACCCTGGAGACTATTTAACACTGCAGGGAGGAGAAAGTAATAGAATATTTCATTAATTGTTCTTGTTGTTACTCAACCATGGTGAGTTCTGAAATGCCTGAAAAGATATGGCTGGTCCTAGTTGCATAGTACTGTATCTTAACCAGTAAGAGCTGAGGCAAGGAGCCAAAAAAGACATGAGCTTTCTCAAATCAGAAACATCTAAAACGGAAATAAAGAGGAAAAAAAAAGCAGGCTGGCAGCCAGAAGCTTACACAGAACAGCAAACAGATCTGGTACAATCAAATTAGATCTGTGCAAATGTTATTTTTATTTAATCTCAACCAACTCTCCATGCTAAAATAATCCTGCTGAAAAATAATTAAACTGAAATATCATAAAACTTCACTTGCTACTCTATTAAGGTTTTGTCAGTCTTGCTTGAAGGGAAGTATGCATTTATTTACCTGTCAAATTGCAAGAGCTGGTTTGCAATAAGAGAAACTGCTGAGTAAGACAATGTAGTTGATGAAGGAAAAAGGTCAGTTTCTTTGTAAGTGTTATCAACAGAGACAAGCAAGTACAAAGAAAATGAAGCTTGTGCCACATTGCAAATAAAACTTGAAGGCAAACATTTTAATCTAAAGCTAGGAAAAAAAAGTATATTGAGATGTATTTAACTCTATTTTTTTATGTTATTATTTTTACTGCAAAGCAGTGCTATGGAATCATGTTTGAGGTACTGTCCTACAACATTTGACTACATTTACAGTACAAGTGTAAAATCAGTATTCTGCACTCCCATTTATCTCAGTACTGATGTTAGCTGGCTCTCTAACAGAATGACTCTACTGGAGAGGTTATTTTACTTCAGAGTAGCATTTCAGAAGCCTTAAATGGTCTGAAGAGATGGCATGTGACCTTTAGATATGTTTAGCTCTGCTTTCCTCTGAAGAAGAATTATTTAATCCTGTGTAGTTATATCATCATAAGTCCTTCACTGCTCTTTTTGTGCATCTCAAAGTATATATGTCATTGACATTTTTCGGCATAGTTGACTGTTGACCACAACAAGTTTTTTTACCAGGAGCTGGAAATTGAAAACTATATTGAAGGTATTTATCTGCTGGTTTGTTTCATTTATAAATTTGCAAGTTGGATCTCTGGATTTTAAGGCTTTATGATATTTTTTTTCGCTGTTTCAAAGATAGTGTTGGTGTTCTAATTAAATTATAGCAGAGGGCTTGAATTGCAGAGATTACCTGATTTGTAACTGTTAGTGATTAGCAACACTGTAGTTTAGAACAAAAAGGTAGAAATCAGAAATTCTTCACTACATACAAATCAAAACCTTCACCAGTCCTTTAAAATACCTACCTAGATGAATGAATGGCTTAAAAATAAATCCAGATCATGAAAAATATCTTAAAGCAACTGATAACAATAGAGATCAATATCTAACTTAACCCTGAGCAATGCGCTATTAAAAATTGTGTACATAGCAAAATACAATGGCCAGCAAAACCAAAAGAAATATAAGCAAGTGCTTTATACATATGAATAATTGAAATCTAAAAGGAAAAAAAATAAGTTAGCATGCATTAAGTTTGTTAATAATCACTGAATTAAAAATCCACCAGAGATTTGAGAAAAAGAAGAGTTAAATATTCAAAAGCAAAGCAAAATCTGACTATATTACTGGTAAAATTGCTAAGAATTCCTTGAAGTACTCAGGCTGTATCTTTTGATATAGAAGAAGTGTAAATTCTATTACTCATAGGATAGCTACAGAAGTTAAAAGTCTTTGTCTTTTCCAGTTGTGTCACTGCAGAACCAATAGTTTCAAGTATAAATAGCCCCTACTTGAATTCTCACTGTTATCAGACTACAGTGAATTACATAGATCAGCTTTCATGTGATAAAACATAAACTAATGAAATGTATCAATTCATATAGTTCAGAGGCTTTATGGTCTAGTCCTCATTTACTGTTTTGTCATTTTTAATCTATAGCTTGGCAGAGCAATTCTGGTTTCAGATTTTTACAGACCTAATACAGTCTCCAGTGTAGGAAGCTCAACTCCATCCATAGCCACTGAAAGAGAAAGGCTCCTCCAGTGGCTAACTCAGGAGTTTAACTTTGATATAGAACCATAAAATAGTTAGGGTTAGTGAATTGTTCTTCAGAGTATCCCTTAGACAACTGAGTATGAGAAAGTTTTCGTAAGACAGGCAGCTAAGTTGTATGCCAGTAGCGATGCCATAGAAATATGTTTCCACTTTTTGATTGAAACCTGCATTGAACTAATTTAAAATGGCTTTACAAGGTGATATTTTATTGTGAACTTTCTTATCCTATAGAGCACAAATTTCCAGTTTCCTAAAGGAAGATAAATATTCAGTCATAAATTTTGCTGGGATAGAGTCTTGCATGCACGAATTTACCTTAACTGATATAGTAATTTCAACCTTAGATTTCAAGTTCATAAGGTAATTTGTGGTAGGAGAACCTCATTTAGGGAAAATATGTAGCACAGAACTGGCACACCAAAACTACTCCCATACTAATGTTTTTCAGAATAGTCAAGACCCACTCTAACACCTTTATGCTACATTTCATTTTCTCTTCTGTTAGAAATATGTCACAGAGCCTTACAGTGATATTTATAAAACTAAATACCAATTTGAATACTTTCATGGATAGTTTTCCCATTTATTATTGTGTTAACACTATCCTTTTATACTACAAGCTTTCATCCTTCAATAAAAAATGAAAAAAATAATGCTCCCCTCAGTATATACCATTTCAGATGTAGCAATTTCCATCATTTCTTTCCTTCTAGCCATGCAACCTTTTCCTTCTCTCTTCAAGATCACTGTCCTATGTGAAAGGAAAGCATTTCTTCTTTTATTGCTATACCTAAATTGTCTTCAGTCCTCATTTCATCATTTGTGCAATGCCTTCAATTCTTGCATTTCTATTCATATATTTCTTGTATTTCTATTCATTTAAATTGAAAAAGCTTTTGGTCTCTGTTTTATTTGCCATAGGCATATTAAAATTTTACTTTTGGTTGATTTTATATTATCTCTCTACATTTTGACTTCTAGACTCTAGTTTTCTATGTTGATCAACTTCTTTTTTGATTCCCCACAAGCTCTCTTCTCACTGTGAGTTAAGCACACAGTTGTTATAAATCTCTATCAGACAGAAAAGAATCTGTTATGGGACATCAGAATGTGTAAAAAGATACATTATATGGTTCTTCTAAATTCCGTGAAGAAGTAATAATGCAATCATATTATGAAGATCTGCAACTCCTCCTGCAATGCAGTGACATTTTGGCAAATAATAAAAGTTTTTGCACTTAACACATTTATATTTCTTTTAAAAGTGGCCTGTGAAGTCAAAAATAGAGAAGCAGAGGCTTCAGAGTTTGGGACAGGAAATACCCGACATTATACAGGACAGCCAACAGTTTCAGAAAATTTTGTTCATACTGCCCACCTTACAAATGAGAATTCAATTAACGTATCTTGCTGAATAGTGATTGCATCAGCTTAAAACACATGTCCTACTAGCCCAGAGTCACTCTCTTGCAGTGGACAAATGTAGCTGCCCAAGAAAGGGTCTAAGAATTGGTTAAGAATATATGGTATTTTTTCTTAAGTATTGCCTCCACCACCTGTCACTTGCAATACAGTTACTTCCTGAGCTAGAGGTAGCCAGTAGGCTTTTATTAATCCTCTGTGCATACATATTCCATGAACTTGCACAGTTTGCCTTGAAGCAATATAAACTTCTAGTATCTATGATGTATTTTGCTAAAGAATTTCCTGACTTCACTATACATTACTTAACTTGCCCCTAGCCCTGACACAATATCTAAGTTTGCTTTGAATTTGCAATTCTCATGCAAGTGACTTGCCAAGCATCATAAAACGTTTTTTAAAGGGTCCTTGGTTTTTGATTGTTAGTCCCAAGGGCATTACTTTATCCGTGTTGCTGGCTGTCAGACTACAGCCATTATGCTTTGACAGGAAAAGAATTGGCTTTGGAATAGGTGATGTGCTCTCCTCTCTGCCAATGTTCCTCTGTTAGCCATGGTAGCATGTACCAGATGCATGTTGTTCTGCAAAATAAAGATGTAATTACCCCAAACACATGCACCACAGCACCAAACTTCATAAAACTCTTGACACTCACTGTCCCTTATGCAGAGCTCAGCAGGGGATTTTAGTCTATAGTCCCTCCTGTGTTCTCCATCCATTTGTCCAGATTCCTAGGGTATGTAAAATAGCTAAAAACTTCACTACTGTGATAACAGTACATTAGTAAGAGATGAGCAAGCAGTTTCTAAGATTGGAGGAAGATTTCTCGGTCCATTTTCCAGGCTCTTCACTTGGGAGAACTTTTGGCCTTTCATCAGGAAAAGCATTATCATTATTATCTTAAACACAGTGAAATAGAAAGAAATCCTAAAGAACAGTCCCATTGTGTGATCAAATTTACAGGTGTTGCAATCTTTCATGTATTTTGTAAGATGCCTAAGACTAAAATTAGTAGCTGTCCACTATAAGTCACAATCACTCACTGTCTTATACTGTGCTAATTTATTTCAGATACAATAATATCAGCACTATGGTTTGTCTTCCTTTTTTTAATCACACTAAATTATATCCAAGTATAAGTTAGGCAAAGCTTCCTTTTTCAATTTCTTTTCTGTTGTCCATATGGAAGGACTCCCATGAAGCAGACAAGCACAAAATTGGAAAACCCTTATCAGTTTAGCCAAAGCTCAAGTCTTTATCTATTAACAGTGCATGCAGGCCTTTACATAATCGGGCAGTGGAGTTTCTGCCATTATAGTCACTATCTCAGCAGCTCTATGTCAGCTCACTTCTCTAAGGTATTTTAAGCTTTGCAAAATTAGAGTTAACATGCTCATGGCACCACTTCTTCAGACAGCAATACATAAAATTTTGTATTCTCATTTCCTTTACTAACTCAAATAATATGTCAGAACTGGGCAATATTTATCAGGAACCAGTTAAGCCTTAGATGTCTGATCTGCAAAATTTTTCAAGTCCAGATGTCAATCCTTTAAGCTCACAGAAGGCAGAAAAATAAAGCTATTTTCAATACAAAAATCAGTATTTTCTTTGTAAGTGTGGAGAATATGGCAAAGGCCATTTTTTCCCTATCCTGTGATACTGGTAACTCTTAAGTGCAAACACATAAGACAGCAGCCTAGAAAGCTAATTCAGCACACTTAACTGAACGTACCTAAAGCTTACTTAATCTAAACCCCCTAGTATCTAAACGACTTAGCTAACCATAAAGGTCTCCACATGCTTAAACTTAGACATTCTACATGTTCATTAATACCATGCTAGAGAATTAGGTACTTATCTCTAAATTTACTCCATTGCCTTCCGGAGTTTGGACAGTGGAGAAGGAAGCAACTAGTTTTGTCTAA
This sequence comes from Myiopsitta monachus, assembly GCA_017639245.1. NCBI lineage: Eukaryota > Metazoa > Chordata > Aves > Psittaciformes > Psittacidae > Myiopsitta > Myiopsitta monachus. Next base: position 7,707,013 of record CM029919.1, read on the forward strand.
CAGCTGGGGTGTGTATCTGCTGCCATGATTAGGGACAGGCCCTCCTCAGAGGTACGTCAAATTCTTGAGGAGGGAAAGATCAGAGGATGGAAGCTGCAAGAATAAGAGTCACGATATTTTCTCACACTTTTGAAGTCAACTGTTAAGCAGCCAGAAAAACAAGAAGTTGTAAAAAGCCAGGTAGAGAACAAGCAAGCAAACAGAAGATGCCAGTTGAGTGAGTGAGGCAGAGGAGAGGTCCTGATCTATGGCTTATTTCCAGGAACTGGTGTTTCTTTTAATTCTGAGACTATGTATTCAAAGCATACAAACATGTTGACACTATGTAAAATCTGCTTGCACCACTTACTTGCTACTACCTCCTCTGGCACAATGTAACTCTAATTATGCTAAGCCATAGTAAATACGTGAGTTCGTCCATTATTAATTACAGTATGTTTTTTATGTCTTCAAAAATCACCTCACAGCTCAAAAATCATTATTCTGAAAATGACCACATGGTACACCTAACCTCATTTTCCAGCCCTCTCTGTATCACTAGGAAAAGCTGTCTTTCATAGAATACTATATGTCAGAGCCTAGAAAAGTAATTAACATGTTTCTAAGTGTCTTGGGGAAATATTTCTGTGCATAGAACTGGTTTTGATTCTCGCCTCCCCTCCCATACAACAACAAAGATGTCAAATTCAGCATATGACTACTTTATTAGAACAGTACAGATTAGACATATTTGCCAAAGTAATTCTACCCAAATGAATAAACTCTTCTAAAATTAACTAAATTTCTTTGGTGATAGAAATATAGCTTTTGTTTTCTTCACAACTCATGTGGGTAAATTACATTAACCCTGTTTGCAAGAGTTGATAAAAACCATTAGCACTTTGCATTCCTTGTGCTGTTTTCATGTATTGTAGTCACAATTTTAAGCACAAGTAACTAAAAAACACTGGCTGACAGAACTGACCTGAATAATGGCAGAGTCAATAGTGTAAGTGGAATAATTGCTCAGTTTTACATGTATTTCTACTTAGGTTTCTCAATCAATAAGTTATCTGTGATTTAAAAAAAAAATCACTTACCTCAGAGGTAATGAAAATAGAAGTAAGTTCCTACTAGGGAAGTCTAGATTTGCGTTATTAGGGATCACCAAGAAATCTATTTTGTTTGTGCAATAATAGTGAAACATATTATTTGCCATCATCCAGCACTTCACTGTATTTCAAAGAAAAACTAAAAATTAATTTAAAATTAAATTAAAAATAAATTAAAAATTAATTAAAAAATTAAAATTAATTTTGTTCAACGTCTTTGTTGGTGACATGGACAGTGGGATTGAGTGCGCCCTCAGCAAGTTTGCTGATGACACCAAGCTGTGTGGTTTGGTTGATGCACTGGAGGGAAGGAATGCCATCCAGAGGGACCTTGACACATTTGTGAGGTGGGCTGATGCCAACCTGATGAAGTTTAACCACAGCAAGTGCAAGGTCCTACACCTGGGTTGGAGCAATCCCAGGCACAGCTACAGGTTGGGCAGAGAAGAGATTCAGAGCAGCCCTGCACAGAAGGACTTGGGGGTGTTGGTTGATGAGAAAATGAACATGAGCAGGCTTCAGCATGCGCTTGCAGCCCAGAAAGCCAACCGTATCCTGGGCTGCATCAAAAGGAGCATGACCAGCAGGTCGAGGGAGGTGATCCTGCCCCTCTACTCTGCTCTCCTGAGACCTCACTTGCAGTATTGTGGGCAGCTCTGATGTCCTCAACATAAAAAAGTACATGGAACTGTAGAACAAGTCCAGAGGAGGGCCACGAGGATGATCGGGAGACTGGAGCACCTCCTGTATGAAGACAGGCTGAGAAAGTTGGGGCTGTTCAGCCTGGAGAAGAGAAGGCTGCATGGAGACCTCATAGCAACCTTCCAGTATCTGAAGGGGACCTACAAGGATGCTGGGGAGGGACTCTTCATGAGGGACTGTAGTGAGAGAACAAGGGGTAAAGGGTTCAAACTTAAACAGGGGAAGTTTAGATTGGATATGAGGAAGAAATTCCTTACTGTGAGAGTGGTGAGGCACTGGAATGGGTTGCCCAGGGAAACTGTGAATGCTCCATTGCTGTCAGTGCTCAGCGGTGGGTTGGACATAGCCTTGGGTGGCATGGTTTAGTGTGAGGTGTCCCTGCCCATGGCAGGGGGTTGGAACTAGATGATATTAAGGTCCTTTGCAACCCTAACTATTCTACAATTCTATGATTCTATTACTCTCAAGGTCTACACTCTGAAACATAGAGCATTCTTATTAGGTATGGACTTGTCTTAACTATCAACAGCTTAGTTGGCTTAGGTATTAGATTGAGATTCACTTAATCTAAAAGTCTGATGTTAACTATATTTCCTCCCCAGTCAGTGGAGAAAGAGTGATGGGATCTTCAAAGTTCAGACAAGTTATCTTAGGACTGATTCAGCTCCCTGTGAAGGTGCTTATCTCCACCCATTGAGTATAAACAAAATCTGAGCAGCTGGCTTAAACTAAATGTCCAGCTTGCCAAATTTTAAAATTAGGAGAGATGAGACCCAGTCCAGGGACAGGCACAGACTGAGAGTCATCATTGTATGTCCTGTCCCATTAGTCCTTTACTCCAACAGTAATTACACTGACATTATATTGGTACTGGTCATAATGAGAGAGGTGATCAGAATTTGGGCTGAAGTGTTTAAAAATTACTGCACAGGAGAAGCTCTGATTTTGTATGGGTTGATAGCAATTCTTGCCTGATCCTTCCAGAGGTGACACAGAGTTTTGCTGTCCATAGTCCTACTCTGTCTAAACAACACATTTCAGCCCCTGGGTGATAACAATAGCAGATGCTTATTATATTTAATTATTAACCATCAGCTCTTTGAACTTACCACCTTAGTCTCTCAGCATCTGCATGATGTATGGCAAAATTCCCATAATTTCAACTTCCATCAGTCAGTAAGTAAAAGGTGAGCATCTGCTACTGCTCGCCAGGCCCTCAGTGTATATATGACTATTATTATGATTGTTCCTAATGGTGTTTTACACAAAATGAGTTAGGGTGAAAAAGGCATACTACATTATTTTACACATATACAATATCAAAGGATTTATTGCCCTGCATATGGTGACTTTTAAATATTAATAGCTAATACTAGTAGAACATTTATTATTGCATTTAATATTTATACAGTGATATAAATTTACATGTCCTTTTAAATGCTTCTACATTTCAGACTTGATCAAAAGCTCTACTTAAAGAAAGAAAGGAAAGGTAGGGAACCTGTTGAGAAGATGTACTCTACCCTCTATTGTTATTTCTGCACTTAGTGTTTTGTCCACACCACAAAGTGAAGAAAATCATCTTTGAAATTGGAAATAAACAAGGCAGGTTTTCATAATACCATAAGAAATCTGGTAAATTCTACTCAAACAGGACTTTCTAACTGAAACATAGGATCTGTAAACATAAGTACATTGTCTTCAGGACATGAGCTGCAAATACACCTGCACTGGCATCTAACACACATGCAGTGCCTCAGCACATTTCTTTGGGTCGAAACAGCTATACTTTCTTCGTGTACCACAAGGAAGAGTTTGGAAGGTGCTTAAAGCAGCAACCAAAGAGCCTCTTCCAACCATACAATTTCGCTGAGCTCAGCCATTGTGGAAATATGACTCTTACGTGCAATGCATTAACAACTTTATAATTTTAAATCTGATTTTCTCTCTAAGCATTTTCATAAATTAGGCCAGAATAATGAAGCAGTTAGCATCAGAATCCTTTGGAAAGCTTTCAAGGCAACTCCTGCTATGTTCTCTCCAAAGGCTTCCCCTAAAGAGATTTTATTGTTATATTATAGAGAATATCATATTCAATCCTCATACATGGTATGAATATAATCTAAAAAGTTATATTACTTAATTCTTACAGGGCTCAGTAATGAAGCTTGGAATTCGTGTGACTAGTGCAAAATCGTAATGTAGTGGCATATTGGTACACCAAAGGAGTTTTCCAAAACTACAGACTGTTGCAAAGAGCTGCCCATCTTACCTGATAAAATGAGAATAAAATTGTCACTTAAAATATAAACAGTAACCTCTGAATATTTATCATGGGTTCGGCTACTTGCCCCCCCCCCCCCCCCCCCCCAGTCTCATGCTATACCAGGAAGGAGGGGAGAGCTGGGGGAGGGGATACAGGGCGCCTGACCCGGGCTGACCAATGAGGTTATTCCATACCACAGCACGTCATGCCCGGGATGTAGAATGTGGGATGGGGAGGAACCGGGCAATGTGTGGTTTGGGAGCGGGCTCTTGCGGTTTTCCCGTGCGGTTTTTCTCAGCACAGGTCGGGCAGCGAAACGGTTGTATCCTCTCCCTGTGTATTTACTTTGTCATTGTTATTGTTATTGGTGGTGGCAGTACTGTTCTTATCTCAGCCCGTGGGAGTTACATTTTCTTCAGTTCTTCTCCCCATTTCCCTCCCATCGGAGTGGAGGTGGGGAAAGGAGGGAGAAGTGAAATTTACGGCTTAAACCACGACAATATTTCACACATATTCATGAATATTCCTTTGAATATTGTTGGGTATAAAATAGAACTCTGAAGTCTATTCCTGTTGCGCAGCTGGCCTACAGGCAGATGTACAAACATACAGAGGCAGATCAAACCTGAAGGTAAATTTCTGGCAAGAAATATGTGCAGTATTAGGCGAACAATTTCCCAGTCTTGCTCCTCTTGTAGTAGGGGCATAAATGCATGATTTCCCACCAGATATGCAGATATGTAGAATCTGTATTGAAAATTCGTTACTGATGAAGAAGAGATTTTAATTTTTAAACACTTTAGTAAGTATATTGTTAGATGCATAGATATTTATGCAAAATCTGATTTTTACATTCACAAACATATAGAAAAATTTACGTATTTATTAATTAGCAATTAATTTAAGTGGTAGAACTGTTTGTGACTTGTTACATCCACCACAACAAAATAAAATTGCAAATTCAGAAAATGAGGATTCAACATAAGTATTTCTTCAACTGTTAAGATCACAGAATCACAGAATCACTACAATGTTTGGAAACTAGCTAATAAAAGTTGGGGCTTAAGTAAGGACCTTCTTCAGAAAGGAAAAAGGGTATGTCTATTTGACAGATTCTTGCTTTCCCTGTTGTTTTGTACCAGTTTCTTCCTGTAATTTCAGGAAGAATTGAATGAGCCTCCAGTGGAGTTCCTCTCCGATTCCAGGCCACTGCACTGAGACAGAGGGCTTTTTGCACAATAACCTCCTTAGGGGATTCCTAGCTGTGAGACTTCCAGTATCTGCCTTGATTTCAGCAATTCAGAAATTCAGCAGATTTCTTCATCTATAACACTTTTTTTCTCCAGTTGCTGTAAGACGAAAAAAGGATGCTTGAAAGCCTTAGTTAACATTTTAGAAGGTCCCTACTACTTACAGATCAATTAACTTTATGACAGTGTTTCAGGTTATGACATAATCTTTCAGGAGTAATTTGAGGGTAATGTCCATTTTTCATATGAATGTCTGGGGCAAGCCAATTAAAATAGTGATTGAACACAATAGTAAAAGTAACTTCTGGATAAGTTGTAGAATTATTTTTTTAGATATACCTTCTGAAACTTCAAAAGTTGCTCATGTACTCTTATCAGTTACCCCACATTAGAGCCTACTTTGAAAATCCACGGTAAATGTATCACATACTGGAAAACTCCTGTCAAATATCTGTGACAATCCAAACCTTAATTATTTTTGTTTAAAACAATAGAAGTGGTACTTGGATTTTTCCCAAGTCCATTTTGATCTTTGTTAGAATAAAACCAAAGGAGGAAAAAAAAAGGTTTTTTCTGCAGTTTCAGTCACTCTTTGTCTTGCTTCTTACATAAGAAATTGAATGCAAGTGTTTGCTTTTGCATTCTGTAATATGGTCCATGCAATTTAGAACACCGAATATGGCAGTTTTCAGAATATTCTGATTTTCTTATTTTATTTTTCCTGTGTTTCTCAGTTCTCTATGGATCCCCAAGAAATGCAAATGTGAAAAGTGACAGCGAATCGTAATTTTTTCCACCATGCAGTTCATGCTGGTAGACATCTCAGAGTAATCAAGGATATAGAGATAGATTTGCAGTTTAAAATGTAATGGATTTTTTTTTCAGTGTCTGCATGATTTAAACCGATATTTTTTTCAGCCGTTCTTCTACCCACCTTTCCCTGCTAATGCTGAGTCAGAGAGTTCAGACTGCGTAATTGAAAATGGAGTGACAAGTCCTTACAGCCTGATCGAAAACCAGAAAGAGTCAATGGGAAGACATCCATTGATGTCATTTACCTTTACAAAGATATACCAAAAGCTTGATGGACATTCAAAGTATATTTATTAACATCATTTAAAATTCCTTCTCAACTCCACTATCACATCTAGCTAGACAGAGAAATAGAGAGCTTCAGCTCTTCTTGGATAAAAAACTAATTTTGTTTTCCCTTAATTTTGCTAAACTTATTTTAAAAAAGCAATTACATTATGGCAAGAAACAGTTGCCTTTATTAAAAACAAAATCTCTTAAAAGTATTAAAAGTTGCAACAAAGAGTAACATACTAAGGCTGCAGGCTGGTGCAGGAATTGAAATGAGATCCTTTTCCAGCCAGCTGCTGTACCTGCTTGCCTTTTCCCACAGGCAGCAGCCTAGGAACATTACTACATTTACACTTCCAGCCTATTCAGTAACTCACCACTGAACTGCAGAATGTCCAAAATTTATCTGCAATATCTGCATCCTAGATGTAAAGGAGAAATAGAGCAGTGGCCCTAATTGGTTTTGGTTGTTTTGGTGAGCAGCAACAGCTTGAAGGGTTAACCCACAACTAAATCTGCATCTTCTGTTCAATATTCATACTCATAATCAGCTCTTAGGCACAGATTCATGGACTGCTTACTTGCTGAATAGAGAGGGAGGAGCCATTTGAGCCCAGAGGAAAACAATATTTCCCCTGGGTGTTGGGCTCTTGGAAGGCAGCTCTGGTCCGAGGTGTCAAGGTTTAACTTTGGGCTCTCTGCTTCTACGTGATGTTAGACATCTGCATAATGATACTTGTCCCAATCACTATTAAAAGTGGGTTTATAGCTACTTGTCACCACAGGCCACCCATCAAATCTGCTAAAAAAATCATAGCATAGCATTCCAGCAATTCCATGCATCATTTGCCTCTTAGTTGTTGATTCATGTCCTGCACTTAAGCTCATTATTCCAGTGTGGTCATGTTTGCTATGGCTTATCACAGGCAGATCCTGTCTCCATTGCACTTGGTTCTTGGCCAAGGAAGGCAATGATAATCAGATGGCAGGCCTCCATCCACATCTCCTGCTATGTGGTAATTTTACATAGCCAATGTCAGCAAACACCAAACCCCAGTCTTCTTAGTCTTCTTTCCTAGAACCTAAGAACTTTTGCTGCAAGACAAGCATCTGAAACCCTGAGATGACAATAGAGATTACAGAGCTCAGGCCATTCTCAGTACCAGAACCAATGCAGGTATAGCCACAAAATCTCTTGTGAATACTTTCACCACAAGAGGTAAATCTCTCTATCAAGAGGACTGCTAAAGCCTGAGAAATTCTACCTGATCTTAATGATTCTATCTACTTCCTTTAAACACAGCCAAGTCCCACTGCCATCTAGTTGAGACGCTCAGGCATTAGGCACTTGTGAAGAGTCAAAATCAGGCAATTCGGAAGTCCTACTATGGTGGTAGTAACCAATCAAGATGTTCAGTATCCTTCTGATGTAATCAAAGATTCAACTGAGATCATGGCAAGGATGGAGAAAGGCAAGTAGGTGTGTAAAAAAAAACAAAACAAAACAAAAAAAAAAAACCAAAACAAAAAAAAAAAAGCAAAGAAAGGGAAAGGTTGCAAAAGGAAGAAGACAAAGCCAGATTTCCCTCCATTTACGACCAAAACCATCTACATACAAATAATCTCAGCTTCATTATCTGAGGACTGACAGAAAGTAAAGGTATCATTGTCCCATTGTCAGTCAGTACAGCTAGAGACAATGTGACAAATAAATCCAACATCATTAACAATATCAACCATCATATTCTTACAGTTGTGGCACTTTGTGTCACAGGAACTGTTGCTGTCCAAAGCTCTCCATGGGCAAACAGCTGCAATAGGCTCAGCTGTAAGAGACTTTCGCAGAAAGAAAGGATCTTCCTGACTCTGGCCATTCCAGTTAACATCATTGTAGATACACTTTCCTGTGCCATCGTTTCATGCTGCTTACCATGTGCTTATCTGACTTCTGTTCCTCTATGAAATAAGTTAAAAAAGAGGAGAGGTGAGGTGAGGTGTACAGTCTATATACAGTAAGGCATTGCCTTGATCCTTCTGTGGATTCTTCTAATGAAAAAGCCTGAGGCATGTTAGCAGCTAGAATGAAATAAACAGATGTTTTCCTGGTTTTACTTATGTGTGCAATAAAACCTTACTAATTTGTACCATTGCTAAAACCTTACTAATTGTACCAATGCCAAGGCCCATTGCAAATAACAGGGTAAATGAAGACTTTGCAGATCAGAATTTTATTAATTTATTTTCTAATTGCCATTTGTTTTCAGCCATTTGTGGTAATGCATCTTTATACTGTTAGTGTTATTTATAGTATTACTGCTGTTATGTCAGTAAAAGTCAGTTCTTCAAAAAAAGAAAACAACAGTTTTCTGGTTAAATGAGTTAAATGGTTATACTGTTGCCTAGACATAGACAAGTACTAATTACTGAAGGAATCCTTTCTAATGTATAGGTCATTTTCACTAAGCCGTTAGGAAAATGAATGTTCAAAAATATGTTGTTCAGATGTCAAACATACTAATAAATGTTTTGGAGAATGGTATGTAGTCGTATTCATAGTATTATGTCTCAATAAAACACTGTTACTAAATCATTACCTGGATGTGAGAAAGTTATAGGTAATGTTTTAGGCTGAAAGTGTACTTCAAAACACAATTTATTTTAGACAATATCTACTCACATGTATGCACCCATAACTGAACTATGACAAGGGTTCCCACTTTGACCAACAGCTAACACATCCAGTAGCTAATTGTTGAAGTTTTGCAAAAATTATTTAGTCACTGAATTAGAAAGGTGTTCAAAAACTGGTTTATTGTTTTTGTTTTCTGACCTTAGTCCAACTTGAAAGAAATGTTTTTTTCTCAATAATTACAGTCTTTACTTCCAAATATGTACTCCCATTCACTTTTATATGAAGCAGAAATGCTCATTCCCTGAACTATTCTGAGTGACATGACTGATATAAGAATAAGCTCATATTGACTCAGAGTGCCCCCAGATAACTCTACAATTCATGCAAAAAGATTTAGGAGTTCTGCTCTTTCAGTATAGGTTACCACCTATCTTAACGGCACTTAAAGCTAATATGCACAGCTATAACTTGGAGTGGCTTAGGAAATTAAATGTTTGTCACTGTTACCCCTGCTATGAACATCTAAAAACCCAGTAGTCTCTGACAGAAAAACAAAGAGTATATTTGAGGCCAATAACCTATTTATAGAATCAGAATAGTTGGGGTGGGAAAGCACTTTAAGTTCATCTAGTTCCAACCTGCCTGCCGTGGGCAGGGACACCTCACACTAAACCATGTCACCCAAAGCTCTGTCCAACCTAGGCCTTGAACTTCACCAGGGATGGAGCATTCACAACTTCCTTGGGCAACCCATTCCAGTGCCTCACCACCCTCACAGTAAAGAACTTCCTCCTTATGTCTAACCTTCCCCTGTTTAAGTTTGAATCTGTTATCATTTCAGCAGTAGTCACCTGAAGGCATCATTCACGGTGTAGAAATTCAGCAAAATTTTTTAGATTTAGCTTTCTACTTCATATACAATAAATCAAACTGGTCTTTATGCTTGAATATTTTACTTACATTATGTATTCTACTAAGTCATGTCTGAAGGTTATTGAAGTCTGAAGAATCTTTAAGTAAAGCATCTTCTTCAACACATGCTATATGCATGTGAACTATCAGATATCTGCTTGTACGGATATATCTTGGAAATATATCAGAGCTCTTTACCACAACGCTTTTCTTCCTGCACTCCCATAAGCCCAGATAGCCTGGAAAACGTAATTATCAGGCCTTGAAAAATAGTTTGTGGGTTTTTTTCAGACTCAGACAGCAAAGATAAAAAAAAAAAAACAAGGATAAAAAAATCAGTTTCAGTTTGAAATAAGTCCAAGTTAATATTTACATTTTCTAAGTGAACCTCAAAATATTTAAGGTTTAGAAATTAGATTTTTTTTCAAAAATATTATATTCAGAAATCAAGATTTTGCTAGAGTGAGGAATACATAAACTAACAACTGAAATGTTAGCAAAAACGCTAGAGACTGTTTCATAGAGAGACTTACTGGCTATATTCTCTCTTCTTTAGGTAGCTCACATAGTCACTAAAGCACTTAAAGACCAAATAGCTAGCCCTAGACTAACCTTCATTCTCTTTTCAAAGACACCTAAAGGATTTAAAGCCGAAAGAAAAATAAGATCATCTAGTCAACTTCAGTATATTGAAGTCCATTGGATATACAGTATTTGTTCTCATATTGATTGTAATAATTTTCATTTGGCTATGATCTAGCTTTGATCTAAAATGTATCTTCTAAGAAATATGCACTTAATGACATCTTGTGGTTTAACAGACACCAATTAAGCCCCACACAGCCACTTGCTCTCTCCCCTCAGAGTGGGATGGGGAAAGAACTGGAAGGTAAAAGTGAGAAAACTCATTGGTTGAGATAAAGACAATTAATAAGTAAAGCAGAAGCCATATGTACAAGTAAAACTAAACAAGGAATTTATTCTCCACTTCCCATAAGCAGGTAGGTGTTCAGGCATCACCAGGAAAGCAGGGCTTCATCACATTACGTGTAATGTGACTTGGGAAGACAAATGCCATCACTCCAAATGTTCCTCCCTGCCTTCTTCTTCCCCCAGCTTTATATGCTGAGTATGATGCCATATGGCATGGGATATCCCTTGGGTCAGCTGGGGTCAGCTGTCCTAGCTGTGTCTCCAGAAACTTCTCCTGCATGCCCAGACTACTTGTAGGTGGGGTGAGGAGACAAAAAGGCCTTGACTCTATGCCAGCACTGTTTGGCAATAACTAAAACAACGTCTGTATTATCAACACTGTTTCCAGCACAAGTTCAAGACATAGCCCCATACCAGGTACTATGAGGAAAACTAACTCTATCCTAGCCTGTCGTGGTTTAAGCCGTAAATTTCACTTCTCCCTCCTTTTCTGCACCCCCCTTCCCCCACTCCGATCGGGGGGGGAAATGGGGAGAAGAACCAAAGAAAATGTAACTTCCACGGGCTGAGATAAGAACAGTCCAGTAACTGAGATACAATACAAATCACTACTGCCACCACCAATAATAATAATAATGACAAAGTAAATACACAGGGAGAGGATACAACCGTTTCGTCGCCCGGCCGAGCCGAGAGACCGCGGCGCTCCAGAGACCGCCCGTGTGCCGCGAGAGAGACCGCGCGCTGCTCCAGAGACCGCGTGCAGCGAAAGCCCCGCCCCTGAATCCTACCTCCTGGGCATGACGTGCTGTGGTATGGAATAACCTCATTGGTCAGCCCGGGTCAGGCGCCCTGTCTCCCCTCCCCCAGCTTTTCTCTCTTTCCCGGAGTACCATGAGACTCTGCGGGGGTGGGGGGAAGCCCAACCCATAATATATCCAAAGCCAGAATACACCTACAGATAAAGAATCTGCCTGGCAGTTTCCTCCCATGAGCCTTTGTTGTGCTCCATTTCAGCATCTGCCTGGTGCTACCCACCAGTCACTGGTTCTTGTTATGCATGTCCTTGCTGAACATGGTGTTTTCTGAGTTAAGTGCATCCAGTATCTTTTCTGTGAAAGGTAACAATAGTTCCATGTCCTTCTTCTGTTGAGGACACCAGAACTGCACACAATACTGCAAGTGAGGTCTCACGAGAGCAGAGTAGAGGGGCAGGGTCATCTCCTTCAACCTGCTGGTCACGCTCCTTTTGATGCAGCCCAGGATATGGTTGGCTTTCTGGGCTGTGAGGGCACACTGCTAGCTCATGTTCAGTTTCTCACCAACCAACACCCCCAAGAGTCCTTCTCCACAGGGCTGCTCTGAATCACTTTTCTGTCTAACCTGTAGCTCTGCCTGGGATTGACCCAACCCAGGTGCAGGATCTTGCACCTGGCTTGACTTAGCTACAAGTGTTTGACGTTGGCTCATTTGCCAAGACCTCAGCTTTTTGTCCCTCCAAGATTTAATTTTTAAAATAAATTTCTCAATTTTTCAGGTTCAGTATAGTAGTAACATGCTCAGTTTACCAGCCAAGCTAAAGTGACCTGCTCTTACAATTATTTCTCATCCCACTTTTCCTGTACTATTAACTCTAATACAGTATTAGTATCCAAAGAGATATTTCACACCAACAATTGCTTTTCAGACCTGTTAGACATCTATTTAAATCCATACATTACTGACACAGCATCCTGCTGCAGAGTTCTTCAGTTAGATACAAGGAGGTATTTATTTACCCACATTATCAGTCTGAAGACCTATACTTGGCATTTTCAAACAGTTACAGTATTATCACACAGATGAGTTTACTTCGATGAGATCTATTGTCTAAAACCCCAGTGTTGACTACCATTAATCACTTAGCTTTAAATACTTTATGAACTGAATCCTGCCTCATCTTTTCCATTATTCTCTGCACCTGGTGACACATTAATTTTACATTCACACAGTATCGTCAATCTCAGATATTTTGGAATCTTCCAAGGACTCCTATATTTAATAAATATTAATACTGTCAGTCCAGAGACATCCTTAGAAGTGCAGAAATCTTTAAAGTATTCCTTTGCAACTAATGAGTCAGGAAATACCTCATTATTTTACATTATACTTGGGGTTTTTTTCAAACAACTTGGGTTTTTTTCAAACAAACACTCATATTTGTTAAATACTTATGTCTTCTTTTCTTCCTCCTAACAATTTTGTCACTGCCTGTTAAGAATAGCATATGTTTGCTCCTTTCTCTTGAATAATTTCTTTCCTTCCCTACTATAGATATGGTTTCCTGTGTTCCTAGTAAATATTTTAAGCTTTGACTGTGATTTCATTAAAAAAAAAAAAAAAGCTATTTCTTCAATGTCTTTAGCTTCTCTTTTTATGTTTTTCTATAAATTTCCACATTTTTTTTGTTTAATGTCCTTCCTTCTGGACTGTAACTTCTTTAGAGGTTGCATAGAGGTTATATATATATTAATAAATGCTCTCACATTAATCTAAGATAATTGGTGTAATGACACGAAGTGACAAGCACTTCGTAGAACCAGTTGTGTGCCAGCTGGGAGCAATTATCAGTGATGGGGAAAAAAGGTGTAGCAACAAGAAGAAACACTTCTCTTTTTCATCCATTTCCTTCATATGCAGATTTACCTCTGAGTTCAGGAGAGAATTTCCCATGGTACCAGCTTCCTCTGGGGCTTTAAATCTTTCAGGTCCCAGTAGGCCTAGAGGAGCTTCTTCCTTCTTCATCTGAGGTTGGCATCTTCCTCTGTCTGAATCTAAATTTAATACAATTCTTATTTGACTTCCCAAGCTGAAATTTTCTGAAGATGAAAACCAAATCAAATGCTTAATTGCAAGCCATAGCTTTTACGGCACAAAAACATTCTTCCAGAGTTCAGTAGCCTGATAAGACATTTCCACAAAAAGCATGCAATTAACTCACATGGATAAATTATCAATCTTTATATGGATAAATTATTAATCTGTATGCAGCTGAAATCTAGTCCGAGCCCCTCAGATTATGGCCGCTACCCCAGGGTACTGTTTTTCTTCTTAATTGAAATCACACAGTAATGATGGTTAGATGCTGTGTAGGCATATTTTCTTAGGAACAGTCAATGATTTCAAAACAGTCCACTACAAGTAGAACTATGATTCTATGACTCTATGATAAGAGAATTCAAACATCTATAAGTATCCTATTGCCTTTGATTTGCTCATTTATTTTGTAAAAAGAATGGATGTTTTCCTCATTCAACAGATGCTGAGATCAATAGTAATAGTACATTTTATTGCGGAAACAAATTTCATGGTTTTTTATGATTTCTGCTTCTGAACAGTGTCTTGTCTTTGTTCAAGATAAAACTTCAAGGATCACTACACAGTTCTGAATAAATATTCACTTTGGCTAGAGCTGACATATGAATCTCTCCTCTGACAGCTTCTAAATACTGGTCTAATTTACTAAACTTGAGGATTGCAGATCACTAGAGAAAGTCTTGCCTAAAATACAAAAATGCTAAACTACTTAAAGAGAGTCATAATTAGATGTCTTCGTGAACTTACATAAAATTACATGTGGATATTACTTTATAGTAACTGTATTGCAATATTCTGATTCTGTGTGCATAATTTAGTACTAGAATATGACTGATAACCTCAAGGCGCACAGTCATCCTAATTTATTCTTGCCATTTTCTACTGTTATTCAGTCTCTGCCTGCCACATCCATCCTGGCTTCCACAGGTTCTACACTGAGGTTACAAAAAAGTTAGAAATAGGTAGGACACAGCAAATTCAGTACATCACCAGAATATTTAATCATGTGGGCGTGTCACAGCAGTGTTGAACACAGGGTGAAATACTGTAAAACATCAAGTAAGAAAGCTTCCCTATACTATCCCTGAATTTAGGAAACTGAAGGATTTCACTAAGAAACAATTACAGTTCTATTTGGTGAATTTCCTCCTTAGGTGGCATTACAACAGAATATGTAAGGCTCAAGGTATTTTGACACTGAGGCTGTAGTTTCAAGTGTTTATGACAGCTAGTCTTAACATTTCATTTATACTGACTGGATTTTGATACAAGCTTTGGTGGGAATATCAGAGAGATCCAGAGATTATTTGCCACTTGCTAAGAAATGAAAGCCAACTGTATCCTAGACTGCATCAAAAGGAGCGTGACCAGCAGGTCAAAGGAGGTGATTCTGCCCCTCTAGCTCTGCTCTCCTGAGACCTCACTATGCAGTATTGTGTGCAGTTCTGGTGTCCTCAACATAAAAAGGACAAGGAACTGCTGGAACAAGTCCAAAGGAGGGCCACGGGGATGATCAGGGGACTGAAGCACCTCCCGTATGAAGATAGGCTGAAAAAGTTGGAGCTGTTCAGCCTGGAGAAGAGAAGGCTGCGTGGAGAACTAATAGTAACCTTCCAATATCTGAAGGGGCCTATAGGGATGCTGGGGAGGGACTCTTCATGAGGGACTGTAGTGATAGGACAAGGGGTAAAGGGTTCAAACTTAAACAGGGCAAGTTTAGGCTGGATATAAGGAAGAAATTCTTTACTGTAAGGGTAGTGAGGCACTGGAATGGGTTGCCCAGGGAACTTAGGAATGCTCCATCGCTGGCGGTGTTCAAGGCTGGGCTTGGACAGAGCCTTGAGTGGCATAGGTTTAGTGGTAGGTGTCCCTGCCCATGGCAGGGGGGTTGGAACTAGATGATCTCAAGCTCCTTTCCAACCCTAACTATTCTATGATTCTATGATTCTATAATAACAGAAACAATTTCACAGAAAGACTTCTGTGCAACATGAAGCAATGGCTTCATTTCAGCAGCTCCATTAGCAACAAGTGAGTTAATTAATGTCTCCTTGAACTCCCATTAGGTGTTTAAGAGAGAGTGTCAGGTTGAAAAAATCAGTAGCATAGTTGAAGCAAAATTACTCGGATAAGCCCTCCCTTTCCTCTATTTCTGAGGCCCAGTTAGCAGTCTCTCTGTGGAGTAGTGGAACAGAGGAAAATTCTTGCTCTGCATTGAACTCTAGAGTCTAGGGCAATTCCTCCTACTATGGCTTCCTCAGTGATGACCTCTGTTAAGGCTTTTATTCACTGTCTTCTGCTCCAGTTGAGATAATTTTTGAGAGTGTTGGAATACAAGAGAAAGATACCTGTCCAACTATAATAACTTTTGAAAGACCATTTATTTTTCTGATATAAAGAATGTAATGAAAAAAAGAGAACATATTTGTTAATTCCTGGAGTAAAACATCATCAATTTCCATGATTCAATGTGGGAGAGTTTGCAGAGGACTCAAAAGTTCTTCACAGATTTTTAATGGAAAATCTTGAGCCAGCAATGGGAAATATACTAATTTCTGTAGTTTTCTCTCCTATCACCTAATTCCCCACCTTTGATTGCAATCCCTTATACTTTTATGCCTTATAAAAATTGTAAGCACCTTGGGGCACAGATAAGTCAGTTTAATATTCCTGTAAAGCACCATTCTTTCCTAAGGCATTAAATGTATAATATATGACAATTTATAAAGAAGGAATTTGCAAGTCAGAGGGCTTGACAGCAGGCCAATGAATCAAAAATAAAGCAAAGTTAGAAAGACCTTCTTCCTTTAAGCCAAATTGGTCTTAGTGTCCAAGATATATTTTTTGTTTGTAAGTATTTGGTACGAGACTGCTGTCACTTGGCAAAGTACTTCCTCCAGAGATGGAGAAGATGGCTGAACCATCTGAGTTTACACTGAGATTTATGAACACTGTGTAGAGAGTACAACTAGGTTAAGTAGGCCAGCCAATGCATTGTTCAGAGCAATACCTAAAACTAAAATGTAGTCACATTTAAACTACAGTAGAAAGGAAAACAGAAATAATAGAGTGGTACCAAATCTTTCTGCTTACTTTTGCTAGGAGAAATAGTTACACAGTTAATGTGATGCAAACTAAACACCCCTCAAGTGCTTATTTATCAAAGCTATCTTCAAAATAATCTACTAAAATACATTTACTCAGCACTGCATCATCGTTAACATGCTTCTCTCAGACTTTCTTCCTGTTCTTCTGGCTATATTTCACCAGATATTTTTTATTTTTTAAACTCGGTAAGAAAAAGTTCCCATATTTCCATCCAAAAAGCACTAGATATTTTGTGGAGACCATGTCTACAGTTCGTGTTCAAAAACTCCCATGCATCCAGAAAATATATCCCATAGAACTGATGAGTTATGTGAAGGGGCCATTTGTCCTGGATTTTTGGACACCCAATAGCCTAGTCAGACCTATAAATTTTGATTGTAAGTACTTCAGGGCAAAAATCTGTCATTTTAATTTGTTGAGAAAGCACTGTTCTTTCCTAAGGCAATATGTGAATAATATATGACAATTTAAAAAGGAGCTGTTTGTTACTGTTACTGCTTCCTGCAAAACCTCTAGATTCCCAGACAAATGACCGAAGAACTCTTAATGCACTCAAGCTATATTTTTCTGTGCAACGAAAGGACATATCCTCTAAAATCCAGACTTACAACAAGCTAAATATTCAGTGTTAACAACTAAAAATTCAATCTCAGGTTATTTGGTACGCAATGTCATGGCTTGTATAGGCAAAGAATTGCAGTTCTCTCAAATTTCTTTTTAAGTGACTAAATCCTACTGAAAGCAATGAGTTATATATCTAATTGCTTTCTTAGATCCAGAGTTAATTTTCCCAGTTACAAAGAAAACCCTGAATATAAAACCCAACTTCAAAGGACAAAGAAACTAAAAAGACTGAAAAAAAAAACCAAAAAAAAACAAAACAAAAAGAAAACCACAAATGAAAAAAACCCAAGCCCAAAACAGAAAACATAAAGCATATTAAATTGATCAATTTAAAAACCACAAACCAACCAACCAACCCCACAAAAGCATTAGTGTATTGGTTTCTAAGTTTCTTCCATTTTCTTATTTCTTTAGTAACCATCACACCATTACCTGAAAGTGCACTCACAAAACCAGGCATGAACATGACCTGCTGTTTAAATTTCGACATGGACCAATAATAATACTGTACCTTGTAGATATTGATAGAAATTGGTTACTAGTATGCTATGTCTCTATGGGTCTGTATGTATGTGTGTCTTCTAGAATATTTCTGGGTTTGTAAGTAAGCTTTTAATGATCATTACAATTATATTAATAATTAATCATTATTAATTATATGGATTTAATGTGGAATTGCAGATTAAGGAGTAGTGCATGTTGGAATATGTATAAAAATAGACACAAACAGATTTTAGAGTAGAAAGGAATCAACATTATCCACCTCCTGGCAAAGAGGAAAAAGAAATCCCCACAATTAACTTAGCTCTCCTGGTGAAGAATTGAATACTGATTACTCACTATGAAACCTTCCTTTCTTTTTTGTTGAGGAGCACAGGAAGCACAACACCAGAGAAAGACACAGTTATCAGGAAGTTTGTGCATATCAGTTTTACCTGTATTACTACGCTAATGACCATATTAATGGGATAATTCAGATTGTATGTGCTAACACCATTTCACTTAGCATAATAAATCTTTGATTGACCCATTAAACCTTTAATATGAATTATAGCTTTATACAGACAGTGTGCTTCCTTAGCCCAAATAAATTGTGCAGGTGTTTGAATTGGTTCTTAAATCTGGGCTCACCAATGTTCAGATCACCCATAGTTATGAGCAGTCCCTGTTTTCGTTATAAACCTCTGGAAATGCTTGGATATTTTGTGGAATGTGTGGGGTTGTTTACAATATTCTGAGAGATGGAAGCATCAGTATTAGTATGAAACACATGCGAATAAGGACTTAGGATCCATTTCATGAAAAGACTTCTTTAACTTTCTTTTAGGAGTGGGCTGTTAGACATTCATATTTTGCATGTTGAGATCAAACCCTTTGTAAACATTCTGTCTAATTCACTTAAAGGTAGTAAAGTCATTGTTCCAAGAAAACTGTAAAGAAATATTAGTGCTTCATTTGCTTAAGACAGTTTTCCAGTGTGTGTGAGCAAGGAGCTGCATGCCATTGTAGTACATATTTGCCAGCTGGGGTTAAACTACAACAAACCAGAACACCTCAAATGGCAGCAATCTGAACCAAACAGGTTTTAAGAACAGAGGATTGAAAAGCATCCCTACTTTAAAGTAAAATGTTAGTTATGGAAGGATATGGGAACTATATGTTACTATTCTGCCTTTAGCAGACAAAAAAAGGTTACATGATATTTTTGCATTTGAGATAATGCATAGGAAAGTCCTTGTTAAAGCTGCAGTTGACAGAAGTAAAAAAAGAGAAACATTGAATGTACTAACTTGGTAAATAAAGCTCAAATAACTTGAAATTAATAAAACTTATTAATTAATAATTAAAATGTTAAAAAATAAAAATTATTTAACTGTGTTAAATAATGGAGCCTCAGAACTGGACCAAAAGGCACTTTGTAAGAGGTAGCATACAGGCCTGCTCACCAGCACAACTCACTATCACAGCTAGCAAAATATGGAAAGAGAAAGCAGTGCAACAAATGAACCTGCATACATTGGGTAATACAAGTGGGATGAGAACCAAGTTAGCAGACTGTTGCTGAAGCCACTCTCAGGGGAATGTCTTCGTATAATATTAGTGATAAATTTCTGAGATGTGTTACTAAATTCCTTCTTCCCTTAATAATGATTTCCTTGCTTCATGTGAGAATTCAAAAATTGTGAGTACACAAATAAGGCAAATGCCTAAAGCAGGGGCTCAGTATTTTTGGGCAGAGACTTGAGTGTGGTTAGTTGTTTGTAGGCCAGCAAACAGGTTACAGTTTGTGTGTACTCTGTCATGCTGTAAGTTAATACAAAAGTTTACATTTCAATTTCACAATCAGGTTATAGCAGTAAATCATTTTAACATTATTATCAAAATTCTGTATTTTCACATGTACATACCTAGCTGGAAAGTTCCACTATTTGACTCAAATTTACTGTGCTGGGTCTCAGACTAAAGGTAAATATTTTTGATTTATTTTCTTTTTGACAAATGTGAGTAAAATCAGCTCATTTCCTTTACCTATGCAAGGATTAAAAAAATGTTCTATATACAGAAGTTAAATGTTTAACATGTGCAAGAAAGCATCTGAACTTTAAAAGCTGAAGCTTACCAGGATGATATGGAGGATTAGTCTCCAGGCAAATTTGCAAAAATGAAATATTAACAATATAAGAGTAAAAATCAGCTAAAACCAATTATGCAATGTGTTCCTTCATTACTTGTTGCAAATTTATTTATTAATTTTTACTTTGACAATTTGCTTAGAATTATGTCATTGTTTATCTGTGTTCAGAATCACGTATATGATGCTGATCTTGAATAGCAGTACAGGTCTGCTTGGTAGGTCCTTTCACTGAAGTATTTTCTGGTTCATAATTACAGCAAAGTATGTTCCAAAGTAAACTGTGAGTTCCAGCAATAGTGTTATCATTCTAAGTTCAATTATTATCTTTCCTCCTTGACAAGAGCAAATCTGAGATTTGGAAGGCTTTGCATCCCTTAGAGTGTGTTGGCAGCTACTTCTGGACACCACTGTGGCCTTTCATAGGTAGAATTGTTAAATTCCACCACAATACTCTGGGTTCAGAAAACTGCAAAGATCTAAAAAAAAAAAAAAGGAAAATTGATAATGCAAGCAGGAAACCCAGCTTATTCAAATAGGGAATATAAGCATTTAAAATATGTGATCCTCACCATCTTCCCCAAACACAGTATTAAGATGTAGAGCAGAGCAGTGGCATCTGAAATACTGATCCTTTTGTAGCCACTGGAGCACTGAAGTTTAACACCTAAAGTTCAGATTAATAACTCGCAGGACAGAGAGCACTTTGTCTGAGAACAAGATGTGCATAGAATTGGCCAATGACACGTGGGATATTTGTGGCCTACAGAAATCTGACCAAGTATCTCTTGCTCTTTATCCAAGGGGCTTACTCATTCGCTGTTCTTTCACCTACTGCCATAAACACTGCTTTACAAGATGTCCACATAGATTGTTGTTTCTTCCCTCTAAGATTTACACTAACCATGGCCTCAGGCAGGTGGACCTTCCCATAACTATGAAGAAGTGATCTTTCATTACTCTTCAGATTTCAGATTTTTGCTACAGGTATTGATCTTCTATGCAGTAGATCTTGTGTATGCTGGGTTTTTTCTAATGAAATAATCCAGTGCATGCAGTATGAAAGTTATAAGGCTACTATTCTTAAAAACACCATGTATGAAAGTGTGTCTGCACAGAAATTTTCTTGCCTGCAATATACACCTTCTTCCTAACTCATGACTTAGTATCTGTCCTTTTATCTTTTACAGATCTTTACGGGACTGTGTGAAGGAAATTACTGGGACACAAGGACAAGGATTTTGAGGTAAACTGAACAGTCCAGCCAGGTGTGCATTTTGACAGATATAAACAAGTAAAAAATGTCTAGGCTCAGAGAAATCACCAGAAAATATTGTATGCATCAGTTAACATTGCAAAACAAGGTTTAGATGCAGCTAAAAATCACCTCACCATTTATTCCAAAGTGTCCTGCCTCACAATCATCTGTTACTTCAGTCTTGAATGTCTTCATTTCATTTACATAACACAGGCCTTGTCACAGTGTGAAGTTACCTAAAATAGTTATTATGTCTTTGGGCAAATAAAGGCAGACAGCAGCAGAAAGAAAAGACTCTGAGTATTTAGGTCTCCTACTGAGACAGAGATTATGTGTCTGGTTCCCTAAACATCCAGACTGAGACTACGGTGAAGCAGTGGTGTTTTGAGACCTTCCTAATTTTGCCTGATGCCTTTCAACTTACTTGCCTGATATTAATACTGAGCTTACCCTTGTGGGTTTAATTTCATTCACTGTCACTGTTCTTGGTGGAAGTAGGCCAAAGCATTCACATTCTTGACTCTGACTTAATGATTTTTCCAAGGTTATGCCTTACAAGCATTTTCAGAAGAGGATTTTAATTTTGCATGCTTTAATTTCATATTGTTTAGACAATGGTCTGCAGGCAGATGCACAAAACTTGTCCTGTCTGTAATGCTGTAACTGTACATTACACATACATTTAATACAAATAAAAAAAAAGATATTAACAATTTAGGAAAAGCTGGCTTTAGTCGTACTATTTTCCCAGAAGTGATGTATGTCTAATAAGTCTTGCCTTTCTCACAAAGGTATTGTAAAACTTAATTAATTGAAGTTTGTAAAGTACTTCAAGATCCCTGTATTATTAAGTGTCCTGCTAGTCCACTTTTCTTAGTGACTCAGTACTGCCAGAAGCTGTATCTGCTGCCAATTACCAACAGGCAGGCAGCCAAAAGAGCAGCGCCAGAACCTGTAGCAGGAAAGCTCAAATGAGGAAACTTATTCAAGCAAATAGTCCAGTGCAAGGGACAGGAAGAGAAAGAAGACAGAATTGAAGACAAGGGAGTTACAAAGACTCTATGAACTTTCCCCCTACATACAGATAGGCTTTTTCTCTACCACCTTTCTCCTCTCGATCGCCCTTTTTCTCTGAGATTTATTGGGACACTCTAACACCTTTTTTTCCACCTTCTTCCTCAGAATGCTGTCAGGGGCCCTTTTGGGGAATTGAGCATGATGCTATTAGTTAGACTCACTAGTGTTTAAATCCCAACTTTGCCACTTGCTTGCTGGAGGGGCTCCTTCTCTTCCCTAATCTGTATTCACCTAGGCCAAATCCAAAGCTCATTGAAGTAATTGACAGTGCATCCCTTGATTACAGAGGATTAGGCCTGTGTGCACTCCATGGTGTTGCTAAAATTAATTCAATAGTGCCTGTAGAATCTGTGGGAAAAAAATAGAAATAAACTGCTCTCCAAGGAGAAACTGGCATTATTATTTCCTGGAGAGCTGATTGCAGATCTGGGTTTCTGTCACCAAACTGCATACAACTGCAGTGCCAGTGCAGGCGTGCTGTGCCAGTCCCAAGGCAGTGGAGGAAGAGCTGTGACCTTGTTTCAGTTAGCAGAGTTTAGGATTTGTTTCATTGAAAATACCTTGACAAAGGCATTATTGTTTATGGACCACTGATTACATGTCCCACAGTTGACAAGACAGGTAGTAAGACAGGGCTTATCCTGCAGCACATACTAATGAGGCTGTTCTGCCTGCAGCTCCCTGTGGCCAGATGCTGTACTTGGATGGAGTCCCACTGGAATTCTTTGTGGGTATAGTCACAGTCAGTTGAAAAAACACAGTTTAACTATCATCTTTCCAGGAGAAAAATAGGAATGGATACCAAAGGTAAATGATACATTGCTTTGCTCATGTGGAAAGAGTCCCTCTAACCTGTAAATACAATAGCACATCACTGTGCAAGCTTTTGCCTGAATCTTAAACATTTTGGGTACAGGTGCATGGTAGGGTGTGTTCAACTACCTCAAAAAAAAAAACAATTTCAAGAGGCAACTGCGACTGCAAATTTTCAGAGACCATGCCCACATGCCTGTGGCATCAGCAGGCAGCACAGCAGGGCCCCAAATCTATCTTAGCCAATAGACTTCACTCATACAGAAGTAACATTCCCTCTTTCTGCAAAACAGATATTAGCACTGCATTATACTGCTGGCACACCTTGAATCACCTCAAAGGCTGTCGGGAAGCAAGCTGGCAGGGACTGCTGTGTGCCCCTTTGCCCAGGTAAGTGAGCTGCATGAGTTCCCCTGCAGGTTTAAGACTTGGCCAGAGAAAGGACAAGTGATCATCACCAACTCTAAATGCTTCAAACATTATATGGATAACTCAGTCTCAGCACACTTCAAAAAGCCTTTGTCATCCATCAGAAGTGGCTTCGTCCTTTCCCATGTGCCAAGCTGTGCTGTTGTGTTGTACTTGAACAGCTTCCATCAGAGCACACAATTTCTCATCCTGTCTGATTCTGCTGATCATTCTTGTAATTAAGTGTCTTTTGATTCTCTTTGGCAGCATACCATCTGCACAAGAAGGCACACCTGGAAAGCAGTTTTCCTCTGGTTCTGCTATCCTTGATTAAACTCTGTTTTAAAGCAGAGAACCTTAATCAAAAGAATTGCCTGACTGGAGGTAGCTGTGCCTGTCTCACTATTGTCACAGATTCCCTCTGAAAGCTGCAGGATTTGGATTTGCATAACAATTTCTGAAAATGGGTCTACTGTGGAAGAGTAATATTTTCAAAGGATTTCCCTCATAAGAAAAAAATCCAATGGAATGAATTAAAGAGGAAAATAGCAGGGCACCATAGATATTTAATAGGTTTCAGTAGTAATTACTATAAAATCCTATAGAATTTATTAGGAAAAAATACATGCTTTTTGTAGTATTCTTTTATAACTAGCAAGAAGTTCATTCCTGAGGGAGATCAAGAAAATGTAAAAGGAAATATTAATCTTTTAACAAAGAGCAAGTTTAAAGTAATGCTACCCCCATAATTTTAGGAACAGGAGGCCAGGTCAGTGCTGAACCTTATATGAGGCAAAAAGCAGACCAGCAGCATGAGATAAAAAGAGAAAAAGATCATTTATATTCTTCTGTCTTTGATGAGGATGTCAGGATCAACAGAACTTTTATGTTGTTTATTCTGTGTCCGCAAGGAAGATCTATGTCAACTCAGATATATGTAGGAAAACACACATGCATGCATTCCAAACAGGTTCCAGTGCCTTCTTAGAGTCAAGAAAAATTGTACCTTGTTGCCAGCCTAATATCAAGCCCCATGCTGGTGCTCCTTGCTTATTACAGGTCTCTAATGGCTTCTGGTTGAGTGTAACAAAGCTCGGAGTTCCCACACCTGTTAACAAAATGACAAGCTGCTTCCTGCCTCTGATCTTCCATCGTGACCTTTGCGCCATGTAGAACAGGACAAGAAACTTTATCTTTGTCAAATGAAAACTTTTTCCCTGGTAATTTATAGTACCCAATAGCAACTGGATAGAAAGGTTGAGACAGGAACCAACAAGTATAAAAATAAAAACTGAGAAAAAATAATAATAAAAACAACAGTTTCTGAAGTGGGCAAATTACACAGAAAGAGGTGTTTCTAAGTTTGCAAATAGTCTGTGCCAACCACTTGGAGTTGATTAACAGCAGTGATATGGCTTTAAAAAAACAAAAATAAAAAAGCACTTAGTTTCCTAAATAATACACGTTTTTACCCTTGATGAAAGGCTGCTTCTTATCACACAGATATGAAGGCAAGCCACCTAATGGCACTAATTTCAAATCCCGCTGCTGTAATGTTTAGTACATGGGATGCAAATTACAATGGATTCAATACAGTTAGTGGTACATTTAAAAGAGAAATATTCAAAGGACAAAAGAGGCTTATAAAAGGTGGAAGCAAGGACAGGTGGCCTGGGAAGAATACAGGGATGTTGTCCGGGAAGCTAGGGACAAGGTTAGGAAAGCTGAGGCCCAGTTACAATTCAACTTGGCTAGAGATGAGAAAGATAACAGGAAGGGATTCCATAATTCCATTACAAATAAAGACAGACTAGGGACAAAATAGGCCCCCTCTGGAAGCTATCAGGAGAACTGGCCACCATGGATTTGGAGAAGGCTGAGGTTCTTTATGACTTCTTTGCCTCGGATTTCACTGGCAAATGCTCTGACCGCACCAACCAAGTCTTGGAAGGCAGACACAGAGACAGTGAGAGCGAAGACCCTGGGCTCACTGTAGGAGAGGATCTGGTTCGAGACCATCTGAGGAACCTGAACATATACAAGTCCATGGGACCTGATGAAATCCATCTGCAGGTCCTGAAGGAGCTGGCAAATGAAGTTGCTAAGCCACCATCCATCATATTTGAAAAATCATGGCAGTCAGGTGAAGTTCCTGATGACTGAAAAAAAGGGAAATATAACACCCATTTTCAAGAAGGGGAAAATGGATGAGCTGGGGAACTACAGAGCAGTCAGCCTCACCTCTGTGCCTGGCAAAATCTTGGAGCAGATTCTCCTGGAAGGCATGCTGAGGCACATGAAAAACAACAAGGTAGCTGGTGACAGCCAGCACGGCTTCACTTAGGGGAAATCCTGCCTGACCGAATCTGGTGGCCTTCTATGATGGGGCTATGGAACTGATAGACAGGGGATAGAGCAGTTGATGTCATCTACCTGGACTTGTGCAAAGCGTTTGACACTGTCTCACATGGCATCCTTGTCTCTAAATTGGCGAGAAATCAATTTGATAGGTGAACCACTCGGTGGATAAAGAACTGGCTGGATGGCCACATGCCAAGTTGTGTGCTCAATGGTTCAATGTCCAGCTGGAGACCAGGAACGAGTGGTGTCCCTCAGGGATCGGTGTTGGGACCACTCTTGTTCAACATCTTTGTTGGTGACATGGACAGTGGGATTGAGTGTGCCCTCAACAAGTTTGCCAATGACACCAAGCTGTGTGGTTAGGGATATGTTGGAGGGAAGGAATGCCATCCAGAGGGACCTTGACACGCTTGTGAGGTGGCCAATGCCAACCTCATGAAGTTTAACCATGCCAAGTGCAAAGTCCTACAGCTGGGTAGGAGCAATCCCAGGCACAGCTCCAGGTTGGGCAGAGAAGAGATTCAGAGCAGCCCTGCACAGAAGGACTTGGGGGTGTTGGTTGATGAGAAAATGAACATGAGCCAGCAGTGTGCACTCACAGCCCAGAAAGCCAATCGTATCCTGGGCTGCATCCAAAGGAGCACGACCAGCAGGTCGAAGGAGATGATTCTGCCCCTCTACTCTACTCTCCTGAGACCTCACTTGGAGTACTGTGTGCAGTTCTGGTGTCCTCAACATGAAAAGGACAAGGGACTGCTGGAACAAGTCTGGAGGAGGGCCACGAGGATGATTAGGGGACTGGAGCAGCTCCCGTATGAAGATACGTTGAGAAAGTTGGGGCTGTTGAGCCTGGAGAAGAGAAGGCTGCGTGGAGACCTCCTCGCAGCCTTCCAGTATCTGAAGGGGGACTATAGGGATGCTGGGGAGGGACTCTTCATGAGGGACTGTAGTGTGTCATGGACAAGGGGTAATGGGTTCAAGCTTAAAGAGGGGAAGTTTAGATTGGACATGAGGAAGAAGTTCTTTACTGTGAGGGTGGTGAGGCACTGTAATGGGTTTCCCAGGGAAGTTGTGAATGCTCCATCGCTGGCGGTGTTCAAGGCTGGGTTAGGACAGTGCCTTGGGTGACATGGTTTAGTGTGAAGTGTCCCTGCCCATGGCAGAGGGGTTGAAACTAGATAGTCTTAAGGTCCTTTCCATCCCTAACTATTCTATCATTCTATGAAATAATACTGAAATGCAAATTTATCAGTTTCAGAAATATGCATGCAAATTCTCATAAAATGTCTGCTCGATGCATAAGGAACTGGCAAGAATCTGTAAGAGTGAGAGCTTGGGTTGTGAAAGGCTTAGAAATAAAAGTAAGTACCTGGAATAACTGTCACATTCTCAGTGGGAGTCATGCTATTTACATGGTTTGTCGTTCACATTTATAGCAGTGTGGGTTGCTCTTTATTTCTCCCAGTTTGCATCCTTTCACTGCAGTTATCTGTTCATTCAGCAAACATGTTTCAACTGAAGTTTCCTTGACCTGATTTATGTCTTATAAAATGTACCTGTAACAGGCACAATTGAATGCTCAGCTTTTTCCTCTGACACTGTTCTTTTCTTCATCCCCTCCTGGCAAAGTCTCAATACATTCTTTCCCTTGCTAAACTCACGTAAGCAGATTACATGTTCACTACCAAAAGGCTTTCTCTAGTAGCTTATTTCTGTAGAAGAGAAGGAAGTAACTACATGAATGATCTACTTACTAATAAATAGCTTTTTCTAATATCTTCCTTCTGTAGACAAAAAGGAAGTAAATACAGACCCACTGCTTTCACAATACTGACTTGCACAGTTACTTTTTTTGATAGGACCCACACAAGATGAACTTAGTTTTGAAATTTATCACTGCTTCACTCCCACCAAAACCATTTCCCTGGCATTTCTCATACCATATCTTGTAAACCTGCTATGAAACTGGGCAGTACTCAAAAGACCAATTTCTTCTCCATGCTATCACCGCTGTGCAAACAACTGTGCAGTGGTGTCAGGAAAACATGTCTCAGGCATATTTACTACACACAGGTAAGAGAAAATACTTTGTGTGCTTATGGTTGCTTCAAATCTTTCATTTAAAATTGTTTAAAGGCTTGAAGTAAGTTGCATAAAGGATATCTTTTCATTTGGCTTACTTACTATAACAAGAATGTTTACAAATAGCTATCTGGGGCTTTTGTTTGCACACATTGCTAACTAGAAACTGTGAAAGTCATCTTGTATATATCAGACTTTACATATAGTATACTATTAAAACATAAATAATTGTGCCACACAGACATTAGCTTCTGTGAAGGCGTTTCACACAGAAAAGCTGTTAAAAAGACCATCTCATGGTAGTTGTTCCACAACATATTCTCCATTCTCCCCGACAGAAGGTTTTAGCCAACATGAGACACCATTATCACTGGATCTTGTGATCAGAGGATACCTTCTTTACCCATATAACAGGTATTTTTCCTAACAAAGTGTAGTGATCCTGGCCAGGAGACAATCATACCTCGAAGAGGTAGTGGTCCACATCACAGTTAACCTGAGCAAGTGCAGACCTGTGCTGTGCCATGCTACACCTCCAGCATCAGGCTGTGCTATGCTGCTCAAATCTCTTGGTCGAAGGACAACCTCAGCCAGCTATTCACAACAGAGGAGCCTGTGGGCAACTCCCACTCAGCACCTGCAACTATACCACCCTGATGCTTTTATCAAGCAGTGCAGAAAGAAGTTCTCATGAGACCATCCCTTGTAAATGATATTAAAAATGATAAATAGAAATGTGTTCTTGTAAGAATACCACATACTTGTTCAAATGACCAAAAAGGGATGAGGTCTGTGCAGCTGGCAATGGTAAAATCCACATGAGGTCCACCCAATACTGCACAAACAAAGGGTGCCCAGCACCCAAAACAACCTAAAATTCACTCATTTTCTATGCCCCACTTCTTATTCTCTTATTGAAACAGATGTTTAGTAAGCCTTTTGTTGTTAGGCTTTTCTTATTGAGATTCAGAAAGAATCCTCTCTCCCTGTCCCTCATCACCCCGCCCTGGTGCAGAGCACAAGGAGGTACCTTACCTGAAACACTGTGGACCATACTTGCTGTATGTAAGAGGACAGAAAGAAGCGAGAAGAAAGAAATCAAGAAAGAAATCAAAGTGATTCTGGTGTTGCTGGTATATGATTAAGGTCTACTCAGTCGTAGTAGCATAACTCCAGGCATTCACTGAAATTAATATTACAGAGGTCAGTGTTTCATATTTAACGACTGATAGAGAAAAAAACTTGGAATGGGATATAGCTACAAATGAAGATATCTACATTTAGATATTTAAAAGTATGTTTCTACCTATGATCCGGTGGTCTTAACTTAGTAACAGATGAAAGAGATTTAGAAAATACATTCACCAAATTCCAGTCAGCCCACTCTAACTTAATCAGCTAGCTCTCAGTTCAGCTGCCAAGCGCACTGTGCCATCTGAAATGTCCTAAGATATCAGAGACTTCCAAGCAGGGATAGCAGATATAGGAAGACAGGCTTTTTTGACAGATTGGAGCCCAGCTGGAGGTCAGAGTGTGTTGAACCCCCCCATTAATTGCTCTTGTTATTCCATTAATTTGTGGAATATATTCAGAGAACAAGTGACACACAAGAACTGTGCTTCACCTGCACAATAATGTCTTTGAAACAAACAGAAATAAAGAGTTGTTACGGATGCCCTTAAAAAAGCATGATTTTCATAGGAAATAGTCCAGTGCCACAGTTTTGCCTGCAAATTCATCAGACATTACTTTCCTCTATTGCACTTTCTTTTTCATAGCATGTTAATTCTCAACTTGACATTTGCTGCATGAACACTCAATTCGGAGTTAAGAAAACATCTTAACAAGGAGAAGTGATATGCAAAATTAAAGGTTATTTATAGCACCACTAACAAAGTCACTTAGATGCTTAAAGGACTATTAAAACTGACCTGAACCTCAAAACATTTTAATGCTACATTCAAAAATTCAGCTAGATCATTGCTTCGTTAAAAAAAGTATTACTAACTTTAGAAATTGTCATGGTTTAAGCCCAGCTGTAACTCATGCAGTTTGCTCACTCACACCCCTCTCTTTCTTCCCCCTGCTCCCAGAGGGATGGGGAGGAGAATCAAAAGCATGTAACCCCCACGGGTTGAGATAAGGACAGTCCAGTGACTAAGGTATAACACAAACTACTGCTGCTACCACCAGTAATAATAATGACAAGGGAAATAGCAAGGGAAGAGAATACAATTGTTCACCACCCGCCACCCGATACCCAGCCCGATCCAAGCAGTAATCTAACACTTCCAGGTAACTGCCCCCAGTTTATATACTGGGCATGACATGCTGTTGTATGGAATAACCTCTTTGGCTAGTTTGGGTCAGGTGTCCTGTCTCTGCTTCCTCCTGGCTTCCCCTCCTCCCTGGCAGAGCATGAGACTCAGACAGTCCTTGGTCAGTCTAAACATTTGAGCAGTAACTAAAAACATTGGTGTTATCAGCGCTGTTCCCAGGCTGAAAGTCAAAAACACAGCACTGCACCAGCTA
This sequence comes from Myiopsitta monachus, assembly GCA_017639245.1. NCBI lineage: Eukaryota > Metazoa > Chordata > Aves > Psittaciformes > Psittacidae > Myiopsitta > Myiopsitta monachus. Next base: position 7,737,633 of record CM029919.1, read on the forward strand.
CTAAGAAGGAGAAAAAATGACTGCTACTGCTGAACCCAGGACAGTAATATAAGATCTGAAAAAGCAGTGAATAAAGGTGGTGTTGGTCAGGGGAAGAAGGAACAGCAAAAAGAGTTAATTACTTCCTTCAGCAACGTTGTTTTCAAATCTAGGGGGAACAAAGCACTCAGGGCTGGTGAAGATACAGGAGGAATCTGTGGAACTAAAGCTACTGGCATTGAGATTAAGTAATGGTGATCTGGACAGATAAACCTTGAGAAACAAAGTTTACTTTCTTCCTCATCCTCATGCCTGGTGTTCAACCTTGTGTCCTGAAGAGAGAGTATATCAATACAGTATCTCACTGTATATGAGACTTCCACGCTACTCAACTGTCACTTCTAATACTTTCTGATTACCATTGGTAAACTTCAAGAAATTTGTCAAAAAAAAAAGTCACCAGATGAAACTTTTAATGATCAGTTTTATAAAAACGAGATAGTCAAGTAGAAATAAAAGACTCTTCATGGAGTCCCAGTCAAAAAAAAAGCTTCAATGAAGAACTGCATTTTATTAAGCATCAAACACTAACCTGTCACAGTAGGTAGTATACCTCAATGGGATTAAAGAACTTGCGCTGGTGACCAGATAGCCACACAATATATATATATAGTGTATAAAGATATGGCAGAACTTTGAACCAGCTCAAATTTGGTCTTGTGGGCAGAATGCCTATTAGAAGCTCTTTTGGTTTTCTTTCATCCAGAAGAAATCAAGCTCACAAACTCTACAATGCAAACCAAAGCATGGAATGTGGGGATAATGCAAGATTAGTTTCAAAAGTTTCTGATACTACAGTGCACCCAGAGAACCCAATTACAGACACAACACAGAGGAAACCCATTCTACCAGTTCTACTGCTGTTTGCTCTATTGCTGTAAATGAGACTACAAGTGATACTCTGCTTCCAACATTTCTTGCCAAACATGTAGGGATGAACAGAAATTCATTGACTGTGGAAACAGTAAGTTACCAGTGGGAACTCACCAGAGAGGTAACTTCTTCCTTCTGCATGAAATCAGATTATCAGGTGAGGATAATAAGACCTGACCAATATGGTGCAGGGCACCATCTGAAGAAACAGATATAAATACTAGCCCTGTTATGTTTTTTCCTCCAAATGAAGTGGCATATGACAAGAGGAGAAAATGAAAAATGTACATATTATTCCCAGAACAAGACTATTGTGAAGATGAATTAATAGAAGAAGGTACTGGATATGCAGATACATACTTAAAATTGTGGAAATTTATCCCAAAGCTCTGAACGTTTAGAAGATTGATGTCAATGTAAAGCATCATTAGATTTTTCAGAAGAATATTGCAGTTAATAAGCTTCAATAGTGGCAGCCAAATCAGGAGCTTTTTAACTTTCTCCTGGAGGTTTGACATAGAGGGGAGACTGCCCCATGAGACAATGACTCTGTCCTTCAAACAGGTTCTGGCCTCACCCTTATACGAGGCAAAGTGAAAACTGGTGATTCACTTGCACTTTTCTTGCCCTGGGGTACTGATTTAGTACCAAATATGTTCTAAGACATAATGCTCACACTTTTAAAAAGGTTAATGTTAATGGTAGTAGCCACTTAATTGGACTACCTTGCCTGCTGTGTCCACTGTCCCCCTAATAGAAGACATGAGAAGTAACTATGCCCTGCAGTCAAATGGTCAGGCAAGACATAAAACAATTTCCAGCAAATAGCCATTTATACTGAGGAGAAAATGAGAGAAAAGCTAGGGAGACAGACTGACAGCTCAAAGGCTCATCAGAGTATGAACTTTCAGCATATGGCAAGAAGCTGAAGGAAGCCGTGAGGTAAAATAGTGAAGACTGCTATCAGTTTTGGAGCTGCTTTAACATATTTTGTTGTTGCTGCTGTTATTTCCTGCAGTAAATAGAAGCTGATGTTTTCTTCTTGGCAGATTTCACCTTCACTGGTAATTCAATGCAAGTGAGGTTTTAAAGCCATAATATGAAGCAAAGTCAATATGCATTAATGGTTTAAACTTCAAAAAAGACCATTAATTACTTAAGTAATCCTTGAATTAATGAGGTGAAGTCTGCAGACACTTTTTGCTGTTTCTTATCCTCTTCCTTAATGCTGAATTGTTGGACAAGAAAGATTTGTTTTCTAGGTGCAAATCACATCAAATGACTTTATCATGCTCCATCCTTCCCAGTGCAGTAGAAGCTAATAGCTTCTTCCATATCCTGCTTATATTTGGTAGTTATAAATTGCACAAAACCTGAAAAAAACACATAAATACATCCTTCAAAATAAATTTTTATCTTATTAGTTTTATGTTTTGCATTAACTATAATATAGTTGGAATTAGAATGCAGTAAGACTAAAGAAAGGTAGTTCAAAATATTTTTAAACAACTGGTAGTTATTTTTTTATTATTGAGAAAAATTCCAGCTGAATTTCAGCAAATACATAGTTTTTCTTCAGTTAAGGATCCTTAAAACCACCCCATGACAAGACGGGGGATAGCTGGAATAATTCATACATTACTCAAGTACATCGGATGGTGAAGCTATTACAGGTCTAAAAAGAGTGAAGTCATATTCTAGTTACAGAGTAATTATACTGCAGATAAAATATGGCTGTGAAAAATTTATAAGTGAAAATATTATGAACACTAATTAACTAACACCCTGCTATTTCATTTGCAGGTCTCAGTTTTGCTATTTGTCTTACAGATAAAATACGTATTTTCTAATATCTCTTGCAATATTAAAAGCAAAAGAAAAAAAAAAGAAGGGCCATCTTTTTCATTTGCAGGTATTGCCTAATGAGAGACAAATACAAGTAATACAAAGGAAAATCAAAAGATAATTTTCATTTTGTTGATCTGATGACTATTAAGATTTTCTCCCTTCTCTTCCGGGGAATTCAGAAGGAATCATTCACTGCAACTACTCAGAAAGGGAAAGCATTTTTCTCTTACCGCAGCAGCTGCCACCTTTTCAGCCTAACAGTGAAACCAGCGCTGAAGCTGCAGGTTTGATACCTTGAGACTACTGAATGGACAGAGTAAATTGATTCGACATGGTTTATTAACAGCAGTGAAGCAACACTGTAAGCATTCATTTTATTCACACAACAAGTTTCTTACGTTTATTTGGTGGAGGTATTATTTAAATCTCTCACAGTGGCTTTTCCACAGTGACTACTAATGCTTTTGTAGGAAATTCTGACTACTTGAGCAAGGATGAAATACTGGCAGAGTACACAAAGTATGTAAGCATCAGGTCAGGAAGATTGTAATAGTTATTCATTTGAGGGTCAGACAGAAGCGAGTAACGACATGCTCCAATTTTTACTGTGGCTATTTTCTGTGTAACAAGCAGTATGCAGAAAAATAAGCAGGATATTGGCAATATATCTCAGTATTCAGTAATACAGCTAGTCCCTTCTATTTCCATTAAAATTTTACTTTGGTGAGGTTACATTGATTTATTCCGACTGATAAAGTCCTTTAGACTTTAACAAATGTTATATATGTAAATTTGCAAGCTAGAAACTGCCAGTGCTGCTTGGCTGGACATGGATTGGTGGCCTGCATTTCTTAACACATCATGGATTTTTGGTGAGTCCTTTTTTGTTTTTATTTAAGTAAAGGTAGACTTTGATGTTTTTCTTAGGGCATGTTTAATGCCGTTATACTGATTGCAGCTAAGTAAACAAAGATGGAAATAGGACGAAGTGAGCAGTGGCTATGCTGTGACACAGTATGACAGAGACAGTTTTTGTCTTTATCTCTCTACAGACTGGAGATGATTAGGAAACTTATTTTTGTTTTAGGGAAACTGTTTGTTAGGACATGATTAGGAAACTATTCTTTTATCCTTTCATCTACCTTACTATGACCTAAACACTGCAAGATTAATATTATGGAGTTTCCTAAAAAATTTTATAGTTTCTTGTGTTTCCGTTATAAAATGTGACTCCCCCAATTGAATTATTTTCAGTTTTCAGAATATGAAATCTTCAAACCTTTTGACACACCTGGAAATTTCTACAGAAATAAATTTCTTTGTTCCCCATTTGAATCGAGATATAAAGCCACTTTGTAATTTATGTGTGAGTGTAGCTTGATCTGTGTGAAGGTGTGTGTATATATATGTGCACACAGAAAACACCTGACTAGCTTTGATATGAAAATGATGATAAATAAGATACCAAAACAGTGGAAAACAAACAGGAAAAACATTCATGTTGCACTACATATCCACCAAAAAAAACCATAGAATCATTCAGTTGGAATGAATCTCACAAAGTCATCTGGTCCAGCTCTTCCTCTCAAACTTAGAAGTTAGGTGGAACTTTGAAGTTAGACGAGCCTGGTCCAAGTTACATCCTGTTAACATTATGCATTGAAAGTTTCTAAAAAATAAGATGGGAAACTTCGGAAGTCGTCTGCTCCAGAGCGTTAGCTGTGTCATTGCTGATCCATGCTTTCTTAACATGCTTTTGAACAACATCCATAGAAATATTTCTCCTGCTAGTCCACCTTCTTTCCATACTTGATTGTCCATACACTTAGCATGGAAAAAAAATCCTATTACTAAAATTTAAGATTTTTGAGCTCGGTTAGCTTATTCTTGTCCTTCTTCCAGTAGAATTCCATCATTATATATTTATGCTGTCATTTTTAAATAGATTTTGAAGTCATAAATTTGTCATCAGGAATTCAAAGCCTGCCTCCTTCAGGCTATTTAAAATTGTAGTGAAATATACTGAACTAATAGTGACTGGAAATTCTAGTTTCAGAAATACCAGAAATAATGTTATTTCGTGAATGCAGGTGTCGATTTTGCAGACTTTTGTGAAAGTCATCCACATTTTCATTACAACCTTTAATAGTCAACAAAACTGACAGTTGGCCATTTACCCAAGAATTCCAAACAGTACACCTAAAAGACTGGAAGAAGGGCTAAGAGTTACTTTTTCCACTATGATTCTTCCTTACTTCTTAGAACTGTTTGTAAAAGACTGCAGTCAGTTGAAAGAATAACTAGGTCACATCTTAGAGCATAAAAAGGGCTGAAATGGAATCCAGGAAATGGTTTCCATCCCTGAAGTAAACCTCTTTTTTTCAGACTCTAAACCAGAATAGGGGAGATATTAAAAAAAAAAAAAAAAAAAAAGACCAAAAATTATTTTTAAAAAAATAAATCTAAATAAGAATTATGAAATTTTTGCAGTTCCAAGAAAAATAATATATGAAATCTAAACCCAAAAGAAGTGCCAACAGTAAGGGGATTTTTACAGTATAGAATTATGTTTAGCAGCCTGAATAAAAATTTTGTGCTACTGACTATTCAACCTATCAGAAGTGCTAAAGTTTCATCTCCTAGCTCCATGCAACAGGTTTACCTTTAGTCACACACAAACACCTCTTTTCTGTATGCAGAAAGCAAGTGTTCATGGCCCTTTAAGTTTGTAGTCTTTCATTACATGAATAGCAGAGATAGATAGATTTTACTGTCCCATTTACAAAAATGTAGTATAGCATAAAAAGATTATATATCTTAAAAAATGAAACTAATTTCTCCTGTCATCTACCCAAAATAGTACTTATAACCAATCAAATGTTTTTTTCCATATCAATGAATCCTAAATTTTTAGCTAAAATTAAGCATGTTTTAAGTAATATTCACCTAGAATATATTATTTGCTGTGATTCAAAATGCTTGGTCTGTCATAGCTATTTAAAACCCATTGTAGGACTTGTCTAAAATATCATAGAATCATAGAGTGATTTGGGTTGGAAGGGGCCTTAAAGATCATCGAGTTCCAAGCCCCTTGCCATGGGTAGGGACACCTTCCACCAGACCAGGTTGCTCCAACCTCCATCCCACCTGGCTTTGAACACTGCCAGGGATGAGGCAGCCATAGCTTTTCTGGACAATCTGTTTCAGTGTCTCACCACACTCACAGGGAAGAACTTCTCCCTAATGTCCAATCTAAATCTACCCTCTGAGTTTAAATACATTATCCCTAGTCCTATCACTACTTGTGCTTGTAAAAACTCCTTCTTCAGGTTTCTTGTAGGCTCCCTTTAGGTACTGGTTGCTCTAAGGTCTCCCTGGAACCTTCTCGTCTCAAGGCTGAAGAGCCTTGATCAACAATATTGTTGATACCTAAAACTGATCTTAATTCTTCATACTTTCTTTTGCCATTTATCACTTTGATCCACAGGCTCTGCTCACATCTCTGTGTAAATTTAGTTCCTCTAGACAGACTCTAGGTATTATGACTTCCAAATGTCTTCACAGTCATAAGGCTAAGAAGACGATTGCCAAGAAGCTCCTTAGCACCATGATTATGAAATAGGAGCAGAGTCCTTCTGCTATACTTTTGAAATCTGTTTCCACGTCACATTATGTCTTAACACCCTGTTGCACAGCTTGCCTTCCTCACCTCTTTCTTATGATAGTGACAATATATTTCACTTTAAGAAGGATTTTCAGTATAATGATAAGCAAGGTAGCCCCCAAACTATAGTATATTCCCCAACTTTTATAGGAATATGAACATATTTCTCCCAATTTTTACGTCTGAGAGTGAAATGGATGTGGAACACTCAGGTGCAGGGTTATCTCATTTCATGAATAAATTAGAAACAAAGATAATGTATGTCCCTCACAAACTTCACCTAATGAGAGCCAGCAGCAAAGGGTATTGCGTTCTCCCCACTGCCTTTCAGACCCAGAAGAGGACCTATATCTTATTTTCTTGGCTTTCGCACATAAAACATTAATAAAATAGAGTTCGTCAGTGCCTCACCATATACTCCCAACACATATAAACATATAGAACTTAGAGAAATCCTCAAGTCAGCCTTACACTACTGATTAATTATATGCCCTTTTTTTTTCATTCTCTGTATCTTCCCAGTGATTTCAGGCTCCTTGGGTTTGATTTTTTAAAGTCGTATTCCTTCCAGAGTGTTTTTAACTCTGTATTTTGCCCACTGAAGCTTTGTGCTGTGCTGTTACTCCCTCACCTGCTCTTTCAGTTCATTGCAGGTTGCTCATTTTTTAACATCTCCTGGCTAAGCTGGGGTCTACCCCTGAAAGTCTAATGCATTCCCATTGCTGTGACCACAAAAGACAAGATAAACTGCTTCCAAATCACACAGAGATACTTCATTTAGGATTTTAAAGGGAAATAGCAAGTTGCTAATGAAGCTTTCAGAACAGTCAGAAGCAGATTCGGCAGAGGCTTGCTGCTGATGTAAAGCTTTATATGTAAAGCTGCTAGAAAATGGTTTATTCTCCCTAAGTAGCTTTTTTAAAAATCCCCGAACATATACTTTGAATGTTCTCAGATTTCTAAGTAAAACTGAAACCTCAAGGCAGTTTGGTTGTTTTGTTTTGGGATTCCCCACACACCGAAAAAGAAAATAAAATAAATTCAAAAAGCTTAAAATTATAGCAAAGAAAATTTCAAAGACTTTATTCTCCAGTTATTGCGACAAATTTCACTGGAAATCAAAATAATTTCAGGAAAGGTCTACTTATAAGAAACCAGGTGCTTAAAACTTTTCTTTTTTCTTAATACGTATTTGTAATTATCATATGTATTACCATATTACACTTATTCATAAAATCACTGCATGATGTGGGGAGTGTAAGCTGCTTAGCCCTTTGAAGAGTTTCAAGTAATAGGATATTTAATGAAAAATCAAGGTGTCAGGAGCCTGACATCCAGTACAAACACATGCCAGATATACGTTCTCCTCAAGGCAGATTTGGGTTAGAGGAACCCTAGAATATAACAGCAATTCTTTTCCAGTTACATTAACACAAAGAGAGTGAGATAATATTTATTTTTAATACCACACTCTAAAACTAAACGTTTTGCAATTTTTCATTAAATGGCAATTTACCAATAGCAGGGTAATGCCTCATCACTGAAAGCGGGACTGGTGCCAGTTCAGACCACATCTGTTTTTAAAAGCCGTACTTTTGTTCCTTAATCCTGTATTCAGGGAATACTGCAAGTTCGGATAATCAGCCTGCTATTTTACTCAGACTTTGTTGTTATAAATGTATTAACTTTTTCATAAAGCAATCTGTATTTGCAATTAATCAAGTCAGTTGTCTCTTTAAGATAGTAGCCTAGCAACTTCCCCGAAGCCAGGGGAAGTCCCAGTTGGTGCTGCAGACCAGCACAGTTATTATCTCAAGCCTGATCTAACTCTTGCAAGTGTTTCAAAGCATCTTTCTGATTAAAGGGAGGAGAGAGAAAAGTTTGGTGAAAGATGAAAAAAGTTACATGTAGGTGTGTATTCCTTTTGTGCATGTGAGCCAAAGATTTTTTCAGGGAGCAACTAATGTTTTTATTTGTCTATAAATTAATACAGATTTGTTTCTCTCACAACAATGAAAAAAGTAGGGGGTTTTCCTCACTGTTTGGCTTCATCTCCATGCTAACCACTGATTCAAGGGGAGTAAAAGTAGGATGTTGGAAACATGAAAATGTACTTTTCAGGTGAGACGAACTGAGTGTGAACCCATCTGTCATGGTTTAATCCCAGCCATAAATCAGCCACACAGTTCATTAGATCCACCCCCTTCCTCCCCTGCTCCAGGAGGGATGGGGAGGAGAATCAAAAGAATGTAACTCCCATGGGGTGAGATAAGAACAGTGCAGTAACTAAGGTATAACACAAACCACTGCTGCTACCACCAACAGTAATAATGAGAAGAAAAATACAAGTGAAGAAAATACAACTGCTCACCACCTCACAACCAATACCAAGCCTGACCCAGCAGTGAACCCCCTCTTCCGGGTCCCTGCACCCAGTTTTTACATCCTGGGCATGACATGATGTGGCATGGAATACCTCTTTGGCTAGTTTGGGTAGGTGCCCTGTCTCTGCTTCCTCCTGGCTTCCCCTCCTCCCTGGCAGAGCATGAGGCTCAGAAAGTCCTTGGTCAGACCAAATATTTGGGCAGTAACTAAAAACATCGGTGTTATCAGCGCTGTTCCCAGGCCGAAAGTCGAAACCACAGCACTGCACCAGCTACTAAGACTGAGAAAAATGACTGCTACTGCTGAACCCAGGACACCACCTAAGTAGTTGTATTGAGTTTGTCTCAAGGTACCTAAATTCCCAGCTCCATGCAAGACTAAACACTTGATAATTTTGGATTTGACTTAAGACTTTCACAGCTTCATGGCATGGAGTCCGGAACTAGTGGGGTTCCCAGGGCCCCAAGCAAGGTGCCTCAATATTTTTGCTCAATCAAAGCTGCATACTTTTCAAATTCTGGCTGAAAATGGTCACAGGGACACCCTCGTATCAATGATAGATCTTTGAAGAGGAGCAAATGAAACCCCAGTGACAGAGATATATAAAGATCTTACTTTTGCACAGACATTGCGCACAGGTACATTGCGTGTCTTCTTTCAAGTTTAAAACAGAATTGTGATTTCTCTCCTCTGTATAGCACCTCAAAATATTGTATGCTACAACGAACCATAGTAAATATGCTTATTTCTTCCAGGAAAACAACTATTCCCAGCAGATTACAGCCAACAACATACAAGACGCCTCTGTCCGTGCCTTCCCTGAATGTGAGTCTAAAGCTTTTTAACATGTTCAACAGGACAGACAAAATCTATGTCTATGATGACAATTCAAAGAATCACAGCGGGGGAAGGTTTTCTTAATTTTTCTGCTTGCTTTCTCTGAGTACCTGGCAATGGTCAAAAGCCTCAAGCTACACAGGGCTAATTTTAAAATTTCAATTTAACATCAGTTTAGAGGGACTAACCTGAACATTTGCCCTCATGTAAAGTCATTTTTGTTGTTCCCCTGCATATTCAGCCAAGCAGCACCTGAAACTCCTTTTCTGAGATTTCCTTGTATTCATTACCAGAGAAGTAGAACAGTTCTGGTTCAAATTACTGAAAGGATTTAATTTAAATCAACATATATTGCTTCAGGGCTTTCTGTCTAGGATCAGGAGTGAAGATTGTTGCAAGCAATAGTAACCCTCTACCGTAGGCAGGAGTATGTTGAGGGGCCTAGATGACTGATTTATATAATAGCCCAAATTTACGTTTTATATGACGCCGAGGATATTTTTCTCCTTTCAGGACAACCTGATTATGAAAGTGCACCCCTATTTCTCAGAAAAGAAAAAGTTAAAGTTAATCCCTTTATATTTATATTTTTGAAGGACTGACTAAAATGTCAAATAGTATAAATCCCAGTTTGACCATCTGTGGATTAGTACCGTTACTACATCTTGCTACTTAACTCATATTATGTTCTGTCTGTCTTCCAAGATGTTATACTGCTAAAGACCAACAGACTGCTCCCTAAGCCAAAAAGCAGAATTTTTATGTTATTTTTAAAACATTTTCAGAAAAGCTGGTTAAGGGTCAGTGGTCTTTTCACAGCAATCAAAGACAGTTCTCTCAAACTGCAAATAGTCAATGACTGATTCAGATCCTAAAGCATGAAGATTTATAAGGGATAGGAATCAATACAATGCAGTTGAAAGAGTGAGAGTAAGAAGAACTGGGTTAAATTTAAGAGAGAGAGGGCTGACAGTGAATATTTGCCTACCTGCTGTCTTCACCTTTGAAATTCACTTCCCATCCTAGACCTAGATTTCTAGTAAAAGGCTTTCAGGCTTGTACACAGATACGAGGAGTGGAAAGATACGGCACATGTGATGTAGAAGAATCAGGCCAAACTTGGCATATTTAGCCCTTCATTTGTTTACATGCTAAAGGAATAAGATTGTATTTATGCTACAGAATTAATTATTCTGTATGTGCAAGGCATAGCACAGTCTCCTGATTATATCAAAAAAAATGTAGACATTGGAGTTTTACTGTAAAGATCTAATACTTCCTAAAAATCACCCTAGTCTGTCAATCTTAATCATACTGACTAGAATGCTACTATGCTCCTGCAAGTGGCAGAAATTAAATATTCTTCATGGGGATGAGCAGGGAAGCATTTTGCTTCATCAGGTTTGAGCACCTGTCATCAAGCTGCACTATATGACCTATTTACATATTTGTTTTCTAAGGCAGGTTGTAGAGTAGCTTTAAGAGAACAAAGGATCTCATCCTTGCGCTATGAATAACACAGAACCTCTCACCCTTGGATTGTGTCATCAGGGACACAAGACAGCTGCCATCCTTGCAAGCTAGGAGATATTCCAGCAACTTCTGCATAGCTGCTATGTTTAATGGCAATTTTCTTTAGGAGCTCAAGGACCTGTTTCCTAGTTTGGTACTGCCCCGACATTTGACGCAAATTTACCAACCTTTTCACACTAGGTATTCATTTATCAATTTCCAGATGTCCATGCCTCCCACGAGTCTGGAAATCTCAAACAAGTAAATACAGTGAGTGTCTCTCCAAATATGTCCAACCAATTATACTGTGGATTTGTACTGTACAGCTGACACATCATATATACATTTACATTTGTGTTTAACATAAGCAGATCAAAAAGCATACAGACAGTATACCCAAGCCATCACTGGTCTGTATCACAAGAAGGTAACTGTCTTTAGCAAATCGTCTGAGAAGTCATCTGAGCAATGCTTCCATAGGCAGATACTGGAGTTGTTATAGGAAAATATTCTTCAACTCCTGCATATCTACTTTTAAATGAGAATGGAAGAGTATTGTATACTCCAGAATAGTTCAAAATTTTAGGCTTTGTAGGTGTTTACCAGTCTGAAAGAGTTGTCAGCATAACTTACCTACTTTGTTTTCCAAACTCATTACAGAAACCAGTGTTTAAAAGAGTGTTAGGACTGGTTGTCAGGCTGTGGCTTGCAATGCTACACTAAGAAATCCACAAACAGTCCGTTCATGCGCTGCTACTATAATGTTGACAAATAAAAATTTGACAACTAAGAATTCACAGCAATTTCAAGGGCTGACAGTGACCTGTTGTTCTGGTTAAGGAACCACTATATTGGAAACTGAGACAGATAATATGTCATCTAGAAACACTGCTTTTCAAATTGGATTTAAAACATTCATAGGTCAGCATGACATGTTTTCACCCCTGTTCTGCAGATAATTAAAAGACTTTGATCTGTCGGAAACTGACATTTCAACATTTCACCACTTTGTTAAGAGCACCATCTTTACAGATGTACTTCTAAAAAGGTAATTTACTTCATGAGTGCAATGGTAACAGCAAAATAATCCCCTGGGCTGTCAAAAGGGTAAAAATTCTCACCTAAAACATGGCTGGACTAATAAAGAATTCTTAAAGTCTATAGAAACTGGATTTCTATCCTTTCTTTTTTCTTTTTTTTTTTTTTTCTTTTGTGGAACAAGACTACTGTTGAATCATTATAATAAAAGTAAGCATACACTTGTGTTCTCACATCCACAGACTCAAGCAGTGATAAGGGTTGTTTAATGGAGTTGGTACTGGTATTGATTGCTCATTGCTTAAAAAGGAACTTGCAGGTTAATCAGATCTGCAAGTCTCTTTCTTGTTATTTACATTGCTGAATAGGATTAAATATCAGGAGGAAAGACCAAGGTTTGCTTTGCCAGAGAAATAAAAATCAATTTGTTGTCGTTAGTAAATGTGTTAAAGGTAGCAAGGTAACAAATCCTGCAGCCCTGTCAAGGATGACTTTTCAAGACAGAGTAGGCTCTGAAAGGCAGTAAAGGCATGGCTGTAAACACAGTACCATGTAGGAGGTATTGCTCACTCCCTCTTGTTGTTAATTCTTCTGTTAACCTCGTTTCCAAACCTGATTTTTCATGTAATGTGTGATATTAATCTCCACAGGGGATGGACAATTACACGCAGCTGTTTCTCCTTTTAATCTTGTTTCCAATTCATAGCTTGGACATTTCTTATGCAAACTGTTTGTGTTCATGACATTCAGGTCCTCTAACAGATCTGGAGACAGCTAATGAGACTGAATGTAGATTTTGACAAACACCTCCACCACATATTGTTTTGCAGCGGTACTTGCACACTGTATTCTTGCGTGTTTGTATCCTTCTGACTACTTGCAACACAGACTGTTGTATTCTTGATGGCTGAAGTTTCTTGACAAACTCTTTTGCCAAGTTCCAGCAGCTGTGGTATCAAGTACCATGTTCACCGGTAATATCCCCTGTTTTTGTACCAAGCTGCAAAGTACATGTATTTATATATTAGGGAGAGTTGAACCTGATAGAAGGCAAAATTATTACTATATATTTTCTCTAAAACTGTCCTACTACTTATGCTGGAAAATGTTTTTCCTCTGACAGTGTGTCTTCCTGAGCTAGCGGATCATGGATATACACGATTTGTATGAAGATATATTCATCTTCCTCACATAGTGGGGTCTAGCTCTGCAGTAAGGCATATACAACATTTCCATGTCCGTTTAACAGCAGAACAGGTTCTTATCTCAATTGCCGAACAGACAATGCAAGTCAGAGAGCACACCTTATCAGCATTATGTTTGTTTACTTCTGTGTCCATATAGTGTATAATCTATGAGTACATTTGGCTGAGATTAGAATGGAAGAATCGACAAAGTGACATGAGTGAAATGTGGCATGCAGTTTTATTGGTTGTGGAAAAGGTTTAATTTTCAAGGATCTGAATAAACCAGATTGCAAGGAGAAAACAAGGTGCTTGTTCTGCAGTTCATGAGCTCAATTTGTTTCCCAAATTGGAAACAGGAAAAGGATTCACCTCTTTTTAATTGGTAATAATTGAGCAAAGACTGTTGGGCTACAATGCTGAGAAAGGCTGGGCTAAGTTGTAGCAAACAGCTTCATGCTATACTGCCAGAAGTTTAGGGTATTTAGTACCTTACAGGACCAAGACCATAATCCACCAACATCCAGAAACATTCAAGTACAAGCAAATTTATCTATAAAATAAAACTCATATACACTAGTATATTTAAGACTTATCTTTCTCCTGCATTTTCTCACCTTCCAATCAAAACAATGATTTCTGTGATTTACCTGAACTCCCCTATTCTTCCAAACTTCCAGCTCCTTCAACATCGTAGCTTATTCTATCCTTCAACATATTGCTAATTTTTTTAATGTTCTAAGTCCTTTAACAAACAAATGTCTTCTAAAAACTCCTGGAGACTATGTAGCTCCAGAACTTCTTCTGCAGTATTAGGCACATGCTGTCAGGATCCTGTGTACACTACACCCAACTTGGGTGTTTGCCTGCCTTTCTTGGACTTGCAGCTAACTCTGGCTCCCAGTACTCCGGCCTCCCCTGGTTCCTTCACTTGGCTGTGATGGGACTGTGCCCTTGACAGCCTGGTTTCTGCCCTTAACTGCCTTGGCGTCACCCTAGGCTTCAAGCTCCCCTTCCTTAGGGGAGCAGCTGGCCCTTGCTGCATACCTTTAAAGACAGAAGATCTTGGACTACCAGTTTTGAATACTCTAAAGCCAGAGCTCCTTGGATGAATAGCTTTTGATTAAGTTTGTATTAGGCAACAGCCTACTCACTTCCAACTTGTGAATGTTAACATTTGTATCTTAAAAAATGTATGAGTTAGCAATCTCCCTATTATGCACACTATCATGAAATCACCATGCTGATGAGTCTCCAGTCTTGGCAGGAAAGTCTTACCAAAAGCTGCTTTTAACATGTTAGACAAATTTCCTCCGTTAAACTAAAAGAGAAAAACAACTCATCAGCTTTGCTAATTTCCTGTGTTTTCTCCAAATATACTGCACCTGTCCAGAAGAAATTAAAATTAACTTAATTTTATGAATTCTATTAAAAGGCTTCATAGTGTGCCATTGCTTTTGCATTGTAATCTTTTTCATAAGGATAGGATGTTTACACTGCAGTTCCTCCTGCAAATTTCCTCTGATGCCTTACTTTTATTCTGTGCAAGACATTGGTACTATCTGATCTTTTCAAGCAAAAGTGTTTACTGCCTCAGCCCTTTAAACAGTTTCTCATTAAAATGGTTCACTTCCTTCTTCTTGCAAGTACTGTAATTCTGCCTGGAGCTTGAACAGGTCATGGCAAGGGCAGGAGGTATCTCTGAATGAGCTGATTTTCAAGCTCCTCTTAATTACTTAGGGTAACCACAATGCTCACAATGCCTTACTCCTGCTCCATGTACTGCTAGAGTAGCCACTGTGAAATACACCTTGTTCTGGTCATCCTCACAAAGTCACAAGTCACAATGTGCTGTTAAAACAAGGAAGGCTAACAGTCTGTTGGCCTGCAATAATTAGTAAAAGTATAATGAATGGGTTGAAGGAAATGATCATCTCCTTCTAATCAGTTCTCAGAAGGTCACATCTGGAGTCTTGTATCTGGGTCTGGGCCTCGTCAGTGTAAATAAAATATCAACAACTAGGAGAGAGTCAATGGGAGGGCTGTTCCTAGGGTGGGAGGGCTGAAGCACACAGGCATGCAGAGTCAAGGCAGCTGGGTTTTGTTAAGCCTCAGGAGTATGCAATGGGTGGGGGATTATTGCTGCTGTGCAGAAAAAAAAAACAGAAACTTTTTTCATTTCACGGAAGTGAAATGTTCATCCTGTAAATTCTTAGCCTGAGAGAAGTGATAATCATGAAGTCTCTATGGTCATTTTACTTCATCAATAATAGTGAAAAAGCAGTTAAGGATTTAACTTTGGTTTCCTGTTATTAAGAAGAATAATCACTGCAGTTTACCTTCACAAACAAATGCATTTTCTCAAGCATAACATACACCTCCAAGAAAAAGCTTTAAAAAGTTCTTATTTTGAATAGTTGGTGCTAGAACTGCATAAAAAATGTCAGTGGACGGTTGTGTGTTTTGAGAAAGAATGGAGTTTACAACAATAGAGACTGCATACAGCTTGTGTACGTAGCACAGTGTAACGAAGCATGGCATGGCAAGCTATTACTAAACCTAGCCTCAGAAACAGGAGAATTACTTTAGCCCTGGTGGAATAGTTAATGACACAGCACAACTCAACCTATGCAGATGTTCTAGTACATTTTCTAAAATTAAAAATAAAATTGTTTCCTGATGGCTACTTTCTTGATTCAGTGAGCATATTCTTCATCATCACATATTCTGTTAATGCATATTTCTACAGATTTACATGCCAAAAATTGCGCAACAGAAATCCTATAGGACAATGTGTCCCCATGGAAATTATTAAAATGAAGATGAATATCTTACTTCAGAAAACTGCTGTTATTATTATATTGGCGTGAGACTGGAGTAATTCAGCTGACATTTGTATTTGTGATCTGTTGGGAATTTGCATCTTCAAAATTACAAAGAGAATTTGATTTATCTTCCTGACCTACCTGAAGTCAATGGTCTTCATAGCAGCAGGTAAGGTATATTATATGTTTTGTAGCGTGTTAAAAACATGATTGTAACATGCTAATGTTTGCTTTCCCTGAAGAGTATTGCCATGCAAGACTTCTCCAAACAAAATCTGTAGGAACAGACTGAAGCTTAGCAGTGAAGAAGCTGAACAGAATGCAGCAGCCAAGGCTTTTCCACATCCTTGATAGCCTGTTGGGTTTCCTCTTAAGAATTCTGCATTGCAGGCAATGTATTTTCCTACTCTCCAGATCCTTCATGATACCTGCTACAGTGACTCACTTAGCATATCCCAGGATTTTTCATAACACTTGAAAACAGAATAGGTTAGGGAAAGAATCCTGACTGCTTTGTACCCAAAGATTCTCTCACCCAAAAATAAACGTATTTTCCCCAGCCAATTGCGTCATTTCTGAAATGCAGAGAAGAATTGAAAATACAGAAATACTAATAATCTTACAGCTCTGTTTACCTGCAGGAAACAGGAGAGGAAAAAAACCACTTGATTTTGTAGAAATACAGCACATTAAAAATTTCTGTGAATCATATTCAGCGTGAAGGAGCAGGTGGCTTCTGTCCTATACATGGGTCACGAATTAAACAACCAGCTGTAAACAGCAGGGCTTGCTGCATCTCTAACTAAATTGCACTCTTTCTCCGTAGTGCTTCTTTTCATTTTGGTTTATTTATTTTTAATTCATAGAACATTTCTGTTCTGCCTCTGGTTCAAGGATATGGTCACTGCAGGTATGCTGTAGCACTCTAACTGTTGGCTAGCCAAGCTGATTTATGGAGCAGCTTTCCTTTTCCTTTCCCAGTGATTATAATGTAACATAAAAAGGAAATATAAAATAGAGTCATAAAATAATTGATTCACTGACATGCACTAGCAAATGAACTCAGTTCAAAAAGGCAGAGAAGCAGATGATTGTCACATCTAACAGTGACAAATGCCATTTAACTGTTTTAAAATGAAGCTAATACTGAGTGTTAGTTTCACAGCAGATGAGGAATATGAGAATTCCAATGGATTGTCTCCTTTTGAATCCGTTGTGTGTCTCTTGACTGACACTTTGCTTTGAGCTGACGGGCAAAAGCTGATGCTAAAGTATTTATTTCATGTTGGTAGTGGTTTGGGGTTTTTGTTTGTTTGGGGCTTTTTCAAACAATGAAAGATTCCATTGTTCATCTTTAGAGATCCAGCACTCCAGATGTCTCTGTCGTACTTTCAGCGCTTGCATAGTAGGAAGTAAATGGCTTTAGAATTTGCATGCCACAAAGGGCACTGGAAGACTTTCAGATTTAGTCCAAGGGATTATATTTTACAGCACTGAGGTTGTGGGCAGAGAATGGCATTTAAACCAAATGATGAATAATTAACAAATTCATAGAAGAAATTAATCTGGCCACTGGCTTTTGGGATCAACAAGTTCTACTGGGTCCTTTATCATCTTAATTCCAAGCCTGAATTATTTCAGAAATCTGAAGATACCAAACAGATGCTACATTATCTTGTTTTCTAACAGTGACCTCCATAAATGCCACCTGTTATATAAAGATATGGAATAGTCTGCCCACTACCAAGTCACATTACAGTGGTCTTGCTTGTCTCCTGCCCTGTCTTGAAGAAAACTTCAGCAGTCATTTGTGTTTCACCCACCAAACACTGCTCTGCACTACACAAAGTGTACAAAATTCCCAGTTGTAGCTGCGTCCAGATATCAAACTCATCAATAAAGCCACATTCTTACTTTACAAGCAAAAGTGTGAAACAGAACAAGCTAGAAATTAGCTAGAAACAGCTAAAAATCAGTTTTACCTGTCTTGCAAGCAAATGTTCTAATTGATGGTGAACAAATGCTAAGTTACTCCTTGAAGAATACAGAACGTAAAACTACTGATTACTCAAAATGAAACCGCATGTCATACGATGGGACAAATTGTCCTTTTTTTTGATACTTCTGAAGGGGTTGTGTTTCTACCAGCGTCCTCATTTTTAAGCTATTTATGCAAACTAGAGCTTGCTGCTCCTAAATATTGCCACCTTGCAAAAAATGCTATCACACTTTGCTGCTTATTCTGGCCTATACCTAAATTAAAGTGGCCTGCTCAAACTGGTAAGTATATGTCTTTTAAATTTTACCTGATACTGCAACCTGTTCCATATGGGCATATACATCTGTATTGAACAGGCTGTAGGCCGAAGACTTGTTCTGGGTTAGAAATCAGCTACAAACTGCTTAATATATTCTTCTAATATATTCAACATGTATTTTTAACACAAATTTCTTACTTCAAATACAGTGGTTCCTAGATCTTATTTGTCTAAATAACTGTTAATGTGTAGGTCAGCATCCATGTCTTACTTTTTCTGTCCTTGGAAAATATGCAGAAGAGTAATGAATCTCTGATAGTGCAGTGAGACTAAGTGAAATTTTTTTTAATTAATTAATATAGCTAAAATAAGATGCAAGTTATTAATTTTTCTTTGAGAATAATGAAGTTTGAGAGAAATCAGTACTATATTAATGAGATCTAAATATTTTTAAGCAATAAAAGCATCAGTCTGAGAATCAGAGTGAAGTAAAAACATACGCATTCTATTTTTAAGCACAGTAGGGGTTTTTCTTTTAGCTTTTGACCAACTTGAAATTCTTATAAGCAGTCTATTTCAATTTAAGATTAAGGTTTGTGTTCTGCTTTTATTCTCTATAACCACCACTGTTGTGCTAATTGCACTTAGATTTTGGCATATACCAGGGCTTATGTCTCAGAAATTAAACCTTTTTAATAAAATGAAAGTGTTCAGGAAATTTAAATGCATTTAGAGAATTACTACAAATCTCTGTATGAAATCATGGTGGAAAAGGAATGATATTTTATTTCTTATGCTGTCTTCATCTGGTAAAACTTCATTTCTGAAAAATTACCCTTGAAAGCATCACTTAATATCTCTTACTTCTAATCTAGTCCCTCTGCTAATAAAAACTGGGCAGAGTATTTTCTCTTTTATCCTAAGAGGCACTGGATACTGTGATATATATGTATAAGTTGTCTCCAATCAAGATCCAAAATATTTTCTACTGATATTTTCATTAATGTCAGTAGGAGTGCAGACACTTTTTTATATATATATATATGACATATATAGTCTGATGTCATATTTTGTTATCATACTTTTTATTTTTTTTCAGTTTCTATTTTTTGAGGTCCTATGAAGAATATTCACTAGGATGTCTTCTTTTTTCAGTACAGACCGATTAGATCAATTTCAAAATGTCTTAGGTCCTTAAGATGTAAAATGTCAATAGCCAGAGATAATAGCTGTCATCTGGCAAACTTGCTCCACAAACAATAGATTAGATGCAGATCAATGTACAATAAATATCTCCTTGTCCTAATACATAGCCAGTGTGCTCCCTGTTCAAAACAGTCTCATGCCAGCGTCTTGATCCCACTTGTTTCATTTTGGTCCTAATGAGAAAGTGAAATGAGTTTGATAGGACTTCAATTTCCATCATTTTCTCTCTCTCATGGTAGTTAAGGTCTAAGCACGTGACGAATTGTGAAAGAGCATCGCATGGTTTCTTAAAACAGCATCCTTCAAAGGCTGGCCACCAGTTAATGTCTGGCAGCTCAATCAATATGAGATTGCATCAGCAACCTATTTCTTTCAGGAGGTCAGTAGAAATGTCTGGTGTGAATGCCTAACTAAAAACTTCTACTTACCTCATTATGTGCAGAAACTCACTAACTATGGTTTTATGTCTTCACTTGACTGGTGGGGCAATGATCAAAACTCCAATTGTACAGGCTCAGAACTGCCAGCAGCACCTCATTCCTCTCCTACACATGCACACTTTTTTGTTTTTCCTTTCTGCCATAGAAGAGAGCTTAGTGGTTTTGAAGCGAGCATTTCATCTTCAGGTGATCACTGTCAGTTCATACACATGTTGGTCTAGTCAGGGTTTAGCTAATGTAACAGGGGCCTGATCCAGCTCTCCCTAAAAATCAATATGAGACTTATTGATCTCAGTGGAAGCTAGATCAAGCCTCAAATACACTGAGGGAGATATTTTCTGAAGCACAAAAGATAATGAGACATATAAGTCCTAATTCCTATTCATTACCCTGAAAACCCCTCCTAATACTTTTTTCCCAATATGAAATAAGAATATAGATGTGGGAAACGTAAAAACGCCGTTACATTCCTGGACATACAGAATTGCTGGCTTTTTTTTTATCTTGACCTGAAGTTCTATAAAAGTACTTTGAAAAATTCTACTGTCCCATTTAAGCTAGCTGGAACTCAGGTTTTCATTCAATCGCTTCTGTAGAAAGAAAAAAACAGAGCTAAAATGAAATATGTGAGAGGAATTTTTTTAGGAAGCTACCAAAACAGTATATCTTAGTTGCATACCATCTTTTCATAGCAGGCTCACTCCAAAATTGCAATGATTTTATTTAGATATAGATTCAATTATTGAGAAAGAAGAGTGGAAAAGGAGTATATCTAAATATTAGGAGAGCATCTACCTCCTTTTTTGATAGTTTCCACACCTCTAAATACAGATTGGCTTTACAGTAAATATGTAATGTATCTTCACCCTCAATGGATGGTGACACTATAGCTTAATTATAAAAGCCAAGCTCCTTTCTTGCTTAATAGCTAAAGGTCTAGGTCTTTGGCTTAGAAGATCATCTGTCTCCTATAAAGTAAAAGATGAGTGGATAATCTCAGGGCTTTTTTTTATGTTTATTGCTTCATCTTGCCTCTACCCAAATATTGTTCTAAAGGAAGTATGTGCCATCAAGGACCTTGACTTTGAACTGCACAATTATTAATCCCCAGAAAGTGAGCTACCACAGAAGTTTGCTCTTCAATTTAGAGAAAAAAGTCCACCAGATCAAAAATAATTATTATGTGGCCCCATAGCGATGTCTTACTGATTTTCTGTTTGCTGGAGAAATGTAGTTGCTTTAAAAATGCGGAAATTTGGCTCTTTGTGTGCATTTGTAATGACTCTCATAAATGCTAGTGGATTTTGATATCCAGGAAATGATCCAGTAGTATTGTAATGCTCATGAACCAATAGGGTTGGCTATTGAGCATTGATTTTAGAGACAGTAATGACGTAGAAAGTACAAAACTTAAAGACTATCTCAAGCAGGATTTAGGTGCTTAATATTTCATAGGATTAATCTCGCAGAACTTTAGACATTTGCCATATAGATGTCTGCATCTGAATTCCTTCAGAGTCTCTATAGATAGTCAGTTCTCAGTGCAATTCATTTTGTAGTCTTGTGGGCATCAAATACAGGTCAAATGAACTGTGCTTTACAAGTGGCTATTTCTTCTGGCTAACAAGAACTGTAGTTTAGCTTCTAGGTCACATATTAGTGTCTTCTTACAAATACCTAGAGGTCTGAAAGAAGGATCTTACAGGTCCCTCAGGATGAAATTTAAAAGATGAACTCTTGGCAAGCCAGGTATTTTAGGCTTTTCCAGGTTTCTTCTCCAAATGTGAGGGTATGGCAGGAAGCTGGTCTAAACTCTGGACCACTGCAGAAGAGATTCTGTAAACTGTTATGCAGCAATAGGACCTGTATTCCCTTGGAACACTGTTTTGTTTGGGGATGTTTTCTTGCAGCTAGATGACAGCAGTCTTTCTGTCTAATAACTAAGCTTTCTCTATCCTCTCTCCTCAGAGGCTAAAGATAAGGAAGAACTTCCGACTGGCTTAAGTTTTTACATCTGTGAATGCACTGACACAACACGAAGTTGTCTTCTAAGAAAAACAGGTAGAATGGAATAAAGTGTTTCTCTGGACAGCACTCACCCAAGGTATTTATATTCTCTCCACTGATAACATACATTCATGTGTAATATCCAAATGGAACAGTTTCAAGCCCTTTGGTTTATTGAATATTTCTGTCATTCAATAAAACATTTTGATAGCTAATCTTGAAACAACATGACATAATCAAAATAATTTATATTAACATTACAAGCTCAAGTTGTTTATCAGAATGAATTGTACACAACATAATATTCCTAAGGGATCTGAATTGTCAAACCACTCATCTTACTTTCAATAAAATAACTCCAAAGAAGACTCCAGTGAAAGTTCCTCCATACCTACTGTTTTCATTCAATATTCACAAATAATGGGCAAAATTGACTCTAAGAGAGAAATCAGTGGTTTTGTTCAATATATCTTCATTTCAATAGCATACCAAGCATATATGTCTCTTGTTAATACAAAAAGAAAGTGCCATTGGTCCTTGGATTGGGGTTCTTAAAATGTTTTTTAATGTCATTTATTTGTGTCCTTCCCACTTAAGAAACCCTTAAAAGTTATGGAACTATTTCTTTCCACTTTATTTATCTGATAATCTTTTACATCATAATGTGTGAGTAACATATACCTAAATATTGGTCTCTTAACAAGCATTTAAGAAAAATATCTGACTTTGTTGAAATAAAGTGGTTTTGGAGGAAGACCTACTTTGGTACTTCATACATATTAGTTAAAAAAATAAATCTAGTCTATATCTAAGTCAAAGAGGCTTTTGTTTAATTGGTGAATAGTTATTGCTACAGTTACAACTCAGCATCCTGTTGTATTATCATAGTGCACACCTCTATCAAAAAGCTTGGAATATAACACTAAAAGTATGCATGGCAGTACAGGGTATATATAAACAGATAACTGTGGAATATCAGAGTTTTAAACAACTTGCCCAAGAGCTGGGAGCCAAACACAGATATCTCAAGTCCTAATACACTGTTTTAACTTCCTTTCTTTAAATCAGTAATAACAACAAAACAAGCAAACAAACAAACAGAATCAAAAATACATTTACATTACATCTGAACATCTAACGGATTAGGACATGGGCTTATAATTAGCAAAAGAGATAAACACTGTTTGACAACTGTCCACTTTTTTAATACTGGAATTTTGTACTTAATTGTCATGCCTACTTAAAAGGAGGCCTCAAATGGATAGTCCTGAGCAGGGTATAGAATTTTCTTAAGACCAACAATCCTTTGTTAGGCAGCCATGCTGTCACCTGTTGAGAGACTCCCAAAATAAAGACCATAGCAGAGGCCATAAAAATAAAAGAATGCTTGTGGGTTATAAGCATAGATGCAAGACAGTCAAGTGCAGGTTACTAAAGCAATACAGCACTGAGTTGAATAGCAGATATCAAAGAGTGTAAATCTAACCTACAAAAAGCCTGTATGTAGTGAAAAGACAAAGGAGATCAGAGTAAGATAAGAAAGTGAGCTACACTGCATACAAGAAAACAAAAAGAGGAATTGCTCTATTGACAACCCTTGCCCTCTGCAGACCTGCTGCCTGTTCAACTCCACAGCCTAAGGACAGTGAGCCCTCCCTGTATCCTTCCTTCAGAAAGAGAGAGAAGGAAGACTGTTTTGCTGTTGTTGTTGTTTGCTATGCACCAAATGCAGCTATGTCAAGTTAGCAACTTCCAGCAATTCCTGTTTCAGATCAGCTGTGTTAACTGCTAAATTAATGGGGTAAAGCAAATCCTTTACTGAATGACAGGGCGGGGGGAAAGGAAAAGCCATTGATGGTCCAATGGGTTCTTCTTTTCCCACTACGAATTTTGAAGAACTAACATGAATTCTAAAAACTGTCATCTTCCTCAAACCTGCAAAATGAGACATCTGTTGTCCTTACCTATCCACCAAAGGGGACAAAAACTTTTCCTACAATGCCTGATTTATGGCACTGTAGCCTAGTCCACAGGAGTTTAGATCATGAAAATGGGAAAAATCAGCAAAGGAAAAAAATGACACAAAACAAGACTAATGGCAACAGCGGCATAAATTCCTCTATTAATTCACACGGATTTTCTTTTTACTAATATTAATATTATATATTCGATAAAGTGCCATCATTCCATCATTCACTAATGAAGCCATGACTGTGTGAACTCTGGTATATAGGAAAAGGATTAATTCCGAGTAGCATTTCTTGGGCAGTTATTTCATTAAATATTTAAATTAAAGAGAAGCTCTGTGATCATGGTGCAGATGTAAAAAAAAATGCATTTCATTTTAATCTACAAAAATCCTCAATTAACAGAGGATGCAGCAGATAGATTGATAATAATTGCACTTACTGCTTTGCTTCTCTATTTTACATTAATACCATTGTAATACCCGTGTTACTTTATTTTTTTTTACCTTTAAAAATTACTATATATGCTGATGAAATTCAAGTATAAAGAGTATTTATTGCTGAATCAAAGATATGGTGGAGCAACAGAACTATGATATGCTTCTGTGAGTTACTTTTTTCTAATTCAGAAAAGCCTTCAAAACCAGTCCAAAATTCAGCAACTGAGAGTTTATACACTGCACTATAAATTAGCGTTTATGAACTTTGCTCTGTGAAAATCCCACTACCCTGGGCTCTGTGCCTTGTGAAAAGAGAACTTTTCTGTTGTCAAAACAAGTTCTGGAAATCAGAAAGGATCATATGACAACTGAGGAATTACGGATTTTGCACTGCACAAACTATCAAACTACAAAAACACACCGAACTATCCAGATCTGATCTGCCTTTCAGGAGAGATATATTCTGGATAATTAGCATAGAACTGCAGCTTCTGAAAATACCACATTTTTCATAGCATGACCTGTTAGTAACAGAGGTGTCCAAGCTGACTGCTGAACACCAGTTTTCTCCTTCGACTTGTGGAATGGCTTTTGTTGGAAAACACAGTATCAACAAAAGGCAGCTGCTAGCCCTGACTTAAATATCATTGATTTCCAACAGTTAAATTAGTATTTTACTCAATGTCTCGGTATAGTAACAAGTTCCCATTAAAAAATTCTTCCAACACATACTGTAGACAACAGCTCCAAGCATATTTTTTCTTTTTCATACCAGAGGTTTATGCAATTATCAGCTTAAGCTTTAATTGGATTTAAGTAATTGGCAAACAGGATTTTTGTTCATTAGTTTTATACATGTATCAGTTCCTCATATAAAGTTTAATTTAAATATAAGCAACTGGATGGCTGGTGTTTGTAATAATAAATAAAATAAATCTGTGAAAAACCTTGTCAATTCACAGCAATTTCTTCACTTTGGTATTTTTAAAGATGCCTGTTATTAAATCTGATTACTTTTACATACATATATGACCATATTATATGAAATACCTATTTCTAAGGGATTGTCCTATGGATTTTGGTATCAATATAAAAAGAAATGAAAGAGGCATTTAATTTAATGTTTATTAAGGCTTACATGTTGGCCATGTAAACCTGAGAAAAGAAACATATCAATTCAAAAAATAGTGTTTATATTAAAAATAAGACTGTAAGAAACAAATTTGTATTTATAACTAGGGGCAGCGGAAAATGAAAGACACCATGAAAGCATAGGTGGCACACTCTCATCTATACAGCCTAAGGCCTTTCTATTCATTTTAGCCAGAATCTGGCTGTAATCAAAGATGTTCAGATTGCACTCCTATTTGTGCTTTTTGATAAGTACACATGCATTAGCAGAAGAGATGTTTTGCTATAGTGGATGCTCCACAACATAAGTTGTCCAGCCATTCCCACTCATTGTTTTCCCGAAACAGTACCAAAACATATTCCCTTCCCAATAAATCTGTCTACAAGTGAACATGTTAAAAGAAGATACTGATTCTTGTGTACCATATATATATTTGTGCAATGAAAAGAAACCTCATCGCAATTACGCTGCTAATTGCAAAATATAAATGAACACGTGAAAATTATGGAAAAAAAAAAGAAGAAAAGTGCACAGTTGGAAAATTAATTAAAAAATGACATAAAATGGCAAAAGTAAAGATAGGAGAGATCAAACATGTAAAGAAGGAAGTTAATGTAAATGATGTTAGAGAGAATGAAGAAAAATACAGGAAAAAAACCACTCAAAACCCCCCAAAGGTTTTTTTTTTCCTCAAAACCATCCAATAATTTTAGTAAATATATAGACAATTGTCATGGGTGTCTTATGAAAATGAACGTTGTTTTCCTTTGACAGATACTCAAATTTTAATATTCAATCATCTGTCCCCCACTACTTGTCTCCTGGAAGTGCACTGGTGGGAAAGGAGACAGCTGCTTGACTACCCTAAGCGGTACCTTCCTTTAATTCTTGTCTTTGTACAAAGGTTTTTGTATATGTTACCTGTGACTCAACAATTCTTGAAATGCTTTCTCATAGCAATGAGAGATCTTTTACACACCTACCCAGTCAGTTTACTGGGATATCAGCAGTGTGGGATAAATGCCAGCACAGCTGAACCTCAGATTTTCCATTTCCTTTTATTTTGGTTCATATAACTTGTCCTTTAGTCATTTCTTTCTAATCCTGAAATACACAGAAATTATTTCTCAGTGGTTTTTGATGGACTTCCTGGTTAAAGAACAATTAATCCCTGTAAAATTCTTATGAATAATTAGGCTTTTGCTGATGAAGTTTTAGATTCTGCTCAAACCCGGCTTGTCTTTAGCTTCACTCAGCTCTTCTAAAGAGATTTTCAACTGCATACAGGTTTAGCATTTCTTTAGCCTCTCCTGCTTTTACATGACAGTCTTCTCCACAGGGCAGCCCTCGCAGGCAAGATATATTACTATGGTCAAGACAGTGATAATGTTCATCTTTATTACTTGAAGATTAAGCAAATAAAAATTCCATGGCTCATGACATAGTCTCTTCTTGTGCAAGTCAATGGCTGCCCAGGAATCTTTGTTATAAGTAGCTGTTAGAAATATGGTTTCGATAGGAAAGGATACATTCTGCTTAACTGGTACACTAGTTTAAATCCCAAGTAATTCCAGTGAAGTCAGTGGATTTGCTCTGGATTTAGTCCAGTCCAGCTGAAAGCAAAATTTGGCCCTTTGATTCCTGCTGCCATTACTCATTGTTGGGAGATTTACTATATAGGGTATGCTCTGGACAACTAACGCGCTGCAGTATACTTGTTGATCTACTTACCAGCAGTGTAAGAGCTTTATATTTGACATAGCTGAAACTTCTGTGTAAAAATAGATTTTAGAAAATTCCCAGCTGAGCTCTAATATCAATTTTTCAGGAAGCAAAAATACAGCTTTCCACCAAGCTAGAATAGTCGAAAAGGAGGCAGCTTAGTGCACAATGGTTTGCAATGTACTTGAATACTCTGGCTGCAACACTAAATGGATAAAAGGAAGATTCGATAGCAAACCTAAAAAATTACTTTTGCTAAATGGGAAAATGGGGGAAAAAATTCAAACACGGTTACTGCACAGCAGCAATTCACTATCAGAATTCTCAGCAAAAGAGTCACTCTCACTGAATTCCGTAAGTTTTCATTACACAAAAATTTGAGGGGAGATAAGAGGAGAAAGTACTTACCTAATATTTTATTACAGAAATAGATGAAAAGTTAGCAAATTATTTGACAAGCTTTATGAATGAGTATATAATGGGACACATGAGAAACATGAAAAATCATAGAACTATAGAATAGTTAGGGTTGGAAAGGACCTTAAGATCATCTAGTTCCAACCTCCCTGCCATGGACAGGGACACCTCACACTAAACCATGCCACTCAAGGCTCTGTCCAGCCCACCCTTGAACACCTGCCAGCGATGGAGCATTCACAGTTTCCCTGGGCAACCCATTCCAGTGCCTCACCACCCTTACAGTAAAGAATTTCTTCCTTATATCCAATCTAAACTTCCCCTGTTTAAGTTTGAACCCGTTACCCTTTGTCCTGTCACTACAGTCCCTCATGAAGAGTCCCTCCCCAGCATCCCTATAGGCCCCCTTCAGATAGTGGAAGGCTGCTATGAGGTCTCCACGCAGCCTTCTCTTCTCCAGGCTCAACAGCCCCAACTTTCTCAAGCCTATCTTCATACGGGAGGTGCTCCAGTCCCCTGATCATCCTTGTGGCCCTCCTCTGGACTTGTTCCAACAGTTCCATGTCTTTTATGTTGAGGACATCAGAGCTGCCCACAATACTGCAAGTGAGGTCTACAGGAGAGCAGAGTAGAGGGGCAGGATCACCTCCCTCGACCTGCTGGTCATGCTCCTTAGAGCAAGATAGTATAAAAAGTTTTTATAGCAGACAGAAATCTTGATGATCATAAGAAAAATAACAAAATGATTGATGAAAATCTATGCAGAAAAGGAAATAAATTAGCACAGTTTGGGATTAAATTTCCAGCAGGCTACACTATTTTCACTAAGTTTACATATGTGTGCCAGCTTTACTTGAAACATAGACAATGGGGATTTATTTCAATTATTATATTGTTTTCTTTTTACAATATTGAAACATTTTAATTGGCAAAAAGTAAAATTACATGAAAAATGTCAAATATGCCCTTGATTTTGCTTAACAAAAGACACAGAAATTCACACATGATTCAGAGACAACTGGGAAATGTGTACTATTATGTTAAAATAATATAAAATATTATTAAAATAATGCATGCATCGCACCTACTTCTTCCTAACCTATAGTTTGTTTGCGGATCTTAACAGAAATAAAAGAGACAGAAATTCTCTACTGAACTGTAATACTTTGGAAGCCATATGTGTGTGTACCTATATGTATACTCACATATATATTTATATGTACACCACACAGTCTCCACCTACTATGTTCTATCTGCTATTATGCAAAATCACCACTTTGCTCCCTCAGCAGTATTTGTGTTCTTTAAAGCCCTAACTCTGTTCCAAAGCTGTTTCATGTTTGTTTTCAAGAACTTCTTGTAAAATATTGGTGGGTTATGGGGTATTTTTTTTAACAGTAAAAATAAGAAACTGCCTTTCCATTTGGGTTAGAACTGAGATGAAATGAGGAATGGCTGCCACCAAGCAGAAAATTTTCTCACTTTATGTGTGCCAGTTAATTACGACACTTCAGAGGCGCTTCTGAAAGGATAAGGCAAGCTGCATAAATTTAGCTGTAATCCAGGCAGGCAAAACTAATTTGCAGGGGATGGCCTTATCTAGCTGCTGCAGCTTTCTCAGAAAATTAACCTTGGATATTTGGGCCCAATTCAGAAAGTGTTTGATTTTTTTCCTTTCCTGTGTAGCATAAGAGAATTTTAAATTCAATACAATACCTGACTTTTAAGAGGCACTGTGAATGCTGTAGGCAGTTCAGAGTTATTACTGACAAAAAAAAATACATATTTATATACGTACATATATGATTGTCCTTCATGCCCATTATCCTGCCTTCTTGCATGTGCATCAGAGGGTTTATCACCGTATGTATGGATGGGGGTGATCTTTGGATTAACAGAAGATGCAGCTCATTTTAATGTACTTAGAAAAATTCATCAAAGTTCATTGCAGAATAAGTCATGCATACTGACTTGCTCATTCCAGTGGAAATGAAGAAATCCCCATAAAAATAGAAGTTTAATGAACTGTTGGAGCAAAGTCTTGCCTGTCATTCCAATTACCACTGATTAAGAATTTTCCTTGAGACACCACTATTAATTGCTCTTACTCAGCACAATTAAAAGTTTACCTTAGATTTCACCAGCTTCGCCAGTTCATGGATGAAAGATTTAATTAACAGTTGCCAAATCTACCTTAAAAGCTTTAGGCATAATGTACTGTATAAGAGCTGTTATTGTCTTCTTATCATTTTGCAACCTATTTAGTTAAGACTATCTTTTCTTTTACCTAACAAACAGCATTAATGAGTCTACAATATGACCCTCCCTTTCCCCAGCCAACAATCACTGTATGGAAATATGAAAGTATAACACATATATTTTTTTTTCTTCCATAATTTAACTGATTTTATCATGCTTTGTGATCAAGACAATTTATGAGAATTTTTTTTGGTCAAAACTGACCACCCAAAAATAGGTCTTATTATTTGGAAAAAGATTCTTTCAATTTTTTCAGGTGAATTAATTTCACTTTTTACTATTTGCAGAGTGGTAGACATCTCCTTTACAACCACTCATTCCAGCCTAAGCTTGATGACTAAAACAGGATCACAGAAAGGCAATAAATACCTTTTAGTTCATTTCTCCGACTCCCACTTTCACTGACAAATCTCCTTAATTTAGGACAGCGAAGTTCATACTAAGTGAATCTAACCTGTAGTTAAAGACCACAACTCATTTGATGTTCAGCAGTACCTTAATCATTACAATCTTTTAAATACATGCTTAGTTGCCATTCAATTTTGATTAGGCCCTTGAAGATACAGTTAGCTTTCAAAAGGATCTGTATTTTCTGCACATAATTCTGAATATTCAAATCCAACGTAGAAAATTGCATGTCAGTGCAATCTTCATCCTTGCTCTGAATTTTGCCAGCTTTTAACAACCAAAGGCTATTTATGATCAATAAAACACAGGCTAATTTAGCATTGTCTTTCTATCCATCCACAGTGTGCTCCAAGATACCTTTTATTCTTGCATTATGTCAGTACATTTTTATGTTAGTGTCAAGATAATGAGCAGCTGTCACTTGATCCTGATTTTGGCCTTCAAAGCAATAGTAAGATTGCATGTAAATATAAGTGCCCACATTACCATTCTATAAAAAAAGATTTGTCCATTCATTATTTTAATCATCACTGTCATAATTGCTGTTATTTTTATTACTACTTAATTTTTACTACTGCAAAAACTCACAATGTGCTATCTACTATCCATTCACATAGGAAAGTCCAACTCTTGCCCAGTAAAGCTTGTGTTCAGAGATATACAGTACATACAAGACAGAATGTGACAGCTAAATGTACGGTTGAAAAGTTCATCTCATGTACAAGTAAATGTGAAAAGTCATAAACCTGAGGTATGAAAAATATGGTGCATACAACTCAACAGAGAGCATAAAACAAAAATTGACCAAAGATCATGACCAGTAAAGCGCAGCAAACTTCCTGCTTTGAAGATGGTTTTTGCAATTGTATCGTAAATGTCACAAAATATAATATTCTTACAGCAGAGTTTAAAATGCTTTCATTTCTAAAACTATTCAACCTTTCTGAAGGGGACTTGAAGTGTCCTGATATCTGTTGGAGGGACAGTATGAGCCGGCACAAGAAATCCAGGAGGTTCCTCGATTGTGTGGAAGACAATTTCCTTCTGAAAGTAATAGAGGAGCCGACAAGGAGAGGTGCCATGCTTGACCTCGTCCTCACCAACAGGGAAGGAAGGGCTGGTTGGAAATGTGACGCTCCAGGGCAGCCTTGGTTGCAGCGATCATGAGATGGTCAAGTTCAAGATCCTCAGGACAGTGAGAAGAGAGTGCAGCAAGCTCACTGCCCTGGACTTCAAGAGAGCAGACTTTGGCCTACTGCAGAAACCTGCTCAGTAAGGTTCCATGGGATATAGCCCTAGAGGGCAGGGGGGTCCAAGACTGTTGGTTGATATTCAAGGATCACCTGCTGCAAGCTCAGGAGTGTTGCATCCCAACAAGCAGGAAGTGCTGCAGGAGGGCCAGGAGACCTCCTTGGATGGATAAGGAGCTGCTGAGGAAAATTTGAAGGACAAAAGAGGCTTATAAAAGGTGGAAGCAAGGACAGGCAGCCTGGGAAGAATACAGGGATGTTGTCCGGGAAGCTAGGGACAAGGTTAGGAAAGCTGAGGCCCAGTTACAATTCAACTTGGCTAGAGATGTGAAAGATAACAGGAAGGGATTCCATAATTCCATTGCAAATAAAGACAGACTAGGGACAAAATGGGCCCCCTCTGGAAGCTATCAGGAGAACTAGCCACCATGGATTTGGAGAAGGCTGAGGTTCTTAATGACTTCTCTGCCTCAGTATTCACTGGCAAATGCTCTGACCACACCACCCAAGTCTTGGAAGGCAGACACAGGGACTGTGAGAAGGAAGACCCTAGGGCCACTGTAAGAGAGGATCTGGTTCGAGACCATCTGAGGAACCTGAACGTGCACCAGTCCATGGGACCTGATGAAATCCATCCGTGGGTCCTGAAGGAGTCGGCAAATGAAGTTGCTAAGCCACCATCCGTCATATTTGAAAAATCATGGCAGTCAGGTGAAGTTCCCGATGACTGGAAAAAGGGAAATATAACACCCATTTTCAAGAAGGGGAAAATGGATGAGCCGGGGAACTACAGAGCAGTCAGCCTCACCTCTGTGCCTGGCAAAATCTTGGAGCGGATTCTCCTAGAAGGCATGTTGAGGCACATGAAAAACAACAAGGTGCTTGGTGACAGCCAGCATGGCTTCACTAAGGGGAAATCCTGCCTGACCAATCTGGTGGCCTTCTATGCTGGGGCTATGGAACTGATAGACAGGGGTAGAGCAGTTGATGTCATCTACCTGGACTTGTGCAAAGCGTTTGACACTGTCCTACATGACATCTTTGTCTCTAAATTGGAGAGACATCAATTTGATAGGTGGACCGCTTGGTGGATAAAGAACTGGCTGGATGGCTGCATACAAAGGGTTGTGCTCAATGGCTCAATGTCCAGCTGGAGACCAGTATTGAGTGGTCTCCCTCAGGGATCGGTGTTGGAACCAGTCTTCCTCAACATCTTTGTTGGTGACATGGACAGTGGGATTGAGTGCACCCTCAGCAAGTTTGCCAATGACACCAAGCTGTGTGGTTTGGTTGATAGGTTGGAGGGAAGGAATGCCATCCAGAGGGACCTTGACACTCTTGTGAGGTGGCTAATGCCAACCTGGTGAAGTTTAACCATGACAAGTGTGAAGTCCTATACCTAGGTCAGAGCAATCCCAGGCACAGCTCCAGGTTGGGCAGAGAAGAGATTCAGAGCAGCCCTGCACAGAAGGACTTGGGGGTGTTGGTTGATGATAAAATGAACATGAGCCAGCAGTGTGCACTCACAGCCCAGAAAGCCAACCGTCTCCTGGGCTGCATCAAAAGGAGCATGACCAGCAGGTCGAGGGAGGTGATCCTGCCCCTCTACTCTGCTCTCCTGAGACCTCACTTGCAGTATTGTGGGCAGCTCTGATGTCCTCAACATAAAAGACATGGAACTGTTGGAACAAGACCAGAGGAGGGCCACAAGGATGATCAGGGGACTGGAGCACCTCCCGTATGAAGATAGGTTGAAAAAGGTGGGGCTGTTGAGCCTGGAGAAGAGAAGGCTGCGTGGAGACCTGATAGCAGCCTTCCACTATCTGAAGGGGGCCTATAGGGATGCTGGGGAGGGACTCTTCATGAGGGACTGTAGTGATAGGACAAAGGGTAACGGGTTCAAACTTAAACAGGGGAAGTTTAAATATAAGGAAGAAATTCTTTACTGTAAGGGTGGTGAGGCACTGGAATGGGTTGCCCAGGGAAACTGTGAATGCTCCATCGCTGGCAGTGTTCAAGGGTGGGCTGGACAGAGCCTTGAGTGGCATGGTTTAGTGTGAGGTGTCCCTGCCCATGGCAGGGAGGTTGGAACTAGATGATCTTAAGGTCCTTTCCAACCCTAACTATTCTATGGTTCTATTATTCTATGAAGATTTATGTAATGATAGTCAATGTATCTCTTGAATGTACATATATTTCACTCAGGGCCAAACTTGATCTCCAGAATTTCTTCTGTCTTTAGCAGATGCTTACAGAGTTGCTGATTCAGTAGATGCCTTAATTTTCCAGGGTTTTATGATGTTTGAGCCAGATATCCAGTGGGAATATTACTATTATCACTGAATGAGGAACACAGCATCTTGATCCTCACACATTCTTGAAAATGCCCTCAGCAAAACATCAGTGTTAGTGATTACTCATGTTTTACCCCTTCCCTATGTAAAGAGTAGTAAGAGTTTGTGAAATGTTCTTTATTAGATAGTCCAGAGACTATTATGGATAGGTGTACTAGGTAGGCATTTCCAGATTTTTAGATTTTCAGAGAAGTTAAAATAGGACCTACACAAATTTCCATATACAGCACTAATTTACATGAGTTTCTTTTATGTGGTAATTCCTACTGTATGGTAGGGCATGTATGGTATAATCTTGAAAAATTGTGTCCTGAACTACATATGTAGACTTATGATCTTAAGGTCCTTTCTAACCCTAACTATTGTATGATTCTATGCTTCGATGTGACAATCAATGGAAAGACAGAAGTACCTCTGATGGTATGTGCTCACCGATATATGTATCTTATAGCAGGCTTAAGGTATGATTCATCTTTTTAACCACTAAGGAAAAATTCTCAATTATAAATTTCTTATGTAAACAACTGAAATTTGCAGATTGAAATACATGCTAAATACTCTGTATTGGTAGTGTCAATTTTTATGTGTCAGTACCTGAAGTGTTATTTACTTTTCTGTTAGTCAAGAAAAAGTCAGACCTAGAACCACTAAAACTACTTGGAATGCTTAATAGTCACAAAGCTGAATCCCAGATACAGAAATCCACAATATATTTTGAATATTTGAATATTTACTCAATCTAGCATGATCACAACTGATTATGGGGCTTCATTACTGGAATCTTCAAGAATCATGATGGCGATTTTTCTCCTCATTTTGACTTCTCAATATGAATGGGTGTCATAATTCTATAGAGACTCTGAATAATTGGGCTGGTGTTAGCAATAGCCACCATGACAAATGGGTCCAACTGTGCTGATAAACAATACGTGTTAGAATGTGGAACCACCAGTATAGCATTTATCATCTTCTGAAAAAGGGGTGCACGAATCTTGAAACACATGTTGACATGTTATTTTGCAAATTCAAAATATAGCTGGAAAACACTGGGAATTGCATCTGATGTGAGTAAGATTTGTTTTAGTGGCAAGTACCCACAGAGAACACTAGGCTTGGAATATTTTAATTTGAGTGGGGGTGTCGCTTTCTTGAAATGGTAGAGAGAGCATTTTAACACCAGTATTGATTGTATTGTTTACACACATGCTCAAAAATCTGGGTGAAATGGGAATCTGTATGGAATGGATCTGATTTAATACATTCAGGGGATTTCCAATGGTTTAAAAGGCAAAACTGGATTTTTAAAATGTCAGGAGCAAAAAGCTCAAATCAGCAACTTAACTATGGGAAAGGATTCATTGTAGGCTGACAAGTTTTCACACAGACACCTCGGAAAGAGAAGTCCCACAATATAGATCTGTGAAGGTTACCCTCACTATTTCAGATCAGGGCAGAGATCCACAGCGTAAGATGCTGTCCAAATGGTCAGAGTTAGAAAAAGCAAAATCCAAAAGGGCAATGTGATCAACTGGTTTAGTAGTAAACTGAGTAGGGCATAGATGGAGCACACTCTGCCAGACTTGGAACAAAGGTAAATATGATGTAAAACATCAACAAAAATAATTCTAGATGCTTTTCAATGAAAAAGCAGATTATAGGAATGAACATCACTGTCATGGGTTCAGAAGTAGCAGTCGTTTTTTCTCCTTGGTAGCTGGTGCAGTGCTGTGTTTTTGATTTTGGGCCTGGGAGCAGCGCTGATAACACCAGTGCTTTCAGTTACTGCTTGGTAACGTTTTGGTCTGGCCAAGGACTTTCTGAGTCTCATGATAAGCCAGGGAGGAGGGGGAGCCAGGAGGAAGCAGAGACAGGATACCTGACCTAAACTGACCAAAGAGGTTATTCCATACCACAGCACGTCATGTCCAGGATGTGAGGACAGGGAGAAGAGACCCGGAAGGGTGTGGTGGTGGTGGACTGGGAGTGCACGGCATGGTCAGGTTTTGGTACTGGGGGGTTCGCTGCCGGGTGGTGCACTGGCTGGGTCGGGCTTGGTGAGCAGTTGTATTCTCTTTCCTTGTATTTCTCTTGTATTATTACTGGTAGTAGCAGTAGTGATTTGTGTTATACCTTAGTTACTAAATTGTTCTTATCTCAACCTGTGCGAGTTGCATTCTTTTGATTCTCCTCCCCATCCCCCTGGGACTGGGGGAAGAAAGATGGGGAGTGAGTGAGAAAACTGCGTGGGTGAGGGGCTTAAACCACCACAATCACAAAAGAGTGTGGAAATTAAGGACTGATTCTTAGAAAAATCAAGAGCCTGTATCTGCAGCTTGCAAAAAATAGTTTTATTGTACTGCTCCCATGCACATTTTATTTTTTTTTTTTTTGTATCAGGTATTCAAACTCCCGCTCCATGCATCTTGGTCATGTGGATTTCCCACAAGGCAAACAGCATCTGAATGTGTGCCTGGCACATATAGAACCAATAAACCAGCGAATAACAACAATTGATTTTATTTTTTATCTCTAACGTTTTCATTTTTTTTTTGTCTGATGACACAAAAAAGTAAACTGAATAAAGCACATTCATTTTCTTCTTCATACTAGTTTTCCTTCTTCTTCCTTTTCTGCATTGCAATATCAAGAATTGCCAGTAGCGTATTCATTCCCTGAATAAAGACCCATCAGCATTTCTCAAAAATAATATGAAAAACCAAGCTTTTCTTTATTTTTCATTCCAGTAATTAGAAGTCCTAGCCATCATTTTCAGTTTTGTTTTCCTTTCAGATTAGGTTTATTCTCTATTTCCAGCAAATCCTTTACAAACACATTTAGCATTCACTTGTTTCTATCATTCAAATGGATGAGTGTGTGGTAAAGGCAGTTTCGTTAATGAGTTGTCAAAACACCAAGTGGTTACTTTTTAATTTAGCCCAAGGTAGAATGCTGTAGCTTAGAGCCAGTGATCCATTGCTAAATTCAATTTCCCAACTGCTTAATTAATTTATGTATACAATTTAAGGATATTTAATTTGATATGCACATTCAAGATACAGTGCTTATCCATTTATAAATAAAATCCTGAATAGGTTACTAAAAATTACTAAAACCAAAACCATATTTTTCTTCTACAGAAGTATTCCACCAACCATTTTTTTTATTAATTTTGTCATGTCATCCATTTTACTGAGTTTCCAGGAAGACCTAAATAAATACACTATCATTTCTAGGAAAAATTACAAAAAATAATAACTTTTTAAACCCTCTTTTTAATTTTGATTTGGAGTTGAAATAAGGCACATTGTGTTCATTAAAAAAAATCATCAGGATGCTGGAAAACCAACAGAAAGCAGTCTGTGTGTTCACTATATTAGGCAGATAAGGCACTCCAAGATAACTGTGTTAAGCATTCCAGTCTCATGAAGAGCTTTGGTCCTAGGCTCTCGGATAATGAAAGAAAATGGATGTTTTTGCACTGGATTAACCACAAGTAAAATAGTGATTAATGGAAGAAAATTCCATGCCAATCTGTACACTAAAAAATTTAATGACATGAAGAAACACAAGAATCAGAGATGGACTGGTTTTATGGATAAAGGATATTTGTTATAGACAAGGGGTGTAATCTTAGCTACCATGAATGCAGCTTGTTACTGCAAAGGCTCTTTCCAAACTCATGACTCCAGTGCTGTGCATGCACGTTATACTAGGCAGTCTGTACCACAGAACTTACATTTTAGGTAGATACTGAGACCAGAGGAAGGAACAAAGCATAAGTCTCACCCTCTGACTGTAGTGAAAGAGAAGATTAAGCCCTCGACTGGTTTGCAGCCTAACACTTTACCTACAAGATTCTGCTTTATCTTTTCCAGAAAATGTGGTAAAAATTTCAGGGGAATAACTTGGAAGTATGATTCCTACACCTTTTCTAGATACAAAATGAAGAATAAAAAATACTCAAAGAAGGAAGTCCTGACTGAATTTGTCTCTCTTTATTGCTGACATAGCACTGTACATTGCAAGGTACTAAAATCTCAAATATAAAGTAATAATACAGTCTACTTAGTGCTAACCCAAGACCACCACTTTAATGGGCATCAAGAAGAGCACATTTAATCCAGGTGCCCTCTTGTGAGTGATATGTAAGAGGCTTTACACGTCACAGAGTCTTGGCCAAGTTCTACATTACAAACATCTGCTAAAAATGTAATTTGTGGGGTCAATCGACTGTATTATTCTTCACTTCATGGTCAGCAATGGGTATCTACATTGTGACATGCCTTAGGGATTTTCTGTTACTATAAATCTGTTGCCTGTTCAACTGTTCAGTGGAGGAACAACATAAGATCAAGATGATTTGAAGTGGGATTCATCTCACCTAGCCTTAGATGTTTAAAACTTAGACATCTAAGTCTGAACTGGAGAGAAATAGGCACCTCTAGAGGGCAATTCATTTGACCTATCTCAGATGCCTATTTTAGTCTGAGATGAATCACCCTCCAGAGATGCTTATATTTCTCTATTGACTATAAAGGGAGCCTAGGGCAAGCAGTTCAGTGCTAGACTTCTGACTTTCAGATGTGTAATTCAGAAGAGATATATCCAACTCACTTTAGTGGTAAGGTTCAGTTCCCATACTTAATCACTCATGCTGTTTTCAGATTCATGAAATATCTATGAACTCATCTCTGTAAGTATTCCTCATTTGCTCTTTTAAATTCCTATTTTAGGTTGTTGGTTTCTTCCTAAACATTTACTGACTTTAAATTTCACTCATTTTCTCATTAAAGATATTCACTCATAGCAAGTTCATTGTAACCTCCCTATGTTTCACCTTTCGAAACAGACACCTCAGTGATAAGAGCCAGAGCATATTATAAAACTACTATGCTACATCCAGCTGTTAATATTCCTTAAGATTTTCTTTTCACTTCTGAAATGTCTGAAGCCTCACTTTTCAGGCCTTTACAATAGGAATAAATTAAGAGTCTTTATTTAGTCACAGATTTAATAAAGTTATTTGCTCAGAACTGTATATGATATGAAGTCTAATCCTAAACATTTAAAAAAAACAGAACTAGTGCTTGAATTGGATTCATATTTGATTCTAAAAAGTGTAGACTTTTCAACAGTTACTTCCTAATAGTAAGACAGATTCATAATATTCTTTTCTCTTTGACCAGTGGAAAAAAATCTTGGTTAATCAACTGTTTCTCAGAGCTGTTAATTGATACAAACAGCAGTTTATGTTCTCTCAACATTTAAATGCAAGTTTTTTAAAGAAGCATCCAGCGGGTCTTGGGATTCGTACACCAGTCATGAGTTCTTTTATTATAATATATAGCCATATATTTTAACATCACTTCAACTGCTTGAAAACATTTGAACAGAGAATTCTTAATATAAAAGTCTTACAACACAGACTAAGTGCAATCAGCATAAAAATAATTTGACAGCCTTCCACATTGCTGAGTAAATGAGGCGTAACCTTGAATATGAAACTTAGAGGCTGGTGATTTCTTTAGACTATATTAAAGAATTTATGACACTTCCAGTGGGAGAGGGAAACTGTTCAGGAAAGTTTATCCCACTCCCATAGGAACAGCAATCTTCTCTTATTTATGCTTAGACTATCATCACGATCAGGTGTTTCTCATCCTTTGTGGGTGTCAAAACTGCAACAACAGAAGTAAAGTTTGTGTAAGGGAGTAAGTGCTAGAAATGTTTTTCAATAACATACATGAATTTAACTGTCTACTAGTGTCTACTATTTCATGTCCTATTCGCTATACTACAGGCTTAATCCTAGAAGTGAGAGACACTTCCCAAATGCAGCTGACTTCCTAGCAATGGGCATTCAAGATCTGCAACAAAAGTTAGTTGCTGTGTATGGAACTCAGTCCTGCAACTTTTCTCTTTGGAAGCATATAGTGATTGAAACTTAGCAACCGGAAGAGGAGGAGTTCCCATGACTTGGCAGGAGCTGATAATGCTGGCTTTGGCCCTTTGTTTCTGATTTAGAGGAGCATGCTGGATTTGCAATAGGACTTGAAAATGTGTTCTAAATACTGTATATTTACTCATAGTCCTATAATTTATGAATGTGTAAATAAAAACCGCATGCACTTAATAAGACTGATAATTGTACATTTACTAAAGCTTTCTAGATGTAAACTAAGATAAGAATTATCTGGCAGAAAACTTCAGTGTTGTTGAGGAATGGCAGATCAAGAAAAGATATCCTCACAGCTGAAAATACCATGGTCCACTTTAATGGAGCACTCTCAGGACCAGTGGTCAATTGCTTGGGAAAACAGTTAAGTCTAAACCTGAAGAACTTGAATTTGAAGGAATGGTGTGCCTTTAAATAAAACAGACATGCCTAGTTTTCTTGTTATTTAAAACAGTTCTGTTTCAGTATTTCCCAGTAACAGTCATCAGATAATGTGGAAAAAAAGTCCTTCAATCAGAAGTCAGGGTGCTTCTTCCCAGCTGAGTCTTTCTCTTCACCATTAATGGTGTGTTACACATCAGTATCACTTCAGCAAAAAGGATGAAGATTAACTAACATCTCATTCTAAAGACATCCTACTTATCTCCTAAAGTTTTCAGTCCAGCAGGTTCTGGTGTCTGTTTCTTTCCTAATTGTGGACAAGAGCTTTAAGGGCCAGTCACCTTATTTAAAAGGGGTGAGAGGGACGCATGCCCAGTATGGCCTCAGCTAACTAGACATGTTTTAAAAGAGCCTAGAAAATCACTTTATGCACACTCTGATCTTTAAGTATATGTTAAACATGTTCTCTTCAGGCTTAATTTTACCTAGACTTTTGTCTTTTTTTAGAATTACTAAATACAGATCTCAATTAAGTATAAGCAAGATCAGGGCAGCAGGAGTTTGGAATAGAACAAAAGAAAAATGCCTCACTTAGCACTGTTAGGTTGTAGACATCTTCACCCCAAGAAGTTGTAGAAGCTGAAGGTTTTACATGAAGACTTTTTCAGGCATCTGTTTTGCCCAGGTACACATAGATCCTGGGCCAGAGAGTTTGAGCTGTGTAGCTGTTTTATGTAGTAAAATGCAGTGTAATTCAGCTCAAGGCCCCAGTTTAAGAGCTTGTAAATGTGATGACACTCATCACAGCTATAGTAACTGAAGTTATAAATTTGAAATTATTTACTTTCATGGCAAATTAAAAAGTGCTGATCTTTCTGAATGAGTCTGCAGAAAGGATTAATCTGGTTGCAGCAGTTCAGATCAGTTTTACTAAGTGTAACTATGCAGACAAACACCAAAATGAAATAACTAAAAAATTCTAGTTCAGGGGCAAAAAAAATATGAGGCTCCTATTCAGAAACTAGAAAGAGAGCAGATGTACAAATAGTGTTGTGACAGTGACAAAATGAAGCAGTATTTTTGAACCACTGCATGTTCACTTATTATTAGAATTGGAAAGAAATATCTTAAAAGACTTGTCAGTGCTTCAGCTTGCCATTTAAAACATGATAATTGCACAGTCATTTATCACTGTCTAACAATTAAGAGTAAATCAAAGTGAATTTATACCCTGAACACAAATGTGGCAGAATTTTGTGGCAAGCAATATCTTTTTCATTAGATGGAAACAGATGCTGACAGCAGGCTCAGTAACAGGAACCTGCCAAAGAGAAAAGCACTAAAAGAACACAAAAATTGTGAGATTACTATCACCAAATATATTTCTATCAATTCATCATTTCATGGCACTTCTTCCTTCTATTGTGTCACAACATTTTGAGTTTGATAAGTCAGGGAACAAAATGCCTGCTTACAACTCCTTATCCCAAAGACACTTTTTTTGAGGCTTGGAGATACATCTCAGACCAGCATTTATTATTTTGTCAATTTGCATGTTTTACTTCTGGATCTATGCTACTATCTCACTTAGAATCCTAGAGGGCACTAACCAGCTGAAAAAGTAGTCCCAAACAAAGTGCAGAAAGTTAGAAAGGAAGGGAAACAATATTAGAAAACAGTGTGTGTGTTCATTAATGGCCTACATATTAGATCAGTCCCATGCTGACATCCCAATCAGCAAGATCTCCTTACTAAAAATGTTTTATTTCATAGTTCATTTATACATTACATATAGACCTGACATGAATTATGTTTTGAAATACTAAAATTGAATGGCAGTCTTGACTTCAAACTAAGATATGGATGCAATTGTTCACTTAAGGTGTTGTGTACAGATAAGCAGTCAGCTCATATTCTTTACTGTGATTGTACACAAATATGGTGAGCATCATAACACAACATTTGAATATACGTATCTATATTTCTGTATAAGTATACCTATGCGTATGTGTATATTTACAGATGATTTAGCATACTTTTCTAGTTTTGTCTTTTTTTTTTTTTTTACATCAGTATGACATCAGAAAAGGAATGTCTTTGGCTTCAGTGCTTAACAATTAGTCAGTTGTTATAGGTAAACTGAATCGCTAAAATAAAAACCTCAGCTGATATTTGTCTTTAACCTCTTACTAGAAATAAAGGAATTTAACATAATTGGAAACTAAAGAGTTCAATCATGAAATATTTTAAGACAATGAAATAGATTCCAAATTTTCTTCCTGCAATGTCTCTCAGACCATTCTTCCATATTAAGCATTTGTAGTCTCCAACTTATTATAATTACTATATTATAATATTTACTAGATGCATCATGTCTTTGAACATTAATCAGCATAGACATGAATCATGTAATACACCTTCCCTTTCCAGAAGTTATAGGAAGCAGATGATATTCTCCTTGCCCTCACTTAAACATAAGAATCCTTGTGCAAGGAACACATAGGAACAGAAGTACTAAGCATTTGCAACAGAAAGTACAGTCAAAGATATCATTATCATCTAAAATGCTGCGCTGCAAGGTAGCATGAGGGGTAGCATGCAGGAGAGATTCAGCTCTGAGCCCTCTTCATACCACCTTTACCACTTGCTGGTGATTTGTCTATTTTGAGCCCCACATCCTTATTCAGCTCACCTCTTCCCCCACTCCTATCCCATCTTCCCAAGACCTGCTGTAGGTGTATTGTTCAGCTGTTTTATGGAAAAATAGGCACAGCCATCCCATCAGTAATTATTCTGTACAACGTCATTTCCTTTTCTTAGGAGTGGGGTATGAGGATAAATCTATTGCTCTTTGTGCAGCAATTCTGGTTTATGTTAGTAAGTATCACAAAAGTGCACATAAAGAAATTAAGTCTGTGTTCAGTGTTGATCTGCAAGGTAATAAAAATGCTAGAAACCTCACACTGACAGGCAACAATGCAGAATAAAAACAATAGCAACACTTTTAGTGAGCCTCAGTTCTACATACTGAAGGACAAAGAGGGGCTAGTTGGGGTGGAGGAAAGGGGAAAAAACATAAGGTGGGCGATGGAAACTGGACTAAGAAAAGTAGGAGAGTATGGAGGAAAAAGTTGGAAGAAGACAGGGTTGGGGTCTGCAGCTGTATTATACACAGTCTCAGAGAATAAGACAGAGTAGGGGGGATGTAATGTGGGATGCAAGCATCTTGCCATATGCAGAAGCAGTTCAATGTGATTCTGAAAACTGCTGCTGCAGTCTCCCAGTCAAACTGACTCTGGAGTTTCTTTTCAAGGTTTAAAAGTTTTTGATAGCTTGTTAGCACATAGGAGGGACTTAGAGGTGCTCTAAATCAATGCATCCAAAGGCTGCATGCAATGCTATAGTTTCAAGGGATTGTAAACGGTAATGACTGTCCCTCCCCACAGTTCAGTATCAGTTTATACAGTGAATAAATCAGAAGAACTTTTAGGACAAAACCTCAAAAATCTCATATCTAAAAACTATATTAAAACTTGCACCTGCTTAAGTTACCTTAGGTCTTTTATTTCTAAACTCTTCAGTGCCTAATGCTCATTCATAATTACTATTTCCTATACGGCATTCATAAAAATTTACTGTTATGATTTATAACAAACCGAGCACAGTAATACATTTTAGTTTTCTTTTAGTCACATAAAGGCAAATATATTGCAAAATATCTGTCCATGGGACAGATAAAAAACAAAGTTTAAATACTTTTAAAATTTCTTGTGGTTTCGTGGAAATGTTTGCTGGAGGAGTGGGATATGAAGTGAGAAAGAGAATTTTATATTTTTTCTGCATAGAAAAATAAAATCAAGCATTTTCCTAAGACAGAATAACATACAAATACTCCCTAAATTCCTAAAACAGGGAAGTAAGCAATCTGGGGAGAAAAAAAATTAAAAGAAAATAATAATAAAAAATTGTCTATGTTTATAAATGAAAAAGAGGAAAGAAAAGTGAAATGAGATGTGACTGCTTCTGAGTACAGGGATTTTTAGGCAATAAATTCATTTTCTATAGTTGTCAGAGAAGCAAATGTTCCAGAAATATGGGAGTTGAAAAATTATCCATCATCTCTCCTGGTGAAACAAGACCTAGCTAGAGGATGAGATTCAATGAAGTCATATTTGACAGTGTGAGCAAGGTCGTATTGCTTTGCGGTTTCAACAGGCAAACTGGGCAGTCTGTCTTCTCTTTTGCCCAAC
This sequence comes from Myiopsitta monachus, assembly GCA_017639245.1. Taxonomy (NCBI): domain Eukaryota; kingdom Metazoa; phylum Chordata; class Aves; order Psittaciformes; family Psittacidae; genus Myiopsitta; species Myiopsitta monachus. The sequence goes on from CM029919.1 coordinate 7,782,285, forward strand.
ATTTTAAGCCAAACATCTTTTCCCAAACATCATTCAAATTTGTTTAAACTTCTCACTACAACTAACTGATATGCTGGTATAGAGATGAGACATTTAGAAGAACCAAATTTCTGAGCTGTGTTGATTTTCCTTTTTCCTCCAGTGCAATATAAACTCATATGTAACTGAAACAGGTCTGGCCAAAACCTTGTCAAAGGCTTGTGGCTTTTATTGGTGAGACATGCTTATGAAATAAAAACATTCATGAGACACTACAATTCTAACAACTTTCTATTTTTACAATGTTTGGAATAAGGCCTTTCTCATGGTCAGCACTCTCAAATTGAAATAGCTTACTTTTTCTAAAGCCTTTTTTTTTTTCAATTGATGTTTAGTTCTTTACTTAAGTACTTTTGTTTGAATTTAATTAAAATCTAAAAGAAAAAAAAATAAAGGTATAATTTGTGTTTGGAACTTTCTTGAAATTCCACTTCAATTAAAAAGTTAAATGTCTCCACTTAATATTATTTTGTATTTTTCCCCAAAAATTATTATCTACCATGAGGCAAGTGCTCCAACTTCCAATGACTTTTTGAGAATGTCATGCTACATTATACACTTTTTCATCAAACTTGACATGTACCGATAAAATTTTACCAACAAATTAATAAGAAATGCAAAACCAAGAGAGTGATTAATTCATTTTGAGGCTATGAGAACAAAATACTATCTACTTTCCGAAGGACAAATTCTTGTACCAGCTTTTCATTGTGGTAGTAGAAAGCTGCAGCATTATTGCCCCTTTTAGTAGCAGCTGCCTGGCAGCATCCTTTTTATCCTGCTGGTGACTGCTGCTGCAGGGATAGTAGCTCTGCTTGCTCCTTGTCACAGTTTTCACAGGGAAAAGCTGAGGTAAGATGCACAGAATTCACATGCACTTTTTGCATTTACCAGCTATGCAAGGCAAGATCAAAACATGTAGCACTATATTTTAACTAGCTGTATAAATCCTTTTGCAGTGGGTGTTTATTAGAACTAGAATTAAACTCAACCAGTGGATTTCTAAACTCTGTTTTTCAAGTCTCTGAAAATTTCACCTGCAAATGTCCTTCAAACTTTACAGCTATTACTGCTTGACTATGTTTCAGTGCTTATTAGTTTATTTAAATACCAAATCTCCTGATTGAACTCAGGTAATTGTACTCAGAATGAAGCTGTTGAAGCATTTGAGTATGGATTACTCCCACAAGCAACAATTACAACATTCAGCCTTTTCAAATTAGCAATTTTTGGTCTTAGCTCTTTAAGCTGATGAAAAATAAAGACAAATTCTTCTCAGAAATAAGGAAATGTGCTTGTCTAAACAGAGCTGTACTGTTTTAGTATGTATTTGATAGGTGTGAATAATAATAATTCTCACTCTCAATGCTAGACACAGCATATGCTTCATGAGGCCCACTGTGGTATCAAAGGTGATTTAAATAGGATCACCCCTAAATTGATAATCTCATGGGTGACATTAGCTAAAGTTAAACCTAAAACTGAAATCCAAACTGCACTTTCTTTTTATGCCCTTTGAATGAAAATAATTAGTTTTGTTTTTCTTGAAATATGCTGTCACATTTTCTCTCTTCCAGATAACTTTTTCACAAGGTGAAAGGATGTTTATGCAAATGCAAATAAAGATGCAATTATGGCAGTATTCACCCAGAAAATAATGCATGGCATTGAGTTAGAGAATTCCAAAGGTTTCTGCTAATGCATATGCCTAAATCGGGAAAACAAAATGTATTTTTTTTACAAAAAATTTCCTAGAAAATAAAATAGTGACTTTACTTAGGTCAGGAAAGAACAGCAGTGTAGGTAGGATGTATGCAATCTGTGAGATCAAGTTCAACCTGCAGACAATCTTATTTGTTTCTGTCTGAAGAGGGTCAACGTAAATTCCTTGATACATGCTAAAGACAGAATATAGAAATTTCAGGCAAACGTCATGCATAAGAGGGCTGTTAATAAAACAACAAATTTTTTGTTTCAAAGCAGTATTTTCTGGTGAATTTTTTCTTTACTTTCTGGAAAGCGAAATAATTATTATTCTTAATATACTGAATTTTAATATTCAATTTAATATCCAATCCCCCAGCTTTTCGATAATGTCAACCATCTCCAAGCAGTGATTGGCCCCTCCCAGCCAACCCCCCCAGTTTATATACTTGGCATGACGTGCTGTGGTATGGAATACCCCTTTGGCTAGTTTGGGTCAGGTATATGTCTCTGCTTCCTCCCAGCTTCATGTGCCACTCCTCACTGGCAGAGACATGAGAAAAGTCCTTGACTTAAAGTAAACCCTACTGAGGAACAACTGAAACATCAGACTGCTCTCAGACTAAAGCCGAAACACAGGACTGCACCAACTACTAGGAAGAAAATTAACTCTCTCCCAGCCAAATCCAGGATTTAATGAAAGACTTCTTCCTCTGACTTTGCTTTTATAAGCTTTTGGACATTTAATGAAAATGTGATATGTAATGTGGAAGAGAGATGTGCTTGCCATTAATGTCAACCACTACTGTCAGTTCTAGATTGATATGTTTATATTCACATATAAATAAATTAGGCCTATTGCTTTAGCTTTACTTCTATGATTTTATTCCAGTTTGATATTTCTAGGCTTTAAAATTCCCATCCAAGTGTGACAACATTCCTCTACCTTTAAATTATAACTGGAAACCAAAAACAATTTTGCAAACCTTCATGAGTAATGACAAGAGGTTTGTCTCAGTATAGAGTGATGCTGATCCAGACTAAGAGCTTCCATGCCAATTCTCCTCTTTCTGGCTGCACAGATGGGAAGGACTTCCCTGTGCAATTTTGGCAGCTAACATAGTCACATTACCTAATGGCTACTCTAATTTTTTATAAAAGGCTGTTATGTCCTCCTAAACATTATCAGAATTTGATTATTTCTTAACAAACAATCCTTGGTTATTATTTCCACCTTTTCAGTGAAGTATATTGAATATTGTAGCAGCAAAGTGGATAGCAGCATCTCTAGTTATGATTCTCAAATTTCTGTTATCTTTTTGAAGACAAAGAATTAGAGAGATAAATGGGGCAACAAAAGGTGTTTCTCCCACCCCATCACCCCCCACTCGCCTCATTCCCCACTCTCCCCCTAATTTAAATGCTGGGACAAAACTAAATAAATAAATAGAAAGACAAATAAATAAATAAATTGAGCAAAACCCCATGGATCTTACAGGTCCACATCTGCAGCTGATGAACTCAGCACTGCACTGTGTTTCAGAGGGGTTATGCTGTCTTATGCCAACTGAGAACTTGGCCTGGCTCTAAAAGCTGTATAGTCAAAGACGTCAATCTGTTTTGGAAACTTTCCTTAAACCTTAAATGACAGCTCATGTAATCTAGGGAGTCTTAGAAGAGCTTTCATTCAACTCCCTCATCTGCATAGTTTCTTACAACCTGACAAATAATCGCTGCAGATATGCTTTTCATTTCATTTTCAACAGATCTCAAAACCCAATGTTGCCAAAGGAACAGAAAAATTACTTCAAGTCTGAAAAGATAAAAAAACCCTGAATAAATTACATATAAAGTCTGTTTATTTTATATTTATTTTATTCACATTAAATGAGTGGGAAGCAATAAATCTCGATCATAAATAATGCTTTGACTTAATTCACCACTGTATTACTTCAAATGTGTTTCAGGATACTTCTACTGATTTTATAGGGAATCTACATCTCCGTAAAGGTAGACTAAAACATTCTTTATTCAAATCTGCTATTACCTGCCATCTCTATTTTTACATGCCTACTGAATATAATTATAAAGCCTTTTATAAACTTTTGTAAAATATTATATTAGAAATAAATCATAAACTTTTTTTATTATGCACGTATAGAAGCAGACATATACCACGCCCTTCTGCAGGTACATGCTGAAGTATATACACACTATCTGTGTACACATACGGCAATAGGTTCACTGTTAGCATTGGTTCTTATCAGATAATTGCTCAAGCATAAATTGTTTCCCATGTCATATTTTAGGAGGTTGCTAGAGATATTTAGCATGCTCTGAAGCTGACTGGTTTTGGTTCCACATTGTGGGTCTATAATGTAGCCCATTTTTTTTATACTTAATGCTTTGCATTATGTGTTACAAATAAGTAGTTAATCTGCACTTCAGTTAACAGGCATTTATTGTACAGTAAAACTCAACTGACTGCTGCAAGGACCCTTGTTATAATTTAATCTATTCACAAGAAAATTCAGTTGCCATAATAATATCCTCAAAATTATATCAACAATACCTACAAAATGAATATATTATTAGCAATGAAATGTGGGTATCTAACTAATATGAAACAAGATACATAGAAAAAATTAGCCATCAATTAGCATACCTCCTTAATGTCAAAATTATTTTAAATAATTTTGTCTTCCATTATTTCAAATCAGATTTACTTTCTTGGTTTATAAGACAACCAAATTGCTAATGAAGACTTTCAGCTTTACAGTGTGAATTATGGCAGCTTAGCTATACCTACAATACTTATGCATCTCAGGTCATCATCACTGGATTGTGATTAATATTGCCATCTGCTAAAACACACATTTGCCTTAAAAAAAACACAGGATTTCTAGAAAAATGCTGCAAAATGTAGTAAAATAGTTAAAAATTTAAATCACCAAATAATATTTATCCAGCCAGATATTTAGCTTCACTGATGCTGCACTGTCAGGGGAACACTGGAGAAGAGCTACATAAAGCAGTAAAATGAAGGTGAGGGATGCTGAAATTATGGTAAGCTTATCCCCCTAGCCTCTGCAAATTACATGGCTTCAGTAGGAGTGATGCAGATTGAGATGATGAGTGGTGATAGTCTGTGGCTGCTGAAGTAGAAAACTTGGAGACATGACAAAGCTTGAGAGAATACTGGAGAATACAGCACTAGCAAATAGTGGTGTTATTTGTATTATTTACGCCAGCCTATCAAACATTAGGATTAAGGTCATAGGGTCTAGCTGCCCTTGACAATGTAATTAGACTGAAGCCTAACAGAGGCAGAAAAAGCAAATGAACAAGGATTCTCTGCTCAAAAACATACATTTTCCACTTTCTCACGCACACAGATTGTTTTCCCAGATAGAAAATCCATTCCTGAGCTATCTCTTCACTTTAAATTTTTCAGGCATCAGCTCAAATGCAGAGGCTTCACATGCTGTCATAAAGGTCAGCATATATAAGCTATTTCCTTTGCCAATCTTGAGAATAAAATCCAAAATCAGTTTTTGAAATCAGCAAGCCCTACTTTATGGGCCAATAAATGTGAGGATGTTACAGATGAAAACCGAATTCCTCAATCTACTGTCAGAAACCACCAGGCAAAACCTGCAGACTTAAAAGCATGTCTCTCTTTGTATCTCAGAAAATCAGACCACCATCTCTACACCAGTATGAATTTCCAGCTAATTTAAGAGGCAGACTTGCAAACCGAGTACTGCAGCTGCTGAACCCTTAAGTCAAGGACTGAAAGACAGTTGTAAAGACTGCACCAAAAATGTACAGTTGACCAGAGTCTGATAGAAACTTCATGCTAATTATGGTTTAATATAACTGTCTTATACAGTTGATGTATAACAAGATAGTAAGCAATGACTTTGTTGGGCATACTTAGTGGCATATAGTGGCACCAGCTTTAGCCATACCTTGAAGTGATGGGACACAAAGTATATTAGTGTAAATTGCACCTACTCTAGTTCCTGCCACTCAGCATCAAAGGTAGCTTACCTCCTGTCAGCTTAGTGAAAATTGTCAACCAGTGAATATTTCAGTTAGTGCTAGGGACAAAGAAATACCTTCCACTGTGTCCTCTTTGCTAAACAAAATGGAGAGTATAAATAAAACATTTTTTACATTGAAATTACGTCAGAAGACTTAGGTTAAGCCTTTTGTACTAGTCACAGGGAAATGCCTAGTTTAGGCTGCTTGCCCGTTGCTCGACACATGGTATAGTACACACCCAACTGGAGGCTGTCAGTCCCAGACACTATCTTTCCAATAATAATAATCCTAGATTTCACCAGTGACTATTTGCAAATGCTTTCACCTTCCAATAGAAAGTTAAAATCTTTACTAGGTGTGGCAAAGAACTTCTGTGTCTCACCTAATCTTTGAGCTACTGAAGTCAGCTGTGTTGACTCTTCATGTGCCCAAGAAAGGCAAGGAGGGAGGAGCACAAAGTGTCCTATGTTCAGATCTTTTCCCAGCATGAACATACAATATAGCAAGGGCCATATCATGGATGGGGAAATGAAATGATAGATCTCCAAAACCAAGGAAAAGTCTACTCATAGCCTAAGAAATTTCAAAGTTAGCTTACACACTTTTATCTAGCTTGATCAGAAAGCTAGTCTAAGACATAAATTGTTCTGACACAACCAGGAGAGATTGTTACCTCACTTCAGGTCTGTTTAAAGTTATTGAAAATAGGATTTATGTAGCTCTTTAGTCACCAACTTCATAAAAAACCTTATGACACTGATTCTTAAAGTTCTTCAAAGTCAACTAAACCTTGCTAAAAGAGCTAAGCAAAAAAGTTTTATTAAAGCTGCAGGTGGCAAATTTATCTAATTCACCCAGTCTTTAATAGGAAACCTTAAAGGAAGCTTTGTTATTTCCCAAGGTCTCTTAAAAGGTGTTTTAATAAACACTTTTCTGTTGTGAATCTTTTCATCCACCTTATATTTTGTAGACATTATCAACCTTAACTTATCTGAAAAATCTTCATTAAGTCTCACTATTATTTCTAGCTAGGACCTCTCTTTCCCATTTAGTGTTTTTAATCATTCGTTCCAGGGAGACTAGCTTTGAGGATTTTTTTCTCCCCATTTTGGGTCACACCAGGGGTACTTTTGTGAAATTCAATTAGAAGCTTATAACAGTTCTCTATACATTTCATCACTTCAAAAAACAAATAGTAAGAGCTTGAAAGAAGCACTCTGTGACTGTCAGAAAGGGTTTATTAGCACTTTGTCAAAAATGGGTATGTGTTTTGGGTAGATCAATCAAATCTACTTCAAATGGCAAGTCCTTGAGCTCAGAATAGCGTGGACGTAATATCCAGATTTTACAAAAAAAAAAAAAAAGCAAACAACAAACTGGTACACCATCTTAGCATGAAGGACTATAGAATACGCTGGCTCTTAACCGCAGAATTATTGATTCGGAACATTTAGTTTTACCTTCAACTTCAGGTAAAGGCCTGTTCTCAGAACATTGTTTTGTCACCTTGATCTGGGCCACCAGAATAGCCATTAAGGCTTGGCAAATGATTGCTTTTCCTTTTCCAAGCCATCATTTCCCAAGGATCTTTTCAACCTGTAGAAACCACTGACTAGTTTGACAAATTTAAGGCATGCCTGCATTGAGAGAATTTGCAATAGAATTATTGTATCAATGTCACTTAATCTTAAGTCAGCAACTGAAGTCCCACATTACAGCTGCACAGAACATCTACACTGGGAGACTGCAGTTATGCTACTAATTACACTGGTGAAAATTTCACCTGTACAGGCATGCTGCTATAGAGTAGGTCACCGAGGGTTTGAACTCCAAACCATCAAAGACGGAAAAGAAGTGATAAGAGTGAAAGACTTTTGAAAAAAGAAGCTTAAATTATCAGCTTAAATTAGCAACAAGTGGAGCAGCTACTCAAACTCTGACTACAATAGATAATGCAGCTACTCCATCTCCAAGCACAGCAGCTACACCAGCCCCAGGGACAAGTACAGCAGTATCATTTGAGAGTTCTGAAGGTTCTGAATGGCCTTTGGGTACCCTTGAGACCTGCCTGCTGATTGTGACAGGGATCACCATATTGGCACGCATACACAGTGTGCTTTATTCATGACCATTTCATCTGATCTCAAAAGTTAAGCGGAGTTGTGTTTTGGTCTTGTCTAGGATTTGACGACTATATAGGAGGACCAAGAGATTTTCCTCAAGGCTGGACAGTCATGAGTGGCAGGGTGTGTGGGACAGTATGGGCGAGTGTCTAGTCCACTGGGCCCCTCCAGTGCTTTGGAAGCATCAGAGATGGAAGGCAGCTGTATGGAGTCCCCAACAACAAGCTGCAGAAACTGCTGCAGGGGTGGGTGAATTATTTTGAGCCTGGTGGGCCCATGACACCTCAGACCATCAGGGCAGAGATGCAACATACAGATGAGCTCGTGATCAAGGGGTGGACTTAACAATGGACACTATTACCCAGGTTATTCACAAGTGTGAAACGTGCTGCAATTAAGCAAGCCAAGCAGTTAAAGCCCCTTTGGTATGGAGGACGATGGCTGAAGTATAAATATGGGGAGGCCTGGCAGACTGACACACTCTCAATTCGGCTCTGAAAGGCTGTTACAAGAGATGGAGCCTGACATCATGGACCGAATGGACTCAGCAGCTTTATAGGGATTGGTCCATGCACTGAGGAATGATCTGTGTGTGTGTATGTATGTGTATATATATATGTATATATATGAGATACAAGTGATGGTATATTGAAAATGTGGGATCTGAGCATGACGTGAATGGTATGGAATAAGGGGTGGATACTGTCCTGGGTTCAGCAGTAGCAGTCATTTTTCTCCTTCTTAGTAGCTGGTGCAGTGCTGTGGCTTTGACTTTCAGCCTGGGAAAAACACTGATAACACCAGTGGTTTTAGTTGCTGCTCAGTAATGTTTACTCTGACCAGGAACTTTCTGAGCCTCATGCTCTGCCAGGGAGGAGGGGAAGCCGGGAAGAAGCAGAGACAGGACACCTGACCCAAACTAGCCAAAGAGGTATTCCATGCCACAGCCTGTCATGCCCACTATATAAACTGGAGGCAGTTACCTGGAAGGGTTAGATCACTGCTTGGTTGGGCTGGGTATCAGTTGGCAGGTGGTGAGCGGTTGTATTCTCTTCCCTTGTTATTTCCCTTATCATTATTATTATTGGTGGTAGCAGCAGTGGTTTGTGTTATACCTTAGTTACTGGACTGTTCTTACCTCAACCCATGGGAGTTACTTTCTTTCGATTCTCGTCCCTCCGGGAGCAGGGTGGGGGAAGGGAGGGAGTGAGATAGCGGCTGCGTGGTTCTGAGTTACAGCTGAGCTTAAAGCATGACACTTATCCATCCAATGTATGTTTAATATTTCCAGCAATATTCTGCCTTTTCCAATCAAGTGTGCTTTACTAGATATCCTCAGGCTCACCCTTTTGAGCACCCAACGCTCACTAAAATCAATAAGATTGTATGCCTTGTGCTACTTAAAAACTCAATACCTTTATACTCTGAATATACTCCTTATAGTCCAGCATGATTTGCCCAAGAAAGGAGCAAAACAGTAGCAGAAAAAGATTAAACACAAAATTGTGTCTCCTGGGGCCACTCATTTAATGATTCATTTACATACTTTCACCTTAAAATTGATAAGTTCCTTATTGTGTAGAAATCTATAAAGCAGAAATCTGTCAACAGAATTCGTATATAAAATATCTACAGTTATTCTTGAGAGCTCTGTTGATTGAATATTCTTTACTGAATAAGGCTCTCTAGTCTTACTGTTCACACACCTCTGCTTCAGCATTCATTTCCTATTTCTGTTAAAGTACATCTAACTTTTTTATTTGCTTTTGTTTGCATTTTTATCAGATTACATTAAATTTGTATTGTTTTCTAAGTACAGTGTATACAATATCAATTGTGCAGTTACTGTACAGATCATCATTACTTTTCTTCTCACTTTAATGTCATCATAAACATCACACCCTCCTTGCCAACCTGATGTTGATTTAATGACTTGACTTGCTCAAAACAATAATGCGCCATATCTTTCAAGCTACTTAATGTATTTGCTTTAAGAATAACTGAGGTCTCCAGTGACTGTGCAGACAAAGTAGAATTGCCACAAAAAGTTTTGTGGTAAAAGGTAATTATAGGAATTTGAATGCCAAATTAATGAACAATCTAAAGATTCTATGTAGCTCTCAAATTACAAATAGTTTCACCAAAGAGAGCGGCCAAGAGTTAGCATTCTTTATCTATAGTTTTCATAGGACTTCATCTGGAAATTCATGAAGTAATCCCAAACCTTTGAAGCAATTGCCGAAATGCCTATTAAAAACTTGTCAATTAATTTCTATAGCTTTCTGAAAACAGCAACCTGAATGGAAAAATCTGTCCGGCATTTTGCCAAAATAGCCAAACTTACTGTCTTCCTGGCTGATGGTAACAGAAATGTTCTCAATCCCTGGACTGATTCTGACAAGTACAGGTATCTTAACTGCCCTCTGTTCAGCCCTGACATCTTTGCCATAGCTTTGATCAACTTGCTAATATGGAAATCTTCCTGACATCTCCCAGTAGCCCATCAAGTATTAAGATCGCACTGACACAGATAACTTTATGGAATGATAGAAACATTCATTAGTAAAGAAACTAGAATGGAGGTGCACAGGCAGTACTCTATCCATTCTTAAGGTGCACATATTTATGATACAATCAAATGTGAACTCTGCTTCCCAAATTGACCTTTCTAAGATTTCAGCCATCTCATGCCGATTCTTAAGTGGACATCTACATAATCAAGTGTATATTCTTAATGACAAAGGAGTAATTCTAACAGCGACAAAGGGACTCCCATGCTTAAAATTAAGAGAATGTACCAGACCAGGTGTTACTGATTAAAGAGGCATGTTCAAATACAAGAAAAATGTAAGCCTGTGGTACACACATTTATTCCTCTATACGTACATACCTGAATTTCATTGTAAGCACTCATTTCTAACTTGGTACACACAAAAAGAACTACTCTTCTTAGTATTCACCTTTTTTTCTCTATCACTGTATCTTTAAAAAGTGCTTGTCTTGCAAATAGAATCATAGACTGCTAACATTGTTATTTTATTGCAACTTATTATGTCTGTTTTGCCATATAATACTCACCGCCAAGAAGTTCACTTCTCCCACTGGGAGGCAATTTCGTCTTGCTATTTGCATGGCCTACAACAAATAACACTATTATAACTGTTTCACATTGCTGCTCACAGTGGAGAAAAACACCAAAAATATTTGAACATTTGCGATTCAGGACAAACTACTGTGCAAAGTTGGTCAGATGTTATTTCTGTATCAGCTGGTTCCATGGTTCCATCTTGGCTAGCTCTAGAGCCCAGTCTACAGAGGAAATTAAGCCTGTCTCTAGTTACTGTATATCTATGCCAAAGTTGAAGGATTTTTTAAGACTTTATGGCCTGAAGGGCAGAGAACAGGATGAGAAAAAAGGGTATAAAATGAATGTATAGCAATTAACAATGAATATACAGTATTAACATTCATTGATTCTTGAGAAGATTTCTTGGCTTGCCTTGCCATTCAATGACCATTGTGTCAACAATGTTACACTGTCATGGGGCACAGATTTAAATGGTGGACAATAAAAGAAATAGAAAAAGTAGACACTTAAAGAAGTTAAATAAAGATTAAACTTTTCTTTGATCTTGTGGAATTATTTGTTTAGAATTCTTGTCAGCAAGTCTGAGCCATCTGTATGCAGATAATCCAAATTATGAGAGAAGACAGGGAAACAAAGATGACTGAAACATTTTAATGTGGAGCTACTTCCCATAAGATATGCAAATCACATTCTGATTTCATAAAAATCTCCTCTCCTTGAGTCTTCAGTCTGCTATTATTAAAAATAACACACACAGAAGAAAAGCATTGAGTTTCTTAAAGATCCCTGCAGATTTATATAGGAAGAACAAAACTCTTTAGTCTACAGAGAAAAATAGCAGAGTTGGGTGCTCTGGGGTAATGAATCTGCAAGTAAATTTTTTGCCACAGAAATTTTTTGCCCATTGCAGGAGCATTGGAACTACATGATCTTTATGGTCCCTTCCAACCCAAACCGTTCTATGATTCTATGATATCTGGGGGGTTTGGTGGGCTGGCGTTGGTCACTTTGTTGTTGTTGTTGTTGTTGTTTTTCTCAGAAAAATAGCAAAGATAATGCCTCTTTTCTCGCTTTCTTTTTCTTGTCCATGATTTTTCTTCAGGGTAGGTGTTGACATTCATCATACTTGCATCAGGCAGCGACTTCAGTCTGCAAGCACTGTAACCAAGTCCTGCGAAAGTTACGCATGGATGTAGAAATGCTCTTTTTACATGTATATTAGTCTTTACCTATTCTTAAATATACTTGGCATACTGCATCATTTGATCCTGTGCATAGCTACAATTTACACAAAATGTCTAGTTTAATAGAGCTGGAAATCTATTTCAAGCATAACTTTTGTTTATTCAATCTCTAAAATTTCTACTTGGAAATTATGTATTTTCCTTCACAAAATACTACTACAAAACACTCTCACTACAACTTAGTCACAGAAGTGTGTATTTCTATATGGTGCATCCCAGTGTTACATCACCATTGACTCTCCACATAGAACCTTAGATCCTTTCACAGAGACAGAAACATGCAAATGATCACAAGCTTGAGGAAAGCCTGAGATAGCTTTACTCTGTGTGTAAGAATGAAATAAAGGAAACACACATTATGGATTTCACCACAAGTTGGATTTCACCATCACCTTTTTTCATACTTTATGCTAATGTATTGTCTTCCTTTCTCTCTCATTTTTAGCTTATTATTCAAGTCCTCGTTCACAAATTAGAATAGCATAATTCTGTATACATTGGGTTGTTTCTTCCTGTTCCCATTAAATGATCACCATCAAAATTTACAGCAGACACACAGTTCACAGCAGAGGAGAAGCTTGCTGCAGACTTCTGAATTTGTAGCAGGCTTCAGATAGTCTTTTAGTGCAGCACCATAAGCTCTGCTAACATGGCCATTGATTAAAATCAGGTGCGGAATGGAAACTTCACAAGCCCTCCTTCCTGTTAGTGTTATGATGTTTACCCCTTCAAATCATAGAAGATGCTTTCAGGTTTAGATCTAGTTCTTTTTAAAGTGAGAAAATAAAAAGCAGTTAATTTTAGATTAAGTAGATGACCATAACGACTATTATATCACAGCATAAAATCTTTGAACCAATAATAACAAAACTAATGATTCTTCAGGTGTACTTCCTATAATTGCTGAGCAATATAAATGGAAAACAAGTTTCTAGCGTAATTAGCGCAGTGCTTATCATTCATCTTGTCCTTCTTGAAATTGCCGTGAAGGAACCGCTCCATCCACCTCTGGGGTGAAGCCATTCTTGGAGCAGAATAGAGTGGTCATTACATGTTCAATAGCACAATACAGCAGGTTTTCAAGGGAAGATTACCTCGTTGAAAATACATGATTAAATAGCCTACAATACAGCTACACAAGCTGGAATCCATCCAGGACGAATAACAACTCTCACACTTTTCTTGCAGAGAGTGTCTTGGGATCTTTAATGACCCAAAGTGGCTTTCTCCTTGGTTCTACTGCTCAAAAGCCCTTCAGGTCTTCTTTTACTGAACCCTAGATATCCTTCTGCAGCGAAGAGCTAAAGGAAAATGAAGAGGGCAAAATGTCAACAGTATGTATTGTTTAGTATAAGAATCCCCAAACGCTCAGGAAACATGTCTTTTTAATGTGAAACAGCAGTTTGTGGCCAGCTGTTCACATCGTTATGAACACAAGATGTACAAATGGGGACTATAAACACAGTACATTGAAAATAAGGCCTGCATGGATAATCATACCTATTAATATAAATGGCACTATGGAAGAGGCAGACTGAGCTCATATTCTGACTGACAATTTAGAGCAAACACACTATTTTTCTTCACCATCTCAATAAGAAATTAGATGTAACATGGGTCCAACAACAAATGAGCCCCCTTAATGTGTTTATTAAAATGCGAATTGAAATGCTGTGTGGAACCATGGCACTGCATATAAATGTGATGGACAGTTTTTTGAGTTCTTTTACGCCATTAAATTGGAAACACAATAGGATCATGCATTGGACCTATTTTCAAAACACAGCATAAGTAAGGATTTATGCAGCTTTTCTGAAGGCTATTATGAAAAACACACAAGTGTAGGTAAAGAGCTAAGTTTGTCATAGCCCACAGAACATTTTCTTCCTTAAGTATAACATGGGGTTAGCCGGAGATGATGGAATTCCAGCAGGTATTTCAGCATTTTCTGTCCTGTGACTACAGAATGTCTACTGAAGAAATACTCCTGTCTAACATTAAATCTTTAGAATTTATCTAGTAGCAAAACAACTGAAGAAAAAAAAATCAAGATCCTTACTCAAGAGTTTTTCATAGCAATTTTCTCATTTGGGTTTCTTTTTATTTTAAATATAGCCATAAACCAGGAAAGAAAAAAAAAAAAAGAGAGAGAGAGGAGAGGATAGGGAAAGATTAAATTCACTGTCTAAGCCATTTTTCCATAGAGGTGCATTAATGCAAATGAGACACAATGAATTTTCTCAGTTATAATTGGGCTGAAATGAGGTGGAAGGAACAGAAAGACAATTAACTTTATGGGGGTTTCTTTCTTTTCTTCCTTTTCTTTAATTTTCTTTTTTTTTTTTTTTATCTCCAGCAGTTTGGAGTAGGTTTAGTGCCCGATGGTAGTAGGCTGTCAGTGCTGCCAGGCAAAATTATTCTGAGACCTTCAAGGGGCTTTGTTTATTGCATTTTTCAATTAACCTCTGCATTTTAACTTCATCGTAATGACTGTGCCAATTTGCACCAAAGAACAAACAAAAATCCCCATTTCCTGTCATTATTTCTTTGTTTCATAAAATCAAGGGGCTTGGGTTTTTTTTTCTTTCCATTTCTCTCTTATTTACTACAGGGAAGAAAAGGACGTAAATTTCAGATTACAGGAGAACACCACAAGGAGCAACAGGTTTAATATAAATTACATTTCTATATTAAGCTTTCCTTCTTTTGTTCCTTTTTTGCTTGTGAAGAAAATGTTTTCCACCCAGAAAGCAACTTTTATAAGCTTTAAAGTTTATGACATGGGGAACTTGAAGCAGATACAAAAGGTTCAGTACTGACTAAACTCAAGTTTTAGGAATGAAGACACAAAGGAAAAATCATAATCTTATAATTCTAAACCCCTTTGTATGGCTAGAGAAACACTAGATTCCTAAGAATTCTGACACTAGATTCAAAGCAGCCATAATGTCAAGCAAGGTTAGCTAAGTAAGTTTACTAATAAGGTATTACTGAAATCTCATAGCTACAACTCAGATACGTTTAACTACATGGAATAATCCTCCACTTTCCTACCCTGTTGCCTTCTTTACCTCTACTCTCTAAACTGGTGCTGGCCATCTGGACCTAGAACAGAAAGGCTTGTGTTCCTAAACCTGAGCAGTTTGCATTGCATATGCAATACCAAGTGTGCTGGAATAAACACTTTCTGCCTAAAGCCAGGATTACAAACCTGGGCATCCAGGCTTCAAACAGAATAGTCATGTATGTAACAAATTCATGGTTACTTCTACACACCTGTTAAACATAACTAGTTGCATGTGACAGGGCTCAAATCAACTAATATTTGATGTCTGGCTGCTTACAGGGAAGTCAGTCCCCTTGGCTCCTTTCAAGTCAGTGGAGAGTAATGAGCACTTCCAGGGTTTGGTTCATTTCCCTTCTGTTAGACAGCTGCTTTAGGATGAGACAAATTGCATTTTAGACTCTACTCACTATGTTGACCGCATCTCCACTGTCTATGAATGGAGCTCAGGACACAAGCACACCCTTGATGAATCCCATTCTTTTCTTTTCCCGTCATCTGCCCCAGGTACATCAACTAGCTGAACACTGACTGAAAGGAAGCTACTGATTATTAAACATGCAGTAAGATTGATTGACAATATGCAAATTTTAGAGAAAGAGAACCGAGGTAAGAATTTGGAGTGGGATTTGGGGGACTGCACTGAACTTCAGCACACTGATTTTTAAAGGTTCCTAACAAATGCTGAGTGTTGACAGCCAAATACATTGTTAATTCTCAATTCCCTTTTTTTCCAAGCCACAGGTACACAAATTCTTGGCTATTCACTAATAATAAATAATTTTAAAAGCTCTTGGTTTTTCACTGCATACGGAAACTTGTAAAATAAGAGTTAAGCATGACTGATGCTTAGAAAGATTGTTGTCCAATGTTTAATCTGGGTAGCAGCTGTATAAAATCTGAGGAAATTTGAAATAAGCCTATATCAAACGGATAACAGGGGGGTTTGGACTAGTATTAGGCTAATCAATTCAAGTATATTTACATGGTCTCTAAAGCCAGGACAGAACTTGGCCTTCATGTACAGTCCTTAAAGGACATGGTAAATACTATGATCTGAGCAACAGGGCACATTGCATCAGACTCAGAATTATAAGTGTGAAGAAGACCAGACTAAGGCATATGTTTTAGGCCATGTGAGTAGGCCTAAAATAGGTGTATGTACACTTCACTAGGCAGGATAGCTTGGTCCTATCCTCACTGTATTTCTATTTCTCACTTTAAAAAGAACTAGATCTAAACTGAAAGCATCTTCTATGATTTGAAGGGGTAAACATCATAACACTAACAGGAAGGAGGGCTTGTGAAGATTTCCATTCCACACCTGATTTTAATCAATGGCCAGTTAGCAGAGCTTATGGTGCTGCACTAAAAGACTATCTGAAGCCTGCTACAAATTCAGAAGTCTGCAGCAAGCTTCTCCTCTGCTGTGAACTGTGTGTCTGCTGTAAATTTTGATGGTGATCACTTAATGGAGTAAAGAGTAAAGGTTTATTAGTTTGGTTGCAGTCCTACGTTAAAGCAAATACCTCAGTTTGGATATCCAGGTATCTCTGCATCACCATGTGTACCAGCTTTGCTCGAACTCCACTATGTAGCATGATTACAAATTTTATATGCACTCAGCATCTGGATAAAGCTAGATGTCCATTCGCTCTCCAAGAACCAGAACTGTGAATCATCTCCTGAGATTATAAAACAAAATCAGGTCAGTCTTTGAAAGAAAGAAGAAAAACTAAATAGCATCACTACTTCCTTTTGTTTTCTCCTTTATTTACTCAATAAATAACCCCAAATTAGAGATGTCTTTCAGGATTTGGGAGATCCAGGTTTAAAGCATTTTTTGCCTCAGGTAACTAGAAATCACCTTCCTTGCCTACCAAATTTGTCCTAACCACAGAACTACGGAATATTTTGCAGTGACAACTCCTGTTTCTCTTCTGTGAAAATTTTGGTTAGTGAAGTAGGTTTATTGCCAATATATTTCTTGGCACACAACAGGCTGCAAGCATTGTATAACCTGCTCATTAGAGTATGTCCTGCACCCAGAGCAGATGCGGATCTCAGAACCTGCTTCATATATTAGATGAGAACACAGATTCCACCAAACACCGAAACACTGACACACAGCATATCCAGTCTGACTAAATACCTTGTAATAAACATAGGAGTATAGTTCCATCAAATAATTCAGGCCTCAAAAATAAACAAGTAGCAAAGGTAAAGTTAGTAACTTTTATAGTATTAGTATAGTAGTTTTCCATCAATACAAAAGGTAGAAATATGGTTCCTTCAACCTCAAAGCCAAATGCACAACGTTTCCCTCCTAAAAACTCTTCAGGATGCATTAGAAGTTGAATTAAAAGCTTTAGAAGCAATTTGAAAAGCATAATCTTCACAGTGTACACATTAAGTAAATTATTCTGTACGAGAATTGACTGAAAGACAGATTTCTCATGGCAGCATACCTGTTCATGTTTTCTTTGAACATAGTAAGTCCAAAGTGCTTGAAAATTCTGATAGGACAACATTATCAGGTAGTGGTAAAAGATCTATATGAACTTTACTTTGTAGTTTGCATCGACTTGATCAGAACAAATAAGACCATAGCTAACAGATTTAACAAAAAAGCTACTACATAGAATCATAGAATCATAGAATAGTTAGGGTTGCAAAGGACCTTAAGATCATCTAGTTCCAACCCCCTGCCATGGGCAGAGACACCTCCCACTAAACCATGGTGATCAAACAGGAGGTAAAAAACAGACAGAGGACAATAGAAAATTCTCATATGCAACAAGAAATTTACTTCAAAGTTGAGAAACTTGAATGAGTGGATTCATTCAGGTATCTCTGAATTACCATCACAAAGGAGAGAAAGTCTGAAGCAGAAATCAAAAGCAAAATTACTTTTGTGATAGCAGCACTTGCAAAATTCAACAGAACCTGACAAGACAAGAATATGTCAAGTGCATCAATGGTAAAACTCAGATTAACTGAGTAGGCCATCAAAGCCTAAACATACATGAAACATGGACTCCAGCGGTATGGATCAAATGACACATTCAGGCCTTTACATTCAAATGCCTCCAAATAAATACATGAATAACATATACTGTATAGTGTATATATATAGAGAGAATGTATATAGTATATATATACACACTATATACTAGTATATAGTATTTTATATATATAGTATATATATTCTATATATACATTATATATATACACACTGTGTGTATATATAAATATAGAATGTATATTTCCGCAGTAATTACATCCCATGAGTCTACATGAGTCTGTGCAAGCAATTGCAAAAAAAAGCAGCTGCTTGGATGGCTTCACCATGTGAGGAGAACAACAGGCCTTGCAAACACAACACATCACACAAAAGTCAAAAAGTAGAGGGAAGAATACTCCCAGGGACCATACAAAGAGAAGATGGCACAAACCCCATGCATTTGGACAAGGAAATTAGAGGCAATTGGACAGTTTCTCCACCATTTAAGGTCATATTTTAAGGTGGTATTGCTCTAGAATCAATTATTACTTAAACACATTTGTTCTGGGTTTAGCAGTAGCAGTCATCTTTCTCCTTCTTAGTAGCTGGTGCAGTGCTGTATTTTTGACTTTTGGCCTGGGAACAGCTGCTGATAACACCGATGTTTTTAGTTGCTGCTCAGTAATGTTTAGCCTGACCAAGGAATTTCTGAGTCTCAGCTCAGCCAGGGAGGAGGGGAAGCCGGGAGAAAGCAGAGACAGGACACCTGACCCAGACTAGCCAAAGAGGTATTCCATACCTCTTTTCATACATCATGCCCAGTATATAAATTGGGGGCAGTTACCTGGAAGGGTTAGATCACTGTTCCAGTCGGGCTGGGTATCGGTCGGTGGGTGGTGAGTGGTTGTATTCTCTTTCCTTGTTACTTCCCTTATCGTTATTATTGTTGTTGGTAGCAGTAGTGGATTTGTGTTATACAGTAGTTACTGGACTTTTCTTGTCTCAACCCGTGGGAGCTACATTCTTTTGATTCTCTTCCCCATACCTCCAGGAGAAGGTGAGTCAGTGAGTGTGGGGGAATGAGTGAGTGGCTGCATGGTTCCAGGTTGCCAGCTGGGCTTAAACCACAATAGTTCTTCGTGGCATCCAACGTGAGGCACAAAGGGTTGAGATAATGACAGAGTGTGTTTAATCATATTTTTGGTAAGCATTCATTGGTTCGGATTAATAGTCACTCGTAGCAATGCTGATTTATTGGCTCTCAAAGTTGTTCTTGATTTCACAGTTTCAGCATGTCATACTTTACTTACAGCCCGTATTTGCTGTGTTGGTGTTTATTGGCTGGGGGCCTTGGGCTAAGGTTCTTGTTTCGTTGTGCTTTATGGTAATGACTTGTAATACAATAGAATCATTGATCATGAAACTGATCTGGCTTGCATTCCCAGTGTGGTCACCACCTCTATACTTTGGAAAGTATATAAGAGAAGTGTTTAGCAATTACTCATCTTTTTTCCCTTCCTTGGGCGGTCAACCTAGGCAGGAGACATTCCTTCACCTTCCTAGCCTCCCCACCAGACTATTTACAGCATCATTTGAGAGTTCTGAAGGTTCTGAATGGCCTTTGGGTACCATTGAGACCTGCCTGCTGATTGTGACGGGGATCACCATGTTGGCATGCATACACAGTGTGCTTTATCCATGACCATTTCATCTGATCTCAAAAGTTAAGCAGAGTTGTGTTTTGGTCTTGTCTAGAATTTGACTACTATATAGGAGGACCAAGAGATTTTCCTCAAGGCTGGACAGTCATGAGTGGCAGGGTGTGTGGGACAGTATGGGCGAGTATCTAGTCCACTGGGCCCCTCCAGTGCTTTGGAAGCATCAGAGATGGAAGGCAGTTGTATGGAGTCCCCAACAACAAGCTGCAGAAACTGCTGCAGGGGTGGGTGAATTATTTTGAGCCTGGTGGGCCCAACACATACAGAGTGTGTTTTAGCCATGACCATTTTGTCTGATCTCAAAGGTTAAGCAGTCAGGTTTGGGTCTTGTCTAGGGTTAGATGACGATACAGGAGGGTCAAGAGATTTTCCCCGAGGCTGAACAGTCATGAGTGGCAGGATGTGTGGGATAGTATGGGCAAGTATCTAGGTCACTAGGCCCCTCCAGTGCTTTGGAACTCCATCACTGAACAAGTGCAAAATCTGGAAAAACTAGTAAAACACTTAAATAAGGTGTGTTGTCATCCTGGTCATACCAGAGAGGGACAAATCATGGCAACGTGCTGGGGCGTGGCCTATGCTTACAGAGCCCTGTTCCACACTATCCAGCACCTTCAAAGGAAAAAAAATGCCTCTGGATCTGATGGCAAAGCAACAGCAATGCAGCTACTCCAACTCCAAATACAGCACCTACACCAACCCTTGTGACAAGTATAGCAGCTACTCAAACTCTGACTACAACAGATGACACAGCTACTCCAACTCCAAGTACAGCAATTACACCAACCCTAGTGACAAGTACAGCAGCTACTCAACCTCCGATCGCAACAGACAGAGAAGCTACTCCAGCTCCAAGGACTGCAGCTACATGAGCCCCAGTGACAAGAACAACAGCTACTCGAACTCTGACTACGACAGACAACGCACCTAATTCATTTCCAAGCACAGCAATTACACGAGCCCCAGTGACAAGAACAGCAGCTACTGAAACTCCGACTACAACAGACAATGCAGTTAATCCGATTCCAAGCACAGCAGCTACACCAACCCCAGCGACAAGTACAGCAGCTACCCAAACCCCGACAACAGATACTGCAGGCGCTCCAACCACAGTAATAATCACCACAGCTAAACCAGAGGACCAATTTGTGCCAATATCAGTTGCCCCTCTATGCAGAGGAGAAGCAAAAAAGAGGAAAGAAAGATGAAGAAAGATGAAGAAACAATGCACTTACTACATGGGACAGCATCTGATCAGGAGTTATTATTACGTGAATCAGAGGAAGAGGAAGAAGAAGAGGTGACTTCTCGACCCTGGATCACAACCAAGCTACAGAATAAGTGAAAAGATTTTACCTGTCAACCAGGGGAGCACATCACCACCTGGTTGCTCTGATGCTAGGACAATAGGGCCGACGCTCAAGAACTAGAAGGTAGGGAAGCCAAGCAGCTGGGATCACTTGCTAGGGAAGGGGGAATTGACACAGTAATTGCAAAGAGAAACTGTCCCTCAGCCTTTGGAGGTGGCTCTTGGCAGCTGTGAAGGAAAGGTTTCCATACAAGGATAATGTTATGAGTTCTTCGGCCAAGTGGACTACTCTAGAGAAAAGCATCCATTCTCTGAGGGAATCAGCCAATGTAGAGATGATCTATCCCAGGACAGATGCTGGGGACAGACCCATAGATCCAGATGAAGTCAAATGTACATGACCCATGTGGCGGAAATTTACACGGAATGCACCGTCATCATATGCCCACTCATTGGCAGCAATAATCTGGAATGACATAGCACCACCACCAAGTGGATCAAGCTGCTAAAATTGAAGTGGCTCAGATGGACTTATCTTGGCAACATAAGGGTGAATTATTTTTGGCCTGGTGGGCCCATGACACTTCAGGCCATCAGGGCAGAGATGCAACATACAGGATGGGCTCGTGACTGAGGGGTGGACTTAACAATGGATGCTATTGCCCAGGTTATTCACAAGTGTGAAACGTACTGCAGTTAAGCAAGCTAAACGGTTAAGGGCTCTTTGGCATGGAGGACAATGGCTGAAGTATAAATATGGGGAGACCTGGCAGATTGATTATATTACACTCCCACCAACCCGCCAAGGCAAGCACCATGTGCTTACCATGGTGGAGGCAACCACTGGATGGCTGGAAACATACGCTGTGTCCCATGCCACTGCCCGAAACACTAACCTGGGCCTTGAGAAACAGATTTTGTGGCAACATGGCACACCAGAGAGAATTGAGTCAGACAATGGGACTCATATCTGGGACAACCTTATAGACAGTTGGGCCAAAGAGCATGGTATTGAGTGGGTATATCACATCCCCTACCATGCACCAGCCTCTGGGAAAATGGAACAGTACAATGGGCTGTTAAAAACTACACTGAGAGCAATGGGTGGTGGGACTTTCAAACATTGGAATACACATTTACCAAAAGCCACCTGGCTGGTCAACAGCAGAAGATCTGCCAACAGGGCTGGCTCAGCCCAGTCAGCACTTTTACATGCCTGTAGAAGTGGATAAAGTTCCAGTGGTACACATAAAGAATTTGCTGGGGAAGACAGTCTGGGTTATTCCTGCTTCAGGTAAAGGCAAACCCACTCATGGGATTGCTTTTGCTCAGGGACTCGGATATACTGGGTGGGTAATGCAGGAAGATGGGGAAGTCCAATGTGTACTTCAAGGGGATTTGATTTTAGGGGAAACCAGCCAATGAACTCAATTGTATGCTGATGCCTGCTATGTAGCACTTTTATAGCCCACCAGCTAGATGCCTTCAGGTCACCAGCGACTGGCCCTGACTTCTCTCCGACCATCATCCCAACAAAGAATGAACTTCGATGAAACCAGACAAGTTCTGCGGTGTCATCAGCAGGCAACGATCCAACACTGCACACAGCCTCTCCTGCTCTGAAAGACTGTTACAAGAGGTGGAGCCCAACATCATGGACTGGATGAATTCAGCAGCTTTATAGGGAGTGGTCCATGCACTAAGGAATGATCTCTCTCTCCCTCTGTGGATATACATACATATATATATATATATATATATATATATATGAGACAAGAGTAATGGCATATTGAAAAATGTGGGATCTCAGCATGACGTGAATGGTATGGAATAAGGGGTAGATACTGTTCTGGGTTCATCAGTAGCAGCCATTTTTCTCCTTCTTAGTAGCTGGTGCAGCACGGTGTTTTTGACTTTCAGCCTGGGAAAAACACTGATAACACCAGTGGTTTTAGTTGCTGCTCAGTAATGTTTACTCTGACCAAGTGCTTTCTAAGTCTCATGCACTGCCAGGGAAGGGGGGGAAGTCGGGAGGAAGCAGAGACAGGACACCTGACCCAAACTAGCCAAAGAGGTATTCCATAACACAGCACATTATGCCCAGTATATAAATTGGGAATAGTTACCCGGAAAGGTTGGATCACTGCTCGGTTGGGCTGGGTATCGGTCAGCGGGTGGTGAGTGATTGTATTCTCTTCCCTTGCTACTTCCCTTATCATTATTATTATTGGTGTTAGCAGCAGTGGTTTGTGTTATACCTTAGTTACTGGACTGTTCTTATCTCAACTCAGTGGGAGTTACATTATTCTGATTCTCCTCCCCATCCCTCTGGGAGTGGGTGGAGGAAGGGGGGGGAGTGAGAGAGTGGCTGCATGGTTCCAGGTTGCTGGTTGGGCTTAAACCACGTTATATTTAAACTATGCGCTTATGAATTAGTTTAAAAGTCCATTTCAGCTTACCTGGTAGTACACCTAAATACATAATTCTTCCATATATATATATAGATAGATATTTCCATATATATATATATATAGGTACTGGGAGCCAAACAGCTTGCCCTTGATTTTGAGCAGAACAGTATGTTGTACACATCTTAAGGTTACTGCAAGCAGTTTACTGTCCTTGAGTTTTGCTTCTCTCTTTGCTGTTTCTGTAGCAGTTATATTACAATAGTGCTGCTCACAGACTCAAAGGTGAGCTGAGTAGTTATCTGTCCTGACAGAAGTTGAAAACTCCTTTCAGAAATGGCACTGTTAAAAATAGCATTTGTTTGTATATTTTCTATCAATGGTATTAATAGACCCTAAATTCCTAATTTACTAAATTAATTTACTAAACCCTAAATTTACTGCAAGAAATTCAAGTTTAAATATAGCAGATAGGTTGAACAAAGTCAGATGGGCAAGTACAGTAACCCAACAAGGCCGGTAAGCACTGGGCCTGATACATCTCTGCAGATGAGCTGCAATGTATATTCATTATAATGAGACAGAAAGGTAGTATTGCTTTGGGTTGTACTGTATGTCAGACGCTATTCAGACACTATTTAACACACTATGATAGTTTTAAACCATACAGGAGAGGTCCAGTCTACTCCCACCAGTTCCTTCTGCTTTTTTACCATGTTACTGAGAGCAGCACTTGGCAAAAGCACTACCATTTGTCTCAGAAGTTACAACGGTTTCCCAGACTGCTCTGTCTGAATTTCTGGTCCACTGGTAAGGATTACTCTGAATCTGAATAAAGCATTAAAAGAACAACTCCATCTGACAACATTTTCCACATAAATATCTTGGGTAAGTTATTTATTGTCTCACAGACTCCTGCCATAGGTAATGTCAGTGATTAGCTAAGATAATGGTACTCTTGGTACTCTAGCAAAAGGTCTGACTGTCTAATAGGAAACCATTCAAACCTATGTCATGGACATTGATTATTTCACTTCAGAACAAGCTTTCACAGCTTCAAAGTATTCCCCACTGCCACTTTTTCCAGAAAAATAACTATCTCATGATTTACTCCTCGCAATAATTATTAGTCCCATTGGGCCTGACCTGTACTGCCATACATATCTGAAGAACATTTAAGATTATGTTGTGGAAAAAATAAGGAAATAGATATACAACCTACTAAGTTCCTTTCAGCATTCAACAGATGTCCCATGCCGGACAGTTAAAAATCTCTGACTAAACTGGGGAGAAACAGGAGGATGGCGGGAGATTTAAACTGGTCATTGTCGGCCATTAACGGTCATTTGCCGAGGTGACCCCATAGAAGCGCCTTAAACCGCGG
The DNA here is from genome assembly GCA_017639245.1 of Myiopsitta monachus. Taxonomy (NCBI): domain Eukaryota; kingdom Metazoa; phylum Chordata; class Aves; order Psittaciformes; family Psittacidae; genus Myiopsitta; species Myiopsitta monachus. The sequence goes on from CM029919.1 coordinate 7,807,417, forward strand.
AGTGAGGGGAAACATCGCGTTCAGGAGCCTCGGTTCTGGGTGGCGAGAGCCACTGAGAGAGCCTCGAACCCTCGCTAGGCCTTGGCCAGGAGCCGGCAGCTCCGCGGAGGCGAGCGGGGAGTCCCAGGGCGCGATGCCAGGAGGGAGGCCCCGCCCTGAGCAGAACAGGAGCGCGGAGCGGCGGCTGTGGGCGCCAGCGGGCAGTGGGCGGGACGGGGAGCGCTCGCCCTAGGGCCAGGGCCCTCTCTGGGGGCTCTGCTCTGGGTGCCCCGGCGGTGGCAGCGTCGTCACCAGGCAGAGACAATGAGAGGGGAGGGTGCTGAGCTCGGGGTGCAGAAAGTGCCTGCACAGGTCTCTTGAGGCGAGGGTGCGCAATGGGCAGGGTTGAAATCGGAGCGCCTCCTGCAGCAGGAGCTGAGCTGCGGGGCACTGTCAGTCGCTTAAAAAGTGTCAGCTGAGCGGTAGCTGCGCTGCTTGCTCCAGGCACAAACTGTGCCGGGGCCACAAGTGTCTACCGTAGAGCATACAGACCACTACTCCCCCAGATACTTGTTTTTAGAAATGCCTGAATTGCTGCTTTTGGAGAAACAGAACTAAACACAAGAGCCTGAGAACCACAGCGCTCCATCAGGAGTCCATCTGACCCAATACTCTCTCTCCAGGGGCACCCCATACTCATCTGAAGGAGAGTGTATGAGGAGTGCAGGTCTACTTCTGTCAGGGTCCAGAGTGTGCTCATAGACATCAGTGCCTGAGACCGGCCTCCCTTGGGACCTGCAGTGCAGATGGCCCCTCAGACCTATGCCAGAGCTTGTCATGCAGAACTACATGCATAACATATCATAGCTGTTCTGTTCTATTCCATTCCATTTCAATCCATCCTATTCCATCCCATTCCATTCTCCTGTTCCATTATCTTCCATTCCATTCCATTCTCCTGTTCCATTCCATCCCCTTCCATCCCCTTCCATTCCATTCCCGGCACTCACAATGAGTTGTATAACGATGTGACCATTACTTACTTGAAATCCCAAGGTGTTTTCAACACCAAAACCACTTGCCATGACACAAATCAGACACAAATCAGGTTAGAGGTGGAAAGAGTATTTTATTCATCTATACATAATGTTATTTATCTTAGCTTAGTTTAGTTTAATTAATTTTAGTCTAGTCTAGTTTAGATTATTTTCTTTTTCTAAATCTCACTGAGCTGATGCCCACAAGCACTAACCTGATGCACATGCATAGCCAGCAGCAGACTAATGCACCCTTCAGTTCAGCTTGAAACAACATCCCTTGCAGCCTGATAAAGGTAAAAGCCCAGACCGAAGCGGTGGCGTGGTGGTGCGAGAGCAGTGCAAGAACCCAGCCAGAATGAACCAGGGAAGACCTGACAAGGGGGGGTACTCAATGCTACAGAGAGAAACAGCAAGTCCCGGGGCCACACTGGGGCCACCCCGGGAGTGCAGAAGGCTTCCTGCCCCCCCCCGGATGCGGGGCACGAGGGCCCCCTGCGTGGAGCACAAGCAGCTGCCTTTGGGCTACAATAGCCCAAAGGAGCCCCATGAAGGGACTGTGCTCAGCTGCAGAGGAGGCAAAAACCCCCGGGGGCACTTGCCAGTCCACCTGGGGGCAAAAAAGCCCTTCCTCCCCCAGCTGCAGGACACAAGGGGCCACCCTCGTGGTGCATGAGCACCAGGCGATAACACAGAGCACCAGGACCAGAGCAGCCCTGACAAGTGGTCATGCTCAGTGCTCAGAGGAAGGCAAAAAGCCCCGGGGACCGGTGCCAGTCTGCCCTGGGGGAAAATTCCTTCCTGACCCCAGCACTGGCTACTCCCTGAGCACTGAGCAAGACCAGCTCCTGGTCCACGGGCGGGTTATGCCTCTGAGGGGACACGGGGACACCGGCACTGCCTGTTCTGCCTCCGCCTGGAGCCATCGCAGGGGTCCCAAGAACAGCAAAGTGCCCCTGGCCTGATCTACCCTGGGAGCAAGAACCCTTCCAGTGCCTGGCACTGGAGCTGCAAAGCACTGGCAGAGGGCACTGGGCTTTATAGTGCCCCAGGGCACTATAAAGTGCTGGGTGCTGGCACTTTGACATGGGGGTGACAGGGCCCTCACAGCCCTGCCCACTGCAGCCCTGCTGCTGCTGCCCCTTTGCCCAGCGTGCCTTGGAGAAAGGACTTTGGGGTGCTGGCCCTGAGGCAGTGCCTGTGCCCAGGAGGTCCAGGGGGATGTCCTTGCCCACAGTGGCCACAAGCTGGGCACTGCTGCGGCGTGTCCCTGTAAATGAATCCCTATGTCCAGATGTATCAGTAAAGGCTTTTATACCACAGACAGTCGTTTGAGTATGCTGATCCCAGAGGTGAAAGAAAGAAAGGGGTTTTGGTTCCCTCTGCATGAACTTTGCAGAAATGTAGGGAGCATACAGGATTTCCTCACCATTCCTTACCAATACACCAAGTGCCATTTGCTTATGGTGAGATCCTCTTCTTGGAAAGAATAATTTCAGAAATCTCTTCTGCGTTTGTTACTCAGAATGTTTAGATATTTGCTTGTGTTTATTAAGATTCGTGTGTCTAGTTTTGGGGTTTACCTCTTGTATTACTGCTTGAGTGCAGCACTTCACCGATTGCCGACTAATTCCATGTTCCTGATATCTCAATGAAGTGTTTGGATCCCAATTTGGTTTAAACTACGTGGACTGAGCAGCTTTTCCCTGCAACACTCATGCAGAACAAGTAACTGACTCAGCCATGTAGAACTGTTTTAAAACCCTCAGCTAAGTATCACGTAAGGGTACTGTACAGAGGGCAGAGATTGAGAGATTGGCCACAACTGCCCCCAGCACATTTGTTCAAATCTTTGAAACACAGAATGACTGCTGGTCTCTCTCCCATAGGCTTATTTCTTGAGTGGTCTGGAGTGTGGGTGTGTCATGGTTTAAGCCACTATAACTCATTCAGTTCGCTCACTCACTTCCCCCTCTTTCTTCCCCGCAGCTCCCGGGGGAATGGGGAGGAGAATTGAAAGAATGCAACTCCCACAGGTTGAGATAAGAACAGTTTAGTAACTAAGGTATAACACAAGTCACTACTGCTACCACCAATAATAATAATGGCAAGGGAAATACAAGGAAAGAGAATACAACTGCTCACAACCCGATACCAAGCCTGATCCCGCAGCGAACCCCCACCCTTCCGGGTCTCTGCCCTCCGTTTTTATACCCTGGGCATGACGTGCTGTGGTATGGAATACCTCTTTGGTCAGGTTGGGTCAGGTGTCCTGTCTCTGCTTCCTCCCGGCTTCCCCTCCTCCCTGGCAGAGCATGAGGCTCAGAAAGTCCTTGGCCAGACCAAAACATTACCAAGCAGTAACTGAAAACACTGGTGTTACCAGCGCTGTTCCCAGGCCGAAAGTCAAAAACACCATGCTGCACCGGTTAGCAAGGAGAAAAATGACTGCTACTGCTGAACCTGGGACAGGTACCTTCCTGTTAATGATGCATACCACAGTCCAACAGTTTGACCAACAGAAAAGCATTCCATAGATTCATTGTTCTTAGACATCATCTTCTATGCATTATGCTTTGTGATATATTGGTAAGTGGTAGCCTTGGCTGCAATGATCACAATATTGTGGAGTTTGGTATCCGGCTGAGTGTGCTGAAGATTAGTGATAAGACAAAGGTTTTCGATTGTAGAACAAAATTCAGCTAGCTCACAGCTGAGCTGGGAAGGATTCCATGGGAAACTTCCATGGAGGATAAAAGAGCTAGTGAGTGTTGGAACAAGGAAATCACTGTGAAATTCAAGGCGATGGTGCACTAACTCCCCAGAGTTGGTGCAAATAAAACAATTTGTTCACACACCAGTAGAACAGAATCCAGCATCATCTATCTGAAAGCCAGAAGTTTCGTTCCTATCAAGCTGAAGGAGAGAAAATTTGAGGTCAGGACAAAATATTTTAGGAAGGAAAGATTTACAACAACATTAACTAGAACTTTTACTGAAAACTAAGTCAGTAATGAGCTATCTCGGGGATCCAGGCATCTCCTAAGCATCACAGGTAAAAGCTGGACTTGCACAAGTCTGAGAGAAAGAAGTAGAAAGACAGAAAAAAAGAGACCAAGAAAACTCACCAAAAAATCACTAGAACAAAACTTCAGGGTAAAATGCAAAGTTTCCTGTTTGAACCTTCCCATTTCAGGGAAACAAAGCTTGTGAATTTTTCTGTCAGTAGGTAAGACTGGCTAAAAGGCTCCACTATCAATTTTTCCACCTACATAAAGAGGCCCTGAACCATATCTAACCATCACAGAATGAAACGGACATTTAAATAACATTATTATTGTGCTTGTACTACTGCTAATGCTAGCCAGTCATGGTTCTGAATCGTACGTACTGTGCATTGGAGACACACTGTGAAAGAAAGTTTCTGTCCCCAAGATATTAACATCTAAATTATCTCTAACCTACTGAGGGCTCACTGCTGAGTGGGACTGTAGAAATATTTTCCTAACCTCCTTTCTAATCTATTTCCTCATCAACAATGATCCCAGCAATCAATGCTCCCATATCAGCTGAGCCAGCCTTCATCTACTACAAAAAGATGCTTTAGCAACCTGATGGACCATATCTCTTAGTTACCTTCGATGAGATTACAATTAATTTCTGAAAGGAAGGATACATTTAATAGTGTACTCACTCAGGCTTACAGACACACAAATTATTACATTAAGGAAGAGCAACACAGCTGCATTTGGATAATTTCTCTCATTCCTGTAGATAATGTGCAACACAAATACTTAGAGTTAGTTTTCATCAATTCTACCCTCTGAGGTAGTCTTCTACCACCAAAGTACTTCTTTCCTAAACCATATCAGCAGTGGCTAATTCCTAGTGCCAAATCAGTCACTACCTTCCTCACTCCATGGACTTGATTGAGACCACCTCAGCTCCCCAGACCAGTACAGTGCCCTTTCTTCCACTGGCCTATTCCTTCAGATGGGCAATAGAATAATTTGTGGCAGAGGTCCCTTTCTGTCCTCTCCAAGTGTAGAAGTGCTGCCCAAAATATCCTTAACCTTTAATTCTGCATGTTCAATATCGTATAAAAGACCACAGAGAAACAGCACCTTTTTCAGGAAGTACTAGAGGGAGATGGCCTTTTGGGAGCCAGGCAATAAAAATCTCTATTTGTTCCAGAAATATGCGTTTGTTCCTGATTTCTGTGCTTAGAAGAATGGGAAATACATGATACTCTCTACCAGTTCAGCTAGTTTTATAATTTAAAAAAAAAGTAATAACTTCCTCTATAAGGAAGGCATTTGTTAGCACTGAGACATATGCACTATACAGCACTGCAGTGCCTACAGGATTCATACTTGTTTCTTGAAGCAAGAGTTCCTATCGGAATAAAAAAAAAAGGAAAAAAAGGAAAAAGACCCCAACCCACACTATTTCTGATTAGGACAGTTTAATCCTAATCCTTTTTCTCTGATCTTGGCAGAGGATTTTTAGCAAGTGACTATATTTAAATAACTACCCAGAATTAATCCTTTTGGTTGCTCAAGGCATGAAGGGAAAGCAGTCAGAAACAAAGAATTCAGAAACATGTTGCAGCTGTTTCATACAATTCACTATTTATAATTGAAAAGATGCTTTTTCTCTTTTTTTTTTTTTTGTGTGGTATGAGGGTAACCTCAACTGCCTTGCTTGTTCTTTCTTTTTCACAGTAGCAAATATCAAGACAGAGCAGACATAAAACATTTTCAGCATGAAGTTAAATGTTTCTGACAGTTTACAGTGTGCAGCATAATGCCGTATGTAGAAAGAAGATTCTTCTGTATAGCTTGGGTTGATTTAATAAAACTAGAAAAAAAAATTTCCCATATTTTGTCTCAGCAGTAATTGGTTGAAAGTGCCAAGCTCATTCCTAGTTTACAAAAGCAGGGAGTTCAAGTACTGAGAAGGAATTTTGTATGTAGATGTAGTCCCTCTGATTCTAACTTCTTGATACTTGGGTCATGATACTTCCATGATACTTGGAGCTTTCCAGATCTTTAAACTACCATGACTAATTTAATCTCAAGAGCCCCAAAAAAGGTGTAAGTAAGTCTTTTTAGACCCGTTTTAAAGAGCCAAAACCAGAGCCAAATGTACAAAATGCACATGCATGTTACACTGAAATACTGTTGTATTAAGTAACTAATCTTTAATGCATGAGTGTCTATGCCTTATTCAAAGACTAAGTTCTTATAGTAGGTTTGGAATTGACAGGAAGGTTAGGAAGCTAGTCTCTGTCTGTCTAGAGTTCTCAAGAACTCTCAATCTGCAGCTTATGTTTCAAAATATACAAAAATGCAATTCAAAACATGCAAAATACAATGAGGTGTGTTGGGAGCATTAAATATTTGGGTACTCCAGCTAGACCACTGGATTGCGTGAATGGTACTCCTGCATAAAGACCTGTAGGTAGAAGAGAAAAGCTGGGAATTGTAGTAGGGATTATTTTTCCAAGACTGTAGAAACAAAGCTGATTGAAAACTGGGAAGAAAATAATACCGCATAAATTAACTTTGATTTTTTTTTAAACACATAACCAGTATTTATCCATGCACAGAGTGAGCTGTATTGGCACATGTATCCCATGTTTATGTCATTTCAACAGATCACCAATAATATCTTTACTGTATCACTGAGATAAGTGTGTGCCTCTGTAAACATTAGGAATCAAAAGCTTTCCAGAGAAAAGCAAATCGTTCAAGGTCACACAAGAAGTAGGGGGCAAAGCTAGACTTTTTTTTCTAGCCTTAGATATGAAATCTTGCTTCTTGAACACATATTGTAGAAATTATTACCTTAGTTAAGAATTAACAAAATAAGAGAGTTATTAAAACTATTCTAAAAAATTATGTTTCATTGTCTGAAAGACATGCAAGTTTCAGTAGCAAGTTCCTATGTCTTGGTCATTCAGCAGATTTCAATCATAAGTGTTTTCTCAGTTTTCTGAATACTATGCACTAGATCTCTTTTACTATGAACTTATAGCCTAGTTGTCATTTTTCTTTATGGCATACTTCTGAAAATGTTTAAGATTATGTCAATAACACAAACCCCTTTATAAGAAATTCCATTCTAATTCTTTCATCAGAACATTTTCATAGTCCTTGGGCCATATTTCTTACATTTGCAGTAGTAAATTCAAATCTCTCTAAATGACAGGGTTCCCATTTTGTGCAATTTTATATTTTTTGTCCTGATTATGTTAACAAAACTTCAGATTCAGAATGGTGTATATGAAAGAAGGGTAATATCATCTGAGAAACTAGTCACACTTTTACCCCATGGGCTAACAGATTTGATGGACCATATAATTAAAAATAATAACAAAATCGTTCAGAAAAAAAAAATCCTTGTGTAATATGTGCAAAATTCAAATATTTTAGGCATCTTCAGTGTTAACAGTGTTTCTCCACTCTGCTGCTTACTATTTAGAGGTAGAAGCTGAAAGCTCCTCCATCCCTGGGATTCAACATTACTCACATGCCTTTTATATCATCAGTAAAACTTCCAGCAGGTGGCTAAAAGGAGTTAAAATATCCTCAGCCAGTGCACAAAGAGGATGCACCAACTAAAGGGAAAACTCTTGCTCTTTCTGAGCCAAGCAATTACCAAGATCTTACACTGCTAAATGTAAACATTCTGCCTTATCAATTATCACTACAGGGAAGTTATGAGATTTGTTTCACACGTGATATAATCTTTGGGTCCTATAAACACAGCAGAGAGGGACCAGTGTTACTGATAACAGATGATTAAACTGATATATAAGGGAGGGGCTATGAATTTATTTTTTTTAACTTAAGTATTGTGAGTACAAAGCTGCTAACTGCTTTGCCTGCCTGCATTAAGAACGTACCATGAGTTTCAATCCATTATAGTTATAATAAAATGTCTCTCTGCAGTTAAAAATGACACTTGGAAATATTTCTCCTCTTTTTTTCCCCTTCTTCAGCCATGCAACATTGCTAATGCAGAAGAAAAATAAATTCCAGAAACCAAAGTCATGCTTTGTAGTCTATTAAAGACCAGCTGTCGGCCAGAGTTAAGGAAATGATTGTGCTGTTTGTGCCATTTCTAATTAATAATAGCTAAGGATTAATAAGGCAATTTGGAAAAAGGATGTACCAGGTAAGAATTTATAGGCAGATGAAAGTCATTTTATTGTAAATAATCATGGATAAAATTAAACGGAAGCTAAGACATTTTATGGTGTAGCAAAAAATGTTTAAAACATTTTTCAAGTGCTGCTTCTCTTGGAAGCATGCTAATGGAGGTGGAGGTGCCGAAAAGTCACAGTTTCATCCCTGAAAAATATGTAGTTAGCTCAGAGATGTATGAAACATTGAGCACTTCTCTTCTTTGTTGCAAAAAGCATGAAAACTGATCTTACAGCATGACTTTTCTTTGTCTATTGTGCATTAAGCCCGTTAGAGGTTACATAGCACAATGGGCGACTTCTAACCACACTGCTGAGAGAAAAATGGCTTGGGCCTTTCAGGAACCACCCTCAGGAGATGCCCTCAGGAGCTCCTCTTGGCCTACTGCAGAAGGTATATTAGGTTACTGAGGGAGCAGCTGCCAAACTGAGAGTGACTGCTCTCGCAGGGGACCTGACCCCTCAGGTGCAGAAATTCAGGATTCTTGGAGACTAATGTCTTAATGTCACCTAAATGAGGAGCCAGTGCTGCTGAGGTGTATAATGCTTTAAGCCCAGCCATGGGCACAGTCTGTGCTATGAACAAGTAACACATGGGTAACATCCTCCTTCAATCTCAGACGACAGACAAGCCCAAATCTGCAGTTATTCACTCCCCTGACAGACCCCAGTTTCTTCTTTCCTTCTTATGGATAGTCTGTGGCCCACCAGAACAGTTATGGAACAGTTAAGGAGCCAGAACTTTCTCTGTAGTCGCTCAAAAATGTGCAGTTTTGTTTGTAGTAACATGCTGCAGGTCAGGGGCAGCAAGGCCGAGCAGTGCTCTCAGGACCCTGACAGGTATATTGTGGACAGGGGTTCAAGTTGGATAAATCCCTCTATTGCAACTCTTACACTCAGTATTTCCTTAGCTGTTTTCTTCTTTCATAGGCAGATGCTGGCTTAATCATCTATTGTCTTACTGGAAAAAAAATCAGATACGTATTTGATGGGAAAAATGCAAAAGCCAATATATAGAACAGAATGCATGACATTACAGACCTGCCTATGCTCAAAATCTTGCTACTCTTGCTACTACCGCATCAGAGCCCTAATTTCCTTCTGAATGTATATTTCTATACCCTTCAGAGCATCACCAGTACATAGAGCTTTTATACCAGTGCCCCAAAATAGGTTTTACAGATATCTGTGGAATTCTCTGCCACACTTGGAAATGGGATCATATTCTCCAGTCAGCAAAATTGTTTGGTTTTAAAAAAATTAATTAAAAAAAAAAAAAAACTAAAACCCACACAGATTCTGGTCTACTGGCTGACAACGAGTTTTGGACTATTTAGCCCTCGGAACACCTAGTCTTAGTTTCTTCTGCAGTTTACTTATATATTTATATGCATATACAACCGTACACATATGCACAGAATAATAGAGCCTTGTAGCTAGGAGACTGCACACTTCCAGTTTGAATAAGAACATAATATCTCAGGAAGGATTAGCAGAAGAGTTCAGATTGGCTTTATCAGTATCTATTCATATGTCCACTGTTGGGACACAGGTATTCATTTCTACTAGTGTCAAGTTTCTGGAATTACTTTCAGCAGGAAAAGAAGCTTTATATAGTTCAAAGGTGAATATTTACACACGTGATAAATCTTGACCATGAGCTGATCACAAAAAGAACTCATCTGCCAAGCTGTAAATCTTTTTTTCTTATTTTTTCTTCACCTTAAATCCTATGTTGAGGATAGAAATTATCGTTTAGGTTACTCCATTTATTCAGGGGCAGTTGTAATCCTGCTATGCTGATTTTCACATTTTTGTTTTTCCTTGGTTTCCATATTCACAAGGTAAGTGGTTAGACTCTCAGCTGCTTGGGTTAATTCTTCGCAGGACAATAGGATGACAATTAAAGCAAACAGTTTCCTTTGATTACTGATATACCAAACACAGCTGTAGTTCTACCTTCTGATTATCTCCCTGCTTCAATTTCATTTGGAGGGTAACTTGTGTTAATAATAGAATAGATTGCTTTGTCTAGATGCTGCACATTATGGATACATTTTTGTCTTTTAGAAATAGCTACTAATTTTTAGCATAGACTACTCAAATATCAAACAGTTCCTGTGTGACTTGGGTCAGGAAGTTGACATCAATTCCCTCCAGGAACTGCCTTAATTGTTTATGCCCTGCTGTGTTGTTCCACCAGCAGATAGCAGGAAAGCCCCCCTTAAGGACCAATAACCTCATCCACTTATTCTTCCTGATCAAGTGGCCTTCAGCAGACACTACAATGTCCATATTGATCTGCTCTTTAATTCTTACCCATAAGCTTTCTGTCAGTTCATCATTAGTCCCAAGGTACAGCTCCATGCATTCTGGCTGTTCTTTCACATAAAGGCCAGCTTCCCCTCATCTTTCTGGCCTTTTTCTCCTGAAAAACCTGTATCCCTCCATTGTAACACTCCAATCATGGGAACCATCCCACTAAGCCTCTGTGATCCCAACAGGCAAGTAGCTCTACAGCTGCGCACAGATCTCCTCCTGTTTATTCCCCTTGCTGTGTGCATTAGTGTACAGCGCTTCAGAGAGACAACCCAGCATGCTGATTTCCTAGAGAGGCTGGGGTGGAGGGAGTGCCCACAAAAAGGCATTTCCTTGCTTACATGGAAATGCCAGATGTGGCCCTGATTAAGCTTCATCTTGTTGACCTTGTGTTTACCGCATCCCAGGTCCTTTGCTTGTCAGTCCAGTCCCTCACCCACTCACAGGGCTGCTGTTAACACACTCTTGGTTTTCCCACCCCACATATTTAAAGAAATAAATTTGTTAAATTACATACACAAAGAAGTTAGAACTATCTGGAAATTTTGTGTTTGCTCATTTTGTTACTTGTTTGTTAAATTACAGTTCCAATGCAAAGTGTACTTATTGTACCAAGTGACTTTTAAAAGAAGTTATTAACATTATTTCAGCCTAACCTTGTGTCAAAATCCACCAAGAAGACACAAATGGCAATTAAAGAAGCATCATTAGACAGTCACATCTTTTATAATAAAAGAATATCGGAGCAGATGTTCAGCTGGGCAAAGCACAGGAACTATTCCATTTATTTTATCTGGATAATTGTACCCATAGACATCAGTGGAGCTTTGAGAATTTACACCAGCCAAAGACTGGTCTGGTTTTCCTACCCCTTTCACTCTAAAAGTCTCATTATTTATCTCTCAGGGTACAGACTATTTAGGCAAATTTTGTCCAGCACTTTAAAGAGTGAACAGTCAGCTGCTGATAGAATAATGACTGGTGCAGGAAAATGAAGAGGGATGCATGCAATCTGCCCCATTAGGAAAACTCAAAAGCCAAGTTCCAGCTTTGGGATGGTTCTCCAAGCAGCAGCAACAGGTAAAGTAGTTACAGTGTCCAGTTCAATAGGAGGTCATGGTCACTTCAGGTCAAGGACACAGGCTAATACAACACAGAATTTAAAATGGGAAATATATAGGAGAGCTATCATTTTGCCATTCTTTTGCTGTGAATGTTAATACATTTACAGCTACCAGTAGATTAATTCCAGATGCATCTATCGATGACCCTTGTGATGAACAACCATTGCACTTGGAGTAAGAAAGCAAACTGAGAACATTATAAAAACAGCACATTTATTTTTTCAGACATATTTCATTCTTAAGTTGCCAGAACTTCACTATCAACAATGTGTTAAATAAATATACTAGGCACTGTAGAAATTCAGCACTTCTGCAAGAATGTCTCCTGAATTGAAAATAATGCCATAACAATGTAATCATTTTAGCAGTAGGGGAGACTTTTTGACAGAGAGTGAAGAAGGAAGCCAAATGCAAAACACATTTTTCTGTAAGGGAGCTGGTTCATACTAATACAAAGGTAAATAAGGAGCATATAAACTCTTTCTTCATGTGGGATTTTTAGAATGTCACTACAGTTATTATTCGATACAAACATGCACTTCATTGTACAGAAAGCAAAACACTGTTTGCTGCAAGACACAGGGAACAGGGGACAGAAATTAGGAAATTGAACCTTAACAATGTCCTTAAAGAAAAATATGAAATTAGGTCTTTATGAGCTTTCCAATCTTGCCTACATTCAAAGTATCTGACTCATCAGAGTAACAGTTCTGGTCTTTGTTGAAATGTTTACTTGTATAAGATCTACTTCACATGACCAAAGGAAGCAAAATGATCTTCATAATTTTCCAAGTACATGAGACTGTGAATATTTTTCTTTATGATTAAATATAATGTAACTCCAGAAAGTGTCATTTAAATTGTTAAAGATTAATTAATTTAAATTGTAAATAAACTTCCCTAGAGCATCTTTTCACATCAGACTGCTATATTAGTGGTGCTTTAAAAAAAATAATCCTTGCAGGTATTGCATGGTTTGTCTGTAGCATGCAGTATGCTTTCAAGATGATAAGCATTTTTCAGATAAAGCACTAGCAGTAAGGTCTGTACTAAATTGATGCTGTTGGCCCAGTTTCCACAAAGGTTTATTTTACAGGAACTAGAACTCAGGTGCTGCTGTTCTACACTTTTATACCATTAATGTGAGTCACTGACATGATGACAGAAAACTATGATTTCATGTCAGCAGGGTTAAAATTTCAGGCTTGAATAAAACGTTTCAGTCTGAAGGAACAATACTGTCAATGAACAAAAAGACATTTCCATTTATCTTATGTGAGGGTAGAAAAAGTACAGTATAAGAAAGTACTACAGGAGCACTTGCTAGCACCTTTAGAACTAAAGAGGACTTTCACACCAGGGAATGTTTTAAGTATTTTACCTCTAACATATATTCATTTCCCTTGCAATTACCTTTAAGGTATTCTATTGTTTGGGCTGCTTTCGATAGCTCCTTCAACTAATGTATGCCCTCTGCTTCTCTTAGTCTACCTTGCAATTACATGAAAATATATGCTTTAGTGGCATCAGAAACATTACTTGATATATTGCAATGTCAGAATTAAGCCTTTGTTCTATAAAAAAGGGCACAAAAATGAAAAGTACTTGAACAGGTTTTCCATTGTGAAATATTAAAAAAAAAATAAATTGTACATAACATAAATATGACGAAAATCCAAACGAGAAACAAATGAGGTTATATAGGTATAACCTATAGGTATGAGATCTACACCTGGTAAAATGTACAGAATTTTTAAACTTCACTCAGTGAAGTCACTCCCAACTAAATCTTTGTACATTCATCGTTAGCACCAAAATGGACAATAGTTTCTTACTGTATTATTTCTGTTCCAGCCTCGTGGAGATATTTGCAGATGATGCTCTTGCTTCCAATTACAAATTGATATAAAGCCCAACTTTCTACTTTGTTACTCCTTATTTGAACTCACAGATTTGCAATCATAAAAAAAAAAAGAAAAGAAAAAACACACAGCCGAGAATGAGGTAGAAAAAAATTGCTGGTAAAAATTAGGAACACAAGCCTTAAACTGGGTTTTCCAATTTAAATATGGATGGGAAAGTTTCCTGGAGTCCATGTCTAGCTGCCCTGTGTCTTCCCTCACATATGTATTGTAAGCTGCTAATTTACCTGAAACAATTTACTTAGGCACACTTCTAAGTAGAAAGTTACCATGGGCTGCTGAATATGCTAATAACATTTCTAACACAAACTTCACAAATCATATCAGATTTGGCTTAAAAAATTGCTTGGTTTAAAAAGTATAATGTATGGACTGTTTTATTGGGAGGGGGTTTTATTCATTATTGGGTTTTGATAATTACTGTAACTCTCTTTAAATTTTTTAGATATTGTCAATTTGTTTTTTCTGCATTTGCCATGCTTTCCCCCCAAGAGAGAGAGTTCTTGGCTTATATACAGACTCTGAATCCATAAAAGGAGTGGCACAGCCTACTAAAGCTTGATATTCTGCATTCCCAGGTTTTGCAGGAGAACTTGGACTAATTTGCATTCCTGCTTTAGGAAAGAACTTAGATTTGCACCTGACACTGACAAAAACTATAGTGATGAAAATACTAATACCAATATTAGTGATGTTGGTGATGATGGAAGGCAGAAGTTACTTTGCCTCATTTTTACACAGAGATGACAGTGGCACGTATATTAAGTTATGGCCAAATTGAAACCTGATATATGCAACCTTTCTGTGGCATTCAGAATTGGTAGTAATCTACCACCCATGAGAAGAAATGTTCTCACAGGAGAGAAAAAAATAGCTACAAAAATACACAAAAGACAAGTTTTCAGCAGGGCAGAGTTTTTGCTGGTAAATTCTTGACCCTGCCTTACCTACACTTAAAGACATTTCTGTGGAGCAATCAGAGTATGACTGAAAGAGAAACATAATTCAGTGCAAGTTCATTTTTTATACATATAGTACTTTACAGGAAATGCTAGGAATAACTTATTAGCAGATCTATCCAATAGTTGACAGTGACGCTATTAAACCTCTTGTACAAATGAGAAAGTGCGGACTTAATTGCAGCAAGCTCAGGTATCAATGGCAGCAAAGCCATTCAAGCTTGGCTTTAAGCCATGGCAATTTGGGATTCAGCTACTGGGTAAGTATAAGCAACCTCTTGTGTCAACTCTTCTGAAATTTCACTGGTCAGGGAAAACCACTGTCAAACAATGTCAAAACAACTCATGAAAAATTAGAACATATACTTCTGAAATGTTCTCAATTCAGATGTTCTTAACTTAGCATTGACTAAAGCATTACAAAATTGAAAAGAATTACATTTGAGACAAAGTTCTGCTTGACTTCAGATGACCAGGTCTTTTCTAAAGGTTCAACAATGAAATATAGCAGTAACCACTAAAGGATTTGCAAAAAAATACTACTTCCAAGGTCAGTTCTGTATGGCGATTTTTACTTTATTGGAGTCACACTTTAACAAATTCTCATTTTGAGAAAAAAAGTCTTTAGCACATCCCACAGAGCAGGTAAAAGACACGCTCCAGCTGTTCTGACAAGGTTATGTATTCATGAATTGCTGAGTCACATTCAAAGATAAACCCCAATTCCCTGAAATCTGTAATTGTAGAGCTAACACGGGATCCATAGCAAGTGAGAAAAGACTGAGGCTGAACAACAGAGAAATAGATTGTAAATCTAATGCCATTACATGAAGCATAAATATTCAGATATTTTCAGGCAGGTAAACCATCTTTTGTGTTTATTATAAAGTATATACCTGGAGAAGCTAAAGGAAAGCAATGTCGCTATCAGTGCTAAATGAAAATATAAATTCTGGTGAGCTTGCACCAGCTAAACCACTGGTCAGTCCATTCGTAGTACCTTTATGTTCATCACTTACCTCACATAACATCATCCCATTTTAGATTACCCTCATACAGCAATCCACTAACCATTTATATGCCTGACCATGTTGAATAGTTATAGTTAAGTGTCCTGGATTCAGCAGTAGCAGTCATTTTTCATCCTTCTTGGTAGCTGATGCAGCACGGTGTTTTTGACTTTCGTCCTGGGAAAAACACTGGTAACACTAGTGGTTTTAGATACTGCTTAGTAATGTTTACTCTGACCAAGGACTTTCTGAGCCTCATGCTCTGCCAGGGAGGAGGGGAAGCTGGGAAGAAGCAGAGACAGGACACCTGACTCAGACTGACCAAAGAGGTATTCCATACCACAGCACGTCATGCCCAGGATGTAAACTGGGCGTAGTTACCCTGGAAGGGTTAGAACACTGCCTAGCTGGGCTGGGTATTGGTCGGCGGGTGGTGAGTGATTGTATTCTCTCCCCTTGTTATTTCCCTTGCCATTATTATTATTGCTGGTAGCAGCAGTGGTTTGTGTTATACCTTAGTTACTGGACTGTTCTTATCTCAACCCATGGGAGTAACATTCTCCAGGAGTGGGGAGGGAGAAAGCAGGGAGAGTGAGCGAGCAAACTGTGTGGCTAATTTACGGCTGGGCTTAAACCATGACATCAAGTTATCTGTCAAAAGTGGATAAATTGAAGACATTCGCTCCTTTGTTCTGAAAGGAAACTTTCAGGGGAATTCCAAATCTGTTCTGGTAGAAATACCATTGGCAAAAAAATAAGACTGCGAAGTCCTGTGTTCCACAATAGAAAAAAATAAAATTAAAAGTAATTAAAAAAATCTTATCTTTGCAATTGTCAATTTTTCAGCAGAAACACGGTGCAGATTGAGAACTTTTAGCCATTTATATTGCTTAAACAAAATAAAGATTCTGGAAAAGGCATGCTATTCAACCACTTTTCTTATCAGCACTGGAAATGTCCTATGCCTTGTATGACCAGCGACAATTGCAGAGTCTTGGAGCTTTGGCTATAGAATGTGCTTTCAGGTTACTTTGAACACATTCTGCATGGCACTGTGGCCACTGTCCCCGTATAACTGCTTGCACCAGAGAGTTATCCTGCTAGCAGTTGGCAGATGGAGGAAGGGAGATGGAAGCTGTGGGAGTGCAAGGCAGTAGTCTTGTCCTGACTACTCTCTGTGTGTAAGACTTCTACGCCACTTGGGCAAGGCTAATTTTCTCACACAAAAGCTGCTGTCAGATGGGGTCACTGACCATTGACAATGCAACAGTAGTCTAAATAAGTTTCAGGAATCTGAACAATTAAAGGATGGGCTAATTAGGGACTACTCATTTGTGACACGACCCATAAGTGGTTCCAAGCTACCTAGTAAAAATAAATGGATTTCTGTAGGGCTAATATTGTGTTTGTAGAAGAGCAAACAAGCAGAGAGAGAACTCAAAAGCCTATAATTACAAGCGTCATAAAGACAAAATACAAGAATAAACAAAAATTGAGATCAGATAGGTTTGCAATAAGTGTTGAACTGGTTGCAGTACAAAATAAAGGTGCAAGAGGTTCAGAGTTGTTTATTCAATAAAATTTCTTTTGATATACTTGAAAGCACAAACACAGATTATTGTAATGTGCTCCAGAGCACATGTGCAGAATCACTTGCTCTTTGTCACAGCACAGTACACATTATGAAACCAGACTGACCCCGATATGCTAATACACTGGCAAGTCTGCAGAATGACTCACCAGCGCTTCTTTATACACTTTTCTCTCATGATTGTGCAAATTCACAGTGTTTTAGTCCTTCATTAATGTTTCTCCCTCATATCTTTTCCTTCAGAATTATGTTCTTATAGGTTTTATTCCTTACTTTTTCACATTCAGTCTGTTCCACTTAATTTCCTTCCATCATGCCCTGGTACTGCAGCCGCTTGTCATTTAAAGAACCAGATTTCCCCTCTTACCTTGCCTCTTTAAGTTTCCAGATGTTCTCTCAGATGTAAAGGTTTTCATCAGCAACAGTCTTGTGTCTGTCTTAGCATTAATCTTACTGGTAAGTGTCCTACGGAAAATCATCGAATAACTGTGCCTTCACATGCTTATAGCAGAGGCTAGGCCAGACCTCCATCTGACAGAATGGCATGAGTGCTTTCTTTCAACACTTCAATATGTAAGGGTTAGCTATCTTGAGATCTGAAGGGGCATAACATATTTATTCCATGTACTGCTGTATACAAGGTGGAGAATTTATATACTCAATACTCTGGCCTTATAAAAATAGCTTTTTTTCCTTCTTTAACTCTCAGATGCTTCCATATTTCTACTTTCATTTTTATATGTCAATAACAGACAAAATATTCTGAGTTTTAGCTCTCGTTTTGTTCAGCAGAGTTAACCTCTCTCTGCTTCTCATTTTTGAGAAGGCAGAAGCAGATCGCTGATAACGTATAGAAGACGTTACTTCTCTTTAAATAGGCATAACTAAATGGCTTCTGCCTTTTGAAGGAAAAATTTTGGTCCATTTCATTCATGCTATACCTGCTGATTGAATTCAATTGGTAGGCCTATATACAGCAGTATATTTTCCATTTTCAGGACAAGGATATGCAGTAAGTATGCTATTCCTTTAGTAAAATGGATCATTAATACTTGATGCAAAGTAGCATAATAGATATTACTGTTGTTCTTTTGCACCTAGTGCTGGGTTCAACAGTGGATTAAATTGCGTCATGTCCCATGCAGTCATAATTGCTAAGGCTGATATTTATGAAGTTAGTGTGAAGGATATTTCAGGCTTTCAGACAAATGTCATTTCAGAGACTGTGGATTAGATGTTTACATGCTCATTTGGCTGCTAATAATTAAAATGAACTTCAGTTATTGGATGTACAGATATCAAATCTTTCTTTGCAAATATTATATATTATAGATTATATATACCATACATATATAGTATATATAAGATGTATATATATAGTATATATAAGATTATATCAGTTAATGTAGGTTTTCAGCAACAAACAAGATATTTCAATACTCTCAAGTATAAATTCACATTAGGCAAAAATATTATCTGCTACTTAGTTTAATATTTTTAAAAACTACAATCAATCCTAGTTCCTTCACGCAGAGGGAATACAGTTTTTCTGCTTTCATAATGGAATGGAAAGTAATGATGCATTACAATGAAGACATAATTCTTGGTTTTGGTGTTGATAATCAACCTCTGTAAATACAGCAAAGCACTAAGATCGGAGTATAATACATGGGTCCTGTAGTAGCAGGGATAGAAGTGACTATGCCTAAGAAGATATAATCAAGTAAAAATGAATTGCCTGTAAAACTATTTCTTCATGCTTTAAGGCTGTGTGTTACAATGATCAAATTAGTGCAACATCCATAATGTGCTGACATCCATAATGTACCTGTTTTGCAGACTTTGGGTAAAGAACTGCCCTTTTTGCCACTACCCTGACAAACCAGATTTTAAAATTCAATTTATTCTTGTTTTGTTTTCCACTTTCCTTGCCCATCTAGGAGTGGCCTGCTCCTTGTATTCATCAAGCAATTCCATGGCCTGGTGTACCTATTTTCCTTCCAGGGTCTCTGGTTTAGCCACTCTGCAAAAGGAGTTTTGACTCCAGAACAGGTCAGTATAAGTGATTTAGCTGTAAACTTGCCTATGGATATGCTGGGATAGAGACTAGAAAACCTAAGTATTCAGAGTTTTGCATTGCAAAACTTGCAGTGAAAGTGAGCTGCTGTGGATTCATTTCCAATGCTTAAACAAGCTAAGATTAGAGCTGCCTCTAGGGTAACACTTCTGCTGGTATTTCTTACAGACAATGCACCTACTTGGTGGCAGCTGCTCTATTTATATAGGAATTCTTTAGTCCATTGAAAATGACAATTTTCTTTTCATCACTATTTGTTCTCTTTCTCCTTCTGAGATTGTTTAAATCCGGGATTACAATTCTGAAACTGTCTGAGGATACTTCATGAAAAGTTGAGCTGCGTATTCCAGTCCACGCCATCACTCCAGATCTGGAAACAAATCCTGTCATTTCAGTATATTTATGGCCTAGGATGAATACAGAGATGTTGTCCGGGAAGCTTGGGACCAGGTTAGGAAAATTAGAATTAAACATGGCTAGGGTTGTGAAAGATAACAGGAAGGGATTCCATAATTCCATTACAAATAAAAAGACAAACTAGGGACAATGTAGGCCCCTCCGGAAGCAATCAGGAGAACTGGCTACCATGGATTTGGAAAAGGCTGAGGTTCTTTATGACTTCTTTGCCTCAGTCTTCACTGGCAAATGCTCTAACCACACCACCTAAGTCTTGGAAGGCAGACACAGGGACTGTGAGAAGGAAGACCCTAGGGCCACTGTAGGAGAGAATCTGGTTCGAGACCATCTGAGGAACCTGAACGTATACAAGTCCATGGGACCTGATGAAATCCATCTGCAGGTCCTGAAGGAGCTGCAAACGAAGTTGCTAAGCCACCATCCATCATATTTGAAAAATCATGGCAGTCAGGTGAAGTTCCCGATGACTGGAAAAAGGGAAATATAACACCCATTTTCAAGAAGGGGAAAATGGATGAGCTGGGGAACTACAGAGCAGTCAGCCTCACCTCTGTGCCTGGCAAAATCTTGGAGCGGATTCTCCTGGAAGGCATGTTGAGGCACATGAAAAGCAACAAGGTGGTTGGTGACAGCCAGCATGGTTTCACTAAGGGGAAATCCTGCCTGAACAATCTGGTGGCCCTCTGTGATGGGGCTACGGAACTGATAGACAGGGGTAGAGCAGTTGATGTCATCTACCTGGACTTGTGCAAAGCATTTGACACAGTCCCACACGACATCTTTGTCTCTAAGTTGGAGAAACATCAATTTGATAGGTGGACCACTCGGTGGATAAAGAACTGGCTGGATGGCTGCATGCAAAGGGTTGTGCTCAATGGCTTAATGTCCAGCTGGAGACCAGTAATGAGTGGTGTCCCTCAGGGATCGGTGCTGGGACCGGTCTTGTTCAACGTCTTTGTCGGTGACGTGGACAGTGGGATTGAGTGCACCCTCAGCAAGTTTGCCAATGACACCAAGCTGTGTGGTTTGGTTGATAGGTTGGAGGGAAGGAATGCCATCCAGAGGGACCTTGACACGCTTGTGAGGTGGGCTAATGCCAACCTCATGAACTTCAACCAAGCCAAGTGCAAAGTCCTACAGCTGGGTGGGAGCAATCCCAGGCACACACAGCTATAGGTTGGGCAGAGAAGAGATTCAGAGCAGCCCTGTGCAGAAGGACTTGGGGGTGTTGGTCGATGAAAAAATGAACATGAGCTGGCTGCAGTGTGTGCTTGCAGCCCAGAAAGCCAACCGTATCCTGGGCTGCATCCAAAGGAGCATGACCAGCAGGTTGAGGGAGGTGATCCTGCCCCTCTACTCTGCTCTCCTGAGACCTCACTTGCAGTATTGTGTGCAGTTCTGGTGTCCCCAACATAAAAGGGACATGGAACTGTTGGAACAAGTGCAGAGGAGGGCCACGAGGATGATCAGGGGACTGGAGCACCTCCCGTACGAAGATAGGCTGAGAAAGTTGGGGCTGTTGAGCCTGGAGAAGAGAAGGCTGCGTGGAGACCTCATAGCAGCCTTCCAGTATCTGAAGGGGGCTTATAGGGATGCTGGGGAGGGACTCTTCATGAGGGACTGTAGTGATAGGACAAGGGGTAACGGGTTCAAACTTCAACAGGGGAAGTTTAGATTGGATATAAGGTGGAAGTTCTTTCCTGTGAGGGTGGTGAGGCACTGGAATGGGTTGCCCAGGGAAGTTGTGAATGCTCCATCGCTGGCAGTGTTCAAGGCTGGGTTGGACTGTGCCTTGGGTGTCATGGTTTAGTGGTAGGTGTCCCTGCCCCTGGCAGGGGGGCTGGAACTTGATTATCTTAAGGTCCTTTCCAACCCTAACTATGCTATGATTCTACGATACTATGTAAAGCAAAACCTGGAAAAAAATGTGGTCAGTAAATTTTATGGGTATAGTCAGAAGAATATCAGTCATGTCTTATGAAAGTAACGACATGTGAGATTTTAAAAGTCTGTTTATAAAAAACTCAGCTAGAATAATACCCTTCAAGTGTTGTACTAATAGGACAGATGTTATTTAAAAAATGGCAAGCAGGAACTGGAAAATGCCAGAGAGAAATGTTTTCAGTTCCATGTTTGCTGCACCTAAAGTAAACTCTCACTGCTCTAACTTCAGAGGTAACACCACAATCCAAAAGAAAATGAGTGTATTTATAGAGGCGGGAAAGCTCAAACAGACCTTCCTTAGAACAATTTTTTTTAAGTCTAAAAACTAACAGTGACATCTTGAAATTATTCTACTGTTATGGTCACCCAACTTAGAGAATTGGCAGAGGGTCATGGTATCAGGGTTGCTCAAGGCAAATAAACAAACACATTTCTACATTCCAGGATACTGCAGGAACTGCGTAAGCTAATAGAACATTACAGCAAATGTGCCTTTTGATCATAAAGGGCACACATTGCTGTTGCGAGGTTAAGTCAACAGAAATAAAGTTCAGGTGGGCTTTTTAAAGCTGGTCAGTTGGGGAAAAGTTGCTCTTTTTTCTACCTGAACTGGTACATTTTTTTCCATGAGGGGAGTTAGTTTTTAAACAATGGCGAGGGTTTTAGTGGTTTGGGTTTCTCCCCCCAGCCCGGAAGGTATCTTTAGGAATGTACTCCGGGCTTGTTCAGCCATCCAAAAACTAAACTCAGTGGCTCAATGGTCTCATCCAGTTTTGTGCAGGATACTTTCACCACCACATTTTTCCCTGTGGTAGTTGTTCTCGCAGGTGTCAAGAGTGACATGGGCTGGACTATGTGTGGCAGGTTCTGAACAGATAATGCTGACATCAACTGTAAAGATTTCATTATAAGTGTAGTTTTTTATAGCCCTAGTGTCTGAAGTTGTGCGACGGTTCTAGATTCTATTTTCTTTGAGAGACAAATAATCTAAAATTACTTTTCTACTCCTTGTGTCCACAGGGAACAACTTCACAATCTGGAGATTCAAAAGCCAGACCGCAAGTACTAACAAAAATTGTGGAATTTTATAATGATTTGTACCTATTCCTATGATTTTTTTAAAGCTTGGGATTTGACTCTGTTGTTAATGTGTCAACACAGAAAAATCTGCAATTGCTATCCAAAAGATACAAATAGGAAGCAGAAGTCCAGACAGTTCAATAGATGTGTTCAGGTTTTCACAGAAAGCTGTAGTCTGACCCTAAATCTGAATCTCCTAAACCACAAACCAATCACTTATTCATTGCTCTCTGTTTACAGGGGGTAATGTTTACTTAAACAGAAAACTAATAAGGGTAGCTGACTGTGAGAAATAAGGTTTCTGGGGATAAATATTTTACATAAAAAAGAATTACATGTGCCTACACAGTGAAATAGCCTGTTGATCCCCAAGCTTAACAAGGGAAATTTAGAAAAGCTTGCAGAGGAAAGCTCAGTAACATTTCTTGAGTCTTCATTTAACTTTGTAATTGGAAGTATTTATTCTCATCCACCCCAAAACTAAACCAAAGTGCTTTCTTATTTTTTTTTTCAGTTTCTGTATTGCAGAAGGCAGATACAAAAGAAAGGAATCATATAAATAGTTTGATTTTTGTTGAGAATAAAAATTTCAATGACTCTTGCACTGGTAATATCTACATTTGAAACATGTGAGGGTAGTTTTGGGAAAATCCATGTACTGAACATGGCACGCAGATCAGTTTTGTAGTGCTACCTATGAAAACCAAAATGAAGTGTAGCAGAAGGTGGACAAGCTTGCAGAGATTTTGCAATGGTAACAAAAATCCTACGTTAAAGTAAACCCTCTTTTATTGTCTTCTGTCTAAATATCCTCAGAAGGAATTGTCTTTACTGATTTCAACCACAACTACTACTGTGGGTAAATTGGTGAAAGTTATATTACATACAGCATGTATTAAGAGAGCTGAATTCAGGAATAAAAGTAATTTTACATAGCATGGTCTTCAGGACTTGCAGCACAATTGTCTGTCCAAAAGACAGGGTCACTTTTCCATACAATAGTTGCTTCATTTATCTTGTGCTGAGTTACAATGGAGAGTGGACTCAAAGTTGATTAAAAATTAAAATGCACTTTATTCAACATAATGGTAAAATGATTCTGCAGAAATTGAACTGACTTTTGCATTTCTGTCATCACAGTCTGCTCTTTTCACATGCTGAGTTTCTGAGTTTCCTTTCACATGCTGATATTCTTAAATGCTGGACATTTTCTGAGAATCTAAATGTTAAGGATTAGAAAAGCTAATTGCTCCCAGCGCTAATGGTCACTATTACATGAAGCATGACAGGAACATTCTTCTGCTTCATTTGATTCTCTGATATTCGCTTCCTGTATAGTCAAGAGGTCATCTGCTATACTAGCATGTCATAGGAATGCAATGAGAGTATTTCTTACTCCATAAATTTAATAAAAATAAGCAATAGAAATATATTTGTATTGCATAGAAATGTATTGGATCTCAGCACATGACAATTTCCAGAGTTGGACTTCACATGAATTCATCCTTAATGCTAGCAATAATTTTATTTGCTACTAAAGAAGACCTCCATTTACTCATCCTCAGATTAATTCTTAACGTTTCAGAGTGTAATCACAGTTACACAAGGTGCAGCAAGTCATAGATAAGTAAGAATGACAACTTTCTCACAGGATTGTTGAAAGCTAACCAGTGTAATTCCTCAGATGTGAACTTCTCAACAGTCCAACTGATTTTTTTCTGTCCTACCTATATATTCAGGTTCTTTGATAGTCGTATTCATTCTAGGTGAGTAAAGAACATAGCTGGCATTTTTACTCACGACATACGTAGAGATCCAACTCCAGATGTATCTTGTTCTGTTTCATCCTTCTCTTCTGGAAATGTGATTGCTTTGTTTTGAATATCGCAAAGTTTTTTTCCTGTCCCAATTTTCCTAAACTATTGCTAAATGTTATAACCAGATCTACTGTCTGATCTTGTTGCATAAAGCAGCTTTCTACCAGTGAGAAATTTCCTGTGTCTTTGATTTTTTTGTCATTACTTTTTTGCATAGGCTGATATCTACTTCTTACCTTCAGAATCCTCTTACTAAACATAATTAACATTTCATAATTTGAGTTTTCTGCTTCACATTGTTACTAGGTTTTCATATGTTCTATGGCAAATGAAGCTGTTAATTAATATTGATTTGTTGTTAACATTTTTTTCTATATAAAAAGCAAGCATACTGTAAGGTGCTTTTATTGCCTTCCTGTGAGGCTCTTTATTACTAAAAATCATGTCATGAAACACAACAGTTTCCAGATAGTGAAGGAACCACTCAAAACAGATTACTTTAAAATACCCTTAACTCCCAGAATATTAATGTTTTGCCCTCTTACTACTCCCCCTTTTCCAAGGCCTTGGATTTCAGGTCAGCCATGCAATAGCTTTTAAGGTCAAAAATCTTGTTAGAAATGGAACCAGCTTCGAAGTAGGCAGGCCTGCAAGTCACCCTTCTTCAGCTAGCTTCTGTTAAAAGTTAAAACTTCATAACAGAAAAAAGGAGGAGAGAGAAAGAAAGAATTAATTACACGAGACAGATCCCAGTATCCTCACATAATGCACATGGTAACACAGTTCTGAAATCATCAGCAGCCACAGGTATAGCTAAGCATAAGTATCTGAAAAAAGACCTAAAATTAGGTTTGAGTCTAATTACAGTCAGTGGGAAAATGTAGATGAGAAAACAAGCAAAAAAACCAAACCCAACAATGCAGCTCCTTACACATACTGGACTCTCTCATCACATCAACATTACTTTGTGTAATACTCTTCTATACTTTATATAGTTGTGAATTCAGTTTTGAAGCCTCTCTACTTCTCATATTCTTTGCACTGTAGCTCATTTTCAATATGTTTTTCTTATTTCCCCATGCAGCTTCTCATTGCACAGAAAAAGTATTGTTTCAGATCATAGAATCATAGAATACTTAGGGTTGGAAAGGACCTTAAGATCATCAAGTTCCAGCCCCCCAGCCATGGGCAGGGACACCTCACACTAAACCATGTACACCCAAGGCAGCTGTCCAGCCCAGCCTTGAACACTGCCAGCGATGGAGCATTCACAACTTCCCTGGGCAACCCATTCCAGTGCCTCACCACCCTCACAGGAAAGAATTTCTTCCTCATATCCAATCTAAACTTCCCCTGTTGAAGTTTGAACCCGTTACCCCTTGTCCTATCACTACAGTCCCTAACGAAGGGTCCCTCCCCAGCACCCCTATAAGCCCCCTTCAGATACTGGAAGGCTGCTATGAGGTCTCCACGCAGCCTTCTCTTCTCCAGGCTCAACAGCCCCAACTTTCTCAGCCTATCTTCATACGGGAGGTGCTCCAGTCCCCTGATCATCCTCGTGGCCTCCTCTGGACTTGTTCCAACAGTTCCATGTCCCTTTTATGTTGAGGACACCAGAACTGCACACAGTACTGCAAGTGAGGTCTCATGAGAGCAGAGTAGAGGGGCAGGATCACCTCCCTCAATCTGCTGGTCACACTCCTCTTGATGCAGCCCAGGATACAGTTGGCTTTCTGGGCTGCAAGTGCACACTGCCAGCTCATGTTCATTTTCTCATTGACCAACATCAACCTATCTTTGCGTTGACTCTGCGATTCTTTTGGATGGGCTTATTCTGCACCATGGTTGGGTTTCTTAGTACCTTTCACATGTTCCTTTTATAACTTAGCATTCTGTGCCATTTGGAAAAAGTTCTGTCATTTATTTGGAGGTATCTGCATGGGAATAAAGTACAGCATAAGTACTGGTTTCTTTTTCCATGTCCATTTTCCCCCCTTGAGTTGTTCTGTATAACAGTTCAGTTCCTAATTTCACCTTTTAAAACCAGCTTTCATAGAGACCATACTGTATGTCCCTCTGACTGTTCGTAACTTAATTACGAATAGTGAGAAGTCATCAGCCTCTTCATTAATGCTTCTGTGTTATATGCCATGGTCAAGGTCACACTTTCACGGAGCATCTGCCCCCATCCAGCTGCTTTGTGACTGGGTAAGAGCTTCCTTCTTGTATGTATGTTTGGTCTCGCAGAAGAATGTGGATTTGGTTAGGAACGAGACACTGCAAGAAGGAAAAGGGGAACAGCAAATCTAAGATAATAAAAAAGAAGAAAATAATGGTGAAGAGTCAGGAGACCAATATGAGACAAACTATCTGGTATTTAAGTCCCCAGAAAAGAATGAGTTTCCCTAAAACAGACTTCATGTTGGAGCTGGTCAGTTCTCTTTAATTCTGACTGCTAACTAGTCTGGAACTATACTAAAGAAACTAATCCTAAAGGAAAACCACGTTAAACTTCCAAAATTAGTAAGCACATGCTTTCATTTGAAATCTTCCTAAATAGTTGTCTGCCTGAGATAACTTAACAGCAGCACTCTAAAATGGAATTTGCAAAGAGATCTGTGACTAGAAATAACAGCGGAAGGCAATGTATACTGCATGGAGTGCTGCCATCTTTTGGTCATAACAAACTAGGATTGTTACAAGAGAGCTCTGAGTATATTTCATCAAGATTAATACAGTCTGAATGCACAATATGTAAACTAAGTATTATTAAATACAATTATCATTGTTACACAAATGACTAAGTTTTGTATTAAAGACACGCTGAAATATAAGATTGCCACTTAAAATAATGTGTCATTTCACTCCTTTTTTATTCTTAACCTTTTCTCTTTCAGAGATCTGGACAGACAGAGCAAGAAAAGATTTCTTCTCTTGTTGCAGTGGAAGCTAAAACAGCATTTAAAGCACATAAGAAATAACATTAGTCAATAATTTCTGTAAGTCCCTCTATTAAAACCAGCAGATGGAAAGATATTATTGTAGTATCCCTATCATAAGTAGGCCTAATTTTACTTAATGGTTTGCAATAGTTTTCAAGATTTTAAAAAAATAATAAAAAATAAAAATGTCTCTCCTTAGCGTATGACATATGTTTTGTTGTTATGTTTTAGATATACTGTACATTTACACAGGCCCATAGCAGAACAGCAGGCAGCCTTTTCCAGCTAGTTTATGATAACCAGTAGTGATTGAGTTTATTAATAGTAATTAATAAAGAAATAACCATCCTTTTGAGGGAGATATCCAGCAGTTTGGTTTTGCTTTTTTCTTTCCATATGAGGATACTTATTTTTTTCCTGTGCAGAATTTATTTGAATTAATGGCATACCCAAGTTCCTTCCTCATTAGAGACAAGTCTGCACAAGTGACTGTCACATGGTTACTTTTATTTAACTTCCACAGATGAAAACTCTATGCATAGAGCATTTGTTTAGCTCTAGTAGAGCTTAGAAGTGGATGTGGATGTTTTGTTCCCAAAGAAGTGAGCCATTGGCTCTTGAGCAGAATGTTCTTATTTTGATTTTTCTTTCAAATCTTTAATGCTCTTTCAAGTTAAGTTTATTTGCATTTATGGTTTCATGGCTAATAGTAAAATCTTGAAAATGTGACTTGAAAGGCAGGAAAGTCAATAGATAAATAGCCAAACAGCCAAACAAGAGTTAAAATACACTTATTTTCTCTGGAGACTTGATTATTCAAGGTTATAAATTTAAGCTTTTCCTCAATCTGGAAATGTTTGCTCTATAACTACAATGAGAAAGAACCACAGACTAACAAATAAAACGAAAAAAAACCAGACATAAAACAAACAAACAAATGAAGGAACAAAAAAAACCAAGCAAAAAACCCCACAAAACCTATCACCTGCTGTAGTGGCTTTTCGTGTTTTCTGTGAAGAGCAGGTGTTCCCTGTGCCTAATACTGATATTTCTCACTATTCAAAGTGGCTTATTTACCTATCAAGAGAACCAGTGGAACATTTTCTTGGCTCAGGCTGTTTCTTCAATGCACTTAATAAGCTTCCAGCTGATTCAGGTTTCGTTTTCTTATAAGAGTGTAGTGCAAAGATATTGGCATTCACTCTTGCACATTGTGTATGTTTTGTCATTTTCTGGTTCTGCTGATGCAGTGATATGTTTTCTGTCAAAGGCAGGTTACAGGCACATTACCCTGCTTGACAGGAGCAGCGAGCTACCAGGATTTCCTGAGGAGAAACTTCCAGATGCAGTGTGTGAGATTTTTCATCTCTTGACTGCATTAATTACATTATCTCCCTGAAACAACATTCTAAATGAAATCATTCACTGAAAGTCTTACACATAGTCCAGCTGCCTGGACTTCTCTAATGCTTCTGCTATGTATACATAATTCACAGAAAGTCAACTGAGAGACTGCATACTCATTTTCTGCTCTCTCAATATCTGCCGGTCATGAGTACGGAAAGATTTTCAACTTGGCAGCTGAAGTTTAACAATTTTGAGTCTTCAAAAAATTTCAAGTCCAATCTTAATAAAAGAATAAAATTGGCTTTCTTTAAAAAAGATATTTTCAAATGATCTTAAAAATATTTTATCTCTTTTTCATTTACTTTGAAGTTCACTGCGGTCATATTTGCACAAGCTTTGTTATAACCAAAAGGACAAGAATTTTAATTTGAAACTTAAAAAATAAAAAGGTGATTTTTCATAGTCATGAATCTGTGGACACTGGAGCTTTCAGGGAAAAAAAAAGAAAAAGGAAAAAGAAAAAAGATAGGGAAAACTACGAGAGCTGGAATAAAATCATGAGAATTAAAAGCACTGATACCGAAAGGGTCTTAACTTGAAAAGACCAAGCAGTATATTAGAACAGAGCAACACAATTACTTTCACACACAAAAAGATCATACATACTGCTGCCCTCAATAGTTAAAGAGCATGGATGAAATGTGATATATACAAACCCTGAAGCTGTATCCAACAGGACTGGTTATTTGGTTTTAGAGGTGTTTTCTTTGCCCGTTAATTCTGTGAAAGGAAAAAGAAATTATGTCATCATCAATAATATAATTCCAGTCAAAAGACGAGAAGGCTAAACTCAGATGTGGTGTAATGGAATTTGTACTTATCTACACCAGTTATAGATTTGGTTCATTGTTTGTATTTTCATGTTGCAGCAAAAATACTTTTAGCCTTGTGATCAAAGAAACAATACTGACAATTTCCCTTTGAAAGACAAATGGAGAATGCAGCTCTCTGAGTCGTCTTTTTTTTTTTTAGTTATGTTCTGCAAGCTTTTATCACAATAATGGGAATGTTGACTGAAGATGATAGTACTGGACCTATCATCAACCTATTTTAGCTCCAAATTGATGCAACTCTGTCGAAAACAATTGGTTGGATCTATTTACTCCCAAATTGATTTCAGATTAGTTCCTTTAAGAGACTTTATTTCCCTTCAGCTATTAGAATCGTGTCTCCCAAAGGTAGAGACATTATCATATTAGTTGCACAAAGGAACAACATCAAATGCTGCATACATAAGAATAGAAAATTAAGTCTTAAAAGAGTTACATTTGTTTATCTTTAAGGACTTTGAGGAAGAAAGTCTACAACTGTGATCTTATATTCCAGTATCTATGGGATGCCCTATGGAATGGAAAGTTCCAGATTCCAGTTTACACATTTTTGCTCTGCTTACTATAGTCAATTAGCATCTCTCCATGAATCCATACCTTAAAAAGTATGAGGAAAACCTGGTGGCACCTGCAATGATAGTAGTACTTCAACATGTTCTTAAAATTGCTGCGGGGGGGGGGGAAAAACAGTCTTGGTGACCCTTTTGGAAAAAAAAACACAGTATTTGCTGTTACTATCGTGTCATGGTAGGCACTTTTCTGCATCTTGAAATGGTGTCAGTGATTTTTGTCGCTCTTCTTGATCCTCTTATTGCAGGTATTGTTTTTCTGTCTCCTGTGGAGCTGAAATGAATAAAATGCATGAGAAAATGATGGCTAATGACACTAAGAGTGAGAATGCAGCAATAATAGGGGTAATAAAAGGTGAATTTCAGTTCAGAGAAAGCATAAGTAGTCTGTCTGTAGTATTCTTGAGGATAGAATTAAAGAAACAAAACTCATTCCAAGGTTTGACAGGTTTAACTTGCTAACAAATACCACCTTTTAGTGCCTCAATACTTTCATGAGATAGTCTCCGAATTGGCAATTTTGGTGCTTGAATC
The DNA here is from genome assembly GCA_017639245.1 of Myiopsitta monachus. NCBI lineage: Eukaryota > Metazoa > Chordata > Aves > Psittaciformes > Psittacidae > Myiopsitta > Myiopsitta monachus. Next base: position 7,838,185 of record CM029919.1, read on the forward strand.
AGTGTTTAGTTTCTGCATATACAGCAGTATTCTTATTGCTTTGGACTCTCTCATGTGAAAGTCTCACAGCCCATTTAAATTTAAGCTTTTAATTCTTAAATTATTATGAGACCTGCATTTAGACAGAAAATGTTGTGAATGTGCCTCCCAAACACTTTTTGGTAGAGCTTTATTCTCCATGATGCATCCCCTTTAGAATACAAGGCCAGATTTGTATGTTTTCTTTCTCCTGAAAGCAAGAGTTTATCCTTCAGAACTAATGTGCATGTTCACCAGATGTTTGAAGAATGAAAGCCTGAGATTCTTTGTCAAATATTTTTAAATGATATTTTCAAATGCTTCATTAGGATTTTAAAAGATTTGGGTTTTCTTGTTTGTTTTCTTTCAAGGAGGGAAAAAAGGATGCTCATTAATATAACTATAGTTTCAATAGCATACTTCAAGTATTGTTGCTCTTCATAGTATAAAGAATATATTGAGTAAAAACTATATATACAGTCTTTCAAACAACTCTTCCCTTTTCCTTTCTAATATGTAACTATATGGAAAAATATTTTTTCTTATGATACAGGTTGCAGGATCTGGATTCTAGGCTGGTCTTTCAGCTAGGAAAAATTATCTGTTCTTCAAAGAAATAACCATGTCATTTACTTACTCTCAGCCACTTGGTTTTAGAGTATGTCTACATTCATTGTAGGCACCGTTCAACACACCAAATGTAGGCTTTTCTATTTAAGGGACTCCTAAAGTAGCTGTTGAAAAAACAAAGTACAGCTATGATCATCTCTCCACGAATAAGCCTAAAATTTGCAGAGTTGGATAATAGGGATACCCTAATGGTACCACAAAATTCTTATCTGTATAGGTACCATAGACATGCTTCCATCATTTATATTTAAATCAGTTACAAAGATGTTGGCTAAGGAATAGATTTCATTTCCATCAATTATTCTGAATGGCTAAAAAAAACATTGTTTCAGTCAAAAATCCACATAAGAAATACCTAGTCAAAACCACAAGATGATAACCAATATTACTCCACTTCATTGACAGATTCACTCTTAAACATAAGATTATTATCGTAAAATATCTCAAACAACAAGTTTTCAGAATGAACTGTTGAGCAGCTGCCAAATGTCACACAATCTAAATACAGTACTGTCTTTAAAGAATGTAAGTGTTGGGATGAAATAAAGATTTCGCTACTTGGACTGACAAATCCAGGCTAGTATTTATGTCATATGAGATGAATTGTCGCATTTTTCCTTTCTCTGTCAGCATTTAAGGATCTCTTCTTTATTCTGTTGTCTCTGTTTCAGTTAAAATTCTCAAGATCTATAATCAGTTTCTGAAAGGAGCATTTTCCATTCTTTTTAATACATGCTGTGAATTCAGGCCAACTAGAACATGATGCACAGTGATCTCATATACAGAAAGAAAAAGCAATTATAAAGATTTTCACAGAAAAGATACTAAACAAATCTAGTGTGGTTGTCAAACATAAAATCTCTTTTTCTTGATGTTTCATTCTTTATTCCATCATAGAATCATAGAATAGTTAGGGTGGGAAAGGACCTTAAGATCATCAAGTTCCAACCCCCCTGCCAGGGGCAGGGACACCTCACACTAAACCATAACACCCAAGGCACTGTCCAACCCAGCCTTGAACAACGCCAGCAATGGAGCATTCACAACTTCCCTGGGCAACCCATTCCAGTGCCTCACCACCCTCACAGGAAAGAATTTCTTCCTCATATCCAATCTAAACTTCCCCTGTTGAAATTTGAACCCTTTACCCCTTGTCCTATCACTACAGTCCCTAATGAAGAGTCCCTCCCCAGCATCTCTATAAGCCCCCTTCAGATACTGGAAGGCTGCAAGGCGGTCTCCACGCAGCCTTCTCTTCTCCAGCCTGAACAGCCCCAACTTTCTCAGCCTATCTTCATACGGGAGGTGCTCCAGTCCCCTGATCATCCTTGTGGCCTCCTCTGGACTTGTTCCAACAGTTCCATGTCCTTTTGATGTTGAGGACACCAGAACTGCCCACAGTACTCCAAGTGAGGTCTCAGGAGAGCAGAGCAGAGGGGCAGGATCACCTCCCTCGACCTACTGGTCACACTCCTCTTGATGCAGCCCAGGATAAGGTTGGCTTTCTGGGCTGCAAGCACACTGCCAGCTCATATTCATTTTTTCATCGACCAACACCCCCAAGTCCTTCTGCTCTGAATCTCTTCTCTGCCCAACCTGGAGCTGTGCCTGGGATTTCTCCCACCCAGCTGTAGGACTTTGCACTTGGCATGGTTAAACTTCATGAGGTTGGCATTGGCCACCTCACAAGCGTGTCAAGGTCCCTCTGGATGGCATTCCTTCCCTCCAACCTATCAACCAAACCACACAGCTTGGTGTCATTGGCAAACTTGCTGAGGGTGCACTCAATCCCAGAGTCTATGTCACCAACAATGATGTTGAACAAGACCGGTCCCAGCACCGATCCCTGAGGGACACCACTCGTTACTGGTCTCCAGGTGGACACTGAGCCATTGAGCACAACTCTTTGCGTGCAGCCATCCAGCCAGTTCTTTATCCACCGAGTGGTCCACCTATCAAATTGATGTCTCTCCAACTTAGAGACAAGGATGTCATGTGAGACAGTGTCGAAGGCTTTGCACAAGTCCGGGTAGATGACATCATCATGCTTGAATACCTAAAGCTGGATAACCAAGCCTATGAAGTCCAAAGCAGCAGAGACGCTGGATGAAATTTTGCCAATGACTAAATTAAATGACTAATTAAATGATTAAATGATTAAATGACTGATCTGAAGACTTTGACGCTGAAAATAGTCATAAGATGCACTTCTTGCACCATGTCCCAAAATAATTTTTCTAAAAACTTTGACACCTTTCCATCTCAAATGGCCCCAAAATTCTAGGTTGCTGGTTAGAGTAGAAAGTTCTCTGGAGAGTGTGATTCTTCTTTAGCAATTGCTTAAATTTGTTCTAGTGCCGCAATCTAGATCCTTCCAAAAAGCCAGAGCTGGAAGCTGCACAGAATGCACAGTACTTAGAGGTTTCAAACCTGTGGAAATGTTCACAGGAGACCATACACTATACAGTGGTTAAGATACAGATGCCAAAATATAATAGCAGTTAAGCTTTTGGTTAAAATAAGCACAAAAATAGACTAAGGATAAAGGGAAAGGTTTTGTATTAGCAGACATTACCAGGAAGTTAACAAGAGCTCTGCACTTTCAGCAGATTCATAAATTACTCAGAAAATTATGAACACAATAAGGGTTTGACAATGACATAATAAACAAACAAACAACCCCCTTCTAGGGAGAATAGTGGCTGACACCAGTAACTGTTTCGTACCTTATTGCTTTGTGTGAGTGAACCATTTTTCCCTATGAAATATGAATTAAAGGTTTATTTCAGTTTAACCCTCATGAATTGCATCAGTCCCCATTCGTTCCTTCAAGACTTTGAGGTCTTAATAAATCTAAATATGATTGTCTCCACTATAATAGCATTCAAATCTCTATTGAATGTGATTAAAAAATTGGACCAAACCTCAGTCCAAGAACTAACCTCTAGGACAACAGACACTTAATTTCTCATTTTGCTGAGAATGACCATTTATCCTCATTCTTGTTCTTTCCTGCCTCCTTTTATCTCATGTCATCAGACATAATAAATGTCTATAGGGGGTATTTTTGATTTTATTTTCTCCATCTTTTCTCTCTGATTTCAGAATTAAGCTGAATAAATTAATTTACTTCAGTCAGTTTCTTTGTACCCTTTTCTACTGTCTACATTTTCTACTCTACAAGAGATTAATATTCTCATTTTGAGAGATTCAACCAAAGCTTTTGTCTATATGGGAGTAACAGCAACAGGATACATAGGTCACATGTGGATGACATAATACAGTGGGTTGACTATGTCCAAGAGAGAAAATGCATGTGTTCTATATCAGATGTGTTTGTCTGTGTTCTTAATGTCTAAGGATGTATCATCATGCTTTTAGCTCTGCACCTGGACTGCTTCAGTAAGCATTTTGGGTACAGTGCATCATCAACAGGGACACTGTTTATGGCTCCAACAATTTGGGTGAGCAGAGCTCAGCATCTGCCCATCATATCAAACATCACATGCTCATAGCTGGGGGACTAACCAGTTTTTGGACCCAGGACAACTCCCAAAGTAGGGCCTATTCTGTTCATCCTTTGTGCTGAACTGTGTAAAGCCAAATATGACCCATGAAATGTCTGGGATTGATCTGATGCTAGACATTTGATTACCACATTAATATTACATTACCAGCACCTGCTGGTAACATAGACATATTAGCTTATGTTAAATGATATTATATAAAGTAAAAACTTTACCATTTCTCTCTTTTGAAAGACAAAAAAAATAAAAGTAATTTATTTAAGTCCTTAATTAAACAGAGGTTAACAAATTTTGGAGATACTAGAGACAGTCTTGGAAATAGTTTAATGTTTTTTCTCTTTAGAATCTGAAATTGTTTCATGTCTTCTGAATCTCTCCCTCTCTCTGTCTCTTTGTTCTCCCTTTTTGTTTATTCGTAGCTTAGATCCAGTAAAAGATGGATCCAAAAACCAAACCGTGTATATCTATATTTTATTCTTTAAGTTCATCATTACTGACTATTATATAAACCAGTGCCTTTCCTTCCAGTGCCTTCTTTTCCTTTCTTTCTGACTTTGGATGTTGTGAATGGCTGTACAATTTCCTTTGCTGTGTCAAAACTAGCCTTTTTTTTTCCTTTTAGTGCAGCACAACCAAAGGACAGTACAAGGACATAGAAACCATCATGAAATGCGTTTTATTTCACAGCTCTTTTCATCTGCTCAACAAATAACAGAAATCATAGTTAATCATTGCATACTTCTGGTTCCCTGGGCACTCATGGAGCTCTCCATATGGTCTGTTCAAAATGGAGGTACTTGCATATATCAGATCTAAATTATGCAAAGAAATATGATCATATAGTGGAAGAGAGTAATAATAGAAAAGATACCTGTTCAACAAAAACAGAAACCTAGGTAATAATCACTCTACACTTCCAATTCCCGGGATAGGAGAACATTGTACTAAATACATAAATCTCCATTCCGACATTAATTTCATAATCTTTAAAACATATTCGCTCTTGAGCATTAGATATTGTTCCTTCATGCGAGAAACCAAATAGCACAATGAGTAATTATTTAGTTTTCTTCATTCCTCTATTTTTGGGGCTTTTTTTCACCTTGCTCTTGATATGACTAAGCTCCTCTAAGTCCTCTTCTTTTTCTTTACCATTTATTTTGCTTTCCATTCTTCTTATTATTATTTCATCCTTTATTATTTTACTACTTTACCATTTTTTTATTTTGGTCTTGATTAGCATCCCCAGCAATAAGAAAGATTTCTAAGCAAATAGAATTTATGATTATTTTCTACAGAGAAAAGTTTAAAATAATTTTATTCAGGTACTATAGGCATCACATTGAATAGCCTGTGGAGAAGGTTTCACCAGAGAGCAGAAGTGGTTTTTGATTAAATGTCTTTGCTTCAGCAGGTTTTGAGATGCTACATTAGTATCATGAACCAGGGGTACTATTAAGGAAAGAATGCAGGTCAGAGCAAATATATGAGGCTATTCCTAGCTGGCAGTAGCAGGCCAGACTCTCAGGTGGTATAAACTAGCATAAGTAAGGTGCTCATAATCACTCACTGTGCAACTACACACCTGGGTCCCAGGTATTGTTATCAAGAACAACTAATAGACGCAGTAACTACTGTAGATTAGCCCATTCAGTGAAATTTCAGAAATCAAGAAATGTCAAAAATAAATTCCTCTGTTAATTCAGCCCACTGATTATTGTCAGTGCTTAGTTCAGGCTGTAAAGGTGTGAAGGGAAATTATATGTTCCTTAATTTGAAAAGTAGCATAGACCGTATTTTACATCTGGCAGAGAGTAAATGAGGAAATTAATAATAAACTTTCTTTTTGACTGCTGCAGTTTGTAACTGGCACAATAGTCACATATTAACCATTTAACAAAGTTCAGCAGATCAGATAAAGATTACTGGCAAGAAAGCTTGAAAGAATGAGCTAATTAAAAACTTTTCAGAGCCATGGGGGTGATGTGCAAGGGAGGTGATAAAAAAAATCCACACATTCTGAGACTAGTGTTTGCCTGGACCATGGCAAAAGATCCCAAATAATCCATTTAATAGTCATTTAGGTAATGAGTATTTAGTCCTGCCATATCCCTCTTCTCCACTAAATAAAGGTTTTCCTTGACAGCTCTACTGTAGTTTATCCAAGGCAAAAGGACTTCATTTTCTTATAGAGGCAGCAGTGAGCAAGTGCTATTACATGTCGTCTAAAACTAGGTAACCACATACTATTTTTCCATGGGATTTAGCATTTATTCAGCACATAAAATGGGTAGTTACCCTGTACATGAACCTGACTAGTGCAGTGGGAAGAAGAAAAAGTGAATATAGCTAAACCTTGTTCCAAACCCAGCAGATCAGCTGGTGCTTTGAGATTTAAAGGTCCAGAGCAACCAAAGAGAATAATAGTAGTTGTGCAACTACAGACTTACAGTTCAATACCTACTTTACAATGACAAAATAAATGCAGGACCTGGCTGCACACAAGTTTTCTTCTAGCACATTTCGAAGAGATTATATATGAGTTTCAACAAGGCAGAATCAGCTACCGTGATAGAATCTGCAAGGTTATCTTGTGAAACTGTTCTTGGTATTGCCAGATAAAAAATTTTATGAATCATATGCATTCATGCATAGGTCTGTGTGCTGATGGGAGCTGATGATCTGCAGGGAGCTAGAATCAGTTCTGAGACTTACTCTTCCATTCCTCCAGCAGAGAATGGAAGCTAGACCTGTTCTTCTTCTATTTTGGATACATCCTCCAGTTCAGCCTGTTACTGGAAAACAGTATTGAACTGGAAATCATTGCAGTGCAGATTCGCTCCACTGGAATATATTTTCATCAGCTGCACCTGCATAATGTGTCCCCTGTCTAATTATTTGGACGTGTTTAATTTTAACTGTCACTGACACTAAGCACAGGTAAGACAATTTGAACAAGACTTCAACATAACTCTAAACATGCAAAGGACATAAACAGTGTTTTATTTCATCTGGATTTTGTCCTTCAGCATTCAAAGGAAGATGTGAATTTCATATCCTGTGCTTGGTACAGTGCATCTTCCCTCTCCCACCCCCAACCCCAGGAAGTTCAGATTACCTCAGTTAGATAAAAACTATTTTTTTTATGAACATCAGGGTAATGTCACATTCTTCCATTCATAAGAGTGATATATAAAGAAAAAGTCTGCTTACTAGAACTGCTGGTTCTACCAGCTATAATAGTAATAGAGTCTACTAAAGGCAATTATTTCTCTAGGACAAGGAATCACCCCTTCCATTTTCCTTATGTACAACTGTCACTGATCAGTGAGCAGAGGGATTGTATTCCCATGGGCGTTTGTGCGCACACACACACACATGCATAGAGGCGCACACACACACATACACCCATTCATAATACCAATAAGAATGTAGGAAAGGAGAGAGAACATGCTACTCCACAGCACTTCCTCACCTCCTCTGGATGGCTGGAGCTGAAGCCCTCATGCAACACTACATTTCCTATCTTCCTTCTTTACCACCTGCAAATCTCTATCTGTTTGAGAGGTTGGTTTCTTCTCAGCCATTTTAGTAAATTAGTTTCTTTGTTTTCTTTTCCAGAAACTTCCTACATGGAGTTAGGTTTTATCTGGTTTTTATTGTTCTTCTGCCTCAACATTGTTAACAAGCATATATTGTTTTCTACCTGGTTTTAAACCTGTGACTCTATTTTAGGGAACCAGATGTTTCTCTGCATAAAAATAGTCTCAGGAGGTTGCTGATTTCCTAGTTTCTCTGTGCAATTTGTTTCAAAATTCTGAACTGGCCATGGCAATACTAAAGAATCAGCATGGAGTAGAATTCAATTGAGATATGCTGATGTATTCTGACAGGGACTGCAAAGTGCTGTAAAACGACTAAGCATACACATTAACTACAGACTTATTTAGAAAGTGTTTTAATGCAGATAATTTTTGATATTTTGTTAATAGCACAAAGAAGAGAAGTCTGAGGTTCTCAGGTACGACTTTTGAGAAAGGCCACGCGTAGGTGTGCGGAAAACAGAAAGAACTAGTTCAAGGTGAAAAATCTCAGGCATATGAAGCCATATGGAGGTTGGCCCAGATAAGAGCAAGAAAAAAATTCAAAGCAATTAGTTGTGAAGCTCTGGGAGAACAGCATGGATATGAATTTATGAATGTTTCTTGTCTCAATCTCGATTTGAATTCAATTTATCCCTTATCCCCTTCTCTTCTTACTTGCTTTAGGAGTGCAGAATAATAAAAAGAAATAAATCTTCCTACTCTTTTTCTATTTTGAATAGGAATTAATCAAATCGACTGGTTCTGCATAATACATATTGTTGTGACTATTTTCTCCAACACGTGCAGATTTGATGCACTGTGTGATTACTGTTTCTGCAAATCTCAGACACATAATCATTTCTTTTCCTAAATACAGTGAGCAGATAAGATTCAGCTAGACTCCTGACAAAAGTATTTGAGTTTATGCACGTTTGGTGCAATGCTTCAATATTACACATACACACATGTATGCATATAGTGAGCTGCTGTACTGGAAAAGGGACTGGAAGCTTCTTGAACTGTTAAATTGATATCAGGGAAAGATTTGATTGATTTGAATTTGGGAGAAATGTCAAAACTTGCCTATGGGTTATTGAAATATTGTAGTGAAATGATACATGTCCTAAGAAGGCTGCAAATTTTCATATTGGCTTAACAAACCCAATATTGATTAAAAAAAAAAAAGAAAAGCAAAAAAAATAAGAAAATCTATGCAGATTTTCATTAAAACAATGAAATCAGTTTGAATTCACTATCTTTGAAATTTACATCATGCATTTGACAAGCTCTAAATCTAACCATGACAAAAGCTAGGATAAAGGAAGTGGAATACTGGTACTGACAAGGAGGGTACAAGTTTGGTCCCCAGCTGTGTTCAGAATCGATTGTGTGGCCTCAAATATTTGCAGAACCATATGGCACTTTCTCAGTCAATCCTCTGGTACTGCAGGCCGCTGTGTCATTCAGCGCCTTTCAGCCTAGATGATCATTTCTGGTTTTAGTGTTACCTGCCTGTAAACCTGAATAACCATGTCTATAAACATGCTAAAACTTTCAAATAATATTTGAAAATGTTTTGAAATCCACAGATTACAGGTACCAAGGAAGTACAAAGCATTTAGGAATTGTAATAGTGTTGTATTTATCAGTGTTTTCTCTTGTACTTTGATCTTCACAGTTGCTTTCCATTTCAAAGCAATAAAACACTGAACAATTCCCTCAGATGTGGTTTCTGCATAAGCATTCTTGATTATTTCTGAGACACCTTGCATGACAGCACTGGGATAACAAATGAGAGTATGGCCAAATTATGAAGCATCAGAGTTGTATAAATGCATTTAAAAATATGATATCTGCTTTCCCTATTTGCTCTGGTTAAAGTCACAGTTAAGCAGTTTGCATTTCTCTTTACCCAAAACGTGATTTGACCAGGGGTGTAAAGCTAAAGATATTCTTCATTACTTGGCTAAGTAAGGCCTTATGTGCGTACCACAATAAAAGACAGTAAAGCTTTATGAGAACATGCCTACATTTCTGTCTGTATTTATTAATATATTATTAATATTCATACATTATTATATACTCATATATCATATACATTATTATATACTGATCTATCATATGAGCTTACAGTTTATCAAAAGCCCCATTGTTTTTGATTCCTTGATAACTGTTTTGAAGAATTGACTGAAAAACCAAATGCCACTCGCTGTTATTCCCTGTGTGGCTCCATTAATTTAAATGGACCTACTTACATGCATAAGGTGAGAAGCATTTGGCCCATAAATTGCATATCTTCAGTACTGTAATTCCCTGATTTTGCAGGAGTGGCTTCTCTAACCCACAGAAAATTGCATCCAGATGTAATATTCACATACTACGTAATATATTTGTACATGCATAGATAGCAAAAATGAAGACGCCTGTTGTCATAGTATTGACAGTATGGGAATGCTTCTCCAAACTGCTCCAATGTCTGCATTAAAATGCAGAGGAGAAATGTCATAAGTATACTTCTTGAAATAGAATAGCACATCAGTAACAGTGTTTAAAGAGACTCTATTCCAGAAATGAAATGTTCATTTCATATACACTGAACCTGAGGTAGGGTTTTTTTTGCAGGGAGGAGGGGGAGACAAGAGGGAAAGTTGCCAAGTGAGCGAAGATGGGGACGTTTGCAAAGAAACATTTAGTCAGTAAACCACTATGCTTTCTCATAATGTCATGCATCTCACTCACAATAATTCTTTCTTATTAACTGCATGGGAACAATTTATTTTCCTCTCAGGCTATGAAGGCAAGTGCAAGTGTAGCAGACTCTGGCTGGAGCTGATAAGCCACCCTATACAAGCAACACTGCTGGCATGATGAGATTTGTTAAGAGAACAATATCCCATTGGCTCAGACAAACCATGCTGTATATCAAATATATTATCAACAATAATATCTGCAAAATAATGCCTTTATGTATCCACCAACTGCCACAGAAAGCTCTCTGGTGTTTCTTTTGAAATGTGGGATTTTTTTTGTGGGGGGAGGGGAGGAAGGGGCATAAGGAGCTGACATATATAACAGTTGAAGTCTTGCCTAATCTCACTTATATTTTACAGTATTTTTAAATCCAGCTTCTAAAAACATTAAGCATAAAACTGAACTAAATAAAACATAAAATGATTAGTCACCGCTGTAAAAGAAAAATCAGCCCTTTCTTTTCAACAAAAACAAAATAAGGACAATTAACCAATTTGCATTGTTAAATTATTGCTGTTTCAATGTTTAGAATTTTTAACTGAACAGTATGATCTTAAAAGAGCAGAAATAAAGCAAAAAAATTCAAATCTCCTGATTAAAACTGTATCTCCATTATAATCATCATTGTTTTTTGATATACCTTTTTTTCTTTTCAAGTGATTCTGTTTACTATTTATAAAACTCTTTCAGATGTTATTCAAACAGAGGGGCTGCTGTGATTTAAGCCCAGCCACAACTCAGAACCACACAGCCACTCTCTCCCTCCCCCCCCTTACCCCACTCCCAGAGGGATGGGGAGGAGAATTGAAAGAATGCAACTCCCACGGGTTGAGACAAGAACAGTCCAGTAACTAAGGTATAACACAAACCACTGCTGCTACCACCAATCATAATAATGATAAGGGAAGGAACAAGGGAAGAGAATACAACTGCTCACCATCCACTGACTGATACCCAGCCTGACCCAAGGAGTGATCTAACCCTTCCAGGTAACTGTCCCCAGTTTATATAGTGGGCATGACGTGCTGTGGTATGGAATACCTCTTTGGTTAGTTTGGGTCAGGTGCCCTGTCTCTGCTTCCTCCCGGCTTCCCCTCCTCCCTGGCAGAGCATGAGACTCAGAAAGTCCTTGGTCAGAGTAAACATTACTGAGCAGCAACAAAAAACATCGGTGTTATCAGCATTGTTCCCAGGCTGAAAGTCAAAACCACAGCACTACACCAGCTACTCAGAAAGAGAAAAATGACTGCTACTGCTGAACCCAGGACAGGGACAAATCCTGATTAGCTTTTTCTCTTATATTACAAAAAGTGCTGAGCTGTTTCTAATGAAAATTTGTGTTGGTCAAGGTCATCAGAGAAAACTAGTTTAATTGGGGAAAACTACTATCAAAGACAATAGAAGTTTGATCATAGCAAGTGAATTTGCATCTCAAAGAGTCCTAAAAGACAAAAAAATTAATGTGTTATTTAAATCTACAGTCTGTATCTTCCTTTTAGGTACTTAATATTCACATTCTGGCAGGTGGAATAAAGATCTCATAACATTTCTGGGAGAACATTTCCTGCCAAATGTGTTGGTAAGTCTCAAGTTAAACAGTTCAATAATAGCTTGAGTGGCAATATCATGAACAATTCAGACAGAAGTTCTATTTCTCCCTCCACTCATTTCATTACAAATATTCCTCAGAAATCAGTACTTATTTGCAGGACTGCTCGGCTTAGATCATAAATGCTGGACTCCCTGCAGAGCTTCAATTGTTCAAAAATAAATTTCATACCTCAAATTTTGGAAGTACCTCACTTTTCAGTGTAAAGCACAGCTTTATGTATCTATAAAATAGGAACACAAGTATTTCCACACTGGGGGACAGGGCGGGTGGGCGTGAGAATTCATGTATTGAATATACAAAGCATTCCTCTCACAATTCACTAGAGCAGTGTAAGAGTAATGTGTAGGCAGATGGACAAGCAGAGAGGCACCTCTTATTGCAGTGAAAATTAACATACTATTTCATTGTTCTTCAAACACAGCTTTCCTCAGGTGGGATGAAGCTGTCTGTCCTGCTCATTAGCTCCTGTCTGTCACTCCTGCTGCAGTCTCGACGATACCTAAACCCTTACTACACTTCTCGCCAACTCCCAGGACCTACCTGACAAATTGCATCTATCAGAGTGATGCTGCACTGAATCTATGTAAACAAGGGATGGGAAGGCTGGGATTAATGAAATAGGACTACACTCACTCCCCAGCTGAAATCCCATACTGCTGCCACAACTATATCGTGTCACCATTCACATATGGGGCTGTCTTAGCTCCTGTTCTACATGACTGCAATGGAAGTCATTGCACTGATGGTGGCTCAACTGAAGAAGGGCTCAGAGACTACATGTTCAAGCTGCTCCTGTGTCCTGTATGGAGGATATGCACCTGCACAGTGATGTGAATTGTGCATTAACTCCAGCAGACTGATACTGTCACTGCAACAATTTTCCTAAAAGATAAATCCTTTATTCTTCTTTTATTCTTTTTTTTTTTTTTCCAGGTTAATAATTGGTAGGCACCTCCATGGTTACAGTTCACTGTCAGTCTTCTACCTTCAGCCTTTTGATGCAAAACCATTCAAACACTGGAAGCATCTCTGGTGCTTCCTTTGCTTTTCCTCCAGCTGCACATAACTAGGGTTGTTTTATGCGTGGAAGAGCAGTGGACACATATACTATTGCCTCAGCCTTGCAGAACATGACAACACCTGCTTCCATGGAGCTCTCATACCCACAGACTCAAGCGAAATAAAGTCTGCTCTTTTCTGTTCTTTTTTCAGTGGTACTTGACAACAGGGTTTGACCATGGACTCAAACAGGCATGATCTATTTAATCATGATGGACAAGGTCTGAGGCTCTCATTTATAGCACCATAGCATGAAAAAGAAAAAATTGCAGAAGAAAAAGTGTTCCATGAAATTCAGCAGCTACACTGCTATTTGAAAGCCTCTTTTGCCCTGCTTCTCCACAGATATCCAAACATATTGGAGCACTAGGCAGCTCCACCTCCTCCTGGTGAGATCTACCTCTTGGAAACATTCAATAGGGAGCTCTTAGCTCTCCTCAGCATTTGGGCTGTGTTCTGTCATTCTCTTTACATGGGCTACTCAGAGAGAATGGGGGTTTTATTTAAGTTAATAAAAGGATGCTTGCAAAAATGAAGAGCATTTCATAATTAGCACTTTTTGATTAATGCAAGAAATTCATGCAGATTATACTCACAGCATTCAGTTCAACAAAGCACTTAAACTCAAGCCAAACTTTAAATTCACCGCTAGTAAAACATGTTAGGAGCATAATTTCTTTACGGTGGCAGAGCTAATACCAAGAAGCAAAAGCAAAACCCTCTCTGTTAAAGGACACTTCACACTTAGTGAAATGCTATCGTTAGTAAGCAAACAGCTCATGAGTGGGTTGAAATTTATCTGTTCAAAGAAATAATAAAAAATTTGATTAGCAAAATATATTTTTAACAATTACAGCTTGATACCAGTCACTGAACTGCAGCTCAAGTTCTTAGCTGCACAAAATGGCACTGACATCTCGTCTAGAATATTTGTAGCTAAAATTGTGTGCTTTTATAAAAGTATAACCTCTGCATTCAGCCTCTGAAAGAAAATATCTGTATACTCCTGGACCTTGTATCTTGTATTTTACATTGCTTGCAGATTTAAAGAATCTTTTACACTGCCCATGAAATGCAAAGTGTCCTTCTGGAAACTACTGCTCCCAAAGTCTTCCTTAGTTTTCTCTCCTTATCTATCACAACTTTGGCATTTATATCAACAAGTAAAAATCAAAAGAAGAAGCAGACACTGACATCTTCCATCATCCTAGCAATAAGTCCTGCAGAAGAGATTATATTTACTGTCATGCTCAAACTGCCCACCTAAGAGTATGTCCAGTTTATCCCAAGACCTGAAAAGTTGGCATATAGCACTGTTAACTGGCATACTGCCATACTGACAGATGGTCATGAGTTTGAGCAGCCAAGAGATGGAATATGATATCCAATGTGCATTTCAATTGATGCTTTCCCAGCCAGGAAGGTCACATCTGCAGCTTGTTCCCAGCCCTTACACCTATGGCAAAGGGGATATACCATAACCAGTTCAGTTCTGAAGTATACTCATTTAGAAAACTAATATCTGCTGTCCCTAGCATGAGACATGACTTTAGAGATTTAGAAATAGCAGTCTACAGAGAAGTACCATTGTCTTTGACTTTCTACCATTGGCTTGCATCAAACTGGCTGCAAGTATGTCAACTGAGAGGGTGAGGAAAGTGTCTGGAAGTATTAACAAGATGAAATTAAGTTTCAAATTCTTAAATTAATTAAATAATATATCAAAATTTTAAATTATTAATATTTTTTATAAATTTATAATTAAATTATCAATATATTAAATTATTAAATAAAGTATCACTGAAGGAATGATGCAGTGCAAAGTCCTTAATATGCCATCAAATTGCAGAGAATTGCTCAGAACCATCTGGGTTGTAAGGGACCTCTTATGACCATCTAATCCTACCCCCTGCTTAAACAGAGTCAGCTAGAGAAGGTAGCCAAGAACCATGTCCAGATAGCCTCTGACTACCTGCACAGATGGATTCTCCACAGGCTGTCTGGGCAAACTGTCCTAGTGTTTGGCCACTTTCATGATAAGAATCTTTTCTTGTGTTCAGATGGAATTGTGTCCATTGCTTCTTGTCCTGTCACTGAGCACTATTGAGAAGAGCCTGGTTCCCTCTTCATTGTCTCCCACCAGTTATTTTGCACACTGATAAGATCATCCTTGAGCCTTCTCTTCTCCAAGCTAAACAGTCCCAGCTCTCTCACCCTTTCCCCACAGAGGAGATATACCAGCATTTTCATCACCTTCACTGATTCTGTCCGGCACATCCATGTCTCTCTTGTATTGGGGAGCCTAGAACAGGACCCAGCATTCCAGGTGTGGCCCTGTCAGTGCTAAGTAGAAGGAAAGGATCACCTCCCTTGACCTGATGGCGACCTGCCTGCTAATGTAGCCAAGGATGCTGTTGCCATTCTTTGCTACAAGGGTGCACTGCTGGCCCATGAACCACTTGTCTACCACAAGCCCAAGGTTCTCTGCAGGGCTGCTTTCCAGCTGGGTAGGCCCAGTGCATTCTGCCCCAGATGCACGAATTTGCATTTCTCCTTGTTGACCTTCAAGGGGTTCCTCTCAGCCCAGTTCTCCAGCGTGCTCATGTCCCTCTGGATGGCAGCACAACCTTCTGCTGTATCAGCCACTCCTCCCAGTCTTCTATCATCTGCTAATTTGCTGTGGGTGCACTCTGTCCCACCCTCCAAATCATTGATGTCAAACAGCACTAGTCCCAGTATCAGTCCCTGTGGTGCACCACTATTGACTGGCCTCCTGGGCCTGACCATTCACCAAGGTTTCATATCCAACACTTACATGTTTCCGATGAAGGTTTTCAGAAGCAGGTTTCTACTTTATTCACAGATATTTAAATAGTTCCTTTTTTTCTGTTGGCATTGTATGCATCCCCAGAAGTTAAGCTTTACTACTGAGTCCAATCAATGAAGAAAAACGGGATAGTGCCAAGATTTATCCTTGAAGAAATAATTCATTTCGTTCTTAGTTGGTAGCTATGCTAATTCTGGTCTTTCTGATCATATACAATTGTGCCAAAATAGGTGGTAACTGGGTGTGATTTAACTTTTCAGCCACATACAAGAGACTAAACCAGAGCAACCAGTTTCATCATGGAGAATTTAGATTCAGCTACCAAACACAAGCAGAAAATTGTGAAATATGATTTGCTAAAACAATTTCAGTAGAAAAAGATTAATAATGTCCAAAATGAAAGTTCTGATGGCTCCCAATAATTAAGTCTCAACCAAAGTGTTATTGTAGTTCCCATTAACTTATCATCTTTCAAAATTAAGCTGAAGTAGATAATTTGTGTGAATTTTAAGAAAATAATATTTTCTTAACAAGATGAATCATGGTTTAATTATAAGGATGATATGCTCTCAGTTATGCTGCCATTCATATCATTAATTTTTAAGTGACCCACCAAAAGATAAAATTTAATGTTGCTATTCTATCCTTTGGCTGTAATAATTGCATTTCCTGAAGCTGAACTTAAGAATGCTCTCTGAAACAGCACTGTTTGGTTTTGGCTCTCTGCAGGTCTGGATGGCCAGTTTAATGCTCTGTGCTACTTTAAAAGGAATTCACATCAAAGTGGTAAGCTTCCTTCTGCTACAGACAATAGAGTTGCTAAAGGATAACAATGCCCCCTGGGAAGCAAATGAAAACGCATTCCTAAACTCTTGTAAGTCAGACAAAATTGTAACACTCTCTGTATTCAGAGGCAGAATAAGGTCAAGAGAAACTGTTGGAAATGGACTTGTCAGCTACCAAACACAAAGTGTAAGTGATTAGAAAAGGTCTTATTTCTATTTGTTGCAACTTCAAAATAAATAGCTCCACAGGGTTAAAAAATGCCAGCAACTTTCACATGGAAGAAGCAGCCCCTGTATATGGCTAGGGAGTGTGTTTCTTTTTCCTAAATTATACCCTGTAATCGATTTGTATACCAGAGATATAAACATATATATAAACATATTTGACAAATTGTGCACATAACAGTCAAAATAGTCCTCTGCATAGGTTTATAAAATGATAGCATATCATAGAACTATGATATTTATTGGATATAGTAAAAGTGACTTCTGATTTTTTCTTCTCTGCTATACTTTTTATTGAATGATCAGCTTTTAATATTAAGAGAAAAGCCCTACAGAAGACAAAGCTGCAAGAGGATTCATAGCTTCCAATAACCTTTTGTCCATCTCTAAGCTTTCAACCCTGTATTTCTTTTTCTTCTCAGATGAAATGAAATGCATCAAACCCAGTTCAGCTTCTGCCTTTTAAAATACCGAAGGTGAAAAACAGGGAAGCTGTGGATAATGTGGTAAGCAAAAAAAAACCTCTGTGTGAAGGGAAACTTTGTTCTGTGTCAGCCATTGTCAGGAAAGAAAAGCAGCTGTTCAAAAAGGGAAGTGAGAGACTACATTTTCTTTTAAATATAAGAGATAATGAGTTCTATAAAAGTCTATGTGTGATAAGTAGATCTCCAGTGAAAAAGTATTGTAACAGAGGTAAGGGATAGGTGTGACGGTGGTTGTGGTAATAGAACAAAGGCAGAAATATTGCATAAGGATACCCATATAAGGGTCAGTTGATTAGGCAGTACCAAAATTACATCCAAACAACATATGAGACAAAAAATCATGGATATTGCACTAAGCGGTTAGCAACATCTAAGTCAATGGCTAGTTTTTTCCTAAGATCAGCTTTTCCATGTTTAGCTGCTGCACTCACATTTATTTACTGTGTCAAGAAAGTTCCTTCACCAGAGAAGACTTCCCACATGAGTCAAGGCATTTGTTACAGCCTCCTCATCAGCCTGACCTTCAGTTCCTAGCGCTGGAGGCACACACAGGGAAATATTTACCATTCTTGAGACCTGCTGAAATTCACTGCTCACTCGGGATCCGGCTCTGTAGGCCACACATGACCTCTTTCACAGACTAGTCCTACCTTCTTCTGTAATATAGTGGGGTATTTTTCTTATTGTGGGCCAGACATATTCGCTGCTTTTAGATATCTCTGTGACCTCCACCCTTCTCTTCAATGGACATGGGATCAAATACCATCATCATAAGAGCCTTCCTAAAGGCACTTATCTAATCTCTCTTCATTATTCCAGCTAGGCTGTGTTCTGCTTTTTTGGCCGTGTGTGGATTTGCATAGACTTCCTATCACTTCTATTTGCAACTTTGTCTCCCCAAATTGCCTGATTATGCACAAAAAATCTAATCCCTTTTTTTTCCATGTACTTGCCTGCACTCTTCTATTTCCTTCCATAGTGAAGTGACTAATTTCATGTTCATACGGAACACCTGGCTTGGTACAACTAAAACAGGGTCGGTCTTAGTAACTAGAGCTAGAATTCTCCACAGGCAGATAAGAGAAGTATTTGAGCTCTTCCTTCACGCATAAACTTCCTCCCTCACAAATTTTTGTTAATAACTAATGCTCCTAGATAGCAGATTATCTCAGTACTGAAACTGGGTGTTATGACTGTCTATTTAGATTTGTCCAAATCTGACAACCAGCCATTAAACAAAACAAATGCTATTCCTTGCTTTTGCAGCTTTTCTGAGTGAAAGATGCACAACTACAATTCAGAACTTCTCAATTATTTGTTTATATCTCACAAGTTATTGCATGGGACCTTATTACATGTTTCTGAAAATGATATATGTCTATTCTGGTACATCTAATATACATATAATTCTATAATTATATGAATCTTCTGGTTAAGTTTCTTACTTTTCTCAAGTAGCAGGTAAATTTGAACATCTGCTAGAATTCATATTGATTTTACAATGATCTGACTTATATTGTCTTTCTAGGATGCATCAGTCAGTGTAAACAGACCTCAGAGATAGGTTGCTATCGGGCGTAAATAGGAACAGAATACCTTCGCACTTCTCCCATTCTATCCTCCTTCTTCAAAACTGGGTATGTAGCCACTTCTCTTTGAAAAGTCCTCTGGTTTCTTTTCAAACCTCTAAACAAACAAAATTAACATAGAGACAGTTTGCTTGTCCTCTCCTTTACTGTGCTTAGTACTTCAGTGGAAATCAGTGGGTTGATCTATTGTTTGAACATTCCTGATGCCTCTTGGAACTTGCAAATATTTGGTTCCTCAACAGTGAGCTTAACCAATGGTTGTTCACCTTTACTGAGCTCTTCATTAAAGCTCTCATCAAAATATCTCAAAATTTATCTATAACTGCATTCCGTGTAAATGTGTATTCTATTCACGTGATAATTCCTTTCTTGTCTTTATCAAGCATTGCTGTTAATATTCTTGCCTCCATACAGTGGCATTCTCATAGAATGACCTCACCTTATTTGTATTTCTATCCTGTTCCATCTGCTTTACCAAGCTAGGCAAGTACCATAACTTGCATTGTTTTATCAGTCTCTTGGCATTTGTTTTACCTTAATCGTATTTCTTAGCAGGAGCCTAACTCCCGTTATGAACACATGCTGTTCTTACCCTGCTGGCACAGAGTGTACATAATTAACCTTTTTACCCTACAGTTTTGCCCACAAGAATGGCTTCAAAACGCATTTCCAGTACCTTCCTTTGTATTTGCCCAGAACATAGAAATCACACCCCGAGTCTCTCTTTTGACCTTACCGCACACTGGTGCCAGCCACACTGGATTTAACCAGCAGTTAGTTTCAACCAGCAGCCTGATCACAGAGTAGGAGTTACGTGGGCCTCATGATGGAATCCAGGCAATACTGAGCGTGAGTTTTATCCCTTCTTCTATTTTCACAATTTAAGCAGAGAAGCAGCTGACATTTTTAGCCAATTGTGCCTTTCACAGATCTCCTGTTTAGCTACAGTGCACTCTAGAGTACTAATGGCAGGTAAAAAGCCCTTCATCTGCTCAGACGTAGACCTGTTAAGTAATACACTCTTCTGTTCTCCAGTATTTCCAGGTAATTAGATTCTGGAACTAAGAATACAGCATGGCTTTCCTTAAATAGAATATGATCTTCACTTGACATATTAAAGCAGCACAGCTCTGCTGACACACTTTATATCAGCTGAAGATCTGGCCCATTGATTCTTTATTGAGACATGAATATAATCAGTACCATTAATATCTTGCCAGAAGGCACTAATCCTACTTTTACAGCTTATTGTTTTTTGCAATTTTTTGAATAGTCTTTGCTGCTGCTTGAAAGAGAAGACTTGCATTACTGATTTCAATGAGGCTTAGAGGAATAAGAGCGCAAAAAACAGGCTTGCATGTGGAGGCACTTCTGCATTCACAATATATTTGTTGGTTCATCTAGACCATATTTGGAAGGGTTAGTGAATAATTTGGGGTAATTCTATGGTCCATTTTGTGCCATGCATAATATTTCCAGCATATAAAATTATTCTATATGAAAGAAGAAAGCATCACACTCTCCTCCACTCATCTGATTTAACAGGCAGAAGTAGGAAAACGGTGAAAAAATGCAAGTGAAACAATATATTTTTGGAAAAAAAATCCAAATAATAAAAAAGCTAACATCAACATTGTCCAAACACAAATATTGTCAGGCAACAGAAAGATGCTGCTGAATAAAAAATAATTGCTTTACAGACAGAGAGTTGTTTTCTCTGTTGTTCTGCACTCCTCTGTTCTTAATTTCCCCTTTTTTCCTTCCTGAATCTAATCTGCCTTTCCCTCTGTATGGGGTGTATAAGCCCCTTATTGCTTTTTCTTTCTAATTCCCTTTTCTTCTACTTTCCCTTTTCTTCCAACTGCAACTTGATTTATCTTTATTATAAGATTGGTTTTCAACTGTAAACACATTTTTAAATTATTACTTTGCATCAATAAAGAGTCATTTTCAGTCTTGAACAAATGTGGTTCCAGTTGTACTACATGGGTCTTGTGTGAAGCGGAAGGCGACGAAACATGACAGAGTCATTCACAGATTCAGCTGATCTCAGAAGAGGTGAAATAGCTGAATTTACTGAATTGGCATAAAAATGAGGTTTCTGAGTGCGCATATTTCTCTTCCCACATCCTACAGCACCCATACTTAGGAAACATGGGGGGGGACACATTTGTAATGCAGTGATACGTAATGTTCCCATGAACAAGGTCAAAAAGTTTCCAACAATTTGAGCTCTCTGTCTCCCAGATTTCACCTGCGATGTGCAGCCTACCAGTTGGGATCAGGAAATGTTTTTTCCCTGCTGAGGACTGGAGTAGGGTTTTCTGTCTTCTTCAGGGGGTGTTCAAGTTACACACGGTAACAACCAGCACAAGCCAGCTGTCTGTCACTGGGTAGCTTATTAAAGTAGCAGGGAAAGCAACAAGTTACCTATTCACTTTCTTAAGGAATGCTGTGAATTCCTGAGGAAGCCAGTGAGGACCTCTACTAGTTTTTAATAATTTACTGAGTTGGTGAAATTCAGCTGTAATAGCCTTTGAGGGCTGCAAAGGTACCATATGGGACACTTACAGTATTTCATGAATAGGTTTCTTCCCCACCACTGTGGTGCTGAGTGTGCCCAGCTCTGAAACTAGAGAACGCATAGATCACCTTTGGGTATAGCCAGGTTTTATTTCCAGCAGTGTCTTGGCAGCAGAACATTATACGAGTTCTGTCAAAACAGGTTTTCACAGAGATGCAGTGAGACTCAGCAGAAAGAAAGATGGTTGTATATCACCAGTTGAGGCCCTCTGGGAAAACTGCTACATAGACACCAGCCAAAACAAAAAATAATCTCTATGTAAAATATCCAACTGATCTGATAGACTACCTTAAAATGAGAAAGAAGTTCATGCTGCCACTTCATCTTTAATTTATATTCTTTTACCCGTCCAGGTCTTTTTCCTTAGAACAATTTGCAGAACAGATGGGGCATACAAATATGACCAGCAGTTTCCTAGGAGAAACAAACAAAAAGTCACCAACTGTCATGGGTTCAGCAGCAGCAGTCATTTCTTCTCCTTCGTGGTAGCTGGTGCAGCGCTGTGTTTTTGATTTTCGGCCTGGGAACAGCGCTGGTAACACCGGTGTTTTCAGTTACTGCTTGGTAATGTTTTGGTCTGGCCAAGGACTTTCTGAGGCTCATGCTATGCCAGGGAGGAGGGGAAGCTGGGAGGAAGCAGAGACAGGACACCTGACACAAACTGACCAAAGAGGTTATTCCATACTACAGCACGTCATGTCCAGGATGTGAAAATGGAGAGCAGAGACCTGGAAGGGTGTGGTGGTGTATTGGGGGGTTAGCTGCTGGGGGGTGCACTGGCTGGGTCGGGCTTGGTGAGCAGTTGTATTCTCTTTCCTTGTATTTCTCTTGTATTATTATTGGTGGTAGCAGTAGGGATTTGTGTTATACCTTAGTTACTAAACTGTTCTTATCTCAACCTGTGCGAGTTGAATTCTTTTGATTCTCCTCCCCATTCCCCCGGGACTGGGGAAAGAAAGAGAGGAAGTGAGTGAGAAAACTGCGTGTGTGTGTGTGGGGGGGGGGGGGGTTAGAGGCTTAAATCACTACACCAACCAAAACCCAACAAAGCCAAAACCCACGTGGCATTTTTTGTAAAAGTACGTACCAAATCTGATGTTATTTTCTTATTTTATTCCCTCCTTTGTCATAGCATAACCAGGTAAATTAAGATAGTATTTACAGACTTAAAAGGTATTTCAGTGAAGCATTGGGATTGCTAGCTTTTTCTCTTGAGGACTGTGTGGTAGGATCTTCAATATATTTTCAAAGTCATTATAAATGAAATGGAAGAGCTACCTATTGATTTATCTCTGACGTTTATGATGTAAAGTCGTGGAGAAGTTTTTTGAAATCATGTACACAAATATATATGATACAATAAATGGCACCTGCCTCACAGGGCTTCTAAGGGCTCTGCTAGGAACACTGTGCTCACTTGATTTAATGGAAATTTGTTACATTCAGTGAAGTACAGTGAAGTGGAGACACTGGGTTCTTTCTTAAATGGGGGAAAATATGAGCCCAGTTACCTTTACATTTTATGAGTTGCTTGCTCTTTCGTGTTTGGCAAGACAAATAGAATTACATACTGTGAGTGACTCAGAACAGAACTTCACTATCAATCACCCGCCTGACTCTGCACAAATTCTGTAGGGCATTCAGGACATTTTGCTGCCTATGAATATTTCAGACAAGATGAATCCCTAAAAGCTTCCTGATGGATTAATACTGTAAAGTAGGACTTTACCTTGTTTTATAGCTGTTTGCCAAAATACTCTTGCCACTACCACCCTGCAATAGAAGCATGTCTCTTTAAATGAACTACCCAGTATAATATTGCTGACTCCCTTTATCGCAAGTCATTTGAAAGTAATGATATTTAGTATATTAATATTGTATGAACTACAACAGAAAATGGAGAATTGCATTAGCTTCTAAGCCTTTAATATGGCATTAATGAAAGTGAACTACAATGGATGTTTTATTAAAGTCATATTAACAGCCAGAGTCCTTCAAAGTTGCAGGCTATGGGCCTGTGCCTGTTGTAAATCTCTGAAGGTTCCCCAACAAGAGCTGTGGGAGGAGACTCCTCCACACTGCACAGGCAGACCCTCCAATCCCAATAAAACTGTGTGATTGTTGACTGTCTTTTTATAATGACAATCGACTTTTCTTGAATCCATTCACTGCCAAAAACTCTGGGGATTATTCTACATGCAGGAATTACTCTGATAACACCAACATACATACTCATCACATCTAAAGTGTATATGACAGAGAATTGTTCTGCACAAAGACCTCCAGATAGTACTGCAAACCAGGCCTCTAAAATGTTTTAGAAAACCTCTATCAGTAGCAGTCATATAAGAGGAAATTACCTGATTTTGATTTTATACTGACATCTTATTAAGTGAGAACTAAAATGACAGCTTTATTCTAAATAAATATTGCTTCTGCTCCTCCACACAGCCTCAAAAGACTGTTTCAAAACTAGTAGAATAGGTTTGCTCTGATTTGTGATGCTCTGCTCGTACTGGGGAAATCAGAAGTACTGTTTGGTGCATGTTTTTTACGAAAGTATAATTTTGTTTGCATCTGATTCATTTAATCCATTATCTGCCCATCCAAGTATATAGAAGGTGTCCATCACTAAAGTGTCTATTTCTCTAATCCATCTACAACTACAGTTATCGTAGCCCAGGCATATGGAATCATGATACAGTCAATAGAGCATGTACCATGATGTCTACCCTTCAACCAACCTTGGATGCTATATGTTTACTAGTGAAATTTCCTCTTGCTTTCAGCTCATCTTCAGCCTTAAAGCGTGCTTCCACCTCCTGTTAAACAGCTGCTACATGCCAGGCAAGGACAGCTGCATTTCAATTCATGTGAAAAATTTCCTTTATCTCCCATGATTACTTCTCCAGGTTATTATAAACATTAATTAAATTTTGCAGGAGGCTTAGAGACATTTGGATGCCTGCAAAGTATTATTAATTACAACTTCATGCTAAAACAGGTATCTTCAGACTTACAGAAGCCCCCAAAAAAGTCATCTGTGCCTAAGCATTCTTGAACTTTGCAGGAGTTTTCACAAAAAGAAGTGAAATTTGAAGGTCAGGCGTACTTTCAGTAGAACATGAGCCTTTGCAGAAGAGAAAGAAAATACCCCAATTTTCTCATTTCAGACCATGTCAAATGACAGAATACTTTTCTTTATTAGTGCAAATATTAAACATGATCTGACTAGTATTACTGTGGTACATCTGTTGTAGTAATGGATATGAATTTGCCAAACTATTCTCTCATTTTGTTGTAGTAAGAATAAAAAGCCCAACCCGTTAGCAAGAACAGGGTAAATGATCTCACTTCATCATTTTCAAAGGGACTGATGGAATATGAAATGAGTTTCATGGAAGTAAAGCATCATGGTATTACAGAAATTGTTTGAAATTACATAGATAAATAGACTGTTAGAAAGTGCTGCAAACCAGTCCTTTTCATGTTTGTTTATATAAGCATATTTATGTACATCTCCATGTATATATATACACACATTTGTGTTTAGACTTCTATACAGAAATGATAGTATTGTTTATTATTTATACTTGTGATGGTGTATGTGTCCTTACCAGGCAAATACACATTCTGTGACAAATCAAGTTGTTATAAGCAATAGCTGTTGTTCTCACCAGCTGAGGATCTGGTACTGCATGCATGAACATATATACATCTACAGGCACATATGCCAACATATATCATAAGGAAACTTGGAGGGAGAGCAGTTCAAGATTTTCTTCTTCTGTTATAAAATATACGATAGTCTTTTTATGTCTTCTGCCTTCTTTGATGTGATTTCAAAGAGTAATATTTAGACTATCAATCATAAAAATTCGGAATAAATATAAGGCCCCAGTATTACTACACAAACCACATGAAGAATCTTTAAGATAACAATAAAACAGTTTGGGTTGGAAGGGACCTTAAAGATCATCTAGTTCCAACCCCCCTGCCATGGGCAGGGACACCTCCACTAAAGCAGGTTGCCCAAAGCCCCGTCCAACCTGTCTGTGTTTTGTCTCTGCCTTTCAATCACTGTAGTTACATTGAAACTGCTTGCAAATTATGTTACTATTTAGATGGTTTATTATTTGTTTATTTATTAAACAAATAAATATTTTATTTATTAAATGTGGTTATATTTATTTATTAAATGTGGTTAAAATCATGGTTTCTCCTGCAGTGGCTGGATTCCTCAGACAAATTTTGGCCATCTTCCTAACAGAGGTTCGAGAATTGGTCTCTTCATGATATGTTACACCACAGAGGCCACGAGCTGCTGGAGGTTGCACAGTGTTTCTGGACACACGCCCAAGCTTGTTATCCTTTTGGAAAAAATAATTTCAATTAGACTTGAAGTAATAAAAGACACTTGTCAAAGTTCTGGCTACCCGAACATATTCCTTACAAAACACCAGCTTTCTATTGGCATGTGATAAAAATGCTGAAATCAGAGCAAATGGGTCACAGGTTTAAAGCTCACAGACAAATGAAAAACAGAATTGTCGAGTTTTATGAAGTTTTCAATTTAAGAAAACTAAGAAATAACACTGAAAGTCCTGCTGTAAACAAAGGGGGGGGGGGGGATAGTTATCAAAATCACAATTTCACTTTTGTAAGGGAGATTTATCAGATAGATATAAACATTTTCTGCCTCTTTATGTAAAAGTCTTATTATGGCTTAACTTATTATACACTATTTTTACATAATACTTTGGCATTCTTCAGCTCACAACCTGCTCACACAGAGAAGGGGCATGAGGCTTACACAAGAAACTATGCTTCTTAGTCCATCCTAATTTGCATGAACTTAACTTCTCTCCCTCCATCAGCCCGCATTCCCCTTTACCCCTGTATTCGTACATGTTCTGGATCATAAATGCCTTTCACATCACTTGCTCCCAGCTCCCTCTCCCTTAGGGAACAGCCAGCTCTTGCTGTGCTCTGACAGGAAGGTATTGATAACTGTAAGACTGGGATGGCTGCCTAAACAAAAACCATGCTGAGTTATGAAAGCCATCAAAAAAGAATTATCTTCAAATTCTCTTATTGTCTAATCAAGCAAGAATATTTAAGCAATAGAAGTATTTTACGGTCAAATTTGTTATCTCTGTTCACCTAAGACTCCCATGGAATTCAGCAAAAACATGGAGATGGCTGAAAAAAAGGAAAGCAAGAAGTGTTATTAATAGAAAATTATAATCAAGACTTCAATGTTAAAATATAAATCTAAGCATTTACTAAACAGCTTCAGATGGACAGAAAACAATATTAACATTTTAGGCACGTAAGAACCACCAATATTCAATATGCAGACTATCATCTGCCAGGAGTAATTGTGAAATGATCCCGTTTCCCAAGAATTCTAACTATTTGTTGCAGCATATTTTATGCCACATAATGTATTTTATAATATTTTGAAATAAAATATATGAACACATATCCTAAGTTGTAGTGTTGGAGGTGTGATATTAGTGCTGCACTCACATGTGGTTTTGATAGCTGGGGATTTAGAACATCCCAAAGCTTAGCTAGGAAAAAAATAGCCATACTATAATAGAACTGCAGCAATGTAATCCATTCAGAACAAGAATAAATTCAGAATACATTTTTTTTACAGAATCCATCACATAAAATTAAACAGTGATTTTTAATACTGTTTTGTGGATTCAATGGATTTTAAAGAAACACTTGGTTTAGGCACTAAGCATCATAGTGTGCCTCATTTCTCATAGCCTCTGAGACTTATTCATATTGCAGTTATCACA
Organism: Myiopsitta monachus; assembly: GCA_017639245.1. NCBI lineage: Eukaryota > Metazoa > Chordata > Aves > Psittaciformes > Psittacidae > Myiopsitta > Myiopsitta monachus. The sequence continues at coordinate 7,865,674 of CM029919.1, forward strand.
AAGTCTCTATAATAACAAGATCATTTTGTTTACAAAACCATAATCTTGCAAAACATTTGCATCACTAATGTAATTAAGTACTTGTGCACATGCTAATGGGTTCTACCTAATCTTAGACTAGCAAGTTTTCAATTCTGTGTAAAGGGTAGAATTATAATTTTTTCCTTTTAGCAAATGATCAGGGTTTAATGACAGAAATTAACTGGGTAGCATTAGTATATTCCAAGAGACAAAGAAATCTGGGCTGTGGGAAATTATCCTTCCACAAACAAACAAAAATATCTTTCCATGTAAATTTTACATGACTAACGCTAAGCATGTGCTAAGCTCTCAAGAAATTAAATTGGCGTGCTATGTCGAAACATCATTTCATGCCTCAAACTCAGATAAAGAGAACAACTGCTGATCAAATAATCCTAATCCAAAATTTATTGATGTTTACAGGAGACACTGTACTTATTTGGCAATTCATTAACGTGTGACCAGCACTCTAGAAGCATAGGCTAAAATAGAACTCTATTTGAAATGCTCTTATTGAGATTAGGTGCTGTCTGTTAATGCAAATTACATTTGGGCATCTGTGCTACACCCTTAGGTGTAATACCTGCTCATTGTTACATTAAAAGCTCATGATTTCTAAATAGATCCTTCATTAATTACTGCCTAAGAAAACAATTGGCCTGAGCCAGGGAAAATTCAGTATAATTATCACTGCTCAGTCTCTTGTAGGACTTGATCCTCAATATGGCGATATAATACACTGCTAATGAGGCTTCATTAGAAAGCCCCCACTCGGACTAAATTATTTCTGATTCATGTATCACAAAATAAAATACAGCTTTGCTTGGTTTTCTGAGCAAGTCTTTCTCATGTTTTTACTTACAAAAGTCCTAAATCTGCTTACTTATTTCTTCACATTAGCTTTGCTTACTGATTTCTCGATGTTAGATTACACGTAATACTTAAAATAGTTTTAATTTGCCACAGAGTCATTAAGAAGAAATTGGTTACTTGGCCTGTATTTCTTAGAAGCAGGAGTTTCCAGATTAGGAACAGAAGTCATAAATAAAACATGATAAATGCATTTGCAAAGTAGCAGGAAGGAGAGGTCTCAACTCTTCCATTGTAGTCAAGCTATAATCCACGCAAGGAGTGAAGAAAAAGTATGCGAAGGACAGTAGGCTCACCACCTCTAGCATTTCTTATTCAATGACCTAATCAGAAATGCGTCCCAGCTAGACTCCTTCCCCAGTGCTTAGCCCACCTGCGCTGGAGACAATTCAGTTTATGTGTTTTATCTCCTGCAGATGCTCAGAATATTTAAGCAGCCAGAAGGTAACTCAGAAATTCTATCATCCTCTCATGAATTTAAGGTATTTTATTCATGTAATTACAGTTACAATAACCTAACAGATCTGGAGATTAAATATTGCAAAAAGCAATATTCGTAAGAATTTTTTAAGATTCTCCGCGTCCTGAATATTTCTCTTATAACATTTATCTTTCATTAGTCACTAGGAGTGAACACTTGGTGAACAATTTCTTCTCCCAGGGTGTTTGCTTGCTCTTGGTACAAAGCCTCAGATCCACATTCAAATGTCATTTGCAAACCAGTCTCTTAATTACTGAATACTTACAACCTGGACCTGTTTTCTGTCTTTCCTGTTTAAAATTGTACCTAATCCAGGTGCAAAAACACTAGCACATTGCCTGAATGATCAGCTGAACCTCAAGAAGGAATATCAACAATAAACATGACTAAACTGTGCTGTTTATTACTGATTATTTTTATTTCCAGAGACTGCTGAAGCAATAGGTCACAATGTCACTGCTCACAGAAGCACAGCACTTGTTAGAAAAGGGGATTACTCAGTTGCTTAATAAATGACTAACAGCAGAAGAAGTGATAAATCCTGCTTTCAAACACTTGGCTTTATAGCCTTAACATTGTTGTCTTAACATCTTTTTTTTTTCCTGTAAAGTTTGATAATGAAGATACTTACTGAATATTTAGAGCTTGTCATATCCACTTAGAGTGTACTTAAGTATACTTCAGGCCACAGTGAAGCTATATTCATCACAGTCTAGAAGTGGTAGTCAAGCACTAAAGATTCAGTAAAGGTAAAGCATTATACAACTGCAACTTTTATGAAGTCCATATGAAATAAAAATTCAATATTATGTATAAATTTATAAAAGATGGTTTAAAAAATGTATCTATACTTACGAGCTTTATATTAATACATAAAATAAATCAAAATTATTCACCACTGAAGTAGAAAAATATCCCTCAAACAAGACGTCAAAAATACACTATTATAACACCACAATGTGCATTATACTTTTGTAAAAACCATGGGTTGAAAATTCCCACATAGTGAAGCTAATAAAAACTATATCTGTGTTCATACAGTGAAGATCAATGCTTTTTTAGTTTCTCCTATGCATGCAGTCAACAAGCAGTGTCAAATTAAGTTATACTTCCAACCTTTTTTTTCCCCTATTGATTCCTTGAAGCCGAGTCTCACCCTTTCTTTGACTGCACTATTCACCATACAAGCAATTTTCCCACTTGAGTCTTCACAAAAGCTGTATCAGAAAAAAAGATCATGGAAATTTATAACATTTCCAAATGAGACTCCAGTGGCCGAGTTGATATTTGTTCTCTTCCCTCCTCCTGTTCCCTTTTACACTCTTTGTCACTAAAGACTTTGGCAACCTGGCCAATCCCCCCGTCACTGGTTTTCTGTGACCACCCTTGGAAAAGCTTTCATCCTCCTGCACAGAGGAAAAAGCCTTTAACTACAACAGGAAGAGCAAACCAGCTAGTTCGTCTGGATCTTGGGCAAGGAGAGAACAACATGCAAAACAAAACATGTACGTGCACTGAGTATGGCCAGTGTGGTCTGACCCCTACACTGATCCTGGCTGATGTGCTTGAATCAGGCATTAAACACCACAGCGGGTGGAAAAAAATTGCAAATCCTGTAAATTAATGTAGTTTTCCTGTTTGGTTGTTTGTTTTTTGAGAGCAGAGGTGTGTCAAAGTTCCTTAGATTACTTGCTTTATACCTCTGCTGTTATGCATGATTTCCATTATTTGTCGCACCTTGCAGCCCATGTCAACCCTTTCAGGACTGTCTCCTTTTAGAGAAAAGAAAAAGCAATACAAATTGTAAGAACCCTGGTTATTCAGACGTGCATGCAGAAACTGATTTATTTTTAATAGAACTGCAGTAGTTTAGGTTTAAATCACATTAACGTAAAAGCATGTTTCCTAGTCCATTAAAGCTTAAATTGTGCAGATTAATATACTACTTCCACTGCTACTCTATTTTGGAAAGCAACCAAATTGAAAATTCAGTTCAGTCTGAAACAAACATTTTTATTATTATCTTTGATATAACTGGTCTTGTTACTAACAGTATATATTGCCAGTGTAATTTGAGGCAATTGAAACAAATGAGGGTATAGTTATGCCAGATAAAATACAAGACCGTTTCATTTCCTCTGCAAAATGTCAAAGTTTATGATTCAGGTGTCTCGAATAGAATAAAGTTGAGATAACCACAACCCACACACCAGTTTCATTTGTGGATTGAAGACACTCCTTGATCTGTGCCAACAGATTACAGTTCCATGTTTTTAAAGAGCTCATCATTTATATAACAAGACAAGAGTTGAAATGAAAATGTGTAGAGGAAAACAGCCTTCATAAAGTGAAAGAAGCCCAAGATAGCTTTAAGGTGACATAACATCTATCAGTGAAATGAAACAGCTGTCTCAAGCAAGACAGATAAAAGTAAATGACTTCGAAGAAGAGGAAAGTCAGGACCAACCCTGGATTCCTCTGTCTTAAGAGGTGACAGTAATGAAGATAGAGACTTGAATACTAAATGTAAGACTTTAAAAACTGCTCCACATCTGGCAACTGCTGGACAAAAGCAGTTGTCTAGTTAGAGTAGATGGTGTATTGATGGTATTCAGTATGGCAATTTTTGTCATTCTTTGTGTTCCTGATGTGCATGTGATAAATCAGACATTTTAGAGATAATTTGGAAATTTCTGAAAGCATCATTCAATGGCATTTCAAAAATTCCTGAAAGTATCTTTTTCACAAAAACCCTCTGTTAAAATTACAACAATAATAGGAACAAAAAGCAAATCATTATTTGTCTTAAATGCAAAAAATCATTATGAAAAGTTAAAAATTACTGTTGAAAGTTGAAATGTTGAAGTACTTCAGAGCTGAAAGCACTGGCAATCCAACTAAATGAGAATTAGTGCCCGTTTCCTTAAAGTTTCCCTTGAAATCAAGCAAGTGAATAAGAATTAATGTAGTCTAGCCTGGAAAGAAATATAATTTTTAACGCCCTGCAGCAGATCAAGCAAAATAATCCTATTTCAAACATTATGTCATTAGTGTTGATCAGGATAATTAGTCTTGATTGGACAAAAAATAGCCTAACACCAAAGTAAATTATCTGTTCAGACGGAATAATGGAGAGATCTGTAAAATTGTTGTCAGTGTTGAGTATTATTTTTATGTAAATTGAAAATTGTGCACTTTTAACTATGCTTTGTGTTCCTTATTATCTGAAGTCTTACTTCCTTACACTTGCACATGAACTTAAATCTCTCACGTAGTTCTGAACACCTACCAGGGAACAGGTCCATCATAGCATGTATAAACAGAAGTTAAGGTGCTGGAACTCTTCATAAAGCTAAGAAAGATACAATTAGAACTGCTGATTGACACCCAGGAGGTGTTTGATTGACTGTGAGGTAACCGCGCAAGTATTTTTCCAGTCAGCAGCCCATCAGATCTCTGGAGACAGTAGTTAAAGGTGAAAGACATAGTTTATTATTTTCTTGTATTTGTGCTGGAGGTTGGTTTTGCAAATTAAATTGTCCCACAAGCTACTCATAAACACAAATGTGATTTGCAATACTCAAACAGCGTGATATAGTCATATAAAGGAAATTTACTAAAATAACACCAAAGTAGTATTTCCGTTACAGGCTAATATAAAAATAATTATAAGCTGCAATAATAGCATAGCCCATTTTGCTAAATACTGAAAAAAAAGCAGTCTTGCATATGAAGAAATTATTATTTAAGACAAGGCAACAGATACTGCAGTAAAAAACTACATTTACAAACCAAACAGGGCCAGATCTTATGGACTAGCGCATATTAGCGCTGTCTTACTGCCAGTGGGGTCCAAGAGACAGCTATGGTTCAGCACCCTCCAGTGCCATGTCTAGACATAGTATTAAATTTAACTCAGGCCAGGGAACACCATGTAGTGTACATGCAGCCGTCCTCTTCTGAAATGCTAGCTTAGCTGTACGGATGTGACCCATAATCTGACAGCTGGACTGAAGTCGGACAGGCTTTCCTGGTCTGTTTAATTCGTAGGCATGTTTTGCCATCTATCATGAACGTGTTACTGAAAAATTCAACGGTTAGTGATACTGTGGCCTCCAAATCAAATTCTCCCATAAGCATTACTGTAAGAGAGGGGGTGCATGCTGTGTCTTCAGAAATATTCACCACTGAAGAATATCAGGCTTGGAGGATAGAGAACAAGAACATCAGAATAGTCAAATAGGGAAGATGCTGTCTCTTTAGAGGCTGACTGAGGTGTGGGTCGCTGCTCTGAAAGATCCCTGCTGCTTTATCTGTGAGACTGGCACTGGACAATTATTCTTTTCTCCAGCCTCCACCCTTGTTACTTGGACCTTCACACATTTAAGGAAGATGTGGATGATGGTGATTTTTAAAATGCAAGTGTTCAAAAAGAGGCAGCAAGAGAAGTCATTTTAAAACCTTTAAAAGGTTTACTTTGGGCAGGATGTTTCATAGGCCAAGCAGTTTCTTTGCTCCACATAGCCAGCCTCCAAAAATCCCATTGACAGTCCTGCTGATGACTGACGTTTCTCCAGCTTTACCATCTTCTGGGAGGTATACCATCCTCATTAGATAAAAGACTATATATTTGCCATCATTCTGCTTGCTAATGGCTTTCATATTCTGAAGGACAATTCATTGTTTTAATGCATGATGTACTGTAATTCATCATGCAGCGAGAACAATGCTATTTGTCCTGTGTGCATCAGCCATCACTCTTCAGCTACCATTGTATCTGAATCAATCTGAGCTAGTTTATATTAATCATGAGTTGTTTGCATAGAAAAAAGCAAGTTGCAAATTGTACACATAGGTACCATACAGGAGAGAAATAGAGTATTCAAGCAGATAAAAAGGGGAAACGAGAAGGATGTTTTCTTGAGTTAATAAGCCAAATAAATAGATTGAATGTACAGCATATAATCAAACATTACAGAAAAAAAATATTCAGAAAGCCTAGTGTGAAAACAAGGACAACATCATTTGAAAGGAATTGAAGAACTTTCAAACTACCAGGAGACTTCAAAATTCCCTTTTGATTTATAGCCTTGAAGAACTGCAATATGAATACTATAAGATGTTACATGTACTCTTTTAGTGGTATGGTCTCTAAGGCATAGCTTTAGTTCAATGCATTTTCAATGCATTTGCACTGAGATGTATCAAGCTTCTCTCTTTAGCATGCAAGCGGGACACTTACTCACTTTCATTTCCATTATTAAGAGTTCCTTACATTATACATCAGCTGCTGGAATGACTGCTGCTTATAAAAAAAGATTAGCTTTGACTCTTTGGTTTACAATTAGACCTCAGTATTAATGCTTCTTGCATTTTTTCTTGTTTGTTTCAAAATGCAGATGCCTACTTTGGAATAAATAATTTTACATCCAAAATAATAGCATTGAAATTAAGTGTGCCGTCAGAAGCAAACTATATCCTTAAATAATTATCTGACTTGTGGCTATTATAGCTTTCCGTAGACATAATACATCATAACCCAGTGCATTTTAAAGATGACAATACAAAATAACCCTACATAATATTTCATATGAATATTTCCCAAAGCACAGTACAAATCTAGGACGTAAAACATGGTATATCATTTAGAATTAATTGCATCAAGAATTCTTATTTTTCTCTTTAGCTTTTAATACTTATTACCATGTCAACTTGGATGCAAGCCACAGCTGACTTCCAGATTTCTACTGATAAGAAATTTTCTTTTCTAGTCTTAAACATTATAATGGAATAGCTTATAGAAAGCAATTTCAGACAAAAATAAGAGCAACCCAAAGGTGCAGTCCAGCTACAACCACAGTTTTTACATTGCCAATCCCATTTTTAGGATTCAGCATCTTTGTCAGTGACATGGACAGTGGGATTGAGTGTGCCCTCAGCAAGTTTGCCAATGACACCAAGCTGTGTGGTTTGGTTGATATGCTGGAGGGAAGGAGTGCCATCCAGAGGGACCTTGACACGCTTGTGAGGTGGGCTGATGCCAACCTGATGAAGTTTAACCATGCCAAGTGCTACACCTGGGTCTGAGTAATCCCAGGCACAGCTACAGGTTGGGCAGAGAAGAGATTCAGAGCAGCCCTGCAGAAGAGGACTTGGGGGTGTTGGTCAATGAAAAAATGAACATGAGCCAGCAGTGTGCGCTTGCAGCACAGAAACCACACATACCCTGGGCTGCATCAAAAGGAGCATGACCAGTAGGTCGAGGGAGGTGATCCTGCCCCTCTACTCTGCTCTCATGAGACCTCACTTGCAGTACTGTGTGCAGTTCTGGTGTCCTCAACATAAAAAGGACATGGAATTGTTGGAACAAGTCCAGAGGAGGGCCACGAGAACTATTAGGGGACTGGAGCACCTCCCATATGAAGATAGGCTGAGAAAGTTGGGGCTGTTGAGCCTGGAGAAGAGAAGGCTGCGTGGAGACCTCCTAGCAGCCTTTCAGTACCTGAAGGGGGTATACAATAATGCTGGAGAGGGACTCTTCATGAGGGACTGTAGTGATAGGACAAGGGGTAACTGGTCCAAACTTAAGTAGAGGAAGTTTAGGTTAGATATATGGAAGAAGTTCTTTACTGTGAGTGTGATTAGGCACTGGAATAGGTTGCTCAGGGAAGTTGTGAAGGCTCCGTCACTGGCGGTGCACTAGGCCAGGTTGGACAGAGCCTTGGGCAACATGGCCTAATGGAGCATCCCTGCCCATGGTCCTTTCAAACCCAAGCTATTCTATGATTCTATGATTTGAATGGTCAGATCCCCCAGAGCATTCATAGCATCCCTTCAAAGTTTAAGGTCCCTTAGGAAACCAACAGCAGATAAAAGCAATTTTGATATCAAGGCAATATTTATCAGTAAGATAGCTTAATTTATAGCAGAATATTAGCATTAAAATAATTGCAGCAAACAAAAAATAAAATACACTATTTTGAATGAAGTCCTTGGCAGACATTTTGATAACCAGACCCATTAATGGTGCCACTTTAAGTGCCATGAAAATACTTCAGTTCTCTTCATTCTTATTCACCAAATGCTCACAGGATACGGCTCCTTCAAAGATAAGTCATATATTTCTACTGGCTAATGCCCAAATATATGATGCAACAAAGAACAATCAGAACCTATTGACACTGAAAAATTCCTAGTACTGCAAGGCTTGTATGTTTTTGTAAACTATCCCATGAGTTTTGCCATGAGGTTTTCTTGTTTTGTTTTCAGGTTTTTTTTAACACAAAGGAAACAAAAGGCTGTCCCATTACTGTGTTGTGAGAAGCTGAAGAAATGACACTGGCAATTGCCCTCACTCCAGCAGTGTGGTTATGTTGGACTTCTATCTTAGGCTGAAAGTTTCAGGAAAGTAGTAATAAAGGTATTTAAGCCGCAGCAATAATCTCACCTACAGGTTCCTAGGCATGACTTACAGTGCCTATCGGACTGCTAAGAGCACTGGGTTTTTTTCAGAATACTAAAAAAACCCTAAAAGTTTTCATAAAGGTCCAAGTAAAAAAGGCTTGGCCAGAGAGGTCTCGGTATGGATAGGAATTATTGAATGGATAGGCAAATCATTAGATTATTACAAGATATACAAATGGCTTTAAAGGATTCATCCATGCGAAACGGAACTGGAAAAATATTACTGAAGACATTCTTTCTGAGCTGGATATCTGTTCTGCAATGTGATTTATGAAAGAGGAATTCCATCATCCTTTTTATTGTTCTGTTAGCTAAAAAGAAGACTTTGAAACAGTAGTTTTCTTCTAAAATTAAGATTTATTGACGAGATAATCAGGAAGATTAGTCCTGTCAATGTCTGCTGGATGTATGGACTGAACAACCCCTTTTTCATTTTGCCAAACAATTCTTCAAGCTCATAACAAGGTTTCTAAAAAATACCCTTTCCGTGAAGCTTATTTCAGTGTTTAAAGACAGTAGCAAGGAAAGCACTGATTTCCAAGAAATCATAAGTAATCCAAGACTTCTAACCATTCTTATGTTGCTTCCAGGTCTCTAAGGTGAAAAATTTGTGCCTTATTCAGTTTTATTTCTATTTATTCCTTTATTCAACAGATTTATATAAATATATATATAAGAAGCCTTGATAAAAGCACATTATATTTCTCAAGGAGAAGAAAATTCTTACTGGTATTCTTACTATCTGATTCATTGTATTAATTAATAAGTCTAATCACATAGTAGCAGCCCTGAAACATGACAGGAAAGTAAATTGTTCCATGTTATAAGTAGTAGGGTATTTACATATTTGTCTGATTTTTCTGCTGATCTACATATTAGTAAACATATTAGTGCTTTACATGAATTTCTTACTTTACAACTCACGTATTTTTTCTGCCTGAATATCAGATAAAAGCTTAAAGGAAGGTTTGGTGTTTAAAAGGAAACCTCTTTTCTCACTTAGCAACAATTTATCATCCAAGCCTAGGGCTTCCTGAAAGCAGCTGCAAAGAAAAGAGCGGATGTTCTGTGTTTTCACTTGCTTTCTGGCTGTCATTTATTTTATTAGCAACACTACAGGGGACCAATTGTAACAAGAATAAACAAGATATCTATTTGGGTTTTTCATTATTTGACTGCTGCAGCTCCTTTTCCTCCGTTAGAGCTTTTCAGCTGAAAGCACCCCATGGTTTTGCTTATAAACAGGATTTTTGGAGGCATACTTAGAGTAATGGTTTTCACTGGTGCAGAATAAACTCAATCATAATGTTAAAATAAAGTCTCTGGGTTTGTTTATGCACAACTGCAAGCTTCAGTGTGAATTTCAGTCTGGCTGCACCTTACACTACCTTTAACAGAGTATTTGCAGAGCTGCCCTGTGTCAAAGACTTTGCTAGGAAAAACAGCTTTAGCCAGTGGTCACCTGTACAGCCTTCAAGAGATGTACTTGAATTAAATAATAGCTGTGCCCATGTGTCTAGGTCAATGTTGTCAAATTTACAACATCTGCCAAAGGCAAGGCCAAGTCTTGCCTTTGTCTGCTCGTGTGACTTATGACTTATCCTTATGGCTAACAGTATTTGCCCTACTATAATAACCTTGGAGAAGAAAACACCCTACAGACAGAAAATTTTGACTGTGCTGCAGCCATGTCACTGATTCCCTGACACATTTAAGGCTTAAGCCTGTTGATTTTGTTGAGTAAGCATGGAGAATAGTTGTGGGGTTAAAAAAACCCAAAACATAAAGATGTTGCACTCAGCCTGCCAAAGAAAGGAGTTCATACCACATCATGTCACAGGCTAGTGGTCAGGCATGAAAGTTCAGTGAAAGGACCATGAAAATGAATTGAAGATATCTGTGCCTTTGATACCCAAAGCACAGGCAGGGTGCAACCTGTGGTTGGGTTGACACTAGCTGGACACCAGGTGCCCACCAAATCTGGTCTATCCCTTCCCTCCTCAGCTGGACAAAGGAGAGAAAATAGGACAAATCTCGTGGATTGAGTGTCCCATCCCACTTGGTAGGTCCAAGGGGAGCTGATCTTTTACCATACTCTGTATGGTTTGCAGGAGAAACCACAGGCCCTCCAGAGCTTGGAAAATGAAACAACAGTTAATTTTATTGTAAACATCCCTAAAACTGTGGCAGGTGGAACAAAAGTCTTGGCAGATTCTCATTCTTACAAAAGACAAGAAGTAGAAGGAGAAAAGGAGAAAAGAAAAAATGAAGGAAAGAAAACAGAGAAACATAGATCCAGCAACTTTTTCTCTGTCAGAGAGTAGAAATCACTTTAGTAGTAGTCCTTTCAGTTGCAGCTCTTGTGGTCCGTGACTCCACTAGTGCCCAGTGCAGAAGACACACCACACGTCTGAAGGACGGTTTTGCCTTTTTTATAAAGTCAGGTTATCTGGGAACCCTCCGAAGGAGAGACTCATCCGTGGGGCATCCGATGAGCCCCAGACCCATCTCACGTTGTGCCCTGGCAGGCACCAAGGTGTGTGTGCCACTATGTCCGAGCAGTTTGCTGCCGGGGCAGTTAATGTTCACGGACTCAAGGCAGAGGCCCAGGGAAGCCTCCGCCACCCTGGTGTAGCAGGATCCTTGCTCAGCCCCACTCCCCACCGCCACCCCCTCCACACCCGCTGGCCGTTCGCCCCAGCGATAATGAGCTGTCAGTGCCTTCTTCATTGTTTGGAGGCAAACACACAACGGCCATCTTGACCATCAGAGGTGAGGTGAGGGCAGGAAGAGATAGTTCTGCAATCGCCATCGCCAAGTCTCACCTTGGGGAAATTATTTTCATTTATTACCAATCAATTCAGAGTAGGGTAATGAGAAATAAGCCCAAACCTTAAAAATACCTTCCTTCCACTCCTCCCTTTTTCAGGCTCAACTTTAGCCCCAAATTCTCTACCTCCTCCACCCCAATGGGGCAGGGGCTGTAGCATCAGGACAAGAGGTAGTGCATTCAAACTTAAACAGAGGAGATTTAGGCTAGATATAAAGAAGAAATTCTTTACTATCAGGATGGTGAGGGACTGGAACAGGGTGCCTAAAGAAGTTGTGGCTGCCTCATCCCTGGCCAGGTTGGACAGGGCCCTGAGCAAGTTTGTCTAGTGGAAGGTGTCCCTGCTCATGATTATAGAGAGAGACAATAAATCTACTGGGTAAGAACCCTTCCTCTGTCTGAAAAAGGATGAACAGTTGTAGCTGTGTGTTTTGGATAAAAGTATGGCAAGGATAAAAGTAAGGATAGTGTTGTGGATGTGGCCTGCACATCACAGTTTTTGACTTCAGCTTGATGGCTGCTGATACTGTGATGGTGGGTATGTCAGTCTGGAGATCTCATGCACACAGTGTTACTAGTGTATATTGCCAGGTTCTGTGCTGAAATTTGCATATGGAAAGATGATGGCTTAAGGTGCTTCAGCGTATTTAACAGCTATCGAACTGATTCTGAGAAAACTCCAGGAACTTGCCAACAAAATTTAAAGTTGACAAGCAGGTATTCTTTGTTGTGGCCCCAGGAGACGTGCGGGATCTTTCCTCCAGGCGTGTCCCTCCCAGGCATCAACCAGGCTGTGATTATACTGTCGTTGAACATACATATTCATTAGATTACATGCATCACATCATACTTTTAGGGAATGCCTCCTGTATGCACACAAAAATGTGGTAGTGGGCTTTCAGACCCCTTTGTTTTAGGATCGTTGTCATATCAGTAACAACCAGGTGGTTCTGGCAAAGCTTATCTCAGTAATTTCCTTTTCTCTATAGTTGCTAACAAAGCCTAAAAACCTTCTTGAGGTTACTTATTTACAACCCTATTCTTCGGCCAACCCCATTCTTCAAACCACCCTATTCTTCAGTCAACACCATTCTTCAGAACTTTGCACTTGCTTGAAACTTTCTACTTCTTCCCAACTTACTGCAGTCTAATAAACAATACTGTTTCTTCACACAACCTTCAGCACAAACAACTGCTTATTATTCATTTTGGTTAAGTAGTCTTCACATTTATATTGCACAGGCAGTATCTCTATGCCTGACAAAAAAGCATAAAACAGTACAATGATTCTGTTTCACATGATCATTAATGCAATTTTATTTCCCCAGAAAATGAAATGCAAAGAAATTTATGAACTGTGTGGCAGGTTCAGAAAAATAAAAATAAGATCTTCACCTGGTGAATTAATCAGATCTCTGATGATTAACTGTAGGTAAGATTCTGACTTACGGTGCTGGAGCAGAAGATAAGAAGTACGCCACCTGAATTTCAGTTTGGCTTGACCTCCTAAGTTTACAAGTGTCCTCAGAGAGTTAAAAACAATCTGACTGTGGTATCATGACACGTTTGTGAAGCCCTACCTTTCATGAATGACTAAAACTAGTGGAGAAACACAAGCTTCCTATTAATGAGATTGATACTAATGTTTTTCAAGAAGGTAAGCTGTCAGTCCACATAAACAAGCAGAAATTTTTGCTAAATAAGTCTTCCCTAGATATTAACAATCTCACCAGCTGTTACTCTTTCTTGAACAAGGGAGTCACAAGTTCCCCTCTCAGCCATATTTTTATCACACACATTTATGTTGTTTCTCTTAGTCTAAGTTTGTAACTTCATAAAAGACTCCAATGATTACAAATATTTATGACTAATAATTTCTTATAAGACATGTCTATGAAAATCTATGCAAACTGTACTGTTGACCACAATGAATCCACTATGCGACCTTACAGTAGTAAATAGAAAGGCTCATTAATGAGCTCATTCGTCACTCTCAAAAAGGCCCTGAAGTTAATCATGTGGAACTGTTTTTCTTCATCTGGGTCTGAGTATGCTGTACCCTGCATGAGTCCATCTTCTCACCATTTTCCTTCAGTACAAAGACGAACCCTAGATGCAACTTGCAGAAACCTTTCCAAGTGCCTTACTTGGAAAGAGGAGAAGCTAGATTAAAATGACTATGAGAATTTTAGCAGAACATCGAAATACAGTACAAAAACTAAGTGCTATACCCTGGGAATATCACAATGATTTTAGTTTAAATCCATTAGATCTACTTCAAAACCTGTATCCACACCACCGATAGCTTACATGTTATGTGGCCACCTGGGAGATGATATTTGTCCAATGAATAGAGACCACCTATACTTCTGTCACACAGAAAGTTCTTGCTGGAATGAGCAGGTATTCTGATATTTGATTTATAGGCCCATGTAAAGCAGCACTGGTACGACCTTCACGTAAGTGACATTAATTGTAGTGCATCTGCTCAAGAGCTACTGTTGGACTTCCTGTTTATTCTTGCTTCAATTTATGCATTTGTCTGGACTCTTTAACATCCTCAAGTTTTTCAGCCTATTTCTATAGGAGTTCCATATGTAGTCCTCACCCACAGTGCAAAAGTTTATGCAGATAATAATGGCCATCTTTGGGCAGGTTTTCTCAACACTGTTTCACAGAGAAGAGGAAGGATCAATTGTACTCAGGCTATGGGAATCAAAGACAACAAAGTCTGCAATGTGCTGGTGGAAAACTAGTAAAAAAAGAAAACTATAATCTAAAGAACTAAAGGCAGTGAATAGTAATTAATCTGGATTAATTAGTCCATTCATATCATAACCCTATCAAGTTCTTTGACTTGATTTTGCCAAGCTTCCTGAGCCTAACCTATTTTTCTCTTGTTTTATTCTGTGTACTGAGTTAGCAGTTCTCTCTCTGGAAGCTTAATGGTACTACTGATAAAATCATCCTTGGTTTATTTTGATTAATATAGTGTCTAGCAAGAAAGCTTCATATGATCCATATAATAAATAAAAAAATGTTACAGATATAAATTACAATGTCTTCTAATATTTTTCTGTATTTCATGAAAGAAGGAGGTTAAGAGGATTAAAAGCTCTGTGCTGCCATGAGAACAAGATTTTGCAGTTCATCCTGCAAGACTCCACAATGGGTATTTTTTACATTGTACTGAAGGAGGAGACCTTTACGCAAAAAAATAATAAAGAAATTCCTGAAAAAGAACAAAAATCTCTATTTGTAGTTTGGGCACAGGCTAAACATGGATATTTTGGTAAAGGAATTAAAATAATTAAAGGAATAAATATCTACTTTGACATGAAATAGAGCACTTGGCATTAATCAGACATCAAAAACCAATAAAGAGCATTTTGTTTATGTAGGAACTACTTTTCACTGATATAACTCTTCTAAATTTATTGGCCTGTTGTCTCATACGTGGCAGCAATTAGAACCAGGGGTCTCCAGGAAAAGAGGTAATAGTTTATAAGCAGTATAATGCTACACCTAATCCGGAAAGCTGAAAGAATGACATATAAACAGTTCCAGGTAAAGGTTCATTGAGGCGAAGAGCTCTGTGAAACATTAAGTTATCCTCCAGTAAAGCCAATTTCACACAGCAATAGGCTTTTAATACTATTCCCACCTTACAATCCAAATCTAGTAGACTCTCCCAACTGCTGTGAAATATTTTGATGAGTTTACAGTGCTTAAAAAGTATCACCATGATTGAATAAACTGTGCCAAAATAAATGAAATCTACTTGGTAGTTGATTGTGCTTTCTTTTCTAATCAGCTTTTGAAAGGAAATTAAGGTTTCTGATGCAAAACAAATTAAGACTTTGTTTCTGTATCTGCCCATCTGTCCTTCCCTACCGACGCGTAAATCTTTTGGTCCACTTTTACAAGATGGAAGGCACTGGCTTAAGTTTCTACAGTGATTAGGTTACTACAAGCTTCATGAAAATTGGCAGCTGGAAGGAGAAGACCCAAATATGCATTTTTAATGTGAAGAGAGACAGAAATTCAGAAATTGACTGTGGTTGGAGTCAGCCAAATGGCCATGCAAGCACACATGTAGCACCCTGGCTAGCCACAGCATGTGTTTCTGGTGGATGTCAGGAGATGATGGAAAACTTCGGCTTACTTTTCTTGGAAGAATTAGGGGACAACATTCAAATCTGTAGGCAATAAGGAGTTAATAATTCTACCATTCACAAAATAACTTGGTTTTAATTTGTTTATTCATGAACTTGATAGTTCAAAAATGTTAGGGAGTTCTTTTATTTAAATGTGAATATTTATTACTAATGTATAGCAAACAAACAAATTGCTCCTGGAATAAGTGGACTTTAATGGGGTACTGTCAGAGTCACACAAAAAATCATTTCTAACTGTGAGCAGTGAATTGTATTAGAGAAAGAAAGATATTATTTCCACAGAAACTAATTCTCCTTCTCCTTGCCTCACTGCAGAGCTCCCGACTGTAACGTTTCCCACATCTCTTTCTCCCTAGTTCCTTGCGAAAATCTTAATAAAGAGAGAGTCTGGCTGAACCTATTGTTTGATATGCAAATCTTTTGAGACAAACACTACATTTGAGAGAAAAAGAGAAAGCTTTTGTGTACCAGGTTTGGTTATTATTAGTTTTACTACTATTATTGCTGTTATAGCTGTTTCCTGCTATTTAAGAGCTAACTAAATAGTAAGGTAATTTCTAAGGAGACAGAATAGCTGGAGAAGGACTGAAAAATATTCAGCATTATGTGTTGTTTGGTTTTATTTTTTTTTTTTTTTTTCAAATTATCACACTATTTCTTATTTGGATTTAAATGTCAATACATATGGAATATCTCTACTTATATGGAACCCTGGAATTCTCCTATATGTTGTAACTCTGACACTACTCCCTTTCTTCTTTTCAATTTGCTGTGAAGCTACCACTGTCTCCCTAATGTGTTCCAGTACAATCATCCTTATTACCAAAAACTGAGGGCTTCTGACATAACTACTAAACTTTCAAGGAATTGCTTGGGATTTAAAAACACTGTTCTCATTGACTTTAACAAGATTAGTGAGAGTCTACTGCAACAAAGCTTTGAAAATTTAGGTGGAACAGTTAAACATTGATGACTATAATGGTTAGACTCAAATAAATTAAAACAACTGCACTAATAATACCATAGTGCCTCCCCAGAATTTTATCATGAGAGTTTCTCATAAAATAAAGAATAATTCTTTAAGGAATATTATTTTGCCCTTCCTTTAAATACTCCTTTTTGATGTCTCCTGTTAGCCATGACAAATAGTTCCCACAGTAGTACTGTTTACCATATTGGTGTTCTAGAACTGGGCAAGCTCTTTTTTGCTTTCTGTTGTTTATAGATAATTGCAAGTATTTTAGAGCTCTTATAAGCTATTGCTTAAGTATTTGCCATTTTGGCATTATGGTCAGTTGCAGAAAATATGCTCACACACACACACACATCTTGAACTTTGAGGAGACAGATAAAAAAACAAACAAAAACTTAATGTTGGTGAACTAGTTCTGAAAATACAATATTTACAGCTACAATGCATTTAAGTGATGGGAAGATGATTGGCAGAGAAAGTACTGATTTTCAGTATGGTTTGAAAAAAGAAAATAATAACAAAAAGAAAAAAACGAGGGCAAAAAGCCACTGTACAAAAGTTAATAAATAAACGGCAGCTTTTACTGTGGTAGCTGTGGGAAGAAAGGACCGTAGCCAGTAAGAAATCTGGAATCAGAGGGTTTGTATGCAGGGGAATGGGAATCCTGCAGTGAGACCTGACTGCATCACAGAAGGGAGTAATGCGGACCCCAGCATGCAGAGCTAGTGAGGGAAGGATAACAGCAGAGCAAGTGTCCATTTTCTTTTCTGCTCGTCTCTGCCTTCTCTGTTCCTAACATCTCTTTCTGATCACCCATCTTCAGATACTTCTCAACAAACCTCTAACAACATTATGGAAGCCTTTAGAAATGGAGAACAGGAAGGCTGCTGTGATTTCTTAGTGAAAGAGGGATGTGAATGGCATTTAGGAAATCCTAACTATGGAAGAAGGTCATGACCACTGTGCTGGTGCTTGCTCAGGTCTTCACTCTGTGCTGAAGATATCATGGGCTCCAAAGTGTTGCTCCTCCAGAAAGCTTTGCACAGAACAAAACTGACTTGTCTGGGACACCAAGTGGGAGCAAGCACAGCTTAATGTGCCACTAAACAACAGGACTGTGAATTTCACATGTGAAGTAGCTGCAAGAGAGTTGCAGTCAAAGAAAATTTTCTCAGTCAACAGCCCAGACATCTGGAAGCATCTTTCCTACCACAGCGTCTTATTAACACCAGCTTTTAAAATAGCCATAGCATATGACTTAGATAAAGTGCTTAAAGTCAGTGTCTTCTGCAGGATGCAATGATAGACAGAGAAGGCAATTTTGGGTGAGTAGCAAAAGTGAATTCCACACCATTTCAATGTTTCCATACTCAATAATCAAGTTCCCTTGGCTGTAATTTGCCATGAATTTCTACAAATACTTGGGGCACCGCTGATTTGCTGCTGCGATTTATAGCATGAATGATAGCATTCACGGGCTGCATTGTGCTTCATGGTAGAAAACACTTTTTGGCAAACAGCCACATTAGATTTGTAGCTGGAACTAGCTGCACAGTAGCTGGACTTAAAGGGTTTGATCTTGCAAAACCATACCAAAGCAAACAACTTGACTATTGATACTAGGGTGCACATTTTGGTTTCAGAGAGGCAAGCCATATAAGCAGATCTGTGTGCTGGTTTACATATATTAAGTTGGATCACACTGTTATCTCAGTTATTAGTCTCTTCATGAAATATATTATTCTTAAATAATCCTGTTGGTTATACGAGCAGGAAAAAAAATCACTTTAGACAGCAAAGCCCTCCGTTTTTGTAATTCACCTAATTTTGAAGTAGCTCACTTTCTTCCTCCTCTTCTGTATTCCTCATTTAAATAAATAATCAAACTAACAAAGAGAAAGCATGGATTCTGGACTTAAAATTTCTGTCATTTTTCGTCTTGAAACAAATTCTTTACAAATAAGTTAAAAGCTTCTCAAAGTCTTCTAACAAAACCGCTTGATGTAGTTTGGTAAGAGGATAGGTAGGAGGATGCTCTTAATTGGTGCAGGTGGACAGCTAGAAAGCTGTCAATTTACCTCCACAGCTTTTACTAAACAAAGGAATTTATATATAAACTATAGTATTTCCTCCTGAATTAGTTTAATTCTGATGTTTATTTCCATTCATACTCATTTTGTTTCTCACTGATCAAATTATTTTCCAGATCACCTTGTTTCTTCCATCATGCCTGATAGTTAAGCACTATCAAATTTGTTTTGCTCAATTTACATATTAAATTCAATAGAATGTGTTATCATGAAAGTATATGCCTCAGAATGCGACACCCGGAAAACACGTAATTTTCTGTGTTAAAGTGGGTTGAAAACCTGTGAATTGTTTCTCTACTTTCTTCCTAGGCAGCTAAACTTTCTCTATTTTTAGTCTGCCCTGGTCTAAGCATTTAGCTTGCTGGAAGATAAATGCTTTATTTTGTTAAACAAGAAGTTAGTATTCTTACGTTCAAAATTGGCCATTTTGGCCTCATTAGGTAGTTATTCAAAATATTCTGAGAACAAGTCAAACCTACACTAAGAGCACTGGTGAAATCACACTGAAGACAAAAAAAATATGCTTTAAGTTGGTCAGAAACATCAGTAGAAACAGTTGTTTCACTTTAGATTTTAATGCAAGAGCTGATTGCTGAGTAAAAATTCCCAGTGTTTCAGTGCAAGTTAGCTAATTTGAGTTAATGAAATCCATTTAGAATGATTAAAGATTACAGTCCTTTTGATAGTGTAAGTGCACTTCAGTTGCTGGAGCCCTTCAGGCTCATTAGGTCACCCATCACACCATTTTTAGGCTCTTTTTTCTCAGTTCTTCTCTGCCACACTTGTGCCAGAAGGATGTGCCTGTTCCCTCTTGGTTATAAACTGGTACACGAGCCATTTAGAGCTTTACAGGCACCTCTGTACCTTTTACACTGGCCCTTAACAGCACACTGGCTTAATAAAAGGAAGCTCTGAGTGTGCCTAGGCAGCGGAAGCATTTGCTGCGGTTGGCAGGGAAAAGAAATTGCACTGAGACAGAACCAAGATGCAGAAGGATGGGGAGTTGTGTTAATCCAAGTATCTATGTTAGAAAAGGAAAATAACATTTCATATTAAATAGGTACCAGCTTGTTTAACTTAAAGACATTTTCTCCCTTTAGACACTATGCTACTAGCTCTGTCCATTTCTAAAACAGAGGCTCACCTGAACCTCAGCTACCTGCACTTCTCCAGGATCTCAGATGTGGCATGCACACTATATTAATTAATAGAAATATATCTATGTACATTTCCTAAATGATAGCATTCTAAACTGGAAGTTAACAGAATACATTTGCCATTTTCACAAATGCTCTTCCTAGTATCAGAACGGAAATTAATAAAGACAATTCCTTTCACTGATTCCAGTGACCTTGAAGAAATCTAGTAGATCTGCAAGTTTAAAAGTTTTAAGCCAAGTAATATTGTACTGAGCCACACAGAACTATATAAAGCATGTAGTGAACTGAATGGTGCCAATGTATACGCACAAAAACTGACCCAGGCAGATACTGATCATGGTATACTCATATAGTCAAGCAATAAATATCAGTAAGTGCTGGAAATTGAAAAGAACCAAAATCATTAAGTTCCTTCATAAATTGACTTATAATCACTGGTTGCCTTTCAGTGCAACTACTGTTAAAAACAAAACAAAGCAAAACAAAGCAAAACAAAACAAAACACACACAAAAAACCACTCCCAATAAACAATACAATTACTTTTAGTATCTGTTTTGTGTTGAATCACATTTAAAACAGCACATTTCTGACAATTTTGTAAACATGTGTGCTAACGTTATCTTAGGTTTTGTTTTGTCTTATGCATGGTATAAAAAGGAGTTCTTTGAATTGCTAGCTCAAAAGTTTAAGTTTTATATTCCTTTAAACCAGTGCTCTTAAGTTTATCAGGAAGAAGTATACCTAAAAGTACTGCTTAATTAAAATTCAGTATATGATTCCTTGGGGTTTCACTTACAGGAGCAAAATCTCACCAAGCAGCTTTTGGTTTTTCTATTTCTCTCACAAAGAGAAAGATTCACTGAAAAAATGTTTATGGCATCTTTTTCTTCCCCACCTTGGCAGCCACAGGAGATGGAAAACAAGCTCTTGAGCCCAGCCAGGTATCCAACAGCACTTTTGATCCTGTAGTTTTCTTCTTAGTTCCTCCTTCTAACAGGGGATAAGGGTAAAGACTATCAGCATGCAATTATCAGGTTTTGGGAGTTCTTACAGCAGCTTTAATTTTATGTACCCTGGTTAAGGTACGTAAGGCCAATGGAAAAATAATAAACTTCCTTTTTCTGTGGGATCCTTGATAAATAATTATCAGCTTTTCCCACAGTTTATTAGCTACTCCAGTTTATACCCAGTAGATGCTACAGATGCTACAAGAAATCTTTTGAATCTTAGCCAGAAGTCTTCTATAAAACTTCATATTCAAGGATCGTGGGTTTTAATTTCGCTGCAATAATAACCTCATTGGTCTATAATGTAACAATGCTCAGAAGGAAAATGAAGTTCTTATTAGTGCCTGAACATTTTGTGATGAACTACATACAACGGTTTTCTTTTTCCTTGCAGAAGGATTTGCTCAGGATAGAAAATAATGCAACACAGGAAAAATAAGTTTGTATGAGCTTTGGGGACAGATAGTCATGTAGTCCTTGATATGGCGTAATGGCTGTATGGTCAGATATCTGGCTAATAGAATGTTTGCTCTCATTTAACTTTCCATATATTAGCTCAATTAATTAAATTTATTTTATTAAGTATTCAACCTTGTGTTTAATATCACATTAATACCACTACCAGTAGTTAATTCCACTTCATGAGGCAAGGGGCAAGAACTCCAGGTACATGCAAACTTTTCACTGGACTTATGTAGTTAAGCTTCAGTTTGAGAGGCAATGACACCTTCTCAATGGTGTCCACTTTTTATTCCATAAAATACTATATTCGGTATTTTCAGAGGAACAGCTGTTCTAAGCACATCCGTACTCACTTTGCATCAGGACTAACCTACAGGACATGTGGGTCTTATGGAGATAAGTGTATTCAGGGCATGATATATATGACACACATCAGACAGGAGTGGATTGGGTTTGTGTTGAGCCTAGGCTTCATGCAAAAGTGCTCTACATAGTGCTAGTCTCATGAATAGCATCCCTTTTTACTCCTCCACTGGTCCAGAAACATTCAACATCTATGTTATCTGCTGGATTTTGGTTGTATGGTAGTTCTGAAACCACTTTAATATCAAGTACAGAACAATCAAACGTTTACTGTTTTCCCCCCACCCCTTTTTTTTTGTTTGTTTCTTCCCTTCACAGGGCTGGTCTGTATGTAAATCAATTGAGTATATCTTTCTTAATCTTTTTATCCCCAGAATGGCCGCAAAGCTGAGTTTAGGGTTGAAGTAATTTTACAAAAGTTCATCATTTCCAATGTTAAAAATAAATTGGACCAACTCTGTGTTTTCAGCTCTCAGAGTTTAAAAGTGAGAATTATAACCAGCTATGCTGGGAACCAGAGATTCTGTCAACTCTAAGCTTTTCTTCAGGCAGAGGAAGCTACACTCATGCTTGTCAAGGAGATTAACAAGAAATCTGATTGAGTCTGGAAGACTATTGCTGCAGTGGATTACAAGTTTGATCTTCTCTTTTTTCAGGGATAAACAACCTCAAGGGCTAGGACACTGGCACAGAAAAGTAGATAATATCACTGCTGTGAAGAAAATGTGTGGCCATATGGGAGGCCCAATAAATGAAAGCAAATGAAAGTGAAGCAATCCATTCAAGAAATGTACGGTTATGTACTGTCATACAAAATCATTAATTTCATTTTTGTGTTTGTAGATTAACATGTACTCTTTCTCCAGCTCCTTTCTATCTTATTTATTCAGGCTGCATGTACTTTGGAAAAGGCCAACCTAGTATTAGGAGTATGCATTGGATCCTGGAGCTATCATAGTGAAAATGTTTAAAATTGAGTCTTTGAATAATCAGATTAGAATAAACACAGGGATAAGGATTTATAGCTGCTGGTGGGGCGTGAAATTTCTAAAACTACAGAGTATACTACGTAGTAAGGAGGGAAATTCAGGAGAATTTAGCAGCTGACAAAGAGATGTATCCTCTAACTCTTTGATCTCAAGGACTAAATACTTACCAAAAAAATGTACATAAAAAATAGAGATTGTCACAACTGGTCATTTCCCTCTAGACTGCATGTGTTACTGTTTCTTAAACAGGCCATATCTCAATGAAAAAACAAAACAAACCCAACCCAAGTAACCAACTCCCCCCCCTCCCCCCCCCCAAAAAAAGACAACAATAAAAAAGCAGGATTTCAAAGTTCTTTGTAATATTTTATTGTGTTCAAATCTACTGCATAAGAAATCATCACATATATATTCTATATATAATTGTTTGCAAAAATAGGGTAGCTACATACCTTAGAATAACACCCAAAAAGTAAATCACAGTAACACCCAAAAGCATTAATTTCAGTGATAGCACATCTGCATTAAATGCAGCTTTCTCACTTCTCAGTGAATGCTTTCTGAGTAAGATCAAGAAAATGATTCTGATGGCTATAACTCTGTCCTAAAGCAAGATGATCACCAAGTCAGATAGATAAACTATTAATCTAGTTAAAGCTTGCAGCTCTTATTTTGCCAAGGCTGAGGTGCTTTGCAGCAAAAAGCAGCCAGGACACTTCCTGCCAAGAACCAGACGTCTCATGCATGTTTCATAAATATGTTCCTCCACTGAAAACACAAGGATTAAGCAAACACAAGTTCAGTTTGCAAAAGCTTTCACTAATGAATAAATCCAACAGAAGTCTTGGCTCTATTTAAAGCAACAGTAAATTCTCATTGCATTCAGTATGTCTAACATTTTACCTCTAATTTTTAGCCACAATACAAACCCTTTCAACTTAAATGAGAGTAAATAAGTAATATCAGTGCACTGAGTATGAGGATGCCTATTTTTATTACACTTCTTAAACTTCTAAACCCCCAAAAGATTCCTTTTTACCATTAAGTAAAATCTCCGTAAAATTTGCATAGATTAATCCAAGCTTATGCCTGCATTAAAAGTGCATAGAAAAATTAACTGAAAGAAGCCAAGGTATCATAATAAAGCTCTGCCATTTATAACATAACATCACCACATGCCGAAATTGTGCATGAAATAGATCAGTTCTCAAGAAAGCTCCTTTATAGCAATATAAGAGGCATTTCAACAAAATAGCAATGCTGTATTTAAAAGAGTATTGATAGAATCATAGAATCATAGAATAGTTAAGGTTAAAAAGGACCTTAAGATCACATAGTTCCAACCCCCCTGCCATGGGCAGGGACACCTCACACTAATCCATGCCACCCAAGGCTCTGTCCAACCTGGCCTTGAACACCGCCAGCGATGGAGCATTCACAACTTTCCTGGGAAACCCATTCCAGTGCCTCAGCACCCTTACAATAAAGAATTTCTTCCTCATAATCAATCTAAACTTCCCCTGTTGAAGTTTGAACCCGTTACCCGTGTCCTCCTTTACTCGGAAAATCATAAACTTTATGCAAGAATGGAGAAATAAATATAAAAACCAGCAAGGTTTGCTTTTCAAGCATGCTAGGATGCCAATATGGAATATTAAAACACTCTGAGAAATAGGCTTATTGCTTGATATGCGTTATGACCATAATCACTACTATAGCACCTCATGCACTTGGGAACCCAGTGAAGAGAAGATAAATTATCCTTCCCAAGCAGTAAAATGGTAAGAAAGCTGCTCACAAGCAGCCACTGGCTGACTGCAGTAGCCTCTGCTGCTCTAACAATGCACAGATGTATGTGCAGCTGGAAGGGTTTGGAGGGTTGGCGCAGCACATCACTCAGTGGCCTGCTTCCAACCGTGGCGACAGAGAGCTCAACACTAGAAATCCTGCCTGCTGCTTGTCCAATGTGACTGTCTCTCTTTTAAGAACTGAAGCCCCCATACAGATCCAGCTGCAAAAGGACATACCATTTTCATGAAGGAAAGAAGAGCATATGCCTTTTAAACACCACAGATAAGCGCTCTGTAGCGCCTGCATGCACCTCACCATGTTAATATAAAACATATCACCTGAAGAGCAAGTATTACAACACATTTCATGTGTGTATACTGTATCTAAGGCATGTATTATGTGTGCGCATATGTGCACACTTTAGTAGAAATTATACATACAGCTGCATAAAAATCACTTATTTATAATGCACATTCTTCATCCAATTTGTAGTGTGCAAATACATAAAAAATCCTACAGCTCTTTTTTCTTCCATTCAAATAATGACAGAAACAGTGTAAATCCTTCAGTCTTGCCCTTTAAAATTATTTAGTATGTTCTAGATTGCATAAATTTGCAAGGCAGAGGGCAGTGCCGCATAGCAATAATTGAGATAGCTCTTAACAAGCTCGCCTGGAGACCAGCAGCCGTGGCCTTACGGTAGTGTCAGGTAGCTCTGCCAGTCTGAGCAGATTCAGTGTGCTGTGCTCATGTGGCTGGACTGCTACTAGAGTGAAACTAAAAGGCTGGTTTGCCCAAAGTCGTACCGCTGTGCAATACAGCACTTTGCTGAAGAGGTTTCCTTAAGGCTTAGGGCATACTTGAAAACGAACTGTATGGTCCCTTAAGTGATGGCATTAGCCAGCATATCCAAGCGCACCTCTCACCAGAAATCAGAAGTTAATTTTTCCCCTCTGTTGGAAGTTGCATGCACTAATTAGTCCTGAGAAAATTAATATAGTCAAGATTGCTTTAAAAAAGCAAAGCTTATTTGGCTTAGGAAACAGATATAAAATCCAAAATAGTATAATAATAGCAATTCTATAGAATTAATATCATTAGGTAAAAAAATTATGCAAAACCTGACCTTTGTAAAGTTAAATGGATGTATATACAAAATAATAAATATACAAAGTAGCTCTAAAGGTCATCTCTGATCCCTTGGATTGGTAAAGTGTCTTTTGTGAACCATCTCTACTTGTGGTGGTTTAACCCCAGCTGGCAACTAAGCCCCACACAGCTGCTTACTCATTTCCCCCAAATGGGCTAGGAAAGAGAACTGGAAGGGTAAGAGTGAGAAAACTCATCAGTTGAGATAAATACAGTTTAATAAGTAAATTAAAGCTGTGTATACAAGCAAACCAAAACAAGGAATTCAGTCACCACTTCCCATCAGCAGGCAGGTGTAGTCATTCCCAGGAAAAACAGAGCTCCATCACGTGTAATGGTTACTTGAGAAGACAAATGTCATCACTACCAATGCCCCCCCCCCCCATTCATTCTTCCCCCAGCTTTATATGCTGAGTATGACTCCAAGTGGTAAGGGATATTGCTTGGGTAAGCTGGGATCAGCTGTCCCGGCTGTCTCTCCTCCCAGCTTCTGCACCCCCAGTCTCCTCTCTCCTGGGGTGAGGTGAGGAGCAGAAAAGGCCTTGACTCTGTGTAAGTACTGCTCAGCAACAACTAAAACATCCCTGTGTTACCAATACTTTCCAGCACAAATTCAAAACATAGCCCCATACCAATTACTGTGAAGAAAATTGGCTCTATCCCAGACAAAACCATCACAACACCCAACTGAAAATCCAGTTCTAAAGGGAAATGTTGGTCTCATCCAAAGCAATCATGAAACTCCATTTGGCTGCAGTGACATGAAAATATCACCCTGGATGATCCTTCCTTCCTCCCTAACCCTGAAATATTAAAAGGCTTTTAATACAAAGCCTGCTGTAGCTGACGGGAAACTCTCTCATAACTTAAGCAGGTTTTGTATCAGCCCTTGTACAATGTTACACAAAACTGGTTAGAACCAAGTAACATTGTTCTGGATCTACAAAGATCCCTACTGGGTATTAAAAATCTTTCAGTAGAAAACAAAGCACTAGAGAATACAAATACCATTGTGTCCTTTACAGATGCACTTCTGAGTCAAATATGTATCTTATTATATTCTTTGTGTATGCAATGCCAACTTCTTTTGGTTTTAAGGTACCAAATCACATAGTCATACAATGTTTAAACAGATAATAATCTTCTAGGTATTTAATGTACAGTGAATTCCTCTTTTCAGGTATTGTTTTGGCAGGGTATGATATACCTTCTTGTTCAGAGAGGCCAGGTGTTCACCAATGATCCTCAGTTTGTGGATAGATATTTTTGTATCAAGACAATTTTCTATTTCAAGTTCTTCAAAGTTTTACTTGAATCATTTAATTTTCCTGCTTACTCAGGAAGCAGGTGTCACAGCTGTAATGAGATGGTGATTGGACAAGGTACTATTTCTTTTTAAGACAAAAGTAGCCAGTGTCTAGCATGTCAAGAAATAGCATAGCCATAACAGAAGGAAAGCTCCTGACAAGCAGAAGATATATGAATGAAGAGGATTTCTCAGGCTAGTAAGCAGAAACCCTGGCTATCTAGCTGAAGAAAGGATAAGAGCATAAAGACTGAAGACAAGAAAAATTGAGACCTTAGGTAACCCATCTATACACATTTGTATACTGCTGTCACTGAGCTTTTTTCATTTTCAATAAATGCAATATACAAACAAACAAAAAATGCATCCAATTTTCTGTGTCAAAATTCATGTAGAAAAACATTTCACGGTGACAATAATTTGTAATGGAGAAATTCATTACGCTTCCGGGGCACATTTTACATCCTCTGCTTTGCTATGCCTGAGTGAGCAGGCCACTTGTTTCTGTCTCTCCATTCTCCTTGCCTTGGATGTAATAAATCTCTTTCTGGGGTCTCAAAAAGCTCATTCTTCTTTCTCATAAAAGCCTTCTGTAATGACTGAGAAACACAGCGAAATACATCTAGGCAGAACTTCAGATACACCACTGGACTGTTTATTTTGTGGTTTATGTGCACACAGGTAGATAACAGAATGTTAAGCTTCATCCAGAAGAGCTCCACTGTCTATGGAACATACTGTTTAAGCTTCATGAACTGCTGAATGCAGCTACAAGACTCATTTGACTGCTAGGGCAAGCACTTAGGCTTCAGGATTAGGGGGTCTATTGCTACATACAATATAAATCATATCTACCTGCCTGACCACTGCATGCTGTGCTCCATGGTAGAAATATTTCTTTGGCAAGATACTCTAATTTTGAGGATCCCATTGCAATTTGTCCTCTATTCTTTATCAGCTCAAGCTCAGGTTATTAAACTGTAGAATTTGTAAGAACTTGACTAATCTTTACTCCAGCTAGCAGGCCAGTTGTGAAATATTTGATTTGATATCAGAAACAGGTAAGGTTTGAGCCATCTTTTTTATCGTCTCCATCTAAATATTGCATGGCAATCTAGATCACCTTTAAGTGCACAGCTGCTGTAGCCTAGACCATTAGTCAGCTCCTGACTTACTCCTCTCTGCCAGGGATTGATAAAAGCAAACCATTGCCAGGGGGCTGGATAAAGAGCAGTCTGGGTGGTGGTTTTTCACTACCTACCCATCCATCCATACAAAAAAGTCATTTTATGTTTATATGTTGTGCCACCAGCATAAAACAGCTCCTAAAAATGTTGTCTCTCCTTATTCTGGGAAGAGAGATGTTCAACTGCTTACTCCATGACACTGCATTACAGAAAAAGGGATGTGGACCCTTCTCCAAAGCTGAATAACAATTTGCTGAACAACTCCTTCCGGTGACTCCGCTGTTAAATTTTCATACATAAAAATAAAATTGGATACAAGATGTGCTTGTACAAGATGGATACAAGATATTCTGAAACCATTTTCCTGTTCAAAGGTGTAAGACAAGTTTTGATCAGGTACAATAAGGTATGGTGAGATATAAAATACTAGGATCTTAAGCTAATACAAATGGTTACTGACACTGAAATCATTAAGAGAAAGTATATCAAATTGAAATACATACACTTCAGGTATGGTTTATATGTACATTTTACATAGATCTTACTTAGATAAATTAAAGCTTGAAGAATACCATCACGAGGCTATGTAGAAAGAAATGCTATTCTCAAAATTAATCATAAACCTGTTTTTGTTTTTATTTCACACCATTGCATTAATACAAACTTGTCATTAGCAGTCTAAATTCAGAACAGGGTGCACCAGACCTTCTTCTGCAGTCACTCTGCTTCTTTATTTTGAGTAGTAATTTAAACCCACTGGAATATCATGTTTATTTTTATTCTCAACCTAATTCTCACTGCATCCTAATAGGCCAAGCAGTCACGGTATGTGTGATGAACAACTCCTGCATTTGTCAAATACATGCAGAAAATGATGGACATAAACAGAGAAAGCTCCTGCACCAAAATGAAAAACTTGGTGTAATGGATGTAAAAAGTGATTCAGCTCCATCTCCCTCTTCAGTCATATGCATATTACTCCTTTTTTTTTTTTTTTCTGGAATAATTCCTGAATTTACCTGGGCTTTTGTTAAGGGAAGGGAGAGGTATGATCTGCATGTGCAGAAAACCACTTCAGTAATTGATCCCTGGTCATTTTAAGCACATTGTCTCTCCTGCTGGGATGAATTTTCCTCCCCTACACTTCAGAAACGCTAGGAAGTTAAATCTGTTTGACACATTATGAGGACAAGAAGGAGATTATCCCCTTAACCCTCTATCAAAATCCCATAGACTACCATGAGATGTAAGTGATACCAGAGTAGGAAGTCTGAAATTGGGATGAAATTCTGTTTTCTTCCTGGTGATAATGAGTTCTGCTACCTTCCTGCTCTCAGTCTAGGGAAAAAAAATAAAATGTTATCAGTACTGAGGAAATCTTATTAGATTCAACCCCATTTTAAACAGCTAGGACCAAAATCTTCATTCAGACACACTGGTGCCACCCCATTAAATTCCAGCAGTGGCACCACTGGTAGAGAAAAATGGCACTCAGATTTTTCACCATTAAGTAATCTGTTTTCATTACCTTCTCAGCAGTTTGTTTCATTTGCCTGCAGTAGGGAAACTAAAATTAGAAAACATTTCATGTTCATAGTTAGTTTGCTTTGACGTGAAAAAAACAAGTTTATAAATTTATCTATTGGGTTATGCCTTGTGCAGTTCTCTTGTAAAGTTGTCTTTACATTATAGTGATGAACTGTAAATGGCATAGTGCATTATTTTGTCCAAAGTAATTCAAATTAATGATCCTAGAAATATTATTTGAGGTGCCTATGGTATAAAGCATTGCCAGTAGTCATGACTATTACCAGCAGAATATCTATTCTCCTTTGTAATGTGTGCATTGCCATGTGTTAATGAACTATTTTACAATCATCTTCAGAACTTGCGGTCTCCTGCTGGAGTTCCACATGTCAGTCTTGTATCAGTTCTGGTAGCAAATGAATGGCAGGTAAATACCGAGAGCAAACTATCAAAAGTCTGAATGCTTTGTTCTTGCCTTGACTTGCATACTTACATTTTCATTTCACATTACCTAAAGTAATACTGATTCTGACTGAAACGAGAAAAAAACCCAACCCAGGTAACTCAAATTGCAGTGATCTCCTAGGCTCTTCAGCTTGTAACTGTGAGAATGACATTAGCTTAAGAAGTCTAAAAATCACTTGTTAGCTTCATTTACATGCAACTTTAAAAAAAGAAAAAGAAAAAAATGTGCAACACTCTTGTGGTTTCGATATATGTTACTCTGGATGCTAAAACCAGACTTGCGTCTCATAAATGGAAGGAAACTGTATTTTTTTGCATTCTTCTGGCTCACGTCATTTTTGCGAAGAAACAGTTAAGCCTTACCAACCACTAGATAGTAATATTTTGAAATTATAAAAAACCCCCGAAGTTCACCATCATCTGGATGGCACCAGAATTAACACATTTGGGAAATATACCATCATAGTGGTAACCAGAGATCAGAGGAGAAGATGAAATGATTTGAGCTTCATATGAACATCTCATGAATAAATACTGATGCCAAGACCACTTCCGAGAAAAAGCAGACAGATCATGAAATCAGAAAAGCATTAAGGCAGCTTCTGGATTTCAAAAAGAGAGGTCTAAAAAGCAAGCTTTTCTGTGAAGTAATATATATATAAAAAAGCTCTATTATGGCAATGATGCAAGTGAACCCCTATTTTTGGGGTTTTTTTTTTTTGAGTTCTCATAGACCTGCTGCGCTTCACTTTGTCTTGGAGAAGATTTCTAGCTCATAGAATTTCTTTCATAGTAAGTCTGGCCAATGAGTATAAACAATAACTTTGCGTGCACTTGCACCTATCTTTTTTTTCAAGAACTCATTTTCTGGTCTAAATACCTTTTAAAAATTCCTTTAAGAACTTTTCAACCTTTCATTCTGACAAAGTATTACAGTCCAATCAGCACTAAACATACATTTGCTTAGTTTTAAAGGTCATTCAACAGTCACACACCAAACTATCTTTAAAGGTAAAGTAGAGCTTGAAAACATATGAAATCTATTTCCTCAGATGACATTTGCCTAGAAATGCTACGCAAAATTTACATTATTTTTAATATCAGGCAAACCCTTCTAATTTTTTTAGAGGCAGTTAGATATTTTACACTCACAAGCAACTTTCCTCACTGCGGGCAAGTAACACAAATCCTACTTACTGCCTATACTAAAAATACAACCAAAGGAAATACACTGCAACTTGCTGCAGAGTGTGCGCTCATGTGCCAAAACTATGGAAACCTGCAATTCTTCCCGTCCTACGTGAGCAGAGTTAATTTCAGGTGTGGTCACCCTGCTGCGTCTCAGGATCACTGATAAAGAGGTGCAGAATAATCTGACAGTGGCAGGCAAAATGCTCTACTGTAAAAATAATAGACAATCTGTCTGTGGCTCATTAACAAGACACATAGGCCAGGCCTACACTGATCATTCAAAATAAGCCTGCCACAGACTGAAAGTTAGCAGTTGTATCTATCTATCTTAGCCAAAACATAGAGAGCAGAGTATCAGCCTTTTTAAGGTAACAGGACACCAGTTCAAGCAAAATTACTAGTCACAGTGTAAATGAAGGACCTCAGTTTGGGATTTAGTTATTTCATAAAAGTTAATAGCCAAAGGTGAACATTAAAAGCTACAATAATAAAAATCTAAACTGCAATCACTTCTTCATGCTGACTACAGGGAATGCTCTTTGACTTCATGGAAAAGAAAGAGTTAGAAGATGGTTTCAAAGAAGCTTTAAAGATGCTTGAGTATTTTAATATAGATGGAATATTGTCAAGCTGTGGAAACAGTTCTCTTTCAGAAACAGTACACTACAAAAATTCAAAGAAACGTACTGGATACCGAGAGACCACTAGTGAGCAGTTATAAACTAAGGCCAAGAGCGTGCTTTGGTTTTACATGGAACAAATAGTTCCTCTGTCCCTAAGGAAAACTCAGAATAGAAAAACGTAAGCAAGAATTTGAGGCCTTGCAGGTCCGGAATTTTGTGAAATAACAGAAAAAGGAACCAGGGATTAACAAAGCACATTTTTAAGTTTAAAAACAACCAAGCCAACCAACCAAATACCTCCCTCCCCCAAACTACTAAGGAAATAATAACAGATCACTCGGACAGATCAACCCATAAGTTAATTATAAAATATCAAAAAATGTGGAACTTCTATGGATTTGAAGAACACACAATCTTATACTACTAATAATGTTGCTGAATTTCAATGCTTATAGATCCCAAAGCTGAAGACTTAGGCAATGTCCTGGGTTCAGCAGAAGCAGTCATTTTTTCTCCTTCTTAGTAGTTGGTGCAGTGCTGTGGTTTTGACTTTCAGCCTGGAAACAACACTGATAACACCAGTTTTCAGTTGCTGCTCAGATGTTTAGTCTGAACAAGGACTTTCTGAGTCTCATGCTCTGCCAGGGAGGAAGAGAAGGTAGGAGAAAGCAGAGACAGGACACCCGACCCAATCTAACCAAAGAGATATTCCATACCACAGCATGTCATGCCCACTATATAAACTGGGGGCAGTTACCCTGGAAGGGTTAGATCACTGCTCGTGTCGGGCAGGATATCGGTTAGCAGGTGGTGGGCGATTGTATTCTCTTCCCTTATTTCCCCTATCATTATTATTATTGATGTTAGCAGTAGTGGTTTGTGTTATACCTTAGTTACTGGACTGTTCTTGTCTCAACCCGTGGGAGTTACATTCTTTCAGTTCTCCTCCATCTCCCCCTGGGAGTGGTGAGGACGAAAGAGGTGGGAGGGAGCGAGCGAACTGCATGAGCTACAGCTGGGCTTAAACCACGACAGGCAACTGCTGAATTTCTGCCCACAGAATAACTTAATACAGACTTACTGTAAATACTGCAGTGAGAAATCAGTCTCATGGACCCAAAAAAATAGTAATATGTTTGTATGAAAATAATGTTATTGGACAAGCTGCTGTCACACAAAATACGCAGCATTCTTCATGTGACCGTTTCTTTTGGAAATTATGCAACCTTTTAAAATTACTGAATATTTCAAGCCTTAAAATTGAAAAAAACCCAGAATTTTTATGACGCGTACTAGTTTTAAGTTCGGCAACTACACTGACTACCGACCATTACCACTAAAAATAGGACAGAAGGAAGTATTGCAACAGAATCATCTACTTACCCAAATTATTCGGATAGCAACCACAGTCCCAAGGACACTAACAGGCTTTACCCACCACTGTAAACACCATCCCAGTCGTAACACTCATTTTCTTCTTCAGACTCCACGAGAGACTCAAACAAGTGAAAACTTCAAGTAAATCTACCATTTTGATACACATAATGATGATCTGAACTGCCCACCAAATAAACTACATGCAATCGCACACAAAATTTTTCCATATAAAATATGAAGTCTCTGCAAATACTGTTAATTTGCTGTCAATTACTACAGAATAGTTTTTCTTCTGTTGCTGCTCAGTTTGTTAATATATCCGTCAGCTATGGTTATCTGCATTCTCAAGAGTCTACTTTTAAGTGGATTGAAACATATCAAGACAGGAACAGCTGTACTGTCAGATAGTCCAGAACGATATCCCTTCACCCAAGAATATACCAGATGCTCAAAGAAAAGCACAAAAAAGAACCTACTGCTAGACCTAGCCAAGCACTGAAATGTGAGAATTCACTCTTGCCAAAAGGTGTTTTTGTTTTTACATGAAAATCTAATTTCTCAAATCCTGTACCCTGCTCTTAGTGTGTACTTCCCTTCCTTAAAAGTGTAATCCACAGGGAATCTTGAATATGTTCCTAGAATTTTATTTTTTCCAATATTCAAGATTGTCTTCTTAAACTGCTTACAACTTTAAAAAAAACCAACCAACCCACCCACCCACCAACCAGAAAAAAAGACATGTAAGAACCTAAACCTTTTGCACAGCTTGGTGCTTCCTCCCCCACCTTTTCCTCCTTCCCTCCAGCAATATATGGCAACATCTTTTGCCCCCCTGCTGGACAATTACTTAGTATTGACTTTTCTGCTACCAAAACTTTTTGAAGTAGAAAAATTCAGGTACAACTAAAAAAATATACACACACACAAAGACATACTTTCAAATTCTTGCAGACTGGTATACCACATGAACATGCAATTACTTCTCTGAAGTCAACAGATTGTGCATAAAGCCCATCAAGACAACTCTGCTTTCTTGTTGAGAAAACGTGAATTAGCTTTTGCTTACTATTTAATCATAACAACTGTTAATAGGATATTCTCATTTTGCAAAGTTAAAGAGCAGACACTTCAAGTTTCAGATGTTTATTAGGCCTCATCAAAAACTTTCAAACACATGATTAAGTGCAGTGTGAGGCAAGTTTGATTATTTCCTGGACGATTAAGCATGACAATTGTGCGGATGACTTTTGGAAGACCTTTCTGTGCAGCTTATGGAGATGAGTGTGCTGTTCAGAAGTCAGGACGGTCCTTTTTCAGTCTGCTGTAGTCTACGTTAACTGAGTAGAACTAGGAAAGAGAGGGGTAAAAAGAAAAAAATAACTATCCATTTTCCACAGTATTTACTAAAAAAACATACACATCATTTTGAACTCACATCAGGAAGCTGAAATCATAGTTTGAGTCTGGACACTAAACAATAATAAATAAAACCTTTGAAGAGCAGTAACATTTTAATACTATCTTCATTCTGCACACAGTACTAGAAGCTCTACATTTAAAATGAGGCAGTGCTTGTGTCTACAACTAGAGAAAACCCTGTATATCTCTTGTTTAAACCCAAGAGTTAAAAGCCCATTCACAGGAAGTTCTTACAGTACTGCTGAGTTTATCCTTTTTACCCCCAATCTATGTGTTCCTGTATACTGAAGCACCACCTTGCTTGCCAAGTGGCACAAAGCATGGTGTACGCAATGAGATCACAAGCAAACATTTTCGAGCAGTGCTGCAAAAGCTTGGTTTAAGTATCTGCATCCAGAACTGTAAGATATGACAAGGAGGAAGGAAAGTAAGAATAGATCCTTTCACACTCTCAGTTCATATTAATAAAGCTGGATCCCACTACAAGCAATTCAAAACAGCCCAAACAGTCACTGAGGACAGTCTCCAAACTAAAAGCATATTTTGGCATCCCAGACTGACTTGACATCAACCATGTGATGCTACAGCTTTTCTTTAAAAACTAAGAAATATTTATTAGCTTGATTATTTTTAGTTATGACCAAATTTAGTATTTCTTTTTACTTCCTCAGAGAAAACATAACAGTCTCCAGCACACTCAAATTAAACCTTTCTGTGAAAATCCTACAGTAATGATCAGATCTTCAACTCTTTGTTTTGGGAAGGCTGAGGAAGTTGACACACTCCCTCATTCTTTTTCGTAAACTCGAAAGAAGTTTACAAGATTAAAAACAACTGCACCAAACACTAAAACTTACTATATCACAGCTTTTTACTCAACAGTCATCCTCTATTTAAGAGTATCTGCTTTTCCCTTTCCCACAGTGCAGATTCGGAAGAAAAAAAATCCCCAATGATACACACACACCCAAATATGGTAAACCCCGAGGCTGTATTCACATGCTAAGAGAGAAGCGGAATGCTACACAAAGCAGGCACTCTTTAAGAGAAGTTGCACTGCGCACTCAGTTAAATTTGCCTCTTTCAGATAAGAAACTTAAGAAACAGTAACATTACAGAAACAGCACTGAAAACAAAGTATCATGTTCTCCTGGACCTTGAGGGGAGTCACAACCTACTTTATCTTGGAGAGCGGGGCTTTTTTGCTTATTTCAGCAGATGGAATGGTAAGCTACAGTACTGACCAGACACTAGCTTTGAAAACATTGCAGGTTTACTTTCTTAATAGCTTAAAGATAATCCTTAACTATTCTTCACAGGAACCTAAAAAAATAGCACATTAGTAAAAGCATAATTTCTGCAAACTACCAAATGTTTTACACATCTCATTAGTTCATGGAAATAACTTGAATATTACTTAAAGAACACTGCTATTGCATCTGGTTACTTACAGACAACTGTTTTGTTTCCAAACAATCAACTGTAGATGTGTTAAACACTGACATTTTCCTGCTGTGCTTCTCATGAGTAAAGGCCAACAGTTTAAGGCTTAGAAAGCCTTAGTTCAGAACTTATATGGTTTTCTCCTTTTCCCTGTAGTTTATTTCTGAGTATCATGAGCTGACATATTCTTTCTCTCACACAGGATTCCTCTTTTTCTTACTGTAATATATACAACTGCTTCCATACAGAATTCTTTCACCCATTACCAATCAACTGTAGAAAAATTCTAATTCTCAACTCAGCTCTCTCTGCCTGGAGTTCTAAAGACAAGCAAACATTGCACAGCAGAGGAAATACATCACTCATTCAGCTACTTCCAAATATACTCAAACATCCTAAAGCAGTGATTTTATGTTTACCTTGTACTGGTCACTGGGAGACAGCTTGTTCCAAGGTTCTGGATTATTTGCCTTGTCCCAGCTATTGAAAAATATAAGATATGAGAATATGTTAAGAAAAATCAAATTACCTTCAAAATAAATAAAATTCATATGTACACTGTGGTTATTAGGCCATGGAATGTTACCCATCCAAGTACATTTACACAGAAAAAGACAGTCCTTTGTCAGCAGTCTCTAAATATCTTATGACAAACAAATCTTCAGATCAAGGAAATATCCTCACACTTAGTGCCAATGATATTAGAGCAAGACATTAAGGCCTCCGGAAACATAAAAACCAAAGCAGTGAAGTTTAATATATGCAGCAAGTGGACTGGGCACTGTGAATTATTTTATACATACCAGACATCAGGGTTGAACATTGCCAAACGCATGAGATACAGGCCTGCGCCAATGCCTCCAGACCCAATGATCAAAAACAGAGGGATCAACTAGAAGAAAAAAACCAAAAATGTTATACCAGAATATAACAAATAGTATTATTACCTAGCATTTCTAGCTAGCATAGTGACAAACCAAACAGCAAGCTCACATACTTTGAGCCGTAATGTACAGCCCTCTAAACTCCTGACATAAGCTTCCTGTGTGCAGGACATGCCTGGGGTCAGAGAGAGATTAGCAGCTATGAAGAGGGAGACACGAAAACACACTGCTACATGCAGGACAACCAAACGTCCTGCAACAGCACATTCGTGAAAACACAAACACTAGTCATTCCACCGTCCAAAACAGTCCCTACTATTGCACCCCTGACCATAAAGAAAACGCGAGCGGAGGCGCGTAGGGAATGAGGCGAGCAGGATCAGTGGCAGAGCCACCTTGACCATCGCTGCGGCATTACGAGAAGGGCCCACATATACTACAAGAAAAGAAGGGAGCGGCAATGTCTCGCGGACCAGCCCCGAGCTGCCCCGCACGCCGTCAGCCTCGGCCCGCTACAGGGGCCAGGCATCCAGAGGGAAAGGAGATGGACGAACGCGGAGAAGGGCGGCCGAAGGGCCGGGGGCACCGACAGCCGCCGG
This sequence comes from Myiopsitta monachus, assembly GCA_017639245.1. Classification (NCBI taxonomy): domain Eukaryota; kingdom Metazoa; phylum Chordata; class Aves; order Psittaciformes; family Psittacidae; genus Myiopsitta; species Myiopsitta monachus. Next base: position 7,903,524 of record CM029919.1, read on the forward strand.
CGGGAGAGAGCGCAGGCCGAGGAGGGCGGCCCGCCGGGACACGGCCGCCGGGCACTCACGCTGGGGTGCTTCTTGGCGTGGCTGATGATAACGCGAAACATGGCAGCAGCGAGCGCAAGCGAAGATCTCCCTCTCTACCGGACCCAGGAACCCGTCCTCCCCCTGCAGCTGCCGAGGCCCAATGTCACCCGAGGCCCCCGGCGCAGCAGGTGCCCGCAGCTACAGCCCGGATGTAGCAGCTCCGGCGTTCGCCTGTCCGCCATCCGCCGCGGCACCCCCGGCCCGCGCTCTCCGCGGCACTCCGCTCCGACACCGCCAGTGCGCCTTGCTCCGCAGCTCCCGTGCTAGCGGGCACCCGTCCGGCCGCGCCGCGCGGAAAACAGGCACCTGTTGGGACACCCCGAACCCTCTGTAGGGCACCGAGCAGGCGCCAACGCCGCGCCGCGTCCCGCCCCGCCCGCTGCGAGCGCGGAGGGGGTCGTGCGTGCGCTAAGGGCAGCGCGGGGCTCGCGGGCAAACCACCCCCGTTAGAGGCGCGTCGGGAGCTTCCAGCGGCCGGTCCTTCAGGGCCGCCCGCCTCCCGTCGCCTGCCCTCACCTCCGTTTGCTTCCCCTTACGCCGCCTTCGAGCCTTTGCCATGAAGGCGGGGGCCAGGAGCCGCCGCAGCCTTCCCGCTCGGCGCCTGCCCCCTCTTCTGTGGTAACCGGACGGCTTTGAAGGTGTGCGGCGACGTGTTGGTACCTAGACGTGCACCGTATTCGCTTCCTCCGCTGTAAAGTGAAGCTAACTGTAGAGGTCTGTCTCTGCCATCACGCGGGTTAAACGCTGAGGTGGTGGTTAAACATGAGGCAAGAGTTAGGGTTTTGTTGTCTTGAAAAACATAAAAGAGTGAAATCAATCATAAAACCACCAAGTTAATGATTATGCTATAGTAGGGTGGCAAAAGTTGGGGTGCATATGCAGCCCTGTGAGAGGCCTTTGATATTCAGATTCAGTGTACACACTATACACAAAAACTTGTCTTTGGCAGAGAGGTTTGTAAGGAAGTCTTTCATACTTCGGCCAAGGTTGGGCTGGGATTTGTCATTAGGTAAGAAAGCCAACCGGATGTTGGGTTGCATCAATGAGGCATCACCAGCAGAGATAAAGAAGTCATTATCCCACTCAGGCGCTTGTCAGGCCAAACCTGGAATACTGTGTTCAGTTCGGGTCCTTGTGATACAAAAAAGACTTGGACAGCCTGGAGAGGGTCCAGAGAAGGGCCACAAAGATGATAGAAGGACTGGGAAGCTGTATGAGGAAAGGATGAGAGAACCGGGTTTGTTTGGCCTTGAAAAAAGGTGGTTCAGGGAGACATTATCACCACGTTCCAGAATGTAAAGGTGGAGACTTTACAAGTGTTCACATGGAAAAGGGGTAATAGGCACAAGCTAGTCCTGGGGAGATTCCGACTGGACACAAGAGGAAAAATTTTCACAATGAGAACAGTCAGTCATTGGAATAGGTTCCCGAGGGAAGTGATGGACTTCCAAACAATGGATACTTAACATTCGGCTAGACAGAGTGCTGGGACATCTAGTCTAGGTCATGCTTTGCCTATAAAAGTTGGACCACATAGTCCTTGAGGTCCCGTCTTTTATTTCTCTTACCAGTTCACGGGCTGGCTTATGCTTATTTTCAAGAATTGTCTCAAATTGTCCCTGTCACAACAAATAAAAAATCATATTCTTTACTTATTCCATAATCCAACCTCATGGCATCTTGATTGTGGATCCATGGTTGCTAGAAATACCAGCATGCTTGTATGCATGAACTATGCTGTAGTTACATAAATTGTATACATTAATTTATAGTAATGCTGTCCAATGTATTGGATGTACTTGAAGACTTAAGAATTTCCTATTGCCAAGAATCCATCCATTCCCTTAACGGGAGTGAACACTAAGGTGGAGAATTTTACCACTCTTTTATCTGTCGCTTAGCTACTCAAGCTAAAAATAAACACATTTATTTTCTCTTAAAGTTTGCTGTCTTTGTGTTTACACCTGACAATTAAATTTATGATGCTTTGGTTGGACTAGTCACTTCTTTTATTTTGCGTGAAGTTATTTTTGTGTAGGCTTCTGCTTTTTAAAGAAGTGAATCCATAAATCCTTCAGATGTTTTGGCAAGGTTTTGTGATGAACCGGTCCATTAAGGACTAAGGGGCTAGATTTGCAGTAGTGCTCAGCAAGTCCTCAGCTTATTCCAGTACTTTATCACTCATTTTTCCTCTTTTCTTTTATTCTCCTCTACAGCCTCACCTCATGCCTTCTGTCTCTTGCTTGTCCTTCTTTGATTGCTATCATACCTTGTTCATTTCTGCTTTTGGTTTCAGAAACTTTATTCCAGATGCTTAATTTTTGTATTTGGTGGTCCTTCTGTTTCTAACGCCTTTTTTCTCTAAACCTTACCTGTTATTATGAATCATACATCCATAGATTTCTTCTGTTTAACATCAGTTATGGTGTGCTTCATTTTTTTATATTAAAAGCAATCGATTTTAGTCACAGCTACAAGCATGTCTGATCTCCTGGAGAACAGGAATATGAAATCAGTATAAAACCAGAGGTTAATTTTATTTATTATTATTATTATTATTGGCTAATTATTTATAAAAATTTGAACTGAGTTTGCTGTCTGAACAAAGGTGTTCTGCTTTACCAGAACAGAATAATAAGGTATTTACAGCCATTTTCAGGACATACTGCTGCCTAGGAGAAACTGATGTGGCTGCCACAGGAGTGTCTGTCAAGCAGACAGCCTGGAAGAGAGCAAGCTGCTCAAAAGCAGCTTCTGAAATGTAAAAATGCAGTTTAAAAAAAAATATAAATGACTGTGCAACAGCTGTAAGGAATGATGCATGTGACCTCACGTTCACTATGTATTCCAGACATTAAAGAGAACAATGTGTTAACAAAGAAACATGAAACCAGCATATATTTACACGGTATATTCTTATTGCTGTGGTATTATCTGCTCAAGCTGTGCCAACAAAGGATTACAGAGAAAAGAATAAAAAGATTCTGTATTCTAATGTATTTTTCTGTATTTTTGTCTTCAACAGAGCATGTCAGTATTTTAATGGAAACACAATTTATAGAAAGAATAAGGCTCCCAAATCTAACAGTTTCAATAACCTAAAACTTGTTCCCATTTAAAACAGTGATAGAGCCCTTAGAGGACAGGAGGAGACATAGATTCATAGATCCATAGAATGGTTTGGGCTGAAAGGGAGCTTAAAGATCATCTAGTTCCAACCCCCCTGCCAGGGGCAGGGACACCTCCCACTAGGCCAGGTTCCTCAAAGCCCTCTCCACATAATTCTGATCAAGGTATTTTCCACGAACCTGGGCTGGAGAAAATCTCATCTGTCTTCAACTAACATGAGTCATATGCTTTTGTTTTCTGTATGGGAAGTGTAAAGATGTAATCTTGCTATTTATGAACAGGATACTGCTATTTTGGAAGTTAGAAAGTTATTCATGTACCTTACAGAGGAATATAAAATTTGCCTGTCTTTTCTCCTGTAGTTTTTACAGGAAGGTTATTGGTTTACTTAATAGAAATTCCAAAAGAATGTTTTGCAGGTAGTTCAGAAATGCAATATGTTTTATGCATTGCAGCAAGAAGAGATGTCAATCCAGCTGCTAATATCAAATGAGAGAACTATTATTGATTACTTTAGCAATCTTTGAATTATGATGCAGATCTTGACACTGCTGGGTAAAAAAGCAATCTGGCAAGCATCAATGTGGAGCATGTTTTGCTTGTGTTTCAGTGAATGGCAGTGCTGTGAGGCAATACATTTCACAAAATGAAATGGAAAACTTAGGGTTTTAGTTTAACCAAGTCTCTGAAAGATACAGGTGGCTTCCAGGGGCAATCTAAAGTAGAGCTAGAATAGATAACTCTTTCAGGATGCCATCCTTTGCCTTTGCCAAAACCATTGGAGATACAAGCTGATGCCCAGAGATAGACTTCAGCTGCGTTTCAGAAGATGTCACTGGGTAAACCTCATTCTTTCACTACACTTCATAGCAAAACCAAGATATCTGCAGCATCCTGCTATAAACCTGTTAAGACCTGGACAGCTTGTGCAGAACATCTAATAATACTTGTTTCTTGATATTCTCATGTGATTCACACTGTGCAAAAAACATTCACCTTGGGATTCCTCCAACAAAGGCTGTGGTGTCAGAAACTGCAAGGGCTGATCAGTTCTGTAAGCAGCCTGATTTTGCAGACAGTTGCATTTATAACACGATAAACTATTGAGATCTTGGCAGTGGTTTGAACCTGTTCCTGGTTTTTCCACCTGGAGTATAATTTAGAAGCAAACAAAGTCTGCATGGAAGGGCATAGTGCCAGGTTCTCGGAAAGAAGGAAGTGGTGGACCTCCAAGCTATCACCTTTTGACATTTACGGTATCTTAAATTATCACATTCACTTGAATCATTAGTACTTTAGGCACATAATTTCTAGCAGAGCAGAATATGCAATCCAGTCCCAGGTTGCCTCCTTTCTGGATATTAGTCACTAAATAAATATACTGTACTTGCTTTACTTGGGAGAAAGGAGATAGACCATGTTTCAGCTTGGATGCAAATTGAAGTGCTGCCCTGTACTCTAACTCATCTGCCACAAATTTTGCAAAATGACATTTTTTGACTGTATATGCGTTATCTAGATTAGTACAAAACTGTGTTCTAAGAATACAGCATATCCCATGATCTCTCTTGAATAAATCACAAAAGATTTCTCAAAAAGTGCATGAAAGTAATTGCTTTGGCTACTCTTGAGCTTTACTTGTGGTGTTTTTGGAAGCTTCTACTCTCTTAAAAAGTGTGATGTACCACTTACCAAGAAGTTGTATTCCCATATCATAATTTCTTTAAATACTGTTTCCTTTAAATGTAATGAATTGTATTACTATATTTACGGGAGAAGGGTAACATGTTTGATGGTGACTGAGCCCATCCTCTGTCTCTGAAGAATATGTACAGCATACTGTAAGATTCACATTATGTGACTGCATGAAATAATTACCTGTAATATGACTTCTGAGTAGGAATGTATTATTTTATTTGAACAGCAGAATGTAGACTTAAATGAAAATTAAGTGAAGGGAAACCTACAGTATATCTCGATATTTTGTCTTATATGTACAAAGACATCAAAATTTTTTTTTTCTGAGAACAGGCAGAGCATAAAAGCAAATTTAATGAACAATGAGTTTCATAAAGTACATTCTTTTTTTATTAGTCTGTGAAATGCAGTTTTCATCTTACATCGCACAAGAAATGAGATTAAAATCAACAGAATGTTGTTTAGTTGCTTGTTTCAGAGTCCAGAAAAGTTGGCTCCTGTCTTTCACTAACCTCTCTGTCTGCCTAACTTACAAGCTTGTATACTTGGAGATGTTACTCCATTGATGCTGTCTCTGCCCATCTGTTTTTCCTCTTTGGGACTTGCCCTTAAGAAACACCTCCTTCAGGCTGCCATCCCTATTTACGAAGACATAAGCAGAACACTAACACTTCTGTGAAAGAGCTGTCTCAACAAACACATGTAGTACTCCTAAAGTGTTCAGGCTCTTGTCTTTTCTCCATGGAATGCAGAACAGATGTGGATAAAATTAATAAATTTTAAAATTGATATCTTCTGCAAGCATAGTTTAAAATGCTGGAGCTCTGAAAAGCAATACCCATGATGAAAGTATATCTCATAGGAGACACATTTTATACAACTTCCACAGCAGAATCATTGCTAATTAAAAAAAACCACAAAACCCCATGGTTCTTTTAAGTTGACTTCCTGTTATACTGTTTCATGAACGCAGAATCTGGAAGAGAGAAGAGTCATTTGAGGGGCAACAGAAAACACTCTGCATTTCCCAAATCTTTTTTCTTAAAAGCCACAGAGTACAAATAAATAATAGTGAGAACACAGACAGTTATGGTTTTATTACATGGAACAGTAAAGGATATAGTGAATCACTAAGGCCAAGGTTACACATGCATTTTAATCCACAGTAAGTCGAAAATGCTACTCAGTTTTACCCATTCTTTGCCTTTGGCTCCTTGTGTACCAGCATCAGTTGACATACAGCTGTGGAAAAGAGATAAAACAGTAAGTTTTTATCTGGATCAGTTCCAGCTCATTGCTCATGCTAGCATGAAGGAAGAGATTGCAGAAAGCATCCAAGAGAAGCAAATGGAGAGGGGTAATGGGATCATACCCTTTCACTACAGGCTGGACTGATCTACCTGATCTACACTGACTGTGTGTAACACTTGATCTAACATGAGCTGCTGGTGAATAGGCACTTGTGCCTGCTTTCCCGTCTTCTCCTGTGTTCCTGTCCCCATGTCTCTGCCCCTGGCTTGATCTATGGGTCTGGGAGCCACAGGGCTTCTTTGTAAGGTAGATTTCTGTCAGATTAGAATCTGGCTCAATGTATGGTTTGAAGATTGCAAAATTTGACACAGGTATTGAGAATGGAAGATGGCAGATTTCATGTGAAACTGCATCCTACCATCACTGTAAGGATTTCATTAGGGTTGAACATTCACAGTAGAAAAAAAAAAAGTAACTATAATCATGTCAGTGTAACTTTTCTGTTTCATTTTTTACACCATTTCCTGATTTTGACAAATATTTAAAGCAATCTGATAATTGATTCCATTCAGTATTTGATGTGAAAAATTCCAGTGGCCTCCTGTTTTCCGTTTGCGTTTTCTTTCCCTTTCCAGTAGAAGTACTGAAGGGAGAGACTTTAGTACAGAGTCTCTTATTTGTAACCTTCTCCTCATTTGGCAGTGGAAAAAGAAGGGAAATGAGGAAGTGAATATCAATCCTTTTGCAATTAATTAAAAACCAAAACAAACGGAAAGAAAAATATAAAGCTTTTGAAACAGTTCAGAGGACAGAAAAAAGTACATCTTCAATGTCAGAATGTTGTTCCTGCTAAATTTCAGAGACTGTAACAAACAAAAGCTTCTCAAAGCTCCTCTATAATTTTCTAAAATTCAGCTATTTTGTGTTAAATATTTTAAATATGTGGTTTATGCTATTTCTCCCTATAACTGTCACAGTGTAATACGTGTACTTAATCTGTATAAGCATAAAAATGATAATCACTATAGAATAATAATTAGCAGACAGATAGCTTCATGGAGTGGAGTGGAATATTCTAGCTAGGAGTCTTTGCCTGTGTTTGGAACTGGAGGTGTTCAAATCTCTTGAGGATCTCTGGTTTATAAACCATCACAATTCCGATGGATTCCTTTTCCATTCACTAACACTAAACCCTCCAAAACTGAGTACTGCCAAGCTGGATTTTTCATAATGTAGAAATAAACCCTACCAAACAAAACAAAAAACGAATATCTGTATTTCTCTTTTTTGCACGAGACAGGTCATCACTCTGAATGGTTCAGCAATACGACAGAATGAAAGAAAATGTGGTTCTTTTTCAGAAGTCGCGCAGCTGCAGGATTTCATCCTTGTTCTCGAATAATTGAAATTGAGACCGACCTGCAAAATCTTAAATTAGCACGATTATTTCTTAAACATTTATGCCTTGAAGTATTTATTTCACAGTAACATATAAAACACAATTATGCAGAGACTTTTAAAGTTCCAGCTCTAACAGGAACTGCTTGCAGGGCTCTACTTAGAAAGGTAAAATCTCTTTTCTTGACTTGCAAAATCAGTTTACCTTGCCTCATCTGTTTTCAGGAACTTGTGCTTCTTGCCAAGCAATTGATGGTCATAGGCCGTAACATTGGTCTTCACTCTAGTCTGTTTTCTCCCCAGCCACAGAATGAGTTCAGATCTATCAGATCCTGCTGCACTTTCCAGGCAAGGTGCCAGTATTTTTGCCATATGCCGCCAGCAGGGTACCTTAACAAAGACATATCTTTTGAGGTTGTTTTTCAAAAAACAAAGAAAACTGTGTATATATGTCCTGATGAAGTGGAGCCCTAACATAACTGAATGCCTTTTCTTCTGCAGTAAATTGGATCTTAAATCCATTCAAATTCCTAAAATACACTTTTTCGAGAAAAAAACCCTGCATAATTTGGCAAAAGCAGTTTAAAACCAGATTAGTTTCTATAAAATCTGTGATGATAAAAGATACCTTCTGTGTCTTTGTTACACATTGTGCTAATTGCTGAAATACAGAATATTAGAAAAAGAAGCAAATTGATTCCTAAATGTCACAATTACATTTAGCAGAGAACATTAAAAGCAGTTATTTCCTTTCTTTATTGCTTCCTGGTTTTATTATTTCATTATATTTTTCATACAAATCCAAAGCAGGTCAGCTCAACTTCTGTTATTTACAGATAATAACTAAATAGAATCTAAAAGGAAGCTATAGAAACCCCTTCACTATAATTTATTTTAGAGCAATTCACAAAGATTTTTGTCAGTGTAGCTGAAGTATCTTTTGTCCTCAGTGAGACCAAAACAAGATTGTATTGGAAAAGCTTTATGTGAGAAGGGTTATTGGCACTCACATTCAAAGTAATTATTCTTGTAAAATTAATTAACTTTTTTTTTTTTTTTAATTCAAGCCCCTTGACTACTTCCCATTAGTAACAGCAGCTCTGTGCCTTTTATGTTCATTGTGGCAGATGTTCTTTACATCCTAGATTTTTTCAGAACAACAGGATGGTCTGATGGATGAAAGACTGCATCTGGAAAATGTGTATCAGTCAGCGTCATTAAAAGGCTGAGCCAGAGCCCACTGAAATCAGTGGGAATCACTGGCTTATGATCACATTTTTCATATCTTGTTAAGAGGGAATAAGTCTTGATTATTAGAAAACAAGGGGATGGCATTTACTTGATTTGCACATACTTCTTTTTCCAACAGTCAGGAAGAGGAAGGTTGTATTGGTGGCAGAATCTGTCATTGTAACTATTGGTAGCTGGGTTTGTGATCCCATGAGAGTTGCAAGCTTGCAGTGACTACCAGGTGGAAAACCTCCTCTGGGAGTCTGGATAGCCCCTCCTAAGAAGGGCTGGGAAGGTGTAACTGGCTGTGATGCAGCAGTGTTATTGACAAAGGGAAGAACATTTAAGCAAGCAAGGAATCTGAAGACTAGGGTTTCTATAATTACGTTTTTTAAAATGCTTCCTGCCCTCCTTGGAACCATGGGAAAAGGTGGCAGGGAAAATGTTTTACTACTTTGATCAGATAATATAAGTAGGAAGAATTCACACTCATCATGAATCAAGAACAGTTTCAGAATAAAGGGAGTACTTTATCTAAAATTCATCTGATTGAGGTTGGGGAGCTGCGAGAGAGAGTTGCTCCATAAGGGAAGGTGAACAAGGAGCTGGTGCTGAGAGCAAAGCATAGAAGGCAGAGTGCTAAGGGCCCCCCAAAAAAAAGAGCAGAACAGGTCTGGTGACAGTAACCAGGGTCAGCCAGCCATTTGATGTCTGCCAGGAAGGTATATGTCCGTAAGGCAAGCTTACAGTCAAGCCAGGATCAGGCAAAGCAACAGTGTTGTTCAGACAGGGACCATGGGTTAGACCTGACCTAAAATGCACCTCCAGAACTAAAAAGCCCCCCCAGCAAGGCTTCTCCTGGCTTTTTCTCCCACACCTCTTTCTCCAGAGTCTGATCCAAGGTCACAGGGCTGATGGTCTTGAGCACTGGCAGCCAAACTGTTCTAGAAGTGTGAAGAGCCTGTTGGTGCAGGTCCCTAACAAAGAGTGTCACTCTGTGATTTTGACACTTAAAATCTAGAAAGTCATAACTCAGGTTATTAACTCCTTTGTGAAAGAGCTCACAAATGCACAAGAACACATGGCTCTAAATGGTGATGCTTGCTGAAAAGAAAAACTTGGAAGTTTTGTATTCTCCAATAAAGAACTGGCCAAGGGATGTAAATAGGCAGGAAATGGGAAGCCAACTGTGTGTTACTTACATGAGTTCCCAAGATGGGTACAAAACAGAGGTACATATGCTTACAAGAAAATGCTAGAAGCTTAAGAAATAAGATAGAAGAACAGGAATGTCTTCACTTACTTAAAAAGTGACATAGCAGTCACTGGAAACTTGGTTTGAGAAGAAGACAGTCAGTGGCAGACAGAAAATATACATGAGATGACAGAATAACCTGTGCCAGGGCAAAGGCGTAGTATACATTCAAGAAAACAGAATTAAATAAAATCAACAAATTAACCACCTCACTGAATTTATATGGATTGAATTTCCAGGCCTGAATTGGACAAAGGTAGTACTGGGTCTCTTAATAACCACCCAGAGAGGATGGCAACACAGACTGCAATATTCTGAGAACAGCCAGGAAGGTAGCAGTTATACTGAGGGACTTTAGTTACTTGCCTTCAAACTGGATGAACATGATACTGAGATACAAGCAGAGATTAAAATATTAGACGATATGAATGGCTCTGCCATGGAATAGGTGGTTAGTGAGCCCCCATCAAAAAATACAAACCTTGACTTCATACTGAATAACTATCAGGATCTAATAAAAATCTTACTGCTGAATTGCTCTTCCCTAACAGTAACCATGTACTTAATTCAGCATTCCTACAAAAGCAACAAATTTCAGAAACCCCACACTTCTTGTGCTCTACTTCAAAAGTACATGAAGAAAATGAGGAAGCTTCTTAACGAGATATCTGAAAGTCCAAGGAATTAAATTCTCATAGGCTTGTAAGATTCTGGAGAACACTATACTGGAACTGCAGCATTAGTGCTTATCACCTATGGAAACAAGAGAAAAATATGATAGGAACTGGAAAGCACTTCCTAAGAAAGTGAAGGAAACTACTATAAACAGGAAGGAATCCTTCAACTTGTATTTAAAACAAAAAAGTGAAAAGTATCGTAAACTCAAATAGATTAATTGTAAAAATATTATTAATTAGGCAGAATGGAAAAAGGATTTAAGAATCAACAAGATAAAGGAATAAAAATTAGTACTATGTAATACTTCAAGCAGCAAAAATACCCTGCCAGCATCCATTGGCCCAGCAGATGATTTGTATGAAACGTGTACTTGAGATAATTCTTTCCCTCAGCATTTTCTGTGGAAAAGAAATGAAGATACTCCCCATGCTACAGTGCTGTTCTCTGGGGGAAGAGGTCTTAGCAGACAATCGGAACTCGAAGTTATTGTGGAAGCAGCTATAGAAAAATATTAACAAACAAAGATAAACTGCTTGGATAAAATGCTAGGAAACCACAACTATCACAAGAACTCTGAAATGCTGGGTATGAATCAGTTAAACTACTAATGGTTTAATGTTTTATTTGTCTGGGCAGTAAATAAAATAGTAGGTGAAATTCAACCTAATTAATGCAAAGGAAGTGAAATGCAGTATAGCTAAATGTAAAGAAATCAATGCTTCGGAGGAAAAGCAATCCTAGTTTCATGAATAAAATGATGGACTCTCAGTTGACTGTTTCCACTGAGGAACAAAACCTTGTGATTATGATATTTTTATGGAAGTGTCAGTTCAGTGTAGTCAGTGCTCACTCCATGTCCCAAAGAAAAAAAATCTTAAAGATTACATGGAAAGAAATAAAGAACAAACCAGAAAACATTATAATTCAACTGAACAAATGCACTATTTGCCTGCATTTCAGTGCTGTCCTCTCATTAAAGAAAGAGTATATTATAAAATGTGGAAAAGATTTATGTAAGGAAAATAAGGGTCGTTGGAGAAACGGAAGTCTATCTCAGCCACACTATCAGAAGTGACTGTGTTGGCTGTGATTCTTCAGCCTGGGAAAGAGATGACATACGAGGTATACCAGAAGAAGCCAGGTTCAAATCAAACAAAAAAGAGATTGTTTTCATACATAAGAATCTATGGAATTCTATGACAAATGCATTCTATGCAGATCTGTGGAATTCTATGACAAATAATGTTGTAATATAACAAATAACTCTACATGAGTGTCATGGGTTCAGCAGCAGCGGTCGTTTTTCTCCTTCTTGGTATCTGGTGCAGCGCTGTGTTTTTGACTTTTGGCCTGGGAACAGTGCTGATAACACCGATGTTTATAGTTACGGCTTAGAATGTTTTGGTCTGACCAAGGACTTTCTGAGTCTCATGCTCTGCCAGGGAGGAGGGGGGAGCTGGGAGGAAGCAGAGACAGGACACCTGACCTAAACTGACCAAAGAGGTTATTCCATACCACAGAACATCATGTCCAGGATGTAAAAACAGAGGGCAGAGACCCAGAAGGGTGTGGTGGTGCCTTGGGGGGTTCACTGCTGGGGGGTGCACTGGCTGGGTCAGGCTTGGTGAGCAGTTGTATTCTCTTTCCTTGTATTTCTCCAGTATTATTATTGATGGTAGCAGCAGTGATTTGTGTTATACCTTAGTTACTAAACTGTTCTTATCTCAACCTGTGGGAGTTGCATTCTTTTTGATTCTCCTCCCCATTCCCCCAGGACTGGGGGAAGAAAGAGAGGGGAGGGAGGGAGGGAGGGAGGGAGAAAACTGCGTGGTTGACTGGACTTAAACCACGACAATGGGTAACAAGGGAGAATGGACAAGTTCTAAGAAGAAAAACTCAGAAGAAAGACTCACTGCAGGCCACTAAATGGACAAACTAAATGAGGATCAAGAAACAACCCGAACTGAAAATTCCTAGAAGTTGGGAAATCAGTAGATAGTATCATATATATTTGTTCTCTTCCTGCTTTTCTCTGGCTGTCCACTTAGGCTAGATAGACCCTCTGAACCAGTACAACACCTCTATAGTCTAACACTTTAATGATTTTGTACTATTATGAAGTATTTGTATTTCTGAAACTATACGTACTTTACAAACAAAAAGAACATGGCTTACTTGATGAGCTCACTATCTGAAAGTCACATGATAAAAGTTATCAATATTGCTTCTATAGCTTTTATGCCTAGGAGTTTTAATCATGAGACAAAATTCTGCTACAAGCAATACAAAAATGGAAAAGTCTGCCCCAGTTGGATTGGAAATACAAGCATAGAACAAGAAAAAGAAGCAGACACCTATTACAGGGAAGCACAAGCACACTGTGAGACAACGTGAGAGACAGTATCCATTGGACCTTACAACGTTTTTTTGGAGCATAGTGATAGATTTGTGAGGAAAAATGAACAGAGTTTGCAGGTGTTTACTTGGATTACATTTTAAGTACGAAGGATGCCTGGTAAAAAAGAACAACTTTGTCCAAAAAACTGAACAGAGAACAGGAGGCCAATACATGGTATGTACATTATATGGCAAATGTCATTTGCTGTAAATAAATTGCAGATGAAAGAATAATCTGTGAAGTGTACTGAAATCAAACCCAAGAAATTTATGACAGATGTAGCAGAGACAAATTCACTGGAAGAATAAAAATGTAAAAGGAACATGGTAGAAGCCAAGAAGAATCATTACAATAGACATGGCAACATCAGAACTGCATTTCTGAAAGCCTGAGAAAGCAATATTTACGTAAATGAAAAGGGAGATGAGCCTAGCCAAGAATTTTAGCTGTATGGACAGATAGGAAGGCTGCATGTGAGGTATGTTTTGCATTGAAACTTTCAGATGTAACTTCAGTGGCATGATGTGCAGCAAGGCCTGAGTCGAGGATGATGTCCTTTGTATAGGCATGAGTGACAGGGTGGTTTGGTAGTGGCTGAAAAGGAAGTAGGCATATACCGCTCATAGGGTAAAGGTGGTAAGATCTCTTTTAGCTCTGTCAAGCTTGAGCTCACAAAAATCTACAAAATGGCATTTTTTGTAAGTTAAAATAGCTGTCTGATTAAAGGGTTGCAGGACTGGAACTTACCAGAGAGTGGGGAAGAGGGTATGGAAGGCAAGAGTTTGCTGCCTATGAGTATGAGCACAGGTTCCTTATGTGGATCTGACTGTAACAAAAATGCCCGGATCCATCTTTCCTGATCGTTGGGTTTAAGACCTGCATCCTGTATAAGCAAGTAAAAGAGGGAGTGGGGCCTATCTCTACCTAATCCTAAAAAGAGCATCACAATTCATACAGCACTGAAGATATAGGTAGCCCTAATTCTTGTATTTCTTAACCTGTGCAATCTTAATAGAGTTATACATCTTTAATTCAGAAAGCACTTCTACTGAAGACATATACTGTTGCTTTTTACTTTTCCTGTACTTTTTTATAACATGTGTACCACATAATAAAAAAACAAGCCCATGGGCTGAGGTTGAGCACGGCATGGCAGAAGGAGTGCAATAGCTTCATATCTGATGGGAATATTCCATGGCAACATTTGACTGCAGTAGACCTTGCAGCAGCCTGCAGTTTATTATTGCAAAGGCTTATTATTCAGAGGGTACTGATACTGAATTTCTTTCTTTTGTAATTCAAACCAGTGAGGACATCTGATTCAGTCATTTTATATTTTAACATATAATACTAGACAAAAGAACAGAGATCACTGAGCGAGTTTGCTGTAATGGCAGTTAAAGAGTGAAAGCTGGAACAATTTTCTTTGGAAAGATATTTGAAGAGGTAAGTCTCCCCACTACAGATGGTGATGTTTTGATGGACAAAAAAAGGAGTTTGCTGTTTGGATTCAGACAGGCAGGTCATGGCTTTAACTGTCTGCTCACTGACAGGAGGGTGAAAAAAAAGGTATAAGATTTCATACTATTCTTTCTCCATTCACAGTTGATGGATGAGTTAAAAACATACATACACTTGAGTTTATTTCCTTGGCAAGAAAATATTGCATTATTGTATTTCTTTCTTTGAAAACTCAACACTTTCATTAAGCTAAGAATGATATTTTTAAGGTAATTTATAAGCGTGGCTATATTCTCTGCTGACTTGCTATTGTGTAACTCCTAAAATGGTCTCTACAGAACCACAACAAAGATTCTTTTTTTTCGTAGGGCAAAAGTACAGTCAAAAGATACTATTTTCTCTCTTTCTCCAGCAGTTGAAGAGCAGCACTGAAATGGAGATTCAGACACCTTCTCTTGTAACAGGCTGTGCACTAAAGGCTCAATCTGAAGAAAACCACTGGAATGCTGAGATAATTGAAAGATCTGAAGTGTGTGACGTGACCCGGTATACTAAAATATTTCTAGGCATTTCTTTAGGTATTATGTTAGTGACAGAGCTACTATGACATTTTCATACTAGATGTACTACTTCAGCTCTTCATAATTTTGCTTTAAAAATGACCTTTTAAGATTATTTTTGGTATGTGTATGAGGGTAGTACTTAAAGGTGCTAAACTGACAACACGATCTATTTAATGGATATTGCAATGTCATTACAGTGCCCAGCTCCCAGCAGTGTGCCAGTAATACCTCGGTTCTTCAACCAAAAAGGCAACTGAACATTTCAACATCCTTGATTATCTGCTGTGATTGGCAAAGTCCTTGCAGAAATAAGAGGATCAGAAATTCCCTCTGAAGACTTCTTTCATATGGAGCATAAATTCTCTCTTCTTTTCTCCTTATTTGAAATAGTCTGACTCTAGTAAGAAGGTTAGCATCTATTAAGGAGGACTTACCTTTAAACAGGTATTTTAATAGCCAGAAACTTCCAAAGAATGATGATCAGAAGATAAACTGGTAGTCCTAGTGAATTTCTATGCTGTATGTTTTATTTACTTCTTATTACTAGATTTGGAGGATTTGTTGGTAACTAAGTCTTATGTTTCTAGTGCCCAGAACCAGGGAAACTGTGAATAAATTTTTAGGTACTTTACAGTACTTTTCGTTTTATTGATGTGGGTTTTTTTTTTTTATGATGAGGAATGAGGGCAAAGTATGCAAGCTGACTATAGAAGACAACAAAGAACACGTGCATCCTATTTTCAGAAATAAAAGTAAATGCGACTATTCCTTTGGGGAGGGAAAAAAGGAGAGGAAGAATAAAGAGGTTTTGGAACAAAAAAGAGAGATGGGCTGAGAGTGCTCAAATATGGGACAGAGTACAAAGAGAGGAAGAGGAAGGAGTGGTTGGGCAATGTGAGGTTCTGATGAGGAGCAGGGGCAGGCAGCCATTAATTAAATTCCACTTCATCTATTCTTGCCGGAACTGTGTAGGTAGAAACTGGAATAATCCTAGCATTGCAGGCTGCCCCAGAGGACTGAACGGAAAGCCAGGCAGTCTATACATCTGCTTTCACTTCCATGTTTAAAGGAATCATAAGTTCCTCCAATGCTCTACAGGGTGCTCCCCTTGTGCGTGTTACACACTGAAAACGTTCATTCTTTGAAGCTGTGTCCCTCAGAGTACTCTTTTACATAAAGCCAAATTTGGCAGCAGTTCTGTTTACTTTTTGCTTCTCTTACAAGTGATTTGAGTTGTCCTGTCAATCACCTTGTATGGGACAAGATCAGGGCCTTGTCCATTGGCAGGCAGGGGGTTCTGCAGAACCTGTTGCTCACATGCCAGCATGGATCTGCAGAGCCTAAACTAAGGGATCTGAACCCTGCTACTTGTACTATTAAGACTGAAATTGTATGTGAAGAGAAAGGAGGATGGGAATGCCAGTTAAACAGGAAAAAAACTAACCTTAAGGAGTGAAGTGCTAAGACATACACATAGAACAGGGAAGCTGATCAGAATTTTGAAGGAAAGACTAGACTGCAGGGGCTGACAGCTATGTAGCCAAAGAACTGGAGGAGGAAACAGGAGGTGCTAGGGTGAACATAATAACTATGCATGTGATAATGTGCTACAAAAAAAAAAATCCCTAGGAAATTCAAGCACAGAATGAACATATAATTCACATTTTTCTTTGGAATTTTCTGCCCAAAACACTCAAAATCTGAATCACATAAAAATATTATTGTGCATCAGATGTGTAATTACATCATACACAAACCAGCCATCTTTATGCCCTATTTAAGAAGACTAATACCCCCATAACGCACTACCTGTCTTTGCAATACCAAGATAAGTTTTGGCTCTGCCAGGACTTATGTGGGTGACACTGCTGAACCCAGGACACACATGCAGAGCTGTGCTAAACATAGTGCAGGCTCTTCTCAGAAAGTGCATACTTGCCAAACTTTACATTCCCTCCACGTTCCATCGTAGAACTAGTTTGACCCCAACTGCATTTAACCATCACACATCTTCCAAAAATGCTCTGTAATTTCGTTGCTAGCTTTCATGTTTAGCAGTACTCTTGATCCTTGAGCTGTTGAAATCATATTACTATGTTAGAGCATCAATTCTTTAAGATGCCCCCATTCTTCTAAAACAAACACCTTTGAGGAAAAAGCCAAAAAAAACCCTCCAGATAATTCCCTCATTTTTTTTTTTTTTTAAACGCCTCATTAAGGTTTTGGGCAGCTGGCTCAGTTTAAGTGTTCGACTGGCAATACTGTGCAAGCACAGGGGCTGGAGTGGCTCTGTCAACCGAGATGGTTTAGGGACTCTTGCAAAAAGCAATGACCCTACATTGTGCTCCTTCACCATCCATCCCTCACCATTAGGTTTTGAGTTCAGCTCCTGTGCTCGTGTGGTATAGTCTAACAAAAATTCCTGGTTTGCTGCTTTTGCAGAGTGAAGAATGAAGCTGACAACGCAACGAAAGTCTCAAGGAACTGGGCTCTCGGTACAGGCATTAACTAAAAGCAGTTCTGAAAGGCTTCGTTTCCCCACAGGACAACGGAGCAAGTGCCAGGCTGCTTTTGGACAAAAGCAATCCTGAGCACGCACCGCAACACCCCCACAGTGAACGGGTCCCCACTGACCCTCCGTGGTAGGCTCTCGCCGGCACCACCCGCGCTTCCCCCCAGGGAAAGGCCGCTACCCCGCCGAGACGCCCAGGGACCTCCCGGGGCCGGCCGGGCAGAGAACTGGCACTGCCGCCTCCTCGGCTTCACCTCACTCTGCGCAGGCGCGCTCGCACCGCGCGTGCGCCGAGGGGCCGGTGACGGGCAGGCGCGCAGGCGCGCCAGCGGTAACCGGCCGCCGCGAACAGGCGGGTGCGGGTCTGCATCCGGGTCGCCGCCGTGTCCATTGTCTGGGGAAGGGGCCCGGGCTTGGTGGCTCTGCACCGGAGGGCCCCCACCCTCCCGCCGCTCACCTGCGCAGGCTTTAGTAAGTGATCCGCAGCGGCTCTTCCCGCCCCTGCCCTGCGGAATGCGGGGTCCCCGGCGGGCGCCCCTGCCCCGGGCAGGCGTATCGTCGTCCCTTCGGCGGCCTTGGCTGTCGTTTCCCCGTGCCTCTCCTTGCCGGCGCTGATGGATCACGCCAAGGCGCCACTCCCGGAGGTGTTGGTGGCTCCGGGGACCTCCGGCGACCCCAGCGTCCATGTAGTTCCCCTCAGGATTCCTGCCGATGACCGGGGCTGCAGCCGGTGAGGTGCCGTGTGGTTTCCCCGCCTCAGTGGGAAGCGCTGTGGCTGGGTGCTGTGTGCAAACATGTGCCGCTGCCCGCCGCCCGCGCTCACCTGTGGGGTGGATGTCCCTGGCACCCCGCACCTGCCGGCGGCGTGGCGGGCAGTGCCCCTGCCTGTCACGGCCGTTCTGCCTTGCCTTTCATTTGCATACGTTTAGTGGCTCATATGGTACTTCTGTAATGCCACCTAGTAACAGTACTGTGTTTTTTTTTCCTGCAGTGGACCGCAGTTCGAAGAGGAGGCAAGTGAAGCCTTTGGCAGCTTCGCTGCTGGAAGCATTAGATTATGATAGCTCTGATGACAGTGATTTTAAAGTTGGAGATGCTTCAGGTAAATTGGCTTCCTCATCTCCTCCTTGCAGAATTACCTCATTTTTGTTTCATTGTTGGTCACTTGATATCATGTTTGATACATAATGTTATTAGTGAACTGTTGGCACTTGGAGCCGCTTAGAAGTTCAGTGACTTGATTGGATAACTGGAAATTCTTGGGCTGTGGATAAGAAACAACTGATGAAACAGAAAATCCATACAGTACTTCAGTTGTAATTGTTTTTGTCTCAACAGACCTCATGATTATCAAAGAAGTTTTTACAGAAGCATTTCGTTAGGTACTGTCTGACCGCCTTAGCTATATCTACTGCTTTTTATTTTTACAATGTAGAGAGAACTTTTGAAGTGCTCACTGTATTTAGTATTGAAATAAGAATGTTCTATAGCTGTTTTGTCTGGATAATAGTTTATTGTGGACTTGAGAACTTGCCTCTTTCTCAAGGTTAGTTCCACTTGGTGAGTGAAACCATTGAGCAGAAAGATAATCTGTTCAGGGTTTTGTTGTTTTTTTTTGATAGGCAAACTCAGAGTGCCCATTCAGATGGCTGTGCAGAAAGATTTATGCATTTCATACTAGAAGGAAGTCCTTGTCTCAGAGTGGTTTTGTTCTGCAGTCTTTTCTATGCGTGCATGTGCCTATATCTGCATTGAACATTGTCAGAAACTGAAAGTAAACAAGATGCCAAAATAAAATAGATAAATCCAAGTATATTGGAGGGAAGGGAAGGAAGGGGCAGGACAGTTTTTGTAAATAAACTGCACATTGGGAAGTTCTGTGGCATATGCTCAGGGAATTAAGCAAAGAGATGCAGGGTGTGTAAAATATAAGAGAAGCATTATGACAGCTTGCCACATAACTTTGCTTTATTATTTTTGCACTGGGGACACTAATCTGTGTTTTCATGCGAATGTATTGTGCAAAAATGTTCCCTGTCTCCATTTAAAGGCTTATTTTTTAATGTCTGGTAAGCTTCTCCTTATTAATGAACTTAAAAATGCCTAATAATTCTTCTGCATTTTTCCTTCCCCAAGCCTAGGCATATTTCCCTTGCTTGGTCTGGTAGAAGGAGGCTGCAGTGACTTAAAAGGGTAAAACTGATGTCACCTTATCAGTTTCATGCTAAGATTTTTGGGGAGCTTGTTAATTTACTTTTTAAGTCTTGTTTTGGGGATTTTTGAGCCTTTTGATTAAAGGGCGCTGCCTTTTGCAAAGACAATTTGTCATAAAAGCAAATCAGTCCCCCCAGAAAATCTCCCTGTTCTGGAACAGAAGTGGAGGCAGGATTTTAGGAAAAAGGAGAATTGGAAATGGAGTATGGCAGATGGGCACATAACTTGGAGCAATATATTATTTGATTAAAAGACAGTCGTTAATTAAAATTAATGAATATAGCTTCCTGATTCAACTACGTCAACATGCAGAGGATTCATTTGTAACTGATAAAATTTTTGACTTTTAGGATATCATATGTACACACGGTGTTGGTCAGTAGCCTTGAGAGCATTTCAATCCCAATTTTATTCTGAGGAAGTTGATTTCATTTTCCCTTAAAAAAAACGGCACTGAGTTGCAATTATATCAGAAAACCCAAGTTCTACTTAGGAAATGTTTTTTGAATTACTGTTGTGTGCTCATATATCTCATAGAGCATTGTTTTAACATGTCAGAATCTATATTTATCACTTGTAGTAAAAATTAATGTTCTGTTTAATAAAATGTAAAATCTAGTGAAACCACTTTGAAACAGTAGTTTGATGGTTTACACTTTATTCTGTGATTTTTCAGTGAGAAGGGAGAAAGTTGTAATGTTTTGGAGAAGTTGGGGAATGGATAGTTGTTAAACATAGAACCCCCTAAGTTTTGAAACAAAAAAAGAAACATTTATTGTGTGCAGCACAAGGTAAATGAAACAGAACATCTGTGCTGGTTTGAAATGAAGATGGTATTATGTAGCCTTAAATATGGTTGTACCTCCTCCATTTAAGTTTGGATGGAAGAAGTGCTGAAGTAAAAGGACTTTTACACACACATATAAAGAAAATTGATAATTCTGAAGTTACGTGTATATACAAAGAATCTGTGTACACATGAAAGCAACCCTATTAAACAAATTCTGGATGATTCCTAATAGAAAACAGGTTTTCCTTTTTCCATTGTGGATTCAGCCTTTAAAGTATAATGTGTATTACTCCAGTACAGTAGGGGCTGTTGCTCTTTTTCCTCTTTAAATGACCATAGAGGTCTCTCCATGTGCAGCCTGTTGCAAATCTGTATTTAGTATTTGTTTGAATTCAGGATTTCATTGTGTAGTTTGCTTACAAAGGGAAATAAATATGAGAGAAGGAAGGAACAGTCTTTCTACATGGAAAATGACTGCAAATTCTACTCATGCACTCAGAAAAAACCCATAGGTATGGTTATTCCACAGGTCTGCAATGTATATGTGATTCACAAATGCACATATAGGTGTTTAAAAAAACAGATCTGAAAGTTAAAAGTTTAAAGGACTATCTAGATACTGAGTTAAAAGAATTCTGAAGTTGTTTACTCCCTGTTGGTGATGTTCCATCCGTATGTATGAGCTTTAGGATGTTGAGTGATGTGTGCTAGTAGACGGTACTGTGCAAGTCTAGGGAGGCTGAGCCCTGAACATTTAATATTTTACACACATTCGTTGTTCTGTCAGATTTCTGAGAATATGAGATGCAGTAAGGATTTGAGAAGTTGATATTAAGTACTTGTAGGAAGGAGTCAGCATTTCTGAGTTTCTGTATTCATAGTCCTAATGCTGTGGTAAATTCTTTTCATTACAGAAAAGATTTCTGGTCACCTAACCTCCATTTCCACCAAAAAAGTCCATGGGAGTTATGGTCTTTGCCTACGGTGTAGTTAATCTCTTTTTTTCTTTCAGATCTATAGGTCACACCAACAAGCAATTATTGCCTTTTTCACTTAAAAGATCTCATCATTCTGGCATCTCTTTAGGGAAACTGATTTTTAGAACTGTTACATTCTTTTAAATTTACTTAATGTAAATAGTTTTCAGGCCTGTGGGCTTTTCATTATGTTAATATTGAATGAAGTAGTTTTTTTAATGGCTTCTCTGTTTTTACATAATAGAGAGTACTGTATTTTTCTGATTTTTGTAAACATCTTGAAAAATTTGCTCCTTAAGTAAGAATGTCATATATAATCTTAATGTGGGATCAGTCAAAAAACTGCCCCTTTGGAGTCAGAGCATACAAATATGTCACTTGAAATTAGGGTTCTGTAATGTACTCAATTGAAGCTTTTTAATAATATATTTCACAGAATGGATCAGTTATTTGAAGTTTTGCTTTTAAGTTAATTAGACAATACTTCTTTCTTGGATTTTTTTTTTTCTTCTCTAGTAAGAGCAGCTGAAGATATACTGTTGTCAGAAATCAGTGTATAGTTGTAGAGTGATTCCCAGCAGGATTCCAAAGCAAGGATTTACTGCTTCTCTTCTCTATCATATTGAAGTCGGTCAGTTTTGGTAGCTCATACCCTGAAATCTAAATAATGCAGAGAAATGTAGTGTGGTCCCTGAACAGGGATGGTACGTGAATTTAAGGCTCTTTCTCTGAGTGCAGCTAAGAAGAGGGTAGCTGAATGCTGCCTTGAAGAATTGGATTCTTTACTACTTTTGTTAGAAGTCTTACAGACTCAGATTTTTAGAAACATTTGTAAATGTTTGGGTTTTTTGGTGTTGAATGTGTGGAGCCTGGCTTGCATAAATATGATGTATTATTATTGCAGTTGAGGTCAGTAGGAGCTCTATTTAAAATGATCTATATAAATGCATATATTAGGTATTCTGAAAAATTTGTGACTTCATCTAGAAATAAAAAGTTGCAAATATATTTATCTTTCTGTAATCCGTTTGCTCTTAATGTGATGGAGAATCCACTTTTGCTTTCCTGTATAGGATATTAGAATACACAGAAATGTTTGTGAAGCACCAAAATACTTGTAGTGGTAAACAGTACTGAAATATTTATGAAGAAACTAATACATTTGTTTTTGAGAATAAACATAAATGATAAGTAACAGCAAAGTTATAGGATGTTTCAGCAGACAGTGAAGGTAAGCAAAAGTACTGAATAGCTAATGATTAGTAAATTATCACTTAATTGCACAGTCTTAATAGAATCATTTCAAGGCTGGGATTTGCAACTGGACTGTGTAGTCCCTCAGAGTGTAATTCCCGAGGGCATTTTCCCATTGAGAAAATGGAAAATACTGGCATTAGGTTTTCTTGGTTTATCTTTTTCCCAGGTGAGATCTTTTGTCTGTACAAATGTCTGCCACTTGAACTAACACTTTGAAGTGACTGGCAAGCATTTTGAACATGCATTCTCTTTGGAAACACTTAAGATTTCAATTTTTTTGTGTGTTTACTGAGAGCAGAGGAGTAATCTAGCAGAAACCTAGGCTTTCATTCCAGTGTCCGGGCAGGGTGGATTTAGTGTTGGGATGACATTCACTTTCTTTGTTTTCACCTTGCTGTGACTTTGTGCCTTGTCTTCCAATCTGTCTGTTCCTTGTGGAAGGCTTTCTCATTCATTCAGTGTCATTCTGCTTGTTCAGTTAGTCTTGAACAGGATTTGCATGGTCCCTACTTTACTATGCCTACTTTACTTTCTCTTGCATTTCCTCTCTCCTGTGCCTGTGTCTATCTCTTGTGCATTTCCTGCCACATGGACAAGATTCTTCTGTGCTTTATTTACTGCAGCTTGGTGGGATGGTTGGTTTGCAGCCTGGCCACCTCGGAGTCCAGATATGCCAGTGAGGATGGGTTGTTTCAAGTGTTTCTTGAGCAAATACTTGTTACAGTGCTTCAGAGACTTAGACTTAGCATGTCCTAGATGCATGTTCAGCTGTCTCCCAGATGTCATTTCCCTTGCAGAAGATGTGAAATTCTCAGGTGTTTTTTGGAAGAATACGTATTCAGGCTGAGTATTCAGTATCTTATATTGGAATCCAATTTTATGGGTTATTTAGGACTGCAGCTTTACTGAGGGAAGTCATGGAGTACGCAGTACTTCAGGCCAAACAAATAAAGTTTGGTACCATTAAAAACAGGGAAATGTCAAGCAAATTCAGGAGGTAGGGTAACAAATTCTATCTGTGTTATGGCATTATATAAGGCTGTTCCCAATGACTCAAATCAAAGTTGGCAACCTTTAGTTTTGAGTACTTTTATGACTTGAATAGACATCTACTAAAATGCTGTGTAATTATTGCTAGTGTAGAAGTGAGGAAGCTGCTTACTAAGCAACTCTCATTTATGTTCCTCATCCATCCTTTTTTGCATTAAATTAAAATACTTGTCTTCTGAACTATGTGTAATCATGGATCAGTTATCCATTTCATTTCTTACTCTGCCCATTTTAAATCTGCAGTTAATACAGATTAGATACTTTTTCAAAACATTGGGAAGTGAATCTCTCTCCTTAGAGCAGTAACATCTTAAACTATGTTGATTTTGTTTTGTATGTTCTTTATCATACTACTTTGGCTGGTTCCATTTTTTGTAACTGCCAGCATTATGAGTGTTGAATTGCCAGTAGTCTCCCAATGTTTAATCATCATACTAAGGAAAATAGCATAGAGACCTAGTGGCATTATCTAACTGATGCTAGATTCTCTTTTTTGAAGTTGCAAGTGAAGTATTAAGCCTTTTCAGTTCTTGCTTTTGGTATAGTTATATTAGTCTTTGCATAGTGGACCTCTGTAGCTTTAGTCTCGTAGATGTGATGAGAATTTTCCTGTCGCATAACTCTGCCTTTGGCAATTTAAAAGTTCATGTTTTCCATGCACGATCTAATTTTTGCTGCCTTATTTTTACATGTAGTTGCTAATACCAGAACTTTCTAGTTATCTTAAGCATTTCCTGAAAGTAATTTGGAGTCTTTAAAATTATTTGCAATTTCTAGATCAGATGTGTAGGAAATACAGATGCTTTTATGTTTGATGTAGCACATATGTTTGATATATGTTTGATATGTTTGATATATCAAACTATATGTTTGATATAGCACATTTGCAAAGGAATTTTTTGTGACTGGAGCTATTCTTGTAAGGAAGTTTATGGGCAGAAGTTGTTGACAGACACTTTTTTGCAGTGCCCTCCTCTTTGCTTGTCTGCCAGAAAGCAGGCACACCCTGGTGAGGGCTTGTTACGTGGTGCGTAACATGGTGTTTCAGCAGAGATGCCTGGCTAATTTCATGTAATCACGGCAAAGATTTGTTGTCTGCCTTGTGATTAGGAGAAAGAGGCTAGGGAACTACTGGACAGGATGATGGTGATTGGATAGCTTTAACCTCCAAAAGAATTGACCTCACTGGTAGCCTTTTTTTTGTTACCACCCTAAAAAGAGGGTACTGTGAGCCACACTGGTCTGGATGACTTCTCACATGATACCTGACCTATAATAGGAATAACTTTCGACATGGTAGTTTTTTCTATATCTCATGCTCAGCTTTCGGCGTTTTCACTCTTTTTCAGCATTCCAGGATCCTGGATTATAGTCTCTGTATGTAGCTTTGAGCACCTGGGTAAAACTCAACCAGATAGGACTCGGTGAAAAAAAAAAAAAATAAATTTTTTTTCCAAAATTATTTTAGATACTTCATTCCTGCTATCTGGAGTTGGTTAGGCTTTGTTGGTGGAAAAGCCCAAAATCGAGTCTGTGATTTCCTTTCTCTGGTTTATCCTTCAGACTTCACTTAAAAGCAAGCATTTGGGCTGCTTGTTAAGCTAAATGCGGCAGTGAAGAATCAGCCTGTCTGCTGTAGCCATGTACCTAGGTTGTGCAGCATTTACTGTCTGTATACATGGCAATAAAATCAGTGGGTACCATGTTTTAAGTTGCTTGTAAAATGGTCCTGCAAAACCCTGGGAGGATTTTTTTTTTTAACTGTTGTAGTGATTTCAGTAGTTTTCCCCTGAAGTCTTATGCATATTGTACAGGACTCCATAGCTGATTAGCAGTCACTTTTCTTTATCTTTATTACACTTTTTCGTATGTTAATTCTGGAGTATAATGTTTTGTCATGGAGAATTCTTGTCAGAATTGGCCTCTTTGTGTTTCACTGCCACCTGCTGTTGTGCTCTGAAGTGCTAAAAGTGTACAGGAGTAAATGGTGCCTTTCTCACAACTGTTCTCTCTCATATTTGTTCTCAGTGGAACTGTATATTCTTTGCTATTTGGTGGTGTATCTGGCCTCATCTTTTGCTGAGTAGCTTGAGTTCTCTCCCATAGGGAATAACATGATATGGTTGCCAATTTGAAAGAGCCATTCTTTTAAGAATTTCTTTCAGGGAGAAAATTGTATACTACAGCCTCTTCCTAACTGAAAGTGCATCTGACAGAAGAACACCTGCAAACATAGCTGTTATCACAGAATAGCTCTTTCTAGAGAAGCAGTTATCACAGTGAATCCCTTCAGACAGAAGAGGAATATCCCTTACTGTAGGTATCTCTGGTGTATACATGGATGCAGAAAGAGTACAAAGCATAATGTGCAGGCAGAAGGCAAAGAGAATTTGAAGGAGAGAAGTGAATGTAACTAATGTTTATTTGTTCTCTGTTTTTTATTGTTGGCATGGCATAAAGCAGCTATAGAATACTGTTAGTTCTGTAATGTTGATGTACAAGGATCACTGTTGGTAATTTAGAGTGCTGTTAAAGGCTAAGCTATTCCCAGAGATTCTCCGTAAAAATGAAGGGGAAGCATGTTTAGAAGTGGAATGCATATTAGTTAATACTGTCTCTTATTTCTTAGGCATGCCTGAGGAGTGTTCTACTATTTCAAAATTTCAGTTAATTACGTTGTACTTACGTTACTGCTGTTAAGGCTGATATGAATGATTAAATTAATTACCCTTTTTCTCTAAAGACTGTACAGTAACTTTTGCTACTATATTCTCATTTCTTTCTGTCTCTCTAAAGGTTAGAATGTTTGCAGGAAACTTTTGCTTTCTATTATGTTGTAAGGGGACTGATAACATTTATGTCCTGATCAATAATAGTAGCACTTACGCCTTTTTTTTTGTGTTGATAATTATAAAATCTGCTCATCAAATACTTCCACATACAGGTTTATGCAGAAAAAGACAAAAGTAACTATTACATGGAACTATCAACCGAATTACTGTCTAGTCATAGACAGTATGTGGGGTGGAAGTCAATGCCATGTGAAGTGTGTAGCACACTGATCCCACTGTTTGTGTATTTGTCTTTAGACAGAGGTGGATGTGCACGGAAATTCTCTGTGTAAGGTGGTATTGAGTGGTGGGTTTTGTGTGGTAACTAAAGTGATTAAGGATTTTATTTTTTTTTAACTTGCAAGCATCAACATGTTTCTTCTTTGCATCAGGAACTTGGTGATGTCTCTGAGCAAACTGAAAACTGTAGCCACTGCCTAATTGATCTCTGCATTGGATCAATTAGGCAGTGGCTGTATATTTTTGTTGTTAAATTAGAAAGTATTTTCTGAGTTTTTCATCCTTAATACTGTAACTGAAAGGTAGTAGGTGAATATTAGATAAGAGATAGTCAAGGGAAATGGTGTTTATAAATTTTATCAAGTTCACTTGTCATATTTTGAAATATTTTTTACATGTATTTTATAATACAGATGCCTTATTTTGTGATATAGGTACATCCGTACTTTACAGTACCGATCACAAAAATAAGCATACACAAAAGAAAGATTTATTTTGTTCTTTTCTATTGCACAGATTGGCCTGTCTATTCATTGCACAGACTGGCTTTCTATTAATTAATAGAAATAGTAGCTACACACAGAACAATACCATACGAGTGGTATGAGGTTAGAATTTTTGCATTGTTGTGCAGCTGCAAGACTGGAGCATAGTTTATGTGGGATTAATAAATGAAATAACGTTGGAAATTAGAAGAGCCCCCAACCCAGGAAAACAAATGTGTAATAAATACGAAGGTGTGGAATTATCCATACTTTTATTACTACTTGTTATGTAAACTCTTCATTTTGTAATTTCAAACTTCTTTATTGAATAACTATTTTCTTTTGAAGATATAGAAATCGCCTGCAGAAATTTACAAACTGGGATGCTCTTTCTTTAAGATGTGCCTTCACATGGAAATTATTCTGTGCTACTGCTTGTTGTTAATATGAGCTGCAGTTCAAAGGAGCATTTAACGTTCATTTAATAAATACTGCCATCTTTTTTTTGACATCTTAAAATTTACTCACGTTTAACAGATTCTCAACATACCACTCGAAATAGCGGGACACCAGCTGAAAAAATAGGTGGAATACCTTATGAGGGAGGAACATGCATCATTCTTTTGTTTAACAACTTACTTCAACAGATTTTATTTTTGGGGGTACATTTGTGTCGGCACTTTTTTTAAATTTTCATATGCTCAACAGATTCTGAAGGAAGTGGTCATGGGAGTGAAGATGCATCAAAGGACAGTGGTGAAGGTTCCTGTACTGAATCAGAAGAAAATATCTTGGAGGAGGAGCCAGCAGAAGAGAAAGTAGAAGAGCAACAGCCAAAAAGCTCTACGGAAGAGGAGGTGCCAACAGCAGACAAAGAGGTAATTAAAATTGAAAAAAAGGAGCAAGAAGATGAAGAAGAGAAGCCAAAAAAGAAGAAAGAGAAGGAGAAAGCAGCTGAACCTGATGCTGTAGCTGACGAGCAGGCAAATGAACCGAAAAAATGGAATTTGCGCAGGAACCGACCTTTGCTGGATTTTGTATCAATGGAAGAACTAAATGATATGGATGACTATGACAGTGAAGATGACAATGACTGGCGGCCTACTGCTGAGAAAAAAAAAGGAAAAAATGCACTGCGAAAAGAGGGAAGTGATGGAGATAATGAGGATGATGAAGATGATGGGAGTGGAAGTGATGAGGATGACAATGATGAGGAAGGTAATGAAGAAGATAATAGCAGCACGGCTAGTGATGGAGGATCCAAGAAGAAGAAGAGTAAAGTTCTTAACAGGAATAATGCAGATGATGAGGAATTGACAAATGATAGCCTGGCTCTTTCACAAAGCAAGAGTAATGAGGTAGTGCAACCAACTTTCTATAATATATCTGTTACAAGTGGAAACTACTCCCTAATAGATATTCTGTTAATTTGAAAAATAAAACTGATTGGCCGGAATTGTGTTTAGAGGAATAAGAAAAGCAGCAAAATTATGCTAAATAGACACTGCATATTAAATAACCTTGCTTGGACCATTTGGCCAGTCTAATGCCGCTAAAGTCAATAAAGTGACTTCTCTTGGCTTTAGGGGGGTTGGATTAGTTCTAAAGCAAATAGGAGTTCCAGTATGCAAATCAAGGTGAGACTTCTGGTTTAGCATAGATGTTGCATATCTATAATGCTCTAAAAGTTAAAAGCATCTGTGACAACATAGTCAAAAAATAGCTAAATGACAGGTTATTCTTTATCCTAGCCCTTCTTTGTGACAAACGTCAAAGTCTAAACACTAAGTTCACTGATAGAAGAATTCTAAGTAAAGAAATATGCACACTGGGTTTAAAATCAAATAGGATAATCATGATAATTTATGTTAAGTTTGCTTATAATCATAGAATCACAGAATCATAGAATAGTTAGGGTTGGAAAGGACCTTAAGATCATCTAGTTCCAACCCGCCTGCCATGGGCAGGGCTCACAGGTGATTTCTTACAGTATGAAAAAGGATTTGGGAACTATTAAATATCTTCTGATTTCAGAGTTTGAAAATTGTACAAGTGTTTAATAATGCAACCTTTTTTTTTATGCACAATTTCTGCAGTTGCCTGGAAGGTTGTGCATGTGGAAAACTAAGATACTAGGTTGTCAAGATGGTTGACTTCATATCCTGCAGTGACAAAATTTTGAACAAAGTGAGAAAAGTTTCTGCAGAATCTACATTCAGTTTTTCAGTAAATAATTGCAATATCAACATAACATTTGATAAGTGATAGCGATATGACACTATTAAAAGTTTTGCTGTTCCATTTAATTTTAATTTTAATGTGTAAAATGATAGGGAGCTCAACAGAGTATTTGAAAGAATCAGTTGTCTCTGTTTCAGATGTTATGTATTTTATATATGTGTGATTGCCAATGAGCTGTGCTGTTTTAATTACTAGTTATAGATGCAATTGGAAAAAACCACACATAATTCTATTTTTTTTTCTTTTTATATAGGCATATTCTTTCATTGTCTAACTCTGTAATTCTGGTGTTGTTACCGTATTCTCTTAGCTCAGCAGCTGTACATGCTCTACTGCTAGTGATGATCAGAACATCAGAGATAGGCAACTTTCTTTCAGAGTTGTTTCCCATATCGGAATGGAGATGTGAGTCTACATTCTTAGGGATATATTCTTGAATATGTCCATAATTTCCATTGACTTGAAAAGTTAGGCCTGTTTCAGAAACCTGGAGCTGTGTCTGGTGTATCTCTTGTGAAGCTTCTTAATATACATGGACATCAGATTCTGTTCTTACGTTTGGTTTAGGACATTGATCAAAAGATAAAATTTGAAAATTTAAAATTCAAATTACAGTTTTGTAACTGCTTTACATGCAGTGAAGTTACCAAAGTACTGCTTATGAATACGTCTTTAACAAGAAGTCTTGCAACAATGAATATCTGTAGATACTCTCCTACTACAATATTTTAAAATAGTAAAAAGAAAAAGGTAAGAAATCTTGTCTAGCAGACAAATCTAGCGAAATCTCATTGTGCTGCAGAAGCTAATTTCTTAGAAAGCCAGATGTGTGAATGCATGATTAATTGATGAAGGAATGTTCAGGTAATTAACTCTGAACATGTTGTAGTGTCCTTAGTATGC
The DNA here is from genome assembly GCA_017639245.1 of Myiopsitta monachus. Taxonomy (NCBI): domain Eukaryota; kingdom Metazoa; phylum Chordata; class Aves; order Psittaciformes; family Psittacidae; genus Myiopsitta; species Myiopsitta monachus. Next base: position 7,934,166 of record CM029919.1, read on the forward strand.
ATTCTTCTTTTCATTTCCTTACTTTTTGGGGGTGGCTGTTGGGGGGCAGGGAGGAGGGGTTGTTTGGTTTTTGTTTCTGTGGGATTTTTGTTTCATTTTTCTACATTTTTTTCCAAAATATTTTGAGGTCTGCAATGTTTTAGCCTGTAATGAAATATAATGCAAACTTACCTTTCCTTTTCTAGGGTCAGGCGTCATTAGTAGATAAATATGCTTTTCTGGTTTTATAATTGCTACCACTATATGGGATTCTTCTATTCTCAGTGAGGTGGGGGTTTTCTATTTATTAATTTATTTATAATGCCTTTGAAGTTAGAAGTGTATAGGCATATCACTTGAAATGCTCATTTTCTTCATGAACACCACAGATACGGGAATTACATACTGGTACAACTGAAGTAGTTTCTCTCACATGGGTAGGGAACAGGGCTTGTTCAGGAGTTGTCAGCAGTTACCATCTCTACATTAAAATTGCCATGCTTTAGACATGTATGGTCAGCTTCTGGGATGGGGTCTTTCAGGTGCTTACATGGACTAAGCAGGGGAAAGCAGGATATGTTCCACATCAGTCTTCGTGTCTGCATAGAAAATTAAGTTATTCTGCTGCTCTGTTTGACCTGTTGGCTGTCTTCATATAAGGTAAACCATAATGGATGGGGATCCTAATATTAGAGCCCCATTTGCTGTCCTTCCATCATTGCTTGTTTTCCCTCTCCCCCACATTTTTGCATATGTTCTCACTATATAAACAGCTTGCGTTTTTTTGGTGTTTTTTTTACAGTGCAGTTCTGTTTATTTAACCTAAAGTAACAGGTTGTGGTTTTGTTTTGTGTTTTTTTTTTTTTGTTTGTTTGTTTGTTTTTTTTGGGGGGGGAGTTTTTTTTTGTGTTTGTTTTTTTTTGTTTTGTTTTGTTTTTTTTTTTTTTTGCTTCTGTTGGGATATTATTATTTTTATTGTTGTTGTTATTACTACTTCTACTATTATTATTTACTATTATTTTTAAATTACCAGACCTTGGGCTTCTCTAACAGTAGAGATCACAAAGTTCTAAACTTCTCTTAGTGAAGCCAAATAACAGTTTAAGTTGAAGGTACTGTCAGTCAAACCTGATTTCTGTGGAGCTGTGAGATTCCTGTGCCATTACAAAATTAATCTGCTAAAGTTAGGGAGAATCTCCTGCCATTTTTCTCTCTGCCATATGAATGATAAGCTAAATGTGAGTATTTTGAGCAATGATGGGCCACAGTATTTTTGAAAAAATGTGCAAGTTTCTTGCTTTCCTCAAAATACTTTGCAGCTTTGTCCTAAAAGAAAGATTCTGGAAGAAATGTTCTGGAAGCCTGAACTCTATAGCAGAGAATCTTCTATTTTTTACAATGATTTGCCTTCCTTAAGCAAGCATGATGGTGTGAGTGGTTGCATAATCTTTAATTTTTACTTCTAGATGAGGGTTTATTTTCTTTATAGGTCATGTCTCCTTAGGTTGTTTAGAGAAAATGGATGGGAGATCCAGAAGTCTTTCCTAACAGCTAGAAGTATGTGCTTGACGTTTCCTAGGTCAAAACCATAACAATCCACCTCTATTATTCAAAGTAAACTGTTTGAACCCAGCTTTAGGTGGTAAGGTTATTTTGCCCTTTTATCTTGCTTTTAAATAAAGCAAAGATTTTCCCTTTTACTTTCCAAATAGCTGCCCAGATAACCCAAGGTACAAAGAGACTTCATCAATGATTCACTAAAAATTTTGTGTGGAGATTTACTATATCTGATTTGAGAGGATATCATGAGATAATTGCATAGATTAGGGTGAGAATTTAAGATGCTTGGGGGGGATTACCTACGTCAGGTAGCATTCATGGTACGTTTTATCTACATAGGCTACACAGGCATAGTGCTGGTGCTGTGTTTTATATTAGAAACGGGTTGGAATGAGAATATAATGTTTGAGAGCGCATCTTCCACCTTGATTTTTTTTATTTCTGGTCTGGTGGGATACCACACCAGTTTTGGAATATTCTCAGGTCTCTGATATGTTGAATGATGCCTGAACTTGTCAGCCTCTGCTCTGAAATGGTTTGTTTTATTTACAGTCAGTGTTTATTTTTGTTTAACTAGTGTGCCTAATTTCACACTTGCCTGTACGCCTTCATATCACCAATGAATATAGTTCAAGCTTAATGTTTGCTTTTTAGTATAAAAATAAAAGATAATATATGCAAGCCATAAAATTTTGCAGAAAAGACAGTGGCTGTATCTCACAGTGGAAATAATAATAAGCCAAAATGGTGTTTATGAAAAAAAATTCAGTTTACGTACAGCTTTATTTGATTTGTGAAACACTTTTCTGTGTTTCTTTAGAGAAATTCCCTGTTAAAAGCCACATTCTTTTTAAGTGGTCTAGTTCACGCTGAAGGTTGCCAAAACAGGGCATTATGCTTGTCATGCAAATCCTTACTCCTGCATGTAATCAGAAGAAAATAAGTTGTTATATTTTAGTAAATCTTATGTTTTTGCATAGAGACGTATAAATCTGCATTGCAATAAAATAGAACTAAGCTGATGATTTGTCATATTTTACATTAGTGAAAACTTGGCAGGCTTATGTTAGCTGTTTATTTTCAGGTTTTGCAGATCCATGTAACTTCTTTTTGGAAGTTGAAATTTTAACAGCATTTGAAGGTCACCTTTGACCTTGGTGTATTTTCTTTTTTCTTTTTTTTTTCCCTCCCCACTTTTAAATGGTTTTTTTAGGGGGGTGTGTTACTTCCTTATAGTAGAATATAAATGGTTTATATATGTTTCTATTGCAGAAATAAGACCCTTCTCTGGCCTTTGGATCTGTAGCTATATTGAGATTAAATTGTATCTATACTTTCTCCCAGCTCTTATGTTTGTGAATGAAGCATTTGAATGTTCCAACAACAAAGAAGCTTTTAGTCCCGTGAAAATAATTTTCCATCTCTTTTTGCTTGTTCAAATATTGAACAAAATCCGCATCTTTTCTTTGTTGTGAATAAAATTGAAGTTCCTGGCATAATCCATGTGTCTTAATTTTTCAATATTAGGACTCATTGATCCTTGAGAAGTCTCAAAATTGGAGTTCCCAGAAAATGGACCATATTTTGATTTGTTGCGTTTGTCTTGGAGATAACAGTGAAGATGCTGATGAAATAATCCAGTGTGACAACTGTGGAATAACAGTGCATGAAGGTAATACAACCCTTCATTCTCATTGTGGGAGGAAAGCGCATGTGTTGTTTTTAATAAAATTTTGATGTGCTTTTTCCAAAAAATGAAGTCTTTCAGCTCTGGCAGTTACTTTCTTGTAATACTACATGGATCCATTTTAGTAGTGAAACATCCATCTTCTACTGTAGCAAAGCAAATATAAGCAACTATAGGACGGTATGTTTTGCAGATACCTATATAATGAATCGCAGTCTGCAAATACTTGCACTGTACATTTTATTTTCAGGGCTTTAGGTTATTAGATTAAATGCAATTTTGTTTTACCTATTTCAGTATATGAATTTGATTGTATAACTGTGATACAAGATTATAACAATAGGAGGTCTTTTACAAGAAAAGAGTTTTTTTACATACACATTTGCTGTTTGAAAAAGGCAGAGATGGGGAGGAGGAAAGAAAGGAATTGTCCATGGCATTTACTTGTAAGTGAAAATAGCTTGCCTTGAACTTACTCATAATTTTCAACGACAATTTGAAATGGGGAAATTTTAAAGTTGAAACATACTCAAATCATTGTTCATTGTTTTGCTCATTCCTTCAAAATCTAGTATACATGTGTGTTATAAATGTAGGAAGTCCGGTTTTAAATAAACTTTTCCAGAATAATTCTGAGGTAAGCGTATGAAATTTTAACATCTTTACATAGAAGGTAAGGCTGTATTGTACGTCATTGCTCTTCCTCTTGGGGATGTAAGGCAGGGTAGATACTAACAGAGAGAGGCATACCTGTTTTGTTGGAAAACAAAATGTGTTTTTTTCATCATTAATCAGGTGGTGATTTGGTTTTTGTTTATCTTGTTTTGATTTTATTATCATTTCTGATACCCCGTACCTTTTTAGGGCTTCAGTTTTTCAAGGTTTCCCAGAAAAATGAGATATGCTACTTCAGTCCTTGCAATTAGAAGAAGGTAGGCTTTCATTCTTCAAAAGCATAAAAGGCATATCTTTAATTTATGTGACTCAATTTGTTTTAAATTCTTCTTTGACCTATTCAGCATGCCTATTCAAGCAGGAAGTGCTTTTATTAATTCCCTACTCCCATTTTATTTTCTCATACTAGATTGAAAATCGCTTCGAAACAGTATTTTTCATACATTGAGCTGTAGCTCAGTTTTGCTTAACATCGGTTAGGAAACTGAGGATGGAATTTCTGTCCTCAGGTTCAGGTGCCTTATGTTAAGCGTCAACATGTACTCTAATTCCTGAAGTCCTCTTGTGGTCCTTTGAAGAGCTGATCAGCAAAGCTTAGAGAGCAGTTTTGTTGACTTAATTTATGATGAGCTGGATCATACTCTAGGTGCCTTTTGAGGCCATTGATCAGGTCTTCATTGTCTGTAACAAGTGTTCAAATCTTAAATTTAGGTGTCTTGGTATGTTGGTAGAGTTTCTTGCCCTGTATCTGAAGTTTTTGAAAGTAAGGTGCGGAATATATTTGATTTCAGATGCAGTAAGCTACTAAAAGTTAGGTTTATAGAATCTTGATAGATTCACTCCCCCCACCCCCAGTACAGTCTTATATTAACTTATGGGAAGAAAAACATTGAATTAAAGAGCCTTTTGGTGATAGTTGTTAATGCCTATTTGAGAATTCCCCAAATATGAAATGCAGTCAATACATCTAAACCTTAAAACTGTGGAGCTCCCTGAAAATTCTTCTGTAAGAAGGGCAGAATGATTGTGATGGAAAAATGATCTTATGCCTTTTTAGAATAAAAGGATGGCAAATTAGTATTTTATTCCAGAAGAGTACCCTAAAAAATCCCTAAAGGTAATTCCCTTATTTTGTTTAGGTTACTAAACCTTTTGTACGTATAAAAGGTGAGATTATAGCTGGCCTTCCTTCACCAGAAAATAGTTCCATAGTTCGAAAGTAATTTGAATTTTAGTAGTTCAAAATCTATCTAAAAGTAATTGCTGCTATTCTTCTTTTTAAAGTGTTACAGGCAAAGATTCCCTATAGTCCCGCTGTTACAGAGTACAATTGGTATGCTTTCTTCGTTATTGCAAAAAAGTAAAATAGATTAATTCAGGAGATATAATTGCTAGTTTGTCCGATAAATTCTGCAGTCTGTGCAAGCTAATTGACTATGGATCTTGGTTAATTTTTCACACTTACATTTGAATGTATAGATCTTTACCATTTATTTTAATAATAAATACTTAAAAGTGTATGTGAAGCAGCTGTGAAGTTCTATTTACATAGGTTTAGTCTTGGGGGGAAAAAAAAAAGCAAGCTCTGTAGATTAAAGTAATTGTTGACTGTGATAGAAATGTAAATTTTTCCCTGCAACAGCCTAAACTTCAAATCTGTGGTAATTGCAGTTTGGAAGTTTACTTGATGTTTTATGTGTATGTTTCATTGCTAGATATGTGTATCAATTTGTAAACAAATGAATACAGTTTTAAGTAGAGATGAACATTTACTCTGGTGTATTTTTTCTGTATTTTGATATTTTATAGTGGTAAGTAAGAGCAGGTACTGTTTTAAATTATAGCTTTTTTCAGTAATTTGTTTAAATAATTGCTTGCAGTGAATCAAAAATTTGTAAACAGATTTAGAACATTTGAAGTTTTATTTTGATCCAGTGATCTTACGTATATGCATGTTAAATAATTTAGAGATTCCTGAACTCTTGCCCAGAGGTCGTTCACTCATTGTACTACTTCTGAATGCATGAGTAATAAATGAAGACACAGACTATCATAAAGAAGATTCAGTGAAAACCAGCATGCAGTGCAGCAAGTACTTTTTGTTTCTGTTGGCTTAATGATTCAACTCTGGTGATTTCCAAACATAAATTGAGAAGTGGTTGAAGAAATAATTACTATCTAATCGTAAAACATTGCTTGAAAACTTGAGAATTATTATTTTTTTTAATATTAATAGAGGCGAGGTTTACTCTTAATATCATTGACTTCAAACTGTGCCTCATAAATTTGTGCCCAGATCATGGACATAGGCTGTATTGTAAGATGCCCCTTGTGCTATATACACAGCTGCTTTGTAGTTTGAAATACGTGTTCCAGAAATAAGCAGGTCTGTTTTATAAACACTTTGGAATCTAAGAGGCTTTGCAGATTTCCTTTAGTAGGTAGGTTGCTGTGGCTGCAGACATCATGCTGTGTTCTGAAATTTGTTCTAATAATCGAGCTTTTGAGGTTTTCAGGAAGTGCAGTTTCTAGTACAGTATTGAATGAAGAGGCTGTTATTTAAGTTGTACAGAAATCAATACAGTGATGTTTACCTGTGTTTGCCTGCAGTTGGGGAAAATAATATGCCCATTTCCCGTGAACTGATTTTGGTACTTAACAGTTGTCTTTTCCCTAGAATCTCAAATCCAAGATGCCTGTTATTCTGAATTGGCCAAACAAAACTGCTGGAATTCTGCAGGGGTTTTCTTCATAGTTCTTCTATGCAGTTTCAAGTCGTATTATAAATTGATGTGTTTTCTGTACTTTTCTATAGCCCTGTAGATATTTATTTGGAAGGAAGTGCACTCCTTTCACACCCTACTGGTGTCCCTCCCAGGGACCACTATAATGATACTGGTGATTTGATTGTTCTTTCCCTGAAGACCTTATTTTCTCCTTGTTGACTATTACAGAAACTGTTTTACTTCACAGGGAGGAGTTTTACACTGTTGGCTTGTGCCTTTGTGCTCTGCTGAAGTAGAAGTTTCTCTTTACCACAGAACCTTTCAGATGACTGGAAAAGATTTTCCTGTAGTGGCTGCCTCTGTATTTAATATGAAGTTATCCACTAGCCATAAAAATGCTTCTTGAGTTGAACCTACTTCTTCAGGACAACAGGGCTCCCTTGTCTGGGGGGTTCTTTTGCTCTACTTGTAGCTAACTGGTGAAAGGGCAGTCAGTTGTATGTGATGGTATGGCCCTTCATGTGAAGGTGGCCTTCCAGTTGTGATCCCTAAGTGGTTGCATGCCAGCATAGTTCTTGGCAGGAATCTGTTACCCTCTTCTAGAGGGTAAGATGATGTTGCTTTGTGTTTTAAGTTAGGCAGGGCCTACATCTCCATTCTCTGTTGCTCCAGTGAGTTTTGGCTTTTCTAGGACAAGGTAGCTTATTGCTGTGCATACTGCTTTGTTACTTATGCTACCAGGTACTTGGTGCTAGCACCTTTTCCTTCTCAGTTCCCGGTGCAGCAGCTGCCTGTTAAATCATAATTTGTATTCCTTTTGGTTTGCTCACTTGCGTTAATCAACTGTTACATGAGTCTTTCATGGGAGAAGAGGGGTGATAACTCATCTGAGGGCAACTCTACCAGTGCTCACGTGGAACACAGCAGCATGGCCAAAAGTTAAGAGGAATTCTGATTCAGACCTTAATAAACACTTTTACTTGCTTTGCTGACAGATTTTGAGATTGCTAGGAATTCTGTATTCTTTCCAGGGCAACTGTTTGCTGGGTAATGTTCATAGTGCCTGTATGGCTTGCATCGCTTGTCCAAAAGCTATCCTTGCTCTGCAGACACATGTCCAAAAACGGTCTATAAACTTTGTGGAGCAAATAACTGGTTCAAAATGACAGAAATCTGTAGCTGCCTCTGAAACTTTGGAGGCATGTATATAATGCTAATTTAATACCCACTCTTACACTTTGCATTCATCTTCTATGTCTAAATAGCCTGTAATTAGTAAGTTCACCAATTAAAAAATTATTCTCATTTCACATATCAGTATACCGCATATCAAAAAAAGGAAAAACGTTTACAGTGCTAGGGAAAAGTGATTAAATTTGTAGTAGTACAGTTGCCTTTTTGAGTGTTTACTTCTCTGTGGAGATAATTCTTGTTTCTTTTCATAAAAATCTTCCGTAGGCACTAATCTGTCATTTTGGATAAACGCTTTTGTGGCAAGATCTTGTAATAGCATGACACCCCTAACTGTGGTGTCACGTTTCTTCACGTATTGATTGCATTGTGTCTGAAGAAATTGTCTGGTGCATATCATAGCATCTACCATAACTGTAGTTAGTACACTTGAGAGCTATTGCCCTTGGGTGAGTTGCTGTGAATTAAATGAGAGAAGTTGTATGTTTTTCCAGCTGTTTTTTTCCATTCCTTCTGTTTGTTTCTTACTTTACCGTGATGCGCGCAGTACAGAATAAAATTTCTCTTGCTAAAAGCAATCGTGTAGTGGCCATATGCTTTACAGTGTAGTAAAAGGTTTTTGCATTTTAATTTTGCTGCTTACCCTGATCTGCCGTTGTCCGATATAAAAATTCATTCTGCGAAATCCTGTACTTTAGTTCACTTGATTTACTAAATAAAAATACTGTTCTGAAGTTATGATGCATGGGTTGATTGATGTCTTTATTCTAAGCTGTTGGTGCAGTTAAGGATTGAATGCAGTATAGTTTGGATACTGTGATCTCACAGCATTTAATTTTGCAAACCTACAGTTTACCTGAAAGTTCACGTTTTCATGCTCTGTGTAAGAAGATCATGTTTCAGAGTGTATGTTCATGTAGTTAACATATGCAGATGTTCTCTTTGGCAAAAAATTACCCTTTCAGAGAAATGGAGGAGCAGATTCAGCTAAAGCAAGAATTAAGTCTCTCTTTCCATTTCCCTCAGTGGTATAAATTTCAGAACAATTGCTTTAATGGTAGCATTTTAAAGTGAGTGCAATTTCATTTTAATGGCAATCACATAAAATATAAGCTACTGACGGAGTACAATGGCTTTAAAATCCAGGAATAAAAAAGTTTGTTTTTTGTATAAAATGACATACATTCAATAGACAACTTGGCTGTAATAGTAATATATAGACGCTGTTAGTGGAACAGTAAATGTTATGAGAGTTTTAACTTCTTGGGTTTCATGTGTTTAAATTCATAGAATATTGTACTAAACCAGTTTTATTGTTTAATGTAAGAGGTATTCAAGGAAGTGGCAGACATTGAGTTGTGTTGCAGTAATCTAAGAATATACAAACATGAGGATTTAATGAGCTGCAGTTGAAAAGGAGCTTCTGGGTACTCTAAAGATCCAAAATTCAGAGTTTTTGTGAACATTAAGGAAAGGCAGGGTGCATTTTAAGCCAAGTGTTTAAAAGTTGTTTTATTTCTTTCAACGTATTTTCCTGTCAAAGGGGTGGGTGGTTGACTTTGTGCTGAACAGGTCACAGGTGCAGTGATAATAACTGGAATCAAACACATGATTTAAAAAATATGCACCCTTTCCTCTCTTGTCCTTTTAATCCTTAAGTAGTAACACCATCTACACAATTGTGGTGCTTCTGGAAAGAACCTAAAGATTACCTCCAGATGTTGCTTGGGAAATTTACATGTAATGAGCTCTTACACTGCTTTCTGTTCCAGTAGCAGCAATTCCCAACAATTCATACAGGAAAATTGGATTGGACAACTTTCTTGATCATCGCTTCACCATTTTATACTAGAATGAAGTGATTTATCAAGCAGCAGCTTCGTATTTGTATGTCTAAATGTTTTAAAGAGTCATAAAAAATAATGCTTTTTAAGATTTTTTTAATAGGACCAAAATAATTCTTTCAGCTTAGGAAAAGGTGGCAGTTGAACCATTGTTGTACTGAGTAATTTTAGGGATTCTAAAATAATATACTTAAAAAACTATTGCTTGTTACAGATGAATATTACTGTGGTAAAAATATAGAAGTACTGCTGTTTTTGAAAACTCTGAACTCTTCATCTATATATAGTAACTTTTCAGACTGATTTGGACAAAAGTGCGTTTAGATTTTTTAGCAAGTGCATTTTGTACTGTAGGACTTACTTAGTATGCAGAAATTCAATTATGACCATGCAGTAGAAAATACTTCTTCCCCAGTTTCAACTTATTAAGAGACATATTAATCCCGTAGCATGACTGTTGCAAAGTTACTCAAAATTTGAAAGTGAAAGCCGCTGAAAGTGCAGTCTAGAACTCCAGGCTCATCTTTTTCATTAGTGTTAATTGCATCTGCTCGCTTGAGAGCGTTTGATAATCTTTTTAACCACAATACTAAATTCTGACAGTGTACAAGATGCTGTTGTTTAAATGATGTTAAAATGACCAAATTAGTTTTTCTGTTTGCAGTTGGTATTGCAGCTTGCGATATCAAGGGATGAAATAAAGTCAGTATATTGAGAAGTTTTGAAAATCTGTTTTTTTTACTTTTGATACTATAGATGTTTACTAGATGAGCAGCATTCCTCAGCTTTGCTAGAGTTTTCATTATGTTTGCTACTTAATAATAAGAAAGTCGGTTTTAATTTCTAGCGAGCTGTAAGCTATTGAATTTTTTTTGTTTCTCGGTATGTTGGAACAATTTTGAACTGCTGCAGTTAGGCTGCAGAATTAATAGACAGCTAGTACAATAAATACCGTAATGTTTATATATAGAAGTGCAGCAACTCACAGAAGGGACTGAGGTATTTATACTGAAATTGCTACCACATGTGATCAGAGCAGTGGTTATGGGACTTGCTCTGGTTTGGGCTGGATGGCGACTTGCTGTAACAATCTTTTTGTTGTTCCAAATACACTTACTTGGACTAAAATTCAAATCTTATATATTTCAAAGTTTAAAAATTGATCTGTCTTTACAGTAGGGTTTCCTTCTGAAACTTCTTTGCCTTCGGATCTCAACTGAAGTAAAATAGAGTGTTTTTTTTGTTCCTTTTACATTTGAAGTAGTACGTTTGCTCCTGTACACATCTGACATCTTAGTGTCAAATGACATCATCATTGTGTTATCTGTGATTCTTTACAACAGGGCAAACATACGTTGTCATTGATTATTTTTTTAAGTAATTTCAGTCTTTTCTGAATTGTGCAAGTTTTTTTATTTAAAAATCGAGCTCCTAGCATTTGTTTTCTTCACCATCTATTTTTGGCCTGCAAGGAACTTTAACTGCTGTTTTTCATAAAGGACTTTTTGTTTTCATACTGTTTTTTGGTGTCAAAACCACATACAGAATTTGCTGTCTGTCTTGCAGCTTTGCAGACATTTTATGAATACAGCTGTACAACAGGTTTGTGTTATCAATATGGATATTACATTGGTGAAATTTGATCTTTCCTTTGGTTTCTGTTACCACTTAACCAGTGAAAAGCAGCAAATGACTCTTTATAGCAAACATAAGAAGGCTTAAAATTCTTGCCTATCTTTACCAAAAAATACAGGTAAACGTGTAGTTTCTAATTAATTTTGGGAGTTGCTCTTTATTTCATTAAGTATTATTAGATTGAATTTAAACTTCAGCTACCTAGGTCCCAAGACGTGACTAGAAATTATTTATGGTGAGTTACCTAATTAACTGCTTAAAAGCACTGTTCATAAGGTGAGTTTTTGTTTCACTATTTATATATATTAGTCCTAACTCCTCCTAGAAAGTAAACTCTTCAGACATGTTATATAGAGTTCAGGCTTATTTTGGACATACTGAAATTGGTCCATGCCACTCTCAGTCAGGAGCAATTACCAAGTACCTTGCACTGAAGTTTTTTTCCCTTGTGGTTAAAGGATCTGTGTGGATATAAAAAGCTACCACTGAGTGCAGCCTTTTGTTGCTTTTTATTGCAGCTTTGATTCTGTAGCTTTGTGTCGCAATGTACACCAAGTCAATGGCAGTCTTCGGGCTGGATTTCTTTTTTTTCATCTATGTTGTGCACAAGGCTGTTTTGATGTATTTATCGCTGATGATTAATAGTAGTTTAATCTGTTTTGTCCAGCTAATGACTACCCCTGTTGGTCATTGTAACAGTATGGTGTTTAGCTTTAGCTGGATAGTAGTTAGGGAAAAAAGTAAATTGGTATCAAAAATTTGGGTTAAAGGCTTTTTTAAATCTACTTGAAGAAAGGATCTAGATTTGTATTGTTAGAATAATAATTTTATGTCAACACATGATAAGGATGAAAATAATTACAGCACATATATGTCATTTTCCAGGAGGAAGGATTAAAAAAAAAATCGGGTATAAATGACTGATAAGTATAATAAGGCAACTGTTTTAGAATGAAGATAAACCATTTAGAAAAGCAAATCTAACTACTTTAAATTTGTGAAGGTGCATTAGTGTTTGAAATAAACTGAATTTATTTTGTCGTATGGATTGATGACAGTATTACTGCTTCGGTGGTGGTAGGTAATTTTTAATAAGTACGTTTAGGAAAATGCTAATACATTAGGAAGTCTGAAGGAATTATAAAATGCTTAATTATTCATTAACTCTATCGATGGGCTGTGTGTATGTTAAAGTAATTGCTTGAAAGTAGCTTTACTGTCATGTATTCAAGACTGTGTTATTAGAACTTAAAAAATTACGTTCTGGAATGCTACCGAAAGCTGATACTCCATTATAAAGAAAATGGAGTCACCTTATGTGTGAGCTATATGGTCTTTTATATACATAATGAAACTTGTCTTTGAATGCAGTTCTGCACGTTACTTGTCCTTTAATTCTGGAATATTTTTATAATGAAAAGAAACATTCTGCCTTCTTATTTTAATTCTTATTGATGAGCCTCCTTCCGTAATGGAAGACTGTATTTCTTAAACATTTCCTACAATGTTATTGCTTATTTCCTGGGTGTAGTTCTAGTCTATTATGCAGACCTCTGTTTCTGTCACAAGGGGAGTTAGAGCACTGTTGCTATTTTTTTACAGTGAGTGGGTAACGAACCAAAGTAACAAATCATGTGGCTATTTAATTGCAGAATTTGGTATTTTAACTGATCTGCAAGCACAGATGTTGACTTGATCATTATATATGATGGATAGCTGAATTTAATCTTAGTATAAGAGTCTCCGCTGTGTTTTAAGTGTTGACAGTGAAATCATATTTTTCTCCATTTGAATAACAGATAGATGTTCAGTGTGGCATATATAGAAATACAGTTTTGTGATGATAAGCTCTAAGATTTTCCTTTTTGTCATTTGTAATAATACTACTCTTATTCTTGTGCAAAAATTAAATAACAAGCTTTTAAATCACTTTAAAAAATACTGTTTTCATAAATTTGTGGTGATTAAGTATGCATAGACATCTTAAGAATCATAAAGATTACATTGGATATGCCGAAGAAGAATGGAGAAACTGCGTGATTGAGTCTAGCCATAATTTAAAACCAGTTAAAAAAGAGAATGCTTAAAAAAAATTTAATATACTCATCATTCACCAGTGTGGTACCTCAAAACTGTCAGTCTGTGCTCTGCAAACGATACTTTGGTTTTGAAGTTATAGAAGGCCTTTTAATCTCAGTTCTACAACCCCTAAAGTATGCAAGTAATTTTGTGTTTTGGGTTTGTTTTTTTGTTTTTTATAATTTCATATGTAGGTTCTCTTTTAGTTGATGCATGGTTTAGTGGAAGGTGTCCCTGCCCATGGCAGGGGTGTTTTAACTAGATGATCTTAAGGTAGTTTCCAACCCTAACTATTCTATGATTCTATGATTTGGATGCTGAATGCAAGGTAGAGAAGTGGAGTGCATTTTCTGGACTGGATACTACTGGCAAAATCAACCTAGAAAAAAATCACACACACTCTCATCCCCAATTAATGTTCATTTTCAGGCTAAAGAGAAGGAGAAAGATATGTATATTCAAGATAAGCCTGCAAATGCTCACAAATTCATAGAACCATAGAATAGTTAGGGTTGGAAAGGACCTTACGATCACATAGTTCCAACCCCCCGACACCTCACACTAAACCATGCCACCCAAGGCTCTGTCCAGCCCAGCCTTGAACACCGCCAGCGATGGAACATTCACAACTTCCCTGGGCAACCCATTCCAGTGCCTCGCACCCTCACAGTAAAGAATTTCTTCCTCATATCCAACCTAAACTTCCCCTGTTGAAGTTTGAACCCATTACCCCTTGTCCTATCACTACAGTCCCTCATGAAGAGTCCCTCCCCAGCATCCCTATAGGCCCCCTTCAGGTACTGGAAGGCTGCTAGAAGGTCTCCATGCAGCCTTCTCTTCTCCAGGCTGAACAAATTCCTTAGCTTGTTGCATTTAACTTGAAATATGTTTTAATATTTGAAAAAATGCCTTTAGTTTTTCTGTGCCTTAAGTTTTAATTTGGTGGCTGCTTCAAGTGTTCTTTTGTTACTTCCCTTCTTAATGGATAGCCTGGAAGAACACAGTGTTGCAGAATAATTAAATTAAACAACCTTTTTATTCTTGTTTTTCATGTGCAGTCTGAGACAGTAACGTAAAATAGATCACTTCTTATAATTCGAATCTCAAATCGAAAATTTTGCACAATCTGCAAAAATTTTTAAGCTTTCTTGGTATTCTCAGTATCATTTCTCTGAATGGATATGTGTATACTTTCCCTGCTGAAATCATAACTGACAACTATCTACTTCTTCAATTGACTTTTCTTATACTGGTGTATCGTTTTTCATGTGTACAGGTTGCTATGGTGTTGATGGAGAGAGTGATTCGATCATGAGCTCAGCTTCAGAAAATTCCACAGAACCTTGGTTTTGTGATGCATGCAAATGTGGTGTCACGCCTAGTTGTGAATTGTGTCCTAACCAGGATGGGATCTTCAAGGAGACTGATGCAGGCAGGTAGGACTGAAGAAGTGGTATTTGGAATTGATGTCATCATATGTTTAAAACATTGTTTTTTTTCCCGAGTCTTTCCTATTGAAGACAGTGTCATAAATTAAACTTTGTTGTTGATATCCTTTCTGTCTCACCTCACTTCTGAGTTGGGCTCTCTTTGGGTAGTCATCTAATTTTTTGTGTTCTTGTAATGCTTTTCATGGCCATTGTAATATTAGGAAGATGTTGTCTTAAGGTGAATTAGTGTAGGAACATTTATGGGCCTATGAGCAAAAGATTTACCTTGGTGAAGTAAAAATCACCATTTATTTTGGGAACTGATAAACTGCTGTTTAGTATGAATTCACCATGTACTGTTATCTCCATATTGTTATTAGACATCAGTGATGTCCAATTTATGGCTAGTGTTACTCATTTTGGTGGCTGGTTGGTGTTTTTCTTCTTTGTTTTAAACTATAAGTTATTTTTCCATACATTTTATAGTTACATAAATTGCTGGTGTGTGTTAATATACAAAGCTTCCAGGTGCTGGACCTGTCATAATTCTGTTGATTATGTTAACACAGGAAGGCATATCTGTTAGAGAAGTAGAAATATAAAAGTCTGAAGACAAATTCTCAGATGATGATGGATAAGTTGGAAAGAATATAGTTAAATATTCACTATTTGTACAAACACTTTAAAATTTAGAAATGTCAACATGTGTTATTGCAAAACGTTTTGTGGTTTCTACATTATCAATTCATAGATGCATTACTATTTACACTTAGCTACTTAGCTTACGACAGTGTATATTGTAGAACAACATCTTTAGTACTAACAAACTGTAAAATATAACCATGTCCTTGCTTGAACCCACTGGTTTGTAGTGGTCTTTATTGTTTTTCCTACTCCTTGTGAAGAGTTCCTTAGTTAGACTTGCAGTAAAGCTAAGAGGCAAGTTAAAACATAGTAAAAGTTGAATCTTACAGTCTGCATTAGTGCACTTTTGTATATGTTATCACGTAAGTATACAGCTGTTTTGTAATGTTTGAATAAATGTACCCATATCTGTAACTTTTTTTTTTCCCTTTTCCCAGTTCTTTGCTGTTTTCTGTAATTTATCTACTTATTTTCTTTCCAGTCTTACTCAGATTTTATTGTTGCGTATTAGCAATGTAACAGTCTGGTCCTGCCATCATTAAAAGTTCAGCAGAGCTCAGGATGATATTTAGAAAAGCTGTTTTGACTTACCGTGTTGTCTGTCTTCAGGAAAGTAAATATGGTATTAAAATGTCATAAGTTGATTCAGGTTTTATGGAACAAATTGAACATGCCCTTCCATTTCTCCCTTAGTTTGTGTTTTCTCCTCGTAGCCAAAATAATTTGAGTTTGTGCTGGGAATAAAACAGTGACAAGGGTATTCATAGTACTGAACTTTGACCATTTGATGCAGATGCTAGCAATAACCTTTGGAGGCATCTGTCTTTCTCCACTGAATATACATTGAGCTCAATTTCTCAATTTGTTGCCGAGATGAATTTTAAAAATATATACATACAGCATGTAAATAAAATCTTTTTTATTTGTTTATTTTATGTCTTCCACTTGGATCTTGTAAACAGGATAAAATGAAAGTAGGAGAAAATACTGTGCTATTAAAAAACCGAAAAGTTACACAAGAGAGTCAGGATTCATAGTGAATAATTTTGACCCTATAGAAGCAGTTGTGCTGCTTTTTAAATACTTTTGGGGTTCATGTCCTCAGTTTCTGGTCTGTCATAGGTTCATTGGTGTCTGTGCATCTTCTGTGTAAAGCTGTTGCACAATTAAACAAATTGTACCTTTCAGTTCTCTCTATTTTAATGATAATTCTGCTATATGGATATAGTGTTTTTAAAGACTCAGGTTAGTTGCCTATCAGGTAATGTGAGAATCAATATCACCTCTCCGACTTCATTTCAACCTTTTTATTGCTGTGTTCTGTAAGGCAATTTAAGCATTATATATGTAATTTCCTATATAACAGCAGTAGAAATTACGTCAACATTCCAAAAACTGATTGTTCCTTCCTGTAAAATGGTGGTATGCTTTTTGGTTAAAGTGTTTTCTCTGTGATGCTGGTTCTCTGTGCAGAAGCACATTCTTGCCTTGGTGATTTTGGGCATTAACACGATAATTCACTGTGACTATTACTGTCTTTTTACCTGCCAAATAATGTGATCTGGCTATCGTGAATAGGCATCAGGTTATTCTCCCAGATGAATAGAGCCTATGTACTAGAAAAAATAAACACTATCTACCATGTGAAAATTCCCGTGCGCTCTCCTATCATTTATGCACAAATTTGAAATCTCAAGGGCAAAGGGACGCTACAGGCTACAGGTAAAGTCTTGGGGCAGGGAATGTCCTTTATGTTTTCATTGTGCTCAGTAAACTGCAATCCAGTTCAGTTCCTTTCTCAAAATACTAGCAGAGGCAGACTACTGAATTCATTAACTCACGATTGTTCTCCACCCCCTTATCACCTTATTTTAAAATAAGTTGGTGCATTGGTGTTGGGAATTGCACACACCAAACCTATTCAGCTTCTCTTCATAATGAAGTTGGAATAATTTTAGTTCCTATATGAAAGATGGATCATAATAATAATAATAATAATGAGGTGCTTAATTTCTCAGCAGAACACTTTTCACGTTAACCTCTCTGTTTCATAAGCATAAATGTGAATTTATGAAATTTTCTTTCCCAAAATGCTATTATCCAAGAACATGAATTCTGTCCTTGTTTTGGTATGGAGTTGTTCTTCTTTGCTAATCAACATCTGTCATCATCACTCCAAGCTAAATGGATGGTAAAGTAACAAGGAAGATTATTCTTCTTTGATTACCCAATTTGTCTTAATTACAAGCTTCTAAAACATGTGCAGCTAAACAAATGAGCAGGAAAATATTTGGAACTGGTATTAAAAGCAGCTGAAATTGCTTCAGCTGCGAACTTTCCTGTCTTGCGTATGTTTTTTAATAAAGATTCAGGTCTGAGTTCGCATATAGGTGGTTAAAGAAATGAGGCACTTGTGTGCCAATCACACTGAAATGGCAGTTTAAATCTGTAATACTGTAACACTTGGGTGACATATACTGAAACATTTTGAGAAGGTCAGTATGAAGCAAGCAGTCAGCTGTTGAGTTTATCATAGATAAACTCCTACAGAGTGCGGCAGGATTTAATACGCCAGTGGAGCATGAAAAAACTGTGCAAATTAAATTGAGAAGCAGCTGCTTGTAGAAGATGTGTATCTTCATATTGAACTTTGGAAGGTACATTTAGGAGGCTGTATTAAAACTAAGTATCAAAAATCTCCAACCAGAATCTTGGGTTTTTGTAAAGAATAGTGATTGTGGAGATATATAACTTCTGTTTATACAAACTTATTCTATATAACACATCTTAAATCAGTGGTATAGAAAAGAAGCCCTACAGAATTTCTTTTGAAAACAAGTAGAATGTGCTCATTTAAATGAGCTATTTATGAGATATAAATGCTTAGTATATATCAAAGTACACATTTATGCACAGACATAAGTTTTTTTGTAGAAGAATATTTCATAAAGGGGTGGTAGTGATTTAGGCCAGACTACTGCCAGTTCTGGATAGAGTGTGGAAGGGCAGAGATGGTACGAGGTGCTCCATTGCTCCCTCACAGGAGTATTTTGTGCCTCCATTGCTTTTGTGGGAGGCAGACAGAAGATACACTTTTCATATACTAACAGGAAGGAACTTGGTTTTTTTACATGTAACATTGTATCGAATTAAGTTTTGTTAACATGCGGGAGTGTTTATACTGTAATAAAACCAGTGATGAGCTCTACTCCCTGCAAGCAGCAAGAGGTTTGGCAGAACATTTGAGTCTCTCACTTTGTTCTCTGGCAGCTAGCATGATGTCGTATTTGTACCGTGTTATTGAAAGACAGGGTTGTAACTCATCTTTACATTTTCCTTGACTCTTCCAGTAGTTACAATGCTATGACCAAATAATTTTGTGGATGTGGAGAGCCTTGGTAAAATCTGTGAAGGCAAAGCAATGCTGTTGTCACATGCAAATGTGTATATGGGGTATACATTATTCTCATTGTTTAAAAATTTCATGTTTTAAAGAGAATATACCACTTAGCATCTCAAACCCGAGTGATATAACAGTCGAGTAAAAACTTGTTTTTAAATATGCAGGTGAAAAGAGTTGTCAAGTGTGACGCTATGGGTCAGTCAGTGTTGTGGCTTATGTTAGATTTACTGAGAAATTTCTCATAAACCATTAACTCACTTTATAAGTAGTTTCTTACTGGGTTTTTTCTATTATCCAGTTATTGGCCTGGACTAGTGTTGGGGAAAATGCCAAATAAACAGTGTGTCTACCAATTTTGTACGTTGCAAGATCATTTGTTGTCTTTTGTAATGACTTTAATGTATTTATGTTTTTGACCTTGCTACTGAACTTTTGATACCTTGTTTTTTTTGGAATTTCTGTCATATATACTAACATGAAACTTAATAATTCTGCAGTGTGGTAAATTCCAGCATTGTAGGTCTAATGACCGCTGATCAGAAAAGTACTTATTTGGGAAACATGGGAAATTAGGGTTACATGTAGCTTTTGATTAGTATAAGCATCAGCTTTAGTATTTCTCTAATCTGTAGATAGCTAGTCAATAACAGGTTAATAAAAACATGCTGGTTAAGTGCGTCTAAACCCTGGGTCTTATTGCTCTGGTCCCAGTTGATTTTTTTTTTTTTTTTTTTTTTTTTTAATTGACAAAACAAAGGGAAGGGAGAAGAGATTGGCTAAACAGTGGTAGAAGATTGGGGGGGGGGGGAAGCACAACAGGTCTGTGCTGAACCCCTGCTTTTTAAGGAGTTTGGAAAATTACCGTATGTGAGTAATGAAAGAGCCAAGAGAAGAAATGTTTCTGCTATCATTGTGTATCATCTTGAGTACAGGGAGTAGATTTCTGTAGACTTCTGTGATTCTGTTAGAGGAGAGCACTAGTTGATACATTTACTGTTACGCATTAATGACTGGGAACGTAATTAGGTGCTGAATTAACATACTTTCTAAGAGTTAAACACAGGGCATTTCAGCACAGTTACATCCAAAGTCTCTAGTTGTATCTCATGTCATCTGGGAGCTGGTAGGTTCAAAGTGGTAGCTACAAACCTCTGCAATTGTAAGGCTGTGTTCTTGCATATTTTAAGATGACAGAAAGTAGCAATTTTAACCTTCTGTCTGTAGCAATTTGCTTCCACCTAGTGACTTATTACTGGGTAGCAAATAGCTTCTGGAATTTCGGTAATGCATTATTTTGGGGAGGGACACTTTCAGTTTTGGAGTAGTTTGTCTCAGTTGATTTGAGTTATGCATGCTATGTTTTGAGTTTGTCAGTAATTGATGGTTTGTGGCAGTGAGAGTTGGATCTTTTAGAAAGTGTTTGTTACATAAGAAGAAGAAAATGTGTTCTGCTGCGAGTCTGCCTTATGGCAGTTGAGAGTTTCAGGAGTTTACAAAGATGTTTGTCAAAGGCAGACATGAGGCTGAAGCCTTCATCACTGTGTTGTATTTGATTACTGGAAACTGAGGTCCAGATTCATGCTGTCTCATTTTATGCCACGCAGAACTGAAGATTTGGACCTATTACTCTTGAATTTGTTTGTGGGCAGTGAAGAAGAGTACAGCTGGATGTGTTTCTGGATGGCCTGATCTAATTCAAGATGTCCCTGCTCATTGCAGGGAGTTGGATGAGATGACCTTTGAAGGTCCCTTCCAACCCAGACTGTTCTATAATTTTGTTCAGCATCTTTGTCAGTGACATGGACAGTGGGATTGAGTGCACCCTCAGCCAGTTTGCCGATGATACCAAGTTGTGTGGTTCGGTTGATACATTGGAGGGAAGGAATGGAATTCAGAGGGACCTTGACACGCTTGTGAGGTGGGCTGATGCCAACCTGATGAAGTTTAACCATGGCAAGTGCCAGGTCCTACACCTGGGTGGGAGCAATCCCAGGCACAGCTCCAGGTTGGGCAGAGAAGAGATTCCGAGCAGCCTTGCGAAAAAGGACTTGGGGGTGTTGGTCGATGAGAAAATGAATATGAGCCAGCAGTGTGCTCTTGCAGCCCAGAAAGCCAACCATATCCTGGGCTGCATCCAAAGGAGCGTGACCAGCAGGTTGAGGGAGGTGATCCTGCCCCTCTGCTCTGCTCTCCTCTCCTGAGACCTCACTTGGAGTATTGTGTGCAGTTCTGGTGTCCTCAACATCAAAAGGACATGGAACTGTTGGAACAAGTCTGGAGGAGGGCCACGAGGATGATCAGGGGACTGGAGCACCTCCCGTATGAAGATAGGCTGAGAAAGTTGGGGCTGTTCATCCTGGAGAAGAGAAGGCTGCATGGAGACCTCATAGCAGCCTTCCAGTATCTGAATGGGGCTTATAGGGATGCTGGGGAGGGACCCTTCATTAGGGACTGTAGTGATAGGACAAGGGGTAATGGGTTCAAACTTCAACAGGGGAAGTTTAGGTTGGATATGAGGAAGAAATTCTTTCCTGTGCGAGTGGTGAGGCACTGGAATGGGTTGCCCAGGGAAGTTGTGAATGCTCCATCGCTGGCGGTGTTCAAGGGTGGGCTGGACAGTGCCTTGCGTGACATGGTTTAGTGGTAGGTGTCCCTGCCCATGGCAGGGGGGTTGGAACTAGATGATCTTAAGGTCCTTTCCAATCCGAACTATTCTATAATCCTATACTAATAGGTGTAACTGTAACAATGTAGGGTCTGACTGATTCTGTGTTGTACATACTTCGTAGCTATATGCCTAGAGCTCATTGTTGTTGTGACTACCTGTATTATTTTATTCCTCCCCTTTCAGCCTCCTGCCCCATCATGAAATTATCTGTCTGCCTTAGATATATAAGTAATATTGAATTCTTTATGTATGTTTCATGTCATATGAAAAGCAGTGTGGAGGCCCACATGAGAGCCATCAGAACAAAAAGATGATGGTAGCCCAGCCCTTGATCCAGACAGGCAAAGCAATCCCAATAGCTTTGAAAAGCCTTACTCTGTAGTTAAGTGTGTGAGCTGCTGAATTCCAAAAATGTGTTTTCTCCCTACTTCTACAATGTACTTTCCTTCAAGCACATTTCTTCTAGCCTCTGTAAGATTTACAAGGCACTTTGATATCTGCAAGTGGTGAGTATAATATAGGATCAAAAGGTTGATAGCAGTAACCTAATTTTATCTGCTGTTTTAGGTGGGTCCATATTGTTTGTGCCCTCTATGTTCCAGGAGTGGCATTTGGTGATATCGACAAACTGCGGCCAGTAACACTTACAGAAATGAATTATTCAAAGTATGGTGCTAAGGTAAATTTAGAAGAGATGTTCTGCCAACAAATAGCTTTATTTTACATTTTGACATAGAATAACATGCATCTTCTCAACTTTTTCTTGTTTATAGCAATCGCAGTAATGTTCTTGACTAAAAATGGGATGAAGTTTTTTTTATGGTTGTTATACCATTGCTCATGCCATTGCTCTTCGCTGCCTTTTTCTATTTTCCTTACCACTGTTCTTCATAATTTCTGTCACTGGTTTCCCCCTAATTTCCCTTATTTTTTTACACGGGTGGTAATTACTTTCTTTTTTAAAGTCGGTTAGAGGCAGATTGCCAAAATGTAGATGGAAATTGAAGAGGATTTATGGGATGCGAAATAGAGAAATGGAAGATTAGGTTGATTAAGAAAGTAACAGATGTACATTCAGTAAGAATTGCTTTAGGGTCTATATAATTATGGTCTTGAGTGTATATAGGAAGGCTGCTGCAAACCAATATTTAAAAAAAATCCACAACAACATGAGGCCCTCAATTGGGACAAAAAATGGCTCTAAAAATAAAATGGGTTTACATGTAAATGTTCTGAATCCAGATAGAAAGTGGTTGTGCACAAACAATGCATAAAACCATTGCAATGGACAGAGGGCAGTGCTCCATCATTTCAATCATCCAGAGCACACCTCTTTGGTTGTTTGTTCTCCAAACTTGTTGCAACTGAACATTCGATGAGCAGCCATGTTGGTTTATAATACCATACTTATGTAATTAATTGTGTATGAATTGCCTGCGAGGGATTTAGTTGTTGTTCTGAAGGGAAATAAAAGACATGAAAGTTCATATAAAAATTCATCCAGCATGCTGTTTAGGTTGTTTAAGCACTTTTCCATTGCTTGTTGAATGTGAAATAAATAGTGGAGGTTGGGAAGGGGTGAAATTTTAAGTAGTGTTAACTGTCAGCAGCATAATTGGTTTCTGTACCATACGAGAGTAAACAGACCTGATATGGTTTTATATAAGATGTAAATTGTTAAATATTAGACAAAACGTGCCTGAAAACTTACTGTGGTATTTTCCACCCTTCTGTATAAGGAATGCAGTTTTTGTGAAGATCCTCGTTTTGCCAGAACTGGTGTATGCATTAGTTGTGATGCTGGGATGTGCAGAGCTTATTTCCATGTGACCTGCGCTCAGAAGGAAGGCCTCCTCTCGGAAGCAGCAGCAGAAGAGGTACCTTTGGAAAGGATAGAGTAAAAAAGTTACATCAGAAGCTTGTGAAGGCAACCTGTAGTTGTGCCTTTGTTGCTCACTAAGCTTAAGCAAAGTTTTTGTAACTTGGTACCAAGTTATAGGCCGAGTAACAATACAGGCCAGGGAGGGCTCTTTGCTCACCAGGTTGTCCAACTCTGAGCAACTTTTGAAATGGTCTGGAAAAAGGGATACAGGAGGTTAATGCGGAAATTCACTTAACAGGCTATCAGTCAACATAGATGTGAATTCTAACTTTAATTCTTGAATTTCATCTATTTTGAGTACTTACCTACCTGTTTATGTAGTACAGTAATTTCTGTTCCATGCCAAATAGGACTGTCTTCAGAAATTAACTACATTGCTAATGCCATTTTTTCATGCATGTTTTCCGATGTTCTTCAAACTGCAGTACAGGTATATGACTTTCCTTGTGGTAACATTAATCATAGAATAGTTTGGGTTGGAAAGGACCTTAAGATCATCTAGTTCCAATCCCCCTGCCATGGGCAGGGACACCTCCCACTAAACCATGCCACCCAAGGCTCTGTCCAGCCCACCCTTGAACACCGCCAGCGATGGAGCAACCATCTCTGGGCAACCCATTCCAGTGCCTCACCACTCGCACAGTAAAGAATTTCTTCCTCATATCCAACCTAACTTCCCCTGTTGAAGTTTGAACCCATTACCCCTTGTCCTATCACTACAGTCCCTAATGAAGGGTCCCTCCCCAGCATCCCTATAGGCCCCCTTCAGATACTGGAAGGCTGCTATGAGGTCTCCATGCAGCCTTCTCTTCTCCAGGATGAACAGCCCCAACTTTCTCAGCCTATCTTCATACGGGAGGTGCTCCAGTCCCCTGATCATCCTTGTGGCCCTCCTCAGGACTTGTTCCAAAAGTTCCATGTCCTTTTGATGTTGAGGACACCAGAACTGCACACAATACTCCAAGTGAGGTCTCAGGAGAGGAGAGCAGAGCAGAGGGGCAGGATCACCTCCCTCAACCTGCTGGTCACGCTCCTTTTGGATGCAGCCCAGGACATGGTTGGCTTTCTGGGCTGCAAGTGCACACTGCTGGCTCATATTCATTTTCTGATCGACCAACACCCCCAAGTCCTTCTCTGCAGGGCTGCTCGGAATCTCTTCTCTCCCCAACCTGTAGCTGTGCCTGGGATTGCTCTGACACAGGTGTAGGACCTGGCACTTGCCATGGTTAAACTTCATCAGGTTGGCATCAGCCCACCTCACAAGTGTGTCAGGGTCCCCCTGGATGGCATTCCTTCCCTCCAGTGTATCAACCAAACCACACAGCTTGGTGTCATTGGCAAACTTACTGAGGGCGCACTAAATCCCAGAGTCCGTGTCACTGACAAATATGTTGAACAAGACGGGTCCCAGCACCGATCCCTGAGGAACACCACTCATTCCTAGTCTCCCGCTGGACATTCAGCCATTGAGCCCAACCCTTTGTGTGCGGCCATCCAGCCAGTTCTTTATCCACAGAGTGGTCCACCTGTCAAATTGATGCCTTTCAAACTTAGAGACAAGGATTTCGTGTGGGACAGTGTCAAACGCTTTGCACAAGTCCAGGTAGATGACATCAACTGCTCTAACCCTGTCCATCAGTTCTGTAGCCCCATCATAGAAGGCCACCAGATTGGTCAGGCAGGATTTCCCCTTAGTGAAGCCATGCTGACTGTCACCAAGCACCTTGTTGTTTTTCATGCGCCTCAGCCTGCCTTCCAGGAGAATCTGCTCCAAGATTTTGCCAGGCACAGAGGTGAGGCTGACTGCTCTGTAGTTCCCCAGCTCATCCATTTTCCCCTTCTTGAAAATGGGGGTTATATTTCCCTTTTTACAGTCATCGGGAACTTCACCTGACTGCCATGATTTTTCCAATATGATGGACAGTGGATTAGCAATTTCATTTGCCAGCTCCTTCAGGACCCACGGATGGATTTCATCAGGTCTCATGGAGTTGTGTACGTTCAGGTTCCTAATATGGTCTCGAAGATTCCATGGGATATAGCCCTAGAGGGCAGGGGGGCCCAAGACTGTTGGTCGATATTCAAGGATCACCTGCTGGAAGCTCAAGAGCGATACATCCCTACTAGAAGGAAGTGCTGCAGGAGGGCCAGGAGACCTCCTTGGATGGATAAGGAGCTGCTGAGCAAAATTCAAAGGAAAGAAGAGGTGTATAAGAGGTGTAAGCAGGGACAGGCGGCCTGGGAAGAATACAGGGATGTTGTCTGAGAAGCTAGGGACCAGGTTAGGAAAGCTAAGGCCCACTTAGAATTCAACTTGGCTAGAGATGTTAAGGATAACAGGAAGGGATTCTATAGGTAAATTGCAAATAAAAGACAGGATAGGGACAACGTGGGCCCTCTCCAAAATCTGTCAGGAGATCTGGCTAGCCTGGATTTGGAGAAGGCTTAGGTTCTTGATGACTTCTTTGCTTCAGTCTTCACCGGAAAATGCTCTTACCACACCACCCAAGTCTTGGAAGCCAGACGCATTAATCTTAGCAATCAGAATGAAACGCAAACATTTGTAACCTACTGATTAACTTCTCATGCGTGTTCTTAGCAGTTTTCTCCCTGTAATATCATTAAAGCAATTCAGATTTGAAGCTTCTACTTCCAAATTTATTTTTATGCAATAGGTTGTCAAATTTCATCCTGATATGTATCATTTGGATTAAGCCTGTCATGTTCATAGCTGCACAGTTTTACTTTCTTGTTGACTTAGGAAGTATCACGGGTAGCCCACGAACAGCATTACTTGCACTATTGACACAGTGGACCATGAAGTGGTTCTTAAATGATTCATGAAATACTTTCTTCTCTGAAACTGAGAATAGGAATATAGCACAGTTAACCTCATTGTTGGTCCTGATAAATTATGTACAATGTTGATTCTTCAGATGCTTCTGTGTGAATTTCTTCTAGGCATTATGCATTACTTGCCTTTCCACCTTAGTATTTTGTTACATATTTTGGTTGCATATTTTCAATGAAGGCTTCACACCATCTAATTTTAGCATGCTGCTAATTTTTGGAAGTCGTCACACTGAAAATCTAAATCAAAATACGTTTGTAGGGAAAGCCTCTATAGGTTTCATTGGTTCATGTTTTATACATGGAGTAAAGGAAAATATGGTAAGCATTATTTATTAGTATTTTATTACTTTGTGAATGAAGAATGCGATAAGTTTTTCTTCTAAGTTTGTAGATTTATGATGACGTTTTTACACTTTGAAAACATACTGTCAAAGAAATATACTTCTCAAACCACAGTTATTTGTGGCTCAGATAGTTCTAGTCTGCTTGCAAGGTTTACAGGTGCTACAAGTTATTACAAGCTTGCAGCCATGATAAAGTGCAGATCTGGTGGAGAATCAAGAACTAGAGAAAACATCTGAAAGATGATAAATCATGTGGAAGTATAGCCACAGAAAACATTTGGAAATTGTTTGGGAAAACCAAATATATTGCCTTTTGTATTCTGCAGAATTGTTAACCCCTCTTAGCTTATAATGCTAAAGATTCATGGAAGCAACAGGACGTTAGCAATGAATGTTATGTTAAAGGGATTTGTGCTTAATAATTTTTTATGGTTTTTTTTTCTGGGAATGAGAAAATAATACAGAGACTGAACAGTAGATAGTTAAGTAGTTAATGGATTTAAAAACATTTAGAGTCGCACAATGAAAACAGTGGAAAACCACTTTACATGGTAAATTACATTAACATGACAAAATTGATTTAGAAAGATGTATTAGTTGTTTTTAAAAATGTGTCTATTTGAATATGTGAACTGATTGCCAGAATGTTTATGCTTTAAGAGACTTTAGCAATGTATGTCTTACTTTATTTTTGTTCCTTCCCCTTTGTTTTCTCTGAAACAGGATATAGCTGACCCTTTTTTTGCTTATTGTAAACAACATGCGGACAGGTTAGACAGGAAATGGAAGCGAAAGAACTACTTGGCATTGCAGTCTTACTGTAAAATGTCCTTGCAGGAAAGAGAAAAACAGCTCTCACCAGAAGCTCAGGTATTGTACTCATGACACAATGCAGCTGTGTTAATCATGGATGTTAAACAAGAAAGAAACAAAGAAGATGGGACATTTTTATTGTAGTAGGAAATAAAATTTGAAATATGTTGGTAATGCCTGGTCATTTAACAAAGCAGTAAATGATTTGTATGGTTTGGTCTCTAAGAACAAGTCTCAATAAAATAATTATCAAAAAGGGATATTTATACTTGTCTGAATTGAAAAATTTTATTTTGGCTTATTTTTGTGGCAAAAAGCTGGTAATGACTTTTTCATTGTAGTTCATAGATTTTGTTGAACGTTTTCTTCAAGGTTCTTGAGAAAAAAAGTCAGCCAGACAAAAATGACGCATATTTCTACAACCAAGTTCAGCACAAATCCACTTTTTTTCCTTAGTAATATCTTGAATTTGGCAGAAGAGTTTAGCTTGCCTTAAGTTTTTTCTTGTTAGATGCTTGTTCACTTTTTGTAGGCCTAAGTAGAATTCTGTGTGCTGGTTTTTTTCATAGTAAAGATTTCCTAAGAAAAAATTATTGTGTTAGAGAAACTGAGTCCGTGCTACTGAGTGGAAGTTAACTGAAAATCGTAGGTAATGTCTGTATTCCTGTCTAGTGGTAGATCCACATAGAAGTGTTAGTTCCTACATAAGCTCAACTGATAAATGTCCTCTTGTAAACATTTAAATCCTTCTGGATGGAATTTGTGCACTTTGATGTGTTTTAATGTGTGTATTTTTAATTCTGAGGAATTTCTGGCACGCTTTGCTTTCAGTGCTTAGGCTGAGCTACATTCTGTGGAAAAAATCATAGATGTGTAGAAAAGCAGCTTGCTACCTGTATGAATTCTGACTAATTTGCTGTAGAAAGTAGCAGATGCTGCAAATAATGAAAGGCAGTTAAGGGAGAGAAATAACTGTTAGGTTTTGTTTTGTTTCCTTTTTTCCTTTTTTTCCTTTTTTTTTTTTTTTTTCCTGAAAGGGAAAGGGTGTTGTAATGATCAGAAAATAATTCTTCATATAATCAGATTTTTAATTTAAAAAAAATCATACCTTTTCTACCTAGTTCTTCAAAGATCTTTGAATTGAAGGGAATATTAATTTAAAATGACCTGTGCAGGTGAGAATTAATACGAGCAAACTATTGTAGAAGAAGTTTGAGTAAAGTATTTCTATGGGGTATTGAGCTTTGTGTAGCTTGATTTAAAACTGGTTAAATAAATTTTTACTGATTACGCCACCTCTGAATTAGGTGAAATGCACCAATGTAGTAGAGGCATCACAATAATAATATTACCCAGCGTAATGATAAGTGCTGGTTGTGCAAAATCAGTTTGAATCCAACAGGGGTTTTTAGCTCTGTTTTCAGGCATTTGTTATATGGCGCTGAGAATGATGATAAGTTCCCAGCATTTACCCCCTTTCCTCCTCTTTTCCACCAAATCTAGATGCTGCAGGTTTTTTAATCTAAATAACTTGGATTAAATATTTTGAAACTGAAAGTTTAGTATTGTGTGTGTGTGTGTGAGTTTACATGGATGGCAACAAATTGAATGTTTGATAAGTCCATTTCCATGTCCAGTTGTATGTGTGGGATTTTATGAAGTAATTGAGTGGTTTCTGTGCCTTTTTAGAAATGTAGAGCTGTAAGGGGTACTTATTTACTAAAAATGTCTGACTGGGGAGTACACAGAAAGTACTTAGAAATTCATCCCTTACCATATGTTGCCTATATGAGGAAGTTAATATCCTACCAATAAATTCAGCCATCTTTGCTAAATAAAGATTTTCGTCTGAGAAATAAGAATCTTGAGACAGCTTAGTCTGGAGAAGAACATTGAGAAGTAAATATATATATTTATATGTATTCATACATATATATATTTATATAATATATATGTATATACACATATATTGTGTGTGTGTATATATGTATGTACATGCAAAAGCTCACTTCTGGGAGAGATTGTAGGTTTAAGTAAGGTTTGCAAACATTGAGTTAACCTTGGCAAGTATGTAGTTTTACAAATAATATATCTGGTATTGTGAAAGTGGAGTTTTGAGGCACAGTTTTGAAGGAGAAAATAAAAGAGTATTTGGTACTTTGTAGCCCAGGCAGGAATAACTGAGCCAATGATATGGCAAGTCATGTGGCCTGAAAAGAAAGTAAATCCCTCTGAAGAGTATAATATACAAAACTGTCTGGACTGTTGATTGTTGGAAGATGTTCTACCTTGAAATACTTTCTCTATGTCCTTGAGTAAAACATATACTTGAAAATAGCCTAAATCCAAGTAACTTGAGTTCAGTATTCCATGTAGACATTAGTCATTGTAATCTGTCCTCTATTTCTGGAGTAAGTCTCTGTATGACAACTTAAATGACCACGAGGAATACAGAACTGAGCATGTATTGAGTAAAGAAGTGTCTTAGCTGAGGAAGCTATAAATCGTCCTTGTCCCTTCCAGTGGCTCATAAAACAAGGCGGTGGCTGTAGGTGGGTCTGTTGCTTGCTCTTGTGGGTCAAAGAAAAAAGCCCTTGCAGTCAGAGCTGGCCTGCAGGCCACATTTGCCATGTTTCTTGGTCATTAATTTTCAAGACCTAGTAAGGTAAGGTGTGTCAAACTGTCTGTAGTATTACATTCAACGATTCTGTTTGTAATCAGAAATGTGGCTTAACCATAGCATGTATATATGCACACTTTTTAGTGTTTATCTCAGGAGTGTCTCATACCATATGGTCAAGCAGTCAGATTAGTTTAGTTTCTTCTTTCTTCAGGCAAGTAAACAACTTCTAACTGATAGTCAGCTGGAGTTTTGCCTCTGAAGGCTTGTATGTTGATGTCATTTTCTGCCAAAATTACTCCTGCAGAGTTGCCACAAGACAGTGTTTTCCAGCTGTCAGTAACAACTTGATTTTCTGCAGTGGATCTCCCAGATGGTCACAAATATACAGATGTCACCAGCAATATATATTGTGAGCTGCTTTTGCCTCCTTCACTTCTGTTTGGTCTGTGGTTTTGGCACATTATAATCAACTAGTTTAACATTTATAATGAGATATGGCATTGAGAAAGGAGTTCCTACAAAAGGATGTCAAATAGGGCAGAAATGTCCTTCTTCAGCTTTTATTGCTCGCATAGATACCAATTTAAAGTGTATCTAAATGTGTTTTTGATAGGTCAGCCAAGGCTTTTCCCAGTTGTGAGTTTTCACAGTCCCATCAAATTATCATTATTAGATGGGATTGTCTGAAAGCCAGCAGTCATTTGTGTTACTTTCATTGGTGGGGAAATTTCATCAGGAAACCTGTGCCTAGCTCCAAAATGTAGTGAAAGGATAATTTTATTTGTGCATCCATTTTGAAGTAAAGTCTGATGTCTGTCAGTGGCTGTTTCTTGAAACATAGAGTTCTGGAATGAAAATGGCGTTGATTAGATTGCGTGGCTTTTAAAATGAAAATAAAATGCAGGTGTGATCCAAAAGGATACAATTCAAAACGGGTTTTTTTACAAATTCAAAATTGTTCCCTTATGTTTTTAATTTATGGAATTCTTTATTGCAGGCACGCATCAATGCCAGGCTACAGCAGTATCGTGCCAAGGCAGAGCTGGCCCGCACTACCAGGCCTCAGGCCTGGGTTCCCAGGGAGAAACTACCACGACCACTTACTAGCAGTGCTTCAGCCATACGTAAGCTTATGCGCAAAGCCGAATTAATGGGAATTAGCACAGACATTTTTCCAGTGGATACTTCGGATACTAGTTCCAGTGTTGATGGAAGAAGAAAACATAAACAACCAGCTCTCACTGCTGATTTTGTGAATTATTACCTTGGTAAGGATAAAAATTTTGTATTTTACTCACTGAAGAATAATCACTTTGCTGTATTCGTACTGTACTACTTCATTGCTTTTTTTCTTCTATTTCCTTGTTATAAATAGATGAATATGAATTGTTACTTCATTTAGGTTAGGTATATTATTGCTTAGTATCTCTACACAAAGTTATTTTTTAAAAAAGACATTTAGGAAAAGAAGAGAATCTTTCAGACGTAAATAGGAGGCTGAACTGTCTTTCTAAGAAAGGAGTGGGTGCTTAGTTACCTTTTGGAATAACTTGAGTAACACTTTGCAGCAAAATGTAAATGTTATGGCTATCCATTCTACTCAGTCTGTGTAACTATAGCCTCCAGTTTTGTGGTTTTGTGTTGTTACGGTTTTATGTTTTTCATTGCTTCACTTTCTTTAGTGCTTAAAACTTGAAAATATATCTAAGGATAGGAAATAATTCCATTTTCTTTTAATTAGAGAGAAATATGCGCATGATTCAAATCCAGGAGAATATGGCTGAACAGAAGAATATCAAGGATAAATTAGAAAATGAGCAAGAAAAGCTTCATGTGGAGTATAATAAGGTGAAGAAAAAGGGGTTATAAGTCATTATACTGTTTTAATATTGCTATTGTTAACTTTGATTGCATTTTGCTTTCCAGACGAAGTGACTTTAGAAAGATGCAAATTATGCTTTCATTAAAAGTAGTACTTTAAAATATAACGTTCTTGTAGAAATATTCTTTGGTCCTTTCCTCCTATACAATTAGAATCAGCTTCTAAAGTGTCACATGCTGGCTGGGCACAAGTTCTTTTAACTGTCCCCTCTGAGAGCTCCAGTAACAAGCTGCGCATGGACAGACAGATCTCTCTCATGAGTGAACTGTATCTTAAGGCCCTGCTTGTTTTCCTTCTTTGTACGCATTTCATTTGAGACTTTGAGACAACAGAGATTGATTTGTTTTGTTTATGTGTAGTTCTAGGTTATTTTTGAACCTGCTTGGTTCTCTGCTTGGAATCCTACTTGATAATTGGGAATCTAGGATTGTCAAGAGTGCTATTTATTTATTTATGTCAACTCCAACTCATCCTATATTTAATGACTTGGATATTTTTTCAGGCTGAAATAATTCACACAACCATCATGTCCTCTGCGTGTTTTGCCTAAGTACAGGCATTGCTCCCCCAAAATGTTACTAATGTATTTTTTTATTAACGCATCATAATGGTTAAAAAAGCATTTTGTGTTTTCATTGGGTTTTTACTAAATGATTATCTGTTTATTTTAATCTTTGAATATTTTGAAGTAGAACATAGAAATACTGTATCTGACAGATGATATGCTGCTAGTTTTGCTCAATTCAGCAACCAATCAAGTGACGGGTACTGATGACAAAAAATAGTATTGCTAATAATTGTTAAACTGTTGAGTGTGTATTTTGAGGATATATTGAAATGAAGCAGCAGGTCCTTGTGAACTGCCTAAAGATGATAAAGGGGAAGGAGATCATGCGTGAGGCTTTTAGCTAACTTAACAGGTTATATATGCTGGATGATAACGAAAAGTTGCTTCCAGAAGTAAAAAACAACTCTTTTTTTTCTGCTTGAATCCTTTTATAAATTATATCTCTTTCTATGAGAATGAGTGAGTGTTCTTTGGTATAGCAATATAGAGCTGGAATTGAGTTGTATGGTTGCTTGTTACAATCTTGTTGCTCAAGTAATATTGACAACACATGCAAGATGTTGCTGTATTTTAGGTTTGCTTTCTAATTGACTTTATGAAACCTTGTTTTCATGCTGAAATGCTCCAGATCTTTACAAAACAGGTGTCTATCCAGGTTTTCATCTTAGTTCTTTTAAATTGCTGAAAGATTGCACTGGCCTCAGCTATGCTGAAGTGAGTTCCATTGTTTTTTTAATCCCACAATAAAGTAATGCACCCTAGATAGGTAAGAGGTTGAAGAAATTTTATTAAATAACTCCTAATGGATTTTCATTCCTGTTGATATTTTTTCTTTTAAATTTTCAGCTGTGTGAGTCCTTGGAAGAGCTACAAAATATGAATGGAAAACTGAGAAATGAAGGGCAAGGTATTTGGGCTCTGCTGGGTAGAATTATTGGACAGGTTGGTGTTTAGGATTTTTTTTTTTCACCCCTATTTATAGTTCATATACAGACCTGATTTTCTAAGAATAGCTTTGTTTCTGTCTGTCACTTACATGGCCAAATAAATTGGCTTGATCAGGCTTTACTTTGGGGATAATGTTTCCTGATTGAAATATCTGGACTTCTGCAAACCACCTACTGGGTACCTGTAGCTTGATTTTGTTGTTGTAAAAGTGATCTTGTTTGCAGAATTCTTTCATTTGGTATAACTGATTGACCTGTCATTTGTGATGAACCTTGATGTGAAGCATCAGTTAATCCTACCGTTTTTGTCTCTACATTGTCTTTGGTTATTGTAGGCTTCAAATGATATAATAACTTCTTATGGCTTTTATAAGATATAAATCTTTAAATCTCAGTGTGTTTGTGATGGTTTTTTTAATGAATAGAGGAGAATATTTTTGTGATGAATATAAATATCCAGGGGACGATGTGGATTACGTCCTGTTGTTAGCAGTTATCTTTGTTCTCATTGGTGTGGGGAAAAAAAGAAAAGTGTAGATTTTTGCAGTATTTTGATATGGTTTATGTCAAAGTAATTAAGTGGACATTTTAGATATCAGAGAGAGATTAAAATTATTTCCAATTATGATTTTAAGGAAGATTGAAGGAACTTTTCATTGTGGAAATGCAGATATACAATTAGGTCACAGTTTTGTCACGCCCTTTGGTACTGCCTAATTTGTACTGCTCTTGAGAAAATGAAGCTTACCCTTTCTTTATGCAGTCATAGTTCTTAAGGTATGCTAGCTTATTCTAGTTCTGTTCATGGTCCTGGCTTTTCTACTTGTGATAGGATTCTCACATAATGTTATCTCTTGAGTCAAGGTTATTTTTTCCCTCCTTTTTAAGATGGCTTTGAGTAAGTATTCAGAAATATATCCTGCTGCAAATGTTACTAAATTAAAAAAAAAAAAAATAAAAAAGTTGAGTAGAATTCATTTACGCAGCTTGCATGACATTTTTTTTCCAGTTGGTTGAACAGATGCAGACCCACGGGGCTGCTGAGAAATGACTTTGATAGATGATTGCTGTCTGAGAAGCTGGTATACTGCAGATTAGTAGAAACCCAAAGAGAATCTTGTCTGCTTTGTGGAGGGCTTGGTCCAATAAGATAATTTTTCTCATTAACCTGTCGAGCACCAGGGTAGCAAGGATGTTGGGGAAAATAAACTGCCTCAGTATTCTTCTGTCATTTGCTGAATTTGCCTTTGCTTGTTTCAGCTTCCCAGTAAAATGCATTCTTGTCCATCCATTTATTTGAGTCTTGAATTAAAAATGTAAAAGCTAGTATTTCAACATGGGTTTTATTTATTGAATTGAGAAAATACATATATTACTTTATATTTCAAAATCATACTGGATTGAACATCTTAGTTCCTCTTGTCTGTAAAACAGCTAGCTAAGCAATTTCCTACTCATAATTTGGTTCTTGTTCGTGAACTGAGATTTTATTCTTTTAAAAGTCTCAAGACTCACGTGTACTTCATTTGTTCAAATCCAACAGAAACTGAACATACCAGCAATTTTACGTGCTCCTAAGGAAAGGAAACCAAGTAAAAAGGAAGGAGGAACACAAAAGACATCTACGCTTCCAGCTGTACTTTATAGGCAAGTAATGAAGTCTTGCAAAATAGGTACAATATCTAGTAAGTCATAGTTTCATGAAAGTGCTGAGAAAATTGTTTGATGGTTTAGATTAACAGAATGCATCAGTGGTCTGTATGTTTTACTTACTTCTGAAGGCTAAGTTGAAGAGTAGTCAGTTCTTCACCTTAGCACACATCAGTAAGGTCTGTTGTTTTTTTTTTTTTTGCCTAATATGACAGCAGCACTTTAAGGACAAAGGTAACTCTTTACAGCTGAAATAAAGGGTCCTTTGTTTCTGTTGATGTGAAAACTTATCATTGGTCATCTTGTCTTTTGAGTGCAATCATCTGTGTTGATTTTGCAGACAGTGCTGCTGAGATTTAGTCACAGCGGCTAGGTGCATAAAACACTTGTCATATAAGAAATTATACTTTTTACTCATGGGTTGTGACATACTTTGGGATATCTTTTGGTTTAAATTTCCCTACTTGTATTTCTGGTATTTCCCAAGAAAATAAAATGTATTCACTTATTCTGTTATTGTTCCCACTTTCCCCCTCTCCTATGAGTTGTGAAGCTACTGACTGTGTTTTAAGTTAAGCCTAACAGTGGAACATATACTAGGATCCCAGAGCATGACTGTGCAAAGGATACATATCATCTTGGATCTTCTCTTGGCACCAGTTGAGAAGTGTCGCAGTCTGTTGCTTATCAAGTGGGCAGCAGTCAGGCCTTCACCCACAGATACAGTGGGTTAAAGAAAGAAAATGGCTTACATGAGGAAAAATTTGTTCTAGTGCTGTGCGAGGTGGAAATCCTGAGAACATGGCCATGGGCTGAGGATTTGGCAATTTAGATGTATACATAAACAAATTACAGGGGTCATGTTTACTAGTTCTGTTTTGTTCAAATCCAGTTATTTAGTTCCTCCCATTTTATAATGGGATCAATGAACACCTGATCTTTTGGAAATAACTTAAATTTCAATGCCAGTAAAATAATGATAATAAAAAGGAAATGTAATTTCTCATGAGCTGATAGGTTGCCCATCATAATAGCAGCACAGGCCTATTTCAGGGTGCTTGCATAAAATAAGCATATTATTGCTAAGACTGGTAATAGCAGCATAATTTGCCGTTTGGATGGCACAGGTAGTATTTTTTCCCTTTGCCATTCAGTGCATTTTGTTGAAGTATCAGATGATTACTTGCTGGTTAGATGTCCTCAGAAAATCAGATTGAAAGTAATTTTCTTGATAAGTTAACTATATTAGGTGCTTTTTATGCTTTACTGTACATAGGTCGAAACTTCTTAAAAAGTAATTATGCACTTAATTGGTGCATTAAAATTGAAGTTGCCACGTTTGTATTGAAACTGGGGAATGTGCTGGGATGTATCTTTTATTAAGTTGTGAATGCTCCATCGCTGGCGGTGTTCAAGGCCAGGTTGGACAGAGCCTTGGGTGACATGGATTAGTGTGAGGTGTCCCTGCCCATGGCAGGGGGGTTGGAACTAGATGATCTTAAGGTCTTTTCCAACCCTAACTATTCTATGATTCTGTGATTCTATACCAAATGTAATTATAATGCTTTTCTGCTACCTACATTAAAAGTTGTGGAATTTGCAAGAAGAATCATGATCAACACCTACTGCTGCTGTGCGATACTTGTAAACTCCATTATCATCTTGGTTGCCTGGATCCACCTCTTACAAGGATGCCAAGGAAGACCAAGAACAGTTACTGGTAAGAATGCAGTTGATGATAGTTCCGTTATCTCTGTACTTAAAGTAGGACATAAATGTGAATAGATTTGCAAATCCTATTTGCAAATCTATTTATATATATAGACATTGCTATAATGCAGTTTGAACTGAGTTATTTTATTTTCAGGTTATTCGCAGTCATATTTCATGATAACAAAAAAAAAAAGTTGTAAAGATTTTCTCATTACTAGCCTCTGTGGAGAAACAGGTTTTAGCTTTAATTTTCTTAGGTGTTGAGTTCATTTGTGGTTATTAATGCTGCTATATAGTAATGGTAGAAAACTATAAGCCTCTTTCAGGAAATGAAAGACTTGGTCTTCTGTTTATCTTAGGATGCCGATATGCAATTCTCTGTTCAGATCTTTGAGATAATACCTGTAAATACTTAAAAATACCACTTGTAAGGAGTAGATCAGTTTATAGCAATACGGAAAATCAGTTGGGTTTACTTCTATCTTATGACTCAAATCTGCAATGCCAGTGGCGTATGTATAACTGTCCTTACTGCAGTTACATTTCCATGAATTTAAAATTTTATTTTGTGCCAGTGGAGCAGAACATAAGCTAAGTAGTACAATATAGAGCTGGTAACATGGTAAAGGTGCTGATTCCCAAACTGCAATAAAACTAGTGTGCTGCTGTATTGTGTTATCATTCTTTATGTTTCTAAACTGCTCTGAAAGCAGTTATATAGAAGCTGGTTTTGTCTGGCAAGAAGTTCGTGTACAGCATCTCTAGGAATCACCATCATCTTTCCTGAACATTAATGTAACAAGTCAGAATGGTGTAAGAATTCCTTCTAAAATGCAGTTGAACTTTGTCTATCAGGAAAGCTTTTTTTTTTCTTCATAATTTTTTTTTTTAATTTTTATTTTAAACTTCCATAAAACATTTACTTAAGTCATCTTTCTGTGTAGTCTTAATGACTGTGAGCAGGGCAAGATGGCAGGTACATGACATGGGAGGTCTGTCATTTTATTATATCTTAACATAACAAAAGCTGGATTTACCCAAATAAATTTTAAATTATAAAGGAAATCTCAGTAGAGATCACCATCACTAATACTTTTCTGAATTTAATTTTCCTTCAATGACAATGCAGTCTGTGATTTTTGGACTTTTCATTATTTAAAGGGCATTCTGAGTTCTTTGGTTAAATTTGTTACATGGGGACATCTTTTTGAACTTTTTCTGAGGAGCTCCTGTGTTTGCCAGGAGGTTCTTGATTTTTTCCTTTTTTTTTTTTTTTGTTCTGCCTTTTAACCAAGTTGAAAAGGCTCACAAAAAGCCATCCATCCAAAAGATGTAAGGCTACAATTCTCAGTAGGTGTTAAAGCCAGAATAGGTCAGGTTTGGTAGTAAAACTCTTTCATTTCAAAGCTATAACTTATCTTTGTTATGAATTTCATGCTTCAGTTATACCTCAGATCACAAACTTAGCTTTTACTTTTAATTAGCTGAAGCATATTCTGAAATGTGAGATTATAGCAGTCAAATTGAGCTGTAGTGATTGCATTCTTTTCATCATTGAACATGCTCTTATGCATTCTTTTCAGGATCAGTAGAGAGCATATAGAATGGACCCTTAATCTGAGTTTGATTTCAGCAGTTCTCCCCCCCCCCGCTGTTTTGAATACAATTTCAATCTTTTGATTAAGCTATGAAGAAAAATGTGTTTTTTTTTTTTTTATATGGAGCCTGTGTACTTTTCAGATATTTGTATAGGATATAATGTGAACTTATGCAAAAAGATAAAGTGCGAAAATGGGTATAGCAGGAAATTTCTTGAAACATTAGGCACGTTGAAAGGCTTTGAATACAGTGGTTAAAAGTTTTGCCTTTAGTCTTCTTTTAATATAGTATGCAGGAAGCAGTTAAAAACAAATGTTTGTTAATTTTTACTTTCTATTCCATTATCACTGCTAATCATTTACTCACAGTTGCTGACTTGAGCCTTTGCAAAAATTCTGATGGTTAGAGTCATAAACTTGATGAGTACATATTTAGTTAAACATTAGGTAGCATGAGTTTATTTCATATGCTTCATATTTTATACTGTGTTTGAGCATGTCAACTGATGCAGCTTATATGTGTGATGCCATGAAACCTTATTGGTTAGTTACTCTTTTTGTCCATTTCATACTCAGCATTTAATAGAAATGTAATTTACAGTATACAAAAAAGGATTTTTGACATTGTTTAACTAAATCCACTATTTCATGTAATGGTAAGGGAAAAAAAAAGATCTCTTTTTATAGTTAAAACCTAATTTGTTTAAGCACAAATTATAATTAGTTATCTGAATGTTTCTAAACATGCAAAGAAGGTAATGATTTTAGTCTTCATGAAATCATAGGAGTTTAGACCTAGTGAGCGCCAGTGTCTCACAGCTTATGAGAAATGGGATTCAGGCATTTAATACTGAGAATTTCCCCTGTTCAGGGGCTTGACAGTTTTCTCCAAGGCAGCATTTATACATATTGAATATTTTAG
Organism: Myiopsitta monachus; assembly: GCA_017639245.1. Lineage (NCBI taxonomy): Eukaryota > Metazoa > Chordata > Aves > Psittaciformes > Psittacidae > Myiopsitta > Myiopsitta monachus. Next base: position 7,973,483 of record CM029919.1, read on the forward strand.
AAAGAAATTTTTTGTAATATATTAAGTTCAAAGCCTGTCCTCATTTCAGACGGATTTATTTTGAGAGGAAGAGCATAACAACTATTTTACATAATAAAACATGAAAGCACTAATTTCTGTCTGTTTTGATGTGGTACCTTCAAAGTAGACCAGCAGCTAATCATAAAATAAAATGCTGTGACATACTATGTATTCTTTAAAAATTTAGCAATTTCTCGTTTCTTAGCCTGTTGATTAAACACTAGAATATTCTTTTGATTCACATTATCATAAAATTAAGTCTTGTTATTCTCTCTGACAGCTGTGTGCTCTTACAGTCCTGCCTCTTCTGGATGGACTGGAAACTGTGTACTTTCCTGGTAGAGAATGATCTGAACTGATACATAAGCAATGCACAAGTGTTGCCAGACAATACACTGAATCAAAATCTGGTTATAAAGTATCAACATTTTCAGTACCAAAATACAACACAGACTAGCTCTTTCTATTGAAATGAGATTGGTGAAAAACAGTGATGGTTGCGAGTAACATAAAAAATGATGAAGATGGAGATGAACCAAACAAGGATTAGTGATCAAATTAGGCTTTGTGGGTTTTAATTTTGTTCTGGAAGGCAGGTTATTTTAGTGGTAACTTTGCAGTAGGGAGTATTGGCCGCAGTACAGAGTGACCTGTGGAGTTCCTCACCAGTAGACCCACTAAAACAGATACACGTCAGTATCTGGACATTCATTCATATTCCTGACCCCATTCATTCAGTACTGATCCAGCACATCTTGATTCTTTTTGCATCCTAATTCATTGAATGATGATATAAAGTTATTAATTTTTATATGTGTGAGTGCAGTATAATGTTGTATATAACATTACTTTTTTTGTGTTTGTCACTTGTCTTAATTGTGGTGTTGCAAACAGCAAGTTTTCTGTACCTTGACTGTCTGAAAAATGATCTTTGAAGCTCTTAAATGAACTATTTTTGGTTCATATACACTGTCTTTTATCTCCAGAATAAGAACAATCCTCCCTTTTTCCATTTCCTGTACATCATTCAGCATGTGTGATTTATTCAAATTCCAGAGCATAGGTGTCATCTGAAAGCTGTAATCCATGTTTCTGAAGTTCAGAGTGCTTTATTTCTTTGTAAACAGTGCAAGAAGTGATTTATCACAGAGGATGTCTGAGATCTGTTGCCTCCTAATTAAAGCCAACTCAAACTCTTAATACAGTTTTCATTTTTATATACTGAGGACAGGACTGTTTTCTGGAAGCACTGTAGTGGTGTTCACTTGGCACAGAAGGCTCAAATTGGCTCCTTTCACAATATAAAGTGTGCACAGGGTGCTGGTTTCTTCTACATCTTCTTCCAGCCTAATGCACAGTTGTGATTGTAATAACTTTCTTGTTCAGGCTGGGTCCTTTGTATTTTCATCACATAAGCCGTTCTGAAACTATACAGCGTAACACAGCTAAGGCAGTCTAATTCATCTATAAAATTATACCGGAGTAAAAGCTCAGTTTTTCCTAATTTTTGTAGTGTTACCTTTTCAGTAAAATATTTTCATATGTTGTTGTATGGTTTTCTCGTATAGCAAAGATGTTGTTTGCTCTGTTATAAAAATTTCAAAAATGAAAACAGGTTTGTGTTAGGTTTACCAGTATGTTGTTGGCTTTGAACCCTGTTTGTGATGTCTTCAACTTGGTGACCTTTCATTTATAAAGAAATGGTGTTCAGTGTTTCCTCAGCTTTTCTCATTATCATTTCACAAATTTCCATGTGCCAGGCCTATCAGTTGAAGTACATTTAGATTTACTTTTTTTTTTATGTGTGAAGCTGCAGTAAAAGGTAACATCATAATGTTACTGTTTTAACTAAATAAATTTTTTGGGGAAGGAACAGTGTTTTCTCTCTACAGTTTTTGTTGCCACTTTACTAAATAGCACCCCATCTCCAAACTGTCCCTCCACCTTGTTTTCTCAGGGTTGTAGATATTCACATTTTCACACTGTAAATTTCCAAGCATCATTCTGTTATTTTCTAGAACTTCATAAACAGAACAATTTGGTCCTTGAGTGCTTTCTGAAGCCCTGTTATAGGTTCACACATATTTTGAAGCTGCCTGTGCTCAAAAATTTATTCACCACCAGGCAGCACAGAAGCATTTGCATTGTGCAGTTACAAAAAACCAGTTTCAGCGTTAGCCTGGACCATTAATAATTTTTGAAAATCAATAATGTATGTTCCTTGTCACTTGCTATTCTTGTCATTTCCTAGTGAGTTGAAAACATCCATTTGCTTTGTGAGATGGGGAGGTATCTGGTAGCATTGATTCTTGTATCAAGTCAGATTGAAAACATAACAAAACCGTGCAACTGCTTTTCTTCTGTAGGTAGTCGGTGCTTTATCGAAGACTTTCTGTATGATTAAAGGTTTCAAATAATGACTGAGATTTCTTGATGGATCAAACATTCCCAGTAATTTTTAGTAATAGGCACATTTTAGCAGTAGGCGTATCATTGCCCATAGCTGGTTTTCTCTAAATCTAGATTAGGCAAATACAGACTAAAACCAAAACAAAACCGTTGTACAGAAGTTGAATCTTTGACACCATTTCTCCTGTTAATTTGCATGTGCTGAATGGCAATACTTGCTAATTTAGAGGCAGTAGAAGACTGTTGGAATAGTTGGAAAGGTAACCTGTTGTCATAGGTTCTCTGTTCGCTGATTGTCCTTGAAGAGGTGAATTGAAATGAACATGACTTTAGCATAGCCAAAAGGAAGGGGAGTCATATGACTGCTTTCTATGAATATATTAGGATTAAACAGCAGAATGGGAAGAGAGTTCTTTAAAATCAAGAACCATGTTGAAATAAACCATAATAGGAGCTGAAAGTTAGGAGATTGTTTCCAAGTCAGAGGCGTGTGTGACTGTAATAGCTTTTCTGTGGGCCCTATGGGAGCTAACAGCCAAAGCACTTTATGGTTGAAGCTTGACTGCTTTGTAATAGGGTTGATAAGATGTGGTTGCCTGTAATAGTAGAGGCTATTCCAATAAATCAAGAGATTGCTTGTAAGTTCATGTTTATAACTTTGCTTTTTTTCCTTCACCTTCAGTGTATATGTGAAGTTTTGTTCTGTGATTCATAACCTGTCCCTCCCCTTCCCCATGCTATGATTTTGCAGCTGTCTTGTAGCTCTATAGCTTTTTTCTAATTTTGATTGCTGAGACACTCACACCACCTGCTTCAGAACAAGCTTGATCATAACAATGGAATTTCAGGAACTTGCATGCAGTACCTGTCTGTCGGCAGAGATGTTTCTTGCCATCTTGGCTAGCATCAAAGTTAAAAAACATAATTTTTTTATGTTTAAATAGGGTCTTAATGCAACTCAGGTACTTTACATATCTGCATAATTATTTTCTGTACAACTGTCTGAACTTAGGTAGCAGAAAAAGAATGTATTTACCTTTTAAATAGCCTAGAGCTAAAGAGCATGAATGATTTAATCTAAAGCTTCTCTCTCTGCTACATCATTGAAGAACCTGTCTCCATAAAGTCTTACAATAACAGTAGTTTAGTCTATGTGCTTTTGTTTATTTACTGAAGTGCTTTGTGTGTATATATGCATATGAAGTTACTTTGTGTAGGTGCACACAAATTCGTGTAAACATATAACTGTAAAAAGTAGCGTTTTCTAACAGTGATTCTGTCTTGTGTTTTTCTATTGGTTTTCCATGCTGGTGTCTTGAAGAGGCCTAGAAATGTTAACAGGTCCTGTAGCCGCAACAAACTGAGATTTGTAAAGAGGAGGAAGGATAGAGTATTATTACACACTTGTATGCTGGCCAAAGACTGTTTGCAGAGTACAAAAAACTGCATGAACTGTCTTCCTCGTGTTTTGGCTACTACTAAAGTCTCCATATTTACATGAAGGAGGGGAGACACTGTTATCTGTTGTGCAGTCTACTCTGTAGTACTTCTGTTTTTCTGGACCAGCAAGTACTATTAGCATTAGCATATGTCTTATGTCCTGTGGTCTGAAGGGCTTTAGAGATAAGAAGTGATTAATCTTCATGACCTTATCATGTAGCCACAATTACCTTAATTTTGTGTATGGAAAAACTGAAGGGGAAGAGCGTTGACTTAACCATGGTTACACTGGTAAGTTGCCCAATCCAAGACAAGATTGGTCCCATATCCTCTGTTTTTACTTGGTAGCTACTGCTCTTTGTCTGGGTGACCATAACGACTGCTGTTGTCTTCTGGTACAGTCAGGACAGATTATACTGCTTGGATTACTTCAAGAGAATTAGAAAACATAGACAGTTGGTGGAGTTCATATTGTGTTATTTTAATATGTGTATCTCTGTTAATGCAGTTAATAGCAGAACATAATGTTGGTTTCATACGTTTTTGAATTGGAAGTGTAATGTGAGAAGGAATTAAAAAATCAGCGGTTCTCAGTGGGTATAATTTTTAAGTTTTCATTAACATTTTTTGTTAACATCTGCATTTTTATTTAACATTCACATTTAAGACTTTGCAGAAGATTTTTTTTTTTTCTGCAAATAAGGACAAAACTTGATGAATTCCCATCTTGTTAATTCTGTCATGGGGCTTGTTTTTAGTATCTGTTCACTTTTGAAGTTCTGATTGCGATTTTGTACTTTTTCAGAAGCTCAGTAGGCCTCTTCTTCAACTCAGTGTTCAGCGTTTGCTAATAGGTATCTCCAGCTTCTGTATCTTTGTCTCTTAATTATTTTTTTTCGGATTTAAACCCCACTCCCTTAGAAAATGCATAATAAAACTGATTTTTGTAACAGATGTCTTCTAAATCACTAGCACTAGAGTGCTCTCATCAGAATGAATTCAGGAGTATGTAATGGTCAAGATTAAATTGCAGGAGCAGTTATAGTAATGAATATATTTAAGCAATGTCTTTAGGTGTCCATTGGGATTCTTGACTTTTGAATTTATTCTAAACCAAAACGCTTCAATATGTTTCTTTTCCTGCTTTTGTGACTGCAGCTTTAAATAAAAATCTTCCGCTTTGCAGGCAGTGCTCAGAGTGTGACCAGGCAGGTAGCAGTGACATGGAGGCAGATATTGCCATGGAAACCTTACCAGATGGGACCAAAAGATCAAGGAGGCAGATTAAGGAACCAGTGAAATTTGTTCCTCAGGATGTGCCACCAGAACCGAAGAAAATTCCAGTCAGAAACACGGTAAATGATGGTTGAGTTGTTTTTATGCAGCTCATATTGATAATAATGTTGTCTTTAAGATGACTTACGATTCAGACTTTTTTTTAAATTCCCTTTCCTTTGTTTAAGGATTTATTACTTGTGTTAAGTGTATAGTTTTGCTAAAGTAAAAAGCTGGGAAATGTGGTACTGAACTGAAGCTTTTCTGTTTACCTGGGTCACAGAGTCCTCTCAATTGCAAAAAAAGAGAAAATTCAGGTTTTACTTAAACTTAAACTTTACTTAAACTTACAGTTATTCTTCACCATAGTAGGAAGGACACTTTGTTCTTGCGTGCTAAGATTTAAATATATCAAATTGCCAATTACAGCTGTAAAGTAGTTAGTCATTTCCTTATGTACAGGCAACCTACTGACAGACTGCACATTTTGTGACTATCACAAGACCCTTTTATTTCAGTTTGTTTGATTTCCTAATCTTACTGGATGTTTTCTCAAATTGTCCTGGTGGATAGTTTCCAGAGAAGATTTCATTTACTGATGAAATATTTATCTCTTTCACTTAACAGTAGAACTGTTTTATTAATCATTGTGTTCTAATCCCTATAGTTGTGCTCTCCTACTTGCTTATTTTAATGTGTCATGTGTCATGTCACCTATGAAATGTACATGAAGGTATCAAGGGCTTTTACATCCAGTTTAGGAAATGAGTAGTGTTCCCATGGCCCTTTGGACATAAGTAGTAATTGTGTATAAACTGGTGGTTTATCTTTCAATATATTTCTTAGTATTTGGAAATGCCTAAAACCTTCTCACATTAGGTTAGACATGCTTTTTCTCTCATGCAGCACAACTTTATTTTCCTTGCAGAGCCTTCCAGACTTTTTGTTCTTGTACTAGCAGATACCATACTTAGCTTTTCTGAGTATAGACTGATAAGATTAACCAAGTATTTTCCTGACCTAACCTTAAATATTTGGTTTTGTTACATTTCAATATATTTTAACTGTTTGAGCCACAGCTTTGATTTACCTGATGGCTTCCTTTTCCTGGTTTGTTACTAAGTAGAACTCGAGTGACTCAAGCCATACTGATTAATGTAGCTTAAATTATTAGGTATGTGAGTAATCCAAAATAAAGTTTTGTGAGTAATTGAGAACCTCTATGTAGTGGAGTGTCGTGGTTTAAGCCCAGCAGTAAATCTGCCACAATGTCTTTGGCTCACCCCCTCCCCCTTCCTCCCCGCCCTGCTCCCAGAGGGATGGGGAGGAGAATCGAAAGAATATAACTCCCACAGCTTTAGGTAAGAACAGTCCAGTAACTAAGGTATAACACAAACCACTGCTGCTACCACCAATAATAATAATGATGAGGGAAATAACAAGGGAAGAGAATACAACTGCTCACCACCTGCCGACCAATACCCAGCCCGACTGAGCAGTGGACTAACTCTTCCGAGTGACTGCCCCCATTTTATATAGTGGGCATGATGTGCTGTGGTATGGAATACCTCCTTGGCTAGTTTGGGTCAGGTGTCCTGTCTCTGCTTCCTCCTGGCTTCCCCTCCTCCCTGACAGAGCATGAGGCTCAGAAAGTCCTTGGTCAGACAGACATTCTAAGCAGCACCTAAAAACATCGGTGTTATCAGTGTTGTTCCTAGGCTGAAAGTCAAAACCACAGGACTGCACCAGCTACTCAGAAGGAGAAAAATGACTGCTACTGCTGAACCCAGGACATGGAGAAACCTTTTTTTTCCTTTCGTCTTGTCATTGAGGGAAAGTTCCATTCTTTCCAGTGTGTAAGAGCACATAGGTTCTTAAAGCTGTCTGGGTAGGTTGCACCAACTGTTGACATACTGTTGTTCACACAGAAGAATCTGGTGTTCCTCCTTGCTGAACTTTTTGCATCTCTCCCCTTTTTCTTCTTTGTCCCCTCTCTTCCTATACCTAAGGTACTAGTATAAGGGGTGGGGATTCATGGTATTGGGACTTAAGAGAACTGGAAGTATTACATGAAGTATATACTTCATAGCCCTCTCTTCTCAGAGTACGTTGTATCTCTGGGCATGTTTTATTCAGTATAGTTTTGTGTAAGCAGCCTTGCTAACAGTTATAATCAACAAGTGCAATTGTAAGACTGAATTGTGTATCTGTTGCTCTTAAGGGATTTCCATTTGTTTTGCATACATTCATCTTGAATTAATATAAATAAAAAGGTTTTTTTGTGACACACCTTAAGAGAATAGAAAGTGTCTTACATTTTTGGATTTCACTGTTGTGGTTTGTCATTGATAACTCTTCATTATTTTGTTGACAGGAATTGTGTGTAAGCCCCAATATTTTGATAAAGTTGCATTAGGTGTTATACTGATGACCAAAATAGCTGGGATCTGTAAAAAAAAGTATATAAATTCATATGATTTAGCCTATATGCTAACTATATTTAAAGAAAAAAAGTTAAATTGTACTTTCAGACTTGATATTTTTTTATCAGCTTGTCCTGCAGCTCCTGTGTGGCAACGCTGATTTCAGAGATGGTAAAGATACTGCCTTTCATGAAAAAAAATGCTTTTTCTTTATTCAGAGTGATTTTTTTTTTTTTCTGATTTAGTTTCCTTATATAATGAAGAATACTTCTAAAAGAGCCTTCAACTCATAATTTTACCGTTACTTCTTGTCCAATTTAAGGCTGTGTACCTAAGTCCTGCAGAATTGTATTTCTTATTATTCTTCAAAGCTGCTGAATTCATTGATGATATGGATTTTCTCTTCAGGGATACATTTTTTTTTTTTCAAGAAAATAGTGGTGTTTTTTTCCCCTCTTTAAGTGTAACCTTAGAATTCGTTTTGCATTATTGCAAAAGATATTAAGAATATCTAATTTTTAATTTATGCAACCTGTACCATTTCTCCTCTTTCTTTTCCCTTACGTACCTAACAATTCTTTTTAGGTTTTTCTTGTCGTAAGTCTCTTAAGCCTTACATCTGTGTCAGGATAGTTTTAGCAGCGATTTAGAGTAGGATGCTCTGCATTATTTTTCATGAGGTACCTTTTTTTCGTACCTTCAGTCTGCTTGTGCAAAAAATGTGGCTCATAACTAATTAATGGCTGGGAAGGGCTGTGAGGAATATTTATTTTCCAACTCACTGAGAGGAAGGTGAGACTGTTCAATGAAAACACAAGTTTTCTCCTAGGGACTACGTTGTTCAAATCTTAGTTCAGTCTAATGTTACATCAGAACAATGATGGCCGGAGACCTGTGGCAACTCGAGTACACAGGTGTTCACAGCTTCTGTGTGGTGTTAGAGACTCAGCTTCCTTCTATAATTTGAAAGTGTGAGAGAAGTGAGACTGAAGTAGGTTATTCAGAGTCAGGATACTGCTTCTCCCTTGCACATTTATCTACATAAATTGTATGTCAGGGCATTCTTTTGCATCTCAATGCTGTATAGGTTTTCAAAATTACCTTGTGAGTGCTCTGTAGTATGTCCATCACTTAGCTTTCAAAAACGTCGGAGGATATTTATATAAAGATCAGCTCTTTCAAAGAAAAAGGGAGGACAGAGTCCAGCCATTTGGATTGCATTGTTTTGGAGAGAACACCCATCATATTGTATATAGAAAATGTAACTAAAACTTACAAGAAGACCTTTCTGATTTTAAACTTCCCAAGACAGACCATGTTAGAGAATACACTGAAGTGCGCAAGCATAGATTTAAACACAGCAGAATTCTGCTCTGAGTCAGTGTCTAGACAAATTATAAATAAATGTAAATAGACAAGACATTAGCCTTTAAACTTAAGCCTCTTGTACAAGGGCTGTATTTGTGGGCAGAGTTTAATTCATCAATTACGCTTATACACTTTAAGCAGTGCATATCTCCTTAAACTAGCTTTATTGAAAATCTCTAATCTTTATAATTCCAATTTCATACTTGTATAAGCTTCACAAATCATTATTTCTGCTGCTAGTTGATTTAATAGAAATTAATAGCTAATAGAAATCAATAGCTGATCTGCATAAACCAGATGTCTATAAACATTTTATTTTTTTTTTAAATCTGAGTAAGTTTTTAAACATTTTTCAGAACTGTATGATTTTTCATATTGGATATTTTTATTATAAAGTGTACAGTGGTTTACTTGGGAAAAGTCTTTAAAGAGATATGGATAGTGCTGTAGAGCAGTTGAGTGTTTAATGCGTTTCATCTGCTCAACTGCGTTCAGTTTTTCAGAGATGATCTATATTTACAAAACCAGCTTTTAACAATTTGCCAACTTCTGCTATTCTTGAATAAAAAAGAACACACGAGTTTTGCTAAAAAAAAATTTTGTTAGTCTGATGTTATATTTTTGCAAAATAGGTGTTCTTCTATCCCTTGAAAAAGTATATTTCGGTGACTTGACTTTAAAATTCTGTGAAGTATGTTGTACCTACTGTGTGTGTGGTTGTCTGGAAGTGTAGGGGAGTTTCTTTCAGAAATGTCACATACATGCGCGTCTTCCTGAGCCGTACTGCTCAGCTGTAAGAGGTGGTAGGGAATGCTTTCTCCTGTAATTCTGGTGTATCTGTTGAAATAAAGTAGTGTTTGTGTTGTTTGAATATTCCATCCTCCAACAAATACTGTCACATGCTGGTACTCTTAATATGCTATGTTTTCTTTTGTCTGGAAATTTCATTTCTGGTTCCTTTTTACTGAGTAGGAAGTATCTACCTTGTGTTGTAAAGGTGAAAAAGGCTTTTTTATAAAGGCATTTTGGGAACTGAATAGTGTGTTGAGAGATTTAAATAAAACCTTCTGATCTTTCAATATCAGACTTATTATCGTTATCTAAAACCTGAAAACCTGATAGTTTTTTTTTTTCTGTAATTGCATTGTATAAAATCCAAATGAACAGTGATTTTTCTGTTTAGCAGTAAAACGTCTGTGTTTGGGGGAAGGAGTTATTAGCCAGTGCTACGCTCTTCCTTCTTTGGAACATGGAAGAAAACAATTCTGTGCCTGAGGGGCTGTAGTCTAAGTAGATTAGTTTTTTAAAAAATAATGATAAAAAAAGAATACTGACAAAGCACCTACAGACTGTTCTTAGCACAGGGAGTGGTTGTGTATACTGCTTTTGTGTTACAAATAAATACTGTTATTTAGAATAGATGATCCTTTCTTGCCTTTGTTTCAAATAGGAAAAGATAGCAAAGGGAATGATGTGGGTTTTGTTTTTTTCTTACCAAGCACATTAAAAGATAAACAGGATTGTTATCTTGTATTTAACTGAAGCATTTCCACCAAAGTGGTTTCCAGACATCCATTGTATAACTTGATTATGTGATGTCATAGATACAAGTTTTGAATAAAAGATGGCTGCGGGAGGAAAACAAAACAGCAATTCCAATTTGAATGTAGGTATCAGTGCTCCATAAAAACATAAATAATTTTAAAGCACTTTATGCATATTTATCAGTCATCATTTTAGTTAACACTATGATTGGTGAACTCATTTAAATAGGACTTCTAAATAAGTACCTGAAAGACCTTTCAAATCAATGGTCTGATAATAGTGTTTATCTTATGCAACTTTAAAGAAATTGCTGTCAGCTGAACATGAATGCTCTAGAAAAAAACAATCAGGAGTTACACAGCTTTCTGAAATGTAATGTTATCATTATAAAGAACATTATAAAATACCTATTTTTTACTTCATCACTGAATGTAAAAGCTTAGCTGAGTCTATGATTTGTCAATACAGGCATAAAAACTAAATCAATCAGCTTGCCAAATACACGGATGCATGATAGTATAGGACTCTTTCTTTTGGCTTGAGGTCAAATTTAGAAAACACGAAAGTAAGATAAATTCATACAGCTTTTCCACAATGCTTGAAGAAATGAAGTATATCAGAGCTTTGCATTTTGTTGGGTTTCTTTTTGTTTGTGGATCATTTTGTTGTTTGATTTGTTTTTTAAGAAAGTGGAGGAAAATCCGTAGATGAAAGGTCACTTCTTTTTGATGTAGCAAAGGCATGAAGAGATGGGCATATTACAAATGGTATTCTGATGACATAAATGTCAGTACATGAGTTAACTAATGTGTCTGTCTCTTCTGCAAATAGTGCATTAAGTTCAGTTTTCCAGAAGAGCATCACTTTAGCCACGTCTGCAGACTGACTTTTTCTGGCCTTTTTGCCCTCCTGCTTCTGTTTCAGTTCTCTACATGTGCATGCTTTGGAGTAAATTCGTGGTAAAAAAGCTAGATCCTGCTAGTTCTTGAATTCTGTTATATGCTTAGAAGTCTTAGAAACAGTAGTTTCAATTGCCAGATTCAGTGATAGTATACCTTGACAGCAGGAATGTTGCAAAATTTTTACTTTTCTAGAAAAGTATTCAAGAGAATGGGAGCTAAAGAAAAAGAAGCAAAATGGGAAAACTGCAAATCTGTGTAATTAAGCTTCATGGTAGACTTGTTTCTCTTTATAATCATGTTTTGATTTACTGCTGCTTCTTTTTGTCAGTTCCCTTTTTATTGCTGTCAGTTTTCCAGAAAATTAAATAATTAATTTAGTGGTATTTTGAATAGTAGAGATATGTACCATTTAAGGTATTCACTTTGATCTGTATTGAACGAGTGTGCCATCTGCTGTCTATATTGCTGTCCTTACCTTCATTTAAAATAATTTTATGCTTGTGTGGTGTGGACAATAGGGTATTTTTACCTGCCTTTTAATAAAGCAAATGAAGTCAAAGGGATTTTTCTGCAACCGGCTTGATTTTAACTTTTCATCGGCAAAAGATTCTTGGAACATTGAACTCTTAATAAAGATTGGGTGACATCATGGATTAAAAATTGCTGTCTTTAAAAAATGGCCATGGTTTGTGTTTTACAGGGGAGAGATCACATTATCTGTGCAGTTTCAACATGTGTTTTTTCGAAAATCTGTAGTTTGCTTTATGCATGCTCTTAATACAGTGATTTCATTAGGGTATCTTTTTGGTTGCAATGGAAGTTTTCCCAATTCTGTTTTCTGAAAGTGTTCTCTGCTTATGTTTCATATTGGAGTCGTCTTATGTAGTTAATTAAATGACTCTTTGACATGACCTTTTTCTTTGGAATGAATCCGTAGCATTCTGATATTTAGTGATTTCTTTTTTCTTTTTTTTTTCTTGTCTTTAGATTCTCAATAACAAGTACATGTTAAAGCCTCCAAGGGTGAGAGGGTTAAAAAGTTTTTGGTATTTGTGATACATATCAGTGAACAATCATTTCTTAAAAGGTAAAACTGTGGAAGTATATAATTAATATCAGGGTGTTAGCTATAAGGTGACATAAATAATGAAAATGCCTGAAAAATTTAGATGGGAAGCAGAATTAAGGCATGGTTGCAATCTTATACTGCTCCTCTTCTCTGTGTATTGTATATGTAACTATGTGCCTTTCTTGAGCAGTCAGTGTAACTTCTGGTCAGTCAGAAACAAAAAGAAAACATGTTTTATTTTAGAGAAGAAGTGTGAGATTTATAGGTCTACAAAGTCAAAGCATCTGAAGTTCTTAATATTTGTCCCTCTAATATACATCAGTGAAATTATCATACCAATAGTTTTGTGGGTCAGGTGTGTCTTTGGTAATTTAATCAGTGTTTAAATATGAAATCTGTGACTAGTTTTGAATTAACTACATGAAATTCATAAATGAAAATGCGCTTTCATAATAACATCATGTGCCCACAAACTCCAGGAGCACTTGAAGTACTGACTGAATTTCCTGTGCTCACCTTTATGAAGAAGAGTAGTATTTACTTCATGGTGCCCATGTGATTATGTGGTATCAGAAACTCAGAGAAGAAAGGAAAAACCGTTTATGTATGACAGTATTGGGTTTTGTGGCATCCAAGAGGTATAGAAGCACCGGCATGATAAGGATCATCTTTCCTGTCTATTAGCAGAAGCAGTACACACTAACATAGTGAAACCCCTGAATTTACACAAACAAAATGTCATAGACTGGTGTGCTGGGCCTCTTTGCTGCCTTTGTGTGCATGTGCAAACAATTAAAAGAAATTACATTAACCAGTAAATGCATTAAGCAAAGGAGAAACTGGGAGCAGTACATTCTATTGTGATGTTTGAGATATTGGCAGAATTACTATAGCCCTTTCAAATGACTCTTAAGTTCTGCTAAATATCTCTGACCTCCCTTGTCTTAAATTCACTTTCTCAAAGAGCTTTTTGAAATTGCCATGCACAAATCACCGCTGATTTCCTGCAGAATAGTGACTGAGCAGATCCCATCCAGAACCATGCTAGTTTACTTTATGTGGAGTGGACTTGAACCATTGCCACTGACCTCAGATGCTTTCACTATTTCATATTCTTTTCCATTTCTTTGTAACACTGATAACTCCTGTATATCTTTTCATGTACAAGAAGAAATGAAGTAGGTGGCAGTGTAAATTCTTATCCTCCAGGAGCACTTCAGTCAACACTTAGTATTTAACAGGAGCTGCCTCTGCACTTTCGGTCTGTTGAAGAGTTCTGAATCATGGCTGGTTTTCCTTTCCTTCCAGCTGCAAAACAAAACTGCTCTAAGGGAATGTTCTGCCTTCTCTTCTTGTCTTTGGATGCACTGATTTAAAGTCTTCCAGAGGCATAGCAATGTAGTTTGGTGATAGCCATGGTGGTTTTGGGTCAGGTGGGCACCTATGCTGTTACATTCACCATTCTGCTTTCATGTTTGGAAGACTAATATGTCGGCTTGTTGCATCTGTGAGCAGTGGCAAGCAGACAGCTTCCTTTGAGGCTTGGCTTTGGTGCTTTGTTTCCTTTACTGTTTTGTAAACAAAATTACTTGCTGTTTTGCAAAACCAGCCTATTCTCAGAATGTAGGATTCATCACAGGCTTTGTTTGTCCCTTACAAATGTCTTTCATTTCTCTCATGTACGGAATTTCTTTTTCTGAGAATATTCAAAATCATACAGTTAATGCATTAACAAATCGTTTTAATTTTACATGTTCTACATTGTTGTCCAGTTGGTACCGAATTGCTTATAGACAACTTGAATATGATAATTGAAGCATTTGCTTTTCACTTTTCCACGTCCGAAATGGAGGCTCCCACTTTGGTCTTTCTTCTTCTCCCAACAACATCTTTCATTCCATTTTGGACTGGGGTTTTTTTTTGGGTTTTTTTAGTGGTCTGATTTTTTGAAGTGTCTTGAGTACACTGCTTCCTTCCATGAGTTGGAATCATGTTATTCCCATACCTCTACTGATTTCTTGTCCATATATATTCTAGAAATGTCACCCCTAATCACTCATGCATTTGATCCACGTCACATTGCATCATTTATGCTTTATCATTTAGTTTTTCATTTCTTATGTCAGTATTCTGGTTTTTAGCCATTTATGTCCTGATTCTTTTAAATCTCTAAGCTGTGATATGCAAGATATATGCATCTTATACTGAATTAGCATCTCTTTTTCTAAATAAGTTCTGAATATGAGCAAGTTTATCTCAGTTGTAGTATTTACCACTGGACATATACAATAACACTGTTCATTTAAGCTTTTCTTTTAAAAGAAATCTTAAGTTGCTTATGGCAGGTACATGCAGCTCTAATATTTTATATTTAGAATCTGATTCTGAGCCTACTAATGACAGAAATTATTCAAAGCATTTTAAAAGGCAAATACAATATGGCGAGACAAACAACAATGAAAAATATCGGACAAAGTAGTCCAGGCTTCTCTGATTCTTTTCAGTGAACCTGTAAGGTAACTTCAGAGAGAACATGTGTAAAATCACATATGCTTAATTACTGGAAGGCTATTGTTGAAAATCAGAGAATATTCAATATTTTGTTGGGAATCTTATGATGTTATTTTCCCTTGTGAATGCTGGCAATAGTGTAATGTTTCTGTGAAGAAGTTAGCATTGCCAATATGTTGGAAGAAATAGGTGGGGCAATAGGTTTGGAAAGACATTGGTGTAAAATTTTGTTACTTTAAAAGCATAAAAAATTTACTACAAACGTGTGTGTCAAAGATAGTGATTTTAGTGTTTGTTTTCTAGTGATTGTCTAACAGATTCAGGTATGTTTGAAGGTTTAGAAATCTAATGGAAGCATAATGCGAGTATAATTTAATGTGATATTCCTTGTCATATGCATCACGCTTTTTATAGCGGAGAGATGAAACCCAACATTTCCTTGACAAAGGTGACTAAATTATTTATGGATCTTGTGTTTCCACTTGCTGAAGTTAGACTGTGATTCATTGCTTCTTAAAATACAGTTATTGTATTCTTTTTACGCTTAGGGTAAAAAATTTCGTTGTACCTATTTCTCCAAATTGCATGTCAGTTTTCAAGATGGCATTACTCTAGTTGTACAAAGCATGCATTACTGTCACTTCTTGCTTAAGCATGGAAACAATGACCATAACATTGCTTACATTAGCATGTACCTTTACATCTTCTTCTTTTTAGTCTTTATGCAGCTGCATTCAGCAATGCCTGTGTGACTTAAAATTGTCAAAATTTATAAGAGTACTTAGGACTAATGCCAGAGATTGAAAGTAGTAAAATCGGCAGTTAGAGTGCTGATGTCTGATCAAACCCTTTTTTGTCTGGTTTCAAATTACAGTGACCTTGTGTTGTGTAACATGTAGTTGACATGTAGCCCATGTTGCATGAATACCTCCAATTTTACACTGATAAACTCAGTTACCTGTAATAAATCAGTTTTTTCAGATTTGGCCACTTAGGTATCTACTGTGTGGCTTGTGGAAGGTAGAATTCCTCAATTATGACTGTATTATAGAACGTATAGTAAATATTGAGATGTATTAAATGGAGGCTTTTACAGATTTTTATAAATTTTCTTTAAGGAGATGTGAAAGCGAACGTCAGTGGTAAAGGAGGCACAAAGTAGAATATTATTTTCTATTCCATTACAGTCCTTTCTACTATAGAGTTAACTCTAAAAAGAAAAAGAACTTCCCAAACAGTATGCTGTTAACACGTGCAGATCAAAATATGCATTGGTAGAAAGGTATAGTATGTTGAAGTGATGGGTTTATTTACAGTGCAACTATATTTAAATATTAGAATATAGTTATATAAAATAAATATATTTGAAATAATGAAAATGGTTTAAAATAGAGACCACTCTTAATTTGAAATTAGTATAAATCCCCTTCAAAGAGGACACCAAACAGGAGAAGCATAATATTCCTAGCTTCTTTGCAATTGAATTAGTGGTTGCTTGTGATTTTAAGCTCACTTAAGTTTTTTTCCATCAGCTGGTTTTTACTTTTTCTGAGATGAGCATCAGCTGCTTCAAAAAAAGTTTGAAGACATCATAAGTAGGCAGTGTTGTTTTAAACATAAGACAAATGATTTTCTAATGTGATGGTTTCCTCCAGAAAAAACAAGCACTTAAAAGTTCATTTTGTTATTTATTTTATTAGTGTCAATGTGTCAGACATTGTGGGTTAGCGGAACAGTCTCTGATATTTTTAATTTCCTTTTACATCCATTCTAATTTTCTTTCCTTGTTAAACAAGGAGGAGAGAGTTTGATATCGTCAGCTTGTGACAGTTCCTTAACATATGCAGGTTATAATGCTGCTATTTGAGAGAGAAAAGCATTGTGGCTGAAACTGGACTCATATGAGTTGAGTGTGGTTACATACAGCTGCTTGTAAACCTTTGGTGTTTACGGTTAGAAACTATGGAAAACTCTTTTCCTCCTCACTGTTGATATTTAGACCTTTTGCCCAACTGCAGTACTGAAGTAATTTCCACTTTTTTTATTACGCATTCCATCAGTTGTGTACTAGGCATAAGTTAGTATATACTACAGCTTTATGACCATCTGCCATATGCCCATTGCACTAAGCTTCAATTTGAAACCTTTAGTTCTTGCTTACTCCTCAAAAGCTAGAAGAATTATTTTCTGCTTCTGTTTTGATGACTTGGTTTTTTTTAAATTTTGATTTTTTTTATCTGATCACTTGGCTTACAAGAAGAGCACTTTAAGTGCTCAAGGAATTTACTGTGATATACTGTTCATATCAGTATTCAGATTATGAATTTCAGCATTGGGAGGTTTGTGCAAAGTTGGTAGGAGATTTGCAGTTCTGGTGGCAGTCTTCTTTAGAATAAGGCATCACATGCTTAGGTCAACAAATGTATTTATATTTACTTTTTAGTTAGGTCTGTAGGTTTATAACCAGAATCCAAAGCTATTGTTCTGACATCAGTTATTATAATTGTCTTGCAGTGGTTCAGTAGTTAATGCTTTAAATTATTTCCTGTGGTATGTTTTTGTTGTTGTTATGAATAATAGATAAATAGCAAAACCATTATGTTACTATCTGATATTGAATTTTGAATTTATTTTCCTTCCAGAGAACTAGAGGACGGAAACGAAGCTTTGTGCCTGAAGAAGAAAAACCTGAGGTTGGAATATAGTGTTTTGTTTGTTTGTTTTTTTAACAGTTTCACGAAAAAATTAAACTTTGGGGTAAAGTGTTATTTTCAGTGCCATAATTGAAAATATTTGCTTTCCTTCCTTTTCTCCCCCCATTCCTTTCTTTTGCTTTCTGATATCACAGGAACGGATTCCCAGAGAAAGAAGACAACGACAGTCTGTTTTACAAAAGAAACCTAAGTCGGAGGATTTAAGGACTGAATGTGCTACCTGCAAAGGGACTGGAGACAATGAAAATCTAGTCAGGTAGGTTTGATGCTCTGACTTTAAGAAATTAAAGTTCCATCTTCATCACTTTGTCATTGTGATTATAACAAAGAAGATGTGCTTAAAAAAACAAACAAAACCAAAGCAAACAAAAACTTATTTAGGGGAAACATTACATTAAAAATATTGACTTGATTCACTTATTGACCTGCTAAACACATTTGCACTGTGAATTAAGATGTAAATAACCAAGATAGCCTCTTTTTCTAAAAGAAGAGAAATAATTTTTTCAGGGCAAATTGTCAATGTTTCGGAGCAGGTCAGAAAGATAAACCAGTAATTTAATGACATTAAAGCTACAGGAGCATCCTAAAAGTAACTAAATTAGCATCATTAACAATTTTATGAGCTGAAATGTGGATTATGAGGAATGTATGTTTTTAAAAATGTATTAATATACATCCATTAATAATGCAGATTATGAAAACATTTGATAATCAGGTTTCTTATCTGAAACAGAAGTGAAAAGAAATCTGTTGAAAGGTTTTTTAGTAGGTGCAGAAATCTAATTTAAGTGTAGACTAGCTGCCATTGAATAGCTACTGTTGATCACAACTTCTGCTGATTCTGACTTTATAGCTAGCATTGTCGCCTCTTTGTGAAGCTGTAGAAATTGCTCACAGTTTTCTAAAGAAGAATAATGGAGCTTAGCAACCAGAAAGTGGGTTTCAATTGAATCTACTGAGCTTTCATTAAAATGATCTCATAATAAGTTCAGATAAAAAATAGTGTTATAGTTAGGTCCCATGTGCTTCAACTAGACTTGTCTGGATAAGATCTCCTCTTTAGCTCAGGTGGAACTTGTTTTTAACTAGAGGGATGATTCCAAAATACATCTTTTAATTTCTTTCAAGGAGGTTATGAGAAAAGTCAATCAATGATATATGTAAGCAATAGCTTTAGAATCAGGATGTGTCCCAGGTACGGATGTCTTGTACTCAGAAAGCTGATTTTAGTATCAAACAGTCTATGATTTACTGAGGAAGTTGATATGATGTCAAGGATTGTGTGCCATATTGTATTTTTATTTCCAAATTGGAGGCAGAGTGCCTTGTACAAGCTCATCAGTAACTGTATGTCTCTCTCATACATAGATAGCCTACTCCTGCTAGGTGCTCCTAGATGCTGCTCAGTATCAGACTCTGAAATAGAGGCAGGATGTTAGAGTGATTGCTGATACAGTTACACTCATGAGAACTGATGGCAGCAGTTTTTAACTGCCTGCAACAAGATAAAGGGCTTTCTTTCTTCAACCCTATGGTACGCAAAAAATGAAAGATGCAGGAAGACCTTTTTGTTGTGGGAAGGAATCCTGGGAACACCATGTACTGTGCTTTACTGTGGAAAAAGCTAGTGAATTAGTTTTCTTCTTCAGGCTTTTTCTAGAAGTGTTAAATACCATATTTGAGGACATAAAGGATAAGATGAGAAAATGCCATGAAGAACTGTATGATTAAATTGCAGTTAAAAATATTGTAGAAAATTAGTGGTATGTCTTGTTTACTACATGAAAATATTTTAGTAGCAATTTAGGTGGACTCAAAATAAGCATACTACATGCCAGAATCCAATAACTTCTCTTATAAACCATCCTTAGAATTGGGCTGGGAAATGGATAGTAATCCTGCAAGGGAGAAGAGAGGAAATTCTTATGTTCCAGTCATTTGTTCATAATTCTCTGATTTTTTTTTTTTCTTTAATCTGTCTTATTTTCCATATTAGTTTTTACAATAAATTCCGGATGTAAAGCTTGCTTTTCTTCAGGTAATTCCTATAAATACCTGCAATTTTATTCAAGTTATTTGACCACCGCTGTGCAGGCTTGTTTTTGATAATTGCAAAATTCTGGTAAAGTACTTAGTAAATTTGAATTCTTTTAGTATTATTTTTTTATCATCTTCATGGGGCTTCTAGCTTTTTCTGCTGTATATTCCCTCTGTCTGGGCTGGTTACACGACTCTTGAACAATCTGCTTTTAAAAATTATAGTTTTTTCTAAACTATACGTGGCGCTCTCACTTTGTGCAAATTTTTACCTTTTACAAGGTTAGTGAGTAGTACAGTCAAGATTTGCAAATGGGACGACCAGTGAAAAGTTAATTGAAAACATTTACTCAAATGAAGCTAATTCTGATCTGTAGCACTCTAAATGGCAGTAAGGAAGCTGTATCTATAATTCAGGTGTGGATTTTGAATAACGTTTTCCTTAAATGAACTGTAATTGAGTTTTGAGAGGAATAATAGTAAAATATGGAGGAGTTTTAATATTTTATATTTAACGCAGATAGGTTTGATTTAAGGCATGGAGACAGCACTTTTTTTGAAGAGATAATGTTCATTGAAACGAATCATAATGTGTGCTTGAAATTAAAGTATTTTAAAGACAGAGGGTACCTGTAACAACATACTGCTATATCTTAAGGAGTAATCAAATATTGAAAATATTTGCTCGAAATTGAAGACCTCTTCTGAAATAGAGGAGTTTCTAAAGCTTGATGCGAAAGATAAATTTTCTGATAAACTCTGAAAATAATTTTGAAGGATAAATTTGTTTTTAGAGGTGATCTCTACTGTTTGGTTTAGAAAACATTTAGGTAATGATGCTTTTCATTCTTTTTGTGAATCTTAAAGTTGTGTATAGTTTAGACATTTGATAGGTTTCCTGAGTGCCTTATTACTGTCTTGCATGAATCACTAATAAATCTTTAAAAATACCTCCCTTGTAGCTCCCTCTAGAACTTAACCATATTTAGTAGAAACGTGGGTAAGGAAGCATATTTCAGGTGGCTCAGTATGAATAGTTCAGCTAGCTCTCCATCTTGTACCATACTGCAGAGTAAGTGATGGAATCACTATACACAGGAAGTGATTCTAGCGCAGTATTGCTTTCTATTCCATTTTGGTAAGAGAAAAAAATTTGGATTAACTGTGTGTTTTATATTAATATGTAGAATAGGATTTTTTTTAAGGAAGTATGCGCAGGCTAGTCTGGGTCGAAATCTCCCTAGGGAAGATTTTTGAATGACTTCACTTCTTTAGAGGTGGCCTCTTCTCAAAAAATAATCCAGCCCTCACAACTGCAGCTATTAAAATAGTATTATACCTTCAGTCACTGGCTCTAAGACATCCCTGGGTAATATTTAGGAATATAGTGCATTTTATAAAATTGATATCTCAATACTAGATTTGAGAAAAGCTGAGTAAAATTAGAATATAGTTTGCGTATGAGGCAAAATCATATTGACCACGTTAAAGATATCTCTGAAAAAGCATTGCATTTCTTCATCCCACAATTTAAAGCACAAGTGTATTGTAATAGATTCTTGTATAGTTTTATGTATTGAATTTTTATGCGTTGTTGTCAGTTAAGTTAAAATGCCCTTTTTTGATTGATTTATAGCAACTGAGGCAAAATTATTTCTTCAGCATTACAGAGAAGGTAAAAAATACTTAAGTCATGTATTTGAAAGAGTATAGAGTAAATTTTTTTTAAAGATTTGAATGCTGATTATAAACTATTCAACAACGTAAAGCTGCAAAAGAAATTGTTAAGCGTGTATGTTGTTATTTTTTTAGAGCATATGTTTACTAGGAGATAAGCTACATGTAGAAGTATTTGTTTCTCCCACTATACTAAGTCGTCTGTTTCAAGCAATTGTAATATTCTCCACATGCAGTCTCTCTCATTCTGTCAATGCAAGCCTTAAGGGGGAAGGTGAAGAGTAGGAAGGGAAAAAGAAAAAAGCACATGCAGTGTTATTTACTACAGAAAAAAGCAAAACAGCAAAACAAAACTCTCAGGTAGAATTGAGTCTTGGCATAACTTTGAGTCATCAAATCATACTATAGCTGGAAATCTTTAAAATGTATGCAGCGTTTGTAATTCTGGTGCTGCAAATGTATGTATCAAATTTAGGTTGATAATTTAGACTGTATAAAGGATTGAGTCCTTAGCTACAAAATGTGATCCACTTTAATTCTGGTTTTGACAGAAAGTGTGTTCTAGTCAGGCTTTTCTGAATTCTCTGGAAATTGTCCCTCCGAAACTGTGAATTGCCATATTCCTTAGTTGAATTTGTCTTGTGTAGGTTCATCTTTGCATTTGTATTTCTTATATTTCATTCAGAGGGCCATTCCACCCTTCAAGTTAAAGATTTCTTCCTTATCTGTTAGCTGCTAGTTTTGAAGCTCTGTGTGAGCTGAAGTTTATTCTGGAATGAGCACATTAATTATTAATTACTTTAAAAGCACTGCAACAAAGTTAACAATCCATCTTAGTAATTGAAAGCCAATGATTTACAGCTATTTCAGAAGTTTAAGGCTGCTAACATAGAGATTAATCACAAGGAAAATGTTAGTTAATTCAGCCACAATTTGTAACAATCCCATGTTTTACAGGGAATTACAAATGCATTATTTTATTGAAATGAACTGCTTGAATGAAAGAAAACTTAACATTCAGTTGTGTAGTTCATTTCTGCCATATAGTTTATAGGGATTAATTCTGCACATTAGTTTTTCCAATTGCTTAAGTTACCTGTTAGATAATTTTATCTGTCATTTACCTTGTTTTATTGCCTTCTAAAAAGTGTTTCTTTTTATGCTAGGTAGAAGGATAATACATGTAATGGCAAATGCACGTTTTTGTTGATGGGATTGTATTCAAACTGAATTTCCTATGCTGCATTGCATTTTACTGTAACATACCACAGGTTTTTCAATAAATTCACGTGCTAGGGCAGATATTCCAAAACCAGGGTAGGCATTGCGAAGCTCTCTTCTGGAGTACCTGGAAGTCAGGCATAGGTCTGGTAGCAAGACTCCCAGTGCTTGCCGAGAAGCAAAGTGCAAGGCATCTCTGCATTTGGGCTACCCAGCTCGCTAAATCTGCAAATTTCTGGAACATTTGAAGTTGTACTGCAGAAAGTCCATGGCAGGCCCTGGAATTTTCTGTTTATTAGCAGCTAGTCTATTTACCTGCTACCTAAAGGATTTCTTTAGTACATTTACCTGTTGCTATCCTGAAATGAGACAGCAGAATCTGAGCTGAAGCCCACATTATTTTTTTTCTCCTGATTTAAGGTTAGCTCTCATGGAAATTGAAGCCATCTAAAGAACAGATCTTTGAAAACTGATTTTGTGTTCCATCTCTGATTTGGTTCTTAGTTCGAGATCATACAGTATTATCTTCAGAGTTAATCTGCATAGGAGTGAACCAGACCAGGACTTTTGGAGACGTTCCTATGATTGAAAGACCTGTTCTATTCAATTCTGCATTATCAGAACAAGGAAGCCAGGTGCACAAGACCAGCTCATGTTATTTTTATGTAAAGCTTAGATTTGAGCCTTCATTTTGAAAAAGAGAGCAAGATTGCATGGAAGGTTATTCTGCCTACCAGTGCTTTCTGATCAAGGACAGACATAGCAAAGGGTGATATTTGTTTGGGTTTTTTGTTACTTTTATTTTTTTTCCCTTCTGGGGAACAGTTAGGACGCCTGTGATTTTTTGCGTTATTGGGATTTTTTTATTTTTTAATTTAATGGCATTTCCTGTTGAAACACTGTGAAGAAGTGTAGTTTTTAAAAGTTGATCTTTTTATGATTGTAGACCAGTGACTCCCAAGCTCTTGTATCTTGGGCTTTAATCTGTAGAACCTTTGTGAACAGTAGAAGTTTATGAACTCTTCAGGTACAAGTTAAAGTCTGCTGATTGAAAAGCTTGTGTACCAGTGTCACAAACTTTAGAAGTCTGTAACTAGATGAGCACTTGTAAATAAATGATTTGATTAATGATTTTTAAAAGATATAATTCTTTCCTTCAGTAACAACTGCTTGATAAATTTGTCCTGCAATCATGGATTTGTATGTTACAACTTGCAAATATATTTAGTAGTTGTCATCTGTTCCCAAACAAGCTGTGAATTTCAGTTTTATGTATTGCTTTCCTGGCTACCTTAGGAAATACATGCATCAGAGACCTTTGCACTTTTTTGTTTTCTGTAACTCCTAGGATTTGGAAAAAATAATAAAATAAGAAAATATAATGCAGATGATGTCCTAGTTATCTTTTCTATAAGTAATGAGCGAGGTTTTTTAGATAAAGCTGTCATTGAGTGGTGCCTTTTCAGAAGATTACAATTACTTGAATGAAACAAGGTGCAGGGAGATGAAATAACGTTACCTGTGATGGTGGAGAAAGATGACGTATGAAATTGTTTCCCAGTCTGGTTACCAGTGATAGGTTGTGGCTGCAAAGATACCTATCTTGATGGGGTTAGTAGCTCCTTACTTTTTGTGGTCATTCTCAGTAATTTTTTTCTTCCAGCATCAAAATTGCATCAGATCATTCAATTCACTTGGTCTTTAAATGTGTCAGATACTCCATCATTCTGGCCAAACTGCTTCAGTCACTTTCAGTGCAGCAAGGTTATCACATCAGAGCATTTCATAATACAGGGTATTCAGAAAACAAATGTCACATTCTTTATCAATTCAGTTGTGTTGTACCGTTAGGCTGAGCTATTGCTACAAGAGCCATGAAACTGAAATTTACACTTAGGAAATTTATAACCTGAGAATGTTCATGTTCAAGTATTAAAGTAATGTGGTAGAAGACCGCAGCAGGACACAGTAGCCATTTAAATGCTGTGTTGCAACATCAGTTTTGGCTTGTCACAATTAGTATCAAGTGGGCATCTGTGCAGTCAGTTTTCTGAACTAAATGTCTTTCCACAGAGCTGTAATGTATATTATGGACTATTTCAGTAAGAAATCTCAATATACAAAATAATGATCCGTACTGTTACACATGTATCTTCCTTTTTTCTCATTTTTGTTGCTGCTGACCAATGCTTTTAGAAGTTTTGGTCTGTAGTTAGTTAATCTGTATAGCATTTTGATAGTAGGAGGTCTGAGGTTTGGGTGCAAAATAGCATAAGCACTATTAAAAAAAATTTTATCTTGGAGTAATGTAGAGAGTGTGTTTTATATTACCAAAGGAGCTTGTACATGAAAAGCAGTTAGGTGTCAGGAAACTTAAGGATTTTGAGTCAATTTTTGCATTATTGAACAGGATTATTCTTCACATGATTAAAATGGAGCGTAGCACCATTTTCATTAATAAAACAGTGGATCAAAGTTGCCTGCAATCGGTTACTAATTTGGGTCTAAATCAAGAATTTTGCATATGGCGGTATTACATAAGGGGCTATAGATAATCTACATGTATATTAGCTATTGTTCTTTTTAGCTTGATAGTTCTATAGCCTAAGATATTGCAGAGCTACTTACTGGAGAACATACTTTTAAAAACATAAACAATGACAATTTAAGAAAACACCAATAAAACCCTCCTCTCATAATGCTTCTTCAGTATTATATTTAGTAAAGATTGCTTTTTTTGCAATGTATATTACAGGAAATTAAGTTTTGTTATTGAACTTTATTTTGAGGTAGCTGAAATAATTGGTATATTATAGTTTCTAGATAATTTGAGAATGGTGAAATTTAGTATTAATCATTTCTAGATTTTTTTTCTTTTTGAAAGAATTAGAGTTGTACATTTTATTTGTTGTTGCTGTAAGTCAGCATAGTGCTGACATCCACTAGATTTTTCATTTTGTCTACTGTCGCTATTACTTTAGCTCTCTATTGGTGTGGTTATTGAAATTACCGATTGGATAACCTAAAGTTTGGATTTTTTTCCTGTAAGCAAATCTTAGGAATTTATAAAATAGAATTATATGGTTTATTTTTCTGCCTTATTATTGATTTTATTTTCTTTTACATGATTGTTATTTTATTTTGATTAATTTGGGGGTTTGGATGTTTGTCATGTATACCATATCCAAGGCTAAAATAAGGTTTTGCTTTGCCTTCGAACAACAAAACCGGCTTTTCCTTTGCAACAGTTGAGATGATTGTTATTATTACTTCTGCTTTGTGTGATTCCTTTACATTCTCATTTCAATGAAATTAAATCTGATTTGCTTCAGGCCATCCAAAATGCCAAAGGCAAGATTCCATATCAATGCAGGAATTCAGTATCACTGAATGTTTAAGGTAGCACTTAATTACCCTTGAATGGATTTTTGAATCTTGCCCTTTGCTTTTAAGTGTCTTTTTAATTTTTTTCATTTGGACAGTTCTTTGGGTATTGTAGTCTTGTGGAGATGAGAAGCACACGATTTTCAGAATTTGCCGTGCTGTCTTGACTCAGGTTACAGCTAAGTTTTTAAGCCTATCTCTGACTTCATCTTGAGAAGGCCTATTAACTTCGGTTTTGAGAAGAAAGGTGTGGAAAGGATATGCAGGAGAAAAAAGTGTGTGTTTTCTTCCAGAATATCTGAAAGCTTTTAGCAGAAAGTGATATGGGTCTATTTCCTTTTTCATATCACTGATTACAACAATGCAAAGGTCAAGTGTAAATTAATTTTCAGTTCTTTGATTAACTGGCTGAAGTGATTCTTCCCCCCAGTTGTCAGTTAAACTTGGCAATGCTGTTGTATTTCATGTGTATTTACTATCCAGGAACATGAACAATATACCCCTCTGATTCTGACTTTGATATCTGATGTGATGCTGTATTAGGGAAATATACAGTAAAGTATAAGCTGACATCGGAATGTGGTACAGTAACTGACTTTTACCATTACACATAAACAGAGTAATTATTCTAAATCATACCATCACTTTCAGCTGGATACCCACTAAAATCACTGCACTGTGGTTTCCTGAAAATGCCACAATCCTTCAACTGCCAAATTAAGCCCAGGGAGAACAACCATCAGTAGTGCCTGCACAGTTACGTAGAGGGATGAGCTCTGAACCAAGTGAAAAGATGTTCTGGAAGAACAGTAACCTTTCCCATGATGTGCACGTTTTCCATTACATTTCTGACACAAAATGCTGTGAAATGATTTAATGGTGACATTTTGTTTTGCTGACATTCCCTTTTCTTATTAAAAAGAAACAAA
Source organism: Myiopsitta monachus (assembly GCA_017639245.1). Classification (NCBI taxonomy): domain Eukaryota; kingdom Metazoa; phylum Chordata; class Aves; order Psittaciformes; family Psittacidae; genus Myiopsitta; species Myiopsitta monachus. The sequence continues at coordinate 8,000,411 of CM029919.1, forward strand.
AGTTAGGTTAAGAAAGTGGAGGAAGGGTGGCCAAACATTTGAATTCTACTAGAGAAATCTGTTATCTTTTGAAAGTAAACCCAAAGCCATTCTAGATAAACATTGTTTCTGACATAGGATTTGGGTTTGTGGGAAGGGAAAAGTATGTATTGTCAGCATCAATATTGAACACTTTCTTCTGCAAGGTTAATTTATATTGTTGCTTTGCAATAATTGCACACCAAATATGATAATTCAGTAAAGCATCCTTTCTAATTAGCAAGCACAGGCACATCAGCTGTGCAGCACAGCACACTTATTTCTGCTTGTCATTCTTGATGTATATTACTAAAAACGATTGTAGAAAGGAGCAAAGCATGAGCAGACATAGTACACTGAAAGGTCAGCACTTGTCACTTGGAAAAGGATACATTTTTATGGAGTGAGAAAACAGAAACCTGCTACCCACTGATGTCATTGAGGAGCTTTTCTGCATCTGAAGTAATAAATGTAAAAACACTTGGGCAGAAAAATTACTCGTCTTAAGCGTGGTTCATGCATCCTTTGGCAGCTTTCAATTTCCTGTTTCAGAACTGATGAAAAGCCTTGCTTGTTTCTAGCACAGTATAGAAGTTTTGTCTTTGAAAACCACAGTGTTTGCTTTTGTTTTCCTAACGATGTATGAAGTTTTCTTGGCACCTCATTTATTTTATCCTTCTCCCTTCCATTTCTGATTTGTTGGATGATGGTTGATGTCATTGTAAGTCACTGTTTCCTGGAGGGGGCATCTGAATATGAATAAAATATTTTAGTTTGAAGTCACTGGAATTAAACATAGAGTTTCATTTGTACAGTAACTTACTTGAGAGAAAAAATATATATATTAAAACATGTTTGCTGTCACATTATTTGTTACTTGGCCGAGAAGGCATGCTGGCTTTGAGAAATTCAAAATAATTTTAAGCTCTGGGCAGAGAATCTCAGTTTGTTGTAATTTAGATTTTTGTAGCTAAAAGTGAATACAGACTAGTATATACTTATTCTTCCTGAAAGCTAATGTGCGCAATTGGGTTTTAAGGGTCATATGTGTCTTCGGAAAACTGTGTGGCATCTGATGCACCTTCAGGACTTTATGAAACCTTTAGCATCCCACATGTGCTAAAGCAGTTGTGATGAGGTTTTTTTGTTTCGAGAGAAAGCGGAAATTGTAATGATAGCCAAAGGTGAATATGGTACCAATACTTAAAAAGTTGAAGAACTGCTTAGTTTTAGCTTAAATAGGTGGAAATAAATACAAGTATAATTCAGTCGTAGTAGTAGTCTGATAGCTAACTTAATAAATTCTAAAAAATATTCTAATAAAGTCTAAAAAAAATTGAATAAAAAATCCTAATGACAGTAACCCGAATGGTACAATTTGTTGACATTTATTTGACCATAATGTATTAACAATAATTTCAGAGCTGTTTTTTACAAAAGGCTATTAAAAATGAAATACATGTGATGAAATTGTTTTGGCAGCCTTTAGCTGTTTGCTAACAATTTAATACAGCAATAAAAGCTAGCAATAGCAGCACCAAAATTGCATAGGAGAAACTTCATTGTAATTTGGTAATACTGTATGAATAAAAATACATACTTCAGAGTGAACTGCAGCCAAGGTTTATCCTTGGGCTTAAAGATCTCATAAATTTGAGGAGCTTACTAAAGTGTTCTTGTTACTAGAAGTCAGAGACAAATTATGCCTGGTGCTGGTGTTGCTACCAGGGGAAATGGAGGAGAGGAAATAAATCTTCTATTATGTAAGTATGCCTGTAGTAAGGCTTTCCAGGCCTCAAATGGAAGTCTCTTTGGACCTTGTGATATGGACTGCTTATTTAAGCATTACCATCTCTGCTCAGCAATCCAGGTGAATAAAATGTAAGAGTATGGATGAGACTGCTGCTTGCATTTTTGTATCTAATGGAGAGCGTGCTGATTAGCATAAGCACAGTTATGTGATTTATACTTGGTGAAAGGCAATTAAATTAACAAAAAAGCAATCTTTAAACTGTCTTTATGAAATTGTGAAGTCCACTGAGATGGTGAATTTTGTTTGTAGGGCTGTTTTAGAGGTAATGGAATCTATATTCATTTGCTGTCCTTTAACTTGTGTATAAAAATTCAGTCTACATGAGGTGGGATGTGGAAAAATATTCTGAAAGTGTGCTTTATTATAAATGCTTATTGAACTAGACATTAAGTAGGTGCCACAGAATACATAGCTGGTTTAATTGTCAAGAATCTGTGCAAGTCCAGAGCAATCCACATCATCAATTTTTGATACATTTAAGATATTTAAATTATATTTCTGTTCAAATTAATTATACTTTTTAAAGTATTTTGGGAAAAAGGTGAAAATATGGAAGTGGTGCTGGGGAGCGTTTGGGAAACTGAGGAAAGAAAATGAGACGAAGGAAGGGGTAATTAGGCAGAGAGAATGAGAATAAGTAATAAATAGAGGAGAAATCAGCTTTTAAATTCTGTAAACCTCAAAGTAGTGAACTAGAAAGAATCTAGTGTAGAAACTGTTAAGAACATAACTTCCTGACAGTGTGTATTTTGCATTACCACTTGATGATGCGGAAATTAAGAAGAGGAAAGTTGAAGTGATTTGAGGATGGAACAAAATGTGACCAGAAAATCGGGACTAAAAACGAATAGTTGATTTTTGAAGATGTTCAAAAAGAATAACAAATGGGATTCAGTTAACAGCATGAGAAATTGTGCCAGGGATAGCCTTATTTATAAAGCTGTTTGCTTCAGTATTGAAGACCATTTTGTAATAATTGACAGGAAAAGAGATCAACTCTTGGATTTTTCCAGCTTGATGAAGACTGAAATCTACTTGTCTGTGGAGGGATATTAAGAAAAGCACTTGAGGAGAAAATACTTAAAATGTCCTTTTTTAAAACCGAAAGTAGTGTCTGTTAAGATTTTGTTTTCATGAGTAAGAATAATAATGCTAGTTTTAGTAGTCCGGTTGTGTGATGTTAATCAATTTAGTAATATTTAACTGAAGTTTTTCTCCATTTTTGAGATATTGTGCAAGCACTGGTATGGAAAAAGCGGAGAAAGCAGCAGTATAGTATCTTAAAATGCAGAGCAGATTAAAAAAAAAAATATAGTAGTGTTACTTTGTAACCAGTCTTAGTAAAAAATTGTTTAAATTTACATAAAAACAGCCTGTTGTCTGCTGGTACCTACTGACAGTTCTTTTAATAAGACTTGCTGTGAAAAAGAGATAAGAAAACCAGCGGGCTTTTAAAACTCCAGTGGTAATCTTAGTTTTTCACATTAAAGAACAATAAGTAAACGGCAGGACTTTAATTTTCTTCAGTTCTGAAAGGCTTTTCTTAACCATTTCTGCTTTTATTAAAAGCAGAATCGCAGCGTAGAGTTTGAAGGAGACCTCTAGGGCTGGTCTAGTCCCCAGCGCCCTAACTCAAAACAAGATCAGATAGAGCATGTTACTCACGGCAGTGTCTTACTGGGTTTTGAGTATCTCCATGGATGGAGTCCCTGTAGCCTCTCTGGGCAGCTTGTTCTGTTGTTTGTTCCTCCTCACAGTAAAAAAAAAAAAAAGATTCTTCTTATGATTTTAAAAAAAAAAATAAAATCCTTTATTTCAGTTTTTGCCTACTGCCTCTTATCCTTTCACTGGAACACTAAGAAATTTGTTTTCTCCCCCCAGCTCTCTCAGCTTCTTTATATATGACACATACTCCAGCCCCTTAATCATCTTCACAGTCCCTTTGCTGGATTCGCTCCTGTAACTCCATTATGTTTTTTTGTGCTGGGAAGCCCAGAATTGGGATGCAGTGCTCCAGGGGTAGTTTCACCAGTGCTGAATTTAGGAATAAAGTATATTTGTTTTCCATAGAAGTCAATTATTAAAAAATTTGGTTTGTTATAAAAGAAACATCTTCTTGTAGTCAATATAGTGAGTTATTGAGGACAGTACTTAAGGATGGGAAAGTATTTCAGTTATCTTGTGTATTTAATCCATGTCTTTGGAAAACTGTCACAGTTGTAGTTTGTAAGTGTAGTTTAAATGGTTACTTTGTTGAGCAACTACTAGCGAGCCACCAGTGCTAATGCTTACTATTTTCACTGAAATTCTCACCTCTTGATGGAAAGTTCCACTATGTAAGTTAAGGTAAGACATCCCAGTTCCAGCCCCTTCCTGTGCCTTCTTTGAAAAGTGACTTTTCAAAATGCATTTCAAAACACAGCGTATTAGAATATCATCCTACCTGACATTAGCTTTCAGTGGGCACCTGTCAAATTGCACTAAAAGATCTGCATCATCTAAGCTAGCAATGGACCGTGAGACACACACGTAAACTCCTAAAACTCAGCTGTGAAGGGTTGTTTGCCAATTCCTTTCAACCCCGGAAAATTATAAATAATGTTATAGCTAAAACTTGTCACTGTTTCTTAGCTACAAAGAAGGAGTTTGAAGTGCTAGGAGTGTAAGTCTAGCAGTGTTACACTAGAGGGATAATGTCCTTTTCCCAAGGGACAGAGAACGTGAGGACAGGAGATTTGTCACTCAAAATTATTCCCTTTGGTGGGTAATGGTGTACCCTACAAAGTGGTGGTGTGGGTGCAGGTTTTACGGATGCTAAGAGTTAAGATCTCCCCCTTCATGCAAAACAAAAGTGGGAATACACAAGCTGGATTTCTGAGGAGTGACAGAAGACTACTAACCGTAAGGTTTTTGTCTGATGCAGATCATAGCTCCGTGAAGACTTGATCCGAACAGTTTTAGTGAACTAGTCATTAATTTCTAATCTATACCAAAGCCACTGTGACCTCTTTTTTCACCTTGTAGATAGCATCTTGTAACTGTGTGTTGACTGTTGAGAGGTATATCTGCACACACGTGTGTGTGTGTTTGGAGTGGTCAGTGTATGATCTCAAACAGTGTTACGCACATGCTATGTTCCTGTTTACTGTCATTTCCTCCAGATTCTTCTCTGAAAGAAAATGACATCTTAAAGAAGAAATTTGCCTTTGCTGGTCCATTTGATTGCTGGGTTTTTTTAACAGTGTGTGCCTTGCATTTTGTGGAAAAGGAAACGTGCATTAAGTTTGTAGTATATAATACCTGAAACTTCAATATTTTTCCTTTTTTTGGTTGGTCTTCTTACCATAGAAAACACATAAGATTATATGATACTTTTATTTTGAAACTTTATAACGGCACCCCCCCACCCCCCCCCCCAACATATGCACATATAGGCCTTTAAGAAGAGAGGTGAACCGAAGTCTTTGATCAGTTAATTGAGCTTTGGCAAAGACCTCACATTCTTTCCCAAGAGCAAAGAATAAATGTATCTATGTTAGTTTGATGAAATCTGGAGAATTGGAAGCCTTTAAGAATACTGAGAGTGGAATACTTTCCTCGTAACTACCAGAATCATAGTACAGCAGTTTTTACATCTTTTGTCATCTGTGCTTTGAGTTGCTTATCCCTGCCTTGGAGGACCAAGTTGCTACAGGACTTGTGGAGAAATTGAGAACAAAGTGGTCAACAATGGTGTTAATGACTGGTGATTTGAAGTCTGTTTGATTCAAATGGGGATTGGACAAGTGCTACACTAGACAAGAAGAATTAAATGAGTCATTGAATTTGAGCAGGTGTGTAACTCTCCTGGGTCACTTCACTTATCGTTTGTCATTCATGGGGAGGTGTGAGCAGAATGTACGTAACTCAAGAATCCACAATTGCATATTCACTTCTGGTGAGGACTAGTATGTTGCTAGGCTAAGCTTTATTATGAACATCATACGCGTAGTATGAATGCAGATGTCTAATGAATCTGCTGGTCAGGCAGCCATTGGTAAGGTGAAGATGTTTCAGGTTCTGTTGTTCCTGGATCAGGCTAGTCCTGATCTAGCTGATTGTCATCTTTAGATTCTCCACTGTATTCTCAGGGGTTCTAATTTCTGTGTTGTTTTTTGTTGGGTGTTATTTTTTTTTCTTGAGTCATTAGTGTATAAAATTTCAAGCCAACAGACAATGAATTTTTTTTACTTATCTAGCAGAGTTTGGCTTTCTCCTGTATTACATCCTGGGTTTTTCTATAAAGCTAAGCCAAACTTATGCAGATTGCTGTATTAACAGGGCCTCGGGTTAGACAGGGAAACCCTTGGGCTGCGGTTGGGCAAAAAAAACTGGCAGTTGCAGCCAAGTATGGAGATTGGTGGGACTGAGGCTGGTGAGCCGGAGAAGGACCTGAGTTCGTATGGTAAATGTGCAGAAACAGCATTGAGAGAGAGTCTTTAAGCTCATGTGGAGAGGCAGCAAAATACAGACTTTTCAAGCTCCAGGGCTTGAAATAAGAAAGACGTGTGAGAGAAAGACACTGGAACAAGAAAACTGTGTGGATGGTAGTCAGAAGGGGGGAAATACTGAAACTGTTTAAAGAGCCCATGGGCAGGGAGTTGTGGATAGGAAGCCTCTGCAGAAAGGAGAAGTTTGCTATGGTTAAGTCAGTGAAGCTGAGAGGGGAAGTGACTGGAAAATGATATCTTAGTAAACTTCCAGCTACTGTAATGGTACAGTGGCAGAGGATGTTTATTTATTATGATCATGAAATGTCTCTGATACTGACTTGTTATTTTGAAAATACATGGATAGAAGACCTTTGTCATCCTCAGTCATTATTCAAGGTGTTTTGATGGGTTTTTTCTTTTCCTGTTAACTTCCTGGTGGTATATTTGAGCATCAGCATGGGCAGTGTCGTAGGAGATGAACGTTCTTTAAAACAGCATCTGTCCAATTTGCTTACAAGTTGAGAGGCAGAGAACACGCTAGACAAAGTGGCCTCTAAGGTGCTTGTTTCTGTTTATATACCTCACTCTATAATACACAAAAATATCTAAGTACACTAAATAGATGAAGGCTGGTTCTGCTAATTTTTTTTTTTTACAGATTAATGAAAATATTAGTAAAGCTATCTGGAAAAGAAAATGTTAATTTAAAAGTATGAACAGCAAGCATTAACAAAAAACTAGTGCTAAACCATAATTAGCATTGCTTATATGATTATGGTTACAATGTATTAATTTTGCATACTTAGAAACACTTTATTATAAAAGAAAAATACTGGGTTTATGACTTAACTAATCAAGTATGTATTGATTATTAATCTTCCAGGTTTTTTCGCTGAAATTCTTGGTTTAAGTTTTTACATATTTTCTTTGATGTTGCATGCTATCATTCATCTATCTTGACCAATTAATTAAAAATAGATAAAATAGTTAAGTCCTCCTTTGGAATACTTCAATTTTTCTCAGTTCTCCAGAAAAAGTGGGAAAGGAGAGATCTCAGAAATCAAGTAATCACAGTCATAGATTCAAGCATTTTGCAGTTTTCTTCTAATAAAATTCTTTCACTTCTTTTTCTCTGTCATTTTTACCTTTTGTATGTCTGTCATTCCAGTGGGTCAGTACATTCACATTCAGAGGTGTGTTAATTTTTTTCTTCAGGGGACAAAAATAGTGAAAAGGAATAAGGAGGGGGCAGGGGCGTTTCAGAATGACCATAAGCATTAAAAAGGCAAAAAGCCAAATCTACTCTTTGTAGTTCTGAAGTCATGCAGAATGGTGTACAGTCTTTTATTTCATATTTTTCTTCCCAAATTCATGTTCTGAAAACAGGAATATATATATATATGTGCATTGTTTGAAATGCATTTAAGCCTGTTGCTAGTTGCTTTTAAAAGTAGTTTCATTTCTGCCTGGACTAAATGCTGAGTTTGTTGACGTGTTGCAGAAGGAACTGTGCACTGTGGAGCAGATCTGGCTGAAAGTGCCCAACAAGAGCAGTAACAAAAGTTTAGGAAACTGGTAAACTTAAAAAAATAATCACCTTACACCCAGCATGGCATAGGGTAAGGCATCATTTCACGCTATTGGTTTGTTTTGCTTTAGTTTTATTTCATGTAGATTTTGCTGCCAATAATGAGAATATATATTACAAATAAAGTATTATTTTCCTGCCTAAAGAAGTTACTGCATCTTTTGATTCAGTTGAAACAAACCACTCTTCATGCTTTATCTGCCCTATGTTGTTCATGTACTGCTGAAAGTAATATTCAATAATACAGTTGCATGGTAATGGCATTGTGGAAAATACGCAAAAATGCTCTTGACATCCATTTTTGTTATAATGAAATAATTTTTGAGAGCCGTTTTTTATATTGAGAAAAAAATAAACATGGTACAGTGTAGATCATGGTGGGTTTATTGTTTTAGTTTTCTTGGAAATTATTTCTATGATACTTAGCATAAAATTCCTCAAATAGAGCATCTTCTCATTATACTTTTATCAAACTTCTGGCATTGTCTTAGATGCTATTAATAGATTTTTGTTTATCATAGAACTAATCTTTGTCGCTGCTTTTGAGATCTATCTGTGTATGATATCTGAATTTTGTTTATGTGCCCACATTCAGTCGTGGCATAGAACAACCATGTTATAAGAACTGTTGTTCTAAGTACTTTGTCTGAATTCCGAAAGGGCTGGGTGAGGGGTTTTGTCTATAGCTCGATTATGATACAAATGTAAATATATCTGTTGTTTATAGATGTCGGTTAACTTCAGGCTTCATTTGAAAAAACTGTCACTAAATATTACGTGTTCCAGAACTCGTTTGAAAAGGAAATGTAACTCCTGCTTTTGTGTACTTCAGATTTTTTCTATTCTAAGTGCTTTTTCACCTAGAAAACTGTCTTTTTTGGTGTACAATTTTAAAAACTAAGACTGAAAATGAATTATGAAATTATGATGGAATATATGAAATATTTGCCTTGTAAGTTAAGCAACTATATTTTGAAGCACGTCTTCCTAGCTTTTCTATATCTGTCAGTCAGTTTGAAAAACTTTCTGGCCTTTACAAAAAGATGATCCAGTGTTAACGTGCATTTAAAAATACAGGGATGTGTATGTACTGTGCAAGTGAATTCATTGTATTTTCCATGCTTTTCTTTTCTGACTTGTGTTTACAAACAAAATAAAATGTATCTGGGAGTTTTTTACTTAGGCCATTTCATGTGTAAAAAATTTCTTGTGGAGTTGTAAATATACATAAATAATACTAGTTTTATGTTTCGGGTTTTTTTGATGTCTACAAATGTGCTTTAGATATGCTCACAGTTACACAACTTACCCCTATAACTTTCCTGACTTTTATTTGGTTTATAGTATCTAGGTTTCTGTAGAATATAAAATCACCTTCTAGTCAAAGAGGGCCTTTATTTTGTCAAATACTATTAAATTTTAGGATGGCATCAGGAGCTAAATGTTTATTTATGCACAAGAAGAATGATTATAAATCTTGAACAGCACTTAGAAATCTAGCAAATTCTGGATTGGAGCTTTACTGTTGTTTGTCAGCCACCCTTCCTAATTTAGTGTTGTTCTGAAAGGTGCAGAGATTATCATTATAATAATCATTTAACGAATTCTTTTAGCCCCAGGATCACCTCCTATGGTACTTTGTTATTGGACACCATCTAGATCTCAAGCTGTTGTCTGCTGCTCTTTGAGTCCAGCTGGCTTTTAACCCATTCATCCAGCCTTGTACTTAAGTTGGTAAGGAAAGTGCTCTAGGGGACTGCTTGAAAAACCTTATGCTGAATACATTTCGGTATGTAACCACCACTGCTCTTTCCTGTGTCACATAGCCAGTCATTTCATCATGGTCATTTCAAACATGAACAACTCATCTATCCTTGTTAATCTTGGCTGAATGCTCTGGATGACTTTCTTGTCCTTCCTGTGTTTGAAAATGGATCCTGAGGGATCATGCTCCTTGATCATTCGCAGGGCAGGGTTAATGCAGCCTGTAATTTCCTAGGTTCTACTTACTACCTTTTTCTAATGGGCATGTCTCGAATCTTTAAGATGGGCTTAGTATTTTTCAGTTGTTAGACTTGCTTTGTTTGTCATGATGTTTCTTAGATCTTGCACAGGAGCCCGACTGAGGTAACAAGCATCCCTTTCAGACCCATTGGATAATCCCCATAGATTGGAATATGTTGAAATGTAGTAGCCCCTGACTTGTTGCTTTCATGCTGTTGGCTGTCCTTCTCTTTCTCATGTTGCGCTGCTGGAGATCTGAGAGTAAGTTTTCACTGTGCACACTGAGGCATTGAGCACAAAACCATCAAGCATCAAAGACATCATTCCTGTCTGTGTTACCAGTTGAAATCCAATCTGTATTTTCTCTGAAATTCCTTTCACTGTTGACGTTCTTGTAGAACTCCTTTCTGTTTCTCATTGGATCCATCTGGGGTTTTGCCTTCTCAAATTTACTGCCAGTCATTTTGCACATTTAGTTCAGTAAGAAGCTTCTTGCTTAATCATACAGACCTTTTGCTGGAGTTCCTCACCTGTACAATGGGATGAGGTGTTTCTCTGAGCTCTGAGTAAATTTTGTATGAAAAATCATCCCTCTCTCTCACTTGATAACCTTCCCTTTCATGACAGCCACCTGCAGGGTTCTGCCTAGCATTTCCTTTGACAAGGCAAGGTTTCGTCTTGCAAAGCCATGTTGCAGCTTTTTATAGTCTTTGTTATGAAGTAGTAAATTATTTTGTAATTTTAAAACCGTAGCAGTGATGAGAAACTGTACTTACACCTCCCTTTGTTCACTGGACACGATGTTCCTATATGTAATAAAGTTTCAGTAGTGTCATTAATCTTCTCAATGTAAATTATAAATAAAACCTGATCTTAATTTATTTCTGTATCAGCAAGTGCATTGCAGATTTTGAGCGGGGCTCTGATACACAGCAGCTTGCTAAAGAGGTTCCACATGATGCTGTAGAGGCTTGAATGGCTCATAGTAGAACTGTTACAGTTTTAAGATTTCTAGGAGTGGGAGTTCTGGGAGATAAAAACATTTCTTAAACAAGAAATTACTTTTAAGATGACAAAAAAAGTACTCATCTCTATTAGCCCTGAATCTGTGTTTTTGAATGAGCAGACTAATACAGTTACATGAAGCTTGTTACCTACAGCAGAGAAGCTCATACTTATTAGACATGCACTTGATAGAGCAGCTAAGAGGGAAATCACTGGGCCTACTTTGGCTTGTTTTGTGGTGCTCTGATAGTCATGCTTAGGTTTTAACATTCTGAAGTCACACAGGAGGTTCTGAGTGTTTCACAGATGCCAATAAGCCGTCAATAAGTGATGGCTAACTTGGTGGCTTGTGCCTGCATTTTCATGAGCAGCAGCATGAAAACAATGCAGTCCAGTGGCTTTGCAACTCATTTAGACCCTGGTGGTGACTGCTGAGTGTTAAAACATAGACATTAGAGTGAAATTTAGATTTTCCTTTTAGAGCACATCAATCCCCAGGGTTAAAGAGCCAACTCACCAAAATTACTTCCTCTGCTTTTCTGTAAGGAATAAACAATAATAGTTACAACAACAGTAAGCAACTTTTGCGTTGATTTAGAAGACTCCTCTATTAATATTTTTATATCAAGCCTCTCTCTTAATCTAACTATATAACTGCTCATTAAAATATCTCACAGTGTATCCTAATAGTAATCACAATAATAAGCGATCAAAGCAAGTTCTGTATTTGAAAGAAGTTTAGATTTTTATTTTCAATAAAAGATTTGATCTCAGAGATTAATGGTGTGTTAGTGTATTTATACAGTAGTTAAGAAGTACATGGTTCTCATGCAGTGAGTTGTGGTACAATAAAAAGAATTAATATTATTGTGTAATATATGCAATTTAAACATTTTTGCTGAGGTTATGCTGTTGACTTACTTTACTGATAGATTAAGTCTTAATTAGACACAGTTGATACAAGAGAGACTTTTACTGGGGAGATACACTGTAAACTATTATCATTACCCGGTTGCGAAGCCCTTTCAGCCTGCTTTCGATAAGGTGAAGTAGTTGATGCTGAGGGGTTGTGTTTTTTCTGCAACTGTTTCAATGGTCATGCCTGGAGTGCATGCTGCTTCAGAGCAGCTTGAGTGTTCCTCTCACTGTAGATACCTTAATTCTTAAAACTTTGACGTATATAGATTAGACATAAACTGAATTGCAGGAGAACTCATGTCATCTTCTGTGATACAGGAAGCTGGGAAGGCATTGAAGGACTGGCAGTTGATTTTTAGCTCAATTTTCATTGCTAGTTAGGTTTTCTAAGGAAAGCTCAGAGTTTTGTCTTTAAGCCAGGTACTCATGTTTAGTTGGTAAAGCATGTTTTGTGTGCACAGCCAGCCTATGGTTAAGGTTGAGTGAGTGAAGGTCAACTTAGCTGACCTGCCAGCTATATGCTGCTGGCAACATCTATTGCCACATTCTGATTCAGCTTATAGTCTTTTTACTATGTAATGGTGATTACACTATTCGTCAATATTCAGTTAGCCAAGTATCTGAGAAAAATCACTTCCTGAATGAGGGACAAAATAACTCAAGTAGAAAAAGTTGTACTGAGCTTGGAGAAAATATTTTTATTAAATAATACTCTGACACATGTAAATCACTTGGTGTCTAAGGTGCACGTCAGTGTCAGTGTTCCCCTTAGTTCTGATGAAATGTAAACAAGGTGTCAAATGTTTAGCAGTGCATCAACCTACATGAACAGGATCCATGGATAGTGGCCCAGTCGTCTCCCCTCAAGGCTTTGTTAACTCCCCATCTATACCACAAGTTTTTTATGTTTGAAACTAAATTTAATTGTGAAGTTCCTATTGGTATGCCTCTTTTCTGTTAAAACTGGTGTAAACCAAACTTGTATGGGAAGATACAATTTCATATGTGTCATATCTGTGCTTACAAATTATTATGCTCATTGCAAACCAAGCAGTTTGGTTTTTTTTGATTTTGAATACATCTAAGTACTCAACTGTAAATAAGTACAATCTGTTACAGTGTAGATCACATGATATTTTGCAGTTGGGATTTAGAATTAGTTATGTAGTGTCATGACTTTATGTTATGCAAACCCTAACTCAGTATTTTTGGTTAATAATAATAATGATAAATATGTTCTAACAGCCTGGTTTTGTATAATGAATATGCTAGCAGTCACAAGATTTGGTTGAATTCATGGATTGGCATTCAGTTGAGTATACCTTTTCTTACAGTGAGTACAGAGATTAAACTTGAAAACACTCTCCATATATGCTCATTCAAAATAATAGCAGGAGGAACAAAAGAGTTTTGCTTTGAGTGGAAAAGGATAGCCACTTCTTGCACTTGCACACCGGATCAGATAGAGACAGCTGCAGAGGGAAGATATGCATTGCAGAAACTAGATCAATTGGATTCAGTCACATCCAAATGAAATTACATCACTCAATAACCTTCCTTTCAAGTTACTGAAATCTTCCTGGCCCAAATTTCTCTTGTCAAGTTACTGAGTTATGCCAGTGATTAAAGTATCTTGAAATTGCTTCGATAACATCAAGGACCTTGTTGTGACAAAGTCTGTAAATGCAGTCTCTTTTAAGAGAAAGCTGGGTTTCATGTAGAGTATTGAGTGTATTGACTGAAAATTTTTTTCATGGGTTCTCAGAAGCTTCAGTTCACAAAGACAGTGCAGAATGAAGAAAAATGACACTTTTATTACTGAATAAAACCATTTCACATACATGAAACCATTATTTAATCTTTTGTATAGGATATATCTATTCTTTAGGGCTTTGAAATAGTTTGAAAATGTGTTCTTATTTTGAAGTGGACATAGTAGTACTTGGAGAACAGAATTCTGTAAATCAGGACTACCATTAGTCTTACTTGTTTACCTCAAATCAACATGTATGTGCAGTGATCAGCTCTGTATCGCTATTTATGCTCCAGTGTCCTAGTTGTTGAAATGAAGCAGAGCTTTTCTATTCAGATGGGACCTCAGATACTGTGATATCTTGTCCTGCAGATAACTTTCTTGCAGGCTAATCAGTGTGTATGTTAGCGCATAGAAATCCGTAACCTTTCAGGAAGCATTTGTTAATATTTAAAACTTGATCAATACTGAGAATAACTGAAGTAATTAACAATGTCTAGAAGACACATTGATCATATTTTTTTAGGGGTCTGGTTTGTTGTTTTTTTTTTTTTTTTCCCCACTAAAGAACTCTGTAACTCTTATCCATTTAACGGAGCTGTGGGTACATATTAATTCCTGGGATCAAGAGGTATATCTTTAGCAGCCTGAATGTTAAAAATGCCTATTACTTATATCACCTCCAGATGGTTTGGTGTTTATTGCAGATACGGTTCCTTGCCTTCTAAAATTGGTCTCTGTCAGCATTTCCTCTATAATTAAATACTCTTTTTTTCCTCTCTTTCACTGCCATCTTACCTTATTGCAGTTTTTTCCAAATACCTCTTTAGGCGTGACAGACTTAACTGATGGGAGAGTCCTAATGTTTCAGAATTGGTAAGGTGTGCTGAAGCAGCTTCCTACCTTCAGGCCTTTGAAGATAAACTGAGCTTACGTTATGGTGGCAAATGTATTTTACTTGTGCCTACATAACAGCCCAAACCATTGTTCTCACATTGGTACTTAACTCGATGAAAGCAAGTATTAAGATGGCTAAAAATTAACAAGGATCAAAACTACTGGCACAAGCACTATGTATGTCTGGAATTTGTACTTTTTAGTAACTGATACACAAATACGGGGGGCCTTTGGCAATTCCAGTAGAAGGTATTGAAATAATTTGTGGAGTTTCTTGTGCTTAAATTCTTTTGAAAGGGAAATTTGCACATATTTATGCATACGCGCACAATATTTATATACCGAAGAAGCAGATTACAGCCATGAGTGATTAGGGAGGAGAATGACAGAGGTTGGTGTATTTTTTTTCCCTTTGTACTAAAACTTGAAGGAAAGTGCTTTCATTGTTGTCTTAGTCCTGAAATGAAAGAACGGAATGGGAAAGAGGAACTCTTCCAAAGGACCAAATATGTGATTGAGAACCTTCCTGCTGAAAGCATCTGTTACAGCATTACCCATGATGCTTTTATTTATCTGATATTTATCCATCTGCTGGTGAGAAGGGAAGGCTGTTCAGTTTTGCTCACTGTCCTCATTTCAGATATTTTATGTTCAGTAAATCTTTTTCCCGATAAGGCTGAAAATGCTAGTTCAGCTGTTGCAGGCATCTCTGGGTACAGCAGTCAGTAGAAATTCGAGTGGATGGGTAGAAATGGGAGCAGTTCTTTGGATGAGGGAGGGCTGGAAAAGGGTATGTAGGGGTGGGAGAAAAGCAAAAGCAGAGAATAGAAGAGGAGAAATGTCGTAAATGTGGGAGGTCCCAGGAAAAAATTTTCAGTAAGTAATTCTCCAGAATCAGTAGTCAGATGAGTTTGTGGGTTACAAGCTTAAAAATACCCCTGTTGTATTTATCCATTTATATTCCTTTCTCTTTTACCAATCTGTAGCTGGTTAGAACTGTGTTTAGACAGTCAGTAGTGATTCTTTTTAATAAATAATGCTTCAAAGATGAGAGGGGTGAAGATTACCCTGAATCATGTGAAATTAAAGGTTGTCAAGTCAAATTTTCAAAACAGTAGAGATGGAAAAGTTGTCCAACCATTTAAAAAGTAAATTCCCTTTAATGTATCAGTAACTATTATTGATGCCTGTGTTATTACAGCATTACCTGAAACGTCACCAAAAATCAGGATCTTGGCTTTGCTCTATAACAACAATTTTCCCCTGTGAGCCTTGTTTGTCTTATTACTTAGATTTGTGAGCTGATTGTTAAAATGTAACTATTTGCTTAGTTCAGCTATGAAGTTTTTTCATATATATACAAATATATTTACATAAATATATTTTTCATATAAATTAATATATAAATATAAATTTATATAAATGCAATCATAATATGCGGTTACATATATGTATATTTATATACACACTCTCATTCTGAGAAACAGAAATAAAAACTTGTATTAAAAGTATGGATTGCTGTATTCATGTCCAAACCTTGCTTAGCCCAGCTAGGACATAGCTCATTACATTATGATGACCTAACTCCAGTAGTGCTTTTGCAGCTACTCATACTGTGGCTGAGAGGATAGAGGTGGCAGAAAGACCTTGAGCTTATCTCAGATTGTTTGCTGATGCTACCCTTCATGTTTGTGCACTTCAGTGTGCCCTCATGTAACACTCACCCACTCTGAGGTGATGAGAACAAAATCAGTTGCACTTGCTAAGGGAAGGTGATTGAAATAAGATTGCTATTAAAAGTACTTCTATTTTACAGCTCAGCTTTTCCTCCGTTTTCTTTAAAAGTTCACTATTGGAGTGTAGAATTACAGTTCAGGACACCAGAATTAAAATTCTAACTGTGTCCTAACTGAGAGATGAAGTGGGGATTTACATATCCTACTTCCTTGCTGTCCCTTTAATTCTTAGACTCAAAATCCTTCCATTCAAAATGAGTTTGCAATGTACATGCGGCAACACTACAGCTGCTGTTGATCAGATTGTTACTGGTGTTATTAAAGTGTGAAAGCAGTTTAGAATTATTTTTTATTTACAATTCTACTTTAATACATTTGAAAGAAGAAAACAAAACAAATGCACTGGGGACTTTATATAGGTATTTTCTCTAAAACCAACGTGTTATGCCAGCACAGCTTAAAAACAACATGGATTATTTTTCTACTTAAAATCTCACAGTGTTATCTGTTACCTTAATTTGCTGTGTTGCAGATAGTTTTAGAGTTGAAATGTAGAGAATCAGAACTTTAAAATCATATTAACTTTTAAAAAAACCCAACATTCTTGAAAAGTATGGCTGAGAGTGTTGAGGCAGGAAGTACAAGTAGGAAAAAAACCTGTGAAAGCTTTCCAGTTATTGTGTCAAAGATATTGTTTCAGACGTAACTAAAGATTTCTAGGTACTGATTTATTACATTGCATTATGAAAGAAACTCTCTTATTTAATGCTTCCTAAATCCTAAGACTCACTTTCTTTCAAATGCTATTCTATAAAGCAAGCATCCATGTTGTTTGTGCTTGTCGTGTAGTCAGTCCCATAGCTGCATTTGTGTGGGTTTCAAATCTGAGGAAAATGCTAGCTTCACAGTCAAGGCCGCTTGTCATGAATTGTTACCTTTATGATTAAAAAAAGAAAAAAAATATCTTCTCTGTCTTATGGTGGACTGCTTTTGTTCTTTGAGCTGTATTGGGAATAAGTTAAAAGGATGCTGTACTTAATTAAATTTAATGACTTGGCACTTAGATCTGAGAATCCTGGAAGTTTGGTATGTCTTAAGCTACTTGTATCTGAGCATACACATTGCTTGAATTTAGTGTGATGTTAAAATGTTTCATAAGACAGAGCAGAGTTGCTATGATCTTTCAATGTTAATATGTTTTTCTTATCACTTTACTGTGTAGATACCCTTCATGAGACACAACTGCCACAGCTCATCCTCGGAGGCAATCGTGGAAACCTTTTATAATATGATTTTTAAATGTGGATAAAGCTCTCGATAGAGTACCTAAAGTAAAGGAGAACAGCTACCTTGTCGCTACTATAAGCTCATTATGACAAAAAGTTGAGTTTGCTTGTCAGGCTTGGATAGAATGTAATTGGTTGGTTTGTTGTTTGGACTGACAAGGTAGTTAATTTGCCTGCAATTTTTTGCACTAATCTGGACATTTCATATGTGCATTGTTCAAAAATCCCGGGTAAATGTCTTGTTAGAATTGTCCTATTAAAGTAATGTCTTTTTCCCCTGTGCTTCGTTGGCAAATGATGTTATACAATGCTTGGATTCACTGAAGAGTGACAGAAGCCTGTGGGACTTTAATATTGTGCATTCCTCTATGGTGGTACCGAAAGAAATAAGCAGTGATTTGCCATCCGCCTGCCACTCTACTTATATGTGGTTTAATAAGAACATTTCTATATAGAACATCATGTTGTACATAGACCTTGCTGTAAAAAAGATTGTTTCCTAAAAAAAAATCTGTTCAGTCATAATGAGACCTGTAAAACACTTGAGACTTAACTATTCTGAAGGAATAGATTTGCCACGGAAAAAATGATTTTCTGCTTATTAGTATGAACTAATTGTTTCTGACTTCAGACACTCAAGTGATTAGAACTATACTTACGTTGCTTTCTAAAAAAGTTTTATGAAAAGGAAAAATTGAGTATATACAGACATTTGTTTTATTTGGCTTACTTCTCTGGCAGTGTTCTGGACAAGCTTATCTCCTCACAATTCAAATATGAAATTGTTATGTAAGTTGGGGAAGGAATGGAGAACTGATCACACAGCGTGACAGCTGAGATCCTCGTCTTCGTCCGTATATATCCTGGTAGATGCAGACATAGTATTTTGATCTACAAATGATACTGATCCAGTTCTTTAATCTACAGTAGCAGTGTGTTGACATCTTCATCGTTTTCATCTTGAACTTGCTCGGAAAAATTCTGCTCAAATGCAATTGCACTTGTGACTTTATGACATAATCTTTGAATTTCTTGAGATATGGTGGTTTTTGTCATCTATCAAGGCACATTTCCATTTGCAAATATTTTTTAAACTTAATTAAATGCTGTAATAAGTGATAGGAGAAATATACAAATTTGTGTATACTTACCTACAAGTCATATCTTACCAGGGCATTTCATGTTTGGATATTATATTAAATAAAATTAACCTGATGTCTTAACACGTCGTTTTGTTTTAAAAAGGGGGTGGGATGATATTAGAGTAAGATTGTCATCTGAACTATCAGAAATGCCATTCTGTATTGGCAAGGCACACAATGACGCCTTAAAATCAAAGAAATTTGCACTAGGAAGTAGACATGAATGCTGGAATTTGATCTTTCAGAATCCAGTAATCTGTTCTCGGAAGAAAAGACCAAGTTTAGTGGCCACTTGTGCAAATACTTGAAGCAAAAAGTTAGGTCCAAATGCTGTGGTAATGAAGGGAAAAAGAAAAAAAGGTGTTTGCTGTGCTGAGTCTAGGGGAAAAAGAACAAACAGAAAAGTAACATTCAGTGTGATTTATGATCAGTTATTAAACTAACACAGTCAAGGTACTGTGAGTGGGAGAGAATGATAAATGTAGCATATCTTGGCTTTAGTAAGACTTAGAATACTTCTGTGTGTGACATCCTACTAAATAAGGTAGAGAAATATTCTGTTAATTAAGCTGCAGTGAAATATGTAGCTGATTAGACAAGTAAGCTGGTTACTATGGACTCGCTGTCAAATGATGTTCCACACAGAGTTCCACTCATGACTCTCCTGAGTATTATTATGGTTTTGTTAATTTTTGCTTTAGTATATTAGGTGCTGGAATAAAGTGTTTTGTTACATTTGCAGGTCATGGCTATATGGTGTGAGGGACCAGTTTTAGAATTAAAAGTAATATTTTAAGAAAGCATCCAGAAAAAGCACACAAAGCAGTAAAGACAAATCGCTGTTTATTGCATTGTTATGATACGAAGAGTAACTAGTTAGATGGATACGTCTTCAAAAAAGAAAGTATGGGGGGTCTGGATCACAAACTGAGTGTGAAGTAATTTGATTATATGTAGAAAGAGAAGTGTTATATTTAACACATTTTTACTCCTCCTGAATGTTCTGAATACTGGTGTATCACCCTTGGAAAAGTCTCAGCTAGCATATTCTGTCCACTTTGGCAAGAAATATGTAGAGACGGTCCAAAGCAAACTGAATTGAATGATAAGAAGACTACAGGAGACATAAAAGAATGAAAAAGCTTTAAATAGTTGGATTTCTGTAATTTAGAAAATACTGAGGAATCTTTCTTCAAACAGCCTAAATTAATACAAAAGTGATGAAGAGAGAAGTTGCTGCAAAAACAGGCAAAAAAATTGTTCTTCAAATCTTTTCAGGCCAAAGTTCAATTGTAGCAGGATGATTTGGATTAGGCTTTTGGGCTTTTTTTTCTCTTATTGTTAGGAAGCTTTTTCTAACAATAAGAAAAATTGCAATAGACAAGTTTGTTAGCGAAATTGAGAAATCTCTGCTGTTGAAGGGGTTTAAGTACAGACTAGTTTGTGTTTAAAAACTGTTCTGAGTATTGTGGATATTCCCTGGGCATTCTTTTAAACTAAAGTGACTTCCTGCTGTGTTTTGTATGTTTGTTCTCCAGTACAGCTTTTCTGTATGTTTTTTTAATTGCTAGAATTATTTATTTTTGTTTTCCTTCTTTGGCACTTTTCTTTTGACATTAGGCATTAGTTTAATTTTCAGTATCTCTCTCTCTTTTTGTCTCATTCATGTGAATCCTCCTGTCACCTTTCTTTTTCTGGACTAGATGTTAGCACTTGATATTTTCACCTTTTGAAGGAACTTTGATGGCAGTATTCAGAGCTATAATGGACTTCTGTACTAGTTCACAAACAGTACACCATTCAGTGTAGTTACCAGTCTGAATATTTGAGAATGGCACATTAGATGTAATCATCAATTATGACTTTAAGGTACTTCAGAATAACTAGTGCAGCATTTGCTAATAGCTCTCTTAAATTTTATACTCTTCAGTTTGTCAAGGGGGCTGTCCTGGTTCCTTAAGAATTTCCTGTATTTTGCAAGAAAGAAAATACTTTGAATTGGGGGTTGGGAAAGGCCTGTAATTTGTGTAGCATTATCTTAACGCATGCCTTGGAGACTGTCTTCACAGAAATACTTAATTAAACTTAAAAATACTGCAAATAGAAGCTCTAGATAGAGGCTGTATGATATTAACAAAACCAAACACTTTTGATACAGTGTTTACATCAATATATTCTCCTTGTGTATGTGGGCCCCTAATGAATTTTACAAAATAATTTATCAAAGCAATGTGTTTTATACTTTCGGCATACTACGAGAGAGAAAAGTGAACCCTTCTTGTGAAAGGAAGGTGTTCACATACAGGTTAGTAAATAAAGTTTCTTTACAGCATTCTTATAATTCATTGTGTACATACAAACTCAGTTTCATGAAACAGAAGACTTGTGGACCAGTCAGAAAAATACGGACTACATAGGAATGTCGCATAATGATAGCCAATTCTGATTCTTCCTTACCCATAGATTGTCAGTGTTAGGTTTTTGGATTTGGGGGGTTGTTTGTTTGTTTTAGTGTTACAAAACATAAAGTAGGAGAGGTGGCAGTTTCAGAGAGGGGTTCAGCAGAATAAATTTAGCTATGCAAATGTCTGCCAGATTAATGCTTATTTTCTTTTGTGATATAACTGGTTGGCACTATTTGTGAGTTCTGTTAAAGTGAAGTGTTTGGGTTACATGATGATTAGCATCTGGGAGGTGCAGAGTAGAAGCATAAAAAGTTGGGTTTGTTTTTTTTTTTAATTTATAGGTAGAATGTTTTGTTCACTATTTTGCTTTAAAGTAGAACTTCCTAAAGTCAGTGTGATAGAAATTCATGCTATTATGTATTCTAACTAGTGCTAAATATGGGATTAAAAAAAAAATCACTTCATGTAGCAGATGCTGAAAAGCATAGTGCACATCCTCTGAGTGAAGGGTTTTCCACAGGATTATTGTATAAAGATTAAAAATAGTCATTTTATTAATACCCTTGAGTTTGGACAAAAACTTGAGCTATAGTTTCTCACCTTCAAAATTGTATAGGTACTTCATTTAACTGCTGGTAACTGAAGATCGGTAAGCCCATCCTGCTCTGTCAGGCCATGTCTCTGTCTTGCCCATACCCTGTACCCATCAGTAGTAGTCAGACAAACTCATCCTGCAGCTGGTATATTCACTCACCTTTCAGCAATGCCATGCACCTTGTCTTCCAGCTATTACAGAAGAGAGGAGTAGTCTACTGTCTCATCTGACGCAAGTCAGGGACTTCCTTGGGTATGCTTGCATTGCACCTGGCATAATAGAAATTTGAACATGTAATACCATAAGCATTATCCTGCCCAGAAAGAGCATTTCATTTACTTCAATAAAAATGATTAAAATACTAGAATCCAGAAAGATCTAGGTTGGACAGAGCCTCTGGAGGACATATGTTCCACTCAAAGCAGGACTAATGCAAGGTTAGATCTAACTCTGAAATTAGATCAAGTTCCTTAGAGTTATATGCTCTTTAATTTTGAGCATCTTTGACAACAGAGAGCCTTTCAGGATAACCAGTACCTGTGTTTGAAGTGGCTGTATAACTGGGCTACATCCTGGTTTATGCTCAATATTATGTGCACATGCAGTTGCAAGAATTTTAGTGCTGGAATCACGCTCCTGATAGTGAAGTCACCTAAAGCTTGGCTAACCTATGTGAAGACAATTCTAAATTATCCTGGTGCTCATAGTTTTTTCAAATGGTTCTGTTGAACAGAAGCTGCAAAATGACTTGACTTACAGGCAGTGGAAAACATGTAGAAATCAGGAAGAAAACCATCTTTTTCCATTTTGTGTTTATACTTTTGTCTTTTGACAATATTCTGCCTAAAAATGAAATAGTTGCTAATGATCTAGACCTTATTTTAAAATAGTGTAAGTACAGCACTGCAGCACTTCTGTTTTTTTTCTTGGCCTATGACATGTCACAGCAAAATGAAGGGAATTTCTGTTGGAATTCATGGGGCTGAATTGAAGAGTTTCAATGTAGAATGGCAGGATAAGATACAAAGACGTGTCTTGGCAGAAGAGAAACCTAAAAAGAAGAATAGTTTCCACATATTCCATAATGAAAAAGTGCTATTGTTTCGGGCTTTTCCCTCACTAAGTAGAAGTACTTTCTTGGACAGCATTCATAACAATGCACTAAATATAAAATTGTACAGTTACTTCACCATTAGATCTTTAATTAATTTTATTCTTTAAATAAGGGCACAAGAAAGTGCCTTCTTTGATATTAAATGTAAGAGTTGCTGATATAACCCATCCCCCAGTATTAATTCCTATCAGCCATAATTTATCACCTGTGTGGTCTGACTGCAGTTAAGGTATCACAGGACCGCTCTTCATCTGCCTCAGTCCAAAGTCAGTCATCTTGGTTCTATGGCTTGAATTCTCTTTAGCTACATCAGCTTATTCTGGTTTTGGGGGAATGCTTACAGGCTCTTTTCCATTGATTCTATCATATGGCCACTAACAAGAAATAAAATGTTAACGAGTACCTTAAACTGTCATAGCTGATTTTAGGTTGTTCATCTGAACCCAAGCATGTATTGCAATTCAAAATTAACCCAGTGCATGTCTCCAGCTGTTTTTACATTCAGAGTGGCACTTGCCGCAGAGTGGCACTGGGGGATTAAAGACGTGAGGGATCACTACCTCAGGAGAAACATCTCTTAGGTATTTAGGACCTTAGTCAGAAACGGGGTCCAAAACAAGCCAACAAGGAAAGTTGCGTGTCAATAGTTCAATCCACACAGGTGCTGGAATAGCCATGGTTTTGCATCCCCCCAGCTAATGGGTGAGTGAATGAACACCCATCCTGGTGCAGTTCTCTGAGTTTAAAAATTCTGAATGACATTACTTCTAGTTTTATTCTAAGTTTGCAGGGTAAGACTTAGTAGGACAAGTTCTCTAATTTTAATGGTGATGATGATTTGTCAGTATGTATCAAAGTTTTACCTTCCATTAAAATAAATCTTTCTACCCCAATATGATGAATAGGGAGTGGTATATATATTTTGCAATTCTCTATTTTGTTCAACACGATACCTTTTGGCATGACACTGCAGACAATGTGCAGTGATGTGTACATAAGTGAGAGATTTTCTGTAGTCTCTCAAGCATATTTTGAAAGTTTATTTAAAGATTAGCTTATTAATGTTGTGTTTCAGGCACATGTAGGTAATTACTTTTACAGCTATAGATGGGTGATGCTGTCTTGTGAATGCAAAATAGGTTTCTTCACTCTGGCTGAATCAGCTCTTTGTGGTTTTCAGTGATATTAACCACTGACTTACAAATGTGCCAATGATGGGCAGGTTTTGCATTCACTGTTCCTCTGTAAAAGCACAGGTCTTTTTCCCCAGTGCTCACAGGAATAGTTCTGCAGGCCAACTGATAAGACTCCCTCCTGTGCAGGTATATGCAATGTAATGAAATTGGATGTGTGTGCTGGGCTTTGTAAATAAAATGAGATTGACCCTAGCCATTATCTCATTTATCTCATTTACATTGTAAAATCGGTATCTACACTATTGATTAGAGTATAATTAGTTAATTATGAACAGGAAGATGCAGAGTGATGTAGGGCTTGAGCACAGCCAGCTGTACTGCTAAAAAACTAATAAAAACAATCCAAGGGCATGAGCAGATGGAGATCACTTTATTAAAAAACAAAGCAGGCAGTTTTCAGGTATGGAAATGCCTAATCGAGCTTGCTTGCTGTGAAGATGTAGCTGACCTGCATTCTATACTTTTAGAAGTGAAAAATGTTTTCTTTTATTATTTTTTGTTAGCCTAACTCCTTCAGAATTCACCTTTCTTCTTCACACCCCATTTTCTCGGTATAGAGTGGGCGTATATCCATCCTCATTAATTGCTGAAATGAGGAACACAGTGATTTCTAATTCTGATGCATAAAGTAATTTCAGGTTTGTTAAAACATTGATAGTAAGCAATTACCTGTCAGCTAGAGATAATTTAGGAGGTTAGCTTGGCTTGTCTTTGTATGGAGCTCCGCTTTTATTCTCACAAAGTTTTCAGAGCAGCTGCTAGCCAGGTCAGTGGGGATGGCTGTGCATTTAATTGTATTTGTAAATCATATACTTAACCACAAAAAAAGTTACCCACAAATAACAGCAATACAAAATATTTCCTAGTATAAGGGCTGGTTTTAAGGTGTGACCTTGAATATGAAAGGGTAAAATTTTTAACTGAACCTTTAAAATGGAGGAAGAGCTTTCTTTCCCTTCCCGTTCTCCCATCCCCATGCTTTAACTCGTACTATTAAGCCATCTTCAGGACGGAAGTGGATGATACTCGTAAATGATAGTGCTGTGTGGCTCCTTTACTCGGTAGGTTTTTTGTATGGTGATTGATCTGTGAGTGCAGGCGCTGAAATGCTGTGAGACTGTCAGCATGACACCTCCTGTGACCCAACAATTTCATTCTCTAATTAAGTTGAAAGTTCTCCTTATTTTGTGTCTCTTTCTTATTTTCTGGATCTGGCAGTGGATTTTCTATCATTTTGTGTTGCTAGACAAAAGAACACAAGTGACAGTATACATTTCAGGGCTTAATCTCATTTTACTAGTGCCATTTTAACCTAGGTTTAAGGTTTTCTTTCAGAACTAGGTATTAAGAATGCCAATTCTGTCTTCTGTACTGTGATGTGTGTAAGCTTCCCATTTTGTCCCAAGTCAATGTCAGCTGACAAGAGTTGCCAGACAGCTAGGGCATCATCTTTAACCGAGGTACAGTGTGTATTCATCCATTTTCCCAGCATCATGCTCTAGGAAGTTCAGAATCAGCGCATTTGCATTCCACAATGCAGAATTTGTATTCCAATAAAAAGCAGTACAAAGGAAGTGTTTAAAGAGTTTCATTTTTATCACCGTGCAACTTTTTATATTTTGATACATGAAAATATGCTTTTGGTATTTGCATTTTCTCAGCTGTGCAGATGCAGATAAAGGCAATTAGCATCTGGAAACTTTCACAGAGATATTTTTAACACACTCCAGGAAAATGCAATTTTGCTTCGGCCAAACGAAGCAGCTTTGAAGTGGTAAAAATTAATGACAATAAATATTAAAACCATTCAGCTTTAGAATGGTGCCTCCAGATCTGTATTTAATTTCATACTGTTCTGGTTGTTTCAACCCAGCCTTGCTAACTCCCTGAGCATACTTCTGAAAGCTGGCTGAAGGTGCAGCCAGGAAATAACCACATTCTAAATGCCAAATGGAAAAGATGTAAGAAGAGATGGCAAAGTGTAATTTTAAAGGGGAAATTTTTTTTTTTGAGTGTATTAACACTTGTAAGTATAGACAATCACTTCAGAAAAAAATCTAAATCAGTACTGCTTAAAGCTACATGTAGATTTTAGGATTAAGCTCTGAAAATACATTAAATTGGTCAAAAGTAGTGTGATGCTTTATTTTGTGTTACTTAGAGGACCCCAAACAATTCACAAGAAGGGAATTCTGATAACCACTGCTCAAATGCAAGCACTTAAGTGAATAAAATTCTAGATACTGAAATAGGTTAGTAAAAATATATTCCTTTACAGATGAGAACATGGAAGCTCAAAGGAGGCTTTATGTTTTGCTGAAGATCACATATGCTGTTGGGTTGTAGGAGTGTAACCTATCTCATCTCCCACTCTGAACCTTTTTGTTATTTTAATATGCCTTTCGCAAAAAATAAAGCTGCATATATTCCTGATTGTGAGTAATATATTTGTACACTAGAACTCTTCTGTCTTTAATAGAGAATTATTTCCTCTTTTAAGTGTTTTCTGTGTCCTGGAGTTAGATAGAGGTATTACCTAAACAATCCTAAGGATATAGCTTGCAATATGGTATATCCCATTTTTTAAAAATACCCTAACGGTAGATTGTTGCTTATAATTTCTTCTTAGGGGTAGCAATGCATGTCATACCCTTACCAGTGATCATGTCTTACATACAATTGCTAAAACCAGAAGGTTTCCATAGCAAGCACAGCCTTGACAGCAAGGACAAGGTATTTACTTCGGTTAAACAGTCGTAACCAGGAAGCAGATGCTTCTTTTTATTTGGAGACTAGTACTTGGAGAAGAGTCACATCAACATTTTCTTCTGTTAATACAGCAGCGTGTTCTGTTAGTTGAATCTTCTGTGATGCACTGTGTGTTCTGTTGATAAACTATATCCCTCTGGTTCTGATCTGCTGATGCCTGTGCCATGCTGTTTGCAATTTTGGCAGATTTGTGTTTGGTTTTGTCAAGGAGAAGACGAGTGGCCAGGGAAGCAGGGACACAAAGTGTAGGGGATTTCTTAGAAAATTTTAGTTTTAAACATCTACTCTATTTTCTATTTTTTTTTATCATTTTATATTGGCTTTAATTCCGACTTTAAGGGCATTTAATGAAGAGAATATTGCAAAGTAAATTTGAAAAAATCTTTCTTTTTCATACAAAAGACTACAGGGGGATATGCAAATAAAGTGAGGTTCAGCAGTATATATGAAAATATGGTTTGCTTTTAAAAGTCTCATTTTGAGCAATCATTGTACTGATTTAAAAAGCCTTTCATTAAGTACTTGTTAAACAGTAGCATTTCTTCAATGCTGGTACATTAGGAATAGGTGAACAATAGCTATGCTACATGTTTTGAGCATTTTATGGGGGCTGTACATAGCACAATACACTAATGAAAGGTTTATTAAAAAGAACATGAAATTGTTGTATGTACATAGTGTAGCTTTATAAGTGAAAGATCACAGTGAAATTCTTTTAAATCAATGCCCCTTTCAGAAAATGTGAAGTGAATCAGAAAATATTTTGTACATCTCTTTATCAACCATATAGTCCTGGTATAAAAAAAATATAATTCATAGCTATAAATAAAACTGGAGTTATTGAGTATGTGAGCAAATATTTCACCGAGCTTTCTTTGAAAAAGCAGATGTGTGAAATAGTGTCTTAAAACTATGAAGAATCAGTGTTGTCGCTGTCTAAAAAAATCACAGATTTCTGAATGTAAGTGGTAATGAATGACATTGAGGTATCTAAAAAAAATGAGCTGGTTATATGTTTTTTCTTTAATTTGCAAATCTCTGAAGTAACGTCGTCTGTATAAAATGATGACAAAGGTGATGTGTGATTGTCTGCATCAAAATATTCCAAATTAGGCAGAGCCTTCTTGAATTGGTTGTATTTGAAAATTCCCCTTGTGGAAAATGGATTTTCTGTATCATGATAATGGATCAGGAAATCTTGTTCTGAGAATTGCATGGAAGCTCAATCTGAAATAGTGTAGAAATACCATTTATATATAAATATGTATTTTGGTTTTCTGTTGCAGGTGTGATGAATGCAGGCTTTGCTACCACTTTGGTTGTCTAGACCCTCCCTTGAAAAAGTCTCCTAAACAGACTGGCTATGGGTGGATTTGTCAGGAATGTGACTCTACGTCCTCCAAAGTAAGTTAATTCATCCTGTGAAATAGTTGAAGTATTCTGGTTTTAGCAGTCTTACTCAGCATCTGAAGTTTTTGTTGAAATGCTATGCATAGGGCTGCTCTGAAAACCAGTAGGTCATAAAGTAATGATTTTAGATTCTCTGTAAAACAGGTAAAAACCAGAATGTATGGAAAATGGAAATATTATTAACCAATAAAGAGAATTTTACTATCCCAGTTAAATGCTTTCTTTTCATACTGTGTTCTCTCTGACAAAGGAGTGAGCTTGGACGCTGTATCGGGATTGGTAACATTATTAACAAGTGAAAGTATTTCAGGAGTAGCGCAGAATGCAAACCTCTAAGGACAGATAGAGAATGCATGTTTTTTGGAATGAAGATTATTTGAATTACTAAAGCTGGTTTTTTTCCACTGGGAAATCGTATAAAGGTTGTTAATACTTTATATTGATTGGTATGCCTTGATCGAATACAGCATTGTAAAATTAGAACTCAATTTTTGACATGGATTGACTCTCTTTAGTAATATTGACAGTATGCTTCTGTAGTATTTTCAAAAAATAAAGATTTTTATTCTTTGTCTGTCTGTACAGATCTTCTTTAGTACTGGTTTTCTTTTCTATCACAACCATAACCTCTGAAGAGATACGTTACAAATGATTTTCAAAATTGGATTTATTAATGCATCTGGTACCTCAGTGTTGAAATAACAAAGCATTTGGAAAGCCTTTAAACTGTTACAGGCTTTTCTGCCACTTTGTATTTTGCAGGGTTTTTTAACTAGTAAGGAAGTATTTGGATACACAAGGATGCAGTTGTGCAGAGAGGTTGTAATAAGTTACCTGTTAGCATACTTGGATCCTTAAACCCTTTCATGGTGTTACCTTTAAGACTGGAACATAAAAAATGTTCAGAGAAAGTTATAAATTTTTGGCTTGCTAGTGTCCCTTTGCAACTGGAAAAATGTGGTATTCCATTTCACCCATGGGGGTTAATCAAACCACTCGTCTGTAAGGAGATATGAAGACAGACATCGGAAATTAGCTGTCCACTGCAGTTTGGACATCAAGCAATCTTTCTTGAATACCGCTTACATGCAACGGACATTCCAAGAGTGAATTAAAATTGTTATTGAATTTCTGTCACCTGCTTAAGCTAAAAGGGGTTCTTGATAACGTTAGTTAAAATCTGCCATCTCCTGTTCTTGGCTTCTTCTGAGTGAACAAAGACCCAGGATTTGTAATTTCTAAATGCGTTTTCCAAGAGATTAGCATGCTGTGTACCATATGCAATTTAAAAAATACTTTATCCTTGCTAAGCATGATTACTTTATCATAAATTAGGTATGATTGACTTCACTTAGTGCAGGGTGTCTACCAGTTTTAAGGTGCATGTTGAAAAATACAATGTTCTAAAGAGTAAACAAAGTTTACGTGAAGGATTTATTTATCATAAGGATTTGTAATGAGTAAATCTAAATAAAGTCTTTCGCACTTTGAAGCGCAGACACTGCACTGTGTTTGACTGTGTAATGAATATGAAAGATACTGAAAGATTGTCTTAGGGGGACTCCTTGTGGTTTTGTTTAGTCAGTTTCCCATAGCTCTTTCACGGAGCTGTACAGAGATGTTTCACTGAAAAAGATATATTGTTCTCTGGGGTTTTTTGAAGGGTTTTTTTGTACCTTGTTTTTGGTTTATTCTGTACTGTGTGACAAGAGTCGAGCAATATGGTGTTGAGTTAAACTCCTTGCAGCGTCATTGTGAGTGTATTTTTAAAAGGAGTAGGGCTTTTCTTACATACTTAATTTTTGAATTTAGTATTCCCTATGGCTTTAGGATTGTTTATTATATATCCATGCTTTTGCACAGCTCTTCACAGCCAGGAGGAGCTGATATGGGAAGGGTTTTTTTACCCTTCACTAGGGGGGGGTAGTCACTCAAATGTATGCTTAGAGTTTAGAAGAGGAACACCATAGAGAAGGTGTGTTGTTTGCTGCACTCAGCCTGACCTGTGAATGTATTGCAAGCCTGAGCTACCAGCAATTTCAGTCTCTCAGTCACTCACTAAATCCAATTTTTGATGTGTCACAGTGAAGTTTCTTCTATGGATTATAACAGCAAAATGGGATTGAATTTCCAGCTTTGACCAAGGAAACTGTTGTTTAGTTTTCATTCCTTTGACTTCTTTTTGATCCAATTTAAATCACTGTTACAGTATACATTTTAAAGTTCCCCAACAATATTTTCTGCAGCAGTATTGGGCCTTGAAGACGGTTGGTAGGTAAATTGCCCTGTCTCAATGACATGAGAGATTATATTGTGTAGCATGCAATGGTTCAGTTAGTGCTTATTTCTAATTATGAATTTCAATTTTAGATGTTCAGGAGAAGTTGCATACTGCTCACAACAAATAATGTGATTTTATTTTCAGATTTTGTTAAGCATTTGCAGGTGTCAGCAGTACAAAGGATTGTAATTTAGCAGATATAAATGTATGCTTTAAATTGTATCTATCACAGATGTTGGACATGGTCCTTCCATTTCGCTTATACTAGTCACAGGACTCTCCAGAAATTGTGTCAGTTTTTCCACCAGCGTAACGTATTCCCATATTTCCCTGCCTGTCAAATAAGAAACAGACAGTGACTTTGCTGTAGGGCATGAGGGCAACTGCTTCTCTGCTGGTAATACTGGCTGTCACTTTTATGGAATGGGTGATGCTCACTACTAAGGTCTGACAAGCTCCCTCATCTCAAAAACATTGTAGATTTTCTTACATCACACGAAAGCTGAAGTAAACTTATAAGCTCTCCATTTCTATAACGTTATCTATCTACCCTGTGAAAGGATTATGGTGCGCTTTCAGGATTGCCAAGCAGCACTCTAAATCATAAATTTCCCCATAGTTTGAAATAGTGATATTCAGAATGAACATAGAACCTTGTTTTAGTTGGATTTACTAAAAATAAAATGAAATATGAACCAAATTATTTGACATTAGGATGTGGTAAATATTCACTAGGAACAAATGTGGCCTGACCATTTGTTCATTATGTGCAATGAGGGTCTCATTATGAGGTCTCATTATTATTATTAGATGTGGATTGCTTTCTGTTGCCTTCCACTTAAAAAGTACTGTTTGAAGTATCTCCTCCAATTTTAAATTTCAGCAATGGACAAGGCAATAAAGAGTTTATATCATGGTGGTTGCAATGACTGTCCTAGTTCGACTGCTATCGGCTCATCTTTGCCTACAATCTGTTTTGCGAAACACTGCAGAGTGTACATATCAGGTAATTATTTTAGTGCTGCAAGATCAGCTGCCTTGTCTCTAGACTTCTCTGTAGTTTGCTTTTATTTCATCTTCCTATTGCATTTTTGTAGGGGAAATAAATTGTCAGTATGTATGCATAGAATTCTCATCTAAACCCCTCAGGAAATATTTTCTGAAACTACAAATACTGACAGACCAACCCTGGCAAAGAATATATTTTTTTACACCTTTTGTGCTTGAAAGCAATCATGGATGACTTGCTTATTAGCCAAGTAGAATAATTTCTTCGAGTATATCTTGCTTTCACATAGTGAATAAGCGTATTTAATTGGTCACTGTTATATTAAAACCTTGAATGTAGTATTTGAAATAATGTTTTAAATTAATGCTTTTTTAAATGTAAAATTTATTTCAAACATTTTCATTTGGTCAGATGAAGAAAAAAGAAAGAAAAAAGTAAGCTATTTAATTCTCGTAGCTCATGGGATTTTATTCTAGTAAAACTGAAGTTGGTGGTTGAGAAGGCCTGTGAGGAATGTAGAAGTTTCTGATCAACTCATGAGTCGTGCAGGTGACAATCTTCATTATGGCTTATGGAATTTAATCTTTTTCATTATCCCTTTTTTTTCAAACTAAGGGAGCATTTCCTCACACGTGGAGTTAAAAAATAGTGAACCCCCAAAATCCTGATGTCAGGCTTTCAAAATTCAGGAAATATCAAAATCAAGGTGGCATGCAGTGCTCTAAGTCCTTTTGTGGTTGTATGTGAATTTGCAGCCTTTAATCACTTCATGCTGTGGTACGTTTTTTTTCTATAGGACCCCTGTCTTGTCTGATCTAATTGGGAGGGATCACTAAAAGGGATTAATTTGGGTTGACTATTAGAAGAGGCTGTCTCTAGCTTTTGACAGGCATGAAAACCAAAGCAATGATTTCAGGAAAACAAAAAACCCTAAGCTTGACCTTATGTTTGAAGCAGTTGAGTTGTGACCAGAAGATGGAATTTTACCTTTGTCTCACCCCAGAGCTCCTGTGAGTGCTAGACAAATTCAGATTTTGAAATGCTTAGTGATTTTTTTTCTCCTTGTTTGCTGCTGCCCAGCTTGGATCCCTTGGCCCAGCATACAAAACTGCTGACTTCTCTGAGCTGCCATGAGCAGTAGCATAAGCCGTGTTTTGAAAGGACCGAGTCTCCATAATGATGTGGTCAGGACTATTCCAAATTGAGTAATTTAACAGAAATTACAGTTCTTACTTTCCCTGTGTCTTGGCTTCTGTTTTGAAGAATGTCGATGCTGCATCCTTATCTTAGGTATTTTCCATAGATTTGGATGAGTTGTTCTCTGGAGTTGCCTTTTCCTGTCTGCTGACTACAGGAGGAAACCAAGACAGCTAGTTTAGGTTAGCCAGAGTTATAGTTTAGGGGGAATTCTCCTTGACTGAGTACACACCGAAGATGATTGAATCAGCGTTGGCATGGACAGACTTTAACTGGGCATTTACTAAATGCTTGGAACAAAACATTTTCAGTATAGCCAGTATCTTTTAACATTTTATATGTGCAAGAAAACCCTATTTGAATACAATTTATGAGCTTGGCATATGGTGATAGTATATATGCATGCTTAATCATCTCTTAAATATGTTTTATTTAGGGATATAGTTTATCTTTCAAAACAGTGTGATTTTTAAGTAGTTACATTTAAAATGCGTATTTCAAAAAATTAACCAAAACATGCTTAAAGGTCTTTTGTATTAATTCAGACTTCTTTCAGTTGCATATGCTGACAGAGGGTGACTGCAACAGTAAAGAAACTGTGACCCTAATTTAGTCGGCTTGCACCAGAGGGACCGTCGCATCAGAGCACCTCCTTTGACGACACAACATACAAACAGATGTACTGCCGCCGTGGCAAACAGCATTGCAAATGAAAAATGATAAAAACACACTGCTAATAAATCTGCTTGCTGATGCAAGCAGAACATAATATAATGCAAAAAAGTTCAGGTTTTATGCAACATTTTTCAGCTAGAACTTAGGAGGATTTCAAGGTGTTTTGCAGAGTAGCAAATTGCTTGTTATAATTCACTGACCGCATTTGTAAAGGTAGAATCTGTCTGCACTTCTACTAGGTATAGATATTAGGAACTATTTCATTGTACAGTTCTCAAAAATGGTAGAGTTAAATATTTTTATGTGTATTCATATATTTAAAGTTGGAGGAGGAGAATTGAATTGTGCTACATTAATCGGATTAGGACTTTAGTTGCTTGTGTGACGTGGAGCAAAAGATGTTTTTTATACAGCAACTGTAAAAACCATGGTTGTTTTGAAATCGTTGTCTTCCTAGGTTTGTGAGGAGCAGTCAAACATTGGCCCTACACTGATTCCCTTAAAACTGAAGAGAAAATTGTCCAAATCTGTAAGGCCGTGCGCAGATTTAACACAAGTCCTTGCATCACTTAGGCCTTCTTTTAAGACCTTCAGTAATGCCGAGCCTTGGCAAAGAAATTCATTTCACTATCAAGATGGTTTAAAACAAAAGAGCGAAATTGCAGTGTGCGGTAGTTCTTCTCAGTTGGCTGAAGTATTGCCAACTGTGTTTTAATATTTGCTCCCAAGTGTCATATTTAAAAAAAAGAGTTGGCAGAGCCTCCATTATTTTCTGGCAAACAGGTATAATACGTCTATGTAATGAATAATTTCGACCATAAAATGTTCCAAAAATGATCAGCCTGCAAATTAACTTAAGATGGGGCTTGATTTATGAATAGCAGATAAGCTCAGCCTAAAGTTAGTTGGAATTAAATCCCTAAATTAATCCAAATAATGAGATACACTTAGTTGGCAGAAGAGGATTCCCGTAGTGTAGGTGGTAATTTTAAATTCTTCAAAATTATTAAATTAAATTAAAAGTCTTCTAATTCTCGACATCAAAATCAATTCTATCAGTTCCAATACCCCATAGTAGTGATGGCCAGATCCTCATCATGGACTTCTAGTGCTTGTAATTCTTCTTAGCTGAAACTTAGCTGTATCAAAAAAGTGTAGAAAAAAATGGAGAACACAGTGCAAACACTGTCTTTCCCATTACCCTCATTCACTCTTTTTCATAAACGATCCAACAATGCAGAATTTCCTTTCCAAAGCTGAGGCTTTGCACACTGTTCTAAGTTCTTTTTCTTAACAGGAGAACAGTAATAACATTTAAAACCTTCCATAATGCTGAATATTTTAAGACAAAAACAGGAGGAAAAAATGCTTCAAATACTACTGAAAAGAGTAATTCATTCTGGTGTTGTGATACACACGCATGCCTTATACCAGGTGCCCATCAGAGCTGCTCTGTCATTCCCCTCTTTGTCTGGACAGGGGAGAAAAAATACAATGAAAGGGTCATAGGCTGAGATATGGACAGGGACATCACTCAGAAATTACTGTGATGGGAAAAACAGACTCAGGGAGATCAGTTTAATTTGTTACCAGTCAAATCAGAGTAGAGCAATGAGAAGTAAAATCAAATTCTTAAAATCACGTTCTCCCCACCCCTCCCTTCTTCCCAGGCTCAACTTTATCCCATGATTCTCTCCTTCCTTGAGTGCCACAGGGGGATGGGGAATGGGGCTTGTGGTCAGTGCTTCACATGTTATCTCTGCCACAAGTTATGTTCCTCCTCGGGGAAGGACTCCACTCTTCACCTGCTCCAGCACGGGGTCACTCCCACAGGAGACAGCCCTCCACAGGTTTCTCCAAAGTGTGTCCTTCCCATGGGCTGCAATTCTGCATGAACTGCTCCAGGTGGGTCCCTTCCGTGGGGTGTATCCTTCAGGAACAGGTTGCTCCAGTGTGGGTCGCCCGCAAGGTCACAAGTCCTGCAGGAAACCTACTCCAGTGTGGGCTCCTCTCCATGGGGCCACAGCTCCTGCCAGGAGCCTGCTTCAGTGCATGCTTCCCATGGGGTCACAGTCTCCTTTGGGCATCCCCCTGCTCTGGTGTGGGGTCCTCCATGGGCTGCAGGTGGATATCTCTTCCACTGTGGACTTTCATGGCTTGCAGAAGGACAGCCTGCCTCTGTGTGATCTGCAGCATGGGCTGCAGGGCAATCTCTGCTCCAGTGCCTGGAGCACCTCTGCCCCCTCCTTCTTCACTCACCTTGGGATCTGCAGAGCTGTTTCTCTCACTTGTTCTCACTCCTGTCACTGACTGCAGCTTGTTGCACAGGTTCTTTTCCCCCTTTGTAACAGCATTATCCCAAAGGTACCACCACCATTGCTGGTGGGCTCCACCTTGGCCACTGGCAGTTGGACATGGGGGGAAGCTCCAGCACCTTCTCACAGAAGCCACCCTGTAGCCCCCCCCCCCCCACTATCAAAACCTCGCCATACAAACCTAGTACAGAACTTAAACGAATTACTTTTTTCAAGAGGCTTTGTAAGTATCTCTTGAATCAAGTTAATACTGAGGTGGTCCTGCTTTTTCTGAGTTGTCCTGGTAGTTTTGCTTTTTTGAGACTAAAAATATGCTTCTGATGTAAAAACAAACGATGATGGCTGAAATTAGAAACAAGCTTGGTCATTAATTACTGCTTTGGTTAAATTACACACCCATGTGTGATTTCCAATGGAACATTTAGGAGGTACCTGGTAGTAAAGTACTAGACTTAATTAAATCATGAACACAATGTAGTGATTGTGCATTTTTAATCCATGTAATTTGAATATACACAATCTAATATTTAACTGACTAAACCTCTAGATGTGTTTTAGTTTAGACAGAATAATTATTACCTACCCTAAAGTAGTGATTGAGGAAGCAAATTCTCTTCATGGGCAGCTGTTAGAAATGCTACTGCTGCTTTGCACCTTCTTTAGGTTATGCTTCTAACAAAATCTGCTTACAATGACGGTTTATCTGGGAAATAGCTCTTCTACTGAATCATGACTTATGCTTCCTAAACCATGACAAAATGAATTTACAGCATACATTGCCCGCTGCTGTAGTGCTGAGTGGCAAGGAATCTCTGCGGGGACCTATGTGCAACTGGGAAAAATCTGAAAAGCAGCTAGCATCGTGTTTGAAGTAAAGCCACTAAACATGGTTTTATGCTAACACAGCATGAGAGAATAAAAAGCGAGAGCGCTTTCTCAGCTCTGAGCAGCATGCCACAACAGGAAGATTTTATACCTCGTCTTTGGTAGGCAGCTCTGTGCACTCTCAGAGGATGTGAGAAGGCTGAAAGAGGAATAGTGTCTAGGAAGGACAGGGAATGCTTGCTCCTTAAAGAACTAGAGGCTTTCTTTTTCTTGCTTTTGAAAATCAATTTCTAGATATTTATAACGGTGAGCAAGATTGACAGTGAATTTTACATATTAAAGATGCTATATTGAAACATGAAAGACATGGAGATGGTAGTTTTAACCCAAGTTGTCTGTTTTATGTTCCTTTTTCAGTGAAGTCACGAAAAAAACACACCCATGAAAGTCACTGAACTGTAGCTGCCAAAGCATCATAGCCTACACCACTGACACACATTCAGATCTATTCCATCAATCCAGTTGTCTTCCTACTTCTAGAGTTCCTAAAATAATGAGCCTTTCAAGTATTGATAATTAGGGGCTTCATGCTGGCAGTGGAGCCAGAAACAAATTCACCAATAAACTGTTAATTGACCATTACTACTTTCTATTAACAATCCTATTGCAAATTTGGATTGTTGTTTGCTTAATTAGTATAAGACATGTTAATTTTGAAAACATCTGAAAAAAATTGTGAATGAAATGCTTATAACTGACTTTGGAATTTTTTAACCTTTCAAACCTTATGAAATTCTTGGTTTAGATGATATAAGCTGCCAGGAGGGCAGTATTAAAAACATTTCCACTGTGCATAATCTTTTCCAATTTGAATATTCATAAAGAATTAAGATAATTGTTTTTTACCTAGAAATATATTTCTTGCCTTGTTTTATATAGAGCTAGAATGCATGTAATGAAAGAAATATGTATCTTAATTCCTCACTATTCCAACTTTATTACCCTGCACATTATCTTAGCACATCACTATATGTGATTGAAGAAGAATTAGCTCTTTAATTGTTAGTCTCTGGATAAGATCTGAACACACTGTCATAGTTGCCTAATTAAGTGCTCATGTATATTCTCAAGGTTTATTTTTTTTTAAAGTCAAAGAAATGCAGCCATATACATCACTTAAAGTAAGGTACAAGTTACTGATGCTGCCTGGGCAAAGTCTAATCATACCAAACCAGGAGAGAGAAAAGAGAGTGGGGAAGAAATCAAAAAAGTACCATTTTATGTAGTGCTAAGCAAGTAATGAATATTAGCAGAGTCAAGATTTGCTTTTTATCTTCATGTTAAGATAGTGGTAGTGAGGTTTAGTCACCATTCTTAAATAGTGATTCACTTAGTGCCAGCCATACTTAATCACATTTTGCAGAAGACAGCTGGGCATTGCTGATTTGTGCTGTGTCAGCCACTTTCTCTGTAAGAGTGTCTCATCGCTTGAATTTTAGCATTCTGTAGCAGAAAAGTTCACTCATCTTAAAATTGGCTCAGCAAATAGCTTGTGTGGGTATATAACTGTAGGAGCATTGCAGTCTACCAAGAAAAAACACAAATAAAGGGCATTTTAAGGTAGCTTCTGAAAAGATTTTCACAAAACCTTTAAAATGTATAGTTCACTGATAAATTCTGTTAGCAATTAAGTTTGTCTTCGATTTTTTAGTAAATGTGTCTTTGGTAACAATTGAAAATGATTATCTGGGTCAGTGGTTTGAAACACATTTGGGCGTGTTTGAAGATTCTAAGTGTATTTCATCTGTGTCAAACAGTACTGAAGTACTTCATATGTGAAAGACCTTGGAATCTGTAGATACCAAGATTTCTTTTAGCTACGAATCTCATGAAGACTGAAGGGCAGATGGTATTCTTTCAGTTGTGGTATAAATAGCCGAAGAAAAGAAGTGTCAGAAAGGAAATAGCAAGATAGATAACTCAGTATTTATGGAAGGTACACACAAGTGTACTTGGAGTGGGTTAATCACATCACATATATATTTTTGGAAATAGAAGGGTATCAGCAGTTTGATACAGTCACTGACATAATGAGTATTAAATATGTAACCACTCCTGTGCAGTAAATAAGGATACATATCAGGTACTAATATTTGCAAGGATATTGTGTATTAAATGAATATGCAGTTCACCCCACCATTTTCTTCTCATGCGTAGTACCTTCACTGCTTGTTTAGGTTCAAAGTATTGCAGAAGGCAGAGGAACTTTATTGCAAAAATGATATTCTAAATATGATTTTTAATTACTGGTGGTAAGGAACTTTTTGAAGGTTATTATAAGGTGTCTGGATTGATGTAAAAATAGCTTCAAGAATTGTTCATTTGAAAGGTAATTATGAGAAAATAGAAAAAGTTTGAAATTTGGGAGCTGTGATTCCTTGATCTCTTATTAATTCTCTCACTGAAATGATCTATAGACCTGCTGTTGTTTGTGTGCTTTCCAGGTACAGCATAGACAGAGACTGAAAAGCTCCTTGATATAAAATAGGAAAATGTTAGAAGACAATTTGTACCCTTTCTCAGGTGCCCTGGTTAATCTACAGTGGATCATTTTACCCACTGACTCATCCTTCCATCCAGAAGACCTGCTTCAGCTAAAGAATAGAAAGATGGCTTAAGCGATCCTTATGAAATATGATTTTGAGCCTTCTTAAGAGGAGGAAGAGGAAAGTGAACCAGAATCTTCCTGATGGTGATTGAATGTGTTCACCAATTAATTTATGGCAGCAATCAAGCCATTGCCTAAAAGCAAGGCATTAAGTCTGTCTCTCTTTTTTCTTTTTTTAATTTGGGGGAGGAATTAAAAAAGGAAAAGGAAAGGGGGAGGGGAAGTTTCTAGACCCCAGAGAACTTTCAGTGTAGTGAATCTCAAGAAGAAGAATGGCGCTGTTGATAATCTAGGGTTGCATTACTGAATTCTGAATAAAAATGGTATTTAAAATACCCTGTTGTTTTGAACATTTTTGACTGATTAAGTTTAAATAGATCTACATTTCAGTATGCTCATTTTCATGGATCTTAATCTGAGATTTCTTCGTGTATATTTATCTTAGCATGTTGGTTAAGATCAGGAATGCATTTTTTAAAGTAATCCCCCAGCTACAGCCAGATGCTACACTTTGGTTCACATTACAGAGTGGTCTCAAGAGTGTGCAAACTGGTTCCTGTCAGGGGACACTAGAGCTGAGGATGTATTCTGACTGCTAATAGGCATGCTGCCTCTCTGACGAACCTAGTCCTGTCTTTGAAACATGTATAGCATGTCTGGCTGATCCTCTGTACTTGACTGCTCAGCTCTACAGAGCTGATCCACTCATACCACAGTACTTCCTGGTATGAAGTGATGATTAAAACCTCTCTCATGTTTGCTGTATCAGAGGTGTATTTGTGTTTTAGCTTCATTGACTACTAAAGTTATTCAGTTCCTGTTTTGAGAAGAGAATTTGTGGAATTCGCATATCAGTAGTCTGAAGGTCAAAACCCTAAAAATTGATAGATAGATAGATATCAGTTACTATACTGCTAGGGTATAAAAGTTTATCATTTGTATGTTTGTATAAGCACTGTATGCATATGCTTTTAACTGAGAGTCTGGACTGCAGTGTTATTAAGCAACTACATATAAGCGTAAGGGACTTGGTGTGTGTTTTCTACTACAGATCAGGAACATAAAAAGGAATTATGTCTGATGGATGGAATCTTAAAAAAAAAAAAAAAACCAACAACAAAACAGGGAAAACATGCCTCTTGAAACAAGGCAGTGACATTGACATTTCAAGTGAACTTAGCCTCGTCATTCCATGTATCATTTACAGTGTTAATTAGGGAAGAATTAGGAATTTCGAGTCCTTTCTGAGAATGCTCTAAACAGCAGCAGTAGTTGTGACCTTTCAGTTCCTGTGGGCTCAGCAAAAGATGGCTGATTAATGTCACATCTTAAACTGTGTCAACTGGGCTGTTCATTCTCTTTTTAGTAAACAGCCTGTTGTCAGTGTAGCTCAGTTTGTCAGAATAAAATAGCCTTGTGTTTTAGCTGGCTGCTTTCTATTAAAAAAAGCATGTATCTCTATTTACTAGTGTAAAGTTATATGGAAATTTTCTTTAATTACTGGAGTGACTAGCATCAATAAATTAATTCGATGGCACCCACAGAGTAGTCTTCCTAACCTGTGTTAGAAGCTTCTTAAAGGATGGCCTTTAAGGTCTCTTAAAAAAAAGAGATTTTTTTTTAATTTGGCACATTCAGATGTTAGCAAGATCTGAAATGGAGGATATAAGAAACACTTTTATGGAAAGTTTTTCTATAGATAGATTCATTCTTTCAAAGTAGCTTTATAGCCTTGAATTAATGTTTTAGTTTTCTGCTTTATCAGTTGAAAACAAATGATGGTACTTTTTAAGAAGAGAGGAAGAGAAAGAGGGTGGGAAAGAGAAAAACAGAAAAATAACGGCATAGAAGGGGAAATGTGGGCACACACATTCATAAGAATAAGAAATTTCCACTTAGAGGAAAACATAGAAACCCTTATAGAGGAGAATGGAGTGAATTAAGAAAAAGGTCCTGAGCAAAATGGAAAGAAGTATGTGGAGGGCACAGAGAGAGCCTTCCTCCAGAGCAGTACTTACAGAAAAACCTCTGGAACACAGGCAGATAAGTGGGTGCCAGAGACAGGAATTTTAGGGAGCTATAAAACTCATGTAATAAACTTAGACTGCACAAAATGATGTCCTGTGCAATCCTTAATTTCATGTTGTTACTAGAAAGAAGTCTGGAAGTGGGGAGATGTGAAAACCAGTTGTGATTTAATGAGTAGCCTTTGACAATTTTGTGATGCTTTTGGTGAACACACATTTTAATGTCACTCTGGTTTGCATTATGTTGGGAAAATCTGGACTTCAAGGAGTTGAAAAGCAAGAAGCAGTGCTGATGAAAATGTAAGGAGCTGAATAAATATTACTTAAAGGACTTCTGAAAGGGGAGAAAAAAAAATCAACCCTATGAATGAGCTGACCCTGTCTTGAGAATTAAGTTAGATGGTACAATTTAGAGCTTTGTTCCAACATCTGACAGACACGCTCTGCATGCTGATGCGTAATATCTGAAGATTGTGTGCTTGAAAGAAAGCCTTTTCTGAGCTACATTCTATTTTTGTTATAATAAAGCAGCTGCATTTTGGAGCAGAGATCTTCTCAAGTGCTTAATCTTCTAGTTCAAGTTAAGTGTTAGCCAAGTATTGTGAGCAAATTTCGTGTATGCTTTCTCGCAAGCTGCTGAAGTGCAGTAAAGCAAATTACTTTGACCATGAATTGTACAAATACACAGCTTGACCCTGTGAGATTGAAGTAAGTTTCCTGCTGTACCTTAGTCCAAAGGGGTCCCTGCCTAGCAATTCAAGAGCACAGAAAGTTTGGGGCAATTCAAACATGATTCGAAAAGAAATGCAGATGGACTATGTGAATGGATTGCTGCAGTTTACCCCTGATCATTTCTGAAGGAAGAAAACAATTGCTTAGGGAAACAGAGAACTGCGAGCCTGAATGTGGCCTTACTGGTGGAGCAATTGCAGCTGCAGGACTGCCTTCCACAAGTAATAGCAGGTGTCTCTGTACGGTTTCAGAGAGATCAGAGCTGTACAAAAGGAGCACAGGGAAGGTGAAATATCCTGATCCAGCAATAATAAATTGTGTATTGTCTTAAGGAGCTTTTAGAACTCCATAAAATTACTTAAAACTTCGTATAATATAAAATCATGCCAAAAATACTTTCTAGGCTATGGTATACGCCTGCCTGTAACCTAATTCGTAATAACAAAACCAGCTGAACAATGTACAGGAAGGACGCAGTACAAACAAAAAAAAAACCAAACCAAAAAGGAGTTACTCTTACGTACAGTGATAACGGCATAGTACAGCAGTATTGTCAATATATTAGTATCCTGCAAAAGGATATTCGTATAAAATCTGTTGCTCTGGTGCACCAGGCAGTTACCAGATTCTGCAAGACACAGGAGATTTAGCACAAAAAAGGGTAGATACTACCTTTTTCCCTTTACTGAAGAAATTCTAAAAAATTCTGGTGTTGATGTGCATGTTTGTACAGGGATTTTTACCAGTAGTTGGATGATCAGTAGCTTTAATTCATGATAGTGGCAGGAAAGTTGTATTCCTTTGCATTATACATATGAGATGAGCTTAGTGTGGGGAGTCTACATTTTGAAGTTTAATTTCAGTCTTTGTATTCTAACGTGATTCTGTTAATTATAGTGTTTCAGGAGTTGATTTTAAATACTGTTCAGAGAATTCTGGGGTCAGAAAAAGCAGCTATCGAAAGGGTAGCTGAAAGTACAGCTTTTGAATGTTGGGAAATAATGAAATATGAAAAAGTAAAAGGGAAG
The DNA here is from genome assembly GCA_017639245.1 of Myiopsitta monachus. Classification (NCBI taxonomy): domain Eukaryota; kingdom Metazoa; phylum Chordata; class Aves; order Psittaciformes; family Psittacidae; genus Myiopsitta; species Myiopsitta monachus. Next base: position 8,043,289 of record CM029919.1, read on the forward strand.
TACAATAATCTATGAGAGTTTCATTTGAAAGGTGGAGAATTCAGTCCAAAGAGAGGTAAGACTGGTACACTGGGTAATGGAAACGTAGAAACTATGTGCTAGAAAGGGGAAACTAATTCAGGTTCCAGAGGTCAGTGAATAATACCTTTAAATGATAAAATGTTTTCCTGTTTGCTGTTTCTATTTCCATGTGATAAAGTTGGATGAATAAACATGGAAAACATTTTGAGAGTGCTTTTCTAGCTTTAAATATATGTACATTATTTTTTTTCCATTTGAAGAAGGAATGCAGAGAAAACATGTGACCCTGTTTCTTTCCATACTTTATTCAAACACTTCTAGTAAAATATTAGCAATAGTAGCACCTCCTTCTTATTTTAAAATAACCGTAAAAGTGGGTATGCATCCTTTGACACTTGGAAATGTGGGTAGATTTCAGAGATGCAAGCTTGTTTTGTAAGCGCTTTAGTTTACTGAAACAGAGGGATTATAACTTGAAAGAGATGGGTATATGTTGGAATCTTCTTGTAACTTTATTAGGTCCTTCATATGGCACAATGTGTTTGAAGAAAAAGAAAATAGTGTGAGGCTAAAGAATATAATTTTCTGGAAAACAGATAATTATAAAAGGCTTTTCTTTTGTTTCTGTCTTTAAAAGAAGGCAGAGGGTTTAGAACTAGGTTAAGGTTTATTACATGAACTGAGGTAGTTTCAGTGTCAGCTGGGAATGAGATCCTGTTGTGCTAACAGTGTATAAACACAGAAGTCATGGTTCCTTCCTCAGGAGAGAGAAAAAACTGCCAAGGACATGGCAATGGTGTTGCCTCTGACTGGCAGCGTAGGAGGTTAGCACATGTACGTCGAAGGTTTCATCTCTAATTTCCTGTCTTTGGAGAGGGCAGAGGAAGAGAGGAGATGGTCAGATGTTAAATAAAATCAGCATGAAGAGAGTGACAAAGTCAAGCAGAAAGAAGAAGGGAAATTTTGCAGCTGTGGAGCATGACTTGAAAGTGCAAAGCCCATGTTTTTATCTCATTAACAAAGGGTAAAATCCTAGGAATGGCAGTGATTGATCTTGCATATGAGTCGATTGAGATAAATGCTAAATTTCCCCTGGGGATTTACTTTGTCCACCTGTGAACTGTGGCGAGCCACAGGTACCTTGTCTTCACCAATTTTACCACATTCTGGCTAAGATGTTGTGAATACTTTCAAAGTATACCCCTGGTGTGCAAGAGAGGATAAGGATGGTAGGACCGGTCAGTCAGCTGGTGGAGGACTCTTCTGTGATCTGGGCTAGAAAGGCGCCTTTGGTCTGCCTCAGGAGAGTTTTTTCTGTGCAGCACTGAAAATGATACTCTGTGAGGCTGCGAGCACTTTGATAAAAATGTGCTAATTTCTTCCCTTAGTCCTTCAGCCTTAAGAAGCTGTCTTCGTGTTTCAGAAGGGGCTTCCTCCTCCCTGCCCCTCTTTTGTAAGTCTAAAGGGGGACAAATATTTGTCCTTTGTTACTGTTAGAAGTCTTTGTTAGTAACTTTTGCTTCCAATTCATTACTGCAGTCATGTTTTCACTGCCTGGTGTGAGAGATAAACCCTTTGCAAATGAAGACAGCATCCATTTTCTTTCTACCTCAGGCCACACAGAATTGATTGAGGTAATAAAATGACAGTAGCATGTAATATACTGACTGCTCTTTAATTTGAAAACTAGTTTCAGGCTGATTCAAAACTTGTTTAAAGCTAATTTATGACTTGTGTAATTTTCAACTGGACCAAGGTAAAGGATGATGCATGAAAGCTGATGCAGAGTTAACATAATATATTCAAACCTGTCAGCTTGAAATCATTTGTAAAGGGTTTGTGGGTTTGTGGGTTGATTTGTTTCAGTTCTGTTTTGGTTTTGTTTTAAAGTAGCCATGACAGAAAGTTGCTTGGCTGGTATAAATACCGTTGTGAGACACTATTTCTCCATCATCTTTTTCCAAATGCAACTTCTTATGCTTTCTAGCAAAGCATTTTAGGCACACTTTTAAAAAATATGCATCACTTCTCCATTTTTTTCAAAATCAGCAGCTGTGTTGTATGTCTCTGTTTTGTGTGGGACATCTGTGCTGATGGTAACATGGATTGGTAAAATATCATAGTATTTCGTTACCATAATATTCAAAGTGAACATTCCTTATGAATATACGTGTCTGTATATAAAATTCTGTATATTTACTTATGCAATACATATGTGTATTTGTGTCTTGATACTAAATTTTATTATTTGGTTTTTAAGAAAACAGAAGTAAAAATAGCGAAATCCTCAAATTCAGCCACAACATTAGCATAGCATGAAATGTAAGTATTTTTCTCTGAATTCTATCACTTTTATGTAGCTCACAAATCACATCTGTATGCACTTTTGATTTATCAGCGTACTGTATCAGTGATGCTTCTGCTCACAAAAAGGACAAAGCTAAACGCCAAGTGTTTGCTTCTATTGCAGTGGATGCAAATAGCAAATACACCAAATGGGAGGAAGGGGAGAAAAGAACTGAATGCTTTCAGAGAGGTGCTACAGTTCAATGCACATCTGATTCCTCACCTCCCAGCAGTCATTGTCTCCTTTCATCTTTGCTGACTAAATTAAAAACTAAAATAAAATGTTGACAGTCCAAAGCTCAGAATTTAACCACATACATCTTTGTGGCTGCTGCCGAGACGAGCAAGCAAGTTCCAGCCCAGGACTAGAACATCCAATTTGTTCTGTGTTTGTCTCAACATTCACATAAAATATTTTTTGCAGAACTGTGATTGATTCAAGCCAATGCTGTTGTGGTATCTTAAGCTGTATGAGCATTTAGGTCATAGGAAAAGAGATATAATTCAAAGCAGGGCTCTCTTTCTTGCGTAAACGTAGTAGAATGTTTACACATTTCGTGTTTCCTCTTCAAAGTTTCCTATGTCCAAGAAGGATCATGTTCTGTGGAGCTTTGATCACAATCTGCATTTTGCAGGCAAAACATAATTACTGCGCATTCTGAATTTATTTGTTTATAATACACTTAAATTTCTATACGGAATTTATGTATTTTCAGGAAACTGAAAGTACCACATAGTAGTGTTTTTCCCCATAATTTATTAATTTGTGTAATTAAATATTGTAGTCCGTTAAAAAAGTATGTGTTGATCTGTCAGACTTCAAGATGTCGATGTGAGCTTTCCTATGTAGATCAGAAAATACAGCAGTGTTTTAATAAAATGAGAAGGGCTGAAGCATCAGAAAAGACATGTACCAAATTACTTACTGTATTGATTACCTGTCCATGAACAGTCGTGTCTGTCACTGCTGCATTGAGACTTACAGAGCCATAAGACATTGGCATGGTTTTCATCGTGCAAGGCCTTGAAAAGAAGAAAGGAATGATTTTTTGCAAAGTCAGTACGGTATGTTGCGATACAAATAATAGGAAGGACAATAAGCTAATTTCAGTTATTTTTGAAGTACTTTTTTCCATTTAACACCTTTTCAGAAAAGACACTGGTTTACATGAGTGATACAGATTTTTTGCCTTTCCTTTATGAAAACAAATGATGCTAACACATTTTCAGGCTGTTTTATTTGCCTGAGTACAAGTATCGTTACCAGGAGTTGTTACCAGCGCTGTTGCTCACTTGGCCATGTACTCATAACACAGAGCAGAAGCTTTATGAAGGCTCTCAGTTGCACCTTGCAGCATTTTTATCACTGTGCCTTACATGAAAGGATTTCATTCCTCCTACTGAATATGCTTATTTCTGAAAGCATTACTTCATATGTTGCCAAACTAGTTCAGGTCAGCATAGATTGTCTTTCTTACCTATGTTCAGGCTCATTGCAGTTTTCCTAAGAAGTGACAGCAGTGTGGAAAGAGATAATAAAACCAGCGTAATTGGAAGGAGAGACACATTTTCTGTGATTTCTGAATAATGAAATGTGATTTTCATCCATCTCCCTAAAAATGGAAGTATTGCATTAGCCAGCTGGTTCTTAAGAGTTGGGAAGGATGGTCAAGCTGCTCAGAAGATATTTGAGACTTGATGGTGGAAAAGAATCTGTCATCCTGTTGAGGCAAAAGGGATGTAGCAGGAATATGTGTTTACCAAATTGGAGTTGCTCAGCTAATTTTTAAAAAAGAAGTTTAGTACTTTAAAAAAAGGATAAGTAACAATAAATGGTTACTGCCATTATCTGCCCGCAGGTAATAGCAACATAATAAAAATTTGTTCAGGCACAAAAGACAGGCAGAGTTCAGGAGAGAAATCACTGAACCAAAGGATTCAGACAAGTACATCGTTTTCTTCCAGCAGATGTGGTTGTTACTTTCGGATTTGTAAGTAGTGCAGAAGAGCTGCTGGAAACATATTGAGCTGATAAATTGCATGATGGTGATTTAACTTCCCAGTTCTCAAGAAGAAAACAAAACCATACTGTTCAGTACTCGGAGCCAGTTCATGGCTAATTGGGTCAACAAGAAGAGAGAGTTTCATCGTCACAGTTTACTGAAAACCAAAATGAGGCTGCCTTTGAGAAAGAGAGTGTTTGCTTCTTCAAGTCCAGATTTGCTAGGGAAAACAGTGAGCTTTCAGGATTAACACAATGCAAGGTTTATTTTTATGGCATGCAGAGCATGGGGTTTCATACAGTCAGTAGAGGAAATGCAGACTTCTGTAATCAGAATGCTAGAGATGTTCATCCTTGTAGTTCAGTGCATTTAGATTTGGTGTTGGTATTATCTGCAGGAACTGAGAAAGCTGAAAATTAATGAAATTAGTGTTTTATTATTGCTGTCATGGAATTATTTGTGATGGTAGTTCTACCAAGGTATCTCGTTTTTCCTTCTGTTCCACAGATCCAGTGCTTATGCCCATAAAACAGTTATGTGCAATGGCAGTTTGGGTTCATTGGGTTCATTTAATTGGTGGTTTTCTTTAGCCTTCACTGAAAGCTAATTTTTCCTAAAATGTCTTACTCATACCAAACCTTAAACTCACATTGGTAAGCCACAGAATGGGCCAGAATATCCTTTCTTTAAGTCACAGAGAGGTGGTGCAATGAAAGACATAAAAAGCATTATTTGAGATCTTCAATCCCCAAAGCTATATTAAAGGGATTCCTCTGAAAAGGTGTAGAAAATAGAGTTATTCCCCTACTAGGCCCAACGTTTGAACCTCCAGCAACCCCTTCCATGTATTAATTCTTTTACAGTATCTGCTTTTACCTGTGAATCTCTGTGTGATTCAGTACTGGTTGTTGAAACAGCGTTCATTTTTTACCTTTCAACAGTCAAAAGATTCTTTGGGCTAAACCACAAATGCTGAATATTATCATTATGAAATTTTAATTTACTTTTTAGAGGTTGTTATGTTGAAAAACTTAATAATGAGCTTTTCAGCTTGCAGTTTCCAAAATATAATCTTGATTTCATTGCAATTAATGGCTGTAGAGAAAAAGTGATATATCAAAAGCACATATTCTGCTTGCTAAGCGATGACATCTAAAATATCTTCTGTAATGAGCATTACAGCAAGCACAGTAGAAATAGTACTGATTAATGGATTTTTTTTTCCTCTGTAGTAAAATACCACAATCTATGCTATGCAGTTATCAAAACCACTGTGTGAAGTAGTGAAGGTATTAAAGTGGGTTGTGTTTCTACTGATCTTGTCATGTTGCATTGCAAAATCAAGGTAATTTGGAACATAGAATGTAAACTACTTAAGAATTGTTATTTATTTTACTGTAGTGATAAAGTTACTAATAGACAGACAACGCTACTAACTTTTCTAACCTTGCCAGGTTGTATGCTATATTGGTTTGCAGTGATTGGTAAAATACATTTTGGGGGGGAGGGAAAATTGTTCTAGCATGGTCCCGGCTGTTTTGCAGAGAACTCTATCTTGAATAAGGGGGATGAAGTGTAATATTCCCCTCCTTGCAGTTCAAGAGCAGGGGTAGGTATGGGCAAAACAAGCATCCTTATTTAGAACTTTGCAATCTTGAAATACTGTATGGCTATTTAATAAGTCTTAAAATGCTCTTGTGAAGAAAGTGCTACCATTTTGAGAGAAAAAATATGTCAGATGTTTTTTCCTCTGGGGTAAGAGTAAAGCCCAGGGTAAAAAGAGTAGAGTTTAAGACCTCAAGTATTTTTAACTTCACTGCCTGGGCTTAGAGCACAGTTCCTCTCAAAAGTGCCACATCAACATGCTGCTGAGGGCTCTATTTGTCTCTGTTGCCCTCAGGACTCCGAACCGTCAAATGAGGTGGTCTCAGAGGCCCCAGGTAATGTGGTATCCTCTACCTCAAGAAGTAGCTCTGAAGAGCTGGTATCGGTGGCACAGAAACATCCAGAAGAGGTAGGACATTCTGTGTCTGTTCTTTTCCAAGATTAACTGTTGGGGGATACACGTTTGCCTCTGTTTTTCATGCCTAGTGTTGTTTTACTCATAGCAGAGACTTTTCAAAGCTAAAGCTCAATTTTATTCTCCCATACCAACCACATGCAAGACCAGTGTAAATCTCAGGACCTTGATTAATTGTACCTCTAAGCCAGCTATATTCCCTCTGCTATCTTTTTAATATTATTTCTTATTATCAGTGATTGGGAAAATATCTCTTCTTGTTCCTGTCTTTCACACCATGACAAGTAACATCCTGTTACTGTTACTGTGCCATTAGATTCTGTCAAATTAAGCTCTATGACACTGAAGAGCCAAAAGTAGAAGCTGTACATAGGTATATAGGTAGATTGTAAAGCTTTTGTCATCCTTCACTAGGTTTGAACTAATAACCCAGCTAAGTGATGGGTTAAATGGGTTGTGCAAAGGAAAGACCCTAACTAATCTTGAGCCATTTTTTGTGCCCTTGTTTTCAGAAAAATTCTACTAGATGCTAATGGTGTAGTACAAGTCTACTCTTCCCCTTATATGAAAAAGTGCTGGCTTATAAGGTAGTTCCATAATGTAGGCAATGACTTGGGGTTCTGTCCCTACGATGTGTACTTGTCACAGCACACCACAACTGAAGGAGAGGTTGTCTGTAGAATTCAGGCTCACAACTGTATTTATGGTGGCAATTGTCCTTTCAGAGAACCACTATTATCCTTAAATTAACTCTTAATTTAAATTAACTCTTAATTTTAACTGAGAAGAAAGCCCCTCATTTGGAGTAGCCTTAACATTATTAATCTTGGCTTCCTCAAACAGGTTTATCATTATTATTATTATTGCCATCATTATTATTGTTATTTTAATTATTTTCATTATTATCACCATCATCAAAGATGTTTGAGTACCAGATAATATAAAGGCTAGTCTTTCTTGTTTTTTTCTGATTTCTTTTGACTATAATCTTCCTAATAAAGGAGAGTATGAAATACTAGCCATAGGAAATACAGTGCCATTTATTAGTTCTTCAGTGCAGCTTTTAGATAATTATCAAATACCTTCTTGAATTTCTCCTTTCCTCTGATAGTCTTGTCACTTTGTCGGAAGAAGAGAGAATTCCGCAGTACAGGGCCAAGAGAATTCTTAAAGAGTGTTTTCTGGATTATTCCAGATAGGTACTTCACTTATTTTGGTGTATCGCCACATATTCTAATTCGATAGAAAGTCAGGTTATCGCATCTAAGAAGTCCTGAGGACAGACTAATATAAGCTTTTAGTAATGCTTTTGTATATATTTTTGAGTAGCGAAGGGACTTCTAGTTTGTGTAGTGCCATGGGTTGTGCCTCTTAAGTATCAGCTTTGCCAGCTCATCTCCCTCCATTGGAGAAATAAAAAGAGCACAGATTATATTAAAAAAATATATAAAATAGAGGAAAAGTGCTGGAGAAGGAGGGATAAAACATGGTTAGTAAAAGGATGAGAGGAAGATGGGTATGCAGTTTTTGTCTTTGTGGAATAAAACTAGCTAAACTGTGGGGGAGAGTAGACTTTAGGGAATTGAAAGATGAAAATACACCTTTCAAATTTTTCTGAATATCTCAGTAATAGTTTATGTTGAAGCTGTTTTACTGAATGTGTGGTCATAAAGTATTATTTGTGTTTTATAAGGGAATGAGACTTTCTCAAATCATATTTACTGCAGTTTATAAGCAGACAGAGAAAGGTGAGTCAGAAAGAGTTTTGTGGTTGGATTTGTAGGGAACCTTGAGAGGGGAGTGCCAGTATCCAGAATTTCCAAATTCAGAACCTGCCATGAAGCAACCCATCTAAGTTACGCATGGATAGGTCAGCACTGTAAACAAACATTTGTGAATCACACACAAAAAAACCAGAACTTTTCTTCAACTAATGCCTTTTTTATTTCTCATTTTAGTTGAGGTCTCTTGGAATATATTCTTATATTCTTTCTTATATTCTTATATTCCTTTAGTATCTGCTTAATGAGTTAATATTTGGAATTAACTAGAGCTGCTGACTGATGCATTATTTGTGTAATAGTTTATGTCTCATCTGAATTTAACCCATCAATACTTGTGAGAAGGCAGATATTAAAGAAAACCTGAAATGCAGCCATGGAAAACAGAAACATGAGAAAAGTTTAAAGAAAGCAAAATGGTGTACAGATAGGGATTTCAGGAAGCTGGAGAAAACCTGAGAAGAATGTGGAAAGTGTTGTTCAGAAAGCAACTCGGACTTGCAAATTTGCAGAGAAACAACTTCTAGTAGGAGAAAGTAAAGACAATCTCATTGCCACATTACTTTGTATAAAGCATATTTTTTCCTGCTTACAGTTTGTTTGCTTTTTAGATAGGCCAGTCTGAATCCAACACTTAGTTACTTGTGCCGTCAGTTTTAACTTTGTCGGATGTCATTTAATCACTCAAATGAGGCTTTGGTTTGCTTGTCCAGTTGTTCCTCTTAGTAGAAACAAGGGTGGAAATTTGAGTTCTCAACAGTAGGGCAGGTGGCATCTGCTTCTCTGCCTCCTTTCTTCCCAGCCTCTTTTCATACTCTAAAATCAGCTTTAAGTCTGTGTAACCTAGAGAGAGTGTTCAGCTATCTAGCATATCCCAAAAGCCACTGGAGAAATAATTAGCATGTTGGATTTAGATACCTGTGAAATTGTTGTACCTGCGCAGGATTCAGGAAAGTGTGTGTATTCACTGGTATATTTCAGACGTAGAAACACTTTGGGTTATAGAATAACCAAACTCTGTTTAAAGTTAGAAAGATACCTTGTTTTGTGTTTTCAAAAGCTGTGCAAACCTCATAAAAATATAAGTTCTGTAGGTTTGAAGAATTGAATGATTTTAATTAGTATCCATATTAAAATAAGGAAGTTTCCTGTGTTGTATACATCTGTTGTCTTTTTCAAGAATTGGAATTGAAAAGTGGAAATGAAAGAAAAAAGAATCTCTGCATTTGAAAGGGGACAGATCTGTAGCGTCCTAATTTCAGTGTTATTTCATTAGACCTTCTTAGCAGTTTCTTACGAAACTGTAGAATAACGCAGCTTTCATAGAATGCTTCACTAAATGATATATTTTGGTGGTTTCCCTTGAATAGTAGTGCTTTAAGTGGGAATTTTGTTCCCACAGCCCTTTCAAAATTCAGAATTGCACTATTGTTGGTATGCCCCGAGTCAGTGTATTAAAATATATCTGATATCAAATGTTCTTTACCATGAACTCTTGAAAGACAATCCTCTGGACATGTTTTGATTACCTAAGTGTCAGAGGTTTTAAAATCTTTAAAACGTATGAATGCTCTTGTTTGAATAACACTGTAATCACTTGATAAAATTGAAAGGGTAATGAATTGTATTTCATGACCCTTACTCGGTTTTCTATGGCCTTTTTCACTTTGTCTCTGCCAGTTGTGTATATTTAGTAAAAATTTATATAGCTTTTTAGGTGTATATGCAGTGATGAAGAAGGTGAAGGTTTGTTGTTAAAGTAGGTTTGCTTTCCTTTTTCATGTAGTAGCTGAAGAGCGGGGGGGAGGGGGGGGCTGTATCTTGATACCATTTCTCCTAAGCACCACTTTAATCCAAGGGGAGTGATGGTGTCAGTGGTAGGTTATCTGAGTGAGGAGAGACTAGTTTTGACAGTTCCTTAAACCTGAATCTCATAAGCGGCGTATCCTTTTCTTTAATTAGAAGTAAAATAGAAATACATGAGTTATGTGTATTAATTTCCTTTGCCAATCCCATGGCAAATCAATTAATCATGTTTTAATAGTGTAAGCCTTGGGGCTAACAGAGCTGTTCTTCCTGAATGGCGGCATTACCAGAGCAGTACAGATACAGAGGAAATGCTGTGCCATTCTCTCTCTTGGATAAAAAAAAAAATTAATTAACCAACCAATTCCCTGCTTTCGCTGCAAAACCCCATATATCTATGTCCAAAGCATTTTAGGGTAAAGTCTGAATGATGTGATGGTAGCATATGAACACGAACAGCTTACGCATCCGTGGTGCTTTCTGAGTGCTATATTAAAACTATAAAAGCTGTGCAAAATACTTTGTTTCTCAACTAAAGAAAGATTAAGATGGATACACATTAGTCTGTTTCTGAACTGTTAGACATTCAGTACTTGCAGTTTTCTGAATAGAGACCAGAATTCTCTCCATTAGTAATGCATGGCTGAGGCATAGTGTTTTGTTTTGTAGGAAAAGGTGTATCCCACACTTAAGTCATCTGCCATTAGTCATAAGTATGGTGCCAGTAGCTTAAAAGGATTATAGGACTCAGTGTTTAAATCATTGTATTATGCTTGGAAAATCTGGGGGAGCTGTCTGCATTATTTCATATATGAGCAAAGGGAGCATTTCTTAATTTTCATGAACATAATTAGCAGCCGATACTCTTTTTTTCTTGAGTTATATTCCTTCCTTGTTCTCTGGATAAAACCTTTTCCCGCAAGAATTATTTAAGTTATTATAAAAAGAGGTTTCATTTGAAACCCCAAACTGTAAACATCGTCAGCAGAACATCCTTATGCTACTTTATGACACTGAGGTGTTTGCTTTTCAAAGTATGACAGAACATGTTCTGAAAGAATTGAATAAAAAGTAATTCTATGGCAAAGCTTGTAATAGTGCTTGTGATATTTTCTCAATCTACTATTATAAGAGGACTGCTATATAATCAGATTTCCATCACCAACATCTTTCTTTTGAGAAAATAACTCAATCAGTATGTAGAGTAAGCATTGGTAAGAGGCAGAAAAGATGATTTGCATTCTTAGAGAACAGAAGAAAATATCAAAGTATACATTTGTATATGTATAAATGCAAAGTTTTTATGCACATGCTTGTGAAAAGGCTGTGCATTCTTTTCTAAAGTTCATAAGTATAACAATATTTCCCCTCTGTTGTGTGTAGCTGCTAGCTTGAACTCAACATTAGAATTGTGTCAGACTGTTGTTGCTACAGATATGTTGTTCTGCCTGACACACTGCTAAGGGAAAAAAAAACCCACAGTTACCCACATAGAGTGAGTTAAGTGCATATTTACTCTTGAACACTAGATTTTTCACTTCTGAAGAGCTTTCCCTTTTAGAAAAGTAATTGGCAATTTCCTTACTGTATGGACCTAGCAGACTGTTTTCTGATGAAAAATCGTAAGTGATAATTTGCCAGTTATTCTGTATAGTGGATAAATTATCCCCATTTATATCAACAGTTGTAGGGCTGTGATTTTAGAACAAAGGTTCATTTGTGCTCTGAACCTGCTTCTGTACTGAGATCAGGATGTTCGTTTTGTGCAATATCACAAACACTGCATGACATACTTTAACAAAGAGAAGATGACATAAGGTGGAATCCATCCCCTAGTAGATACAGGATTGAGCCCTCCAGTGCATTTAGTAATACTTTATTCTGGTTTTAAAACTTCTGAGCAATGATGCTTTTCACACTTCTGGAGTATTTTCCTTTACACTCCTATGCAGAGCACCTTAGAGAGTATTTATTGCATCCCTTCACTTTGTTTACTTTGAGTAGCGATACAAAGTTGTAACAGATCACAAGTCTGGAATTGCTATGCATTTAGAATATTTCTTTGACCTCTGATCTGAAGTCAGGTTCATTGGAGAGAGGGCTGAAATTTGGTTACTTGGCTGAAATGTGGCAATTTAGCCCATGGTCCACCTGCTCATGTCAGAGTATGGGTTCCACACATTTATTGAAACAGTGGAGTTGAGTCACCTATTCAGATCGTTTGGCACTTGGGGAGCTGTTTTGTTTTACTTTTTATGCTTCTAGAAGTAATTATTATGATTACTGTAGTTCCCATTAATATTTCATAGCAAAAGTGCTAAGCCACATGCCTAAAAAGCCTTAGAGTCTGTGTTAAAAGTGAATTAATAATAGGCACAGAAGAGAGCATAATACCTTTGACTACTGAAGTGATTCCTCTGTAAAATAAACTGGGAAATAGAGCACATATGGAAATGCTCTGGAGTTAGGAATTCATATTTTCCGTCTAATCTCTTCACATGACTGTTTTATGTAATCTTCTTAATAACAAAACATAAAGGTCACAAAATGGCTTGAAAATGCTGTCACGCAGTTCTGCTTTTGAAGTAAAAATTTATTTATGTGTATTTAAAATTAAATGGCCTTATGGAATGAGGGCTCTTCTCGGAAGAACATTATTAATTAAAGAAATTAATTAGGTCTGTTCAGAATTTCCACAAATCTAAGACATTTTTCTTTATTTAACCTTTTCACAGTCTCTGCCCTTCTTTAAAGTACATTCAGTCCTGTATCATCTGTTACTCAGGAAGGTATTTAATACATGACTTGGCGTCATTTGCATTATGCAAGAAGATTAACTTCACAAGCTCTGCTATTAATCTGAGTAGCTCTACATATTGACCTACGAAAGAACATAATTAAGTTAGCTTAATTAAGTTAATTAATTGTTACACTCTGATGAACTTACCATTGAGAGGAAATTAAAGGCAAATAGAAAATGGCATTCATTGGTTTGAAATTATATTTTAAAGGATTTTACAAAGATACATTATATCTAGGTGATGAAAATATCTATTGTGTAGTAACCAAAGCAGAGGCAATTAAAAATGTCAAAAGCTGAGAATCCTTCCAGTATTCTGTCTAATACTGCCATATTTCTAAAGGCAATAAAAAAAGCATGCTAGAAACTGAGAAAATTATTGTTGAGGGTTTTTTTTTTTCCCCAATACCCAAATAATTGAATTCAGAACTTGACACTATTGTCTACACATGGACTATGGAGAAAAGCGCACTAAACAAGTCAGATAAGTGTTATCATCTGATATCACACTCTCCTTTGGGGGAGAGAAAAGGCAGAATGATTGAAAGCTAGCACAGGGCAGCAAGGCGTACCTCATCGAAAGTACATACACCTAATCCTCAGTAAGAATGTCTTTCTCGTGAAGTGATGGAGGGGAAACGAGAGGCATTCCTGGAATTTCTTCTGTCAGCTGCATTTCTGTTGTCAAAAGTGCCTGCAAGCTCACTACAGGAAGATGCTGAGGGTTGCAGCACAAATTCTGTGTATGGACAGACCCTCCACATGGCTCCAACATCTGGAGCGCATTCATCAATCTGGATATGCACTGGTGTGTAAGCTGGACATCATCAATTCCAAGTAGCTATAATTAATAAAAAGTAAGAGAAAAATGTCCAAACATGCAAGCAGTGTGCTACAATAAATGCTGCCAAATGAGCAGTTTATTAACCTCTGATATTCATTAATTTTACCATGGCTTTAATTTGGAATTAGCTTGTGTGAACAATTGCCTGCTACTTTTTCTTTTTTCTTTGTTTTTCCTTTACTATGTATATAGATTTTCTGCATGGCATCCCTTGAGATTTTAGGATTTCATATTTTCTTTCTGTTGTATTTTAGCTCAAGTGAAAACAGTATTTTCTCTGCAGTATTATTGTTTGGCATTTCCAGATTACATGAAGGGGTCATTGTTTTGTGTGTACATTCTCTGAAAAAATAGCACCATTGAAATTGGGAAGCTAATGTCGTTTAGAATCAGTTGTGTGCAGAATTTTGTTCGTATCCTGAAGAAAGTTGTGTTGGAATTTCATTCCTTTCAGGAGAAAAAAAAACTCTTTCCTTGAATTGTACTAGGTTCTTTTGTATTTGACAAAAACATAATCAGAAACATCCTCTAAAATTACTAGGATCAGAAAAAAAACAATTAAATTGTAGCTAATGTTTATTTAATAAGATTTTTTTTTCTGTAACACCTTGCCCACAAAGAAAAATAGTTTTAATTTTGTAAATTCAATTTGAAATTCACGTTTTATTTGGTCACTTTAAAGTGTTATGGAGGCTAAACAACTTGTTATATTTTAAGAAGAAAGAATAGCTTTGATTTCAGCTTAAATGTCATGCTTTAAATCATGAAATTTTTTTTTGGCCAGAGGAGGAGAATGAGAAATGGAGTGAAAAGTTAGAATTATGCAAGCTTTAGGTGGGAAAATAGCAGCAAGTTGTACAAGTTGAAGTCTATGTCCTGCCTGCTGTATATTTTGATAGCTGTACTGATGTCAGCAGACTTCAGTATACCTGTGTGCACTGTCAGGTCAACGGTGGCTGGATTGTTTTGATTTTGGAGTATTGTGTGCAGTTCTGGTGTCCTCAACATAAAAAGGACATGGAACTGTTGGAACAAGTCCAGAGGAGGGCCACGAGGATGATCAGGGGACTGGAGCACCTCCCTTATGAAGATAGGCTGAGAAAGTTGGGGCTGTTCAGCATGGAGACCTCATAGCAGCCTTCCAGTATCTGAAGGGGGCCTACAGGGATGCTGGGGAGGGACTCTTCATGAGGGACTGTAGTGATAAAACAAGGGGTAACGGGTTCAAACTTAAACGGGGGAAGTTTGGGTTGGATATGAAGAAGAAATTCTTTCCTGTGAGGGTGGTGAGGCACTGGAATGGGTTGCCCAGGGAAGCTGTGAAAGCTCCATCGCTGGCAGTGCTCAAGGCTGGGTTGGACATAGCCTTGGGTGGCATGGTTTAGTGTGAGGTGTCCCTGCCCATGGCAGGGGTGTTGGAACTTGATGATCTTAAGGTCCTTTCCAACCCTAACTATTCTATGATTCTATGATTCTGTATCCATGTTGTGGTATGGTACGATGTCATATAAGCTACTGATGTCATTTGCTGTGTGGCATGTGTGATACACAATGTAAATTCTTTCCTGGAGGAAAGTAAATGTAACTCCTTTCTTCCAGTATGTCATGTACACAATCTTAAAGTTCTTTTTTCTACCTTTCCTGTGGGATTTTTATCTTTAATCTTTAATATTTGAATGAAAAATTAAGCAAATACATTCTCTGGTCATTGTATGCAGTGTAAATATTCGGCTTCACATTGCACTATGTGAACAAAGCAATGATTCTTATTCTAGGCAATATATAATGTCAGAAGTTTTCTGGTTTATTTTAATATGACGGGCTGAAAATATCATCAGAACCCTTTTAAGTTATTACAGTCTAGATTTCAGGTAACAAAGCTTGAGCAGAGTAAAAAATTTCAATGTCATCTTTAAGGTAGTGAAGATAAGCAAGAGGTCAGTCAGTAGTCATTAATAACATAGGTTATATAGATTTTTCCCTACCCAGTTGGTTCAGGGTTATCTCCGAACTGCAGCACAATCCCAATAGTGTCCCAATGCTGTTCCATCAAAGTATTGTTTCTGTAAATTTCTCTCATTGTTAAGCATTATATCTAGATGTCAAAGAGTTCAAGTTTCCTAAATATTTTAGCACATTAGGATTAGTAGTTTGTTATTTACTAGAATAGCTCATTTTGCTAATTATGTGTATTTTTGTGTTAGTGATATATGCATTAATCTACCATAATTAGCAGTAATTTAAAACTAAATTTATGTTAACACCAAGTATGTGTTTTTTGAAGACTGTGCTGTAGACTAACACGCATCATAATCTTTCATTGTCCTCCTTACTGAACTGCTTAGTCCTTCTTAAGTGAAGTTTTCTTACTATTAATTCTTATTTTGGCAGTGGCTACGAGCTGTCTTAGGCTCCCAGAACCTCTAGATTACCTTGAATACCCAGAATTACATATTCTAAGCTGTTGTTTTGGCCTTTGTTTTATTTAGAAACTGTGAAAATATTACTGAAAATAGAGTTCAATTCAGAGAGACTTAAACAGTGAGGAGGAGTGGTGTCTTTGGGTAGTCAGTTCTCCACTATCCAGTCCTCATGTGTTTGATAAGATTTTTCTGCATTTATCCATTCGGAAGGAGCACTTTTTCCTCATTTTACAGCTCTCCTCATGGTTTACCCCACAAGAGTAAGCTTGTCGGTTTCGGATTGTTCAGGAGGCTGACTAAAATTAATAGCTACTGATTAATGTTGTAACTAATGAAAATTCTGCCCTTTCTTCTGCAAATTAGGATCAATTGCTCCTTGTCAGATTTTCAGACAGGTGATTAGTTACACAAAACTTAGACTGTGATTTGCTATCAAGTACCACAGGTGTTGGAATGCACAGAAATTGGTACATGTGTGCTTGCATCCTTGTGAAATTTTATTGTGATGTTTACCAGAACAGATCTTCTCAGACTATTCATGCACAGAGGTGTATCCACATGTTTCTTGTTGGAAAACTATCACTGTTGGTTTGGATTCAACAAGGTATAGGGAACTGTGTTCAAATCTAGGAGTCTAACGTGAGCATCCTCTCTCAAAAACAGAATTAATTTAAGTAATAGGTTCTAGTTTGGGGGAGATTTCTAATCGAAATTCCAAAATGTAGTAAGTTGCCTTAAATGTGTACAATGGAATGACAATCGCGATGTTCCCTGTATGATTTCCAAACCTTCAACTGTACTTGACTCCACTTTTCTTCCAATATTCACTATACTTTTTGTGCATAGGCACTTACTGTAAGTAAACTCAGTTAATCCAATATTGGTCGTACAAGGTGGATATTGTGAAGGTAAATATCCATACTTTAGGAGGATAGAGACAGGCCTTAAGAAAATACTTTCTTAGAAAAATGTAAAAAATTAAATACAAAGTCAGAACAAGGGCATATTTGTTCTAATGTAGCTCTGAATCTCAGAGGTATAATACTCAAAGTGGCAGACAAGATATGAAAAAGTAGGCAGCATGAAGAAAGAGAACATAAAGAAAGGAGCAGAGATTTTTTTCTGCATTTAAAATGCTTATTTTTATTCTCATTTTCTAACAGTTCTTATTTATATAGTTAGCACTGGGAAAAAGATCTCAGTAAGTCAGCATTTAAAAATTGAGTCACCCATAGAATATAATTTGTGTGTGTGCATGCTGTGCAAAATTTTAGATGTTTGTTTCTGCAAAATGTTGCTTCTTTTAACAGCCTCTTTGTAGTTTCAAGGGTGGTATTTGAAATGGGGATAGAAGCAAAAATGATGCAGTGTCATTCAGAGCCTGTAGATAATCCAAAAGTCACCATTCATATTTTAGCCTGATAAGCAGCAGAGTAAAAATAACACAATTTTGAAGTCATGTTGTAACTTGAGAAAGCTTTCAGTGTCTGCAGAGACACCAAGTTATTCAAAAAGGGGAAGCACATGAAAAACTTACAAGAAACCAAACCCAACCCCTGTTCCTGTAAGAAGGTTTGAGTAAACTTCCTTCTTCACTACAAGCATGATACCCTGCAAGATCTCTCTTTATGCCATTTCATCTGTTCATCCCTGTCTCAAGATCTCATGTAGAAACACTGAATGTTTAGAGAAAATTCAAAAAATAAACTTTTATTCTAATTATTTTATCTGAGGTGGAAGAAATTGAAGGGTACTTTAAAATAATATCACTATTCCTGAAGTCTACATTTCCCCCTATGCTAAGTACTTCAGGTGAAATCTTTTTATCTCAAAGTTATTGTATTTGGTAATAACATTTAATTTGGGAAGCTAATAGGGATAAATTGGTTTGTTGTTGCCTTCTTGTTGCAGCCTTCATGGGCATCTGCCTGTGGCCGTTGAAGGCAACCAGATGCTGGGCTAGATGAATATTTGTTGCTACCCAGTGTAGCTCCTTACTTCTCTATGCCAAAAGTTAACCTGCTAGTGTCTGGGTGGAGTGATGAAGACAAGAAATAGTGTCAAATATTAAAACATTTCAGATGCAACATTGCATATGTGGTGTGGTTTCAGGTTGGTTTTTTTCTGCTAAGTTAACATCTGTGAATTGTGTTTTATAGTTCACTGTTTAATACAAATGTGGCACATTGAACAGATAGCTTAGCCAATTTTTCCAGAGTATTATAGCTTTAGAACTTCTTGATTTTTATATCCCAAATTAATGCTAGTTTGTTTTCGTTAAAATTAATATGCTTTTTTGAGTTTAATAAGTAAGGGGTCTTTAAGTTACAGTCTGTGAAGCTCCCATAAGACAATTTAACAAACAATTCAGCAAACAATTCTGTGCAATTATAGATTATACTTTTCTCATGGCAAACTTACTATGCTTGTCATTTTGAGTATATATTTTTAGTTCCATAATTTGTATTGTGAGTACAGTTTTGCAGTCAGGGCTATATGGTTAAAAGCACTGAATAAAAAAAAATGGTCATTACCTCAACAACTTCCTTTTCCAGTATAAAACCAGACATTGTGGCTAAAAATAATATTAAAAAATCAAGTTGTATCATTTCTGTTTACTACATTTTTTCTATGGTTTGCACTTAATAGGAGAGGTTTTCTCCTTTTAAAAAGAAAGGATGATAAGAAAACTGATAACATTGTGTCAAATATTCAGAAATGTCACTGGTTTTTTCCTATAGTTCTTATTTTTCAGCAAATTATAATAGCCTCTACTTCTCTGCATCACATAATGGAACAAAGGAATTCCTCATATTATTAACTGGAAAGCTTAAGCAGCGAAGTATTTCACAAACAAACTGAGATAATGGAAGGCTGTTTGCATAAATATTTTTCCAGAGTTAAAGCACATCATTAATGGACTTTATCAGATCAGACCAAGGATCTGTATCAAGCAGCTACATCATCCGTGTAGTCATGAAGTGAATGTCATCAGAAATCACTAGGCTTAAACACCAGCTCAATATGATAAAATAACTGCATTTTTACTTACACAATAAACTTAAATCCTGATATTAAAAAGTGGCAAATTTTTTTGCCCTTTGCTGTTCTAAGTGTGACACATGTAACAGTTATTCATCATTCCATAATGGATCATTTTTATCAGAGCCTTGTGTCTCTTCTGTATACATAGAATAAATATTTATGTTTTCTCATTTTTCTGAACTAGAAGATACTGATAGAATAGGTTTGAAGTGTCAACTATAATTCATTGCCTGCAAAGAAAAGCTTTATACTGATACTGTGTGAAAGGAAAAGAATATCTAAATCATTTCAGCAGCAAGCTTATAACCAAGATAATATCAGCATTTTCCTTCTTGAAAATATATCTGCCATAAATTAAGGGAGGTCTTCAGTATTTTATTAAAATGCTTCTGACAAGTTTAACCCCATCTTCCACAGGAATGTATCTATGAATACGAAAACCTTCTTTTAAAGAAGTGAAGGTCATGTGAAAGTTAAGCTTCTGGTAAACTTCAGACTAATTCAAATAATTTCTGTGGAACACAATAACACATTAAGACAATTATTTAGTATCAATCTAAAGCTACATATTTTATGGTTATGGAAAACTTAATATATATTTAGCACTTGCTGGTTTGTACAATAATGATATAGTTTGCAAAAACCCCATAAAATATGTGTATACAGGGTATATGTGAATGAACTCTTAATTTAGTTAAAATTAGCCTTAGCAGTAAATGCAGTAGAGGAGGTGCATATCACAGTATATAATTATGTTTAAATATACACATAGCAAAGTAATTGGGTTAATAAGAAAATAATTAGAATTCAAAATATGTTTGTAATGAAGCATTTTATACACAATTTTATATAGTTCAGTGTCTTAACAGATTTTCAGTTATGCATCCAGTTTCTTTAACAAGAAAGTGCAGGGAAGTGTTGGTACTATTTGTAATGAAGTAATGGTACAAGACAAAACCCCATGACAAAACCCTGCACCTGTTTTGCAGAATAAATAGCTGTCCCTTTATTATAAGACCATTTGATTTGAAGTACTTTACAGGATCATATGCTGCCTTTCTCTAACAAGGGGAGAAATGTATCTGCTTCCTATTCAAGGGCAAGTGGAAAGGTTACATGCTTTAATCGTGAGTCCTCCTTCCCCAGCCCCCAGCAGCAGCACCTCCTGCATTTACAGCCTCTTGCTCTCTGACTTCAGTGGCAGCTGGAGAGTGTGCATCTTCTGAGGGAGGTGCTCTCCAAGGCACTTGGCCAGAAAAGACATTTCTGTTCTGGAGCCAGTCCCATACACAAAAGACCCAAAGCAGCTTTGGGACAGCTTTTTGCAAATAAGTAGAAAGCTGAAATGAAGTCTCAGTGTTTCTAACGTGTATGGGAAACTTGATAGTTGTTCTCTGTAAGAAAACAGATATGAAAAGACAATGTGAGAATGACAAAAAAACACTGAAGCAGTCCTTCATTTTGGAAGCCATTAGTATGTTAGAAAGGTCATTAATGTAAAGCTATGCATTTGTCCCTGCTAGTGACATGAATAAGCTATGTGATCTTATGGTATTTGCTGTTGTCAAATTGCATTAGCATCTTAGGCATGATAAGAATGTCATTAATGTGAACCAAAAATTAATTACTATGATAAGGCAATAAAGCTTGTTTAATACTGCATGATCAGTAGCTTGAAAGAAACTTGCAATTTCAATTTTAATTCTTTCTTCGAGTATTTCCAGTTCCTACAGACTCTGAATCTTTTCCTTTAGTGATAATTTACTGTGTGGAATTTGCAACTGAATGGGTACTCTGTAGAAAGCAAGTGTTAAGGCTGGCTCCATTTACTTGCCACCTGTACTTGCCATAATGTTCTTAGCATACGTATTAAGGAATTGCTGCACTACCCTGTCCTAAAATCAGTGTGGAAGATAAGGGTGATGAGTTATGTTCTGGGCATTTCTTCTGTCCACCAAGTGCATCTTTGGTAAGCAAATTGTCTAACTCAGAACTCAAATGCAGAAAAGATTCATCTGAGTCACGTTTGTTGAAATTAGCAGCAGTTGGGTATCAAACTGCATAGAAATGAATGGATAAGCTTTGGTCATACTTCTTTCAATCTTAGCTATCTTTTTTAAGCTTATGCTGTGTAGGTACACTGAATGTTAGTCACCCACCTCAAGAGTCCTCAAAATAACACAGGACTTAAACCCAAACAGCTGCCTACATGGTGGATGAAAACCTTCTTTAACTGATAGGTTCCACTGCTTATTAGAGAGAAGTAATGCAATTGATCACATTTATGTCGATAAATTCTACACACTCAATTTATAAGCAGCATCAGAGGGGAAAGATTATTATTTTCCGGACAGCACACAACCATTTATATTTGGTTTTGTTCTACAGATTCACTGGATCCTTTTACCTTATGACGAATCTGAGTTAATTAATAGTCACACAGGCAGGAAGTCAATTGAACCATTCCATTTTCCACCACCTTCCCTATGTAAGCTTGAAAACTGTTGTTTTAGGGTAGAAGCTTTTCTCTCAGTGTTGTTTTACTCAAAATTAAGACATTTGGTATTGAAAATAGACCTTAACTTGGTGGACAACGCAATTCACAATTGATGAAACTCAGCCTTTTGTTCAAAGTTAAAAAAAAAGATCTGTCTGCATCGGTATGAGTGTGTTTCTGGAAAACTATCTAGAGATTGCACTTGCATGCAATCAAATGCATGCTGAGAACTTAGAGTTGGCAACAGCCCATCGTTCTTTCATTTGAAGTATCTATTTCTGTTTCAGTGTAAGAGAGATACTATGTGGGGATATGTCTATGTTGAAGTATGAGGTCATACCTGTTGGAAATCAGGTTGCTTACATTTGGCTGGCAGATGTGTTTGGCTATGAAGAGGCATGCTAAGAACTTTGCATTCACAGCGCATCTTTCGAAGAATTGGCTTCTGATATACTGTGGAAGAAGTTCATCAGACAAAAACTGTATTAGGCTACCAACACATATAGTTGCATATGGCAGAGGCTTTTCTGGCTCTGGAAAAGCCTCAGTATCTTCTGTTCCAAGGAAGTGGATACATTAGATTAACAAATTTAATTAGAAGGCAGCTTTTCATGCTTTGATAGGGAAGTACTGAGAAATACTTGGTTGTCTCTATTCCTTCCTGAACCACGGGAGCTTGCCTGTGCTGCAGAACAAATATGATGCCTTCATGGCTGATTGAAAAGGCACACTGGCTGCTGTTTCTTTCATATTTTCCAAACATACAGCAATACTTCTGAGGCAAGCAAACTCCAGGTTCATATAATATGGTAGACTTTGATTGACTAGCGGTGACTTCTGAATTTCAACATAAGAAGTCACATCTTCTCAGTGCTCCATGAGGATCTTGCTTCCCATCTTCCAGCACCAAAAAAACCCTTCATTAAAGAAGCCTACTGTTGGTCAGAAGTAAAGCAGTAGTGCTCCTTTCATAATAGTGTTCCATCTAGCTGTAAGTATATGGCTTAGAAATTCCATCAAGTCAGCCAGTCTTGCATTTGAAAGTTGTGTTTCAGTGGATATAGTCAGGAGAAATATACCTAGGGCTTTCTGAAGTGCTAATTTCTTAGAGCACATATGCTTGAGTGGGCTTCTCAGAGAGTGGCACATGAGAAAAAATGTTAGCTGCAGAGTATCAACTGCTCAATTTTGCAGGGCTTCATACATCACTGGGTCGTAAACATTAATGTAGAAAGTGAGAGAGTGATGCAGTAGTCAAGCTGTTGAGGAGATACAGCCTTTCGTTTGGACAGGCATGACATTTTGTTGTCAATTGACTCTTCTTGCTCTTTGCTGCCTTAGGTTATGAAATCATATGCTCTGAGGAAACAAAATTCAATTATGCATTTAATATTTTTGGATTAGTAGAGAATATGCACCTGGCTTGATGAAAGCAGGATAGTTTAATTTCTAAAAGTTAGTTAGAAAAATAATCTCAGTTGATGTAAGTATGGTCACAACCTTCTGTATTCCTCAGAAAATCTGTAACACTTGAGACGAAAGCTATTATCACTGTTAAGATCTAAATCTTTTTTCAAAGTGATAAAACATTAATGTAACTTAGAATCATAGAAACATAGAATGGTTTGGGTTGGAAAGGACGTTAAGTTTGTCTGGCTCCAACCCCCCTGCCATGGGCAGGGACTCGTCACTCTAGACCATGTCACCCAAGGCTCCATCCAGCCTGGTCTTGAACACTGCCATGGATGGAGGAGCATTTACCAGTTCTCTGGGCAACCCATTCAAGCTCCTCACCACCCTCACAGTAAAGAACTTCTTCCTTATATCCAACCTGAACTTCCCCTGTTTAAGTTTAAATGCATTAACCTTCATCTTATTGCTACAGTCCCTGATGAGGAGTCTCTCTCCAGCATCCTTATAAGCCCCCTTCAGTTATTGCAACGTCTGCTAAGTTCTAAAATGTTAAAAAATTTGGCTTATGAAGGTGATGATAGAAATCTGTCACTGTGTCCAAAAAGGATTTAGGGGCAAAAGCTGACATAGCAGTTTATTAGCAAATAGATTAGTACAATGCAAGTGGAGTTCTCCCAATCCACTAAATTTTTTCAGATATTGACAATTTCTGTTGCATGAAAAGACTGGAAGCTTAACTTACTAGGTATGGAAGAAAAATGGAATACTGGAATCAATACTGACTGGTTGCTGCAAAATGAGGACTAGTGGTTAGTGTGGATGCTCCATCCCTGGAAATGTTCAAGGCCAGATTGGACGGGCTTTGAGCAACGTGATCTAGTGCAGGGTGTCCCAGCGCATGGCAGGGGGGTTGGAGCTAGATGATCTTTAAGGTCCCTTCCAAAACAACCTATTCTATGATTCAGACATGAACTTATACTCTTCTTAAAGGAGAGAATAAGGACTGAAGTTGGGCAACTGCTGTTACTGGCTATGGAATAGATAGCTGGACTGTCCTTTAAAAACGAACAAACAAAAAAGCTGAACATGTAGAGTCAGTTTGAAAATTCATTTCTGTGTTGTATCCTTTCATCTGAAATATTTAATCTTTAGACTTCCAGTCATTCCTGGTGAGGTGGATAAAGTATGTTGCTCAACAGAAAAAAACTGCAGTTAAATATTGCTTCATATATTCCCCATCAAAAAACATGACTTCTGGCTTTAAAAGTCCTTATGACAGATGAATGAGTTGAAAATTATATTTGTCAGTGAAATACTCCATGCCGATGTCAATTATTACGAAATGGACACCATAGGTAGTGGTTTTCTTCTTGGAACACGTTGCTGTAGTCCCCAAAGTGTTTCTAATTTATTTTTTTTTAGGGAGAAAGCCTGGCATCTGTTTCAGTTTTTCCTCTTGGATGTCCTTAAATATCAGATACAGGAAAAACCTATGATTCAGAGTTAAAAAAAAAAACCAAAAAAAAAAAACCAGCAAAAAACAACAGAACAGCTGCCAGATATCTCTTTTCTAGGAAAATCTCGGTCCCCACACCTGGGACGTATTTACAAGTGGTAAGCCGTTATTTCTACTTTATCCTTGTTCCAAGAGAAGATGTTCTTTTAAGGGAGTAGACAGAGAACAGCAACAGAGCTTGTGTCTAAAGGAATGGATACCAAGAAAATTTTAAGCGTTATCCTAAGGATCTTCAGAAACTTTCCTGGTTAAAAAAATGAGAATTTTGTGAAGTAAAGGGTGAAAGCTGGAAGGAAGCAAGCCTGAAGATGGTGAAACATCTACCAAAGGGTAAAGTTCTGCAGATGTTGAGAAGGCAGCAAAAGGAAATGGTTTCTGGAAGGAAGGTGTCATGGTCTTAAGACATTTAATTTTCACCTGCTTTTGTCTAAAGCTATTAACTCAAAACAAGCAAATGGGCATGGAAAAAAAAAATCCTTTTATTCTTTTATATAATGGAAAAGACCTTGAAATAATTTATTTGGGACTTCACCCAAGGAACAGAGGAGGACTGTGTTGCATTTAATGAAACTGTTCAGACAAAATAAAAATATTAGGTCTCACCTCAGTCATTCAGGAAAAAAAGAATCACAAATGCAGCCTGTATTTTTACATAGGCCAGGAGTGCAAATCCTTTCATTAAGCAGGAATACTAGCTTATTGGTGAGAGCCGGGGCAGCCAAAGTACAGGTCAAATCGCCTTGGAAAGAATAGGAAATGTGTTTTCAGTTTTCTTGAGTCTCCTTACTTCTTCCTGCACACTTTTGTCCTTAATTTTGAAATATCCTATATAAACAAAACCCTTGTGGGATATTTTTGAAATTACTAAGGAGCGAGTTACCTTTGTGTGCACAAGTGTGTAAAACTGACAAGTTTGGATGTGCAGAAGAAACTAAGTGAGGAAAATGTTTGCTTCATAAATGGTAGAAAATACCTTTTCTTTTTTGCCAGTGGTAGCATGCATCCCCAGACTACAGAATTAACTTGAGTTACATACCCTTGCTTATGTTTGTTGTTTTTTCCCACTGTGAAGGTGTGTAAGAGAGCTCCAGCAGGTGCTGAAGGTTGTTAGAGTGAGCTGCCACTGAGCTCTGGCACTTGATTCACTTGTTTTGTGCTTTCTGCATATTTTAAGATGTAGGACTGTAATCCATTAGTTTATTGAATTCTGCTTTTAATTTGGGTAGGTACTGTTATATTTCTCCTACTTCTGCTCAAGGCAGAAGTTAAAGACAGGTACCTCTATGAATAGATACTGGTTTGGCTAGGATGAAAATGTACATGGCACTGAATACCGTGATGAGAATACCTTAATGGTATGCTTTCATTTTGTTTCGCTTAAAGAATGTTGGGGTTTTATTTTTTATTTAAGTAACTGGTGAATCTCACTGTGCTGACAGAAAATCTTACATCATCCACAAGCAGCCTGTGCAGCAACCTTGGGTTGCCTTTGTGTAATCAGTGGACCCAGAGTTTCTGCAAGGAAGACACAGTAATGTGTTCTGGCCCTTCTCTGCCAAGATGCATGGATGGCAAACCACTGACATCCTCAGGTCTGCCTTTTCAGGACATTGGCCAAGTCGCAACCTGTGGTTAATCAGTCTAAGAAAGACCAAAAAAAAAAGTAGCAATGTTCATTAGGTAGGAAAGTATTGTTTTCTGTGGTAGGAAAATATGAATGAGGGTTTTCCGAATAGGCTGTTGGGTGGCTGCTTGAGTTATGCATGGGTGCTTTGGCCTTTAGAAAAGAGGAGCTAATACCTGCTAATGAGGAAGCTCTTGCTGAATAGGGTGACTCATACACTTAAGGGGTACACCAGCAAAGTATCTAATGATGTAATAACATAGAAATCCAAGCTATTCAAGTTGGGATAAGTGTTAGAATCAATTATTGTGGCTCTCAATAGAGTGCCTGTTCCTCTTCTTTTTCTCAGACTTAGCGTCTTACCTGCCTTGTTGAGTCATGCCTTGATGTGTGATAATTATATCCGGTCATAACTAGTGCTGAACACTGCTTCCTATGAAGCTCTCTGTGAGTTAAACTTCTCAGTTAATGAGGAGCTGACTGTGTGGGATTGGATTACTGCCTGGATTAGCTTTCTAACACAATTCGTTTCCAGGCATCCTCTTTCAATATTTTCACTACACTTCAGTCTATATTAAGGTGGAAATTGGATTAAAAAGGACAAAGCATGAAGTCATTTGCTGAAGCAAACAGTGTCAGTGCCAAATTTTGTATAAAAGGATGCTGCTGAAAGGGCTGTGGGTCTCTTCTAATCCACAGAGAATCCCTCTGCCTCTGGACTTCCTTTCCAAATACGATGCACAGGGGGTACCTAAACCCCTGTTAAACAGTTCATTTTGTGCATTCATTTGTTGTTTGTTTGCAGTATTAAAAATGTTGTTTTCAGACTGGAATAATCCCATTCATACAGAAATCACTTTGTAAATTTAAATACTGTATCAGTGACAGCTCTGTTTAGGGCAACTATTTTAGCCTGTTGGGCAGTATCAGTAGCTGTCTTCCTGTAGTTAAAGTTTTAAATATACGAGAGTAAATTCTGCCTTTTATTTTTCTTAGTGCAATAAAGATTTTCAAGAGGAAGAATTGGTTATATGTAGAGGCAATGCTCATGACATCTGAAAATGTTGTGTTCCTAGGGCAAATCATTGCTGGTTTTGGATGAAGAAATGGAAACGTAAAACTTCCACTGTACATTGAATAAACAGCAAAGTTTGAATTGCAAGTACAAAAGAGGACATAAATGATGCATTTTAAAAATCCAAAATTAGAAACTAAATATCAAAAAATTTGTGCACCCAAAAATGTAATTCGGGGCCACAACCTTGACAATTATCGTGATGCAAGACAGCCTAAATATGAAAGTATATTCACATAGAAAAAACTCATCTAACTCAAGCTGATGGCTGCAGCTTTCACAAGGAGGATGTTGACTACTCCACTTAAATGCTAATAGGATATGGTCTTCATTGGAGAGCAGGTTCTGAAAAAGAGGTATAGACACATCCATTTCACTTGATCCCGCTGGTTGATGTAGTAGCGCTGACTCAGTAGTTACTTCCTGATTTCACTGTGTTTTAAAAATTGACTCCATTCTCTTTTCATCCTTCCAAACCAGACACCTTTTTTATGCATTGCCTTCTTACTTATCTCAAAGCATCTTTTCAGTTAAATAATTTCCTGATGAAAAATAAATTTATGTGAAGTAAAACTGGTTTTCATATGCTTTATGGTTTGCTGCATATTATACAATATGGTGTATAATAAAATTCCTGTTATTAATGGTTGTTTATTTTTCCTAGAGACAAAAAATATGCTTCAGAATTTAAAACCAGACGATTTCTTGCGATTTCTGCACTCATTTTATGTCTTCTTTGCCGGTTTCAGAAAGAACAGGTGATGTTCTGCACTAGAAAAGTTAATGCTTTTAAAGCCTTCTGTACTTTCTGAATGTAATAACAATGACAGCACCTTAACACTTATATAAATCTTTTCATGCACAGAGCTCCATCCTGACATTGAAAGTATTATTATTCACATTTTACGGATAAGTTCTTTAATGTAGCAGCGAGTTCAATATCCACACCCTCCAGGACAAGTTTGTATTATAGTAGGGGGACAAATGTCAGAGATTTTAGTTGAGAAATTCTTCATCTGAGTCTCAGACCTTGCTTTACTATGAATACATGCATTAGTTTTATCTCGGTTTCTGTTAGTGACCATACTCTAGATTCTAAATCCTATTAAGTACCAGTCCTCCATTCTTCCTCTTCTCCAGTGACATTTTCCAGCTCACTGGTTTTCTCTGCTTTCTCCACACTTTGCACTTCATACAGGGAGTTCTCACCTTGATCTGAACTCTTTCCTGCACAGAAGCACACCTCTGCAGACTGACTCTTCAAGGCCCTGTACTCTTTTGATAAGATATCTGCAATACCTGTCTTTTCCTGTCTGTGCTGTGTAGTCAATTTGTTTTATAAATAAATAAAAAATATTACTTTGTGAAATAGTTTTAGATGCATTTTAATGGTAATCATTTTTTAATCATTCTTCACTTATTAGCCATACTAGGCACAAAAACGTGATTGAGATATATGCCCGTTATCCTGACACACGTAGCTTTTGTGATATTTTACTTGTTCTTTTTCTTTCATCTTTTTTTTTCTTAACTGATTTTAGATTCTGCAAGCTCAGACTCTCCAGTTGTGTTTGTACAGTTTGTGGCATGATATGACTTGGCCAACAAGGTTATTAATTAATATTATAGTTAAATATTATATCTGTATATTAACATTTATCAAATTGAGCAGTAAAATATTGTAAGGAGATAGAGACCTTTCTATATCTAGGTCTTAACAGGCATCACTTTTGGGGATTTTGAATGGACAGAGGAAGAAACAACTAGCAAAATTTTTCATGTTTTGCATTTTTGAGAACTTGCCTCCTGAAAGGTTTTCTTGAATTTAAATGAATTAAATATACTTCAGTTCACTTAAAGTCACAAATGGTCAATGCCAGTAACTGATGTTGAGGAAAGAGACAGCATTTGCTGTATTTTCTTCAGAGCCTTCATATCCTTAATAATCATATTTTAAAAGTATGTTGGTAGATTAAATAGTATAATTACATGTTTCTTTCTAACTTTAAATGCTGATTTAAATGGCAGCACTACAGGCTTCTGTAGTTCTCTGTGTTGTGCTAAGGTACATCTTGATAAGAAGAAGCAGGCAAAATGAGTTGCATCAAATACTAGGTAGCATTTGCCGCAGGAGAATATGAGCCTGTTTTTTCTATATTACCTTTTTTTACTACCTGTTCTGTTTTGAGAGTAAAGGGGACATGTGATGATTGTCTGAGTAAACAGAAAATGATGAAATAGTTACTAGCTGTTAATTCTTAGAATTGTGTTTCCTGGAGCTCCTGTATATGCAGAAAGAGAAAAACCAGTGAATAAAACCAGAGAATGGATTGCAACTAACTAAAATGAATGAATATGTAAGCTTTTGCTTGGTATTGGTAGCTGATCCTGACAGTTATGAGAGCAGCTGTTGTACACGAGCAGAGAGCAGGAACTACTAAATATATGCTGTTGGGCCATTGCTGACCCTAAGTAAGGTGCTGGGCAGAAACTCTTTAGAGGCAGCTGCCTGACAACACTAGCCCTCTGAAAATAGCCTCAACTTCCTCTTAAATACCCATAATTTAAATGCTATACTTGATCCTGCAGCTGTTTAAATTCAGTTTTCCATTCCTGGGAAGCCTTGCTCTACAGTATATTTCATACATAACCCCAGTAAATAGTACTGTTCAGTTCAGTGATCAGAGGAGTTGAATGTAATGATGCATGTATACATGTTTGTGAGTTGCGGCCCTTAGTGGTTGTGTAGAATATCATGTCTCACAAGCACTGTGATGTAACATAATGGGAGACACAAAACCTCAGTGAGTAGACATTCTGAGGAATGGAGTTTAGTGAGCTTCAACAGGAGTTTCAATGAATGTTATTAAGTGGCTTCAGTGTTTTAAGGAAAAAGTAGATTAATAAGATTTATTATGAGCTCTGTAATAAGCTTTTCTACCATAAATATGCAAGACACTAATTAGAGTCAAATTTCCCTTGCTTTGGGAATCTTTTTGAATATGGCTTTTCAGTAATCGAATCACATCAAAGTATTTTTTCTTCTGCTTTGCTAGCAAAATTGTGTGTGATTTGTTGGAGGGTGGGCAGAGATTGGAAGCAAACTGGTGACAAACCAAAAGATGACTTTGATGTAGTATAGTGAAACAGTAACTTCTAAGTTTATCAGAAAGAAATGCACCATGAACCTGTAAGGAGCTCTTTTCGTGGTGACTACCTGCACCGAGGTGAGGTCTGTCAATTAATTTGATTCTAAGTTTCTGAAAGGCAACAATTTTTTTTCTTTTTTTTTTTTTTTTTTTTTTTAAAAGTGGATAAATATTGTTAGAGAAAATGTTTTGGCAGGATATGAGAGTGTGTGTTAGAAGGCATATGCTGCTTTTACAGGGAAGGTTCTTGCACAGTTCCTTTTGACAACAGTATTACCTTAAATGGTCGGACATTGCATTATCTCTGATGATACTTGAAAGAGTTTCATCGGATTCTGACATCACAAAATTACTGCGAAGCAACACTGCTATCGTGACAAATTACCAAAACATCCCTCAGTATATCCACTGAATTGGATAACATTCAACTTCAGAACCTCACCTGGAAATGCAAAGATGAACAGAGGTTGAAAAGAAATCATTCTACTGTTAAACCTAATACTTTTTTTTTTTTTTTTTTATTAATTTAGAAGCTGATCAGCTTGAAACTATTGAAACCTTGGCATATTTAATGTTACAATTTTGACACAAAATTGACTGCATTTAATACTAATACACCCTTGATTGCCAATGACACCAAGCTGTGTGGTTCGGTTGATACGTTGGAGGGAAGGAATGCCATCCAGAGGGACCTTGACACGCTGGAGAGGTGGGCTGATGCCAACCTGATGAAGTTTAACCATGGCAAGTGCAAAGTCCTACAGCTGGGTGGGAGCAATCCCAGGCACAGCTACAGGTTGGGCAGAGAAGAGATTCCGAGCAGCCCTGCAGAGAAGGACTTGGGGGTGTTGGTCGATGAGAAAATGAACATGAGTGGGCAGTGTGCGCTCGCAGCCCAGAAAGCCAACTGTATCCTGGGCTGCATCCAAAGGAGTGTGACCAGCAGGTCAAAGGAGATGATCCTGCCCCTCTACTCTGCTCTCCTGAGACCTCACTTGGAGCATTGTGACAGTTCTGGTGTCCTCAACATAAAAAGGACATGGAACTGTTGGAACAAGTCTAGAGGAGGGCCACGAGGATTATCAGGGGACTGGAGCACCTCCCTTATGAAGATAGGCTGAGAAAGTTGGGGCTGTTGAGCCTGGAGCAGAGAAGGCTGCATGGAGACCTCCTAGCAGCCTTCCAGTATCTGAAAGGGGCCTATAGGGATGCTGGGGAGGTACTCTTCATGAGGGACTGTAGTGATAGGACAAAGGGTAACGGGTTCAAACTGAAACAGGGGAAGTTTAGATTGGATATGAGGAAGAAATTCTTTCCTGTGAGGGTGGTGAGGCACTGGAATGGGTTGCCCAGGAAAGTTGTGAATGCTCCATCGCTGGTGGTGTTCAAGGGTGGGTTGGAAAGAGCCTTGGTTGGCATGGTTTAGTGTGAGGTGTCCCTGCCCATGGCAGGGGGGTTGGAACTAGATGCTCTTAAGGTCCTTTCCAACCCTTACTGTTCTATTCTATGATGCTTCAAATACAGCTGAGTTGTTCTGTTGTATGAAACAGGACTGTTCAGGCATCATGACAGGATCAGAACAGTAATTGCTATCTTCAAATACAGAAATAAACTGAAAATATAAAACCAAACAAATCTACAGGCCTTCTTTTGCCATCCAACCAACTGGATTCCAACTTCTAAAGCCATAGATTAGTCTTTTCTTTCTTGTCTTGTTTGATTTCAGGTCCATCGTCAAATATTTGTGTTATATTGTCAAATTAAATGTATGTTTATAGAGCTTGTAAAGAAGTATTTTTGACTTCTGGGTAGGTCTGCAGTGCTGGTGTTAATTCAGATTAAATGAATACAGGGAAGGTATAGGTTTTCCATGAGAGATTGTACCTGCGTTGTTAGCATGAAGATGAGGATCCTAGTCCTAATCTGGAATGCTTTTTTGGGGGTTTTATTTAATGGATATTGAAATCACTGAAACATCTGTCTAGTTGTAGTTGTTGGATTCTGAATTTAAATGTCAGCATGTGTTTTGGGGGACCTACTGAAAGGAACTGTATGGGGGTTTTTAAAAAAGTCTCTTCTACCTCTGATTTCTTCATCGCTAGCACAGGTTCTATTTGCTGTCATAGTTTATCCCCTATCTAATTCTACAGCTTTGCCCATTTCTGTCAGTTGTTTTTGCAGCTTCATGGATTGTGACTTGAGTATAAGCATTCAGTGCTGCAACAAATATAAACCATTTATTACATTATTTACTTGTATAACATTTTGAAAAACAGGCAGCTGACATAAAGGCCTTTGCTGTGTTGTTCAGACTCCTGTGTCTTCATATTAACTCTATTGAAAGTTCTGTCTTTTATGCCTTGAGTCTGGACCGAATTTCATGGCTGTACTCAGGTGAAATGTTCTATTGAAATACAGAAGAAAGGAGAAAAAGCTGTCTGAATTGTTTGCTGTCACATTATAGCAATATTTTCATGATTCCCAAGTTATTAAATTGAGAATACTGCAGTAGACTTTTCTAATTAAATGTTCATTTTCTTCTGTCATAAGGAAAGAAAAAACTTTGGTTATGCTTTTTATAGTAATTTAATTAAGCGTTTCCTGTAAGTTCATTTCAGTATCTACATGGCTCACTAAAGTTGGAATTCAGTATAGAACGGCAGATTAATTACCCTTTGTCTTAGATGAAATAAGAATCCTAAATATGCAGAGTCATGAAGTTTAATTGTGTTCCTCGATTGCTTACTCAATGCTTTAGAAACCTGAATAAAAAAAAATACTGAAGAAGAGGGCCAAAGGTTGTTAAATGTAGTGACTAACACAGATTTTGAACTTTACTTAATGAACCGAGTGTTTATTACTATGAAATAAACGCACCATTTAAAGAATTATGGTGGAAATGTAGAACATTAAAACTGTAATTAATTTTGGTCAGAAGCATGCAATACACTCATTTTTCCTAAAACATTTTCATTATGGTCTAGATTTTCCCTGTTATTGAGATAAATTTATTCCTTTCATATGGTAGTGCTTTCTTTTTCCTGTTAAAAACATGTACTTCAGTGATGTTTAGAGTGATGTCTTTCAGCTGCCTGCAACTGTTGACAGCATATCTTGTCTGTAGCTTACAGAAGCATTTTTCTATAGCTCAGTTGTACCTACTTTTCTATTTAATGTTGTTAATCATAGTGGAAATGAAGGATATTCAGACTTCTTGATAAAAGGCTGTCTATAGCTAAAGTTACTTGTGAAAACAGTTAAAGCATGGTAAAAAATCTTCAGGTATCATTTAGTAACGGCCAGGATACATAGACAGCCTGACAATTGAGCAGTTAAAAATTAGCCTCTTGTTAGGGTTTTTTTATTAAACAGTATTTAGAAGTTAAATTAATTAAAAGAGCTATTAATTCCTTATCACTGGCCTGAGCACTTTTTGTTCTCATCTAGATTATTGTAAGAAGAACTCATTTTATATTTAGTATCAAGAATGCAAACATGAAGACGTTTTGCTTATAATTCAGTAAATGTATAGTGTAAATATGGTGGGAGTGGAGCCATGAATATTTAAAATCATCTTGATAAGATTAGAGTATGCCTTTCTAGGTTATGGAATATCATTCTGTAGTAGTATTATGAGTATATATAAAGCGGAACTTTCTGTTTTAATTTCCAATTCATGAAAATAATTATATTGCCACATAAGTAGGAAGTGCTATTTTAGTTTCCATATATATGTTTATATATGCACAGATGTAAGTATTATATTTGAGTGACAAAAATGCCTTACAAAGGATCTAAATCAGGGCAATGCCAGACTTGAAGGCTTGAAAAGTGAGGCAAGCGTGCACTCTGAGACTGAAGTGGAAATTGAGGAAGCCTATCCCATACAGGCACAGTGCAATCACATTAAAAGTTGCTTTTCATCTGTTTCCTAGTTGGTGTTTCAGGTTTGTGCTATCTCAGTTTTTATAGATAGAGTCTAAAGTTCATAAAACTAAACCTTTTAAGACTCCAATTGTTAAAGAGGAAGCATTTTCCTCTGCTTTCTTCAAGGAGAACCAGCTGAACTTGAAAAACAATAGTTGGGTTTCAAGCACCACCTGCCCTGAAGAGCATCCCAACTGTAGTGGCAGTCAGCCAAAAGGGCCACTCAGTGGAATGGCTGCCTCCTTAAAAAGAGAGAAACAGATGGAAGATTTGAAATCTGGCATGAAATTCCACTTCTATACTAGGCGTTAAATGAAGTTTTGACTCTAAGGGCTCTTGCGATGGTACATTTATCTGTATAATCAGAATTAGAAACGAGGAAACAGAAAATACAGAACACTGACAAACGTTTCAAAAAGGCTTAAAGTTCTTGTACTAGTGCAAGTTAAAGGGGAAAGAGTTTGTGATAAACATGCAGCTGCTTGTAGCTTCTTCAGCTTTAGTATAAAAGTAGTTCTCCCAGTCTTGCATTGCCACCTAGAGCACGATGCTGTGTACGGCATCGGTGAAGGAGACCAACAGCTAAACGTTGCTCATTTTACTGAACAAAATGTGGTGGAGAGCTGCTTCCAGTTAATTGATGTCATGTTTACTTACATTATAATGCTTAGTTCATTCATAGCCTCCATTTTTTAATGTACCAGATCAGCAGAGATTTTCCTGTAGGAATTTGGTGGGCTTTGACAGTAAGAATTAATGGAGATGAGCATTAAAGGGTACGACTGTCAGATTGCCAGTGGTCCCAGAGGGTGCATTTTCTTGATGGCTGCTTCAGAATACTTCATGAAGCAAATGTCAAACTTGTCAAGGCTGTCACTATGAAAATGATCCATGTAGCAAGGGTCTCTTTTTCAAAGGAGAAACAAACAGCTGCCTTATCACTTCAGAGCTACAGTGACAAAAACCTGTCATCTATCACAAGGAATTTATATTCGCTTCTAATATCCATTGGTAAAAAACTGTTCCAGTTGTACTCTGTATTTTTGCACCACTCTGTTATAAGGACTGTCAGTAATACATTTGAAGAAAATAGCACAGGCTGTGGAAGAGAAATGACTTTTAAATTTTGGTGCTAGATGCTCATCTTTTGTTGATTTTACTGAGAGACTGATGTAATTCACAGTTTTTGCCTGATGGTCATTTCCCTCCAAATTTGGCCTATGACATTGGAAAGCTAGATTTCAACAATAAAAACCTCTCATAGTTTCTCAAGTCCCTTTTTCCTGGTATGTTTTTGAAGAGTATTAAACATATTTTTACTTACTTCCAACTGACGTTTTGCTAGCTGGGATCTGTGAGGCAAGAGATGAAACACCACATGGACACCCTTGCTGAGGCTTAGCATGTTAGTCATATCGCAGCTCTTTTGAATTAAGGTACTTTCAAAAGTAATAGTGTCTGAATTTGGTTCGGAGTGGTTTTGAGATGGTATTTCTAGAATATGTGGTAGCATAAAGAACCCTTTCATAATTTCTCATTGTAATAGGATATTTTTGAATTCTGCATACTTTGTTATTATTCAGTTGTTCATTTGCATCATACTGTAATATATATCTGTTTATTAAGTTTAGAATATGGCTTACAGTTTGCAAAGCACACAACAGAAGGATTATTTAAGTATATCTGTGTAATGCAACTTTAGAAATTTATGGTTTAATGCACAAATCTGTGAATTGTTGCTTTTCTTAGAGCAGTTAATTGCAGTGCTGTCTGTTCTACATACAGAGTAGTGTCAGATTCCTTGTAGAATTAAGAATTGACTAATTCACCGTCATCTTCCAGATTTTATGTCATTAACTAATGGAATAAAAAGAAATTCACAGTCTGAATTGGTGAAGTGGAGATGGAGGAGGGAGAAAAGTACACCCAAACACCTATTTCTAGGCACTTCTTAAATACAGAATTACCTTTCCATGTCAGACCTGTTATTCTCTGCTTGGATCATCATTTGTAGTTGACCTTAAATACTCTTTCAAAGGTAATGAAGTTATATGACAGTCTCCCTCAACTGTCAGATCAAAACTTTCAGAAATAGGATCTTAAAAGTCAGCTTCTTACCTTTAGTTTTTTTGGCACATTAAGGCATCTAAATATTGAAGTATTCCTATTAACTTCAGCAAAGCTATTGAATGCTCAATAATAATAATTCTCAACACTTATCTAGGTAGCACACTGTAGGGTCTCATTTACAAGTTCTTGGCCCTGTTCTTTTACTGTGACCCGTAAATACTCAGCTACCAAGTGTAGACTAATTAATTTGAAGAAGAGATTTCAATAGGACATTTGAAGACATCCACAGAGCATCCAAAGGACCCTTTAATCCAATTTCCAGGAAAAGGAAGGGATGCACTGGGGAAAGAAAAAAGCTGATGTGGAAGGTCTGTCAGTCTATCAGCATCATCAAGATGCTGATGAGGTGTTCAGTCATTAATGGTTTAAGGAGCTCCTGAGCTGATATTTCAATTCAGGGGGTTGGGTTTAACAGCGCTTAGAAAGCCCTTTGTCCTTTTCCTTGTCACTTATGTTTTGTATTTGGATTGTTTTAAAATCTGAAAGAATGACACATCCAGACTTGTAAACTTATTTACTTCAACATTAAAATAATCATTGAGCTGTTAAATACACTTTTTCAGTAAGGTTAGTAATACAGTCTTGAGGAATTCACTTCCCTTTACTACTCTTACAAGTCACCAGATCTGTGCTAAGGCATCTTTTAGGTCACTGTGTAGTACTGGAGTGTATGATTGTCTGTAGTCAGGAAAGATACTAAGGGATGTTTGACTTTTGACATCAGCTATCAAAAACTACTTTAATAATTGAACATTTTAACACCAAAGTGACTGTTCTCTGTTTCAGGCACTAGACAGTAGAGTCATAGGTGGCTGAGAGCAAAAAATATTATAACAAAAATAGAGATGTGAGGCATTAATAGAAATAATGTGAACTGAAATTCTGTGAAACAGAAACTGGAATTCAGTATTTCATTTGCTTTATAGCCATGAGTAATAGCAACTTTATGCACTGCCATCATGGACTGCTTTTTAGCAAATACCATGAAAAGAAAAGGTTTTCCTTTGCTATCTGTCAGTATTAGAAGCATTAGAATCACGATAATGATAGGTGGTACTTAGTGAAAAAAAAATTAGATATGTTTAAGCAGAAGTCTGTTGGCATAATATCATAGAATCATAGAATAGTTAGGGTTGGAAGGGACCTTAAAGATCATCCAATTCCAATCCCCCTGCCATGGGCAAGGTCACCACCCACTAGACCACGTTGCTCAAAGCCCTGTCCAGCCTGGCCTTGAACAATTTCAGGGATGAGGCATCCCCAGCTTCTCTGGACAACCTGTGCCAGTGCCTCAGGACCCTCATAGTAAACAGTTTCTTCCTAATGTGTAATCTTAATCTTCCCTCTTTCAGCTTAAAGCCATTGCCCCTTGTTCTATTACTACATGCTTTTGTAAAAAGTCCCTCTCCAGATTTCTTGTAGACTCCCCTAGGTACTGAAAGGCTGCTATAAGGTCTCCCTGCAGACTTCTCCAGGCTGAAAAAGCCCAACTCTCTCAAGCCTGTCTCCATAGGAGAGGTGCTCCAGCCCTCTGAGCATCTTCATGATCTTCCCCTGGATTCACTCAAACAGGTTCACATCCTTCTTCTGTCAGGAGCCCCAGAGCTGGATGCCATACTGCAGGTGGGGTCTTATAACATTGGAGTAGAGGGGGAGAATCACCTCCCTCGACCTGCTGGCCACGCTTCATTTGAAAGGATATGGTTGGCTTTCCAGGCTGCAAGCGTGCACTGCCAGTCATGTTTGGCTTCTCATCCACTAACAGCGTTAAGTCTTTTTCTCAGAGACTAATTTCTTAATAATTAAGCTATATAGGCTATTTAGCTGAAAATTCAAACATCGTTAATGACATTAAAGCCAATTCAGTATTCTGCGTGCAATCTTTGGGATACCTCTTGGGCTATTAGTAAAAAAGATAAAACATTTCATGTAAATTTTCCATTGTCAGCAAACTGAAAGAATAGTGAGTCTTTACATCCTGGAGTATGGTTAATGTGTGCGCTCAAAATCGTTAGTTGAAATTTTTCCCAACAATACTGGCAGGGATACTGCTCTTACAATTTATAGGAGTTCATGCAGTTCCTGGAGAACATAAAGAAGGACTGCAGAGCTCTGGGAGAAGTGGTTTGGGGCTCTGGAGCTCAAATTGTCTTTTTGTCAATTCTCCAGGATACGGGGCAGGGCCTTAAAAAGGCTAGGGGGATTGGCCAGGTTAATAAATGGTTAGACGGTTGGTGCTGTAGTCAGGGGTTTGGGTACCTTTAACATGGGACTCAATTTAGTAGGCCAGGTCTACTGGGGGCTGGTGGAGCTCGTCTGACCAAGAAAGGGAAGAGTGGATTTGGTAGGAGGCTTGCCAGACTGGTCAAGGATGCTTTAAACTAGATGTGTTGGGGGAGGGGGGCATCATTCCATCCCAACACACCCAGTCACTTGCCAGCGCCTATAGTAAACGTTCAGAGCAATGTAGAGATATTCCAGCCGCTCTAGTCAATGAACCGGCTTCAACTGGAGCTCAGCTCAGATGCCTCTATACAAATGCTCGTAGCATGGGGAACAAACAAGAGGAATTAGAGATGTGTGCACATCTATGGGGGTATGATATCATAGGCATCACAAAAACATGGTGGGATGGCTCCTATGACTGGTGTGTTGGAATGGAAGGCTAAAGGCTCTTTAGGAAAGACAGGCCCGGTAGACGGGGAGGGGGAGTTGCTGTTTATGTTAGGGATAAGCTGGAGAGTATGGAACTCTGTCTGGGGACAGGTGAGCAGTCAATAGAGAGTTTGTGGGTCAGGGTTAAAGGGAGAACAGCGATGGGTGACATTATTGTGGGGATCTGTTACAGACTACCTGACCAAGAGGATTCGGTGGATGAAGCGCTCTATAGACAGATAGGAACAGCCTCACGCTCGCAGGTCCTTGTTCTCATGGGGGACTTCAACCACCCTGATATCTGCTGGAGGGACGGTACAGCCCGGCACAAGCAATCCAGGAGGTTTCTCGATTGTGTAGAAAACAAATTCCTTCTGCAAGTAATAGAGGAGCCTACAAGGAGAGATGCCATGCTTGACCTCGTCCTCACCAACAGGGAAGGGCTGGTTGGAAATGTGATGCTCCAGGGCAGCCTTGATTGCAGCGATCATGAGATGGTTGAATTCGAGATCCTCAGGGCAGTGAGAAGAGCGTGCAGCAAGCTCAGTGCCCTGGACTTCAAGAGAGCAGACTTTGGCCTCTTCAGGAACCTGCTGAGTAAGGTTCCATGGGATATAGCCCTAGAGGGCAGGAGGGCCCAACACTGTTGGTTGATATTCAAGGATCACCTGCTGCATGCTCAGGAGCAATACATCTAAGGGGAAATCCTGCCTGACCAATCTGGTGGCCTTCTATGATGGGGCTACAGAACTGATGGACAGGGGTAGAGCAGATGATGCCATCTACCTGGACTTGTGCAAAGTGTTTGACGCTGTCTCACATGACATCCTTGTCTCTAAAGTTGGAGTGGCATCAATTTGATAGGTGGACCACTCAGTGGGTAAAGAACTGGCTGGATGGCCGCACGCAAAGAGTTGTGCTCAATGGCTCAGTGTCCAGCTGGAGACCAGGAACGAGTGGTGTCCCTCAGGGACTGGTGTTGGGACCGGTCTTGTTCAACATCTTTGTTGGTGACATGGACAGTGGGATTGACTGTGCCCTCAGCAAGTTTGCCGATGACACCAAGCTGTGTGGTTCAGTTGATAGGTTGGAGGGAAGGAATGCCATCCAGAGGGTTCTTGACACACTTGTGGACTGATGCCAACTTGATGAAGTTTAACCATGGCAAGTGCAAGGTCCTACACCTGGGTGGGAGCAATCCCAGGCACAGCTCCAGGTTGGGCAGGGAAGAGATTCAGAGCAGCCCTGCACAGAAGGACTTGGGGGTGTTGGTCGATGAGAAAATGAACATGAGTGGGCAGTGTGCGCTCGCAGCCCAGAAAGCCAACTGTATCCTGGGCTGCATCCAAAGGAGCGTGACCAGCAGGTCAAAGGTGGTGATCCTGCCCCTCTGCTCTCATGAGACCTCACTTGGAGTATTGTGTGCAGTTCTGGTGTCCTCAGCATCAAAAGGACATGGAACTGTTGGAACAAGTCTAGAGGAGGGCCACGAGGATGATCAGGGGACTGGAGCACCTCCCTTATGAAGATAGGCTGAGAAAGTTGGGGCTGTTGAGCCTGGAGCAGAGAAGGCTGCATGGAGACCTCCTAGCAGCCTTCCAGTATCTGAAGGGGACCTATAGGGATGCTGGGGAGGGACTCTTCATGAGGGACTGTAGTGATAGGACAAGGGGTTAATGGGTTCAAACTGAAACAGGGGAAGTTTAGATTGGATATGAGGAAGAAATTCTTTCCTGTGAGGGTGGTGAGGCACTGGAATGGGTTGCCCAGGAAAGTTGTGAATGCTCCATCGCTGGTGGTGTTCAAGGGTGGGTTGGACAGAGCCTTGGTTGGCATGGTTTAGTGTGAGGTGTCCCTGCCCATGGCAGGGGGTTGGAACTGGATGATCTTAAGCTCCTTTCCAACCCTAACTATTCTATGATTTTATGTGTGCCAGTACCGGCAGTTCATACTTTCCAGTGTCTGTTTTGCACAGCAGTCACCCGTGTTCAGAGAAACTAAACTTAGATTTCTGTAGCAAAATGAGATAGGACTTTCCGTTCTTGGAAAACAGAAATGGAATAAATGTGCCCCTACAAAATTAAGATGTCCTCTGTGGAGCATGGTTTAATGCAATAGTATTTAGAGAGCTTTTGTGCATAAGAATATGTAAAATTTGGAAAAATAAACAACAACAAAATACCAGTCAGGGACCTGGATGATTGTGTGTAGGAATCTGCCCATATGAGTTCAATTTATAATCTGCAGGTAGTTTATACCTATTTGAATATGTTTTACCTGGTTGACGCAACAGCAGATGAAGAAAGACAAGGGTATTGGTTCTGAAAAATATCCAGAGTGGATGTTTCCATCTTGAGTATTCACACAGAGCAAACCCTGGACTTGCTTTAGCCAATCGGCCATTATTTCTGCAGCTCAGAAAACACTGATCATTGCAGCTGCTGCTGTAACCTAGGAAATCTGACAGAGAGCAAGCATGACCTTGTGAGCACAGAATTAAAACATTTCAAGTTTACACAAAGCCAAAAGATTCTGCTACAAAGCTCTTTCACTGGATAAAACCTTTTTGTCCGCAAAAAATAGACTCAGGAAGCTGATATTCAGTATTGAGCCTAATATCCTTTCACCTTCTTGTAATCCTCAGTGAAGGTATGGTGCTGTAGTCTTTGAAATCTGTGCATACTCCCTCTATTAGGAGAGGAAGCCCTACACAGTATATCAAGTGTGCTGGGAAAAGAATGATTGTGTAGGGTTTAATTTCCCTGTAAGAGGGAGTACAAGTCAGGATGTTGGAATAATAGCAGGTTGTGTGCTAGGGAGGTGGATAAGTTGGTGCTGAGGTCAGTAACGATACAACTTCTATGGGTGAGGACCTTCAGAAACATGCAGATTTGCTGTTCTTTTATTAACAAGTCCTTCATGTAAGAACCTGGCTGGTTTTCGATAGCAGCCAAAAGTTCCTGTTGGTAGCTTTTATTTTATTCAGTGATATTCTTTGTCATGTGCATCTAGGCCTAGTTACATATTGTTCCTTTGCTGTTTCCCATTCTTCCTTGACTTTTATTTCTTGAGAAGTTTGACCTTTGTATGTGCACTATACATGAACCTCTCTTCCATACATGCTACACTTCTAATTTCAATGAATCAACGGTCTTTGGTTTCTCACACATGCACAGATGTGTTCCCTCACCTGAAATAAAAGAGCCGCAAGGCTCACTACATCTTTTAAAGGTAATTGAAGAGATGGTTTGGAGTGTATGTTTCTTTAATAGAACAACTAGCTTTTCTGTGTTATTTTAGCATTGTGTAAATTAAAAGACCACAT
This sequence comes from Myiopsitta monachus, assembly GCA_017639245.1. Classification (NCBI taxonomy): domain Eukaryota; kingdom Metazoa; phylum Chordata; class Aves; order Psittaciformes; family Psittacidae; genus Myiopsitta; species Myiopsitta monachus. The sequence goes on from CM029919.1 coordinate 8,085,689, forward strand.
TTTTTAATGAGATTTTCCATTGCTATTCTGTTTTATGCTGCCCATGTAGTCTTCCTATGTTTTGTACCTATAAATCTTTTTTATAATTGTCCTTGAAAAACACCCTTTGATGGTGAAAGGAGGACTAGGATGCAAAAAGATAGTTATTTGCCTGGAAGAATGAAGGTGCTCTTTTAAAACAGGAAACTTCACCTTGGGTTCCTGAGTCCCACCTAATGTCCCTGACATTTCCTTTCTCTCAGCTGTTGACCTTGATGACTTGTGGTATTACAGCAGCCAGGATGCTGCTTCATTACAAAATGTCTGTTAATTTCTTCTTTGTAGTTTTGGAATGAGGAAGATTCTTTGTATATTGAATTAAAATGCAGACAGGAAAACTGGCCATACTTTGAATTGTGATGAGGGCTGTTCATGATGCGATGGGTTGCAAGTTGCCTTATAAAAGTTTTCTTGGTCTTTCATAATTTATGCTTTGGAGGTCAGAATTCTGTGTAGGACACAAAATGGTGTCCATTCCTATAGAAACGGGCATTATGATGTCACTTCATTTTTTCAGCGAAATTCAGAGGAACCTGTAGTGAATTATGAGCCCGACTCGTGGAGCTGAAGCTGTAGAATATTGTAAGCATGCTGCTGCCTGACATGCTCATGTTTCCTATTTTAGACCTGACTGATCTTCAGATAACATATGGTGGTACAAGTAATTGGAGAATTGGCAGACCTGTCAAGAAAATATGCTAGATGGGACAAAAATACGATGCTGCAGCACATAAAGTGTCTCTGGAGTTAAATTTATTGTCTTTTATCAAATGATGAAGTAAACGTATCTAGTCTCAAAAAAAAAAAAAAAAAAGTAACATTTTTCAATGGCAGATGCTTTTCAACAGTAATTTTTTGAACAATGATGAAAATTCTTGCATTTGAAAGTAATTTAGTAGAAACCTGTGGTCAAGAGCAAAGGGAGGGTGTATAATGCTGCCTGCCGCAGATGTTTGAATATTTTGTCATCCATGTATGGTTTAGTAATTTCTTTATGTAACCATCCAGTAAATTGGTCAGTGAAATATTTACTCATTAAATTATTATTCTACTATAAATGTAGGTGATAAGTTTTGTTTAAATTTCTTATCCTTTTAATTTAAACTCCTAAACAAAATCAAATGTTTGAATAAATGACTTTTTTTTGCTCATTTTTATGCCTGGTGGTCAGGCAAAAGATGACAAAAGTCTGTACAAAGTTGTATGCATACACATAAGCACAAAAAGTGTACTTCTTCAATAAGTTGATTAATGTTCAGGTTTTCATTTTCTTTTACAGGAAGATGAAAATGAAGCTGGGGCAGAAAATCCATCTCAGGAGCTGAATTTGGAACAGAAAAAATCAAAAAAATAGGAGATTGCTGTCTTGTTTGAAATATTTGCAAGTTGTGTAATAGTGATTATAGTTTCTCATTGTAAAATTAACAAAAAAAGTTCTCAATAAAGTCATTGAAAATTAAATTCATGCTGCACTGGGGAATTAATTAAGTAGCTCCTGGTGGTATTCTTGATTGCATTAGAAGCTGAATTATCAGAACTGAGCACCATATCAATAAAATTCTAAAAGCTTTTTGAACACAGTATAGAAAGCTGATGGGTTATTCATCACTAATAGCATTTACTAAGCAAAGGGGTCAATTTTTTTCTTTTGTACTCTACAAAGCAATTTTATCCTTAAAGGATAGTTATAACTCAGATGTATTTTGGTATTTCTGAGCAAGAGCTTTGATTCTTATAAGTTAGCTAAATATGTTCTACTAAATGAGTTGTGAAATTTCTTCTGATCAGTGATTAGAATAAATGTTGCTGAGGACTTGGTGGAGGCAAGGGTTTTTCTGGTATGTATGGTATGTTTACAGAAGTGTCTGGTTTTACATGCTTGTATCTTGTGATTTTTAATTGGTTTCCTGTTGCATAATAATTTTCTTTCATGTAAACCTTTTCTGTTGTCATGTGATCATTGTCTTTTAATGAATGTCAACCTTTGGTCTTGATTAGGCTGCCCTACCCAGGTGTAATTCCTTCATCCGATATTTCCATTTTTATCGGAATGAGTAGTGAAAATCTAAAATAAAAAAAAGCTTTTCTTCCTATGCTCATCGTTTTGATTTCCAGTTTACCTCTGATTTTAGCCTGTGCACGTCAATAAATGGGAAGGTTAGTTTGAGAAACTCAGATACAGATTTATAGTCTGAGAGATCCACAGGTTGCAGTGAAGAAACCAAAAATACACTGATTCTGTTTTAGGATTAGAGCGACATTCATTGAAGTCCCTTGAGTGAAATTTATCTTGCTCTAAGAGAAATGAATTGTCTTCAATTTAAAAAGTTCACCTCTTTTCACACTATTTTATATTTTTACTGTTATTCTGTATATTGAGTTTTAAATTGGATTGTAAATAGTATTCATCCTCAATTTTATCCGGTCTGCATAAACTATAGTTTAAGATATTTTAAAAACAACATGCCTGTTCTTAAGCAATATCTTTTATAAATTCTTTTCTGGTTCATGAGGTTCAAATGTGTGTAGCTCATGGACAAATTTCAATCACAATTACTCTACAGGAGTTTAATAACACTAGATCTCATTTTAACAAATGCAGCTATCATGTATATTAGCATATAAAATAAATCTAGCATTGGTCTGTTTGGTACAGATCAGTCACTGTAGCCATCTCAGAAAGGAGGGGGAATATGGTTTTGACTTTACTGCAGTGGAAGATACAGGTTTAAGAAAGACAGAAGCACAGATTTACCACACAGGACCTGTTCTCTATGCAGTGATTTGTGGGATCACAGGGTAGATAAGAACAATGTGAATGTTCTTCCTTTTTTACAGGCTAACTTAGAAAGCCATAGTCAGTTCTCAGAGCTTAGTACACACAAAGATCTGAAGAAGTGGCAGGGTTGCCATTGGAAAGGGCTGTAAGACGTCTGGATTTTGAAGTACAGAACAACGAACTTACAAGAAAAGGTGAGATAATGCAGTTTTACATGGGATTTACACAAAGACAGGGTAATGGCAGGGGGTGTTACTGACTGGGATGGATTATGGCCATGTATTGGCCTCCCTGCCCCCCCCCATCCCCAGTGCACTTGGTGTTTGGGTTTATCCATACAAATGATCCTGTTTGAAATTAGCATTTAGAGTTTAATTTGTGTAAAATAATCTATTTCCATTCAGTCCATGGCAGCAGGTTTGTCCTTTTGCTGTGAGTCTAAGCTCTGTGACAGCCTGGGACTGTATGAGTGCATAAGATGAGAAAGGTGGTTATTCGGTGTTCGGGTTTTGTATGAAAATATATTACTTGGCTCTCAAACACCTGACTGAGAAAAATAGTTCAGATGTTGAAAGATACAGAATCTCTCATTTGATGCGTAATGCTGGTATTAGCTTAACAGGAGTGTCTCTGTATCTTTCTTAAACTCCTAAAACTTTGATGTGAAAGTATAATTACATAAATCATACTTTTAGGTAACTAATTTTTTTCAGAAATCTGACATGTGTCACCAGAAGTCTATAGTCATGGTTGTGTTGTGGTTTGACCCCAGACAGTCCTAAGTGCCACCTCACTCAGTGGAAAAACGTAAAACCCGTGGATTGAGATAAGAACAGTTTAATAATTTAAAAGAAATAAAATATTAAAATAATAGTGATATAAATCATAATAAAATAATACTGATAACAATAATAATAGGAAAAAGAGAGAAGGAGGAATCCCAAGTGATGCACAAAACAAATGCTCACCACCCACTGACCAATACCCAGCCCAACCTGAGCAGCAATCGGTCCCTTCTGGGTACCTCTCCCCAGTTTATATACTGGGCATGACGTGCTGTGGTATGGAATACCCCTTTGGCTAGTTTGGGTCAGGTGTCCTGTCTCTACTCTCTCTCAGCTTCTTATGCCCTTCTGCACTGGCAGAGCGTGAGAGTCTGAAAGTCCTTGGTCAGAGTAAGCACTACTGAGCAACAACTATAACATCAGTGTGTTATCAGCATTGCTCTCAGACTGAAGCCAAAACACAGCACTGCACCAGCTACTAGGAAAAAGGTTAACTCTATCCTAGCTGAAACAAGGACAGGTCGAAAAATAGAAACCTGTCCCTTGGTTAAGTTGCTTAATTCCAAATTTAAATTCTTTTAGATTTAGATTTTCACTGCAAAATAATAATAACCAGCACTGTTGTCATGATCAGCTAGGTTTGAAGTTAAGTGAGATAAATGTGACTGAATCAAAAAGCTGTCCTAACTTCATCCCTTCTAGAAAAATGGAGGAGACCTGTTTGATGACTTCTTTGTAGACAGTTTTAATAAATAGAGGGGGATTTAACTGATAAAGTTCAAATAAAGACTACACAAAACAGGTATTTACTTTATTCTGATTCTGCTCTAGTTAAAATTTACAACTGATTTTGATATATATATTTGTGTATATATATATTTGTATATATATATTCTTGAGTTTTCAGAGTACCAGTATGAATTTAATTTTCATCTTATATGTTTTTCTCAATGTCTGGAAGTTTTTAGGGTACAACACACTTGGTAAAGCAGATGGCTGCAACAGTCCTACATGACTATGACATGTTGCTTCTGAGTGTTATTCTTCATCAGTACTCAGTTGGAAATGTGATGCAGAATATTGTGTCTTTTATTAAAGGTTTGTCCTTGCTGCAGTCAAACACAAGCCACCTTGGATATTGAAAACAGGCTAACTCCTGTAGTGGGAAGCTCAAAGCTTATTTGAATATGCTCAAAGACTAACTTAGAGGTGGGATGACCAAAAGTTGAGAGTTCTTTAATTCAGCTGATTACAGTCATTTTAATATATCAGCATATTCTTTGTATGTAAATATACAAAGACACCCCTATGTACATGTGCCCGAGCACCAGTTGTAATGTCTCTCTATTCTCTCTCCCTCTATGCAGTTATTTAATAGCAAAAGTCACATGCTGCTCTGGAAGTCTAAATGGAGAACTATTTGTTTCCCACTCTATCCGTCTCATGCATGACAGTGGTGGTGCTCCCCAACTGGGAACTGCAGTTTTCTGGTTTACACTAGTGACAGCTATTTTAGGGTGGCTTAGGGATAATTATGTTTTCCATGCTTGAGGAGAAGCTGTCATTTTCCTCATATTAAAGCAAATTCACTGCTTTTTGTGCAGTTTATGGTGGATTACTGTTGATTTTTTTGTGCAGTCCTCCATGTTTGCTCTTTCCTCCCTGTGGAACCGTGGACTATTGAGAATTCTGTGGACTCCAGCATTGTGTTTTCTATTACAGACATTCACTTCATCATCGAAGAGCAAATTTGCCTATTACTATAATTTTTGGTTTTCGAAAATAATGTCTGACCTTTGCATTCCCTCTTATGGGGGTCAGCAATTTTAGGTGTGGAAGTTCTTGTCAGTCACTAACGGAGTAACTTTTCTGATTTTGAGAATATAGTTTATGTTGTTTCATATATATATATACAGTAGTTTGCTAATAGATCAATTTCCTTAGTTTATTATCTAATTGTTGTTGTTGCACAAGGATTATTATTCTGAATGCTACATATTAAAGATAGGACTCCATATGATTGGCATGAACTAAAAAAGAAAAGCTACTTTTGACACATGCTGTTAATCTTCCATTTGTAGCTCCACAGGCATTGAAATAGTTGGATCATAAATGTTGTGCAACCATACGGATTCTGCACAAAAGCAAGTATCTTGGTATTTTGATCCCAGCATATGTGTAACTTCTTACTGGTTAAATGAGAATCCACAGTATTTTGTTATTTTGATAATGATACATTGAAAGGTACTGCTACCCTGGGCATCTGATGCTCATTTATGTTTTTTTCTCTGGAACAGCACTAGTTGAAGTGCATTATAGGCATTAAATGTGACAGACAACAGCTAATCCTAACACAAGAGATTTTCTGCTCATTAGAAAGCATTTGCATACCTTTAAATTAAGAAAATGATTTAAATATGATTGTTCTTTCTCAGGAACTTTAGTATTTTCACAGTCAGAATTTTTAAAGGGAAAAAAAACATACTGACAGAGAAGTATAGCACTTCAGTGCTTTGTTATTGCAGTCCCATAAGCTGTCTACCTCTTGGTTGGCTGCTCTGCATCATGCTACAGAAACTAACTCTCCCTGACGTTAGGCTAGATAGGTTTTACTCTGGGAAAAGTGAAGGTTGATTAGAAACTGACTCAATTTCACATGACCTAAAAAAACCCAATTTTTACAATGAGTAAACCACTTCTATCACCTGTCTAATGCTATAGTGCAAAATCATAGCAGGTAATAAATGTTTCCCCACCGTGAATTCAATGTGGATTCTGCAGCGATGTTATCTGGAGAGGGAAGTAAAATGCTGAAGGCAACAGCATGAAAATGCATGCAGCTATGGCATAATTCTGATTTGTTTGGAAGAACTATTAATTTCCTTGTTACAAAGCCAAGTAAGAGCAACCCTTTAAAACTGCTGAACCATGAAAGCCATTTCCTTAAGGGTTTTAAATTTGGGAACAGACTCGTGAAATTTATAGCTTTGATGAGATATTCTTTGCCTGCAGTCAGAATGAGAGCCAGATCATTGGTTTCCCAGCATGACACCTATGTATTCTTGTGTGCACTAGATATCATTAGGCTCATAATAACACAGCTATCATCATATTGATGTCTGAAAAGTTCAGTTTTGATGCTTGGTTTAAGTCTCATTTATACCTACAGCATACTAAACAGCTGAATAAAAACAAAAGCTATCCCATACCTATATTGTGCTATTGTTCTGCACTTTAACCAAAAATACAGTCATTTTATGCCTGATGAGATTTTTATTAATTTTTTTTCTTGCCAAGCCATACTGTTTTGAAAGAGCTGCAATGATGAACTAATAGCATACCATGGGTGCAGTAGCAGAAAATGGTACAGTGAGACCAATTCTTTCTGGTTCATGCAGTAAGGACAGCGGTGTACATCGTATACATATTGATTTCATTATTGTAATTTTTAGCATATTATTGAAAGTTTATGCACTATGGCTGCCATCTTCTGGTAGAAGAGAAGTGTATCAGAGCAAGCTGATAGTACCTCATTGCTTATATTCTTTCAGGTAAAACAGTGGAGACTGTAGCATTCTAGAAAGGCAACAGCAATTATTGCCTCCACTCTGCTACATTATTCTCCTAGTTTCTATTGGTAAAATAAGGTATATCATAGAATCATAGACTAGTTAGGGTTGGAAAGGAGCTTAAGATCATCTAGTTCCAACCCCACTGCCATGGGCAGGGGCACTTCGCACTAAACCATGCCACCCAAGGCACTGTCCAACCCGGCCTTGAACACCGCCAGCAATGAAGCATTCACAACTTCCCTGGGCAACCCATTCCAGTGCCTCACCACCTGTACAGTAAAGAATTTCTTCCTTATATCTAAACTTCCCCTGTTTAAGTTTGAACCCGTTACCCCTTGTCCTCTCACTACAGTCCCTCATGAAGTGTCCCTCCCCAGCATCCTTATAGCCCACTTTCAGATACTGGAAGGCTGCTATGAGGTCTCCATTTTGCAGTATAAAGTTGCCACAAGGTTTTACAGTGAATATCTTACCATTGCTACCAAATGAAATTTACAGAGAGGTACTAAGAGAAATCAGTTTTACTCTGCATGTGACTGAGCAGGTAGAGTTTGGGAGAAACTTCCTCATTCTTATAAAGGAGAGAAAAAGTCTGGAGAAGAGGCTCATAAGCAAATTACTTATTACTGCGGTTTGAAAATTGTTTCCCAGAGCTTTCATTTCTATATATGGGAGGTGATACTTGCTGGAGTTCTGGCTAGAGACAGATAGTCTCCAAGTTGGGGCTGTGAGATAAATTGAGTCAAAACCAGCCAATTTCAGTGATCTGGAAAGAAAAAAAAAATACAGACAACTTCAATCATCAATAAATTGTGAAGGTTTTAAAGGCAAATTGAGACAATATTCAGCAAGAGCAGAAAACCCTTCTGGGATACGGAACACTAAGTACCTGTGGAGGAGATGGAATTTATAAAAGCCAGATAGTAACATTAGGGTTACCCACAAGAAGGACTTTTGGGTGGTTTTGTTTTAATTGTTGACATGCAATTGCTTAGTATTTATTTTAAGGATCGTTGTTTTAATAACCAGTATCTCTTTTTTTTTTTTTTTTTTTTGACTCAACACTGGAAACTTTAAAACATTGCTATGAAAGATGTGCTATGAAACAACCTTTTTTTCTTAAATATTTTAATAACCAGTTGAGTTTTTTGTGTCCTTGTATCTCCAGACATCAATCTATCTTTCAAATATTGGGTCAGCTGCAGTATTATGAGATGTTTTGTCCCTGAAAAAAATGCAACACTCATTCTTAATTACAAATGTTAAGCCAAGCGTTTAGGTAGAAAATACTTCTTTTGGTCCTCATTAGTTCCCTAAAAGTTTCCTGCTTTATTTCAAATCCAAGCATAGTGCAGATAACACATGACATTCCTAACCCCACCCTGTAACCTGCGTTGTTCATGCTGTGAAATGGCCTTTAATTGCTAATCGGCTTGCTTGTCATAGAATCATAGAGTGGTTTAAGTTGATAGGGACCTTAAAAATCATCTTGTTCCCACACCCCTGCCATAGGCAGGGACATCTTCCACTAGGCCAGATTGCTCAAAGTCCCATCCACCCTGGCATTGGATCTAAATCTTGGTGTGTATGCTAAGAACTCCCATTCCCCAGAGCTGTGTTTCCATTACAGATGCCAGCAGCCTGGAAACCCAGACTGAAGAGGAGATATAGCTTAGATCATGTTTTTTATCACAACCCTACATAGTCTTCTGTATTTTGGGGGCATTTGTTAAGAGAGAAAGGAGTAGCAGACTGCACTGCAGAATGCTGAAGATACATAGTCCACCACACTGAAGCAAAAGTGGCAGACCTAGTCTCAGTGAATATCTGTGGGACCAAGCAGTTGTACTGAAAGCCTGGGCTCATCAGTTGAGAAGCTGGGAGAAGTAACAGTAGTCCTTCAGACTGAACAAATACTTTTTACCATTAATAGCTATAATTGACAAATAGGTCTTTAAGCTCATATTTGCTGCTTCTGTCATTATCCCATTCTCCGTTTGGTCAGATTTTGCCATCTACACCTGATCAGGAAGTTACAGCTTGTTTCCTGCAGACATCAGGCCTCTTGTTATCTTTTTACTTTTCCTCAGGGCTTGAATTCAAGTCCCCAGTAAAGGTAATGTTTCACTAAAGATGGAAAAATACACAAAGCTCTCATTTTTGGCCTATTTGTTAGTCTCTGGTATGAATTTAAATGGACACATATGGCCAGCCATTTTGCTTCTGCCCTGTAGCCTGGGACTGTCCTTTTATTCAAAGGTTTCCTCTTGCCTGGGTATGCTGCCATTGCTGAAGTCATGCAGGCTCACTTGATTTAGGTTCCCTTACCACAAAAGATAGCAATTCCAAGTGTTTTCTGAGAGGGCACCAAGGCTGAATTAATTTCCCACCTTCTTACTGTCAGTGCTTGTTAACCCTCGGAGAGCAGCAGAGTTTTGCAGTAGGGCAAACACCCTCTTCCTTAGGACTTGAGAGACAGCTGAAGGTATTACCTTTATAACAACAAAAATAACTGGCTTGTTAGACTGATTACCTACCAAGAATTTTTTCCAGGGTAATCAATCACCCCGTGTTCTTGTTTGAGCCTTGTCTTGGGTAGAAGTTTTTAGATTATTTTAAAGCTAAATATTTATTACACACAAAGTGCCTAATTGCTGACTTGAATGCATATTCATGGCCTATTCCCTTTATTGCTTCATTCACAATGAGTAAGATCTTTTTACCATAACTTTTTGCCACTTGGGGGCGGGGGGGGGTGTGTGGTATTAATTACAGTTATACCTTGTCATGTATCTGGAGCCCAAATTTTTAGGAACAGTATAAATTAACGATAATAAATCAGTCTCCATTTTGTTCTGTTTTAAAACTTATATGCACCTAGCAGGAGTTACCTTGGCCTATGGAATGTTTTGTGGTGGAATAGTTAGAATTTCTTTGGTGGAATTATTTTAACAAAGCCTTAGCTTTAGTTTTTAATTAGCTCTAAAAGGTTTGTGCAAAAATGCTACAGGATTTCAATAAAACAGTGACAATGGTGACCTTAGAGAAATGATCAATCTAAGACATGTAATTTTTAGTTTTAGAATTTCATTTTTAGTATTTTAACTATTAGCACAACTTCAAGTGACATATCAAATTCTAATACTAAGGCTCACACTCAACCATGTCAGTGTTTGATTCATTATTTAAAGTTTTTATGTCTAAGAATCTTAAAACATAGCTAAAATATGGAAGGCAAAAACCCTGCTGCCCTCCTGTCATTTATTCTATGTTGAACATATCTGTAAAGTGTGAATGGTTTACCTTTGGAGTCATCTGGGACTGCGAAGGCAAAAAAATGAGTGCATGTCAGACATAGTGTTTTAGAATTGGAAAAATGCACTGATTTTCTAACTTTTATAGTCAATTAAGGTAAAATAGATTCCTGTTTCTACCAGGTAAAAATAGAAGCATAATAGTTAACAAGCATCAATGTTTCTACCTCTACAGCCGATAAAAAAATCTGCTATGCAATTAACATGGGGCACCTACATGTATTTCAGTATATCTGTTACAGCCTAAACACTCAGTTCTGTAGCCAGAAGAGTGGTGCTTTTCAAATATTAAATTATATATCTTTCATAAAGCATGTGCAGTGAGAGAAGTATAGATCTCTAACACCACTGCACCACTTTGCTATTTTTGTAGTTTCACAGGAGCAAATCAGAAAGACCAAACATTGCAGCATACCAGTAAAAATACCACTGCACCTCATGATCACAGCCCCTAAAAATGGAACAATCAATTTACAGTGTTTACCCATGTTGACAGTGAAGACTTGGAGAAATGCAGCAATTAAGCCGCAGTTTTGGTATCAGTGCCTTTGAGCTCATATCATTAAATTTCAAAGATTTTTTTATTCTTAAATAAGGTTATTTTCTCATGAGGAGCATGTTGCCATCAGAAGTCAAATTAATACAACATTTGTGAATTATATTTCATTTAGGAATAGTATTTAGATTGCTTTTAGAGCGCTGTTTTATCTATGGCACAAGGAAAAAAAAACCTTACCTTATTTTGCCTCTTTTACAATGAATTCTGATTTTAAATCACAGCCCTGTCTAGTATATGTCCCCGACTACCTGATATCCAGACATTTTTGAACATGATCAGCTGCTTTTCTAACTCTAGATATTAATTAAATATAGTAGTATATATACACACATATGTAAAAATCTGCATGTTTCTTCTAGCTACATGGATTTATAGCTTGAGCAGTCTCCCCACTAGACTAGAGACCTCCTGAGTGGCTTTTCCATGTGAATTATTCTATGATTCTGCAATAATTATTTCACATTTCTATACTTAGCAGCTTGTATGTGCAAACAGAAAGGGTAATAAACCACTCTGCTGATAAACTGCAAGTGTGATTTTTTATTCTCTGGGAATGTGAGGGAAATGTCACTTTCCAGGGCATGACCCTGAGCTTCATGCTTCATCCAGCTTCCCAGCTTTGAGGAGAGCCCAGGCATTGCCCTGGGCTCTAGGGGTGCAGGTGAGCTCCTGGGTCTCATACTGCCACTGCCTGCCAAAATAAGATTCATAGTGCAACTGTTCAGCCTCTAAAAGTGGATAGTAGAATTCAGTACTGCTTTTCAAAGTGTGTCAGCAATTTGGGCCTGTTGATTTTTACTGTTAATTACTTCAGAAATATGTGATAATGGAAATAGAACTTAAGTGTTGGTTGCTTTGGGATTATTTTTTTTTTTTGGTTATCTTTTTTCCTGTCCTTGAAGTTTCAACAACTCAATCATATACAGACTTAGGTGATGCTTGTAGAGCTAGAGCTGACAGAATTAAATGTCACCAAGCTGTGGCAATGACAAGGAGCTTCAGGAAATTTTTACCATTCCTTTGTGCATGAGTTCTGCTCTACTGACCACCAGTTCTGTACCTTTGGAAAGTGACTCACCTCTGGACTTTATCACAAACCACACAAGGTTAAACTTGCAAGATGATACATATGTGGTATTCCTAAAAAAAAAGTGGCAGTCGCTTAGATATACCTTGGAAGGGGTTCATTTTTTTTAGGTTTTGACCAGTGTACAATAGAAGACTGTTAAAGATATATTTTTCTTGTATTCTTCTTTTGTTGTTTTGCTTTCATCAAGATAATTATTTTTGCATGTTTTCATTTTGTGTCTCACCATAGGTGCAACAGAGCAGCCCTGTGGAGAAGGACTTGGGGGTGTTGGTTGATGAAAAAATGAACATGAGCTGTCTTCAGTGTGTGCTCACAGCCCAGAAAGCCAATCGTATCCTGGGCTGCATCAAAAGGAGCGTGACCAGCAGGTCGAGGGAGGTGATCCTGCCCCTCTACTCTGCTCTCATGAGACCTCACTTGCAGTATTGTGTGCAGTTCTGGTGTCCTCAACATAAAAAGGACAGGGAACTGTTGGAACAAGTCTAGAGGAGGGCCACGAGGATGATCAGGGGACTGGAGCACCTCCTTGTATGAAGATAGGATGAGGAAGTTGGGGCTGTTGAGCCTGGAGAAGAGAAGGCTGCGTGGAGACCTCATAGCAGCCTTCCAGTATCTGAAGGGGGCTTATAGGGATGCTGGGGAGGGACTCTTCATGAGGGACTGTCGTGAGAGGACAAGGGGTAACGGGTTCAAACTTAAACAGGGGAAGTTTAGATATGAGGAAGAAATTCTTTCCTGTGAGGGTGGTGAGGCACTGGAATGGGTTGCCCAGGGAAGTTGTAAATGCTCCATCGCTGGTAGTGCTCAAGTCTGGGTTGGACAGTGCCTTGGGTGACATGGTTTAGTGTGAAGTGTCCCTGCCTATGGCAGTGGGGTTGGAACTAGATGATCTTAAGCTCCTTTCCAACCCTAACTATTCTATGATTCTAAGAAACATCTGACACTTACCAATATGAAAGAGGAGAAGTTATAGTTAGAAAATAACGTTTTATATCAGTGTTTTAATCTTTTGGATTGTATAGAATTTCCCTTACCTTTTTCTATAAAAAGATGGATGTAAGCTTTTGCTCTGTAAGGATCTGCTTGTCTCAAGCTGCTGACTGACATGCTGTGCACATGCCCCATAAAAAATGCTGGGTGCAGAGCTGTTCTAGTAGCTGTCACTGTTCTGGGGTTCTGTAGAAGTTCCTGGTCAGTGGTTCAGTACATCTGTGTTAGTTAAATGCTCTGTTAGACATATAGTCATCCCAAAGCATAATCTACAGTGTTACTGCTTAGTGTACATCCTGCATGGTCTCCTTTTTAAAAAAGATGTGTTCATCTTTTGATGATAATTCACTAAAGACTTCATCCATGATGTATATAACATCTTAGTAAAGGGGTTTAGTATTCATGAAGAAAAAGCAGTGTGGTGTAAGATGGTGATTCTCCAGTGAAGTAGTAATCTCAGGAGCTCCGATGCAGCAGAGGCTTCTTGATAATCCTTCTCTTGGGTCAGGTCAATTGATGCTAAAAGCATTGCTAATGTCACATATGAAGGGCTGTTGAAGACAGAAGTGACTCTTATTTACAAGCCTTTGCTGGCTGGCGTATCTTTGAAGCACTATTGATTACCTCATGAGGAGGAGGCTGTTTATCCTTTCCTTTCTGCCAAAGCAAGGTAAATTATGTGAGTACAGGTAATGGAAGCAGTGAATTTGGGGGAAAAGAGATCAGGAGTGAAATAAAGTACAACAGACGCTGATGTCAAGAGAGGTGCTGTGATAAAAAAGAAGGGAACAATCAAAGCTGCCGAGAACTTGCTGGAGTTAGCCTATGCTAGTACGGCAAGCAGGAGAGCCAATTCGTATGACAGATTATTAGACAAGCTGTCTTGTTTTGCCTGACAAAATTATTCTATACATGTCTTGTGGAAAAAAAATAAAACAAAAATACACAAAAAAAGCCATTTTGTTAATATGTCACCATGGCAGAAGGATTCCAAGGAGCCGTGAGTTGTATGTCTTCTTGGAGGCTTTGCCCAGCAAACCACTGTTTATCATAACATGTAGGGCAACGACACCATTAGGAAACCCAGGCATTCTGCTGACCCACCTCTGTCTCATTCCCCACTTTTAGTGTGTAAATATCGTGTTCATGGGTAATATTCCATACCCTAACAAGCATAACCTACCCCTGCTGCATTGACCATGACTCAGACCATACACAGGCTCCTGCTACGTTGGCATATTGCAGCAGCATAATGTTAATGATATAGGGTCAAATCAAATGTGCTAAGATGGGAGGGGCTGAGGTAGGGCATCACTGCAGTCCCCTCAGACCTCTCTGCCTCTTCCCACTTCAGGTGGGTCCATGCCTGGTAGAGCACCCTAGTTCCTCTGAATTGAAATACTGGTTTCATCATCACTCAGAAGAGCACTGATGTGATACTTGTGGGCAACACTTTTGAGCTCTAGCTAACTTAGTATTTTTGAGTAACATTGTTTAGATGAAGCTTATTGACTCTGATACCAGAGACTGCTTTCTTTCCCTAAATATATGTTTGAGGAAATATGACATATGAAAAAAGTCTTATTGTTCTGCTTTTGTACAGATGGCAATACAGTCTTCTAGTAGTGAGAAAAACTAACATACTTCATGGCATCCTATATATATATATGTAGTAGGTATTCTCATTAAAAATATTCTAAAATATGGTCAAATTACATTTATGTCTTAAAATGAAGTTGTAGTATGATAGAACTCTAATCAAATTACAATTATTTCCATTTAGCATAAAAAGAAATTACAAGCTCTTGCTCTTTATCAGCTTAACTTTGCTAATTGAAGGAAGTGGTTTGTATGTCCTCTATAGGATATGCAAGGCCCATTTGTATTGCCAAATAAGCTTTTTCAAGATTGTTGTGAGATAGATTGTAATGGCTGTCAAATGGCCTGCAGAATGACTGTTCTGTATTTAGACTAGTGCTTTTATTTCATTTTTTGTCTAAAACCTAATTCAGCACATTGATTCAACTTGTGTTTATAGCAAAGCAAGTGAATAGAAAACTTGACAACTATTTATTTTGCATACTAATTGTACACAGTAATCAAAGAGGTGCATATGACTAAGGGCAGAACATATTGGCTTTCTGGCAAATTTACATATTTTTATTATGCCTGTCTGTAGGCACTGTATGGAACAATAGGATCACTGTAATGAGGAATGACATCGAGTTATTTGCCACATGTTACAAATGTCCAGTTTATTTAGAATATTAATTCACAGTGTGAGTTCAAAGTGAGAACTTTGCTTGCTCAAGATGTTGAGGAAACAATGTGTGTTTTGGTTTGTTTTTTTAAGTTTTTATCTAAAACATTACTTGAAGGTTCTATTTTGACATTAGACATTTCTTAATTGTGCCAATCACTACATAAAAGAATTTTCATTCCCATATGAGAGAACTCAGCAGAGACCGATTTTAATAGCATCAAGTGTTATAACAAAACATTTTGATTTCCATGCTGCCACTATTTATCCCAGCAGGAAAGCTCTTATTTCTGAATTCCCCATGGAACTAGCTCTTGTACTTGCTAATTACGGTACCACTTCCCTGAAGCTTATCTTCTGTAAGGTCTAAGTTTCTGGTAGAGAGCTTGACTGTAAAAGAAAGCTTGAATAAAGAACATTTTCCCCTGAAAACTGGTAAATTATAGTCCACATTCTCAAAATGTCTGTTATCCTTTAAATATGTACATGTGTACACTGACTGTAATTACAGCTGGAATTGCAATAGAAATGACACATTCTAGTAATGCCTTCCTGCTTACTTTCCTTTTGGATGTTCACATAATGGCATAGCATGAGGAGCCACAGTAGAGACATATACAAAATTTATAGTCAGGTCTTCAATATTAAATGATGAAAATATATGTTTGTATTTGAATGCATGCCAAGGCAATCTATTTTTATATCAGTAACATATAACAAACAAGTTTCCCATGTGCATAACTTTGTGTGAAGGTGATCAATAATTGATTTCTAAAGCCATGAGATCATGTGTTTAACATACAGTATTAAAATATTTGCATAATGGACATATTATATTAAATTATATCTGGACTGTGATTGTGCCTTACAGCCCAAGTTCTGTTATACTACACACTAGAATAATCACAGAAAGTTTTACTTCTTATTGATTTTGTAAGTATATATCAGGAGATTATGTATGATGAGACCAGACATGCTAGAAAAAATGCTGTATATGCAGATGAAGGATAGCAGCATGTCCTGGATTCACTCTGGAGACATTCTTTAAGTCCATATATCCAGAGCCAAGACAAAACATGTCTGGTTTACTTTTTAGTTTAAATGACTACTGTGGTAAGTAAAAGAAGACTTTGGTGAAGAATGTAATTTTTTACAATGAAGAAAATAATGGTACAGGTTCCTATTACAGCAGAAAGTTTTTGATTCTATGCTGAAGGGACTAGTAAGTTAGTATATAAAATGAAAGGATTTAGGGAACTTGTATTCATAATCTACCCATCATCTAAGGGCTCTCTTTTCAATCAGAAATACTGCATACAAGCAGTGTGTAGTTACAACTGCTGTAGAATGCTATTGGCATAGCAAGCAACTATACCACACAGTCACACTGGCTATTCATCTTTATGCAAACTTTAGGTATACATTTTGTCATGTTTAGTAGATAATTGTTAAAATAAAGTGTTATTACATCAGATCTCAAGTTTGTTCCCAAAATGTTGTCTACATTATTATGTTTATTTGATATATAAAGATATATTAGGTTCTTTCCTGTATCTTCTCCAAGGTTGGAAAGACCAGTTGATCTGCCCTTAGTGATTGATAATAGGAGAAATTTGATGAGCTTGCATCTGTAATACTACCATATTAAATGACACTCTAGCATGTTTGAATTATTCTGAGAATTGTACTGATACATAAAAAAATGTTTTCTGTCCATTTTTTAATCTTGGCAATAAATTATTCCTTATTGCAAAATAAATAGAATTTTACTACTTAATTCCTACTATCACTAGAAATTTTACTACTTAATTCCTACTAGCACTAGAAATTTTACAACTTAATTCCTACTAGCACTAGAAATTTTACTACTTAATTCCTACTAGCACTAGAAATTTTACAACTTAATTCCTACTAGCACTAGAGCATTGCCATTACCTTTTTGCATGTTTCACTGATTTTTAAATGGCACACAATATTAATGAGTTTGAAGGCTATTTTCAAGGAGAGTTTCTGTATGTACCGCCTATCTTTTGTTTAATGAGTAAGCATTTTCTCCTTTGAAGGCTGTACTTACTGTACCATTTTTTTCAGCTCTTTCACTATTAATGTTATCATAAAGATAGTTAATGTGCAGTTTCAAGCAGGTTTCAATCTTGGACTCTAATCATCTTGTATACAAACTGCTGAATTGTGAAGTTATTTTTTGATATGCGTTGAGCATGAGCATCTTTCAGTGTAGTCATATAAAATCTTTCCTCTTCTTCTGACATTACACTGACCCATGACAGCCTTTTTCATCCAGCCATTGTAACTTTGAATGGGTTTGTCTGGTACTGTTTAAGTTATCTTTACAGTTGCAGTGTTTCAGAGTGGCTTTGAAGAACTGATGCTTATATATCAAATAGAAAAATACCTAAAATAGTCTCTGCTTTCATCCTCAGTTATTTCGAGGACTCCCCAGAGTTCCTGATTTTGGTCTTAATTTGCTTTATTCTTAGGAGCCTTCACTGGATAATATCTAATTCACGATACAAAACACTGTATCGTGTGCTGATAGTTGCATATAGGTATGGAATGGTTCTTTTTCTTCCCTCAGGGAATAACCTGTAAGACATCCACTCACCAATATTTTGAGGCATGCTGTTAACACAATTTGTTTCACTTGGCATCTTTTTTATCCAGCTCCTGGGTATGATTGTAAGTGCAGATAAATTAAATTCCTCCATTCATATATACAACAAATTGCTCTATTATTCCACAGACTCATCCCAGGCACTATGGACGTTAATGCATGTGGCTCATCCTACTTAAATGAATTTAATATATTGGGTTTTGTTTGATAATTGAACCCCTAAAGTGGCTCCTGGCACCTGAGGATATGACTAGGGCCCAGAGGAAATGTATTTAGGTGATGTTTGGTGTGTCTTACCATTTGTGGGCTTCAAGCTCTTGGGAGATTTAAATGCTAAGGTTAAATAGGCAGCTTGTTGACTTAATTGCATTTAAAAATTATATTAGTTTTTACAGGACATAGAATTTGCACATCATCTGAATTGTCTGAGGAGTCCAGTTTAAGTGATCATTTGCACAGCCTTCCTAGGCTGAAGTCTTTTGAGGTGACACACCTAGAAGTAAGGAAGGCCGTATTAGTAAACAGCAGTGGCACAAAAGGGTGAGGGATTGCTGTGAGAAGCACTGCCAAGATCATTTCAGCAGCATGAAAACCGCTGATAAAAGCTGTGGCAAAAACCTGAAGTCCCCAGTTCGCGGAGGCCTGCTTTTCCAGATAGGCTTGAACAGTTGCCAGTGGGCGAATCAGATGTCACTTGGGTTTGCGCAAGAGGAGACAATCTGTTCCAGCAACACTGAAGCCTGAAAAAAGGGAATGAATCAATGGGAAGAGGCTCCATACACAATGTCTTTTTCATGTTACCAGGAAAACCACTTTTATGCCAAATTAGTCTGGGATCAGGCTTGTGCCATTTACCTTATTGGAAAGCAATTGCTCCCCTTTATCAGTCAGTACAGTACTCATTTTCATTCCCATCTTTGCATTAAAAAAAGGGATATGGTTTCTTTGAGAATAGCACTGAATTGGGTTTCATTCTGTGAAGCCGTGCAACTGTTGATAAACAATTCTATTTGCTGGCATTTAAATCACTTTTGTTTTCATGATAAGGAGAATTCAGATTTTCTTTTGAATTAGCTGAAATTTTATGGGTTACATGTTCCGTTCTACCCCTGGGGCACTGTCTGCCCCACTTAGAAAAATGCCAAATTAACTGAGAGCAAAATAAATTAATCTCAGTTTTGTGATCTCAAGATTTATTCCTCCCGCAGAAATGCAGACATGGACGTGCACACACACACACACACACACACACACACACACACACTATCACTCCGAGTGCTGGTTTTAGTCATTTGAAGGGCTGCAAATGGCTTGAATTATTTAAAATGGTCACTGAGGGACCCAGTAAGTTTTTATATTCAGCAGTGGACCTGAACTGTGTGTTCCCACCTTGGCTCTAACGGTCTATTTTTTCTGTTTTGTTTTAGATGACTTTCAGGACTCTTAACTGTATTCATTAATTTTCTACAAATCTGACCTTTAAATAATGACCACTTTCTCTCAAGCTTTTTGAAAAACCTTTATGTTGGATGCAGACAGAAAAGAAGGACTTTGAATAACCTATCCTGCTGGTCGGTGAAAAGCCATTCCCAAGTTTAAGTTTCTGAGCGCATAGACTGTTGCTGACTGATAAATTTGTACTTGATGTTAACCAAGTAGTGCTTGTATGGAAGCAGCCAGGATGGCAGCTAATGGTTCCTGAATGGGGAAACATGACACAGATATAATTTATTGGTTCACTGCATGCTCTCTTATACACTCCCATTGTCCATCTTTCTAAATAAATCTGTTGCTTTGGGTAGCCTGTTTGCTAATCAGGAAAATTGCTATCAGGGCAAAAATGAATGGTATGTAACAGAAAGGAAAGCTTAATTTAGATTTTGAATTAATCCTTTTAGATCTTTTGCAAAATACTTCTTTTTTTCTTACAAAGGGTGATGATTTTGTGGTGTCTTCATTTCCTGTCACTCTTCTAGTAACTGTATCTCTTTCCATGCAGTATTTCTCGAATGTGTCCATGTACCTCAAATAGCTACCTTTTCCATGCATATTTTGTGTCTATTCTGATTTAAGCCATAAATATTTCAAAAGCTGTAAGTTTAAAAAATAAAATCAATTATGACATCTATGCAGTGTCTGTAATATCTAAAGACAGTAGTCTGAAACGGCCATTTGAAAGTTCTGGAGAATTAATCATCATAATATTTATTACAGAAATGTCTCCTTTATCATCATAATTATTATTGTTATTGACATTACTATAGGCATCCTATTATTGTAACCTTGTGCTTCTTCAATAGGAGCCTGTTTCATATGTGAAGGCAAAGTTTCAACAGGGATGTTGCCAAGCTTTTGAAATACTGAGCTGTATTCCGACTTCACTGTGCAGGAATGCTCCTGTGTCCTCCTAATAGTTTTTTTTTAATCCGTGGGCTGTCATTCCTCCTTTGAACAGGGGCAGAAGAGCCCTTCTGTGTCATTGAACAATGGCTACTTCCTGCTGCCCTGGGATCTGAATGGTGGGACTTCAGCACCAAATGGCTGAGCTCAGTGACCAAACACTGCTCACTAGCCTTTAGCACAAGTGTGTAAAGTAGTAGAAAGTGTACATTCCTCATGGTCTCCAGCCCTGAAGTCTCTGAAACACATGGGTGATATACAGGAGATGGTGTCAAAACAGAGCTAGAGCTGTAATTACACACTGTTTATGATTGCAGGCCTTTGGTGTCATGCTCATGACTCCGAATGCTACCACGAATAACTGAATCTCACTTAGTGTTGCATGTTCCCTCTGTCATCCTGTTTTAAGAGATTACAAGTTTGGAACCTCTGGGTTCCTCTAGGTAACTCACAATCACTTGAAACACATTAGAGGTGTGTTAAAAATGCATGTTCCTTTATTTCCTCAGCCTTTTTTTGTGCATTTGTTTTTTTAATTTTATAAAAAGTAAGCTACCAAGGACTGTACGGGAGTTCAAAATTGAATGGCCATTAATTTTATTCCTCCAAATAGGCTTCATAGTTCTGATGTGTTTTCATTGTGCAGATGATGAAAAATGCCCATTGCCTGGGCTTAAAGGGTGATTCTGCCTCAACCAACACAGTAGATCCTGTGTGCTCTGTCTTACCACCTCAGTGCCAAATGCACTTAGCTGTACAGGGTTCTACTACCTATAGTTCTACTTATCTGGATAACCATAGTAATAACGATAGCAATAGTAATGTGGATTTTATTGTTCTGTTGAAGGAAATCAGCCTGATTGCCAACCCTACAAGTTTCACCTGGATTTCCTCCAGCATGCCTCTCACTGCCAGTAGCGAAGACTGTGCAGCTTCAATTATGTCTTGTTCTGTTGCCTGGAGGTTACATCCAAGAGACATTTGCATAAAGGTAAAGCTAATGGGGCTCTCCCCAGAACTGTGGCTGTGAAGGCTGGAGACAGTTTAAGTCTCAGGTCTGCCAGGAAATCTTCTGCATCTGACACTACAGAAAATTAACAATATGTTTCGAGTTGGAAACTGTATATGACTGTAATCAAAGAATTACTGTGGGTATAAAGGTTCACACAACTTCTTGTATGTTAGTTTAGGAAGTTAGTGAATCCTGACTCACAGAAAGGTAAGTGCTGACATGTTTGTGACCTGCATGTCAATGCATTCAACTGTTCGCAGAGCTGACCAAACATGATTTTCTTTTCATAAAACAGTGAGATTGGGTAACCTGTTGTACTTTCTCAATTAGTTGTAATGAGAGACATTTGACTACATTATTGGAAAACTAATGTAATTATTGGATGCTATATTGGAAAATTCATAATGATTTGGAGCTGCTGGCAACATTTAATGAGATTTCCTGGTTTGCTTTCATTCATTCAAGTATCATTCAAGTATGTCCTTTAGCAGTCAGGTTGGTAAAAGATGGCTGCCATATCGTGGCATGAAAGAGTTTCTTAAGCACAGAATTCTTGTAGAGTGGGGACTGTTCGTACCCCAAACCTTACATGAACCTGACTATGATGGAGAAGATTTATTGGCTTCTTTGTCTTTTTTTTTTTCCCCCCATTTTTGGATGAGGTTTCTGTCATAAATCATGAGTAAACTAGATTTTTCCTGATACAAGATCGATATTTAATCTGCAAATATATTATTCAAGGAAAATAAAAAAGGTTTATTGGAGGGTTTAAATACTCAGAATTTTTTTCTCAGGTGGAGAAAGAGCAAAATTAAACAAGACAGGACCCAAAAATATTTGTTGTATGCACTCATCTTTTTAGACTTTAAATGCAGTTTGTGAATATACAAATTATATGAGACAGACTTTGAGACTGCATTTAAATATAATGGTAACCCAACAAAAATGTAGATATCCTTCTGTATTAGAAAAATGACTTGTGAAGAACAAAAGTTGTCTGTACTTTTAAGTAAGCTGTATCTTTTGGTGTAACTTTGAAGTAATTATTTTTATGTTGCATAATATGACCCAAATATTGTATTTTTGTCAGCATGTCTAATAGGTTGCTCAATACCCTTGTTCTGTACAGATCATTGAGCCCATTCATGTTCAATGATATACAGTATGAATGTTCATGGGTAGTTTGATACATCTTTAATAGAAGGTGAATGAAATGGCGCAAGTTTATTTTTTGACCTTCTAGAAGTGCACTTCCAGACAAAGGGAATTGCACTTCTAGCCTCATTGATGGAAAGAAAAATTCTGAGGTAGAAATTGTTTAATTACGGCAGATAAACCTCCGAGAGCTGGCTAGTCATTTCCTGTGATGACCATTATAAAGCAAATTAAAGGAACATTTATTTTAGATGAATTATTGTACAAAATGAAAGGTTATCACAAACATTTTCCTCTCACTTCTGAGCTCTTGGATTAGTTTATGCTGCCTCAATGACCTCGTCTCTGTCCTCGGTGCAAAATGCCCTGACTAAGTAGTTCTGCTTAGGGCCCTTAGCTTGAGGCTGCATGAAAAAACATGTAAGAAAATAATAATTTGTGTAATCATGATGGGAATTAACAGTGATGACAAAAAGTCTTTCCAGTCAATAAAATACATATTATATTGAACAGAAAAATGTAAAAAGAACCCTGAAAGCCTAGTCCAAGATCACCATTAATTTTATTAATTCAAAATGAAAGTAACTTGTGATCATTCTGGCCTGTCTCATAATACTTAGTGGCACAAAACTGAATTCACGAGACCCAGGACAGGCAGTCCAGGTGTGATCTGAGACAACTTTGGTGGAGTCCCAGCATAGAGATGGTAGAAGCTAGTGGTGGTTATCTAGAGAATGGAGGTATTTGCCGTCTTTGACTTGTCACTGAACTGAGGGGTGAAAGGATTAATTGGAGCAGCATGGTGGAGTGTGACTGTGAATTGAACAAACTAGGATAACTGTCCGCCTCTCAATGGAGGTGTAGGGTGATGAGTCTGACCTTGTGCAACAAAAGGATAGAGGGATAGGTGCTCTTTCAGTGTCCCTCTTCTTGGGCAGATCACTGGGCTGTGTCTTCTTGCTCTTAAAATTGTTGGCAGAGGAGTATGGCAAGTGTTCAGTGATGTGTTATTAAGACATTTGCAATATTTTTTATCAGTGTTTACGCAGCATAAGGGAGTTTTAAAACTTAATGGAGGTACAATGTTGCATATTCTGAAAGACTACATGGAGTGCTCATGTGGTGGAGTCTAGTAGAATAGTATGAGAGGAAGAAGCACAAAATATAAATCCATATTTAAGTGTCTCTTAACATGGTGTCTCTAAGATCCTGTGAAAGAGAAACCTTCTTTCCACTTGATGCCCAGTGTTCCTGCCTAATGCACAGTTGATTGATGGATGGCAGATGACTGTAGTGCTTATAACTTGCACATGGGGAGGTAGGAAAAAGTACAGCCTGCAACAGCATACTGCAAATTAATAGCTGAAAAAGACTGTGAAAGAGGTTAACGGTGCAGCATAGTATATAAATGTTGACAGGCCTGAGAATTGGATTTTCTTCTTTTAGCTGAGGCAGTCTGAATAGTGAGTTTCTTCCAGGAAAAAAAGTCTTGAAAAGAAAGATTAGAATTTTTGTCTGAAGGCAACAAACCAGAGTAAGTGTCCATAAAATGTAGTAGCTTTGACTTAATCTGCAACAAACCTTGTGCAGCATAAGCAGAGCAGACCATGTCCATTGCAGCAGTGGGACCTTTGTTCTCAGCTTAAATTTGACAGTCTGATGTTAGGTTCAAAGCACTGATATCCATTACTATTCACTGTGACTGTGACCCCAGTTTTCCTACTTTATTTAAAGCCCTTATGGGAATTACATGCTCACACCACAGTAAGCTGGGTTTAGTTTCATTAGTTTTGCAGGCAAAAACTGTCTAATGACAGTGTTATGTTTCTCTCCCAGCTTCTGCTCTGAACAGGAATGGAAGGGGGAGTGTCATTAGTTAAATTATGAGGTTACAACTGGATGGGATTTGGTAATGCTTGTGATATTGCAATGTTTGTAACAAGTGTATCAGTGCAGAATACGGTTAACGAGCAGTTCTGTGACATCACAGGTCGAAATATCTCATCAGTTTCCTTTTTATGGAAAAAGGAGGGTTATAAACAAGAAAGAATATACATCAGAAGAAAGAGAACCCAAAAATCTGTGTGAAAATGTTGAACAGCACTTAAGAGACAGAATGAACACATTTAGAATGGGGTTTGTCTAATTAAAAACTGAGGTGTAGAGATCAAATACAGTACAAAGTTTCTTCTCACCTCATCTGTCACATTTGTGCTTGGACGTGTATGTTACATGTTACACAGTGTACTTCCAACCTAATTGGAAAGGAGTGGCTCTTCTCTAACTGGGTATTTTGATTTTTACCCTATACATATTTTATTAATTATGCCGCAGTATATTGCAGACATTATAAATCTTACTGTGCACATACCAGTGTCCTCTAAATTGATCTTATGGACGTTTGTGTTGGACTTCTGCTAATTCATCAATTAGTCCAGTTTCAGTCTCCAGGATGTTTTCTGATATAGTCTCAGTTTCACTGTCAGTTGATAATTGTATCACATTGACTTAAAAGTCTGCTCATCATTGTACTGTTGTGTTTGACAGATATTTAACTGAGAGTAAAGAGATGACAAATTAATAGCACTTCAAGAGAGAGTGGCACTTTGAAAACTTTCAGAATATAGAGTGAAGTGTTCTTTATGGTTACCTTAAATAAGACCAGTATTTTGCTTCAGATGAGGTGATGCCAAAGGCCTTTATGTGGGAGATCTGGACAACACGCACAGATTAATGTAATCAAAGTGTTGACAATTTATTGTAGCGCAAGCATCGCCTTTTATAGAGAGTTTCAAGATATTTGTACATTCAGCAATATGTGATTGGTTAATGTATCTCAGCTCAGTGTTAGTAACAGCTTAGTGATTGGCTAACTATGACAGCATACAGTTTTCAAGTTTGTAGTCGTCAGTTCCTTTTTATACATCTTACTCAGTAGTTTTCCATGCCAGTTTTCTCGAGCTTCTGTGCATACGCGTCCTCTAGTAACCTTCAGGCGAGGCCTCAAAGCCTTTGGTTCACTACTTCACAATTGTCAAGTAGCTGTCTGGATTGCTCACATGACCATGTTCATTTAGGTACATTCCCACACCTTTACTGTAAGAAGGCGTCAAAGAAGTGGCTAATTGCTTTGATACACAGTTTTGGAGAGAGAAGAGATTACCAAAGTATGCTGCAAGAGAAGTACAAAATCTGTGTTGAGGGAGGGAGAGCTGTACACGTTGCTCTGCCACCAGACAGCTTGGGCAAGAGTGGGGAATTCAGAGGTGAGGCTCGACAACCCCATCAGAAGAGCTATGAATGAAACATAAAAATTGTGCAGATTAGTTTTAGGAGAGAAGGCTTTCCGGCTCTTGTTTTACAGTCAATATAAGGTCATCTGGATCCTTGCTAACACTGTGAGCACAGCTGTGGCTCTATCTTACCTGTCCTACCTTTGCGCTGGCTCTAGCAGTCATGTACGCTGGCTGTGAGTGCACTAAATGAACAGCTTCCTGAGCTCCATGGCTCACAGGCCCACTGTCATCTGATGTGTGTGGTGGAGGAACCATGGGACTGAGGTTAATTCTTTTGATTTGGCTTTACTGGACTGGTTACTGATTTGAACTAACAGACCTTTTCTTGGCCCTAGAGATTTTACGTGTAGGTAACTGCAAGATCATTAAACAGATGTCAGAAATGTGTTCTCTCCCTCATTCCTTTGCTTTATTTTTTGGTTTGGTTTGGTTTGGTTTTGGGTTTTTTTTTGTTTTCTTTTATGAGGCAGTTTTGGTTGGTCACATGCTGAGTCTTTCACTCACTGCAGCATTTAGCAGGAGCACTCTGGCAGATAGACTTGGCTTATGAATTCATTTTCATAATGTTCCAACATCCACATCATGGCTTTTTCCCTGACAAGTGGGAGAATTAAAAAATAATCATAAAAAATAAGCATATTATAACCCAGCAGGAATGATTTTTGCAAAGTTACGTCTTAATGCAAGAACTACATAGTAGGAGGCTTTTTAGGTCGGCATAATTGAGCGCTAGAGTTGGTTTGGGTTTTGTTTTTCTTCATGTTTGTTTTTTTAATGCCTGTTATGGTTTGATGAACTATGCCATTTGTGCTGTTTCAGAGACATCACAAAGAGCTAGCACATGCAGAGCAGCACAAGCGTGTCAGACTGGAGCAACAGGAATTTGTGTATTTGTGTTTTGTTTGAGTGCAACAATTCTCCAGGAAAAGAGTCAGACGTTCAAAGAAATCACTGTGTAAGACCAGTTTTATGTATTCAGTTTTAAAAAAACTTGTTCCTGCTATGTCGGGGAGATAAGAGCAATCATACTAAAAGGACTTGCAGTGCCCAGGCTGAAGAGACGTTGTAAGTTTGCATGATGCCCTGGAGAAAAAGAAGCCATTATAGCCACAGCCAGTCTTCTAACACATGTGGCCCTCATTTTTCCTGTTAGGGAATTAAAGTTTTTCAGTGTTTAAGGACAGTTGCAGAGGAATTCACTGATTTATATGCTCTTTCCTCTTACTCAGCAAATCATCAGAGACTTCCCCTCAATGTCACAAAGCATGGGAACCCACCAGCAAAAGCTGTGCTGCTGGCTATTCCTGCCACAGCCTAAGCATTGCTGAGCAGTACGTTTCTAGAAATCTGCTGATGAATGAAT
The DNA here is from genome assembly GCA_017639245.1 of Myiopsitta monachus. NCBI lineage: Eukaryota > Metazoa > Chordata > Aves > Psittaciformes > Psittacidae > Myiopsitta > Myiopsitta monachus. Next base: position 8,112,935 of record CM029919.1, read on the forward strand.
GCCTCCCTTTTCCACAAACTAACTGGAAGCTGATGGGAGCAACAAAAAAGCTGTCTCCACTTCAGCATCATTGGCAGGATAAGCCACCCAGGACCATGTTTGCCAGGGAGGTCATCATGCTGTTGGAAGGAATTAGAAGAGTCCAAGCAACTTCAGAGCCCAGTATTCAGAACAGCATGTACACACATATTCATCAGTTGTTTCTTGATGTGCTCACCATTTAAAAGACACATTTTAGATGGAGTTGCTTGCAGAGTATCTTCCTGGTTTGTTAACATCTCTTACTCTTGAACTTTCAATGTTCAAAACATACACTGTGGAGTCTGCATATGCAGGTTTAAATTATTCTGTGCCTTTCAAATCAAACATCATAGTGTGGCATGTAATTTGGCAGGTTTTCTTGAAAGTATTTTTTCTGTATTTATAGAATGCCTTGCACAAGGAGCCATAACTAATGAGTCGTGACCTCTACTTTAACAGCCTCTACTGGGGCTTCTTTAATGAAAATAGTAAATAGACAAGTAGTTTTACAGTTTTGCAAATAAAAAGGTATGTTCAGATTTGTTTTAATTGAGATTGAAGTATTTTGGATACAAGACACTCTAGTAAGTTCACTTAGTTGAATGGATGTTTCTCTAACATCTCATTAGGAAAATCATGTTCTTCAGAGCATAGATAAAGTATAAAAATAATCACAGAAATGTTGACAGAGTAAATCTATAGTGGAAGATATAAGATTGTCATTATTATTGATACTGTAATTTTTGCTAATGTTTTGTTAAATCAATAATTTAAAATATTTAGAAGAGTTTTCATTCCCTCCTTATTCATTCTCTTAAACATCTGAAATGAAATAAAAAGTAGTCAAGACAGTTTTCTCTTAGCTGGTTCCAAAAACCATGCCTGTTCAGTCTGAGATTTGAAAGGCTTTCTGCCCATCTGTTTTCTTTTCTGGTCTTTGGCATTTTACCCACTGAGACTAAGTGATCGAAGAGGTAACATCTGTACTCTTTCCAAACCTGGATTATACTATATGGGAAATAAACATATGAAATTTGGTGGAATTAAACATTTATAAAAGGTCTGTAGCAGAAGAAGCTGTAAGTGTACACAGTAAATACAGGGAAATCATAGCTTGTTCTCTGGGGTTTACGCTGGCATACAGTGAAAGGCTCTACAGAAAAAAGGAAAAAGGTGTTCTTGTTTAGTCAAGATTATGCATTTTTCTAACAAAGACCTGCCTAACCTAGGATACTGTTTTTCTGCTTTGTGGGTAACAGCAACAACAAAAAAAGAAAATTTTAGACAGCAAGGGAAATTCCAATTTTTAAAGTAATAACTGGAAGGAGTACCACTGTTTTTCTTTTTGTAGCAACCAAGATGGCACTCTTAAATGGCATACTCTTAAAACAGAGCTCTTACGCAGGCAGGACTTCATTTATAGCACTCCAGCACCTACTAAAATTAGTGACTCAGAAATAAAGCATATAGCCTTACTTTGAAACAAGCTCCTATCACATGAATATTTCACAAAGATTCTATATAGATGGAAGTAGAAAACAAAAACTTGCCTTGACTACATAAAATGTACCTCAGAATGAGAGTCACTGGGCTGTTTTCTAAAAATCTGACAAACAAGGTCCTGTCCATGTTTCTAGAAAAAAGGGAAATAAAAAGACCAAGCATCAGGCATACTCCTCAAGTGACCAACAGGAGATTACTAATCGTAGAATCATAGAATACTTAGAGTTGGAAAGGACCTTAAGATCATCTAGTTCCAACCCCCCTGCCATGGGCAGGGACACCTCCCACTGATCCATGCCAACTAAGGCTATGTCCAACCCAGCCTTGAACACCGCCAGCAATGGAGCATTCACAACTTCCCTGGGCAACCCATTCCAGTGCCTCACCACCCTTACAGCAAGGAATTTCTTCCTCATATCCAATCTAAACTTCCCCTGTTGAAGTTTGAACCCCTTACCCCTTGTCCTATCACTACATGGTGGTTTAAGCCGTAAATTTCACTTCTCCCTCCTTTCCCCCCCCACCCCCAACTCCGATGAGGGGGAAATGGGGAGAAGAACGGAAGAAAATGTAACTCCCACGGGTTGAGATAAGAACAGTCCAGTAACTAAGATACAATACAAATCACTACTGCCACCACCAATAACAATAATAATGACAAAGTAAATAAAGAGGAAGAAGATACAACCGTTTCGCTGCCCAACCAAGCTGAGAGACAGCGCGGGCAGCGCCAGCGAGAACCCGCCCCCAAACCACACGCTTCCCAATTCCTCCCCCCCCCGTATTCCGCATCCTGGGCATGACATGCTGTGGCATGGAATAACCTCATTGGTCAGCCCGGGTCAGGCGCCCTGTCTCTGCCTCCTCCCACTTCCCCCTCCTCCCCTGCATAGCATGAGACTTGGAAAAAAAAAAAACCAAACCCATGACACACTACAGTCCCTCATGAAGGGTCCCATCCCAACATCCCCATAGGCCCCCTTCAGATACTGGAAGGCTGCAAGGCGGTCTCCACTCAGCCTTCTCTTCTCCAGGCTCAACAGCCCCAACTTTCTCAGACTATCTTCATACGGGAGGTGCTCCAGTCCCCTGATCATCTTCATGGCCCTCCTCTGGACTTGTTCCAACAGTTCCATGTCCTTTTTATGCTGAGGACACCAGAACTGCGCACAATACTGCAAGTGAGGTCTCATGAGAGCAGAGTAGAGGGGCAGGATCACCTCCCTCGACCTGCTGGTCATGCTCCTTTTGATGCAGCCCAGGACACGGTTGGCTTTCTGGGCTGCGAGCGCACACTGCCCACTCATGTTCATTTTCTCATCGACCAACACCCCCAAGTCCTTCTTCGCAAGGCTGCTCGGAATCTTTTCTCTGCCCAACCTGTAGCTGTGCCTGGGATTGCTCCCACCCATGTGTAGGACCTTGCACTTGCCATGGTTAAACTTCATCAGGTTGGCATCAGCCCACCTCACAAGCATGTCAAGATCCCTCTGGATGGCATTCCTTCTTTCCAGCTTGTCAAGCGAACCACACAGCTTGGTGTCATTGGCAAACTTGCTGAGGGCGCACTCAATCCCACTGTCCATGTCACGGACAAAGATGTTGAGGGAGACCGGTCCCAACACCAATCCCTCAGGGACACCACTTGTTACTGGTCTCCAGCTGGACATTGAGCCACTGAGGACAACTCTTGGCGTGTGGCCATCCAGACATGTTCTTTATCCACCGAGTGGTCCACCTATAAAACTGATGTCTCTCCAACTTAGAGACAAGGATGTCATGTGGGACAGTGTCAAACGCTTTGCACAAGTCCAGGTATGTGACATCAACTGCTCTACCCCTGTCCATCAATTCCGTAGCCCCATCATAGAAGGCCACCAGATTGGTCAGGCAGGATTTCCCCTTAGTGAAGCCATGCTGGCTGTCACCAACCACCTTGTTGTTTTTCATGTGCCTCAGCATGCTTTCCAGGAGAATTTGCTCCAAGACTTTGCCAGACACAGAGGTGAGACTGACTGCTCTGTAGTTCCCCGGCTCATCCATTTCCCCTTCTTGAAAATGGGGGTTAAATTTCCCTTTTTCCAGTTGTTGGGAACTTCACCTGACTGCCATGATTTTTGAAATATGATGGACAGTGGCTTAGCAACTTCATTTGCCAGCTCCTTCAGGACCCGCAGATGGATTTCATCAGGTCCCATGGACTGGTGCACGTTCAGGTTCCTAAGATGGTCTTGAGCCAGATCCTCTCCCACAGTGGGCCCAGGGTCTTCCTTCTCACAGTCCCTGTGTCTGCCTTCCAAGACTTGGGTGGTGTGGTCAGAGCATTTGCCAGTGAAGTCTGAGGCAGAGAAGTCATTAAGAACCTCAGCCTTCTCCAAATCCAGGATAGCCAGTTCTCCCGATATTTTCCGCAGGGGCCCCACATTGTCCCTAGCCTGTCTTTTATTTGCAATGTACCTACAGAATCCCTTCCTGTTCTCCTTAACATCTCTTGCCAAGTTGAATTGTAACTGGGCCTTAGCTTTCCTAACCTGGTCCCTAGCTTCCCATACAACATCCCTGTATTCTTCCCAGGCTGCCGTGTCCTTGCTTCCACTTTTTATAAGCCTCTTTCTTCCTTTGAATTTTCCTCAGCAGCTCCTTATCCATCCAAGAAGGTCTCCTGGCCCTCCTGCAGCACTTCCTGCTTATTGGGATGTATCACTCCTGAGCTTCTGATCAAGGTGATCCTTGAATATCAACCAACAGTCTTGGGCCCTCCTGCCCTCTAGGGCTATATCCCATGGAACCTTACTCAGCAGGTTCCTGCAGTAGGCCAAAGCCTGCTCTCTTGAAGTCCAGGGCACTGAGCTTGCTGCATCATCTTCTCGCTGTCCCGAGAATCTCGAACTTGACCATCTCATGATCGCTGCAACCAAGGCTGCCCTGGAGCAGTCACATTTCCAACCAGCCCTTCCCTGTTGGTGAGGATGAGGTCAAGCATGGCACCTCTCCTTGTCAGCTCCTCAATTACTTGCAGAAGGAAGTTGTCTTCCACACAATCTAGGAACTTCCTGGATTGCTTGTGCCGGGCCATGCCGTCTCTCAAACAGATATCAGGGTGGTTGAAGTCCCCCATGAGAACAAGGACCTGCGAGCGTGAGGCTGTTCCTATCTGTCTATAGAGCACTTCATCCACTGAGTGCTCTTGGTCAAGCGGTCAGGGATCTAACCGATCCCCACAATAATGTCACCCATCGCTTGTTCTCCCTTTAACCCTGACCCACAAACTCTCTATTGACTGCTCACCTGTCCCCAGACAGAGTTCCATACTCTCCAGCTTATCCCTAACATAAACAGCAACTCCCCCTCCCCGTCTACCAGGCCTGTATTTCCTAAAGAGCCTATAACCTTCCATTCCAACACACCAGTCATAGGAGCCATCCCACCATGTTTCTGTGATGCCTATGATATCATACCCCCATAGATGTGCACACATCTCTAATTCCTCTTGTTTGTTCCCCACGCTACGGGCATTTGTAATACTTAGTATTAGGAATTAGTGCTAGGAACAGCTTCAAAATAAGGGTTTCAATTTACAAAAAAATCAACAGTCACTACAATGGGGTTCATTGTTTGATTCTGTTCCACAATAGAGAGAAGCTTTTAATGTCTCTTCAGGTGGTGCTAGGGGGACATCACTCACTGTACAGGATGGTTAATGGCAGAAGTAAATAATCTGAATAACCACCAGAATTGTGAAAGTCTTATATCACTTCTCTGCTAATTCAGCCAAAAAAATATGACATCTGTGTGTAGCCCAAACTTGCTTAGCCATCTTTTTGTCACCATACAATCTGAGAGCACGCTCTTACAGTCTTGGGAAAAACCGGTGTATTTATTCTGAATCTTTTGTCTTGGTAATTTGACCATTTTACACGAGATGGAGAAATTCTGAATCAAAAATTTCCCATGTAACACCTATGTTCAGCTTCAGGAACTACCTCTAGTTCAACAGTGGGGGAAAAAACATTTGGTGGCACAAATCATGCCTAAGTAACTCTTATGCTGCTTTGATAAGGTATCCATTTTGTCCTGTAGTGGGATGCTACTGAAAGCAGAGGAATAGTTATATTAAGGAAAAAAATCAAATATTACAGAGGTAGGAGATACAAAAGAAAGTTTTTTAATAGACGAAATTGCTAAATAATTTAGATGTTGAAATAATTCTCTCAGAACCTTGTATATGTAGAAATTTTCTCTTTAAGATTAATTAAGCACATAAAACTCTGCTTCGTGACCACCCCCATCCAACTGAGAAACATCTGGCTTTGAGCAATCAGAGATCATAACTGTGTTAATAGAGAGAAGAGTCTGAAAGTGGTGAGAATTATTTAACATTTGTCTTTATGAAGGATTAAAATTATCTTCTCTTAATGAAGTTTCAGCTTCAAAAACCTGTATTAAAAAAAAAAGAAATTTCAAATAGATAAGAGGCAAGAAAGTTCAGTACACACACAGAAGGATATTCTTTGAAGTTCTTCAGCTACCAAGGACAAATTTTGCCATTAAACCATGAGCAAAAAAAACCCTTTTTACTGCTAAAGATTCGAAAGCTTCTAAATGTTGCAAACTGCTGAGGCTATCTCAGAGCAATAACAAAGATTTTGCATCATATAAGTCCAAACTAGGACATTGTGAAATTGATCTCAGGAAGTCCGCACACTCTTGAAGGTTTCAGAACTCATTTTCCACTAACACTTTACCTATGGTCTTTACAGGCATTTTTTATCCATGCTTCAGCACAGTTGCTCTGTTATGACCCGTCTTAAGACTAATATGAACTTATCTTTTAGTGCAAATGTCCTTTATGTAAATCATAGAATGTAGAACAGAGAAGTTTTATATCCTTTTATTGCTTAATGCTTCATAATGTGGAACAAAGATTTTAAATTACATTTTGGAGATGCTGATATGAAGAAAAGGATAAGAAGACAAATAAATTCATCTTTAACACTATGATAATTTACAAAAGGACAAAGGACAGCAATGTTTGTTTCATTGACTTTTTCTGGCTAACAAGTTTTCTTTAAATTTAAAGTTTTCTGTCATGCATAGTCTCATCCTGTGCTCTCCTATGTGTATACTGCCTATTCTGTGCAAGCAATATATATTTTTTCTTCCACAACCTCTCTATTGTTTGGAGTTAAAATAATTCTTTAGGGAAGAAAAAATCATTAGTCATAATTTCAAAATATTCTGTAATCTACAGTCATTCCAAATGCTTATGCAAACAGTCTCTGAACTGAGAGAAGAGCTTCCAAACAGAAATGTTACCATTTTACCATATGGAAATGATTCTCTTGTACACCTGTGTCATGGGTTCAGCAGCAGCAGTCATTTTTCTCCTTCTTGATAGCTGGTGCAGTGCTGTGGTTTTGATTTTGGGCCTGGGAGCAGCTCTGATAACACCAGTGTTTTCAGTTACTGCTTGGTAATGTTTTGGTCTGGCCAAGGACTTTCTGAGCCTCATGCTATGCCAAGGGAGGAGGGGAAGCCAGGAGGAAGCAGGAGACAGGACACCTGACCCAAACTGACCAAAGAGGTTATTCCATACCACAGCACGTCATGCCCAGGATGTGAAAACGGGGAGCAGAGACCTGGATGGGTTGTGGTGCAGTGGGGGGGTTCGCTGCTGGGGAGTGCACTGGCTGGATCAGGCTTGGTGAGCAATTGTATTCTCTTTCTTTGTACTTCTCCTGTCATTATTATTATTGGTGGTAGCAGTAGTGATTTGTGTTATACCTTAGTTACTAAACAGTTCTTATCTCAACTTGTGCGAGTTGAATTCTTTTGATTCTCCTCCCCATCCCCCCAGGACTGGGGGAAGAAAGAGGGTGAGTGAGTGAGTGAGTGAGTGACTTCGTGAGTTGTTAGCCTGGGTGAGGCTTAAACCATGACAACCTGATGTTGGAACTATGTTTCAAGTTATTACATCTAGCCGTGAGACAAAGGATGTAAGTGAAAAGCTTTATGTTAGAGTCTCCAATTCTTAAGTAGGAGGGGTGATTTGAAGTGGAGATCAATCAAAGGCTGAAAAAAGATGTGGGAAGACAGACAGGAATGCTGAAAGTAGAATTGCTACAAAGAGGTTACCTTCCTCTGCTTGTTTTTGTTGTTGAATGCATTGATTCTTGCATTCAGCCTCCTCAACAATGTTCTAACTGCTGATTATGCTGGCAATTTTTTTCCTTTTTGCTTCATCTTTTACTGGTACCAAACTAGTTGATGCTTTGGAGTCAGTAGCTGATAGGATTTAGCTGCATCCTAGACTGAATGTTGCACTATGTTGAAACCATTTGTTTGCTTCTTGTGACATGTAATCAGGTACTAATAGGCATGTATTTCAAAATGGAGTGCCTTCACTAAACGAATGGAACTGGCACTTGGTCAGTCGCAGAGAGTTTGCTACCTAACCCTGACTTGATAGTGTCTTCTCATGGTCAACGGCGGGATTTAGAGTGGAATTGAGGAAAGAACTCAGTAATGTCTTTTATTACGACGGAGGATAAAGACAAAAGGGTGGCTGAAATAAGACTGCTGTTTTAAAGAAAGGGTAGTTTTGGGAGCTACTGTGTTCTGATACCACTTAGTACACTGAGATAAATTAACCTTGATGTAGGCCAGTATTAGTGTACCTTTAGAAAGTAACAGAATTTATATTGTATAGATATATATAGCTTGTGTAGAAGGCAGCACAGAAGACTGAACAGGCGAGAGTATAATAAGGAAAATAAAGGATGATGGTATAGTGTGCTTTATTTTTTGTATTTCTGTCCATATGTATATCACTACGGAATTAATACATTTATACTGAGAAAACAGTAACAATGTTTCTGGTTTTTGTTCATACTCTGTTGTAGTTGTATTGTTAGGAAGACGATTGTAAGACCCCTTGCCCTTCTTCCCTTGAAGTGCATGGTACCAAAACCCCTTTAAAAATCAAGATTTATTGTACCCATTTAAAGCTTCCACCCGGGGGAATTTTCTATCAGACATCTCGAAGAAGTTCTATTTGTTCTGCCTAGTTTAGCCTTTTTTCTACTTTGTGGATAGAATGAAAGACATATCTTTTAAAAGCAATTTTCTCAAATCCTCTACAAAAGTGAAAATCAGTGGGTTTAATGATTCCCTTGGCAACTGGCTCCTTAGGCAACAATGCAGCAATTATAAATAATACTAATAAGTTCATCTGATGGCTTCTGATAACAAGTTAATTCAGAATTCCTCTTTTTATAACATGGGGCACTGCTTGTTGAGAAAGAAGCAGAAATATTTGTACGAGTATGCGTGTGAGAGAAAGAGAAGCCGAATTGATTTGCATACTGAGCTACAATATGTAACTGGCAAGAGAGGATCAGGAATTCATTTTAAGAGGTTTACTTACAGGGACGTTATGACCATCCCCTCCAAAATAAAATAAAACCAAGACCCAGATCTAATTAAGATTGTTTATTATTCAGCAAAGAACCCATTTGAGAAACTTAATTGATTTACTGATATATAAAATGGAAGAGTGTCATAATCAAGCTTTTTAAGATTTTGGATATCTTGGGTACATTTTAAGATGTGTCCTTTTCTGTGTCACCCAGCTTGGAATATTTTAAAAGGCCTTGATCATTCATTAAGGGAGTAGTCAAAGATTCCTGTCTGCTGTACCCAAAAATCTGACACATGATTCACTGCTAGCACTTGGAAAAAAAAACAAACCAAAAAAATGAATAAGAAGGATTCAGAGGAGGAAAGCTTGAAATTCGTAATTCATATTCTTGAACCTGCAAAGTTATCATGTTTGCTGTTAAGGAAAGACGAGATGTAGATGCATATAACAGAAATTGTACAGAATATTGTACAAAGGGCCTGGTACTATGTTACAGCTGTGCATTCAAGAGCTATTGTCTTATGCAGAACTAACCTGCTTTCAATCCTGAAATATAGTTCAGGGTTGGGTTTTTTCCTTCCAAATTACAGATGTTAAAGCACACAGAAATCTCATTTCAACTAACATTTCAGTAATTACAGCTCTTGCAGTAAATATATATATATAAAACAAATATAATTTGTACTTCACAAACAGTTCTATTGTTAGATGTGGATGTATATTATGTAAAAAAATGCTGATGATAAAATGTTTGCCCACATATCTTCTTGAAACTATATAGATACATGATAATTCTGTTTAAATGCTGCTGTTTATGTTGGAAAGAACATTTTTCTGTCATAAAAATAAATGTGATTTTATTTGATGCAAAGGTCATACACAAAGGTTTCATCTCCTTCCTAGAATTTTCAGGGACTCAAACAGAATCTGATTGACTACATATATCAGTAATGGCTGTTCATCTAAATGACCTTCACTGTTGTTTTTCAGCCTAATGTTTTCTCTGCTCTTTAACATCAATCAGCAATGATTTTATCCATTTTCTAGTTAATTGCCCAAAGTTATTTAGTACTTTCTAGCTCTGGGATGCAACTAGATAATTATTTCTAATTAACTGTTAATTTGTTATTACAGTAAAAATTAGGTGTATTGTTCACTTTGTTTTTTTTAAATGGTCTATTTTGTAATTCACAATATCAGGAAGTACCATATCAGGTATTTGACAGAATATCAAGAAACCTTGAAACAGTGTAAGTTAAGTTTCATAAGCAACTACTGAATAACACCCTCAAAAGCATATATAATTGTGTTATATGCAGGTGACTTACGAGTGTAATCATTCATCTAAAACCTGCCTGATGCTCTAGATTTCTATTAACTTAAAGCAGAGATGATGTTTTATAAAGTTTTAAATATTCCAAACCTCTCTGGAGCAGAAGTTAATTTAAAAAAAAAAAGGAATTTTTTACTGCAATTTCCAGGCATTGCAGTGTTAATCACACTTTAGAAAGTAAACATAAAACTTTCATGAATTTAGGAATAGCAGACATCTGTGAAGACAATATTTTCTGTGCACTGAATGAGAAGCAGTCAGGGTCTGCTAAGTTAAATGAGGAACATGCCACAGCTTTTCAATTCTGCTTCACGGTAGTACTTCTCACAGTAATATTCCACAACCACTGGAGATGTTGAAGTTCACAAGAGCAACATCTCTATATGTCAATTCACTGTCTCAAACATGAATCATAATGATGATTGCTTTCATCTTGTGCACAGACACAGATGGATAGGTTTAATGTAATTTTCTAAGAACTAGTTTAAATGAGATTACCCAAAATGGTTAAGGAGTGATAGAAATTTAAAACCTAAGTTTCTTTATGTCAAAGAACAAAACAACACAGATAAATGATTTTGTGGGCTAAAATGGTACAAGGAAGCTCAGATTCAGAAGTTTCTGGTATAAATGAGAACTGTTTTACCAATGATCTTTATAGCATCTTACTTGAAAAAGCGAAGCATTTAGAACCAAAAGCAGTTATTCATCTCTGTTGCTGTTGTATGTAGTGAAAATCAGTGATGATGGCATTTGTTTCCATACTTGGATTTCAAGTACTAGATGGGAATATTTATTTACTGAAAACCAATTGTCATCTTCAAATTGCTGAGAGTGATGGGGAGGGAAGAGAAGTAATTTTGTTGGTCTTGATGTCAGTGATAGGCACTGCAGTTTCCCTGGGGAAATGACTAACTAGGTTCTGTGAAAGCTTTAATGGCTCTTTTAGTGCCAGGCAAAGGAAGATTTGGGGCTTTCAAAAGTTTATGAGATAAGAAATTGAAAAATATCGTGTTTAGAGCTTTATTTTATTTAAAAAAACTGATTTATTACTGACTTATTATTTACTGATCTATTATTTTTGCAGGTCATTGTTCTCAAGAAATCATCTCAAACCTCTCCATCTTCTCTTTCTTCGTAGGGAAATGCTAGTTATATGTTATAAGCAGTAATTAATGGTAGATTTGCAGAGGCTTTTGCTGTAGTGCATGACTGTGATACAAAGGGTGGGTTTCAGGAAGAATACCTAAGTAACAAGGAATATGAAAGGTTCAGAGAGATGTGTTCCTTAGTTAAGGAAGGAAAAAATTATGTGGTCAGGAGTTGGGGGATTTATGAGCTATGAATCGGGAAAATGGGTCAGTTAAGCTTAGAAAAGTAAACAGTAGCATGGATAATATAGAGATTCAGGGACAAATTTGATTTTGATATGTATTTTGGGAAGCAACCTCTGTGTCAAGGTGCATTCTCACATGCCCATGATATCTTTGACTTACGTGTGTGGGAAAGAGACAAAGGAAACTGCTGAAGAATCAGAGGGAGACAGAGGTTTCAGATGGAGGCTGGTCTGGTATGATTTTGCTGCTGAGCAAGGAAACCAGTATTTGGTAGTTTGTTAGTGTCTGTGAAAAGTATGCAAGAATTTGTACTTTCATATAAATGAATAAAATTACAGAGAAGATAACTGGCTTAATTACCAATTTCTCTTTCAAGCTAAAATAATTCCCAGTGTGATTACATCTAATCAGATTAAAAAAAAACAAAACAAAAATATATATTGTTCCATGCAAAATTAAGTTTAATTTAAAGGAGTAGGTATCATTGTGAAATATCTGTAACGTGACAAGCTCGTCATCTACATGAGAAGGCAATTATATTTTCCACCTACAGTTAGTGACAGCAGTGACCTGCTTGGCACAGACTGCTGTTTAAGTCCAAATCTAAAAAGTAGAGAAAATCCATTTGGTAACTATTGCTATGCCACTATTAGTTCATAGTACTACTGCAGATAGACATAGCTAATATGGGCAGAACTAAATTTCTCATGAATGTGTTGTGTCTGAACAGCCTATGAAAAATCCAATGACAGGTTTACTCACATTCCTTTAGCAAGAGTTGCTTTATTCAGAGGGATTCATCTGCTTCTGACACAGATTACAATCTCAAAACATGAGGAAAACCTGCTGAGCATTCCCAGACATGCACTGTGTTTTGTAAGACAAATTGTTAAGGTAACCATAAAGTCTTATTTGTACTTAACAACCCATGTATAAAGGCTACTAACAAGAACTGTAGTGTGTCAGTAAAATACCTGGATTAAATTTGACCTCTTCAGTGGTGCTAAGCCTGGAATAGTGCTTTCAGTAGTAGAGGGTGAGCAGCCTTGAACACCTTTACAAATTGCATCATGCGTCCTTATTTTGCAAGGGCATTGCAAGGCATGTCCTTAAAATTTTTGTAGAAAAAGTGATTCCCAGTTTGATGATCTAAAGCTTTGTGTTGGGTTTGTTTTTCTCTTAAAACATATTTTGCCATGATTAGTGCATTTGAACACCATTGTTTTTCAGATGACTCCCTTATTGAATTGGGGACCATGTTAGTTCTCCCCATGACCCGTCAGAGATAAAAAATTTGTTTACTGTAAATTGCTCACCACTCACTCCCATGCACCATCTGCCACACTTACCCACAAAGAGCTGCATTTCTAATAACAGCTCTTTTAAGAAACATAATACAAAATATTTTAAATACATGCATGGGATATAATTGCAATTTTAATCTTCCTGCTTACTTTACCTTTACATAGTAAGATTTACTGTCAATAAATAAATTATTTTACATTTTAAACTTTCTGTGAAACAGTCAAAGTTTTGCATCATCAAAGAAAGTAATGAGGAGGGTACTAATTTGCCTATAAATTTGCCGCAGCTGAACCTATCTGTATGTTTACACTTCATTAGCAAATTAATGCCTTTTAACTAGTAATAGTCTTTTCTCATTCAGTATCTGTGAGGTCCTAGTTTAGGAGCATAGATATACTACTATTTCTACTTTAGGAAATAAGATCTACAGAGGTAAGTACTATATGTGGTAGAGCAAATGAATGCCTGCAACTTGGGTGTGTAATGTGTGGGTACCTGGCCCCAGAACAGAATCCAGACTGAGCTGGATGCCTGGGATGTGTAAGGAATGAGAGCTGCCATCCTATAATTAGCAAACAAGAGATATTGCAAGCAGAGGAGAGGGAGTGTTTGGACTCCTACTCAATTTTGAAACCCATCTTTCATTACTGGAGAATGTTTAAATACTAGGAAATTATATATTTCAATGTACTGCAATTCCTAGTCAGAGTTAGTAGGTGTTACATAAGGGAATTGAAGAGTACTGAATTTCTTGCAATTCAGAAAAGGAGAAAGAATCATAGAATAGTTAGGGTTGGAAAGGACCTTGAACACCACCAGCGATGGAGCATTCACAACTTCCCTGAGCAACCCATTCCGGTGCCTCACCACCCTTCCAGTAAAGAATTTCTTCCTCATATCCAATCTAAACTTCCCCTGTTGAAGTTTGAACCCATTACCCCTTGTCCTATCACTACAGTTCCTAATGAAAAGAATAATTCACATTTATTTATTCGCTCCCCCCCCCCCCCCCCCCAATATTTACCTGTAGTTTAGTCGACGAATAGCATAAGTAGATAACTGCACTAAAGCAGCTGGGCATTCCTGCTCCAAATTTAACTCCTGTTTCTTAATGTTTTCAAACTTGGAACAGCTTCTGACTTCTTTAAATTATATGTCTTCTTGCCGGAAAGTTCTACAGGTTCATAAATATCCAAGAAACATTAATTTTTATGAACATCTTCCAATTGTCTCTGATTTTTGTTTCCCCAGATTTAATTCTAAAGTTGATTTTTCAAAATTTCAGGAAACTAATGCATTTCCATAGAGTCACAGAATCACGGATTCATTTAGGTTCGAAAAGACCTTAACACCAACACCCCCAGGTCCTTTTCAGCCAGGCAGCTTTCCAGCCACTTTTCCCTAAGCCGGTAACATTATGTGGGGTTATTGTGGCCCAAGTGCAAGACCCAGCACTTTCCCTTGTTGCGCCTCATACCACCGGCCTCATCCCATTAATTCAGCCTGTTCAGATTCCTCTCTAGAGCCTTTGTACACTCAGGCAGATGAACTTGGTGTCATCTGCAAACTTACTGAGAGTGCACTTGATCCCCTCATCCAGATCATTAGTAAAGATATTAAACAGAACTGGCCCTAATATTGAGCCCTGGAGAACGCCATTTGTGGTTTGCTGCCAACTAAATTTGCCATGGATATATATGCTTACACAGATAACTTTAATGCTTTCTTACTTGCAGAATTGTTTTAATATTTCAAGTAATCAGTTTGGGTTAAATAAATCACTATTATTATTGCAAGTTCTGATTCTATGTACATGGTGTTTAACTATTTTCCCTTCTTTCAGAGCAACATGCTACAACAGATGCAAAGACCCCAAAATTTGTCAGGCTTCCTGTGAAAAGCAGCTCGATGCCTACCACACTGCCTGTTTTCGAAAGGCTTCGTAGCATCAATGCAGGTAAACAAAATATGTTTCCCAGTTTTATTGTTATCTTGTAAGGTTTTTACCATATATTTTTCAAAGCATCTGTTGCAATGCTCTCTGGGCTCATTGCATACTTGGGGTTTCTATGTTCCTGTTATCATCTCATGATGACTGAGGGCTGGTGCCTGACTGAGAAACCTATTCTTATATCTTAAACATCTCACTTACAAAATATGCACTATGTTCTGTTTCAAAAAAATATTGTATTGTTTATAAGAGTCCCTCAGAATTTGTCAATTTCCAAACAAGCAATTTTATTTTGTAAAGACTGGAAAGGTATATTCTTCAGTAGTGTTGTTCCTGTAAATACAAGCGGTGTTGGGAACACTGGTGAAAATTTTCAGGCACAGTCCTTTGTTTCCCTTTTCAGTCTCTTATACCTAAGCTATGACAGATACTCATTAATTTAAAGACATCTATTTCCATTTTTAATAAAGGATAGCAATAATATCAAATTCCCAGATGATTTACATAACCAAAAGTTAATTTAGGTGTGACTATTGACTACTAAAGTCAAACTATTTCTTAACAGGAATTTAAATACTGATTAAGAAGTCTGATGGTTTTGGCTCAGTATTTGCTTTCATACTTCATTATTAAGAAACTCATCTTCCACATCAGAATGCTCATCTTTTAAAGTTAGTTTTATTAAAAACTAATAGAGACTTTTGTTGGTTTGTTGGTTTGTTTTTCTTTAATGCTATGATTGTTAATCTATGTTATTTCCCAATTCTGTTGTGGGGTTTGTTATTTGTAGATAGCATGGGTCATATGCGAAGGCTTAGCCTTTTATTTTACATTTTAGTAGGGTAGATCTATTGATAAGTGACAAACTATAAGACAGATTTTTAAGACATTTATTGTTGTAAGACTGTGGTCTTAGTTTAAACACACATGAAAGGCAAAAAGCAACCTATTTAATAAGTCAGCAAAGTTTTACATAGAGCTACACACTCGTATACGTTGAACAGTGTAATTCAATAGAAAAATCCAAAGCAATTCAATAACAGAAGGATTCATATATACACAATCCTAATTATTTCTGTAACTCTCATACTGCGTCCCTGTGGCAGTTTTCAAGGGAAAAAATCCTGGGATGTGTTCCTTCAGAAGTGTGACAGTAACATCATTTCCTTGAGTGACAGAAAATTCTGAAGTACCAGGCTTATGCTGTGGTCTCACATTAAGTGGAAATAGCAGGAAGCCTGACAAGGAATTGGCAAATCAATTGGTACAGATTCTTCAGAGGAAAGAGAAAGATCATAACTTGCCCTCCCTGAATGTGTCATCATGATTCACACCAGAAAAAATAGTTGAAACCATGAATCAGGACACAGACAGCATAACTTTTCCAATTTGCTTTCCTAGCATTAACTTAGTGTTGTGCCTATGATATGACCTACCATGATTAGTCTGCGTCAACCCTTTTCACCTTTAATGCCAAAAATCAATGACACGGGTTGGCCACATCTACAGGTCCACCTAAAAAACATGCTGTGTGATGAAACAAAGATATTTTTTAGATTTGAGTTCTGTCAGTGCTTTGCTTTTGTTGACTGTCCCCCTGCTCTTCTGTTAATGAGGAGCTGCCATCCTCCCTTCTCTACACCACTCATTATCCTCTCTGTTGCCCCTGTTGCTGTGGTGGCTCAGGTTTCCTAGGAGTGATGGGATTTGTCTCAGCTCTCTGATCATGGCAGGGGGAAGGGTTGGTTTATGCTTGCTGGAGTGCACTTGTTCTTAATCATCGTGCCAGGTATCTAAGCTGTTTCTTTGCAGTTGGGAAAGAAACACTCTGCAGTGTCCAAATTCCTTCATAGATGGCTTCAAACACCCTGTCTGTATTTTTGTCAAGTTTGCAGGTTTCAGACTTATCTTCACTTATCAGGCAGACTTAATTGCGAAGCAAAAATTAGGTTTTTAGGTTTACTTGTCTCTGTCTACTGTCCTTCCTACCTGCCTGGGTTCTTGTCTTGTCCGAGTAAAAAGGCAAAACTGATTAATTACATTTCACATTTACACTGTCTTTTCAAGACATGAATGTGCTTGGTGGCTCAGCCTTAAGCACAGATCAACTGGCTTTTTATAGGTGACTTCCCAGCTCTGTTACACAACTAAGTCAGGCAGCCAACTCTTTCTCCCACAGTTTGGATTTTTGCCCTCTTTGTAGGTCTGCTTACACCTTCATCTCCTTTTAAATCTGGTATAGAACACCAGTTACAAATATGTTTTGTGGCCACTTTGATTTCTCTTTTTTAATAGTTTCCTGTAGAAATCACATGTGATGCTTCACTAATACAGATGGCAACATTAGCAAAAATTGTTCTTTCACAGCAACAAAACATGAGCTATGCCCTTGGCATCTTGGTGTCCAGTATGACAGTACCCCTTCTTTTTCATTTTCTGTTGAAGGCAAACAAGGTTTTCTGTGGTGTTTCGGTGAGATTTTCCATGTTTCTAGCTGTTTTAGCTTCTTCTGTGGCTCTTTATGCAATGCAGTGCACATCCTTCCACACAGTGCCTTAGAAAAGGGCTTCTGTATTTAGAAAAATAAATGTTATATAGCCTGAAGATTACAAACACTGGATGAATAGTGTATTTAAAAAAAAAAAAAAAGCCCACAACTCTCTCATCAGGTACCTGGCTATGAATTTAGGTTTAATTCAAGTAGTTTTGTCTGCATGTTAAAGGAACTTGCATTTTTGGTTTTAGTGTTCTTTCAGATTTTGCAGTTCAAAATATTTCGTTTATGCATCAATTTTGAAAGTTAAGAATTTTTTTCTTATGTAAAGTATATCTAAAAATTTTAAGTATATGCAAAAGAAATATATTACGTTATAAATATTCATTATATATTTACATTTTTAATATGAATGTATATCTGTACTGCTGTATATATGTCTCTTCTCCTTCCAACCTTGATCATAACATCTGGATTGCTTTTTACCTTCTTCCTGCCACCCCACTGTATATTAGGTAGACGTATACAGTGTTGACAATTTACAGTGGTATTTCCTCAAAAAATATTTGAGTGATCGCTGCTGTTTCTTTAATTACACTTTAATAACCATTTTAAAGCTGGTTGTGTATAGTCATCACGACCGGGATTACAGCAGAATGTTCTGATTTGCTTATCTTCTTGTCAAATAAGAAGCTGGTTTTCGTTAAAATATTTGAAGTGATCAAATATGCAAATTAAAACAAATAGCCTTAAAATATGTTGGGATAGGGAGAAATATTAACTGTGTTTCTTTAATTTCACTAGGTTCACAGAAGGAAAACTAATTTTTATATAAACCAAATTGTAGTATGCTAATGCTCCCAAGGAAAGGCTGTATTTTATTATGCTACTCATTTATTATTCACAAAGAACCTTTGAACAAAATCTGGCCAATATATGAGCCAAAATACTGACTTTAAAGAGGTCCTTTGGCTGTAGTTCTTACTGCCCTATGAAAATCAGCAGGGAATATTGCAAGCATGTTAAACTTTTGTTTGAAAGTTAAATCTGATAAAAGTGTACTTACCAAAACATATATATTGTAAAATAAAATGAAATGTTTCTTTGATATTTTATGTTCTGTCTCCTCTGAGGTATAAAGAAATGTCTGCTACTCATTCTGTCCTGTATTTTCAGTTTTTATATCTTACTAATTTAATTTTTAGTTCGGGAAAAAATGTAAGAAAAATATTAGGTCCAATCTAATTTCATTTTAATTTGGCTCAATATAATGATTGCCAAAGGATGGTAATTAGACTTGCTAAAAACCCATGCAACATAAAGAGGGGAAAATGGCCTTATGAAAAAATATTTGAGACTGTAGGAAAGCTGTAGTCTTTTCTTAGACTTTATGGATAATCTGTCTCTCAAAGCAGGACATTCAGTCTTTAGACCCTAGTCTTCCAACCTTTAAGTAAAGATAATATGCTGCTGTATTTGGGGAATTGTGAAATAAGTGCCTACATACTCTTGTAGCAATCTTATAAATGAACAATGTTCTCTTTTGCTGTTGATAGATGATAATTACACCATCAGAGAGAGACTGACGGCCTAGGTGCTTAGTTTCAATTGTATTATTTATAACAATTTATTTCTACAATGTGCCTATAAAAAAAGGAAGTTTTGGTACCCAGACTTGTTTTGTTTCAAGATTGCAAGAGCCAGTCTTGCTCTAGACATAAGCTTTATTTTTATCCCTGAAGCTCTCACTAAGCAACCAGTGAATACCAGGCAAAGGAGTTTGCCTCTGATGAGCCTATGCATCTGCTCTGTCAAGAACTCAGCCCCTCAAAACTGGCACCTCTGGAAAACACAGATTGTACCAGCTAAATCATCATCAGGGAGGTGCAGCCTCACAGCTAACGTGATTGGTGGTTCTGCAAGCTTTTGTAGTCAAACTTTGCTTCAAGCCAGTTTATGCAGGAATTAAGAGTTGTCTTCCTCATTATGCTTTTTTCTATACCTGCTTCTCACGGCAGGAGGTTTTAAATTGTCCGAGTTAAGCAGTTTAATAATTACTTTTGGAAAGTGAAAGTGCACATGGTTAAGCAATTTCATTTTCATTTTGAAAATAAGTTTTCCCTCTTGATTCTGAAAAAGAGGGTGGAAATTATGGTTGCTTAGAGCTGAAATTAGTTTGTATAACTGGTTAGGTATTTGGTTGTTTGAACATCCGTCTTTAGCAGCTGAGATATTTCTGTTGCCTTAAGCAGAAATTGGAGAGCAGAAATTGCTGTCAGGCTACTTAACATGCTAACAAGTCTAGTTGCAGAGGACAGGAGTTGTTGGACTCAAATGCTAGATGTCATGCAAAAATCAAATAGATCCACTGAAAATGCCTATTTTTTGCCACTAGGAATAATTCCAGCTGCACGTCATTTGGTGTGAAATTATTTTTCTGCCCTTAAATATAGAACAATAATAGTAAAGATACTCCCTGATAAAGGAAACCGTTTGGAACTTCAATAAGAGTCCCATTTCATTCCCTTGCAGTAGTCCCCCTTGTGCCTTGCTGTAGTTCCCTGACCCTGGGATCCTAACAGACATGTATGATTCAACAAAAGTAGTCAAAATTTGACCAGCAGAGGAAAAAAGTGATTTCCCACAATTTTAAAACATTTTAATATCAGTCTCATCATATTGTTTTTCTTTTTAGAAACAACCATGATTTTGTGCTATGTTGTCCCTTCCAGTTCCTCCAGTGCAGGTCACACATCTTTTCTTGTTCTCATGTCCCTCACCTGAAAAACTAAATAGGACTGGCAAGCTGAGAAGTGCAGTTAGGCAGCCTCTCCTCATAAACTAAGCTCAGAACTCTGTTGCTAATCCAGTTTCTGACAGTTACTCTTGTTTGCCCTCAGCTAGGATTAGAGGTTAGTTGTATGGATCAGGAATGTGGCATGGGAGGTAAGGAAACATGTAAACTAGTTGCGTTTTAGATCAAACAGAGTACTTTGCTCTGTCAAAGGACTGAAGTAAGAACCTAGCATATTGCTGTTGCCATTCCTCATAAAGAATAAAAACCAAAGCTAAAGTAAATGATGGCCATAAGACCATGATCATCCTTGGGTAGTGGGTGGGAATGGATCCCAAAGGAACTGTTGGCCTTCCACAGGACTACTAAGTTTATCAGTAGAAAAGGGCAAGTTTAAAGAGTTTGTCATACAGCTACTTGAAAGATTTTTCTTTCAGAATAAGTGAAGGACAGCACCCCCATGACTGGAAGGATGCGCCGTCTGCCAGCCCAGCATCTGCCTTCTGGCAGAATCCCCAGGACCTTAACCTTCAGAAGCCAAAATATCTGAGAGAGAGCGAACATTCTCCACTTAGTAAGACAGAAAGCGTGTTTGAATGACAACTAGAGTTTCGTTTTACAGTTCACATAACATAGCTATGCAGCACAACAGGAAAGGACAGAGTCGCTCAAAATAAAACAAATGATGCATGAACAATAAGTAAAATATGCCATGTCCATTCTGTCCAAACCTGGGAATATACCATGCTTTGTTACACAGTATGGCAACATTTCTTTCATGTCCTCTGGAAAAATGACTAAAACGTGTAAAATATAGAAGAAGAAAAATGTGTGTCCTCAACTCCTTATCTTTTAAAAGTGTCACAAATATAAATGACTCAGCTGAGACCCACTTGGAAAAAGTTTGATGCAGTATCTCTGGGTTATATAAAGTAGAAATATTTCTATTACTTGCAAAACTATTATTTGCAAAACTATTATTTGCATCCTAGGGTAAGTTGAAACTAATAAAATATAACATGCAGCCATGAGAACTTTATGTTTGTGAATGGATGGTCCAAAGTATAATTAATTCTGGGGCTTATTTTCTTCCCAATATAGTATTAAAAGTAATATATTTTTCCATGCAGTATGATAATAATCTGTGAGCAGTGCGAATTTTTTTTTTTTAAGAGAAAATAAACTTGATCACAGTTATGGTTAAATTATGGGTACTAATGTGCATTCAGCCTATTAAATCCAACAAAGGAAAGAAGTAATTAATTGGAAAGGTATGTGTTAAATGGAAAGCAACTGTTTCACTGCCCTGGGAAGCAGATAGGAATTGATTAGAAAATAGATATTAGGCAGGTGGGAAGTGTATCATTATCTAAAATGCAATTTCGTAAGTGTCAAACACACACAACTATCCTACAATGCTCTGGCTAGCTCATAGATTGTCCTGAAAGGAGTGTCTACCTACCAGTGCAATATATCTCCCTAGTACCAAAGTTCTCTTGTACTTATGTCTTTTGCAAATGCTTACAGCTTGTAACAAATAATAGTGCAGTGAAATAAGCTTCTAATGACTGCAAAACTATGATAGCCCATAATATAAAGTTCTTTGTAATAAAACAATTCTTTTTTCAGTAGAAGGAAGGATTATGAAGAGCAGAGACCATCACCAACCATAAAATCTCTAAAAGCAATACGTTACATTTGGAGATTAATCATTCTAGCGCAAAGGGACATCGAAATGATGCTGACAGAACATGAAACTTCTTTATCAGATATTTAGAAAACGACATTTATAAAGAGTAACTGAAGAGAAAAAAAAAAGTTATCTGGGACCGTATTATTTTGCACATGAAAAACACCTGAATTGTGCATCTTTAAACTGAGTTCAGGAACAGCCAGAAAGACTATATGAAACGTTGCTATATCCTTACCATCATTGTTTTAAAAATCCTGCAATTATAAAAAATTATATTAAAAAAAAAAAAAAGAAAGAAAATCTCGATTTCTGACTGAATTGTATCCGAAGTCCTCATTGGTAGTTGTATTTTGGTTTTTTACTGCTTGTCTTCGGTACACTCATGTGGCCGAATCGCCCACAAAGCTGAGGACTAACATGAATCCTACAAATCACATTAGTGATGCTAAACCTATGCATTTTTGGCATTTAGGGGAGCCTTGACTCCAAAATGTTTAGCATGCAGCAAGAAAACAATATCATAAATGAGAGTATTTATCTGTCCATTTATAAGGCTGCTTTGGCACAGTTAAATGCCATCTAGAGACTGGAAGATGCAAATTGCAGTTGTCTGCATGATTGGTTTTTTAAAAAGATTATATGTGACATATTTCCTGCTGGAGTATCAATCTTGCCACAAATGTCTTTGATGGGGTTGTCTCTGAGGCTCTGAGACTTAGCCTTACAAAGACAAAAAGCTAGTTAAACAGCTAGAGCCATCCAGATGGCTGCTTCTTTATTGATGACCCACCTCTTGCAGCACAATTCCTCTGCTGCTTTTTTTTTTTTTGGGGGGGGGGGGGGGATCAGACATCCCTGTTTTTTTTCCTGTAACATTCTTCCTTAATACTTCTTTTCATTATTCTGGAAATTAATATTAAAGAGAGAATCGGAAAGACATCTATAACAGGAGGTTCGTCTCTGCAGATGCAGGGGAAGGAGGGAAAGGAGTGCAAGCATCATGCCCAAATGATGATAAATACTGTGATTTCCAAATGCACTGAAGTGAAGGAAGAGTCCATGTGTCATCTACTCATTTTACAACTGATCTGATGTTAATTGACATCTATAATAGCTATTTTCTAAATTACTTTCAAAATGGAACGAATCTCCTACTTCACCAAGTACTGCTAGTATTTAAATATTTGCTTGATGTTTTTTCTGTTCTATTGACCTCCCAGCAGCTTTCTAAATCTCTGTTGAATGGGGCCTGTCTTCCACAGAACATGATAGTGGTGAAAACCAGAGTTCAGCGCAGCAGTTCATGAGCCAGAAATGCTAATGGGAACAGTCAGACATTTTTGCTTACTGTGGTCCCTTCAACAGGATCAGCCAAAGTGTCTGTGTTAGACACAAAATTCTTTACTCAATGAGGGGGATTTAATCAGACTTTTTAACCTAATGAGAGATGTCCTCCAAAACAAAATTATTTGTTTGTTTTATCAATTATATTGCAAGTATTATGGAATGGGTTTTGGTTTAATTGGAGGGGTTTTTTTTCAGCATTAATATGAACAACTCTGTTCCCTCTTTTCCAGCATGACTCAGCTGAACAACTAGCAGTTCTGCTTTGGTGTTGGATAGGTTATGGTTGTCTCAGTACAGCCAAGGAAAGTTCTCACCTGAACTGCAGGATTTATGGAAGTATGGAAAGCATGCAGCTAAAGGCATCCATAAAACTTGTTGGTTGGGGTTTTGTTTTGTTTACATTTTCTTTTCTGGAATTTTCAGAAAAAGCTCTAATGTCTGAGAGGTTTAAAAAACTCTTTTCCTTTAGGAATATAAGCGTGTAGAAATATTCATGGGTTTGCATGCTACTAATGTAAAACTGGTAACATAGTAAAATAGCAAACCCATTTTTTTCTATGAACTGAATTGAAACAAAAGCTTTTCCTACTCATGCAGAGTTTTTCCGGTGCTCTTGGAATAATTACCAAATTATTCTACATAAATTTTTGTTTTCATATTCATATCCCTAATCATGGATGTAGGTGCTCCATGATATTTCTGTGAATCATTAAAAAAAATTGATCTCTTTCCTACAATATGTCTTTAAGAAGTTTCATGGTGAAATATATTGAATAGTTTTTAATTTATCCTGTCCTATATAGTTATTGTGTGTTTCATGTGACCACCTTCTACTTTATCAGCTTGGAGCTAGATAGTAGCCCCCCTGACATTTGGGAACTGCTTTGCACCAACTGCCTGGGTGAGTTTGCATTCATTGCCTTTTTGAAACAGAATAATAATAATGGAAAGGGAAAAGGATGGGAAAAGAGCAGGTACATGTCACTTCTTTCTCAAAGGCAAGTATATGCTGCTCTCTTGTGGAACTTATGTTGTAATTACTAGCCCTGGATATATGTGTTCTTGCCTTTCTCACTGCTTTATTATGTTCCAGTGAATATTACTAAGATAGATTTAGTGCATATAACAGTTTATTTCCAAGTCTGTGATATAAACACCAATCTTTCCTATTAATGTACCTTATTGTTTTTTTCTTTGTGCTCAGCATCCATTGTTGACATAGCTGTGTGCTGCTTTTGAAATTAGATTTGTGCTGGTTTGCAAGAAATAATGCAATTTATTACTATTGGAAAACTGCCTTTTCTTCTCTTTATGTGACACTGAAATACATCTGTAGTTTTCTCTGGTTCATTCTTTAAATTAGCCTTAGTAAGAATATTAGTGGTTTTTAAAAAAGAAATGAAAGCTTCGGTATTTGCATGCTTGTGTATAGGGGCTGTGTTGTCCAAATAAGGGACTCTAAAACCTTTTCTAATGTATTATGAAACTGAGTGCTGAATGAAATTTTTGAATAACATTATATAATATATCACTGTCCAGTCAAAGAAGGAGGTGGTCTGGTTAACAGGGGACATCCTGACTAAGGCCCATGGATGCAAAGAGCTCCAAAACCAGAACTTTGAATGCCTGGTTTTCTCAGGACTCTTTGGGGTGTGATTCTCTGCTTTCCTAAGAATATGTGTGTCTGAGTTTACGTGGCAGTTGCTCTGACATTAGGAGCACCTCTGTACCTCATCATCCATTTTCATTAAAAGACAGAAGTGTATTTGAGGCTGTTATCCTTCCATCAGATGTGGTCAAAAATGTTATTTATGATTGAGGGATTGAGAGGCAGAGTGATTTTATTACCTTATTTATCTGGGAAACATAAATCAGCTCTATTTGTACCTAAGCATGCCCTACACCTTGCATACTTTACAGCATACTTTATCCAGCAGGATCCTAAAGGACTACACAAGCTACAGACTAAACTTCCCCCTTCTGGCTCACCCTGAGAATTTCTGTTGCAAACTTGGTACTCAGTCTGTTTCTGGAAAAGCTACTTGAGTTCACTGATAAAACAGTATACACAGCAAAATGCTTGACCAGAGAGAAACACTTGAATCCCAGATACAAATCCTTGCTGCCACCTTTGCTGAGAAAGCAGTTTTCCTTAGTGTGAATACTTATCCCTGTGAGCACCAATGATTTCGAGGACAAGCTATGTAAGAGTACTACCATTATTAAAATCCCACAGACAGTTTTAAGAAGGCTGAATTTATTCTTGGCAAGTAAGACCTGTTCAGTAAGTTGGGGTAGGAATAAGACATTTGGTCCACTCTAACCCTTGGAGCAGTACAGCATATTTTCAAAGAAGAGTAAGGTCCTGGAGGTACCTTTAGTGCAAACTGTTTCCATGAGGAATTACTGCAATCTAATGTGCTGTAAATGCAGTCTCTATCTTCCTACATACCAGGTTCTCTGTGTAGCCAAGCTTTGTATTCTTTTGCTTGTAGACAAGATATTCTGGGTGAAAAGAGTGAGTCTAAAGAATCAAGTCATAATCAGCATGCTTTTGTGAGTCCTGTGAAATAGAGTGGGAGTTACAAAGGAAAAGCACGTAGATTTTGAGTGTACAATATTTCAGGAGAGATTGGTTGAGGGCGTTTTTACGATACTCTATTATGTCTCCTCTTTAGAGAAAGGCTAAGCCAGTGCCAAAGGAATAGTTTCCTGAAGTGCTATTTGTTCACAGGATGGATAGGAGCTGACAAGCTGACCATCAGAATGGCTTCTTTGTCCTTGGAGCTCTAGGTGGTTTTACGGTGTAGAGAAGTTACATGTTTTTACCAAAATGACTGTTCATTCTTTTTTAGATGGCTTTTCAGCCCTTTCCAGCAAATTTTCAAGGGCTTTTAAAGGAAATAAAAAAGAAGCAGTGTATACAGAGGGGAATAAAGGGGTAGGGAGATGAGGGTAAAGTAAGACTGGGTGTACATGTGGTGTGGAGAGGGTCTCTCCTGCCTTATCTTGAAATACATTCAAACAGAGAATGCTCTGGTGTAGAATATCGGTATTCATGCTACATAAATAAGGATAATGGCAGAATTATGGCTATAATCAGCTTTTGTACCAGCAGGAGTGGCATGGCTTTGTTGCATCCTCTGCATTTTCTGAAAGCACATACAAGGATGTAAGCAGCAGGATTAAAATTATACTCGAGAGTATTGCAAGATTTTTTTTTAATATAACATTTTATTGTCTGGAGTTTTTTTAATAAAATATTTGAAAGCTCAGCCCTTTAAGACAAGTAAAGATAGTATGATAATTACTTAGTGTAGAAAGCAAATGTTGGCATTCATAATCATAGTCTGGTTTAGTCTGAGTAGAGTAGAAATAGGATGGGATGGGATAGGATAGGGTAGGATGGGACGGGATTGATTTATTGTTTTTTAAGAAAGGTGAATTCATCTTATTTACTACTTTGGGTTCTGATTCTGACTAGTTTGTGGAGATGCAAATTCAGGGCAGAGTAGAGAGGACTAATGACATCCTTCAAGTTGTTACTAATGTAGCCCTGTGTGCAGTTCCCCCCTCACTGCCAGGTTCTGCAGCTGAGGCATGGTCAGCGTGTTGTCCAGCAGGACCTATCTCAAGGTCTGCAAGCTATCTTAGCACCTCTGTAGTCTCTGCAATTTTTATAAGTATATATTTCCTTTTTGTGATGTATCTTCTTGTAATTAGCATTAAATACTTTGCACCTTCTGAAATAATCAAGAAAAGTATATCACTAGTTTAACAAGAGGTGACAATTTTGTGCACAAAGGATAGGAATAGAATCATGGAATCACTAGAATGCTTAGGGTTGGAATGGACCTTAAGATCATCTACTTCCAACCCCCCTGAATAGGGAAAAGCAACTGAATATATTCTCTAATGCCTACTTGGGGGTGGAAAAAGTGCTGACTTCCATATGCAGTAGTTAGACTGTTGGCTTTTCAGGCAAGAAATAGGGACAAGAATTGCCTCATGTTGTACAAATTGGACTACAGACCTCTAATCCTTTAACTCTCAGAACTTGTCTGAGTTCTGGGGAGCGCTGGGGTGACCTGGAGAATGGCACTGGCCACCCTGAATTTCTGATAAAACTACATTGACAGTTCATCCAAAGAGGGAAAAGTATCCACATGCAGGGTACAACTGAGTGATTTGATTTTATTTGCATCATTCCTAGGGGCCAAAAGATGGCTGTGAAATTTGATGGAAAAGCACTAATTTTAAGTTTGTCCCATTATGTGTATAGCAAATGGTTGTGGCCAAGCTGCTTTCCTGCGCATCTTGTCCTCTTGGATGGACTTCTGCAGGGAGTAAGGGTGGCAAAATCTCTCTGCAGAATTTAGTTTGTGCATGAATGCTGCTGCCTTTGTAAGCGGTCGTTTTAAGCGGGATGCTTGCACTTCCGCCTTTGCAAGTCAGTTCTCCCAAAGTGTTTAACAAACTTATTAAACTTTTGTTCCTTGTTCTTTTCTTCCATTTATTTACAGAAACTGCTCACTAGTGCATATGATTGTACTTGCTCTTCATCAGTAGTGTTCACTCTGCTGCGCTTTGTACCATCTCTTCAGAAAATGGCTTCATATTGTTCCCTTCTGCCTTACAACTTTACTTCCATCTTCTTTTCAAAGCTTATTCACAACACTGAAGTCTTTCCTCAAAGTTATTATATGTTCACTGGACTTTAACCATAAGTGCTAATCTGATTTCAGAGCAGAAATCTATAGTACTACTGATTTACATGTCAATGTTGCTAGGGGTGCTGAATCAGCAAAAAGGAGCACAAAGGGCCAGGGCAGTGACAGTGAGTGGCAGCTAAAGCCAGATAAAACTTTGCCAGAGCTGGGTTTTTTCCAGATGTGCTGTAGGGGATGGTGCAATGCTGTATTAAAAGATAAGTAAGTGAAAGCAGGAACAGAAACAGGAAATGCTGGTCTCTGATGGGACCTCCCCAGAGTAGTAATCTGTTTCCCCAAACCAACGCATTGCCTTGATTTTAGTTCTGCATCTGCTACGAAAACATCATCGTGGAAGAATTTACAGGATGTACATCTCCAAAACCTAACCGTATGTACATTTTCGGGGAAGATGTTGATTTGTCGTCCTCAGCTTTGTACAGCGGAATTGAACGAACAGAAAGCATCGGGTTTAACTTCAGCGGCCAAGGACGATGTTGAGACATTTGGCAAGAGTGCCACCTCGTGGATGCAGAGCCACTGCGCCCCTGGCTTCAGCGGACGGGCGTGAGGATGGGAAGGAAACGCGTGGTGCTGACCTCTCGGGATCCGCGGCTGCTAACGCTGGGCATGGTTTGCCGTGAGGTCCTGATGCATCGGAATAAAACATGACAGCATTTCAAAGTTTACGAGATTTGCCTAATGTCAGATTCTGTTTGATTCTGGAAAAGGGAGTGCTGTCATTATGTTGATTCTGGAAAAGGGAGTGCTGTCATTATGAAGTTGCCAGATGATACCTCATTGCGTTTCTCCTCGCTCCTTGCTCCCCATATGACTATTTTTCCTTTTCCTTCTGCATCTTGCCAAGGATAGTTCTCTGGAAAGGAAGAAGAAGGCACTGTCCTGTTATTGCAAGACCTTCAGCTTCCCACTTATTTTGTCAGGGTCGCCAAAACTCCAGTATTGCAAAACTCCGGTGTTGTGCTTAGGTGGGGAGGATAGGTCAGACAGGAGGGGTCCCTTGCTAGGAAAAAAATTAAGGTATCACTTTATCAAGATATCACTTAAATCCAAAATATTCATCACCCAGACATGGTGATGGACACAGCAAAAGGATTTTTCAGATGCAGCCAATGTGTTTTCATAACAGAAGCCTCAATATTTTTCAGGTAATGAGGCCCTCTGATAACCAGATGTGAAATATTTGCATAACCCTTGTGTTTATTTCCAGTCTCATTTTCTACTTCTTTCTCCTTATCAAAACACATAAGCTTATACTGGCCAGAGTCTTACTAGCTTTGTCTCTTCGTTTTATTACCTACTGCCAAATATTTTTCTCTCCTATGTAAGTCCAGTGCAGCATTTCAGCATCAGCACTGTTGGGCATTAACCAGCTTGACAAAGCTTATCTTAGCAGCTATTTACAGTAATTTGTGAGGGAGATTGGAGACACTTTGGTTGTTTAACCTGCTGCTTTGCAGTCAATCAAAAGTAGAGAAGTAATTTAATTCTAGTGTCCTCTCCAGAGAAATCCTTTGAAAGCACTGTTATAAAGTGGAAATAGCATAGACAACAGAAAGAAGCAGAGGACAAGACAGTTGTGTAGTTTCTATCCAAAGGTGTTCCTTGCTCATTATTCATCTGTTCAGTACAGGAGGTCTCATACCCATCTGTTACGGGGGACAGGTTGGAAATAGCTGTTGTATTTTTGCAGGAACACTGGCATGAAGAAAGGGTAATAAAACCTCCAGTAATAGTGCTAACAGCTGTAGATTCCACACGTAAAAATAGGGCAGGACTTACTTTTCCAAGCAAGGTATCAAAGTTGTTGTCCTGTAGGCCCCCCGTCAACTTTCCCAGGTCTAACCTCTGGCAAAAGGCAGGTTTAACCTGCCTAGACCTGTGAGAAAATTCATCCTCTCAGGACACCACAGCAACCACCTCGCATCTCACTGTTTGTTTCAAGGGAGGTCACTCCTTGTTCTCCACTTTAACTTGATACATGTGAGGCTTTTGAATGCACCCAGCTTAGCTATTGTGGGTTTTCACTCTGAGTTGTACTGTGCTTAACAGTGATGGTTAAAGAGATGTTACTTTGCTTGGTGGTGATTGTGTTTTCATGTCTGAGGGAGATAGTTGATTTGTAAGGTAAGAGAAAGCTAACTATAATCACAGGCTGAGATCTTCACTGAAGTCAAGCTTAAAAATGAATATGTCATTTCAGCAAATGACTAATTTCTTGTCTAATTGACTAATTAGCTACTTTTGCAGGCCTCCCCAAAAAATGGAAGGCAGAGCACTGGGCACCCCGCTACCTCCTCGGTACTCCTAGGTATTGAATGCTTCTTGTCATTCTGCAAGGGTGAAAATGTTACAGTTAGGTCTTCAAAGGGGAAGTAAATGCCTTTGAAGATGTATTGTCATCCACATATCCAAGTTCAGGCCTTATATACTCAAACTCTGTCCAATGTCTTGGGCTTAGGAATATGTCTTGGCTCACAGGTACCCTGCTCAGATAGCTGGTACCCTCTTTGCAGTGCTCATATATCCATTTATCTTTAATTAATGGTATTATTAGTACAGTTTCCAGAGCTAGTCCCCTAGCAATGGATGTTGGACATACACTGACTAAAACCAGCTCATATATGTAGAAAGATATTTGTTAAAACATTTTGCTCTTCCTCCCTGGTCTTGTACCAAGACATTCTAACACACTAATAGTTCCAGTGTTTAAAGACATATACATATACCAGCAGCTCAATTTTAAACTATAAGTAATTTTTTTCAGAAGCCCTGAAGTTTCTTATAATTAGCTCTTGAGAAATTCTGTAAAGTTTTTTGCCATTCATATTTTGATATGCAAAGACTAATGTTCACACTAAAATCTCTGCTAGAGATTCATTGCTTTCATTTGCACCTCTACTTGATTAATCTTTTTTTCTTGGCCCATCGCTTTTTTCAGCAGTTATGGTACTTTGTTTTTCATCTAATATCTTTGATGTCCCACTTTGATTCAAAGAAATGAAACTTGGATGGTAATGTTTGAAAAGGTGCTATTCCTGTTAAATGATGAAGTCGTTCTAGTACAGTTTGTTCCCTGATAGGTCTCATTTTGGCTAATTGGTCTGATGACATATAAAAGTGTCTAGAAAACATCACAAAAGTGTCAGAAAAAACATGCCACCAATTTGTTTTAATGTTCTGGTACTTTTCTGAAGTTTTTCCTTTCTTCTTTTTTAGAGCTGTAAACATCAGAAAGAGGCTTTATTAAACTGCTTTTACCTCAGACTACAGGGGGCTTTAATGGAAAAAGGAAAAATGTTTGAAACTGTTGAGTCTTTGTTCTTTTTCTTAGGCAAGAACTTTGAAAGACCACGCCACAAGATTTTAATAACTGGGCTTATTACCTTCACAGCAGTAAAAAGACCTGGGTACCTGAGTTTACTGAACTAGTTAAAAGGATATTAAGAATTTTCAGACATTCTGTACTTGAAAAAGCACATAGAAATATAAATATGTTATTGTCAAAATGTTAATCAGTCCAATAGAACATATCTATGAAGTCTAAAAAGATATTCACAGACTGTATTTTGCAGACTTTCATGTACTACAGTGACAATTGGAAGTCTAGCTGCATTTCTTTGGGTACCTGAGTCAATAACAGCAACCTTGAGCCATTGTGGCTTGATCTGTGCTAATGATAGACCACAACTAGGGCATATTCTTCAGGACTGAGAACCTGATATGCATGGCACATCTTGCATTAACGGAGCTGCATTCTTACATTGCTTCTCCTTTAACCATGACCAAAAAACCCTTGCTGCCCAGACAGGTTTGTGCATACTGCCTTGTAATGGCTGCGTTTCCATGTACGCATTGCCTGGGAAGGTTCTGACTGTCACAGGGTGACCCATCCTTAAAATTCCACTTCACTTATGAGGTGGCATGTGAATGTATGTTGTTCATAGCTGGTGCAGCTTTTCCATAAAAGGGAGCAGAACAGCAAGGATTTTCAGAGTATATGTTACCACATATATGTGCCAAAGAACATATATTCCACTTTTGTTTCTTACTCTTTCAGGAATTACAGTTAATTCAAGTTCCTACACCTGGGTGGGAGCAATCCCAGGCACAGCTACAGGTTGGGCAGAGAAGAGATTCAGAGCAGCCCTGTGCAGAAGGACTTGGGGGTGCTGGTTGATTAAAAAATGAACGTGAGCCAGCAGTGTGTGCTCGCAGCCCAGAAAGCCAACCGTATCCTGGGCTGCATCAAGAGGAGTGTGACCAGCAGGTCAAGGGGGCTGATCCTGCTCCTCTACTCTGTTCTCTTGTGAGACCTCACTTTGTATTGTGTGCAGTTCTGGTGTCCTCAACATAAAAGGGACATGGAACTGTTGGAACAAGTCCAGAGGAGGACCACGAGGATGATCAGGGGACTGGAGCACCTCCCGTATGAAGATAGGCTGAGAAAGTTGGGGCTGTTGAGCCTGGAGTAAGAGAAGGCTGCGTGGAGACCGCATAGCAGCCTTCCAGTATCTGAAGGGGGCTTATAGGGATGCTGGGGATGGACTCTTCATTGGGGACTGCAGTGAGAGGATAAGGGGTAACAGGTTCAAAGTTCCACAGGGGAAGTTTAGATTGGATATGAGGAAGAAATTCCTTACTGTAAGTGTGGTGAGGCACTGGAATGGGTTGCCCAAGGAAGTTGTGAATGCTCCGTCGCTGGCGGTGTTGAAGGCCAGGTTGGACATAGCCTTGGTTGGCATGGTTTAGTGTAAGGTGTCCCTGCCCATGGCAATGAGGTTGGAACTTGATGATCTTAAGGTCCTTTCCAACCCTAACTCTTCTATGATTCTATGATTCTATAATTGTGCTGTGAAATAACAGATCCTCTATGACCTTGATTTTTGCATCTGTTTCTCCCTTTGTATGCTTCATTTATTACCTTCTAAATGAAGCAGTTGTCAAGATACCATGGTATTCTCTGTAGACTCTGTTGTAATCACAACTGATGAATCTGTAATTCTCCGGTATTGCCTCTAGAAGGAGATGGTTGTGGGTTTTGTATCTGTCTGTCCATGTTCCATGAGTACCTGTCATGAGTTCAGCAGCAGCAGTCATTTTTTCTCCTTCTTGGTAGCTGGTGCAGCTCTGTGTTTTTGATTTTGGGCCTGGGAACAGTGCTGATAACACCAGTGTTTTCAGTTACTGCTTGGTAACGTTTTGGTCTGGCCAAGGACATTCTGAGACTCATGATATGCCAGGGAGGAGGGGGAGCCAGGAGGAAGCAGAGACAGGACACCTGACCCAAACTGACCAAAGAGGTTATTCCATACCACAGCACCTCATGTCCAGGATGTGAAAATGGAGAGCAGAGACCTGGAAGGGTGTGGCAGTGGACTGGTGGTGCACAGCATGGTCAGGTTTTTGGGACTGGGGGGTTCGTTACTGGGGGGTGCACTGGCTGGGTCGGGCTTGGTGAGCAGTTGTATTCTCTTTCCTTGCATTTCTGTTGTATTATTACTGGTGGTAGCAGTAGTGATTTGTGTTATACCTTAGTTACTAAACTGTTCTTATCTCAACCTGTGTGTGTTGAGTTCTTTTGATTCTCCTCCCCATTCCCCCGGGACTGGGGGAAGAAAGACGGGAAGTGAGTGAGTGAGAAAACTGCATGGGTGGGGGGCTTAAACCACGACAGTACCCTAATTTCTTCATGCTTTTTTTTGTTTCTTCTTGAACAATCATTAGTATTGGACAAGAAAAAACATGCAATCTTGAGACTTCTCTGTGCCAGGCTTTCTGCCTTGGCTGGCTTTCATTGCTGTTGCTGAAAAAAACTCATAATGCCATTGCATCTCTGTTCTTTATAATACAGTATTCACTGGAACTGCAATTTCCAGTGCCAGCTGTAATATCAAAGCAGATATTGTGAACAAGTTGATTTTCTGTTGCTTCATTTCTCATTATCTATCAACTGATCTCCTTAATCATTTAAGGTCTTCCCAACCTGGCATTGCTTTGGTAATTTCTGTTGCTTTGCCATTGTCATGGTTTAAGCCCAGCCGTAACTCACACAGTCGGTCTCTCACTCCTCCCCTTGCTTCCCCCCCACTGCTGGAGGGATGGGGAGGAGAATTGAAAGAATGCAACTCCCATGGCTTGAGATAATAACAGTCCAGTAACTAAGGTATAACACAAACCACTGCTGCTGCCACCAATATTAATGATAAGGGAAATAAGGGAAGAGAATACAACCGCTCACCACCCACCGACCGATACCCAGCCCTATCAAACAGTGATCTAATCCTTCCGGGTCCCTGCCCCCAGTTTTTACATCCTGGGTAAGATGTGCTGAGGAATGGAATACCTCTTTGGTCAGTTTGGGTCAGGTGTCCTGTCTCTGTTTCCTCCCGGCTTCCTCTCTTCCCTGGCAGAGCATGAGACTCAGAGAGTCCTTGGTCAGACTAAACATTTGCAGCAGTAACTAAAAACATCAGTGTTATCAGCTCTGTTCCCAGGCCGAAAGTCAAAACCACAGCACTGCACCAGCTACTAAGAAGGAGAAAAATGACTGCTACTGCTGAACCCAGGACAGCCATGTAACCAAATATTATAATTTTTTAAAAAACTTCTGTTTATGAAATAGAAATCTGCCGTGATTAGTGACTTCAGTACTAAAAAGATTTTTAAAGGTTCTATAGTCACCTAAGTGTTTTGTCTGTTAGTTTAGTAAGAGTCAGTCAAAACAGTGACTTCATCCTTAATTCAGTGAAGTTTCCCTCTTTTTCTTCCTTTCAGTCATTAGCTATTACATGTTTCTTGCATAGTTGTATTGCTGCTCTGGCCCTCTGCTGTTCAAATAAGCAAAGCAGTTTTTCCTTTGTTTTTTTACCCTTTTCCTACTGATAGGATAGCTTATAAATTGTTCTAGTGTTGTGGCTGTAGTTCATTTCCTGTAGGCCCACACAGTTATGCTCCATACCACTTGACACCTGTACAGATCTCAGTACTCCAGTGCTGTGTCTTTGCTCTGTTCTCACCAGACTGTAAGGAAATGTTTCTGATATTCAAAGCTGAGTGGACCTATTCTATAGCTACACACTTTCTTTAATCTTGTGGTATGATTTACTTTGCATGGGAGTCCAACACATGAGAAACCTGAGTTTTAAAGAGGGTTTTGGAAAGCCACACAGGACATGGCTCTAGCTGGTATGAAACCAAACCTGGTAATTTAATATTCATCTTGCAGCACTATAATGTTTTTCTATGGAGAGGAGAAGAAACATAAACATGACTCTGAGTGTTTGCTGTTGAAATATCATTAAATATATATTTGCTTTGCCATAGAAACCATTCAGGTGTAGCTACGTACTCCTTCACTGAAGTCTACAGAAAATTTACTTCACCCTCTTAGATGAAGATAAGAGCCTAGAAGTGGAAAATTAACAACATGTTGCCTGAATTTGTTAGCATACTTATTAGTGCATCAGCTTTCTCATTTCAGAAGTCCCACATATGTTTGCTATAAACCCAGTGTACGGTGTGTGAAATAGCCTGCATCTAATTATAATCTAGTCAATGCCAGGAAAGTGAAGCTAATTCGAATAAGCTCTATTAAGTCATCTAACATGGCAGTATATGCCATGAGGTCAAATTGCTTGGATGCAGACTGGCAACCAGGGAAATATTATGTGGTGAGATCATGCCTTTTTTTTTTTTTGTTTTCCCTTTCAGGCAACAAATTAGAAACTCATTGAAAAGTCAGCTTAATTTGCTATACTGATGTGGTGATGGCAACTTGGACAGCATTCAACTCTCAGAAAACTGATCTTGTAAATGCAAAGCCTGAAATTTTCAGTGATGGAACGTAGTCATTTCTCAATCTTATTCAATTTTGGTAGAGTAAAAAACTAAAGGTGGTAAGTTAGTATCTCTGGGCTTTGCTTTCACTATATTTTAGGTCCATTTTACCAGTACTAAATAAGTATGCTTCTATTGGACAAATAGTGTATAAAGGAATTGTATTTCTTTGGTCGATTTCAAGACTGTCAATTGGTTATATGCTTGATACACCAGATGCAGACAAGCTGAAAGAGAAAACCTTTACTGAGACACGTGTTGGCTTTTGAAATATGGAAGAGTTGGCAACACATTTATTTTATTTTCCCTTGTTTAATATTTTTTCCCCCAGACATTACTAGCTGTAGTAAGGGGGCCTTCTTCACGTGTATATGATTAATTAACTAGCTTTATAGCATCAGTTTCAATATTTTTCAGTCTCCAGGAGCCCAGCCTGGCCTACTTGCAGGTATGAGAAATAATGATGTTATCCTGCATGTATTAGAACCTAGAAAACAAAACATCTTTCTGTTGCTTCTTAATTCCATCAAGTTTTACATGAATCCTAAACCATCTTCTGCATCAGTGTTCAAACAAAGCAGAATCATGTATGGAAGTAAAAATGTATGTTTTACGATATGATAGTAATTACGTAAAGTTATATAATGACGTATTTTTTCTCATAGGGTCCAATCATTCACTTCAGATAGCAGTTAACAAGTTGTTAAAATGGTAAATATTGCCGAGCTGTCACCAGTAGGTTACTTGGCCTACCAGCAGGGTGGCACTCCCTAACAGGAAGGATCTGGGTGCATCCCCTGCCTAGCAGGGTTGTTTGCCTCAGCAAATGTTGCACTGCTGTAGGCAGTTTATTTTGAATGCTTTCATCAGATGGGACTTCTACTGCTTTCCTGGAGAGAGTACACTTTAGTCAGTCTTAGAAATCGTGACTATTCAAGCTGAAATTTGCCCAGATAGTTTTTCAGTGCCATACATCTGGGCCATATATCAGATTTCTTTTGTCTACCTGCACTTCAGTTACAAGTTTTTGCTTGCCTTATTCTTAAGGTATACCCTATATCCAAACGTGCTATTATTTTCTTATGAATATCTGTATGTGCTGATTACCTCCTTATGAATGTGCTGGAATTGAATTCCGTTCTTATTTCACCTCATTGTGTCATTCACATTCCTTCAGTTCCTCCTTTCAAAATAACTTTTTCAGCTGTCTTCAGCTCACGACTCTTTCAAGCATTGGTGGGCAGGTGTGTTTCAAGCACTTACTTACCTGTACAATAAGCTACCCTTGCTGCCCAAGGAAGCATCATGCTCTGAGGAAAGCGAAGACTGCCAGGCACTCCTGCGTCTTGCCTTTTATGAATTTATGGCAGTGGCACCTGCCATAGACCATACCTCAGACCTATTTCTGACCAGATCACCCTGGATCCCTCAGAAAAGCAGTGGATGCTAAGATGTGGCATATGTTCGAAAGCAAAGTAGCTCCCGTCATAGAAGAAAAAGCCACCAAAGTCTGCTAGATACAGTAGCTGATGGACAATTGCTGCCCTAAGGAGCCTTGAGACAAATGATACTTGGCTTGATAGTGTAAATGAAAGAAAAGGCCCTCTGTGGTGTTATGAAAAGTCTGAACTTTTTGTTTTTCAAACATTACTTTCAAATTTTGCACTTTTTAATATATTTTGCTAATAAGTAAGTTGTTTTATGAGAAGAAATATTGTATATTACTAAGTAATTCCTTGCCTATGCTGTCCCTGTCTTCACCATTTCTTTGGTGCAAGCAGTATTTGGCTATTCACTAAAATAAATGTAAGTTATTTTATTCTGCTCTTGGGGAAGAGAAGCCTCATAGTAGATGCTTTGTTATGTCTTTGATCATAACAGATTTTGCTGTGGCTCATTGCTTTATGACATATTTTCCCTTGTCTTCTTCGTCCCCTGCTGCTATGTTGCAGTGTTTTACACGTTAATCCTAGCTACTCTTTAGTTCCCTCCAGGCACTTTTTTGTTCTGGTTGCTCATATGCTCACAATTTTACTACTTTCAGTAAATATCCCATCAGCTTTTTTAGCAAGTCTGCTCAGTCAAGATTACTTTTTTTTTTAAGCATTAGCAAGTTCTGTGCCCTTACTGAATGGTTTCCTAGCTCATTGGTATGTTAGGTGGACAAAATCAGTTCAACTAGTTACCCTCATGACACAGTATCTGCCATCACTATCAGGATAAAATCCTTGCTTATGGTAATAAATACTTTAACTCTTTCCATCAAAAACTGTTGATTTTTTTCTGTCATCACATTGTTTAGCACATAGTGTAGGTGATTTTTTTAAATTTAGGATTTTTGGTTCAGTTCTGGATTAAAAGATCCTACTAAATTAGCTTGACTTCATTAAAAATAGCAATTGTACCCTTAAGGCAGTGATGACCTTTGCTTTCATCTCTACCCACTTCTCTAATGATTTGAAGCCACAGTGTATCTTTCTAGCTTTCAAGTTTTTCTGTTTCTTTTTCGAATTTGATATACCAGATTACCGTATCTATATTCATATAACGCAAAAATTCATCTATCCTTTTCTTCTTCATCCATCTGCCCTAGAATTCTCTCAGCTGCCACAGAGCTTTTACTTTCAAAATCTTGCTTATGGGCACAGAGGAAGCACACTTTTTATATAAATTAAAAATTTCTTGTCAGTATGACTGAAAGCGAAGTAGTCTGGCCATTGTTAGTCGTGATCTAACTGTTTAAGAAAAGACTGACGATGTAGATGAAATTGTTATACATACACCTCCAAGTGCCTACCTCTTCTACCTGTGTGTGTTTGGCTTACATCTTCATGAGTCCTCCTTGTGCTGAGCTTGGCAGTTTCATGCTGGTGGCAGTGATGCTGTTATTATGGTGGCTCATCAGCATCTCAAGCCCTTCACTGTGAGGAATATGATGTTCATGTTGATGGTTTATTTTTCTTAGCTCTAGGATCAGCTTGGAGTAATTTTTATGTTTGTCAACATCCTTTTATGCCTTTGCTCTGCCTTTCTTGCTCTGCAGTTCCGTAATACACCCAAGTTTACTATATATGGTGTCTTTTATGATGTTAGATACTATTTCTTTGGGTTTTTTTTTTTATCCCTAAAATCAGTTCTGTCCAGCTCCAGTCTGCATTTCTGTAACTGAGCATGAGTGACTTATAGCCAAGAGATCTCATTGCCAACCTGTACCCTTTCTTTCAGCATTCTGTGCTTGTGGTCCTCTTTACAGCAGTTTGTCCTCACTGCTTAAGGGCTTTGCTGTCATGCCAGGCCTGTCTTTCTCTGTACTGCATCAACATGTTAAATTTTAAAAGTTGTAAACACTGTTCTGCACAGAATAACTGCTTGTTACTGCTATCTGTGTAAAACTATGGTTGTACTATTTAAAGACAAACAAAACAAATCAACTTTAGATACCTGGTACCCTTCCTACTATTCCAACATTTTCTCCTTTGTTGATGCTCTTAGCAGCTGGTTCAGCTGGGTCAAGACTTCCAGAAATAAAACACAGGTGTAAATATTTGTGGCTGACAGTCAAATATGTACAATGCTAAGAAAAGGAGAAAGATTTTTTTTGTTGCTATTTTTTACCCAGAAAGGCTACGTAAGTATGAAGAAATGCAAAGACAATGGATTGCTCAAACCTTCCACAGAGAAAGTGACAGAACAATGAAAAATTCTCTTCCTTTTCCTTAGGGACTGTGCTTATTAAATGGAAGGTCTGGGGCTCTTTTAAACAGCAATGAGAATGAAAATCTAGAAATTTGCACGGAGTAATCTGGAGAATTCTTTAAAATAGTATTTTTCCTGTCTTTGAAAGCAATTTAATATGATTTACTTCTATTTAATTGACCTGTGAGTCTGCTGGAGAAAAATCCTACCAATCCTGTTGCATATGTGTTTTCTTCATGGTGGACTTCAACCACCCTGATATCTGTTTGAGAGACGGCATGGCCCGGCACAAGCAATCCAGGAGATTCCTCGACTGTGTGGAAGACAACTTCCTTCTGCAAGTAATTGAGGAGCTGACAAGGAGAGGTGCCATGCTTGACCTCATCCTCACCAACAGGAAAGGGCTGGTTGGAAATGTGATGCTCCAGAGCAGCCTTGGTTGCAGCGATCATGAGATGGTCAGTATTCGAGATTCTCGGGACAGCGAGAAGAGCGTGCAGCAAGCTCAGTGCCCTGGACTTGCAGAGAGCAGACTTCGGCCTCTTCAGGAACCTGCTCAGTAAGGTTCCATGGGATATAGCCCTAGAGGGCAGGAGGGCCCGAGACTGTTGGTTGATATTCAAGGATCACCTTGATCAGAAGCTCAGGAGTGTTGCACCCCAACTAGAAGGAAGTGCTGCAGGAGGGCCAAGAGACCTTCTTGGATGGATAAGGAGCTGCTGAGGAAAATTTGAAGGAAGAAAGAGGCTTATCAAATGTGGAAGCAAGGACAGACGGCCTGGGAAGAATACAGGGATGTTGTCTGGGAAGCTAGGGACCAGGTTAGGAAAGCTAAGGCCCAGCTACAATTCAACTTGGCTAGGGATGTTAAGGAGAACAGGAAGGGATTCTGTAGGTACATTGCAAATAAAAGACAGGCTAGGGATAACGTGGGGCCCCTGCAGAAGATATAGGGAGAACTGGCTACCCTGGATTTGGAGAAGGCTGAGGTTCTTAATGACTTCTTTGCCTCAGTCTTCACCGGCAAATGCTCTGGCCACACCATCCAAGTCATGGAAGGCAGACACAGGGACTGTGAGAAGGAAGACCCTAGGCTCACTGTAGGAGAGGAATCTGGCTCAAGACCATCTTAAGAATCTGAACTGAATACTAGTCCATGGGACCTGATGAAATCCATCTGCGGGTCCTGAAGGAGCTGGCAAATGAAGTTGCTAAGCCATGAAAAATCATGGCAGTCAGGTGAAGTTCCCAACAACTGGAAAAAGGGAAAATTAACCCCCATTTTCAAGAAGGGGAAATGGATGAGCTGGGGATCTACAGACCAGTCAGCCTCACCTCTATGCCTGGCAAAGTCTTGGAGCGGATTCTCCTGGAAAGCATGCTGAGGCACATGAAAAACAACAAGGTGGTTGGTGACAGCCAGCATGGCTTCACTAAGGGGAAATCCTGCCATGACCAATCTGGTGGCCTTCTATGATGGGGCTACGGAATTGATGGACAGGGGTAGAGCAGTGGATGTCATCTACCTGGACTTGCGCAAAGCATTTGACACTGTCCCACATGACATCCTTGTCTCTAAGTTGGAGAGACATCAATTTGATAGGTGGACCGCTTGGTGGATAAAGAACTGGCTGGATGGCTACACGCCAAGAGTTGTGCTCAATGGCTCAATGTCCAGCTGGAGACCAGTAACAAGTGGTGTCCCTGAGGGATCGGTGTTGGAACCAGTCTTCCTCAACATCTTTGTCCGTGACATGGGCAGTGGGATTGAGTGCATTCTCAGCAAGTATGCCAATGACATCAAGTTGTGTAGTTCGGTTGATACGGTTGGAGGGAAGGAATGCCATCCAGAGGGACCTTGACATGCTTGTGAGATGGGCTGATGCCAACCTGATGAAATTTAGCCATGCCAAGTGCCAGGTCCTGTACCTGGGTTGGAGCAATCCCAGACACAGCTATAGGTTGGGCAGAGAAGAGATTCAGAGCAGCCCTGTGCAGAAGGACTTGGGGGTGTTGGTTGATGAGAAAATGAACATGAGCCGGCAGTATGCACTCGCAACTAAGAAAGCCAACCTGTATCCTGTGCTGCATCAAAAGGAATGTGACCAGCAGGTCAAAGGAGGTGATCCTGCCCCTCTGCTCTGCTCTCCTGAGACCTCACTTGGAGTACTGTGTACAGTTCTGGTGTCCTCAACGTAGAAAGGACATGGAACTGTTGGAACAAGTGCAGAGGAGGGCCACGAGGATGATCAGGGGACTGGAGTACCTCCTGTATGAAGACAGGCTGAGAAAGTTGAGGGTGTTCATCCTGGAGAAGAGAAGGCTGCATGGAGACCTCATAGCAGCCTTCCAGTACCTGAATGGGGGCTATAGGGATGGTGGGGATGGACTTTTCATTGGGGACTGTAATGATAAGACAAGGGGTAATGGGTTCAAATTTAAACAGAGGAAGTTGAGGTTGAATGTAAGGAAGAATATCTTTCCTGTAATGGTGGTGAGGCACTGGAATGGTTGCCCAGGGAAGCTATGAATGCTCCATCGCTGGCGGTGTTGAAGGCCAGCTTGGGCAGTGCCTTGGGTGGCATGCTTTAGTGTGAAGTGTCCCTGCCCATGGCAGGGGGTTGGAACTAGATGATCTTAAGGTCCTTTCCAACCCGAACTATTCTATGATTCTATGATTTGATGATTCTTCGTATATGCATAGTCCAATACAGTTAACG
The DNA here is from genome assembly GCA_017639245.1 of Myiopsitta monachus. Classification (NCBI taxonomy): domain Eukaryota; kingdom Metazoa; phylum Chordata; class Aves; order Psittaciformes; family Psittacidae; genus Myiopsitta; species Myiopsitta monachus. Next base: position 8,155,118 of record CM029919.1, read on the forward strand.
TGGAGAATACCTGGGATGTTTTGTATGGTAATTGACATCTACTGAAGTAGGACTTAAAAGCTTCAGCCAATGTAAACAAGTAATAATAAATGTTATTAGAACTTATTTATATTATTTTCTTATAATCCTAATACTGTTGTTATAGGTATATAAAGCCTTTTTAATTTGTGGTGACAAGGCTTTTCGATGAGACCCATGAAGTATTTTGTAGAAACACATTGTACTGCCATTTCTTCGATCTAAGGTGGCAGATGGAAGTCTCTTATGCAGTTTCACCTCATTTCAAAGAGAATATATTAACAGAGATGGCATGTAGCAAATTTTAATATAAATACTGTCTTGCCTTTTAACAGAGATGGCGTGTAGCAAATTTTAACGTAAATAATGTCTTGCCTTTCTGAAAGCGCCCATTTACAATTCTGAGGCCACTAGACTTCTGCCCTGGCTTCTTTATCACTGTAATTCTGCAGTGGGAGATCCAGTCTGAGACTGACACTTAACTTCTTGCTTGTGCTGCACAGCTTCTACATTTCTGTAATACTGAACAAATGACTGCTACTAATGTTTTGCTCATCAACTAGTAAGTGGAGGCCATTTAAGGCAGAAATGTAGGGTTTAACTCCAGCTGCTGTTCTAATGTTGCAGAAAGCTTTCGCTGCAGTTCATTAAGTTCAACTTTAGGCAGTCACAAAACTGCCAGCTAATTATTTTTCTTTCCTCGGCTGAGTGAAACCTCATGTCATCAATTTGCACTCATAAAATGGAGCTACAGAATTCTTCATTCTTGGAGACTAAAGAAACAGAGCAGTGCGGAAGATACCAGTGTAATCTTTTAAATAACAGGTAACACTGAGGCAGTGAAACTTTTATTTCCTACCAGTCTGTCAGACTATCATGTGAGTCAAGCTTTGTACTGAGCATTGCTTCTTGCTAGTAGGTCATGGGGTCAGTATTAATCAATGTTAGTTTCTGTTTTGGGAACTAGTAACCAGATGAATGCCTAACACAGCCTGTTTGAAGAGAGTGATTTCAGCAAGAACTGGTCCTTGAAGAAGTAGCCAGTGATGGAAAGAAGAGAGGGCCTGGATGGCCTGCTTGGCAGCCTGGAGATGCAGCATTATGTGGTTTCAGGCCTCTGGTTGAAAAGGAGGAAACCTGCAGCTGAGAAGTATTATTCTGAGTATGGTTTAGTCTCTATTATGTTGGTTCAAATCGAATTAAGTGATGAAAATATCTTTCATTTTGTGGAATATCAAAGCCAAAAATTAGATCCAAAGCTGAATTACACATGTATGGAGAGTCCCTTCCTGATCTTAAGCATGGAATATCGACGTGAACTCAGCTCTCTGTTATCACATGCATGATGCTACACATCTGTGATAAATTGTCTTAAATATACCTTGAGCTAATCTGCACTACTTATGATTTTAAGTTGCTGGTATAGCTTATAGATAAAGTCAGTAAAACTAGAATATCCACGTGTATTTATGGGAAATATTCAAAATAAGAAATGTGAATATGTAACCTCCTGCCATGGAGATGCTCACGGGAAGAGGAGCTTTGGTTGGCTTCCGTGGTGATTTACACTTCAGGGACTTAGCTACTCTACCAAGTTTTCACCCCAGCATTCTTAGAAAGATAATAGATACTGAGGATTTGAGCTTCTGTTAATCACTGTTTACAGTCATACCACTACCAGATTTCCAAAAAGGGACTTCTCCATTCTGCTATAACTGTACACACAGAGGAGACAGCCTTTACTATGATTTTATAATGAAAATTAACACAAAATGTGTATAACAAGGGAACAGAAATGTGTGAAGTAACAGGAATAAAATAATGTGATTGAACCTGAAATGCATAGAATTAGGTATCTTCAAGGATTCCAAATACATAGGTGCTGCTTTGGTTGCATGAAGAGAAGAAACAAATTATTTCAGCCTCAAAATTCACATTTTAAATATGCAAATTTTTTGCTTTTGACAGCATGTCTTCAAATACCTGTAAATTGTCAACTAGTAACTACTATTGTCTAACCACAATCTTAAGAGTAAGAAGACACATAAAAAGAAAAGTAAGGCTATGACAGCAATCAGTGCAAATCAGAAAAGTTGCCGATAAGGATGAAATCATGGCATCTGCTTCAAGCACCAAGACACAATGGGGGCATACGAATAAAGAAGAAAGTTAAGGAAATCAGATTTAGAATATGAAAGCAAGACACAGTATGTCACCCTTCCTCTGTTTTTCTGTGACAGGCTGCATATTTTTATTGTGCTGCAAGTTGTGTAAGTTTGGCAGAGGTTTCCATAGCTGTTTCATTAAGCAGCACATAAAAATAATCTGCTAATATTGGACAGACAACAAACAATATGCATTCTGTTACTGAAATTCTGGTCACGGAAGATTCAGAAATAATCTTTTCAACAGCCAGATTGTGCTTAGTGATGCCAAGCAGATCCTGAATGGCTGCTTAAACTCACTACTGTTTCAGCAGGGTAATTTTCTAGACCTAATACTACAGATCTTCATATTACTAGGGGGCTAAAATATTTACAAGGCTTATCTAAGCCTCTTGATTTTCCTCTCTATCTCTCATTATACTTGTACTGGAAAATTGTATTGTCCTGACTTTTCTTTTAAATTAAGATTACATTTGCAATCTGTAAACCATTACTCTACAAGACTCACAACCAATGCCAAAGTCCTGTCACTAGTTTCCTTTATTGAATATGAAGACCGTATGATCTTCATTAGCATACCATGGGTTATTCTTTTCTGCAGAGTTTAAATGAGAATTTTATTTTTCTTCTCTCAAGCAACTTTTAAAAACATTTGTAGAATTCTGCCTGTACAAAATTAAACGACTTTAAATGATCTAAAAAGTTCCTCTGCTAAACTGCAGGTAGGAAGATGAGTCCAATGCTTCTGTTATTTTACTGTGGATTCCAGCAGGAGAAAATTTAGGTAAGAAATCCTGAAATGCCTCTAAAATCAGAGTTGTGTGATCTCAAAATTGGGCCTAAACATTTTAATGGTTAGCCTGGAATGGTTACTGTGGAGGTAATAACTACTGAAGTTGGACAAAACCCCATGAACTAGGTGTGTAAATATATGCTGCAGAAATGGACATGAAAAAATTGTGGTTTGGAGGGCACAGAGAATACCAGCAGTTATGAAAAAAAGTGTGGAGTCACTTTTTTCTTCTTTCTTCAACAACAAGTTCTTGATTCTAGGAGAAATGTGAGGGAATTTGGTAAAGACTATTCAACAACTGAGATGTAAATGACAATTTTACTGAGTGCATTGAGCATGTTGGTTTATATGGAAGAGGTGGATTTTGCTCCCTGTTCTTTCTTATAAAGGGCAAGGACAGATTCAGCTTCTCTGAAGTGAATAAATGTCTTCTAGTGAGATCCTGATCCACCCCTTGTTCTCCACAAACGGATTGGTTTTTCTGACCTAAAAGTGACAATTAAGGAAGAAAATTTAAAATACCATTGATTTATGCATTTATTGAATATTAATCAATTAGTTATGCAACTGTAAATGCAAACTTCTATGTCAACAAGGACTATAGCAATGGATTTGATAGTTACCATAATATCAGAAAGTATTTTTATTCCATTTTCAAGAGAAAGACTAATTTTTAACAAGAATGTGTTTGCTAAATTATTTCCAAAAAAAGAGGCTATTTAAAAGGTGGTCATATTTTAGGGGTCTGGCTTTTATTGTTACTCTATCCCAGCATAGTATACTATATCAATTAAAAAAAAGGACATTGAATGATTTTGTGTTTATATTTATTGTCAGCAATACATCAGTTATGTAAAAATAACCCAGGTGAAAACGTAAGACTTGTTACATTTTCACGTAATCTGTATTAACTGAATAAAGCTTAGTGACAATATACACAAATCTGCAGCAGTGGTACGTAAACATTTTGTGCATTAAAAAAGAAATATACATAATTTAAAAATAAAAATGCATTACACAATTTACAAATTAACATTAACAAAAAAAGGTAAACATTCCTCAGACAGCTGCCTCCTTGTTCTACAAAATAAATATTCAAGTAAAGTAAGTTAGGCAAAATAAACTCTTAACTTTGGGTGAGCACAATTTACATAAAGGTAAAAAGACAGATTTCCATTTCATTCAAGGTATATTTTACAGTGATTTTATACATACAGTTTTTAAATTGGTCTCTTCAGATTGTAATACTGGAAAACAAACTATTACGTTTTGGCAGGAGGAAGGGAGTTTCAAAATTGATGCTTTATACCAAATATAAACAAGCTTGTGTGGTTGCATCAAAGCTTCAAAAAGGATCTGCTCCAGGACACAAAGCAGACACAGTAATCTAGAAACTACAGATTTAAAAAGGAAAATACAAACCACCACATCCACAGGAAAATGTCTACTTTGCTATTTTCTGAATGGTTTATTTGAGCACTGGAAACATTACTTTCACAAACTAACAATCTACGGTAGTGGCTGCTTTAGGCACTGGATTTGTAGAAGCACTCTATTTTTTTTAAGCAAATTGCTTTCAATTCTACAGTGATAATTCACCTGATCGTACTGATTCGTAATCAATTTTTTATTTCTGTTTCAATGTTAAAGGGCTTAATCACCTTTGAAACTTTTAGCTTTATATAAAATTTCAGCCCTCCTTATAGTCTAGTATTCTTTTCTTGATAACAAGGGAAACCATTCTGGCTTCAAATTTTTGTGCACTTTGTTAGTAAAAAAAAAGAAATAAATAAAAATGCATTCTTGAATTAAAATGCAGCACTAGCGTGATGCAGTTGTGCACCAGCAAAATTCACTGATCAGATATAAAATGTAACACATACTAAAACACTTGCACAGATTTCAAAGGCCAAACATATTTAAAAACTGCCATCTATTTCTTTGCTTGTCCATTTTATGTAGTGAGAAAAAGGAGATGTCATACCTTTAAGTTCAAGTTATTAAATTCTTAGATTTAGGACATAAAAATCTCCCAGAAATATGCAACAGCTCCTGCTAAGACCAGCCAGTTTAATAAATAAGAATGACTCCTTGCCAATGAAAGAAACCCTGTTCCCTCAATTCCCTCTTGGTCCAATACTATTTGACAACACAGAATCAGACTTCTAAAAATACACAAATCATGATTAAGCTTTATGTCTCCACGTGATAGTTATAATTCTTTGAAATTTTATAACTTTTCCACATTATTTTTTGTATGTCCGACAAAATAGGAATCAACTCGGCTTTTTCTTGTTTTCTACTAAAGAATACTGAAGTAATTTAAATCATCAAGACTTCTTGGTGTTTTTTTTGTTTGTTTGTTTTTTTAACTGTGGATCTTCACAAAGCAATGTAAGACTGAAGTCCCCAGTCCTGCAACACATATATGAATGAACAACTGCTGTGGCAGGGGGCCATGGCACTTCATTAGCTGCAGCCAGATCAAGGTATAGAATGAGAAATTCAACCTGTACAAAAGATTGTTACTGTTGTTCCACTCTGCTTATCATTCCCATTTGGAGAATACTTGCGCAGTGGGAGGAAGGTTATTTTCTGAAGCATGGTAATATAAGTTAGCTAAGTTGAAGTAGGACTATAATCATAATCTCTTTTAAACATTCACGAAATGCACGTTGGTTCCAAGAATTATTCTACATGGAACAAAGGTAGGTATTTTTAAGGATGGATGTTACCAATTGATGTCCATAAGAGTCAGGTCATCAGTTTCAGTGAATCTGGGCCAAAGTTTGCAAAAATACAGTTTTAGTCAGTGTGCAAAACCTGGTGCTTCTTGAGTAAATAGTGTGAGGATTAGGCAGAAATGGTTTCGGTTATAAAAAAGACCTGAGAACCTAATATTGAATTTCATATAACAATTATTTTTGAGAGGTTGCCTGATAAGGTTTTGTATTGCTTAGTAGTGGTACAGTCTCTTGTATGTTCAGGCTACACATGGAAGCCTTTTGATGAGAATAACCCTTCTCAGGTCATGAATCACATCAGTAACAGGCAGGTAGGTACAGTGGCAAGTCAATGAGCTTCATGTTGGAAGCATAACACTGAAAAGCCATGAGCACAGAAAAGGTTAACAGTGAGTTTTCATACTGCCAGAGGTTTTAAAAAAGAGTATTAAAATGGCAGAACTATTGATCTTATTGTTTACTTGCCAATATACTCAAGAGTTTAATTGAATAATTAAGAGTCTATCCAATTATCCTGATTAGAAAAGACAAAAGGGCTCTGAGTATTGCACTGTCAGCAACAGTTTAAATGCTCTCACTAGTGCAAAGAAAAAAAAAGCAAAACTATTTTATTTTAGTTGAACAATCGCAATACCTTTTCAGACAGTAAGTATGTCACTCAGGATTACACAGCAACCACTTTTCTTTTTCTTTTCTTTTTTTTTTTTCTAACAAAGTTAACAAATATAAAAAATCTAGTCATAAACAGCCTTCAAAGTACAATTAGAAACCAGCAGGACAATCTATACCAGTATAGGTAGATGGGGCAAGAAACTAGACACTTGTATTACTGCCATGATGTAGACTATGAATGGCCGCTGTGACGAGAAGTGGTGTTTACAGTACACGTCATTAGCCAATTACATCCAGTCACAGTCCAAACCAAATGCTACTCTCTTCAGGATTCAAGACCTGTCTACTTGACACTCCTTGCACAAGATATATCATCATCCTTTCTGAAAAGAGGCAGTTTCTCTGGCAATACTAGTTAAGTGCATATCATGCTGCACTAATATAGTGCAAAAATTTGCCTTACATGTAGCAAAAAAATGCAGGCAACAGTTTGAGTTAGAGAAAGTAGAAACGTTTTGTAACATTTACAATGGGTATTCTTTTTCCAGACAGCAAACACTAGAAAATACTGAATCTGAGAATGCCTCCTTTCTGGATGTGCATATGAGGCCTCTATAATTTTGTAGTGATAACAGGACAGAATTTTGCAAGTGAGTCATTGCCCTCTGAAATGCAGATTAACACAAGTTATCATCAACTAGCAAACTGTTGAACTTGCTCAGTGGATTAATCCCAGTTAAAACTGAATATTGTAGTAAGCACTAAAATGCTCTTTAATAAGTACATAATCTGGTAGAGTAATACATATGGTTCAACGGAGTATATATGTTATGCTTGAATATAAAGAGTCATAGACAGCTTGGTACAAACTCTTCATGCGCACAGATTATACTTGGTTAATGATGCAGCGGCTTCCAACTGTTAATACTATGTCAGCTACAGTATTCTGGAGACAGAAGTGGTGCTTTATAGTTTGTAAGATTGAGGAAAGACCACAAATCTCCAACTGCCGTGTCTGTTAACATGAATCTGCCAGATTTCTCAGTGCTGATGGTCTAAAGTAAAGCAATAATACCTTGAATATCCATAGGCATTATGAAATCCATCCTTCTTTATCTATGTTGCAGTTACAAAAAAGAAAAAGTCAAAACACTTAATCCACTCCATAGAAAATCCCTGTGGCCTTGGATACCATCTGATTTTAATCCATTAATTCAGACTCCATTTGTCGCCAAGAGAAGTTATATTTTACATATCTGCATCACCATCATAAGCCAAGGTTAAAGGTTTCAGTCGGTTGTTCTGCCTTCTCTGGGGCTTCTTTGGCTTTTTGCTGAAACAATAAGATAATTTGTAAATAGAACAAGAAACAAATAACGTACAAAGATGGATTTCAGTCTTAAATGAAATACAAATGTGTTGGTTTAAGACAATGCATTTGGTTTTTCATTCCTAAAAGACTTAAGCCTAAAACCTTTACTTGGATCAGTAATTATTTCTTTATCAAGCCAAAGGAACAACTACTTCAAAGCTCAGTTGTTCAGGAACAGGCTGTTATGGTGCTGACAATCCTTGGCAGGTACTCCTGTGAGATCAGTCAATTTTCAGAATAACCCAGAGCATGCAGTGCAATATTTGGTCATGTATCAAAGCTGCATTCAGGTTCTTTTAAATTAGATGTCTTGAATCTCAACCTCTCTTGACACATCAAGGGTTTCCACAGGAAAGTTCTATCTTTTGCTTAGTCTAATTTCATTATACTTGCTGGAATGACTACAGTTAATTCTAGATGTTATAAGCGAACCAGTCATAAATAGCAGGGATATGGTTGCTAGCCATAACCATTCCCTGTCTAGCCTTGAATTAGATTTTAATCTAGCAGTACTTCTAATCCATTTGATATAGCTTTTAAAAATTACTAAGACAAACAAAAATGCATGTTTATGCATGCTTTAGTACTTGTTTTGTTTTCTTTTAGAGTGCAATATAAGCATTTCTTCATCAGGCCTGTGCATCCTTGACCTTGTGCAAAGATCTTATCATCTCAGCTATTTTGCTTTGGCTGCCCAAGCCTAAGTCTTTGTTACCAAGCCTGCTGTTACAGAGGCTTGCAGTGGCCACGTATTCCAGCCTGAAGAATCTGCAGTGGAGTTGTATGCCAATGGATTTTCTTTTCCTTGAAAAACATAAAAGATTTTTTTCCCCTTACTTAGGTAGAAGTGAGATTTTGGGGAAGGTCTGCTAAAACTCAAACAAATCCAGAATCCCCCCCTAAATGCCTACTAATGCACTATAGCCAAGAGCCTGATGTGTATGACCACACTTCCCTCACCTTTCACCTGCACAGTTGTTTGGATCGGAAATTACAAACAGGACCCAGAAAGCATCAGGGACAGCATTTTCAAAGGTGACTTGTTCTCGCAAAAAATATTTGCTTGTACATGCACCAAGATTATTCAACAAAATACTAATTTATGTATGAAAACACATGAGAAAGTTTTCAGACTTTTCTTGGTTGTGTATCTCTAGTATCCTGCCAAATATCAAATCTGACTTGCCTGATTACTAAATTTCCCTCTTGCTATTTCTCTCTGCATTTTCTGATACGGGCACAATAGAATTATCAAGGGCACAGTATATTCTTAACAGAGACAAACTGAGAAAAATAAACTATACACTGAGCTACCCCATATTTGTAAGAACTAACCTCAGGAAGGCATGTGTTTATCCATCATCTAGACCACAACCACAATCCACTAACCTGAGCTTGGACAGAATGACATGGAAAATTAAATATTGCAGTTCACAGAAGTGCCTGCAGTTTCTACAGTGGCAAATGTAAATGTTTGCATTACAGTCTGTGTGGGACTGCTTGTTTGTAAATAATTGAAGAACTCACCAGGCTAGATAGATCATAGAAACAATAAAGATGAGTAAAACAAATGCACCAGCAGCTACACCATAAACCCAGGTCTTCAGCCTCCCATCTAAAAGGAATGAATGTTAGTCAGTAGTGTTTAAGTTAGTCTTGTTGAATTATTAGTTCTGATATAGTGCAGAAATACTTTTAGAGTCCAAAATAAATGTCTTCACTAGCAAATACAGCTTAATAAGAGTAAGTACAATTAAACAACTGAGCAATAACTTCTCTGTGCACTTGTGTTCTGCTTTTCAGCTGAAGTCTGGATAATCCAAATGGAGCTGAGATGTGAGGCAGAGGCAGCAAACGAGACACCCCAAAACCCAGCCCCTGGGCTCACTTTTAGTGGGAATCCTTCAGTATGACTGCAGGTCAGCTGATCAGCCTGGAACTCATTTATGTTGTTAACATCACTTTCCACTCTAGCTGCTGTAAATCAATCTGCCTGTTATTTTTATTCTTGACTGCTATTTAATTTCATGTTTTAAAATGCCGTTAGTATGTTTTACCTCACCCACACCGCAACTGCACAACTCAACTTTCACTACTACATAAAGTAATAATCTTTCAATTTCTTCCTCTACCAAATACAAGCTTTGCTGTTATAAAACAACTTCCCCTCACAGAACAAGCAAAAAAACCACTAAAAATAGACAACCCATGCTCGAAAGTAGAACAACTGTCTGTTGTTAATAAGAATTATATTAATCTGCAGCCTGTGCAGTCTATATTTTGGACATGATATTGCTACAAGCCAAGGTATACATTCCACTCTTCCGGTTGCCTTGATCCTAGATGCACCCACTTCTCCCAAGAAAAATGGCATGACTTCCTCTGTCTGTGGGATTTTTCTCTGAACCTCCAATGAGCACATCACGACACAAGGTCAGCGCATGCTGTTTGACTCACTACTTTCATCTGCCTCATTTTGCAAATTTCTAGCTGCCTTTTCAAAAGCATTCTTTCACAGGAGGTGAGCTAGCTGTGTTTCACCTTCCTGGCAATGAAAATTCCACAAAACCCTGAATTATTTAATTTACAAGTGGCAAAATTGTTATTTCATAAAGTCATGTCAGTTTTCAACTGCTTTGGGTCATACATCAGCATAGACAACTGGTGGGTCTAGTTTTAATACCTTCTTTTCTGGAAAAGCAATATAATTTACTGAAGACAGTGAAAGAGTTCTTTTAAATTTAGATTAGAAGGTGAAAGGCTAAAGTAAGTAAAAAAAAATCCAATAGATACCTGATTCTGCAACTCATAACAATCCAGCACAAATGTCACCTGAAGTGCAAAATGTTCACTTCCACATTTTCTTCTACCTTTGCTGGATAAAGTATTAGTTTTATTCAATACCATTAGTTTTATCTGAGCTAATCTATGTTTCCTTTCTAACTTGAATTACTGGAAAATTGGTGAGTTTTCATAAAATCTCTCAATTTTTCCTTGCCCCAAGCCCCACATCTGAGCTCACATGAGCATCCATGTTCCTGAATAGTTGAAGGAGACTGTCTGACATTTGCCTATTGTTGGAACTGTGGCTGCTACAGCTCACCCTCTGCCATTTTCAGGTGGAGTTAGTGAAAGATAACATACTTGGTAAGATGTTATTTTTAAAAAGAGGACCAGAAAAGCTTAATTTTTAAAATTTATTTTTTTGTGGATTAAAATACTATTTGGAGTAAAGATTATTTTATTGTAGGTATCAAATATAGCATCACAGTACAAATAGCAGTACAACTAGTAAGACTAAAGGGATCTAACATAAGTATTTCTAACCTGAACATGATTTAATCTGCTTATTAGAAGTATTTCTGTAGTTCTCAGTTTGCAGCATTATACAGATTATGCATACAAAGAGACTATTTCAATTCTCAGATTAAAAAGTCTGTAAAAGCTTTAGAAAGAAATGAACACCCTAAGACACAAGTGTGTTAGAATATTTAACTCTACGTGATTTAAAAGACATTCAAGAAGATAACCAATTGCTGTCTTCAACATTTTGGACAAGTATCATTTCTCTTTATTTGAAAATATTTTGTTAATTAAAGTTTTATTTACCTCAATGCTTAATAGTACCAGGAAATATTTACTGAAATCTATTCAGTGACTGACTTTATAAAGTATTTTTGATGAGATAACTGTCATATTTCTTGCCACTCTTGCACATAGGTCCTTGCTCAGCTCTAAAGGACATGGTCCATCCTAAAAGCAAATATTGCCTATTGAGACATAGAACATGTCTATGCTAAATATCAATAATGTGGTTAGCTCTTGTCTAACATGAATTAGTTTAAATATGGATAAGGCAGAAAAGCATTAGCATATCTATACTGATTATTTTCCCATAATTTACACTACAGATGCAAAGTTTAAGCAACCCTTACCCTTTGCAGTCTTCAGTGTTACCTCTTCCTTCCTCAACAGCACTACTGGTTGAGACAGCATAATCTAAACCCTGGCTTGCACCTTTGCAGCCAACTCCCCTCTGAAGTCACACTTCAGCATCTGCTGTGAATTTTAACACACTGATGGGATTAAAAGGGAATCTTCTGCAATACAAGATTTCATTAGATATATATAGATGGAGTAGCTGAGAAGGCTAGGGGTTTGTTTATGTCTCTTCCTTTGTTTTCAGCCAGGGCAGCTGCCTGTCTTCTTAAATGAACACTTAAAGGTTGTTTCTTTTCTTCCTTGGCATAACAAAAAAGTAAATGCCAGACCCTGCAGCAGTACTTAGCATTAAGAACTGCTCATTGCCTGACTTCACCTGGCCCAAAAGGCTGCAGAAACCAGGTCCTTCCTCGTCCTGACTGGTTACTGGAGGGCTGGGTAGGGTTCACAGCTCGACTGGTTTTCACATCTCCCTTTTTGTCCTCCATGGTGGGGATCACCACCACTGGGATGAGAGTGCACTGTTCGAGTGTGCCATCGGAGGACATAACTTCAGTGTATCCATCTTCACAACTGCATGTTCTAGTCTGTAGGGAATAAGTGTTTTACACTGTGTAACAGAAAAACACAGTTTTCTGTGAGCTATAAAGCATAGCAACATGGATGACTGGAAGAAAAGACTGTTTTGATGACTGCTAACCTGGAGAGTACCTCTTCCTATATTTTTATGCAAGTTCGTACCAAATCAGCAGAGGTTATGCAACTTTTAATTGAAAGGTAGAAGATGGTCTGAGGTTGATTTTAACAAACTAGTAATTAGCAAAATCTCTGAAAATACTTTTTGTTGGCATAATCTTTGCAATGCAGAGAGATGTATGGGAAGGCCTCACAGGGGTGTTTTATGCTCCAATGCAGTAGCACATACCTCACTGCAGTAAGCGTGGGGTTGACTGCACGGTGGGTTACATGACCTGTCAGCATCTGGCTGGCGCATCACTAAACAGCCCCCTGCAGGACAGAAAATCATATTTTGACATGGCAATATCTCACCACTGATGAAATTACTGATGTCATTATTTGCTACAGTATGTCATGGATTACAGTTTTATTGCTAATTTGAATTTAAGAATCTTTCTCTAATTCCAAGGTGAAGGATAATTGGTATCAGGTATTTTCTTATACGTAGGGTAAGAATACAGGACATGTATTTGCATTCATGTGCACTTTAGAGATGTGCATTTGGCAACTGAACCTTTTGTTTTTCCCCTTTGTTCCTCTGATGGATTGCTCAAAAAACAGTTTAAATATTTCATTCTGCTTGATGGAAAAGATCTTGGTTCTCTAGGGCCCTCCTTATGATTAACATAGTAAGACTGTGGCCATAAAGAAAATAAAAGAATATTTTTATTTCTATCTTTGCCTGTTAAACTGAAAACAAACTGCTCATCCAGTTTATGACTAGATACCTGTTTTCTGCTGCTCCTCAGTAGTCACTTTTACCCATGCTACAGCTTTGCCTTTTATGAAGCCACATTTCATGCTAGTCTGAGACAGATTTTTCAGAATGAAAGAAGTATTATCAGTAAGACACGTACCGAATGCTATGATACTGCTGATATAGTGGGTTTCAGTCTTTTTCTTTTTTATGTAGTCCTAGTTCTCAGCTTTATGTACGGTGCGGTTATTGTTAAGGACCAATACACACAGTCAGGCTTTCACTATCATTTCAGCCAGAATGACTTTGAAATATATTTAGAATAAGGCTGAATTTACCAAAGTTTCCTTCTAGCTTACAGAAGAGGGATATGCATCATGTGGTTTAAAATTTATAATTCTACAGGACCAATTATCTTGCATCTCCCAAATTAATACCACTTTCATATACTGGTGTGATATGATGATGAAATCCTGATAGCTGAGGTTGGTCACAACCATAGCAGATGCAGTTAGATGTGGTTACATTGATCCAAGTGTTAACAGGATGGACGATGATGAATAAAGAAAACCCTGCTGGTTGCCATAAGTTTTCCCCACCCCCCAGAAAGGAAAATCATACATCCTAGCATACAAATCACATGCCTGTGGGTATCTATGTAATAAAATATCAGTCATCCAAGGAAGCTGCAGAAGGAAAGAGAGGCCTCATCACCCATGGGAAACAACACCTTCAAGTAAAAAAGAACTATTCAGCACAACAATATTATGCAATTAAGTAAATAAATAAAGGCTTTAAAATACCAGCAGGACTCAGAATAAAAATTTGATAATGTCTGAATTAAAATACACTACGTTAGAGCCAAATGTGCAGCAATAAGGCAGCAAAGAAACTCAGTAATCAGAGATATGGGTTGCTTTGAGATCAAAATAGGTAATCTTAATTTAAATAAATTAGCTGCCGTTAAGGATTTACTTACAATCTCTGGGACTCTTTACTATCACCTGGGCTGATATGAAATTATTTAAATAAAAAATGTGCATATATATATATATATATATATATATGAAGATTTTCTTGATTTTGAGACCTCAGCCATTCTTAATTCATTATGTTTTGTGCTTTGGTTTGCACAAAAAGTAACTACAACCCATAGCTTTTCACTGATGTATCCTGCTATATGTTTGTATCATTGAAGTAAAGAACTTATATTAGCACATTTATTAAAATGTTGTACTTTGTAATTTTAAGGAGATATATGATATATGCATGATATTATCAAGATTTACATCTCTCTCTGCCTCTGCTTAGGCACTGAAATGCATTTAATACATGAAAGTTCCATTCATTGTAGGGCTTGAAATCTGAAGCCCTGAATTTAGAAGTGCAAAGATGTCTATGGTAACAAAGAAACAAACAAAAACCAATGTAAAACATTCCAGGTCCACTACAGAAGATAATATTTGTATATACATTTAGGGCCACATGCTTCATTATTCTGGAAATTACATCTTTAGTATGCAAAAACATGATGATTCAAGACAACAGCACATTGATTCATACATCAGAACAAGGGGTTTTAGCAGATTCTTTAAAAAAAATTATTCCCATTTGTTAGGAAAAGACTTTATCTGCCTGTTTTCCAGGCTTCTGTGTATATATAAAAGAAGTAGTTACCTGTGACGTTCAAACCATCTGACCTTTGGCACCACACGGTCCGAGAAGAGCCCTTCCATGGGCTAGCCATCCACTTGTATTCGTAGCACTGGCCATCTACACAAAGAACATTCACTTTTCAAGAGATTTGCTGACAAGATTTTAAGCTACCACTGGCAGCAGCCACACTCATCTGAAGATCACACTTGTTATGTTTAACTGCTTTTTTAACTAAGCAGGCCCCTTCCTCCTCCACCCAGTGACTTAGAAGGGTGCATTGCACACATGGAGGTTTTGAGATCTCTTGCACTTACTGGATATGTACAGAATAGACCAGGCAAGTCCTGGACAATAACTGTAATGTTTGTACACATGGAGTAAGACTAATGGAGTTAAAGGGCAAAACAGATGTTTCCGATACCCTCATAATGGTTGTGGCCCATCTGTTGCACAAAACTCATTTAAGTCAGGTTCCTTTACAGTAACGCTGAGCTTCAGTCAGCGCTCCAGGGCCTGGTGAAGTGGCCTGGGCTGCATCTGGCTTCACATCTCAGCTCTGCTGTACACCTCTCATATGACCTGGGATAAATCATGAAGTCCTTTCACACGTAAGCTCCCTTGAAAAAATAAAATTCCTTTTTGCCTAATCTGTCTTGCCTCTAAATGAATGAATAACTATTCTATGATTCTATATTTGCCTAAATTTTATACCATGAACAGAAGGAAAACAGAATTATTGTTGCTCTTTATTTTTTTCTTACAGGAAGTGGCCTCTATATATATTTTAATGCTTACCATTGCACGGTCTTGTTTCCAAAGCCTGTTCTGGACAGAGGTGTTGATTCTCTAATTCCTGAATGATCACTGCCCGAGATCGGACTTGTATCCCTCCAAAGCCAAGATCCTCACCATTAACACAGGTTAGCTGACAAAGGCTCCATTCCGACCACTCTCTCAAGTAACAGTCTCCTGTCAAATAGCCATTTTAAGATGCACAGTCATCAGATGTGAAGAATTTTTGATGCTGGATATGCTTTAGAATAAAGTGTCCAACTCCAGTTTCTTAACTTTTCCCTCTTTATAATTCCTTTCATTCTTCTTTTTAGATGTGACTTAAGATAGCAATTTGACACTCTAAATATCTGTGCAGTAGAATATAATAAAACTAATACAAATATTATATAAAACCTATTTGTTCTAAAGCAGAGTAGTTTCCTGTAGCATTCCTGTAAGATCACTTTCTGATGAATTTCTGAGTCATACTCCACCCAGTGGCTGAATTTTTGTAAATTGTAGGGTATTCTGCACTGCATGCCTTATGCTAAATACTATGTTCACAATTCTCCTTTGATCTTAGAAGGAGAAAACTTTACTTAAAGAGATTGTTGCTTATCTTCATGCAGTTTCTCTAAACAGACAGTAGATACAACTGCTAGAATATTCTTTGCAATAAAGCAAAACAGGAAGGTGATTAAAATGTCTGCTCTGGCTATTTCATGATAGGATAATAGAGATTTATAGAATGTTATTTTACATTCTATAAATTTCACACATTAGTGTGAAACTAAAAAATAAAATCATACTAATGATACTAATTAGCAGGATCAGCTACAGAACACTTAAGGAAGATGTGAGGTACAACACAAAGAGACCATTTTGTTAAAATTGCAGTAGAAAATTGGACTAGGCTGTGCACAGACTCATAAATAAACCTCGCAGTTCTCATTATTTCAGTGAAAGAGCTATTAAAAATTCATGCTACCTTGCATTATATTGGTGACAAAATATAATCAGTTATGGGTTGACCAGATGCCTGATTAATGAGGAATTTTATTTGCCAGTGTTAGGAAAGCATGTGAAGAAATGAATAATTGAAGAACTGATGTAGACATAATAGGAAAACAAGTAGTGATTTTTGGAAACATTAGTTGGAACGTATCATTAGCACATCCCCACAGGGCAGTGATATTGCTGAAGAACAGGGTCCTGCTCAGCAAAACTTTAAAAGTGAGCAGTGAGTGTCTGTATTCCTTTTATAAATTTGACTAACAAGAAAACATAACTACAAGCTTTTCATTCTCTCAATTTTCATTTACTAAGTAAAAATATATGAAAATCATGCAATTGGAATGTTGTGCACAAAGCAGTGATGGACGCCTCTCAATCTTTTATTATTTTCTGTTTATTGAGGCAACATTGCCTTCAATCCAATCTGAAATTAACTGGGAAAAAGAAAATCTGAGAAAGAGAAGAACCGCAAGAGAACAAAACCAGAGTACTGGTATGGAATTATAGCTACATTAGAACTGAAGGAGTTAATCACTGCTTCTGAAGATATATTGCTAATGACTTCTGAGCAACAGCAATATACTTCAAATCCTACAAATAAGTGTTTTAAATGAACTGGAGGGGTTTTACTGGCTATTAAACAGCTGTTATAAGCTCTTAATGCTTCTCAGTATGAGGGTCATGGACCTGATAATTTATACAGCTCCTTTGGATTCAGTCACAAGTGCGATGATAGTGCACGTCACATCACCAAGTTAAACAGCTGGAAACGCTCACATTTTCTGAGATAAAAATATTAGTTTCATTTGGAATAGTCCCTTTAAACAAAAAAATAGACACCCTTGCTTAACTTCCTTAGATACCTGTAAAAGGCATCAAGTTCTTAGCCACTGTTACAAGCATTAATAAAGTTGTTAGGTGATCTAAGCACTTACAACAAATAATCAGCTGTAAACTAACACTCTTTCTTATAAACAGGTTTTGTTTCAAAATATTTTGTGAAAAAATATACTCTTATTAGGTACAATCTGTGACTGAGACACGTCTTACAAAATTTAATACCTGCTATTTTTTCTAATTGATTTATTGTCATGAAGCTAGTACTCGAAAGTAACTCTGTTGGTCATTTGATGGATGAATCCAATCAATAAAGCATGTGAAAAAGATTTAATTGCCTGTGGCTAATGCTAAGCACTGATAGCTGTAACGATACCCAACCAATCTTAAAATGCAACATTTGAACAGCTTTGTTACCTGGGCAAGGGACAGTGCAGGTTTCCTCAAGTATTATCTTCTTATTACCGTCTATAATAGGCTCTATTTCTCCACAGAATTCCTCATCTACTACTTTGCCAACATCTTCAATGGAACCATCAAAAACCACACAGGAAATGTTCCTCACTCGTGTTCCTTCTCCACACTGAGCATCCTGGGGAAGGAGAACACACATGGATGCTGACAGAAGAAAGTGCCAAAGACTAGATCTAGTCTTGTGCTACGCATCACTCTTGTCTCCTGTTATTTTTTTGCTTACTTACTTATTCATTCCAACAGGGAGAAAAACAACCCCACAACATTTTTGTTTACTTCTGAAACAAACACACACAAACAAAGATAAAATTCTGCTGGCTGCTACCACTGTTTCTAAAAGTATGGAGCTAATTGTGCCTTTGAATTGCAACCATGGTAGTATTTCCAGTGAAGATCTCTTCTAGGATGCCAGTGTATTTCCCCAGATATTCGTTTATAATAGAAAGATTTTAATTATTAGCAAAGGTACTAACGTTTACATTTATACTTTCAATATCTGTAGGACGTTGTATCTGTTGAGAAATATGAACTCTGAGAATAAATCTTCAGGTTTTGTATAAAAGGGGAAGCAAACTGTTTACAGTGTAATGAAGCGTATCACAATTATGCCTAGATATACAAACTCCATAACTTCAAAGTCTCACATGGCTTTTACCTCCACTTTACATGCAGACCATTGACCATATTGCCATCGATAACAAGGTTTTACTGGACAGGGTTTGAATTGCTCCATCTGAGAAGGACAAGGCCTCCCATCACCCTGAAATGGCTGATTTATGGTCCTTCTTCTGATCATTTTTCCTGTAAATAAGAAACAGCAATATAACTAGCAACAAAGTGGTTAGACTGATTTACTCCTCAAGATATTTCTATTTTGGTGAAAAGTGTTGTGTTTGAATAAAGTAATTTTTTCCACATTTGAAAATATTGGACTCTAAAGCAGATCTATTGGCTGTTATATGGATTTATAGTTTTCAATTCCGACACTTTAAATTCTGGCATTTATTTGTACTGCAATAAGTGCAGGCAGATGTCTGATTAAGGATTTTAGATTGCTCCTGTAACAGCAAACAAAAGTAGTAACTTCCTAGTTAAAAAGCCGAGGCAAAAATACTCTTTTTGAATGTGACAATATTTTTTGTGGCACTTCACTGGTGATTCTGGCTTCTCATCTGGAATTTGCTGCTAGAAGAGACCAATATGCCCTGTTCTTCCCCAATTTAATGCAGAATCATGTGTCCCATTAGTGTTTGATTGCAGCATCAGAAGTAGCTTGCAGCTCTCCCTCACTGTCTGTCTGGATAATGTGACATGCAGATTTTGCAGGAGAGGGAGGATTCTTCAGTCAGGCCCAAAGAAAATTACGATACAATAGGCTTACACAACATTAACCTTCTTTTCAACCAAGAGTAGCATGCTAGCCAGCATCACTGAGACACAGGTTCGGTTTCAAATACTTATATAAGCAGAATGAGGAAGACATTTTTATCCTTTTGATAACTCTTGCTTCTTTCACCTTGTAGTGGACATTATGCCATTATGCTTCATTATGGAGAGGTCATGTCATATAGCCAGAAATTTTTTTGTGTGCTAGAAGTATTGGTAGAAGTATTGGTGTGATAGAAGTATTGCCTGCTCCAGAGATGGCATCCCACAAAGGCTTCCAAAAAAAAAAACCACAGCTGTGTTATTTTAATCTATATATAGATAAATATATGAACCAAGTCTGAAATAAGATGTATATATTCACATTTGTATACTGAGGCTTATAATAATTTAAGGCATTACATAGATTTATCTACATAACACCCAGTATTATCTGGCCAAAACAATCTTTAATTCCACATTTCAACCTGATGCATTTGGAATTGAACACCCTAATGATCATGACATGCATGTTTTGCTGAGAGCAAGCTACTTAAGCCACAGTGCATCAGCAGAACTATATCCATCACCCAGACAGCTGTGTTCACAACAGCTAAACAGAAAAGTGTTTGTCAAGTACAGCCTCATCATCCTCAAATTCACAGCTGCTCCAATGGAAATATCACCAGAGAAAAAGGATTTTCCTAAAAAGTACTGGGGAAAAAACCCCAAAGAACATCAATGAGCAGAAATCTTCCTCAACTTTATCGTATTTGCATGAGCAGTCACTGGGTTTATTAGATGGTTATTACTTACTGAAAAACAGCAGTTACTTTCAAATTCCTGCCTAATAGAAAAATTACAGCTTCAAGGATTACATGTGAGGTTGCCATCATCTGTTAAAAATACCGACACTATTCAGGGCCAAATTCTCATTGTCTTCAGTGAGCACAGCCACACTGAAGCATATTATTTCCATGAATTAAGGCTGATTTAAATCCCCATCATTTTCACCAGCCAGCTACATTTTCTAGTTCTGTGAAAATAGGTATTATTGTTTTATTAAAGAACAAAAAGAACCCCTCAGTCTTTAAAATATGCCAAAGGTATATACTGACCTGTAAGGCCACATGTTTGAGAGCATTCAGACCAAGGGGACCAGTCAGAGAGCTGACAGTTCACAGGACATTCCACAACACAGGATGTATTCATTTGCCATGCCTTCTCCAATCCAAGCTAAAAAAAAATACTCCGTGGTGAGCATGTAACACCCAGTCTGCATCACTGGTGCAGGCTATGCATTTGGACAAGGTGAATTTGAGACAACTAAAGCTTTAAGTAAGCATGAAGTCATTACTAAATAAAAAGTAAAGCAATTAAGACATTTAAAAATCTCACTTCAAGACAGTCCTAATGCATATCCTGACTTAAAAATACATGCTTAAATCCTATTTTCATCAATTATTTTCCAAAGTAGAGCCCATAAATGGAGGGCTTCAGCTCTACAGTATTACCTTATACAATAGGTTAAGGACAAAGTATCAACAATGTAATAAAAACCAACATTGTAAATTTGCTGAGAGTAATATTAACTATGTAACTGAAGCAAGGCTGATACAATAAGGCTTGAGTAACTGTGTAACTGAAGCAAGGCTGATACAATAAGGTTTGGGTAATTGTTAATTAAGTAAGGCCCCTACGTGAAGTTTAGGTAATCATAAACTACAGATGTTCCTTTGTCTTTAAGAAACTGCAAAAACCCCCTTATCTATGTTCCTTTGTCTTTGAGACAAACTGTAGAAGCCCCCTTATCTATGAGACTGTAAATTCCCAAGGACAACTAAGAGGCGGCAGAAGAAGCAGTAAGGGACATGCGCAGAGAAAGAAGGTAAAAAGTTCAACCTTAAAAGTCTGTATAAAGGTCACTGAGGAAGACTCTTACTTCATCCCGAGACCCTCACCCAAGACCACCAGGAGACAGTGCGCATGCGGAAAAGACTTGCGAAACTAATTATCATACGAAGCGGGAGCAAATTTACCTATAACAACATCTTAGTGAATATGCATGTATAAGCTCTGTAAAAGGAGTGACTGTGTGTTTCTTGGGGTGCGTGCTGGCGGAGCGGAGACTCCCAGCGCACCCAGCGCTGTTTGCTTATTGCCTTTCCTATATGAAATTACAATAAATATCCATTTGATTTGGAATTGGTCTTTGAACATTTATAACAACAAGAAGTATCAATAATGTATTTTGAAATAGGAATATAAAAATACTGAACTATCAGCAGAGATTAATGGCTGAATTCAAGTGATGCTAGGGGCCAGGCTCAAAACTAATAAAAGGAGGAGGATGAACATGCACTGTCAGTTTATTTGTTAGAAGATGCTGCAGATGCTAAAAGTTTACAGGAGTTCAAGAGAGACTGAACAAGTTAATGGAAGATAAATCTGAAGGTTTAAACACACAGAATCCATATAGGGCAAATGCAGTCCAAGAGATGAAAAAAGAGGTGAGGCTGACAGAGTAGACGGAACTTTTGTATGTCTGTCCTTCTTACTCTTTCCTTAGGCATCTGCTTAAGCCCCTTGAGTTTTTCCTAATGTGGTGTGTAAGTTTAATATATATATATTATGTTTCCCATTCTACTGTATGCAAAAAATATGGACAAGACATTGATTTGTTTTTTTAAAAATAAAACTCTGCATGTTTTTCTGAAATCATAGAATAGTTAGGGTTGGAAAGGACCTTAAGATCATCTAGTCCCAACGCCCCTGCCATGGGCAGGGACACCTCACACTAAACCATGCCAACCAAGGCTATGTCCAACCTGGCCTTGAACACCGCCAGCAATGGAGCATTCACAGCTTCCCTGGGCAACACATTCCAGTGCCTCACTACCCTTACAGTAAAGAATTTCTTCCTCACATCCAATCTAAACTTCCTCTGTTTAAGTTTGAACCCATTACCCCTTGTCCTATTACTATAGTCCCTAATGAAGAGTCCCTCCACAGCATCCCTATAGGTCCCATTCAAACACTGGGAGGCTGCTCTGAGGTCTCTACGCAGCCTTCTCTTCTCCAGGCTGAACACCCCCAACTTTCTCAGCCTATCTTCATACGGGAGGTGCTCCAGTCCCCTGATCATCCCCATGGCCCTCCTTTGGACTTGTTCCAACAGTTCCATGTCCTTTTGATGTTGAGGACACCAGAACTGCACACAATATTCCAAGTGAGGTCTCAGGAGAGCAGAGTAGAGGGGCAGGATCACCTCCTTCGACCTGCCGGTCACACTCCTTTTGATGCAGCCCAGGATACGGTTGGCTTTCTGGGCTGCAAGTGCACACTGCTGGCTCATGTTCATTTTTCCATCAACCAACACCCCCAAGTCCTTCTGCACAGGGTTTCTCTGAGTCTCTTCTCTGCCCAACATGCAGCTGTGTCTGAAATGCTTTGCAAAATCAGAATTCCCTAACATTCTTAAAGTAACAGCTGCAAATGCTGGAGGAATATGAGAGAAGGGAACACAGAAAATAGCCAGATTCACATGTTTCCCAAAATTACACTTCGTACTGAGCATTTCTCTTGGAGTCAGCCTAACACTAACAAATGGTGAAACACCCACAGGGGAGGAAGAGTATTTATGACCATGCTTGGAAACAATTACAGTGGTTAGATGGTCCTTTGGTCTGATCCTGTAAAGCCTACATGTTCTTACAAAATCCTGTGGTCCAGATTTTCCCTACCCAGGGAAGGAAAGAGATATTATCAGTAACACACACAATAATATATGACGCAAGGTGGAACACAACTGATGGGAAAAATACTAGCATGACAACAATAAACCCTGCAGCCCGCACAGCTTCAGAATGAGTTAAAAGGATAAGTTGATTATAGTGTGCATGACATAAAGTGTGAATGAAAATCAATCCTGACAATCTGAAGAGCTTCCCAGCATAAAAGACTGTTCTTCACCGGCCCTCACCAGTGGGACTTGATCGTCATTGAGGCCTTTCGGAATCCCAGGAGGCTGTGGACATCTTTAAGTACATAAAGCCCTCACATAGTTAAAAAAAAAATAATAAAAAATGCAAACTAGACATTTCAAAACCTATTAATTTTAATGACTGGAAAGGTTGATGACATAAAACCAGCAGTTAAGACTTTAAAAAGGAAATAAAAACACTATTTCCCACTAAATGGAAGCATAGAGCAATAATTGGGCACAACATTAACATGTTCTCCATAAATAAACTACAAGTACTGGAAATATCTAACCCTGATAGACTCACCAAATCTTAAATTTGCATTTGCAGTCCCATTTATTGAGACAAATGAGGTCTTGGACCTCTGTTCTGTTTTACACATCAAAGAATGAGTTCTTGGCTTTTCTCTGTGGTACAGGATAACAATTATGCAGCTGTCACATACAGGCAACGCATGAAACCTTTGGGTAATCTGGAATTTGGGTAACTGGGTAAACTAGAGAACTGTGTTTGAAGCCTACATTTGGGTCAAATCTTCTGAGCAAATGCCTTAAAGACAGTTGCAGAAACACGACTACTCTCTTTCAAGACTGGCTTTCTCAGCTGGACTTTGGTATCTAGAGAAGGAAAAGCCCAAGAGAGATATAAAACTGAAGGGGATAAAGCTGAAGGCCAGCTTACCCACAGTGGTCTGCCATTTGCATGCTTTAGATACTGAAGTGCTGCTGAAATAGACTGGGGAAACAACTGCCAGGCTGTATTGTCAGGTATTCTCGCATATCCTTTTCTCATCCTTCTCCTTTCTTGATGAACCACTATTCATCTTGAAGAACTTAGGAAACATTTGGAAAAGTGTTCAGTAGCTGCCTTAAGCATCTGTTCTGGAGGAGTCTCTGTTCTGGATGAGTCATGGTTTCTGATTCAAGAATAGCAAGTACTGGAGGAGTTATACCAAAAGCTAGATGAGCGCCCCGTACTGGTCACACATGCCAGGGGCAGCAGGCTGCCAGGCCAGCATACTTTGCCAACCCTGTGATCCACAAAATGTATCTGTATTTGTTTATAGGAATGTTCGGCACTGCAGATTAACCTCTGCTGGAGGTTAATCATGTAATCAGACAAGTGGAGTATTTGCCATTGGAACAGAAAAGTTTGCCTCATAATGCAGACAAAACTGCTGGTTTCTAGGCTTTTCTCATCTTTAATTAAAGATAAATGCATAAAAATAAGCCCATAAATACGAATATAACCAGGAACAGCTTGCTCTAGGTGATATGATTTTCAAATACTCAAGGAAAAAACAAGCCAAGTTATTGTGATATGCTAATTTTGTAGAGTTAGAGGTCAAATAATCCAGTATTACTGTGTCTTGAGAGTTTGAAGGGAACTATGTTAACATAACGAGGCCTTGGAAATAAGCTCTAGAAACTGATTCATCCTGGCAGTAATCAGGATGACTGGCTAGCTTCTTTAGTTGATTGACTGAAACAAACACAAGATCATACGGGCACATTAGGAAACCAGAACACAGGGTCTTGGAAGAAATGTATTTAACTATATTGATGCTCATGGCTGGAGATGGAGATAGTCAAAACACAGCATGGAGGTTGGTTTTGGTTTTTTTCATATATATGGTTTTTATTATTTTCTTAAACCATGTATTGTATAGGAATGCAAGTATTGCAATCAGGCATCTTAATTTCTTAGGGATCAGGATAGGTTTAGCTATTCTGATCTCTCTTCTTTGCATATAATAGTAAGAATCATAGTTCTGCAGATGTAACTACATATAAATTTAAGAAAACTTTTGTTTTATTCACGCATCTGGGATAAAATTTTATGAGAACCCAAAGGATATTCCATTAGCTAACCTATTACAAAATTATTCCATCTTTCTTTCTGCATCAACTTTTCTAACCACATGCACCTTATTTTGAAATTCCCTTAATCTTTCCGCACTACCCTTACAATGCAAAGGACAGTAAAAAACCAAACCAAATACCATGGAGGATTATTGTGATTAAATTAGTAAGAAGTGGATAGTATGTATTCCCATTTTGATGATTTCTTGGATGCTCTCCTCTCATGACCTGGAGGTCACAGAGTTGGCTTTTACATCTTCAGAGTGAAGGGTCTGGTAAAATCTCAGGAGCTCGGCTTTCTTGTTAATCAGGTTAACAGGTTTTATTCCTCACAGTTATTGGATCAACTTTTGACCTCATTGTACCACTTCTTAATTCAACAAATGGTCTTAACAGTATGACTGGGGAGTGGATCAGAGCTTTCTATAGAATGATGTATCTCTGTATGATCTAGCAAATAAAAGCAGCAAATAAGACACTATCACAGTGGTTGATGATAAAGCCAGTACTCCAGTAAAATCTGTTAGCCAGTCATTTACAGCAAGTAGCTTTTGAGATATTATTTTGTTGCCCTAATAATTTCTCTGAGCAATAAACTTTAATTTCTTAAAAGCAGGAAAGGTCCAAAGGTTTTCTTCAATGAGATTTCAATGTACAATGTAATAATTTGTTCTACATGCTGTTCAATATCTTTGGTTAACAACACGAATCATTTCGTGGCTTCATGGTAAAAGAACTTTTTCCCCCTTAAAATTAAATAAAGCATATTTTTTTTCTACTGAAATATTCATGTGGATGGATGCTTTAAATCATGTCTTGGTACGAATTAATCAATATTGCAGTCTCTTACAAATAACCCGAGAGCCCTTTTTTTTTTTTTCTTTTAACACATTAAGACATTAACAGAATGCATTAATGCATTCATTTCCCTATTAACTTCAGAGAAGCTTGCTGGTAGCAGCCATATCCTGAGTTTTTTCCTGAGATATAAATGATCAAGTTATGAGACTTGATGCTAAACCCAAAAGCTATGTGTGAAGGAGGAACCTGGGACAAAAGGTGCCTGTCTTTCTTTGCTAAGGACTTGTGGATTCAGGAGTCCGAGATATCAGAGGGGACTGGAGAAGCCTAAGTAGGTCAGATAGACCATTACCAAACTGTAGTCCAAAGTACATTATGAGTTCCAGACTCCCTCCACTTGTCCTGAAACCAGGACAAGCAGCTACTAGCCAGGAATGTTCAATGAAAAGGTGTGTTGGTACCAAAGCTGCTGTGGAGCTCAGTCAGCAGTAGTCCCCCACTTCAAGTGATTTTATTTCTGCTGTCAAGGTGGCAAGAGAATGGAAGCCGAAATGAGCTGTTTCTTTCCATCAGAAACACGTGGGATTGCCTATAATACAACATTTGTTTTGTCTTCCCAGTTTCCTTCACATTACTGACTCCATGTAATTAAAAACACTAGGATGAACACGCAGTGTCAGAAAACCAGAGCTCCCAAATCTTAAATTAAACATTTGCCAAATGGCTCCTTCAAAATTTAAGGCCCCCTGTCTAATAGTTCTCCATGTATGTTCCTATTTAATATGGCATTCATGCTGCACGTTTTTTCATACCAGCTTGGGTATCTTCTTCATTTCACAGCTGGATAGAAGTTAGCATTCTGCCCTGCTGCAGAATGGCACATGAGAAATATTTTCCAGCACATTGAGTAAATGATTGATACTGGCAGCTGTCCAAGGTTCCATGCAGAAATTGTATCAAATTAGAACGATTAGTGTTCTGATTAAGATTTATTAACTTTATTCTACTTTATTAATTATTGTGTCTTTTCCTTCAGGACATAATAATTAGCATATGTTCATGGAGGCACTTAGAAGTAACCAAAGGAAATTGTATAAAAAATCCCTGTTGATGGCATGGTTCATTTCAGAGGTACTTAATCCATGAATAGTGTTGCAAAACATCTGGCAAAGATGGGTTACATGCCCTATAGCCCAGATGGCTCAACATTAATTAGCACCATTAAAAGGGAGATTACTCACAGGTACTCACTCACCTCTTCACAGTACTTTAGGTCAACTGATTTGCCATCACTGCGAACACAATCGAGCATCCGTGTTTTGATACCATTACCACACACAGCCTTCTCACTGAGCTGACATGTGCTCCAGTCTGGAAACAAGGAATTCATTAGTGTAGCAGACATTTTAGATAAAACTCATAATGATCCGGTCTCCTACCTAATTCTAATTCTGATGGCCTAAAATAATCCTCACAAGCAACTTTTACAAACCTAAAAGCTTACAGAGCCCTGCTGCTACACATTTTTTGAAACACCCACTTTCACTACAAATAGTGGCATGATGCCTTCCTAAAAAGTTTGCAGCTGGTTTCATCTGCATGGAATTTGAGCAAATCACAAAATTACAGGAGAAATAAATTTCCTGGACATGCATGCCCACTTCACCCAAGTTGCAAAGCTACAGTCATATTTTCTCTGGATCAAATAGCCTGAATCACTTTTCAGAATAAGCTCCACAGTTCCCTCCAGATAATAACAGAAAGCTGAAAAAATCTGTCCTGCAAGGTGAATGGAAGTAAGCCGTAGTCCCAGGCTGTCACTAAAGCATAACACCATAAATACCTGTCACATTGTAGTCATAGTGGTAGCAGTTTTTGTTCAAAGTGCAGACTTCTGTCTCAGTGGCAGCAGGACAAGACTTTCCATCATTTGGTTGTCTCAGGGATTCAGCTGACCTTTCGCGGACACTACTTCCATTGCATGGCTTGAAAGGAAGGTTGGAAACAGCTTAGGTATTTTGGCACCCTAAAAACTTTTCATGCAACATTATAGCTGCCTTTTAAGTAATCCATTTACAAAACACAAATATAAAATAATGGGCTCAAGCTGTTGTGTAAGAGAAACTATTTCCTTGTTATTTCAGAGAATTTAGTCTGTACTTTCACCTTGGTACCACCCAGGGTGGAATACCCTCTAACTGGTAACACCTTGGTACTTTCTTAACTAGTTCATATTTCTGTAGTAGTGCTTTGGAACCATTTCACTCATAAACTGGATATTGTGATGCTCGCTTTGCAAATGCTATAACGTAGTGCACTGAAGCCTGAATACTGAGTGGTCTGAAGCATGTTTTTATGTTTGGTTTGCAGGTTTTTTGATGCTTCTTTTTGAAATTGCTGGCAGGAGGGAGAGAGAAGACCCAAAGTGATCTTTCTATGCTCAGTCTTGATCTCCAGATTTTACTCATAACAGAATAGTGACATTTTTAGTACAGTGACTGCACTGCTATGGAGAGTCTGACAGCTAGGCTCAAAGACAGACTCACAAGCCACTGCCACAGCTATTCCACCACACAGAACGTACCCCATACTTAAGAACAACCACTGGGGACATTACAGTTTGTGTTTTGGAACACTTGTACTTAAGAGAAAATACTGGCACACTTTATTTGCAACCATCAATGACACTGAAGATGACAGCGATTCAGCATCTTTGCACAATACTTCATGTACGCATTTTTAAAGTACCTCCTAAAGCTACAGATGTTACATTTCATTATACTGCTTACCAAAGAACATTGAGACCATGATCCCCATTCAGACATAACACAGTCCTCAGGACACGGTAGAGTGCACTTTCTAGCACCAAGTGGCATATCTTCAGGATCACAGAGATAGTCCTCTACAGTGTCAGAAGGACCATCCGCAGTGTTTAGCATGCACCTGGAAAAAAAACCCCTGCACATAAACTGCATTTGCCGTGGATTACACACAGCAACTCTGTTCCATAGTATTTAGAAACATATTAACATTTTGTCAGCACATAACCATCATGAAGTAATTAAAGTAACAGAACTAAGTATTGATCCATGAGTATCCAAAAAGCTGAAGAGACAAAAATAATCCTCTTTTTTACAGTCAAAAGGCATATAAAGAAATACACGGAATTTAGGCAGTCCTTACCAGTGACTGGCTGACAGTTTCTGGGCAGGTGATTTACTTGACATTAGCTTACCTCTAAGCCAGAATAATGCAAATCAGCTATAGTTTAGACATATTTTGTGCATGCTTCAACTAACAATTTTAAATCTAGAACTACTAAAACTTGTAAGATTTTATATTATTAGTATTAATCCCTAATTTACATGGAAGCGTTTTAACTAATATATTAAATTAGCAAATGGAGGCCCAGTTAAAATGAGAAATGAATATGCTTAGTTTTATAGAGCTGAAGATGACAGTCTTCACAGTATTTCCAGTGCAGTGGCATCTATTATTAACTTATCCCTTCCACCTGTCAGCAGAAGACCAACTAGTACAGGACTAGGATCATTCAAATTAAGCGGCCTACATTTGTTCTCCAGAATTGCAAGACAAAAGCTCTTATCAATAGGAAGCCTTTAACACATAGAGAAGTATTTGGAGTTTCTTTAATTTGACCACATTATTTTTTTACAACTGTCATGCACTATCAAACTAAACTATTTATTGAAACACTCTCTCTGTTCTAAGGTAAACACAAGGATACAGCAGGAGCATATAGATTTAGTACTTTAATGGCATTATGTGATAATAAATAAAAAGTTCAATGGTTTTAGTCCCAAAGGGCTGAAACACTTTTTTTCTTTATTTCTGATGGTTAAAGTCTATTTTTCAACATAAACACTGATGAATTTTGACTTTTCATATTGGAGGGTTTTTAAAGAGTATTCTTATGGGAATGTCTTTACATGCTACCGTGTGAGACCAGTTATGTATGGTGTTCCTAACCTTGTTCAAGCAAGGATTAAGACTTTGACGTTCTTGAAATAAATGGTTACACTGAGAAAACAAGTGCTATTGTGAACAAAATCGTGTAAGTAAGTGTGCCAGTTTATAAGCACTTGTGGCAGGGAAAACAGAGCATTTGGCAGGTCACTGTGTGAACAGCTCTCATTTTGGACCTTCAAACTAAATTTACATTATGGTTTATTATTGAGATTTATAAATATCGTATCATTTTGCGGATAGCCATTCAATAAAACAAACCCCAACCAACCCAAACTTCATGTACTGCTTTACTTGCTCTTGTACAATATCATGTGAGATTAATTTTAATTAATTCATCTGATTAGAGCTCTAGGATGAAGAGCAAGCACAGAAGATGCCCAGATCAGGTTCAATAAACATTTTTCTAAAGTGAAGCAGGAATAGTACTATTTTACCTGACTTTCCTTGTTTGAACACCTTCTCCACAGTTCTCTTTTAAGTCCACATTGGTCACCTTGCAGACGCTCCAGGGCTCAGTAACCCATACGTACTGGCTGCAGTCACTATGGCAGGGAACTACCTCATATACCTGGAGACCACATTGTGAGTTGGTTTTGTTGCACACAAGTAAGATAAACATGCAACAGTGATCATGCAAAAAAAAGGTTAATGCTTTTTTTTGGTAAGAGTAACAAATGTAAACTTGCTGACTGAGGAGCTGTAGTAATAATAAAGATAAAATGGCTGATAGAAAACTACAGAAATGACAAAATTCATAAGCTAAGACATCTAATGACAGATGCCCTGGTTTTCTCTGCCCCAAACCCATGCTATGCCATTTCCACACAACTAACATAAAATCTGTAACTAGGCTAGCTCATGAGGACACCTTTTAGAGAAATTATGCTAAAACTCTATTTTTATCTTTCACATCTATCTTCAACTGTTCCATCCCACTGTCATTAATTGTGGGGTTTTTGTATTTCTGAAGAGATGTAAGCACAAGGTGAGTGAGCTATACCAGTATAGGTTCACTTTATTTTTCATTATGGATACATAAAATCCCTCTTAATATATTTGCATACCAGCCCTGGTATTATGTTTAGATTTGAATAAAAAATTGAAATAATATGTCATATAATAATTTGTACAGTGTTCCATATATTTTCTCAACCGTACATTACAAGAAAAAAACAGACAAAAAAAAAAACATTTAAGCATAATCAAGAAGTATATGTTAAGGTTATCTCTCTATTTTAGAAACTCTTACCTGAGCCTGATGAACATTTTTCATGAGCCCAAAAGAAAAAAACAAAGAAAAAAGAATTATTAGAGTGAAACATATTTAAATTGCATTAATTTTGCTTTTATTCAAATAAGACTTTATGAATTCTGCCAAGCAAAAGGCATCCTATTTTTCCTCTTCAATCTCCCTAGCTGTCATAAGGCATTTTTGCAAGTTTGCTTTTGGAAGATAATAAAAGTTTATAAATGACAACTGGTGGGAAGAGACTGTAAATTTGCCATCCTCTTTTTCAGTCCCTAACACACGATAAAACTGCTTTCTCTTTTTGCCTGTGATGAGCATCAACTCTTCACACAGTAAGGAATGCAGTTTCCCTAAGACAAGAGAAAATCCTCCATGGTTTTGAAGGATACTAGAATTCTCTATTAACTGATATTGTTCTGCCAGCATTAAGCACAGTAGATTCATGGGAATAAAAGGAACTGACAGTACTTATCCTTCAAAAGTTCCTAAGTTCTTCATCGAGTAGCAGAATTATGCATAAATTACTTGAAGCCCATTGCCTGAAAATCATCTTATACCAGCTAACTTCACATATCATTCTGGGTATCAAGTCAGCACAACTAAAATTTCTAGACCACCTAAGACTTTGTCTTAAACAAGGTCTTCATTTCTTCTCAGCTACACTGCTTGGGTAGAAAAAGAGGGCTGATGCTTTGACAGTTTATCAGTTAACCTGCAACAAAATACCACCAGTCACACACACACAAAAAAGTAATGCCTTGCACAGTGAATATGTAAAGAGACTGATGTATCAGTATGCAGCTGATCAGCCCATGCACAAGAAAACTAACAAAGTCAGCATACTGGGGCCTTCTTTGAACTACATAAGCATTAACTCAGACATAAAGATGGGTGGTGTAAACGCATGTTAAGGAAGGTACTGGACTCTGCGCAATTTGTAGCCATGGGGAAAACGTCTGGGATTTCCAAAATGAGAATAAGAGAGCTTTAATTTAGGGAAATATCTCTGTATTTCTCAACCTGGCTGGCATAGAAAGAAATACATACACTCCTCATATACCTTTTTAGTAACACAAAAATTTGGTATTTTTCCAGGAAGACAAAGGAGAACTCTGTATCACATTGCATGTGTTTAATGGTGTGCTCCTGTCCTCACTGGCATTTTTGTAACTGTGACTGCAGGCCATGGCAGTCGGGTGGTGTAAGGATTACACACCCACCTGCTGGATAAGGGGGCAAATAATGCCTGGTGCCAATGAAGAAAGGGGCGTCCATATTTTCTCTAACAATCTCAGATTAGCCTCTTCATTTGAAGTCCTTTGAAGGCCATTGGCATGATTTTATAACAAACCTGACACTATTATTATTGTCATTATGAAGACTTTCAGCCTAGTGAAGTGAGTACTAAGCAAGTTTCATTCAGCTGGTGTGTGGTTTGGGAATCAAGAAAAACCTGGTATGAATGGCCCAGGAGAAAAGATGCTCAATGACACAACATCCAGCATTCACCATGTTCAGCCCCTCTCCAAAATACAGTCATACATGTCAGCCCTGACAGAAATAGAGCAACATGCTCTTAAAACTTGACAAATGCCGTAAGCACTTTATTTCTATGTTTCACTAACCTTGACCATTAGGAAGTTTTCCCAAAGCTTTACCCAAATCTGCTTACAGCAGTCTAAGCCTACTGCTTTTTATCCTATCCACATTGGCCATAGAAAATGGATTATTTCCTCCTTCTTTGCAATAGCCTTTTATATACACACTAGCAGACTGCCAGCATCCTTCCTCTGAACTTATCTTGCATGGGCTAGCCAACATCTTGCAGTTTTTTCTCAGAGTTCAGAATTCCTAGATTTCATTTTACAGCATAGCCCCTATGTATATCATCTTCCACATACTCATAGGCACCAAAGACTCGGTCTAACCATCTGTGCTTTGTATGTATGCAGATACGCATGCTACATGTATAAGTAATAAATACCTAAATAAATGACATTTAATAATTGAAGCAAATATTCTGAAAAGTCAGTAGTTTTCCAGCTGAATGAGTGGTGGATCACATTTAGATTAAATAATTAACTGAAAATTAGAATGCAGGTGTATTCCCCTGCATGCTTCTGACTTGAGAATGAATGTATTTAGAAATGAAAAATACAGCCTCTATATTCTTTGACATTCCTATCTTATCTGTAGGGCTCCCTTTCCATGAAAGTACAAAATTTCAATTTTATTTTTACAGTAATTACATTTTGAATTACCTATTAGCATTTGGCAAGTACCATGTAACATAGCAACAATCAAATTCCAGTAAAAGTACCGGTAGAGGGCAATAGTGTTGCATACAAGTAGCTAGCAAGCCTCTAGCAAAATCACCTTCGATGCAGAAAAATATAAGCCTATTATGTACTACATGCATACTAAAGAAGGAAAAAGACTTCTGTAGAGACTATAATTCGCTCCTATTGAAACACATACCTCCTAATTTAAAGCATATTTACATGCTGACCCAAATCCAGCAACTCTCATTCTAGTTCGCGATTTTAAGTAGATCACAAACATAGTTTATTATCTACAGTTTAACACTTATTATTTCTAAATTAGAACTAATTACATTCCCTAAAGTAGAAAATCAGATCAACAAGCAATTTCACTCTCTGCTAGCAAAATGTCAATAGGATAATATTAAGTACATGCATTTTTATTCAAATGTAAATTGACAGCACATTTTTATTCAATCTTTGAATATTTACAGAGAAGACTGTGTGGCTGTTTAACATGCCTCTGCAGACTAAATTAAATTCAACAGTAATATGAATATAAATCAACTCTGAAGAGCATAAGTCAACTGACAAGGAAGGTTTTTCTTCTTAAAACTCTCAATCAAATTTCAGGGGGTTAACTTGGACTAGTGCTAAACTCAGTCCCAAAGACTAATTGCTAATTAGTGGGCAAAGCACTCCAAGTGTGCTCTTGGATCACATCTTCTGGCTTAGTTTCACTTGAAGAGGATCCAGACTATGTAGCCAGACTACTCTAAAAAAGTCAAGTGTGGTTAGTGGGAGGACTGGGATTTTCACTTCAGAAGTGAATTCCTGACTGGGACTGCAGTGCCAGAGCAAGTGTACCTGGAAAATCAAGCTCCAGCTTGAATCCATTAAGGGACACTGGGATGGTGCTGTTTGAGTGCCTGAGAAGTTTTCATTTACTTTGTGATCTAAAATAGCCAGGGAACAACACTAAGCATGTTACCATTTTGAGAATCTCTATTGAGACTTTCACCCATTGTGAGAAGATATTCAAAACAAATGCTGTCTTCACAACCTGCATGTAAGAATGCTTTATTGTCTCCAATCTGCAGTTCAGGAAACGTGGGAAGTTCTTGCAGATGAGGAAGTAATGAAGGCAGGTCCTGCGCTGAGGAAATGTAAACCCACATATACTCCTCTTTCTACTGGCATCTGCCCCTTTATGTCACATAGGTTTTCTACATCAACAAACAGTACAGCTGAAAGAATTATCTGAGGCATAGAAAAAGCTGTATAAATAATGTAAATGTAAATCAAATTACCTGATTGACATGATCCAGCTTTGGACAGGGTCTTCCACCATTGTAGGGTTTTTCACGGAGCCATTTAGACCGAACCTTTACCCCACTCCCACAGGATTTACTACAGCGAGACCAGTTAGACCACTCACTGAGCTTGCAGTCTGAGGGACATGGAATAATACAGGCTTCCTCAATATAACCTGTGTGAATGGAAAAGAAAGTGCAATCTTAGCATGTCATTCTGCCACTTCTCCCTGAAGCCCTAGTCTACTTCATTTAGATTTTCCAAAGTTTGACTCGACAGAACTGTGTGAACAGAGAGATTTCTTCATCATTAGGGCTAAATTAAATTCTGCAGAAAATTGACACATATAGCTGGAGACTGTGTTAGAGTAGCAGCTGAGCATCCTCACCACTATCTAATTAGGATTCACACCAGATTTCGGGATTGTAACTTTCTGACAGCTACAGTGTAATTGACACTAACCATTTCTTGGCTGCACGATTCTTACACTGTACAACAAATTTTTTTTTAAGGAAAAAATGTTAAATTAAAAGATTGTCTATAATCATATGAGGTAATTCAATTGCTCTTTACATCAAAAAATCAACTGAATCAAAAGATATGCGTCTTAACAGCCTGGAGGGAGGGAACTTAACACCTTGTGACCTTTCTAAGGCTAGAGAGTGGCTTGCTACGTTAATGATCTGCCGATTAACAACCATCTGCCCCTAGCAGCACACTGAATAATTGCACTGAATGGAAAAGCAGATGTTTGGCTTGGATAAGTCATCGGTCCTGAGAGGTTGGCACAAGGTATGACATGGTCTACAGGGAGTAACATGAGGCTTCAATTCACTGAATAAGTGAAAATGTCTTTCTTTCAAAAGCAACATATGCCATAGCTCTACAATATGTGTCATTTATGCCAATATTTACAGCAGAAGCTATAAAACCTCAACTAAAAAGTTGGCCTTTACTGCACTCTTACTACAACTATACCCAAACTTATATGAACTCCCCTCTCCCCTTTCCTTATGCAACATATTTACTGTTGGCAAATGTTCACTTTAGAGATGAAAAAAACCTCACTGCATTAACCTCATTTAAAAGTAAATTCAAATATCTGATGAACACAGTTGCAAAATTAACACATACATTGGTAAGATCATTCTGAAATGACTGGCATAGTTTGCTAGGCATGGTTTCAAATGTTTCCCACATATCTTGAATACTTTTTAGTTTGAAAGCAATCACTGTCATTTTAATCAGAGCTGATGTTGGCAGCCATATGTTTTTAACCTACACTTCTAAGTAAAGCTATTCTGTCTCTTTTAAAAGCAACCAGTACAAAAACATCACAAGTTGTGTAAAGAATCAAAACAGTTAAAAGATTTCAATTCTATATACCTATTTCTAGTTGCTTCCATTAATTTGTTTTAGATATAAATAACAGAAGGTGGTTTGGCTTTTTTAAAAACACACAGTAACATTCAGAATATTTTATTGTCAAATTCAGGTGACTGATTTTACCCTTCACAGCTTTCCTTTGTTTGGAAGGGCTAAATAAGTAAATACACAGAGTACTTTCTGAATTTGAGCAATGTGAAACCACTGTTCACCAAATGTATCTTCCTTAAAATTCCCAGAATGTTATTAACTTGAATTACAAGCATGTTTATTAAATATCTCTCTCTATTTGATGGATCAACTCAGTGATACTGCATGAAAGGTACACTGTGATAGACAAAATATATTTTTTGAAGATCACATCACTGTATATCAGAGTTGGCAACATGGATTGCCCTGCAGCAGTAAATGAAAAATTGATTACATTTCACCTTACCTGGTATCTCTGGGTGAGTCTTAGAAATCCAATGCACCCTAGCTCAGAGCCTCATCCTACGATGAACTTTGACTGCATAAATACTAAACCCTGTATCTTCCCCAGAAATCAGTTTTTAACAAGCCCTCCTAGGTGCTGTACAAAAACGTATACTCATACAAGCAAGAAACTCCTGAAGGAAAATGGACAAAACAAAAAGTTAAAAGAAACCGCTCCCTCCAAGCAATAAGTGTTTAGTGATATTTATTGTCTGAGAGAACAAAGTAAACATTTTATAGCTCTAGGAATTTTCTTGAGATTCTGAAATGCTGCCGTTACTTTCAATATAACTTCTAAGTAATTTTTTTTCTGGAGAAACCTTTCCTACAATTACATTTTCTTTCTTTTTTACACTTTTAAATTATTTTTTTTTCAGTTTTTTACCATTTCTTTCTTACAATTACGCAATGATGCCATTTAGCATTTGTTAAATTTGTACCTCTGTAATTAATTCTGGAAGAAACAAAGGCAAGTTTTAAAAAAATATATCTCATGGGGGGTTGGACCTAGATGATCTTTAAGGTCCCTTCTAACCCAAACCATTCTATTCTATAATGGAATTAACAAGAAATAAATTACTCATTGCAAATTACTTGTTCCACCCCATCTACTACCCATCTAAGGGTATTTGTCAGAAAAAAGCTTCTCTGAAGCATGTGATCACTTCAGATGACTTTCTGTGTGGATATCAACGTATTTTTTAGAGTAATTAAGGATGATAATCTCCAGAAGTTTACATCCATCCCCCCTCAAATCGAAGAAAGATGATGTTCAGGAACTTCAAAAGTTTATACTCTTTGGTTGTGGTTGTTAAATTTCAGGTGCTCGTGTTTGTAAGCCTTGTCCACACTGTAAAAATCTTAGCAAGTGAGAAGAGAGCATACTGTTATATAGAAAAAAGATACATAGAAATCATAGAAACACAGAAACCAGAAATATTACATGCAAATGGGACTGGTGATGCAGATGCATAGTTTCTGACACGAAAAGGACATCAATGTGCCACTATTCAATTTTCAGTCTTGTTTCCACTCTGATCTAATCATCTTTGAAAGGGTCTTCCTTGTGTTAGACAGTGTAAAATCTCATTAAAGAAAGTCCTCTAATGTGTGAGTGAATGAGTGGGTGTCTGTATGGTGAATATCACACAATTATATCACACAGACAGGTTGTATAATATAATTGCAGTGAATGTCATGCTAAAGCCTCGAGGTTTAAAGAACAAGCAAGAATTACCAAGATAGAAATACAACAGATGCAGAGAAGGAAAGAATGAAAGCAGTGAAGCGGCTATGAAGAAGATTTGAGGAACAGAGTGTGAAGGGACAGTGAAATGGAAGGCAAACACTGCAAAGACTGAAGTCCTACATGTCCATATTTTGTCTGCCGTTTCTCTTTCTGACTAAATTCTTTCACCACGTGCTTCCTGCAGCTTTTCCTTCTCCCCTCATCTGAAGGATGCCTATGGCATGGGGGTTGGAACTATATGATCTTAAAGTCCTTTCCAACCCTAGCTATTCTATGATTCTGTGTTAGAAAGATGAGACCTTGGGATACTGTACTTGGGATACTGATAGCATTGCCCTGCATGGTCCAGAATGGTACTGCAAATTGATGCCCATCTCCTAAGGCCTACTCATTTTCCCAGGGAAGTAACTCTTAATTTTTTCAGTTCCTATCAGCTGAACTTCACAAGGCTGTGAAATGGGCAGCTGTCTACTATGAGCAAGAACATGGCTATGCATTAAAGATTACTGAACCACAATTTAACAAATAGCTTTGAACCACTAGGAGTATGAACTAAACTACTTTTTGAAAAGGAAAGGTTTATTACCCCATTGCTAATTGGCTATAAAATCTGGACTCTAGAACAAAGTAATTAACAGTTGTGATGGATAATTTATAAT
Source organism: Myiopsitta monachus (assembly GCA_017639245.1). Taxonomy (NCBI): domain Eukaryota; kingdom Metazoa; phylum Chordata; class Aves; order Psittaciformes; family Psittacidae; genus Myiopsitta; species Myiopsitta monachus. The sequence continues at coordinate 8,193,547 of CM029919.1, forward strand.
GAAGTACTTTAATGGACTTCACACTTTGTTTAATGATAAAGCAGGTTAGGTAGGTGGATATAAGGTTTTCCCCCTGAAAAACTGCACCTGCAATTTGTAAGAACAGAATGACTACTGAGTTGAAGGGTGCAGATATAAAGAACATCTTAGAAAGTGTTTACATGAACTCTTTTGTCCTTAGGACTAACAGAGTTATGTTCCTGCTTTCATGACATGACTATGTCATGCTATGTTTCCAAGAAAAAACCTGCAATGTCAGAACATTTTATATTCTTTAACAAAGTCTTGTTTGGTTCTGTTTGGTTTTTTGGTTGGTTGGTTAGGTTTGTTGGTTTTTTTGTTTTGTGTTTTTTTTTGTTTGTTTGTGATTTTTTTTTTCAAGGAAATAGAAAATTCTTGGATCTCATCTTCCCGGACAAAGAAATGTACAAATATTTGCAGTTTCACTTGTAGCAGAATATTATGTATGTATTTCTTGAGAATATTCATATTCCTACCTAGCCATTGGAAGATAGATTGAACTCCATAAGACTTGTTTTTCTTTTTCTTTTGTTTTTTAAGGATTACCCTTCAAAGCCCCAAAACCTGTGAACAATTGTTACTGCTCAACTATCTTTTGCATCAGCAACCGTGTCTCTGGTGAACTAACTACAGGGTTTTGAGTTGATGACTGCTTCATGACTTATGTCCTGTTGACAAGGTGGATACGGTGGCATCATAATGAAGTGGCCTAAGCCAGTATTTCTGATGTAGGGCAATAGGTAGCATATTCCTAGAGAATATACAATAGGACAAATATGGCTTCTTGTATATATTAGAAATAAACTTAGAGAAGATACAAGCTATGAAACAGCAAAGTATCCTAATAACAATTTGAGAACCTGAGCCTTGATTAAAATCTAGATTAGCATCTAGTAGATTAGAATCTCCTATGGGAAACATATTTATTTTAGAATAAACGCTCGACAAAGTCTCAGTTACATTTTAACACTCTTCTATTTTTTGTTTTAAATTTGCATTGCTTCAGGTTACAACACTGAAAGAGAAAAAAAAAGATTTAAAAACTAATCCTAATGCAAGTGGATACAGAAAGTTCTAACTGACATCTCAGGTCCAATAGACTCTGTTATAGCATAAAAGATTTTATATCGCACACATAAGCAATTAAATACAAAATTCCTTGATTCACATTGATACTCCTAACAGCTGTTGTAAAAGTATTCGCTGATACGCCAATATTCCTCCCTAATCCCCTGCATAAGCCTTGTAGCCATGGAGGGCTTTGTAGAGTCAGCACAAATCAATGCATCTCATTTAATTAATGCTAAAGGGGGAAATAATCTCACACTAATAAGGCAGCAGACAACCTATCCTGGACTGACTGACTGTGCCTAAGGTCTTAACAGTAAATTGACATGAATTAAGAAGGGTAATACGACCTATATAAAAATGCTGCATCTGTCTGCCATGCTACTATGTTTGCAAACACAACCAACACTCAGGTTATGTGGGTCATGATTCATAATTAATATATGATGGAGGAAAGTAAATACTGAGGTTTATATAGGGTAGTCCATAAGCACAGCAGTGGCCTGCTTTATTATTTTTTTGGTCATGAAAATTCCAAAGCACAGTTTAAAGGGGCCATGACGATACTTCCCTTCCTTTTGTTTCACAAACACACTAAAACAGATTGTTGGCTGACACATGTCATTATCCACAGAGCTGTAGAGAGGCTAGTGAAGACAGGGATAAAGCTATGAAAAACAACTGCTGGCTTTTCTAAGAGAAAAAAAAACCTCTCATACTTGACTATCAAGCAAACTACACACTTTCGTATTTCTCCAGTAAAATTATCTATGTTGTACTGAAACAGGCACCATAGAAAGAGCAATTTATAGTGTCTTCCATTAAGGAAAACAGGTAAACAACAGCTCAGTTGCCACTTTTAGCTGATAGTACCACATCTGCTGCCAGGTGCCAGCTGTTAGCTCCTGCCCACACTCAGCAGAACTGGTATAGTGGAAAAACACCAGCAGCAAAAAATTTTCAATGGCTGCTGAATGCTGCTATCTCTTCCATTGACAAATGTAGCTCAAATTGGAAAGAAAGTATTGAAAAGAAATATCAAAATATCAGGCATCTATAATACTAAAAAAAAACCCCAAACCAACCCACATCTAAAAAGAGAATATGAAAAAACCCACCTTGTCCCCTTGCAGCTGAAACTTACGTCTATTTGCAGCTGTTGGGACATCTTTTGATGCATTACATCATTACACTACAGAAAGCTATGGACAGTCTTCAGAATGACTCTACCCTCTTCTTCTCCAGTATGCTCACCTAGCATCAACAGCAGATTTATTTAGCTATATTTTGCCTTTCCTTTTTGTTACATTCACAGCTGTCTTTTTGAGAAACTTGCTTGTACCTGGGACTTTAAAACTGCACCCAAAATTTTAAAGATGATTGTAGGAATCCTCTCATGGTCCTACTTATGTAGGGCCTTCCTTATGTCATACCCTTCCTTTAGTTCCTACGTGTCTGTGAAACTGTTAGTTAACTCTTCTTTAGTCTTTTGAAAATGAGATGTGCCATGTAATAAAACAAAGCTCTGAAGTATTTACTCTTCTGCTCCTGTTTGCATTTCTTTTCTAAGTCAGTCAACTGAATTGTGATTTTCAGCACACAACATTTCATAAAACAAACAGCTTATGATTTTTTTGCCACTGCACAGCAGGTCTGCCTTCTGATTCCTTCCACTGAAAACAGCGTGACTTGCAATACTGACCTATTTGTGAGATCATAAATTTACTTGGCAGTATTTACATAAAACTTCTGGCAGTCTCACAGGGTCAGCTTCTGGTTGCATTTTAGCATACCACACAAAATATCCCATGATATATTAATAACATCAGTGTGGGTGTAGCTTGCCACTCTTGTTAGATTTAGAAGATGTCGGTACAGGCAAAGAAATACAACTATTCCAATTTTCCACCTCATAATTTCAAAGTGTCAGGAGATGACAAAAGTTCAAGTAAAAGTTGGACACTGCACAGGAAACATCTCCCCTTCAATAATAGTCTTGATTTCTCTCCTAGTCCTCTGGCTCTCCTAGCCAAGTTGCCAAATCATAAAAACAGTGATTACATACTATTCTGCTTGGAAAGAAGTAACAGACTCTCAGGAAATAACAACAAAACAGATTTCTGAATAAAGCAGATAACAGAGTGGGCAAACCTGACTCTTCCTTGGATCAGTTACGACATTAGTGAAAAATTCAGTGTCATAGTTTCCATAGGGAAATAAGCAATTCTGTTAGAATTTACAAAAGTAAACCAAGCTGGCTTGAATTACGAGTGTTGTCAAGTTTAGCATGAAAAACCAAAAGCAGATTGATAGGAAGCTACAAGGCACTTTATTTGCTAGCAGGTGGGGTAACTATTGTGATACCACAGAAGTACCCTGTTGATTTAGCATAATACAGCTTTTATGTTTGCTCTTAAAGAAAAAAAAAAAACCAAGCAGCACACTGAAATCTAGAAATGATGCCAAACTGAAGAACTATCACAGAACAAGGGCATGAAAATAACAGGAAAGACATCATAAATGCCAGCAAAATATAAAATAAGATTTAACTGGCAAAATGGCAGTTATACATGTTGAGAGAAAGAAAACAAATCATAAGAACATAATCCATGAATAAAGTAGATATTCAGAAAAAGGCAGTAAACATATACTGAAATTATATAGAAACTGCTGTATCATTTGTTCTAGCCCCCTTGTATCTTTTACCTTGTAAAAGTATGCTAAACCTGGAAAAATGCTGAAAGCAGGCAGTTATTCCTTAGAAATAATCTTTACTGTGTCCATGTACCACACCCATCAGTAATAGAATTCTGTTCCAGAAGAGCTGCTGAAAATGAAACCATCATTTTAGTGAGGTACTCCTTAGCATCGGTTTAATTTCTTAGTATCAAAGTCAGGTTAGGTGCCTCATTCCCTGAACAGCTGGAATTCCTGTCAAACAATTTTAGGAAGTACAAGGAATGTAGGATTAATCCAACATCAGTTCCAAGCTTCATTTGCCCATGCACTACACCACAGACCAAGATAAAGGTACTCACTCCCTCAAATGGAACTGATAAGAAAACACATGCAGATGCCTTGTACTTCACTATCAAAACATGTAATGATAGAGGGAGGGATCAAAGAACCAGTCATGCGAATAAACATAATTCCCAAATCCAAAATCCGAAGGGTTCAGACTTCCCAGCTTACAACAAATATAGTAATGACTCACAAGCAGTTCCGGTTTACAAGAAGAGCTAAAAGAGTCTTCAAATCTTCTGTGAGAAAAATGGGATGGAACTACAGAAATAAAACAAAACAAAGCAATGCTATACTGTGGTTTTGGGAAGGTGGATCCTGCTGGTGTTAGTAGCCTGCAAATGGTAGCCCTGGCTACAGCAAGTTTAATAACAATATACTGTTAGTAGCTTTTCTGCTGGGTTATTATTCATTTTGATCACTGTGAGTGTAGGTGACACTCACTAATAAAATCCATTAGCTGAGAAACTGCTACCATGAAGAGTTATAACAATGTAAACACAAATCATTGAGAACATCTCTTTTCCCCATTTTTTTTCCTCTTTTATATCTTTGACTCTTGCACTGCCAGGGCTTGAAAGCAGCTACGTCCATGCTCATTCCACACAAAGAGAGAGTTCTCATCTCTTTTCCAAGGTACATCGGGGCAGTACGTTACCTACCACATACAACAGCTACAGGCTGCTCTTGGACAGACAACTTCTTCCCTCACGTGTCTTGCCTTGGCTGCTGACATAACCTGACAGTCCCCATTCTTCAATTCAACAAAAACTGACAGGCAGTAGGACAACATTCATACTAGTTTTCTATGCACATAATTAGTTATAATTTTCCACTTCTCAAAGGTCACTCTGGCTCTGGACTTAATGCCGAACAATTCATGTGGTTCCACAACTCTTTCTTCATGTGTTCCTAACAGGTATCTGAGGAGCCTTCTAACCTCCCCAGGAGAACTACCCATCCCAGACAGATCTGTGCTCACACAACTGCAGGTCATTAGCGGTAGCTCCATCTTTTGGTACTCCAAAGATGGCAAATGGTCCTCATCAGTCTAAGCAAGTGTAGCATGTTCGCTTTAAACTACACAAAAGAACAAAACTAAATCTTTGCGGACCTCACCCCAGAGCAGACAGCTGGGAACAGAATTAAAGAACATTCTTGGAACAGAGAAAAGAGATTTCCTGTCCCATGAGAGTTTAGGATTTAGATTTTGTCCATTCAGATATATGTATGTAAACTTATTCTTTCAGTAGGAGCTAACTACAGCAAAATAGGATGTTGAATAAAAATAAACATAGGAGAAAATTATTCACAGAATTATTTTACAGCTTTGCTTTGGGATATTAAGCTGAAGTCACACTTCTCATTGTATCACAAAGATATGCTATAGCTCGGCTAGATAAATTCAATCTATCATATTATTTATTATTCCTAAACAGAAATTAATAGCACTAATTAAAATCCCCTTAAATAATTCAATTTATTTGATCAGCTATTTTAACTTTATCAAAGTAAAGAAATGAAATTTCTGTTATCTTAATTTTGCATTAGAAAGAAGAATCCATATACACATTAAACTTACATTGACCTTTTAACGGCACTAAGACTAACATCCATCTCTTCATACCAATAGCTCAGATACAACTTTGCACTGCAAGCAGGAAAGCAAATGAACACAAAAACTTCAGTGATGTAAATTAGCATGTTTCCGGCTCATTGAAAATCAGAAAGTGTCAGTTTTGATCCTAACACTATAGACGCATCCACTTTAGGAAGGAATACTGTTCCCCCCAGGGAACAGTACTTTGTGAGTACAAAGAATATAAAGTCTTTAAACATCCTAGTTTTACACATGACAGAATTACACAGAGAAAGCGTTGTATGCTGTTGAACTCAGGTCAAGGCATGTGTGTTAAGGTGCTGAAGAGCAAATGGTAGAGATAAGGCTGCTTAAGGAGATTAAAGCTATCTAAACAATCAGTGGAAATAGTTTCAGCCTTTCCAAAATAGTCCTGTGCTCTCCCTGTTTATTTTTTGAGGATTTGACCCTTCTAAATTGGTTTATTGTCAAATTTGCAGACACCATTTTCAGGAAAAACAACAAGATTTTACTTTTATCTATTAAAGTGCCTGGTAAAATCATGGTAAATTACTAACTTTTACATATTGTACTGTAGTAAGTAAGTAAAAATTAAGTTTCCTATTTTGCGAGTCAGCAAAAACATGCTGGGTTTGAAGGCATCTTGGGATAAAATGCAGCCTAAGCAGTAAACATTAATCTGCTAATTCTACCTGTACATATATAAAGTTATATGAAATAAAGCAGGTATGTATACAGCTGATATGTAAACAGATGAAAAACAAGAGTTTTCTAAATACCGTGACTGTTGCATCGTGATGTTTCCACAAGTCGATTGTTTTGGTCATAGCATGCCATGGCCTGGTACCGATAGCCTTGTCCACATTCCTTAACATCTCCTTGCACCTTCATTCCCAGCAATACTTCCACCTTACCCTCTGGTAAAATACAGTCCGACCAATTTCCCACAGGCTGAGCACTGTACTTGTCACATGGACAAAACTGATTCTCAATCAGAGGATACAACTGAGAATTTTTGCATTTATCTCTTTTCTTACTTTTTCCTAGAAACAGAAATAATTATTTTAGAAAGTTTGTAACAGTTTACATCTCCTTAAAAAATTCACTTAGACATCTGTACCAAATGCTTCCAATTAAGTACATATGCCTAAAACTAGTTGCATTAATCTTAATTCATTTAGGTTAATGACATGAATTTCTGAAGTAACTGATACCTACATTTCCACAAAGGCAATATCTTTTATAATAAAGCCATATATTTTTATCTAATTTCAAGAAAAGTGCTTGGGGCATACCGTTTGAAAAAGTTAGCAATTAAACAAATATACCCTTTTTCTCCTGTTTCAGCAGCAGCGCGCAGTCCAATAAAAAAAGTCTCTGGATAAAGCTTTCCCAAAATGAAGGAAATTGCAGAAGGAAACACCACGCATCTTTACTACAGTGGTGCCTTCTTTCAAAATGTTTAAATCCTTTAATTTTATTATGATACAGTACATTTGTTAATAATTATAATTCTTCTCCTCTAATAGAATAAGCTCCTTCTGTAAATTTGTTTCTTTTCAAATCTCTCCTCTTTTACCTTCCCCAACTGGAGCATAGACATCCACTCACCTTCCACTTTGTATTAAATCAGTTTTTTATCTTCTTTGGTAAAGTTTGGTTGATTTTCCTTTCCATACTAGACAGCTCATGTAAAAGTCTTTGCAAAAGCAGTTTTAAAAATCCATGTTACTCAGAAATTACCGTAAATTATTATTCTATTTTCCTTTTTACTCAAAGCAAGACACTGGACAACCTTGCAGCACCCTTAGTGCTGCCTTCATTTAGAATATAAAAAAGTACCTGAAGAAAAGCTTATCTTTCTTTTGACAAACCAACTTCATACTAAAAATACATTTCTACTTATTTTACCTGAAATAATCATGAATTCACTCCAAGTCAGCTTTATCACATTGCTACAGAGAATACACCACAGAACATAGCACTGTCTTAGCAAGTTTGAAGGGATTACTTCAAGCACGGTCAGGGAAGTATTTTGAAGTGTTAAAAGCATGGTAAGAGAATCTTTTCTTTCTTGTTTTGGTTGGGTTTTTTGTGTTTGGTTCTTTGGCTTTTTTTCATAACAATAAAATTATTCGTCAGGGCTTTTTCCCCTTGTGGAAGCAAGCCTGGCATAAAGTTCACTGGAATTATGAGACACTCACAGTAAGCCTTCTTGAGGATCATGAATTATTCATCGTCCACAGGTTTTCTGATTTACAGGGGGATGGAGCAGGGGATACTGTTTGGATCATATCATATTCTTTCTGAGACTGCTAATGGGCACCCCCCTTAGCTAGCTTTCCTCCACAGAAATACAGACTAATTGGCAAATGGTGCTCTAACAGAGACCAAATCTCACTCTTGAGATTTGAGTTATAATTTAGAAACAAAGCATGCTTCTTTCTCTTCATTTAATGCAGAAGAAATTTAAAAACAGAACAAAACAAAAAAAACAAAACAAAACAAAACAAAAAACCAAAACAAAACCAAAAGCAAAACAGATTAATAAGAAGTTGAAGAAAAAAAAAAGTTACAAAGTGTCCATCTCATGGATCAAAGAAAAGTTTGTGGAAAAGGGTTGGACATAATTGGAAACAATTTTTATCCTGTTAACTAAAGCATCAAGAGGTTTCAAAGTAAGAGACAACTGCCCCACAGTGTCTACATTATGTTGAAGACCCCAAGGTCTTTGACTTTTTACACCATTAAGCCAATCAGTCAGTTTATGAGTTACGTGCTTTTTGTTATTCACTAAATTATCCAATATTTGCCTGAAAACTATCAGTAAAATAAAGTTTAAGCAAAAAAGAAAAAAAAAAAAGAAAGCTTTTGAAAAAATATTTTCTTACTTAAAGGTGTAACTCAGAGGAATTGCTTGAGAATTTAATCTCAAAGGTCTGTCTCTTGCATTTGTTAAATGGTTAGCACAAATTGATAATCTCGATGGGATAATTCTGTACAAAGGATAAACCATAAACTAGCAACCTTTCTGACATCTTGTGCTTGCCTGTCAGGAAAAGAAATGGCCTGCTTTGCTGTTTACTATGTGTGCTCCATTTAGAAGAAACCCTGGTCTCCTATACTCTCCCATCTTCAGCCTAGCCACTTCCCAGTAACCAAGGGTCTGAGACATACGGTAGAAGTTTGTTCTCCTGTGGTTCATTATTCCACTGACATTATATACAGCATGGCAGTGACACTGGGACTGCTTTCTGCCATGATGACAAACAGTGCTTGCTTCTTATAAGGGCACCTCAGAACAATGCAAGTTTTAATGAAAGCAGCAGCAATAGCTAATAAAAGATGCATTAGTTTTCTAGTTACTCTTACCAACAAGAGTGCGTTTTCTTGTCCTCACTCCTCCACAGTCCCCGTTACAGGAAGAAAACTTGGACCAGTTTGTAAACTGACAGTCATCTTGGCAGGGAATCTGGCACATCTGTGTTAGGGATGGTAATGGGCCAGCGTATTTAAGGCACTCGCTGATGTCAGCCTGTCCTCCATCTTGTCTGCGACAAGTAATTGCTGGAAGCAAAAACGGATGGGGTTTAATTCAACATTTTTTTCCATGAATGCCTCTATTCAGTTTAGTAGGTCTGCAATATTCTCCACAAAATCACACCAAAGGCCTAGAATAGCTATACAACAATCTAATATTTGCAATCCGTTATATCTTGAATGAATACATTTGGCATTTCTGACCTTAAGGAGAGTCTGTTTAAATCACTATTCATCAGGAATCATCAGGGGAAAAAAAAAAAGTTCTACAGACAATTGTAAATATTATAAAGGTTGCACCATGTTATCCACACCTGCTATACCACTTTCACATCATCATTTTTCCTACTGATACAGTCTATAACTCAGACATTAAGAAAACTTGCAATACCATTTTAAGTAGTGATTAATTTATAAAGTTTCAGCAGCAGCATGTGCTTTAGAAAAAGCGATAGACATCAAATTTAGAAATATTTGCGTTCTGGATACCACTTAACCACTCATAACGGTATTGCTGCCTGATGCTCTTCAGTAATTTTTTGTCTTGAAAAAGGGTTGAAGAACAAAGCATGATCGCTAGGGGTGGAGTATCAGCCAATAGGGGTAGAGCTTTTTATAACAGGAGAACCAAGTGCTGACCGAAAGCTTCTTACTTATAGGAAAAAAAACATTTCTGAAGAAAACATCAGGTGGCACAAAAGGAAGCAGTTGGGCCACAAGGATTTACAAAGATTAGGGAAGTTTCATTAATATAGCCTCTAACAGTGCTCTATTATTGTTTCCCGTGGATTTTTTTTTTTAACTGGTTGCTTATCTATGATTCTAACCAATGCCTCAGTAAATCCGATTTTATTTCCTTTCCCGAAACAACATAAAACTTATGCAGTAACAAGATTGGAAACTTCTAGTTGTTTGTTTACACAATAGAATAATATTTATGCTTCTTGGCATCTGACAGCAAACAGTAGATCTGTACCTCATAATGACTGTGAAAGTAATTTGGGTCACCAGTTGTTGCAGTAACATTGAATCTGAACACAATATATCATTTGCATACATATGAGGGAATATTGTGTTTTATAATACACTTGATTCCATAATTTAAGCATAGCACTTCAATTGTACTCACAATAATTGTTCTATCAGTATATGAATTGAGAAAAAAATGTAAATTTTGCTAACCAAACTATTATGGCATAATCAGGTTCAACTGTTGGAGAAAATGGGGTTTGAATGCAAAGTTTCAGAATAAAATAGAGAACTTGCTATTAGTGCTATCTCCTGGAGGAAACAGTTAGGGAAGCTTATCTTTTTTTAGATTGCCATAAGGCAATTTTAAAGGTTTAGTGACCAGATTTTTCCCGACAGTTCTAAACTAAGTCCCTACCTCATGATTACTGCAGGAAGTTGAACTGGATGACCCAAAGGGTCTACTTCAAGCCTGTGTGCCTACTAAAACATCCAAAGGTCCTAAGTGAGTTGGTTTTGCCACACACCTACAATAAAACACTATGAAAAGGAGGGGAGTTCCTTTTTCCAGAGATGCTAAGCAAACAAGTTCCCTGATCCTTGACTACCCTTTGGAGCAGGGCTGCCAGCACTGTTTGCAATAGGCTCAGTACTGCATAAAGTTGTGCTTATTCAGGGAGTGACCCCAACATTGTCTAGTACAATTATTCTGACAAACCCTAATATTAGTAGTATAGTTTACTCAAGGGAACCCTTTTTTCTTCAGATATTATTATAGTGATTCAATAAGCAAAATCAGATAACTAAAAATTGAAAATCCATATAAAAGCTATTTTAAGAATGTGTTTACTGTACCTACTATAGGATTTCTAAAATTGCACGACTGTTTCTGAAAATAACAAGTCAAACCAGTACCTTCTAATACAAGCCTAGGCTATGATCTTGTATCCTTGTGAGATATTTTCTGATAATAACACACACTGGTTTCCCTGAGGTAAACCTGGTTGACCTTGGCATGTGCATGCATCAGCAAAAGTAACTGTATTATCTTCGCAGCTTTCTCAGAGAGATATAGGCCGCCATTTTTAGTAATGAAAACTATACCTAGCCAAGGGTTAAAAGACGGTCCACTGATTAACCCAATACCTTTTAATAAACTTCTTCAACAGTTTAATATCCATATTACATACTGCCTCTCCATCTAGTCCTTTGACAGGCCACAAACAGTGTCCACTGAAGAACATTCTTTCTATCTAGCTAAACTGAGTTTTTATTTAAGTCAATGTTCATTCCCTCATCTATTTTTGTTATTAAACATTACTCTGTGGACAGTCATTCACTTTGCCATAAATTTTTTTCAGATTTACATTAGTGCATCTAATTTACATCAAGCAGACCCAGGTGAGAAGCTCCCCTGAGGATTAACACTTCGGGGTTTATTTTCCAGATTAACTGTCAGTTGTATTGCAGCAATCAAAGCAGGAAAACTCTTCATTCTCAAGACCTAAATATTTTGCCTTAATAACAACACAAATTAGAGGATAGCTTGGCACAGTAAATCAATTCCTGAATGTTAATTTTCACAGTGCCTGCCCATAACTATTCATGTTACTTCTAGTTGACAAGACTTGGGTGATTTGGTCTATATTCCATTTTCCTATTATTCATGTTTAAGTATCAATTTGAAAGGCCTATACTCCTTGTGACTGTTGAAGAGCGGGTATTTTTCCATTACTTCAAGCTGGGATTTTGACAACTGTATGCATTCTATTAATACATTATTTTGGCCAGCTAATTGTCTTGCTTGACATCTGAAAAGCTCTTAGTGTTACTGGAGTTACTTTTTTCACTCACAACCTAATTCAGGCAAACTCATCCTCTGCCTCTCTGATCTATGGTTCTTTAATTATATTCTGTAAAAATCACTGAGATCGAAGATTAGCTCACTATACATAGAAGTGTCTTCAACTACTACAAAGCCATGCAGTGCCAGACTAATTATTTTGCCTATACAACCATGTTATATTTATTACAGACATTAGCAGGAAGTGGAAAGAGCATGGTTATTCTATTACTGTATTAAGCCCAAATAATTGTTACGTGAAAACATAAAACACGAGTACAGCTACAAACCCAATCACATTTACATGGAAACCACTTCCAAAATTGTTTTGGCATTTAACAATTATTATATCCCAGAACAAAGGTGTGAAATAAGCTTCAGTCTAAATTTTCTAGACAGGGACTTTGATGTAATTAAAACTTTATCTGACAGCATTGTTTCCACCAAGCCACAGGGGACTACAGGCTAATATATTTGTTGTTGGCATAATGAAACACTAAGACTGCATTTTTACAAGTATTTTTATGTGTGGGTTTATATAAAAACCTTGCCAGTGTTACTATCATTAGTATACTTCACTGAGATTTCACTGAGATGTGAGATTCAGTGACTCCTACAGCTAAAATATAAAGTGTTTTAAAAATGTGTTTGCTCTACATCCTTTGTTTTACAACATATATATCATTTTTTTCAACTGTTAAGTATTTTTAACAACAAAAATATTCTGTCTCCTTTATAGAAAGGCAGGAATTATTTCAGCACACTTACTTTTTTACACCTATCAAAGCTTCACAGGCTATGAATGCACCTATGGTTTTGTGTTTGTTTGGTTTTTTTTTCCTGTGGGACACAGCAGACTAGATACTGCATGATTAAATGTTTCTATCATGAAGTATCTTAAGAAGGAGCACATGCCAATATTATAGTGAAAATAGAAGCCAAGGAGAGTAACACTATGTTCTGCTGAATAATGTCTGGAGATTCTGGCTCTTGTTTTGTCAATAAAAAATTAATTTCTCATCTAAAATAGTGCTCTTCAGCACTTTTGTCCAAATTCTCACTTCAGTACAAAAACTGAAGCTGCCCGTTGTCCTTTGCAGTGACTAAAATATGAATCTGACAATAAGGCACTCATCTGTTTAAATAGTAGCTTGTAGCTCCATGAAGGAACACCACTCCTTCAGGATTTTGTCTCCATCCTTGTGCTTTCAATTGTGGCATGAAACCCCCACAAGAGCAAATCCTCCCACTCCATAAGCAATGCCTAGAGAAGCAGGCTGCTGTCCCTGCTTAGCCACAGTGAGAAGAAAGGGGTTTTGACTATTGGTGCTGCCTCTGTGCCTCCCCAGGGCCCAAACAAGCCTGCAAGGCTTTCTCGTGTGCTCATGCCATCCTGGGAAGCTTCCCCCGATCCCCTGCTCCGCTGTCTTTCAAATAACTCCATGTACACCCTGCAAATGAAAAATAGTGGGAACTCAGGATCAGCTCGTTAATAATGGCCAATTCCCAGTGACACCAAGCACAGGCATTCAGGTATTTTCCCTGACAACCAGGTTACTTATACTTCTGCTTGAATTTTACAAATAATCTTCCTCTTGCTATTACAGAATACATTGACAGACTTCACAATTTTCATCCCATTCCCCCTACAAAACTCTGAGGAAGATTTATGGTGGCAAGGACTGCAGGCTGTGCATCCTTTCACAAATCTCTTTTCTGTCACTGGGGTAGCCGTTACCATGTGCATTCATCCACATACATCATGACGTGATTAGGCAATTACAGTTTGGGCACTCGAGCTTCTCATCTGCTACATGTCTTTTTGACTAGCACTGGGGTGTAGTCCAACAAGCCCCACTCAAATCTAATACTGGCAAAACAAGTTTTTTAATAAGTTTCCAAGGCCTTCCTATAGGATTCAAAAGGGATTTGAACTTTATTTCTAAGTTCCTTCAGATGTCACTGGACATGAGGTTTACTGACAGATTTTTAAAGATAAGAGCATAACATAACATATACCATTCACAGTTCCAAACTTTGCACATTAGCCTCTCTTACTGAGCATACCACTACTTTGGAGTTATGCACTAATAAATGCCAGCCTTAAAAATACAAAGCAGCATCTCTTAGCACACCCTATCTGCAGCAGGTTCCTCTAACAGTGAGTTTTATCGCCAACATCCCCATCAAATTCTAGTACCCTGGTTTTATCAAGCATTTACTCTCTTGTTCTAGTTTTTGTACTCTTATTGGTATTTTGTATTCACCAGCACTTTGTGCCTGTTCCTCCTGGATTTCAGGTGACTCATCAAGACACTTGGTCAGTTTACTCATCTTAATGGAGAAAGAGTTACAAAAATAAGCACAACATAAATGCTGTTGCAGTAAAATATGGCTTTTCTCTACATGTTCCACTCTTGCTGGGTAGCGTCAAAAGGAAGTTTCAAACTCCTAGCTGATGCACCCATAGTATTCCCTCTTGAGGGTTTTGAAAAAAATACAATTAGAAGTCTAAAGTTACTGCAATTCTATAATACATTCCTGCCCTGCTTATACACTGTTAAAAGCCATTTTACCAGTGATATTGCTAATTTTCATACATCATAGAAATTCACCACAACTGTCGTGACTATCTGCCTTGCTCAAATAAGGTTCATGACTGTAACAATGAATTTCCCTCTCTAGGTATTAAATGCTATGTTACTGTGCTTAGGTTTAGCTATAAATAACTTCATCATGTGCATGAATAACGAACAAACATTTTTCTTTAAAAAAAAAAACTAAAGAAAATCTTTTCTTAAAACAAAAACCAAAACCCACCAAACCCCTTTATTCTGTTTCCTCTATACTGACCAAAGTTCTAATTTTGTGACATTAGTTCATTTAAACTGACATGATTTGTAGCAAAACCTTCATTACACAAGACACTTGGAAACAGAGCTGTCTTTAACAATGAACCATAGTTCTAAACTTTATGATTCACCCAAGTATCTTTTCTGCCAAGAAAGACCAATGTGATAAAAAAGCTGAAGAACAGAAATGCAAGTAGTAAAGCTGTGATATAAAACAAAGCATGCGTATGCTCTCATTACATATAGACCCTTAAGATCAGACACCTAACCAGTCATTTTTAATAATTTCCAACTTCTAGATTTCCTTCAAATTACCTTTCTAACTAAAGTACGAAAAATAACAGATTATTTTGTTCAAAATAAACTGCTAATAAATGTATAGTCAGTTGAACCTTTTCTCTGGTGTACATTCCCATTCTTTCTTATTTAACCTATCTGCTGATATATTACATGTTACAGTCTTTATGCATAGGCAATCATATCAGAAACTGGACAAACTAATAGCATTGACAGCATACCTTTGCAGTTAAAAAGAACTGAGAACTGCTCCCACACACAAGAATGCAATTACGTGCTTTACTTATATCAACAAAAATGAAAGGGCATTGCATGGGCTGAGATTGCTTCTGCAAGATTATTGTTTCACTTTGTCATCAAAAGTAAATTACCACAAACAGATGAATGTGTGATTTCTGCATTCATGTGCAAAATAAATTTCATAGACAACTCTTTTTCCATTGGAAAAGGAATGCTTCTATGCCTACAGCTTTCACCGTTTGGTAAACATTTGTACAGAAATCACTAACAAGCAGTAAAATGTACTGTTCAAAATATCTGTATTCCAGTATCACATTATAAATGAAGTATCAGAATGCTATACAAAGTGGATTTCATATTTCAGCGTTCAGCATCTCATGATTTTGGGGTGGTTAAAAGGACTTACACAGTAGATCAGTCTTTTTCTGCATCGACATCACAAAAACATCTTTAAATAAATGATTATAGTAAACAATTTTTAATAACATATTATCATGCAACGCTTTCCATAGCCTGTAGAAACTTTATGAGAAGACAAGTATGCAGGAGAATTAGCAGGGAGAGGGGACAAAACCTCTTCCAAAGTCTTCATTCAGAAACTGGCGAAATCTTAATACTATCCAGACCAGAGCTCAGTCAGGAAGATGCTTTTTTTCAGGTCAGCATCCCTTCTGGGGGCACCTTGCATGAAATCAACTCTTGCACAGAGGACCAAACAAAATAATGTGCTTCCCTGAAAATTCACACTTGGCTATTTTAATTGCAGAATTAGAAATGTAAGAGGGGAAAGGGAATGCAAAAATTCCATTTTTACTTCCAAGTCATATTCGTTGTAAATGTACTCAAGGAGCCAGAAAATATTTTACTTTTCTCAATCTAAAGAAAAGATGTAGTGGTTTATTTAGCTCCTTCAGAATAACAGTTTACATTACTAAACACAAAAGTAAAAGATATATTCAACATATTGTCAGGTATTAAAACACTGAGACATGATACATAATATACCTGTGCTCAAAACTTATGTTTTATAGTAATTTACATCATTTACATCAATGCAAAAAATATTGGGCAAAAAAATGCTTAGTCTTTAATGCCTGTAACTTTCAACACTGCAACGGGCTAGGTAAGATTTAGATGCTTAAGAGTGAGGCACAGACAATCTTTGGCTATCCAACTTAAATAACTTTCTCTGCGTATTCCATAATAAAACTTATACATTGGATTGACTTAAAAAAAAAACAGGAGCAAACAAAAATCTTCCCTTTCTAACAGTTGATCTCAGAAACATTACAGAATTCTACCATCTGCTTTCTTTAGGCTTAGCTGCTCCCACAGCTCTTAATTAATGATTGCTCATCCTACTGCTTGACCACATTACACTAGAGAGCTACTTTCATTACATCTGCTTGTAGGAGCAAGACTATTCCTTGAAAACATCATCCACTGCAAGATCAAACTGTGTAGTATCAAAAGAAAATTTTGCCATTCTGTTTTACGATTTGAAAACTGTATGGCCAGTAATTCCAGAATCCTGTATTGCTTAATATGTGTATGTACTGCATGTGATCGGAGCTACAATTGTAAAAAAAGAAACTCATGACACACGAGAATATTAAGAAGCAGTTTGCATTCACTACAGTTTCTTCGTTAACAGACTTTGGGGAAGCCAAGAGGTTTAGGTACTACCACACAAATACAAGACAACATTTTGTATTATCTGAACTCCTACTATCAAAGATAGAAATCTTATTTTCTCAGTGTGTAATCTGAACATTATCCTCCAGAGCTGCTAGAATTAGATTGTATTACTGATAGACCTTTGAAAGAATTACCACAGTCAGAAGTCTTTTGTATTAGCAGGCAATACCTTCAGGTTTTATTTTGTGGAAAGTTCTAAATTGATCTCCTGGAACAATGAGTAAGTGGTAGGAGGTACTAGCTGAAGATTTACTCTGTGACTTTTTTAAGTACACCATAACCTCCTCTAACACTTCAAGGAAGTTAATGACCTGAACATTTCCCTTCTGCAGTTAGCAGCATCCTTGCTCAGGAATTCTACAATCTGCTGAGCCAATGTTGTTTTAATGGATAGGAGTTTGCACTTAGAAAAGGCAGAAGAAAAAAGCCTTCCTGGAATTCAGGGTTGACTAGTAGTTCAGAGCAATTCAGTCACTGTAACACAGTATGTAGGAACTACAATTATTTTCACACAGAATGTATTTAATGCACCTAAGAAACCCCTTCTCCTGACTGCATTTAACAGAGTCACACACGTGCAATTTTGTTCAAACTACAAAATTCTCTATGAAGACAGGTGATAGTAAAGCTGGAATTGAATGCAAAAATTATTTGCTATTAGATGGAAATGGTGGAAAAATGTCTGGAACACTGAGCTTAAAGGGTCAGTAGTTTTGAAGTCCAACCAGCAGCTGGTTAAGAGCACATACTTTCCAGAAACACCCCTGCAAACTTGCTTCAGGTAAGGGTAGTGAAATAAACTGAACAAACAATACCACATAATTAGTGACTAGTGTGGCAGCTATAGTTAAAAATAGATTAGCACTGATACATTATGAATAAAACATTTGTCAGATACTGGTAAGGAAGCACTCTGCTAGCACTCAGTATTTTTCTTTGCCAATGCGTATAAAGTTACATAAAAATAAAAGTTAGGTTATAATAACCAAAATTCTAGGCATCTCCCACACTAGTGCAGCTATAGATTTCTGAGGAATAAATGACAGAAACAAAGGGTCTAACCTCTTGCTTGTAGCCCAGGTCCACAAGTCTCATGTGCTCCTGGACTGTCTTGGCGCACGTACCATGGTACTAGCTGGCACCTGCGCCACTTGTGGGTCTTCCACCTGAAATGAGGGCGGAAGCAATCAACTGCAAACAATCCATCTAAACTTGTAGCCATCAAAACTGAGGCAGCACAAGTACTAGACAGTATTAGAAACCACCATAAGATGTTGCTTATTAATGCTAACTGGTCACAGACAGTTCACGACAAATAGTAACGATACTGTAAACTTTTCCCTCTTTCCTGTTAACTTTTCTTCTCTTTTTAGGACTAGGCCATTGAGAACGCAGGGAAGGAAGGAGGAGGTAAAGGAAGGAAGAGAAAGCAAACCATACATATTTTCAAGAATTTCAAACTACAAAGGTACACTAACACTACTTTATAAATACAAAGTGAATACAAACCACAACATGAGGATTATATATCAATAAACAGTATTAGCACACTTATATAACACGTGAGAAAGAAATTTCAAAAAAGAGAATACTATATAAAAGAATTAAATTATATGACTTGAATACCCATTTAACAAAAGAATTTCTTTGTGGTGTTCAAGGCCAGGTTGGACAGAGCCTTGGGGGGCATGGTTTAGTGGGAGGTGTCCCTGCCTTCATAGGGGGGTTGGAACTAGATGATCTTAAGGTCTTTTCCAACCCTAACTATTCTATGATTCTATGATTTATACCTGAGCATGCTCAGAGTATCTTACCAGTCAACAAAATGACATACTAAAATTTGAAAAGTGGATTTAGGGACGTGACACTTATATCTCATAAAACCAACACGGATCCATTAAATAAGGATGACTTGTAAATACTAGCATGCCCTAACAAACCTCTCCTTTTTCTCATTTTCACTTTCTTTTTTCCACATATCTCAGTGAAGTAAAGATGTGTTGAAGTTCTGAAAATACAGTCCAGAGGTAAAGCTCCCGGGTTGATTTCTGATTCATGCAGTACTGGGAGTGTCTTTTGGCAATAAGTACTGTTCCATATAGGTGTCAGAGCATTTCTTTCTCTTCCTTCTTTGCTCTTTTCAAGGTCTTTCCCCTCCCCTTCCCTTACACATGCCTTGCAACACAACAGCAGGTGGAGCAATTCTGCCTTGCTTGAACCACAAACAAGTCTTGGAGTTAGAGACAAAGATGAGGTCAGATGAGCAAAGCCTTGGGATTTATGTTTTGTTTTCTCAAATTTCAAATGACATGATTACAAGGGTAAAGTTTTCATAACAAACAAATTCCTTTCCTAAGCTTCATCTTCCAAATACTATCCCAAAAGGAGAATTCAGAAGCAAAAAGAAACCCCAGCTAGAGCAAAGTATTGGGACAGTCAGTCTAAATGGCTATGAGGGTGACTCAGGCAATCCCAGAGCACCTGGTGTCTCCAGTAACTGAACGGCAAATGTGAAGCATACCAAGAGATCCAACACGGTGTGAATATGGGCCCAGACCACATCAAAATAGAGCACAGACAAAAAGAACATACAAAAACTTTAATAACAAATGCGGTATTGTGCCGCTTAAATAATTCTGTCATTAATGTAAACTGTTACTTTTAAGAAGTTCCTTCTAGTGCTGCAGAATACCCTAGACTTTAACTATAACAAACCCAGACAAGTCTGGTTATGGTCACGTCTCAAATAATCCAAAGTTGTCTGAATTACTCAGAATGGGGGGAAAAAACCCGCTACATCCACAGCTCAAGCCATCAGCTGCTCTCATGTTTATAATTATCTCAATGGTTTTGCACCTCAAGTTTCATTGCAACCTGCCTCTGTGGGCCAGTATCTGAACTAAGGCACGAGCCAAGCTGAACATGTGAGTCCATCTGCTGCAGCATGTGCATAGTTCAGAAAGATGCTAAAGGAAGTAGACAGAAAATGTGTTTTGTATTAGTTTGTGTCACGAAATGCAAATTACCTCATCTAACCCTCCCTAGCAACTCTTCTTTCTTCTGCTCAGCACATCATAATGCACTATCTCAAGAAAATTTGTTACTGAAGGTACTAAAGAGACAAGGAAGAGCCAGCATTTTAAAAGATAAAATCCTGGCTCTGGTATCAACTAGAAAAAGTTGTCAAGCTGTATTTCTCTAATGTTTGGAGTACTGATTTTAGTAGTTTCCCAATCCTCTTTTACATCCTTTCATATCTTTCACTTATGTACAGTGCGATCTAATGAATTTGCAGTAATAATTTGTACCATATGATGAAAACACCATATTTCTTTAATCTCAATTTTGTTTCACTAAAATAAGATTAAATTCTATTTGCACCTCTGCAACAGAGAGTAATTTCATGGGAGAAACAGAACATTGGCTTAAAAAAAAAGTTTGATATTAATTATTCATCAAAAAATAAAAGGAATTTTTAAAATTTTGACAAGTAAATCCCACCAACTGCATCAGAATTTTCTATATTTTGATTGTGTCAATAACCAGAGCTTGTTGTATGTCTAGACCTTCAACACTGCTCAGATTGGATACTACAGAACTGCCTGAACATTTTCTTATGCAGTTAGGGTGGAGATCCCCACCTGCTGGAACAGTCCTCAGCATTCGCTGGTGAAGATTAGGTCAACACAAACGATTTTGTCTATTAGAGGATATAATCAATGGACTGTCTCAGGGCTGACAGGATGGAAAGATGGAGGATACAATGCATGGCACAGTGCGGCATAGGACTCAGCTCTCCTAAACAGATAAGGCTGCATTTCAATGCTTTGGATAGTTTAGAAGGTAAGATATTTTTTTAATGGTATGGAATGTCAAAGTTGTTGCTAAGAAATATTTATCCGGGAAAATAATTCTCAGTTGCTGTAATGCTCCTGCAAAGAAACCAGAACAAAATGAACCAGCAATTCACTATGGGCTGAACTAAGTCTATATTCTGTTCTGAAAGCCTGATGTAGTAGCTATGTATTCTATGTTTTTACACAATACATATTAGAATCATAGGATCATAGAATAGTTTGGACTGTAAAAGAACTTCAAATGTCATCAAGCCCAACTCCCCCTGCAATGAGCAGAGACATCTTCAACTAGATCAGGTTGCTCAGAACCACATCCAGTCCCGCCTTGGATGTCTCCAGGGATGGTACATCTACCACTAGAGAGCCACCTCCTGTTAAGAAGTAGAATTCAGCGAACTCTAGTAAAACAAGTTGAAAAATCATGTCTGAGTTGTCTCTGCTGATTAACAGTACCTGTAGCTATAGCACACGGGAGAAACTTCACATTCCTTCTCCTCAAACAAGGAGTCTGGACACTCTCGACCACCGTTGGCAGGGAGCTGGATGATGACTCGGTGACGGGACTGCTTCTTTACTGTGACACTTCCTGCAAAGAGTAGAAGAGCTTGTTTCTCCTGATACTACATAGGGAGGACAGTAATTAGGGGAAAAATAAGATTTAATGTAACAGGTGTTTGAACAGACTGCTGTAATACTGATATGCTATTTTGTCCACAAGCAGAAAATAAAAAAAATAGAGAAAACATTTTAATCTCAGCTAAAGGCAAGGAAGCAGAACTAAACAGAAAGCAATAGCAGTAACACTGCACAAATCAATATGCAGCTGATACGAATACACAGTTCAAGTGGACAGAAATTAAACCACTTCAGTTTGCTGCTACACTTTCAAAGTGTAAGTTTGTCCTAATCATTTGCACGTAAAACCAGAAACAGAAATTCCACACTGGAATTAATTTACAGTTTACAGTTTTTAATTACTATAGTCATTCATTATTAATGATAACCAATAAACAGTTCCTAAGCGAATTTTGATTTCAGTCTTCTTCAGATATCAGCTCTTCAGGCAGAAAGTTCGGAGAAGAGCCACAAGTCTATGTTAGCTCCAAAGAAATACCTAATTCACAAACACTGCTTGGTAAAAATCTTGGAAATTTTTTTTCTTTTCTTATTTTTTTCTTTTCCCAGAGAGCTGTAGCACAGCCATTTGGTTGACTGGGTTGATACCAGCTTTTGGCGGGTTATTACAGCAGCTGCAGCTTGTCTGAACACAGAAGCATGCTGGACCATGGCCAAACAATTGTAATTACAAGCAAGTGGTAGGAGAATCCCAGTGGTGGCTCTCCACCACCTGGCTGCTTTTCAACACAGAGGAAACCCTCCACTCACAAGTCAATCAGCTCCAGGAGATGCCAGGAGCTGGCACAAAGGGCAAGACAGACATGTGGCCCAGCAGAGCTGCTGACCAGCTTGCTGACACAAATGGGTAAACCCCATGAAATAAAAATTGTTTGTGCAGTATAAAGAGAGTTTGTCTCACTGAATAGACAGAATGCTTGTACTCGTTCGCAAATACATTGTTTTATAGAAGCCTACGTGTTACTTTGAAGTAAATACATGTGAAGAAATGCTCATTTGGTTAAGAACTTTCTTAAAACCCACAGAAATGAGAACAGAAAAGGATGACATTTTTGTCCAAGATGATCTGCCCCAATGAAAATATGAATGATGCTGTAATATAACATAGTATTTAATAACTGTTGTGGTTTAACCCCAGCAGCAACCAAGTACCATGCAGCCGCTTGCTCACTCACTTCCCCCTTCCTCAGTGGGATGGGGAGAAGAACTGGAAAAAGATAGGAATGGTGGGCTGAGATAAGAACAGCTTGATACTTGAAATAAAGTAAAATACAATAATAACAATGATAATGATAACAACAAAAATAATAATAATAAGGAAAAGAGAGAAAGATATAAATCCAAGAAAGACAAATGATGCACAATACACTTGCTCACGACTTGCTGAGCCAGCGCAGTCCAAGCACTGATCTGCCCTTCTGGATACCTCCCCCCCGGTTCTATACTGGGCATGATGTGCTGTGGTATGGAATACCCCTTTGGCTAGTTTGGGTCAGGTGTCCTGTCTCTCCTTCCTCCCGGCTTCTTGTGCCCCTCCTCACTGGCAGAGCATGAGATTGAAAAGTCCTTGACTTAGAGTTAGCATTACTTAGAAACAACTAAAACATCAGTGTGTTATCAACATTATTCTCAGACTAAAGCCAAAACATAGCATAGTACCAGCTACTAGGAAGAAAATTAACTATGCCAGCTGAACAAGGACAATAATGAATAACTATCTCATAGATTCAGATTCAATGGTCTTTATTCTCTGCCTTTATGCTTGTGTCCTTTATAAGGCATAGAGAATTTGCCATAACATTCGAAGTGTGTGTATTTGATGTCACAGCATCTTACATTCTGATAGTTGTGAGAAATCACCACATCCCACACAGGGACTAACAGACAGTGGAACATGGGGTAATATAGAGTCTGTCTGTAATAGTGCATATTAGAAAAACACCTCTGGTTAAGCTTGAAACAGAAAAAGCAGCAAGGCACAAAAATGCAGGCAATATTAAGCCAGTCATCACTTTACCTTCATGTATGATTTCAATGTAATAAAAATTCAGGGGAGACCTGCACTGTTTTGAAGAGCTTTGCCAAATATATTAAAATGGTGGTGGAATGTATGTTGAAATCAGACCATTAACATCAACTTAAAGTCAGCTGATTTTTATTAACTCCCCTTCCATTTTCTTTTGAGTAGAAGAAACCAGCCAAAATTATAAACACATGCACATCTATTTACATCTCTAACTATGCACCTATCTATCTCCTTGTGTATAAGGACTCAGGTTTTTCTCATGAGCAAGCAGCATGCGTATTTTCAAAGACCAAAACTGACCATTTTATAAACTGATAACTCAAATGTTACAATTCTACATCTGTTCCGGTATGTGTTTACTCCATGAGTAGTTATCTCTATCAGCAGAAGATGCAAATGGGATTTTGTAACATAAAATTTGGCAAAATGGGGGAAAAAAAACCCTAGATGCATAAAGAAAATGTATAAAGATAACTCTTCTTTCCATCAAAAATGCTGTGTCCTCCCTTCAGCTGCTGTACCAGCTATTACATGTCCTCTGTCAGAAAGAGATGCGTATAAGCCCTTTGCCAAAAGTGACTGCTAGTCTCTTTTTCATTCTTAAAATCTGCCTACTAGCACACAATGGATAAAATTACCTTCTTGACATGAAGAAGGACATGATGTCCAGTCACTGAATGGAGTCACAATACAGTCCTTCCTACAGGGAAGCAGACAAGGCCTCACAGTTTCTGGTCTAAGGCTCTCAGGGCATCTAAAAAAAACATGAAAAAGATGCATTATCAAATAAACAATCATTCTGCTGTGAAGTGGAGAATCATGAGAGGTGCTGAATGCCTGTAGGCACACAAGGGGAGTGCTAGTTGCCCAGAATTCATCAGGACGAAGCACAGAAATAAAAACTATTAGCATTTAAATACATCTGGTGAAAGAAAGTGAAACCTGGTGTATTCTGCACCTGGGGATTTAACTTAAAATAATCATTCCTCACTCACCATACCAGTCTCTGCCTTTTGACTGTTACTTTTAAGATTTCAAATGATTCTGAAGAAAACCCATCTAATTTAGCTTAGCTAAATACATTTTTAGCTCCTCATAAATTTACTAGAAGCATAAACTCTGGAAGGAGGAATATTTAAACAAAACACTGCTAATCCAGGAACAAATAGATATAAGCTCGCCATGATTATGACATAAACCAGAAAATGGTTTGAAACTGCCAGATCAACAAGACTGTGAAAGACTCTCAGAAGGGACAGAAAACTTGCTTGTTTTAGGAAGATGCCAGATCAGCATATAAAAGGGATTACTGGACTGCCACATATGGGACTCATTAACCCAGGTAATTTTCCCCATTCTGTGTTCCTATTTTTTCATCAAGGACAAACAAATCTCTATGCTGCACTACTTGTTTTCAGAATGATGTAATAACTCTTGCAGAAGTACTGCAAATCTTTAAAAAAAACCCTGAAAATTACTATTGCTCTAAAAGCATACAGACTGTGGACTGTCAGGGGAATATGTAAAAAGGCAAGAAAAACATCACTTCTATATTTTGGAGCTTTTGGCTCATTAAAGAAAATCATTACTATGATTTGTGGTTGCTGGGCGTCTGGGACCAGAGGAATAAGAGACCGGTTTTATATTTGAATTGGATCAGCTAGGGAAGCTTGGCTTTCTCAAGGCATCTTTCTTGCCAGGCTGAAGGGAGCACAGGCAAATCTAGCAATGGACTACCTAGAAAATGTGACCTCCATGGTCAGTGAAGAACTATGCCTGTGCAGAGGCAGGGAGAAGCAGATGTAAACAAGAAAAGTTGAGTTGCATCTTTATAGAAACATATTCTTCAGCACTTGCTAGTTCATTATTTCCATTGGTTGTCTCTGCACTTTCCTGTCAGTTTAGATAACATTCTCAAAGTATGATCCATTGCTGTGATCCAGCACCAACTTCTTGATGCTCTCTTGTAATGACATCTACATCATTTCCTTTCCTCCCCTAAAATACCTATGCAAAGGACCATGAAATATTATAGCTATAGCAACACAAATCTCCATCACCTCTGCATAAGTTCTCTCTACATTTTAAGTCAAGTTTTGCCTTGTTTCTTTGTAAAATCAGATTCTCTATGGTCAAGTACATTAAAAAAAAATCTGTCATCAATTACACACATTGACTGTGTTTTCAGAAATTTACCTAAGTTTAAAATTAAAAGCACTTCTGAAAGGTACTGAACATTGGTTTACTAATGGCTTTTTCCTTAAAGAACAACAAAAATTAAAAGTATACAAAAAAAGTCTGAATTATACACATTCACTGCTTCACTGAGAACTTTATCTTTCAGGAGCACTGAACATTACAATTCTTCAGATCCTTGGGCAAGGCAATTAGTTCAATTAGAACTCCATTTCTATCTTTTATATTGCTTGTATTTAGTATATGTGGCTTAAAGTATTGATTTCTTTGCAGTCCTTATTCAAGGTCAAGTAAACAAGAAAAGATACCTGCAACTTTTGAGGTAGATAAGGCCAATAATATTGATTGTGTCGTACCACAGGAATCCTTTTTATTAAGGGGAGCTTAAAACAAGATTTCTATTTACACTTTGATGCTAAATGTTTGAGTCTTTAAAAACGATTCAGTGATTTTAACGTGACAATTTGAAGGATCAACCAAGACTTTTTTCTCATTTCACAGGATCCATTTACGACACAATAAAACAGCTCTTCTCCCAAACCTTTAGGGTTGAATCAAAGGCAGAGACATTAACAGTGGATTTTAAAAGGAAGAAAAATCATTAATGTTGTGTTTTGTTTTGGTTTTTTTTTTTTTTTTGTTATGTAAAACGAGTAACAAATACAAGATATAATGGTATCATGGCTGAATAGAACAGCAACTTCATGCAGATATACAACAACTTAGATGACCAAATATGCTGGTATTAGTCCTCATATTTCCATTTAAAGTAAATTAGGAATGAGTTTACTGCTGAATAGAGAAACAAATTTCAGGCACCATGCAAATATTTAGTGTGAGAAGCGCTGCCTCATGAACCTTCTAAATGACCTCTGCTATCACCTCTTCCAGCTTTGAATTTGTCCTGAGTGGTGTATATTTACAGACTGAAAACTGTATGAATATATTATCAAATGCATTTTACTAGCAGCTAATCTGTATTTAACCCTGGTCATATATTAAACTGTAAAATTAAATCAATGGGCCAAAGGGATGTCTTAAAAAAACATATATATGGGAAAAGAAGTCCTCACAAAGGTTGTCAAACTCATGTTTCAAACTAATTCCGTCAGAGCTCCGCTGCGCTTTACCTCCTTGGTCTGCTTCTAAGAGGGTGCACTAACATGGGCTGTACTGTATTTAGATCCAAACATGTATTTTAGTGAACTGCACTCATCCGTGTAGCCGCACTGCACACCACACATGTACCCCAAGACTCTTATCTTGACTCAGCCTGATGATGACAAGGGCCAACTGGATTTAGCAGTCAGCTGTCAGCAGAATCAGCACTGTAAACACCACGGTAAAAATCAATAGCAAGAACAGTTTCATGTAGTCCTCCTGTTGCTGCAGTTTTGTATTTTTAAAAGATGAATTTTTCCCTCATGAGAACACAAAGAAGGTCTTTTTGCCTTTGCATGCAGTTGCTGGTGACACAAATATACAGCAGCAAATTTATGAGATAACTACAGCATGAAGATACTGTTCAAAATCTTTACTTTTTTGGGCCCACTTGTCCCACGTTGACTCTCACACAGATGACCTTTCTTGTCTGCATCCCCACAGAACAGGTGGCCTCCCCATTCCAGCTGGCAGAGGAATTGAAAGCAGAGACAGACATATCCTCTATGCACTGTCCCCATGGGCCGGTCTGCCAATGATACACAGTGCAAGAGTGTTCGTTACAGCTGCGCGTTTCCTGGAGGGCACTACTATTTGGGCACTGTATTCCTCCTGGAACAATAAAACAGGGCAAAAGTTCATAGAGGGGAAGGAAATAAAGTGTTTTATTAAGAAAAACCAAACAAACCCACTTTGAAATATTACTAGTTACATATTATCACTTTGATTACATGAAAGAAATGCTGTTCCTTTTTCCT
This sequence comes from Myiopsitta monachus, assembly GCA_017639245.1. NCBI lineage: Eukaryota > Metazoa > Chordata > Aves > Psittaciformes > Psittacidae > Myiopsitta > Myiopsitta monachus. The sequence continues at coordinate 8,221,330 of CM029919.1, forward strand.
CCTTTTCAAATGCCCAATATTGATTTTGAACAAACTCCTGGCAACAAACTACAAAGAACAGACTGTACATGGACAGTAAATGTAAAAGTGTACAATAAGGATGCCAAAACAGTCATAACTTCTATAGCACACTAATGTGCTTGGAGTAATCTATGGCCTTTTTATTTTGGGGTTCTCTAAAAGAGACTGCAAGAGATCACATAAAAATGTATGAAGGCTCTAGGCAGAAGAAATGGTTAAATATTACAGTAACACATGTGTAGAGACCACTGTTTGTGTTCAATTCACAGACCAATTAAAAAGAATTTTGGAGCTCCTGTCCTAGCTCCCAGTGGATATTTATCCATGTTACATAATTACCAAAGAGGGTGGCACAGCTGGCAATTTCAGGTCCAGATTGAGATAACAAAGGCTGTTGTGAGTTAAGATTAAAATGCATTAATGTGCTAATAATTGTGAAGAAAAGCTCAGATAAGGCCATCTTTGTTGCATCCAGTTTCAGGTAATATGTTCAGTTTCTCATATTCAAGCATTTCAAAGCTAATCTGGCCTCCCAGTCCTCCATGAGTAAAGAATAAGTCTTTCCTACTAGACGCGATCATAGGCTACTAGATGTCTAGCTCTGTGAACAGACAGCATGTATGCTAGATTTCTGGTGTTACTAGACATACAGAATCTAGGTTTAAGAATTAATTCATGGCTTCCACAGGAACAACAGAACTCTCATCTCCAAGTGATGCTGAGCCAAAGAAAATCTAAGTAACAGTTCAGTCTTTCCCTAAAAGGCAAGAACAGTAAGAAAGATAACTGAAAGAGGAGCTTTTAATTGGTTACTGCAGACAAGCTATACAACTTTCCTCTAAAGATATAACTGTCTGCTCACACCAAGTGCATGTCAGACAGCATAACAGCCTTTATATTCCCACACTGAACTTCAGGTTGACCTCCTTCCTGCTCCAGAGGAATGCAAGAGTGAAGTTGTTCTAAGCAGTTATTGTTGGGAGAAAATAAACAAACAACTAAAAGTAATCAAATTAAAACCAGATGTTTCAAGTACTCCAACACAAGTGTCACAAGCCTGAAAATGCGTTATACTCCGAGTTGCTTGGTGAGGTGTCTAGATCTGCAGCAAACCTGAGGAAACGGCCATTATAATGAAACCGCAGGACAAAAATGCAAATTCTCAAATTGTTTCCATACAGATATTTTTAACTGCTGACTTCAGGTTAAAAATATTGATGCAAGCAAGCAACAGTAAACATCTTATTAACTGAGATGTCATACCACAGACTAGCTAACCTTAAGTTTTGCAAAGGGCCATTAGAAAAACCTAAAAATGTGGGAAAGTAATTAAACAATGACTGGAATTAAATTGGGGTTTGGCTTAGAATAGGTGGGACTCGAATCTTTTAGAATTGCTTAGAATATATGTCAATATGCAAAGCATCAAGATAAAACATCATAAGCATTTTCCAAAAAAAAACAACAAAGAAAAGGTAAAACAAAATTATGACAAATTTATGGTTATGGAATAAGTTTCAAAAAGCTATTCAAGATCCCTTCAGGAAATTGAAATTTTTCCATCTAACACCAACAGACAGGAATACAAGCAAGGATATTAGGAAAGTAAGAGTATTTTGGGGAAACAAAAAATCAAAGACAGTAAAGTCACAAATTATTTGGCATAGGAAAGAAAACTGATCCCTCCGAGGCATCTAGACAAGTTCCCCCAGTACAAGGGTTAGATAAAGGAGAATTTAGAAAAGATACAGAAGGTTACTAAATTAACTCTTTTCATCTGAAGAAGAAACAAAAGGGAAATATTTAAGCAAATTAAATAAGCTAAAGGGGGCATGTGGGAAAAAATGTTTCCCCAGGAATAGATGCCATAGCCACCAGTTCCTAAGGCATTTGAAAATTAAGTGACAACTTAGATTCAGTTTTGACAGCTATGCAAGAATGTATATTCAGGGAAAAAACAGGAGTGACATTGATTTGTAAATGAAAAACATTGAGGCACGAATATCTGCAGCTCTGTGGAAATCCAGTTCTGTTCAGATTATATTAGTATTTTAAAAACTATGGAAAGAATGAAAACATATGGAAACAGTACTGAAATACAAACCAACTATTACTAGTATGAAATCTTTGTAATAATAGAAAATATATTATTTATTTATAAATCAATGTGCCATTCTTTCCAGGAAAACAGCATTCTCTTGCGTCCCTCAAATTAAAAAAGTCACAGAAATAAGCAGAAGGGGTTGGAAACCTGGCAGTTAGAGATGCCTTTTACAAGATCTGTGCAGTGGTAACAAGGCTAGGGCTTTAAGACCACTTTACCAAACAAGTATCACAGGGAAAAAAAAATACATTTAATCTTATCAGGATATATGAAAAAGAGACATAAAATCCTAATTACATCCTATAGAATACATGGTCACATGACTGTAAACTGCTTGGCTGTACTAAAAATAATCATGTCAAGGTGCAAAACCAGCTGGAGCTGAAGCATTTCTTTTTGGTTTTGGATACTCAAACAAACCAAGCTTGAAAATGAAAGGCTACCTTTACAAAGGGACTTGCATGTTGCTCATAAAATAGAAGAGCTATAAGAGTAGTTTCTTTGAACACTAACAGAATTGTCATAAGGTTAAATTGCTTTTCTACCTGATTTGTTGCATCTCACTCTAGGATATTAAAGGACTGGCTTTCATAAGTCTTTTGGGGTTTTTTTGACACTTTTTTGATAACTTCCAAATATCAATATGCTTAAACATTTTTTAAAGCATTTAGGATCATTTTAATTAAGCATTTTGATATCACTCGTCTTACAAATGCATGTAATTTTATATATGCATTTCAAAACAGCTGGCATAATCTTAAAGTTGGAGAAAACACATGCGACTGAAGTGCCTTTTGTAACCTGGAGTGAGGTGTTATTCATTTCCATTGAAAAGTGCTTAGTATAACTCCCCTTTTGCAACTACGAGGTAAAGTGCACTGGAATTTTAAAAGGAATCAAATTTTAAAGCATATCATCCATAAATTCCCTGGAGTTGAAAAGAAACTCCTTTGATACAGCTATTCTTACAGGTTCAGTAAATCAATCCTGCAGATATACGAGAAGTATGAGCTGTTCGCCCTTGTCAAAGAGAATACCTGATGAGATGGACAACTGATACTCCATACTATCTCACTCTGATGTTTAATTGTCTGTGATATATGAGATCACATTAAATAGTCTTTCCGGCATTATACTTTGCTAATCTATGAACATACAACAGCCATAGTGGACATTGCCATGCGTACGCATCCCTGCCCTAAGAGATATTTCAAACAAAATAGACCTTCACTCTCATTTTATTAACCTTCTTTTTAATCAGATGATTTTTTTCATTGCCTTTGACTTGTGGGATTTATTTTTTTTTTTAATCTTTACTTTTCCAAGATAAGTATCAGTCATTTGCTACTGATAAAACTTGGAATGCATCCACAACATTAGTGTTATGCTGTATGACACTGATTTTGCAGTGTCAGTCAATAGTAGTGCATAATTAATACAGAATCAATCTGTACATTTATTATTTACTAAAAAATTAAGACTAATTTGTACTTGTTAATGTCAGATCACGGGCTATGTAAAGTAGTCTTAGCATGTATTACTAATTATATAAGACTTCTTGTAAGTAGGAAAGGAATTTTCAGAGATATTAAACAGAAAATAAAAAAAAAAAAGAGAAACCCTACATTCAACAGAGAGATGCTGAGCTGCATATGATGTCTTTACTAGACTTATGCAGAACAGCCATATCAGGTAACATCATTATGTCCTTTGCTGTCATTTTATATTTTGAGACAGTGACTTTCCTGAGTTTCTTACTGTACTATGAAGATGTATTTGACAGTGACACAAATGAGCTACCACTATAGACAGGCTCACAGACAAGCAAGTTTATAAATCACTTCACCCTGCAAACCTTCAAGCTGAGGGCAATGATCTCAGAAGAGATATAAAAATGGTTATTGTGATACCAGTTTCCACATGGAGTCATCTCACAAACCACAGAAAATCTTTATCTTGGGAAAAGAGACTCCTCTCTCTTTCTCCACTGAATGCTACTAAATAAACCCATAACAGATGTGCATAACCTCACTGAGCTTGAGGCTCTGCAGTGTATGATTTGACCATGAGGAAGAGGTGGTGTTCAGAATGAGGAAATGCTGCGAAGAGAGAGTACAGCTGAGGTCAGCTCCTGGCTCAAGCAGAAGTCAGTGTGGTGCTGGAGGGGATGTCACATCCCAGAGCTCATTAGAAAGTTGTCACTACTGTAGTTTACATATGGCTTCAATTTTCATTTGAAGCTATTCTTCTCACTAAGGAATTATTACAATACTATGGAATTATTCCTATTATAAGTCATCCAATAAAATTGATTATACTGTGACTGTTTCCTGGTGGCCAGTTATGCTAACTTGATGGTTTCTTCAAACCAATTCAGCAGCACAGGTAGCTGTTAAGTGAGAAGAGAAATAAGGTCTTAAAGTGTGAAATGACATAGCATGACAGACATCTGCCAACACTAAAAGCAAAATGACAGACTATAGTATTTTATATTTCAAAGTAGAAAGAAACTGAACCATCACAGACAATATGAAGCCATATGAGATCCAGATAAAAGAACCCATTTCAACCTATTTACAGACCCTCAAAAAATTCAGTAGGGTGTTCATATTGAAGTACCTCAGTGAACAAGAATTAAGCACTTCAGACATGATGAGAGATTGCAATATTCACTGTGCATGTAAAGCCTGCAATGCTTTGATCTTCCCAGGCTTGCAGACTGAATTCTTCATGACTAGCAGGAGGATGCATGTGATCAAGGACTCACAGTATTAAACCTGGACTCCTTAAGTCATCTTAGTAGCTAAGTTGGTAGCATGTTGCATGTTCTTTGATCCATTAATGTTAACAGCAACAGTTAGCAACAGTTCAAGGAAAAGTTCAAAAATCCTAAAGGGAACACCTCGGGGACCGTTCATCTGAATTGAACTGATAGCTATTTTCAGAACTGAGTTTTAATGTGCAAATGGAATTATTATTATGTTCACGAGATTTGGGAATTTTAGTTATACATGGTGTTTACAGAATTTTCATCAACAATAATGTGCATTTTTTATAAGCTCTGAATAGAATGAAAACCTGCATATTTTGAAATGGTTCACATGAGGCTTCCTTTTCATATCAGCAGAATAGAGAATATATTCTGTGCCCCCAGAACATAAAATGACCTCCGAGCACCAACTACTCAATCCATGATTTATGTTTTGGGAACACAGCTGATCTCTGTCATACAATTCTGAAGGTGAAAAGTCATTCAGTTATTTGTCACTCAGCAAACAGCTAAAAGGCATAAATGACGTACAAGGAGACAGATGACAATAAGTCTAATTTCAGTGAAACACAAAATATAAAAGCTAAACTCGTACTTTTAAAATGTAACACAAGCAGAGGTGAGAAATACCTTCCAGCTAGACTTGTAAAAACATGCTAAGCCTTGGAAGGTTCTTTTATTTATTTATATATTTTTATTCTCTGGAGTTCGTACAGAGTGCAAAGGAGCATGGTGTTTAAGATATCTGACCAAGATGTGAGTGAATTGCTATCAGCTAAGCAGACATATGAACTTGTATCCTTAAAAAAAGTACAGAACAACCTCATCTCGGAACAGCAGTTAAGAGGTCAGGGCTCCAGCAAAGCTGACACACTGCAACATCTAGGTAACAAGTTAGCTTTCTCAGCAGTAGTTTAGGGATCTGTCATGGGTTCAGCAGCAGCAGTCATTTTTCTCCTTCTTGGTAGCTGGTGCAGCGCTGTGATTTTGATTTTGGGCCTGGAACAGCGCTGATAACACCAGTGTTTTCAGTTACTGCTTGCTAATGTTTTGGTCTGACCAAGGACTTTCTGAGCCTCATGCTCTGCCAGGGAGGAGGGAGAGCTGGGAGGAAGCAGAGACAGGACACCTGACCCAAACCGACCAAAGAGGTTATTCCATACCATAGCACGTCATGTCCAGGATGTAAAAACGGAGGGCAGAGACCTGGAAGGGTGTGGTGGTGCACTGGGGGCTTCGCTGCTGGGGGGTGCACTGGCTGGGTTGGGCTTGGTGAGCAGTTGTATTCTCTTTCCTTGTATTTCTCTTGTATTATTACTGCTGGTAGCAGTAGTGATTTGTGTTATACCTTAGTTACTAAACTGTTCTTATCTCAACCTGTGCGAGTTGCATTCTTTTGATTCTCCTCCCCATTCCCCAAGGACTGGGGAAAGAAAGGGGGAGTGAGTGAGTGAATGAACTGGGTGAGTTATTGAGGGGCTTAAACCATGACAGGATCCCTTCGCTAGTATCTCTGTGTCTTGAGACCTGTCAGTCTTTGTGATCACTACTACTGATTCTGATCATTGCACAACAGAAATAAATAAAATTCACATACCTAAAAATCCAGGCTGTGCTTAACTGCTTTGCTGTACATGAAGCCTTGCAAATTAGTCTAAGTTGCATTACGTGTCAAAGTCATAATAAAATGAATACTTTTTGAAAAGGTTTCATTTTCTGGAGTGATTTAGTTTGTCACTTCTGTGGCATGCTTGTCAAGATGTTAAATTTCTGTCTCTAGTAAAATTACTTGAGCATATTGAAAAGCTATTATCTTGACCTTCATCGAAAAGCAAGAAGCACATGAATTTATGTTTACTTGATTATCATATGATTAACTTTAACACCATGCTCCTTTGCACTATGTACAAACTCCAGAGAATAGAACTATATAAATAAATGAAAGAAACTTCCAAGCCTTAGCATGTTGTCACATATTATCATTCATATGAAACATGGCTCTGTTTCTCTCAGTGTAAGTCCATTTGACACATTATTAAAAAAAAAAAAACACAACACCACAACATAAAACAATTTTATGCATTATTTTAAGAGCTTTTCTACTATGTTACATAGATCTATCTAAGTAATTTCTAAGCAATTTGAATCACCTACTAAAATGTGTATACTTATGATTGCCTCTTACACTTCTAGCAAAGGTCCCTTTCAGGAAAAAGGTTGAATGTGTCTGCTTGGATACACTTCTTAGGTTTTTCTTTTTACAATTACCTGAGTTCTGGTGTCCTCAACATAAAAAGGACATGGAACTGCTGGAACAAGTCCAGAGGAGGGCCACGAGGATGATCAGGGGACTGGAGCACCTCCCATGTGAAGACAGGCTGAGAGAGTTGGGGCTGTTCAGCCTGGAGAAGAGAAGGCTGCGTGGAGACCTCATAGCAGCCTTCCAATATCTGAAGGGGGCCTATAGGGATGCCGGGGAGGGACTCTTCATGAGGGACTGTAGTGAGAGGACAAGGGGTAACAGATGCAAACTTAACCAGGGGAGCCTTAGACTGGATATAAGGAAGAAGTTCTTTACTGTGAGGGTGGTGAGGCACTGGAATGGGTTGCCCAGGGAAGTTGTGAATGCTCCATCGCTGGCGGTGTTCAAGGCCAGGTTGGACATAGCCTTGGGTGGCATGGTTTAGTGTGAGGTATTCCTGCCCATGGCAGGGTGGCTGGAACTAGATGATCTTAAGGTCCTTTCCAACCCTAAATATTCTATGATTCTGTGAATTCTGTCAAATACACAGTATCTTTTAGCAATGAGGTTAACTGCGCTTACAAACAGAAGTGTTTTGGTATAAATGAAGCCTGGCCTTTTTTTTTCTCAGAACAGATACTCTGTTTCACTATTTCCATGCCTTACAGCTTCAACTTTTCAGCTGAATTTCATCATTTCATCTTGAAGTAATAAAATGCTTAATGATTTTAAGGAAGAACTAAAACATACTTTTATATGGAAGGCACAGAAATTTACTTTCAATAATACAAGTAAATAGAAGTTTTCCAGTAACTCATGGTGGCTGTGTCTCCTTGCTCCTAGTGTTGCACAAGGAATTTCTGCAGTTGGACCCTGGCAGAGCTGACATGGCTAGTTTAGAACCATGTTAGATATAGAATACATTTGCTTAATTACTCCCCCCCCCCCAATACTTAAGAATTAAACAAAAATAAGATTAAAACAAAACCAGTTATAGGAAGCATAGAAAATCGTCAAAGGATACATGTGAATTTATATCTAAAACCTTTTTACTCTTCTTGTTTATATTCCAGCTACACCTTCTCTTTGCATTTGCTCCAGATGCTGCACAAGGACCATTTGCATGAACGAAAGCCATTCATATGACTGAGGATTTTCAGGGTAAAACAAAGGTCTTACTATGAATAAAAATGTTAATGGGTAACATTATTTACCAATTTGAGTTAAGAAGCTAAAAAAGCCATTTGTTAGCATTTAAACCAATTAAAACTCTCATCTTTTCAGAATTCATATTTCTACCCTTCCAAATTACTAACAATACTGCAAATATCTCTCTAGAGGTCCACATAGGACAAGTTATCTACATTGTTTAATTTTAATAGAAAATGAGAAATCCATATATTCAAAATCAAAACAGTAGCATTATGCAGAATAATAAAAAATCAACTTTAATAGAAATAAGCAAAACAAAATCTCCTCTTTAAAGCAGCTTTAGGTACTACGAGTAATTGTAGGATAAGCGTTTAAATAATTTTTCTATGTTTAAAAGACCAGAACTCCATCTAATAATTTATTTCTGTCGATCAAGAAAGTACTTTGACATTACAAAGACAGTTAGGAATTCACAGTCAAACAAGAGTCTGCAAGAGTATGCGACCTTACCTTCACCTGCATACGCCAGAATGGAGCGGGCACGCATCTGCTTCCCTTCTGTGGTTTTGCCGGAGCAGGTGTGGGAGCAGGAGGACCAAGCAGACCACATGCTGAGAACACAATCCTTTGGGCACGGAGCTTCACAGACGACTGGGACTGGGTAGATAGCATCTCTACACAGCTGTCTGTCAACCTCTTCTCCTGGGAAAGAAAAGGCCAGTAGCAGTCTATCATTTGTTAAATTAACTTAAAATGAGCAATCTAGTCCAGATGGGCACACAAATAAATTAGATTCTCTTCTATATAAAAAAGGTAAATAGATTTTTTTTATTATTATTATTACAATGACTTCTCTCCTCTGCCTTGATTCTATGAGAACATGCTTAAATCTAGTTTAACTTGATATGCTGCTGAAGTGAATGGCAGCCTGGGTGGTCTTTAGACTTTCGTTTTGTTAATTTGTATTTGATTCCACAGAAAATCCTAATGTGAATAACGGAGTAATACATCAATGGAAAACTATGGGCATGGAAATGCATATACGGTAATCACTTTTTCTTCATCCATGTTCATGGGAGAAAGGGAAAAGTATCCTAACTTCCAGGTTAGCCACTTTTATAACCCACAGTTCATCCTTTGAATTTCAGCCATTCATCACAATATGAATAAAGTTGTAGTAAGCCACGTCAGTGTGTCTTGTTTGGCCAGAAATATCTTCATTCGTTAGCAAACCAGTAACACATAACTCTCTGTCATGGAAGCATAAAAAGATTTAGGGACTTGAATTCTGTCACATCAGTGTGACACATTTGATTACAAATATAAACTGTTTAATGAAATACTAGCTAATGTTTAAGTAGCAGAGCTGCTTTTGCTTTCAGTAAGGAAATCCTGTGCTTGAGATCTGTCTGAACAGCATCCTAACCACAAGGTGGTTAGTTTTGTAAGGCGACATATGATTTCCTGATGAAATCAGTTAATATCCTTTAAATGAGGAATGAAAAAATGACCACATATTCTGAGGTCAGTAAATCTCAGTGACAGTGACAAAAGCAGCAGGATAAATATTCACTTTGGAGCAGATGATGGAAAAAATGAACTAAAGAGGAAAAAAATGAACTAAGATGGAAAAAATGAAAAACCATTTACAGAAAGTGCTTGCAATGAAAAGCACCATGAACTGAGCAGTAGCCCAATATGCATTTCCAATTACAAGGAACTGTGAAAAAGTTGCATGTAAGAGCACACTGGACTTCTGAGGCCCTGATAATTGGGTAAGATCAAGGTACAGAAAAAACCAATACATTTGTAGACATTATTTTTTTGTTTGTTTGTTTTATTTCTTGGAAAGTATAACATTTTGAAACCTCTGACTGCCTTTTGTGCTATACAATCCTTCTGTATAGGGCATAAAACCTTCTGTTGAATTATGATTCATCTACTGAATCTACTGCTATTGAGGCATATGTGATCTCAATGGGACTGAACAGGAGTGTCTATAGAATTGCACTTGCCTACAGTCCAGCCATGTCAATCCCTTTGTTCTAATAGCTGACATCTAAAAAACAGCATATCACCGAGATATGCAAATGAACATCTCTTCAATACAACAAAACTTTTGTTAGAAATAATCATTAAATTCTCTATAATATATGAAGACATCAGCCAGTGTTAATAACTACCACCTGGGTTCTGAAAAGCTAATTCAGTGAAAACTGTGAATGCTTTAAATAAGCCAAAGATCTAACAGCACTGCTTTACCCAAGTCTCAAATCAGGCTTTTATTGCTTAACAGAATAATAATAAAATGAATCAAACACTAATCTAAAGAGAAACTACATTTTTGCCATTCAACGTTTACACAGTCTTAAAATGTCTCAATCTCTGATAAACCATGTTCCTGAAAATAGAAGATTCCTTAGGACTAGTGATACGTCATGAGTACTGGAACTATTAATGACCAAATTCTTTATAAAAGAGAAAAATATGAGGGCCATCCATCCATTATTATATCCTTTCAACCAGGTAAATATTTTATTTTATACAGAATCTTCAGACACAACAGAACTGCAAACATCAGTCTTCTTGGCTCGGCAAACCAGGGGAAGTCCTGAAAGACATGCTTTTTAAAATAACCTAAAGTAGTCATAGTCATCTGGATTATAAAGACCTTTGAGATCAAGACAGTCTCAATAGCTGCATTTTCTCATACTAAAAACACAAATTTGAGCCCTGACAAAGGCTTCTTAGATCTCCTCCCTCACTGCTTCCCTCACTGGACTCAATCTTCGTATCAGTTGCTCCTTCTTTTGCATCACAGGTCATTATACCCTGACACCATTGCAGAAGGGATTTCTGTGTGTTTTGGGTTGAAGAACACGATGTAGGAGTAGACTGCAAAATTCTCTTCAAAAGAATACAAAAAAGCTGGAAAAGGAGTGAACCTTACTCTCAAATTGTTCCATTTCCAGGTAAGACGCTATGAGGTAAACTGCTGGGTCACCTGGAGTACTGTGTACAGTTCTGGTGTCCTCAACATGAAAAGGACACGGAACTGTTGGAACAAGTCCAGAGGAGGGCCACGAGGATGATCAGGGGACTGGAGCACCTCCCGTGTGAAGATAGGCTGAGAAAGTTGGGGCTGTTCAGCCTGGAGAAGAGAAGGCTGCGTGGAGACCTCATAGCAGCCTTCCAATATCTGAAGGGGGCCTATAGGGATGCCGGGGAGGGACTCTTCATGAGGGACTGTAGTGAGAGGACAAGGGGTAACAGATGCAAACTTAACCAGGGGAGCCTTAGACTGGATATAAGGAAGAAGTTCTTTACTGTGAGGGTGGTGAGGCACTGGAATGGGTTGCCCAGGGAAGCTGTGAATGCTCCATCACTGGCGGTGTTCAAGGCCGGGTTGGACATAGCCTTGGGTGGCATGGTTTAGTGTGAGGTGTTCCTGCCCATGGCAGGGGTGTTGGAATTAGATGATCTTAAGGTCCTTTCCAACCCTAACTATTCTACGATTCTATGACACTTTCACACTTTGCAAGAAATACTACTATTACAACAAAGTGTGTCATAGTATAAACATACAATATTATGTTGAGCTTATTTATCTCCTGTCAACTAAGGTGGTGTTAACTTGAAACTCAAGCTAAATTTGGGGTCGCCATGAGAAACTGTGTTAAATTAGTTTCAGTCTGAGTTTATATATATATATATATATATATATATAAAGAATCCTAGAAGCCTTCACTTCCAAAATAAAAACCCACTTTTAACTTTTATCCTTTGCTTTTACAGGCAAAATAGACTAGAAATATATATCTTCCATATTAGCACTCAGTTATTGTCAACTGTCCAATTTTTATCTGATGAATTCAACAGCACAGAAATGTAGGTGGAAGGAATGTTTTATAATGGGTACTTCTTCAGGGAAATATTTTATTGAGACTAAATTGTTTCTGACATTTCACTAATGATTTTATGAACAACTTGACCTTTGCTGCCTTCCTCTTTAAAGAGCATAGCATAGTCAACTACCAGGAACCACTCAACCATAGGCTGGGAACAATGCCCCATTCCTGGCAATGTTAAAGGACCACTTGGACAGAGCTTTGAGCAACTTTGTCTAGTGGAAGGTACCCCTGCCCAAGCTCAGGAGGGCGGGGAATATGATATGTTATTATACGATATATTTGTTATTATATTATATGTAATTATATTAACATATAGTATTAATTATTATAATTAAGACATTCATATATAAATATAAAATATATAAATTAATATAATTAATAGATGACTGTTATATTATATAATAATATTAGCAATATATTAATATTATATTATATTATGTTATTATACGAACATTATATGTTATTATATGAACATTGTATGTTATTACATGATACATTTATACATTGAAATCTGAAACCTAGGAACTGTCCATATTCAGAAACAGCGCCTATGTAGTTGAATGATATTTCCCTCATGCAACAGATACACATTTTGGGCTAAATTCTCCAAACTGCAGTAAAGGGAGTGACTGAATGTAGATAGGGCAAGAGGCAAAAGAAGTTTTGTTTTTCAAGGATTTAAATGTCAAGAACTGTTTAAAATTTTGCTGGGATTTTTACAGATTTGTATCATCAGTATAGAATGTACATATGGTATCTGCAATAATTTTGTTTAGATGATTGTCATGGGTTCAGCAGTAACAGTCATTTTCTCTCCTTCTTGGTAGCTGGTGCAGGGTTGTGTTTTTGACTTTCGGCCTGGGAACAGCGCTGATAACACCAGTGTATTCAGTTACTGCGTGGTAGTCTGACCAAGGACCCTCTGAGTCTCATGCTCTGCCGGGGAGGAGGGAAAGCCGGGAGGAAGCAGAGACAGGACACCTGACCCAAACTGACCAAAGAGGTATTCCATGCCACAGCACTTCATGCCCAGGATGTAAAAACTGGGGGCAGGATCCCAGAAGAGCTCTCGGCTCGGTCGTTGGGTGGTGAGCAGTTGTATCCTCTTCCCTTGTATTTCCCTTGTCATTATTATTATTGGTGGTAGCAGCAGTGGTTTGTGTTATACCTTAGTTACTGGACTGTTCTTATCTCAACCCATGGGAGTTACATTCTTTCGATTTTTCTCCCCATTCCCCCCCCCCCGCCCCTCGGAGTGGGGGGGAAGAAAGAGGGAGGAGTGAGTGAACGGGCTGCGTGATTTACAGCTTAAACCATGACAATGATAAAGTTTCTGCTAGACCACAGAAGACCTACTTTCTGCGTTTAATGTAGTTGAATCATCTCACTCCTTTGTGGTTTTGTTTATTCATCTGTAAAATGCGTCTGATATTTAAGTTTCTTGTAAAATGCTTTAAGATCTTTCCAATGGGAAGCATTCCTAGTGCTGGTATCACTAGAGACACATGGTAAGGAAACTCTCTTGCTTATTGTGCGTCTTTTAATATGATACATGCTTCAGTGCACAGCAAAAAATTGCTGTCAAATTCTGACCTGTAGTAAATGGAAAGGCCAAGTGCTTAACAGAGGGCAAATTTTTTTAAAAGCCTTAAAATGAACAGCAAAATCACTCCAAGATTCAATGAAGCATGGAGAACAACAACAACAAAAAAATCAACATAAAATAAAAATGCTGCTGGAGTCCTACACAATAAGGCAACTTGGTCTCAGTCCTTTACCTGGCAACAGTATCTGAAAGGCTGAACTATAACCTGATAAAAACTAAGTAAAAAATTGATGATAAAATCACAATAAATGGGATCAGATCAAGAGAGTTCTCTGAACATTAATATTGAACGTTATTTTTCAAATGCCTGTGTAATCAGTAAAAAACAGGAATATCCCACAGTGGTAAAACAAATTCTGCAGTTGTATTTTAAAGTTAATAAAAGAAGTAATGACAGCAACTGAGCCTAAATGCTCAGTTATTATTATTCAGCTGCCTTCTGTAATGCGTCTAAGCATGAAGGCTACAGGAAGAAAAATGCAGCTAGTTCACATGATGTCAAAACCTGTGAGCTGTGATGGTTATGTTTACAGTTTCCTTCCTTTCCTGTATAGAAAAAAAATCAACAGGAAAGTAATGCACTGCCTCCTGTATGGGTTGTAAATTAAATGGTACACAAGACTGTTCTTTATCTTGAATTCCCATGCAGTTTCCCATACACATTCCTTCCACATGAGGACCTATACGTGTCCTTATTATGACTCCATTGTCAGTCTTTACATTTTCTTACCATTTCTTACAATTCTGAAGTGGCTAAGTGTCAGTTTTAATTATAATGTCGAGAAGAAAATAAGCTAGAAAATATCAATCTAAAGCCTAATTGCCTCAAAGTTTCCAGAACATCATGACTAGACTGTAGAAGTATAAAAAAAGCACTAATGAGTTCAGCTGTCATCATTTTAAAGAAATTACAGAAAAACCCCAACTTCAAGAAATCCACTGAAATAAGAGAAAACTTACAAACTTATCCAAATTTGAAGTTCTATGCTAGACTGTCGTCTGTAATAACCCTGTCTACACATTGGCTGCTTAGCCTAATGAAAAACGGGAAATTCTTCACATCACAGGAAAGCTATAAATTTACAAAAAAAAATCATCATATATTTTTCTGGTGCTAGGATACTTTATATGTGCTAATAAGCAGATAATAATCCATCACCAGGATAAGCTAACATTATAATTTTCATTTCTAAAACTGTTATTGCATTTCGTTCAAATCACTAAGCAATTACCAGCCCCCAAAGCTTACCACAAAAGGAAAAATCCTGCCTGCCTATCATGGACCATCACAGTAAATTACCTTTTGCCTCCAAACAACAGTGCTGCAGCAGTACTGTGGATTTTTATTTTATCAGTGATCAGAAGAGATAGACAAATACTATATGCTGTGAACTATGCATTCAAAAAAGTGGAGGCCCATGATACTTTCATTCAATTTCTGCCCTTTTGCATAATCAGGCACTCGTAATCTGTCTTCTCAAACCTCTTTATCTTATTTCAACTTTATCAGACCTGCTGATTGGAAATTCAGTGTCGTACCATGACTGATTGTATTTGTTCTTTTTTTGGGGGGGAGGAAATTCTAATTTTTTGCTGTTTAGTTGTGGGTTTTTTTCTAATACAAGAGTAACTCTCTGAGGAAAACTGTCTTTCTCATAGCACATCTCTAATTAAAATGCATTCACAACTGCGAAAGGCTGACCCAGATTTTTCTGTAGGGCAAATTTAGAAGTTAATCTCTGAAAACCTAATAAAATAAGCCACAGAAAGAGGAAACAATAATATTTACAGGCAATTCATCGTTTACCATGATCAGTTATCAGAGATCTTAACAATCTTAACAGTATTTGGAAGAAAAAAAAGCAACACATGTAACAGCACCTGATTGACAGACCAATATTTGCTCTTAAATCAGTTCAATACTTATATCTAACTCTTACTTTGATAGACATGAAGAAACCTAATCCCAGAGGCCTTCACAACATCTTGATGGTGCTTATTCGTATCTGCTCCAAAGATAAAGCTGACCAGAATGACAAAAAATCTCTCTGCATGAGGTAGGCTGATAAAATCTCAACATTTTGTTTAATTTTTAATCTCTTTAGATACTGAACAACATCAAACTACACTAAACTACAATTTATATTCTCAATAGATTCTACTTCATTGGTTCCAAAGTTTTTCAACAAACACCACATGAAAAGATGGTGTATTTTTCCCTTGTATTCTTATCAAATAAGTGTCTGCACTCACTTCTATTGCTTAGGTGCCTAGCTGGTAGCTACCGAGTGTTAAAACGGCGGCTAATTCCCTAATCACATGCCTTTCTTGCAATTGCTTCTGCTAAGTAGCATTTGCATTTAATTAAGTACATCTTAATTGGTTTATAGTTAATATTCGTGAAGTCATTCTCTTCTAAGAAGCCTAAGTAGAAATGGCACTCATTTCAATGAAGACAAATACACCATTTTCTCACATCTGTTCATTATGCAAAAATGAAAGTTGATCTAATAGTTTAATGATATGAAAACACTGTAGGATTGTAAACTGTTTGATTTGGTGATTTGCATGTGAACATTTATAGTGGTTTGATTTCAGTGTAACATCATACAGTTCATTCCTTACCAAAAGAAAAATTATAAGCATTATACTTTGGCCACTTATTCAAAAATCATCATGAATCTTATAAATATGGATGGCTTTTTATATTTTTTCAATGAGAAACTTGGCTAGCACAAGCACATATGCCTTCATCTTATTTACAGATTTACCATGACTGCATGCACAAAACAATTATACATAGAAAAGGCCACTTACTACTCCCTCTTTCACTATTGAAAGAAACGGAAGATACAAATACCTTTTAAAATATAATCCTCAATTTTAAAATGGGGGTTTGGTTTCTTTTTTTTATTTATTTTTTTCTAAAAAAGTGAACATCTGCAATGAAAAATTACTGATAATGGCAGTAAATAATATTATACAAAAGGAAAATAGTTGGAGCTTAGAAACGCTCCATATCAAGTGTTTCACAAATCAAAGCCATGTCAACACATTTAGGAAAAAGTAATGATTTTTCTAAGATTTTCTATTTCTTAAAAAGATGAAACACCATATTTCACAAGCAATAACTTCTTGTTGATGACCACGCAATTGTCCTCACATATTCACCTTGTATGAAAAAATTTTGATGAATAGAGAGAAAGCAGCTTCAAGAATTCCTACATTCAGGCAGAAATCTAATTTCAACAATAGTACCTGGGCACTTCTGCTCCTTCTCTGTAATCAAACTAGTAAGCGCTACTACTACACCTCAGCTACAGCTTAAAGAGTAGCACGTGTTTGTTACCCTTCCCTACAACACAGCGTGTTACAGCTATGCAGAAAGAATGCGGGAGCATGTAACCCTTTGTGAGGGGTTTATAGGAAAACTAGATGTGAAAGGCATTCCGCTACAGAGGTAAGACAGTTCTGGTTCCAAAGCTTCTTCCCTGCCCTTACGCTCATCCAAAGTTTCAATCTCACAAACTTCAAGAAAAGCCAGCCACTGCTAACAGATCCAGTTCAGTATTCCTTAACACATCAGGCGAAGGTAAGGCTTTGTGCCAAATACAAAACAGTTACAGGAGTAATCAAACCTGTTATGAAGTAACACTCCTTATTATGAAAGAATTACAGGAACAAAGGGACAACTTTGTACCAAAAATTAAGAACATATTATAAAGATATATATTTCCTGTAAAAATTGCTTCAGATGGGAAACATCTTTGGACGTTCTTTGGATGTTAATTGTTTAAGAATAATGAACTCAGACCTTCAGATATAATATTAATGCTTCCAGTAATCCCATTTTCATGTCTGGTAATAGAAGAATTTATGTACCTCCATTTATATTAGAGTCATCTATCAGGATTACAGTCACGTACAGTCTAAATTTGATGAAGGGAAATAAAAACAGGGAAAGAAATAGTATTTCTTTATCCAAATATTTTTCAATGTAAAATGCAGTGTCATCTCACCAGACTAAACAAAAAAAAGTATAAAACCCCAGTATTATATGACTATGTTAACTCAAAAACATACAGAAACCTAAAGTATTTGGGGAAAAAAAAAAAAACCACTAAATTTACTTATTTTCCTTTAAAGTGCAAACTTCTTATTTATGCTTTTATTCTATTACTTGCTAAGAATGAGAATATTGGAAGAAATTGTTCTGCTCTCATTTTCATCTTAACAAGAGCATTCTGTGGTATCCACTTTCAGAATTTATTCCTTTATCCCCTCTCCTATTTTTCACTGTTCTTTGCTAGATTTACTCAGGCTGAAAAAACTTAGTTACATACATTTCACCCAGAAAATACAGAATTCTCCCTGTATTCATTTATATAATTTTGTAAGTGGTAGCGGTGATGCGAGCCACAGCACCAGTTCTCCAAGCACAGAGCAGCCACTTGTCTACCTGCAAAGCTCCCAGTTAAAATACACACACACACACACACACACACATACATACATACAGAGGCACACTGAGAGTGTCTTACAGCACTAGCTATGGCTTATAAAGTAACAGCCTTTTTATCTCTGACAAAACTCTATAAGTTACTGAGTACATATTTTGTATTATGCATCAAAGACTAATGGAAAACTCTTCTTGCAGATAATACCTTCTTTGAATTTTTACTACTTCTGATACCACTGAATATCCGCCAGCATGAAAGAGGCTGTATCTGAACTATTAGTGATAACGTATTACTGAAAAGACAGATCTTAATAAGAATACTGAAGAATTAATCCAAATTAATTAAAATCGGGGTCTGAAGGAGATTAGTTAAACTGCATTAACATTTTGTATAGCTATCCTTACTCAGAAGGAAAGAGAAAATTCTTAACAAATAGAATTAAGGCCACTGTAATTCTGAGTAAGAGGATTCACGTACACATTTAATATAGTTTAACTAATATTATTTTTGAAGTTAACTCGGATCAACTTTCCTAAGTGGCTCCATGCAGAGAATCCAAAGTAAACAAAAAATGAAACATGATATGCCTTTAGCCAAAAAATCTTTATGCCATAGTAGGCTTGTACCAGAGCAATGGTATTCCAATGTTTCTAATAAAGAGCCCAGCAGAGTACCTACATATTGCTTAACAACTAGAGTAAGATTTTCCTACTGCTTGACAGGTAGTTGAAACATTTTCATGGTTCATTTGCTAATGTAGTCTTACTGAGAATGATAAGGAACAGAGAATACAAGTATATTGATCATAACCAAGCGTAGTTGCCTTATAGTGTCAAAGAAGCCAATCAAACATCATCTTGATATGAAAGAAAAAGTAAGTTTGATGACAGACTGTGGTCCCATTGAGAATAAAATCAATATTAGTCATGGGACCAAGTGGGATCGATATGTCAGACCAATAGGCCATTTTAAACAGAATGGGGAAAGAAGGGGAAAAGTGCTGATGGAGCTATAAGAAAACAAGACAACACAGCGTGAATCTGGAGGATGAGATCACTTGAAAATTCACTGCATGTTTCTAAGAACACTTGGCAAAAGCAGCAACTCACCCAAAATCAACTGGCCATTCTCATAAGCATTTCCCAATCAAGCCACAATTCACATAGTGACAAAGATCTATAAAAGCATGACTTCAAGGGAAAAGAACAAACCCCACCAAAAAAATCACAGCTTTCTCCATTTGTTTGTAAAATGTTACAGAAACTCTATTGCATTTAACAATGAAAATTCCTTTGACAGACTTTAGAAATACTGGTAGCTATTTTGAACACTGGTAATGGTAGGATTTGAATACCTGGATCTGGTATAAAACATGTTTCTATTTTAGCATTGCAATATGTCTTTTTGTTTGTTTAGAAAAAAAACCTAAATTTTTTATTACTTTTCACTACTGAGTAGTCTCATTACGTTTTTTAATTGATCAGATAAGGACAGAGTCTTGTAGCCTCTAAAAAGGTTTCACAGGCACTCTACTGGAACTACTATTTTAGACATTTCCCTCTCCTCTCCAAAAAGCTCAAAATCAATTGGAGAAGTAGTCCTGGAAGGGCAATGGAATGCCAATGATTTAAACCACTTTGATTATAATTCTGATGTGCTAATCCGAACTAGATTAATATTCTGGGATGTCATAGAATCATATCATAGAAATGGCCTGGCTTTCAAGAAACACTATCAACTCTCATGAACTTCAGGCTTCTAATTTTCTGCATAAATGTGAACTTGGAATTCATAAATTTAAGCTTGTAAGTTCACAAAGTTGCATTATAAATCAATTCATAAATACTCCAGCACTGCAGTTTCATCACCAAGTATTTTCCAACGAAAGAGCATAACCCACAGCTGAAGAGAATGATTAATGGCATGCAGCTGACAGAATATTAGATGAATTTTTCAGTTTGTCAATTATCTAATATTACAGAGCTATACAATGAATTTACAGCAAATTTACAACTATGCATTCATAAATGATATGTGATGCCTCCTGCCACACAAATATACCTGTAACTCAAAAGGGGTTTTAAGAGACTCAGAAAAAGTATTCTATATAGTAACAGACGATTGAAAACATTTTCTTTGCATTATTCATCCAGGTGCAGCTAGTGAAGAGTTGTCACTCTATATGTAATCTGACAGTTCAGTTCAATCACAGTTAAAACACAGGACCCAAGAGGTATATAAGAGATCACTGCCACTGTCATGTTTACACATTTCTGAGAAATGGTTTCATAATTAATTTCATGGATGATACTGTCTATGTCCTACTACTGGTAGATAAAATGCAGTCTTCGGAGAACATAATTTTATCTATCTTACAATTAATATCTCCTCATCATTACAAGTGGAAGGCATAGCATACCTTTATGGAGCTAAGACTGTGAATCAATCTTCTGTTTGGAAACATTTTCAGAACTGACTCCTCTCTGGAAGACTAAAACTAACCCATCCTTTTGACTTTTCCTTTTCCTTGGCCTCTCGGGATATGGATTCAGAGAAAGAGACCTCAGGAAAGCAACCAGCGGTAAATACCACTGCACCGTATCAACCTATGCTAAATTAAGGAAATACAATAACATCACACAACAAAACCAAAATCAGCAGGAACACATCTCCAAGTATAGGGACATTAGAACTTTTCTACTTTGTTAACAAGTTATACAAACTAAGGCCCTAAAGTCAGAGAAATCTGAATGACTTCACTCACTGCAGATTTGCATGTACTCAGAGAAATCAGCTGTAACCTGGAAGTAAGGCTATCTCCTACTAGTAGGCATCACTGGTTTTCTAGAAGCCTCCCACAAGATTTAAGATGTTTCTAGCCAGTATTATTCTTCGTATTCCACTCTTACAGACAGAACAAAACAAGAGATTCAGAACAAGAGATTTGATGTAGTTTCTATTTAATATCTTTTATTTTTTTATCTTTTTTTAATCATATCTTGGGCTGCATCAAAAAGAGCATGACCAACAGGTCAAAGGAGGTGAACTTCCCTCTCTATTCTGTTCTTGTGAGACCCCATCTGGAGTACTGTGTGCAGTTCTGGTGTCCTCAACATAAAAATGACATGAAACTGCTGGAGCAAGTCCAGAGGAGGGCCACGAGGATGATCAGGGGAGCACCTCCTGCACAAAGACAGGCTGAGCAAATTTTGGCTGTTCAGCAGTTGGAGAAGAGAAGGCTGCGTGGAGACCTCATAGCAGTCTTCCAATATCTGAAGGGGGCCTACAAAGATGCTGGGAGGGACTCTTCATTAAGGATTGTAATTAGGACAAGAGGTAATGGGTTTAAACTTAAATAGGGGAAGGTCTGGTTAGATATGAGTTCTTTACTGTGAGGGTGGTGAGACACTGGAATGGGTTGCCCAAGGAAGTGGCGAATACTCCATTCCCTGGCAGTGTTCAAGGCCAGGCTGGACGGAACCTTGGGTGACATGGTTTAGTGGGAGGTGTCCCTGCCCATGGCAGGGGGGTTGGAACTTGATGATCTTAGGGTCCTTCCCAACCCTAACTATTCTATGATTCTATGATCTGAAGAACACTAATGCAGCACTTTGCTATTTATAAAATAATATCAGTACCAATAAAGGATGTCTCAAATCAGTAAAATTAAAACCAAACATCTGAAAATTCCTAGGGCAAGATTTACTTTGCTAATCCAAAAATTACCCCCAAAATTATGTCAAGAGACCAAACAGCAGTAAATGTCAGAATTAAAGTTGCCTTTGCATAATGAATTTTTTTAAATTGTATAAGCACATGCTTATTATTTTTTCACTGGGTCCCTTTCCTCCTTCAGTTCATAAACTGGAAACTCCTTAATGAGTAGCTATTTGGTATTTTTAATTTTATTCTCTTTGGTTAGGCCTGAGCTTATGTTTTATTTACCATATATTAATTAAAAGTGTTACTAAACCAGAATTGGTAACCTTTCTAAGATCTTTCTGCCATGGCTATCAGACACCAACTAACAAATACATTTTCAGAATACTCAAGATGTGACAGGTCGGTATTATTTATATTTTGCTGATGCTGAACAGAAGCAGAACACCATTAAATCCTGAAGAATGAGACAACTGAGGCTAGTTGTCTCAAAGACAAAGCATTCATTACTACAAAACTCCCACTTTATCCCCAGAGGAGATATATCCATTTCACAAATGAGTAGCAGGTTCTGTGGGGAAAATGTCATGTAGGCACAAATAAATAATTAAAGACTTCCATTCAGATAAGGCCCCGACAAACAACCTTAATTTCCTAATGTTTGAGGGCTTGGCTTTGCAACCTAAAATACTTAATTTTGACATATTTCTTTCCAAATTTCTAGTCTAAAACACAAGCCAAATGAAAAATAGCACTTCTGAAATGGGTATTACACTGACTATGAACACTTACTGCTCTGCCAGTGATCTCAGGAACAAAAGCAGGAGCAGACTGTAACAAGCTGCTTTCCCAGCCCTAGAGGTGATGAATTTCCTTCTCTCTTTCCCTTCTGTGGCTTCTTATTCAGCCTTATTTTCTCCAGACATTAATCCCAGTCTGTCACAACACTGTCCCTTTTACCCAGCCCTGCCAAGTTCTCTCCAGCTGGTTGTCAAATCCTCCTTTGGGCTGATCATCACTAGACTGAATCCCCCCTCTAGCTTCATTCCTAATCCTGGCCATGTAGAGACATTTCATAACTTCCAATTCCTTACTTGATCTCAGTAAACTGTCCTGGAGGAAAGTAGGGTCAAATCCTACCCTTCCTCAGCTCTTACCCTCATTGCTTGGTCATTACCAGTTTTCCCTCCTGCCTTCCATCCCTCTTTTCACCCTGTCCTTGCATCCCTCTTTTCACAAATCTATTCCTTTCCCTCTGCAATGGGTATGTGCTCTACATAGCTGAAACCTTGCCAAAAGCTACCAATGCTCCAAAATCTCAAACCGATTACTGGGAACACTGGAGAGACTGGGATCCTCAGATGTTTGCTCTGATTTGGAGTAATCATTGTGGCTAAGTATGTTTTACTCTTAAGACTGAATTTGCTTAAGTATTCAGCAGAGATGGTGCTTGTACAGTGCACAGGAGTTACAAGGATTGCAAAATTACTCAGATGATCCTTCTCTGCATTATTACTATTGATGAAGCTTTGGGTTTCATCAGGATTAGGTTCCTGCTTTGCAGTCTGCTATGTAACCCAAATTTTATGCATCAAAATCCCCCTCTCCTAATTCACCCACTGCTATTACAAGCAGTTCTTTCAACATGCTACTTTTTTATTTGGTTATACCATCAAAAACAAAAGCACGCATCATATGAAACATGTAATTGCACTCTCTGTGATATATTTCCAAAATACTTGTGCTTTCCACTATGGCAACTTCTATTCCTACATGTCCAGTAAATTTTAAATACATCAGTACTGCTTCGCTAGATATTATAGTGCATTTTAGAAGTAACACGCCAAAGGCCAGTAAATCCATCTGACTAGACAGTCAAATTATGATCTATGATACAAGAAAAATGATTTTAGTAATTATGTTGGCCCACCTATTTTTAACTTAATTATATTTGTAATGAACATTAATGTCTCCTGTAGCCATTGTCCATATCAAGTGCAAAAATATACGACAAATTTGAAACAATGGTCTATTTCACTACATTATATATACATATATATTGTTTATTGGACTATGCAGATTAAGCTCTGGTTTTGTTTTACTTATCCCTTTAATTTAAATCATCACATCACAGTCTAGGCCAACTATTAAAGACATTGACAAAGCAAGTGATGCATTTAAGTCTTCCCATAAGTAAGTTATGCAAACACTAAATGCATCTATTCTTACAGGGAACTTAACAGGGATATGTCAATTTTCCTATTTGTCAAGATGAGAGACATAAAAGAATTTGTATGACATATTAAATATGACCTTTTATTGACAGGATTATCAAATTTCCTGAGAACTGAGATGGTACGTTTTAAGCAGTAGTGTGCAGTAATTTTTCCATATATCCCTTTATACCAAATAAAGCAAATCTTATTAAAAATAAATGCCTTAAAAATTCAATGCTCTGAAACCTAATGGTCTGAGAGGATCAGATTTAACGTCCTTTAAACTGACTGGTTTATTCTCTAGCAAATTCTTACATATAACAAATATCCAATAAAAAAAAAAATCAATATTTTTATGGTAACCAGGCAAATTAAAGGAAGGACCAGGCTATAAATTTCATATCCCATGTGTTTACAGTGAAGAACTGAAGTATGAGTATTACATTTGATTTAATGCCTCAGATGGTCAGCCAAAAAGCTGTCAGGCAGAAAAGAAGAGTTCAAATCAATTCTGTAATGATATTAACTAAGAAATTAATATTGGGAAATGATGACTAATGCCCATATAATGAAGTTCCTGTAAGCATAAGGCAGTATGTGCTGAAGAAAGAAACTGTCACTAGCCACAGCATTTTTCTACTAAGTGACTGCTGAGCACTGGCCAGATTTTGATCTGGGTTCTGTTACAGGATTAACTCAATAATTCAATGCAATTTGAATTTGAAGCTGCCTCTTCATTCTTTTTAAAGAGCTAACTCATAGAGTGACAGAAAGTAGGCATTTTCTTTTTAAGTAATCATTCAAAAAGTCTAACCAGTCTGATGGTTTCTTCATTCAATGCATACAGCCATACGATTGAAAGGGCAGAAGAAGTAGACTCTTTATACCTGGGCACACCTACAAAGCTTCCATTTATTCACTTAATGTTTTCCATTATGAAAATTAATGAAGACCAGCAGCTACTCATTTAGCAAATATTTCGTTTAAACCATAAATATACAGAAAGAGTCAACTTTTAAATCAGCCAAAATATTTTAAGTGAAAATGTTTGCACCAGCCAATCTCCAGTTTTTACTGAAGTTTACTCTATATATTTAATTAGATGCCTATCATAAGAAGCAATAAAGACAAAGAAGACATAAAATTAAGAAACAAAATACAGATGTTGATCAGGAAAATATAGAAGAAAATTTAAACTACACAAACAAATTTTATGATGCTTTTCTACAAAGTAAAATTCAATAAAAGAAATACAATAAATATTTCAGAAATAAATATTTCTAAGTCTAGAGAAAAACAGTAAAGCAATTAAATCATACAGAACTGTCATATAGCTGACACATGGTGTCTTCAGTCAGTCACACTAGCTAAGAATAAACACAGATGAAGGAGATGAACACTGTTCAATTTTGGACAGTACAGTGTTTGAGTCACTCCATACAAAGTAGCTAAATTAATTGGTTTGAAATGTTTACATCTGAGTCTTAACAAAGCAGACTATTTCACCTTCTACATATTTTTATGAACTACTAAACTCATTGTTTTTCCCCCAGTATTGCAAATAGGGTACAGCCCGCCCTTTTACATTAGATAATACTCTTGGGTTT
The DNA here is from genome assembly GCA_017639245.1 of Myiopsitta monachus. Classification (NCBI taxonomy): domain Eukaryota; kingdom Metazoa; phylum Chordata; class Aves; order Psittaciformes; family Psittacidae; genus Myiopsitta; species Myiopsitta monachus. The sequence goes on from CM029919.1 coordinate 8,247,079, forward strand.
GTACTCCAGTCTCAGGAAGACCAGACCTGTGTCACCCACATTATGTCCAGATGCCAAGGAAGAACTCATGACACTCAGCTACATCAAAACACAGTCTTTGCCTATACAACTCAGGAACAATTCTGCTACTTCAGAGTTGCAGGAATTTGCATATAAACAAAGAGCCTTGCTATTGCTGTGCCCTGCCTCTTCTAAGGCTAGTCATCTCTCACAGCAGGAGGCAGGAGATGGCATCAGTCCGTTCCTTCCCCCTGGGGAGTTCACTGTAAACCAACAGTTAGTGAGTTTGAACAAGGTCTGGAAGAAATTTGCCCCTCAGAAGTGAGATATATTTAATCCAGAGTAACACATGCATTGGTCCAGTGTCCCAGATATTATAAAGGCCACAAACAAATTTATTATTTAAAATAAGCAAGTAATTACAAGCCTACTATGTGATGATCAGAAGCACACTGACACCAAAGCCACTGCTAGCACTTGTGCTCGAGTTCAGCACAAAGATTAAAATCTGAAAACCCATAATGAATGAACCAGTATTTTGTAGTCATTTTCAGCAGTAGTCAATTTAACAGATTTTTATGTCAGAAATTATTTTTCCCAATTTACAGAGGAGTAGCACTAATGTGTCTGTTAAAGTGGGCAGCTTTCCTACTATAGGAAGTAATCTTTAAATACTGAAATTGCATTCTTCATAGATTGCCATAGCTACAGAGAAATAGAGCAAATTCATCTGTTGTAAAATCACTCTTCTGAACTCCATTAAACCACTTAATAATAGGTAATACATACATACCTCTGTGTGCATGCATACAAGTATGCCTTGTATTACACATATATAAAAATACATAAAGTACAATTCAGTAGAAAAAAAAAAAAGTCATTGTATCATTACCAAAAGATCATGTGTAGCATGGAACGTAAGCTACAGATCCCTAATTATTAATATAACGTATATGATGGAGGAATTCTGATCAGGTTCTATTCAGTCTTGCAGTTTCCACAACCAAAAAGGAGGGTTTTTTACCTAAAGAAGCTCTTTGGAAGACTGACGAAGAATATTTATTCTGGAAAGGTTCTTTCCACAGTAAGAGGTTGAAGTTCTATTTATGTAATAAAACACATCAAAGTTCATTACAGCCTCTGCAATGACAACCTGGGGTACTGACTGTCATATTTTTTCACCCCCAATGAAAATTCCGATTACTGCAATGCATTGTGGAAAAAGAATGACAATTATAGGCCTCTGGCAACAACACGGGAGGATAATCTATTGTTTGCTGTTGTCTCAAAGGCTGTAATGACTTTTATCTTTACACCAAATTGAAGAGAGAAGCTTATTCCAATTATATAAAGCAATCTTACAAACACTGCTACTTGATTCTAATTGCGAAGTAAAACAGCCAGGTCAAGGCATGTTATCCTAACTAATTATGCTTTAAACATATAGAATCGTGTAACAGTCCAGAGAAACATAAGATACTCATCAGTGTTGTGTATATCTTACTAACATAAGCATTACATTTACAGTACAGTGCTTACTCTGAAAATTACACCAGCAGCCTTTTTCATTTTATAAAGCAGAAGCCAAGGGAAAAATGCACTTTTGTTTTAATACACTTAAGTCCCTTTGATCCAACCTCACCTACCCAGGGGTTGATGGCAGAATGGAATCTGGATGCCCACAACAAATGTTTGTATCCTGTGACAATGTAGGAGGCTCAAGTACTAGACAGGAGCTACCTGGGAAGAGGCAGTGGTGTGAGTTTAGAGGAGCATTTAAGAGTTGCCTACAGGATTTTCAGTGTGTGGTGCTGTGGCAGGCAAAGTAAGGAGATGCTTGAGCAGGGTTAGCTTGGACAGAGAGATAATCAAGGTTGGTGGGTCCTTATTTCGTACTTTGTTTCTACTGTACCATGTACAGTACCACTGTACATCTACTACCACTTGGTATTACTGGTGAAGATCACAGGAAAATGTTTACTAAGAGAAGGGATTTCAAGGAAGAGATGAGGCATTCTATGACATTATTCTCCATTGGTTTTGTGCTCTGTCAAAAGATATTGAACATGTATCTTTGTGGGTGACTGGATCTTTGCAAACAAACCATAACTGCAGGTTGCTTTCTCCTTTCTTTGAAGTTGTGCCCACAACACTTTAAAGACTGACTGGCACATAGCCAAAGCCTGACATACTGTTCATTCTGCGACAGATTGCCAATATAGGCAATGTATAATGCCATTTAGTTACGGTGATATATAACACCATAGAACTCCGGAAAACAAAAAGACAAAAATTAATACTGGGAGTAAAAAAGCTAATTACAAGTCATCCAAGTAAAATTTGGCCAAAACTAAAGCCCCTCAGAAGTGCAGTGCAGAGAGCAGATCCAGTTTGAAACAGAGCAGAAGCAAATACCATTAAAGACATCTCCAAGCTTAGCAGCTCAATCGCATGTCCTAAATATGTCATGGTTACAAGAAATTATAGTCAATATAAACATCTATATTACAATTTAGTTAGACATGTGAGCAAATACCACTCCTCAAAACCAAAGGTAAGCCAAACTAGCCAAAATCTAGTAAAGAAAAAAAATTAGTTTTACAGATTTTTGTTTTTTAATAAAAAAAAAGAAAATTTCAGAATTATTTAGGAAACTCTCATTTATGCGGAAAAGGCCATTTTCCAACTGAAAATGTATACATGAAACTAATGTCAAATAGTTTCAGAACTGTTGCCACAAAATTATTACACTGTAATGAGAGATTTTTGAGATAGGGACATCAAATGTAGTAGATTTAATATTGTAATTCTAGGCTGATACCTTTCTGAGCTTTAAAGATGGTTACCAGTTCTCTTTGGTTCACACAGAAAAACACAGCTTACACTCTAGAGTTTTCAATTTAAGCCCCAAAATTCGATTATGACCCAAATTCTTGAGCATGAAAAGTCAAGATTTAAATATCTCTATAATAAATTCTTATTACTTCTGACCAGTTTTATGACAATATACATTCTGGAGCTGCTAAACACTCATCAGAGGTGTTCTTTTACTTAATCATCTATAGAGTTAGGAATCTCTTACCATAACTACACTGTAGTAGTACAATTAATTTATATGCCGTTCTAGACTATAATACCACTAATGAATAAAGAATATTCTTGCAACAGTAATTCATGAATCTTCTGTAGATTATTTTGTAAGCAGCTTTCAAAATTGGCTTTTATGATTATGTCATGCAAAATCTGCTTTCTCTCACAGAAGATAACTGAATAATGGTGGTATCCTTTTTGACTTTTTGAAGAAGCAAGTTAGCTTGGGCTGTCAAACCAACTCTATAACACACATCAAACCATGCTTTTAAATAAACATTATTATTTTTCATCCAGCTATACTTACTGCAATGTGTCTGACTTTACTCACACTTTATTTGGCTCTGGAATCAAGAGGATCAGCTTCGTTAGTGGGATTACATCAGGGAATTCAGTCAAGTCATCACAGGCATGCGTCTGACCTACTGAAAAGCAATAGCTGTTTTCTATTTACTTTTTTTCAAAGTCTCTTCAGGAACCTTTTAAAACTCATGGTGTGTAGGTGAAGAAGCTTGATCCTAGAGAAACTAGAAGGCCTATCATTCCTAACCAGTACAAAAGGACATTTCTCTGTATTCCAGACAGCTTGATCTCAAGGACTGAGAACAACAAAAATTGCTATCCCTTTGAACCACATTTTAGCATCTTCACTCTAGTTGGTGTGGACTATGAGAAAAAGCATCTCACCATCACTGTTGACGCAGATGACAACAGGAACCTGCGTACCAGGGCCACATGGCTTCTCATTGTCAGGAATGCACTCCTCTAGCCCCATAATTCTCCAGTCGTAGCAGGAGGGCTCTTCACACGGGATGGCTTCCAATAGGTGAGGGCAATTTCCTGTTCCTCCGGTAGGCTCATTGGTGATGCGCCGTTTCCTTAGCTTAAAGCCTGCAATGTCCATGAAAATACAAAGGGTGGAATAATTCAGTTCTAAATCCAAAGTGAAGATATTTTTATCTATCTACAAATGAGTGAACAGTTCTGTTTCTCCTCTGTGTAAAAGGTATCACAGTCAGCACAACACTGCATTTTAAATAACTGGGCCGGAAAACTCAATAAAGTGAGAGTCAGAGAAGTAAAACTTAACAAGGGAATCAAAACTTTTGAGCTCATTCAGTAATCTTTGCCTTAAGTCCCTGTTTATCCTAAGTCTCATGTACTCCTGGACGCAGACAAGACTGTTATCCTGCACATTACTCTTGAGAAAAAGAGAGAGAGGGAGGGAAGGAGGGAGGGAGGGAGGGAGGGAAGGAGGGAAGGAGGGAGGAAGGAAGGGAGGAAGGAAAGAAGGGAGGGAGGGAGGGAAGGAGGAAGGGAGGGAGGGAGGAAGGGAGGGAGGAAGGGAGGGAGGGAGGAAAGAAGGGAGGGAGGGAAGGAGGAAGGGAGGGAGGGAGGGAGGAAGGAAAGAAGGGAGGGAGGGAGGGAAGGAGGAAGGGAGGGAAGGAGGGAAGGAAGGAGGGAGGGAAGGAGGGAAGGAGGGAGGGAGGGAAGAAGGGAGGGAAGGAGGGAGGGAAGGAGGGAGGGAAGGAGGGAGGGAAGGAGGGAGGGAAGGAAGGAAGAAGGAAGGGGGGAGGGGAGGGGAGGGGAGGGGAGGGGAGGGGAGGGGAGGGGAGGGGAGGGGAGGGGAGGGGAGGGGAGGGGAGGGGAGGGGAGGGGAGGGGAGGGGAGGGGAGGGGAGGGGAGGGGAGGGGAGGGGAGGGGAGGGGAGGGAAGGGAAGGGAAGGGAAGGGAAGGGAAGGGAAGGGAAGGGAAGGGAAGGGAAGGGAAGGGAAGGGAAGGGAAGGGAAGGGAAGGGAAGGGAAGGGAAGGGAAGGGAAGGGAAGGGAAGGGAAGGGAAGGGAAGGGAAGGGAAGGGAAGGGAAGGGAAGGGAAGGGAAGGGAAGGGAAGGGAAGGGAAGGGAAGGGAAGGGAAGGGAAGGGAAGGGAAGGGAAGGGAAGGGAAAGGCAAGGAAGACATCCTGCTAAAACTGGGAGTGCCTGTACAACTTTTACATCATTCTCTCAGAACGGTCAATGTAATTATAAAATAAAATACAAAAATCCCAAATAAGAAGAAAACACTGGCAGCGGGGAGAAGACCCCTGCTCATGTGTTCAGGAATGAAGACATTGCATGAAGTACATCCTAATATGTTTCCATTAAGCAGGTGTCCAAATCAGTCTCATAAACCTAAACCCTGCCCCTGAAAATGTTGTAAAACTTTTAGTGATGTAACAGCAACAGACATAACAGACTACTGACAGCTGTACTCAGAGAAGATTTAATCCAATAGGCTTACACACTGAACTGCTTTTTCCTATTTGAATTGTTCAAGGTTGGGTCCCACTACTGTGAAACAGCATTGTAAAACTTGTGTTATTGCTGCCTAGACTGGTGTAGCTAGCAGTATACAAGGAACAAGAAGCTAAAGTGATAATTACAGTTGCTCCTTCAAGTGGACATATGTGGCTGCCCTTTCTTATGAGTATTCTTAATCAAGGAACCAAGTCTGTATGCTCAGGTTTTTTTCAGATAATCACAGAAATGACTAGGCCGTTTTTTCTCATTTACAGCCAGAAACGTACAGACTTCCTACATTAAGTCCTTGTCACTGTATTCTTGATTTCCTATTTTGATGTCAGGTTACTACAATCTGTTCTGCATAGGAGTAAACTGTAAAATATGTGAAAATTGAAACCAGCACATGTTATCAGTAAAACAGTGTCACTTATCAACAGCAAATGGTCCCAACTTTTTGCCAGATCATGCTTTACAGTCTACTGATGAATTCTTAAGCTATTACTGAACATTAAATCTTTGAGTGACTTGGAAAGTGTACCTTAAAGGCTGCTTCTGCACTCCTTTTCAAACAGTGCCAGAATTGTGATTTTAACACATATAAACTGTATCCTGCTCAGTTTGAGAGGAAGGTCTAAAACTGGAATTGACCTGTAATAACGCAAATTGACCTTGAGACCCTAGTAACAAGCCTACATTTTTGCCAGGTTTGGTGGAGCAGTAACACTAAATGTAGTCCTAATTGAATGACCTTTTTTTTGATGACCAAAGGCACTGGATATACCCTTCTTGGCACAAAATTTAGTATGCTGATATGGCCAGAGGTGCCTAGTGGCTTAGGAACATGACATAATCACCATTACAAGGCTTCACTGAATATTTACATACCCTTTTTGGCCTGAGGGTCATCACAACTTTCATAGGTGCATGGTCCCCAAGCTGACCATGCCGAGGTCTCACACTCTGTAGGACAGGGGATATGGCACAACTGAGAAGTGCTGGGAAGAAGTCCCGTACACAGCCTATGGTCTACTGGTCTCGAGGCTGTCAAAACAAAGTTAACACATTTCTCACATGTCATGATCCTCAGCATTAAGTGGACAAAACCATCCTTCATTCAGAAAGGCTGATACATCATCATTTTAATCTGATGAAGTGATGGAAAAATACGTGTCCTGAAAACAAAGAAATATGTCAGTTTACCCTCTGCATGAATAGAGCCAAATCCGATTACATGGAGTTGGGAAGACTAGGTACTACAGCACCCTCTCAGACCTAGTCCTTTCATTTAATGGATAGATTATGTTACTACAACAGTTGTTCATATTGTGCTTTCAGGAAATCAGTGTCCTGCTGTCTTATTATGTCTGCACTTAAGAAACTGAACAAAAAGCTATATAAATTCCCTTGCTCCTATATGATACTATAACTTCAAAAGGCTGGTTAACTAATATTTAGAAGATTATACTTAAGCTATAAGCTGAAATAAGGTTAAAATTATGACAAAATTTTAGTGGTTTTTTTATTCTAAAGACCTTCAAGTGCATACTCAGCGGTAAGATTTGTGCAGTAACAGCATTAGTTCAAGAAAGTTTTAGATAGCATGCTTTGCATATAAATATATATACATATTCAAAATAATTAAAACAAGCCAAATGAAAGTATTATCAATCTAAAAAAACACATGTGAAGGCAGATTATTCTGTTATTTAAGGACCAATAAGCCCTCAAACAGACCAAAATCACCCTTCTTCCATACTTCACTCTTTTGAATTCCCAGGTTACACAGAAAATAGGACAACTCTATAAGGTGCCAGAGTAAGGCACAAAACTCTAAATAAAAATGTACCATTTCATTTATAAGCAAGATTTTAATTCTTTTTCATAATATAGGACTTGACAAATTATTACACTAAGCAGAGAATAACTGCTAGAAGGCAAACTTAAGTCTGCCATATTAATTCACTTTGGTGGATTGAAGAGATGTGATTCTTTAACTTAAAACACTCTCATCCTATTCCCTCAGCATTTTTTTCACAGGAAATATACTCATTGATTTACTGCCAACACCACAAATAATCTCTTTCAATGGAAAGAGCTCTCTGATGAAACATACTCTGAAATAAGTTCATAATATGGCAAAATATCCATCTGAAAGATGAGATTGATAACCACAGATAAAACATAAAACATTAGGCTATATAAGTATGATCTCATTTGGAGATAGATGTTTGTCTTTACATTCAGACTTTTTAAGTAGATGATCCATCCATTTACAGAAGAATTAGTAAATTCTCACTTTTTAAGGGGGAAAGGAAATGATAAAACTCATCACCCTATTCTGGTTTCCCATCCCTCCTTTGGCATGGTTTTACACTCTATTGCTCCACATAATGAAAGCACGAAGATGGCAGAAAGTCATTCAACGTTACTGCCTCCAGCTCACCAATCTCTTAACACAAAATAATACAAGAACAAACATGCCAACATTTGCATAATGCTATGCTAGAATTAAATTTTATGACAGAACATTGAATTTTACAGTGTTTGACATGAGCGCCTAATGTGCATGATAATCATCATAATATGCATATCTTGTGTAGAACATGGATATAAACAAACATAATTTGCCTGTAATTGAATTTGTACTGAATAGTTTCTAATAAAAAAACCCAAACCAAACCAAATAAACAAACAAAAAAAAGAAGCCCAGTAAGTAATTGCTAAACATACTTTTTTAACCTTGATTTAATCAGGGAATTGCTAAAGTGAGACGGTTGAAATTAAGGGTCAATTACACCCTGAGACACAGCCTTGCTTCAAGGAACAGAGAAAGTGTTCTGAGGAATGCTGCGCTTCATTTCCAGCCTGCATCAAGATAAAGCATTTACCATCACACTGGTTCATGGGATGTTCCTCAGAAAAACAACAAAGACCTTTCATCAAGAAGCTTTAAGAAGCAGATTTTCATATCATGGACAGGACATTCCATATCTCAACCAGATTTTTTTGAAGAGTCTGCAATAGAAGGTACTATTGTAGTGCTGCTGGAATCCATTTGGCTTCAATTTAAACTTGTGATGATCCTGAAATTTTGAAATATGAGGAACCGTGATTGTGCATGGCTTTAAAGGGGGTGACTTAAGTAACAGGAACACTCAGTTTTTTTGAGGTATCTGTCCAGTGAGAATTCTAGGTCTAGTCAGCAAAAATTGTTGAATAAACTTATCATGAAACTACTGTAAACATCTGCCTTTTCCATCACTCATTAGAGTGTATGAGAAAAAAATAAGTACTTTAAGGACAGGTAAATGGTATCAATAAATCTCTCAATATGTCAAAATGTTTTTGAAATGCTGTTCTTAGAACATAAGTGATGTACAACTGTCTGCTACCATATCTGCTACATACTGCTTTTAAAACAAAAGAATTCAACAGTAGGACAGACGAGTTATATTCCACATCATTAAAAGATATTTACACCATTGAACACTCAGGGTGCACTTCACCCAGGATTACTCAGAATTCTTTCCTTGAGATGACAGTAAAATATGAAAACTTGCCTGGGTATCTTATGAACATCTCACTCCCATAAATTTAAATGGATTTTTTTCATCGTCAGAAAAGTATAAAAAATCTCAGCTTGTACTGCTTGTTGTTTAACAAAGATGCTTTGTGAAAAGATGATGCTGATGTAGAAATTTACAGTTTAAAACCTTGTCTTATCTCTGTGCTTTCATACTTTCTTGTGGCAGCAGTAAAGATTGTGCTTTGTTCCTTGGCAGTGATACTGAATGCTGATTAGAGTGTACATAGTATTACAAGCTCTGTGTCGAATTTGACCAAATCGGAGGCCAAAAGTTGAAAGAAAAGTGAATGCATTTTGATAATCTCTCTTTCTCCTTCAGTCTAACTATAAAATTACTCAGTTATGAATGAATTTCAGGTTTGAGGTAGTGACCTAAAAACTAAAATGAAATTCAATCACCCTGTCCACAAATCATCTACTATATTTAGAAATTTTATCTGAATATATTTTATACACGAATGACTGCATTTGAAAAGGAATCAAAAAAAAACCCACCTACAGTTGAGATACATTTGCTACATTTATTGAGGTTTTAACCCACTCATCTCCAGGAACCCTCAACAGACCGGTGCCCAGTAAAGACCAGACTAGCAAAGAGACTGAATCTGTACATGGCTACAGCAGCATAAGCTGACACAACTTCACAGTTCTGGTCATTTGCCACACAGGTTTCACAGCAAACAGAAGAAAATTTCTTAAACTGAAATGCTCTCACTCAATAAAAGTAAGAAAAACCCAAGGCCAAAACACATTATGACCAACAACGAAAGAATACATATTCTTCCCTCATTTTCTATAATGATGAATGCTGTCACCCAAAACCAGCACACAATTCAGGACCTGATCCTATAAGCAACTGCAGAACTCCATGCATGCAAGCAGTTCCTCTGTGTTTAACAGGGCATCGAGTGTGTGTTTGCAGATGTAGAATAAAATTTTGCCAACAAAGGAACTTTCATCCTATCATTGTTCTACATCAATGGCTTTAAATGTACTTGGAAAAAGATGATACAACTTACATCATAGACTTACTTTCTCCTAAAATACATTCATTACTAAATCAGTTAAATAGGTGAATAAAGATGAAACAATTAAAGTCAGTGGCAAGTAAATGACAGAATGACAGTGGCCTCCAGGAATCTGGATTGTTAGCTGCCTAATTACTACACATAACGCTCCCTCTTCTTCCTCAAGTCTGAATTTATGAATTCTGACAGGAGATAATATGGACCCGGATGGTTCAGCTAAGTATTAAAAGTTAAAGTTCTTATTTGAGCCCTAATTCAGTGTTTTAAATCTGCAAAAGGGACTGGAAGTAGTGGCTGTGATGAATGCAATGAAGCAATTCCCAGTGTTCAAAGTCGAGAGGAAAATCAGACACTTGCTAAAATGGTTCAGTAGCAAGAGCAGGGAACTGGCCTAGCTGTCTCATGAGTTTCATTAGTTTGAGTTTAGACCTGCCACTTTCACACTGATCTGAAATTTCCCAAGAATGTACAAATCCATTAAACTATCTCACAGCTACATAACCACATTAATTATGCACATACAGCCAACAGAGTTCCTCTGAAAGGGATGTTGCCTCCTTTGCATGCTTCTGATTAGAAAGGCCAGGTCAGCAGCCTTAATTTACCTACCTGTTATTTCAAAAGTGATCGATAGCAGAGGTGCAGCACTAGCCTTCGACTTGGTCTGTGACTGACTTTCTGAAATAACAGGGAAATGCCACTGTGAGTATATGAGAATAGAGGTCTTCAAAGCAGCCTTACCAAGACAGCATTCACTACAACTAACAGCAAACTACACTGAAATGAAGGCGTTTCCCCACAGCTAAAACTGGTAGGTGTCTCCCCTGGCTTTTTCCCATCCTCAAATTACTCTTAGTTTCCAAATGATATTGGTTTTAGAGGCACTGATTTGCTCGTTCCTAGGAGGCCCTTGAGAGCAGCTCTTACCCATAGCAAATCCAGGATGGGAGAGGAAAGAGGAAGGATGCGGGGGGGAGCAGCTTTTCTGAAGATCTGTCCCCTAATATGGAAACACCCCAGAGCTCCTTTTTAAACTACAACCCACTTCACCCCTACTTTGAGCTCCTGAAATTGTTCTCATGTTTATGCATTCACAGACTAGTTACATTTTAATCAGCTTTCCAGGGCCTGCAGAGATTACCTCCTGATGGGTTCCACGTATTCCTGTCACAGTCTGATAAGAGCAGATTTCACACCCGCCTAAGCTGGCGAGACTTCACAGCCTACCAAAATCCTAATCATCATTCTGAACAGTAAGCTGCCACTGATTTTATTGTTACATCTCCTTAGCTGGAAGGCTTTACTCCTTTACTTCTTCACTGGGGCATCTAAACTTTGTTCAGCAGAGGAGATTTACTAAAAGCCCTCGGGCAGCTGATTTGCATTATACGAAGAGGCTTGAAAGCTGATTCTTTAATAAATACAGATGTAGGGCCCATGAGCACACAAGTCACACTCTACTGATCCAAAGTCACACTGAAATGGATGCTGGCATTAATATTTCCCACAAACTCTACCTCTATGACAGGTTTGAGAGTATCCTTAACCTACAGAAGAAACCTCAGTAGCCTGCAGTCTGGTCAGCTCTGCTCTAAATGTTGTATCACATGACTTGCATAATGATAACACTTCTCCTGAAGTATGTGGCTGCATTTTAGGCTGTATATTAATAATGTGTGCTAGTATGAAACAGCTACTGAAGATAAAATTTCATAATGCAAGCTAAATGCATTTACTAATTTCTAAACCTCCAGCGCTGTATTAACATGAAGAAGTAAACATTACATAAAATACCCAAGTTTTATTCTTAAGTTCCTATATTACCAAATGAATTAAGGATTTCATCGTCTAAGCTATCCTCTCTTTGCTTAAGTTGCTGTACCAGCTGTAAGAGTGACAGGGAATAATTTTTTCTCTCTTTCAGTTAGGGAAACAAACCCATGAAATTATATTGGCTTGAAGTCCTGAAAGCAACTTATAAACTTGACTGAATCAAAAAAAAAGAAAATAAAAAATAATTTATTATTATTAGTAGTAATAATAATAATAAATAACCACCAACAGTTAAATCAGGTCATATTTTTGCATATTTCCATATTGAGCTTATATGACAGGATTGACATATTCCATCTGCACATCAAACCACACAAGTTCATCACCCAGCTTAAGGACACACAGGAAATTTACAGCAGAGGAAGAAACAGAATCTAGGATTTCCAACCCACCTTCTCATGCTCTTTCTTATTGAGATATGCTCTTCACATAAGGCAATATTTTTTCAATAGATATTAACAAATAATAATTTTAGCTAAGAATCAATATTTGCAGCATAGAGAATAAAATCTCTGCTATTGCAATTAAGTATTTTCATCTGAACAAGAAAATAACAGAAACCTGCAAGGTAAAAAGGCACTGATGATAGAAGACAATGGCTCTCAAGGAGCTCTGGAATGCTGAAGTGCCCTGATTTCACACTAATGCAAATGCAAGTGAATCAAATTTACCTTCTTTTTCCTTGAGGGTATTTAAATAGGAGAGGAGATTTTCATTAGCTTGCACGCAGTACACTTCCCGCGTTTGAATGCCACCTCCGCACAGCGCCGTCTGATTTCCTCGCCTCTTGTCCTGCTGGCTAAGGAGAGGATCTACACGGCATTCTGTCCACTCCGTCGTGCGCCAACCATACCTGGATCAAAATCAGTTAATTTGGTCTTTAGAAATCACGAAGCTATTTTATATAGCATGAAGTTATAAAAGCTGAAGCACCTTAACAGCTTTATTAATTTCCTAAAAAAACCTGAGCCCCAAAATTTCCTGTACACAGGGATGCATTAAGTCTAATATTTTATGTGGGTTGAAACTTTTCCTCTGTTATTTCACTTTTGAAATCATTACTTTTTAGAAAGATCTTTTCTGTTCAATTCCTGAAACATACTGCACACACAAATATTTTATTGGAGGGAAGAAAAACTTGATATACAGAGATATGTAGTCCATGTTCAGACAAGCTAACTTTCAATATTGTGACTCTCAGCACTTGTTTAGAGCTAGACAGATTATATGAACCAAAGCCAAAATATCCAAGAAGTGTGCATGCTGAGAAACACAAGAGCCAAAAAAGGAGAGGGGAAAAAAAACCCACAAACACCCTCCCCAAACAACTCCAAAGCTTCTTGTTCTTGTTTGATAAGATACAAAGTAGTTTCTCCTGAAAATCAAGGTAAAACTATAATTGTATTTTTTATTATTACTTCAGAAAAACCTTTCAGTAAGTTCCTTTTTCAATATTAAGAGAAAGATGGCTATGCAATACTGAGGCATCCCTGCTGTGTACTGATGAATGAGAAGCTGTGAGCTTTCTAATCAGTGAACACACAGGAAAGATCTGTGACACCTAGTTAAAACCCAATCAGGATTACAAACTGCAAGAAATGCGACAGAATTCTCTACCCAACAAGCCCTTTAAGGCTAAATCAAGCAAACTGCTTCCTAATGTGGCTGGAGATGGGGAAAGATGACATTCCAACTCTTAAATGAAAAATATGTACCACAGCCTAAGATGCTTAACATCAAATTCCCCAGACTCTCTTCTCGGTCTGATAAAGAAAAAGCACAGTTGGGACTGAAATTTTAATCTCGATTAGTTGATAAGAATTACAGCAATCTCTTGAATCAAAAAGTGCTTGCTGTCATTTCTCCTAAACTTTAAACAGAGTTAATTTATTTACTGTTTCTGGTAGCCACTCCCACTTGCCATTTGGGGCCCAGTCCTGCCTTCGTTAAGCTAAATACGAGTTTCACTAAAAAAGTCCGTTTGCTAAATAGCTGTTTATCACCTCTTTCCTATGTTCAGCATTTTGTCTGCAAATATACAAGTGCTCCAGAAAGTAATGATCCCTGGTAGAAATGTTATGCAGGGAAAAGATCACTAACAAATTAATACAATTAATTTATTATAGCAGCCTTCCAGTATCTGAAGGGGGCCTGTAGGAATGCTGGGGAGGGACTCTTCATGAGGGACCGTAGTGAGAGGACAAGGGGTAAGGGGTTCAAACTTAAACAGGGGAAGTTTAGGTTGGATATGAGGAAGAAATTCTTTACTGTAAGGGTGGTGAGGCACTGGAATGGGTTGCCCAGGGAAGCTGTGAATGCTCCATCGCTGGTGGTGTTCAAGGCCGGGTTGGACAGAGCCTTGGGTGGCATGGTTTTAGTGGGAGATGTCCCTGCCCATGGCAGGGGGGTTGGAACTAGGCGATCTTAAGGTCCTTTCCAACCCTAACTATTCTATGATTCTATGATTATGGTCTTGACTGAGCCTGCATATCCACAAATGTTCTTTTTCAAAAGTTAACATTAATGAAAAAATATGCATTTGTTATTTCTCCTGTATTTAGAGAAGGAAGTGATTTCATTATAATAGCAGCTATTTGTAGACTTCAGGCTTTTAAGAAGAGCACTGAATAAGCAAAGGATAAAATAAAATCAAACTTATTATTTCTTTAATAATTATTTGGTTGATATTCCATCATAAGCCCTGTGCACTTAATTGAAATTCTTCAGTTTAATATAGGGAGAACTGAAAAAACACAACCTACGTAATGCATGGTGCCACACCATCTCCTTGAGAAACACACTCCTCTGTTTCTTCTAGCTGTGGGCATTCACTTTCACTGCCAATAGGGAGCTGTTTAATGGTCCGTGATCTTGTACGATTCCCTTTAGGAGTTGTCATGTCAAAGCAGGTTTTGGAACAGGGTGTCCATTCTGACCACTCTGACACCTGGCACTCCTTCGTGATCACACAGGACTGGAACGTAATGGGCAACTTGTCTTGTTTGCAGAAGCTGAAATAAGAGAACATTACAATTTTCAGCACGCATATTCACAGTCAGACGTGAACTCCTACAGAAAAGTGATGTCCACTGCAACATGCAAAGTTAGTAAATATTTGTAAAGTTGTTAAATTCCAGTCCACATATATTTCATCTCCAAAAGCCAGGCAAAAGGGCTTTTGGTTAAAGTGGCTCAAAACAGTTACATAAGATCTGTTAGAATTAGAAATGACCAGTATTGTCATATCTGTGATCCAAATTAAAGCAAGTCTTCATACATATCTAGAAGTCCAAACAGGAAATAAATCCCACCTTTTATTTTTAGGTAAACTCAATCATTTTTCTTGAAATAAAAGGAAAGTGAAGGATCAATAACAGATAGGGCTATACAACGGTGTTGAACCAAACCAAGTGCTCTATGTCTTCTTCTCATTTCCAGACTACAAATTGTTTAAAAATGCAATGTCAAATATATTGAATATTTTGTCACTGATAATTTGCTTTGTTAACAGCTCTATATTGCTACAGTGATGCCTCATGGTCTAAAAGGGAAACATCTCCTCATTTAAATAGAGCTTTCCCTGCTACATTGGATCCATAGCCTTAAATTCCTGCTTCTCATGAAGGCCGTCATTTAATTTCCATTCTCCATTCGATTGCTTCATTCACATACTATATAGGCTGTCAGCAAGATTTTCTCCCTCTAAGTGCCTCTGCATTTTTAAATGGCATAATGCAACTAGAAACCAACATTTCTATTTTAAAGCTTGATTCACAATAGGCTAATGAGCAATATAAAATCTAAACTACGATTACAGTGATCATAACTTTAACTTTTTAATTATAATTACAACATAAATATATCTATTGTGTCTGTTTTGGAATAAAATTCTCACTTCTGAAGTAAACAGGCAGGAAAAAGATTTACTGGCACTGCAGCTGGCACAATGAAACATTCTGTTCCATAACAGTCCTGTAAAAATCACAACAAAGGCTCATTTTTTTCCTTGTAATAGAATACAAAATAATACAGAACAATGAATATTTACAACAATTTTGTTGCTATACAAAATTTTGCCCTACTCATATACGCAGCAACATGTTGAACTGCTATTAATACTTTGTAATACTACAAGTAATGATACTTGGCGAAGCTAATAGGAGATTCAAGAACACATTTCTATACACAAGAGGCAGCACAAGTTATACAACTTGCTAACAGAAGATCCTGGTTGTGAAGACAGACAGTGTCAGCAGGTTCACAAGGAGGTTAGGCGAATTTGTGGGTAATAGATCTGTATATGGATACTAAAATGACTAGGCAGTCATATACTAGCCACCATCCCTAATACGTTGACTTTGGATACTAGAGAAATACAAAGGGAGTGGACTAGCAAAAAGCAGCCAGGCCTCATATGCTTGGTCTTTAAATAGAATCTCCCTTTCCCACTGCTGGAAACAATAGACTGGAGACACTGCTGGGCTTGACAGACCATAGGGGATTACTCAGTGGGGGATTTCTTACATCCTTATTATGTGAAAGACAAGAGGGTACGGGAGAAAGCCTAACACATGATAGACAACATTTATTCTGCTTAAAGACAGAACCTATGTCCTGTTTGGGGTGAAAAACACTCAAAGCTTTTTAGAACACTGTTCTTTAATAATGGAGTCTTTTCACCTTCATGCAGCCCCACCTGGCACAGGATTACAGTACTGTCAAATTCAATATAGCACTTTCTGTACCTTTGACAGAACATATAGACTCATTTATCCCACAAAGACACATATTTTAATGACTGGAAAAAAGATCTATTCCTTATGGATTCTAACATGGGCAGTATTTGCAAATCATTCTGGAGAACAGATGACATATCATCACCTCCCAAGTTCCTTTCCAAAGTGACTCCTTTGAGAGCAGAAAACACCAACCTCTTCACTCATATGGTGACTGAGGACAAGTTTAATTACAGGCACATATTGCCAGGGAACACGGACAAAACTGCCACCACAAAGTAGTTTCAGTGCGGAGTAAAGAGAACAATTAATGATGTGTAATACTCCATGGGCTTTGTATGTGCTTCAAAACTAATTTGGGAGACATGCTACATGAAAATGACAAATATTCATTCTCAGAAGTTGTTTTACTAAAGAAATTAAAAAATCTTTCTTCAATGCAGCTATTTTCAACCTGCCTCTGCCCCCTAATTGCCATGAACCCTAAAGGTGGCCCAGGCTACCACTGGCTGTAATTCCCACAAAGGTCCATGCAGAAACCACAACACAAAGGGCGCAAGTTCTTTAGGGTGAGTGATACATAAGAGAAAGGAGACCTTGTGCTGCAATTAAGCTCAAAACTAATGAACTTACCATTTAAAAAAAAATATCCTGAGCTAGTTAAATTGCAAAAGAATTTTTTATCATACGTTTTCTGAACAAATGGAAAAAAAATGGAAAAAAATCGAGCCCATGTCCTGAAGAAGAAAAAAAACCAAAAAGTACTTCTAAACCCATAATTGAAAAAAACTCTTTAGTAGAAAGTTTTCAATTAACTCCATTAAAAATTAAGGCCATCCCTGCAAACTAATGATATTTCTTTATTTTTAAAGATATAGTTACTAACAGAACTTATGGCAGTCTTCCAGTACTTTACGGGGGCCTACAAGAGAGCTGGAGAGGGATTTTTTTACAGGGGCTTGTGATAAGGCAAGGGGTGATGGCTTTAAACTGACAGACGGCAGATTAGGTATTTGAAAGAAATTCCTTACTGTGAGGGTGGTGAGGCCCTGGCACAGGTTGCTCAGAGAAGCTGTGAATGCCCCATCCCTGTCAGTGTTCAAGGCCAGGTAGGATGGGACTTTGAGCAAGCTGATCTGGTGGAAGGTGCCCCTGCCTGTGATAGGGCAGGTGGAACTAGTTGGAACTAGATGATCTTTAAGGTCACTTCCAAACCTCACCATTCTATGATTCTATGATTCCTGAAAGATTAGAATAGATCCCAGGCACTTACAAGTCAACTAAGTACAACAGGCATTACTGCAGTTTTAGGTAACAAATTTTCATTTCACAGATCTTTAAACTCCAATTGCTAAGCATGCAAAAAGACCTCTTGAAGTTTCTTGCTTTTCAGTTCCCTTGTAACCTTGAATGCCATAATGCTGAATTCTTTCTCTGGGTCATGACAGTAAAATGGTTTTTAAAATTTAGACATAGATGTGTTGACAGGACTTGGATGAAGAGTTATTTAGTCAATGGCATAGATTCAGCAGGCTTCCACTCCATGCTCATTTTACTTTTTATTAAAAACTGTTGTTGATATAGCTTATATAATAGAATGGTCATTTTATCTTTTTTGTTATTAATTATTTCCATATGCGGGCATGAAGAAGACCCAATAATAACTGTATCATATTAATAATCCCATTATTTATTTATGATCGTTGACAGAATTAAAGCAATAGTGCTAAAGCATGCTTCACTTCCAATATTTATCTATAAAATTAATTTTATATGAAATATAAACCAATTAAGTTCTTAAGTTCTTGTAAACAGAACATAAATAATACTAGGGAGATAAACAAGAGGCAAAGTGAGTTATTCATTTATTTTTTAGCTTATTAAAACCATGCACCACTTGCAGTATTACGCAAATACTGGCAAATACCTGATATTGTTGTAAGTCACCAGCAAACAATCTCTTTACTGTTATACATTGCCATATTATTTTTGAGAGAGCGCAGAGACAGTTGCAATTATCAAAAGAAGTGCCAGACAAGCAAATCAGTAAATTTTAACACATGGCTTTCATTAAAAAACTTGAAGAAACTAATTGCAAATGGCCATTATCAAGAGTTTTCCTATCTGTTTTCCAATATAGTTGATTCTATGATTCTGTGTTGCAGGGAGCAGATGTGCTGCATTCGAGGTCAAGCAGGGACTAGTGAAGTATCACATTTAAACTCCCAGTACCACAAATCTCTAGTAAACAAGACCCAGTTAAAACTCACCAGATAAGTAAATGATTATAGAATCATAGAATCATAGAATAGTTAGGGTTGGAAAGGACCTTAAGATCATCCAGTTCCAACCCCCCTGCCATGGGCAGGGACAACTCACACTAAACCATGCCACCCAAGGCTACAGTCCAACCCAGCCTTGAACACCACCAGCGATGGAGCATTCACAACTTCCCTGGGCAACCCATTCCAGTGCCTCACCACCCTTACAGTAAAGAATTTCTTCCTCATATCCAACCTAAACTTCCCCTGTTTAAGTTTGAACCCGTTACCCCTTGTCCTCTCACTACGGTCCCTCATGAAGAGTCCCTCCCCAGCATCCCTATAAGCCCCCTTCAGATACTGGAAGGCTGCTTAGGAGGTCTCCACTGCAGCCTTCTCCAGGCTGAGCAGCCCCAGCTTTCTCAGCCTATCTTCACACTGGGAGGTGCTCCAGTCCCCTGATCATCCTCGTGGCCCTCCTCTGCACTTGTTCCAACAGTTCCATGTCCTTTTGATGTTGAGGACACCAGAACTGCACACAATACTCCAAGTGAGGTCTCATGAGAATAGAGTAGAAGGGCAGAATCACCTCCTTCCGACCTGCTGGTCATGCTCCTCTTGATGCAGCCCAGGATATGGTTGGCTTTCTGGGCTGCAAGTGCACACCACCAGCTCATGTTCATTTTCTCATAGACCAACACTCCCAAGTCCTTCTCTGCAGGGCTGCTCTGAATCTCTTCTCTGACCAACCTGGAGCTGTGCCTGGGATTGCTCCAACCCAGCTGCAGGACCTTGCACTTGGCATGGTTAAACTTCATCAGGTTGGACATCAGCCCACCTCACACACATGTCAAGGTCCCTCTGGATGGCATTCCTTCCCTCCAACGCATCAATCGAACCACACAGCTTGGTGTCATGGGCATACTTGCTGAGGGCACACTCAATCCCACTGTCCATGTCACCGACAAAGATGTTGAGGAAGACCGGTCCCAACACCAATCCCTGAGGGACACTACTTGTTACTGGTCTCCAGCTGGACACTGAGCCATTGAGCACAACCCTTTGCGTGCAGCCATCCAGCCAGTTCTTTATCCACTGAGTGGTCCACCTATCAAATTGATGTCTTTCCAACTTAGAGACAAGGATGTCGTGTGAGACAGTGTCAAACGCTTTGCACAAGTCCAGGTAGATGACATCAACTGCTCTACCCCAGTCCATCAGTTACATAGCCCCAGCATGGAAGGCCACCAGATTGGTCAGGCAGGATTTCCCCTTAGTGAAGCCATGCTGGCTGTCACCAATCACCTTGTTGTTTTTCATGTGCCTCAGCATGCCTTCCAGCAGAATCTGCTCCAAGATTTTGCAGGCACAGAGATGAGACTGACTGGTCTGTAGTTCCCCAGCTCATCCATTTTCCCCTTCTTGAAAATGGGGGTTATATTTCCCTTTTTCCAGTCGTCAGGGAACTTCACCTGACTGCCATGATTTTTCAAATATGATGGACAGTGGATTAGCAATTTCATTTGCCAGCTCCTTCAGGACCCGCAG
Organism: Myiopsitta monachus; assembly: GCA_017639245.1. Lineage (NCBI taxonomy): Eukaryota > Metazoa > Chordata > Aves > Psittaciformes > Psittacidae > Myiopsitta > Myiopsitta monachus. The sequence continues at coordinate 8,267,444 of CM029919.1, forward strand.
ATGGATTTCATCAGGTCCAATGGACTTGCATACGTTCAGATTCTTAAGATGGTCTCGAACCAGATCCTCTCCTACAGTGGGCCCAGGGTCTTCATTCTCACTGTCCCTGCGTCTGCCTTCCATGACTTGGGTGGTGTGGTCAGAGCATTTGCCGGTGTAGACTGAGGCAAAGAAGTCATTAAGAACCTCAGCCTTCTCCAAATCCAAGGTATGGAAGTGCTTCAATCTCTTTGAAGGTAATAAAGTAGATTTCAGAGCAGATTACAAATCCTTTCCCTCACTACCACCTTTCCCTATCCCAAGTGCATGTACACCTGTTACCTGCAGCTATACCAATCTATACTTAATTCCATGTTGTATCTCTATGTTTCCCCCTCTCCCAGAAAATTTTTGATACAATAAATTTGATGTTTCAAAGTTCCCTCTCATGTTTCAAAGATATTTTTCTTTCTTTTTTACTCTTGACACCTTTAAAATATTTGCAAAAGATTTTGAAACTTTATCTGACCAAGAGAAAGAGAAGTTTCTCACACCCTTCAGTGCAGGTTACTATATATAATCGGATATTCATAATTAAACATACTAATACTTAATTGTATAAAAATTCTGTAGTGCTGGAAGATACATATGACACTTAAAAAGTTCAACACATGTACTACATTAGCTGAGAAGATTTGTCACATTTCCTTCAAAAGTCTGATCCTAGAAACTGCATAGATTGATTCCCGATTGAAACTTGTGAATGGCTGTTACATAAAATGTGGGTGTTACAGATTTGATCTGAAAAAAAAGTTTAACCAAAGCTTAATTTCATGTAAATCACTCTGTACTTTTTGATAGATTTATGCACCTGACTTAGATACCCAAAGTTGGACAAATCTTCTCACAAGAGAAAAAGCAAAGTAACAGAAGATAAAAATAGACAGTTAATAGTCATTTCATGATACCACACTAATTCACTGGCAGTTCCGCATCAAAATTCTCCATGCTCTGTGTACCTTCAGTAACATTTAAGTATACACTATATTCAAATTTAGCCATTCAGAAAGTGCAGGGAGTACAAATAAGTCCTCCCTATCAGTCTCTACAGTTCTATCCAGAAAATTACTTGGGAAGCTCAAAGAAAATTATATTACTTGTGTTAAAATGCTGTTATAAGTCAACAGAGCAGGCTGGATACAAGAAGAGGTAGCACAGGGATAACATGTAAAGTCTGCAGGAGCTTGCTCTTAAATGTTAAATACACTCAAACAACAGTGCCCTAGGGTGTCTGACTTTTGGCATAGAAGAGGGCATTAGACAATATGATGTAAGGCCGTAGTTTGAGAAAATACCATTTCAGACAATAGACAGATAATAGTGGGGGACTCAAGCTTAAGGTATAAGCACATCTAAGCACATAGATGACACAGTGGAAAGAGAAGGAAATCTCAAGCAAAATAAGACATCACAGGAGATGAATGATCCCTGTTGCTTCTAAGTCAACATCAAACCAATTCCTCAACCTCAAGAACTTAGATTAGATAAATGAAATAAAGAAAAAGGCAGTGATGGTTCAAAGGGCAAAATACAGAGCATAATTGCTGCTCAATCTCTTGTGGACATGCGTGGGCAGGAATTTGGGTCTACACATGTTCCATAGCCTCATGTTTGTTCTTACAGCAATAAATAAAAAATAAGTATTACTTTGGATAAAAAAGTTTCCCCTGAGGATTTCAAAGTAATTTATGGAATAATTAAGGCTACAGTCACATAGAGAGTGAAGCTCGAGGTATATGCCTGGAGCAGATAGCATCATAGTACCTGTGTACAAATAAGCAAGCTGTGCAGCTGAAAGCAGTCTCTTCTTTGGAAGATAAGCTTTTAAATGTGTGATAGAATTAGACCAGTCAAGAGATAAAACAATTTTTTCTGAAGTATCCTGAATTTCTATTTGAGAGTGAATCCTGATTTTAACTAAAAATAAAACCCCAAAATAACAAAAAAAAAAAAAAAAAAACCAAAAAAAAACACAAAACAAAACCAAAAAATGGATAACGTGATTTTATATGCCAATCTCTGTTTGAAATTAATCTTTTAAATTGCATAGAAAAGTCATGGAAAAGACCATTGAAATTTCTTCCTCAACAAGCTCAACCAGGAAAAAAGTTATGGTTTATTTATTTATTTATTTATTACTATTTTTCCAGTAGATAAAGCCATGCATACTGCATGCATAAACCAAATGCACAGTAATGAGTGACCATAAGACTGATCTTTAAATTTATGATGAATAGGAAAAATATACAGGTTTTAAGCAAGGGAACAGGACCCATTTCATTCTATGCGCTACACATAACTCCAACAGGTAAAACCACAGGGTGGCCCGTGGTGTATACCTTCTATATCTTCTCTCTCGAACAGTAGGTACGCCTTCTGTTAATAGCTGAGACGTGTGTTGGTACACGTGAGGAGCTGGATAGATCATCTCAATTGTCTGAGGTCCTGGGACAGTTTTTCCACAGCTGAGATGATGGAAGGGGTGAGATTGTCTTCAAACTCTCAGAGTTTATAAACCATTTCATCCACCTGTTGGTGGTCTTATGTCACTCCAGGTTATCGCTGCCAATGAATGGGCATATGATTGGGGTGCATTCCCTGTAAATTTCCGCCACATGGGTCGTGTACATTCGACTTCATCTGGCACTATGGGTATATCCCCAACATTCAGCTTGGTAATATAGATCATCTCTACAATGACTGATTCCCTCAGAGACTGGATGCCTTGCTCTAGAGTAGTCCACTTGGCCGAACAACTCATAACATCATTCTTGTATGGAAACCTATCTTTCACAGCTGCCAAAAGCCACTTCCAGAGGCTGAGGGACTTTTTCTCTCTTGCAATTGCTTTGTCAATTCCCCCTTCCCTGGCAAGTGATCCCAGCTGTTTGGCTTCCCTACCTTCTAGTTCATGACCGTCGGCCCCATTGTCCCAGCATCGGAGCAGTCAGGTGATGATGTGCTCCCCTGGCTGACAGGGTAAAGTCTTTTCGCATATTCCGTAGCTTGGTTGAGGTCCGAGATCGGGAAGTCACCTCTTCCTTTTCTTCTTCTTCATCATGTGGTAATAACTCCTGGTCAGATGCTGTCCCAAGTAGTGACATTGTTTCTTCGTCTTGCTTCATCTTTCTTGCCTCTTTTTTGCTTTTCTTCTTGCGTACAGGGGCAACCGATATTGGTATGAGTTGGTCCTCTGGTTTAGCTGCGGTGATTATTACTGTGGTTTGGGTAGCCACTGTACTTGTCACTAGGGTTTGAGTCGTGGCTGTACCTGTCGCTGGTGGTGGTGTAGCTGCTGTACTTGGAGCTGGATTAGCTGCACTGTCCGTTACAGTTGGAGTTTGTCGTGGTTTAACTCTCTAAAACTCATGAAAGTCGCTCACTCACTCACTTCCCCTCTTTCTTCCCCCAGTCCCGGGGGAATGGGGAGGAGAATCAAAAGAACGCAACTACCACAGGTTGAGATAAGAACAGTTTAGTAACTAAGGTATAACACAAATCACTACTGCTACCATCAATAATAATACAAGAGAAATGCAAGGAAAGAGAATAAAACTGCTCGCCAAGCCCGACCCAGCCAGTGCACCCCCCAGTATCAAAAACCTGATCATGCCGTGCACCCCCAGTCCACCACCACACCCTTCCGGGTCTCTGCCCTCCGTGTTCACATCCTGGACATGACGTGCTGTGGTATGGAATAACCTCTTTGGTCAGTTTGGGTCAGGCGTCCTGTCTCTGCTTCCTCCCGGCTCTCCCTCCTCCCTGGCATAGCATAAGACTCAGAAAGTCCTTGGCCAGACCAAAACATTACCAAGCAGTAACTGAAAACACTGGTGTTATCAGCGCTGTTCTGAGGCCCAAAATCAAAAAACACAGCGCTGCACCAGCTACCAAGAAGGAGAAAAAACGAACTGCTGCTGCTGAACCCATGACAATCATACAACTAAGATTTTATACTTTTGCTGGTGTTTCTCCCATACCTTATTGGACTGATGACCAGAAAGAAGAGTTAATGAGAAAACATGAACAGCAATGTGCGAATGGGTGAATGGTTCTAACTAATAATCCATTCATTCTCAGACCTGCTTTGGCAGTAGCAAATGAAGGACTAAAGTGGAAAGACAGCAAGTATTTGGTCACACTTTCCCGACATACCCTTCAGTTTTCCAGCAAACTGTGGCTTAAAGACTTCCTGAAAATAAGTTGTGTATTTGCAGTGAAGAGTTTTCCCTTATAAAGTTTTCGCCCATGAATTAGTATAAACGCTTTCTGAACACAGATAAGATTTCTGAATTTACATAATGTTGACAAAAATGAGTTACACACCTTTTTTGCTCATCAGTAACTGTAGGCAGCTGGGTTTACTTTTACATCGTTCTGTTTATTTAATTTTCTGGCTTCAGGCCTTGCATAACCATACTCTCGTTCACTTTCTCTGCAGCAGTTTGTGAGCTGAGAGACTTCTATGAGCTCTCTCAACTGTCTCTTTGCTAGGTTCGAGAGTTTACTTTGACTTAGTCTCACTGTAATTGATCACAGATATACCCTGCAAATATAGATTCTTTCTATCACATGTGCAACTTTGAGACGTAAAACTGGCCTGGATTTGAGAGCTGCTCGACGTTCTGAGGGCACTTCTGAAGTATCTGCTCATTACCATCTGTACAATTTAGAAGTTAATGGAAATATGAATCCACGTATCCAATGCATTAAGGAGACACAATCCTGAAAATTAATTCGGTGTTTTTCCTGATACAGCTACTCTCCATGGTCAAATGTAACGCAGCTCCAATGTGAAGTTTGCAATTTAAATCTAAATGTGTACAGTGGAGAACATCTTTTCCAAATAATTCAATCAATTCACTCAGTTCTGACATTTAACAAGAACTACTATTTACTGGTTTTACCTATAACGTAAAGTAGTAAAGCCCAATTGACAAGGTTAATGCAAGACAAACAGTCTCTTCAATAATTTTTGTCTGCACTATTTTGCTATATTTTCTCCATTTCTTTACCATTATCAACATTCAGCTTTGTGGGTTTTTTTTAAACAATATTTTCACAGCTATTGTTCCTTATTTTAATTCATACTCCTTATTTTAATTCACATTCATTCTCCAGGAATTCTGATATATTTACCTTTTTATCTAGCTGATTTCCCATTTGATTACATACAGAGATTTCCATTGTTCTGCACTTAATAACATGGCTATGGTTCAGGCGGGAGACTGATGCCAACATAAACTTTTGGCACTCATGGGAAAAAAAAAGCCATGGGTCAGACATTGACTGAAAAAGATTTAAGTGGAATTTACCTACAAAATGAAAACTATGATCTTTTAAGCCTGTATCAGTATTTGATGTGGCAGTGCATTATGTCCACAGGCTCTTCATTCCTGTGACTCTAAAGTTCCCTGTAGCACCCAGGCTGCTCCAGTCCTGGCACAGACAACCTGGTGTGAAAAGCAGACACTCCCATATCTTACCATTCTCAGTAGAGCTCAGTGTGAGAGCAGGCATTAACAAGACACACTCAATAGACATCTATATTGTCAGACACCACACAAAAAAATTAGGAAGAAATGGCATTCTTCCTGTCCTTGCCTCTCTCATACTATATAGAGGGATTAGATACCACATGCTCTTCACTATCAGGAAGGTCTGTGGGATCAGAACCCACTCTCTGCTGAGGAGTTCAATCCCAGTACCCTTTTAGAAGAAACTTTATCATTCTTTTTGAAGAAGACTGCTCCATTTTCAGAAGAAAATACAAGCTCTGCTTGTATTCCAAAGCAAACTCCAACAACATAATATGCTTGGAACACCCAAGACTGAATGAATGAATTAAAAACTTGAGAGGAGTGAAGAAGACATAACCAAAACCTAAAGTAACGGCCTGGAAAGAAACCCATATTGAGTGTGATATGAGGAGGTTCAGCAGTTTAGCAGGAAGAGGTACCTGCTTCTGAAGGTTTCAGATCAAAGCACAATCAACATGCTAAAGAAACCAGAATCCTTCGATGGGTTTTAAAGTAGCTTTATGCAAGTACTAAGAAAAACAAAGACTATCTGGCAGATAAAAGAAATCACAGTGGGCTCCCTCAGAGCAGAATAATTTAACCATTTCCTGGCCTTGAATGTCCTGCATACCATCAGGCATCTCCCATAACCAGCTGTATCATTAGGAACCATGAAAGCCCCTCAGAGTTCTTGCTGATCTCATGAGACATTACATCATTGAACACCATTAGCAAAATGGTTTTCAATCTTTCTCACCAGCCACAAGGTGAAAACTATTGACGTACAAGTCCATTTGATCAAACAAACTTGTCTGCAGAAAGACTTGGAACAATGACAAATTGCTTAGAGAACACAAAACTAGATGTTAGTTTAGTACTTGAAAACCAAAATTACATGCACAAACACCAATACACAGAAGCAAGCTTCTAGAAGCTGCATTTCTGACTGAAGGGTAAACCAAAGATAGAGGAAGCTTTCGGAAAAGAATCAGAAAGTAAATTTACAATTCAAATAAGTAACAATTAAAAACCCCACAAAAACAAACCACTAAGCTGGACAAACAGGATGTTGCAAGATATCCTATGGCCATGAATGCACACTGATCCAGCTCCCAAAGAATCCTTAGAACAATAAGGAAATTAAAACAGGATTTGAATACAAGCACATTTTACTTTTCTCAGTAGAGAGAAATACAGTAGATTGCTTAAAGTCTGCTTAAATCTCAGTAGATTGCTAAAAGAAATGAGAGACTCTAAGGAACACTTTCCAAACACTGCATCTGCTTCTTGCAACTGTAACCTCACAGTGAAGGGATAAGACATGTACCACACTGTTCATTATCACTGCATCCTAGAAAAGCTCATGCTTACACTGCTGGGAAATCAGAGTGCTTGTGGGCAGCCCCACAGCCTACATCCTCATACCCTCTAACAGAACTACCTTGTAGACATAACCTGGTCAGGTCAAAAGGTAAAATCACGTGTGCCATTTTCTATGGCAACCTCAAATGATCACTCTACTGTTAAGGAGGCCTGAGGAAACCCAGTAATATTCATGCTGAATATAAATCCTTTGTGTTATTTGGGACTAAATCCAGATCTTAATACTGCATGTGTAGGGTCTCCTTGCTCAGTATCTGACTACCACGGAACGTTAAAAGATGGTCTGTACGAGTAAAGGTCATTTTGGAGTTAACATATGGAGGCAAGAACCAAGTACAATGTCTCAGTGTACTGCAATATGGTATTTATCTTCTATACAGTGTTCTCAGACTTCATACAGCCTGTTGGGTGCATTAACCTCTAAAGTAAAACAATCAAATTAACTTTATGTCATTCCTAATTTAAAGGTACAGCTGGATCTCGAAGAAGACGACTCCATTTTCAGAAAAAAAATAAAAAAAGAGAAAAATAGTTTACTATAAATAAAATTAAATTTAAAAAATAAATCTGTTTAAGGAACAAGTACTATAGAATAGAAATAGTAGAAAGGTGATTTAAATCCACAGTTTAGATAATTCCCATGAGTTACTCTGAAGATATAAAATGCAATTTCTAAGGTCTAGTCATCTTTGAGAGTTTCAGTTTACGGTTAGTACATGCTTATTTCTTCAAAGAAGTTAGTGAAAATACACTGCCTGTATTTTTTCCTAATGGCAAATGCAATGAGTATCTATCCCTCATGACATAGCGTTGATTCATTTTCCCTGCAGCTGCACTGTTTAGTATTGGTTATATTGTACATTGTTCTGAGAAACTGTTAGTACCTCACGGTATAATGGGCTGTTATAATCACAAAAACAATGAGGTCACTTTTATTCATTAACAATTCAAGTACTGTCCACCTAAGTGCTTTCCACAAGACTACTTTCCCATGATCCTTTCACAACTTTAATTCTGCCAACAAAGAGTCATAGCCAAAACAACTTTGGAAAAAAACCCAAACCACTCAGGCTATCCACAATATGGGGAAAAGGAAAACAGAGATAACAACTACTGTATCAAGAAAAAATATATTGGCTGATACAGGCAAAGCATTCAAAAAGTTCTACTACACCCAAACAAGGGGTAACAATGGATGCTGTGGGGCTGTTGCAGATACCATGAGTGTCTAAGAAGACAAGAAAGCAGAAGTGTTTAAGGAGAGGTACTGTCTTTCACAGTTCAATGAGACTGACATGCATGCACATCACATGCTATAGATAATTTTAAAACTGGTAGAGCAGGTTATTCAGCGATAGTCTACACAGATGACTTTTTAAAGCTTGGGGGGGGGGGGGAAGCTCCCTTTGTCAATGGGAATTTTTGTTACATAGCATTAATCGCCATTTACTTCGACCCTAACAGTCAGACGCATGGAGTTACCAGCAAGGAAAAAAAACCCACAATGTTGACTTCTTGAATAAAAATATACAATATTGAAGTTAAAATAATAATAAAAAATATTACTGAAAATTATACTACTATAATTAGTTGTGTTTCAGACATTCTTTTAGATTTGTTCCCAGTATTGATGCTTAGCTTTGACAGAACCACTAGTTTCCTATCAGTCTCCAGCATTTGGAAAGAAGTGGTCATTAGGTGACAGGCTGGACTTCTTATTGTCAGTAGGAGCACTAAAGTCAGGCACTGAAGTGCCCAACTATTCCATTTTGGGGATCTGCAAGTAGAGCTGAACTCTGTGGCTTCCCATGCTGTGCAGTCCCCACTCCCTGGGGAACAGTACCTTCACAGGAGGATATTCAGCTGGCATGCTGTACCATAACTTTATAAAGCTCATCAAGAAAACAGGGGCATACTCTATGTTCTACTTTTAGCTGTCACATAATAGAAAAAACCAAAATAATTCTAAACATATAACACATTCTAGTTTTTCCTTATGGGACTATTTACAGACTATATGATACTGTTATTAAGATATCAATAATTTGGAAAAATATTGTTTGATTTGTATTTCTTTAGGCATATTGAAGCCAGTGAAAATAAAAATTCTCTGACAAGGCAGAAAAGACATATAAAGGTACAGTGTAGGATAATTTTCAGTTAAAGATCTCAATGCCTAATTCCATTTACTGCTGTGCCTCTGTCATGGGTTCAGCAGCAGCAGTCATTTTTCTCCTTCATAGTAGCTGGTGCAGTGCTGTGTTTTCGACTTTCGGCCTGGGAACAGAGCTGATAACACCGATGTTTTTAGTTACTGCTCAAATGTTTGGTCTGACCAAGGACTTTCTGAGTCGCATGTTCTGCCAGGGAGGAGAGGAAGCCAGGAGGAAGCAGAGACAGGACACCTGACCCAGACTGACCAAAGAGGTATTCCATACCACAGTACGTCATGCCCAGGATGGAAAATCTGGGGGCAGGAACCCGGAAGAGTTCAGTTCACAGCTCGGTCACTGGGTGGTGAGCAGTTGTATCCTCTTCCCTTTTATCTCCTTGGTCATTATTATCATTGGTGGTAGCAGCAGTGGTTTGTGTTATACCTCAGTTACTGGACTGTTCTTATCTCAACCCGTGGGAGTTACATTCTTTCGATTTTTCTCCCCATTCCCCCCCTCCCTGGAGTGGGGGGGAAGAAAGAGGGGGAGTAAGTGAGCGGGCTGCTTGATTTACGGCCTAAACCACGACAGCCTCTTACCTCTTACTAAGTTAAGGCTAGAAGTTCAAGACAGCATTCATTCACAGAATTCATTTTTTCATTCATAGGATTTATGGCCACAAGAGGTTATTAGAACATGCAGTCCAACCCTCATTACATTACAGGCTATTATATTTTGCTAAGGAAGACCAGTTACATGTATTTGAATAAAAACTATATTCTAGAAAAGCATCCAATCTTGATGTATTCCACAGAAATATATGAATGTCATACATCTAAATGACAGAACAACTGTTCACTATATGAAAAGACTTAAAATATGGTATGAGGAAAAATGGTTCATTGCTGCTGTTTCAATTATTCAGCACAGTGTGTATGTTTCCACCTTAAATCTAGATTTTGGCACTGTATGTCAAACATACAGCAATACTGACAAGCCACTGTCAAAACAGCAGCCTCAGTAAGATGATGGAGCAGGTACTTAGAATAGAAAGGAACACCCAGTGAATAATATGCATACCCACAGAAACCACTCTCTCCACCAAAATCACATTAAAAATCTATGGGCTGCTTTTGACTTTCAAATTCATAGAAATTCTAAAGGCACAGTGGAAAAATGGTAGGAAAGCAATATGCTTGCATTCTGTTTCTCTAATAATATTTTATGATTTTATGATCCCAATGCATCTGACAATTACCCTGCTGTTATTTAGTTATCAGGAAGTTTTTCTTCTGAGATTACTTTCTTATTCCCTGTTCTCCATTTGTTAAAAGCCTGTGCATTAAGTGATTCCAAGTTAATTTATCAAGTTCACTGTATGTATCTCATTATCCAAACAGGTTACATTTATAGAAGTTCTGTTAATGAACCACTTATGGCTTCTAAACATTACAGTGTGGTGAGCTTAGAGGCTTCCTCTCCAAAAACAACTTCAGAGCTGCCTTTCCAGTAACATAAAACACCTGTAAGCAAGCACACTTCCATCTGGTCCTCAATGAACAAGCTAAAGGTTGCTTATGCTCTTTCTTCTCTACCCTGTCCTCTCTGCATTCCCATTCCTTCACCTTGTTGCAGCCTGTCTTCTCAAAGCTACTCCACAGTCACTTTCATACACATCACCCTTTCTGCCTGTTGCCTCATGGAGCTGCTCAGGGAAGTACAGAGAGGCTATTTCGAAGTAAGGGATGTATTACAGGGTGCAACAAACTGAGCTGCTGCATTATGTCTGAATCTTTCTTCTGTTTGCTGTCTGACAGCATATACCTCAGTAAGACCTGTCTGCTTCTTCAAATCAATGGCACAAAGAAAAAAACAGGTTTATGCAGTATGTTTTTCAATCTTCCTCCTTCACACAGTCTATATCTTAAAAGAGTGAGAGTCCATAAAGAGGATGGAGGCATTTCTTCTGTGATTTAGATTAAGAAGTTTCAGGACCTGGAAAGACAAAGTTAAATGCCATCCTAGAGGAACAGATTCTCTCTCTTTTTCTGCATGTGCATCCTGAGTATCACTTGCTCATTAACCTAAATACTGTGTTGGCCATTCTCCAATTCCTCAGTCTCTGGGTATTCAGCTTAAGACTTGTGGCCAGTGGTGAATACAGTGGCTGTGCTTTAAGCAGATACAGGTCTATGTGAAGTTAGCTGGAATTTCCCAGCAAAGAAATATATCTAAGATTGTTATTTTTTTTAATCGAATTCTTAGTTCAAGTCACCAATAATGGCCAGCTTCACAAACAGGTCTCTGCCTCAGAGGTGCTGCCAAGGGAATATGAACCAGCTCTGTGGACTGCAGCCAAAGTGATTTTTAGCAGACACAGACTGTCGACACACCTGTGGACCAACCGCTACAGGGGAACTTGATGCACTTTGTCAGTGAATTTTGAAATCTTTGCTGATGTGCAGAAACATCCAGGCCAAGAAGACACTAGGTCTATTCCATGTTCTTACAGTTAATAAATGTCTGTGCTCATAACCTGCTCCAGTCCTTCCAAATACCAAATTCTTTACCCATTTCAGTGGGGTTTTATCAAAGCATCGCAACAGAATGGTTGCATGAATTAAACACTGCTAAAACAAAATATTTGTTTCTTAGACTTGTATAAAAGCAGCCAAAACATTTTTGCTACACTTTCTCCCAAAGTCCGCTCAGAAAAACAACTGTGAGGAAATGTTTGAGACTCAATGGTAACAATTTGGCAGAGTAAAAGAAAGCAAAACCAAAGAACATATAACAGTAGAAAATTATGAGTTTAACAAGAGGCGCAATCATCACAACTTGCAATAGCGCAAACAGATTTGTAACTCAACATGAACTTTTGCATGCATTTTCTGTTTCTCTACATTGACAGTTTGCTGCCTTATACCTCTCTGTGGGACAGTGGGCAAACTCTACTTTCACCGAAAAAAAAGAGGAAACATTTCAGAGAATCAGTATTGTCCTCCACACTAACAGCAACACTGTCCAGGTTTTGCTAGCTATCCAGAGCAGTCATTTTCTAAGTCACCTTTAATAATTAAATTGTCCAACACTGACAGTCTTCTCCAACATTCCTATTTTTAAATATTATCGGTGCACCAGAATTTCAGACTAGGGGAAACGTAAAAAAAAAAAAAAAAAAAAAGAAAAAAACCAGGCCATGTAACACATACATTATTGCAGAATGAGCAATACAAAATCCAATATTTTGTCCTTCACGGGAGACGATGTATTGTTCACTCGGCAATAAAGCGTATAAATTACACTTTGATTTTCTTGTTTCACTTCTCTTTACCATGCCTGGTGTGCTGAGTGTCCAGAGAATTCACCTCTTTGAAGTTTTGCTGACAGCGTTACAGAACCATTTCCTCTGGAGCACCCTTCTGAAATTTGTTTTTTTGAAACACTTTTTATATCATATCAATTTTGCTACCTCTGCAAAAAAACATGACTAGCTTGAGGGTTTTTCTTCTTCGTTCAGTCATGCTGCCAGGGGGCTGATTGTTTCTGATTGTTAAAGTCAAAACTCCCTTAAAATGGACTATTCAAGCTGAAGAGCATTTCATATGAGCACAGTAGGTTTTCTAGTCACCTTACTTGGCTGTACTATTTAGTAACACAGTTACCGTGTGATGGAGATTACAAAATCATTTGAGCTGGCTACACTGACAACCTGGGCAGAAAAATAATTCTACTGCTGAGATTCTGGAATGTAAATCATAGAATAAAGCATTTGACCACTGAATGAAGAGTGCAGTATAAATGAAACAAATGGATATATAGGTATCATACATAGACAGGTCTCTAAAAGCTAAGGCTTCAGTGACAGAATTTCACACATGAATCATTTAATCAAACTTTCTTGGTTTCACTATAAAACTGGAGAAAAAGATACTATGTTAAACTTGATGGGAAGACTATTAGAAATCCTTTGTGCATTTACAACATGAAATTATATCATTTAAACATCAAAATGTCCACTGCAACATTTGTATCATTTTCTTGCCTGTAAAGAATCACTCCTACATTGTATTATCTATTGTTTCACTGCCTCAGGCAACAGGGTTTCATCCATTTCCCTGCTACAGCCTGAAATGTGAATATTTGGTATAACACAGAGGTATCTGAAATTAAGACAGCATTACTGTTCTGAGCAAATTCAAGAGTGACTGTAAAAATGATGGCTTAAGTATGCCATTAACATCCAATGACACTTTTACTTTCTTTTACCATTCGTCAGAGCCTCATCATATGAATGTTTCCCTCGCCCCCTCCCCCACTTTTTTTTTAATGTTTTTTTAAATACGGTAGTTCTGAATTATTTCTTCAATCTTACAAAAACCTGAGGACTTTCAAACATAGTGGCTGCCTGGTATCTGCTAGCAACTGATACAGTTAGTAAATTATTCCCTGTATTTAAAGGATAATGATGTTCCACACGACACACTGTGTGCTTCATAATGTGAGGTTGGAAAAGGAAGGGGTCAAGGGAACCTCTTCCTGAACCAGCACTGAGACAGTGCTGCAGCCAACATCTGGAACTGTGTGTGCAAGCTGATTTTGAGATGGGTTGCACAGTGTCCTGGGTTCAGTTCATTTTTCTCCTTCTCAGTAGGTGGTGCAGTGCTGTGTTCTTTGACTTTCAGCCTGAGAACAACGCTGATAACACACCAATGTTTTTTGTTGTTGCTAAGTAAAGATTACTTTAAGTTGAGGACTTTCTCAGCCTCTCATGCTCTGCCAGTGAGGAGGGGCACAGGAAGCCAGGAGGAAGCAGAGACAGGACACCTGACCCAAACTAGCCAAAGGGGTATTCCATACCACAGCATGTCATGCCCAGTATATAAACTGGGGGGAGTTATCCAGAAGGGCAGATTACTGCTTGGGTAGGGCTGAGTGTTGGTCAGCAGGTGGTGAGCAATTGTATTGTGCATCATTTGTGTTTATTGTCGGTTTTTTTTATTTGTGGGTTGGTTTTGGTTTTTCTTTTTTTCTTTTTTAGTTTTATATTCCCTCCCTTATCACCATTATTATTAGTGGTAATAGTAATAGTTTCGTATCATACTTAATTATTGGACTGTTCTTATCTCAACCTATGGGATTTTACATTCTTTCAAATCTCCTCCCCATCCCAACAGAAGCAGTGGGGTTAGAAAGGGGAGAGTGAGCGAGCAGCTATGTGGTTCTGAGTCACCAGCTTAAATCACAACATCAGACATTCATTCAAGTAAGGGTTGAAATTGGAAGACACTGCATAAAACCGGAGATAGGAGAGACTGCAAAAAACCTATGCAGTCACCCCTATTTCCTAGCCACCAGTTACTCGAGGTGTTACATTGTGACACATGCATTTCTAGCCTATTCTTACAAAGCTTCAAATGCGGAGGAGCCACGCATCACCCAAGCAATCTTTTCCAGCTTTTTACTATTCACTAGTACTGAGAAGTCTAAACACATTCAGCACTGCTGTGATAACCCCATTAATCCTTTTCCTATACATCCATAATATATAGACAATAGCTTGTTCCATTTTCCCGCATTTACACACACATACTCACTTTACCTCTTTATTCATATGTCTCTCATTCCAACTAAACAACCCAAATCTTTCAGCACTTCTCTTATGCCAGGAATCTCTATCATTTTCCTGTTTTACTGCTGGGTCCTCTCTTGAAAGGAAGTACACCTGAAAAATGTTTACTACATTTGAAAAACTACACTACATGGTTTCTGATAGGAAAGGTTGAAGCGATTACAAGTTCTGTGATAGCGTGTTAAACTGGCACAACAAATACTCCAAAGTCAAATATTCTGAATAAAGTTCATAAACATTAACCTAGAATCAATGGGTGTCAGCCCCATTCAGCAAGATATCCTAATCATTTCAAAGTTGAAGTAAAATTGATTAATCATGCATTGAACTAGAAGGAAATAGAAACACATCAAAGACAGGAAAAGGTACACTAGACTGAAAGAAGGTATGTGAGTTGGACAAAAACATTCTGGTGGATAGGAAGGAAAAAACATGAGCTAGCAAGATAACGCCAGGTAAAACAAAGAAGTGGAAGATAACATGGTTGCAAAAATGTTCCCAGCTAAGAAATCAGGG
This sequence comes from Myiopsitta monachus, assembly GCA_017639245.1. Classification (NCBI taxonomy): domain Eukaryota; kingdom Metazoa; phylum Chordata; class Aves; order Psittaciformes; family Psittacidae; genus Myiopsitta; species Myiopsitta monachus. The sequence continues at coordinate 8,282,686 of CM029919.1, forward strand.
GGGGGGAAAAAAACAACCAGCCAAATGAACAAAATGGTGAGGCACTGGAATGGGTTGCCCGGGGAAGTTGTGAATGCTCCGGCCCTGGCACTGTTGAAGGTCGGGTTGGACAGAGCCTTGGGAGGCATGGTTTAGTGGGAAGTGTCCCTGCCCACGGCAGGGGGGTTGGTACTAGATAATCTTAAGGTCCTTTCCAACCCTAACTATTCTATGATTCTATGATTCTAAAAACCAGACAGCATAAAGGTGCAGAGAAGAAAGAAAAAGAGGAAGCACATGTTAGAAACAAAGAGGTTTCACATCTCTCTTTCAGGAATTCTGTTACAGGAATCAAGAAGGACAAATAGTATTTTATGCTCTTCAAAAGAATAGATACTGCCTCCTCATGCAGCATCTTCCTCTGTTTTCTGTTTTATTGTGAGACTGACCCAGCCCAGTTTCCTGTCAGTCTTTGTGCCCAGAGCCTTAAAAGCAGTAACATCACCTCTTCCAAACATGCATGATCTGTTAGAGAGCAAAAACTGCCCCACAGAAAGAGTGCAGGCATTTGACAAATAGCTTTTAGGGAAAATCTATTTAGAGAAACAGAGGCTAGGGAGTTCGAGTAGTCTTAACAATGCACATTTTTGTGATGCGTAGTACTGTGACCAGCATAGTTTGCATGTTTCATGTCGCAGAAACATCTTGAACTTGATAAGAGATGATCATATTGGAAATAACATATGCTCAATATTAAGATTCAGGATTTTGTATAATAACAACAGTGTGCACTTAAGCTTGCTTGACTTTAACAGAAAAATAAAGAGGTGCAAATTAATAAGTAGTGGTTACCTCAGAGCAGCCGTTTTCCCATTTCTGTGAGTACACGTGACTTGCCTGGTTTGGTACCCAATTTGTATGTCCCAATATTTGTTCTCCTGTCTGTTCTGTCTGTTTCTATTCCTCTTCTTCTTAATTAATTCACGAGCCTCAGGATCCCGAACTGCCTTTTCTCTGTCCTTTTCCTTGTCTTTGTTCTTCCCTCTTTTCCTCGTTTGTCTTATTTGTCTTGAATGGGGCACTGAGCATGCGCTCCAGGGACCCACGTTTAGGCTATACAGGCTTTCTTCAGCAGTGCATGGGCTAGACTGACAGATCTGAAATTCAGTGAGGTTAGGACAGGCAGACCCACCAAACTGCGGTGGAGCCACAACATGCCGAGTTCGATGCTGAAGCCCATTTCCACAGGTCTTTGAGCACTCTGACCAGGGGGCAAATTCAGACACAATGCAGTCCTGCCGGCACGGGATGAGGCATCCCTGCTCCTGGCGGGGCTTCGGCTCAAAGTACTCACAGATGACATCCTCAGCTGGCACCCCATTGGACTTCTGGATACAGGTGATGTCCCTCGTCTGGATCCCTTCCTCCCCTCTGATGCACTCCAGGGGCTTCTCATGGCTGCGGGAAAGAACAGGGCCGGCACTGGTTCCAGCTGCCGATCTGCCAGTCATACAGCTCCTTGTGCCAGTCGCAGACCCGAAAACAGCTCTGCTGGTTGTCCGGCCTCTCTGGCTGCTTGCAGTTTGTGGGCAGTGTGGTCCAGCCCTCCACATGGGCACACCACACCGCTCGTGTCTGGATGCCACCCGGACCACATTCATCTCCCATACATCTCCCCCATGGACCTGGAAAACAAGAGAAGATGCTACTGTTGCACACTTCATTGTTTTTCTGCCATGTTGCAAAACCAAGCTCATAGAACTAGTTTTGCATTTCCTCTAAGAGTTTAATTCTTGGAGAAACTCAAATTTGGAAAACACAAAACAAGTATGGGATTACTCTTAATCTCGTATTTTTGCGATTACAGATACGTTTCGTTTTTTATCCTAGACAAATTGAATATTTAACTTCAAGAACATACACAGGGATTGTTCACATTAGAGAACTCAGCAATGACAAAGTCATCATGTAGCTTTCACTAGCAAGATAGGAGCCAAAGTCCTCCACTCCAAATCATCAATCTAATCTTCTCTCTCACCTGCATGAATACCCTTTCCTGGGCTGTTTTGATTTTTGCTTCACATTTTGTACTGTACTACTCTGTATACCCTGATGCTAATTAATATGATAATCTCTTCTTTCTGTATGGTATTAAATAATGAGAAAAACAACATAATACATTTTGAAGAACAGAGGTAATTCCAGGTAGGCCGCTGCTAAACTTTCCTTTATTATAACTAAAATAAAAATTAAAAGCCCTCTAAGGAGTGTTTGCTTCATACAATCTATGAAATCATTACATGGAATAAGATCCTGAAGACAGCCACACATACCAGCTGATGAATCTCCACAGAACAGACGTTACTGAATCATAGAATACCAGGTTGGAAGGGGACTTCAAGAATCACCTGGTCCAACCATTCATGGCAAAAGCACAGTCTACACAAGATGCTCTAGCACCTTGTCCAGATGAAACTTAAAAAGTGTCCATTGCTGGGGAATCCACCATAGGGAGATTGTTCCAATGGCTGACTGTACTCATTGAGAAAAATTTTGCTCTTGTGCCCAGTCAGAGTCTCCCCAGAAGTAACTTGTACCCATTGTTGGCTTTTTTAAATCTTTAAGGTCTATCATAAATAGTCAACATTTATAATTAGTTGTAACAAAATCAATGTTTTATAATTAGTATCAACAAAACCAATAAAAAAACAATCCTTGAAATCTGATCTGTTTACTTTTTCCATTATTAGAAACTGTACTATTCACCTGGTTCAACTCACAAAATCCAGAGATCAGAGGGCAAAATCCTTGTTTCTTTCTCATTTTTAAAGACCTCCCCTCATACACACCTCATGCACATTGACTTACTATGAAAAGGCAAAACAACAAATCATACAGAAAAAAACATGCAACCATTTCCCAGAAGAAAAGATGTCTGTCTGCAGACAGCTGGTCACACAGAAGACATTTTGGCTGACTGAGGTGTGCCCATGTTCCATGAAGAAACTGGGGCCAGGCCATGAAATCCTCATTTATCTTATTGACCCCTGTAATAAGATTATTTGTGCAAGTAGTTGTGGGAGATGCTGGGCTGAGCCTTTGTTATTTCTAAAGCAGATTAACAGAATAATTCTGGAACTGCACAAGAGTTAAACGAACTATGGCAGGTACAAATAATTCACAACACTTTCTTACTGAATGCCTGGATAATGACTGAATATGAAGCCACATCTTATTACTGATTCCCACAAGCTTCAAAGCCCTCACTGACTTCAAACCAATTTTCAGCTGTTCATCCAACATTACCTTCAGTAGCAGTTTGGGAATGGGCTGATGATACACTTAGCCTCCGCTCCTCATTGCCTCTTTTTTAAGGGACACTGAGGCTGAACAGTTTGTTTGTAGTTCTAAAATCCAAAGCATTAATACTTCATAGCAAGTGCGAGCTGGCAGAGACCAATTCAGACCATGGAAACTCCCCTGTTTTTGCAGTGCTCCTTTAGAATGAAGTTCCAAGCTAGCTTCCAATGACTGAATCTCGAAATACATGTGACTATCCCAGCAATCTCAACAGCTTACTTTAACCCAGTTGTCTTTTTTCAAGGGAAGAAGAGGATTTACATTGTTACTTTGCTTAGCTGTTAAAAAAATTAACATAAAAGTTTAAAAAAATGTATTTCTAGCAATATTAGCAAAAATTTACTTTGACCAAAATTATTCTAGGAAATTCCAACCTTTTTCTTTTTTTTTAACAATTTCTGGTAACCACATTAACCGATATTCCTACCAGTTTTCAGCTGCACACTGCTTTGAAACCTTCAGTCAAGTTATACGCTTTTTCTTGTAGGATCATAAGTCACAGCTGTTAAGCTCAAGCACTTGCTGAAGACTGTTGCTCTCACATGTCCTTTATATGTACCTCACAAAAAGAGAGGTTCCTCTGCGATTCCCTTCACAGGTACCCATCTCTCTCTACCATTTACAATAACAGCCTATAATAAGTCACTTCTACCTGAAGTGGCTCCAAACACATTGCAAGCACCAAGGCCAGACATGGTTGTCATTGGAAAATAATCACAGAAAAGCAGGAAGAGAAATTCCACTGAACTGAGTAAAGGAGCTTTGTGACTTTGTCCAAGTAACAAGAAATACATACCAAACTAGTCCTAATACACTTGTCTTTTTTTTTCTGACAGCCACAAACTGAAGAGAAAGCACCCAGCACGTGCTTACAGTATTCCTTTGTCTGCTGGTCAAGGCATCACTGAAGATACATGATGAAAAAACAGAGAAGGCAGAGGCTTTGAATAATCCTCAAGTATGAGAAAACCACATAAAGACCACCTGCAACATGCTTTTTATATTTTATCATTATTATGGGAGGCACATTTACCACAACATTTGTAAATGTGAAATTTTGGGATAAAATTAATCTCACAGAATCTAGTGTAGCATAGGTATGCAACTTGGCAATGAAAAAGATAAGCACTGTAGAGGCTCACCCACCACCACCACTGAAAGGCTGCAGGAGATGGCTGCTCTTTCACAAACGCTCAGCTGATCTTAAGCACTAGTAACAACAGAACACCTTTAGAAAAGCTGTAGAGCCTAATCAAGTGCTCATATGATGTTTTAATTTGCTCTTTATGAATATTCTTTAAGGTTCTCTCTTTCCCATTGAAGCAGTCCTCATGCAGACACTGCTCTCCCTGCTGCGCATGGATCCAGCGACGCCTGGGCAACATGCACTCCATTTGCATTGGGGAAAAGAAGCTGCTGCTGTGAATGCCAAGTATTTTTTCTTAGGATTTGGTTTTAAACATATTTAGATGAATGAGTCACAGCTTACCTGTAGTGAGCTGTACTTGTCTCATGAAAATACCATCGTTTATCTGCTCTCTGTTTAATTAGCATATCATATATGGTAGATAGAGAAATAAATAGGAAGCTTGCTTCTTCTTTGTTGTTGGGAGCTACCCCTGAAGTCTTAGTGAGTTTAAAATGTCATTTGTAATTCTTTGTCTTTTAAAGAGATTACTGTAAAACACAATATTAAGATTCCCTCTAAGCTCCTAGAGGATTAACATTTACATTTTTAGGGAGCAGAAAAGTAAGTGAATTAACCATTACTGCAAGTTTGTACTGAAATTTTAGGGAGTAAACACAGTGGAGTCCAAAAATTAAGATTAATCCTCCCACTAAAGCACCCAGAGCTTTGCAGCTGAGAACAAAGTAAGCCATCATAGTATTTGGAATCCTATATATTGTTACAGGTATTAAAATTATCACTTTTTGAAAAAGAAAAAACTTTTTTTTGAACTTTGATCCAGGGCAAATAAGGCTGTATAAAAACCCCTTCAGCTTTCCTCCACATGCATAGCAAAAAAACAGACACAACAAGCCCCCGGCTATCCCCCCCAGAAAATCCACCTCTTAAAGCATCAAGCAAGATGTTACTCCCATTTTTAACACACGAAGATTTCACCACTGATTTAATCTGAATCCTGCTATACTTTCAGTGAAGTGATTTTGACCCATTTGCATTATTGGTTTGGTGTCTGTAAGTAGCATTAACAGTTTAATGCCAGAGATTGAGACTGACTGCACAAGACAATGAGCAGCTTAGTTTTCAGTATTTTGAGAGGATTGTATTTAAAGAGACTACTGAGAGACTAATTAGCAGAAATCTACTATTTCCAAGTTCAGAAACAAGCTAACCTGACCCACTACTGGAAACCTCAAATTACATTTTATTAAGAGAAGCTTGTGATGAGGGCCAAGAAGGTTAACTGGGTGATACAGGGCTGGAAGTCAGAAGGACAGCGGTATTACAAGATACAATTCAAGCCTAAGCAGTAAATCTCAAGAGAGGTCAGAAAGACACGGATCAAAAAGTCTTTGAAGGACTCAGGAGATGACAGTGAATTGAATCTACAATTTCTGATAGTGGTGCCGGTCAAGGAGCAGGATGAACAGCAGGCCACTGAGAAGGTAACAGCTTCAGAGCTGCAGCCAAAATTACTTGCAGATCCTCTCAGCCAAATTAAAATATAATAATCATGTCTGTAACTTGGTACAGGGTACTGATATTATCTATATTTGCTCTGCACAATTACGGTAGTAATGGAGAAACCACCACTGTCATCACGAAGTATTTTTATGACAGGCAGTAGACAATTGGGGAAGTCTAAATAGGAAACAGTTTCACTGACACAGACACATTGCCTATTACACTGGGATGAAGCAATACAACAAAGTGCTATAATTCTAGGTAAATTATTGATAGCCTTTTTCTGGTTTTTTTAACATAAAATCTGAGATGTGCCAACACACAAGCTGGCTGCATTTGGAGAGGCAGATTCTGTAATTTATACTATTGGGAGTGCCAAGCCAGTAGAAAATTATTCACAAACAAAACCTTTATTTTTGCATCCTTCCCACCCGTGGTGGGCCTCCCTGGGTGCTGTATGACTTGCCACTTGCTCTATTTCCCAGCACACTCTCCCCTCCAGGAGTGCTATGGATCACCTGGAGTGTCATTTCTATTTAATGCTTTTGTCTTTCTCAGCTCTTCTTTCAGAGACTTGAAAAGAACATGCAAGGCAGTGTCTGCATCAAAGAAAATGGATTCAGGATATGGAAGAGAGATAAAAAAAACTAAAGGATTCTCCAGATAATAAAATGTAACACCTGTGAGTCAGAGGAAGACAATGGAGAATCAAATATGCCTACAAATGACTTGACTCCTAGGTCAGACTTTTTATTTCCTGATAGTATAAGAGAGAGTGTAAGCCGTACTACAGTTCAAATGATTTCAGTATCTCAAGAATTCCGAAATTTCCCAAATTAACAAGGAAATATAAAAATTAACATTAAAACCCACGTTGTTTCCCCAACTTTCCAAGGCACACTTTCAAATGATAGGACAAAGATAAAGACAAACTTGAAACTACATAAATAGCAGCCACTTCGATATCTTCCTAGGCGTCCACACAATTATTAAGGCACTTTATATAACTGGGCCCTTTTATTTTTTCCCCTATTAATATCTATTGGGAAAATACATTCACACATTTTCCTGATACTATTAATGGCATGGTAATTAACATTGTTTTCTTAAAATCATTAATACAAAACACATGAAATGAACCTAAGCATAACCATACCAGTTTAAACTCTGACATCACAAAAAGCAGAACGCTTATTCAGTGTTTCCGTAACTAAGCATTTTCACATTAGAACCTCACAAATTACTGGAATCAAATTTTACTTATCTTCCTCCAGCAAGTACTCCTTCTTTATATCAGAAAACTGCTGTGTCCAAAACAAAGTTATGTACTTTATAAAAAAAAATTTGGATTTAACATGCTTTTCCAGGGTTGATGCAGTGGGCTTCTGTGCTGTAATTCATTGTAGTTTTAACACAATATTTCACTTGGTAGAGGGGTTTTTCATCTGGTTTGTGGTTTTTTTCTGCCTCAATATTATGACAATTATAAGAGATACTGATTTTCTTTTTTTTTTTTTTTCCTCTGTAATAAATGTGGAGAGGGTACAAAGTATCTATTTCGATAGCACAAAAAAACCCATGAAAACCCAAAATGGTCAGAGAAAATTTTCTCTTTCATTTAATATAATGCCAGTTCTTCATCAGCCAGGTCTGAAAACCTAATTCAACAGTTAAAAAGAAAAGGGAAGAAACCTCAAGTATATTTTGCTCCGGCTGTGAGGATTCAAATTTTTAACTACACTGCATCAGGGCTTACACTTTTTATACCACATTTCTCCCAAAAGTAATTTGACTACAGGGGGGTAACACCCAGAAAATCACAACCTACACTGAGAGTCTCCAGCTCACAGTAATGGTGCAAAATGATTATCTGAAGTATATGCTAGCAAACATATAAACATGAAAGGCTGACAGCTCACAGTGCAGACCTATCTGGCTTCGTGCTGTTGTCATAACCTGTAATGAAATCAGGTTTATTTTATTATTTTAATAAGCTTTAGGCTTATTATAAACTTAAGCTAATTCTCAAAACATTATTCAAACAGCTCTTCCTCCAAATATTTACTTCATTTTTTTTAGTGTAAGTTCCTCTATTATTCATTTTTCCTTTACCTAGTGCAGCAGCAGCAGCAGCCCAAATGAATATAGGATGAACACACGAAAGGAATATTTAATTGAAGCAGCATGCTTTAAAGAGAAATACAGCTTGCATGTTCTACAAAGCAATTACATTGCTTTGAGCTTCTAGCCATGTTGTAATAAATACTTCTGATATTGTAAGATACTGATTACAGTTTCTTCTAGCCCACTGTCTGTTTACATATAAAGCTGGTTCATGAACATTTCATAGTTTCATTAGCGGTGGTGTTAAGCGATACTAAAGTATTCCTCACACTCCTGTGCTTATGCTCTCTCTCTAGTCACACTGCTGGCTGAAAAGCCAGATAACACTCTTCTGACAAATGATGATTCCCATATACAGCAAACACTCTTGCAGGCTTTGCAAGTTGGATGAAAGGCTTAATTAACCTTTGCTTGTATCTTTCCCACATGTCTGTTTTGTTTATTCGTAAATATTAACAGTTGAAAGCTGCTCTGCATCTCCTGAGACAGTTTCACCAAGACAGACTGAAGAACTACCTATCCCAGTACCCGTCTCCTACAGCAACAAAGAACACAAGCTTGATGACAGTATAGAAATACGGTGAGTATAACCGATGCTTTCCCTAGTACCACCCCAGCTTCCCACCATTTCCAGCTCACACACCACAGCAGACACATTGGCACAACCCTTCTACTACAATTAATATAATAACAAATAATAATACATGCACAGCAGATAAAGAATGTCCATGTGTTCTTCAACTGCTTTCTACAGAAGATCAGTTTTAGAAATCATATTAGAAACTCCTAAATTGCTCTTCTTTTTTTCTGTGCAAAGCCACCAGAAATGCCATGATAGAAAACACAAGGCATGAACCTATCTTTTCTTAAGCAGTGGGCAAGTAAAAACAAAACAAAAAACACTCCCATGAACAGCAAAACCAATTATGAGCAAATCTATGACATCAACAGTTACTTCCAATTATTACACAGACTGTAATCATGAGTAAATATTAACATTTTGCAATGAAAGCTCTCTAAAGATATGAGCAACAATAACACCACAAATTATTCTTATCAGTGTCCCTGTAAATTTTAATAGCTCTGTCTGCATCAGAATCTGATTTTAAGGGATAGATTATTGAGAAACCATTTCAAGATCCACTGCCTATTAAGGAGGAGGATTTGATTTGTATAGATTAAGATGAGGTTTTTCCACTGGTTTTGAACCAAGATCTGCTACTTTCTCCCTCTTGGTATTTTACATTCAATTTACTCACAAATCTCAAAGCAATTTTTTTACTGCAACATTGCTACCAGAATATCTCACTTAACCTGAAAATCTCATTGCTAGTATTATTCTTAATGACTACACATGTAAATGCAGATTTTTGCACTAATTCAACTAACTGAGGTTTGTCCTTCAATTTTCACCAGGATAAACCCCAATTAGACACATTGAAAAAGCACCACTAGCCCTTATGATACCTGGACATCAGCATGCGCTGCAGCATCAATTTCTTGGTAGTATTAGAAGAGTTTATTTCTGTGCAAAGTCTCCTGCAATTGCATGGTAATCAGCCATATTGAACAGGTTACAGGGACTTTGAATCAGAACATTTTCACCTCTACCATGAATAATTTTGCAGTTCAGCTTGTTAAACATGATTTCCTTCTCTACACAGGCTGGTATATTAAGAGAGAAGACAAAATACCTCTGCTTCAATTAGCATGAAGAACAAATGAATGCTTTTATTTTCTGCCTCTGTCTCATTTTCTGTCCTTTTATTTCTTTCCCTTGTTCATCATAACCTCCTGCTGTGGTGCTGATGGCCAGAAGTGTTAGCCGTGAGGCTGCTGCAACCACAGGGTACATCCGTCAACGCAGGCCATCATACTTGTGCCAGCCCAGTGATTTGTAATCCCAGTCTCTGCTTACATTAACCAAGGGGAAACAAGTCAAAAACCTTCTTCACAGAGACATTTACTGCTACAGCTTTTCAGAGACTGGCTACAGCATTTTGACTACACTACTAGAACCAGGCATCAGAAATGAAATGTAGTATCTTCGCACACTGGTTTTTTTAAAGAATCAGACTTTCTGTAAGATATTGTATCAGACAAGGCACCACATAGTTGGCTATAAGAGAACACTACAATTTAGTTGTATGAAGTCAGAAATAGATTTAGGTTGTACTCTGAGCCCCACTGCTAGCCTGCAGGATGATCTACGCACACCATTTCTGTCTCATTGCAATTCAGCTTCTTCTGTGTAAGGCAAGGACAGCAATATGAATTTTTAAAGCCCATTTAGAGGTATTGATGAAAAACAGTGTGCAAGAAGTAAATAGCAGTAGGAATACATGTTCTGTCATTTTCTCTCTGGAAGCGCACAGTTTATTCAGTATTTTTCCCTTGAGTTTTGGCCTAAATCCCAGTTGCGTTGAAAGGTGTGTTTTAATAAAAAAGCAAGAAGCCCAGACAATAAGCTGCTGCTTTTTCATACTCTTGACAGAAATCTTATTCATAGAGCACAACATGCATACTCCTCATCTGTGCCTTCCCGCTGCATCTTTGCCCACAATAGAGAGAATAAAGATATTCAAGGATCAAATAGGAAGGTTTCTCGTGTACCTGGATTCTTTATAGTTGTTTTGTTCATCACTAATGGAATAAAATAAGAGGCCTGAACCTAATGAATGTCACTTAGTTAATGTTCTGGACCTGTCGTCGTTTTGGTTTTCTTCAACTTCATTGGAGCAAAGAAAGTTGCATAAAATTGCACCTTGTAAGTACGGAACATTATATAAAGGGTCATTTTATATATTTTTTATTCACCTTTAAATATTTCATTATTTAAATTGCCTATGTGTTGGACTGAAATAATAATTCAATCATAAATCTTTTGAAGTGCACTGAGAATTTATATCTTGCTGAGATACATTCTCCAAGCATATCCTCTGTTCATTTATTATTCATTATCATCCACAGTTTGCCAAATTCCTGTGGAACCCATTTTCAATTTTCAAATCATAACCTTCCCCTAGAATTGTGGTGCTTTCATTACATAGACATAGTACTTAAAACTACAGGAAGGAAAGCCAACTAAGCCATGTGGATGTATTGAAAATACAAGTGCCGCTGTGCATCAGACAAGGATAGATCTATATTAGTTTTGAAGAAGTCTTGTCAGGACTATATGAAACCTGTCACTGCAATGTATGCAAAATAAGTAATGTCTTTATCTGAGCGCTCTGTAATAAATAATTTTCATTTCAGACACAACAGATAAATAATTCAAGAAACCGATTACTACTTACTTCCATCTGGCAAATGTGTTGCACAATTGTATTAAAATAAGTGGTTTTGTCTATTTTTGTGATACTGGAAATACATCTAACAAACTGTTCTATATGAATAATCTTTCCAGTTTTTGCTTTAGAAGTAATAACTTTTATGAAATATTAATGTTGCAGACATTTCAGTATCTCAGACCATATCATAACTTTGGCTTTTAAACAGAACTCCCCCTTAATCAAAGCAGGGACTTCTGTTTAAAAATACATGAACTTGATCTGGTATTATCACTAATCTACCACAAGAACCCATGATGTCCTATTAAAAATGCAATAAATCACTACTGCAAAAATGTCAAAGAACACCAGTATTTTAAGGAGGGCATCACAAGATTACTCTTAGATCAGCAATCTCCAGAAGATTTCTTAAATTCCTCTCACTCATCAAAGAAAAAGGGACAAGAACTCAGCAACTGATCTCTGCCTTAGTCTTCCATTCTAGCACAGAAACCACTTACTTTTCCATTGCTAGTATTATCTTTGATTTCTAAAGTTACTTCACAGAGGTCATTTCATAGTAAGTAAAACCAGAATCTTTTAGTAGATGTCCTGCTTTCTTAGGGATGACTGAACATCTGCCTGACGACAGGAAGTGGTGAATGAAAATTCCTTGTTTGCTTTGCTTGTTGTGAATGGCTTTTGCTTTACCCATTAAACTATCTTAGCCTATGAGTTTTCCACTTTTACTCTTCCGATTCTTGCCACCATTCAACTGGGGGTTAGTGAGCAAGCAGCTGCCTAGAGCTTAGTTGCCAGCTGCGGCTAAACCACAACAACCAGGAAATACTTTTTTACTGTGAGAGTGACCGAGCACTGGCACTCATTGCTCAGAGATGATATGGAGTCTCCCTCCTTGGGGACATTCAAAAGCCATCTGAACACAGCCCTGGGCAACTGGTTCAGGAGGTATGTGTAATGCGCATGAAGCATAAAAGCTCTAGGTGGCTCTGCGTGAGCAGGCAGGGTAGACAAGGTGACATCCTGCAGTCCCTTACAACCTCACCCATTTTGTGATTCCCTGAAACACACGCATATCAATAGCAAATACGAAAGTCACAAAGGAAGCATTTGGTTATGTATTTTCCCGAATCTGTTTCCCAAACTTCACTATGCCAAAGTTTAAATCACTATATAAAGACTAAAAGACATTAGTGTATTCATGACTAGATACATCCAGAAAGAAAAGAGTAAGAAAATGCTATTTGTTAAGGTTTGGGGTTAATCAACTATAGAATTTAGTATAAATTCTATATTTATATATTTCAGAAGCAGCTATTTAATTCCATGCCAGAGATTCTGCATCAGAAAACTGATAGGAAAAACGATTTATTATTAAAAATATCTACAGAATTTAACTAACAGATAATGCCCACAAACTTCAAATATGCATTTGCACTTCATTAAATATTAACTACACTAAAAATTAATTCCTAATTTTTTTTATTATTAACTCCAGATGAGTATAAAAAAAAATATGACAGATATAAAATGGCAGAAAAGTTCCAAAATTAGGCATTGAGAAGACTTTCTAATGCACTCTTTATGGATTACCACAAGCATTAAACCTCTTTGTTCAAGCTCCATTGAACAATGTGTACTTTTATACAGATATTCATTCCTCAAATTCTTCCTCCCACTACTTCAAAATATTAGATAAACATGAAGCTCATCTTTTACATGGTGAAAGAACACCCCATGTGCAAATTTTATTTCATGGAGAAAATCAGCAGAAAGATCTACATATCTGAACAGGGACATGGTAATTGAGTTAGTCACGCTAGCAGAAATTTTAGGACACCGTCTGAGTACTTATTAAGAAGCCACCGCAGCTGGAATTAGGGAAAAAAAAACATATTTGAAAAAAGTGCCTGCAGAGCCCAGTTCATCAAAACTGCTGAAATAATGCTGTGATGCCAGGGCAATCAAATGTCCATTTTACTTAGCTAGTAAACAGTTTACTTAACTTTGCAGTCTTTAATTTTGCTAATGAGTGATTAGACCTGAATTTCTGGGTGTAGCTTTACAGCAGAACCTCAAGAAAGAGAGATAAATCCAACAGCATCTTTGTGATATAATAATACTCATTTAAAAGCCAGTCCAGAAAGCAACTGCAACTGAGTGAAGATCTGTTGTTGCAAAGCCCAAGCAGACTCATCAAGGTGAATAACAGATCTTATCCTTTTAAAAGCCTGAGCTAGCATTATACCATTTTAGCACAGCTCCTTCAGCTACATCACTTAGGAAATTAGAAATGTCATTCTCTACTTTAATTCACCTTCAGGTAAAAGGTTAACTCATTGGAAAGGATATTTTAACAGGACAGATCTCTCAAAATCAGTAGTGAACTGGGTTGGAGATATCTTTCAGAAGGGGTGACTTCAATTAAAACAGCCCTCACTAGAGATAATGAGTAGAGAAGGAAGGTTAGTGTTGGACAAAGAAACACTTGCCCTCCTGCCAAATAGGGGATGCAAAGACCCTTATCAGCCTGAATTATGCTGAAAAATCTTCAAAAGGCTCTAAAAAACCAGAAAGGTCATTTTGCTTCAAGGAGACTCTTTCAAAAGGGGTAGAAGTGACAGAGAAGTTTTTCCTAATAATTTTTAAAACTCATCAACATGAAAACATTTGCTGGGCTAAGAGGGAAGGATGGAAGGAGAGAAAGAAAGGGAGAGGATGAAGGAGGGAGGGAGGGGAAGTGGAAGTAAGGGAGAGAGAAAGAGAGAGAGAGAAAGAAAACTGTTATGGGAATCTGAACGTCTCAAAGAACATTTGCAGTAAACTTATGGCCACTGTTTATTTTTCTGGTAGATCTGTAATTATCCATCCAGGCTACATTAGCAGCCATAAAAGCTCTCTCATGCTTTTCAGATGCACTACCGAAGAACAAATTTGGTGCAAGCAGGAACACGCAAACATTTGGCCTAAGCCTCCATCCTAATGTAAAATTTGATTCAATTCCAATTTTACTGGAGAACGGCAGAAGCTCTTGCTCCTATTAAAATATAAAGTTCATGCCTGGATAACAATCATTTGTCTCTTATAGAAGTATAACAAACTAATTACAAATCAAATGCAGGAGCCTGAATTTCTTTTATAAACTTTGACCTTCATTATTGAATCCTCAATACCACTGCCTTTCTTTCTCTCCCTCCTCCTCCCTTCTGCCCACCCCTTCATTATAACACTATTTAGGATGTTTCTTGTACTTGGAGTGAAAAATGGTCAGAGTCACCTGAAGAATGGGCATGCTTTAAGAAGAGCACAGTTATTTGTTCAACAGCAGGTTAATGTAAGCAAAGGAAAGCTCAACCCAGTAGGACACTGCTTAAAGACACAAAAGTCAGCTGGGTAGCAATGAGAATACAATATACTCCCAACCGCGTGCATCTCATTATACGCAAATCACTGCACTCTGCTTAATTAGTAAGCTCTGTATTTTTCCTTCCAGTTCTGATTTTTAAAGGCAATAAAGCCACTCCAAAGTAGGAGGTTATAGCAGTAAGAAACCTGACTTCATGCCAGTTGATGAGAATTTCCCTGTAACAGCACGGGACCACGTAAATCTGATCAGACAAAGGAACTCAAAACAGAAATACGACTTCTTTTCATTCAAACAAATCACCTAGGAGATAGCATTCTCTCCCTTCAGACTGAAAGTACATACTATTCTGGAAGATAGAGTCTACTACTCATATTCATTTTACTGATCTATGGACCAGCCACATCTGACCTTATTTTGTTAGACATTGTGCAGTTTCAGAGAAATAGTGTCCAGGTGCTATACCATGGACTTCACAAGCTCGATCAGGCTCAGGGGAGGTGTGTATGATGCACATGAAGCATAAAAAATGTGTTTACTTCAAGTATGTTAGTTGGATTAATTTTTTTGATTGCTTGCTTTGCCAGGTTTTCCTCTGAAGGCTTACGTGAAATCAGAGGAAAAAGGGAAAACTACAGAGAAGAGAGAGTGCAGCTGAGGTACAGTGACTGTGAAGAAGGCAGGAAGAAACGCTTCAGTCAGGGACAAGAGTTCAAAATAGTGGATTTCACATACAAAAAGCCCCTCCTTTAGCTGTGTCTCCAACTGCCACTGCAGGTGGGAGGCTTCAGCTGTCTCAGAACCTTAAACTATCTTGCCTCAGCTGAGCAAGAATCTTAAATCATCTTCAAAACAGATAGTAATTGCCCAATCCACACAACATTATGTGCTCTGCAACAAAATATTGAACTAAAGACGTTCACAGGAGTAGCTGTCTCCTTACAGCTGACACCCTGCTTCCAGGGTCCCTATCTTGACCAGTATATCAGCAGTGTAGACAGACCGCCTACACCCCGCCTCCTGCCCGACATGGGCATCACGAGCAGGATGCTGCCCACGTTATTGATGTAAGGTAGGATTTTCTCCAATCACATTGCCACTGCTGGAGCCAAGGGGCAGCTATGCCCAACTCTCACCCGCATGCAAAAGGCATCTGCACAATTGACAGTTGCTGCCAGATGACCTGGACACCAAGCGTCCCTGCCAGTTCTCCATCGCTCAGCACCCTGTGTTTGCTGGTGGTGATTAGGCCATGTTGCTGCTCACCTTTCCTACTGCCTCAATAAAACTTTGGTTTTTAATGTGTTGTCAGACCACATTACTGTTCAGACCTGTCCTGGGTACAGCAGCTAGCAGTCATTTTTCTCCTTCTTGGTAGCTGGTGCAGCGCTGTGTTTTTGATTTTCGGCCTGCGAGCAGCGCTGATAACACCAGTGTTTTCAGTTACTGCTTGGTAATGTTTTGGTCTGGCCAAGGACTTTCTGAGCCTCATGCTATGCCAGGGAGGAGGGGGAGCCAGGAGGAAGCAGAGACAGGACACCTGACCCAAACTGACCAAAGAGGTTATTCCATACCACAGCACCTCATGTCCAGGATGGGAAAACAGAGGGCAGAGACCCGGGAGGGTGTGGTGGTGCATTGGGGGATTTGCTGCTGGGGGGTGCCCTGGCTGGGTCGGGCTTGGTGAGCAGTTGTATTCTCTTTCCTTGAATTTCTCTTGTATTATTACTGGTGGCAGCAGCAGTGATTTGTGTTATACCTTAGTTACTAAACTGTTCTTATCTCAACCTGTGGAAGTTGCATTCTTTTGATTCTCCTCCCCATCCCCCCGGGACTGGGGGAAGAAAGAGTGGGAGTGAGTGAGTGAACGAACTGGGTGAGTTATTAGCCTGGTGAGGCTTAAACCACGACAAGACCTCAGCACCTGACCATATCTTAGACACCAGCTGAAAAAACACGGTTAAGTTTAAGTTAGATGTTAATTCAAAGTAAAAGTCAAAATACCATTAGTGGACCAGGAAGCATTGTTTCCAGCATGATTTGGAGCACTCTATTACTATTATTCAATCAATCTGTTGCTGATATATCTTAACAAAGTAAAATGTGACACACACAAAAAAACGAAAGATTGAAAGATGCTTTTGGGAATGTTTGTTTTCTTGCCTTCTAAGAGATGATAAAATACATGTGCTGCCTACAAATCACTACTCATTTATAGCTGCAGAGAGCACTGTTTTAATGAAGTAACCTGAATATATTTGTACCCATTAATACGTTTGAATTAAACGTGTTTAAAGCAACAGCTTCTACTGAAAGTGTGTTTCAGTTTTTAAATAAAGATACAAAATGCACATATTACAGTGAGAGATTTAAAACAAACCCAGTTATTTTAGTGCTTTCCTTTTTCAATATTTCAAACACTAACAGTTAAAATCCAACAACAGAAGCTTAGACAGTGATTCCACTACTCCCTTGGTGGCCTTTAAGACCTTGGTTTCAGTCTCTGATCCAGATGCTAACAGACCTTCCTCTATTTCCAGGAATCATATCAGAAGCTTTCATAATTTCTTGGTAAGAAATGGAACACTTATCTGAGCAAATTCAATACTACTTGCATGTTTCACCTCAAACACTTTTTACAGCCAACAGGCTGTTCACTATCAGCAACTAAACACGTCAAACGGATTACACAACTTACAGAGCATAAATAAGAGGAAGTCTGAATGGAAATGCAAGAGATTTCCTGTAACATTTTCTATAAAAGAATCCAATATATTCTTTAGATGATACAAATTATCAGACATGCTTTGTAATAGAGTGGCGCGTTCTAATTATTTTTTGGCTTCTCTTTGTTCTTCTGAAACCTTGTGAACATAAAGGCATGAAAACAATAAAATAAAGAAAGCAGTTTCTCTAACAGAGAATGGCCATTATTTCAGTTGTCCTGGTTTTACTTGGCAAGAAACACCTGGGTAGGCATGAAAGGGCTGATCCATTATAATCTCATAAACCCTAGAAATTTCGAGATCAAAAATAAAGATTTTTCTTTTTTTTTTCATGCCTCAATCAAAGAGAATTCCATTAATATGTTTCAGAAGATGAGATCATGGCTGCAAACCATTGGTTGCAACCACCAAAGCCTCATGGGAGCATGCATACGCTGCTGCTAGCAAATCCTCTCTCTCCCATTCCTCTCTGCTAGAAGGATGTATAAAGGAATCAGGATAAGGCCTCTCACCCCTACCCCAGTAGAGTTTCTATTACCAATAACAATTTTACAGTCCAGTTTTTACAGTTTTTTTGTCTGTATTTTTGAAAGGTCTGAGGTGCTGGATGATTAATACTCAGACAGAGAACATTTTCTTGAGCTGAAATTACATTCTTACACAGTGCTAGGCACCAACTAACAAAATGGATTTTATTTCCCAGCAGTTTACAGAAGAAGTAGACAAAATGGATAGGTCAATCCTGTTCTCACAGGTCAACGCCAAGCCAATAAGTGCACCTCCACCTTAAACACCCACCTGCATTCACACTGGCTATAACAGCACCTCCTGAGACTGTTCAAGATGAAAAACAACAAAAGCCTTTGCATCCTCTGTACACATTCCTACACCACCTAACCCTACCAAAAGACCAGCTTCAGTGTACACTTAATTTTCCTACCAAGGTGTATAATGACAGGCTAATATTCTTAAAATGCATGGCGAGAATGGAACTGGAGGTTTCGCTGAGGGTTTGCAGAGAAGGGTGATGGCATTCAACAGACTCATCTTTAGAGGCATACCTTATGCTAGAGGCAGCAAACACAAGACAGTGGGAGCTACTCTCCGGTGACTGAAAGTCTCATACCCATACAAGCTCTGGGCCCTTGAGTTATAACAGGCCGTCAAGGGCACTGAGCTGCAACTCAAAAATGCACAGCCTCCCTTAAATCACTACCCAGATAACATGCTTCAAAACATGCCATCTCAGAGAAGACTTAGGCCATGCTGTTATCATGCATATGGAATCATTACAGGGTTGGTTTTTTTCCTTCATCCTTTAACATCTCTGATAAACCCCTTTTCAACAATCAACCTTTCAACAGTATTCATGGACTGAATGAAAAATCCCTTCAGCCCCCCGTAAAAAGCAAAGCAGCAGTTGGGCTGGATATACTCTTCCTAGTCTTTGCCTTCACTCTTCAGATCCTTTAAGGGTCAACCTTCACATCACAGGTTAAAATTTTGGCTCAAAACAGGCAGATCTCCAACCTCCATTGTCTAGAGAGGTTAGCATTTGTGAAACTCATCACCCAAACTTGCCATATCACGTTAGCGCTGACAAAAGCTTTTGGAGTTGTGGTGGGTTGACTCTGGTTGGATGCCAGGTGCCTATCACTACCCTCCTTGGCTGGACAGAGAGAAATAACAAAAAGCTCACAGGTGGAGATAAGGACAGGGAGAGATTATTCACCAATTAGTGTCACAGGCAAACCAGACTCAACTTGGGGAAATTGGTTTATTATCTAACAAATCAGAGTAGGACCACAAGAAATCAAATTAAATCTTAAAACACCTTCCCCCACCCTTCTCTCTCTTCTTCCTAAGCTCAACTTCACCCCCAGTTTCTCCACCTACGCCCACGCACCCAGCAGCACAGAGGGATGGGGAATGGGGATTACAGACAGTTAATCACATGTTGTCTCTGCCGCTCCTTCCTTCTCGAGGAAGGACTCCTCATGCTTTTCTGCTCCAGTGTGGGGTCCCTCCCACAGGAAACAGTCCTCCATGAACTGCTCCAATGTCAACCCCCTTCCTTGAGGAACAGACTGCTCCAGCATGGGTCCCCTAGGGGGTCACAAGTCCTGACAGCAAACCTTCTTCAGTGCGGGCTCCCCACGGGGTCACAGCCTCCTCTGGATATCCCACTGCTCCAGTGTGGGGTCCTCCCTGGGCTCCACTATGGACTTCCACGGGCTGCAGGAGAATCTCTGCTTCAGCACCAGTAGTATCTACTCCCTTCCTTCTTCACTGACCTTGTTGTCTGTACAGCTGTTTTATTCACATATTCTCACTCCTTTTTCTAGACTGCAATTGCTCCTGCATAGTAACTGTTTCCCCTTCTCAAATATATTATCCCAGAGGTGCTACCACCACTGCTGATGAACTTGGCCTTGGCCACCAGTGGGTCTGTCCTCAAGCTAGCTGGCTCCATCAGGCACAGGGGAAGTTTCTAGCAGCTTCTCAGAGAAGCCACACTGTAGCCTCCCTGCTACCTTGCCATGCAAACCCAGTACAGAAACACCTGCACAAAATTTCCCAGATCAAGTCCAAGCTTGTGATCCAGAAAAGCTGAACCCGCAAAAGCAGTAGGAGGGGGCTGGATAGTTACAAACCATGGCTAAGCAGCACTTCTTGGTAGAGGCTTCCCTAGGGGACAAGAAACTATCTACATGCTTAAACTGTCGCTGTGACAGGGTGACAGTTCCTGAGGTCTGTTCCCTATGAAAACCTGGATTCCTAGCTGGGTTACCACCATATATGCTATAACTTTTGGCCAGCCCTTAAGTGGTCAGGGAGTTGGCCTAGATGGTTGTAGGTGCCTTGCAACTGAACAATTTTATTCTGTTCTGTTTGACCAGCCTCTTAACTGTAGCTTGTATCCTTAGCTGCAGAAATACCTACTTCTATGAAATCTGCTAAGATCTTGACCTCAACAACTTTATCATTCTCTAAGCATCTGCTATTTCAAAACAGGTAATACTACCTAAAGCAAAGTACTTTAAAAACAGGTTTTTATTTTATAGGTCTCATAATTGAGACCTTTTCCTGTGAAAAACTGCATACATCCAAGTTGCTGGATAGCTACGCTGGGGCTCATACTTAGCATTTACACACATACATACAAATAAGCTGATGGGGATCCGTGATGTTAAATTCAGACTAGCCTTATCTTTCATGAACTTGTTAATAAACAGTGACTATTTCCCAGCTTTTTCTGAAAAATTGAGTGGCTTCAAACAAAAGTAGAACTAAATTGCAATTAAAATCAAAACAAAACAGGGGGTTCTTCACATAATATGTAAAAACAGCTTGGGAACTTCCTGTTGTAGGTGATGATGCTCAAAAAGCAGCAGGTCATACTTGCAGAGAAAAAATTAACAATAGTTATTACACAGAACGGGATTGCCACTGGCTTAGAAGGATAGTTTGCTGAAGGCAAGGATAACATTTAGAGGTGGTATCACTACATGACTCTCCTCATTTCACACTCTTCCCCAGGCATCCAGAAACAGATAGGGTCACAGAAAGGGTATTGTGTTAGATCAACCTTGATATGACTGCTCTCTTTTTTAATCAGCATGTATAAAAACCCATGCTGATAAAATTCTTCCTTCTATCCCCAAATTATCATGTATGCTTTCATTAGATCCAGCAAAATCCATGTTGCCCAGCGTGTGCCAAAAGCCACCACACTTAAAATGGGGAACTCTGTAAAAAGATGGATTCTTAGGGAACTGTGAGGGAGAAAAACATGAAAGGAAACATCTTATCAAGGTGTTGCTTTACAGGGAAAGGGATTGCTTACAGAGAGTCCAAAGAAAGCCTAAAAAAGGAAAACTTCAAAGACAAAAGCTGTACAAAGCTAAAACAATGCATGAACCAGAGCTACTGTAGGTTGCCTTCTCCTTCCGTTCTGGATATTTCAGTAAACAATAAGCAAGGTAAATACTTGTAAGAGGGGAGTTTCCTTCATTATTATGTAGCATTAAACATTTTTCTATGACGCAGTAATAGGTGACATTTCCAGGGTTCCTTTTTTTTTTCTTTTTTTAATTTACATTTACATGTGTGTGTGCACCTATCAAAAAAATCAGGAATTACATGATGGGCTGGTGGGAAATAGGTATGCTATCAAGCTTTTATATCATAAAAATTGGTTTAATGTTAGTATTACATGCACAAAACACAAAGTGGATTTAGATCACAGAATCATAGAATGGTTTGGTTTGGAAGAGACCTTAAAGATCATCCTAGGTCCAACCCCCTGCCTGTGGCAGGGACTGCCTTTCACAACATCAGGTTGCTCAAAGTCCCGTCCACCCTGGCCTTGAACACTTCCAGGGATGAGGTATCCACAACTTCTCTGGATTAATATCCTTTATTAATTGAAGGGGGAGGGAAGGAGGATAAAAGAACAAAAATGAAGTAAGAGGAAGGCAAAACTCCCTCAGATACTGGAGTAGTTTTCTATTCTTAACCATTCTAATCAGTAAATATGAAAGCAAAACACATGCACCTCTACTTCAAATCAGTATCTTAAGGCTCCATAACATGACAGGCATTTTCCTTAATTCTTCCCCACTCAGGAAATATAAAGCAGTTCTCAAGAACCAAACCTTTAAGGAGCCTGAATATTTTTTAGTTTGAGGGAAATAAACCTCACACCCCCTGACAGGAAGACCCCATTAAGAAATGTGCTAATTGGCTGCACCCTTTGGGAGCTCAGTGTACTCCAACTTTTATTTCAAGGCTTAGTGTGAGGTTATCATATTAGTCAGTTCCTGATGTGAAATACCATGTGTGAAACTATAGTGTGAGTGCAAAATGACTGAGATTCACTTTGACTGCAGTGTCAGCACAAAGTTCCTGTAAAATAAAGCTACTGAGAGAATGTGATGCATTAACATGTCTTCACTCACCTTACTTTTTTAAAGTATGAATTAAAACTTTTTGGTGTGCATAGTACCGTTGTTTTATGAATGCCTGCTGCTGCTGCTTTTGTGTTAAAAGGCTATTACCTACTAATAGAAAACAACTCAGGTTATCATCTGTTATATTAGAATATTTGCTATTAGTCTAAGGAAGGCAAAAAACTTGGCAACAGATCATAATTTTTATATATGCTTATCCCTGCATATTTAAGTACAGTGAATAACATGGAAATAGATGTGGATTTGAAAGATATTCATGCTGCTAACAGAACTAGCTGTCATTGTGAAAGATGCAAAGAAAGCTGGTTGAAGAAAATCAGGAGGGACACAACTGTGATGTCCTTCTCCTAGCTACTGCAGAATGGCTAGTGAAAGATAATAAAGCTGAAGATTATTCACTTTACAACTTAATCAGAAATAACTAGATAACAAACACACATCCCCAAACCCCTAAAAGAACTAAAGCCCACAGTCCCTACTCCCTCAGCATACAAACTACCAGCCAGCTCCATGTGTGAAGCCAGGAAATAAGTTAAACAGCATGAATTCTACATGCACTGAACCACCCAGCTGATGCATTAGAAAGAGATACAGCCACAGAAGTATTTTAGATGTTATTTTTCATACTACCTTTTCATTCTGTAAGGAAGGATTTCTAAAGCTTCAGATACTTTATGGTATTTAGACAGGGGAAGCAATATAAACAAATACATATTTATCAGCCAGTCTTGGAAACGAGGAGAATGAAGCAACTGAACAAATTCTCAGGTCAGCGGATATCTGGCACCACTGCCCCTTAGATCTTGGTTCAGCCAGTAACAGTTCAGAGCAGCTACCTCCCAAACTATAATGGCATTCATGATACTGTTTTTAAAATGATCCTTCTGAATTCCAGGTAGTTCTCTGCTCTCTATGAAGAAGGAGGTTTCTATTTAATTTTTGCAGAAAAAAAGCCTGCATTCAAAATCCCACTTGAGAGTGCATATGTTCTTACATTTCTGCAAAATGCCTTAATGGCTTAACACAATGTGTAGCTTTCATTGTGCTACTTACATTTTACAATTCTTTTTTTTTTTCCCCAGAATTGTTTAAGAATCAATACTGTATTACTCCCATGGCTTTACGGTATTTTATCTACTCGGATTTTTTATTATGAGAATTTCACCTAATACCTCTTTCTAATTTTTTTTTATCCTTCTACAAATTCAAAAAAGTTATTTTCAGGATTAGAGTTATTTTGGAGATTATTTTAAGGGATTACATTGATGCACGTTCCCCATCTCAGAATAATGACTATTTGCCAGGCTTGCCTGCAGGCCTGTAACAGCATTTGATCTTTTATGATCTCATCAAATTTATACTGATTTTTGCATATAGTTTCTATTTAAAAGCATGAATAAAGACATTTGTAAACCCCAGATCAGCCTTTTTTTTCTATGCCATTTTATTTTTGTATGCAAGAAGGCTATTTCACCCATCGAATGCTTCTTTTTTTTCTTGAGTGAATGAACTTGGAAACATGAAAGTTTAAAATAGTGAGAAGAAAACAGTTTTAAATTGATCTCTAAATACAATTAACTGAATAGACTGAATAAATTAGCAGATTATTACATCTGGTGAAGGGTTTTTTCTTTGGAGTAAACCAGTTCCTTTAAGTTTGTTTTTTTTTGTTCAGGTATTATTTTGACATGTCAAAGAATTACAGTACTGTTCCTCTGTGCTTCACTTAAGTATATGTGGGAAATTATTAACAGTTGTGATATATTTGGTTTCTAAGATAGAAAGCTCAAACAAACTCCAATGAAATTTCTACTATGAATAAATATTTGCTGCATTAAGAAGAATCACTTCACGGATTTGTTTTTGACAGTAAAACAGGAACTAATTGGATTATAATTGCCAACAGTCAGAGACTGCTGGAGCAACAGAACAGATTTCTGAAGTTATTAGCATATTACTTAATTACTAGCTTCTATAAACCATAAAAAAATGTTGATATTTAATCTACAGATGTCAAGAATTTAAAGGATAAGTCTGAGTGAATGTGCTGATTTTCTTATCTGACATTTTGCATGCCTATTATACAATCTTGAAGCTAAAACATAAATTCAAGATTTTTAAAACTCATCAGCGGAAGCAAAATCTATCTTGAGATACGTAAAGAAATACCATAACAGAAAACAGTCATGGTATTTCTTATGATGAAAATACTGCTGATCAAAACTAATTCTTTTCTACAGAATTCTACCTATTTCTTGACATTAATGAAAGATTTGGGGACTTACTGGTGTATTGCTTATACTGCTTTGGGGTTTAGAGGGACACAAGGTGGGGAAAAGAACCTTTACAGGTGGCCTTGATGGCAAGGATGATCAGCTACTACTCTTCACATCTGTGGTACGAGCAGCGGCCAAGGGAGTGTGGTTGAACAGTTGCATCATACGGGTTAGATTTTAGGAAAAAAAACCTTATGAAAAGGGTAATGAAGTATGGGAATATATCATCTCACAATGTCACAGGGTTCTCCACTCTGGAATTCCTTAAAAAACAAGTGAAGGCAAACATCCTTCAGGATGCCCATGGACCGATAAGACCACCAAGTCATTCCCAGCTTCAGGATTCTGTGTTTATGCAATATAAAATTTCCGTGTTTATGCAATATAAAATTTCCGTGTAAAATATAATTCCTGTCACCATGCGATTCAATGAGTTTAAATACAACTCAGCAAGTGGGCAACACTGGAAAAGTGGGTAAGTAAGGCTGATGCAAAGATCAGGATCAAGAAAGGGATCAGAAACCTGTAGTTGCAATAGCAAGCCATGGGTTAGCTTGCCAGGGAACAGATGAACTTAAATTCCTCTGAGAAATCAGTAAGGAAATGCAAAAGGCAGTGGGACAGAGCCAGAGTGAGAAGGGTCAGAAGTGAGAGCTGTTGCTCAGCATTGCTGTGATGTATGACAGCTGAAGTTGTTGAGCAGATGAGATTACAGAGCAACAGAGAAGAGGGAATGTGCCAGAGAACTGCCTTGTGACAAATCCACTGCACTGAATCAGTGTCTTCAATACTCTTCTAATTCCTAATGTCATCTTCCTTTCAGAAAGGGCTGCCTCGTTCAATACACTGGGCAGGCATTTTCTGATGTGCAGAGCCTCTCTAGGGGGTCAAATTTTCTTCAAGAAGCAGTGCTGTAAATGAGCTTCCACCGCCTTTGCGCAAGGGGAAGCAGAGAGGCACGCAGCAGAGCATAGAAAGGGGTGCTGTATTGACAAGTGGCTTCTGTTCGGTGCTCTGGCTTAGCCTAGCAGAGGCAAACCCAGCTGTTTGTAAAAAGAGCTGCTAATGGAGCAATCAGCATGGCAGTGACGAGAGATGTAGTGGAGGAAACGATTCCTGTTTCAAAGCCCAGTTAGAAGGCGAGTCTCTCTCACCTGCCAATCCCCTCAAAATAAAAAACATATAAAATTTGATCTATTTGTACAACATTTAAGCGACAATTTCTTGCTTCTAGTTAAGGTAGGGTCAGATTTGCTTGAATCCCAAAATATTTCTTTTCATTCTGACAAGATAAGGGTGTAGGAAGACCTGAAAACAAGCTTATTTGTGCCATCATTTTCACTGTTTCTTTTGCTTCTTCCTCTTTTTTTTTTTTTTTTGACAATCAGTACAGTTATTTCTATAATGTGCACATTCTGCACACAAAGACGCGATAGCTTCACAGCTCAGATGCTGTTAGGGATCAGCAGGCTGCACATGCAGCATGAAGTGCACCAGAGAAAAAACAATTGAACAAGGTTGACCCAAAGGACAGAACATGTCTCTCCTGTATAATTTGCAACTACAATCATAGCTCCTACAGGTCCGTACATCCAAGCCAGAAAGACAGTACAAGCAGAATTTTTATCTATTTATTTACAGAGCAGTTTGGACAGCACAGCAATATAGATAAAATTTGCTGTCTTTCTGCATTTCTACCTTCCATCTTTTTTGACAATATACTTCTAAAATGGGACTGTAGGAATGCCAACAAATACAAATGCCTGCTGCTTAAGATAAATACCTCATGTATTCTCTTCATAAATGTTCCATTTATCTAAACCATTTTTTAAATTTCTGCTATTTTTCCTAAAATAATTAGGCCTTTTACCTTAACCTCTCCTACTGGTATGAAACCTGGAAAGCTGTTTCCAGGTCTTCCTTTCCATTTCGGTTGGTTGCCAAATTTTTTATACATATATAAATATATATAGAAGTACATATCCATCTTCAACCAATCTTCTCATGAACTATTAGCGATTTTTTTTTTTATGTGTTGGAGCCTACGGTGAAAAGCATTCCTTTTCAGGTTTCACTTCCCGACTAAATAAAGCAACTTCATGTAAGTCCTTCCTGCAAGGCAGGCTGAACATCCCCTTGGTAGTCACAAATACACGTTTTATGCACCAGCCTTACAAATTGAATGATTCCTCTTGTGCAGAAAGGGCCTGATATAATGACACTGCCACATAATACAGCAGCATTTTAGCCACCATTTTTATGTCACATTTTCAGTGGCTACATAAGACGCACAAGCCATATTCCTAACATGTTCCTCCGGCTGTGATCCTAAATTTGTCAGTAATGAAACAGAATTCCACCCACCTAACATACTCAGAAAGTATCCAATGTATATGAATTTTTGACCACATTTAAGGTTTCCTTCCGGACAATGGACAAAGTATCAAGTGTTATTCTTCTGCAGTTGCCACAGTTAATTCTATTTACCCTTTTCTTTCTTTTTCTCCTCCCCCAAACTTCAGAAGATTGACAGTGAAATCAGTCTTACATCACTTTCGACATCCAATTAGATTTTAAAATCTTATTAGCTGTGCTATGTAAGTTTCATAAGTTACTGGTTTTGTAATGGCAAAAAATTAAAATCACCAGTCATCTATCCATTTTATGATCTTACAGTGACCTACAATTTAGTTCAAAACCAGAACCAGAACATAATACCCAGAAGGCTAAATAAAGGAAGAGCCATCTGCAAAATGCTCCTTTACACATAACAATCTCTTTTGACATTTCTATACTCATTAAACGTTGTTGCTTGCATCTACTGGTGGCTTTTTGAGAACTCAGTTTAACAAATTTGACAAAAATATCCTGCAACTTGTGTGACAATGAAAATGCCTATCTGCAATGGTTTACAAGCACTACTAAAAAAGATGAGAAAACATGCTTGTTACATAGTTAAAAAGGCTGATTTGGGGGAAAGAAGGGTAAAGAAGAGAGTTATATATTGGATAACAGTGTGTGTGCATCTTTCACATAAACAGTAGTGCTGGGATCACTCTCAAGCTGTGTATTTGTCAACCTTATGTTCAGATAGTATATATGGATTTTCTCTTACCAAAAAAATCTAAACATTAGCACTCATGCTTTTTTATGTTAAAAGATGCTTCAGTGCTCTAGACCAGTACTGAATCTGCACAAGAAGATGCATTGAATGTATGTAACTTAGAGAGACTTCTATTAGCAAAAAAGACACTCCAGAAGATGACAGTTAAAATTTTGATTTGACATCCTGACTCTATCACAAAGGCTACACTCACTGCCGTTGCAACACAGGTCCAATCAAATCTGTACCAAGCTAAAAAGTAATCACCTTCTGTGAAGGCCATTAGCAGATTAAGCCTGGGATAAAGAAAAAAAAGTTACATGCATCTATCAAAGGGCAGAAAACCAATGGCTTGTACATAAGCCATCTTTTCAATTGTATTTAGGTAAGTGATTAGTCTTAACACTATCATCTTACTATTTGACTTCATCATGGCCATACTGTGACCCAAATACAGCAGATATATCAACAACCAGACCAAGTCCGATTCCAGCTGCAGGCTTTTTAAGTCTACTGATAAACTAGGGACGACTGATGGTAGCTGTCCTGGCTTTGCTTACAAATTATTTTATTCGAATTAAGTGCATCCATGAGAAAACTAACCCATATTCCAGAAATCATTTTGCTGTATCAACTTGAACAATCAAAAGGAAAATGGATCATGAGCGAACATGCACATTAAGGATGCAAATACACATTGTTAGCACACCTTCAAAGGCTGCAGCATTATGAGATGATGTATTCCAGGACCGGGTTAGGAACAAAGAGCTGCTTTCTCTTTCTAATGACTTGAGACCAAATCGTGCTATTCTGGATTGAGCAAAACTTGAAGTGGAAGATTATCATGAGGTTGCCCTGAAGATTTCCATAGTGTCACCTTGTCTGAGAGAAGCAATGAGGATTTTCTGAAGAAGTTGGCAGTGATTCAGTCGCTAAACCTCTTGATCCTGTGAACCCGCTGAAAACATGAGGCCATCTGCCAGAGACTGTTTCCACTACCTGCAGTATACATACCATTCCTAATCATGTCCTTTGATTGACATGATGCAACTACAGCTTCCTCCTGCCACTGCTATGAAAATCAGGAAGATGCAAATCCTGATTAATCAATCTGAAACCATGAAGTAAGAGATCCCCTCTTTCCTTTTGTATTTTTATAGTTGTTTTATATGCCCTTCACCCTCTAAGTTTGTATTGTAAACTTTCATTTATTTTACTCTTTACAAGCCCCTAATTCTTCTCCAGTGAAACTGCTGATCTGCTCTTTTTTTGGTATCTGACACAAAATTAACTTTGCCTTCAGTTTTTGCACAGACAGCATGCCTACTCCATAGGCACCTTCGTGCATTCTTCTAGGGCTGATATTACAGATTTCCACCTCCCCCAGTCCTTTATAACATGTATCCTCTAACATTTTCACTGCTAGATTCTTAGAACCTTGTTCACGCCATACCCATTGACTTTGGCTGTCACAGAGCAATAGGAGTCACTACATGGAATGATATTGTTTTTTTAACAATGAATTGGTTTTTAACAATTATTTTAAAATACAGAGTATTTTTTCTAAACTATCAATTAGACTTTTTCAGAGTTTAACTGATATGGATCATAGTTTTGGAGTCTATTTTATGGGTTTGGTCACCATTTTGTATACTGTTAATGGCATGAACCCTGAAACACTTATCAGCTATTCATATCTGCAGCTTCCGTTAAGGATCTGGCTGTGTCCTAGTCTCTAAAAATACAAGTCATACTTACAGGACTGATGAAGTCTACCCCATAAGCTGTGTATTTTCTTTGCACTATGGTTACACTGTGTCACCTAAGTCAGACTCTGTTTTGGCTATTCATTTAACACATGATAAAAATGGACATTATGTCATGAGAGAAAAAGAACTGTACGGACCAGTTTACCCAGGAGCTTTAACCAGGGTGTTGAGCCCTTCATCCTGCCAGTTACTTCAGACACAGCCACATTTCTGCCTGGGGTATTCTTGTCTTATGACTCAGATCTCCAGTTTAGGTAACAGTTAAAGCGTACACTAACACCCACCTCCAGCTATAATTAATACTTAACACAGGAGATTCAGAAATCCATGGAAATATGTCAATCCCTAACACTTCTCTTTGTCTATGATCATTATTTCTCTAAAGCACTCTCCACACGGAGCTCACTCAGGATCCCAGACTCTTTGGTTAACTATTGGAGCCACCCATGTCAACAGGGGAAGCACTATGCCACTGGTGTATCAAACCCCCTGTCTGATCCTTCTCAAAGCATACAGAACTCCTCCCAGACCTGAGAGTTTGATCCTCTCACAACTCCTACTAGGAATTTTAGAATTTGGTTACCTCCATCCCATTTGCCAGATTATTCACTTATATTTTACTGCAGAGAAGTCAGGATAAATAGGCTTTTGAACCGAGTTCTGTGTCAGAAATGATACCTGAATAGATAAACTACTAGTATCTGACAAATACATGACATTGCTTTTATTGATTCATGCCAAGCTTTCCACACATTAAACAATTTCAGCCCAAAAGTAAAAAGTTACATTTATTACAAATTATTTACTTCTAATATTTAACAGAAAGAGCAACCAGTCAGTAAATCCAATGCCAGGTGAGCTAACTCCAAGCCCTTAGAAAAGCAACTGGGTTGTAGGACATAAATAAGATCAGAAATTTATTAAAAAAAAAAAAACAAAACCAAAAATCAAACAACAAAAAATGAACAAACAAAAAGCCAAACACCGTACATGCAGTTTGGGTTGACTGGATGACAAGATCATCCAAAAGTCATGTCAAATTACACAGTGGCTGATGCAGCGGAGCACTAGCCATTACATCATTAAACTGTCACAAAGTCTAAAGCTGGCTTGCAGGACTGTCAATAGCAAGGAAATGGCTGTAGCAAGGAAGACTGGGAACCACCTTTTTCACTGGAACCATTAACTTCTGTAGAATGAAGTTCCAGATGTAACACAACAATGGGATGTGTAATTTCAGGTGAACATGTAAGATCTTTCCACACTTGTGCACACGTGCACTTTAAGGGATCTCATGCACAGGCTCTACACTTTCCATCTGTATCACAGCCTTTGGTCCATGAACTATTTACTTCTTCAGTTCTACTTCAGCTTCCTAGGCAGACTATGCTCTCTGTAGAGCATACAATTCTGTTGCAGAACAAGAATCACATCAAATACGACTTTCAGAAAAGTACAAGTAATTTATTAAAAGTCCCAAGTGGCTTATGTAATTTTTAAGTTTTTAAACACTGCTGGATCTCCTTTACAAACTCTTGTAACTGTACACCTCACAATGTCTGAATAGCTCACAGAACTAAGCACATCCTTCAGCTATGAGATAATTATTTTGGTTCACTTAAAATACATACGCCAGTGCCAGGGGCCCAAACACCCCAAGGATCCTTCCGCAGCTTTCAGCACATCAGCACTTTTACTTCAGCACAACTCACTGCCTTTGATCTCTCTTTGAAAAGATTGGGCTTATGCTGAGGCTGTTTCTCAAAAAATAAATTGGCATTTGGAAAACAAAACCTTACACAATATAAATTCAACACTGGTGTTTCTCTTTTAATATTTTCTCTCATTGTTTTAAAATACATGATTTTCTAAAAGACTGCAGGGCAGTGAACCTGACTCCTGAGCTTCACATCATTTGTTGGCATTTAAAATATATCTGTCTCCAAGTAAGACTATGCTAAACAAGGATACTTATAGAGTAAGTCTTTGGCTGTGGAAGAAAGCACGCTAAAAAGAGATCACAAAATCATGAGCACAATCAGGCTCTCAGATCCCATAATCACTTAGCAACCCAATACTTCTACCTGTTCTTGGAGTACCTCCATCCTTGAGGGTATGAAATACCTGTCTTCCAGCTCTCTGCTGCACAGAAATTCTCATTTACTTTCTGTAGAGCCAAAATTATTGTTTACCCTTGCTCCAAGTTGTTATTCCTAATAGTAAGATCCTTAAACTGAAATTTCATGGAAATCATGTGGACGCACACATAAACACATCAGTGTTTCATTGCTACTTGCATATTCTTAATCAATGTTCTTACTCTGAATGGAGAACTTCAGGCTTGACATTGACAGTTACCAGATACATAAACATGGCTTATAATTTGAGATCTCATTCTACACATCCATGTAGTTCTTAAGGAAAAGGTTAAATGGTAGTGTTGTTTCCCTATGCAATTTGATAAAATATGGAGTTGTTAAGAATTCTACTTAGTCTAAAATAAACCACTTAACAGTAAACTAAGCTCTTGCCTGAACTTCACCACAGTGCTTTCTAGTTCCTCAGTGGGCATTAATTGTATCTATAAAGTTCTCTAGTGTAAATGATCACTATTGGATTGGTGAGATAAAGCACAAATATAGCCAAGTGCAATGACAGCCAGAGCCATTACGGTTTATTGGAGAAACATGTCCACTTGTATCTTTACTTATAGCCCATACATATACTTGGCAGATCTAGACTGCCTGATCAAAAAATATTTCCATCTACAAAGCCACCATCTGTTTGATGGAAAAGGACTTCTTATACCTATACACACACACAACTCTGACACCAGAGATGTATATATGACATACATACTTCTATAACCACTTTTTAATTATTACTTTGTCATCATAGCTTCAGCTATGAAATAGATTGTTCATGCCTTAACTATGATGCAACTTGGATTTCTTCTAAGTGAAAGTTGCATGACAGAGGTTAAAATGATAAAGCCTAATGGCTGAATTATTAGAAACAACAAAAAACAGTAGTTATTAATAGAAAAATAGACAATATATACACATTATGGATCACAAGTATTACATAATTGTTTCTCTCCTACACCCCACCTGCTAGTAAACCTTACAAACCTCTGATAAAAAGTAGCTCCCAAATATGAAGTTCTTCCTCCTCACATACTCCTACAAAAATTAGACGATCCAAAATTAATTATAGGTGCTACTTAGTAATGAGCCAATGTCTAATTTATAGTATAATATATCATTATTTTTCAGTGTCAGAAGAGTCAACATGGTTATTTGATTAGCTGAATCCATTTCAATCTGAAAATGCCTCTGGCTTCAATAGTCTGACAAGACTGTTGTCCCACTGAACTCTAAACCATACATGCACTGACCCCTGAAAGGAAAGGCAGTTTAAGTTGCTTGTGTCACTTAAGGGAAAACAGAACCAGACATGTAGCATAAATATACACAATTAAAATTACCAGAGTATCTTGGCATGCATGTAAACAAATATCAGAGCTTTCAGACTGTAGATATCAAAAACATAAGTCTCTAAGCAGGAAAATATTTATGTTACATTTTGCTGTAACACATCATTTATTTCACAGCAAGAAATCTGTTTCATTGAATTTCACATATACAGCTGTATTGAAATTCAGTTTCAGAACCATTCCATAAGTACACCAGAAAAGAGGTGTATAGCCAGCAGATCTCACTGGTCAGAAAAGGACACAAAGTACAGCAGAGGACACAAAGGCAGCTACCTTCAGAAGTCAATTGTCCAACACCATACACTTGCCTTCCAAACTGACTTGCTTACATCCTCTGGGATTGTGAAAGAAAGCCAACTTACCTAAAGCGACACTTGTATCTAAACAATAACCACATAACTCAGCTTCTCCACCAGTAGGATCAAATAAAGTTTCCTTTCACACAGTTAAATAGCAAGTGTTGATTAGCCTGACATCAAACAGCAACAGATTTGGCATGTGTTAATCCATACCCAGGCACTTGCTCCAAAACACCTCACATACAGCTTTAACCCACTACTGGACTTCAGCTTCCAAATATCCATGCTCTTCACCCAGCCTGATAAGGGGGAAAGGGTGTATTTTCTTTCTCGTAGTCTTAAAGAAAATACAGTGGTGAGACACCCTCTCAGAAATACATGGCATATCAGAAAACTTCCAGGTTATACACTAGAAGACCTGGTAAGCATTTGTCTGCTCACATCCTGACATCCTTGAACAACTTCTGGAGTCCTGCCAGACTGATAGGTATAGCTAAAGAAAGCCAACACTCATCCATGTTCGGTAACACCATAATTACTGTTATATATCTCTTCAAACTTCACTGCTGACAAGGTAGGTCCAAATAATTACTACCATATATGTCGACACCATTAGATCACATCATGGTGCCACTATGTAGGACTGCACTGCATACACATAGGTACGGACACAGGAAGCTTCTGTAGAAAACAAGAAAAATTAAATTTAAGAAAGAACATGCTTGAGTTTGATCTTTCTTTTTAACGTGAAAGACTTCAAGCTGCTACCCGATCAATAACTACTAGGAAGAGAATCCATTTATTGTTTTCTTCAGTAAGTTGAAAATAGCAACAGTCAGACATATTTTTCCTGAAACACTAGTAGAAGCATTAGCAGATTTTATATCAGTGGCCTAACATTTCAAGTCAAGTGTAGCCCTTTTTCAAAAATTTAAAAAAAAATAAAATATAGAAGTCTGGACTTTTTATTTGTTGCAAGAGGTATTTATATTGCATTGTGATTTTTAATCACAGCTACAGCAGCCTCTTTCGCTCTTCTCCTATTCATGAAAACAGACATCCTTTGTCTCTTATACATATTACATTGCAAAATACTTCTTAGTTTTGATGTTGGGAGATTGGAAGGTGAAATGGATGTCACCCAGTTTCCTGAGGTCAGCCAACACTAATAATACTGGCCTCTGGAGAACACTGGCAGTGTCCCATTTCTCTCAAGGTCAAGCAACTGCTGCAATCATTCAATGAGGGACTAATAAGACAATTCACAAGTCCTTTCTTCTTCAGGAATAAAGAACATGGCAGTCACAGTGTTCCAATGGTTTAAATCCTTGTAAACAAATTTCTATTAGCAGAAAGAGCCTTTTAAAAGGATGGAGAAGTAAGTTTGGTAACTACAGTAACATAACCACTGGGGATGGGTTGAGTGGTGGGGTGCTTTTTTGCCCTTCAGTGAAGATCAGCTAAGAATTAATAAATACAGATAACATATAATGAAATCTTTGCACCTCTGCACATGTACTTACAAGAGTAAAAAAAAACCCTAAAGAAATAGGTTAATACATTTATTAAAACTATGTGCATGATCCTGCTCTACCCCAAACCTTGGTTACCTGCATCCCATGCTGACCACATGCCTAGAACCTGGGCCTGCGCAACACACAGCCTCCCCATCCACATCTCCCTTTCAGATACACTTGAGCCAGCCTCTTCATTCTTAGTGCTTCTCCAAGCCCTATCTTCCAAAGTCCCAGTACATTCAGATTTAAACTGCAAACTCCCTTACTCCATCCAACCCCTTTTCCCCTTCAGCCTGCCTCAAATCTCATCCCATGTTAGCCAACCTACACACACAATATCTATGTAGAGAGTTCATTTACCAAACAGCATTTACCCACAGGCAAGTGGGGTGCATCCATGAAGGAAATGAGTAAATAGTAGACTGAAATTTAGCTATCTGTAAATCCATCATCCACCTCTAGTCAACTGAGGATAATATAATCCACTACAGTAAAAATGGGATCAGTCAAAACCCAACTCTCTCAACAACTGCAATCTTCACCAGTTCCTAAAAACGACAAAAACTCCTGAGGTATTATGAGCATCAATGGACCTACATGTTTCTGCAGCTAAAGGTAGAAAAGCTCAAACAAAACAAAGCCATCTTCTTGCCTATATGAAAATGTCACCAAAGTATTTTGTTAATGATATTTTATTTTTTTTTATAGTACAGTACCTTTATATGACAATGTCATGGGTTCAGCAGTAGCAGTCATTTTTCTCCTTCATAGTAGCTGGTGCAGTGTTGTGTTTTCGACTTTCGGCCTGGGAACAGCGCTGATAACACCGATGTTTTCAGTTACTGCTTAGAATATTTGACCTGACCAAGGACTTTCTGAGTCGCATGTTCTGCCAGGGAGGAGAGGAAGCCAGGAGGAAGCAGAGACAAGGACACCTGACCCAAACTGACCAAAGAGGTATTCCATACCACAGTACGTCATGCCCAGGATGGAAAAACTGGGGGCAGGAACCCGGAAGAGTGCAGTTCATGGCTCAGTCATTGAGTGGTGAGCAGTAGTATCCTCTTCCCTGATATTTCCCGGGTCATTATTCTTGGTGGTAGCAGTAGTGATTTGTGTTGTACCTTGGTTACTGGACTGTTCTTATCTCAACCTGTGGGAGTTACATTCTTTTGATTCTTCTCCCCATTCCCCCCCACCCTTGGAGTTGGGGGCAAGAAAAGGGGAGGGGGGGGAAGTGAGTGAACGGGCTGCGTGATTTACAGCTTAAACCGTGACAGACAAGTACCAAGCATGATGCTGGATAACTATTAAAATGAACCCCCAGAGATGAGAATATTGCCAAACTACTTTGATTATGACAGAAATTTATATTGGGAAAAAATTACTACTTTAGGAAAAAATTTCTTCACTATAAGGGTGGTCAGACATTGGCACAGGCTGCCCAGAAAAGTTGTGGCTGCCTATAGTGTTCAAGGCCAGGCTGGCCAGGGTTTTGAGCACCCTTGTCTAGAGGACCATGCCCATGGCAAGGTGGGTTGGAACTAGATGATCTTTAAGGTCCCTTCCAACCCAAAGCATTCTATGATTCTCTGATTATGTTTTCAGTAAATATACATATATATCAGTATGGAATATATCATGCTGTAACACAAAAATAGTAACGTGCACAGCCAGAATCCGCCAATGGTAATCTAAAACAATACTACAGGAATCTGGACTAGGCATAGACTTGTAAGTTGTATGAACTGCAATATAACCTCGAAGTCTTATTACATATGTCCTTTATGACACTGGCATCACAAACCACCAGGACTTACAAGCAGCTGTATGCGGAAATAAGATGCTGGTATTATAGTATGATCACTTTCAACTTTGGAGCAAAATTGTTTAATTTGCTTACTCTCTTGCAAAGTATTTGGCTTTTTATTTCACCAGTTTACTTGGAGTGTCTATGGAGACACTTCTGGGCATCTCAGGTGTTCTGCTCTGGAGAAATGTAATGCATGGTGGAGTGACTTATTCCACTCAAGATATGATTACCCGCTCTGTGAAAATGCAACCTTGCAAAGAAGAGCTTGTCTTCACCTTTTCCTTTCATTTTTTCTGTACTACAACAGATAGCAATTCACATTATTTCCCTTTCATGCTTTTCTAGTGCAATGCAGCTATTTAAAGAGCAGCAAAGAAAGTTCATGTTGTTATTAATATCAAAATACAAGATACAAAGGTAAAGTCCAAGATACAAAAGTTAAAGTAGTTATTAATATCGAAATACAAGATACAAAGGTAAAGTAGTTTTGCTCTTGAATTTTAGGTACCTCATTTGAAGCTTTCTGTAAGACTAGGCATATGAAAAGTTCATGTGGTTTTGAAGACAAAATAGTTAACAGAATGAAGAAAACAAAAGATGAAGTTGTGGTTTTTTAAAGGAAATTCTAAAATAATTAGTGCTAAATGTAGATAATATTGTATATAAAAATAAAAATGAGGTAAGAATTTTCCATTCTGTATTAATGACTTTTCAAAACGGAAATGTTACTATCAGCACTCTTCCACATTACGTTTACAAATCAGAAAGCACAAAGCCACTCTAAGATACACATCACAAGAGGACAACACATTATCTACCGCTGGAGTTCCTATTTAGATGCTCACTAAACGTGTTAAAAAAAAATGGCTTTTCAATGGCGCACATCCACATTATGATATCTATTCTGACCTTCCCATGACACCTCTCTGAGGCAACTTAATGAGCGAGATACTTTGCTACTTAAACTTGGCACTGACTTTCATGAAGTTAAGGGGATATATAGCATAAGCAACTGACATATGTATTTGCTGGATTTAAAACTCAGATTTTTATCTATTTTCAGTTGGATCAGGAGACAAAAAATTAAAAAATGTTAGTGGTAGGTTGATATTTTCAGTTTTGAAACTGGGGGTGGGAAAGTGTTACATATGAGGAACAAATAGTTACTCATGACTTGGAGAGGCAAGAAGGGGAGCAGAAGCACAACCCAACAAAAGGCAGAACTTCTAGTAACTGTACCAAAACACATAAAGCCTTATATTTTAGAAATGCCCATCTTCTAAAGTATTAACTAAAATGTTGAAAGACATGCTTTCTACGTACATAAGACAGTTGAAAAAAACCTCACATTGACATATTTAATTATAAAAACTGGCCAATGTAACTATAGAAAACAAAATAAAATTAAAATATTGTGGCACTCTTACATCATAAAACTAGCTAAGAACTTGCTTATCTTCTCACTGTCACTAGTAGTTCACCATAGTTAAAAATGCTAAGACACCAAGCAAAATGAAACATCGCCAAAATAAATAGGGGAACAGTTATCACTACTAGAAACAGTTACTGTGGGAGAAACCTAGCACTTAATTTCATAATTTTCAATATTTCAAAGTCCATGGTTAACTGTAAAGCTTAAGAAATATTTCCTGTAAATTAAAAACCATTCATTCTCATCTTCACTGATAGTTTGTTAATAAATTATAGAACATATCCTTCTACATATTGCT
The DNA here is from genome assembly GCA_017639245.1 of Myiopsitta monachus. Lineage (NCBI taxonomy): Eukaryota > Metazoa > Chordata > Aves > Psittaciformes > Psittacidae > Myiopsitta > Myiopsitta monachus. Next base: position 8,321,158 of record CM029919.1, read on the forward strand.
CGAATGTCTCCATAGGTAGGTGAACTGGACAAAATGACAATTTACATTACAAACCTACACATTACAGGGAATAATTTTTCACCAGATGGTTGCAAGCAACTTTTTTAATGCTGGAACTATTAATATTTTATTTCTGGTTTTGGATTAACTATCCAGTTTTAAAAATCTATTTCTGTTTCTCTATACCTGGAACTGAAATAATACTTATATTCATGATGAATGTTTCAGAGTTGCTTCCCAGTCTAAATGGTCTCTTCATATCAAAACCACGTATAATTGTGACTCAAATATCAAGCTGCAACTGTAAACACAGTAACCCAAAATTAAAGGTTCATTACTCACATAATAGAAGACATGCTGAAGCATTTCATAATGACAGAGAATTTCCCTTTTGACTACTTTTGATCTTCAATCTATTTTGGCCTGAGGTCAGCTGGCAAACAGATACCATAGACTGATTTCTGTGTATGTGCGTTAATGATTCCCCTTTCTATCCTTTTGCTCCAAATAGTCTTAAATTGGCATCGACTATGATGATATTCAGAAAATAGACTTCATAGAATTGTCCCAGTGCTGGTTATAAATAAAATTTCAGGGTCAAGATAAAATAATTCTTGATACCACAAGGGATTACTGATATTATTTAAATATGCATAGTTTAACTGGGTTCATCACCTTTCATTCACAGCCTTCCCTTTTGTAAGCACAGATACACTCAATATTTTAGCAAAGCCAGATTTTTCTATAAATGCTGGATTCGATCTGCCTTTCAGAACCAACCACAATTCACTTTGAATAACATCAGCCTATGTAATTTGAGCTCTGAAAAGGCTGGACTCTTTCTTTATTATGATGTAACCACATCAGGCAGTGTCACACAGTCAGTACATTTATTCATGCAGCACAAGAGATGCTTAAACAATCACTTCACTTCTGAAAGCATTTTTTCCACTTGCAATATTAACTCAAAGATCACCAATATGAAAATGACACTTCTGTAGCAAATAGCATGACAAAAAGTTTAACAGAGTGCACCAACAGAGCTGGCTGGAATAAAGTTTACCCTTTCCAACAGTCATAAAGAGTTTACTCATTAATATCAAGGGAAGCATGTGGCCCATGCCCAGATACCATAAAACTACATGGACCAAATTATAACGCCTGCGTGAAGACTTCCCTCAAGCAAAGTACTGCCGCACTTCACCCCAAGCACATGTGCTTGACTGTTGCTGGCTAAAGAGGTGGGCCCCTTTTTATCATTGCTTTTGCAGCACTTGCATTTTTTAAATAAAGGAATGCCCGAGTGTTTGACAGAATAAGCAGAAAAGCACACGTATTCCTTTTACACCAGCAGGAGATTCCTTTGTGCTGCAGCAACCTGGTCTACTGGTTGGACATTTATGAGATACATGCAGGCATGCTATCAACTGCGCAGACCCAGAGGCTAGGCCAACCCCACCACAGTCACTGGCAAGGACATAGAGCAGTTCTTCTGCGAAATCACCCACAAATACGTAAAGGACAATAAGGCAGCATCAAGAACATTCAAAATAGACTGACCAACAGATCAGTCTTGCACATGAGGACAAAGCAGTGCAATATAACTTGACTTCAAGAAAGCTTTTGATGCTGAATCCCACAGCATTCTCATTAATAAGAGAAGAACTGGACAGACTGCTGGACTGTTTGAAAACTGGCTGGACTGCTGGCTCCAAGACTCAGTAGCCTGAGTTGTAGCTGGTGTTCAGTATCAAACACAGCACCCCAGGAACTGATGTATGCAGCACTGTATTTGCAAATGACACTAAATGAGGAAGGCCGCTCGACACACTGAATCACAGTTTCAACCCACAGCACCTTCAGAAACTTGACAACCATTCAGTGAGTTGCCCACCTTTTCTTCTTGTTATTCACCTGAGCGTCCTCAGGTGAACGACAACACTGTATCTGCAGGGTTATCTTTACTAAAAACCCCTTAATACAAATTAAATACAATTTGCATTCATGCATAGACAATAACTCTGGTAGACTTTACTTCATTGTGCTGTACTATAGAAACTGCAAGATTAGATTCTCTACCTAAAATCAACAACCCGGAACCACTTTCTAATTTCTATTAACAGTTTGCAGACAATAAAACCTGTTTCACAGACCTGCCCCTGATTTACATATGCTTTCAGGTCAGCTACAAGTACACATGTTTCTGGAGAATTAGCTGTTTCATTAGAAAGACTGGTTCTTTTCTCATCTTATTTACACTGATCTGTAACAAATGAATTCCAAAGAGGCACCTAAAATCAAATTTGTAGTTGGAATAAAGCTCCCTTGCCGACAGTAAGCCATGCTTGAGTTCCACACAGGAAAGGAGGAAAATGACCATAAGACTGCAAACTCCGATGACACACTTTTGTAATCACAGATGAGTAGTCATATAGCAAATACAAGAGACTGATTTGGGTCTACTGAAGAAGGAAGCAATGTGTCCTCCAGTAAGCATTATTTCCATTTTATACAGATATAGTATATGCAAATTCTTGCAAGTGGCAAGGAACATCTCAGAAACTGGACAACTCTACAGTGGTCACAGAATTCCCCATTCCAGTCCCACACACACTACCTGTACACTGTCAGGGTAGCACTGAGTTTCCCAAACAAGCAATATCAAATTAGCAACAGCAATGCCCTTTATCAAGTGCCAGACCTGATGTGGCCCCATAGACCAAATTCCACTTAGGAGCAGGAGACAGATCAATTTCACTTGCAAAGAGCACCACTCAGTTTGGTTTCACCCAAAGGAAACTAATCTGTGCATACTGGTTTACAGTGTGAAGGCAAGCATAGTAAATGGAGAATAATGCATAATCCAGTGCAAAAAACCCACTCCTATTCCAAATTAAGACACTAATGCCAATATACCTCAGACATCCTCCAGTATTGTGCCAGGCTTGCAAGTGTTGCTCTTAAGAAATAGAGGTCTCTCAAAGTAGCAAATTCAAAATTAAAAGTTTTACCAGAAGACATAGGTAAGACTGAATATGCTTATAAATAACTCAGAAAAATTTAATAATTAGAAAAAAATAATTCTTATGCTGCCTATTTCCCAGCTTTCCTTTGGATTTCTCATTGCAGATGTGGGCCTCTTCTGGGGGAGGTGGGGGGAAGAGATCAAACCACTAAACTTCAATTTGGCAACTGAACGCTCCTTTCAATCAAGGCAAATTTCCTAGCTGGCAGGAAATGCACATTTTGGATTAGGAAAAAAAAAAAAAACAAAAAAACAAAAAAAAAAAAAAAAAAACCAAAACCACCACCACTTCTACTAGAAGTGTCATTTGCACTTGGAGCGACTGCAAAGAGAGCTGAAGGTTATTATTTAATAAGGATCCCTGCTGTTGTTTCAGGCAGTGATTTATCACCTTCGCATCTAGGTAGGAATTCAGGCTGCAGAAAGGAAACAATTCTTTCAAGGTGGTATTTCTCCTTCCACAGTCAGCTGTCAAAAAGAAAAGTACTATTTAATTATTATAATGGCAGCATTAGCCTGTTAATTTATGTTCACAGTAAATCAGGCTGCTCAAAATACATTCTTCAGAGAATGCAACTTTCTAATAATACTGATAACTTTTCTTCAGTCAAGTGTCCAACTCATTCTAGTAAGTATATTCCATGTCTTTTATAATTTGTGGAATTAGATAACTTACATTACTGTCAGAAATTATCACAGACTGTGACTTAAAATACTATAATAGCTGTATTTATTTACTATTTTTGTTCTGATAATTACTATGAAATCTGATCAATGTATTTATAGCACTGATGGATACAATAGTCAGTAGTCAAGCACAATGCTAACTGTATAAAGTAATTGAAAGATGAAATTTTAGAGGTTTAGAATGTGGAAGTTCCCCATAGTCATCTAAGTGCCAGTTCCACTATTTTTTACACCATAAACTTTATTTTCACGTTTTGGACTTCTGAGCTTTCCACAGAAGGTGGATTAGAAAGTGAAAGACAAGGTACTGAAAAGGTTCATTTTCCAGCAGGCAAGGAGTATAGTTTCTCTTTTCTGCTCATGCCATTTTCCTCCCCTTGCCAGCAGCATTATCCAGATCCTGCACTGGTCTCCCTCTCCAGTCATGTTTTATTTTCCAATCAGCTGTGCCTTGTTGGAGTCAGATGTCTGCAGTATCAAAAAGATCACCCTATGAGGGTGTTGAGACACTGGTACAGGTTGCCCAAAGAAGCTGCGGCTGCCCCATCCCTGGCAGTGTTCAAGGCCAGGTTGGATGGGGCTTTGAGCAACCTGGTCTACTGGGAGGTGTCCCTGCCTATGGCAGGGGAGTCAAACTAGGTTATCTTTAAGGTCTCTTCCAAGCCTAACAGTCTGTGATTCCATGATCATCTTTTGCTTTTACACAGCATTTCACACAAGACTCTTAGTTCAGACAAAAAGGTACACTGATAGCTTCCCAGAATTCTTATCTTCACTCATTTTCAGAATTTACCAGACAAGTAGGAGGATCAGAATCAACTGGAAGATAAACACAAGAGTTTGGGTTTGCCCTCCACATATTTTCTGGACTTTTGTTTTGAGAAGCAGTTTGAGGAAATATAAAGTCAAAATATGCTAGAGGGGGGTGGGAGCAAGCAAGTTTTATCATCAAGGTTTCCACTAAATCCAGCTTTTGACACTGTGACTTGTCCTGGTTTTGGTTCCATTTTAAGCAATTGGGAATGATATGCTTGGTATTGTTTTCTTACTACCATCATCTTGGATTGGTTTTACTCCACACTTTCTTTATTTTTTCAGAAAGCAGAGAGAGAGAAAATTTTAGTTCAGGCTGCCAATATCATAACTTTTGTTAAACTGCTCTGAATTTTCACCCAGAGGGAGAAAAGAAGATCAGTACCATAAACAGTCTAACTGCAACAAGTTCAACAAACCTACAAGGAAGATGATGAAATGTGTCTACGAAAGGGAATAAAATTAAGACATTACTTATGTTTGCTTGGGAAAGATATTCCTAGAGGTGGGACTGAGTATTATTTGGGTCTACATTCAAAAATCTCAAACCTCACTATTTTGTTCTAAAATGTCTCAGAATTATTTCTTTGACTTTCTGGACAGAGTTATTTCATCAGCTGCCTTTAGAAATATAAATTAAATTACCTTGTGGAAGTAAAGCTCATCCTAGATAGGACTTTCTTCACCAGAATGATTGGACAGAATCAAAATAGTAATAACAAAAAGAGCAATAGGGAAAAAAAAAACCCAAACCTACTGTAAAGACTGATTAAAAAAAAGAAGGGGGGTATCTGTAGTATTAAGAAAAGAGATAAATATGGCAAAACAAAACTTCAGAGAGGAAAAGTTTGCTCCATAGAAAGTAAAAAGGAGTTCACAGGGAATTAAGCTAAATTAAAATAAACTGAATAAAAAGAAATTAAATTTGCTTTCTGGAAACTTAGTTTAGACATCAGTAAATGAAAACATTACAAAGCAAAAGACTCATTTTAACAGCAAAACTGTTAACATATTATTACATTGCCCATGAATACCATGAAAACTCTACTAATGTAGGTTTAAGAAATTAATCTTTCCAAGGCTGAACTAAAAGATCCTTCTAGTTCCATTTTCTACAGTGGTATATGACTTTGCTTCCTAGAACTGCATGTTCAGATATTAAGAAAGAATACATTTGAAATGCCAGAACGGCCATCACAATATAGTTTAATGAGTTAGAAATTAAAATACTGAGCTTTGTGAAACAAAAGTCATACCAGCTGAGCTTTTTCTGTAGTCTGATAAGACAGCTCATATTACTAAGTATTGTAGATCGGTTTGACAGTAACAGGCAATCCTATCTGTTCAACAAAAGAGTGTTGGCTGACACAAGCCAAAATTCTGACTACCAGGATAAATGAGGTGGTGTCACAGTACAGAATATTGAAGGAACAAAGCCACAGACACAAGTGACACCTACATACATCCCTTTAAAAAGAAAAATTTGATTGAATGCTCAGCTAAATATAACAGATCTTTCAAACCACAAAGCTTGCAATTAAATTTGTCCAATCCAAAACAAACGAGAAAGATGCATGACCACACAGAAGAAACACTAACAGCTGATGAATTACAAGCAAAGGCTAATGCACCAGTCAGGAAGCCAAATCACTAAGCGCTGCTGTGTGTGTACATATGTGATATACATAACACGTGTAACACATTATGCATATTTCATATATATTTCTACATAGTATTATAAAAGCGTGTTTCATACACAGGCCAAGTCACAGTGTCAAGAACTGGATTTAGTGGCAACCTTGATGATAAACCTGGAGAATTCATCCCATTTTTCTGTACCTGTCAGAGCAAAGCAACTCTAGCAGCCTGAGGGGTCAACAGAATACATATTAAATTTTTCATTAGACTTTTCCTTTTTAACCCTCCTCATTCTCTTTCTGCTCTTTTTTGTACCTCCAAATTCCTATTTTATTTTGTATTCAATTATTATCTTTTAGCAATCAAATGTTTTATTTTGCCCCACTTCTGACCCTCTCCATACCCACGGAGAGGGTATTAAGCACAGAACTACGTGTCTTCTAGTTCTGTATATATTAAATATTACTGGTTCCACACTACATTCAAACTTTTGGGTATCTGGTTCAGGTCATAATGTGGTGAAGCAGAAGAGGTTTCTAATTAAAAAAATTCAAAGCTGAAACTACAGCATTACATAATGCATTTGGCATTGAGAAGTATTTTATGGGTTGCTCAGACTTTGAAGGCAAATGTCTTCTCAACTCTCCTCCTCAGCTCTACACGTTTGATTAGCATGAACAGGTTTTGACAGCATTTTTTTTTACATTCCATACATCTCTTTGTATTTGTATAAATTCAGAAAGCCAAATCCCCTGTTTACAGTTACTGAATATCACCAAATTCTACCTTAAAATCAAAAAGGAAGATATATCTTGTACAAACATACCAAGTGTCTAACAAAGCAGATCGTTTTCCACTACAGTCATTTGTGCCTCTACCACCAGTTGCACCCTAAGTAAAGTTTAGATTTTGGGAAGGTGGGCTAGAGGAAGGTGTCATGCCATTGCTGCCAGGAGTCTTATGGCAGTTACTTGCAATGTCTCAATAAATCCTATGATTTCTATAAGCAGGTATTAGAGCTGCAGGCAACAACTACAGCACAAGCAGTTTTTCTCTCTGAGAAGCAGCAATTTACACATCACACCAAAGAATGCAACATTCCCTGACAGGGCTCTCCCACTCTGTTCAAAGACTGTTGAGTGCCCACTACAGCAATTTAAAAACTTGGCTAACGCCTTGTACCAGCAGTTTCTTATCATAGCCTGCAAATCTGGTAGTGTTACACAGACTATTATACAATGGCTCAGGGAGGAAAGAAGGAAAGGAGGAGAGGGAGGGAGGGAGAGGGATGCTCTGGACAATGTAGGCAGCAGAGGCACCACAGCCAAAGGCAGGATTTCTTTCACATGATTTCTTAGCCAGAACAGCACAGATGAGCCAGAGTCCATGGTACCATGCCCACTGAACAGCCAGCACCACCTTTAAGTATGGGTAGAGGGCACGGGAAGAGGGCACGGACAACAAGAGTCCTCTCTTAAGTGCTGGTTTACAGCATCACAGCTTGGGCATCAGGGAAGGACCCAAAACACTGGCTATAATTTTAACCCAGGCCACTGAAAATAAATATGAAAGAGTAACAGAAATATGAAAAAGTCTTAGATGCAAACAGTGAATTTAGGGTAAGTAATTTATTTGAATTCACAATAATTTAGTTGAATCGACAGACAGTGTAGAAGAACTGATATAAAACTGGTAAACAATATAGAAGGGTGGCCAGTACATATAAGAGCCATTTATCTTGTTCCCCTCAGTGACAACAGTATTTTGCTGAGTTTCTCCCTGGATATTCACATTTACACATTTATAGGCACATTTTCATCTCTGAAGCTTCTACTCTTCTTTCAGATTTAAGCTGTGCATTTGGTTTAAACCTGGACTTAGTGCAGCTAAGTCCAAAATTAGTGAAGAGGATGACAACAGAGTCAATTTTCTACAAACAGATGCTACAAGAAGCATGGGCTTTGGAGAAGGAAAGAGAAACATCAAGGAAATCAGAATCAGAGAAACACAGGGCATGGAAAATCCATGACTGTTCCATTCTGGGCCTTCTCCTCTTAGCACATTCCCATGAAAACTGAAATGAAAGCCAAACGCAAATGCTGGTTTGAGATCTGACATGCAAACACATAGTCCACTATGAAGTTGTGCTTTTATTTTTGGCTAAGAATTCACTTGAATATATATTCCAAACTCCCTGACCTTAAGTATTTAATTCCAAGATGAGGAAAAAAAATCCAACAAAAAACTTACTAAATACTGTTACTTGAGGAGCAGCGTTAGGGTTAGACAAGTTTAAAACAACATTATGGTAACATTTACAAAGAGATATTTAGGGATACATGTGTGTATTATTGCTATACTATGCACTTACTAATTTTACAGCATATGCTATTTTTCACAGTACCACTCATTATCAGAGTTATCCCTTACCAAACTCCTGGCCAAGCTTGCCTGTAAAAAAAATGAAAGAATTACAGCAGTTCTGAGATTTGGGGTTTTTCAAGGGCTGGATGCAAACTGGTGTGTTGGGAGGTTTATGGCTCTATCCCATATAACTAATAACCAGACATTTCTCATTTACTATGTCATTTCAGTCATACAATGAGCAATAAGATAAATGTGAGAATGACAACTAAGCAGGTACACTTACTAAAAGTAATTGCACAAGCCCTTTGACACAGGGCACAAAACTCTGCCCTTTAAGAGACCTTGGCTTGATTATTACCACTAACAGAGGGTAAAAAAACAACCACAGAACAAAGGAGTGATACACATTAGCCATTCAACACTAAGCTGCTCGATGACAGAATAATGAAGCTTTACAGAGTGGAAAGAAGCACCAGCACCACAAGACCTTGAGGGTAAAACTGCAGAGTACACCTTGAGCACTGTGATAAGGGGAACAAAGAAAAGCTAGAGGTAACAAAAGCAAGGTCAAGAAGCAGGGCAGCGCAAGCCTCTATCAAAGAGCAGGTCATACCAGTTCTAAAAGAGTGTGACCTTATAAACATAAGATCTTAGGACTGAAAGATGAAGTCTCCTAAATAACACATTTTTATATTCTAGACCAGTTAATGAAGACATATATACAGCAATTGAGAAAATACAGTATGGAATTAAAACATTCTAATTTAGAAGTCATTAATGTTATCCTAAATGTCATTAATAATCCTCCAAGACTGCAGCAAATTACTGACAAATGGGAAGAAAAGAATTCCTAGAGGGCTAGGATTATACGATGGAACTAAAAAACACACAATTTAAGAGATTTAGATATCTGGGTAAAACAGTGACGCACAAACATCTGAAGTTACCTTATTTTCTCCTTTTTTTTTATTTTGTTTTTTTTGCTGTTTTGTTTGAAAGCAAAGGCTGAGAATAAAGCGCTGCCATTGGAACACCTGGCTTTAACTTATAAAAGCAAATCAAAGAGCACCAAAACAATCATTACTTTCCCATTATTTTAATTTCACTTTTTAAGCCTCATTAAAAAACCTGCTTATTAATGCAAACTGGAAACCCAAAATACATCAGCAAACACTGGCCAAAGAAAAGATCTTTCCAAAGAACTTTTATTTATGAGAAAGAAAAAATGCATAGAAAATTGAACAGGTAACAGCACAGTTTTCTGCTTAAATACTGACATGCTGTTTCATCATCTGTGATGTTTACATCATTACAAAACAACCTCAAATGTTTGTGGATCTACACTCAATTTAGACAGAGTTTATACTTGCTCGGAAGATCTTCTACTGTATGCTTTTACAAACTATTAATATGCCAAAAGTAGTCTGAAGTTGCCACATTGCTGTGATATTAGTAGATCAAAAAGAAACCCTTATTGACACCCACCTGGAAAATGATACCAATTGTATTGTCTCACTCACCTATTTTTTAAGGGAAATATAAAAAGCAACTAAAGGAATCCGAATTGTACGCAATTCTATACAGAGTGCCCAAGGGATAAAAATACAGAAATATTATTCCTCTAAAGTGAGTAATAATAAATGCAATAAAAATTCTCTGTTTTCAAAATAAAGCAGTGATGTTGCACTGATATACAAGCAGTAGGGTGCCTCACCTAGGAGCAGCAAGAGGAAAAATTTGGAAGTCATATCACCTTTAAAATTTCTGGTCAAGTGTAATAAACAGAAGATAGGCAGACAGGTTCATAAGAAGCATATTTTAATAAATACGTAGGATTATTTTTAACATTGGAAAGCACTAGTTCATTTTTTAACAAAAAAAAAAACCCAAACCAGCGCATTTTCAACAGGGAAGTATTTGCTTGAATTACCTACTTGTACGTAGCACATGCTTTTGCTTTCCTGAAAATTACTATGAACATTTCCTACCATGCAACTTGGCTCACAATTTCTTTCCCTATAAGAAGGGAACTGTATCGTTTTGCTTCAGGTTATCACAGTAGATGCCCTACAGTTCTCTTATGAGTACACATGTAATGTTTAAAAAGAAAACAACCTTGATGGAAATGATATATTACAGAATCACAGAATGATTGAGGTTGGAAGGGACCACCAGAGGTCAGGTAGTCCAACCTCCCTGCTCCAGCAGGGTCACCTAGAGCACATTGCTTAGGATTATGTCGGAAGGCTCTTGAATATGTCCAGGGAAAGAGACTCTGCAACCTCTCTGGGCAACACATTCGAGTGCTCAGTATTTTTTTATTACTTTACCTCACAGAAAAGAAGTTCTTCATGTTCAGGTGGAACTTCCTGTGTTTTAGTTTCTGCCAGCTACCTTTTATCCTACTGCCTGGCACCACCAAGAAGAGCTTGGCCCCGATTTGACCAGGCAAGTTGTGAATTGCCCAGGGAAGTTGCGAATGCTCCATCGATGGAGGTGTTCAAGGCCTGGGCTTGGACAGAGCCTCGGGTGGCATGGGTTAGTGGGAGGTGTCCCTGCCCATGGCAGGGGAGTTGGAATTAGATGATCTTAAGGTCCTTTCCAACCCTAACTATTCTATGATTCTATGATCTCTAGACACCATCTCTTCAGACACTTACACACACTGATTAGATCCCTCCCACACCTTCTCCTTCTCTAGGCTGAAGAGGCCCATCTCCCCCAGCCTTTCCTCATATGAGAGAGATGCTCCAGACCCTTAATCACTCTTGAAGCCAGTACTATGTATGACAGTGGAGCCAAGATATTTTCACACAGCTCTAAGGAATGGAACAATACTATAGCTGCCCTTTATAAAGTAGGAAGGTTCCTGATCCATTTTCTAAGATATCAGCTGTCCCCAGACTAATTTTTCTTCTGTCCTTTTAGGTGAACTGCATAAACAGACATTTAAAAGACAAATCAGTATGACAGTTTCTCAGTCTTGTTAACTTTCTTTGCAAAACACACTTCATCATTCAAGATGCCCTGCAGAGACTCAGAACACAGAAGTGTAATGTAATAGATTATTTCCATTTGAATTAAGTACAAATGCAGCTCCCAAGTTAACTAATCTAGTTCTAGTATTTTAACTGTTAAATACTATCTCCTGTGATAGTATCCTTATTAGCTCAGTATTCTGAAAGAAAAAACCACATCTCCATTCACACATCTCCTGTGGTGACAATTCATTATGCAAGCCACTGTCTCATGCTTGAACATTATTATTGACAATGGACAATATTCCATAATGTCAGCAGTAACTTTAAAAAAAAAAAAAAACAACCCCTACTAGTAATGTCAGTATCTAGTTTTATCAGCTGATAGAGAAGAAATCCTACATCTCCAGCTTTTTGAGGCTGCTTATTCTGGCCCTGTGCCTTCCAGTCCCAAGCAATCACAGTATTTATGACCAGATTGGTCTCTGACCCAAATACAGTACTGATTATCGAAGCTTTCATCTGGCAAGAGTAATTCTGACCTACTGTGCTAATAATTTTACTGATGGGAACTAATTAACAACCAGTCTACACACTCTTTTTAACCTAGCTGTTAACAAGCTCATAATGAAACTACAATCAAGTCACACTGTGCACTGGGTAAACAAACACATACATACACACATGTGAGTAGACACACTGGAATTATTACTACAGTCCTATGCAATGCGTAAAGGTAAAATTAAAACAAGCTAATGCACAGACTAAAGTGTCATGTGTTTCTGTCTCATCACTGACCAAAATAAGGATGAGAAATCGAGGTGGCTATATTTCTACTTGCAGGGTCAATAAAGGTCAATTTAGGATAATCCAAAAAGGACTTAAATCTCACAACTATGTAAGTATAGCCCTTCTCTGCAACAGTGTATCAATGCTATGAGAAACTGTCACAGAGCGCTCCTCCCACCCCACAATCTGACCTTTATTTCTGGTAACTCTGCTTAAAAGATAACCACCAATACACAATAAAACAATAGCCAAGACCAAATCTAAGCAATGCAACCCCCTAACCATAACACTGGTCAAGGCCTCATTGCAAGCCAAGAAGAAACTATCTTCTGTAGTCAGTATGAAAATATGACTATGAGTCAATTACCTTACTCCGTAAATAGCGGATAGCCCAGGGCCTGTTGAGATGCTCTGCACAGCAGTAGGCTGTACACCAGCATCTCCCTTAAGTATGGACTTAACCTTTCTCAAGGTTACTCCTCAAGGTTACTCCTCAAGGTTACTCCTCAAGGTTACTCCTCAAGGTTACTCCTCAAGGTTACTCCTCAAGGTTACTCCTCAAGGTTACTCCTCAAGGTTACTCCTCAAGGTTGAGGGATTCCTTGCCACAACAGATTCTTGGTAAGTTCTAAATAGCATACTAAACTTTGAAATCTTTGCTAAGAGATATAAGGGATTGATTGGGCATATATATTCCTGTAGACATAAACTGTTGACCAAGTCTGTGACTAAGTCTTTTTCTAGCAGCACGTAGACTCCTCTCTGAGGAATTTAGAATTCAGGAAGGTTCTTTCTGATCCTCATGACTCAATGGAAGGGCTTCCCTGACAGTTTTGCTTGATGCTGTCTTCTACTCAGTAAATAAACAAGCTTGCCTCACCATTGAACCTTGTTAAATAACTGTCACATTTATTACTAACTTTGTTAAATCACTGGTTGATGTCAATAAACATGCTGCTACTGTCCTTTTAAGAGTGAAATGCATGACTCCATCCATACACTGAACTTCACCTAATTAATAAAAAAAATAAATTGATAAATGCTCATTAGAATACGTAAATGATTTGAAGTAATTCAACACTGCCTAGTTATTGTTCAAACAGACTAACTTCCAAAGGAACTAGTAAGTTAACTTGGGTGTCTAAATTGAACAGTTGTGAACACACAGCATGTTAGAACAGTCTGGGTGTCTCATAAATCTTGAAGCAATGCATCCATTTAAATGGTAGTGTCACTGTGCTAACCTACCAAAAAATCATAACAGTCATGGTTAGTCCTTAGAGCTAAAGCTCATTCTATATGATATTCTAAGTAAACAGTAAATTCCTGTGCACCTTTGTAAGCACACATCACAAATAATGCACCAATGTGATCAGGTCAACAGTGAAAGCAGGAGAGAACAAAAATCACTATGTTCACTTCCTGCTAAAATCAAAATTATCAAACAGAAAATAATCCCCACGGATTAAATCAATATCTGTTGAAGAAAAACATGCAGATCAATTGCTCTTCATTTGTCTCTGCTTGTTTTGTGCTTCAGCATAGACGTGGTAGTTACGGTCATTTGAATGCAACAAGTTCTGCAACAGCAGAAACTCTTCAAAAAATATCCTGTAAAAATTAAGTATCCCATTTTAACTGATCAATATCTACCAATTTTTCCTAAAGATAAGCATTTGAGTCTGCTTCTTGGAAATATTAAATAAATGCACATTAAAGGTCCCATACAACTTTATGATAAAACTAAATAACTACACAACTGTAAAAATAGAAGGAAAACATAAAACTTTTCTTTTGTTCTGTCTATCACTTACAGACTTACAGCCTGGGTGACACTCTTAAAACAGTCTTCCTATACCACTGGTTTGCCTTCAGCAGACTAAGCAATACTGGAGTTGGACACTTGGTTACATCATGTACATTTACTTCTGAAAAACAGCACTAAATTTAAACAATATTAAATTAGGCTCTTTGACGTTTCCTGATTACTAGTGCCCACTCAACCTTTTCAAGATGAATGGTGGATATCTTTGTCCAAGACAGTTTATTCAGCAATCACGGTACTTCCTATAAGTTAGCTAAATTAGATGGTCACTTAACAGGGAGAAAGGCCAATATCAATTGCAGCAAAGGTCACGCAGTCCAGTTATCATGTACTGTATTAAAGTGTCATCAGATCTGAACTGTAATTTCATCAATAACCCATCCAACTAGAATTACTATGAATGTGAGAAAATATTCACCCATCCTACAGTGGATGTAGAGCAGTTGATGAACTCGCATGTCCCTGTAAAGCAGTTACAGCAAAGGCCACTGCATAAACACCTGAAGGGAAGAAGGGTTCTCATCCAGCAGTTTGGGAGAACAGAAGGAAGCTAATAAGCTGATGATATAGAATATTGTCTTTTCCACAGTACTATAAACACCATTCTATATGCTAGAACTTGAGAGTACAAACACTTTCCTTTAACCCTGGGACTTGAACTTTTGTACTGGATGATTCTGGGTGCTCTTGCAGTCACTCTGAGAACACTCTCCTCTTCCCAGCATTCCAAAATCATTGGTCAGTTCTGCTGACTCTGCTTTCACAAAAAGCAAGATACAATAGAAGAAGCATTTACTGGAAATTTTAAACAAATAAATATGAATACTATCCAACCTCTGATACAGAAAACTATTTCATGGTTATTTTAATCCAGTTGCTTTCAAACTCATACATGTTAAGAAAACCTTTTAACTTTTGTCATAACCAAGTGTTCATATGATTGAAAAAACATTAATTCGTTGTTTTAATGAAATAAAACCAGTTCAGTAACTCTAAAAATCCCCATAAATGAGAAGAGTTCAAGCATGAAATGTTTATTCAATGTAGTCATTTATATTACACTGAAATGAGATACATAAAAACTGACTCCATAGAGAGTTATTTATAATTTTTTTAAGAAATACCATTAATTATTTCTACATGTGCAACTTCGCAAAATAAAAGCAAAGTCTCTGCTTTACAAATAAGCCACACTATGCTGTGCTTTTATCTTGCATATAAAGTTTTAAACCTGCTAACTGAAACTGCACTTGCTTTTAAGCACTATCCATACTTAGACCCCTTTCATATTTTCAGATAAATCATCAACTAATTTTCAGACAATCCATGCTGAAAATGCATGTGAAAGTGAATGCTCAAGCACTTACAGATGAAATCTACACTGTCTACCCAGGACTCTGCAAAAGTAACAGCTGGTGTTACATCCAATCAGGAAAGACAAGCAACACCATATGGCATATTTTTCTACTGCAGTTCAAAACACTGAATATCCAAAACACCATACTTAGGG
Organism: Myiopsitta monachus; assembly: GCA_017639245.1. Lineage (NCBI taxonomy): Eukaryota > Metazoa > Chordata > Aves > Psittaciformes > Psittacidae > Myiopsitta > Myiopsitta monachus. Next base: position 8,336,790 of record CM029919.1, read on the forward strand.
AGAAGAAAAAAGGAGTTAAAATCCAACCATTACTAATAATTAGTCCACTTCAGCACCACTAATTAGTCTACTTTGCTCTCAAGTAGTTAGCTTTATTGCTAGCATGACCTCTCACCTCTGCTATTAAGGTCTAACTATACCATTTGATAGTCACATTTAAGCAAAGCAAGATTATTTACCATTAATAAATCCTTGCTTAGACAAGATTGCTCAAAATAACAGAAATAAAGGCTCATGTCAATGCTGCAATTTACATTTATTTTTAGAATCAATTAACTTTTGCATTATATAAACCAGTATTATTTCTAAATGCCAGGAGTGGGTCAAGAGTATCATTTAAAGTTATGTTTTTAAGCAGGGATAGCCAGTCATCATTCTCCTCCGGGAAACAAACAGCAGCAGAAACTTTGAAGACAGACAGATTACTTCAAGAGATACAAAAGTTGACAATATAAGTGACTTTTTTTTTCCCCTGCCGATTTACACTCAAAATCTGTGCCAATGAAATTAAGGCTCATACTTGAAAGTATCACAGTATGAAAAAAGAAGCACTCAGAAAAATACAGGTTTGATCAGTCAAATGTTAAGTTTTTCTCTGTTTCCTAGAAATTTTGTTTCAAACAAAGCGCAAAATGTGAACTTCTACAAAACTGGCAGGAGGAAAGGTTATTCTGGGTTTAAAAGAAGCAGATAGCTCTGGTTGACAGATATATTTTTATAGAGATCATGATTTTTTTCTCTATATTCTGAAATGCAGTTATAACAACCTGTCACAAAATCCACTGAATTAATGGCAGAGTACTCTGACATAAAGAGAACATATTGTATGAAAACAACCTGCCAATAAAGCAGTATTAATAGCACTGTGGGTTTCACTTATAAGCAATCATTTTATTGACAACTGTAACATATATGCTTCTCAAAAAAAAATAAAAAGCTAAACAAATCTCTTTTGCACTTAAGAACTTAACATGTAGAAATTATTTCTTTTTAAAAATAATTGTGTGACAGCCAACTTTCAAGAACGCATATTTAAACAGTCCTTAAATGTTCATAAAAATAGCTATCTACAAGCAATAAAAATGCTACACAACAGGTAACTAAGTTGAAATCGGTTACCAACATTTCTGTTTCCTTAGTTGTTTTCAGGCGCCAACTTTTTCTTACATTAGAGGTTAACTAGAAATTAGTTGAGCTTCCCTTTAAAATTGTAAAGGACTTTTGCAACAAGTGGCATGAAACTGGTTTGTTTTTTATTTCAAAAATGAGTGGCTTAAATGACATTAAAACTGAAGCACAACAATCCAAAATGACAGTGGTGTTAGCTGTATTTCACAGCAACATTTACTGCTTCAAAGAGTGCTCTATATAGCAACTTCACTGACCAGGGTGAATCCATCTGTCCCACTATTAGTCCATAGCTAAGAATGAACCCTTCAGTTTGAGTTCAGCGATTAAAGATCGAGCCTAAGGCCATCTGCTAAATTACAATAATATGTCAGGATGTCAGAAATCCTGACAGTGAGAAACAGAAAGAAAATATCTTTCAATAATGAAAACTACAGTAAGTAATTCTATAGCATCAGTATAACAATATAGCTATTTCTAAGAGGCTACTTATACACAGTGACCACAAAGTGTTTAAAAATATTCTAAAATACAGAAGCATCCGGTCATGCTGGTGAGATGCGTTCTTACAAGGACATCAGTAGCAACAAAACAGACTCTAATAATTTGCAAACTAAGAAACTCTTGATTGCACTGGCCCAAGAAGAAATAACTGCATTTCAAAATGCCTTACCCAATTTCTCGCTTGTAAACAAAGTATGAAAATGTCTGCTTAGCTACTGTCAGTAGATGGATGGCACTGAAACTGCAGGCAGTCTTTGAGACAAAATTACATTTTGTGGCACACATTCATTTTTTATTTTGATTAACCTTCTATCCCAGCAGTAGAAGGATTGTTTAGCTTCCCACATTGTACTGAAAAGCTACGTATGAATACTACATTGGACAATTAAAAACATCTTAAAACTCCACAAAAACAAAGACTAAGCAAAGTTATCAAAAAAAGATCACCTTGATTACTAATTCATCAAAAAAGCATTGCACATGCATGACCTTCAAAATTACAATAGGCACTACTTTTATATTGTTAGGACCAATTTCTGTATCTTTACCACCACTGATGATTGATACACTTCTATCAAGGCAGATAAAAGCAAAAGCTTGCAACCATACTGAATTACCTCTCTCACAAGTAGCTACCATGAAGCTAATGTCAGTTTGAAAGCGTTTCCATTCAGCATGTTTAAAACAATATATTCTGAGTTTGAAAATTCTTGAGACCAGTTATTTTGGAACACACTTGACATTCTCTGCTTTGAAAATGGAATAGCAATGAAAAGCTTGTTTAAACACAAAATCATTGCCAACAGCCAAGCCAAGGGTACTTATGTACCAGATTTCAAAATGACAGGAGTTATACTTGAAAAGTTTAAGTCTCAGAGATTCCTTTGCTATCACAAAATTTCTTTTTGCCGGTACTGCACTGAAATTTACATTCCTTTTCCCACATGAGCAAAGGATCTTAGAAGGGGCAAGAACCACATCAGTAAGCAGCATTTTCACTGCTTCAATTCAATAGAAATTAATGGTCCTTGTGAATGCAAAAAGCAGGCAGGAATGGATTGTGCACATAAACCCGACTCCTAAACAAGACCCTGAACCATCAAATACAAATGTATAGTAATTATAGGAACTAACAAAAAGCCACGTTAAAATTTCGCTGTCGGTCAAAGAATGCATCCTTCATTACAACTGGAAAATTAAAGGATGACTTATGTTAATCCAAAATCATGCATTGGTATTACCGGGTCTGCTTGTTAAAACGACACTGGCGTTATGCTCAGAATCAATTCTAACAGGCGCCCTACTTCTGAAGGATACAGACGTAGCCTTTTCTAAACAAGAGGAAATGAAGCACCCCCCAGCTCAACTTCATCTCCTGCTTCCTATTCCTTCTAATTCAAGAGATTAGGTGTTATTCCTTAACTAAAGCATAAAGGCTAATCTCCCTAATATCTAAGAATCTCCTGAAAAGGAAATAAGATCAAAACACATTAAAGATTAAATTTTAGCATAAAATATAATTAAATAGCAATAAACTCATCCAGGAATGTCTCAGGGAGAGTATTTCACGCTTTTTCTCCAATAAACATGAAGTTACATTCTATACTTTTAATCTCAAGCCTTCATTTTCTAGTTAAAAAATACTAGTTAAATATCTTCTCTGTAAACACCTACAAATTATGTTGGGAGAAAATACTGCTGTTTTTTCTACCTCATTATTCTTATGTTCCATAACTGATGTTAAGCACTTGTTGAAGTGTAATCTTTAGTCAAGACATTGAAGTCATAGGAGCTGAATGCATATAAAGTTGAACCTAGAAATTTTGTATTCACAATGGAGAAAATCCCACAGAAATACACTGCTATGGCAATCTGCATAGTGAGAGAATACATTTGCACTAAATGTCCTGATAGAAAGATTCAGATTTGCCTCTCTCTTGACCATGGTAAAATGGGAAAACACATAATTATTAAATGAAAAATGAAATGGAATTAGGAAAAAGACAAAAATTCCTGTTAAGAGATTGTGTAGATGTGTGCCATATTCTGCTTATGAAGTTTACAATAAAAGTTTCTCACCTTCTTCTGAAGTGAGGAAAAGAGTGTGATCTCTTGATATCACATATCTGAAGATATCATGAACACTATATGTGAAAGAGTAGCTTGTAACCTATGAAGTAGAGCACAGTAAACCACTGATGGCTTTATCAATTTCCTAATCTAGCATTCCACGCCATCTTTGAGGCTTCAGGCTCTAAACAAACAGTACTAAATGACTTCTGAAGCACTAAATGTCTCTATGGAGTACAGCTGAATATTAAAATCAAGTTTAATATTACCATCATGGTGTGACTGATATTCAGGGTTCGTAATTTACAGATTAGAATATCATGAGGAAAAAAAATTGCATTCTAATCTTAATTCAGCTTTGATAAAAATTCTTAGGCATTGACAGTACAAGATATATAACACTGTCTCTGTGCCTATTTTTTCTCTTTGGAAGTTCATTAATAGAGCATCACAAAAAGGTGAACCACTGTTTCTGGCTACACTATTTCTTCACTGCCTATGGCAGTAGGAGCACATGTTTCTTCACCAGAATATTGAGCAGTTATTCAACAGACAGCTAATACAGACCCAGGTCATGGGGACAAACATCTCGTACAACATCCATTAGCCCACAGAGACAGAAAAGGGCGAGGATATGAAGAGTTGTATGAGAAATTTGGATGGGGACCTAAACTATCTCTACCAAATAAAGCAAAACGAAAGAAAGAAGGACCCACAGATGACAGATTTGAAAACTCATTAAAACCTCTGTATATACAAAAAAAAATTACTGTGCTTCAAAGAACTTGTCTGAATATTTGATTTCTCATCTATCTCTAATGTACTTAGAATTTAAAACATTTAAGAAAACCCTGCATCATATCAAACTGATACTATCTCACTCTGTGGCAACATACTTATCAGAATATAAGGCCCTCTACTGAAACAATGTGGTTTTGTGGTTTACCTGTTTGTGTGCATGTTGTTTATCTTGTTTGGGTTTTTTTCTTAAAACAGGTTACCCATGAAAAATCCCAACTTCCATGTGCTTCCTACCTTTATTACATAAGTGATTAACAGTTAACTCCATAACTGGAAAGTATAGGTATTTGGGCGATGATCACATCTCAGAAAGAAGTAATTCTCAACCTGAAGTTAGAAGATTAAAGACACATTAAACCAACCTAGAGTAACTGTTATGCAAATGCCAGCTACTGTGCTGCTTGGTGCAACACTAATAGGTTGATTTATCATGAAAGATTAGAGTTCACTAACTGCAGTTCAGCTAAGTGATAGCTGAGGGGCACAACAACTGACAAATACTCTTCTTGAGTAATCTAGTCATGAGGGGAAGAAGATTACAGAAACAAGGCAAACTAGCTATAAAATAGTGTGACACACAGACAAGAGTGTAGTCTTTCAATGACACCAACAGAAATCCTGCTGCTTAAAATATTTACAATAAATGTAAAGCAGAGCTTAGGAAAGACACAGCAGATTGGGAAAAAAGAAGAGAGAAGGGGTAATTATTCAGCCTCATTAATTTTTTTCATCAGAAGCAGCAAACTATCATAGTTTGAGCATTTCCTTTTTCATTAGATTGCTTTTTAATATTGACATCCAACCAATTATGTTCAAACTAATTCCCAGAATACTGTGGGAATGTAGCTACTTTCAGAAGTTTTTCCAGATTAATGAACTGCATTATTTTTTCATTAGAAGCTGCAGTGTGCTCTGAGACATACAAAGTGGGGAACAAAAACCACCCTGAACAGAATGCATTCTCCAAAAAGCTCTTGGCTTTCTTAATGAGTTTCTATCTTTAGGGAGCCTTCTTCATCTTTACTTTAAAAATTCAAAACTAAAAGTAACACTACTATTTCAAATGAACTCCTTCGTTATAAGCAACTGCAGCAAATTAGATGAACACTCTCGTAGCTCAAGACCCAGGTGAAGTGATACAGTGATACAACACAAAATGAATTTTTTCAATTTAATTTTTTTAATTGCCATGCCATCTTTGATGTACTACACTCCAATTCTTATGCTGGGGTCTTATGTTTGCGTTGGGTTTTTTTTCCAATCATTAATCTGTTTTCCCTATCAAGGTTAAACTACTTTGGTAACATCCTGAAGATTTAGGAAGCCTTAGCTAACTTGTTTCTTTTTAAATACTTGTAATGGGAAAAGAAAAAATAAAAAGGTAATAAAAAGGCAATAGGTTATCCAGAAAGCACAGCATCTTTGTTTTACTGGCTTCTTAACATGTTTTGTCTTTCTTTTCCAAAGTAACTCTCTCTGATAACATTTTCATAAAAGGTGATGAATGTCTGTCTTAAATTGAAATGAAATTGAAACACTGAATTGTATTAGCAACTCATATAGGCATGTCAAGACTGAAAAAATCATTTTTTGCTCTTCCTTTTAATATTTTATCTGTAATTAAGTTGCACCTTTTCTTCATCTCAAGCTCTACTTAAATCTGTATTTTGTTGACGAATGCGTCCCTCTAAGAGTGCTATTCATCACTCTCAGGGGGTTATATACAGTATATATGTATAACAATATACAGTTATATATGTATAATAATAAACTTTCTTGATAACAGCGATTTACTTGCTGAGAAAACAATATATTTAGAAAGGTGTGGGCATATAGTGAACATTGCCTTTATTTATATGCAATAAATAAAAAATCAGCAAGCTTATTACTTTAGAAGATGCATATACAACCTTTGTACGAGAAACAAACTGCTTTAGAAGTAAATTATCTATCACCTTTCTTACAATGGCTTGCACTCAAACTAGCATCTACATACAAACAGTAACAATGCATAACTTACTAAGACACAGGTTCAGTGTTTCATCTGTTTCTAGTCTAATAATATGAAAGATTTCTTATCAATATGAACACACTTCTATTTCTTAAATGAGAGTGCTGACATCATTTAAGCAATAGATTTTGCCATTTTGAAAGGTGCTTTTTTGTTTGCATGGCGCTGATTTTTAGTTCACGGAACTGTTACTTCATTTCTGATCAGCAATGCCCCTTTACATGTGCAGCTTCAGAAAAACATACTTTGGAAAACCTACTTCCCCACCCAAAAGGTAAAATCTTTACTACGCAATTTTAGCTTCGGTTGTGGAACCAGAACCTTAAAGGCAATTACTTTTGTGATACGACAGAAAATAAACAGTACACTGTTCAGAAGAAACTATGAAGAGTGTAACCTTGCAAATTCAGGGTTTTTTAAGGGAAGGTATTTACTACACAACGTCCCCAGGGCAATAAACGCAACTTCTTGCAGAGTTAGGGTAAGACAAAAATGATGCTATCACACAAACAAGCTGTCTTACATACTTAAAACAAAATCATAGATGTAGAGTTACTTTCATCACATGCAATTGGTAATATATCTGATAAAACAGCTTAAATCTGTGCTATGACAAAAGAGTCAAGACTCTATTACAGTCAGAACATATACTCATTTTGATTTATGCCACAAAGCTCCTAAAGTATATTAAACACAGAGGGGGGAAATGAAATATTTGTCACCAGTAAATTTATGAAACACCTATACAAACCTGTCATAGTATGGACTTTGCAGAGTTTCAGAGAACTCACTTTTGTGCAGCAGGCTATAGACTTCTCCTGCAGCTTCCTACAATGACATGGAAGTGTAGTCTAGAAAATAACCTGAATTTCCTAGCTTTATGGTTCAGGCGCACAAGCTATTCCTGAGCTGTTGACATTCATATATCCATTTGAAATATAGAGAGCTACAAGTCATTCATCCATGTCAAGTTAAAGACCACAAGTCTTCCTTGTGTGCTCGGCTGCTTTATCACTGTCCCTCCTCTTCCTTTCATTATCTTCTGCATGGCACCAAGCATAAATTACAGGAATGAATTGGTCCTTCCAATGCTGCTGTTTGGAAAACAACACTGGCTGTGAATTTAATTTAGAGTTAAAAAAAGTTATTTCAATGACAGCCTTCAGTATGCCTCTTAAAAATAGCAAACTAAGCAGCAGCAGTGAAACTGGAATTTCCTAAAATAAGTTAGTCGTATAGAAAAAAGATACACTTCTGTTACTAACTGTGCCCACAAATTGAAGCTCTACTACTATTTTAGTCTGATACTGAAGACCTAGGTAATCTTATGTTACATGTATTTTACAAGATAATGCCATTAGATCCATAGAGCTTTGTTCAGTAATGTTTTCAGACCATCAGATACATATCACACATGCAAGGATACACAAACAGGTATATGCATGGCTAGAAATGTCATACAAAACCAGGCTCCAGACTGTTTCATTAGAAAACTCATGTTAGTTAAAAATCAATTTTAAACACTTGCATTCGACAGAAAATAGCTGCTGTTTGCTTGCCCCATGCTTTTCATATTTGTACTCTCCACTCATGCTAACTTCTTCCTGTTTCCAAAATGTCCTAATCTCTTCTATGACATCCAGTATTACTTCTATATGGTATTACAAGTGTGTCGAAACATAAGTTTCTTGAGAATTGTATGCTGCTTGTAGAGCTGATACTGAATTAAAGATCCCGCCTCTTTATCAGTTTATAATGGCATATAAAAAAAAAAAAAGAGCTTGATGTTCCCTGTTGCAAGATGTAACTACATCAGCCACGTTACTGTAATCGCTTTTACCGTCTTCTTACACCTCCTTCCCCAATTCGGGCATTATTTTCACAAAAGAAAACACAAGAAAATCAAGTCAAGCAGAATAAAACAGGACAAAATTCATCACAATGTAAACTTGATTCAACCCGTCAGTAGAAAACTGCCAAACAAGCAAAACTTTACACAACACAAGTGATCATTTAGGATAATCAAGCGCATTCATATCAGAATTCAAAACAAGAATTTTGCTACATGCAAATAGAAGAAGGGATGACTGCCAAATCTGTAAAAGTGGAAACGCTAAGTAACATTTAAAACCATCTTACTACCAAAGACAGTTTCTCCCAACAGTGCATTTTGAAACTATTACACAGACTATCCTGCTTCCAAGTTTTTTCATAATACTGTTTTCCTATGAAAATAACTCTGTGTAGTATCAACTAGTACAGCATCTTGATATCAGCTATTTGAACTATTTTTGGCATTTGGAATCATCTGAATGCTCTTTTAGAACACTAATAATTTATCTTCGTATCTTTGTAAACAGCATCTCTAACACCTAATTATGTCATTTTGTATAAAGCTGTAGTACAGAGGAACAGCAGCAAGTGAAGAGAATTCAATTGTGCTAGGCACTGTACAAACAAAAGTCATTATAAAACAATCTCTCTCTGTTCTAGTCTCTATTTCTCTAATGGCTTAGTGGTAAAACAGCTATTCCCCAGCACACATAAGGGGAGCTACTTTACTGTTTCCTAATATAAGCATTTCATTTTGCATAATACAGAAGGTGGGAAGTAATAATGTATCTCATTAAGAAATTTCTCATTGGAGTAGCAGATATCATCAATCTTTCAAATGTTTAAGTATCTCTCATTACATCAGAAACAATTTCCAATTAATATCCTCAAACACACTTTAGGCAATATAAACAGCCTACACAAAACTGTTACTTATTATCTCTCTCCCTGTCTCAAAATACCTATGGCAAAATTCTTCATGGTATCTGGACATTGGAAAGCTTGCTCTGTCTCCGGCAACACTGATCACCAGGGACCACACAAGAAACCTCCACTTGGACCAGTTAGTAAGTGCTGTATCTAATGCCACTCCTTCCCTGAATCCACGCAAATACACCAGGTTTTCCCTGTCTATCCCACACACATAAAACCACCAAAATAACCTGGGAATGCTCGCAAAATAAAGTGAATTAAAAAAAAACCCAAACAGCTATCGTGAGCTACTGAGAACTTCCAGAAATGTCAGTTACACTAAAATGCACAGTGCTAATGAATGCTGAGAACATGCTGATTGATACAATAAATGTCGTTTGGATTTTGTGTGAAATCCCAGACACTGATATGATTAGCACTATAAAGCATTCATATGTAAAAAGTATTAAATAAGGGAGATCTAGGGAAGATTAATTTGTACTAGGGATAGCAAAACTGCTTACACTGACTTCTGTTTGAGATTTAATATCCAATACAGTAGTTATTTTAATTGTGATCATTTATGAAAGCTTTTACCAAACAATGTGAATTTTTTAGGGTCTCTAGATATGCTTATCTTCCAATTCTTCCATTACTTTAGCAACTCTATATATTTTTTTCTGTGTCAGTAGACAGAAATAGACATAAGAAGTAAGAAATACATAAATAGAAGTCAATACTACTGCTGTCTCCAACTACAGGCTCTGCCAGCCCATTGCATCCTCTGAGGCTCCACACGAAACAAGTAGATCTTCAACTTCTGTCACTCTGAATTTAAATGTATCTTTACCCACCTAAGGAACAAACCACGGGGGTTTTTTTTCAGCTTCACTAGTCTAAGAAAGAGAAATGAAGATTTTTGTCTGGACATACACCCAGAAAAAGGTCTCCCAGCCCTAACGCATGAAGAAAACCTGTTTGTGGACAGAAAACAAACCACAGAGGAACACAAGAAAAAACAAACAACCAAATGAAAAAGCAAACAAAAAAAAACAAAACCAAAAAAAAACCAAAGCCCCCAAACCCAACACATATTTAATGAAGAAAGCTGTGAATACAGGAAAGAACCTTCAATAAACAGAATAAATATACGTGTCACTCTAAACCTCAGAAATTACTTTCTCAGCCACAATACATAGTTTAATGTGCAACGTATCATGGCAAATTTTACCTCAAAATACAGATTATTACTTGTCTTTGAGAATACTAGCCTATATATTATGTAAATGGGGCTTCCTACTAAATATGGAGCTACATAACAAAAATACAAACTTCTGAGATCTGAACAACTGAGTGGATGAATATAATAAAAGCAGACATCAACACCAAGTAGAGTTGGGAGCTGTAAAGTTAAACTTGTCTATAAGAGACTGATAAATTGAATTAATCCAACACTGGGGCAGCCAGCCTACAGAACAAAACAACCCATAGCTTTTGAGGTACTCTCTTATCCCAGCATATGTGTAAGGTCAGGGATTCAGTTGATCCAGTTAGCATATGCAGTTCAGGGCACTTGATAAAAACAACCCAGACATTCTCAGCCATCAGTACATGATGATCAACAACAATTTTCCACTTTTCTGACAGCTTCAAAATGCTATCCTACAAGTGTAGCCAACCATTAGCCGAGAGCATGTTACTTGTTTATCTTAACTAGAGGCTTATAATATCAGCCACTATTTTTTCTATTTTCTTATTTTAGCTATGGCAAACTAACCACATAAGAAAAAGAACTTCAGCAGCACAAATTTTTTCTTCAAACATTTAAATATTTATTCTGATTTTGTCAAATAAGGACAGATTACTAAAAACATTTATAAATAATTTCCTTAAAGCAACAATTTTCTGCATCTCTGCCAAATGTTTTATTGCCAGGCTGCACTAAAAACATTTTGCATTGATCAGAGACCGAATGCTTGCCTTACATGATTTCTGTTGAATAAAAAATGAAACCTGAAAAGATATTTGATAAATGAGGGCAAAGAGCAAGAGTGATGAACATGCCTAATGAAAATTAATACTTCCTTATTCAAGTCACAGATTGACAAGCCCCATTTGACTATATAAACGTCAGATTTAACTGAGAGACAGACAGTAAACAGTGTGGTTGCTTAGATGCACATTACAGAATGCAACAGAAGTGACAAATTCTAACTCTAATTACTATGAATGTATGCAAGGCATATGCAACCAACACTTAACCATGTTCAGCCCTGGAGGATCATTTATATTTTAAATCAATGAGGTAACAGTAAAGCATCTTTAGCACATTTTGCTTCAATAATTTTTATTCTTTGAAAAGCTAATGAAATGCAGCTTTTAGTAATATTTAGTAATATCTTATTCTGTAGCTGAAGACCTGAGAATCAAAAAGATGAATCCTGAAAAACACCTTTACATTGACAGTTTAAAAATCTTGACCTCTCTGTCTCCCTCCTCAAAATGCGTAGGTACCAGCTCATCATGCCGTAACCATTGCTCTATTTTCACTTGAAGAGGTCCTCATTGCTCTCTTGTATCATCACATGTGAATTCCCTTCCTGAGAGTCAGGCCTCAAGTTCAAACATCTTTTCTCATTTAGAATTTTCCCTAGGCCTTCACGTCTAATCTGCCTCTTCAGATCATTTCCTCATAATCTCTTTAAAACTGGGAGTTTTCTATTTACTGATGCAGGCTTATGTCTCCAGTCTCAAATTGTGATTACTGAAAAGAATTCCTTACTCTGGTTTTGGAAAACACAAACACACACACACACACACACACAAACAACTGAAACAAATGGGGAATTTTCTGCTGTATGATGAAACAGCTTCAACAAACAAGCTGACACAACCCCTGAAAGGTAAGTGCTTTAAGCAGAGAGATGGTTAGGTAATTTCTCTCTCCCTCTTCCCTTGTGATCATTCCTGTCAGTGTGTATTTGGACACATTTTGAAATGCCTTTAGGACTGATGGTCCTAGGAAAGACTTCTGCCTTCCTAAGGCATTAAAATGTGATAGGAACACTCAGTCCTGTGAAAATAAGGACAGTCCTGGAGACATACATAGGGAAAATAAGGACATTTTATTCTGTGATTTTATGTTTGGTAGCTACCAAAGGTGTTCGAAGAGGAATTTCAGATGAAGTGTGGGAAAACCTCTTCTCTCCAATTCCACTTGTGGCACCAAACTCTTTTAAAAATAGATCTGGACCTTGGAATGTGTAAAAATTCTAAAATCCGACAAGAATGCAATGGTACAGAGGTTGTGTTTGCTCTATTCCACAGGTAAGTGTGAACCAAGAGGCCAAAAAATCAGGGGAGGTTGAGACCCAAGTTCATATCCAGCACTGAAGAAGCATGATTCTGTTACAAGATCCCACACTAACACCTTGAAACAGCAAAAAACATTTGTTCAGAGACTCTTCAGGGGAAGGAGGAGGCCCTTGTGCAATCCTCTTCCCAAGGCAATGAAAAAGGAAAAATCACACAGAGATGCTGCTGCCTGAAAAAGTTCAGAAAGAGGTCAAGGAGAGCTCTGTGGGCTGCAGAGCTTGCAAAAGCCCTCTTGTCCACTTGGCATATTGGTTTCACTCTTGGCCTCAGCTACTCTAGGAGAACCTGTGATCTTCTGCATGTCTCCTACACCCATATTGTCACTTTTCCTCTGACTCTCCACTGCCTCAAATGCTGAACAAGTTATTACTAAGGACAAGTTCTCACCTACTGAGACACAACGCATGCATAAAAATATAGATAGTTATTCTCTTCAGGACACAAAGATTTTTTTGCCTTAATTTTAAAAAGGCACTGTTACCTACAGAAAGTCTATTGCAAGTTCTACCTCTTTTAAAAAACAAGGGGAAAACATCCAACTGTGCTATCTTGGTATCACACAATTGCAGATAGCTCAAATATTCAGCAGAGCTATACTGATCTATACTATCTGAGATCTGATCAATAGTCTTTAAAAGGGATAATGATGGTAAAGGCACTGCCTTCCAGATTTCTCCTTAGGACTTTTGCTGTTCTAGAGATATCAATACAATGCTGCATCTTCCACTTCGAGAGTGTAATGTGCATTACTTCAAACTGTCAGAAGAAGCAATTTTGCAGTCTGACCAAACCTTGTTGATCATTGAATCATAGAAAGGTTACAGCTGAGAAGGACCTCAGGATTACCTAGCTCCATTCCCTCCTCCATGGGCAGGGACACCACACACCACACCATGTTGCCCAGGGCTCTGTCCAACTTGACCTTGAACACTGCCAGGGATGGAGCATTTACCACTTCTTTGGGCAACCTGTTCCAGTGCCTCAGCACAGTAAGAACTTCTTTATACCTAACTTGATTTTGTGCAGCTTTTTAGTAATTGTATTAGTAACAGTAGGCAGACATCACACCCAACGCTGACAGCACATCAGAGACCACTGTGTTGGTTGATTTAACAAAAAACAATGAAGCACAGGGTAGAAAGAAGTAAAGGAGAATTCTGATGTGACAATAAATGCTTACACTTAAAGTCAATTATGTATAGAAATGGTGTCTACTGGCCTGCATCATGAAATGACTGGCCAAGAAAAATATGCATCTTCTTATTTTGGAAGATGGATAACTGTATGGCAGTCTCTATTTAGGAATCAGCATTCCTCACATTGCTCACTGTAAAACTTAGAGATCCATGAAAAAGCCTATGGTGGCCAGTATAAGCAAGATTATGAAGTGTTCCTGAATATGAAAATTTCACTTAAAAATAGAAGAAACTGGACAATTACATTTTAAAAAGTTAAAACAAGCAGTTTTTACTCAATTGTGGCACATATTTTACATTTTTTGAGCATATAGAGAAACAATTCAGTAAGATTTCATAATACTTAAGGTAGAATATGAATGAAATACAAAACATTTCATGAACTCATTGTTCAGGGTATCAGCACAGAACCTGAGCCACACAATTATTCATTATAAATAGAATCAGTGGACTCAGAGAAGGGCAATTACTGATGAACAAAACAGGTAAGTCAAAAATTCTTTCAAGTTCAAAAGTCCAGCGCTGAGCAGTGTGCGCCCACCTCACACCACTGGAATCATCACTCCTTAATATCACAACTGCTGCTCTACGAGTTGCTAAGAACTGCTGTTTTCTACCTCAAACAGACGCCATGATTCAACTCTGGGAATCTAGCCGTTTCATCACCCTGCTGTGAAGAGCCTGGTATTCTGCACAGATGGAGACTTTGCTTTAGCTTATGTTAAAGAAACCAGATGGCTTTCTCAGTGACCACACAAAACAAACCAGCTGTGTATTTGTATCTGAAAAAAAAAACGCACACACCAAGTCTGCATGGAACGGAATGAGAATGTTTGGTGAGAAACCTAGTAACCAATAACTATGATCAACTGTTCACGTAAATGACATTCCAAACACTGAAAGACCATTAAACACCACATAATAGCAGCATAAATATGCAAGAGCAAATTCTCACGAGAGATCAAAACAAAGTTACAAAAGCCAAAACTTCAAAGCAGTTTCAGTTGGAGAGGTAGAAATGACTTAAGGATGGTGTTCATATCACAAGATGGTGGGGATTAGAAGAGACCTCTGGAGATCATTTAGCTGTCTCCCTGCGCAAAGCAGATTGCTCACAACATTGTCCATGCTGAATCAAAGATAATTAAACCCCAAAATGGTTAATCTGAGTATTACAAACACCTCAAAATTCTACAGTAGTAGACACGAAGATGGTAATAGACACATAGAGGGAAAGTCCTCACCTCCAAGAGGTTTCCATAGGTTGGAATTTGTATTAGAAGAATGCTCCCAGACCAACAAAAAACCTAAATGCCATAAAACAAAATGCCAACACTCCCCTCCAAAAAAAAAAAAAAAAGAAAAAAGAAAAAGAAAAAAAAAAAACTATACATAAACTGCACCAGATACCACAATTCTTATTTTATAGGACAAAGAATGCCTCAACTGAAACCTCGTAACTCCTGCAGGTTATTGTCAAGGGCATTCTTAAGAAAATACAATGCCATAAACCAATATAGAAGACATGGAGTAGCATACACAAGACATATTACCTCAAAAATCTTTAGAAATAAAAAAGACACTTGCAAGTCATGAACAGCACTTACAAAAGCTGACACCCAACTAAATTCAATACAAAAATAGCACGTTTCTCAAAAAATGGACATAACCGGTCCCAAAAGGCATATAATCAAGCTGATTTCCTAGACATAGTCTTAGCCATACATTCCCCTGACCTGTTTCCTTGACAGAAGAAAAAGCAAAATACCATTTGAGTTGGATGAGTTCATTTCAGTTTTATTATTCCCTCTGATCCTTTAGCTGAACTTTATACACCCCATACAAGATATCCTTTCAGATCACTGACCACTGATTCTCCTAATTCACTTCCTACAGCCTCTCACATAGAGGAGGGGAAAACCAGCAAAACTCAGTAAACAGCTAAGAGTGTGAAGATTCAATCAGAAGCCAAACACAGATGCATTACCTTATTCACTGCATCTTGCCATTCATTGTTTGAAAAGAGCCATGCCAACTTGTTTTTCAGCATGTTGCCATCAAATCACTGGCGTTATATTAAAAACTGTACCGTAAACATACTTATCCTAGGCAAAACAGAGGGGAGAGGTCACAGAAGAAAAGCTGAAATGAAGAAGTACCTCTCCATCAGGCAATGGAATTAGATACCTGTTCTAAACAAAAGTTTCTTAAGAGTGATCTTTGCCAGGAAGGGACAGAAGGGGGAGAAAACAAAAGACAACCCAGTTTCCTTCTTGCTGGCTTAACTGACATGACTTCAGAGCACATGTACTCTGTGCTAAGAAAACAGAGTTAAGTCCACAGCAAATTTATAGTGCATGTTTGTAAGTATTAGTTAGCTAGAGTTATTATTCTTAACCTATGTTACTATTTTAACATTTTTAAATACAACCTATTAAATTGTTAAATGAAGACATAATAAAAAGCTGGAGAGTTTTCTGATGCCTAGCAACTTAGGGCAAATGCAAAATGTTTCCTGAAAATGCTACATTGTCACTGGGCTTTTCCATAAACCTGTTTATGTATTTCATCTGGTTTTAAGTGTGCGATGAGCATTTACAAACCTGTAGTGAAACTGAAAAATACATTCTGAATTTGTCAGTGCTTCAAAAGAATAAGAAAAATCAGTCACTGTCATAGGGGAACCCATCTTTCAGTCAGAAGTGGAAGCTGAAAAGGATTTTCCCTTCTTCAGATTTCTCTTTTCCAGTGTTACTGGAAAGCTTGTCTTCTTGTTTAAATGAATTTCCTTTTAATCTCCTCCCTGAGCTGCTGGATAGATAGAGCCTCTTAAAAAATTCAGGATATCACTGTAATTGTAAATTGATCTGCTTCTGTGGCAGAAGGCTGGGGCTCTCCATCCAGGAAAGAGACTGTCCTAAAGTTGTTTTTCAGACAAATGATTAATTTGCACTCTCTCTTACTGCCATATTATCCTTTAATGGAAAAGCTGTTTTTAAATAAAACTACTGCTTTTTGGATTGTTTTATTCCTGGCACTATACAGGGAAGAAAGCAAGCTGCTGAAGCCAATGTGAAATATGCAGTAGCTTAAAATTTTTAAACTCCCGAAAGGAAACTTTGACTCTGCTTATTACTAAGGGACTAAAACCATGTTAGACAACTAAAATACACACACTCACCACTGCTAAAGTGCTGAATTAATGCAATATATTAACAGACATAAGAAAACTCACCACTGATTTTTAATGCAAAGTTAAGGTTGGACCACTAGTTATGACTATGTAATCTCTAAAACAGACACGTAGCTCATTAGTATCAAAGTAGAAGAAATTATCTATCTAGTGTGATGCTGAATCCACATAGCCTATTTGCCTTTGGCTCTTTAGTTATGAGATCTGGCATCACTTGGATTATTTCACCTAATCCATCATTAGCTTTCACGTGTCCTATATACTGTGCAACAAACCTAAATTTAACAATCCCATCTCCCCATCCATTACCACACTGAATATATTACATGTCAGCATGGAAGACAAAGATTAGATATGCTGAATTACATCTTTCTTTGTGAAATGTCAATATTTTTAGAGCACTGTTAACGCTGCTGACTATGTAACAAACGTTTCTTCCTACTGTGGACAGGCACTAATGCCCTGACCTTTGCTACTTAACATAGGGCTACTAAAAAATACATGAAAAAACTCAGAAGACACAGAAAATACATAAGAAATCCCAGTAACAGATTGTGTTAGAGAGTCACAAATGTGGGGAGTTTAATTGCCATATTTGCTTGGCTGGTGAATACCTGGAAGATGACCTAATTTTTTTTTCTATAGCCCTGCAAGTAAACATCAGTAATTCAGATTTAACTTTCTTCTCCCACACAAAGAACACAAAAAGGTTATTACTTACAACAAAACCATAAATACCCTCCTGTTTTGTTACCGCATCCTTACTTACCGGTCTTCCACAAATACACCGATGAAGTTTGAAATTCACTTTGTGCACGAGCGTCCCAGATTCCCAACAGCAGCAGAAGCAGCAGAACACCCACGCACCAGGCTGGCACGGCAGAAACCCCTGGACCACGGCAGAGAGCAGCGCTCCCCTTGCTCAACCCCATGCCTCCAGCAGCCTGCTGCCACCTCCAAAACCCTCAGCACGACCACGAAACCTTCTTCAAACAGTATTCCCCTCTTCAGAATTTCTTCACGGGGAGAAAGGGACTGGAAACCTCTCTCCTGCTATTGTGCATGGCAGTTGAAATGGAAAAACTGTTTAACGCCAGGGAACAATAGAGTCCTTGCTCGCTCTTGCTGCTGCAGCGGCGGCGGCTACTGCTCCTAGTATGGTTGCTGCTCCACGCTCTTCCATTCAGCAGTTAGTAGCAGTTTTCCATCAGCCGAAAGCAAGACAGCTGTCCGCAGGGGGCTCCAGCTGACTGAGCAGGTTATCTTTCTCTGGGAGGCAGCAGCAGTCATTTACACCAGCTGGAGAGAGTGAGACACAGAGAAACAGGGATGAGGAGAAACACAAATAGCCCAGTGCTGTAATTGCAACACAGAGAGTGACTGGAAAAGGCTGACTTCCCAGACATGTCTCTCCCTGGAATATCCCAAATGATACATACTGAGAAGAAAAGAAGAAATCAACATCAGACACGCTTCAGAAACACAAGTTGTACAACCGGAACAGATATAAGCAGAACAATATATATTAACTAAGAGAGCATCAGGCATTGGTTCAGATAATAAAATGTATGCTGCATTAACCATTTTGTAAACAGTAAAAATAAGTACTTAGACATGCATTAAATAGGCAATTAAGACCTTAAGAAGATGGAAGAAAATGCAGGGGGGGAAAAAAAGAATAATAAAAAATACCTGCCAACTTGCCTTGCATATTTATCAAATCTGTTTCAGGTAATAACATACAGATATCTGCTGTGAGGACAGATGAATATATGTATATGGTAATGCGTATGTATGTGTAAGCACATCACCTCTCTAGTAGATGAAGTGTGCATGTAATATATAATGCAAGATAACATCCTTTCCTATCCAGCAAGTATGTACACATGTATACATGCATAAATGTCAACTGTGTAATTTAAAATAATTTCAAGATCAAGTTATCAATCATTTTACACATGAAAGTATTCAGGATACATTAGGCTGTCATGATGATACAGAAACGTGGAGACAAAGCTTTTTAAAGGGGGATCTTTCTTTATCTCTCCCTCACACTACCCAGTGAACAGAGGCAATAACCTAAAAATCCAGTTTTGGACACCTATAAACTGGGAAACAAATGAGGAATTTTCATGAAAACTGCTATCATATGCAAAAAGTTTCATTAAAAATGCAAACAGCTACAAAAATACACAGTAAGAACACAGGACCCAGAGTTTGAAAATGATGGAGCTATTGTTTAAAGAGGAAACCTTCAGTCAACCTCTCCTGGGACGCCTGTCATTTTGCACAACCTTCCCAGACTCAGCCTTTTCACATACATTAGATTAAAATCAGCCGTGATCAAATAATTCTCAAGTCCTTGCCTGTTTAAATATTCTGACATCAGAGCAAATTAGCAATGTTGAAGGTTGCATATTCGTCTTTGTTTACTTTCCACTCTGTTAGGCCTCTAAGAGGGAATTAAAGGCTCAGGGAGCTCTAGCACCATGAGGCTGTGATTAAGAGAGATAAGCAAGTGTGGATTACTGTTCCTCAGCTGTTGAAAAACAGGCAACAATCAAGAGATTATAGGTTGATAAGGGATACATAGAAAGCCATGATCTTAACAAATTTATAGCATCCTGATGCAGAAGTTGTACCTTCAGCTAAAGCACTTCTGGAAATATATTTTATTCACATCTGCTACATCGTGCTATATTCTCTTCAGGAAACATAAAAACCACTTCAGCCTTTGCTTCATTGGACTGGACAGAATATTGTTCTAAATCCAAATGCCCTCTGAGTTTATAGAATTATAGCAATTTCACTGATTAATTCAGGGTTAAGTTAGTCAGATGCAAATTATTTTCCATGCTACATACAGGGACCTGAGAATATTTGACCTACTAAAAATAACACCAGCTTTATCAAAAATAAGACTAAGAATTAAAGGTTTAAAAAAAGTTTAAGACCATCAGAAAATCTGTGGCAATAGCTTTACTGACTTGCAGAATTAAAATAAAACATATATAACTTATGCATTGCTTTGAAAAATTACGAGTAGAAATGTTGGCTTTCTAGCTAGAGCTATATACCAGGGGAAAAATCAAGTTTACAGAGTGACTGGGGGAAAGGCACCCTTTTCAGGGTTACTAAATAGGATGGATTCTGCCTAGAACTTTTATGAATGTATAAAAAAAAGCCTCTGAAAATATTTTGTATGTCACTCAGATCATCCGGAAACATCATCAGGGAACAGATCATCCATGTAGTTGGCACAATGAATCAAAGTGGGTTTTGACAGCAGAACAAAGCAGTATCACGAGAGGGTGAGCACATATATACAAACAAACACTCAAATATTTTCTTATATTTATGCAACCATAGTACCACATACTTTTAAAATTTCACTAAAATAGATGTTATAAAAATGAAATTTTCACACTACTTTATGATTATACCATTTTTCTGTTAAAATTAATAATTTAACCCTTTTATGAAAAAAAAGAAAAAGCTATGGTGTGTTTGAAACTACACAGAAATATATCACAGAGACAGAATAAAGGGAGTACTTATTGTGCAAATTATTTATTGTGCAAATATACTTGTGTGTCTGGGAAAGAAATAAGGATTCCTGAAGAGCTGGCTTTGTCAAACACTAGATCACTCCTACACTACATACACTCATCTTCTATTAATCAGGGCAGAGAAAAGCAAGGGAAACCACAGGCCAAAGAGCATGCTAATACCTGCACAGACATCCACACTAGGAATTAGACTTTGGACACAAGAGGCAACATATCTCGATTGCAAGCTTCAGCTGCCATCAGTATGCCTTACCCAGAGAGCCTTTACCACGCCAGCACATCCAATACAACCTTACCCTCTTCTTACTTGCTACAGCGAACGCAGGACCTCCCTCCCAATTACCAACTGCAACCACTAATTCCAGACCATGAGGGCAACCCAGCTTCTAATACATACCTAATGATCATAATTTATCAGTTGTTTACAGCTTAGGCATTCCAAAGAAATGGTTAAGCACTTCAGAGAAGAAACATCTAAACAAAGCCTAGAAATAAACTGCAATCAATATTAGTATCCATATTATCATTATCAGCATTGTACCTTCAAGCACCAACATATGTGTCTAGTAGAACCTTTACTCAGTTACAATTATTTATCTGAGGCACACAGCTTTGTGAGTCTGTAAACTGCTCACACAAGTGACCTCAAAGACCTTTAGGAAAATGAGGTAGAACTAGCCATGAAATATTGGAATTAGTCTGTTCATGTTTCCTAGCATTAAAGAATTAGAGGACAACAAACAAAACCCATGCAATACTTTTTATTTAGTGGAAAGAGAAATCAGAACAAGATAGAAACCTTTTAGCCACTGCTGCCTGCCAAACGGACTTATTCAGCTGGTATTCATTTGCTAACAGGCTGTCCCATGCTAACACCCTTCTCTTTTTATGAAATGACATGAATAAAAGCTTCACGATCAAATTATTTTCTATCCTGAATATGTTGTATATCTATGTATAGTAAAGTCAGAGAGTGTGCAGAAAGTGCAACATATACATAGCACATTTTGTTTCTCAAGTCAACAACAGTCAACTAAGAAGTGGGTCCAGCATCATTTTCATCCCCCTTCAATTTCACAGACTCTGGTTAAGCCAAAAATCTTTAGAGAAGTTTTAGTCCACTCTTTTATATCCATAGATGTTTTACAAACCCTACATCTGTACCCTACTAAACCATTTGTACAAGAATACCACGAAAATCACCCAAATTCTAAAGAATGAAAAATGTTTTCTTGTGTAGAAAAGTCAAAATCCTCCTCATCTGAACTCTGCTCATTTTGACTCATCTCCGAGACTTCTTCCCTTTACTTAGATATGAAAAAACAAGTGCTGCCAAAGTTGAGTAAGTCAACTATTTCCCTGAAAAGAGTTCTAGAGTTACAATGAGTTTATTATAGCCAATATCCAATAACATTTTGATCTGTTTCAGTCACCACTTCAAGATGCCCTTGGCTATATCCCTGTATGGGATGCAGTGGTATGATTGCATCCCTAACTTTTAGAGAAGATAGGAAAGCGTGGTATATTCATTAGACTCATGTTTGTTTTACAAGGTCCATGATCTAAAAATAATTCACATAACAGCTCAAAAAAAAAATATTTTGTTCTCTTTATTCCCAGACATTAACTCATGGGCCAAAACTTCCAGCTCTGCCATTTTGTAAGTACCTGGCTTCCCTGCAGATATTTTACAAGATATATATGTATATTATAAGGAATCTCTTGAGATGGGACTTGCAAGAATTTTATTTGATTTTGAGAACTTCAGGCTCAACTAAACTGTACAGGGCTCTTTTAGGCTTTACTGCAAAGCACTGAGCACTCTTCACCACATTCAGTAATGGTCTACTATTTTCCTTCCAAATCAGTGCTAAGGAGACAAGTCAAGGGAAGGCACAAAAAATATCCTAAACATGCATACAAAAAATAAAATATTAGTATGTTGCAATATACTTTATCTCTCAAAATCTGGCAGCTCCATTCCTTACATCAAAAATTAAATCTGCTGCGCAAACCTTGCAGATGAAGTTATTCTTTAGGGATCCTAAACATATGGCCTCTAGGTGTCACACTCGACCATGGCATAATTCTTCTATAGCGCGTGAGAGACCTTGATTTGCTCCTTTCAAGGAGTGATGCTATGTCACATCCTTTTTTCAACCTTGTAACTAAAAAAAAACAAACAACAAAACCCCCAGCAAATTTCTGCCTCTTGCATACAAACAGCACAAGTATTTTTGGTTTTGCCAGAGTAACTGCTTTTGCAAACATCAGAAGTACCATGATGCCTGTTTGTTAAATCTATGTCATTCTTTTGGAAGACAAATCAGGAACTTTAAGACTTATATATATGAGCTGTGCAGAAGTAAGAAAGCATTCCATGTGTAAAATTCCTAGAATATGTTAATAATGTATACTTAAACTCTTCACTGTTTCTCAATTACTTCAAAAATCTTTGCAATGAGAAAAAGTTATTTTGGAAAATTAATAAACATTCTGCTTGTATGAATGCATGAGCAGCAAACATCTAGCCATCTACTTCTGACTTTACAAATGCTTCGTTTTTATTAAGTTCATAATTCTTGGATAGACTTCTCTTTTCTGAGTTTTGTTGTTATTGTTTGATTGTATTAGATGTGTGGGTTTTAATGTAGTTTAATATAGAAGTTTTCCTAGCCATTCTTTCATTGGTAAGGGGAGGGAATTTTTCTCAGTTTCTCAGTTTGTTTTAACAGCTAGCTGTTGAATTTTTGTAGATCCTTTTGGTTGGTAACAATCAACATCCCTGGCATGGAACATCCACGGTAAGTAAGTAAGTATTCTATGTAAGAAGGGCACATTAGTATATGATCAGGGCATATATCAAGAACTGCTTGCTGGAAGATAAGGCTGGAGGAATTCGAGTAAGAAATCAATGAATTTATCAAGGAGGCCACCCAGTTTTGGATCAAGCTACCTGGTAAAAGAGTGTATTTACCATCTCTGTCTTCAAAAAGAAGAATATTAGGTTTGACTTGATAATACATTTTAACCAAGGAAAGGCTACTTGACTAAGAAGATCGATAGCTTTGTGAAATGTAGTGACCCAAGAGCTGCAGAAGGTCAGATTAAATGAGCCAATTCTACCTTCCAGCTTTAAGCTCTGTGAATGAACATTGTCCTCTACGCTGGCTTCAAAGCTGACTGCACGAAGCACAACCTTTCCAAAGATCAGAACTGGATGCAAAGGTGTCCATGATAGCTCCCTGTTACGAAGTGTCACCTCTATTGAGAATTCCAGCTTTCAATCTTTACTCAGCAATTCAAAGATTTAGTAGCCTCTGGTGGAACTTACTGTAAAGCAGGGAAATACAATATGCTATTTACTTTTTACTCTTTCAACACATTTGACATGGATCTACAGCTTGTATAGCTATGTGATTAAGACTGCACAAAGAACAGAGCTTTTTAAATCTAATTTTTGTTACCTCACTTTCAGAGTCTAATGCAGATTTCACTAGTGAGAAAACAACCCAGGTGACCATAATTGCCAGAATCAATTTTCTATCCCCAAGCCCATTATACTAGATTTTCCAACAGAAAACCAAAAGGCAAAATTTCAATGGGCTTTCCAAGTCAGCTCTATTCCTCCAATGTTTGCATGTACTTCTGAAATTTGTGTTTCTAGAATGAATGGGAACATCTATCCTCTATGCCTAACATGAACTCATACTGGAAATGAATAAATTTACATGCTTACTGGAGAAAAACAAATTAAAAAGGATAGTTGTCAAGGCAAATAAGTAGAATAATTCACAGAACCTAAGAAGCAGGCAGGGAGATTTCAAAGACACACTGAAGAGGTGAGTATTGAAATTCCTGGCAAGGGGAACAGAAAGTGAAAGGAATAAACAAAGAAAATCAGTGCCCATTATTGCCTTTGAAAATCCTCTCCAGGGAGAGTTTAGTAATCTGCACATACCAAGTCACCTTAAACAAAAGCCACCTTCAGTCAATTTTAAACCTTCTCCTTATTAAAACCTTATTGATTGATCATTCTTCATCTAAATGTCTGACAAGCCAATTTCCATTTTCAAGGAGGGAAATGTTGGTCTTCTTTTTCAAGTCATAAACCACTCAAACATTCTGCTACCAATTCTCAAATTAGTTAAGTAATACAAATTAATAAGAAAATTAAACAAGGCTGTTGTCTTTAGTAAGTTGTTTCATTAGGGTTTTATTAACTTAGCCAATACATTTAACAGTTTCCAGAAATGGATAGGCTCACTAGTGTTGACAAACACAATATAGTTGGAAACAGCTTTTAATGATTTGTTAATTTCTTAAGAGTCCTAATTTAGCTAGCCAAAAGTACAACTGCGTGTTTTGCACTGATTTCAATAGAACAGTAAACAAGAGGAAGCATAACTTCAAGGAACTGATTAATGGATCCGGCACCATTCTGACATGGGGTAAGAGAAACTGAGATTCAAACCCTATTAAACGAATTATCAAGGTTCAACTGTAATTTGCCAACTAACCAAACCCTAAGAGAGATACATTATATTATTAATAATATTTTGCAGAATCCTAGGTTATAATTAAAGTTCAGCACAGAAGATAATACCTGAAACTAAATCCTTCACCCTTTCATTTTATATGAAAGATTCACATATGTGTTCCAGGCATCATACTTTCATTATAAATCAGATGTTTTAACTGGGGGGTAGAAGGGAAACATGTTCCTACTGATCAACCTTCCTATTGAAAATTATAGGTCACTCTTATTGAAGTCAACTGTGTAGCAAACTACAATGTAAAAACTAAAACTAAATAAGGATGGCAACAAAATTAATGGATTCTAAGCCTATATTAATGAAAGCATAATACATTTCAAACTACACAGACAACTAGTTTCACAGAACTGAGCTGTGTTAACAAGATCTCTCCTTCTCCAAAGTGCTGACTTTTCTTCCCCCTCTGCTGTCCCAGCACCATCCTCTCCTATACTCTATTAAACCAACATTTCTGTGGCAAGAAGAAAAGCAAGTAGCCAAATCTCTGCAGTGAGATAGATTACATCACTACCACATATAATTGGATTTCCTGCATACTTATCACAATGTACTTAACACATTCTGAGAGCTAGGAAAAATCTTTAAAATTATCAACATTAGCATTAAAATTAGAGCTTCATTAGGGGGATCAAACCAAGCTTAAGGTGATGTGACACTTTCAGAACAGGAAAAAGTTTCATTAATTTGGCCCCATTGCTCTTCCCAATGGTGACAAAAGACATTATTGACTGTTTTCTCCCATCAGTATTATACTTGTGTATCTGAAAATGAGATAAAAAGCTTTTCAATTAACTGTTACTGGCAGCTCTGGTACTTCCACAAGTTTTTCCCTTGAGTCCCAAAACTAACTTTGGTCTAAATAACTGACAGTTGCATCTATATACTTCCCTCAGAATATGTAACAACCTTGATACACTGATCACTGAAGAAAGACATGGTAGAGGAGATTAAATTTTCTCAGCAGTTGCACTATTACTGAAATAGTATAGAAACTTGCAAAGCAGTTGTCTCTAGATCAGCACTGAGTTCCACTATTACCATCCAGCTGGATGAGTGGAGCATGATTTCTTAGGGATCAGGAAATTAAATCTATACAGATGAAGTGGAGTAGGGAGCACTATAAAAATGAAGCATAATTCTGAAACCACAGCAGCAATGCCTGAATGACACTGACAAAACAACAACCTGAGCTCAGGAAACAAGATGAATGTGTTGCAGCAATGCAAAATAAGGCACGTCATGCATAAAGCAAAGGTCAAACTTCACATAAGAAGCTGTTTCCTAGATGTATCAATAGGATAAAATAAGATTAAAAAAAAATTATGATTCTTTCATTTCAGTGCTTTTTCATGTCCATATTGAATCTATCACTTTTACAAACAAAATATCAACATTATTTATGTCAGCCTAAATTCTCTTAACACCCATATGTAAATATAGATATAGCACACCTCACTTTAGCTGTCTGGCTGACGTATTGTTGCCTAAGTGGAAGCTTATCCTTATGAGATATCCCACATAGTGAAAGGAAAATGACAATTTTTGTAATATGTGGCTAAAATAATCTCACCAGTAGGCCAACCGTCCACCCATTGTCTGCAAACACTTCTACATACACTCCAACATTAATGTCTCCATCACACATACTGACTAGGAGGTATTTTCAGCGTTCACAAAAGCTATTTTTAATAATTTTTACATGAATTACAAAAACAAGCAATTTAGAATTTTACATGAAGAAAATAAAAAAATATATATATATTCTGTTTCCTCCCCAAACTACTAGAAAACCATTATAAGCAACTTGCTTTGAAGGCCTTGGAGGATAACTGCATATTAAATCGCCAGATCATTTCAACTCTTCCTTCTTTGTACAGATAGACAGTCATAACCATAACATAAACAGAAGTTTACCCATATCTTACTTGTAGCATACAAAGGATGAGTTTAAATATTATATGGTCTTTGAATACATCCTAAATACTGCAAGTTGCTGAATAGCAGGATACATTGTACCTCACTTAGGCTCAAATAGGGTACAATTCAATAAAATAGCCTCCTGTACAGTTACAGGGTTGCCACAGCAAAGTATTACACTGGTATGATTCATTACGTCAAACACTTTAAACAAGCATATGCCTACACCAATTCCCCCCTCACTGTCAATAACCGGTTGACTCGCAGCCAACAAATACTTTCCTGATTGCTGCCTTTGTGAATCAGATTTTTTTTTTTTAATGTAAAACTCAACTATACTGAGTTGACTATGATGATCTCTAATACAAATCTTTCTTGACGTGGGCATATGCAGTTTGACAGGGCTTCTTCTAAACTCCCAAGATTTAATTCTGATTTCTGAAGAGACCAGTGAAGTGCACTGAGGGTTTCCAGCCTCTGTTAGAGTCAAGACTTCTGGCTTCACGTCCTGAGTTTTCTAGGTGCATACATAGTTTAGACAAAGGGAAGAACTACGCATCTTGGATCTTTGGAGGAAAGAGGGAAAATCAATCTTCCTATCACTTTTACATGAATACAAAAAGAATATAGCTATAGTCTGTGGCCAGGACAGAACTTATTTTCATTAAGCATCAGGAAGGTTTAAAGGAAATCACCTGTTACAGAAAATATTTTTGTAGCGTTCTCTTTGTAAGCAATTTCACAAAAGAAAAATGATTAAAATAGGAATAGGGAATGGTGTTTTCATTCCCATTTCATCTTCAGAACGTAATTCTGAAACCCAGTCTCATTCTTTTCTGCATTTGAAAAAAAAAAAGAAAAGGGCAAGAATTCTCGTTCTCTTCTGTGCTTCATCTTCTCTTTCACACTCCCATTCTTACATTAACCTGCAATTTCACATAGTGATCTTCAAATGATATAATGAAACAACCCCAAATGAGTTTCTTTGGCTTTATATAATGGAATACAGAAGATTGCATTCCTTCGATTTCAGAATGGACCATTAGCCACTGTATTCTTAAACCATTAAAATGAAGAACTTGAAATCAAACAATAAATAAACCTAATGTATACCTTTAAGCAGAAAGTAATTAAAAAAGATAGCAAACATTTTCTTTATTGTTTTCCTCCTAAATTATGATTTTTGCAACAGCTCTTCAAATGGCTTTCATTTTAACTGCATTGCAAAAATGAGATCATATTCATTGTATGCTCTTCATTAACTTAACTGATGGTGTTTTAATTCCTACAACATACAAAGTCTGATGTTTGTTTCGTAATTTGACATAGCTAGTGTGTGTTGAAAATAATTAGCTTCACTATGGTATTACAAAATGATTTCTTTGCCAAGCACACACAACGCTTTTTAACAAAGATTATTGGTAAACTTTCAAGGTATTTCTTGTCTTACAGAAAAGCAACTATTTCATTTTTAATTGACTTTTCTGTACCCTGATTTCCCTAATGAACACATAATCCATGTTCTGTCTGATGGTAAATACTTTCAACAGATCTAAAATAAGAAAGGATGCTTAGGACAAATGTTATGTCTGCTACACTGAAACACTTCAGCATTATTATAAACAGTAAATGCAATTTAAAAGACTTAGGATTAACCAGAAAGGCATTAGCATGGAATTTCATTACAAATTATTAAACTATGATGATATTTTGCCTAAGGCTTCCTATAAAAAGCCAAATACAGTTTGGCAAAAAACATATGTAGGTATCATAGAAACAAAGCCAAACAGTTACACTATCACACAAAGTAATTCTACTCATCTATTTTCAGAACTACAACATAGTATCCATGATGCGACCTATGGAAATGTGCACTTATGTTAAAATGTTATGAACATTCGTACAGGCCATGGAACAACAAGTGACAGGAGAATAACACCTGAATCATCTATAACGGTGCACCCTAATAGTACTGTAGGCTGATTTGATCTGCAGTCTGTGGCTGTCTGGCTAACCCATACACACTCATAGAGATAAGGAGAATATTGGTTATAACAGAGGTCCCAAGAGCTTGCCAAAGGTGGGAACATTGCAGGCTGTCACGGATCCATTGCCCAGAGCCTGACACTGGAGATGGTCAGTGTAAGTGCTGCATTCTCCCCCCACCCCAGCTAAGCTGTGCCAAAACACTGCAGTCCTATTTAGGGCACATGATGGTTAACTTCCAAGATGTGTATGTGTATATATGCATATGTGAGAAGCTTTCCCTCATACATCCCATCCCTTCCTTGCATGGTCCACTAATAATTGAGCACAACCTCACCACATCGCTGAGGGTTCAACTCTTCCTCTCCCCATCACAACACAGAATCTTCTCCCAAATGCTGGCATTTTATAGTTCCCATAATGAAAATAATATTTAGAACTTACTGTATTCCCTAAAAGCCTAAAGCAAGAGAATTAGTCCTACAGTCAAAGAACAACCGCTGGATTATATCTCAATTTCCTTACCCTCCAAAGATATCTAAGATATTTTTACAGAAGTACTATTATTAGTATCTTGTTGAGGCAACAGAAAAGAGTAGGCTCCATGAGTTAGACATAGTCATCGAACTCTAGGTCAACTACACCTTGTTGAATATTACTGAGATGAAAGAAGACAATTATTGGAACTTCAAAAAAACATGCTGATATTACATGCAGAAATGCTAATTAGAATTTTGGTTGATGACTGATATATGAGTATCATCATTATGGGATAAAGCAATAATCCTAGCTTACTCTCATAAAAATTCAGATTACTTAGGCAAGAACAGGAGAAGCAAACTCCACCAATATGTAAATCAGAACTACATGTAGAATTTAACAGAGCCTTCAGTTCTTCCAGATAAAGGAACAGAAGCAGCAGCCAGAGTTAAGGTCAATAATGATAGGTACTAATGTTGAGTTTTAACCATCCCTGCATAAAACTACCAAACCAAATTTCACTTTTCTATCACACTCAAACATTCTACAGATATCAGATGGGAAGTTAAACACACACACACACACACACACACACACACACAATCCCTACAGAAAACCACAACAGTCACACACACGTAAAAAAAAATACCAACAGCAAAAAACTAAAATCCAACCCAAAACAAACCAAAAAGCACGAAACCCCAAACCCACCCAGAATACAGCCTTGCAACAACAGTAATGATTTACAGAAGACCAGCTAAAATACCCTGCGCAGGCGTGCCGCGGCAGGTGCTGTACCATCTCAAAACCTTGAGATGAATTCTACCGCTCAGCACCTTGGACAACGACTCGAGAAGCTTCGTTGACGGCATACACTTTCCTGCTTCTGCTCATGAAACAGAACACAGAGACTTTCTTTACAGTATGCTCCTTATCCTTACATGAAAATTATGCACTGATAAAATACATGCATAGCTAGTAAAACATGGATGAACTGGCCTAAGATTGAGGTCATCCAAACTTGGGGATTTTTTTTAAAGCCACATACAGAGGCCATTATAGCCTAAGACAGTGTTAAACTTCTTTTATTTTTCTACATAATTGAAATTGTAACTACGGAGAGACCCTATAAAAATACTCCCCTTAGAACTTTTTAACTCTGTTTTACAAGAGTTAAAACACTATGTTTGGACTGTAGCTCTGTTGTTCCCAGAAGTATTCCTTTTGCTGTTCCTCTTTGTTAAAAGCAGTTATTCTACCAAATGAACACAAGATAAATTGAGCAGATGGGTGAAACGAACTAAAATCATACTTGAGAAGTATCTATTAAGAATATAATGGTTGTAAGGGGGGGAACAATCTATACACCTCCACCTAGATGAATGCAATAAAATATTTTCAGTTAAAAGAAAAAAGCTCGTGGAAAGTGGTAAGAGAAATCTGAATCAGTACAGTATCAGTGAGAATAAGTTTGTTTGGTGGGTCTTCTCCTTTTGGATGGCAAAATTTTTCACTTTTATCATGAAGAAATTATATATTTCTAAGATGCTCCAGGTTGGACACTCTTGGGCTGCATGGTCTAGTGTAAGGTATATCTGGAATTATATGATCATAAAGTCCTTTCCAACCCTAACTATTCTGTGATTCTATGTTTCATTAAAAAAAAAGAAAAAATCCAAAATCCAAAATAAAAAATAAAAAAGCTTGTGCTATTTTAGCAGTACAAAACAATTGAAATTTTATTGAGTCAGTTGAAATTGTTATTCTACAAGTCAGTGCAAACAGAATGAAATTTAAACCTCCAATTACCATGGAGATTATACTCAGATGAGGCATAGGAGAATTTTTCCTGATGTTCACTGCAAGAAATCAATATAAAACTGAAAGAAAAAATATTTATTTTAGAGATGCTCTTAAAAATAGGCTTAAAAATTACTATTCGGATCCACCTGCAGGCCATTTCAGAGAGATTGCAGCTGAGGGGATGAGACAGCAGGGAAACCCATTCAAGCTGATCCAATTTAGATATGCAAATTTTATCTCGTGTGTTTGAAAAGGACATTATGGCACAGCATAATTTGCACCTTGAGTTCCAAAGAATAATATTTCTAATCTAATGAAAACATGCCTCCATTGTTCACTTTCCCACTCTCCAGGTTTGGTCCAATCCACTGCTCTCCTACCCATTTAAAACTGTGTTGTTTCCATATTTGAAACAACTAACACTAAAAAAAAAACAAAACCAAAAAAACCCACCAACCCCCCCCCAAAAAAAAAAAAACAAAACCCAAAACAAGAAGAAAAATAATAGAAATGCATTTATTTTTTTAGTTACCTAAAAAAGGCAACGTTACAAGTGGCTGACTTCATACAATACAGTAAAGCCTGTAATGCAATGGGGCTAATATAATCCCCACTCTAGGGATTAAATGCTAAGTGAAACAACTTAAGATCAAGATCATGTGTCTGACACAGTGCAGTGTTAGCTTATTTTTATCTCTCTTCATTATTTCAAACAGTGACATTTGCTCAATGATAAACTTTTGCAAAAGAATACTTCTTATTTTTCACCCAAGTGAAGGTAAAAATACTGAGGTTTTTTTAGCCCACACAACTTCTGCTTGCAACTATGATCTATTATTATTTCTTGATTCAGTAATACTAATGATGGAGAACAGGACAACATGTCTTAAAATTCATAAACGTATGTTGCCTTGAAAAGAACAAGAGTAACAGATCTAACATTGGTGGCAATTACTGTCTAGCTCAATAGACAGTAACAATATACGGCTCAACACTTCAGAGCAAGTTTTCTTCTCAAAGCTGCAGAAGAGACATTTTTTGTCTTGCTTCTAAACCTGCATAAAACGCATGTTACTAAAACAATAAGCAACAACAGGTTTGAGCAAATACAGCTCAGAGTTGGAGACCAATCATTGCATTGCTGCTTTTGTTAAAAAAGCTGAGCACTACGCTAAAATTCCTTAACATGTAGAATATTATCAGATGTTGAAGGAGAAATTACATATTTGATATTGTAAGTGCAGTTACAACAGTCACAAAACAAATGTATTTTTGAAGAAATATCTCAAAGATTAATATACACATAAATTTATAGTGGAGTAAACTAAAATATGTGAAGTATAGTACCAGAATTACAACTTATAGCTAAGAAACACTTATCAATACTCTCATAATTACACAATTTAATAATTTTAAAACCATAAGGAAAGTTATTTTAATCACTCAATTTATAAAAATTAAAGTGTAAAATAAAATTTTGAAGGCATTGAAAAAAACCTTGAACTTCATAAAACTCACATTCCAGACATGCCTTTAATTTAAAAGAAGCAGTACCCAGTTTCATTTTGAGCTAAATTAAGCACATTTTGAGGTAAGTGTTACCTCTTTGTTGAACTCCTCCCACTTCAAACAGCCTCTTCTAGGGTTAGTAGGAATATTCAGCTCAGCCTCTGAATCTTTGCCCATGAAGATAACCAAATAATGAGGTCTATTCTCATAAATCCTCAGGATCGCACTCGTTCCACTGGCACAAGACTTAGCTGTTTATTGCTTTCATCCACTCTGGCCATAGTAGTGATAAAATAAGCAACACTAGATGTTACTGAAGATTACATTTACAAGTCCTTTAACTATTAACCCAATTATACCTATCGTACATTAAAAAAGGTTAAAAAAAGAAAAAGGCTTCAAAAGGAAATTTTTTCCAGACATTCAATACAAGTAGTTGGCCAGACTGACAGTTCTTTAAAAACATAACTCTCAGAGTACAAGTGCAAAATAGGAGATACAGGTAGCCACAGAAAACTGGAAGCTCAGATTTCCTTAAGTATGTCTGCCATCTTTACACTGCCTTTTATTTAACTTGCAATTTGTAATGCCTAAATTTCATATCTTTATTGTAATAACACCATAACTACAGGTCACGTAAACAAAATGTAATTAGAAGAGGGACCAGCAAATAAATGGTTAACATGCTGAAAATGAGTCTAATTGAGGTCTCCTCCTATGCTCTCCATCCAAAACAATTACTGGAATAGCCCCAGTGCTGATGTCAGTGGGAACTGGCACAGACTCTGAATCAGGAAATCAACACAGGAAAAGTACAAGGCCTACGCTTGTGCTATCCAAAATAGAAGAGCAAAAAAGTAAGTTTGCAATTGTAAGTATTAACCAGTCCATTAAACAGTGCAAAAGAATGACACCCAGCCTTGTTCTGAGGGTTCTGGGCTATCTTAGCTTGTAGTATGAGGAATGGGCTGAAGGGGCTCAGCACCCGGCACAACAGCAGGATGTTGCACAGGACCCCCATCTACGGGCAGTGGAAGGATGCTGGAAATGGGATCGTGCATGCACAGCCCTGCAATTCTCTGTCAGATGACAACTGAACATGCAGTGCTGGAGAGGCTGGACCTTATCTCTAAAGGAGATACTGCTTTACCACAATGTTTTATATTAATGATAGCTTCATAAAATATGATGTTATTTTGCGCTTGGTTCCAAATTATTTTCCAAGCCATAGTGAAAGTCTAATAAACATCTGAATAAAACTGAGGAAATGAAAATATTTCAAAATTCATAAAATCAGACAGAAGGTAGAGAGGAGCTAAATTGTAAGAGCACTGCATTCATGCAGGATTAAAGAATACACTTGACATCCCTTTGAGTCAAGAGCACTTAGCCATATCGTTGAAACGAGAACAATCCTGATCTTGCTGGCATTCCTCAACTGCTGTCTTGCTCATCTCTGCCCATTAGATTACTATCCACTGGGGCTTCTATGGCTGTGCTACAAGACTGTGAACATAGAAAATCCTTTAGCTAAATTAAATAATTTCAAAAATAAAAGCAGACGTGGTGGTTTGGTTTGGTTGTTTTGCGCATGTTGAACTTTATAAAAGAAGGGAAAAGTTTCAAGACACTGCAGTCAATATTAGGGTTCAGAAACATTCATGCAACCTGTGAGTTATATTAGCAAAACACATCTCTTAACCTATGCCACAATTTGCATTCTTCTATTTAGGTACATTCTTGATATAATTTATACAGTAAGTTAATTCCGTATGGCAATTATGTTCATCAACATCCTGTTATAATTAACACTTTCCTTTTCTGCTTTAAATATAACCCCCATTTCCTGTTAAATATGCTTTCCAAGAAGATTAGCACATTAACTTCCTCTACGTATTTGTCATTGGGTGAGGAGAGAGTAAGACCTGAGTCTTCAAAACAAAACCCTTGGCAGGAAACAAACTCCTCAACTGAATTAATAGACAGGTTAGTTAAATTTTATTGCATCAACTTATGTAAGTAGCAAAATATGAAACCACAATTAATATTAGTTTGTTGGAAAAATAAGGAAGGGACACTAATTCCAACTGTATTCTATGTTCCAACATGCCCCCATACATAAAAAGGAAATTCAACACAAAGTACTTCAATCATCCTTCTTGTCATTTAAATATGATCATTTTAAGAGTAAATCCCAAAATCTTTCTTTGAACTCCTGGGAGAGAGAGACTTTTGCCAGGTTGAAAGACAAGCATTTTAATTAGATAAAACTCTTGTTACAGTTACTACTTCTACATTTTTCTTGGTTCCTAATTCAGAATAGCTGCTCATCAGTTCAGAACACATCATCACCATTGCCTTACAAATCTACCAGATTATCCAGGCATGATAGCACTTGCAGTCCAGTAAATATTTGCAATACATTATAGCCTCTGTTTTGGTGATTAACAATCCATAAAGAGATTTTAAGCAAAGCTATCAGTTTAGTCTAGCAGGGATTTGCATTCAGTATGCCACACTGAGTCATCCAGTTCTAGTAGAGAGGCAGTGATGTAGCCACAGCATCTGAACTGAGGCAGTGCATTTTAAAAAACCCAGGGGAGTTGCAGCCCCATTTACTCCATCTGTGATACATGATGGGGGAGAGAGAAGCAAGTTTTACTATGTATTTATCCGTAAAATGTGTTGTCAGACAGCTATTTGCGGTACACAAAAATAAGTATAATGTTCAGAATGTATATAAAACATCTGGAATACAATTATTTTCAGCACAAACAATATTTTTGTATTCTGACATGAAGTGGTTTTACAAGTAGCATTCAGTCATTCCACGTAACTTCCAAGACCAATAGTTTTCATTAGAGATGACTACATTTCTTCAACAATAGAGTTACAAAGGTATGTCCCTTTATAAACAAGCAGAGCAGTTCTGGCCACACTGAGATAAGACCTCTGAGATCATTCAGATCAATATGCAGGTTAAGTTACTCTAGGACTGCTCTAGCTTCTACCTTCTGCTTCCCATTTGCTATTACACTAACACAGGGTTGCATATATAGAGTAGTTGCACCTGGCTTTATGAAGCAGGACTTCACAACACTTACATGTATAGCTTTACAATACTCTCCAGTTACAGACAACATTTTATCTTACCTATGCCACTGGGCATCAATCTGACCCATATGAAGCCAATTTTCAAAACCCTAAAAAAACAGATTAGTGCACAAAAAATTGCATATAACTAAGTTGATAGGTATTCACGCATCACACACAAGCCTGTGTGGTCATTCCTGCATGTAATGGGCAAACCTGAAGCCCTAGAGTATTAAACAACAGAATTTAATAAGCACTTTACTTATCCTAACATAAAGCAGAGCAAAACACTTCTTTCATTTAATGCGATGTTACTAGAGAAATGCAGAAAACATTCTTCACTTTTTACAATAAGCTTGAACATGAACCTGTTCTCCCAACATTACCAAAGATGATGAACTTGAAATATTTTCAAGCCAAATTTGGCTGACGCATCAGTTTGTCCGCAGCAGAAAGACAGAATGCATATTTAAAAGTCAAGGTAAACATCAGAATTTGACCTATTTGCTCCAAATTGATGTGACATAGTGTGTTGAAGTAGATTGCTTAGATATTGGCTCTGGTACCCAGCAAGCTCCACTATGAACACATGAAATCCACAACAGAAAAGTGGCGTCGCATTAAACTGAACTGACCTACCATCATATCTCAATGTTTGACAAGGCTCTAGAACCGAGTTTTGAAAAGAATAATAGATCTTCTAGAAAGAAAAAGGCTGTAAAGGAAAAGCTGACCAAAGCAATGTTTGAAACAACCTTATTTTTGTGGAATACCTCGTAAGTACCTCACAGTATTGGTTATTTGTAGTTATTTTGACTAAAGATGTTGACATTTTTAGTTGACTCCTTCACACTTGTGATCACAGAATTTTAGAATTTACTGAGTTATTACAACGTTCTTTGAGGATCAAAAGAATGTTCAGTTAGTAGCAAGATTAGTATGAATACACAACAGATATCTTCTTTCTGAAATCTGACTCTCAGAAGATTTACTTTTGGACCAACTTTTAAACCTGTAGTTCATTGATGATCAGCAGCTGTAAGTTATAGCTGATATACATGAGCTATAAAGCAGTTGTTTGAAAAATCAACTGCCAGCTTGTCCAAACTGTTGTGGAAGTTCAGGTTTTAAATATTTCTTTTGCAGCAGAAAAAAAATATTGGTTGCCCAAAGCTTGATTTTTTATGCTTATTGTATTTTATTTTAGAACAAAGCACTGACCTGCTTGTTCAAATGCTCTGCATTTCAATCTG
The DNA here is from genome assembly GCA_017639245.1 of Myiopsitta monachus. Classification (NCBI taxonomy): domain Eukaryota; kingdom Metazoa; phylum Chordata; class Aves; order Psittaciformes; family Psittacidae; genus Myiopsitta; species Myiopsitta monachus. Next base: position 8,373,979 of record CM029919.1, read on the forward strand.
CAAAGACGATTCTTCTTCACTATCATTTAGTTCTATCATTTAGTTCATGTTCTCCTTCAGTGATCTCTTGTTAAATAGAGATGTACATTTTTACATTGCTCATAAATTTCTCTCACAGGCATTTCCAACAACAGAAACTTTCCTTTAAGATCTCTTTCACAAGGCTTCATTCACTAGCTGGTCTCTCAGTAGAGAGTAAATGACAACTCCAAGCTTGAAAAGTACTTTCATATATTTTCAGTGACTATTTTGAAGACTGGAGAGCCTCCGATTGCTGCATTGTGCAGACTATTAGTGTTTATAGTTGTGGGACAAGCTTCCACAAATTAGGGCACCAAGAGTAAACTTAGCTTTAAGTTTGTACAGGAATAAATAAATTCTCAAAATAAGACCTAAGCTTTTATTTCTTTTTTATTATTATTATTTTTCTACATCTTTCTATAGAACCTAAGTGGTTGTTAAAAGATGGGACTTCAGAGAAAACACAAATGAATACTGAAGAGCAACCAGTCAGTGTTGCTCTTCAGTATCCAAGGTTTTGCACTACATTATAGTTCAGGTTCACTGAGGATCACCACGTAATTTCCAGACACCTTGTTTATAAACCCAAGATTATTTATTATTCTAGCAAAACATCTCAAGAATGCTGACAACACAAGGAGAAATAATATTAGTAATCTTTCACTAATTTGAAACTAAAGGTAACAGTTTAAGAAATGCATATGCAAGTAGCATCTGCTCTTTTCAGGGACATAATAAACAGTTGGGAATAAATCCAGATTCACTGTTGTGAAAACTCCTGGTCAAGGTCGCTAGAGGTATTTTAGGAAACTGTTTGTTATACAAAATGTGAGAGTTCTAAGCTACAAGTAACTGCAAAAACACAGATCTATTGACTGTTTACAACTAACTCCTTAAAACTAGATGTAGTAATATTGCAGCTTTAAGTTATGACTTACCTCTATAACCTATAAACAGTTCTATTAATACATGAGAGCACATATAAATTAGAATGGAGTCATATAAATCCATCGTTCCACCAAGACTAATTTATTTAATTTTCTTTTTTAATTTGCAGTGTCAGAAAAATATAAGACTGTTCAAGTGTGGCATTATGTGAGTACAAGATATTTTTGGAGACTTCTCACACTTATCTCTTGCTGTTATTTCAATATCTGTAATTCCATTATCAAGACTGCTAGGGAGGCATGAAAGTTAATGGAACATGTGTCCTAATCCTGAAGGACAGACTGACACTTCAAACTACTGATAAAAAGTAAAAAAGAACATGTTATTGAAAAAACTATAAGGCCTACTGTGAGGAAAAAAAAATAAAATAAAAAGAAATCTAACTCTATAAAGATATTTCCTGACAGTGATGGAACATGTGTTTGTAGCTCTGGCTTCTATTAATCTGTCACAGAAAAAATAGAGATGAGTACCAAGTTGTGCAATAACTGTACAGACTACAACTAAAAAAGACACTGAGATGGACTTGTCATCCAAAAACCCAAAATTCCACAGAACTACCCAGTGCTTTAATTATTTATAGTCCAAGTAAACTATATACTGAAAATGACAGAGCTTTCATTTTATTATTAGCACACATGGACATGCTTCTCATCAAGATTCAGTTAATATATTGTGCACATGATCTTGTTTCATGCATGAAAATAAAAAGGATAAAGCTAAGATGCGAACTACTATAAGAGGAAGCCACTAGGTATTACCAAAGGAAGCAAAAATAAAATAACTCAAGGTTAAAACTGAAAAAAGGTTTACAAGATATAGTAGACTTCAAGACAAAAAAATATTAAGAAACATCTGATTCTTCTATTTTTCCCCAGTTACTGTTTTGAATACAGATATAAGGTGATCCAGAAGCTCTGTAGCTCTACGTAGTTCAATATAGTAGTTCTAAAAATGATAATTTCCAAAATAGAATTTCCATGGACTTTCCAAGGAGCAACAGGCACACATACCATGACACAGCACCGAATTAGTTTCTTTTACTTTCTGACAAAACACTAAAAACATATCAAAAATGTTAAATCAATTATTATGTCTCACACAGCAGCAAAGTAGTTCAGGGTATTAAAATGAAACACAGAGACAATCCAAATGATTCAGCTCGTGCCTGATTACTAGGGGCTTACATTCTTTCATTCAGCAACAGAGCAGAAAACAACAGATATTGCTATCCATGAATTCTAAAGTTCTCTGTTTCACTGCCTATCATGGACATTTTACAGTTACCACTGCTGATAAGGTATTAAAAAGGCTCTCCATGGATGGAATTATCTTAGAATCATAGAATAGTTAGGGTTGGAAAGGACCTTAAGATCATCTAGTTCCAACCCCCCTGCCATGGGCAGGGACACCTCCCACTAAACCATGCCACCCAAGGCTATGTCCAACCCAGCCTTGAACACCGCCAGCAATGGAGCATTCACAACTTCCCTGGGCAACCCATTCCAGTGCCTCACCACCCTTACAGGAAAGGACTTCTTCCTCATATCCAATCTAAACTTCCCCTGTTTAAGTTTGAATATGACTATAAAGACGAAAAAAAATAATTTTCTTGCTCCAAAACTAAATAAGAAGAAATTCCTGCATTCATTTTACAATTTCTCTTAAACTTAGTTTGTTGACTACAAGTTTTAAAAGGTACAGTCTACTTCCATGTTGATATAAAAACACAATGGTTCTGACAGTTACCAGCATCATATTGCTTATTTTCACTAAGTCACCAAAACTGTTGTTTTAGTATATTACATATACATGGCATTAACACTTCAAGTCATACGAAAGATCTCAATATTTTCATTAAAAAATATAAATCCACCAAATGTCAATACCCAATTTATGTTAAAAGCAAAGAAGAAAACTAGAGTGCATTCAGAAGTTAACTAGCTATCAGGCAACTTTAACAGAAGTGAAAATAACAATGTCATATCTACCCTGGGTATGTTGGCAATAACTTAAAAATATTCATACTTCCTGTAAAATTCTTTCTCTGAAGTACATAAATAAAGCCTCGACATCTGTGTGGAAAGGTACATGAACAAACACAAAAAGTAAATTAAGTAAAGTAATTAGAATTCTTAAGAGAAGAAAGTTGAGGAAAATGGACAGAACTACTCATCAGAACTTTCCTCCCCTTGCTCCATAATACCAGTTAAAAGCTTAACGCAATTTATTAGAGTTATGGTCACTTCCCGAGCCTGTACTCATTGTACCCAGGATAGGCAACAGCTGGAGGAGTCTGCTCAGCTTTTGTCTGACAGAAATCTTTCACGTACATATCTGTTCAATCACATCTGCTCAGAATGTTCTGAAACAAAGGAAAAGTTACACAACCCAGGCTGACCTGCAATCTGAGAGTTCAAAGATAAACAGTACTTTTCAGCATAAATCAGTCAACCATACAATGCATTTGATTATTTTTCTTGATTAATCAAGTGCTTGAACTTTCATATTGCTACGCTGGGAAGAAGGGATATAATTTGCTCCCAACTATTTCAGAAAATACATCCATTTTGATGGAAACGTGCAATATTGCACTGCCTGTGGGAGTGCTCCAATACATATCTTGAATAGGATTCATCAGTGTCCATTGTTATCTACATTTCAGCTATACTTCATTATCGTCAATGAAGATCTAGTCAATAAGATAAAATTTATCTTGCCTGAAAGTATGTATCCAAAATCAATCAGATGAATCCCTGACTCAAAATACTAAAAATGCTCCATGCCATGTTACCTATGAAACCACAGACATCTAAATTAGATTAAGCCCATGTTCTAGTTCTTTAACACTTCCATTCATAAGCCAGTCTACTCCCTGTTCTTATGCTTTTTGCAAGTTTCCTTTCAGCAACTAGTTTTTTTTTTCACCTGGGAAATATTTATAAAACTTGGACCATAAACACAGGTCATCCTGAACCTTTTCTCTGCTTCCAACATGACACACAGATGTAGAGAGCTAGGTAGGCAAAGAAAAGAATATCCTCTACAACCTGCTAAAACTTTTCATTAGCTAAATGCTAATAAAAAAGCTTGTTTTCTTTCTAGCCCTCTGCAGTGGCAGCACAGCTATCTTCAGCTATGGGGTGAAACAAATAAAATAGGTGCAGACTCCTCTATTCCCAGCTCCAGAATGCAGTGATGCAGCAATCCTGAAGCCTGAAGAACAGGCTGCCACAACCAAGCAGCCTGAAGCTAGATTGGAATGCAGATTTGAGAGCTGAGGGCCGGGCTACATACATCTCTATCAGCATCCAGCAAGGCACCAAAAACTAGTCTACAACTTCCATAGAACACCACCCCCCCAATAAGAAGCCAAACCCCAATAACTATTTCAAAAGACAATAATCATACTGAAATGATCATTATGGTAAATAACAACAACAACAAAAAAAAAAAAACATCAAACACCCCAAAGTGAAGAGATGCCAGCATTATGGAATCTCAACCTTGCTTATCTGTGACTACCACAATGCAGGCGGAATATAATTGGATACTTGTACTCCTCACACAGCACCTCTGACTATACACAGAATATGTTTCCCTAGAGTTTCACAGGTTCTTAGGGTTTACTGGGCCAGAAGATTTTGCTGGGTCATTACTGAACCTTAAACTCCCCAAATATTTCCAAATCAGTAAGTGCAACCCATTCTCCAATGTGTATTTTTTAAAAACACATCTACTTTAATAGACTCTTTTTAGCACCCAGTATTTATTCCCACTCTGAAGGGATTTATGCATCTTATACCTAGCAATACTTAAGACTGTTGTTGGTGAAATGAATAGGGGGGGTTGCCGTTTCCTCATGTAATATTTACGTGACACTTTTCTACACCTTCTCCTGCTCTTCTGCAGCCTTTTAAACTATCCACATCCATCACTAAGAACTCTTCAGTATCGATTTCACAGATTAAAACCAAGTCTTTTAGCCTTTCTGCTAAAATGCTGACTTTCAGTCTTCCCTGCACTATTTCACAGGCAGAGACTGAACTAATCCCTGGCAAACTGGGAGCTCAGGAGGAGTTACTTTTTCTGCTCTGAGGCCTTCAGCCCTCTCTAGTCAGTGCTTTCCCCAGCAAAGGATCCGGAAGCTTTCTGAAAATACAGCCTGCACTTCTTGTTCTAGATGTATCATTTTGACTTTGGTTAGACAAAATCATACTTTGCCTGCATAAATCCATATTACAAACCAGTCCAGATTATTCTCAGGACTATTCTGTTCCACCACTCTAAAAATCAAGTTATCAACTGCAAGTTTCATGTACAGTGATTTTGAAACAGGCTACTATGTAAAACGTAAAGCATCAGTGTTTCCTAAAGCAGAGATGTTTCAAGACAAACAAGTCAATAATGATCCTCGTTATCTCTTTTTGCAGCGCAACCACTCACAGTTCTTTAATCAAGTTGATGCGTTTTTCTTCATATTTTTATTGCTAAAATGGGATGCTAAACTTCTATTTAGAATTTCACCACAGACTCTTTCATATGCCTTATCAAAGCCTAGCTGTTTACTCCCCTCATCTTTATCCGAAAACTTTAAGATACTTTACAGGGAACACAAAACACAGATGAATTAAAGATGAGGTACACAGGAAGTACCATTCAATATATTTCAATGGAAAAATATGTCATATCAAGCAAATCTTGCTACTTTTTAAATTATTACTATAAGCACTCAACTGCTATCCTGTACAACTCTTCTTTACTTACGTGTTCAGCTGTGATGGTGAAGGGACACATGAAAAATACTGAAGATACTTTACCTTTGAGGGGGTAAAAAAAAAGGAAAAAAGGCATCATATTGTGAGTTAATCTGAAGGCTGATTGATAGAGTTGAAATTGCGTCATGATTTGGAGTGTTAGCAGTCAATCCAGCGGAGAAGGTAGAAACACTAAAAGAATTAAAAAACTCAAAGCTTTAAGTCTTCAATATAGTAGAGTCAAACTCACAATATTTTCTTGTCATCGTTTTTACAGCAGGATAACGATGCAAATGATGCAAAAAGATGCAAAGAACAAGCCAGTGTAGAGGCAGGTGTTGCTAGGACCCACCAGTGCTCAATACATGCTGGTGGCATGAGCAGCGCCCAGCGTACCACAGGGGAACGACGCGCCTTGCTGTAGCCCAGGACTAGCACGAGCTTCAGGTGCACAATAACCCCTGCCTCCACACTGCCAAACAGCAACTTAGCCCTGCAAAGGCCTAAAGGTAAAAAAAAAAAATAGCAATAAAAAAGGACATGAGGAAAAAAAACCCCACTGTTTTATCATTTCCACTACAGTATCTAACACTGTATGCAACTAAAAATGGTCGCAATTAATGAATCATTAAATAGCTACACATTAGGAAAAAAGTATCTGTACCAACCAGATTTCAGACATGCATGCAATACAATGTAACTTTAATATAATCGAACTGTGATATAGTTTTAAGAAGCATGCCCAGTTCTATTAATACCACAGGAGATGTGCATGCAGTTCAGTACTCTGGATTAACAATAGCACATATGTCTTTGTGAATCCCTACTGTTAGACTGGATGTATCCTGCATTCTTTTATACTTCAGAAGTAATATTTTTATAGCAGATTTTCAAATCAAGTTTAGTTCTGCCCATGAAGAACCCCTGAGCCAAACTCCAGAAGAGAAATGCGGAAGAAAGTAAGTAAACCTATTAAAATTGTCAAGCGGGGACCACATCACTTACGATTCATTTAACATCTTAACTAGTAATTATGTTGTAATGGAAGAATCAGCTTAATAAATAGGCTAAGGTAAGCAAGCAATACTTTCAAAGTAAAAGATCTGTCAAACAGTTGGTTTGGGGTTTTTTTATAAATGAAGACTTACATTCTGTGTTCATGAAGAAGGACAAAAGCAACATAGAATTTCGCATTACATGGGGAAGAAATACACGTGAAACATAATAAAGCAAGAAGTGCATCTGTACTGAAAAAAAAACACAAAACAACTGTTTGCACCCTCCCACCAATCCCACTCTCCAAAACAGAGAAAACCACAACCCTATTTTTCCTAGAGTAACAAGATCAAATTATTAGATTTGTCATAAAAATAAAAGGATGGGGTTTGGAATGTCTCTGTAATGTATATAGAAGGCTTTGTAATTAAAAGTTTAGCCTTAAACATAAAATTTTTGGGAGTACTGCCTGTGCTTGATATGAAGATTTTTCATTGAAAGACCGTATTTTAGCTGATTATTACTAATTTAATCTAGCTATTCTACAACCAAATTTATTCCTCAGGATGATTACCCTGAGGTAATGATTTAGGGTATGTTTTGCCTGGATTCTTTTTATGGAGTAGTGAATAACAAGAAGTTAGTCCAAATAAAAACAAACAAACAAAACCCAAACCCCAATAATAAAAAAAACCCCAACACAATAGGCACAATTTTAAAAGAAAATTACAACTGCCAATGAATTCCCTAAAAAGAACTATTGGGATATTCTTTCAAGCCAGAAGAGTTTGAAGTTTAGCGAGTAGAGACTGTCTTGTACCAGAAATATACCTCTTGACCTACTCAAAAAAAGGAAAGAACACTCAGAGCTACAATAAAAGTTTAAGAATCACAAGTCATGCAATTCCCAGCAGAGTCAGTAATTGGAGAGCACTGATCAAAGATTTCATTACACCAATTACACTCTGCCTTGTGTGTCAGTCTAATTACTCAGGTGTTATCCTGCCAGCACGAGAAACATCACTATAACAGCGAAGTACAGACCTGGCTGACAATCACATTTCTCACTATGAGGCAGACCCAAAGCAGCTGCCCTGTGTTCCCAACACTGTCTCCATAAAAACACATGATGGCAAGGGGTGGAAATAAATTGATAGACTAGAATCTAATATTCTAAGGAATGTAAGGAATCAGAAAACAACTTAGAAAAGAGATAAGCTTGAGGATAGGATGGAGGAGAAAGACACTGAGTGATACTGGCACTCATAGTTCAGGACTGACTCAAGCTGGATCCTATCTAAAGTTATCCAGTATGAACTGCAAAAAGACAATTGGTCATATGAGATCAGAGCACAGCTTCCAAGTGTTCCACTATTGTAATCTGACATTTTATCACTAAAAGAATTTTTTAAACATCATTTAAACTACTATGTATTTTCTTCAAACATTTAATTCATTTAAAATGTGTATGAGGTTGTAGTCTCATACACATTTCTTCTAATACCACCCCAGCTTATGCTTCACTATTTCAAAAGTAAGAAATCTCCTTTCAGATGTCCATTGAATTCTATATATTTATGACCTTATCATTGTGTCCGCATTGCTCATTACACTTGAATTTTACACTTCTCTACTACATGAAAACAGTTCTACTTAGTAGCCCAAATATTACACCACTGGAAAAATCTGAGAAGCCTGGTGTATTGGAAGCTATCCCAGAATGTTGCATATTAGTTTTAAAAAGACAAATAAAGTTCAATTTTAAAAGCCCATCATTTTGAAAACAAAAGCCTTCAATTCCCTAATCAGAGATTTCTGAACATGTTACACATGCAGGTTTTGTTTCCCCTGCTAACTACACAATGCACTATGTCCTTGGATTCTGTCCTCAATTTCATTCAGGATGCTCTACACAAAGCTGTACAGAGGAATGCTGGACATAATCTGAAGACAAAGCAATTTTCCTGAGAACTCTTTTTCCATAGTGGTCTTCCTGGTCATGCAGCTGCGAGCTATGATTTCAATACATTGTTTTTTAACTATATAGGGAAGCTCGGTTAATAATGGGGAAAAGCATTACATTATCCTACTCAAGTAAAATGAACAAAAAGAATTCAGAATATTTAAAAATAATGAAGGATTTTTTATTATTATTATTTTTTTTTCTCCTCATCCAATTTTAGAGGAAGAATTACTCAAGAAGTGGTCTTTCCACAAGACAATTCCACAGTTTAAATTTGGGATGGCTTGAATTTGTTTCATTCTTAGTAGGTATCTGTTACATAACTTTTCTCCACTGTCTTTAATTACCCCATTAAGCAAGTTGGTATTTGCATTTGCACTTACAGCAGCTGCACTACAGCTGCAGGGCACAAGACTATAAAACCAAGAACAAAAATTAATAAAACATTATCTTTTACATTTAGTAAGTTCCCTTTCTTTTTAATGGAAACATTTGTATTAGTAGATACTATTTCAGTATCATAAGGTAATAAATCACGTAAACCTTGTATTATTCAAACTTACTGAGCTGCCAGATAGAAGTATCATCACTCATTAGCAGCACAACTTGCCCTTAAGCTTTTCTCATTTTATGGAATTTCTGAGGAGTCACTTTCTATCCAAAATGTCATTCAAAACATAGAGAGTGGTGCGAATGCAAAGAATCAGAAATCATTTTTCATTCTTGTTCATTTTGTTCTTTTTCCATAGTGTCGTGGCTTAAGTCTCTAACACCCCCCCCCCCCCCACGCAGTTTTCTCACTCACTCACTCCCCTCTATTTCTACCCCCAGTCCCGGGGGATATGGGGAGGGGAATCAAAAGAATGCAACTTCCACAGGTTGAGATAAGAGCAGTTTAGTAACTAAGGTATAACACAAATCACTGCTGCTACTACCAGTAATAATAATGACAGGAGAAGTACAAAGAAAGAGAATACAACTGCTCACCAAGCCCGACCCAGCCAGTGCACCCCCCAGTACCAAAAACCTGACCATGCCGTGCACCCCCAGTCCACCACCACACCCTTCCGGGTCTCTGCTCTCCGTGTTCACATCCTGGACATGACATGCTGTGGTATGGAATAACCTCTTTGGTCAGTTTGGGTCAGGTGTCCTGTCTCTGCTTCCTCCCGGCCTCCCCTCCTCCCTGTCATAGCATGAGACTCAGAAAGTCCTTGGCCAGACCAAAACACTACCAAGCAGTAACTGAAAACACTGGTGTTATCAGCACTGTTCCCAGGCCCAAAATCAAAAACACAGCGCTGCACCAGCTACCAAGAAGGAGAAAAAATGACTGCTGCTGCTGAACCCATGACACACAGGAAATAAGTTACAAATTTATTTTACTGTGTTGTACATCATAAACTAGTCCAGACACATTCCTGAGAAGACAAAGATTTCAATTAATTAAGAAGTTTGCAAGTCATCACGTATTCTTAGAAACACCTGAGCTTCAAGACTTCATTTTCCAGCTCAAGAGTTTGCAATACCACCATCACAGATTGGGAAAATAATTGTTACTCAATATGTCAACATGTTCTCTAAATAGTATGTATACAAAAAGAGTAAGAAACAGAGAAATAAGGAGCACCAATTTATTCATTAAGAGCCATTGCTACTGAAAAGGCAATTCCAGATTCCTTGTTGCTGCATCACTAGTGCCAGGAGTGTGGAAGATCCTTTCCATACATAACAGGATATCATGCATTAGAAGACTGAGATCTTACGTATACACATGAAAGCAGAAAAGGACCAGGTTCAATTTTGCCCACTCCCTTGATTTCAAAAGTCCTATTTTCATAGCTGATATTAAAATGTACTATTTATGTAAATGTATTATCCAAGAAAATCTCACTGTAATACCTTCTTAGATCTGGCTGGAACAACCCTACCAGGCTATCTGCCATCCCCATTAAGACCTTCCTCCTTTTAGTGAAAATCATTCCAACTGAGATCTTTTCTTATCATGTCTATTTTTCACTTTGGAGCAAAGATAAGGCACCTATAAAAAAATAGACAAATCACTGTTTTAGGAGCATAAGAAGTGTACTGCAGCATGGACTAATGGTCTATACCAGGTTTGGTGCCAAAATTCAGGCATTAACTCACATTTGGCAGTACTTAATATCCTAAAAGTACCCCTCTTACCCAAAGCAGGTGTGCATATAGCAAGAAAGCTCTTAAGGGGTGTAAGATCAGTACACATATTACAGTAGCTGTATACCTTTAATAATACAGTTTTCTGTATGAGCCTTTTATGACAGATCAGAGTATAGGCCTAAGATACACCCTTTCAAGTGTTTAAAACACTGTCCTAAACTAACTTTTACTATTACACCACTTTTAGTGAGCTGTTTGACTGCACTGCTCGTGCAATTGTGAGGAAAAAGGAAATGTGTGACTCAGCACAAGCAACACGTTCATACACACCCACATAAAAGACAGGTTTAGTGGAGCTGCATATCACATACATGTCACACCAATAAGAAGGAAATGAAATTATCGTGCAACTTTTATAACCCTTAATCTGGTTTTCCATTTCTGTTCAATAACCGATTAAGCAATTTCAAGGACTTTGGGCACAGCTGCCAATTCCTCCCAGTTGGCTGGGAAATATTTCTTCCTTTCTTTCTGAAGAAAATAAACATTAGTTCCCACAAAGAAGCCCATGCCAGTGGTTAATTAGGGAGCATTTTACAAGAAGAACTAAAAATTGTCATCAACACAGCAGGCAAATACTGACATTTTTATGAGCATAGCCATGCCACAGTTTAATTTCTAGTTCCAGAGCTCTTGAGGGCAGGCAGCTGCCACCCAGGCAAGCTGAGAACCTTAACACTTACTGCAAATCGCAGCTTTCTGATACTTATTCAAACTGGCAAGAAACATTTCTCCTACATCACTTTCAAATATTTGACAGCCTGGCTATCCATTAAATGCATCTTGTAGAGATGTCCATGGATCACTATATAATTCTTCCTTCCAGCTACTGAAAAATAATGTGATGCATCGGAAGCTGGGAGGGCTCCCAGGTCCCATAGTACCTGACAAGCAAGGGTAAAGCAGGAATAAAAGTCAGCACTGATGGGAGAAGGCCAGTAGCAGATTTTATTGATTAATGCGGGGATACAAGATGCTCTCCTTCACTGAGAAGCTGGAGAGCAGGGTTAGCTGCTGCACAGGGAGCAAACATTGTTTGCAGTGAGAATTGATGCAGCCTGTTGCCAAAAGTCATGCCACTCAAATCTGCACAAGGGCAACACCAGAGAATGGTGCCGCAGGCTCACAGGGAATAAATAACAGAAACTGGAAAAAAAATATAAATTTAATATAAACAAACAACAAAAAAATGTCATAAGCAAAACAAAGCAATACAACAAAATCTCAAGATACCCTTCTCCTCTCCCACAAATCCTACAAAACTAAAGCAAAATTCCATTTGCACTCTAAACTTGAAGTTCTAATGCTAGGCGTGGCAGATGTGAGTCAGTAGTTTGTTTTCCTGAAGGGGAAAACAAAGCCACAACCACTGTGGTGGGTTATAGATATATACATTCAATTATAAGAACAATTAGAGACATTAAAAGACAGATAAGGTCCTCCCTCCAGAACACAAAGGAGCCAAGGCCAAGGAAGAAGTGTTAAGGGGTTAATTACCAGCTGGAACCCAAAGGCTTTCTTTTTAACAGTTCAAAATGTGAATCTGTTTAAGTGACATAATTTTAACCAAACACTGACACACATGTATTAAGGGAAATGTCCAGCTATTGGAGCCAATTTTAAACTTTTCTTTGGGTGTCTGTGACATTTCCTTTCAATTACACATTGCCACCCACCCACAGGATAGAACGAAACAAAAAAACTTCCAGTGTTAAAGACAAAATGTTTTGCATAACAGCATTCAAACAGTTTCATAAACTGGGTACTGCTCATACTCTATTTAAGACATTGTGCTCTGCAGCACAATGAGAACATGAGATCTGGTTTCATAACCCAGGAAACTGTACGTGCTGTAACCACTGTAAAACACATCCAATTCATTTTCAGAATAAAGGTCACCTTCAGCAAACACTGCTCCATCTTTTAAATAAGACTACAGTGTTTAGCTACATTAGCATGTCCTTAGTTCAAACAGCCAAAAATGCCTAAGAGCCAGCCACCATGCAGACACAGTGTTGGTCAGAGCTGGGAGCAGTGAATGAGTCCCAGGGTGGCTGGGTGCCCCCAGCCCTCTCTCCTTGCATTCTGTTTGTTGTAAGGGGTCAGCTAAGGGCAGATGCATCAGTGAAAGATCCAGAACTTTATTTCATTAACCAAAAGTTAAAGTTTTGTTTCTGAGATTTCTGAGGTTCTGTTTCTGTTCTGAGATTTTTTTAAACTCACATTTACATTTGCCAAACGTTCAGTAGACATTTTCAAGCTCCACATGTCCATCAAGATGACACTGTTACAAAGTTTTAGCTAAAACAGCCAATTAGGCTCAGGAAAAACTCATTGCTACTGTAATTTCAGACACACAATGAATACTCAATTTTGTAACCTTACTGTCATTTCAAACCTACATCCAAGAACATCTACTTAACACGTAGAAAATCTAATTAGGTAATGCAAAATGACTTGTTGGAGAACTTAAGTAGAAATATTTTTCTAGACCACCACAACAGTTTTGCATAAGAAGAAAACAAAACACAAAACAAAACCAAAACCCCACAAACATTCTTGTGTTTATTCAGCTGGTAACGTTTTTGCTTTACACTCCATATGCCGTTACATTGCCCAGGATTGTGTAAAACTATAACACTGCTTATTCAGCACAGTTCTTTTAATACATTTATCACCATGTCTTCTCTCCTAGTAAGTTGAGCTGGTAGTATGGACTAATCGAAATGTCTTTGAACATGCATTAATACTGTCCAGTTAATCATCTATTGGGTTTAGAACCAATGTCAAGCTCAATTTATGTTCTCAATGTTCAACTGGCATAAATCTTTAAAACTATTTCTTTTTTACCACTGAAAAGGTCAAAATAAATGGTTCCTCTTAATAGTAAAGATTTCTGGGGTAAGGGAGAGAAACAGCCTACACTCACTTGCTGAAACCATTAACTGCTTTCATTAATAACCAAGGAAAAAATTAAGAGAACCAGAATAAATAATCTGGAGTTTAGTGTTTCAAAATGCAAACATTTAACAGAAACATGTTTCTCTATTAAAAAAGCTAAACTTTAAAGTTACAAATATAAATATATACATTTCACTATAACATTATCCTGAAAACAGCATCTTTTAAGAAGTGATATGGAAAAGAAGGAGATGCAACCTTCTGTCTTTTCCCAGTCCAAGGCTGAATTTGGAATTACCAATAGAGATGGCAAAGAATATGAAATACAGCGGAGGTCCTCTGGGTTTGATATTCACCTGCCTCTTCAGCACCACCACACTCTTACTGCCTCAATTAATATCTGCCAGAATCAGTAAAATGACATCCCTCTGCCACTACTATTAGTTTGTTCAGCCTTGATATCATGAACACGAATGTAATCATGATAACGATCTGATTATTTTTATACAATATACCAATCAAAAAGACTCCCTACTACTCCCTCCATTTTCTCATGAGAATACCTAAACATTCTGGTTTTATTTCATCATCAATTGGTCACATGAAATTGTTAACATTAACATCCTACTTAGTTTTTATTCATGATTTCTAAAATAAAAATAAATAAAACATGGAAAACAGTGAAGTTTTAGAATATTCATAAGATCATACAAGACATATGATTTATGTAGGACAATAAACAGGTATTTTATTGCTTGCAATATTTTACAGTATTTACTGCTATGAGTTTTGAATAGCCGCCCATCTGTCTATCAGGACAATTAACCGTCAATAATGCAACAGCTGCACTATCATACGCACTGCATATTTTATATAATTTATATAAAACCAGTGCTAAGGATGTTTTAGAGGATTTAATTGTTGTTTGGTAGTTTGTATACAATCCAGCCACACCTGCCTTCCAAGGGACTTTTTGTCTCATAATTCTTGTAATAGTGCCTAGAGACAGTTTTCTTTACTCAGATATATTTATAACTGGAAAAAAAAACACACACCTGAAACTATTCACATCTAATTTAGACAAACTGCAGTTTACTGTTATCCACATAAGAATCATGTCTGCTTTCCTACTCTATAAGATTGTTTCATGCAGATTGTAGCTCTATCTGTAAATTGTGTCTCAGTCATGTAAAAAATAATTGCTATTGACTTCAAGTTTTCTGTAAGTACCAAAGAGTTGATAGGTAAGAGACAAACTACTGTTTCACACGGAATTCCTCCATGTCTAAAAAGTCATAAGTAGTAGAAACTAAACATACATTTCTGCCACAGTAAACATTCATTCTCCACTGGCAGTGAGGGACTTCACAGCTGCCATGATCAACAGCATGCTAAAAAAACACCACACGGACAGGTAACTTCTGTGCAGTGAACTTTGAAGAAACCTATAAGTAAGGAGATGAAAAGTCAGAAGGCAAAAATTAAACTAATTACTCATGAGTCCCTTTGATGGAGCAATCCCAGGCACAACTACAAGCTGGGCTGAGAAGAGATTCAGAGCAGCCCTGCAGAGAAGGACTTGGGGGTGTTGGTCGATGATAAAATGAACATGAGCAGGCTGCAGTGTGAGCTTGCAGCCCAGAAAGCCAACTGTATCCTGGGCTGCATCAAAAGGAGTGTGACCAGCAGGTCGAGGGAGGTGATCCTGCCCCTCTACTCTGCTCTCCTGAGACCTCACTTGGAGTACTGTGCACAGTTCTGGGGTCCTCAACATCAAAAGGACATGGAACTGTTGGAACAAGTCCAGAGGAGGGCCACGAGGATGATCAGGGGACTGGAGCACCTCCCATATGAAGATAGGCTGAGAAAGTTGGGGCTGTTGAGCCTGGAGAAGAGAAGGCTGCATGGAGACCTCATAGCAGCCTTCCAGTATCTGAAGGGGGCCTAGGGCCTATAGGGATGCTGGGGAGGGACTCTTCATGAGTGAGAGGACAAGGGGTAACAGATGCAAACTTAACCAGGGGAGCCTTAGACTGGATATAAGGAAGTAGTTCTTTCCTGTAAGGGTGGTGAGGCACTGGAATGGGTTGCCCAGGGAAGTTGTGAATGCTCCATCGCTTGTGGTGTTCAAGGCCAGGTTGGACATAGCCTTGGGTGGCATGGTTTAGTGGGAGGTGTCCCTGCCCATGGCAGGGGGGTTGGAACTAGGTGATCTTAAGGTCCTTTCCAACCCTAACTATTCTACGATTCTATGATTCACTAAGGAGAGGGTACTGATGGACAGTGTGTTGCGATGATCTAAACTATGTGCAACCAATAGCAAATTCAGCATTAACACCTCTATATACCTATGAGTATGAGGAGATTAGCAGACTTTAATGTTTTCCCCATTTCAAAACTTACTGTGCCCTGGATGGTTTCTAATTTGCCTGAGTAGCCCAATATTTAAGTCTCCATAGCATAATCATGCCTGAAGGTCATTCCACACATTTTTTGTTTCTGTGAAAAACTGCTTCCAGGCATCTGTTTTCAACCTTTTCTCCTCTCATTCTTTTTTCCATTTATGCCATCTGATCCCATTACTTACAGCCATCTCAGAGTTCTAATTTAAGAGGATATTCCTCTGAATCATGGCTTAGTCTTGCCCATACTTTTTGAAATATATTGAAAGAGATTTTTATTTTCAGTCTGAAGGTATTAAAGAAAAAACCAAATAAACACAATCATCACCTGCCAGCCAGTACTGCCCCAAATGATTAAATCTTTACAAAGGCTTATTAAAATCAAGGAAGTCCAACTTCTTGACAAATGAATCGGCCCAGGCAACCAAATGATATAAGCATAATCAACTATACTAAGTACAGCACACTGGCACCAAGTAATAAACAGGACAGGCAGAATAATTCCGCATTTAGACAATTGCAGCCCCACATTTCCTTAGCTTGGAGAAATATACCAGCTGAAAAGAAAAAAATCCTAACTGGTAGCCAAGGTATTCTGCTCCATTTTCTCTATGTCCCAACTCCTTTTTTGAAGCCCAGGAAAATCCTCAGCCTTACTGCTAATGTAACCTTCCTCTTCCATCTTAAAAAGGACACCGAAGAGCAGAACAGGATGAATATAAGAAGACATACCACAGTAAGGACCGTTCTCTCCCTCGTTGCACCCATGTTTGCCAACACTGAGAAAATTCTAGGCTTATACCTAACCTCACTTTGGATGTTCCTACCCTGTTTTAGCTTGGACTATTAAAATCCCATGGAAGAGATAAATCAGGGTCAGAAAACTCAGACTTAGTCAAAATTTCATGCAAATAATTAATATAATCTAGATCTTATTGTACGAAGTGTTTCCACATTCAAGCTGTAACATTACAGTTTTATATTGACTACCATAAAAGAACTGTAGTAACAAGAGACAATTGTCCTTTGCACCCTCATGATAGGGGATAAGACTATTTGGTTTTGGTTGAACCTCTGAACTGCTTAAAATTAAGCCAATTTCAGCCAAATTTGATAAAGGAAGTTTAGCAGGAGGCTGATATCTGATATTCAGCTTTCAGCTTCAAGCAATCTTTTACAGCCTGAAGAACGGAACTATAATAAAATGCTGACAAGTCCTTACTGTACCAGATAGTTCCTGCTAGAGGGTGGATTGTGTATTGCTGACATTTCAAAATAAATGAATTTACATTTAAGGAATGAGATGCAGTTCACATTCAGAAACTGTGTATTAGAACAGTAAACTCTTTATGGCTTTTCCTATTTGATAGATGTAAAGTAAATTCAACAAGATAATTCTGATTCTTCCCCTTTCCTAAATTCAAGTTGAAATGCTTCAGACTTCAACCCCAAAGCCAATTTGGTCTATCAAGCGTTACATGACAGTAGCATTTAAATAAGAAAAACTCCTTTGAAAAAGGACTCAATTCCAACCCTTATGACTTAAGTGCAGCTCCAGTGATTTAATGCAATTGATGTAGATGTTCTCCCTCCTGCTGCCATGCAGTTGAGTTTAAAGGGTTTTTTTAAAAATAACCCAAAACTAGTTCTGAGCGTTCCACTAATAAACAGTGGTGCCACAAACAGCTGATGCTGTTTCTTCTGAATGAAGAAACACAATCATAATGTAGGGCTGCCTGCTGCCATTTATCACAAGAATCTCCAACAGATTGCACAAGGAAATATCATTACACCAACCCAGCACCCAAAACTTTTAACCAAGAATATGTATCCTGTTCTTTGAATTGCAAACAGAAACCTGATTATTGAAATTAGAATGCCAGAAGTGTCTCAGTTTACTATTCTAATACACAGAAGATCATGAAATAAAACAAATGTTTTAAAGAGGGACCTAAACAACAGATGATTTTCTGATCAGTGTACTAATTTCAGTTAAAAAAAGATATACAACCCAGGAATCTTCCTCAAACTTTTTTAAAGTACCCTTAATATGAGAACCTCCTATTTACCAGAGGATACATTTTTCTTATTCCTTGGCAAAACATACAGCTTAGAATAAATACAAGTGGCTTTTTTGTTCATAGTTGCTACCTTGTGATTGCCCTGGGTTCAGCAGTAGCAGTCATTTTTTCTCCTTCTTAGTAGCTGGTGCAGTGCTGTGGTTTTGACTTTCTGCCTTGGAACAGTGCTGATAACACTGATGGTTTAAGTTACTGCTCAAATGTTTAGTGTGACCAAGGACTTCTGGAGTCTCGTGCTCCGCCAGGGAGGAAGGGAAGCCAGAAGGAGGCAGAGACAGGACACCTGACCCAAACTCACCAAAGAGTCATTCCATACCACAGCACTTCATGCCCAGGATGTAAAAACAAGGAGCAAGGACCCAGAAGAGGGGGTTCACTGCCCGGTTCAGCTGGGTATCGGTCGGTGGGTGGTGAGCGGTTGTATTCTCTTCCTTTGTTATTTCCCTTATCATTATTATTATGGTGGTAGCAGTAGTGGTTTGTGTTATACCTTAGTTACTGGACTGTTCTTATCTCAACCTATGGGAGTTACATTCTTTAGATTCTCCTCCCCATCCCTCCAGGAGCCGGGCAGAAAGAAGAGGGGGGAGTGAGTGAGCAAACTGCATGAGTTACGGCTGAACTTAAACCACAACAGTTTCATATAAAATTCCATGTAACCTATAAAAATAACTCATTGGACTATTTTGCAAACAGCTGATAGACTGTAAAACTACCACTATTTCCACTGTTTTCAATTTGCACTTTTTTTTAATCATCATTTGATAAACCTCACTTTCAATAATATAGTCTTTCAATGTTTGTTTTATATCTGCTCATTCCCAAAACAAATAGGTAGTTCTTTTCCAAAGCAGATTTTTTCCTCAACACACATTTCAGTTTTGAAAATATTTCTTTTTAGAATATCCCACTCAATCACAACTGTTACACCAATAATGCTATGACACATTTCTGCATTATGTAATTTCCATGTAGGTCCGTTAAATAGTCCTACATTATAATATCTAGTGTTTTCACCCTCTGCATAGTCGAACTGTATGCGAGTACATACAGTTCATGCAATTCATTCTCAAAAAACTAGCCCCTGAACAGCAATTTTAATTTTCTAATGTAATATAACCAGAACATGCTCACAAACACTCACACAGCATTTCTGATATCTCACTTTTTCCTTTTCCTTTTTTGGGTATAGCAGAGTTGGGCATTTCCCACTACATTTTGGAGTACTATGTGAGAAGTTTCCAGCTTTTTGGAAACCTGATCTGTAACAGACATCATGTAACAAAAAAAAAAAAATTAATAAATTGATTTTTAAATCAACAGCACATAAAAGTTACATATGATAGAGCTTACAAGCTCATTGGAAGAATCATTTATGCAATTAAACCCAAGCAGAAGCATAAAGTCAGATCTTAGTCTCCTAATTTTACATATGTAATCCTAGCTTAAAATTATGCGTCTCAGATACGTCAGCAGTCCAAATCCACTTTGGATCTTTTCTCTCCTTACTGTGTCCTTTCTGACATATACACATATCTAACAGTTCCACCTGCAAATACACTTTTTATCATAACACAGGATAAAGAAGTATTTTTACAACTGTACATTTTGTAAGCCACAGATGTATCAGAACAGAATAAACTCAGAGATACCAATTTTACAAGTAGGATTATATTAAATAAATAAATTTGAATTTCACACAGAATTTCTACCATAGCTATAAAATCTTAGGCACTGGAAGGTTTTCTTTAGATTTATTTACACAGTCTTGACTCCTTGGGACCAAGCAGGACATAACTGCTGCCATAGCTAACATTTAAATGACATTAAAATGAAAAATAATATAATTTTTAAACATTTATTAGGAAATATACTATTTTGTAGAGATACTCATTCACCTTAAGAGTCAGATATAATAACAGAGAGCAGGGCAGATGGGTGAAGGCGTTAGATGAATAAGTAAAAAGATAATATAAAGTGAAGGCTATGTTACAAGTATCACAAAGTCCTGATGTAACTACTAGAAATAAATTCAAAGGAAGAAATGAGCTTTTGTCTGTTATCCATGGTTTTCACATTGGGAGGGGATGGGAAGTTTATTTCTAGCCTTTGTAGTGACGTTATTTCACTCCTGCCACTACGCAGAGATTTTTCATTTCTATCATTTACAGCACACTGTGCACTTTGCCTACGTGTCTAAAGAAAACAAGTAAAGTACTTGCCCATATGAAAATGAGATCTGACATCTTTTTTATTATTTGGAGGCATTTCCGCTGGCAGAGGGGTGAGGAGTGAGTGACATCAGTGCGAAAATTCACAATCATCACCATCCCAATCACTTTAATGGTCAACGTACATAAAGAAAACGCGCAATCATCCAACTTCTGTTTTGGCATTTACATAGGGCATTTCATTGCAACTTTGCCTTTCCTCTGCCTTTGATATGCATAACCAGAATGAAAATATGCAATATTTATTTCTCATACCTTTTCATTTCCTCACATCACTACAATTCCAGATCGCTATCAAGTATCCTCTATATCTGGTTTTGATGTCACTGAATGCCTGGCTTCAGGAGAGAGCAAAACAATTCCTGTGGGACTTTACCAAATCACTCTTTCACATTATACCTCTGGGATTGACACAAAAAGAAAAAGTCTCAGAGATTGTCCTCCGTAAAATACCACTCATTGCATTGCAATTTGAATGTAATTTGGAATTCACCTAGGACTTGGATCATAAGTTCTATTTGCAAAATATATGATAATTAATTCTAATGACATTAAAATAATCTCCCATTATGGTACTATCATATGGTAAACAAATGCCTAAAAAGCAATTCATTTTGATTACGTTCTATTTCAAGGAGGTGATCCTGCCCCTCTACTCTGCTCTCGTGAGACCTCACTTGGAGTAGTGCGTACAGTTCTGGTGTCCTCAACATAAAAAGGACATGGAACTGTTGGAACAAGTGCAGAGGAGGCCACAAGGATGATCAGGGGACTGGAGCATCTCCCGTATGAAGATAGGCTGAGAAAGTTGGGGCTGTTGAGCCTGGAGAAGAGAAGGTTGTGTGGAGACCTCATAGCAGCCTTCCAGTATCTGAAGGGGGCTTATAAGGATGCTGGGGAGGGACTCTTCATGAGGGACTGTAGTGAGAGGACAAGGGGTAACAGATGAAAACTTAACCAGGGGAGCCTTAGACTGGATATCAGGAAGAAGTTCTTTACTGTGAGGGTGGTGAGGCACTGGAATGGGTTGCCCAGGGAAGTTGTGAATGCTCCATCGCTGGCAGTGTTCAAGGTCGGTTGGACATAGCCTTGGATGGCATGGTTTAGTGTGAGGTGTTCCTGCCCATGGCAGGGGGTTGGAACTTGATGATCTTAAGGTCCTTTCCAACCCTAACTATTCTGTGATTCTATGATTCTATTTCATAGTACTTGTAAAAATATCTCACATGATTTAGTTTCACAATATTATTCCACAAAAAATGATCTAAACAAGCTTTTTTATAGAGTATGAAAACCAAACACTTAATTCAGTAGAAAAAATAAATTAGTTATCAAATATAAAAAGTCATGGTCTCAATAATAACTAAAACAAATTTGCTTTCAGGTGTGGTAAGTAGTAAATAGGGTATCATTATTCAATTTGTATTTGTACTCCATTTTATTCTACATTCAAGGGATTCAACAGATTACTAATTAACATTACCGACAATTATTTTTATGTTACTTGATCTTTTAAAGATCTAAAGAGATAATGAAGGGTTAAATCATGACGTGAATACACTTAGAAAAAATTATGCATGTGCATGCATACACACAGACACAGCTTAATGAAGCAGTCTCCTAACAATATTGTTGTGAAACCAATGGCAACCTCTGCTATCATAGAGCCATTAGCAAATTGCTGCAAATTTATGATCTCAAAGGACATTTAAAAGTTAATAACAACATTTGCAGGTTTGTCCAAGTCACAAAGTCCTGGTAAACTTTGCTGTTCAATTCACGTTTCGTGATAGCACTTTAAAACCAAAACAGTCACTACAGAACATCCTTAAGCTGAGTATTACCTTCTAAGCACTTCCTTCAATGAGCCCTCCACATCATTGGAAAGACAATATTCACAAAATTTTCATTGTCACTGTTCTTCATTACTTGACTGACATCTGCGTGTAAAGGGCTTAAGGGCTTTCCTGAGCACTGAACCGAAAGTACAAACCCTATGTAAACCTGGAAAGCATATGTACATTAAATGCTAAACTAAAATATCCCAATCCACTATGCTCTGTAAACTGAGAGTAGGCTTTTTAAACAACATACAGGGATCTAACTACAGAATTCATTAAACTGAGTGGAAGTCATACAGCTAAAATTTACTGCCATAGAAAAAGTTATCTTTAGAACACATCTAATAAAATTTAAGTATGAGCTGTGGTACCTGAATATATTAAATAGTCATCAGAGACAAAAACTGCTCTGAGGCTGCAGCATAAAGCCAAAGTAAAACCATGGAGCTTTAGATGCACACGTCCAGCAAACACAGTAATATATTATATGCACCTTGCAACTGCCGAATTACTAACGTTCTTGGTTTTATTTAATTTATTTTGGCTACCTAAATGGTATCTAAAGTGCCTGTCCACATTTGCATTTTAATGAATAATAATTGGTATTTATTCAGCACATTCTATTAGCACCTCAGAGGTTCATTTACTGATTAATATTTCTTATTACCTAAAACAAACTATTCATAGATATTGAGATTTGGGAATTACTAGCAAGCAAGAGAAACACTGTAGATAGCATTGTAATTTGGTCAACTCGTTGGCCTCAGCTTTAGCTTTTGCACTGCAGTAGGTGTCTCTCAGTGGCTGGGGATGCCTGGACTTTAGGAAGTTGTGCTGCAGTTCTGGGGAAATGAAGAATTAAAGAGACTGCTCACTGTGATGCCTAAAGAAAAATTTCAATTTACACCATTTTTGACAAAGTAAGGTCTGTAAATTACCCAGGAAAAATGAGCAGTAATCACTGCTTTCCAGAATGGTACCAATAGGAAAGAAAATACTGGAGTATACTGTGACCAAAAAAAAGTTATATCAGATATCCGGGCTTGTTCACAATCTATGAGCCAGACTGACCAGTATATATTTCCATACAAGTACATCTAAGAGCAGTGAAAAAGCGTTTGCATTAGTTCCAGAAAGTGCTTTCCACACGCAATTGTTTATCTGGTGTCTGAGTCTGAAAGTCAGAATTCAGTGGCCAGTCCAGTGACTTCCTTATTGTGTTTGGGTTCTTTAGGAATAAATAAATAAATAAATAAAACCTGACTGTTACTGCTATAGTAAATGCAATTTAGTATTTACCAAATAGTGTATATATATACATATATACACTATTATATACATATATACACACTATATATAGTGTATATACATATATATACACTATACTATATATAGTATATATATACACTAGATAGTGTACATATATACTTATACTATATTATATATAAATATGTATTCTTATACTACATATAATATAGTATAGTATTTACACAGCTTATTATATAATTATATGTTTATATATATTATATACTATTATATATTATATATCGTTATATGTTGTTTTATATATTTTATATATTATATTTTATATATTATATGTATATTAATACATATATTATATAATTATATATTTATATATACTTATACTATATTAAATATAAGTATTATATAATTATATTTATAATATATATTCTATTATATTATTTATATTATATATTAAAATATGTATTACATATTATATATAAGTATATTTATTATATACTTATATATAATATAGTATACTATAGTATTTACACAGCTTACAGCTGTGGATATCTGCAGTATAAAGAAACAAATCTACATGAGCACAAAATAACATTTGCATTTCATATTCATGACTGGTTCTCTGGCAGATCACGTTTAAATGTCAAGCCTCTGTGAAAAGATTCCCCCCTTGACATTAATCTTTTTCACCCATACATTCTTCTCAGGAAATTCATATTCCAGCACCTTAGGAAGTACTTTGTATTCTTTTCTTACATATCTCCCTATTTCCTGGGATAACGTTGAACTTCATCCAAACTATGCACTCATGCAAGGGGCTGCCCTAAATTTTAAAACTGTTAAGTGAAAGCTGTGCTCTCTGAAGACTACAGTCTTCATATTAACCGTTTATCATACACAGAATCCACATAAAAATAAGCATAAGGTAGATACCTAAGCTAGCCTCCCAGGCAATGCTGCCTAAGGATGAAGTAAGTCACTCTCCGAGCAGGCATCTTGAATAAATGAAAGATACTCTAAAGTGCTTTCTCTGTCCCTTACAGCTCTAAGTGGAGCTTATGCTAACTCCGCTATACACACTGACACTGTAGACAACGAAAACAGATCTCTCTTTATGAAAGACAGTAACAAGCATTATAATTTTTGACAGAATTGTCAATATTTACATGCACATTTTACAAAGGCATTCTGCCTTAAGAGGGCTGCAGGTATGGGTCAAAACATAATCTAATCAAGAAAAGCATTACGAATACTTTTAAGAAACTTGGGGAAGAGTATTACCATTTTATGCCCAGAGGTATAATCTCTGGGAACAAGGATCACCCTGAAAGAAAGCTATAGTTAGGCATGTTATCCCTGGTTAGAGAAAACAAAGGTTCTCAAACAGCCTGTTCTTTAGATATTTCCTTTTAATATAGCTACAGAGAAAGTCCCATAGTGAGACTGAAAACTGAAGAACTACCGACTTCAAAAAAATTGTGATGTTTAAGCATAACTGTGGTAGCAACTTCTGGCTTACCTACTTTTTGTGAAGTAAAAAAGTAAGGGAAAGAAGAATGTCTATTCACATAGCGCTATTTTAAAAACTCTGGGCTATTAACATTGTTAATAACTTTCCCGTCTAGTTGGTTTTAAATAAGCAAGGAAATAATACTGTTTCAAATATTTCAAATCATATAATTGATAATGAAAGGGAGATCAGAAAAAATAAGATCAGAGTACACAGGCAGATTTAAAGAAAGCATGTAATCATTGCACAGCATGAGATGACCTCTGGGCTGCAATCAACCAGAAACCCTTTATAAAATTATTACAGTCGAGGGTTTCAAAAAGTAAGAGCACTAATACTGAGTGAGGTCCTTGCCCAATATGATATTAATAAAGGATTAAGGCAGGGAGATACATGGTTCCCTAAGGGTGATTCTGGGAAACCTAGCGTCATTGCCGCAGAGTTTTCAGGATGGGCCTGCAGCAACCTTTTGATATGCTGATCAGTCTGCTAACTTCAGAAATCGAGAACATATGATAAAGATCATGATGTCTGGAGACAAAGAGAAATGGGACATAAGATTAGGAAAGATAAGGCAAATCTATCTTCTTGAGCTGACAAAAATGTCTTAAACTAGCGAGCTAAACTTGATAACCATGAATACCAATGAATCTGAACATTTAGGTGCAAAGGAACATTAAGCTAAAAACAGTAATAAAGAAAAAAAGGTTAAATCACACTTTTAAGCTGTAAGCAGTCAGTGAGAAAGACTGATTTCAGGTGTACAAGACCATTATATGGCTTATTCTTTTCTACAGAAGTGGGACACAATCACCTATCTCCAGAGAAGAAATGCATTTTAAAACATTGAAATTGAAATAACAAAGTAAATTTGCCAGTAAAGGGAATAGCGTAGGTGTAAGTAGAGACACACATAGGAAGAAAACTAGTCAGATCTCAGCCGTTAGGGAAATGACAAGGTCAAGAAGTTCATTTAAACATCCTATAGCAGTCTTCCCATGTAAACCCAATATCAAGAAAAAAAAAAGAAATAACATGCAAAAGACCAAGGGCTATGACTGGAAATGGTAAAAATACACAAGTTACATGATGACATTTGAGTAACATATGAATGGCCAAGAGCTCTGAGTTCCCAGAAGCCTGGCAAGAGCTGGAGGAACACAGAAGACTGCAGATGCAGAGAAGGGATGTAGTACTGAAAAAACAAGCAAACAAATAGCATCAACCAATGCTTACAATCCATAAATACTTTAATGCACAATTCCAATTAAATGCATTTGTCTTTAAAATATGAAATACTGAAGTCCAGTCTAGAACAGTGCTGGGCAGAGAAATAATAAATTAGAAAAAGCAGAAACATTACTTCCAACATTCCAGACACTACAGACTTTTTCATGTTTTGTAACTGAATGGATGCATAATTCCAAAACAAAAACAACCCAAATACTTTTAAATAAGTGGGCAAAAACATATACATCGCTTTTACCACAAACAGGTTTTGCTTTTCCCATATTCTTGCATCCTTCCTTCTACGTGCTGTGAATTTTTTCACTTGAAGGTTTGCATATCGCAGCGCCTTGTTTCTTGATTGACATGGTCAAAAAAAAAAAACCAAAACCACAAACTATCAGCATTGAATAACAGTTCATTAAATCTTCACTTAAGCATTCATTGTTTGTGCTTCATTGTGCTGGAAATTTATTACCTCCAAGCACAACTGCACTTAATCCTAAGCAACATATACAAGAAATAGTAGTCGAGATTATAATAATGAAAATATTTTACACAGGTTTCCACACTCTTATTCAGCCAAACTCCAAGGAATTAGCACAAAAAGCGTGTGAAGCACTTCTTCAATAAAAAATAACCCAGCAACCAACACAAAACAACTATCCCAACACAAAACAACTATCCCACTGACTGACTAGCATTTTAATAAGGATTTCTGATTCTCAAACACTGAATTCCATCAAATGATGACATTATTCCGCAAGGTTTTTTGGTGTATACCCTTGTATCTAACTTCCTCCCATTTTCGCTTTTAATTTTCAGTCTGTTGTCATGATGTTAACAGAAGCCCACCAGTAATTATTCACCCAGGCCAGTATCTACAGATACAAAATGGAAAGAATGTTCATGATGGATGCTATTTGAACAGGGCAAGCTTTTAAGCAAAAAATAAAACTGAATTTTATATTTCAGTCCACATTTGTTGCATCACTTCAAGAAAACACACAGAAAACACTTCAATTTATTATGCTCTCACACCAGTGTCTGAATACAAGGACTTAAGGATACGAGACATCCACACCTGAACAAGGAAAAAAAAAAAGAAATACAAAAATTACCACCCTTCAACATGGGCTACAATTCAGAGAGAACAACAGTGACCACTTGACTCTAAACCTGGCGTGCATAGTCTGAAAAACATCCAGGAACGCAGTATCAACTCCATCTCCGCCATGTCACAGCATGTCCCTTATAAAGTGCTGAACTGCAAACAAAGCTAGCACAACGTCTCTCAAAGATGCAACACTCAAGATGAAATTCTCCATATCTTCTGCAGTGCATGAAATGAAATTTCAGATACTGATATATATACCGATACTTTTCAGGTATCAGCTACTGAAGAAATAAGTTGAAAACTAGATCTTTATATTCATTTTGACTGTTGTTCCTTTCAGAATTCATGGATTTCCTTATCCCTGTCATCATAAGAGTCTCTACAGATCTTTGCACATTATAGTATATGAGAATATCACCTTTCTTCCCTTTCCTCTTCCACTGGAGAAGAAATGCAGGCAGTGAAGGCTTGTTCTAGGTAGTGCTAAATGTATACTTCTAGAGTTATGATGGCCTGAAGATCTAAGTGAGGCAAGACTGATGGTACAGGTAGTATCTTTCTCTCCCGAACTGGTTAGAAGGAGACAATAAATAATAGAAATCAGTCCTTTATCAGACGTGTCCTAAGTGCAAAGAGTATGCTGTTCTAGGAAAGCATTCCTGTTTATGTTGTGATTTCTATAACCATATAGTTGGCTGTACTGTTAGGTTACAGAAAGCAAGGTCATAAAAATGTATTTCTGCCTGTTTAAGGGTAGAATGCCCAAAGGCATGGGTCTTTGATTGCTGTTAGTTCTTGTCTGTGTAACCATTTCAGATTCACCCGTAAGGACTTCTTATCTTCAAGGCAGGGAAGCTTAATATTTACTGTGCAGAGCCCTGTTGTGCCGAAGGAACAAAGCATAGACAGCAGATAAACAACAAAACCTCACTGCCTGCAGTTCAGTTTTTCTATAAACAAACAGGTTTGGTTAGTTCAAAACTCCTAACTTACTCACAGAAAGTTAAAAATAAACACACAGTTTTCACAGGTACGAGAGGGAACAACCTTATTTTGTTCTTGGTAGTCCTTTCCATGCTTGAAGACAACATTTAACCTTTTTAATCAAGCAAACAAAGCTGCCTTCTTTTAATAACATAATCATATAAACAAGTAAAAACACCCAAATTGCCATTTATTTTTTTAAAATGCCCCCACAAATTATATTAAAAATAATTATTTAGGAATAGCAGCTAGTATTTCTCAGTATATATGGTCACATCTATCAAGCCCTCACATACAAACTTGCTAAACAAACTGACCACTCTAAGTGAACAGTTTAGACCAGATGCTAGCTGAGCTCGTTGATAGTCTGTTTTAAGTGTCATTAAACCTCATATACTGTTACAGTCTATTTATACAAAAGTAAGTAAAATACGAAACCCATTTTGAACGTGTAGCTCAACAACAGACTACAAGAGTTTGATATAAGCTGGTTAGTGCAATATACGAAAAATAAAACAATTATGAAAAATTGTTGATTGAGGGTCATTTGGTTCTATTGTTCTATTAAAAAAATTGACTGCTGAAGTTACTAGAAATTGTGACAGCACCCTATAATCTGTGTAAGTGCCCTGGCCAAATAATAACTGTAACACAGTGGTGCATGTTTCCACTGGCAAAAGGAAATGATGTAGAAAGATACTGCAAGCGCATTTTCTATTTAGTGTCTAAAATGTCCTTTTGTGTCTCCTGGAGCTGAACAAGCCCAGCCAGGGTGTACATGAGGGCAAAATCCTACCTCATGTCACTGTGATTGACTACTACAGAGGAAAGGGCAAAAAAACCCACAACCCTTCAGCAGAAATAGATTGTGCGTTATCCAAGCTTCAAAGGAAAAGCCCTTCTGAAACACGATTAGGACACATAATACACACTCACTGCAGAACGTGACAAGTCTTATGCCCCACACATTCACCTCAATGAACCATGCCTAGAGATAAACAGCAATTTTTATTTCACTGAGGAGTCTAGCACATGGGGACACGTTCCTGGACAGGCTGAAAATACTGAGCATATGCAGTTCTTTGCAAAAGCAGCAGGATCCCAGACTTCCAAGCTAATTCTCCATCTAATGGGCTAAATATCAGGAATTTCAGACAAATATTTCACTACAGAGCTAACAGAAACTCAGGGAACATAAAGCATGTAAATATATACATATAAACAACTTTATGTATAGCTAGTTCAAGTAAATAAATCATATACCTTAGCTATTGTCAAGTTTTTATATTTAATATTGGCATTTACAGAGGATTTCCCCTGTATCATGTAGAACATATCAACTATGCCTAACTCATCTTCAAACCTAGAAGTATCACTAAGCCTGGAAGGCAGAGACAATTTAGGGCCTCCTAAGGGCAACATATTCTTTCACTCTCACTTTCCTTTTCCAGAAAGCCATCTCACAGTAATTTCTGTAGCTTTTTATTAGATACTACAAACACATGATGCACAGCAAAATAAAGGACAACACAGAAACAAGATGTTCTGAAGAAGCTAGCTAACATCTCCTAAAGTGAAGCCACCTTGTGCAAAAGCAATTCCTATCTGAAGACTTTAATGCCCCTCCGGAAGTTTCTAATCCATTAAGATCTTGGCACCAACACTCAGAATCAACTGTACAAAAGGCCAGGCTGTGTTTTATGAGCTACCATAAGAGCTGTATATCCTGGAACAACAGGAGATTGAAGTCCAGAGTGATTTGCGTCAGGGCTTCCTCAAGGAGGTTTATACAGTTTTGTAAGACAATACTGAATATTCACTAAAGGAAAAGGCATGAATGACTATCTCAGTTGCAACTAGCTAATCTCTTAAAGCGTAGTATCTTGTCTTACAGAACTGTTTCAATGAAGACAAGTAACTATTAACAAAAAAATATATTTTCCCCATAGTCCATGCAATGAAACCTACGGATCCAAGTCCTCCAGAGAAAGGAGAGGATAAATACGAGGCTTATCACTAAAGAAAATGTCTGTACCACTGGTCTACCTAGTAAATTTGAAAAAGGTTGGATGCTCCTCAGTTTTCTGACATCTACAAGTGCACCAAGCCAAAAGATGATGCCATTTATACTTTGGATAGATCTGCAAAGTCAATGTGAAATTAAAAATTGTTTCGGCTGTCCCAAAGTACTTCCTTGAAGAAAACCCCACGCTATTAGCCATAAAAAGTTAATAAGCTTTAAAAAGGAACCTCGAATTCCATTTCTTCAAAATCACTTCTGAATTAAGACCCGAGTGTCAAGAAGCTTACAACTTCTATCATCCATTTCAGTCAAAATATGGTCTTGCTTTACTGGTATCTACAGGACACTTATTATCAAACTACTTGCACCACAGTCCAGCTCTCTTCTATTGAATTGTTGGCCATGACCCTCCAAACCAGTAGAGGCTTTTATTCCATAACGGCTGTACACAGAAATAAATCTGATAGTAAATAGGTCTTATTGACACTGCAATAATTCCTTGAATACTGCCAGGGATGGAGCATTCACGAACTTCCTCAGGGCAACCCATTCCAGTGCCTCACCACCCTTACAGTAAAGAACTTCCTTCTATCTAACCTGAACTTTCCCTGTTTAAGTTTGAACCCATTACCCCTTGTCCTACCACTACACTCCCTAGTGTCTTCCAAGTCTTCCAATGATGACTTCATATATGCAATGTAAGTGACCTAACAAAAAATTGTCATGGTAATTACCTCTTGGAAATCAGGGAAACCACTGCACAAATATCCCACACATCATGTCTTCAAATTAGACTACTCTATGCATAGTTTTAACCCCTGTCTTCTATTTTCACATTATTCTTATTTATTTTGTCTGACATTCTTAGATTAGGATTTTCTACAAGAAATACTGTGAAAAGGAATAGGCATATGGAATACTAGGGCAAAAGAAAAGCATACAAAACGAGATATTTATATCTAAAACCAAATAGTTCAACTATTAGCAAAAAACAAAGCCTGAAAGATTCATATTAGTCCTCTTAAATTTAGATGAGAGAATGCTACCACATCCAGTGCATCTGCAATTTTTACAGTTTCTTAACAAACTGCTATTTTCAAGAACAGTTTCCATCCAAGTGTTGGAAAAGTAACATTAGCTTAAAATGCAACGGATGAAAATGTATTTTCTCTTTATCAGAATGTAAGTTTAGGCCAAAGATCCTTTTCTCTCCCAAGGGAAGGCTTAGAAATGTTTATTGTCCCATTTTACTCTGGAAAGTTAGCCCATAGCAATTTGCTTCTATTGTGATAGATACCTAGTATTGCTTACATATTTGGGGCCTAGATTGCTTACTTTACTGGAATTCCTTTCAAGAATTAACTGATTAGTATGAGCATGGAGTCTTACTCAGGGTACAAAATTAACATACTCACCCAAACCAATTCTCTCAGTGAGAGGGGTTTTTTGTTGGGTTTACAAAGAACTTCATAAACAATTAACCATGCATTAAAAAAAACCCATAATGTTCATTTCCATTACACACATCCTTGTGATTTCATGAAAGCAGTGAATAATACATCAGACTATTATTGTCAATGAAAGAATATATGCTAATAGACCATACTAAACAAATTCCAATCTCTACTGTATCCATGTGATCCTGCTGAGCGCACTGAAGCTGACTGAACAACCACAGACACACAATTTGGCTCATGGCGGGTATTTACAATGTCTAGCTAAAATATATAACATAAGTAAATCTCCTCTATGGTGCAAGCCAAGAGTACCTCCATTAACAATTAGGCTTTGACTACAAACTTCAATGGTAAAGCAAATGAGATGTGCAGGTGTCATGAATAGCCAAAAATCAATGTGGAAAAAAAAGCGCTATTATTTGAGGTTGGTTATAGTCAAAGACCACAACAAAAAGTTACTGGACAACTTGCACTTACATACATTTGTAAGATGACTTCAATAGTGTTGTGGTGAAATCAAATCTCAATGAAATCATCAGTTGCCACAGCAGGTCAGAATGCTTGGATTTCACCCACTTTTTCTTTCATTTCACATAAATTATTACCATTTCTATCTGGTTTTGTCGTCCTAGTAATCTATAACCTTGTAATATGACACGTATCATGTTACCACAAATAGTGGAGAGGTACTCACAGATAACAATTCATTAATCTCTTCAATGATAACTATCCCTTATTCCCACAGATTATGTAAAAGGGGAACTGGTAAATTCAATCTTACAAAATCTAAAACAAAATGTGACAAGAATTTGTCACAGGATCTCTAACAGCGCTAGGCCCACCACATCAAAATGCCTCGAACTACTGAGAAAACTGGAGGCAATTTTCAAATACCCTACAGCATGACTGTATCCTTACGTTACTTCTCTATTAATTGGAATCACTAGTGAAGACAAAGTCTTCATATGCATTTAAAACTAATCTTTAAAATAATAAGAAAAAAACTGCATAATACCATCATTTCCATTGAAAGATTCCAAATGCTTTACTTTTTTTCTTTTAAAGATAGCCTACCATTACAAATGTACGCAGACCATTTACACAAAATGCTACATTAACTAATTCAGTGAGAACATTGACAAGTTAACTGATTACTAAACATGAGATAACAACTAAACCTTCTTACCATCCAACAGGCAACTAATGACAACCGAGTAACAAAATGCTTTGAGTTACTGTACCAGTGGCACACAGTCCTACATATACATCGTATTTTAACTCGATTTCACCATCCTCCCATTATCTTGATTGAGGAAGGGTTAAATACCAAAGCTGCATACATATAATTCAGTTTCTTCATATTATTTAGGGCTTAACAAATCATGCACATACTACATTGTTTGACAGTCCTCCAGGGAAGGGAACACAATCCAACACAGACTACTAATATTTCCCATTCCGAATCATGTTTTTCTGCATAGACCTCTGGCTCTCCAAGTGAGGGGTCAGGGAACACCCCTGGAGTGACAAGCCACCAGGGAGCAGAACAAGGAGCACATCCAGGAAGAGATGGCTGGGGCCAGGCACAGTGAAACCCCAGGAAGCTCACAGCTGCTCAGACCCACAGCACGACTTGTTACATTTTGAGAAGGTTGCCAGGACAGTCACAGTGGGGAAGAGCTGAGAGGTGACAACATGGCTTTTGGCAAACACCTGTGCCTCAACCCTTGTTCAGCAACTCCTAAACGGAGCCTTTCACCACAGCATCACTCCAAGCCCCAGCCCAGAGGTCAAGGGGCTTCCTGCTGTAGTGTCCAGCTATTGGGCAGCATCACAAAATTGGTTAAAAATTTCTATCTTGGGCTCTGGAAACCTTAACCGTTCTAGTTCTGTATTTAATCTATAGAGTCTCAGGAATAGCTCAATACAGACTCAGAACAGGTACCCACAAAAATGTTAACCTATGCTTGTTATTCTGAAATATGTAGGAATAAAAATTTGTTCTTGTTTCTGATAAGCACATCACAGAGTAACTTCAGGGCATGCACGTCAAGTGCAGAGCACTACTGCAATCAGAAACTACATCAATGCAAAACAGCTCTTCACAACAGCACTCAGCAAGATGAAAGATCAAAACACAAACAAAAGATGCCAAAGTCAGAACTCAGGACAGAAGCAACATGAACTTCAAGGGATAATTTGATCTATAGCAACTTGAACACAGGAGCTGGACACATCCTATGATTGGTAAAAATAACCAGGCTTTGTGTGTGATATTTATGCAGTACACTGATCAATCATGCCACAATGTATTAACATGAAAGACAGATACATGAGCTTTACAATCAAATTGTTCTTACTCTTTTTAAACTCTTGAAGTAAAAGGTTTGAAAATACAAATCAACTCTAAAGTACAGAATTTGTGAAGTCTGAGTTTGGGCAAATATTTGTATGTCTTAATCACAATAGCAACAAGAACAAAAAAAAAACCTCAGTTCTTTTAGTATCCATGCCATGTTATCCAATATTTCTCTGTCCAATGAGAGAAATAATTATGAATCTTCTGCTTATATACATAGTACAGTATGGAAGTTTAGTTTTCTAAATCAAATTACTCAACTACTATTAATGTTTTCACATCAGTCTTGTGCTTGATAGCCTGGTAAAGAAAGAAACTGTACAGACGTATCAATTTGACACTCAACTCCTTTTAAAAAGGCAACCTAATCTAGTTGAAGATGTCCCTGCTCTTGCAGGGGGGTTGGACTAGATGACCTTTGAAGGTCTCTTCCAACCCAAACTGTTATATGATTCTATGATATAGCGCTGTGGAAAGGTCTTTCAACAGCCTACTACATGCATTTATATTTTGAAACTTCACCCAGTATTTCTGTTACAAATATCCCCAGCACCAAATTTTTCTGTTAAAACTATACATGTTTAAGCTTAAGTTACAACAGGGTAATTCATTTTGCACTTTGATTTCACTACCTCAGAATTAGGCCTGTTCAGTGCAATATCACTCTCTTATTAATACAAGTAAGAAACCTAAGCTTTGCTTTTTCCCAAGTTAAGCTCTCTCTATTTCTACTGAAGTTTAGCTAAATTCTATTAAATTGTCCAGACTGCAATATGATAAAACTCAAGACATATTATTACCTTTTTAGAGAGAAAACCAGGCTGTAAGCAGTAATCTAATTAGTAGGCTTTAAGTGAACATAAGCATCTTATGGTACTCAAAGGATAAAACAGTCTACCTATTAGGAAGTTTGGAGTGTGTCCTGTAAAAGAGCCCTCTGAGGCTTACTCTTATCGTCTGTCATTCATTTCGAAGCTCAGTAAAGTAACTTATCATTAGCATTTAAAAGAAGCATCACATTTGAGGAAAGCTGTCCAGTACATGCTACACAATCTCTCAAAGGCTGTTTGACAGGGTGCTGAAGGAGATTAAAACTAGCTCAGTTTTATACTACTGCTCTAAGCACAGCCCATGAAAGCAGAAAACTATATTTAGGAGCAAGCAGATCATCAAGGCATAGAAAAGTTGTGGGACTTTTTTCCATCTCCAGCAATACAACCACTAAAGCTTTGTTGCCCTACCTAGTCAAGAGACATTGCAAAGAGAGAGCCACTCATAATTTGGCTTATCTCCAACTCATACAGCTTTTACTACAGGAGGAGCATATCCTGAGAGAATGAGAGACCCTCACAATGCCCCTGTGCTGGCAGGAGAAACAGCAAGTCCCATTCTTCAGATTTATAACCCTGCCCTGCTCAGACCTCCATCCTTCCTTCCAATTCAGCTCACAGGAAGAGGCAGAACACCATCTCCCTCCTTAAGTGATCAAACAGAGATTTACCCTATTACAAATGTGAAACCTTGACTTAGGGTCATCTATTATAGCACTTACTAACTAATCCCTCTTTTCCCCATTAATAATTCTGGGTTTAGAAAACACCTCAGTGATCAGATTAAGAGGACAAATAAGGCAATATTTAATTTTCCTACTGGTGATCTACTCAAGACTGCTATGCCAGATAAGTGATAAGACACATAGAATAAATGCATAAGCTCAGGCCCAGATAAAGCTATGTGCCTTTCTATGCACTCTGTGACACATCTCTACATCCTCTTGTGTTATGCTGTCAGATAACCACAGGGAGAATAGCACAGACATTCTCCATAGCTCCAAAGGTGATTAGCATGTCTCCCACAGTTTTCAACTTTTCTCACTTTTTGTCACAGTGTCATTTCTCCTTCAGTGCCCCACTGCCAGGCTGTCTCCCACACCTTCTGCAGATGCTGGAAGTGGGATAACTCCACAGGTTTCACTCATGGGTCTTGCTGCTCTGCACTTTCAGATCAAAACTGATGCTCTCATTTTCCTGGTAAGCATTCAAGGAGAGCTACTTCACTTTCTGTCCTTCCTTCACTCTCTCATTTCCCCATCTCCTGATTTTTTTCCATCATAGATATCTTAGCTTCCAGCTATTTCTTCTGACCATATGATCACAAAGACCTATCTTTGGTCTCTGGGATGATTTACAACAAGGTTGTTTAGGCACCAGATTATCTCTGCTTAAAATGTCAGAGAATTTGCAAGAACATGAGAGGTCCATTAAAAAAAGCCACTACACACAACCCACAAAATACAAAATAAAAACAAAGCAGTTACTTATCAATTCACATTGATCCTGGGCATCAGATACTGGCTAGCATGCATGTGCCATCTCAGCTTCTCCTAAAAGTCAATCATTAACCTCCCAATCCCGTCAGGCGACTGCAGGGACACTACACATCACATGAGAGAATGCAGAAATACAAAATAACATTATTTTTTTTCATGGATTTCACATCCTCCTTAATAGATAAAGATAAATCTTAAAATCTTCAGTATAAGCTCTCTTCTCCTAGAAAAAAAAACATAACTGGAAGGTCTTCTTTTTCTTTAGCAGATTATTTTTTCCTAGAAGGACTTGGAACATTTGAATCTGAGTAATGGGCGTCTATAACCCTTGACATGTCCACTGTGCACTCACTAACCAGCTCCAAGGCTTACTTGCACAGAAGTTCTGTACATATGCAGGAATTTCAACACTCTTCAACATCACTTCAGGCTCACTTCACAAATGAAAACTATCAGAACCCACATGTGCGATCAGTTCTGTCCACATGAGCTATGCAGTGACTACAGACGTGGTGCAAAGGGCATATCTGCTATACTGCAGAGATAGACACAGAAACTCAACTCTCAAGCCTAAAGCATACTTGGCTATTATTTTCAGCTCACTACATGTGTTTAAATAAGAAACACAGATTAGGAAACAACACATTCTGAGCTTGGAAATAGAATTAGACTCATGTAATCTACTCACCATACTTTATATCTTGCCTTTTCTGAGAATTAATAAAAAATGAATAAAATTTACAGAATTTATTATTGGCATGCTGGTAGAAATGTTCCACAACCTCCTTTTGCTTCTATTCTAGAAGTAATGAAAATAAAACATACAATTTAGTCTCACTCTGATAAATGTAGATTAGAACAAGGAGCTGAGTAAAAGTTTGATCAACAGATGTCAAACTAGAAACTAACAGGATGCTTTTATTGACGTCATCCGTATCTGGCTTGAAGTCTTATATTTGCCTGGGCAGCTGGTCAGCTAAGTAGTCATTTGAACAGTGAAACATGCATTTTTCAAAAACAATTAGGTTTAGAGAGTAAACCAAGACAAACAGTACATATTAGATTATATCTAACAAGGTCTAAGAACACTCTGCTTCAGTTAAACAGGCCTGATTTGTTATTCTTGCCTTGTAAAAAACACTTCATGGCTACAGCATGGAGAATAGTAGATTTTAATAAATTGTGGTGAGTTACATCCAATGGAAGCCATAGAATGATAGAATAGTTGGGGTTGGAAAGGACCTTGAGTCCATCTAGTTCCAACCCCCCCCTGCCATGGGCAGGGACACCTCACACTAAAAAGTCAGTGCGGTCCCTTTTAATCCGAAACAAGAACTAATGAAAAAAACGGTGCTTACAGTTATACAGTACATATGTATTGAAAAGCATGTGCTGACACTAACATATAAAGCACCAGCACTTTTTCTGATTAAATAGCTTCATGAGAGCTTTCCTGCTATCTAATCATTTTCCTTCAATTATATGTTATTAAAAGTTAAAACAGGGGTGTGAAGAGGAAGGGGACAAAGTACTGAAAAATTAACGAGCAATATTACTAATACTTCGTTCAGTGCTGCCAGCACTACACTCAACAATTACCCAATTTTCCATCATTTTCACAAAGCCGCACTCACGCTGAACGACGCCGTATTTGGAACTGATATGCCAATGCGCACTAAGCAAAAAAAAGAAAGTGAACACAGCAATTTAAATTAAGAAAAAAACCTCCACTCAACCAAAAAACCTGCTGCCTCTTCTCTCCTGTAGTCAGCTGTTGTTTAATGACGACTTTTGTTCCAGAGCTTCAAAGTCAAGCAGGAGCTTTTCTGGGACAGCATGCCCTAATTAAATTCATTTCCAGTGGCCCATTTTTTAAGATTCAAATTAAACTTTTTTTTTTTTTGGCAGTTGAATGACAGTTTCTAAGTTCATTTGTTATGCAAGAACAATTTTCCATAGACAGTAACTGGAATTTCTGTAAAACTGTATTGACAAACACTAATATCTAACTTACATTTCCCAATTTCAGCTATGTGTGAAGTCTATAATATCCTGTTGTTCCTGAGTGACAACAGAGAAAAAGTGCCCCAAATTCAAATTACAGTTTAGAAGACAGGACACTTCCTTGAAAAGTTACCCTAACTGAATTCAGCCACAGTCAAGCGTGAGCATATACTGCAGCAAATAACTACTGTGTTGCAGAATACCACAATCTGGAACCACTTAAACCACTTTTTTTTCTCTTTGTGACCTTCAAGGAAACCATAGTACGGTTTACTGGCTGACAGCAACAGAAGAGAGCTTGGTAAAATCCCTCTTTGGAAGACTGAAAGAATGTAGCCTGGCTGAGGCTATGTATATAAAAAAGTTGGTTATTTTTGTTGGGTTTTGTTTGGGTTTTTTTGCAGGGTTTTTTGTTGGTTTGGGTTTTGGTTTGCTTGTTTATTGTTGTTCTCGTTTGTTTTATTGTTTTTTGTGGGGTTTGTTGGTTTTGGCTGGTTTGGTTGGTTTTTTGGTTTGGTTTGAAGAAGAAGAAAAAGAAAAGGCATCTAAGTCCCACCTGGGAAGAGTTAAGATACTGAAAACAGGCTACAGTGTCAGTTTTGAAGCAACAGCAGTGTTTTTATTGATGATGTGCGCTGAACAGCCGTGAGTCTGCGAAAAATGGGCTCAGTATCTTGGTCACAACCTGGGAACTCAAAATCAACACAGAGCCATTTTGCTGAGTATTTAAGTACTACAAAATCATTTCATTTGCTTTTCTTTAGGTTTCATCAAGATTTCACTTACAATATTCTTTCAGCTATTTGGCAGTCATGGGAAACCCAAAGACTCAACAATATTGACAATGAAAATTCCCTTAAGATTGCATATCAGAAGGGGAGAATCACAGACTGGTTTGGGTTGGAAGGGACCTTAAAGATTATCTTGTTCTAACCATTCTGCCATGGCAGGGACACCTTCCACTAGACCAGGTTGCTCAGAGCCCCATCCTACCTGGCCTTAAACACTTTAAAGGATTTAATAATAAAATCTAAACTAAACTAAAGTTGAAAGGCTTTCAGTCACTAAAAAAAAATATCCTTTTATATTGTTAATATACAGGCAACTTGAGAGTCATGGCAGGCAGAATTTGGGTCTAAGGACAGAATATTATAAGTGATAACAGTAGGATGGTAAAATGGATTTTATACTCCAATTTATATTTCAGGAAGAAACATGCACAGCTTAAATGGTTTACAGTGTAAGCTTTATACGCATAAAACTTGGTGCTTGAGCTAATAAAAACAACTGTGAAAGTGAAACTAAAAATAAAACCTTTGAATGACAAGGATGTATCATAACATACTCTCTCTTCCATATTGTCAGTTAAACACAAATAATATCCCAACTGCTTAAGATTTCGGATACATCATTCAACCTACTCTTTTCATTGATCAAATTATAATACTTTGCTACCACAGCAAGCTTTAAGACAAGACGCCAAATCAAGCCCATATTTCCTGGCACTCAGTTGTTATAACAGACTGCTTACAGATTCTTACACACCTTTATTTTCAGGTTCCTTCCTGATAAGCTGATAGAATTTATTTTTGTAACTTACAGGACTTTTCTGAAGACATTTCAATATACAACTGAGTTTTGACCAGGCTACCTAAGA
Organism: Myiopsitta monachus; assembly: GCA_017639245.1. Lineage (NCBI taxonomy): Eukaryota > Metazoa > Chordata > Aves > Psittaciformes > Psittacidae > Myiopsitta > Myiopsitta monachus. The sequence goes on from CM029919.1 coordinate 8,414,249, forward strand.
CTTTCAAAGCTGTTGATCAAACACTACATTCTAACATCTCTGTTCCCCATACCCACCCAAAAAACTGGCCACTGGCACTTAGCTTTTGTCTCATCAGGTTTCCTTTATTTACTGAACTTCTTACTTCTTTACCTCTTGCTACCATTAATTACTCTGCAATGAATCAATCAAGCAACATTCATGACTTTTTGCTCATCCTTCCAACTATGACAGGGACCAAAGCAGCAGATTGTCCAATTTTACCACAGTACACACGACTGCTTTGTAGGAAGTAAACTGTCCTCTAGTTGTGTTGAGAAAAGTGAAGATTATTAATGATTCTTAGCAAAGGTATGCAGCAGTTCCATGTAATTCCAGAGATACAAATATTAACACATGGCAATAGCTCCCAGAGTTGCGTGAATGAACCCTTGCCAGCTGGGTGTCTTCTGGGTGCTTCTAAAGGTGCACTAGCTGGGGGGGGGGGGGGGGCACTTCATGCCATCAAGATGCCAACTGGCATCATGACCCTGAGATATCAACACACAGATGAGAAATTAGGTTCAACAAGATCCTGATTGCATGGGGTAATGAGAAGCTGCAGAATTTAGGCTAGATAGTTAAAGCTACCCGAGTGCAAACAGCTCCTTTATTAACAGAGAAGTATGAACAGGTTACAATTTACAAGACGAATGACAAAAGCACACCAAAAAACAGAGGACAAGTGACTGACATCGAAAAGGGGAGAGCATCTTCTGATGAGTCCAGAGACAAAAGAATACATGTTAACCTCCTTGTGAATTAAAACCTGCTGTGGACCAATATGACCAACTCAAATCTGCTTTACTTACAGTAGTAAATGTCTTCATGCCACTCCATGGTCCCACAGGTAACAATATTTTATCTTGAACTGATGTGATGCCTAAACCTTTAAATATTCAGCAATTTCTTGTAGTGAAGTTTTGAAAGATGTTGATACTGCTTGCCTCAAATAAGAGATTTTATAAGATTCAGTATTGCTGAGACATGTTGGTTTTCACCAAGTGATTAGATTTATTTCATAGCTGTTTTTTTTCTTACTATGATCTGGCTCAGGAAAGAAAGCCCTAAAAATGTTTTCTCTAAAATTAGGCTGCACTAATTTGTATCAATTTTTGCACTAGTTGTATCAATGTTCTGCTGCAGAATGGATGCTCAGTTTTCCCGAGAAAAAGATACTACCATCCTACCTGAGAAACACAGAGATTATAAATACCTAATTTAGTAGTGAAATACCAGCAGTAAACAATCTTCTTGCAAGTTCATAATAGAGTATGACAAATCACATGACAAGAAGTTAAAATATTGTGATGCTTACTTATAGCATTAAATAAAAGTGAGAAATTAAAGGCGAGACATAAAAGGAAAGTGGTAAAATAATCCTAAATATCCTCAATAATCTTAACTACTCCTAAATGTGTTGATAATATAATGAAAATATCCACAGGATTTTGCCTACAACATATATAAGCTACAACAGATCACCCCTTTTGAAATAAGTTTAAAAGAAATTCACCCCTTAGTTAAAATGAACTAATCTGTTTTCTAAATGAAACATTTGTATTGCTGTGACATTTCTTAGCAACTAAAATCACTTCTGTAGTCGTGCTGTTTCAGGGCCAGGAGCTGTCTACTCTAATCAACTCAAAGGGAATTCACAGAGCAGGTCCTTAAACACTTCAGTGCTGCACTCTTTCAATATTCTGCTTTCTAACAGAACCCAATTTACTAATGTAGACTTGAGAAAAAGATAAATTAAATCATAGCTGAAATTATACTTAATAAAATTAAATAAAGCAAAACAAAAAATTGATCAGGATCAAGCTAAAAAAAAAAAAAGAAAATCAAGATGGTTAAGGCTGTGGTTGAAACTATTCTGGCTAGTTACGCTCGGAGTTATACAGAAAGGAATGCTTAAGTAACCAGGCAATGAATTCAGGGTTAAAAACTTTATACTTCCAATGTTCTTTCCGAGACAAAAGGCAGAAGTGTTCAAAAGCTATTTCTCCTGCACATTAAGGAAGTAGAATGATGTATCAGTGATTTACAGTGATAATGTTGGTCTATTTATTAAAAAAAAATAGGTTCTTAAATAACAGCTATTTGAAGTAGTATTTTTAAGCCTTCATAGGCAGAAAGCATGCATCCCAGGGTATTAAACAATGCTGACAGAGCTCCCTGAACCTTGAATGCTGCTTTAACTAAGGAAAAGTCCAAAAGATTATGAAGTAACACAATGAAAAAAAGAAAAAGCTAATAGTACCTTTAAAACAAAACCAACCAACTGAAAATGATGACCCACAGATTTATACTTAGTGTGACACTGATTCTGCAAATGTCATAGAAAGGCCAACTATACATGCCATCATACGAAAAAAAGGCCAATATTCCTAGCACAAATAACTGGTTTTCAGATTGTGTGATTATTTTAACATGTGATTTTTCAATGAAAAAGACATGTTAACAAATATTTTTTTTGAAGGAAGCAAGCCATGCGTAAAATTCATACTAAAATAGATTAAGAACTAATTAAATGACAAACAGAACTTCAGACACAGAATTGCTAAGCAATACTGATGGACCGGTTCTTCTGGTGGTGGTGACGATTTTGTTCAGTTTTGAGCGGGAGCAACAGACCATTTTGGTGGTTTGCTCTTCACTTTTTTGCTATTCTCAACCTTCTAGAATACAGACCTAAACATAAATTAATTGTTACCGAACATTTATAATATTTGTCAATGATGAAGAAGTGGCCTCATGGTTAACAGTGATGTGGATTGATCAGGCGGCAGTTTCGCCTGCTCCGCTTTAGTTGCATGGCATAAATTTTATCATAGATTTGAGAAGGAAAAAAAATCTCAAGCCTTAAAGATCCCCTCTCTCCTAACCGTCCTCTTATCAAACACCAATAACTGGTTATTTATGTCAAGCTTTTGCTGTGAACATATGTTTGAACAAAATAAATTTCAGCTATTAAATTTATATTAAGTATTAAATATTACAGGAAAATTCCTCAAAACAAGACGTGATCATAAAGTTCTACAAACACACAATCCCTTTATTGTGAATATAAAGTAGTAGTTTTTCCCCGGATACACAAAGAACTGATTCTTTGAACAAGTGACTTCAGAGATTCTGGGGGAAAACTAAGGACTGTTTGACTGCTGTCAGCACTTAGCAGATTTTGAAAGCACAAGGGAAAAAAGGTCCCTTCAGAGTGTCCAATGATGCAAACTTTATCTCATGCCAAATCTAGTCAAAAGCATTAGATACCGTGGACCTAGATCACATGAACGTGCCTTTTTTTATCGTACATTTGCATAACCACCACCAAGTATTAATACTGATTGTATCATTAAAGATGACTTCAGGGGCTCAACATCTCTAGTGGGGTCAGTGAGTCCACCCTGGTGTATTAAATCCATCTACTCCATGGTTTCTCACTTTGTGGGAAAAGGCTCTCCAAAAGTTCATTTGCTCCATACTCCACACTGAAAGTCATGATTTCATGCAACATCAAAAACACCCACAGCAGAGGCCAAAGCGATCTGAGATTTCAGGATTTAAAACACTGACCAGAGCAGCCTGGTTCCTAAAAGACGTTGCCTTCCTAATAGTGCACATAGGATGCAGAATAACTGAGTGGAATTTTAACAGACAGATGAACTGATTTCAAACTATTTTAGTTTCACTTGCTCTTTTTCTCAGCAGCACAGCATGATAGTGTGCAGCTAATGCTCTGTGACAGATTTTGCCTTCTCCCAGGAAGGGAGACCTCGTGGCCTATTTCTCCTTATGGCAAGTTTTAAGCAAATTAAACTGATAACCATATCCTGAAAAACAATCCTGAGGACAGCATTGCTGACAGGACCCCCAGAGGGACACAGTCCATGCTAGCAGACCAACATGACAAGTCACAGGCAGCGTGGTACTGCAGAGGGACATGCTGTGGACTGCATACACGAAGGGACAAGGCAATGAGGAAGTCAGCCACGGCCCCCAGGGAATATGGGATGCCAATTAAGTGGCAGTGAGATCTATGCCAGCTGGAGGGGTGCAGGCAGCCCTGAAGGGTCCTGGTCCCCACCTCAGGCAGCTGCAAGCTGCAAGGATGACAGCACGGCCAGACCACGCTCCATTGCTTTTCACCTTTAGGTGCGCAATGAGCAAATTTATCTCACAGGTTTCCTGAAGTGCCTGTGGATGACAGCCAGGGCAAAAGCTGTCAAAAGCTGCGTCTGCAGTGCTCAGGTGACCATGAGCTTTAACATCGCTGCAGCTCTGATCACCACTCAGCTTCCTGAAGCCTGGTGAGGACCCCCATCCCAGCACCCAGATCTAACCTGCAACAACAGAAGAACAGCACTGCAGCAGGTCAGGGCTTTCCAATATATGGCTCATAGGTATCGCGCTGCCCAGAAACTTCTAGTAGAGTCATAAGCAACGGGGAGGGAAAAAAAAAAGAAAGGAACAAAACACTAAAATCAAGAGGTTATGATCAAGAGCAACAAAGAATCATAGAATCATAGAATAGTTAGGGTTGGAAAGGACCTTAAGATCATCTAGTTCCAACCCCGTAGTGGGCAGGGACACCTCACACTAAACCATGCCACCCAAGGCGCTGTCCAACCCAGCATTGAACACTGCCAGCGATGGAGCATTCACAGCTTCCCTGGGCAACCCATTCCAGTGCCTCACCACCCTTACAGGAAAGAATTTCTTCCTCATATCTTCCTTAAACTTTCCCTGTTTAAGGTCAAACCCATTTCTCTCTGTCCTATCACTAGAGTCCCCAATGAAGGGAACCCACTCTGGCATCCCTATAGGCCCTCTTCAGATACTGGAAGGCTGCTATGAGGTCTCCATGCAGCCTTCTCTTCTCCAGGCTGAGCAGCCCCAACTTTCTCAGCCTATCTTCATACGGGAGGTGCTCCAGTCCCCTGATCATCCTCGTGGTCCTCCTCTGCACTTGTTCCAACAGTTCCATGTCCTTTTTATGCTGAGGACACCAGAACTGCACACAATACTCCAAGTGAGGTCTCAGGAGAGCAGAGCAGAGGGGCAGGATCACCTCCCTCGACCTGCTGGTCACGCTCCTTTTGATGCAGCCCAGAATACGGTTGGCTTTCTGGGCTGTGAGCGCACACTGAAGCCGGCTCATGTTCAGTTCATTGTTAACCAGCACCCCCAAGTCCTCCACAGGACTGCTCTGAATCTCTTCTCAGCCCAAGAAAGCGAAGCATTTTTGACTGCAAGGGGCTGAAGAGGCACCAGTGGTGCAATGCTGGCCTCTGCAAGGTGCCAGGCAAGCACCAATTGGGCAAACTTGAACTCAGTTACTCATTTGAGGTAACAAAATGCTAGAAGAGGATTAAAGTCCAGCAGGTTTTAATCCTATTTTGTATTAACGCCAGAGGGAAACCTTTAGCAAGAACCACCTACTAATGGAAAGTTGTTCAGGCATCATCTAGAGATTAAAAAGTGCCTAGCACTTTCTGTATAGCTTCTTATTGGCTTAAAGTGAAGGTAGATGCCAATCTTTTCCACAAAGAACCAAAGGGGACCTTTAAGGATATGCCACATTATATCCTAAAGTAACATGGTCATTATGTTCATTTTTGTAAGTCTAAAAGAGGTGTACGCAGAACAGCAAGCCTATTTTAGAGAATATAGTATATAACACAACACAAAAAAACAATCACTTCTTGCACTTTTTATGTGCAACTGTAACATAAAACTATTTCTTTTGTTTTTATCTTGCAAATTGAAATGCTAGATCCCTCCTATTCTTATAGCCCCAGTTCAATGTAATTTAATAAGTACTAAATTGTTAATAATGGTTTTAGTTTTTAATTCTCCCACTAATGATAAACACTCAGAGACTCATTTCTCCATCTTAATTATTTTAATTATTTCTAACACCAACAAGCAAAATGTATTCTCACATAACCCAGATTCCAGGACACGCAGAACAACAAAAGCTAAAATGAATTTCTCTACTTTTCCCAGCAATTTTGCATTCAGATAAGGAGCTATGGAGAAAATGTCATCCATGAGGAAGACAGGCAACATTTCTGGCTTAATCCTGGCTCCTTCTGAGGCCAATGGGAAGAAATGGCACTAGCTTCAGCCCCCTTAGGCTTTTGACTTTATTTGCCTGCAAGAGAAGCTTTTCATCCTCTGCTGCCCGGACAAAAGCCATAAAATAGGCAGCAAACCAAGAAGCACAAGGCTCCATAGCTGACAGGCAACATTAAATCAAGTAAACACCTACATGTATTATTACTACTATTAAAAATCTTCAGAGTATGTTTTGCCACCACTGTTTTAACGGGAACATGGATAAAAACATTCACATCCAGTAAAAGGGATCATTTCAGGAAGTACGCAAATATCTGGTTTTTCTAACAAGAAGCGAGTTTTCTCACTATGAAAACAAAGCACAATTATTTACTGAGCCTAAGCAACACTTTCCAGTTCATTCTTTTACCAATGAAATGCAGATGTACCCTAGTTCAACATTAATTAATGTCACACAAATAAATACTGGGTACTTCAAAGGCATTTGTTAACAAAATACAAAAAGAAAACCACAACAAACACACACTCACTAGAGACAGAGATAGAGAAATAAAAACCAACACTCAAGCCCTACTTCTCATCTGCAACAGATTCCTGTTGGAAGCACTGCAGCGCAGGGTTGAGTGGGTGACATTGGCCCAACCTCACGCACATCTCTCAAATCTGATAACATTATAAAAGAAAAGCGGCATCCAGATTTCAAACATATTTTCAAAACTCTTGTAGCTTATTTAAGCAAGGAGGTCATCGTTCTCCTTTGCTTGTATTTATACAGTTAACAAAGCCACTCAGCTGGAAAGAATTGGTTCAGTCCTTTCTGGTTTGTTTGGAGAGTGGTATTCCTCATTGCTGTTGTTCAGAGGCAACTGAACTCTTTACTGAAGTTTACTCTGCAAACAGGCTCTTTGCTGTACTCGACTGAGGAAAAATAAGATCCAATAATGAATGTTCTTACCCACCACAGACTAAGAAAGAGCCATATTTCAAATGTGCCTTTAAATCCATAATGTGGAAAGGCATCCAAACACACAACTACGAAGGAGTAACCACACAAAACAGAAATACAGCCCTCTGAACATCTGAAAGGCTTAGTGTGTGACATAAGGCAATACTAGTATTGCATACAGACGGTATGCCACTCTCTCAAAGAAAATACTTAAAATCATAACATTTCATGACACGTGAAAAATTTTGACCCGAGTCTAATCATCACCTTCACTAGTAATTCATGGAGGAAAGAAGGAGGCTGTTAACCCAGGAAGCTGGAAAGTAGTAACAAAAAAAGCCAACAAAAAAAGGAGGAAGAGGACAATTAAAAGCAAGGGGCTTCCTCCTAAGTCTGTTGTCCCCACCCAGAATCGCTTTGCTGTCGTGCAGGGGGCTAATGAGGAAACACACTCCCACCAGGAACAACTGGCTGATGCACTGGTAAAGATCACTACTGGGGCTGCCAGGAGAAAGCAGCGGGTCAAAGTAGTTGTAGGGGACTGTACTTTGAAAGGAACAGAAGCACCCATTGGTGGGCCTCATCCAGGCTCAAGGGAGGTGTGTTGCCTACCAGGGGCATGGATCAGGGGTGTTGCAGAGAGGCTGCGTGCTCTAGTCAGTCCCATTGACTATTACCCACTTCTAGTGGTCCATGTGGGTGCTACTGATATAGATAGCAGTAACCCGGAGAACATAAAGAAGGACTACAGAGCTCTGGAAGAGGTGGTTAGGGGCTCTGGAGCTCAGGTTGTCTTTTCATCAATTCTCCAGGATACAGGGAAGGACCTCAAAAAGGCTAGGAGGATTGGCCAGGTTAATAAAGGGTTAGAAGGGTGGTGCCATCGTCAGGGGTTTGGGAATCATGAACACGGCATGCAATTTAGTAGGCCAGGTCTACTGGAGGCTGGTGGAGCTCGTCTGACAAAGAAGGGGAAGAGTGGATTTGGTAGGAGGCTTGCCAGACTGGTCAAGGATGCTTTAAACTTGATGTGTTGGGGGAGGGGGGGCATCATTCCATCCCAACACACACAATCACTTGCCAGCACCTAGAGTAAACGTTCAGAGCAATGTAGAGATATTCCAGCCCCTCTAGTCAATGAACCGGCTTCAATTGGAGCTCAGCTCAGATGCCTCTATATAAACGCCCATAGCATAGGGAACAAATAAGAGGAATTAGAGATGTGTGCACGTCTATAGGGTATGATATCATAGGCATCACAGAAACATGGTGGGATAGCTCCTATGACTGGTGTGTTGGAATGGAAGGTTACAGGCTCTTTAGGAAAGACAGGCCCGGTAGGCGGGGAGGGGGAGTTACTATTTATGTTAGGGAAAGGATGGAGAGTATGGAACTCTGTCTGGGGACAGGCGAGCAGTCAATAGAGAGTTTGTGGGTCAGGGTTACAAGGAGAACAGCGATGGGAGACATTATTGTGGGGATCTGTTACAGACCACCTAACCAAGAAGACTCGGTGGATGAAGCGCTCTATAGACAGATAGGAACAGTCTCACACTTGCAGGCCCTTGTTCTCATGGGGGACTTCAACCACCCTGATATCTGCTGGAGGGACAGTATGGCCCAGCACAAGCAATCCAGGAGGTTCCTCGATTGTGTGGAAGACAACTTCCTTCTGCAAGTAACAGAGAGGCCGACAAGGAGAGGTGCCATGCTTGACCTCGTCCTCACCAACAGGGAAGGAAGGGCTGGTTGGAAATGTGACGCTTCAGGGCAGCCTCAGTTGCAGCGATCATGAGATTGTTGAATTCGAGATCCTCAGGACAGTGAGAAGAGCGTGCAGCAAGCTCAGTGCCCTGGACTGCAAGAGAGCAGACTGGCCTCTTCAGGAACCTGCTCAGTAAGGTTCCATCGGATATAGCCCTAGAGGGCAGGGGGGCCCAAGACTGCTGGTTGATATTCAAGGATCACCTGCTGCAAGCCCAGGAGTGATACATCCCTACTAGAAGGAAGTGCTGCAGGAGGGCCAAGAGACCTCCTTGGATGGATAAGGAGCTGCGGAGGAAAATTCGAAGGAAAGAAGAGGCTTATCAAAGGTGGAAGCAAGGACAGGCGGCCTGGGAAGAATACAGGGATGTTGTCTGAGAAGCTAGGGACCAGGTTAAGAAAGCTAAGGCCCACTTAGAATTCAACTTGGCTAGGGATGTTAAGGAGAACAGGAAGGGATTCTATAGGTACATTGCAAATAAAAGACAGACTAGGAACAACGTGAGCACTCCCTAGAAGCTATCGGGAGAACTGGCTACCCTGGATTTGGAGAAGGCTGAGGTTCTTAATGACTTCTTTGCCTCAGTCTTCACCAGAAAATGCTCTGACCACACCACCCAAGTCTTGGAAGGCAGACACAGGGACTGTGAGAAGGAAGAACCTGGGCCCACTGTAGGAGAGGATCTGGTATGAGACCATCTTATGAAGCTGAACATGCACAGGTTCATGGGACCTGATGAAATCCATCCACGGGTCCTGAAGGAGCTGGCAAATGAAGTTGCTAAGCCACTGTCCATCACCTTGGAAAAATCATGGCAGTCAGGTGAAGTTCCGAACGACTGGATAAAGGGAAATATAACACCCATTTTCAAGAAGGGGAAATGGATGAGCTGGGGAACTACAGAGCAGTCAGCCTCACCTCTGTGCCTGCAAAATCTTGGAGCAGATTCTCCTGGAAGGCATGCTGAGGCCCATGAAAAACAACAAGGTGGCTGGTGACAGCCAGCATGGCTTCACTAAGGGAAAATGCTGCCTGACCAATCTGGTGGCCTTCCATGATGGAGCCACAGAACTGATGGACGGGTAGAGTAGTTGATGTCATCACTCGCAGCCCAGAAAGCGAACCACATCATGGGCTGCGTCAAAAGGAGCGTGACCAGCAGGTCAAGAGAGGTGATCCTGCCCCTCTGCTCTGCTCTCCTGAGACCTCACTTGGAGTATTGTGCGCAGTTCTGGTGTCCTCAGCGTAAAAAGGACATGGAACTGTTGGAACAAGTGCAGAGGAGGGCCACGAAGACGATCAAGGGACTGGAGCACCTCCCGTGGGAAGATAGGCTGATAAAGTTGGGGTGCTCAGCCTGGAGAAGAGAAGGCTGCATGGAGACCTCATAGCAGCCTTCCAGTATCTGAAGGGGGCCTATAGGGATGCTGGGGAGGGACTCTTCATTGGGGACTGTAGTGATAGGACAAGGGGTAATGGGTTCAAACTTAAACAGGGGAAGTTATGTTGGATATAAGGAAGAAGTTCTTTCCTGTAAGGGTGGTGAGGCACTGGAATGGGTTGCCCAGGGAAGCCGTGAATGCTCCAACCCTGTAAGTGCTCAAGCCCATTAGCAGCATTCTGTCGCCAGCAAGTCCCTGCTGCTTTGCTATGTAAAATCAGAGCACACAGGTCAGAGAAACCTCTCTATCCTCAGGTAAGGATTCATGTAGTGTTCACAGTGTCTCCTCAAACATACCCATGCCTTTACCGAATCCACACACTTAAGTACACACTGAAGCAGAGGTTAAAATCACAAAGCCAGAGCCTCATAAAGTTTAAACTTTAGAAAAATAAACATTTTCCAGGGCCCACAAAAACCTTCCTCCTGCTGATGTTGCACTGCTGATTTTGTTCAGGTGGATATGGGACTATTAAAAATTACCTTTGATGGCAGCTGCTATTTTGAAGCACCTCAGTATAAATCACAGATTTGGTGACCCCAGAATGAACTCTGACACAACACTGCTATAATTTTAACAGGAGGAAGAGCAGCTACAAAATTAGATCAGAAAGACTCTGTCAAGTCTGCAAAAGAGGCAGTGTAAGGATTAAATAGTGTATATAAAATCAGTAATAAGGCTAAGAATAAATGTCTCTGCTTTTATATTGATGCTAAAACAAAAAATGCATGTGAATTCACGTGTGTATGTGCATACACATCCACCTGTGTGTAAAATGGCATTTTATTCCACAAACATAAAAAGACTATGAATAGATATCTATTGTATATATGTAACAGTGATAGAAAGAAGATAATAGAAGATACAAATGATACAAGACTGAGAAGGTAGGATACATCTCCAAAGGAATTCTATTAATTAAAAAACATTAATGTAAGTACAAATATTTCTATGAATATATCATATACATTTATAGTACATAAAATATATTATCTGTATTTAGATATGTTTTACATATACTTCAGTCATAACTGAAGAAAATGTAACTGTTCAGAAAGCAATAACAAAGGGAAAACACCTGCTAATAATTCAGAATGGTCAAAGTTGAAGAAGGATCTTACAATCACAAATGTGTGGAAAATTACACATGAAATTCACCACCCATAAATGTAAAATAATGCATTAAAAAAATACACACACACAACCTCAGTCACATACAGACAGAGATAGGCTCTATACTAGCTTATAAGGATGACATCTTACTCCTCAAGGACAGCTGTCTGAAAATGCTACCTTAATGTCTAGCAGCAGATAAAAATCTATTAGTTTTGGCAATGGGACAAAGTGGGAGGAGGCTTAATTGGAAACATTTAGATAGCAAACCAAGAACCATCAAAATGTGACTTGATACAAACACATAGCTCCCTGGTAGGTCAAATTCTGGTTGCTGTTTTCTCTACTCCATCACAAAGAAATAAGGAAGAACTAGAAAGGACACAGGGCATAGCAACATAAATGCTCAGCAATTATACACTGATAGAGGTCCATAAAATCAAAGAGTAGGAAAGAGATATTGAGGCTTACAAACTAGAGGTCATTTAATAAAATTACTGGCAATTTTCAAATGCAAGGAAGACTTATTTTAACAGATGCTTGCTTTGTGGAATTAACTGTCACAACATACTCTGAAGGTCAAATGCTAATAAGGATGCTTATAGAAGGTAGTAAAGCATAAATCATTAAACGTGATGATCATGCAGAGATCTAGACTTGGAATACACTGAAGTGCTGACCAGCAGAAGCCAACAGTCTCTTCCAAAAAAAAGATGACTTTATGCTACCTCTGCTTCTTGCGCTCTTCCTTGAGAATTAATTATTTGCTAGTGCTGGAAATCCTCAACTTTACTCTGATCCAGTAGAGATACTCTCAAAATTTTGCTTTCTATTCCCCACCATTTCTAAGTGTGAAACGGATTTACATTTTACATTTTAGTACAGAATGTATTCTTATGTTAACATCATTGTATATATTTATTGCTAGTAAATGAACAGCGGTAAACAGCAAACATTTAAGTCTCCTTCATACTGACAAAAAAAGATGCAAACATTTTTTCCAAGGTATCAAAAACTGACAGAATTTTCTTAGTTATGTATCAAGAACTGAAAGAAAAAAATGTATGTTCAGTAAGCTATCTGGAAGTTACTGAAATAGGAACTGAACCTGCAAAGTTAAAAAAGTAGTCTCCCCATGCTATGACTGATGCTATACTACTTTTTCTTCTTTTAATATATATAGTATACAGAATTCAGCAATGCAGTTAACTGCATTTGTACAGAATGTGAGGACTTAGCTAAGCCTAGATGACACTACTCAAGTTATTGTTTCCATTGACTCAGAATGGCATTTCTGGTGAATAAGAAATTGCAAACAGAAAAATAATACCACAATAGGCCATAGAGGTTCCTACTGCAGATATGTGGAATATAAATCCAGAGTTAAGCCTAGGTCATGCCACAAGAAAATGTAAAAGGTCTGTCTGCACCAGAGAAATCCTGGAGCCTGCAAATTTTGTCACATGAATCCTTGCAGAAGCTTTGGCACTCTCCAAAGCTCACAGCTGAGCTCCTCTGAAAATATGCGATGAACTTCTTTATTTTCCAAATAGCTTAAATCATTACCCAAATGATTACTTATTAGGAACTGGTCACACGGTAAATATTTATATACCTTACTCTGCAGTTTCTACTATTCACGTATTTATGTTTTTATATTTATATACTTTACTCTGCAGTTTCTACTATTTACATCCTTCAGTGTTCAAGCTTGTGTCCATGCCCAATCTTAAATAATGAGAGCATTTAAGCTTATGCACCTAGTTAAGAGAACTAAGACAAGTAGAAGAATGTGCTTCACACATCAAAGTCTGTCTATTCTCTTATTGTAGTCTTGCCACCCATTTACTATTGAAGAACTTTTCTTCAGAAATATATGCAGGTAATGAATGACTACTAGCTTAAAATGGATATTTAAATCATTTACTAACATATGTCTTTGAATTATTAATTTCTTTTGGAAGTCTATAAAGCTTTATAACAAGACTAGTTAAATAAATCTTTAGCTGTGACCTCAGGCAGAATTTGTTCCAAAGAGCATCCTTCAGCTGATGAAGCCTGAAATCAGAACCTCAGTTCTTCCTGGTACTGTAACACTCTTCTACAGTATGTGAAGGAATTTTCTAATCATTAGCATACTTTTTCATTCTATTTCAAGAGGAAAAGTCTCCTTTGCTCATGAGACACAAGCAAACAAAAGTGATAAAAGTTAATTTTTAAAATGCTTCACAAAGCGATTTTACCCAAAGCCATTCTTCCTACACTACATGCACTGAATGGCAATTGCCTGCCAGGCTTAAGCTGTGGTTCAGTCTGTATAATAACATTACATTAGGAAACTGCTTATAGGCTAAAGACAAGATTATAAAGGACAAGCTTTAAAAAATAAAATCACTGAAGTTAAGCAACAAAAGGGTTCTAATACTTCAGTTGAATAGCTTGGTTTTACTTTTACTTGATCATAGTGTTGTTAGTCTTCATTGTCTGTACATTTTATTTAGCAAGTAAGACAAAAAGTAATAGTAAAGGGTTTTTGTTTTGTCAGTAGCACTATTACGACAAATTACGCCTTGAGCAGACACAAAGAGCCACTGCACTCAAATGGGAGGCATGTAATACCACTGCTCCCCACGAGTAAAACTTCTCTGATACGACAAATTCATAGTATAAAGTTCATTGTAGCGGAACCATAGAAAATACTTGCTCTTTTCCCCAAATAAGTTTGCTTCTAATGATTTGGCAAGTTGACAAAGCAGCTAGGTACCAAAACTCCTACCATCATGACAAAGAGCTAAGATGCTCTCTTCATGTCTTCACAGGCTCCTTTCTGAAACCACAAGAAAAAAGTGATAATACCAAAACTTTCATGGGGTAGGCAAAACTGTACCTGAAAACCACTAAACTTCTATAACACGAAACCACAAAACTACATTTATTACAAGCCAAAAATCACAGTTCCTTGAGAGAGGTTTGCTTAGAAAGCACTGCAATTTAATGCATTAAAAATGGCCTAATGAAAACATAAAAGTGCTCCAAGAGAACACCATCCAACAGAAGTGTTTGCATTGCCTTTGGTGTAAGTTGATCAGAACATGCCATCATTTTCTGCACCCACTTGACTCATTTTTAAAGAGGACCTTGTACATGCTCACAAGAAAGTTAAGCCTGACTACATATGCATGCAAAATACTGAATTACAGCAAAATACGAGTGTCAGTCAGTGTCAAAAATCCCAAGTATCAGTCTCCTTTTTGATCACTACAGGTTTTCATATGCAAGAAAAACAGAGGACAGGCCTTCTTTTCATGCAGAGATCTTAGCAAAGTAAGAGCTACTTGGACTTACTAGAGGATTGCAAAAGTGATAGAGAAATTCAGAAACAACAACCTAGATCAGCAAAACAAAAATTGCAGTAACTAAAGGACAAATAGCTCTTCTTTCATATGCTCCACCACTGGCAACGTTCAAGGCCAGCTTGGGCTGGGTTTTGAGCAACCTGGTCTACTGCGAGGTGTCCCTGCCCATGGCCTGGGGGGTTGGAATTGGACTATCTTAAGGTTCTTTCCAACCCAAACCATTCTGTGATTCTATGATACTATACATGCTGGTTTGGTTTGGTTTTTTTGTTGTTTGGTTGGTTGGGTTTTTCTATATGCTGGCAGCCACCTTTCCAATTTGATAGAGTTATGATAGCAGTTATAAAAGCAACACACAAAGCCACACTGCTAACAGGCACCCTCAATGTCATGCTTTTACTAATGCTACTTAGGGGATATTTTCCCCAAGAATAGACTGTAATTTCTGTAAAATTTTCAGACTCCAAGTCAGACAATTTGAATATTCTATGACAGACAGTTAATACCACAACAGGCAGAAGATCTGGATTGTCATCTGTTTCCAAAGAAACCATAGCCTATTATAAAAGTTGGAGGCAGAGTTCAAGCAAAACATTGTATTAGAGACTTGTGATGCCAACCAAAGCAGCGTGCTTTGCAACATGGTATCAGTGCTATAATAATCTGCGTTTTTAAAAAACCAACGTACTGCTTTACTTCAAAAGTACTCAATACCATTATTAAAAACAAACAAACAAACAAGCCAAACAAAGCCTTAAAAATAAGGAACTGCTCTTCAGACATCCGGTATCATCTTTTTAGACATGTGCCTAAATGCAATTTGAGTTTCCTCTGCCATTACACAGATACAATTATAATTAACTTCACTTATTGCCTAAGAGACTCTGATGCAGAAATGAAAAAGTCACTAAGTCAGATGCATACTTAACATATGAATTGTTAGAACAGGATTAAATCACTGGGCAAACATCAACATTTCTATGCACAGAAATAAGTCTGCAAAGTTTGACCTTTCCTTTAGTGCAGCTTCTGAAGTCCCAGATCAAAAATATAGGTCAAGTTTCATACTGTCTCCAAACTTCCTCAAGGTCAGCTGGCACAGGGCAAGCCTCACCCATTTTAAGTAGGCCTTTCAAAACTAAATAAACACATGAACCAGGTGCTGCATCACTTTTCATAATACATTTTTTCTGCATTAACAGTCCCGCATTTTAAAATTATTAGCATTTGAAGTCCATACCCTGAACAACATATTGTTGTGAAGAACTCACATGCATCTTGAGGCTGATTAGCTAGCTCAAGGTATGTTAGTTCTTTCTGTGTTTTATTTAACAATCCCTGCATAAAGAGAGTATTAATATAAAGGGCAAGTACAATGGAAAAATCGTTACTTTTACTGACCACAATGCCACAATTCCACTGAAGAAAATAAACATCAAAAATAAGAAAATATGCTGATATTACTACACTGCTTCCTTTTTTGGTAAGCAAAGGAATGACAACTCCCATTCTAGTATCTTCTTTCATGAGCATTTAAGGAGATGCACGTAAAGCATTAGGATATGGTTGTGGACAAACTCTTTCTAATTAGTAAAACTGACCTAAATAGTATTCCACATGGGAATGTCAGCTGGAAAATAAGCTTCTTGCAAATTTAATCTGAAACATTTTGGTAAGAAGGAAACTATTTCTCCACTAAAAGTCACATTTTCTGAGGCATTTTTAAAAATAGTATCATTCTGATTATAAAATAATTTTATTCTGAAAACCAGTTATCAGATATTGGGGGGAGGGGAGAAACTAAGCCTGCCTTAAACCCAAAGCAACTGTATTTTAGTGCAGTAGATGGTGGCATATACTAGTTCTCTCTCTAAAAACTCCTGCTAATACATTTCAAAGTGTTATTTCAGGTACAAATAAGGTGAATTTCTTAATATACACACCACAGATTTTCTCTCAAGATAACTATTATGAGAAATTCAGAATTCCACTGATAAGAAGAGCTGCTCAGGTAAAAGGACTTTCATAGCCTGAGAACTGCTATCTATAATCTTGGCTTTTTGATCTCTCAGAATACAAACTAATGCTATATCTGGGATGTAGCTCATTATTAATAAATTTAAATATCTTGAAATGGAGCAGCTTTGAAGATCGCTTCCAATATCAATAGCTTGCATTTATATAAGACTTTGATTTTCAAGGACAATGGTACAGGGTCCTTGAATCTGATATACATATGTGTGTATATATAAACTTCCATTTGCATTCAAACACATTATTAAGATTATAAATATGTATCCACTTATAAATATAAATGAATAATCTATCAGCCTAACTATAGACTTCAGTATATAAAGCTGGATGATAGGCCAAAATATAATCACAGACATCAGTGGAATTATACCAATTAATTGTGGACAACGTCATTCAGTGCTCTGCAGAAAAAGTTACAGCAGAAGTCTTTTGTGCAGAAGATACACAGAATAACTTCGATTTGTTTTCTGAAAATATGAGGGGAGAGCAAGATACCTCTTACAGAGGAAGCTTGGATAAAACACTGCGCTATTTCGCTTTATACAAAAATAGACATTTCAGACAAATCAGATTTTCAGAAAGACTTACTCCTGTCGAAAACTCTCTTTCAAGCTCTTAAAAGTTTCCACCAGGTTACTTTTAGATTTTTAGATGAGGTACCCATGCCAGAGACTTTATATTGGGCAAAACAAACAAACATATATTAAAATAGAAAAGAAGATGTTCTGTTCAAACATTTCTTATTTAGCAAGCAGCACTAGTTCACCTTCAGTGAAATCAATGATGCTTGCTATGCAATATTTGAAGGGTACATTGTATTGTAATTTACCTCTTTCACTTCCCTTACACTTTCCTACATTCCCCAACTGTGCAGACTGAATTTGACCAGAACATCTAAGGAAGGAAGCTGAGACAGAAAACAAGTTAAAAAAATGCATTTCTAAGCAAGCATAGGTTAACCTTTTCCTCAACGCCAGCTCATGACTTCAAACAGGGAGGACAAAATCCCTCTTCCACTGAAGCAAAAGCGAACTTTAATAACAACTTCAAGAAGGCTGGATATCATCTGTCAACCTAAGGAAAGATGTAAGGAGTTTAACTCATTACGTATTTAAATAATTAATCTTGTACCAGGGTGTCCAATTTTTTTAGATACTATGAGATTATTTTTCCATAATTACTGTAAAAGCCTTCCACTACCTAACATTTGCAGTATCTTCTGTATTGCATCCTATTTCCAAGTGTAATGACCCTCAAAATCCAAGATTGATTTTGGCTTTACTCTGATCAATACTAATCTCCAAGATATATTAGACTTTACACTAACCTAACCAAAAAAGTCATTATATGTATATTAGTCAATCTCCTAAACATTTATTAAATTTATTTCAGAGACCACAAAAGGTGTATTGTTACAACCGTTTCTATCTGGGATGTCTATCCATCATCCTTAGTGAGATTTACATGCAACTGATAATTCACATAATCACATAGTCACTGCAGTGGATTTCTGAAAACGTTCTGACCTGTCCTCTATTATTTTAAGATTAATCTTTTTCTATGTATCTAATCGGATGAATACCACCATATTATACAGTTACTCGACTATGAGAATCCAATCTTACACATATTAAAGTCAATGGGAGCATATATTGTCCCTTGAGTACAAGAACTGAACTCTTAAAGCCTGAAGACAGGAATGGGAAGAGTCTAAAGTACCACATTAGACTTTAAGACTGCCTAAAAGTAAAGTGAGAGAAGCTGTTCAACCAAATTACTTCGATCAGCATATTTTTAAAAGAAGAATCACGACACCCGGATGCATATTTATATAAGGATCATAAAACCTGTGCATGCATTAAGCTAGACAACATTATGGAAAAATTGTTACTGACTGATCTGATGTAGGCTCCTCATCATTTTTACTCTCTTTCCTCAAACAAAGAAACAAAACCAAGTCTCAAGCTTAGCAAAAACACAAAGAGAAAAATCAATAAACATATAATTCACCATTTTTTAATTAAAATTCGTAAGTTCATTGAATGCCTTTTTGTTCTTGTTACAAAATGCAGTATTGCCTCCCTATGACATTACAGATTTCAGAAAAACTATTTGCATTTCACATAGATAATACAATTTACTCTTTGCATAGTAAAGACTCCATATAGTAAATTATTTAAGGCAATAATCATCTGTTTATTCTCTCCCTCAGGCCATTTGTCCTAAATTAAATGATTTTACAACCTAGCTGAAATTTTGTTAACCAAAAGTAGCACAAAAGACTGCACAAAATTTCTGTCCAGAGGTCTTAACATAACAGACAACAAGATAACACTTATATAATAGACTTCCTTTTCATTTTGCAAGGTACTCACAGACACTTAAAAACAATACCAATAAACCTATATACTAACAAATCTGACACATCAACAGCATTTGCTTAAAAATTCAACTTCATACTTCCTATTGCCTTAGCTCTAGGAATGCAGATACTAAAAGACACAGGAGTAGGCAGAATAAAGTGATTAGTAACCAAACAATAGGAGAGCTGCTTAAAAGACAAGAAAACTAAAAATGTGAATAGTACTCAGGAGTCAGCACATAAAAACCCAGAGAAGAGGCAAATCATTTCATAAGCATAGTGGGGCATTTAAAAAAATACCTCATCCAAGTTTCCAAGCAATGGATTAGACATGTCTCACAGCTCTTTCCATACTGATCAGAGTGATGATGACAATGCCTCAAACTCAACTGTCTGATGCCTTTTGGTTTTCCACTTCCGTAACACCACAGCCACCACTGATCTTCTAATGCACCAGGGAAGAGGAGGGGCTAGTATCACTTTTCTTGCTCCATTTGGAATCTATGACATTTGAAATTACTCATGTAACGTATCTTTCTACTAAATAATGTTATATTAGAAGTAAACTCATTTCTGTCCAAAGGGACAGACGAGTACTCCCAAAGTATATGGGCTCCCTAAGTATCCTCCAAGTGACAGCATGGTATTTCCCAAACTTTCCTGACTAACAAGGCACACTGTACACTTTAAACTACAGCATATCCTCTACAATGGACTCCTCCAAAAGACATCTGCAAGGAACAACTGAGAGCTAAACAGAAGCCTCTGCTACTACTACCTGAAATAGGAGTAGTTCTGCTGAAGATGCTGGCTTGCCACACAAAAGCAAGCTGGCATTTTCCTGGGCACTACATAGAGAGAGAGAACAAGATTTCCCAAAATAAAGCTCTTCTAAACTTTTCCCTTTTACTTTCAAATTCTCCATCACTGTCAGCACAGTTTCAGCTCAACTATTGCAGACGCTTTCTTTGCTGCCCTTGCTATTTTAGGGTGAAAGAAGAATGTCAAAAAAAGTTTACATTACACCTTTTTTCATATTCCTTTCATGAAAGGTCCATGATTGGAAACCATTTTGAATACCACATGTTTTCAGGAGGAATTTATAAAAGAGTGTCAGGCCATACAGAGGGGCAGATAGTCCAAAGGACAGACTGAGGAATGGGACAAGAGAGTTCTCTCCTGAAGAGAACCTCCCACTTCAGGCAGTCTTGCAGGCTGCTGAAGGAAAGGAAAAAGAAACAAGAATAGAGAGACAGCTTCACACAATGTGGCTATAGCCTGCTAAGGCACCGACAAGCAGCTTAAACCTGGCGTAGAAGAGAAGTCACTTGAGAGGGGTCAAACACTGGCAAGCACCAAAACAGAATGAAGGGCTTCCGAAGCTGCATTTTAAACCGACTCAAGGGGAACCGGACCGGCATATTGAGTGGCATGATATTTAAAGCTTTGACAGAAGCTAAATGCAAGCATTTCCCTGGGCCCATACCACTGTTAAGCATCTAATCCCTTCTGGAAAATAAACAAGCTCCATCTCAAAACCTCTCCAGTATTTCCCCACCCCTCTCTGTGCCACTGGGTGTTTCAGAACCCACATGCTCTAACAGCAGGATGGTTCTCCAAATTTCTGCAAGAAAATGTTATTGGTGTAGTAGATACTCAGTTGCTCTCATGACAGCAAGGTCCATTATCACAAGGTTCTGCTTCCCTTCCATTGATCCTTTCTGAGTTTGCAGATGGAGTCCATGCCTACATAGCTTTCATTTCACTTGACTGGTCAAAGCAGGATCTCCTTTATCTCTCTATCACAAGGCAGGCTCACTGTACATTCCGACCATCCTGTTAGCTCTTCGCAGCACCTGGTGCAATTACAGTTACTTCTACTTCAAGATGAGTGGTGAGGACATTTCAACATCATAAATTGTTATGAGATAACACTAATGTTTTTATTAGATCTTTCAGAACCCGCTCCACTCAGGCATCCGCAGGTTAGTTTTCACTTTCTCCACTGCTACATTACTTTGCCAGTCCAGGTGAATATTTCTTTTATTTCCCCCCGAGTTATAAGAACCAATCCTGCATACATTATATGTGAATATGAGGACTAATTAATTAATTAAACCATCATTCCAAAGCCTCAATTGAATCAATTCGTGATACCAACATTTTTGCCAAATACATGACGGAGGGAAAAGGGAAGCTGTGGAAAGAGAGACTGAGTTTTCATTCATTCAAATTTCAAGAAAGCCGCTATACATCCACACACCACTGTCAACCATCTGAAAGTTAGGAGTGGATTCTCAAATTTTACAATAGTAATTTTCAACCTGTGATACGCAAATGACTTCCAAGAGGTCTAACATACATAATTAAGAAAAATGGGCCTACGGACAGTGAGATGTAAATGGAAAAATAATTGCATTAAAAAATTATTAGTGGTCTGCAAACTGAAATAAAAGCAAGAAGTACTTCTCACTTTATTTGGGTATCTTACTTGCAGTAGTTTGCAGACGGCACAGTTCTGATAAGCACTCTGCTTATGGTAAGTAAAACTATCAGCTCAAGGAAGGCATTGAATAGATTTAGCTCATGAATAGTTTTACTTTTGGAAGAAAGAGTAACTTTTACACCACAACAATCCAGAACAGCAGACCAAAACCTGTGATGTATGTGCACAGTAGCATTCTAGCTCACCTTTTCCTGCATCTCCTTCACCACACATCTAATCCTGGTTTCAAATGCTGCCAGGTAAAAGTCACAAGCAAGTGAGGACAGTAATGAAGGAGATTATTTTTTTTCATGTTATTAAAGAAACAAATCCCAGGATATATCCCTTATATTATCTCCATGTTGTCTTTTCACTCTAATGAAATAGACCTGGAGCAGGAAGACTATGCTATGGATAAGAATTACTTTAATACAGTTTTGAAGCTGTCAAGACAAAAACTAAACTGCTTTCTCTTTCTGGTTACATTCTGAATAAATTTTTGATACATTGTTTAAGTTCAATAAAGCAGTGACCTTCACCTTTAGAATGTGGAGTGGTCAGGGAAAAATAAGTGACATTTCACCCCACTCACGCTGACTGAGTAGTTACCAAAGGAACCACTGAGAATGGAAAGTCTGGGATTGGGCTACTGCAGTTGAATTCATTAATTCAGTAAGATTTGTAGTGTCAAGTGAAAACTAAACATTAAAATTATCCCTTTCTCCTCTGACCACATTAATGCTTCAGGATCCAAATAAAAACTTAGCTGCTCTCATGCAGATCTGAAGGAGGGCCTGAGGCAATTCTAGCTCCCTTCCCTCTCCTCCCATGGCTGCTGTGACAAATACACTACCTAAGACCACCGTAATATATGGTACACTGACATGATGTATAGCCTATAGAATCACTATGTCAGAATATTATCACTTTGTCAGCTTCCCACTACTCCCTCTTGTCATAAAATGCACAGTGTGGGAAGATAAATGCAGATCCAAGTGCCTAACCACAACTGGAATTCCTGGTATGTTGTACTGCCCAATAAAACGAATTATAAAACATCAGGAATAAAGCGATAGTTGCTAAATATATTAGCGACTAAATTCCTTAGTTTACAAAGTCTAGTCATGGACAACAATTAAGCCTCAATCCATTCCAAGGGGCAAAGTAGAGCACATGCCATCTCACCAGAAAACCTAAGTTACTACAGAGTGGTGCCATAAAAACAGTGAAACTTCTGCTAACTTCAGGTAAGAAAAAGAAACATCTCTATAGTCCTGCTGAATCTCGAGTCAGAATAGGTCAAACAAATTAAACCAGTCACATAAATCTTGATTTTAGAAAAGAAGTCTTAAATTACACAGGAGGATGAAGCCAGGAGGGGGCTGGATCTCTGCTCCCAAACGGCCTCAAGCTGCACCAGGGGAGGTTTAGACGGAGATGAGGAACAATTCCTGCCCCAAAGGGTGCTCAGGCATTGGAACAGGCTGCCCAGAGCAGTGCTGGAGTCACCACTCCTGGAAGTGCTCACACACTGTGTAGACCAGTCCCTCAGTGCCTTGGGTTAGCGGTGGCCTTAGCAATGCTGGGGTAAGGGTTGGACTTGATGATCTAAGAGGTCTTTTCCAACCTGGTTGATTCTATGATTCTAGATTATTATCTAATATTATATCAGTGACCTTAACCAAGAAACCAAGTCACTCCAAAATAAAGCCAATACTAGGGCCAAAACAGTAGCACGCTATGGAGAAGTTCCTAAACTTCTGTGATTTACGTCCCTAAAAATCACTTGCTCCCAAAGCACAGCATGCCATTCTCAAACAACTTTGGTAATATTCGTCCCTCACTGTCTTCTAAATGCCCTCCAAGAGACCTTTCAGAACAAAAGGCTTTCTCAATAGGGTCTTTGGAAAAGAGGAGTATAGTTATTAAAGGACAGGATAGATCCTGTGACTTATATATAAGTGGGAAATGACCTTCATAAGTTTTCTGACAAGCACTAAAACTAACGATGACCTGATAAAGTGGGCATTTTTAATGAAATACGAGAGTTTGTTAAAAGAGCTTTCTTTGGTGCACCTCCACCAAAGTTAGTGCTGATTTATATGCTGATAAATGTAGCCACGTCAGAATTTTAACCTGGAATTAAGCATCCCAACCTGTGTTACACATTAAAATAGTGCTTACTACACACAAAACCACATCCATAACCCAGAACTGATTTTTCAGTCTCATATTACCACAGATTTACATTCGACTTAAGGTATTAGAACAAAACAGCATCAACTTGAATTTAACTTTATGCCAACAGCACTGATTTAGTTGGTTAGTTAGTTTAATTATTCCTTTTTCTTCACGTTCCTTTTGGGTGTTTTAGAGTCTCTCAGAACTCCCAACATATGCGATATAAGCCCCCCCCCCCCCCCCCCATCTCCTCTCTTCACATGCCTCTTCGCTTCTCTTGCAGCATCAGCTTCCCCAGTCCTGCTACAAGCCCCCCGGAACGGTCTGAGGAGCCGCACTGAACACTCCCAGGCAGAGAGTCCTACTTCTGGCAGTACATAAAGGCAGCGCCTGCATCCCAACTCCTGAAACACGCACAGATTACCCTGACAAACGAGCCCTTTTTTTTTAATCTAAAGTCTTTCAGAGACAGGAATTACTTCCCTTCACGAAGCAACCTGACAGCTTCACTCCCGAAGGGAAGGGTCGCGTCGGTCAGGGCAGCCTGGCAAACAAACCCTCTCCTGACGGCTTCCCTGCGCCCAGCCTATCCTTCGCTTTTGATGGACACGGCTTCACGTCATGCCAGTTTGCTTTACCCCTCCACCCCAGGAGTGTAACCGCAGCTAAGCAGCGGCTGTTAAACTCTCCACAACAGCAAGAAAATTCCCGAGCACTTTTCCCAACTGTACGCCCGACTCCCTCTGCACTCCACCGCATTACAGACCCCCACCGACTTACAGAACAACGCAACTCTGCTGGGACCCGCACTGCTGCCTGGCACCGCACCGAGCGCCAGCGGGAGGAAGAAGCGCACGGAAGCGCAGGTGAGAGCCCGGCTCCGGGACCGCCCGCAACTTCCCCCTACGCCGGCGCAGCGAGACTGCTGCGTTCCGTCCCGTGTGGTTCCGCGCCCGCGGAGGGTGAACCCGAGGCAGATGCTCCAGCGTTGCCCCGCCCGCACTCACCGCTCAGCTCCGCGCTGCTCCGCTCCCAGCGCCGGGCCGCGGAGGCAGAACCTCCTTCTCTCTCTCGCTCCCTCTCGTCGCGGGGCGGAAGCTCCGCGCCTGCCGGTGCCCCGCGCCGCCCCCCCGGCATCACGCGGCCTCCTGGACCGCCCCTCCCCAGCAGCCAGCGGCTCCATCCGCAATGCAGCTGCGGCCGCGTCTCCTCTTCCTCCTCCTCCTCCTCCCGGCCCGAGCGGGCACCTGCCCCCCCCACCCCCCTGATCCGAACTTACGCACGGGCAGGACGGAAGGATGGCGAATGAAGAGATACCGCGCCTCGGCGCACGGCCAGAGCGGGGTCAGGGAGCTCCTAGCGCTGGTCGCCGTCAGGGGTGCGAAACAAGGAAAAGAGATGAGCGGGTGGGCGAGAAAGAGAAAGAAGGAAAAGAAAAATAAAAGAAAGGGGAAACATAAAAAATACTAATAAAAAAAGGACAAAAAGGGCGTTATTCCCAAAAGGACTTTCGCGGGCTGCTTCTCTCCCCAAACCTATTACTGCGGCGGACCCCTGGGACCCGGCGAGATTAATTGTGCTCCGTTATGAAGAAAATGATAGATGCCGTTAATCAGGAAGTTGTAAGTCATCCGCATTCGTAGATGGAATTCGGAGATTAGCTGGGACAGATGGCAGGCAAGCAGAGCGCTCTCCAGGTCTGGCGTAAATCACTCAACTTCTGGAATTATTAAAGAACCAGTGACAGAATCTCATACATTTTCTTAAAGAGAAGTGTTTCATAGGAAGATGAATATTCACTTTGTATTGTGAAAGAGTGTTTCCAATTACTGGTACAGTTCTCTTTCTCAATAATGAAAGTACAGGGTTTTCCTTCCTGGATGTCTGAAACTTCAAACATAAAGAAACGAAATTTTTCACACTTTCAGCCTGGCAAACTACATGAGTTCCCAAATCACTGCTTTAGTGCCCTTGCTGAAATGCACTTGCAAAGTTGCAAGTTAATAGGTGCGTCATGATATTTCCAATATATTTATCTT
Organism: Myiopsitta monachus; assembly: GCA_017639245.1. Lineage (NCBI taxonomy): Eukaryota > Metazoa > Chordata > Aves > Psittaciformes > Psittacidae > Myiopsitta > Myiopsitta monachus. The sequence continues at coordinate 8,440,071 of CM029919.1, forward strand.
TACTTGCAGCAAACACTGCAGCAAGATATTTATTTTTCAGGGTTTTTTTCACGCACATTGAGGGAAGCAGTGAATCAACACCACTTTTAGTCACTGTTTCTAAAGGAACATCAGACATTCTGCAGAATCCAAATGTTCCAAGTGGAGAGTGGACCTCTTTTCATTAGTCTGCCCTAAGATTTTTTCACGCAACAAAAATGAGTTATGGTATGGGCAACTTGAGTCAATCTTTCATGGTATCACATTGATTAATATGTCAAGTGCTTGTCTAAATATAAGCTTAGCACCAATATCTATGACTGAGTAATTGTGAGCTTGATTGCATGTGCTGCAATAATGTGATCAATCTAGAGTGACATCCAGAGTTTTGCAGAAACCTGCTCTATAAATTCAATAATAGCACCTATTCTAGCACATAAAAGTGACAACAATCCAAAACACACTTTATAGTAGTTATTTAAAAAATAGTCAGATGTTGACCTCGTATGTGTAAACTGTTGACGATGCTAACCAGTTTATTTTTAATAATTAAGAACTTATTTAGGAAAATTCATGTTATTTTTATTAGATTTAAGAAAAGCAATGTACAAAATATCAAAAGGGCTGCTTTTTTGTAGTTGCTGTTTAACTTACTCTCACCATTTGGATTTGCTGAGGACCGTACCTTGAGTCAGATGCCTTCAGTATCTGATGCAGAAACAGTCTCACGTGCAAGTATGATCTTTTCTAACTTTGGTGGAAAATCAGGCTTAACTTATTTATTTAAACCAAAATGTCAAAATAACACTTCAAGTGGAGAACCAGGCCATTGTTATGACTTAGAAATATCATGATATACAATCAGAATAATTTAGCTTGGGGAGGACCTTTAGAGATGATCTAGTTGAACCCCCTGCTCGAAGCAACACAACTTCAAAGCCAGATCAGCTTCCTCAGCATCTTGTCCAGCCAAGTGTCAAAAACCCCCGGAATGGAGATTCCAACTTTTCTGGGGAAACTGTTCCTTTTTGACTACTACTTATTGTGGAGAATGCTTTGGGTTTTCCTAACAAGAATTTCCCTTGCTGCAACTGTGTCTGTTGCCACTCATCCTTTCTGTGGACACCTGAAACGAGCATGTTTCTGCCTTCCCTGTGAGCACTTCTTCAGTAGTTTTCCTTCCTTATTTGAAATGTTATCCCCAAGACAAAGTAAACTACTAATTTTTTAATTCAAGGACTATTCCTTACAAGAATAAGCAATAGAGCAGCTTGAAGGCATTGCCTTGATACTTTGGCCACACATTCTAGAGCAGAAGAAACACAAAAGAATACCTAATTTTCCATCTATTTAGGGACAACTCTCGTTTTGCCACAGAAACAAAACTCTCGTGTCACATCTGAGATATCCAAATTAGAATGCCTTCCATTTGTTAGTTTTCCCAACAGATTTACATCCTTGAAAAGGCTATTGCTGAAGAATTTTCCTAGAACATCAGTTGAATTGATAACAGTGTATTTGATCTACTAGAAATAGATTATAAAACATATACTTGAATGGAAGCATTTATACGTTCCTGTTCCAATCTATTTTTCTGTGTATCCCCTAAAAACTGAACACTTGAAAGTACTGGAATATAGATTGCTCATTGACAAAGTTCTACCATACCATAAAGGATTACTTTTTGTAGAGATACCATGAAATTTTAGATCTGCCACTAACTCCAGCGGTACTATGAAATTCAATGCAATAAATATTTCCAGTTGTCAAGAGTTAGAAATCTGGAAAGCATATTCCGTAGCTTGGTTGAGGTCCGAGATCGGGAAGTCACCTCTTCTTTTTCTTCTTCTTCATCATGTGATGATGACTCCTGGTCAGATGCTGTCCCAGGTGGTGGGTATGTTGTTTCTTCGTCTTGCTTCATCTTTCCTGCCTCTTTTTCGCTTTTCTTCTTGCGTACAAGGGCAACCGATATTGGTATGAGTTGGTCCTCTGGTTTAGCTGCGGTGATTATTACTGTGGTTCGGGTAGCCGCCGTACTTGTCACTGGTGTTTGAGTAGTGGCTATAACTGTCGCTGGTGGTGATGTAGCTGCTGTACTCGGAGCTGGATTAGCTGTGCTATCCATTACAGTTGGAGTTTGAGTAGCTGCTGTGCTTGTCCCTGGGGGTAGTGTAGTTGCTGTGCTTGCAGCTGGAGTAGCTGCGCTGCCCATTACTGTTGAAGTTTGAGTAGCGGCTGTACTTGTCCCTGTGGGTGGTGTAGTTGCTGTGCTTGGAGCTGGAGTAGCTGCACTGTCCATTACCCCGCTCTCAGATCCAGGGACGTTTTTTTTCCTTTTGAAGATGCTGGACAGTGTTAAACAGGGCTCTGTAAGCATAAGCCAAGCCCCAGCACGTTACCATGATTTGTCCATCTCTGGTGTGACCAGAATGATCACACATCCTCCTTTAAATGTTTTACTAATTTTTCTGGATTTTGCATTTGTTCATTGGTGAAGTTCCAAAGCACTGGAGGGGCCCACTGGCCTAGATACTTGCCCATACTATCCCGCACACCCTGCCACTCATGACTATCCAGCCTCAGGGAAAATCTCTTGGACCTCCTATATCGTCATTTAACCCTAGACAAGGCCCAAACCCGACTATGCATAACTCTCAGGACCAGACAAAATAGTTGTGAGTAAAACATACTCAGTATGTGTGCCAGCATGGTGGTTGCATGGACAGGAGGAAATACTGGATTGCACCTGGAGGGAAAGGGGAAAAGAAGAGCCTGAAATCATGTTGCCCAAGAAAGGGGGGAACACAAGGGCAGAACATTGATGGGGTGTGCAAAGTAGCTGCTGGAAGCTGAGAATTATATGTATGTAACTAAAGCAAGAAAGTGTTTTCAGGGCATAACTAGCTAATTTTTAATTTTTTTTAAATCCACATGGGGATTCAGCTTCTCAGGTGAATTTATTTTGCCTAAGGCCTGCACGCTTTGCAGTTAAAAGCTCTGTGCAACAAGCAGCGAAAATTTTATTCAGATCAATGAGGTTAATAGGGCCATTCTAACACTTTATGCTTTAAGAAATTGAAAGAGGAAATAAATTTATGAGCATCCACTTCAATTTATACCTGTGTTCCTCTGTGCCATACCAATGTGCCATACCAATAAGCACATGTGGTCTCTTGAAGGAAATCTTAGTATTATAGAATCATTGAATGGTTTGAGTTGGAAAGGACCTTAAGATTATCCCCCCTGCAATGGGCAGGGACACCTCTCACTAAACCATTGTCATGGGTTCAGCAGCAGCAGTCATTTTTCTCCTTCTTAGTAGCTGGTGCAGTATTGTGTTTTCGACTTTCAACCTGGGAACAGTGCTGATAACACTGATGTTTCTAGTTACGGCTTAGAATGTTTTGGTCTGACCAAGGACTTTCTGAGTCTCATGCTCTGTCAGGGAGGAGGGGAAGCCGGGAGGAAGCAGAAACAGGATACCTGACCCAGACTGACCAAGGAGGTATTCCATACCACAGCACATCATGCCCAGGATGTAAAAAACTGGGGGCAGGAACCTGGAAACTGGTGAGCAGTTGTATCCTCTTCCCTTGTATTTCCCTGGTCATTATTATTACTGGTGGTAGCAGCAGTGGTTTGTGTTATACCTTAGTTACTGGACTGTTCTTATCTCAACCCGTGGGAGTTACATTCTTTCTATTCTTCTCCCCATCCCCACCCCACTGCTCTCGGAGCGGGAGGGAAGAAAGAGGGAGAAGTGAGTGAGCCCGCTGTGTGATTTACAGCTTAAACCACGACAAGTATGTTGCCCAAGGCCCTGTCCAACCCAGCCTTGAACACCGCCAGGGATGGAGCATTCAGAACTTCCTTGGGCAACCCATTCCAGTGCCTTACCACCCTCACAGTAAAGAACTTCTTCCTTATATCTTAACCTGAATTTCCCCTGTTTAAGTTTGAACCCGTTACCCCTTATCCTATCACTACGGTCCCTAATGAAGAGTCCACTGTCACACATAATATTTTGGATATGTTCCTATGAACAGGACAGGACAACATACAGCTGTTGCAGCAGGCCTATAGGAATGTCAGTTGTCAGTCATGAGATAGGACAGGTCGAAGTCTACCCTATCTTTTAGGGGTAGGGTACATGGAGCATTGAAATCCCAATGCAGAAGATTTCATTGGTGCAGTATAGCATATTGTCCATTCATTCCTCTTGCTGAGATCTCCAAGTTGTAGCTAATCTAGGTGTACCTAAGGAGAGCCACTGAATCTTTTTTTTTTCATGTATAATATTTTATTAGAAATTACTTTCAAAACATGAGAGATCTTGTTTGTATACACATTTTTAGGCAATGTACATAGCTCTTTATGAAATATGAATTACTGTCAGATTTGTTAAACTATTAGAGAAATGTTATTACTTTCATGAAAAACTTGATGTATTTTTACAAAGGGATATATATCCCTGATCATCTATAGGAAATGCATTCTTTCATTCCAAGTGAATGTCAATATTTTAACCCGCCTCTCCCCTGATTTTAGCACAAGGTACAAGGAGTGTGAGAGGACCATTCCAGTCCTGGATTCACGCCCCTGGAACATGCCCTGCACTGGGCTCTGCTTTTCTGTCACAAATACTTACCTGGAAAGTCAGAACTTTTTCACTGCACATACCAAACAAAAGCATGTCAGCTTTAGCATTATAAAAGCTGATTTATGAAAACAAGAACCTTTATTGCCCACCATTATTACACTTGTAATGCCTATGTGGAACCCCAGTTGGATATTACCTTTATTAATGATAATGAACTTTCTTAATGTTAATTAACTAGAATATTTTCTTGCCAGTTATGATGTTTACACTAGAATTAAAGTGACAAAAGATAATTTACTGAAACATTCTTTTTTGGTTCCCCCCCCCCCCCCCCCATATAGTTTGGAGACAAGAGAAACTCCAGGGAGCTGGCAATTCAAAATATAAAGGTCAGTTTCTGTTAATGAAAGCAGAATATACAAAGAAGGAAGGATCTTTCATGAATAGCTGGCCCGCTGTGGACTAATTGCTCATTACTCTCATCATCCCTTCGGAAACATGTAGATAATCCTACTTCAAGACATACAGTGTGGCTGAAGTTTAGGCATAATGGATGAGGCTTGAACCTGCTACAAAGGGCTACATATTAAAGGCACAAAGGACCCAGTTCATAGCTAAATCAGGAATTGTAAAAATCCAGGCTGGTTGAAGAAGACTAGGGAGACTTTCATGGATTTTCCTGTAACAAGCTAAAAATGCATCCACAGCAGCATCCTTAAGTGTTCTGCAAGAAATCACTGATTTATCAGTAAGAACAAATATAACAGCACTCATTCCAGCCCTACTGATGTACTACTTTTCTCTCAAGGGAGCCCCCTTTCATAGCTATATGGAGTAAGACCATGCTTTTTAGCCTTGGGAGTAGCAGCAGCATGGTGAGAAAAGATCTCCCAGGCTTTCAACTGTTTCAATTTTCAGCCATAAAGTTGTACCAAGTTTTTTCAAGTGGAACAAATGCATGGTATCTTTGCAGATGCTATACAAGTAGCATATGTTTTACATAACAGGTTTATAGGATGTGGTTAAACATAAAGGTTTATGAGGTCTTTTCATTCACAAAAACAGGTACCAGGTCATCCTGCGACTAACACACACAGGCTGACCTTGCCCCCTAAAGTGGTCTTTTTTAATGCATTACAATCTAAACACCATCATTTTCGATTTTAAAGTTCATGTGTCCTTTTCTGCGTTCAAGTGTTCAGGTATGGCAAAACACAGGATGCACCTCACTGTGATTTTGGCTCAGATAAATGGAAACATCACTGTTGCAAGGGACAGGATCAAGAGATGCTGTGCTTGTCAAACATAGGAATTATTTCCCATAGTGAGTTTTCTTTTTTGCTCTTTATCATCAATTTTACTGTGATACCTTTCTTTTTCTTTTCTATTTTTTTACCAAAGATGACAATTTTCTACTTGTCTGGAACATTGCTTAGCATACACAAATACTAATTTCATAATATTTCAATACAGCATTATTCTAATACAACATGAAAAGTCATCATGTTGCCTAAGCTGACTTGACCAGTGATACAGCATGAACTCTATATGATATAGAATGGTCTACATAGGGTTGTTTCGGACACATTTGGATATAAAGTATTTAGCACATTTTTAGAGTACGTAAAATACAAAAATATTTTGCTGTGGTAGTCTTCAAAGACACTTCACTATCACACAGAGCCCTGTCATTCTTTAAATTGATATCACATAAGCTTTACCAGAAGAAGATAAATCATAATACAAACTGCACAGCAGAAATAGTTGCAGAACTATGTCTGTATCTTCTAAAACCCCTTAGGAGGAAATAACTGTGCATGTTTATTCATATGACTGGGTCTTCAGACACCTTAGGGATTTTCCTTTCCTGTAGACACATTTGGAGAGGGTTTATTTTTAAGATTTTATTCAGATCAGAGTTAAATGCTTTTGTTTGTTTGTTTTTAAATGAAGCAAGAAGGTCTCAGCATTTAACAAAAGGACAGGTGTAGCTAAGAGGAAAGATGGAACAACTGGCTCTTACACAAAATCCTGTCTGCAAGCGCTAGAGCTGAAATCAGTAGCATTATCTGAACTGGAATAAAAGGGTCAAAAAGGGAATCTATAAAACCAAATAAAGAACAAACAGCCCAATTCTCATCCTCGAGGTTGAAAGCAAAGTTTCCTGTAGCTTCAATGAGGATATTATTTCTTTGTTGCCATGTCTGATGTATATTTACATATTTAAAAGCCAGAGAAACTAATATGCCACAAGGATGTTTATAAAGGAATTAATAATATAAATTTTATTTTTGAGCTAAACTCATGTCCTGGGTTCAGTAGTAAAACCTACCTCAGCTCTGGAGGAATGGGTGAGTGAATTGAAGAGGAGAACAAAGGTCAAGGATGATCATCACATGAAAGCTGTGGCTTCAGTCTCTGGAGAGCAGGTTCCCAGATGGAGTGGAAGAGCTGATTTTACTCCAGCTCCTGTGATAAAGACTAATCCCTGTCTACAAAATGTAAGTGACCAATGTTGTGATGACTATTAGGGAGGCCAGGTGGAGGTAGGGGACAACCAGATTTACTGGACTGTGTGGATCAGATGGCTTGGCACATCAGTCCCACAGAAATATAAGGCTCTAGTAGATACTGTGCACAGTGTACCCTGATGTCATCAAGCTGTCAAGGGCTAGAACCCATTTCTATTTCTGGAGTGACAGGAGGATCCCAAGAGTTGACTGTACTGGAGGCTGAAATCAGCCTGACTGGGAGGAAGTGGCAAAAGCACCCCATTGTGACTGGTCCAGAGACTCCATGCATCCCTGGCATAGACTACCTCAGGAGAGGGTACTTCAAAGTCCCAAAAGGCTACCGATGGGCTTTTGGTATTGCTGCTTTGGAGACAGAGGAAGTGGAGCAGCTGTCCACCTTGCCTGGTCTCTCAGAGGATCCTTCTGTTGTGGGGTTGCTGAAGGTCAAAGAACAAGTGCCAGTCACAACCACAGTAGTGCACTGGTGGCAATATCACACAAACCAAGAGTCCCACCCATAAGCTGATCCATAGATTGGAGAGTCAAGCAGTGACCAGTAGGACCCACTTACCCTTTAATAGCCCCATATGGCCAGTGCGAAAGTCTAACGGAGAGTGGAGACTGTCGTGGCCTGAACAAAGTCACACCACCATTGAATGCTGCCGTACCGGACATGCTAGAACTTCAGTATGAACTGGAGTCAAAAGCAGCCAAGTGGTATGCCATGACTGATGTTGCCAATGCATTTTTCTCAATTCCTCTGGCAGCAGAGTGCAGGCCACAGTTCGCTTTTACTTGGAGGGGCGTCCAGTACACTTGAAACCAACTGCTTCAGGGGTGGAAACACAGCCCTACCATCTGCCATGGACTGATCCAGACTGCACTGGAACAGGGGCAAGCTCCAGAACACCTGCAATACACTGATGACATTATTGTCTCAGGGCAGAGATGCAACATACAGATGGGCTCGTGATTGAGGGGTGGACTTAACAATGGACACTATTGCCCAGGTTATTCACAAGTGTGAAACATGTGCTGCAATTAAGCAGGCTAAATGGTTAAAGCCTCTTTGGCATGGAGGATGATAGCTCAAGTACAAATATGAGGAAGCTTGGCAGACTGATCATATCACACTCCCACCAACCCACCAAGGCAAGCACCATGCGCTTACCATGGTGGAGGCAACCACCGGATGGTTGGAAACATACGCTGTGCCCCACGCCACTGCCCGAAACACTATCCTGGGCCTTGAGAAACAGATTTTGTGGTGACACAGCACCCCAGAGAGAACTGAGTCAGACAATGGGACTCATTTCCAGAACAGCTTGATGGATACTTGGGCCAAAGAACATGGCATTGAATGGGTATATCACATCCCCTACCATGCACCAGCCTCTGAGAAAATCGAACGGTACAATGGGCTGTTAAAAACTACACTGAGAGCAATGGGTGGTGGGACTTTGAAACATTGGGATACACATTTACCAAAGGCCACCTGGTTGGTCAACACCAGAGGATCTGCCAACAGAGCTGGCCCAACCCAGTCAGAATTTCTACATACTGTGGAGGGGGACAAAGTTCCTGTGGTGGACATAAAGAATTTTCTGGGGAAGACAGTCTGGGTTATTCCTGCTTCAGGTAAAGGCAAACCCACTCGTGGAACTGCTTTTGCTCAGGAACCTGGATATACTTGGTGGGTAATGTAGGAAGATGGGGAAGTCCGATGTGCACCTTAATGGGATTTGATTTTAGGAGAAAACAGCCAATGAACTCAATTGTATACTGTTGCCTGCTACGTAGCACTTTTATAGCCCACCAACTAGATGTCTTCAGGTCACCAGCAACTGGCCCTGACTTCCCTCCATCATCCCAACAAAGAACAAACTTTGATTAAACCAGATGAGTTCTGCAGTATCATCAGCAGGCAACGATCCAACAATGCACACAGCCTCTCCTGCTCTGAAAGACTTTTATAAGAGATGGAGCCCGACATCATGGACCGGATGAACTCCACAGCTTTATAGGGATTGGTCCATGTACTATGGAGTGATTTCTCTCTCTCTTTGTGTGTGTGATGCGAGGAATAGTAACAGACTGAGGAAAGGATTAAGAGTTTTCTTCAAACTATGCATTGTCTTAACTTACAATGGGGAGCAGGTATGTTCTTGTTCTTGCCAGTTAAACTATAACCCAGAATAGAATAGGGAACCGAAACACATTATTTAAAATCAGAGACCCTTTTCCCTCAAGAAGATGAATGTCTGACAGGAACCTGTTTCAACTAGTCTCTAAAAGACTTGAGGTTGCCAGCTGGGGAAGCTGTGCCAAGGGTGAAAAGTGCATAGTGAGGAAGACCTCTTACTTCATCCAGAAGACACCAGGCCAAGACCATCAGATGGCAGTGTGCAGGCATACAGGGGAGGGGAATGGTATTAATGAGTTCTTGGAACTAACTGTAATAATCTCCTCCTAGTCTTGTGAAATCTGATGAATATGTATGTTTATGTGTAATAAATATCTAGCTTGTTGAGCTCTCGGTGTGCAAGTTAGGAGGAGCGATCCCCCTCGCACCTGGGGCCGCAATAAACATACATGCTTTATAACTCTTTGTGAGTTGTGAAGTTCTATTCTGTAAATCATGCGTGTGGATGTATGTGTGTATACATATAGATATATATTTTTATATATAAAACAAGAGTGATGGTACACTGAAAAATGTGAGATCTGGGCATGACGTGAATGGTGTTGAATAAGAGGTGGGTACTGCCCTGAGTTCATCAGTGGCAGTCATTTTTCTCCTTCTTAGCAGCTGGTGCAGTGCTGTGGTTTTGACTTTCAGCATGGGAACAGCACTGATAACACCAATGTTTTCAGTTACTGCTCAGTAATGTTTACTCTGACCAAGGACTTTCTGAGTCTCATGCTCTGCCAGGGAGGAGGGGAAGCCAGGAGGAAGCAGAGACAGGACACCTGACCCAAACTAACAAAAGAAGTATTCCATACCACAGCACATTATGCCCAGTATATAAAGTGGGGGCAGTTACCTGGAAGGGCTAGATCACTGCTCAGGTCTGGCTGGGCATTGGTTGGCAGGTGGTGAATGGTTGTATTCTCTCCCCTTGTTACTTCCTTTATCATTATTATTATTGGTGGTAGCAGCAGTGGTATGTGTTATCCCTTAGTTACTGGACTGTTCTTATCTCAACCCGTGGGAGTTACATTCTTTCGATTCTTCTCCCCATCCCTCCGGGAGTGGAGGAAGGGGGGGGGGGGGGGGCGGGGAGTGAGTGAGCAGCTGCATGGTTCTGGGTTGCCGGCTGGGCTTAAACCACGACAACTCTATACTGAGAAACCACATTATTTTTCCGCATAAGTGTCTAGAACTTAAAAAACAGAGGGGGGGACGGGGGAGGAATTGTAGTTTTGGATTTTTCTGATCTAAAAAACAGAGGAAAACAAACTAACAAAACCAAAAGCAGAGTTAAGGAATAAAGAGTTAAGTACTTAGCTGCTTTTTAACGCTAAAAAGGCTGAATCCTTTCGACTCAAAAGGCTGCAAGACCCCGGGGCTGGAGGTGGGGAGCCAAGCATTGTTTTCTCCATGGCTTCTAAGTGTCCACAAGAACAGTCATCACTCTCCCAGATAAAAAAAAAATGAAACCTGTTTGAAGGCTACATTGAATCCAAGTAGAACCTTCTTTCAGAAGCTGAGAGCTGCTGGGATTTGGGATTTCAGTTACAGCCTTTTATTTTTCTTGCACTGGACACACAGTGCCTACACTCAAAATTGACTAGCATGATTGACTATCACTGTCTACAGACTCTGAGGTACACAGAGAATTGTGCAACGATTTTTTAATGTAAAGTGAAGGCAATACTGGAAGTTCTAGATCCCAAATAAAATATATTAAAACTTTTATTCAACTTTGTGGTGAATAAAGGTACCAGAGTTATGGCTTAAAAGTTGCCAACATGATATTGGGCAGAAAGTAACAACAAGTTCCAACTTCATATGTTACTTCTTATTATTGTTTGTCCTCTTATAATTGCCTCAGAGCATAGAAAGCTGTTTTATGAGCATGGATAAAACTGACATCATCTCTCCAAAGCAGAAAAAATCCTCATGCAAGAGGCAGAAATGTTAAATGAGAGATATCTGGAATCCTATCGTCTATTCCACAAAGTATGGTTCATTATATTTTAGGCTTGAATTTATTTTAGAAAGCCTTCAGGGATAGCAGCTTGTCACTCTAGAGTAATTGTCCCAGCACAATATGGACAGAAGGTAAAAGAAAGGTTCTGGAATCAAACTTCAGTCCTGTTTTCAGAAAGCACTTGTGATGGCTACCTGGAAACCCTTTGAAAAACCATACTTTGACCCTTCTGAAAATCAGATAATTTTTGCATTCTGTCTAGGCAATGGTTTGAATTTCCAAAGAACTGTCGGACCTAATCAGAAGCTGTTGTTCCCCTGCCCTTCCCTTTTCTATAGCTGTACAGTGAAGAGTATCCTTCACAAAGCCCCTAGTGGCACTAATGATGCTATCGCTCCTTTTTGCTGAGCTGTCATTTCTCCTAATTATCATTTATATTACGTTCTGCTACCTTCTAATATTAATATTGCCACATACATACTTTGTTAGGCAACACTATGCAGTGCTTATTTATGAGAGAATTTCAGCCCCATTCGACTTCCCTGAAGCTTTGAAATGTTGATGAATGTTTTTAAGATGGTCCCTGCTTAATGTTCGTTACTAGGGGAAGAGTTAGCTGTCCATAAAACCTTTGATTTGATGCATGCAAATATTCACTGTTTGCACAAAATGGATAATTGATTACCTAATTAGTGAATACCTGCTAGCACACACAATTAGCCAATTTGCAGGAACAGATGCTGGCTTATGAATATGGCAAAACTATCTGTAGTGGCATGCAAGTTGCTTTCATAGGTGACTCATTTGATCTCTTAAGTTTCTCCTTTTCCAGAGAAGATGTGGGGAGGGAAAGGAATGACAGTATGTCATGTATCCCTTTAAGGATTTTATACTTGAAGACAACAGAAATAGAGAAAGGGGTCTTAAAAAAAGTCTCCAGAAATTCCCTCACCCTTAGATTAGACCCAAACCCTGGCTCCATTATGGTCTCAGTGTAACTGGATCAAGTGCGGTTGCTCAGTTTTTCACCTCCACATCACTCATAGTTAAATGGAAGGGCAGTCGATTTAGCTACTAAGTGCCAAGATCTACCCAAACTAATTCCAGGTTCTATCATACTATTTCAGTGAATCCTACAGTATTTTTATGGCTGCTTATTTAAATCAATAGGTCACCCTGTTACCATAGGTATAATGTAAGTGTTTCTTCCTCTGGAAGTGGGCTTAATTTGCTTTGCCTCAACCAGTTCATATTCTACCAAGAAAGTTTGCCAACTATGCTTCCACAGCTTATTTTGACCAATCTCATTATTTGCCTTCAAAAGAGTTATCTTGGTTATTTCACAGAAGGAGATCCCTCTATTTATTCAGATATTAGTGTATCTTTACACAACAGATACAAAGCCAAGGTAAAGAATGGAAGTTCTCCAAAATGTGAAAGCTAAGCCATCTCTCTGGGAAGTGTTATCTATCTGTCCTGGTTTAAGCCCAGTCACACGGTTACCCTCTCACTCCCCCTCTTTCTCCCCACCCCCCCCACCCCTCCACTCCCAGAAGGATGGCGAGGAGAATCTAAAGAATGTAACTCTCACAGGTTGAGATAAGAACAGTCCAGTAACTAAGGGATAACACAAACCACTGCTGCTACCACCAATAATAATAATGACAAGGGAAATAACAAGGGGAGATAATACAACCATCTCACCACCCACCAACAGATACCCAGCCAGAACTGAGCAGTGATCTAACCTTTCTGGGTAACTGTCCTCAGTTTATATACTGGGCATGACATGCTGTGGTATGGAATACCTCTTTGGTCAGTTTGGGTCAAGGTGTCCTGTCTCTGCTTCCTCCTGGCTTCCCCTCCTCCCTGGCAGAGCATGAGACTCAGAAAGTCCTTGGTCAGAGTAAACATTACTGAGCAGTAACTAAAAACATCAGTGTTATCAGTGCTGTTCCTAGGCTGAAAGTCAAAACCACAGCACTGCACCAGCTACTAAGAAGGAGAAAAATGACTGCTACTGCTGAACCCAGGACACAATCTCACAGACAAGGATCTGGCAATGCATAATTCTGGCACTTCAAACACAGGAGCCTGGTCCTATAGCTTTCTAGTTCTCTTTACATTGCAATGAGACTAAGAGTTTACTGAAACACACAGAGAATGGTGCCACTTCAGGTCACTGCTTCTCATCACCAGAAGAAATGCTGCACAGAAAGACTCACCCAGCAGGGTCACTGCTGCGAGGTAACCACTACTGTAGGCATCAGCAAAATCTTACTCTTTAGAAAAGAGAAGAATACAAACTGGTGGTTTACCTTTGTAAAAGTGAGTGGAATTGTAATTAGAAAATATCCTAATCCTTAAAGAACTTATGTGAGATAATAGAGCTTTCAAAAAATCTTCCCAATTCAGCTTATTTTAAGCTTTTGCAACAACTGGCTTCCTTACCTCATTGCAATGGATTTATTACCTATCCCTGCCAGAAGTGGGAAATACCTGCTGTATTTTGTAATTTCAGAAATATAATAAACACAATATGCACCTCTTTGGAACAATTTGTTGTTGTTTAAAGTAGATTTTGTTTGTGAAAAAGGTAAGGGGACAGATGCCCTGTATGAAACAGAATGAAACAGAAGTAGAGCTTCCCATAACTTGAGGCAGTACTGACTCACTCATTTTACTAATACAAGCTTGATCAATTCTAATTTTGTTTTCTACAGAGATGAATCTGCTGATTACATTTGATTCGTTTGAAGACAGCTAAGAAAAATGAGTCAGTTTCTAACATTACATTGAGGAACATTTTGAGTTTCTAAAATTAATCTCTTTTTTTGCAAAGCTTAATTCTACCTTTGCTTTCCGATTTACTGAACTAAAAGTTACTTAAAGCAGTTTCCCAAATAGCTATCCTTCTACAATGCCGCTCAATAGCCCAGCTTGTAAAATAGTGATATTTGAAGTCATATTTTGATTTAGTGCTCTATGGTATGCTTGCTTAAAAGAAAAAAAAAAAAAAAAGAGGACATCTACAAACAAAGCACTGGGTTGCAATAATAAAAGAAACGGGGGTAAAAGAGCTGGAGACATGGAACATGATGACATGTTCCAGTTCACACTTAAAAAACAGGTAAAGAACACAGGCAGAGATGGTGCCTTACAGTAACAGAATGACTTGGTGAATATTAGCCTCTCAGAATGGGGTAAAGCAGCAACACAGCTGCTTGCAACTGGAGAAAGCCATCAGACTGTTCAGCCAGTTAGGGGAGAAGAAGAGCACTTTCCCCACCAGTTAGCAAGAGCTCTCAAAAAGTACTGTCAGCAGCCAGTAGGACACTGAAGAAAACCTGTAAATTAGTCAGTAAATGGAGCTGCTATCTCAGGAGGGATGAAATGGGAGTCTTCTAATGTTATCAAGTCAACAGCCCTTCCAGTGCGAAGCAAACTGACATACCTGTTTTGTGCTCAGGCACAGTGAGACCCTTCCCTCTCTATGGACCAAGCAGGTAGCCTGCACTTGAAGCAGTTCATAAGGAGAGATGTAGTCTGAAATGGCCTTTTTTCCACTTTTAGCTAATCCAGACAATTTATTGGCAGCAGCATTTATTTACTGTAATTCATTACTCAGATTTTAGGGTGTTCATTATAATCTGAAGTTCTGACCTTAACGATATTTTGTACTTTGGAAACAATACTCTTTCTTAAAATGCAAGACTGTCATGAAAATCTTGAAAACTGTAGACATTAATCTTCAGTTTAAATTAGCTTCCAAGCATAAAAGGCTGTTTTGTCTCCTAAGAAAAGGGATTGTACTACACTTGAGAAACAACCTATAGTGGATCTAAAGAGCTGCAAGTCAGTTATTTTTACTAGAAAGTCACCCTTTAACCACAAGCAAATGTATTCTTTATAAAGACAACCTGTGCTGCATCTGCTATATAGATGCACTATATTATATTATACATACATATATTATATAGTGTATATTATACACTCCACGTACATGCACATGTTCGCAAAAAACCTTTTCATAGCTTCACAAACAGTTTCAGACACTTTATCATCTGTTTTCAGTGTCAGTCTTGGTCTCTTAGTTTTTGCAAAGAATTTTAACAGTGTGCTTTTAAGTCCTGGGAGCAAAATGGACACCACATTATTGGCAGCGTGCTGGTGCACTGCTAACTTTCATGTGGCTTTCTCCACTTTACCTCCAGCTGATATCCAGCTCAACCATTTTACAGATACATAAGGCCACTAGTTTACTTGGCAAAGAGCAAGTAGAAAATTGTAGGTGCAAAACGTCAGGGAGCTCACTAATTAACAAGAAAAAAACCCAAACAATTTTCTTGATATAACATTTGCAATGATCAGAATAACAAACAGGAAAATAAGCTAATTCACCAGGCTTGAGAATGTAGCTGAGTGCCCTTGAAGTTTTCAGTCATTTCCTCTAGCTGCCCATAGCTGTTATTTCCATGTTGTAATTCTGACCATTTCATCCCACTCTGCTGTTTTAACTAGAGAGAAGACTCTCTGTGGATACATGAATGAATTTCCATATGGATTCCTGGTTAAAAAAGGGAAAAAGATCCCAAAGAAATGCCATTGAAAGCCTCTTTTCAAAAACCAGTCCAAAACTCCTGTGTTAAAACACTGAAAGCTATACTTCAGTTATGCTGCAAAGGATGGTGCCTGACTCAAGGTGTGACATTGCTGGGAGATGGCTAATACATGGATAAAGTTATGTTTTGAAGGGTTCATATGCACTACAGGAAAGTATTCATATTTACTTTTTCTGCAGCAAAATAGCTGTTTTCTGACTGTTCCTTTCCTGTTTCCCACATCATAGGGAGAATATGCCCTAATCTGCACTTACGGGTGTTACATCATGCAATATATTACACAGAAGACATACTATTTAGAAACTTTAATGCCTGGAAGTCAAGAAAAGCCAGGATTTTACAGTGTTCTTGGAATCCTGACCCTGCTGTGAAGCAACATACAAAAAATTTCTGAACATGCCCTCCTCAGTCCCTCTACCCCCAGACTCCTCCTTTTCAAGTTAAGTTTGTGTTGAGAAGATTTTTAAGCATGTGCTACCTACACTGGGGTCCCCACAATGGCCAGTGCAGGTTCTCTTGAGACAGTATTGGCAAGCTGGAAAAAAAATCCATGGTTCTGTCCTTTGATTCCTGTAAAGCTTTGCCCATGCTAGGTCACCTTTCCTTCCAGTATCAGCTGTGGACATCTAGACCTCCAAAAGTAACAGAAGAGCAAAATAAGAATACAATTTAAATAAACCATGTTAACACTGTGACTAAAGGATTTAATTGCATTACAGAGGCTCAGATAGCATGAAATGAAAGTAGAAATACATCAAGAATTACTGTTTCATGCAGAAAAATCATAAAAGTGTGTAATGGTACACAAGGTAATATTTATCTGGGAATAGATGACAGAGGACTTTATGAGACAGAGCTACAAGGCATGAAAGATATAAAGTGCAATAAAAAAAGGATAAACTCAGCAGGGCTGATAAAAGAAAAAATATACAATTATTAACCCACAAATAACTGACACACCTATTCTTTGTTCTTTCAAAAGTAAAGGATTTTATCTTAAAATTTTAAACTTCTATGATGATGAAAAAGTGAAATAGCCTGACATTAAAACTGAATATCATTTCCTGTATGCAAAGATGAAAATACTATCTGCACAATCTACTTCATCTTTCAATTCATCTTTTCAGAACATATTAGTGGTTTTAATAAAGCTCCAAAGAAAACACATTGCAAGAGATTTTATTTTGCATTTCTTTAAAGAAACTCATCTACTGATAACTTTCAAGACCCTCTCCTCATTTAAATCTCCAGCTATGAACATACGCTATAATGACCTAATAATATCAAAAGAAAGCACCATCTCCATCTGTGGGCTATTGAATCTAACTGCATCTCCACTCCAAACCTCTGAACTTTCTGCCAATGTTTAGAAAGATGGGCTGCTGCTGAATACAATAAGTTACAGTATGAAGAACTGTGGTCAAGATAAAAATAGGTCAAATCATAGTAAGAGTTATGCTTGCCAATGGGTTGGTTTCTCAAGGGTGATTGACTACAACGATGCTATTGAAATGTATAAAGTATGTTTATAATCATTTGCAGTATTGTGATCTGAGGTCAGTCTGCATACTATTTTGCAAAATATTAAAAGTCCCTTTGATTTTCCTAATAGCCTATTTTTAAATCTTCAAGACAGAAAGTTTCCTCCTATTACCACATGCCTTTAATATCTGTAAAAGATACATAATTTAATTTGTCCAGATATTCAACAACTATTTTTTCTTCTTGTTTTTCCTTTTTGCTCAGGCGCACATTGTCTGTCCAAGGCTAGTTTTAGTTGTCTTGAGTGACCTTTGTAAACTGAAGACTGGATTTCAACTACAGCTTTTAAAGGAATTTAATTGGAAGGTAGGTCATTACATACCATACATGACTAGACAAGAAGGTAGCACTTGTTTATCCTCTAATGAGTCACGGTCATTAGTTAGACTGCTGTTCACTGTGCAGGCAAGGAAAATGAGATAATTGAGCCACACAGAAATAAACTTCAATCTTTTCGAGTCTCCAGGAACAAGAAGTAGTGACATCTCATTAAATCAACAACTCATTTCTGCACTTGCCTATATTAAATTATATATTCATTCACAATACCTATTCTGCTACAGTATCACCTTATCTCCATATTCATATTAAGCTGGATAATTTTATGGTTGTACCATTTGTATCTCTTAAGAGATGGGATAATCAAACCTCATGCTGCAGGCTGTAAAGGAATTGCCAAGGGGATTCCCTCCCACTGCTTCAGTCAGCATCACACAGTGAGGTAGGGGCACCCTTCTGTCTCTGCACCATCTGCCATTAGCCACAGCAGGTGGCAAGATACATCATTTACTAGGCATTTAAGCACTCGAGATGAAGAATAATGTCACATTAGGACATGCTTCTGGGATGAAACCTGAAAACTGAGGGCTGGCAGAAACAGAGAGACAGAGAGGGGAAAGGAAAGAAAAAAAAGGGGGATAAAAAAGAATTAACAAAAAAAAAAGTAAAAGGAGGGGGAAAATGGTGCAGGGTTTGCTCCAAAAATCTGTGCCTCAGAAGGATTTGGATGAACAGTGAACAGGTAGAAAGAATAAATCTAATCCTAATGCTCTCTGAACTGTGGACATTCCACAGTCATGTAACCTTGTGACCACTTTCCTTTCATAAGCTTCCTGACCACAATAACATGGTACTTTCTAATTCATCTATTTTAGCCTTGTGCGGTACAGCTTCTCACTGCCATTGGGAAGTGCAGCATTGCTTACAATATATTCACATTTGGATTGCACTAAAACTGCTTTAGAAACACTTTTCTCATGCTTGTGTTACAGTATCAGCATGCTGCATTGAGTTAAAACAGCATTCTTTTTCAATTTCTTCTCTTAATCCGGTCACTTGGATTCCAGCAGGCCTAGTCAGACCCTGTAGCTCCTTTGTGCCAATTGTGACTCTAGAAAAATGCACCAGCAGAGAGACAAGGACCTGCTCCCAAAGAAGCACTAGGTTGATTAGAAAAGGAATGAGTGCTTTCCAGAACGATGCAAACAATTAATTGAGCAAAGCAGCTTGAAGCCCATAAAATATCTACTGTCCAGTTCTTGTAACGTAGGATTTCTCTTGAACAAAAGGCATCTGGAGAGGCAAAAAAGCCCAGATTGCCTTATTCTTAACAATCTACAAGCTGGAGAATATCCCATTAAGCTCAGTAAGGCCTTGCTTAGTTAGCAAGGTTATGCTGCTCACCCATAGTTTTGATTTATGGTGTCAGAAATTAACCTGACATTACTCAGATAATTTGCATCACTTGAATTAGTTTGCCAAGACCAATAATCAAAATTCCTTCTTTGTTTTAGGGCAGTTGGTGACCTCTGCTTTTCTACAGCCTGGCAAAAAACACAACACCTGTGAGTATAAGCCATTATTTGCCTTACTTCAAACCTGATGCCTCAAATCTAGCCTAACAGTTTTGAAACGGCTGTGACTGATGACTTGGAATTGTTAAGACACACAGCAGTGACTGAAAGCATTCGAACTTTTATTGTGATAGAAACTGCACTTTAACCTTGGCAGTGCTGCTGACTTACAATATTAAGAAAAACCTTAAATTTTCCAGGGAAAAGCCATACAATTTGCTGCACACTGAGCTCAGTAATTCAGTCTCACTAGACTCATTAATTTGGTTATTATTATGATGAAGTAATGCACTAAAATGACTGTTCCTACCTAATTACCCTTTCCAAATCGTTCTCCTGAAAAACAGGTTCTTACTTAGCAGCTAGATCCAAACAGCAGCCTCCTCCCACTTGATGAAACCTGCACAAGTGTCCTGCATGAGTACAGGAGCGGTATAAACTCTACACGCTTGTCTGCAGGAGCAGCTCATTCACCAAGTTGCCTTTAGCTAAATCTAGAAATGCTGATTTTAATTCTAGTATCCTATTGTACACAGGAAAAAAGCAAAGAAATCAGCAGAATCATAGAACTGATTTAGGTTGAAAGAGACCTTGAAGGTCATTTAGTTACAACCTTTTGCCACAGGCAGGGACACCTCCCACTAGACCAGGGTGCTCAAAGGCCTGTCCTAACCTGGTCTTGAACAGTGATATGGCAGCCACAGCTTCTCTGGACAATCTGTGCCAGTGCCCCCTAACTCTCACAGTAAAAAAAGCTTCTTCCTAAGGTCTAATCTGAATCCCCTGCTCTTGTTTCCAACTCTGAGCAGATATCTGGATGTTTTATGCTCCCTGCCTCTTCTCCCCAGGTTCAAAACCATCAGAGAGTGCTCCTGGAAACAGCAGAGTTCAGTTATATGCTGCTCTTGTGGCCTCTGTGACAATTCTCTTTTACAAATTATAGATTAGACAGAACATCATCATAAAGAAAGCAGGCCAAAGTTCCCCACAAAAGTATAACTGCATTGTTAATATATTAACCACTGAGGTCAGTTTAACCTTTTTACTAACCTGAATATATATTTTTGAGACTGAACTCATGTTTCTCTGCCTAGAGACTGCTGTCGGCTTGGCAGTGGTCATAGGGCAGCCTTATGGGGAAGATGATCCTCTCAAATCCATGTTCCCTGTGATAGCAGGTTCAGCTCTGGAGAAGCTGAGGGACGCAACAGCCGCAGCATTGAGGAAGGGAATCTCGGAGTGCTCAGCTGCTTCTGCTCTATCCTTACCACTTCTCCCTGGGGTGTGGACCAAAAACCATAAGCCAGAAGAGCATCTCTCGCGCTCATCTCCTGTGTTCCTGGCTTCCTACCTCCTTACAGCTGAGGTTGGAAGTCCTGCAGCAGCTGACTGCCTCTGACTTCCTTTTGTGTGCCTACTGTGGGTGCGAATGTAGGAAGTCCCTCTGAAAGGAGTTCCCAGGAACTCCCTTCCTGTTGTAAGGAGCTGGGATCATAGCTATATTATTAAATTCAATGCCATTACGTTAGCAGCTTAAAAATGCAATGAAATCATCCAGACCATTGTATTTGTCTGAGGCCAGTGAAAAAGGAAAGGAGTGGCATAGCTAGTGCCAAGAAATTAGCATGTTAATGTTATTTTTAACAATAACACTTTAGCTTATTAATAAATGTAGCTAGAAGGAATATTAAAAAAAAAAAAAAAAAAAGGACATTTGGCAGCATCCTTTAAATTGGGATATCATCACCCAGCCCTGCTGCAGGCTCTCCTGCTGGCAAGCAAGCAGCAGGAACATCCCTTACTGGAGAGTTGGTTTGAGAATTTGAGATAGGTAATCCTGAAGCAGAAAGATTGTTAGGGGTCAGGAGGACAATTCAGAGGCTTTCATTATTATATTTTGGATTTTGTGATTTTTAGATGCTTATTTGTAACATAAGGAGACCAAAGAGGTGCTTGGTTTTTTTTTTTAAGGATAAGCAACAAGTAACATGAGTTGGTTTCCTACACAGCACTTTTACAATACCACTTTCTTTAATAACTGTTCCCTTCTCCTTTTGTTCAGGTACAACCCTGTCTTCTACAGTTTAAATCTTTGTTTGTGCACTAATGAATCTAACTACGTGTCATAGCAGGCTGTAATAAACATCACTCGCTTTCATTTAACTCTACTGCTTGCCATTACACACTTCAGAAGATCTGTTAGTTTATTCATAGCAGTCACTAGATATTCTTTTTCATTAGATAGATACTAGTTTTCCCTGTTGTGCCTTCCATGATTAAGGGAACTATGAAATGTTAATACTGGCCTCAAAACCCAGGGCAAAAAATGGCCCCAATCCTTTTTGAAATGCAACTGCTTGTATTGTCAATGATCTTAAAGATCTGAACACAAAGAGCTTGAAATTTTCTGCATTTATTTATGAAAGACTGAGAGGAAGAAAAATCAAGAAGGTGGCTCTGTGTAACCCACTTGTCCAATTCACCTTGTTAACTGGATTTCCTGTAGTTAATTTAAGCAGCAGGACTGCAATTATAAAGGCATCCATAAATAACTATTAAGAACTGTCATATTCCCACCCAGGGCCTTAGCTCAGATTTTAAACCCAGAAATGCTTACACTTCCTCAGAACTTATCTCTGACTCTGTTTTGAGAGGGTTTTGCCCTACCTGCCTTGGCAAATACTTGACTCTGACAACAGGAACATTGCAAAGTAGCCCACAGGAGCCATATTTTTTGAAGATTTTATTGCTACCATTGATGTCCAGGCCAGATGTTGTAAGATTCAAAGCATGCTTCAAAGGGAGAAGTCCTGAAAAGAGCTGAACTCCTTTTTGTGCTAATGATACCAGTCACGTTTATAACTTATTTTATAGGATGTGATGATATCTTGTAAGTTTAGAGTTTTTAAGGAATGGATGTAATATCTAATTCTGGAATCCTCTCCTTTTTTTATTGAAATGTTTTCATGCTAAAAATTTCTTCACCTTTATTCCATAATATTGTAAATGACAAATTTTTAAATAGTTTCTAGTTTTAATAGTTTAATAGACTTGATATCAAGCTTCCTTAAAAAAAAACCCAAACAAACCAAAACAATTTGTGTTTATTCAGCTCTAGGTTTAGCAGAAATGTTTAGCTTCTGTTCTGATCAAATATAAAACTGGTATTTAAGTAAGTACCACTTCAGACAACCACAAACCTTTCCAGAGTTTATAGAATAACCATTTTTGCAAACCAAGTGTCAGTTTTCATACTATTTTATCTCATATCTGCACTTGACTTAGGGTGACCAGCCTCTAAATTAAGATAAATGTAGTCATTATTTGTATTTAAGTTTCATTATTCTGTCACTCCCACACTGAAGACTGAAGAAGATGCATTTAATTTAGGTGGCAGTAACATCATCCTTGTACATAATCTGCCACAGACATTGTACCCTAGAACATGCCCTATAGCATTAAACCACCTCAACTTTATTTTACTTTCTAGATTCCTCTAATAAATATTTGGCTGAACAATATTTGTGGTTTATTATGGTGCTTTAGTTCTACTACACAGCCATGCTCTGAGTACAAAGTTCACAAAAGCACAAGAACCATTTTTATTCAGGTTTTTTTCCTGTAATATTAAAGAATCTAAAGGGTAGTGATGGAGATTATCTTCAGTTCTAACAGCTCTTGAAATAAAGAACAGAAATTTTTTCTGTCCTTGACTAATAAGGGACAATCTCTCATTTCACTTCCAGCTATGTGGCCTTATTGGTATAGACAACCACAACTATTCCCGAAACTTTTCTCTTGTGCTTGCCTCAGTGAATATGAACATAAAATACACTGAGTATCAGTGCTTTATAGATAATTATTTGGAATAAATAACCAATGCCTTCTATTGATTGGACCACCACAAAGATTAGGGACTCAAGGAGAAGTTGTAATACCTGAAGAACCGAATGTAACTGCTAAAGCAATTGTTTATATACTAGATCTTCACAGCTGTAAAGTTTCTCACAGTGGGAATAAGCAGCAGGAAAGGAAATGCTTTGCATACAAGAAATGCAAGAACTAATCTCCATATCTATGAAATAGTCACAGAAATACTCAACAACAGATTGGTGGGACTTTGTATGAAGCATTACCCAGAAAATTCAAACTCGTTAAGGGTTAAAAAAAGTCAGCTGGTTTCTTAGAGATGCTAAAGAATTGAAAAAGGTCATCAATAAAACCTCCCTCCAACTCACACACAAAATGTTCTTTTCTGTTTGTTTTGACATCAGTATCTGATCTGAGATTACCTTTCATTCAGGTGAGTATTCAGTTCTTAAAAGTTCTTAAGATTTCTTAACTTGTATAAATAACTATCACTTGGGTGGAAAAAGCCTCATACCATAGAAGCACCTCCTGACAGGAGGTTTGATCATCCTTTGCCAAAACCAGACATCACGGATATCTCTGGAAAGCTTCCCTTTACAGCCTTCCTTCAGTTTTCTCTTCCTCTTTTTAAGCCTAATATCCATTCTATTCAAAAACTGTTGTCCAATTCATTTGCAATAAAAAAATAATTTCATTTCAGAGTAAAAAGGATGTTACAGACTAGGAAGAAATCAGGAAAGAAAATACCCTTGACTGATGAAGCATTGGTTATCTATACTTAACAGATCTTTTAACAGATAGTGTAAAGATTCTGGAGTCAAGTTATGGCACATCTAAGACTGAAGAAACTAAGAAGTCCCCTTTAGTGTTTAGTCTTGTTGGTTTAGTTGGATTTTTACCTGAAGATGACTTCAGAATTAGGAAGCTACTTGGCAGTTTCTGTACTTCCCTCTTGTCTACCACTGTATAATAAGAACTTATTTCTTTCATATAAAACTGCTGAGTATCAGAAGAATCCTTGTCTTTCACTGAGTTTTCCATTATCTCCATGTAAATGTCTCTGTATTTTTCCCTATGATAGCAATTACACTATTTTTTAACTTGATACCATGATTAGAAGCTCATGATTTTTTTCAGTTATACAAAAATGTCCCCAGAAAGTTCCTTTCATATTGTCCATGTGTATATTTTGTTAGTAAAGCCCAATGCCAATAACTTATGATAGATTCAAGATATCATAGACTCTTGCAAACTGTACTCAGTGCAGTTTACCTTTACAGGGAGCAGGGGACTATCACATCTTTCCTGGAATCAATTACAAAGCAAAACTCAAAGAACTATAAAGAATACTAAAGAACAAATACAAAAATCACTCCACATAGTGTCACCTTGCTGAGAGCACAAGTAGTCTTGAAAAACTTTAGCAGCATCATTTCAACTTTAAAACAAAGCTATAAATGTTAAATCACCTTAATTATTCAAAAAAAATCATTTCTAATTTACATTAGCATGCTAATAAATTTCTAACCACCACCCACCCACCCCCAAACACTTTCACATGTTAATTGCTACTTTGCCCTTGGGCTCCTTTGCTTTAGGAAGGATTGGAATTTTGCATTTTAGTTTAAATGCAGAATGCCAATATTAAAGTGCCTTATCCATCCCATTGGAATGGGTACTTTAAGACAGATAGGAAAAATATTCTTTATTGTATACAAAAAGTGTAGCATCTTGATAGAAAATATCTTAGAAGTTTCTTTGAACAACAAAGAATTAAAAATAAAATTAAATAGACAAATGCTTAGTATATTAGCTGTTTCCTTCCTTTCACCACACTTTTATCTTCATCCTCTTACTCTATTTGCCCTGCGCTAAGAGGGAAAAGATCAGTAGATCAGTGCAGAATAGTAGAAAATCACTCTTAGCAAACCAAGATGATGGTGCTACAGGCACTCTTATTTTAAATAGATGCTGTGATTTTGATCATGATAACTTTGCTCTTCCTCCTCCCCCCAGTCAGTTGCATAAATCTAACTACAAAACTGCCTAATTACTGCATGACTAAATTACTACTATCAAGAGAAAATCCCCCTCCAGACAGAACCACACAAGCACCAACAAACCTGTCTTTGTCCTCCCCCACCTACTTCGCTGTCACCAACCCTGCCACACAGAATCATCCCACCTCAGGAGATAGCCATCCATTAGCATTCAAAGGTAAAATAACCAGTCTGGTAAAGGATAGGAGGGGAGAGGTAAATCACCCATAGGCTTACACCTGTGATCTAAGCCCTTTTCTGCAGGCGGTGGTGTACACCAGGGTGCTAACATCTAATTAGACTTTCCGCTTATTTAGTGACGAGAGTGTCCTGGATTCAGCTGTAACAGTGTATATTTTTCTCCTTAGTAGTTGGTGCAGTGCTGTGTTTTCAACTTCAATCTGAGAACAGTGCTGATAACACACCAACTTTTTTAGTCATTGCTAAATAATGCTTACTCTGATCAAGGACTTAGTCTCATGCTCTGTCAGTGAAGAGGGGCACAAGAAGCTGTGAGGAAGCAGAGACAGGACACCTGACCCAAGTTAAAGGGGGACTCTATACCATGGCACGTCATGCTCAGTATATAAAGTGGGGGAGGCCACCTGGAAGGTGGAGATTGCTGTTTAGGTTAGTCGGTGGCAGGCAATTGTATTGTGCATCACTTGTGTTTTTTGGGTTTTTTTTTCCTCCTTCCCTTTTTAGTTTTATACTCTCTCTCCTTGTTATTTCCCTTAGCGTTTTTATTATTAGTGGTAGTTCTATATTTTAGTTGCTGAGTTGTTCTTATCTCAACTTGTGGGATTTACATTCTTTTGATTTTCCTCCCCATCCTGCTGGCAGTGTCCAGGGGAAAAGGGGGAAGTGAAAGAGCACCTGCATGGTTCTGAGTTACCAGCTGGGTTTAAATCATGACAGAGGGTTAAAATGAAACAAGGTTTGCTAATTTAGCTAAATCTCACGTTTAAAATAGTATGTGTTCTCAAAGGAATAAAATGGAGGGTAGAAGTCACTTATTGGACCTTCAGGAAGGAAAGGGCACACACATGCAAAAAATGGCTTTTTAGGTCTGAAGTCAGTTACAGTATGCATGTGAGGAAAATTGGTTGAACGTAAGAGAACCTAACAGCCTCTTTCAGAACAGTGAGAAACCTATGGCATGCTAACTCAGGCCAGAGGAGATCATCAGTGAATTCGACCATGAAAATATTCCAGCATTCATTTAGTTCAATTATCTTCACCATGTGTTTCATGGTAATGTATAGTAGAGGAATAGTAGCTATAGATTGACTTTCAATTGAATTTTAAAAAAGTATATAAAAAATAGAAATATTAGCAAATTTTTTTAAAGAGAAATGGGCCCATTAAGAGGTCAAATCCTGTTTCATCATTTAGACCACGGGTAAACTGTGGCTAATATGAAACATTACTCATTTACCAATGCAAAATGAGTTGTTGGTCTCAGGCCAGGTCCTGACAGGCAGATATGTACTGCACAAAACCGTCTGTAGTAATTGCTCCCTTGAGCCCTGATCTTGCAGATGTCTGCATAGGTTTATGCACATAAGCAGTGTCACTGACTCAAAGACTTTCTGTGTTTAGCCTTGTCTTCACAGGAACACCTCATATTCATGCAGATCAGTACATGTGTCAGCATTTGCAGTGTCAGAATACAGGCCGACAGCTGTGACAGAATTGTCAGAAATGGAAGGAAGGTAAAAATTATACTATCCATTCACCTCTGTGTATGGGACATCTAATTCTTAATGGAGGAGCACTGATGAGTCTGTGTCTGGCTGCAGCCTGCCAGTGCACCATCCCTCTTCTGTGGATGAAATGTGGAGGATGTCTTTATGCTTTAAAACCAGATTATGTAAATTCTTACTTTTATAAAAAAAAAAAAAAAGTTTATAAAACTATAAAGATTTTTCTGATTATAAAGGCTACATTTCAAAAAGTGAATTGCTCAATGTTTCAAGTTTGAATGTTTTATCTCACCACACTCTGTTGCTTTCCTTTCCAAGACATGCGACAGAAGCATTTACCATGTCATTAACTCATGAAGACTATAATAATGATGCCTCTTATCGAAGTCAGGTTGAGTGATAAATGAAAACTTCACACATATGTATGAATAATGATTAATGTCCATTATAGCAATGAACAGATTGCATTGCTCTGTGCAAGCCACAGGAACAAAAGGACCATTTTGACACCGTATCTGTGTGTACATGAACAGATGGAAGTCCATGTAAATGATCCTTGGGAGATTTACAGCATATTCTACTACAACTGTTCTGCTTTTCTATTTTATAGAAAGCCAGCTAGATCATAACTAGTACAACCTCTGGGCAAACCGGAGAGGGTTGTGCCTTGCTAGTGCTAAAAAAACAGGATGGCTTGTTCTTTCCTTCTGCATGTGAACATCTCTAAAAAATTACAACGATGTCGTAAAAAAATGAAAGACTGATATTTAAAAAGAAACCTCTTACACAGCTCTCAGAAAGGTGTAAAGCTGTAATTCTCCATGGAAACATTTCTTCAAAATCAAGCACTTACACTAGAAGTTCTTTATATTGCTTGTCAGATTCTCATCTCCCGCTGCAGAGATAAGCCCAGCTTTTTGACAACTATCTCGTCAAGCATTAAAAAAAAAAAAGTATTTTCTTAAAATTTTAGCTCTTTTAAGAGTACCTGAAAGAAAAATTTGCAAAATCTGTGATGTTACATGTGATTTCAATATTTTAACATGTCTGCTTTATCTAGAGCTTTATCTAGAGCTTTCCAGATACACTCTTATCAAGTCTGTCACTGACTTCTTGCTTTACGTGTATTCAAGATAATGTGTTATAGACATGCAAGTACTAAAAAAACCCCAAACCCATATGGGCTCAGACTATATGTTCCTTTAGCCTATAACCTGTCCTTGACAGTGGCTGAAGAGGGATGGAAATGTAGAACATAGAGTGGTAATTACCCAGTATACACACGCACTTGGCAGAGTCCTGCAGCAAAGGACTTCCTCAACTGGAAAGAGTAGATTTGTAAACACCTTGTAAATCAGACTACAGGCTAATGACATTTGGTACCAATGTAATTCTACAAAGGCTTCTCACTGGAATAATTACTTTGAGGTTGTGAACGCCATCTTGGAGCACTGCAACACATCATTACCTGAGAGCATAAAGTCAAAACAGCTTAAAGGTGCACAAACTCATCCTTCTAAAATCTCAATGTAAATTTACTCCATGCAGACAACTGTTGATGAATTTTTCTTCAGTGAATGTGTTGAACTGCTTCTGTACCTGCATAAACTTCTGGCATCCCTAAAAGTCTATAGAAATTATTTTCTCAGAGTAATTTCTACTTTGCAATGAAACACCTTTTTCTATTTGTTTTGAATTTCTCACTTAATAATTTCATTTCTGAGTTATATGGAGTAATCATTACTTTCCTATTTATCATTACCATGTTAACCATAATTTATATACTTCTACTGTCCAGCTGTCTTTTTCTGAGGCTAAGGAGTCCTACCCTGCTTAGTTGCTTCTCATGTGTCTTTCAACAGCCCCACTGCTCTTTTCTTCACCCTTTCTAGTTCATATATTAATGTGTCAAATGTGTTCTTGAGCTGGTGTCATATTACTGATTTTAATTGTTGGCTGATCCTATCTATGATTTTGACCTTTGAATTTTCTTGAAGAGGCAACGTTATATTTTATCTTTACATATCCAGAGTAGGATGAGTGAAAACCCCAATCATACCAAGAGCAAAACAACCCAAAACTCGCAGAGATGAACTCCAATGAACTGCATAGCATGAGTCATACTGCAATGACAAAAGATCAGATGATGCATGTGTTTCTTTCCTAGATGCAAAAATAAGTCTCACATCTTAATCACATGATAATTTATGATTTAGTTTAGAGTGGAACTTGTGGCTTATTCTTCCATGCTTTGTACATTTTCACAGCATTTTGCTGAGCTGTGTCAGAAAATAGGGTTATCCCTTGAGAGGCAGACACATAGCACAAGCCACCAACTGAAGAACCAAGTATTTTGGTTTAGCTTCCCTTTTGATTGAATTTAGAGAAATTGCTATTTTGAGGACTCAGCTGTCTGGCTGATCTGTAACATCATTACTGACTCTTCAGCATGCTGTACCTTGTAACCTGGGCAGTGGGGTCCAGGGTCCCAGTAAAGAAGCACAAAATAGCACAATTCAGTAATGCACTAACAGAAATGCAGAACATAGTGTCTACATGGCATGATCTCAGACACAATGTGTCAAGTTTTCTGATATATAAAATATCTAACGTGTCTGCTGAAACAAGTGTGTTTTTTCACTGTGATGGCAATATATTTAAAGAAAATTCATAAACCACCGTGAATATTGCAAGTAATAAAAACAGCAATAGTAATAATTATTTCACTAATTAGGAACATATTTATTAGAAGAAGTCATTTAAGAAAAGCAAGGCATGGGGAAGGACAGTGTTAGCAAGAGAAAAAATAGAACATTTGAAATGATAGAAAAAAGTCAGCAAAAATTGGTGATTCTCTGGTTCTTTTGTAGCATACAGGAGATTGGCCCTTGGCTTGCACAGGGTCAGAAATTCATCCAGTGAAACTAACAAAATTTGAGAAATGCAGAAAACATCCATACCATTGCATGAGAGCTTTAGAATTTCAGAGGACACGTTTATCCTCCTTCAAACTGTTCTGGTTTTATGCCCTTAGGGACAGGCGGGTTACAGTGATCTAAGATGGCATTTGCAATATCAAAGTGATTTATTCCAGTGAGAAACATTAAGAAGTACATCAGTAAAAAAATTCACAGCCTTTGAGTTACAGTTGTATCTAAATAAAATACCAAATAAAATCCACAGAAATGGAATAAAACCTAGCTTGAAATTAACTATCTTCTATTTACTGAACATGAAGGAGGCACACATGTTTATTAGGAGGTTCACACAAAGTGTAACCACTGTTCCTGTGTTTTCATTATAACACTTTCTTGTTACGTCCCTTTAGCAATGGAAACACACATTTTTAAATGTCTTTTTTGACAAGGGCTCTTTTATGTGAGCAGCCTCTCATTATTTGCAAAGTTAACATCAGCAAACTTCAGTCACATTTTACCATCACCTTTACTGATTGCTGCAATTAGGCTTGGCAGTGTGATACCTTGTTGTCTCATCCCCTATCAGCCAAAATTAAAAAGATCTCTGGTGGCAATTGCCTTGTGGAACTTGTTTAATCTCTCTGTTCTCTGCCTCTCATCTGCTAAAGTATTTTCCTCAGTAGAAGACTGATTTGCCAGCTAACAGCACAATCACTGTATAAATGAATATTTGATGCCACACATTAATTTGGGAGATCATTAGTAGAAACTGCAAATAGTACTGAAACCAAGTAACTGGATGTCCTGGGAAATTATGAATAGCATTAGACAGAAATAGACCAGTTAAGATACAATTCTTTCAATGTATGGGATAATTTATCAAGGGTTACACTTGGAAATGATATTTTCATCAAAAGCATTGGACATACTTTCAACATACATCACTACAATATACCTATTCCTAGGAGGAACCAAACAAAAGAAAAAAAAACCAGTATTTTCACTATTCATGTTTCTCTCTTTTGTACGCTTTCCAATACAGTGTGAAATTACCCTATACAGTTTTTCTGATGGCTAACCACAATTTCTGTTTAATCATTTGAGCAGCTAACATCAATTCATTAGGAAAAAAAAATAATAATTTATTCTTTGATTAGGATAGACCCTAAAAAATCTTCATCAAGGTTTGCTCCCCTTTGGCTTAATCACTGTATCCTCACTCATACAGAGGTCAAAGAAATGTATGTACACGATCTTCCCCAAATTCTGAATGAGTTCATTTATAATTAATGGAAACTGATTGTACATTATCATAGTATAGCATTTTATCTCTACTTCATTCTTCATTATAATAAGGCCTTTGTAACAAATTGTAAACAACATTTCCATAATCCCATGCATTTATGCTCAGGCTCAGCTTTGTTATATCTGATCTGGTCAACTGCTGGGTGAGTGCTTTAATACCAGATCATGATTGCATGTTTTCTGCATTCACGGTGCATGGCTATAAGTAAAAGGTAATCTATGTGCCTGATGCTTTTAAACTCTCAATCTGGAGTTAAACTGATGGACGTTAAGTAACTTTATAGGCCTCTAAATTATAAACAAATACAAAGAAATGGCACTAATCCTGCAAGAAAGCAGAATAAGGAGGCAAAAACATTTAGGAGGAGTACTTTCCCCTGAAAGACGGAATTTTGACTGCTGCTGTCTCTTTTATTGCTCTTCTACCGCACTCAGGTAAAGTAAAAGCACTAAATAATATGTGGGTTAATATGAGTCAGAATCATACAGTTAAGCAACAGAGAACTTTGAGATAGGCAACTTAAGACTCATGAACTAGTGTGTGAGCAAGTGCTAACTCTGCACCCTGACCTGGAATACAGAATAGGTTAATTTCTGCAGCAGTACAAATGGGTTGCAATTAACTACTCCAAAGACATGAGCAAAGCCATCTTACTGATTATCCAGATGAATTCCAGCAGAATTTACTAGATCAGGCACAGTACAATATGAGCCTGGCTGTGGCACACGGATGACCACTGTCGTGGTTTAAGCCCAGCCAGCAACCCAGAACCACGCAGCCGATCGCTCACTCCCCCTCCCTTCCTCCCTCCTCCCCTGGAGGCATGGGGAGGAGAATCGAAAGAATGTAACTCCCACGGGTTCAGATAAGAACAGTCCAGTAACTAAGGGATAACACAAACCACTGCTACTACCACCAGTAATAATAATGATAAGGGAAGTAACAAGGGAAGAGAATGTAACCACTCACCACCTGCCAACCGATACCCAGCCTGACTCAAGCAGTGATCCAACCCTTCCAGGTAACTACCCCCAGTTTATATACTGGGCATGACATGCTGTGGTATGGAATACCTCTTTGGCTAGTTTGGGTCAGGTGTCCTGTCTCTGCTTCCTCATGGCTTCCCCTCCTCCCTGGCAGAGCATGAGGCTCAGAAAGTCCTCGGTCAGACTAAACACTTGAGCAGTAACTAAAAACGTCGGTGTTATCAGTGCTGTTCCTAGGCTGAAAGTCAAAACCACAGCACTGCACCAGCTATTAAGAAGGAGAAAAATGACTGCTACTGCTGAACCCAGGGCAACCACTTATGTGCTGGGACTCCTTGGGAGCCCCATTTCTAAGAGAATATGTAAGTTCAACTCCACAGCAGACCAAAACTGGTTTTGCACCCAGCCAGTAAACCTGCTGGAACCAAATGCATTCAGAAGAGCACTACAGAACTCCTTTATAATGCCTTGCCAGAACTGATGAAACCTGATAAACTGGCTTTTAGGCGTAGCTATATTGCAAGCATTACATCCAACAATCCATCTACATTTTTGCATACTCTGGGATATTATATACTTCTATTACTTCAGCTAATGAAAGCTGGCTGCTAGCCATACCTATCTGGAGGTAAAAATACTACCCCTAAGCATGAAGAGTTAGGATATTATGCAGAGTTAGTACTTTCTGCATCACTGAATAGTTACGCTCTTCATAGTTCTAATCAATAAACTAATTTGATCTGTGATGAAACTGATCTGTGTTAAACTGACGTTTTTATATTGAAATTGCATATTAACAACAGAAAATGTATTGTTAATGAAGAGTTAGAAAGCAAGAGGAAAGAGCTCTTTGCTCCAAGAGCTCTTGTCCAGGAACTCAGATAGTATTTGAAGAAAGAATGTTAAGAATATTGCCTATCTCAGTATACTCAGGCATATTGAGCTTAGGCAAAGCTTCCAAATAAAGAGCAAAAATGGTGAGATTACAAAGCCTGATATTCCCTACAGTGCTTCATGAATCAATGGCACAGTGTACTGGGAGTGTGATCACTGCATAGCACAGCATACTTCCCACATGTGAAGGATAACTTTGAGGACAATTCCCCACCGTGCAGAGCAACCTTTATGACAAGTGTACTTTGTCAAATTGACTGAAAAAGTAAAATTTATCTTATCAATGACAGGAGTCAAAATGGCTGTTTTAAACACCAGCAAAACACTGTTTCTGTTTTGTCATTTTTCAGTCCAATCCTTTCTCTAGGCACATTCCAACAGCTGAAACCAAAGACAGCAGCTATGTATCTAACCTCACAGAAAAAAAAACCCTCAAGCCCCACACATAAAATCTTCCTCTACATACCAACAAGCTGAATTTTACTATTCTCCTCTAGAAAAAAAAAACTCCTCTCAAGGTGACAGGGGTCTGAGTGTATCCCTTACCTTTAGGGGTTTGGCTTCCCAGATCAAGGACCAACTTAGAGACAGTGCTGCCGGTGATCATGAAGAGAGCTCTTCCAGTCAGGCTGTGGGGATGCCTCCAACCAACCGGCTGGAATGCCAGCCTCACCTTAGCCCATCTGTACCCCTGTAGTCCTGCACCGCCATCCTGGGGCAGTGGCTGACTTTAGTTACTGTCTCTGGACCTCCTCCTCCTATCTTTAATTCTTATTCTGCAAGGACTGTTCTTGCAAGCACAACAGAATTACCTCATTTGAATAAATGAACAGAACCAAGGTTTGTAAAAGTGGGGGGAAAAAAAACCCAGAGGGTGAATATTAAAGGATTAAGGCAATTGTCTCAAGTGATGAGACATATATGGAGCCAAAGCTGTTGTCCTAGCACAGGGGCAAGTGAAGGGTGAGGACCCTAACCAATTCAGTGCAGTGAGAGGAATATTTGTCTGGGACACCACAACTGCAAGTCACACACTAAGCTTGGAAGACTACAGAGCTCTGGAAGAAGTGGTTAGGGGCTCTGGAGCTCAGGTTGTCTTTTCATCAATTCTCCAGGATACAGGGAAGGACCTCAAAAAGGCTAGGAGGATTGGCCAGGTTAATAAAGGGTTAGAAGGGTGGTGCCATCGTCAGGGCTTTGGGTACCTTTAACATGGGACTCAATTTAGTAGGCCAGGTCTACTGGGGGCTGGTGGAGCTGGTCTGACAAAGAAGGGGAAGAGTGGATTTGGTAGGAGGCTTGCCAGACTGGTCAAGGATGCTTTAAACTTGATGTGTTGGGGGAGGGGGGGCATCATTCCATCCCAACACACACAATCACTTGCCAGCGCCTAGAGTAAACGTTCAGAGCAATGTAGAGATATTCCAGCCCCTCTAGTCAATGAGCCGGCTTCAATTGGAGCTCAGCTCAGACACCTCTATATAAACGCCCATAGCATAGGGAACAAATAAGAGGAATTAGAGATGTGTGCACGTCTATAGGGTATGATATCATAGGCATCACAGAAACATGGTGGGATGGCTCCTATGACTGGTGCCTTGGAATGGAAGGTTACAGGCTCTTTAGGAAAGACAGGCCCGGTAGACGGGGAGGGGGAGTTGATATTTATGTTAGGGAAAGGATGGAGAGTATGGAACTCTGTCTGGGGACAGGCGAGCAGTCAATAGAGAGTTTGTGGGTCAGGGTTACAGGGAGAACAGCGATGGGAGACATTATTGTGGGGATCTGTTACAGACCACCTAACCAAGAAGAGTCGGTGGATGAAGCGCTCTATAGACAGATAGGAACAGCCTCACACTTGCAGGCCCTTGTTCTCATGGGGGACTTCAACCACCCTGATATCTGCTGGAGGGACAGTATGGCCCAGCACAAGCAATCCAGGAGGTTCCTCGATTGTGTGGAAGACAACTTCCTTCTGCAAGTAACAGAGAGGCCGACAAGGAGAGGTGCCATGCTTGACCTCGTCCTCACCAACAGGGAAGGAAGGGCTGGTTGGAAATGTGACGCTTCAGGGCAGCCTCAGTTGCAGCGATCATGAGATTGTTGAATTCAAGATCCTCAGGACAGTGAGAAGAGCATGCAGCAAGCTCAGTGCCCGGGACTTCAAGAGAGCAGATTTACCTGCTCAGTAAGGTTCCATCGGATATAGCCATAGAGGGCAGGGGGGCCCAAGACTGTTGGTTGATATTCAAGGATCACCTGCTGCAAGCCCAGGAGCGATACATCCCTACTAGAAGGAAGTGCTGCAGGAGGGCCAGGAGACCTCCTTGGATGGATAAGGAGCTGCGGAGGAAAATTCGAAGGAAAAAAGAGGCTTATCAAAGGTGGAAGCAAGAACAGGCGGCCTGGGAAGAATACAGGGATGTTGTCTGGGAAGCTAGGGACCAGGTTAAGAAAGCTAAGGCCCACTTAGAATTCAACTTGGCTAGGGATGTTAAGGAGAACAGGAAGGGATTCTATAGGTACACTGCAAGTAAAAGGCAGGCTAGGGACAAAGTGAGCCCTCTCCAGAATGTATTGGGAGGACTGGCTACCCTGGATTTGGAGAAGGCTGAGGTTCTTAATGACTTCTTTGCCTCAGTCTTCACCGGCAAATGATCTGACCACATCACCCAAGTCTTGGAAGGCAGCCACAGGGACTGTGAGAATGAAGACCCTGGGCTCACTGTAAGAGAGGATCTGGTTTGAGACCATCTTAGGAACCTGAATGTATAGAAGTCCATGGGGCCTGATGAAATCCATCCGCAGGTCCTGAAGGAGCTGGCAAATGAAGTTGCTAATCCACTGTCCATCATATTGGAAAAATCATGGCAGTCAGGTGAAGTTCCTAACGACTGGAAAAAGGGAAATATAACGCCCATTTTCAAGAAGGGGAAAATGGATGAGCTGGGGAACTACAGAGCAGTCAGCCTCACCTCTATGCCTGGCAAAATCTTGGAGCAAATTCTCCTGGAAGGCATGCTGAGGCACATGAAAAACAACAAGGTGGTTGGTGACAGCCAGCATGGCTTCACTAAGGGGAAATCCTGCCTGACCAATCTGGTGGCCTTCTGTGCTGGGGCTATGGAACTGATGGACAGGGGTAGAGCAGTTGATGTCATCTACCCTGACTTGTGCAAAGCGCTTGACACTGTCCCACATGACATCCTTGTCTCTAAATTGGAGAGACATCAATTTGATAGGTGGACCACTCAGTGGATAAAGAACTGGCTGGATGGCCACACGCCAACAGTTGTACTCAATGGCTCAATGTCCAGCTGGAGACCAGGAACAAGTGGTGTCCCTCAGGGATCGGTGTTGGGACCAGTCTTGTTCAACATCTTTGTCGGTGACATGAGCAGTGGGATTGAGTGCATTCCCAGCAAGTTTGCCGATGACACCAAGCTGTGTGGTTTGGTTGATACCCTGGAGGGAAGGAATGCCATCCAGAGGGACCTTGACACGCTTGTGAAGTGGGCTGATGCCAACCTCATGAAGTTTAACCATGCCAAGTGCAAGGTCCTACACCTGTGTCAGAGCAATCCCAGGCACAGCTACAGGTTGGGCAGGGAAGAGATTCAGAGCAGCCCTGTGGAGAAGGACTTGGGGGTGTTGGTTGATGAGCAAATGAACATGAGCTGGCTGCAGTGTGAACTCGCAGCCCAGAAAGCCAACTGTATCCTGGGCTGCATCAAAAGGAGCATGACCAGCAGGTCAAAGGAGGAGATCCTGCCCCTCTGCTCTGCTCTCCTGAGACCTCACTTGGAGTATTGAGTGCAGTTCTGGTGTCCTCAACATCAAAAGGACATGGAACTGTTGGAACAAGTGCAGAGGAGGGCCACGAGGATGATCAGGGAACTGGAGCACCTCCCGTGGGAAGATAGGCTGAGAAAGCTGGGGCTGCTCAGCCGGGAGAAGACTGTGTGGAGACCTCATAGCAGCCTTCCAGTATCTGAAGGGGGCCTACAGAGATGCTGGGGAGGGACACTTCTTGAGGGTCTGTAGTGATAGGACAAGGGCTAATGGATTCAAACTTAAAGAGGGGAAGTTTAGATTGGATATAAGGAAGAAATTCTTTACTGTAAGGGTGGTGAGGCACTGGAATGGGTTGCCCAGGGAAGCTGTGAATGCTCCATTGCTGGTGGAGTTCAAAGCCGGGTTGGACAGAGCCTTGGATGGCATGGTTTAGTGTGAGTTGGCCCTGCCCATGGCAGGGGGGGTGGAACTACATGATCTTAAGGTCCTTTCCAACCCTAACTATTCTATGATTCTAAGACTTACGAGTCTACATTAAATATATATTTTTAAAAGGCAGCATTGAAGTTGGTTGAGTGATTCAGGTTTTAAGCAATTAAGTGACTGGAATTCCATCAGGAAGATGAGATTTCATTGTGCACTGGCCATTGGATAAACAAGGAAAATCTGTTTCACATATCTTAAAAGCATAAGTGGAAAGAGCATTTCTAGTGTATAAGCCAAAGTTCCCATCACATATTTTAACTCAAGCATGACAGTATCACAGAAATGGCACCTTCCTGTAACTATGCTGTTGTCTAGAGGATTGTTTGAAATAAAGCAAAATCTTGAAATGATCACATTATTGTAGATTAATGTGTGATGATTTAGTCATTTATTAGGAATAAAAATTTATGCAGGCGATGCAGATGCACCAGCCCATAATGAGTTCAGGCAGTACTGATTCTTTGTTGCTCCTAAGAGGAAACAGTGCTGGTCTTAACAGTTCTGTACATTCACTGCTGTCTTGCAGTGTAAGGTAAGGCTGAAATCAACGCACAGGAAACTTAGCCACACAACTGGCAAGGGGTAAGAAAGAAGGGGCTGTATCTTCAGTAGGGCTGAGAAAAAAACAGAGGTGTGAGCTATTTTCAGTATTTTGAAGTGAAACACCTCATGTTTTCGTTCACTGGTATTTCTGAACTGTTGTGAACTGTGGAGGCCATTATGATGCACCTTAATGTTCTGTGAAGCATAGCTTCAGTACACCTGAGAAGAATTTACTATTATCTAGATATCCTCAAGAGGCAAATACCATGATGTCCATTCTGTAAGAGTTTCAGTTGATATTTAGCTCATCTAAGTACATTACCTAAGTAGCTTCTGTTTCAGTAGGTGCATTCAATCTCTCTCAAAGAATGAACCTCTACTTCAATCAATAGGATCATTATATTTGCATCATTCTTCATTGTTAGGATCATGCTGCTTGTGGTTGATAAAAGGTGAAATAACTGGTAGCAGCCAAACCTAAGTAAATAAATACAGAACAAATTTGAACTGGCAGCCACATGTGCATTTAATTGACATGTATTGATTTACAATTGCTAGTAGGCTTTAAAATGTTGTCCAAAGCTATAACCAGACTACAAAGAAACATGTTATCTTTACATGTGTAACAGTTTAATGAAGCTTTTTGTTACCCAAAAGCAAACAAAAATCACGTTTAAACAACTTACGGCGAGATAGTTAAAGAATATATTGTTTCTTAAGCCTTAAAAGCTTGCAGAAACAAAGAATAAAAGAAAGATAAATTTTCCATGTAAGTTCAGTCTGAGATATTAGTAACAAGCCACCAAAACACTAAGCTGAAGAAAGATCACAAATGCTACCTGATGACACCAAAGAGATACTCAGGCACAGCACTTCTTGAGGATTCTCCATCTGCTGAAGTCGACCTAACCCCAGGCAGCAGTATTCTGCTACTGTTTAGCCTGCACTTCTACAGGGCAGGTGGCAGAGTTAGTGAATGCAAAGGGGAAGGATCATATTGTTGTAAAATATAAGTCTGTTGACTCTTTATTATTAAAATTTTATATACAAGCCTGAAAAACAAAAAGAGCTGACTCAGCCTTGCATCCTTACATTAATATCTCCAAATCTGAAAAACAGACCAGATTACGATCTTAATCTCCCCATGCTTGCTCAGCATCTCTTCAGATCTTTAAACCAAAGTTAAACTGTGAATTAAAAAAATACCTAGAACATCAGCCAGATCCAAAAGAAGATTTAGGCTTCATAATGCACTTTATGTTCACAGCCATGAAAGCCCCCTGAGCAGTACACCAGTCACTGTAGTTCTGTGCAAACTCCAAACTACCCTTGGAAGTTTAGCACCTGCCCACCCTTGTAAGCCTGAGTGAAACCTAGAAATAGAACAAAATAACTTAAACTTGAACCTAACAACAGATGTGTGCACAGTACAGTTGGTACCCAGCTGCAGAGCTGAACCTTTTGTAAAATACTGTAGCAGTTGCTTTGTTTTTAAAACATGGTTGTAAAACAGTATTATTCAGGCTGCTAGGTAGTAAGCTTCAGTGCAATTGATACCATCCCAATGGGATCATAAAATACCTGTTTCCTGACCTACACTCTAGAGAGCCAAATAATACTGCTTCTCTTTCCTAGGTCAAAATGGAAAAAAGCTGTCCTACTGAACTGAAGCAAGCCTTTTCCTGACACTGTGATTGATTTTGATCCCTGTTTAAACATTCTTCAATGAAACTAACTATTTAGTGTAGCTTTACATCTCTTTCTGCTGAAACCTGCTTATTGATCTGTTTTGGGGAGTAATGGCCTATAGCCTTTCCTCTGATTCCTGACATGAGGCAGAATTAGCAGAAGTAGGGTTAATGTCCAGATGGAGATCAGTGACAAGTGGTATCCCTCAGGGGTCCCTACCCCAGCACTGTTTAATATCTTCATCAATTACATAGTGGGATCTAGTCCACCCTCAGCAAGTTTTGCCAACAACACCATGCTGTGTGATGTGGCTGACACACATCAGCGACAGGATGCTATGAAGAAGAACCTGGACAAGCTTGAAAAGTGGGCCTGTTTGAACTTCATGAAATTCAACAGGGCCTAGTGCAAGGCCCTGCATCTGAGTCAGGACAACCCCTTGTATGAGTATGGGGTGGAGATGAAAAGATTGAGAGCAGCCCTGAGGAGAGAGACTTGGGAGTACTGGTGGATGGAAATCTGGACAAGAGCTGGCAATGTGTGCTCACAGCCCAGAAAGCCAACATATGCTGGGCTCCATCAAAAGGAGAGTAACCAGCAGGTTGAGGGAGGCAGTTCTTCCTCTTTACTCCCCTCTTGTGAGACCTCACCTGCAGCACTGCATCCAGGTCTGAGGCCCCCAACACAAGAAGGACATAGATCTGCTTCAACAAGTCCAGAGGAAGGCCACAAAGATGATCAGAGGGCTGGAGTACCTCTCCTGTGAAGACAGACTGAGAGAGTTGGGCTTGTTCAGCCTGGAGAAGAAAAGGCTCCAGGGAGACCTTAGAGCAGCCTTTCAATATTTAAAGAGGGCTTATAGAAAGATGGGGACTGATTGTAGTAGGGCCTATTATGATAGGAAAAAGGGTAACGATTTTCAACTGAAAGAGAATAGTTTTAGACTAGATATAAGGAAGAAATTTTTTACGATGTGGGTGGTGAAACATTGGATGAGGCTCCCATCACTGAAAACATTCAAGGCCAGGCTGGAAGGGTCTCTGAGCAACCTGATCTAGCTGAAGATTTCCCTGCTCATTGCTGGGGGGTTTGGACTAGATGACCCTTCCAACCCAAACTATTCTGTGACTGCATGATTCTGTGAAATTTGGCTTCTTTGAAAGGCCTTCTGACTTTCTGCCACGAAAAATTCTTTCAGTGGCTGGAAATTGCTTTCACACATTATGGGAAATCTCTTAATTCAATGAGGCGGAAATAGCCTTTTCCATACACTCAGATTTCACACTACAAACTGTGAGTGTGCCTGCTCTCAAATCGTATTTGGCAGACCACATACTGATGCCTGAAATTATGTATTTGTCTTTTCTTCTAAGCCTCATACTCCTCTTTACATTTTTAGTGGTTATCAGCTACATATTGATATATGTATATAGTATAATATGTATCTATTTGTATGTACATATTATACTATCACCTCTGACACATCTTTTGTTTTATGAGAAGGCGGCAGCTCATTCTCATCCAAACTCCAGTCTGACCACTACCAGAGCTGTTAAAATTGTTGTCTGTGTATGCTCACACATAGCAGTGGCATTATGCTTTTCCAAACCTTTAAAGTCACCTTCTAGTTTTTTAAAGATACACAAAACATGCTTATTGTCATCCGGAAAACTACTGGCTTACAATAAATTGATTTTAAACAGACATGTTTGGTACAGTAACTCAGGGTATAGCAACTTCAAATCTCCTGCTCCCTAAAAAAACCAAACAAACCCAAACTGGTAAATTATAGTTCCATTTCAATCATTTCCAAAGCAAATATAGGAAACAAAGCCTATCTTTGTAGCTTATTTGCCCTTTCTCCTAATGCAGTACGGAATAATCCAGAAGCCTTCTGGGAAAGACTTTGACACTTTTATTCATGTGGGTTTCCTTTTCCCTTTTTCCTTCCCTTACCTCAGCAACAGGGACACAGGAGTTGCTATGAAATACAGAAATACAATTCTCGTTTCTATATCCTTGAAAAGAAAGGGAAAAAGATGAAAAATATATATCAGGTAGTTTAAAAGCCCAACTTCCTCTGTGTCAAAACTCAAGTAATTTTCCACTTCAGTTTTTTTTTCTATATAACATTATACACATGCTGATGATTTTTTTCACATTTGATGTCAGAGAGTATTTTATGTTTGAGAGATTCTCGTTCTGCCTGGCCCTGTGCTGCTTAACTCTTGAGCCATATATCAGCTTTGAGGTGTCAGCCATCACAAATCAAGTGTCAAAAGTGTACATTTGGGAATAAAAATGAAGACAGAAAAGCAACTTTTCAGCCCGATCATATTGATGGCAAAAGCTGTGTCATTCCCAGAGATCCAAGAGGTGGACTTGAAATATGTTATTGAATCAATGTGCTACTATAATATATGAATACGGCTCCTACAAACACACCTACATTTCAGATAGCCATTTCTGAATTCTCTGCTGCACTTGCACATTAGCTTCAGTTATTCTCCAGGAAATTTTAAAATCCCGGGGCACAGGTATGTTTACAAAATCATATCACCACCACTTGAGAAGGTACTAAAAAGAAACACTATAAATTACTGACATTCAGGCTTCATACAGACAATTGCTCCCTGCAGTTCCCGACACTCAAGCATTCTTCTCACAGAACACAAAATTAAATGAAACAAAATCAAACAGCAGTCTGGGAAAACGTAACCCAGTCTTTTCCATATGCTTAATTCCAATTGAGAGATAAAATATTCTTGTTCTTCACAATGCTCACAGAAATGTCCAAATACTCTATGTTGCACATAACACACTCTCAGAAACACAGATTTCAATGACTATTT
Organism: Myiopsitta monachus; assembly: GCA_017639245.1. Taxonomy (NCBI): domain Eukaryota; kingdom Metazoa; phylum Chordata; class Aves; order Psittaciformes; family Psittacidae; genus Myiopsitta; species Myiopsitta monachus. Next base: position 8,482,421 of record CM029919.1, read on the forward strand.
CATCAGTGAAATGTTCACGCTTTCAGAACAAGCTGTGAACTACTCAAAAAAATCTGTCCTTCGAACACTTCTTTTTTCCTGCTATTTAAGCAACCTAAGCAGCAACTTTATATGGTTTTGTCCTGGTTTAAGCCCAGTTGGCAACTCAGCCATGCAGCACTCTCTCATGCCCACCCCTTTCTCCCCACCCCCCCCGGCTACCGGAGGGATGGGAAGGAAAATCGAAAGAATGTAACTCCCACAGGTTCAGATAAGAACAGTCCAGTAACTAAGGGATAACACAAAACCACTGCTGCTGCCACCAATAATAATCATGATAAGAGAAGTAACAAGGGAAGAGAATGTAACCGCTCACCATCCGCCAACCAATACCCAGCCCGACTTGAGCAGTGATCTAACCCTTCCGGGTAACTGCCCCCAGTTTATATACTGGGCATGACGTGCTGCGGTATGGAATACCTCTTTGGTTAGGTTGGGTCAGGTGTCCTGTCTCTGCTTCCTCCAAGCTTCCCCTCCTCCCTGGAAGAGCATGAGACTCAGAAAGTCCTTGATCACACTAAACATTACTGAGCAACAACTGAAAACATTGGTGTTATCAGCGCTGTTCCCAGGTCAAAAATCAAAACCACAGCACTGCACCAGCTACTAAGGAGGAGAAAAATGACTGCTACTGCTAAACTCAGGACAGGTTTTAAGCATGTTCATCTCCAAATATTATTTCCTCAAGGTCTAACTTAGGGCAATTGATGTCATCCACTCTACTGTTTGCCTTATACATGAGCATAAATGTGGTTGATCATTTTGCTTTGAACCTTCAGGCTACTTGAACAGTGCTACAACTCTGTGCTTAACTTGAAACAAGTTAGCTATAAATTGAATTACTTATAATCTCACAATTAGTCAAAGGGGCATTTTTACCTCTGTCAAACACTTCTTCAGATAATATACAAATGTTATATAGATGCTTTTTCATTCACAACTGGCTTCGAATTCTTTTAGATTTTCAGTTTCAGTGGCACTGTTTAGGATATGCATACATATAGGAAACCAAGTGTTAAAAGATTACAGGAATGCATATAACACACTAAACAGCTAGAAAGGGAAGTGCATAGTTAGATTTATTTATTACTAATGATCATTGCTTTACCCGAGACACGGATCTTTTAACTGCAGATATATAATCCTGTTACCAGGTGCCTTACTGAGGCAATAGGTTAAGATCAACCAAGGGTCTGTGAAGGTAAAATCTGCAGATGCAAGATAAAATGGAAATTCTATAAAGTAATGCATTTACTGTCATTGTGTAAAAACACTATTCTGTAGGAACACAGCCTTTGCAAAAGGACCATCCAGGCCAAATTACTTTTGCAGGAAGAGATCAGACAGTAGTAGGTTTGTTAAATTTTCAGTAAAATACTTTGATGTTGTCATGACAATAATGACAATAATGAAAAATATTTTAATAGGATTCTATTTCAAAGAAGTGTTAAAGTGGACAAAAAATTGGACATAGCAGATTATGCTCATTAAGATAATTGCCATGCAATTATATAACATTTTCAATGATAAATTATTTTTCTGATGATAAGTTAAAATATTAATGTCTAATTCTATCTCTTTATGTATGTATTCACTAGAATTCTGCAGAATATATTACAACAGAAAGATAAACACTGTCTCTGGAAGCACTCCTTCGCAGCAAATATCCCAACTAAAAATGATTATTAAAATATTTTTCTGAAGAAAGAAAATGCACTTGCAAGTATAATCTTTGTCTGAATAGTGACTGAAATCAGATGTATTTATTTTAATTTGTCTTCACAAACTATGATGCTGAGTTTTACAATAAAAAGGGTTTTCTAATATAAACCTGTAAGAGAGGGACATGGTGGGGGGAAGCAAGCTTTTGTTTATTAAATAAAACATTAAATCTAAAGTGTTAGCTGAGCATTCAAGAATGAAAAATAACTATCACCATTATGTGGAAGACCCTTTTGAAAGGTGAGGGAATTTAGGGTGATCCATTTCTAGGACACTTACAAATTTCGGTGTCCCTTACAATGATTTTGACTCTGGTCTAGTCAGTAATAAATAAAAATTGTAATTGCTTGAAAGCCAAAGCTCTCAAAATGTAACCTGTGAGCTGGTTGCCTCTATCCATTTTCCAAGAAATAAAAAATTACATGTCCTGCCAACTATATACATATAATATATACATAATATATATACATATATATATACATATAACCTGGCAAACTTTCAGAAGAGGCTTAGACAAGGCTGGAAAGAGGAGATCATTACACAGTTAATATTTTGAATAGTACTCCCAAACTATGTATATATTTGCAAGTAGGTTACCTAACAGGCTAACACAAAGTTATTTTAAATGTTGGCCAAACTGTCTATCATTTTGCTGCAGAAGGTAGGTTATTAAAGATGTCTTGACATATGCTACTGATGAATATGGTATTTACTATGGTGATAAATACAATGAAAAAACATTTAAGCTAAAAAGACAGGAACAAGATGGCTTCAGGCTGGATGTGAAATAATTTCATCAATGCTATCTGCTCACACTGCTACTCCTGATGCTGCATCTTCTGTTAGCTCTTACTTATCTGTTATGGGTATCATCTCTCCTGTTTTAATAGTGGCTCAAAAAAGTACTTTATGCATCTGTTAGACTGATGCCATAAATCAATTTCTATATATAAATGATGGAATAAACTGCGCAGAAGGTTGCACAAACTGACTCCTGAGCCTTATACCGAGAGTCCTAATGGAAAGACGGAGGACTTAGTACCAGATTTCCCCAGAGATGTTTTAGAAAAAAGAACTTTCTAAAGTACACGAGGATTTTCTTGGTGCTAATCAAGTTACATAATAATAAAGCAATAGAAAACCCCATTTATTTATTGCACTGGGACACACTAATTGTGTTGCGTTAGAGAAGTCAATGAGATAATGAGTCATCATCACTCACACAACTTTCCAAATGCAGGAAGCTAGATCTTCTCACGGGTTTATGCAACTTACACACACATTACTTCTCCAAGATGTGTGTAGAAATTTATTCTTTTTTAAAGTTACATGAATTTGAAAGGCCAAATGTTCCATTGGTGATTCGAGTCTCCCCTTGGGGAGCGATGCAAGTTAAAAAGCCTCTCAATAGTATGTTTAACTCTGCATATAGCCCATTTGATTAAAGCTAGTCACATTAGAAAAAATAAAGCTAGAATCTCCTTGCTTGTATTTTCCTCCATCAGAAACTGCAGCACAGATCATATGTAAATTAGATGAGTCTAAGATCAATGGGGCTATACAATAGGTATTATTCTATGTCCTCACGCATGGCTGAGGGCAGCCACAGCTGCCACCCACTGCCACTGCTCTAAGGCAAAGACAAATGATTCTGCACGATTTGTAAAAACCGTGTTCGAAAAGGAGCTATTCAAAAGCATTAAAGTATAATCACTAGGTCATTCACCCAGAAGATGTATTATTCTTTGTGGGTTGTTGCCAGTTTTGGTTTTTCCTCATCACCTATGGGGGGGAGAGGGGGGGGGGGAAGTTTTGTTTGGGGGTTTTTTCCCAAAAGAAAGGTGAGAATATAAGAACAGGAGAAATAGGGGCAATTTTTCCTAGGAAGCATTGGAAGCATGTACTGCAGTGAGTGAGCTGCAGTTCTTATACAGCATCAGAATTGTTGAGGAATGGGCAGAAATTATGTCCTCATAGAATATCACCATCTCATTCGCTTGACAACTAATACGGAATTTAAGGTTTGTGCACATGTAATGAACAAAGAGAAACGATAAAGTATATATTTCAGAAAACCATGGAGTGTTGCAAGAATGACAGTTATCAGTAGCTGTGCAATATATGAGAAAAAAATCAGTTATAAAAGGCTGTTTATGTTTTATTCATGCAAAATAAACAGGCCCTACCATCAGAAAATACATCAAAATGAAAGTATCTGTGACAAACTATATTCAAGTATTAAAAGTGTCTCAAAATATTTACTACAGAATACCATTAAGATCTGCAATTCTGAAATATGGAGAATAAAGGGGAAAAAAGGATGTTTTGGAAATGAACTTTTTAAAATTCCAAACAGACCAAATTCATACAGTGGGGGTTTTTTTGTGGTGTTTTGGTTTTGTTTTTTTTTTAATGTACATTTTTAAATCTTTACATTTAGTGCAGCCACTCCTCAAAGCAGCACTAGGACAAAGGCTAAAACACTAAAAGTGACCACCATGTTCCGGGACAAATGTTAGGCTGGGTCTTTCTGTCCTGTGCCTGGAGTAAGGTTGTCTCTGATTATGTACACCTAAATTGGAAATGCCTTGCAGAAGTCCTATTTTTCTATAGGTCTTTGGTTGGTTGGTTTTGTTTGGGTAGTTTTGCCTGATTGTGACTTTAGCTACCCTTCAGTTATGAGACCGGCACAAAGCATCACTGTAACCACTGTATAGCTCAGTCTAGTGCATCCTGTGACTAGGAAAACCAGGAGTATTGTCATTTTATTGGATCAAGGACAAAATTGCTAAAAAATTTGGATTTTCTCATTTTTATCATGTTAACTTTTACCTCTTCTCTGAAGTTTCTCAAGAAGAAAATAATGTTTTAGGGAATCAATGTTTTCTTTTGGGTGCCCTCACAAACTAGTGATAGAGAGAAATTTAGAAAAATCTTGGTCTTTACAACACGGCAGCACAACTATTCCCTGGGCTAATTATGTTAGAGGAAGAATGTAATCCACACAGACAACTCCTAACAGTTCTGCAAAGCCTGCTTTTCTTTATATGTAAACTCCCCAGTAATGTAATGATGAACCTAAAGTAATTACAGGATTTCTTAAGTATCATTTCTCCCACCAGCAATAGATAGGTGGACACAATTCCCCATACTGCTACTTTATAGCCTGGATTAGATGGGGATTATAGCTTTTACATTCTTCTTATTTGGTTTTGTTGGAGGTTTTGTTGTTGGTGGAGGGTGATTGTTTTTCTGGACTAGGAGACAGCCTGAAGATAAGAACGGGTTCTATACCTAGCTCAGCATTCAGAGAGCATGCCATTCATCTTTTAGCCTGGTAGGCAGTATGAAAACAAGGTTTACACAATCACCCTGTCCCTCTGTCTGTGTCCAAAGTTCTGATAACTTTGAAAGTGTTAAACAGCTTCAGCAGAGTTTGAAAGAGAATAATATTTATACAAATTTCATAAAAAGAGATAACCAGGCAAAGGAGATACTAGAGATCAAACATTTTTAGCCAAAACAAAACTTCCTAGTCAGTCAGCAAATTTCAACAGATTTCCATTTCTGAAAGTGGCAGCCCACATGTTGCTGCCAAAATGCTCCACAGGAGAAGATGCTAGGCATATGCAGCTGTAACAGAAAATATTATTATAATTCAGGCAAATAGACAGCCAACAAAGAGGCAAATCCATAGGAAACCAGGCTTCGTTACCTTTGGTGTTCACAGAACTAGCAGCTTTTATTTCTGAAGGATGAAATAAATGTGGGCAGTCTGAAGTTTCTTCAGGTAATCAATGTTAGTGGATTGCTACTCATTGTGAGGTGGAAATTAGAAGTAAATATGATTCTTCATTGATCCTTCTTAGGTCTATGTCTCTTGCAGGTGCTCACAGAATCTGAGGCTCCACACTGGCACAGTTGGCTGCTACAGGGATTGCTAACTCCAGCCCTTTCAAGGACCTCACTCACTCATCATTTACCCAGCCATAAAACTCAACTTCAAACCAGATTCATCACTTGGATTTCTTTACTGTTGTACTATCGGAAGTATAAACTACACCTGTTTAGTGATCTATGAGAACTAGGAGCTCATATTACTTGCAGCTGTCCCATAACTCAGTCCAAAGGTGATGATCTCGGCTTTTCTCTCTCTGCTATCTGAGTGCTTCTATTTCATAGGCTCCTACTAGCACTAGTATTGCATACCATCCCTCTGCCATGCATTTCTGAACTGATTTATTTCTGTGTCGGTGTTTAAGCATGCAATCCTCATCTAGACATAATCTATTCAGTTCATGAACCAGCAATATTGGATATTATGCAGCCTGTACTTCCTTACTGCAAAATACCTTACTGCAAAATTTCCATAATCACAGGAACCACGTCTTGATTAATCCAAGCTCAGTGGCCCATTTCAGTAATACTTTTAAGCACCTCATCGCATATTTAAGCACTTTTAATGTGCTTCTAATGTGTACATCTTGTTATCATGCATTTTTCATGTTTTTCAAGCCTGCACAGTCAGTATGACATTTTATATTATTTTTTATTTTCAGTTCACATTGCATTACTTTAGCTTATAGCAAATAAATTATATTTAAGGTAAGCCTTAGGATTTATGGATGAGCTTGACGCCACTAATGGGTGAGACTGATCCTTCCAGTGTTTCAATTTCTCTTTCTAAAATGATACCTTTAACACATACTTCCTAAGTGAAATAACACAAAGCAAACACATATTCACAGATATGTCCTCCTCCATCATGACAGCTAGAAAGAGAAAAAAACCCAAATGACTCTGTTTGTGCCAAAGCTACAGAGGAAAAGCTATGGCAAGTAGAGGAAAGTCCTTAATACAGTAACACAGAACTATCTCTGAAGCTCATGGTGATTTCAATTGTTGCTTCTATCATGGCAAGGGAAACACTCTCTGGTAACCTTGTAAAATCCTTATCTGCACATGACCTTATAGATTAGTTTGAGGGCTAGAAGTATTGGATAAAAACTGCTGCAAGATTCTGATTTAATCAAAATCTCTATGCTAGGAATATTTCAAATGAATAGATCTGCATTGAGAGAATTTGTCAGACTGAGTAACTTTGACTTGCCAGAATTCAGTGGGAACTCACAAAGCTGTTCCAAAACTCTTTTTGCTAGAACCTTTTTGGGCACGTTCTTGGTTGTGATGATTCAGGTCGATGTGCCCAGCTGCCATTATTTAAAACAGTGTAAAAGGCAAAGACTTGGTGTTCCCCCTTTCTGTTTGGATCTCTGAAAGCTATGACTATTTTTTACACTGTGCTTTGTGCTTCTTTGATCAATCTAAAGCTCAGCCACAACCAAAAACAACAGCTAGTGAAACTAATAGCCAGGCCTGAGACTACAGAATTCATATCATGTGACATTTGCTAGTATTCTAAAGCAAGATACAAATTCCATATAGGTCCTGAGTGTGGCAGGAATCTATTCAAGGTATCTTACACACACCATTTTACACTTAGGAACCCACAAAGTACTGTGGTCAATCTTGCTGCATTGAGAGCTTTTTATAGGCACCTTAGAAATCTTGAAGATTTCAATGAAGGTCTACCAGAGGGAGAAGGGACATACCAGCTCTTCCCAATACTGCCAGGAGCTTGCGCATGCCTGACTAGAGAAGTAAAGCAGGCAGCGAGCAACACTGCAGGACTTGAACTGCATAATGGCAGCTAGGGACTATTGCTAGCCAAGACCTCTTAAACTCCCAGAAAACATCAAAAAGTTCCAAGGATAAAAGGAATAAATGTGCTGGTAAAGATATGTGCCTTTTTCTCAGATGCCTTTTCCCTCTGAGCATATATTTTTGTGGGGGAAGGTTATTTTCCATGCTGATCACTTGCTGAACCTGCAGCCAGGTGCTGTGCATGATGCTGGCAGGGCTCTGCCACAGGTGATCTCACCTCTGCAGCAGCTCTGGGTGGCTGCTGGAGGCAGCCTGTCTCCTCCCAGCCTCATGAGCAATCTGGCACCCTGCCCCAGCCTTGTGATCACTCCAAACTGCTGTAGGGATCTCACTTACTTCTTCTTTCCTCAAGCCCTGCCCCTGTGCTTGCCCTTTGATATGTGGAGTGAATTACAGGGTTTCATTCCTGATTCATTCCTGCAGCTGGGATGAAGCTCTCAAACCAGGCAGTTCGCCCTGGTCCCCCACCTCCTTCATCTGAGCTGTGTCCCTTCTGCGCAGCTCTCCACCCTTTGGTGCACCCACATCCCCACAGAGGAGCAGTCTCCTGTGTTACCATTGCTCTGAGCAGTTGTTTCCACAGACCAGAGGCAGGCATACGAAGAGCAACAACTCCAAGTTATGCATCTCCAGTGTACTTCATTTTGCCCTGGCAAACTGCTCAGCAGACATCTCACTTGCTTGTGCCCCGAATAATCATCAGCTGTACAAGCAGACTTGTATAACTGTGGCATAGAATCACAGAATCACAAAATGGTTTGGGTTGGAAGCAATGTTAAAGATCATCCACTTCCACCCAACTTGCCACAGCAGGGTCACCTTCCACTAGAGCAGGGCTCTCAAAGCCCCGTCCAACCTGGCCTTGAACACTGCCAGGGATGGGGCAGCCACAGCTTCTCTGGGCAACCTGTTCCACTGCCTCACCACCCTCATAATCAGAAATGTCTTCCAAATATCTAATCTGAATTTATCCTTTGTCAGTTTAAAGCCAATCTCCTTTGTCCTGTCACGAGGTGCCCTTGTAAAAAAGCCCCTCTCCAGATTTCTTGTAGGTCCCTTTTAGGGGGTATGACATATAAAACTCATGAGTTATAAAACAGAATTTTAGTGGTACTGTGCCTCACTTCCTACACCTTCTTTGCTGACCTGCCATAGCCTTCCTCGAGCAGCTAGCTTCCCCTGCAGCAGCGTGGTGAGTTACTTCCACCTGATCTGTCAAACAGAGAACAGAAAATAACTCATGGTGGTTAGGAGGCAGCACGAAACAAACCCAGTTGCGGAAACAAAACTCCTCGCTTCTTCGAAGCCCTGCGACTAGCGCAACGCGGAGCTGATGTGAAGAGTGCGGGAGAGCTCACACCGGCGGGCAGAAGACAGAAAAGCTCCGGACAGAGGAACTTAGAGAGGGAACCCCCTGTGGCCCCCGCCCTTAGCTGCGAGGAGGAGCTGCGCCGCCACCTCATTTCCCTTTCCCTACCCGCCGGGGCCGGGGAGCACCCCAAACCCCTCAGCCTGGCCACGGCCTCCCGCTAGCAACCGCTTCTGTGCGACTCCCGCTTTAGGAGACCGGGAGCGGGGCAACCGAGAAGGACTGAGGAACAGCAGGAACCCACCCTGCCGGCCCCCACGCTCAACGGAACCCAACCCCGCCCGCTGCCGGCAGCGGCGGAACGCGACCGGCGCGGGACCGCCCCCTGCCCTGCGCCTGCGCCCGCCCCGCCGCGGATCTTGGGCCTTAAGATCGGGGCTGCGGTGTCGTACCGGGAGGTTTGGGTGTTGTCGTTCCCCGGTGCTTGGCCGGCCACCGGCACCTGCGCCGCAGGTGGGGAAGGTGGCGGAGACGGCGGCGGGCGGGGGGCCTGGGCCGAGAGCCGGGTCGAGCGCGGCCTGTGGCTGTAAAGCCTTAACGGTGCCGGGCGCCGGGTGGGGGCCGCTGTCGCGGAGGTTTCTGGGCTTCAGCGGGGCTTGGGCGTGCTTGCGGGAGGCTGCCCTCGGCTCCCCACCCCGAGACCGCCACCCGCCTGCCGGAGCATGGCCCGTCCGGGGCACCGGTAGCGGCGCCGAGCTTGCCGGGCCTTGTTCCATACCCGCCGGTGGAGACTTTGCCATGTTTGCGAAAGCTGCCGCCGCTATGGCTGGACATGCGAGGGAGCCCGTACCTCTCCGGGGGTTGCTGACTTCTGTGTTCTTGGCAGCGCCAGCCTTACCGAGCAGGCCGTGCCCCGAGGACCGGTCCCTGCACGGGTTTTGAGCGGCAGCGCTGAACGTGCCTACCCCCACCGAGCAAGTTTGTGGCTGCTAAGTCATTGTTTTACCGTGCTGCGTCCTCTGGATTGGAGGAGCTAGTGAGGTTTGTGGTTGAGATGCAGCTGGCAGGGGAGAAGAGGGTTTCGGTTTGTGACTCCGGTGACAGTGTAGAAGCTGTCACGTACAAAGCAGATATATTAGAGCTACTACTGCTCAGTACATAAGTGCTGGATAAAAGAATGATATTTGGTAAACTGTAATAAGGTTTAGTGCTTGATTGGGAGGGGAAGCGTGTTGGAGGAACACATTTCACTTGAAGGTGGGTAACAGTTCTATTTGTGAATTGAGATGTTTCTCCTAAGTTTCTGGCAGTAGAACAACACTATTGTAATTATTGAAGATCAGGTACAGTTGGTTTTGGAGGCTATACCTGTATTAGTATTTTAATTCAAATAAAGGCTGTACTCTTGAAATGAGTCCCTAGTCATCCTTGCTTACTGCTTTTTAGTTGACATTCCAGTGCGATCTGGGAGAGTGTGAGCTCTTACCCTTTTGGAAGAAGCTAAAACTGAAAGGTGCACTTCAGTTGTGAGTGTTGTCAGTATAGACAAGAGCTAGTATGAAATACGCATGTATAGTGAATGTTGAATCTTCAGTATTCATAGAATCATAGAATGGTTAGGGTTGGACAGGACCTTAAGATCAGCTAGTTCCAATCCCCTTGCCATGGGCAGGGGTCACCTCCCACTAGACCATGTTGCCCAAGGCCCTGTCCAGCCTGGCCTTGAGCACTGCCAGAGATGGAGCATTTACCACTTCTTTGGGCAGCCTGTGCCGGTGCCTCACTACCCTCACAGTAAAGAACTTACTATTTCTACAGTGTTGCTGCTTGTTCTGTATTTAGTTGTTAATGTAGGCATAGCCTGATCATATCGGTAGAGCAGGTAAGGTGAATACAGTTGTAGCTCAGCAGGACTAGGGATTGAACCCTAAGCTGTCAGAGGTATAACTGTGATAGCTATTGCCTGAGCTGCAAGACTCAAGTTTTGTAGCTTAAAGGCTGTAGGTCAGCCACAAGGAGAACAGTAAGCAAAAACCCCATGTGGAATAATTGTCAATGCTGTCAACAGCTTTTCAGAAAATGTTTTTCAGTAGCTCAATAACTTTAGTTTTCAGTTCATCCATTTCCATTATTGAATGGCTCCTGGACTTAAGATGTTTAAAAAGTGCTGTAGAGGCATCAGAACCAATAGTTTTTCTTCCTGTAAGGGTTTAATAATTTATATTAAGAAAATAATGCTGCATGTTTGCTAGAACAGTAACTGACTTGTTGGCATTTTTTCCTTACTTTCTTGTCTTAGATTCACCTAGCCTTTGTGGCAATATAATGAATTATTGTTGTGCCTGTGTTACCATCACTGTACTTGAGATCTTTCTGTTCTGTCTTGAGTGGTTGGTTTGAAAATGTTCTGACTTGGCTTGCTCTCTTGAGCTTCCTCTTAGGGCTTCCTTTCTTGGTGAACCAGCATGATAATTACTAGCAGCTGCTTTAAAAATGCCAGTTACAATGAAAAAAGAAAAAAACCTTTGCATACTCTTTAAATCATCCTATTCCCCAAGACACCGGTGAATTGAGTGGCTTGGTGTTTAGTTAAAATGGGTTCTGGGGATAAACAGGAGAACTGATTGCTACTGCTGGACAGATTTATTTTTTCAACTTTGAACTTGTTTTCCACCTGTTGCAATTTAGAAAAATTAGAAGGGCTTCTACTTGCATCACTTGATTACAGCCTTTAGTTTCATGTGTTCTGTGTCCTAAGGAAGCTTCAATGTCATGGCTGAAAAACTACAGTAAAGAGAATACTTGGAAATTTTTGTAGATAGCAAAAACGCTTTTGTGATTAATACTGTTTTGGGTTTTTTTTAAACAAGTCTTTAGAACTGCAGCACATTGCCAGCAGCTATGTTAAAATAATTCACATTTTCCCCTTGACTTTCCTGTGCATCAGTCCTCTTTTAGGTTAAAGGGAGTCATCAGTTCAAACACCTGAAGATCTATATTTCTAGCTGGGAAACTAGTAGCTAATCCCATGTTCTGAAGACAAGTCCAGCTTGTAAAGCTCATTTGAATTGGGTCTGTAGTGTGTGTAGAATCTGCTGAAAATTGCAAACTTGCTTTCTAGAGCCATGTCTTGAAATCTTTTCACAAAGATTGTGTATTGTGAAAGTCTGTACAACAATCCTTTGAAAAGCACAGCCAGACTGTTGCAACCTTTGCCAGCCATTGTACTGTTCTAACTTAAATGCCTCTTGTTGACCTCCAACCAACCTGTACGTATTGAAGTATCTGAACAAAGCTCCCAGTTAGTTAAGGTTCTTGCAGCTTGGGGTTGACTCCAGCTTGACAGGGCCTTAGCGATTTGCAGGTCTTAAGGAATCTGAACAGAGGGCAACAGGAGTCTTGTCAGAGTGATGGCCATTGACTAAGTTACCTGATGCAGAGGAATAAGTGCAAGCCAAGTTTTTTCTTCCTGAAAACTTTCTTCTGTCTTCTTATTTTAGACATGGGAAAATCACTTTCTCACTTGCCTATGCACACATGCAAGGAAGATGGCTACAATGGAACCACAGTGTCTGATAGTATGAGGAATGGGTTAGTTAACTCAGAATCACACAACGAAGACAGCAGATGTGGAGATGTGTCACAGTTTCCCTATGTGGAATTTACAGGAAGAGACAGTGTTACCTGCCCAACTTGCCAGGGAACAGGAAGAATTCCACGAGGTGAGTTTTCTGTATTTCTTTTTGTAACCTATACATTACTTCATAACCCTGTGCTGTTGAAACTGTAATAATGCATAACAAATTAACTCTCCTACTTAAAATGACATTTTTCATCTTTTTGGCTCTGTAGCTCTTAAGTATTTTGTTATGATTACACTAAATGAACAAAACAAATTGAATCAGCTTTGGCTGTTACTTGTTGGGTTTTCTTTTGTCTGTACGATGCTGGTGTTCTTTGCTTCTCAGCTTTTAATTTGCATGTAACCCTAGCTCTTGCAAGTTGAATTTGCAAACCTTGATTTTTGTGACATTTTATTATGTCTTTTTTAACTGCCTATTTTAAGCTATTTGAATCAATTTATAATTCTGCAAATATAGCTGCAAATGCAGAGAGTTAAAAGTAGGCCTGTGCTACAACACCATTTCCCTCATTTATAGTGAATTTTCTTGCCCTCGCTGCTGCCAGGGCCCCTCAGTTTCCTTTACTCTTCCTTGATCTTGTCTGTCCCTGCTAGGCAAAGGACCCCTAGCTGGGTGTTGAAAATACATAAGATTTCTGGTGGCCCTGGGAGGTAGTAGGCTGCACAGCACTAGTCTTCGTGCCTGTTTTTGTTTCTTAGCTGCCCTCATCCTTTGCTTTTCCTGTTAATAAAATATATTCTGCTTTATTTGTGCTTCTCTCCTATACAGTAAGCCACCAGAACAGCTATTTAGGAAGAGACCATTGAAAGCAGGGTAGTTGAACCGGGCAAAAGGAGAGAGCAGCAAATGTAGTGTGCCAAGGCACTCTACATGTGCCAGCCTCCTGCTTCAGCCATAAGATCTTCCCTTTGACGGCAAGGAAGAACTAATGAGAAGGTTTCATGCTTGGAGCTGCTTTGCTTTTGGCAGAACTCTTATCTAAAGTAGATTATTTGGTGTAAAAGCTCTCAGAACTGATTTTTGACCAGTAGCTTGGGAAAATTGACTGTGCCATGTCGTCCTTGTATGCGTGCTTCAGCCAGATCAGGTTGTGGTATAGTTCACAAATACTTCTATCTCGTGTGAATAAGTGATAGGAAGCACAGGATATTTAAGCAGTTGCAAATATCATAAGAGGCTTGTAGATTAGCTGTTAAACTTCATACTATGATGCATTCTTTGAGTACCTCTGAATTTGGCAAATTTGAAATGTGGAAAAACTACACAACTAAAAAAATTATAACTGAAAGACTATAGAGAAGGAAGTTTGTTCTATTAGCTTGCTAACTTAAAATACTTAGTATCAATAGCAAGTCATACTTAAAATAGTGCTAACTAAAATGCAGTAATAGCAGGATTCCTGTGTTCAGAAGCTTATTTCTTTGACTGTAGGATTCTTGAATGTAATACTTAAATAAATGTGAGATAATGTATCAAATATTTCTCAGTAACTATTAAAAATGCATGTTGCCTGTACATCCTAATGAAAAAATGTAGTTAAAGCTAGAACTTTAAACGAATTATTAGAGCAGACAGGGCTGTCTTTTTAATTATTCCTCATATTTTAGGAAAAAAAAAATTTGGGTTTTTTTGAGAGGGGAAAATTAAGTTTACTGCACGACTGGTAAGGAAGACTTGTAACACCTGATATTAGGCTACCCTGTTTTGTTACTTGGACAGCTTTAGCTTTTCACTATGACAAACTATGTAAGTGGGAGTGTGCAGTCTTGTTCAAAGCTTGAATATGCTTTGTTGAAGCTGAGATAAAAATCTGGTTTAAATTGGTAGTGGCTTTTTAGAATGTTGATGTTATGTACTGCTACCGGCTTAGCGTGCTTTACTCAGCTTTATGATTCAGTATGGAATCACTTTTAAGTACTTGATTAGCTAAGTGATAATGTTGGTCAGATGCTGCATTTGGCTAAAAAAGTGCAAGTATGACTTGGTTTTAGAATCACAGAATGGTTTGGGTTGGAAAGGACCTAAAGATCATCTAGTTCCAGCCCCCCTGCCATGGGCAGGGACACCTCACACTAAACCATGTTGCCCAAGGCACTGTCTAACGTGGTCTTGAATGCTGCCAGGAATGGAGCATTTACTACTACTTTGGGCAACCTGTTCTAGTGTCTGACCATGCTGTTTAAGTTTAAACCCATTACCCGTTGTCTGTTGCTACAGGCCCTGATGAAGAGTCCATCTCTGGGCCCTTGTAGGCCCCCTTCAGATACTGGAAGGCTGCTATCAGGTCTCCACACAGCCTTCTCTGCCCCAGGCTGAACAGCCCCAACTTTCTCAGCCTGTCTTTGTATAAAGGGGCTGGAGCACCTCCCATCCTTGTGGTCCTCCTCTGAACTTGCTCCAACAGCTCCATTTCCTTCTTATTTTCAGAACACCAGAACTGTACACAGTACTCCAAGTGGGGTCTCACAAGAGCCGAGTAGAGGGGCAGGATCACCTCCTTCGACCTGCTGGTCACTCTCCTTTTGATGCAGCCCAGGACAGGGTTGGTTTCTGGGCTGTTAGTGCACACTGAAGGTGGCTCATGTTAAGGTTCTTGTCAAACAACACCCCTAAGTCCTTCTCCACAGGGCTGCTATGAATCTTCTCTGCCCAACCTGTAGCTGTGCCTGGGATTGCCCCAACCCAGGTAGAGGACCTTGCGCATTGTTTTCTTGAATTTTATAAGGTTGCCATTGGTCCACCTCTCGGGCATGTCAAGGTCTCTCTCTGGCTGGCATTCTTTCCCTCCAGAGTATCAGCCAAACCACACAGCTTAGTGTTATCGGCAAACTTGCTGAGGGTGCACTCAATCCCACTGTCCATGTCACTGGCAAGGATGTTGGACAGGATCAGTCCCAACACCTTTGAATTGAGGCCTTTCTTCTTATATGGATGAATCTCAGTTCCATTTTCTTATACAACAAATAGAAAAAGTTATACAGGCAGATGTAGTCCATGCATTTTCAACAACTCATCTGTGCTTCTATTCTTAATTTGTGCTGCTGAGATAGCCCCCTCTTAAAAATGCTGTCTCATGATGTACCTAGTTGCTTGGAGAAATTTCAGTAGATATTTTTAGATCCTTTTTTGACTTCCAGGGTGCTGCAGCTCAGTCCCATGAAAAATGGTTGTCTGTGCCACTGATTTCCAGAATGCAATGTATATATTGCTTGTGTTATCAAAGCCACCCAAATTGATACTTTTTTCTTTTAAACAACCTTGACCTCTGCTTTTCAGAAAAGTACATGCAGTACGCCTTCTAGATCTCTTCCTGCTGCCTGAGCTTCTGAGTGTTTTGTCCAGTGACTTTATATGGTATGGCATGGAGAGCTGGAAGTTGTTACATATCTCTGTTTCTCTTGAGGAAATGATGCCAGAGACATACTGCCTCCTGTGCATGTATGCAGCACAGGGGCAGAATTTGTTGCAGTTATGGTCTCTGTGGGCTTGGTGGGTTTTTTCTTCTATCTTGTGTAAGCCATGCTCTATTTTGGGAAGTGACATAATACAGTAGTATTCTACTTGGGTCATTGTTTGGAAGGTAAATATTTATCTTTAGTGTTTATGCTTTGGTGCCATTAAGTCCTAATGGGCACTCTGAAGTAGCTGCAACAACATTTATTCTTTGCTTGTGTAAATTCTGAAGGAGTTTTTTTGTTTCCAGGACAGGAAAATCAGCTGGTAGCATTAATTCCATACAGTGATCAGAGACTGAGGCCAAGGAGAACGTAAGTCAATAGTTACTTGTGGTACATGAATCTACAGTTAATTCTTCTAGTTAAAATTCAGCAAATTAAAAAAAGAGTGATAAGAGTCAAGCAAAAATCACTGGGATGTTTATTTGCTCGCAGTACTGAAAGAACACTGCTTGTGAGTACTATCAGCCTTAACTTCTAACACTTGGAGACTTATTTATTAACAGGTATGCATACTACTGGTGTGCATACTCCCATGAGTATGTCTTACAGTGCTAAGTATGCTGTATGATCTCTTCATGTAGATACTTATCTGAATGTCTACAGTAGTTAAGTATTCATCGGTCTTTGTAGCATCTTAATTATCTGAGCAGATACATCTTCAGTGTTAAAAATCTTGAGTAAATTGATAACTTCCTTGATAAACTACAAAATAAGTCACCTGGAAATTAATTTGTAAAGCTCTGAGCAGCTAGCAAAATAAAAAAATCATCATTCCAATACAGCATATTTAATATTTTTTTTACTAGGCTGTACTTAAAGGTTTAATTGAAGTGCTCAGGGCTTCTTGTTCTGACACTTTCTATTTGTTTGGGGGTTTTTTGCCTTTAATATTTGTATGTTTCTGTAGTAAACAGAAATGAATGCCAGTAACTTGTGATACTGTCCTGGATAATATATCTGATGCTCTGCTAGTACAAATTTGAGACCTGTTACTTGTAGTGCTCTAATTTTGTGAAAACTGGAGCTGCAGTGGAGCCTTTTGCTTATGTATTTTTTTATTACACAAACACACCTACAACACTAGGTTAATTAGGAATTTCCTGTTCCTTAGCAGGAGTGTGACAGTTTCCTGAAAGTCTTGTATGTCAAAGAATCACGTATAAGATGTATAAGAGCTTTATTCTTAAAAGTCCTGCAGAATGGCGACAGTTCTGCTGTAAACAAAATTTTAAGAGGAAGTGCTTATGTTTCGAAGTATGTAAATATTTACCTCTTCTGTTTTCCAGCAAGTTACAAATGTTGGGATAACCCTGTTTTGAAACTTGATTACTGATGTCTATACAGAAGGAACATCTCAGAGACATAGATGTGGAGTGCAGCATAATGGTTTTTTTTCCCCTCTTGAGCACTAGTGGAAGTTAGAGATAGGGAGCATGACTAGTCAATATAACTAGTTCAATCTGTCACTTAAAAGAAAATAAAATTACATTATTGTTTAATATGCTTTTGACTCTGAAATGTGTTCTTTTTTCCTTCCAGAAAGCTCTACGTGACTGCTTCTGTAATTGTATGTTTACTACTTTCTGGGCTGGCTGTATTCTTCTTGTTTCCTCGTTCAATTGACGTTGAATACATTGGTGTGAAGTCAGTTTACGTCAGTTATGAACGGAGTAGTCGTATAATATATCTCAATATCACAGTAAGTCTAGCTGTCTGTTTGAATGTTTTTAATGGGTAAGTGCAACAAAAGATACTACTGCAACAGTTTAATATGCATAGAAATTGTGGTCTAGCTGATAAGCCTAGTTAGTACCTTAAGAAACACAAGCAGATATAATGACCAGTTGGAAGAATGTAACTGGACCTGCTGTGGCAGGCTCCTGTAATTATAGCTAATAGAGCTGAGTTGCAAGCTACCACTGGGTTTTCTGTTTTCATGGGAACAGTGAATTTGAAGTTCTCTGAATTATTTTTGGAATATGAGTGAAATGTAACGTGTGTATGTGGGGATGTTATTGAGTGCTGCCCAGGTATTGTGCATCTGTCAAAACTGATTGAGGGAAAATTACTTTTTTATTCACCTTAAAACTTTAAAGTTATTTTTTCTATATGTTTCTTGACTTCTTTGTAATGCAGTCAATACAGGAAACCTAAAGACATTTGGTAGAGTTCTTCATTTTAAATAAAGCAAGGCAGCCATGGGAGAAGATGGTCCTGTGATAGCTAAATTTCCTGGAAGCAGTAGTTGAGGATAGAAAGAAATGCGTTCTTTGCAGTGGAGGGTAGTCACCAGGGAAGTTGTGCTGAAGTTTTTGCAGCTCAAGATACTCACAAAAAAACCCAGAAAGAGGTTAAGGCATTATGTCCTGTGTCCTGTACGTCGTCCTGTTCCCCTCCGCCTCCAACCCTCAATCCTAGAAGGTAGGAATATACTTGCGCAGTTTCAGGTATTACTGTCTCAAGCACAAACTTCAAAATGTGTGCTCATCAAGAGACACAGGATGGATAACTGTTAGTGTTTTATGTTTGGTTTGTTTGTTTTTCAGAGCACACTAAATATAACAAATAACAACTATTATTCTGTTGAAGTGGCAAATATCACAGCCCAAGTTCAGTTTTCAAAAACAGTTATTGGCAAAGCACGGCTAAACAATATCACCAACATTGGTCCTCTGGATATGAAACAGGTAAATAGGATAGGCTTTCAAAGTTGAATACATGTTAATCTTCATATATAAATATACTCATTGTGGTTTTGTTGCCTTTTTGTTCTTTTTTTTTTTAGATTGACTATATGGTGCCCACCGTCATACAAGATGAAATGAGCTATATGTTGTAAGTTTGCTTGCCTCTAAATATCTCATGGGTCTGACTAAAAATTACAGTGGTGTTAAACCAAATTTTTTTCAAAGTCAGCAGAAATATATTCGTAGAGATGTGTCATTTTCTTTGTGTGAATTTAATAGTACTGAAAAGTAGTCAAAACATGGTTATTTTCATAGTTGCACATAGTGCCTTGCAGTACCTGGTTCTCAGCACTTTGAATGGTATCTCTTATCCCAATGTATTAGGCCTTGGCAATAACTAGGACATGCTGGTTTGGGGAGCAAAAATGCAGGTGTTCCTCTAACAAGTTTTCTAGTAACTTTCAGGCTGATTTCTCTGATGGTGGAGGGAATTTGTATTAATTCTATGCAAATTAGAGGCAAGTTTGTATTCCTCTTTGTCAGATCATGTGTATGCAGTGGTAAGCAGTGTTTATAGCCTGTCTTTTACACAGTTTTATTCAGAGCTTCTGAAGATCATTTAACCAACAGACTGTTAGCTCAGTATATCTTGCTAACAAAACCAAATATTAGTTCTCTCACACTGAAGTGCAGACTAAACAGAAAGAGTTAACTATTGAGACTTCAGGGCTGTGTGCAGTTCCGGTGGATCCTAGCCGGTTTGGGGTAGGCGAACACCTTACAGCTTTTGAAGTAGAATAAATTGAAATAGGTATGAAATAGCAAACTGGGTGCTAACTTTAAATAAGCAGGAAGTGTACTTTTGTCACTCTTAAAAACATGTAAGTTAGCTTTGTGTAAACACTGAATCTTTCAAATTTGCTCATCCTTTGGGTGCATGGGGAATAGATAAATGTGGCCTTTGTAGAACTCATGCCAATACTTGCCTAGTCATGCTTTTGGTGCAGTAATGCATTTAAATTTATCATGGTCAGTACTGTGGCCTTAATTTCAGTAATACTGTTGAAAGTCTTTCCCCAACGCTAGCTGCAACTTTTACCTGAAAGGTGGCTAACCTTGGGAAAACCTGAGTGAGTTGGATATGTAGAGAGGTGCGGACAGGCAAGAGCTGTTCTGCCTATGGCCTGCATTGAATGGATTTCAGGCTCTTCTGTTATAGCTGCAGCCTTGATAAGTAGTGTGGAACAATGATGTGCTTGCTGGTTCAGCTCAGAGGTGGATGGTGAATTCTTGGAATAGAAGCAGAGAAACTGTCATGTGTCAGTGCCAGTAGTCTGCCCTATAGACAGCAAGCGAGCTTCCTTAGTTTGAACACCCAACTGATGCAGCTTCACCTGGTCTTAGCGGGGTTTTGTATTTTTCACTGTGTTTGGGCTTTTTCTCCACACAAAAATATTAAACCTTTCCAGTGATGGCTGTGGGATAATCTTTCTAACACAGGCAGTATTAGTATTGTGGGTTATAGCATCAGGGGTTGTACAGTATCACATTTCAGTGTTTCACCAGCTAGTCGATTTAGGTCTTAGTTAGGCATTAACTAGTGAGTTGTTTGGATACTGGAAAATACATGTCCCATAAAATCAGCTTAAGTTGAATACAGGAAATCTTGGAGTCCTGAAGTATCTGCATACGATCATCTGGATTCAGCAGACCTGTATGATGAAATCAGCACCATACAAGGCATTTCCACACATTTATTTTGGAGAGCTGGCTCAATTCGGAGTTCAACCTCAGCGTAGTTTCCTAGCTACCATTTTCTGTTTTGTGCTGTGATGTGGTTTGGGGTTGGGATTTTTCATTTTGGTTTGTTGGGTTGTGGGTTTAGGTTGAGGGGGTTTTTTTGTTCTGTTGTGTTTTTTTTTTTTTAAATTCAGAGTATCACAAAATCAACCTGCTTGGGAAAAAAGTGTGTTGGTGCCGTACCTCTGCTTATCTGCTGGTATGTGCTGTTGGGTATGAGCTGGCTTTGTATTATGTTGCAGGTTGTCTGTATTTTGGATTAAAGCATGTTCAGGTTAACTTCAGTTAGATCCTGAAAGATGGAGTGAACTGTGTTTCACAGGACACTTGTGCTGGCAAGCATTACATGTAAGCAAGCACATGGGAATACAGATGATGTGAAAGCAGCACTATGTATATAAAAGTAAACCCAGGTGAACATACGTTCAGTGGTAGTGTTTTTCAACAAGTGTTTTTGTTACCATTGCCAGCAGCTCTCTAGTCTCTACATACATAGGTAGCAGAATTTTGAGTTGAAGACACAGTTCTTACTTTTCAGATAATTGCCTGTAAAAGCCTGATGTGAATCTAACAATTGTTTTTCTTTTTTGCAGTGACTTCTGTACTTTAGCATATATCAAAGTGCATAACATAGTAGTGATGATGCAGTAAGTATGGGAATTTTGTTTGAAACAATTTTAAAACCCGTGTAATTCTAATTGAAATATTACTCAAATACATAATTCTGGCACCTGTGCATCTTAGAAAATGAACTCATCTTGCTTTCTGTTGTAGTATGTTCATAGTTCTAGAAACTGAACTGTGGCTTTGGACAGGTTCTGGTGGTGTAAAGACACTTGAATAGGCAGAGTTGTTATTACTGTATCTGCTCTGCAGCTTGGCCATAGCCCTGACAGTACTAAGGTCTCAGATACTTTGAAATTAGTTTGTGTATCAGCCACTGTTCAAAAGTTGCTGAGATCTTCATGAAGTATTACCATCTTCCAGGAGGGGAGAGGGTAGGAAGTCTGTGCTCAGAGAGCTAGATGTCTTTCATGGAGAAAATCTCTTGTGGTAAACTGGTAAGCTAGTATCGGGTTTAAGTTTATTTAAAACTTACTTTGTTCCAAAACATTTTCCTTAAAAACCCTAATAATGTAAAAATGTTGATCTTTTAAATAGGAAACTCAAGCCTTTTACAGAAAACTCTCTTCTGTTTTGTCTTTTTCTAAAGAGTGACAGTGACATCCTCTTACTTTGGCCACTCTGAGCAGACATCCCAGGAGAGATACCAGTATGTGGACTGTGGAGGAAACACAACCTACCAGCTGGGCCAGTCAGAATATTTAAATGTACTTCAGCCTCCACAGTAAAAGCACCTGTTGGTTAGTGTGGAATGACTGCTAATCCTTGCAGAGATCCTTTGAGTAGGACTGGTATTACCTGAAGGGGAGAAGATATGCATGTGAAGCATAGTGAACATGATGACCTGTTCACTTTAGATGCCAGGAGGGAAAAGGTGCAAAATGTACATAGATGCACTTGCTAAATGTTGTGTTTTCCCCTTCTGTTTGCTTTCTATTACTGTAAGCACTTCTATCGTGGTGGGAGGGAGAAGGGGAATATCAGATTCTTGAATTGAGTTGGGACCTTTCCTTACAGTGTGGTACATCAACTTAGAGTAACCATGTGTATGTCTGTGTTAGGTGAAATGTGTCACTAACGAGCATTTTAGAAAAATTGATACTCATAAATTTTAAGTTCATACTTAAGTTCTTGATATTTGACTATTGAAACTGGCAATATTACTACTTAAGTAACAAGATTACTTTGAGGTGTCTGGCTGTTAGACTTCTGTTAGTAACCCAGTGGTGATAGTTCCTTATTTTGGGGTTCTACTTTTTCTTTGCTATACATAAGAGGTGACATGCAGTCTCTGAAAGCTGGGAAAGCTCTCTTGGATGGCACTATACTTGAATGTGCAACTTCCAGAATCTGGCATCATTTCATTTGTATTCCCTCCTGCTACCTCTGGGATGTTATAAGGAGAGTGTGTGTTGTTAGATTTAAAGTTGGGTTTAAAAACAAAACAAAAACCAACTCCCCAGAGGCATTACTGACAAAGGAGAAATTCCAGACTGTAGTAAATGAATGAGTGAAGACTTAGTGTCTTTCTACTTTGATTTTTAGTAAACTTCTGAGTTTCAGCTGTTGATTTAAAATCAAGATTGTACAGTTGGAACTAGGGGGTATACTGTTTGAGCACAGGTTTGGGCAGCTTGTGCATTTTCCTAAGTTTTATTGTTTTAATATACTATGTATCTAAGCTACTTGTAAGTGCTGATATGTTGGGTGGGGTGTGCATATGTAGTGCACAGGCTCAGTAGGCAATGCAGTAGCCACCTGAATCTCCAGAGCACTCAAAATTCACGTCAAAGTTCTGTAAGAGAGACTAAAGCAGTTCTTTCTGTAAATGTAATCATGAGACTGACTTAAAACAAAGCTATGAAATAATTCCAGTAGGATAGTTTGCACAATGAGAAATTCTAGGGTTGTTATCTAATGTGGTGATTGTAAACATGGGGTCCAAAGTTGCTTGACTTCTTAAGACTGACTCTTGTAAGGGTCAGGTACAAAACTTTTTAATTAACTAGATCAGAGGTTTTTTTTATTTCTAAATCAGATCAGATGCAGCTGTAAGAAGGTACTGTTGAGACTATTGCATTGTAATGAATAATTTTTTTTTAAGTAGATATTGTGGTTTTTATGCTGCCCATCTCCTGGAAATATGCTATATATAAAATGAATTAGCAGTAAACACTATGGAAAAAGGCTGCTAAATAACTTCTTGCAACTAACGATTTGTTGTGCTTCAGTACTTCAGTGAAGGCACATGTCTGTATTACTCTCTTTTTCTTCATTGGCCTTTCTTAGGTGGACTTAATTGGGGGGGTGGGAAAAAGAATTTTGATGATGTAAGACTGGTTTAAAAGAAATTAGGTAACCATAACAAAAAAAAAACCTCTTCTGTTTGAATTGCTTTGAGCACTTATTCTGAATGTCTATTAAAGATTTTGGAACCCAACCTGTCAGTTTCCTATAATTGTTGATAACATGAAGATGCCAGCTTTTGGTGTTGGAGAAGTGGAACTGGAAGTTCAATTCTGATTACTTCCTATGGTTATGTTCTGAAAACTATTATTGAATCTGCATACTTAAAAGGAAACATTCCTTATTACAGCTTGAAGTCATAAAGGGAAGTAGTTCGCTACTGACTCTAGTCTTCCTAGAATGTAGATGAGGTTCAGTCTTGTGGCTGATAAAAAAGCATGCAGAACCTTGTCTGCTAGTCTGAAGATACAGGTGATAACTAAAGACCAGGATAGCGGGGAGCTGGCTAGAAGCAGAGAGGTGAACTCTTCTCTGTTACCTGCTGTAAAAAGGTATGCTTATAATGAAGATTAGGGAAAGAATTCTGATTTAGATCATGCCAGATCTGAAGATAGCCAGTAAGTGATACAGTTTTTGGGGTTGTTTTTTGTCTCTTGGCCTAAGTATTTACACCTAGAGTTTGGTTTTGTTTGCGAGTGGTTTTTGGGGGCTTGGTGGGTTGATTTTGTTTGTTCAGTTGGTTGGTTTTTTAATAGGAAAATAAGAAAACAGGTTTAAGCAGATACTTTAAATTTCAACAATTTTTTCTTCAAAGGGTAAGAGGTAATCCAAAGTAACTGGGATGGCACAATGATAAAATTATTTGGTGGCAGTAATGAGTGCTGCTAGAACAAGCATGGTGGGGGGAGTTACGCTATTTATGCAGTGTCCAGATTCAGACTGGTCTTTGAAAGTTTGGCAGACATGCTTAACAAAGTACATAAATCTGTGGCTCTTATGTTGCAGTAAATTGGTGGTATTTGCTAATTTAAAATAAAAGAATTAGGACTTTTCCCATATATATATGGCAGAAGGGGAAGATACAGCTGTCAATGTCTGTCATCTGGGATATCTAATGGATATAAACTTTAACTCCGTCAGTTTGTGGTAGAGATACTGTGTGTGACTTGAGTTCTTATCTTAAAGGATAGGTAAAGATCTTATTGGTCAATCCTCAAATTAAGTCAGTTACAGGAGAATCAAAGGCTGAAGGTTCTGCGTATGCTAGTATGTCCTTGAAGATGTGTCAGCATGTTACTCACCAAACAAGACAAGTATTCGAATTTAACTGATTTTAATATAACATCCCCTGAGGTAAGCATCTTTTTGAGTAATTAACTTAGGCTTAAATTTTTCGGTAGCTGAGCTTGGAAACATGCTAGTTTCCAAGTAACAGAAGTCAGTATTAACTTGTGTAACTTTGTAAATCAGCTATGAGAATAGATCCAAGTGACAGACCTGTAATCATATCACATCTATTTATCTTGATTTTAAAATTAAAAAGGCAAGCCTTTCAGCTCCCTGTAAATAAGTAAGTACAGGTTCTCTCCAGAAGGTCAGCTTGAAGAATCATCATTTTCTTTGTTTTGTTTTCCTGTGTATAAGATGGTTTCTGAAGGACTTCTGAAGCACTTGGTATTTCACTTGTAACTTCCCTGTAACCTTAGAATGCTATCAAATACATGCATACTGCCATTGCAGTGTTGTGTTCCAAGGGATTTATTTCTAGTATTTCATTTGAATTCCCCTACTAAAACCTTGCACTTTAAAGTGGAAGCTCTGTTATTTATATCTTAAAATAGTGGTCCAGAAGCTGCAGTGTAATGGTACCATTGAAAACCAAAATCTAATGTATTCTGTATAGAGTAACTGTAAACTTCAAAATTGTAACTTAAGGTAACTTCAATATTGAACACATAAATGCGTAAAAATGTTGGTTATCTGGCCATTCTCCGTGCCCTGGAAAACAAAATCATTTTACGTTTGAAATGTGATGCTTTAAATATGAATGAATTAATAAAAGGCACCAAACAAAAGATCTAAGAGATGTAAAGGCAGGCTCCGTTACT
The DNA here is from genome assembly GCA_017639245.1 of Myiopsitta monachus. Classification (NCBI taxonomy): domain Eukaryota; kingdom Metazoa; phylum Chordata; class Aves; order Psittaciformes; family Psittacidae; genus Myiopsitta; species Myiopsitta monachus. The sequence continues at coordinate 8,507,783 of CM029919.1, forward strand.
AAAAGATATAGTACCTGACACTTTTGAATTCCTGGTGTGGGAAAGAGCCTGTGGAAGCTCATTCATGATTTGTTTCCTCATCTTCATAGAGGATAATTACTTAATCTTGTGCGAAGACAAGCACAAGTGTCTGTGGTATAGCTTTGAAGTTTTTAATGCACTTCTGATGTTTGCATGACCTTGACATTAACATTGTGGTGTTTATATTTTGCAGCCTTATGTTGGCAGACTTAAGTACATGCCTTAGTTGTCTTCGCTGTGGATTGTCCTTGAAGTTCTAAAAGTGATTAAATGCTTTCATGGCAGTATGTTGCCAACGTGGCTGGGCTTTTCAGCATGTGGCATATAAAGCTAACCATTTCAGCTCTGAATCTTAAGTCCTTGAATTGAATTGTTAGTCTCTTTTAACCATCTGACTGAAGTGCGGTGCCTCCTTCATGAGGGTGCTTGGAGTACTGTGAGTATGAGAGGGATATCTAGATTCAGAAAATCTTAAGAAGTGTTGTTATACAGCATTTAAGGCCTTTTTCATTTGTTTGGTTTTGGTGGTGGTTTAGTTGTGGTTTTGCTTTTCTTCTCACCCCTTGGACCTCTAGTAGGGTCTGTGTTCCCAAACAGCATCTTCTGAAACAGGTGACTTGTTTCAGGGTTGGGCAGCTACATGAAGCTTAACATCCATTGGACTTGACTTCAGAAGTTAAGAGATAAGTAACACTAGCAGTCATATGTCTAAGAACTATTTTTTTTACTTGCCTAACAAATGCCACAACCCTTACAATGCTTCCAGGTTTACTGTTAGCTCTGAAAGGGAGGAATAAGTAATGTAAGTGCCACCAATGGACTTCAATAATGGACCACTTGTAACCAGCAAAATATTTGTTAGTGTTTGCTGTGATCATGCCAAAAAAATCTAGACTTCTTTTTTGGGGGGATGAAGTAATAAAACTCAAGCCAAAACCCACACAAAATGTGTTGAAAACAGTAATTTGGGTATGGCAAAAACATCCAGTGTTTGTCTACTTGAGACGGCACCTTCATGCTTTTACCTTCAGCTGGAGAATTCTCATCATTACTAGGGGCGTAGTTTGGGGTAGTTGATTCTGCTGCCCTACAGCTTTTGCCATATGGCTTTTCTGCCCCTAGACAGGCCTGTTGGACAGGAACAGTTGTCTGCAAGGAATCTATACAAATTCCAGCTAGTGTTGGGTCCCCCAGTGCAGTGTGAGACTGTTTCGTGGCAGTAACGTAGTGATCCTCGTACTGTCCTCTTCCACCAACCATCATATGGGTCTTACCACCTGGATGCATACGTCTTTTGGTACTGGAACTGCTTTTGCTTTGCATGGGCAGGGATACTTAGTGCCAGTCATGCAAGTAGATTATGGTGCCTGAGTATTTTGGGTCTGACTGTCAGTGATTTAGTTTGAGGTTTTTGTTTAAGGAAGCAAACTTAACCACTGTTAACATCCACTGTACTGAGTGTCCATATAATTGCTTGAGATATGTATAGAAATACTAATGAGTGATAACTATTTTTGTAACTTAATTGTAAACTGTTGTATTTGTGTAACAATCTATCAACTCAAGCATGATCAACTTTAGAAGTCAAGGGGAATTTGGGAATGACTTGTAGTATACAAGTTAACTGGGACAAGGGATCTTGTTATTTAGAGGTTCAAAATCTGGAGTTAACTTCATTATGAATATATATTTCTAGACATGGTTGACTCAAAGAATGATATTAAATTTTCTATTAAAAAAAGCTTCGGTCGTGGTTGTTTGGTTTTGGGGTTGGTTTTTTTTTTTTTGGCATTCTGTGATGTGAAAACTTTGCACTTTTTTTTTTTTAATACTATGCTTTTTGTGTTAAGTCTGTAATAAACTCCAATATCTGAAAGCTAAGCACCACCTGTGAATAAATGGCTGTTGTCTGACTGGACTATTACAGTAACTGAATTAAAACCCCAGGCTGGTATGGTGGGTTGACTCCCAGCCAGCAGGTGAAACACCCTCCACCCCCCCAGTTGCTCATACACTCTTCCCCCTGGTGGGATGATGGATCAGGGTACAGACAATTTAACAGGGGAAGCAAAGCTGTGTGCTCAGGCGAGGCAAAATAAGAAGTTTATTTCCGTTCAGTAGGCAGTCGTTTACTACAGGAAGACAAATGCCATAACCCTGAATGTCTCTCTGTCCTCCTTTCCCTGAGCTTTTATTGCTGAGCATGATCCCTTGATATGGAGTATATTTTTGGTCAGCTAGGGGCCTAGCCCTTTGACCATCCCCAGCCTATTCACTGCGGAGTTGTGGGAGTAAAAGAGGAGGAAACAGTAAGAAAGGAAACTTAAATGCTGTATGAGCACTGCTCAGCATCAGCCAAACCACCAGTGCGTTATCGATGCAAGAAAGCCAAGAGACCTGGTAATGTCAGAAACCTCTGAAACATTTCAAAGCTCACCCTGGCAGGCTGTGGGTTGCTTTCTTTTACTTCTCAATTTCATACAGCTTTCTACGTAACAATGACTGCGCACATACTTGGGATGTGTTCTGCTGATGTGTTAACCCAAGAAGACTTCTGGTGCACTAGTGATGAATGACACTAATTGCCTTCCAGTGTGAAGATGATGTCTACCTGGCAACTTAAGGAATACGAAATCGCACAGTTAATTCTCTAGAAGTCTCTTGGTGTCACATGAGGTACAGATCCATCTACATCTGCTTTGATTTTTGATATGTTTTTTTTCCTCCTCCAGGAATCCCTGCCTCTCATGCCTGAGTGTTGAGATGCCTCACTTGCGGTTTCTGTGTATGGGTAGTAGTTGCCACACAGTTTAATGAGCTGTTATGGGCACTGTGGTGCTGACCCTGCTCTGTAATGGAGCTGCTTTTTCATGAGCCAATGAATCACCTAATAAAGTAAAAATAGATCTTGATTAAGGAGCTTCAGCATCACTGTAATGTAACGTCTCACTGACTGCAGTTATGGATGCCTGAAAGACAATGATGTGAATCGTTTCGGAGGGGGTTTTAGGAAGTAATACTTCTAGCAGCCCTAGCCAATATAGTTGAGGTTGAGAAATAAATGTTGTTTGCCTTTGTCTGACTTCCCTTCTGACAACCACACCACAGGACTGTTGTTCTGATACTGGTCGAAGGAGTGATACAAGGGTTACCTGAATAGATGGCAACATTTAGAAAAAGAACAGGTAAAGAAAGACCTGTTATGCTGTTAACGAGTTTTAAAGGCTTACGTTCTACTGGAGTGTGTATTCTTTCTTAAGCATATCTTAAATAGTTTAGGTTTGGGGAATGGTGGTGGTTGTATTCAACTGTTGGTAGATTTAATTCATCCACCATTAAGTCGTGCACAGATTTTATGTTCAATGTGTTTAAATTTGACATAATTGGTGCAACTATTTCACTTTCTCTGCTGACACTGGCCTTCTGAAAATTTTCATCAGATACGCAAAGAAATGTTAAAATAAGCCTTAGAGGCCCAAACTGTTGCAGATTATGGGTTCTAAAACTCATGCCATCTACAACCGCTTCTGTTTGATGGCAATCCAGAGGTGGAGCAGACTTGCTATTTCCCCACCACTTTTAATGTGCTATGTGACCTGATGTCTCTGACTTCCCTCTGAAAGATTCATGCTCAGGAGCGTATCCAGACTTTCTACCATCCTTTGTACCATGCCAGGATCCAGCTTCTTCAGTACTGATAAATATTCTTGGGGGTCAGGACTGAAGTGTTGACTATAGACTTTAGGAGAGCCAACAGATGTAAGCCGCTCTGATTTCTGGAAGCAAGTGAAGCATGTGCTGTGGTTATAAGCCTGTGTCTTGCTCCTGCAGATGGCTACTATGCTTGCCTTTAGTTTGCTCTCACTAAAAATGCCAGAAGGAAGCTGTGACTTAGAGAAAATAAAATGTGCTAATTTTTTGTCGCATGCTTACAACTGCACTGCTTGACATGCTAGTACTTGAAAAATCCTATTTAAACTGAAGACTGGGTTTCACAAACAAGGGAGGAATTCAATTTCCTTCTCAAAAGAGCAGTGGAAATGCTGAATGCAACTCAAGGTTACTTAGTAACCTTGATGAGACCTGAGAAACCCAGGGGATGCTGCATGTAGGGCTCTTGGTTTGAAAACCAGAACTCACTGTCCCCCAAGACACCTCCCTCCCCCCTAAAAACCCTGTTCTTCCCTGTTACTGCTAATTGATTCTTAGATGCAGCTGATTGCTGCATGCAATCCGAGGCCCCCAGTTTGTATTCTGGTGCCGTTTAATCTTTATTTTTGGATATGGAACCCCACTCTGTGCTGCTGCTGTGCGGTGCTGCCTTCCCTCAAGAGGTGGTGCTAGGAGTCTGCAGCATGTGCAGGTGGCAGCAGCCACCCCAGCGAGGTGGATGCACCTCGGGGGATGCTTGAGGAGCTGAAGAGTGTTCGCTGAGGAAGGGAACTGTGTGAAAAGGTTGTTTCTGCCTCCCAGGCCTTCACCACCCTCCCTGCCCCAGTGCTTCAGTGCAGCAGGGGAGCAAAAATAACCTTCCAGAAAACAGCAGGGCTGCCCCAGTTAAACTGGTTGGATGCAATGGAGGTTTAATCTGAGAAATCCAGTATATGACTTCCATTCTGAATGTATGAAATAGTCCTGTTTGGAGGTCTCTTTGGGATTTGAAAATGTAAGAGACCTGAATATGTATTAGCTGAGTAGCAGTGAGAACACAGGGTTGATGCTGAGATGTTTAATTCAGTGAAAGGTGTTTGAACAACCCTTGTTTGTCTCTGTGTAGCTACTCCGGGCTTACCAGACTCAAAATCTGCTTTCTTGCTGTGGACTCTGTCCCAGGGGCACGTATGATATTGTTGAAGCAGCTGAGAGATCTCTGTGTTAGACAAAGATCACTGTGCCCTTAACATGGCAAAGTGGTGGCTTTAAGTGTGCATTGTGTTGCACAGTACTAATGTGGAAAAAACCCTTTACATTGTGCAAATGTGCCAATGAGTTGTGGATGTGAAACACTGTCTGTCTGTGGCAGTGTTCAAGGCCAGGTTGGATGGGGCTTGGAGCAACCTGGTCCAGTGGTAGGTGTCCCTGCCCGTGGCAGTGTATTCAGAGTGTATTCAAAATCTTTTAAATTCTCAAATGCTGCTGTAGATAGCCTGGTGGGGGAGCGGAAGGTGCAGGAGGGGGAATGTCTTCTCTATAGGTTGGGAGAAAAAAATGAGGGGCGGGGGGGGGGGGGGGGAAGGGGCATAATTGTTAATAATTCCCATTGCATGGCTTCCAAAGTATAGAGGTAATGACCGCGCTGAGAACACGTACCAGGTCAGTTTCATGATCAATAATTCTATTCTATTACAAGCCCCATTATCATAAAGTATAACAAAATGAGAACCTTAGCCCAGGCACCAAAGGCAGTAAACACTAAAACAGCAAATACCGGCTGTAAGGAAGGTACGACATACTGAAACTCCGAGATCAAGAGCAACGACTTTGAGAGCCAATAAATCAGCATTGTGACAAGTGACAGTTAATCCGAAACAATGAATGCTTATCACAAATACGATTAGACACACTCTGGCCAGATCTGTCCTTATCTCAACCCTTCGAGCCCCATGTTGGGTGCCAAAAAGAACTGTCATGGTTTAAGCCCAGCCGGCAACCCAGAACCAAGCAGCCTCTCGCTCACTCCCCTGCCTTTCCTCCCCCTCACTCCCGGAGGGATGGGGAGGAGAATCGAAAGAATGTAACTCCCATGGGTTGAGATAAGAACAGTCCAGTAACTAAGGGATAACACAAATCACTGCTGCTACCACCAATCATAATAATGATAAGGGAAATAACAAGGGAAGAGAATATGAAAATAAAAGGGGAAAGGGAAAAGGACGAAACACAAGTGATGCACAATACAATTGCTCTCCACCCACCGACCAATACCCAGCCTGACCCGAGCAGCAATCTGGGCCTTGGTGTGCTATGGTATGGAATACCCCTTTGGTTAGTTTGGGTCAGGTGTTTTGTTTCTGCTTCCTCCTGGCTTCTTGTGCCCCTCTTCACTGACAAAGCACGAGAGACTGAACAGTCCTTGATCAGAGCAAGTGCTACTGAGCAACAACTCAAAACATCAGTGTGTGATCAGCGTTGTTCTCAGGCTAAGGCCAAAACAGCCCTGCACCAGCTACAAAGAAGGAGAAAAATAACTTAAATCTGAACCCAGGACACTGTGCCACAGCTTTATCTACCCAAACTACTGTATGCACGAGTAATGTGAATTGGGAATTTAATGGAATTATTACATATATATTATAATTCCACACAATTATAATATAGGTATATAATTAAGGTATATAAGCTATAAACTGTCTCTTTTTGGCGTGCATGACAGGCAGAGCGATCCCCCACGCACCCAGTACTGATGATAATAAAGTAACGCCAGCTTTCTAACCTGTCATTCTGGTTAGGGAGCTTATTTCCTGGATTTTGTTGACAAACCCAAGAAATTCCTGAATTTACTCAGGGTCTCAAACTGTGACCTTTAAAGAGCAAACTGCCTTATTTTGACAATATGGATATTCTTACCCCTTGGCTACAGAGACAGTTGCGAGGATATAATATTTTCAAGATACTATATCAGAGCAGTCAGTTTCACCTCTGTGCCTGGCAAAATCTTGGAGCAGATTCTCCTGGAAGGCATGCTGAGGCACATGAAAAACAACAAGGTGGTTGGTGACAGCCATCATGGCTTTCACTAAGGGGAAATCCTGCCCGAGCAATCTGGTGGCCTTCTATGATGGGGCTACGGAATTGATGGACAGGGGTAGAGCAGTTGATGTCATCTACCCTGACTCATGCAAAGCGTTTGACACTGTCCCACATGACATCCTTGTCTCTATGTTGGAGAGACATCAATTTGATAGGTGGACCACTCGGGTGGATAAAGAACTGGCTGGATGGCCACACGCAAAGAGCTGTGCTCAATGGTCAATGTCCAGCTGGAGACCAGGAACAAGTGGTGTCCCTCAGGGATCGGTGTTGGGACCGGTCTTGTTCAACATCTTTGTTGGTGACATGGACAGTAGGATTGAGTGCGCCCTCAGCAAGTTTGCCGATGACACCAAGCTGTGTGGTTCAGTTGATACACAGGAGGGAAGGAATGCCATCCAGAGGGACCTTGACACGCTTGTGAGCTGGGCTGATGCCAACCTCATGAAGTTTAACCATGCCAAGTGCAAGGTCCTGCAGCTGGATTGGAGCAATCCCAGGCACAGCTCCAGGTTGGGCAGGGAAGAGATTCAGAGCAGCCCTGAGGAGAAGGACTTGGGGGTGTTGGTTGATGAGCAAATGAACATGAGCCGGCTGCAGTGTGAACTCGCAGCCCAGAAAGCCAACCGTATCCTGGGCTGCATCAAAAGGAGCATGACCAGTAGGTCAAGGGAAGTGATCCTGCCCCTCTACTCTGCTCTCCTGAGACCTCACTTTTAGTACTATGTGCTATTCTGATGTCCTCAGCATAAAAAGGACATGGAACTGTTGGAACAAGTGCAGAGGAGGGCCACGAGGATGATCAGGGGACTGGAGTACCTCCTGTATGAAGGTAGGCTGAGAGAGTTGGGGCTGTTCAGCCTGGAGAAGAGAAGGCTGCGTGGAGACCTCATAGCAGCCTTCCAGTACCTGAATGGGGGCCTATAGGGATGCTGGGGAGGGACTCTTCATGAGGGACTGTAGTGAGAGGATAAGAGGTAACAGATTCAAACTTAAACAGGGGAAGTTTAGATTGGATATAAGGAAGAAATTCTTTACTGTAAGGGTGGTGAGGCACTGGAATGGGTTGCCCAGAGAAGTTGTGAATGCTCCATCGCTGGCGGTGTTCAAGGCCGGGTTGGACATAGCCTTGGTTGGCATAGTTTAGTGTGAGGTGTCCCTGCCCATAGCAGGGGGGTTGGGACTAGATAATCTTAAGGTCCTTTCCAACCCTAAATAGTCTATGTTTCTATTATTCTATATGTAAGTTAATCATCACTATTAGTGCAATCACATTTGGAAAAGCAATTTTCCTGCGGTATGAACAGTGGATTCAGAGTGGCATCTATTTTTTGTAGACACTTATCTTGTAGTAAAATATGTATCTGGTCAATAAAAATAGTCTGTGGTGACTGAGTTATTTCTTAATAGCTGGGGGAAAGGAAATTCACTGGAAGGGTACAAGTGTTTACAACACATGCAGTGAGCAGATTCATTGGTATTCCACATCCATGCTCCATGGGAGTTTTTAGTCTATAGGGCAGTGAAGGACTTCTATGACATTGAAGGACATATTTGCAGTGACCGTGCAGAGGACAAACTGGTCTGGGATGTTAGGTTTGCCGGAAAGGCATTTTACTTGATTTTTTGTATATTTTCCTGGTCTCCTGAGCTATTTGAGTTATACTGTTAGCAGTATTACCTTACAGGGCAATCAGCATAGTCTTGATGTGACAATGAAATGTATTCATTCTGAGCTTCATTAAATACATTCTTGGATAAAACTTACCTATTTCATTTTGGAAAGTCATCTAGGCAGCCTTTGCATGCTACTAATACTCTGATACCGAACCACGAGTGGGTGGAATCTCACGCAACGCTACTTCTGGTTGATACCTGCAGTCCAAGCGTGCACAATTAACTATTTCCAGCAATCCAGAGTTTCTTTGCCATTGTTTTCAGGAAAATCAGGATCTAGGTTCGCAGCTGGTATTCTGAAACTACAGCAGATGCAGTCATGTTGCCAGACACTGTGGCAATGACCTCTGATGGATTGCTATAGTGCAGCAGTGCAGGGGTTTTTCTGCTGGTTTTGTTTCCCAAGCCTGATCATTTGAACTAATTACCAAAGAGCCTTACAAATTAATGTACCCAGGTTCCTGGGGTTTGGGTTCCTGGGGGAGAGCACGCTGCAAATGGTGCTGTTGCCTCGCAGCAGCAGTGGTCACTCCATTAGGATGGCTGATTGATAGTGGAAGGTGTGGAAAGCACGGAGGTGTACCAGGAGACATAAGCTGCATCTGGCCCAAATCTCATTTGAAGTGTCAAGAAGATCAATTACTTTATTACTGGAGGAATATGAGATGATTGGTGTTTTAGCCTGGGTGCGTGTGTACGTGCCTGCACATGTGCGCACATTTTCCCATGTGGGCTACTGATCCATTGCGTTTGCAGACTCTCCTTTAAGCCTCTGAATGCTGTGCTGAAAACTCATGGTAATAAAATTTATTGTTGGTATAATACTGTTCATAAAGGATGGCTTGGGGTCTCCATTTGAAGGTAAAACAATGCCTTTCATTTTCTCTGCAACCGTACTTTAGCTAAAGTAAACAAATCCTGCTCTGAAAAGCATCCATTCAGATTGCACAATTGCTAAATATCAATGCCATCAGGGAAGTTTAGAGCTGACTTTATAATTGATGAAGGTATAGAAGTCACGGAAGATCTTTATTTCTACTCTTTACCACTGGTCATACAGTGCTGCAACTTGAACTTGAGATCAGTGAGCACTTTCACTGGATAACATCAAGTATCCTGGGGAAAAAGACCCATAAAAATGACAAACACTGAATCCTTGTCTGACTAGCAAAATATTGTCGTAAGTCATGAAAGATCTGAACATGTAGGAACATGCAATGTTATCAAAATATTCAGCTTTTATAAAGAAAATTCTCTCTGAAATGGCAAACTAGCTTCCTTGGGGTTGATGTGATACATTCCTTAATAAGAGCTTTGGTGAATCTTTTAGGAAAACAAACTATCAGTTATTTAAAAATAAATAATATATACATGTATAGCTAATGTAAATTATGTACATATATGTTTGTATATAATTTATGATAATACGCATTATATAGATTAATTTTTATATATATGTATGTGCGTATATCTGTATATCCAATATCCCAATAGAAGCCACCAGGAAGGAAGAACAGATGTGTTACTTCTGCTAGTACTTTACGCTGAAATGCTGACTCTGTATTTGGTATAATGATAAAGTGGATCAGTTTTTAGATATCCCCTAGAAAACTAATGAGATTTGCATCTGTGTAGTACTTCCCAAAATGAAGACATACATTTAGAAGATGAATGAATACACATCTGATCCAGCTTCTGGCTTCTGTTCTTTGTTCTTGGACAGGAATATTACTTCTCATTTAACAGATTCAAATTATTTCTCCGTTTGGCAGGTGCTGATAAGAAACAGTGCAACCTAGAGAAATTAAACTGTGCAAAATATCACTGCCAATGAACTGACTAAAAAGAACCCCAAAACTCAAAACTCAAATGAGCTCCTTCGTAACAGCACTGTCATCAAGTTGGTGTCAGAGGGAGGAATTGAAAAGTAAGCGTAAAAATCCATCTCACAGCATTGTTTAGCAAAACAGCTCATCGAATTCTCAGTTCATCTTTTCTTCTTTTTTCTGGTTTTATGGAATGAGGAATCTTGTAGTAGCCTTTTTTTTCCCCCTGTTACAAATACCTTGATGTTTTCCTTGTTCAACTTGATCATTAAATTAGAAGTATAAACCAAGTGATTTTACGTCCTGCTACTGAAATAGGAAATGTGCCATGTGTAAGAAAAGCAGTCATTCAAGTGCAGCAAGAAGTAAAGTGTAACTAATAGAATTTTAGTAGAATTTCAAGTAGTTGGATAGAAAGATGCACAACTCTGCCATGGTGTGGGAAAGGATGATTCATCCCCTGCATCCCTAATTCTATTAGAAAGCAATATAAGATAATCAGGATACCGAGGAAGCAGTGTCATGTACCTTAAAAATGTATTTTGGAAGTTGAGAGATTAATCACTCGCAAACTGTTATGATTTTATCTTAAAATTGTTTGATTTCTTTTTTTAACTGAGTCCTTCCAAATGCATTAATTGCTGCTTTATGAGTGTAGTACAAAACTCGAAGTCCAAAACGATTTTCCAGAGCTATGTCTGACTTTTGTCATTGTAATATCTTGATCTTTCTTTTATAGGCTTATTTATCTTTACATTTTCTCCTGTAGACATTTACAGATTACTGTTCAAATGCCTAAGTCTTAGCATTTAATTATCTGTGCTGGCTGAAATTTGGTATCCATGGAAAAAAATAAGGGTTTTTTTGGATCAAGATTAAAAGTAGGAAATTTCCAGGAGCAATATTCTGATTAAAATCTGATTTGGAAACTTAAACTACAAAAATGTTATCGGTAATGTATTTTACTTGGCCATAGCAGCAGGGTCCCATAGGCAGCTTCAGTCCCTGTTGTGGTTTGTGAGAGGGGGATCTGGCTTTCAAAAGACATCAGAGTTTCCAGGGGATCTCTTAGATATCGCTGACACCAGGTTTTGGGGGACCTAAAGTTGATTATATCGGAATGAGAGGCATTTGAGTTTGGTAAAGGCTTCAGTATGAGACCACTCGCAACGGTTGGTTTGTCTGCTAGAAACAAAACCAGACCATGAGACTAGACATGAAATTTTTGGGTGGGAAAAGTGATGGTACCAACACTACTGATGTTCTGACAGCCTTCATCCATAGTGTTTTGTTTCTCTTCAGTAAGAGTGCACTGCAATTTTGACCTCCAGCACATGAAGAAGTGTGTATATGTGTACGTACATGCATATGTAAACACACATTTGACCTATTAAACACTGAAAGCCCATGACAGAAGACATAAATGTTGATGGTATCAATGAGTCTAAGGATTATTATGTGTTTTGCTGATAAACTGGCTATTAGGCTTTAATATTGCCTTGTTTAAACTATATTTTTGCAGATGGATTATTAGATCATGACTATCTCTGCCTTCTTTGTAATATACTGATGGTCTTGGCAGATTTTCAGGAGACATGTGAGACTCATTTGTCAACAGTCCCAGGAGGGGTGTCATGATGATAAATAATGACTGTATCATCTAGTGTTGTCTCCAGAGTGACATTCCCTCTGGAACAGGGTGATTGCACAAAAAACGGCTAATGGCCCAAAGTGAATTGACATATAGACCAAAGTCTTCATATGACAGTATATCAAGCTAAAGGCAGCCTCTGTATATTGAGACACATCACCTCTCCTCTGTGTGGTGTTATCCAAAAATTTCCTGACATCGTTTATTCAGTAACCTTTCCCACTTTCCTCTGACCTTATTCCTGGCTACAGACGGTGCAGCATCCATTCATAACGTGCGATGGAAGTGTCTGGCTTGTAGGCTGTATGTGAAAGCATACTAAGCAAACCACAATCACGCCTACAGACCGTAATCCTGGGCATGTCAAGTGGATGATGCTGAAAATACAGTTTCTAGTTTAACTGTCATTTGAGATGCATTGAAAGGGAATAGTAAAGTTACCATTTGCATACCTAAGTAGCCCATGTAATTTCTTGGGATACTCAGAATGAAACTGACTGTGTGTCCACTAACGAAGTGCACCTTATGGCTTTGCAGGCCTCGCACTGCCATAGGTAGGTAGGGTGGTTCTGAGCCTAACCACACAGATGGAGGACCCGATAGTTTCAGATGATCTGCAGCGGCTGCCCAGGCAGGCGGGTGGAGTGGGACAGTGAAGGAGGAAGGAACAAACTTTAGAAGCTTACAGGTTCTGGGAATTAATTACTTTATATCCACAAAGCACATTGACAGACTTGAAGGAAAGAGATTAGAATAGAGATTTTAAAACCTACAGGTTTTAACCTCCCATTTCACCTCTGTATGGAGGTGGTTTTCAAAGGAGCCAGCCCGTGATTAATTTTCTCACATTCACTTATTGTCATTTCCAGAAAGAATAATTGCATGTTTTGCTGGCAGGAGATTGCTTAAAACGTTGTTTTCCATCTTGTCTGTTTCCATTTATTCTCATGAATACACGTGCCTATGTTCAGAATACACAATTCACACATAGGATTGTAGAGGGATCTGCCGCAACAAACATGAATAATAATACAAGGTCAATAATGCTCATGAAAAAATTGTTAGCAAAACTTCTTCCTGCACCTCTGGCAAATCTGCAGTCTCCTGTCAGAAACATCCTTTTGCGTCGCATGCTGCAAAAACCAAGTGAGACTGTGAATGGAGAATTAGATGTTCATTGCTCTGCTACAGATTGGCTGCGGTCTAGGTGCAAGCCTCAATATAGTCAGCAGAAGACTTTCACTGAACGAGGATTTTGGAGCAGACTTTACCGGTACCAAGGAAATTATTGTTTGTTGAAACTCTAGGTATTTACTTTGATAAAATTTTAGTGATAATTTTTATTAAACTAAGAGTTTTGTGAGGTTTATGGCTTGGGTTTTTTGGAGATTTTTGGTCAAAAGTTATGTTAAAGTCTCATAGAACCTTTTTAATATAATTTAAATAAGAAAAAAGTTGTTTGTTTTTTTTCTTTTAAAGCTACAATGAATGATGTAGATTAGATAAATAAGCTTATTTAAACTTTAGATTTGGGCGGTTATCATCCTGTTACTGATTTTGACGTGGTCTGGAAAGGCTGGCATCTCTAGAGCTATGGCAATGTTCGCTTTCTGCTCAGGAGTGGCACAGAGCTGGAACTGCGGAGGAGTGAGACAGGAGATGCCGCTTTATCCAAATAATACCTAGGGGGTTTAATGTAATGTGAAATGCTGTCTGGACATTGACTGATTTCCTGTGGTCACATAGTGGGGGTGACAGTCCCGTTGGATAACTGGAAAACAGCCCTTAGCTTTGCAGTTGTTCGAAGGACCATCAAGCCTGCTCATGTGGTGATGTTAGTCAAGTTCACCACTGGAAATGCAGTGACTGAAGGCAGGACAGCATTGCCAGGGTTTCAGAGTGTCCATTCAGTTTCAGGTGCAGTCAGCACCCTGAGGTGTGTGTTGAGATGCCTCTTGCACTGCTTTGTGCCTTCTCTCCGAGTGCCCATGGCTTTTTGTGTGCTTCTGCCTTTCCCAGCAGGTGCTCTGAACGTTGCTGCACAGACATGGGGTGGCAGGAGAGTGTGCTCACTGACACCCTGTATGCATCCTGTGGCAGTCACTTGGCCTTTCCTCAGGAGACTGCTGTCACTCAGTGTGACAAAGCCCGCTTGGCAGGACCTGTCAGTTTGGGGGTTTTATGTCTGTAGACAGAAATTGTTTATTTAATCTTAATTCCATGCCTGCATTCAAGGCAGTGGCTTTGTGCATGTGTTTACTCGCTCTTATATGCACGCTCACATCCTTGTGCCTTTGGGTCATTGTACATTTAGGTGGAAAAATGCATGTCTGTGTAATATGCTGTTAATACCTAATCAAACTCACTGGTGAGATTTCTACCAAACTTGTGTTCAGAAAACTGAATAGATTAAAAGAAGAAAAGGCATCCATCATGAATGCAGTTATTTTGTAAAGTCTCAAGTGAATTAGGTTTCTGCACTGTTAGATATGATGGAGAAAATACTGTAGAGAACATATTCTTTGTCATGTATCTGCATTTTCACAAATTGCAAAGCTGTGGGGGCTCATGCTGCAGATACAATTCCCACTCTGTTTTATATTGTCAAACGACGTGTGCTTGCATGAGTTCGCGTCCCATCTTACATTCAAGCCCTTGAGCAAATTCTGACAAATTGTAAATGTAATTTAATTACATGAGGGGAAAGAAACAAAGACATTTCTTATGCTAAGAGTTTGCAGAGCAATGTAGGTTCCACCCCTCATTGGGCTAGTTTTATGCAGTGCACCAACTGCAGCCAGCTTTACTGAACCAAGTCCTAGAGTTCTTTGTGTTTACATATGCCAATGGGGTTTTTTTCCCAGGTCTCTTGCTGGAAAAGACACTTTTCCTGCTGTTATGCTTTCAACACCATGATTGAACTGTGAATTAACATTGCAGAAGACTGTCTATAGTCTTTGGGTCCTGACTGCACAGGTACTGTTTGCAGAGTCTCCTCTGAACTGTTAAACTGGGGGGGGAGCATGTTAAATTCACCCATTTCAACAACGTTTTGTGTGAACTTTAAGGCGTTTTAGTACAGTTGACAGATGGCAAAAATCAAAGGTGAGGATTTTCCCATGTAAATAAGTTTGCACATCATGAGAGTGACGACATTGACAGAACTGAGGATTTCCTCTTTCTCAGCCTCATCTTCAGTCGCTTAGGCCACAGGCATCTTCAAACCCCAAAGTCTCGGCTATGAGTTCAACACACAAGCTAATCCTCCACACTCGTCAGCGCTCTCTGGAGAGAGTTCGCTCTGCCTGCAGCTTCACCGGCTGCAGTGGTTCCTGCTGGAGTCACACCATGCTGACAGCCGGCTGCTTGGATGATCAGCTCTGCACGAAGCATCTTTTCTCTGCAAAAGGCCTAGCAGAGAGATCAGCCCATCCCTGGGGCCCCCACAGGGGACCGTGCTTCCCGCTGGAGTGTTAACAACTGCGCCCAGCTCCTGAGTTCCTCCTGATGGGAAACTGTCTAGACAACGGTGTTTATCCTTTCACAGAAAGGCATTTACCTTGCAGTTCGTCTGCGCCCTAATGACTGTACTTCTTTCATCTTCGCCACTGCTGTAGCCCAGAATACTATAAAGTCTAATGGCTAAAACAGATCATTGCAGTTCTGGTCTTAGCATTTGTTCTTCAGATTAAAGGATGTGGTTTTGACAAGACATCTGCTGAGCAAACCACTTTTCTTTCTCCTTAATCAGCACGCTGTGCCCCTGTCCTCTTCATCTGTTCTCTCATGGCAAAAATGTTTGAACCCACAGTTTCAGGAGCATAGGCTCTTACAGGATTATCTATGGCACTGAATCATTTGGGACTTTTTGCTTAGAAGGGTGCTGGTTTAGGAAATCTAGGTACCCATAATTTTCCTTTCCTTAAAACTTTTATAACACTGTCAGGAGCTTTCTCTTAGTTGATATTTTTTTAAGCAATAATTACTCTGTCAGATAAATCAGCAATAAATCACCAAATCCTTTTGGTTAGATATTTAGCAGCAGGACCATATCTATGTGGATTCCTCTGTGTCCCATAAAAGTTGTATCCTTCCTACAGTGGGGGCATTTTTCGCAGCACTTGCAAGGGCCTGATATCTCAACTGACTTAATTTCTGTGTTTGGTTGGTGGTGTTTGATGTGTTCAAAGGCATTAGGCAGGTTGAGGTCAGACAGAGTGTATTCTTAAACTTTGTTTCTCAAGAACCAAGCTAAAAGCCAATTGTCCCTGTTTTATTAAGACTGCAATTATTAGCTGCTTCACCCACAGGTATGATTCACATGATTTTGATTTGGAGAAGCCTTGCGAAGCTCCTTGTCAATGGGCTTTTGCATGATGCAGGAGTCAAATGAGTCCCACTTGAATGTGTGAAACCTGACAATTGCTCTGCACTGCACCCTGCAGCTGCAGGACACAGTAAGGAAAGGAGCATGAATGAACAAACTTATTCATGAGATATGTAGACAGCTTTCATTAGAGCTTGTGCAACTTTAATGAACTGGATTTGGATCTGGTTTCTGAAAGTGGCTTCGCTGCTGAGTCACTGTGTGTTGGTGGCAGGGCATGGCGTGAATAAGCCTAGCACCAGGGATCTCTGTCCTGCTCCGCCAGTGACTCAAGACTAACCTCAGCACAGTCATTTGCTCTTTCTGTATTCCAGTCTCACACATCTGAAAAAGGGAGGGATGAAGATGAACCCCCCTTTTCTGGTGCCAGGACACTTGGGAAGAGCCTTATATAAATGTAATGTATGGCTAATTTTAATTCTCCAATGTCCTCATTAACTTTCCTCTTATGGGAACTGCTGGATTCTGTTCTCTTGGTGACTTTTTTGGAGCTACAGAGCCCTGGTGTCATTAGTGACATCGTGTAAGTGAGCAGTCATGAGCAAAATTAAACTGCGTCTGTGCTTGTCACTGCAGTGTGCAAGTATCCACATGCTGTACCAATTTCAGCTCTTAGACGAGCAGGAGAAGGCTGGTGTTTTGCCAGTCTGGGGGAGGAAGGTGGAAGGCAGAGGTTCAACAACTGGCAGGAACTGAAATCTTTGCCTTTGAGACGGGCTACCAGTCGTGGGGAGGAGAGAGAAACTGCGATGGTGCCAGGGGCAGAGCACCCAGCTCGCTGGCGCATGGCACTGGGCGCCGCAGCAGAGCCATGCTGAGATGTCCTCTGCTTTTCCTTTCTTTTTTCCAGCTCAGTTGCCATTAAACTTACGTCAGTGCTGGCCAGTGCTGCAGCGCTTGTAGCCTCCGCTTCCATTTTGATTCTGTGAAGTGGAACTCTTGCTGGTCCTAATGTGCTCATCGCCTCTGGCCTTTGTGACTGCTCGGTTTATGGCGTAGCTCTGTAGAGGTGAATTGGAGCTGCAGGCACTTTGTCAGCTTTTGGCTTCACCTGGCTTCCTGGCTTCCTCGTCTTCCTGAGGGTGGGATGGAAAATTATGTACCTGGCCGCTTTTACATATTCTATAAGATAATTATAGCTTGTGAGAGGGAGGAAGCAAATGGTCCTCAGCGTCTGAAGCGCTCTTGCCTCTCAGAAGCACTCTCATGGAACGCTTTTGTCTGTATGTTTTATCATTTAGCCAGATGTGCGACTGTTGTGGAGAGGCTTCATTCATTACTTCACTTTAGCACAGAGTCCTAATTTCTGGTTTCATCTGAAGACCATTTCAGACTTGGGCTTTTTGGGAAGAGGAAATGAAAGTGGGTTCAAGAGCCCTTTGTCTCCTGAACCCTTGTTCCTACTCAGGCAAGTGTGTTCGTGCCACAGACAGATAAAAACTACAAGGGTTCATTCAGGAATGTAGCATCCATTTAATTGATCTATTCACAATCACAAAATCAAAGACAGGATTTATTAGGCTTTGACATATGGATTGAGTATGCTCCTTTTGTTCCTAGATGACGTTTTCTTCCTCTCAAATATAGCTAAAAATGTAATAGCCCCTCAGTTCATCGCAGATTCACAAGCCTCCTTTGTCACTTCTTGGACAACCATTGACTCTTTGTGAAGCCCAACAAGGAATCACAGTCTCAATGGATAGTTCCACTGTGCTGTGGAGTAAGGGGAAGAAAAGGAGTATCATGAATTACTTATAAAGTTCACTGAGATACAGCCACCGACAAGAAGAGTAATGACTAGCTTCTAGGCTTAACTCTTCTAGTTGTCTTTTTCTTTAATTTACATATACTTTCATTACTGAGCCACAAAGGTGTAAATGGGCTGAAAGTGTTTCCTGTATTCATAGAGCGATGGAAAAGCTATCAAGTAATGTGGGACAAGCACATTTCTCATGGCGTCATGTCCGATTTTCAAGTTCAGAAATAAAAGCTTCTTCAGAAGAACAAACCTACAGTTTCCCTTCAATGTGAAAGATGTTGCCTGCTTCCTTCTCACTGTGCAAGCCACAGCTGCTGGACCTGTTTTGGATCACTGAAATGGGGGGGAATATCCACCAGAAGCAGGTTAGTCAGGTCTCATATTTAAAAAGGAAGCACTAAGCAGATTCCTTGAAATGTGGGGGTGAGATTCAAGGAAACGTGGGCTAAGGTGGCCTTAAGGCATAGCTGTGCTTTTCTAAATCTGTACTGTGCTAGGGGCTGAAGCAGTCCCAAGGGAAGCATAACCAGGCTTCTAAAATGCTCCGCTTGCTGTCACCCACTGTCACTTGGACACCGCTGTAGGCTTACAAAGACTTTTTGCAGCGTCAGGAGCTGCTGGATGTGCTGGTAGCCATAACCAAACCACACAGCACAAACAAAAAGATTATTAACCTATTTATTTTAAATTCAACCAGACATACAAAATCCCCGTTTCACCAGTTTACATGTGTATCATTTTCTTGCGTATCTTTTAAGATAGATGAGTTCTCTCAGGCTAAGACAGCTGCTATGGGGGTTAGGTTAAGGTACAGACCTGTGGGCTATATAGCACTGATGAACCCTTTGCAGAACACCCTCCCACTCTGCCAGAGGGCTATTGGAAAGGGCTCAGGGTGTTTCTCCCCAGTTCTGCTCCTACCCTGCAGCAGCCTCATCTCCCCCACTGCATTTCCCTCATCTCCCGGTGAGATCACCATATGTAACCACGTCAAAGCTTTATCAAAGCCAGAGGGGCAGTAAATTGAAATGATAGCGGCAGGCAACATAAATCCTGTTCTTCTGCAAGTAACACTGGGAAATTAATTTCCTAATCTCACTTTCATGTTTGCATGGCCTTTCCATTATATCACGCCCAAAGAGCATTAATAAGGACAAGGGGTGTGTTGCAGTCTGCACTGGCTTGCTTGTTGTGTCCTGTAGTGTACTGGGATACACGAGCCCTCCCTGGCACAGGCGAGGAACTGTACCCATTTCACACACACTGTCGATGGTCAGGGTTAATATCTTCATTCTTCTGGCCTACAAGATGGCAGAAAAGTGCTCTCCTCATAAGGGGCAGTTCTCAACCGCCTTCGTATTACCATGCCCTCTTTCCATCAGTACCAGGCACAAAAATGGTACATTTTCCTATCTAAAACCTCACTGTGTTGAAGGTTGTTTGCAACAGAGCTGTGTGAGGGAGTTTTTAATTCTTGCATTCCTTCATGCCCAGCCCTGAACTTTTTGTTTAATTAACAGTGTACCTTTTAGAAACAGGAGCAATCCTTGCAGCCAGATATCTTGTCTTTAAAGGCTACATGTATACCACCTGTGTAACTAAGGAGCCCTCCCTTGCCTGGGAGCCCTTTCAAGGCCAGTGTCAGTATAAAATCAGATTTTAGTTGTCTTTGTTCTAGCTGCAAAAAGGATTCCAAAAGAGTCTTCTCACAAGAAGGTATTTAAGACCTAAAAATATTATGGTAAAGGTAAGGTGCAAATTTTTACTCAGGATGTTAATTAACAGCTGAAATAATTTGCCAAGAGAAAAGCAGCTTTTTCCATCCCTTGCAGCATTATAGATAAGAACTCCTTTAGGAAATAAGGAGAATTTACTGTATTTACTGTAATTATAGCTTTATTATTGTAAATTGTAGCTTTGTATTATTGTAATTTATTGTAGCTTTAAAATGATTTAACCTTTCCATCTGATCCTCTTCGTTTAGTATGGCTTATAATTAGCTTCTGTGGGCTTCAGTCAGAGGTGCCTGTTCAGAAGTACTTGCCAACAACTAGTCCTTTGGTACCATTACATGGACATGCTCAAAGCCCTGGGACTCACTCTGAGTGTGAGACCAAGCCACTCACAGATCAGGAGGGTGAATTTTGTTCTATAGGACATACTTATCACGCGTTAAAAGCAAAGGCAAGTTTTGCAATGCTTGCTTCAGAGGAATTGTATAGCTTTGTCCTGGACAGAGTGAGGTAAGTGCTGTTGATAGGTTTGTTGTTGATGATGGTTGGTTTACACTGTGTCAGAGGCGATGCTATGTTTTCTTTCTTAAGGCTGAACAGGACTGAACTCAAGTTGAGGTCTAGAACATTTCAAACAAGAAAAGATTTTAAAACATATCAATTTTGTTCACTATCCGCATTAAATCATAGGCTCCTAAGTGGAAGTATTAGCCTGACTTTGTTGCCTGTGAGTCTGAGGCTGAAGTCCTCTGAGTTGCTGAGCAATAGAAAGTATAATTAGAGCTTTACGTTGATTTCTATGTGAACTGGATATACATGGGAGCCCTCAGGTGCACACAATTCAGAGGGACATTTGCTGCCTCCAGAATGTATTCAGATTGCTTGTTTTTCTCAGCTATCTTTGTTATAAACAGTTGTCACAGTGTTTAGGTTTATTTTCTCATTTCTGTGCTTTTTAGTGATACCAAACCTGCCGGAGAGACAGATTTGGTTTTTTGGGTTTTTTTTTAATGATTATTGTTTGCACTGATGACTTTCCAAAAAAAACCAAACCAAAAAAACACCAAAACACATGGGACTATTGACTAATGCTGTGAATAGTAATTTGTGTCCTTTTGTAAAGGTGACAACTGTATCTGTGTTGCTTACATGTTAGGCTGCAGACTGTAAACCTGGTTTTTCATGCTAGTTTCACACCAGTTCTTGCTATTCAGCTGTAGACTTAGTTTATACCACATCCCAAATGAATCTTGTCAGACAAATCTGTGATTTGAATGATTAAAAGTGTCACCTTCACTAGCAGAGCATGGAGGGGAAGGCTGTATGGTCAGGAGGATATGAGACTGAACACTGAGAGGTCTGGGCGCATTTTGTTGTTTCTACAGACCAGGAAATACTAGGAAAGAGGGTAGGTTTTGATTAGGTATTGGGAAGAAATCCTGCACTATGGGGTGGTGAGACACTGGCACAGGCTGCCTAGAGAAGTTGTGGCTGCCCCAGCCCAGACATTGTTGAAAGCCAGGTTGGACACGGCTTGGAGCAGCCTGGTCTAGTGGAAGGTGTCCCTGCCCATGGCAGGGGAGATGGAAATAGATGATCTTTAAGGTCCCTTCCCACCCAGACCATTCTGTGATATTAAAGTCCACCTACCCTGCTGATAGCAAGCAGTGCCAGAATATCTGCTAATTGCACATTTTGGAAGTACAGTATACACAAAACAGTAAAGGGAATAATGAAGTAGGCCGGAACATGGGATTTTGCAGGATAGACGCCCTTCTGTTGCCCCTATGCCTTCTATACTGATGTAAGGGTTTTGGTGTGGGGTGTTTTGGTTTGGTTGTTCGGTTTTTGTGTTTGATTTTTTGTGTGGTTTTCTTTTTCTTTTTTTTGCTTGGTTGTTTTTCCTGTTTGGCTTTTAGGGTTTTCAATTCCCCACCAGCAGTTCATCAGCAAAATCCAGGTTAGCAATCTGTGATGCCAGGAAACGCACACAAGAATCTATCAATAACCAGTATTTAAGGGAGGTTGAATAAACAAATATGCCAAATAACTGTGATTGTCTTCTGACAAATGGCAATAACACAGGAGTGAATTTCAGCAGGCTTTACTTTTGGCTGAGTCCAAGTCGATTAAATTAAATATGTTCTGCACAAAAACAAAACCAAACCCAACCTCTGCCAAGGCTGTTTACATCATTACTGTGCATACGTTAATATGGATTTGTATTTTGGAATTGAGGACTACAATCTAGGATGATCACACACACAAAAAGTCATAACCACAAGGCATTTTTCTAGGTTGTACTTTTTGTCCATGTCAGATAGTATATTATTTGCTGTTTGGATTTGGTACTTTGGATTTGGTACCTCTTAATTATACCTTAGAATTTTAGTTGCTACTAAGTAATTCTAGTACCTACGTTGCTAGATGTGAACAGAACCTAAAGAAACTGAGGAATATGCTGACAATGAAGAATAACTATGCTTCTGACCAGTGCATTTTGGAGAGTTAAAAAAACCTCCAGGGGAGGAAAGGCAGCTAGTCACCATTACCAAATAAATGCAGGAAGTCATACTTCACATGGAACTAGAATAACACAAATGACATAGTGAAGCACCAGCTAATAACTGCAGCCATTCTGCTCGGGGCAAGTAATTGAGAGACACAGGAAGCAGTTTTAGGAATGCCAAAAAATACATCATTATTGGCTGTTTGATGGGACGTGTCAAAAAGCCACAGTCAGATAAAAATTGAGACAGATTTGAATAGATGTAACTGTAGCAGCCTGGACAATGTTCTACAGATGGAGAGCTGATGCTCAGGAGTGACATATGCAATAAAGACATTAAGGTATTTACGCTCCATTTTAGCTCTGTGTACATTAACTGTGAACAGTGTAGATGTGAAGTCTCAAGTCCCAGGGAGACAATGTGATGTACTATATGGGCTGTGCAGATTGTTGGGTCATCTCCTATTGCAAATCTATAATGGCCAATACTGAATGAGAGGACTGCAAAGGAGACACAAATTCTCAGAGTCTCATAATAACTCCATTCACTGGACTGTACTGTGTATTGACTTCCATTTTAGCTTACAGACAACAGCGGTAGAGGAAAATTTGCTATGCATATGGTGTTATTTCACGTAGGTGTTCTTAGCACTGAAAATAGGAAATAAACCTTTCTTTTCCTGGACCACTATTAGTTTATTTTTATTGTTATTACGAAACAGAACCACAACCCAAGCTTTTACAATTGTATTTTTTTGCAACTTCCCTTGTTTGATACTACTTTAAAACAGTCTTGCTTGGCTTTGACTATATGCCACGTATTTTACTTCTGTGATTAGCCTCATTGTCCTTGCAGTGGTGTAAGCAATTCACAAAAATAATATCCCTAAGTATACCCAGGAGCAGTAGCATGGGCCTGTTACTGGCCAGTACCTAGGCAATAACACTGGGTTTGAATGGGGTTGACTCCAGTAGGATAATTTTTGGGTAAGCAAAACTTGGTTGGCTTTAACTGTGCAGCTCAAGAGGAGCTGGTGCCCTCTTTTTGTAGACTGTGCTGGCAGGAAACCACTGGTGTGGTATTTTATGATAGAAAATGTTTCCTTCTTAGGGTCATCTGGCTTATCGAAGCTTTCACTAAGAAAATTCTATGCAGGTTTAAACAAAGTTTTGGCAATGTCTTTATCTCTTACCTTCTTTCAACGGAACACACATTTCTTAGGAGGCTGATGTTACCCATTGGGAGTTTTAGTTTGTGCAGGGTGGTGGTGCTGGATGGCTCAGGGTGCTATGGAGGGCTGCGGGGACCAGGTGTCCTTACAGCCATTGGCATGCTGCAGATTCCCATCAGCCTCATTGTCTTTCAGCAGTGTAACAAAAATAACACTTAGTGACGAGTCAAACATTATTGGTGCTTCATATTAATTACTGAGTGTAAAGGTCAGGATGAATCATGCCTGGAATGCTTGAATGCCACCCCTGAGCTGGCTGAGGAGGGAAGCAATGGCCCTGTATTTGTGATCTCCAGCCCATCTGCTCCTCTGCCTGACATTAAGAGGGAAGTGAAATGGGGGATGTATGATTTATAGAAATGAGCATGACTCTTCTGTCACCTTCTTTCTTGTAAATATGTATTGATTTGTAGTTAGAGGGCAGGCTTATTTTAAGGTGGCAGGGCAATAGGATACCAAGTTTGTCAAAGGAAGCAACCGACTTTATAAATTCTAGTAGACAGCAGAAAGCAAAAGTTTCATCCTTTACTTCATAAGCCATGCAGTTTATTTTAGCCCACAAACTAATACAGTATGAAGCAGGAAAATATCTGCCCCAGAAAAATTAAGTTGTCAAGCACCTTCTAACAATGATTTGTCTAAAACGAGGGTCCTGCAATCTACATTGACTCTGCAATCCACATTAACAGGCCGTTGTCGCTCTGCAAAGTTATTACATTTGACATCCTCTAGTGAAATATTTTTTGCCATCCTCTATTGTCAACAAATATAGGGTCTTAAAACAGAACCACGTTTCCAAAACCAAGCACCTAATCACCTAATTTAAGCTGGTTTCAATCCAGTACTGACAAAGGTGGCAGTTACCAAAGTCCAGTGTCCTGACCCCCACAACTAATAATTCAATGTAAATGCAGATATGATACCTTTTGAAAGACTCTGCTGGTAAGTATTATCAGTGGCAGTTATGTTACTAGTTGTCACTGTGACAAAATGAAAAGATGGATTAGAAACCATTTTTAGAAATGGAAACTGCTGCCACTGGGCATAGCTGTAAAGAGGGAACGGAGATATTGTAATCTGACTATTAATTAAACCATGTTTAAGATCTTGCGTTCCATTTTGCCTTAGATAAATTGCGAAGGCCCTTAATCATAGATTCATAGAATAGTTTGGGTTGGAAAGGACCTTAAGATCATCTAGTACCAACTCCCCTGCCATGGGCAGGGACACCTCACATTAAACCATGCCACCCAAGGCTATGTCCAACCCGGCCTTGAACACTGCCAGCGATAGAGCATTCACAACTTCCCTGGGCAACCCATTCCAGTGCCTCACCACCCTCACAGTAAAGAATTTTATATCCACTCTAAACTTCCCCTCTTTAAGTTTGAACCCGTTACCCCTTGTCCTGTCACTACAGTCCCTCATGAGGAGTCCCTCTCCAGCATCCCTATAGGCCCCCTTCAGATACTGGAAGGCTGCTATGAGGTCTCCACGCAGCCTTCCCTTCTGCAGGCTCAACAGCCCCAACTCTCTCATCCTACCTTCATACGGGAAGTGCTCCAGTCCCCTGATCATCTTCATGGCCCTCCTCTGCACTTGTTCCAACAGTTCCATGTCCTTTTGATGTTGAGGACACCAGAACTGCACACAATGCTCCAAATGAGGTCTCACAAGAGCAGAGTAGAGGGGCAGGATCACCTCCCTCGACTTGCTGGTCATGCTCCTTTTGATGCAGCCCAGGATACAGTTGGCTTTCTGGGCTGCAAGCACACACTGCAGCCGGCTCATGTTCATTTTCTCATTGACCAACACCCCCAAGTCCTTCTCTGCAGGGCTGCTCTGCATCTCTTCCCTGCCCAACCTGTAGCTGTGCCTGGGATTGCTCCAACCCAGCTGTAGGACCTTGTACTTGGCATGGTTAAACTTCATCAGGTTGACATCAGCCCACCTCACAAGCGTGTCAAGGTCCCTCTGGATGGCATTCCTTCCCTCCTGTGTATCAACTGAACCACACAGCTTGGCATCATTGGCAAACTTGCTGAGGGCGCACTCAATCCCACTGTCCATGTCACCGACAAAGATGTTGAACAAGACCGGTCCCAACACCGATCCCTGAGGGACACCACTTGTTCCTGGTCTCCAGCTGGACATTGAGCCATTGAGCACAACTCTTTGTGTGCAGCCATCCAGCCAGTTCTTTATCCACCGAGTGGTCCACCTATCAAATTGATGTCTCTCCAACTTAGAGACAAGGACGTCATGTGGGACAGTGTCAAACGCTTTGCACGAATCAGGGTAGATGACATCATCTGCTCTACTCCTGTCCATCAGTTCCGTAGCCCCAGCACAGAAGGCCACCAGATTGCTCGGGCAGGATTTCCGCTTAGTGAAGCCATGCTGGCTGTCACCAACCACCTTGTTGTTTTTCATGTGCCTCAGCATGCCTTCCAGGAGAAGGAAAGTTTGAAAAATACCCCTACGCTAAGAAGGGGAAGGTCTGCTCTTGTATTGTCTGATTGTCTTGTTTAAAGCACAGGAGAGGCTAAGTAGTGCGGGACTGGACATTTTCATCACTGAAACCAGTAAAAAGTAATGATTTCAACGTTAATATTAATCATGACAGGGAAGAAGAGGCTGTCTTATAATGTGTTCGCATTACTGAGTCTGGTTTTCCAATTTCACTTTTTTACCTTTTGTTGTTTTCTCCTAAAATGAGAAATAGTGCGTGTGTCCAGTCTGCCTACAAATCTCCAGCCAGCAACACTCAATTTGGAAGCAAAAGCATCAAGCAGTGTGAGCTGAAAGTCTAAAGTGATGAGCAGCTGGGTTTTTATTATGCTTATCTTTGTCAAGCATGCCCAGTTAAATTTATACAGTTGATGGTTTGTTTTCAGTTGTTTGAAATGGTTTTGCTTGGCTTTTTTCTGTCATGTTTCAACTCGGAGTGGTGTTTGCAGCAGGTGCACGGTCCTCTGTTCAGTGTCTAAGTCCTACATATGCAGTACAACATCCATTATACAGCTATAGATAGGATATTATCTATATAATTGTCGTGGTTTAAGCCCCTCAATAACTCATGCGGTCTCTCTCTCACTCACTCCCCCCTCTTTTTTTCCCCAGTCCTGGGGTTATGGGAAGGAGAATCAAAAGAATGCAACTCGCACAGGTTGAGATAAGAACAGTTTAGTAACTAAGGTATAACACAAATCACTGCTGCTACCATCCAGTAATAATACAAGAGAAATACAAGGAAAGAGAATACAACTGCTCACCAAGCCCGACCCAGCCAGTGCACCCCCCAGCAGTGAACCCCCCAGTCCACCACCACACCCTTCCTGGTCTCTGCCCTCCATTTTCACATCCTGGGCATGACGTGCTGTGATATGGAATAACCTCTTTGGTCAGTTTGGGTCAGGTGTCCTGTCTCTGCTTCCTCCTGGCTTCCCCTCCTCCCTGGCAGAGCATGAGGCTCAGAAAGTCCTTGGCCAGATCAAAACATTACCAAGCAGTAACTGAAAACACAGGTGTTATCAGCGCTGTTCCCAGGCCCAAAATCAAAAACCCAGCGCTGCACCAGCTATCAAGAAGGAGAAAAATGACTGCTGCTGCTGAACCCATGACAGTAATATATAGATTATATTTATACACAAGGCGGTGTGATCATTTTGTGCCTATGGGGCACATTTCACCCAAGAACCTCTAAAGTTTGAAGTCTCCCAGTGGTTGGCAATTAGGTGCAGAAAGATTTCTTTTTATTTACATTGAACTACCAATTGTGGTGGTCCGGACACCAAATGTTGATAACTGCTGTCTTTGCCAGTACTGGTGAATGGAAATTCTTGTGTCTTGGAAGTCTGATTTTCGGCGGTTTTGGACTGGGACTGTGCTAGAATGTCAGGCAACCTCAGGCTCTACTCTCACCAATGTGTTCTTTGGTGTGTGTGTATGTACAAAGTTGCCATTTTGCATTTCTAAAAAGTGAAATTATGGACAGGGTTGCCTATCCTAGGAGCTCCAAAGATAGGCACAACAAAAAATAGTTGAAAAAACCTGTTATTTTTAAGAAGTTGGCAGAAGGTAAGAAATTTAACAACTTGAGTGTTCCAGGATCGTGTTCTTGGCTCTTTTTCACAGCTTTTAAAATTAAGTATCGAAACTACTCATAGCATTCCAGAATCTGGAGATTTGAGAGAGGAAAAAATAGCAAACCAAGCAACCAAAACCAAACCAAAAAATAACCAAACAACCCCCCTCCAAAAGAAAACCCAACCCAAACCACAACCTGTGTGAAAACCCTTCAAAATTGGCAATACTGTCAATACGCAAACATGAGTTACCACTAAACACAACATGAAAAGTCTGCACAGTCAGGGCAGGCAAAAGTGTCAGTTAGTGCCCATCAAGGGGCCGAGTTTCATTGGCAGCACAGTGCATAAATGGCAGAGGGAGCTGAACTGGTCCACTGGAGAGCACCTATTTAATGGTAAAAGTTTAAACAAAGATGGCAATGGCAAAGATCCTGTTGGGATTTTTTCTTGGAATGTTAAAATTTCCTGGATATATTAATTTTCCCTACCTGTTACCTACACATACAAGTAAGAGGTAGATTTGAGATACTTTTGTTGACGCCAATGATAATTTTCACTATTTTGTTAGATAGCTAGCATCAGTTTTAATTCAGTGTTAACCTGTTTGCTCTGTTACTAAGCATTCAGATTAGCAACTCTCACTTTTTAAGTTTCTTGGACCCATATTCCAGCTCTGTTCAAATTAGAGGCGTGATCCCTCAATATGATCGTATCTATGCAGTTTGGAAAGATGGTGTCTACCAGTAGTTTTGCAGATGAATGACAGATCTCTAGAAATAAGCTATTATCTGACTTGTTCTTTTCACATCCTCATTTCCTGGGCAGACTATACAGATCACATGAAGACACATTTGCATTAGACATGCTGTCACGATTTGAAATGTGGACCAAGCAAGTAATACCAGTGCACACTCCAGCTTTGTTATTAGCTCTAAATGTTAGTTGACTAACAACTTTCTGTTGCCTCACAATTTGTAGAGTGGCTCTGCCATTTCCCTTGGGAAGGCTTTGAAAATTAAGGCAAGCAGGCAATATTTATAACTAACTTTAAACTTATAAAGTGCTGCTATACTTCTAAGCACTATGTACTTGAGCTACCACTTTCTTTGTTCAGAGATAGGTTTGAGGTAATATAACTTAACAGACATAGCAATGACATGGAAAACATAGAAATGGGTATTAAACTGATTTTTTTAACTATCAGATGCCGAATGAAAGTCAGCTCTGCTGGTGGACAGTAAAGAACGGATTGTACTTTTTTTTGTAATAAGGGAGCATTCAGAGTGCTGGTGCTCTGAATGAATTCCAGCATGAGTAATTACATCCTACAATATCTAAATATCAATTAGACGTGGTCCTTTTTTATTCGTTTCCTGTTCCACATTGCTGGGTTGTGTTGCTGTGCCCTGCTGAACAGTAGCCACATTCACCCTTAAGCTGGCAACAATTCTGGGGCAGACAAAGTGATATCTTTATGTCTCAAGGATGATTCTCTGGATGCTTCCACAGACACTGGTTTTGCTCTGGAGCAGCTTGAGCAGTGTTGCTTTGTTTTACAGATAAGTGTGTGTAAGGATTACGTATAGTAATAACTGCAAATATGAAGTGATTAATAATATTTGGTGCTGTAGACCATTGATGGATATAAAGCTGTATCTTGTGAGCCAGAGATTTAACTACTAGAATAATACAACATTCACTACTAAAACCCCCCTATAATAGAATTAGTATTTAGTCTCTTGGGTTTTTTCCTTCAGTTCATCAGGATGAATTGTGAATGTGGACTTCCCACTTCAACTAATTTACAGAACATTAGCCTAACAGTATTTATACTGCGTGCAGTGGCGTGGTGTCTGAGTTATAGTCAATAGTTTCACCAAGTGCTAATCAATTATTCTTTTCACTGGATATTATGCTAGATTTCTTTAAAGGCAGAATATAACATTCAGTGACCAGAAAAAAAAATCATTTATTTATGAGGGACATGATTTAGAGCCCACAAGTAGTGAGGAAATCAAATTCTTTTCATTTGTTTGCAAGCTCACTTCAGCAACTCAGCAGAGTACAGTGCAGAAAGAAAAGGGGATAGGAGCAGAGCTATTTCAGTTTGACTTCGGTGGCATTGTGAAATACTGAGAGCCCTCTAAACTCCGGGCCAAGTAAAAATTCAAGGTACCTGGTGCCTTGCAATGTTATGACTTTTATTTACTAGGATGTGGCCTGATACTACAGAGATGAAGAAAATAAGGAAGTTTCCATATGTCTCTAAAGGAAGCTGGATGTAATACTTAATGTGTTTCAACAGTCTTGTTTTATCAGGACTTTGGTCCTTAACAGTAGTTTCTGCATATGACTTATATTTGGTTTCTGCTGATAAGTATCTGCTCAGCATCTTTCAAATGGTGCATCTGTAGAACCTAGGACATGGGCCGATCTGAAGACCTACAGCATGAGCAGAAAATTTCTTAGGTATAGTGAGACTGGCCTCAGCTTTCAAAATAAAGATGGGCAATGTTTGTGTAAACACTTGGTGCCCACCCCTTGTTGGAGTGAGTAACCAAGGTGATCTGCAGTTTGATTAGGGCCTTGTTTTATAAAATTGCAACTTTGAAGTAACACTTTCAGTTGTGAAATCAGATAAAGGGTCACTGGCCTGCCCACTTTGGAAGGGTTTCTTAGCTTAGACAGCACCAAACTTTCCCAAAAGATAGAATTGGATCCAACAAGTAATTGAGGTTACAGCTGAAGGCATGCCTTGATCCTTTTGCTCAGTGATCTTTTAATGGGAAAAGAAACATCATTTCTTTTCCTGTCAGATAATTTACATCCAGGATTCAAAAGAGGGAGTAGTGACTGGGTGACCTTGGCCTGCATAAAACGAAGCTTAAAACAGAGCTAAACTCTTTCTAGTGAGGCTGGCTGGTCTTTCAACAATATTCTTGTATTGCTTTGGGATACCCAGAGTCCCCAGGCACAGATTTATTCTGCACTCTAATTGCAAATGCTGAGGGAAGGTGACAGTGTAAGAGATTTATAACTAATTGCAATGATTAAGTGTTAATTCTGAAATACCTCAGTAATGTATACTTTTCCATGTTACTACCTAGTAAGCAAGATGAATCTGTAAACAAGAACTTCAGTGCACATCAGTCTTGTTGATTAAACACCATATATTGAGAGTCTGCTGTTATGTGAAGAAAATTACTTATTAGAATAATGGGTTTGAAAGTTGCATACTGGCTGGCATCTTTCAGATTAACGTATTTGTTTCAGATAAAATATTTCATATTATGGAATCTGGGCTAGGTGCACTAATGGGGACAATCGATATGCAATCCATAGAGGCCCTTAATTTTGGATACCAACAAGAGATGTGCATGGCAGTTGTGGATGAATGTTTGTACACAGTCTGTATATATCTAATATTTCTGC
Source organism: Myiopsitta monachus (assembly GCA_017639245.1). Classification (NCBI taxonomy): domain Eukaryota; kingdom Metazoa; phylum Chordata; class Aves; order Psittaciformes; family Psittacidae; genus Myiopsitta; species Myiopsitta monachus. Next base: position 8,538,851 of record CM029919.1, read on the forward strand.
TTGTCTAAGTCACACATTTGGAAAAACTCGTATATCATTTTCCTCTTTTTAGCAGAATTATAGTGACTTCCATATATATATCTCAAATGCCATGTTAGCCCAATTGCACTGGAAAGACAGAGCAGTATTCAAACTGTCAACAAAGAAGACTGATGTTGGTCATAAGTCCCCATTATCTGAAAGATTTGATGTGGACTTGAGTTGGGATACAGCCTTGATTAACGCTACTTAACTGCATCATTACATGATGGCTCATTTGCATGTGGTATAATGGAGACCAAATTATGGTGAAAAGTATTTATAAATGTGGGTGCTGATTGTGACACCACACTGAGAAACAAAGCCTCAACTCTGGATGCTGTATTATTAGATGTACTTTAGTACAGCACTGAGTCCAACTCTAACAGCGCAGCTGCGATTGACTCAGGGCTTTGCAACCACACAGGCTGCACAGTGCTAGGCAAGAGGTTAGCTCTATAGTACATGCCACCCCACTAAATCTGCTTGATTAATGACATACTGACATTTTATTAGATTACTGTGCATCACCACAGCACAAGCACCCTCTAAAATTTTGTGTCCCGATTTCTCTGCTTATTGGTTTCCTACAAGTCACTACTTTTTGAGAACGGGTTGTGCTGTATTATGCCTGGCTGACTTGTAAAATCCCATGACATATGAAGATCTGAGCTTATTATGCTTGAATATTTTTGTTCAGGCTGTAATGGAATAAAAGTATTTTAAGTTGGCAGGAGACACAGGCACACCTCAGGCTGGCCAGAAGTGGGGTATTCCCACAGGGTTGTGGGAGAGCCCAGTCCTTGTACCTGCTATGCCACACATGGAACAGAATCCCAAACTCCAGGTGAGTATCTTTTTTCCTACATTATGCCACTGATTATCTTAGCTTCAATTCTAATGCAGCTTTCATTTCATCCCTGTCTTCCTCTGCAGACTGGACAGCAGTGCCCCCCAAGAGGCTATCACATATTGCTGCCTATGATAAAGCTAGCCAGTGCAACAGAAGGGTGCTGACACTCTTTACTGTTTAAATAAGAAAAAAACGAGCCTGTGAATGTCCTAGTCCTAAACCTGCTTTAAGTTGAAACTAAGTATCACATACAACCCTTAATGAATGAATGCGAATGCTCTTTGTCTGACTCTGTACTTAGCATCTCCATTAACTGCAGTCCTTATCAGATTGTGCTTCTATGGCTAAAGCATGTGGCTGGAACCATTTCTGTTTTCAGTGAGAACCTCTGTTAACATGACATGATCCCTTTAAAAATGCAGACACGCGCTCAGCAAATTTGATAAGCTATGAGATTAATTTAGATTCACAAAGATGGTGAAGCAGACTAATCCTTCCTATGGAGGATGATGTTTAAACAAATTAATTTCATTCAATGAAACACCTGGGCAAGCTTATTTAATACAATCTTTGTATTTAATTATCCCCATTGAAGGGGCACTTGTCATATTTTAAAATATGATTATTTTCTCTCATATTAATTATTTTAAGATCCTCAAAGGAAACCTGGAGAGAAATAAATAAGAAAAAAAAGGGCTCTTAATTAACCTGAGCCACCAGACGTCATCTTTTTGGAATAGGGAAGCTGGGATACGGACTGCCAATAAATAGTATTTTAAAAATCAGATTCTTTACATGAATAATGAAGAATAGCTCTTAAAGCCTGAAAAGAATCATATATGAATGAATTGTTGCTACGCATTAATATCAGAGAGGCACAATTGCACATTAAGCTGTCTTGTGGAGAAAAGACAAAAATGGAAAAAGTAATCCTATGAAGAGCTCAATATGATCAAAATCACTGGCAAAAGTCAAGGAAGTGCAAAAATTATGATATACCCATGGAGCAATTGACTCAGAGAAAACTCCAAGAACAAACTTGCCAATGAATCTTTATGTTGACAAGCAGGAATCTTTTATTGCAGTGCCGGGAGACATGAGGCATAGCTCCTCCTAACATGTGTCCCAGTCCTTATACAGCATACATACATAATTCATGAGGCTACATATGGATTACATCATTTTCCAGAAAGTTCCCCGCATGCATACAAAAATGTGGTGGTAGTCTCTGAGGATCGTTTACTTCTTCCAACGATCTTCATCACTTCTGGCAGCCTTGGAAGCATGCACAGTAGATGCTTATACCAGCTTAATTGGTCTGTTAACACCATAGACATAACAATCATCCTGTCCTCCTACTTACCAGTTAGTTTAACTGCAGCCCATCCTGGACCCCTGCCATTCCAGATACTCCTTATCCTTAGGTCCTGTTCTTCTAGCCTGTTTTTCTTACACTCATTTTGTACTAAGGTCATAAAGGCCTAAAACTGCAACGGTTTATCTTATACAAGAATTCTCAGTGTGTTCTCTAGCTGTACTCTACTGTTTTTCTGTGAATCACGCACCTCAGTAATTTTCCATTACTACTGTTACAAAGCCATCAAACTTAACATTACTTAAAACTGATTCTAAAGGTTTATATATTTCATTTTGTGATTTTGTGCCCCCCTTGTCTCACAATACAGCCCAGAGTCTCAGTTCCTTTTTTTCTCTCCCGCTGCTCTCATGAGGCCAGTGTAAAGCAAGTTGTTCCTTCTGGGAAAGATTTATTCCCCAATATATTTCTGGCAAGCAGTTTTGCCATGAGTGAGTTGTGCACAACACAACTACCCTTGTACTTGCCAGGGGGAATATTGTATCCAAAACCAGAAGACCCTGTTCTCCCCCCCCACCCCCTAACTGGAACTGCCGTACAAACAGGACTTGGATGTGTTTTTAATAGATGGCAAATTACTACACTACGGCAACTTATGCACGAGTAACTAGATCACTGGTTTTTTGCAGCATCAGTACTACATGAAAGGATATTTGCAACATGGTTTTGCACAGGATGAATTAACTGTATGCATGTATCATCTAAAACTTGCTTTGGTTGCTTACGCATAAGCAAGAGGGGAACAGTGCCCATTTTCAGCAATTATTTAGAGTTGCACTTCTAGGGTTCTCTTGTCTAATCATTTAACATGTTACTTTGCTCCTTTCAAGGCCAAATACAGCTTTGCAAAGCACTGTTACATGTGCCCTAACCTTAGTTAGAAGCCAGACAGTGCCTAATGCTATCAGTAACAGCTTTGCCTTATGTTCTAGCTCCCCCTGGAACTGTATGTCCCACACTGTAGGTGTGAAAAAGGATCAGAGAAAGTTTTCCGACAGAAGTACTTTTGCCATTTATTCTACCAGGCAATTACGCAAAGTTAAATTTCCAGTCAAAGTGAATGCAGTTACCAGATCACACTACTCCCTCATCTAGACAACACATTAAGCTGTTCTGTGCCACTCGCAAAACTAATTCAAAGTCAGCTCTCACTGCTGAAGACAGACTTGTTTTTTCCTTGGTTTTTCAAAAGGCATGAGGCTCACGCCACTTTTCGTAGATGCTTTCTATAGGCGCTTGTACTCTCATCACTACTGGGCAATCATACTCATCTGAAAAGATTCTGTTGGGCTCAGTCTTGCCATTGAAGGTGCGTGCTTTCTCTGGGAAACATTTAAGAGGATAGGAAATGTTTCTGAAAGGTAAGGAAACATGAGGGGGGGGGGGGGAGGGAATGTCCTCTGATCTTCTGCACTTGTATTCTTGCAACTGAGGCTATTTTCACAATTGAACTGAAGGATAGTGCTATTTTGTCGCAGAACGGTATCCAAGCCATTCCCAGAGGCAGCACGCTGGATGAGACAGCAGCAGGAAACCCACATTCCTCCTGTTTTCCCACCTGCAAAGTGGCAGTGAGTTCAGTACGCCAGTCCTGTCTTTCAAATCACCCTTTGAATGTTGTGACACGATATTCAGATCTTATAGCGATTTAAAGTGAATAGAAATCAGAGAGCATGTAAGGTGGCAAAGAGGGCGGTCGGCTGGTTATGGGGCAAGAGCTGTGCCATCTATAAAGAGGCAGAAGGGCTGGCAGACAGCGGGGCCTGCTGTGAGGCTTCGTGCCAAGGCAGACCCCTCGACCTCCGCACAGATCCCCTCTGGTAAATGGCTGCCCGTGGGCTGCTCCCCTACCCGCTGCAGGCTCGGGGCCTGCAGCCTCCCGGGGCCCGGGAGGGGCATCCACCCTCCGTGACACGCCGCGGGGGGCGGCGAGGCGAGAGGGGGCCGGCGCTGAAGTGGGGCTGAGGAGGCGGAGTACTGGGAAAGACTGTGAGGGGGAAAAGCGAGGGGGCTGTGAGGGAGCGGGGGTGAAAGGGGAGCGAGCGCAGAGCGGGCTGCGGCGGGGAGCGGAGCGGGTCGCAGCGAGCTGCCCGAGCCAGCGGCTGCCGGGCCATGGCGCGGCGGGACGGCGGCGGCGGGACGGGGCTGCCCCGCCTGCTGCTGCTGTGGCTGGCGCTATGGGGGCTGTGCCGCGGAGGCGACGCCGGCACCCGCGCCCTGCCCGCCCGCGGAGCGGCTCTGCCCTTCGGCGGGGTCCCGGCGGCCGCCTGCAGCCCCCGCTGCCAGCACGGCGGGCTCTGCCTCGGCAACGGCACCTGCCTCTGCTCCAAGGGCTACGAGGGCGAGCTCTGCCAGCACGGTAACGCACCGCGGGGTGGGCGACGGCGGGTTGTGTGGGGTCCCTGGGCCGGGGTGGGAGAGGGGCCGTGGGGGCAAGATGAGAAGCGCCCCAGGCCGCGCCGGGAGCCTGCCCGCTGCTGTGGGGACTCTTTCCTTGGCGGTGGTCCCTGGGCACGCGTCTTGGCCTGAGCAGGGCTGGGCACAAGTACCTGTGTCAGGTGTCTGACCCGCCAGCCTTCCCACAAGTAGTCCCTCTGGGAAGGTCTCAAGAGCTCGGATTTGGATCTAGTGTGGGGGGGGTGGTGGCTGGATGCTGCGGAGGGTGTAAATCAAGGGCAGTGGTGAAAGAAGGGGGGTCAAGATTCTCAGTTTCTGGTGAGGCGAGGCAGTGCTAGCGAACTGGAAGAGTGCACCCAGGAGCCAGCTCTTTTATGAAGGCACACATGTAGGTGAGTAGACCCAGCCATCAGAAATGGCTGTATTGTCTGAAGGTAGTGTTTTTACCACTTGGACATTGGGTAAACGTCCACTTTCTGGACGGGCTTTGACACTGGTTTTCTTTTCTTATTTTTACTGCATATGCTTGAACACTTCCCTGAGAAAGGAATGGTGCTTTTAGAGGCTGACCCTCAGCAACATTGAAGTGGTAAACTGCATGTGATTAGTGAGCACAGGACTAGTTAAAAGATAAAGTGTGCAGGAAGTAGGTTCTTTTCTGGATCTCTTGTTTATTTAGAATATGTTGTGATTGTAAAAAATACTGGAATTCACTTTGTACATAATACCTGACCCACATAGTCATTTGTACATCCCATTTCCATGGTAGGAGATGTAAAGCTAGGGTGAACTGAAGTCTGTTCCTGTTGGCTTCCAAGGGGAGACAGTATTTTTGAAAATCATAGAATGGTTTGGGTTAGAAAAGACCTTAAAGCTCATCCAGTTCCAGCCACCTGTCATGGATGGGGACATCTTCCACTAGGCCAGGTTGCTCCAAGTTCTGTGCAACCTGGCCTTGAACACTGTCAGGAATGGGGCAGGCACAGCTGCTCTGGGCAACCTGTTTCAGTGTCTCACCACCCTCACAGCAAAGAACTTCTTCCTAATATCTAACCTACATCTACCCTCTTTCAGTAGTGGAATATGCAAAAGTAAACACTGGGGAAAGAGTTTTTGTTTAAACCCTGTTTAATATAACGTGCTGGATTTCTTATTCCTTTCTTCAGAAGTTTAACTGCAGAGCATTGTGGCTATTAATTGCTAAAAGGCACTCAATATCAGGAGTTCTATTGCTTCACGTGTCATGTGTGAAGAGATAATATAATTCGTACAATATTTGTTCTAGTTCTCAATGTCCTTCATTGAGTTTTTGTGTTTTGGGTTTTTTTTAAACTCTGAAATGGGATGTTGGCAATTTCATTCAGCACTGTAACCATTTACGGAACGTTGTTTTATTTAGAAGCTAAGACTAGCAGGTGGTGACAAATGATGTGTTGCTAATGCACCGCATAGTGGCATGAATAGCTACACTGTGTGCACTGTTCCAAACAACTGTTGGATCCTAGGCATTTTTGGGTTTAGGGGAGATGTGAAAGGTTGTTGGAGATTTAGATCTGATTTTGAGCTAGGGAGGTGAAACTGTCTGGAATTGTTAAAGAACTAGTGAATGCTTGCTCTGATAAGGTCATCAATGTAGAAATAAACTTGGATGAATGAAGCTTCATAGCCTGTTCTGTCAAGAGAACTGAACTGAAAACTATGTGAAATAACACAGAAACAGAGTTTTAGTTAAATTGCGAGCTCTGGTATGGCATCTCCAAAGAACTGAAAGCAGTTATGAAGAGCTGAGTGCTGAATGGTTCTTTCTTACATGCCTGTGTATTTGCATGCAAATACTCTTCCTGCAGATACTAATCAGAAAAATCCTCTGTTCTTCAATTGGGTTGATTCAGAGTGCTGTAAGCGTACAAGGGCAAAGTCAGTGTGGTTATTCATGGCTTGTCTTTTCCCTTTTCTTGCCTCTGTTTCAGCATTCTCACCCATCCAGAAAATATAAAGCAACTGTGGTGTAGAGAACTCATCTCACACCTGCAGTTAATCCAGATGAGCCTCTCAAACACTTGGGTTTCTAAAAGTTGTGTGTGATTAAAGAAATGATTTCTCAAACACCAGGGCTGATTCAGAAGTGATTTACGAATAGCAAGGAGATCTCTACTATAGGTAGTTTATTTGCAATCTGACTGGACTTACCCAGAATTTAGCAAAATGAAGATTTTTATTTGTGCTTTATTCAACCTGTCCAAGATGTCAGCAATGATCATTACAGAATCTGTGATGATCATAGATGTTTTTCTCCCAACATATACTTACAATTATGATAAAGCTTACATTTATCTCAGATGACTTCTAGACAAACACCATATGTCTCCAAAAGGGAAGCTGGGGCAAAAAGAAGAGGGTGGAGTAGAAGGAAATGCTGACTTCTGGAGACATTTTAGAGAAGGGGTATGAGGAAATGAGCATGTAGTTTTTCTAGAGACACTTGTAGGAATCCAGTAAAGAGCGAAGTATAAGAATCAGAAGATGCTCCTTAAGTTGCAGCTTTTTTAATTAAATAACTTCTTATCACTTCTTCTGATAACTGAAGTCAAGAAATGACAGGTGAGAAAAACTTCTTTGGTAGTCCAGCTGTGTTCCTGCTTAATATGGCTTTTTCTTCTGCCCGTCTTCTAGTGTCATCCAAAAGCTTCCTTAGTTTTGAGTGTTTAAAAGCATGAAATGGTGGAATGCTGTCTGTAAGAGAAACTGTTTCTACTCATGCAGAATAGTAGGGCAAATATATCTTAGGAAATGTGAAGACAAACTGAGTACTCAGAGACTAAAATAATGTGAATTTCTTACATACTTGAGGCTTACCGAAGTTAACACTTATCAATATTTACCTAAGCTTTGGCTTTTTTCTCTCTCTTACAGCAACATGTTATCCAAAATGCAAAAATGGTGGGGAGTGCCTCAGGCCTGGAAAATGCAGATGTCCACCCGGCTACGGGGGTAGATACTGTCATAAAGGTGAGTAAGACCCAACAAGTGGTAGCATGGAAAGACAAGAAGTTTGAAATCAGACAAAATTAATTTGGGACTCCTCAGCCTGTAATTCTCAGGTCCAATTTGTCCTTGAAGATTGAACTGATGCCTGCTTTCCTCTAGTCTTCAAGCACTTCTCCCAATCACCATGGTCGATCACATGCAGTCAGTATTAAACACATTAACTTATAATGTATGACAAAGAAATATGTAAACAAGCTCTGAAGAGCTTTGCTAGCTGTGCTGCAGTTGACTTGTGTGCCCTTATATGTTCAGTATTTGTGCCAAATATGCTTTAGCTGAAATCATGCTCAAAACTTGTGAAAGATACTTTTTCCTACCAAGTATCAAGCAGACGTCCCAACTGTCTGTCATTATAATGAAGGATAGTTGTTTCTTTTCAATACAGTGAATGTGGTGTATACATTTACATTCAAGCTTATGAAAGGATGCATTTGCTTCTGCAGAACAGTGATTATGCCATATTTCAAAGATGGTGCACACCACAGTTGATACCAATCATATGTCTGGCATAAATAACACTTCATTAATGAGGCCTTCAGGGCTTTGATGTGTAGAACAAATCTGGAATGAGAAGGCTGACATAGCTGACCTTTGGGAAGGCACCACTCAACTTGACTAAGTTTATAGGTTCATTTGTCAAAGTAATATCCCCATCTTTTCTCCTGCTTCTTATGTATAGGTCCTGTCAGGTAAGGAAATATGTGAATCCTTGGTCACATGTTACTGGCTTACCAGCTGTGATTTGGCAAGATTAATAAGAACATGCATGCTACTAGTTACTATGGTGTAGGTTATGAACAGTTGGTTCACAGCTGGGGAGGGAGAAGAAGTGTGCCATAGCAATAAGCATGTTTGTTTGTTGGTACTCAGGCTAAATGCTCAAAAAGCTTTTAAGTGAATCCTTAATTTTAACTGCATTTTGAATTGGCATTTGCAGATGTGGCTCTGTCATCCTCACTCACTCCTTACAGAACTGTGCCTTGCTCATAATAGTTGAAATTTTAGTCTTTGCATGTGTAGTAAAATAAGTAGTTGATGGCAAACCAGCTGTTCAAAGGTAATTATTTGAAGTCCTATGCTGCTTCTCAAATGCACTGTGTATGTGTGCTGGTTTTTTGCAGTAAGCTGTGAAGGAGGCTGTCAGAATGGTGGGGAGTGCATCTCTGTCAATGGAGTTGTGAAGTGCCTTTGTGCTTCTGGTTGGACAGGATCAAGATGCCAAGAAGGTGGGTATCTACATTCATGGAAATATTTATACTGATTGAAAATATAACTGCAGTAACAAAAACATTTTATAAGTATTAAGAGGCTTGTAACTATGGAAATGTCATTGCATTACTACAGAAATGAAGGACATTCGTTATTGGTATATACTCAGGTAAAATTGCATCAAATTATTTTACATTAAAAGCGTACATCTGTTAATATTTAAACCAAAATTTTTAACACAGTATATAAGTTTTTGGGTTTTTTTTTCTCCTTCTATGGTCCTGAAAATGCCTTTGGAGTTATACTAGTTGAGTATCTGGCCTGGAAGAAAATGTGTTTTGCTATTTTAATTGGTATCCTCCTGGATCTTTCATTCTGTCAGGATTCTTTTATACCAGTTTTATAAATCCTGCTGACTTGCCCATTCTTTTCTTCTAGCAATTTGTCCTCAAGGTTGTCGGAATAATGGAGCATGTGTGGCTCCTGGGATTTGCAGCTGTCCAGCTGGATGGGTTGGTGGAGCATGTCACTTAGGTAAATGACTTCTGACATTTTTGGTTTATCTTTTTCTGTACTTGTTTGATTTACCAGTATAGGGTTCAAATCTTCAGTGCTTAACAAAGCTGCTAGGAAAGTATCTTCAGAATAGTAAATGAGAGCTGCTTCTGCACACTAGGGAGCTTACAAGTACCCATAAAGAGTAGATGGCTTTACAGGAGACATCTTTAAAAGCTTCCTTCTTTCCAGAAGAAGGCTTTTTGGTCAGAAAGACAGAAATTCACCACTTTGAATTCAGATTTTAGGTGTGAACAAATTCATTACTTGGTATGTCTTGTCATTATGTCTGAAATATTTTCTGCAAGTCAAGACCCCAGTATAAAGAACTGAAAATGGTTATTACAGAAACACTGTTACTACTGATGTGGGTTAGAAGCTTCATTAAATTTTATGGTCATGGAAGACTGAAACTTGTTTCTCACTTTGAGGATCAGTTGGCAGAACCAACTGCAGGTGCTCTTAAAAGAGGAAGCTGGCTGTGATCAGGATTAGTACTGACTGACACTCTTGCTGAACAACCACTTGCGTTTTCCCAAATTCTGATTCACAAAAGCAGATGATGATTATAAAAACTTTAATCTACCCCTCCCAGGCAGGGCTTTCTATGCAGATAGCAGCACTGCCCTGATGCTAAAGGTACTAATCGCGAGACTGTAAAACCAGAAATTTTTTGGTTTGCCCTCTGTGAGACTGAGAGAAAGCTCAATGAAGCACTGCTTTTAAACTGGATATCATGGGTGCAGAGTCTCCAGATGAAGTCCTCTGCATTTCAATTTTTTGTGTGCCTGTGGGAATCCAAAGCAGCTAGTCTTAGTTCTTCTGCAATATATATTATGTATATAGTCAAGTAAGCATTAACAAATAATATTTTAGCATTCCCATTTGACCAGCAAAATGCCTATCCTTCATATTCATCAGTGTATTGAGGTAGAGAGTGATATTAAAAGGTAAGTATGGATGATGCAAAAAACTTATAAAATGCTTAACTCTATTCCCTGCACCAACACTAATGGTAGAAGTATTCAGATTCTTCATGTCAAAACTATCACTGTTCCTGAGCTAACTAGGTTTGCATCTAGTTTGGCTTCTGTTGGTGCAGGTGCTCATAAGCAAATTGCAGCCCCTGGCATATTAACTGGTGTTAGGGGATAACCGTTAACTGAACTAGTTGGGGACAACTAAAGCTGTGCCTGCTTAGTCCTCCCCTGCCCTTCCTGTGGAGGAACAGAAGGGTAATGTGTGAGCAGAAGCTAGGTTATGGGAACTGTTGGATGTGGATGTGGATCCAAGATCCAGCTTAAGTTTCAGCAGGAATTTTTACTGTTGCCTCACTTTCATGGGGGCATCCATCTCAAAAATAGCTTGTGCTGTAAAGAACAGCAGATATGATAGTATTTTAAAAGAGGAATGGGGCATGAATAAGGCTAGATGTGCTGTGGCTGTGTTCCAGTGAGGGCCACAGTGCCATAACTTGAGAGGCATTGCTTTTCAGTTCTTCCATTATGCTTTTATTTATACTGTCCCAGTGCAGTCACTAGGGAACAATTCTGCTAGCACAGTGAGACAAAGAAGAAAAATGATCCTGTGTTGTGCTGAGACATACTATGTATCTGGTGTCTCATTGCAGCTGTATGTAAACTACCTTGTCAACATGGAGGAAAATGCATAGCTCCTAATGTGTGCAGATGCCGACTGCCCTACTCTGGTCTACAGTGTACAAAGAAAAGGAAGGAATGAAGCAACTTCCGCAAAGATAAGCTGTGTTTTCTTCACGTAACTCTTCACCCAGAGATGAAGTCTGCTGCAGCGGGAGACCTTAGAACAAACATGGTAATTAATTGATTTCAGATAGCTCTTTGTCTTCAGTATATTAAGTAAACACTTTTCTGTATGAAAGAAAAGTACTGCTCATTGTAACAAAGCTGTTATAAGTATCCAAATGTGTGTAGTGTATGGCACATGTTTCTTTCTGTTCTCATTTTTCCTGCGTAAGCAGTATTATGTCTTGATAAAACTGACCTTGAAATAAAATTTACTCTTCAAATAAAGTACTTCAATATAGATCTATGTTCTTTCCTATTTTTTCCCCTTTGACCAGAATTATTGCATTATTATTAGTGATGTGTTTTTAAAAAGCCCATGGAACAAAACTGCCTTGATTCAGATTATCAGAAGTGGATGTTAGTTCAAGTATAATTTACCTTCAATAAGATTACAGAGTTGCAAGAGGAAAGTTGCAGAGTCTGCATCTTTCTGGAACATCAGCAAAGTGCAAAGCATCTTACTAAAACTCTGGTTATCGCTTTATGTATGCTTCCTGCCCCTCCCCTCAATCTGATTTGGATCTTGATCAGTTAAGCCGTATTAGAAAAACAAAACACATTACTTGGGCAGATAGTTCTACTGTTACTTGCTAAAAGCTTAATCCATACTGATACTCGAAGAGAGTCTTTCTCTTGACTGCTTCTACAATCATATTATCTGATCATCTGTCAACTTCCAATTACTTCTTTTCCTCATCCCAGTGAGATAAAACACACTTCCCAATCTCCCTTCTGGAGTTGTAGACATTGATGGTTAATTCCTATTCAAGACTGTGTTGCTACATGAGCAATACAATGGGAGGCTACAGACTAGCCCTGAGGAAAAGCCATGTCTGCCACAGATCACCTGTATGAAGGATGCTGAGGCTTGTTTTCTGGACGTGTTCGTTTGTCCTCATTTAGGTTTTGCAGCCTTTGGAATGGGCTGCAGATCAAAGCGAGACTCCTACATTCATTGCTTCATGTCTCATTTGTGCTCTTTCTTGGATGCTACACTTGAGGAAGGTTTTGCCAGAATGTGCAAGTTAAATCAGTCAACTTTCCGAATGCTGCCCAAATCAATTTTGAGGGATCGGCTGATTTTTCACTGTCTTCTAGGTGAAGCTGGAATTTTTGGTGGAAGAATTTTAACCATGCATTACTTTAATCCATTTGCCTATGTATTATTTTAATTCATTTGATGGAATAACATGGTGTCAGTGTACAAGCTCCCTTACCAGAACGTGTAGCTTTCATAAGCAGAGTGATGTATGTGGAGATGTTTCTCGAGGGATTGCAAGCCATCCAGCATTGACAAGAAGCAAGCAAAATGGGGTCTTCTCTACAAGAACACAAGCATATGGAGGGCAAATCAAAGACAATGGTATAGTTCCTAATACTCCCATTTTCTGTTACAAGAAATTGCTGTGCGGTGTGGCTGAGAAGCCTTAATCTGCCCTTGCTTTGAAAGGTGTTGCATTTGGTTCAGATGAAACCTGCCACAGACATGTGTTGTGCAGGTTTTGTGGCCGGGGCAGGGGACAGTAAGAGGATTGTAGATTTTGTGCTGCTGCTGTTGTGATACACTGGATATTTCAGACATGCTGGTAGAAAAATATGGTTTTCATAGATGGAACAAGAAGATCTCATCAATGCTTCTGGAGTAGGCTTTATGATGATGAAATTCTTTGTATCAATCACAGTTCACTACAATAATGCCACAATTTAGAACTTCAGGAGTTAAGCCGCATACCTTCAATGACATACTGGTTGCAGGGAAATGACTGGAAAAAGATTAATTGCCTCAGACCCCAGATTTCAGAGTAAAGGAGCAGAAGTATGTAAATGCTAAGTGGCGTATCATCTCAGTATTGTTCTTGAAGAGAGTGTCTTCTACTAATAAAGCCAAAAGCGACAATAATGATGATTAGAAGCCAAGAGGCATCAGCATCATTAGGAGCCTGAAACCAGGAGCCATCAGTAAGAGAGGCCTGTAATTGGTGTTTCGGGGCAGGCCAGTACAAACGCTGATTTAAACAGTTCCCTGAAGTGACTGAGGTAAGCAAGCCGCATTTTGATAGCGTATTTTAGAAACACTGCTTGAACGTAGCACCATCTACTGGCTACAGGGAGTTTCGCTAGGGTTTTTTTGGTATTGTTTTTAAGAAATGTAATGTAAACTTCCGCAATAATAGAACCATAGAATTACGTTTTAAGTGAGTTTAAAGTGAATTTTATAGCAGTTATTTTAAGGTAGAACAGTCTCAGAATGTATTATTAATGATAGTTCAGGTCCCCAAATTATTGTTTACACAGTTCTACAAATATGTACTATAGAGCTGTTGCTATTCCTTGTCTTTTGTTTGTTTTCCACTCACATAACAGTTACAGCCTGTAATTTTTGGAGCTGGATGTGTCTTGCTATGAGAAGCTAGTTACGCATGCAGCTCAAAGGTAAAAAAACACAAGACAGATTACCTGTTATCAGAGCTGACCATAACACCTTAGATAGATGCTCTGATTTTCACTGAAAACAATTGGGAAAATGGTAGGGGTAGAGCATGGGCTGAGTTGTTGATATCCTGTCTTTTTAGAGTGTGAGTGGAAAGTTGAGAGGTTTCTCCTTTTCAATTTATTTACGTGCACATTTTGCCATTTGTATTTTTTCTTCTATCCTAAGTGGCTGTCACGAGAATCGAGTTACTTGGTTTATCTGTAACATATCCTTCATTGGCTAAACTGAGCTGTGTAGTTGAGTAAAATGACCCGACATTACCAGGTGAGACCTTTATACAAGAGAAACAGCATAAATACCTTCACTCATTAGCAACGCTTTCCAGGCACCATGTTTGGTTTTATGTATGTACCCCGGTGTTATATTTTATTGAAAATTTAAACTTCAGATTGTCCTATCTGGTCAAGTAATGAGATGGACATAGCAAACTTTTCAAGTAGCTTAAGCTGTTATACTGATTTATATTAGGGTTTGTGCTGACTCTTCATGGGCTTGCTTTTGGTACTTGGGAATGTTAACTTGCTTTCTATTCTCAGCTCTGAGAATGTGTAATTAAATTGTGTAAAGAAAAAAAGAGCCTTTCACATGGGGCCCACTTTTTTATTGTTTTAAATGTAGGAAACTGAGGCCTTGCTAAGACCTTCCGTGCCTAAGACCTAGTCTGCTGTGGTTACGAGTCTTTCCTTCAGAAAACAGGTTATACCGCTCTTTTTTAAAACCTTAAAGGTCTTTTTAAGGGCAAAAGTTAATTTGCACCTTGCAGAATTCTACTGGCGTGCAGAGCAACTTTAGCACTATCAGGTAACGGACGGATGATGTATCTACGTACCTTCCAGCACTGTTTAGTATTTACAGGAGTCGCGCAAGAAAAGTTAGTGAAGATACCTGTACCCTGTAAAAGGTGCACAGAATCACTAAAAGATTTTCAGTATGGCAAAAGTTACCCTTGGTTCTATGAGAGTGGAACTATGGCAGCTCCTGCAGTATGCAGCCCTTCTCCCTCCCCCTTCCAAATCCCCCGACGCTTTCAGGCCTCACATTCAGATTGCATTATGCAATTTTAGAACAACTTTGTTAGCCTGTGGACACAAGCCCTCCATATGCTTCTGCCTCTTCTTAAACTGAGCAATTCTATTGCACTGTTGCTTCTGCCTCTTCTTAAACTGAGCAATTCTATTGCATTGTTGCAATGTGTTTTCTAATTACAATCAATTCAGTTTCATGTGTCGATGGACAATCTAGTAACAAAATAGTTTCAACTAACCCCGTAATTACTGGCCAGTTCTGAAGTGGCTGTTTGTCTTCAGGCACGTACTAGTAATTTTTCTGCATCATGTGCTGGCTGGAAAATAGCACAGCTTAGCACTGACGATTTTTAACTACTGCAGCAAAACTCTGGCTGTGCTTTTGTTCACACAGCTTGCATTTGGAAAAACATGAAAGAAATAATTTCTCCCTTTAGAAACATTCAAAATAAATGGGAAATACTAAAAATTATGATTAAAAAAAACCCCTTTATTCAGCCTGAAATCCTAGAAAGGCACATACACATTGATTCAGCTTTGTGACTAGAGGGCCGCACAAGCTCATTAACAGAAGTACTATTAACAGTGTTGCTGGCAGATGTTACCTCTCTCTTTAGCACGACACCTCTCTAACTGGCACATTGAAGGGGGTTATTACAGTATGAGATTATGCCATAGTGGCGTGTTTGCATTTTAAAAACATTTTCAGAACCTTGTGTATTCAAAGCATCATCCTGAGGCATCATTTCCAAGAGCTAGTCAGGTTTTGTGCAGAGATCTTTGTGAGTTGTGTGAAAGGAATGGCTCAGGTGGAGTAGGTTTTAAATAACAGAACAGTTCCCAGAAGATCAGGCTATCAGCCACTCGGATGCTAGACTGAAAGAAACTATGGAAACACTGAAACTTAGAATGCAAGTGGGAAATGGAAAACATTTCCAAATACACCAGTCAGGCACTTGGAAATCCATCAGGTACTATCCTGGAATAATGCTGAGCTCTCAAAATGCCAGCTTACTGTGCAGAATGACTTAAGAGGACTATCAGAAGGTGAGGAGAAATATAGGCACAGAGCTGGTAACAGCTATGATTTGGCAGTCAGCATCCCACAGTGGCAATAAATGGCAAAATGAGCTCTGTATTCTTCCCATTCAGAATTGGTGTATGTAAATTGAATATTGCTCAGGAGAACAGGAAGTCGTGATGTTTATGTCTGCTTTAAAGAAAACAAAGTAAAACAGAGTTCAATGGCTTAGCTAAATGCACATTTGCATCTATTACCAGAGCTGGTTGTGTCAGGAACTGAAGATACCTTACGCAGCTGTAAGGGAAGATGATGGTGGTCCTCTGTAGGAAACTTTGGAAAAAATCAGAGTTTTCTTTGTTCAAAACCTATCTGGCAGCTGGGATGTTCTAACAGTTCCTTGGAGCAATAGGTAATAGAAAAAACTCTTCTATGATGTTTTCACAAATACTTTCGGATTTGATGCATATGGATGGCACAAGTTACGGAAAATTCCTCCTCCTAGTTCAGATTTTAAGATTTGGCATGGCCAAAAGCATCGTCCCAAGTTCTTTAAGAGATTCAGAGACAAAATTACTGGAAGCCATCTCAAAATGGTCTGCAAAGGCTTGCTAAAATTAATCAATCAGAATTATTCTGTATCTGGTTAACAAGACATGCGGCCTTGCCTCTGTTGTTAGTAGCCTGTTAGTTCCCCTTTCTTCCTCACTAGCTGCTAGTCATTACAGCAGACTGATGCAAATACAAGACAAAAAAAACACAGGTCTGCTTTTTCTTCTGTACACTGCCAAATAATATGTATGTAACCACTGCTTAAAAGCAGAAGGTACCACTCACAAGTGATGAAGTGCTGCCCCCCTTCCTACAGCCATTTGGCAGCTGCTACAATCTTGTCCCCACGAGGAAGATCTCATAGTCCTATTGACTACATCAACAAACTGCAGAACTTTGGGGTTGCATCACTCATCAAATACGTGAGCCCAGAGAAGAATCAGAGGCTTTGGGGTTTCTGCATGAGGTAGCAAAAATCTGTAGAAATACACATCTGTTTTAATGACTACAACATTGTTTTGAAGCTAACCAACATCAAGACTGCCATACGAATCATTTACAATAATGCTTCTGGATATTCATTTAAATAAACTGTGCAATTGCCTTCAAACCTTTTGCTATTTTCAAGTCTCATACATGCAGCATTGCAACTGATGATACACTTCTTTTTCTTCAGCCATGATGTCTTTGTACCTTGGAGAGAAAAATAAGTATAAAAAGAAACTTTAATAACGCAGCTCTGTTTTACGATGAAGTTTAAGAAACAATTTCAATGAATCTCTGCTTTCCTGATATGCAAAAAATACCACATTAGGATAAACTTATGCACAGAGCTTATTCCTTTAAGAAACTGTGCTATTTTGGTCAGTGTATGACACAGCGTTGTCTGATCAGCAATGTATTTTCTAGATTAAAAATGTTCTAGTGCTTTGGAGACTAATAAAAAGTATTTATCTTTTTTTTAGGTCATATTTTGGAAATACATATTGCAAACATTAGAGTCTTCTCATTATAGGATGTGTAGTTTTATATTTTCATGATGTGTATGAACAAATGGTATTGGCATCGTATATTTGACTTGAAGTAGAAAAACAATCTGAACTCCCTGTAGATTTAACTGGGAGGAACTGAGGATGGATGAAAGTTAAACTACTGCTCTCTTCCCTGTCTTCTACCAATTTCTCACTGAAAATGCTAGCACATTTAGCACCCACAGTATAGGTTTTACATTAAAAAGACATAATGTAGCAAAGTACTTAAGAGAAGGAAAGATGGGAAGGATAGAATAAGCTGGAGATGAGAAAACTGAATTGTTCTTAAAATGAAACACAGTACAGGTATGAATAGTGGCATATAATTAAGGATGAATATAAAGGAGCAGTGCCAGCATACCGGGCTCAAATCAGCCAGGCTATGTCCCAGTTCCACCAAATGAATCCTGCTGGCACCAGAAAGTGTCTAAGTATATTGAAATTAAGAGAAGATGAACATTACATGCTCGGTAAGATTCCACGGGATATAGCCCTAGAGGGCAGGGGGGCCCAAGACTGTTGGTTGATATTCAAGGATCACCTACTGCAAGCCCAGGAGTGATACATCCCAACTAGAAGGAAGTGCTGCAGGAGGGCCAGGAGACCTCCTTGGATGGATAAGGACCTGCTGAGGAAAATTCGAAGGAGAAAAGAGAAAAGGTGGAAGCAAGGACAGGCGGCCTGAGAAGAATACAGGGATGTTGTCTGGGAAGCTAGGGACCAGGTTAGGAAAGCTAAGGTCCACTTAGATTTCAACTTGGCTAGGGATGTTAAGGAGAACAGGAAGGGATTCTATAGGTACACTGCAAATCAAAGGCAGGCTAGGGATAACATGGGCCCTCTCTGGAAGCTATCGGAAGAACTGGCTACCCTGGATTTGGAGAAGGCTGAGGTTCTTAATGACTTCTTTGCCTCAGTCTTCACTGGCAAATGTTCTGACCACACCACCCAAGTCATGGAAGGCAGATGCAGGAACAGTGAGAATGAAGACCCTGGGCCCACTGTAGGAGAGGATCTGGTCTGAGACCATCTTAGGAACCTGAATGTATACAAGTCCATGGGACCTGATGAAATCCATCTGTGGGTCCTGAAGGAGCTGCAAATGAAGTTGCTAATCCACTGTCCATCATATTGGAAAAATCATGGCAGTCAGGTGAAGCTCCCGACGACTGGAAAAAGGGAAATATAACGCCCATTTTCAAGAAGGGGAAAATGGATGAGCCGGGGAACTACAGACCAGTCAGTCTCACCTCTGTGCCTGCAAAATCTTGGAGCGGATTCTCCTGGAAGGCATGTTGAGGCACATGAAAAACAACAAAAATCCTGCCTGACCAATCTGGTGGCCTTCTATGATGGGGCTATGGAACTGATGGACAGGGGTAGAGCAGTTGATGTTATCTACCCTGACTCATGCAAAGCGCTTGACACTGTCCCACATGACATCCTTGTCTCTAAATTGGAGAGACATCAATTTGATAGGTGGACCACTCGGCGGATAAAGAACTGGCTGGGTGGCTGCACGCAAAGAGTTGCGCGCAATGTCCAGCTGGAGACCAGGAACAAGTGGTGTCCCTGAGGGATCGGTGTTGGGACAGGTCTTGTTCAACATCTTTGTCGGTGACATGGACAGTGGGATTGAGTGCGCCCTCAGCAAGTTTGCCGATGACACCAAGCTGTGTGGGTCGGTTGATGAGTTGGAGGGAAGGAATGCCATCCAGAGGGACCTTGACACGCTTGTGAGGTGGGCTGATGCCAACCTGATGAAGTTTAAGCCATGCCAAGTGCAAGGTCCTACAGCTGGGTGGGAGCAACCCCAGGCACAGCTCCAGGTTGGGCAGAGAAGAGATTCAGAGCAGCCCTGTGGAAAAGGACTTGAGGGTGTTGGTCGATGAAAAAATGCACATGAGCCAGCAGTGTGCATTTGCAGCCCAGAAAGCCAACTGGATCCTGCGCTGCATCAAGACGAGCAGTGACCAGCAGGTCGAGGGAGGTGATCCTGCCCCTCTACTCTGTTCTCGTGAGACCTCACTTGGAGTACTGTGTGCAGTTCTGGTGTTCTCAACATAAAAAGGACATGGAACTGTTGGAACAAGTGCAGAGGAGGGCCACGAGGATGATCAGGGGACTGGAGCACCTCCCGTATAAAGATAGGATGAGAAAGTTGGGGCTGCTCATCCTGGAGAAGAGAAGGCTGCGTGGAGACCTCATAGCAGCCTTCCAGTATCTGAAGGGGGCCTATAAGGATGCTGGGGAGGGACTCCTCATGAGGGACTGTAGTGATAGGACAAGGGGTAACGGGTTCAAACTTAAACAGGGGAAGTTTAAGTTGGATATGAGGAAGAAATTCTTTACTGTAAGGGTGGTGAGGCACTGGAATGGGTTGCCCAGGGAAGCTGTGAATGCTCCATCGCTGGCGGTGTTCAAGGCCGGGTTGGACATAGCCTTGGATGGCATGGTTTAGTGTGAGGTGTCCCTGCCATGGCAGGGGGTTGGTGCTAGATGATCTTAAGGTCCTTTCCAACCCTAACTATTCTATGATTCTGTGATTCTGTGATGCAAGAAGAGCAGAATGCTTTCTACTCCAGACATCCAAAAACTTTAGCTGCAATAAAATGTTTCATTAAATTACTTCTGTGAGTGGGTGTCAGCACTCAAGCAAAGGAATACAACAGATTACATGACAAAGCCCAGAAACGTTCATCGTTCACTCTAATGCAAAAGAGTAATGCTATTCTCACGGTTACATTTGGGGATAAGGAAAGTTTGTGTAAAGCAGAGATGAACCGAGTGACATTGTAGTCACAATCAGAGCTTGATTCAACACAAGCTAAGACAATCAGTGGTGAGACAGTCTTCCCTAAAATGGGGCCAGATGCTAGAAAAGATTACTGGCTGTACGTGGATAGTTATCAATTCCTGCTGCAGCCACTTAGGGAAAAACAAGAGATAATTTGCTTAGTTTGAAACAAAGGGAATTTACATTAAGTGTTGGGAACAGTTCTGTGAGTATTACTGCCGATAAGTTACTGGAATAGCTCTTAGGAATTTTATGAATTTACTCTCACTGGAAACCGAAAAGAAATTGGACAAGCACATTTCATGTATTTTGTGCTGCTTCACTGGACAAGAGTGGACTAGATAATGACTCCCAAATTGCTGTATTCGTGATAGTGGTTTAACTCTACACATACCTGAATTTTCTTGCCACAGATGACTCCAGTATAACCAGGACGACATGAGCATACATTGGGCAACACACACTTGCCTCCAAACAGACACTTCTGGTTGCACACAGCTAAAACAGGAGAGGTACATATTTGGCTTTATTCTTGAAAACAGCTTGGTGAAGGAAAAGTGGCTACTATCTCTACATGCTTATTCTGCTTGCTTATAGGAGCTGAGAATGTGGTAGGTATTTTCATTGGGAAACATCCTTCAGTGTGAGAAGATTTCAGAGTCATGTGGAGCCAACAATGTCCTTATACCTATCCCATCCCCATTATGCTTTGATGCAGATTTAATATGGGAACATGCTGAGGGCATGCACACGACTGGGCAAGGGCGGTGAGTAAAGTGGGGTTTAATGCATCTTACTATTTCAAGCTATTGCAATGGCCTCTCAGGGCTGTTGCAGCAGCATATTGTGTTACAGCAAGCCATCACATATTGCCATGGTCCCAGATTACAATCATAGTCTGGAGTCTTCAGAACTGATAGAGGAATCTCTACTTTTTATCCTGCCTTTGACACCGATTTGGGTTAAAATACAACCAGGATATAGGACTTCTAGTCACTATGTATGGCTGAAGCATTCGTAACTGTGTTGAAGCAAACAGTTTCAGGTCACACCAGGTCTTACGTGTTTGACACTGGATTCCTTCCCACTGCGGAGGACAATGACACGTGTTTGGCCCAATACACTCTCCACCGTTCTCACATTCCTGAAGACAGATCGCTGCACAAACGTCATCACAAAGTTTGGTTATACCCCAAGTGATTACTTTTACTTATTATTTGCATTTCAGGATGCCCACAAGAGGTTAAGTGCCTTCCATACAAAAGAGTCACATCATCTTCACTGAAAATCCATCTAAGTTCAGCAGGACATTAAAGAGAAGCAACTACGAGGAAAAAGCCCTACATCCAGAGCACGCATTGAGATGTTCTGATGAATCACAGATTGCTACAAAAGCCTGAAATAGTGATTTAAGTCTGCACCACTAAATAGCTTCATTTTTTTCCGAATTGCCTTATCTGAACCCCACACCTTAGTGAGAGATCTTCTCTCAGTCATGCAGCTTAACACACAGTGAATCAACTCATGAACATTTGATCCAAAATCATTTTTTAAGACTCATTTTTCTGCGCATTCATCTGTGCTTGTAAAGCCATAACCTAAACCACTATCCTTTCTCATGGGTTAACTATCTGATAATCAAATCTCTCTTACACAGCACCCAAGAATATCTCACCCCTGTTAATAGGGGTAGTATTTTTTACTGGTACCATTTTTTAATGGTAGTTCCATTAATTACAGAAAGTAATACAGGGAAAATTGTTTTCCCTCCATGCCATTAGAGCTTATTGGCCATATCAGTATCAGAGCCTCAAGTGGAGGCTGTGACAGACACTAACACTTTAGCTATTGATTTTTACTACTCATCCTCATGCTGACTTTCAGGCAGACTGCTTTTATCCATGCTGCCACATTTTATTTATGCGCTGTCAATATCTTCATTAATATACAATGTGACCCACAGCTGTGCTACCATCATAGTCCTATTTCTAAAGAGGGTCTGAAGATGCTCACTGCATCTTCTATTCCAATCATTAACCCCTGTTTTCACAGTTTTCCAATCTCTCACTGCAGTTCTTTTTCTGTTCTATCTGCTCTTATGTCCTACGGCACAAACTGAAATTCTTTCACTTCACTGACTCAGCTCTTTGCGGAAATACAGATGTTTTATTTGGACAAGAGTTAAAAAGAAGTGAATATTATTTGATGCACAATAATTTAAAAGATACTTTGATCTCACAGTTCAGCCCAAGAACTGCATGGTATTGGTGCTCCATCCTAAATTTTCCTGCCAAGTTATAGATTATTATCTTTCAACTCATTCTTGAGTTCTTTGGCACTAAATTTGTATTAATTGTGTGAACAGAGTTGTCCTTTAGTCATATATTACTTTCAAGGTATGGTTCTCTTGTTAACTACAAGACACTTACGAGTGTTACATCTTTTTCCTCTCCATCCTGAAGGACAAGAGCAAACATTTCGTCCTACGCACCTTCCTCCATTCATGCACCTTGGCTCACAGACACCTTAAAATCAAAACCATCTGCTGGTTAACACACTTAACTGATAACAGAATAATGTATTGGTGACTTTTGGATTCTGGAAGGATTTTACTACTGCCTTACTTTTTTCACATCTTCTGCCTGTGTACCCCTCAGGACAAGTACAGATGTTATTTCTCATGCAATGACCACCATTCTTACAAGGTGGGCTGCAGACAGCTAGAAGATACAAACAGGAAGGAAAGGCTGGAGTTTGCTTTTTGTTTGACTTAGCAATACACTTCTAGGAAATAACAGTGCAACACTAAAATTTTGACTGCTTGTAGAGACTTTCAGCACTATCAGGCCCATCTCATAAAAATTATATTAATATGAATTGGTGCCTATGTCAACAGCAATCACAAAATCAGATAATAATGGGTCAAGTTTGGTAACTGTATGTACGTACATGAGTAACCAGCGTATTTAATACACAATGGAAGTGGTTGAACAATGCTCAGAAGTTGAGTGGAAGACAAGGCAAATTTTGAGCCTCTCTTCTCTTTGGACATTCACTAAATCAGCCAGAAAATCTAAAAGAATAATCTAATCTCTGCTTTGCACCACTTCTCAGGTACATGACTTGATTGTGAATTTTGTGTTAAGATAACCATTTTTTCTCACAGACTTCCTCATAATGGCAGCTAAGAAAGGAGGGGGAAGAAAAAAAAAGATTACCATTCTGACACTGGGCACCAAAGAATCCATGTGGACAGAGGCAAACATCTGGCTTAGTACAGGAACCACCATTAAGACACATGGGGTCACACACTTGCTGCAGAAACAGGGTCAGGAACAGCGGGAAGCATGACATCCTAATAAAGTCTATAACATACATGCTTCTGTTGCAACGACAGGAATTAAACACTTAAGATAAGTGAAAGTAACACCATCCACATAAAACCTTTACTCAGAATTTTAGGATCAGTATTAGACATTCTAGAGGTGCTGCTGGCAGCAAACTAACACACAGAGACATCGCTGCCGTCTGAGCCATGCGGTTCCAAATTTCAAACTATGGGAGGTCCTAGAGATGCCCTCTGAGGAACATAAAAGCTGTAGGCGTGTTACCTGTACTGCATGTAGGTCCGTACCACCCAGGTTTACACTGGCAGGTATCTGGAGTAAAACATTTACCACCATTTTCACAGTGCCTGTTGCAAACCACTTCCATCCAAGAAGTTAGGCAAGAACAAAGAAGGCAGCAGGTGGGGAGAAGAAAGAAAAAGAGATATTACAAACTACTCTTAATTTTTTAGTTCTTTCCCAGACATTAACACTGGAAAGAGCATACAATTCCACTAACTGAAGATGGAATCCTGAATAGATTAATCCAGTCTCAAAGCCACAAAAAGCTAGCACCAGAATATAAAGATAAATAAATGTCTTTCCATGCAATTATCCACGGTCTGGTTATATTCAGTGTTAAAAATCTAGAAAATTTGAAATAAATTGAAAAAAAAAAAAAAAAAAAAAAAAGAGAGAAATTCAAGTACTAAGAAACATGATGGATTTGATGGACTCCAAGAAAATTCACACATGTCCTCCATCATTTTAGCAAGTACAGCTGCATGCTTAAGAGTGACATGACACTAGCAACCAAAGACATTAAAATATCATGGCTGCGGAAAACCATGAATCACTTCTTCAGGGCAACATTTCATTTATCTCATTTTCTGTAGTACAGCTTAGCAAAGATAAGCTTTGTTTTAATTAGTCACAACTGAAACTAGAACAAGAAAAACTGAAAAACACAATGAAGAATCCTGGGATTTGAGAAGTAGCTGAACAAAGGACTTTCTCAATTTGGGGTCAAAAATGCAGTGCCACATTCAGGGGAATGATAAACAGCATGTCTAAGTTTGGTCACTCTTGAATAATAAAAATTACCAGTTATGAAATCTATCCAAAATTCGGAGCTGCCGAATTGCAGCATGGAGAATTCAACGTGCAAAAGACAACGCATGTGAGACTAACTCTAATTTTTTCAGCAAACTTCCCAGTCTTCTTGACAGGTAAAGACTCCATAATGTCATTCTGAATTCAGATTTCCTGTATCCCAACTTTTTTGAACTGCCATTCCCTGATACCAACTTTTGAATGTACGCCAGCATCTAACTCAGTTAAGATGGTAGAAGTTAAAAAGCTGTAAGGACATATTAAACATCTATGTCTGTTCTGAAGATAATATCATAATGCGCAACATATTCGATGGTTCCACATTCATAAATCATGAACTATTTGCAATTTTCACAGGTACGTAATGTTTTCAAAGTTACCTGCAAATACTATCTAACTAATGTTGGAAAGGCCCAAGCATGGGAGCCTTCCAAGTGCCGTGGGTTTTATGCCACTTGCCAGCATTAGACAGAGTGCATAAAAAATTTAAACCACTAATTTGCTTTTTTTTTTTTCTCCTGAAGAACATAAGAAATTTTCTTTGTTCTTCCCTTATGCTTTTTTTCTTACTTGTATCACATCTTGGTCCCACAAAACCATATGGACAGGTGCAGAGATTTCTGGCCAAGCATGTGCCTCCATTTTGACAGGGTGGTTTACAATGTGCTGTAGATAGAGAATTATGTTGTTCAATCTAAAAAGATGCATGGACTGGTAATGCCTTAGAAAAAGGGAAATGTTAATAACTGACTGTGAGCAAAGAAATGGAAATAAAATAAGAAGACATATACAATGCCTTGTGACAGGAAAAAGTAACAAGAACTATTTAATGCCAACAGAGTACACAGAGTCTCAACTATGGTGGACACCCTGAAGAAATCTGAGACAACTTCCAGACAGGACTTCCACTTTTTGAGAGTGCTTACATTAGAAGCATCTACATTCACTGGTTAACTCCTCTACTTACTGGGAAAGCTAAATTTAGGACTATTCAATCACAAGCAACATCTACAGTGTATATAGAAGAAGTACGGTACATAGCTATACTCATAGAGTTACTCAAAGAATTCTATTAGAGTACAATTAACACATCTTTTTGCCATCATGGAAGTTATCTACAGCATTCTTTAGGCACTTATGGATTCAAAAATGAAAAATATTCCATTTACCTTCCTCACAAGCAGAGCCACTATATCCTGGTTGACATTCACAGACATTGGGCTTAATGCACTTCCCATGGTTTTTGCAATCAGGTCTGCAAAGAGCTGTGCAAAAAAATCAACTGTGAATATTCAAATCATTCATTTGTGGATATGAGTTACCACAGGGCAAATCAAAATGCCATACTCACCAGCCTGACAGTTAGAACCAGTATAACCAGGCTTGCACCTGCAAATATTAGGTGCCACACACTGCATGTTTTTGCCACATGTTTGTCTACATCTGGCTGAAAGGCAATGAAGAAAACAAAGAAAGGAATAAGGAAAATGAAAGTGGCATTTCAGCACAACTGTCTTTTCTAACATAACAAACAGATCACATAACATCCATTAGGTCCCTTCCCGAAGAGGGGAGCCTGAGACACATCAGAAAAGCATTTTTAAGTGCATACATACAACTAAAAGCCTGTAGGCTATGCCAATATTAATAATGAAAATGAGAAAATGCAGTACTTCATGCATTTCACTCATCACAAAGTTATAAAGATGTCAAAAGATTCCTTTCTGCAAAGCATTTAGTGCAGTTATTTGTAATACCTCTGCAAGTGAAGCCATCTCCATAATAACCATGAGGACAACGACCGCACTTGACACCTCCATCCTGATGTGGCTCACAAGATACGCCAGGAAAACAGGGTAAATCTGTACAGGTTACTGCTTTAGGAATCACTATTTCACTCAATTCTTCAGGAAGCATTTTTGGAGGGGCAGTGACTTCAACAAGGCCAAAAGGTAAAGGACTTGCCTTATGCTTGACTAATAGTTGTTGAACTCTGTAAGCACTTCCACCTTTGAGTACTTTGCTTGGCAAAGAAAGCCCTTTGCTTATATTTTTTGTGCTGCTAGAAGAAGTCTTCCTGCTGGTCTCAAAATAGCTGTAAGCCTCAACTTGTGCTCTTATTTTTTCCTTAGGTGATGCAACATGGCTCTGTGAAGATGCAGGCATCACAGCATATACTGAAGAACTCTCTTCCATGTTATCAAGGTGACCACTGACGGTGCTGAGAGCATGAGCAATGTTTCCAATAACAGCAGGTTGTACAGAAGCGCTTCTCTGAGAATGAAGTGACTTCCAAGCAGTGATGGTTTTTACTGTGGAAGATGGAGCACTGCTACTGACCACTTCTGTGGAAATAAATCTCTCAGGGACATCTGTAGCACTGGAAATATAGCTCAAGATGCCTTAAATCCTTCTCAAACAATGACTGTTGAAGACCTACAGAATGTTAGAAAGAAGGAGGGGAAGCATGGGAATATTATGAGACTTTTTTTCTCCCTTCTGAAAATGGGGAATGTCTCCTGAACAGAAAAACATACAGCCCATTCATTTTGCTTCACAGTCTCTCCATCTGCTACATTAGAAAGCACGTATGCAGTAGAACTAACTGGCAGAACTGGAGAAGATCAGAGTATTCTGGCTACATCCTTTCCAACTCCCACCATGTTTTTTCTTGGCTGGAAGATAAGGAGAATGCACCATATATATGAGGCAGGCAGCAGAGATTTTTCTATACTGGGTCAATAACCAGCTTTACTGCCAGAGCAAATTACCAGCTCCATCTACTCCTTGCAAGTAGATAACTGAAACAAAGTTTAAAGAAAAGATACTGCTTATGGTTCACCAGTGTGTCTGAGCACTAATAATAAGCCCAGAGACTGGAAGCAGACATTCAATCATGTACCTGCTTATACATACTGACGGACAGTATTTTAAGTGAATAATCCACCACCTGGTAGCAAAAGAACTATCATATTTTGCTCTCCAAATTTTTCTCTACTTCCTTGAAGATCCTGTATGGGTTTTATTAGTGGGATGTTCTATAAGTAACAGAGACTGACTCAGCTTCCTTTTGGAAAAGAGCGCAAAATGAAGGAAATATTCTTCCTGCTCTGCCCAAGAAAAGCAGGGAGCCTGGTGTGTTGTTGCACTGTAATCCTGGCATGGCAGAATGCTGCCTATGGGGCTTTTAGCATTATGAGACAGAGGAGAAATGAAACTGGAGAAGATTATCCAACCTAACGTAAATTCAGTCCCTAATCCCATTTACTACAGTAATAGAGAATGGTTTACAAAAGGTTAAACTTTACTAAATCGTATCACTGAGTGCTGTCTCCCACTGTGGAAAAGCAAACCACTTTACAGCTGCTGAAGAATGATCCAGCACTGGCATCACAGTAAAAGAGTTATCCTCCTCCCCCACTAGCAACTCAGAGATAAAGGCAAAAGACACATGAGAATTTCCTGCAAAGAAAACCTCAGCAGGCACAGAGCTGGAAATGCTAGCAACAGCATTTACTGAGTTCTGAACTTAGGACATTTGCTTGCCATATCCTTCACCATTCCTTTGAATTAAAGTAGGAAAATGTCATTCGACATAATGCCGCAAACTTTTGCTTATCTCATATAACAGATGTTCCTATCCCCATGTTGCCTACTTTATGTCAGTGGTTAGTCACAAAAACAAAAGGCAACGGTAAGAGTGTCATACATCACACTGTCAATAAAATTACTTGACTGACCTAAGGGATTTGTTGATGTTGACATTTTAGACTAGTTTTTCAGACCAGAATACACCACCAATAATGAATTAAATTGAGTCAAAATGAAAAATGAAAGTGAATAACATAAAACTGACTAGAACCTTTATTTACCAGCTATATGCTTATCAGTATGTGAATCAGAAATTCCATTTTCTTCATGAAAAAAATCACCTTTATTCCCTCCAATTTCTCCCGTGGAATCCTTTTTTGCAACGTTAGTGGTTTCAAAGCTTTCTAAAAAGAAAAGATGTGAAGGAACACTGGTAGTTACTTCTGCTTCAGCTGCAAATAAATTACAGGCAGAGTTAAAGTTTTAGTACCTAAAAATAACTCAAAATTCAGAAAGCTGTGAGAGTAAAAATTGTTGCTTAAAAGTTTTCTTTAGAGTATTTTTAAAATACAAGTTATTCAGTAATTGCATTCTAAATAAATGTTTGGGCACAGTGTTTGGCAAGTGCTTTGATATAGATAAACAGTTATGCAATGTTAAGCTATGCTAAGCAATCAAACAGAAAAATAGTTTAGCAGTAATTGCTTACATTATGAAAATAATGCAGAAAAAAAATACATTTAATTGTATCCTAATTTGATGCAAAAAACAGGGCAGTTTGTATCTATTTTTTCTAGTCATCTGGAAAAGTGTTTTAGAACTATGTGACTGAGTGCAGTATGATGTTGTCATCAACTGCGATTTTTGTCCCAGGAACCAACAGTCAGAGACACAGTCCTCTTTTGCTCACAATTGAAAAGAGTTCTAAATTACTGTTAGAAACATGAAGCACAACCAAAAGGCATTTTATCTGAAGGAAAATAAGATAACAGCATTCTTCTGTAAAACAGTAATTTTACCGTAACATGACTTCCCATTTCCTTGCAGATTATCTGGGCATGGACCACAATAGTAAGAACCAAGAGTATTGAAGCAAAACACTCCAGGGAAGCAAGGACTGGAAACACATTCGTCTACATCATCTTGACAATTTTTACCTGCATTGAAATACAGATTTTTTTATAATATTGTGTCACTAGGATTTGACAGCATGTTTATAAAAGATAAAAGTAGAACATGACTCTAATATATGCAGGTGCTGAAATATAAAAAGGGCATCTATCAATTGCAACACAGTACTTCAGTGTAATAAGCGCAGCTGACTAGGTTTGCTATTCACATTTTTTCATCTTTTATCAGTATGTTGCTTATTATGGAATATGGAGAAGATGGGCTGTGGGGCTACATGTTTGTCTGTGGGCATAGGAGGAATCACACTGTAACAAAACTCATCATTCCTATGTTTCACCATGTTGCATGAGTTCACCTGTGTGGAGGAAAAAAAATGGAAAGTTGTTCTCATAAAATAAACCATTATTGTATTCATGCAAGAAAAATCTTGAAGTAGGTCCTGTAACTTTATCACAAGACCATAAAATGTCTTCATACTCTATCAGCAACCTATTTACAGTAAAAAATTAAAAAACCAAAAATCACCAAACAACATAGACATAAAATTTGAAACTCCTATTTATCACTAAATGTGATAGTAAAGTATCAATTTACCTTGAAGTTCAGGTGGACATTCACAGTAATAGCTGTTTATTCCATCCACACATGTGCCAATACCACACGGGTTAAGTTTACAGTCATCAGTATTCACTTGACAGAGATCACCTTCAAATCCAGCCACACACACACAAAGATATCTTCCACTTCCAGGTGGGAAATTAATGTTTGTCACACATGAGCCATTATTTAGGCAATCACAGGATTTGACACTGACCTACAAGACATGCCCAGTAAGACATTTTTTTTTTCTTAATGAACTAGGAATGAGTTTTGTAATTAGATATCTCAAACATCTTACTGGCGGGTGTCATTTTACTGTAATATGCATTACCTCTATTTCTACCTTAGTCTTTGCATTGCAGTCATCTGTCAAAGAAAATGTTAATTTATGGAGATTCATTGACACAGCTTTCCACAAAAGGAGACCTGATGGGGAAAGACTGGCACCTTCTGGACCAGAATCCAATGTGAAATGAATAGCAGAGCCCTCTGGATCTGAAGCCAAAAACTGATATACAAAATCTTCTCCATAAAAAGTCTGCAGCATAACCCGAAAATTTTCAAGCACTGGAGGCTGGTTGTCTGTAACAAAGGAGATATTTCCCTGTTTTAAGCAAAAGTGGCAATATAGTCATAAAAATTTAAAGGAGCAGTATCTTTCTATTATGGAAGTCACATGTAATTATTTCTCTTACATTCTAATGTAATTTGAATAGCACAGGAAAAACACTAGGTATTTTCATTAAAACTGTAACAGCATAACCAAGAAATTACTTATTCAATACAAAAGCTTGTAAAGATGCAAAGAGGCGATTGCTGTTTCCATTAACAAATGAACAGACATTGTTAAGCAATACTTGGGAATGGGCTGCACTGACTACCTTGGCAAAACTGAGATGAGGTGATGGAATAGGTTATTCACTCATTGTTCCTAGGAATGATTTGAACCACACAACAAATTACTTGTAATCTTAGTCTATTTAAGATGCCTCCACTGTTGAGCTCTAACCTATTTGGCAAGAATAACTAGATTTCTAGAGACACCAGGAGAAAACAAATAAATAAAACCCCAGGACCAGGACAAGAACTGTGAAAGAGAGAAGCAGATGCCCTGAGGAGAGCTTAAGTTTTGAAGCTGGAACATAGGAGGGTGATTAAGATTGCTAAATTCTGGGTTACAATGAAATGACTGCTCCATGCAGGAGCCCACCCACTGTGGCAGAAACCATGAAGGGAGAAGAAGCTGTAATCTGTGTCTCAGCAGTTTGATTCTGACACCCTGTTCTGAATGTCATCCACTCTGGAGAAAAGGCTGTGCTTTTTGGCTTATGGAATTGCCTCTTCCATTTCTGACTTTGGCAATATTAAATTCCAGTCCATGGCTGTAAGATGGAAATTCCTTGACTCCCTAACTATTGAATGAGTTTAATTTCATTCATTTAATTCAGGTTTCATTATTTTGGAATAGTTATAGCCACTTAGGCCTTCAGGACAAGTTTGGACTAGGAAAAGATTCAGAAAGACGGGCACCTCTCTTGCTGACAAGAAGTCCAACTTGTACAGGACCCTTTCCAATCCAGGCAGCGTCTTGCCAGCACATTCACTCATGAACGCACTGATGAAATGCTTGTATTTAGAATCACAGAATCAAAATGGATTATGTCTAAATATTAAGTGGCTAATAAATAATGACACACCATTTAATTCAGTTTGTGTTCTCCTCTTGTTTGGTACCAGAATAATTGGCTGGAAAATAGCTTTTATTCCTAAATGTCGAGGACAAACATTTGTGGATGCAGCTGTGACAAATATCAAACCACTTCAGTCAATTAGGCTGAGAGCAGTAAATTTTCATTAGCTATTTGTAAAGGCTACTGGGGGAGGGGAAGAAGAAGCCAATTTCTACATGTATGGTCTGGAAAACAAAATACCATTATCAGAAATTAGGAGAAACATCAGATGAAACACCAAGATCAAATTACAAGCTAAAGTTGTGGGTACTAAGTTTTAGGTGAAGAACGTCACTGCTTAAAACTTCACTATTTCCACATATATAAAAACTTAGTATATTTACAACTTCTTGCTATTAAAAAAAGCCAACAACGAAACAAAAACAAATCCCCCAAACTATTTAGAACTTACTTTCAACAACTGACCAAGTTAACTTTGATATGTCAGGTCTGCAGAGTAAACAAGGGCTGGTTGGATTTGCATCACCTTCGCCATAACAGAGTCCATCTATGTTGCATGTTTTCTCCTTTTACAGAAATGACAATGTGATTCATTAATTTTTGGTTATTAAACAGTAAAACTGGATACATTTGTAAAGTGTCAAATAAAATCTAATCTATCTGCACATCCACTAAATAAGTTGTTTTTAAATCTAAACAACTGACAGCATGTTTGGGTTTACTTGGTAATTATATGAAGTACTTTACTTCATCCCAGCTTCTCTTTCTGTGCTTATTATTTCTGTGCATGGCAACTCCCTGTTGGAAACCATAACAGCACACATCTGCTCATTTTTCTAGGTTTTTTTTCTGCCTGAAATGATGCCTACTTTCGTAATAAACAGAGAGAATAATGAAATACATACCTTTAATGTACATAACCCAGGTTCTTGTGGTTCACATGTCTGACAGGCACCATCATACAGTATCACTGTTTTAGAGTTGCTATAAATGAATCCATCATTAGAAATCTGTAAGATGCACAGTAAAAATGGATTAACTCATACAGGTATCAGCATATTACCAGCATGGAGTGCTAATATGAGCTTCAACTCATTGACAGATACCTACATTTAGCTGTTTAAACTCTAACAGTCATCAGAAATCTAATCAATGCTGCCAATAGGTCTAGACAGATATTTGACCAACCTCATGTAGGTATCTACTTTAGAGTAAACTGAATAGAATCATAGAATAGTTAGAATTGGAGAGGACCTTAAGATCATCCAGTTCCAACCCCCCTGCCATGGGCAGGGATACCTCCCACTAAACCATGCCATCCAAGGCTATGTCCAACCCGGCCTTGAACACTGCCGGCGATGGAGCATTCACAGCTTCCCTGGGCAACCCATTCCAGTGCCTCACCACCCTCACAGCAAAGAATTTCTTCCTCATATCCAATCTAAACTTCCCCTGTTTAACTTTGAACCCATTACCCCTTGTCCTCTCACTACAGTCCCTCACGAGGAGTCCCTCCCCAGCATCCCTATAGGCCCCCTTCAGATACTGGAAGGCTGCTATGAGGTCTCCACGCAGCCTTCTCTTCTCCAGGCTCAACACCCCCAACTTTCTCAGCCTATCTTCATACAGGAGGTGCTCCAGTCCCCTGATCATCCTCGTGGCCCTCCTCTGCACTTGTTCCAACAGTTCCATGTCCTTTCGATGTTGAGGACACCAGAACTGCACACAATACTCCAAGTGAGGTCCCACAAGAGCAGAGTAGAGCGTGTAGGCTCTATTGACCTCACACAAGGATTAAAACAAGTAGACTGGCTCAACTCCATTTTCTCATAAATACGTCTAATGCAATTTTAAATGCTCTAGGGTAACTATGTGGCCTTTAACTTCTATCCTTGAAGAATATGTGCCTTTTTAGGTCCTAGGCCAAATCTCAGTACCCCCTTGGAGGAGAACACTCTCAAATGGCATTCAACTCATAAGCTTGGGTGATGAAACTGAGCCAAGTAAGCTGAGTCCCACCTTTATTACCATTTTAAGAAGGGTAATATCTATGCAGTATATTTTCATTTCAGTAGGAACATCTGTAAGTGAATACTTGAAATTTCTGCAAGTACCTTTATCTGCCACCTGGCAATGGGTTTATCATCAACCAGATCCATAACATCAGACTGCTGGCCATCATTTGGTAACTGACAGTTGACAGTTCTGGAATTTTGGAAGGCAGCTGGCACAGACAGAGGTTCTCCAGGAATCCATTGTCCATCACTATACTAAATGTTAAGACAGAAAATCTGTTTTTCAGTGAAATACAGTAAGAAAATATTTTTATCAGAGTAAAAAAAACATGTGTTGCATAGTTTGGACAAATCTAATATCTCTGGATTAGAATACAGTGGGCAATATTAAATGCCATTATTTGCACACATAGATTTCTGCATAAGCCTGCTCCCATGGAATAAAAAGCAGAGAAGTCTTTCCTGCCACATGGCTCTTTGGCACTGCATTGCCAAGGACAAGCAATTCTTCCAGCTGGAGAGGAATGGGAGGGTTAAGCAGTGGGTGATCCTCTAACAGCACTGATCTGATGTGTAAGTGCCTCTATCCCTCTCCATCTCTGTTCCCATGAGAGGACAAGCTTTATTTGAAGGAACAGATGATGTTTTTGGCAGGGCTTGGGTATCATTCTGAGTGCTGGGGGAATACTGGCAGTTAGCCATTAAGCCCTTGCACAAACCAATAGATTACACCATTAACCCTGAAGATGTTCCTTCTAAACTGCAGTGAGTAGAAGTCATCCAAGGATCTATCCTGGGAGTTCAAGGTAACAAAACAGGTATGAGAATACTATTTGACTGAAGTATTGACGTGGAAGCCGGGATAAGCATACTGAAAATAAAGTTAAATGGAAGCAAGAATCCAGACAAAGAATTAAGAGAACAGCAAGATCAAAATAATTTTAAGCTTGAATAGGTTTTACTGAGCTGGCACATTTCTTCAGCTACTGAAGCCAGTCACGATATTTATGCAATCCCAATCCTGACAAGGTGAGTCATCTGCTGATAAGGCTTTGCATTTTATTTTTGTTTTGTTTTGCTTTTTGCAGACAGAAAAATAAAAGAAAAATAAAAGCCTTTTCTGGAAAGACGCATGAGCTACTTTTGTTCCAACCAACCATTTTGTTTTTCTTTCATCCTATACTCACTTAAGGAATTCACAGCAACAGTGAGTAAAAGCGTAACAGCTAAATACTTCCACATATGTAATTTTGAGTGCACTTAGTACTATAACCTTTGCAATGTGATGCAGTCTATTTCTCCAAGAACCTTTTGTTAGGAGCTGGAGGCAAGTTCAGATAATTTTTTCAGAAACAGATTAAACCTTCCAAAAAAACAAGTAAAAACCTTTCAGATCTATTTTCTAGCTTGTTAGGTTCATAAAAAAAAACTTATTTCTGCAATTCAACTTAAGAAAGAAGGAACTAAAACTGTGGTTTCATTTTTGGGAGGTTAAAACACACTCTCATCCTTCACAAAAATCTTGGTAAATTCTGGGCCTGTCTAATTACAGCTTCCTTGGTGACATCCTACACAAACCTCTATCAAGAGCTGTGCAGTAACCATCATCTGTGAGGTACTTCAATACAGAATTTTCTAAAACATTTCTTCTAGCATCAAGTATGAGACCTACATCCTCCTTAACATGGTAGGACAGCCCACGGACAATGGATTTAACCTTTCAGAAGTTAAAATATATAAAATGAGAAATTCAATGTGTATTAGCTCTAAATTCTGCCAAAATGCCTCTTCTATGAAATTTTTGCCATTTAGATTTAAAATTTCCAGCTTCCTCCTCAGCTGCAGATAATAACAGTAGCATTCATTTTCTAACCTGGCTCTTGTCAGAGAGAAGGCCATCAATAAAATAGGAAGTATTTGTAGTTGGGAGCCAAATACACCACCACAAACACTGTTATATCAGAATAGCTTGCCATGAGTTAAAACTAAGACATTTCAAACTGTGATAAGTGAACTCCAAATAATTGTTTCACTGTGAGCTTGGTCTAAAACTCTCTTAACCTAATGGAGTGTAAACTTTCAATTTTATCATTTCAAGACAACTTGCAGATGAGTGGATACATGTTGTATTTAAGACAAATCTAGAGCCAGCATTGTTTTATCTGTCAAAATCATTTCAGCATCTGCTGGAATCAGGCTGAGGAAAACTTTTGTCTCAAGAACAAAATTTTCCCATTGAACGGTTCCCCTTTCACCAACTGCCCCAGCATCATTACGCCAATGAAACTCAGTTTTACTGTTAAGGTTTTTTTTATTCTCATGTCTAACATGACATAAAACCTTGTAATTGCCAACTGCTTATTGTAGGCTAACACTTGTAAACTGCTTGTAAATTTGCCTTGAGCAAATTCTAGATCTGAGTAACAACAGCCTCCCCGTACAGCGTGACATTTTTAATCTGTTCAAACCTGGGGCATAGAGCTGACACATATCATTAAATAGCTGTGGCTTCTATCCCAGGGAAATGGATAATGCATCGAAAATGCCTCTCTCTTTTCATAGCAGATTTATTATGCTTATAAAAGGGCTATTTCAAGCACTTAGATTTGAGACAGAAATCTAATGATGTCTTTAACCTTGCCATCCTTTTTCAAAGAAGTGGTACTTCAGTTCCTCTCCATAAGCAAATAAAAAACCTGAACAACTATGTACTGGTTGTTACTAATAAGGCTGCCCTTGCCCTTTTCTGATGGACAGCTGTCATATGCAGCTATCTCCCTCTGACTGCTAAACATTCCTGTTGTTTTGTATTTCTCTTATCATGGAGGAAGTGGCAGTCTTGCAAAGAGTTTAGCATCTGCTGCAAAATGCTGACTGCCTTTGCTTTTACCTTCTACTAAAGCATTAGGTTGTACCCACATCAATGAATAACACGTTAGACTTTTTTCCCCTCATTCTCCAAGAAGTTTAAAATGAGATTCTTACTACTCAGGGAGACCTACCTGTAGTTTGACAATTTCACATTTCAGACTCAGTGACTCCCTGAAGCCATGTCCAAAAGCTCTCACTGATGTGCAGTCATACTGTCGAATATCACACAGCCCAGCATTCTCCAGCTCTGTAATTTCTGGAGCCTGGGCTTCAAACAGAAGAGATTAGACAATGAATGTCAGTATATTCACTCATTCTTATGCGTTTACATTAAGCAATACGTGTATTTCTCTATCCAGCTAACAACATCTGAAGAGAAACATTTTTTATTGTTAAAATGAATCTTAACTAAAAGCTAAGCTGCTGTCTTCTCTTGGAACTTGAGTATTATGGAGAAAATATTCATGTGATAACAAACATTTCAGAATATGCGTTTTGCTTGGTCATCTTGCATAATAAAATCTAAATGAAACTCAGGCCCTAGTAATAGAAACTGGAGAGGCTACAGTAACGCAATAATTTGTAATGGGAATTTATTGTTTCACAACTAAATGAAACTATCTCAGGCGGAAATTATTTCAGCAAATAAACTGGCTCAGATTAGAATACTCAAAAATAGTTTTTTATGAGCAAAATCAGCTTATTTGACTTCAAAAGGAACAACATATTTCATTGTTCTCTTATCTCTTTCTCTACTTGCTTTTAAATAGGTCACTAAAAGAAAACCACCACTGTGAAACAAAATATTAACAAGTTTTGTTTCAAAATACTTTTGATATTTGTAGTACTTTTCCTGTTTTTCCAGAATAGACTCATGGAATAGTTAGGATTGGAAAGGACCTTAAGATCATCTAGCACCAACCCCCCTGCCATGGGCAGGGACACCTCACACTAAACCATGCCATCCAAGGCTATGTCCAACCTGGCCTTGAACACCGCCAGCGATGGAGCATTCACAGCTTCCCTGGGCAACCCATTCCAGTGCCTTACCACCCTTACAAGAAAGAATTTCTTCCTTTCTTTTCTTTGTGTCACCGACAAAGATGTTGAATATCCGCTTACTGAATTTTTACTGTCTTATTTAGTGGAAAAAAAACCCAGACCCGGAACGAAACCAACCTGTCCAGCTCTCTTTGTTGTACTTTTTTCTTCACCATCAATTCTGCTCCCACTATATCTAACAGTCAGCTTACAGAGATGTAACATCACCAGAGAGAAAAACACACCACTTACAGTAAATAATCACATAGACTAAAAAATTAGGGAATGGTTGGATGCGGCAGATCTTCCCTGAAGAAGACAGCATGCAGAAACATTGCTAATTTCTTGGGCAATACTCTGGATTGTAAACCCACTGAGTGGTAAATTTTTTAAATCTGACATACCAGAAACTAAACCCATGGTTTGCCCTTCGGAAACAAGAACACTGAATAGAAAACAATTATCGCTGTATTAAAATGGAACTTGCTGGATAACGAGGAGGGCCACTGTAGGGAACCCTTGCTGGCAGACACTAGCAGGAGAGAAAGGCAGTAAAATAAATGCATGTTGCAGAAATACTGAGAGCATTATTAAATAAATCTCATTTTTCTATCCCACTTACCAGATAGTATGCTGCAGTCATATGAGCTGTAGCCTTGAAAACACGCACAGCCCCATTCTGTACATTCCCCATTACCACTGCAGAGACCAGGACATTTTAAGGCTGTAATTAGGCTCTCAACTGACCCTTCAAGTTCCTCTTGGTTGTAATTTCTTTCTTCTAAAACTCTTTTTTCACATTCATTCTCTAGAAGAGCTAAGGAAGCTTCTGCCCAAGTGAGGTCATCTTTCAGCAGCAAATCTTTAACACACATATTGATTGCATCCTCTATTCGCCGGCCAAGAAGGCCACCGCAAGATCTTCCTATACTGGAATTAGCTATTGCCTGCTGGCACAGTAGCAAAGCACTAGGCTCTGTGAGGCCAGAGGGTGTGGGCCAAGAAGGGAGAAACTTCTGGTCTGTGTCAGTGGCATAGTCCTCTGGAAAAAAATAACTATATCCCTCTAAGTCTGTTTGGCTAAGACTCTGGAATAGAAATACCGGATGGTATTCATAATAGTTTTGACGCTTCCCCCTACTTGTAACAGGTTGACTTTTGTCGAGATGACTATTGTAACGGTGAGAATTTCTTCTAATGCCTGAGCTTGAAGTTCCTTCTCTTTCTACACCAGTATTTCCCACTGAAGTTGCAGAGACACGTATGTTTACTAATGATGTTTTATGAAGACTGGATTGATTATCCTCCCCCTGCATAAGTGTAGATGAATCCATTTCATGTGCAGATGAACGTTTCTTTAAGCCTCTGACAAGACTGACAGGCCCAAGATACTCAGCAGTGACATCCAGTCCTGGTATCAAAGAAAGAAATCTACCATTTTCACTTTCTTTACAAGACAGAGAAAGTTCTGACTGCGAAACTGCCTCTAGTTTATTCACTGATCTATATAGTCCAGCGTCTTCAAGTGCACAGTCACAAAAGACCATTTTTCTAGACGATGTTAAAGAAGCAGGTGTCTTATCAAACAAGCTGTCTCCTGGTAAAATTCTAGAGAAGAAAGAAAAAGATGAAACTGTATCTGAACTATTTTCATTGGTTTAGTAAAACAGTGATATTTGTTTTGCTTTTTGTTATTTCATATTTCATATTTCATAGATCACAGAATCTGCAGCATACAGCTACATTTAAAGACCAGTTAAATCACAAAACTACGACAGTAACTTATAACCGAAGAACTAAGAATGGATATTTTCTTTATACCTTGATACTTTGTTCAAAACCTACTCAAACTAATTTTACCTCTACTATTTAAATACCATTTTGGCACTTCAGTTTCAATTTTCAATTCATTCTGGAACATAATAGCATTCTAGCATTAACTTAAAAACTTAAGATTTTTTTTTTTGACAGGTTCTTAAGAACATGAAGGAAAGGTTGAATCAAAAAATGATGACATTTGATTGAATCAGAAGTATTTTGTTACCTCCATTCCTTAATAAAAGAGGAAGGGACATCAGCATGGTTTGGGATTTCCACCCCGCCTGTGGTGTGATAGTCATTCTCTGCACTTCCATCAAAGGTGCCACAGAGTCCCACTGTATGTCTGTAGTCTGAACTGGGTGCCCTCAGTGTTATGCTCATTCCCCATTCACTCACATCAGCACGAACAAAAGCACCGGAAGAAAACAAAACCTAAAATGAGATTGATGATATCAGCACAAGAAACATTTTTATTTTACCTAATAGAACCAGGTATGTTTGCTGGCAAGAAGCAATTGGAAAACAACAGGCATATGAAGATGTCCCATCAAATTCTTATCTAGCTTTTCTGCATCTGACAAATTTTATTATTTCTTCTCATGAAGCCCTGTAAATAAACCCCCTATACATCTCAGCCGTAGCAGGCAGCTAGGTGGTGCGTTATAGGTCCGTGACTGCAAAACCACTGAAGGTCAGTGACTGCAAAACCACAGAGAATTAAAGATCAGCTGGGCTGCTCACACTTCATATGTTAACATATGGAAAAGGATGATTCTAATAAGTGGATGGACTTTGTCAGCACCTTTCTCAACTTTCTTTTCAGCTACATGATTCCCTGTGTTAGTAGCTTAGTATAGAATCACTTTCTACCTGCAAAGCTGACTCTAAATGTTTGACAAAGCTCAGAATAGTCTCATATATTTACTATTTAATTTTAGGCAACTTTACAAGTATCTTGAAAGAAATACTAGAAGCCTCAATAACAAAATCCATTGCAAGCTTAAATACTGTTTATAGTATTAATTCGCTGTAGAAATCCAAGTAATTTAATTTCTCTTTTTCCTAATATCCTTCTAATTTCTCAGTTGCTTAATATCATCTTAAGATTTCTTATATGAAGTCTTCAGATAAAAAAAAATAAATATTTTAAACAGTTTTATAGTAATAGCCAAACCCAAATTGTAATGCATATCTGTTTTTATGGCTTGCCTTCCAGACCAACAGTGACTAAAGAGCAGCTGAAGGCTTCATTTTAACATTCTGCTTCATTTGAAGTTCAGTGGAGTCCTACAGCAATTCTATCTACACAAGAAAAGCTACAGGAAATTATAAAAGTAAATGTGAACATTTTAACTGAGGGCCGTATTATCTAGAAAGACCATTTACACTTCCAATTCTGTGCATGTCATTCGGCATAATCCATTATCTGCATGCACAGCCTTCCTAGGTGACACTGGCATGAGTGAAACAGAGCAAACAGATACCATTTTGGAACATCAGGGTTTCTAAATAAGCGCATACTGCATCTGAAAACTGCACTTTCATCACAAGGGTTGCATTCTGTGGTTGACAACATGGTTCCAGAAAGGTATGCATGTCAACACATCCTAGCTTTTGAGGACATCACCTTTCACTTACAAGCAAAAAACACTAGCCAAAGGACTATGATTGTAAAATAACCATTATGCTATTGCCTAATTGCAGAAAATAAAAAAAGTTTTAGTTCTGTAGTTGGTGTGAATTGGTAAAAATAACTGTAGAGATAACCACTACATCCACAAGCAATTATTTACTACTTACTGTTACTTTTCTTCCTAGGTAGGATTCAGTGATTCGAACATTGCTTCCTGTTGTGTCTCTAGTTATTACTGATAAGTGCGGCTGTGTCTCATGTAGCTGACCACTGCACATGTCAAATGCAATTATATCACTTCCTTCTTTGGCAACAAAGCCACAGTTGCAGGATGCTGGGTAGTGAAGACTTCCACAGTCCCACTGGCGAACATGAACTTCAAAATCTCGAGATGTACTCTTGTAGAGAACAAATGTTCCCTTTTTAAAATTGTCATAGGGCCTGGAATCAAAAGAATAGCATGTGATATCAGTTTGCTTATAAAATAATGGTATAACATGCCAGCAACT
Organism: Myiopsitta monachus; assembly: GCA_017639245.1. Taxonomy (NCBI): domain Eukaryota; kingdom Metazoa; phylum Chordata; class Aves; order Psittaciformes; family Psittacidae; genus Myiopsitta; species Myiopsitta monachus. The sequence goes on from CM029919.1 coordinate 8,580,394, forward strand.
TCATCTTATAACAGACTTCTAATATTTGGTGAACTTTGATAGCACAACTTTTTTTTGCTGCATCAGAAAACCCAAACAATTCAGCCAACAAACTAACACATAACTTTGTTCTGAACAAACACCATCATAACTTCCTCTGTGAAGCTCTAAATAAAAAAAATAAACCTGTTTACAGCAGAAAAATAAGGAATAAAAGAATGATAATGAGTATATGTAGACAATGGTTGTGAATGGAAGCACAACCATGAAGCCACGTCCATTCCGTTTAGGGGTTTTTTTTAACAGTGCTTATGACAGGGAACTGGAAGGTACTTCTCAACCTCTGTGTTTCTACAGCTGTACACCTATGCAGCAAGAGCAGTAAGATGAATAGCAGTGTGCATGGAGGGTGGGGACAGCTGCTGAAAACCATGTAAGCACCCTTGATAAAATGATTTAGAAAGTCACATACTTTTAAAAAGGTCTGTTTTAGTAAGACAGAGATTGGGAGCACTTATTCACAAAGATTTGAAAGTTATTTAAGATGAAAACCATAGACAGAAACCCATAAATAAGGACTTAATTTTTTTTCCTTAGGGTTAGGCACCTGTTCCCTGAAGCAAGGTTAAAATAGCCCATTTAATGATTCAGTGGTGAGGAGGAATGGGAGGAAATAAAGAAAAAACTGCCAGCTTTTGCTACACGTTAACAGCCTCTTAGCTATAAATGGCATTTGACAGTTAATTGCAGAATGGCTATTTACTTCGTGTATAATGGGCCAGCAGAAAAGCTGCAGATGGCTACCCTACTGGGACTGCACAGGATTACTTGTGACTCAACAAGGACGGTTCCTTTAATATACGTTTCCTCAATTTGTAAAATTAAGTAGCAAGAGACGTCATCCTTAAAAAGAAAGTTCTTTCCCCTCAGCATCATGCTTCTAGCTGGACGACATCACAGTAAATCATTTCTTCATAAGAAAGCTTGATCATAATGCACTGACGGTTAAAATGCTCAGTCAGGCCATCCCCTAGAACTTCCACTGAAGGAGGAACCACAAGATCACAATAATAATAATAAAGTTACTGGGGTTATTCCCAGTCAAAGCACTATCAGAGAAGCAATTACAACTTGTTTTTTCCCTTCTGTTATGAATTTCACAGAAGAATGGGGTTGTGGACTGAACACTCTTATTTTGAGGCCGCATATCCTCTTCACCCTGCCACTTGAAGAATTAAATTCTCTGCTCAGAAGTATGTAAGTCCCAAGTGTGTGCATTTGTTTTGACACCTTCCATGAATTAGAAACACTTTGAAAGACGTAAGCATACCAAAAACATGCCAGCTCTAGCCAAAGAAGCTGTCTTCACTTTGTGAATGTCAGTGATGTGCAAGTAACAGCAGTGAAGAAGTCGCTTTCAGGGCCATTAAAGTATTCAGCACAATGTTACACGGACAGCAGATAACTTCTAGCAACTTGATCCTTGCAAGGATTCAGATACTGATACCCAGAAATAGGGAAACTATGCTGTAGATTGGAAGCACTTATGCACTAAACCAGTTTTGGCTAATCAATCATCTTATCGTTGCTCGTATTTAAGAACATTTCCTTTGTACTCAACAGACTGTACAGCAACTATCCCTCTCTTAGCATACTCCTCTAAATAGTCTGCTTGCTTCACCCTGTTGTCACAAAACCAAAGCTTGCATTTAGAAATACAAATATTTCAAACATCATCATAACTGGCATAACTACTCTTATTGCCCAAGAAAGAATGTAAAATACAGACTGCAATTAACTTGAATCACCAATACAGATTGTAAATAAATAAATAAACAGATAGATAATATATCAACCCCCCCAAAACCACCTACAAAAAAATCCCAACACACTGAAAATTAACAGCAGCAATCTAGTGATTACCTTCCATCAAATGTAATTATATGAGGATCAGTAAATGAGTAGCAGTAGGCAGTGGGTAGATCCTTTACTCTAATCTTCAAAACAAAGAAGCACATAGTAAGCAATGTCAGATTAGGAAACAGACAGACTCAGGTATTTGCCTTATGATACTAGTTTACACCCTAATAAATATTATATTATACTTTTAATCAATCTCAGCTGTTGTGTCAACACTAAAATGTAAATAATAATAATGATTCAAACGAAAATGCAGCAATTCAATGAAAACAGAACAATGGAAAATTGACCACCTATAAATCTTGATATGAGTCAGCAAGTTGTAACTGGAATAGAAGCTTCATTAACATCAGCCACATTTCTGGGCAGTTTACAGAGCTTAACATGAAGATTTTCAACCTGTGTGCTTTCTGGAACATAGCCATTCCACAGGAAATTCTCACTGGATATAGGTTCGACTGCAATTCTGGTAGTTCTGTCTCCATCCTGCATAAAGTCTGTCACAGCAGTGAAATAAATTACAGCTTGACTACAGATTCCATTATTGCAGGGCTTCTGGAGAAGATCCACATGACAAGAAGAAAGAGCCAAGTTTAAACCTAACTGCTCTTTACCTGTTTTAATAAAAACACATCATTAGTGAGTTTTCGGCTAAGTAAGTCACATTTTGTATACTACTGTTAATATAGTTACTAACTCATTTACAAATATTTTAATAAATTAAAATAATTATGCATTTTTCTTGTGTTTGGTCATGCAAACCCCCCTCTCTACATCTTCATACACACACACAAGAAAAATGTTTTCCATTTGTCTATCAGAATGTAAAATTCAAATCATGATAGGCTTGTTAATGTGACATAAAAATGGTTGTCTGCATAGGCAAGGCTCCTCCTGGGGTTCACAGGACTTGGGCTTGAGAAAGTACTGCAGAAAATGGTAGTAGTCATAGTAAAAAATGAGGACTTAATGACTGCATATACAACATTTGCAACACAACAGGTTAACAAAACGAACCAAATTATAAACTTTGCAAGCATTTGGGCATTCTGCCTATTCAAGTTAAAGAATGTAGGTCCAATATTTATAGCTGCCAAAACCACCTACTCACAAGTAATGGGTTATGGACACATTCTTCCACACTTTCAGCAGCAGTATACGCAGCCTGTGAGTATTTTGTTTTCACATTTTCGGGACTATTTACAATGTAACAGCTTCTCCAAAGAACAAAACTAGTGGGAATATTCAGAAAAACACATTAAATATACAAAATGCAAGAAAAATCAGGATAATGCTTACCTTCATCAACAGTATGTAATGTTAATGAGATTTTGCAGTCACTTTCAAGCTGGCTAAACTCAGGACAAGGAATAGGAATGCTACTTTCTATTGCCAGTCTGTATTCCTTCCCATTTTCTGATATATCGTATGTTTCTGGATGTATCTAGCACAGAAGAAATTGCACTTAAAACACAAGCTTTGACAGTAAACTACAGCACTGCTTACTAACCAGCGAGGAATACAGCATAAAAACCTAAAGAGATGGAATGGCATGGGGCATAGTCTGCTCCATTTCATCAGGCTTATTTAGATAGTCCAAAGCACAGTGGCATACTGGGGAAAAGATGAGGACATTATAAAAATACAAGAATATTGAAGAGGTGGGAATAAGGGGCATGGATAAGGAAAAGACAAGAGTAAAGGCTAGCTAGGCAGGTAAGGAGCACCACAGTAATGTATTCTCTGTGTAACTTCTGAAAGCTAAAATACAATACAGTAAGTTGTATTGCCTGGGAGGAAGGGAAGGGGAAGCTACCTCCAGGCAGCAATGTCCCAAAGGAATTTGGAAGTACCATATTTCTCTTGGTGTTTTGCTCTGTAAACTTACAACACAGCACACTATAGATGCATAACCAAAAATTCAACTAGAGATCGGTGACAGAGGCCTACCGCTGAGTGTTGTACACTGGGTGAAATCCTGAACACAGCCTCACAGGACAACAAAAGTAATGCATTCACACATTGCAGTGTACACTACATATTCACACTTACATGAGATAAATCTGGGCCATGATCCTGCAGAAACATAAGCTCAGGCTTAATTTTAAGGGCAAATTAATTTGCCCTTAATTTTAAGGGCAAATCCTTAAATCAACAGGTCTATTCCAAACATGCAATGACATGTGGTGTATCTTTCTGGGATTTGGGTCCCATTCCTAGCCAGCAAATGGGTCCCTATAGCTATATCCACAGCAGGAATTAAAATGAGTTTGGAGGTTGGCCTCTGACTAAGTGGCATGGCACAGCTCACGTCCCAGTTTCCGTCTCCAAGCCCAGACCAGGTCGGCCTCACCCTTCCCTTATCCCCATGGCCAGCTGGAAGGGGACCTGGCCTGGGCTGTTCTGTGAACCATGTGCTGGGAGAGCCTGCTGGCATAATCCAAATCATGCCAGAAAAAGCAGGAGTAATTAAACATAATGGATAACAGAGTACCAGGGCTCAGATCTGAGTTCTGCTGGAAATCAAGTCTTTCACTACGTGCGTGAGCTGCCAATTCAGCTTTCCTGCACCCTGATGAGCGTAGAGACAACTCTGACTCTTCTGCTTTTTGACAAATTTAGGTTCACTATAACCAACAACATATGCTATTAATTCACAATTAATACATACTGAGTGCCTTCTACTCAGAGGACTGACTGCTGTAGCAATATTCAGATTCCCACTAAGTAAAACATTTTCTGTCAAAATTACCTTAATGCCAGCAAAAAATTCCTTGCTCTCAACAGAAGAACTTAGAATATCTGGCTTTTCCATGAAAAAAGCAGAGCTGCTACAGTACACCTGTAGGGCGAAACCAGCATAACAGGATACATTTTTGTTATGAAGTGGTCATGTGAAGACAAAACCCAGCCATCATGGGTGAGGTTGATAGATTCATGAGGCCCAGTCATCTGTTTGCACCAAAAGCTACTAATTGCCTACAGTGCTGCTTAAGGAAAACATAGAAACAGATCAAGACCTTTTCCTGGCATGCTTATGGCCGTGCCTTTACTTTTGAATGTCACTGAGCTAACACTGTCAGGCAGCTATTCAAATATCAAAGGATTTCTGAGGATTAGCAATTGTTATTGTCCATAGGCCATGCAATCAGCCTGGCTCTGGCTTGAACATACATGCATGCCAGCATGTGCTTTTCTGTGTTTTTATTTGGCCAAGAAAAATTAACCTGTAATTTTGGTATATACAGGTAGAAGGCTTATAGGTTTTCCAATGCCTAAGCTTCTCAAGCCCAGGTCTTGATTCTGCTATCACACACGTAGCCCCACAGCTTTTGGTGGCAGAGATAAAACCATTTAAATCCAATCCTAGAGACAAAACCATCAAGCAGCAGTGCATTATTGATTCAGAGTAAAGAAATCTATCTAATGAATCAACAACACAGCTTCTCACAACCTCTGGCTCTTACAGCCTCTCAGATGCAGTTGCATGCAAAGATCCTCTTAATTTATAGTACCAAAGAAAATCACAGTACAGAATGAAGAAGATGCAACTCAAATAAACATTTATCCTCTGTAGGTGCACTATACTGTCCTGAGACAACCAATCTCAAAACATTAACGGCAGTAATAATTACTGATATATTCCGTGGTATTTCCACATTCATATGGGCACTGTTGGTGTAAGCAACAGCTAAAGGCAGTATGCTCCTGTCAAGAAAAATTATACAGCAAGGTGCTGGAACTCTGTCTCTAGCAACTGTTAGTGTCTACTGAGACATATTCACAAAGATACAAAGAGATAATAATTTCATTTTAACATACTCTGTCTCCCAGTCTGATGCTTATCCCATCTAGCTCTAGAAGTGAGAAGCCATGAAATGCTGTTTCATGTTTCAGTTCTTCTTTGATACCTTCAGGAGAAAGTCTTGACCAAGTAACAATGAATCCAACTGAGCTGTTCACAGAAGGAATGCCAAAGGTACACCTTAGATAAATGCTGCCTTTGATCAGCTCTGCTACAACTTCAGGAATGGCTGGTAGTGGTGGTGACACAGCTGCAGATAATGAAGGAGCCATGTTACCTAGTCAAACAGAAGTGTGGTTTGTGCTTTTTATTCTTTGTGAAACCAGTATCAGATGAAATGACACTGATCTATATTTTGCCATATTTACCACATAATATTTACTTTTTTCATATGGGAAAATATTACATAGTTTCTTAGAGAATGAGAAAATGGGTATGTTCCTTGTATTAATTATTAAAAGGAGAAAAAATTCTTTCTCAATCTTTGATTACATTCTAGCCAATAGGAAGGTACTGAAGAGCAGGGAAACAAAAAAACCCAAACCAAACCAACCAAGAACAACCACACAAACAAAAAGCCCCGCCAAGGGAACAAAATACAATTAATTATTTTACCTGACAGAAGAGAGTAGCCTGCAAAGGAATTTGTCTGACAGAAGAATATCTTCTCTACTTACGAAGAAAGGAAGGGGGGAAGATGTAGGAAACAGGAAAAACAAAAGGGGCTATGCAAAAAGGAACAGATTAAGCAACAGTATGATCTGTAGATTCATCTTATATCTGACTCCCAAAGAATCAAGCTAATCTGTAAATCAGCAGTTTTAAAATTACTTTTTAACACTCTGGTATTTATTCTGCACATTATGCTGATAAAGTACTTTTGTAAACCAAGGCCTGAAATTACCTCCAAACAGCTCATTTTGCAACAGACTGAGCAACACTCTTAAGAACATGAATATTTTTTTATTCAAGACAAAATATGACGAAGTGCTGATGTTATTGTGTCACAGATGCACAGAAAATATTGAAAATCAAAACAAAATACTCACTGCTACAGGCACCTTGAATTTCCCGTCCCTCAGGATCACAAGTCTGCGGCTTTGCATCTGAAACAACTATAAATTGCTCTTAAATTGTATATTCACATGCATACAGAGTATGTACACCAATCCTCTAAAATTACTGCCCTGTGTTAAAAATACACCAAATATCACATGGCACTAATTGGACTTCAGCAGAACAGGAGTAATCTTGTAATCAGATCCATGCACAATTATCACAGCAGTCAGTACAAAGACTTGTGTTGGTAACCACAAGTAGATTAGCTACACCTGGGAGGAAGGGCACAGAATATTCCACCACCTCCATATCTTTTACTGCAGATGTACCCAGCCAATATTTATAAATGTTGTTAGGGAATAAAAAGGAATTAAATTATTCTGTTGAATATACATTTTGTCTCCCCAAATCCACAATCTGAATGCTCATTCATTAACTGTAGCTCTGGACAGTCAAATACAGTACAAACCTTCCTTGAAAAAAAATCATCTTTCTTACATGGGCCTAAAAAAAAGCGCTTGTGCACTGCTATTGTTTGGTACTTTGAATATTATAAAACAAACAAAAAATCAAGTGGAACTTTCATTAAGCATTAAAACACCTATGCATTTGTACCAGGAGTAGAAAGAGGTTAGCCACTCCACTCAAATTAAGCCCAAAGGGCATCAGCAACACTGAAAACCCCATTTACCAGAAAGAATGAAGAGCAATTTTGATGTTCCACTCAAGTGTTAAAATGCTTGAATTCCTTAGCGTACAGAGATTGAAAATTTGCATCAGGTGTTTACAGCTACTTAGTGATAAAGAGAAAACACAGCACACATGGTAACCTATATGTAAAAAGCAGCACGACAATACAATGTACTTCTTATGAAAAAACCATTCTAAAAGAGAGCTTTTAAACTCAAAATGCATTTCAGATTTACAGTATTCAGAAGAGCCAAACCAGTTATGTTTCTTGCCTCCTTTGTTTTGAGGCAGTAAAAATTTGCCAGCTCACTGCCTATGTTTTTTTATATTTTCTTTCTCTTCATGAGCCATCACCCAAACTAAATGCAAAGTCCTACAGTGCAGGCATTCTTCACTGTTTCAGTCACTGGCATGCTGAAATGCCCCATTTCTGGCCTTTTTTTTTCACTGTCAATAAAACTTTGCAGAATGCTTCAGCAACAGGATCTAAAGGTATACTGATGGACCGATAAAGCACCAGAAAGCCCACTGATAGTTTTGCTGTTAAGCTTTTGAAAGCGGTTGGTAATACAGAATATGACTTAGAGCAATACAGTATATGATGCATAGAAATATTGCTAGTATTTTCACAAAGGCATGTTATACAAGCTGATTAGAATTTCCTAATCCACTTAATTGTCACTGCTTCACAGTCTGTAACTGTGAGGATTTAACCATGCCATCCTTTAGTTATCTAAAACATATGGCATGGGTAATGAAATATGGAAATTTTGAGCTGTGAATACTTTTGCAGCACAAAGCAAGAAACTGCAAAAGGACTCAAGTTCTTTCTCATAGTACTAATAAAGTGTGTATCAGTAGAGCATTTCTGTGTTGAATTTTCTTCTAGCAACAATGTGTATGCTCTACAGAAAGATAAAAGTTACAGTAAAAAAAAAAAACCACTTCTAACAGTGCTAAACAATAATTGATATAAAAAGAGTTTGGTCAAGTTACTAAACAAAAATTTACTCTGACATGCAATTGTACACATATCCAGTAATGGGTATTTGCAAAGTATAAGTGCCATGGTTAGGTACTCTGAATTTCAACTTCTAGATGCATCTTATACCCTCACCTCATATGCAAAAGTTCAAGGGTTAAGTCTGTGGGCTTTGAACAATACTGGAATACTAAATGTAAGTTAGAAAGGGATGGTGTGAACCCACCTAACCATACTGAATGATTTTCCTTTTGTATCAGTATTAAAAATAAGGACTGCAACAAATTTTAACATATCTAAGTATTTTGAGATGTTTCTGTTCAGAAAATACCAGAGAAACAAACCTACGCATAAACACACACACTTTGCTGAGTTACAGCATGCATTTTCTCACCTTCTGCACAATACCCCATGCATCCTTGGGTGGGCTGCAGCAAGTAAACAAAGAAACCTTCGCAGTTCCTCACACTGACAGGGATTCGGAAAAGACAGCAGTCTTTTGAAGTGCTGAAGAAAAACTGCCATGTAGCGCAAGCTGTTAAGTGTTTGATCTCACCCGGTTGAGGCATGGATTCTGACTCCCTCAGAGACAACCAGACAGGGGCTTGAGTACCGCAGTGATTCATCTTCAGCACCAGAGAAAAGCATCACAAAATGGTTAATGTTTTATCAAACTGTAGCTGTGCTTTAATGAGAGGTGCATATACATTTAATTTCCTGCATGAGCTTTTAGCGAAGTTCAGACAGTATAACTGAGGGCTTGATTACTTTCCTTCTCAAGGTTAAATACAAATACACACAAAAGAAACTTAAGTCCTTCTCTGAGCCCAATGAATTTGCATTTTTAAAGACAGGCTGTAATTCACTATTCGAAGAACTTAACCAGGAGCCACACCTGAGTATCTTGCCCCAAAAAACTAACAGTTGTGCTATGGCTCAGTGAGTTAACTCCACAACCATTAACCTACAGAAACTGTGAATGCTACCAGAGCACAGCAAATATGGGTTAGATCAACCAAAGCTGCTAAAGCTGACATATTTCATCTGCCCTTTGCCATGGACTGAAGGCTCAAGTAAAAGTAACCTGCTGGATTTATTCTAAGAGATGTGGCCAGCTGATGCAAGGTTACTGACTTTCAGCCCCACCAAAAATGCAAGACAACTGATAAGCCCTGTCTCTCAATTCCCCACCTTTAGAAACAGATATGCTTGTACCATCCCCCTGTAACAACCACAGTGGCTTTGTAGCAACCCTAAATCCTTTGGTGTTTACAAAGCAATAGGCTCCACAAGGTCTGTGGCTCAGATACTAATTGAACAGGTGATTTAAGAGGGCTGTTGTTCCCTCTCTCAAGAACAAAAGCCTTGTTCAGTGTTTTTCCTTGTGGAATGAGAACTGTGATGTGGAATAGTCTTCTTCACCCCTCATCACTGCAGGCAGCTATGTGAGGTCTTTAGGTCAAGGAAGCTGCCACTGGTCACAACTTAAACAGTAGTACCTCTTGTGGTAACTGTAGTGTAAATCTGATTTAGCAGATACAAGAGTTTACCAGTGAAATAGAGAGAAACGAATCCTGAGAAAAGGAGACAAAGGAGGAATGTGATTCATAGGTTAGCAGAATGAGTTAAAGATCACCTCCTGTCTTTCATGTGCTGCAGAAACCAAACTGAAGAGAAATACCTAGAAGGACACAGTGTGTTAAAGCCAGCATCTGGCAAATATTTACATGAAAACTGTAAATCTGAAATTGTGAGATTTGGAGAACCTTCATACATTGCCTCAAGTATTCCCTTCTTTGACCTGATAGTGAAACAAAGTCTCGGATCATCTTGTGTTTAGACCTCATGGTCTAAAGAGTAACTGCAGACTCACTAAGCAATTACTCATCTCAAAAGAATGCTTTTCTTTCTTAATCTAGAATATTTGAGCCCACCACCAATCCAGCATAAAGAACTAATGAGAAATAGACAGAAATAGGATGGGTTGTTTAACAGAGTCTGAATCTCTGACAAGGATTAAATATAGCTAGAAGTTCCCCTAAAGGGAAAGAGAAGAAGAAACTTCCTAAACAAGATATCCATTTTAGTTTGGTTTTAATGTTTTGACTTTGAGATTTCAAAATAGATGTCTTGTTTCTGTCAACAGATGCAAAGAAGCAGATGTCAATGCATAAATTTCATTTGCTAAGTAAGTTTTGAATTCATCCCTCTCCAGCTGTAATTATATGGGCACCTCTATGTTAGCATGGTAGCCTATTTTTAACAAGTATTTACTAAGGACTAAGAACTTTGGTCAGATTTCTATAACTTTCCTGGATGATCTGAGCACACTTTGCTAGTCTAACCTTTGTTCTGCAAAACACACTGGTTCTTCCCCTGGTTTATCAGGCTCATGCCTTGCATAAAGGTATCCTTTTTGAGAAAAGACAACGATTTAATTAATCTGTTTGTATTAAATCTAAGTCAAAGAAATTCCTTCAGGAATCATACTTTTTGCTAGGTTTTTGCAGTATAAAAGCCTGGATAACAGTAGTCTCTGTAACACATTCTTCTGAGTCCTTCGGTCAGCTGTGCATTAAAGGTACTTCATGGCTTTATACTAACGTAAAGATTTAATAAAATACACAATTTTAAAAAAGGAGGGGCTGCTACAAACTCAATTTTATTAATATGTTTTAACTGGTTCGTATTCCTTTTAAAGCCTTTTACTGTTGAGTTTTTCTTTGCTTTTTGTTTTTTAAAGAAACTATGATCGGGCAATTTCAAATAATGAGAAAAATCATGGGTAAAATATTCTAATAACATTTTTGTCTTTTTTTGAAGAAGGAAATGTTTTAAAATAGGAAACTACAAAGATGTATCCTCTTATAATATAACCATACAGGGATGTTGGTATGCTCCAAAATAAAGCCCTACAAGACTACAAGTCTAAAGTATTAAATATTCCAAGTAATTTTTGAATCTTAGGGGACTTGCAGAAGACAAGGCAACTAATCTTCAGTTAGCTCTGTTAGTCCAAGTTATTTTAGAAATAATCTCTTCTAATATGATCACTTTAAAAGCTCCACAATTACTGGATTCATGGAGCTGCAGGTGTTCACACAGCTTTCGCATGGCCTTCCTAACAGACTGACCATCACATAGTTGCAGCTTTAGAACGTGATATCCCTGCTATGCTACCACTGAGAATGACAGGGTTTGAGTGTCTAAAAGAGATGTAATTTATTATCCTCTGCTGTTGCCCTTTCAATATAAAATTTTCAGTACTAAGACTTAATTGTCCGGTTAATACATTTTATTATTTACAAGTATTTAGAGAACAGGTACTCTGTATTCCTCTACATAAGTCTCCACAACCATCTTCTTTTTTTGTATGTACCCTATTGGAAAATTCTTACAAATAAATATATATTTTTCATAATCAAAAGAGTTGTAACAATACCTCCACGCACTTGGTCGGCATCTCAGCAGGCTTATCAAATATCATAAAGCGGTACCATCCTGGTGTTAGGGAATGGTCACATATCAAATCCTGAATAGCTGATTGCTGGAGGTGGGATGAATCAAAATCAATGCTTCGGTAAGGGCTCTGCAGGATCTGATGCCCACCAGGAGAGCATTCAAGAACTGTGGAGCAAGAGCAATTGGAGTATCAAGGTGGAATGCCTCACAAGTGTGTTAGAAAAGGTGTTAAGTATTTGTAATGGGAAAATGAGGATATACTGCAATACGTGGAGCTACTTTTACTGAAAAACACATTGAAGTCTTCGTAACAACAACAAATGGGTACCTTGGCACTCTGAAAATTTAACAGTATTCCTCATGTGGTAACTTTCCCTTTTTTAACTTGACAACAAATGCAAACTAATAATCAGATTAGCCATTTACCCTAGACATAAAAACAGTGGAAGGGAATATGATTACACTTTCTCTCTGGAGTTTGACTTTCTAGTTCCACTGATGTTTATGAAATCTAACAACCTGAATAAAAAGGGAGTATCAGATATATGAGAGAATCAGAATCTTACCTCAAGAGGAGTAAGGATTATCAAAAGGTCTTTTGGAAATAGGCTACTATTTTACAGGGTTTCTATGCATGAAATGAAGAATTCCTTCAGATGGATGAGAGGTAGTTCCTACAGTTTGCATGTATTCATGTGCATCACAGCAGAAGTGTGTATTGAAATGGGCAGACACTTAGGTACACATTTTAAGAAAATTAAGTTATATACTGGCATGCTAAATTTTAATAATGTAAATACAACTGACGAACATATTTTTGAACATCTAAGAGACCTTGTGGGCTCAATGCAAATCTTAAAGTTGCTGACAGATACAATGAACAATGAGAACCTGAACAGCTCTTTACAACAGTTTGTTTTAAATGCAAACTCATTCAAAAATAAAGCAGAATGCCAGAATTTCTGAGTCTGATCTGGCAGCTGAGTTGATTCCTGTCAAAGCCAGTGACAATAAAGGTTTTGGCTAACAGCACATTTGCATGCAACATACTGAATACCCATTCTTGCTGAGGAATGTGTTTGGAAAATTAAAGTAGGGGAAAATAAAGTAAGAGAATATTCATAAACAAATGATGTTTAAAAATGCACCTATTAACTTTGGTTTTAAAAATGGATACCAACTGATGCTGACTGTGAGAGGAATTTCAGGTTATGGTGAACGATACAGTTAATTCTTGCCACTACTGTGCTAGTAATGAATTTTAAAAAAAATGCAGCTATAAGAAAAGTTGTATAATTTTACATTTTTAATATTAACACTCAGATCTTCAATTTTCACCCCAAAGTTTTTCTGTATTTGTCCCATATTTTGCATGGTGTAATTGTGTCACTGATCACAAACATATTTTGGTTCTAATCATGCAATAATGCACTATCTTCTACATTTTTCATGTCATTGTCCATGACTATACCGCATTATAACCACAATTATACAACAGTTTCAAAATCAGGTAATTCCCTTCCTTTAAATGGAGAAGATGCCCCAGTGAAAGAATTAACTTAGTCTCTTTCAAGCACAGTATGAAAATCCTATAGTCTTTCAAAAACTGAAGAGTTAATCTGATACGGCTTTAGGCTACCCAGGCAGGTAACAATAGCTCTATCTTCTGTCCTCTAAGGGCCCAGGGAAGTCAATGTGCCACCACTGTGCTTCTGAGATGCTGGCAGTAGCCTGTAGGCTATTTGTGTCCACACAATTTGATCTTATCAAGAGTTTATCCTTCATCGGAATTTGAAGAAAAGCCCTTGAAGAATCACAGGTCAGTCATGTGTGTTATTGTAATGTTTTCCAAGCAAGCCACAGCACAAGCAGTTTATGAACCATGGTGAAAGTTTATTCCTGTCTTCTGTGTTTTATTGGAATTCTCCCTTTCATACAGCACTCTCATTAGTTTTCTTTCCTGTAACTGAATCACTCCTGATACAATTAATATCCGTTACCTTTTCCATTAATAAATCAAGCTAAACATGAGACAAGTCTTTATTTTCTTATCCTCCGCAGTTTAATTAGATCATTGTTTGATAAATCTTTAAAACAGCTGACTGTACTCACTTGTAATAAGGTCATAAATCCTACTAAGGATCAAATTATATGTTCCTTATTATTATGTACATCACTTTAAAATGTCACCCAGCTCCTTGTGTATCCTTTCTTCCTTTTTAGCGGTATGCTAATATTTCCATAGCTAACGCTTGGAAATCTCATGTTGCTTAACACTAGTTTTTTTCTTTCTTTTCTTTCCTTTTTTTCCCATTCTGTGGAACAACTGAAAACAACTGTCATCATCAATAACAAAAATTAAATTATTTTATTACACATCTGAGTGTAACTGATGTGCTGTCTAGCAACAGCAGAAACAAATAAAACTATCATATTTAAGGACATATAGACAAGAAATTAATGCTCTGTTCTGTGTGGAAAAAGCTGCCCCTGCAGATCCCTACTCAAATCAAAGGCATTTAAGAGGAAAGTTGGCTAAATTTTCCACTGACATCATGATTTCCTTATTCAGGATGTATAAAAAATAATTTTGGACATAAGCATTCTTTCAAACTTCAGTCTCAGAATTACAAATACCGATTTTGCTGCAGTGCTCCAGCAAAGCTTCACCTGTGTCTAACACACAGCAATTTTCAGCCTGAGTCAAGGCTGACAAAATAATAAGGAACTGAAAACAAGGTCTGATGACTTGAAAGCACTAAAGAAGCTTACCCACAGGGCAAGCTTACCTACCAGCTCTGCATAGTGTGGAAGGAACATTAAAGTATAGCAAGATGTATGCACTACTGTTGACTCGACTTCACCCACAAAGTGTTCTAACATTTTCTGACACAAAATGGAAAAGTCATGATAGTTGTAACTGAATTTATCATTTAAGCGTGATTATTCTTGATGGAAATCTTTCCATATATATGGGAATATTTTTTTTAGTATTTCTTTTCAGACCTTTAAATGCATTAGTGATTTAATAGCTTTAATTTTAAATATTTCCTTTATAATATTGGAGTTGTAATTATAAAATATACAAATGAGTACTTAAGCATTAAGGCCATAACATTAAGCCTCCGTTGTAGATTGTGCAACATTAGTTTAACTTAACCTAGAAGCAACACGTGCAATAGCGTCTGAGGAGACTTACTTCTAGAAAGTCAAACTCTACCATTTTGTTTGGAGGTTCAGATGCAGCATACTGTCTGCTGAAAAAAAGCAATCTGTCTTGGGAAAATTGCAGCTGTTTCCCTAAAATTTGAGTTTACTTATCACATTCTGTGCTTTCCACAAACACCCTGTGTACTGCATATGGCTCTCTACTGTTCTTTAACTGAGGTCTCTGCATGCCAAGAAGAATTTCATTCCATATTTGCTTTTTCCTGACTGTCTTCAGGATTAATACAGTGAGCTTTGCCTGGATCCATCCCAGGCCTACTTGGTCTTGCCAGATACTGAGAAATGT
The DNA here is from genome assembly GCA_017639245.1 of Myiopsitta monachus. Taxonomy (NCBI): domain Eukaryota; kingdom Metazoa; phylum Chordata; class Aves; order Psittaciformes; family Psittacidae; genus Myiopsitta; species Myiopsitta monachus. The sequence goes on from CM029919.1 coordinate 8,595,805, forward strand.
GACCCTAAGCTGCAAAAGAATTCAACTTTTGCAACATCTTAAATACAAGGATAGCATTGTGCTGGTGGATGAGCCTTTTTGGGAGAGATACACTGAAAACTCTGCCAGCACACTGGGGTTTGTACCATTACTGTCACATGCTGAGTCAGGTAATAGGTACCCTGAACATCACACATTAACTAAAAGAGGTTCTTGAAATCAATACAGGAGCTCAATTTCCACAAAGAGATAATTAAGTGCCTCCTGATGTTTGCCTCTGAGGCACTCGGGTGGAAAATGAGCTCCACAAAGGAAGGACTTTTCAATTCCCTGTTCACATGTCTATTCCAATCCATGTGTACAGAGGGGCTGATGATTTTCCACCTGCCCATAATGTTTCCAGCATTATGGAGCAGGCAGGGACTAAGGCCTACTGAGTACCAGAGCAGAGACAGGAAAAGAAGCCACTCGCGGACTGCAGGCATGGCACAGGCAGAGTGGCAGGACTGCAACTCAGTTCCTCAAGCACAAATAGCTTATTGGTTTCTATCTCCTGCTGCCCAAAGGTGAGGGCCTGGCAAATGGCTACAGATAAACAAATAGTGCCATTATTAAGTGCTCACTTAGACCTTGAACATGCTTTTTCTTGCATCTATCGACTGCAAAGGATGCATTGTATCACTATCCCAAGAGAGAAACCAGAACTAGGATTGCACTTAACAAAAGGGCTTAGATGTATTTGTGGATTTAAATGCTTCCAAAATATTAGAATAGAAAGTTCACTTTTTGGAAGAAGTTATCCTGCAACAATTACTTCGGGTAACACTTTTAAAGCAAAACATGACTGTAACTAGTCACCCAAAAGATAGCATTTGCTTGGACATGACATATACAAGAGCGTGATCACAAATGTAGCAATGACAGCACTGCAATGCAATGAAACAGGTATATGAATACTCCTACACACAAAACAACGAATAGAATCAAAATAGCCTTATTTGAACGGGTGTTAAAACATTTTTGAACCACCCACGTCCACAGCCTAAGGGGTGTTTTGTAAAGGTAGTAAATAGCTGTGCAGCTTTTGAGATAAAGCAAAACCTATGCTCGTAGCTGTCAATGTAATACGCTACAGTATCTACCCTTTATGAGGGCTTTCTCTCAGAAATGTGAAACAATACAGACACGGATTTCGCACGCTGTCGCGCAAAGCACGTCGCTGAGGTCCCAGGTACGGCTGTGTGTGCTCCAGCACACGGTGAACGGACAGCAAGGACGAGAGAGGGGGAGCATTCACAGTCCTGCCCTTCGATGTTCTCTGGTAGGTTTCCCTGCAGGTGCACTGTGCCAGTGACAATTCCTACTCTGTCAGCTCATAAAGACAACCCTCCTCCAGTGAAACTCGTTACGGGGCACTAGCGATGTGCGGGCGCCGGGTAGGGCCTGACCCGGCCGCTGTCCCGGACTGCCTCAGGACCGGCGGGGTTGCGGGCAGGCGCTGTCCTTCCCGCGCCCACCGCCCATCCCTCCCGCGCCCGCTGCCGCCGCAGTCCCGCTCGATGCCCGGTGCCGCTTACCTCTGTGGCGGGGCCGCGCCGCCGCCAGGCACCCGAGCAAGGCCGCGCACAGCCACAGGCGGCGGGCTGCGGCGGACACCCCGGGCATGGCCCCGCCGCGCCGGGCTGACCGACGGACGCTCCGCTGCCTGTCCCGCGGCGCCTCCGCGCTCCTCTGGAGGCTCCGTGCGCCCACCCCGCGTCTCAGTGCAGCCCCTTCCGCGGGGGTCGCGGCGGGCCCGGCCCTACGCCCGCCTCCCCGCCGGCCCGGCCCGGCCCCGCCGGGGGTTGTGGTGGGGTGTCCGCGGCCGCGTACGGCGGGGGGAGCCTGGGCCCCGTGCGCCGGGGCAGCCTTTGTTCGGGTGCACACTGGAAAAGGTTTGCAGCGAGAAAAGAGGACGAAACACTCAGTGATTCTGGTCGGAGGGGTTATAAAGGTGCTTTTCTATATTCCTGACAGACCCAGAGCTGGTCGGCGTCATGGAACAGCAATCTCTGTCCTCCGACCCCTAGCCTGTGGTATTTTCTAATGTGCAGTAAAATGCTGGAAAAGAGCCAGTTTGAAATTTTGGTAAGACACACGTTGCCCAGAGAAGAGGTTGATGCCCCACCCCCGGCAGTGTTCAGTGCCAGGAGGGATGGGGCGTGGAGCAACCCAGTCTAGTGGAAGGTGTCCCTGCCCGTGGCAAGGGGTTGGAACTGGATGAGCTTTAAGGCCCCTTCCCATCCAAACCACTCTGTGATCCTATACACCTTTGGTCATTTACTTAGATCACCAGGAGTGTTTTATACTTTTGCTTTAGTAACAATCACAGTTTGCTGTGTTCGACACTGTTAATGCAGAATGAGTTTAGCGAACATTGAACAGTTTCAAGCATGGCAGTTTCAAGGCTTGCTGGGAAATGCTCCTCTTTCGAAATGTCTTGGAGAGCACAAAGAGGGCAGATCTCAGCATTTAAGTTTTGGTAATGCTAGCATTGTTATTTGTAGGCCTGAGATTGTGCAGGCACTGATCTAGTTTGCACACACCAAGGTTTACAGCAGTCCACAGAAATGTTTCAGAGTCTCTGTAGGGTATGTGGACCTAAATCAAGCAAATAGATGTTGATGACACTAAAGCACAGCTTACTGCCATCCACTGAACACCTGCAAGGGTAAAGCGTTCATTGAGGACTACTTCCAGGAGGTACTGCACTGTGTGGCTCTTTGCAAAGCAGCTTTCCCTGCAGGAGGAGGTACCAGTACATGGAGTGGAGGCAGAAGCACAGCAGTGTCATGCGAGCAGCCTCTGTCCTCTTCTGCTCACATCCCCTGAGCCTCTCCATTGCAAGAAGCAGTTCAGCTCCGTGATGGCAGTGGGTCTCTGAAAGGAGTCGCTGGCACAGCCTGAGAGTTAAATTCAGAGTCATGAATTTCTGTTAGCCCCCCAATGCAGGTACTTTTCTCCTGAGAATTCAGGGAAATTTTAAGGATGAGTTTTCTTAATTGCTTATTCAACTACCTGGATTATTTGTTACCAGATATGACCAATTTTTATCCTGAAAAGCTTCATGCATCTAAAATTAATTTGGTGTTTGTTTTTATTTTTTCCCCAACAGCATGTTTATAAAGAGGACAAAAGGACAGAAAGAGGCATTTTACAAAACAAATTACGAAATAAGGACCTAGAGAGAAAGAGAGGTGAGAAGCTGTGACAAAATTTAAACACCGAGCTACTTCTTTGACCCCTGCTAGTCATGATGGAGTGGTATTTACAGGAGGATTAACACCTTTCATCATGGATCATTCAGGAGCCCGAAAGAGGTGGCAATAAGGGCTGCTGGACTAAATATACCTTTCATCTTTTCTACACTGGTTTTGCTCTACCAGCTCCCTCTGCTACTATCAGCCTTGTAGCCTCTTACAGCAGTAGCCAGGCAGGAACACGTTGTGGTTAAAAGAGCTGACAGCTTGCCAAAAGCAGTACTCCCGGTGCTCACAGCCACAGAGTTGTGTCGGTGGCAGTGAATTTGTGAGAAATGAAAGTAATTGTAGGGCAGCCTCATGCTTATAATAGGAACATAGGCCTTTCCAGAAGGTTGTGATTTCAGAAAGTTTTAGACAGTTTTACATAGAATCATAGAATCAACTAGGTTGGAGAAGGCTGGAGAAGATCTTTAAGACCAAGCTGGTTTTAAGTAAATCATAGGTTATGTATAATTGGTTTGCACTACTGAAAACTTCTCTTTCACAGTGGAATATGAAGTCAAACTACAATTGTGTATGTGCATATTATTAAGTAGCAGGATATTTGGGAGGAAAACCCATGAAGGAAGAATTTAAGATAAGATAAATGAGTCTGTAGTCCAAGTCACTACTGTTGTGAACAGTTTAAAGTTTGACTGAAAACACTACACAGGGAGCGATGGTATCAATGCTAGGGAGCATTTAGACATTGAAGCACAGTGCAGCATTTCCCAAAGTGGATTTTATGAATAATGGTGAATAAAGAAAGATCTAAGGTTGGTTGTAAATTTGTTTTCCAAGGCTAATTTTCAGTTTAGTACTCTTAGTCTGTTCAGTAAAGCTTTCAAATACATGTTCAGTTTAAGATGGACTCTGAAGTTTTGTCTGTGAATGAACTAAATTCTTTTTTAAATGAATTGAAGTGCTGAGTTGAAGTGCTTTTGCTGACTCAGGACTGACTTATTAGGGAGGGAAGAGCATAGTGATAAATTGGAGAAAACACGTGTTGGATGACAAGAAGCAGGGACTTGGGCAACGCTGAAAATAGTCACTGCAGAAGTTTAACAATTCAGATAAAAGAAGGTGGCTGTGCTGATGCTAAGGCCTTGCTTGGTGCTGCAGCTAGATTGTTGTGGTTTAATAGTTATCTACATAAGTTCATGAATGTAGAGCTCAGGTGTGTGAGCATGCATAACAGGAATCCTAGAAAAAACATGACAGAAAAAAAAGAGAATCTTCTCATAAACGCGGCCAACATAGCGACTTCTTGTTTCATCTGTCACTTCTATCGCCAGCATGCTACTGTGATCTCTGTAACAGCCCACCATATATAATGAACTTAATATATATGAAATACATGATTTATACAATAGTTAACAAGATGATGTTATCTTGAATTGCATTTGGGGGAACAGTCCAGAGTGGGCAGCAGGCTAGTGGATAGAAAGTTGTTTACAGATAAAGGACAAATAGCCTGAAGTATTTTTGGTAATTAAGTCAGGAAGTGCAACCAGCAGTTTGCCAAAATGTGTACACTCCAAATATGTGTGCGTAGCTGCTCAGGTGTGAACTGGAAATCAGAAATCATCTGTCACTTTAAAAGTAGCTACAGACAGGCCTCAAATGTTTTTTTGTGGTTGTATCCAAGCCCTAAACTCAAAGATAAATAAGGAGATCACCTAGAACAAAGGCAGTGCTTGTGGGAGGCTACTTGGAATAACAAGTAATTAGTGTGAATGCTAGTGCACGGGATGGGGGAAGCAGGGGTTGAGGGTTGAGGGCAGCAGCTGGGTGGATGCAGTCCTGAACAATGAATCCCCAGCTCTGACACATAGAGGTTCTTAGCAATATTTTATAAACTAAGGCAAACAATTTGAGAAGAATCTGATTAAGTTTAAGCTAAAATTGCCCACTCTGATTTATTTATAAGCATTTTCTTCCAAACTGTGTAGCTGAGTACAAATGGAAGTCTTTCTTAAAGGAATCCTGTGCTGTATCATTAAGCCTGTCTGAATTGTAAGCAAGGTAAATATGAATAAGCTCTTTAAACCTATATTACTGTATTTGTTATTTGTGCAAAGATAGAACATGGATGATAACTCCAAATAAAGCCGTAAGCAGAACTTGGAAGCTGGGAGAAATTTCCCTGCAAAGCTTCAAAGGATTATTGTAGTAATGCCAAGTGCTGAATGTTTGGAAAGAGTTGCCCTCAGCAGATAACACCCCTCTTGTAAGGAGCAGATGGTTGAGAGATAGCCCACAGCTCTGGGCAGATCCAAAAGCATCAGAGAGGGATGAGTTGTCTTGCACTTGCCCTTTAATGTTTTTAGTTCTTTCTGTTTGCAAAAATAATTTATTTTCAATTGTGCCAGTTGGTGTCTGTGAATGGCAAGTGAACTCTGAAACAATAAATCATTAACATTCTTTGTCTAATCTAATCGATTCTGTCCTTAAAGTAAAATTCCAATCTCCCCTTAAATTGCAGGTCGTGTGACTTTTAACTTAGCTAAGGTTCATTTGATTTAAAAACATGGTTTAACAGCTCTGAAAGTAATGTCCCGAAACATCACTAAGGACACAGGAAGACACACTAAAACACATAAGCAATTCCAGTTCAGAATGAGATATTTGATTCTATCCACTATCCCTAACTTTGACACCAAATAAGTAGAAACAGAGAATCTGTAATGGTCATATGCATTTGTTTATTTAGGTCATTCTGTGGCTAACATTGCAGCATTGCAAGAGGTTAAATTTGCTCATGCTTATTCTGATGGCGGGTTTTTCTGAAAACTGCATGGCTTTTGAGTGACATTTGTTTTCCAAAATGCTTTTAAAATTTGTAGAGGGTATTTTTTAAACTGCCATGTGAATGTACTCAGCATTGACAGTCTGTTTAGCTTTCAGAAGTAACGACATCTTTAGTATGTTTTAGCTCCTAATTCTCTTTCATATTTGACCTCTTGTATATGCTGTATTTGACTTATGTAGTAAAAGACTTTAGTATAAAAATCTAATGTAATTTGGCTTGGAGAGACAGTAGGAGGTTTAATATAAATTGTAGGAAATCTATCTCTAGGGGTTATTAAAACCCAAATAAAATCAGTCCTAGGCTTTCCATTAACTTCAATTGTCTTTGGATAGGCCCCTTACTCTTTTATGGTTCTGAAGTATTTTTATATTCTTTATTACATAATGGCTTGAAACTTAACTCAAAGGTCTTTTAGCTGTATTTTTGCAGAATGTGCCAGAATATTTTGAAGTCTGGGAAGTCCCTTGGCTATGGCAATATTAATGGAATAATCTTTGTTTTACCCATGCTGAACTGTGTCACTGACCTGTAATTACATGGATCAGTTGCGTGTGATACAACACTCAACTGTTATTTCTTCACTTTCCTGTCTCCTGTGGTGGTTGTCTTACTTAGTTGCAATTTGAAAAAAGTGGGAAACCAGAATTAAGTCTTTAGCCTACATAGAATAAATGCTACTTGGTAAGGTCCAAAATATTTAACTATGTACTTCATACTCTTAGTCTTACTGACTTTAGCCTATTTGTATTTGCAATACTATTTTTGATATGTGTGAAATTAAAGTTAACATCACTGGCTAAAAGTCCTGGCTAAATTATGTTATTTTCTAAAATGCAGGTGAAAAAAAATACTCTTAAAGCATATAACCTATTCAGTTGATGAACAAATAATGAAACATTTTTCTCAGATTCTTGGATTACCTTTATTAGTATCAAAGGCTTTGGTCATGTGAAGACTAAAACATGGTTTAACAAAATCCGTCAAGAAGAAGGGGGTTTTAAAATCCTCTAACGTCCTAGTGCTGAAAGCTATGTTCTCTCTTTCCAGGCCTGTTGTTTCTCCTCCTAGCTTTTGCCTTAAATGTGGGACTAGCTTACTTGGTTGTGAGTAGTAAGATCACTGAGCAGCCAACTCTGGCTGCGTCCAAATACAGGCATGACACCCCTGAGAAGAGGAACATCTTATCCACATTCAGTGGCTAGCTGGTAACACTGAGTATACAATAAATAAACTGTGGCTAGCTCTGCAAGGAGAAGATGCATTTAGCAAAGAAGCAGCAGCACATTTTTTGGCTTTGTTTTATGAAAAGGTCTGGTCTCTGACTCAAGGAGAGAGTTGACAGCTGAGGATCATAAAAGGAAGGAAGCACATGAGTAGAATTCCCTCAGCAGTAAACTGCACTCAGACTGTGTCTTTCCTTTGGGCTTCTGCATTGTAAGGAAAGCAACATTTATTTATTCAATAGAGGGTGGGATGGTAAGAACAGATGCACTCTAAAGAAGCAGAAGCACGGAGCATTGGTTAGCTTTAGTTGGGCAGAATTGCACTAATTTTTGCTGAGGGTTTCACCCAGAGTTCCTGTTTGCATGTGTATCTTTATACAGTAAGAAGAAACTGAGAATTTTCCTCACAGAGAGAAGCAGATGTGATTATTTCCCCCCCTCCCAATTTTACATTTGGTTTTGTTGAGGCTTTAAACAAGTATTTAGAGGAATTAGATTCACCCTGCCTCACACTAATGGAATATAAGTTTCCTGTCTGTTCCCCAGATAAAATGATGTATTTTTCTTGGACAGGAGTAAGACATCTCACTGCAGATAGCACTTTCTCAGCACAGCAAATCGTGAAAATGGTTTTTATCATCTGGAGTTTGAAAAACTGGAAGAACAATCTCTCTCTGGTGCTCTGTTAACTTCTCTCTCTGATGGTTTGGCCACCTGAATTTTTTGGTTAACACCATTCGTTTTTGGAATGCTTAAAAGGAAAATAACCTGACAGAAATCTGTTGACGCAGGAGCAAAGCACAGACCTTGTTTTAAAGTGCTAATAACTGGAATGGTCAGAAACTACGAGGTAGTGTTGCTAGTTGGATTCCTGAAAAATCAAACAATGTGAAAATCCACTACTATATTATTTCAGCGGGGCACCAGATTTAAAAGCCCGATGTTCAGTTCATTACTCTGAACCATTCTGAGGGCTAGTAATTTTGAGGAATGTTAAACATGATGCAGCTACAGTGTTCGGCTCAGGAAGGCCTAAGTATCAGACTGGAGAAACTGAGAACAGGACAAGGAATTATTTGTGTTCTGCTTTCTCTAAGCAGTATGGTATTGGTCACTCTCAGGCACTGGTACTGAGCTGTAAGGTTTGACTTTTCTTATGTTCTTAATCTTTAGCACAGAAGTGCAAAATTATATGAATTGTACGAGATAATGAGATGGCTTATGGAGTAAGGATAAAGAGAATGCAACTTGTGTATTCTGATGTTTAATAGTATTAATCATCTGTTTTGTCATCTTTTGTCATTGGTAGATCTGAGAACAAAGGCAAACTATGGTGGGAAAAAATAAATCCTTGCGGCATCTTTTTTTATGGTAGAAGTTCTGTTTCAGTAACTATAGGTCAAGTATGAATGAAACGATAACTTCAGCAGTAAAATTTAGACAGAGATAGTACTACTTAAAACACCCAACAACTATTTTGTTTCTCCAGCTTACACAAGGCTGTATTGTATTGGCTTCCCCCATGTTGCCTGTCCTACACAGACTATCCGTATACGTTTGTCTCTGCGTTAATCCTTCCCCAAACCCCATGATTATAAGATAATTTCTTAATTTTTCTACTTAATAGTGCACCTTTTCTGTATCATAGCTGTCTGGCTTCAGAGTTGCTATGTTTATATCCTTGGTCCTGACAAAATGAAATTAACTTGATACATTTGGTAGAATATTGTTTGTGTATGAGAAAATATGTAAGTGGGGGAGTTAATAGTGTACAAAATACTTTATAAGGATATACAAACCTCTGATTTCTATCTAGAAATATCAAAGTATTACTTAAATAAAACTAAATTCTAAATAAATGGGTGTATTAAACAGTGTACATGTATGAATACATAACTGATAAAGATATTGAATGCCACTGCTAGAATTCTAGTACTTTATTTTACAGTATGGATGTCCTTGACTTAATTACTAATGTCAAGTACTCATCTACTTAGTATCATACAACATTCCTTCAAACTTGGAAATATTCAGATGACATGTCAGCAACTCATCCTCTTTCTGATGAAGAAATGTGGTTTTGACAAATACCTAAAGGTTTTGATAGGTGAACAGAACAAAGCCATGAACCTCTTTGTCTTTTCTGTCAGCAGTAGAAAGGCTAATGCTGGTAAAACACAGTCCTATTTCCTGCTGTATCTCAATTTTCAATTAAGTGGAATTCTCCAGCGGGAAGAGCTTTGAGCTGCTGTGCTTTTAGGAGCTACAGAAATACTGTGTTTCTGTCAGTAGCAAGGCATCCTATTATTATTGGCATTCTAAGTGTTCTTCTTTATGAGCCTGAGGTATGAAAATAGAAATTTAAATCAATGTGCCTTATTAATAATCTCCTGTTAGGCCTATTGGTCTGTAATACTGTTCAGTTTCAGTTCCTTTGCTGTATGGTTCAGGGACCACCCATGGGCTTGCAGAATGCTTTCAGCAGGTCATTGCTGAAACTGTCAAATGAAATCAACTATAAAAGATACCAGAAAAATACCTGTAAAAAGCAGAGCCAAATTATACTATTATACTACAGCAATGCCTGAATGCAAGTTGACGGAGAAAGGTTGAAAAGAATGGGAAATGTTGGGTGTTCCAGTGGGGCCCCACTGAAATAAATGACTTTGTGCTGGTACAGGGTGATCATAGAATTTATATTATTGCAGTACAGTTCCAATAATTAGGGAGAGAAGGCTTTGCATTTAAGCAGGTTTTCTTTCACTCCTGCCTGTGTGGTCTTAGTTTTCCGTTGTGTATAGTACTTTTGCAGGATCTACTATTGTGAATTCAAAATACAGTCCACGAATATAAAACCCAAACAAGCTAATGAAAAACACTGGATAATGAAACTTTTCATAATGTCAACAGAACTCAAACACCTGTTAAAAAATGATTTTGTAACCTGCCCTGAAATGGATGGAGGCTAATGCTTGTAAGTCCCTTGTGAAAATGTAAGATATCACAGTTCAAGCTTCACGTGCAGATTGACAGATAACATGTATCTCGAACACAGTACATTGTGTCCCACCAGCACTATTCCAAGCTGATGCCCTCTGCATTCAGATGAAAATAATGATTAACCTGGTCAATGCTGTTCTTTAACTGTCAGAAAGTAAATGTGATCTGTTTAGTTACTAACTTACAGTGATTATTGCTCAGAAGTGAAGATGTTTAGAATTAACAGCAATCAACGCAATGAAACATTTCCTTTATTTCATTGTGCTGTATTTAGACTAGTCTGATCTTACATGTATTACAAGGGAACAGGCTGTTTAAATTCCATTAATTTTTATTTACATAGTGTATAGACTCTTTCATAGCAAAAGAGACTGTCAATCAAGTAGAAAGATAATGTAGGAGAGGCAAAAAGATTATTGTCTGCCTTGTGTATAGTGACAGCCTTAGAACTAAAAATATATTTTTAAGCAGGAGATGTCCTCTGTAGCATTTCTTTCCCACCCAGTCTTTGATAACCTCCTTGGCTTCTCTTTTCAGAGTCCACCTGTGTATGTAGAAGCCAGTTCATCTGTATTTTGAGGATGAAGGGTCATTTTTAACTCCACAACCTATTAGCAGCAGGTTTACTGAAGTCAAAGCGTTCAGTCTCTAAGCCCTCTGCAAAAGCAATATAATCAGTCAGACCTTATTTCATGTCTTTCCTCTTCGATGATACAGATTTAAGCTAGAGATACTGAATTTGCTGATTTGTAAAACTAGGAATTCCTCCTCTATAGGTCTGTGACTCTCAGTGGTGCTCTTACCTCTGTTTTTCCAGACTTGTTGTTATACTAAGAGCAGATGTCTTGCTGTTCGACTGGAGCCTTAGCACTGTGTATTTGAAGATAATCCCTAGACCACCAGCATCTTTTCGGCATCTGTGAACATAAAGGTTATGACAGTTGCCCCTTCTGAGTGTAATCTTTGGTTTTACGAGAATTCTGCTGAAAGATTTTCAAGCTGTGATTATGTCTTCCTGCTTTGTATGGTATTGCTAAGGGGAAAAAAAAGCAACTTGGAAGTTTTAAAAGCAGTACATTCTGCAGTGTTTTAAGACCTTCAATTTGCAACTAAATTATATACTTAGCTTTACACACTTGACTTCTTTGGACTATTTAACAGCTTACACTGCAGCACATATTTAAGTGTTTGCAGGATCAAGATCCACATCTTCTCTGCGCCATTAAATGTTTTGCAATTGAAGAGTGGTTAGATTCCCCAAGGGGTTGTCTTTTATGTATAAATGGAGAACATCCATGGCTTGCATCTGGAATTTATCATCTTGAGTGATCTAATCTCCTTACTGTGTATGTGTGTACTCATGCACTTAAATATGTAGACATGGTGATGACCAGAACAAGCTTGCTGGGAGTAGAAAAGCAAACAGGGAAAGGAATTGCCAAATATTCCTTAAAACATTAACCCCCATTTTGTGGAAGTTTAAAAACATTTTTTGTTTCTGGCAAGCTGTGTAAATTATCCACTGCTTCCCTGTATTCTGTCTGCCTAGCGAAGCTCAGGGCAATTTTCAATATTCCAGACCATTGACTAACATTTAGCGTAGGAACTAGAAAACAGTTAAACCCAGCAAATGTTATTTTTCCTTTATTTCTTCTCATATTAAATTTCATCTGTACTTCTTATGGCCTCCTTCTGATGCTGATCTGAAGCAGTTTGTCATAACTTTTATCTCTGTGTGGCTATATATATTTATATATAGAGACACATTTTTATATATATATAAATATATACATATTTATATGTATATATATGCTTATAGATGCATATGAAGAATATACATATGTGTGTGTGTAAATAAATGCACATATAAAGGATATATCATGATATTGGTGGATAGAAAAGGTTTATTGCTTTGTCCTGTGGTTTAAACTGTAAATCTGCTGAAAGCATCTATGTACAATTTTTACTGCATGATGCCTTGCAATTTTGTGTTCAGTGTAAGTCACATTACAGACAACACATTTTAGTATATAGGAGCTTTTTTTGTGTTTATGACCTATATCACCTGATACTATTAATTCACTACAAAGATCTTTTAAACCCTCCATAAGAAAGTTGCAGCTTTTCCTTTGTGTGGTCTTTGTGAATCACAAAAAGGTTACAGTGACAGCTCCGGAAATATTGTCCAGCATTTCAGTTCTCACCCTTATCACAGAACAGAGATTGCACTGTGGAACCAGTTCGGGCTTTCTCTCCTTCTTACCTTGTAGTTCTGCAGGTTGCCCGCTCTGGAAATGATTCCCAGTTCCTTGGGTTTAAAGGGCATAATGCTCAGTTTGCAGAAACCGAAGACTGAAAGACTCCTGAAGTGGCCACACTGAGCGAAGGAGAGAAATAGGTTCAATAATGTTACACTGTATTGTTTTCAGTCCTTTAAATAGGCACAATTGAAAAGATCTTGGTTCTGTCTTCTTTACTCCCTCTCAGTCTGGTATCTCTGCAGATGGAAATCCACCCTCACTTTCCCTTCTCCAAATTGAACTGACCCAGCTCTCTCAGCATCTCCTACCTTGGCCCTGCATTAACCTTACAAGCTGTAGCATGATCATGTAGTGCTGTGGACATAATTAAAGATGTCCCACCCTATATAACTGAGAGGGATGCATGTGTGCATGCAGGTTTGTGATTATTTCAGTGGTAGTTCTAGAGGTAGCTTTCAGTAAAAAGAGTTCCATAAAAGCTTAATGAATAAACAGTAAAGCCATTGAAGAAACCCTGGATGAGATACCTGTAAGCCGCAGTTTGCACTAGAAAATAGAAACAACTGTTATTTTTTTAAAAGCTCTGCTACCATGAGTTTTTCAAACATACACTCCATAAACCCAAACATCAAACTGCTCATAGCAGTATGATAATAAAATGAAAGCTACATTTTTGTTATTGGTAGGATAGGGTTTTTCTCCTTCTAAAATGTTTATCTCTTGTGTATACTCCTCAGTAAAAATGTAAAAGAGAATCTTTCGGACAGAAAGGTTAGTTGTTGCTAGAGGTGGTTGCAAACAAAGACAAATTCTGTCATGTTTTCTCAAGTAGACAGAAAGCTTTAGGCCCAAATTCTGCAAAAATGTAAGAACAAGCATTTTGATTACAAACTTTCCAATTCATGGTAACCATGTACAGAACAGCAGCAGGATCCTGCCATGAAGTAATTCTTCCTCCCTTCTTACCACCATCTCCTGGAGGATCCTCAGGCTCTTTATAGGGCTGCCACAGATTTGGAGCAATAACACCATGTTTCCCCACACACTGTGGTATTTAGATTATTTCACAATATGCAATTATAGAGTAAAGTATTACCATCATTTAAAGGATGGGATATTTGGAAGAATCATGAAGACTACAAATCCCGTTAAATAAAAATCCCACATGAGATATGAGACAACACGTTAACTTTTTTAACTTTAGTTACTCAGTTTAGGGACAGATTATTTAATGTCAACCAGACGAGACCTCTTTTACTGTATGTAAAGGAATAACTCTTAATTTTGTGTGACTTTCTAAACCAGATCTGGATTAAAGCAATGACTGGTTATGGAGGTCACCCCATATAGTGATTTCATTTTCCTAGAATGCAAAAATGTCATATGCTGAATTGCTATAATTGGAATTGACTTTAATAATTGACTTTAATAAAAGCCTAAATACTTGGTAGAGGTGAAAAATATTCCTTACATATGATAACATTTGTTTGCTTAGATGTCAGTATTTAACCAGTTGATGACCTTATACTTATAAAAGATCAAAATTCTATGACAACTTTTCACATCTGTCAAAAGCTCTTCCTAAATAGGACTAAGTAGAAATGCAGAAAGCATGAAGAATGCTGTAAGCATTTGGAACACAAGTAGGTTCTTGTGAAGGATGCAGTCTTAAAAACAGCTTTAATGATGATCTTTAGACTATAATGAAGGCTTTGAAACTGGCTTGTTTTCTTAACCAAGTCAAATGCAGAATGTTGCTCCAGGGTGTTTTCCTGATCATCTTTTCTTTCCACCTTGACAGAGCACGAACAGACTGAGTGCTTCCACCACTGTTGAAAAACAGTCTGTTGATGAAGGATTCTAACACAGAGCTCAGCAAATGGGCAAACATGGTTACTGAATGAAGCAATGTGATACTTCAGAGCTTATCTTGCAATTCAGCTCTTACTAGTCAAAAGGAAGTGCATATCCTAGTCACCACTTGTCTTTATGACAACACTAGCAGCAACTGAATTTACTGGGGACAGAACTTTGTTCAGCTTCTGGTATCCCTGTAAAAGGATTCTATATACTATAGTGATCTTTGCCTCTACCTGTTTGAAGTTTCTTATAAAAGAAAACTGTTTTCCTGTTGTGTCATTTACAGTCATGATAGATTTAATTTGAATATTGTAACAAATATAATCTTAGAAATATCAATGGGCAAGTTAAGTCCTTCATCTGCTGTATGAGTCTAAGAATATTTTTATCTCTATATATACTGAGAAGAGGCACAAGGACACAAACAAATACATGTAAGAAATGGCAAAGTTGTATAAAATACATCTTCACATTTCTTATATACGCAAAAAGAAAAAGGCTTTGTAGTGAAACTGGAAATAGCTGAAAGGCTTGCTGTACCCTTGGGATAAAATGCAGAGCTAACCAACATAGATATCTTTCAGGAAGGATTGACCCAATATGTAATCTTTAACTTGTTAATATGCTACACTGAACAGTTTCTTTATTGAAGTTTTGGGTTGCATTTAAGTTAGATGTTAGAGAGAATATTTGCAATTTGCCAGTTCTTGGATGAAAGACTGAAAAAAAATATTTTAAAGGGCTCTTTTAGGTGAAGAAAAGTGTATCCTAACTTACAGGCTTATACACTTTTCTGTCTCGTTTGACATATTCTTATTTATGAAGGAATTATTTTAAATTGAACAGCAAAGGTTTAAAAGGATTTTGTAAATTATTACTTCTTTTTGTAATTCATTATTCTTTTAGTGTCTTGGTTGAGCCATACTGTGGATGTACCACTGACTTCTCCGTTACTTGATGCACACTTCTCTCTATGCTAAAATTAATGACAATTTTGCTATTACCTCTGATGAGAGCAGTTGGATTTTTGCTTTTTGGAAAGTATTAGTACTACCCACTCAGGAGCTGAAGAAAACCTCACCCACAGGCTTTGAACAAATTCCCTCCTTTCTTTCTGCTGTGTGCTTCATTTTCCAGGGCGGTAGGAGTTTCTGGTTTGCAGCATATTATATCTGTGTTGATGGCATGATTGTTGCTGCGTAGTTCCCCCTTGATGAGAAACAACTCCCTTAGGTTGGCTGTTTGCAATTAAGTTCTCACTTTCCTATAGGTTGTGGTTTAAGACTAGATTAACTCCATTGATTAGAGGGGAATTACTCTTGATATACGCTGAAATCATGAGAGTGGAGAATCAAGTGACACACAAGAACAGTCCCATAGTGACATACTCCAGTTAGTTAGCTATGTGGTTCAGAAAGGAGTTTTGTTTTTATAAATAATCGTCCAGTTTATCAGAAGGAAGTACTGAAGGTAATGTGTCCCTGCCCATGGCAGGGGGGTTGGAACTAGATGATCTTAAGGTCCTTTCCAACCCTAACTATTCTATGATTCTATAAACCACACTGTTATGAGTTTTCACAAGCATTATCACAAGCATTTATCTCCCTAGAAAACCCTGAAGTCCTAGTTCCCAGGTTGTTTTCTCTAAGTGTTGTTCCTGTGGAATTGCACATCTAGCGGATCCAAGAACAAAACTCAACTCTTCCAATGAGTATTACTCATTGTCCTTTGGAGCTAGAAGCAACTGTCAAGTTTCCTTTTGTCTCTACTCATTCAAAATTCCCTGATTTTGAGTTGTGTGGTAAAATAAAATACCTTTATTGAAACATGATTTGCACCTTTCTTTGTAGATAGCTATATGCTTTCCTGTCTATGAAACCTTTTGTTATATCCCTGATTTCAACTTTGGATATAGGTATTTTAATTCCACTCAATCATCGTAAACGTGCATCTGTTGGCATGTTCATTACTAATGAATGTATATTCTCATGTGCACTTCTTTTTGAAAAGGAATTTCATTAATTGCTGTTGTGTGTGATTCATGAGAAGATGCACAATATGTGGTGCCTCGTTTGTTAGAATTGCTACCGCCTTTCATATCCAGAAATGTATATAAGGGGAAAAATCAGGCCTCAGGACATCACTGTGTGCTCCTTCATAGCTAGTGTGGGCAGGATGGCAGTGGGCTCAGAATTTTCTTAGCCAAAGAGCCAGATGAAGTATTCTGAGGGAATGACATAAAATTCCAGTGAGGTATAGGTAACTATGCTGTATTCATTTTAAGGCTCCTCAAAATGCCAACATGAAGAGGTCTGCAATTATTCTGTAATTAGGTCCTCAACTGTGCCTATTTTCTCCTCCTTCCTTTTCCTACCAAGAGGTCTGTGAATGCATGGCACAAGAAAAATGTAGTCCAAATTAGAGCAGGTTGGCAAAACTTCCAAAAACCAGTTTGTCCTGATAAAAAATACCTGTGAAATTCCAGTGAAGTAAGAATCTGGTTCTTTGCCTGGCAGGCTGCTTAGGAGAGCAGGTTTCTTAAGTCTTTGTTCCCTGATAGCTTCATCATGACTTCTTCTGAAGCTGAGAATCTCAAACAATAAAAGAGGGAAGCTAGTGAACAGAGGACTTTTAACTAAGTGTATTAGCTAATATACTTAGCTAACAAGTGTAGCAGCCCCAGCTGGCAGCTAAGCCCCCACCCACTTACTCAGTCCTCCCACAGTGGAAAAGGGGAAAGCAAGAAAAGTCATAGGTCAAGATAAAGTCAAGTTTAGTAAGTGAGGCAGAAAAAGAGGAAAATAAAGCAAGTGTTGTGAAAGAAATCACTCACCAGCTGACTGATGCACACACAGTCACTGAGCAAAGACTGCTTTGGAAAAACTCCCTCCAAGTTGTATTGCTGAACATGACATCTATGGCCCCTCTGACCAGTTGGGGTCAGTTGTCCCAGCTGTGTTCCCTCCCAGCCTCTTGCCCATCCCCAGCCTACTGGCCTTTGCTGGGGTAGGTAGGTAGAGAGCCTTGACACTATCCAAGCACTATTCCACCGCAGCCAAAACACAGATGTGCTAACACCACTGTTTTGGTCACAAGTATAAACCACAGGACCATATGGGATGCTATGAGGAAAATTAACTCTATCCCAATGAGGTCCTGTACAGTAAAATTTTAAAGAAGTGTTGGCCCCTGCATACCACAAAAAAAAAAAAAAGTGTCAGTTGTAACTGTTTTCTAAGGGAGAGAGAGTACTTTTGCCCTATACTAACATCCTAACTCCCTAGGAAAATAGTGGGATATTGCATCAAAACGATTTGCCCAGTTTTCACTAGGAAGCGGCGACTGTTTGCAAACAGTAAAGGCTTCGTATTTGCAAGTAACCTGTTTTTCCAGTCATAACTTCTCCTTCTCATGCATGTCTCCCAAAGAAGGAAGATCCTATATTTACAGCTTTTAGATTTAGATGTTGTAAGCTATTTGTTATTTTTCCCCTGAGTTTCCAAAACCCTCTTTTTCATATTTGATGTGTACCTGCATAACTTGGTAGTGTAGAAAGGGCTAGAATGCAGCATGAAAGTCCTGCAGGAGAAGTCACCATGAGGCTTGTTACAGATGAATGGTTTAATAGGACTTAAATGCCTTAAAGTCAGCTTTGTACTGACTTTCACACAGTGTGGGTTGTGGGCCGGACTCTTGAAATTTTGAATCTCTAGCTACATATAAATACCTAGCTGCTCATAGGAAATTAAACAGCTTTCGGGGATGCCAGCATTTTATTTATTTTTTGTATGTCTTAGGCATCTGGTGTTATGTGGCTTTAAAAATTGGAATGTTAAGATTATCGTATTCTTAAAGCAGAATCAGTCCCACTTGAAATCTGCTGAAGGCACTGGTGGTTATCTACCATGTAGTCGATTTTCCCTCAGGGTCAGTCCTTAAAGATTCTTTTAGTTTTGTTATAGAAGTGAAATTCGTAAATCTGTCACAAATACAGTCTGCAGATGAAAAACTCTGTATTAGCTACAGACACATTGCCAGTTGCTCAAGTGAGCAGCCAACAACATGGGAGGAACTGGTGGGTGGTGAAGTTAGCTTGCTTCCTCACACAGCAGCTTGGCTTTACATTCTCTTTAAAATTATATATGAGAACACATTATACAAGCAATCAGGCTCAGGGGAACTCCTCTTATTTATTATCTGAATAAAGTACATTGACATTAAATAACTATCATGAAGAAGTAAGTCATTATCTCCCACAGGGAAGCTGTTCTTTTATCTTGTCTTGGAGATTGATAATTTCAGAGCCCACAGACAGGTCTCATCTTCTTTTCCATGTTTTTCCATTTACATATGCTAATGGATACTCTGTCTGTAGATAGTACCAGTTTCCTAAAGCCATTGTTACAGAAAATTTAATTTCTCAGAATTGATTGATGACGCTGTTAAAAATTTAACTTAATTAAAAAGTATAATTAGTAGCATGTGAGGTAACCTTGGCAGAAAAAATGCAGCATGAGGAGTAGACTTAAACAAGTACTATCACAAAAGTGAGGTAATACAATACATAGAATGACATTTATTATGATCCTTCAGATCCCAGCTGGATGAACAGAATAGCTATTCTATCACTACAAACATTATCAGAGTTATTCTCCTCAAGGAAGACAAAATTACTTCTTGATTCTCATAAGTGGAAACATAACTGTCTACCTCAAGTTTTATAAGAGTATTTTAAGCCTCCCAATGTACTCGTCAGAGGTGCCAATACAGTTTGTGCTGTTGAATGCTGAGGAAAGAAATATGTCACACAGAAATACCTCCTTCAATACTGTGTCTTTTAATGTCATGTCTACTTTCTGTGAAAAGTGCTGTGCATTGGGGTTTAACCTTCTCATGCACATCAAAGAAGGGGGAAAGAGGAAACTAGGGTCTCACTTTTACAAGAAATTGGCTCTGTGTACAGCTAAATCTTCAACTGGAACTCATAATGCACATACTTGAATTTCCAGAGTCCAAAGAAGGTATTGGCGTGGAGAAGATGACTCTTCAATCTGTGATGATTTGTTGTCTACAGTTCTTATAGTCAAAGCTCTCAAGTTGCCCAGTGATATATTCGAGCAGAACAAGGGGTGAATAAAAGATTCAGCAGTTTCCCTGTTGACTTTGCTGAGTGCCAGCTCAGTGGCAAATCACAATCTTATTTTATTTATGTACAAAAGCTGAGGTTGCAAGCTACCAACAAAACACAAGGAAGAAAGGGTTCTTGGGAACAACTAGATAGTGCTGTATATGACTTCTGCAGTGTGGCTAGGAGGAAAGGGGGACAGGTTTTAACATATGGCTAAGGCTTCTACCAATGTAACATTACACCTACATGTAAATGGAATAAACACATTTGAATTAATCGGTCCTGAAATGGAGTCTCCCAGACAAGGTTCTTAAAAGGCTGATCTTTGTGTTCTAAAGGAGAATGTCTGTAGGTTGTAATGCAATATTCTATAACTTCTCTTTGACTGCATACAGAATAGTTATGACATTATCAGTTCTGGGTGTTTGAAGAAATATGAAAACATTTTTTATGGACATTGTCATGGTTTAAGCCCAGCTGGTAACTCAGTACCACGCAGCCATTTGCTCACTGCCCCTCTTTTTTCACCTGGCACCTGGAGGGATGGGAAGGAGAATTGAAAGAATGTAACTCCCATGGGTTGAGATAAGAACAGCCTTATCTGAACTAAGGGATAACACAAACCACTGCTGCTACCACCAATGATAATAGTGATAAGGGAAGTAACAAGGGAAGAGAATACAACCGCTCACCACCCACCGACCGATACCCAGCCTGACCCAAGCAGTGATCTAACCCTTCCGGGTAACTGCCCCCAGTTTATATACTGGGCATGGCATGCTGTGGTACGGAATACCTCTTTGGTCAGTTTGGGTCAGGTGTCCTGTCTCTGCTTCCTCCCAGCTTCCCCTCCTCCCTGGCAGAGCATGAGACTTAGAAAGCGCTTGGTCAGCGTAAATATTACTGAGCAGCAACTAAAAACATCGGTGTTATCAGTGCTGTTCCCAGGCTGAAAGTCAAAACCACAGCACTGCACCAGCTGCTAAGAAGGAGAAAAAATGACTGCTACTGCTGAACCCAGGACAGACATCAAATATGAAATGATGGCATTATTTCACCTGGTGCCTCAAACAAATACATTTGAGGTCCTTTTGATTATGACTTACTGGCTTGCAGTATTTAGTACCAATGCAGTGGGCTCCTCTCTTTAGAATCAAGTTCCCTTTCAGGTCTAATTGCTGCAGGGAATGTGTGGCTTACATACTTCGTTAGGTTGCCAAACTGGAGATAAAGGAAACTCAGGAGTGTCCCCAGGGATTCCAGTTTTGGGTATTTTCTTTATTGCTGATTTATCCTAGCTCTTCAGGAGGAAAGTGAATTCCCAGATATTAAGGTCACCTTCCACATCTTTATTAAAGACAACATTTCTAACATTTCTTCTCTGTGCCTAGGTCTGCAATTATGTTGTGTATCATGCTAAAAAAGTCTGTACTTTCATTTCCTGCAGGAAGAAACTAGAGACAAAAAAAGTTAGCCTTCAGGAGCTAACTTTAGAGCCCTATCTCACAAATTATGTAGAAAATCTGTTAAATGGGACCTTTGGAGGGACCAAATTCCAACGGTACTTCTATAGGATCTGATTTTTCTCTGCAGCCTTGCTCATGCTGCCTGAGGCAATTAAAGCTCCTACACTTCAATGCATGACAGATTCCCTTTTGTCTATAGTGAAGTACAAACATATCTAAGAGCATTTTCTGGTTGCTCCGGTTTTTGCCTTGATGCAGCTGTTTGGGATTTCAGTAATAAAGTGTTCACTCAAGCTTTAATTGCTGATGTGATTTCCTTTCAAGTGAACCTATCAAAGCAATTAATATAAAATCGGCCCTATCTAGTCTGGATCTTATTTGAGAATAAATATCAGACTACATTGTCAATTAAAGGAGGAAGGAAACTCGGGATAAGGCCCACAAGTTACTGATACTGCCAGAAGCTGCATGTTGCCAAGTAAAATTTGTCTCAGCAGCTTAAGACACCTTCTTTCTTGGTTATTTCTTACTGACATGTCAGCAGTGTCAGGAGGGACACTAAGGCACTTTTAAACTAGCTTTTCACAGAAGTATTTTTATATTGGTTTCTTCAGAAATGAGAGTCAAAAGTTCTACGGTTTGACAACACAAGAATACAATTGACATTGTTCAAAGAAATCGAGCCAAAGCGCTTGACAAAATGAGTTAGTTGTTCATCTGCACTGTAATTTACACTGCCCTAGGAGAAAAAAACACATTTCAGATTAAAGTATGCATGCAAGACGTAATTTTACATCAGCATGCTAGTGTGTGTACTCAAAAGTTTATATTCGTTAACAGTCTGAATTCTGCCATACTCGTACCAATCAGATAACTATCTTGATGGGCAACAAATAATTTCCCAGGGCTAAAATCTCAAAATGGCCAAGAACTTGGTTATGCCAAGTGGGGCCACATGTTTGGTAGCTATGTTGAAAACCGTGAAAACTATGTCTTTTTCCACTGTTCAGCACACTTTCACCCTTCTGGTGGTGCTGGTACAATTAAAGTTGAGTGCTGTCACTAAAAGAAGTTTAATCCTTTTGCTGCATTTTAGTCATATGGTAAATTTTATAGCTATAACTACTCCTGCTTTATTTGTTATCCCAGTAGGGCATGGCTGAGATATAACAATATTGCACAGCAAGGCTGTCTCTTTTCCCAGAACATTTCATTGAGGCTTTTGAGCTATCTGCTACTAATCAGATTTCTCACTGAGGTGCCCACCCACCCAAAACAAGTGTGGTCAGTGGATCTGGCAGGTTACTACGTTCCAAACAGTTTAATGAATATCTACCCATTTAATTTTGCTTAAGAACAACCAGCAGGGTGGCTTCATAGGGTGGGATTGTTACCTCTGCATCCTGATGTTCTTGACTGTGGATTTAATTCCTGCTCCTGCAATATGAGTTGGTAATTGTAATCTGAGATAGTATATTTGAACTTACTGCTGCTGGCAATGAAATCCCATAGAGCCACCTATTCCAAAACAATGTGTGGAGGTTTCTTATAAACCTAAATATTGCCTGACATAAAATAGCATATCTAACTGTAAAGCAACAGCTGGCATGCTATGGGCATATTCATTTGCACCGTTCTGCACTGCCTCAAGCAGATATAGCTAGACATAAAAGGATTAGAAGATGACATTAAAAATATTATTTGTAGAGATGGTACTTGTTTCCACAGCTGGTTTAAGACCTTTTTTCTTGTCCCTGATGTTTTGCAGTTTCCTTGTTTCTCCAGTGGTACCTGTGATGCAATTGTGAAACTTTAATAAACAATGTTCTTTGCAGTCTTCCATATAGAACTGTAATTTGTTTTATAACTGTTACACTATAGATCATTACTTACTTCTTAGACATATCACCAGACAGCTTTCTGGTCCAAAGGATTAAGAAATTAAATCAAAAGCAGATGAAAACCTAATAGCAGATAACTTGGATAGGTTCTGAAATATACATTATTCTGCTGTCTGTTTTTTTTTGCCTTAGACAGTACGAGGCAGCCCAGAATTCAGTCTCAGTTCTGTATAGAACTGCAATTTTTTTGATAGCTGTGTTCCAACTTTACATTGGGGACATAATTTTGCAATTCCTTATGAACAGAATTGCTATTAAAGTCCCTGAATATGCATTCAGATTTCAAAAGGGGAAAAAAAATCTGTAGAAATAGGACTGCAAATACAGCTCTAAGCAAGTGGGCTATTAAAGTGCCATGCAAAAGAAGACAGCATACAGGTTTTCATCTGATCACTTATTTCCTTTAATACAATAAGGAAGATAGAGCTGTCTGGAAGACAGTGATGTTTTCTATAAAATGAAGTAAAGTTGGAAGACAGAACATGGAAGCTTAAGCAGTTCTTTCTTTTTCTTTCCCTCCCTTCCTTCCTTCCTTCCTTCCTCCCTTCTTCCCTTCCTTCCTTCCTCCCTTCCTCTCTTCCTCCCTTCCTCCCTCCCTCCCTCCCTCCCTCCATTCCTCCCTTCCTCTTTCTTTTCTTCCTACCCCAGTGCATAGGGTTCAATTGTCTTTGTTTCCACTCTACCTCTTATTGTGGGATTTGCAGGACGTTACTTTGCAAGCACAGCTTACAGGCATTCCTTAACACATTGGCTCATGGAGGCAGAGTTTGCTTTGTTTGTGGCTAAATGATTATATTTTTTTCAATATGACTATTCTGATGTAGGCTCTTGGAACTCTTCAGAGTGGAAGAATGTCTTAAACACAGAGCGTCAAAGAACAGAAGGTATTGATGGGATTCTATTTTAGAAACATCAGATCTGCACTAAACATCTACTTTTTGACCACAAGCAGCTCTGAATCCCTGATGCAAAAAACACAGTAGCTGCATGGTGAACAAATATATCATGTACACACTGATAAGATCTGCCTGAGCTCCTTCTTCAGGCTAAACAGTCCCAGCTAGCAGCCTCCTCTCATATCAAGGATGCTCCAAGGAAGAAGACAATGGTTAATGTACTGTACTCCAGTAAGCAAAACCTGAGAGAGGAGCAAAATGGAGTTACTGAACTACTTAATGAGTTTGCTGAAAGCATCTGTCTTTTCATGCTGTTTATATTCAAAAGAATGCAAATGTATTTTGACATGACAGAATGAATGAATAGGAAAATTGACGCCACTAGTGTACTGCAAAGGAAACTAAAATCCCAACAGGAATGGGAAATGAGAAATTTTCATGTTCTTTCATAAAGAGAATCATTCTTCATCTAAATTCCTAAAGCCCAGGTTGGAAAGCATGAAGTAATACATTCAATTTCCTGGCTCTAGGTAGTGGCTTATAAGAGACCATGGTAGAGTATATTTCCTGTTCATGTAAATGCTGAGCTTCTGGAATTAATCAATAATATTTTGTGTGTCGTGTCGTCGTCCTGCCCCCCCACCCTCCCCCCCCCGGACCATTTTCAACGGATACCATTGAGAGATGCTGTCAAATTTGAATGTTTCATTTCTCAGAATTTAAAAATGAAACTCTCTATAACTATATATATCATCAGGGGGTTAAAAATAATGAATGCCAACTTTTTTTCCTTCTGCTGCTGAAAAAGTAGGATTGAATCTTTCCCAAGTCTGGAGGCTTCATAGCTATACGCTGAATGTTCTGTTCAGCATCAAGGCAAATCCTAAGTTAAGCTATCAAAGATGAAAAACAACAATACCATCGCCTTATCTAAGGCTTTCCTTCAGAGGATTCAGAAACATTCAGTAAACATTAGCAAATTTAAGTAATTCTCTGTGAAGCAGATAGTCAGAATTTTCAAAAGCCTGCAAGTGCCAGGAAATCCATTAACTCTCTGCTATCAAAGGGCATCCCAGAGTAAGCCAATGAAAAATAGAGTATGTTAGAAGAAAGTCAGTCACAGATTACAGAGACTCTTACTGTCAGAAGAGTATAAGTTGAGAAAGAGCTGATGTATGCAGTTAGTTTCCTTTCCTTTTAAGTTCTGATTAAGTGCTTGTTGGTGTTGATAGGGAATTCTCTCATTCATTTTCATGGGACTTGAATCCTGCATTCAGAAAGAGTTCTGAAACCGTTGCACTAAGAACATTTGAAATGGTGGCATTCTTTCAATCTAGAACTGAAATCTCACCAGTGGTAATGTATAGTGGAGTAGTGACTATGAGGTAGGAGTCTTTCAAACTTTTGTTGTCTCTGAGTCATGTGCCAAGCCTCTGCTGAACTCTGGTATTAACGCCGTAATCAGATACTGGTTAAGAGAGAAACTCAAAGTTCAAACACCCATCAAATCTCACTGTTCATATAAAATCAGTAAACATCTTTTTAGCCTGGAAACTAAACTAGGTCTCAAGTCTTATAACTTATTGTTCTTATTCCACACTTCCTTGGTGGGTGGCTGTTTAAATTCAGCATCTGAAATCTTTTGTCACAGCATAAATAACCTCTCTAGTGAGCTGTCATTAGTCATATTGGTTTTACTCCTCCACTATACCTGGTTGGTATAAAATAACATCATCAATTTTGTAAAAGGAACCCCTTGTTTTCCTCCTCCAGCCCAGTTACCACCGCTGTCTCTTCATAAGTTATGAATACTCCTAGCACAGCAGGAATACATTAATGATTTATTTTTTCAAGGGAATACCCTTATTACAAATGATTTTGTTACCTTGCTGGGTACTCTCACTGCAGGACATTGTTGCTAATAGATTCCCCCGAGCATTTGCAGCCTGCATTCCTCATTTAACTGGATCCCAGGTGCTATGCATGTTAAATACCTCATTTATAATCTCTTTAAGCATGAGATTTCTGTCACAATCTCCTTTGTTGGCTGGGCAATTTCTTGCAGCAACAGTAAAAACAGCTCTAGGCTTTTCTAAAAGTCGTGGGAGAAGTTGCTAGTTGTAGTTACTCACAGTTGCATACAACTGTGATGGGCTTATACTTAAGAGACAACATCAGTTCCAGTACTCCTTATTTCTGCCACTTTGTATGACTTCTCAGTTTTCTGAAATCCTTGATAAGAACTTCCTGTTATTTTCTTACACATCTCTCAAACTGTGGCAAAAGAAATTTGGATGCATTAAAATCCAAGTAAGTTTTACTATAGACTGCAGCAGGGACAGGACTGAGTAGCAGGACTGAATGCTTCTTAAAAATCCTAATTTTCATGCCTTCTGCAAGATTTTGCTAATAGATCCCTATTATCAGACAGAGGAAGTCTGTAGTTAGCTGAGGGAAAGGTTTCAGAGGTAAAAGAACATAGAAAAAGTCTGAATGATAGTAGGTCTTGCATTGACACAATCCTACAGGTGTGGCATATGCTGGACTACATGAGATAGACACAGTGGTGTGAAGAGGAAAGGCTGAAAAATAGTAAGATGTCATTTGGGTTGGGAACAAAGAATGGATCTGCTGGGAGGAGTGGCTCTATTTCGTAGGAAGGGAGGCTTGAGGTTGTCATCTTTTAATACATACATATGGAGAACTAAGTTCTGCTTTTTTTTTAATGTACATTCTTTCAAAATAAGGCCTAACTAAATCTAAGTGAAAGTGTTGGAACATTGTCTGCGTTGTTGGATATGTGTGATGCTTTGCACCATTTATTCATCCTTACAAAGGACCAGAAAGTATAATCATAAGATTGGCTAAAAACAGTTATGGGAGTGGGGTATGTGCAAACAAAGAAATACAGATTAACACTATAGTGGCACTTTTTATAAATGGAAACTGAATGATAGGCCTTCTGTTTTTCCAAGTAAATGTTAATTCATCTACGTGACCTATTGTAATGTTTAAACTATGGTAACACTTCTGTTTGTATGTGGAGGATAAAGCAAAAGGTACCATATTTCATTTACAGGATGAACATGAAATATTGTAAAGAAGTCTCTTCAGCTTTGCAGTCCCCACTGAGAAATTGCTTCTAAAGTTGTCTGGACGTTTTAGTCTATTTCTGAAGTCCTTATATTGTTAGAATATGTTGTCCTGCAAAGAGACAGGAAAAAAAACCCAAAATTGAAGAGGTTGTGGAACTATGGAAGGCTACCTAGGAGGAAGTCTTTTTGTTCGTGTGCATAATTTATAGGGTTTTTACACATTCCTTTAGAACATGTCTGCGTATGGCAG
Organism: Myiopsitta monachus; assembly: GCA_017639245.1. Classification (NCBI taxonomy): domain Eukaryota; kingdom Metazoa; phylum Chordata; class Aves; order Psittaciformes; family Psittacidae; genus Myiopsitta; species Myiopsitta monachus. Next base: position 8,622,957 of record CM029919.1, read on the forward strand.
ATGGGCCTCATACATCCTGCTGAGCAATTCCTTTTACAACTCTTAGCAGATAACGTAGGCAGGAATGTCCAGTAAGGCAATGCCCTGCTGCTCAGCCAGGCACCTTGCAACTGGGCAGCCTGAGCTGATGGCAGAACAGCTGAGAGTCACCCACAGCTCTGTCTCTTCATACTGCAGGACATGCAGACTTCAGAGCTAGGTGGCCTCTGTAGATGAAACTAGGTTGCTGCTGCAGGAAAGGGAGGTGAAGGCCATTGTATGTTGTTGAAAAGAAAGGTAGCTGGCAAGCAAGTACTGCAGTAAGGGTGGTGGCTACAGACATGAGAAAGAAACCCCACCGAATTACTCCATCAAGTCACTGCTGATCTATGGGCTTTTCTGACTCCAGAGCAGCAGCTTATTAGGACCTGCTACTCAGTAATTGCTTATCTGATTCAGGAACACGTAAACTAGAATAATTTCCTATCTGGTTGGATTTTTGTTGCATTAATTGTTCTGCTTTCTTTTCCAATAGACAGTATTTTCCTATAGTTAATTAATGTGCAGTATATTTACTCACATGTTAATATGCAGTTTCTAAAATGCAACATAATCACATAACATCACAAGCTGTAATGACATTATAGAGAAGCTGTAATGTTGTTTATGCACCATCTTTACAAACAATGAGCTACATCATGGAGCAAGATGTGTCACCACTTGTAGCAGTGGTGAGAATCACAGTCATTCAGAGACAGTAGTAAGTCATGAGAGACATATGAAGCTTTCCCCCTCCACAAATAAAAGTTATGCCACTGGCCTCTTCTGAAGTGTACTTGTCAGCAAGAATGGAGGAGCACTTGCTGCTGCACCTACTCTGTTACCACTGAGGAATGAAAATACACATTTTTCCCTCTCACTGGAACCCAATATCTTGGTAGGTTGAACATAAATACTGGTTTCGTCCTGGACTCACAGCACCTAATCTTTAAGTCTTTGTTGTTTTGGCACTGATCTGCAAATTTTCTAAAACTTCTTCAATATTTGTCAGTAGTCCCATATTTAAGAAAAGCTTATCTATGGACTGCATATATCATCTGCAAATTGAAGAGCTTTGATAGTGCCTCAGGTATATAGCACAGCTTGGCTCCCCAGCTCCCACAGTTTATCTGGAAGAATTGTACTGAAATAAGATGCAGAATAAGTTCCTTTTATGAGATGTCAAATACATTGACTTTATTGAAAACAGTTCTGCAATTCTGCGTTTACCCTGTGTAAGTAATATCTAATAATCTCTTTATTTAGTGAAAACAGCCATTGGCACCAATGTCAGGAAGGAACTTGATAGAGTAAGAACGTTTGGTTTGGATTAAATTGTTTTTTTTTTTTTCTTTTGTATAACCTCTCTCTCAAAGAAAAGGCTCCTTGAATGAATAGTGTTTGCTGGAACACAAAATCATTCTCCTTGGTTGAAGACAAAAAAATGAGGGATTAACAAAGTAGATGGACCCCATGGTTCTCAGATAATGGGTCTGTTTTACCAGAACACTTTACAAGAGGAGTCTACATCCTGTTTGACAGACAGTGTTTGTTCCACTGAATCAGGTTCATCCAATGCAAAACCAACTTTTGAAATGGAAATGCAAATTTTGGGCATTTTTTTTTTTAACATTTAATGAGAAACAGCCCCTTGGAACTCTGACAGTATCTGTCCCTCATCACTTCAGTATTGGCTTCATGTTTCATTTAGTGTGATGCCAGCAGGAGAGCAAACTTTTGGCTGAGAATATCTCTACCTTCACGGAAACTATTTCTCTTAATGGAATACAGGTAGAAAGTATAGGTTCAACATCTGGAAATCGGTGGAGCAACACTGAGGAAACCCTGGAATGCCACTGAATAGTGTTACAGTGCTGATTGTGGAGCTGTGCCTGAAATGGCTAAAAGCAAAATAGACATGTTGGTTCTTCTGCATGGGGGAAATGCACAGAGATCAGAGACACTGAGAAACACTGAAAGCAGGACTTTGTCTGGGAAAACCTGATGATTTTAAGGATTAGGGCCAAGCCTGGGTTTACTTACTTGAAAGCACCTAGTCTTTGCCCTGAACTTTGCCCTAATTTTTGCCCAGTGACATGCATATAATCCACATCTTCATAAAATAAAAGGAAGTGGAAGCTGCTCCTGAAATTTAAAGTGAACCCTGTTGTGGAAGATTATTATGCATGTGTGGGAGCATCCAGTAGATAAAGGCTTCTGGTATCTTAGGTGTGATGGTTCTGTGGTTTTGGACTCTGATGATGTGATTTCGGTATCCAACTGTTCATTTCCAAAAGGACTGGGAAAATGCTGACATAAATTTGCAGGCTTATTGCTGTTTGAACTTTCCCAGGCACCTAGAATTATGCAGCAGCTGAAGCAGAGCGCAGATTTCTCATGATTGATCTTCTGGTCTTAACTCTAGGTGCTCCTGCAGGAATGGAGATTTTATGGGATAACAACCATTTAAAATACCTGAAAAAACACTGTGCAGAAATTAGTAGTCATTATAAGAGAGAGAGGTCATCAGTAAGAAACACAGAAATCTGCACCTGTAGCACAGATTTCAATACATGCATAAAAGAGCTGGAAATAAAAGTGAATAGGGAGATGACAATTTGCTGATGAATCAAATAATTCAGGGTAGTCAAAATGAAATGGACCACGAAGAAGTACATGGAATGGCTGGTTTGCAAATTGGCAGATGAAACTTTGCTTTGATAAATGAAAATGATGAACATGGAACAAGGTAATAATCTTAACTGTACATGAAAGGCTCTTACAAGTGATTACCACTCAGAAAAGAGTATGTTATTGTAGATGGTTTGCTGAAAACACCCTTTTAATGCTCAGCTGCAGTCACAAAGCAGCAAGCAGAATGGTTCGCTTTTTGGATAAAGGAACAGAAAACACGGCTATGAGCCCGCAAGAGTCTGTGGGGCCCCCACATATTGCGTAGTCTGTGGGCCTTCATGTACATTAAAGGGTGGTGAAGACACTCATGCTAAGGCATGGCTTCCAGGTCAGGGGACAGTACCTGAGCTACTCATCTGAGGACTCCAGCTTCTTCCTCAGAAGCTGGGGTCACCTTCTGACTCAGCTGAGGACTCACCTTCTGACTCAGCTGAAGCTCACCTCTGACTCAGGTGAGGAATATGATGTTTATCAAATATGTTTATCGTATATATGTTTATCAAACTTGAGTGGGATGAAGAAAAGAAATAGGAATAATAAATACTTCACATAAAACAAGGACTAGAGAGCATCTGGTCAAATAATCAACTCTCCAGTTTTAAATACAGGTTTTTTCCAAACTGCATATATAAATTAATGCTTGGCATACCAAGTGTTTAAAATAGTTCAAAAAGAAAAAAAAGAGCTTAGAAATTAATTAAAGAAGGAGCTATCTGAGTACCATCAAAAAAGACATCTGCAGCACCCAATGTTAAGGCTGCCAAAACTAGGAGAATATACCAAAGAAAGTGCTAGCTTAGACTCGTTCCATTCTTTCACTTTTTTTTTTATTTAACTTATTATTCCTGCTATGAGCAACACTTGTCTGGATATATCCCTAATTTTGATGAAAACTTGCTTTAGATTTTAATATGTGCTTCTAATTACATTATCTGACCAAGACATTCTGTGCATCAAATGCTTTTATGTAAAATGTAGGCAGTTATGACAATAAGGTGTAAGACAGTCAGACACTCCAGACGGAAACACCGAAGAGCGACTGAGCCAACCCATATGGCTGCTGTTGTGGGTTTATGCTAATAGGGATCCAGGTTTTGCTTGAGATGAGCTTTGGTGAGAAAGCATGGATTTTAATCTCTATGACATTTGACAGTAAATGTCTTACTGAGGCATTAGAAATGTCCATATGTTGAAACATTAAAAACTGAAAATGAGTGAGCCTAGTTCTGGATACCCTGCAGTGGCATCAGTGTGATGTTCTGCTCTACCTAGTTATTTGAGAGGGACCTGTGCTCCTTCTAAAATATGCCATTTACTGTTTAAAGCAAACAGCTGCTTTCATCATGTAAATTAAACTTAAAATTCTCAGTTCTTTCTGAGACTTGCTGCGTGAATTTGTGTTAGTCTGATCTGTATTTTGTTTACTTTATTTACATCATTTATAAAGGAGGATACCATGGTTTTTCTAGGCAGCTCACCTTCCAGCGAACACCAGAATTCTGCAAGAGAGAATTACAAGCAATGTAAAATGGTTTTATTAAAATTTAGCTTTAATAGGTGGTAAGAAAAGTAGGAAGTTCTTGAGACCTATTTCTGTAACAGGTCAAATCAGAGCGGCTTCTCCTTCCGTTAAAATAGATGCGTGGGTAAATTTTGTAAGCAAAAGAAATTTTGGAAGAATAGCCATGAGACAAAGTAAATGGTATTGTTCACTACATAATTAGGACAGATAGAATTAGGGAAATATAAAAGGCATTTTTTCAGTAAGTTACTAATTCTTTTATACAAAACTAAATAAGACAATTTTATATCTTAAACCATATTTTTATTGGCATGCTGTCTGTCAGCAACTTTGTTAGCAAACCAAAAAGAGGCCTCAGGAAGTTGAAAAAACAAATCACAGATACGTCATTGTTGTCATAAACTAAGTTCTTTTTCACAGGTGTTGCAGGTCAGAACAGGCTGGAATGTGGGTTACTGGGACCGAATTTTTGAAGTGCCCTTTGCCATGGAGCTGTAAAAAGCTTTCTGATGTTCGCAAGACTTAGTTTTGTAATTTCAGCTATGTACACAGATATGCAAGAACAGGAACGGTTCAGCTGTGAAGTCAGTTGGTGAACCAGTGACCTGTCATAAATCTTTTAGCAAAATTAATTGATTTTGTAGTCTTTGACATAGGAGAGCTGTGACTATTCCAGTGATCATGATACACTTAGAGAGCTTTCTAGCTTTGAAAAGGGGACGGATAGTTGATGTGTTTCAAAGTTTTCAGTTAAATTCACATAGTGTAAAGCCTTTGGTAAATTTAAAAGGTATGTAAAGATTGTATTGTGATTTCCAGCTTGATTAATACATCTTTCAGGGCTTGGGTTTTCCCACAGAACTAAAGAGCACAATCCTACCCAGCTGTATGGATGCAACTTGTTAATGTGAGTATTCAACTGAAATACTGTACTGTGTGAAATTCTAGATTTACTACTCAATAGAATGGCAGCTGCAAGACCTGTGTGATGGGAAACAAGTTGTGCTCTTTTTTAGAGTAATCCTATTAGTTCCTGACTTGGTATACCGTAATTTCATCATGACATGTTGACTTAAGAAGTACCTGTCTATTCAGTTGTGTCAAGACAGCTGTTTGTGGGATCTGGTAAACTACCTTTTGCTATCGATCACTGAGTAATCATGTGGGAAACACATTTGACTTAGATGTAACACAAAGTATTAAGCCTTGGACCAGGGATAAATTGTTTTTGCTTAAGCACAAATCTGTAAAGAGCTTCAGTTATCTGTCCCATGTTCTTTTTACTGCACTTGCCCTGCACACCTGGCTCAGACAGACACAAAGGGAAGAGCACAGGGAAAATTGTGCCCTCTAGAGAGGCTGTTATAGGCATAAGAAAAAGATTGCTCTAATGACTTATATGGAGAAGCAGCCTCCATAAGGGGACCCACAACTCCATCTCCCAGCATAGTGACCCAAGTGAGGGATTCAGCCTGCTTTTTCATTCCTGGTTCTTCCATTTCTGACTTCTCAGTGGTCCAGCTTCACTAGAAGAAGTAACAAAGAGCACTTCTGCTGTCTTCCCATGGAAAACTTGTCTAAGAATTTGGAACTATGGCTTCAGCTCTGCCCTTCTTCCCTTCTGCTGCACTGCCCTGGCTTTTACCAGATCTCTCTTAGCATGGGTATGTATCTCAAGTTAATTTGCAGTGAAAGATTTTACTTTTTGGACAATGAATATGAACTACTGTGAGTGCCAAAGATGACATCCTGTTTTATTTTTATTGAAATAGCTTTCATAACATTGTAGAAGTAAAGATGCTCACTGGATATCTCTTCCTTCTGAATTTTTCACTTTTTGGCCAAGACAACTAAGAGACAAGCTCTGGTGTATGTCATTGCACTTGTATTATAAGAGTTACATTTTGAACCAGATAATGTACACAGGTAGCATGTACTGAATGCTAACAAATTTGGCACACCAAATACTGGGCACTATTAGGTTTTAATCATGTGCCATGCAGGTTCATGTTTTATGGCAAGCATCTTGATTCAGTAAGGCTCTTACTTGTGTAATTGAACTCATTTATTCAGATAATACAAAGATCTAGTTTAGAAGTGTGAGGGTGCTGTCACCAAACACTCTTTTCACAAGAGAAAAGGTTATGACTATAAGGCAGAGAGATATTTAAGAGAACAAAAAAAAAAAACCCTGAGTGTTGCTATATAAGCATTTTCTTTTAAATTTGTTTTATTATTAAATAAATAAAATCCAGGTTTATTCATGCACTGATCTACCTATATCAATCTCATTATTGTTTTCCATTTAGTTTTGTGGGGGTAAGCGTATTGAATAATGAAAGCAAACTCCATCCACCTTCATGTGAATATATTGTAAGTCTTACAATGTGACACATTGCTGTAATATAGTGGTTGAATTAATGATTTCAATTTATGTATTAATCAGTGATTTAGAGCTGTGCATATACACAATCTATTTGAGTTGATATTAAGACTTTGGAAGCAGTGTGTATTTATTAGCCCCATTGTAGTAATGCAAATTGTACTTGCTTTGCCTTCTGAAACACTGAACAAAGAATCCTGGGACTTCGAAACTTTTAACTCTTTATTGTACAGTTTGCAATTGGGCGGGTTAGAAAACAATTAGTCAGTTTACCAGAAAGAGTCCTGGCTGATTGAAATAATATCCAGCCTCTAAAGGTAGAATTTTGTATTTAGACTATAAAGCATTCAGGACTGCAGATCTTGATTACAAAGCCAATGTTCATTTGGCTGTTTCATAAAACTATGCTTAGCTAAAGGAATGTAATGGCTTAAGGTTATTCAGCAGAGCCAATGTAATTATTCGCATCTGTTACAGACATATGGGGATTACTGGAAAATTAATTTGAAAAGGAAAGGACTTATTACATAATTAAAGAATTGTCTTTATTAAGAAGTTACTGAATTCTAGTAAATTTTATCTACTGTGTAAGAAATGAGTTTCCTTGGAAAAATATCCTGCAGAAAATTATTCTCATCTGTATTTATCAAATAAGGACAAGGTAATGATTTGAAACTGTCTTTCAAAGACATCTCGCAGAGAACATGCATTAGGTCCCTACTTTTTCACAGTGGACAGAACCAGTAGGTTTTCTCTTGTTCACCATCTGCAAGAAGTCTTAATGCAGTGCTAATCAACACTGGTCTCAATTCCTACTTCCCTACCATATGTCTATGCCTCTGATGCCCTCTGGAACTAGTTCATTCCCCCTCCCTTCTTTTGCAATGCATCCTTTACTTTTCTCAGTTTACAGCATGTTAAAGGTACTGGTAGGGACACCATATTGTGTCCTTGTAATAAGAATTGGTATTCAGACACCGTTCCATCAAAACTACGTACGTGGAAGTAGGAAAATGCTGCAATGTATGTTTTATGAATACTGAGGAGTAGGATGTATCCAAAATAATGTTTTACGACTCTGTTTCATACTCTTCTAATGCCTCCACGTTAGGTACCTGGCTACAAAAGTAGTTCACAAGACTGAGAAAGAGCATATTGAAGGAGGAGAGTCAGATACCCAGAATTCAATTTGCATCAATCCAGTGGGTTGTAGGAATGCCTAATTCAAGAAACAGGATTATCCATTTATTGTGCTGTGCTGTTTCTTCTTTTTAAAGGCAACACCATTCTTTCCATTACTTTTGATGTGTAGAAGTTGTCTTGAATCATAAAGCTCTGCTATAGATACATGCTTCTGTAAAGTTTAAAGAAACCAAGGTCTATAAGGTGAAGTTAGACTCTAGTATTCCTGTGTACTGGAGTATATTATTTCTCACCCCTTCCCTACTTAACCTGGGGAGGTGGGAATGACCATAATTTTCATTAATGCACAAAGGAATGTAATATACAAAATCTCACCCTTTTTCAGAACAGAACATTCATTATGTTTTATACACAGTTCATATGTTGTGCGTGAACTTGTTAAATTTGTTGTGTTCAATTGCTGTGACGAAGCTTGAATGCTGATCTCACATCCATCAAGCAGTCTTCAGTGAAGAAAAGTGTGGAAGCTGCAGGACCCCAAATTTATGGTACTGGTTAATTTAAGGCAGATATTTTCTAGTGTATGAAAAAGACTGAAAGACCACTTTCTGTGGCTCTCTTAATGAAAAAAATTACCTCCCTGAGTTCAGTTTGTGGCTTTCTAGCATGAGGCTGTAAGGAAGTCTTTTGGTGTGTTTTATTGTACTGGATGATGCTGTGTATTCTACTGTTAGACCTGAGATGAATAGGGTTTGTATGAGAATCTGTGCAGTGTGTAAGTGCCCAGGCACTGGCAGCAGTGGCGGTGGGGTGGCCTCTGTGAGGGAAGGCTGGGGCTGCCCCGTACTGGACACGGCAGGTTCTGGCTGGTTCCAGCAGGTTCCGCAGCGACCGTCCTGAGCTCCTCAGAAAAGATGGTGGCACTGCTGGGAAAACATATTTAAGAAAGGGCAGAAAAGTCATACAGACAAAAGAGTGCGGGGAAACAAGTGACACACAGCAATACGAGTTTCCCTAGGACATACGATTAAGAACAAATTGCAGTGGTCTACCTCTAGTCCTTTTCCCAAAGGAAACCATTTCTGGGGGTTTCCCTCCTATATCTCTCTGAAACCTTCTTCCTCAGCTGAGACATTTTCCTCAGTGAACTCTTCCAGCACTCCTTTAATTTGAAACATACCTTTTCTCCAGAGGATTTCCACTGATAGAATAATCTGACGTGGTAACTTCAGACAGGTAACTTCAAACGTTTCAGTTTCCTACTTCTCTGCTAGTGTGAGGTAGGAATGTGCCCATGATGTAGGAGAGCATAAAAGCTGCAGTCCTGATTAGGCGTTTGTGCACCCCAGCTGGAAGGCTGAAATCATAGAATCATAGAATAGTTAGGGTTGGAAAGGACCTTAAGAGCATCTAGTTCCAACCCCCCTGCCATGGGCAGGGACACCTCCCACTAAACCATGCCACCCAAGGCTCTGTCCAACCCAGCCTTGAACACCACCAGCGATGGAGCATTGACAACTTCCCTGGGCAGCCCATTCCAGTGCCTCACCACCCTTACAATAAGAATTTCTTCCTCATATCCAATCTAAACTTCCCCAGCAACAATCAGCTAATGGTAAATGTTTCTTTTTAGGTTTTGATTGTATGACTTTTTGACTCCAAACTACATTATCTGTGTGATAAAATGGAATTATAGCCACTCAAAATTGTCATTCATGACAGAAAGTCTTGCACAAGTTAAGTAGAAAATATGTTGTTCCCTCTTTTTCCCCCTAGCAGACATTGGATGTGTCAGTGCCTTCAACTCAGGTACTTTATTCCTCATATATCATCTACATGGATGTAAAGACCTGTTGTTGTTTAACCCCAGGCAGCAACTAAACCCCACACAGCTGCTCACTCATTCCCTGCGCAGTGGGATGGGAGAGAGAATCAGAAGAGTATATGTGAAAAAACTCATGGGTTGAGATATTGACAGTTTAACAGGTAAAGCAAAAGCCATATGTACAAGCAAAGCAGAGCAAGGAATTCATTCACCACTTCCCATCAGCAGGCAGGTGTACAGCCAAGCAGGGCTCTGTCACGTGTAGTGGTGACTTGGGAAGACAAATGCCATCACTCCAGAGATCCCATCCCCAACACTTCCTTCGTCTTCCCCCAGCTGTATATGCTGAGCATGACTCCATATGGTATGGGATATCCCTTGGGCCAGCTGGGGTCAGCTGTCCTGGCTGTGTTCCCTCCCAGCTTCTCCTGCACCTCCAGCCTCCTCACTGGTGAGGTGGGGTGAGAAACAAAAGAGGCCTTGGCTCTGCTTTAGCAGTGCTCAGCAGTAATTAAATAACACATAATGTATAACATCCCTGTATTATCAACAGTGTTTTCAGCGCAAATCCAAAACATGGCCTTATGCTACCTATTGTGAAGAAAATTAACTCTATCCAAGCCAAATCCAGCACAACTCTAGTTCTGGTGGCTATTTTCCAGCTTCTCAGGTGGATAATTTCCAGCCTTATGGAGATCACAGAAAGGTCTCAAAAAGACTGTCTGATTTCAGAAAAAGGAGGACAAAACCTAAAAACCTTTTAAAGTGAGACCAGACAAATAAAAACCAAATGTATGATGATAAGTTAACTAGCTCATAAGAAAAAGTTTGAATTTTTTAGCCAAATAAAAGTAACCTATATGTGTTGAGGCACTGTGACTATCTGTTCTCGTTTCTAGATCTTGATTAATTCAAAATTCAGGGAATCCAATCCCACTTGACCTGAACTTGGAAAAGGGAACATCATTACTTCAGCAGCAACTAATGTAATAACTTAAGTCCACAGCAATATAGATTCCCTGGTTTAGTTTTGTCATCATTTTGTGTAAATTAAATCCTGTTAGTGAGGGATTTAGAACTTGAGGATAAAGGCCGAGGCCATAACTTGACTTAAATGGAGACTATGGGGTAATAATTGTTTTAAGGTGTAGAATTTCCAAATATTTGCAAGCTGATTTTATATACATACACACACACACACACACACACACAGAGACACATTTGTGGTTTTCACTGGAAAAGGCGACATATGAGGGGAAGAAAATTGCTCTCTGGATTAATTTTGTTTTAGAAGGACATTGCAAATCATAAGAGAACTTAGTGTTACAATTTCTACTGCTGACTACTGTTTATTGCTGTCTATCTTCTCTCCAGTTTTATGTGGTTATTCTAGGTGTCCCAGCTGTTTTTCCTGTCCATTGCAGTTTTAAGAAATAAGGATTGCCCCTACCTAGTCTTTTAAGACTGTTCTCTTTTGTCTTCATCTCTGAGGAAGGAATGATCATAAGGAATTATCCTCACAACTCCTTGTGAAGTGCAGAGAAGCCTAAAAAGCTCTGAGCTGGCTTGCATTTCTTACCTCTGTCATGAATGCAACAGAGTAATGTTTGCATGACACTGAATACAAAGACTAAATAGTGAGGATGGGTGTGTCACCTGACCTGGATCTGTAGCCATTGATCCTGGAGTTAGCTGGAACATTTCAAAGTTGCACTTCATGGGGTAGACATGCGTCTAATTCCCTATCTCAGTGAACAGATACAATAGGGGAAATGGAACGCTTATTTTAGTGTAAATCAGGATTTATTCTACTCAGTCTCTAATAAGATTTCAGAAGTAAGAAGTGGATTTATGAAATCTGAAAGCTTGTTCCTTACTTACATGAGTTACAGCAAGGGGACACTAAGCCACCATTTGCCCTCAAACACCAATTACATCCTTATTGAGGAAAAATATAGCCCTGTTATCACATATTGATTAGCATTTTACACAGTAATGCAAACTTCTGTCATTTAATCTTTCTGTCGCTCCAGCAGTGGTTTTAAATAGTTAATTCTGATTCACACTGCTTTGACACTGACTTCAGTGGACATACTTGGATTCTGTTTGAATTTAAGAATTAATCAGAACTACAAACACCTCGTGACATCTTCCTGATTTGCTGCAGTTATCACTGGAGCTTCGCTATGATATAGCCCAAACAAGGGCCCTGAACCTATTTGGCTTAACTGCCAAAAAGTAGGTCACTCTCCCAAGAAGCTGAGAGCCGAAGGAGCAGACAGATTCTATTTCTAACACAGGCTGGAAACTGGTGATAAGATTTTTCTGTCTGTTCTCAAAATAAAAAGTAGATCTCCTTTTTCTCTCTCTTTTTTTTTTTTTTTAATTGACTCTGGAATCAATGCAGCATAGGACTATTCAAGTTCAAAAACTACTAAAAAATAATGAAGAACACAACGTGCTCAAATGGCCCTGCCAAGTTAAGTGTTTTCCTTATGGTCGGGATGTTGACTGGTAATGCTTCTTTATGATACGGTGATTGAACAAATTTTTTTTCATCATTTTTTCTTTCACCATTTATAAATAATGAATGGGCAGGTTTTCTTTTTCTTTTTTCTTTTTTTTTTTCTGAAATACTTTCAAGGTAGAAAGCATAGACACCATTGGCTACAGTTTTCAAGGTTAAATCTGGGTATGATATTCCATCTGTGCTTGCTTGTCCCTAAGAAGATTCTGCAGCTCAGACTAGGATCCTGACTAGCTTTACTGCTTTTTCTAGCTTGTACTCTTAAGGTCTCCTTAATCTTATTTAAGTCTACAAAGGACTTATATTTAGCTGAAAACATGAAGTGGGTTTGTGTAGGGAAATGTCAAGCCCTCTTGCTACACTACAGTAGAGCAGAAAGATTTAATCCTTAGCTTTCCACGGTTTTAGAACTCCTTGACCTTGTAAAACAAGTAACAGGCTGCCATCTACTGGGAATACGAAATTACTTTCTTTAAGGCATTTTGCTTGGTATTTTCAGAAAACTGTAGGTATCTCAGCAGCATAAACTTGCAAAGAATCAGCCAATAATGTCTTATTTACTTTAAAACTGCTGTGAGATCTTCCTGTATTTGAACTAATACAGTGCCCTATCACAATTCTCAGCTATAACCTCTAACTTTCTTTGCAGCTGAAACCCTGAATTTAATTTGCTTAAAACCACAGAAAAATGTACTGTATCAGTGTACCTTTCCAAAGAGTTCTGAAGGTCATTCAAAAGCAACCAAACTGAAAGCAAACGTATTTTCCCAAATTCTGTTTAGGCCCAGAGTCTGAGCTATTGCAACAACCAAAATGTTGAAGGCACCACATGGAAGTGCTGTGAAGTTAGAAACATTTAAAAAAGATTTTTTTCTTTCCTTTCTTTTGTAAATAATAGAAGAAGAAACACAAGGAGAAATGAACGTGAAAACTGTTCAGGTGCTTCTGGGTGATTTGTCACTACAGTATTTTGCTTTCTCCTTCATCTCCAGCTAAATCCACTACATACACTGTCATATGACATAGCTGAAGAACATCTCTTTATTATTTTATGATGAAACATCAAAAAAACCTGAACAACTGAGCCCCGTTTACTCAGCTGAGAACTATAACTCATTTCAAAGTTGGCCTAGTCTGCTGGAGTGCTGGCCAAAGTTTCAGCTGTGTAATAAAGTTCCACTATGAGAAGAAGCACGTTTTACAGTGAAACAGTTGACTGAAAAAATGTAATTTCCAACAGCACATAATGACTATTTGTTAAGGTGAAGGGGTGTGATGATGTATTTATAATTTTATATGTGCTGTGTTCTTACTTCTACTTCACTTGTACGTAAGCAAATACAGAAAACAGTCCATGTGTACGTGGTTAAGTAATTGTTCCCAGTTGCACAATCCATACCATTTTAAGAGTGATCACTTTAAGGCGCACGTAGCAACTATTAAATTATTCTGTGGGCAGAGTGCTTGAAAACTGAAACGCAAACTGGAAATAAATGCTGCTGCCCTGACTCCGGTGTTGTCACTTATACTGCACAAGCTGAGTATTCAGGCAACACTGGTGTAAATACTGATGCTGCTTTGTATTTGCTTGTTGTAGTAAATATGAACCTGCTCAAAGCACAAGGTAGTAAAGTATCAGATCCTTCAGGTCATAAAAGTATGTTTAGTAAAAGAAAGTTGCCTCCCTTAGGATGACTGGTGATACAACAGCTCTGTTTTGTTTTCAAATTACTGTTTTCTTTTCTTCAGTCTTATTTTCCTTCTAATACCATTGTTTTCTAACATGTAAGGGAATCACATTGAACTTGCAGCCTTGTTGCTAGGTTTCAAGCTGCATTTATGCAGTCTACTGAGACACTACTTTTTTTTTTTGAATTCTGAATCAAGTCCCAAGGCAACAGTGCCCTGTTTCTTAGCAACAGAGATGGTCAGACTGTATATTCCAGCTCTGTTGTACAATGGAAGAATAAACAATTCCCTGAATAAGTGTGTGCTGCAAGTTCATCCCTCTGCTTAACTTCCCCTAGAAGGGAGGAAAGAGAAGCCTTCTGCGATACATACAAAGTTTGTCAAGAAGTCCCTGGTTTTGCAGAGTGGTGAGTGGTATCTCTATCTTTTCTCTTCATTGCATCTCTGGGGTCCTTATTCATCACTGTGCACATGGATTAGTGGGTTTCAGTTTCTAGGATACAAACATATGCAAGGAAAATCAATGGTAACAAAGATGGTAGAGGTGGGATGTGTGAAAATACAGACTTCTTGTTTTCATGAAGTTAATGGAGAATGATAGAGTTGCATCACTTCAGAAACCTCTGGATACAAAACCTTGGCTTTAGGAAAAAAACTGGGGCTGGACAAAATAGGTGGAGCATTGAGAGGTAAGGAGGAGACCTCATAGCAGCCTTCCAGTGTCTGAAGGGGGCTTATAAGGATGCTGGGGAGGGACTATTCATTAGGGGCTAAAGTGACAGGACAAGGCGTAACGGGTTCAGACTTAAACAGGGGAAGTTTAGATTGGGTGTAAGGAGAAAGTTCTTTGCTGTAAGGGTGGTGAGGCACCGGAATGGGTTGCCCAGGGAAGTTGTGAATGCTCCATCCCTGACAGTGTTCAAAGCCAGGTTGGACAGAGCCTTGGATGCTATGGTTTAGTGTGAAGTGTCCCTGCCCATGGCAGGGGGGTTGGAACTTGTTGATCTTAAGGTCCTTTCCAACCCTAACTATTCTGTGATTCTATGTAACTAGTAAATTAGTGGTGTGTTGCCTGGTGTATGAAATGGAGAGGAGTTGCCCTTTCAACACAGTCTCCTCAAAGGGCTGCAGAGCTTTGAGACTTTTTGGCAATATAGGCAATATCTGAATTTTGCTGCCTCCCAGCTGTAGGACTGACATTGCTATGGAAAGGGAGGAGTCCTATAGGATGAGACGGGGGCAGAGAAGGAGACATAACTCTGCAGGGCTGACCGTTTCTGCTCCCGACAGCTGTGAAGTGGTAAAGGCATACATAGTCTTTTCAGGATGGCAGCAGCAGCAATGCAAAGTCTAGGTCATTAGTTTTGTCATAGATTAGAAAAGCAGAAGTGCCTTTGCTATTCCTTCTGGTCTGGTTAGTCTGCCAGTATCTCTATTTAGTTGTAAAACAAGAAAAGGCTGCTTTCAATGTGTGAATTATCAGCTGTTAACTTTTCTCCCCAGCGTATTAAATAATTAGGTAAACACAGAAGCTGATCATGGGGGGACAGCTGGCTTGCCTGTAGACTGCCCCATACACACACTTGCTGGGAAGCCTGGGCCACCTTGGAGGACAAAAGCAGAGTGCCCACCCCAGCCTTCTTAACTCTTCCCAGTCAGGAACAGGACCAGGCTGTGCTTCAGTATTTGGGCAGCCTGAGAACAATTTGTAGGGTTGGGAGTGTGAGTTTTTGGCCACATTTGAAGAGTGTCCTGCAGTGGGGCCCTGCTACAGCTTGGAGTAGTCCAGGCAGTGGAGTCCTGAACTGGAAGGAGCCTGTATTAACAGCACAGTGCAGTGGAACATGGCTTGAGAACCAAAATCAACCAAAAAAGAGAGGACAGAAATGTGACCTTCCAAAAACAGTTTGTGGGAACTTACTTTACGTCCAATAAGCTGCCTACCCAAATCCTTATTCAGAATCACAATTTTGTTTGTCAGGGCACATTTCCATTTGCCCTTATCCTTCAATGAACCACCATCTTCTCTTACAAAAAACAACTCTGTCCTCAGAATGAATAAGCACAAAGAACAGAAAGCTGTAAGGTTATAGATTTCCTTGGGTTTCCTAAGCATTGAATATTAAAGGAACTAGGAAAAAATGGTTTGTATTGTGTTGGGGCCTGTTACAATACCCTAATGACCTCTGTCTTGCGGATTTTGCAGGGCATACAAGGAGCTCTTTAAAGCTGCTGCTACAGATGTAGTGTAAGGTAGCAGAGGCTGGGACTGTCTGTAAGACCAGTGAGAAACGGGACAGATCTAGCTTGCCCACAGTGTTAAATACTTTGCACCTATGAGGGTGTTAATGCTGCTTCAGTGGTTTTTCATCCTGCCCAGAGGTATCTTGTGTATATGAAAGGGCCTCCCTCTCCCTCTGGGCAAAAAGGGGAAGCTTGAGTGGCATTGGCTGATGAGATAGCCCACAGCAGGACACAGCACCTAGGCACGCATTAGGATGGTAATGGAGCAACTCCAATTAATGTTGTAGCCCAGGAATGTGGAAAGACATGCAAATGCATCAGGAAGGATAGAGACTGTTACTTGTTCCACATGAGGCTAGTGTGCATCCAGCAAAGCACAGCCCGGCTAACAGCAAATCCCCACTGTGCAAATCCCTGCACAGGTTTAGTCTTCCCTCAAGGATGTACTGTTTATCAAGACAAGAATAAAAAGGTGAATGGGAGGATGTATTTGTGTTCTTACTTAGTGATGGGTATTTCAGGCAAAGTATAAATCAGAGCTCCAGTTCCTACAGGCTAGTGTGAATGTGTAGAGTCCTGAATACCCGTGCTTTTGGCTTCACATGGGGTTTCACTAGGGTTGGGAGTTTGCTTCTTCAGGTTAGTTTGCAGGACTGGAAGATGGAATAAAAAAGCAATAGTTCTTCATCCAAACATAGGTACAAAATAACATTAATTAGAAGTACTCATTTATCTTTAATGAATGTACTAGGTTATACAGACAGGGATAGCCAGAGTGCAAGTAACAGTCAATATCGAAAGTTCTGTTGTATATGTGTATGTATGTGTGTGTTGTTTTGTTTTCTTTTTCTTTTTGCCAGGTATTAAAACATTTGAGAACCAAAAAACCATCATTGGGCTGTTACCTTCACCCTTCACCAAAACAAGAGACACTTTTTATTTGAAAGTCAATCGAAATTTTCTGCGATTAATTGGCCTTTCTACCAGCAACAAAATGCAGCACAGCAGCCCAAAGCCAATACAGATGTGTGGCTAAAGCAGCCTCCTGATTTTAGCTACCGGCTCTATAGATCATCCAACCCTTCTCAGAAGTCACGAGGGAACGGAAAAGGGGAACTGAAGCCAAAAATAACCTCCATAGTTATGCAGCAGCTTTCCACGCTGAGGTCCAGGCTGTTCTCTCCTCTCAGAAAAAAGGGACTTGCCTTCTTTTGTCACTCGCTTTCCATGGAGCAGCTCTTATGAGGCCAAAATACTGTTCGTGAAGAATGGCATGTATAAGATTAGTATGTACGAAGACCCCAAATCGCATGATTATAGGCAGGTGAAGTATCTGGCTCCCATGCTTATAAAGCAAACACGCTGAAACGGAGAGGATGCCTCGGGATCAGTCAATGAAGCCACTAGATGTCAGTCTCACTCGCCAGAAATAAAGCAAACCCGGCAGTTATTACCGCAGTTGGGATCTAACTTTGATCGTGAACTGTTGTAGTCGCCAATTATTTGCCAAAAAGATTTCTACAGGGACCACTGACGAGTACAGGTTTGAAGCTCTATGTTATGATGTGCTTTGTACCTGACAAGGTGTTTTTCATTTGGCAGAGCAAGTTGAAATAGGGACATCAGGGCTAATCATTTCATCTTTAGCTTGCTCTCTGTGACATGGCTGCTTGTACTTCCTCCTTTCCCCATATTAATAGCTAGCAGTTGAATAGCTTGACATGCTGGGGGAAGTATTTTATGGTAATTTTTCAGCAGCCCTAACTGAGACCAGCATCACACTGTGCTCATAATATATGGCAAGAAAATTGCAAGCCAAATTAAAAACTCCAAGATAGGACTTGGATCAGTGCATTTCCCCTAGACCAGTGCGTTTAACATTAAAACTGCTGAGGAAGATAAATCTTAAATCTAAAGGGGTTTGTTCAGATTTATTTTTTTTCTTTCAAGGACTTATTTTTTAAAGTTTGTGTAAGTGTATTTTAAAATCAGATGCCATAAAAACAGAGAGAAGAATAATCTTTTATTAAGATTCATTATGTTATCCATATTCAAATAACTTTTAATTACAGAGCTTCCCATCTCCTCTCCTCTGAGCCCTTCAAAGAATCTCACCCAAAGAGCTTACTATTTCTATGATAAGAAACAAAATCAAGGCAGTAAACAAAACCCCTTCTGTTCTCCAAAGCAAACGTTTATACTTGGATATGTAGTTTATCGAAGAACCTCATAAATGGCATATAGCCAATGTTACATTTCAAAGGAAAACAATACTTTTTTCCTCCTTCCATCTTAATGAGAGTGTAAGTCCTATCTTCATTTATTTGCCAAGCTGCTATAGCAGGAATTTAACTTCCCTGGGTTTGAGTTTACCTAAGGTAATTAAAAGCAAACTTCTAGTTAGCTATTACAGCTGAAATAAATTTGTCCAACAATATTCGGTCTCAAGGAAAATTTACTTTATTTCAAGTTCCATAATAGTGATTAAATGCTAATTTCTCTTACAACCTGAACAAAACCTTTCTCTTTAAGTAAATGTGTCTTTATTTTTCCCTCAAGTCATGACCAGTAATAGAAATTTGCAAAACTCTAATGTTGTGCTTTCTAAAGTCACCACTTCAGAGGGCCTGACTGTAGCAAGATAATTTATAGCACCCATATCATAGGAAATGTTCTCAGGGTTTCAGACCCTTCCCCACTCAATATCAGGAGAAAACTGATGCTTTGATAATTTGACTGACTCCAAAATCTAATTCCAGAAAGTACGATAACTACATGACCAAGGTATTTAGCTGTGAGCATGACCTCAAATTTCTGGTCCTTGTTGAGAATCAGGCACTTTCTTTGGGGCTTTTGGTGTAATGGTTTCCTTTGTTGAAATTCTACCTGAATGAAATAAATAATTACAAGTCAGCAAGTCTGAACAAAAAAAAAGAAAAAGCAAAAAAGCAAGTTGTGACCAAATATTCCCAATTAAGTTCCTGGCAACAACACCACATTATCAGGCTCTTTTCAGGACTTGATCCAGAGGTACAGGGGATCTCCACTCTGAGGTCTGGAAGAAAACGCTGCATATTGACTCATTGCTTTGACATATCCATTACCTTTTTGGCCAACTGAAGCTTCAGGCTATTTAGTTCTAGCAGTCTGTAGACTGTATGGTGATGGAAATTCAGGAGAACTAAGGACTTGCCTCTACAGGGAATTTTACATTTTTTTCTTCACTAGAATAAATGTTCCCTGGCACAACCCTTAATGATAGTGTCAGGAGTTTAAAAGGTAGTGAGCATTCTCAGTGCAAGATCTCTAAATCAGAAATCTACACAAAGACTAGCTGCACTGGTCCAAAATGCCTTAATATTGCACACACACAAAAAGGCAATTTCTGTGTTCACTTAAATGGGGAGTCTCTTCTTCAGCATTCAAGGCCAATGGGAAATGCTACATTATATGGAAATCAGAACTCAGTCAGAAAAAAAGTCAGGAAAAAGGATTTATTAAAAGAAAGGCAGCAAGTAAGATATGTAAATTAATGTTGTGGTTTGCACCTAGCTAGTAACTCAGAACCACGCAGCTGTTTGCTCACTCCCCTCCTTCCCCACACTCCAGGGTGGGATGAGGAAGAGGATCAAAAGAATGTAAACCCTATGGGTTGAGATAAGAACAGTTTAATAAATAATGTAAAATATACTGGTAATAGAATACCAATAATAACAATAATAATAATAATAGGAAACAAGAGAAGAAATGAAAGCTCAGAAAACACAAGTGATGCACAGTACAATTGCTCACCACCTGCTAACTGATACCCAACCCAACCCGAGCAGCTATCTGGGCCTTCTGGGTAACTCCCCCCAGTTTATATACAGGGCATGACATGCTGTGGTATGGAATACCCCTTTGGCTAGATTCAGGTGTCCTGTCTCTGCTTCCTCCCAGCTTTCTGTGCCACTCCTCACTGGCAGACCATGAGAGACTGAAAAGTCCTTGATCAGAGTAAGAGCTACTGAGCAACAACTAAAGCATTGGCGTGTTGTCAGTGTTGTTCTCAGGCTGAAGCTAAAATGCAGCACTGCACCATCTACTAGGAAGAAAATTAACTGTTACAGATGAAACCAGGACAATTAATAGTGTACAGTGTTTCTTTCTCCTTGCGGCATTCTCCCCTGTGTACTTCTGATATGTATTCACACCCATCAATCCACAGTTAAACATTCACTACCATCAAGTTTTTAACACATAACTTTGCACGCTGTTTATGTTCTCTCCTTGACTTCACATATCCACCTAACCTAACTGCCTAACCCCACCATTTTATCTGTTCATTTAATAAAAAAACCATGTCTTCCTATTCATGTAGATGATGCTGATACTTCCTAAACATCATGGTTATTGATTTTCTGTCTTGTAACTCACAAAAAATCAAATGTTATCCATTCCCACCTGTGAAGATCAGGGAAAACTATCAGTCAAAACTGTGCGCCTAGCCGTGTAGTCTAATATAAGTCATCTGCATGAAACCACAAATTGTTTTTCGTGAATGGGCTGATGGAGCAAACTCACCCTTTTATGATACTTCTTCTTGTAAAGATTTTAAGACCGATGTGCTGGTAGCATATCTTCTCCTACACTTACATGACTGCAAAATGTGCTTTGGCAAAAAGCAGCGCTACCAGCAGCCAAACTCACAATTTCCTTTCGCAAGTGGCAGGAAGCATTACCAGTTATTTAAAATCCTATCCACTTTGAATGCAAAATCACATTTGCTTCCAAGCAATGAGAATACATATCTAAGAAATGATGTGTCATTGATGTTCAATGACCCCCACCTTGTTTCAGCCCTCCTTTCAGCCCTCTCTTAAGTTCTCCCAGGAACAGAGAGCTCATAAGCTCATTGTAATACAGATGACTGCAGGGTGTGCTAATGATTAATGAAATTCACTGGAAAGGTTTGAAAAATAATGCAAATAACTCTAAAGTATGCAACATATTTATTCCAAGAAATAGCACCCCCCGTGCTCTTAGTATCACAGATCCTTTCTCTAGAAGGGTGTTCTGTTTCTATTCTTATAACGGGTTCAAACTTAAACAGGGGAAGTTTAGATTGGATATGAGGAAGAAGTTCTTTCCTGTAAGGGTAGTGAGGCACTGGAATGGGTTGCCCAGGGAAGTTGTGAATGCTCCATCACTGGCGGTGTTCAAGGCCAGGTTGGACAGAGCC
This sequence comes from Myiopsitta monachus, assembly GCA_017639245.1. NCBI lineage: Eukaryota > Metazoa > Chordata > Aves > Psittaciformes > Psittacidae > Myiopsitta > Myiopsitta monachus. The sequence goes on from CM029919.1 coordinate 8,644,223, forward strand.
TTGGGTGGCATGGTTTAGTGGGAGGTGTTCCTGCCCATGGCAGGGGGGTTGGAACTAGGATGATCTTAAGGTCCTTTCCAACCCTAACTATTCTGTGATTCTATGATTCTATGATCTGTATGGTCATAGGAGGACACTGGACTCTTTTGAGATCAGGACTATAGGAGTTGTGTTAAGTGATGAACTTTAGCGTAATGGAAAACCATAACTTATTCACAAGTTAATTAACAGTTAATTGAATCTCTTAAGCCTTGCATTTTTTTAACAGAAATGTTATGGGTATACTTTTTGCCTTACCTCATTCCAACATGTAAAGTTTACTCCACCGTTGACTTCAATGTTGTGATTGTAGGCATGACAATTTATCCGATGTTATAATGTATTTTTTTTTTCAAGTGCAGTATGAAGCTAATTTACCAAATTTTGTGACAAGTTACTCCAGAGATCCTTTAATCTGAAGTTAAAAATCACAGAATTTAAACATAGGTTAAGTCCTTGACTTTCATTGTGTTAAAGAAATTAGGAATCAGAATGTGAACAGTAGGGAGCAGGAGTAAAGGGTGTAGAACCCCTCTAACTCACACTGACTTCAAATGAAGCTTGAAGACCAAAGAGCAATTTTTCCCCTGTCAATATCAGAGACAGTCTGCTTCCTAACTCTAAATAACAGGCTTGGATTACAGAAAATATACTAGTTCACTCATGCAAAGACACTAAGCTTTAATGTTACCTGATACAAGCAGGATAATTAGCTCAAAAATTTGCTTCCCAATGTAGACTTGCTGATAAGACTGCAATTTCAACCTCGTAATGGTGGTTTACTCCCAGGCAACTGAATCAAGTCCAATGTCTGTTATCCTCATTGTAGACACAGTGGTCCATATCTGCATTCCTGTTGTGGTGGATAGTGCATAATGGGATGTCTGCCCTTTAGTGCTGATTTTATAGCTTCACCTTGTCTAAGGATAACTCATTTGAAAATAATTAACTACACATTAGCCAAAGCACAAACACATACATGTCATGTTGTATAAGCCACTTTCTTTATACATTCACAACAAGGCCATGGGCAGAGTATTTTTTGCTTATAATCTTTACCATATATATGTGGGTTCTCTTTTTGTGCAATCCTATCTGGTAAACAATAAACATCACTTTTCAAATCCCAGATAGTTTGTCATATAGCTTATAAATGCTGTTTATTTATTATTTTCAGATCCTGGACTTGAACCACTGAAAGGGAAGAGAAAGAACTTTGGTTGGAGATTTCTTACATACAAGCCTTGTGAAAGCAAATGGAATCCATGGCTGCTGTTACCAAAGAATCCCTGGCCACCTGAATCTGCTTCATTTACAGTTAATTGATTAAAAGACAACTTCCTGTTTTTCTCTGCATCAAAAGCTTTTGAAAATTATTATTCTAATTGTTTTTATTACTAATAGTAATATTACTTCTGAATTGCATTGATTTCAGAGTGTTTGGATCATGCAATAGTATAGGAGTAATAGGAACTTGAGGGGACGCTGGCAAGTCCAAGGGGAAGAATCACTGAACTGGAGATCTAGGGACATGAGCCACCAATTTCCTTTATCTTTTCAAGAATATAATTCTGTTTCCAGCTCTTGTTGACTTTGATGGAGTCTGGAAAGATAAACTGTTGGGGAACACATTCTTATTTCAGCCTTTAGCAGGAAATTATACAGCACTGCACATGGCAATCAATTTTTAGGAATTAAGATTTTTAGGAATTAAAATGTCCATATTAGACTCGTCAAAGACACAAACTATTTCATAATATACAGGTACTGCATGGATGCTTTGATGGTTTATATATATACACCAAATTCTTAAATATAGGGATCTCCAAAATAAGAGTGTCTCTATTTCCATTTAAACCAGCTCCTATTAACATGACTGAACATTAGCAAACAGTGGGCTGAGGGGAAAATAAATTGTTTAAGCACCGGTGTAGGTGATGACCAATTCCAAGTTGAAGAGATAATTCTACTGAATAGCAGCAAGTCAATATGCACATTTGCAAAACACATGAATTGGCTGAATACAAATATCTCCAGGCGTTTCAACATGTTGTGCTCTGATTGAAGTCTGAAACACATCTGAAAATAAGTTCTCTGACAAACCTGATAAAGATCATGACAGCCACTCCTGTTTCATTTTGTATCTCTGATATACCTCTATTTCTCTGCTCTCAGAGGAACAGATGGCGTTGTGGTGTTTACTCTGCCTTCCTGGATTGTGTGGAGGAAAATCTGTGCCGGCTGCATCAGGGAGAGGCAGGCAAAGGTGAGAATGTCCATTCTGCTAGAGTAGGGACACTGGGTCCAGTGACAGCAAATATAATTCTGCTCTCCTGTGGCTCTTAAATGAGCCATAATTTCATTGGCTTTGGGAGCATCAGGAGGACACCGACATCCAATTAAACTGAAAAGACCAGAGCAAAAAATGCAGATAGCTTGTCTGGCCTTTCCTCAAGCTGGCTTGCACTAGTGAAAAGTTACTATTAAATGAGATACAGCATCCAGGATGACCCTGCTGACATGAGCTCAGTGTATCCATGCAGTGCAGCATTGTCTCCGAGTCTGAGTTACAGTGTTATCCTAAATGAGATGAAGCAATAAAAATGTGCTGTTTACAACCCTGATCTTTGTGGAATAGCCTGTGCATCTTGGCAAAATGCATCTGTCTGAGCAGAGTCCTCTGCTGCTATAGTCAGAATCTGTATTTCTGCTTGTCATATCTCTTGAAAGAGATTACTCTTGAGGAGTAGCCCTTACTCAAAGCAGGATCTTGGTGAGCAGCTTTCTAAGGCAAGTAGAAAGTAGGACGGCTTTTTAATGTGTTAGGAGACATATTTTTAGCTGCCAACACACCTGTCCTTCAATGTTCCTGGGTTGTTAACACTTTACAGTGCCCTCCAACACAGTACCCATGCCTGGCGCCAGAATTCCAGGGGGAAAACTTCCCATAGAATACACCATTTTTTTCCATCTTGTCTAGAGCAAACTTCTCATGGGTGGAAATGCTGATCTGCTCATTGACAAAACCAGTTTGCTGTAAACCTGCATTTTCTCCCATCATGTTTGGTATTAGCTTGATATGACCTTGCAGGATGACGACTGTATTTAAATGTCAATGTCTTTCCTTTCACAGGAACTTCAGCCTGTACAGAATGGTGCTCAGAAGAAAGCAATGTGATGCGGATTCCACACCATTATCCACACTAATGTAGCAACCTTCTGGTCCCAAGAAATGTGTTCATCTCACATGCTATGGAAGACACTAGTGGTCCTGAGTGGTGTCTTTTGTATATCCTGTGAGGTCAGGTATGTGGCCTGTGAGAGCCCTGGCCCACTGTAACAAAGCAGGCTTAGATCAAACAGTACAAAACCTGGCACAGAGAGGCCTCTTTATCAATGATGTTCGAATATTTTAACAAATTATCTGGGGTTTACTGTAAATACCAGCATGGAACAGAAACACACAAAATGTACTTTGTCTGGTTTATTAGTGAATATTTTACCTCTTTCCCTTATCAGGCCCTGACTTTTGATGTAACATGAAAGGCAGTATTACTATCTCTTTCTGCTTAACAAATTTCTCTCTATATGTATTTCTCTGTATTGCTAAAAGTTACTTACTAACTCTTTAATTTTAATTCTTTTCTCTAACTAGTCCCTCAACCATCTGGAGATAAAAGAAATGGCAAAGCCCATCACAGTCCTGAGAACTAGAGAAGGTTGCCCATGGCAGGGGGGTTGGAGCTAGATGATCTTAAGGTCCTTTCCAATGCTGACTGTTCTATGATTCTATGATTCTGTGCTAGGAAGAATCCCTTAAGCAATGATCTTATAGCTCTTTGTGCACTCTTGTAGAATTTGGTGTTTCTCCAGGATTTCCCAGGATGCAATGCTTAGTGGAAAAAAAAAAAAGTATAAGATACTCATACTAGAAAAAAGCATAATTTTTGTTAAAGAGAGCTTCCTACAAGGCAGGCAGCAATTGCATTACATCTCCAGACAGTTGGTTGAAATTTGGGTTTCCCCAGATTTGAGTTTGGAAATAATAAAGTCAATAGTCTGCCTGGAAATTCCCTATTTTCTGAACACGAGGCAAACCCAGTCCAGCAAAAGGTGCTTTCTCTGTGCATGGCAATGACAGATTAGGACAAATTCTATTTCAGAGGTTGTTAGGATCTGAACCTCTTGTTGGTAGACATAATCATAATATAATAGCATTGTATTTATGCTATTGATAAAAAATGATAAAAAATATGCTAGATAATGATAAAAAATTAGCTAGGCCTACACATATCAATAGGGGTGACAGTATAATAACGTGATGCCCACAGCAGTCCTTCAAAGGAATGCCACTGACTTTGTCTTTTTGCAGATGGGAAAAAGGAGGCCCAGAGCAGGTAAATGAATTGCCTCAAAAGCATGAGGGAAGAGTCCATTACGGCCAACACTTACAGGTAAACTTGATCTCTTATCACACGTGTGGAGGTATTTCCAGTGTTCCTGAGATAAAAAAAGAATAAGCTTGTCTTTAACCTCTGTGCATGACAACTCATCTTTAAAAATGTAAATAACAGAAGTGTATCTTCATTCTGATCCTTTTTGACCCTTGTGTTTGCTTGCAGTGGGAAGTGAGACAGACGGTCATGTTACAGACACTCATTTCCTGGCTTAGTCAACTTCACTCTTCTGTTAGAGGAGCCAGGAAAAAAGCCGCAGAGCTGCTCTGCAGTGAGGAGAGTGCAAGTTGCTGGAGCCTCTGGGGTACCTAAACCTATTAAGGAAGCTAAGGTACCTGCAATAAATCTATTTATGCATGGATTATGCTCTTTGCTCCTAAATATCCAATAAGAGATGTCCTAAGAACCTAAACTGAGAGTTGTAAACCTAAGGGTGCCTTGAAAATGCAGGCTTTTTGTTCACCTGTTTTGATGTAATTATAATATATACCTTTACCATATGCAATATATACAACTAAGCAAAAAACTCTTCCTGTTAAGAACACTAAGAAGAAGTATGCAGTTTTCTTCTCTAACATCATACCTTTGGTAGGAAGCAGCTTAAAGACCATTACTGCTAGTGACAGGACAGATGCCTTGCTTCCAGATTTCCACAGGGGTGTGACATCCAGCTGAAGCTTTTGTGAAGGGCAGACATAGTGCTGCCATCCAGCTGTGCAGCTAGAAACCCCCATTACCCTGCCAGGCTTACCAGTACAATGCAGTGTCTTGGTCTGAAGGAGCTGGTGATAGTGCCATTCAACATGGAGATTTAAGTGCTCTCTGGAGAGCAGTTCTTTATCTGCTGTAATGCTGGCTTGGTGCACTCCAGCACCCAGCAGGGCCCAGCCTTTTGTTGTGTCTCTGTGCACTACTGCCCATTGCAAAGGTTTATAGCTGCACCTGGATGAAACACAGAACCTGAACGGCGCACTGTGGTAACTCTTCACTGCTGGCCCCATCTTAGAACTGGAGATCTGTCAGAGTCCAAAGGGAGCTGAGGTTCCCCTCAGATTTGGTTGCCATCCAGGTTGATCTCCATCTCCTCTGACATGCTTTACAAAGCTCTTAAAATGTGGGGTTTGTATCAAGGACTGGCTGAAGTGGTGTTCTCATGCCTCAGCAGCTGGAGATACATGCAAAATCTCTTCATCCTTGTTATTTTTGCATTCTCATTGTGGGGGTGCAAATGCACTGTAAATCTTGCCGACAGCTATGTCAGCCATTTGGCACACAGTCAGCTGTGGCGTGGTCACCTCTTGGTCCAGTGCATGAGAAATGACGAGTATCCATCACCAACAATGCCAACTGATCTAAAATCTGTTTTAGTCAGCCAGTATTTTTCCATTGACTTCGGTGTACTTTGGAACAGGCTTACGGAGGTGAATGCTTTTGTTTCAGGCAGCACTATTGGATTGTTCTTTAGAAATGCTTTATGAAAACCTCTACTAGCTTATATAAATGCAGAGAGTGAATATCAATACTTCCTAAAATACTAAATGGATGAGGCAGGGTTGCAGGTTAACTGTAAATACTGTGATCTCATAAATGACCACACAAAGCAAGTATTACTAAAGTATCTTCAGATCTGCCACCCATGCATACTGACTCTATAAAGGCAAATCAGTAGATTCTGTAGGTTATTAATAAAAACATTCTGCGTATGTGTACCCTTTACTATAAAACAGACAGAAACCTTTCAAGGCCTCTGTTCAGGATGTCCTCCACCCTCTCACTCCCCCATATACTTCAAATTCAATGTTACCTCCTAAAGTCTTTTGGGCTAGATTTAACCATGTGGATGATTTACCTATTCATGTGAATGATTACCATGCGGATTAAAATCAGTGTTTGAATTGTACACAGGACTCCTAATTCTAACCTATGTCAGCATTTCTGTAAGTTTTTATATTTTATTTGCCATGAATTTACGCCCAAGTTCAACTAAAAGATAATTTTCTCTATCCTGCCTCCATCACAAACACATACATTTGAAAAACTAAGCACATACACATGGAGTACTCAGCTGGTCAACAGATTTCAGGTACTGAAAGTATTAACATGCTTGTCACACTAAACCTTTGAAATACCAAATCTCATGCCTTTCCTGTGGAACAAATTCATAAAAAGACATGAAACAGTCAACCTAACAATCGACTAACAAACTAAAGTGTAAAGAATTGTGGGGCTGCCCTATCCCTGGCAGTGTTCCTCGCCAGGTTGGATGGGGTTACTGGAAGGTGTTCCTTCCCGTGGCAGTGGAGTAGGAAGTAGATGAGCTTTAAGGTCCCTTTCAACCCAAACCTTCTATGATTCTATGAAGATCTTTTTGAGACCTGATTTACAAAAGCTGATTGCAGATAGCAGATTTTTTTGAAATAATGAAAACAAATATCTCATATTGACCACAATTAAAATGAACATACTGGAAAAAATTTAAAGAATCCTTTTCTGCCGCATACTTCTCTGCTCCATTAATCATTGCTTTGATAATAGAGTAATTTTATTACCTTCATAACACAACTGCAGTTAGACAACACTTTCCTAAGGAAAAGGAATATAAGGAAGACAAATACTAATTTGTTTTAAATAAGGGACTGTTTTCACAAAGGCACTAACTGCATCCGAAGAGACACATCGGAGAGCTTGCAATGCTAAATATATGAGTGAAGCTGAAATGAAAAGTGTTCTGGGATGCCTCTCTTCATTTAGATAAGACTAATATTCTTACCTCACCACCAACTGCTGCAACAGCTCAGGAAGTGTTGGGAGTTCTCTGGCTGAATTTTGCACACACCATGGCAAAGGATGACAAGCAGAGAGGAGACTGGAGAGAAGGGGAGTAGGCAGCTATGGGGAGAGGTCTTTGGAGGGGGCAGCGGGATGCCCACAGGCCAGCAGGAAAGGCTGCTGTCGCTGCAGGATGCCTGTACATGGTTCTTTTAATAAAAAGTCGCTTCAGTTTTAGTACCATGGGATTTCCTCAAGTTAGAAACCAACAGGCAGAGCACGAAACACACAAGATCTGTTCTGTAACTGTTTAAAACATAAAGCTTTATAAACACTGAAGTGCTACTTTTCCTCCACAGAGGCCTTTTCTTAGTTGGAAAAATAAAACAAGGAAGTGTCTGTCATGTAGTTGTACTAAAATAATACTTAGCACAATAAACTTATCTGTAATAGCGTGTTCCTCAGCTGCCTCTGCGCCTCTCATATTTTACTTTGTAAAGAGAAACAGTTATTTTCTTTTTCTTCCTGCATAGTTGAAGAAGATAGCAGCTAAGTAGTGATGATATTCCTTGAATGTTCATCTCAAGATATGGATAGGAAAACAGCAATCACCTGGCACCAGTGGAAAGTCAAAACATGGAGCCATACACAGATGTGTTCCTGTACGCATTTCCCTGACAGGGTAATCATTCTTAGTTCATGATTTTATACCTTTGAAAGTAAATAAGAGTGTTATTAATGAAAATAACTAGAAACAGGGCAAGGCAAAGGATACCAAAGGGATTTTTCTTTTCCAAAACAGAAGAAATTTTCTGACCTTGTGGAAAAAGCAAGGAAGGAAAGGGAACATAATGGCCTTAAAATAATGTATCAATATGCACTCTTCACTCTGATCATGTCTCTAAAAACTGGCTGGCATGTCCTGTGTGAAACATGAGCCCAAGCACGCAGAGGCTATGGAATCACATAATGTTGGCTACCTTGCATTGAGCAAGGAACATGCTTCTCTTGAATCCAGGAAGAATTGAACAAACCCTTAAGTGTCTTCCAGATCTGGAACTTCAAGCACACAGTTCAATGTGCGTAGTACTGTGTTGCTGTGTCATTGAGGAAATAAGAACATGAACTGTATTAATTTGTTTCTTGACTTCATTGCTCTGGGGTCCTTTGGTTGGGTGGTTTGGTTTGGTTTTTTCTTATCACCACACAGTTTATCACAGTTTCGCACCATTGTAGGTCCCATAAGGGTGGGCATCCCTTAGTCTTTTATTCTGTTCAGGATTTTATTTTTTAAAATAGTATTTTGAGAAATGTGTTCCAAGAAGTCATATAGGTAGGAGGAATGGTTTGGATAGTGACAATATTTATGTTTGGCTTCTAGACAGATCTAATTGAGAAAGCTCCAGAGCAGAGCTTGAAAACACAGGATAGGAGAGTGCCAGAGACCTCAGAACATTGCACCAGGATGGCCGGATGGGATTATGCTAGCGGGATAAACTGGAGACCCAGGGAAAAGAGGTGCCTAAATTAATGATCTAGGGGAGAAGCTAAAGAACTAAAGATGCTTTATAGCTCTTCAACTGTTTCATTCTGTAAGAAGTGAAAGCTGTAGTTCTGTTTGGGAGCACAAATATATACAGTATTATTGACACAAAGGAAATGAGGGGCAGATAAATATTGGAGCTCTTATTGGATTCATCTATTCTGGGAACTATGACTAATGCTAGTTAGGATTGAGGGTGTGTAAATAATCTGAACACTTCACTGTCTCACATCAGTTAAGCAATTTACCTTACACTTTAATTTATCTGGTATCCGCACTTTGACAGTGGACAATCAAATTGGAAGAGTCAGAACAGGGTCTGCTTTGTCCCTGAGGACATGCCTTCTCTGGAATAATAGGCTCCATGCTTTCTATGCATAGTTCTATTCAGAAAACAGGGAGGTTGGGCCCTTTTTCAGTAAGCATATCTCAGACTTTTGAAACAGAAATCAGTCCCAAGCTTTGATTTAAAATAGATCTTTCTTAGGCCTCATGAGCAGCATCAAGACCCCATCTTGAACATACACTACCAAAAGATAATTAATTTAGAAGCTGCCTCCTTCAGGTTCGCATATCTCAGCAGCTTTTTAGCAAATTCATATTCTCGCAATATTTCAGAGAAAAAGAAGTTAATTTGATAAATCTGGTGAGCCTGATGCAGAAACAAATTTATGGATGCCTTTGTTCTCCTTCAGACAGCTTTGCTTGTAGATCTGCTAAACCCAGTGGGCAGATCCCCAATAAATGTCAGTGGTCTTAGAAACTACTGACTTAATTTGGGAAGGCCGATAAAGGAAGCTTTCCTGCCCTCTTCAACTGAAGCAATGCTGAGGGTGTTAATTTTAAAGTGCTGTAACAGGACTCTTGTTAGTGAACTTAGTGGTTTGTGCTGGTATAATTACAACACTTCAGGCACTCCTTCCACAGATTTAAGGATCTCTTGTTGTAGAGTTGATCTATGAGCTTAATGGATGTTGCATATTGAATTAATGGATCCAGATGATGACTTTGCTTTCTTCAAATTGTTGTGTATTTCCTGTGTTTGGGTAAACCTCTTTTCCTGTGCTTTACTTAGATGCTTTTAACTTCAATTACTATGCTGATGGCAATTGGGAATGTGTCAGTTTCCCCTTTTTTCCAAGTATTCAAAAATCACTTAAACAGTTGTCAAAACCTGTATGCTGCAACATACAAATAAGAAACTTCAATTATCACTTCTTGGCACTCAAAAGATCATTCTGAAATTATAGTCAGACCAGAAGTACAGTATTTTCAAATTCAAAATGAGTAAATACCACTATTTGACACTTGCAGAATGTCAGTCTATGCAGACAAATTCTGTAACTACCTAATACTTAGCCCTTTAAGGCCAGTTACTTGAATTTTATGTGAGAAAGCAAGCAAGAAATCAAGGCGTCATTCTCTACTGCCTTCCATCCTCTGTGATGGAAAGCGATGTTGCTTCATCTTTTGTAATGGAAAAAAAGTCACCGATCTATCTTACACATTGCCACTTACACTTCTAAAACAAATAGAGGAGCTGGAGCAATCAGCTGATACTGAGTTCTGTGTTCTGACAGGATGTAAACTTTAGTGCACCATGTGATGACATGAATGACATGAATGGAACCAACCATTTTTCATGAGGCATCATGTTTCACAAAGCAGTGTGCACGCTGAATCCCAGCAATACTGCAGGAATTGATAAAAGAAAGTGAAAGAGATTTTGTAGCAATAATCAAAGTTATCAACAGATATAAAGAGTTTCAATTAAACTTTCTGATTAATAATTTCTGGCCAATACTTCTGAATCTTCCTTAATAAAGAATGGCCTTTCCTTTTTTCACTGATTCATTGAAAACTTGAACTTTGCAAAGAGATGGAGATTTTCCCCATCAAACTTGAGATGACTGTATCTAAACGTAAGGAAGCAAACCTAAGGATCAGTGGGATTATTTTGGTGAAACTCACTGAGCTGTGTATCCATAGAGAACAGCATGATTTATTCCCATTGCTGACCAAACGAGCAGGAAACGTGGACAGGCTGATAAATCACTGATGTGAATAATGACAGTATTTCTCTGTTTAGATAGCCAAGGTGGGTAAAACTGTGAGCCTGAGAATGTTTTTCTGAATCTTGTCTATTCCCATGACATGCAATGAAATGTCATATAAACATAAAGGAGACCTCCTGTCTCTTGGAAGATAGAGGATTGCTGAAGGAGTGCTTCAATTCCCTCTTTCTGACTCCTTGAGATACATTATACTGTGGCTTGGGGTGAACATATAATCAGAATTTCTTGATTAAACTTTAATGCTGCTCATTTAATATTTCAGGGGTAGAATGTACAAAAAGTGCAGGGAGATGTAATATACTTAATAATTAACACCTCACTTCTCACTAGCCCAGTGTCAAAAATGTTTTCCTAGGTGCTTTGATGGAAGCCAATATTCAGAATGTTTCCAGCACCATTGCTGAAGAATGAATTTGGTGAGTCAGAGCTTCTGAGCTGCTGGGCATGCAATGTCCTTACCTGCAGTGCTGAAAGTGGTGGATGCCACTGAAGAATCCCTCACTGCCTGTGCTGGGGGCACAGACACTGCCATAGTGAGTGAGAGAGCACTCACACAAGCAGAGCAGGACGTAGGTAGGAGCCAGCCACTTGCCAAGTGGATCACATAGCATAGTTGCGATCCTGCCCTCTCTATGCCTGGATACCTGCTGTGCACTACAGCTCTTTATTTTCTCTGGACTAGGAGGATTAAGCCCAGACTCTTCTCGTGATGGTAAAGGAGGACTGACTGCCTATGTCAGGGGATAGGTTGAAGTTCTGCATACCTCTCATCTAGTTAGTAGCCTCATGACTCAAACTTTGCCAGTGAGGAGGAAAGCTGGGTTTCAGTCTTTCTTCAGCATGTTCTAGATTTGCTAAAGCGGGGATACTGAGCAGGATGGTTTGAGGGGTGATGAGTGAATGGAAAGAATTAGCAAGTGTAACATCATTCTAAAGCCTGGTTTTGATAACTGCTTTTTAAGCTGTATGGTCTAATTCTCCTTCTGCTCATACAGTATCAGTGATTTTGGAGGGGTTTTTTTAGGAGCATATTGGAATAGGAATTTAGCTTAGATCTGTGAACTGACTTACTGATTTGGGATAAACCTGAAATAACACTTGATTCGTAATTTAGCAACAGAACAGATGAGGACAGGGGTTGACTTCTGCAACTGGGCAGGAGTGTGCTTTTGATGCACATACTCTGTGTACAGCAAACTTTGTAACATGAAACTGGAGTTAAAACTAAACATCTGTAGTCCCATTGCTGAGGTAGGGTCACAGAGTTCAAGAGGGTATTTGGAATACATAGTGAAGAAGAAATAAGCTTTGTAGAAAGGAACGCTTGTGACATTTGAAAATATTCTCTCCTCACATTCCCTTCTCATTCCTTCCATTGTTAGTTCCTGGAATTTTAATTCGAAGCCTTGTAGAACAACTCTAACCTTAGACTTCAGCAATCCATACTGAAAGTTATTCCTACTGGGAAAGATGCTGGGGCTCAGTTTCTGGAAGCTCTTTGGGGTTTCTTGTGCATATCACCTGCAAGCACCACTTTGTTTTGTTGCAATCCCTATCCCAGACTGGGACAAAAATCAGAACTAAGCGCACTGCATTCTGTTTTGTCAGATGTGTATACCCATCTGCAGATATGCAGTATATTGCAGTGATACTGTAAGGGAAGAAGATCCCTTAATGCAACAAAAGACTTCGGAAGTAAATGAGCAAAATCAAATGGTAAATTTTTTAACAAGTCCTCGATGTTCTGAGTCATATCAAACCTTTGAACTCACTATGTTTGTATCTATCTCAGCTGTTTTAAGGACTAAATGAGGAGCAGGAACACCACCTGACACTCCTGTGTGGCCTTTCAGTTCTTGGGAAAAAAGCAGACATTTAAAGATAGCCACACCTCAAACAGTGCAATCAAGCAGGTAGAAATCTGCAGGTTTGTGTTCCTGGTCTGCAACTGCAGCTGATTGCTGTATTTGACCTCCTCCTGAGAAAAGGGTGTGAGACAAACTTACTTCCCTTTGCTACTGCAAAGCTGAAACAGCGCTAGGCCTTTGCCACCCTTCTAGAAAGCAAAACATACTGTTTAGGAACTTAGGACGGAAATCTTTGAAAAGTTTAGGTGGTCTGAAAGTCTATTACAGTTGAATTTCTACTGAGTGCAATAATTGCAATTTGACCCAGGACTTCTGAGTCAGAAAACCAATAATGTTTTGTAGTCTTCTCCGCTTCAAATGCTACGTCAAAAACCATGCAACGGCACAGAAAAGTAATTTTAAATATTCTTTCTGAATGTACAAATCTGAGGATACATCTCATTTTTCTCTGAAATTTTGCTTTTGAATAACTACATGTTGGAAAGCTTTTGATATTTAAAATGTTATGAAAATCTGCAATTTTAACACTTCCAGGGCTTATTTTTGCTACAAAAAAAAATTAGATGGAAATGGGCCAAGACAAAAGACAGTACTAGTTTCTTAAGGAAGGAGATTGCAAAAGCAAGGTTTGCAAACAGACAAGAATTAATATTGAAGAGTACGATCAAATATCTTGGCACTTACTTCAACTGAAAGTTTTCTTTGAGAAGCCAGTAACTGATTACATAGTTCATAATCCCAGTAAGTCCAATTTTGGCATGAGAAAACTCAGGTGTCCGTATTAACATCCTTTGTGTCCGAGTAGTGTCACAGACTTTGAGACAAAACAATTAAACTATTCTTGTGTCTTTAACCTTTGGCCATTGGTGTGTGATACTGGGCACAGTCAATGCTGAACAAACATTAGCGTGCATCTCATGACAGCAAGGGGGATTACAGCTGAGAGCAGCATTTGGTCTGTGATTGATAGTGATCTGAAAATGTAAAGCTAGAATAAAGAGATGTAAATTTGACCAACTGGCCTGTGCAATCTGTGCACAAACAATCTCAGCTTTGCAAAACAGGCAGAACAGGTAGGAGACGTGAGGCTGCATAGCACTAGACTGCTTTGAGTTCATGTGTGGGCAAAACTCAGCGCAGTTCCAGAGCAAGTGCAACTGGCCAACTTCAGAAGAACTAGTAAAGCCCTACAATTAGAGTGTGTGGTAAATTCTACCTACACTGACCAAAGCAAACTAATGCACAAGAATGCAAAAAGGCATGATATGAGAAAATCTGCTTCATGTAATTATGTGACTGAAAGTGAAAGGAACAGCTGGCATAGATGGAAGGGTGAACTTGAGAAATCATTTCTGAATATTTCAAAACATCTGATACTGAATTGAAACTGGAACTGCTGGAATTTTTTGGCTGCTCTTCCTGAAGTTTGTTTTTCTTCTTCATATGGTGAACAGTCTGGAGAAAGGCATTTCATTTGCGAGACATAGTGCTTTATCAAGCAGAGTCCCTGCAGCCGTGGCAGAATGAGGGATAAAATGCTTAGCCACGAACTGCTGAAGGTGAGCTGTGACATGTTCAGCTGGAGCTTGGACAATGCAGAGCACCTGCAGGTTCTTTTTAAACAGCGGGGATAGAGCTTGGGGTGCCTGTACACCTGTCTGGCAAGCTGATGAGAGGATGCTCACCAAAATGGAACGCGGTAGTAGGTATACATTGTGTAACAGCATCTTTTCTCTCACAGCTAAACTGTGCACCAGCCAGTATAGAAAGAAGGCAGGGAAGATAATTAGATTTCTTAGATGTGGTGCTTTTTTTAACTTTTTGCCAGAAAAGATGCCTCCAGCTGCTTAGTTGCATATAGCAGTGCCTCTCCCTTTTATTGAGGTAGCCCTGAACTGCCCACAGGTGGATACCTGCACTCTTCTTGTGTTAACTTGCTAAAACAACACAGTGGGGAAATCACAAGCTTCAGAGCTCATCCAGGTGAATAAAATGATGATCCTAAGCAAAACCCTCTCTGAAACCTGTATTTCAATATACTGACAGCTTCAGCTGTTTCTACCTGTATCCTCCCCAGATTAATCTACCTGTGCTCAATATCAGATGAAAACAGTGATTTGCTGTGATTTTCATGTTGTAATGGCCTGCCAGGATGATATATCAACCATTTATAAAGGAAATAGACAAGGTGGGTTCAAACCTTCTAGGTTGTTGCTGTGTGCTGTTGAGAAAACAGCAGCACAGTGTTGTTCTGTTTTCTGAGAAAGGATTTATATACATTTTGGGCTTCATCTGGCATCTTCCAAAAGAGACAAGATTTTTCCCCTTACAAAAAGCTTCCTTATAACATTGGACAAACAAAATGAAACTGCTGGATGGAGAAAGAAAGCTGTGCTCTGTCATTCCGACCTGGGGTAAAAGCAGAGCCCGACAGCAAGCACAAGCTATAGAAACTGTTTGCATTCTGATTCCAGCAGTTTACAAACCCAAGGCAGGTGTGATCACTACACAAGCACAAGCACAGCACTGGAACACTCATCAGTATTGGGTCAGGCTGGTTGTGCTTTGGTTTCGTGAACTTTTCCGTGGTTTTTCCTTCTCATTTATGGAATAGAGGAAAACGACCCATTAGCGGCAAGGGAGGCAGATGCTTTACCCCACCTCTCCCGCAGCCACGGGTGAGTTTAGTCGGAGCGCTGAAAAGCAAGAAATAAACCCGCCGCCCCGGGCGGCAGCGGGGCCGGGCTTGGAAGCCGCATCCCGCTGCCCGCCGGGACGTGCCTCTCCCACCCCGGCAGCTGCCGGGCGGGGCCGCCCCGCTCCTCCCGGCGGGCCGGGCCGGGCCGGGCCAGGCGCTATAAAAGGCGTTATAAAGGGCGGGCAGCTGCTGCTGCTTCTCCGCTCCCTGCTTTTCGCTATGGCTTCCGAGCGGCCCCCGCCGGCCTTCGCCGGGGCCGGGCAGCAGAGCGGGCTGCAGGTGTGGAGGGTGGAGCGGCTGGAGCTGGTGCCGGTGCCCCCCAGCCTCCACGGCGACTTCTTCGTGGGGGATGCGTACCTGGTGCTGCACACCGTCCGCCGGCCCGCCGCCGCCGCCTACCGCCTCCACTACTGGCTCGGTAGGCAGCGGGACGGTGAGGGGCCCGGGATGGCGGGGAGGGTACCGCGAGCATGTACTTGATGCTGCTGGTTGGCTGGTCTCCAGGGGATGGCGAGCTGATTTTCCCCCGTCTTTTCTCAAGGGCTGCGTGCGTGGAGCTTCCAACTTGAGGTGCTCAGTAACAGCGGTACAGCCAAGGATCGGGGAGGTGCCGAGCCTCGCTGCGCCCAGGGTAGCAGTGCGAACGGGCTCTGTGGCTGAGAAAGTGGGGTGTGACAGAAAGGTGAACGTTTGCTTGCTTTGTGGTGTTAGCTTGGAAGAGCGCTGAAGGGTTATAGTCGAGTCGTGGCTCCATCGAACCAAACGAAATTCTGCCTTCATTCAGATGGGGAGTTTTCCTGCCTTTGTTTCTACCAGAGCTGAAACCCCATCTCCGCTATATCCCTGTGGCATTGTTGCACTGTTTTGTGTCCAGATGTTGTCTTTTCAGATGTTTCCTGATTATACAGAGGTTGGAGGCAAAGTCACCAGTTTTTCTGTGAAACCTCCTCAATATCAGTCTGACAGCCTTGCAAAGCTACCAAAAGCAACAGGGAGCCCTGCAATTGGGCTGATGCCTTTTGTCTTTAGCCTTGCCTAGCACAGTGTTTAGGGTAAAATAGAATCTGACATGAGGATGCATTTTAGGTGACTTCTTCATCTTTTGGAGATTTTGTGAGACTTCCTTGTCTGGTCACCAAGACATCCAGTCACAGTGGTTGCTGTGTAGGTGCCTGTTTCTTGTTTCACCATCAGGTTTGTGTTTGTAGGCAATCATCTCAGTGAATACACATAAGGACAGGTCAATGTGTATTAATATTAATGTGTTTGAGTTGCTGTGGTTCTTGTACTTTTGAGTGCATTGAAAAAGAATAGCAGATAAAGCTGGGATTGTTTCTGCGTAAATATTTCAAGCTTGTTTAGTTTTGCATGTGTTATGAATTATCCAGCTGGCATGTGGGTTAGTGTCTGTCTTTGACAAGAGTATAATCATGATGGCAGCATAAATGAATTTCTGGCCGATGTTCTTATGCCAGCAGCACTGCTAGTTAGTAGCTCTTTAGACCTTTGTTAATGAAGCTAGAACTACTTACGTAGGAGTTAAGGTGTAGTCGGCACTTCCTAGGGAAAGGTGCAAGGACTCCTTGAGCTGTTGCTCAAGGAGCTTTAGCGGTAAATCCTGCACCTCTTGTGATGTGGTGATACCCCAGTATTGCAAGTTGCTTCAGGCAATCTGTTCACCTGTGCAGAGCAGATCTGTTCCTGTGCAGCTAGCAAGTTGACTGCAGGGTGGCTAACTGCTGGAAATCCCTGCTTGCACCAGTAGTGGGGCAGAGATGCTCAAACACTGCTGCGAGCTTGATAGCAGCAGCAGACCAGAACTTCTTCCATAGAAGGTGTACAGGGTACTCACACCCAGGGCAAGGGTTTGAGTCATTTTGGTATTTTTCCTGACCAGTTCTCATTGCTGTTACACGCACTAGGCTTTTCCTCATTGGCGAAGGCTATATATATAACCTGTGGGCCAGTAAGACCTCGGTAGGTTCTTTCTGAAGACTTCCCATAAGCTGTCTCTTTGAACACCTGCAGCAGTTGTCAGCCTGATTTTGGGATGGAATGCTTGTGAAATTGGATTGGTGGAAGCCCTGCAGGTTTTGGGCTTAGATACTTAATGGGCCTTGCTATTTGGTGATATAGTTCCATTCCTGCATGGCATCTGTGGCATTTGTTATTGTGTGAGCCTCATATGGTGGCTTTGAGTCTGAATGGACTCTGACTTTACCAGATATGTCCCAAATTTAGAAGACCATTGAATTTTGATAACATATTAGTTGCAAACTTCCTCCTAACGTCTTGCTTGGGTGTCCCCAGAAGGAGGTGTAGATCGTGGGAGGATGGTCTGTGACCTTGGTATGCTGACAGTTTTGTGCTGTGATTGGCATCCTAGGGTTAAAGTGACCAAACAGTTCAGTCAGCCTGAAGCTTCCTATGCAAAAGCCACTGTTTTACCAAATATCAGTGAAGTGCTGCCCAGGTTGGGTAATTTTGAACAAGCTAACTCATGCGCTGCAATGATGTTGGCATGGATAAGCAATCCATGTGAATCTGTGCTGTGGTAGCTGTGCCCATTTTTAACTTTGCTCAGAGACCCTGGCTTGGTTGTCTGCACTGGCACCTGAGGGATGTTTTAGTAACTAAACGACTAATCCTAAGGGAGCCGTCTCGAAACTATCACTAGCAGAAACAGCCAGTATAAGACTACTCATAGGAGTAAAACTAGCTATAATTTATGTCTTTAATCAAATCATGCATGGTGTTCTTATCTCTTCTTTTAACCCTTGTCTTCAGATTAAGTGATAAGACCTGTTCATGTGAACCAGGATCTAGTCTAGCAAAAATTTTGATCTTTCTCCTATACATATATATTTTCTGCCTCATTTATACCTGTTTGTGCCTCAAACTCAAGGTAAATCTGTTTTTCATACAAGCTTGAATAACCTCTGCTTAGACTGATGACTATTTGTGGTTTTTAAACAGGGTTTCACCGAGTATTGTGTTGCATAGAAGCTGTCAGACTAAGCCTGTTAGTGGCTCTTATCTCTAACAATGTTCTGAACCCAGTTTTCTTCAGCCCTGAACCGCTGTGTAAATGCAAGCAATAAATCTGAAGGATCCAATTCTAATTAGCATGAATGACACTAAAAACAAACAAAAGAACACCCTTCCCCCCAGCTTTACCACCACTGTTAAGGTGGCACCCAGGTCTCAGAAAGCAGTGTTGCCATATAACGTGTTCTTCATTCTTCTGTCACTGAGTGATGGGAACTCCCCCCTCCCCCCCCCCCGAGGTTCTTGTGTTAAGTCCTGCTTTTAGTATTTGTTTTGCCTTTTTTGGGTGGACCTCATACTTTGTTCTTCCCTATGCTGTTTTTATTATTTAGGTCTTTTTCCTAGTTCATCCTTGCTGCTTTCTGGAGGTTTCCATTGCACATGTTACCACAAAAGCTGTGATGGTGGCACTGCTCCTGGGAGAAGCACAGTTGGTGGTGGGCAGTGGGGAGTTATCCTATGGTATTTGCACTGCTGGGCCATTCAATAAGGCACTCTTTCCCTAAGAGAGGAGCTTGGTCATTGGTGCCCATAGCCATCCCTCTTCCCCTTCTCCCATGCTTTATTCTTTCCTAATACCTTACTGACAGCCTTCCCGTGTTACCAATGACTCACGATGGTGTGAGGTGACACCAGTACCATACTACACACTTCCCCTTCTCCAGCAGTCTGAAAGTTATCCCTGTTCAGGCTGCCTGAGACTCTGTTATTTTTCTACTTGGTCCCCTAAGAAGCAAGGAAATCGTTAATGTAACTGAGAAGCTGCTCTTGAGAATTGCTGTGCTCATCTCAAAGCAATCAGAGCTGCTGAAAGCGTTCATCAGAAAATGTGTAAGCCCATATTAGTTTTGTTTTAATATATAGCCTGCTCTGCCGTGTGATTAGGCCATCAACGCACAAGGTAAGAAGGCCATTTTGCCACAGTTCTGTGAAGAGGCTAATCCCTGAAAGGTACAAAACAAAGCATGACCTCATGAAGCAAATATCTGAGCCCCAAAGCTGCTTTTCTTTCTCCAAGCTGTTCCAGGCAATCTAACAAAAGGTGTCTAAGCAAAATACCTTTTTTTGCATTGTAATATCAAGAGGACTGCTTTTGAACTATTTTGACTTTATAGCTTGGTGAGTTATTAGCATAAAGGTATGGTTTACCATGTAAAGAGACCTATGATGTGAACTTCCTTTGTTGCAATTCAACTTGGAGTCCAAAAGTCATTCCTGCAGGCATTTGCTAAACAAATTAATTAAAATGTTCTCTTGCCCAAAGAGGATGAGAGAAGAAAAACTTCACTATTTTTCACCTTTTTTTCCTTATGAATGCGGTTTTACAAGTGGTTAAGTGATTTTCTGGATGGTCATGCGTTTAGTGGTGAACAAGGTTATGACATAGTGCTTTGTTGCGACATATACACGAGCTGTACAGCCTGCTGAAGGCAGTGCCTGATTGTCACACAAACAATTTCTCCAAAGGGATTCGAAGCTATCAGTACTTTATAATATTTCCTCTTGTTTCAGGGAAAGAATGTACCCAGGATGAAAGCACAGCTGCAGCTATCTTTGCTGTTCAAATGGATGACTATTTAGGAGGCAAGCCTGTGCAGAGTAGAGAAATTCAAGGATATGAGTCTACTGAGTTTGTGAGCTACTTCAAAGGAGGAATTAAATACAAGGTAAAGATCCAGCTGTCAAAATTTATTCTAAAAATGTATGTAGCATTGTGCCCTAAATAATATATTTTGCTTTGTAAATGGAAAGTTTAGAAATAATTTCTTAATGCTTAGTGGTTTTAGATCCGAACTACCTATTTTAAACTATATGAGACCCAGTAATTGTACAGAAAGCAACAGATTGTTTACCAGTGCCTCTTCTGATATATGAAAACCTTCCCTCCTCTTCCCCCCAAAATCTAGCTATCCGGAGGTTTCATACCTGTGTCTAAGGGAGCTCACAGTAGGGACATTGTGTTTAAGAGATAGTAAACATTACAAAAGTCTATGTTATAGACTGAATCATTTTGTTCAAATGCAGAACCCAATGTGCTTAAGTGGTTAAGAACATGAACAGAGTGGAAAAGACCAAAACCTCACTGTAGTCTAAAAGTGGTGCTTTTGTAGTCCTGCTGCAGGTTTTTGCTTTGAGGTAGATGGTAAAACCTCCCAAATACTTTTAATGAATTTTTATTTTTTTTTACGATGTTTTTAAAGCTCCTTTGTGTCAATTGCAGAAGCTGAATCTTTGGAAAGAAGCTTTTTTTTTCTTTTTTGCAACATCTTTGTTGGTTTTTTTAATGAATAAAGTAATGTATCTTCTGAAAATGTCCCCATAGCAGGAGCCCTGGGAGCTGTTCCTCAGTCAACCTTTTATTCCATTATGGAGGTTTGCAACTTGTTATAGTTTAAACAAGCAATTTGAAGCTTCTAATTCTGCTTGCATAAGAGACCTTGGCAGTGATCTGGCCTTTAACTTTTTTCTTTCTTTGTAATTTCAAGAGCCAGTTCCTATTCCAGCTAAAGGTCTGTGACTCCTGGCAGCGTGGAGAATACTCTTTCACAGAGGCAGACAGCCAAGCCAGTTTACAGGAATGAGTTATGCTTAAATTTAGACCTTATAGATTGTAAATCAATAGTTTGGTCTCACTTCCCCCAGTTTGGTGTTCCTTGCCAGGTTGCTCATGTGTTGCAAATATTCCTTCTGGAGAATTACAGAGCTGCTGTGGAATTACCCTTTCTGCTGCACAATGACTGGCCACTAGAACAACCCAGGCCTCTGAGATGTAAGGAAGTTGAGGAAAACTTATACAGGGGCTGCGTGTTCTGCTTTTCCTCACTCCTTATTTGAAAACCTACTGACTTTTATCCTAACAGTGTGGTTCAGTATTACCTCATCTTCTGGCTGATGCAGCAGAGTGCTGTAAATCCTGTGCTTTTCCTTTGCCCAGTCATCTGAAAACCCTTTGAAACACGGTGATGTCTGCTCTCTCTGATAGCGGTTCACACCTGATGGTTGAGCAGCAACAGCGTTTGCTGTGTCTGTCTGGTTTGTGGTCAGCACTGCTAAACAGTATATTATTTTGGCTCACCTCTTGCTGCAATAAACTACTTTTTTCTCCTGATAGCTCCTCACTTGTAAGATCAAGTTTGCCAAAATGAAGCTGAAATGAAGCTTGCTGCTTTGTTTTGTTTTATTCAGGCAGGTGGTGTTGCCTCTGGATTTAATCATGTTGTTACTAATGATCTGAGTGCCCGAAGGCTTCTGCATGTCAAGGGCCGGAGAGTGGTAAGAGCCACCGAAGTCCCTCTCGCTTGGACCAGCTTCAACAAAGGAGATTGTTTCATTATTGACCTTGGAACAGTAAGTATTTCTTAGAGCAAAATACACTGAAAAGTAAGAGGTGCAGCATCCCTTCTAAGGTCTGAATCATCCCCTAAAATGCACAACTGATTTTGTCACTCACTCAAACCGATAGGAAGAATTTGCTTTAGAACATCAGTTTGTGTCACAGCACTTTGAAGGTTCAAAATTGCCGTAAATGTTTTCTGAAGTATGCACATATTATTTTTCAGGAAAGAGTTCTCTTTCCCACTCTAGGCATTGGCATATTTTACTACTGATACTTGACACTTAACATGTTCCCAGTAAATCCTGACTAACTTTGGCACTACTGACCAGCTGAATGAAGTCAGTGCTAGGGTTCAGGGCAGAATGCAGATTGGACCTTTCTCTTAAGAGCATTTCTTCATATTCCTAAAACTGTTAAATAGCTGCAAAAGCAGTTGTGTTAATAAATGCCATGTGAAGTGTTATAAAACTAATATTTCAAGAGGACCTCTCAAGAAGCAATCCTATACTTCAAGGTTTTCTACTCGAAACAAGTAGAGACAGTGCACATGGACAGATAATTTTGCTTGCTTTGGGGGATTTAAAATATAGCACTGTCACATGATAATTAAGACTGATACTGAAAGTAGCAAGTAGGGTTGTAGTCCCCTCCAGTTAGATGCTAGTTATCAATTTGAAATATCATGCCTGATATGCTGGCACATAGAAAACAACATGTGATGGAAAATAGCTTATCTGCAAGGCAGCATCTTCCATTGGTCTTAACTGTAATGCTTCACAAGGAAGTGGTCAGCTACTTTAGCAAGATTTCAAAGAGTTCTCTGACCTATTGAAAAAGTTCGTCTGAACTCATGTTACGCATTTGACTTTTTCCTCTGAAAAGCATCCCCTGGTGTGACAATTGAAGTTGTTAGTATCAAGTAGCTATACTGATTATATCTGTTTTTCATAATGCTTAGCAACATTCAGGCAGAACACCAACCAGTGTTTTGCCAACATTATCCCATTCCTCCTATGGCAGTGTACTCTAATCAACTGAAGGAGTCTAATGATCAGTATCCCAACACTTGTATCTCAATGTCACTTTGCAAAGTTAACACATGGGAGATGGCTAACTTGGAACTGAATATATAGAGAAAATGCTGCTTTTGCAGTCAGTCTGTCACAGGCCTTGAGTTCACCTCCCATAAACATGCTGTGGAACTGGTGTACTCCATGAATTTGACTAGTCCTGACCCTCATTGTCTTACAGTTGCCCAGTTCCCCTAAAGAAATCTTTTGGGTCACACTGCAGGCGTGACAATAACACTAATATGTAGTGTTGTTACATGTATATCTTGGTGCTCATCCTTTTTGATGAGATTTGTCAGGAGGAGGGTGCTGCCACTAAACTATTTAAATGCCGTATAGGTTAATTTCTAATACTGAGTGTGCACTGTGAGACTTCTTCTTACTGCAGCATCACTCTGGTTTCTGATTTCCTGTTTGACAAGAGAGGTCCAGCAGCAATGCAACCCTGTGCCTTTGCAGGAAGAAAGATTAGATTTGAGCAACATCTCTTTTACCATGGTATGGGAAATGGCTCTCAAATCACATGACTAATAACAGTTCTTGGCCTTGCCATGTCAATGGTATGTGAGGGATGTGTTTTCTTGGATGTATTAAGGAAAAGTGTTTCAGTAGACATCTGTAGGAATTTCATCATAGGTTATGATATAAAGCAGTCGTTTCCTGTGGAAGATGGAAAGGCAATGTGTGACGTAGTTAAAGATGAAGATACATAAGTCTGGTGAAGTGCCTATAGAAAAATAGGGGTGGTCAAAAATACACTGTCACAGTGGCAATCTTGAGTGAGTTTTATAGGAACCATGTTTCAAGCAGAAATAACAATTTCAGATTGAAATTTCCATGTGACTAGAGGTCCACTGTAAATGGATAAGTCTTTACAGGAGCACCAAGTTCAATTTAGCAGTAGTTCACAAAAAAAATTAAAGTAATGGGAGAGCAATAAAGCAAGATGAAGTGATCAGCTGACTTTACTGAGAGCTTCTCGACTCTGCTCAGGAGGCTCTGCTGTTCGAAGGCTTCTCTAAAGGTGTATCCTTACTGATCGGCAAAAATATTCCTAACGCATTTGTTCAGATAGAGCTTTGTGAAATGTAGGACTGGATTCTGTCTGGCTGACTTTCCCCCCCATGGGCGGCAGCAGCAGTGCTATGGGCCACAGGGCTGCAGAGGGCAGGGAGAGAGGGCTGTGTACCACTCAGCCTCCTGGAAGAAATTAGGCAGCCCTTAAAATAAGGGGAAATGAGGAATGCGTGGTAAGTACCAAACAGTTCTGAACTTGGGCCCGATTGAAGCTGGAGGGTACTGTCAGTAGAATCAAAGTTCTGCTAATGAAACATTACTCTTCTTCCCAAAGGAAGAATGCAGGCAGTGAGATGATAACTATCTCAAGTTAAGACTGAAGGTAGACTGCAGCCAGTTGTCTATTCTTCCTATTCCTATAGTGGTGGTTATAAACTGAGTTACAACAAGCCATGAGGTTGTTGGTTTGAAATTTAAGAGCCTATGATGTGCTTAAAAACAATTTGTGCCATCCAGTAATCTTCTCAAAGGCTCCATGAATCACAAGAGAAAATTATGATGTTAGAGCTCAAAAGTATGAGACTGAATAAAGCTGTTGTGGATCATGTATCTGTCAGTGTGCTTCTACTTCAGCTCCTGAATTAATAGGTATGTCAAACGGAAAAAGATTGCTGTCTTGCACAGAGACACTGGAAAAAATAAAAGCAAAAAGGCTGGCTTTTTATCACATCTGCTTTTTATAAAACCTGTTAACCTGCTATAGATTAAATTATGTTTGCAAAAAGAAAATGAACTTCTGCTTTTTTTCTGCTTTTTAACAGTAAAAGACCAAGTGGACATATATATTTCTTTATGATTATGCCTATGGGGTATCACATTGCATGTTAAGCACAGCTGTAGTTTTGCTTGCTCCTGTTTTGCTTCTTGCCTGCACTCTCTTCTAGGTGGCTTTGCTTCTCTTCCTTCAGAGAAACCAATTTACAATCAGCATATTAATTGTCTTAATAAAGTCACTGTTTGTATGTAAACAGAACTGGAAGAGCAGATTCTTGCATGTCGGGGTTTGTCAGTTTAAGTTTCTCGCTGATTTCCCTGGCAGTTAACAACGGATTAGTCATGTTTTTCATTCACTTGTTTCTCCTACAACTAACCTCTTCCCCAGTTTCCCCCAGCTAAGAGTTGAACTGTTGCTTGTGCTGTAGGTGGAGAATTGCCAAAAAAAGTAGAGGAGCTTGAGGAACTAAACTGCTTTTGTTCTTTATTAACTTTATGGACTTTAAAGTGTGTTTCTGTCTATGCATGGTGTATCTCAGTAAGCAAGCATACATTTTTGTGTAATTCTATGAAGCAATTATTTTCACAGCTCCAGCAGTTTGAACTTCAGCATTCTGGACATTTTTATAGTCCCGAAGTCCTCAGATGGAGAGGGAAAAAAAAAATCAACATTAAGCTTCCCCCACCTTCAATTAGAGTTCCCAGGGTGTGTAGTTTTCCTTCATACTGTATGGACTCGAAAGCTTCCCCTCAACCCCACTTTTATGCAGAAAAGTGGCTGAAAGAGATGGTCATTAAAGCTCAAGGTGGACAGGACATATATGTATACACAGGAATTCAGACAGGTTAAGTTTTTTTCCTGGTGCTGTAGGAAATCCAGATGTTTTGCTCTCTGAGGAGCTGTTATTTAGAATGAATATCCTCCTGGTGCTTACCATTTAATGTGTGATGGTGTGGCACTGTCAAAACAGGTGTGAGAGGAAAAATGAACGTGGTAAGTGTATGAGTGTGGTACATCTGACTTATTTTTAGTCTGACAATTTGTTCCAGTTGAATCAAATGGGAGACTCCAAGACTCGTTACAAAGGCACTATTGTGATTATACCAGGGCCAGGCTGATGGTGGCCCTGGCAGCCTTCGGAGGGAATTGAGAGTTTGTTTTGGATTATCAAAACTCTGCAACTTTCAATGGCTCAGTGTGTCCCAGTTTAACAAATGTAAAAGGCGGATTGGATGAATATTTAAATTATTTCCACTCCCCCCCCCCAGCCTGTATCAAGAAGTCAACAGTCAAGACAGGAAAAAAAATTGAATAATTTAAGTAGAAAAATGTCTCCACAAGCTTATATTTACCTGGTTCGATCTAAACATTCTTCTCAATATACATGTCAAAAATCAAAAGTTTTCTACATTATTTGGACTTTTTTTTATTTAGCACTTTTTTTATTAAAAAATTAAACATTAAAAAATTAAAATTAAAACAAAGCCCACATCACACTCCTGCTTTTGGGCTCTCCATTTTATTTCCAAACACCTGGTGTTTGAAGTACAAACACTAGGGTAATGTGCCTTTGTTTTACAAACACTTTTACTGAGAAGTGAAGGCGCTGGAAGTATTTGTTGTTTGCAGTTTATATAAAAACTTTTTTGCAAGTCCATTTGTATTTTGTGTTGTCATTTTTCCTTTAAGTCTCATAACTTTAAGAGACTGTACTTTAACAAAGAACAGCTTCAGCTAAAATGAACTCTTGCCTTATTGGAACAGCTGTTTATTAATGACCAAGAAGAGAATGAATGGAGTCTCAGCAGAGTGCATGCCAATTATTTCGATAGTAGCATGACAAGATATGTATAGAAGCTTTGCCGATATTTGTGCATGTTCAGTCTGCCTCTGGCTTTGCTAGTTTTATTCTGTTTCCCCCAAGAAGTGGTATTTAGGGTTCAGTCACATGGGAGCATGAGGAGTGAAGGCTTCTTTGGGAACTCCTGCATCACGGCATCTCTCCTCCTGACCTACCTTTCTTTAGATGCCTCATAATCCTTTCTTCTCCCTGCCCACTGTAAAACCACTACAGGGGCTTTCTGTCATTTGGTTATTTGCTCAAGCTCTGATCTGCTTCTTTCTTAGAAATGGAGTCAGCTAGATTAGGAGAAGGGAGGAATTAAGGCAGTAATAACCTTACAAACCTCTTGCTTTAGCCAGTTTTAGATGAGTTGTGAGGGTAAAGAGAATGTAGTATGGTGTTTCACATGAGCAAGCAGATTTAGCTGAAGGCCTTTGCTTTTTTTTTTGCGAAGCCCCTCTGCTCCATAGCCTTGCCTCTGTACCTACTGTTGTGGTTTAGAGGAGCGGAAGACAACACCTTGACTAACATACTTTAAGTCAGAATAAGTTGTATCGTGTTGACATGACAGGATTCGCACTACAGTTTTAACTGACTCAACTAAGTGTGGTAATATTTTTATATATTTTTTTTTTTATAATTGAGGTGCAGTTATGTTTTGGGAACATGTTCTGGTTCAGATGCAGGCAAAGGTGGACAGACAAGCTTTAGGGTGCCTCAGGGCCTGCCAACAAAGAATGGAGGCATAGCAGCTTGTTGGTACTTTGCTTAAAGTCTTTCCTTACTGAAAGCTTAATTTTTTTATTTTAATATTTTAAGACTAGTGAGATTTAATCTCTTAAGCATGCTATTTTTCTACCAAATTGAAGTTTCACAACAAATTTGCTTTGAATTAGAGTTGGAAATCTGTCTAATTTATGTAGCTTCTTAATGTCTCTTCATGTAAGAGAATGCAAATCAGAAATTATAGTATGGGCCTGGAAATTACTAGGTATTTCAACAAAGATACAGGTTTAAAACACTTCAATATTGAGGACATGTTTGTAAGCAGAACAAAACTGAGTTCTTCACAGATTTAAGCTTCTTAGGTTTTGCTTTCATTGCCCTAAGACTTACAGAAAAGACACCAGGATGCAGAGTGTATTTTCATTTGCCTCCAAACTGAGCAGGCTGCCAGCTGAATACAGAGGTGGCTGTGTGTTAGAAGGGAAAACCTGGTTTCGTGTCACTCCTGAAATAAGCATGTTGTTTCTGTTTTCCCTTCTTTTGCTCTACATGCCCTTTGGGGCTGGAGTGGGAAGGCAGGAGGCATACTTTCACAAGCCCTCTCCAAATAGCAAGAAGTGCCAAGGAACTCCTGCTCATGAGCCATGCATAACTATCCTGCCATGCACTGCTGTGCTAAGTGTTGGGTCATTTTTAATGTGCAATAGAAATCTCATATGACTTGTTCAAGGTCACTCTCAGACCAAAAACTATCAGGAATAAAAGCAGTAAATCCAGATGCGCTTTAACTGGAAGACCAAAATGCGTCCCCAGAATGCACAGATGAAGAGAGACATTGCTATGACTGTAGGGTGTATGGCACAGATCTGCTTTGCCTTCCCAACCTCCCTCAGGAGCTCTAGGATCATCGTTGTGATTATTTATGATAACATTTGCTGACCCTTAGGCGCTAATTGTCCCACTGTGATGTGACCAGTATGTTGATATCAACAACATTAATATCAGGTAGTAGAATAGCTCTCTTTTGTATCAGCGCTCTCAAACTCTGTTAAAGAGATTAAAACCCCAAGCCTGCTAGTACTAAACGTCCAAAAATAAACTGAGCTTGGCATAAGAATAAGTGATGAATGAAGTTCCTTTCTTTTTTTTTTTTTGAGGGGTGTGAACTCTTTATGTCTGTTTTCATTTTAATGGAAACATTTTTATTGTCAGCCAGCCAATTCAAACTAAGGTTAGCAAAACAAGCCTAAAAATAGTGAAGGTGTAGTACGCCTAAGAAATTAGAAAGTATTGAGTGAGCTAAAGCTAAATACCATATTATGACCCTAGTTGAGCACTTTATATGTATAATATATGTCTAAAAATAAATACATGAATATTAAGGTACAAGCCGAAAGCTCAGTGGTCTGTTGGACATGGTTAGATAACTAGCTGACTGTATTTCAGATAAATATAGATCTATAATATTAGTCTTGTCAAGAAGTGGCTTTAACTAAAAAAACCCCATCTTTTTCTGGCTTTACATTGTTAAACCCCCAATCTGCCTGGGGATTGAAATGGATAATCTCAATCGGAAAGACAAGCTTGTAAATATACAGCTGAACTTCTACCATGATGCCTCAAAATAAGTTATGTATTTAAAAATAAAGATGATTTACTTCAGAAAATAACTAATCTAAGCTCCTGAAAGCTTGTAGCACCAAGTGCTTAAGGACATTTGTTTAGTGCTCATAGTAAATATGGTAAAATGTTATATACTTTGAGACCCCTTTGTGACTTGTGACTGCTCACTTCTATTAGATTACACTGTACATGAAGTTTAGCTTTCAGGGTTTTAATAAAGAATACTGTCTTTATTTTCTAGTGCTGAAAAAAAAATCAGATTTTTGTTTCTCTACCTTTTAAAATCAATGTAGTTTTTTAGTAACAGGGGAAGATTAAGCTTACAGGGAGGGTATGGTTTATCCATGTGAACTTCAGATCAAGAATGTTTTCAGACACTGCTTGTTGATGAAACTTCTTTATGCAGCAGGAGAAAACCCTGCCACACAAGGCTTCTCAGAGTTACAGCTCACAAAATTTCATGCGTATTTACTTTAGTTTAGGACAAAAGTATTTAGGCCACATTATTTGGGGGAATGTTTCTGTAGTTAAGGAATGTGGGCTCCATAAGGAAAATAATGAAGTGTGCAAATCGAAAGACCTGAAATCCATTACTGTACACTTTTATCGAAAGTCTGGAGCCATGGAGAGTAGGAGAGCCTAGTTTAGTCACTTGCTGACTGAAGGCAGACTGGGAGAATGCACTGTGAATGCAGGGTAGCCAGAGGGTAGCTGTGCAGTGGAACAGCTAATGCTAAGACATGCTAAGAAAAGAAAATGTAAATGTATTGTCTGAGAAGTAAAAGTCTTTGTAATCTGTGGTGACAATTTAGTTCTCACAATATCTTTGTGGTCAGTAGAGTAAATACTGTTCATTTTGTAGATGCAGAATACTTGTTTGAGTTTGCATGGCCAGTTACCAAAAGACCGAGAGAAGGCAGGCACATACAACTGGAAACTGAACTTGTAACCCTTCTGGATGAGTAATCTCCATGAATTGTAGCATACACACTAAGGCAATAGCTGCATAACCTCTTTAGCTAATTCTGTATCTGTCTTCTTCCTCTTACTGCTTCTAGATAGGCAACTAAAAAATGTCTATTAGTTGCTGCTATATCTTTAGTGATTCATGTTTTTTCATGTAATTTCGAATAAGCTCAATCAGTAGGAAGTAAGCCAAGATGAGAATGAGTAAGTTTGGGTGCTGAAATTCTCAGAAATTAAAGGAGTCTGTGTTTTGGGAAGTCTCCCAAAGAGAAGTTGTCTAAAGCAGTACGTGGCTAAAATAAATATATCAAAACCTCTGCTGAAATTGAAACTTTACACTTTCTACAGACTCAAGGCAGTCTTTCATTAGTTATTTAGAAAAAAAACCCTGTTTCCCCAAATATGCACTATATTTTCTTTTCCTCTGGAAATGTTGAAAGCCAGATTTATGATAAGGTTCAGGCACGAAGCCAAGTGTGTCTCCAGATTCTGGACATTCAGTAAGCTGTCAGGATTTAAACCAGAACTCAGGAGCAGATGTTTTTATTATTTGTTTTTCTTTGTCTTAAGCCTACAGTCCTGTTGCTAAAGGCAAGCTGAAAACCTCACAGCTTTTGCTGCACAACATCTGCAATTTGAAAGGCATCCAGTTCTGGGAATCTGTATAATCCTGATGTAAGCCTGAAACTACTTCTTTGAAGGATGCTTCCAAAGGGAAGGGAACTTGGCTGTGAGATCACTGAGGTTTTTTTGTTGTTTTTTATATCCGAGCTGGCAAAAAGTATATATCAGAAGTTGCTAGTACTGTTTTGCATGAAGGTGGCATCAATATTAGCTGTCTTCTAAAAGTCTGCATCTGCTAGTACTGAGAAGCTGTGCTTCATCTCTCACTTGTCGCAAACTACTATTTCAAGTACTGTTAAATAACAGTGGTCAGCAGAAATGGCTTTAAAAGCTTTTTTTGAATGAAACAGGTTTTCATCCAAAAAACTAAGTTTTATACAGCTGTATATAGCCTGTAAAACTAAGACCCCGTAACTTAACTCAGTGAGGGTCCTGATTAAATCCTTATTTTCTTTGTAGGTGAACACAAACCAGTTAAATCTTTTTTAAAGTTGAAAATTATAGGGTACCTGTATTTCTGTACTATTTGGGCTAGTTGATAGAATCAAATCACTTTCTTCCAGGAGAAGGGAGTGGGGGGGAAAAGCAACCAGCCAAGCTAATTAATAGCCTTTGACTAGCTCTTTTCAGCTCAGCCTCTAGCAGCTCTGTGGCCTATGCTCTGCTTTTTTTAGTAGTTTTCATCAAGACTGAGATCTAAATTCTTTATTCTGAAAGGCTTTGCATTCAGGATGAATAATGGGACTTACCAAAACTAGGGGTCCTTGGTCTGTGGTGTGACTGGGTTAAGTGACCTGTCTTAGGCTGGTTCTGGTGGCTCTCCTTTTTGAGAGGTGCCTTGGGAACATGCTCTATTCTGGTTGAATTGCGCTTTCGCAGTCACGTGCACTGCAAACCTCTTTGCTACCTATTCAGCCAGGGGAGAGGAAGGTCCTGAAGGCCTGTAAGATGGTGTCTGGGGGTGGGCTACTGCCACTAGTGTACTCGCTTATCAATGTGAAGAGCAGCTTCTGCAGTGCCTGACGAGCTCCGTGCAAAGATGGCAATAGCACAGGGTTGGCCCTTGGGTCAGCAGGTTACCTGTGACTGCTTGCAGCATTTCCTGAACAGATCTGCTACACATGTGTCTCTTGTCTTTATTTTAGTCAGTTCCTGTGGCAGGAAGGGTCCATCTTCTGCTGGGCAAGAACTGACCAGAAAACCAGGGTACTCCTGATCTGTAAATCTTTAGAAGTAATTTATAAAGACATTTTGATAACAACAGTTGGAAGGGCTGGCATTAACCTGAAGTTAATGAAATTTTATGAGCATTAGATCAGCTGTACACTGAGGAAAAATCTTCTGGTGAAGCAAACTTTTTATTGAAAGCGCTGATGTTGGATTGATGTGACGGAGTGTGCAACAAATATCATTCTACAACAAAAGGTCACAAAATAAAAACTGGATTGAAAGATCTAACATTACTTTTGAGTAGCGCATACAGTCAGGATTTCCTTGAGATTTTGAAATTACTTTGTTTCTTGCCACGGGTGAGAACCGGCACTGCTGAACAGCATAGGTGAGAAACTGCCAGATGTAAGATAAAAACCAATTTGCAGTAGCAAATTTAGGACTTTCAGGTTCTTTATATCCATATATATATGAAGATATACCTGTATTTGGGATAAAACTCAGTCAAACCAGCACTCTGACTGTTCTGAGATTAAGTGATCTCCTGCTATTTGGATACTAAATTACATTATGTAAATATCTTGCATATTATAAATATCTAGGTGACTTAGCAAATCTCTTTTGTAAAGTACCTCTAAAAGATGTAGCTTCACAGATGTTCTGATGACTTAGGACCAGTCACATAATTATTAATGAAATAGTAATTTCATAATTTGCCTCAGCATTGAATCTTATTGCTAATGTCTCTGTGCTTTTAATTGTTATAGGAAATCTATCAGTGGTGTGGCTCATCATGTAATAAGTATGAGCGGCTGAAGGCTACTCAAGTTGCTGTTGGCATTCGGGACAATGAACGAAATGGAAGGTCTAAACTAATTATCGTGGAAGAAGGGAGTGAACCAGACCAGCTCACAGAGGTATTGTGATATACATACCAGTTACTAACCTAGCTGTGAATAAAATGCTTTTATGCCTCAAGAACTAAATAGGATTTGTCTCAAGCCTCAAGTTCTGCAAGGATTCCAGGAAGTCTGATTTAGGTTATGGGAGGCCAGTTTATACTTCTTTTCCCTCCTTATCCAAGCACTGTTAAATTCATTGGGCAGCAGAATCTGAGAGAATTAATCATCTGAGAATACCTTTTC
The DNA here is from genome assembly GCA_017639245.1 of Myiopsitta monachus. Lineage (NCBI taxonomy): Eukaryota > Metazoa > Chordata > Aves > Psittaciformes > Psittacidae > Myiopsitta > Myiopsitta monachus. Next base: position 8,677,016 of record CM029919.1, read on the forward strand.
AGGAACTAAATGTTTGCCTTTTGTTAAATTAGCCATGAGGTATCTGAATTAACAGCGTAGCTCACACCTCAACCGCACTGTCTGCTCTGTATGGGGAAAGAGCAGCATGGAGGTGGGAGGGCACCAAGCAAGAGGAAAGATACAGAATTAGTATGCCTATGAAGCAAAAAAAAACGTAGCAAAGTGCGAAGAGATCGTTGAAGCTAAGCACACTGCCTAACCGTTTCTATGACAAGCTCTCATGCGCCTAGCCTCTAGTAAGCCTTGTGTATTTAAAATCTTTAACCATTTACTTTAAAAAGAGTGGAAAAAGTGTTATGACTTACGGAGTTTTCAGATCTTGGGAAAAAAAAAATAAGCCCTGATGAGTTTTTGCAGGCCACACATACTAATTAAAGCATTCATTGTTCGCTTTGCATTGTGTGCTAAATTAAGCCTTTTCTATTGATTCTCCAAAAAGAAGGAAGAGGGAAGCAAAGTCATAAAGCAGTCTTCAATAAAATGGAAAATGTACAGTTGTAATATTGTCTTGTAGTTTAGATTAACTTCAGGAAGTAATGCTAATGGTGCATGCAGGTATGCCATTAGTTTTGGTGGTGCTTGCATTCAGTTTTGTCATGCGCAGTATAAATAGTTATTGCCTAAGCACAAAACATGCCAGGTGCTGGGTTGCCTCCTGTGGCCGTGCCAGAAGTGATCACCACCCTTTGGATGATCGATACATCCGCTTGCAAAGGCTTTTTTTTTTGCTATGGGTTGTAAATACACGTGTTTGTGCTCAAAGTCGGGGTGATGACACCCAGCACACAAGAGATTTTTTTAAGGGTTAAAAAAAAACCAAACCCAGATAAACAATCCTTTTTCTGGCTTTCTACTTCCTTGTACAGACTTCTCACACCAGCTCTGATGTGGCACATGCCTTACACCCGTAACTTTTATGCAGAGAGCACAAGTTGACAGTTACAGCCCAGCCTCTTGCTCCTTATTTGAATCACAGTATTGCGTTGCAGCCCACTGCGGCCCATGGCTGGGTGGCACCGTGGGAACCTGTCGGCACCATCCCCTGGCAGCAGTTTCCTATTGCTATGCAGATCCCAGGGTTACTGCTCGAGGCTCTGCAGGGCGTTCCTGATAAGCTCACCTAAGTGTGAGCTGGGAGCCTTGATCAGAAAGGCCGCACTTTGCACCTCTTATCAACTGAGATGCAGATGCGAAGTCAGACTTCTGTGCGGCTGCAGCACGGCTGAAGGCGGCCGCGGGGACGACTGCCAGGAGGCTGGCTGCCTCCTCCCCCTGGCAGGCTAGGAGCAGCAGGGATGGGCTGGCCTCACGCCTGCATCTGTTTGTCAGACATTTCAGCTTTGTGCAACTGTTGTTTTGTAACAGCCTTGACAGGTGTTTAAGAGCAGGCAAAACAACAAGGTGGCACAACCAGCAAGGTGGCATCTTGATCCTGTAGTGCCTCTTCCTTTTTTTTTTTTTTTTAATTAGGATATGGAATCACAGAATGGTTTGGGTTGAAGGAACCTTAAAGATCATCTGGTTCCAAATCCCCTGCCACGGGCAGGGACAAATGCCACTAGACCAGGTTGCTCCAAGCCCCCTCCAACCTGGCCTTGAGCACTGCCAGGGATGGGGCAGCCACGGCTTCTCTGGGCAACCTGTGCCAGGGCCTCACAACCCTCACAGTATATAATTTCTTCCTTATATTTAATCTGTATCTCCCCTCTGCCAGTTTAAAACCATTCCCCCTTGTCCTGTCATGACCTCCCCTTGAAGAAGTCCCTTTCCAGCTTTCTTATAGGCCCCCTTTAGGCACTGCTGTAAGGTCCCCCCTGAGCCTTCTCCAGGCTGAACAGCCTGTCTTCATGGGAGAGGTGCTCCAGCCCCCTGATCATCTTCGTGGCCTCCTCTGGGCTCACTTCAATAACAGCTGGTTTTTATAATTTTCTATTTGTTTATATTATGTTTATTTTGTTTCTATTTCTATTTAATATTTTTATAATTAGTCTTTTCTTCATTTGCTCAGTAGAATATGAAGAAGTTTCTGCTTTTTCTTTTTGCATTGTGAATATAGAGCAAAATAAAATGGGTAGCTCAGAGCAAGTAGGTTCATGGCTTTCATTATCACTGCTGTAATGAGCCTGATTTGAGTGATTTTGTCATCATCTAGAGCTTACCTTCTAGCTTGCCTTATGCTAGGTAGCTGTGCTTTAGGAAGTGTTGCTCACATAACAGGGTTTGCAGCTCAGCTATGGCTATCCCACTTCAAGCTCTGAAATGTGCTGCTGACACACCAGGAGGGTAGTTAAGCTCACAAACATATAAAACCTATTAATTCCTCTTCCTGTTAAAATGGTATCCAGTTACTGTTTCTCTTCATTTTTATTTCTCCTTGCTCTCACAAAGTTGTCTCTAATTTGCTATAGCCTTTATTCAGGCTGACTGCCCTGCATCAGGAAGGATGGATTTTTGCCATCTCTAGGTTTCTTAGAATAAGGTTGATTTATTTACTCGGGAAAATAATTACGTACTTTATGTATTTATTTTGTCATCCAGTGTGCCACTGAAATTGGAATGAAATTTCCTGAAATTCTCTCTGATAAATGTCAGGAATGATTTCCCCTCCTGTGAGCTAGAAATCTGCTTCCATACCAGCGGCTAAACAGCTAAACCTGCTTGTGCAGTGCTGCTAAAGAGGTGTTCACCAGGCAAGGGCTGACATACCCACCACAAGTACCGAGATAAACAGCCGACAGCGATCTGCAAGCGCAGAGTCCTGACTCCTGGCCAGCAAAGCAAGACTGCTGTGCTTTGCCCACAGAGGCCAGGCACAAGCTGATTCAACAAACCCTGCCAACATTCTGTCCTGCTGTGGGGTTAGCAGAGGCAGCAGTGGCCATGCTGGGCTGCTGTTTCCAGGCCAGTCGCTTTCCCACTGGCAGCTGGGGAGCTGTGGATGAGGTGAGCTAGTCTGACAAGGGCAGTTGCCTACTCACAGCTATCGGTTTTAGCAAGAACTGGGAGCAGGCTGGCACGGCTTGAACAATTTGCTCGTGGGAGAGAGCCGTCTGGAGCATGCTGTAGCGCTGGATCAATTGATGTGGCAGGCCAGCAAGATAGAGCTTGCTCGCCCTGGGAAAGGAGAGCAGCCAGAAGCTGGGCACATGAGTAAGTAGTTTTGACAGCAGCAAGCCTGTTTTTCATCTGCCATAGTGACCAGGGGCCACTTGAGAACACAGTGACTGTCCTGTGCTTGCACTCAGGAAATGCAGTGTGTCTGGAAAGCTCAGACCTGCAGTGAGAGCACAGAAGATCTTATAAGATGCTGCAGGAATCACTAGAACTCTTTAACTGCAAAGACAAGGCAGAAACTTTCTGTGCAGGCACATTAGAGATATTTGATCTGGCTGTTTGTACTTGAGGTGAGGTACCAACCAGCAGTGCTGTATAGGGTTGCTGCCTCATAAATTTAGAAAGTAACAGACCACCTTGGATAAATTGCTGCTGTTGCTGCTCAGTAACTGTGACGGGTCTCCACAGTCGCAGCCGCCCATATTAACATTCACCAGATGCCAACTCTGCCCTTATTTTCGCAAGTGAACAGCTGAATAGAGTTACTCATTCTGCTGGATTTTAGGCCTGAATGTTCAAATTGTGTTACAGGAAAATTTTCACCTGCATTAAGACCAATCCAAAAATAGGTCTTAGCAATGCTTGAGTCAGTTTGGTTGCTCTAGGGTGACCACATTAGGGTTAAAGCCAGCTACGCTTCTTTTTTTAACTTTAACCAAAAGGAACTACTGAATACATAGTTTCAAAACTGACCCCAAATTCTCTAGGGTACCTTGTGGGCCCTGTTGCTTGTCTTTCTGACTGCGTGCAGCGGTAAGTAGACATGTCACAGCGCTGCATTGGGATACCCAAGGGATCACAGAGATCACTGAGGTCTGAGAGAGCAGCCACAGTACCAGGTAATTGTGCTCAGGACAGACAATTTTCTAATGGTAGTTGGAATCTCTGCTCTAATTCTGAAGAGAGAGCAACACTGGGGAAGCTGAATTTGAAAAACAGTTTCCCATGATCTCATTATGGAGTGTCATAGGAAATGGTGAGTGGGATGAGTGATGCACCGAGGTACCCTGTCTCCTTTCAGTAAACTTATTGTCCACTGTTTGGCTAGTGAATGTGTGAGCTGTGCATCTGTTTTCAGAGTAATGGCAAACTGTAGAAACAAGGAATTGGAAACACCTGTGTTTGTGAAGTTTACTAGTTGGTCAGGAAGCTGAAGGTGCTTGCAGTAATGCAGGAAGCAGAAATTCAGTTCATCACCCAATAGAAGGATGCAAAGCACCCAGTCCTCCATTTGTAGCACACTAAAACCTTGATCTGGTATGATACCTCTAGAGATGAAGTAGAAGAGGAAGATAAAGTCTTAGTATAGTTGTTTTACTATATTTGTGCAACTTGAAATACTAGGCACCCTGAAAGATTTTTAGTTTGACAGTACTGTGCTCACTACATGGACTTATCTCCCTGAGATACATTTAAAGTATCTCGGGCAGTTTGACAGTGTGTCTGAGAGTGTAAAAGCCAGCCAAAAAGGAGAATAGACTGAGTTTTATCTAAGCTAAGTATTGAGTCTGCGTCTGTCCCTTTGCTTAATCATGAAGTGTTCAGCTAACGCTTTTCAAGATTGGTCTGTTTTCCATGAAGTCAAAACTGTCTGATTCTCGATGCTGCTTCATTGTTCACCTACAAATTGCTCTCTTAACACCACGGCTCTTGGTAGGGTGCGATTGCTGCAGTTTTTACTGCTGAGGATCTTGGCTTTTGTTTAATTTTTGCGCGGGTTTTTGATGTTCGTGTCTGAAGCAATAAACCCCGAGGAACGTGCCTGCTGAAGCCTAAAACCACATGAAAATGAAGGATTGTGTTTGTCCGCATCTTTGACATTGCTCTTCTGCCTTCAAAAAAGAAAATGCCACAACCTTGTTTGCTCAGTATTTGCAGTTGTTGTGTTCCTGGTTTTGTGAGAGTTCTAGTGACCTTACAACAGATAAATTCAGACTTGCTCCTCACGAAACACTTGTGTAAATATTCATCTAGTTTAAACACTGAACAACAGAGAGCACCTTTCCTCCTTTCTAATAATACAACCTTCTCCTCCCTCTTTTTTCTTTAAAACTCCTAAGTGACACTTAATCCTGAGAATTCCTGAATGCCATTGTGTTCAGTGGTGATTGTTTTTGCTAACAATGTGAATAAATACTACACAGATGTATGGTAATGGTTTGATCATATTACAGCTAGTCATGCCTTTCTACCTCTGTAACTGGAAAGGGACTGGTAGTGCTGCACGGTCCTAACTCAGTCATGCAGCCTAAAATATCAAAAGCACAGAAAATAAGATCCCATCACAAATGCAAGTAACAGAGGCTGCTTCTCTAGAGACCCAAGTAATGCAAACATCACCACAGCTTCAAGCTCCAGTAAACCTTAAATTAGCTGGATAGATGTCTGGCCATATGGACATAAGAGCAGAACCGCCTCCTCTCTCCTTAAATCCAAGCCCCTAAAAATACTTGCTGCAAACCAAAGATAATTTCCAAGGGCAGCACAAAGCACAGTGAGGTAGCTGGGAAAAACTGAGGCTTGCTGAGGCTTGTAAGTAGCATAAGTGGGTTTGCAAGGGCATGCTGCTCTGAAGGAGCTAGACAAGTTCCTGCAGTCCCCTGGTCCTGTCACCTGCATCATTGCATAAGGCTCTAAGAGCCGTGGGTGGCCCACCAGTTTATTTCCTGCTCCTTTCTCTGAGGCAGCAATAGTAGGATCTGCCATCCCAACCCTGTAAAAACTGCTGCTCTCATGGCATTTGCTTTCTTGTTCCCTTACTTTTGCCTGTATTATGAGTCATGATAAGGAGAGTCTTGTTTGTTTTGTATGCAGAGGAAGGGGAGGAACAGTGAGAGTGATGCAGGCGGAGGAGGGGTAAATTCTTTTGTGGAATACAAATTCCAGGCATTTATTAGGGATTAAACTATTGGTTAATCATGTAGCTTGTACACAGCTACATGATAACCTCAAATGTTATTAGTTCATAAGCAGTGAATTGCGTGTAACTATTATGGTCCAGCCTGACCTGTTAGCTTGCAAGAAAATGCCCAATATGAAAAATACCTTAATGAAATCATATTAGGCCAAATTATCCATGGCTCTGGGGATATGTAAGCCAAAGTAGTATCTTTCCCTATCTAAATTGGGGCAGTTGGAAAAAATGGACAAGCTTCCAGGGATTTTTGTGACACATACTAGAAATTAATTTCAGTCCCAGGGCAGAAGCGGTATTGAACAGTCGTGCACAAAGGAAAATGAATGCATTGAGAGAGGGGTGAGGACAATGAAAATTGTACTGGTCCCCTGTGCAAAGACTCATATATGCAGTCAGACACGCAGAGAGAAGTTAATTACGCTTATATGAGAAAGCAAAAATTGAAGAAAGCTAATGGGCAGAAAACAGCAGATTACTATAACTATAGTAGCTATAGTTACTAGCTGTAGTTGCATTAGGTACTCAAATGAACCTTCTCAGGCTGTTTTGAAACTACAGGTCAAATTTACCCCTCAGGAAGACAATGCTTCTTCCCTGGAATGGTTTTGGTTATATGCAGGTGTCAGCAAGAACACAGTCTGGGTCTTGCCATTTCAAACAGTAGGAGTTTGTAGGATATAAACTGAAAACAGTCCGTGGGGAAAAATACTACACGTGCTTGTGCACCTTTCATAGCAACATCTGTCCAGTCTGAGGAGTGTCAGTTTATTTATCATTACACTCTTTAATTAGAGTTTATGATAGGCTATGAATGTGGATGCAAAGTACAAACCCCTTGCCCTGCAGGGAGCCAGTTTCAAGCTGTCAAACCCAGGTGTCCCTGTTTTCTTTCTAATTACTGGGTAGATCTCCTTCATTAAGGGCAGTCTTTTTTCTTGAAGCAAATTGCCAGTTGAAAGGACTCAATTACACAACCTGTGCTCAGACAAAGCAGGCATGGCCTGGATTTCAGCAGGCTTAGCTGCTTTGCATCAGCTGAGCATTTTGTCCACTGTTTTCCCCAGGCCCAGGTAGAAAATCAGCAAGTGTTCTGCCCAAGAATGGCAGAGGGCTCTTCAGCTACATTGTGAGTTACCTATAATGTTCTTCAAACTGCAGTTTTCAGTCTTGGCTGCCTGAAGCCAGGTACTTAAATGACAGGGAACTGAACAGGAGCTGCAGGTGGCAAGTACATCTGAAAGTCAGGCTTTTAATTAAGTCTCTAAGTATGAATTTCAGTGCCTGCATTAGACATTTTACTTCAGAATATGTTCAGGTGTATTGTACAGCATGGCATAAGCTAAATCATTTATTAATAGCTCTAATAATAGATGGTTGAAAACCTATTTTCTTGCATTAAGAAAGATGCTTCTATAGGAGGTAATTTCGGTGAATTCCTAAAATCATAATGAATTTCTGTAAGTGCTTGCAATTAAATTATGTCTCGTTTGCATTCTTGTGGGTGAGAAAACCACTCATTTTTGTTATGTTTTCTTCTTCAGCAGCTGTAGCGCTTGCAGGGTTATCACATTACTCAATTATAATCTTATAATTACATGTTAGAATATTAATGGAGTTTGTAATGGCTTTTTTTCCTTTCTGTGCTAGGCTATCAAGAAATCTATTGATGAAAACCCACTATAATTTTCAGTTATTAAAGAGCATAATTAAGAAGGCAAGGCCAAAGAAAAGAGTTGTTAGCAGTTATCTCCACGTGGAGCTGTTATTTCCACATACTTTCTAGCAACGGGGGGGATTTCATGGAGAAGAGCTGAAAGGGCAGAGTTTTTTTGCTGTATAAAAAGCTCAAGGATGTGCTGTTTCTGGAATCCTGCATCTCCCCAAGACAAATACACCTTGAAAGGTTGTTTTGGTTTTTTTCCACCAGGTCTGCCTCATCCCAGCCCTTGTGCAGAGCAATTCTGAAAGGATAAGGTTCTCTTTGAATTCTCTTTAGTGAAAGTTGTGCAGTGCAGGAAGGAAAACTTTGCAGGTTTTTTCTCACAGGAGTCTGCATATGCAGGTTGCTGTTCCCTATCCATGCAGTACAACGCTGGAGTAAAAGCTCTCTCACATCTAAGCAAGGGTGAAGAACAGCAGTATAGAAGAAACCGTTCCACATGTTATGGGATCAGTTCAGTATTTCCACCACCACTGAAAGTGTAACATTGAAGAAATGTGTAAATATAATAACTGTATTTACTGCAAAGCAGGTTATTAGGGCCAGGTCTTCTGCTTACACACCAGCTCATGACTTTGATACTACCTGGCTTTACCTGTAAAAATAAGAGGTAGGTAATTAAAATTACTTTAAATGCTGCAGTAATCAGTGTGGCAACTAATTTTTAAGAGCTATAAATCATTGCCCCTTTGTTGAACGTTTTGGCTCATTTACACAAATGAAGTGTAGGAACTTAAAACCAGACATCAGTTAATGGAGGGCACCTAAACTAGCAGGAGGAAATTATTTTCAAAGAGCTAAGCAGGATGCATCTCCTAGACAACCAGGTGAAAGAAACATTATTGCTCGCTTTCTTTTTCTATCCTAATGAATATTTAATTTACTCCAAGGTTCAGCAGGAGGCATTAGAGAAAAACTATCAGAATACTCTCTGGTTTTCTTTCTTAAACATTAGGGTCCAAATGTATGCTCCATCTTGGATGCAAGAGTTTGGGTGTCATACCAGAGAGGATCCCCAGGCTGATTTAGTTTTGATATATAACCTCTATTGAGCTCTATAGGACTAGAAATGCTGAGCTTGTGCCTAGGGCCAGTGGTGTGCTGGGAAAATATTCTGGTGCCCCAGGTAGCTTTTTCACCTTCCCATATTATGAATTAAGTGCTGAAACACCTTTCTACAGCTCCCTCTGCTCTTCCTGATGCTGCTGTTCACCATGGCTGCCTTCCATTGGCTGTGCATCCCCTGGGAACTGCTTTTCTAGCAGGATCAGTGGCTGCCAACCCCTGCTGCTGCCTACAGCTCAAGCTTCACAGAGTGTTTGCCATACTCCTCTTTTTTACCCCAATATTGATATGATCCAGCATACTACAGCCTCAGGACCTGCCCATGTGTTGGCACTGCAAATGCCCTGCTGCAAATGTGGAGGCACTTAAGATATGAAAAGATGTGAGTTTCATGGATTTTAGCAGATAAGTATTCTTTGTCTGAGGCTTCATGTTGGTATTAGTTTCTGATTTATTTCTAGTTATTTTCCAACACATAAACATGCACTGTCATGAAGCACATAAGATTTTTTATCTCCAAGGCTTTCAAACTGGGATCTGCAAAGCTAGAAAGGCCTCAGTGTGTGCCTGACTTTATGTCCCAGTAAGCAGAAAAACCAGGCATCTCAAGCACATGTGCAAGTCTCTGCAGGATTTGGGCCTCAATTCTCATAGTTCTGGTGATATCAGAGGAGCATGTAGCAAAGGAATAAGATTAAAAAATGAGTATAAACGTGAAAAAAAGTGTAGTGTGATTACTTACTGCATTTTTACTTATGCTGCAGGTAGGCAGGTCAGGTCTCAATGTTCAGCAGCACTACTGGTTACAAAAAGGCTGCTGTATGTGCATATTTACTGCCATTCACCCTCACGGTTTCTTTAGTGTGGAATCACTGTTCATCCTGAAGGCATCCTAAAAGCCAGACATTTGAAGGTAATGTAGGCTAGGGGTTTCCTCAACTCGTTTCACACACACCTGGTTGCAGTGTAAATATCTAACTTAGGTACTGCCAGCTGTGCAGTCCCAGCAGGAGAGAAGGTAGCTTGTTTTACCTTGGAGGCAAACTGTGAAAAACATTGATTTTTCGTACTCTCAAGACTGATCTAGATACTTTTTTAATGAAAATGTTATCCATGGCCTGTTTCACAGAGCAGAAAATGAATGTTAGAGTATCACTGTCATACCAGTAAGGGATTTATATTCAAATTACCCCAGACAGATATGCAAAGTTGCAAATATTGCATGAAAAGCTGCCAAGGACTAATGCCCTATTTTTTGGAAGTTAAGCATAGAGATATGAATAAAATTGTGATTTGCATTTGAAATTCCTGAGAAAACAAAACATGGCTAAAAATGAAGGCTATAATTTAAGTGTCAAAAGTGCCATGAGCAACTGATGTGTTGATGCATACAGATCAGGTTTAGACCTTAATACTAGGAAGTCCTTTTGATGGATTACATGATAACCCCCTCAAAATTAACAGCATGCTGGAACTATTTGTTGGTATAAACCATCATTTTTGTCCACTGCTCAGTACCTAATGGCTGTTTCCATCTTATTTTCAGTCTCTGTTCAGGCAGGTGGGAGGTTTTCTGCTCAAGGTGGGCATGTAATGACATCTGTTGTGGCTGGAATCACTAGTGAGAGGCAATTTCAGGCAGAAATCCTGCTAGCTACCTGGGAGCAGTTTAGTGAAAGGGTATTCTTCTTCCTGTTGTGAGTGTAATTTTTTATAGGTCTATGAATGTTTGCTCAGATTGACAGAAAGAGTTCCACGGTTACAGTAACCAGTGAAATAAGCATATTCAGGTATTCGCAATCTGACCTATGTCAAAAGTTGTTTGTGAGTGGACCAGAATGTCCTCTGCAGTGATTGTGCTCTGGCAGGAGAACCACAAAGCCAAAATGATTGGAAATGAAATTGCCCAGTTACTTCAGCAGCGAAGTCCTAAAGTCACCTTTGCCCAATGAGCATCAGGATGTACATCTGCTCTGGTACCCAGGGTCAGCCAGGTGGCTACTAGCTTGCATCATGTTCATCCTTTCCTCTCTCTACTGGATTAATCTTCTTTTACAGACCGCTGCAGTAGATATTGGAAGCAGTATTTATTTCAGAGAGACGTTCCTTGTAGTATTCTTCTTTGCTTTGAAGGTTAATAAAAATCTAAGCGTTTGTCTGCCAATGAGGCCATGCTGTGCCTGTAGTTCAGGCCTATTGACCTGCACTGAGGATTTATACTCCATCACAGCCTACATAGAATCATAGAATAGTTAGGGTTGGAAAGGACCTTAAGATCATCTAGTTCCAACCCCCTGCCATGGGCAGGGACACCTCCCACTAAACCATGCCGCATGTGTAGCTTGAGTTTCTTGGAGCAGGATATACTTGTTTATGTCAGAGGCTGCTAGAGAGTAAATGATGACCTATTAATCTTGATTGTTTTCCGAAAGTATTAAGTAATAAAATATCAGGACCATAAGACAACTTTAAGCTATGCAAATGTCTTGCTTTTCTTTCTATTGCTCTTGGCATATAAAGAGGGGAATTCAAGGTTTTTGAGATCTGGCATTTGGGATCACAGCCACAACAAATAGTTTGGTTTCAGACCCAGAAATCTAACCCAAACTGCTTAGTAAGAAGAAACACAAACACAGTGCTAGTGTACACAAGTTAAACTCTACGAAACTGGATTTCCCTCTTAATTAACCTTCACCTGACACGTTCTTCGAGTATTGTTTCCCAAGTTGGATTTTCAGCCTCACTGAAGTCTTTAAACTTGTTCCTCCCATTAAGTCAATATCAACTGTTTTATGATGCAGAGCTGGCTTCTCCAGTCATTAAGACAATGTTTGCTAAATTTCTTCTTTTGATGGGTTTATTTTAATTTATTTACCTTGTCACATTCTTACAGATTAGAAGCTTTTTGTCTGGTTTTTTTGTGTTCTTTTTAAGGTCAAGTGAGTAGAATTTCATGTGGCAGTAAAAGATTTGTCTCCATATTTTGTACTCCTCCTGGGGGTGCAGATACTTACAGAGAAGAGATTGTGCACACGAGAATAAGAAAGGGGATTATGGTTATGCAGTCAGGATAAGCTATATTGCACTTACCATAAGACAGGAGTGAACTTGGGCACTTGTTGTAGAGAATCTGATGTTCTTTTGGTTTTCATGATGATGTTCTCGCACCAGCGAAGGAGTGTAAACATAAAGGTTTAACAAAACTTTAAGTTTTAACAAAACTTAAAGAATCAAAGCTTTGAAAATTAATGCAGTTGACTTTCTTTTATCCCTCCCCCTTCAGACAAGATTTAAAGGTGTGTAGTTAATGAATACTTTTGATAAAACAGTGTTAAATTAGCATTCCAAAACTCTCATTGAGAGGTAAGCTGGTGTTAGACTATAGCCATGTAAGGCAAGGTGGTCTCTGCCATAGCCAGCTGTGGGCATGTCTTAGTATGAAACAGCTGTGGAGCTGATTAAGCCTCAAGTGGTTAAACAACATCACATATGCCATGAGGTTAGAGTGTGCACACTGGTGGTCACTGCAGAATACCAGCACTTGTGCACCTTGCTGAGGCCAGAGTTGCTCAGGCTTTCCTCCAGGACAAACCTGCATGCAAGAAACAATGGCGGGAAGAGGATAAGCATCATTCTGTGGTGGAGCAGCAGAGAGTGAGGGTTGGATTGACACCTTAATCTGTCAATGACAGGTAAGGTGAAGTGATGTGAAGAGTCTGTGGTTTGGAAATCAGCAGCTGTGATCAGAGATGCTAAGGCCAAAGAATGAAGAAGCTGAGGCATGGGCATGTTTTCAGGGCCCCTAATTATTCTTTAGATTATCTCTAATCTGAATAATCTTCAGTATTCCAGCAGTAAAGGATAACAATTGACGATTTTAAAAAGTGGTTTCAAACGTGTGTGTGCACTTGTGTATCCATGAGAGGTATGGTTTGAAGTTGCCAGTGCGGTTGGGAGTCTAAGGTAAAGTGTAGCTAAGCTGTTTTGCATCCCCAGGAGAGCACTGCTATTTTCAGGTGTGTAGGATGGATTTATGGGTCTGAGTTCTTGGCAGGTTTGCAAGTCTAGGTTTCGGACCTCCAAGCAGCCCAGGAGAGCCAGCCCACGGCTCTCAGTCTGCTGGATTGTAAGGTATAAAGACCCAGTGGAGCAGCCTGACTGTCCATATAGGGAGAATTATATGAGCAAGGTCTTGTGTATATACCTACCATGGGATTTGTGTGAAATGAAGATTATATGTAGATAAGAATCAGAAGACTCAATGTCTTTTAATCTGTCTCTTGGTTTAAGTCATCTTATTGGGGAACCTTGCTGAAATGCTTTGGGAGCCTTTGATTATAGTCTCAGCTGGCAGAATTTGTTTGCTTTTTGATGCATCACATGAGGATTATCTGTACAATGGTGAGGTGCCCTGGAAAGCTGCAGCTCAGCCAGCCATATGCTTAGATAATAATACAATCCGATTCCAGCACAGCAGTTAGCTGTTGTTCAAAGCACACTTGGTAATCTTCATGTAAAATTATCAATTGTCATACCACCTAGGCTAGGTGTGGACTCAGCTGTGGCATGGAAGTTTGCCTTAGAGGGAGGAAAGACACCTTCTCTGGAAGGCATTTCTTTGGGACAGAATTTAACATTATTTTTTCAGCATAAATTGCTTTTTTAAGTACAGGTTTTTCCCTTCTGTGCTCTGTGTCATCCTCCAGTCTCTAAGACAAACTGGATGAAATTAATACATGTTGGGGATGACATAACTTGTTCCTAGCAATACAGAAGCATTGGTGAACAAATCACCCATGAGTTTGGATTTAGACTGGGTTACATGTAAAGATAATGCAGATTAATCCATTACTGGAAGAACCATTACAGTGTTTGGGTATTTATGCTATAGCACCTACTCTCTCTCTTCACTGAATTTGTTACTCTCTTGTTGAACAGGTTTTAGGGAGCAAGCCAGAGCTTTTTGAGTGTGATGATAATGATGATGAGCTGGCCGATATTACAAACAGGAGAAGTGCTAAACTATATATGGTAAGTAATCTATTTGGTTATTTAACACTGTACAGTATTCATGCATTCATTTGTTCCTCATGCATGGAGTTGTGGCTTCAGTTACAGAACTGCCTTTGTGTTAGTTGATTTGCAGCCAATGGACAAGTTTCTCAAGGGATGTCAATCAAGACAGCTCAGATAATTTCAAGGGGAAAAAAAAAAGGATTATATCCTGTTTACTCAGGAAACAAGCTAAGCATTGCCTATGAGGCATTCAGTTCAGGTCAAAGAAGAATTAGCTGGTCTTACATCAAACTATATTTTGTGTCTTCTCAATTTTAACAGTGAGAGGTTTGGTAAGCATACATGATTAAGTTATTCTTAACAAAGTTTGAAGGGTGGACAGTTGTGCTATATGTAAATCCAAAGGAATTTGAATGTAAACCTCCTTTCCTTTCCAATGCCCTTTTCTTCCCTCCTCACCTTGCAATAGCTTAACACTGACTAGGACAGTGCCGCTGCCAGAAAAAAATTGACTCCATTTAAATCAGTAGGAATTTCATGATTGCAGTCTGTAAAGTCAATAATTTCCCTCACATCATGCTAGGCATACTGCTCTTCCCTAGAAGAGGCGTGGAATTTATTCTTTGAACTACCAATACAGTATCTTACCTGTATACAAAGCTACACTACTATTAAATAAAACAACCAGAAAACCCCAGACCGAACTTTCCAAACTATTTCCAGGCCTGTATTCTTATTTTATTTTTTAGTTTATTTTTTCCCATAGCTCCTCTTTCTTTCATATTCTCCCACTGTGAGAAAAGAAGAAAGAAAGTACTTGGAAAAGGGAAATGTTTTAACAATACCTATAAAACATATTATTCTCCCTCCTCCGAATAAGAAAAGATTATTTTATCCTGAAGACTGCACAAAGAGTATTTATTTTACAAGCTTTCATTAGCATCGAGGTCTGGACCTTTCTCTTCAGTATTTTGTGTTCTGGCTCATGCAGTGAGGTTATCTTGTGTGATGGAAAAGTCTTTCACTGGCATACAGTGTACTTTTTTGTCTTCCCCATAGTCACTTGAGAGCAAGGTCAACAAGTGGCAACACTGACAGCACTATGTTCTGCTGTATCCCCATGTGTATGGCCTCTTAGGTGCCATATACAGTAGCTTAGAGGCTGCTGTGAAGTATGAGAGAGGGTGAGTCCCTTCCTCTGCAGCTCCCTGCATCCCACAGACCACAATAGGATAAAGCTACCTCTCTCTCTGCCTATAACATGATTCTTCCCCTGCCCACATGTGGTGCAGGGGTTTACAGAAAAGCCTATATGAGGTGATCATTGTTACAAGGCCATTTTTAGTCCTTGTGGTCTATGTGCTGTGTTTAGTTCCCATTAATCATTCCATTCTTGCCAAAAATCTGGCACATATTTAACTTTATAGGAAGGTTTGGGGCGGGGGGAAGAGAAAAACCTGCAGGTATGATCAGGACCCTTGTAGTAGCACAAGACTAAACAAAAATGCTTGCAGTAAATTTTGGAATCTTAGGAACTCTCAGAAAAGTTAGTGAGTATCTAATAAATTCCTCTAATCGTACCCGTCCTGCTAACAGAGCTCTGTTAGCTAAATTTAAATGTGACGCAAAGTAACAGTGAGTGTCAAAGTCAGGAGGCAGGACTACAGTGAGCCCTCACGACAGGTATAATAGTTCATTTTTATTTGTTGTATGCCATTGCAGTTGCCATCTTGTGCTTTAATAATACACAAGGTAAGATATAATGGTATATTTATAATTTATACTTACTAATTAAAGGAAATAAAGACTTCTAGAAAAGTTATTTCCATAGTAATAAATTCTTTTTAGTAGTAACAATTGGTCTTCTCACCAGGCAGGAGAGAATTCTAGAAGGTTTTAAAAATCTACATGAACATACAGTGGTAGTAGAGGTTACAAAACAGACTCTGTAACAAGCCTTATATTACAGTTTCCAGTTAACAAATTACGTACTATAAATATAGGTATTTATTGTTAATAACAGTGTAGGGCTATTTCATTATGATTTCAAATGTTGCTGTTCAGCATGCATGTGTGCTTTTGGCTTCATGCAGGTTGCTTGGTAGCAGAAGACACCTAGGGACTCCACTAGTTCAGCTGAGCATATAGGAGACGCCGGAGAAAATACAGATTTTTAACTGTCAGGTGTTCACTGAATGCGCAGTTGAATTGAAAGGGGAAAGAAAGAGATTTCTTTTAAGTTGTTAGACAGGAATCCAACAGACTCATTAAAATTAATGCTACATCTCCCTCTATTGGATGCAAGATGAAATGAAACAAAATTGTCATCAGCCTGCCTTACTTTCCAGCAGCACTCAGATTTCGTCCAGCCATTTATATAGGAACGGCAGCTGGTCATTATAGTAATTTTGGGAGCCAAAATTAATTTGGAAATAAAAGCCAGAGTTGCTCTAAATTTAAAATGTTTGCTTCTTAGGTGTCAGATGCAAGTGGATCCATGAAGGTGTCCCTGGTAGCAGAGGAAAACCCCTTCTCCATGGCTATGCTTTTGTCTGAGGAGTGTTTCATTTTGGACAATGGTGCTGCAAGGAAGATCTTTGTGTGGAAAGGTAAGAGATCACTTCTCTTGCAAATGCAGAAGCTACACAGATATACCTAAGGAATCAACACAACACCCAGGGGACACTAGCAAGAATTTAATATTGGCTGGACACAGTACCCTGTACACAGTCTTCCTTGGTGCCAGTGCAGTTTCTTGGTGGACACAGATTGCTCATTTGGGTAACAGCCTCCAAATCAAATCTTGTCTAAGGATCCTGGTTATGTCTGAGGTATTTGTAAGCCTGGGTGCCTAAGTGCTTATCTAAGTGGCAGTTACAACGCAAGCATAAAGAATTCTACAAATTCTATATACTGCCATCAAATCCCTATCTTCTGGGACAAAATCTGAACACGTAAATTTTGATAATGGGTAGATTCCGTACATTGCTCCACAGAAGTGTGAAATTGCAAGATGAGTGTCTCAGGCATCAAGTAAAAGCATAAGCTTGCATATACTTTGCTTCTTTTTCTCTTGTGAATATTTCTCTGCAGTATCATCAATGCTTGTTAGGAGTGTCTGAAACTGCTTTGACTGAACGCTTCCCAGGAGAATACTACTAGTGAGGAATTAGGTCTGGACACCTTGTAGCTGGATGGTTGTGGTGCTGCCATAGCCTCCAATGCTGAGTGTCTCCCCTCTTTCATCTGAGGCACTAATTATTCTGTGGCATTTGCATTTATTTTTACCATGTGAATAGCAAATAATTAATTGATGCATTGGTCAAACTGCTGAAGTCAGTCCAGGAAGCAGTGTAAGCATTTTTCTTGAAACTTCATTTGCAGTTAGGAAAGCATCCTTTAAAAGGGAGTGTTTTGGGAGCATTGTGCTCAGATGGCCTAATGTCTACCTGATCTCTCGATTCCTCGTTTTCACTCTCTACCTGAGAGCTTCAAGAAGAACCATGCCAATAGGATCAGGCATAAAATAAATAAAATACAATTTAGGCCCTTTGAATGTGAACCTATTTGCTCCTTCATGCATTCTCACTGTGCTACTGTTGGTAAAAATAATGTGTAACCATAATGACTCACATTAGTCTATGAGTCTCACCCTTGCACTGGGAGGCTGCAGTTACCATCTCTGCTGGAAATCTTCAGACTGCTAAGCTGAGGAGTGTGAATTACTTTTCTAATAATCTCATTCAGAATGGAATACAATGAATAGCTCATAAGAGCATGTTATAGACTATGAGATCTTTGCAGTATAGTAATTGACTGCCAGCTGGGACACAGACCTGATAGACAATATCATCCCACAGAGATTTCCTGAGATGTCTAACACTGAGCAAGGCTGAAAAAGGAGCAATGGGTGGGGAAGGGCAGTGGAAACCGCACAGCCCTGCCAAATAAAATGGTAGTTGCTTTAACACAGACTGTGGCACTGCCTGAAGAAGTAAAGGCAGTTCTGGACAGCAGCTTTATTTACCACATTGCAGCCCAGTAAGGAAAGTATTCAGAGAAAAGCACTGTGGTGTTCTTGTACCCTGAACCAAGCAGATGTTATAAACAATATTTTTTGGTAGAGACCCACACTCTAAGAAAAAAAATAAAATAATAATAATATCTCCATTTTTATTTTAGCTGTTTTCAGAGCCACTGTTTTGGCCATTCAGCTTACGTGTGAGTCTTCTTGCTCACGCTATGGCCATCATTTGTGTTTGTTCAAGGCTGAGGCAAGAGCAATGTCAGAGAGAACCTGACTCAAGGACGTCTTGGTTTTGCAGGATCTGTGAACTCATTACGTTTTCCCATGTATTGTTATCTTTCCGTTTCAACCAGGCAAAAATGCTAACCCTCAAGAGAGGAAAGCTGCCATGAAGAACGCTGAACAATTCATACAGCAGATGAATTATCCTGCCAACACACAGGTGCGGTCTATTTGTAAGATCATACCCAGAAAACATGAGCTCTGCTAAAAACTTTGGGTTTAAATCAGCAAAAAATATTTTAAGGGCTTGTAAGACTTAAGGGCAATATTTCACTACCAAGTAACTCAGAAAAGTTTCTGTCTGAGTAACTGTGTCAGTTTTGTTTTCCTTCCATTTCATGTGTCTCGCTCCATTTCAGATTCAAGTCCTTCCGGAAGGAGGTGAAACACCAATTTTCAAACAATTTTTTAAAGACTGGAAGGATAAAGATCAAAGTGATGGCTTTGGCAAAGTGTATGTCACGGAGAGAGTGGCTAAAATTGAGCAGATTGAATTTGATGCTACCAAGTTACATGAGTCTCCACAAATGGCCGCCCAGCACAACATGGTAGATGATGGCTCAGGGCAAGTAGAGGTAATTTTTGTGTTGTGTGAAATTGTATCCCACATACCCGGTGTAGTCTGTTACTTGTAATGGGACAGGATGCTACACTATGTTTTGCCATTTACACTGCTGTGTAGAGTAACACTACCTTAGTGGCAGTGTTACTTCTATCATCAGAAAAGTTACTTTGAAGTAGAAATTGAATCACTACTCAATACCTGTTAAAGATGTACTTTAAATGAGATCCTTAGCTTAAGGACAGACTTCTGGCTTACGTAAGCTTGAAATCTGGAATGGGAAGACTTGCCCTTGGAGTCAAAAAATTCAATTCTTTGTCTTCATGTATGTATCCAGTCTGCTTTCTAGAGTTACCTTCTTTGTTCCTGTTGTGTTTCTCAGCCTGGATTTGGAGAGAAAAAATGACTGTACAGTCTTTCTAGATCTATCCACATCCCACTGCAGGAATATCTTTGGCTACACAGGGCTGGTTTGGCATTGTAGCAATACAGCCTGTTGAATACAGGTCTGCATGTTGGGATTCCAGAAAAAAAGAAGAGATAAATACCTACAGTCTCATTGCTATATTTTCTAGGTTTCTAACATCATACTTGGGATGGTCTGTAGGCTTGAGCCAAAGCAGCTTTGATATGCAACATTTTTTGATTTATAATTTTAGTAGTATGCTTTTGGACAGCAGTTGTTAACTAAACTGAGCTGTAATGAATCAAATAGGAAGAAATCTGCATAACAGTGTGCTATCTGACTGCAGCATGCCTCTCCCAAATTATATAGTAGTACTGTGATGAATCATACTGTTTTGCCATTCATGTCATATTGTCGTCTTAAGATCTTAAAGTAAGTCCAACATAGCATTATGAGACAATCATGTGGCATTAAAGCACCAGACAAAGAAAAGTGCACTGCGTTGGCTTGTTGATGGTCATTATTAATTTATTCAGTGGGTGCAGGGTGTATCTATCTACTTCATGAAGAATCCTTCCTGGGTTTATTCCATAACACTTAGAAACAGAAACAAAATCTCTCAAAGGGATGACACAGTGAATTGCTTCTTGAAGAGTCTCAGGGTGAAGTGCAGCATACTCCAGTGATTTCTCTATTTCCCCAGATCTGGCGTGTGGAAAGCAGTGGCAGAGTTCCTGTGGAACCTGAGGCTTATGGGCAGTTCTATGGTGGTGACTGCTACATTATCCTCTACACTTACCCTAAAGGACAGATCATCTACACATGGTGTGTTTGGTTGGCTTTGCACATGCCTCCAGAATGTGGATGTTATTTTATGCTGAATTTATGGCCTTTTCAGTAGAACTACATGTAAATGCAAGATTGTTTACTGTGCATTTGTTATGTAGTATAAGTTCTGGATCATTTTGAATCTGGATTTAACTACTGTCTTTCTCTTTGTCTTTCTCTCTTAGGCAAGGAGCCCATGCTACAAAAGATGAACTGACTGCGTCTGCATTTCTGACTGTTCAGCTGGATCGGTTATTGAATGGTCAGGCTGTGCAGGTTAGTGTCTTTTGGATAAAATTCAACACAGCATGCGAGATATGCCAGTTTCTATAGGAACTGAAAGGAGGAGGTAGTGTTTGAAGACTGGGAAAGTTAACTGCTCACGATCTGTATTAAGCCAAGCACCACGGGCTCCTTTTAAAGTCACCGGAGATGCCCCATTTGAATCATTCTTTCTGAATGTAGATATTCAGAAGAACACATATATAACACAGCCTAAAGCTGCCTTCTCTTTCCTTTGACTTTCACTATCTAAAAGTTAGGTTTTAGTCCTGCATAGACTTACAGATGCTGTACATGGTCAGCAGAGAGCAGATGATAAGATGCTCCCAGAGCAACTCACCCTGAAGCAGGTGTCTGACAGGGTGATACCCCTGTGGAGCTCCCCTGTCTCCTTTAGATTATGGAGGAAGCTGTGATGTTTAGCCCAGACAAGACACCTGACTTTTAGTGGGCCAAACTGGGAAGATATGAAAGCCACATGATGCTGAGCAACCTGGTCTAGTAGAAGGTGTCCCAGCCTATGGCAGTGGGTTTGGAACTAGATGATTGTTAAGGTCCCTTCCAAACCTCACCGTTCTATGATTCTATGATATGACGAACTGTGTGACATCATCTGGCTTGTGCCTGCATTACTGAGGAACAAAACTTGGGCTTTCCCATCCTGTAGTGCTTGCAGAGCCATCAAAGCAGGATACACACCCTCACCTTGCAGAAGTGGGGTGTGCAAGGCAAGGTGCAGGACACTGACAGCTAACTGGTGTGAGGAGATAAGCTAGTCCTAGCATGACTGGGGTGTGTGCTGTTCTTTCATCACTAGTGAGGAGTGGTGGGTAGGTGGAGAGGTGAGAGGTCTCCTCCTTTCACAGGAAAGCTAGACCTGTAAGAGAACAAGGGGCAGAGATTTTCTAGGCAGTCAGAGAGTTCTACGATTGCCATTTCTTAATTACCAAAGTAAAAGGCTTCCCCCACCCACTAACATACAGTTAATCTAGATGGCAGACTATACTTTTAGCCACTAATCAGTAATGATTTATGATTTAAATTATATGCAGGAAGGATTAGAACACTTCTGGGTAATTACTCCTTGAAATATTCCTAACACGCGTTCTATATTTGGACAGAGTCCCAGAACAATGTGTGCCAGCCTCATACCTAAGGCCAATACTAATATTCAATTATTACTATATTCAAACATTATAATATTATAACATTATAATATAATATAATATTCAAACATTACTATTCTCAACTGCAATAGTAATGTTCTTAAAAATTCTTTATTAAAACAGGAGATCCATCTCAGTGCAACAGACACAATACTTAAAAGCACTTTTAGCCTGAAATAAATTTAGGAATGTATATATGTGTGTATATATGTATGTGTATATTAACATGCACATATGTGTGCATTTGTATGCATGTACATAGCTACCTAGATTATATTGCCTGTGCTTAACGCCTGTATTAGCATTATTTGGAAGGTTTAAAGGTACTACTTTGTGGTCACTAGATGGCACTACAGTACAAATGACTAAAACCAGTCATTCCCTATTTGTTTTGCAGGAATATGTTTCCTTCAGCTTTTTTTGTTGGCTTGGTTTGTTTTGTGGTTAGTTTTTTTCCCCATCTGTAAAGTCCTGCTGCAGTTTGGTATACACACAAGTGTATGTGTTCCAGGGTCTCCTCATCAGGCAGCTGTAGTGGTCTCTGCAGTAGAAATACTTGCTCCTGCTGCCCAGCATTACCGCTGCTTGCCCAGCTGCCCCAAGCCTCACCAAGCAGGGCTAAGTGGCTGGAGCTCTCCAGTTCTCCTCTATTGGCTATGCAGCATGCCTCATTCCCTTTTTCTCTTGCTTTCTGGGAGTAAAAGGCAGGTAGTCACAGCCCTCCACCTTGACAGGTGGTACTGATACAAAGGAAGAATAAATAGTTGTATACAAGTAACTTTTGTCATACATTAACATAAAAATAACCATTCTCCATAGCTCAGTGTTTTTTTGAGATTGAAATAACATCTTTTGCATCTGTAATATAAGTTAATTTTTGTCATCTAAGTTATTTGCAAGATAGATTTATGCTCATCTTTTTCAACCTCTTGCAGGTAACATACAAGTAGAAATAGTGAACAAGATGAATACTCATTCTATTCTGCTTAAATACAGGCACCTAAACTTCCACGATAGTTCTTCAGTCACTCTACAAAATGCTATGAAATGACAGTTCTTTTGAAAAAGAGTAATTTTCTCATTACAGTAGATAGCAGCCATTTTAATCAGCTAAACGCTATGTTAGAAGGTTGAATCTTGTCTTTGTGACAGCATGATTGACAAAAGAACCTCACAAATGCTCTAACTTTAATGTGTCTGGAACTATATTTTTAGATCTTCTCTGCTTGCCACTTCTCCCTTGTGCTAACATACTTCACATTATTGGCTAACATCCCCTATGCTATTCAACAAAGACCAAAAATAACTACCTGTGTCCTTTTGTTTCTTTTGTTGCATTTCTTTACGTATGTACAGATCCGAGTCAGCCAAGGCAAAGAGCCTGCACATTTACTGAGCTTGTTCAAAAACAAACCACTTATTGTCTACAAGGATGGGACATCCAGAAATGAAGGTCAGACACCTGCTCCACCGACACAACTCTTCCAAATCCGCAGGAACCTTGCAGCTATTACTAGGGTTGCAGAGGTAAGGTCACCTGCTAGGTAAATCAACTGTTCCCGATGGGAAATGGTATAGCTGCCATGAGCCTCTCTGACCAATCTTGTTGGGTAGTCACATCTAGTAGGAATGCAGAATTCCAAATCAAATCCATTGCCCTAAGTGACCAATTCATGTAATAAATGAAAGAGAATATGCTAGTAACTGACTGAAACCAGTCTATAGCTTTCAGATGAAGCTGTAAGAAAATATGTAGTGCAGCTGACAAAGAATAGACAAGAATCAGCAGCCCTTATGAGACAGCCATGCCCACTGCCAAACAGTCCTAAGTTTTGCCCTTCAAGAAGGTTCCCTGTCTCAGGTTAAGTTCTTCAACTTATATCTGTATAAATCTAGAGAAAATCTGAAGGAAAAAAGCATAGCTGATTAACATCTATCTACACAGTTTACATAAACATGCAAAAGAGTGATTACATTTTTTGAAAATATGAAGAATTAAGCAGTTTCTTTTTTGATCTAGGTTGATGTTGACGCAATGTCGCTAAACTCCAATGATGTCTTTGTTCTGAAACTGCCAAACAACTCTGGCTACACCTGGGTAGGAAAAGGATCAAGCGAAGAAGAGGACCATGGAGCTCAATACATTGCCAGCATTCTTAATTGCCGGACTGCTAAGATTATTGAAGGCCAGGAACCTGGTTAGTATAAGGACACATGGCTGCTAATGGGTAGCTAAGAATACAGAGTGCTGCATGGAAATACAGAATAAATGGGGGGTTGTGATCGTATATATTTTATAGTCAGAATTATATGCTCATTCTTTCCCTTTTAAAATCCAATCCTGACATTTACTATGGAGATCCATCCAGAACTGGCTGATGCATGAGCAGTGTGATGCCCTAGAAGTCTGTAGGACAGTAGCAGGAGCTGCAGAGGAATGTGGTCCTTTCACTACCACAAGGGCCTAGGAGGGGAGAAGGACATAGCACATTGCTCTTTCTAGGTCTGCAAGTGATATTTTCATTACTATTTTGACAAACTGTGGGAAGAACTATAGGAAAATGCACTCACATTTGAGACAGCAAAGATATTGTTTGGGGATTCTTGAAATGTATCTAACAAGCTAAAACATCAAATATTAAATCCACTGCTGAATAAATTATATACTGTGTATTTCAGAGGAATTCTGGAAAGCACTTGGAGGTAAAAAAAAGTACCAGACATCATCACAACTCTTGACAAAGGCTGAAGATCACCCCCCTCGCCTGTATGGTTGTTCTAACAAGACTGGCAGATTTATTGTGAGTATATGAGGGATACTTTCTTGTCTGTTTAATTGTAGAGTTTCTGATATATTTTGCTTTGGGAATCATCAGACATTAAATGAATCTGGGATCTGGCTTAGGTAGCTGTGCTTGACAAGAGCTGGAGAATTGATGTTTCATGCTTTAAATCAATCCAAATGCAATGGATGGACAGAAGAATGAATAATGGAGAAGTCTGCACATGGAGCCTGCTCCAGCCAGGGACTAGAGGCCTGCAGATGCAAAAAGATGATGAGGTGTTTGCCCAGTTGAAAGCAATAGTGTTCTTGTGAAGCATTGCCAGACTGCTTTCACTGAGAAAGTGCAGGTCAGTGCCTTGACCCTTAGTGTGTTAGATAGTGCTAGTGAAGAGATTTAGGACATGAAATTATGCATCTGAGATACAAGCCTATGCTCAAGAGGTAGGAAGTCCTAGTTCCTTAGCAGAAATACCCAAAACTGGGCACTGTGTATTAAGCCTGTTGATTCAGGCTTTATTACTGTATTCTGGGAGGGCAACACTGTGTCACTGTCTGTCAAGGATCTACTAATTTTTAGGTAGGCGACATAGTTTGCCACCATCTCTGCAGTCTCCTTAAAAGATAGCCCATTCATTTGAAGAAGGATAAAACAAATAGGAACTTTTAATAAGGATTACTTTTTAATAAGAGTAGTAAAGTGTATTGTCCTAACAAGCTTCTAAAACACTCCTGTGAAATACAGGAACAAATCTCTCTGTAAATAGTGTTCTGGGAGCTATGCACTTGTTTGGGTTTTGTTTTAAATTCCCTCCAAATTCTGTGAAATCGCCTCTTTCCTGAAGCATTTCTCTCGTTAGTAGAATCATCACTGTTAGAGCTCACCAGACGAGGTAGGTCAGATCACTCTGACCTTCTGGCACTGTAACACAGGGTGGAGAAAAGGAGTGTCTTTTGCGCCACCTGCTCACTGGCCCTTCAGCACTCATACATGACCAAGCATAGCCACACCCTTGACAGTCCTTTAAAAATAGAGGGGTGACCACTAGCTACATTGCTATCTCTCCTTCTCACACAGAAAAGTACTAAACTGCTTTCCTATCTGCCTGCACATCCTTGAAAGAAGCAAAGTCTCATTTCCTCTGGGGACTAATCCTTGAGATGCCTTAGGTCAACTGTAATATCCCACTGTCAAGTGACTGGAAAACTTGCTTGGGTGTGTATTTCATCACTGATCTCACCCACCGCAGACCAGTGCAGTTTCTTTCCCTTATTAATGAATGTAAGCTGCAGGAATACATCAGCTGGGATCAGCTGACTGATTTGCTTGGTACAAGGAGCTCTATGGGAATTTCCCCATCGCTGCCTTTTGGCAGACCTCAGTCCCAACTTAACAACAGTCACAATTACGAATGTAAACCTCTGCCCCTCCTGAGGATATCCGATCAATCCTGACAAACTGTGAGCTGATTTTATAGGACATACAATTATGTGATTTGTTTCCTCTCAAAGAAACACCCTTGACACATTCATCTAATCAGTTTAGGGCTTAACCCTTTAGGAGCAAAAAGAATTATGCAACAACTTCTAGTCTTACCCTCTTAAAAGTATCTTTGGTCTGTGCAAAATCATAATATCTTGATAAATTATGAAAAAAGAAACAAAAACCCCCAAAAACATAACGTCCTTTTCAGATTGAGGAGGTCCCAGGAGAATTCACTCAGGACGATTTGGCTGAAGATGATGTCATGTTGCTGGATGCTTGGGAGCAGGTAAGCTGTGTCCTTGACCACTGCTTGTCATGGTAACGAGGGTAATTTATTCCTTACCACTTAGATCATAAGATGGGAGGAAAAATAATCTTTTGAGAATGGAAGAGGTTTGTTTTCTTTAAATTATACCAGAGGGAGCTATATTTTTTGAGCTACATGATGTGCTAGTGTGAACGCACACAAGTGATTTTCCAAGCATCATGTAGGATCATGGCAAGCACTCCCCATTAAAACCAATGGATGCTGCAAGAGTATGAGTCCCTGAAAGGCTCTCAATAACGTTCTTCACTTTATCAGTAAGTTTATTGATTTTTAAAAAAGGAAGTTATTGCATAAAAGGTATTCAGAAGCCACAAAATCCATTTAGCAGCAGCACCTACAAAAGGTTTTATTAGAGAAGGGGACAAAGACTAAACCCTTACACAGATTTCTTCAGACAAATTGAGTGGAGGTTGGCAGAAACAATCTCTGTCATTTTTGCAGGTTCACTGAAAACTGAGAATGTTGAGAGCTTTTAGGATGACTTGTAAACTTACTTGGGGGTGCATAGAGCACATCCGTTTCTTACAGTATATTCTCTACCCTTCCTCTTCCCTTGAAGGAAAATGGGAAGGAAGCCACAGATCCCATGCTTTGTGTTCTTCAGCCTAATCCTTAAGGAAAAAAAGGCTGAGGTTTTGGAAAATGAGAAGGAATGTCAAAGGTTCACATATGAAGGAGTGATAGGACAAGGTGGGTGGAAATGCTGGATGGAAAGTAGTTGGGACATAGTGACTCAGGTAAGAAAGAAGGAAGTCTAAGACATATAGTTGGTCTCCAGAAGGATTCTTGACGGGAAAAAAGATCAAAAAACCAAACACCTAAGGGGGGACTGCAGGCTGAGGCTTCTGATTTCCTTGTGAGACTAATTCTATCCTCTGAAATCTCACCACTCTCTTGACACTGGAAGTATGGACCTTTATGCACTGTGGTGAAGGGAACTCTAATTACCTTTTCTGTGGATTTTGGAGGATAGAACTACGATCTCTCACAAGGGAAACAAAAATCCATTGTGGTTTGTGACAGCTGTATTTCTGTGCAGTCTTTTTATAGTGTCTATTCTTTCTCCTGGTGAAATTAACTGTTTTGTACTTCACCTGCTGTACACAACATCCTTGTAAAAACATTGGATCTCTATCTTTCCTCTGCAGGTTTTTGTCTGGATTGGGAAGGATGCTAATGAAACTGAGCGACAGGAATCCGTTAAATCTGGTAAATCAAATCAATTTGGAAGAATTTTGAGTGAAGTAGCATCAATATTACTTAAAGAAGTGAAAAAGATGATTTAGAAGAAATCTAATTATGTTTACAGTGTTTAAAGGAGTTACTGAGCTTATTAGGATTTAATCCTAGAGAAAATTATTTTCTCCTTCAAATGTGCTTTAACACTAATTTTATCTTTATTATCTGTAAGCATATGAAGGGTAAAATTAATCAAGGTGGTGTTATTATGCTGCAGAGCTTTTTAAAGAATATACAGGAGAGCTCCATGAAAAGAAACTGCACTGAGAAAGAATTGAAAAGGAGATAGCTACTGAGCTGTGCCCTACACTAATTTATGCAGTCAAAGGCATGCCAACAAATCTTCAAGTCCTTCCCCTGCCACCCTTCACTGGGTTTAAATTAGGAGGAGGAAATTCCAACTGCAGAACAAAACATGACAACTCATGTGGAGTGCACCTCCTTGGAAAATCAGATATTCTCTCCAGTGTGATTTCACACAGCTGAGCTCTTCTGACAAAGTTTGTGCCAAAAACACTTGCAGGTATTTCCCTGGAGCATCTGGGGTTACCTGACTGTGTTTCTGATCTGTATGGATGTCACATTGTGATGTTAAGGGAAACTGGCCTTTACACAAGAAAAGCAGGAATGAAGCTTGTGCATCTACACAGCACCAGCAGGTTTTTTTCTATTCAGGAGCCAAAACCCAGTTGTATGGCAATGAACCAATCAAAGCAACAATCCCTCTGTTTCAACCTTGTGGAAAATTCCTTCACTGGCAGCTGGGAGAAATCAGCAATTACCTGAACATTTCATTGCCTTTGAAATAATTTAATTGAATACTGTGTTATAGTAGCCCTGGGTTCTTTCACTAGGGCTTTTAATGTATTTCTTATACCAAAGGAATGAACTAATATATTACATGTTATATTTCCTCTCTGGTTTTAGCCAAACGCTATATTGAAACAGATCCTTCTGGCAGAGATAAGAGGACCTCCATTGTCATCGTGAAGCAGGGGTATGAACCCCCAACATTCACAGGCTGGTTCTTGGCATGGGATTACAACAAGTGGAAGAACTGATCTATCCAAGGAGGCTCCAGCTTTGACCCAAAGAATGATCAGGGCCCAGCTACTTTCTGGTATTTTTAAGCATAAGCTTATGCAACAATATGACACCCCTGTTGATATGCTTTCCTGGGCTTTGGTGTCTTTCTGTGGATGAGGTAGAAATTCTTAGCACTGGTAGGGATAAATAATAATTGAAAACTTGTCAAATGGGGTGAGTGGGGCTTTTCTTGCAGTAAATGTGGAAAGTGCTGCCAATGCTTTGTTTAAGCTATTGATTCTTCAAAGAGAAGCTGTAGGTCAGTTTATTTTAATGGGCTAAAATGGGCTACAGTTTGCCTTCACTTGAAAATCTAAACTAATCTGGTGCCACAGAAATTCCTGTAGAATGAGGTCAGCATAATAGTGTGCAGAATTTGGCCTGATAAAGCACCAATTCTACAACTTTTGCAAGGTTAGGACTAGACCTGGCTTACTTATTAGGCCAAAGTATTGCCACACTCAGGTAAAATTTCAGATGATGACTGATCCAGAGGGGGAGATGTGTCTCACAGGGGACAAATAAGGGGTGGGTATTTTGAGAAAGCTGTGCTTAACATGTTTGTCTTTTTAGTACATATGTATATATTTGGAGCTTTGGACTGAATGGCTGTAAGAATATGAGGTCAACAAAGGGGTTTTTTTTAGGGACTGTCTAGCTCATTGTAGTGAATTTCTTTAGATTATCTCTGGGAACCACCCCCAGCTCCAGCAGATCTTTTTAACCAAAGTTCTTAAACGCATTCCTAGAGCACTAGTGCTTTTATGTGGAAGCAGAAGAAGCGACAGCTTCAAAATCTGTGCTCTGCCTTAACCACACTGAACTTAAGCCATACTTTGTCTCAGTTGCCTTACTCAGCAGTACTCAGTACTTCTCCAGCATGCAGACTGCTCACCTTGTCAGGTGCAGGATGTCTTTCTGAGTACATCAAGCATGAGGAAACCCCTTGTTCCAATAGTGTTCCACATCCTGGGAATTAGGAATGTGAGTACACACCATAGCATATAGCCTTTTCTCTCAAGACAGTTTTTTGGTTTTTTTTTATTCTGGTGAATTTAAGAGTACATTTTCAAAGTGGTTTTTATTTGTAATTTAGTCAAAAGAGTCTACATAAGGACAGTGGGAAAAATTCTGCTTAAAATCTTTAGCGCTGCTATGATAACTTACCCTATAATGCTTGTTTTAAACAACAGTTTGTACAGTTTTATATCATGTCAATGTGGCTTATTAATGAAGGCATTTCAGTGGTTTTATTACTCTTGTAAGTTAGGGTGGAAAGTGAAATTTAAGACGTTTTTGTATTTTAACATGATTGCGATTTTGAATCTGGGTAATGCAAAAGAATGAATTGAGTCTGAGCTTATAATCAATATCAATGACAAAAGAATTGTGAAGCTAAGAGATCAGTTACAGGAGTTTGTTAGCTTTAAACATTTGTCTAAATCTCTGCTAATATAGTTGGGCTGTATCTGAGTGCAATTCCATTTAAAATAAAATTACAAAAAACAGTATTCTATTTGCTCAGCTGATCTTCCTCTCTCTAACATCTTATTGCTTCCACTGATAGCTTCCTAAAAATCCCAGTAGGTACCTTCTTTTTTAGATGGACCACGCAATGAGAAGTTATTTGGTTTTACTTTGCTGTTTTACCCAATGTAGCGTTAACTCTTCCCAACAACTTCAAACGTACAAACCTGAGTGAAAATCATAGGACTGAGTGCTTGTTAGCTTGGGATTTCACCTTTAAGAAAAACTACCACTGTTGTTATCAAATTCTTTGGCTTTGGAACTTTCTGCTTGCAAAAATGATTGTCTATGAATATAACTATTTGATAAACCAGGAGGAAATAGGTGTATGTCTGTTTTTAAAGGATAGGTCTTGCTTTTTATTTGTGAGAGTGGATAAAATGTCCTTCCTCCTGCTGAAGGAACACAAAGATCTTTCCTGTTCCTCAGCTACTGCACTTCATGCAGCCACTGGGCAGCCTGTAATTATCCGATGGCTGTATTCGAGACATACATATGACTCTTCTCATTTTTTAAGTAACAGTCATGGTAGCTTCTTAATCAAGGATTAGACAAGATTTGCCCTCCTTGTACATAACCGTCTTCTGGAACACTGTGGGCTCTGAACTGATGCAGTCTGCCAGCATATTCTGCAGCACTGTGAAAGACTTTTCAGTTCACTCACACAAGACAGAGGAGCTTTTGTGGTCTCCTGGCCTGGGCATTTGAGTTTACAATACATTGTACTGGCACGTTGATTACTGATGTTGAGAAGAGCATTGAAAGCTCATAACAGACCAGTGTTCTGCACTGGGCTTTAAGCACAACAGCTGCTAGCAACATTGTTCTTGGGTTTACTTGCTACAGAGGAAGTTTATTTTTCATACATATATGTGCAGTACACACAAAGATGTATTTCTTTCTCTCTCTGAAGAAGGAGAGAGGGAGGGAGAACAGACAGGATGGACTATGAGTGCTTGGAATTATTAAAGTTGTTTTCAAGAAAATATTAAAGCATATAACTTTACAAATACGTATAGCAAACCTATCTCCCTTTTTTTCAGAATAAATAAAAAGTACAGATGTATAAATCTCAGTCAAGAATAAGCTATTTCTTGCATCATCATCACACAGTAATAATATATATCCAGTCTATTTGTAATGGAAAAATTAAACCCTGAGTTAGCAGTTTCCTTATGCTACCAAACAGCAATCATTCATATATTCACTTGGCTGTAAATACAGCATCATTTTTCCTCTTTGTTTTATAGAATTTCATTGCAGCACAAAATTATTAGGAATCCTTGGAGACAACGGGACATCGTGATACTATATAGTACTGGTAGTTTACATAAAATAGCGTAATGTTAAAATACAACTACAAATTGTACAGAGGAGAGGAGCCAGCCTCTGCAATCACTGCTTTAATATCCATTTTGACCACAGCACATAGTACTATGCAGCATCAGATCTGCTATAAATGATCATGTTAAATGCAGTTAAGTTCAGCTGAACAGCTTGATCTCTTGCCAGTTCAGACACACATAGGCTTCACCTGCAACAAGAAAATGGATGAAGACAGTAGACGGTGGGATTGTAGTACTGTCCCTCGCAGGAGAACTAAGGACTCATACAGGAAATAATTTGCTGACTGAACTATAGAATGAGACATCTCTATAGGCTACAGGAACACTTGTTATAAACTTTTCAATCCTCTTGTAGTCTTCATTTTTATGGGATCTAAAAAGGAGAAGAAAAAAAAAAACCAAACCCAAACCAAAAACCCAAAGAAAAAGGCCAAAACAAGCCCATTATTTCCATGGATTGAAGGTGAAGCTTTACTTCAGAATACAATTGCTCCCTCAGCATCCCACTGAACTTGCGCCTTTGAGGCTTATCTGAGCCAAGTGCAAGTATATAAGACAAAAATAATTATCTCATAAAATCAGAGTTAAACAATACTTAAATGTGTTGATTTTTTTTTTGTCTTTAGTTACAGTAATAGTACACATTTCCTTCCTTATGGCTGGGACTTTTGCTGCTAAAATCAAAAGAACCTCTGATTTAACTGGAAACACTATCAGATCTTTAATCTACTACACAACCTTCATTTCTTATTATATCCTCTTTAGACTGGCCTAAAGTTACTTTGACCTCCTCTGACTATTAACACGTTACCTTATGCTAAAAATCAATAAACTATGCTCTCTTCAGTTAAAGCTTCTGAAGCGCAAGGGGGAGAAGGGCACACCAGTGGGAACTGGGAGAACTGGCATGTGCCCTTCTCCCCCTGCATGTCATTTTCCTCTTGATATTAAAAAATATTTGCATTACAGGAAAAAAAAAAAGTCTGTCCCTATAGAACAGAATTTTTACTTCTCTAAAGAGCAGTGAACTGAGTTATTTCAGAGGAGCAAAGAGAAGGGGAATCAGCCTGTGCCAAGCTTCTTCCTAAATGCATCCACACTTCCCCCTGCAAATGCTTTCTCCTCAAAAGAATGTTATGAGCATATTGAGATCCCAAAGACTGTACTTTTTACCAACACATTTAATCAGTCAGCAGTGAAACATGAGTCTCTGCATACATGAAATGAAAGCCTCACGTGAAAACAGTAATTTTTATTGTTTGCTAGACTATAGATTATTTGCTTAGAAAATTACCTGGACAAGGGCAAGTAAAGCCAGTGAAGGTATGTGCAATGTTTCTTTGGGAATATATCAGGAAACCAAGCAGTGAGGCTGGGACAATCTGAACAGTATCCCACCACAAGGCCAGAGACAAGCACATTTCCCGTAGTAGCAATATTGCTTTGATTATTCTAACGAAGCCTCTTGACCAGTGACACAGCTCTCCCTGCTGTTCTTTAACAGATTTTGAAGAGGTGGCCCATAGGGTGGTTTCACAGCAGTCGGCAATATTAACATCAAGGCTGGATACAATCAGGTGATTTTCACATCATTAACCTGACAGTTCACCATGCTTTGTGTTGCCTAATACCCTCCCTACAGAAGAACCAGCTACAGCAGCAATCCTGATTGATAATAGACCATTGCTAGGAGGAGCCTAAGGCAAATTGCCCTCCAGGCTTTGATTTTTACAGAGGTGGCTCAGAAGGGTCACAGGTCTCCTGGGACAGGTAGACACTGCAGCTGAGTCCCCGTTTAATCAGCTTAGTGGGCTGTAAGCATCTGTTGGTGCCAGAGATTGCTATCCTTACCACCACTACTGTCACTGCTGTCCTATCAGATTTGGGTGAGAATGAGTTTGTATCCCGGAGAAGAGACAGGAGTGTCAGTGAATGTCTTATCAGCAAGGACAACAGGCAAGAGGCCCACTGATCATCCCCTACTTTCTTACTAGATAGTCCCACTCAACAGTAGGTATCTTGCACACCTGCTGCTGCCAGTTGGTCCCAGCCTGGCATGTGCAGATGCACTCCAGCAGCCACTAGCTACATATCCCATATGTGAATTCCCAAAGCTCAAAGTGATCTTTCTTAAGATTGTGTGAGGAAAAGTGATGGAAATTTGTCCTATATTTAAGCAGCAAACAAGGACTCTGGTAACCTGCATTTCCTGTGGCCTGTGCACTCTTGTGTAACCTGAAGTAAATCACTGAATTTCAATGCTTCTATTCTCCACCCATTCAATGAGGATTTCTTCCATCCTTTCCCTGTTTATTTAAGCTGTGTTGTCTTATACTGTGTGTTTGTACAGTGCTTGACCTAGTGAAGTCACTTCTCAACACTGTCATCCTGCAGGTACTGCTCAGAATCCAGACAGCTGCCAGGGTTATTAGTGCCAAGCTGCACAGACTTGCTAAGGGCAAGATGAGACAATGAGACAAGAGCATGTCTTGGAGATGTCTTGGAGAGTTGCTGAAACATGGGTGCAGCGCCACCGACAGAGACATTGCGGCACGAGCCAGCTCAGCTGAGAAGTAAAGATTTTATGATTTAACATGATAAGCAAAAATACACACGCTCCCCAAGCACTGAAGTTTGGGGTTGCTTTGTCAAGAGCACTCCATAAGCTGTAACTCCAGGTGCATGTGCATCAGGTTCAAAAGAATTCCTCTTCAGATCAGAAGCAGCTGCTCTGGGCATAGTAATTGTGAGGGGAAGACAAGGCTCTGCTGTTGTTTACAAAGGAGCAGCAAAATCCTCAGGTGCCACTTTACTTTGACCTGAAGAGTGAGAACATCTGCTTTTGAAAGGTCTGTCAACTTCTCTGATTTGCCGTGTCCTTACATTTTTCTGCCACTATTGTTAAAGACATGAAGCCTCTCTGCAGTACAGCTCACTTTGTTTCTAGCAAGTGGTATTTTCTGGGTGCCTCAAGGACTGTGGGTATTGGCAATTTATTGGATCTTTCTTCTTTCATTGCTGAATTATACTGGGTAATAGATATCCACTGACATGGCTTCAATCAGGAGCCTGGGTGTGAGGGGCCCTGTCCACAGTGAAGTGTATGAACTGAGAGCACTGAAAAGTACCTGCTGGTTACAAATGGAAGGATGAAGGTAACTACTGAATATCTGATTCAGTTTGGGGCTTTGGCTTTGCATTTTAATGGTATCTCCACTCTTGAAATGTCTGTTGGCTACTGGTTTCACATGAAAGGAAGAATTTCATAGTTCTGTAACAGCAAAATCTTGAAGCTAGGAACACTGTGGTGACTGCTAATGGCTATCATTTTATCTCAACTCTGAGTTATCACAGGTCTGAAAAAACCACAGAAAGATGTATATGTTTTATGTGCTAGGCTGCTGGGCCTTCAATAAATCCTCAGCAAGGACTCAAAGATCAGTGATTTGAAGGGAGTGCAGTGGTGCTCACCCAAAAAGCCCTCTATCTGGCATTGTACTGAGATGAAAGACTGCCGACTTCGGTGTCCTTAAACAAAAGGGCTGGGGTCTGAAGTGAGATACAGCAGGTAGGACCTCTAAGACCTAATAGCAGGCTTTCACAGAATGACCTATGGTTTCAGAGACCTTCCATCATTAAAATAGGGGAAAGGAACACGACTCTGTCCTCTTTAAAGCTTTCTGATGCTTCCTTTGAAGATTCAGATTGGGGTTGCATGTACTCATAAACTATAAACATCATGTATCTATCATATTACTTACCATCTTAAATCTAAAGACTTCAAAGCTTGAAGAATTCCTGAAATAGTTCCTTCCCACTTACAGTATGTCCATGCTTATTTTTTCCTTACATAAAGAGGTATTATTTGTTTTATTTTCTTTTTATAACCCAGCAGTAGAGAGGCTTTGAATGGAATAAGTAAATTGGGAAAAAATAAGATGTTTATAGTAACCCGCTGTTGCTCCTGCTTCCTAGAGTGTCTGGACTCTTCCTTAATCTTTTTTGTGTCCTGTCCTGGTAGGGGTGTAGAGGCCTTCAAAGACGAGGTGAAAACTGCAGAGTTTACCCTTGCAGAACTCGGAACTACTTGCAGCATTGTCTCCATTCACTGGAGTTAAGTGATGTGATTAAAATCTCAGCTAAACAATCTGTTCCTCCCTAAATTTGTTTATTTGCCTTCCTTACTTTGTTTAAAGCCTGCTAAGTAGCATGGCATGGCCATGAGAGCCAGAACAAGGGGAACCTACACTGTGTTAAAAAAGCTGTGATGTCAACATACGCCTTAAAAATGTATGCATTTAAAAATTAATATTTTGGCAGGTTTTTACATAAGTAGAGTTTGCAGCTCTAGTGGCAGCAGCTGTTAGGTGCCAGATTCTCTGAAAGGTTTCTACTCCTTTTCGATATCATGAAACCGGAATGTATAATGTGGTTTGTTTGAATCATATTCTCTGTGAGATGAAAGCAAAATGATTTTTCAGAGACAGCTTTTATAAGGTCTTCAAAGTGAGTTTACTGTTGTTTCCATCCAAAAATTGAAACCTATGAACGTGACAAAAAGCTTTCTGCCTAGCATGCTCACGATCAGCTTTCAAATCAATTTTCAATTGACTTTGCTTTTAAACTTTAGCAAACAGCCCAATCTTGCATTCACTGAAGTAATTTTGAGATCTACTGGTAACTTAAAGAGGTAGTGAGCTGATAAGGCTTCAAAATTCCACACTACAGCTGAGCAGTAAGCTGAAAAAGCTGCTCCCCACCCACACAATGTTTGTCTTCCCTGGAACCATGTTCTTTCATCCTCCTCTCTTCTTTGGTTTGTTTCTTCCTCCTTTTTTTCACCTAACCATAATAGAAGCCTGTGAGCTCCCTGGGATAAGGGTTGGTTTTCCTTTTGCGATGATCATACAGCACACAATTATAGCCTCAGGTTTCTAACTGAAACTCTTAAGCATTGTGACTGGGAAGAATAATTACCTTTTTTTTTTGGCTGAAGTTTTAGAAACTGCAACAAATATCCAGTACTTACATAAGTATCAGATGCCCATTGCGCCTCCGCGTAGGAGGCTGAAACCTTTGTGTGTGGCTCAGGCTAGCTGGTAAAACTGTCCACAGCCCTGGGGAAAAGAATTCTTTGGCTGCACTGAAACTTTGTCGTTCTTACCACCTGCAGCCAAACAACCCTGGGCTTGAGAACAATCCAATCTAGAACACTTAGTTCTGGTTCATATTTTGCTGACTGAAGTCTACTTTTAATACTAGAAATCAAAGCAAGAGAGTTATTTGTTCTTTCCACTGCCTCCTGCAAAGGTGATTTTTTAGCACCCTTCTGTTCTGAAATGGAATTTAATGTATTGGTCAAAATCCAAACAAGTTCAGGGGCTGGATGCAGCTGCCACACAGCTAGAAAAGCTGCAGTCCAGCATAGCTGCTATGGTTTGTGTGTGCTATATTTTGGAGTGCTGTTGGCATGGAAGAGTGGAAATTGCAAGTAAATCTAAGCTCATTAAAGAAATTATAACTACAGTTCTGCTGTCTGACTAAAATTCTTAATAAATTGTTGTTTTCTTTAAAAAATGAAACTAAGCCCTCCCCCTGTACCTAGGGAGCTAATAGGTCTTTCTTTTTACTCAGGAAGAGATGTTCTCACAAAGCCGATGAGTAGCTGTATTCCATACATGTTTGTTCTGTAGGTGACCAGGAATTATAAGGAGCACTCACAAGCTCGTGTTATTTGGAGTACTGATAAATCATGCAAAAGTGGTTGGAGAACATCAAACAAATTGTTTGTGCTTTGTTTTATCATCTCAGAGAGACTTACATTAGCTGTTGCCTCTGAAAAATAAGCTTAAGGAGCCATGATGTTGTCATTATACTACCTACAACATTATACACTGAAGCAGAGACTTTAGATTTTTCAGAGCCCTTCTGGGATTTTAGGTGTATCTCCCATAAAATGTTATTTCAATACACTGCAATCTCTGTGAAATCTTTTTTCTATTGCTGCTATGCCTTTTTAAGGAGAGATGAGCAACTGAATTTGTTCTTCAAGGTGCGCACTTAACTTGATTTACGCAAAGGAGTTATGGATCAACAGCCTGCTGTTTTTTACAGTGTAGTGTATGGGTATTGGCAGAAGGGTCAGAGCACATCCAAGACCTAACTGTGTGCACACCGAACATGTGCTCCCTGCTCATCAGCCACAGGGGCATGCCAGCCCCTGCAGATCTGTGGGGTTTCAGTGCTCCGTCTCTTGAGATCGCCTGTGAAATTCTCTTGTTGCAGCTTTTAGTGTGCTGTACTTGGCATTTAGGTATTTCATTAACTATGCTAAATCTTACTCGGTGAACTCAGTGCTACACGCTTCTTCCTGTGCTCGTACCTCCTTTGGGATGCATGCAGTACCTGAAGAACAAAGTATAGCTTTGAAATAAGTAACTGTTGCAAGTGGATGGATTATTATGAAATGACTGGCTTTAACGAATGTTTTATCCCGCAACCACTTAGAAAGCCTCAGTCAGAACTTGCATCTCTTTTTCCGCTACAATCAGCTGAGATACAAATTCATCAAAAAATAAGTGTCCTTAGTTCTGATGTGCAAGGTGTGTCTGTTTATCTGATCTTTTACAATTCCAGCAAACCTCAGCACACTCACACATGTTCAGCACTCAGACAATATCTAGAAAATTCTTTAGAAAAGCAGGAATTTAATGGTACTTTCCTTTTTCTTCATTGTTACTCTCTGCTAGTAATGATCACAGTATCGCCAACCAAACAGTTTCTGATACACTGCTACCATTTGCATTATTATTTAGGTGGGGGAAAATACTTTCACATATTGAATCTAGCTATGCAGGGACAAAATAAAACAGATGCTGCTCTTGCAT
Source organism: Myiopsitta monachus (assembly GCA_017639245.1). Taxonomy (NCBI): domain Eukaryota; kingdom Metazoa; phylum Chordata; class Aves; order Psittaciformes; family Psittacidae; genus Myiopsitta; species Myiopsitta monachus. Next base: position 8,715,103 of record CM029919.1, read on the forward strand.
TGAAACTGTAGTTTTCTTAATCTGCTTGCAAACTGCTTCCACTGTATAAGAGTGATATAGTTAAAAGTTGTGCAACCCTCTTCAAAGGAAGCATTGTGAGGAGATGGCGGCCAATATTGAAATCTCAGTTTGATAGAATCTTCAACTGTTTAGAATAACTCTGGCACACAAAAAAACCTTTAAAGTGTCCATGGCTTTTCTGGGGGAAAAAATATTGGAGGGACTTTTTACAAGGGCAACTAGTGATAGGACAAGGAGGAATGGTTTTAAACTGACAGAGTAGATTTAGATGAGATTTGAGAAAGTTCTTTCCTGCGAGGGCGGTGAGGCCCTGGCACAGGGTGCCCAGAGAAGCTGTGGCTGCCCCATCCCGGACAGTGTTCAAGGCCAGGTTGGACACAGGGGCTTTGAGCAACCTGCTCTAGTGGAAGGCATCCCTGCCCATGGCAGGGGCTGACACTGGATGAGCTTTAAGGTCCATTCTAACCCAAACCATTCTATGATTCTATGAAGAATAAAGCTCTTGGAACCAGTGCTGTAACTGGCAATATTTCGGAAAGCAGCACTGAGCAGCCCAGCATTCCCTGCAGAAGAGTGTGGTTGGCTCCAGTCAGTAGTTTTGTCTAAAAAAAACCCCAAACCAACAAAAATGGTGTCAAACTCAGGGCAGGCGAGTGGAAGGTGAAGAACCTGTTGCTGTGGTGACAGTACAGATGTCTCTGATCAGTATAAAACCACTGAAGAAAATATGTAGGTCAAGATCTAGTATCTGACATTGAAAACTTGAATTTCTCATGGTGCAGAAGTCTTACCTCATGCACTGAGGGATTAAGGTAGGAGGCATTTTTTCCATTTATTAAAGAAACATCTTCGCTGTTTACTTTTAGCACCAGCTGCTTAGCAAAGTAGGTAAGGAGGCTGGAAACCAGGAGTATCTGCAACAAGGATGCTTTTTTCTACCTTTTAACTGCACCTTAACTAGTCTGGGCTGGAAGTTTGTGATCCTAAACTTTGTATCATATGAATCATAGAATCAATTAGGCTGGAAAAGACCTTTAAGATCATTGAGCCCAACTGTTACCCCAGGACTATCAAGCCCACCACTAAACCATGTTACTAAGGCAAACTTATCTCCCCTCATGTCTGCCTCTCCTGATCTTCAGTCACGGCCACACTTCATCTGCCCCCCCCCCCCCCATAATCACCCCACACTATATAGCTGCTGCCCCTACCCTTCATCTCCCCTTAAGATCTCCCCTCATGGCCACCCCTCACAGCCCATGCCTGCCCCAGCAATCACCTCACGATCTCCCCTCACAACTGCCCCATCATCCCTTTCATGATCTTCTTTATGGCTGCCCATGCCCTCACCTCACCTCACCATCTCCCCTCACAGCCGCACCTCTCCTGTCCTCTCACAGTCTCCCCTCTCAACCGCCCCACCTCTCCCCTCATGATCTGCCTGCATGGCTACCCCTGTTCTCCCCTCACAATTTCCCTTCATCCCTCATGACTGCCTCTCCTGTTCCCTCACAATCTCCTCTTACCCCTCATGGCCGTCCCTCCTGTCCCCTCATGATCTCCCATCACCCCTCATAGCTGCCTCTCCCTCCCTCCCACTGATCAAGTATTCTCCATTAATTAATTTCAACCCCAGGTTTACAGACACATTGCCTTGATGAAGGCAGTATGAAGACAGGATCTATGCTTAACCTTTATAAATCACCTGCTGCTACTAAATGAACAATCAGTATGTTACAGGGGTTTGTGATACAAGTCCTTAATGCACAGATGCTGTTCCACCCAGCCTCAGGAAGAAGGTGCACTGCTCACTCAATGGCATGTATGGACAGTTGTTGGACTGCTCCCTGTGCTCTGCATGCCTGGAGTCACCACCACTGCAGCCATCCTGTCAGGGGATGATGCAACCAAACTTCACAGAACTTAGAAGGTGGAGATTACAATTTTAGTCACCTTGAGACAACACTTGCTCTGTATGACTAAGAACATTTATGAGCTAGTACCACTGCTTTGCAGCTAACACACCTAGGCAGCATTGAAGGTGCAGCTCAGTGTGGCTGTCAGTATGAAGGAACAAGGCTTTTTGTTAGCCTGCTATATGGCAACATGTTTGTTTATGAAAATGAAAGCAGAAAAATGTACATGTTGGACTTCGTGTCAAAGTATGTATGAAATGAGAATAGGTTTAATTAACTGGTCTGATCAGAGCGGCAACTTCACTTGAAACACACAGCAACTCTGTCTCCTACTGCTCTGAGCTTTGTTATTTATTGTGAGGAAATAAATTAGATTTTTTTACCTCCAACTACTTTTTAATAATCAAAGCAAAATAATTCATGCAGCCTTTAAGTTATCACAAATAAATTCAGCAGATGTGGCAAAGATGATAAAAGGCTTCTTTGTGCAAAACATTTTGTATGTCAATTTAAGAGATGGTCTTACCAGCAAAACTTCATGTGTTGCAATTTGCCAGCAATTTCATTGTTACAGCTTATTTTCAAGGGGGTTTTCAAAATCCATGATGGGGCTCCTGTAGTATTTTATGTAGGAACTTGATATTCTTAGGAGCATATAACATAGAATCGTATCGAATACTTTTTTAGCTCGAGATCTAGAGTACAGCGGAAGAGGAGTAACTTCAATTTTTGAACGTACAACCAAGCTAAAGGTTACTGTAATAATGACCATTATTATTAGACATACATTAATCATTATTACTCTAGTCTAGGCCTGCTGTGTCATTGTACTGAAATGCTATTAATTTCTCTTTCATACACGTTGAGAAATCTGCTTGGTTTCCACATGGAGCCACAAGAATTGGTGCTGTGAGGCTGCCAACATGTCTCTTTCATGAAGACAGAGGTGCTGGGACCCCATCACTATATGCCAGCCTTCTGTAGCTGGCAGTGCACTGCCCTTTGCAGTAATTAGATTTTCCTTATGACCATTCCTTTGTGGTTTACAACTGATTCAGCTCCATGATGCAGCTGGTTTCTTCCTCTCCTTTCTTCATTTGTTTCTGTCCTTTGCTGTTCTACAGTTCTGGCTGTAACCCTCTGCATCAGCAGTATATGGGATGTGGGTCATCTGTCTTGTTTCACTTTTCATTTGATTTGCATGCTACTCACAACACATGGTGTTACTGAAAAATAGCTGCTAAGGTGAATAGCTATTGAACTGGATAATTAATGTCATTAGCCTGTTCTATGGAATTATGGTATTTAATCAGAACAAAAGGAGTATTGTGCTTATCAGGCCAAGGAAATTAAGCCCACCGACTTGGCTTTGGAAAGGATTTCTCTTACGCTGTGTCCCTAGATGTGGTTGTATATGCCTGCTGGAATGGAATTACCTTTAAAATGCCCAGCACTAAGTGAAAGCTCTGACAGGGTGTCTTGCCAGAGTGAGTCTCTCATGAAAGGCTAGCTTTTAATTTCCATGAATTTCTATTTCCATATGAAAGACAGTCCTTGTGAAGTACATGTGCAGCCTTGCAAGTGGATGTTTGAAGATCCTTTGCGGTTTTGTTGTTACCTGGGCACTGTGAGGTAGCTCCTGCAGTGCACAGGGTGATGTGTATTAAAAGGTAACCGAAGGCTCTGCTGGGTAATAATGCTAAAATTTTCTAGAGTTTTCACTTTCCATTCTATGCAGATTCTCCTTTGGTAATGTTTCAACCAGTTCCATGGCCCATACCTCTAATAAGGTCTATCTAGGTTTCATATTTCAGGCCTGGCCCTCCCAAACGTGCTTTGAACCAAAATTTTCCCTGGACCATTTAGGAATTAAAAAAAAAAATAAATCCTATTTTACCATAATAAAGAAGCTGCATGTTACGCAAGTTCTGTTTCTTTATCTTGGAACACAAAGGTTTGTTCCAAGCTACCTTTCCTGCGTGGAAAATATACGTAGACCATACGTACGAAATGTATGTAGAAAATAATATATTACCATGTACCTTGCTAAACTGGTATCAAAGAAGAGAAGATTTTTAGCCTAGAGAAGCTGAAGTGGCAGTTGCTTTCAGGAGCTAAGGAATGCTGAGCCAGCAAGAATTGAGAGCCATGGACATGTTGGACAGGAAGTGAAAAAAATTATCTGTATGTGAAACAACCCAACACAGAAATTAGACACTTCCTCATTTTGCATTACAAAGTCTGCACATGGCTTGAGTCTTTTCCCGTTGTTTCCTCATCCAGGCATCTTGAGTTATTTTCACCTGTCATCTAGTAACAGCCCATTCCCCCCCTCAGCTACATACTTGAAAAGAAAGTTAAGAATGCCTCTTTCTGTACAGCTCCTTCATCCAGGACTTCTAAGGGATAATCAAAGCCTTGCTTCACCCTTACCTTCAATTATCAGAGGCTGAGTGTGTCAGCTTTCTTACACTCCCACTAATTTAGATACCATTACTCCATAACACCTGGAACACCTGCCCACTCTGCACGTTTGACTTCTAAAGTAGCATGAAGTGCATGGGAGGAGTTGATCAACTTGGATTGTTATTTAATAGCTGTTTTGCAGAAATGCCTACAGGCATTAATTAAGATCAGGTGCTAAACACTAAGAAGACTTACACTGAAAAATAGTTCCTGCCCCAGAGAGTTCATAATTCACTTTATAGCAAGTTACAACAGGCAGATGAGATAAATTAACTGTGGGGAGGGAGAGAGAAGTAGTACAATCTACTTCTCCAAGCATTTTCTGGACAGCGTGGATCACTTTCCTATATATATATTTGCAAATAGAAGTACACTTATTTTGCTGAAGATATCAATTTCTGATTTTAAAATTAGCTCTCTGATGTCATAAAACTCTTCTTCCAAAGAAACACCTACAACATTCCTTCTCCACCTAGCGTATGCATGTTGGCTATGCTGTACTCTGTATCCTTCCCTCTTCAAGGGCACCAAAATCTGTCATTATGTATTGACTGGTTTTCAGCAGAGAAAAAAGATAAAGGCAATCTTTCCTCATTTCATGTTTAAAATTAAAATACTCCAATAAAACAGGAGCTGGCCCATATCCCTCCTTGTGGATTTAATTGTAAAATACGTTACTGTAAAGCTGTGTTAGAACAGATCTTGGTAACAATCAGACATTAAAGTTTAGAAGACTATATCTAATAGGCTTATTTTTCCATTAAAAAAGTGAATACATTATTTTGTAGGTGGAGATAAAGGTCAATTTGATTTATTTCAGCTTGTCAAATTTTATGAATAAATCTATTATCTCTGGTAATATTCCTTAACAAGGAATATCTTGGTTTCTACCAATTTTAAATTACTGGAAACCATCCAAGGAATAATTAAGGCCTACCTTTACTGTCATGGAAAGTGGTTTTCTTTCACATTGTATGCTGTGCAGTTTTTTATGCTATGTAAAAGTAGGTTAAAATACTGCCAAATCAGAAACCTTAATAGCTAGCCTTAAGGGTAGTAACTTACCCCTACTTTTCCATAGATGTAAAAGCACTTTGCTATACAAACACACCACTTCCTCCAAAGAGAGGAAGATCAGGATGTAAATAACTAACAAAGATAAAAGCAGTGAAACATTAATCTCAGATGTAAGCAAATGAGAATTTTGCTGGTTTTAGTATGACCATAACAGGCCTCTTTAACACTTTAACTACATGAAACCTTGTCTACAGCACACGGTGGATTTTTTTTTCCATTAAATTACTTCTTTTATACATCATAATTATTTGTGATTTTAAATATAAACTGCAATGATTTTACAGGAAAAAAGAAATGTGATTGCCAGAATATTCTCAAAAGTTCACCCCTTTTCAGCAGCCACACCAAGAAATTTGAAAGTCCTCCAGAAAAATTAATGCAAGTTTCATATCAAAAATGACACCTTTTTTACTGGAAACCAGCTGGTCAAAGATTTAGATGATTGTGGTACAAAGTAGACAAAACACGCTTAGAATGGTAGACTTCATCAGCACAAGAGCTTTAATTGGCAGCTAAACATGTGCTTTCTTCAAGATTGATTTATTTTTTATCTAAGAAACGCTTATAGAGGAAGACTACTCTAGCATGCTTTGCTCTGAAGCCAGCAAATCCATCTGTGTACTACGGCTACTTTACATCGAGCTGGTGTGCATCCAACATGGGCAGAAGTAACCATCCACATTGCCACAGCTATCTATAGCTATCTATATATATAGATAGCTATATATCTATAGCTATCTATAGCTATCTATAGCTGTGGCAAACGCGTTAAGTGAAAGTTGTTCCATGAAAAGGAATAGAATGAAAGTGGGACAGCAAGAACATCAGAGACAAAACACTCCTGCAGTCCTTCTCTAAAACCTGTACGATCTGCAAGCAATAACACAGGAAAATGTCTTATTAGATGCTAGTAATTAGTTTTGACTTTGAAAGACTTAATTGCTCAAATCGTGCTTAAATATTAAAATGACGAATAACTTAACACAGCCCTGTGCTGTGGGAAACATTCCTTGTAACCTAGGTGACATGACATTCATTCAGAACTGCGCACTGCTGCCCGTTCTGCATCAGGCATCCAACAGGTCGACTTCATCTACTCTGTTACCCTCAGCTGCTCCCGAACTGTTCCTTTCCCGTTTCCTAGGGACAAGCAAAAGGCAGTAAGAGTATGGTAAGAACATACAACCGGGCCTGGACCCTTGGGCTACTCTCTCTTATGCACCACCAGCAAGAAACCCCGGCTCACAGCACTCCCCTCCCCTCTCACTTCGCCCCTATCAGTGTCTGCAGTGATCCCAGGCGGCGGTGGCTTGCAGCCTGCGGTGCTTGGTGCGTCACTCGAACAGACCGGGCGCAGTAAGGCAATTCATACTCCCACAGCAGTACGAACCGCACTGCAGCGCCCCGACCTCCCCATTACCGAGCAGCCCCACCGCACCCGCACCTAACGCCGCAACCGGAGCTGCCGAGGCCCCGCCAACCACTGCCCGCCGCGGGCCACGGGGCCAGGGCCACCGCCTCGACGCCCGTTGCCGGGCGACGGGAGGGCGCGCGGCAGCTACGGGAGCGGCCGGCGCATGGCGAGGAAGCACGGCGACGGCAAGGCGAGCGGAGCGGCCCCGGCACGTACCCCCGCGCCGCCCCGGGGCCTTCCTGTAGAGAGCGGCGGCCGGAGCAGCGCGTTGCCACCGGGTCCCCCTCCCAGCAGGCCGCGCAGAGGCGAGGCTGGCCAGCGTACCCCCGGCAGGGGCGCGGGTGCGCCGTGAGGCGCGGCCGAGCAGTCTCCCAGGCCGCTAAGGGTGACAGCACCCGCACCCAATGGGCGCACGCGTCTCCGGTGAAGGGGCGGCGCGCCCGGGCCGGCAGGGCGCTGCCGTCCGCCCGTTGCAGCGCGGCAGCTTTCCCGGAGGCGGCCGCGTAACGCAGTGACTCCGCCCCGCAAGCAAGGGAGTGGGACCGCGGAGGGCGGAGTGGGGCGGCTCGGGCAGGCTGCGGGCGGAGAGCGGTACGCCCCGGCCGCAGCGGAGGCCGCGGCCCTTTGCCGGGCCGCAGCGTCCGGCTGAGGACGACGGAGCCCGGGTTCTCCGGTGAGTGGCCTGTACCGCCGGCCAATAGGCGAAGGGCAGCGCGCCCTCCTCTCCGCCCCCGCCGCGCGGCGGAGCCAATGGGGGTCCGCGGGGCGGTGCGCGCAGGGGTAGGCGCGGGCTGGGAGGCGCCTTGCCGCCAGTCGTGGGGGAGTTGGCGCGGTGCTGGTGGCGCGGGCGGTAGCCGGAGCGGCAGCGGCAGCAGCAGCAGGAGCGCTTGTGGCGGACGCGGCGCGCGGGCATGGGGTCGCGAGCTGCCCTCGTCTTCCCGCGCTGAGGGACGCGCCCGCCGACAGGGATCAGCGGTAGGTGAGGGGCGGCGGTGAGGGGCTGCAGGTGCCAGGCGAGCTGCAGTGTCGGCAGCGGCCGCCGCCGCGGGGCGGCAGAGCCCGTTGGGCCGGGAGGGGGACGTGTGTGGAACCGCGTCGCGCTGCCTGCGGCCGCCTCGCCAGTTGGGGCGGCGGCGCTGGCCAACGCTTTGCGGCCCCGCAAGCCCGACTGTGGCCGAGAGGGACCGTCCGAAGGCTAACGTCGGTTGTGTCGTTGGCAGGATCCGAGCGTAGCGCGGCTGCCAGCGTAGTCGTGGGAGCCGGCCTCTGCTTGTGGCAGTCTGCTGTCACCTTCCCGTCTGGCAATGGGGAATGGACTCTCGGACCAGACGCCGATCCTCTCCAGCTTGCCTTCGTTCCAGAGTTTCCACATTGTCATCTTGGGACTCGACTCAGCTGGGAAGACGACTGTGCTCTACAGACTACAGTTCAATGAGTTCGTCAACACTGTCCCCACGAAAGGATTTAACACGGAGAAAATCAAAGTGACGCTGGGCAACTCGAAAACGGTCACTTTCCACTTCTGGGATGTAGGCGGCCAGGAGAAGCTGAGGCCGCTGTGGAAGTCGTACACGAGGTGCACCGATGGCATTGTATTTGTGGTGGACTCCGTCGATGTTGAGAGAATGGAGGAGGCTAAAACAGAACTTCATAAGATCACTAGGATATCCGAAAATCAAGGAGTGCCTGTCCTTATCGTTGCTAACAAGCAGGACTTGAGGAACTCTCTCTCCCTTTCTGAAATCGAGAAGATGTTAGCGATGAGCGAGCTGAGTTCTTCAACGCCCTGGCATTTGCAGCCTACCTGTGCAATCATTGGAGATGGACTCAAAGAGGGACTGGAGAAGCTACATGATATGATAATTAAGCGAAGGAAAATGCTGAGGCAACAGAAAAAGAAGAGATGAGTTCTGTTTTGACATTTCTATTTTAGAGTAGTAACATGGTCAAAATTTGACATGAGACAGCTTCCAAACCCAAGCCTACTTGTTTGGATGCTTTTAAGCTTAGTTACATTAAACAGTCAGTTGCACAGTCTCGCCGTGTGGAAGGCTGTGCAGTCATGGAACTTCTGTTGGTTTGGGTTTTCTTTGGTTTGTGTTTTTTACAGTAGTCTCTTCTGAGTTTTCTGGCTCTGCATTATTTCAGAAGCCCTAATAGATGATGTAATACTATCAGGTAATGAATGGGTGGGTATATGTGACATGGATGTCTAAATAGCCAAATAAAATGAGGGTTTTCTGCTTAGTGTTGTATTCATGTTTGAGGGTACCCTCTGCAAGCAGTTTGCATTGAAGGTGTTCTGTGTTTTTAAACTTCTAATGCTCGTAAGTGGAGTGTTTAGGTGAACATTATACAGCTTTAAAAATATATATGAAGCTAGTAAGCCATTCTTTTGAGAGGCTTTTTTAGTTTTATTACCTTGTTTGGGGATTTCTAAGAAAGCTTGGCTACATGTGTAGGGTTGGGGGGTGTTTTTTTCAATTTGGCACTTTTTGAAATGGAATCATGTTCAGTTCAACTACTTGAAATTTAAGTGCTGCGGATTCTTCAACTGGTAAAAGAAAGACTTTCTGACAAGTCAAAAATGTAAACGACATGCTGGAGCATGAAAACGTGGTTTCCCAACATATAGCATGGTTTTGGTATGTAAGGTCTTTATTTTTTGAGAAGTAGCCATTCTTCATTATGCAGTGCTAATCAGGTTTAAACTGTTACTCAAAATTAGTAATATATTTCTGAATGATGAGTATTATGGCCTCCTCCTAGCAAGTTAGAAGTAAACGAATTGCAGTAAAGGCGCTGTAAAGAACAACTCTGGCTGTTGTGGTTCTAACCAGTGCAGCATTCTTTGCTCTACTAGTGACTTTTCTGGCAATGAAACAAAATTATAATGAAGTAAAGATGAAGTTAAAATTAGCAGAGCACATCTTGTATTTCCCTGATATACCCCATTTGATTAAAGTGGTAATTGCTATGTCACTTTCAATGTATGCTTTTTTTATCGTGACTCTTCAAGTATTTTGTGGTTAGGAATGTAATAATGCTTTATACACTCAAACATTTGACACTACCGGGGGTGGGGGGAGGGAGTGGGGAAAGAAGATTTTCAAGATAGGCCTGTGTTCTGCTTTAATTATGCTTTAAGCTGTTCTTGTTTACAGAGTGTGCAAACAGTGTTAACTGGGCAGGATAGTGCTTGATGGAAAAGGGAGGGTAGTTTTTCTTACTGGTACAGAGCTCTTTAGATACTTGGCTAGCAATTAAAAGGGCTAAATCAGAGCCTGGGTTTTTAAGACTAACTTTTAGTGGTGCTGTAAAATTTCATCAGAATGTTAGGTTCTCTTCAAACTTTTGTTGGAAATACCAGATTGGGGGGGGGGGGGAGTAAAAACACAAAAGCAAAATCTACTTTCTCCTCTTACTCAACCAGCAAAGGAATAGGTTTTTCTTACCTGCTGCTGTGTATCAGGAGGACAACAGCTACAACCCTGAATGTCAATCAATGTAATTTAGATACGTTTTAAAATACAAATCGAACTTTTTAACCAGCAGCTGTTGGTCCAGGAGGTAACCAGAAATGCACTTTAGTGTCTTCAATAACTGAAAGTGACAGCTGTTTGGGGTTTGTTTTTTTTTGTTTTGTTTTTTAATTTTATGACATCTTGGTCCTTTTTGAATAAACTGAAGTAGCTTCCAGTGGAGCTTTTGTATGTTGGTTATATATGTACCTGCACTGGTGACATTGTAAGTCACTTACTCGAGTAATGTCTATATTTATAGAAATGTGGATGACTTCTTAAACCTCAATAAACAATTCAAAACAAGCCTGCAGAGAGATGGTGTCTGACTTCCTGTGCTGCAGCAGTATGTTCTTGCCTACCCCTGTGCAGGGACTGATTCCAGTAACAGTAGAACTATTCCTGTTGAAAACCAAAGTCTTTGTAAGTGTGGTGAGGCTCGTAAGCATTACAGTATTATAAATTGCAGTATCTCATTATAAACTTTAAATCAGTGGCATGTCTGTGTATTCACAGATGAATTAACCACAGTGACTCCCTTCTGAAGTGATGGATCTTGCATAATTTGAAAAATCTTTCCTATAGTTGAATGTACTTTGTGTCACATGCAATGTTGGGCATTTATCACATGTACTCACAGGTGGTACTTAATTTAATATCTTCAGGCTTCTGTATCTGAAGCCATCTGAGGGATTCACACATACTTAAGCCTTGGATAAACTTCCTCCTCGGATTTTATGGCAGTGAGTAGAATGTGACAAGAAACATGGAAGCTTCTAATTAGTTTCAGGACCTGAATGTACACAACAAGCTTCATTTAGCCTGCAACCCAAAATTGCTGAGTTTGAATATGAATATCCAAAACTATCTCTGAAAAACCAGATGTTTTCATTTCTATTTATGTAACATGGCACCTCAAAATGCAGGTTACTAACAGTCAGTCTTGACAAAAAGCTTCATTAGTGATGCTGAGCCCTATGAATTTGGGGTGTAACTGGTATAACCTGGATAACATTTTCCTTCCTATTGGGTGTACGGGACTACTAGCTTGAGGAAGGTGAGATGGCAGGCTGGCTCTTTGTACCCAGTAAACAAATTGTGTAATACAAAATAATAACTTCATTATGAGTATTCATCAGACTTCTACTGGTAATAGTTGAAAAAACATCCTGCTTAAAAAACTCAGCTGTGTTTCGTTGTGCATATTACCCATGCCAGTGTTTATCTGGTGACAGGCTCCCTAAACTCTTCTATGTATAAAAGCTTCAGGTGACTGATTTTTAAATATGAAGTCTTGACTGGTCTGTACTGTAGTAGGCTGGAGGAAGAAGTGAGATAAGGTGGAGAGCAGTGTTTCTAAAATGTCATGGTTGTTATCATGTTTGATACTGACTTGGATATAGAAAACTTTTGAGTGGAGGATGAGTTTGATGTTCAAGCTGTATCTTTATCTGTATTAGAACTGTTTTGCTGGAATATTACTGTAGCTGTTGTGAGTAAAATGACAAAGGTAGCAGTACCTCCGAAAAGATGTTCTGTATTAGTATGACAAAGTCTTCAACTATCAATGAAATGGTGACTGCAGTAGAGCATTTGGTATCTTGGCTGATCAAGTTTCTGCTGGCGTGTGCTGTCAGCCTGGGATCGCTTTCTTCTGTACGATGAATTGACAGATTCTGGCCTAAATACTGGTATGTGTAAGAAAACCTTCAGAGGATCTGAATAAGGAGGTGTAATTTTGTGACAACGCTGGAGTTACACAACTTAAAATTTAAAACAGTATTTTGCCAGAATGGGCTATAAATGATGCTCTGTTTCAAGGCACGCAGTAAGTTAAATATCTTAAACTGCTTTTACTTGAAGGAGGTACAGAATTGCATTTAAATTGGTGCAGAGCTGTTGAAAAATCCACAAAGTCTTGTAACCTTCTCAGTGCTGTCTTAGCTTACGAAAGTCGGTATGGCGTTGCCTCAGCTGTTCATGCACATGCAATCATTTAAGGTTAACCAACCTTCAGAATCTGGTCTCTGTTTTCTAGCTGTGTAGCTGTGTGCTACCTTGTGACTATTTCAGCTAGAAAAAATACTATAGGATGGTGAGACTCCTTCAGGTTCTCAGCATCAGTTTCAAGTTGTGTTGCACTGAATATTCGTTTACATTAGGGGAAAAAAAACCCCAACGCTGGTTTTCAGACAGATAGATGAAACCTTTCCTCCAATTTTCATGTTTCATTGAGACAGGATTGATCCTTTCTGTGGACAGCAGTACCCACAGCCAGTCCAGGGTTCCCAGCCTGACTTAGGTCCTTCTGTACCACCTTGCACAGCCCTTTGGTCCTGCGGGAGTTTATTACCTGGGACCCAGTGGTCAGCAAGGAGCTGAAAGCAGGCTGGTGGGGGCTAGCTAAGTCAGGCTGGACCCCATGAGGTCTGCCTTCTGGGGGGGGTTATCTGCCTCTTGGATCGTTTGTTTACAAATAGTAGGGTGCTAATTGGTGCCTGGGTGAAACTTTTTGTTGAGAGCTGAGTGTCATTCTTGTCATTTGAGGAGGATTTAGATACTGGATTGATGTTAAGAGAGAAGGACATGGTAAGGTAGAGTGTGGCAAGGGTTGGCAATGCATATATGCATTGCTATGCAGGCACTGACCCTAGTATGCAGTATTTATTCAGCTGTGCAGATTGCAGTACATGAAGGCTAGGCTAAAGTGCTTATAATGCTGTCTTCACCTCTTCTGAGAGAGAAAGCTAGGCATGAATCAGTCTTTATGGATCAGTGTTTGTACTTTACTGGTGGGCAATTAATCTTTTGAGAGAGTCGCAGCTTACAGCCCCACTGACAGCCTTACAGCTTTGTGTCCCGGAGCCAGAGCAGCCCCTGTTGCTGCTGGAAGGGACGTGTAGGTAGCCGTGAATGGGCATAACCTCTTGTTTATCTAGTCTGAGGGGTGACGAAAGCATTTCGTTATTCTTTAATCCTGACTGACACAGGTATGTGAAGGCCTCCCCCCAGCTCACGCTGCTCTGCAGGCTGTCATTATTTTTAGGAGCAGGATAAGACTGCAGAGCTTTGTGGATAAACTCTTGCGTGTGTTTTTAAACTGAGGGGAAATACACAGTATGACTTGGCAGCAGGTTGGTGCCTGGGGCTGTCCTATGGACTCCCACAGATGTCCTACCCATACAAGAGCAAAATAAAGGGCTGATACACAGCTGGTACCTTGCCCTTCTATAAAGCATTAGTCAGTCTTCTTAAACCAGCTGTAAAGATGCGACGCTGCAGTTTCAAAGACCTAGTTGAAAAGAGTCCCCAGCAGCAAACTACGAGCTTGCGTTTCCTCCTTGGCAGTGTCCTGTTTTATTGGGTCTGGCTGTGAGTGATCTGAGGCACCTGGACAATGCTGCTGGCTTGCCCTGGGGCCTGGCAAAGGGCACAGTCACCAAGTACTCACATACTGATTTTATTCAAAGGCAGACCCAAAATCTAAGGATAAAAAGTAGGCAGGGAGGCCAGACAGTGCTTGCAAACAGCTCAGGAAAATAAGAGATGATAATCCCTGAGCTGTGAAGATTGTGGCTTCTTAGTTCTAGCTATATTTACACAGCTGCTCCACCAGAATTAAGACTTAAACATGACAGAATAGTTAGAAAGGAGAAGGTCGAATATGGTCGTTGGCTGTGGGGTGTGTAGAGGGAGAGAGGATTTGAAACTGTTGGGTTTTCCTAGCTTTGCAGGACACATTGAGCCCTAAGGGAAACAGATATGCTTCTAGGCTGCTTGACTGGTTTAAAATATTTATTGGTTTTTGCACTCTAGTTTTCCTATTGCCAGAATGAAACAATACCTCAGTTAAGAAAGCCACCTAATCACTGCATTAATCTCTGAGTCCACTGACAAAGGAGAAGGTTAGCAGGGGTGTTGAGCCTTGCTAAATGTGCTGAGGGCTCCTGGCTGGCTCACAAGCTGCTGTGTTTCAAGGTCTTCACTAAAAATAGCAGAATGGTGAAATTTAGGTCAGGCGAGGTAAAGGTGTGAAGCCTGATGCCTCAGCCACTAGACACAGTCGAGAGGTACCCCCACCCCTGTAACTGCTTATCTTCTGTTACCGCTTTATGAATGATAAATAAGAATAATTTCCTTTGGAGCATAACATTTGCATCCCTTTCCCATTTCAGCGCCCTTTGCCCTGAGATCTTTACCAGGTTTTTTATCGGAACGTCACTGAGTTGGATTTCATAAGGATGTGTTTGTGAGTGAAGAGTGTCAGGAAGTGTGTTCACCTTTGCTGCAGTGACTTGGTTAGCCAAGACTGGTCTTTCTGTAAAGCTGATTTAACACGGGCAAAGGGGACCTAAAAGAGGAAAATCTTTTTAAAATATCTTCTTGTTTCTAAACATTAGCCAGCCTCCATTGGTCTTGTAATTATTGGATGCTGTTGTAGACATGGGCTGATGCGGGGGGAGGTTTGACACCAGTTGCATCATGCTTGTTAAGAGGCCTTCGGCCATTTGCAGACTATGAGTGTAAGGTCTCTGCAGTAATGCTTACTGAATTTATATATCCACGATGTAACTTTTCAGCTATCTTTTTGAGGAGTTCCTGTGGATCACACTAGTTTCTCAAAGAAACTTGATTCTTTGTGAAACATAGATTAATATGTCAATGTCTCTGCAAACGCAGTTTATTCCTGTTTGGTTTCTGGTATAAGTGATGCAGTAAAAGGGCAATCTACAGATTATTGGTAGCACTATTTCCCTTGAACTCCAGCTATTAAGTTTCTATTTGAATCAGAGATATATATTCAATTTTTTCTTGATTATACTGTATTTTCTACAGTATAAATGATTAAGATCAGCCTCCCTGATCTTAATTAGCTTTGAAAATTGACTTACACATTTAAAGTTGCTGTAATTCAGCTGTAATCAGTCATGTTACACAGGAGACAAATGGGATTCGTGAACTGAGCCCACACTGATGCTTTTTGACAGATCTCCTATTGCCACATCAATACACATCCCTCGCTGTCTGCACTGGTACCAGCAAACTGTGTTTCTGTATGGTTCAGCTACTGTATTTCTGCCACTCTGTCATATAACTTGCTTATACACAGTGTTTACTTATGTCCTGCTATTGTTATAATCATGATAGGTGGCTGTTGGAAAATATTCTGTATAGAGACTCAGCTTTACACTGCAACTATAAAACAAATACACCCAACCACATAATTTAGTTTTAAAGTACTGGAGTTAATGCTGAAAGCTGGAAGTTTAAGATTGCAGATTGGCATATCCAGCCCAGCTACTGAGGGCTGGTCATTTTATCCCTGAAGCCTCCTCATCTGTGTGTAGAGCAAGAATCTCACAGTTGCTCTTACATTTAAAGTCATGCTTAGAAGTGCTGTGAGATAGTAAGATAGTACAGTAATATCCAGTATAATGGAAAATACTACAAAGATTGTAACAGTAATCTGAATTTTTTGATTGACTTCTAACACATTTGTGTTCAATAGTTAGGCATCAGGAAATTGTACCATTTCAAAGGTAATGTATTTGAGAGTTTAAAAATACAAGTTCAATTTACTGTGTTATTTCTGTCTGCATGAGCTGCAGCTTTGCAGAAAACAGAAGTATTACCATAGTTGAAAATAATAATTTATTTCATATTCATCAGTGAATAAATAACCTGGATCGTGCTATGATTACCTGATTATCTTCATTATTATTATTATTATTTTGCATTTGACCATATCTATTAAGCAAAAGCAGTCAAAATTACTTGGTTTTATGTTTGATTTAAATTGGGATAAATGGTATTGCAAAGCAGACATACAAAAGTTTCTAAGTAAAGGTGATTTGCAAAGATCTTGAGGCAAAATTACACATTATCTTAAAATAAGCTTTTATTTGAAATAGTAACAAAAATGGCTGTAAATCCCTTTGAAAAGATAGCTTTATTTTATATAGCGCAGTGAGAGGAGTATGTTAGAGTGATTACAGACCTCAGGATTCAGAGGGTCTCCTGTTCTCCCTGCCTTTCTTGGCTGTAGTGAATCAGTCTGCACAGGATGTGGCTGCTAACAGATGATAATGCAAAGTGAAGGGCTGGGCCATGAAAAGCCCCAGGGTGGCTCAGCGTGGTGCTGAGTTCTCACGAAGAGCTGATTGCTTTCCAAAAATAAGAACAGGAACTAGGGCAGATAATCCATGTAAACTGCACTTTCCACCCTTCCACATTCACAACAATGTATTATTTTCAGCATTATGGAGCTTTACCTGTTGCTTGCATATATAATCCACCTAGGCACACACACACCTACCTACGCACACTTCTGTTGTATTCTTGCAAACCCTGTTTGCAAGAATTTCTCTGGGATCCTGTTTTGTGGGTGTAACTTGAGAATTTATAAATAGATTCATGTTTTCGTATCGTTTAAACCCAAATGTGGCTGCGCACAAGACAGCACTACAAATACAATAGTTGAAACACTTTCCTCTGGTTTAAATCTATAGTTTTATTAGGATAAGGTAATCTGGGCTGTTCACATTGCAAGTGAACCATGCTGTTGTTGTGGTGGCATTACGACTGCTCAAGAGTTCAGGTTGTGTCAGCACTTCCTTTTATAAACTATAAATCCTTCTTTCAGAAGCTTAATAACCTAATAAGCCTTGAAATTTCACACTTGTCTGAAACTTGGCACAGAGCCTTAATTTAGCCTTTCACCACATTAAATAAAAATACATATTAGAGAGGACTGTAAATAAACAAAAATTAAGCTGCTTGTGTTTCGCTACCTTTTCCATCTCCATGTTAATTTGGTTTATTGAAATGAAATGGTAAGAGCTCACAGTTCCAAAGGGAAACCTTTGGAAGGTTTTTCTTAAGTTGAAAGTTGCAGTCATTAACGTTTGCAAATCAGACCTGCACACATCACACAAACTCACTCACAGTGAAATTCTCTCATCAGTGTCAGAAAAGTTATTCCTATGCGGTAGCAGTTGTACAGCTGGATGTGTACAGAGAACAGAAAATATGGACATCTTTCTTTAGTTTCTTTAATACATAATTTCAAGTCCTCTCATTAAGTCCATTGTCCCAACAATGGTGATGTGTGGAAACAATCAAATGCTGGGTTTTCTTTGTCTTGTGGAAAAGCCCATGCTTGTAAAATGTACAGGCCGTTTCCTAACCCATCCAAAAAGTACAAATGGAAGAAGGCTCTAGTCTCTTCTACTAAGGGCTGAATCTTTTGATGTTTGCTCACCCCATCTAGATAACCCGAGATTATCCTGAGGGTTACTAAGGGCATAGCTTGCCTGAACATAGTATCTTCTTGCATAGAAGAGCATTTTCTGTTAAAGGTAAGAACTAATTCAGGGATCCTGTGTTAACAATGGCTTTAGTCTGACCTAAATCACATCTGGCTTTTTCCTTATGGATTCACTTAAGCTTCTGCACAGGGGATGTAGAATCCAGCTATTTGAATCTGCAATATTTTATCCTCTCTCTGCGTTCATTTTTAGCTGCATGAACATCCTTACCAGACAGCGTTGATCTGCTCAGAAGACTAGACATGCTCTTTGCTCTTACTTCAGTCCGGTCAGTTTTATAGAGAGCACAAACCCTATGTAGTCAAAAAAAAAAACCCAACCCACCAAACCAAAACTCCACACTTTTTTTCTCTCCTCCTCTCTTCCTTTCAAATAGCAACTCCTACTTTCAGTGGGATGGCTGCAATTATCTACTATGTGCTGGAAAATCCTTACTCACTTCAAGCACTATGGGTCACATTTAGAGTACCCATCCCCTCAACTTGATTTCCTTTTATTATTTACCTAAGGAAAACTTACCACATCTATAATGCCTCCCCAGGAGTAGTGCTGTGGGTTTTCAGTGCAATACAGGCACAACAGTCAGGATTCGTTTTACGTAATATTAGACCTCTAAGCATTAGGCATTCTTGTCTGATTTAGGCATCCCTAGGTCTTTGTACAGTTCATGGAAAGAAACATGTTTGACTAGGGTATGATTCAACTTAGTTCCAGAGTGGTATCTAAGGCAGGACAGATAAGTTGCCCTGTGGTGTGCTTATTTTTCTCTCTGCTCTATAGAAAACATAAGCTGATTAACTGAAACATAAACACCTGCCTTTTACACCAACTGTCTGTATTTGTATCCTAAGTGATAGCCCCAGATCTGTGCGAGCTACTCCGCCGCAAAATGCAGGTGTCTGCCATTTGAAATCTGTGTCAATCTATAGCAGCTGAGAGCCTCTTGCAGTGGTTTTCCTTAGCAAAGCCACCCCAGGGCTTTAGGGTGTTGATCAATGACCATATTGTTCATAAAAGGAAAATATAAAGGCCTGTATATTAAATAATAGATATGTAAAAAAGTTAAATGAAAGCTTTTAATATACAGTCAACTCCACTTTTCAGAATCCTGATATTCTTGCTAGAGAAATCAGTAAACCAAATTACTTCCTCTTATAATGTTTTATGGCTCAGTCAAACCACTTGTGTACGCAAAGGTAGCTTTTCCATTGAATTCAGTGGGAGCCAGGTGAGGCTGTAGAATTGCGCAATAAAACTGCCGTCTGTAACAGTTCTTACATATCAAACTTTTGCCTTTCTTTTTTTCATGTAAGTAAATCTTCACCTACTCATTGATACTGTAATTGAGTCTAGAAACACCTGTTCTGGCTTCTGCATGTGTTGGGAGTTCCAATCACTGGGGTGCGGCTACATAAAAGGCTACCAGCAATCAGGCTGAAATTGTTTCAGGATGAGAGGGATTGGTTAAAGAAAGCTTTTTGGCTGGTATATAGGGGTGACTTGAGCGGAGAGCTGAGATGTGAATAAGGAGCTCTGTAAGCGGAGGAGATAATGAACTGCTTGGGTGTCTCCAGGTCTTCTTTTGTCTAACAAGGTATGAGTAACTGATAGTCTTTCTCATAAGCAAAGCCCCTAATTTAGGAATGGGAATGAAAAGGGGTCTTCTCTTGCCCTTGTGTTGTGCAAGTTTTAATAATTTAATCGTTTTTTAAGTATCTGCTGTGGTCAAGCCTTTTGTTGGTTAAAGAGTTCAAATGCCACTAAAGTCAATGCCCTGAAATTGCATACAACATATTTCTCTAGGCAGCCAAGCTGAAATGCTGGGACATGTAGTAATGGAAGGAGACCTAGAACGCAGAGATATTAGGGTATGGTGCTATGAGCCTTGGTGTTTAGTGAATGACTGAACTGAACATATTGTGTACTTCTGTAGTCTTGGGGAAAAGTGGGAGACTGATTTGTTGAGATGCTGTTTGATCTTAAAGAAGGTGTGCAGACCTAGTGAGAGATCTGCATTCTCTGTATAACCATATTGTCATGTGAAAGCACAGTAAGGTTTACCTCCTGAAGGCTTATCTCTGATGTGAGACCAGGTGCTATGACATCCTATCAGTTATCTCTAATGAGAAAATAACTGTACTTAGACTCCAAAGCAGATATTATCTGTTTCTGCAAACATCCTGTTCACTGTGTGGGTTGTCTGGATTACACCAGGGTTGTGAAGGCATCCAGTCTGGAACTGAGACTGCTGCTTGAAAGCTGCACTGTGCCTGTTTGCTTGCTTGCTTGCTTTAGGTGGAAAGCATTTTCCTACTGCTTCTCAGGCCTCTGGCAGTGAATTAATAATGCATAACATAATGCAAACACTTAAAAGGCTGATTTTGCTGGGATTCAGAGTTTTCAATCCTGAAGAAGATGAGAGTGGTGCAAGGGTATGATCCTGCAGAGGACTAGATGACCAACAGGGCTACATCTGGATGTTTGGGGCAGAGCAGTTTAGGAGTTTCCATGCTCTTGGGATGGGAACCTGGCAAGCATTCATCTCCTTTTTAATGCGTGTAATAATGCTGTTTGGGTTATTGATTTTTAATTATCTTTTTTTAAGCCTGCTGTGATTATTACGTAATGAAATACAGAGATGTATGAAAAGAGACTTAAACAAAAAACAAAATATGTGGTCTGCAAGAAAATACGTTTGGAAGCTGTTATTAAAAAGTTATTGAACATGGCTCTAAGCGCTATTTGGCAAGTGACTAGTTGAACTTAATGATAGAAACTTTTATCTGTTTATTTGGCCCTAATAAATGCCTTCCCATAAACAAGCTTCAGTCAACAAATGACTTCGGGTTTCGTTTGCTAATAGTAATACTTCATAGGGCGGTGCATGTTTGGGTTTTGGGGGTGTTATTCGGTGCAAAGTGAACTACACTGGTAGTCTCCTTCCATTAAGCTATTCAGTTCAGTGGCCTTCAGCAGTAAAGCCCTTAGGATACCCACTGGCACAGGGCTGGTGAGCAAGGCCACAAACATGGAAGAGCTCTTTTTACTTGGCCTGCTAAGTTGATGTAGGTACTAGGTTACTTTTCTCACAAAGCCAGGGTTTCTGTGCTAGCAGCTGAGAACCTTCTTTCAACAAGCTCTAGCAGCTCTAGGCTCACTTGGGCTCTGTCTGTCTGCCTTATCAGCTTGGTGGTGGAACTCTCCAGAACAGTGTGTTTTCTACGCACTAAGAAGTTCTTACAGTGCCAATAGCAGTTCAGTGCAAATGGGGATCCAACCTATGTATTTCAGCCTTCTATACCCCATTATCCTGTCCCTGCAGTGTTGGTGTTGGACTCCATGTTTCCATCTGTGTCCTGTACTGTGATCCTAAAAAGCTCACTTAAATCCTGATGTGCCTCAAATAATCCTGTATCCAAGCAAACTGCTGAATTTTCTTCCTCTTTCTTGCATTTGAAAGAGCTCAGAGAACACTGAGGGTATTGTAGTAACCTTGCCACTCTTCCATAAGGAATGGAAAAATGGGATAGGCTCTCTTGAGAAACATTTTGATAGAGAGGCTAATGACCAGTCTGTTGTTACTGTGCTTGAAGGGCCCCTTGCTGCATTTCTTTGGTCAGCTGTCCATGGCATGTAGAGCTGGAAGCTGTCAGTGTTGGTGTCTCTGAGCCTGTAGAGCAATGCCATCCACATCTCCCTCCTCTGCCTGACCAGCTCGAGGCTTCGTCTGACCTCTGAAGTGACCTCTGGGCTCTGAAATGTGCTGCTCTGCTCATAAAATCTCTCCGGGGGAAAGCAATTGAAGTCACTTTGATACAGGATATTGCATAACCAAAGGAGTTGAACAGAGTAACATTTCTGTCTCTCTGAAGGGCTTCTGGTGGAGTGGTTATCGTGGCCAGTGGTAGGTGCAGATGGCTACCTTTCTGTGCGCCATGGTGCTTTGCTTCAGATTGTGCTGGTTTGGTGAAATGGTCTGTCTTTTGCTGCAGTTGGCAAGGAAAAAAGCATTGAATGTCTCTGAAGTTTTCTATTTGGATGCTTCCATTGGTGACTCGGGCTGCTCGGTGTTTGGAGAGGCTCTTGGATACAGATGGGTGTATGCTGCCCTGCAGGGAAAAGGAGCATAAAGCAGGGAGAACAGAGACACTCAGGAAGGTCCTGCCACCAGGTGACTGGGCTGGAGGTGCTGCCCTGTCCCAGGATATATCCCAGTAACATCAGCGTCACCAGGCTCTCCTGCCTTCCCTCCCTTCAGCAAGGCATCAGGTCTCCTGGCAGTCCTATGCCAACATATTCAGTGCGCAGCCTTGGTATGCAGTCACATGCAGTGGCCCTGAAGTTCAAAGTCCTCTGCTCCTGTAGAGCAATTGTGCCTTGGGAGGGCTGGGAGAACTCAGCCTGGATACTTGGTACTTGGCAGTTTTATCTCGACAGCCCTGATGAGTGTGAGTGGCTATGACAAGCTGGGATGAGGTGGCTGTCTTGTGTAATGCTTCTGCCCAGCCTTGGTAGGCAGGGCTGGAGACTAGCTCCATGCAGATTTAACTCTGGGGATGTTTGCAAACCAGAATCGCTTTTGCTTGTTCCTTGCTGCCTGTCCAAGGCACGTTGGGGGTGTCCGCTCCAGGCAGTACGTACGTGATACCTTCTGCTAGTGCTCTGACAGAATACAGCACTATTTCTCTGTTTACCTGGTCTTGTTATGATGAAGTCCTTCAGTGTCTCCTCTCAGAAGCACTTTTGTGGCTTCCAAGTATTAACAACTCCTAAATTCCTTTGCTGTGGTAAAGCAAAAGGGATATAATCCAGCGGAGTTCTGCTTCTCCCAGGGGAATGCTGTCTGGATAGAGGCTTCTGTGTAACTAAAGTTTTCATTTGTTTGAGAATGTTATTCCCAGTACTAGTGTTTTCTTATCAGGTTTTTAATGATTTTTAGAAGTAACTTGGGGTGTGTTTGTTCAACTTTTGGATTACAGTCTATCTGTTATTAGGCTGTGTTCCAATATTAAGGCTGGATTTAAGTGGGATCTCTGAATCCTATCTGTTGATAAGACAGAAGAATGTAAGAACTTTTTAAAAGGTAGGATCCTCGGCTGTATCTTCATGGTACGAAGTATTCAGCAAAACGGTTGCCTTGCACCCTGTAGTTGTGCTGGCCTAGTTGCCTGTGCAGTTGTGTTACAGCTCTTAGAGTGAGCTGGTCTGGCTTCAGTAAAGTCTCTGGGTTATCTTCCAGTTCATCAGTTCAGTCTGCAGCTGGCTAGACTAATATGCCAGCACAACTGGAGGGGGCCGTGCAGAGGTTCAAAAGATGGGGCTGAACAGTGGCAATACCTTAAACTAATTCTATTGCTGCTGAAGATTTCTGAATCATTGATTAGAGCCTTGATGTTTGCTAAGTAGCAACGACATGCACAAAACGTAATACATTGTAATTCAATGTCCTTTGTTTTGAAAAGCTACAAAAAATATTACAAATATGAAAGGATTCCTAGGTAGCTGTCATTGGTCTCACTGTCTGCCATCACCAAAATACAGGCCTGAAATTGCTTTAGGCAGGAGAAAGAGGTGAACCTCAGTTCTCGGGTGTCTGCCTGAACCTACGAAGGTTTCTTATGATTGCTGTTTTGATACTTCCTAACACACATTCACTTCTGTTATATCACTGTACTGATGTATAGTATAAATGTACTGATAGCATTTTTTTTTTCAGTCTCGAAGCAAGGATTCTAAGTTTCTAAGGATTTTGTAAGTATGCAATTTCTATACTTATTTATTTGTGATTCATGCTCTGATTCACTGATGAAAATGCAAGCTTTTTTCTGCAGAACAGGGAAATTATGTAGGCTGTCATATTACAAGCCGGCTTTAAGCTTCAGAACAACTATCTGGAAAGGAAAAAGTAAAATTGGAGGGTGTAAACTCGTGTTATGTTTGATAATTTCGGGGGTATTGGGGGGTATGTGAGGTCAATTGGAAGATGTAATGACTATTGGAGTTGGAGAATGTTTGGGGTTTTTTCTTGGTGTGTTTGGTTTGTGTGGGGGTTTTGTGTAATGGGCTTTTTTGGTACTGTGTTCTTCTGGTGGTGGCTCAGGACGAGGAATTGCCTGTTCTGAGAGTACTACTATAGTACCTCAGCCTGCTTGACCATTTCTTGATATGATGTGTAAGAAAGGCAGGCCTTGAAGAAGCATAGGTACCATTAAGATCCTTGACCTCTTCTTATTCCTCCAACCAATGATGTAGGGGAAAAAAATGATACCTTAGAGATGTCATCCTTGTTTAAGTAATTCCTAGGTACCTTATCTCTAACCTTTGTTTCTTCAATTGGTGTGGTGGTGTTCAACATACAAAATACCTGACTTGTAATATTCTTACAAAAATATTAATATATTTATATTAAGCAATATTGCATTTTAAAATTTGATGTGAAATTCTCTTCAAATTTCATTTTTAATTTCTGAAGTGATATTGTTCAATGACAGCTTCTCAGATCATCTTGGTCAACTCTGTTCTTGGCTAGGGAATTGTAGGCATGTATCAAAGCTTGTGATAATGAAGTAAACGTCACTTTTACTTCCAGTTTCGTTATGGTTTTGAACTGAATGTTTGCAGTGGCATTATTTGGTTGGCTCAAATGCTGTTTATTTTCATTTCAGAAGGAGGTGAGCTGTATCTTCTTTTGAGATGGATATAAGTAACTCTTTAAAACGCACAATAATAGCAGAGTTGGCTTACTGTCAGTGTGTCAAGTTCTTAGATTAGTGATCAGATTACCTAATAGCACGGGGCAGGAGGGTGCACTTGATCTCCCCTGACACAACAGCCTTGTCATTCCCTCCCTTCCCCTGCCAGCCAGGCAGCCCATGAGGCAAGGGGCAGCAGTGGCTGCTCCTGCAGCTGGGAAATACCTGCTTACTGGAAAGCTACTGCATCTGGGGTTCCAGACAGGCCAAAGAGCTGCCTGCAAGGTGCCATTTCATGCAAGGTCCCTTGAAGGGCTTGGTGTCCTCCCTACAGTATGAGGAGGTGCTCTGACAGGGAGCATCTGTCCATCTTGTTGGTCACCTCTGACTGATAGGAACTGATGACTCACTGCTGAGGCATCTCCAGCTCTGGTGACTATGTAAACTGGAACTTACACAGATGAGCTCCCTCTTTCATAGTAAACAACCTCTCACTTCCTGCGTGTGGATTTATTGGGGTTTGGAGAGTGTGTGTGTACTTAAGGAAGTTCCAGCCTCTTCTTCACTTCTTTCTAAATTAACACCTTGTTGTGACAGTACTGGGAGCTTGGGCTGTCCCTGCTGGATGCTGCAGGTTCCCCAGCCTCCCTGACAGTGCTGCCAGCCAGGGAGCTGCAGACAGGCCACAGCATCCCCCTTCCCCTGCTTAGCCAGACCTCAGCTTAAGGCTCAACCCCTTACCTCCTGTGGTGCTGCTTGCATCAGGCTGGAAACCTGGGCTTATAGATAGAGAATAGTAATAATGTACTAATTGTTTAATAAATACAAATAATCACAACCTGTATTTGGTCCCTCATAGCTTTTTGTCCAGTCTTGGTTTTCATACATTGACTTAGACAAAAATACAGATTATGACATTCTGCTGCATTTTCTAAGGTGAAAACAGTCTTAGCTGTGGGATGTGACTTGCCCTTAAATCTGTCCAACTTCATTGTGATTTCTGTGTCTCTCTGGGTCATGAAATGACAAAAGATCTTGAAATGCCTGAAAACAAGCCTGCTGAGGCTTAAACATAATAGTAAAAACTGGTGTGATTCTCTTTATCCTGGTTGTCATGTACAGGCAAATATCTTACAGTTCAGCCGAGCTGTGTACCACTTAGTCTGCTATTGTTAGGTAATTGTTTTCTCTGTCACACTTCATAAATTGGGTATTTATCCTCAACGTAATTAATGGATGATGTAAGCTTGTTATACATGTGAGCAGCATGTCTTAAGCACATCAATAAATATGGTGAAGCCTTCTATGTAGATCACCATGAAGTATTGAACTTAGGATAGTATAACACCATCTGTTAATTGCTTGCTAACTCCTTAGTATAACGAAACATCCATATATACTTTGTGAGGCATCATCTTTTCTTCAAAGTGCTCAACTTCCTGAAGGAGAATTTAATAATGGTAAAACATACGTACAGAATTTCTAGGAATATTCCTGTTGCCAACAACTATATTCAGGCTTATCATGACCAAGTACTCGGTGCCCACTCAGACCACGCTTACACATTAAAAAGATGCAGTACCCGCTTTAGGATTTACAGATGACTTTGCTAGACTTGAAATTAGTGGGAGGGCATTGAGGAAAGCCGGGGATAGCTGGAGGAAAGAACAAAGGCTGCACACGCATGGTTGTGTGGCTTACGTCACTTTAAGCAAACAGGGCGGTTCTGCTAAGCCTTCTGACTTTGTAGTTGTAAGGATACGTGCCTCTTGTACCATGCCAAATCATCCCACTGACTTGCTCTCCATCTGCCTGTCATCTTGCCAGAAAACAATGTGTAGATTGTGAAGTGGGGATAAGATCAAATGTAAGGGATCAGTACTGCCTTTGGGAATACTTCCCTTGCTGCTTCTCGTGGGAGCCTTGTGTGCTTGCTGTCCCCAGCTGCTAGTCTTACCATTGCACTGCTAGTATTTCATACACCTGTGATTTTTTATAACCTTTTCTGCAGCAATCATTCTTTGGTAGGGGGTAGTGGGTATTAAAAAGACAGAGTCAGCAAGGATGTAGTAGTATCTATTGTTTCTACTCTTACGTGGCTGGGTTTTATGCTTCCATCTTTGACACTTTACCTGGCAAAGCACTGATGCAGGATGACACCTTGGCAATGCTGTTACTTGTACTGATGCTGTAGACTTGATCACAACAGAATAAATGCTTGTGCTGATAAAATTATGCTGGTGAGGTAAGCGAAGTTAGGGCATTATACCACAACAAATGCTTTTCCTCGTAATGTGAAGGTGCAGATAAGGAAGCTCCTTCCAGTTTTACTAGTCTGTCTTGGGTATGTCTGTGATCTTAGTGGGTCTTTCCCATCCTACCTAATCTGAATCTGATCGTATAAACAGCTAGAGAAGATTAATTTCAAAGGAAAGATTGTCACTTCTGCTTCAAACAGAAATGCTTATCTGGAAGCCTCTTCTAGTTTGTGAAGGTGTATGGGACCAATGCTGGTGCATCTGTTAGCACAGCTATAGCCACTTGCATGTATGGAAAAGTCTTTGTCACTGCTGAAGAAGTTAGCTTTTTCCTTTGCAGCATCCTTAACCTGTCATTTGCCATGGTGATACAAAGATTTGTTCCCTTGAGCTATTACTGTCTTGATATTACTGCTTCAGTGTGACTGCTCACCTCTCTGGCTCTGTACAGTGGATTTGGTACTTGTCTCAAAGCCTCACTGGGTGATCAAATCTATTATCACTTTCTGGAATGCTCTTGGGGTGGCTCTGGCACACCTGGGAGGTAAGAATGGCTACTTCCCCCCATACCATATACTTTATGGCGCATGGCAGAGGCAAAGTCCCTTCAGCAGTATTGTGCAGCTGGCTCAGGCAGCTGCAATAACCCAGGTCTTCTTTACAAAGGCTGAGCACTGCATGTTTCAAAGGCAAATGGGGCCAGCAAGGAGTCTGAATGAAACTAAGTAACGCAGTTGGATTTTAGGAAAACTGAGGGCTTAACAGTTTTTCTTCATCAGTGTGCGTAAAATGGTTAATTTTGGTTACTGTTCCCTTCAGATAGACAATTAAAAGTATATAGACTCTTCACTGATGAACTTGAATTGACTTCTGAGGCAATCTGGTTTTTCTGCACATCTGAGTGCAATAGGCTGTGTACTCCCTGTAGTAGGAGCCTTGGACTCCTATTTGCTTTGCCTGATGTAAATGACTGCTGATGGTGCCCAGCACTGTGTAAGCATGCACTTTTAGGTTGAGGAAATGATTCTGCAGCAGCTTAGCTGGCTAAACCTGACAGCTGGACTGTACGAATCGGCATTAATGAAAACCAGAGTGAGTGGCTGAAATCTCAGTCACACTGCCTGATGCCACTGAAGCTGGTGTGACCATTTCTTTCCAGATGTAGTCCGAGAACTTTGCTTCAGTACTTGCCTGACAGTCAGCCCCTTCTTATTTTATTTAGCTGTGATGAGGTACAAGTACATGCTACTGTTACTGCAGTGACAGTGTAACCGAATGTTCTAGTAAGAACGTGTTTATTTTAAAATCTATATTTATCTTTCTGTGAAGAGTCTCAATTTAGCTAAGACCCTTTATGAGTGAAAATTTAAATATGTTGCTCTGGAGGATGCTTTCTTGCAACAAACTTGGGAACGTATTATGAACAAATTGTGTGTGTGTAGAGGAGGTGTTGTTTGAAGAATGGTTTTTAAAAACCAGAGCTGGGTATCTGAAATAGCTACACACAGCACACAATGACAGCTACTAAACTGACTGTCATCTTGCTCTGGCTGGGGAAAACAAAATGATCTAAACTGAAGTTCTGGATCTGATTTGGTGTACGCAGCCAGAAGTAAAACATTTCTTTTACTTACTTGCATATGCTTGCATCGAGCTTTGAATTTGAAATGGGGGAAGAAGTGGGTAGGAAAAGATGGGAGATTTTCCACTGATTTCAGTAGGTGTTGACTCAGATTCTGCCTTTTCCTCTTAACAGAAAGACTCTCATGTAAGCTGAGGAAGACCAGGCTCTGTCTCCTTCCTTTCTATCAGTACAAAGTCTGGGACCTTCTATAGCATGAGCAGAAATAAGCAATCCCACTGAAGTCTATGGTCTATCTCCTTGTTAAGCCAATGCTGTATATCACAGATGGAGCTTTAGGCTTTTAACCAAACTTGTCAAGCGCTGGGAATACTAATGAGCAACCACGGTTGACACTGATGGAGACCTTCAAACAGAAGGACACTTAGGTTAGCAAAGGCTAAGACTAGCTTTCCTTGGGAGGGATTTTTGACTCTGAAATCTTTTGTCCTTGGCTGCCACTGACTGGCTGGATTCATTTTCCCAGACAACCTTCTGTTTACCTTTTTTTGCAGAAAAGGAGCTCTGTGGTGGAGTGTGGGAATATTATTGTACTACAAATTCATGTTCTGTTGCTGGTGACTTTGTTCTCAGAATTGGGACACTAGTTGGATTACTCTTGCTATAAAACAGAGTGATTGAGGCACAGAAAAAAGTATGCTAGAACTTGTAATGGGAGCAGTTAGTAGACCTAACTGGTCTGATTTGCGCAAACACTGTGCTTAAGACCTACTTATGGACCTGCACACTGTTGTGCAGAGGGCTGTGCAAACACAAACCAAAATATCAGTACTCAGCCTTGTAATTTAAATGAGGTAAAGAGGAAGGAGGGGAATACACAGTGATGGAAAGTGTGAAGAACTTAAGAGTAGCAGCCAGATGCTGGTGTGCTATGTGGCCTCATGTAGCGTCCTTCAGAACTGGGATGCAACTATAGCATATGGTAATGAAGCAAAACATGGGATAACTCTGGCTTCTGAGGCATCTTAGTGTTGTCATTGAAATTAGACCCATTCCAATAGGAATACTGTGCTTTGAATATTATTATGATTCTTTTTTTAACCGTAAACTTAAAATGCCTTAGAAAATCACGCTGAAGCCTCTCTATTCTTAGGTTTAGTCCCCTGGAGACTGGAACGGGCAGCTCAGAGGACGTACTGGAAGGAAGTAGAGGATGTTTTCCCATTTCTGTTAGCTGAATGCTAATGCTGCTGATGTTAGAGAGAGGTGGTGTTAGTCTGAGAACTCATGCAGGTGTGATGCCTCCACACTCTTCCCTGCAAAATGATTTATCAGCAGCTTAAAGCAATAGCTAACTAACAGCAGTTGGTAATATGTTAAGTTGTGAAGATTGCTTTAGGTGAAGAGGGGCCATGGTCTGTTTCTGTCTTAAGCAGGATAGAACTCTTCTCAAAGCAGAAAGTCTCTTCCCTGACCCCTGAAACTTTTTTTTAAGTTAAGGACTTGTTTGACTGACTGGCTTGCACATAAATGGCTCTGAGACCATCATGAGGTGATCTTAGTGAAATGACAGCAGGAGGGGTAAGAACCCTCCTACTCTATTGTTGTTTGTTTAGGGGTGTAGGTATTTCCTGCAAAGCTCAAAGGAACAGCTAGTGCCTGACCATGCAGACATCCGTAATGCAGGAAAGCTAAAAGTTCAAGCTGTTCTGCTGTTTGCGTAGTTTACTCTTTTAAACTTGGCAGTTTATAATCTCTTCTGTCTGCTGTAGATTCTGCTCGGAACCTCTAAGAGGCTGGAATTTTCCATCTTAAGTATAAATGGAAGATAAGGGGAACTGAGTGCCTCTGAAAAACCTACTTCAAGTTATTTCTTCCCTCCTTTAGGTGAAAGAAACTTCATGTGAAGCTGTACTTGAGTATCTTCTTGTTTCTTGGAGAAGAATAGCCTGGGTCTTGCCACTCAAGATTGTTGAATCAAACTCTTGCAGGATGCCTGGTCCAAATCCTGCTCAAAGAAAGGCCAGCTCTGAAATGGGGTGCAGATGCTCAGGGCTTTGTCCAGTCAAGTTTTGAATGTCCCAGAAGATTGAGATTCTACAAACTCCGTGGGCAGCCTGGTCTAGTATTTCATCACCCTTATTCTGATCCCCCTTCTCCAAGAGAGTTTTTGATCGCTGACTCTTTCAGCCTAACGGTCCAGACATTTCTCTGCTTCCCGTATACATCACTTAACAGTCCAATACCTCTATGACTTGGCTGATCTGGATAATAAGGTGGACGGCTGAAAGTTTTGCTACAGTCAAGGTAAATGATACTCATTGCTCTTCCTTGGTTTACAGCCACCATTCTCTTCCTAGGTTGAATTAGGTCAATTCAGTTGTACTATTTTCTTTTGGTAACTCCCTGTTGCCAGTTCCCCATGACCACCTCAACCTTACTGTGCTTAGAAGATTTGTTCCACAGCCTCTCCAGGTACTGTGATTAAGTCTGTGGTTTACCAAGACCATCTTTCTTGAAGAGGAATGTGACTTTCTTGCCTTTCTATACTTATTGCACCCCTGCTCAAATTGCCATGATCACTTAAAGGTGCTGACCAGCAGTCTCGCTGGCCTCATTTGTCACATTACCTGCCTGGTCCTAAGGGCTATTCAGTCCGCTCTACCACTCTTCCATTAAGCAGAGGAGCCAAAAAAGGTTGGGAGCAAACCTTACCAGTAAAGGCCATTTCCTGTTCAGTTACGACCAAGTCCCCTAGCACATTCAGCAGCAGAACAAAGTTTTCTTTCTTTAAAGCTGCTGTTACTGATTTTGAGCCAAGGAGAAGCCCTTGGGTTTGCTTCTTGCTGCCTTTTTTAAAGATTTTTAGTTTAAAAAGGTAAAATACCTGCCTTGAGATTTTGCTTGGGTGCAGGCAATATTTTTAATACCAGAAGAAAAGAATCTTACTAGCATATATGAAAACCCATGGTTGAGGTTAACTTTCAGAGCTTGATACTTCCGTCTTGTGTGGGCTGATACACCACCTTCAGCAGTCCCTTTCCATACCTGAAAGTAATCTCAGTTTTCATGAGAAGCTATGAATATTCACTCACTTCCTTCTTAGTTTTATAGCTCCTTCCCATTGCTGCCTGGTGTGTATTGAGTTGTTAGGGACACGCCCTACATCCGCTGTGCAGGTGATGCCAACTCTCACAAGCACTCTTATCCTGATTAAAGGAACTGCTTGGCTATGTTACCTGGGTTCTTTTGTCAACTCTGTGCTCCAAGTCAAAAGCCACAGCACAGGCAGCTCATACTGTGTGGTACGGAACAGCATCAGGGTAGGTGTTGCAGGCAGGACTCTGATGCCTAGTTACAAGTCCAGTCACTGCATGAGGAGGGTTTAGCCTGTGCTCTCCTTAACTCACTAACTTAATTTTAGTCTCTGTATAGCTTGTTGAAATGCTTCTGGGTGCAGAATCTCCTGTGAGTAGAACATGAGAGAAATGTAAAATATCTCTGAGCTACAATGAACATCAAACTAAACTGTGCGTTAGTTGACAGATAGCTCTGTTGGAGCTGAATGAGAGTTTGGATCTGTAATGTGGCTCTTGATGTCTGCACGTATTTCACTGGCACTGATGATTTTAGCTTTATTTAGCTTGGGAAAACGGACCGTTCAGTGATATCCGTTTTATAAAGCTATTACTAAAAGTGAGTGTTTTTCAGCTGCTGCCTTCAAGGTTGCTAGAAATCCACAGGATGAAGCTAGAAAGAATATAATATGCTGAACTGTGATGGCGAAGCAGATTTGAGAACAGCAATAGTGAAGAAAATATTCTGTTTATAAGACATAAATCACTACAATCTCTGAAATAACCTAGTATGATAAAATGGCAATGAATTTTTCATGAGGTACAGCAATAGCACCAGATGGCTCCTGGGCCTGTGGGAGAATCTTCACATTTCACATTAATTCTGAAGAACAGTAAACTAGAAATGGCATGCAGTACTGAGCAGGTCACCCACGACATAGGATCACTCTTAGTTTGGACCTATAATAAATGCATGGAGTCTGACTTGTTCTAAATGGGCGTATTTTCCTGGTCTTCTGTCTGAGGTTTGGCTTCTGAAGTCCTTGTCCACACGGGTGTCTCTGCAGTGTGTAGGTGTGTGGTGTTTGGTTTAAATTGCTTTTACACTCACACAATTGACTTCTGCCTTTTTTCATCTTGTCACATCCTGTTATAATTGAGCTGCCTTCAAAGTGATGTTATTCCAATGCAGAATGGATGAGAGGACTGTAGAAGTTCATGTGAACTTTACCCATACCATACAAATGAGAGTTGTAGTGTCTGCAGTGCATGGCTCTGCTTGTCGTTAGGAAGTTGTGTTAGCTTAGCTTTGTACATTCTGCTGTCAAATTCATAACAAGTGTTGGCATGTGCCCAGATGCATTTGTCTGTTACTTCAATTTATGGCAAGTTTGAGCCAGGAGTGTATTATGTCTAGCACCCTCTGTGCTGACAAACCAGTCATGGGTGCCTGGTAATCCAGTTAAGTCTGTATGAAGTTAAGGGGTTTTTTTAGTCATGTGACTTTAATTTTACTTATTTCTATTAAGAAATCCCTACAAGTTACAACCCTAGCGGTAAAGCCTTTCTGTAGTGAATTTAACTACCTGTATGTGCTTTGCTCCCATCAATCTGCAAACAGGACTTCTGTGCAAGCATATGGGTGTATCCACTCTTTGGAGTGTAGTTCAGAGTCTCTATTTGGCTTTGAGGTGGCTGATAAATCCACATTGCACAGTACAAGCTACATTAGCTTCAGTGAAAAACAGCATAACTACATCAGCCTAATGGCATTTCACAGCTAATGTGCCTTCTCTCCCTGCAAAGGTAACCAGGCTGACCCCAGTGAAATTGGCTGGCATAGCTCTCTAACTAGAGGTCACTAGCTAATCAGGATATATATATTCCTAAACGTGTATTTCAAGAAATACACATATATCAAGGCAAGGTATAGCTTATGTTCCTGTTTTTAACCGAGGCACTATCTTGGAAAATAGCATGTGTATGTATATACATAAAATTATTTCCCCCCCTTTTCTATTTAGGTCTCTTCTTTGTCTTGGTGGAGCCCCTCTGAATCATAGAGCAGTTTGGGTTAGAAGGGACATTTCAAAGGTTGTCTAGTCCAACCCCCCCAGCAATGAGTAGGGACATCTTCAATCAGGTCAAGTTTCTCAGAACCACATCCAGCTTGGCCCTGAATGTCTCCATTGATGGAGAATAATATGGTCTGGTATAAAATGGATTGAAAATGAGTCTAAACATGAATTTATAGTTTCGTGTCTAATCTAAGGCATAATTATGTTGGTCATTTGACACTCTACTGGAGTAGGCACTCGGCATGTGTTGGTTGGTGGGTGGAAGTGAAGGGGAATAGAGGCTGTACCGGTACCATGTGCCTAGGGTTGGGTGGCAGGAGGCTTGCCGAATTCCACAGGTTTAGCTGATCCCCTGTGGGGTATGCAGGCACCAGAGAGCAGATGCTGTCCTGCAACACCAGCAGTTCAGGGAGGGATTACCCAACTGTATTTCATTATAGGTAGTTTCTGACCACATACTGCTTGGTTGGTTGGGGGTGGGGGGGAAGAGTGTGTGGAGGTGGGGTGGGTGGCTTGTGGTATTTTTCATGCCCTCTCTAGATTATTGCACTGCACTATATTATGGCAACCATGCTTTACAGGCCCTTAACTATGCTGCAAATTGCAGAGCCGGTCAGGTTGAATCTCAAAGCTGAGACTATGGCAAGAAGCGCTGGTGTTGTAGCAAGAGTACTGCATGTTCCCTTCCTTTCAGGAAAATGGCATCACTCACACGATGACATGTGCTGTTAGCTGAGCTGTAACTCCCTGTTGCTGACTTCACAAGTAAGTCTTAACCAAAACCAGTTAATCTGTAACTCCCGAGTTTTCTTTTGTTTAAATTAAACAACCTCAAATATGACCCTGAAACACAATGGATGTGAAGATTTAGGAGGGGGCTTGACAAAGCTGATTCAAAAAAGGAAGAGAAAAAAAAAAAAGGGGAGGAGAAATGAAACTGTGCCAAGCAGTTACAGATGTGTGAGTGGATGAAAACAAGCAAGCTGTTTGGAGGAGAGGGAGCTGGGTGCAATGCAGGAGCAGGCTTCTGAAGTAGGTAATGTTACTGGAGTGCAAATATGTGCAACATGCAGCTCTCACCTTGCTCTGCAAGATTCTTGTAGGAGCACAAGGTTGAGTATTGCTGTACAGTGGTGTGCCCTGCAAAAACGAGCAAAGCAACCCCTCAGCATTGCAGTCACTGTGACTCTGTGTATTTATGCTGATGATTGCATATACAGGCCGTATTTCAGATGTCTTTAAGTCTGTGTTGTAACTGTCTTGAAATGTACACTTCAGATTCTATTGTTGTATTTAACTGTATAAAAATTAGTAACAATACAACTGCTCCATGCCAAAGTCATTCCATCTTAAAAAAACCCCCAAACCATTATCTTCCTGTGTCTATATTCTCCTATTCTCCTGGTATAAACACAGGACTGCTTTTGCTGGCCAAAGAACCTCTCTGGGCTATTTATAGCATTAAAACTATGCCATGTTCTCTAGGTACTATTAACAGGCCTTTCTTTTTGATGGGGTGGGGGGGAGAAGCAGATAACAAATATCTAGAGCAAGACTGATAGGAAAGGCTGGAGACTCCTGAGAGATGCTGCAGTTCTATTGTCCTTTTTGCTTTTGAACAATCACTCAAGTCACACTGTTGATCTACAAGATACTGATGAACAATCCTCTTGTCTTGTGAAAATACTGCAGAGCCTTCATGGTTCCGAGAAGAGGAAGATAAAACACCTCTAGGGCTCTTGCTGTTCCCTGGTACCTTGTTTTACTGATGAATACTGGAAAGCTAGACCTGAGTTGAGAAGTGGTGTTCTCAGCAAAACAAATGCAGGCAGAAGGAAAGGTGTTGTTATGTTGCACTCTTACTTCATGATCCTGTCTGGTTTGGTTATTTTTTTTTTTCATCCCCTGCTAAGTCATGCCTCTGTCTGCTACCATAATGTGTATATATATAAATACTGTACTTTAGAGAAAACATAGCTGAATATCCAAAAATCTAAAAGTGAAATGAGACTTTCTGGAGTACCATAGGAGAAGGTGGAAATATTTTGATCTCCTGTTCCTGAACTCTGTCAGCTGTTTCAAGCACCACGCTGCAGGAATGAGCCCATAGTGTGGGTGGCTCAGAGCCCTTCAAAAGCGATTTGTGTATGATGGTGCATATAGATGCATATGCAAATGCACCAAACCAAATGCACGTATATGTGTGTGCTATGTGGCTGACCCTCACATCGCCCCTCCTTGACCCCCGTGTCCTGCAGCTGCTGAGAGCAGGGAGGCAGAGCAGTTCCCAGCGCCAGCACTGGGCTGCTGTGGCCCGGCCCTGGTTCCTGCTGGGGGATGGACTGTGCGTGTCTCCATTAGCTCCTCCTGAATTGTACAAGACGAGCATCAGCATGAGGTCAATGACAGAGCCAAGTGCACTGGTGCAATACAGTGCGTTTTCTTCCAAGTGACTGATTTTCCCCTTCCTCCTCCCTGATCTTGTATAAACGCCGGGTTTTTTACTTTCTTGCATTGGCGGAGCCCCTTTCCTCTCTCGCTATGACAGCATCGGCCAGGCGAGAGTGGCTTTGGTGGGGTTCAGAGCAAGAGCGCACGTTTCCTTTCCCACCGCTTTCCGCTGAGTCAGAGCAGAGCTGCACCCGACCGCTGCCGCGGGGACTGAGCCCTCCCGCCGTGCCCGGGCCGCGGCCACCCGCCGGATAAGCGCAGCGCTTCGGCGGCTCTCGGCCTCTGTTCCCCGGCCGGATTGAGGCGTTTTCCGAGGCCGTGCTATTGTCGCGTTCCCTTTGATGTGCGAAGCTGAGCGGGAGCGTGAGCCGCCAGTTTCTACAGCCAGCAGCCTGCGAGATAACAGTGTTATCGGAGCGGGAGATGAATATCCGTGTAATGCTGTTAATATTCAGATAAGTGCTGACTTCGAAGAGATAATGGAAGACCTTCAGCCAGGCACTTCTGCTTGTAGCACGTAGGCTGGGCTAACCCACTGAGGAAGGGGGGTGGGTATGGAATTTCTGACCAGTTTTTGGGTAATTGTTTAAAAGCAAAACCAAAAAAGCTAAAAAGCAACTAAACCCAGCTCTAGCCCTGTGTGTAATTATGCAGGTAAAAGAAGAGGAGGTTGTGGAGCAGGGCTAGAGAAGGGTGATGGAGCTGGTGCGGGGCCTGGACCACAAATGTAATGGGGAACGGCTGAGGGACCTGGGGTGGAGGGGGTAGTCTGGAGAAGAGAAGGCGTTATCACTTTCTACAGCTGCCTGACAGGAGGTTGTAGTGAGGTGGGGTAGGGCTCTTCTCCGAAGTAACAAGTGATAAGACAAGGAAACAGCTTCAAGCTGTGCCAGGGGAGGTTTAGATTGGATATTGAGAACAATTTCCTCATGGAGAGGGAGCTTGGTATTGGAACAGGCTGCCCAGGGGAGTGGTGGAATCACTGTTCCTGGAAACGTGCACATAATGTAGATGAGGCCCTCAGTGACCTGGTTTAGTGGTGGTAAGTCCTGGGGTAATGGTTGGACTTGATGACCTTAAAGGTCTTTTCCAACCTGGTTCATTCTGTAGCTGTACATCAGAATTGTATCGCTGCCAACAACTGAACAAAAGGCAAGCAGCAGGAATTTAGCTAGTGGTCTTCTGAGGTTTCTTCCTCATGAACAGAGAGGCTGAGAAAACTGATGGCCTAAAAGAGCATTGGAAGAGTAAACAGCAACACTGTTGACTTTGTTAAAGGGAGAGAGGGTATTTGTCAATCTCTTTCACTGAGAGTATGTGTGTGGAGTGTGTGTCCCCAACCCCAGGCAGGAATAAGACCAGCTCACTAAATGTTTAATATAAACTGCACATCTTTGCAGTCCATGGGTGGATGCAGCCCTCAAAGGACATGCTAATGGGAGACAGGCGGAACATGATGTGTTCAAGGCTTTTTCTTGGTACCAGTAACTTGCCACCTCTGCTTCTGGAAACAACCTGTGGCTCCATAGGGAGTCTTCAAGTAGTTGTGTGGTGGTGGTTTTGTGTTCTTTTTTTTGGTTGGTTGGGGTTTTTTTGGTTTTGCTTTTTTGTACCTCGCCAAATTGTGCCCGATACACTGAAGGGTGCCTTAAGTGTTGTCTCCTTTATACATGAGGCTGCTGGTGCTTTAGTAGCACACATATCCTTTGATTCTTAGAACAAGGAAGTGAACTGGGGACCTGAAGTATGCTTTCCTGAGCAGACACTAGCTAACAGAGAGACACTGGTGTCTCAAGTCTTCTGTGATCCTGGAAAAAACTAATCAAGACCTGCAGGATATTATTGTGTTAAGTGCACACAATAGTCTTAGTTAGGTTTCTGAGAGGAAAAGATGATGTTAGGACTTTGCAGTCAGTCTGCAACAGCTATTATCATTACTAATGTATTAAAAAGAAGCTTTATAGCCCTGAGGCTATCATCTCAATGATGCATAATCTCAGAAATGTCAAGGTGACTCAGGGTACCATGATGGACCGTGGCATCTCTGAACTGCTCTGAAACGTGCTGTTTCAAATAGCACACATCCTGAAATGCACACAGCACTCAGGCACAAAGGCTTTGTCGGTCTCTGAATCATAAACACTCTCCTTGGCAAGGGTACAGAGCATCAGTAGTGAGTATTGTCTTTGCCTCCTAAAAATGTGGGCTTGTTTTTACAGTCTGTTGCTAATTTGGGGTATGAATGGTTCTGTAGGTAAATAATAATCTAATTCCCCCCCAGTAGTGGGATAGAAATACTTTTTGCTCCTGCTCGTATTGGGGGGAGCTAATATGGCTTAAATATTGTGGATCCAAAAGGGACATACTTGTCACATTGCTACAGTGTAGCTGGATGTTCTCGCAGTTAACAGTGCTTGTCTGTGTTAGTTTTGTGCTGTGTAACCATACTTCTCTCTCAGATAACATTATTCTTTTCACGAGCACAACCTCCATTCACACAGTGGGTTAGCCAGCATAGTATTCTTGTTTGTAAATTGCTTTAGAGCAGCTTTGAGCTTTTCCCTGGGGTCAGTACAAATCAAAGTCGAGAACTAATGGCGAAACCTTCTGCACAGCTACGCTTTGGCCAGTTGTATATTGTTTCTAATACAATTTATGTTTTTATAATACAGTCCAATGGAACAACAAGCACATTGATAATGTGAAGGGAGGAGTTAGAATAAATGAATTTGAATTCTTCAGACTGTAACAGAATGTTGTGAAATTAAGGACAGTTTGACTGTTGTCTCCTGTTGGAGTGAGTACTTGAAAATTCCTAGTGAATAGCATTCCTAGTAGGGGCCAGCTGGTGTAGCCACTCCTCCCGCCCTGTGACCTGATGTTTTCATTTTGTTTTTATACAGTGCCCTTCAACAATAGGCTTTTATTATGTTTAGTGGACTTCTTTTGTATAATGGGCTGGGCTTCCTGACCGGCAGAACATCTGCCTCCCTTGATAATTACCCAGGAGTTTCTCTCTGAAAGCTCTTGTAGTACGATATGTTTACTCAATAACTCGCTGTGCACTTGGCATTCTGATTGGGTATTCCCATTTTAGCACCAGTTGGCTTTCTAAACAAAAATAGCCTTCCTGGTATGACAGTGCAGGTGCAAATCTGTTGGGCCTTGAACAAAACTAAGATGGCCCCTTGCCACTTTGATTTTTGTTTTGTTGTTTGTTTTATTTTCATGCTAGAGGTCTGACAGCTGTTATTCTGGGACTCTCATGTGGCCTAGGCTGTGCACTGGGAAATTTGTCTCTACCTATTGCTTGTTTATACTACAAAGTGACTTTGGGTAGTGCTAATGCCAGTCATTGCTCTGGGGTAAACCCCTGGCTTTAATAGAGTTAGTGCCAAACTCTCGTTAGACAAAGTTGCTGGGGGAAGAGGAGCCTCAATCCACCCTGCTCCTACCAGTTTGATGCTAGTGCCAGAAATAGATGCCCAGAGTCTTGAGAGGGATCACAGGTCAGTAGGAGAGCACCTGAAGAGCAGGGCAAGGGAATTCCAGCCAGTAAGTCAGCTTCAC
This sequence comes from Myiopsitta monachus, assembly GCA_017639245.1. Taxonomy (NCBI): domain Eukaryota; kingdom Metazoa; phylum Chordata; class Aves; order Psittaciformes; family Psittacidae; genus Myiopsitta; species Myiopsitta monachus. The sequence goes on from CM029919.1 coordinate 8,754,554, forward strand.
TGGGGGCCTAACTTAAGTGCATCTATGCAAACGCAGGTAACAAAAAATGTGGCTTTACAGACAGGCACAGGCCTGCAGGGCTGTGATCTGATTGGCATCATAAAGATGTGTTGAATGGAAGGATACAGACTATTTAGGAATAGTCTAAGGAACCTGAAGGTGTACAAGTCCATAAGACCTGACAAGATGCATCCATGGGGCCTGAGAGAATTGGCAGTTGAAGTTGCCAAGCCATTTTCCATAATATTTGAGAAGTTCTGACAGTGTGGTGTAGTTCCCACTGCCTGGAAAAGGGGAACCAGAACCCCCATTTTTTAATGAGGGGAAAAATGGATGACCTGGGGAGCTACAGGTTGGTCAGTCTCATCTCTGTGTCCAGCAAGATCATGGAGCAAATCCTTCTGGAAACTATGCTAAGGCACATGCAAAATAAGGGGGTAATTAATGACAGCCAACACTTGCTTCAATGAGGCCAAATTGTGCCTGATAAATTTAGTGTCCTTCTGCGATGGGGTTACAGCACTGAGAGACAAGGGAAGAGTGACTGACATCATTTGTCCGGAGTTCTGCATTACATCCTTGTCTCTAAATAGGAGAAACATGGATTCAATGGATGGACCATTTGCTGGAGAAGAAATTGGCTGGATGTTCACACTCAGAGTTGTCAGTGGCTTGATGACCAAGTGGAGACCAGTGCTGAGTGGTGTTCCTTGGGGGTAGGTGCTGGGACAGGTGCTGTTCCTCATGTGTCAGTGACATGGACAGTGGGATTGAGTGCACCTTCAACAAGTTTGCTGATGACATCAAGCTGTGTGGTTCGGTTGATACGCTGGAGGGAAGGAATGCCATCCAGAGGGACCTTGACACGCTGGAGAGGTGGGCCAATGCCAACCTCATTAAGTTCAACAAGACCACGTGCAAGGTCCTACACCTAGGTTGGGGAAAGCCCAAGCATACCTATAGGCTGGATGGAGAATAGATTGAGAGCAGCCCTGAGGAGAAAGACTTGATAAAGAAGCTTAACATGAGCCAGAAGTGTGTGCTTGCAGCCCAGAAAGCCAACCGTATCCTGGGCTGCATCAAAAGAAGTGTGATCAGCAGCACTTGGGGTACTGTGTCCAGGACCTCTGGGGCCCCAAACATAAGAAGTACGTGAATCTTTTGGAGCAAGTCCAGAGGAGGGTCATGAAGATGGTCAGGGGCTGGAGCACTTACCGTATTGAAGACAGACTGAGAGAGCTAGACTTTCTCAGTCTGGAGAAGAGAAGGCTCTGGGGAGGCCTTATACCAGCCTTCCAGTGCCTAAAGGGCCTACAAAAAGTCTGGAGAGGGGCTTTTTATAAAAGAGTGTAGTGACAGGACAAGAGGCAATAGCTTTAAACTGAAAAACCTTAGATTTAGATTAGACATTAGGAAGAAGTTTCTTCCTGTGAGGGTAGTGAGGCCCTGGCACAGGCTGCCCAGAGGAGCTGTGGCTGACCCATCCCTGGCAGTGTTCAAGGCCCGGTTGGATGGGGCTTTGAGCAACCTGCTCTAGTGGAAGGCGTCCCTGCCCATGGAAGGGGGGTTGGAACTGGATGAGCTTAAGGTCTCTTCCAACCCAAAATTTCTATAAAAAAAATAAAGCTCTTGGAACCAGTGCTGTAACTGACAGACTTTTGAATAGCAGCATTGAGTCTAATCTCTGACAGAGGCGCATATAATCACATATCTGCCTATGCGTTTTGCTCTAAAACCAGGTGACTGTGTTAGCTGAGGTAATGCCATGCCTAAGGCTACAAAGTAATGGTGAAAGGCTTTCTCTGCAGAGCTGGGCTTGGTGCTGTTCTGACATGATCACACAGACATTAATTTTTTCCAGAACGGGACGTGTACTGAAAAAACCTTCCATCTGCTTGGCAGGAGCCTGCAGTGTGCAGTGCAAACAGATATTTGTCTGTCATCCAAGTGAGTTATACCAAGTGTGCATTCCTCAGCCTCCCTCTGTAGAATGAGGGTAATTCTTTCTTCCTTTTGTAAGATGTCCTGGATGAAAGGTGTTTAATTGATGTAAAGTCTTACTGTTAGGAATGTACCTCAGTGCTTCCAGTTGCTCCTGCTGCTGGCGTACAACCCAACTCTTTTGATCTTGGGCATTACTCCAGTAAAAGAACAAGTTTTGACTGGTTTTCATGAAGTGAGATCCCTGAGTTCATGGAATTGTTGCTATTTTGTACCACCCTAATGATTTACCTTGATTGTACTAATGCTTTTCCTACTTCTAACAGGAAAAGTAATTTCTGCTTCTGTCCAGCAACATTTAAACATGCTTGATTAACTTGCAGTAAAGCAGAGGCATTGCCTGTAACAGGTTTTCTTAGCAGGCGGCAGAGCTGTTTGTATCCAAAATATTGTCAGGTTTCTCTCCCTGGTGCCTTTTTCTTTTCCTTTAAAAAGACACTGCTTGCTAAGGCATCCTATTCTGGAGGCCGTCAGTAGTCTCTCCTCGTCTTCAGCTATAACCAATCAGCCTTTTCTGCCTTTTCTTATTTTCTTTCTCCTTTTCCCAGGAAAGTTTTCAGCCCCCCAGTATTGGTGAGGGAGATCAGAGGCTGCAAATGCAAGACGTCCTAGCAGATAGTATGTTTAGAGGGTATGTAGCGCTGTTCTAAGTGTCTGTCAGGCTTAATTGGCTGGCTTTAGTCCGTGGCACAGACAGCTCCAGGACTCTTCATTTCCAATGCATTCCTTTCTCATAAAGGCATTGATGTCAGAGGTCTTGGGAGTGGTAAGGAGAGCGGGATGTTATCTTCTGAGAACAAAATCAGTGAAAACAAACAAACAAACCACTTCATAAACAGCCCTTTCTAGTTCTTTTTTCCTTTCTTCGGTGGCCCTGTGGCTGTATGGTGCTGTTATAAAGAGACCTATAAAGAGAGAACCACTGCTTTACAATTCTGGCAGGTCCTAAAAAAAATCCTGCTGAGGGGAGTCATTATCTAGTATCTGCCAGAAGCCCTGGGAAGAAAGAAATGGAATTGGGGTCTCCCTGAAGATGTCCAAATTAAGAGAAATGCAGCCTTCAGATGCTTATTATATTTAATTATATAAGCAAGGGTTAATTAGGAAAGCCTCTTTGATATTTCAGGTGTTTAAGAGATCACTTAAAGCTGAGCAAACCGGGCTTTGGGATGGAGACCCAAGTCTTAACAAGTCACCCTATGGGACTTTTGCAGTCCTATGTGACTCTCACTTTCACTGGCTCACCTTGCTATTTTACAAGCTATGATGCAGATGGTAAGGCAAGAATAGGGAGTACTAATGCCTGGTAAGCACTGCAGCAGTTTGCAAAGTCACCAAGTAACTGAATTTGAAGCAGATTATCATATTCATGGTCTGAATGCTCGCATGTATACTAGCACAGACACTTTTGTATAAATAATCACGATATTAACTAATTTGTTACATATTTGGCATAGGATGTGTATTACTTCCTCAATAATGCCAAACTGCAGGCTAGCTCTAACAGCATTGGATGTGTTCTAAATAATAAATAAATAGAAGAAATGGCTGACGCTATGAAAATCAGAGATGTAAAAGGTTTAAGTTCACCATGAGGAGTCTGTGTGTAATCTGGTACACATCAGGGTTTTGAGCTATGGCTTAGAAAACTTATGATAGACTTAGAAATTCTGATTACATCCTTGAAAGCAGCTGTGAAAGAATAAAATCTACGTAAAGAAACAGTTCGTGTTGTAGGAATTTGCTTCAGCCAGATGTGGAACTGCTAAGGAAAGAAAATGCAAGGCTCTTACAGGAAGGTTGGGTTTGTTGTGTTAATGTTGTTTTTCTTAATTCTTTTACCCCCACCCCGCACCCCACCCCCCCATCAGATAATCTTGCCAGAAGCTTATAGAATCATTTGAAGTCCTCAGTTCATTTGAATAATAGCATAGGATAATTCCAACAGCACCAGGCATTTTGGTGATTCCTGCCTTGCCTCTAGCTGCTATTCCATCTGGGTACAGATCCCATAATGTCTGATTACATATACAGCCTTAGGCAGGTGTCTTGAATACCCCAATGGACTGAGTGCAAAGACTTCCAACAAAAATCTAAAGCTTCTGGGAATCCATTTCCTGCATTAATATGACACTATGGGAAATTATAAATTAAAACCGATGTTTTCAGTTTCTTGAGATATAAAAGGTTTCTCTGTTATCTACTTGAGCAGCTAAAAATTCTCTTCACTAATAGTACGTTGGCTCCAAAGTTGGGAAATGCTCTATTATTTTCTTTTCTTTGTTTTTTTTGTTCAATATTGGGTACTCTTCAGCATCTCCAGTCATAACTTTCTAACTGCATAAGATCTGATGTTAAAATGGAACACCTCAAAACCTAATAACTTAGTTTGGTCTCATAATTTGTTTCCTAAGTTCCAGTCGATACAAAACCTGGTTAATTTTGTTTCCCTCTTGTTTGAGATATGTGTGTTAATAAAAATCAATCGACATCAAGTTGCAAAACTGGCTCTTTTCCAGAAGCATGTTATGCAAGGTAACAGCAGTGAGCTGTGCTTTGGAAAGCCTGTCTGAGAGCACGTATTTGGAAGCACAGGGCTGTGCTTTCTTCGGCATTGCACTGCTGTACAGATCATAGCAGGACTCCAGCATCTTGGAACTGCAGATCTGGGCAGATGCTCTTTAACAACTGGTTTGATGTGTAGTGTTTATGACAAGAAAACTTGTTTAAACTTGTGTTCAAAGTCGGTTGAACTTGGACCATACCATTAAACACTCTCTGTACTTCGGTTAGTCTCCTTGCTGTCTTCACAGTAGGAGCTATTTCTAAAATGACTGATGGGAGCAAGGGACTTTCCCCACTTTCAAAAGTTTATGGACCATTATTTTACAATTATTTGTTTTAAACTGCTTTAGCTTGACAGTGTTAGTGCGGAGTCAAGATTATCTGCAGAACTGCATCAATTATGCCTAAGGATCTTGCTGTTACCTCTTACTGTTGAATAAAATAAGGATACACGCGAATTGACACAATAGCAAAGTGCATCTTCAGGAGGTATAGGCACAGAAAATGAGGTACAAATTCCTGTTCTGGCTATTTGGTCACAAATACACTCTGCTCTGGAACCCAGCCCTGCCGGATATGAATATGTAGGGCAGTTGTGCAGACAGGTAGTCAGACCTAACACTACTGAGGGGAGGGGGGGAGGATGAAGGGGAGGAGAAAAGGCTCTGGAGTTCAAACCTCGCAAAATCTTGTCTTTGCAAAGTGAAACTGTAGAGATTTAATCTACAGATTAACAACTGACAATTTTTCATCAAAATCAAGAGGCAGCTGTCAAAGAGACAGTCAGTTGGCTGTGAGTGGGATTTAGTTTGAGAAGGCTGTCTGCTAGTCAGTGTAACTCTCCTGCAGCTGTTATGATGTTCTAGCTAGGTTACTTATCCTCACAAATTTGGAACTACAGCCAGCTATACTGTCATATAATTCAACATGAGCTGCTTGTTATGTGGTGCACTGTCAACAGTATGGTATACAACAAGAGTGTGAGTCTTTTTTTCCTTCTTCTTCTTCTCTCCCCCTCCCAATTAAAAATTCATTCCGAAGAATGAAATAGTAAATGGGCAAGAAGAGTAGGTCAGACTCTCTACCTGTCAGTCGTGACAGGCACAGAGTTCTGTAGCAATAGGCTATAGGTGTCTGGTGGTGGAAAATCTGCCCCGAAGGGAGGTTAAAGTATTGCAAAAGAAGTTTCTATAGAGTTATGGATATAATTAAAGTTACCTCAATTTCACTGGGGTCAAGAGTTAGAGGTATGGATAGAACAAAAAGAAAAAGAAAAAAAGGTGGCTTATGTCCATAAAGCAAAAGCAGACAATGGATATTTGTGAAGAAAGTGATGCATGCTTTTCCCCCAAAGACAGTGCTGTATGGCCCAGTGCCACGGGTGATCAGGCAAAGCATTTTCAGACGCTGGCTCTTGCCATTAAACCTCTTTGTTTTGTTAATTGCTTTGCAAGCAGGGAAGGGGCTCCAGGCATCTCCATCAGTGCACAAATACCTGGTCATATCTCATGTCTGGTGACTTGGGGAAGCACTCATTGCTCTTGGGGATTGCTCATTGTCCCTTGGATGCCTTCAGAAACTGTTGGCTGCTGTTCAGGGCTGTTGAATAACAATCAGGTATTTTCTTCTTTCTTCTAATTTTCCCCCTTCCTTCTCCTCAAGCTGCCTCCTGTGACCATCAGCCTTTCCACCCCACACACCATCTGTTGTTCTCTGGTTTTGATCTCAGCGTGTGTCTCTGTTTTGGGTGAGGATTTATTATTAGGATATGTCTGCTTTCTTTTCCCCTATGTGTTTTCAAGATGGACAGTAGCCAATGGCAGATAACTAGGGGAAAATATGAAGAAATACAAATATAAATCCTATGCTCTGGATAAAAAAAAAAACCAAACCCCACATTGTTCCTAATGTGAATCTCTGCTCATGAGTTGAGTTTTCACTTTTCCCTTTGCCCAATTTGCTTTCCTAAGGGCACTACCTCCCACTTAATGCAGGTGTGAAGCAGGTGTTCTTTATGACCTGAAGATGCTCTATTTGGGGTAAGCCAAAGTCCCCACCTGCTTCCAGAGTGTGTTCTTCAATGTCAAATTTAAATGAAGGTTGAAAGAGGGTTTGTTTGTCTTTTTTTTTGGGTACATGTATGTCTCCTTAGGAAAGTGATTAGGGAAGTAGAATTGTGGAAGTACAGATATCTGAATTCTTGACAGTCAACAGTTTGAATGTTGACTACCTTTGTGTTTATATATGTGTAGAAGGAGGCAGTTTTGTGAGAAATGTAAGAATTATCTATGAGATGAGATATATAGAGATTGTCCTTGAGACCGAGCTGTCTTACTGGATAGCTTGTGCTGGTTTTGGCTGGGGTAGAGTTTATTTTCTTCCCAGTGGTTAGTATGGGTCTATGGTTTGTATGTGCACTGGAAACAGTGTTGATAAAATAGGGATGTTTTAGTTACTGCTGAGCAGTACTTGCAAAGAGTCGAGGCGTTTTCTGCTTCTCATACCTCCCTATTAGTGAGGAAGCTGGAGGTGTAGAAGCTGAAAGCGGGCACAGCCAGGACAGCTGATCCCAGCTAACCAGAGGGATATTTTGTACCATATGGCTTCATGCTCAGCAATAGAACTAGGGGGAAGCTTGATTAGGGTGCTGCTGCTTGGGGACTGGCTGGGCATCAGTCAGTTGGTGGTGAGCAATTATTTTCATTTGCATCACTTGTCTGTCTTGAGGTTTGTTTCTGTTTGTTATTTGCCTTTTCATTACAATTTATTCTTATTATTTTATTTCAATTAATAAATTGTTCTTATCTCAACCTGTAAGTTTTCTCATATTTTATCCTTCTGATTCTGTTCCCCCCATCCACTGTGGTGTTTGGTGAGTGAGCAGTTGTGTGGTGCTTTGTCGCTGGCTGGGGTTAAACCATGACATGGCTGTGATTTCATGTTTTCTTACACTGGGAACCTTTTACTCAAAAGTGAGTACTTCCAATGAGCAAAGTTGAACACACACCATTCAGTAGGTATATAAAATTGTATCATAGTGAACATTTTATCCTTCATTTTAAGTCTGTCTCAAACTGACTGCAACACAGAAACACAGAGATCCTCCTGCCTACTTCCAAAACTCATTGCTTCCTATTTCTTCTGCAGCAACTCAGCTTGCATAATCTCATATATGCATATATGCTACCAGGTCTATGAATACCTAGTACCTTGTGGTTAATTATCTATGGGGAGTTGAGATCTCTGAATATAATTTATTAATAGAGCTGAAAGGAATTAGAAGGTGAAACACAGCAGTGCTACAGTGAGGATAAATTTATGCCAAGGGCAGCTCCAAAATGATTTGCATAGCTTCAGTGGTGTTCCGCTACCTTGAAACCTCAAGAGGCTGAATAATATTCTTACCTACTTGCAGTTTATAAGGGCAGTCGTTATCTCTAATCCACAGTTTTCTAGGTTTTCTCTTTTTGATTTTGATATCCTGCAGTATTTGTGGAGGTAAATAGGGTTTTTCTGCAGTGTCTCTGGGTGTGCCTGAGAAGTGTTTTCTTCAGATAAAGACTTTTTTTGAGCAGCCTTCACCGCAGATACTTGTTTTCAATTCAGTACTGATAGGGGAGCTGTTTATTTTTGAAAAAGGTTACAGACAAGTAATACTTTCTTCTTGATAGCTACATCAAGGTTGTGGTTTACCAACTGGCCCAAGTAGGACCCTAGGGTCAAGGTGACTGCAAGTTTGGAGGTTGGCGTGCTCACTTCATGTGAGCCCTGCTGGCAGTGCTGCACTGGCGGGGTTTGCTGAAAGCCCGTCCCTGTGTTTTAGGCAAACATCCTACCAATGAATTAATTGGCAGTGATAGAGAAGTGCTGGTGTGTCTGAAGTGCTCTGTGGATGGCACTTCTTTGACAATGCAGTTGTGCAAGCTTCATGATGTGACCTCAATATCTCATCTCCTTTCTGTCTTGTGCTGGAGTTGCCTGATAATGTGCTACCTCCTGTAGCAATCCCTGCAGTGAGGGGAGAGCTCACTTGCCTAATTCTTCTTGCCCTCTTGCTCTTTCCCTGCGTAAGAAATGGACAGAAGGGATATATAGATGAAAATCCTGGCTGGAGGACCTGAGGGCTGTGCTGCCACATTTCATTTCCACTTCTGTCTCGCATCTCTCCCACCTGGTCCTTAAAAATGCTCTCGTGGGTGGCCCTGGCCCCAAACAACAGTAATAATTGTCTCCAAGATTCCTGTTAGTGTTACTTGTTTTGAACTGCTTGTGGCTGCATGAGGCCTGGGCTGCAAGCCTGAAGTGTGGGTCTCCGTCTTTGAAACAGCTCCCTGAGCAGCTTTCCAGAAAAAGATCATCTATTCTCAAAGGTATTTTCTCTGACATTATAGAAAAGGCCTTGGTCTGCTGCTGCTTCATTGGGAATGAGCCAAAAACCTTTGATATTTGAAAGCTGAGCTGTTATGATCAGGTACATAGATCACGTGGGTAGCTGGCCAAAAGTGTTCAATGTTAGATAGGTAATACTGATTAAAAGTGCTTCCATTTCACTGTCTTTTTCAGCAGGGCTGTTCATATAGTCTTTGACTTCTTCATTTTTGGATTAGGTAACTAGAGAAATCATATATATATATAGGGTTTGCTGCATCCAAATTTGTCTCGTGAATGATCTTCAATGTTTGCTTTTAATTTACTGTGAATGTCCACATTGGCAAGCTTACTCTGTCACCTATTTATAAAATATGAATGCAAGCAAACAAACCCCTGAGGTTCAAACTGAAAAGTTCTTGCAGACTTCATTGAGTTGTGTTTGTCTTCTATTTGCCTTATTTGTTTATTCCTTTTTATTGAGGTGCTGGGGTGCTAGCTTGGAGCATTTTTGTTTGGTTGGTCGCTTCCCCCCCACCCCTTTCAGCTCTGCAACTCAGGAACACAGGGGAAACACAGAGAGCTGTGACCAAAGAAATCAATTTCCTTTTGTCCAAAGTATCTGAATTATGGATTCCATGCAGTCTGAGCTGCCCTGTGCTTTCTCCTGTTCCAAGCATTGGTATGGGATACATGGACTCTGTACCTGAGCATGCTTCCCAGATTGCCTCCATGAGATACTTGAATAAGAATTAATGAATAAAGATCTCGGGATCTTTGTTTTATGAGGAGAAAATCAAGGCAAGTGTAATGAGAAGTCACTTGCAAACGAATAACCTCGCTTCTTGGTCTCAATGGTTGAATAAGTCTGTATGTATTGGCAAAATAAATTACGAAGCAAATGTACTCAGGTACCACATCCAGATGGACTCCATTTTGCAGGTAATTTATTACATGTTTTCATGTTAGTTGGCCTGTCAGAAGAGCTACTTATCTCCTGCACAAGGTGTTATCATTTTTGCTAGATGCTGTTCCCTGCTAACATAAATAATGTTTTCCAAGTTTAAGAATGAGATACTGTAAAGCCCATAGAAATGGAACAGCCTTGCTTTGGGCAAACAACATTTGCCTAGCAAACAAATGCACCTTTTCATTTTTATGTCCCTGGCTTAGATTGAGCTTTCCCCAATGGTTTGTGAGCAAAATATTTTGGTGTTTGATGTGAAGGGGCAAGGAACAATTAAAGCACAGGGGGCTAACGAAGGCCGGCTCTCATGCTGGGCAGTGCTGTGCAGGAGGCAGATGATTGCACTGTTGAGTCATGCGCTGTTTGGATTTTGTCCTTAAAGCTCCAGCTTCCTGAGTCAGGTGAACATATAATTAGAGCAAGGTTTGGCTTTTGTCTTGTAATTGTACTGCTGGAAACCCAAGAGCTTTGCATTGTTTCAGTGCACCTCCCTAACCTGAATGCTGGGCAGTAAACCTGAAATACAGTGTCAAAGGGTTGGTGGGTTTTTTTTCCCCCACCATGTGTAGTAGCTGGGGCTTAAAGGAAAATACATCTCTTAACTTGCTGCAAAATCATCAGAGCTGGTGTGTTGTGTGGAAACAATCCCACACAAAGTGCAGCAGGGTATGCTGTGGCTGACTGCCTCATACACTCAGCCTTGAGGCAGCACCACAGCTGGGATCAAAGCAGAAGTCCATAGCTTGTTGCTGTACCCCATGCCAGAGATGCAACAAAGCTTTGTTTCAGAAGCGGGCCGAAGCCTTGCCCTTGGCAGCTCTGTTCAAAAGAGCTTCTCTTAAATGATCAGGAGCAGTATTTTAGCCACACTAGCTCATTCAGGCATTTGGATTGCTGCTAGAAATACAGTGTTAAGGGTGAGGGGCCGTGGAGCTAAGGTCTCACATAAGATGTATGTGTGAAATTGAGTATGGTTTGCGTAGTGACTAGGTGAAACTCTGCTGATTAATTCAAACTGTAGTAACTGGCAGTGGTTCAGACTTGGAAGACAATCCAACTGTTATTCTGGGGTGGATTCTTTTTGTCCTCGTAATCTTTGCTGGCACCTTCAAGGAATGTGGTTTCTTTCTTTTATTATTGCTGTGTAGCCTTGCAAGGCTCTCTGTAAAGTGTGGCTGCTGACTTCAAGTGAAGCAGTGTTCACTGCAGTGGTGATCTTTTATTTGCTTCCTGAGAGGTGTAGATGTAAATAAATTAATCCTGAATTGCTAGCTTAGCGTTGGCAACCCTCTGTTCGAGTTCAGGCACGCTCCTTGCAATTATGCCTGCATGCCAAGGAGTTCCTGGCTAATACCTGTCAACAGAAACCCTCACTCAGTGTAGGCATCATGAGTTACCAGTTCCTAGACTGGTTGAGATGGAAAGGATAGTCTTTCACCTCTCTTTTTCCCTATTAATTTTAGGGCTGGGTGCTGAATGATCCAGGGCCCTGTTAGGAGAGGGTGGCTGTTTCCTTAGGGATGGAATGCTGTTTGACCATCACTTTGAAAGCATCCCTTACTACCTGAGGCCTACAGTTAAAAACCTTATACATCCTGAGTATTGATCACAGACATGGGCTACAGAGGTGTGCAGAAATAAATCTGTCTCTGTTTCTAATGGGTAGTCTTCCCCAACCATTTTATTGACCTATAGATTTTTTTTTTGGGATACTTGTGAGAAGTATAAATGAATCATCCTAAAACTTGCCTTTGTTAATGGGGCTCTTGATTAAAAGAGGTTGTGTGTCCTTTGCATGGAAACTGGGTATTTTGAGTGCATATCCAACATTCTTCATTCCACTGCTGTAAATTTCATGATCAATTAATTATTCATGACATTTGTTTTAACACTTTTCCTACCAGGCCACCAATCTCCCCACTTCTTAAGGTTGAATATCTAACACCATTTGGGTCAGAGTAGAGCTCTCCCTGTCAGAGTGATGACTTCCTTGGCACTTTTACTGAGCTGAAAACAAATCACAGTGTATCTTCTGCCTAGCAGGGCCATGTTTACATCAGTGTAAAAGCCTATTGGGCACAGAAGCTCTTTTACCTTGTAAACCCATAGAACAAAAGTTTTAGTATTATAGTAAGTTTAGGTGATTTAATGCAGCTATGAAAAATTTAATGTTAACGAATTTCTTAAAACACAAAAATTGAAGTTGGACATCTTGGAGGTGGGTGGAGGATTTTTGTATGTGTGTTGGTCTGGTTTAGTTTGTTTAATTCTTGTTGCAGAAGGGATCCTAGAAAATATTAGCTTTGGACTTTTTAAATTACTAGAAACCAAGGAAAACAAGTTATAAAAGCTTGAATATGTAATACACATATGTGCATAGTTAATACAAAGGTGTAGGCACAAGTGGATTGTTGTGAACGTTGGGCTTGCACAGGTTTGGCATGCTTTGTGCCAGTGGTGAGAAAGGGATGGGATCGGACTGAAGCTGTAGTAGGACATGGAATGTGAGAGGCCTTTTGTGAAGGGCTGACTTTTAACATGGGCAAAGGAGAGATGGTCTGGTGTTGAAATTGCCAGGGAAATGTATGTCAGCTGTGAGTGACAGGGCAGGAGGTCAAGGCAGAAGGGAAACAGCAAGAAGAGGCATGACCCGAGCAAGAAGAGGCATGACCCGAGCAAGAAGAGGCATGACAGCAAAGCGCTGGGAACAATCCTTGCAATGACAAAAAAAAAATAAAGGGAAGCAAATGTTCTTGGTGATCCTGATACAAACAGCAAGAAATGTGACAGTTTTGCTGAATACCTTTAGGTGCGTTTGATCTTGAAAGTGTAATTTGAAAGGTCTGGTTTGGGTAAGAGCATGCGTTTTTGTTAATGGAGTAGTGATGGAAATGCTATGCAAGTACTAACAGAGGCCCACAGGGTACCTCTCTACAGATACTAAAGGGTAGGTGTAACTTCAAATTGAAGTGTGTAAAAGCAAAAGAGACTGATTTCAATACCATTTTCTGCTTACAAATAATGACCTCAGTATAAAGCCTGTTTATCTTCAGTATGGGCTTGAACACTTCCCTCCCAGAACAGTTGGTCAGCATAATATAAACTATTTCTGTTCCTCCTTCCTGTTTGCAGGAGAAAGTTTTGTGGATATTTTTTGGTTTTGTTTTTAATATATTGTAGGTACGTGGTTCACTTTATGTATGAAAGTGAAGATGACTTTATTTTTGTTGTTGTGTTCCCCCCAGCTTAGCTCTCATCTTTACCTCCTCAGAGAACAAGATCCAGCACTGTGGCAAGTTGCTGTTCCTTTTGGGCCAACCTTACCGTACAATGAAGCAAGAATGAAATTCACTGTTGGTTGTTTTGTTTGGTTGTTTTTCTTGGTTTTGCGTGTGGGGATTTTTTGTCAGAGCTTGTAAATAAGGATAAACTTTACTTAAGATAAACTATTTGATGCCTTCCCGAGGTTTCTCTGCAATGTTTGTGGAAAAAAAAGAATTGAATTTTACAGTATGAGTGCAATGAAACACATTTTTTTTAATTGAGGATCTGATAGAGATTGACTTCCAATCATAGCAGAAATTTCCATTCCTTTCAGCAACAGTGTTGGAAATAGTCATAGCTTGGTGACTGCTTTAAAAGTTATCTTGACTGTGGAGACAGGCATATTGTGTTGCCTTCCAGAAAAAGGAGGAACAGAAACTTTGTTCTTCAGATAAGGCAGTTTCTATTCTCTGTCTTTACACGAAGGCTGGAGGAATCCCAGGGACCAGTTAATCTATGCCTCTGCTGATGTGAGGTCAAGTGTACTCAGCCCTCCCTAGCACATGCTCTGCTAGTGTTTGCTCTTGAAAACCTTCAGGGATGATTTTCCAGTCTCCCTAGCTAGTTGTTTTTCATCTCTTTCTCAGTGCCTTCAGAATTTCCTCCAGTACTTAAGCTGAGTGTTAGGTATTGGGAATTAAGCTGAAGTTCTTGTTTTCTGTTCCTAGTGGCCATGAAAAATAATTGCTTGCTGTCTTCTTTTAGTTTGAAAACCATATTGGATCTCTGCCTCTGGCACCATTTATTTTCTCCTAATCAAATATGGCAGTTGATTTTTTTTCCCCCCCTTTCCCCCTTGCTTCAGCTGTTCTCTAAATTGCATATATAAATTTTGTTGCAGTAGAAATGGGGTCTAGCAGGTCAGATTTCTTATTAGAGCTGTAAACTGGAGATACACGCTTTGAGTGTAATTATATTATACTTGCAGCTTCCACTGTGGATATCCAAACGCTGTTTACTTTCCCTCTGTCCTTTCTGTAACCCCATTGTGTATTTCTCTCTTGGTTTTCCTGCACTCCTCCAAAAGCTGAATTTTACTGTGGTGCCCCTCTGGTTTAATATGAACAGCTGCTCAATCAAGAAGGCAGAGGGAGAGGCTGCAAAATGCTAAAGGGAAGCTAAATTCCTTAGCAGCTTTTTGATTCCTGCATAAAGGCAAACAAATGGAAGTACACCAGACCCTTCTGCAGTATGCAGGAGGGGCTCAGAGGTATGAATACCAGTGAAATCATTATGATAATCTACAAAGTGTCACCCTGTATTTCCTACAGCCACCTCATTTCTCCTGACTGAGATAGGGCAGGAATGTTTTACTTAACATGATGTCTCTTTCTAAAGATTCCTAATTATAATATCGTGTGGTCTGTATGGATTACTTAATCAAATACTACTGGGAAAAGAAGTGTAAATGTTATCTCTAGTTTCAGGTCCCACACCAGTCCTCTCCTTTTGCTCAGTTAGTTTGCACCCCCTTCCCGTCTAATGTCCTATGCTCTTTATGGGCCTTCAGCAGCAAACACATTTGCTTTTTCCCACCACAGGTATTTATTCAATCAGCCAAAAGGACAGGAAATCCCCTGCCATATCTGTGCTCAAGGTTTTAACTTTTAGTTAGGAATCATGAAGTTTTAACACTTGTTAATGGTGCACTTTAACAGATTTCAAGGGGTGTCTATTGTAATTAAAGAAAACTGATTGAAGTAAGGATGATCTTTAATGGTCTATCCCTTCAAAACAGCTTGTTCCTCCCCGTGTCACTGTAGCTGTGAACAGCAGCTGTAGTGAGAGCAAAATACATTAAGAATTTGGTTTGTCCTCCTGAGTGTCGAACTGAAGAAAACATTTATGCTATGTGAGTGGAGTGGCCAGTTTCTCTCCCAAGGAGAATAAGCACAAAGCTGAACTGAAATTACTTGCCTGTTGCATTTGCATTCTGTAGGAGAGCCTGCCTGTGGAGGCCCAGCATTGCTGAATCACGGATTGTGGTTTGCTTTCCTACAACAGTGAGAGGTGATGGGTATGAACAATGTTGAGGTCTAAATGTGTGTAATTCTTATGCTGTCTTTATTCTCATGGATATGTGGGACCTTGCCATGTCAACAGCAATTCTTCTCTTCTCCCCCCCCCCCCAGCCCTTCATCCCCACCAGTCATTTCTAAACCTATTTGCATGTGAATCCCTATGGGCACCCTTTTCAACACTGGGCCTGACCTGCTAAAAGTAGGTCTCCTAGGCTTTCAATCATCATGCCACACATAATAGCTAAATAATTCTGCCTGCCTGCAAGAAAATGACCTGCATACTGAAGGAAAGGGCAGATGAAGGTTCTTGCACTGAGTAACTGCTCAGATGGGCATGCTGGTACAGAGCAACAGATCACAGAAAAGCAATGAAACTACTTCCAACTTCCTGACATGCAGATACCACCCAGTAAATCCCTTAAGGTACTGACAGCACTCATTGTGTTAGGAAGGGGTCCATAATGTCTACTTCCTCTGGAGACTCCTGTGCATTACCCTGCTTCCTAAGATGCATCTCTGCTGGCAGTCATAACTGGTTAATGAAGTAATTCTTCACACTGTTAGATGTGTTATTAAGTCTTGGATGTTAGATAACAGCGACCTGACAGCTGCAGTAAACCTTGTCTGAAGGCTTAGTTGGTAGCCTTCAGGATGTAGTGCACCAGTGTCATGCTAAACACTGTCAGAGATTTCGAGCTCTTATTTCTGCAGCATTTGCAAAGCTGGTTTTGCTTAGAAGGTGGTGCTGTGAGTGCAGCTGTTGCTGGCAACTAGTATGGCTTGGCATGATGTTTGGCAAAATGGCATTCATGTAAGAAGCGTGGGGGGGAAAAAACAACCCTATGAAAAGCAGTTGTAGGAAATACTGTTTAGAAAATTCAGCTTCATTAACATACAACATAATCACTAATTGTCTTGTGCTGAAGCATTTGCTTGCCTTTATATAATAGATATAGGCTGAGACAATATGAAACTGTTTCAGTTGGATGATAACTCATAATATGGAGCAAAGTAGCAAAGGATGAGCTGATAGTTTTATACACTGCCCTTATAAAACTTCCTAAAAACTTCCTAGGCATTGCACAGTGCAACTCAGTAAATAGCACGAGAAGTTGAGAGCAGCAGAAATCGTACTTTTTTCCCCACTTTCCTTCTAATTATATGGTTAATGAGTTCTTGGAGGTTTTAGTTAGGGCAATGTGCTCCTGGTCATCTTCCAGTTGAGCAGTGAAGGTCAACAGAGCTTACTTTTCAGTGTATTCATAGAAACATAGCCTTGGTACTGTTTGAAATATGGTGAGAGGGTGCTCCAGAACACCATTGTCTGGGTGCAAATAATCATACATATAGGTTTAAAAAAGGGGAAAGGTAGCCTATTTTACTTTTTCTGGGCACATTTACTCTTTATCTCCTCATGAATGAGACTGTACAGTTACAGAACTGGGGGGGGGTGGGGGTGGGGTGGGCGGAGGGAGAGAGAAGGCAAGCACCTAGACTTTGCAGTTACAAGCCAGATGTCATACCTGTTGTGATACAAACCCCTGAATGTTGACCGGTTTCTTCTGACACCCTCTTTGCTGCTGGAACTTCCAGAGATGCTTTTTTTCATAACCATATTTTGGACAGATCTATTTACTGAAATAATTGGGGGTTACTTTTATCTCTTCTCACAGTTCACTTCTCCATCCTAAAATATTTTATTTTTAATTTTTTTTTAAATTTTTTTTATAATTAAAGGATTTAGGTGCCTGCCAGACCTCATGTTCTTTATCCTGCTCAGGACAGGAAAAGACACTGGGTATTAGCTTGTGTCTATTAGCATCCTTCTCACTGTTTAGAAGCTTTTTTTTTTTTTTTTTTAACCAATAGGGAGCAGAAATATAATTGCTAATTATTTCTAGAAGTAGCTGATAAAAATTAGAATGAGCTAACAACATAATCTGACAACCAAGACTCAGTCCTTGGAATATCCTTATGGAAATTCTTGAGGACTTAAATCTGTGGAGAAAAGTACTGGGAAAGTGGATGTATTAGGATTTTGTAAATAAAAAAACTAGTTCCTAAATTCTGCTTTTTGTGGTAAAAGGGCAGGGGGTGGGGAGGAAATCAGCCCAAGACAGAAAGAATAAGTAATGAATAACAAACCCTGATGTTCCTTAACAGCCAGCAAACCACTTTCCTTCTGGTATTCCTTAAGACTAGTGCTCTAAAAATACTGGAAATGTACCCTATTGTGTTTGTCCTGTTAAATGAGGATACTGAAAAAGAATAAGTAAAAGAAGCATTTTTCTTTTTTATGGATATTCTACAGTTCTGCTAACATAACTTCAATCTATAGGACAGTGACTGTGCAGTATGAAAAAAATTATTTGGAAGCATGAAGGATCTTTATGCTTTTCTGCTTTGTGAATCTTCTTTTTGTAACCTTAATAAAGTAATAATTAATAGATTATTCTTTACTTCCTGGTGGGGAAAAGATAGTGTTTATAACATCAAAGACTACAGGAAAAAAGATATACTGTTCCAGAAATATTTGGGTCCCAAAAGAACTAAATTGAGTGACAAGGCTTTTGTGGGCTGTGATTTTCTTTGCAGGTAGCATCTGGAATCTTTTCTACAGAGGTTTTTCATTCTTCAGGTTGTATGGTAGAAGTTGTGTGTCCATTTTAAGTCCAAGACTAGATGTATGTTTTTGCAAATATGGTATAAATATTTGTTACTTAACTTGTCAGAACCCTAACAAATTGCTGAGTAAAATGCAAAGCCTGAAAAATTCTGACTGGGATTAATTTTTTGGCAAATAACCAATTTCCTTGCACATGCCAAGTCTTTCCAGTGAAAAGATCATCCTGTTCCAAAGAACTCTTTGCTTTCTCCTAGAAGAGATGGATCTGACTGTTGAGAGACTCAGAAGACAGTGTAATACAGGGTCTCCTTTGGGAGAATGCATGACCTTTCTCTACTATTGGAGGAAGTGGTTCCTATTTCTTCCATTATTTTTATATGCTGTGATAAGATTGCAGAGCTTAATAATCATAGAAAAAAATATGTTAAGGTTTCTTGAGTTCTGGTTACATTGTGAAAGCTTGAGTTACGCAGATGCTATTTGTCCGATGTAGAGATGGAGTGGTGATATTTAAAGAAACCAGCAAAGGCAGCTTCATCTAGCATGGGATTAAACAGTGAAAGGTTGACATGACTGGTCTGATATTGCTGAGTAGCAACAGGAACCTTGTGCTTTCACTGCTCATGCCTTTTGGTTATCAAATAAAAGGATTTGAAACTGTGATATAAATAATAAAAATAGCTCATGAATCAAACAAGATAGATGGAAAATAATTTCCAGAGCAGTCTCTTCAAGACAGAGTAGACAGCAGCTTAGGAAATGCATGGAAGCTTGCATTTCTGCTGTCCACGTTGAAGCTGTCATGCAGTTAAATAAAACACTCTACTTTTAACTCAGTCTTTTGAAAGAGCAAAAATTGAATAAATTGTAAAAATAAAAATATTATCGTAGCTTTAATTTTCACAGACATATTATGTTGCTATTGCTGTTTTTCTGAAGAACATCAGTTCATCTAGTGAGTACATATCTGCTCCATTGACAAGTTGTTACTTTTTATTTCTTGCCTTTCAGAAGTGCAATTATATCTGACATGCAGTAAATCAAATGCAGAAAAATTATTAAATTAGGCTAAGTGATTTGAAAGAAAATGCTGATGAGGCGTTATACTTAGCATTGAAAACATCTATCCAGAGCTTTTGGATGCAGTTGTTAATGTATATGGCACCTAAAGACTCTTGTTGGAACCTGTTTTCATTCTTTTTCTTGTAGAACACTTTATTGTTGATGAATATATTTATTTAGTGTATTTTAAATTAGACTGAAGAAAGGACAATGCTATTAATAATCAGGCTGTGCTCTCTGAAAGTCCAATAATGAATATAAACCTTTAAAAATGTTTATCTTTTTCTTTTAAAGACTGTGTATGAGAACTCTTGGAATGCTTTTGTTCTTCTGGAAAATCTGCCTTTGCCAGTAAATGTTGTCATTTATTAGGAATGATCTCGCTGTTTCTTTTTTTTTTCCTCCAGAAAACTAGTTGGTGTTTGTTGTTTTCCATAAGAGTCTCTTAAGTTCACTTTAATTCCTACTGAATTTTCTGTCCTTTAAAGTGTCACTAAGTTACTGGAATGTTTAAAGCATTATCCTCTTTAGCAATGACATGTCACTTATGCAGACCCTCCTTGAAAATGTGTCCTAAAATAATGTGTTCTTTTTATCTCTGAGCACGCTTTGAAACTTTTAAATTTCTCTTCACAGGCATAAAGTAATAAACCTCGAAGCAGTTCATGCTAAAGCAAAGCTGAATAAGGGCTGAAACATTCTTGTAGATATTGTGAAAATGAATTTCCATTTCCCAACAAACTCCAGATATCATAGGAGCCACAATAAAACACTAACAAGAAGACATTTAAGGATGAATTCAAAGACTGATCATGAGTTATTGTCTAAGCTAAAAGTTACCTTAAGAGCATTCCTCCAGTACATTCTTATAATAAAAATATTTGAATACAGTGTACAACAATTTATTTTAAGAAAACAGTTGTTGTACCTATATGGGGTATTCATCTCTGACGGTGAGAGAAAAGACTTGATTGTCCTACCCTTAAATCTTTAAATTAGGGGTAGGAAGGTTAGCTAAGTTCTTTAAAATCTTGCTGCCAGTACTCTTTCAACTCCTCTTGTATGATTCCCTTGCAAAGCCCTGGTGTCTGATGTAAGTGTATAGTATAATAGCAGATTGTGGCCTTGTCCTAAGGGCCATTTTCTCATAGTAGTGCTTTAGAACTGTGGTGGAGATACACTCTTTTTGGAACAGCAGCACCTGAAAGGGAAATGAATAGCATGAATGAATATGGCTAGTGCATATTCCCTGTGATGAATAGTCTAAGGAGGCAGTAAATTGTAGGAAAAAACTTGATGCCAGAGGGCCACACTTATAGGTAGGAGTAAGGGGTTGGGTCTTAAGAGAACCAAGCAGAAGGATCTACTTATTGCTGTTTAGATTTCTTAAAAACAAAACAACAAAAATTTGAATTATTAGAACCATAGAGAAAACAGCTGCTGCTTCTCTTGAATATCAGTATCTCACATCTAAAGCCTGACTCCAGCTTTGCATGCCCTTTCTCAAGCATACTGAAGGACAAGGATGTTTGTTTTGAAATACAGCTGTAATGTTGCCCTGACTTTAAAAATCATTTTAATTCAGTTTCAGCTACTGAGGTTATGTGCTGTTTTTATCCACCTACTATAATGTCACCTCATCAGCCTCTCTTGCAGAAAAATCAGAGGTCAGGCTAGGTCTCTCTCTGCTTGGTTGTTCAGCCATCTAGTTGATATGGATTCATTATTAATATTTTTTTTATGCAAAAAAAAGTGGAAAGCAAATAAATGCAATACAATGAAATCTGTTGCCCTGAAGATGTGATATGTGTGTTTTACCTTCTCCCCTTATAATGCAACGTGAAAGTATGCTTGGAAACCACAGTGATGGGTCACAACAAAGAACAACTCAGGTTAATAGAAACTGGTTCTCCCATGCCCAGCTAACAAAACTAGGGGAAAGACTGCTAAAGCAAACATCTTGGACTGTGGCAGCAGAGCTTGAAAGACTGGATCTGTCCTAATGACAGTCCTTGCTGCATGAATTTGTATGAAGAGCTAATGAAGACAAACAGTCTATTTAGCAGGCACTGGAAAGCTCCCATTCAGCTAGCAGCTGTCATGAATGTTGTCAGTCAGGAGACATAAGCAAATGACAAATAACTGAAGATGTGGAAAAAATGAGATGACAATGAGCTGATTTCTCATTAGCACTTCTTTTCTTCTTCTTTAGATACTATAAACATGTTATTCAGGGTTGGTTGTACTGGCCTCCTACGTGCCAGTAAGTCACCACTGAAGCATCGTGCAGATGGGGAGCTGCTGTTCCCTGGGTGGGAGTACAGTCCTGCTCCGTGGGAGCAAGGCAGTTTGTGTCCTGAGGTATTCACAACTCTCTGTGCTCCCTAAGTAACTTCTGTGGGTTGCAAGATGTTCTGATTACGAAGAAAGTCATTTTTATGAGAACTAGAGGAAGGATTATTGTCAACAGCAGGGCTGACAGAATACTTCAACATGTATTATCAAAGTAGAGCAGCCTATTTTCTTGGGTTTTGTCTTCACAGATCTTGTGTGTACTTTTTCTTCAGATAAACTTCTTTTTTGTTAGAATAACTGGAATTTAGAAATGTTACACAATTGCCTTGAGAGGCCTTCTGCTGTAGACCAGGTCTCCTGGCAGTATAAACAGCCCTGGACTGCAGTGTTTTGGATTCAGCTTCACATCCAGTGTGGAAAACAGGACTATTAGGTACTTGCATTATTAGGTTATTAGGCAATCGGATATTAGGTTATTAAGTTAATCTTGTGTTCTAGGAAACTGGAATACAGTATCAATGTAAGTTTTGCATCCAAACTACGATGTCTTCAGGCACCTGAAAGCTGAGATCTGGTATTTGGTTCCACCATCTTACTTCCCTTGTTTCCCTTGGCCCCCCCATGTCTGGCTTGCCTTGCATAGTCACACTTTGTTTTCAGTTTGGTCACTGACACAAATTCAGAAGGTGCAAAGCAGACGTCCCACGCTGGCATTGTGTTCTCTGCTTGCAAGTTTCCTAGCTTCTTTGCTTAAAGTGAGAGATTGGATTGGGGTACACTCGCCCATGACATCCATGTCTGATGTTTAATTTTAACAAGAGTTTAAATCCTAAAGCAGAATGTGGGTGTTTCTGCATTATGATCTCCAGTGGTCAGCCCTGCTGAATAGGGCAATTTTTCAGTTTTTAGAAATGAAATATTTGTGTAACATGTTTGGGTTTTTTTTTGCGTTTTATTTGGGTCTTTTATTCCTTGCTCACCTCCCAGATCACTGGACAACTGGTGTCAGAGTGTTTTTCATGTTATATTGTAGGTTGTCCAATTTAAAAGGACTGAAAGGTTTCTGTGTCGGTTTGTGTATTGTGATAGATACACTGATCAACATCTTGCTTCTGCTCCCCTGAGGAGAGGATTACAGTGGTCACCTGGCAGATCCATTTGTTCCATATGCAATAAATCTACCACAGCTGATTCAAATTATTAGTCATACAGGATTTCCAGTACTAATTCTCTCTTTGCTTCCCCTTTCTGCATAATCATCAGTAGTCATTAGTACCTGCAGGCATTTGGAAATCCCACTTCATCCTTATTCACTTTTTTGAAATGTTGAAAATATGGCTATTAGCCTTTCTACATTTGTGACAGATGATAGTACTTTCTTACTTTTAATGAAAGAATTTTACTAGGATGCCTCAGTAATACCCTGCATGAGGTTAAAAACCAACCTAAACAAAAGGGGCTCCTTGGGTTCCTTGTAGTGCACTCAGTCATGCTTGGGGGATAAGTCTCTTCCCCTGTGTGATGGGAGGCACCTGTTATTGCTGCCCAGTCATGCTGTGAAGGTGTTTAGATTTCTCTGACTCTAAGGAGAAGTTCAAACTTTACAATACAGTAGAGATGATGTAACTTCAGGCTGCTGCCAAACAGCTCCTTTTGTGCACCTTCTTCCCCTTTTTCATGTGTCTCTTTTGTCTTAGCACTGAGCCAGCTGTCTTCTGACTGTGGCTTGGGATCTCTGCTCCCAAGGGATACAATTCTTCTACCTCTCTCTGCATTCCCACTGCTGCTTGTCACATTTCTACGTAACTGCACAGAGATGACTGACAATATATTGAGAGTATCTCAGGCATACCTATTTGCACTACCTCATTGGTAAGGTCCTCTGCTAGGCTTCTCTTCCATTTGGATAGGGTGCTAGTGCTGCCAGACCTGGTCATTGCAACTTCCCTTTCTCCTTTTCAAGTTCATTTTTTCAGCATGTTGTGGCCTTATGGAGAATCTCAATTGTCAGTGGTAAATAAAGGAAAAATCAGAAATAAAAAGACCCAACTACCCCCTGAAATTGTCAGAGATAATGTATTTTCCTGCTAGTAAGACAGTGTTCCTGAGAGATGCTGACTGGTGCTCATATACTGTAGTATGTGGGGATTCAGATCTTTGCATATTTTAGCATTATATGCATCTGTGAATGCACATTGAATCGGCCCTTTTCTCCTCAGAGTCAAAATATGTGGTGACAGTTCACGAAAATCACATCTGCCAATGAGAAGTACACTAGGCAGTAAAAGAAGAGTTGTACTGCAAGCAGGGAGCTTGATCTGGTTCAGCCTTTTGGTGCTTTCCACTATAGCATTGAATCAGGAAGGTTTTTGCATGGTGAATGCAGAAGTTCATGAGTGATGGGAGTTGCACTGGTACCTTTCTTAAGGGTTCTAAGATTGGTTGTGTGTAATTTGTAATAAAACAGATGCACATCTTCACAACTTGTGCTGTTAACAGACCTCATTCTACTTTCATGATTATCTTTATTGATCATTAAAATTGTTTAATTATTGTTCAGTATTTTAATACCTTGAAATCCAAGACATACTGTACAAAATAAACTTGAAGTAATACCCCATTCTCAGGTAACTTGTCCCTTATTCTGCAAAGAGTGGAGATCACTTCTATTTGAAGTGATCGGCTTCCTATTGATTTTAGTGTTACACTCTGAATAGAAATTAGATGATTAAATAAGTACATTGGAATAAGTCTTGCAATATTAATCAAGAAAACAAAATACAGAAATAATGAATAAAGAGTGATGAAGATAGAGAAGGATACATTATGGGGTTAAATACCATGCTGTGAAGCTTTCTTTGCTTCCTGGGCCATGCTGTGTGTTGACTGTGTGTTCACCTTTTCAAAAGAAAGAAATAATGTAGGATGCTTTTTTCCCTTTTCCTCCCCTGTTTTGGGTTGTCATTTTTTTTCTGATTTAAATCACTAAGTTCTGCATCTACAGTGTATTACTGTTGATATGTATGCCAGGTGCTACACCCTGGGGTCCTAATTTTGTTACAGACTCAAAAAAGTACTATAATAGTGTTTAATGATGATCATGATAGGAAGATACAAGTTTAGCATGACACATCAGATAAATGTCGGGAATGCTGCTTCATTTGTGATGTGGTTGATGTTGATGGGATTCCAGCATTCTGGTTGACCTTAGCCATTCTTCTTCTAATTTTGTTTTGAGGCGCACCTTTTACATTCAGTTTTCACCAAAGCAAAAATAGTTGCGCAGTCTTGGAGAATTACACTAAGGGGAAACTATCTGTAGGCTGGTCTCATCTGAAACATGCTTACAGCATCTTGAATTCTGTAGGCTGAGACAATGTATAGTTGAACTTCCCAGGTTAGACTTGTGATCTGCAAGCAGTTTGAGTGGTGATCCAGAAGGTCTAAATATGTCTAGGGTATAAGCAGTGGAATAGTACAAAATTATTGCTGTGTGAGGACAAGAGGCATGTATGAAAGGAAAACTATAAAGTGCCTGATTTTGGTGCCAGAACAACAGCTTAAACAGGCGAATAAGCCTTTTATTTCAAATAGAACAGAAGCATCAGACCTGAAATTTCAAGGTAAACTCATAGAGCCTGTCAATAGGAATAGTGCAGTAAAGAATCAAGGAAAAAAAAGATCTCTTGTAAGAGCCCTAACTGTCTTTCTGTAGTGCATGATCTGTGATAAAGGATTTTCTTTTCTGTGTGGTCCCATTTGATTACAATGCTAGGAGTGCCTGGCTGCATTCCATATATAATTAATTGCAGCTTTGATTTCAGGCTGCAGTGGGGCCAGGCTGTCAGAACCCCTTGCACTTGTTCTCAACTTTAGATCGCTTTCCGCTATGCTAGCTGGTGAGTGAATGCAGCCTTTTACAGCAAGCCTAGTAGGCATGAATCTTCAAGTCATTGTCCTCCTTGGCTCTCTAGTTAATCCAGTGACAAACAAGGTTGGAGCTGCTGCAGTTGACATCCTCTTTATTGCCTCTATTTCAGTGTAAACATTGCATGTAAAGGGATTTCATCTTTTTGCCAGCTCATGTATTTCTTGCTAGTTTTAGAAGGAAAGTATTCTTTATTAAGTGATACCAGTGAAAGCTGCTGTATGTTATGTTCATTTGTTTATTTTCAGTTTCCAGCAAAGCAGACAGTTGAATGCCTCAGGTTGTGTATGCAGGCTCCAAGTTTACAATGTTTCTCTTCCTCCTGAGCTTCAATTCTCTCTACTCACATAAATGACTTTTGCATTGCCTGTGGACTTCAGTTACACCAAGCTAGTGCTTCGGTTCTTGCCTGCTTATCGGGATGTGCTTCTGAATTGTTATTTACTTATGTAGTATACAAGCTTAAAAAATAATCTACAAGCTTGTATAAGCTTATACGAAATTAACAAGCAATAAAAAAAGAGGTCTGTTTTCTCACAGGACATGTTATAGATGCAGAAAAAAAGATTTATTTCTAATACCCTTTGGATAAATGCAAAAAGTAACAGAAAACTAGGAAATGAGATAACGATGGGAAATGTCCTTTCTATGAGTAATTTTCAAGTCTGTGATATAAACCATTTTTTTTTCCTAAAATACTTCAATTCTCTTATGAAATTCTAAAAGGTGAATTACCTTTCAAGAGCATGTAGTAAAAAGAAGTTGTTAGAAATGGAAATTAATTCCACTTAGTGTTTGAAAACTACGCATATTTTCTTAAATCCTTTTGCTTTTGATCATGATATCTAAAAAGAGGGGTTTTAAGCCTTTTCTGAGCTCAAAAAGGGAAGAGAAGCATGTGCCAACTTTTCATTTCCCTATTTTTTCGAGTTCTTTCAAAATCAAAGAAGGAAAAGTGAGTCAAAGGGGCAAAATCAATATCCAGCAAATATGCTCACCCAGTCTTGTCATTCATGGAGCCAGGACGAGCAAAAATGCAGTTTTGGAAGTTGTTTTTGGAAGTTCTCTTCCATGATGATTTGTGTTTGGTACAAAGAAAATGCTACTCAGTGACCACTTCTTAATCTTCCTACAGCAGAAAACTGATTTACAGTGAGAAAAATGGGCACTGTGATAACCTCCTTTCATCTAACACTGGTGTGATTTGGGCATATGCGGTGAGCTCTTGGCTTTGATGGGGGGCTTCAGTGTCCCTGAGCTCAATGTACCACCACCAGCAGCATGGCTGGTGGGTGATTTCAGTGCTCTATCCTTGTTTAGCCTGGAGGAGCTGTGGAGGGAGGGGAGTATCCTGAGTAGCACCATGGTGATATCTGCTCCCCTGGAGAAGCAGGATACCTTCCTGAGCCCCTCAGATAGAAGACCTGTCCTATTTGTATATCTGTGCTTTATTCTGGGCTGTTCTGCTCATCTGTCAAGGGTGAAGTTTTGCAGAGGAAGATATCCTATTTAACACTGAAAAATGTTCTTTCATACCGTTAAGAAAATGAGGTTATCTTCAGTAATAGCTCTTGTACACCTTCTGCTTCCTTATTTCACAATAAAACATATTCTTGGAATCTCCCTGGGCCTTTGCCCATGTATGAAGTTGTAAATGAGCAATGTGGATGTTTCATAGTGCTTAACAAGCCTAATCTAAATGCAGACCAGGAAATGCAGGATGGACTTGTAGGGGTTGGCTGGGGTAGGGGCTATTGTGAATGTAATGTGGAGGAACTGGGACCAAAACTCTTATTAATGCTAAAGGGAAAGCTTGCTGAATTCCCTGCTAACCATGCTGAAAATCTTCCCTGAGAGGCAAAGTTTAATAGTCATAATTTAATTTCATTTTTATTAGCCATCTTTGCCTAATTAATGTATAGAAAAAAGCAGAAGAGAGGGAGAAAAGAACTGTTAAGCTCTTCAGTATTTGGTGTTTCACCAGTGCAGTAAGAGAAGGAAGAAGTTAGCCCATCCTGCTGTATTTCCAGCATGTGTTGGGACAATGTTGACTCTGCTGTCTATTAATCTGAATGATATACTACTTGTCAGCAAGGGAAGTAAGAGAGGAAATCTAACTGCAGCTAGGTATTGAGACTTGCTTTAGTTAGAATAAAAGCAAACTTTTTTAATCCTACTTCTATATTTTCTTTATGCTTGCCTTTAAATTGAGATTTTCTTATCATAATAACCCACACTGAAATCCCCACTCTCTCCTTTTTTTTTAACCTTCTAGTATATAACTTTGTTCTGCAGTCTTACTTGTCTGAATAACCCCACAGACTTGGTTTATTAAAGTATTTACTCACTTTGCTCAAAGCTGCAGTTGACCTATGGCCTTTAGACCTTTCAAGGCTTTTGTATTGCTCTCTCAGAATTGTGAACAAGTTAAAATAGTGTCTGATGGTCCTTTATACGTTGTTTGCAGTGTGTGTTGTCTCTCCCCGTCCATGTTGTGGTGTCCATATGTTTCTGAGTGTTGTCCCCCCTCACCTCTGTTTACTCTGGAAGCTTGAGGGCAGCTACGCATGAAAATTCATTCATTGCTTCATTCTCTGTGTGGGAACTTCTTCAAGAGCCACATGCCTTGTGGTGTATCAGTATGCCTCAGTCTTCCTGTGCAACACTGACAATACGCTGTCTGCTCCAGGAGCCTCTGTGGCTGAAGGTCACAGGCTAAATGTTATTTCATTTTGTATTGGGAAGGTACAATTTAAAGCTGACTAGAAGAAAAATCTGAAATCCAGAGCTGAATGGTGCTCCCAGAGATCGCACAAAGAGATGATGAAATCTCATTGTGTTGAAGGAAGCAAAATCTTTCTTCTTTTAATTCTGCCTTCTCTGCAATAAATAGCAACTTGGGTAGGCGTTATGTTCTACACAGGAGTTTCCTGCAGAGGGTTCGCTGCAGATTTGTTAGCATTAAGGAATACCTTGTAAGGATTAGGGTAAGACTCTTAGCAGGGTAAGTCTCTAGAGAACATTCTTGATAACATGTGACTGACTTTTGACCTTCCCCTTTAAAGTGTTGGCATCAGAATAATTATCACGAGGCACTAGAGAAAATCAAATGTTTAAATGATTGCCTCCAATTAAGAGGGTTTTTTTAACATGGAAATGAAATGTTACATGTGTAGAAGTCCTTATTAGTGGTGGTTCTTTGTGTTAATGACATAATGCTTTTCAGACCTGCTGATCTTGATCCAAAGAATAATTTTAACTGCATTGAAAAATGATTAATAAAAAAAGAATGGCATGAAACAAAAAAATTAATAAATTCCTGGATGTGACTACTCTTAGTGGTCTTCAGATTTCCTATCTTGCTCATCACCCTTTAATTCACAGTAAAAAGGGGGTCTAAAACATGGTTGCTTTGCCTTCATGCTGCAAGACATCCCTTTTCTTTCACTGTCAGCAGTGATGCATCTCCACTAGTGCTAGCATAGTCCACTCTGTCCTCTTTACTATCATCTTTGTGGAGATGAGCCCAAATGATTTAGAATCATAGAATAGTTAGGGTTGGAAAGGACCTTAAGATCATCTAGCACCAACCCCCATGCCATGGGCAGGGACACTTCCCACTAAACCATGTCACCCAAGGCTCTGCCCAGCCTGGCCTTGAACACTGCCAGAGATGGAGCATTCACAGCTTCCCTGGGCAACCCATTCCAGTGCCTCACCACCCTTACAGGAAAGAACTTCTTCCTTATATCCAATCTAAACTTCCCCTGTTGAAGTTTGAACCCGTTACCCCTTGTCCTCTCACTACAGTCCCTAATGAAGTGTCCCTCCCAGCATCCTTATGGGCCTCCTTCAGATACTAGAAGGCTGCTATGAGGTCTCCGCACAGCCTTCTATTCTCCAGGCTGAACAGCATTTACATGAGGTTTGGGGTTAAAGCCTAGCAGGCACCTGACGTTCTCCCACTTCTTTCACTCCTTGAGCTGTTCCTGAGGTAGCAGCAATGGGAGAGGAAGAAAATGCTGGTCATACTGCAGCTACTCTTATAGGCAGACCTTCAGAAGCGAATACAGTGTAACTCCATATTTAGTATTCCCGCTGCTGTTTTAAGAGCTAGTAGGTTTTTGCTGGACTTTGATATTTGTCCTTTTTTTTTTTTTTTGTCCTTTTTTTCCTTTTTTTTTTCTTTTCCTACTCACTGAAAGCAATCATGTTTGTTCTGCTTAACGAGAAGATTTCTGCTAAATCCCCTCGCAAATGGTCCCTCATCTCTGTTTGTATTTCCGAATATTTCCTCCTTCACAGTGTTTCAGTTTGAGGGAGGAGCAAAATCACTATGGCAGCAAGCTGCTTCTCAGACATGTCAAAGAAACCTGCCAAGGTTTCATAGGTTTATTGTGTGCAGTGATGAGATTCTCTTTTGTTGTTCATCACATAATCAGTTCAAAATAGCAGTATTTGAACTAGGATTTCATACTCCCTTATCTCGTCTCTGGCATTGCCACTGTGGGTTTCCTCGTCCATGTCAGTCTGGTGCTTGCTCCTGAGAGGGTGGAAAGGAACCTGGGGTAAAAGCTGCCTTAATTTGCTTCTGAAAGACAAAGGTTTCATGGTTATTGTATTGGAGCACTGATACGTAGCAAAACAGTAGTCCCCCAGGAGTGTTCAAGTGGGGTTTTCTGGGACTGTGTCATATTAGTTTTCTCCCTGGAAGGTCAGAAGAGCTCAGGAAAGCCAATAACAGCAGATCAGCCTTGTCTAAGCTGCAAGACTGAGCCATTTTTTTTAAATCATGTCAAGGGACAGCATCCCCAGCAAGGAGCTATTGTGCTCAGCCAGCCAGTCCTACTGAGAGCAGTGAAACTGTGATAGATGGTCCTCTTGTAAGATGTGTTATTGCCATTGAGAAAGCACTTCCACAGTTCTGGCATGTGTGTACTTCAACCCACCAGATTAATTTCCTAAATCCATTTTGGACTCATTCTTTCAAATCACATCTGGAAGATCCTGGTGTGCAGTACCTGGTTGCAGGTTTTGTACTCTTCCAGGCTGAGGGCTGTGGGAGTGTGATCATACTGTTGAAACACCTGCCCCTCTGCACTGCACATCTATAAGGAACACTCCTGGATCTGATTTTTGTGGCATCCGCACAGTTATTCAGTTCCTCAGTGCAGACAAGTCCTGATCTTCCAGCTGTGTCAGCAACTTCTTGTGGTAATGCCACCAAGTCAAAGGATGACCTAGCAGCTTTTCTCCATAAAGTGTGTTGTGCTTTGGTGTTTTGGGATGTCCACTGGAGAATATAGGTAGTGCTCTGTGCCCAAAGACTGGGTTTTGATTACTTAATCAGAACATACTGATTAGTAGTTATACTACTGCTAGTCTGTTGATACACTATCAGATGGCCGAGTTTAATTTTACCTTGAGTTTGGAGACAAATCTGCCTCAGTTAAACACTTAGAATAGTTTTTCAGAGGCATTCATTTCATTCTACTGAATGCAGGGGAAACAAAAATTCCTGGCTTAAGTTCTGTAAGGTACCTGTTGGTCTGTGTACATCTGCAGTGCTAAAATAAGTCACTTGAATCCAGCCTGTACTCTTTAGAGTGCTTGATTTAGAACCTTTTATTGCATTTTTCCTTTGTTACATGCTGGTTTTCTCTCTTTTTGCATTGACAGCAACAAAGAAACGCTTATTTCAGTGCAATTCCATCAGTCATGTATAGAAATAGGGCAAATACCTAGGAAATCAGAATGGATCCCTGAAGGGCCATGTGCCAATTTCTGTTCCAACTTCTGAAGGTACCATTTACATAATGCAACATCTTCACTGGAATGAATAAACCATGATTTAATGCAAGACCTTTTGTCTTTTATACCTTATATTTAAATAATAGATGCATAAAAATTAAAATAAAAATACCTGAGAGAGTGATGTTTGGTTAATGAAGCTGTGAAATTGATGCTTGTTTCTGATGCACAGCATCAGAAGTAGTTTTCATTCTTATTTTAGTAAGCAGTAAGAGGCAGGTTCGTATTGGCTGATCTAATCTGGTCCAACTTTATATTATTTTAATCTCAGCTGCTCCCCATGCTCAGTTTCAGGTAATATATTGCTAGGCTCCCTCTGGTCTCCCTTTCTGCTTCCCTGTGGCTGTTTAAGATCATCGATGGCTCAGAAAGAGTCACGGTATTTTAAGACAAGAATGGACATGAAAGGTAAATGTCTGTTAATCCTTTTCTTGGCTTAGACCCTTACCCCTGTGTCTCTAACATCTCTTAGAGGAAATCAGTGATTTACTTTTATCAAAAACTGCCTCCATACTTGTTTGGTTTTTTTTGTGTGTGGTTTGATTTGTTGGGTTTTTTTTTTCTGTTTGGTTTGCTTTAGTTTGTTGGGTTTTTTTACCACAGCTGGACAATTCAATGGAAGTGAGGAAGGTCTCCCTGCGCTCTAACTGAAGACTTTAACCACGCTGCAGACACTTCTCTATATAAGATTTCTATAGCCTGCAGCCTCTGTAGGCTTCTCTCCTCAAATAGGTTTCCCGTCTGGTTATTATTGCTTTTATTCATGGCTGTGGGTTGTTGGGGTTTTCCCCCATGAAGCTTCTGGGTCAACTACTTGCATTCCCTTCCATGCCGGGCTCCCCCCATTCTCAATTCCCTCTTAAGTTTTCCTCAGTGGGAGAGTGTTTTCTTTATAAGCTATGAGCAGCCCAGAAAGGCAGCCTTTCAGCTTTCACTCACTACAACTGTCACATGCATCTCCACGAGCAGCTAGCTTAAAGGAAACCAGTTTCCAAAATGTTAAACGTTCGGAAAGCTCACCCAGCACATGCTTGATGTGCCATCTGTTACAAATAGGAATGAGGCTACAGCAGAGAAAGTAAGAAATAGGATTTGTTCCTCCTCCTCAGTGTGTTCTATGTGCCATGCTGTACTCTGCGTATCCTGCCATGCCATCATTTTTCTACCATCTTCAGGTTTCCCTTGCAGATCTGACTTAGCCTTTTCTTAAAGCATGTAAACAGTCTTCCCAGCTTCTATACTGCCTCTCAGGCACTGGTCATCTATAATGCCCTGACTGGAAGTATGGTGTTAGCAAGTCCCAGCTGCTTTTAGAACAGATGATGTTAAGACTCTTGCAGGAAGAAACATAAGCTGCTTCTACCTTTCTAAGGCTCACTGGCCCTCAGGGATATCTTTCCAATTCTGAAGTGATCCTCTAGTTATTTCCTTCTGGCCTTATTTTCTTAATCAGATGATGGAGAACAGCCAAGGTGCACCACTAATTCTATTTACCATGCCTTGTATGTCCCAATTGCAATAAATCTCAGGCTACATTGTTCTTTGGCATCTGAGAGTATTGTGTTGATGCAATGAAGGATACTCTTGTAATGAGTCTAAGGCTGTAACTTTACTTCCTCACAGTAAACTTTGGTCATTGCTGCTGCTGTAGCTGTAGCCCTGTAGCATGGCGTCCTTTTTTCAGTATCTTTCTTTCTCCCCTGCTTTCACGTGGGAAGCAGACATTCATAATCTGGGTGCTATTTCGGCCCACATTCATTTCATAAAGCAGTGTCCCAAAGACTAAACTATGAGCTGGAATGGGATAGGATTGTGCTCCTGTTTTTAAGGTTGGAATAGTGCCGAGGAGTGGATGCATCAGTACCCTCTAGGACTAGTGATGCTTTTCTTTTCTTTTTTTACTCCCCTACCCTGCAGGTGTTGAGATGGGGGTTTTCAATTGGTTCCTCTTCTCTGTTACAGACAATACTTTTGTCCTGAAGTACTTGCTACAGAGTAAGCGCTTCACCAGAAGTGCCTTTTCAGTTAAGGAGTGTTCCATCTCCCTGTGCTCCACTACTCTCTAAGCATGAGGAATGGTAACTAAGGGAACAGGGTTCTGTGAAATCAATAGTGTGAAACCACACGCAACTACATTACATATTTTTGACTAATCTGAGGACAAATGCTTAAAACCACAAAAAGACTGAATGCCCCATGCATGGCATTGCTGCATCCTGGTGGCACAGGCCCCTTCGCACGAGGTTTGTTCTTTACCTTAGCAGAAGCACAAGAACCTATGTTAATGGCTTTCAGAGAGGTGAGACAAATTTTTGCAAGTTGTAAATCTGGAATAAATGTTTGGCCTGGGGGTGTGTATTTTGGACTTCCTGGTGCGTGGTATGGGGGTGGTTGGTTTGTTTGTTGGGTTGGTTTGGGGTTTTTTTGGTTGTTTTTTGGGGGGGTTGCTTTTTGTTTTGTTTTGGTTTTTTTGGGTTTTATTTTTGTTCAAGTCAGCTCCTTAGGACGTATGCTGAAAACCAAGAGGGTACTGGAACATGACAGCAGTGTTTATGAATGCATCAGACCTTGATAATAGTCAGCTTTCAGACTGATTCAACTGTCAGGAATACCAAGTGTATGACTTCAATGTAAGTATTTGAGAATAGAACACAAATACTTGCTGTTTCCATATTTATATAAAAAGACTTATAATAATTCTTAATGGCAAATCTGCCTTGCATTGAGTTCAGTGTTATACTTTGATGTAGTATGTGGGATCTGCAGACGTCTTCTCACAAAAAGCATTAACCTCTTTAAACCGCATTTACCACAGCATGGAAATAAGTGAGGCGTTATTGAGATCAGAATCCAGGCTGTGGTATACACTGGACATTACTGTCTACATAAGGGAAATTATTTTGCTTTCCTATCTGGTTACAGTAAGACTAGTGCGTCATTAGGAGCTTTGCCAGGGGAAATCCGTATGTCTGACACGTAAGAGATCAGAGCTACATTACAAACTCTTCAGTTGCTAAAATGCAGTTGAACAGCATTTTATTGATGCAGATACAGGGAGAAAAGACTTTAGTAGCATAGCAGAATACACTGCTGAAGGTCAGAAATGTGCAGCGCTGCAGTTCAACACACCTGCAGAATCCCCAGGGTCTTCAGCCCTTCAGGGCTTTCTGTAAGAAATAAATTACAGAGCAGCTCCAAATATGGAAGAACTGGAATAATATTGTTTCCTTTTTTTTAGAAAAGGATCAAAGCAGGCTCTAAGAAGAAAAAAATAGTTCATACCTCCTCTTGTGAATTCACAACTCTCATTTCATTCTAGTATGTAACATAAGCTGAAGGACTAATTTGTTATTAAGTGGTTTATTCTTTTTTAATGTCTCTCTTAAATGCTAGTATTGTCTATGCTGAAAGGGATTACTTCAGAGCTGTACAATAAGTCCCAGAGGATGAGAATTCAGCAAGGGAAAACGATATTTCATCAGGATGCTAAAATATTGGATAGAACTAAGTGCTCATTTACATGGCAGGCAAAAGGCTTGGAGAATGTGTGAGATGCTGGATCAGCAAGAGGAAAAAAGAATGATGGGAAGGAGAACTTTAGCAGTTTGACTATTTTCTATATGATTGCTGCTCCCAAGTAGACAAGAGGAGTCCTGCTAAAGGAATAGAGGCAGGGAGGAGGGAATCACCAACTAGAGAGGTCTCCAATCTTGTTTATAAAACAAGACTGATAACAAAGCAAATTTGAATTGGGGGAATTGCTAAAGTGATTTTGGTCCAGCCTGCTCATCTCTTCATATACTCCAATAATTTCCTTCAATGGGTAGAACAAAGCTTACTTCATTATTTCCTTAAAATGTCAAATTGCTACTGGGAAGGACTGGTGAAAATAAATTGCCTGTGCATCTCTGATAGGGACCATGCATGGCAGCCAACGTACTGTCACTCTTTAAATATTGAAAGACTTCCAAGGTCTTGTTCCTGGCTTTGAAGGTTTAGATGTGATGTGGTTGGTTCTGTGATTATAGAGAATAATGAAAAGTCTGAAAAAGGTGACACACTTTTACACAGCACTTGAAATGGGCGTAGGGAGCAATTATTAGTAGTTGTGCTAATATCTGGGTTTGATAAAAATGACAGCCATACCTAGACGGTGTCGAGTGAGTCGCAAAATGACAGGTTCTGATATAACACTTCTGACAGTGAGTGTTTCCCTGATACTCAAAGAGAATGTGTGTGGTGTTTCTACTTTTACAAGAAGTTGAGCAGCATACCAATATCCATGCCTTCCTAGAGCTGGAAAGTCCTTTCTATAAGGTTGAAAACCCCTCAACTATTCTTAAGACAAGTAGTTCTCTGGAATGAAGTATCTGGCTGTTGAATAGCGGCTTCATAAAGTTGGTGAGTCTTCATGTGCCTTCTGACGTCTAAAGCGGTTTGAGTTATGAGGGAGCCCTTTTCTGTCTTTAAGATATTCGTCTTCCTCCTACAAGGATTTCTGGGTTCTACTTGCACAGCCCCCTTTAGTTAGGGGCTAATTAGTTTTTCCATTCTTTTTCTTTAAATGTCTAGGAACTAAACACCTTTCTCCCCTTCTGGCACATTTGCTTGAAACTGGTCAGTGTGTCTTGGGATGTGAACACGCATGGAAAATCAGTCAGGCTGGAAAAAATACATAAACCTTCCAGGCCAGTGACATGAACAGGAACATTTGCTTTACATTTTATTTTGCCAGGCTTGAAAAATAAAACATGGTCAGGTTTGGCTGGTAGCTTTAGCTCTCATTGTAGCAGTTGAGCCTCTATGTCTGAACCAATTACTATGGTTTAAGTGGGATTGGGCAAAAAGGCAGTTACATTCAAACTGCTTTATTGGCATGACTAGGGTCACAAGCTTTGCCAAAAGGCATGGTGCCACTAGGGATCTGAGAGATTCAACATGTCAAAATGATTTTTGTCTTAAAGTAAGTGCCATTTGATTCTTTATTCTGCAATGATTAGAACTAGAATTAGGTTTTGATCTCTGTTCCTGATCCTTAGAAGTTCAGATAAATAATCTTGGTAATGGCAGTGTGACACTGTGTCAACTATGCAGATAAGATATAAGGAAAAGCTTTGTCTTTTCATCTAAAAACTGACAAAGGTCAAATAATAAGGCTCTTTCCAGTATCTAGAGGGAGTCTAGAAAATAGAATTTGGCTTTAGGACACAAGGCACAAATCCCTGAACAGGATCTTTTCTAAAACTGAAAGAAAGGCAAAATCCTTGCAAATGGTCTGTTAATTTGCAAGTGATTGCTGTAATAGAAAAGTGCTGAGATCTTTGGGCACTATTTAAAATTACAATGCAAAGAGTTAAATCCTATTTTCTTTCAAACAAATGTTAAAACAACGTCAAACAATGCCCCAGAAAATGAATGTTAATTATAAACAGGCTGGTTTGTAGTTCTCAGAGTCTGGTGGTGTGTACTGGAAAATGTTAAGCTGATAAAGAGTAAAGGGCTGCACTATTTTAAGCTCTCTTATCCTATGGCTAAAACTGTTTTATAGCTAGAACAGAGCATCTGGGCTGGTACACATAGCATTCATCAGTGACTCTAAATCTGTGAAAAAGAGCAGGAAAACAACAAGCTTGGAATAGATTCTGTCGAGCACGCAACATCTGAACAATTTGTAGTTAGAAAACCCCACTGATGCTCAGAAATCACAAGTATCTGCCAATCCTTCAAGATTTTTCTCTGCGAGCATGTGCTGTTTTTCTGAAGTTCCTAAGTGCCGTCTGAAACAAAGTGGAAGATAGAACATACCGTACTGAGCAGCAAAGCAATGGAGGCAGCATTGAAAGGAGAAAAACAATTCAGGCTGGGACACTTCTATCTCCCAACTATCGTAGTTAGCATTAAAATAAGGATGTTAATTTCGGTTGTTTTCTTTGTTCCTCTTGAAATTGTAATGTCAAATGCCAGGTGACTGATTAGGGCCCCTGTTGCTCCCATCTATCACGTCCAAAGAGACCATGGAGTTTATAAAGGATTGTCTGCACGGGGCAGGTCACCTACACACAGACGTGCCTCTTAATCTTGTCCATGGCTTTCAACGTGAGCTAGGTCTTCCAGTCACTGTAAGGGGCTCAGTAGTGCCATGATATGTGCCTCAGTTTCCTGATTCTTAATTAAGAAAGTAAATATGCAGAAATTAACATTTCAATATCCTTTCTTGCAAAAAGAGCCCATATGAAACATTAACATTGCTACTTGTCTTATCCAGAGGATTTCTGACTGTATTTATTTTATCTTTCCCCTTCTTGTCCCCCTGCCCCCCCCCCCCCCCAATTGAGGAATCCTGAAACCAGATCTGTGTTCAGAGTAGGGAGCTGAGCTGAAACAGACCTAATATTAAGTACAAATACTATCTTTTTATTAACGCCCCAAGTATGACAAAATAACATCCTTTTTGCTTCTTAACATCAAGCTGTGTTATGAATTGCTCAGTTATATTCATTAGAAAAGTGGAGAAAAACATAAAGCAACACTAATCTCTGTTTTGGGGTGCTTGTGTAATTTTTGGGTTCTTGCTCATAAGGGGTTTATTTTCAAATTCTAAGTACTTTTACAGCTGAATTTGAATAGAATATAGCACTCTTCATGCAGTAAAGTATAGATTTTCAGAGAAAGGCTATCCAGTGGAAGACGTTGACCTAAGAAGGTGCTGTGATAATGCTGTGGGCTGATAGCACTGTGAAATTTCTGCATGTCCTGTGTAGATTGGACAGCAATCTGTTGGATGAGGGGTGACTCTTTTATTCCAAATATATACCATGCAGCACTGTAACTTTGCAGCAGTTTCCAGGGCTATGTTTCATTTATAAGAACACCACCAAACAGGCTGTGGAAGATCACCCTCCTCTCTGCAGAAGAGGGTGGAGAAAATCCGTCATTCTGGATTTTCTGGATGCCAGGCATTGTATAATGGTGTTAGTAAATGCTTTCTTGGGCATGGCAGTGGTGGTTCTACTTCAGCTTAATGAGCTGCTGAGTTGCCTGGGACAGGTACTGGCTGTATCTGGGGGTACTAATGAGTTTACTGCTTTTGGCTGGGGCAGTTAAGCTCTGACACTTTTCCTGTGTGGGCTGGTACCAAGTGATCCCTACAGGCTCTGATTCCCCTCCATTTACACTGCTAAGACTGCCATCAGGCATTCTGCTGCACTCCTACCCATCCCAGCTGCAGCATGGAAGTACCTGGGCCTGAGTGCCCCACAGCCCATGTGGGATGGTGGCACTAACATCTGTCGGACTGTTAGTGACCATGAGTTGACTTTCCAGCTCAGTGCAGGGAGGGAGAAGGTGTTGCAACAAGACTTCTCTAAGGGCTGAGATATAAGCCCTAGCGCAGGGCTTTCCCTTGTTGTTTTGTTTGTATGTGTGCTCTGGGTCAGGCAAGATAACCAGTTCTTTCTGGGCAATTTTCTTCCCATCTAAGTGCTGTGATAAGGAGTTACCAGCAGTGCCCTCCATAAAAATGTGGCCAGCATAGCAATGCACCACCAAGCAACATGGACTGTTCTAGCCAGGTGTAGCTGCAAGCTGTCTGTCAGTGCTTCACCACCAGCGTGGGAGAGAGGAAGCAGCTGGAGCAGTGCAGGTAAATGGAGATGGTCAGAAGGAGCAGGCTGTTCTGGATTCAAAATCAGGGGCTATGCACAATTAAAAGAGACTCCATGTCTGCACACTTACCTTAGGGTGTTTGCTTTTAAAGCTGGTGTGCTGTGAGCGATTATGCTTTCCCCACTCTATCAAAGCAGTTGCTGCCAACCTCATTAAACAAGTCTCTCCTGTCTTTGGCCTGCTGTGAAGTGGGAGTACTGACTCCCACTGTCTGATCTGGTTAGTTACTTATCCTGGTTCTCTCTTGATTCCTGCTTGTTACACAAATAACATGGGATTGGAGTTCACTGATCAAAACTGCTTTTTGTTATGCCTTAATGCAGAACTAAGTGTTGCGAGCACAGCAACAGCAGATGCATGGGAGAGACTGAAGATGGAGTTTTATTAGGGGAAAGGGAAACTTTATGGAGTTATGCGTAAAATAGTTCATTCTTAGAGGTGAAAGAGGTGGGTGACCCCACCTCCTTTGAGGGACCTCTTTGTGACAACTAGGAGGTTTGCTATTCAGATCCTGCTCAGATTTCATACCTGTGCTGTTTTATGAACCTGTAAAAGACTGTTCTTTGCTCACCCTCTACAGATTCACAGGCCTGTTTAATATTGGACATGGGAAGAATTTTAATTTTCTGCAGCTCTCCAGGAGCTTTTCCTAAACAACGATTCCCATCCACAGGGGAATGTTGTCTGAGGTGGGATGGAAGGCTGAATTTGGGAACTGTGGGTTGAATGTAAACTGCAAGCTGGAGAGGCTTGGAGGATGCCTCTTCCATTAAGGTTTCAAGCTGAGGCCATTGTGAGGTCTTATCGTGAATATCAGATCCAAAACACATGAGGTGATACTTTGTTTGTGCGTGTTGAATAGAAGTAAGACAGAGGAAATGAAAACAAGACTGAACTAGTAGTTACTTGGTCAAGGAATGTATTTAGACTTATTTTGTTGTTGCTGTAGCTTTGTGCTCTATTGCAGTATGCATTGCAGCGCTGCTGTCTGGACTAACACACTGCAGGAGGAAATTAACTTGTCCTTGCTGCATGGAAATTGGGATGTGATTTCTATTGTGTTTGCAGGAAGGGGAGTGAAGCTGCTTGTGACACACTATTAAATTTTCTTTTTGCCTCTTGTGCCCTTTTGTTACGAACTAATTGTACCTGGCATTAACACAGCTTGGTAAGGGTTATGGAAAACTGAAATCTTGTCGTTGGAAATATCCAAAGCTGGTTTATTAAAGCAAGTCTTGCCAGCCAATCTCCATGTGAACTTGGCTTTGTTTGATTTTGCTCTTAAATAGCAAAGACCTTAGAGTCAATGTAATTCATTGTGCTCTATGTAAATGAGGCTGTACTAAATGACTAGCACATGTTATCCATGTAAGATCTGAGGTGAGGTGTCTGGGGGAAAATGATAGTATCTGACTGATAACAGTTACCCACCAGGGAAGTCTCTGGCCTTCATTTCTATAAAGATATGAGCACAAACTTATTATTGCACTACTAAAAGGCCAGAGGAAGGAATTCTTCTCCCTGCCCTTTTTGAGGGGCACTCAGGTCTTTATCTTTCCAGCCAAAGGCAATTTTTGCAACAATCTCTCTTCTCAAAGGATTGAGTCAGTGTCAAAGACAGGGGAGGCAGAACTGTTAATTGCAGGCAGATCAGTTGGGGTAAAATTGCAATTAGAAGAGACATTGTGGGAATTGGCAAATCCCTGGCACAGTTTCTTTATACCAGGATTTTCTACATTTGATTCATGTATTCAGACCTGCCAAGCTACCAGCTTGGTAAAGGCTGTAACACAAAGCTAATTTATCAGCAATTTATGGTGAAGACATGGAAAACCTCTCAGGAATCTCATGTCAAATTACACATTTTTCACCTGCTGGTGCACTTAGTTAAGGTTGTGTAGGCCTACCCATGTCTGGATAATTTTTAAAAGTACACAGTTTCACGTGGTTGACAAGAACTGTGGTATGAAAAAGACTATATAAACCCAGACTTTCAGCTAAGGATGCTTCGGCCTGAAACATAGATGACTGAAGTGGATTAATCTCTTGCTCACCTAAAAGAAAATATGATTCCTGAAAGGGTAGGGTTCATTATTATATGTTTTGTAAGTAACATTCTTGTATGAAGAACTTAATTCAGAACGGTTCCTGTATAACTCTGTTCAAATCAGGTTTTATGCAGTTACAGAGTTTGTACTCTGCTCTTGGACCTATGTTTCTCATCACTACAGCTATCCTTTAGAAATCATGTAGTACCAAATCCAGCATGAATAACAAAAACCCAACAGCCAAACCCATTAAAATTCATAGAGAGAACACTCTGAAATGTATATAAGGAGAGATCTCTTAGCATATACAAACATTAACTCATATAGCTGAAGCAGTGAAGCTCTCCTGTCCTCCCCTACCAGTATTCATGCAGGTATTGGCGTTTTGATGTATATATATGTATATATGTGTGTATATATATACACACATACGCACACACAATACATGCTGGGGTTTTTTTTACCTTGATGTGGAGGCTGAATATAGGATTTCTCTCATGGAGAAACTGACAAAAGAGAATTTTCCTGTAAAAAAACTCATTGCCAAG
This sequence comes from Myiopsitta monachus, assembly GCA_017639245.1. Taxonomy (NCBI): domain Eukaryota; kingdom Metazoa; phylum Chordata; class Aves; order Psittaciformes; family Psittacidae; genus Myiopsitta; species Myiopsitta monachus. The sequence goes on from CM029919.1 coordinate 8,795,783, forward strand.
CTCTTGGGACTCTGACTCCTTCAAATTCGGATACCTTGGAATTCAAGTAGTGATGTACAAAGCTTTGATGTGGATTTCACTATCTGTGCAGCTAGATATGGTGTTAAGAGATACCAAAGTATTCACTAAATACTGTTCGTACCTTACTAATGATGCCTCTAATAAAAAAGGTAAATGCAGATGCATCCATCTACCACCTCCACGTGTACTGTTTAGGATTATACAAAAAAATCCACGCAAACCTGGGGGGGAGGGGGTAATAGTTGAGAGCTAATCTTGGACTGAAAATGAAAAATGTGATTTTGTTAGGATGTAATTAACACCATGCTATATGGAACAGATTCACCAAATAGGTTCTGACCTCCATTCCCTGCCTGATTCTTGGTAAAGTCTGAACAGAACATTAACATGATATATCTATCTCCTGTTGTATTAAATGGCAGAGTACAATAAAGAGATTCGTGAAGGATTTGTAACACTCAAACAAAAAACCAAACCAAAACCCCAAAAACCCCAAGCAAAAAACCCCAACAAAAACCCAAAAGCCAAACCAAAACAAACCAAAAACCAAACGCCCACAAACCCAAACCCAAAAAAAACCAACAACCCAATTTCACCCCCGGTCATGGGTTCAGCAGCAGCAGTCATTTTTCTCTCCTTCTTGGTAGCTGGTGCAGCGCTGAGTTTTTGATTTTAGGCCTGGGAACAGCGCTGATAACACCAGTGTTTATAGTTACTGCTTGGCAATGTTTTGGTCTGGCCAAGGACTTTCTGAGCCTCATGCTATGCCAGGGAGGAGGGGGAGCCGGGAGGAAGCAGAGACAGGACACCTGACCCAGACTGACCAAAGAGGTTATTCTGTACCACAGCTCGTCATGTCCAGGAGGTGAACATGGAGAGCAGAGACCCGGAAGGGTGTGGTGGTGGACTGTGGGTGCACGGCATGGTCAGGTTTTTGGGATTGGGGGATTTGCTGCTGGGGGGTGCACTGGCTGGGTCGGGCTTGGTGAGCAGTTGTATTCTCTGTATTTCTGTTGTATTATTACTGGTGGTAGCAGTAGTGATTTGTGTTATACCTTAGTTACTAAACTGTTCTTATCCCAACCTGTGCGAGTTGCATTCTTTTAATTATCCTCCCCATTCCCCCGGGACTGGGGGAAGAAAAAGAGGAGAGTGAGTGAGAAAACTGTGTGTGGGGGATAGAGACTTAAACCATGACACCCCCCCAAAAAAAACAACTAACCAACCCAAACCAACCTTTGGGAATGAAAATGATTTCTGAACAGTACCTGCCTTGAACTTTGCAAGAGGGTTGTCTTTTCGTGGTTCTTTTTCTTTGGTTGGTTGGGTTGGTTTGGGGTTTTTTTGATTATTTTTTTTTTTTTTTTTAATAATATTGTTGCAGGTGATGTAGCATTTCTAACCTTGGTTGTGGCGTTTGGAATCCATTCAGTTCACCATGCTTTTTCTCACACTTCTGCAACCCATACTCTAGTCAGAAGCATGGCTGCAGCTCATTCTGGTACACCTGAGCTAATCTGGAAGTAGCCAAACTAGCTTAAGGAATAGAGATAAGGTGACATAAAGCATCTTTAGTTTCCAGAATGTTTGGTGGTGGTTTTTTTTTGTTTTGTTTTTTTTTTTTTTTTTTGTTAATCTAGGTTTCCACATGAATGCTTCTATAGTTGAAGCATTGCTGGTGCTTGATGTGATTTCATGCTTGGCTACCACTGATGGAAGTCAGTACTCCTGGATGCTTAGAGGTCCATTCTCCCACCAAAACTCTAAGCTAGTCTTATGCTTTTTCTTAAGCCAATAGTAGTGATTGTACAGATGACTGTCAAGTTGAATCTCTTTGATGTTATAGTTGAAGGCTAGTTATGAGTTTGGTTTTGCAGCAGGGAGAGTGACTTCTCCCTTCTTACTGCAGCTATGAGCTTTAAGCATCCGTGCAACAGTGCCCAGATCTGGTTTCATGCTGACTCAGACTAGCTTAAGTAAGGCGTAGTTACAACTTTGGTGTCTGTGTGTGCAAACCTGAAATGTCAGAGATGTCATGGAATGGCAGGAATAAAATTCCAGGTCGAGTAGTATTAATAATGCTGGATTCTGGACTGTTCTGATTCTACTATCAACTTAAGCTGAAAAGAAGCAATATGTTTCTCTGCTGCTATAGTAGCTGAGTTTTAGATGTGTCTTTAAGTGCAGTCCAGAGTGTTACGTATCATGTGCCTAGGATTTATACATAGGAGACAAAGCTACCAAAGCTACCTCAGATGATAACCTGGCAAAGTAATTTAGACTCATAATGGCTCTGATTCATGTTTGCAGGGAGATTTAGCTGCTGCTGCTAAACAGGGTCTGCCTTGTCCCTGTACAAAAAATTGGAGGGAAGAGCTGAATAGGACTCTTAGTTGCTTCTGAACTGTCCTGCTTTACACTGATAACATCTGCAAACTCTGACAGCTGAGGTATGGATACACATCCTCTGCATCTGCCCCTGTCACAAGGTGATAGCCATTGTAGGAGGAAGTGCTGGACAATGGGAGACATTCCCATTAGCTGGCCTGGGTAAACCTGCCTAAAGAAAGAAGCTGGAACTATGTGGTGTCAGACCATACAGCGCTGTGGCTGTGCTACAAACACATGTTTCTGTCTGCCAGTGTTGCTTTGTGAAGGCAACCTTTCAGCAGAGATGTGGAATAAACAGGTTATGCAATAGGGAAGAAGGCAAGAGGCAAATTATTTAACTGTGGCAGTAAGGCTTAGCAAGGTTAGGGTTTGTTCGTGGCACCTCTAGATATCTCAGAAGACCACAAGTAGCTGGTGTGGGGAGCAGGCAGTTGTCTAAAGTCACCAGTGTTGAACTACTTAAAGCTCACCAGCATGTAATGCTGAGGGAAGAGGAAATTCCAAATACAACCAATCACATGTCTACTCAGGCTAAGAGGTTTCAAGGTGACAGTCTGGGACCCTACAACATAATTTCTGTTGAAGTCCTTGAATTTGGACTTGTTGTTCTCCTTCAAGGCTACCTGCTTGAGTAATCCACTCAGCTGCTCACGAGTAATGTGATCAGACTCAGAATTGCACCAAAGCAATGCAGGTTGGTGCTATCTGCCAAAATACAGGTGGAAAACTTGGTCTTTCTCTTTATTCTTATTTTCACAGTACTTAAAGATCTACTTATATTTTGCATTAGGTTATGCGGTGTATGGACAAGTTTTGCAGTAGAAGCATTCAATCTAACTTGTTTTAGAAGTAGCTATAAAGACCAAGCTCTTCTTCTGAAAGGAGACTATTTCGACACAAAAATAATTTCCAATTTTCCCAACACACATAGATATTTAACTTTTCCAGTGTGAAATATTAACAATGGGAGGGAAAAAGATACTATCTCGGGGTGGGGGGGTTGCCCCCCCCTTTTTTTTTGTTGCTGTTTCTTTTTTTTCCTTCCATAAATTAGAAGATAAAAAAAATGAGAGAGTTTAAATCGTTCAGGTCATTCTATTAAAACAGTTTCAACTGCACCTTCACGGTTGATAAATATTTTATGTATCCTTCATATCACATGTAGGGGTAAGGACTGTAAGCTTAGCAGGTTTCATGCAACCTTGTTTATCAAGGATTGCTGAACAGCCCTTGCAAGGGTCAGTGTGTGACTGCTTGCTGGATCTGAGAGTTCCTAGAGATGTTATCTGCTGGTTTAGGTTGTAACTTCTTTCCATTAAACTTCCTTATACAAGAGTTGGATGATGATGACTATGTCATGTGGCTGGGAAAAATGTGCCCAGGAGCTGAAGGGGCCTACATTCCCCTGGCCCTTCTTTCTCTGGCAGTCCAAGAGAGGAGCACACTTCTGGCTAATCTTGACCTGAAAATTAGGAAACGATTTTTTCTGGGATGGCTCAGCCATTTTATCCGATGACTGAAAAACATGTAAAATATAGCTCTGAAGGACTTTTAGAAGTATTTTTCAGATTAGGCAACAACTGTGTACCTAGCTTTAATTTAAACAAACACACTTAATTTGGTGTGCTACAAGTCATTCTCACATTTTTCAGTTCAGTGTTCAGACTGGTGGTTTTTAAATTGTTATCCTTATTCTGTTAATATGTTTTACGTGACCTTTCTAAACCTCTGAAATTTCACTTCTTCTTCCCTTGATTAATACAAGTAGAATTGTACTTTTTCCAGATTTACTCTAGAAATACTGCACTTCCACAGACACACTAGCTTTAAAGGCTCTCCAAGATGTTTTATATATGTGTATGTATACATATACATATGAAATATTCTTACTATTAAACAACATTTATTTTCTGCCTCAAGCACTTCCATACTGCTATTTCCTGTTAGATACTGTAGATAAATGGAGCGAAATCCAGATACAGTTTAAAATCCCTTTTTGAATTATTTTGTCACATTGATGACAAGAATAATCTGATAAGTAGTGGCAGTTTCTTTTTCAAATGAAATCCAGAATGAGGCTTTCTATATCAACACAGCGAGCACTCAAAAACTGAACAGTTGACCTATTTTTAATCACATACAGGTCTAATAGCAATCCCCAAGCTTCAAGGCTCTGCCTGCTGAGTAGCATCTCTTTAATTAAGCAAACCCAGGTTCACCTTTTTCTGCTGCATGCTCCTCACCTGGCATCTGTCAGATGTCTGGTTGTCAAGTGCTAGTCTCCTTCCCACATTGTTAATATGTTGAAGAAAACAAAACCCAACCTCTAATGGTGGCAGAGCTATTCAGCCCTATCTTTAAAACTTTAAATAATGCAGACAATTGTTTGCCTCATTAGAAGGAGGAAGAACCAGGGATTGTGTTATAAGAAAGTACTTCAGGTTGAGTTGTTCTGAAGTGCTTAAGGGGACAGCTCTCTGCTGATGCAATCAGCGCTAAGGAATTTGTTTGTGGTACTTTCAGGATCAGTTGTTCAACTCTATTGCACTGGAACAAGGTGGAGTTATTTTAATGAAACTGGGAGGAAACTGTAGTGGTGTAATACCTGGGGACTATGTGTTGTGCCTCAGAAGTGCTGTCAGGCTCTACCAGTGTTAGGGGGAAAAAATTCCTGGTGTAATCCCACAGGAAAAAATTGAAGTTGACTGCCTCCCACCCCTCCAAAGAAGATCATAATCCACTTGGGAAAGAAACCCTGGATGGCATCTCATTGCCATGGAAACTCCATGTGGAGCACTGTCACATCAGTAAGATTACTTTAGAAAGAACAGGAAAGGCAAATTGTTCCTAAAATATTTTACACGTGTTGTACAGGTGTGAAAATGACAACTCAGAGGTTTGAACAGAAATCCAATTGTTCTGTTCAGAAAAATAAATCCTCCAGGGCACTTCCATTTTGTGAGATCATCTGAAAGCTTTTGTGAAACGCTTTTGTTGAGAGAGAAGAAGAAAACTGGAAATTTGTTTCAAACCAGGAGCGTTCTCATGTTGGTCTGTGGTGGGTTGACCCTCTCTGAATGCCATTTGCCTGTCAGAACTTTTCTGTCACTCCCCCTCCTCAGCTGGACTGGGGAGAGAAAGTATAATAAAAGGCTTGTGGGTTGGGATAATGACAGAGACATCACTCAGCAACTGCTGTCATGGGCAAAACAGAGTCTGCTTGGGGAAATGAATTTAATTTATTACCAGTCAAATCAGAGTAGGGTAATGAGAAATGAACTCCAATCTTAAGAACACCTTCCTGCCACACAAACCAATACATGATAGTAACAGTAACTTATTACAACAGCTCTTGACAGGCCTAAATTATTAAGAAAGGTATATGGTAGTAGAAATTTGCATCCTCAGCGCAGGCTGCAGTTTCAGTGTTAACAGCTTAGATGACAAAAATATTTGAAACAAGTTCCTGGCCAAATCCCAACTATAGTTAACTAACCCCAAAACATATTTCTCTATCTGTTGTTCCAATGCAATTACTAGTGGATCAATAAACATCACCTGACGTGTATCATGGCCTTGTAGGTAATTCTGCCAGGGGTTCGAGGAGGAGCCTGCTGTGGGATAGGGCGGAGCAGAGGGGCAGCTCCATGCTCCAGCTGGACCCCTGACCCTGGTGTTGTGTGTATAAAACTGCTGCTGTAGATCAGAAAAAATTGAATTTCAGCTGAGATAAATCATATAGCAAAAATGATAAATGGCAGTGTTAGGTAGGCTTAGGTTGTTGAGGGTTTGACTCTTTGATTTTCTCCTCTCATTTGATTCCTCTTGGCTGCTTGTTTCCTACAGAGCCAGTGCGCACTGGGCTTATACGGGTGGCTGGTACCTTTGTTCTAAGCAATTTACTGCTTCATAGGGCAAATTTAAGAAGAAGGAAGAAAAAAAAATTCACCTATTCTTGTGTTGTCTAGCCTTCCATGCTGTACTTAACCTACTCCTGTCTTGTGCCCCCTGGACAATTTGAGCATCGAGGATATTTATTTTAAAAGGCTTTTCAGGCACAACAGAACGATTTTAAGTAAATGTGACTCTTGGAGTGAAGGGAGCAGAGTTTTGTTCTGCTTGTAAACAAGCAAAACAATGATGGTTTGACAAATGTTCCTCTCGGATATGGAAGTGGGGAGATGGAAAACATACTTGGCTAGTCTAAGTAATACCTGCATTATAGCTGTTGGTGTGTAAGAGGATCTTGCACGTACTCATATATTGAAGTGGCACTAGAAACATTGAAGCATAACTGAGGTAGCCTTATTTCCAGTGTGATTCCTACTGTAGCAGATCACCTTCCTACCTGTCATGCAAACAGGGCATCATACAAAAAGCTTTTGTTGGATAAGCATGGATACGTCTCTAGACATTTTAGCAGCATATCTCCTGGAAAAGTCTTGTAGGTGAGCTTCTATTTCATATTTGCTAGGGTGATTATGTTGCAGGCATATGCACCACAGCTGCTGATGCTATGTACATACACAAAATGACTGCACCCCTTTCTGATAGAATGGGGAAATGACATGCATGTTAAGCTAGTCCAGTAGCTGTCACTAAAAGGTTATCCTTGCTTTTTCCCTTCTGCTTGTCCCCTGCTTCCATCCTTAATGACCTGTCTTCTTGCTCTGCTTTGCCCTTGCTCTGGGGCTCACCAGACTGGTTGGTGCTTAAATTCACTACCCAAACAAAAAGCTATTAACTTTTTTTTATCCTGATTTTTTTTCAGTGGACTACTGAGTTGAAACAGTTCATTGTATGGCTAGGTGTATTTGTTCCAGTGCATGTGCAAGGGAGACCATGGGAACACTCAGCTGGAAGTGAGGGGTAGGAGGTGTGGAGAGAAGACATCCATCTTTCCGCAGCCTTGAGATGTTAGTCTTGTTCAGTCCAGCATTGTGTACCTTCCATATGATGCCCTAGGACAAAAATAAGACTAATGCTTAGTTTCAGCTTTAGACAGGAAAAAATAAGGAGGTCATAAAAGGATCACCTATTATCTCTTGCTTCATAGGTTTAATTTCTTTCCTCACAGTCTTATAAATAGCATCTGGTAGTTGCTGCAGAAACCATTAGGAAATATATTTTGTGTAAATTGAATTTGTTCCATGCGTAATCATAGCGATCAGATTAGTTCTCATTAGAATTTGTTATTTAATAAAGTGTTGTCAAAAAAACTGGCTGTGAAAATTCTGGTCAATATACCTCAGCATGCAAGTATTTGCATAAACCGATACATGCACAAGAGCTTGGAATAACTTTGTTCAAGTCACATTCCTGAAAGCTTTTTGAACTTGCAAGTAATTCAGCTGGGACAAAACAGCTACTCTCTTGTGGTCATTCAGTAGCTAATATATAAAATAATGTTAACAATTAATATTATCAAATAATCTACTAGCTGAAACATGTTTGTCATTATTGAAAGACTGGCTTAAGGAGAAAGATATTTACAAGCCTTCTGCTGTTTTTAAGCCTAAACTCTACAGAGATTCCTGGCTTGGATAAATCGGTGTAGTGATTCGGAGAAAACTCCAGGAACTCGCCAACAAAGTTTCAAGTTGACAAGCAGGTATTCTTTATTGCGGCGCCGAGAGACACGGGGGATAGCTGCTCCAAGCGTGTCTCCCCGTATTGCCACACAGTCCGTCCTTTTACAGTCACTGGGCATACATTCATATTCACAGGTACACAAAAGGTGATGGTGGTCTTTGGGAGTTGTTTACAGCATTCATACCCGCTGGCAGTCCTTAACATTAGACTTAATCATCCTGTCCTTTTGTTGAGCAGATAGTTTCGCTGCCCCCTCCCCGGGACATCTGCTGGTCCCGGATACTCCCCAGTAGATGTTTACACCAATTTAATGGGTTCGTTGACTTAGCAGTCACCCTGTCCCTCCACCCATCAGCCAGTTTGACCGTGCCCATCCCCAGGTTCTGTTTCTCTATTTTACTTTTCTTACACTTTTTGTACTAAGGTCCTATGGACCTAAAACCACCCTCAAGCACCCCCATTACAAAGCCATAACCTTATTTAGAACTGATTACATTTTGTGCTTTTGTGCGTTCTTCTTTCAGTGGCTTCAAGCATTTAAAGGGAGCTAAGCCAGCTTCCATCAACTGAATGCCTTCCGTTTTCACTGGGGACTAATATTTGACCAGCTGTAGCTCTAATAATTGTATAACTAATTAACACTTTCCAAAATTATGTATTCAAATGGTGGTGGACCTGTTTGGTAAATAGCAAATTAATGTGAGTAATTCAAAGCATTTTCACAGAATTCATACTCATTTGGGAAAAAGAAAGCACTTTACTCAGGTTTAGGTTTTTCAGCCTTGCTCAGCAGTATTGGAAAGCCTGCTTTTTGCTCAACTATACAGACTGGCTGGACCTTCAAGTTAAACTGTTTGAATGCCGCTTTTGGGGTTTCACAGTGAATTATCACAGTCTTTTCTCCCCGCACTCTGAAAAGTCTCATCTGAGATTACTCACAGGCTCTTTAGCTTTCCCTTGTTCCCATTGCAAAATTAAAAGCAAGTTAAAGCCTTGACCAGATCAGGGTTATGAAAGCATTTAGACTGACATGGAGCTTTGTTAGCTGATGTGTTTGAGGTAAGATGCTATTAAGTAGTGAAGGGTGGGGAGGGAGTTTCTTTGCTCAGCGTAGTTTCATGTGAAGCCTACAGAGGAGTAATAAATACTGGTTAGTCCTATCTTAATCTCTAATGGTTTCTGTCTTTCCATCAGCTGCTTCATGACATGATGTGATTATTTTAGTCAGGGTCCCTGAGACTTGATATCTGATGGGTATTCCACCAATAGCATGTTACTCCTCCTCCCAGATAAATTTAACGGAGAGGGAAGGAGAGCATGTGCAAGGCTTCTGCAGTGCTGCAGGTTGCAGCCTGGTTCATAGTTGTGGGTTGCCAATGAAGACAGCATTACCGCAATATGACAAGTTGTGAACTGAGATCCAAGCATACATCCTGTTTTGCCTACTCCTCCCACCTAGTACTACACTCTGGAGAAAGTCTGAGGCCTCTTTCAATCACGTTCCTCTTCCCTTCTAGTTATTGCCTCTGATTATGATTATCAACTTTGTGCCTAACAGAGTAGACTTCAAGCAGCATCTAATAACCCTGGGGGTCCCAAATTCAACAGAACATAAAAATGAAATGTAACTTGAGAGAGAGTCTCAACAAATAGTGCTATATTGGACAACCCTTAACCAAAAACCTTCTATTTCTTCTTTTTGACGTGTTGTTCTTTTCTTTCAGTATCAGCTTTCTTGCAGATTCTGTGGTGGAAAGGATGTAAAACATAGTTCATGAGTGATTAAAGGTTTATTGGTTTTGAATTTTACTGTTAATGTTTTTCCCCCAGTTAATCAGTTAGGTTTTTCTATGGATATTTTACCTAGACCTCTGTTTGCTACAAGAATATGTTGCAAGCAGAGTACTTTTGTTTTGTTTTGCTTTTAATATGTATATAGAACAGTATCTTAATGTAAAATAGAAGCACCTGCTCTTACAGCCATTGAGCAAAATGAAAAAGGTTGTGAACTCAGGTTTGAGGCCAAAATGTTTCTGGCAAGATTCGAAGTAAGTTTAATGCTGTTTGTTGGGGGTAATTGAACGTTCTTGGCCCTTTGAGGCAATTAAGTTGAGCAGTATTGGGGCAGGAAGGCATCTAAAATTGTCTCTTTCTCATGCTCCGATTCCTCCAGTACCTCATTAGCAGCACAGCCTTGTTTGTAATCCTGGCTGGTTTCTCATACCATGCTCTTGTGCTTACTGTTCGTGCATCTCTGGCTATCAGTACTCCAGTGGTGTACTGCAGGCAAGCTAATCTCTCCCTACCAATAACTTTACTTATAAGATTGCCTTCTGGTTGAAATAGTAGCCCTTGGGTTTCTGCTGGAGAAATCTTGTGACGTACTTCATCGGATTCTGTTAATTAATGTGGCATATAAGATAAAAAAAGAAAAGCTGAAACTGTTCAGCAATAAAAATGAGCAATGCAGAGCTGCGAGGCTGGGACTGATAAGGCTATGATTGCTGTGTTTGCTCTGCATTTTCACTGGTACAAACAGCTTTGAGCTGGAAGGACAGAGTTCAGGAACAGCTGCCTGTGTGTAAGCCTAGACCTACTGAGGTTAATGAATGCATCAAACCCTCTGGTAAGCTAGTTGTGTGCATGATGAAGATAGGCATATTTAGAAAAAACCTAGAAAAACCCAACCAGCTTTGCCCTCTTTGCCGTTGGAGCATATTCACAGATAAGAAGCTTATGCTTCTCAGAAATAGGGGTTTACAGCCAGCCCAAGGAATAATAGGTACAGTACTGGCAATAGTCTAGGTATAGTGAAGTAATAGTCTAAATTATCTGGGTTTTTTGTTGTTTTCAGAAAACAAAAGCATGTCTTACACTTAGCTGCTTTCTGTGCTTGCTCTTCATGAGTACTGAAGTTCCGAGGCCTAACCCCGTTTTCAGGAGAAAACGTTAAATGTATGCTCTTGGTTAGTACAGTCATCAGTTATGCCCTTTTTTTGTGAGCGCACTTGATTAAGTAGAATGATTCAGTGGAAATCTTTTCCAGAGATTCAGTACTAATCTTCTAAAATTATCCAAGAAATGCAGCCCAGAAAGCCAACCGTATCCTGGGCTGCAGCAAAAGGAGCGTGACCCTCTACTCTGCTCTTGTGAGATCTCACTTGGACTATTGTGTGCAGTTCTGGTGTCCTCAATGTAAAAAGGACATGGAACTGTTGGAACAAGTCCAAAGGAGGGCCACGAGGATGATCAGGGGACTGGAGCACCTCCCGTATGAAGATAGGGCGAGAAAGGTGGGGCTGTTCATCCTGGAGAATAGAAGGCTTCGTGGAGACCTCATAGCAACCTTCCAGTATCTGAAGGGGGCCTATAGGGATGCTGGGGAGGGACTCTTCCTGAGGGACTGTGGTGATAGGACAAGGGGTAATGGGTTCAAACTTCAACAGGGGAAGTTTAGATTGGATATGAGGAAGAAATTCTTTACTGTAAGGGTCGTGATGCACTGGAATGGGTTGCCCAGGGAAGTTGTGAATGCTCCATCACTGGTGGTGTTCAAGGCCGGGTTGGACATAGCCTTGGGTGGCATGGTTTAGTGTGAGGTGTCCCTGCCCATGGCAGGGGAGTTGGTACTAGATGATCTTAAGGTCCTTTCAAACCCTGACTGTTCTATGATTCTATGTATGTGTCTCTACTGAGGCTGAGTTTTGGAGGAAGTGTATTTAAACTTTGCACTCAGATAATGGGTCTTCCAGAAAAATAAACTTCCTAAAATTCTCTTCTCCCATTGTATTGTCCTGCTACTTTCCTTTAACCAATTTTGCCTAATCTTTGATAAGTAGCTACAGCTTGTGGATGCTACCAAAGATCTGAGTTATTGTTTTAGGTGGTTTTTAGTGAAAGGAGTGACATCTGTGTCATATAAATGGATTGCCATTTGTATTGAGCATTCATTACTACTCTGTTCCAGGATAATTGTCTAAATAGGTATTAATGTTCAACCAACCTAATGAAATCCTTGCTACCACGTTTGGGCTGTGTACTTGGGGAACAAGCGCAGTTCTTCCCCTTTTGTTTCTTCCTCTACTTCCCTCTGTTAGAGGAAGAAGTGATAAAGATCAAGAACTAAAAGACCTGTGATTTAAAGGTGGTTTTGAGGAGTTTAGGGCTGGATTATCTGAACCCCCAGTGTTGCTGGTCTGGAAGTGTTGCAGTGAGTTTGGCTCCTGCTGTGCCACGGAGTGTGATTCAGAGTGGAGTAGCACTTAGTTCGGTAAGCAGAGATCTTGTACCGTCTGCTCAGTGACCGTGGGAGACAAAGCTAAACATGCCTGCCAAAATTTTCCTTAGAAATATTAATTCATCTCCATTCAATCATTTAATAAGACAAACTCGCATGTCTTAGCAGTGGCTGTCTCTTTTGTGACAAAGCTTTATTCTACAGCTGGATTCAGGTTGCAGGAGTCCTGTTCCTGCGTAAAGGTGGGTGTGTTGAACTTTCAATGACATTAAGAGTGACTTAAGGTGTCTGTAGGCACTCAGCAGGGTAAACTCCCAAATTCCCATCAGTGGTCCTCTTGGAGGTGGTAATATATTTTTGTCCTGTGGTTTTTGCTGATGCTCAGATGAGTACCTCCTGTATGGGAGGAAGGAAGGAAAAAAAAAACACATAAAAGAGAGGGAAGGAGCTACTACAAATCAAAAAAACGTAGCTTTTCTAAAAGTGATTGGAATGTGCTTGAGGACATGAATATTCATTGCTGAGGCACTGAGTGTATGCTAAAAGTGTACATATTTTCTTTGCAAGAGAAAATAATAACATCACTTTGTGAAAATTCCTGGGTATCTAAGAAGTATTTCCATCTTTTCTGTCTTTATAGGAGAAAAAACCCCCAACAACCCCATAACCAAACCCAAGAGTGAGTTTCTACATGTGGTCTATTGCATGGCGGCCTCAATGCTAGTGCTGGCAGGAGAGAAGGGTAAGCAAAGGTGTGAACAATCAAGAAAGCAAGGGTGGGACCACTGTTTCTGACATTAACCCACAAAACTCCCAACCCACTCATTTAAAATAGTTATGACACTGATGATACAGCTTCAGGATAGTACTAAGGAGACATAACCATACGCTACTGCTGAAAGAGGCGGCCCTGCTTCCCTGCTCATTCCTGCTATGCCATGTGCTCCACTGCTTCCCTTGTTCTAGCACTAGCACTTAGCTGGCCTCACTGTAGACCTGTTTAGGCATCTCAGCAAAAACATTAACACCTACAAGAAAATAACTGGTCTTTTGCTTAGATTTCCTGGACCATAATCTGCATCCATAACCCAGTGTGTTATGGATGCAGGGCAAAGCAGGGAATACTAACGCACAGCATGGATTACTTGTGGACAGTTGAAAACTGAGAGATTTAGCTATAGAGCAAAATGCAGACAGGAACTAACACTGTGGATTTGAGTCAAAGCAAGAAATTGAATTTGGGTGTCCCACTTGCTGTTAATGAATGCAGCTATGTTAACTGTTGGTTGATTTGAAGAATGATTTGGTATGCAGGTGGGTGAAACAAGGGAAAAAGCCCCCTATTTGTTTTAACTATGCTATACTTTTGACAGAGATTGAAGCTCTGTTATATAAAATGTCATAGTTAAGTGGTTATGGTGCTTTATTATCAGTATCTCTTCTTGATACGTAGCTTCTTTTTGTGGACTCACATTTAGGCAAGCTGCTTATATTTAGGTAAGACTTGGAAGAAGCTCATACATGTTATTTCAGTACATGCTCTAGTCTCAGGCTGATTTATATTTCTAAGAATTTCCTTGCCATCCCTTTAGCTACTACAGTTAAAATGGAACAGATGTTAGACTTGAGGACCAAATTTTGTAGTTCACAGTAGATCTTCACAATTTGTCTATTTTCTACCACTACTAAATATGAAAACATTAGGGAGTTCTTCGTATTAGTGTTGTGCTAGAATTCCTTTGTACAGACTTCCTGATTTGGCTTGTTTTGTACAGTAGAGGTTTTTGCTGGACATTTGGTCTTCAGCATGTAGTGTAAGGTTTTTCTCTTTAGAGATTATTAACACCTTTTTGCACTCTGTCTGTATTAACTGTACAAGCAGATGGACAGTTTTTCTTGGTTAAATTGTTTTTAATTTAACCTAAGTTTGGTTGCTGGCCAAGTACTCATCACCTGTGGGTCAGATTTGGCAGCTCTTTTGTTTCTTGTCCAGATATTTTTTCACAGGATTATTTCCTTTTGAAAGGCCACACCAAAGTATAGCTGAAAAGCAAATAAAACACACTTCTGGATTTCAAATAACAAAGAATTGCTGAACATGTAATTTCTCTTATTTTGGTCTTTTTAGGATTGTTATTCAGTGCTTTTGTTGGCATAGCTGCCAAAGACTAGGGCATAAACAATTAGCTGGAAATCATCATCTTTTGTTTCCCTGCATGCAGGAAGCGTAGCACAGTACATACTGTTCTCTTAGGATGGACCTCTTATTGTTCTCTGTTTTCTTAAATAATAATAATTAGTATGTCATAAGCTGGTAACAGATGTGTAAGACCAAAACCATTGGTGGAATACAAAAAAATCAGCTTGTACTACTGACTGTAAAGCACCCTGAATACATCCAACTTCACTGTTTCTTACAGCAGTCTAATTTCTTGGAGAGACTTCTATCTGTTTACAGTCACTGAAGCTGAGTAATGTATTTTCCAGTGCAGTTGTCCCTGAGGATGTTTTGCTCTCCCTGTCCACTATAAGGCAGTTGCCAATGTGTCTGGAAGAGATAGTTAGGAAGATAGGACAACCTAATGGACCATTCACTTATCTAAATCACAGCTACACTGGTTGTTGTGATTGCTTTGTGTCATTAGAAGATCACTCAAGTGCCAGTCTAAATCTCAGAGGTCCTGTCACACTTGTGTTAGATCACTCAGGGTACTATAGCATAAATTGATTGAAAGAAAGAAGGGGATCTGGGCTTGGCATGGTTTAAACCCAGTCTGTGAATCAGCCATGCAGCCCTCATTCACTCCCCCCACTTCCTCCCCCACCCCCAGGGGGATAGGGAGGAAGGAGAATCGAAAGAATGTAACTCCCGTGGGCTGAGATAAGGACAGTCCAGTAACCAAGGTATAACAAAAATCACTGCTGCTACCACCAGTAATAATAATGATAAGGGAAATAACAAGGGAAGAGAATACAACCGCTCACCACCCGCCGACCGATACCCAGCTGAACCGAGCAGTGATCTAACCCTTCTGGGTAACTGCCCCCAGTTTATATAGTGGGCATGATGTGCTGTGGTATGGAATACCTCTTTGGTCAGTTTGGGTCAGGTGTCCTGTCTCTGCTTCCTCCCAGCTTCCCCTCCTCCCTGGCAGAGCATGAGACTCAGAAAGTCCTTGCTCAGACTAAACATTATTGAGCAACAGCTAAAAACATTGGTGTTATCAGCACTGTTATCAGTGCTGTTCCCAGGCTGAAAGTCAAAACCACAGCACTGCACCAGCTATTTAGAAGGAGAAAAACGACTGCTACTGCTGAACCCAGGACAGGGCCTAACATTGAGAAGGCAAGTAGTTCTTGGTATCTATTTGAACAGTGAGGTAAGCATGATGCCTCTATGGTATGCAGCAAGACAGGGTCAGAGAACTAACTCCAAGAAGCCTTGACTTCTCTAAAGAAACTGACTGGTCTGTCATTATTAATTTTATTATCTGAAAACAGGCCTTATGTAAGAACAGTTTAAACATGTAAAGGGTAGTCTACTTTCTAATTTAATATACCTAGCTTATAATTTAGAATATTAAAAATATAAAAAGTCCCTCTGAGTGTGAGTCATACCTACCACTGTGTCTGGTGTTGAATTCCTGAAATGATCTTTTACCTGTTCACCTTCGGAAATCTTTTGTCTACTCAAGTCACAACTCTGGAAAGCAAGATGACACATACATCTGTTCTGGCTAACAGTTCCTGTAGATGCTATTAAACAAATCTTCCATAAAGGAAAACATTTTATGAGGCAGCTTTTATGCTGGCCATCATGCTGCACCTCAGTGACATGTTTATGTATTTCACACTAACCTGGGTTGGGCTGCAGGTTTCTGGTATTAGCTGCATTCACACTGAGATACTTGGAGTTATACAACAGTATCACTGGCAAAGCAGTTCTGCTATAGTTCTCATCTCAAGGTTTATAAACCTTTCCTTTCACTAACTTGTGCTTTTGCTCTGAACCAACAAAGGGCCACTTTTTGAGAGGGTGTAAGAGGGTGTTCCTCTCTTTCCTCTGCCAGCGGGGTCAATGAGTTAAATAATTTTCCGAAAGAAGTAAGGTACTTTCAGTGCTGTCCTGAATCCCTTCCATTACAGAAGCAATACATTGTAACTGTCATAAAAGGCCATTGTAACTTAAAAAGCTTCTCTGATTAGTCAATCTTTTCTCCATTTATCCAGGAAGATGGAATTAGCACAATGGAAAAGAAAGCCTGAAATGGGTCAGTTATTTACAGCGCATTCAGCTTTCTTTTGTGTCTGAAAAGACTTCTATTTAGTTTTTATATGATTAAAATGAAAGACAGAGGAAGCTGCTAGAGGAAAGAGCCCAGGATTTTGGGTAACTGCTTTTAGCAACATAAAAATGGTATTGAAGCAAGTCTACCAGATATTTAAGTCTTTCTGGAACAAACCCAATTTTAAAAGACATTTCTAAGCTGTTTAATAGTCTACTCTTTTCCCAGATTCCTGTTTTCACACCTCTTTATTGACATAAGGATATGGCTGGGGTCAGTAGCAATTTGGGAAAGAAAGCAGAACAAATTTCCTGATCACCATGTGATAGTACATCTGCTGTTTCAATTCAAGCCAGCATCTGAAGCTACTGCATTTGTAGGCATTTGGCCAGATTCTGATGTAACAGGCATCAGTTTTAGACTTGTGCAACTACTCTGTAAATCTGGGCAACTCCAGTGTAGACAGCCATGTAAGAGGAGAATAAGGCCTATTTTTACCAGGTTAGCCTTTTTTATAATGTTTGCAGCATCTTGGAAATTTGCTTCTTATCTGTTGTAATTAATCTGCTTGAGCTCCTTCTCTGCGGTGCCCCATCTTACTCAAATTTGGGTGTAGAAGACAGGATGCTACTGCTTCTAATCTGTATCTTTAGGCAACTATTATAATGTTATGTTTTAACATTACCTTTTCTGGGATTCAAGCAAAATTTTAATGTAAGGAGGTCTCAGTGCAAGCGACTGAAAGTTGTTCATATGCAGTAAGTGCTATAATATATGGCCCAATCATTAGTCTAATTCAAATATGTAGTTGGGTTGTATAATCCCCACAAGTCTACTAGTTGCCTGAGACCCAGGATGTGTGTTCTGACTAGAACAGAATGTGTTGGGTGGAGAGAGGCAAAAAACTGATGTTGAGTTATCTGGTCATAGGGAGCTATATGTGTTGTAACATCGTTCACCTGGGTATAACCTCAACAGGAAACACTCCAAGGATTAGGCTTTCCATATTGAAATTTTAGTAAATCCAATTGAGGAGGTGAAATATAGTGTGGACATGGCAGAAATAAGCTAGATTTTCTGAATAACCTGTATGGATAATTTACCTGATTCTAAACAATTTGGTTAAATAGGTCTGATTACTACAATAAATAAGAAATTATAACTGCTTTTGAAGCTGGAAATGTTGAGAATAAACAGAGTTATAATGTCACAAAATATCCCAAAGGGGTTAGTGCTCTTTTTTGTTAGATTTTCCTGGGAGTATTTGGACAAATAGCCTTTTTAGAGCTACTGGCCAGATCAGTGACATTGCTTGTGTTGATCAGTACAGTATAAACATTATTACAGGCAGTCCTTACAGGACGCAACTGCCTGATTCTTAAATGTCAGATTATAAAAAATAGCAAAATGTGATAATATGAATGTGTCAAAAAAGCACAACACCATACATGAAAGCAACTGTCATGTCAGAAGGCAATAAATCACAGAGTGGTCCCCTGTCATCTTTCAGTGTGGTATCCTTTCAGTTCAGTCTTGATTTAGGCTTATTTTTTTCCCTTTCAGTGGATGTTTATGTTCATTCTGCAGCTAGAATAGACCCAGTGAAAGCTGTGAGAATTTTGCTAGGGCTCTGTGCAGGTGCAACTTGTTGTCATGTGTTTCAGTGAGTGGCAGGGATCATAGGAAATAATTGTTTTCACTGATCACCATGTTATCACCTCTGTGCGCATTGTACACTAACTTATTTTGTAGTTCCTAAAAAGTAATTTTATAAGTCTTTAGGATCAGCAATATAGCTAATGAGACTTTCAAATCATTTTGAGATTTTTCTGTCAGGTTATTCTGTGTGCTGTTAGTGCTATAACACTTTTTGTATTTTGCACAGTCTTCTATATAGAGATAGCCATAGTATTAGTTGTAGCTTTTTAGGGATTTTTAGGGAAAAAGAAAGCCACGTGATCATTTTCATTTTTCTTTTACCATGTTAAAAGAATGTTGTGACAGTGCTGAATGGTGAAGCTGTCTTGCTAATTGTTGTTGGTTTTACTCATAATTTCAGAGTTCTTATTTCTTTCTCATTTCAGAGCCTTTAATGGTTGAAATCCTTAGTCTTTTCTTTGCAGTCAGGTAACTAAGCGTCTATCTTGGAAACAACAGCTGTGCCTTTCATATCTCATCTATTCAGGAACTAATGAAAAAATGCAGTTGAAAGTCTTGATATTTGACATTCACATTGGTTTGTGGTCAGTTTTTGTTATTTTTTTGTTTGTTTTTTTTTTTTTCCTCATTCCTGAGGCATGCATTGATTTTCATTCAAACATGAATACATTAAGATTACTAATAATGTAATTTTGAAATTAATTTTAATAATAGAATAATACTTTGAGTGCTGTGTTCAGAAATTAAACTGTTCTCTGTCCTTTTAAAGTATTTTCTTTTTTCTTGCTTTTCCTCTTTCAGCTTTTTCCCATCCAGGTTACACTAACAGTTAGCTCCAAACACTATATGAAATTATTATGCCAGATAAAATTAAAGATTGTCCTAAGGATGTCATAGTCTTAAAAATATATGTGTCTTAGAGGCTTTAATCTTGCTCAAGGTAGGAGCAGAGAGTCTGTGTGGTAACTTGCATGCAGAATGTAGGTGTGTACAGAAAATGTCTTAATGACACAGAAAAAGTCCCTCTTGTAGGAGGAAAGAGCTATGCCTTTTATGATGACAAAGGGAGTAGCTTGGGTTATTTTCCTAGATAAGAGATCATCAGTCAGTTGTGGTAGCCATGGATCTTTTCACTAAATGGCCCAAAGCTAATCCCATAAGAAATCAGTAGCAAATGTTTGACTGCTATTTCCCCATGCACAGGGTCCTGGCTTCATTGTGCGCAGATCAGTTTTCAATCCAGGGCATGTCAGCAGGTTTTCTGAGTGTCTTTGGAGTGCAGCAAACTTGTACAGTCTTTGGATGCCTTTAACGGGAGGATGGAAATATTTGGATGGAGTCTAGGAGCTGAGTTTACTGTCTTGGCAGAGTGAGATCAAAGGGATGAGAGCTAGTATACTCTCATGCTTCTGGTGACTGTTTGGTGACTGAGGGTGTCAACAAGACTATACATGTAAGGTTTGGTACAGACCTGAAGATGAAGGAAGAGGAAATCAGTGGGGTGTACGACAAATGCAGTTCCTCTTCATGTTATCAGCAAAGCTAATACTTTTCGTGTGATTACCACCATCTTCATTAGTCTGGGAAATCTGTCATCAGAAAACATAATCTGTACTCCAGTAATCTTCATTTTTGGACATCTGCGAGGAACCCTGGCAGGTTTTGTTTCCTGTAGAGTATTCTGAAAAAAATACACAGGAATTTGAGTTAGACAAATTGAACTTGGAAAAGCTCACAGCTTTTCTGGTGAGAAGGAAAAATACTTGCTAAAAGAAAACAAATCAGTGCTGTAAGGCTGTAGACAGAAACGCTGAAAACAGGTATTTTTGGAGCTGCCAGGTTGGAAGCCTTTGTCTGAAATAACTACAGGGAAATAACCTTTGCAGCATTGACATAAATGTAAGAAATGTGTTTAGGTTGAGCCCTATCACTACCTTTAAAGGTAGTGAAGAAGGTAGGATGGCTTAGATTTCAATGTGGCTGCCTGCCCTGTGTTTCATTTCGCTTTTCCTTGCTGGGGCACGCAGCTGTACAAGCTGAATTGTTTTGTTGGCTCCGTTTTGAATGTCTCAGCTTCCAGGTGGGAGGAGAAGTTTTCCTCTGCTGCTTTTAGGGGCTTAGGGAAAGTCAAATGACTTGGTCGATGGACAAATGGAGTTGAGTGAACAAGGATCTTGTAAGTTCAGACTGACCTGTGAGGTCATCTTGCCTCAAGAACGTTATGAAATCTTTAGGCATTCTCTTATTCATAGATGGCTGTAAAAGGAGACGGATTTCAGATGTTTGGAGCACTCAGCAAGCAGAACCAGTATACTGAGGTTTTGATATATGCAGCCATTTTCTAGAAGGACCAAACTAGCCAGAACCATTCAGTGCTTTGTGCTGTTTTCATCTCATCAGTAGATGATGCAGTACTTTAGAGGAAGGCTGGAAGGAGGCATTTGTCTCACTTTAAGAACTCCATGAAAGCTAATAATGTGGATTAGTGAAGGTATTGGAAATAAAGTTGTGAGAACTTGAGCCTTTGCTTAGCTGGAAAGATGAAATGCTGTAAGATGAGTATTTTGAACTGCTGCTTGAGTGGTTCAGCTAAAAACACGAATCAAGGGAAGAGTCATTTCTGTCTTAGGTAAAACTGAACATAATACAGTTGTTGCCTTCGTTATCCTTATTTCTTCAACAGAACCAAGTAGATGGGAATGTAAGCGCTGTCACCAGCAGACTGAGCAGGCTGCAAGACTTGAAAAGAAACTAAAGAGAGAATTATCTGGGACCTATGCTAGTGAAGAACAGGGGTAGGGCCATGACTGGGTTGGAGCTGGAAATTGCAAAAATGGAATTACAAGAAGTTGAATGAAGATTGCAAAGAAGTGCTATGCAGGTAGTACAGTAAAAGACAGTATGGACCTGGCAGCTGGCTTAAACATGTCGGTACAGAATATCAGCTTATTTGCCACAACTTTGGAAGCAGGGTTTTTTTTTTCCCTACATTTTATAAGTAAGACTGTTCCAAAAATATCTTTATAATTGGTTTCTTTTCTTCAGCTGAAACAATAATAGAACCCTGATTTTGTCTTTCTGTGTTCAGGAAAGTTGATTTGTAGTAACAGGGAAACTATAAATGAAAAGATCAGTCAAATAGAAAAGAAACATTACTTTTAGTTTTTCTTTTATGAAATTAACAAATAACTTACTTCTCTGGGGCTAGCTGAAATATTTTTAGTGCTATCAATTTCCAGTCCTGTGAGGTGTGACTGAAACATAAAACTTCATTAAAACTACTAAAAAAAGAAGAAACTAAAATCCTACTCATCTTTGGAAATTTATTTTTCTCAAGGTACGAACTTGACAGCTGAAGACTGCATGATAATGAATTTGGTAAAAGTCAGTGGAGAAGAACAAGCAATTTCTACTCCTGTAGCTTTCCTTTTGCAACTTAAAATTATTTTTTCATTAATATTCTTGATCGCGTTACTTCTATGTGAACAACAGTCAGAATTTGCTTTAGTTTTCTAAATTGGGAAGGCTAATATTACATCAGGACTATATCATGTGAACACTAGTATGGGTGGTGGTTTTTTTAACATTGTGGGTAAAGCTATTATGAGGTTCAATAATACTATTAAATGTACATCGTAGTGATGCAACTCAGTGGAGAAGGGTCTTTTGCCAGTGGGGCAATAATTTCTCATGGCGCTATTCATGTCTGAATTTGTCTGTAGATCTGGATTCCACAAAGATCCGGCCCAAAGGCTCTTGAAGTGAGTAGAAGTCTTGTTAGTGGCACAGGCCCATTACTCAACCAGAATAGTTCAGGCTGTAACAAGGACATGACGAAAAAGAGGACAGAAAAATAATCCTCCTGTAGAGCTGCAGCTGACTTATCCTGCAAGCAATTGCTTCAGCCCTGGGCCCAGGGAAACCTCTGTGGACACTGCGTAGATGATAACACTAGTTCTAGTGAAGGAAACTGAAAGTTGAGCCGTGAAAAAAAAACAACCCAAAAACCAAAAAAAAAAAAAAACAAAAAAAACCCACCCCAAAAAATCAAACCGAACCAACAAACAAAAAAACTTAATAAAATTGTTTTCTCTTTAGCTTGTTTTCTCCTTCAGGCAATGCTAACTGCTGGGTAGCTCAGCTCTTTGAGATGATACCTTGCCTTTCACAGACTTCTCTTTGTGTGGTAGAAGATACCTTATGTCTGGGATCCATGCTGTCTGCACATCTGGGAGCAGACAGCAAATGTGTTATAACTGTATGACTTTTAATACTGCATTTAATCTTCTTTACTGTCAACTCTTTCCTGTGAGAATACAGAGATCGTATAATAATACTGAAATATAAAAAATATTTAGCAATATTCAAGACTGTTTCCTTTAGAGGAAAAAAAAATCTTTTGAGAAAGCAGAAAGTTTCATCTTTACCATGTTCATGTATCAAACCAATCCTAAAATAGTTAGCTGTTGTATACAGAAGTCACAGTAAAAATGAATTGTAAATAACACCCAAACTAATTTTGTGGATAACTAAGTTGATAGACTTATTTATTTTTAACTAAGCTTTCAGTTTCAATATTTTTGGATGTCCCATCTGTGGCAGTGTTCAAGGCCAGGTTGGATGGGGCTTTGAGCAATGTGGTCTGGTGGAAGGTGTCCCTCCCACGGCAGAGGGGTTGGAACTGGACAATTTTTAAGGTCTCATCCAACCCAAACCATTCTATGGTTCTGTGATTAACTGTGTAATTGTTTTACTAACCTAATTAGGTTCAACCAATCCCATTACCCTATGTCTTTTTTTCCTTAAACTGGTAAGGGCTCATTTTGTAACATTTCATTTAAATGGCAATAGGCTTCTTTACTATTATCTGAGTATTTCTGTTCACTGAACTCCTTCTCTTGATTATTCACAGCTTATTTGTCTTCATTAGTGATAGGAAAAAATAAAAAAGGGAGGGAGAGGGAGAATAAAATTGAGCCTCCTTTATTTTCATTTGTGGTCCAGTTTGGGCTAACCTTAGTTTTCAAATAAAGTTTGTGACCCTATTATCTTCCAGAGAGCAAACGGATATATTTTACACAGAACTTTGATTTGCCACTTTTTTTCTCCTCTGTGTCTTGATTCTTGCTCAAGTCTGAATGTTTTTGTTAGGACTGCTTTTGCCTGTGCTTAAGTACAGAATGAAACCCACCTGATTTCTGGAGAGGAGCATATTGCCTGGCTTGTATTCAGGCATTTAAACTTTTTTTTTGATACTTTTGTTTTTAGAAGAGAGATAGAAAGCAACTCACATCTGGTCATATCCAGCTGGGGAGAAAGGGAATTCTGTTAGGATTTTTCCATGCCTTCCAAAGTCAATGCAGGCTGAGAATGAAGATACCTGAAATATAAAGTTTAAAGAAGAGAAAGAGATGCAGTGTGGGCAGTATAATTACTCCTAGTCATACTTCAAATAAAAACATAGCATTTTCTGGGCACTTGCACAAAGGTAGAACTCACAGCTCAGAGAAATATAAGTAAATATTATAAAGTGAATGAATTTCACTTGCAATAAATTAATTTTTAAATATAACCAAAACTTTAACATGTTAGAATAAAATACAATTGGAAGAAAGAAAGGTTCTCAGGCTATCTTTCCTTAGTAAACATGTGTATTTGGATATTTTTTGGATAATTTGTTTTTTGGCAGAATAGAACTTTTTTTTTTTCTGACACTGTCAGTTATTCCTGAGTTATCCAGAGGTTTCTTCTGAGACACAATGCTGCGTTTGAATGTAAATTTAACAATCAGGTTTTAACTGTGGTCTTGTCCCACTTCCTGATACTCCTATTAAATAAATCTGGAAGTGTTTTGAAAATTTCATCTCCCTTGAATTTGTGGTCAAAATCTTAAGAATCACTGAGTTTTATAGTTTTATATGTTTCTTATTTAAAAATTACAAATAACCAAGGCTTATTTGAAACTGTCCAGACACAGGTAATAGCTGCTTCAACAAACCTAGCTGTGACCTATAAGGGAAGAGTGAAACCTCAAAGAAATCATTATACTGATTTTACTTGTTATGAATGCTTTGATCCTGATTATGTATCATTTGAATTAATGCATAAAACTCATGCACCTCCACTTTCTCCATGAAAGATGTAATGGAGACTACTTTACTTACATATTTCAGCTAATGTTTTTCAGAGATTTACCCTCACATGATGCTACTTCTGTTCCTCATCCTTATTCTCGTCTCTGTTAGTCCCACTAGTTTGCCTCCCTAAAGATTTTCAGATCCTTCTTTGATCTGCTTTAACTCAGAAAAGAAGCAGCAAAATACAAAATACACAGTTGTTTGGTGATATTTCTTTTTTTTGGGGGGGTGGTGTTGTCTTTTTTTCCCTCTGAAGTTTTCTACCTTTTTAAAAAAGGCAGCACACAATCTGATTCTCAAAGATTGCCTGATGAACTGGTATGAAGTGGTGGAGAAAGGTGGGAAGAGGCAGAAGAAACCATTACTGTTCAGTGGTGGTGAGTTGTTGCACACACAGTGTCACCCCAAACTTCTGTGTTTTTTGCTTCCTTTCTGTTAGGTGCATGTTTAGAGCAGCAAAAGTGCCACTGCATGCAACACAGGGCCATCAGCACCCTGGCTGTGAATACAGGCAGTGTCTAGTGAAGTCTGTGGTCTAGTGCTGGTACTAATCAAATTAAATTCTCTCTTATTTGTGTAGTCACACTTGAGATTGTAGTGAAGACTTAACTTTTGCTTGGTGGTATCCAAAGACTACTTAAGTCATGGTGTGAGTAGCTGCTAATCTAAGATGAGCATATAGGAAATGCATTTGTTCCAGTATGTGGCTTCATGCAACAGGAGATAAAGGAAGGTTGATAGAAAACTGGAATTTGGCTGAAGGCTTTTGCTAATATTAAAAACTTTGAGACAGATATGAAGTGGTAGATCACAGTATGATTGAATTGCAGCATTAGTGATCTTGCAGCCTCTTCGAGCCTATATCCTTTAATAACTGGAAAAGCAAAGAAAGTGCCTGAAAAATTCTTTCAGAGAGCTTTGTTTCAGGAAAAAAAACAAAACACAAAAAACCAAACCAACAGAAAGAAGACATATAAATACAAATATTTTAGAGTATGCAAATGACATCATGTTGCTGCTAATGGAAATGTTTTGCTTCGTTATCTTTTGAAGTGCCTTACTTTCTATATCTTATGATTAAAGTGATTGATATTTTCCTGTCAGTTTTCCCAGATGTCACAATGTCATCCTTGAGAAATCAACCATAACTCTAATAGATTTATTTTCATTAATGCCTCAGTAAATACCTTTATAGAAAAAAATCTGCAGACCTTTCTCAGCTTCTGCTTCAAAGTATCAGCATTAGGTGTAAGGTTCACTCTCAGACCAGGCTTGATTCTTTTCCCTGCATTGTTTTACAACTAACGTCATATGCAAGCACATTGGCTAACCCTCGGCTTCATAATTTTAATGAAAACAGCGCATAAATAAAGCAAATATATCATTATTAATTGTTGTTTGTGAAGTACTTTGTGATACTATATTTAAATGAAAGCCAAGCACATGGACAAACTTGTCTATTGGGAGGAGGAGATTAAATATATTTACCTTTTCTGCTTTCTGTTAGTGAAACAATTTGAAGGCAGTCTCAAAAGATGTGATATATTATTGTTCAGATAAGCAACCAAATGTTTGGCTTGCTTAACTGCAGCTTAAATGAACTAACTGAAGTTTTCTATTGAAAGTTGGCTGCAGATCTCACAGGAGTTGGCATCCCATTGAGGTTTCTGGTCTTCTGTCTTGGCAGGAAGGTGAAAATAAAAGAAAAGGCTTATCCAAAAATGTCTGTCTTCCAGAAAAATTTCTTTTTAGTTCTGCAAACTGGTCTTAGTTTTGAACATGTGAAATTCTGCTGATTGTAGTCCTGCCAAGCAAAACCATTGTCCCGGACTGCGAGCTGTCACGCTGATTTTAATAGGTAAAACTCCCCAGCAAAAGTAGTTATATATTGCAAGGGGTCTGATAACTATTTCAGACCATGACATATTCTGCAATATGGATGGATTATTGAAAACACTGTGTTGAATGAAGGATAACTGTGCCTGCTACGGGATAAGGCAGTTAAAGTAGAATGCTTTTTGCCAACAATGGAGAGGTTCAGTAGAGATGTTTATAAGTTAAAAAAAATGTAAGCTTGTAATATTAGCATCTCATTTTCTTGCTCCGTAGTCCAAATTTTTATTTTAATTAGAAGCAGGTGTCAAACAGCTTTTCCTTTCTTTGTGAGAAACTCTTGAACACGATTTTGAAATATCTATGATGCCAATAAGGTTGTTTTTCTTGTGAAGATATGCTAGAAACTTTATTTGAATAATTTCAAAATTGAAAACAAAGTAAATACATGAGAGGGCATTTTAATTTATTTACTTTAAAAATAAACCTGAAAGTGGTAAAACACCAATGCAAGAAATCACTTTAGATGGAACTTTCTTTTCTAAAGCTACCGCTTATGTCTCTGAGATGAACATCTGAAGGACCTGATGTCCTCTCAGAGGTAACAGCATTATAGAATCATAGAATAGTTAGGGTTGGAAAGGACCTTAAGATCATCTAGTACCAACTCCCCTGCCATGGGCAGGGACACCTCACACTAAACCATGTCACCCAAGGCTATGTCCAACCCGGCCTTGAACACCACCAGTGATGGAGCATTCACAACTTCCCTGGGCAACCCATTCCAGTGCCTCACCACCCTCACAGCAAAGAATTTCTTCCTCATATCCAATCTAAACTTCCCCTGTTGAAGTTTGAACCCATTACCCCTTGCCCTATCACCACAGTCCCTCAGGAAGAGTCCCTCCCCAGCATCCCTATAGGCCCCCTTCAGATACTGGAAGGTTGCTATGAGGTCTCCACGAAGCCTTCTATTCTCCAGGATGAACAGCCCCACCTTTCTCGCCCTATCTTCATACAGGAGGTGCTCCAGTCCCCTGATCATCCTCGTGGCCCTCCTCTGGACTTGTTCCAACAGTTCCATGTCCTTTTTACATTGAGGACACCGGAACTGCACACAATAGTCCAAGTGAGATCTCACAAGAGCAGAGTTAGAGGGGCAGGATCACTTCCTTCAACCTGCTGGTCACGCTCTTTTTGATGCAGCCCAGGTTACGGTTGGCTTTCTGGGCTGCAAGCACACACTGCAGCTGGCTCATGTTCATTTTCTCATTGCCCAACACCCCCAAGTCCTTCTGCACAGGGCTGCTCTGAATCTCTTCCCTGCCCAACCTGGAGCTGTGCCTGGGATTGCTCCAACCCAGCTGTAGGACCTTGCACTTGGCATGGTTAAACTTCATCAGGTTGACATCAGCCCACCTCACAAGCATGTCAAGGTCCTTCTGGATGACATTCCTTCCCTCCAACCTATCAACCGAACCACACAGCTTGGTGTCATTGGCAAACTTGCTGAGGGCGCACTCAATCCCACTGTCTGTGTCACCAACAAAGATGTTGAACAAGACCTGTCCCAACACCGATCCCTGAGGGATACCACTTGTTCCTGGTCTCCAGCTGGACATTGAGCCATTGAGCACAACTCTTTGTGTGCAGCCGTCCAGCCAGTTCTTTATCCACCGAGTGGTCCACCTATCAAATTGATGTCTCTCCAACTTAGAGACAAGGACGTTGTGTGGGGCAGCATCAAAAGCTTTGCACAAGTCCAGGTAGATGACATCAACTGCTCTACCCCTGTCCATCAGTTCCATAGCATCCCTTGGTTTCAATTTTTTTGATCAAGATCTTCAGGCACTAGGGTGCTTCTGAAATGCTGCTTTGTTTATTCTCATTGCAACAAGATGTCAGACATTGGTGAAACAGGCCCGTCTTCTATTTATATTTTAGTGCTCATGAAACTGTGTGTATTTAAGAGTGCTTTCATTACCTGCACCTGCATTCCACTAGACCAGGTTGCTCCAAGCCCTGTCAAACCTGGCCTTGAATACTGCCAGGGATGGGGCAGCCACAGCTTCTCCGAGCAACCTGTGCCAGTGTGCAAGTTTTTCCCAAGATCTAGTCTAAATCTAGCCCCTGTCCTGTCACTACATACTTTGTGAAAAGTCCCTCTCCAGATTTCTTGTAGACCTTCTTTAGATATTAAAACACTGTTATAAGGTCTCCCCTGAGCCTTCTCCAAGCTGAACAAATCCAATTCTCTCATCTCTCTCCACAGGAGGGGTGCTTCAGCCCTCTAAGCATCTTTGTGGCCCTCCTCTGGGCCCACTCCGACAGCTCCTTCTTATGCTGGAGGCCCCAGAGCTGAGGCAGTACTCCAGCTTGGGGTATCATGAGAGGGGAGTAGAGGAGGAGAATCAACTCACTCAGCCTCCTGGTCATGCCTCTTTTGATGCAGCTCAGCATACAGCTGGCTTTCTAGGCTGTGAGTGCACACTGCTGGCTTATATACAGCTTCTCATCAGCCAACATCCCCAGGTCTTTCTTCTCAGTGCTGCTCTCAATCTGGCCTCCATCCAGCCTGTATGTGTGCTTGGGATTGCCCAGACCCAGGTGCAGGACCTTGACTTGGCCTTGTTGAACTTCATAAGGCTCACACGTGCCCATGGTCTCAAGCCTGTCTATGTTGCCCTGATGGCATTCCTTCCCTCCAGTGTGTTGACCACGTGACATAGCTTGATGTCATTGACAAATTTGCTGAGGGTGCACTCAATCCCACTGTCCACACTGCTGACAAAGATGTTAAACAGTGCTGGTTCCAGTACTGATCCCCAAGGACCCCACTCATTGGTGTGAATGTCTATGCAAACAACTGACACCAAGGAAACACATAAACTATACACGTGTTGCCTCCTGGCCTCTAATGTAAAAAAGGACTGTGAGATGCACACCTTGGGACATAAGTGATTTTGTTCAGAAGTTGTTTCAGATTCCTTAGGTAACCTCTTAATCCTAAAGAAATCCAGTTTCCGGACTTGAGTCTACAGTATTTGTTAGAAGCAGTTGGAATGTCTTATGAAACACAGAATTGCTATCAGCTGCTGCAGCAGCAATTCGAAGATCCTTTTAAACATATGAATACTAAAGGTCTGTGCAGATGGAGGCATTTTGCCCTGGACACTGCACTCCAAGCAAAGTTGTACTGTTTCAAGCAGTACTGACATTAATAGCTTCACATCCTGCAATTGAGGCAGTGCTTGGACATTAACTACCTGATTATTTTTATAAGGTCAAGCAGCCTCACAATGTAACCATCAAGTTAAGAAGTGCCTTTCATGATATACAAAATGAGCTGTCATGCTTTTTTCTCTACATTTGGCCATAATAATCTTCATTTCCAACTGAGAAAGGCACCCAATTATATTTGGACCTGTCCTTCATCAGCAGTATGATAAAGAATTTTTAAAATTAGCTTTCATATATTTATGAAGAGTAAAAGACTCTTTGAAGGTTAACATAGGAGTCATGGCTATGGCATTCTGTGTTCAAAGAAAAAAAAGAAAAGCAGTTGTGTTTAATTAGTTTGAGTAATGCTTACCTTAATTAATGGTGTCATCTGAAGTCCAGCTCACCCAATCTGTCCCAGTTTGTGTGGCAATTACTTATTCTGTGGACAGGCAGCACCAGGTCTTGACCTTTAGAAATTAGGGCAGAGGTACAATGGTTCCCCTGATTATTGCCTGCCAAATGGTGTCTTAGCATAATATGCAGAGGGGTCGGAACTAGGTGATCTTAAGGTACCTTCCAAACTTAACCATTTTATAATGCAGGGATTCACATTACTTGATACAGTGTATGGGATTTCAGTAAGGATCCTTAAAGAAGAATTCTTAAGAACAGTGTTCCAAGCAAAAACATAGACAAAATGCAAGAGCATGATGAGTTTTATGCAAGGATGTTACTTCATTTGCAAATGGTTTTATCTGCTCAGATTCCCAAGTTCAAAACATGTTCAGTGAAGCAAAAGGAAGCTTAGACACTAGTTTTATTACAGATTTTTCCCCAAGAATGTAGCACAGTATTCAGTAGTCTTTCCTCTTGTCTCATGTATCCAGGCATCCTTAGAGCAATGTAACATGGTGCCAAATGCCTTGAACTGTAAATGGAAATACTGCTTAAAATTTATATGAGGTCAGGCTTGCCTGAATCCTGGGTGTGGGATTCAATAAGTGCCCAAACAGCTGAGCTTTGGTGCATAATGTGAGAGGGAAAAATAAGGAAAACAAACTGTATGGTAGCTTATGAGTTTTTATGTGCTTTGTTCTTTTGAAACCTCAGATTAAAAGGAGGCGATGTGATTTTTTTTTTTTCCCCTAGAGATATTTCTCAAGCATGGAAGAAAATATGTTGGCAAATTAGTGAGGGAACTGTACATCGTTAATTTTCTGTGCTCTGTGGGAAGTGGGAGATCTGAGTTACCCAATCTTCATCCTAAAAGGATTTAATTTATTTAATATTCACGTCTTTTTAAAAAAAAAATCCAAACAAACAAAAACAAAACAAAAAAAATCAAACCACAAACCACAAAAAATTCCCCGCCCCCCCTTTTCTTTTTTAGGGACGTGGTGGTGAATCTAGAACGTATTTTAGTCAGTTCTACTCAATACAGCTTGTATTACATATAATTATGTAACTGGAACAGATTGTCCAAAGACATGGTAGACACCACATCCCTGGAAACATGCAAAGTCAGGTTGGACAGGGCTCTGAGGAATCTTATCTAGTTGAAGATGTCCCTGCTTATTGCAGCAGAAGTTGGACCCTTTAAATGTCCCTTTCAACCTGAACTATTCTAGGACTGTAAATGTAAAAAGGTACACCTTCAGCAATTGGACAAAGTTTGTAGTGTTTTCTGGGTGTAATCTTGTATTTTAACTGTTTAGTGCATTGAGTTTCTCCTATAGGTATACTTCCAGCATGTGGGAAACAGAGCAACATTTTACTGAAACCTGTTATTTTTAATACCTTTGTAAATTGTTACTTTAAAATATAGGAACATGGCCAGATGTGCACAGGAATAGACTGTGCCAAGCCTGGAAGCCCTGTGCCTATGTTAGTGCCTAGGCAAACATTGCACCCTGAAGTGTTAAGCTCTGACTCTTTGAGGTTTTCAGCCTGTCCCAAGGGTTGCTGGTTTGATTACAGAGGTGTGCTTTTCTGGAAGACACGACATTTTCTAGTTCTGAGATTGTATTTGAGATTATCTCAAATAAACATATATATAAATACATATATTTATAGTACTATAACAAGATACATATGTGACAGAGATAGGATGTGATAAATTACAAGATTAGAATATTATTTTTGAAATCACAAATATGATATATGAAAACCTGACTATGTTAAAAAGGAGCAGCTGCAGTAGTTTTTGTAACAGGTGCACCCCATGCTAGTAGGAGGTTTTCTGTCAGAATAATGTGTCAAGAGGAGAGAAGAGAGTATCTGTACTAGCAGTTTTTTCTTAATTCTTTTTACTATGAATTAGTTGAATAAGGGCACAAAAGCAACTTAAAGTACTGTATGCGTGATGGTAGTTTGTTCACTGGAAGAAATTTTCAGGATACAACTCTAGGTTTCCAGTGTGTGTACCGTAACTCTGGGTTTAAATTCAGTAGAAGGTAAATCATGAGGATTTGACCAGCATATTAGTGCTGCTACATAAGCATATAGGGATTTTTTTACTTTGGGTAACACTCAATACCATTCTTTAGATGAAGTTCCCTGGAGTTGATGCCTCATTTGAAGTCTTTCTGAAGGTACTTCGGGGCTGTACAGTTGCCAATATTTCTGTTGCAGGGTTTTCAGGAGAAAAGTCCTACTTTGTTAGTAACATCTAGTCTATACTCATGTGTCCTGGGTTCAGCAGTAGCAGTCATTTTTCTCCTTCTTAGTAGCTGTTGCAGTGCTGTGGTTTTGACTTTCAGCCTGGGAACAGCGCTGAGAACACAGATGGTTTTAGTTGCTGCTCAGTAATATTTACTCTGATCAAGGACTTTCTGAGCCTCTCGTTCTGCCAGGGAGGAGGGGAAGCTGGGAGGAAGCAGAGACAGGACACCTGACCCAAACTGACCAAAGAGGTATTCCGTACCACAGCACATCATGCCCACTATACAAACTGGGGGCAGTTACCCAGAAGGGCTAGATTGCTGCTCGGGTCGGGCTGGATGCCGTTTGGAGGGTGGTGAGTGGTTGTGTTCTCTTCCCCTGTTATTTCCCTTATCATTATTACTATTGGTGGTAGCAGCAGTGATTTGTGTTATACCTTCGTTACCGGACTGTTCTTATCTCAACCCCTGGGAGTTACATTCTTTTGATTCTCCTTCCTCCCTTTCCCCCTGGGGGTGGGGGAGGAAGGGGGGAAGTGAGAGAGAGGCTGTGCTGTTTTCTGAGTTACGGCTGGGCTTAAACCACGAACATCACGTTAGCAGTAAGCTTGGTACGACATCTGCATCTGCACAGTAAAGCAATTCGTTCTGAGGAACTGATGTCCACACAGTGCATTTATTTTTTATGATTTACTTTGGGGTAGCTGTAGTGTGGTCCCTTAGGCTGAACATCAAGTAGAGAATGGAGCATATTGAGTACGCTTCTGGAGAGCATCTTCCAGTTTATTTTTCAGAAAGAAATCCACTTCATACAATGGTTTTGCAATGCAAAAGAAAATGCAGGAAACAGGCATGATTGGGAGATCTGCTTCTGTAGTGGGGTTTTATCTGCACTCCTCCTTTGTCTGCCTGTTGCAAGGGGGATCTATGTGATGGCTCTTTTCATTTTTGAAATATTATTTTTCTCTATTCGAAATGATCAGTGGAGCTGGGCAGGAAGTGGTTTCTGATTCTACAAAGTGCTTTGTGATTACAGTTTTCCTACTGCACCAACCAGGATAAGGTTGGCAGCTTTTAAATGCCTCCATGAAAAACTAGGTTAAAGGAGAGAGACTCTCGGAAAACTGCTAGCAGTGTGCTTTCTTCTCAGAAAGGTTGGTCTCCTGAGAAAATTTCAGTTCCAGTGAGTGAATTTGCCAATCTTGACAAAAATGCTTTATCAGCTTAACTTTCCATCACACGTTAATGACGATGATAAATGAACTTTGTGATACAAATTTCTCGATTTTTCTTTTTTTTTGTTACATTTCTGAGCCTTTACAAATAAAATCCAAAAGCATTCAAGGCAGCTGGCATTAGAAGAACATTATCTCAGTAAATACAGATGTAAAGATGCAAGCTGGTTGGCTACAGTACTCTCCGCCTAGCATCATCTGTTGTTGTACAAAGACTTGCAGAGCTGAAAATGGAAAGGAAAAAAGATGCACATGAAATACTAATGCAATTCCCATTTGCTTGCAATAGAATGTATTACTGAAATCTGTCATCCATTGAAATAGTTAGTACTGACCGAAATAGTCAGCCATTTATTAAACATTTAATATATAATCGTTATTAAATATTTAATATATAACCATTAATATGTAACTATTTAGCATCACCATCACTGATGAGTATGAAGACTTTCATTAAGAAATGGATGTCTGTAAACTGTAATAAATATGTTTGCAACTTTTCTCCTGAAGAATATATCATGAAATAGAACCAGAAAAGAACATCTATACTATCTATCTGGATGATCTGAGTTCTACCATTTTTGCTTGTCTTTGTATAGATCTTTTCCTAATACATGCAGAGCACTTTACTTTTGATATGTGGAATGACTGGTAACTCTTTAATTCATTATATATATGAGAATCAATAAACACAGAGCTGAACATATGCAATAAGGAAGTTAATTAAATACTGTTAAATTTTGTTGGTTACTTGCTTTTTTGCTGGTTTGTTGGTGCTTTTTTTCCCAGTAAATTGCTGGTGCTAATGATACCTACCATTGAAGACAATTTGTTTAGTAGTTTGATTACTAAGGGCCTTCTCTGTAAATAAGAGTGTTAATTCACAGAATTAGCTGCTGTAAGGATTTCCCCTTACAGAGGAAAAGTGTTGAAGAATCTATAGTTGCAATTTTATTATTTCTCATTTTGGGCTGTATTCTTGTCTGTGCTCACCATGGAGCTTACCAGAGGTATCTGCTACTAAGGATTACTTCTAGGAGATGGGAATGCAAGGGGGGGGGGTGCTCCACGTATACTTGAACTCATTGTTAAAACGAGAAGTGCATATTTTCTGCACTGATCCTCCTCCTGTCCTAACAATAAACAAACAAAAATTTTCTCTGTTCCTTTGTGATGCTAATGTTAACTCTTACCACTTCACTCTTCAGAAAGCACTTGCACAGTACAGGTAGTGATGCTCATACGTTTTTCTGTGTATGCCTAATTCTGTGACAAGATCATATAATTGTAAAAATATATGCAATATTTAAACAGCATTGCCTAGAGCCTGAATTAACAAGCAACTATACCTTGGCTTTGAAGTGGTTTTCCATGTCATCTCCGAGTATATGATGTTGTGTGTCTGTGCCGGTCTCCTGATGTTTCCAGTATGGCACAAGGGACTGGTGGTCCCTGCTTCTCATTAAATGCAGGCACTGATCAAGGTTGCTGTGTGTCTAGAATAAGAGGCATGTGTGCACATGCTCTCAACCAGGATTATTCTGAGCTGGATACCTTTTGATTCAAGTGTTGCTTAGCCTTTTCACAGTAGATGTCCGGGTGATGATCTGAAGGAATGTTGTAAACCATAGCCTCTTTGAGTTAGAAAACGGCAACTTCACCTTTCCCAGTAGATATGGCAATGGTTGTGGATTTATGGAGAAAGAATTTCAATCCTTGAGTTTCAAAACAAACACAGGATGCCAAGATACCAGCTATGTGTATGTTTGTGTTTTTCTCAAGTTTTTTCTCCACATTGCAGTGTAGAAAACGTATTGGGACAGGATGGAACTGAAAGCTTCTGGTTATGTTTTAAGTCTGTTTTGTTACATTGGCTTGAATGAACTGATAAGACATGTTAGAAATCATAACATTTCACATGGTTTGGAATAAGAATCCAGCTGAACAGAGAAGATCCATTTCTTTGAAGGAGTTGCATGGTTTCTTTTGCTGATGAAACCTGTGTATTCAGACAAGTTCAGTGATGCAGGGTTTTTCTTTGGCCAACCCCTTTGTAACAACGCAAACTGAAATTAATATCAATACAGCAGGGAAGGTTGACAAGACTGCTGGTAAGTAGGGTATTGACTCAGTGAGCATCTTTGGGGCATTTCAAAATGACCACCTGAATCTTTGGTTACTTGCTCATGGATAGGCAAACTTCATTTAGGAGAAAATACTCTGTCTTTTTCTTCCCTTGGTTTGCACAGGTTCATCAGTGTATCTCATCCTCGCTGCCTTCATTAGCACCCATGCTGTGAAGTGATTACTGTAGGTGAAGAGATTAAAATCTTTCTTGTTAGGCTTCAAATGCACCCTTGCACTTCAGAAATCTTTCTAATTAAAACCTCAGAAAACTGTATTTACTCTTTAAATTAAACAGTTAGCAGCTGTATGAGAAGTAAGACCCTTCACAGGAGAGCAGGTGAACTACTAGAGAGAGGCCACAGCTTTGGAAATGTTATATATGCCCTAAGAGGGCAAGGGCTAATTTGTTACTGATAGAGCTTTCTGAAGCAGCGTGGGCCACTTAGCTGCATTGGTTTTAACAGCCTTAATGTGTCCAAATCTCCTGTGCTGCTCTGGCTATAATTGAACAGTAGTTGTGACTTTCAGTGTCCTTGTTATGGCACATGCAGTGTAGAAGACATTCAGTTCAGATGTACAACGTGCTGTGGATCAGTCCTTGTACCAAGATGATTAGTTCCTGAAAGGCATAAAGAATGACTCAAAAATGCACTGGAAGGTCATGTTAGACCCTTCTTGAAGTTGCTGCATTTCAGCTACCAGCACACAGAATGGTACCACCTATGCCCTTTACTTGAATAGATAAAAGAGCCATCATCTGCAGTGCAGGTAGGAACATGTTCTCCCTGTTCTAAGCTGAGATGAATTGTATCAGTGTGGCAGGTATTTTTTACAAATCCTATATGCTTATATCAAGTCTGCAAATTAGCTGTTAATTGGCACTGTAGTAACAGCCTTGCCATAGATAAATCCTGGAGGATATCTAAGAGAACATCCAGGCTGTACTTCAGTATTACCTTAAGAGCAGGGGTCACATTACAGTGTGTTAGTGCACTGGCAGCAAGGAGAGGCAGGCAACTGAATGTAGGGGGAACTGTCAGGCATCAGTATTCCTCCACCTTTCTGTGTGTGGTGTAAAGACTTTTAGAGGCATAATAACATGATTTCTGTAAGCCATTTTCAGCCTATTGTGGAGAAATGTGTCTGTTACCTCTGGGCGCAAACGGCACGAGCCAACCTGATAGGTAAATAAGTTCCAGTGCTGGCATTTGTTGGACTGTTGCCCTGGTAGTTTTAGGATAACATGGAAGCTACATGTAAAATTGAAGTAAAGAGACATCTGCTGCAGTTTTTCATGGCTGAGGGAAATCATTGTTGACCAGCATGTATTGCATCTGTCATGTTATTTTTAATTTCTAAAGAATGAAAAGAAGCTGCAATGCATCTCTAGCCACTCTACTGGTTCATGTATTGCAAACCAAAGGGCTTTGAGGCATTTCAGTATATTAAAAGCACAAATTAACCTATAGCAAAAATTTATTTCCACTCTTTTGTTGCTGTAGGAGTCTGCACTTTACTCTCTTCATAATCCATACCAAATTCCCTTATAAATCTGGAATGTTTGTTAATTGCTACAGTTATGTGGGGTTTTATTTTGGTTTTGGGTTTTTTGTTCCTTTGTTTGTTGGTGTGGGTTTTTTTTTGTTTTGGTTTTAGTTGCGTTTGTTTTTTTTTTTTGGTGGGGGGGATGTTTTTGGGGGATTGGGGGAAAGTTTCTGCTTTCTTCCTTAAAATATGTTACGAATTAAACCAAGCAGAGCAATACCCTGAATTATCATCTGATCTCACACAGAGAAAGGAAGAATTTAATTGTGTAAAATGTACACTATCAGAATTGGTTGTCAGTGAGAAAAATGAAACGACGATATATCTTTTCTATATGACATTCGGAGCAGCTTTTTTTGGCAGTTGCTGCCTCACAACCACACAGTTTTACACACTCGCTGACACATCATTAAAAATCTATCATTGTTAGTAATCTGTTGTCAGAGAAATCAGTGTATAACTTGGCTGATCCTGTGTTTATCCTGCAGAGTAAGATCATGTAATGAAACAACAAACTAAGAAAATGCTGTATTGTGCAGTAGACTTATTAATTCTGAAGCAGATTGCTGGAGCAAAGATTGAAAGTTAGAAGTGAAGCTGGTAGACTGTGCAGTCTGCATCCTGAAATGTTCTTGTTCTAAAGTGTCAGGACTGCATCACATAAGAAATTATTCTTATTTTTTTATTTTTTTTAAATAAGGTGTTTGTTCTTGGTGCTCTTACTTAAACCAAAGATATTCTAAGGACTAGCTGTGGTCTGTGCTTTGTTGGCATTTGTTCTTTGTTCTGTGGAAGAATAATCTTTACCTTTATAGAAATTACTGGCTTCATCACAATTTATTGTACTTTCTGATACATAGCCTCTGAAATGATTTTTTTCTGTCCTAAAGCTGCCCAGTATGAAGAGAAAATTGGAGACAACTTCAATATGCAAACATATATGTGTAAGCTATGGAATAATACATTAGAAATTAGCAGTAGTTATGTAGCTATCAAAAATTTATAGAGAGGACCTGCTTTATACAGCAGGTAATGCCAAGAATGCGAATAATCTCCTTGAAAAAAGGTCTTAGGGCTTTCCCAGAGAAAAGAAGTTGGCTAGTGTTTATCTTTTCCTTACTGTGCTAATCTGTGATAGTTGTTTATTACTATATGCTAGAAATCAGAAACCTGCTAGTATCTGACTTAACAGCATTTGTTATGGGGTTTTCACTTGCTCCACTACAACAAATAGTGTCTCTTTTAATACCTAAGCAAAAAATGAGGGGCAAGGATAGAGCAGCAAGTCATAGATAATATAATAAAGCCCATTGTTTTTGTGAAGGGATGAAATGCATCTCCTATGAAGTGCTGACATGGCAGAACTCTCAGGAATTAAAATGGGAAATCTTCTGGGGTTAGTTTCATTTGAGGCAGAGCAGTATTTGTGACAGAGAGTAAAGTATTTGGAAACCTAATGCACCTTCTGCTAGCCTCTAGACAGATGATGGTAAATAGTAACTGAGATCATCTTTTCTCTCTTTTTGCATTTTTAGTATCAGTGTAAACTCCATGACAATAAATATCTCTCATTTTCCTTTGCAAAGCCTTCCATATTGAGGGTCAGATATTACTCAGCTTCTGCAAGAATCCCACTCATAGTTCCTTACTGTGAGTACCACCCATAAACCCATTTACTTAATGTAGGGCAGAGGGCTGGCCACTCCTTTTTGGTCAGGCACCAAATCGGATCTAATTAGAAAATTCCTGCTCAAGCCTCTGGAAATAGGCAAGCTGTGATTTTCAAATATCAAGAAATGTGCAGAGGCCTCGCTACAGAAAGGTAGTGCAGGAATCTCAAATCTATGGGGAAACTAAAAGAGTTAGTAGGTTAAGTGTGATACTTTCTGCATCTATGTACTGCTGTCCTCAGTACTTCCTTGTTGTGAGTCAGCACAGCCAGCTCACGTTTCCATAGTACCTAGTGGTGCATTTATGTCCTATGACTGTGCCCAGCCTTGAGATGTGCTGTACTTGAGGTTTCTATTGTAGCTGTACATATAAGACCCAAAACCACCTTCAGACCAGGCACCAAATGTCTCAGGGTGGATTTGGCTGCCCAAAATGTCTGCCCAAATTTCAAAATGCTGCTTATCGGAATTGCATCCATAAAATAATCTAGTTTGCTTTCCACTTTGATATTTAAAGGTGAAAAAAAGCTGCCACAAGGGTGAAATATTTCTTATGTCTCATAGATTATGGATTGACCTTAAAATATAGCAAGCCAGAGCAACGTTCTTTAATCAGAAAATAAATGGCAAGAAACACAACAGATGTTTAGCCCTGTAATCAGACCTGGACCAAGTGTGTACATTAACTGGGTATTATGTTATCTGCATTTTCATTTACTCAAGTCATCCACTTTTTCTGTGTAGGAAACAAAAAGTCACTTGTTTTCTGCACAGGAAGTAAAAAGCTACTTGTTCCTCAGCAAAACTACACTAAGTTCTTCAGAGATAATACGGGATAGGTGATCCATCCAAGTTTTTCAAATTGAAGTTTGTGAAGAAAATAAGTTGAAGAGAAATGTAGAGCTGGGGGAAGGAAGAAAGTTGAGCAAACAGCGAAAGAGCAATGTGAAAACAAAAGTTGGCGAGGATAGTGAGAAGAGTAAAGAAGGAAAGAAGTGAGAATATTAATGAAAGTTGAAAAGGACAGTTTAAAACAATTTGAAACATAAAATGTCTAGACAAGTGAGCATAACAGCAAGGAAGTAAAATAAAAGTAAAAGCAGTATGCCCCAAAGGTGAGATTTTCAAAGGGAAGATGTGCAATTAACTAAATTTAATAAAAGTTGGACTATTAGTTGTTTTGAGTCTCTTAACATCTCCCTCATCTTTGTCATGGTGGTTATTTCATCATAAGAGAAAGAGCCTGTAAGAAATTCTCTTGTTAAAGTTATGCTGGTTTTGATACATGTTAATTTGTCAAAGACAAGTATTTCACTGAAAGCGATAAAATGTGACAAAATATTGTTTGGAATTTGGGGTAAGAAAGAGAGAGAAGAGAGTGGAAAGCCTGCAGCCAAAAGGTGAGAGTATGGCCTGCTGACATGTCAAGACCCATCCTGCAGACTGGGAATTTAAAACAGTATACCACAAACTGAGCATGTCTCTTAGCTGCTGGGCTACAGGTTTTCCTGGGAATGGCCTTTCTGATTGGCTTTGTTTCATGCTGTTTTGCACAAAACATTTGGAAAGGTTAGATCCAAACTGAGTTCCCAAATCTGTGTTGTTTCATTTTCCTCTGGTATGTTTGGGTGTTTTTGTGTGTGCATTAATGAGAACTCCCATTATTTCATCAGTTGTACACAGACCATCATTGGGTTATATTTTTTGGTATGTATTCCTTGCCGCAATTTAACTCTAGAGGTGCTTTGCTTATGTGCTCTGAAAACCTTGGGGTACTTTACGCACTGGGGTTGGTAGTTAGCACCTTAGCTTTAGAAATACTGTTTGGAAAACTCTCTTTTTTTTTTTTGTTTTTACCTCCATTAAGGATAACCTTTTGCTTTTAAGATACACTGTATTTATATGTAATGTGTTATATTAGTCCTGCTCTAGTTTACTAATCTCTTTTTCTGCAGTCAACACCCTTTCTTTAAGCCTCTGTTTTAAATTTAACAAATGCTCTAGATTAATTCTCTGCCTTCCACAGGTGCCTGCAGGACAGGAGACTGGGGAAATGGATGCTCCTCATTATCCCTTTTGTGCATTTGCCAACTACTGTCTTTGGACAGACACTTTTTGTCTCACCCTTCTTTTTGTTGTATGAAAGGGCAATTTACATGTGTATGCATATATATGTGTATGTCTATATAGGTGGATACACACATACACACACAAATATGTATACACATTTATTTGTGAATTTAAATATCTCTCCTAGTAATTTTCAGTTAATATCCTGCTCAGTTAATAGTCTGCAGTATTTATTTGTTTTTCTGGAGAGTGAAGTGAACAATACTTTGAACTTGTTTTGCTTTCACTGGAGTTACTAGAAGGGACGCATACAAATTTGGCTGCCCTTCAAAACATTACAGAACCCTTCTAATTGCTGTCATTGTGTCATCACCTGTGGGTTGCTACCTTCTAGTGAAGTAGGTGTGCCATGGTTTGCTCTAGTTCTGATGCTGTTAACAGGGAAAGCACAGAAAGGATGAGCATGAATGAAGTGAGTATGGTGCATGTACCCAGGAGTGCATGATGTTTCCCAGTGTCAGGCACATTGTTCCCTGAGCAGAATCGTTTGTGTATAATTGGAATAATAAGCATATTTTGGCAGCTCTCCATCTGAGGAACATGTGTATGAAACAAGTGTCAAGCCAAATGTAAGTGTTATTTGAAGACTCAAATTAGGCTTGAGAATGCAGTTATAGCAGGGTGTTTTGAAACATCCTTTGTCCCAATACAGTATTTTAATTTCAGTAGCTCAAAGGGCTGATGGTCAGGGTTTTGCAGACTCTGTTATATTATTTTTCTGTACATTTCAAGAGCATTTTGCTTTCAGCATCTGGACATCATGAGGTACTGCTTTGACACTGATGATGAAAATTTGCTTTTGGGGGCTGAAACCTATAACTTTGTTCCCTTGAATAATAAACAAAATGCTGGGTGTTTAGCTTGTTCTAGCTCAACACAGGGCTGCTTCACTTTCAAAGCTTCTGGCGGCTGTGAGTGGGAGGCTGTCGGGTGGAGAAGCCCTACAAACCTTTGTCCTTTTGAGCTAGGTTGCAGAAAACTTGCATCAAATCGTAGCGCTCTTGCGTTGTGTTGTTGAGTAAGTAGGTGACAATGTTGCATAGTGAAGCAGAGCTGCATGAGCAGAGTAACATCCAGCTTCTAGGGAAATGGTCAGGAACTGGACGTCTGGTTTAAAGGAAGTGGATTCCCTCTTATTATCGTGCAGAAGGACCCCAGGTTTACCCTGCTCCAATAACTTATATAGTTCTAATTTCTTTTATTACCTGCCTTCTTAGATTCTTCCAACTCATGTTTCCTCAGGCTTTAGTACCCTGCAGAACAGAACAGTTTCTTAAGGATTGATTCTGCTTGAATTGCAGTTGGGACAGGAAGAAAAAGTTCGGAAAGACAAAAGGCTAACATATACAAAAGAAAAAGGGATGTGTATAAGAGTTCCTGAACTATTTAAAATCTTACAATGCATAAACAGAGCCAGTTGCAATGTAGGTTATAAAGACTCTCACTGAAACTTATAATTAGAGGTTGCACAAGGGCAGGTAACATTTCAGAAACAGGTAAGACATTCGACCCAACATGCTTGCTTACTGAAATGGGACAGCCTTAGGCTCAGCTGAGATCATCACAGAGCAACTCCCAAGATTTCGATTAAAGGACTATCCTTCACTTCCGTGCAGGTTTGTCCTTTTAAGAAGAAAGAAATATATTGTCACTCTTCAAACTTCTGATTTTCTGGAAGCGCCAAGGCTCCTTGCGTTGTTGAAAATGCTTACAGAAAATGCTTACAAAACTGGCAAAATCACTTCCCAGACTTGGG
This sequence comes from Myiopsitta monachus, assembly GCA_017639245.1. Classification (NCBI taxonomy): domain Eukaryota; kingdom Metazoa; phylum Chordata; class Aves; order Psittaciformes; family Psittacidae; genus Myiopsitta; species Myiopsitta monachus. The sequence continues at coordinate 8,838,284 of CM029919.1, forward strand.
AAAAAATCCATTCAGCACTTGGCCTTTACTAGTTGGTGTGCTTATTAACATTCTTGTTCTCACACCACCTTCACTCAGTGACAGTACTTACCCCTACCTCAGCTGATAAAATTTAACTGCATGCTTTTCCTTTAAGCACTTCAACAGCTGCTGTGGAGCCTTAACAATTGGAGACATTTGAAATTGCCTGCCAGCATTTTGCATTGCAGGGTTTTTAAATGAGTCTAGTACTAGAATACCTGCACTTTGCCACCCCTTTGATGGCTCTGAGATCTCAGAGCACTGTGTAGAGATTTGAATTTAGCATCATGATCTCAGGTTGTTGGGGGGTAAACTCAGTGACCCATCTGCCCAAGCTGATACAGCACGTCACCTGCAGAATTCCTGATGTAACTTGAACACTTTGAAACAGATAAAAATGTCCTTCTCATTCACTTTTAATATTTTCAGTCTTTTAATCTTTTTTTGTGTAACTGGTGAACCCATTGAGCCAGTTTCCTTGGCTGCTGTCATCACTTTTTTTTCTCTCCACATGAGTGAAACAGCGTGAGGCGGAGAGGAAGGGGAAAGTGGCTTCGTCTGAGGAGTGCAGTTCAGGAGCACTTCTAGTCTTCCACAGTGAACAGAGAAGGGGAGTGTGTGTGTAGAGACGTGGATGCAAGCTCTGGGTAGAGCAGAGCTCGCTCCCTGGCTGTAACCCCTCTCATTGATTAAACACATTTAACACTCAAACTTGATAGTGCAGAGTGAGACTATGTAGAATCAGGAATACTAGAATGGAAAATCTGCTTGTCCTTGGCCTTTTTTGAATATTACCTGGACCATCTAAGAGATTTTGTAAGTGAATCAGAAATAAATAGGGTGAGATTTTTCATGTCAGCTGCCCTGATCTAATACAAAACTGTTGTTCTGGCTATCTAGTCTTCTGACAGGTTAGTGAACTAAACCATCTCCAAGCTACTGAAAACAGCGGGGCTGCATCACCAGGGCAGGGGCAGGAGGAGAGTGAGATCACCCTGTTTGGTTGGCAGCAAGCCTTTGACCTGTGAAATGCCACTCCCATTCCTGGATTGTGGAAAGCAGCAATAAGCAGTGTTCAAAGATGCATGCACTCATTTTAATAATGCAGCTTTTCTTAAGGATATCCTGTGCACACTGAGCGTCTCCCCCACACAGAACCTCTAACCATGTGTTACCACCTGCACAGCATCACTGGACCTCTTAGCTCAACTGCTTTTGAGGATGTGAATGGACCAAAAAGACAATCAGGCAACAAAAAAATTTATGCTTAACCTTGATCCAGTTCTGGGTGAAAAAAATAGGTTTGCTATAGTGGTACCTCCATAATTGCTGCACAGTAATATTTTATTTTTCTGGTCTCCTTCTGCATTTCCCTCCCTTCACAAAGCCGCAAGGATCCAATTATTTTTCCTTTCTTTAAGTTGGTGAGAATTTTGTTACATTTGTGCCCCAGGAAATAACAGAACAAAATTAATTCAGCTCCCCCTTCCAGAGGTGCTTGTTCTGGACTGTATGGTTACTACCAGGGGGACAGACTGAAGGTATGCCTGCCCTTCAGTAACTGTGTAGGAGAAATTTTCTGTGCAGTAATTCTATGCACCTATTTAGATTCACTGCTTTCCTGGGAAGGCTTGTTATTTCCCCACCATCTGATAGTCCCAATTTGAAATAAGTGTCTTATGTAGTTTGTCCTAGAAATGTGTCTGATGTAAACAATCTAGTTGCTTTTAAATATGAATAATACTGCTACAGGAAAAATGTATGGATAACAACGAAGACTGGGAATTTTGAGGCATTTAAATGACAAATGATGCAGGATATCTATATTTGCACAGGTTTGCTTCTCACAATGTTTTCTGGACTTGTTCCAGTTTGAATGAGACCACTGGTATTTTCAAGCACTATTTGATGTCTCTATTTAAAGACAACTATGGATTTTAGAGAAATTCTACCTTTTGTGTAAAAATATAGCAATATTGTGGATTTCACAGAAATTCTGCCTTTCATGTCAAGACATAGTGATGTTTCATAAATTGCTGTGACCTTGTGCTAAAATTTTCTTTGTTTTCACATCCATGTTTTTCATATTATCATGTTTCACACTAACACAGACTTTACAGCCTGTGAAATGTGGGTTTGTCCTCATAGATGTGTTCATAGAAGTGACAGCCATTCTAGATGGGCTTCTTATTTTCCCTGCAGTAGAAATACAATTCTATTCTTATTCCATGCTTATTGTACTGTACTAGAAAATTACGCCCTCTTAAATCTACACTAGCTCAAAAATGGGAAAAGTTTGTGGCAGGTTTGCAAAATATACTGATTTAACTCTCAGGGTAAAGTTGCTTTTTAGATGTCAAGGCTGTTCCACATAGCATACTGTTAGTATGTGGAATACACTGCTATGAGCAGTAGTAGAGAGAAATATTTTTAAACATCATAACCAAATAGTTTTTTAATCTTTAAGAGACCAGATCTGAGATCTTTATTTATAAAAATATGTGTTCATAGTCAGTTGATGTAGGGATAACCATGCGCCATAATTATCCTTACACTCTGCTCATTCTCTACTGGGATTTTTTTGCTCAAACAGAGTCAGGAATTCTGTACATTGGCTAGAATTTCTAGATGCATGGCTGAGCTACAGCCAGGTCGAAATCCAAGTGCACCAACTGAATGTGCACAGATAGGTTTCATGATATTCTTCTAATGACTTTGTACTTCTGCTTTGTTTCAGATCTGCTCTGCATACATAAACTTATATGTGCCTCAGAGAGCTCAGACTTGCAATGCTATAGAGAGCACATATCCATGTTAAGTTCCATGAAATCCTGGAGAGAAGCTATGATAATTCTATATTGACCTGAGTTGCTTACCTTAAGTAGAGGGGAATGGAAGTTTAGCTTACATGATAAGGATATGCTGAACACTGAATCCCATCTTCCAATGGCTGAAGCATTATCTGAAATGCCGAGGTCTTGCTTTTTGCTATTATTCTTACTTGAAACAGATCTCTTTTGTTCCAGGATACTGTACATTATTTCAGTGACTGATTGAACTCAGCTACTTTGAAATGAGTCTATAATTACCCACACCCCTGCTAAGAGTGGGATGAGCTTTTGACAGCCTTTTAAAAAAAACCAAAAATCACCATGTAACAATACCTAATTATTTCTCAAGCAATCTACTTGTCTAAATTTAGGACTCAGTTTCTCGAGCCAGCTGTTCTCAGTAAAATTGAGAAATAGAGCTGATTTAGTGGTTTGGTTGCAAGAGTAAAGATTTCCTAAATGTTGGCTTTTGCAGTGTTTGGAAACCAAATTTAATTCCCAAAGAGTCCAGCCTTGCTCAGAATGATAGAGCAGGATGGCAAAAAAAATCAAAATATATCTAAGGTTTAAAGTAATTTCTTGAGGAAGGAAAATCAAAATTAATTTCCAGGTGCTTGTCTCTCCAAGAAGTGCTTAGACTGGGTAGAAATAGTATTTTGAATTACTGTTATGAAAACTATAATCAGTCACTGAAGGTGATTATCCTTTAAAGAAACTAAGGTTGTAAATATTTAAATGATGCAAGGCAATTCTGAAGTGAGTTTTTATGCCAACATGGTTTTCTGTGGTTTACTTTTCCAGGCAAGAATAGAATATGAACATATGTGGGGTATAGTGCATACTTAGTCTAGTTAAAGTGTATTTGCAAAAGAAAGGCTTCCTCCAACATTTAGTATGTTAAATGGACATGTAAGAAGTGATTACTTTGTTCTCTGGAGACTCTGTAAGACGTATGGTTATAATGCAAAATCCTAACACAAGAGGTTTCCAACTCGGTTTCCTAGTATCAGCTGATTATCAGACAGATTTGCACAAGGGAGGAGCACAAGCTGCTCAGGAAGCACTGTACACTCGTTTCAAATCCTTGTGCCAGTTTTGTGACTAAGAGAAGGGTACGAAACCATGCTCAGGTTGTCAAACCGCAAGTGTGGCACTTGTAGCAGAAACTGGAATAGCCCGAGACTCCTGCAGAGGTACTCTTGTGTAACCATCTTGCAAACAGCCCTACTTCAGCTAAGAAGAGCTGGGTTTTGGTTTCATCTATTTGTTCATTTATTTATTTTAAACCTTTTAATCTCTCAATGAGGTGCATAGGGATTAGTGGGGTGGACTTCACACCACAGGCAGATTTTGGCGGAAAGGGAAAAATCACCCTCTGTGGAAGTCTAGGAAGAGTCTTATCCCTATGCAGCTGTGTGTAAGGATGAGAGCATGACAGGGTACCTAAACCCTTGTCCTATGGAAGTGCAATTCTAGAACATTGTTGTGTGTTATTTTGTTTGTGTGTTTATTTTTAAATAGACCAGTTCTACGGCAGCTCAAACACCTTCAGAGGCTCTTCTGATGCCTGATATTTTCAAGCTTGGATTTGGTTACAATGAAGTGGAATTAAAAGGGAAAACAGAAGTATTTGTAGGTCTGTTGTCTAAAGTCTTGTTCTTATGAATAAGGTATCTGTCCTCATTACCTTAACAATGTTAACAGGAAATTCAGTAAAGAAGGATAGATTTTTGGATTTTTCTCTTCTAAAGCTGTTTCCTAGCTCTTATTTCCCTTTCAACCACAAAATCTTGCAAAGCTAACCATATTGTGTTATTGCATGGTTTTAAACAACTGCTCACCATCTTGTACCTTACAATGATTTTTTTGCTTATTGAGGATAACAATACACCAAGAAAAAGCTCTGTCCCTGCAAGGCATTTTTAGTCCTGCAGTGTTAATATAGAGATGTTGAAATAGTTGGAATCTATACAGCTGAAGTGCCTGATGTATTAAGTTCTCCACTCTCGTCTATGCTACTTACCAATACAATAAATATTAGAACTGTGGACTATACAGAAAGGGCAATGAAGGATTTACGCATATATTGGAAAGAATTTGGAATGGTAATTGCTGATAATCTACAGGTAAGCAAAGAATCATTGGGAGTGGGTGTGTAATGCGGTTGTGATCCAATTCTTTGCATGCTCATAGTATATCCTATAATAATAGTATACAATACTGTGAGACACTCTAATCCCCTCTTAGGCCATATGGAGTCATCCTGGTTTTTACTGAGAGTGTGGATCTGATGCCTAACATGGATGGCCAGCTCCACCATATTCATCCAAAGCAGTAGTTAGTAGAAATTTGTTGTGGTTTGGTTTTGTTTTAAATTTTATGTATCCAGTCTTGAGGTCCTGATTGAAATTATGAAGTATGTGAAAGAATGAGATTGCTTTTTTCATTTCCTTTTAAAGTAATACCACATGCTTTTAAAGTAATGAAAGCTATCAGCTAGATCAACACAGCATTTCAAACGCAAGTTTAAAGTCACACTGCATGGTTTTCATCTCTGAATTTTAGATGACTACAGGAGGTGTCCACAGTTGAATGGACTATCTGATGTCTTTTAGCATCCATGTGATATGACTGTAAGCCCATAGTCACATACAGGCTCACAGTGAGCGCTGGTGCATAGGAGGGTACAGTTGTGAACTTCGCCTTACAGACAGCCTGAAGACTTCCATGTATCCTGTATGTCCTTCTAAGGAGAAGGGATGGCATTGTCCTTGCCTGGCAGCATTGCCATCTGATTGTAGGAGGGCAGAAGGGGTTGCTTTGTGTTGCCTTCATACAGCAAGGACACTGTGCATTGACCTGCAGGCTGCCTGTACCTTGGCTTTGTAGCCAGGTAGAGCCACTGTAGGCTAAGTGCTGGGCACAGACTTAGACTTGGCCTTGGTCTGGCCTCTAAATATACAGTATAAATGTTAACTTTGAGTCTAGGTCGCAAAATTTCCCTTCCTAGGTCTTGACTGTTTGGATATGAATTCTGTCAGTGAAAACCAGCAGAATACAAACTGTGTTACGTGATCACGGCACTGAAAGGCCACTAGCTTCGTTATCCTTTTGTTCTAGACACAACTTTTATTCTGGCAGGAGTGAAGGATCTCTTGTTCGTTATTATACCTCTACTCTTCTGAACAGAATCCTTCTGTTCTAGTACCAAACACTTTGCCAGCTGTCCATCACCAAGAAACCGTGACATAATGAGGTTCTGATTTATTTTCTTTCGCACTTCCTTTTGTAGAACAGCTAAATTGCTCTCTGTGAAGGATAAAATTCTGTGAAGGATATAATACCAGCAAAACAACAGCAAAACCAAACCACCTTATTTAGCTGCTATTGTTGGGATACCGTGGCATGGTTTTCCGTAACTCCCGGACTTAATTTAGGTTGGAAAAATTATGTATTTTCCTTTTTTTTTCTTCTCCCATTTGGATTTTCACTCTTTCTCTAAAGGCTTCTAGAAGTTTATAACACTGTATCAGCAAAGCATTAAACAGAATAAATGCAGTTATAGTATTTTTGTTTTCTTAAATTGCTATCTGAGGTTCAAAAGCTTGTGAAGTGAGCACTTTCTCTCCCAATACCATCCCTTTCCCATCCGTTCCCCCCTACCCGACATTTTAGTCTCTGTAGCACAAGAATTCAAGCTCTTTCCTCTACTGTCTTCTTTTGAAAGACGCTTATGTTACTATGGTGAGGAAAGCATGTAGCATTTAGAGCTTCAGACTAAATGTAGCTGTTTTCATAATCCATTCTAAGTATTGCACCAATAATTTGCTTGAGTAATTCTTATTACAAAAAGCATGATCTATTTGCCCTAAACATGCCCTAAACATACACACATTCACATGCATAACAAATACCCTAGGAACTGAAGAAAGGAAAACAGCCCTGGCATTAAACCAGCACTCACTTCTCTTGAATCCAGAACAGGCCAAGTCTAAAATAGCATCATTTCACATTCTAGGAGTGCTTTTCTGGTAAATGTAAGGGAGGGGAGAGGCGTTTATAGGCTTCCACATATTCTTCAGTTTAGTCACTTTTTTCTTTCTTTTTATACTGGGTATATGCATGTACCCATTATGACTTACCAGATCAGGGTTATAATTTAAAACAAAAAGGTAAACCTACAAAATAGTGATATTAAATCTGGGAAAAGACAGTAAATTTAAGGTATAATTGAGACTTTGTAGGAATACAGTGCTAAATGGTATGTCATCACAGTCTGATAACACTCTTTTCTTGAAGGTATCATTCACGCAGCTCCAAAATAGAACTGAAAACAGACTTTTCATTTTTCTGACTTGTTGTCTTGGGTTATATTAGAAGATACAGGTGGTTAATTGTAATGGAATTGTTTTCTGGTATGTATTTATAAACACTGCCTGTAGTAAACACATGTTATTTGGATGGATGATCCCTTAAGTTAGAACCATATTCGTAAATAAACTAACAAATAAACTTCTCAGCTAATGGCCCATAAAGATCTTAATATATTAAGTGGAGTCTCTGAATAGTTCGCCCTTTCCTTTATCTTAGTATGGATAATCAATGTACTGTAAGGCCAGAAATGTTTTTTCCAAGAGAATGGTCAAGAGTAGGCTCCGGAGGGCTCAGCTGATCTATTTGCATGCTTGGTCAAGTACACTGAGAGTATCTGAAGGACCTGCATCTGTGACAGTGCATATTATCACTTAGGAAAAGCTGAAGGAATAATTCATGGCTGTGTTACTGCCTTTTGTGCGAAGGCTTCGGGAGAAATTATCCTGTTAAAAGTCTGCAGCAGTGTGGCAGTGAATCAGACCTTCAGTTTCTGGACAGCTTTGGTGCAAAAGACCCACTAGTGCACGGTTTGGGTTCAGTGCTATGTGGGGCATGGGCATCCCCGCTTTGGAGAGACACTGAGGGCTGCTGAGCTGTGAGATGGCTGCTGCGGAAGGAGCATCAGAGCTGGGAGCCCCAGCTGATGGGATAAGGCTGCAGCTCTGGGGGCTGTGCACTAGCACAAGATGGGGTGGAAAGTCCCACTGGTGGCTCTGTCTCACTGGGTTAGGATTTTCACGTGGAAGATATATCTTGTTGAAAAACTTTGCAGCTCTGCTTATTGTATTAGCCCCTCAAGCCAAGCACCTTAAAAAACAGGGTGCACACAATTAGTGACTGTGTTTGGGGAGTTGCCTCAATATCGTTTTCATCACACATAAGTGTAATGAATGGCACAGAATGTAAACGTGGAGGAGGTCGTCTAGTCACCCCAGCCACGAGATTGTGCCTTGTCTGCTTTCCTTTCTCAGGCACAGCTCACCTTCTGCCTGTTGAATGAAGCGCAAGTTCCATGCACACCTCAGCCTCTACGGCTCCCTGATCTTGGTTCATCCCCTAGCAAGAGGAACTTGAGTGAAACTGCTCTACCTATGCAGTGTGACCTTACACTTAAGTTGATCTAATGGGAAGGTGACATTGGAAAGGATCAGCCTTCTCATCCTCCTCTGTGACAGGTGACCTACCATCCATGAATTCACAGGTTTTGCAGATTGTTGTCTTCAGGGTGAGCCAGCTCACTGCATAATCAAAGAGAAGACAGACTTTTTCCTTTTTCTTTTTGCAAGGTTAATTTTCTGCTTAAATGATTCACTTTGCATAGTCAGGGTGCCTTAATTTAATGGAAGGGAAATGGCAGGAGGGCACATCCTGTCAAAGAGGGAAGAGCAGAGTGGCACCTTCAGCAGCACCTGCTTTATGCCGGCTTAGCCCTTGTGTCAGACCTTGCACCTTGGCTGTGACCAGTGCGCTCTGCAGCCTTCTCATGTGCTCTGTGTTGTGGATCTGTTTGTTACACACTGAGAAAATAAATGGGTATGATAAAGCTGGATTTCAGGAACTTCCTTGTTAATCAGGAAAACTTGTTTCAAAGCTGTGATGAGCTAAAATTGTGGCACCATAAAGGCAAAATCATTTCTATTTAGCATACTCCAGTACCCTCCCTATGAGCAACTTTGCAGTATTCCACCCTAGCTGGAGTTTTGGTGGGCTGCTGGCATTATTCATTTGATTAGATGCACTTTTTTTCAGAGATATCTGAAATATGAAACAGTACTTTCTACTTTAACTTGCTTGTGGAGACTTCTTCCTGGTTTGCCTGTATTTAAACCTGGGAAATGTTGATGAAGGATGTGCTAGTTAAAGCCTCTCAGACTCACACAGCCCAGAAACAAGTACAGATTGTACCCTTAGACAGTAGGCGCAGCACTGCTGCTCAGTGACCTAACTGAAGGGAGAAAGAAATGAGAATGATTTTTAAAATCTACATAGATTTTCCTGTTCTTTTTGTCAGCTTGACTTTGCAGTGAAACAGTAAGGAATAATGAAAAGTTGCTAAAATCCCCTAATTTTGATAAAGCCTTTATCAAAGCAAACCAGTCTGCTTGGCTTTAGAGAGTGCATCGAGACTCTAATTCTACTAATATTTTTATAAGTCTTGTGACCACAAGTTTCAGTGAGAAGAAAAGAAATTCTACCTGTTTTGCAAGCTCTGTGTTTTTCTCATTACTAATTACTGTTTGTAAACGTTGTACTATAGAATTCCCATTTCATTTATGTCCTAGCTCATTGCCCTTAAATGTTTCATGACTACTGTAGTTACTGATAATACAAGTACGCCTATTAGCGACAGTTTAATTTCGTTTTTCCCTTTCAGAAATATGTAAACCTGGCATCAAACCAAGGATATTCTAATTCATTTTTCTGTGGCTATGCTGCATGCAAAACTGAGTTGATAAGTGTTATAGTGCAAACGGATTATGCTTTCTTTGGGTCAAACCCACCAGGGATAATGATTGAATCAAGGATAACAAAGAAATAGGAATATGCTAGCAAACAGGACTTTATTTGCATAAAGATGTTTTCTTCATGTTAGATACTGACAGTATTTTTATGTTTGTAGGCATGCGTTTAAGACTAAGTAATTACAGTAGAATGGTAAAGTTCCAGACTTTGATTCTAATTTAACTGATATCAATGGAAGTCTTGCAGAGGGATGTAACCCTTCAAGCTCATTGCTTTTGAATAATTAGAAACTACAAAATTGGATCTCTCATAAAAACCAGCTTACATTTCCCAAACTTAGTGATCTCACAACATATAAGAAGAGTTTGCCTTGACCAACTAAATGTGAATTATGAACATTATCTTGTATTTATTTACAGAGGGAAAATATCTCTTGGGGTTGGAGTTAGGTTTAAGTTGCCATTTCAGGAGCAACCGAGCTGATCTAGGGTTGCCTTTCTATTGTGAAGAGGATATCTTCACCTCTTCTTTTGCCTTTTCCTGAAGGTTGGCCCTCATGCCTCACTCCCCCGTGGCTCTGGCACTTGCACTGAACTTTGCAAAGCTGTTGTTTTTGCTGGGTTACTTTCCTGCCAGGTTAGCAAATTGATTATATTCACAAAAGGGTTCTTTGAAGCAGCAGAATGGATGTGAAGGAAGCAGAGGAAGTGTGCCAACATGAGTGGGCAGAGTTTTGTGAGGGGAAGTTTTCCCTTTCAGTGGCTGCAAACTGTGGGATTGCCCAAGCTGGGTAATGAAAGCTCACCACTTAGCTGGCAATTGCTGGCTAAGACTTCATGTAACCACTGCTCCCTGATCAGGGTAAATCCTGTAGAGCTGCAAGTTTTGTGATGATTATTGCTGAAATGCAGTTTGGGTAATGGAAGGTGATGACTGAAAGGCAGCCCAGGAGCAGGCTTTTACCAAAAAAACATTGCAATGCAGTTCTTAAAGAGCTGGAGCTGCCTTTCCGGGCAGTTGCTGGCTGATGTTAAACGCAGCTGCTGTCTACAGTTCAGCGAGATGTTAACTTTGCAGCTGTGTTTTCTGTTGGGTATCACTTCCTGCTTAAAGAGCCTTCAGCTCTTGAAACCAGCTTTCAAACCCATGCAATTTTTAGAGATTACTTTTTTAACTTAAGAAAATCTGTGCTCTTCTGAAGTCCTTTGTGGAGGGAGAACAAAAAAAACCCAAAACCAAACCAAAAGAAAAAAAACCCCAACAAAACCAAAGAGCTGGATCCTCTCTATTGTTGACAAAAATAGAATCATCCTACAGTTAGAGAATTCCTGTAGCATTCTTGGATCCCAGAACCCAATATTTTCTGCTCTCTATTTTTTTTGAAGTCCTTGCCTGCATCAGGCAGAAGGACTCCATCTTATTTCTCTACATTTCATGTAGGAGCTGTAAACAACCGGAATATTGTTTAACTCAAAGTTAGAGGATCTCTGATGATGTGCTTTTGGCCAAATAGTGGGACTTCATGTGAAAATTTTCAACCAGAAAACCCGAATTATGCTCTGGGTTTTGTGACATTTTAATGCAAACCTTCAAGTTCACGAAAACTTTTAAACTTGTGATATTTTGTCTGAAATACTTCAAATATCAGACACTTTTTTCAAATATTTTTTTCACTGAAAGGCATTTAAGATCAGACATATTCAGTGAACGCCGTTCTTTGTGCTTTAAACTTCTAACTTGTTATTCAGGGTGGTACTACTGTCTCAAAGGTTTCCCTGTGTGAGGTGCGGCTGCAGGAGTTGTGTGATCGAGGCCAGAGGCAGGCAATACAGTTCTTCTTTTCAGCCAGGAAAATCTTGGTAAGAAAACTAGTGATGAAGCTTTCCAAGATTTCTTGTGGAGGGAATGTGAAGGCACCAGAGGCTGCAAATAGCCAAGTGGAAGTCCAGAAGGTGCGCAAGAAGGAACAGAAGAGGAAGTGATAATGTATGTGATAATTAAGCTGCACAATTTTGACAGCTTGAGGAAAGACATTGGTCTTTCAATGCAGAACTTCCTGACTGCAATCTTGAATAAAATTGTAGATGGGCTTCCTCAAAATCCAGGTGAGGGTCCTGAAAGGAACTTAAAGAATGGAGTGAGGTGCTTCGCCCCAAGCGTGTGAAGGGCAGCCTAGCCTTTTAGTGCAGGGGCAGAGTCCATTGTAATTAGGTAGAAAGACTTTGATCTCAGAAAAAAGTTTTGGCTTGAGTTATATATTTTTTTTAATATTGAAAATGTTTTACCTGGCAAGGTGATTATGTTTGGTATGGGGTAGAGCTGAGGAATTACAAATATGTATATACCCATGAGCCATCCCATTAGGCTGCTTGGAAACCTTCCTCACAAAGCATGTTTTGGGGTGTAACATGCTATCAGGTTTTGAAGTGTTTGAAGATCTTGGGGGAGATAAGGAGTAAGAATGCTTAGGTATTCATCTCACTGTTTATTTTTGCAATCAGAATTAGTCTTGTTAAAAAACCTTGGTTAGCTTCAAAGCACAGATATGTCTCTTCCTCACTATAAACACTATTACTGTAGGAGTGAGAAGACTGTAAGAACTTTCTGTGAAGCAAGGCAAGTTGCCTTAGCAAGACTCAGTTCATAATTATGATTTTCCTCCATTATAACATTTAAACATATCTATCTAGAAGACAAAATGTTTTATAGGTTAATCAAAACTGGAGATGTCTTAATACACATTCATTAAATGTTGAAACAATTTGGAATAGATACTGGGATTCTCCTCTGTCCCACGAATCCCTGGTAGTTCCTGTAACAGGAGCAGAAAGGGGACTTTACAGAAGTGGCCTGGAGAAACAATAAGTGTAAAATGGGTTTCTTGTGCTGACATGTGAGGTGTCCTTAATTTATTTAGTGTCCTTCATACATGCTCCTTGTGTGCTGACTTGTGTGTCCTTTTCAGACACATTTGAAGATTAATGGCTTCTACTAGAGTGGGAAGTGAATATGCTATGACAGATATTCTCATTAATTATATGCATTTTTGTTTCCGACTCAGTAGCTGCACAGCAAAGCTTTGCATTTAATGTATAATTTATATTGCTACATATTTCCTTTGGAAATGATAGCATAAAATAGCATTTCGTTTTTATAAAACCTCTAATTTTACAGTCATTTCAGGAATGCACCTAATGACTGGAAAGACAAAGACTTGGCCTTTAAACTCCCTGCAGTGTCTCCAACTTAGAAGTTTCTGTCTGTAGGAGGGCAGAGGACCTGGAGAAATGTGCAGTGTTGATACCACATTCAGCTTTCGTTTTGGCAGTGATGTGAACTAGCACTTTTCTAGGTGGCATGTATATGTTCAACCTATGCAATATTGAAACATCAAATCACACCTATAGCTGACAGCCCCTTTGACCAATATTTATGTGGAACAAAAGGAAGTTACATGAGTAATATGTCTGATATGTAGATATGAACCTGAAGTCTCGAGTAGGTATTTCAGTTCCGGGACAAAATGCACAGTGCAGTGAGGCAGCCTACCCGATAAGAGTGAGAGAAATCATTGGGTGAATAGTGTCTTGCCAGTGCATTTGTCATGAAAACAGTAAACTTCCCACACCCAGTCTGATGGCATGTATTATGTATCAGGCAGCACTGCTAATCTAAGTGTTAACCAAGGAAGTGAATGTTAGGTCAAAGTCTGACCAGATACTAAATAAAAACTTTTTTAAAGGGTATTGACAAAATGCAGAAAGAAGAAAAGGAAAAAAGTGTATTTCCCCTGCTTCCCCCTTGACCTTCACCAGTGTCTTCATACACTGGTTAAGAAGCATCCCCTAATGACAATTGGAGGACTTCAAGTGTGGAAGTACAGTGTGTACAAACATACAGTTGAGAGAAGGAAGTGGGGACACCCTAATAAACTTTTCTGTGTGTGACTCACGAACTAGGTAGTTGTAGAGCACAGCATCATTCTTATGAAATAGTCTCACAGTCCTCATTTCAGTATTGCCACCGCTGCTGCTGTGTACACAGTATGGTTTTTTAGGAGTCTGCTCATACAATATGGAGCTTTGTCCCAGAAAGCAGAAAAAAGTGCAAGAGCCAAACTTCAGTGATATTACTCTGCCTCATTTCATTTCTGAACAGAGATCTACAACTGTTGCTTCCATGTCAGCACCTGCCCTCTGGTGTTTGTGTATTTGTGTGCTGTTGGAATTAGATGATCTTTAAGGTCTCTTCCACCTCAGAGCACTCTGTGATTCTATGATTTATCTCGGTGTGGACAAGAGAAGTGGTTCAAACAGCCAAAGGGAAGTCACAACCTCCTTTGCATGTGAAAATCTAGGTGGCAAGAGTTTGATGGAATACTGCTTTCCCAGGGGCCTGGTATGTTTATGAAGCAAAGAACTTTTTAGGTCTGGCAGATGGCCATGCTGCCTTGGTGGCATGTGGATGGCAGAGCTGCTGATGGATGAAAGCATCATTGATGTTGCCCTATTACCTCCTTATAACATGCCACCATAGCTCTATGCCTATGGCCAAAATTTCTGTGCCACTGATTCCTCCCTCACTTTTGAGAAAACATCGTGAAATCTCTCCTTCTGTCAGAGAGAAGATCTTTGCTCAGGCCCTTTGACCCTTGGCATCTCTTGCCCATGGATCTGTTATCACAGGAGACCTGTGTATCTGCTGGTTGGGAGTATGGCTTACTGTCTGTCAAGCAAAGAGTATATTCACAGCAGCTCTGAAGCTGAAGCATGGGTGTGAATTTCTCTGGGAGACCAAATTACCTTATGGATAGTGGCCCCTGGCTTCTGGCTTGTTTAGGCAAGTTCATATGTGCACCAGGAGGAGAAAGGAAAAAGGAGCAGTATGGGAGACAGGGAGCAAAGGAGGGAGTGATTGTGCAACATGGCACAGGCTGCCATGTCTGTGTCAGCAGATGTGCTTCTGGGGGGGAATACTGCGCTGAGAATGAATCCTGTGAGGGGCTCGGTAGAGCTGTGCTTGCTTGGGGGGTCTGTCTTTCCTCCTGTCTTGAAAAAAGCAATGAGGGGAAGGGTTTTGACGTCTCAGGTCATAAGTCCCTCTTGGCTGATTCTTCCTTTTGCTTGTGGAAACAGTTTTTTATATGTTCCCCTTTGAACAGATCCACTTATTTGCCAAGACGTTATACCACCACTTCGCCCTGCAGGCAGGACAGCACAGAAAAGATTAATTAGTTAGGTCAAAAGGGGAAGTGATACTTCTTGGTGAAGTTTGTCTTGGAGTCATTACTGCCTGAAAAACACATACAACGAATTGGCTATGCCAGCTGGGGATAAGAAACTTTCTTTTTCTTCAACTGTTCTCTTAAAAAATAGTAGTACATCTCTTAAAAATGCTGCATATCTGGGGGTAACAGATCTTCGATGATAAGGGCTCTCAGAGTGAATGTCAGGATTACAGGGAAACATTTCCACACTCCTTTTAGATGAAAAGTAATTAGATGTCCTTTATTCCTTCAAGTGTGTGTGTTTGTCTGTTGTACTTCTGTATTTATATACGCAAGTCTTCTGTGGATGGTGGTCCAGGCTTGTAAAATAGATCTCTCGAGTACTCTGAAAGCTATTCAAAAAGAGCATTCTAGCACGTGCTGTCTTACTAATGGTGATGTCTGAATGGAGTCTATAAATAACTAAATGCTGCTATGTTTCACTGATGGCTATTTTGTTTCTATTCACATGGCATCTGGATTTTGGATAATATTACTCAGCCCTTATTCTTGCGATGTAGAATCTTATTCTTACATGGGAAAGATGCAGAAATAAGAAGGCAACATTTTGGCACCTACTCTGCCATAGAGAAAAATACTGCACGCAAAATGAAATTGTAAAATAAACTTTGTTGTGGGTTTTGTGCATTGACTTCGGTTCAGTGATTTGGAACATGCTGGGCCTTACAGAAAAAATATTCCTTTGAAGCAACTGGCAGCAGCTTTTTATTTCTTTCAAAGTTTTATTTTGGTAAATGGGAGCTATATATTGAAAAATACAGTCAGGCTGCTGAGCAATAACATGTCTTTAATGGGCTAACCTTTTGTACTACTTGTACTAGAACACACAGGTACAGACATACTGGTATTAGCAGTGTATTAATGTTTATACACATATGTGCTTGTGTTAAAGCACTGAACCCCAGAAATACCCTATTTTAATTCTGTATAAGGGTGACCACACATTAGTAGAGAACCTTCTGAGTTAAAAATGAGTTGAAAACTAAGAATAGCAGACCTGCAAAAAGTGTTGCATTGATTTTTGTCCATGAAATACAAAAAATGTTCCAAATAAGGCAATAGGAATGTCTCTAGTTTTGCAGTGCATTAAAATATTTATTATGAACTAGTTAGTGCAGATATAAATGTTTAACACCAAGTGTGCATTTATGGGGTTTTCCATGTTTCTGTTAAATTTGAGATACCAGTTATTAAATGGTGGCAAATGAAAAGGAAGAAAAACATCATCATCTTTGTGGCTTTGTAGCAATGTTTGAATTCTTATATACTGTAGAGAAGCATCACCCTTTCTGGTCCACAGAACTGAGTGTCGTCCAAATTAACTACTAGCATTTGAAATGTCCATATTGACAAAATGTTTCTTGGCTGGAGGAAGTGCAGTATGTGCATGTGAGAGCCACTCTGCAAAATGGAAAGCAGGAATTTATGCTCACCTCTTGATCTCACAGAAATGAGTAAGTGACAGAAATGCCTTTCAGCAGTAGTAAGTCTTCAGGGAAGACTGAAAAAAAAAAAAAAAGAAGTAACCACATTTAGCAGGTATCTCATTTGCAAATTGTCCCTGCAGATTTTATCTCGTGCTGTGAATTCATTATGAATAGCTCTTCTACCAAAATTATCTTCATTGTGCTGTATCAGAGCACTTACAATATGCTGCAGAACATGTGCTGATAAGCAGGTGCTTTTTAAAGATTGTGGAAGTCTGAAGTAAAGGTGAAATTTTGGAGATGGCAAAAACCTGTGCATTCCATGATGGAGCTTTCCTCGTCTGCACTGCTAGTTTATGTTGTGTGACTAAACTTTATCTGGTAAACATATGCACTTTATCTTTCTCTAAAAACGTGCTTTTTAATATGCAGTAAATCAGAAATTAATTCTGAGAAAAATGCCATTTCATGTACATATTTGCACCCCCAACTCTGTGGCACCATTATAATTTATAACTGAAACTGAACTTCTGGATGTTGGGGGTTTTGTTGGTTTTTGATGCTATGTCAAGCAGCAAACTGTTTATTTGGAGATCTACTAAAGGATGCAAAAGGACTTACTGGAAGGGCTTCATGCCATGCATTGCTGACAAGAATGCATTTATCTGCATTTATTTTGATGAAGTCAAAAGCATGTGATATAAACATTTCACTGATCTGAAGGAAAATTAAACACTTCAGTAAAAGCAGTACCGGTACCTGCACTGCCTTGATGGGGTTACCATGACACCTGCATGTGTACTTCTGTTGTCTTAAAATGGATTATTCCAGAAATCTCTTAGGCTGACTATTTTAGTTTGAAAATCAAAGCCATACTAAAGTTGAAGCTATGATCTGGAATATAAGAAGCTCCCAAGTTGCTCTAATTATGATCAATACTTTTGGCAGGCTGTGTTTGTAATGCTAGTGGTTGTTTTTTAATCTAGAACTTGGTGTTGCATTGGTTTTCAAACTGCACACTGTTAAAATATGCTGTTTGAAAAGAAAATATTTTTATATAGCAAGCTTACAAAACTGATATGCCTTCATCCTTTTAGCTCACACTGAGTTTTCCAGCATGTAGTGGTACACTATGAAGCAAATTTATTGCCTGGGCAGTTTTAGACTACCCATAGCTTTGTTACCGGGAATGAGACAGCTGGATTTTCCCCATGTATTAGCAGGACCATGCAAGTTTTGACAGTATTGTCTCTCTCATACACTTTTCCTCATAGCTTCAGGCAAGTAGAGTCTCCTTGTGGCTTAGAATGTTTTAATGTGAAATCAAAGTCATTGTGAAATGCATTGCTTGCAAAAAGTAGTGGATATGAGAAACATCTATGTACAGCACCTATAAAGCTAAGGGTGGGATAGATGTTTCTAATACCTGTGGATTTCTATGAATCTATAGTTGCCATCTCATCTCCAGTCCATCTCAACTTACTCTTGAAGGCTTGTTCTTGGATTCCATCACACTTTATTCTTAAAAGCACTGTAAGATTAGGGAGATTAAAAACTTTGTACAATCTCAACTAATTGAATGGGAGGGTAGCTAAAGAGAAAAGCAAAACACAGTTGTTTACTTAAAACTCAATTGAGCTTTAGGCAACAAAGTATTGCAGAAGTAGGCTACATCCCAGAACTAAGCCAACATTTTGAATATAGTCTGATATTCATCTCTCTTGGAAACAGATGATCTGCATTGTTCTAGAGGCGGATATACCTGTATTTTCTGCCTTATTGGCTCAGCTGGGTGGAATGATCTGTTATGATGGATGGGCAGGGCTGAGGGCCCCAAGCTTTTTGCCCTGTGCTTCCATGGGACAGGAAAATTTCAGTGGTGATCTGTGATAATACTTTGATATTTTTGAGTGAGTGCTTTGGAATTTTCCTATAAAACTCAAGGAGATTTGTGTTTGAGGTGTTTCAGTAGGACCGGCCCAGAAACCTCTATTCGCTGCCTCTTTTTCAAACTGGTGGCATACCAACAATGAGCAGACCTGGCGCAGGAATTAGGCCTTGAAGTTACTTAACTCTGCAGGAGTGGAAGCAGACTGAATGAAAGGTCAAATGAAGTAGTGGCTAGCTTGACCAATCGTACAGAAAGAGCAGTTGAAATACTAGGAAAGTTCTATCACCGATTACTTCCATCCAAAATGAGTGACAGAGGTATTCTGTGGGAATTTGGAGGCAAATGCACATATAAGTGATTACCTGGAGTCTCAAATGAACCCTCTACTTCAGTGTCAGCTTGCGCATGGCACCACAGAGGCTTCCCAAAGTGGAACAGGCATTACACACAACTCTGTAAAGCTGAAAGAGGGCATACTTCTGTAAGTAGCTCAGCTCGTGCTGTGTCTTTTGCATACAGAAGAGCCTTCTGCTAATTCTGGCATCTCATTTAGAAAACATTGCCCTACTTTTCTGTAACCTGCAGCTCAAAATGCTCTCAAAATTGATCAGGCCTTCTGTGTGGAATAGAGGGCAAGCAGTGATGGTAGTCAGAAATCCTATGTTTTGGAAACAGAACTGGAGCCCTATGGTAGCATCCAGGGAAGTTTGCATGCCTGCAAGCAAGCTTGGGAAGTGGAAGTGCTGCTACTGACTGCAGGAGAAAGCAAAAAAATGAGCAAGGGAAATATGATGTATGATCCCAGAGAGAGTCCCTTGAAAGCATGTGATTCCAAATCTTGTTCTGCAGCCGGACTTCCGTTGGATTTTGCTTTTATGTAGCTACCTGTTTTCCTGTTTTGGTTTGTTTTATTTTTCACATTTCTTTTCCAGTCCCATCCAATCTTTATGGATGAATATCCATGACGATCCATGTAAATTGCCATATGCTGCTATTTGTTGTAAATGAAAAAACCCCTGCAAACCAAACACAGTTGCCTTTTGCAATTTTTTATCTAAGCAAGTCAGTATTCCCATTTTCAGTTTTTCTTCCCTTCTACATATAGAAGATTGGAAAGATATATTTGAAATGCTTTAACAGATTAATCCCTACATAGTGCTGACTTGGTCATCAAGATCACTTAGCAGTGTCCACAAAAAAAAAAGCAGCAGCTTTTAGCTTGTAAAGTGTGAGACAGAGAAAGAAATCCACTGTTTTAAACAGAGAGCCAGAGGCAAGTGAGAAGATAAAACGGAAGGTTCTGGAGGATCCATAGGGGACTCTAACGTGGCCACTGAGAGCCCTTAAGAATGAGGAGGCCAGAAAGTGTATGTTGGCATTTTTCTCTTGGGTGTTTATATTAATAATGCTAGCTAAAGGATAGTGCAATTCCCAGTACTTTTATCAAGTATGAGTATCTTTTTGCTACCACTGTTACAGGTCTGTGGGAGTAGGTGATTCAAGAGTGCAGCAGGAACTCAATACTTAGACAATGAATAAAAGGTATTTAAGAGATTAGGAAGTGGTGTCAGGGAATTGCATTGCTCCAGAAATTGCTTGTAGCAACTGCAAGGTCCCCTTTCTTAAAAAGATAGGGAACTGTGACAGTGATGGTTAAAATGTGTGCTGGAGTCTGCTCAGCTGAAGGACGCATTTTGGGTCCAGAGCCCTGCTTCAGGAATGTTAAATACATTAGCTTGCTGAACATCCTGCTGGCCACGATATACCTGTGTGTTATGTCTACAGGACTTAATTTTGGTGTAAGGTGAATATTTCGGCAAACAAGCAAATGGACAAAAATGGCTGGCAGATTTTGTTATGATCCCAGTCCAGTGATTTCAGGAACATGTACAGCCCTGCGGGAGCTTTGTGGATTTTGAGTATGATTCATTCGAAACAAAACATAAGCTTCAGAAAAAAACATTCAATTTTCAGTCAGCCAGACATAAGTTTCTTCTCTGGTCAGTGGAGAGTGACAGCCTTCTTTAGCATTGGAAAGAGGGTGGTAGGATTTGTTCGGCAGTGGTCTTAAATAGGCATGTTGAAATCTCCTCCAGAAAATTATACTGTCTTCTACTGACAATTAAAGGAGATTATGTGACTAGAGTAGACTGAGCAACAAGCTTTTACATAGTAAATGTTAGGTGAGAGGAATGCAGCCCTTTGATTCAGCAGTTCTGTTTTCCATTTCTTCAATGGTGCTGCTGACAGTGTTGACCAGAAGTAGTGTGCTTGAAAGAATTTACTCAACTGTGTTTAGCGAAGATGGCATCCTGGTCTTCTATAAATCTCATGCTCTCCACAAGATAGCAGTGCTGCTGCTACTTCTTTGAAGTATTTCATGGAAGGAATTCTGGGGTTTGGGGTATTTGTTTTAATAGACTGTGTTAGTACTGTCTCTGTTTTTTTGCATATATTGGTCACAGGAAAGACTAAACCAAAAGTAGCAGGCAAGGAGAATAAAATCAGAAGGCTGATTTTATAAAAACTAAAAATAGTTTTCAGACAGAAATCTATTTTGGCATTGGAAAATGGGAAAAATAAGAAGTTTGGATTTACTTCACTCAGCACTCAAGATTCAAAGGCTCACAAGGCAGAGAAGAATCTGCATGACTGGCTGTCTGACATACAGGGGAGGTATTAAAGATTGATATAATAAAAGTGCATTGTATAGCATCTTAGTATGGCTGCATGACAAAAAGTTTATAAATGGTTGACACTTCTTCCTAGGCTTCTGTAGTCATCTTCATATGTTGTGCAATGTTTATTCTATCAGGCATTA
The DNA here is from genome assembly GCA_017639245.1 of Myiopsitta monachus. NCBI lineage: Eukaryota > Metazoa > Chordata > Aves > Psittaciformes > Psittacidae > Myiopsitta > Myiopsitta monachus. The sequence goes on from CM029919.1 coordinate 8,859,399, forward strand.
TGTTTTATTTTTTTCTCTCTCACAATTCAGTGTGCATGTTTGGAAACACTTCAGAGTACCCCAATTACAGTAATTATTCAAGATAATCAGGCTAGTTTGATTAAAGATTCATGTTTTTTCTTCTGGAGGATAAAATTAAAAAGCAGCTGTCTTGCTGTATTACTGATGTTTGACATTAACCCTTCCACTGGCCAGTATTTCAATACCACATATGCCGCCTGCTTTGTTACATTTAATATTCTATTCTAGGTCCTATTTGCACTGTATATTTGTAGTTCATGAATATATGTGATGGGTTGACCCTGGCTGGCAGCTAACCCCCCACTCTATAGTGTCATATGGGAGAGAATCAGAAAAGCAAAAGCAAGAAAAGCCTAATAGGTCAAGATAAAGGGAGTTTAATAAGTGAAGGGGAAATAAAAAAGAAGAAAAAAACCCACTACGTGATGAAAGGCAACCACTCACCACCTCCAGTCAGCTGACTGCTGTCAAGCCAGTCTCCATGTAACAGCTACTTTGGAAAAGCTCCCCCTCAGTTTTATTGCTGAGATTGACATTATATGGTGCATAGTATCCCTTTGGACATTTGGGGTCAGCTGTTCTTGCTGTCTGCCCTCCCAGTCTCCTGCCCATCCCCAGCCTACTTACTTGGGGGCACAGTTAAAAAACAGAGGTGGTCTTCATGCTGTGTGACCATCCTTCAGCCATACCTAAAACTTTGGTGTGTTGTCAGTACTGTTTTGGTCATGCATCTAAACCTTAGCACCGTACAGGCTGCAATGAAGAGAATTTATTTCATGTCAAGCTCTTCTAGTGCCATGCACCATCTGAACTAATGCTGCAGTCATTTTAGCAGCAGTCTGTTAGCAGTTAGCAGCAGTCATTTTTAGCAGTTAGGAAACAGCTAAGTAACCGAAGTTCACCATCTCCTGTAGAGCATTATCAACATAGTTACGGAAGTTTAAAGTCACCTTGATATTCATCCTTGTCACTTTTCAATTATCCAAAAGAAATTTACTAGGAAGTAAATTTCTCCCTTAGCCCCTGCATCTGGTACTTTATTTTAGATCATGTATTCCCAAACTCTAAAATGTTTAAGGAGAAATAAGCCTGAAAAAATATAATTTTCATGTCAGTAAAAGTCCCGATTTGTTAGGTTTCATTAGTTTGTGAAGAATACCTGAACATTCAACATTGATTAAATCTGCTGGTTCACAAATAAATTTTATACAAACTCTCTTGCGTTTTGGTGGTATCAGAAAAGGGGCATTTATCTGTAGTACCTTAAGTGACTTTAAAAAATGCAATAGACAAATACATAAGCGCCTTGCAAGAGGCTCTAGCTGCTCCATTTACTTATCTTTTGTTCTTTGACAGGAGCTACTAAAATAAATCACCAATGCCCAAGTGGTAATTACAGTTAGACTTCTTTGTTCTTGGTTAAAAGTGATTTGTCATTAAGCAGAATCAAAGGCTGCCATTTAATTCAAGTGCAGACAAAATGTGCTTATGTAATAAGCTGTACTCCCTCCTTTTTTAGGTTGCCTTTGATTATGTTGTGAAATCTAGATTTATAAAGGCACACACATAATAGAGAATTGGAGTATTGGCATCATATGTTCTTAAATTCCAATTACATAGTGTTGTTCTCTTTCGATTCACTAGAAGCAATTAAGCCTATTGCACTCGTGGGCAATCCCCAGACCCAGCTTGTGCTGCTACTTACTTCAGAAATACTTTTTACTTAAATACTTTTTAATTGAGAAATACTTTGGAGTATCTGTGAAGAAAAAAAAAGTCATCAGTCAGTTATTACAACAGAAAAATCTTGGCATAGGAGCACAAAGAGCTGAGTTATGTTTACACAGGTGTACAGCTTGATAATGCTATTTGCTTTGGTTGAATGAACCAAAGTTTTCATTGGTGGAGCAAAAAGAAAAGGTTAACTTGATGGGCCAAATTCACAGTCATTAAACTTGTTCTAGATGTGTTCCAAGGAAACTCAGAAACACCACTGAGGAGTACAATTTGCAAGCCTGAAGGAAATTCCTAATTCATATTACTTCAGAAGCCTAATAATCCGTAGCCCATCTGCATAAACATGCATATGCCCAACTAAAATACATTGAGTCTCATAATCTTTTTTAGTACTTTGTGCTTTGAACTCAAAACTTTCACAGTCTCTCTGATATTTGAAAATAACAATTGAAACTTATGTTTCAGATCCTCAAATGTCACAAACTGGTGTAGGTTGCTTCAGTTCGGAGGAACTGAGAATTTACATAGGCCCTTATTTAGCTTTTGTATCTATTCTTGCAATAGTTTAATATCATTGTTGTTTTCAGGATATTTTGTTTCTGCAGACATCTCAAAGAAAAGTTCAATCTGTTGTGAATTCTCCCAAGAATGATTAACAGAAGTTAGCATTTTGGAAAAAACACAAACCACAATACATTTCTAAGAGTCAACACGAGTAGTAGTACAGAGGTGTACAAAATGTACAGCTGACAGTTGGAAAGGTGTTATTTCAAGGCAATTTATCCAATGAATGAACATATCATGGTGCTGGAAATGTAAAGCTCATAGGGAAATAATCTCAGCCTCATAACTGTGTGACTGGCAGACATCCACCTTGTCTGTGTTGCCTTTTTCTCTCACTAGCACGTGTATGTGACTTCCTTAGGAGCATCTTTTTGCACAAATACCTGGCCATTCCTCGACTGCACAAAACTTTCAAAGGGGTGGTTAGGCAGTAAATAAGTATAAAGAATACAAACAAAAATTCCTCAAAAGCATGGCTGCCCATAAATGTTTGCTAGGCAACGAAATCATTGTGCTACTGCTGACTAGAAATGTGGTAGGTGTCTGCAAACTGTACGAACTTTTCTATTTTCTCCATCTGACTGGTGTATGAGTAAAAGGAACCAGTATTAAAATATCTCTAACTAAATCTAATTTGAGCTCCTGTGAAACTATTATAATGATGTGAAGATTTAGGAAAGAATTATTCTGTTTATGCAGTATCTTCTCTGTTGTTTTGACATATTTTGGAACTGAGTTATAGTAATGTCTTTTTCTGAAGCTTTCAGGTGATGCTGTTGTACATTCCTTATATGTGTGCTTTCATTCTGTATATGTTCATGGATGAGTCATTGAATTTCTCTTCATATTAAGACTTGGACTTCATATTGTTTTGCAATACGCCCTTTGTCAATCTCATGGGGTAAACACGATTTAAATATGACACATAACACTGTAATGTCACAATATTGTATTATGCTATTCTTTTCCTACTAGTATTGTGGGGAAATAACAAATGCCTAACAAAATTCAGATACACATTTGACATAAAAATCAGCTGAATTCTAACCTTTATAATAGTCATGTGGAGGGTCTTGTTGGTTTGCTGTTAGTTTTATTTTAGGAACCATATTAAAATTAATTATTTCAGGTTTTTCAAGTCTGTAAGCAAAGGAAGCAGAAATACTGTTACAGTGTCTTTCAGCTAGGTTTTTTTGAAGCCTTTTTCAGAGGAATCTAAGGGTGGATTATTGAAGATATTTTTGAACCTAAAGGTGAAAGCAGGTCTCTAGTAGACTAGGATCTTAAGTTTTCTTTCAGCTGTCTTAGTGGATTATTTTAGGTGGGTTTTGGCTTTTAAAAATATTTACACAAGCTCACAAACTGTTCTTATACTTCCTTCTTTCATCTGTCCTTTAAGTGTCTGACAATAAGTAAGGGTTTTGGGACAAGGTCTCATGTAGAATTTAATGTAATGGTACCGTTTAGCTGAGAGGTGTCTGCTGTACCATGCCACAATATAAAAAAGATTGTCCTAAGAAGGCGGCTAATTCCTTGTTAGAATAGTCTAAAAGATTGGAGCAAATATGAAGACTTAATGGTTTTGTAGGCTGGCATGTGATGCAGTCTGTGAACCACCACATGTTTAAAACACAAGCAGATCTTCCTGGACCCTGGACTGTTCTAAGGATAGCGTCGGTTGCAGTAGTAGGAGTTTTTTGGGCAAGGACACCCATTAGAAGCACATCATACCTAGCAGTCTCCTCTTGTTTGCTCAGGCCTGTGAGAGGATATTTGAGGACATACCTTATTCTTTTCAAAAAAAGAGAAAGGGGAAGAACAGTTTAGAAGTCTTCTGCTAAAACAGGTGGCTCTGCTTTTCCCTCTCACTGATTGCTTATTTCCTCCTTACGCCAGTACAGCATTTTCTGTGGCTCTGCAGTGAACCAGATTGGGGAACTGGTCCTGAAATGGTTACTGTTCAAACATATATTTCCAGAAGTGCTTGTTCCGTTCACTGGTACAGCTCAGCATGGGTCAGGAGTGGGAGGAAGGGAGAGCAGGCGGCAGTGTGTGTCAGGGCATGGAGGGGGGGCAGGACCTGTCATTGTCCTTTCAGCTGGCACAGCGCTCACTCACCTTGGCTTGACCTGCCCACCAGACTAGGGTGACGGAAAAGCCCTAGAGATTTGTTTGGGTCTGTTCAAAAGATTAGACGGAGGTCTTGAAAAGTGCTAGAAAAGCTGTAAGGCTCAGTCAAGCCCTGTTATATGAGAAAGTCTCCGCAAAGCTTGGCTTGCTGTCTTGATTTTAGTCATAAAGTAAACAACTCCAGTAAAGATAACAAGACCTGTGTTACATGCCTGCAGCAATTTACTCCATGTGAGAGAAGTATCTCTTAGTATGTTTAGTTTTTTCTTCTACTGCCCCTTTCCTTTAAGACTGTTTCCTTCACCCAGGAAGTGAAGGTTTGTGTTTCTGTTTGGTCTTTCCTTTCCCACTATTGGACCCACCTCCCGTCCCTTCAGTCTTTGAAAAATATTAATTGCAGACTGACTGTCTGGCTGAAGTCCAGCCATGAGCACTAGGGAGAGACTGTCGCTTTCCCTGGCAGCCAGTTTTCAAACCTGACATAAATGTTTGCCAGGTCCCCAGCTGCAGTTCCGTGGGCCTGGGAGCTGCATCAACATGTACAAGGTGAAGAGTTGCCTGTAAAGATTGGTGCAAAGATATTTGGCTATTGAAAAAATCTGTCTAAATTGTTTAATTTTTAAGGTTTTCTAGGAAATTAATCAGCTTTCTGCTAGATTATCTTTGGAAATAAGGTTTTGTGAAATGTGCTAATATTGTTAACAGTTTTCTGTCCAAATAAATGTATTAAAAAAAGGTCAAAACAACCGGTCTAAACCTTGTCCATCAGCAAAATAGAGTTGAAGACCTACTTAACTTTAATTAGCTTAGGTTCATTTCTTAGGAAATTTCAAGAGGCCTTTCCTGGGAAGTTCAGCAAGCTCTTCTGGAGAAATAAGCATTCACTAATGCTACCAATACATCATTATTCACATTGCTTGCATGTTTAAGATTCTGGGGTTTGATGACTACAGGATAATGATTGTATTTGCAAATCAAAGCCATAGTTAAATTTTCAAATTCCACACCTATGCATGGAGACCAGAACATGCAGTTCAAGAAGAAAAAAAAACCTAAACCAACAAAAACCAACTTCTTAAGAACTTTCAGCATCATTAGAAACTTCACTGGGATCTTTTTCATCATCATTATTAAAAATATAGTGCCTACTAAATGTTGGTCCCAATTCAACTTTTCTTTTTCTTGTTAATGAATAGTAATTAGCTTAGGACTTTTAGTAGCTCTGAAAAGCCAAAAAACCATTTCTCCCTCTCAGAGTTGTGAGCATGGGTTTTTCTGCCTCTAGAGGGTTTTCCGCCTGTGGCAGCTGATACTTGTAGTGTTTCTTCAGGGGTTCACCACGATAATGTTGTACTGTGCAGAGACTTGTATTTTCTTACCATAAGGAAGTGCAGTATTGTTAATTTAAGTCAAGTAGTTGTAACCATGGTTAGAATAATGTCAAAATTACTCCATATAGATCACTTTAGACCCTTTGTGTAATGGTCTGACTTAATTTCAACATGCCTTTAATGAGGGAATTTAATTACAGATACAAAACTATTCAACTTCCAATGCAATTCTTTTCTTTGGGGTAGGGTAAATGGGAAATTCAGCAATCTCTTTAAACATCTACACGGTTTCTGATATGTCACAGGATATAGGATGCGGTGCATGCAATTTGTTTAAACTTCCAGTAGTTTTAATAGTAAATGCTGTGTTAGGACTTCCTTCTGTTTCTCGTCGTTTCTATGTACTATTACAAACAGCAAAAATATCTGTCCCTCAGTTATGGATCCATTCTGTGAGGAAATTGCAATGTTAAATATAGAAAATGCATTCTTATTATTATGGAATCAACAATATTCCTATTAAAGAAATTACACCATTTTCTAATGACCTAAAATGGAGGGAGATAAAATCTGTGTTATTCTGCTGATTTTCTCTTACTTAGTCTTTCATACACTCTCACAGCCACAAGATAGGAAACTAGTCTAAAGGGAAATGCCGTGCCTCAGCAGTGAGAACTATACTTGAAAGGGCTGTCATCTGCAACAGTGTGTGAATAAAGCCCAACTGCCTTGTGAGAGTAGAGCAGGATTTGGAAGCACAGCTGTGAAATAAGCATGACTGGAATTCAGCAAACTTCTTACTAAAGGCTGCTACAGCTGCTAGTTGGCTCCTAAAGCTAAAACACAAAAAGGAGCACATGCCTAGGATCTAAATATACAAACAGCATAACTTGCTTTGGTATCTGCCTCAGAGAAAAAAAGAGCTCCTGTAAACATCTTACCCCCACCAGTACAGGGTGGAATAGTGGCAACTTTGATATTTCAGCAATGCTTGCAGTCTTTACAGAAGGTAAGAAGGTTTTTTAATAGGTGCTGAATGCAGAGAACATGTCTAATTTCCTATGTAAATTGTTGTCTCATTTTTGCCTGTTCATGCAAGCACAGGGCAGTACATGAGTAATGAGCTGTTTGAGCAGACAAGTTCTGCATTGAGCTCTGCCCATTGCAGTTCTATGTGGCCTTTGCAAAAAGTACATTGGGAAGTTGCTGCTCCTGTGTAGAGCTGAACCCTCCCTACATGGTGAAAGCTTTGCAAACCTGTTTGTTTAAAGAAACTTAGGCTCTGTTTATCTGTGCTGGCCAGAGCTTCCAGTTAATAGCCAGGAATAATGACATATATAATTACTTATATATGATTTTTCAAGATTAGGGTACATACGAAATATTGTTCCCAACTCCGCTTCTGATGTTCTCACTCATATGGCAGCAATCCCAGGAGTGCTGGGATTTTTTTTTCTTTTTAAAGACAATCATATCTCCTTTCAAGCTGAGGACGGTGAACCTTACAAGTTGCATTTGCCCTGCTACTGTGATTTACTGAATTTGTTAGCTGCACAGTATAGGACAGCCTTCCTGTTTGCTGCTGCAGAAAACCCTCAAGTAACCTCTGCAGAAATATTTCCATGAAAATGTTCTGCAGGTCAGATTTTAATCCTCTGTACATAAACCATGTTTGTGATTCTTGCTTTATAGAATCATAGAATAGGGTTGGAAAGGACCTTAAGATCATCTAGTTCCAACCCCGTTGCCATGGGCAGAGATACCTCCCACTAAACCATGTCACCCAAGGCTCTGTCCAACCTGGCCTTGAACACCGTCAAGGATGCAAACTCCTTTGAATGTGTCATGCAAGAAGGTTGTTGTGGAATGGATGTAGAGTTTTTAGGCATTAACTTGTCACCAGCACTTAGCAAAACCTTCTATTTAGCTCAAAACAACTCTCAGGACTGCCTTTGCAGAGCATGCTTACTAGTATGTAGCTTCTGTCTCTGTCCTAGCTGAAGTCAGTAGCTGAGTTCTGCAGGATGGGGTTAGAGGTCTTCTTAGTAAGGCATCCTAGCAAATGTTGGCGTGAACCCAAGAGATAATAGATAAAGACTACTCTCTATACTGGATTAAAATAATTGACCATAGAGATTGGTGCTGCAGAATACTAAGGGCAGTGAGCAGAATCCTCATGCCCCATTTCCAGGCTGCCCATGTGAAAAGTGGCCTCTATCCCCATGTACCTCTCTGTTCATGTTAGGTCACTCATTTTTTAAGTCACAGTGTCTTTTACACATCTTCAGAAAGTGAGTCCTGCATATTGAAAACCATGAGTTTAGAAACAAATTGATTATGAATTACAGAGTACTTTGGAAAACCTATTTTTGGGTGGCATGGTTTAGTGTGAGGTGTCCCTGCCCACGGCAGGGGGGGGTTGGAACTAGATGATCTTAAGGTCCTTTCCAACCCTAACTATTATTCTATGATTTTAAAGTAATGCTACTGATGGCCATGGCTGACTACAAGTACAAAAGAATGAAGGTTATGTGGGAGCTTCCTTTAAAATTTGGTGCTTTCTGCCTTTATCTTTCTTCATAACAACTACAAGAGGATTGCAGGCATTCAATCAAACTTGCTTATATGCCAGATCTCTTTTAGGTAACAGGATTTATAGTTGAAGTACTAGCTCACTATAGTGAGGTACTAATTAGGACTTGCTTGATTTGACAGTTACTCCTTTCTTTCTAAAGAATTAGAGAAGCAGGAATGACTCATAAAAGTCAATGTCTTTGTCCAGGACACAGCAGGAACAAGCAACATCAATAAATAAGTGAAACACAGTAGAAATTTTCTCTGCCACTGGCTAAAGCAGGGGAAGAGTTTTAGTTGGTCTCTCTGTGCTGCTGCTGTCAGAGAGACCAGTCATCACTGTACTCTTACCTTGAACAATTCATGGTTTTTTTCTATATAAGTTCCACTGGTTTTCTCAGCCCTCACAAAGAGAATAAAGAGGCAATGCACACAATCATTATTGGCAAATACCCTGTTAATTGGGGTTTTGCCCAGAAACTGTGCATCAGTGACTGCAATACCTCTTTTTGGTGTGTTTTAGCGCTTTCTCTTTGAAGCCTCCAATCAACACATTTTTTCTGACATGAAATTACCTGAGATCAGTATTATACCAGACTGTGCACCAGCCCTTGGTGCCATGGTAAATGTAAAATATGCCCAGCCAGACTGTTTTTGTCTCTAGAGATGAAGCAGCTGCTACTTCGTGACCAGGTGGAATTTATAGACAAAATCATTATTTATATGAATTTAAGTATTTTAGAGAAAAGTAGATCCCAAAATAGGGAATGATGCTTAATAAATCAGATAATTAATTATCTTCCAGTTAAACCAGATTCTATCTTCCTATGGAGTCTATGAAAGAACTTCTGATTCAGCCTACGCTCCAGATTTGGCAAATTACTCTTCTTCCATGAAGGATCTCAAACTGTCCCAAAATTTCTAGATGTGGCAATTCAGGTAATCCATTATAGAGTTTTGTTTGTTCATTTTCCTTTTAAATCTTTAAGTCACTGAAGATAAAAAGTATATATATATAAAAAAAAAGGCTTGGGGTCATGCTGGTCAGGACTGTGGCACTGAACTTCTTGACAGATGCAGAAACGTGCAGGGACATGGACAAACTAGTGAGAAGAGATCTGGGGGATTTTGCCTGTGAAAGCTTCACAATAGCAGCTGCTGCTGCTGAACCATGTAGCGTGGTTCAGAGTCTCCCAGACAATGGAGTATTCCTTCCAGGGCAGAAAGTGGATGTTACATGATTCCCTGCAGTTTGAGAAAGCCTTGGTACTTCCTAAATTAACTGGCCATTGCCTACTTGTTTGTTTATAATTTGGATTGCTTGTATGGTTGCAGAATAGCTCAGATGATAAAGACGACAAGTCTCACGTATTTAGCATATTACTTTATAGTTAATAGCTTGTACCAAAGCGATCTGCTGCTAGAGTGAGCTACGAAGTAAAAAACAAATGAACTGTTGGATAGCATACATATTTTACAGTCAAGGATTGTTTACAGTTCAATAATGAAAAAACTACTGCTGGTCAATATATTTAGGCTAATTACTACTTGCCTGTGTTCCTAGTAGATGAGATATGAAATTGCAAGGAACTATTATTGTAATTTTATATTGTGGTAACAGTCTAAATCTCCTTCTCATACTTAGTCCTACTAAGCTAAACACTGTACAGGCAAACAGAAGAAAAGAAAGTACCTTCCTGAAATGCCTTCCAACCTAAAGATAAAGAAGAGACTGGATGCAAGAAGCACATGGTAGCAGGCAGAGAGCTCAAGGTAGCAGTGGTATACTTAGCTAAGTGTAATAGGCACTGGTCATGCTGGTTGTTTCAGCTTTCCCAAGTGTTAAATATCACTTTGGCGAATCTGAAAGCAGAGTCTTTGGGAGGGAGTGAAAGGAAGGCAGCACATGGAAATCTGTCCAGTGAAGGGAGATGAGGAAAAGAAAAAGGGAGGCATCACAGTGCTTGAAGGAGCTTTTCTCTGGGTTGCAAAAGCATCTAAGGGCTCCCATACTCAGATAAAAAGTTTGTCTGTGTAGTGTTTGCCTGATTTCAGCAATTTGAAACTGATGCAGTAATACTTGTAACACTAATTTAGCAGAAGCATATGAATAGTCTTGAGAGTGAATAAGACAGATACTCTACAGAGGGTGGAAAATTGAACATGATGGGACAGAAGGGAGTAACATGACTGCAATACTGTTCATAGCTAGTGTGCAAAAATTGGACTCCAGAAATTGCCAGAAATCACAAACCAAAAGGTTCTTTTTTAATTCTCTTGTATTTTTTCACCTTATCTAATGTATTTTTGAGTGTTTTTCTCAAAACCTTACCAAGTTTATAAGGTCAAAGAAAGATGCCTTAAAAATTCATACTCTGTGTGGGCATGATCAAGTCAGCTTTGAGCTTTGTTGATTTCAGCTGGTTTCAAAGAGGTGGTTGAGTTCTCAGACATAATTTACGTCCTTTAAAGTTTTGGAAAAGCACATCTGTAGGAAGAATATATAGATAAATCCTATAACTCAGCCACAAGAGAAGCTTAATTGAGGCTTGCCTCTTTCTTCAATAGCTAAATCAGCCATCTGTGAGCTGTAAATCCACAGGGAGTCAGTCTTGCTTGGAACCAGGCTTCAGTTTAGTCTCACAGAACTTCTAATTTAACTAGATGAGCTTATTTACAGCTTCTGTGCTGGTTATGAGGGTAAATCAATAGTGGTAATGGCAGGTATTTCTTTTATATAGTCTCTCTTAGCTCGCAAAAAAGGTAAATCTTGTATTTTACTGAACACACTAGAAATCACATCAGGAACACATTTTTTCCCTCTCACCAAGCCCAGTGCTACTTTTCCTTACTGCTTCTTAGACCACCAGCTTCTCTTGAACATCATTGCTGCTCTTACTGTGATTCCCATGTTTTACCTCCAGAACACACAGTGCCATTAGCAAGTGTCATGGTTAAAGTGCCTGCTCAGCCTGCCTGTGCTTGGGCAGTTCTGTTTTATCTTTTCTTGGTTTGTTTTTTTTGTTTAGGGTTGTTTTGGGTTTGTTTTTTTCAGCAATCTTGTTTCATAAAAAGAGTTTAAGGCTTATTTATTTTTGTTTCCACAGATGTTTGCAAAGCTTAACTTAGGTAATTTTAAACTGATAAGTTGTGCTTAAGTTGTTGGAAGCATATGGAACATTCTTATTGCTGGCAGATCTGAGGTTAGAACTATTTCAGTAATCATAAAAAAAAGGAAAAAAAATTTTTGTTTGCCCTATTAGTACTTAGATTTTAATTATTACCAGATAAGTATTAAAATTAGTGTGAGTTCCATTATATTTAATAGCTATCATCTCACTTGACAGTTCTGTATTCTAAAAAATATTGTTAGGCCCACAATTTCGCTACAGTTCTCCTTTCCGTGAATCAATTGTAATAAATAATACTTGTGCTGATATATAATTTTTTTCTCAAAGTGGCCTTTGTTGTGGCATCAAGATTAAAACACAGACTTCAAGAGAACTGAAAGAACGGTTCATGTAGATTATTGCCACTTACCTGTACAACATGTTCCAGATCAGCTCTCTGTAGCTTACTATGAAAGATTCACAGCAATTAATGCAACAATAATACAGTTTTTAATTAAATACTAATGAAAAATAAAACTTCTGGTGTTTATTATTGAAATGTTTCTCTTTTCTGCAGTTGATTCTGATACTCTGTAGAGCTTGTGCAACCATCTATTCACAAATAAGTGGAGATGTATTTATCATTATACACTCACTAAGAGACTTCTAAATCTGGTATTCTGTATATGTATTTTCTTTCTGGTCTTTTAACATGGGAAAAGATCAGATCATAAAGTGGAGTTTAGGGGTATTCTTCCAGACCCTGTAAGAAATGGATGCCCTTTCACATGACAGTGGCACTTCTCTTAAACCAGTCAAGTCTTCCATTTACCAAAAAGCCATTTAGAAGATGTTCTGCAGCTTCAGTGGAAAATATACTGTCTTTGGGCCTAGGTGTAAATACATATTCCAGGCACAGGTTCTACAATTTATATATATATATAGTATAGCGACGTACATGAAATTCACATCCTGAGTGAAGAATGAAGAGATGTTTAGAAAAGATATCAAAAGTAACCACAGACCTAAACAAATCTTCACGTGAAAAACTCAGTCTGCTGTTTGTAGAGGTGAGCTATGTCCAAGTGTTTCACTATTATTTCACCATCTGCTTATGCTTTGGAGAAGCTAGGGAGTGTTTGTGTGTTTCTCTAAGAGCTGATACTGTATGCTAATTAAAATGGACATTTCATGGACTGGGAGTCAATACTGGAAATCTCATCCTTATCAGTGCTTGGTTAATTTCTCAGTAGTTTCTATTATGCTTAATGCATTATTTGTGATTATTAAAATCTACTTTTAAAGTAGATAATAGTGTTTGAATTATATGATATATATCCATATATAGATGTTCCAATCAAAGTAGTGTTTATCCTTCTAACATTTATTTAGTCATTTAGAGTGCTCAGTGAAGAATCATAAATCACATTTGTAAAGTAGGTATTTTTAATGATAATACCATGAACAAATCTTTTGGGGGGAAAAAATGTCTGGATCCACAGTTCCCATTTTATCTGGGAAAGAGGAGTCTTATTTCAACATTAAAGGATGGAAGACATGCTGTCAGGTAGCTGGAGAGTCTAAGGTAAATTTTGGTTATAGAGCCAGTAGATGAGTTCATAGGACAATGGAAATTTCACACCTGGCAGGCAGAACTTACTATTAAAATGCAGTTAAAATTCCAATCTGAAAATAAACCTCAGACATTTCTGCACATAGTTTTAAGTATTGACAACTCTTTCAACCTTTCCTTTATCTCAAAGAATATCCAGTGAGTTCCAGCCTTGCCTGGAACAACAAAACATTATTTTTGTTCTGTATTTGCTTCTGTGTTTTGAAATGGCATTAGAGGTTCAGTTACTGGACTGGGCTGAAATGTCCTGCTTGTCATCACTGTATGATCTTAAATGATATCTATGTAGGCACAGGCCCAAGAGAATAACACAGATATGAAAGGCTAGAAGAGTGGATTTAAATGTTAGCAGCCAATCGCCCCTGTGACTGAGAGCATTTGCATCATGTGATGTCATATGGCCTACAGCCTAGCCAGCAATGCCTTCTCAGCATGGAGGAAAAGCTACTTTAGAGTATCTAGGCTTTCTTTTTACTCTTTGACAAAGCCCAACAGAGCAGAGTTCCCGGTAAGGCGGATTTTGCATGGCAGCATTAATACTTCTGTGTTTGGAAATGACACAATTGAAAAAACCGCTAAGATAATGAAAAATGGTCATGGTTATTTTTGTCCTGATATCGTCCTTGTGACTTCTTCAGAAGTGTAAATAAGCTTGTCTTTTGTGCTCGTTGATAAAGACTACCTTCCCTTTAGCACATGGTGGCTGACTTGCTTTCTTGACATCCACAGCAACTAACTCCTTGAACTTTTGGGGCATTTTGTGATGAGTGAGTATCATTGCACTGGGTGTGCAATGGCATTGTGTGGGACTGATGCTACAAGTAGTAGGTTTTTTGTACTGTATGGGCTGGTTTTATGAAATCAGTTCATTTGACACAGAGCTGTGTGTTGATTTTACATGATCTAGTGCGAGGCGTGCCTGCCCACAGCAGAGGGCTTGAAACTAGATGATTTTAAAGTCCTTTCCAACCCTAACTATTCTATGATTTGATCCAGTGTAAGAAAGATGTTCCTAGAATAATGAAATCTAAGTTCCACCTCTAAGCAGCTGAAGTATCCTAAAAATAGAACTGCCTGGAAGTGTTAGCTAGACTGCTGAGACTTAATACTGGGGTGGATAGGGGCAAAGGAAAGCAAGCAAACACTTACCTAGAAGACAAGCTTTAGTTTTGGAAACAAGGGCCACAGGTTGGTTTGTGCAGGTATAGCACTTAGTCCTGGTGAGTATCTGGGGCTGTTGGGTGTTGCTGCACTGGCTATGACGAACATTTAAAACATGAGAGCAATGCAGACAGAGGAGTGCACTGGGCTTACAGATGTGAAATCACACCCACAAACTACTTTCCTTTGTGCACCACCTGACCCGGGGGCACATTCCAAAGGAGAAGTAAATCGATATGCCTGAGCTGACCTATCTTACATACTGCCTGCATATTAGTCGTGCTGGAAAAGAACCACATATATTACATACTTTTATTCAAGCCTACATGATACCACTGAATAATGTATTTTTTGTGTGTAATGGAAGCAAAATTAGTAAGTGCTTGAGTGTGAAGATAATTAGTGAAATTATTAGCAGCAGAAATAATTTTGTGTCTAGTTTATGTTTAGTATCAAAGTGAAAGCTGGCCTCATACTCCTTTCTAATGATATCTCAATGTATGCTTTAGAAATATTGCCATAATTTCCTACCAGCCCCTGCACAATTCTGTGGTGTTGTAGTGTGTAAAATTCCCAGTGTATGAGTAAGTACACGATTTTCTATAGTGGGCAGACCTACAAAAAGTTGTGAGTTTTTTAAATTTATGAGTGGAGGAAGACATAGGAAAATGAATTGTGGTGCTTTGGTGTAGTCTAATCATTAATGAGAGTGAAAAAGAAAGTTTAAAAAAACCCTCAAAGACATTGCCTTGAAATGCCTTCCCTTCTTAATAGGCATTGAAACTATTTGTTCTGTGCCACTTTATCAAAAACAAAGGTTTCATTTTATATAAAATCACTACTCTGACATAACATGTATTTCTAGGTATTCACATTCAATCCGGACTCCCTCATGCTCAGGGAAGGTGGTAGATGTGCCACCCCTGGGGACATTCAAGGCCAGGCTGGATGTGGTTCTCGGCAGCCTGGTCTAGTTGAAGGTGTCCCTGCTCATTGCACGGGGTTGGACTACATGACCTTTGAAGGTCCCTTCCAACTCAAACTATGATTCTATGATTCTATGCTTTCCAGCACTCACACAGCAGGTGAGATCTCTCCAGCTGTTCACCTGGTAGAGCTATTTACATCTATTTCCACTGCAGGTGTAAATCCTGCTGCAGGAGAGGCAGAACTGGGTACCTGGTTTTTGCTAACTCAGGAATAAACTGCTTTCAGGTCAAGGACTGTGGAGGATGTAGTTTTGCAACTATAGGGATTTCTGTTCTGAGTGTGCTTTCAGGGATTTTTTTTTATTTAACCTGAAAGATACTTAAATACAAAACTACATTATAGAGGTCATTCTGCTGATCTTCTGTAAGGGATTTTCTGAACTCTGTTCACTAATGGCTAAATAAAAAAACCGCAACCTTTTTGTTATTTAATTTTGGCACAGTGCACTGTGTCAGCAAGCTTCTGTGTATTATTCTGAACCAGTTTCATTTAAGGCCATTAAAATGTGTATATTCCTTCAGAAATAACTTTCCAAGAATTCTGATGAGAGAATGGTTATTCATGGGTGAAAATTAGTAAAATATTGCTACAATATAAGTTAAATGTCACCATTACAGTCACAGTTACAGGAAACTAAACATCAGAAAGCACAAACATGAGCAGTTTGTATTTCAAGCTATTTTTCAAAGGCCTAGTGAACCTTGCTGACATATGGGAAAGCATCAAAGCATCAGGATAATCATCAGTGCTCACACTCACCCTTATGAGCCATCAAACTAGACTCATTCAGGACTACCAAAGCATAAAGTTTCTAGCAGAGATAATCTGCCAGGTTGTTTTGCTGGAGTAGGTGTGGTCTTCATAAATTCCCAGTTTCCAAGCCATAAGCAGGGAAGAAAAGAGCTGTTGTGATTTAAACTGTTACCTCCATTGTGCTGGATGTTAGTGCCTTCCTTGCAGGATAGAACACCTGCCTTGGCTTAACCCCTTCTTTCCATGGCCGGGCAGTGTTTTCTTCAGAGGGGGGTGGGATTGCAATATAATTTAGGTGCATCAAATTTCTCAGATCTACTTCTAAAGCTGATTTCTCACAACATACCATACCCGAATCACCCCTGAAAATCTGGTATTTTTCAAAGCAGCCTGATAATGCCATGTACCAAGTCAGTATTTTATGCTTTCTGGCCACTAATTCTCTTGAATCCTTTATAGTTGCTAGTCTATGTTTCTAGTGCTGCAATTCAGTTGCTAGATGGTTAACATAATGTGATACAAACCCAGATGTTTTCCTTTCTTTTGGAAAGAATAATGCTCTTAATTGTAACTGGAGAACCAGAAATACTGCACATTATCAGCAGCCCTCAGAGAGGTAGAGAGATTAGAAGAACTAGAGCTTGTTGCTAAATAATACAGACTGGCAAGAAATAAAGAAACAGAAAAAAAAGTGTTTCATCCAGCAATACAATTATACTTACACAGATATGCTTTTAAAAGTCTTTTATTTGAAGTATTTCTTTTCGAACACTGGCCTAATAAGGCCAAGTTTTTATTCCTGAGATGGAAACGGGTTTAAAAGTAAGATCTCACAAACAGTGCCGAAATTGCTTTGATACATTGAGTCTGTATATATCTCACTGTAGGCTCTTTTGTTTGTCATCAGTCAGCCATGGAAACATGTCTTCTCAAGCTTTATTTTTCTCCACTAGTCCCGTCTGCCTGTGGTCTGCATAACACTGAATAGTATTTTTCTCCTGAGGACCCCAGTAACCTTTCAGTGAAGCTTACATTCAAACATAACGTTTTTGTAACAGGCCTTTTACTGTTGACTTTTTGACCTAGTAACCGAGATCATAAACTACACAAAATGAGTTTCTATTTGCATACTGATCTCAGAGAAAACAGTGCAGATGCAGCCTGAGCTGCTTAAGTGAAGTTGCTGAGGCAAGTCTCTTCTTGCTTCTCTCTGTGGTGCAGGACTGGGCCTTTTATGGTTTTTTATTTAAAGCATTTTGCTCTAACTCTTTTTTTTTTTTTTTTTTAACCTTTAAAACCTTTAATGAAAAGCTAAAGGGCCATATTCTTACCTTAGTTTGCCTAATGCTGTGAGTCATCCCATGACAAGGTGCTTTAGCTGTGTTGTGGGAGACGCTTGCTGAGGTCTATCCCAGGCAGAGCTGCATACTGCAATTTACCTCAGAGCAAGACGTCTTGTACTCACTACGCTTTAAAGGTAGGATGGGTGTGCATGTTGCTCTCCCAGGTTAGTGTTTACAGGACTCTTCTTTTTTAAAGTCAAACTCACAGAAATAACAGGTGCGTAAAGTCTGGTCTCTTCGATCTGCTGTGAAATAAAATGAGATTCAGTTATCCTTTGTATTTAAAGGATGAGAAAGCTGCCCCTTGAAAAACAGGTGTTTTAAAATTTAAAATTGGTTAGCCATTGAGAATAGTTGAGACGTGTAGTCTAACTTGCAGGTTGGTTCCAACTTTAAATTTGGCCCTGCTCTGAGTGTGGACCTGCTGCGGAGGTTCCTAAACTATTCCAGGAGTATATGAACAATCAAGCTGATTCAATCAAGAATAAAAAAAGATCAAGTATAAAAATGATCAAGAACAAAAAAAAAAAAAAAAAAAAGAAGAAAACATCATTTTTTTGCTTTGCTGGCCTGTTATTCTGCATTTTAAAAATTCCATTTATCATAGTGCTTTCCTTTACCACAGTTTTTACTTAATAAAATGTTTGCTAGCTAACCAGAAAACTGCAGTGCTTCACATTAGCAAAAGCTAATAGCGAAATTTCTTTCATTCTGTCACGATTTGTCCCTTGTGAGGTTTGGAGCTGTGTGGATAGACACCCTTTTGCAGAACTTCTCCCCTCCTCAGGGCTACTATTTGCTCTCCCAGATCTCTGTATGGAGGCTCCTGTACAAGCTCTTCTTAAACCATTTGAGTTACAACTTATCTTTAAGTTTAAACTGTGTAAATATTAGATTATGGCTAACCTTTGTCCCCTGAAGCTGAAGTTAGTTACGGGTCTTCACACAGGCAATGCCTCCAGCAGGTCTGCGGAGCAATGATAGTGCACAGCTGGGAATGGGTGTTAGTTTCTCTGCCCAGTTGCCTTCTGCCTTCATCCTTCACCCTGCTGCAGTGCTTTTAACTCTTGCTGTCCCAGCTGATTTCCTCGCACATCTGCCTTGAGCAGCAGTAGCAGGATCACGCTCAGTTGCTGCTGCCAACTTAAACTTAAAACATGAGCTTGATCTATCCACAAAGGTCAGTTTGCATGAAAACTATGAAACAGAGTGGCTGAGCTGTGGGCAGATATTTTGCCTTTAGCAGTCTCAAGCAAAGGGAAGAAGAGACAGCAGCGGGTGTGGTAGTAACTCCAGCCACTGCTGCTATGTGCTATGGTGGGCATGTCCCAGCCTCTTTGGATAAAACCTCAGAAACAACTGCACTACTGTAAATTTTTAAGAATTTTTATTTTTGGTCTAAAAGCAAAAATGATTTTGTAGCTTCTTATCTATAAGACAACACTTGGTTGGAAAAGGACTGAATTTTGTAATAACTTGTAGCCATTGCTTTCTGCACTACAGACTTTATTAATCCTATCTATTCTAAGAAATAAAATATGGTGGTTGGGTCTGTATGTTTCCACAAGTGATGTTTATCATGAAGTGTTCTGCAAATAATTTATTAAAGTTATTTAATGTGAATAAAATTATATGAGTTTCAAGTTGTCTTTTAATGGTTCTTCCTTCAGAAAAGATCCAGTACTATCTTCAGAAGTGATGCCATCACTAGATTTTCTCAGATGAGGTAGGATTGTACACCTATATATTACAAGACTGTAGCTCTTGAGTCTGGATGCAGATCAGCTTCATGCTAGAACAAGATTGAATCATCTACTATTACTGTTTTTGTGCCCTGGTTTCCATGAAGAAAATTCAGACGTGAGCAAGAGAAATTTCTGTCATGTGCCAGAGGTACCCCTGCCCCATCGTATAAAATAGGGGAATAAGAACTGCAGGACATGTCTTTGATGTAAACAAGCCATAGGTATCCCATCTTCTTGTTCTTCCTTTCTTCATAAGATTCTGCAGTGCAAAATCTGGCATAAGGTTTTAGACGTACTGCCCAAGTAACACAGTGCTTCCAGGTAGGAACATGATTTCATCCGCATGCCTTTATCTCTTGTTGGTGGAAAAGCATAAGCGTTGTAAGCTCTGAGTGTTCAACAACTCTTGTCTTAACAAGAAAGATTTGATTCTGCAGACCAATCACAGGAGTCCCACACAACATGGCCTGCCAGGGGTTTACTTTAAGCCTGAAGTAGTCAGCAGATGAGACAGATTCAGGCTGAGATACTCACTGAAACACAAAACAAAACTCATAGTCACCCACAGGCATAAGTCAAAGGAAGCAGTACTTTTCCATGAGCAAGACAAATGAGAGAACAGATCTCCTTATTGTTCCTGCAGCAACTTTAAATCTGGAAGAGGTACAGCACAAAGGTTTCTGCTTCCTTTGGAAAATGTGCCAGGGCAGGGCAGCAAAGAGTGAGGGTCAGGAATCACATAAGAAGCAGTGAGATGCGAATCCTGTTTGCAGCATTACCAAGCAACTGCTTTTGTTGAACCAAGAAAGCAGGGATTCTGTCTCATTTCTTTAGCTGGAGTTGGCCAGTTGCTTTTGAAATCATAGCTCTGAGGGGAGCCCTGTAGGTGTTTGTATTTACAGTAGATTGAACAAATCCCAAGATACTGTTACACAGCATGCTTAATTGATCTAGAAGTTGCTTTTGGCCCAGAACCAGCTTTTCTATCTCCCATTCACTGCCAAATTGACTGCCAGATTTCTATTCAGAAAACCATGTCTAGCAGAAATAAGGTCAGACTTCAACAGGCTGGAAATAACAGATCCCCTGTGTACATAGTGCCGACCTTTCTGCTGGGTACCTTGTAGCCCTTGCATCTTGTCTCCTCACACTCTCCCTTACCAGCCCAGGGGGAAAGGAAGCGTTAAATTGTTATGAATTATTTTTTTATCATTAATTAATTTGTCAGAATCCAGCAAATTAATAATTAGAAGATAATAAAGTATCTTAGTGCAAAAGGAGAAACTGTAGCAATCACTTTGTGATAGAAAAAGCATAAAATAGATTTTTAACTGAACTTGGTTTTGCTTTCCATCACACAGCTCATCTATGCCTCTATTATCAATTCACTGTGTGTAAAAAAACCCCGAACTTTATTAGAGGCACCGAAAGTATTCTCTTTGCTTCTCTTGGGGGTCTGCAATTTTGAAAGTGAATGTGTGCCCTAATAAACCTGGATGGTTTTGAATCAGGTTTAACAGGCTCAATGGACAAGTATTACGTGATCACATTTCTGTATTCAAAATGGAAAACTTGGAGGCACATTCAATGTGCACACTATGTATTAATGAAAAAAACAACAGAAAAGGCATATCTTACTGCTGAGTTTGGAAACCTCTTTCCCCTTTCTTATAAGGTTCCTTTTTCAAAGTAACATTACTGAACCCATTTCATTTCAGAGGATAGATAAATCGTGAAGCTGAATCAAATGTCGATGATGTAAAACTTTTTCAAGGTTACCGACCAGGCCTTCACAGTGCTTCCTTTGTATTTCACTTGAATCGTTGATTGTCTTCCTGTTCCAATGCCATTCTTTTTCCTTCTATTCAGGAGTTTTCTATTACCTTCCAAACTATTGTATGACTACACAAGTCACACAAAGTCCTTTGTATGGTAGAAATCAGGCACAAAATAAACACACCTTTATCCTGCACTCTTAAAACTTTCCTTCTTTCTGCACGTAAATACAGTTCCTACTAGAAAAAAACAGAGCTCTCTGAACTCAGTGTCGCAGTGTTAGCCAACTGGCAAACACTTGAAAGTGCTGGGAGCTTTCTTCCATGTAGTCCGCCACCCCTGTGACAGAGCTCTGCTGCTGCGAACAATTGCCCAGTAATGTGACTGTTCCAGTTTCCTATGCGGACAGTCACAGTACTGACTTAAGCCTGTGTAGAAAAGGAAATGATATACAGATACATGAAGTGGGGAGTCTGGGCCTCTTAATGACACCAAGCTTTGGAATTTTATTCTTCACATGTGTTTACTCAGCCCTTTCCTATTCTTGTATCCTGCATAATAAAATCATTTATTCAAGTGCTGTTTTCTGCCTTTTGGGTCTTCATGGCTGTGCAAGGGAGGAAAAGGAGAAAAGAGCTTTTTCCTTTGTGGAAGTCCAGTCCTTCCAGTCTCTCCTGCCCAGTGTCAGCAAAGGCATTGTACAAGGAAAGGAAGGGGTCTCACCAGCCTTCAGCAGCCACTGAGCACAGGAAGAAGGAGCTGTGATTTTCACTGTTCATTCTGATTCGTATAATTTGGGTTAGTGAGGAACAATATGATCCTATCACACAAAAAACCTGAAGAAGATAGTCTGGCCTCAGCCATATGCAGGTTTTTTTACTTTTTCTTGTCCTTTCTCTTGGAACAGGTATTGTTTCCCCCCCCCCCCCCCCCCCCCCCCCCGCCCCCCAGCTTTGTGCAACAGTTTCCCACGGAATTATGAACAACTTGTCGATGCCTGACATAATTTAACACATTAATGAGTCAGCAAGGAATTAAACTCTGGTTTTATATAACTTGTCTCATGTTCTGTACTCAGTGCAATTATTGGAATACCCAATGTGGTTGCCTTAAGGATTCCTGAGGTTGTCTTTCTCACTGATCACATGATTTGGGTTCAGGGTTTTTCTCACTACAGCTGCCAGAATTGTTTTGCGATCCTGAAACTGCTTGAGTCAACTAAGCCCCTGTTAAGCAACCTCTGCCAAGTCAAGGACCTTCTGCTCATTTCTGTATACCGTTTGGAGCTAAGGAGAAATACAGGAAATGCCCATTGTATATGTAACACCAGCAGAAAGTTATGGATTGGCTACTCCACCCCTGCTCTCCTGCCATGGGTCTCTGAAGAAGAGCACAGATTCTTGTTTTATGATAGTGATTAAATTTTGGTTTCATTAGAGTCTTTTATCTTTCTTGCATTTATTGGTGATTTCAGTCTTGTAAACAGCATTTGCCACTCAGATGCTTTGTTGGGAGTTCTAAAATGCTGCGACCAAAGTAACCGTAAACAAGTAGCATTTTATGTATTTGCTTTGCTTATGTTCTTAAAGATTTGCTTATGTTCCAAAGATATCAGTGTTGCTTTGTTAAAGAGAAGCTTCCTTTGGGTGAAATGCCAGGAATTCAGTTTAGGAGAGGTTGAGAGTTGCAGAGTCGCTGTTGTCAATCAGTGGTGGAAAATTCTGAACTCATGACATGGGTGGTAGGGGCATGTATCTCCGTATTACTCTCAGAGCAAGGTACAGTAGAAATGTTTTATTTCAAAAAGTGACTGAAAAGACTTACCAGAAGAGATTTCGTAATGTGTTTCGAGGGGTTATAACTTGAGGTATAGCCTTGAAGGTAAAAGTAAGTCCTGTGGAAAGGAGTCCTGATGGCTGAGTGCATGATTAGAGTCACATTTTGATTTTGCTTTGATCCCCAGTGCAGGAGAAAATCAGAGTGCCATGTATTCCTGGTACCCACCCAATACAGTCTAGAACAAATAGCATTTATCTGGGATGTAAAATCACCTCTTAATTAACCTTTTCACCAGCATACACATTCTTTTCACTTGTTCAAATGTAAATTAACATAGCTGAGGCTGGGATTTACAGAGGAGCTTTGGTGAATTAGTTATCCAACTGCGGTAAAAATTAATTCTGGACAGTATTTAGCTATTGTGCAGTTATTCAAATTGCAGTTTTGCAATTTTATCTTAGTTCCAGCTTATGCTGATGTCATGGTTTAAGCCCAACCGGCAACCCAGAAAGCGCACAGCCGTTCGCTCGCTTCCCGCGCTTTCTCCCCCCATCTCCCAGAGGGATGGGGAGGGGAATCGAAAGAATGTAACTCCCATGGGTTGAGATAAGAGCAGTCCAGTAACTAAGGTAACACAAACCACTGCTGCTACCACCAGTAATAAGAATGACAAGGGAAATAACAAGGGGAGAGAATACAACCGCTCACCACCCACCAACAGAGACCCAGACTGACTCAAGCAGTGATCTAACCCTTCCGGGTAACTGCCCCCAGTTTATATAGTGGGCATGACATGCTGTGGTATGGAATAACTCTTTGGTCAGTTTGTGTCAGGTGTCCTGTTTCTGCTTCCTCCCAGCTTCCCCTCCTCCCTGTCAGAACATGAGACTCAAGACCGTCCTTGGTCAGAGTAAACATTACCGAGCAGCAACTAAAAACATTGATGTTATCAACATTGTTCCCAGGCTGAAAGTCAAAACCACAGCACTGCACCAGCTATTAAGAAGGAGAAAAAATGGCTGCTGCTGCTGCTGAACCCAGGACAATTGACCATTTAAAATTATTTGGACAATGAATTGCGGCAGTAACAGCCTCTTATTGTTTTCGATGGTTCCCTTTCTGCCTGTAGTTTTTCTTGAAGATATCTGTCAGCTTTTGTTAACTGTATTTTATTGTTATATTTCCAAAATTAGAAATAGCACCTTACTCAGAACACTCCACATGGAGAGCAAACCGAATAATATGTTATAGTATGTTATAATTTTTCATCAATAAAATAATCTGAGTAAGAAATTAGATTAAGGATAATAACTAATTCACAGGGAAAAGGCTAGATCTTCTATTGATGTCTTAATAAATGAGATTCAAAAAAGTCTCTATATCAGGGATAGACAATGTAGAATTTAGTGTATTTCTTGAGGGTGTTTGTGTTAGGTTGGAGTCCCATTGGAATGTAATGAATATGATGGGTGTGGGTCAGTGGAGACAGCAGGAGGAATGCTTGGTTAGAGGCTACATTAGAACTTTTCAGAAGGGAGCAAGGAGCTTTATGAAACAATGTTGTGTCAGTTAACATAGATCAAATAAAACAGAGAAGGTTTTCTAGTGCCTAGAGGCCAAGACAAGTGAGCCTTTATGGACTTAGAAAAGAGGTATGAGGTGGTTGTGATAACCCTGATTTAAAAATTTCTAGAAAAAAATCTGTATTTGAAGTTCAGAATTATGCTTGGGTTTTGGTGCATATTTCAACAGGAAATATCTGTCCTTTCATACCAATATTGTTTATCTGTTGAGATAATAGCAGCGCTTCGGATCTTTCAAGACAGCTTCATAAGCAGAAAAAACAAAAATGTGGGAACTATATTACATATTAAGAATCGTATATTCAACATATGTACTTACACAAGACTTGGAACAGAGGGAGTCAAGACTGCAGACGGTCTCTTTCTCCCATTTTTCTAGTTGCATTTATGTGTTTAGTTTCCAGAGAGCACCTCCAGCTACTATCTTTGAATCAGAGACTAAGGCAAAAAAAGGCAAAAAAACCAAAGTCAAGTCTGGTTTTGGGGGTTTTTATTGGTTTGGGGATTTTTTGGGTTTGGGTTTGTTTCTTCCCCCCCCCCCTCCCCCTTTTTTACAATTCTTCTTCCACGCACTCTCTCAGCAGAAGTAACTAACAACAAAGAACGTATTCCCATGATTCAACATGGTTTTAAGTTAAGAATATGGTAGAAAATGTTCTTGTAACACTGACATCAGCTCCAGTATTGTATTGATAACTGGCTGAACTGGGACATGGAAAACTTGGAAATAAATCATATATATGCAGCTGCTAAATCGTGAAGTCTGGATTTCACAGTTGGGTTTGAAACATTCTGTGGAGATGGATTTGCTTAAAAGTAAGTCTTGAGTGTTGTTTTGAGTCAACATATTCAGACAGAACTTCCAAACCTTTGAAATTTTGCCAGACACATTTAAAACCCAGGAAAACGGTGTTTTATTATGTGTACAATTTAGTGTTGTTGCTATTTATTATTTTTTTAAAGCTCAAAGTGTGTTCAGTGCTGTGCAAGATATAGATATCATGCTATCTAACCTGAAGAGTTCATATCATAGAGACCGAAAGAAATAGCTCATGGGTTTTCTGGGCTTTACATTAAAGAACAAAATTAAACTAATGCTCTTCATGGCACAAGAATTCATTTAAATTCACGCATGCAGAGAAGTAGCATCCACATTCTAGCTGCATTTAGTTATAAATATCAGGTTGGAGAGCTGAAGAATGGATGAATAATATTTGGCTTTTAAATAAAAGTCTCCAGTTCTGCACAACCCTTTCATTCCCTCCTCAATTCCTGCACACACACAAAGGTGGGAAAGGTGACTATAGTGCATCCACTGCTAAAATCACATACCTTCCTGCTGAGGGGAAAATATGCTGCAGAAACTACTAACAATGTTCTTAATTTATTACAAAGGTTTTAAACAGTGCCAGAGAAGAAGGCGTAGTGTGAAAGGAAAAGAGTGCCTAATAAAAACTTTAGCTGAGGAAACAATCTTACATGGGTATGATAGAAACAATGAAAATGTATTTAAACCTTAAGTATTATGAAACCTTACACGACACAAAGGCTTCAGATTTCAAACAACGTACATCCCTATAATCATACCAGCATCTATATTCAAATCAATTTTTACTGTCTTTTTACATTGCTAGCACAGTGGCAGGGAATAGAACCAGGGTTTGCAGAAATTGCATATCCCAGTACTTTTGTGATGGATATTTTCTTTCCTGGTGTATTGCTGCCAGATGAAAAGGGAATGGAATTTTTATTCAAAAACTGGAACCACCTGATTATATGGGAATCAAAAAATTCTTTGTCATCTGATCTGAAAAGTATGCACGAAGACCAAATCCCTTTCTTTTTTTCCTCCCTAGCTTACTCGGTATCTTCAGTGTGCTCTGCTTGAAAATCTGAGCAAAATCACCAAGCAGTGTAAAGTAGTTTTGTAAAAGGATGCTGTGAGCCCCAATATCTATGGTTACACAAACAAAGGTTTCTTCCATCATGTAAATAGCAAAAAATTCCATAGTTCTTCCACAATGTAGACAGTAAAAAAACTCCAAAGAATACAAGAAGCATACACTTATTCCCACAGAAAAGACAAAGGAAGCTCAGTTGCAAGCATTTGGGCAGCAAGGGATGACATTGCTCTGAGTTTTACCTGTTTCTTAAAGCAGTTAACAAACTGAGACCAAAGTGGAATTGTCCAGCCTTAAAAAGGAGGGACTACCCTTGAAATTCCCCTATCCTGAAATATTGTTAGATGTAAAATTTCAGAGTATTTTGCCTTCAACCTAGAATATGTTCAGAAAGGGGTTAGAAAACCTTTTTTTTTAAACTGGGAGGTTTTTAATTTTTCTTTTCTGTTTTCTTGAATCCTAAATGCTAGTCTCCTGATGCTTCTTGGTGACAGAAAAGTCTCTGATTATAAGCATTAAGTAGTACATATTAAAACAGCTGTTAACAAAAATTGATTTGGCTGTAGTCAGTAACTGCAGATATCTGAATCTGTTCATGTTGTTTGTCTCCATCCATTTAATGTTCTTTAAATTATGGAAAATGCAATGTGTATAGGAGCTGGGAGTTGGGACTCTTGGATTGTCTCCAGATCTGCAGTGCTATTATATGGCTAGCATTGTCAGAAGATATTTGCAAGTACTGAATGCTTGCAATTCTTATTTACTGGGACTAGTGGATACCCAGCCTCTGCAAATGCTAGGGCTTGATATTGGCGAACCTCAGTTTCCTCACCTATCTAATTCAGACCATAATATGTGTGCACCTCAAAATGAGTAATTAATTAATGTTTACAAAACATGCTGAGAGCCTCTGGTAAAAAATACTGGGAATGTGCAACCAAATCTTTGCTCATGTTGGTGTGTGTTCTTCCTGGATTCCAGCTTCCTAACTGAGGAAGATCAAGTACAAGAGAAAGTTACGGCAGTTTTCAAAGTGCAAAGACTGAGGGAAAAACATAAAAAGATAGACTGGTGATAATGCAGCCGCATGGCAGCTGGCTGAAGAAAGCTTCACTAATGGGGCATTTTGTGACCCCTGTATTTTTATTCATTGAAAGCAGCAGCCTTACTGCACATAAAAATATCTGAATCTTTCCATAGATGAAGGATGCCAGAAGCTGAAGAGAAAAAAAAAAGACACAAAACCAAAACAACAAAAAAGACAAGACAAAGCCACATACCATCAGAAAAGAGAAAAAGAAATGACCAAAACACCCCAACCTCCATAGCTAATGGAGGGCATGCTTGAGATGACAAAGTGCTTAGCCGCAAGCCCAGGGGCATAATGGGATTTGCAGGATAGAGCCTCACCATGCTTGGGTTATAACATGTGGATCTTAGCTAATATATTGTTAACATAGTGCTCAGGGCCAAATTCACTCTTGGTTGTACAATTTGAGCTGAACAGTGCCCTGAGGACACAGAGGTGGAAGGGGTAACAGCCCGGCATATTTCTGAAGTGTTATGAAAATAGGGGAGTGCTGCTCATGTTGAGAACTGCTCTCAGGAGAAGATTACACAAATATAAAAAATAAGATGAAGAGCTCTCCTCGAGCAAGTAATTAGAAACTGCAAATCATATCTGGCTCTTCGGGGTGCCTTTGTACTGCAGATAAAAATGCTTTTATAATGTAAGTATTAGAAGAAATTCAGAAGCCTTTTTCTCTGCTTTCTGCTCACATAAGGTCTGATCCGGGACTCAGTGAAGTGAATATATAGACTACCACTGGATTTAATGGGTTTTGAATTAAAGTCCTAGTGCTAGGAAGAACAGAAAAACCTTGTAAGAACAGTGTACTTCAGCAGAGAAGTAGGCTATAGAAAAATGTGTTAAAATGACATCGAACACTGTTTCTGGTAAATATCCAAGTGCTTCTGTTGTCATCCATTCTCACACTGATTTTCTCCTTTGTACATTGTGCAGATTTGTTAGACAATATTTGTTTGAACTTTCTTCACAATTGTATTTTAAAATAGAAAAAAATTAATCTGGAATATTCAGCAAAACTCCGAAAATCTTTACAATAACTGATATTTAGACTACAGGAAATGCACATTTATCATTCATTACAGCTGACTTACCAACTGTTAAGATTCAGATAAACATTTGATTTGTTATTTAATCACCTGCTAAAGTGTTTGAGAAATTATCTGCCTTTTTCCACCTACATACTACTTATGATATATTAATGAAAAAACATTTTTTACTCTTATCTGTTGTAAAAAAATTCTTATCATGTCCAAGAACCAAATGACCAAGAAGAAAGTGAGAAAAGGCTGAAAAGAGCATATGAAAATGAGTGAACTGTGTCGCATTTGTGATCACAGCACAGTGAATAATAACTCACACCAACTATTATTTTTTTCATCAGGGAAACATAACACTGGACTGGTCCTTGCACAGGATGGATTCTGATCTCATACACAAAACACAGCCAGTTCTTCCTTCTTTTTTGTGTGCAAATGCCACTTTCTCAGAACCAGAAGGGGTTCTTGAAAAGAAGAGTAGGGGTGGTCCAGGGTCGTTACCTGATGAGCCATATCTGCCTTGAGAGGCCTAGGAAAATGAATATTACTCATTATTTTTCCAAGACATCTGTAAGTGATGACTTGAGGAGAGTAAGCACAGGATCAAATTTCTGGATGTGTGTAATTGTTGGCGTTATAATCTAGCAATATATAAATACAAGAGTGCAGCAAGAATAGATTTCAAGCTAGTTAGACAAATACAGAAAACGGTTCATATTTTTTAAAGTTAAGGTAAGAAATCATTAGATTGTTGAGGTGGATTTTCCATTATTGCATACTTTCCATCAAGGTTGGGTATTTTTATAAATGATACAACGTACTTCAAACTGAACCTGATGCCTCAGTGAGTCTCTATGTGCTTGTCTTAGACAATAGCTCAGACATGAGACTTGTAGTGATGCTTTCTGATCCTAAAATACATGAAACAATAGTACAAACAAAAGAAAAAACACCACCCTGTATGTTTGTTTCAGTGAAGTTAAGCTAAAACGTACCATGACTGCCATCAACGCAGTTTAGGACACAGTCTTTTGTGATATGTTAGTTTAAAGAAGATTTATATCTGATTTGCTGTTCTAACTCAGTAAAATGTATTCATTTCAAGCTTATTAAGAACTTCTTCAACTGTTGTTAGTGAAATGAAGTTAAAATCAGAAACAACATGTCCCAGAAATAGAATTTACCCTTTCACCTGCAGTATTCTGGGGTTTTATATATAAGTTTTATTTGTTCTAAACAAAACGAAATTCCCAGAAGTTCACCTCTTAGAATTTGATAGAAAACAAATCTTGTTGTATATATTTCTGTATGAAAGGCATTATTTCCTTTCCCATTTACCTTTTAATCTGGAACAGAATAGGATGAGATTATTACAATACATAGAAAAGTTGAGAGGACATTCATCCAGGTTTCTCTCAAGGACTTCAGTGATAAGAGAGAATTTGTGTAAGAGATCCTATTAGAACCATCATGAGAATAAAAGAACGAAAAATTCATACAACCATTTACTGGTTTGAATATTTTATTTTAAATTTGATACTGGAAAAGCTCAGACAATTACAGTTTCCTGGGAAACCTATCTGTTGAGATGGTTTGTCACTGCATGCTATTTCATCATCTTTCATGCCAGTGAAAAGTGAGACAAAGTGCTGCTGGCCTTGTGGTAGCATGAACATAATCTAAATATGAGTTTTGCACAAGAACTTCAAAAACCAGAAGGAACTAAGAATTTCTCAAAAATCAGCCTCTAAATTCTTACAAACCCTTCTGTTTTGGATTTAGACATGTGAAAATGTTGTGCAGCTTGTTAGTAGCCAGAGTAGAGGGAAAAATGAAAGTAAGGCTGAAGAAAAACTTCTAAATTCCGAACAGAAATTCAGGTAAAGATTGGATTCATACTTCAAGTGTAATAGAATCATAATCAGGTGTAAACTAGTGCTGTTCCATTGATTTAAACAGCGGAAAGCAAAGGCGTGCGTTGTACTGTGTGGTGAACCCATACTCTTTGTTTCTTACAGAACAAGGCAGCTCTCAATCCTGATCTTGATAGGAGAATTCAAGCAGCTGCACAGGCAGTCATAGCAAATGATATGGTGTACAGAGTGTATTTTCAATGCTATTGGGGCAGGATGCTTTCAACCAGGTGATATGTTATCTCACTTATTGTGCACAGTATAGAAAACTATCGTAGATGAGACTTTCTCACTCTTCTGTAACCCACTGCCATTCATTTTAATTTTGCCAAATCAAAACTTTGCTTTCCTATTAGCTTTTCACATTGCTGATTGAAACATATTTTCAAGGAGAATTACTAATTCAAATAAGTTTGACTCTCGTCCTAGTGTAATGCTTTTGCTGAAGTCAGTCAGCAGGTGAATCCCTTTAACAGATAAGAAATGCCAGCCTAGGAGACAAGTATCCCCTGCTGAAATCAATATCCACTAGCATACCATTCATTTAGTGATTATTCATTAGAACATCAGGCTGCTTCTCCTACAGAATTAAAGACAAAATCCTTATAAAAAGTTGATCACTCTGTATTCTCTGCTTTGAAATGTTAAGGCAGGTTTACTAAGAATATAGATTTCTTGACAAAATTACTTTTATAGACTCGATGGTTATAAAAGTTCATAATCAAGGTGTGCCTGCGTAACACGATGGAAGTGGGTAAATCTAACAAAAAACCTTACTATTTCCACATATTATTAAACTGTGTTCAGATAAGCAGCGAATGAAAATTACCATGAAATTCTATCCAATTCACAAAATTAACAACAGCCAATATCTCAGTGATTTGAAGAAAATATAAACTATATATTCTAAAAGTTCTTATTTTGTGCATGTATTATTTTAATGGAATATTATTGCAGTGTACTCATGAACTCAGAGGGATCTCTTTTAAGCTCATGAATAGGAAGGGTTTTGTTTTCTATCCTAGAGAGTAGCCTGGTTTGAGTACCTTCAAATGATGGAGAATACAGGACATCTGGAATTAGTAACTATGGTATATCCTTTCATGGCTTGGACTTCTCTGCTAATATTTAACCAATAATCTCTACTTTTTTGCAAAAATATTGGAAGTGAATTTAGGAATTTCTGGAGTTTTTTTTTTTTTTTTTTCTTATTTTCCATTACAAAGGAAAACAAAAATATAAACCTGGTTTATGAAAGAACATGGTTGAAATTGTGCAAGACAATCTGCAGGCATCAATGGCCCTGAAAGCTTTTCACTAGCTGGTATGACTGCTTTCTGGCTGTAATGGTAGTGGCACAACAAAGGCAGAGCTACTGTCTCAACTTCTTTATACAAGGCCTGTAGGTCATAGCATGACTTTCTCTCTTAAGCTTTATTTTTTTGGAAATGGAATTAGTATTTCTTGAACAAAACAAAGGTAAGCCAAGCTGAACTTGGGAAAATAACCTGTTTTATGTATCCAGCAAAGCTATTATTTAGAAAGGCACGGATAGGAAAAAGGAGATAGTAGCAGAGGCACAATTAACCCTTGATTTCTATAACCTGATTTTGGGAAGCTCTGATTAACAGAGGGTTAGAGAGTGAGGTGGCCTCTCTTGCACCTGGCCTGTGGGTGAGGTTCTGCAGGAAGTATTACAGCTTTGGTTTTCTTTGATCTT
The DNA here is from genome assembly GCA_017639245.1 of Myiopsitta monachus. Lineage (NCBI taxonomy): Eukaryota > Metazoa > Chordata > Aves > Psittaciformes > Psittacidae > Myiopsitta > Myiopsitta monachus. The sequence goes on from CM029919.1 coordinate 8,891,290, forward strand.
CTGTCAACAGTCCTTTAATTACTTTAACAGCTTACAACTGTAGTATTGTTTAAATGTTTGGTGGTTGAAGTGTAACAAATCCCATATCTCTGTTGTGTAAGGGTCTTGAATAAAATCATTTTCTGACAATTTGTTCAGTGTAAGTACAGTCATGGATGTTAAACAGTACCAAAATGTAAGCCAATTTTATGTAGAAGCCTGAATACAAATATATAATCCTACATTGGTCTGACATATTTACCTTAATGGGCAATATATACCTCACCCTTCAGATCTAAGAAATGTTCCTCGCTATTAACTCTACATGCAAAAAGTTTATAAAAGTGCCTACATGTAGGAAGACTGAAATGAAGCTAACAGGAGAATCCTACATCAGATTGCAAATCTGGGACAAAGTCAATTCTTCGTGTTCATGAAAGGAAACGTGTACTGATCTGGTCGCTTTAGTTTTTTGAGTTCAGTAAAACTGTAATAAGAAACTTTTGGTTTCAGGCTTCTTTGCTGTCTGAAACTTTTAACAAAACTTAAAAAAAGTTAGAGGAAAGTAATTTGACTTGTTCCAGGCTTCCTCCCACACATTTTAGGTTAATTTTAAAGCAAAAGTAACTGTGGTTTAACTAACAAGAGTCTAGTGAAATTATAATGACTGAATACTTCAAACAATACTTGGAAAAGCAATTAGAAGTATTGAACGAATGCATGCTATTCAGTATCTGACATGGCCAGGCAATTTGTAGTGTGAGATTAGAAAATGGTACTAAAGAGTAAGACCTATCTGCCTGTCACACTGGACTCAGTAGTAGTGATCAGTATCTCTTTTCCCAGATTGTGAGTATGAGAGTAAAAGAACATCCATGCAACAGTCTGTCAGAGAAAGGATGCATAATTGTTAGAAGTATTTAAAGAGATACTTAAAAATAATTCTTCCTGTGTCATTCCAGCACAAGAATTCACTAATATTTCAGAAAGTTTGATTCTCACTAATAAAAGGTACATAAATATAGACTTATAACTGGTTACCAGCAAAGAATTACCAAAAAAAGAGCCTCCCCCCCCCCACCAAAATATGAGGAACCTGGGTCCAGATTTCATCTCCCTGTTGAGAAACAAGTTTCATTAAGAGCAGGCTATATTCTGTTGACATACATGTTTAGTGTCAAAGGTATTGCTGAGATATTAAGAACTTGCAATTTTTTGACCAATGAAAATGTTCCCAATACTGTTAGAGTAGTCTGAGAACATTATCATAGTATGGGAAGTGTCACTGTAAAGCAAATAAGGTAAAGTAAGTGTGATACTTCTGTACAGATAGATTTTGAGAAGAGACAGTCTCGTATTCGTTCTTCCTACAGGAAGAAATCCTCATGTTTAGCCCATATTATTCAACATTTAACTTGCCGTTGTTAAATCTGGAATTGCCATCAGCTATTAGTTACAATGGTAGGAGATACAATGTTCTTATTGCTCGAATGCTTTGTTATTATTAGGAGGTAGGAATGAGCTTTATGAAAAAAAAAATCAAAACATCAATTCAAAAATCAAAACAAACATTGCACAGTATGTGAGAAAGGTGAGATTACCAGAGGAAGGCAAAGCAGTAACGGCATGCAAGACGAACTGCGCTGGCAAGAATCTGACCCCAGAACTGATGCTGTGATTAGGAACAGTAAAACAATAATCTGGCTTTTAAATGTGTTGTAATGTCTACAGACTCATATGTACATGTGTGTCTGTATATGCGTATATATGTGTCTATAAAAATGTGTGTATATATATGTAGGTGCATATATAGGTTTCTTTTTTTTTACCAATGTTTTAGAATATTGCAAGTAGAAAAGCCACCTCTGTAAAGTTAACAACTTTGCTCTTTCTGTTCCTGGGAGGTGAATACTCAGCTAGATAGAACCTTTTATTTTTTTTGGTTCCAATTGCCTCTCTGATTCACTGAGAGATTTTGACAACAAGAATTAGGGCTAATTTCAGCCTTACTGATTCACATCACTTCTGGATTTGTTCTCCAGTGCATAAAAATAGAAAATACAATAGGATTAGATTGCTGCACTTCCCTGTTTATTAGCTATTATTTCTCATTGTATTGTTTGTTTCATTTGTTTGTTTTGCTTTTTGCCTCCTGACAAGGCCATTGAAGACTGCCTACAGAGAAACCACTTACTCAAATTGCTCCTTGTGGAGGGAAGGCAGAGTTTTAGAAATGAAGCTTGGAGAGCTAAGCAGCAGATTCTGCCTTCTTTTCTATGTGAAGGGCCTTAACAGACTTTGTTGCTAGTTCTGTAAACAGCTGGGGATGAATTCAGTACCACTGTGCAAATTTCAGGTTGTGAACATTTGGAAGATGATGGTTTTAAGTCAGAATTTTTAGATTATTGATGTAATTTGGGTACGAAACTGGCTTATCCTAATACTCAATACAAATTATATCCCTTGCTTTGTTATAAATAGAAGATCTGAGTGCAGGGACGCAGCAGAGGAAGCAGCTGTAGTGGCTGAGAGGACCAACATAGGCTGCAGGAGAATGCTGGTAATGCCACCCCCACCTTGCTGCCAAAGTGGTGCTTGACCAAGCACTGAGCCCACAGTTAGACTCTTGCAAAACGACAGACAAACAAGCTTCACACTTACCCTGTTGAAAGACCATTATTTTCTTCTATTGATTCACTGTAAGAGCCTGAAACTAGATTCTTAAGGTGTTTTGACTGTCTAAACAAGTTAGAAAGGTTTAGAAAGGTTTCCTGAGCTGCTCTTCTGCTTACGCAAATAGCATTTTAAGTTCCTGAGTGCCTGGTTGAGAGCCTGCCTTTGAGCTGTGATGAAATTAGAACAAGAGGTTACAGAAAGCTTTGCTTTACAGCTGCTTGTTTGTCAGCAGAGAGGAGTCAGCAACTCAAAGGCAAACATGTTCGCCAATAATTGAAAGAGGATTACAACAAACTGCTGTGTTTTTCTAAGTGCTGGGAAACAGCTCTGTGTGTGGTCTTTTAATTGTTTTTGTTAGGAAATCAAGTAGCAGTCAGTGGCAGCATGCTTCCTCTTTAGCAGTACTGTCAAATCCAGCTACAAGAACATGACATCCCTATCCCTTTATATTTTTTTTTTCAGAAATAGCTTTATCCTATCTCTGGATCCAAATTCCTGGCATTGAAACATCATGGGTAGAAATTTTATATCTGGAATACCAGATAGCTAAGTCCTGAAAGTTGAGGCATATTAGGCCCAGAGAAATACTAGGAAAAATAAATTCTTATCTCCCTGTGTTGTAGGGCACCTTTGTTAGGTTAATATCCAACTTTTTACCAGAGAAAGCGGTTATACAGCTAAGAAGAGATATTGTACTTTACTTTTGACCACACTTTTATATATAGAACATCTGGTTTAATTGCAGGATGTGAATAATATTTCTCAGTGTTTCTGACAACCTGAATTCTAAACACTAGAAGATTTAAAAAAATTCTTATTTCTGTCATCTATGCCTTACTCACTGCTCCTTCTAGCTGATGTCAGAAGGGCTACTGCCTCTGTGTGCTCCTCTTTTCCTTGTTTTCAGGTATTATACTTTGAATGAACCCAAAGAGAATTCAGGATATGCAGGTAACTACGTAGTAATAATTGCATGAAGGGGTTCATTTTTTTCATAAGGTAATCCTACAGTCATCAAGCAGTTACATAAAAACTAAAATGTAGGCTTTATTATTTATGGCTCAAGTAAAGAAGTTATAAATTTGGCACTCTCCATCATTTTCATTAAATGTCTTTTCCTGTCAGCAGTTATGTGCTAAATTGTTCTTTTTCCTAAGGCAGTTGCTTCATTAGGAAAAGGACAATATGTTATGTGGTAACTGAGAGCTGAGAAGAGGAATGACTGCTCTTCTGTGATGGAGCTTGCATAGTGCAGGAACCTTTGCACTAGCTGTCACTGATCAACAGTGCTCTTAAACACGCAGGATTTTTTTCTAGCTCTTCAGGATATTATTTGGGTTTCTAATCACTGCTTTACTGAATCAGGTAAATTGTCTCTATAGTTTAGAATAGTGCCTTGAACAGTTGCCAGTGAGGAAGAGGCAAGCAAACAGGCAATAATAGATTAATACTATCAGACAAGGGATTCTCCTTATTGCCACTAGAGACTGTTCTGTGCCTTGCAGCATGTGAGCTGTTATGCCTGCAAACAGATCACCCCCTGATGGAAGTCAGCAGCTTTATGCCATTTTGTTTCAGATGAGAATCTGATATTTGGCAGACTGAATACAGTCTCTTTGCTTTCAGTCAATTTTATCCTTCCTGAGATGTACTCACTGCTTTAAATAAATATCCAATACTTTCTCTGAATCCTATTAAGCAACTGGCTTCAACAATCTCTCATGGCAATGATATTAGAGGTTAAGTATGTTCAATATGCAGTTATGCTAGTGGCCAGTCTTAAATGTAGCATGCTTTGATATTACTGAAACCTTCTGTGTTGTTGTGTTCTATCGAAATGTAAACAGAAGCTTCTGACCTACCTTCTGTCTGTATCACACTATGTTTTATGTGCTGCTGTCATAGCTCATCTTAATTGAGAGTATTCATGTTATCTGTGTTTGTGATTAAATTAGCTGGCTGGGCTAATGTATGTATTTTTCACAATTGATAGAAAATAGAAAGTACTCCTATTCTGCAGAGGTGGCTTTTTTCATTCTTAACATGTACAGAAGCGTTCTTTATTTCTGCTCATTCCTACACTCAAAATCTTATTTACAGATCAAGAAGAAACACCCCCTATATTTAAAGTCAAGAACTCATTGTTAGTAGAATTGAAAATTTAACAGTCTGATTGAAGAACCATTATTAGTCTAGTTTTAATTCTTACAGAAAAAAAAAGGAAAAATAATAATACAGTTAAAATCGTGGTACACATTTCCTAGCTCCTACCTCATCTGCTACTGATAGGAACACCTCTCTGCTGCTTCTGTGGCTGCTGAGCTTGATGGCTTCATGCTGGAGGCACTGGTGAGGTGTCACAGTGAACTGTCAGTATCTTGAGTCCTTTGCTATGGGGAATATAATGTTCATGGTGGTGCTTTCTTCTTCCCCATTCTAGGATTGATTAGGAGTAATATTTATACATTTGCTAATACGCTTATATCACTCCTGTCTTCATTGTTCTGCAGTTCTCCATTACACCTGAATTTACTACATATGGTTCTTTTCTGTGCGTTAGATACTATTTCTTTGTTACTCCCTAAAGCAAGTCCTGCTCCTTGTCTGCATGTCTTTAATGGACCATGGGTTAATTTTTTTGCAGTGAAGGGTTCTCCAGTGCCAACCTGTGCCCTATGTTTCAGCATCTGGTGCCTGTGGTCCTCTTCACTGCTCAAGGGCTTTGCTGTTGTACTAGGCCTGTCTTTGTATGCATTTGCATCATCATGTTAGGGTTGTAAGCACCTCATTCTGCATAGGGTACTGCTTACAGAAAAGTATATAAAGTTGCACTGTATAGACGAAGTAAATTAGCAATAGATGCATGAACAATAAGGGAAACTTCTGTCATAGCTAAAGCAAGTAAAACAAAACTGGAGGCTGGTCAAGAAAAGATCAGGCAGAGCAAGTCTGACAAGCCTCAGTCTTGAGGCCTTGTAATTCTGTATGCAGCTTATGTGTGGCCTGTTTCTAGCAATGGCAATACTGTATTACATGGTTACCTGGTTACAGCATCTTTTATTTATTTATCTTTTTGTTGCATCTTGCATGAGACAGCAAGGGGAGAGCTGAACATTCATATAATGATACTGTAAGGAATTGGGTCATTATTCTGGGCAGAGAGCCCTCAGTAATTCAGTTGCTGAGTAACAGCCCTTGAAAAGTCTACAGTTCAGGCTCATCACTAGCAGAGTCTGCCTCTGATTACCCTGTTATTACTTTTCTTTAAGCTACACTACTGTGGTCAGGACAACACTGGTTTTTTGACAGCACATGATCTTCCCCCACTCTGTGAGTCTCAAATGTTCTTACTGGAACCAGTAAGAGTCTGTGAAGCTAAAAACAATGCTAGAAATAGGGTCACAATGGTGGGAAAATGTTTGTTCTTCTGTGTTTCTCAGCACAGCACAGATTGACACCAACATCCTGACTGCAGTAAACTTTGTACGGGAGCCCACTGACATCCGTATGATGAGATATGCTTCTTCCTTTGATGGGCATGATGTCCTTTGGGGGCAAATGGACCAATTTTTCTGTTTGCAGGTATTTCAGGAATCAGCTTGGTTGTAAGAAGCATGAACAAAATTTTATTTCAAATACATAAAAAAAGATAAAGAATTAAAAACGTCTGTGATTATAATTGACTCACTTTTGGCAGAATTGAGATGCACCTAATTCTAGCCAGGATGAATCAACTGAGCTTTCTGAGAATGCTGCTGCCCATGTAGCTGCATTCAATTCTGACAGGGGAACTGAATTTTGCCATTGCTTTACCTCCATCAACAGTGAGTACATCTATTTCAAAGTTACTGAAATGGATTATTTTCACTTTATGATAGGTAAACCCCAGCCACTTTAATCCTAGTTGTGTTACGTACTGGTAAGAAAATAGTTACAGCTGCCCAGAGCTGTGCTCTGGTACAAAATGCATCTTCTCTTACTACATTAATGCCATTGCTGGTGTCTGAGCCAGACAGGGTAATGTTAACTTGTATCAGTTATGACTGTGTTGTAGATATTGCGCAGTACCATAGAGGACAATGGGAAGGGATTTCAGTCCCGTTTATTGCAATACGAAGATTACTGGCTTTAATTTGGGCTCTGTATGTAAGAGCCATTTCTGCATGAGTAAAGACAGGGAAGTAAATTTAGGACTATTACCTGAATAAAGATTAAACATACTGGAAACATATTTGCTGTATAAAGAATACTTCCTATGTAGCTAACAAACTGAAATGAGGTGACACACTGATTCCTGTTGTGCATTAAGTTCCAGCTGCCCATCTCCTCTAACCTAGGTGACCATTTTTCTCCTCATCAAGACCTGAACTTCACGTGGTGTTTATTTTTTACATAGTTCATCTCTGGATGAACTACATTCTATGACAGGAAAAGTTCATGCGCTTTTTTGTCCCAGTGGAGAGGTCAAAGCATTATGTCAATTCTAGTAAATGCATCTTTTATATTTTCTTCATGTTTTACATTGTTTTCTGGATGACATATTTGGCTTGATATTTATGGCCTGTAAGAGTTCTGAAAACAGTATTGATTCCCTGTGGTTCTAGAGGGGAGAAAAGATCTCTTTAGGTTCCTTCAGAGCTGTTACATTAAATTTTTGAGTTGCCATACAGGGTTCCAAATTACCTGTATTAACTCAGGAAATGTGCCTGTCTGCTTTGGAGCATGGCTGGATGAAGAGTCTGGTTTAATGAGCAGCAGATGTGCAAAATGGAAACAAGATGTTACTGGTAATAAAGAATAGGATAGGGGAGCAGTAAGGAATACGTTATAATGCTGTTGTACCAAGAAATCAACAATCTGATCTCAGCAAATTTTTAGTCTTAGAGAGGATATGGAAAAACTGTTGAGAGGTCACACAGAGTTGACAGAAGTGATACAGGGAGAAATACTTTAACCTGAAGACAGTTTTAAGCCTAATTGTTTACTTCAGAAATGCTGCAATTAATAGTGAACTCAGTAGCTGAATAGTTTAGTAATTCAGATTTCCTCTTTTATCCCTTCTCATGACAAAGCAAAAGGAACTGTTGCGTTGAGAGTGAGGAGTCCCTGAATCGATGGATTTTGCAAAGTTCGAGGAGGAACTGAACAAGACAGTTGGAATATGTAGTACTAACAAAAAGATATTGCAAAGGATAAAAAAACTTTATAAACCAGGATTTGATACTCTTTGGTAACTGAAGATTAGAACAAGTTTCTTTGGGAGGTGAAATTATTCCTACCACTATTTCTCAACATTGGAGCTGATCTAAGGTTAAATCTATGATCTTGATCCTCTGGTGTGGGAGTTTAAGAAGTTTTTATGTTGTCAGTGTGCACTCACTTGTACAGTCTGGAAAGATCTTCCTTTTAGTTAATACTAGGAACTTTCAATATACATCCTAATGATTTCTTCTCTCGTCCCATGATTCCTTCTGCATCTGCTGTATCTTTAATGAGATAGAGCAACATATTTGAAGAAATTATGCTTGTTTTCTCAGTTTGTAGTACTACAGATTTTCAAAATGATTTCCAAGTCTGGGGTTTTAAACAAGAACTTTTAAACTTCATTTTTTAAAGCTTCAGTTGTATTATAATCATGGGGTGCTTTTTCATGATTTGCCTACAATATGTTCATATCTTTTTCCTAAGCAGTTACATTTTTAGGATCCAACAATATATAGAAGTAATTTAGATTATTATGCCTCTTGCCTCCTTTAAATCTGGTAGTTCTGCACTACAGCTTTTTACTTAGATGCTGCTTCTGCTACTAATTAGAAACTGCAAATCAAAGCCTAATTATGCATCTTGGTTACAAAAACTGCAATACCAAAGAGTAGGTGGATTAAACTGTTTAATACTTGACACAGCCTGTGGAATAAAAAATAGAACAGAAAGTGTGTTCAAGGAGCTGTGAAAATAAGGTTCAGATGGTACAAGCTGGAAATCTTTGTTATGCTATTTAGGTAATGCTGTTCTGGATTTTTATGCTACCTTTTCCACAACGTTTTTTTTAGACATACTGATTTCCACAGTTGACTATGTCATCTAAAAGCCACACAGCACCTGGTTTTGCTACAGCTACCAGTCCTATAAGGGTACACTATATTGAAGTTTTACCAGTATACTTTTGTATTAGTTAAAAAGGATTTGAGTTAGTCCATCCATAACGTTTCACCCAGTGCAATCTTTGCACATGTGGATTTAAGCTGAGATGAAAATGACTTAAAAAATGTCTGTGAAGTGTGAGCTGAATTGTAGAAGACAAACTTGTCACATCTCTTATCTTGTGGAGTCGAAATCACACCTTTAATTAAACTAGAGCAGGTTTGTCTAAAGAGAAAACCTTTAACTTCAGCTGTAGTAGGTATCATCATGCAATCTGCCACAGAGAGCTAATGTGTTGAACTCTGGCTCCAAGCAGAATTTGTAGAAATTTCACTATTAGCTTATGAAAACATGACATACAGGCATTAAGATTTTCTTTAAGGCTAGATGACTAAACTATAGTAAAATGTTATATACAAATGATTTCCGTGTAATAAGGAATAACCAGGAAAAAGTGGTTCCTAATAAATAATCGTCTTTCTGATTTTCTGTGATTATTCATTTTCCATTTTCAAGTTAGCTTAAATTTGAAGAAATTGCTGAATTTTTTCCACCTTTCACCTTTCTAGTTTTCTCTGAGGTATACAATATGCAGGACTTTCAACTGCTAACAGTAGTTGAATGCTACACAGCCTTTCCATAAATCTGTAAAATTTGAATGGCTTTACTTGCTTCATGAACATTTTTGCTAGCGGATCCCACAGAGAAGTAAATTTTAGCTACTCTAAAGTGTGGAAAGCAAATTTTAAATTTATATTGCTTATTCTACATGCCAGCAATATGATTCCAAGATTCCCAGTTTTGGCACATCAATTTATCATGTTATTACTGATTCCAACACAGACAGCTCCAATTAAAAATATAACATTCTCCAATTAACTCTTCTAAAATGCTTTTTCAACTGATAAATAATCCTATAAAAAGAAGAAAGAATTTTTATTTCTGTGAATGAAAAGGAAAAGTTAAAGCTAAAAAAAATATTTTTCATAATCCATGGCAAAATTTTGACCACTCTCCTTTCCCCTGTGCATCCAACATAATGTATGAACTAATGGTTAAGAGGCTTTTCTGAATGAGAAGGTTAGACTCAAGATTTTTGAACTGAGCAGGAAATTTGTCCAAGTATGATTTTTAGGGTGGATTCTCTAGCTACTTGGAAATTGTATAAAAGTATACAATATTGTATTGTATGAATTATATGTTTTTTCTTTGGCAAATTTTAAGTAGCTCCATACTGAATATCAGGACTATACATGATTCTCCCATTCTGAATGGGAGAACCTGAAAACCTTTCTATAGGTGTTAGAGAGAGAGATGAAGATTTCAATTTTGACTTGCAGGCCAAGAGCCAATCAGCCACTATATTGCCCAATGTTTATGCTATTAGAAAGAATCCAGAAAGATTTAGTCTCTCTCTAGAAGATAAAAAAAGAATTCTTAGTTGATTTTTGTGATGTCCTATGCTTCTATTTGCTGAAATGATACACAGGGAGCAAGACATGGTTTTCAAACATCAACCACTTGCGTTGAATGAAATTCAACTCAAAGGTTCATATAACTAGTATAATCAGTGACAAGCAGTCACAGAATCTAAAAAAATATTTTGTTACCCTGAGAAACAGTAGGTGTTATTATCACTCTGTCGCTGTGACATGGAACACCAACAACACTTGCACTGAGAGAGACATTTATCAGGTCATTGCCAAATTTCATCGTCTTTGTTGTCAGATGGGGACTCTGCAGTTATGGTAGGGAATGCCAGGTAAAGCAAAATAATCTAATCATACCATAAAAAAGGTAGTTCTTTCCCGTGTGGCTTTGAAGCATGTTAAGGGTATCTGTCTTTTTTAGCGCATGGTTAAAAACAAGCGCTGTTTCCACTTTGTGCTTTTTTTTTTTTTTGGTTGTTGAAAAGATGCATAGACTAAGCAATCAGAAGGGAAATAAAAAGGATATATGTAGACACAGTACAATAGAAAGGAAGGCAGTAACGTCTGATCTCTGATAGCAAAATATGTGGCTATTTTTGAGGCTTTTCCTCCATTAATTTTTATTTTAATAGGAAAAAATGCATTCAGAGGTATGAATTCCCTTTTGCTCCTACTGCTGATAAAACAACCTTTCCATGCCTTCACAGCTGACTTGCCCAATTTGAATGGGTTTTTTTTCACCCCTAGTTTGAATGTGATCCAAAAAAATGTCTGTGCCTAGTGTTAATTAACTTTTCATTGATAGGGGCTTTACACTTGAACTAAATAATATTTGATGGTTTGATAGCCTCTTGCCTTCTGCTTTGATAACATCTAGTGAATATTTAGATTGGTATTTGTTTTTATTCTCAGACCACTTCTAAAAGTAACAAAGGGAGAGCTAAGTGGTTTAGCACCAAATCTTTTACTCTCTGCTCCTCTCCCTTCTCATGCTAAAACAGTGCTTCTACTTGATGTGTGGTAAGATAAAAATTGCTGCCAATAACCCTGGAACATTCAGTAAAACAGTGTGTCTTGACTACAGAGAGTCTATTTTTACACCACTGTTGGCTTTTCCTAAACTGTTTTTCAAATATGTAATCCTGAACTGTGTTTTGAAAGCCTTTTCTATTTCTGTTTCTCAATTAAAAGAGTAAAGTCTTCTCTGTCTTTAATAGTAACTGAAGTTGGTGGAACTCCAAATTCATGTTTGGTAAATTCTTTTATTCAAAGTTTCAGTCCTTTTCTTCAGAGCTTATTGGTTCCAGTAAGACTGGAACTAATATATCTGGCTTCCTGTCAGTTTGTCTTTTTTCTGAATCCATTACTCTCCTGTGCAAATCACAGAAAATGTCATTTTAATTTTCCCTTCTGCTGTTATCTAAAAAACATCCTGATACCACTTGAAAATGTAGTAGTATTAGGCCTTTTGGGCCATAACTGAATTCAGGGCAACCACAGTTTGGGACTTAAATTTCCCTTTCTGATCCTTAGCCAGTCCTGTCTCGCTAAGCTGAGTCCTTCAGTCATGTTTGCACTAGAAGCACAGAATGAATGTTCCTGTTATTAACCACTCCACCAAAGGGCACAACGTCCCTTTGCCCAACCCAAACCTCTCTGCAAGGGCATCCACTTCTGTTCCTGGCAGTTCTGAGCAGAGGCTGACCAGACTCATGCAAGCAGGGACTTGAAGTGTCACAGACATACAACAGCACTGATGCTTAGTAGGGCTGGTGTCTCTCAGTACTGTGCATTCCTGGAAACACATTTTCTCTCTTTGACCTAACATTTTTCCTGCTAAGTGTGAAATCCTGACATATATTTCTGTCACTGCCATGGTTTAAGACCATCTGGTAACTCACTCAGTACCATGCAACCATTCACTCACTCCCCCGCCTTATTTTGTAAGCAAATGTCGAGAGACAGATTAGACCTTAATCACACGATAGATAAGCCTTTGGGGTTTTTTGGTCTTAGGGGTTTCTGATGGAGGGAAGAAACCTAGCTAGTGAGGAAATCTTAGCAGGAGTTAAATAAACACAGAAGTTACATCAGTTCCTCAGATGTTCATGTTTGGCTATTTTTCTATAAAAAACAATAAAGAGGTAGCCCAAACCAAAATTCTTGTTCAGAGCAGTGCAGAAACAGAGGAACACCAAATCGTGAGATTCCCAGTGAGATTCAGAGGCCACACTCCTGATGAGTTCAGGTGAGCTTTTGTGCCAGGATTCTTTTGCTCTTTGCTTCCAGAGAAATGCAACTCTGGATCTAAATCTCACTGCTGCCTGAATGTCGTGGTTTAAGCCCAGCCGTAAATCAGCCACACAGTTGGCTTGCTCACTCCCCCAGCCTTTCTCCCCCAACTCCCGGAGGGATGGGGAGGAGAATTGAAAGAATGTAACTCCCATGGGTTGAGATAAGAACAGTCCAGTAACTAAGGGATAACACAAACCGCTGCTGCTACCACCAATAATAAGAATGACAAGGAAAGTAACAAGGGGAGAGAATACAACTGCTTACCACCCCCCAACCAATACCCAGCCTGACCCAAGCAGCGATCTCACCCTTCTGGGTAACTCCCCCAGTTTATATTGTGGGCATGACGTGCTGTGGTATGGAATACCACTTTGGTCAGTTTGTGTCAGGTGTCCCTGTTTCTGCTTCCTCCCTGGCTTCCCCTCCTCCCTGTCAGAACATGAGACTCAGAAAGCCCTTGGTCAGAGTAAACATTACTGAGCAGTAACTAAAAACAATCGGTGTTATCAGTGCTGTTCCCAGACCAAAAGTCAAAAGCACAGTGCTGCACCAGCTACTAAGAAGGAGAAAAATGACCGCTACTGCTGACCCCAGGACAGTCACCAATTTCTGAGTGTCCAGGCACCAGCTTAGAGATAGCTCATCAGTATTCCAAAGTCTGTTCCTCCCTTCTCTAGTTACTGCAGACACTCAACCACCTGTCACTTCGACTTAAAACCTGGAGATCACATTTGGCTCAGATCACTACTAGCTTGTATCTTAAATCTTCCTGATCCAATTTGTATAATCCCTCTAGGATATGAGTTATTTCTTCTTAAAGTGAAATACTTCTTGATTTCTTTCTAGCATACCCTCTTGAGATCCACCTAGTATGTGTTCTACTGCCTGAGATGTGTGAGACAGTTCATCTAATATCTTCAGAACACACACAGCAACAAATTGTGTCATCTTCCTTAGCAAGAGCACCATTCATTTGGTTTTGAACCATGAAAAAATAAAAATGTGTCTTTTTTGTATTCAAACCAGGTGGTCAAAAAAGTTCATCAGTTCTGAATTCAGACATGCACCCAAGCCCCCTGCTGCCCTGAAGAGGTTCTCAGCTAGATCTCTCGTATGTCAGGAGCACCTTACTTGTGAGAATGTTGGCTAAACTGGTTATCTCGACTCCTCCACAGGAGAAATGTGACAATAGTACAGAATAGAAAGGGGCTGGATGACAAAATGGAGATGGATCAGTGAATTTAATTAAGAACATTGTTAGTTTATTGATATTAAACTGAAGAATTAATTTCTGGAACAGGGTCCAAAAACTAGGACTCTCCCATCTTATTAAGTATGCTAACCATCAAGCTTATGGAGTCATGATCCTTCATGTGGGAGTGAAAATGGGAGATAAATACAAGAGGAGAAATACAGAAGCGTCATCAAGGCATGTTGGCATGTCATTAGGAGGTCAAAGCTCAGCTAAAGATGGTAACAAGGAGAGCCTCTAAAGATATGTTGGCAGCAACAGTGATACTGAATAAAATGTGAGTTTGAACTTTGTCATGAGGCTGATGACTTCATGATGAAAAATGTGGAAAAAGTTGAGCACCTTCCTTGCTTCATTCTTTAGCAGCAAGGTCTGCTGTTTCAGTGAGAGATGTGCTACACGTTAGAGGAGAATCAAATTATGGACTATTTAATAAGCTGGACATACACAGGTCTGGAACTGGGTCAGCTATCTGCAAGTTTGCTGTGAGAAATAGCCAACACTGAAAGGCTGCACTTCCTATTCCCTTTGAAAGCTTGTGACAAATGTTCAAGGTCCCCATTGGGTAAGGAAAGGAAATGTCATGCCCATCTAAAAGGAAAGCAGGCGGATCTCAGACCTGCAGCCTGGTCAACATCATTTCTGTACCTAGGAAAATTATGGAACAAATCTTTCTAGAAGTCTTTTCCATGGTGAGGGAAGGACAAGGAAGAGAAAGAGTTAGGATAGATTTATTGGAGGCAGATTGTGCCCAACCAGCTTCAGTTCCTTCTGTGATGAAATGAGCAACCCAATGGATACGGAAAGTGCAATAGATATCATCTAACTTGATCTTAGCAAGGCTTTTGTCATGGTTTCTCATGGTATCGTCTTAGCCACATTAAGAGATGTGGACTGGATTGAAAGTATTAGGTGAGTGAAGAACTGACTAGAACAACAAGCATAGTGATCAAAGTCCATTCCAAGCAATTTTAAGTGTCATGTCTCAGTGGTTGATAATGGGACAAATTGTGGTGAAGTGAGACTGAGAGAAATGCATTTGTTTAACCTGGTAAAGGGAAGAACTAACTTCAGTCTTCCACTACCTAATGGGGAATTATAGACAAGATAAAGTTAAGACTTTTCTCAGAGGTACATGATGAAAAGATAAGAAACAACACTACAAAACTGGATTTAGAGAAAGAAAAGTGTGCGCTGTGAATGACCAAACAACCTTGGATATTTTCAAAATCTGTCTGGACAAAGCCCTGAACATTCACGAAGTTAGATCAGGTTGCTCTGAAATTAGATCAGGTTTAATCTGTTTGATCCTGTTGAGCAGCAGGTTGCACTAGATTGCCTCCAGAGGTCCTGTAATCAATTTGATATTTACTTAAAATTTTGTGTGATTCTAGGCTTTTTCTGAGAGTAGAATCCGACATTCTTTTCCGCACAATATCAAAGCTTCAGTGGATAGGATGTAAGGTGGCTTCATTCACTCTCCTGTGAAATAGAAGACATGGGTTTTTAAACATTCAGTCTTCCCAAGACATCTATCTTTCAAGAAGGATGTTTCTAGCTATTATCTCCTATAGAAAAGTTATGTACAAAGAAAAGCATGAGCCTTTCTTTGAAGGTGTCTTTTGAATAGATCCCTTTATTTCAGAAGAGAATTCTAAGCTGTGTTTCCCAGACAGATAAGGGTGCCCATATTCCTGTTTCATATTTCCTACATGGTAGTTTTTGGTACCTTGCTTTCTGCTTAGCCAGAACAATTCTCTGGATTTCTACTGTGAGCTAATAGCTCTCCTTGGCAGTGGATTCAGGCTAAAGCTCAGGCAGCAGGCTCTGCATTATCTGCATTATGGACGAAATTATTCCTGGCTCTAGGTTCAAGTCATTATGCAGTGATATGCTGGTAGTAAAAGGGTCAAAAGTGCACAGCAGAACATCCCTTTGAAGTTGATTTTGCAGGTAGTTTGTGTCTTTGTTTTTAACCTCTTGTGCTGGCATGGTTTATGGCTAGTTTCATATTTTGGGATTCATGACACAGAGTCCTAGTCATATGCAAACTTTCTGCAAATGACTTGTGATATAATTGAAGTATACTGTTTGTTAGACTTGGTTGATTTAGATCCAAATGAAGACTGATCATATTCTTCCTGCATCAATGAGTGGATTAGCTGTTTGATCTACTAATTAAAGGATAGTGGTTTCTGAAGATATTTTATTAAGACTGCATTTGAGAAATTATTTATTTGGGTTATTTCAAGCTGTCTTAGTTTGTGGTTTAGGCTTTAGCATTACAGGCAAAATGTGTCTGTTACCTTACCTCAACTATGAATGCATTATATAAAACTGTGAAATGAACTTTTCCCCTTCAGTTTGCTGATGCGAGAGAGTAGGATAGGAAATTCTCACAGCTGGCACACAAAGAATTACTGTAGTTGCAAAGTGGTTGGAAACACAAATGTTGATTATTTCAATGAAAGAATTTAATTACAGTTCCTAAAGAACAGGATATTACTGACATCACCGATTGGCAAAATGAGCAAAGTAATACAGCCCTTACCATTGCAATAGCTCTCTCTTAATGACGCCATTATTAGAATTTGGCTGGCATCCTGAAATGTGTACAATAGCTTGGCAACAGAATAATGATTTGGAAATTGCAGATGTAAGGCAATGATGTGAAAGCCAAAGGTTTAGTGAAAAGAAGTCCAGATGAAGCATTTATAGTGCCCCTTAAATTCATGGATATGGAATGGACTGACTCTTCCTCGTTACTGGAACATATAGGCTAATTAAAAAAATAGTAAAAAAACCCCAATAAACAGTGGGTTTTCTTAGTCTTGTTTTTCCAGTGGCAAGCTTTCATTCCTTCTTAGCTTTATCCCTCCTATATTAGAAAAGTTCTACCTTATTCTATCCCTATAATCAGGATGTAACAGGTTCCCTGAGAAGTTTCTCTATTAGATCCTACACTGATGCTCCAGTAAGTGAAAGAAACAAGGGTAGGGGCTTTCTCAGACTCCTGTTATAGGTCACCTTATAGATATTTAGTTTTTAAATGTGGTGGATTCACTGACCTAAAGCAGTTTCTGCACTGCTCTAAATTGTAGGCTTACGCAATACCCTTAGTAAAACTACATCAGGGAAGACTCCTTTCTTGCTCTGATACACCCCATTCTGCTCTGACACACCTGACAGACAGACTAGTGTGGAGAGACACAGGTGATATAGCCATAAAACCCAGCACTCGTTGTACCTCTGAGAAATAAGCTTCATTGCTCCTTATAGTCAGATTACATCCTTTCTGTAGCATATAAGAAGTATAAAATTACAGTGGAATCTAGCTCATATCATGTGAGCTAGATAATGCTAACTTGAGGTAATAATGCCAATTTGTTAGAATTGTGTGAGTGGGTAGGTTTCTTGCTCGGGAAGCGTTGACTACTTCTTAGGAAAAAGATTGGAGATTTTAAAGTAGTTTATCATAGGATGTTAAAGAATAAATCAGAAGCAAAATGAAACTTTTAAAAATAATTCTGATTATACCAAGCCTTTTTTTTTTTTTGTTAATTGATTTGTTGAGCTTTTAAACTCTGTCTGAATTTGGATAGCCAAATGCAGTCCTAAGCACTTTAATTTCAATACACTTTGCAATACTTATGGAGGGGCTATAGAGGAATGAATTAAAAAAAAGATATATATTTAGATGAATGGCATGGATTGAAAGAATGAAGAGGAGATATCTAATCTATAGTTGAAGACTATAAATACTCTCCTCCTACTCCCTTTCTTTCTCTTCCCCAGTAGAGATGTGGTTTGATATGCTGGTATTTGAAACAACTGTCTTTAACAGAACCATTTATAGGAGAGGTTGAATTTGGGATACTGTTTTAAGAAAAGAATACTTGAAATGGAATTACATTTGATATTCATATGAAGCTAATATTAGTCTTAGTAACTAGGAAAGGAGAAATGTTTTTAGAACTTCTTATGGTATGACTATCCCAAAATACTTTGGATTGCAGTTTACATTGAACAGATCCCAGTGATTCTTCAAATTTAATTTCCATCTAACAATAAATTGCAATGAAATTCACCCCAATCCCTCATTGCTGAGCAGAGAGTAATAGTAGATAACAAAGCTCTTTTGGCTCTATGTGCAACTCCTTTCAACTCCAAATTCCTTCACATGTTTTCAGTTGCTGAGATTAGCCAGACACTGATTACATTCTGACTTTGCTCTGTTTGAGCCTGCAGCCTCTATTTTGAGCAGAGCTGTTCCCTTCATCCATTTGCCTGCACGTAGCATTTCCCTGCTTGTGGCTGGTCAGCAAGACCACGCCTTTGCTTCCCCCACCCAGAATCTGAACAAGTCACCTTCCAAGTGATTCTGACTAACCTCTTCCTAGTATTATAGTGTACCTGTAGTTAGTTCCCTGTAAATCAGTGAAATGTCAGAAGCTGACTGTTTGACTATGTGTATAGCAATTAACCATTTGTTAGTTAACACTGTACAATCACAGCAAAATTTAATAAGTAATTTTCCAAACTTTAAATATATAACTCATTTTTGCTCTCAAAACCACATACACAGTTCTTGCTGAGATTGAGAGAGTGATAATACAGAATTTGGGCCAAAGTCTGTTTAACCTCCGAAAATACCTGAAATAATGGCTAGAAGTCTTCACGACTATATTTCTTTATTTGATGGAAGAAGTGGGTGGGATTTGCACGTTCCCTTTGATCTGAGAGCAGCTGTATACGTTATGTCCTACGGGAAGTGCAGAAGTCAGTAGGACTGTCAGCAGCCGCATTGCTTGCTACATTGCATTGACACTGGCTATGCTGGTATTTGTATCCCCTCAGGTGGGCCTTGCTTAGATTTCTCTTTGCCTGGCAGCTGATAGAGAGGCCTAATCAATAGTGCTAGTCTCAGCTATCAAGTGAGTGTAATCTTGGAAGCTATTATGACAAGAAACAGTTTCA
Organism: Myiopsitta monachus; assembly: GCA_017639245.1. NCBI lineage: Eukaryota > Metazoa > Chordata > Aves > Psittaciformes > Psittacidae > Myiopsitta > Myiopsitta monachus. The sequence goes on from CM029919.1 coordinate 8,910,043, forward strand.
GAAAACTTCAAAGGCTTTTTTCAGCTGTTTGGCGACAGTTTGCCATGCACAAGACCAGACAACTTTAGGAGGACAAGCCTTAAGAGTTTTGCTAAGACACAGCTGCTATCTGTGTTAAGAGTAACAACATCTGAAAATGCCAAAAGAAAGTGGAAATGTGTCTTGAGCCTAATAGGTAAATAAAGGCTGCAGTAATGTTTTGGATTTTTTTCATTAAGGAAAAGGTGTGGCCTTGAATCATGACTTACCTATTGCTTGAATTTTGTAAGCAGCAAAATACCTTGAGTGATCAGTATAATTAATAGCTAAATGCTTGCTTATAACAAAAGCCCTTGCCACATGAAGGCTAATTTTTTTGTGGCTTCAATTATTACTGTTTATACCCTGAACAGTAGCTATCTTTTCAGTATTGTTATTTAGTAAAGCCTTGGTAGAATCCACATACTTCACAGATGTGTAAAATCTCTGTGGCTGTACTACTGAGGACAATATTTGTCAGTCCTCTAGGCTTTAATGATAATTTAAAATATTTTTGTTGGCTCCTGACAGAAAATTTTTTAATAATTTATGGCACCGCAGTAGCCAACAATTCAGTGTTACTATTATGAGCATCTCTTCCTGCCATCTATAAGTTCTGATTAGATCTTCAGGTGATTCATTCTTAACTCTTGTCTGGGGTTCCAAGGCTCAAATCTATTTCTAAATGGTTCTCTACTGAATAGATATGTATTGCAGCTCTTATGTTATTTGTGTGAATGACTGTTGTAAGGTATGGTGAGAAATTTTTCCAAATGAGTGTTTACAAATGAAATGAAAGTTCTTAAGATGTGGCAAAGCTTTAAATAAATAAGTCTTTATGATGCTTTCCTTGCTCAGAGTCATATCTCAGTGTCTGAATAGGGAAAAGGAAATAGAATGTGACTATCATTTGATGCATTGAAGAACTACTGATTTAAAGCAGAGTCTCTGAAGAAATCTTGTTATCCAGGAAGTTTATGGCTTTGATTTTTTTTCAATGAGATTTTTAAACTCTAAATGAATGTGCAGTATGGTAGTACATTCACTTGAAGAAATGTGATTATTAGAGACCATACTTAACCTTAGAATAGCTTTTGTTTTCTGTAAGTTCTACATCCTGGAGACAAGCATACCATTTTTGAAACTGATGATGCTAGATTATGTTGACTTAGAGTGCCACCACAGCAGGAGCAACAGCTGTTACAATTTATAAATGTTATTTTTCTCTTTTGGATTGAAAACTAAGAAAACCAGAAATAGAGCTATTTCTGTGAACTGTCATTCCACACCTGGGGCTCAGTTGTCCCAAGGCTTTCCATGAAGATTTCAACCTCTGCTTCGCTGGAAATTATTTATGTGTGAGGTGAATTGATCCCACCAATGGAGAAAAGGACAAAGATTAATCATAGTTTAATGCATAAAGCTTTCCAGTTATTCTCTTCTTGGTTCAAATTTTCCACTGCTTTCAGCCAGCTAATATCTGGTATGAAACATACATCACTACCGTCCTTCTTCCTTGTGGGACTCCCTTTACGATCAGCCCATGGACCATTACCTCTGCAAGTTTGTAACCTCACTTTCATTTAATTTCATGCAGATGTTCAGTTAGAAAACAGATTGTCTCATCATTTAATACAGTACATCTTTGGATTTACAGTTTGCAAGCACTATGGCAGCTGAGTAGTTTTGAAGTAAATAAGATTGACTTGGGTGACTATACTTGCCCATATGTACATACAAGCTTGGGTACATGGTAGAAAATAAGGAAATGTCTCCTGATTGAAGTAGGATTGGAGGAGAGATACTAGCTCAAGCAAAGCCTTCCAGGGACTTGGTGTCAGGGTACAGAGAGGGTCAGTCAGCTTCCTGGTACATTCCTCTTCTACACTGCAACTATCAAAGCTCACGAAGCCAAAGGTCACAAATCACTTGTAAAGTGTATACTTTTTAGATAGAATGCAGAATGTTTGTACAATTTTCAGAGTAATTGAGTCAGGGTGTATCACTCAAGCTTCTGTCAGGTGAGGAGAGTAATATGGTGACTCTGGAGGCAGTGAATCTGCTGACACTTGATAAAAAGTTATCAAATATAAATAATGGTTCAGAACATTTTTGTTTGTAAGGAAGATGATATATCTAATTTTTATTATTACAGAACAAATTCTTCTAATCACCACTGTGTAAAGTTTGGGCATTATCTAATATAACGCATACCTCACTAAGTAATTGCTCAGACACTTGTTAGTTTGCAGTTAATGACAAATCATATTCAGTAATATCCACAACTTGATATTTCTTTCATCTTAATATATGTAATAAATGTAGAATTACCTTTTCAGAACATCTTTAAAATTTGATTTTCTCTAGAAAGGGTGTTTGAGAAAGAGGCCACATGTGAAGACTTGAACCCAAGTTAAAATTTGATTTTTTAAAAAATATTTTATCTTTACTTGTCACAATCTAATATACATTTTATAAATTAGCTTAATAACTTTGTGATTATGCTGTCTACCCTTTGCCGTGGAAATTAATTTTTAGAAATAGGCGAAGACTGAAAGTATTCTGTCAGGACCTAATTAATAACTTTATTTACATCAGCAGTGTACAGCTTTTCTTCCTGAGGGCCAATTATGTAATTTCAAAAAGGTCAAGGGACTACAAATCAATATTCAAACTGTTTTTCCAGGCTCAATTACATTGAGTAAGGTTTTGATCATTTTCTTCTTCAGGCTGTTTTAGTTCAGGTGGAAGTGCAAAATACCTGTCACTGTGAAGAGCAGCCCCCTTGCAGGACCACAGTCCTCAGGGGACTAGTGGAAGCTGTTGAGATCCTGTAGATGGAGAGCATCAGTTCTGCCTACTTCTGAATTTAATGAAACACCTGATAGAAGACAGTTCCACGTACTTACTGACTCTACTAGGACACACAGCTCTAAAGTTACCTAGATGGACAAATCAGCTTTTACTTTAGTGGTTACAAGGTACCAAAGTGCACACACAGAAGTCAATTCTTCTTACATATGCTAAGAAACTAAGCTGGAAGCCATGGCACTGATGGTGCAAAATTGACATGTGTATTTCTCAGTACAGGAAAGACATGGACCTGTTGGAGAACATCCATAGGAGGAACACAAAAACGATCAGTGGGACGGAGCACCTCTCCTACAAGGAAAGGCTGAGAGAGTCGTGGCTGGTCAGCCTGAAGAAGACTCTGGGGAGACCTTATAGAAGCTTTTTGGTTCTTAAAAAAGGCCTATAAGAAAGATGGGGAGAGACATTTTTAGCAGGGCCTGTTACAATAGGATGAGGGCTGATGGTTTTAAACTAAAAGGGGGGAAATTCAGGCTGTACGTGAGGAAAAAATTTTTACGGTAAGGGTGTTAAAATACTGGCACAGGTTGCCCAGAGAGGTGGCGGATGTGCCATCCCTGGAGACATTCAAAGGCCAGATGTGGTTCTGGGCAACCTGATCTGGTTGAAGATATCCCTGCTCATGGCAGGGGGGTTTGACTAGATGGCCTTGGAAGGTCCCTTACCAATACAAACTGTTCTATCATCTTTTTCCCACTACCTGATTCAGTAATAAGAAGTTGGTGTTAACTGACAATTAGGTAAAAAATCTCTTACTTAAGACAATTTTGCCTATGACAGGTGTTCAGACTAAGTGCACATGCCAGCTGTCTTATAGTCTTGAATGATTTAACTAAATCCAATTCAATAATCAAGTGAGATTTGTGGCCTTGTGCTGATGATAGTTTTGTACCAGAAGTAAAAAATCAAGAGTGGAATTTTGCAGATGTGCAAAAGTGGTTTTAATTGAAAAAATGCTTTTGTTTAAGATTTCAGTCGGAAGCACAGTAATGCCATGCTGATTTTATGCTTTTCATGAAGGAAATACAATATAAAGCAGCTTAAAAATTTGAAACTGATGCAGCTGAATTTATAACATTTGTAAATTGTCTTTCCCTGAAATCATCTGGTCAGAATTAACCCAGAGAATAACAAAAGATTTAATTGGTCAACATCAAGCAAAACAGCCATGGTCATTCAGTAGTATAAGTGGCACTGAGTAAAACCACCTCTATGCAGTGTTTAAGCCTATCTTTATTGGTAAGCATGCATTATCTTTGGTCTCCTAGGAGAAACTTTATACCACAGCAAATCAATGGTGATGTATGCTTGTTTTCATGCATCTTAACCTACTGTCCTAATCTATAAAGGAATATTCCAGTAAACTATTTTTTTTTCCACATTCTTGACAAGGATATCAGGAGATATTAAATCTACTTGAAAAAAAAACCCATTGCTTTACCTTCATGTATGATGATCTGGGACAAAATCTTTTAGGGGGAAGAAACTGTAAAAAATATTTATCTTATTTAAGTAGTTCTAGCAAAGAGTGGATCATGGGTTAATGCTGTTAATATCCATTTGCCAAAGAAAATTGTAACTTTTTAGTTGTATACAATTTCTGGCTCCCTGGAAAATGATGCCACAGAGATACCCTTTTAAACTTTTCCGTCTACCTTTTGTCTTTTCCTTAAGACTACAACAGGACTTTATGCATGTAAAATACCCAGAGTTCATGCTTTACTGAGCAGAAATCAGCAACCTCTGCTTCTACTTTTAATGTGTTTTTCTGTGCTGTGGAAACTCATGTAGAAGTTTTATGCCCATCAGACAGAATTTTGTAACCAAAAGTAAGTCTTTCATTTAAAATCCATCATAAACCATTAAGTCTAGAATCCTGGATATTATCTGGTTTTGTGTTCACATTGGACAGACTTCAAAGAGCCACCAGTTATGTCTATATGCAAAACTTATTTAAGGGGTTTATCCATGTTTCACTTCAAGGGATTGGAGTCAAACTACTGATTTAATCACATAACAACTTAATGGTAACTGGTGCAAGAGATCATTGAAGTTACAGCACTTATCACAGTCAAGACCTCTGAACAAAAGGATATTTCCAACATGCCTGAGAAGGCAGAAGAGTTTGATGTTTTAATATCAGATTTACTTGTTTGAAGTATGTGATATTGCATGGGATTTTTAAATTTTGATTTAGAAGAGTGATGCAGCAGTATGCTAAAATCACGATATAAACATGATGTAGCAATTGTAGTAACAGTGGAATCGCAATACAAACCTGGTTTCCAAAACTGGTCTCTCTATGTTCCACTGTCAGGTAGAGGGATATTTTATCCTGATTGTCCTAGACAATGTTTTGAATAAAAAATAGTCCTGGAAATTCTTAGCCCTGAAGAGAAGGACTTGGGGGTGTTGGTTGATGAGAAAACAAACATGAGCCAGCTTCAGTGTGAGCTTGCAGCCCAGAAAGCCAACTGTATCCTGAGCTGCATCAAAAGGAAGCGTGACCAGCAGGTCAAAGGAGGTGATCCTGCCCCTCTACTCTGCTCTCGTGAGACTTCACTTGGAGTATTGTGTGCAGTTCTGGTGTCCTCAACATCAAAAGGCCATGGAACTGTTGGAACAAGTCCAGAGGAGGGCCACGAGGATGATCAGGGGACTGGAGCACCTCCCGTATGAAGATAGGCTGAGAAAGTTGGGGCTGTTGAGCCTGGAGAAGAGAAGGCTGCGTGGAGACCTCATAGCAGCCTTCCAGTATCTGAAGGGAGCCTATAGGGATGCTGGGGAGGGACTCTTCATTAGGGACTGTAGTGAGAGGACAAGGGGTAAAGGGTTGAAACTTAAAGAGGGGAAGTTTAGATTGGATATGAGGAAGAAGTTCTTTACTGTGAGAGTGGTGAGGCACTGGAATGGGTTGCCCAGGGAAGCTGTGAATGCTCCATCGCTGGCGGTGTTCAGGGCTGGGTTGGACAGAGCCTTGGGTGGCATGGTTTAGTGTGAGGTGTCCCTGCCCATGGCAGGGGGGTTGGTGCTAGATGATCTTAAGTTCCTTTCCAACCCTAACTATTCTATGATTCTATGATTTAGATAGCTGGCATAGCAATTCTTTCGTGTTCTTAGTGCATTCTTATTGTTTGTTTCCTAATAGTTTGAATCCTGCTGCTTAATTTGTAAGAATGGATATTGGTTTTTTTCCCCATGTTAAGTTATGACTCTCATGCAGTACTTCTGAAGGATGAATTTTGTATTTCCTTGAAATCAAGTCCTGAAAGCTGTCAGGGGAAGATGAGAGCTTGCATAATGCTAGGAGCTATTTGGAGATTCGGAGTCAAGGTCTCTGGGGTAACTGCGTGTGACATTTCAGATCTGAGATCTGTCTGCATCAGGAGGAGCTGTCTGCACCTGAGATCTGTCAGCAGTCTTATTTCAGTGCCTCTGCTGAAATTTCATCTTTAAAATCCCTCATTGATATTTAGGAATTATATGTGAAACCTGATTAAAGTAGCAGTAAGGGGAAAATCAGATTGTTAAAAACAGTCATGAAGTGTTATCATGACTTGTCATGAATCCTAAGACAGTCTTGTTACCCTAAGAAAATGCAAATGCTTTGGGAGGAAAATGAGGTTCATATTTTAAAAGAAATAATAATTAAAGAATTATCTTTGTGATTCATTCCTAAGGAACATGTGGCATTTTATGTATGACACGACATATGTATAAGTCTTTTCTACCTGGTTTCCTTGGACTTTCATGTTTAGTTTTTGACATGTATTGCTTAAAAACCTCATGAGAAGTACATGACATAAAATTAAAAATGAAACAGAGTGTTACTTGACTAAATTTTTCCTTGTTAGAAATGAGGGTTGATATACACTTTCTGGAAAAGCTTATTCAGAGTTTATATGGGAAACTCCTCTTTGCAAGGATATGATACAACACCAGTCACTAAGGAAGAAATTGAAAGCCAAAATGAGAGCTTTAGAAAGATTAGCTCAGGTATGTTCAATCCTTTTGGCTTTTTCGAAATTGAGGAACAGAAAGTGCATCTGTGAATGGAAATTTGAGAGATGTCCCTTCTGAATAAAATTTATTTAATTAATTTATTATTTTTAATTATTATTCAGATAACTTAGCTCCAAAAAGGTGGTATAGGTTTCAATCCAGCAGTGTGTGGCACTGTCAAACATAGGTTATAAACTATGGGAAATGAACTCTGCCCAGAAAGATTGTGGATCTGGAGGAAGCTGGCCTTGCCTGCATTGAAAGTCCCTGCCCTGCCTTTTCTGTAGAGAGTGGGAACAATTTTCAGGTGCATACTGTCATGGGATTATTTCATCAGTGTCTCTAACTATGTTGTCTGTGTGGTTGTCTTCGTTTCATCTGCAACAGTTATTTGTTTCTTCTACCTGGTAGCTGGTACAGGGCTGTGTTTTGGCTTTAGCCTGAGAACAGTGCTGATGACGCACTGATGTTTTAATTGTTGCTAAGTAATGCTTACTTTAAGTCAACGACTTTTCAGTCTCTTATGCTGTGCCAGTAAGGAGGGGCACAAGAACGTGGGAGGGAGCAGAGACAAGACACCTTGCCAAAACTATCCAAAGGGGCATTCCATACCACAGCATGTCATGCCCACTATAAGAACTGCAGGGAGTCACCTGGAAGCAACCCATCTCTGCTTGGGTTATTCAGGTATTATTCATATTATATTTTCATTTATATTATATTTCATTCATATTATACCTTATTCAGCTAAGGTAAAGTTAGTGGCTTTCTCCTCTTTGAGAGAATTTCATGTCCCCTTATATTAGGCTTCAATGATGCGTAGCATACTGTAGTCAATAAGTAGCATTTTGTTGTTCATGCCCATTGGAAATAATACATGATGCTGCAAGAATTGAATGACGAGCTTTATTCTGTTAATCCCTTTGTTCGTAGAAATGTTAAATACTTAAATAGATATAGATTCTCTCTTTATACCCTGAAGAATATTTTAGCCCTAGAAAGGATACTCAGCCTTTCTGCTTTCTGCTGGTTTTATGAATATTTTCTTCTTTTTCCTCTTTATATTCAAACCTACATACATGACATAAAGCATTATACTGTGTTTGTTGTGATGGCTTTTAATGTTTTATTGTGTTAGCATGTTGTGAATGTATATATTGATTGGAATGTAATGATTAAGAATTAAAAAGGAGAATGCCTCAAAGATAAAATCCATCAGTGCTTCATCTCAAAGTGGCTGGCTTGCAGTAGGACAAAGAGAGACTAACAGCTATGTGATTTGTTGCTGTATTGAAAGAAGGCAGATAATAAAAAGGATATGTTCATATCAAATTTAATTACCCAAATATTCATGGGGATATCTGAAAAATATCTGAGCATGAAAAAATTGAGTGATTTCCTTCTTAGCTGCTTAATTTGTTCATCTGTATACTCATCAAGAAGATTCTGACAAGCTTGTAGTGGAAGGTACAATGAATCCTTTAGGCTTTCTGTCTCCTCTACTTGTTCATTGATCTCATGTAAAAGTAATTGTTTATCCTCAATTTTTATACTAGTGTATTGAAGACAGACTTGATATTGTCAGGCATGCAATGGAATAAGCTCCAGGAAACCTTCCTTCCAGAAAATAAAAATGGAATTTGAAATTTAAAACATAGTATGCTCATGGAAGAATGCATAGCAACCTGTGATGCGATATGATTCATTTCTATATATGCAGGGAAGGATTTTACAGAAAAGTATTATGGGAGATGTACTGGCTATTTAAAGTGACATGAAGACTATTCCACATAATGATACTTATTTAATCTATTAAGAGCTAGAATAAAGGCTTAAATACTTGTGTTTCCCCTCTTATCTTTCAGTAAGTTGTCACATTATGCCTCATTCCATTACCTATTTAATCATCCTTTAAACCTGGTTATGTATTTAGAGGGGAAAGCTGGCAAAGAGAGTAAAACAAAATGAACATGTGCTTCATTTGCTAAATCCCTAAAGATCCTGTTGAAACTTTACAAAGAAATTATGTTTTAGATATATATGAAGCTAATGTCAAAGAAAGTGCTTTAAGTTGAAAATTTTACATGGTTTTGGTGGATTTCTTCTTTTAGGAATTTTGTAGCTAATGGCATGTGGGTTTTAATGGTTTGAACTGCTGTTGCTTCTGCTTGGGAAGGTTTGGGACCCTGTTTTGTTCATAGTTCAGGTTTCATCTGAGCACAAACATAAATATCCAACTTTTTGGACCCTTGAAGTGTACAGTTCTAAATATCAGCATGGGTGTTGGAAGGCACATAGCACTTTTAAAAAAGGCCACTGGAGAAAACAAGGGGAAATGAGTACAAATTGCACCAGGAGAGATTTCATCTTGACTTAAGAAAGAAATTTTTCACAGTAAGAACAACCTCCCTAGGGATGTAGTAGAGTCACATGGCTGGAGGTTTTCAAGATGCAATTGGACAGGGTGCTAGATAATCTCATCTAGGCTCCCTTTCTCATAATAAACCTCCCAGCATGATTGCCTAAGACTAGACAGAAACAGAACCCAGATCTACAGGTTTAAAAGACTGGGCTTTAATTTTGAGCTCTGTGCAAATATTTATAATCCTTCTCCATCTCTACCAACTCACTCTCAAAATAGAGTATAAGTCCTGGTATTAGTGAGAACTGATTTTAGTTTAAGTGGTTGGGTCCTGTGCTTTTTGGATTACTTCTATTTAAAACGTATTTCACTGATTTATTGTGGGTTGTTTTTATTTGTGGCAGATAGCTGTATCTGGTTATATGATTTATTGTTTTGTATTAAATTTCCAAGCTAATTTTTCATCATCTATATGTAAATAAATTGCACTGCCAAAGTTGGGGGTTGACCTCACAAGGTTTGCCTAGCAGTTATGATCAGATGTATCCTCAGGTGAGTTAACTGAATTGTTAAGGCTAATGACTGCACACTCTCCATGAAGGATGGGAAGTTCACACTTTCAGGAGATACATCCCCTTGTATCCTTCATAAACTCTCTTGTGTATACATCAGCCAAAGAAGGCATCAGTGAGTGAGAACTCTCTCTTGTGTGTATACAGTAATGCATTTTGCTACGCAAATTATCAACAAAGGTTTTGAAGCTTGAAATATTTCCTGATTTTTTCTTAATGTTTTGTACGGGGGCATGTGTACCTTGTAAACCAATGTGGCCTGATAGAGGTGGTTTTGTGTCACTGGTGAGTGATTGCATGCTTTGTGGGTTATTCACATTAACATTTTGTTCATAACTGTAAGTTACAGAGGATGAGCTGCAGACGATGATGTTTACCTGGAATGTATTAATTTAGATGAAGAAAAAAGCATTTATCTAACCAAAAAGCTTTGAGGCAAACTGAATCTCATAAACAGATACTCCTTAAAGCAAACCGTCTACTCTGTATTATGGTGGTGTTTTCAAATGGTGGTCTAATTTTGGTGTCCTGCAGAGCTTGCTGTGCTTCACAGCAGTTATGAGCAAGGGGGGTCTATATGAAAAAGTGCATAGGATGATCATAAGGATGAGGGGTTTGGTTTCCCTGGTATTTCTGTCATATATTGGGAAAATATACTTGATCCTAGAGAGCACATGTATGAAAACTCAGAAGGAAGAGAGAGGGCAGATAATTCTGCAGGGATGAAAGCACTTTGCATTAAAACCAGCTTGGTTCTGCCTCTTTGCCACCACCAAGAGACAAAAGACAGGAGCAAGGACTCTGGTGTTAAGCATGTTATGACTTGATCCTTTTCTGACAAGAGCACTTGAAGCTAAGTCATACATTAGGCTTGATAATCGCTCTGTCTGCCATTTTTGCACCTCGATGTGTCTATACACTGACTCTATCTGTACTGCATGACAATAGCTCCTGCTCTTTTCTGAACACCTTACAGAGCTTGCATGATCTGGCTCTAAATGTAATTCATTCAGTGTTCCTTTAAAAAGCAGTGACAGCAAATAAAACCCCGGACCTATCTTTGGTTCAGTGAATTTTATACAGTCTGAAAGATATCTACCCAGTCATACAGTGCAAATTCTCCTTCCTTGAGCTTGATTGTAAGACTCTTATCTATCCCTGGGATTCTTGTTGCTCATTCCCTGACTCTTCTATGCCCCTTCATTGATCTCAAAAAGGCTCTTTGAGCACTGGACACAGTTAGGATAGACAGCAGAGACCTGTGGTCCAAATAAGAGATATACAGCACTGGAGAGAAAATATGCATAGGAAGATTGCTATCATGAATATGTAACAAGCTTTTTACATGGAGTATGGCACTGAGCCGAGTTTATGTAAAATCTAGTTTATGTGTCATACCATTTTTAAATTTAACTCATCTATGCCTGTGTTAATACTTCAGGTCCCCCTCTGCTTCCTTCACATGTAGGTTCTCTGTTTAACATTTGCTGAGATAATTATCTCTGGCTAAGAAGTATACAGGCATATAGTACAGTGTATGGAATTTGATGTTGAGTAGAATAAGAGCATTCTGTATGTGCTTCAATATTTATGAAAAACATTTCTTTTCCAGAGGAACTATATCCTGAAAGTATCAGGTGCTGAATTTACTTGGTGCTACTGCATAATCTTGCATTGTCCCAATAATGCTGTGCAGAAGCTTATACGATCACCTCTGCAACACCTCTTAAAAGCGCAAAGAAATAAGAATAAAGCTGTTTAGTTTGTAAACTGGAGAATAAAAGCAGCACTCTGATGCTATTTCAGCCAAAGAGTCCTCCTTATACTCTGCAGTGACTGACATGTTTTGATCTGATTATTTTATCTTGTGGGGTCAACTTTAAGAAAGGAGCCATTCTTTTTCATTGTCCTTGTCCATGCACACAAAACTTCAGTAATTCAAGGTCAGTAGAGCTGTCAGGCATATCTTGCTTGTTTTCATGTTAGTCTTCCATTCTTTTTTCATATAGACATAAGACGTCATTAGGGTCTGTTTCTCCAATTTAAGTTGTTTTTATCTCATGTTGCCAACAAATCAGTCAGTCAGTACCTATGAATACAGAACATCCATGGAAGCAAATATTGATCTTTCCTTAGTTGTTGCTTCTTGCACAGTTCCCTGGTGCAAGGAAGGCAGTAAGTAGAAACTAATAAATATTACATCTCGCACACATTTTCACATTCTGACAAATACAGTTTTAGTATTTTTATTTTTTCTCCCCATGAGGAACATTGCTGGTCTTGCTTGAGAAAGGATTAAAAATATATTCCTCCTATTGTCTTTTTTAGCTCTAAAGAGTAGAAACTTGCATAGGTATTTGAAATCATTATTGACTCTGGTCAACAATGTACAGTTGCCTTTCAATGATTATTTACATGGTAGAAATATTTACATTTCCTGCTGTGTTAATTAGTGTTACTGCTACAGTTTGCAAGACAGGTATTTCACAGCTACCACAAAGTCACTTGCTGGCCAGTCAGGTTAGTATAGACAGTGAAAGCCAGCCAAATTATTTTAAGAGTATTTGTAGCTTTTCCAGAAAAAAAGAAATAATTTCAGCAACAAAACCAGACCACTTGGAATCCTGCCACTTTTGCCTATTAATACTTTGCTGTCTGTAGTGTGCAAGTGTCTGAACTATCATGAGATCAGCATTGTAAAAAGCAGCTGTATGACGCTGGGGAAATACAGGATTAAATAAAGAGATTTGAGGTTCCCTTGTTGACAGGGAAGGTGGAGTAGTCCTGTTATGTCAATATATAGCGGATTTCCAAATCAAGCCTTAAAAACCCAGGTCCATTTCCTTATACTAGTTACTACATTTCCTGAGGACCACTCCTTGGTTGGGTGTTCTGCATATGATGGTTGCTACCTGTGGCTGTTGTGGTTAATATCTCCTTCCACTCCCATAGTTATACTTCTCCCTGTCTTCTTTTGCTACCTATATGCCAAAGTGCTCCATCATAGCGGAGTCCCAGTGGGAGCTGCTGTCTCTGCTGGTTCAAACTTTGTGGAAACAGGAAAAAAATACCCATCCTCCATGGAGGAGCGCTGTTGGCTCACACAATCTTATCCTATTGCAGCTGAAATTCTTGTTTCAATCTCTTTTTCAGCCACTGCTTTAACTCAAAGAAGGGTCAGTGTAGGCTTGTGAATGCATCAGGAGTGTTCAAAGGCAGTTTTCAAACAAGATTTTTCACTTCTGTTCCTCTCTTAGCTATTATGCTGAATGAATAGATTACATTGGTTAGATAACAAGATCAGGCCTCCTGGGTCTAAAAATCTGTTTGGAAGTTTAAAAAGCTTGTTTTAAATGCCTGTACGCTACCAAGTAGCTATTTCTTTAAATAGGCTGTTGGTTTGTCCTTTTAATCCCCCTCTATGTTGATTTGCTGTGACTAGTCAACCTAAGAATTCTTCGAGCACACTTGCAGCTTTAGAATTTAAATGTAAATTTCCTTTAGGAAAAAACAAATCAAACATACATTGAAGACCCCTACCGAAAGTACATTGATATATATTATTCTGAAAATTCTTGGTGGAATAAATTGAGAGCTTCAGCAATGCTTCTTTCAGCAGTGCCAGATCCAGAGACATTTAAATTGATTTTATTTCTAAATTGAATTTCTTTACGAATTCCAGGCCAGGCCAGCAGTCATACATATGTCTCAGAATTTCCAGTGAAAGTATCTGCTATACTGGACTAATGTGAAAATATAAGAATAAGTGAATAAGAGAAGGAAGGAACAGACTGTTCTAAAGAAGATAAGACCTGGGCTTGTGAGGTTGGTCAAATGTGTATTCGCATGTAGATTAAGAAAATGGGCAAAGGTGATTTCTGCTGTTATTTCAATTTTTCATCTGTCCATATAATGAAGACGGTTTCCACAGTACAAAACCAAAAAAAGAAAGAGATATTTGAGTCTTAATCAAAGAGACTTTTTAATTAAGTTTCTTCCTCTCTTCTGCACAGTAAAAAAGGCTGAAAAGAATCCATCACCCTGAACTGTCTTACACATTCATCCACCACCATGTCAGAAATAAAACCTTTCAAGCTACAGGATAAATCAATCTAACAGTAGTATAAGCCAATAAAGAAGAGAATGTCCTTGCATAGAAACAGCTGCATGTGATATGAAAGAGAGCTAATACGCATGCACGCACTCTCACTAACACACAGATACACTGACATGTGCATGTATGCACACACGCATACATTTAATACATAAAATGAAGCTTCATTTTCATTTTTATCTTTGGAAAATGAATCCTGTTTACAGTAGGACCACTCAGCACAGTACTGGCAGCACAAAGTGCCCTTAGCATTGATAGAAATCAATGACATCAACTCCTTTCATGTCATCCACAAGCAGCCAATCAATTCAGTTTTCATTAATCAGATTCACTAACTTCATATGTAAAGTGTTATTTCCTGCTTTCATAACTGGTTTTATAATTCTTCTGTCCTTGTTTTTTTGGTTCTTCTTATCTATTTTAACATGAACAGAATATCATATTGAGCATTTGCAGACTTTATAGTGCTGACAGCCAGAAAGACTAGAAAAGTTCAGATCTTACTACGTTTTGATGAGCACCTCTATGAATAACAGTTCTAATTTTCAGGTTCACCAGACTGAATTTAGTCACCAGCCTGAATGTAGAAGCCTACATCCCACTGTATCACCTGGTCTCCTCTTGCAATTAGCTGAGAGCAATAGACATTTTCAATTGGTGATTCATCTTATCCTTGAATAAGCATCTAAAATTGCTTATGCCTCAAGTCAGAAGTCCAGTCTTTTTTGTTTGTTTGTTTGCTTTTTGGTTTTGTGTTTTGTTTTTTTTTTTTTTTCTCAGTTGATTATAGAGGAAACTCAGGAGGATGAGCTGACATATAGCAATCTATATTGCACATATCTGACTGAGTGTGAAAAAAAATCCTCCACAAAAGTGAAAAGTCAATAACATGGGGGGATCTTACTTAGAAACTATAGAGTTTATGTCAACAGCAATTTTCGTTCTTGGTGTGCCTGCACGATTCGCTCTTTGTCTACTTAGTTCCTTCTGCTGTGTTTTTCCTGCCTCTAAGAGAAGGTACCTACCCTGAAGAATTTCTCCCAGTGAATATATATATAAACTTTATAGTAAACATGATATTACTAGATGCAAAATATAATGTGATACAAACTTCTCAGAGTGGAGGATTGCCCTGGGTTCAGCAGCTAGCAGCCATTTTTCTTCTTAGTAGCTGGTGCAGAGCTGTATTTTCAACTTTCGGCCTGGGAACAGCGCTGATAACACCGATGTATGTAGTTATGGCTTAGAATGTTTGGTTTGACCAAGGACTTTCTGAGTCTCATGCTCTGCCAGGGAGGCAGGGAAGCTGAGAGGAAGCAGAAACAGGGACACCTGACACAAACTGACCAAAGAGGTATTCCATACCACAGCATAGTCATGCCCAGGATGGAAAAACTGGGGGCAGGAACCTGGAAGAGTTCAGTTCACGGCTCAGTCGGCAGGTAGTGAGCGGTTGTATTCTCTCCCCTTGCTATTTCCCTTGTCATTATTATTATTGGTGCTAGCAGTACTGGTTTGTGTTATACCTTAGTTACTGGACTGTTCTTATCTCAACCCATGGGAGTTACATTCTTTCAATTCTTCTTCCCATTTCCCCCCTCGGAGTTGGGGGGAAGAAAGAGGGGGGAGTGAGTGAGCAAACTGCATGATTTACGGCTTAAACCATGACAAGGATCTGTTGCTATTTAACTTCAACAGCTGTCCTTGGTGAAAGCTGCTTAGTTTGTTCTTTTTAAGTAATCCAGCAGAAGCAAGTAGTAATCATTTCTGTAGCATTAGACATTGTCTGGAGAAATCAGCCCCTGAGGCCTCTGTCATGCGCTTAATAGCATGACAGCAAGCTCATTGATTTTATGTATTGGTAAATACTGGACTGGTGTTCAAAGACTGTTTCTCTTAAAAAAAAAATTAAAATTTGATTGTACAAATCAAGTTTAACGGCAGCATTATTTTTTGCCAGGTTTCTTAAAAATTGTTTGGAAAGGTACTAGTCTATCCGTGAGAGAGAAAAGTAACTAGTTCAATACTCAGGCTAAAAATTGGGTGTAGTGGAATTTAAGGAACTCTTTGATTTAGGGGTAGCACAGTTCAGTCTTTCATTATGAGCTTAGCTATAATGACTATCTTTTACGGTTCATTTTGGCAGTGATGAGACTCCTTCATTTCCTCACTCAGAAAAATAGCAGATGAGCATGCTGAGCATAGTGTACTATCACATTATAATGAAATATGCAGCAACGCAGCATGCTTGGCTTGAGGTTGGTGGTTTTTCAAAAATAAACATTATTTACTTTGTATAATGAGCACAAAATCTTTGCACTGAATTGCACTGTAGCCCTATGATAATAGTGATTGATTCACCAGGTATCATACTGGAGGTAACGCCTGTTACCATTATCAAATCAATAAATACTAGGTTAGAGCACTTACAGGAAGTACAAATCCAGTAAGAAATTTCCAGGGTTATTATTACCCAGACAACTGTTCTTTATTTAAAGTTAAAAACAACAACAAAAATTATTTAGTGGAACTGCTTAAAATGCAAATGACAAGAGGGCAGGTAGCTATCAGGCCAGTGTTTAAGGAAACTTGATTTTGAACTACTTACACATGCAGCAAAACATGAAATTTATGGACTCCAGAGAAATATAAGATCTAGTCTAGCCTCATTGTTATCTCAGAGTTCCCAAATGGTTCTAGAAGCAGGAATAAATACCTGCATAGAATTTCTTTGGTGTTAATGTCTTTGCAAATTTAGCAATATTGCTGCAATGTGGCAAGATGTGTCAATTTAGAGCAGTTAACAGAAATAGAGCACTAAGTGTTTACATTAAATATCTGTTATTTTAAATTCATTTATTTGCAAATGTGCTATTCAAAGGCACATATATTCTCGATATATTATCTCCCTAGATTAGATTGTGTACTCCTGTGGCATAGATATTATCTTGGTACTTTCCAAGGCAGTATGTACACAATATTAGCACTGCTTCTACTTCCAGTAATAATTCAACTATCACCTACTGAGTATTTTCTTATACCTATGATTCATACTAGTAAAGATGTGACACAATTAGTAGCTGGTTTTAAATCATTCTGAATATTGGGGATGTTAGGACATATTGACATGGGATTTAAGTCCTTAAATGACTGTGCAGTGCTTTGCTTTTTACATTCATGGGGAATGGCAGACATTTCTTTGCTCAAGTTTAATATTAGTGTAAGTTCTAAAGTGCCCCCCACAAAATGGAAATACCATGAGATGTCTCATAGCTTAAGAATTGTATTTCATAAGGTAGGAAAACCTACAGATTTTCAGTGTTTCCATATTCAAGGTGTACTCTAAAATATGACGGATGTCAGATACATAAAATGAAATGTTCTAATGAAAACAGCATATAATAACTAAAAGAAATATCTTAGATGAAAATGGTGAGAAAAAAGACTTACAAAAATGTCAACATCAGCAATGCTGAACTTCAACTTCTTTGATATAATTTTCATTTTGTCACTCGAAGCAGGAGAGGTTGGAGACAAAATTCATTATTTCTAGGAAAAGATAAATATGACAGAATCCAGAAAGCATTGACAGCCTCTAAGAGAAGACCTGTTTTTTCTTTTTTCCTTTTAAAACTGGGAAGAAAACTTTTAAGTAGAAAATTGGTTTCAGGAACCATGGATTTTGGAAATGGGACCAGTACTGGCAAATATCCTAATCTCTATTTTTGATTCTTTGTTCATTCTCGGTCCTTCATTTACATCCTTACTAAACAATGGGGGGAAAAAAAATTAAATTCCAACTACTTGAAATCAGGAATAGTGAAACTGTTGTACAAGACATCTTATGCACATTTTATTTAAAAAATACAAATTATAACAGGAGCAGCAGATCCCAATGTATAAACTCTTCTGGCATATTTAAGCTAAGTAAGGAAAATATAGTCAGAACTCGTAAGATTATGTTTCCTGCCTGCCTAGGGATGAGTCAAAGAAGTCAGAGCTGTTTCAGCACTAGCCAGACGGCTGAGGCCTATGAGAAAGAAGGAAAATTGGATTTCTCTATGCAGTTTCCAGAGAGAATTTTAGCAATATACAACTCCCTTTAACACATTAAAACCAGCAACATTTGTTCCATTCTATGGGAATTTCCTTGGCCTTGTGTGTGCTTAAAACATCTGAAATGTAATCTCATTTTTTAATTTTTTGTATTGCTAAACTATAGAACAAATGTATATTATAATTTGTGTTGACTTACCAAGCTGAAAAATATTAAGGGCCAGTCAGCCTGAAATAAAAACAGATTAATGGAGACTTTCGAGTACTTCTAATTCCACATTTTTTACATTATTACAAGATTGCTAGAATATTTGTTTAAAAACACATCTTAGGTAAACTACATGTCTGCTAGAAGTGTATGGTCAGTGGCAAATATATGTAAATACTATGTTTCTATGTTTCTTCTGCTGCCCAACATGTTTTTTTGCCTGGCTTGCAAAAACTAACAACTGGGAGTATTTTCTTCAGGTCTGCTTGTTTTCCAAGTCATTCACAGTACTTCCGCTTAGTCTCATCACTTGAAAATAAATAATGGCTGTTTTTTTATCCATACCTACATTTTGCTCAATAGAATGATTCTGAACTCCTGGCAGTAAGATCAAAGAGATCTTTCACAATTCGCCTCTCTTGCTTAGCAGGTAAAAAGCTTACAGCAACTTCTGAAAGTTAACTATTAGGTCTCCCTAATAGAAGTACAAATGCGGAGGAAAGGTAACTTACAGTGAGAATCTTTTCCAAGAAATTATTTTTCTTTTCTCTTAATTTCCACTGCGAGGAGGTGACAACAAAGTTGACATTTGTTAATTGACCAGAAGGAGGGGTTGCTTTAAAAAAAAGCTTTGCACTGAGATCTTTCTTTCTTCCCCTCCTTGCCCCTCTTTATCTTGTTGCAGTGACACAAAAGAGTTGCATTTTGTTAAATCCAGTCCTGAATTCTCACACCTGTTTTTCATCTGTTCTGATATTGTTTGCAGTATTGTTCACCTATTTAACTTTTTAGTTTTTACAAGTCTTACTCTATTCTGGTTATGTTTAAGTGCTGAAGGTTATTTCTATTGCCCTCTGTGAGGTTCTCTATTAAATATTCTTTCTGATCAAATGAGAGGTACCTCTACTATCAGTTATATAGAATATTATTACTGATCACACTAAAATAATGTAATTAGGCAGTTCTGTGTTATATGGCATTTGAATATCGGTGCTATGGAAGAGGAGTCTGTTTAAAAATGTTAAGCTTCTGAAGCTGACAGAAGTTCAAGCAGTATCCTAGTATGTAATTTAGCTATTAGACTCCACAAGGTCTGACTTTTTATTGTACTGCATCTCAGAAAGCCTTTGCACCTGGATGGAGTGGATGACAAGTATTGTCATCATGAGGCTTTTTTAACTGTGCACTTCTGTGTCTTATTTTGCATTATAGGATAGCCTTGCACAGCTTAAATCCATGTCATCTTCCAACATGCACAAAGGATAGGATACAAAAGCACCTGTGTTTAGCAGCATTTGTTTCTGATAATGATAGTTATTTGCTGACAAGAAAATACCATTATCAGCTCCTACTCGAAAATAACAAGACAAGCCAGAACTGCAAATAAGAGCTCATACAGGAGTTACAAATGTTCAAGAAAGCCTTGAATTCTCTTGCTCCACCATTTTTTTGCCTAGCTTCCAAAGTACTACCAAGTACAAACTGTCTCTGTACTGGTGGAATTTTAATGAATTTTATTAGTTGAATTCTGACCCATGGTCTGCAAGCAGCTGAAAAAAAAAATATTTCAATTACTTTGAAAGGTCTATCATGTCTAATGGCATGTGGAGTCATGATCAAAATCTAAAGGTCCCAATTTGTTTCAGTCCCTTCTCAAAAGCTCTATGGAAGAACATCCTTAGTAAGCAGAACAAACTCACAAAGCGTGAACTGCTGAGCAGGTGGAATTCAAAGGCCCACGGAAGTCTAATTGACTTCCTGGACTAAAACAGTCAAAGAACTCTGATATCATTCTGGGAGGTACCTCGTCCAGTTGCTTACAGTTCTTGTTTCTTTAGGTTATGCAATGTAAATGTTATGATTTTTATCTTTCTGTACTTAGCTCATAATATTTAGGTGTGTGGTGGGTTGATTAAATGTGTTTCAAAGAAAGCACCCATTTCTCAGCTGGCCATTTCCCTCCTTCAGAAACGACAGCTATGAAAATCCTCCAAAATCATGGCTTATAAATGGGAAATGTAGAAATAATAAATCACACCTTTTCCTGACTTTATTTTATTCTTTCTGCCAGTCCCTTTCTTTAATATCCCAGGTTTGAGTATAGTTATTTCAGATTTAAATTTCTATCTAAGCTATAAAGAAAAATTCTGGTTGTTCTATGAAATGGTATAGTTTCTCTTATATTCTCGTGATTCTGAAGAATGACCGTTCTACCATATTCTTCTCTAACAAAAGGGAGTAACTCTTTTAAACTTTCTCCCTCCCAGTTTACAACATTTTTTATGTTGTCTGTTTAGTGCTTCTCATGTTTATCTCTATTTTAAATCTTATTTCACACCTTTTTCATGTTGGATCACCCTAGATTTCCTTTCTATTTACGTGCTACCTGTTGAAATTTCTTGAATTGCAGTGCCTCCTGTTCTCCAGACAACATACATTGAGGTGCTTTTGATTTTTTGGTTTGATTTTCCTGTCTGTATGGCTTTACATTTGCTCTTAAAGTTCAAAGGCCACATGTGCCAATCTTGATGGCGTAGCCTACAGGCCTATTTATTTTAGCAGTCATAGAATCATAGAATATGTGGAGTTGGAAGGAACTTAATAAGGATCATGAAGTCATAAAGATTTGCGTCTGTATAGCAAAATCAAAGCTTTGATATTGTTAGATTAAATCAGACATCAATATGATCCCCTAAACAACGATATAACAGTTGGCAACAATACCTCTATGGGTTTTGGCTTTTTTCTTAGCACAAGGAGACCTATAGGTTGAAAATAACTTCATGCGTTTTAACATGTGCTAATTTAGCAAACTTGTACCTTGCAAGAAAAAAATACAACCTGTACTACATTTTGGTTGCATCCTCTGGGGTAAATGGTAAGGAGAACTTTCTTCTTCCCTTTGTACATTCTCCTAATCTAACTTCAATAGTGAAATGCATTTGGGCATAAAGAGAGTTTCCCTTGTAAAAATCAGGTGAAATTATAATTAAAAACCAGTTTGAATAACATACACTACAAAATGACAATTCAGCTTCACTGTATATTATTTCATCCAGTGATTTTAGGTTGTCAGTTCTTGTTCAGTGTAACTATAAGTCTCAGTTTCTGTAAGTGGATCCTTTTATCATGAGATACATAGAAATATTTCTATGGATGAAGCTTCAGCCTATTGGAAGAAGGTAAGGTAGGGCAGATAGTTGTACCCTAGATTTTATCAGTAAACCATGGGACATGTAGATGGCTTTATGCTGTCTTTATGAAGGTATAATTTGGGAAATGTTTTGTCTTTGACAGATTTTTTTTTTTTTTATATTTGTGGCCCACACTTGCCAAGCTTTGGCTTGTCAATATAGTTTAGAGTTTTAACAATCATCACCTTCTGCTGTAAATGTAAATAAAATTCAAGAGGGGATCATTGAAATCTGAGGCAGACCATTGTTGTGATAGGCTGAGTGTGTCAGGATCTCAGATGTTCACACCATATAAACCCTTCCTGAAACAGAAAAAGGGGAAATAACCTCTTATATTGTCCTTTTTTGTTCTTCATCTTCTAATGACTTAGCACAGGATCCTGTCATCCTCTTTCACCCAGAATTCACCAAATAGTCATTAGACCTTTGTTAAAAGATGAATGCAAGTTGTGGTTTAAGTCCAGTCAACCACGAAGTTTTCTCATTCACTCACTCATCTCTCTTTCTTCCCCCAGTCCTGGGGGGATGAGGAGGAGAATTGAAAGAATGCAACTTCCACAGGTTGAGATAAGAACAGTTTAGTAACGAAGGTATGACACAAATCACTGCTGCTACCACCAGTAATAATACAAGAGAAATACAAGGAAAGAGAATACAACTGCTCACCAAGCCCAACCCAGCCAGTGCACCCCCCAGCAGCGAACCCCCCAGTGCACCACCACACCCTTCCGGGTCTCTGCTCTCTGTGTTCACATCCTGGACATGACGTGCTATGGTATGGAATAACCTCTTTGGTCAGTTTGTGTCAGGTGTCCTGTCTCTGCTTCCTCCCGGCTTCCCCTCCTCCCTGGCAGAGCATGAAGCTCAGAAAGTCCTTGATCTGACCAAAACATTGCCAAGCAGTAACTGAAAACACTGGTGTTATCAGTGCTGTTCCCAGTCCCAAAATCAAAAACCCAGCGCTGCACCAGCTACCAAGGACAAAAATGACTGCTGCTGCTGAACCCATGGCAATGCAGCACAAAGTGACAGGCATAAAAAGAGTTCTGCACACACCTTGCAGTCTGTAAAGAAGCAGCAATGTCATGTTTCAGCTAATAATTAGCCATACAATTTTTGAGAGGAGCCCAAGCAAATACCTGGTTTTGCTGTTCTCTTCTTGGGATTAAGTTTTGTATTGTTTGCTCTTGGTCCAAGGCATTCCAAAGGTTCAGCTAACTCCCATTCACATCCACACTGTCAACATAGGGTGCAATTGTTTCTTTTTTTTTAATTCTATGTGTGGAAAAACATACGCATAAAATTACTTTTTTCAGGTGTCAGAAAACTTTCTACGCTTATCGCTGGAGCTGGTCTAGAATTACCACTTAAGGACAGCTCAGAAATTGTGGCCCTACCTGGCACTCACAGATGTAACAGGAAATTCCCCAAACTATTTTCCCTTCCTACTGTGTCGTGCATACCAAAGTGAAAGCAAAGAAAGTGGATCCTTTTTCAGAAGATTAGACTGGTTCCTTTGAAACAAAGAGTCTCTAGGATAAATAGCTGTTTCATTGGTTTTATTTAGAAAGAAGGATAAAGAATCCTGACACAAATATGATCCCAGTTCACCCTTCCTTCTGAGTTTCAATGTAGTTTTGAAAGGAGGATTTTCTTTGCTTCTCTTTCAGAAGGCAGTAAGATTAAGTATTTTCTTATGTTAAAAAGTGAATTAATCACATAAAATATTACAAAATCCTGCTCAATAACAATTGCTGTTATTCAGCACAGCATGAGATATAAACACAGCACCCAGAAACGTTTATTTATTAGTCCTCTAGGAAGTCTTCTAAATTGCAGGCTTCAATGACAGCAGAGTTATAGCAATAAAAAAATTCTGAACAGGTGAATCACTGTACTGGGTATACATAGAATCTTACTCAGAATCCCAAACCATCTTCTTATGTGGCAAATTTCTGTTGGAAGAATTCAAAGTGTGTATGGAAGTGGTGCAAGTGTAAACATGTACGTTTATATATATACACCAACTGTCTCCCTCTCTTTCCTTAACCATCCATCCATCCACATGAACATTTGCACATGTGTATTTTTAAATATGCTGATGACAATGCATTGAACTTCAGGATGCACTCGTGTGAACTCAGATATCATGGGAATTTATCAGTCTAAAATTTCTGAGTATGGAAGAGGTTGGGCCTGATTTCTAGAGGTACTGTTCGGTAGTAGTTTGCAGTTATAAATGTATCCCGGAACCAAAAAACACCTACCAGTTTCACTCCAGCCTTGCTTATATGTAAATTGCAAATCTACATTACACTTCATTTATATTACACCTCATATTAGGAAAAATTTCTTTACCAAAAGGGCGGTCAGGCACTGGAACAGGCTCCCCAGGGAAGTGGTGGAATCACCATCCCTGGAAATATTCAGAAATCCATATAGACAAGGCCCTTAGTGGCATGGTTTAGTGGTAGACTTGGCAGTGCTGGGGTAACGGATGAACTTAAAGGTCTTTTCCAATTTAGCTGATTTTGTGATTCTATCTACTCCTCACTGGCAGCAGCTGTCCAATCCGTACACCTTGGAACAGAAGGCTTCCTGGAAGGTGGAATCATGCTGAGCTGGTGGCCAGCTCTGAGAGCCCTCTTCTGTGGAATGTGACTGACATCCTTTGTATTCAGATCGTAGTAGCAGAATTTGCTCATTATGCTTAACAGTGAAAATCAGCTGACAAGCAGAAGGTATGAAATAACTAAACAGGGAGGACTTTGATTTTCAAGTTTAGTTACCTTGAGAATCCAGTAAAATAACAAGACTAAATGTATAAGGAATTTTAGAAGGATGATGACAACTTTTGTTTTTACTGTGGTCACATTATTTTGGTCGATTATGTGTTATGCGGTTATATATTTATGAACCATTATGTATTGAAATGTCTGTCAAAAAGACCTCTAGCTCAATGCAAGGTCTCCATTCTGAGCATTTGTGGAAAATACAAATATGCTATACTGATATGCCAGGATTTTTTTTTAATGCTCATTTATCAAAAATACTCTGCTATGGTAATATTCCATACATGTATATTTATAGGACCTAGAAATTAAGTGAAAGTTTCCACAACTTTATCCCCCATACCAACCATGTTTGGGTGGTTCTTTTAAAGTACATATTTTGGTGCCATCATAATAGTACCAAGATAAACAACTTCAATCCCTTACTCCTTCTGGAGATCTTGCTTTTATTTTGCTTGTTCTCTTACAAATGAAACATATACACTTGTTTTTCTGAAGAGAAGAGTTTTAAGTTTTTCTTTGTTTCAGACTGTTCCAATAGGAAGATCAGTTTGTAGCTTCTTTCTACCTGTGCTGTTTCAAGGGTTAACAACACTTACATTCATACTGGGACTGTGTGACAATAACAGCAAATAGGAAAACAGTACTAAGAAAATAGTGAACAAAGTCTCATAACTAAATTTAGAAGTATGATCTGTATGACTAACTGGCTCATTTCTTGTTAACATCCAGTTACTGTTCAGACTCCTAAATGCCACAACGCAGACTCTTTTTCACCCTCTACTAATAGGAACAATAAGACACACTTTTCCTGCTTACGTACCTAGTCAGAGTTTAATTCCGTGATGGGGAATACATGATGGAATTAATTTTCTGCATTTTGCTGATGCTCCTGAGCTATGCTTCGGTGATTTACTACACTCAGATCTCTGCAGGTGACACATAGCTTCACATTCAATTTTTTACTTTGAAAAGAAAGCATAAGACAATTGTTTTGTGTGTAAACTATTTCTCTTTCCTTTCTCCTTACAATTCTGTACTCTTATCCATGTAAAGATGGATTTGAGATTTGTCTCTGAATAGAAAAGTAATCCCTGAATCCTAAACATGGCCTTGTGGATGTTTGCGGTATTTATGCAGAACCACACTGAGATCCCACAATTCTTTAGAGGGTCATTCAGAGAATTAATACTTGATGTGAAGAAAGCCCAAAGGCCTGCAATCTCCTCTCTCATTCTCATAATTTTTTCTTTGTATTGTCTTTTAGGGGAAGCAACAGTCTTCTTGCTCTCTGACATGGCTTAGAAGCAGTCTCTCACTCCTTTTAGTTAGCACTTGATGCAATGCTTTTTTCTTTTTTTCAAATTGGGTGTCCTCCAAACCTCTTCTGTTTCTTTTTACTCTCTTTCTTTTCTTTTTGGACATGTTTTTGCCATGTCTTTTGCAAATTTTGTTATTATCATGTCCCAGAATCTCAAAAATGTATTGTTTATCTCAGTATACTCCAATATTCTTTGTTGCCATGCCAGGAATCATAAATAACAACCAGCTACTGCTTCTGTCAGCCTTTTGGGATTCAATCATAACACTGTCTACTTCCTTTGCAGTACTCTGCCGAATGAAGTCGGTCGGTTCCAAATACAGGATGCACATAGCAGTCATATTGTCTCAAGGAATTTGAAGGAGTTGGGCATCCTCTGAATAGATTCTGATACACAGCGAGTTGAAGCAATTTTTGGTTAGTAAGCTTTGAGAGTGTTTAGTCTACCATAGTTCTTTGACAGGTGTTCCATATAGACAGTGCAAGAACTAGGGAAGGACTGTGTTGCCCTCTTATTCTTTAGGAGAAAACCACATGCTGAGTTATTTGGCTAGCTAGCTGAGCTGTAGTGGTCAGTCAGTATCTACCTAAACAATAACTTGAATATGTTTTTATTTACATGGTAACTTCCAGAAAGCCATTAGACTGTTAAAGTTATGAAGCCTGCAGATAAAACCAACCATTTTGGTTATTGTTGAATTAACTTCCTCCAGAAGTTAATTTTTCTTAATTTCACCATTCCTGCATGCATGAAATTGGTACCATTTACAGGGTGCAGGTTAGAGGCAGCGCTCCTAATAATTTCTCTCAAATGATAGGTGAGATGCTTTGTATTCAGCACAGCATGATTGTAGTGCCTGAGTTTATAAACAGCTGCCACCAGCTCTCTGTCTTTGTTTTAAAGGATCAAAGTGAAAAAATATCTTTCAAATAACTTGCTTCACTAGGGAGTCTACCTAATGAAGAGTGTTTGTATTTTGTATGTGGCTGGTTTCCTTAAATTTCCTGTGATATATGACACTATAAAATAAACATGCTTTACTGAAATGTCTGAGTGTGCAGGGGTCACGTTTGCAGTGTTAAAATGAATTTCTGCAGGAATGTAGAAATGCTGAGATTGCACCATGATTATTTGAAAAACAGCACTGTCATTTGTCAAAACCCGTATTACAAAGTCTGAAAAGCTCTAGCATCTTTTATATTTCATTGCAAAAACTATGGAATATCAAAAGTCCTGTCTGCACTGAAATTTTGCAGAACTACTGGAGGGGAAAGGAAGTTTAACTCCATCTTCAAACAACAAAAAAATCAAGCAGAAATTTAGGTTGGAATTTAGAAGCAGGAGTTTTGACATGAATAACGTTTGCAAAAAAGCCTGCAAATCTGTAGGCTAAATTCTGCTTGTCTGGAAATCTTTGGGGGATTTTTACATACTTAATAATGATTTTAATGTCAAATTAGGACCCTGGTTCAGCCACTGTGTTTTCAAATGAGAGGGCATCAAACTCGCCTACTTTATTCTGTCCTTCCTGATTCATCTTAACTGCTTTACCATTTTTAAGAATGGAAACTAGTTTAAAAAAACCCTGAAACTACTTTTTTCTATTCAATCAAGTAGGTATAACTCTGAATGCATGAAAGAATGGGGTAGAACCCAGCTCAGCTTAGAAAAGAAATAGTAAAAATGTTAGTCTTAATACAGTAATTCACAGGAAAAAACAGCTGCATAAAAAACAGTGCTTACTGAAGTATTCTCCCACAAAGCTCAAGTAACATTTACTCCAACAAAGGATCAGGTCTTGCCAGCATTTCCTTATATTTCATTTCCTTGAAAACATTAAGGTTTCTTTCTGTCTCAGGAATGTTACTTCATATTCCTGTGACTGGAAAAAAATAAAGAGCAATTTGTAAAGCTTGCTACCATTCCTTTCAGCTGACTTGCTTCATGTGACTATTCCCATTTCCAGGGATACTTTTAACCTGCATATAATACAAACTGATGTTTTGTTCCTCAAGTAAAATACTGTGGTCTGCATTTGTTTCTCATGCCAGTGGAAACCCAGACTTTCTCAGTGGATTATCATAAATGCACTCTAAACTGCTCTAAGGCTTAACCCAAAGAATACCTGGATATTTTCCATCATTATAAACAGCACAGATGCCCACATTTAGGGCAGTGCAGTTCCCATATTTAAAGTGTTTTTGGAATTTTCTACTATAAGAAGCTCTTTTATTCGATTAAAGCACAGACAGACTTGAGATTGAAAATGTGCTTTAGTGCTTTTCTATTTCAGAAAAAAAACCAAAACAAACTTGTTCATTAACTTTGATTTGCTCACATGCTTTTGGTCAATTTGGTTTTACAGAACTGATTAGTTGAGAAACTATGCTACTTTGCTTTGAAGCAGGGACATGAATTTCAGTTTGCTTAATTTGTCAAAATTTTGATTATACGAGTCACGAAATAAGTTGCATTCTCTGAAAAGTCAGGCTACAGATATGCTGAAGTGGGGTTCCTGTATTATCCAAAGTACTAGCGGTTTTGCACTCTGTTGCCAATATGAATATCTGTTTCTATTGTTATTATTAATTTTATGGGTGTAATATCTCTTTACCTTCCCTGTGAACTAATCACATTGTAAGAACAAAGAAGTTCCCACTGAAATTAATAGCTCTGACTTCAGAAGACTGGTTGAAACCAAGCTCGAAGAAGAAAGTGTAAACAAAATATTGGATAGCTGCTTAGCAAAATAGAGTTCACCCATACAGTAAATCAGGCAGATCCCTGAAATAACTTGTGGTCACATATATAAAACTATTTCAATATAGCCAAGAAAAAATATTTATTTGTTTTCTTGATTACCCACTTTACTAATGTGCAAGGGTCTGATATTTTAAATGCAGTTTCATGCAATAAAATCTGGATTTGTGTGTTATATTGTTTTTACATTT
Source organism: Myiopsitta monachus (assembly GCA_017639245.1). Taxonomy (NCBI): domain Eukaryota; kingdom Metazoa; phylum Chordata; class Aves; order Psittaciformes; family Psittacidae; genus Myiopsitta; species Myiopsitta monachus. The sequence continues at coordinate 8,938,505 of CM029919.1, forward strand.
CATATATAGTAATTAATAGTGTAGAATTATGTTTATATACTAAATATGAGTTCATGTAAGCTTACAACTTTTGTTTGGATTTTGTGATTTTAAAACCAAAAGTGGTCATAGTTATGCTAGAATTTCATAGAATCTATTCTGTCTGAATCGGGACACAATATACTGGTCTTTCAGAAAACACATGCTTTCAAAAAGCTTGTGTCTCTGAATTTGGGAGGAAGCAGCTCCTGACATTCTGTCTTCAATTTCTATGGAAAATAGGTAGCTGATAGGCCAGATCCTCAGCTCACCTATCTCTGTGGACATTTGCATTAGTATAATAAGTAGCCTAGCTGAGGATCCAGACCTTCGGAATGGATGGAAGGAAACAGCTTTTTTCTGCTGATTGTACCTTGTGTCTTGCTGTGCCTTGATCCTTTAAGAAGTGCCCACATGAAGTGGATTAGTCATGTTCTGTGTGGTCTGATCTGAAGTCAACTGAACTGAATAGAAAAGCTACTGTTAATTTAATAGGGCACTGGCTTAGCCACTCAAGAGACAAAGAATGTGCAAATGTACAAGTGTGCTTGAATATTTGTAGGGCTTTGGAAATTATTTCATCAGAAGTCCAAGACCAATTGGACCAGCTGAATGTTTAACGTCATCATTTAAGTTTAGATCCACCAGCATTATGCTTTTACAAAACCGCTTCAGAATGAAATCACATTACTGTAACAGACCATAGCCTTCTAAGAGAGACGGTGGGCTATTTTAAAGTGTATTAACAAATAATAAGAGAATAAATGATAGCTGGCTTTATTGAATCCATTCACCATCTACAGATATATATGTCTGCAATAAAACACTCCAAGGATACTAGGCCTCATGTAAAACCTGGAGTCTTGATATATATCCTTTGTTTGTTCTATGCTATGGTGTGGATCTCAGGAAATTAACTGTAAGGAAGGGATGCATTTGGTTTAGGACCTGCTGTGATTAGAACTGTTCTTCAGGCCCTCACTGTGAGCAATGAAGTGTTAGAGAATTTCACACTTGCTTTAGATTACAACACACTTGATAAATTTGTGTGCTTGTCTGCCAGCTTTCCTCTCTCCAATTTCAAATGGCACTAATGAATCGCAGTTTTATTTAAAGATCATATACAGAACAGCGCTTTTCCCATTATGTGTCTTTGAGTCAAACTAACTGCAAATAAATGCACTTGGATTTCACAGCTTAAGTACTGAAGAGACATTTCTGCTCCTGGATCCTCTCACACTGGTGTTTCTGTTACTGCCATGTCGTTCTTAAAGTATCACCTTAAAGATGTACTTTGCTTCTTCTAGAAAAACGTGGTACACCAGCTACTCATTCTTAGTGAAGGCATCCTAGCTAACTGCAATCACTTGATTTGAGTGCTTCTTATCCCACTCTAGTAGAACCTATTGACTGTAAGACAGGCTAGCCTTTTCTTTGCTGAAGGAAAGGTTTTCAGGAGGACTAAAGTATTCACTCTAGCCATGCCTATGTTTAAAGAGCCTTGTGACTTTGCAGAACTCATATCCTCTGAGTTAGACACTCAGGTTCACAAAAGACTAGTGAATGAGGAGGACGAAAAGCTAGTCTGTAGAAAAGGCCGAGAAAGGGTATACCCCCCCATTTCTTTTGACAGCTTGGAAAGCACATGCGTACTGTTTTGGAACATGATGAAAAACTCAAGCTGGGTAGTCTGACTTGAGCTGTCTCAGTTCTTCCTCTCTGATAAGCACTGTCAGAGCAGCATGAAATAGATCTGATTAGTCACTGAACTGACTAAAGCAGAGGAAGAGCTTTGACTGAGCGAAGGTCTTCTGTGTACAGTATGACTGATATAAGTACTAATTATCTAAACTCAGTGATCAAAAGAAGGACACTTATAGACATGTATATTGGGTGAGATGTCATTGGATTTATATGCTAAGTCATGCCAGCACATGCCATTGTATTTGGCTGATAATATTTAGAAACAACTGCTTAATGTTGTCAGGTCTTATTGACTGTGTGTACATGTTACAGAAGAAATTGGGAAATCTTCGATGCTAAGGGAGGCAAAAAAATGTAGGTTGGAAAAGATACAGGTAGGGATTTTGAGAACAGAGAGATGCAAAACTTGCAAAAAATTGATTTTCTGGAAGTATGCTTTGTTTTCTAGAAAGAACGTACATTTGTACATTAGTGTGTTTGTATATTTGGTTTGCTTCATTTATTTTAAAGAAAGACTTGGATGGCAGAGCTGGAATCTTATTCCTGTAGTCTGCCCAATATTCAGTAGGTTTCCCAAATCTTTCAGTGTCCTGGGTTTAGCAGTAGCGGTCATTTTTCTCCTTCTTAGTAGCTGGTGCAGCACTGTGCTTTTGACTTTTGGTCTGGGAACAGCGCTGATAACACTGATGTTTTCAGTTACTGCTTAGCAATGTTTAGTCTGACCAAGGACTTTAAGTCTCATGCTCTGCCAGGGGGGAGGGGAAGCTGGGAGGAAGCAGAAACAGGGCACCTGACACAAACTGACCAAAGTGGTATTCCATACCACAGCACATCATGCCCAGGATGTAAAAACTGGGGGCAGGGACCCAGAAGACTGAGTTCACTGCTCAGGTCAGGCTGTGTATTGGTCGGCGGGTGGTGAGTGGTTGTATTCTGTCCCCTTGTTATTTCCCTTGTCATTGTTATTATTAGTGGTAGCAGTAGTGGTATGTGTTATCCCTTAGTTACTGGACTGTTCTTATCTCAACCCATGGGAGTTACATTCTTTCAATTCTCCTCCCCATCCCTCCGGGAGCTGGGGGAGAAAGGCTGGGGGAGTGAGCAAGCCAACTGTGTGGCTGATTTACGGCTGGGCTTAAACCACGACATTCAGGCAGCAGTGAGATTTAGATCCAGAATTGCATTTCTCTGGAAGCAAAGAGCAAAAGAATCCTGACACAAAAGTTCACCTGCACTCATCAGGAGTGTGGCCTCTGAATCTCACTGGGAATCTCACGATTTGGTGTTCCTTTGTTTCTGCACTGCTCTGAACAAGAATTTTGGTTTGGGCTCCTCTTTGACTATTGTTTTTTATAGAAAAATAACCAAACAAGAACATCTGAGGAACTGATGTAACTTCTGTGTTTATTTAACTCCTGCTAAGTATTCCTCACTAGCTAGGTTTCTTCCCTCCATCAGAAACCCCTAAGACCAAAAACCCCCAAAGGCTTATCTATCGTGTGATTAAGGTCCAATCTGTCTCTTGACATTTTTCTTACAAAATAAAAACTTAGAGTTATTTGTTCTTCAGATGGTTAAGTAACCGTTCTTGAGCTTATTCCAGAACTGAAGGGCTATTCTTAGGAATGTGTTCAATATTTACTTGAATAAAACGTTCTTAACCTCTGCTCTTTATAAAAATGTTTTTCATATCCTCATTCCAAATAAAATAAGTCGCTATCATATGCCACAAAGGCTTGTTATATAAGCTGATATGGCCAGGTGATCTCTAAGAGAGTCTGAAATATTTATTTGATCTTTATTTTCATATTGAAAAGGCATGTCACAGAAAACAGGGGGACTGTCAATTTCAGTTGTTTTGTATAAATTCTTAAACTTGGCTTTTAGCATAAGGTAGAGCCAGAAAAAGAACAAGTTACTTGAATTCAGAAGAAAGCATGTGTGCACTGCCCAGGTAACACAGGTGGAGTTGTGTCTGTGTATCTAACTGATGCCTTGAGATAAGGAACCATTAAAAATGAAACATTCACCCTTCAGTAATGCATCTTTGCTGCAGTGAACACCACTGTAAAATTTAGAAGACATTAATTTTCCTTTCACTGTTTCTCAACTTTCTGTCTGAGTTCACTAATATATAAGAATGAAGAAATGGGTCTTATGTGCAATATATGAATATCCTCCAAGATAACAATTTTTGCATGTACATATTGAGAGACTGTGCCCTAAAGACAGGCACACAATGCAAAGGATTTCTATGTAAAGGATTGTGAAACGTGAAGTAAAGCAATTCTATGTCACTTCTGAGAAATAACGTAATCTGGTTTACTTAGTGCTGCAATTTTTTAACTGTAAGACAATGTGTGATGTCAGAGAAGTTACTTGTCATCCGCTTGAATGCTAGTTCAGTAAAATGATATTTGAAGAAAATCTAGGTTATACAAAATTTCACAAAGTGTCAATTCTTTTAGTGCTTAGATACTCTTATATGGCAGTATGTAATATATAGCCATCATTATCCATGAGCTGTTTAGATGAGGTGTAGATTTTTTGTAAGTGCACACGAAACCAAATTGGCTCCAGGCAGAGATGGGTGAAGCTTAAGTTAGGTTTAAGGTTAAGTTTAAGCTTATTAATTTAGGCTTCACTGTTTAGGCTTCATAAGCTTATTAATTTAGTCCTTCATAGAAGTGGCTGTATTTTTTTTTTTCCAGGGCCAGCAAATCCAAAAGCATGTGTGGCAATAGTAAGTCCTATTAGGCCTAAGTCAGGAGCTTGAGAGTTTCTGAACCATGCTACCAGGGTTAGAAATGCTGTAGAGGGTGCAGGGACATCTCTGTATCACTTTATGTTCACGTAGAGTGTTTGGATTTAGCATGGACTTATCAGAATGTTGTAGTCATCACTACACTTCCTTTAAATATTCCAGGTGTTAGGGGAATATACTAGTTTGACTATGGGAAACTGGGCACAGAAATTTGAAATTGCACCTGAGCTAATGTCATGGGTTCGGCTTTTCCGAGTCTCATGCTATGCCGGGGAGGAGGGGGAGCCGGGAGGAGGCAGAGACAGGGCGCCTGACACAAACTGACCAAAGAGCTATTCCATGCCACAGCACATCATGCCCAGGATGTAAAATACTGGGGGCAGGAACCCAGAAGTGGCTCTCTCTCTCTCTTTCTCGGCTTGGTCGGGTGGCGAGTGGTTGTATCCTTTTCCCTTGTATTTGCCTTGTCATTATTATTATTATTGGTAGTAGCAGTAGTGATTTGTATTATATCTCAGTTACTGAACTGTTCTTATCTCAACCCGTGGGAGTTACATTCTTTTGGTTCTTCTCCCCATTTCCCCCCATTGGAGTGTGGGGGGAAAAGGGAGGGAGAAGTGAAATTTACGGCTTAACCCACGACAGCTAAGAAGCCCACCTCAGACCAAGATGACAGAGAAACAGGAGGCATTCATGTGAGTCTGAGAGGAGCCATTAGCTCAGCTACTTAGTAAGTCTGAACTAAAAACCAGCAGTGAATGACCACACGGGGATCCTCTGTAACATGCTTTCCCTTTACTACTTGTATTATTGGGGTAAAAACCAACCAACCAATCAAAAAGCAACACTCCCCTACACCATGTCCAATAGGATGAGTTCTCAAACATCCCTGTAATGCGTCTGTGAAGATCCGTCTTTTGTGAAGTTTTCCTGACATAATCACAGTTGGATTAATACACTGATGTTTTCTCTATAAACATTTTCCAAAATATAGACAAAGGACTAATTATGAACAAATGTAATCTGGATTATTTTTTTCATGTTGCTAATCAAGATAGACTAGGAGACTGTAAGACACAAATATATACTATATCCCTTAGATACAATAGGTATTTACTGACACTGGCTTTAACAATTTACGTGATCCAGTAATATAAGTGGCTTTTCAGTTCCTGCCATGCTGAAGGCATGTATTCTTAATCCTAAACATCAGTTAACATAAATTGGCCAGAAAATTTGCAAAAGGCCACTTGATACCATCTCTCATCATGAAGTTGTGGAGCCTTCAGGATTCAGCAATAAGCATAGCTCATCAGTCCTTGAGTATATGAACTCTCACTGTAGCCCGATGCAGAGCCACCCACTTATGCTTCCTATCAGTAACTCTTACTCTGTTTGCCCTTACCATCCTGCTATTCAGAGCCAAGTGAGGGACTAAAGAGTAGTAAAAGAGAATTTTCTAGCAGTTATAACATATGAATAAAATGCAAATCAAAGCAAGCTTCATTTCTGCTTATTCACTTCAGTGTAATGGGTTGGCTTGGGGTATATCACTGGCCTTAGTCAAGAACTGAAATCACCTAATATAAATATTGGGTTGGGATTGTATTTTCTAAGTTTTTTTGTGAAAAAACCTGTGAAACCTAGTTTTAAAAAATGAGAAATCAAGTACGTCTACTTATTTACTCTCAGAAGTCTTGATGTAGCGTCACAGGGGAAAAAATGCAAGCAAAACTGAAAAATTGCATAACACTGATTAGATGTGTATGCACTGCAGGGTCCCCAGTATATTAACACTCAGTAATGACTGCTATATCCTGGGGTTGTGGCAGAATTATTTTCCAAATATTTAGGACAGGTCAACTTAGTTTACCAAGGTCTTGTAAACAGATGAACGTAAGTAGAGCTTCCAGAAATATGGTCTTTTTACTAATCATTACCAGGATGGGTATTTAGAGAAGTAAAGAATAAAGGTACTTCTGCTTAGCTTTTCTTTGGACTGCCTCTCCAGACAATTTCTAACCAATCCTGTAGGTAGCTCAGTAGTTATGTGGTTCAGTAGAATGGAAATTAACATGCTGGGATCATACCACTGGCAGCCTGATACTTGTAAAGATCAGCATAACTGTTGTTATGCAGACTTCACAAATGTGTGCGTAAAGACTTACAAAAGTCAGCCTCCATCTGTCAAATTCAAATGCTTAGCAGAGTCGTCAACTTCAGAAGACAGGTACATACCTCCTGTAGTGCTTGGTGAGGCCCTCGGAATAGGAATCATGCAGATCGTTAGGCTGAGTGGGAAAATAGCAAGTATGAATACTTCAAAGGAAGAATAGTAACACAGGTAATCAACTATCAACAACTTCAGACCAGAAAAATTAATGAGGTTTTCTTCTTGCCTGTGATACTTATAGGCTGGATAAAGAGCTTGAACACCAAACAAGTTAGCAGTTAAGCTACTGCAGAAAAAAACTAGCTGCACGTCTTCTGCTTTGTTGTAGCTTTCTGATTCAGGAGTAAATGCTTTGGCTTTTGTCCAGTAGTAAAATGCCTTGAATTCTCTTGCAAGGAAGCACAGGGTAATTTTAAAAAATACGTGAGCATTTCCATCTGGACATAATTTCCCTTTTTTCTCCAGCCCCTGTTCAGTATTCTCAGAGGATAAGCATCTTTTCTGTAAACATATGTGGAGATATTTTGGGTTCTTTCAGCATCAGTCCATAAAAATATCCTCACGTTCCATCTGGAAAATAATTCACATTGCTTTTTCTATTTCAAGCTGAATCAAAAGCTCATTAAGGGGAGAGAATTCGGGCTGCTGAAAAAAGAAAAGATCAATGATGGGGTAATTATTCACAAGCATAGTTCATTACTCAATCAGCTGCGTACACAGGACATTACTGCCATTAAAAGCTGTGAAAAAAAATGCTCTTTTTTACTCTCAACATTTGTGTCTAAAACTATTTTGGACAAATCATAGTGAAATTTACATCTGTTATGTCTTTCATTTGTGATCTTAAAAGGAAACTGCAAATTTATTGGCACAGTAATGTCATACCTACATACTGCATTAAAAGTGGGTCTGTTTACTTTCTTTGGATTTGTGATATAAAAACAAATGTTTTAATCACTATGGGGAAAAGTACTGTTTATTTATAATTGCACCTGTTCATGCATAATAGGAAATACAGTTTGAGCCATGCTTTCCTAGAATTGTTGTCTAACTGGTATAGTTGTTCTCTAAATCCGATATTCCTGTGTTATCTTTCAAGGGATGTTTTATTTCTTCTACTTCATTTATTTATATTTTAAATGCCTTGCATGTTCCTCTCTACATTAGTATCCTACCTATGTTTCCTGAGCTGCTTCTCTGGATGTCTTTCAGGTCTGGACAGTATCATCCAGTGTCTTCAAATTATCATTCCTTGATGAAGTTGACCTAATACTCACATACACGTGATTGTGGGCCAAGTTGGAGGTAAAGAAAAGAGTGTTCTACAAATTATAGGAGCTACTTGGGAAGTGTTCTTGGTTCTTTGCCCTCCTTAGAAAGTTTTGTTTATTTTCAATCCTAAGATTTGCAAACCAGCCTTATAATTTCTGCCATTTGCAAGAATTTTACCCCTGCCAGTGCACTTCCTCCCCTCATCCAGGAGGTTTCAGTTTTAAAAGTTTTCAGGAAATAGTAAAAAGACTTCATGATATATGTTTCACTAGTCAAATAAAAGAAATTAAAAATTCACATTTAGGTTCTTTCTAAGGGCAGAATTTTTAATGCATTCACCCGTGATTTGGGGAATTGCTCATGTCCAGGGAGACCCTTACTAAATCCCATGGGTACGAACAGAGATTTAAATAAGCAAAATGATTTCTTCTGCCTGAGTTGTAGCAAAAGTTTCATGTTCCTTAACAAATTAAGTAAGGAAGCTTTTACAGGCTCTAAAAGGTACTTTAGATGCATCCATGGAGAAAAATAGCTGAAAAATAAATTTATGACCCATGGACAGCTCTTAAGATTTGAGCTTTTTTTTTTGTTGCTGTTTTTTTTGTTTGTTTTGGGTTTTTTTTGTTTGTTTGTTTTGTTCATTTTTTTTTTTCTTTTAACTCCAAAAGTTCATCTTCATAAAATTTCTTGCTGAAAGCAAATTTTGATTAACAATTTTTGGTTATTTCAGCCTAAAAATCTGGATCAATATAAAAAAAATTTAACTGAATAATTTAATAATTTAAATTAAATATTTGTAGCCTGAGGGAAGTTCAGGAGGAAGGAAGAAGAGTGGATGTTTAAGTTACCTGTGCTACAGATGTTGCCAAATGGTCTACAAGGGAAAATGACCTTTTAACATGGCTCTGCAAAGAAGAGGTGTTGATTAGATAAGACTTGGTCAAAGCTTTTTGAAAGCTCCAAAGAGGAGCAGAATGTATATTGTCACAGGTTTTGATGTCTTCCTCTTGCATGACTAACATCATCATACCTACCGTTTCTTTCAAAACCAAGTAAATTCAAGTTTTAATGAAGATAATATAGAAGTATCGGTGAACAGATAGATCCATGCCCTGTTGCAGAGCCTGCTTTAGGCAGCTTTATTAAGGTCATGTAAATGTGTTTGGCATATTAACTCAAGTGATTTAAGCAATTTTTCTACCGGGTCCAAATGATCTCCCTGTCATATGGAGCTACCTTCTTTCTGCTTCTAAATGGGTTTACCATTAGGAGGGAACAGATTGCTTTTCCATAACTCCAATATATTGTACTGGTTATACCTCATAATTGTAAAGCTGAACTGATGAGAAACTAGTCAACTCACTATGTGGAATCTTGTGAACACAGTATAACATCAACTGGAGAAGGCTTGAATTATTTTTATGAAAAAGTTTTCATTTTTAGAAGTCAGATATGATGAGGCCATTTTTGGTACCTCTCAACGTCAGTCAGTGTTTTTGTGTACACTGCATGTCTTCCCCAGATCCTCAGTGAAAGTAAGCTGGGTTTGGGTACTTAAAATTAACGTTACCTTCTTTTCAGAGCTCTCATTTTATTTTAGCACATTATGGCATCTGGCAGACTGAAGGTGGGGAAATATGCTTAAGTTGACATTTGCTATCATTAACATCTACAGACAAGCAAATCTGCAGCAGTTGAGACAGTGTTTTATGACAGAAAATTACTTCATGTGACATAGCCTGCCTTCTTGACAGTCTGGGTTAGTTACAAGCCTTTTCATTCAATAGATTAAAAATATTAAATTATTCTAAAAGCTTTAGTATTAAACGTTATAAATAAGTATAACTTCCCAAAGAATTTCCATGGGACATTTTTTAATTCTTAGATTTTTTAGCAAAAAGCTATTTTTGAAAGTATGTTCAGATTAAGTTAAAGCTAGATTTGCACATATACCTGCTTTAAGTCCTGCTGGAAATGTGGCTAAAGTTATATAATTCTGGGGGGAAATTGGTTGTGATTGGGGTTGTAAGAAAGTCACAGTTTGTTAACACAAACCAAGGCAGCATTGCCTAATGATTGGGCCACTGGACTGCATCCGAGAAAAACTAAACTCCATCCTTGGCTTGCTTGCAGGCCTTTTGGGTGAGTTTAAGGCAAGCTGCTTGACATCACTCAGCATGGCAATTAGTGATCTTTATCTCCTTTGAAAGACAATTTTGAGTTCTACTGATGAAAAGGTTTCTTGCTACTTATCCTTATTTAATGTTATATCAATATTAATCAAGGCAGGTTTGTTTTTGTTTTTTTTTTTTTTTTTCCCAATTGAAAGCTGTTTGCTTTAGGAAGATTCATTTGTTTTATTCTTGATAAGCTTTTCTGAAAATCTGTTTGCTCCCATTGTAAAATAGCCTAAGATTTAGCTTTTTGCTCTCCTATAGGCTTAGGGAGAGATAGTAAATACTGAATAATTAATCTCAATTAACTGCCTAAGAAGGTACATGGACTAGGTAATTAATGTTAAACACTGCAGTGCCTAATTTAGCATTTAAAGACTGCATCTACTGCTAAACTGAGCAACATACCTGCTTAATGGACTTGAGCACTGTACCACAGTTGTTCCTATGGCTCAACTGGAGGCAGAAACCCTAATATGTGTCTGCTGGTACTCTCCCAGGAAGTGTCCAGTTCTGGAAGGAAAGGACATTCCAGGCAGAATTCTCAATAATCAGTTTAGAAGTTGCTACCATGTTTTGGGAAAGATAAACTTTTGCAATGTGGGCATAGCAAGTTCCTGTTGGGACTAGGGACTGGTTTTACTTAGTGTTATAGTGGTAGTCAAAGATGGCAGACAAAACATGGCCTTTGGTGACTAACTATGCATCATATTTTGCTATTGCTGTTGTAGTTTTATTATAGTTCATTCCATTGAGGTGAAAACACTGAAAAAATAATAGCGGTAGTAGTATTAGCAGGGGCATGTGTGTGTGTGTTCTGCACAATCCAATGAGAGTTTTTCAAGTATAAAACCTAGTATAACTTTAAGCATGGCCTGTTATGTTTTCAATTACTCAGGTGAAGTCAGCTTTTCTTGCTCTGAGGGCCGTACATTGACATTTGACAAAAGCCAAACTCAGACAGATGCATTAGATACCTCGGGAAACAAACAACTCTGATAACAGTGTACAAAGAAGTGATGGTGATGGTCACCCAAGGACAATGTCATTGTTGTTAGGATGCTGTTAGGACATCATGTGTTCATCACAGATGGACAGTGTGTGCAGCAGCTTCTGGGGGTGTCCCACAAGGCTTGTCTCAGCAGGCCTGTCTAATGTGCTTCCTTCTGTTTGCTGGTATTGGGACTTCTCAATCAAATCTAATCAACACCTAATACTGCTGGTTATGTGGCATAAATGCATCAGTAAGTTATGTTTGGATATTTAAGATCTACATATATTTCAAAAACTACTCATGAGTTATACTGAACTCTTAAAATTAGATGCCTCTCTGCAAATGACTGGAGTAACTGTGAAAGCAAAATGCAGTGAAATGAAGAGAAAACCAACAACACTAAAATTAGACATGCTGATAATATGTTTCAGTAATGCTCATGCCATAATTTAGAAAACCGCTATCCAAGGGTATTTGACTAACACAATCTGCCTAATCTGTACCTAATTCATGATGACAATAGCATGCTTATGATCCTGAGAGATTTATATGGACTTGTTTGCTTCTTGGGAAGAGTCTAGAATACTAAATTGCTTTTATAGACAAAGACATTAATTTTCTTCCTACTAGGGATAATGTTATTTTCTTTACAGTATACTACCTGAAAAAGTAGATAAAATGTATTCATTCTTGGCAGCGAGGTATAGCTCAGCTGTATATTGCTGAAATTACGTGTCTAAACTTGTGTCATTTTGTCTATCCTTCACTATACCATTTGGGCTGTATGTTCAACCAGGCAGATGTTCTCTGAAAAGATGTGATGAATAAGGACTATTGTCTGAATTTTGTAGATAAAGTGAAATTTGAGAATTTCGTAATCTGCTGCTAGGGAAGCTATAATCCTATCTAGAGAACATCTCTCTGAAGAATGTGTCTCTAGAAAAGGGGTATATTTTACAGTTATATCTCCTTTAAATGCCTGAGAATTTTGCCAGGGTGAACCTTAGCCATTTGCCTACAGTCTTTGGAGGACTAGCTCCTGCTGGTCTACTGAAAACTGAGTCAGTGGTAGCACCTGGGGAAGACTGGAGCTACTGTGAATTCTGACTAAATTCAGTATGCCCAGAACATACTAATCTGTAGACTGGCCCCTCTGCTCTTCAGGCTCACCGAATGGCTGTTACTTTGTGGGTTGGAACTACATGATCTTTAAGTTCCCTTCCAACTCAAATCATTCTGTGATTCTAACAATTTACTAAGGAGACACTTCTCCTAAGATTTGGCAAGGGTAGCCAAAATTCACTAATCCCTATAATCTCAAAACTACTATTGATTTAGGGAGAAGGTTTCTCATTTTTTAGTGGTTTTGGTTGTTATCCTCAACTCCCTAAAAAGGAATCCTTTTCCTACCCTTCCTCTGGGTCAGGTGCCTTTGATCTAGAATCCAGAACGATACACAGCAATACCAAACTCTTCACCATTGCAAAGCCAGCTCCTTTTCTTTAAATTATCTAATTCAGGGCTAAGTGTATGAGCTGTGAAGCTGATTTTTACATTTGTACTAGTCATATGTAAAGAATTTCTGAACATCTGATGTCCCTTTTGTAGCTATGAGGGTAGTTGAAATCTCTGCCAAATATCCAAACCCCAAGTTTTACCTGGGTAAAATTTTGGCCAGGAAAAGGCTAAGCATTCAGAGAAATAGAAATCCAAATACATTTTGACTCCATTCATTTTCCAGACTGGCATCTCTCATCACAACATAAGAACAAACTAAATCTTTTCAAAATTTAAGTCTACTTTGGATGTAACCAGAGGGAAGAGGATTATGAGAATGATGGCTCAGCTCAGGAGAAATCTTTGTGAATTTGTCTCTTTCTAATACAAGCACAAGTTATACTTCAGAAATGTTTGTCTGACTCTCTGAAAACAGCAAGGTATTTGCTGTTACCTCAGGCAGGGAATTTCATCTTGGTTTACATAATATTTAGGAGTGTCCTAATGACTAATACCCTGAATAACTATTGCAGCAATTTCTGCATCTTTGAGCTAACATCTCTGAAATATAGCTCCATATAGGATGCAGACTGTTAAAATGGTGAGAAATTGCTGAGGGTAGAGACACATATAACATCTTAACCCAATTGATTTCTACAAATTGCATCATATTTCTCTGAACGAGACACCAAATCCCAGAAAATGCACCAGTATTTCCCACAGCAGTCTCCCTTGCAAAATCAAAACCGTTTATTGTAATCAGAACATTTTTCTTCTTTGTGCTTACATTTTTATTTACTGTTGACCACATTGTGCCTTTCTCTGTTTCTAACCACTCTTCAATGTTATACTGTAGGCAGCAAAGTACAGATTTCCCTGGGTTTCATGCAGCATCTTCGCTGAAAAGTCAAATTACTGTGTTAAAAATGTGCCTTAAAAGATAATATCTAAGTACTCTAGGATTGAGGAGAAACCATATCCAAAGAGGAATTTAAACAAAAATACATCACTTTTAAATTTCCTGAATTTGTGTAATTTATTTTATATTCCAAAATAGGTAGGGCCAGATTATGGTCCTTACATCCAACAGCACCCTAGATAGCATCCCTATTATCTGATTATTATCTGGATTTTTATTGAGAGCCATCATGAGGCCCTGGGAGAATAGGAGGATTTGAACAGCACAGAGAAAAAAAAACAGAGCTCTTGTGGTGCTGCCATTAAACACTCTATCCCAATATGTCTTCAGTTATTGCGTAATCTGAAATTCTGTGACTTCCCTGCCAATTTATTTTTTTATCTATGGATTTTAAAACCTCACTTGTAATCTTGGAAAGTAGCAAGGAAATTTGGTGGAAGATCAGTTTTGTCATGCTGATTTTATTCTCATAAACAATAAAGAGAACCAATGAAAAAGAGAGCTGTCAGTGTAAAATGTAATGACAGATCTATTTTAACAGCAATGTTTTCAGGTGTGCTGAATAACAGGCGTGATATCATAAAATGATATCTGCTGCAGAATCTGAAGTTTCAGCAAGACATCACACACAAGTAGTGCTTATATTAGCATTTAAGGCAACAATCAGAGTTCTTTGTTGTCTAGCCATGATCAAACAGAAGTTTTCTAACATCTAATTTATTTTCTAACATCCTAGGAAAGGATAGTTTTAGTAGAGTTTGAGGCTTCATAGATTTGAATTGTATGGGGTGGTTTTTGTTTGTTCAGGGGTTTTGTGTGTACAGATTGCATGCAAGACTAGGGATAATTCTGGAGGAAACAAACAGGTAGGCAGTTGAAACTATCATCACTGTCAGTTAAAATGGAAACTGACAGAGTTTTAGAATTACATCCTGGGAACACATGTGGGGGGCTCCTGAAAAAGTGTGTGTGTGTTTAAATAATGAGAGAAATAAGGAAGGAAAGCCAATTTAAAAAATAAAGAATTGGCGATAAGTCAATTAGAAGACTTTGCAGATGAATTTTAAAGGATTATAATGAAAAGCTGAAAGATCAAAGAAGAGAAGGATGTGATCATACTGTAATATTAGCAAAATATCTGGATGAGAATTGTAACAGGTATACCATATAAACAAACAGCCCAATAGATATGATTAAAAAATAAATTCCAAATACCAAGTAACATAAAAAAATTAATAACCTCCTCTTAAATCTCTTAGATCTTCAGATAATGAATAGACATTGTTTTCAGTGATTAACAGTTTGGAATCATATTCTTTCTTTAGCTCAAGAAACAAATATAGTAAAATTAGTAAAGTTATAGTTTACATAAGATGAATTGGCTTTTCTGCTCAGGTTGGTTTAGAATGAGTTCCTTGGAGAAAATTTATTCTTTCTTAGCAGATAGGCTCTGAAAAACAATGCTTCTTCTCCTATGTGTGTCTAGCTATCTTTTCCATTGGAACATGGTTTCTCCTTCTGCAAAAAGCAAAGGCAAAAACTAGTGTTCTTCTGTAGGGGTCTCTGTGAAGTGAATAACTCTCTTTAGTTAAGGATCTCCTTAGATCCTTTATGAATATCAAAGCTTTTTTGGCAAACACGTTCACAGACTTTTCTGTACAATGGTACTTGAATAAGATCTCCTTATCACCCACTTGAGTTCAAACATGCTGTCTGGCCTTTCTATATATTCAGAGCATGTGGATCTGCAGAAGTTACCAGGAGCTCCCAAGATGTTTTTAACTTTAGCTGTGACATCCTAATATGTGCAAACGATTCAGAACTCTAAAGAACCATGGAAATTACTTGTATTATTAACTGAAGTTACAATATTTGAGAGTATTTGAGATTAGTATTAGGAGTTAGTTGGCCAGACATCAATTGTATGCACTTATACAGTCCAGTCACTCCTGTGACTCAAAAATATCAGATAAGTATGCTGGGGAAGAAGGTAGAGGGAAATCATATTGTGCAGAAGACAGACAGAAGAGGAGGAGTTGTTAGAACACGCAAAAGCAGCCAGATTCCTGTCTGCTTGGCACAAGCAAAAGGTAGGAGAAGCCTGATGGTATGATGTAGTGTCATAGAGCTGCCAGTCAGAGCTGTGGATAGATGAAGTGGAGGGGGAAGTGAGGCAAGGGAAACCAGCTGGGGTAGGAGGAAGATAGTGTGAGTGTTGCAATGAGCCATAGCTACTAGACGCAGGGTGGGGAACCTGATGTCAAATGTGCAAATTATGCCAGAGAAAGGGATCCAGGGAGAAGTGCACTTCTGATAATGCCTGAATTGTGGCCTGTTCAATGCTCTAATACGATGTCATGAGAGAAGGCAGTGTAAGAACTTTTCACATTTTATAGGTGGTTACAGCTTATTTCAGAAGGTTAGAGAGAACACAGCAATTGAATGTGTTCGTGCTGTCTTTGCACTAATGACAGGAAGCAGATGGCAGAAGTGCTGTACTACAGAGAGAGGAGAAAAAGAGGAAGAACTGGTAGTTTCTGTGAAACAGCAGACATGTTATGTTCCTTGCATCTGGTCCTATGCCCATCACATTGCATTGTGAATATTTTTGCCAAGAAACAGTTCCATTTTGTAACTTGAATTTTCATTTCAATGTGCTAGTTTCAGTAATTGCCAGAAAAGTTGACTCACATTAAAAATACAAATACTGGTCAAATCCAGAGAAAGATTTGCCTGACAACAGCCCAGCAGCAATGAGGAAAAAGGAAGAGTTAGATTTCAGGAGGCTGTATTGAACTCCTGACCTGAATCAAGCAGTATGGAAAAAGAAGATTCCAAACATCTCTGTAGATTTAGATGAGGGTCAGATAAATATCCATATTTTAATGCGCTCACTCAAACCACTTACTGAGGTTTATTCCTTTTATTTTATAATTGTACATTGACATCTGTATTAAAAAGCAAAAAACAAAAAACACCAAAAAAACCCAACCAAACAAGCAAAAAACCAAACAACCAACCCCCAAACAAAAGCCCAGCAACAAAAAAGTTCTCCAAATCTTCTTTCTCTTATCTCATTGTTCTAAGTGACAGATAGTAGTGATGGAACTTACAAGTATCTGCTGAAGAATCATTTGCATTCTCAGTTGTGCATTAGGTTGTTGGGAAAAAATATGAGATGATCCTAAGTGGATCTGACACAGAATATTCATGGTGCACATAACAATTTTCATCACTATTAGACTCCTATGTGCCCTTATTTTCTTATCTCCCTCACGTAGTAATGTCAACAGCTACAGCATTTTTAGAATACCCTGGGAGAGAAAGGCTGATTTTTGAGCAGTTAAGACTTAAAAAAATGTACCTTCAGAGCAAATGTCTTTACAAAGCCTTGCAAGAGTTTGTGAATATGCCAGGGATTTCTTCTGTTTGTTACCAAGCACAAGCTGTAACATTTACATCACTTAACCTTTATCCAGCCCTTTATCATAAACAGTGTTTTTTCTGTCTCTCCAAGTTCCAGTCAGTGTTGTCTCTATAATGGCAAAATCTCTATCAAGAGAATAGGATTATCCTTAGGTTTTGAGGGGGAATACCTCAAGTCACATTTACCAGATGTGATTTTATGTTTCCATATGGTACAGTTACCATGCTGTATTCCAATCTTCTCCCATTATGTTGTGAAGCAAATAGAACTATTGGGGCAGATGTTGTCACGAGGATTAAAAGGGGAGAAAAAAACCACAGGTTGACCAATAAATAGACATTGATGAAAACTTTTTTGAAATAAAGAGATGGAGTTTACTTTGCAGCATCATGATTTGGCATACAAGGGAGCATGAACTAGAAGACAGGATAAAAAACTTCTGAAGTTTATGATACTGACAGCATACGAGCAAGTCTCCAACAAAACAGAAACACATCCTTGTATCTTTTTTTTTCACCATACCCCAGTCACATGAAAAATGGTTAAGTGGCTTGATAAGAATTCTGGGTATTTGAAGAAATATATGGTTGGACAGTATGGCAATGCCTCTCAGACCTAGCTTTAGGTTACTTTTGATTCTGAAAGTTCTGTCAGAATCATAATGTTGCTTTCTGAGAGACTGCCAGTGCTACAATATATTTCAGTTTTATCAGAAAGCCAAACAAAACACAAGAGGAAGATAGAATCCTAGGAATGACTTGTCAGTTCTTACAGCTTTGGTCAGCGGCAGGACCAAGAAGTTTCCAAGATTCCTTCTCAATTCCTGCTCTGATGAACCAAAGTAAAAGGAATGGTCAACACTGCTAAAATCTGTGGACATGTCTAACATATCTGGATTCAATGCTGGCATTTCCAGGAATTAAACTTTCAAAGCTCATTGGTTGAAATCACATTCTCCAGAAACACTGTCATCTGTAGGATGATAAGGTGTGAGTCTTTCACTTTTTGACCTTAACCATAACAAATAGGAGAATCACAAGGTATATGTGAGAAAAAAAAAAGAATTACGAATGGAAAAAATCCAGCCTTTGACCTCAGATATCTGTGTCTAATGTGGTGTTTTCTAAAAGACATTTAATCTTGAATTTGGATAACTCATTCAGAGATACGGGTTACATAGCTTTTGTAAGAAAAAAAATGAACTGCAGTATTTTTGATCACCCTACCAATTCATGTACTATAATGTAATGCAAATTACCTACCTCCACTCCCTCTCTAGACTTTATTTATGAAGCATTGAGAGTAAAAGGCATCTTGAAGAGTTCATAAGGTTGGGTATGTAATACATATTGAAAGAGTTTTTTACACTGTTTTTGGGTGAATGCAGAGGAATTTGAAACGTTCTTTCTGCATCAACATAAATGGCATAAAATGCCATTATGTAGTGTAATCAGAGAGGGTGACCAATTTTATTACCTGTCCCACTTCATATGTTTGCTGCATATTAATACATTTGGTCCATGGGCAGATACATACCAGTATCTGCATCTTCTCTATGCTCTTTGTGAAGTGTTATTTTAATCTGATTGTGTGCATTTTATATGCTTCATGAATTTGGGATTGAGCAAGTCTTTTTTATTGAGGTTTAAGACCCTCTTCAAGGAAGCAGTCAGAGGTTGAAAATACTGCACAAGAATCTTTGCTCTGAGTTAATTCAGAAAAAATGCAAGTTAGTCTTCTACATATAGTGAGCATTCACTCTACTGTTGTACAGCCCTTGGAAACTGATATTTGAATGAGGTCTAGGATCCTGTGATTTTGCAACTTCTGTTAGAGTAAGAATAGAATTATTTCTTTTTTCTTATTTGCCCTGGAAAAAAGAAATTGTTAGCACCAGATCAATCCTTAATGTAAGGACCAAAATCTTCATTTCAGTGGTTCTGTATTTCATGGGGAATTTCTTCGGGGAAGTTTCAGGGGGTAAAAGTTTTGTGCATTGTCCCCTTAAATCTTTCATAGGCCTTTATATAACAGTGACTTAATATATATACATTTTGCTGATACCTTTACCAGTTTATCATGATTCCACTGTGCATTTGTAATAGAAGACATGCAAATGAACCTCTTGATTTAATGGAATTAGCTATGCACTTGAAATTAAGCCAAACGCTTCAGTTGTTACCTAACATGTTCAGGTTGATTCTAGTAAGACAGTGAGAGATCAGAATGAAATCTGGCTCTCTTGCTTGATGACATAAATCTTCACAAATCGTTAGGTATCATTATTAAAAGGTAGTATTAAGGATAATAACATCCTCATCTCACTGTAGCAATCCTTCTTTTCATGTATTTCTATCTGATGACCAGAACAGGTTCACCCTAAATGACGTCACAGCAAATTCATCATCTGGCAAACCTTAAATTCTGTAATTGACAGGCAGCAGATTTTTGAAATGTATTTATTGACATACCTTTCCAATAACCTTACTGTATTAAAAAAAAAAAAAAAAAGAATACATGGGCAAAGTCCTTCATGTCTTAAAAAACATCTGAAGTCATTACATTATTGCTTCGTAGCATGAACTAAGCTGTTTGTTTTGATCATAATTTGCAATGTGTCAAAACAAGAATACACAAACCCGCATTACTTACACTATGAAATTCTATGTCTGCAATTGCACTTTCTGGAACCCTTTTCCTTTGTTTATTTTAAGAATAATTTTCTATAACTCCTTTTCCTCTCATGTCTATTAGAAATAATATGTTCAAACTCTGAGCCATAAAAAAGTTCACAAAAATTCATAAAAAGTCTATGATGGTTCTTTTAGTTCTGTCAATGGAAGTGACATGGAGGATAAACTTCAAAGAAAAATTGATTTTCACTTTTTAGGCTGACTTTAGAATTCAGTTAACCTATCAAATATTTAAAAATGAGTGAAGCAGAAAGTTAAAGATCAAAATGGAGAAGCATCTAACTTTCTATGTCATTAAGTAGATAATGCAATTATCTATTATGAATTATGCACAAAAATACCTTCAATTTGTCACAGAATAATATTAAGTCTTTGAGTAACAGCTTTACAACAATAGGATTTATTTTATCACTTGTCTGGGCCTAATATAAGGTTTCTATCTTTAGCTAATGCATAATTTCTGTACATGCTAATGAAAGGTCTTCAGTTACTTGCTAAAAAAATAATTATGTGTCCCAAACCCGTACATTAGAATGGGTAGTAAAAATGATGGAAAGTACTGAAATGTGGTGTGTACTTCTGTATCACCTGTTGCACTGTCTTCCATTTTTAAAAAAATAAATATTGGTATAGTAATAAATTTATAAAACTTTTTTTTTTTTTTTTTTAGAAATACGAACACATATTAGTATTCTGTAATGTCGGATAAAAATGACTGAAGACAAATATGTCATAGAGTGAAACAGTGTCTTGTTCTTTTTTCTAGAAGGAAAATTCTAACCATTATTTTCTTTCTTCAAGTCTCAAAGACCGCTAGATTTTACAAATGGCTTTCCATGCTGTTGTAAATCACAGACAAAGCAAATCACTCTAATATCAGTATGGAATAATGGGGATTTGTTTTTCATTCTTTGAATTTTCTGATGGGCAAATTCAAAAGAAAGATGCCCTATGCACTGGCTTATGGAATACATACAGGTCTTGGCGTGTCTTAGTGTGTTACTATATAATTGCTAGTTTGTATTATCCCACTTCTTTAAAAGCTTACTTGCCTGCTGTAATATGTAGGGGGAAAAGTGTGGAGTTCTTTTTCTTTATGTTCAACCGATTAGGGGAGAAAGTCTTTGCTTTTATAGCACCTTCCATGTCCAAAGACAAAATTATTAAGAAATGCAAATTAATTTAACCTGAGAACACACTTTAAGAGATACAGAGAAATGGAGAAAGATCAGAGTTTTAGAAATTAGGTGATATTTTCTATCATTAGCATGCGGCATATTTGTAGGCAATTTACACTGCGTGTTGATCCAAGAATCTAGTTATTCACACTATTTGGTTACGTGGTATTTACACTGGTTTAAAGAGGCATTGGATTTTGTTATGAGTAGGAAATCCATTGAGAGACACCCCGTGAGTGCTTACACTGTTATTACACTCCTCTTTCCATTTCCACTTCTTACAGTGGTTGGGCTATGTGGTAAAGATGAAAAAAAAAAAAAAAAGAGTCTTTTTTTTTTGTCAAATCTTAGCTCTAACACTGCTCTTCCTTTCTCATATTTTAAACGTGTAACAAGATGATAATACAGAACTCTTGCTTTGCACTGGCTGCAGCCTGAACTATATCTTTCTAATTACAATGATCTTTCCTGAATTTAAGCTGGTTTTACCTCTGCACAAGGTAAAAACTGTTTTACGAGACCTAAAAGTTTTACCTGTTGTCGTGGTTTAAGCCCAGCCGTAACTCATGCAGTCGCTCTCTCACTCCCCACTGTTTCTCCCCACCCACCCCCAGAGGGATGGGGAGGAGAATTGAAAGAATGTAACTCCCATGGGTTGAGATAAGAACAGTCCAGTAATTAAGGTATAACAGAAACCCACTACTGCTACCACCAATAATAAGAATGATAAGGGAAATAACAAGGGAAGAGAATACAACCGTCCACCACCCACAGACCGATACCCAGCCTGACCGTGCAGTGACCTAACCCTTCTGGGTCCCTGCCCCCAGTTTTTACATCCTGGGCATGACATGCTGTGGTAAGGAATATCTCTTTGGCTAGTTTTGGTCAGGTGTCTTGTCTCTGTTTCCTTGCGGCTTCCCCTCCTCCCTGGCAGAGCATGAGACTCAGAAAGTCCTTGGTCAGACTAAGCATTTGAACAGTAACTGAAAATATCGGTGTTATCAGTGCTGTTCCCAGGCTGAAAGTCAGAAAATACAGCACTGCTCCAGGTACTAAGAAGAAGAAATGACTGCTACTGTTGAACCCAGGACAGTATCCACCCCTTATTCCATACCATTCACGTCATACTCAGATCCCACATTTTCAATATACCATCACACTGGTCACTTACATCTCATTGACAGGGATTGTTCTTTATCACAGGAGCTGAAGTAAAATTAATGTTTCCACTCCATCTGGGAATCTGCTCACCAGAGACTGAAGCTGCAGCTTTCAAGGGATGATCATCCTTGACCTTTTGTTCTCCTCTCCAATTCATGCACCCATTCCTCCAAAACTGAAGTAGGCTTTCCATCCCACTTCTCCATGATGCAGGTAAAACCATAGGGTGTCCCATGGTGTATACCTTCTATATCTTCTCTCAAGCAGTAGGATGCCTTTTGTTAATAGCTGAGATGTGGGTTGGTACACATGAGGAGCTGGATAGATCAGATAGATCGCTTCTGAATTGTTTGAGGTCCTGAGACAGTTTTTCCACAGCTGAAATGATGGAAGGGGTGAGATTGTCTTCAAACTCTCAGAGTTTATGAATCATTTCATCCACTGTTAGTGGTACTATGTCATTCCAGGTTACTGCTGCCAGTGAATGGGCATATGATGACTGTGCATTCTGTGTAAATTTCCACCACATGGGTTGTGTACATTTGACTTCATATGGATCTATGGGTACATCCCCGGCATTCAGCTTGATGTGATAGATCATCTCTACAATGGCTGATTCCCTCAGAGACTGGATGCCTTTCTCTAAAGTAGCCCACTTGGCTGAATGACTCATAACATCGTCCTTGTATGGAAACCTATCTTTCATAGCTGCCAAGAGCAGCCTCCAAAGGCTGAGGGACTGTTTCTCTCTTGCAATTGCTTTGTCAATTCCTCCTTCCCTAGCAAGTGATCCCAGCTGTTTGGCTTCCCTACCTTCTAGTTCATGACTGTTGGCCCCATTGTCCCAGCATCAGAACAACCAGGTGATGATGTGCTCCCCTGGCTGACGGGTAAAGTCTTTTCACATATTCCGTAGCTCAGTTGAGGTCCGAGATCGAGAAGTCACCTCTGCTTCTTCTTCTTTTTCATCATGTGAAGATGACTCTTGGTCAGATGCTGTCCCAGGTGGTGTGTACATTGTTTCTTCATCTTGCTTCATCTTTCTTGCCTCTGTTTTGCTTCTCCTCTTGCGTAGAGGGGCAACCGATATTGGTACAAGTTGGTCCTCTGGTTTAGCTGCAGTGATTATTACTGTGGTTTGGATAGCTGCTGTACTTGTCACTGGGGTTTGAGTAGCTGCTGTACTTGTCGCTGGAGTGGTGTAGCTGCTGTGCTTGGAGCTGGAGTAGCTGTGCTGCCTGTTGCTTTGCCCTCACATCCACGGACATTTTTTTCCTTTTGAAGGTGCTGGATAGTGTGGAACAGGGCTCTGTAAGCATAGGCTGAGCCCCAGCACATTGCCGTGATTTACCCCTCTCTGGTATGACCAGAATGACAACACACCTCATTTAAGTGTTTTACTAATTTTTCTGGATTTTGCACTTCTTCATTGGTGAAGTTCCAAAGTACTGAAGGTGTCCAGTGGCCTAGATACTCGCCCATACTATCCCACACACCCTGCCACTCATGACTGTCCAGGCTCGGGGGAAATTTCTTGGTTCTCCTACATCGTTGTCTAACACCAGATAAGGCCCAAACCCGACTCTGTTTAACTCTCGGGACCAGACGAAGTTGTTGTGGGTAAAACACGCTGTGTGCACGCCAACATGGTAATCCTCATATGTAGTTAGTTTGGGTCAGGTGTCCTGTCTCTGCTTCCTCCAGGCTTCTCCTCCTCCCTGGCAGAACATGAGACTCAGGGTCTCCTTGGTCAGACTAAACACTTGAACAGTAACTAAAAACATCGGTGTTATATGTTGTCCTGGGCTCAGCAGCAGCAGTCATTTTTCTCCTTCTTGGTAGCTGGTGCAGCGCTGGGTTTTTGATTTTGGGACTGGGAACAGCACTGATAACACCAGTGTTTATAGTTACTGCTTGGCAATGTTTTGGTCTGACCAAGGACTTTCTGAGCCTCATGCTCTGCCAGGGAGGAGGGGAAGCCGGGAAGAAGCAGAAACAGGACACCTGACACAAACTGACCAAAGAGGTTATTCCATACCATAGCACGTCATGCCAAGGATGAAAAAACGGAGAGCAGAGACCCGGGAGGGTGTGGTGGTGCACTGGGGGGTTCGCTGGCTGGGTTGGGCTTGGTGAGCAGTTGTATTCTCTTTCCTTGTATTTCTCTTATATTATTACTGGTGGTAGCAGCAGTGATTTGTGTTATACCTTCGTTACTAAACTGTTCTTATCTCAACCTGTGGAAGTTGCATTCTTTCAATTCTCCTCCCCATCCCTCCGGGACTGGGGGAAGAAAGAGGGGGAGTGAGTGAGTGAACGAACTGGGTGAGTTATTGAGGGGCTTAAACCACTACATATGTGCCGTTCCCAGGCCAAAAGTCAAAAAGCACAGCTCTGCACCAGCTACTAAGAAGAAGAAAAAAATGACTGCTAATGCGGAACCCAGGACACCTATCCAGAAAAAGGAAAGTCTTTGCACCCTCTTATTCAGTGATCTTGCTCATAGGTACCATACTTGCAATAGATCATTGGCCATTGACTCAACTGTGTATGGCAGTTTCAAATATATTTCACAGCAGGCACCTAGTGAAAAAGCCTTTACGATTTTCACTCTTATGATTTTCAAAAAGGAGGCAGGGCCAAATTTGCACTGTATTCTAAACATAGGACTTCATCAATTTCTGAGGTCCCTCTAATGCTTTCCATCTCTTCTGCACGTCTCCATTTCTTTGGAGCAGTTTCTGATATCAAAGAAGTGAAGTTGTTAAAAAAGAAACATGCTTTAAAATAAAAAGGATCTACAGTACTGAGGTTACTATATGATGGCAACATCTCTGCTTCTTCTCAGTGTCTCTTGTAACTTTATTCTAGGTCTATCACCAGTGAATAGAAAAAGCTGTCCTATGGCTGTATGCTTAGCTTTATAGACAAAGTATGAATTTATTAGAAGCCTGTGTCAAATCTGCTATAATAAGGATTCATTGAAGGGCCACAATCAGCAGAAACATCCAAGATTTACGGCTCAGTTTATTTTCTCTGTTTGAAATCACAAAGTTAAGAAATTTCACACTCAGTGCCAGAGGATGAACTATATAAAGTGTCAATGTCACTTCAGTGGCTGGCTCTGTATACAGCCTGTGATGCAGCAACAACTTTCAAATGCAGTGGGGGGAATAATGAGGGGAGAGAAGTGAATTGTCCTACTTAATCAGTGTTGGACTTGAACTATATAAGATATTAATATCTCACCTTCCTCCAAATCCCAGAGTAGAACTAAAAAGCAAATTCACTTTAATTATTCAGCTTGCTAGAATAATCAGTGCTCCGAGACATTAAATGTAAAGCCCTTCTCTTTTGCCTTGTGTGTTTTTATGTGTGAATATATATATATGTATATGTACCCACACACACATCAATAAAGGTTCCCTGCTGCCTTTATCTTTTGATTTTAGGTACTGCAAGAACATTATAGAGATTTGGTAAAGATGATCATGCTGATTCATTTCCTGAAGGGATGAAGTCACTAAATTTTTTAGTTGTAGGCTTTAGTGTTGGTTCTGTTCATTAATTATTGACTTAAGATTTGTAAGGGGAATTGTTCCTCTACCATCAGAATGATAAAAAATCAAGTATAAAAATGCGAGAGATATGTGCAGTTCATAAAGTTTGCAAAAACAAATATATATATATAAAGGGAAATCACTGTCTTGATGCACATGTGGAAAGAATAAGGAAGAGAAGCAAAGGCTGGAAAGGCAGGAAGAGGACCTGATTGCTTTCCAAAGTGGTCTTAAAGCTTGTACAAATCAACAACAGCAAACCAGCCTCACATTGGATGTTGTAACAAAGTGGATTACAGAATTTTGTTTCCATCTAGGAGAACTGTCTTGACTTAGATATCCGTGTCATGCTTGAGAATAAGTGTTTCCTTTGTCCTACCTGTGCAGACAGAATGCAGTTTAAAACTCAGGTGCCAAGCCACTCGTCATGATATTTGAAGTCATGGTTACTGTTGAATAGTCTGGTGCAAGGTACTAAAGCAAACATCTTTCACCTGTGCTAGCCATTTCCCCCCTCATATCCAGGCCTTAGGAGAAAGATTCTGTTGACCTTAATCCTACTGTTCCTTTTTTTCACAAGTGCTTGGTCATTCTTAAAGTTTTTTTCTTTTTGTGAGTGTTGCTATGCTCTATGGCCAGCATCAGTTTATAAGATTCCTTGAAGGCAAGATAACTCCTAATTTTGAGTAAATGTACACATCATATACCATTATATGCTCTCAATCAACCAAGTGCTTTTTAGCCCCACTTTGGCTATAAAACTTCAAAGAAAGCCCATATCCACAATATCAACATAAATGAGCAGTGAGGATACAGAGCAGAGATGACCCTTGAAGATTTAGAGATGTGTGAAATTACTGTGACATCAATAAGTTTAATTACACTTGAGGAAGGCGACTCCCTTATCTATGAGTTCTGTCTGTGGCTGAAAATGTAACTGTAGGAAAATTGACTACTTTTGTAAAGCTCTAAGAGGACTTTCTACATACAGCTTAAAGCTGTATGTAAAAAATTATATACCTGGAATCACAGTGCATGTGCACGCACATACATGGATATATACAAGCAGCTGTAAATTATTTTGATGCTCTAAAGAAATATAAGCAATATTCTGACAAAAATAACCAAGCCCAAGTATCTCAACCACAAATGTTATTGAAATATACTTCCTCTGGATCTTGTGAGAAAATCGCCAATAAGTTTTATATGACTATTAACTTCAAACTGTTTTTTTCCTTCAGGCAAGCATTTTATACTTTTCCTTTTTCTTATTATTAATTCAAACTAGCCATGTTTCTGGAGAAAAATATAGATACAAAACCTATTAAGAAATATAATTTCCTTGGAGAGGTTAATATGAAAACACTGTCAAGGTTATTAATCTTGGGTGACATTCTATAGACATGAGCAATGCCACTGATTAGAAATCAATTCTTTTTTTAGCTTTTAAAATATAATATATCATGTCCTAAGACCCAGAGCAGATGTGCACATGGACATGAGTGAACAGTCTTGTTTTAATTTACCTAGACTTGAAACTGGGCTGGACAAAGTCAACCTTTGTTCTACTGGCAGTGTAACAGTGGAGCTGCTCCTGAGCTAATACAACACAAGACCCAGTGCATGTTAGTTTATGCTCAGTGATAGATTAATATGGTTATGTGCATGGAGCTGACATCTGACAAAAAGAACACTTGTTCGCTGAATTCATCCATGGAGTCATGGAGTTCAGAAGCAGGTCAGATTAAATGCACCATTATATACCTGTACAAAATGTTTAAATGTTGCAAGTTTTGATATTTAATATGTTTAATATGTAAAAAGATATATTTTGCATTTATTATAGTTTTTACAATTTGATAAATATTAGATAATCTTGGCTGGAAAAAATGAATCAGTGGTATTTATAATAGGTGAGAAAGAAGAGGCATCATCCTGTTGTCATGGGTTCAGCAGTAGCAGTCGTTTTTTCTCCTTCTTGGTAGCTGGTGCAGCACTGTGTTTTTTGATTTTGGGCCTTGGAACTGCCCACTAAACTGTTAACTTTAACAGCCTAGTTTGCTTGTCTGACAGAGGAATTTAATATCTGCAGAGGACCAAAGGTGTGTTACAGCGCACTGAGGGAAAGGGCTGATCATATAGGTATTCTCCATAAGTTTTTTTTCTGTTCTTTGACTTCACACAAGGTTTCTGAGCAGCAACTGCTGTGGTTTTTTCATAGCATACTCTGATCATTTGTCAGAAGCTCAGATTTTGTCAGACTTTATCAGCACATACAGAAATCTGCTGCTTTGGAAGTGTGTTTTGGGAAACAAGGTAGATACAATACTCACATTACTGTGTTCTCAAAGAATCATCTTGCCTTCCCTCTGAGTTCAGGGAATGAGACTATGCTGGTCACTCACACTGAGCAACACGCTAATGCATAAGGGTCATTTGGGAGCCCTATAGATCCCATTCAACATGTGGGAGGCTATCAGGATATATCAGGATATCTTTCTGTATCTCCTGCAGACAATAGATTCAGAACAGGACACACTTCAAATGCCACATCTCTTGACTGTTCCTTTTTTCATTCATTTTACTTACACTTTACATGAGACTGTGGATTTGATACAGCATCAATGAAACAGTAGCAGTTATTATGTTTGATTTATTGAACATGGTCAGTTTTCCATAGTCCCATGTCTATATTTCAAATGCTACTGACTAAACTTACATTCTAGCACACTATTTTTAGTAGCACATTGACTCCACAATTAAGTTTGTCACCTGTCTCTTATGCACATGTGGGAGCATATTTGCAGTGTAATTCAGACTTTGGAAGCTTATTCCTATTGTACCTCAATAGCTTAGAGCTTATTGAATTGTGCTTTTTTGAACCAGATTGTGTATTTCACTGCAATATAGTTTTTATATGACTTTTTCTTTTTTCTAATATGAATAATTAATAAGTTTTCTGTCCGTGATCTATCAATACTTCCAGACAAGGGTTACTAAGGTCCCAGACAAGGTTACAAAGGAACGGTTTTTGTCAGTAGGCTTACATTTGCTGCACAGTGGTCCAGCGTTCTAGTGAGGTTTTTTCATGGTCTTTTAAAGAGAAAATGGCTAAAACTTATCTAGTCATTTTTATGTCAAGAAAAGACTACTTACATTTACTAGTGTGATTTTATCCTTTTTTTGTAATTTATCTCTACTTGTAAGTCAGAGAGAGATAAATTCATTTCATCAAATAGAGGTAAGAATAATCTGAACTTTTTATTTAGTCAGCAGAGAGAAATAGGAATTGCAAGCTGCAATTTTGATCATGAAGATAATGTCTAAGAGTGGATAGATGAAGTAGAGAATATAAGTTTAGAAAATGTTTTCTTTTACTTAGACTGGAAAATATTTTTTCTTTTAGTTCATTGCAATTTTGATGATTTTCTTAAAATTTCTATAAAGGTAAGTAGAAACACATTTCAGTGCAAACATTTAAAAATATTCATTTAGAAACTGTTTAGTTAGCAAATCAGTGAATTCAAGATGTCATAAACCTTTTCAGTTGGCCTCCAAGTTCGGGTTTTTTATGTGGTTAAACAGTTTGTGCCCCACCAACGTGCTTTTGCTGCTCCTTTGAAACTTATTTCAGAAAGTGAAGGGCAGTGACTGAATAAAGATCATTATACTGGATGCCTTATGTTTTTCTATGATGTCAAGCTGTTGCACATCTGTATAATTTTTTTCCTTTCAAATCAGTTCTGAATCTGTTCTAGGGAGTACCTAACCATATCATTGTCTAAAATCTGGCACACTGTGTAGAAACCACAGCCAAATATGCTGCCATTCAGATCTCATGCACGCCAAGAACCATGGCCAGGTTTTCATGTCTCATTCAACATTTGCTTTTGGTAGCATGATTCCTGTTACTGGAAAAAATTACATCATGTACTTCTGCAGAAAGTGATAGAATTATTTTATTTTATATGAGGAAAAACATTTGACACTTGATACTTGGAGACATTAGCTATGGTTTACAGAAACTTCCTACTTTTGTCATCTCAAAGGGGTTTAACTTTCATATTATCAATTATCACTTCATTGACCTTATGTTCCATCTTTATCCTCTGTAATGGCATAGATAATTTTCCACTGATGAATATTTTTCCATTGATAAATATTTGTATTCCATCTTTATCCTCTGTAAGGCCTTAGATAATTTTCCATTGACGAATATTTTTCTAGGCTGCTTTTTCTTTTTGGTTTGCTATCTATTTTTTGCCCTGAATAAGTACAGGACCACTATATAAATAGCAATACTGATAAGATAACATTCCAGTAACAATATCTGTCCTAGATTAAAACCCAAATGTTCTGGGTAGCAGCATGAATTTCTGATTATAGAAAACAGATGAGAACCTATAAGAATGCAGGCTAAACCCTTTTACTGTGTAAAATAAGATGCAAAGTTTTACTTGATATGCCAAGTCCTTATTTTTCATGGCATGTGAGGAATGTCTCCACGATTTGTCAAATACATATGGGGTTATTTGGAAAAAGGCCATCTGCCCAGTGATATAACACAAATAAAGACGGCTGTTGCACTCAACAACACACGACTGAAAGAATTTGACCCCCTGAGATTCACTTGGAAATGTGATTGTGAGGAATTTGGATTGCTTTGCTGATATTCATCATCACAGACAAAGTGCAGTGAAAGGATGATCAAAAGTGAGACCAAGGAAGGATAACTGTAGAATGGAAAAGAAAGAAAACATAGTTTTATTTAGCTAGGCTCTCTCTGTGTGTTGCATCTTGTGAAAATGTTCACTGTACTTGTTTGTAGGAGGTTCAGACCTACTGTGTGTAACCATGCATTGTGAACGTAGGGGGGCCACTCCCCAAGGAGATGCCACCAGCGCTCTGCCACTGTGACACTATTACAGCCATTTTTTCCTTGAGGCCTGTGGTATTGTGGCTGCTTTCTTCTGTAACTCATGCAATGTGCATATTTAATCCCTCTGTCTCTCTGTCCCAGTTCGTTCCTTCCTTCCTGGCCCTTGTACCTGACACAAGCAGACCAGTGATCAATTCGACTGCTTACTCAGCAACAGATAGTTGCTTCTGCCAGGCTGGATGCTGAAGGGCTGCCAGATGTCCATGCAGAGGGGCTTATCTCAGCACCTGCGTATTGATCTTCAGATTCAAAAATGCTTCAGTTGCATAAAGAGAGGGTGAGCCAGGGCTGTAGCCTCAGTGTGCCGCTTACTGTGTTGTGAAGTGCGAGAGGTATGGTGGAAACCTGCTCCAATTATGCTGAACTAATGAGTTTGTCAGTCTCGTGCTTTGAGTAGGCAGCTTTAAACTTTACATTTACCCCTGTACATGGTAGTGCTGTGGTAATCTCCACCCACAGGGTCAACATAGGTAATGGAGATGATTCAGAGTCAGATTCTTCTCTCATCTTCCCCAGCTGGTTCAGGGGCAGCTCAGTCCTTACTGCCTGAGATCATCTTCAAAAATGAGAGATCTCAAAAATGGGACATTTCTGAATATCACAATACCATGCCTTCTATGTTGCTGGGGAGCTGGTATGAGAGTGTGCAGGTGTGACCCTGGTGACATAATGCCCAGGGACTGCGCCAGAGAACTATGCCAAAATGGCATGGTTTAATCTCTGCTGCTTTTTGAAACATTACCTTTGAAATGCCATCTGGGAATTGTTTGGGAAAGTGTAGTTGTGAATCATAAGCATGCCAAAAGCTGCTCCAAAAATTTAATCATATGAGCAATGGCCTTTCAGCATCTTGAGCTCATGCCCTAGTCATGTTCAATTTACCAGTACAGATCTAGCTTCTGCCTGACAAATGTTAGCCTTGTCATTTTTTCTGAGGTTAGATTTCAGTAGCATTATGCAAGTTTTACCTGGAAGAAAGCTGCCACTCTTTTTGTGGTTGCTGGTGGTAATGCTTTTAAAAATAGCATAGGAAAATGCTATATGAAGTAATTGGATTGCTCAAAGGGTTTGCTGTAGGAAGTAACACTGGATTCTTCACTAATGGCCTTAACACAGAGGATAGCAATGGGACAGATATAGGCTTGCTCCTTTCTTAGTATTTCAGTTGCTGAAAAAGAACTATGGGTGAGAATGTTCATATCCACCTGGTCTGTCAGAATGAGAACACAATAACTGATTGACAATAACTTTCTTCATCACATAATGATGGAAAATTTTTACTTGTGTTTTGCTTGTAAATAGAAAGCTATGCTACCATTTCTGCCTTTTCCATTGTTAGTTCTGATTGTCTGGATTGACACTGTCTCTGTTTCTTTATGATGCTTGTGGAAATGAATTACCAGAGTCCCTCACTACATTCCCAAGATCTTCTTCTTGGTCTGTTTCAAGTCTTACATGTGTTTTGTGTGTCCATCTGTTAGATCTCAGACAAAATTAATTAAAGTAATTGCAAAATATTTTCCATTTTCATTTTAGAAACAGGGTTCATGCCCATTTGAGTATTGGGATAATAAGACATGTATAAAAATATACCAAAATGAAGATCAAAGCATACCAAAGAGTGAACAAGTGGAGTGCCTAGAAGGCATTGTCTCAGACAAAGGATGCATTGCTATGACCACAAACAGCTGAATCATCTTAAAC
This sequence comes from Myiopsitta monachus, assembly GCA_017639245.1. Taxonomy (NCBI): domain Eukaryota; kingdom Metazoa; phylum Chordata; class Aves; order Psittaciformes; family Psittacidae; genus Myiopsitta; species Myiopsitta monachus. The sequence goes on from CM029919.1 coordinate 8,970,685, forward strand.
TGTGCTAAGCTCTGTTGGCTATTTAGTTTCCTATTAAGTGATCTCAGGTCGAAATAAGACAAATTACTTCCTGACAGACCTCTGGTCACAGTGTGGTAGCTAATCTTTTGATAAGGTTAATGTGGCTACAAGTACACCTTACTACTTCAGATAATGTGATTCAATAAGTTACATGTTAGAAAGTATAAGCTGAACATATACATTCACTCTGGTCAGCCTCTGTATAAGCACTTTGAGAGATTCCAATTTTGCTCATTGACTGCATGCTGGAGAGGTCATTAAAAATGTGGGCTGTGTGAAAGTAGCAGAGTTTTTAATATAACCTTATCAATATCAAACCAAGAGAGAGGGAGAGTCCAAAATGCTTCCAGCCACAAAATATGGAAGGGAGAGGCAAGCCTTGGAAGTAAGTAAGCTACCACCTGTCTCGATAGACAGGCTTCTGGCAAGGTCACCTTGGCTGATGAAATGGATTGTTCAGCCACTCTTGTGATAGAGTCAGCTAATATCACTATGTATGAATAGGTTAAATTTTCATCAAGTAGAGAACCATTCAAAGCTTGCTTCAGGTCTGAATTTTCGATATAAAAAGACACAGACGAATAGTGGCAATTGGTTTATTTTGTAGTTATGAAGTGTGTCAAATTTACGGAAAATTTGGTACTAGCATATGAAAATTAATTTTTTTTATCTGATGCACTTGAATTTGGCAGTCTATTTCTCTAAAGGGCCTTTTTTTTTTATTTTGGTTTGGCTTTAGGCTATCAGAAATCTGATCCTGTGTGATACTGATTGCAAAATATTTCAAAGTTTGTCAGTGGCTTAGTTGAGTCTGCTGCACAATTATGAATGAAGATGGACAGCAGGTTTTTAGTTCTTTGTCCATTCAGTCATTTGAATGCCAAATGAATTACATGTTACTGGCTTGATAAAAATCTTATGTTAAGTTACAATGCCTAGGTCAGACTACAGAGTTTATGAACTCGTGGTCTGAGCTTCAGAAGAAGGCCAAAGGTCTTGAGTGAAGCCTGCTAAAAGTGACAAGCTCAGACCTGGGCTCTGAAAATGAGAAATGGAGTGCATGGGGGACAATGCTTCCACTCTACAAATGTGCGTCAGCTTTCAGGTATTGGTCTGTGTTGTACTTAGCCTTAGATTTTTCTGACAGGAAAGCTCAGAGAAAGTGGCTGAACAGTTCAGTTGCCAGGATTTGCCCTACCAAAGGAAATGTTTGCTGACATTATTTACAGAAAAATACAGTGGCTACAAGCAGGGGATATAGAGAGAACACTTATGGAAGAGTATAAAATATAAGCACTCCCCTAGCATATGTGAAGCTGAGGTTTAAGTTGGTCATCTCTGTCAGTAATCTGGCAAATAAACTGATATTTTACAGTCACCATCTCACTTGTTCTGTGGCTTTACCCAGGAATTCCTCCTTGACAAAAAATAATAGAACCATTCCTGTGAAACCCTTTAACAAAAAACAGTGTTCTGTCAGCTTGCATACCCAGCTGGTGCCTTCATTCACTCACTATGTTCCTTTCAGAGTTAAAACCAGTCACAACAAACTATCAGAATTAGTGTCCAGTATCATACCAACAGGGATTTTTGCCCACTAGCAGTGGTGATTAGCTATAATTCTTTAAATAACGGTACCTGATACCAGGCATTTTCATTATTGCTGGCTACAGCTTTACAGTGAGGGTGTCATGGATGCTGTCACTGGTGTCACGCTGTTGACTGAAAGCTATATGTCAGGACTATACTTGAGTGCTGGAATGCTTACCAATATGAGCACTGTTCTTTGGATTTAACCTGTTTTCTTCAGCCCCTTGTGAGGCCCTGGTCTGCTGCATGCCACTGTACATATTCTGAAGCAAAAGTTTGCTGAACCGTTTTAAGTTCCTTAATATAAAAAGCATACAGCTGTACATAGTCCTACATCTGTGTTATCCCATCAAAGCAAAGGCATTCCTGAATACCATGCTCTCCATGTTGTGCTTCACAACAAAATGGTTTCAAAAGGATTTAGAGATAATTTTCTTTCTTTGACCGTGATGTTATTGTATGCCCACAAAAGATCAGAGAGAGGATGGAGGACTGCTCTTTAAATAGTGGTAAAAAGATTTTTCAATAATTCTTAAAGTTGTTTCAAAATCCACTTAGTGAATTCTAAACCCATGACTTAGTAAATTTCTAAACCCATGAATGACCTCTCAAGTGCATATATACAGAAATGATGGTCAGGCTGACCTACACGTATTATTCTGTTATACTTATAATGGTGTCTGGTAAAAGCACAAATAATTACAGAACTTATCTGGAACTATTTCTGAACTTTTATTAAAACAGAACCAAAGATTGTTCCCTGGTATACATAGCATTTGGCTCCAAGATTCTCCCAGGGCTCAGTAGCCCATGACAAAATTGTAGCTGTGTGTGCACTTGGGTGGAGGGTGTCATTTTAAAGTGTCAATAGCAGGAAATAATGTGTGGACTGTGTGAAACTCAGAATATGTGTTGTATGCTGTGGGATGTGGCATGCAGGCGTATGGGGATGCTTAAGGTATTAAATCCTACTGGAATACAACTGGAGGTTTATGCAGAGAGAAATGAGCCCAAACTTGGTCTTTCCTCTTCTATACTGTGTCTGGGAGCTGCTTTTAGCCTGTGCAGTCCCAGCTGTGCCTGGACACTGTCCAGGGGGAAAGCTTGTTGAGATAGGCCAGTGCAATGCAGAAAAGCAGGCTACTGAGGGAGCTTTTAGTGTTGAGAGGGGTCCCTGGGGATCCAACTTGCTCCCTTGGCCTTTTTTTTTAATGTAGTGTCATAGATGTATTATGAGAGACCAGTTTTCTTCTATAGTGAAAATGTAATGATGTATCTTGATAAATCCTGATATTTTAACTTTGGATATGATACTATATCTGCTTAGCTGTTATGATCTAGCATCATAATGTGCCATGCAAGGTAACATTTCCTCCAGGCGCCATGTGCAACTTGGTGGCTTGATGCAGACTGCATTGCTTATTTTTGTGGCAGTTGGGTATCTTTGCACAACACTGCATTGGGCCACATAAGCAAAAAAAAAGTCCCAGTAAAAAGGGAAAAATGTCTTTTTTTCTCTCCTGTGCTTTCCTCACATAGGTTGCTCCAGTGTTTCTTAGCAAGGTCTACCTTCTCTCCAAATGGATTTCTCCTTGGGCTTGTGTGTCCCACTCTGCCAGGGGCTGTTTCTACTTAGTCTAATCCAGCACAGAGACCATAAGTCCCACAGTTACAGCTATGGTGTCTTTGACTGATACATTAAACACTGACCTTTTAATGTGAGACTGGGCCAAAGATTTTTAACTGCAAAGAGTATATTGTGACATTTTAAAAAGTAAATGTCAAACATGGAATTAATGGAATATGCACAGTACCATTACAGAAGACAGAAGAAGATTTAAGGCTTCATATTAATTTATCAAGAATAAGTGGTACCACAGTCGTACCCGTCAGGTACCTAGGCTAGTTGAATTCTTACAGAGTAGAAGAACTGGAAAATTCTACTAATCTAATACTAATCCAGTGATAATCCCAAAGATTTTCTATTAGAAGCCAAGGGTAAAGCTATAGTTCTTGTACTGCACATTTGTCAGAAAATTTTGTGTGAATGGAGGGTCTAAGAAGTTTTCAATTGTATTAAAACACAGTGATTTATAAAAAGAAGGATACAGCAATGCCTCATAGTGCTATGCTATTCAAATATCATTGTATAATTTAACCTAGCACATTGTGGTTTTCCCTTAAAGAACATAAGGTATATTAAGCAAAACCAATTACAAAATAATCAGCTAGATTTATAGATTCTCTTTCTTTGCTCTTTTTATACTTGTTAATGTTTCTGTGTTTCCTGGGTATCATTTTAAGATGGTAAGTATACTGGAAAGAAAAATTCAGCAGATGCTGGTATTTGTTTAATAATTTGACAGGCAAACGCTTTGCCAGTATATCATCATATTTATGCAATAGATGGTAAAAAGCTAGCTGTTAAATAAATTATCTTGTCAGTAGCACAAAGAAGTAGTATATTTGGAGTTACTCTGTTTTCTGTTAAAGGGCATACTCTCTTACACATTTCAAAGCAGCATGGGAGTTGAATTGAATCACAGATGCAGACAATCCTGTGATTTTTGTAAGTTTAAATTCTAAACTATAGTATTCTTCTTTTGGTGTCTAGCAAATTATACTTGCCAGCCAGCTGGACTCAGCAGTTTAGAATACTGTATGGTTTCTTAACCCTTTAGATGTTCAGATGATTTGAAGCTTTCCACAGTGTCAGTTTATTCCATCTAAGTGAAACAAGATGGTGTCTCACCATTTTGAGTTCTGGAGATAATATTTAGAATCAAAATACTATCCTTTTATTTTCAATAAGTTTCTAATTCAGAGAATATCACTAGTTATAAAATGTTATAATTGTGAGTCTCATGCAAACACAGGGCCAGTTCTCTATCTATTTTTGTATTTACACACAAATGTAATGCTGACTTACTATCAAGTCATACAGTTTTAGTGAAGCTTAACAGGCAAAACTGCTTTTAACCAGCTAAGAATTACAGAAGCATATTATGTTAGGAAGACAGTAAAATCCATTGAATTTAGCAGGTTTCTACTGACCTACTTTTTCTGGGCAAATCTAAGAATAAATTACAAATTTGAATGGTAGTTATTGCTTACTTTTACTATTGAAAATATTTGGTTTTAGTTGCTTATATGTTTTTGAAAGTCAAGATGCACATCTAACTTTAACAGGTTAAAACTGACATTAATTATCATTTGTAGATTGAGTCTGGAGCTCTCAAAAAGCCTTTCAGACTTTGTATTTCCTTTTTTCGCTATTAACTCCCATTTGTGTTAATTAAAATAATGGATGAAGATCTTCTGAAAATTATCATCAGTGAACGTAAAAGCAGCAAGTGGAAGAAACAAAGTAAGGTTGAGTTTTGAAATTGACTTTCATGGATCTGGACTAAGCCCTAGACAAGTTGTGCTATCAGGCTTTCAGGTTTGGGATTATGTTATGATTGAGATGCTATCCATATGTTGCTTCAGATAAATAAAATCCAGAAAATTAATTTTAATAATTAAATAATAAAAATATAATTTAATAAATAATTATATAATTATAATTTATAATAAAATAAATAATTATAATTTAATAAATAATTAAAAATTAAATAAACTTCAGGATTGAAAGAGGTTGATCTGCAATAGTCTCCAAAGTGCATGGCAGGAAGGAGAAAAGCCCTTTTAAGCAAACCAAAAGTATTTCATAAGACTTGATATGTAAGTGAACCAAGTTCAGACAAATTCCACATAAGAGTCACAGTAAGCCTGGATCTGTAGCTTTTGTAATCTCCATGTAGTGGATAGCCTTTGGATAAACAGAACCTGAGGTTAGAATTGCAAAGTTGCTATCTTTCCAAAGTGGAAATGTATGACTTTGAAAAGCTGTTATACTTTTATTTATTCCATGTGCTCTTTAGATTTCATGCAGCGATAATCTGCTCTTTGAAAACTCTAGGAGTGAAAAGTACCCAACTCTCTCATCTGAGAATTAGCCTTGCTGCCTAAATGGAGACCATTGTGTGCGACTCATGAGAATCTTTTTTACTGAGTAAAGAAAGAAAATAATTTTTGATCAAGGCATTGTGTTCTGTATAGAATGTGTTTTTCCTGCAGTTTATAAGCTTTTTGTACCTCTCAGATAATCAGCTGTGAAGGTGGGAGACCAATGAGCATTAACAGGGTAGCTAACAATTTTCCGTCAGTTTTATTCTTTTTACCTCAATTCTCCTGCATGATGTGTGCCTTTCTGAATCTTGTGAAGCTTCTGTATCCATACGGTTATTGAACTCAATGGTCTTTTGAACTGTTGACAAGATACATGAAAGTTGTATGGGAAGGTTTAAGAGTCTGAATATATTGGAGGTTCATGGGTGAAGAAATAACCTGGGCAGTGTGAAAAGATACTGAGATATATTAATTAACTTAGAATTAATTTTAAATGGAACTTAGTCATTTTTCCCAGGTAGGTGTCACAGACAATACACACTGCTTCATTGCAATCCAAAGAGGAACAGAATGCTTTTGTCTAGGTTCAGGTTCAAGATGGAAGTGACTTGACTCTTTATCTATTAAAAACTACATTTATTACACACTTTCTAAAATATATTTTCTCTTTATAAGTTGGTCTAGGTAGAATATTGAAAATTTTATTACATTAGTTTTCTTTTAATAGGACTTCCTACGTTGTGGTGCGCTGTAAATCTGTAAATTGAATCTGGAGGAAATCAGGTTCCTTGGGCAGTATCAGAAGTCAGAGGCCTGTATCTCAGGGTTAATGGTTGCAACAGCTTTCCAAATGCAGTTCAGTAGCATAAAAGAAAAATGGCTATCACGCTACAACACACATAAAACACAGCAATATCGATTCCTCAGGCTTTAATCCTAGGTGGACCAGCAAAACAATTTATTTTTATGTGGGATTTTTTCCAAATAAAGTGTTTTATCAATAGAGTTTTGCTAAGACTGTAAGAATAAATCTTTCCTATGAGGAAATGTTAGTAATAGGATTACAATTTGAACCACATAATCTTATATGATTCTTTTTCTTTAAAAGCCCATTTGTGTTAACTGGTTTCAACTGAATGACTTTAGGGTGCTCAAAAGCCTGAATCAGGCCAACATGTTAAGTGGGATAAATTTGCCAAGTAACAAATTTAATGATCAGCTTTGAAAGTTAGGTTAAGACAGAATCAATAACCCCCTAGGGATATGTGCTCAAGTTTAATGGATTTGACCAAAGCAGGTTTTCCTAGTATTTATAGTTGCTCTTCAGTAGATGGTTAAGAAAACATATGTTGTTTAACTGAAGAAAACAAAGAACTAATGTAGTCTTATTTATCAATCCTATTAATGAGTGCAGTTTTAGCCCTCTCAAACTAATGTATCTTTTAACGCTTTTATCAGGAATTCCACCTTATAGTTTTAAAGTATTGAGAGAGTAGCTTAATCTTATTGGGGTTGGTCAGGCAGGGGGACTTAGAAAAAAAGTCTTGTCAATTGTTTGTCTTGATGGTGGTGAACAGCCACTGCTTAATGATTCTGTGTATTCTTTCAACCACATTCTCAAAATATGTATGAGACCTTTTAGGGGGTTTCAATACTTTTTTCTTTGAAAGGCCGTTTCTTGACAGACATGAAACTCTGGAGATTGTCTGGGCCCCCTTGCCTCTGCAGGATACCTCAGACTCACTCAGCAGGTCTAATAATATGTCCTCATTGTTTTGTTTTCTTTCCCAAAGAAAATTTTAGTCTTGATTGCCATCTGGCCACTGAAATATGTAATATTTTCGCATGAGCTGTCTAAGAAATGGATCTTCTGAATGTACCGGTAAGAAGGCAATGAGCATCCTACCCATTGGGTATGATACATATTATTGCTGAAAATTAGGCACAGTATGCATTGTAACATCGTGCCGAGGCCACAAGGTAGCAACATTATTCAGAAAGAAATTCCTACCCCAGATTGCATTTAAGCTCCTGCGACAGTATCCCAAACTCTATAGGTAAAATGCTGTAATTTTCAGTGGTGCTCTTGGGGCATTATAAGAGTGGCTTGGTTGGCGTGTGGGAAACTCCAGAGCTCTCTAAGTCTTAGTTATCCAAAGATGTACTTATAGACAATGTAAGTGAAATACACTCTGGATCTTCCCAGTTTGGACCAACTTTAATTGCCAACATATACCCATGAAGATATTACTGTAAAGGCATATTCTAACCCTCATATCATGCCACATTGTCTTCAGCAGTAATATGCCTTTTCTATAACAAGCTAGATAATAATAAATTTTTCTTCATTGGATTGCCTCATCAATATCAGAATGCCATGTAGGACAGACAGCTTGTGAGCCATAGGATAATCCCATAGAATGGTCTCACTGGGACTGAGAAATGCATCAGCAGAAATGACTAGACATGTTGTGTGCATGCCCCATGTTAAACAACAGAGAACTACTGTCTGAGCCCATAACATAAACTTATAGCATGATTCTGTTTGCAACCTTGCTCCCCCTTTATAGCCTTTGGCCCAACATTCAATGTTGACAGATCTGATGCTGGGAAAGAAAAGGAGAAAAAACCTAACTCATATTGAGAAAAGTATATGTCCCAGCCTCAGTGGTGCGCTAGGGCATCTTCCAGCTCCTGATAAATGTTTTCAGAATTGCCATGTTAGAGTTAAGAGTGCCGGAATTGTAAGAGGAGCAAACTTTGTGACGATGTGTAAGTTTGCAAACATCTGGTCTAGTTCAACAACGTGACCAAAGCACTCATGAGGAATATTTTGTATTGACCCAAATAAGGGCTTTAAAATTTGCTAGGAATTACACAGATAATGTTTGATGCCATACGGCTTACTTCCTGTGTCAGTGTCAAGGTGAAAGATATTCAGTAGCTGAACACTACCATCCTCTTTTCTTTCCTTAGAACATGTAAAACTCCCCCTGACAGCTTGGGCTATGCCCCTTAGTATAGGTTAGGTCTAGTCTTCTTAGCAAGGGCAATGGATTCTTAAAGAGAGTGGGAAACTGAGGTCTTTCTTATGTCAAAAGCTAAAGTAATGATGGAGGAAATTTTAGGTTATGCCATAATTGGAGTCAAAAAGAGTGAGTGTATTTTTGTCTGCATGCAGACCAAATCTGTGAGAGCAAGTGTTCCCCACGCCAACATGTGTCGTCTGCCAGCTCCAGGAACAAGGAAGTTCTGGAAAAACACAGGTAGACAAAAGGTACAGGAGTGGTTTTCCCCAAGTTTTATTTTCACCCCCCCCCCTTTTTTTTTTAATTCCACTGTCTTGTGCTATGAGAAAATAAATAGCTAGAATAAAACAAAGTCTAATGGTTAATCCGTGGGCACATAATGTAGGCAAAACACAGGAGCAACAGTGATAATCAGACGGACCTTGTCAAAGCCATTGGAAGTATTTGTGGATAACTGCTGTGTCCAGAAATCCTCTGTGCAGCCTGCCATAGTTGGCCATAGCTAAAGCTCTCTGGATAAGCACATATCAAACGCCTTTCAAAAATAATTAGGTGTGGACACAAATAGGTAAAGACAGGACACTGGGACTTTGAACTGTTACTAGAATCTGGGGATGCAGAGTCATTAGAAAAATTAGATCAAGCATTCAAGACTTCTAAGTAAAAGAAAGAGCACGACAATCAAATTTTAAAGATATATGATCTTTTACCATTTATTCCTTGTACTTCAAACTCTTGCTGTTTTCCTATTAAAAAGAATGACTGTAGCACTCCTCAGTAATAGACCCCAATAGTGCTATTGTAACGTCTTAAAAACAAGGGGAAACAAAACCTTTTTAAAAATAGTTTTATGCTCTTCTTTACATGTAGTTTTTGTGTTATGATCTTTACTACTATTTATTGCTTTACTATACAATTGCACTGACTTACTGTTCTGGCACAGAAGAATTGGTTCCCTTTTTTGCAATTTAGACTAGTCCTGCTCTTCAAAAGGCACACAAATTCAAAGAATTCTTACAGTAAAAGGAATCTTCTAATGTTTTCGCGGTCATGATTTATTGGCATTTCAGACTAACATTTCCCAACTCATTTCATCTTGCTTTCTTTAAAGCCAAAGAAGATCTTGAGAGGCAATATCTTGCTGCTTGTTTGTTTAAACTTGTTCTGTGTTTCCTTCTGAATGTTGGTCTGTTTTGTCTTGATCTAAAACAGGGTAAGGGATTATAATACACTGTCTTCCGGTGAATACTTCCTATTTTCTGCCTCTCTTCTAAGAATTTTCCACTTGGCTATCACAGAGCCTATAGGCAAAAATCTAATAGCTTGAATTAAAACTTTGCACTGAACATTTTTTCATTTGCTCTTACTTTAAGTGCACGATACTATAGAAAACCTCTAGAACCTGTACTTCTAACTGTTATTACAGTACCATAGAAAAGAGCTACTGCTTATTTTCTCTTCTGGTACCACTTTGGTGTATCTAAATGGCAAAGTTAATGTGGCATTGAGTGAGAGTTCACACAGCTCTTCTCATTGCAAATGTATTTAGTACGATGGATGTCTTCCTTTAAAGTCAGCTATTCAGCTAGGACTTGCTTTTTGTCACATTTGATTCCTGCACACCATCAGAAACATGTATTCTACCTTATAGGAGGCCAGAAGAGCTATGGGCAGACATAAAAAGAAAAAATTTAACCTTTGTGAAGTCCCCTGTTTGTTTTCCACTATCACTTCACAAGAGGTATTAGTATGGGCTCAGTATCATGAACTAGTACAGGTTTAAACTAGGAGCAGAATAGAGAATGTAGAAAGTACAGACAGTTTTCAGTGGATATATAGTTTAGATGTGGAACCTTGATAAGCTTTTTGTTTGTAGCTAGCTGACCAAAACCAATAGATCTGAATCTGTTTTCATTGATTGATGTATTAGCATAAAAATGCAAACCTGGGAGCTTGTTGAGTTTTGCTAATTTGTTCTTTTTAAATACAGTCTGCTTTTCACTGAGAAGAAATGACATCAGGAGAGAAATGACCAAATGAACAAGCATGCAAGCTAAAAATTATTAGGTTTCATAAAATTTTTGTGCATGAAAAATCTTGACAGAATTCTTTGAGAACTATGTTTTTCTGAAATTTACCATGCGAAATGGCTTGTCCTTTTCACTGTCTCTGGTTTGAAACTTTTGTACATTTTTAAACTCATCCAGCCATTGCCCAGCCCTCGCTGATATTTCTAACTTGCAGAATACAGTAACTTAATAAAGGAACTTTGCTGCATTAGAACTGCACAGACATTGACACAACAGTCATAGAACAGATTAGAGTTGATAATTTTATTCATCTTCATCCAATATTATTTTGTATGACTCAGCATAATTAACTAAATTTTCTGTTTCTTGATTTCTGCTTTACTTCTCTTCCACTTTTTCATACATTTAAAACTAATATTTCAGTAGCAGGTTTAAAATTCAATAGAATTCAGGGCAATAGTATTTCCAAATTATTTACCATTGCTCTGTTTTGAAAAAGAGTTAGTAAAGCTGTTTACAAGAGATACAATTTCCACTAGCAAATTGCTGCATAGTTTAATTAATTTATCTTAGTCAAGTCTTTTAACATCCTTCCAGATTCACACAAAGTGTTCAAATGTCAAAAAGGTGTGAGCCTCATTTCTGTGTACTATCAAATATTACAATAATGATATGAATTAAATTAAGCTTAGAATTAAGTTAGTAAGACCTCACAGGGATATTTGTGAGGGGACAATACCCATGAAAAACCCAAAACTATTTATCTGCTTTCCTAAATGTGAAGACATCATCTGGAAATACTTTGCTTTCTATGCTAATGTCAGTGAACCTTACACACTGCAGATAAGCTGAACCCAAAAACTGGGAAATGGAATTTTAAAATTACAGCAATTACCAAATGGATTTTAGAGGATGCATAATGTTTGAAACTCATGTTGCATACAATAAATATGAACTTTTTTCCTAATGTTATTTTAATAAATGGAATCATTAGTAAGCACATCTAGTGAAAAGGTATTCACTCAAGCTGTCTTACAAATGTCATCCTTAATCATTTCATTTGATGGAGATCACAGTCTAATTTCTTATCTACAGAATTCCAACGTATCTTTTGAAATAGCCTCCTTTTTTTTGTATTCTAGGAACACTTTGTGTGGTGGTTGCTGTAGATGAGAGCCATGATAGAAAGATTTATGTGCGCACAAACCGCTTCAAAAATTAGATGTGCTCCATACCATCTCTTTTACTTGACAGACTCTGGATGTCTGGTTCATAGGAAGACAAAAAAAATCACAAGTTTTTCCTAACTGATTTCTGATTAAGAGTGTTGATGAAGCTCCAGGATCCTAAAGCTGCAAATGGCACAGAAAATTAGGTATTCAGGTAATATTAAAGTCTCTGCATCCTGTTATCTCATTCATAGTGTTACCATCTCAGTCGTGTTTTTTGATCAGGGAATCTACATTGCCAACAATATATGCTATCAAACTGCGTATTTTTTTTTAATGTTTTCATGGTTTAAACCCTGCCAGCAACTAAGTACCATGCTCACCTTCCCCCTTTCTGCCTTCCCCAGTGGGATGGGGAGGAGAATCCAAATAATGTAGAACACATGGGTTGAGATAAGAGCAGTTTAATAACTGAAGTACAATATAATACTGCTACTAATAATGATAATAATAAGGGGGAATAACAAGGAGAGAGATATAAAACTAAAGGAAAAAAAAAAAAGCAACCAAAATTAACCAATGCACAGCAGTGATATGCAATACAATTGCTCACCACCCGTCGATCTATAAATACCCAGCCTGAGCTGAGCAGTGATCTTCCCTTCTAAGTGACTCCCCCCCCCCCCAGTTTATATACTGGCCATGATGTGCTGTGGTGTGGAATATCCCTTTAGCTAGTTTGGGTCAGGCATCCTCTCTCTGCTTCCTCTCTTCTTCCTCCCAGCTTCCTGTGCCCCTCCTCACTGGCAGAGCATCAGACTGAAAAGTCCTTGACTTAGGGTAAGCACTACTTAGCAAAAACTAAAACATCAGTGTGTTATCAGCATTGTTTTCAGACTGAAGCCAAAACACAGCACTGCACCAGCTACTTGGAAGAAAATTAACTCTATTCCATCCAAAACAAGAACATAAGTGTGTAGGTTCTGATTTTGTAATGATCTATACAAATAGATGACCAGGCAGGGTGCCAGTGACTTATGGCTGTCTATGCAAGGAATCTATCTGTGGGGCTTACTGTAGGGGTAGGGCCGTATGTAGATGTAGCACCATTCATGGAACTCCATGTTCATGTCAGACAGAGGGCAATAAGCCATAGGATCCTCAAATGTAAAGCTTTGATGTTAAGTCAAAATAGTTTCAGTCTATTCCTTGTCACTGATTTTTACATTTTCTTCATTGCAGGAGAGTGTAAGTGCTATCTTACTATGGTACTTGCAAGTGTTAGTTTCAAAAAAAATGTGTTTCTGCTACTACTCCTACTACTTTTCATTTGAAGTGCTAAATTTTAACTTCTCTGATATCCCTTGAGAAGTACTTATCAAATGTATGAGATCTATCATCTTTCTTAAAAGAAGTACACTGTGAACTTATGAATAGTAAATCAGAGAGCTGGGACAATGCTGCTATGTAATTATTAGAGTGATTAAAAACTGTAATTTTTTGTTGATTTTTCTCTTCTTCTGCACATTTAAAAGCCAAGTGAAAAAGAAGGCCCTGATACTCATTAATATCTACGTCTTTTTAACATTAATATTTGTAAGAATTATTTTTAAATCAGCCTAATACATTTCCAGACATAGGTATAGACCATTATAGATTTTATTAGCACTTTTTCAAAAAAGCGGCTGAAAGCATAATGGTAAATGCTGCCTCTTCTCCGCTGTCAGAAGCTTTGAAGACTCTGCATCTCCTTTAACAGCATACCAGCAATTAAAAAAAAAAAAAAAAAGGCTCCATTTATTAGTTCTTATTCCACAAAGATATTTGAGCATTCATTATGAAGTGCATGTAGAATGTAAAGACTTGCTGATAGCATATGGATTCTCTATGGAGGGTAATTCTCTTATCGCGTGCCATCATTTCTGTTTCTTGTCATTATAATTTTAGAACCTCTTGCATAAAAATTGTAGTGCTTATTGCTGCTGAGTTCAGCTCTTCCCACTTCTTTTTTATCATCCAGTAACATAAGCCTTTTTAAAAAACGTCATCACTTACATGCCAGAGGGACAGGATGCCATGCAGAGGGACCAGGACAGGTTCAAGAAGTGGGCCCATGTGAATCTTTTATGGTTCAACAAAGCCAAGTGCAGGGGCCTACACCTGGGCTGAGGCAATCCTAGTATCAATATGGGTTGGAGATGAAGGGATTGAGAGTACTGCTGAGGAGAAGGATTTGGGGGTACTGGTGGATGAAAAGCTGGACATGACCTGGCAGTGTGGTCTCGCAGCCCAGAAAGCCAACCATATGCTGGGCTGCATCAAAAGAAGCATTGCCAGCGGGCCAAGGGAGGTGATTCTCCCCCTCTACTCCCCTCTTGTGAGACCTCACTCACAGTACTGCAGTACTCCAGCTCTGGGGCTCCCAACACAAGAGGGATGTGGATGTGTTTGAGCGAGTCCAGAGGAGGGCCACAAAGATGATCATAGGACTGGAGCACCTCTCTTATGAAAACAGGATGAGAGAGTTGGGCTTGTTCAGCCTGGAGAAGAGAAAGCTCCTGGGAAACCTTATAGTTGCCTTTCAGTAGCTAAAGGGGGCTTTATAAGAAAGATGGGGACAGAAATTTCAGCAGGGTGTATTGCAACAGGACAAGGGGAGATTCAGACTAGATACAAGGAATAGATTGTTTGCAATGAGGCTGGTGAAACACTGAAACAGGTTTCCCAGAGAGCTGGTAGATGCTCCATCCCTGCAAAGATGTAAGGTCAGTTTGGATGGGGCTTTCAGCAACCTGATCTAGTTGAAGATGTCCTCAGTTAATACAGGAGGATTGGAAACTTGATGACATACATAGGCCCCCACTATCCTATGATAATCTCTGTGGCAAATAATCATAATATCATAAAGACACAGTTTATATGGCTCATTCTCTGTTTTGCATTAGGTGTAGAATTAGAACTTTTGTCCCCTGAAGGAATTTTTTCACATCAGGAGCTTGTTTTCCCTTGAAATATACTTTGAGTTAGTTCTACTTTCATGAGTGTTTAATTATTCAAACAAGTGTTATGCTGAATCAACCCACTACATGTGCAGGTCACTGGTAGCCAATGGGAACAAAGAAGTAATTGTTAGATATTTAATTAAAAAAAGAAAAAAGGCACCTAATAAATGCAGAGAGGAAATAAACAACTGGTTTTCACATTTCAGCAATACAGCAGGTATACAGCAATTAATACTTGTAATTTCTGCTAAAATACGTTTTAGGATATCTATTTAACAAGAATGTCAGGGGGTTTGATTAGTTAAAATGATACACTGAAATGCAGAAGTCTTCTGTGGTTCATTTTGCATTGTGCACTGAGTTGTCTTTGTGTCTGAGAAAGAATGAAATAAACCCAAAAAGCAGCCTGCATAAGCTTATTGCTGTTGGGTGGTTCTACTGTCAGACTGCAAAGTAGCTCAGCCACCTTTAATACCCAAATGTGACTGTGCTACACAACAAAAAATCAGTACTTTTCAGCCTCATAATTCAAAAGAAACAATTACACATGTATAGCAATGGGAAAATTACAGTGGAGCAATCATCAGGCCCAGTGAAGACAGAAACCTATGTGATTGCTTGTTGTAACCTTGAGCTGCACTGGCACTCAGATGACCTACAGAGCAAGTTTATGTTCTACCAGTCCTTGTTTGTGGTCCTGTCACCCTCTGAAGGTCAAGTGTCTAGAGAAACATAAATGCTGCATTGTATTAAGTACTTAAAAATCCCCTCAGTTTTTACTCGTTCTCCAGTATTGTTTCCCTGTATGCATGAACTACCTAACCTTCAAGGCTGCTGTCTGCAGTGTGTCAGGTTGCATGAGGAGTGCCACAACAGTAATGGCTGCAGATATGGAATAGCCTCTGGAGGAGAATACTACTATCACTATCTGCACGTCTTTGAAGTATCTGCCTAAGGCAATAGCATATCAGTGTGTGTGACTGAAGATAAATACACACAGGGGAGAGGCCAAAGTGCTAGGCTGTAACAATGAGCCGTCCCCTGTGAGCCAAAATGTCCCACACCACCAGTGTTGCATGCCAGCCGCTTCTCCCTGGCTCTGTGGAGTACAGCGTACCAGACAGGCACCCACCAGTCTGACCAGCTGGGTGTGGTATGTGTGATGATAGAAAGGGAGGAAGGTCCAGGGATTTGATGATGGGGCCATGAGAAAAAGGAGCTGGGATTCTGCGGTGTAAACCCCATAATCTGGGTATGAGATTTGAGAGGGGTGGCCTTGCTACCTCAGTGTCACTGAACAGTTTGCCCCCTATCCAGTTGCCCTCATGTCATATCTTGATTTATAATGTCCAGTGAATACTAGAAATGGTGTAGCCAACACTCATGCTGGACAAGTACACAAATGACTGCCTTTTTTATGTTTCCTGCCCACAGTGTGTGCATATGTTTGGGGAAATCTCCACAAATAAACCTTTTTCAGACTAGTGCAGACACTCTCACCTTTTCATCTTTGTACTGCCCTGCTATAGCCGTGAGCTTCGTTCTAACTGAAGTTTGGATGAGAGATCCTACTTTAAAACTCTTCTTCCATAGAGAAGTCCATAGCCTTTGCAATGCTGAGATCAGTGGCCTTCCAGATTCAGGGCCTTTTCTGAGCATAGTAGCTTGATCCTTCTTGACTTTGAACTAGGGGACCCCAGCTGAGAGTGTTTGCCTACACAGAAGAAAGAGACACTGACCTCAGCATTGTTAGAATGAGGCCTTGGATAATTGACCAGTAGCCTGAAGGTTTGTGTCACATTTTGATATTGCTATACCTTTCCTTATGATTTCCTTGACCTCATTACTCACTTTTTGTGGGATCAAAAATGGCATTTTGGTTCATTTAGTTATAGAACATAATAGAGACTAATGATAGAATTCTTAATGTAAAAAAAGAACAAGCAGCTGAAAAGTAGGTAGATGTTCCTCAGTGTGTCTGTAATTACACAGCTGAGAAACACTGCTGACCCTCACATCAGTTCCAACTATCACAGCTGTATGATCCACTAATAGAAAAAAAAATGCTCTTTCCTTCCACTTTTGCCCTCCAGAATAAAAGAAGGATATTTGAGATAGTGTTAAAATGACTACTGTGCCTTTAAAGATTTTGTTATACTGAAAACTGATGAGTGTTTGCAATTTCAGAGTGCTTTTTGAGTATCTAACCAGTGAAACAGAGATATTTAATTCTACATTTAGAGCGCAAAGCCCGCCCAAGTGAATTAATTTTTTACAGCTTTCCTGAAATGGTTGGAATCTCTGCGACAGGAGGGTGGGCAGAAGGAAAATATGAGGGGGAATTTTGCTGTTACAGTTCAACCTGCTTTGTAGTATTTGTTCGCAGTTTATGCAGAGACTATTGTTCAAGGTCTAATATAATAAGATTAATCTTTTGGTATTCAATTTAGCTTTTGTCATCATTTGCACAAGGTGAATTATAAACACTTTTTTGAGAATGCTGTGGTCTTGTGTGTCCTTAACTCCCAATGAATGGCACTGGGCACTAGTGCCACTTGGCAATACTGGGTGCATGAGAGAAATGTGGTGAATGAATTATATCTAGCTGGGCAATTTTCACATATTTGTGGCTCCCAGAAAGGACATTATTAGTGGTCTGCTGGATTTGGCTAGGATAGAGTTTATTTTCTTCATAGTAGCTAGTACGAAGCTGTTTTGGATTGCTGCTGAAAACACTGTTTTACCTACTCTGAGCAGCTGACCCCAAATGACCCAAGGGATATTCCATTCCATATGGCATTATGTTCAGCATATAAAGCTGGGGAAAAAAGGAAGTGTGTGGGGGGATTTTCTGAGTGATGGTGTTTGTTTTCCCAAGTAATGGTTTCTTGTGATGGAGCCCTGCTCTCCGGGACATGGCTGAACAGCTGCTTGACCATGGGAATTAGTGAATTAATTCCTGATTTTGCTTTTCTTGTACTCACAGCTTTTGCTTTACCTTTTAAACTGCCAATATCTCAACCCATGAGTTTTCTCACTTTTCTGATTTTCTTTCCCATTTCCACCGCAATGAGCAAGTAGTGGTGTGGTACTTAGTTGCTGGCTGGGGTTAAACCATGACAACTTCTTTCAAGCAACTGGGTTTGTTTTCAGCACATCAAAGAGGACCAACTACTGAGAAACATTGCAGCAAAGACTCCAGTTTCAGAAATCACTAAATAAATGGTTAGCAATGTTTCAGTAAGTCATCGTGGTTGCCCTCTGCCAGAATACTTGAGGTGTCATATCTTGAACAGGAAAACTATTGCCAAATATGCTTATTTTTCAAGCTAAGCTAGAACTTTCAGCACTGAAAACTATTTATTTTCACTATATTTATTCAATTCTGCTGTGTGAGTCTACTGTGCTGCAGGATTTGTCTTTAAACTTGCTTAGGCTGTGGATGCTTCAGCAAAATAGTGAATGCAGTCTTCAGAACCTGAATGAGAATCAGAGTAGGTATTTGCAGAGTCAGGAGAAGCAGAAATTGAAGATACGTCAGCTGCATTGTAAGGATGAGCAAAGCATTAAAAAACCATCCAAGTTACTCAGTGTCAATCACATCCCTTGGCCAATAAGTGATGTCTAGGGATAAATGTAGGAGGACACAGACAAAGAGAAAGGGTTTGTTGGGTTTTTTTTTTTTTTGTTCCTTTGATGGTTTTCCAAGCTGAAGGGCTCTAATATGCTTGGCTATTTCTTATTCTGGTACCTTTTCATACCTCTGACAAGTGACATTGCCTTCAGTGAAACTTCTTGAGTTGGAGACCAGAACTGCATTTTCACATTTTCCAAGTACAGTTTTTGTACTGGGGCACAATGTTTTGTTATCTATTCCTTTCCTAATAACTCGTGCTTGATTTGGTGATGTGTCCACTGTTGATAATTTGGTTGCCTAGTAGGCAAGGAAACACATGCTTATAATTTCCAAAGCTAAAATGAACTGTACCAACGCTCATGTAATGGTTAACACCAGGGACTAAGTCAGGACTTCGTGAGAGTCTACAGCAATAGTTAAACTACTGGCCTTCAGAAACACAAGAGAGTGGATTGCAGACTTTCAGGATGAGTTATATCAGAAGGAGGGGATAATACTCTCCACAGACTTTTCTTGTGTATTACATGTAAATCTTACAAAATACTTCTTGAAGTGTCCTTGAAGCCACTTTTTAGCAGCACAATATCATTTGTCACTAGGCACTATTTTTTGAAAGAATTATCTATTTAAAATATTAATCAAAATATGAATGTTTCAAATTGCAAATAGCCTAAGTTAGCACTACTTGTTTCTTGAAATGCAGTTGAATTATCCTGTTAATGTTGATAAGTAGCATAGTTTAACACAGTAAAACTCCACACTGTTCCTAGGTTTTATAGCATCAGAATATTTTGTTATTATATTTTTACTCTTTGTAAAACCAGGATGATTTGTAGCTCTCCACAACCTAGCAGGAGATAGCAGCTTTTGTGATGGTAAAAAACCCAGTTTCTTAGTGTTGCCAGCTATCACTGAATATGACTGTAAAAAAGACCCTTTACCTGAAGCTTTCCAGTTGCAAAGCTCTTCAAACTCAGGAGATAGCTGCTGTGTTATGTGTGCCTTTACACTGGCTTGCTAGAAACAATACTTTCTCACACTAGGTGAATGTTCCTAATATATTTTTATAACTTCTTTCATTTTCATTTTCTTTTGTATTAGAGAAAAGTTATGCTGTTGTAGGTGTAACAGTAGATGATTGGCTAATTCCACAGCAGACATCCTGCTAATAAATCGTATCTAGTAAGATTGGTTCACTGATATTGGCTGGAGGTTTGACAGGAAAAGCCTTGCTGATTTTTAGATTTGAATTGACTGATTTTTAGAAAACACTTTTTTCTGCTCTGGATCAAAGACAAGCATGAATGTCAAGATCTTAAGGTTCTGATTTAAAGGAGGAAGATCTCAAGAGACTGATTTTAACACTTTACTCTTTTGCTATTTTTAGTATTTTGCTTAATAGAGATGATTGACCAAGGAAACAGGTGGGCTAACTGCATTTCCTCATGGTTGTCATATTGTTTGGACAGCCCTGACCTCTTTCTGTCATCATTTTTACTACAGTTTAAGCTTAACTAATTGGATGACAGTATTGATCACCAGCAACATCAGGAGCTTTTAAGATTTTTCATTGCTTGTACTTGGTCCTTTATAGCAACTGGAGGAAGGGTGATGGCTGGATCTTCTGCCTATCTTTAAAGACACAGGAAGAAAAATGCAAAGATACATTTTTATTAGAAGAAAAAATCTGTGTTAAGATTTGAGTTGTGAAATTACAGATAACTCTTACCATTCAGCAAAATACCTTTCTAGCACTACAAATTACAAATGAAATGTAATATCATTCTCTGTTTACTTAATGGAGAGTGTGATACCAGCTTATTGAAATGAGCCCTCAATATTGCAAGTCCTCAGTTAGTCTTTAAATAGAATGAAGTGAGTCAGACTCAAACAATTATGTTTGGAACAAAGAGATTTGATTACTCAACCAGAAGCTTTTAGCTTTTAATTCAATACCGTAATTTTGAATCTGCACTTACAGTGATCACTATAAATATTGCTTCATATTTTAGTCTTCTTAAGGTCTTGTCAGGAAACAAAGACAAAAGCTCAGCTTCCAACTTGACGTAATTAAATGAAGTGAATGGAACTATACCAACGATGTGTTTGGCTCAAGATTACACTGAAGGCTAAATGAAAGTATTAAGCATGCAACTGTTTCTAATTATCTGACAAGTATAAAATAATGTGTGGACATTTATAGAAACTATTAAGGACTTGTGACTCTATTTGAAACCCTAAAAGCATCAATTGAAATAAGGTAAATATTGCAGTTGGCACAATTTTCCCTTCCATCACTCCTTACACTGTACAGATTTTTACTGCTCTAGCTGTCATGGTAGGCAGGGGAAATGAAAGTTTCTGTTTTGCAACTGGAGTGAAGTTCTATTTTGCCATCAGATTCCTTTATGTACATATACCAGAGTTATCACAACTTTCCGTATTGTAATATCACAGTCTTAGAAACCTGGAACAAATGCAGACTTCAGTGCTAGATGACTGCTTGCCAAAGGAGAGAGAATAATCATTGACAGCTAAGAACCCTTGATTTATACATTTGTGGGGTTCATAGATGAATGTTTCTGCATTTATTTTCTTAAGAGAAAGAGGGAAGGCATCATTTGGTAGTGTGCTCATTAGTATATCTACTAGAGTACATGCAGGCAGTAGTTACAATCATATGTTTTGGCAGTAAGCACACATGGAACCCCACCTGAAAATCCATGGGCTGACTTCTTTCTCTGACATCCTGTAGGATCTCCTGCTTTCCACTGATCACTACTTTAGCCTGGTAGCGACCAGGCTAAATGGTTGTGCCAGCGTAACTGCACAGAAGATTTAAGGATTCATTCAGAAAGAAAGGTGTCAGACTATCTGCAGTGGTTGCCCCTGACTCCCTCAGCAGGGTGATTAGGTAGCATCCTGTTCCTGAGGTGCCTTTTACTGCAGCTGCTCAGGGCATCAGCTGAAAGATATGGTTGATGTTGTGCTTTCAGGAGCAAAACAATATAGGTGCATTTAACCACAGCTTCTAAGCTTGTCTGTGAAGCTGTGCCAAAATTAAAATGCCACTTTGTAAACTAGGGACCAATGGCATGGAAAATAGGGTGTAATTAACATGGTAACCAGCGGGCCGAACATATTACAGGAGCTATACATGACTGATCAAGAACAAGAAACAACTGAGCTTTAGTTGACTTTTTAGGGTTTCTAAACTCTAGTAGTATACATGGTATGGGATATGCTTTCATTCTGTGCATGTTTTTAATTCAAAAATTTACAGTTTCCTGGTGGCAATGTAATTATATCTACTGAGGGGTAAAAATTGAAAGCACACGTTGTGTGTGGAAGATTAATTGCATGAAAGATTAACAAAGGTCATTAAAAATGAGAAAGATAGCTTGGCAGAAACTTCTGGGATTAAGCAGTTAAATGTTCTCACCATAACTCTTAATCGTTAGCTATTCAATGTTTCTGGAAATATGGTATGCATGAGATTGTAACTTTGCCTCAGAGAAGCCTTGAAAATATTTTGATTATGCTTTAAGAGCTGGCCTTATACCCACATATTAATAGGCCATCAGTTTAAAAATGGATCTAAGTCTTAGCATGAATGTATCTGCTTAATTCAATTCTCTGAATAGGCTAAAACTCAAAAAGAAATTAATGTTCTCTTTGGTCATGTGGACAAGTTTCAAGGAAGTATTTCAAAGTAGTTCCTTCACTATGAGGGTGATAAGATACTGGCACAGGTTGCCCAGAGAAGTTGTGGCTGCCCCATCCCTGCAAGTGTTCAAGGGCAGGTTGGACAGGGCTTTGAGCAACCTGGTCTAGCATAAGGTGTCCCTGACCATGGTGGGGGGGTTGGAACTGGATGAGCTTTAAGGTCCCTTCCAACCCAAACCATTCTATGATTCTAAAAACATGGGGGTATATAGTTATGCTTTAATTATCATAGACTTTAGTTTTGTAAGCCACATCAGAAATAAATACGGAGTTGCATGGCAGCAGTGAAATTCTGGGGACAGATTGTTAGATGAAGGGAGAAGGAAGCATATATATAGGTTCACAGTAATTTAAACATACAAACTTTGTATGAAAGTTATGACTCTTGACTGATCAGTTACAAACTTAACTTGCTTACGGTTTATATGCAATTTTAATTCAATAGTGTTTTCCTTAATGTCCCTAGTTCTTAAAACACAGAAAACTTCTACAAAACAATATAATAATGAAAAACAAACGCTGAATCATCTACTAAACACTTAAACTTCTGCTGCTGCTCAGGTGTGCAAGACTGTTTAACTGCAAGACTGTAAGCTGTATTTTGCTTATATGAATACATGCCTGGATATCGGAGTGAATTCCAAATTCCATTTCCTAATCATATTATTATAAGCATCAGGTAATAATAATGATATGAGTTTTACAGTGTCTGTTAATATCAATGTTCTTGTCTACTTTTCTCATAAATTTTGTTATATTACTGCAAAATCCATTTGATGAGAATGGAAATCAACAGTAATCCTAACTTTTTTGTAAAGTTTCAGAGTACAGTTTGATCAGATGCTAAAGCATCATCCTCAAGAGGTCTGAAAGGCTGCATGAGTTTACAGAGCAGCCTCTCTCACTGCAGGGTTAGGCACTTGTTCTTTTAAAGAGGTAGATAAAGAACATTGTAAATGCCTGTGAACAGCTTTTTAGCCTCAGAAAGAAGCCCCTTGAAATTGTGTTAAATATGATGGAAGACTTAGTAGGACTTCTGAAAGACTTCAGCACCTGTTTTCTTTACCTCCTAGATTCAGTGAGGCTTAAGCAAAATTTGCTATCAACCTGCTCAGACATTGGCAGTTTGTGTAGCATTCGTAGGAACAGTTGCAGCTACCCGGGGAATTTCAGTCCAAGCAAAGAAGCATATAAATATTATGATAGCTTGGACTCATGAGTTGGAACAATTTACAATAGCAATACAATAGCAGCACATGGCTAAGTTACCATTTTCTGCCTTGTCTGCTTGTTGCACAGTTCACTGAGTTTATTCTGAACTCATAATTTGCAGTCTGACATACTAAGGTAAACCATAACTCGTGTTGTGCATAGCCCATAAACACATGCCTTATTTCAAGCACTTGAATAATTCTATGATTGTTCTCAGCAAAACAGTCAAATGCATGTTCATCTCCTTGAAGTTAGTGTGGTCTTCAAGGTCGGATTGGACAGAGCCTTGGGTGACATGGTTTAGTGCGAGGTGTCCCTGCCCATGGCAGGGGGATTGGAACTTGATGATTTTAAGGTCCTTTCCAACACTAACTATTCTATGATTCTATGAGTCTATGAGTTGAGAACAAAATTAAGATAAAATGTGTAGCCAAGTGCTTTACTAAAGCAGTGCCCAGAGGAGCACCTTTTTTAATCATCTTTTCTCTGAGGCATAGTCTCCTATATTGTTTCAATAATATGATTTTGTTGATAAAATTGTGTAGTTACTTTTAACACTAATTTTTCGTATTTCAAAGATTTGCTGCTTTAAAAAGAAAAAATAGTAGTTAGTATTAGATTCATAATGAATAGTGGGCAGATGGAAGAAGAAAAATGCATCAATTATTAGTTCAACGAATATGAAGCAATCCTTGCATTTACATTGTCAGCTCTAGCTATTTTGTACATGAAAACCTTCTAGAAGGTTCATATAGCACTTTCAGCCTCTTAAACTTATGATTTCTTAACATTTTTATCTATTAATAAAATAATTATCTCCCTGTTACGTTAATATTTAACTATGATTTTTTTTTGTTTTGTTTTGTTTTTTACAACCATTGATAGCATAGCATACGTTATACACAGAAACTGAAACTGGTTTGAAGACAGCCCTAACGTTTCTGTATGACTAATGTATTTTAATATCAGATACTGAAATATCTTATGAAATACTACAATATATATTTTTAAAGGCTAGAATGAGAAACTATAGCTCTAACAACAGTGTTGAAGGAATGATTATGCTAGATTCAATATCAATGATACAACTAGAAATAGGTACTGACCTGCTGTAGTACCCTGATACAGGTACACTTGGTTATCCTCTTTCATATTCTTTGTTCTGTGCAGAACTGATGACATTCGTAAGATCTGTTCACATATGAACACAGTTAATTAAATTTATGTTTGTAAATCTATGTTTGGTCAATTAGTTTCCTTTCATTGAAATCCAGTCCTTAAAATATGTTTATCAAATTTACAATGAAGTTTTTCTAATTTACAAAATAAAACCACCTAGATGAATTCTTTATGTCATATATCTGTCAGAAAAAAAGAAATATTTATGTCCATTTTATATATAAATATATGCAAATATATATAAATACAATGTGAGGCATCCCTGCCCATGGCAGGAGGTTGGAACTAGATGATCTTAAGGTCCTTTCCAACCCTAACTATTCTATGATTCTAAGACATGCAGAATAGGTTTAAGGCTTACATACCGTTAGTACAGACTGCCTGGCAGAAGATTTAAGCTACAACAGAAAGGGCATTGTTCTAAGAGGTAAATAGGCAAAATAGTGCTCATGTAGTACACAGTAGAGTTCCTTCAAGATCCATAGGATGAATTACCCCAGGTATGTTAATTGGCTGCCATTTCATATGAAGTCTGTGAATCATCCCACATGAAGCTGAAGTTAATGTAGTTGGAATGAACCTTTGTTTAGAGTTCTCGTAACTAAAGTCCAATTACACATTTTTGCTGGGTTTTTTTTTGGTCAAAAATGATCTCCTTGGCAATCATGACTTCAGTGGAGACCCACCTTTGACAACCTAAACATAACACATTTAACATTTTTGAGCATTACTTCCATCGGTGTATTTCCAAAAGATGACATTCACATGCAATTAAATTTGGACTTCAGGACAAAACTGTGCCAGATTATGAAATGATTCCTTCTGAGTGGGAGTGTTGTGAAGACTTGCAGTTCTCGAAGGAATTATCTTCTGTAAGCTAAAACAACACAATTTTCATATTGGCAATTAATGAATTACAGTGAAAGCAATATCTTACTATTATTGGTGATAAAATAAGAGAATACAGCTATTAGTGTCTGGCTAAATTTACACTGAACTAGCAGCAAGAGAGAATTAAGACACTGTAAAGTAAAGCTACTAAATGTTTTAATGTAATTAAGATAGAAGTTATCATAAATTTATACTTTTTTTAAGAAACTGTTGATCTTTGTAGGTTCAGCTTTCATCTAAAGATTTGAATGCTTTGGTGAATTTCAGAAAGAAGGGTAGTTGCACTTAATTATGGGATTTAACCCTGTCATGGTTTAAGCTCAGCCGTAGCTCAGAAAGCCATGCAGTCTCTCTCTCACTCCCCCACCTTCCCCCCTCCCACTCCCAGAGGGATGGGGTGGAGAATCGAAAGAATGTAACTCCCACAGGTTGAGATAAGAACAGTCCAGTAACTAAGGTATAACACAAATCACTGCTGCTACCACCAATGATAATAATGATAAGGGAAGTAACAAGGAAAGAGAATACAACTGCTCACCACCTGCTGACCGATTCCCAGCCTGACCGAGCAGTGATCTAACCCTTCTGGGTAACTGCCCCCAGTTTATATAGTGGGCATGACGTGCTGTGGTATGGAATACCTCTTTGGTTAGTTTGGGTCAGGTGTCCTGTCTCTGCTTCCTCCTGGCTTCCCCTTCTCCCTGGCAGAGTACGAGACTCAGAGTAAACATTACTGAGCAAAAACTAAAACCATCGGTGTTATCAGTGCTGTTCCCAGGCTGAAAGTTAAAAACACAGCACTGCACCAGCTACTAGGAAGGAGGAAAATACTGCTACTGCTGAACCCAAGACAAACCCACATAAAAAAATGCAGCTGTGCCAGGGCTTCACAGTCTACTCAATCACTGCAGTCATTGACATTGTAAAGGGTAACTAAAGATGAGGCTTTGAACATTCTGTATTCTCTTTATGCATTGCAAAATTCATACCACAGTTACTGGCTCTGGGTTCCCAGGGCATTGAAAAGAAAGTCTAAAGGTCTGAAATGAAGACATGAGCCTACAATGACCATTTGAATTGAGCAGGTTCTCTGTTGATGCAGCAATTAGAATGTGGTATCCACCAGGTTAGCCTTAGTCATCTAATAAGTTTTTGAAGAAGCACTAAACTTCTTTTATCTACTCATTGGAGTATCAATCTGTATTCTGTTACTAACAATCTTCACAACAGATGCTGTCATGCTGTGACAACCAGGAAGTGAATTTTCTCTGTTAAATATTTCTTATTCCTGTTAAATCTGGGTGAGCAACTTCCTGATTTTGAATCATGATGCCATGTCTGGTACAAATTGGATCATTTAGCAAATGGACACAGGACTGAGAATTCAGGAGTAACCATGTGTGTAGCCATGTATTGCTGATGATTTATACGTCTATAAACTTTTGTTTAACCTCAGATCCATCTCCACATTGCTAAACTAATCAAACCTTGTTTTCATATTCTTAATTTCATATTCTTTTTGTCATCTTTGTTTAAATCTCCATTTATATCTTTGCACATTGAAAATCTATTGCCATCTTTATCACTTATAAACTGGAGAAGGATTAGCAGGAAAGAAAACTGAGCTGCAGGAAGGCCAAAAGCACAGTTTTAGATCTTATACTCTTGCTCATCTCATAGAATGAATGAGAAAGGTTGCAGCAGCTTTTTAATGTTTTACCTCAGTTGCAAAAGAATTGTGAGGGGCATTCAGCAAAAAGACTCAATACTGGTATAGGAAAGGAAATTTCAATGTTTCTTTTGTTAGAACAGAAGAATTGTTTAGTAAATGGAAGGAATTACAGCCAAATAATTTAGCACTCTGATGAAATTATGTAAAGGATAGTAATGCCAAGGACTTCTGGCAAGTTCCATGTACACTGCTTGTAACCAAGATTTCTGCTAATGTGTCCATAGGAAGCAATTATATTGTAATTGGTTGAGAAAGAAGGATGGGGAAAAAGGTTATCAAAAGCAGAAGTCACAACATTTTTTGCCAAAGCAGTTGATAGATATGTAACTCTTCTCATCAAGGTAAATTCTGCAACAGCTGCAGACATCTAGTGGTTCTAGTCTTTTCATTACTTTCCTCTACCTGCCACTATCTGCAGGTACTCTGGATGGTAAGAGAAATGAAAATCCTATAAAACAAATAAGGCAGGAGAAATGACTTTCTGAATTCTATGAAACTTTTCATTTGTTAAAAGAAAGCTGTACTGTTGTTACACAGCATATAGAAAATAATCTGTGCTCCTAAGGCTTGCTATATTTCATCTGAGCTTTTTTACTAAATAAATATAGAAGTCTTTTTTATGCTGCATTAGTTACACAGTTGAAAGCCTTACAATAGCACTGCTAGTCTGTTTCCCAGGTGACAATTCTTCACGTTGGTTAGAGGAGAAGACAGTGATTTCTCTAATGTAAAATTAGCAGAACAGAAAATATTTCAGTAAATTTTACCTTTAAAAGTCACCATTAAAATGATATATAAATAGTAGCCTTGGAAAACATAGAAAGTGAGTTATCTGAAGTCATGTAAATGATTCTTTTGGGGGCATCCTTGCTTGTAGTGATCAGGACAAAAAAGAAATATAATATATACAAAACAAACATCATTATAAAAACCAAATGTATCAAAAATCTGACAGTACTCTAGTATTAGAAAGGGGAAATTTACAAGAGTAAGGTTGGTGTTACTAAGGGTTTAAGTCTGTAAAACGGTTGTTTAAAAAAAAATAGGTCAAAGACATTACAAACATACAAATGATAATTACCACAGTCAAAAATTCTTATGGGTTTTGCTAGTTGTTATTTAATGTGCATCCTTTGTGTCACTAACTGATGCTAATTAAAGTAAGCATAAAAGAGCCCAACTATTCTCTGGTTATGGTAACATCATATGTTAAATGTTTCCATCATTAAAAATGGAAAAGAAGAAAAATTCTTGTAGGTACCCTAAATTATTCAATAATTCCACTTTTTTTTTTTTTTTTTAATGGGCAGTTCAAGCAGATTAATAAATATACCTAACAGAGACCTTTTCTGAGTAAGACCTTAAAGACTTATTACTGCAAATGTTCCAAAGAGCTTATTAATTCAGAATGCGATGAAGGTGTTTATATAGATTGTTTAAAATATCTGAAGATCCTAAGTGCTTTGGAACTATAAAGCCTGAAGACTTTGCTTCAAAGACAGATGTTACAGTGCTCTTTAAGTTGAAATGCTGAAAGCAGAAAACCATAATGCAATGTGTAAGTGAGCATGCTTTTTTTTACTGTTGTGTCACTATTGATATATTATCAGAATACTTTTTTTTGGGGGGAGTGGGGAGGGAATTTTTCAGTCTTCTCCTTTTCTCCTTTATAATACCTTTTGATGTCTCAGTGTTTCAGCCTTATTGTAAACAGTGCTTTTTAATACAGCATAATCTTGCCTCGTAATATAGCAAGCATTAAGAAACAGATGTTTAAATGTGCTGAAACTAGCAGAGGAAATGGAGAAAGAAGGCAGAGATAGAATACCTGGGACAGCAAAGCGGGATAAAACTATACATTTGCTTATGGAATTGTCACCATCCTTATGATCATGTGGTAGCTTCCAGCTTTATAATTCTTAGATGCAACCTTTATGCCCTTTCTAGTTGCACTCACCCAACTATGAGATGAAATTAGTGATATGTGCGTGAAATAGTTGGTTTAGTTTACTGATATTTCATAAGCATATTCCTCTTGTTATCTGGTGTGTGTTATGGGTATCACAGGTATCTGATATTGCTTTAAACAAGCTGTAACAGCTTTAGTAAGCAGTGAACTTTAATGAACTTTAAGGAACAAAAAGAATACCGAATGCTTTGTTGTTTAGGATTTTGTTTTGGTTTGTTAGTTTGTTGGTTTTTTTTTCTTAAAGAAAAAAAAAAGTGACAGTGTCATTGATTAGGTACCAGATGACAGTGTCCATGTAACATAATGGCAATAACAGATAAAGACAAAACAGGGTCTGGTCTCCAAAATATAAATGAATGCATTCAGTACTAGATGATGTTCCAAAACCATTCATCTGTCAGTGCAAGCCTAGAATGAGCGCAAGAACAGAGCCGATAAAGAACAGGAATCTAGGAGACAGACAGTTATAGCTGATATCTTAAGCAATAATGTCATATTAACTACCTAAGCATCAAACATTTGGTAGCTGTCATAAAATATGGAGTTTTGAGGTGACTAAGTAGGATGCCAAGATCATTCTTTTCCAGATGTTTTGCAATGCTTCTCCTATGAAGTATACCTTGATTTGGTAATCTAAAATAAAAGCCCACAGAATGCAACAGCAGGTTAGAAAATCTACCATGCTGCATTTTGCTCAAATAAGAGAGAATTAAATATCTATTTTTGTTACTTTTCAGTTGACCGTCTATCCATTTCCTTCATCTCTAAAACTTGAAAATGGTCTGCTGTATTGTCTTCTCTCTTTTCATGCAACATAGTGACTAAATAAATGGTAGGCTTTAAGAGCAAAGTGAATAAAATGGGAATGGCCACAAAGGTGAGTGAATAGCATCACTTACGGCATGCACCGTTTACTTTTTATGTTCAAGTTTTTTTGGGATTGGGTTTGTTGTTTTTTTTTTTAATGTCTCCACTGAATGTTAGTGGTGGAAATCATTTTGGTTGGGCCTGGATAAAGAGATTGATATGGGCAGGGGGGTTGGAACTAGATGATCTTAAGGTCCTTTCCAACCCTAACTATTTTATGATTCTACGATTCTATGTTTGAATAATAGTGACTGGTTGATCTATATAAATATACATTGATGCTTTTGTAATTCTTTACCTGACAAAGGATTGAATAGGACTTTTAAATTTCACAGATTACAGCACTATATGTTTAGCTTTCTTTGGAATCTTTTTATTCTGCTGTAAATCATGTGCAGGGTAATAACTTTAACATAATCTTCACGCACACTGCACCAAGTATACGCATAATATTATTTCAACTCTTTGAATTCTATACAGTATGTGGACAGAAAAATGGTGAACACCAAAGTGAATATGTAATGAGTTCATGTGGCCAAACCCATAAGCAGGACTACTGCAATATGCGATCAGTTTTATTATACACATATCCAATAATATTGGCAAATGAAATGCTGAGTAAGTAAACTATTAGGAACCATTTGGGACTAATTGTGGCACTAATTTTTTATTTTTTGTGTTTGTGTGTGAAAATTTTTTTCTAAAATTGTTTAAAATCAATTCTAGACTCACCTGCTGTGCTGACCAACTGGCTAAGTGATTTCTGTTACTATATCAAACAGCATAATGACATTTAGAAAGGAAGAAGGAACTATGTGGCAATGCTACTTTACTCCCTCCTGGAGCCTCACAAAATGTCATTTGTGTCATGCTGAGTACTGTTTATTTTAGAATAAGAGACTTTTACAGGTTTGACTCCTAAAGTACTTTGAGACAGCCTGCTAAAAAGGAACAGATGAAAAATAAACAGAAGAATTGCATGATTTTAATGCAGTATCACTAATTTCCAACAGCTGCAGAACCACCCTAAGACTACAGAAGATTGTTGCAGACTACATGATGTTTTTCTATGGCTTAGTGTGTGGTTTCAAGACGCATGAAAGCAGATCTAATACTGTGATCCTTACTAAAAGGGCCATGTTAGCTACATGCTATTGCTGCTTGCCCTCCATTGTTTCAAGTGATTGTGTGTAGTAAGGTTGAAAGGTAAATCTTCATCAATGAAGCATAATTTAGTTTTCAGGGGATCAATGAGCATGTTCAACTTCCTAGGTGGTTTTAGAATACTTCTTTCTGCCCACTAGTTCATACCTTATATTTGCAGCATCCTAAACTGTCATATATTTCATATAAGCATAGCAGCAGCTAGCAAAAGCTGGGGGGTGAAGGGGTGTTTTATTTGTTTGCTTTGGTCCGGATTTGTTTTGGTTTTGTTTTTGTTGCCTTATTTTCACTAAGACTTTTTTCTTTTTTTTTTTTTCATGTGTGGCACTGTCGTGGTTTAAGCTCAGCCGTAACTCAGAAAACCATGCAGTCTCTCACTCCCGCCCTCTTCCTCCCAGAGGGATGGGGAGGGGAATCAAAAGAATGTAACTCCCTGTCATGGGTTCAGCAGTAGCAGTAGTTTTTTCTCCGTCTTGGTAGCTGGTGCAGCACTGTGTTTTTAATTTCCTGCCTGGGAGCAGTGCTGATAACACCAGTGTTTTCAGTTACTGCTTGACAATGTTTTGGTCTGGCCAAGGACTTTGAGTCTCATGCTATGCCAGGGAGGAGGGGGAGCCGGGAAGAAGCAGAGACAGGACACCTGACACAAACCGACCAAAGAGGTTATTCCATACCATAGCACGTCATGCCCAGGATGTGAACACAGAGGGCAGAGACCCGGAAGGGTGCGGTGGTGGACTGGGGGTGCACAGCATGGTCAGGTTTTTGGTGCAGTGGGGGGTTCACTGCTGGGGAGTGCACTGGCTGGGTCGGGCTTGGTGAGCAGTTGTATTCTCTATCTTTGTACTTCTCCTGTCATTATTATTACTGGTAGTAGCAGTAGTGATTTGTGTTATACCTTAGTTATTAAACTGTTCTTATCTCAGCCTGTGAGAGTTGAATTCTTTTGATTCTCCTCCCCATCCCCCCGGGACTGGGGGAAGAAAGAGAGATGAGTGAGTGAGTGAGTAAAACTGCGTGGATGGGGGGCTTAAACCACGACACTCCCACGGGTTGAGATAAGAACAGTCCAGTAACTTAGGTATAACACCAACCACTGCTGCTGCCACCAATAATAATGATAAGGGAAATAACAAGGGAAGAGAATACAACTGCTCACCACCTGCCAACCGATACTCAGCCAGTCTGAGCAGTGATCTAACCTTTCTGGGTAGCTGCCCCCAGCTTATACAGTGGGCATGACGTGCTGTGGTATGGAATACCTCTTTGGTTAGTTTGGGTCAGGTGTCCTGTCTCTGCTTCCTCCTGGCTTCCCCTCCTCCCTGGCAGAGCATGAGACTCAGAAAGTCCTTGGTCAGAGTAAACATTACTGAGCAAAAACTAAAACCATCGGTGTTATGAGATCTGTTCCCAGGCTGAAAGTCAAAAACACAGCACTGCACCAGCTACTAGGAAGGAGGAAAATGACTGCTACTGCTGAACCCAGAACAGGCACTGTGCAATATAATGATGTCAAGATGATTTGAGCTGGGAAAGGATTAAGCTTCAAGAGCAGATAGACTTGGTCAGTTTTTTACATCCAGAAAATAATGCAGAATTGACATTATCTATGTAGTCAATAACCCTTGCATCTCAGGAGGTTAATTTTTAGTTCTTTATTTCATATAGAACATAACAAAAGACTTCCACTGTTTGCATCCTGTGGAACTAATAGAAAATCCCATGTAAGAGTTCATGGCCTTTCAGGAATATCTTATATATATAGAGAGATTCTCTTATATAGAGAATTTCATTCTTTCTTTAATAGTGAATGAAATTCATCATCCTTCATCTGTTCTCAGTTTATTTTAGCTATAGAAATTATTAATATCTGCCTGAGATTACTTTATCGAATTTTATGGTTTCCCTTCAAAGGTAGCTGATAATTTCAAAGTGAAATTGGGGAGCTGCACATCTTTGTCTTTCTAGAGTAACTCAGAAAAGCTGTATTACCAATGTGTTATCTTTGTGTTTATCCTAATTGCTAGTTCTTGATCAGGAAGTGTTGCTTATCAGCACGTGAAGGTGAAAGCATTTAATTCAAAACATTGTAAGAAATATAACAATTTACAGCAGTGCTTGTGGTAAATGTGATATGCATACTGATGAACTTGAAAGAACAAGAAGACAAATACGATGGTTGTTGTAGAGTGAATGTGAAGAGGGAGAAAGAATTAGTTTATATGTTTTGGTGCAAATACTATGTACTTTTGGAAGATCCATGGCACTGATTGTAACTCTCCTGTCTTCCAGACTTTCTTATCTCTGTGTTATTGTCAGCTCAAGGCATGATTCATTGACCTATGATACGTATTCCTAATTGCTTTTTAAGAAAATATACTAATATTTATGAAACTTACTTTTTCACTTTTTATACTAAGTATAAAAATAACCTCCACCTCCATCATTTCTCTGCTCAATATTCACTGGCTTTCATCCTTTGATAGAGTTGCCATTGTGAGCAACACGGGTGGAGTGCCAGAAGTGCTTCTCCACTTTACAAACCTGAGCTGTAATTCACTGAAAAAGTTGACTTCTCACATCCATGGGGTTTCTTAACTGATATGCCTTCATAATTATTCATGAAAGTTTAATCACGTGTAGCCATGTTCTGTTGCGAAACATATACTGCACAATTTTAATAGGGTTTGGAAATACCTGGCTGTTGATTTCCTACTGGAAGAACATTACTATTGTCAGATTAGTGTTACAGCATTTTGCACTGTAACAGCTAGAGATTTTAGGAAAGATTCAGGGTGAGAAGTGTTCACAGTTGTTTTGGTGGAGAACAATAGATTTCAACTAAATAATATATTTTTAACTGACTATTCTCTAAATAACAGGTGAAAGATAATTTTCTGCTTCTTTATTTATTCCTATTTAACATTCACTTCTGTACTTGCAATTACTATATGTAAATATTATCCTATAAAAATTAGGTATAATGAAATTTTTTTTGGTTTCTGTTTAAAAATGTTTCGGTTAATTCAAATGGAAACTGTGCTTAAGCTGGAAAAGAAAAAAATGAGTATACAAAACTTCACCCAAATTCCACTTTCTACTCATGTCTTTAAAATATTTACATTGTTTGAATTACTAGACTTTGGTCATACTTATTTAAATGACTATATATATATAATTGTGGGCACAAACTAAACACTCAGTTTTTACCTGGATTATGACACTTACTTATCCCTTTACTCTCAAAATACAGACTGCTCTATGGCTACATAGACACAAAATAAAACCCCCCTGAAGACAGCTGGGCCATCTGAATTCCAGGATAACAAAGTGCTGTGATGTGCGAGATTCTTTAACTGCTACTGGCAGCTGTGTGAAGGACCTTCCAACTGCAGTGGCCTTGATCCATCATCACATCTAAAAAATAGGGAAAAAATTAGTATCACTGAGTATGAAATGCATTCTGAAAACTGTATTACTTTCAGTGAGCATGAAAATCTGTCCCTGAAAAATCCATCAGAAGATTATTGATAAACCTGAACATTAGACTATCCTTATAGCAAGTGATGAAAAGTAAGCTCCTCCTTCAGTAAGTATAAAGGAATTTAATCGAATTTTATTTCCAACCATGTTCTGTAGTAACCTGTCTTTTTTATTAAACTTGTGATAGCTTAATTTTCACACCTCTCTTCTGTCTCTTTGAGTGTTCAGAGATGCACCTTTGATATTCTGCCTGTTTATCTCTACTAATCAGTATATTGCTTTTTGTCTCCTTAACAATTTTTGATCTCAAAACCAGCTATTCAGATAATGATGTTGATATTTTTTCATTGCTTCCACAATAAGAAACAATGCACACAGATAAACCTGGATGTTGGGTGTATGCGTAAGTTACATATTTTACACAATTTGTGCTGTGCGAATATATGTGTTTGTAATTTCCCAGCATTGCATTATTGATTTTGCCTACTTTAAGAATCTGGTGAAGTCTCCTGCACAACTCACGGAGATAGTCTTCTGTATTTGATATCTTTCTTGGGAGCAGAGACCACTGAGAAAGCAAATAGATGAGGTCTGACCATAGGCTGTTCTTACCTGAATTTTTCATAATTAACATTAGCTATTCCAAGACATTTTTTTTTTTTGAGTGAAAACAAATATGAATCCAAATGAGCTGCCTACATTTTGAAAATCAAAAGATGTTCTATAATGTATCTGCAGCACTTAAATGAAAGGAAGAATATTGTGCATGTAGTGGTTTTTAATGGCTAGCAGTTGCCTAAGAAGATAAACTTCTGACAGTTCCTAAGTAAAGTAATTTTAGATTTAACCTCTAATAAGCTGGTATTGATTTTTACAGTGCCCAGGTTTTGAATCACAAAGCATGAGTCAGAAAGTAAGATAGATGTGTATGTTTTGCTGAAATACAAGAATTCTACAGTCAGCAGAGACAGGAGGGCTTGCAGCATGAGAGTCAGTTGCCTGCATTTTAGGGTAATCTGGTCCCCATCATATATTTAGATTTAAACAAGGTGAGTGGTAGAATTGCCTGGCTATGCAATTACCCTAATGGAATAGTTGTGCTTGCACTGAGAACAAAGTCATGCAATGTCCTACTGAAAAGAAATAAATATACAGAGGCTTAATACAAAAATATATCAGGAATGCATATGCTGCTTGTACTTATGCTTGTATTCATTCCTCCTTGAACCTCTGAGAGAACTAGTTAACAGCTCTTATTTTTGACTGGTTTTATGCTGTTTTTGTCCTTGGTAAAGGACCATCATCGTTCTCCAACAGCCACCCTGAACCGTAAAATATGAAAGAAATACATATAGCTTATTTGATGATCAGTATTCTGATTGGTGACGTTAGAGTAGGGAGTCAAAAAAACCTTTTTGGTTGGGAGTGGCTATGTTCCTAACTGCTGCTTCACTCTAAAGTTAGAGTAATATAAATAAAAAATCCAAACACAGTTTTATAATTGGGGCATTCTGGATATTCAATCACAGGAACAATTACATTCTACTCCAACACGGCTTTGTGGGCCTTTGAGTGTTACTCTGCCAGTGCTCATCTCCCCATGGTGGTAATCTTCAGGTAAAAAGAAACTTTGTATCTTGGAACTTGAAATGTGTTCCAGAGACAAGTGTTAAAGTACCATGAAAAAAATTCTGACAGTGATAACAGTACAGTGAAACTGATAGTTAAAAATCGGAATAATTCAGCCTGTCATATTTTTTTGAAACACATAATCACAAACCTGAACTGAGCTGAAGTGAAATACTCTTTTAAGATATAATAGTTCAGGCTCCAGGTTTGCCTAATAGAGTCTACTGAAAGGACCTTTTTCTCTAAAGTTGCCTACTTAATTAGTAACACAGTAAGCTATAATGGTTCCTCTAATTTCATCAGAGGATTAATGTGCTGGGAGTTGAAGCTATTCTTTGAACTCTGGAGACAGTTGCTGCAATCTTGAGCAGTGGTAAATGGATAAGTCATAAGAGAAAAACTTGCAGTGTTGCTGCCTGTACTCTGTCTCTTAAATGAATATATTTGTTCATTTTTTTCTGAAAAGGAGTTTGGCATGATAGGCTGTTATTCCAATACTTCTTGGGTCAGACTGGCCCTTCTTGGACTCTGCACAGCTGCATTTTCTGATGACAAGTAGAAAACCAATAAACCGATAAGAAGAGGGATAACAAGATGGATAATAAATATCTCATACCTCATCCTGATCTTTGCATCTGAGTGCAAACAACACTTCCTGTTCTAGTGTCCTAAGGTGTGTGCTGTCCCTGTTCTCCAAAGAGTACTGAGCACATGGAACTGTATGCAAGTCTGACCTCCTTTCCCTACTGCTCCAAGACAACATTGTTTGACTAGATTGGGGAATTATATAGTAGTCACTGATGCACTAAGCATGAATAATTCAAGATAAATTGAATTTTAAACCATTGAGAGTATCCTGGGAATATACATGAGCAGTGGTGTAGTGTTAAGTCAGATCCATGGCACCAAGATGCCAAACCTGAGGCAAACGAAATAGCAAGCATTTAGTTGCTTTTGCTGTGCTGTGATGTATGTCTTTAACTAGCATGTAGGCAAGAACAATCAAAGGAAAGCCGATACAGAAGAGATGAAAAAGGTGCATGTGGTATACAGAGCAATTCATGCCTCAGCTGAGGGAGGCAAAATAGCTCCTTTCTTATGACAAACATCTAGTGTGTCCCCTCAGCCCTACTTCTCCTAGCAGATTAGGATGAGAAAGGTGGGGCTGTTCAGCCTGGAGAAGGGAAGGCTGCATGGAGACCTCATAGCAGCCTTCCAATATCTCAAGGGGGCCCATAGGGATGCTGAGGAGGGACTCTTCATTAGGGACTGTAGTGAGAGGACAAGGGGTAACGGGTTCAAACTTAAACAGGGGAAGTTTAGATTGGATATGAGGAAGAAATTCTTTACTGTAAGGGTGGTGAGACACTGGAATGGGTTGCCCAGGGAAGCTGTGAATGCTCCATCAGTGGCGGTGTTTAAGGAGGGCTGGACATAGCCTTGGATGGCATGGTTTAGTGTGAGGTGTCCCTGCCCATGGCAGGGGGGGTGGAACTAGATGATCTTAAGGTCCTTTCCAACGCTAACTGTTCTATGATTCTATGATTTCAGAGACTGTCCAGTGTTTCAAGGCTAAAGGAAGAGGTGAATGATCTCTTCTTGGCAGTGTTGATCTGCCTTTGCCAGATGAAATATTTTTTAGTGTTTTCCTCCCTGCAGAGGCCAAAAAAACACCTTTTATAAAAAAAATTGAAGTTTGGAGAGTAGTTACTTCTGCCTCTCAGTAAAAATGATACATTTTTTCTGATTGTTTGTTTTGTTTTTGTTAGAGGTATTGTTATCTTCTCATATTCCTGTTTACTCAGGCGGCATCAATTTATTCCAGTTTACTTAAAAAATCATAATGATATATGTCAGTATAGAGAACCCAGAAAGCATAACTAATAGTATATTAATGTATAATAGTGTACAGTGTGTAAGAGACTAGTAAAATGCGTTCCTTTCATCATATATCAGTAAGAACCATCAGAATAAAATAAACAAATCCAGATATTCTCTAAAGAACAAAACAGATTCAAAGGCTAAATCCGTGCTCAAGCTTTCAAAAATATTGAAGGTTAGAAGACTTGTAAGCACTGTTTCTGGTTAATCTCTATCATTCCATTTGAAATTTCAGCTTTGGGTTTTGACTGTCCCACCTCTTTTTCAAAAAGAAAAAAGGCAAACGAACCCCCACCTATGGTAACGCAGAAGGCCATGCAGATTCATTATTTTTTTTAATAACCCATTATGGTGCTGAAACATTTCAGTAATTTGAAGTGGCTAAATCAGCCTAGACATTTTTCCTTCTACAAATCTTGAACTTCAGAGTTCTCTGCCTTAGAAGCAATAATTCTATTTGCTGTAATAAGTTTTATGGCCAGATTTCTGAAGGATGTAATAGCCACATTTATAAGAGGACAAATACGTTAGTGTCAAATCAATAACTGCGGTTTTCTGTGTAGCTTCTTAAAATTAAGATATTCATCTCATTGCTGTCAAAAGGAGGTGCATGTTTTTCCAAAATACCTAATATGTCTTGATTTGAATGATGACCTTAACTCAGTTCATATATTCCCCACATGCATGTATTTTTATCACACAATTATAAAATTCATTTTATTATTATATACTACTTAGGTTATTTTTATGTATTCCAATACTTTATTTTACTGACTTTTCAAATCTATATATTTTAAAGAGGCAGTAGACATAAGGACTGTATTATTCAGGCACTGCAGCCTTTGATGCATCCGTAGTACAATGGTGTTATACTCTAAGATCAAAAGGCCAGCAGTTCTGGAGTAAGCACGTCTCTCGTGGATTAACTATAATGAAATTACTAATTTGGAACACTATGCCAGAGCTCTGACACTATCCAAACTGCAGTAAAAATTTCATGTGAGCTTTCTTTACACTGGAAGAAATGCTGCAGTGGCAAAAGATGTTTTATTTATAGCAACCCTGTCTATACAAGAGATAAAAGAGCTGCTGCTCACATTTTGAGAGGCAATATTTTTACTGTAGGATGTAGCTATCCTTCAGCTACATTACAGCTTTGATGCTTAAAATAGATGCACGGCATAGGAAGAGCAAAAACGCAGGTAGCTATTACCTTCATAGATCTCAACCTTGAAGGATCTCTTGAAATCTAGGAATTCCCCATTTGAATATTGTTAGAGACATTTGTAGTTTCAGAAATGGAAGGGGACACAATAGCTGAAAGGTCAAATATCTGGGTTTTCTGAGAAAATCCAGAAAACAATGGTATTCTGGAAGATTCCCAAATCATCCTCAGACTGATGAAGTTGTTGGAAATTGCATCAGACCCAAGTGTACATATAAGTAAGACTGCTAGATCTCTGTGTTTCCATGGAGACTCCTCATCTTTATGGTTAGAGTCGGTGCTCCTAAATCCCAATAGAGTAGAAGTCCAGCTTAGCCTATTTTATGTGAAGTTGTTTATGCAACTCAGGAAAAGTTGAATTGTTCAAACAAAATACTAGTATAAATCATGGATTGAGATGGATGTTTCAAGCAGTTAAGAGGAGCATAGAACTTGAACTGTATAGACCAAAATTGGTATGTTGGAAACAAGAGCTAAGGAATTACTAGAAAAAATACC
The DNA here is from genome assembly GCA_017639245.1 of Myiopsitta monachus. Classification (NCBI taxonomy): domain Eukaryota; kingdom Metazoa; phylum Chordata; class Aves; order Psittaciformes; family Psittacidae; genus Myiopsitta; species Myiopsitta monachus. Next base: position 9,010,570 of record CM029919.1, read on the forward strand.
CAGGTTTTTCTGCCTTCTGAGTTCTCTTCCCCCACCTTAACTTGATTTGTGCTTTGAAAAGGTTAATTCCTCTGCAGTCTCTTGGACCATGCTGCTCCCTGGATGCTTATCCCACTCTAAGGATAACTAACACTAGGCTGGAAAAAGGTACCAGGTGACAAATCTTTGTAGTCAAAAAAAAAAGATTTGAAGAAGAGCTGATACATGGGAGCTATAGCTAACCTTGACAAGAAGTGGTCTTTGTTCTCTCACTGTGTTTTGTTTTTTTTTTTTAATGAGGGAGGATATGTTGTTTCCCTCTTTCACCTGTTCTAAGAGAGGTCTAGATTAACTAATCAAGAGAGCATCTTATGCCTGAGAGTGGTGTGGAGCAAGGTCAAAGCAGCCTCAATATTAATGCAGGTTTGTTAGCTCAAGCAACATGGTTGTCCCTTCGGCAGTGAGTTCACACCAAAGGTCCCATCAGGCCACCAACACCAGAAAAAGGTCTTTAATAATTTTTGAGTCTTCTCTTCTTCTATTTAGCATAATTTTTATCTTATTTTCCTCAAAGTAAATAAAATGACTTTACAACAGGCATGCCGGTTAATCCCAAACTCTCTAGAAAGGAAGTATTAACTGTTTAAAATCTCATATATGACTTCTTCCTTAGAATAATTCTACATAGCTTAAGGTGAAGATTAGCAAAAACCCAAACAGAAAAAAAGTGTTTAATGGGAAATTGCTTTTTAAAATGTTTTTAGAGACAGAACCTCTAGGCTTGTTTGGTGTTAATACAAAGGTATCTTCTCTCTGAATTCTTTGGATCCTTTTATTCTATCCAGGCTAACACATAACCACCTGAGGTAGAACAGATTTCAGGTTTAGGTATCCCTTAGGGACAGTGAACACTTTTTTAAACACAAGTCGTTACATTAAAGTGGGTGAAATATATTTCATTCCCAAATATCTTTTGTAGCTTTTGCCCTTCAGTTGTTTTCAGTTAATCCCATGTAAACTAAAGTGCCTTTTCTGAGCTAGCTGGGAGCAAGAGATTAGTTGGAATGAGACTGTACTAACAACTTCAACTGAGAATGGCATTTCTACTGATGAACTTAAAGGGTATCATAAAACACAGTTTTACAACAGGAAATACTGGGGTGACAAATGTGAGGTGACAACATAATACACTAAAGGGGACCCTGCTGCTTAGTGAAAGAGATCAGAAGCAAAGGAATATCCACAGACTTCATGAGACGAGCAGTTTCTGTGCTATGTTAACTTGTGCTATACCAATATTTGCACTCATATTATGATTGGTGCTGAAGCCTCAGCACTGTATTGCAGCATTACTCTCTCTATAATAAGAATCCTGTTGGTGGCACTGAAACCCCTGACAGACTGCAATTTCATTGACAAGTATTGAGAGGCTGATGGAAAGAGTGATTGTACCAGTGATGTTCAGATTTCTTATACTGTTAACTTAAAAATAAGCATAAACTATTATTATAGAAGTTTGGAGGTTCCAGCTGAATGGTAGGTAGGCCGTTAGACTGGATGGTTTTTTACAGCTAGAAATGAAAACTGAATTTCAATTTAAACAGGTGTGAATCTATGTTTATTTTAAATGATAATGAAGCACTTTAGGTAAACTAAATAAGAATTCCTAGAATTGTGGATGAGTTTCCAGAACTACAAGTGAATACAGACAGTAAGTATGAGACAGAAAATAAAAGACAGACTACAAAGAATTTCAGAAGAACTGAGTTCCTATAATTCCATTTTAAATACAACTGGAGCTCTAAATTCTTGCCAGCCTCAACTATGTCTATCCCAATGATCCTACTTTTATCAGTTTCAATCCTTAAATCGCTTCTCTCCACCAGTCACTTGTCAATTTAACCATAAGCAATGCAGACTTTTCCTTACGTTTCCTTGTATTTGTGAGCATGAACTTTGCTATATAAAGTATGTTGTCTGTATCATCAATTTAAGCAGCTTTAAATTTTGACAGAAATACCAGCAGATTATCTATGAGTTATGCAGGGAAAAGAAATCTATATAATCTTAGAAGATTAGTTGAGATGAACAAACAAATTTGACTTATTTTGCAATCCAGATGAACATACTCAGCTGTGACTGTACCTCCACAAAACTTTCATCATCTTCATCTTGGAAGTACCAATTATTCTACAGCTTTATTCAGGATTTCTGTGTGGCTTCTGGGGCAATATTAATGCTTCAGTGAACCATCTACTATTGTTTTTCTTCAAAGGAAAGCAAGAATTCCAGACTCTGGGATCTTCTGATAGTCTAGGAGCCCCCTGCTGAATAAATGTACTGCCAAACTATTATTAAAGTCTCTTTGAAAAATTGATCTATTGGAAAGAGTTTTCTGTAATGGAAGTTCAGCTTAGTATATCATGAGCCCTGTAGGAAAGCCATCAGTGGATTTTGCCAACAGAAGTCCCTGACTAGCTTGTTAAATGCCAAAATGACATTGGTTTTCTAGGCAATAAAACTGGGAAAAAAAGACCAGAATTGTTCTCCATAAAATGCTTAGACATAAAATTAAATAATTCTATAGCAACTGTGTGATGGTTAACAATTTTTAGCTACAACTTGGTAGTTTAGAACAATAGTTATTTGTACGCAGTATTCCTGAGAGCAAACACATTAACCAGTTGCTTTATTTAAAGTGGTCCTAAGCCTCTTTTAAAGCCAAAAGACACCCTATTTTCCCAGTGCTATCCACCCCTCCTCCACACGCAACAAGACACATAAGCTTAGGACTTGCTATTCTGTACTTAAACTTTATTTCTACATGATTTTGATAAGTGGATTCTGAGAATTATGCAAAGAGGGTTTAAACCATTGCTTCATGGAGAACAATGTAGAAATATCTCAGCACTTATTGTGGAGTTCTGCAGTATGTGAAAGAGGGACTCTTTAAAGTCCAGAAGTAGTAGACTTGTTACCACAGAAGTTTGGATAAGCCTTGTCTGCTATGCTACGTTAAAAGTCGCTTAATGGTCTTTGCAGTCTGATCCATGGTATGGAATTTCAGATAAGGCACTTTTAAGAACATTTCTTAGCTTAAATTTAATTTATGTCTATGAAGCATAAGAGTTTCCCATTCCAATTGGCTGTCCTAGAACTGGTTTAATGTATCTCAATATTATTGGTATAATGTAATATTGGGATAGTTTTGGGGAAAAGGGCAAGGGAAAAAACAGGCCTGGGAGAGTTAGTGGCAGCTCTGGGTTCAGAACTTCAAGGAGGAGAATGGTAGTCAATCCCTTTTCTGTCTCCCTCAATCACTGGAATAATTTCTGTTCAGGATTCACTATAGCCCCTTACCTCACATGTAGCCATCTCCTTTTCCACATAGCCATCTTCCTTCTCACCACTTCCAGTTAATGTGCAAGAACACCCCTCCAGTTCTCTTTCATTTGCTTCCCAAGTTGCTGTAAAAGGATGAGGGAAAAGCCCTGTTTATTGTTTTACTAGAGAGAGGGGACTAGATAAAAAACAGAAGAGAGGACACTCCTGCACACTGCATTGCTAACAGGATCAGTAATAATCTGGACATGTGGTAAGGTATAGGGTAAGTCAGCTTTCCTGTAGATAAACAAATCTGCCATGCCCTCCTGCCTTCTGCTTTGTGCTGCTGAATTGGCATAAATAATCACAGTTTAGGAAGTGACTGATGAATGAGACTCATGATTTGATGCATGTAGCTGTTGTTTGAGTGAAAGAAAAGCAATACCTCAGGACAGCTTGATTCAGATGCTGTTGCTTTTTACTAACAGGGTCTGGGCTGAAGGGAGATGAACACCAGTAGCTGGCTTAGGGTGGGTGCAAACGTTTGTTTTACCGCTGTTGTCGTTTTGCACATCCAGTGAAATAAGCGCAGCGGCAATCAGCTTAGCTAATTACATGCCCACTAGTGGCCGTTTTGTACAGACAGCACTAGCAAGGTATTGCCCTCATGAGCAGAACCGTGACAATAGCGCAGAGTGTAGGTAGAACAAGCATTTTTGCAAAGGATCTGAGTGTAAAGGAGTAATATGTTTAATAATGCTAAGAAACTCATCTAACATACTGAAGTCCCAGTCTCTAACCAATGTATTTAGCTGTCATATTCAAATATGGAGTTTTTTTATCTCGATTCAGGATTTTGCAAAGGGAGTTGAATTGCAGTAGAGCCGTACTGACACCAGGAGGTTATCAGCATTAGTGGTCAAAGATGTATGAACATGGAAGTATTAACATGTCCCACAAAAAGCATTATAAAAGTGCAGTCAGTAAAAAAAAAAGCCAAAAAAAAAAACCAAAAAAAAAAAAAAAACCAAACACAAAACACGCACACAAAAAAAAAAAAAAAACAAACAACCAAAAAAAAAGAGAAACCCAACCCAAAATGCCCACTTGCATTGCAGATTTTTTAATCTGATGTATTTTCGGGATAGGTATCGTCTTGGGGTTTTATCTGAAAGCTTTTCTGCTAACCCTCTATACCATGTAACTGTGAGAATGAGGACCAAACTTTTCTTTTGACAGTCATAGCAAAGTGGTATTAACAGAAGGTATTAGCAGAAGGAGGTATTAGCAGAAAAATCTCTACAAGAATAAAATAGAGGATACATTCAAACAAAGGGTGCACATCTCAAATTCTAAGTGATAATGTACCATGGAGAGGTGGTTCTCATCACTTCTGAGGCTTTTTTTCTCCCCTGTCAATTAAAGTATGCAGTAACTGGCTAACTTGTGTCACACCTGTCCGCCATTGTTTGTTGTTCCCTGTTGAAAAAGCAGAAGAGAAGAAAAACAGATTGGAACTCTGCACCACTAGAAGCCCCATTTTAGAAATCATGATGGTATTGCAGAAACCTGTGCTGGTATTTACTACCCAAAGCCATCTATGTAGAAAATACCTGCCATTTGCAGCAGCAACTGGTCAACTATTCAACCCCTTGAATATCAAAGCAGAAGAGGTCAATCGAAAAGGCAAAATTAGAAAAGGGAATGTATAAATTTATGAGATGGACAGGAATCCTTTGGAATCTAGGGGAAAGTCAGGTTTTACCTGAGGGAACTGTCTTCTTTGTAGAAAAAAAACCTTAAATGTAGGAGTTTACAGTTTGGGTTAGAACACAACCAAAATCTCTGGAAATCATCCTGGATTTCTCTGTTTAGAATCATAAATGTGAGGCTATAATATCTTCTTTGATATCATGTCCATATAACTCTGTCCCAATCAGTGATAATCTGGCTAATAATTCTTAGTTCTCAAGCAGCACAGTAGATGGAAATACAAATCTTTTTCAGGTCATGAAGCTGTATCTCAGCTAACTAGACAGGGTAAATCAAAGTATATAAATTAGTATTACAGCTGTTCATTTAGGGTAGAGACTACCAGACAGAGCGATAAGCCTAAATATTAGGTGATGCACCAAATATGACTGTAAGTTGATCAGTGTTTCATAGAGGATTTAGAACTTTTTCTCAGCGATGACTTGATTGTGTCTTTGAATATAGGTTTGTAAAAATACAGTGTCTTCTTTGATGTTGCACGCTGCAAAGCATTGCCAGGCATTATGACAACATTTTTTTTGATGGGTAAGTCCAAATTGCTCTGTCACTTGGGGTTAGATTATGAAAAACAGCTGAATGTCAAGTAGCTTTATTGGTCACTGCAGGGAATAAATGTAAACTATTAGTATCTGTATAGTATCTATCATGGGGGATACAGAAAGGGCAGATTATTTATTCATCACTTATTGAACCAAGGATATGTTTTTTGGGGCGATACTTGCACTGAAATGTGGACTCAGTGCAATTAGATGGCCCTAATTCTGGCATAGTATTGCTCGGCAGCATCTGTGTATCGATGCAGTTTCCTCCTGGGATTTCGTCGCCGGCACTAGCTTGAAGCCTTCCCCTGCGCTGCCACGAGGTGGTGAAGTCGGCTCACAGTTTGCAAAGTCAGTGCTCTTCCCTGCGTGGGAAGAGGATTCCTCCTCCCGCGGCTGGGTGACACCTGCAAGCGCAGCGGGGACCTGGGGCTGCTTCTCCCCGAAAGATTAAGTCCAGCCGGCATGGGAGGTCAACGCGAGCCTGCTGCCTGAATGGGCTTAAGCACAAAGTGAAACTTCATCTTCCAGTTACTAGTTCTGCATTTTTTCTGATTATCTGACGCACACTAAATTCCTTACATGAAATTATTCATAATTCACATCCTAGAGAAAGTGAAAAGGAGATCTGAAGTAAGGCTGCATCTCACTCTCACTGAAATCTCTGTTACATTTAAAATCTGTTGTGTAAGATTCCTGTTCACAATTTCTCTTACTGTTTTTCATTTTCTGATGTTTCTACGCACACAAAAACATAAATGCTAGCTGCTTTTTCTAAACTGTCTGACCTTTCTAATTTGTAGCGATAACCAAACATTTACTAATTCCTCCCAACCTACAAGTAACCCCTTTTCCCCTACCCCTATATTTATAAAACAGTGGTAACAAAATATACAGGGAAAAGAGAACAGTTTTGAATTTTTTGTGTTTGGGGGGATGAGAACACAGGAAAGGAGAATTTTGGTGGAGAGGTTTAATTGTCAGTGCTGTGTAGAAAGGTTTCTATCCTTAGGTAATGTTAGCTTAAAGATTAGAATGGATGATCTTGAGGGTCTTTTCCAACCTAACCAGTTCTATAATTCTATGAAAATGTGTTTTAGACACCACGTTTCCATTTCAAGTTTTCCAAATATTTAACCAAAAAACTTTTTATTTTAATTTTTAACTATAACTAAAACGAGTAGCAGAACTACAGTTAGATAGAGCACACTCTGAGCAAAAATAATAATGTTTAACTGGAAAAAAACCCATGAGAATTCAGCTTCAGGTTTGGTTTTAGGGCAGCTAGAATGTTATAAACTCTCAGGAAAGCAGTAAAATGTTGATGGCAGGATGGAAATGAAATGGTTGACTCGCAGTTCTGTGCTGAAAGCAAATGTGCAAACAAAAAACTCCCAACCATAGTTCCCAACCCTTGTAGATACATAATTCTAAAAAAAAAGCAGAAATTGTAAAGAATGCTACTGTAGGTTTTAGGTTTCAGGGGGGAGGGAGGCAAAGGTTACATCTTTTGTACTTCTCAAGTCCGTTTTTTGTCTTCAATGCCCTAAACGTTTTGGTTTATAGATTGCTTAGTTCTAAATGAAGGAAACATCTTTTTCTTGTCTTCCTTTGAGTAAACTGAGGAATATATTAGGATTTGCATCTGCAGCCTTTCTCTAATGTTCTACTGAGGATCATGTCCTTGCTCACATGAACGCTTGGAGCCACTGGGTGGAGAACTTGTCTAACAAACTGTCTTATTATGACAGAGTGAAAATCAATCCGACTGTACTTTGCTGGCTGGGCAAATTTGTCTAATACTGGTCATATATTAGGCTTTTCTTTTTCAGTGGTCAACGTGGTTCAATTTCCAGCTAGGACATAATTTGCACAATAACCTGAAGTTGAAATTAATACTAAGAAACAAGTTGTACTGAGCTTAAGAAAAATCCATTAAGCTGTCTGCATTAGAGGAAGAAGCTGACCAATGGCGTTGAAGCACATTTGTTATACTGTAAGAAGAAAGTTTCAGACAAATATCACAGGAACCAAGATGACACTCCAATAACGTAACTTTAGGTTTAATCTTAACTGCACATAAGAATATTATTATGATGATTTATTTGTAGTACTATCTCATCTAACGGACTCTAATGAGATCACAGCCCCACTGTGCTAAACACTTGTATCCAGCAGAAGACTGTACCTTCCCATTTTAGCTTACTTTTTAAGTAGATTAAAGTAAGAATTTTCTGGAAGACTGAAGAGTGAAGCACAGTGGTCAAAAATCTCAAAGCTGCTCATTGACAAAGCTAAAGAGAGACTCTAGACTTCTGATTTTTGATTTTGTCTTCTTGTTGCATCGCAGCCTCCATGATGCAATTTTGTCAAATGTTATTTAAAACCAGAGAAAGCACACAGTGACTTTGGGGCAATACCAAGTAAAAAATTGAAAATAAGTAGGTAAAGATAGCTAAAGAAGTTAAACTTTCTAGATATGGGGGGGGGGGGGGTGGGATATTTTTCTTCTTTTTCTGGAGAAAGGCATGTGTCTAGCTGAAACAAAAGGCAAATTGCCAGCTCCCATCTTTTCAGTAACAGGGAGAATATGCGATGGTGTCCAGAGGAAAATTTGTTACTGTCAGTGAGCTATGAAGCAGAAGTCAGCTCTGCTGAGGAATAAGAAAAAGCTTTAATGAAATCAAACTGCTTTTCCTATGTGTATTCTGCAAAAAGGTTAAAATTCCAGGGAAACATTTTCATCAACTAAGTGGGTGGAGTGATATAATACCTAATACAATATACAGACTTCTGTGAAACAGGGAAGATCTCTGGGATTCTAGTGGACCCTGCTAAGAACTAGGTACCTTGGAAATTATTACTTTTACTTTTTAAACATGGGTGTCATGATAGCTCTCTAGATGTTACTTGAAATAATCTCCTTTATATCAAGTCAGAGTATTTCTATCACAAAAATCTTTTTCACAGTAAATGTGTCATATCATTGAATAGACTAAATTATTAATCCAGGTTTTTTGTATTTACATACGTCTTTGATCTAGAAATATAGAAATTATTCTGGGGCAGATTGCGTCAGCTTTACTCCTCTGAAACAGTAACTTCCGCTGCTAATCATCTCAGTTGTGAACAAGAGCAAAGTACATGGAAAGAATTGTAGACCTGGCAATATTAGTGGCAAAAAACTTTGAATGGAATTTGAAGAGCTGCAAATTCCATCATTTGTTATAGATAATATGAACTGGCTTTCTGTGGGTGCCTATGCCATATGTCTTGGCTTCCTTATATATGTGTATGCTTTGCAAACAGCACTACCCAATTAACCATTTACTTGCATCTAGCTGGACAAAGATACTATTGGTAATGATTATTCAAACAGTAAGCTCATGTAAGTAGCAAATTGGCTGAATATTCAAACTATTTTTGTATCTGAACAAACCAACAAAAAATCATAATTGATTCTGATCAAATAAAAGTGTCTCTGTTCTTCTTCATTCAAATCAGAAACTAAATTATGCCAGGTTGTGCTAATCATAATATTCATATTATGAATATCCAAAGCAAAAACTATAGTTACAGATATGCAGTGTTATTGATGGAAATAATGTTGCCCTTTTACTTCATAGTTCAGGCAGAATAAAATAATTTTTCCAGAAGCTGGAAATCCAAACTCCTCCTCCTTCTGAGTGAAGTAGTTACCCTGTGTGTCACACTGTAGTTGCTGATTTTGTATGGTATTTTCTCATATGAGAGGTGTTGAAGTTCCCATATCAATATTTAAATATTAATTGACCTTAGAATAAAAGAAATACATATTTATAATGCCCAGTGACAGGAGGAAAGATGTGTTCTATTCACTGGCCTAAGAAGTGAGGAGTTCAGAAAAACTCCCGATATGACATTTTTAGCTCTGTGCCAAGCAGATTTAAATTTGGAGTTTCCTCAGAGCAGTCAGTAGATGAAGGCTGCCTTGGGGAAGAGAGAGATAAGTCCCTTCACACTGCCATCCCGATATATCCCTTAGCAGTTTAAGGTATGCAGTTATACAGAGGTCCCATCTGCTAAAGGACAGAAAGAGCAGTCATAAAATTTCATTACAGAACAGTAAATGAGGATAGGTCTGCATTCAACCATAGCTGTGTGGCTAAGAGCTGTTAGAGTATTTTACCACATCCTTTTAACAGCACATCACTAACAGAGCGAAAGTTGATTTTCTTATGTTCTCCTTGCTGGACTTAAGTTAACGTGCCCTGCCTGTCATTCACAGCCATGTTTTAATTTAGCTCCTTCGGTTTTGCTCAGTTTGGAGGGAGAGCACTGGAGCTTAGGAGGTCACCTGTGTGTGTCTGTTCTGCGTACTGCAAGTCAGAAAACATATCCAAACAAGAGCATAGAGGACATTATCCAAAGCACAGAGATGAGTTTTAAACGTTGTATTTTAGGCAGCTATTTTTTGTATGCACAGGGACCTTTCTTTTAAGTTTGCTAACCTAAACTAGTAAGGAGTGAGGGAAGGGGGAAGGAAGGGAACATGATATGACAGGCTTTTACTGTTGATACATGGAAAAGAATTGTGAAGAAATTTACCTTTTCCTGTTAACTGTAAGGAAGAACATTAAGCTCAGTGTTCAAAGCTGGACAGTGAGCAGTCTGCCTGCATTTCTAATATAATTCACACCTGACTGAGGTGCAGAAAGTTAATGACAAGATGCCTATGCCCCAAATACATACATATGAAATCTATATATTTGTTATTAGCTCCACCAGGGACAGAGATTCTCTCCAGATTGTATGTTGGGCTGTGCAAAAGAAAGAAATGTAATCAACTTCTGGCTTTCTGTGCACGTTAAAGCACACTCCCACTTTCCCTCCCCGATGTATACTTGTCAAAGTGTAAACATTCTGCTAAATATTTCCTCCACCTGCTTCAAACAATTAAAGAATCATCTCTTAACAGGAAAAATAAATGTACCAAATGTCACAATGCCTCAGGGGGATCGAAAATGATAAAACAAATGCTGTAACATCTATTTTTGATCCAAAGGTAAACAAATGAAATGACGTGTGTATGTGTGCATACACACAGATTTACTCCATCGGTCATGGAATTCATCACTGAGGCTATTGGTTAAGGGAGAAATTACAGTTACAACATGTTTTCCAAACATTTAAACCTTTCTCATAAAATTATTTGGGGCTGAAAAATGTCTCCTGCTCTTTCTCAAGCCAGGTCTCGGAAGTGAATTTTCTCTGAAGATTTCATAAAAAAATATGTTCTGGGATTTTATTTTCACGTAATAACTTTGAAATACATTAGCTGAAATTTTCCAGACACACTTCTGTGCTCAGCAGCTCAAAAGAAGCTCTTATTCAGGAGATGGACTAGATAGCTAAAAACAAAGAAAAACCTTTACTTTAACCATTCTTGTTGCTGCGTGAGGAAAACAGTAATTTGGATCTGATTGAAACACTCCCATTTTATGAGGCATAAATCTGCTAGTTTTTATTGTCTCCTTCTTATAGGGCTAAATTTTGCAAGAAAGTGTAGATCAGCACTTTCTAGTGAAACTAAATATATACTTTTCTTTGTAGGAAATAAGGTCTAGATTTCACCTTTCACTGGTGCAATCCATAGGAGGTAGTTCAAAGAGAAGAAAGGAAAGAAATGACTCACCAATTTTTCTTTCAGAGCTTCCAGAAAGTGATCTTTAGAGATGGAACCAGGAGGGTTACAGGATAGCGCAGGCTCCAGATCATGTGTGTGGATGTCTAAGGAATTCAGATTGATATTTTGAAATATAGCAATCTCCTGGAGGCCAAAAATGAGGCTTAGTTCATAGGAGTCCCCAGAACCATGTGCATAGAAGATATTTATTGCTATACTTTGTCATAGTCAACCTTGTCATTTATTAGATGCATATATTGCTTTGTAACATTAAGCTGTTAGCTGTTAGAGAGGACCCTGTGCATGTTCTTACTGCTTTCTCAGTGCCTACCTCTGTGATTAGGCTGCACACTATTAGCTAGTCACGGGACAAGAAGAAATAACACATAACAAACTCTGTGCTACACAATGCTTGAACATCTCAAGCTAATTACAGCATGAAATAGTTGATGAATCATTTGACTTGGAGGCATTAGTTCAGATCTAGCTCCATTGTGATTTGGTCACTTAGCTTGGAATATACTTGGATTAGCTTTACAAGACTTAATGCGAGCATGAAGCATCTTGTGTCCTTCCTTCTCCTAAGGGCATATTGACCTGCACCAACTCCCATACTGCTGCAGCCACATTGCTGCTCATGGTATCATTGTGATAGAAAAAGCTAGCTCAGGCAATCCTAAGCTCCACTGCAGCCTGCATCCTAGACATGAATTGCCTGCTTCTAAAATAAGTGTAAGAACAGCAGAGGTTTTTTGAGGATAAAGATATGAATGATTATGAGATTCATGGTTTTGCTGAGCCATAAGCCTGCCTAGACAGAATAGAAGGAGTTGCAGTCCTGCAGAGCGGGAATGTGCAATATTGTTGATGCAGTGGCCTTTCTTTTTGATGCTGTTCGTGGTTTACAACGTTTAAGGTGCTGACATTTGAATCAATAACTAGTCATCCCTTTTCAGAATGGAGATCATTAGGTAATGGAAATGACAATGAAAGATTAAAGTTGGACTCATTTAGCAGAATGAAAGCATTCTTGTCAGTGGTATTAGCAGAGATTTCAGAACTCTTTTCAGAATTCTTTTGCAGAATTTTTGCTACAGTTCTAAAAGGCAGCTAACCTTTTCCTGGGTGCTCTGCTTAAATGTTGACAGATCTTCTTAGCTGTCAGGCTCGATTATCCATTCAGAGCACTTTATCAATCTGTCTGACATGCATGAAGAAGGTAAATACATTAAAACCTTAAACCATGTAGACTTCTCTACCAAAGAGCATGTCCCTGATGTCATATGCAGGACTCCAGCACCGGATGATTTCAAATCTATTTGCTTTAGAATGAAAGTGAGGAAAGGAAAGCATAATGACTGGATTAAAAAGTGTACAGTCAAAAGGTCATGTATCCCCAGCATCATCTAGTAACCTCCAGTTGAAATCAATGGAAATCTCCCTATGGTTTCATGAAACTCACACCGAGTCCATATGGATCACATAGTCATTCCTCCATTTGCAGTTTGAGTTAAAGCTTGGGCAGTAGCAATTTCAAAAGGGCTGTTGATATTGCAAGCAGCCATGCAAATATTTGTTGCAACTGAAGGCCCATTTCCATTGAAGTCAGTTAGAAAATGAAGCAGAACTAATGCAATGAAGTAAATTAAGATTTCATTGTGAACTTCAGTGGGTACAGTATCGAGTTGCTGAAGCAGTTCAAGTGCTTTTTCTGGGTATTCTTGAACAGCATCAGATTTTTAACATAGAATGCTGAAGAGGATGGAAAAATTTAAGTATCTCGATGTTTTAGGGTGCATTGCTACATACACTTCAGCCTCTTCCTCACAGGTTTGGCTCATTTTTCTGAAGCTTTAAATGGCTGAAAAATGGCTTTCCTATGTTGCCCTAATATTCTATTATATTCTGTTCTTTCTTTCTGGCATGCATGATATAGTGTGATGACATCACATCCATTAAATCTGTCTTTCTTCCTTTCAGAAACTTGTTTAAGGTTAACTGAGGCACACAGGCTCTATTTCATGTATTTGATGCTTTTTAAACTGCAGAGCTCTAATTCATAATGACTTTAAAACATTGAAGGGATAACCAGCAACTGAGTCACGGAAGTTGATACAAGGCTTCTGCACTAACAATACTCTGTAAGTTATATATGATTGAAGTGCTTTTCATTTCCTGAACATTTCATATTGCCAGGGAATACAAGCCATACTTTCTTCTCTTAACATAACTTTGCTGTTTTAATAAAAGCAGCTGATTTGGCAATAAATAAATTTAATATTAATACCCATGTTAACTACCTGACAAATGACACCTACAGTGCTTCTCACCATTAATCTTTTCTTAAGTAGATGCTGAACTGGGGTGAACATTACGTATATATGTGTGTGTATGCATATATACACTCACACATTTATATACATCGTCTCAACAAATAGAATTATATGAGAAGACTGAGTAAGTGTAATGCTGCCATAAAACTATTTCATATAATTAATTACATTTCTCTATATCTCCATTTATGGATGTAAAATGGACTAGCCAAAACTTGAAAACTGCAACATTTTCCAGCTGAAAGTTTCACAGAGAATGAACCAGCTCTTAAAATATTTTAAAGTAAGCAATTATACACACTAAAAACTAATTTGAAAATGTCAATTGGAGATCATATAATTTCGGAGCTTCAGACAGGTTGTCATACTGTGTAAGCCATGAGACTGAGAGGGTTGCTTTCCAAGCTGTTGTCTAGGTTTTGTTGCACTCAAGTATTAGACATGATACTCCTCCAACACAAAGCCAGATATGTTCCAGATATGATTATTTTTTTCTATTGCATGCAAGAAAAAGAGGCTGTCCTTGAATACTGAGGTAGTAAATCTTGACAGCTGGAGATGCTGTGTTCTTATCTTGGGCAGCAAACTTGCTCATGTTCCTATAATCTAGATGAAATGTACCCGAATTGTTAAGATATTCAAACATAAACCAGCTGAAAGTGTCTGTGATGAACCACAGAACAAGTCACAATGCTTAATATAACCAATAGCTACATTATAGAAACCCAAGAGGTTACGCAATGTTCTCCTATGTGATCACACTACAACCAGAGTAACCTTTCCTCTCACCCCAGCCTATCACACCCCAATCAGCACTAGATGCCAAGCCTTAGAAAGAAGAGCCTGCAAGTAACTTGTCAGCTTTGATATGTAGAGTTTGACTAAGGCTGATCTAAGAATCATTGGAGAGTATAAACTGTGAACTATGCTTAATCTGCCCATAACATGAAAAGATACAACTAGCCCACTACAAAAGTCTATCTGCATGTGTGTGCATATTTGCACATCGTGACTGGAAAGAAGAAACTGATTTGTTATACTAGAGTATCTTCTCTGCCTTGGGAATACCTTTCTTGTGGTATCAGTGTCTCCGTCCTTAGAGATTTTTAAGACCTGCTTTTGTAAAAACTTCAAGCAACCTTGTCTGAACTGATAGATGAATCCACTTTGAGCAGTTGGCTGGATAAGAGATTTGCTGAGCACTCCCTCTTCCAACAGCCTCAGTTTTGTGATCCTAAAGCAGTAGCTGGTTGCTTATAGAGCGTCATGAGAAATTACTGTGCTGTACTAGAGAATGTATTTGTTTCTCTGTAGCATTGGTTTTTTTTTATTGTTGGGGTTGCAGGGTGTGTGTGTTTGCTTGTTTGTTTTAAATTTTTTCTTTCTCCACCCCCCCCCCCTCCCCAAACTAGCAAGAAAGTAGATTTTGACAATAATTTTACATGGCAACTTTTAGTTTCACCTAACTTTCCCTCACAATTGTAGAATCATTCATTAAAATTCTTCTCTCACTGAAAAATAGCCCTAAAGATATTCATTTAATAAAGATCCATTAACATCCTGCTGGTTTTATTTCATGTGTTAACACTGATTTTATTTTACTTCTTTTTCTCTTCAGTTTGATGGTTAAATAAAAATAATAGCCTGCACAGTGGGAATAAAATTTAAATTAAAAATAATCCTCTTTAAAAACTTTTTAATCTTCCAAATTCATGGAGAATACATAGTTTAATGAAAATGTACATGGTATTGTTGGGTTTTTTTGTTCTCCACCAACTGTTTTCTTCAGAAAAGGGCATGAATCATGGTAAGTTTTTTAATAGTAGTAATCAGAAGGCTTTGCAACTGAAACCAGTCAACTTCACGGCTTCTAAATGTAGACTTTTTTTGTTAAATGTTTAGTATAGCCATTCAGGGAAACATGATGTTGGTTTATGCTAATTAGCACAGATTGAAAGTATTTTTCAGTCTTGATGTTGAGTTGTCTAAGAACTTTTGTTTATATTGTATCCTATTTACGCAAGAAAATGAACTTCATTTTAAAGCTAGTGTCTTTGAAATTGAGGAGAATTTGCACTGCATGGATTCTGTCTGCAATATCAGTGAAGTTTGCAAAGAGAATTAGTGGTAAACCCAGTAATGTTCAAACAGCCAAATCTCTTTTCTATATTGTTATCACTCTATGGATTAGAGGTGTGAGAATTTACCTAAACATTATACCAGTATGTCTTAATAACTCTGAGTGGAATTATATCTTCTAATCTTCTAAGTCTCTAAATGAAGTGACCGTGACTTTTTGTTTGTTTTTTTCTTCCTCTTCCTCTCCTCCCCATCAAATGCAAAATAACACAGGGGGACTGCTTGTGCTGCCTTTCCATCTCTGCTGAAAATTAAGATGGAGGCATCGCATTCAGGAAGTTGGCCCTAAATTCTACTAAAAGAATCTTTCTTCAGAGAGATTGCTTTCCTCCTAGTCCTAGTGAATGAAATTTGGTCTGTGATTCTTGAAACAGACTGTAGCTTTGAGATAAGCTTATGAAGGCATTGGCTGATCCAGTATAAAATTATGTGTGTTTGAACGATGCATCATTTTTCTCAAGGAACACAGAAGCTACCAACCTGTGATACATAATTTTCGGGTTTTGTGTTTCCGAGTACAATGCACTTGTACTGACATCAGATTCACATCTGCCTATCTATATTGACAGGGTCATATAGCTTTGACTTAAAGGCAGAGCTTGTGATTGGAAGAGTTAGAATCTAAAAGAAGTTCTTGTACTTCATGGGTATATGACTATGTCAGTGATTATTTTAATTATTTTGCAGAAAATGTTTATTGTTTTCACAGAACTTTCCCATACAACTAGAGTACTGCACAATACAGACTGCTCTTTATAACATTTTTCACACATTCACAGAGGATTTAACTACAGTAACGTATTAAATAGAGATGGGATACAGGCTTAGGGAATGGCATCCAATTGTCCAGAAAGTTTAACTATAATTATCATGCTCCTTGGCACAGTTTTCTACTGAATCATCTAATACTTTCCCAGACAATTGCCAAGCATAGTTTGGACCAAAGAATGTTCACAGTAAATAGTTTGGACAATAGCTGGGGGAGAGAAGACTATTTAGCTGTGTTATATTATTAGCCAGTAGGTTCTTGCCTTAAGTAATTTGTTGAAAGTTTATGCATAAGTAAAAATATAAATCCCAGTCTTCTAAGTCTTAAACAAGTCTCCTAGCTGTTGGGCAACCCTTTCTTTTGCTTGCATGGACTCCATGCAGGAAGTTTGCCCTGTTTTTACAGGCCTAAATATACAGTAATTTACTCCTGAAATTAGTCATTAAGTCTCTGAATAATCATTCTCTTAGTCAATACATTTGTAAGGTTCTGCCTGAACAGCACTTGTGAAATTCAATGAATAGATTGCAATGTCCTTGGGACACAGTCTTTTCCTTAGTTTTATGCTTTTGCTTTATTGAGTTAATTTTTCTCACAATTTCAGCTTGTCCCCAAAAATACAGGTGCTTTGTAAAGCCTGAAAAATACATTCCTCACTATTCACTCTTACTCTTGAGTATTTCCGATGCAACCAGATTGAAATGTGCCTCTCATATTCTGAGTGGCCTGGCTTCCTAACACTTTTAAAGGGTCATTCACTTCAGTGAGAGTTTGCAACTGAATGAAAAATTCGCTATGTTTGATTTTACATTCTCACATGCTAAAAGGAGAGTGATAGATAAAATTATCTCCTTCTTAGAACTTAAAAATTACCATGTCAAGATTGAATTACAGACATGATGAAGAGATGTATCTTATGCACATGAAACATATACATGCTAGTTGATATTAGTATGCTGATATGAAGCCAGAAAGATTTTCAGAAGTCCTTAGCATCTAGACCTGGATGAGTTTCAAGACATGGTTATCTCCAGTCTAGTGCTGTAATGAAGTAAACCAGATTTCCAAACATTTTCAAGAGTCAATATCTCGCCCTCTAAATGGGAGCAGGTGGATGAATGCATTTGGAAAGCTAGTCTATTGCTGTACTGGAATAAGAATGGAAGGTCAGATTCTTTCAAACACAGATATGCTTGTTAGTACCCTGGAATTGCACAAGGCTGTGTCATTATTTGTGTATATTTCAAATGCCTATGTTCAGAAAGATTATGGTCCTCCCAGAAGGCCAGGTATTACTTCCAAAACAAGGTGAAAAACACTGATTCTGTTATCTATGATTGGTGGCCTCATTTGTCACCAATTACTATTTAACTTAATAAATTTTTAGAGATTTTATGAGTGAAGCTCATGCAGCTTTGGAACTGTGGGGTTTTCTTAAATCTGATTATTCACAGCTTGCTAATTTGTAATTGGACTTCTACAACTCAAAACCCTCAAGATTTCAGAAAAGCTAATTTATTTTTTCTTGGCTTAATTGTGATATTCACACTCAAAAGTGTGGAGTGAGATTGCTTCTAGTGGGTTGTATTCAGTGTCCTGGAACTAATAAAATATATTATTGATTGCTTAATGAAAAGCACCACTGTTCATACAGAATTACTGTGAGTGAGGATGGATACAACAGCTCCTTCTTATTCTGTTTTTAGGATCACCTGCCATTTTACTTGGGTGTATTTCTGCATATCATGTGTGCTTTTAAATTAAGTTATGGTTGCCTACAGGGCACTATGTTGGGTGGCTCCATTAAGCTTTCCTTATACTTTTCTTCCAATGCAGTGCTACCTGTTGCTTTTAATTTAGCTTAAGATCATCAAAATTAATTATGATAGAGTGTATAAAAAGTTCAAATAGCAAATCAAAGAGTTTTATTAAGTGCCCTTTAGATTTTCTCATGTGTTTAGTGGTTTTAGCTTTTTATTTGCTCACCATTGTCAGATTCACCCTGATTACTGTGAGAAGGATTGGTAAAGTAGAACAGAAATGTTTAACTATGATGGGAATAACTCTTTAAGTTCTTACTGGGGTTTGATATCCCTATGAAGGGAAATAAATTCACAGCTGTTCTATCAGTGATGGTGGCAACTCCAACCTGTAGTTGCCCTTTCTCTGCTGAGGCATTTAGTCTTTGCTCCTTGGCAGCAAAGCAGTGGCTGTGCATTAGGCAAACAAAAATGCTGCTGGTACTCCTCCATCATCCCAATGGCAAAAATTCCAGGGCATTACTTTAGTCTCACTTCTTCACAGCCGTCATTGCACTGTGATGAGTCTTGTAGCAGGGAATGAACCCCACAGTATCTGCTGGACATAACACAGTGTGACCACTGCAGCAAGTGTTTAGGATAGGATTCACTGGGATTTTATGGTTCACAGCTGACAGGGGATAGTGAAGACCTGTCCAGTGGATGGCCCCTTGGGTGGGCCTGCCAGTGTAATGTGTAGTTTACCGTCCCAGGACACAGACTCTGTGAGGTAAAAACTTCATAAAAACTTCTGCTGGAGTCCTAGTCTATTTGGTGCCCAAGTGGACAGTTAATAAAGTGGTTCAAATAAATAGTATATAAACTTTTAGCCTCCTACTAAGGTGGTGGGATGCATCTGCAACTGGAGAATAAGATCTGGCATTCATTAGTGACATTGCATGTACAAAGCTCCATGCATAAGGGTTTGTAACATCCATGGTGGATTCCAAACCTAGTGACATTGCCATCAATATGGTCTCAGGCAGATGGGCCGTCTATCAAACTCAACCTGGAAAAGATATCACGTGTGGTTCAGCAAATAACTATCATGTATTCATCTTTCTCATGTTGCAAAGTAAAAAGACGTTACAGCTACCTATTATCACCTTCAACCTTAACCTATCCACCCCATTACATTACATTAACTCAGGTAATACATTCAATAGATGTACTATACCCACTGATATGTAGATGGATGGGCATACCCCTGTTAACCAAATTCTACTTTCAGAAGGTTAATAGTTTAGTGACCAACAGAATAACCACAATAACCATATTAGAACCATTGAATTGATATATTGTACAGAACAATTCCTGCTAAACATGGCAGCGCTCAAACACGTACCCTGAACGGACTCAGCTCAAATCAGGTCCTCATTTGTACACCAATATACAGCCAACCAGACGTACAGCCAATGTACCAGATTATCTATTAGTTGTACTTCTCAGATGAAATCAGCAGCCCAGCAGACCTTGAATGCACTAGCTTCAAGACCATACATTCCCCTAAACTTGTTGCACAACTTCCTCTTTTGTATCTCTGATGCCTATGTCAGGTCCAGTATACTACAAGTCAAAGAATGTCACCCATTAATTTCTTCAACAAGCCACAATTATTTTGGGGTAAAAGATGGCAAAAAAGTCTTACGTAAATGATACGATGCTGGTTAATTGTAATATCCTTTTTTTTCCAAAAGTTATTTCTCTTCACTATTTCAAATCCTCCCTTTGCTTCCAGGCACATTCTGTTTAGATTCGCTTTGGATCTTGTTATGCCTTTTCCTGCCAAATTAAACTTCTACTTACTATCAGAAATATTTTTTCTATGTGCAAGTTATCTCCAGGTCATTTGACAGATCAACTAAATAGGCTGTACTTTTTCCGTCTCTCACAGTGAGGCATATTTTGAAGGCTGCATCATTGCATGTTTCCAGAATTGCTTCCAATTCCTTGATATCCTTTTAGGAATTATAGATATTAACTCTGAATACAGAATCCCAGTAATGGTGCTATTAATGCTGCCTTATCCCTTTTATCATGTTCCCTTGCTTGTAAATCAATTAAGGATCATGTTAGCTCACTGAAGGAAATCAGGTTCAGCTGGTCATCTACTGTTTTAGTCATTTATTATCAACCTTGAGACAGAATCATTACTTTCTGCAAAGCATGTCTCATCTTACAAATATTCCTTGTTTCTATGTAGAAGACCTTGCACTTGGCTGTATTAAAACCTATGTTGGATCGAACTGACCTCTCCAAGCAATCCAAGTCACTGTACAAGTGACCTGCTCTCTGTATTATTTACCATTCCACCAATAGGTTACACACAGTCCTCTGATTAATTGAAAGTAAAAGGAAATAGATTTTTTTCTATATAAATTAGTTTAATGCATGAGGTCAGGACCCAAAGCCCATTAGACTCACAGAAGGAATTTTTATTGAATTTGGGCAGCTTTAGATGGGGTTCTGAGTCAGTTGCAGTTCTGCTGGTTTAGAAATTGTCCCAACTCCAGGGCTGGGCAGAACACATTATAGGCTTTCCTGACAGCTACAGAAGTAATTTTGCTTAGTTTGGTCTACTTTTTTAATTTTTTATTAGAAAAGGACAACTGAACTCTCCAGGCAACATGGGCTCAAAAGCTGGCTGCAGAGCTCAAACTGGAATTAAAGGCAATTTTCAGTAGCTTAACAAGCTAACTGCCCATGGATCCAGTTTCTGAAAATATCCGTATGCATGGTCTTAATATGGTCTGTATTTTTTAAAGAGTAAGTCTGGTGTTTGGGTTTTTTTTATTATCATTCCTTAATTACACTAGTGAAAGGCTTGATTTGCTAATCCTGAGTCAAAATTCATGAAGGTTATCACTTGTGCAGAAAACTACAAAATTTCAGATTTTCATTCAAACGTGGGATGTGTTTTTTAAAACACTAAATAATCTTATTGTATATTTTATAATCTTAAAGCACTGACTAATGCAAGTTGTCATTGTTTCAAGTAAGTCTAGGAATATAATTAATAATTCTTAGTAGAAGGAAAGTCTTTTGATAAAGAAAAGAATAAAGATTTTCATTCAGCTCAAGTTTCTTGAACCTCAGTGTCTAATAGGAAGTGGAATGTATTTCCTTTGAATCTGTCTTGCCTATATGAGTCACAAACTAATTTTTCAATGACCGTTCCTTAGTGTTTTTATGAGTAGCATCTAATGTAGTAAGTCCCTGATCTCAGCTTAGATTAAGGCATCAATATAATAACTAATAATTTTTCAGTTAAAAATAAGCTGTTATAGAAATAAAAAGGGGTTACTTTGAGGTGAACATTCTTCAGTATTGGCTTGAAGCCATTTTCAACAGTCAACTTCAGAAAGATTTATTGGTCAGATGACTTTCATACATACAGTACAAATTAAAATCCCAATCTTGGAAATTTGTGTAATAATAAAAACCTGGACCATGTCTACATTTGTAGAGAAAGGCATGAATCCATGTGAATTTAGGAACGATAGCAACCTGACTCAGGCCACAAGGTATCCCCCCATTTTTCCCCAAAAATCGTATGCAGAGCATTCAGAAAGCTTTTATTGTTTTGTTTTTTTTTTTATTGGTATTAAAAATAGTCCTTACAATTTTCTCCCTCCCAATAGCTAGAGTCTGAATTTTATTTGCTAATTCCTGCCTTTGTGCTTTGGCACACAAGGCTGTATTTTTCAATATCAAAGTATTTGAATAAGCTAATTATACTGATCCTAAAACATTCAGTGCCTATAGGCTTTCTTCAGTGCATTGTGTATTTGTATCAGAAATGAAGCTTGTCTTGTCTGCTTGTTGTGCTGTGCATGGGTTCTTAACCTCCTGCTATGATCGTAGCTATTGATTTGGGTTGGCTCTGTCTGTAGGTGCCTGGCATGATGCACGATGCCTTATTTCTCACAAAACATTAAATACCTGCTTCTGAAAACTGGGATGTTTGCTGGTACTTTAAGACCATCAGAAGCACATCTTTACTAGTTAACTGAGAGTACTGCCTTAACAAGGGACCTAAAATCTAGAAATTGCTAGTGGTGTGCAGTAACTTGCACAATGGCAGCAGAAGTTGAAAACTGGGTGGATAGCATTCTGCCATGCAGCTGATAGTTTGTTGCCAGTGGATTTTATTAAAACTTCTTACTTTTTTTCCCCAACATGGTTTTTAATTTTTTTCTGAAAAATAAATTACTTATCAAGGGATAAATAGGTTTCATGTATGGTCTTATATAATAAATTCAATATTTATTATTCAGTATCATTGAACAAGCCGTTCTTCTATGGCACTGATATTTGCAGTTCAGCAGTTGTATTTTCATTAGGACATTTCCCCACATGTACTATGAAGATACAAGGAGGGTGAGGGTGACAGGGCATTTTGCTGTGCTTTTTATAGTGTTCAGATGTAAAAAAGGGGAAGTGACAACCGTAGTGGCAATGTTGGGTGTTGTTAAACTGGGCAATTTCAACAGGTGAAACATCATGGCACAAATAGCCAGTTAAACCTTAAAACTGAGGAAGGAGAACTGGGCAGATTGTCAGAAATGTGTTCCTGGCTGAGTGACAGAGACCCACTCCGACAATCATGCAAACGTGCGTAACTACTTGTGTGAACATTGTTGCTGAAATTAAGGGAAGAAAAGATCTGAAAAGGATATTGCTACAAATATTCTTTCAATATTTTATTCTCCAGTTTATACAATAGTTTAGCTTTTACTACTCAGCTTTAGAAAACACTTCAAAAAGTATTGGTGTAGCAGAGGCAGGAATATGAGTAATCGAGCAGTATAGACTCTTACAGCTCACATTTGTATGACTCATAAGATTCAGGCTATGAAAAGTAGAAGCTTTAATGCGAGGAATAAGAAGAACATTTGTTGCAGTTTATTTTTTCCGTCAATAGCTTTGAATGGAAAAAGATTTACCCATTCTTTTTATTTTAAGGAGGAAAAGTAATTTACAGATCCACCCTCGCAGCTCTGCTCAGTGAAGACCAAGGACAAACAGAAAATCCTGGGTCTGTTTTGTTGGGGGGTGCAAGTAGCCACTAGGAGGAGCTGACTGCCTTGAGGAGAAGGTAGAGGATTGATTTACTAACAATTCTAATAAAAAGCGTTAATAAAATGAGTTCAGTACTAAAAGTAGTGCTCACCTAAGGTAAAGCTGAAGTATTTATATATTATTTGCAATAGTTACATAATAATCTGTGGGATAAATGCTCTGTTTAATGCTAATGTACTTCCAGGCAGCAAAGATGTTCAAGGGCCTGATTTCAAAGTAAAACTCAGAACATTGTTCTCTCCTAGAAGATAGGATCTGATTCATATCAGTTCCTTAGAAAGAAATGTCCTGTATTCTATGCACTAGTGTGGAACACAGATAAAATACCTGATTGAATAAAAAATAATTAAATTTCTCAGCTCTGTATATGGGTGAGTATCAGTGTGTGTTAACCCAGGTGTCCTTGTTTATAAGCATGGCTTTTGGACAAATCAGCTTCTGTTTTTCCATAATAGCCTTTTTTGCTGCATTATAATCTCTTTATATATTTAATGCTATAAATAAAATAGCAGCATAGAAGAGAACTATAAATAAAACACTGGCATAGAGGGGATATGCCAAAAGTGATCTCTCAACTTGTTTCTTAATATCAGTGCCAAACATAAAAGGAAACTCTGCTCAGTGTCACACTGGAAAGGATGAGGGAGCAACTGTTTCGTACTTCCTCAGGCCAGCAAACACAAATAGTCACACAGGGTTGTGTTGCAAATAGGGTTGCTCTTAGTGATTCCTACCTATTGAGGCTTCCTTTTTCTCCTCCTTCACATGGAACTTACTGCTTATGAAAGATGCCAGTGTGAGAGTGCTAACCTCTTATTAAGAGGTGTTTTGGAAAAGCTGTGTATTTTGACCAAAAATCAAGCAACATGAACAAAGTATGAGGTATTGCTCTTCTATCCTAATTTACAAGACTGTGAGTGAAGGCTTGTGTTTGGCCTATGATTATAATCACTTGTATTTGGTCTGGTGAAGTCCACTTCAGGGCAAACACATCCTGGAAATCATGTCTTTTCTTGTTTAAAAAAGGAAGGATAAAATTTGATTTAGAAAGGTAAATATGAAATATACCATTTTTTTTCTTTATGAAATATGCACTGTATTTTTCTTTCTCAACTTTAATGAAAGTCTTGAAATCAAAAATATTTCAGTTGACAAGCCATAGCCCAAGAAACTTGGTGAAACAGGGTTTATTTTCAAGATCTGGAAATAGAAAAAAGGAAAGAAGAGAATCCTAGATTCTCTAAAGGCTGATTTCAGTGAGGATAGAGGTAATTGCTAAGAAAAGTGGCTAAGAATATTCTTCTGCGGATGGTAACGATCAGGGCAAAAAGGAACAGCATGAGCTGACCATCTCTATTTAACAAAAAGATATTTTTTCCACATTCAAATATACACTGCTATGAGTAGGAATTTTTGACACACTAATGTAATTAGTATCAGCACAAGAAACCTGTCTCCTGTTTGTTTATAAGCAAGTCAAAAAACCTAAGTCATGACAAAGAGCATGGTTTCAAAGCAGCCCTTTGCTCTAAGAGGAGAGAAGTTGCTGCCAATCAGCAGAATACTTGTTTTAATCAGGAAATGAAGGTGATCATCTGCCTGTCACAGGTTGCCCTGTGACTTCAGTGCTGACTTCAGGGTAGACTGAGGAAGGCTGGAAACTGCTGCCTTTCACTGATGCAAGTTCTTGATTTTCAGGGAAGAAGCAACTGCTGCTATCAATGAATTCAAAATGCCAGTTTAACAAGGGTCTGGGCTTTGCAAATAGGTAAGCATCTGCATTCAGAATTTGGTGCAAGCTTATTTGAGGCAGTGTGTTACATTTTAGGAGAAAAATAACACCCAAACCCCAATGGGAACTGACAGCTCCTGTTTAACTGTCAGCTCAGCTGAGGTGCTGCTTCTCACAAAAGTCTCTCAGTGTGTCCAGACCTTGCAAAAACTCAGGCTGGGTCAACCAAATACAAGATTTGGTGCACTGAAAATTTAGATATATATGGTCTCATAATTTCTATTAAATTAGGATGTCAGAGGAGCTGGTATGTGGGATCCAGTTGCTGTCACTTTGCAGGATCTTTTAACTGTGAAGGCATTGATCATGACCTCACTCCTGCCAAGGTCATGAATCCACGTACTATAGCTGCCTCTTGCAGATGCATTTCTTCTGGTGGGAGGGATGACCAGCTGGTGTTGCAAAAAGAGCTAGGAGCTATGGAGAACTGCCTGTGGGTGGCAGAGGGTCTTAAACCATTTCATAATATTGATTCCTAATGAGTTTACTCAGATATTTAATTCAGATATTCTCAATTCCTTCACCACTGGCATTATTAGGAAACTCAAAGTAAAAGAACATTGGTACAACGTGCTGTCCCACATCAGCTATTTCACCTATGAACTCTAATTGTCTGGAGGAGTTCCTCATACAGACACCCTACTAGAAAATCAAAGACAGATGTCAGATATTGTAGAAACATCATAGAATCATAGAATGGTTGTGGTTGGAAGGGATCTTAAAGATCATCTAGTTCTAGGGCAGGGTCACCCTCCACTAGACAAGGGTGCTCAAAGCCCCATCCAACCTGGCCTAGAACACTTCAGGGATGAGGCAGTCACAGCTTCTCTGGGCAATTACTCAGACATCTCACTGCCCCCATAATGAAGAAATTTTTCCTGATATCTAATCTTTATATAAATACAGATTCCTAACAGATTTCCTAATATCTAATATAAAATCTACCCTCTGCCAGTTAAAACTATTCCCTACTCTCCAGTCCTTATATGCTCTTGCAAAAATTTCCTCTCCAGATTTCTTGTAGGCCCTTTAGGTATGGGAAGGCTGCTATGAGGTCCTCCTGGAGCCTTCTCTTCTAAAGGCTGAACAAGCCCTAGTCTATCAGCATATCTTCATAGGAGAGGTGCTTCAGCTGTCTGGTCATCTTCATGGCCCTCCTCTGGACTCGCTTGAGCACGTTGGTATCCTTCTTGTGTTGGGGGCCCCAGCATGAAGGCAGTACTCCAAGTGGGGTCTCATAAGAGCTGAGAGGGAGGGAGAATCACCTTGCTTGACCTGCTGGTCATTCTTGTTTTGATGCAGCACAGCATACAGTTGGCTTTCTGGGCTGCAAGTGCACACTGCTAGGTCACACTGAGTTTCTTGTCAACCAGCACCCCCAAGTCCTTCTCTACAGGGCTTCTCTAAGTCTCTTCTCTGCCTAACCTGTAGCTGTGCCTGGGACTGCCCTGACGCAGGTGCAGGACCTTGCAATTCACTTTCTTGAACTTCATGAGGTTGACATTGGCTCACTTCTCAAGCACGTCAAGGTCCCTCTGGATGGCATCCCTTACCTCCAGGGTGTTGACTACACCGCACAGCTTGGTGTCATTGGCAAACTTGCTGAGGCACACTCAATCCCATTGTGCATGTTGCCAGCAAAGATGTTAAACAGTGCTGGTTCCTTTATTAGAATTTCAATAAGGTGCTCTCTTGGACCAACTGGTGAGTTGTTGGTAGATGAATATCAATCAGCTGTGGCGGCTAAAATACTTGTTATCTCTGGATGCCTCTATGACCAAACTGGTAGATCAGAGGATAGCTGGGACACCTCAGTCACCCAAAACCACAGTGGCTTGGTTAAAACATAATTAGCAACTTGAGTTAACAGCAAGGCTTTGCAAGAAGCAGCTAAGAGATGGGTGTGCATTACGCTTCATTGATATGCAATCTCAAGTAGCTGCCTCTAAAACTTCCATCTGTACCTGAGTGGTGTCCTGTTAAAAAGAAGATTATTTCTTCATTTTAGAGCACAATTTTTGACCTTGATGATCTTAATGATCTTTTCCAACCCAGTTGATTCTATGATTCTATGATTTTCCTTGCATGGGAGCACCTATTTAATGTTATCCTGAATGAACTGTAATTTGAACATAACACAATATTAGACAACAAAAAGTCTCCATTAAAGAGGGAAATTTGCTCTTCTGGGTTAAATTTGCTGGGCTTCTTAATATAGCTCCACTCCCTCTTGACAGCAAAGGTCCTTTACACTAGTACAGAAGCCTGAATAAAAATCTGATATTAGTAACTGTAACAGAAATATGACAATTCTTTATTTCTCTTTAAGTGAGGTTTAGTGTTTAAAACACATTTGGCCTAATTTTACTTGGAAAACCTCTTAGTCTTTTAATCTACATTTTCATGCAATTTTTTTTTTTTTTTCCAGAATAAGTCTCTCTCATCCCAATACAGGAATCTTTGTTTCCTCTTCCCTTTTCTGTATCGGAGGATGCCATGTAACTCAACATGCTCCATTCTGACAAGCCCTTTGGCTCTTATCCCACTATAGAAAATAAGGCAGCTGGGATAAAGTCAGGTAATAAAATGTGATAAAGTACAGTGACAAATGAAGCCTTATGTGACTTCAGTCAAATGTTGAGGTTTTCTACTGAGAGAAAATTTGATTTTGCATCTGTTCCTATCCTTTTAGACAAAAAATATTATTGTAGATATCCTTAATTTTAAACATTCTTGGCTTATCAACATTTACTTGAAATAAAACTTCTAAAGTAAATGTATCCTTACTTGTGTGAAAGTTGCATATTATAGTTAATGATCCAAATCCAAAATTCTTTGTGGGCATTACTTAAAGCTTCTATTGATCTCAGTGGAGGCTAAATTACTGCCTCATGAGCATTAGTAATAGCAATATTAAACACTATTTTAAGAAGCTACTACAAACTCCCTATACAAATTGACCATGTGAGCACAAAAAACTGAAGGTTTGATGGGCTGGGAAGTTCCAGTCTTTTCTGCAAATGATCCTTGGTGTGGCAGCTGCTATTATCTATGAGAAGAGATGTTTTAAGAAGCTGGGTAAACTTGATGTATCCAAAATCATTGAACACCTGTTCTATTAATGACATGGAATGTATCCTGTGTACAATAGCAACAGTTTCCATTTAACAGTTTATCTGAGAGAGCTGGGCCTAATAAGGAGGGTAGAGGTTCTCAGCTAATGAGCAAGTCAAGGTTCTGATCTATTAGGTTAGATAGAAACTACCCTGTCTTTGAGACTCAAAATAAGACCAGGGCTTTGGCCTTGTTTTCAAGCATTTTTAATCATCAGTGGCTTAATCTTGTAGGACTATTTTTCCTGAAATCTGTGGAGCTATTTACAGGAGGAAAGATGTACTATTGTACATTAAGTCTTCCTCAACCTCTCTGCTCTTCTTCCTCTGCATGCTGGCTCACAATCATCCAGGGAGGATGAGTTCAGTCTTCTTTAACCCTTGCTTAGTCTGCAGGAAATGTACTAATTGAAGAACAATTCTTTATAGTCTTAATTTTTGACTGGTCAAAAAGCAACCTTTTTTTTGTCTCCACAAAAAGTTCTGTTCTTATGAAAGTCAGGCCTCAACATTATTGACATTCTTGACATGCTTAGTTGAATCTCTTTTTTGCAAAAAATGTCAATATTATTTAGTTTAAAAATTCTATTTCCAGAAAATATTAAAGAAAATGTCAGTGAAAATTCTTATTTTCACGATACAGCAAGTACATTCAAAGAGAATAAAACTCTAGAAAGTGGAGGTTGCGAATTTCAGTCACCATGTAAAAAGAAAAGAAAAGGAATAATTAATTAAAATTGCAGTAAAATGTGACCCTGTGAAACAGCAACCAACAGCATTTGGTTACTCTGCTTCAGTAATGGCATTCAGGAGATTCTTTGCTCACTATTACTTTGTTCTTTCTGTTGTTACTCATTTTGTATATTGTCCCTGAGAAAACCATGCTAAAATCTCACAGGCACCTATATCTACTTGACCTCTCTGAAACACAGTCACCGAAACAACAGCTGTTAATGTTAGCACCAGCCTTTTGTACTACTAGTTTTTTGAATGGGACTTGGTGATTGATTCTTATCATCAGGTACTTTGTTAGAGATGTTGTTGAGGTATGATGTACTTGGGATGTCATAATATTTGAATTCAGTATTTTAGAGGGAAGAGCGGAAAGAGGAAAATGAAATGAAATTGCACGTGGTAGTCACTGACTGAGAGGTCATGGAGCCACTGTAGTAAAGGACTCCAAAACTACAAGTTGAACTGAAGACAAGGGCAATGTGGGTAGAAAGGCCTTTACAGACATCTTTTTGAGTCAGCCCTAGGAGGATTGATGTGCAATATAGTGTTTGGTAAATCACATGTAACTGCTTTCAGCAATATTTTTTTTTCTCATTAATTCTCATGCATTTGCCTGTAGTTTACATAGTCTTGTGCAGAAAGAGACCATCCAACTCCATTATCTTCCATTGCGAACACTGATCTTCAGGGTACACTCCTTCTGGTGGACATTCTTTCCCCTTAATCTCAGACCTAGTCAGTGCTAGAAAGGTCTGGCTGGCAGAACAAAACAGGCATAGTTTTGTAATGCCAGTACAATTTCAGTTTCCAGAAAGCATTTTGTCTGTATGGTTCATGCTGATAAAATAAGGTATACAACAAAGAATGTGCCATGTTTGGTCATGTAACCATCAAAGGTGTTTGCTACATAAAAAATGTTGCAGAATCAAACTAAAAGTTTTGGGATTCAGTCTAGCTTAAGAGAATTACTTTCTGCTGATCTGACTTAATATTTGCCAATCATAAATACTGTGTCAAGCTAGTCTGTTAAAGGTTAGTAGAGTGGTGCCAGCTCCTGTATTCCTTGGATGGTACATGCTGAAGACAAGCTCACCTAACAAATATGTACTCAGGCCAAATAAAGGTTAAAAAGACAAAAGATTCATTTTATTTTCTGTTGTACAACTTGAATTCTTCCCTGTTCAGTGTATGACAAAATAAATCCAATTTTGTAGCTGCTAAGTCCAAGCAGTATAAATTCTGTTTTCACTTCATTTAAGCAACTCTAGTTTTACAGTGTAAGACAGTTTTAGTCCAGATTTTGCTAATATACGTAGCTTTGTTGCTCCTCTATACAAACTACTACATATTTTTCCTCTTGTCATCTTTATAATAGTGGAAGGAGTTATTTGCAATCCTCCATTTTATAGAGTCTTGTTTCAGAATCTTCTGACATCAATGGCAGCTTTGCTAAGGCAATGTAAATGTCATAAAATGTTTTGTTCTACCACAGACGCAGGCAAATAATTGGCATCTGTTTTCTGTTGTCTAGCTGCCATTCTGTTTTCTGAAACAGAAGCTTCTATTTCTCATCTAATTCCTTGATAAATTCAGTCTCTAATAAGATTGAAAGATTGTTAGGAAAAAAATATAAAACATTCTGTTAAAGGAAACAGAAAAAGTTTCGTGGAGATTTTCATGTAATTAATTGTTCAGACTGTTTGGTATTTCTTTAAATAATCCAAATAAAATCTCCAGAATGTTTATCTTGACAACTGGAAAATTCTTCAGCTGAATAATATAATTGTTTCTGGTTTTGTCTGAATATTCTTGATAGATTCTATTGGGATTCAGTTGCTTTTGTCTTTACTATTTTACCAAAATATAGCATAAGGTCTGTGTGTACAGTAGGTAGATTTTTCAATTGTAACCAACTATTGGCTAGCAAGATCAAAAAGTACTTATCAAAATATGTATTCAACTCCTTATTGTTAATCCTTTAAAGCAGATAAAATATCACTTTGACTTCAGGAATTCTTTTGGCTAAGCATATGACATTAATATTCACTAACATGCTGTCAGATTTATTGCAAGAGTGGTAATTAAATCAACACCTTCGTATTTTTACATTGAAACTAAGCCAAAGTGCATTTGGTCTTGTCACTACATAGCAGTGTGCTTGATACTTAAGATACCAACACAAACACTGAATAAAAACATAATTTCTTTATTAAGTGGAAGATGTCGTAATTTTATCATGAACCAATACTGTTCAAATACATAAGCAAAATACATGGTAAAGGACTAAGAAGCAGGCAAGAGGATGAGATGAGATCAGCTTTTTTCTTCATACTTAGATGCTTTCAGTTTGTCATTAGATACCAAACAGCACCCAGAAAGCTAATTCCAGTTTTATACTTATTGTTTGCCATTTAGACAAAGTCTCAAGTAGTCACTTAAGTTTATGGGCAATATTTGCCTAAAGTAATGCATAATCAGATACATTTTCTGCATTATTTCAGATCAGACCAACATACGTACATTAACAGTGTAATCTGCTCACGGCACACTTCAGTAAAATTCAGATCCTACAGCCTCATAAAATGAGTTTCAGATTTCTTTGCTGTTGCGAAATGAAGATACAGTTTTAGATAATGTGAATCTGTGCTTATTTATAAGCAGTATCACTAAGCATTTTAAGGATAAAAATACATAAGTGTAGGCAGATACTTGCTTCCAGAGTCCTGAATCTACATGATTATTTATCTGGTGTAAGATAAAACTTGTTATGGGGTCATTGTCTTTTCACGTATTGTACATGTGTGACATTTTTGTCTCAATCCTATCCTGTGGCCTGTGTGAATTGCTGGAGGATTTTTATGTCTAGTCCCTAGCAGATTTAGAAACCAAACCACTGCAGATCTTTATCAGATACTTTACTCTGGTCTAGGACTGATAGGGCAATGACACATGAGAAAAAAGCAGTTATTCTCTCAGGCAGAGTGCTTTGATGCTAGCAGGAAAATGTGGGGAAGTTTTGTTTTGTAGAACACTTATTAACGGCAACCTTTATAAGACAAAATGGCAATAAATGCATTTACAGAATTGTAAATGTGCATCATTCAAATAATGAAGTCTTACCAAAGTAATTGTCTTTCTCTCCCAAACCTTGCTGGTTTGATTTTGGTCAAGAATAATTAGCTGAGGCTTCATTTTAACTTTACAGTTAGTTACCCAGTATCCCCGGATTTGACCTTCTTCATCAGCCTCAGTTACTATTCCTAGTTTAGTTGTATGCTTACTTCTCTCATTCTATTTTATTTCCTCCTCCTTTAAAACCTCCATTACAAAATCATTATCCTCTGTACCAAGTAAAATCTTGGTGAAATACTCTCTATAATTCATTCATCTCTTCTAATATCAGAACATGGACCACAGCATTTCAAACTGATCTGCTATTTCTGGAAATTTCCCTATGTTTTATTATTCTAGTTAAACATTAAGAAGAACAAAGAAGAAAAAGAACAAAACCTGTGTTATGATGAGCAAGGCCATTTTTATAGTCTTTTTTTGCACATTTAATATCTTGCCGGTTCTGTTGGACATCTGAATAGTTGGTCCCCAAAACTTTTGTGCTTTTTTTTTTTTGTCCCAACTTTGCAAGATAATCTAATAAAACCAATGTCTAATGACCTCTTTTTTAACCCTCATGGCTGCAACAGCACTACCACTATATTGGTGGTATTCACTTCTGTACTGCAATTTATTAAAAAAACAGTTTTTGAACTCTTATCAAAGCATAAACATATTGCTACCAATCTCTCCATCGCGGAAAGAGCTACACAAACAAGCATCATTAAAAAGTTCACCCTGTAGCAGAATCTTATTCTGTGTGAACACTCTGGCCAATTTAAGTTTGCGCATTTTTCTATGAAGTGCAAATCATGCAAGGAAACTCTTGCTGTCCTGTGACTCAATAACTATTAAGCTTCAGTATACACTTAAAGACATATGATGGTGTAGCATAATTCAGCAAAGAGACAGAAGGCTGTGTATTTCAGGTTTCTTAAGTTTATTGTGGCAGAATTCTACCTAATATATTTTGAGGTGTTGTGAACTGAATTTTTACTTTGTAAACACTTTTAGGAAGGTTGTTTCCATAATACAGAACATAAAACTTCCTGATTTTATTATGCTGAAATATTTAGATGTATGCTGCAGTTTATCTAGTACTCACATTTTCCCACTGAAAATGTTATAGCCTTACATTATCTGAAAAGATTATCTCAATACCTCTTAATTTTCCTTTTTTGAATTAATTCAATGGAACTGTTATGTAGCATGCTTCTATATGTTGTACACACGCTATATGTTATATAGCATGCTTCTATGAGACAAGGCATATTACACTGCCTTAGAAGTTGTTTATTCATCCACCTTCCCTCTTTCGGGATGGAGTCTGAATCTCTCATAAGACTTATGGCTATATTTCTTCCTGATTTGTAGGTTTATCTGTGTCATTCATATGAAATAGTAAGTTCATCAGGATCAAGAACTAGAATTTCCACAAGAACTGTACAGATAAGAGGAAATGTGCCTTTAATGTTGAAATAATTTAAGGTAAAGCATTGCTTGTGATTTTGACAAATCTGGAGGGAAAAAAAGTTCTGCACTTTCACTCCCCAAAATTAAAGTGAACTGTTCAATTTTTAAGGTTTGTCCACTGTGTTTTGACTTATTGTTATTTTTTTGGCATTATTACTTCTTTATACCATCTGAAATTACTTATTTCTGTCCCCAGGTAAATTGCTTCCTTTTCTGATGTCTGCCTTTTTCTTGTAGATCAGAGTTCCTATATGGCCATGCTCTTGAAAAGGAAGAACTGAATACACAGCTCATTTATCAAGGCAAAAGTGTTTAACTATGACCTTAAGCACATGCTGCTGCTTGTTAGTTTAACTGAAGCTACACAAACATGATAAAAGGTAACTGACCTTTATTCTGTGCTCTAGGTATCTGTTTGATGATGATCTCACTTTGTCCAGAGGTTTAACAAGTGTTTACTTTATAACACTCTGATTACATGATCCTCTTTTCCCCAACTCTCTTCCTTCATCATATGATACAGCTTTTTCTTAAGTCTCTGACATTTCAAGTGAGGGTCACTGTATTTATGCAGTGGCAAGAACTAGGAATAGTCTTATGTGCTGAGTGAGCTCTTCCCCATTGTTCTGCAAATTAGTCAACATGAAACCAAATAATGATAATGTGTTGTTATGATTAAGGTTAATAAGCTACTGATTATCTCCATAGAGTGCAGTTCCAGACACATTATTTAAATGGATTTCTTTTTTGAACTAGTTGATAAAAGATTCAGATTTCTCCTTGTAGTGATAAAGACATTATAAACCT
The DNA here is from genome assembly GCA_017639245.1 of Myiopsitta monachus. NCBI lineage: Eukaryota > Metazoa > Chordata > Aves > Psittaciformes > Psittacidae > Myiopsitta > Myiopsitta monachus. The sequence goes on from CM029919.1 coordinate 9,045,003, forward strand.
TTAAAGGCATAGGGAAACATTATACAACTGAACAGTTTACTCTGTTCAGTGCTTTGCAGATTTATCTTATGTGATAATAGCACACCATAGCTCTGGAAACAATTGTTAAAAAAAGGATGCTCCTCTGTGTCTCTGCGACTAATCCACTTGAAAAAAACATCTGTCTTAAGCAACCTATTGTACCTTTCTGGTGTGTGCAGCATATTTAACAAAGGTGCTGTTCAGTTAACCTTGCTTTCTAAACTTTTTCAACATGCAAGGCCACTAGTTTTATGTAATCTGGTCTTTACCAGCAGTGATCTAAACATGAATTAAATAGCTCAAGTCAACTATCTTCCAATAAAACCACTGAGTACAGGCTAGTTTATAAACTTTAAACCAAATATATTAACAAACAAACGTAATTTTAGTGAAGTCCTTGGCAAAACTATCAGCCTGGAAAACACTTCTTAAACTTTAAAATTAACAAGTCTTTTTTAAAAAACCACAAGCTTTTAAAAAATCCCTATATATGTTTATAGGACAAACCTCAGATCAGAGATAGACTATCTTTAAATTAAATTTTTTTTTGGCCCAGTAATAGTCTTACAGCTCATTTCAGATCATTTGCAATTTTTTAATAACTAATAAGCATACCTTCTTCTGTAGCTCTGGAAGATTATTTCCTTTAAAATTCACAATCAAACCTGAATTTCTCCTAATGACAATGCTGTGATGCATTTTTCACTAGTCCCAGGAAAAAAAAACAGCACAAGAACTTTCTCTGACTTCTTAGCCAAGAGTTCTGAGTGCTACCAAATGTGTCATTACTGACAAGCCTGTCTTTTTGTGCTTTATCACACTAGTTGACACTCACATACCCCAACGAAGAGCAGCTGAACATTGCGCTAAGAAAGGACACTTGTTCTGCCAACAAAAAAAAAAAGAAAAGAAAAAAAAAGAAAAAGAAAAAAGAAAAGCAAAGCAAGGTGCATTGTGCAAAAGTGCTTTGGCAATCAATTATTAAGAATCCAGAGATGACAACTCATATATGTGTATTTAAGTTGATAACCTTTGAGCACTTAATCCCCAGAGATCACAGTAGTGGCAGAAGGATCAAGGTCAGTGATAGAGAATCCAAAGTAACGGCGAAGACCAAATACAATCTAGTCTAGCCCTAAGAAAGAAAAACTTGCAGCTGCTTCAATTATCTATGTAGTGTACCATGTGACAGCACATGAAACAAAGTTAGTTCTCCAAATTCTTCTCTTGCATTTGTTTTGAGAAGTGCCTCTGACTTCTGTTCACCTTTTTGTTTCAAAGCCTGTACCTCAGTTACTAAGTTCTCAAGTTCCAGTCATTGCTCTTCAAAATTCTCTTGCTTACCTTCTTCCATAAGCAGTTCCACAAGATATAAATATGAAGTCACTTAAAAAAAACAGGAAAAAAATGTAATCCTGATACTTGGCTGACAAACTGTAAGTTTTTTTAAGCATAATGGAAAATGCAGGTTACATACCTGTGTCAGAAGGTGTTTGTGTGAAAAAGACATAACAAGATAATTCTCTTTTGTGCATTTTTAAAGGTGGGGTGAAAATTTTCTTTTTCCTACTTGAAATTGGTATAAAATATTTCCCTGTTAGCAGCTGAATACAAAATTAAAATTCAAGAGCTGGTGCTGCAAATATTCCATTTTACAAGTGTAAGAAAGGCACTTCAATAACAAATATGACACACTATGTGTCTCAGCATGTCTCTCCTACTTAGGCAATTTATTAAATCTATATATAACTACCTATATAGAATAATTAGCCCGACAACCCACTGTGATCACTGAAATTATCATTATTACAGTTAAGATCAAGAAATATCCTTTCTAAAATAACAATCTAAAATTCATAGGGGAAAATTAAGGCTACAAAATTCATATGGTGACAAGAATTCTGGAAATTACACACGAGGTAGACACAAGGTGCTTTTTCACTCACAGTACTTTAAAATTGTATCCCACTAGAATTTCGCTAGATGCATTGGGAGTAAAATCAGGTCTTAAAATATATCAGACAGATATAAGCAAGTGATTTATCTTTTTCATTAAGATAATTCTCTTTTGTTTCCCTGAAAAAAAAAAGGTTTTCATAGAACAAATCAGAAAAGATGTTTAAAACCTCAAATGAAAAGGGTAAAGGAAAGAGTTTGTCAGCTAGAAAATACAAAGAAACCGCATTGCTTAAAAAGAGGCAAGAACTGTGGTATTGCTCTGAGATTATAATAAGGTGCGCCATGTTGTGTGTCCTATGCTGTTGTAGGGTTGGAGCACGTTACTGTGTCAGATGAGTCATGTGTGCTCTGTGTATGTGCAATACATCATGGGTCATTAAATACACAGGTATTAACTCCAAATCAGAACTTTCCATCAATTGCTAGGTTCTGGGAGAATAATTTGGAGAAGTGCCATTACATGCTCGTCAGGTTTTACACTTTTTCTGATAGACAGCCACTATTAGTCACTGACTAATATGTTGGGACTTTGGACTACATGGCTCCCTTTGAGCTCGTGATTGACTCCAGGCTGGTTAGGACTTCTTGACACAGACTGTAGACAGTACAAATGGGATTTGGAGACACTGAGACATCAGTTTTGTTTGCGTTGGCAGATTTGGAGTGTAGTTATGGTGGGAATAGGAGCGGCTCGTTCTTTGCCAGCCTTCTTTCTGTAAGCAGTGGAAAGAGAACAGAAAAAGACAAACTCTACTACTCTGGCATGCTGGGGATATAAACTTCTCCTGAAGTATTTCAGAGTTGCTCCCTGGAATGAAACTGGGAGCAGGGAAAGGATGTCTCTGGGGAGTCATAATTTATGTTCCAGTCTGCTTATTGAATGGGGCAGCTCCTTGAGAGATTCATAGATTTTAAGGTCATTTATGATTGTCTTGCCTGGCTTGGGTGACACAAGCCATAGAATTTCATCCCTTCAGTGCTGCTTTCTAATTTAGGATTTCCAACATTATGATAATGCTTTCCAACATTAGGATTATATATTGTCTTAAGTATTTAACAATTTTCCAGTAATAAAAGAAATAAAAAATGGCCATAAACACAGCAATTTGTCTGGTGCTACTAAAGACCAGAGAGTGCAGTATTGCTTTCAAGTTTTAAGTCATTTGAGAGGAAAAATAAATATCTAAAAATACTTTGAAAGCTCCTGATAGGCTTTCTTTGTGTAAGTTGAAGGCAGTGAAGGGGAACAAAGCAGTCTGTCCTATTATTTCTCTATCTGGGGGAACAGTATCCATTCCCCCGTCTGTGCTGGCAGTGCCCTTTGCTGAGTTACTGCCACAGATGTAAGCAAAGGGGCACAGAGAAGAAGCAGAAGTGGCAGTATTATCATTGTAGAAGATGAATGTAGTGGCACTTCTAATTTATTTAGTATTCAGGATTTTGACTTTAATTAGGATTCTTTTGTCACATCATTCATCAAATGCACTTGAAAGAAATGGAAATTAACACCAAAGTTTCTGTTGCCTCAGGCATGCTTTTAGTACTTCTACTCGTTTTGGTTTATTGTTGTTCATTTTAGTGAAATAGTTTGCTGGTGATAGTTCACTTAGCTGCAACTGAATTTCAAAAGAGGTGGAATGAATATATGCTCTTTAAAAGCTGTTTTGTGAAGACCCTGTAGCTCCTAACGGCTCTTTTATCGAAAACCAATTGTTTTTCTCTCTCTCAGTTTTTCTTTTCTTTTTCCTTTTTTTGACTGACTTCTGTGTTGTATAACGTAACATGTTACACCAGCTTTCGCCCTAAGTCATTAGCTAGATAGCTAGCTAGCAGAGGAAAACTTCGTGCCTGCTGGAATGCTAATAAGTCACAGATTGCCTGTTTCTTATGAATTGCACTTGTGTTTAGATGAAATAATATACCTTATTTGCTGAAATCATTCCTGTTTAGGGTGAAGCTCAGTATATCTGCAGTTCTGCTGTCTGCAAAGGGAAAAGTTCCTACAATAACTATTAATACAGCTCCAAGCCTGACATGGAGCAAAACAGCAGCTATGTTGATAAATGGTGCTCCTTATATCCAGAACTTCCAGCTCATATAATAGAGGTCCAGTCAGACATTTGAATGAAAAGAATGTGAACCAATTTTACCGCCTGAGGCTACACATCATATCAGCGCGGCTACACAAAATCATCAGCACAAAAATCATTAGTTGGTGTCCAGAACTCATGCTTAATTTAAAATCAAAAGGTTTATTAAGCAAGTATTTCTGAGACCTCTGTGACTAATGAAGCCTGGTCTGTGGTTCATGTGGAGATGAGCTGCAGAGTCCAAACAAGTGCAAATTCTGTCTGTAGGCTTTCAAGCAGTTTTTGGAATTTGAAGGTTTCTTCCTTCTGGATTCTCTGGTGCCCAGTGAGATGTGCCATTTTATGTAACTTGCTCATAAGTAGCTTATCTTTCTCTGTCTCCTCCTTTTTTATGTTTTCTGGTTGCTGATTTTGAAAAAATCAATAGTGAAGTTCAAAGAAACCGCCTCTTTTTTGTGCCATCCTCTCATATGTACCTGAAAGTTAAATGGAAGAAGAAGTAGAAACATCTCTACATATCCACTCCCACATAATTTTTTATCAGAAATGTAGCTAATAGCCAATGGTAATATCTTGGGGGTATTTAAAACTTGCATTCTTATTACCAAAACTTTTTTTTTTTTTTTTTTGTAAAATATCTCTCCAGCTTTTTGTCTTTGTTACAGGAGCTAGAAATTATACTTCAAAAAAGCAGACATCCTCTTAGAAAGCATTTGATGCTACAAGTTGGATGTGTACTGAAAAGTTATCACTATCACAAGCCTGCAATACAGCCTGCGCTTTGAAATTGGAGATAGGTTTCTCCTCTACAAAATGTTTAGCACACTTTTCAAGGCAGCTATAAAATGATAAATAAGAAACATTTGAGAATTACCTATAAGCTTATCTCCCTCCTGGCTGAATCAATTAAATGTTTCAACTAATATAAGTGGGAAAAGGACCAAACTCCTCTCAGGTTTTTGAACACTACAAAAGAAACAAGACACTTTACGCCATCATACAAACATGAGAAACTCACATGTTTCAGGACCCTTTCTTTGCACTGACTGACTTCTGCAGTATAGTAACTCTGAAGTACAATACAGTATTTCTAAGAACTCAAAATACACATTTTAAGTATAACACAAATAATAATGGGGTTTATGTGTTTGAGTAAATTCAGATAGTTAAGGATTGTTTCAGGTAAATGGTACATTGAAACGTACTATATTGGTGAAATTATTATGGAGATCAATTAGTCTTAAGGAAAAATACTGCCAGCAGAAACTGCAGTGGTGACTAAAAGATCTCTTTTATAATAGGACATCGTGAACACAGACTTTGTGAATGCCTAAAGCCAGTTCTGAGTATAAATAACCTGTAGCTCTGAGAATATTATCTATGCCTTGTACTTCAGAGCTGTCAGTCAGTATTTTTGATCATTAGCCATCTGTGATTATTCTAATTTTTGCCAGCAGGAGAAGGAACTCTTTTCCACCAGGGAGCTCTGTTATTACAATATAATTTATATGTAAAGAGCTCATTTCATTAGATGAAAAAAAAAAAAAAAACCAACTTTTTACATAGGATTTTTTTTTTTTTTAGTTTGAAAGAAACTTTTAGCATTAAAATATTTATTTTCTATTTCTTTTTATATTGTTATCCTTGTCATGATCCATGTAAAAGTAATAAACATCTTACTGGTGGGTTAACAATAATTCTGTGTTGTGAGCTCAGTTTTCATTTAGCATCCAGTATGGAAGATTTAGAAACTGAATCAATCATGGACCTGAAGTATTTAACTAGGGAAATTACTATTTTTCAGTTCCACTTGAAATGACTACATTTTAAACCCTAAATTTGCCTTTAACACATGCTAGTTAACAATCCTTATAAGGTCATTTCAGATTTGCCTCCCATAAGTCTGTTGAACAAATGACTTTATAATGACCTTTTTTGTACTAGGAATGACTTGCTGAAATGAAAATGCTGCATCTCCCTGATTTACTAAAATGAAACTGCCCAATATTACAGTATAAAGATTTATTTTTGTTGGCATTGTGAATGCTGACATTATAAATTAAATTGGTTCATAAGAATACTAGCATTAAATAAATTAGTTTATAAACTTTACTTTGCTAATTCTGACTTTTTTTTCCCCAAACTATCCCTGTTTGTTAATGGTGTTGGGTTCCTCTTGCCATTATTTTTGGCCTCAGGTCTTGGAGGTCTTAAATTTGAAAGTATTCAGGTGAACTTAAAAATGAAATCCACATCAGTATGGCTGTCTACACACAACGCTAGTGTTTAATATGCTCAAAAGGCAATGGAGTTCTGTGTATGCCAAAAATAGTTCTTATGCTTTTATATGTGTACACAGAAGTCTTCTGTTTCGTGTACCATAGCTGTAGTACAGATAATGTCTGTATTTTTAGCTCTTCTCTCACAGATCTGCAAGATGCCTGTTCTAAAAGCAATGAAAATTGACTACTGCAGTTGAATTGCCTTTTCTTGGTATAACTAAGCTTTTGAGGCTGTAATTACATTACATTCTCAAAGTAACTTACATTATGTATTTGACTTCTGAATTTGAATCAATTCCATGATTTAACATATAAGGTCAGATGAACAGTCACTGTCAGTTGTACGCATTCTTCAGCATTTACAGAGCATTCTGGTTTACCCTCTCTGATCACACAGTTTTATGACAGACAGGTATGCTGTACATAACAGCTTTTCCAACATCTTTAATCAGTAGGATGAGGTGAATTTTAGTAAGGAGTATGAGAATTAGTTATAAAAGCTCTTTAATTAAAAAAAAAATACTCAGATTGTGAGAACATACATTTTTTCTCTACAGTTATGTTATAAGGCAAAAAACAAGCAGGAGAAAGATGGATTTAAATAGAAAGAAAAATTTAATGTAATAATTGCTTGTACTAGCAATTGCAGTTGGACTGTAATAATTGCTTGTACTAGCAATCACAGTTGGACTTAGTATTCAAATCTTGCATTCCCAGATACCTTGGATTTGCACATATGTATTACCTTACTATTGTATCACGTGATTCTTTGTAAGGAGATCCCTAAGCAATAGTAGTCATGGAAAAGATTTCTTTCCCCCATCCTCACTCTTTTTTTTTTTTTAATAACTGTTGAGGGATAAGCTTTTTAGCATTTTCAGTGTTTTGCAATACAAGGTTCTCTCTTCATTTCATAAACGTGTAGAAACTTGCACTATTCATACAGCTTGGCAAGAATAAATATGTCAGACAAAAGACCTGTCTTCAGAATATGATGACCCCACTACAGATAATGGAGTGCGATGGAGTTAATTCAGGTTAGCTCTTGTCCAGTCTCATGAGGTGACAGCTCTCTTGGAGCAACACCTCTGAGCCAGTTTTGCTCAGAAGGAGCCAAATCCATTATGTAACTCACAGCTGGGACATTCACTTCATAAGTGCTGGGGTAATATTAAACACTAATGCAGACACACCTGCAACTCCCCTTAGATGTCTGCTTCTCTGTCATGTTCACTGAAATTGGCCAATGGACTGTACTGGTAGAATGTCATGCACACCTCCATCATAAATATATAAGCCACCTTCTTCTCAGTAAACAGCCTAAAAAAAAAAGACAGTTAAAGGGTTTAATGAATATAACGCCCCATAAGCACCTGTGAATGTAGGATAAGTTACAACAAAGTAACAGAAAAATCGATCAGAACAAAGTTTTTTAACTTTTTGACAAAACTTGCCTTCACAAACTATTTTAGTTCTGTTAAACAAAAATATCCTTGGGACAAGCTGAAAGTAATTCACTTTTTACCTCTTTATTGCCAAATGTGATTTGATTTGATTGAATCTATATTTATCCTCATGTGGCTCCTGGAGCACTCACGAACTTCCATAATTCCAGTCTATCAGGGCAAATCTGCAAGTAAAAAACCTCACTTTTATCAGCAGGTATTCAGCGAATGGCAGGTGGCAAATAAAGCACTTAGTGAATTGTTTAATTGCATTTCTCTCCCATCTCCCAGAACTTGAGAAAGTTTTAGAAAGCTGGAGAGGAGCAGGATGGATTTATTTGCTGTTTTCATTTTGCTCCAACACTGCTTACTTTTCAAAATCACTTGCTCGTATAATTTCACTGCCTTTCATATATGGCTGATATTTAAACTGGTACAACAAATGGTATATCATAGCACAGCAGAGATATACATCACAAAAATAAGAAAGCAAAGAGCTAAATTTGCTGTAACTACTCCAGAATATAAAGAAGCTCTTAACCTGAGTGAGGTGACATGGAATGCAAAATAAAATCCTGTTTTAAATAGAAATTAAGGCTAGCAGGTGTAGCTGCAGTTATGTTTTATGCCATTGGTTCACTTCGTAGAATTACATTAATACAGTTCTATAAGAAAATAATTCAACTGGAAATTTCAGTCTTCAGCTCAAAAACATTTTCCACTTACGCTGTTGTTCTTACTATTTTTCATTGTTTCATACAACAAAGAGGGCACAAAGGATAATGCATACCCTATATTAATGAGTATTTGAGGTTGGGCTACAGATTCTTGAACAGAGCAAACATTCTTCAGTGAATGAAGCTGCTGAAGTTCCCTGCGTATAACCCTTGCCTATGGCTGCAGCAATCTGAAAAAAAAACCTACTTAATTTTGAGATAATCATGCTTAATTTCTTTCTTTTCAAGGTTAGATTTGGTAAATTTAGCCTGTGAAGTATCAGCTGTATTTATGGGAACACATGAAGGAGTCTTTTGGTGTATAGCTATGGCAAGAAGCTTTACTGTGTAATAATCTCAGACTGCTAAATATCTCTATAGAGCTATAGTTAGTTAGTCTGGAGATAGGAGCAGATGGAGGATCGAAATGGTAGTTATGTGCTGGTTTTATTTGATCTTCTTTGCAAAATGAGGCGAGTGATATCTACTGGTTCCTAAGAAAATCATGCGAAGCCTTAGGCAGTAAGATTAATTATGATAAAGGATAACTAAAGGAAAATATATGAATAAGGAGATCAATTAAAAGAAGGTAAAACTAGAACTCGACTACTCTTTGTTGTTCAGAATTCACATGGAGACAGTGTGTCTGAGGCTTGCTTAATTTTTTAACTGTCCAATGAATTTCTGAAACATGCAGTTGGTGTTACATGCCATTTGAGAGATTCACTACCAAACAAAACAAAACAAAACTTGATCTGAGAATATTCTTTTTCTAAGAGCAGGAGTGAACCAGTTTTTCAGGACCAGGCCAACTCTTCCGGTTAGTCACTTCAACTCGGAGATTTTCTATGAAGAATGGTTTTGGTTCTATTCCTCTATAGTTTTCCTTCCCCCACCCTGTCACTCACCCTGGCATTTTAGCAATTATCCATGTCTCTTAGTGTATTGAACATGTAGCCATATTATGCTTACTATCAGGAGAAGTAGCACATTTGAGGTTTTCTGAAGTTATGTTAACATTTTATGGAATTATCTGATATCTGACTGTTACATTTTATCCACTTGAGACTTTAAAAGGAAATAAAAATGCTTAGAAAAATGCTTTTGCTACAACTTGGCTTGTCTACCCAATGTTCATTTTCTTCGTGTGTGTGTGCTAACTGGCAGGTGCCTGGGAAAGACCTGGGATTCCATAACTCACTGAAACACCACAGGAGAGAATTTCCTCGAGAAGCTAGGGGAAGTCCTCTTGCTCAGGTTCTGAGAGAGGTGGATGGCATGTGAATAGATGAGGACTAATATGTTTTACTTTCCATTTTCAATTTAAGGTATAAACTACTGACAGTGGTAGCATGCTCCTCCTGTGTTTCAAATGCTAACCTAAGACTCAGAAGAGAAAGGTTCAACATCCTGCTGTGCTACAGACTTCTTGAACAAGTAATCTGATGTTTCATTTCCCCATCTTTGAAAAATGCATCTATTCACCTATATTCTTGGGATTTTGTTCAGGGTAAATATATGTAAATATTAATGCTCTTAAGAGGATTACATTTAAGATGCATATATGCAAGCAGTTCTCAAAATGTCTCTGTAATTAATACCTTTAGTTAGAGAATGTAGCTTATATTCAAGTCTGAATTTACATTGTTTACTGTATTACACATTTTGCTTGACTAAGAATGAAAAAATGAGTTATTACTCTGAAACTTAACAAGATACTTTTGCTCCTACTCTATGATGAAGTAGGAAGATTAGTTCCAAGGCCAGTAGAAACTAAATACATTATTTAAAAAGGAAACAAAATACAACATGCTGGGCGTTCATTTGCTTAAAGGAGTTCCTTGTATTTACAGTTCTGGAAAAGAAAAAAATCCTTTGAAAACGTTCAGTAAATACTTTAAAGCATACGACATGCCTGTTTACTGAAGGGAGGCACCAGACAGATTACTCAAACAAAAGTGAAACAGGAATTTAAGGAATATAATGGGGAAAATTCTTTCATTGTGGTTTAGAAGCAGAGACAGTTGCCTTCAAAAGATAATTAAGAACTCTGGGAGACTTAAATCACCTGCAAGGGACACTCTGGGACATTTGATTTCTGAATTTGTGTATGTCAATTTGGTATCTAAAGTTAGGTGGTTATGAGCTTGCTCATTTCCCTGCCGCCCCCATTTTATTCTACTATTTCTTGAAAAATGTATCCAGTGTGATATACTTCCATTAGCTGTGACTCTCTTTTACCCAAAACCCTTCATGTTTTTTTTCCTTTAAGTTTGTTACTGGTAGTTTCACTAGCGAGTCTCTGTGAAATTATTTCAGAGATGTATTCTGAAATGCTCAGACTACTCAAGAGCAGGATAATTATGTAATTTTTTGTGGCATTGTAGGAAGTTTTTAAAAGATTTAATATTTTTCTTACTTCTGTCTTTTCATTACCTTTTAATTTATTTTTGAAAGAAAACAACAAAGCCCCCTAAAAAAACCCTTAACAAAAAAAACCATTCTTTCCCACATTCTCTCTTTCAATGTCTCCTCAGCAAGACTACAATTCTCCAGAGTTGATTTTCCTAATAGAGTCCTCCCTGACTATGTTGGAAAAATGTCATGTCCCCTGGCTCTCTCATCTTGTAATGAAAATAGACCTATTGCCAACTACACCTTGCTGATTGCTTCCTACCTGCTGCTAAGGATAATTTGTGCAGTGTAAATGAAGACTTCAGTAGTCACTGTAGGAAAAATCTACAAGGGGCTATTCAGTATTCTCATAAAACAGCCAATGAAGAAACGGTTCTGATGAGTTGAAAATGTGTAAAGTGAATAAAATATCTTCAGATTTTCACAATCTTAATTATACCAGACATATATAAGTGTTTCAACCTGAAAAATGAATCACCAATGTTTGTATCTTTTCGTTCACTCAATCCAATACCAAGAATTTGTGTGCATTTTTTGTTTTGGTGGTTGTTGCTCTGTCAAATACTTACTTCCGGATTGGTTTCTAGTAGGAAATAAAGGGATTTGTCATAGATACTCTGCAGAATGTTGTGGCCATTCAGAATGCTGATGTTCATATTTGTTAATTGCACCCAAATCTACTTCTAGATAATCTCTTACCTCTGAAAGAATGAGTAAGACAAGAGCATTACATGTGAATTACAGACATCAGGGAGTTGGAGTGGGAGACTGAAATACCAGTGGTTCCAGACAGCAAAGAATTGTGTACAGCTTCAAATCCACCTATTTTGCCCCATCCTTGCTATGCAACAGGTTATACTGTGAGAGCAACATGCCACCCTTTTGGGAGCAAAAGCATTTATCATTTACTTTTCCTCATTCACTGTGTGTAGTTAAAGGAAAACATTTCCAGCTACTGAGAGTCTGCTGGTTTATTTTACCTCCATTTTCTTGGCGCAGCCTGGGATTTAATTGGAATGTACAGGGAGTAGAGGTGGAAACAGTCACTAAGAAACTAAGTGCCACTAAGGGAATGCATTGTCCTTATAATGAAGAACCAGCTGAAAAATCCTAGATGAGACATTCAGTGCAACTTCTAGACCAGCAATTCAGGATTGTTTGGCTAATTGCCTAACTTTTCTCCTGCAGACTCTACATACAACTTCTGTCTTCTGCAAAGAGAGAAGCAAAAGATCTGCACCAGTAATCAATGTATTTTACGTAGCCTAACACTCAATCCATCTCTTAGCCTTATGAGTTAGGGTTCTCTCCTCACGCTCTGTCTCTTTCTCTCTCTCTCACACACACATTTTCCTTTTGTCTGTTCTGAGTAATATTTGAGGCATCTGCTAATGCTAGTTTAAAATACTTTCTGCAGCTTGACAGCTAGTATTTCATCTTGTTCCTCTCTAATTATCAGTCCAAATTTATCTCTTTTCACACTTCTTACCAGCCTTGTCAACAAATTGTTTAGACATTGTAAAATGCTGGTCCTGCTTCCAAGTGATATTGCTCTTTAACATGCTCAGACACACTCTCTTCTTCAATTGCTTTAGCTGTTTTCACCTCTAAAGACACTAGTAATCTAATTCATAATGCTTTTTCTGAGGTTTAAAAGAAGACCTCTTTACATATACTACCAAACGCACTCTAAACCTTTTGTTCACCTGGCTTCTTGGACAGCAGCAGCAGTTCACCAAAATGAAAACAGATCCATGGATTGGTCTGGAGGGCCTAAAGCCTTAAAACACGCAACTGCAGTCCGCAGGAAGAGAAATGAAGTAAATGCTCCAAACTATAACCACCAAAGGTTTTACTGAGGTCCCAGAGGGCCTGACATGTCCTGAAAGATCTGAAAATCCCCAGCCTGCTTTGGAAATCGATAGGCTTCCTCTCTTTTCAGGCTTCAGTCCATTCAGCCAATAACACTGAAAGACTTGTAAGACAATAAGACTTTCAGCTCCATCCTTTATCCATACTGCAGTGAGCCAAGCTGTGTTTGTGGGTTTTCCAGTTAACTCTTGACTTTTCAACACATCAGAATTCATCAAAAGTCACTGAGAGATTCTGTTTTACCAAAATAAGGGAACTTTTTGGTTTTCAGTGTTTGCTGAGTTCTGGAAGGGAAAAAAGAGTTTGATTTGTTTCATGTCTCTTCCAATGAGCAGTGCCCAGGAAGGACATCACTTCAGATGATGAAGCAGAGCTGTCAGCAGCATCATTCCTGCCCTGAATGGTGGTTTACCATTATTTTTGAGGTTCTTTTGAGGTTCCCATGTTCCAGAGGACTTGGAGTGTCATTTCAGCATGCTTGATGTATCTTCTGTTCAGCTGTAATCACAGTTCTGGCAAGCTCTGGATGCTAGCAGGGAGGTATTGTACTTCTGTTCAAAGCCATCTTTACTAATAGCAAAATTGTTGTTTATCTGCTAGTGGCACAATGAAACCAGCCCCAGCACTTCAAAGCATTAGTTATTTTTGGATTTACAGCAGTTTTTATCTATCTCTTGAAGATGATAGAACAAGGGGTAATGGGTTCAAACTTAAACAGGGGAAGTTTAGATTGGATATGAGGAAGAAATTCTTTACTGTAAGGGTGGTGAGGCACTGGAATGGGTTGCCTAGGGAAGTTGTGAATTCTCAATCGCTGGCTGCATTCAAAGCTTGGTTGGACAGAGCCTTGGGGGGCATGGTTTAGTGGGAGGTGTCCGTGCCCATGGCAGGGGGTTGGAACTAGATGATCTTAAGATCCTTTCCAACCCTAACTATTCTATGAGTCTATGATTCTGTGATGTGAGGGAGATGATGATGATGATGATAATTATAATAACAACAATAATACCAAGCTAGTGAATTTTGCATGCACTGAGAAAAAGGACAGCAGCTGTCACAATATATAAGAAAAATTTATATATTGTATGATTTATCCTTCTGGGGTTATGGATATTGACAAGTTAACATCAGGGCAAAGGTAGATCAAGCTGTCAAGTTTCTATTTTCTGCTTCTTGCTCTTCCACAAAGTGCTACAGAGATTATCGATTTGATTTTAGAGAGTTCAGTTACATCACAGTGACACAGTCTTCGATATGAATTAAAAGAATAAAATTGTTTATTTAACTTGTCTTCATGTTGACAGGATCTTTGCACTCCAGGCAATCATCTTGCTTTCCTTACAGCTTTGCTCTTTAGCCATCCAGATGCAGACTGTCACTCAAGCTTGTCATGCTTTTTCTTGATGTTCCCTATTAGTCCCTACCACACTTATAAGCAATCTAACAAATGTGGATACACTTTTGTCAGTCAGTTGCTCTGGTTGTTTGCCATTTGAAGCTTTCTCTCCCTATGCTATGCTAAGGAAATTTCTTAGTGGACATCAACTTTACTATATAAGATACCAGCTAAGTCTTTGAAGGAACTTACAACTATATGATCATTCAATTAAAGTACTGTAGACATCCAAAATGAAAATTGCACATTTAAACTGTTCAAAATTCTTGAGGGACTTAGGAAGTGATAATCCCATTTAGGGGCCCCACTGAGATTGAGCTCTTTCTGAAAATGAGATTTAAATGTTTTCAGGATAAAATTTAGGTAATCATCAAAAATTCTGAGCTTCTTTTACACACCAAACTGTCCTCTTGAGCATTTCCAATCTCATCTCTTGCACAAGCATTTTTAATTTCTGTCTTACTCTATCTTTTACACTGATTTTAGTATGTGCATCAGCTGTTATTTTTATATATACAGAGAAATGAGATGATCAAAAAGACTGCACCAAAAAAGGTTATAATCCAGCACTGAAGATATCAGAAACCAAAAGGTTTCAGTCAAATTATGTGTGCTACAAGAAGGTTCTGACATGATGTGGCAACGTAGATTGGATTCCTGAAAAAAAGTCACGGTAAAGTTTTGTGGAAGTAAAAATCATAGGGTTACTTAGAAAGGGAAATTTTAAGTGCATATTTTTGGGGGGTTTATTGAATTTAATGGCTCTTTATGTGTAAGAGCTTAAAAATAGATTACGAAGTCATCATAAGTAAAAAAGCATAAAAAATTGTATGTATAGGTCCTTATTCATGAAAATAATTAACTCTTTAAAACTCAGTGATATGAGTGAATTTTAGCTAGTGCTTAAGCATTAAAATAGACTGTTTTATAGTAGAAATACAGAGTTCATCATTGTCTTTTCTCAAAAATAGGACCTTAAAAGGCTAGGCTCTTTCAAAACTACATAGCTAGAAAGAAATTTTCATCCTAGCAAAGTTCTACTCTTTGCAGCTGCATTTTTGCTGATTCTCTGAAGTTAGAGTTAATTGGTAGACAATTTGGCCTGTGGACTTTAAATAACATACTGAAAAATCTCTGTTTTGGGGAGAGGCGGGTTTAAAGTTAATTATTCCCCAAAATGACTTTTTCAAACTGAGTACTAGAGATGGCAAAAATATTGCCATTGAATAAGCCTTTTTTTCTGTGGATATTATTTTTTTTTTGGCTGATGTCTAAGACACTGAAAGGTAAAGTCCTTTTACATGGAATAAGACACAGTTCTTGGCCATAGTGAAATACAAGCCACTGATCAGTTCATAAATTTTATTTTGGCTACCTGAGCTTCTTTAGTTCACTTTTCAAAGACAGATGAGACATCTGGTTTAAGTAGGGACAATTCCTGAATAGAAATAGCTGATTATAAGGTTCTGATTTTGATCCCAGACTTTTAAGGCTCTTCATGATTTCTGATGACTAGTTTTATCTTTGAGTGTAAACAAGTTTTTTTTTCATCTTTCAGGTCTGTGACTCTCTTCTCTGCTTTAAACCAGATTGCCTCTGAGCTGGAAGGCAGGTACCATTGAAAACCTGAGACTTGGCACTGTGGCCTTCTAGTTAACTAAGCGATCTTCAGTTGGTTTTTCCCCATACTGTTAGCATTTGTCTCCAACAGCTTGCATTTTCACCCATTTCTTTTGTTTTTCTGACTTGTTTTTTTGATAATTCAATAATATAATGAACCAGATTAGAATCTTTTTTCTTCATGCATTTGCCTCTTATGGTAAATTACTTCCTTTTTTCTCAGTAACAGCTGCTTCTTGCTTCAAGGCAAGATTCAATTTCTATGGCAAATACCACAGCTTCCTAGAATGTTTTCTGCCATCTCTTTTTTTTTTATTTTTTTTTTTTTCCCACTGAACTTAAACTGGAAATCCACATCATTTATTAGATATGCCCTGAAAAATGAATATCTGTAGATTTTCTTCTGGGTCACCTGAGGTTCCCTCTTTTCCGCCTCAACTCTGATCAGAAGGAAATGAATTCTGCAACATGCATACATATAGGCTTTCTCTGGGTTGCTAAAACCCTAGTTTCTTTGAATTTCCACCATTTCTTTCTGTGATGGATCTATATTGGTGTTTCATTTGCTTTAAATTTATGTGGAAATTTACAAACAGATGTTTAATGTGACTATCTAGAATGAAGGGCAATGGTTAAGCCTACATATTTCAAGATGTTTTAAAAGAAGTTACATATTAATTATCTAGCCTCTAATTTAGTCTGGTGATGACATAGCCCAAAATTTAAAAGGTGGACCTATTGAAATATGTATCATTCTACTGACATACGCTCAGTGTTGTAGCATAAAATGGGAACAATTAATTAAATAATTCACGTCAGATGTTTAGAATAACAGTTATCCATCATGCTTATCTCTCATAATTTTTTTCAAATTATGAATGACAAGGCATAAATATTAATTCTTGCAAGAATGGCACACTTTTATTTTCTAATTGCTTTACTTTTTTATAGTCTTTACATAGACAGATATTTCATCTATATATTAGAAAGCTTTTGACTACTCACTTTTGACTATTGACTAAATGATTGCATTAAATGACACTTTGTAAAAGTGAGGATTTGTCATAAAATGACTGGCCAGTTGTCTTTACTTCTATTCACGGGGGGGGGCAGGAAAGGAGGCAACACTCAATAGTGTAGTTGATAGTTTTTAAAGAAGTCAACATTATTGTTTTTTAATTTAATAAGCCATATTTCCTTTGTGCACCTCTTTTTGAAACCAAGAAGAAACTCCGATACTTGTCAGTGGCAGTTTTGATTTCAGTATTTATTAAAAACTAACCATTCTAAATGAGAATAAGTTATGAGTGTATTTACTAGCAGAAATAGTGCAAGCAACTTAAAGACATGAGCTTCGCATTTTGTATCTGGACGTTCTCAAATTTTTGTAGTTTTGAGCCAATATAGGTAATATAAGGCCCAACCTGTGACTTCTCATTTCCCAGTCAGCCTGGCTTTTTCCAAATCAGGTCCCTGTTTGGTAGAAAAATACACATTTTGTTTTTCTTGTTTGCATTCATTTGCATCATATTTGCAATTTGTAATTAATTTTGTAGTCTATTTTTTCCTGAAGTACTTCTCAGTTTATTATTATTATTATTATTTAATATAGCCTGTGGAACACTGAACACTGATTAAGTGTTGTATGCTTTCTGTTATCTCTGAAGCATAACCGATGAAGTATTGTGAATTTGGCACTGCGTAATGTAGCATTTTGCTTGCTGTGCAGCACTAACAAACAACACATCAGTAGTCATGCCTGTCTCTCATTTAAATGCAACCTCAGAGTCACACTGCATGTTACAAATATCTGGGAGCTGTGTGATTAGTTAACATCTTGTGCACAACCCTTAAAATTATATCAAGTTCTCAGGAAATAATTAGCTTTCTGGATACCTCCAGTGAAATGAACTATGGCTTAGCAATGATAGGTACTGTGTATTCTATGATTCCAAGGAATGGTGACATGAAAATTCCTTTAAAAATTAGCTTACATGTCTTCTGCATTAAGAAAAAAAAGTTTTAAAATGAGAAAGAGAAAAATAAACCCTTATTTATTTATTCCTTGTCATTAAGATTGCCTTTCTTTCCTATCTCCTAATTTTATGTTCTTTCCTCTTTTGGCAGCTCTTGTGGTGTAAATAGTGTTCAACAGGCACCAGCCTCTCTGACTGAAGTCTGCTCACCTCTGCTCCAGAGTTCATGTCTCATATGATATGTTTGAGTAAATAGAAAGAATACATCACAACTGAATAATCAGGAGGATGTGAGATGGTAGTTTTTCTTCTCAAATGCTTGAAACTTCAGTATTTTGTATAGGCTTATGGAAAGCAATATCTTCCAAACATTTTCCGAATGTTTTTTGTCTCATGAAATAGTTTCCCAGCCATATCCATGTGCAACATTTTAAAGCTTTTGATCCTTCTTTGAAAAGGCTATTCTAAGCTGTCAGTGTTCACAATATTCTCTTCTAGCACTGGAAGTATCTGTATAATAACCTCAAAATTAAAATGTTTTGGAAGCTTCTAAATATAAGTTATAGCTGCAGCTGTCAGGAAACAGCATTTTGACAAAATTGAACTTTTTAAAGGAAAGTATCAATTTTGATTAAATTTGCTTGAAAGGTGTTTTCTTATTTGAACAAAGCACTTCAATAGGCTTACAGCATTCTCTACATTTATTAGAGTATAATGTTGCCATTTGTTTGAAAATTATTTTTAATTTTAAGATTCACTGGTAACTACTACACAGAGCATATGCAAGAACGGGAGGATTTTTGAAATATTTCAGTATTATTTCTATTGATTTTTAAATACTTTTTTACCCCAAACCAAATTAATTTATGAGAAATAACAATTTTTATTTTCATTCTAATTGATTTTTTTTTCTGAAAGGACAATATTTTCTATGAAATTTCAGATTTAATATATTAATATTTTTTCTGAAATATGAGCAGTTTGTCTTGCTGCATTGATTGTGCAAAGATGTAAGCCTGCAAATATCTTTAACCATGTTGATCAAATTTAAAACTTCTACTAATTCAGCAGATTTTAGCCCAGTTATCTTTCTTAGTGATCATATTGCCCTATTTGATTCGGTCTTCAGATTTTAGCTTTGCTAGTCATCATCCCTCAAAATGAAGAAGGCTGAGTTAGGTTTCTTAAGGGTGTTAGTGATGAAAAATACAAGCATATGGACAGGTCCAAAGAGCACTGAAAGTTCAAGAAAAAGCCTGAAGGCATGGCCTGTAAGTGATAAAGGAAAGAGAGAATTCACAAGAAGGAAAGGGAAGAATGATACATAATCAATTTCTTACCTAGAGACAGAGAGAGTAATAAACAATACTCTGGTGAACAATCTAAATTTCTGAAACAAGCAAACAGAAGGGAGCTGTTTATTAATATACAGATACTTGACCAACAATCCTGCTGGCCTTTCAAGGATCATTCTGTTGTAGCAGTTGTTTTTCCCAATGAATACAGCTTTTCAAAGTTTCCTCTTTTCTAAAATAGCCATAAAGAAGGTTACTGAAATATCTTGAGAAGCAGAAGGCTGAAGACTTTGCCACCATTTTCACTTTTCACCCACTGTTGATATATGGTGATGTTGATGTACGATATGAACTCAAATCTGCCTCCTGATGGCAGAGTCATTCGGTAGGCAGCCAGCCTCTTTCCCAAGGTGCAGGGAAAGTCAGACACTTCAGGAAGTGAAATAAAATGTAAGATAGCTAAATGTAAGGCTACCTGCAGCAGCAGAATTAATGGGCAGGACAAGTCTCCAAACTTTACAAACCTTCAGGAGAGCACATCTGCTGTTTTTTCTCAGGCTCAAAATTCTCTCATATAGAAACAGTAAGGCCTGTTTTGAGGTACCTGGTATGTGCTCACTTATGCCTGTTGAAATACAGGAGGGTGAAAAGTATCATTTTCCTGTGTGTATGTAATTCTCAAGTGAATAGTTAATTGAATTGTGAACAGGAGATGCGACTGAGGAGTTCCAAGATCGCCTCATCCAAATCCTACATTGGTACTCCAACCACTACCTTCCTCAAACCACTTTCAAATGCTCCTCATAAAGCTCAGATGCTCTCCAGAAAGCGATTGAAGATTTGCTGAGCATGACAGAAAGGCAAAAAGAAAGTGTTTAACTCAGTAGCTGAGCACTGATTTGTAAAGGAATGTCAAACCTTTTCCTTAAGACTGTTTCTGTGTAGGAGAGAGAGATAATCCTTTTAATGAGAGCAGAAATACAGAAGTCTTTCTCTCTGTAACTGCTACTCCCTTTCTGCATTTCTGTAGCTTACACAGATTATGCACTCATATGGATGTTCCAAAAAAAATAGAAAAGGAAACAAACCAACAAACTTTTTCTCTTTACCCCTACTTTGTATTAGATTCAACCAGTTAGCATGCATTAGAATTGTTAAATCATTTCCCATAATGTTTAAAAGCTTTTAATGTAAAGAATTATAAATAAATAAATAAACCACAAGCAGTGATAGTAATATAGAATGAGACAGAATAGTCTGATGCTCTTCAGGACTGAGTGGAAGCTTCCAGTCTAATAGTTTTGCATTGAAGCTGCTAAATACTACATAAAGGTCCTTTCCAACCCTAACTATTCTATGATTCTATGATTCTATAAATCACATTTTAATATTTAAATATCTATTGGGTCTGAACCTGAGAGTCAGCCGTCTAAAGATTTCTGATTCTTGTCAAAATCACTGGGTTAGCCACCTCCATATTTTAGAAATATAAACTTTTACCTCTTCCACCTTATGTCCTTGCATGTAAAACAGGAACAAAGTACAGCCTTTTCCTTTTAGGAGAGCTGGAGTTCATTAACAGTGGTAATAGAAAGTACCTGAAATCATTTTACTCATATTCTCCACAGAGGTCAGTAAGCAAGTGCTAAGTGCCAAAATAATTCTCTGCTCTCCAAGCAGGCACTGACTTGCTAAGCTGAAGAACAGACTCTCTAGTCCATTACCCTTCCTTCTATATTTTAAATTTTTGTCAATAAAAAATAATGTACAGCCAGAGTGTGAAATTTTTTCTGTATGAAGGGCCAACAAAAGTCCCATGCCTCACCTCCCTTCCAGGAGAGTATGACACCTCAACAGATCAGTCAGTGCTAATGGTTAAAACATGAGACATTCAGATCCTATGTGTCAAATATGTAGGGCCAAATTCTTAACTCTGACTGACAGTCTTGCCTGGATGACGAGGGCATATAGGGCAGAAAGCTGCCTTTGGCTGAGGCAGCCCAAGATAAATTCAGCTTGGAGAGATGGCAGAGTCGATGAAGAGGTTGTTTACTCAGCCTAAAGAGCCCTCCACCAAGATGTTGTGATACTGTGACATTCTTCTTTAATTTTGTTCCCTTTTCTGCACAGCTTGCCTTTGAGTTCTCTTTAATAGAAGTTAAGGCATCAATGCCTTGACCTTAAAATAGTTTCAAATGTTTCACTATATAAACGAGACACACAGAAGCCTGGTTCATGTTCCCATGGAGTGCTCACAATATATCATAACTCAGAAATTATTTTTTCAAAGTTGCCTAATTTGCAAGTAAGATGATCACAAAACAGAATAGTTTTTCATTTCTCCTCTTCGTTCCCTTAGGGTCAAATTTTTGACCCTTTTCAGTGAGAGAGAAGCAGAAAAAGTCTTCCACTGGGGATATGGCGTTTGTTCTGACAGTTTTGAGTGAAACTGCACAAGCCAAGCTCTTTCATATAATTCCTACTATACTAATTCTTCAGGTTTAAATGAAAAATAAAAGTAATCAGTAAAAGCAGCTTGTTACAGTTTACAGTTTAGTTTTCTTGTTGCTTGAACTGGACTTTTGGTTAGAAAATGGAGTTAGCTGCCGACTAAGTTTCACAGGTTTGCCTGTGTGCGATGCAATATAGACTTTCTCGGAGATCTTAGAACAGTTGGCCCTTCTTCATTATAAGTTCATTAACATTCTGTAATAGGTGTTAGACAGAACTTAAACATGGGTTAGTCAAGTCTCTACCTTACGTTAAAAAAAAAAACAAAAAACCCAAAAAAACCCAAACCAAACAAACAAAAAAAAAAAGAAACCAAAAAGGTGAGCGGTAGGTTCACAGATTAGCAATAGCACTGTGCTTTAAGGTGGATCTTGAGGGACCTTCTTTGGAATGGTTATGACTTCAACAGGGTGTCCTGTTTTGCAGCAAAAATAGTAGTGTCCCATGTAGTCTAACCTGATCACCAACTGCTCTTCCTGAATAGCACTTCTGCTGTTGCAATGGAGATGTTGTTTTGGCCACTTGTGGAGGAGATGATTCACTGCAAAATGCCATTTGTAGCTAATGATCACCTGCAGTGTTACAGGGTTTTCACAAATGTAAAGCAAAAAGAAAAGAGCCACTGCTGAAATAAAATCCCCCATTTTGCTCTATTTTTTGGGTTTTGTTAAATGATCTGACAGTTCAAAAAGTCACAAACTTGCTAAAGCAGTTTCTTAATGGAATGCCTTGAGTTTTTTAACTGATCTTCCCCCTTGCAGATCTCAGCTGTTTGGGAATTGAGCCCCAAGTTGTCTTTTCACAATGATCTTGTTTTTGTAAATTAATGATGTAAGTGATTTATTATTCAGTTCTTCCACTGTTGTTTTATTTCTGTTCATCTTGGTTTTTCTCCTTAATTTCTATAAATTACTGTACAGTTTCCCATAAGGTATAATTAAGCAGAATCGCTAAAGTTTTAATTATTGTGTATTATAGATGTTGAAAGCAACATTAGCACTTAGCTTTTAAAAATGTGATAGTATATTTATAAGAGAGCATTTATAAACACATTTACATATAGTTAAGATGAAAAAGGTATTTGAATTGTAGTCATTAGCATTTCTTCAAACATATGGCATACCAGCAGAAGCCATGGGCCATGCCTTCATTAACTGAACACTGTTTCATCAGTATCTCAGCTTCCTGCTGTGCCACCCTGTGGCGTACCCTTCTGTCCCTGAGGTTTCAGTGACAAGGGACAATATGTCCCCAAGGTGAAAATCTGGGAAATAACGCAGATTAGCCCTTAGAGGAGTTCTTATGATTATTTAATCATACTTAGGAAAGAAGTACGCTGTACCACAACAGAAGAACATTAAAAATTCTACTAGCCTACTATTTCCCATGTTGCAGGATATGGTGGCCTCTTCAGTGTACCATCAGCACTACAGTGGAACTTGACAGCTTTATGCTGCCTATTTTAAGGATAGCCTGTTTCAAATTTGTTCATGTAATGGGCAAAGCCTACATTGGTGCTAATAGGTACCATGGGTCAATTATTCACTGGCAATAATGTTCAGATGATGGATAAAGATTTAACTTCTCTTAAGCACGGCACATTCAGACTCTTAACTTTATTTTGTAATAAAAAAAAAGGAAAAAGAATAAAAATATTCATATAAATGTCATGGTCATGTTTTATTTGTGCATTTCTCGGGTACCTAAAGATAAGTTAACATGACAGGAAAGGTATTTGTCTTAAGTCATTAAATTCTCTCCTACTTTAACTGTTATATGATATTCTTCACTAAAAAACCACCCCATATATTTTGAAAAGCTCCTAATAGAAAGTTAAAAGAAAAGGCATACTTTGTTTGACAAGGTGATGCTTTTGAAAGTAAGGTTAGGTCTTGGTTTGGGGTTTTTTTGTGGGGTGTGCTCTTTATTTTTCTTTAAATCCTTTTCAGTATCTCCCAGCCTCACTTGTTCTTCTCATTGTGACATAAGTAAGAAAAAAGCACTGAAGTGGGAAATAACTGTAATAAATATTTGCTCAGTTTGTTATGCACATTGGCCTACTTTCTGGCATTTGTATCTGTTTTCTTCAAGGAGAGTTGGAGCTTTATGTGTGTTAGTGAATGCCCTCTGTCTTTGGAATTCAGTCAGTAAAGCCTGTTTGTGTTTTAAGAGTGGACAGGTATCTATTACAGTTGACATATTTAAACTCTGATTATAAAATTAGCTATTGCAAGAATCCCTTTTCTAATATTAATAGATTTTTATATTATAATCTGTCTTATCCTTCTGCCTATAGAAAAATATACTCTTCAATATACATTTGGGTGGAGGAATATAAACTCTGTCACAGTTTAGCCTGGTGCAGATGGAGAAGGTATGGATTTATAAAGCAAGCTTTAATTTATTTCGTTAAAAGAATCTGATAAGTTTTACATATTTTTGTATACTTTCTCACAGTTTTCATAAGGCCTAGATATAATTGTGGACAGAAGGTTTAGAAACATTCTGGTAGGTAATCACAGTAAAAGTGTTTAAATTGACATCAGTCCATTTTTAACTTCACTGTTTTTATATGGAAGGAATGTGAAAAATTACAGTATTTAAATTACAGTATAAAAATTACTACAGTATCCACCATTAATCAATGGTGCAATGGAAAGCTCTCATTAACTTTAACCCTCAGACCCTGACATTTGTCTACTCATCACAGCAATCATTAGCAAAATGAAAAACAATCAACCAGGGTATCTACATTCTAATAATATTAATGCTTCCACTGTATTACACACAAATGTCAAATGTGACAAAAAATCACTGAACTTCAAATATATACATAGCAGATTTTGATATATATAAAGCACCAGTTTTTGTTATTCTCACTCAACGGCAAAATTAAAGTTACAGTGCCAAGGGGGCCCATACCATTTGCAATCTGTAGCATTTCCAATGTATTTTCAAAAATATTGTAAATATTTATGGAGTTTTATAAAGACTCTATGCTTCCTTCTGTTTGTGATGCATCAACAAGACACAGTAGGATATCATAGGCAGATATTTACTTCTGGGAATTCCCTTTTGGACTCCTTTTGGTTGAAAACCGCTTCATGACATACAGTGCCGCAAATCCCCAGAAATCTACCATGCTATTATTGCCAGCTGAGTTCTTCCAAGTAAAGATGACATCAGCCATCTGTCATGTCATACTAATCCTAAGAAAGAAAGCCAAATGAAGAGAAAATAAATACCTTTCATAGCTATTAGCCAAATATTTGTTATAAAAATATAACAAATTTATATTAAAATATTAAAATCTCACTAGCAAAGCTAATTATGGTAAGTGAATAGTCCTTCTTGATTAAACTCGATACCTAAAATGTATTTGTCTTTTTACCTACCTTAGTAAATTTTGTCATGAACATATGTTTGGAGTGCTGGTCCCTTGCTACATATTGGTAGGTAAGGAAATATGCCTCCTTTTGGAGGTGATTTTGGAGTGGTGATTTTCCTCCAGACCTGCTAGCTGAACTCTGCCAGGTACCACGTAGCTGTGTGAACACTCTGTACCTTTCTGCTGAATTGAATGGAAGATTCCCAGGACCTAGCAGGGAAGACATTCCACTCTCCATAACAAGCAATGCTACCAATCAGTAAGAAGAGTGTCTAAATTAACACTAAAATAATGATAAGATGTTTAAAAAGCCTAAACTGCATTAGGTTCCTGCTTCATCGTGGAGTAGGGAACTTGTCAGTGAGGAAGCCTTTTGGATAAGCTGTACATGGAGAATAACTCTGTAGGTTTATACCTTATTTATATATTGTGGGCAGTTCCTGAAGAGCACATGCTCAAAGTTTAAACTATTGTGCTTATGAGATCTCATCACGATGCAATTAAGTCTAGAAAAATAAATCTCAAGAAATAAAAAGAAGGAACAGCCAGCCAGCTCATTACCTGAGTAAAGTGTAGTATGGTACTGTCATAGAAAGTGATCCTAAAGCACATCTATGATTAGTTTTGTGGTACAGGCATTGATGCTTTTAGACCTATAGAAGTTCTTTTTGCTCTTTTAAAGTTGTAGAAAAGCAGCACAGAACAAAACATTTACACATAGAACTACATAAAGAAATGCATCTCCCATCTCTCCACACTTTTTCATTTGTTTTGTTGTTTTGGTGTTGTTTTTGTTTTTTTTTTTTGGGGGGGGGGGTTGGGGGGAGGGCTGGGGGAGATTGGGGTATTTTTTGTTGTATTTTTGGGTTTTTTTTTCCCCTTCTTTTACCACTTAACATGTGAATGCTTTTGGGGATGTGAATTCATAGAAAATGGCAAATTAAAGCAATGAAAGTTTCATAACAAAATACATCTATTTCTTGGGCTGTAAACCCTTTCACTTGTTTACAGTTTAGAATAATACAGTACATGTAATGAAGAATCAGTAAGCAGAGGATTTTCTGACAAGTTCTTCCTGAGCTACTCAACTGGCTGGTTCTTCTAATGATTTCAGTTGCCTTCTGATACACCTATTTGTGGCCCCTGAAAACTGACTGGGGAGACATGAATGCTTTGTCATCTTCTTCATTGTTGACTTGAAAGATTGCTTTAGCATATTTCCTTCAACCAAAGTTTTCAGGTTTGCCACCTATATATAATTCTTGAAATTTATAAAAGATTATCAAGTTTTATAAAGCCCTCGTAGCAATACTGCCATTTTAGTATGTACTACTTTGTATTACAATTTACAGCATCTTATCTACTCTATAATCTGATAGTATATTCAACTATTGCTTTTGACACATGCTTGAAAATATACATAGTGAACTGTTTATGCTAAGCTAGACAGATTTAAACATTTCAGACTGTGCAAACCCATCAAAATCAACTCAGAACTGAACCTGACTGAGACACTTTCGGTGAACAATCTTTTTTCAACTACTATTTATTAGTCAAAACCAGTATTTTTAATTTAATATAGTAATACCACTAAGAGATTTGGAGAAAGGTGTTCAGTGCCAAGATAACATTCTTAATGAACACTGGGAGAAGAATAAAAACCTTTGTCATACTTATATAGTATTTTGGCAGCTGATGTCAGATCTCAAAAATCCATGTTCAAGCCTCTGCTTTTCTCACATTGCCAAGATGACCCTAAACATTGTGTGTCTAGACCACCTTGAATAATTTTGTTTTATTTGCTTTGTAGAAATATTCTGTATTTCAAAGAAGAGGACTTTGGGTCTCCTACTGCAGGTGAACGACAGATACCCCAGGGAGTTACTTTGTTCTGAATATTTCCTCAAGGTCTTAAAATCAGAAAGATATCATCTGATCTTAGAAAGCAAGGGGTGCTTGAGAAGAAAAAAGCAACCCCAAAATTCACTACAGAGATTACATATATCCTTTGATACTCAAAAAGGCAAAAGAGTTTTTTCATGTCCTGTGCAGAAAAAAAGGGCAAGGTAAATTTCTGTATCACTCATAATAAAAGAAATTACATTTCTTCTGAAGTGATTACTTCAGCTAACTCATTTTTTTAGAGGATGAATGTCAGCATGGATTACCACCATTCTATTGCTAAAGAAAATCCCATTGAAAAACATGATCTGATTTTTAAAATAGCATTTTTGTGACCTCATCTTATTTACCGAATCAAGAAATCTAGAACTAGAAATTTTAGTCATCAATTGTCTCAGTAAGAATATACCCCTCTGCTTTACAACCATGTAAGAACTGAAAAAAAAGGTTTATTTTCTTGCAGTATAAGATTTCATTAGGAATAAGCCATTTCTGAGCCCAGAAGACCTGTAGGATTGTTGCCTGCAATGTAATGTCTTTATTCAATACAGAAACTGGGAAAAAGTGAAGAAAGATTTGTGATTCTTTGTTTTCCAAATAAAATTTATGCCATATTTTAAGTAAAAGGTTTCAGATGAAAAGAAATTTTATTTTCCTTACTTTTTTATTTTAGGCATCTCCATTTAATAATGAGGTAAAAAAGAGATTTCATCACTCTTCCCTTCTTGGAAGTTAAATATAAAAGAAGGACCAGCAGCTTGTAATTCAAACAGTGGTAAGAGAAAGATTTTTTTTTCTGAAACAAAATAAAATACTTTATTGCTAATTTGTTCAATCAAATTTACGTATCTTTGCATTATTGTTTTAAACTTTGCCATAAAAGACACAGGTCGCTAGTTTTACAGTGATCCTTCTCCGTTTTGAAGTACTTCCAACTCTGCACATGGTGCATGTGTATGATTTATGCATGGGGTACATTTGTGTCTCTTCAGGAACATGAAAATACATCTGAAGACCATACACTGAATGGATTAGCCCAGTCACTCCCTGAAAACCAGGATTTGAGGATGGACTCATACTTTCTATATGCTCACTCGTGCCTGGAACACCATAAGGCTTGAGTTGATTTTTAAATCATCGTGGCGAGGTCTCTCACAGTAACTTTACAAGACACCAGCTTCAGAATGGCTGCACAATCTTAGTGCACCATGAAAACCTTAATCTTCATCTGGTGCAAATACCTCTTACTAAATGGTTCCGTATATGCCTAAAATCAATGTTCTGGTGAAAGCAATCATTTGAAGCTGTTCACTAAAGATATTAAATGAGGTGATAATGTTTAAAAAAAACGAATCCATGTCTGAATTACAAATAATCACTGGGTAAAAGAATAACACAGGATAAAGAAGACATTGTACTGTACCAAAGTTGGGTTTGTATATAAGATTTCTCTTCCTGCATTCCCTAAAATGATGATAATCAGGGGCTGGAGCACCCCCTGTATGAAGAAAGGCTGAGAACATAGGGGCTGCTCAGCCTAGAGTAGAGAAGCGACGTGGATACCTCAGGGCAGCTTCCAGTGCCTGAAGGGGGCTACAAGGATACTGGAGAGGGACTCTTCATCAGGGACTGTAGCAACAGGACAAAGGGTGATGGGTTTAAACTGAAACAGGGGAAGATCAGGTTGGATATATGGAAGAAGTTCTTCCCTGTGAGGGTGCTGAGGCGCTGGCAGATGGTGCCCAGAGAAGAAGTAAATACTCCATCCCTGGCAGCATTCAAGGCCAGGTTGGACAGAGCCTTGGGTGACATGGTCTAATGGAAGGTGAGACCTCACTTGGAGTATTGTGTGCAGTTCTGGTGTCCTCAACATCAAAAGGACATGGAACTGTTGGAACAAGTGCAGAGGAGGGCCACGAGGATGATCAGGGGACTGGAGCGCCTCCCGTATGAAGATAGGGCTGAGAACGTTGAGGCTGTTCAGCCTGGAGAAGAGAAGGCTGCATGGAGACCTCATAGCAACCTTCCAGTATCTGAAGGGGGTCTATAGGGATGCTGGGGAGGGACTCTTCATGAGGGACTGTAGTGATAGGACAAGGGGTAACGGGTTCAAAGTTAAACAGGGGAAGTTTAGATTGGATATGAGGAAGAAATTCTTTCCTGCGAGGGTGGTGAGGCACTGGAATGGGTTGCCCAGGGAAGTTGTGAATGCTCCATCGCTGGCAGTGTTCAAGGCCGGGTTGGACAGAGCCTTGGGTGACATGGTTTAGTGTGAGGTGTCCCTGCCCATGGCAGGGAGGTTGGAACTAGATGATCTTAAGGTCCTTTCGAACCCTAACTATTCTATGAGTCTATGATTCTATGCTTAGAAAGGCTGACATACTTTGATTATTGTTAAAATATTTTATCCCATTAGTTCAGTGCAATGATATATATCCTAAGAGGCTTCCTGGATTCTATGCTGCTGCCCCATGTTCAAATTGGTATGAGAGGTAAAAGCTGATGGTCTTTTGTGACTGGCCAAAAGACATTTTCTAGACTGTTCAGATAACCCATTCAACTAACTTGGGCATTGTGATCTTTATTTTGTGGCTTCCAGGACTGTTACATTTTCAGCTATTTCACTATAAAAATGCAGAAGTCTACTTTGTGCAGAGAGCAACTATTCTAAGAAGCCTGTTAGTATAGGAAATTTAAACCATCATTTATATGACTGTTTTAAAATGAAAAAAAAAAAAGTTTATTTCTGATTTATTTTTTTACAGTTACCTAAAAAGCAACTAAAATTAAGAATAAGTATGTATAAATTACTTTCTTTAGAAAGAGACTTGAGAAAAAGTATTTACGGTAGATACAGAAAGAAGAAAAAGAAGAGAAGTTTAAATCAACTGAGAAAAAGTAAAAGGAAATATATACTGACATCCTAGTGGATTTTGGCTATTTACTCATCAGGAGGCACTAGTATACTAAAAAGGCTCACTAGAAAGCTTAAAAAGATAAATAGCAGTGTGTAAATATACACTGCTGCATAAATTTAAGTGAAAAAAAGACATTACTGAAACCTGAATTTCTTTATTGAATAATTTACTTTGTCATCATAAATGCAATGCTATATTGCCTTGCAGTGTAAATACTGGAGTGATGAGTTTGTAAAGACCAGTCCCAAGAGGGATGGCTAAAGAATGATCAAAAGCTTGGATTAATTTTTTTTTATGTTGTTTTTATCATTTCCATTTCTAACATTTTATCTTGTTTTGGTTCCTGGAATTCCTTATTAATTTTACTGTCATGAATAAGAGTGCCATAGACTTGTTTTTGGACTTTCTTCCTGCTCGTATAGTTTAATGACTGGATAAAACTTTTCCACAGAAATTATAAAGTAGGAAAAGTTTGTAAGTCCTGTAAGCAGCAGAATTTGACCATTTCTGTAATGGGCTTATGAAAAATTCTGTCATGTGTGTCTTCTAATGCAGAGGCCATTTAATGTTCTTATCCTGTATTGAGAATGTTTCATGCAGGTGGCTCTTGACTACCAAGGCCCTGTTTGATTGTGTCAGACTCCTGTGCAGTTAACAAAAGCACAGAAAGTTCACTGGAGAAAAGGCATCTGGGGAAAGATTGGAATCCGTCTTTGAGTTTAGTGAACTTTGAGAGCTTAGTGTTGTCCATGGTGTCATGGGTTCAGCAGTAGCAGTCATTTTTCTCCCTCTTGGTAGCTGGTGCAACGCTGTGTTTTTGATTTTGGGCCTGGGAACTGTGCTGATAACACCAGTGTTTTCAGTTACTGCTTGGTAATGTCTTGGTCTGACCAAGGACTTTCTGAGTCTCATGCTATGCCAGGGAGGAGGAGGAGCCGGGAGGAAGCAGAGACAGGACACCTGATCCAAACTGACCAAAGAGGTTATTCCATACCACAGCACGTCATGTGCAGGATGTGAAACCGGAGAGCAGGGACCTGGAAGGGGTGGTGATGCAGTCGGTGGGTTCTCTGCTGGGGGGTGCACTGGCTGGGTTGGGCTTGGTGAGCAGTTGTATTTCTCTTGTACTTCTCTGTCATTATTTTTACTGGTGGTAGCAGTAGTGATTTGTGTTATACCTTAGTTACTAAGCTGTTCTTATCTCAACCTGTGCGAGTTGCATTCTTTTGATTCTCCTCCCCATTCCCCTGGGACTGGGGGAAGAAAGAGAGGTAAGTGAGTGAGTGAGAAAAACTGCGTGGCTTGGAGGCTTAAACCACAACACATGGCCAGTTCTTCCTGCTTGCTGTGTCATTAATCAGGTCGCAAAAATTTGGAAATTCTGTTTCCTAATTTTCTAAGTGCTAAGACGTTAATGCTGACCGTACTCTACTTGGGCCAAGTACTTGGGCCTTTCCTTAGTTTAAGGAAAATTAATAAGGCTACCCTCAGTTCCCACACTCCAGAGAAAAAGTCTAAGAATGCAAGACTGGTTTTGGTAACTAATGTTGTTTGGTTGGTTGGTTTTGGTTGATCGGTTGGGTTTTTTTTTTCCAGAAAAAAGGGGTGACCTTTAGTAATACAGTGTTGGCACATGCATCATGATACAAAGATTTGATCTCTCAAAGGGTTAAGTTAAAAAAACTGTAGCTCTGGTCCAAAGTTTTCCCTCAATTAGTCTGATATAAACTGCTCATAATTGAGGTTAGACTAACGCGCATATTATGAACCAGTTTTAGAGGGTTTTTCTCATATTGGCAGAAATTAACATGGCTGGCTCACAGAAAAACTTGGACTTAAGCCTAAATATATTTCCTCACCCTAATCTGCATGCCAGTCCCTTTGCTAACACAGATAATTGACTAAATCCACATAATCTCTCTTGTATGCCAACGTGAATATGTTATTTTATCGTCAAATACTGGTACATACACTTAGAAGAACAAAGCCATTATCTCTGATTTTCAGAAAGGACAAAAGTTTTTACTTTAGATAGAAATGACAGCCCACTAAAATTCACCACAATCCATGTACAAGAGTCCCATGGCAGGTTGAGTGTGCAGGTGATCTGCTAGTACCAGTTAAGGACTTTAAACTTTTTTGTGCAAATGGAGGATCACATCATGGTTACCATGATGCCAGTTATTGCTCTTTTTTCGTGTTAGGTATCAGCCATCTGATATTTCATCATATACGAAAGTAGACTGATCAAATATCTCAGATTTCTGGGATGTTTGCATGAAAACTGCAAATAGGGTTACCCTATTTGAAGTGACAGAGGGGATTGAATTTTATTCTCAGTTAACCAGAGTAATTTTCTTGATTATAAACAGAGCAGTACACTAAATAAGAGTGGAACCATTTTTCAAAACCTTTCCTCCAAACTTGTATTCATTGGTTTTCCTCACCTGAAATCATATTAGATATAATAATATTGCACAGCTAGCTGTAAAATATGTTTTAATTTTCCCAAATGAAAGAAAAAATGATGAGGATTGCTTTTGATAAATGCAGCATATTTACATATTGTAAAATAAAATATGCTTCTTTGTAGGAAATCATATAACTGCATATATTAAAAAGTGTATTTCTTGAGAACAGAGGAAAAAACCTGAATTTATCTGCGTATTTTAATAAAGCGATAGAGGTGCTCATATTCTCTTTCAGTATCTCAGGGAGCTACCTTCCTGAAGGTCATTCTCCTGTAGGGACTTAAAAACAAAAATAATATTTTTACCTCTTGCATACATGAACAAGAGGATTTAAATATGTAATGGAGTTTTGAGGTAGGGAATCATAGAAGTGAGTTTGTAATTGAGTACTCTAGGACAGTGCAATAGCCATTAAGAATAACACTTCAAAAGTGCTTTCATTGTAACCTTCAGTTTTCATTCCTAACTTTCTGAAGTCTTTAACTTGGAGGGGATGGTTTTAAATGCAATCTCTCTACATCTTTGCTGTTTATTTTCCGTTTAGCACTTTGGTTTAATTTTGCTATCATGTATACTTAATTTTATTAGGTTTTAGTTGGGAGGGGAAAATCTCTGTCTTTATAGATAGAAAATAATCATGTAGCATTGTTTTTTTAAGCATGGAAAACTGCTAGCAACAGAAATTGAAATGCATTAAGTTATTGCAAAGAGAAGCACCTTGGAGTGGTCTGATGAGAACTGATGTTGATTTGACAGAGTTCTCAGCTATTCAGAGTTGCTTTCCCCACCTGAACAGTGTATTTTTTACGAGTGTTCAGCTTTGTCCATACTTTCTTTGCAATGTAAATTTAATTGCTGCTATTTCAGTTGGAGTAACGCTGGGTTAGCACTGAGCATTTTGGAAAGAACTTCACTGTGAAAGTATGTTATAGAGATGCATGCTACATGGGTGTCTGGAATTATCAGCAGGCAGTGCCTTTTGCTTGTTAATGATGTGCCTTTATTGTGTGTCCATGCCAGGATTTGTTGATTTCAGTGAAACAAATATTCAGAGAAGTGGATTTCTGCTCAAGGACTTATCCTTGGTAAGACTGCTTGAGAATCAGAGTAAACTGAATGTGTTTTATTTGATATTTGTGCCCAAAGAATGATGTAAAGTGAAAACTAAGAAGGCCGGGGCATTACAGGTTGTAATTAAGACCAACTCTTACATATAATTAGGCTGTAGGGGGAAATCTACCACGGAGAGAAGATAGAATTTAACTATAGAACCAAAACTATCAAAAGATCAGTAAAAGGTCTGAGGAAGTGTCTGACGCTATTTTGTATGAGTCTGGTCTAATAATTGCTTACACTGTAAATAACTGATGAGCCTCCTAATGGTTCTTCCATTCATGCTGGATACATCAATCCTGCTAAGAATCTGAATGCAGTTTCAGTTGAATATTACAAAACTAGTAGGCACACTTTGAGAATTTTCTGTCCACTCCCAGCTAGACTGATCTCTAGAGACTGAAAAGTAGCAACTAAAAATCATATTCCTTGTATTTGCTTGTCTACAAACAGTTTTAAATAAAAACTGTCAGAACTGAGAACTATTGCGTTAAAATTTGGCAAGCATTTGGCTTGGAACATTTACTATGTCCTGTTTCTGAAGAAAATCAGGTCTTAGTGCATATCTGTTGTAAACTTCAATGGATTATCAACAGGACATCAGTTCAAAGCAACAATGTAGTGTCAATTATTTTCTAAAACAAAAAATTAGACTTTTATTTCTACATACCTTTCTTTATAAAGAAGTGTCAAACACCATTTAAAATTGTGTTGCAGTTCTAAGTATGAGCTATAATGATTTGTCAATTATGTTCGTTGTTCCTCAGTTCCATTTTCACTATTGCTGACCAGATGCTTCAAGTAATTATATGTCCAATAGACAAGTAACACTGACAAATGGGTGATCCTATCACTCTTTGACTCTAAAAGATTGTCAGGACATTAGCTGACAGATCAAAGCTGATTTTTTAAAAAAAATATAAATAAATCCTGTCTTCTGTAATTTATAAACTGGGACGTTCAGTATTGATCTGCCTTCTGCAAAATGAACCAATCACAACTTTTGGGGAGATATTCGCATGAAACAGAGAGATACTCTATGGAAGTCAGAAAACACAGTTACAGCCAACTTGGGTTGAAGTCCAAATGTTAAAATGTTCTTTATCCAGCTAAAAGAGTGACTTTTTAATAAATTCTGGGTCATTTTCCTGCAGTAATGTCCACATGTACTTTTTATTAATGTAAACATTTGCTGTTGCTATTCCTTGATTTTAACCTGAACTATATTTGCTATACCTAAGGATAATTCACATGGAGCAAAGAGCCCTAATATTTGTATTTTAGAATAAATATTATGAATATCTCTCTCAGGGGAAAAGAATGTTTAGATAATCTGTCTTTCACACAGAAAAGCTGGCTGCTGAACCTTCAAGACAGCAGTTCTTCCCTGTCTTTCTGACTGAGAGACAGTACTACATATGAAAATTCAGTGCCTCCTGGCCATACTTAAGAAACCCTGTTTCTTTGTGAAAGACGGGAAACGTATGGAAGTTGTAAATAAATTATGATTGCCGAAGATCAGAGGAATTCTTACACAAGACCAAAGCAATTTAAGCTCATTCTTTGATACAAACCTTTAATAATTCAACACAGTGGTAATTTTGGTATTGCTAGAATTCCTAACAATTGAACTGATCTCCAGATTGTTAGCAGATGATTAAGAATTAAGTTATTAGTAGCTGACCTCTGCAAAATTCATATGATTCAATGTTTAATTTAACCAATAGGTGTGCCTTTCTAAAAGGTCCTGGAAATCTCCATGAAAACACCACAAGGTTTATTTGATGACAGCACTGTTCAGTTCTTTAACAAGTATTTCTTGCTCAGCTGTCAAAGGCAATCGCCCTGAACTACTCTTATTCAAGTAATTTGGAAGTGTGATCTAAAATATGATGCCATAATGAAATAACATGCTGAATATCAGAGAGAAGAATCAGTAAATCTGCCTCCTATCGTTTCTAACAGGAATATCTAGAATAAACACATACTCCCTGATAAAAGCTCATTCCCTTTAAAATACACCAAATTCTGTCCTGTGTTAATGGGGCTCACACTTAGAGTCTTTAAACAAACGTAGATTGTGAAACACGAACACCGATTTTCTCCTTTGCAGGAAGATTATTTTATTTTTACACTGACTTTCCAAGTCTCAGGCATTGAAGGCTGGACCTGTTGGTGACTGTCCTCCTGCTGTCGTGTCTACACTTCATACATTCACAGGGCAACATCCCAGCCCCCAATAGGATCCATGCCAGCACATAGAGCACAGCTGACCCCTTGCCCATGCAGTAGAAGGGAGAATGCGGAATTTCACAAAACCGGGATTGTGTTCTTCCTAATGGGGTACAGAGACCAGGGAGCATCCTTCATCCTACCCTGTCTCTCCCTCTTTCAGTGGCTTAAGTCCATGGGCATTCCTCTGTGGTGGGGCTCACCTTACTCAGCTTCAACACCCTTCTTAGGCAATTGTGCTACTGCCCTTGTCTTCAGAGAACTGGTGCCTCACACGTCAGGACCCAGGAATTCTGACAGATTCACCTATGTGGAGATGGGTGTAATGGGTCCAGCAGCAGCAGACATTTTTCTCCTTCTTGGTAGCTGGTGCAGCACTGTGTTTTTAATTTTGTGCCCGGGAGCAGCGCTGATAACACCAGTGTTTTCAGTTACTGCTTGACAATGTTTTGGTCTGGCCAAGGACTTTGAGTCTCATGCTATGCCAGGGAGGAGGGGGAGCCGGGAAGAAGCAGAGACAGGGCGCCTGACACAAACTGACCAAAGAGCTATTCCATGCCACAGCATGTCATGCCCAGGATGTAAAATACTGGGGGCAGGAACCCGGAAGTGGCTCTCTCTCTCGTGCGCGCGCTCTCTCTCTCTCTCGGCTCGGTCGGGCGGCGAGTGGTTGTATCCTTTTCCCTTGTATTTGCCTTGTCATTATTATTATTATTGGTAGTAGCAGTAGTGATTTGTATTGTATCTCAGTTACTGGACTGTTCTTATCTCAACCCGTGGGAGTTACATTCTTTCAGTTCTTCTCCCCATTTCCCCCCCATCGGAGTGGGGGGGGGGGGGAGGGAGAAGTGAAATTTACAGCTTAAACCACGACAATGGGTAAAATTTTTTTAATTATCAAGCTTTCACATAGGAACATAAAAATAATACTCAATTCAGAGTGTTATTAAGGCAAAATATTGAATCATGAAAGCCAGCAAAACTGATTAGTTCCTGTTAACTATACAAACTTGCTCTTTTACTGGGCTTTTTCCTCAGCTGATGTAAACAATACAACTCCATTGAAGCTAGAGGAGTATTTGATTCCCATCAGCTGAAGATCTGGCCCTAAAAAAGGGTTGACTTATCCTCCAAAATCAAAATAATTTCCTTTTTTTTTTCATTTGTTCAACTAATGTTAATAATAGTCCACAATTTTTTAATAACTAATGTGTGGGCAAGTGCTATTTTAATAACAAGATTCAAGTTCAGACTGCTTGGTTCAAAAAAGGAAAGGAAGAAAGGAAGAAAAAGCCAGCATAAACAGTAATGAGCTGGCAAAACAGTGAACTTCCAGATGTGCATTAGTTTATTTTCAGGCAGGGTCAGTTAGCATATTTCTGTTCTGGCATGTGCATTCATCTTCTGAACAGGGTGGGAATTCAACATAATGAGCACCTGATCATCCATTACTAATGAGCCAGATATGCCCTGTTATTTAATTTGCTCTTTCATAATTTCATACACTATATATTGCTTAACACTGTACCAGTCAGTCTAATGGAGAAAGCTTGTCTTCATTCTTTTCAGTCTCCCTGCTAGTAAATGGATTTAGAAAAAGGAATATAGTCTATTATTCAAAGATGGTTTCTAAGATGGTTCACAACAGGTTAATGAATGATATATAATACTCATATTAGACCAATCATATTAATAACAGAGAAGAGCACATGAGGGTCATAGTGCTAATTGCATAGGAGGTCCAGCCAGAAGGCATCTTTATCTTAGAATTCAAGACACACCAAGTTTGACTAATCACCCACAGTGTGTTTGCAATTAAAATAACACTGTATTAACCCTGCCAATGTGAGGTATCAATATTTTATGTGTGGCTTGACAGTTCTAAGCTGAACATTTGTAGTGCTTAATACTGTGCTCGCAGAGAAAGCACACAGCTCTGGCTCTGCTTTAAACTGCAACCAAGGAACTTGCACAGGGCAAAATTCAGAGGAGATAATTGTTGCAGAAAATTCATTTTCTTCTATTATTTTTAAGAATGGTGCTAATATTATCAAAAAGTTGATTTTTTTAACTTAAATTTATTTATACACCATGACACAAACTCTGAGGTGCTCTGGAAAATGCTGAAAAAAATCCTATTGAAGTTAATAGAA
The DNA here is from genome assembly GCA_017639245.1 of Myiopsitta monachus. Taxonomy (NCBI): domain Eukaryota; kingdom Metazoa; phylum Chordata; class Aves; order Psittaciformes; family Psittacidae; genus Myiopsitta; species Myiopsitta monachus. Next base: position 9,082,778 of record CM029919.1, read on the forward strand.
AGACTCCTCTGACTTCTTTAGCTCCACCCTGAATTGAAGGAAATTGAGTGTGATATTTCATTTTAGTATGACCCTGACTTATTGTTGCACAAAGAAGTTCCAAGTAGGCACAAAACACATTGCATTAACAATATCTCAATGTATGAGTCAGATATTCACCTGGTTTAAGTCAGCATGGGAGTAAAAGCATGTGTATTTTGTTAATCATGTGAGCCTCTGGTAAAAACTATGAAGCATCTTGCATAGCAGACTGAGTTCCATTTCCAAAATCTGGTCTTGAAAAAGGAAAGTGTTGGTCCTTCCTTCTTAGCCCACATCCACAGGTTCTTACCAACACTCTGCCCAGCTCTCCCGTAGATCTGGTTTTCATTTGCAAAGCTGCTGTTACACTTGTGATAGCTCATAGGTAGCAAACATGGCCACCATTGCCTGAAAACCACTCAACCTTCATCATTTACAACTTAAAAAAATAGAGAACCCTCCTTCCCCTCCCCAAGCTTTGATGAGTATTGAGGGCACTCCAAATTCCCAGATCACATGCCTAGAATCATTGCATAACTTCCTAGATTTTCTTTAAGAGAAGCATTTACCTGAGAGGCAGGTGCTTTTTTGAATTCCGCTGAGCATCTTAGAAAACAACGTGAAAATTACAAGACTTTAAAAATGTCTGTTCACAATGAACGAGCACTAGGTTCTTTGTTAGATCTCAGGTGTTTTATGGTATGGTTTTGTGCCAGTGGAGTTTTTTTTCTTTTTTTTTTTTTATTATTCTTCTTGATAGTCTGAACACTTTCAAATATTTTTCAGTTGATGGTCTCTGCATAATGGGTACAACCCATATCTGGGTCAGACCTTCCAGTTCAGGTACAATAGCTTAGCTCCCTGGAGTCTGATTTTTTTTCATGTAATAGATTTGCAATGAACTGAAATGATGCCAAGTAGACTTACATGCTTTTTGTCAATTCTTGCAAACATTTGAGCTGCTGCTTGGATCTTCTGCAGGACAAAATTATATAAAGTTATTTCAAGTTTTCAAGAACATATTGAGAGGTCTGTGAGACATAAAACTAGTAATAGATTTCCTTTTCAGGCCCCTGTATTCTTGTATCTATCTTCTTCAGAAATGCCTGACTGAACATGCCTGCATTTATAATTGTGATTAAGGTTTTTAAACTGCAGACAATACAGCATAATCTAAACTCCTCAGTTTAAAAAATAAAACCAACAAACAAAGCTCACATAGATCAGTAGCTACTAGGTCACACTGGTCAATAAAGGAAGGTCCCAATTCCAATCTGACAGAAACTATTTCATTTTGCATAGACATTTTGAAAACCACTTTTTTTTATATTGTCCCAAGTCCAAAACCTTTCAAAATGAAAACTGGACTATGAATCTTCAGTTTTCAAAGGACTATGGTCATGTTTGTTTGGTTAGTTGGGTTTTTTTAAATGCAAACATGTAGAATTGACCAGAAGATCTCAAAGCCTCGAATTCAGGGAAACTTCCAACAAAAGTATCAATTAAATCTTCATGCCTCTATAATGGATTTCAGACATAGGGGAAAGTCAGGCATTGCTCAAGTAGAAAAAATATGCTGGTCGGTTTGGGTACCCAGACTTACTTTGTGGAAGTTCTGGGAGGGCAGTGAGCATCTCTGATCATGTTATACATCTACAGAAATCAAAGTCAGATAATGACCCCATCACTGGGACTTGATTCTCTGTCAGGTTGGTCTTTAGGGGCTTTAGCAAGTCAAAACTTGAAATCATTACGGTGTCAGAAGGGTGTTTAAATATTTTCATATAGGAAGTTGCAAATAGTACATAAATATACATAGCAGCCTTCCAACATCTGAGGGGGCCTACAAGGATGCTGGAGAGTGACTGTTCATCAGGGATTGTAGTGATAGGACAAGAGGTAATGAGTTCAAACTTAAACATGTTAGATATAAGGAAGAAGTTTTTTATTGAGAAGGTGGTGAGGCACTTGAACAGGTTGCCCAAAGAAATGGTAAATGCTTCATTTCTGTCAGTGCTCAAGGTCAGTTTGGACAGAGCCTTGGGTAACATGGCCTAGTGTGAGGCGTCTCTGTCTATGGACAGAGGAGTTAGAACTAGATGATCTTAAGGTCCTGTCCATCCCTAACCATTCTATGACTACATACATATAAAAATATAAGTATATGCATATGTATTTATATGTTTCTATCTAAATACCTTATATACCAAAACATCCCAGACAGGTTCAATACTGCCCTGTCCATCTGAGTATAAGCACTTTCACATAGTCTCAGATACCCTTTGGAATCAAGAAAGAGAGGAGGAGGAACAAGCTTGGAGTATCTTTGACCTCAAACCTTCCCTTGTCCATCAGTGCTGAAGTATGAACGTCAGAGGTTGATCTGCACCCTGAGAGAAGTGTCATCCTAAAGTTCCTCTCCAAATGAGCTGTGGACATACTGTGCTTGAAAGCCACAATAGCAACAAAGAATATATACATCTATATTCATCTCATATTCATAAGGAATATGAGCATTTCAAGAAAAACTTCAGAATCAAGGACGTAATGCAATTCATACAGGTAAAGTTGACTGTTGCCTTGTGAGAGTTGGGGAGGGTTTGTTCCTTTTTTTGTAGGACAGGAATATTATTGGATTTGGCCTATTTCTGTTCCCGTTTGTTTTTGAGAAACATTTTGCTGAGCTGAAAAAGCAAACGTAAATCCAAAGTTTCTTACTGTACTCCATTGAGTAGTCGAAGAGTCTAGAGGGCACACAACTGGGATCATTCTTATTTGTATTATTTCTAGGCATATATTGGTTTTAGTCCCAATCAGATTAGTTTCGTAATACAGATTGGTAATATTGATTACCCTTTTATGCTTTAATGTCTTTTTCTAGTGAATAGTTACTAAAATTTGCTACTTATGGCAGGAAAGAGGCTGAATAACCAAATGAAATGTTTAATCCTCCAAAATTCAATGTGAAGATTCGAGGGCTACAATGATATGTGAGATCTAAAGTCAGTAAGTGGAGAATTGAGGGAAAAATTGTTCTGTTTCTGTGTATATGTGTGCATGTGTCTGTGCATTTGGCAGCACCTTCAGCCTGTTGCTGATGGTCAGGGTCTCTTCCCAAATAATCCCAGAGGGTCAGACCACAGCAGACAGGAAACTGGTAGGTATTGGGTAGTAAGAAGTATATGAATGGACGTATGCATGTGCAATCACAATGGCAGCATACTCAAAACTGTTCAGAAAAATAAGAAAGGGTTCAGGAAATCTCTTATTACTTTAAATGCACTGAAAGATATACATCAGGAGAGATTATTTTTCCAAGAAATGCTTATAGAAACATGGAATTATTTCAGATTTCCTCTTTTTTTTTTTTTTTTTAATGTATTTGTTTGATTTGGTATTTTTAACATCAATTTTGTTAATATTGGAAAAAGACTCCAGCAGGCAGTGTGTCAGTGAGCAAATGAGCTGATAAGATTTCATCTGCCAGCATATACTACACCTTCTAAGTCTCTTTAACCACAGTGGTGCACAGAAAAGAGAGCATACGCCCGCCATGAGATAAAAAATTCACTGTGCACTGTTGATGAGTTGATCACTCTCTAAAGTGTCTGATGAATTAGGCATAAAGAGCCACATGATAAGGAGGGCTCATTAGCGTAAGCTCCCTCTCTCGCAAATCATGCATCCCCAGACTGCAAGATGACTAAGGGGAGAGGAAGGCGGACAGCCAACCCTTTGCCAAATGGGTGGTTAAGGCAAGGAAGCAGAGCTATTTCCTCAACAGTGACTTTTGCAAGATGGCAGAGCATGGCATGCTGCAGAGCCCTTTGTTGTTAACCCTACACAGAACTGAGTACTGCAAGTATACAGAGAAGCTCACAGAAATTGTTTACCATTAGCAGTTCACTTGTTTTCCTAGAAATTATTTTTTTAAAAGCTTTTTAAACTGCTCTGGTTTGGAAATAAATCTATATGTGAATGTGGGTTTTTCTTGGTTTCCTTTGGCCAAGAAATCCTGCAGTTAAAGCACATCCTTTGGGGTTGATTGCCCCCTACAAATATTGGATGTATATATAGTGGACCCTGCAGGACCTCATCTTGTGTAACCTCCACCAGTGGTCCCTTTAAGAAATGACCCATGAAAACTGCCTCCCAAAAGACTCTAAAGACCCTGATTATACTCCTTTTCCAAGAAGCATCAGACTAGATAAATATGAGTTCGTATTGCTTTCTGTTACTGTAATCTAATATCAACCCCCTTGGATAAAGAACATATGGCTATGGGTCTTATATGATAGGGTAAACTAGAAACAAGCCCTGTGTTACTTCCCACATCTTGTTAGCAGTATACACATTTTATTTATATGCACTGCAGTGTTTTATTATATTAAAATTTTATTCCTAGTCAGTATTAATAAAAACTTCCCAAGCTGTCTGGTAAATTATATGAAAGTAAAGTAAACCGTATCTGAGCTTCATCTAATGTATATGAAATGGAATTTTGGATTTAAAAGTAGGCAGAACAAAGGTGCCAAAACAGCAGTCACTTCAAATGCACGTAGAAGTGCAAAGGAAGCTTTTTAACCATTTTATTAAGAGAACTTCATAAAATTTACTTACCTTTTTAGAACTGAACTGTCATTAATTGTCAACAGTTTGAAATACTGTGTTGTATGCAAATGATCTTAGGGTGAAGTTCCATGGGAAAACAGATTGTTCTTTTGCTCCGGTCAGTTTGCAGTTCTGAATGAAAAGTGGAAAGGAGCAAAAATGTTATTTGGGGTTAAATGAAACATTATGTTTTCATACTTCTTTGGACTTTTCTCCTTAAAAAACCAAAAACAAAAACAAAAACCCAAAACCAAAAAAAAAAAAAACAAACAAACAAAAAAAAAAAACAAAAACAAAAACAAAAACAAACAAAAAAAAAACAAAACCTAAAAATAATAAGGAAGCAAACTAAAATTTAGGTCAGTTTTAACAGAAAATGAATAGGCATGTTTTGAAAATAGTGAGGAGAAACATTTCAATTCCATTTGCATTATGAGGAGAGAGATGTCTTTCAAAGTAATGATAATCTGAGTTTTGTCATGCCTTGCAGAATAGAGTAAAAATGAAAAGGAAAATTTCAACAGTTGCATTTTTTTCAGAACATAATAACGGCCATTTTAAACAGTATGACACACAAAAATGCAAACAGGAACTTCGGAGAAATTTTCAGTGTACCTGAGAATTAAGGATAGACACAGAAACAGGCTAGCAGTTTCTCAGTACATACCTATCAGCATTTTCATAGAATCATAGAATGCTTAGGATTGGAAAAGACCTAAGATAATCTAGTTCCAACCCCTCTGCCTTTTTCTAAGTGATTTAGAAACCTCATTTGCTTTGAATTGAAGCAAATGCCACAGAACTGTGCAGAGAACCTTGATTTCTAAGGATTAAATTCAAAGTATTTACATAGCTGTGTCCGCATTATTTTGAAATAACGAAAAGCTTCAAGTATGTCTAATAGGTATTACCTATGCTTTGCATTTAATTAGTATATCTAACCCATACTTAATAGCCCCTCTGAAGAATTAACTTAGGCCAAGAGACATAGGAAGTTTTGACTTCTAAATATAAGCCATCACTACAATGTGCACCTTCTACTTTACTTTCTTCAACTACAAAAGTAATTCAAGGTTAATAACAGCCTTAAATTTTCTTCCATAAGTTGCAAAAACACACTTAGCTGTCAGTGGTTGAATTCTGCCCTCTCTCTTTTTAGAGGATTTGGAAATCTTCCTGATGTTTTAATATAATATACCATCTCAGGTGCTGACATTGTCCGGAGTTAGACATCTAACTATCTGTTATGCCATTGAAAATAGTTCCCTTCTATTTTAGCATAAACTTAAACTCAGGAGAAAACTCCAGGATCCAGGGGTGCTTTTTGTCACGATGACACAGTTTATACGTACTGTATGTGACTCATGTTTCCAAGAGCAATTAGGATGTTCTGAGTTATATCAATCTGTGTTTATATTTGGATATTTTTATTCATGGAGTTATTTTTAAATTTTACAATGCAATGCAAAACATAATTGGCCTTTTTGCACCCAAGTTAAATTCCTTCGATAGATATATAAACTTAGCAAACAAAGTTTTTGAAAGTTACCTTTTGGGTTTTGAACTCATGAGGAATATATATGCAATCTAATGTAGTTCTTCTGAATAGCACCCTAATTAGAAGCCTAAAGTTAGCTAAAGTTAGGTGTCTACACTAAAGAGAGGGACATAGGCATTTCTAGAATATTATTCACACAAAATAAGTTAGATGCCTGAAAACTGTTTGAATAAATTTTCCCCCCATTTCGCGTTACTGTTTGCTTTGAATGTTGACTTCTAGATAAATATGGAAGAAAACATGGAAAAAGCTTGCGGTTTTTATTACTCCCTTATTCAGAAGGATAGAAATATAAATCTACCTTACATATCATACCTGTGCTTTTATCTAAGGAAGAAACTATATTTAGTAGGGTTTCACATGTATTTTATACTGTGTCTCTGGAATTCAGACATTATGTAAGAATACTTTGGTGCTGAAATGGCTTGCTGGTATGCTCTGGCACTACCTATAGCCTAGCAGTGGTAGTTTTAGGATCAGAATCTTGGTTACACCATTACTTGGAAAGAATGGATGGCTGTTGGTAACACTGAACCTGAAAGAGGTCCTTCCTTTTTCTTCTGTCCTTGGGCCAGAACCATGCATTTGATGAATCCACAGGACAGTTCTGCAGGTTGCAAATGTTATTCTGTTCTCTCCCCCAACCAGATGCAGAGTATATCAAACCCATTCAGGGAAGCCCCAAAACTCTTACCAGAAGCTTGTTCTGTTATTTATTTGTACTGCCACATTAAGATCACATGGGAAGCCTGTGGATGGAGCAGAATGGACTCCATACTGAATTTTGAACAAAAAGCAAATCAGCATTATTTTTCAGATCCTTTTTTTCTTCAGAGTCTGCAAGTCTTTGTGCCAAGCTATGATCTTTATAAAGGTTTAACATGTTTGCCTTCAAGGAAACCACATTAGGAGCAACTTGAATGGTTAATACTATTTCATTGAAACCCTAAAATCCTGTAAATCTGTATTCAGATTTTTCTTGATGTAATATGTAATGATTTAATCGCCTGGATAAGATTTTTGCATTCCTCTCCAACAAACATACTTGTAGGATGATAAAGCTAAGCCTATGTGGCAGAACAACATCTTAAGAGCACTTTTAAGATAACAATGTCATAGATGAGGACCTTGTAATACGAATGTAAGTGAAAAGTAGATTATTTTAATGTAAAACTTTTTAGTCCAGTAGTCAAAATATTTACTAATTAGCTGAGATAAAGAAAGGAGGAGTAATAATACTTCTATTTGGTCAAACACAGGACTCAACCAACATTTTGGAAGAGAGTATTTCAAGATAGTTCTCTCAATCTCTTGTATTTAAATATTTTTACAAAGTATTTAAACATTGCTGGGTGCAGGACCTGGATTTCAGGCTTATACTTCTTGTGCACTGCTCAGAGTGCCAACACAGTCATTCTACCCTTTTTTTTTTTTTTTTTTTAGGTTGAGCTGAAACAAGAAATCTGGAGGGGGACTTTTTATAAGAGCAGCTAGTGATAGGACAAGGGCTAATGGCTTTAATTTGGAAGAGGGTAGGCTTAGATTAGATATACAGAAGAAGTTCTTCACTGTGAGGATGGTGAGACACTGGAACAGGTTGCCCAGAGAAGCTGTGAATGCCATATCTCTGGCAGTGTTCAAGGCCAGGTTGAATATGGGCCTTTGAGTAACCTAGTCTAGTGGAAGATGACCCTGCCTATGGCAGGGGGTTGAAACCATATGATCTTTAAGGTCCCTTTCAACACTAACCATTCTGTGATTTTGTGATTCTATGAAACACATTATCTGGTTCACTAAAAATTATATTGTTTTTAAGTCCAGTAATCAAAATGAAAATCAGTTATTTATGAAGACCCAATCATCCTGAGAACAGTTCTGTCACACTGTAACAATATTAAAAGAGAAGAATTTATATGCTGTCTCATTATATGTATATAAAATATAGGATTCTTCAACTCTTCCTGAAATAAGTAGAAGTGTTACCACAAATTCCTTTTATGTGTGAAGAATTTGCGTTAGTCTGTATCTGAAAAGTCTGAGAGGGAATAGGAAACTGATTACAGAAGAGAACTTAAATAGCATATTACATCTTGGAAAGAATGTTTCTTTTTTATTGTATCTAATGCTAGTCTAAGAGAAAGAGTGAGATACCTTTATTAAACTAAAATAAAACAGCATTCATCTATAATTCTGAGCTTAATACAGTGATTTCAAACTGCCACAAAAACTAGCTTAAGTAATATTTTGAGCTATCTTCTAGAGCACAGTATTACTAGTAATATTTCTGACTCCATAGTTTTAGCAAGTAGAGCTGCCTGCTACAGTATCTGATAACTACCTGTACTGTCAAAACACCGCCAGCAGGCACTTCTTCGAAGCACAACTCACAAAGTATTATCACAGGATATTTTCCTAGTATTTCCTCTTTCTGCCCTTATTGAAAAATAAAGCAGGGCAATATTTTACTTCAATTGCCTATTACAATTAAACCAAAACAACCTATTATATCTACCACTGCAGTGATGATGCAGTAGCCTTGAGAACAGCTGTTGTTGAAGAGACACAGTTGGGAAATTTCTTAAGAATACTTTTCTCAGAATACGCCAGTTTGTTGAAAATGAAACTTTTTTTTTCAAGATGGTATGTACCATGGTACATGGTACATTATATTAAGGCAAGGATTTCTGACTAGGGAGAAACTCACATACGCACTGACACTATATTCAGCTTTCTCATTTAGGACATTTAAATCCATGAACTGAGTCTGAGGACCTCTCAACATCAAGTGAGATCAACACTTGATGTGCCTTTATTTCACTAAGTATTTGAGAACTATTTCAACTTGTATCTACTATTCAGAGTTTGAATGGATGACACAGGGAGAGCCTCATCAAAATCTGGAAGCAATATTGTTGTGTCAGCCTGCTGCTGGACCTACATTGTTTACCTGTGCTGAGGACTGCAGTGTGTCAGATTACCAGCACTGCCACTCTCTTTCATACCTATGCTAGTTTGGGGTAGTGTCACTGTGCTGTGTGCATCATATCAGTCAGATCAGCAATAGCTGGGGATATCTTCAGGGGCATAGAAAAAAATCCTGCTGTGAACTGTGCCTTCCTAATCGGGTTTTCTTTTCCTACTCCCTACTCTTTAATTCTTTCTTTTTTTACAAATTTTTACTGTTGTTGTTGTTCTCCTGGTTCAGAGAAAGAAAATTTAAAGAATCTTGTAAAACTTCGCTTGGATGAGAAAACAGTTCTTCAGCTGCTTCTGAACATTACAGTACCTGGAAGAGCAGGGACAAGGTGGAAAATTGATAAGGAGTCTGCAAAGTACATTTATAACACAGATCTGTTAACCATAGCTAAAGGTCTGATTGAAAACACGGTTTAAGCATGAGAACTTCAGAGTGAAATCCATAAAGCAGCATATTCTTATCTTCTATATGTTGGTGTAAACACAGGATGTCTGCAAACATTATATTGCATCTGCAGTACATAGTAGTTAGTAAGGACAGAAAATAACAAGTGATAACAGGTAACAAGCGCTGCATTCATCTGTACTTCACAGAATATAAAACTAACAAAAGTCTTAAGATCTAAGCTTGAGGCTGACACTGAGATGTCCTTTGCTTCTGAGGCTATGCCTCCTTTTACTACAGTACAGTCCAGCAACATCTTCCTTTGAAGACATATGTGATAGAAATGTTTAAACTCAGCCCCAAGGTAAAAAAGTATAAACCACAATTAAAGTACTAATACACAAAATGTACTGCCAGGTCCGCCAAGAATTAAAGAAACTTTAAAATTTCCAGTTCTTTCCATGCTTTCTAGCAGAGCACAGCCTCTGTTTCTAGCCCTTTAAATTTTGAAGCAAAAAGGAGTCAAAACTTTGACTTAACTGCTGTTTTTAAAGTATTGTTTTAGATCTCAGACGAAGCACATACAAGGTAAAAAACTCTCTTAAGGACATACAATATAATTGTGACACAGCTGGGAAAGGAATCTGAATTTCCTGATTTTCAGAACTAATCTGCAAGCAAAAAATAAGCTCTTAACATCTAAATTCTAAGCCAAAGCTTCATCTTCTTTTCTCTGGGTATTTGTAAGAAGTGACACTATATCCTGTTAAATTCTCCCCAACTTGACTGATGGATGTTCTTTTGAGGCAGGCTCCCCAGCAATAGTATTTCCAGCTTGCAACTGGTTTAAATCCTCGGAACGAGTGGCAGGATTTTATCTTCTTTTTTTTTACACTTGTCATATCATCCCACCTAATAGCAGAATAGTATTCTTCTTAAAAGGATGCTAATTTTTAGTTCAGTGTTATGCTGTCATCAGTATTTGTCTGCTTCTCCATATCTTGCTGGAGTCAAGTCCCAGGAACATACCTGACTTACTGGTTGAATGTTTTTCTCTTTTGTAAAACCTAGCCTTCTCAGGCCAAGAGAAAAAAACTCTCTGCATGGGCACTCACAGCCTTCAATTTTCCCCCTCCTTCTCAAAACCGTGCTGTTTACTGAGCCTTTAAATGTGTTTTTCAAAGAGTCAAGCTCTTCAAAATGAAACAAAGGGAACAGGACAGGATGGGACAGGAACCTACCTCTAAAAAAAACAACTGACTTACTTTCTCTGGCTTTTAGCTACAAGTTGAGACCTTAGCTTTGTTTTTCCCTCATCGGATGCTTTGGCATGAAGCACCCAAAATGTAGATTGCTGGACTTGTTCATGGCATTCAAAGAGAGCATCATTTGGCCCATACATTAGCAAGCAGGCGAATAATTAATAACAACACACGTGGAAGCAAATGAATGTTTTGCTTGTTGAAAGAGAATGAGAAGTCAGACAAAGGCCTGGTCTTTATGTCCTTGCCCTCCACAGCAGCAGAAGAAATAGTGTTATGAATAGCATTTAACTTGAATTTGTAGCAAACTGCTGCTTTTATCATAAACAATTGCCAGATGGTATACATTATCTTCTTTTTTCTCCTTTCACAAAAGCAGCATTAATTGCAGAGCAGCCCAGGGCTCCACTCAGCTCATCAGTGTGATAACACTTCATGACCCTGATTAGCCGTCAGTCTACTCAATTAAAAAGATCATTTAGACATTCACCCAATCATTTGCCTATCGAGCCACCTGGGCCTCAACCAGGGGCTCCATTTTTAACATTCTCCTGCCCTCTCTCATCTCGCCTAGCTTTTTTACATATCTCCAAAAGACGTAATTGAATTAAATAAAGCGTCTCAGGGGCAGCTGCAACATCTGCTGTTTGTGGTATGTCAAGCCTTCAGCATTAAAAACAGTTACATATGCTCCAAATTAGCAGGTCGCAGAGATGAAACAGTCGATGATAGTGTTTTTGTGCCAGCGTGAGAAGCAGCTCACAGCTGTGTGCAATTTACAATTAAAGGCTTTATCAGAGCTCAATTGTACTAGTGAATCAAGTGGTGAGAGGTCAGTTAGTGAATTAGACCAATTAGAGCTTGTACAGTTAAATTATCTGTCTTATTACCTACTGATAAACAGCCTTGTCATATCTTTACTCAGATGATGAAGCTTGGAAGTGTTTTATGAGGTGATACTCTGCTTTTGTGTGTGTGTAAGTGTAATGGAACTCAGTAGCTCAGCAAAGTTAGTCTGATGCAACAAGCACACAGCAGACAACTTGGAAAATAGAGAGCAAAAAAAAACACCAAACACCTGCAGTTAGAACCTTTAAGCAAAATTAAGTTAGAACATGAGTTAAGATTACAAATGTTGGCTGTAATTCAAGATGCTTTTTTCTGCTTGGGAAAGTTTAAATTCGTAAAATTAACTGAGAGAAATGTTATGCTTTTGATTTCTAGGGTTTTTTAATTACTGTCTTGCTCTCTCGCGCTCTGAAGGAGGGATGGGAGGTAAAGGACAGAATCTAATATAGTCAAGCTCTGATTTCATACTGTAAAATAATGCAGAAATAATGGTCAAAGGCAGAAACTGCAGCTTCTTAGTTTCAGGATTTACACAGTTCTGGAAAGCATCACTTGTAAGTCTGGACACAGATGAATGAAGATGGGTGAAGTGAACTAAGGTGAGCCGCTAAAGCCTTTTCAGATGTATTATGCATACGCATGTGTCAGTTTGTAGACTGGTAGTATTACCATCTGTTATTGCTGTGTTTTTCCATTGTGTGAATGAGACACGTGCTGCACCAGGTACAGAAATACCAAATTTTAGGCACTTGGCCCTAAGAATGAGGAATTTACTGTCAGGGGCCCTATACAATTTGTGAGGGATGCGGGGTGGTGGGGATCAAGATTAACTAGCATGCCAAAAAAGAACCCAACCTTTCATTAGGTTGCATGGCAAGTTGACAGTGCTGCATAGTAAATTCTACCTAAAACATTACTTCTGAGAACCAGAAGTTTCAGAAACATTTCCTGGAGAGGGTTATCTGTGCTTTGCTCTTGAAAATGAAGTAAGGCTCATACCTTTCTTTTAAAGGGCAATCAGACATTGATAACACGGTGGTGCCATTCTCTTTTTAGAGGAAGTTCTAGGGATTAGATCATTTGCTCAGTTCTCTTTCCTGCAAAAGATAATCAATTATATGTTAGGCCGTATGAATCAGGACTAAAACCTGATTTTATAACCCAGTAGCCTGTGAATTTGGTTTAAAGAAGCATTGAGTCCATTCTCAAAGCGTCAAACTTTCATTTGATTAAATGGCATAAAAATTATACCTTCCCTGTAAATCAGTGTCCTGAATCACTGTTGTTTTCTCCATTCTTCACAGTCTCACAGGTTTGGGAGGAAGGATAATTTTCAGGTAGATGCCTTGAGATGTCTTATTAAAGGTTGTGTTTGAAATAAATTGAGGAAGTAATGATACTGGCATTGAAGGGGCTCCCAATCAGTTTCTGCCAGTGAATAATGTTGACTCCTTTTTTGCAGCTTTGGGACTTGCATTTAAAGAAACTGTAATCAGCATGGAAATGATCCTCTTTGAAACAACAGATTTAATATTTTAGTGGATTTGGAGTGTAAGTAAACACACTTTTCAACACTCTTATCATTCCAAGTAGTAGAGGGTATTTAGTTCACTAAAGGAAAGGAGAAAAACTGCTGAGGTTTGAATGTGCAGTGCACACCTGGTCAGGAGCCTGGTCTCTCCTACAGTGCACATGCTTCTGGCAGTTATCAAAAATTCTTCATGCTCTCCTCCTGTTGCAGTCTTCCAACTTCGGAGTGACTCTTGCACTTGATAAGGCTGAAGTGAAGGTGGAACCCCAGCCTTCATAATATTCTGTTTCTAAATGCTAGGTTGTACCTGGCTGCATTTACATTAAAATTGTTTCTGTCATGATGTGAGAAAGAGCGTTTCACAGTAAACATTGAAAGAATGAATTAGGGCTCTTTTTTATTATTATTATTGTTATTGTTTTCATTGTATGACAATTGACAAATTACTTCAGTCCCATTTTTAAAAAGACATAGGAGTTTCTGTAGCTTTCTAAAAGTGATTTTGAATTTCAAGTGTCCTTTGCTTTCCAACAGAGGTGAAGTTCTGTGTATATAGCTCATTATTAAGCATAAAGATTACATTACTTACATAATTCAGTCTTTGCCTAAAATAGAATTAAAAAACAGGAAAGCTGGTTAGAAGCTAAGGTATTGCAATAACAAGACCACATTATGTTGACAGACTAATTAAAAATTCTATATTAGTAAAAAAAATCAGTTTATGGAGAATACAGGATCTAAAGAGACACACTCGGAGTTATCAGTGAATGCTAATTACTATTTATCATCTGTTTACTGAGAAAAAAGGAGCAGTAAGGGCATTGCATCACTTACTGCACGTATTAACCTCAACTTGGCAAGCCAAGCTCTTCACAGCACAAGATAGTGAAGCTGATTGTGGGCTTGAAAACACTGTTAGATGTGGCACTGCCAAGATAATCATCTTCTGACATTTAGTTTTTCTCTTTGTTTCTAGTTTCAGCTTAAAAACAAAAATCATTTTGACCGCTGCTATTTGTTTCCATCCATGTAATGTTTTACTTTCTACTTTTTGTACTTGCCTATCAGAATATTATGATGGTATGAAACTATTCAGCTAGTTTCATTCAGATTTTGAGATCGCATGAGACTGTAGCTATCTCTAGACATCCACAAATAATGCTATGCAATGTACAATGTATCTCAGCATTATGCTTTACATTTTCATTCTCTAGCTTGTGCATCTTCTTTCTATAACTTGTCAGCTTAAAGTACCCCAGTGCTCCCTTACCTATCCCAGCAGTACAGACAGATACCCCCTGATATCATTGCAGATAAAAAAAATCCCATACTATTAAATGGCAGGTGCTGCTAGCCTTATTTTACTTTGTTCTGCCCTTCCCAGGCCTGTGAGCCATGGCAAATGCCTGTATACCTAAAAGAGTCAATGGAAGTGTTTTCTTCTTCCTGCCTGATTTAATTTGGCTAGCATCTGCCATTACAGTACAGCCTCCCTGCCTACCCTGTAACAGAATCACAGGACTAAAACTGATCTGAGTTGCGTGTGAATTGCAGCTGATTTGACTCCGGCTGGGCATCTCCCATCCATGCAACCCAGCCACAGCCCTTCTCAAGAGTGCATTACAGAAACTTGTTTGGGACAATTGAACATTTAAGAGCTAATATATCTTGATGAATGTAAATATTTAAATAATGAATATAAACGTTTGAAGAAGTGGATTACAAATGGCACGGCAGCATTTGTCTCATGGAAACAAATAAATCACCCACCCAAGAAGTGATGTTTATATGCTTACAATAGTTGTCAGTGTTTACAAATACCGTGAGTTTGTTTTTAAAATCTCTGCTTATCCATTTCCCAAACAGCACTATGAAAGATTATGAATATTATATAATAAAAGATTTAATGAAATACAATAAGACACTGAAGTAACTTGGCTGTGATTTCTCTGGAATGGTAAATTGAGACATTTGGTTTTTTAGTCTCTTTTCATCCATTACACTTTGCCAAAAACATATCTTCATTAAGCCTTAGCAGTAGTCATCTTATTCACACCCACACCTCAAACATCCTTACTTTTTCTCTGGAATAAAACTTATTTTGTACAGCAAACCTGAGCTGTCTGAGGTGTTCTAAGAGCAGTATTTGTCCCCACTACCTATAGGCATTGATTCATGACTACGAATAGCTTTCCTTTTCAGATAGCCATAGTGGTTCCTTTCTTTGATTGTCCACTCTACCCTATTTTCAGAGTTTCCTGCCTTGTCTTAGCCCTTAATGTGGAGGCAGATAAATCACCACAATTTACAATTCAGCTCATTCAGTTAAACAGACAATTCCATTGTTTCATGTATGACACAGAGCACAATCTGTTGTTTCACTGACTGCTAAATGAGCACTTGAGCTGTCCTTGTACAACAGACAGGGTGAAGACACAGGGGCAAGAACCACAGTTGTCCCAAAGTAATGGTTCCCTTTGAGGGATCAGAGACCTTAATTTCAGTCTCCAAGACTGTTTCTGTCGTTTTTTCCCAAACACCTCAAGGCACAGGCAAATCTCATGCCCATTTTGTGCCTATATTTTTTTGCTTCCCTGTCTTTTTACTACTACCAACACATATGTTGTTTCTGTATTTTTAGTAGCAGACAGTTTGTGTCAAGAATGAATAAATACTGGAATTATTGAGGGAATGAAATTGTATAGAAATCCAGAGCAGAATTTCTTGGTAAACCTTTGGAAATAGTTGACTGACTGTCAGTGTCAGAGGACTGGCAGAAGTGATAAGTTTCCATCAGAATGATTTGGAGGAGTACTGCAGGAGATCAGAAATACACTACAAGTAGAATAGACGTTTTTAATGAAATGTACATACAGCAGTGTTTTTAAACTGCATCTTGGTATGACAAAACAAGTAGATACCAAGCGCTTTCTCTGAAATAGGGGAAGCATCACCTTCTTCAGTGGAAGCAGCATAGAGTGTTTCAGTCTTGATGAGACAGGCAGAAGTGCACCAGCTCTGACCTTCCAATCTGATTGTATGGCTTCTTCTTAGCTATCTCTGTTCCTCTACATATGCCATGAGAAAATGCAGAGCAAATCACCTGCCTGTACTAAATTAGTCCCACCAAAACAATTTGCATTAGTCGAAATAATTTCACAAGTTGTGAAAGTAAGGGAGGAGCTTAAAAATCTTGCCTTTTTTTTTTTTTTTCTTTCTGATTTGTAAACCTCTAAGTAACTTCCAACATTAACACATCTTTCTTTACTCCCTGTCATGGGTTCAGCAGCAGCAGTCATTTTTTTCTCCTTCTTGGTAGCTGGTGCAGCGCTGGGTTTTTGATTTTGGGCCTGGGAACAGCGCTGATAACACCAGTGTTTTCAGTTACTGCTTGGTAATGTTTTGGCCTGGCCAAGGACTTTCTGAGTCTCATGCTCTGCCAGGGAGGAGGGGGAGCCGGGAGGAAGCAGAGACAGGACACCTGACCCAAACTAACTGAAGAGGTTATTCCATACCACAGCACGTCATGTCCAGGATGTGAAAACGGAGAGCAGAGACCCGGAAGGGTGTGGTGGTGGACTAGGGGTTGCACGGCATGGTCGGGCTTTTAGCACTGGGGGGTTCTCTGCTGGGGGGTGCACTGGCTGGGTTGGGCTTGGTGAGCAGTTGTATTCTCTTTCCTTGTATTTCTCTTGTATTATTACTGGTGGTAGCAGTAGTAGTTTGTGTTATACCTTAGTTACTAAACTGTTCTTATCTCAACCTGTGCGAGTTGCATTCTTTCAATTCTCCTCCCCATCCCTCCGGGACTGGGGGAAGAAAGAGAGAGGAGTGAGTGAGTGAGAGAGAGAGCTGGCTTAAACCAAGACATCTGGTCATTACAGAATGCAGAAGGTTCATCAGAGGGTGATACACTTTATTAGAACAAGTTGTATGTCCCAGGGTAAATAGATTGATGGGGTAACTCGTCCAATTACTGGATAGATAACTTGGGGAATAACTTACCTATACATTTGTAAAGTGAATTTGGATATACTAAATAAAGCATGATTTTTACTGCCAGCCTGTTACTCCAACTTAAGACCCTTTCCAGCTATTAAAAATAAAAGAAAAAGACAAATGTGAGGCTGAATCAAAAGAGATCTTTAGATTTGCATCGTACTTTATAGGTCTAATAACTCCCTTCTTAGAATGCTTCAATTAATTTAATCCTGTAAAAATCATAACAATTCAATACTGTTTCCTGTATTTACTCTCACAGTGAAATAGCTTCAAATTTTGCAATGATTTTTTTTCCTAATTATTTGCTTGAGGAGGAGATTTCTGACTGTCAATAAATGTGGGGTTTGTTTTTTCTTGGTCTTTTTTTTTGTATAGGCACAACACCAGACCTTCATATTGCTCATGAAAGATTAATTCTTGATCCATTATTTTTTTTACTTTGTGTTAATAATGTATTAGATGTGCTTATTGCATATCTGTGGATGTATAGATGAATACACTTTGGTTAGGCAAGTTAGAAGTGTTGCTGAGGTCACCCTCACTCCAAACGGATTCTAATGTTTATTGGTTTCATGTTTTAAGAAAAGTGATTCAGTACATGAAGGAATTTTATTCAAGATGTACTTATTAGATGCGTTGCCTTAGTGAAAGTTATACTTTCGGTATCGATCAAACCACTCTCCCCTGGTGTACAGAAGATTAATTCCCTATTAACTCCTAAGATATGACTAACCCAAAGAGTATATTTTAACAAGTGGCACAGCTTCCTCCAAAGTGCATGCAAAATCTCCATTTTAAAAGTAACTCCACAAAAGCCTTTGTGTGCATGTCACTTGCTCACCTTGATGTGTTATTCCTCCTGACATAACACTTTTTCCTGATTTTGCTGAATAACTCCATTTTATTCTTGCTTTAAGTGATACCAGATATGTGCTTATTGCATTTTTTATATACCTTCTTATAGTGGAATGTTTAGAGCTGCTTTTAAATGTTAGATGAAACATTTTAAGTTTTAAAAATCGGTGATTCTGTGAAACTGTGCTGATGTTGGAAGTTCCTGCCATTCTAACCCGTATTATTTAGTAGCCAGCAGGAACACCATGTATATAAATACCACAAGCCCTTGCACTGACCAGGTCAAACAAACTTGTAAACCCATGTTTTTGGTTCTTGAGGCAAAGTATCTTGAATGGCAGCTATTGTGAGTGAGTCTCTCAGTTGCACCTGTTAGAGAGTTTTATTATGTATACAAAATCAAGAGGAAAATCTGTTCTTTAGCCAAGTGATTTAAGGTTTCATGTAATCTTTGAAAGACCCACGGTGGCCGAAGTACCAGCATTAATGAAAACTTTGTCATGCAGATCTCTAGCAAGAGTCTGAGAGGGTCTTAATTCTAAATATTTTACTGCTTGGTGATCTTGTCTCAATGAAGGAGTGACAGAGTGGCAAAGCTGGAACCTCATCCTTTTGTGCATGCGTCTTTATGTATGTATGTATGGGAAATTTCAGAAACAAAATGTGACTTCACCCTTCTGCAGCATAGGAAAAAAATGAACCCAAAAGTATCATCAAATACACAGAGTAAAACTTTCAGCTGCAGGCACACTTCCTAATTGTTTATCAGTTTGCCACACATTAGCTGCTGTCTGTAAGGCTGTTCCTTGTGTTTAGAAGAAAACTTGATCACATGAATAAATTTCTAACGCAATCTACAACTTGATTAGAGTTCTTTGTGTGCCAGTCTCTGCAAGATTACCTAACTTCTCTAAAAGGTATCTAAACTTGACATAATTTTTCTGTTACTGGCCATGATCACATCTTCACAAATTACTGTTATCTGTGAATCTTACAAGCATGCAGCTTTGTCTTTTCTTACAGAATATGAATGAAGCTATTAGTCTGAACCTATTACTGATCACTGTGACATCTTATGAGATGCTAACACACTACACATCAGCCTGATTATTAAGTCAAGACTCTTCCTGTGTAAGGGCTCTAGTGAGGCTGTCTAGATAGGATTGTTTGAGAGCATCAAAGAATTAACGCATCCTGTAGTAAGAATTAAGTAAGCAAAAATCCAAGCTAGATTTACAGTAACATTACAGAAAAATAAAGAAGTGCATTTGTCTTACATTTTTGTTTTAAATTTTGCAGTATCACATCTTCTCACAAGCTGCGTAACATATATTATTGTTTTAAGATGTTGGTGCTGAGTAGTATTGGAGGTTTTAGATAATATTCTTCTTGTGTTATTAAAAACCCTATCTTGTGTGTGGAATATTTTTAGTTGTGAATTAAAATTAAGTAGGTCCCACTTTTAATAGACAGTGCCAGTTTCCTCTATTCAAAATTCTGTTAACACAAGAAGTTTAGAAGTAGTTTCACAAACCATGATAAATTGGAGAAACATAATGGTAATTTTTACTGGTTTTGAACTGTGTCTGTGTCCTGCTTATCATTGCCTGGTTTTAGTAAAATATTTTCTATAAATAACAAGAATGTGGATTTTCTAAAAACTTTTCAAATTAAATTTAAACGTTCCAGTTATCTTTACTGGACAACATTATTCTGTTTCTTAGGTCTCTGAATATAACCTTTTGAAGCCGGGTCCTAGAGAAAGAGAAATTTGCAATCATGAATTTCAGATAAACTTCCTGAAATATTCCACAATATTTGGTTTAAATGTTACAGATTAAGAATCATATTTTAATATACTGTGAATATAAAAAATGGAAAATTAATATGAAAGGGCAAAATCATAGTCAATCATATCCTCAAAAAGAGGATACATAATTTTTTTTTGTAATATATTTTTTTAATGTAATGTTTCACTATTTGTCATATTAATAGTATAAAATAAACCAAAACATCTTTAAAGTCTGCTTACAATGGCTTAAATTCATCTTTACTGAATTTCCTGAAGTGAATATGTGATTTTTGAACCAGCACAAATACTTATATAAAACTTCTTCATAATTAAGGAGACTCGTCATGACACTAACGTGTCCCCTGTTTTATCTGTGAAATAGCTCAAAGAAACATGTTCTTTGATCAGAATTGACCCATAAATTATCTTCCTCATTATGCTATGGTATGCTCCTCTACCATTCACAATCAGTGGATGAGAGACAAGAGGATGTGTCTGCACATATTCCCTTTAGTACTTGCTTTTGAACCTGGTTGTCCATCAATTTGTTTAATCTCTCTTTGAACATGTTATTTGCTCCAACTCTGTCTTTGACACCATGACAATCATTACTTTTTATATAAGGAATTACTTCTTTGTTTTTAATCCAAGCTGCTACAAGTTTCAGCAGATAAGCCTGGTTCTATCTAGTTAGGCTGTCTCTCAAGACCTCTGCATCTTGGCCCTTATTTCTTCTCTGTACTTCTGACTCCACTATGTCCTGCAGACGTGGGGAATAGTATTGCACATAGTCATATAGTGACTGTGTTATGTTTTCTGACCATTCTCAATTATATTCTTGATGATGCCCAACATTTTATTGTTGGTTTTTCTTTTTGACAGCCATTGGAATTTGTGCCGATGATTATGGAGAACAGTCTACAGTGGTTCTGTCATCTCCTGCTGAGTGGTGAGTGTCCGCTATGAGTTTTTCATGTACTGATAGGCAGCAGAAGGCTTAAAGAAGCTAAATTATAGAATGTTTTCATAAGGAAAGTCTGACTGCAGGGTAGATTTCAGCTGTTTATTAAAGGGAGGGGTTATAAAGGAAGTAAAGTTACACCCTCTGTGACACTTATCCTTCTATGAAATGGTACTATTTAGATGGCTAACATATCAAAGCACCTATGCATTCGCATATTCTTCCCTGAGGAACCTGCATAAAAATTAATTGACATTTAATCCTATCAAATTTTCGAGATATCATTATGGAAACCTTCTATTTGCTTTCTATGCAGAATGAATGCACTTGCTGCGGCCACATTATATCATAACATGTTTGGTCACTGACCTGTGTTTTGAAACTGCAGGATCAATTCAATGCAAATATCACAGAATAATTGCTTAACCTATCTTCCCCCTTCTTCAGAGGCACTTTGGTGTTAAGCATAAAATGAGCCAGGGTTATGATTTCTGGCAAATCAATAAAACCAAAGGATTTGTGACCAAAGCTTTGTCTTAACAAGAGCATGTAAGCCTCTCAAGCCAATGAATCATCAAGTATTATTGGCTTCTTTTCACCTTAAAACTTTGAATACTTCAGATTTTTAAATAGGAGACTAAATGTTATGTGTGTTAACAGCCTTACAAGTTAGTTATGATTTTGTACTTGGGACTATGACACTCATTACTGGACTTGTGTCCTGTCATTTCCATTTGTCTGTGATAAATGTGTCTGGATCAGCTGACTTTACATTTTTAGTAGGTTCTTGCTTGGGATTTTTTTGTGTCTTCAGTGTGTACAATAGAAGAGGTCAAGTCAGCAATTCTAATCACATCCACCATACAGATAAGCAGATCTTTTCTAATACTAATTTCAGACGCTTGACCGGTGATGCATTTATTCAGATGAATTGTAAAATCTATGAGCTGGGATAAACATATATGTGTCTGAAACTCCTGGAAGAGCACCTGTGTTGTGTGTAAGTCACTCCTCCAAAAAGAGGTACAGCCTTTATGCTCAGAAAAGCACATTTACAGCCACACAAGTCTTGGGACAGGTTTGGCAGTGATTCTTCTGCTTACTGCTGAGCTGTAGAGGAGGGTAGAGAAGGAAGAGGGGGAGAAGATAATTTTTTCAGCAAGCAAGGAATGCAAGTACTCTTTCCAAAGTTGATAGTGGAGGTGATGGTGTATTTCTTACATGGCATTTTCATTTGCAACTTTAATTTCCCTGGGCCTAGTCAAATAATGCAACCATACCTTTATTTTAAACAAGTGCTTAAATCTCAGTTAGTAGTATTTTCCATATTTACTAAAGGTAAAACTGGGATTATGGACTTTGATAAATGCACACTTCCAGACCAAGGCCTTAGTGTGTACTCCTGTATTTAAGAAGTCTTCTCTTCTTAAACTAATTTAAAACATTAGTTTGAACTAATTTCCAGTCGGACTAGATCTAGCATAGTACCAAAATGTGCGCTAACATTTTCAGCAAAGTATCTAAGTCTATGAGCAGTTACACCTACAGATGGTATAATATCATGGGATGCTTTATATGTAGAGATACAAGATTTAGATGTCATTGCACTAATGAACTTAGAAGCAGTGCATAGAATAAAGCATAGCAGTGAGATGATAAGTTCATTTAGTTTACCTAGAAGACTAGTTTACTTTCAAAATCACTGAAGGAAATCCAGAGCATTTACAAGAAGCATGGCATAAAGGATATTGTGACAATAAAACCTGCATGTAAAAAATGTCTAAATGAAGATCTTAGCACTAATGTTGGCTGAGCAGCCTTAAGAGCAACAAATTTTAAGTGACTTTAAGAAAGATACGATCTCCCAGTTTTACAAACATTACTTGGAAGGAAATCTGCATCTCTAGGACAGCAACATATATATTTTTCATAGATTTTCTTTTTAAATCACAAGTCTTTGAAAATGAAAGTGCAAGAAGCTACTCCTAGTTATTTACTCGTTCAGGCAAGTAACTTTCAGTTGGTAGATCTGCACGTTTTATTGATGCAAGACTTGTATCCTTTTTCTCTAATGTTGGTAGAGTAATCCTGATCTGACTAATAAACTAGAAAGTAAGCTCATATTATCTGAACTGACACAAATTATGTCATTAATTTCATTGAGAGTTTTTGCTCAAGGAGATAGCATTCCTCAATTTATAGTGTAAGTTTAAACAGTAGCAAAAACCCCAAATGAAACTCCAAATGCAATTAACACTACTGAAATACTAAAGATGTCTAGTTCATATTTTATCAACTGTTTAAATTTAAAGCTCATAAAGGTCTCATCATGCCATAAACTGTTCATGCTTAATTCTTTTTAGTGTCTACCACTCACATTCACTGCCAAGCAGATGATGCATAATCAAGCAGATTCCTTACGAGATCATTAAACACCTCACAGTAAGACGTCATCTAAGAATTCATAGTACACTGATATGATCCAGAGATGGCAATGATTGTTCAGCATTGGTCTGATTTTGCAGGACAGCAGACGATGTAAGCAACAATCTAAACTGAGGTTAGAAACATATCTAGAAATGTTTCTCTAAGAGTCAAGGCCAGTCTCCTGTGCAAAACATTGCAGAGAGGAAGCCTGCAAATTTCAAGTTATTTACAGAACTAAGAAATTTTGTAAAAAACTAAGCTAAAAATACCATTCTATAGTAATGAAAGGCATAGCCTCCTAATCATAAATAAATCATGAAGGTCATGGTCAACGCACAGATGACAGACTGCAACTGAAGTACCACTCCAGTCAACTCAGCCTCAGGCACTGAAGAAAAATTGTACTTAAGTGTACTGATATGTCAGAAGGCAATAAAGAACCAGAAATACCATCAACTTCAGGATGACATTCACAGAAACCCAAACTCTAGGAGCATTGATCTCGTGTGTACAGGCAGTCAGAGAATTATTGCAGTTGACAGAAACTGTGAATTTGAAAGACAAAATCTTAAATCAGAAATAATTAAACTAATAGTGTTTGTGAGCAATGTACTGTATATGCATATAACATCATTCAATACATAACGCCAATCTGAAGATTAAAAATAAACTGAAAATAATCTGATGGCAGAGGTTAGTAAAAGATTTAGTATGAATTATATACTTTCAAAGGGAAAAGTTAAATATTTAACAGAGAATAGCTTGAACTGCTAAATGGCATCCAGATTGTTGTACATCTGGAAGTGTCATTGCTAGTCTCACTAAAACAATCTTTCAAAAGAGATTAAAAGGCATCTTTCATTATGCATCTATAATCAGATAATCTATAGATATTAATGAAATTTTTAACATATCTATCTGGGAAGATCTTCACATTTTCAACTGGTGAAAACTGACATTTTCTTGTTCCAAGTCAATTGATTTACAGTTAAGTGATTTACATTGGTTATGCATCTGGCACTTTCATTTTACCATTCCCATCTTCAAACTATTTACACTGAGAATTTCAGGTACAGGAAAACAGGAACAGTTTTCTCAAGATGAGTTTCTAATATTTAAATGACACTATGCATTTTGTGTCAGAGGTTTTCTTCTTCAGAAACATTGCATTGCTTATATATTAGTCTCAGTACAACCATAGAGGGGAAAAAAAAAAAAAAGCTAAAACGTCACATGCTGTGGCAGTGAGCATGAATTTTCACTTCCTGATAACCATTACATTTACAGCAGGATAGTATGTCCTGATATCTCTGAAGCAAAGACCTTTGCACTTCCTGCATGAAATAGCTAGTGTATATATTTCCTAGTGTCTTTTTCTTATATTTCTTGAAATAAGATGTATGTAGCCTTTGATTTGACCACACAAATAAAATAAGCATTTATGATAATCGACAAGCTAGTAAACACAGTTCAGATGTTTTTAAATGACTGCATTTAACTATATCATACTTTTTAGAGATTGCTGATTAAATAGACCTTAGGTTTTACCTCTTTTAGTCTCTACATTTTAATGAATCAAGAGAGATAATACTCATGTTTTAATCTTATGCAGTTCATGCAGTCACAATTTCCTCATCAGAATTGTATGGCTCAAAAAAAAGTAGAAATTCTGTAGAAGTGTAGAAAAGTAAAAAAAAAATAAGATATATATTTTTTGTAGTTTTTTAGCTTGTGTTCTCTGAAATATTTTAAAAACGTATCTTTGCTTTGGTAGCTGAATTCTAATTTCCTATCTATTGATGTTTTAAGTGCATACAGTAGCAAAAGAATTCAAACTGAGCTTGCAAAGATAAGTGACTCTTACTGTTTCACTGCTAGAAATTTGATCAAATTGTTACATGTACTACTTAAAATTACTTTAAACAGGGTATTATTGTTTTATTTTATTGCTGTGAATAATTAAGTTAAAAAGAATACTTCCCAAATATTGAAAGGAAAGTAATTGTAGAAGCAAAATGCAATGGAACTGCAGAAAATTTATATTTGGTATCAAAAGCAGTGCCTTCTACAAAACCAGCGGATTAAAAGCTGTGACTTGGCAATACACTTCATTAGGTGTTTCTCATAACAAAGAAAAATACTGCTTAGTATGAGCTGTGCAGACTGATTGCAGAATCATTGTCAAGCCTTGTACTGAAAGCTAATCAACACAGTTCAGCCAACAATCACTCTATGGAAGAAAAGCTGAAAGTCCTGCAATTATGCAATCGTCTTATATATTGAATGAACCACTGCCCTCCACAGAAACCGAAAATTGGCAGTGCATTTGCAGTGGACAAAGACAGCTGGCTCCTCATTTTACAAACGTGGTGTCTTTTCACATTTCCATTCTTCCTGCTGTAGGTTTCTTATTACATTCATGGTGTCTTAGCGTGTAACTCTAATTTCACAGGAAAAAAAAATCTCAGAAATATTTAGAGATTGTTGCTGAAAAGAGAGGGAAAAGACAAAATGAAACAATTCCAGGTCTACTTGGAGATGCTCAAAGAGAAGTAACTGACCTATGAAGCTTCACTCAAGTTGCCTTAGGTATCAATACTGAAAAACTGTCAGCATTCGAAAATTTATTACTGTGCTTGTGTTAGCCGTAACCAAATCTGGTCCTCACCTGTAGTTAAAGAAACACTTTAACTCTGAGCATTTAGAAGTTCTTCAAGCTAAGAGACACTTTGTAGATGCTATGGCAGCTAGAAATACAATTGAAAATGAAACACACATTCGTTTCCCAATGAATGCCATTTTTTTCAGAATAGTCTCTCTAAACAGTTTTGTTTAACTTTGCTGTTTAAACAGAGTCTGTTTGCTGAAAGTCATCAAAAGACTACTAATCACCTTATATGCTTTGGTTGATCAGTTGACTAGAAACCCAGAATACTTCCTTTTGCCTATGCCAAAATAAATCTTTTGAAACCTTATCAGGATCCAGCTCTGGCTAAAACTGAAATAATGCAGGAGAATTTAATGTGCTGAGAGGTCTCTCTTGACTTGCAACTCACATTAAACTTTGCAGAATCTTAATGAAATATCTGAACTTCCCCATTCATAATCCTTTTGCAAATCAAGATCAGAGAGAGTCCACTCGGACAGGAGGAAAAAAGAGTCCATTGAAAGTCAGTGCTAGTGGTATCACTGCTTCTCAGCTTTGGCTGAGGCTCATCATGCAGGATCTTTAAAGTCATCAAACTAAATCCTAACCAGAAAATCAACCAACAAAACTAAATAGCTCACCTGAGTCAATATTTAATGAAAAAAAAAAAACCCAAACACACAACCCTGAACCCCCCAAGCTTCACTCCCCTCCCCATCCAAATTAAACTCCTTTGTCATCTTAAGTATTCGAGAACTAATTCTGGAATGATATTATTTTTGGTTTGTTGTTTCAAAAGGAATTGAATTTGGTCTGCTTTTGTCTGAGTGAAGAAAGAAGTTTTTGGTTTTATCCATCTACACAGTTAAAACATGAAGATCTATAAGGTATTAAAAAACCATATTGAATGTATTTTGACTTTTTTTCTCAGCTAATTCAGTTCAGAACAACTGAACAAAATAGAACAGAATAGAATCTGATCAATCTTTAAAAACAAAATTGAAGATTTATATAAGGAAATTGCATGAAAATGAAACTGAGCTGAAAAGGCTCAAGTATTTTGACTATATGAAAAAAGAAAGAATTCTGTCAGAAAATAAAAGGCAAAATGTATATAACACTGATTTATTGCAAACATAACTAAAGCACTCAGAGAGTTCTGTATAAAATACACCTAGAAAATATTTTCCAGCTTCAACATTATGTCACTATTTCCATTACCGCAACTGGAATTAATCTGCTTTCACAGGCTTTCTCTTATTCCTTGTTTTAGTTCTTTCTCTCTGTGACAGTACCTGGGTTTGCCAACAGAGGGCAATAGTCAAGCTAGGAAATGCAGCATCCATCATTTTTGCAACTTTTAATGAGTCAGAAGGACACATAGAATCCTCATCTGCTTTTATGGATATTGCTGTGTAATTGCAATGTAATTATGGCGCACAACAGCTTCAGAAAATTATCTTTGAAGAAAACAGCTGGTTCTCTTTAACAAACAGAGATGAAGTCTTGTCAATTTAAAAAAAAAAAGAAGAAATCAAAAGGAAAAATACTAAAAATATATGCCAATAATAAACAGGCAACAAGAAAAGCAAAAGAAATAACATTAAAAAATTGAAATTAATAAATCAGAGAAACTGCTATGAAAAATAAAACTAAAGTATAAAACATTAGAAAATTACAACGATGGGAATGTTCTTTCATTATGTGGTTTTATATTACAAAGCAAACAGGCGCCTTAAAAAGATTTCCATTTTCCTTCTTCCACTTGTGTGTTTGTACGTAAGATCCCTTTCCTGACAGCCTGTCTGCATGTCTGCTTGCTTTCCACTTAGCAGAAGAAATCCCCCTGGTTTCAGCAGCATTTCATAGCCTGATAAGGCCAGCCCCAAGCCCCACACTGTAGCTGTAGAGCCACAGAGCTTGCCAAGCCTTGCTCTGCCAAGTAAATACTGAAAATTCCTCCTTGGGGTGAGAGTGGGGGTCCAGGGCACCAACGTCTCAGGCCACGTTTGGGTGGGTGGCTGAAGGGAGAAAAGAAGCAGTGTGTACAGCTGGGCATAAGCTCTGCAGCTATCAGGAGGAAGGCCTGGGGAATGAGTGCACCGTGGGACTTGGAGCTTGCAGGGAGCCAGTTTTAGCAGCCAGTTGGGGAACGGGAACAAACCGCCTCCACCGCAGGCCTGGACAGACACCAACTGACATTAGCTAAGGAAAGTGGATATGGGTTTGGTGTGCTCCTATAATGTGGAAACAATAAAAAAGGGAAAGGAAATGTTGCAAAATATTTTTTGGTTATTACAGCAAGAGTTTCCAAGACTTTTGAAATCTATATTGATATGTAAATACAATTATTATTATTACTATTATTATGCAATTAAACTTTACTAAAAATTAGTCTGAAACAACAGTTGAGTAATACATGCAGAAACATATGTCATATGGCAAAGATCTGTAAGCCCTACAGCTAGGAAGCTTTAAGTACTGATGATCTTTATTTCCATATGATAAAGTGGGTGAACCAAGGGAATGGTTTTATTTCCCATAGGTTAGTTTGCGCATGTTCTGTGTGGATTTTCTGGAAGTAATAGGCAAAGGGATAAGAGGAAAAGATGTACATCATACTAGCTGTGGTGTCTGTGTGCCACGGTTACATGATGAATTTCACAATTTGTGAAGTTGGACTACCAGACTCAAAATAGCTACTGAGTGGGGAAAATTAGCTATATTAAACTTGAAAGCATGTGGCCAAGGTTATGTAGAGGAACTTTATTTGGCATATGGTATGATCTGTGAAACTTTGAAAGGGGTTACATTTTTGTTCATCAGAGTCATATTTTAACAATTTCTAATTTGCACGTTTTGAAATTTTATGAAAACTTGAAATATACATTAGTTTTGTAGGCTATGTCTGTATTACATTATGAAAGTATCACTAGTGGGTCCCCAGTTCAGGATGTACTTTGCACTTACAATAGGGTTGTTAAGGTATAATGATACGTTTTCAGTCAATTTAACAGCATAACTAATAATAAATTAAACCCACAGCATATGCTATGTGAAAAAATTAGCATTTCTGAAAGAACTATTTAATTTTCTTAATGGTGCATGGTATTTTAGCTTCTTGCATTCCATTTCCTTGTTTGTTTAAATTTGGTAGAAGCAGTAGTGATCAGGCTGAAAAAAAACCCATCAAATCAGAATCAGAGGTCACTCTTGCGTATGTGTATTGTTCTCTGTGTCTGATGCAGCATAAGACTTGCCCAAATATTTGTAAAACTCATCTCTAAGCACTGATCCACTGTGCAGGCAATGCTACAGCTCCATGAAGTGGGAGCTTTCATTTGGTTCAAGAGCTTTGAACAGCGCTGGGAGTGGACTGTCAGAGGTATGTAGAAATGGAAATACAGATGCAGTGCACCCAGCAGAGGTTCATGTGTTTGTAGCAGGAGGCCTAAGTTCTCCCTGTTGTATTCTAATGTGAATTCTGGGAAGGCAAAGTGGCAATATGCCTGAAGAAAGGCAAACAGGCAACAGAACCATGAAAAAGTAGGCAACTTCAGAAAAATGCATGTTTACTAGTATTCTAACTAGTTAACTGAGAAGAACCTTCTTTCTGCACTGTTGTCTGTTACACAGTTTCAGGAACAAATAGTCTTAAACTATACCTCAGAGAAGCATGTGGTTGATGCTGCTATTTATCCTGTCTGATAATGAAAGGTTAGGAAAACAGTCCTCATTGTGGATATTTCTTGCCAAGAGGGAAAAAAGATAAATGAGGAAGATGGCTTCATGAAAAGGCAGTTGGAATGTTTTATTGTCATTGGAGGAAATACTGGCAAAAAAGTGTAACTGAACAAAACATTGAACGAGGTTGAACCAGCGTTTTAAACTGTTCAAACAACATTTTATGGAACTAAATAAACTCCAAGCAATACCAGTTATAAATCATGTGTAGACAATAAAACAAGTTTTCCAATGAAGTCTGCTGAAAGAAATTTTAAGTTTTAAAATTAAGCATAGACTTTCAGATCAAGAAATGACAGCTCTGCTTTTGGACCAAAGTGTTCAATTAATAATAGTAGAGCTTTACCATGTAGGTTTTTGCATTTTTCTTTTAACATAATTATGGAAAATGCATATTCATTTTTTTATATGGTAACACTCAACAACTAGCAGGTAGGTTTAGTATTTTCAAAGGAGGAATCAATAATTTTTTGCTGCAGGAATTAATAATTTAAAGATTGGCATTTAAAGTCAGACACTGGGAGAAAGAAATTAGGAATTTGTTGGTACACCAAGGACAAAGAATTGGTTTGCCCACAGGGATTACATAGACTAGGGTTAAGTGAGTTATACCATTTTAACATTGTAGTGCTGACATAGAGAATAATTGATTCACATACTCTTCAGTGCTATCCAGTCCTTGTTGGCTTTTTAGAAAAAGCTCAAAGTTTGAAAGACTGAGTGTGAAAATAGCTGTGCATGCCTGATTTTATTCTGTGGGCAGCACTGCTAAGTGCAAAGGGACTTCAAAGAAAGGAAGAAAGAATTTTTCAGATGGCAATTTTTTGGCTTGGTAATTTGTTCAACTTCTTTGCATGATGAAGGTACTTCTTTGCATTGTAGATGAAGAAGACTAGAAACATGTACCTGGCTGGGTAACAATGATTAGTCATACTACTGACACAACAGTATCTAAATCCACAGTCAACCATAGAACTAGCAAATTACTTTAGGAAGCACCTTTAAAAGGAGACATATAAATTAGTAGATGCTTATAATTTCTGAGTAGAGCGTTAGTAAAGCTAAAGACTAGGTAAGCCCTGTGAATCCCAAATCTTTTCAAGAAACCAGGGCATGAACCTCTAAATTTTAGGTGTTTTGGTGAAGATAGCCAGGTTACTGCATGTGATCAAAAAGTGATTTTTTAAAAATATTTTTAAATTATTATTTTTATTTGCAGTTCTGTGCTTTAGGGCCAGATTCTTTCTATTCTTCTTCCTTTTTCTTTTTTTTTTTAAGTAAATGGTACAAAAAAATGTGTGTAAGCTGAATGTGAATGCTCTCAGAATGGCCAGTGAGTTTTGCTTCCTAGTTTTGATCCTCTTGTTTTGCTACAAAATGGTTATGACTTGGTTGTTTCTTATAAGGGAACTTAGGAATTTATGGCCATTTTTGTGAAATGGTTTTCACCTCTGTGTTACCAATTATACCACTGAGAAGGGTAATGGAAACAAGTCTGTTGGAAGAACACAACTTGCATGAGCAGAGGTTTTGGGGGGTTGATACTTCAAGGCCATTTCTCAGATTTATTTTTCATCATGCAGGAAGGTGGAGTTGCGTAGATACAGCTTTGTCTCTCAAGTGATGATGGGAATGTCAAGATTTTTAGTCTTCGTGTTTGCAGCTCTGCTTAAAATAGCCTTCTGAAGATTTACTGTTAGTTTAAACGCTTTAGTAACAATGTAGGTTTTTAAAAGCCTATTTTATTTCTGTGTAGTTGCAGTGAGCTGTCAGTTTTCAAAAATGTTTTGTTCATTCTTGTTTATTTCAAGGTCAGATAGAAGGACTGTGTGCAAAGTAACTGGGAAAATGGAGCAAAATGTGTACTCTTCTGAAGTTCAGACATATGTGAGTAGTTGACATAAAATTCACAAAGGTCAGACTGTTGAGATTTTAAACCACACAAGTACCTTAATCTATAGCTTCAAAGCAGATATATTTAAGGTAAGACATATCTAATCGTAAAGGTCTTGTATTTCAGTGGTTTTGTTTTGGGGGAGGTTATTCCATAAATCTTTATCCCTATATTAGTAAATTTTTACTGCTCTGAAAAAGTATGCGGAATTTAATTCCATTTGTTAATCAAGTTTTGTAAGTCACCCTAAACCCCACTCCAAATTTATATAAAATTTAGGTGACATCAGGTGATCATTAGCCCATGTTGCTTCCATTTAGCTTTTACTATCAAGATCTGTTTACTATGAGATACCTTCAAATAGCTTTCTTCTTCAGCCCTTCTGAATCTGGCTATCAGCAGAATCTTTCAGGCTAAAAAAATTAAATGAATCAGTATGTCTCTCTTGTTGTGCTATTTCTGCTACTGGAGATTACCTTTTAACTGCTGGGGGAAACAGAGTTTTTTTCTGCTAAAGACCTCATCCAGATCTACCCGATTCTCAAATGTGGGTAAGCAGCAGCTCTACAAATATAACTTCTCTTCTCAAGGAAAGTGACATTCTCAACCAATAACTTAATTTGATTATTGCTGCTAAGTCTTTAAGTCAGACTAGAATGACTTTACTGCCCAGCAAAAAGTTTTGTGTTCCTGAGGACTTCCAACCAGTCTTATGGTCTGTTCTGCAAAGAAACACACATCTAAAAGCAAGTATGTTCTACTGTCACATAAAAATACTTATTGTCTGAACTCAAAATGTGGCAAGCAATTTATACCAGCTAGTGAATCTGCTATTTTAAAAGATTTGTTCTTTGTTGTGAAAGGGAACTCTCTACATATGTGAGTGTTTCCAATGTATTTCCTGCCACCAAGACCTCCATCTTCCATCTAGTCATTTGTAAGTACCCAAAGTTGGCCACAAGCCTGTTTCTGGGAGAGCTTCTTCACCAACATATGGCTGTGCTCAGAATGATTGCTCTGGCCTTCAGTCTGCTCATTTAAGTCTAATGAGGTCCACAGAGGTGACTGTATGACTCACACAATGAAGTCATTTTTCCAATTAGCATTCTGACAAATGTATTATAAGTAGAGCTGCTTCAATAGGTTTCCACAGCTGGGGGAGAGATCAGGTATCACAAAATACTAAGCTACTTTCTTCTGATCTGGTCAGGGAAATTTCATTCACTCTTGAGTATGACTGTTCACACAACAGATGGATATTTCATGACTGTGGAGTGTGACCCTTTCCTAAATCAAGCTCTGTGTCTGCAAGCCAAAGTGCTCATGAAGGGCCCAAAATTAGCTTTAGTCTTGAGCAGGTACTCATAATGTTCATTCTAAAAAGCCTTCCTTTTATTAGGAAGTCTTTTATTCATTATTGTGGGATATAATGTTTGGAAATGTAAGCAGCTGACACCTAATGGAAGACTTTTAAGTAACCAATTGAAACACCATTCTTCCTGTGCGCTTGCTCCCTTTCATTTTGGTATTTGTGAAGGTACACTGAAATAGCTTTTGTTGCTTGAATGTGGGAGGAAGAAGGGAATCAGAAATCACCTAAAGGGTTTTGTTTTGTTTTGTTTTTTATAATTTGTTAGTGGCTAAGAATTATTTGGCATTTTTACATTTTAAAAATATTAATCTGTTTAGAAAGCAGAAACAAACCACATGACTTAGCTAACAGCTATGCTTTACAAATTGTAAAGTCAAAATAAATTGTCAGCAAATCACCCTATGTACTGAAGTTCAGTACATAAACTGTTCACAGATCTAATGAAAACAATGAATAAATTCATTGGAACTCAAATTCTTTACCAGACAATCTGGAAGAGAATAAAGTAATATTCTGGTTTAGATAATTTATGTCTCATGAATAATTCAGCTATTGTTAATTAGAAGTTTTTTACTTTTATCAAACGGTCAAATTACTATTTTTTTAAAGACTGAAATTTCTAGGAACAGTTTATTTTTCAGAATTCAATTCTGTTGAAATATGCAATCAGCACCACTACCAAGTGAAAACTACAAGGATTTGTGTAGAAGCTATTTAAGAGAGAAAAACAAGTTTGAAATTACTTCAAGAAGCAACAAAGAACTTAACCTACGGCTTCTTTCCTTTTCTAATTGTTTGAGTTTCAACAATGTTGTGGTGCATTTCTAACTGTTGCTGTTGTTTTTATTTCACTTTAACTTTGAGGCTTTGTTGCCTGTTATCATGGAAGCAGGTAGGGAACAAGACGCATAAAACCAGTTCAGCCCTTTGAAAAGAGACATAATTTAATCATACTTCTTCAGCAAAAATCCCTTCTATGTGTTACCTCTTTCATATTTCAACAAATATGTCATCTTAAACTATGTGGGAGTGCATGTATTAGAGGTAACATGAAGTACAAATTTAATTTTATATTGTGTACACACCCAAGCAGGGTAAATCTCAAAGTAGTAGTCTACCTGACACAATGTTCTGAAATAATTTATTCAAGATTTGCCAAGTGGGGTAGTATCTACTATTGGACCAACTGCCACTGTTGGAAAAAAATATCAGGTTTTTAAATACACCAGAACTACTGCAGATTGAAAGGAGATAAAGGAAGCTCCAAAGCTAAAAGCACTTAATTCATTTGTTGCTTTCAAAATGGCATAAGCATCTGTAAATAAGACTCAATACAAAATCTTATGGCAACACTCAATTCTGAACATGCCGGAAGAGGCAGTGTTGCCTAGACAAGGAATTGTAGTAAGGGGACTACAGTGACCAAAGGCACTATTTCTGGCTGCTTTTGCAAACTTCAGGTAAGTGTTACCAAGTCATTGATGGGTAGCGCACATAAGTGATCCTGAATGGCAGTGAGCCATTGAGTCATTCGGAAGCTTGAGTCCTACTGATTTTTTGGGTATATTGCTGCCTTTGGAACAGAAGACTTCTCACCCACTGCGAGACCCATTTCACCTTCTTTTATGTGTCTACAGAATAAATATCTACAGCTAGGGCTTCAGGTTCCCATTGTGCAAGTGTTATTGAAGAAACAGGAACACAGTTCATCTGATCCACCTTCGACAGCAAATTACTTCAACAGAAGATGACTTTCCTACCAAAGTCACAAGAGAAGTCCTCTTTGTTTAGCGTAGTGATCTCTAGATTTACAGGTAAGATGATACAAACCCTATTTTGTTTTGCACAACAGCCTTTTTTCCTTCTATTTACCCATTGCAGTAAAATTATTTCCTATTGGTTTCAGTTAATATAGTCCGTTGTGAGCACTACTTTTTACAAATATTGTACTGTAATCTTTGCAGATGTATTAATGAATCATTCATGGTGGCTCAAAAATAATCTGTTAGAATATTATCTTTGTATCTTTTTCTCCTGGTGCAGAGTAAAAACAAACCCTCCCCCTAAAATACCCATTTAACAGTTAGAATAAGTCTGACCGAAAAATCAGACTGGAAAGGGTGGGATATAAAAAAGACAGCAAGGTAGTAGCTGTCTATGATTCCTGAGGAGACAACATATTTGATGATCATGATCTCATCATGAAGGTTACTAAATAAATGAAAGTAAATGGCTGGTTGATTCCCTTTAATTCAGCATGTGGTGTAGACACTTCCTTCCCATTCCCTCACTACAATACATTGGATCACATTAGGCTTGACAATAAGGATTAACTTAGTGGTTTTCAGTTCTGTGTAGTGATTTTGAGTCTTTTTCAGGATGATTTACTGGTTGCTGTAATGTGCTAACTCCTCATTTTGTTGGGTGTGCTTTTGTTAAG
Source organism: Myiopsitta monachus (assembly GCA_017639245.1). NCBI lineage: Eukaryota > Metazoa > Chordata > Aves > Psittaciformes > Psittacidae > Myiopsitta > Myiopsitta monachus. The sequence continues at coordinate 9,118,105 of CM029919.1, forward strand.
CTTTTTTTTTTTAAATCATTACTAGAACTTTATTGACATACATTAGCTATTAATTTCCAAATCTCCCCATTAGCTATGTCTATGTTGGTTTTCTTATCAAATCAGTGGACTTCTGGTTCTTCGGGTTTTTTTTTTACTGTTTGTTTCTTTGTCTTTTCATTCTCCCCTCTTGGGAGGAGGAGGGGATGAACAGAGTTGTCAAAGACAATAACAGGCTACCAATGTTACTATTGCATTAAGGCAGGTATGAATTTTAAAGTGTGTTTGACTTGAAGCAGGAATGTAGTGCAAATGCAAATATTCCCCAGTGTAAAATAAAGCAAATGAAAGGAAATGAACATAAAGTACTGATTCAGTGGTTCATAATCAATGCTAGTAAGGATGTTGGAGTGGATGGTTTAGAATTTCTGAAGATTGTTACACAATATTAATCCACTATCTTGAGTTATTTAATATGCCCTTGATAGATGCTAAGGCATTGGTTAGGCTTTGCATACATCCTGAAATTAGTGTCATTTAAAGAATTATCAGTTTTTATTGCTTCTTTCACCAGTCAGTACAAGTTAAGTTATTAGACTGTAAGAGACAGAGAATGACGGAGACTGAAAATTCTTTTTTCAAATTTCTCATAATCATCCTTTCATGTGACTTTCATACTTATTGCTATTACCAATTTATTAATGGTAGAACTTTTGCTTTTAAATATTGGTTGACCCAAGTAAGTCTTACAAATGTCTTCAAATATTTTCATGTATCCAGTTTAATTAATACGTTACTTACAGACTTTAACAAAAATCATTAGATATGGGCTCTTTCACCATTACATGTTTTAATGGCAAAATCAATCAAATTCTGGTTTATGTTATTAATATTGATTTACTTTCATTTTCCAAAAATACCCATCTGATAGCATAGTGCAGTGGTGCTGGTACTTCATCAGGTTTAAAGTCATGTTTCCAAAGAGATTTTGATCTTAGTCAGGACTGTTTCAACCAAGTGGATTGATAATCAATACAGAGAAAAAATGTTGCTGTGCTTTTTGGACAGAAGAATTGGAATTTCAATCTATTTTTTAAGTAGCTAAAGCAAGCAACTTTTTCCTAACTTGGTTTTGCATGTGTTATAAAAATGGGAATGTATCCAGGCCCCTCAGGTTATTTGGTTTCATTTAAGCATTCTATCTGATTTTCTTAATACGTGGAGCACCCATCCTTTTAAGACACCTTCTGCTGTCCCTGCTTATGTAGTCCATGTAGTCCTTTCACTTGCTCCTTCTGGAGCCGTTGTTGAGGGTAAAGACTCCAAGATTGTATAGATGGTCAAACCTGTCCCTTCAACTTCCAGTAACAAGTAACTGAGAGCACAAGCTTATTGTGTTGATACTGACAAGTGCTGACTTTAATGACGTGATAGTTATAAATGTGTGAAATATTCACAGTGAAGCCAAACTCTGAAGTTTCATGCTTTTAGAAAATTCCTTCATATTAACACTGGGGTAAACCTAATCTTGAGTTCGAAAGGATTTTGACATTGAATTAGGCTCTGAACTTCATCCTAGTTTAAAACCCATTCAAATGTTTGTTGTCCTATTTATAAGCTTTTATAAAAAAATGGGTACTTCCCTTGGAGGAAACTAGTAGCAATCAAAACCAATGTGAATATTCACATAAGTTTTCAATAAACTATCACTAAATTTCTCTTGGGTCTCATAAGATTATTTATTAACTCTGCTGTTACTATGCTAAGATAAAAAGAATATTCATTTAGATTCTTCCATTCATTTTAACATTAAAAATATTTTGTTGCAGTCATCCAGCCAATGGCCAATGCATCATCTTTTGCCTCGAGGCTGACTGAATCCAGGCATATTTATCTTTCAGAAAGCTGATAAAGCTATCCTGAAATGGGAAAAAAGCTTCTGACTGCACCTGAGGGTTGCCAGAAATTATTGAATACCCAGATCTAGAACCCCACTCTATGCAATGTTTAAAATGCCACTTCACATCCCTAGCTTTAAATTATTAAAAAACAAAACAAAAAAAAAAATAAAATTGAGAGGGAGGGAGAGAAAGAAAGTGTTGCCATGCCTACATTCTTGCCGGGCCAGTTTTGCACTTGCATAATTGTGGGCATAAGTGGAACTTGCATTTGGATGCATTTTTGTGAATGACTCTGTTACAAAGACAGTGACGCTCAGGAAACAATAAAGCATTGGCTATTTTACAGTCAGATATGGTTATGGTGCATGTGCTGAAGTATGGCCAGTAAACAGCTGTGATATGGAATGTGTGAATGTGATTTGCTTTGACCTTGGTGAGGGTATCACCAAGCATATACTTTCACTCAGACATGTAACTTACCATTGGACCAGAACGAACGCACACTAGGACATATGATTTGTGTATCTGTAGCAGACAGAGGGGACCTGTACTAGGCACGGGATCTTTGATGCAGTAAATATCCTCAATTATGGAGTCTGGAGGGAAGGGAGAAGGTGAGAAGGTCAGATATGTGACTGCCTGAGGAGGTAAAAGGAACAAAGACTGTTTCTTCCTTTGTACTCACCTAACAGTGACCTGTGAACCATTTCCATCTTGGCACTATTTTGACCCCTTATAAGGTCATGCATAAGAAAGCAAAACGGAGAAATCTTTCTTTGTCAGCTGTTGTTTAGATGCACAAGGGCCAGAGATAGTCTGGCCTTATCTAATCACAGATTCTGATTTTCCAAGGAGATTTCAAAAAGGTAATTAGAGGTTACAATACTAAATGGAAGTTTGCGTCTCTTTGGCATTTGATTTACTGAATATTTGGGGAAAAAAAACCCTAGAACTTAACCTTCAAAAAATGAATTAATTTTCATTTTCTCTCCTTTTCATCTACTGATAGTTGTATCTCTTTCACCTATCAAAAACCTTCAAAATAGGACTCTTTATGAAAAACTAAATGAGTGAGATTTTTACTCCAACACACTGTAAAGATTGTATCAGAAGACTGGAAAAATGTATTACCTGAAAGCTGTGTTTTCAAGTATATGAACTGAACTGCCTAATGTAGAAAAGCCTATGACTCAGCTGTAAGTCATTTCATTACATGAGAGCCTCCATGTGCCATTTAAAAAGTAGAAGTGTCATCATAAACTACCCACTCTCCTAAGAATAGAGCTGTCACTGGACCCTGTTATCGCACAACCCCAAGGTACAATATGATAATGATACTGCTTAACATCAGTTTGTGGAGAGAGAAAACACTGAAGATGCCTCAAGCATCTCAACTATAAAGAAAATCAAATTAAAATATTAATTTAGTGATTAATATAACATTAGATGACCCATTTCTCTCTTGTTAAGCAACAGACTTGCAAAACTAAATAAGGGCCTAAGAGATAAGTGTTTTAAGACTTCCCATAGAGATGTTTAGCTCCTTTTTAAACATCATTAAAGATTTACTTTGCGTATAACAGGCACTTTTATTTTTCTGCTGCCACTGACAAGTCCTGTTTGTGTTTATTAATATACACTTTCAAAAAAGGTTACAAAGTGAGGGTTTTGGTCACAGAGTTTGAACAATCAGATCAGACTGTAGGGTGTAAGAAAATGAGTGCAAGACAGATTTGTGAGGAAGACAACAAAATTTGCAGATAAATCATGGGGCAAAGGGCCCAGAGTTTGATGTTTAACTATGATATAAATATTTGATCATTTGTACCCTCTGTGCCTGGAAAATTGGGATGAGAAAAGTTTTTTTGCTAATCTTTCTATTTAAAATGCCTGCTGTCTGAGAAAATGGGGAACTGCAACACATGATTTGTATACAGGATATGGCAAGTTACCTAATTTGAGGTAACTTACTTTTAAAAATAAAAAAATTTAAAAAATGATGAAATAATAGAGGAAATTTTTTCTGCTAATCCATGCCTATGTACCATGACATCAGGATATTGCTTGAATTTTTGTGGCTTTTTTTTTTTTACTGAAAAGTATTATAGGAGAATTTAGCAAGGTTTTTAAAAATTATGTCTCTCCCTAGATCAAACACTCCTAGTATTAGAATTGAAACTGCGCTCCTATAAGCCAATGTATGACTTCTTAGGGGAGAAAACTGTGAATCTTCTGTTCCCATGTCTTTTCCTTAGGGATCCACAAGATATCAGCCTGTGAGTATGGATGTTCATCTTGTGTCTAGATATTGTGTATATTTTTAAATGAGCACAAAGGAAAGAGAGAACAATGAATTCCAAATTGGTCAGATAAACTCAACTACTTTTGTGACAGGTTCTTAGTGTTCCTCTTGTAAAGTTTTGCTTTTCTGGCCTTGGCTCTCTCATACATATGATTATGAAGGTTGGGAATAAGGCAACTCAGGCTTCCTAAAACAGAGGGGCAGGGGCAGAGGGGGAAAGCGGAGGAAGAATCATCCCTGTACACACAGTGTTCCAAGTTCTTATCCCTCTTTTTTGTTCTTGTCCCCCAGCCACTGCCCTCAGAGTACCAGCTATCCTTAGCCCTGCTCCCATGGCAACAAGTCTCTGTTTCAACAGTAAGGGCTCTGTCAGTTCATCTCCTGTCTCTGTAGATATGTTCTACAACATAGAAGTAGCTTGATTTTCTGCCACTACTTTCTTTCCTTTATTTATCAGGCCATCTGTGCTTGTTCCAAAACCTCTACTGTGAATATACTGATTCCATATGTGGCTTTACTTTAGCAAAAAAATTAGTAAATCTAGGCCTGTTTTCTTTCTTCTAACATACTCTGAGCTCTTCTTTTGTATGCTTGGCTGCCTGAAAGAGGAAAGAATTATTATTATTTTAAACATTGTCCTCCCACATTTCCATGGCAGGATCAGCACGAATTAGATTGGAACCACAAACATTTTAAAATGTAAATTAGATTAAGAAAGGTTAGAGTTGTACGTGCTTTAAAAACACTCCAACTGGCACAAGACTCATTTTTGTAGGCAGTTTGTGCACAGAAGAGATGTGAATTTTTGAAAGAATTTGCTAACATCAAATGAGAAAAAGATTTTAGAATAACCATTCCCTTTCATTTTCAATTGGCTCCTTAATACACTGGAAAGTATTTTATAGTGCAAAACAATCATTTGGGACCATGATTCAATTATGCAAACAAGCCAGTAAGAGCTAACAGTTCCAGAATCAATATGCAGGCATTTAAGAGTGCTGCAACTACATGGACCCAAAATGACAGAAAAGTGGTAAAGATTCAGTAGAGGAGTTATAAATCCAAGAGACATGGTAAGAGAATCCAAATTATAGGCATGAGTGAATGTGTAATTTTAAAAAAATATACTGACTTGTGATTGTTTGGAATAAAACAATGTCTCTGCTAAAGAATATCTCACCAGACATTGTAAGATTTAGCAAATTATCCAGTTTTCTATAATAATGTGGTTTTCATTTTCCACATATCTTTTTCTTTCATTTTTCTTTAAGATCTAAAGGGTTGGGGACCTGAAGGTTCCCTTAACCTTAATGGGAAATACAGGGTAATTGTCAGACTGCAGTCCTATTTTAGGATATTCTTGAATATATTTTCTCCTAAAATATAATTATGTGTATCATGTAGCCCTTAGTTACCTCTTTTCTAGAGGGAAGGGCTGGTTTTGTATCTGTGCTAGTTGGGGCCAACTGTCTGGGAAGCAGCCAGCTCTGCAGAGGACAATACTGACATCCTGGTGGACAGCAAGCTGAATATGTCAATAGCCCATACTGGCCTCATTAACAAAAGCACAACCAGCAGGTCATGGCAAGTTTTTACCCCCTCTGAGAAATTGTGTGTGCAGTCACATCTGGGGTGCCATGGTCAGCACTGGGCTCCCCACTACAAGAGAAGTTCTGACAAACTGGAGCAAAGCCAGAGAAGGGCTACTGAGATAGGCAGGGAATGTAGTACATGCCATGCTGAAGGAACGTTATTTATTTAGCCAGGCAAGAAGGTGGCTAAAGCTACTTCCTTTATGTATGTAACAAGTGGTTATCGAGAAATAGAAGCCGTCTCTTCTCAGAGATTCACAGTGAAATGACAAAAGGCAGTGTTAAAAAGTTGCATCATGAGACCTTGCACGTGGACTGAAGGAAAAAAGTTCTCTAAAGTGAGAATGGTAAAGATCTGAACAGGCTGTGAAGAAAGTATGTGGACTTTTCAGAAGGCTTTCAAAATTTCACCTCAACCACTGTAAGCTTGGGCAAACAGTAGAGCATCTCTGTGCTTCAGTTCTCCTTCAGTAAAATAAAATGAATATTTCTTCATTTTTTTTTTCTAAACGTAATTCAGCCTTATGAATTAAGGTTGGGGTTTCTTTTACAGGCCTAAGACAAGTCAGCTAGTGATCAGGTATTACAGCAATTGTGCATCTGGTTGATGTAGGTTTTATTTCATAAGCATCATTACAGAGTACATGGTGGGGAAAAAAGGGTAAATACATGGCAACAGAGACCTACTTCCTGGATGTAGAACCCTGTTTCAGGTATGTGTGTGATCCAAATAACTGCTTTAATTATTATGACCCATGAATACTTAGATAAGGAAACAAATGTTCTTTTCTCTCCCAATCTTCTGAGAATTCCTGAATTGATACCTCAATACCTGGTCTTCCCTAAAAGAAAACACTGTCTCCAGGTCCTTGCTTAATGGTTGTGCCAGCAATTACAGGTGGTGTGCTCTACTTCTTGGCTGTATATTGAGATACTGTTGGTGGTAGGTCAGTACTGTGTAAATGTTTTGTGGTTAGAATTCAAAGATGTGATCTGTAGTTTATAAGCTTTAAATTGCCTTCCTGACAAAACATGCACCAGCCGAAAGCTTCTGCTCATGTAAAATTGTGATTGATTGCATTTTATTGTAACTTATTATGAATAGATTTTTGAATTGAAACAATGAACCCTTTAATTGCCTTTAGAAACTATATCTGGAGAAAGGTATTTGTCTCCTTCCACCACCACCATCAGATGGTGACAGAATACCCTGTTTTTCAGAACACATATACACACAGAGAAGCATATGCACTCATGTATACACATGTTCACACATTCAAATTTACAGAAAATGACAAACATATTAAGTTGAATTTTTTAAAATGGTATTTGATGACTGATTTTCAGAAATAAGCTAAGTACTCAAGAATACATTTCTCTACTAGAATACAGACACTTTATTTGTATGCATGTACAAAATATAGATATTAAGCTTTAAACATTATATATTCAAAGACGGAGGACTTCTATGATTTTTTTTCACCTATAGCTGATTTAGTTAATACCCTACTAGAAGAAATACAGATTAATATATTTTTTAGGACTTTGTGTGTGTTTATTTATCCACACACCCCTTTAGTATTCTCTTTTTATTTATACCTTAAAATGTCATTGCAACATTTTAAGCATTACTTTTATCCAGTGGTTGCTTGGTTTAGCACTCCCAAGTTACAGGGAGTATAAAGGCAAGGGAGTATATAGTTAAGAGTATACTGTTTCCTTCCAGTGGAGTCCTTCAAAACAGGAAACTTTGTGTTTCATATTCATGTGGACTTGACAGGCAAAGAAGGGAAAAAAGCGAGTTAAAACTGTTTGTGAAAGCTTGGCTTTTTTTTCTGGTGATTAAGCTTTAGTGGCAATAGTTAAATGTTGAATATGATTACACAAAACTGCTGCTTGAAACCAAAAATAAGGTGGATCCTACTTGTGAAGACTGCCTATGAGAAATTTTAAAAGTAGTAGTGCATAATTTATCAGTGTTAAAAGCCTTAGGTGCATTTCTGAGGGAATTAACCTAAACAGTCAAACTATTTATCACATCACAATACATAAAATATACTTTTAATTAATAAATGGATATTCTATTGCCTTTACAGTTACAGCAAATCAATCCCCCTTCACCTTATGTCTACAGTTTGGGTTCTTTTAATGGGTTTTAATGGGTTTTATTCTACACTCACATAGTTAAGCTTATTCAGTTGCTTCCTGGAAAAAAATCTGTACTTTGTGGCATAATCTCATGGTGTCTCTTGTACACTTACATCAAAATATCTCTGTGGAGAAAAATAATAATGCTGTCTGCTACCTTGAAGCATCATTCATTTCTCCTGAGATGACATGATTGGTCCAAGCCTACTTTGGAAGCAGTGAAGTTACTGTAATGTGTTGTAGCTCTTGTTAATAGACTGTCTGTGAAATCCTTCAGTTAAAACATTTTCTTGGGAAAGCAAGGTGTTTCCAGTTGCTCTGAATGGTTAATGAAGTACTTTGTTTGCATACTCTCAAGTCAGCTGGCAAAGGTGATCTTTTCCACTATCTTACACACGAGTAAACCAGATATACCCATTTCTATAGAATAAATTGAATAATTGTGATGGCAGACAATGAACAATTATTTTGAGAAGTCCAGACCTGAGACTGAGTGCTGGGTATTTTTTACTCAAAACAAAATTCATTCATGACTATTTCTGTGGCAGTGTTATAACGTCAGATGGTATTTTGTTTGCCAGTCTTTGGCATTTTGAACATGCAGTCAGCTAAAGCAACCCTGTATAAAGTGTAGCAAGGGCATAAAGGTGTCGGTTTGGGGACACGGTGGAAATTCTTTGTTCCTCTGAATTCTGAGAAAAAATGCCAAAGTAGCCTGAGCATGCTCAGAATTTCAAATAGAATACCTGACTTTGTCTATCATCTTACATTACACAATTATTAAACTTCAGCAAAAGGGAAATTAAAAAAAAAAAAAAAGCTTCAACAACGTCCCAGCATGGAAAACTGTGAACAATCAGGACCAGAATTAATAATGAAGTTCTTATAAAACCACTATAATTTGTGGTTATCTACCTGTAGCATTTTGTCAAGGTATTTATGTAAACTACATAAAACAAAAGAGTAGTTAAATTTCATATATCCATTGAAACTTTTCTTATTCATTGAAACTTTTCTTATTCATTGAAACAATTTTGTGAGCCATAATGTCTGGTTAGCTTCTTGGGACAGTTTTTCACAGGTAGCACTGCTTATAGGAACTTTAAGACAGTCTCTGGTGTTTTCCAGGAAAGGAAAATTACTCTTTTACATCCCTTATACTGCTATAATGATGTTAAGTATATTTAGATGCAGCTGCATATGAATGTTTTGAATGCGGCTGAATATGAATGTAATTAAGGGTTTTTTCCCTTGTTACAGGACTGAGTTCTGCCTTCACAAAAATGAATTAGATTTTAGTTTAACAGAGAGTAGAAAACCTACCTGAATAATCTGTCCTCAGGACTGTATATATTCATGCAGTCATTTAAACATGGTTAATCCTCTTTGGAAGAAGGTCAAACATTAAGAAATTAAGATTAAAAATATGTATTATATATTTTAAAATCAATACAATTGTTTGGAAAAATGTTGGAATCTTAATATAAGTCCTCATAAAAACGTAAAGTTTTATTGAAAAAACTATTATGTAATCCTTAAACAGCATAATATAAGACAAATAATAGATATGTCTGGTACATTACTGCCATTAACAGAACAGGGGTGAATGCACAAAAACATAGAGACAATAGTTCATAAGCCAAGAAAATATAGCCTGAAATACTAGCACACAAAAAATCCAACCCCAAAATCCCTTTTCCTTTTCTGCATCTTTTCTTCATCATTTCCATATTTAAAAGGAGATGCATATCTCAGGTAATTAGGTCCTGCTGCTCTTTCTTACTTCTCACAACTTCCTTTCCACTCCATTTTAAAGCAAAGTGTCTGTGGCTCTTTGCTATTTAAGGATACTTAAATCTCCACTTCTTTCGTAAATCTCACCCACTGAACCAAAACCGCAAACCAAACCGACACCAGCTGTGACCCGTGTTCAAAACTTTGTTCCAAGAACATACAAATATCATTTTAGAGTTTAACCCACCCTTCCCAAACGTAACCTGTTGCTATGGCAAAACCTATATGTCATCTTAAAAAGATATGTAAAAGAGCCACAAATCAGATAAAGAGCATAATACTTCACAGGCAGCATATATGAATAGAAACCTGATTCACGGAATGAATTCTTCCAATTTCTGCTTTTCTCCGTTTATCGATTATTCTTATGCTTTCCAAATACAATCATTGAAACAAAAAGGATTTTAAAAAATTATTACAAATAGCTTAGACCTCATGATATTCTCTCTGAATAACAGTATATCAACAATAAGAAAGACGGAAACAAGAGTTTTATTGAATATATTCATCAATAAAGTGTTTTGTGTTTGGGTTCATTGTTTCAAGTTTTTTTCTTTCCTGCAAGTTCCAAGTGATGTTAATGAACAATAAGTCTAGTTAAAGGTTGTGAATCCAGCAGAGTAAAAGAGTTGTCATCACAAGAACATCCATCCCTGGCAAGATAGATATACATAGATGTAAGCTATGTAAGCGGTCCTGGCAGAACATCCATTGCTGGCAGTGTTCAAGGCCAGGCTGGGCAGGGCCTTGGGCAACATGGTCTGGAGGGAGGTGTCCCTGCCCATGGCAGGGGTTTGGAACTAGATGATCTTAAGGTCCTTTCCAATCCGAACGATTCTGATTCTAAGAAGGGAGTCAAATGTACCTCTAACTCATATGTTTGCAGATATGGAGTAGTTCCACTGCCAACTGCTGTAAACTTTCACCTTTGAAAGTTTATATGTCTTTAGAGTGTTGCTCATTTTGAACCTTCTCAGGTGAAATTAGTTATAGCTAAACTTCTGATAACAAAGAATGCAGAGTCCAAATTTTACTCATGTTAAGTCTGTACATATCCAGGGTAGGATTTTTGCAGTAATCAGATTTTTTCATTATTTTAGGTCTATTCATCTGTGTTTATATAATTTCTAAACCTTAAGGATCTGTGATTAAATTAAACATTATTTGGTGTGATTTCTTCCCAGTCCTTTGACTTGCTTTTTGTTACAGACAAAATAAGTAGCTGAATAGATAGCTACCTCTATTAGCTATAGCTAATATTCTATGTTTTGAAAAATTTCTTTTTCCTTCATGTCATCAGAGATACTTCATAAGAACTCATGAAGGTGTTGATGCAAAGCCTACTATGTCACTTCTTATTATATGATTTTCTTAATAAGCCATATCCACTTTGAAGACTAAATTAGATTATTATTAGGATAACACCATCTACAAAACACTGTAAAAAGGTTAAACTCTCTTAGATGAGGTTTCTGGATATTTATATGGAATTATAAATGCTCTTGTTAGAAGGTTATGCTAGTACCAATAGATTAAGGCCACTGCATGAACACTCTTTGCAAATCAATATTAATTAAAAATTATTATGTTCAGAGAACTAAACAAAGGGCCTGTGCTACCAAAGAAAGGGTATGCCCCAGTGACAGATCACTGTTAAAACCTCTCATGCCATTGGGTGATATTTGCCATATGTCCAATGATTGATAGTAAGATTTAATGAGTTCTTACAAGCAATTAAATAATCAAGGGTTCCTGCTGTTACATGGCATAGCTTGATAGAACAGTGACAAATGAGAGAATATCTGCAACCTAATCAAAGGGACATATTTCCTTGGGAACAAAATAATATTATCCACCAGTGCAATCAAAGGACAAAAGAACACAGAGAGGACGCAACAGAATGAGATAAATTTTGTGCTCTTTTCATTATTCTGGCCATACAGTTTCCATTTATTGGATCCTATTAAATCAGAAAGAAAATTAGGCTACTTAAACATGTTTCATTTGTCATACACTGTTAGCTAGTGGGTACATTTCCATATCCAGTCATCTCAGGTCTCCTTTTCCTATGAAACACCATCTTAGGTTACGTTTTCTGTATTCTAATTTGGTATTTATTTTTATTGTGATTATCATTATAGTTTTTGTTTTGTTTTCACATTAGGTAAGGTGGTACAGTAAAAGTCTTTGCACTTCACCAAATTTGTCAAAGGTTTTTCATTCATGAATTATGCTGCACATATGTATTTTCTTCGCTTAGAAATGTTTGAAAATAATAGTTTGCAATAAAAAATATGAAGTCCACTGAACTCATTTTAGAAATGCTTAGGTTCAGACCATATATTTTTTAATTTGCAAGAGTTAGTTATGCAGATTTAAAGTCTGCATCTTAATAAATTTGCAGGTCACTATACATTGTGCAGTAGGAGAGTTTTATCCTGGACTGTAGATTAGTGTGGCAGCACACTTGATTTGCTTCATTATTTTTTGCAACCAAAGAAGCTTTAGAGTGACCCTTTAAAGATGTTCAGAGAACTCCGGATTTCACTGACTATAGACTGAAAATCACTAACAGACAGATTTATTTTCCCATTTTTTTATGTTAAAATTGATTACAAGTAATGGGCATAGATACATTCAGTTAACAGAATATAGATATGCTTATTCTGACTTTTTAAAAAGTATTTTATCCTTTGCAATTAGAGAGAGATATTCAATGATCTACCTTGGTACTGATTAATCAGTGTTTAAAAGCAAAAATTTCAAACAGCAAAGTTGTCCCATTCAAATCGAAATGTAAACTTCTGGTCCAAAAAATGTCAATAAAAGTGTCTTTGACTTTGCTTTATTCTTTCTTTTGATTAGAAGTAAAACCCATGCTTAAGTGTTCTTTCAGCTTCAAATAATTTCAGTCTAAGATGAACTCCACTGTTGATGTGGAATAGCATATTTTTAGGAGCAATTTGTTTTTCACTAGAAACTCAAAGTTTTCTTCTTTAATTCTGTCAAACACAAATAAAAATGCTCCAAGTACTGTATTTCAGTTAGCTAGCTGATATGTAGGATAAAAGTTACAGAAATGCCCTGTACAACCAACAAAACAGGGATCCTATACTAATCAGTGTATTCGGATATGTAACATATCCATCTTTGGACTTTATAAATCATGACTTTTCTGACTATATATTACGGATTGAGCTTTTTCTTAGTTTTGTCTATGTTGCTGCCATGTGGGAAGGGGGAAGAGCTCCCCTGGAGCAGACTGACCACAGGACAGGTCGTTCCAATTCCGTCACGCTTTGCCAAAGCCCATTTCTCAGACTAGAGCTTAAGAAGCAGCAAACTGATAGGATAGCAAGTGTATAATCCGCAGCAAAAACTCTAATGGCATTGGAGCTAATATATAGGATTTTCATAGTCATAGAATGATTCATGTTGGAAGGGACCTTTAAAGGTCATCTAGTTCAACTTCCACCTGCAATGAGACATCATTTTGTCTGTCTCTCCCACCTTCAAGAGAATGTGCAAAACTGTCTTACCCATAAGGTGGACTTTGTTCAGACATGAGATGAACACAAGTTGTAAAACCTTGACGTTTTCAAAAAACAGAATACTTGTTTTCCAGCCAGCTCTATTCAGCAGTGAGGGATGTATCATTGATTCTATTTTTTTCCACATGCCAGTACATTTGTTTTGGTTTTCCATACACAAAGCAAATTTTTCCAGACCTATGTAGCTTATTTCAGACATTAGTCATAATGCTTAGTGTGCCAATGGAAGACATTCAGATACCTCACCAAAAGGTCAGTGTAAATAAAAAATACATCAAAAAACTGTAGAAAGGGGAAGAAGGAAGAATCAGGGAATTACAGGCTGGTTAGTCTTACTTTTGTGCCCAGCAAGATCATGGAATAGATACTCCTGGAAACCGTGCTAAGGCACATGGAAAATAAGAAGGTAATTGGTGACAGCTGACATGGCATCACTATGAGCAAATTGTGCCTGAGCAAATTTGGTGGCCTTTTACAACGGGGTTTGCAGCATAAGTGGATAAGGAAAAAGAACTAATGCTATCTTCCTGGACTTCTGCAAATCAGTTTGACACTGTCCTGCATAGCATCCTCAACATGGATCACTTGGTGGATAAGGAATTGGTTGGATGGTCACATGCAGAGAGTTGTGGCCAATGGCTTCATGGCCAGTGGCTTCATGTCCAAGTAGAGATCAGTGACGAGAGGCATTTCCCAGGGATCATTACTGGGAACAGTGTAGTTTAACATCTTTAGTGGTGGGAGGAGAAGGTGTGTCCTTTGTAGTGACAGAACAATATGAGAATGGCTCTGATGACAGAAGGTAGATTTAGGATTAGTATTAGGAAGAAATTCTTTACTGTGAAGGTGGTGAGACGTTGGCATAGATTGCCCAGAGAAGCTCTGGATCCCCATTCCTGGAAGTGTTCAAGGCCAGGCTGGATGGACCTTTAAGCAACTTGGTCTAGTGGAAGGTGTCCTTGCCCATGGCAGGGGCATTTGAAGTAGGTGATCTTTTAAGACCCTTCCAACCCAAACTGTTCTATGATTCTATGAAAACTAAACAAAAGAAATAAAGCTTCTTATTTTTTCAGAGATTTGAGCATATTTAGTTATAAATTCTCTTCTATATGTACAAGTTTCCTAAACTTATGGCAATTTTTAATTGACTATGATAAAGCCACAGTTGACAAAGTACCACAATTCTGACTGAAATGAAATTTCATTTCAGCTGTGGACTATTCTGCTGAAGTCAGCATGAAGCTGGGATAAAGGTGCTTAAACTAAGGTATGATTTTATATTCGGAAGATCTATTTGGTGTCTGTAAGTCTTAAAAATGCATTAATTTGTCTACCCAAAATTTTTGCTATGAGTTTTTAGTCAATTCCAAATACATAGGGTTAAAAACTACTTATAATATCACTGTGGTTATCTGGGGACTTGAGGGATCATGCTGCCACTGAGCCACAGTGTGCAGTATGACTTTAATGAGCCTATCAAATGATGCAGTAGCGTGGTTTTATATGTGTGTCACTCAGATTACTGATGCATTGGGTCACATCAGGTCTGAGCTTAATGAGGACTGAACTTAATGTGATCTAGTGAAGAGCAGCTAAATGAGTTCCATGTGTAGTGGCATGAGTCAATGGCTCTTACTAAAATAGTAAATTTTTTGTTCCAGAAAGCAAACAACCACTCAAGAATTAGGGAGAGATACCAAGTTTTTGGCAGCATTAAATTGTTAAAGACCACTCTCAATCAATAAATTCACAAAAAGTACACAGCTCATTAGATTCCTTACGGATTGCAAAGCTAGCTATAATGTAAAAACAGGCAGACAGTCTGTCTCAATATTATTACAGGAAGGCTTGGTTAAATTAATAGCTTCTCATTGATTAAAAAATCTTGCATTTTACATGTTCTTAAGTTGGTTCCCACCATTACCTTTCAATAACAGAATATGAGTCTTTGGAGAAATGTGGTTATATTGAACTAGTGTATTGAAATATAAAGGTAGGAAAATAAGTTGTTTACATTAGCCTATCATTATTTCCTGTCATAAAGTTATGTCCATCTGAAAGAAAAAGACAATCCTATCAATGTGTCCTAAGTGTTCGCTGTTTGATAATTTTTATAATATTCCTAGACTGTTAAAAATATAGTTTGGAACAGTCACTGAGCATGGCTCCAACAAACCATTGCATTCAGAACTGTGTGAAATCTTTATGTCCATGTAATGTTAGTGTAACTATTTCAAGAACATTTGTGCTTGAAAGCTGCAGCTTCAGTTCACATAATCATAACTCCTCATCAGGTGCTGCCCCAGGTGGTGAGTACGTTGTTTCTTCATCTTCTTCATATTTCTTGCCTCCTTTTTTGCTTTTCCCCTTGTATACAGGGGCAACTGATATTGACATGAAATGGTCCTCTGGGAAAATCGAACAGTACAATGGGCTATTAAAAACTACACTGAGAGCAATGGGTGGTGGGACTTTCAAACATTGGGATACACATTTACCAAAAGCCACCTGGTTGGTCAACACCAGAGAGTCTTCCAACAGAGCTGGCCCAACCCAGTCAGAACTTCTACATACTGTGGACGGGCATAAAGTTCCTCTGCTGCACATAAAGAATTTGCTGGGGAAGACAGTCTGGGTTTTTCCTGCTTCAGGTAAAGGCAAGCCCACTCATGAGATTGCTTTTGCTCAGGGACCTGGATATACTTGGTGGGTAATGTAGGAAGATGGGGAGGTCCGATGTGTACCTCAAGGGGATTTGATTTTAGGAGAAAACAGCCAATGAACTCAATTGTATGCTGTTGTCTGCTACATAGCACTTTTATAGCCCACCAACTAGATGTCTTCAGGTCACTAGCGAAAGCCCTGACTTCCCTCTGACCATCATCCCAACAAAGAATGAACTTTAATGAAACCAGATGAGTTCTGCGGTATCATTCAGCAGGCAACGATCCAACACTGCACACAGCCTCTCCTGCTCTGAAAGACTATTACAAGGGATGGAGCCTGACATCATGGACCGGATGGACTCAGCAGCTTTATAGGGATTGGTCCATGCACTAAGGAATGATCTCTCTCTCTTTGTGTGTGTGTGTATGCATATATATATATATATTTTATATATATATCTGAGATAAGAGTGATGGTATATTGAAAACGTGGGATCTGAGCATGATGTGAATGGCATGGAATACTGTCCTGGATTCAGCAGTAGCAGTCATTTTTCTCCTTCTTAGTAGCTGGTGCAGTGCTGTGTTTTTGACTTTCAGCCTGAGAACAATGCTGATAACACCGATATTTTCAGTTGCTGCTCAGTAATGTTTAGTCTGACCAAGGACTTTCTGAGTCTCATGTTTTGACAGGGAGGAGAGGAAGCCAGGGCAGAAGTAGAGACAGGACACCTGACCCAAACTAGCCAAAGAGCTATTCCATACCACAGCACATCATTCCCATGATATAAACTGGGGGCAGTTACCTGGAAGGGTTAGATCACTGCTCGGATCGGGCTGGGTATCGGGTGGTGAGCGGTTGTATTCTCTTCCCTTTTATTTCCCTTATCTTTCTTATTACTGGTGGTAGCAGCAGTAGTTTGTGTTATACCTTAGTTACTGGACTGTTCTTATCTCAACTCAGTGGGAGTTACATTCTTTCAAGTCTCCTCCCCATCCCTCTGGGAGAGGGGGGGAGGAAGGCGGCAGGGGGGGAGTAAGCGAGCAGCTGCATGGTTCTGGGTTGCCAGCTGGGCTTAAACTACGACACAGTGACAATGCATATTCTGATCCACTTAAGCACTTTCCAAATCTTCTTAAGGGCCCAGGTTATAAGTTTGATGCACAGAGTACTTGGGTAGGGTGTGTTGTTTGGTGCCAGTCCCATATGAACACTCCATCAAAAACTGTTCTTGAATAAACCTATTCAAATATATTTCAGTGGCACGCAATATAGGAAGACTTTCCTCAATGTCACAATCACATCTAAGCTGAACTGAAATAGTACAAGCCCATAGCATTTTTTTAAGTGTAAGGTGTTGTAATAGATTGCCTTTATCTTTTTGTACTTGAGCAAACTTGATTTGCACCATTACTGTTCTTATGGATCAATTGTCCCTCTGCCAGTCAAACAGCAAAGGAGGGATCAGATCTCCAGGTATACCAGTATGCTAAGACCTATGTTTCAAGAACAATATTTCTTCTTATTTTAATGCTATACGTATTTCATCTTCTTTCTCAGCTGAAATATCGAATCAAGGAGTTGGATGGATAGCAAGTTGTTGGATGTATGGCAAACAAATGGAAACTGCTTGAACTCCTGTTGTGTGTCTGGGGTGCTGGGATGTGGAAGGAAAGAGACAAGGAAGTTGACTTTATAGGGGAAGGGCAGCTGGATCATTTTCCTATATCTCAGGCTTTGGGATGCCATTCACGATAGTGCTTTCAAACAAACATTGATTTTGTCCAGTTTGGTTTTTAGGTTTGATGTTACCTCTGAGAAGAAACAGCAAGGAAGCAAACTAATGCAGAACACCTGCCAGCTGCTCCTCAGATTCCTTATCAGCACACGAAATTAGTCTTTGAAAAAATAAACCTCAGCATCATCTGTAGATAATCTGTGTTTTTTGCCAGCGGAGCCTTCACTATAATACTATCTAGTAGATTAATTACTCGTTGGAAAAAGATGAGTCACAGAATCATAGAATAGTTAGGGCTGGAAAGGACCATAAGGTCAGTCAAGTTCCAACTCCCCTGCCGTGAGCACGAGCACCTCACACTAAACCATGCCATCCAAGGCTCTGTCTAACCTGGCCTTGGACACCACCAGCAATGGAGCATTCACAACTTCCCTGGGCAACCCATTCCAGTGCCTCAGCACCCTCACAGGAAAGAATTTCTTCCTCATGCCCAATCTAAACTTCTCCTGTTGAAGTTTGAACCCCTTACCCCTTGTCCTATCACTACAGTCCCTAATGAAGAGTCCCTCCTCAGCATCCCTATAGCCCCCTTCAGATACTGGAAGGCCTGCTATGAGGTCTCCACGCAGCCTTCTCTTCTCCAGGCTGAACAGCCCCAACTCTCTCATCCTATCTTCATACAGGAGGTGCTCCAGCCCCCTGATCATCTTCGTGGTCCTCCTCTGGACTTGTTCCAACATTTCCATATTAATATGTTAATCTAGTCCATTTTGTTATCTTGTACCTCAGCCTTTGGTGCATCATGTCATTTTGTAAAACTCTTTAGGGAAACACTGTCTCCTTATATTGGTTCATATATCCTATCTTTGTTGACCACAGTGATATGTGCACAGTGTGAAGGTGGGTTTTTTTTCCCATGAGGCTGAGCCCCTTCTAGGTGACACGGGTCAAGCTGCATGTCCACTTCCAGCAATTCACCTCATTGGCCATGTTTTTGCTGATTCTTTTTTTCTCCCTCCTCTGTTTTCAATTCTTCAGAGTCCTGCAGTGCAATGAAAAGATGTTGCTTGGTTCTCAATGAATTCTGTGGAAGTACCAAACGGAAAGAGTAAGCATCTATATTTGGAATAAACACAAACTATTATTAGACAGAGTTTTTGGAAGTAGTTGTAATTTATCTGCTATCAGGAGCAATAGAAAACCATATGGATGATAAAAAACATAACCAGGGCAAGGTCCTTCCTGTATCTGTTGACAACTAATATGCACCAGGAGGGCAGTGCCATATGTTTGCATGTACGTTACCACGGGGGGCAGTGACATATGTTCACACGTATGTCACCCCTCTGGCCTGCTATCATAAGGCTGTTTCCAGTGGGGCATGCTCCCTTGAAAAACAGAAACAAAACCAGCAAACGTGAGTCTCCTACATTCTCTTTGTCAGCAGATTCTCGAAGGCTAGTGCTGCTGTTTTGGCGAACAATCAGAAGAGCTGCCTCAAAACAACAAAGGCTCCTGTAGCCCTGTCTGATATCCCTTCAAGGTATTGAACTGCAAAGAAGGAAAATACAGCTATGCTGCTAGAACAGTCACACCTGCTGTAATAGTCAATCCTGCTGAAATACTAGACCTGCCAAAAAACCTGAGGATGGTAAACACTTGCTCCACCCAAAATATTTCCTGGGCTGTCCTTCATGTCCCTACAGACTGGACCCTGCTTCACATCGCATCATGAGCAGCTCTTGGCAGGATAAAAACATAAGTTTGAGTACAGAGGTGTGCCAAAATGAGAGAGAATCCAGAAGTGCTGTTCATTATATTTTCTTCTGTAGTTTTTGTGGGTTAGAGTTGAACAGTACTATTAGATTATCTTGACCATTCCCTTGTCAGTGCAAAATTATTCCTTGCAATGTACTTTCTAGTGTTTTGTTCATTCCATTTAGTGTAATCCAAGCAAATAGCCTTTCTGTTGTATCTCTTGGGAGACCACTTATACCTCAATCCACTTATTCCATTATTAGGTAGATTTTCTGAATTTTGTAGTGTATTTTTCTTAGCTTAATTTCCTTCCTCTCTTTAATTATCAATTTTGGTGCAAATATGGCTCATCTTTAGATATTTGCATTCTCTCAGAAGTCATCAATTCTGATGCACAGAAAAGGAATGCAAAGTACGGTATGAAATTTGCTTCTAGTAAAGGGTAATTTGCAGGACATTTTGTGTAGTCTCAGATTACTTGTAACTACAAAATATTTTGAAGAGTTTTGTGGCTAAGTATCTGTTAACTAAGTCTTATTTAGTGGAGGTCTGTTGCATTATGCAGAATTGAATGCTAGTAAGAATTCCAAGGGCTTTCTGTGAAAAGTTTAATAGGGGCATAAAAAGCTACTTCCTGTTTCATGAAGGAAACCTCTAAGTAGGAGGAAATGATGAGAATCTTGCTTACTTAACAGGGAAGCTCTGGATTAGCCAAACAAAAATAGCATCCCTTTGCTGTAAACTGTGGCTTAAGCCAAGTCTAACAGTTCAGCATCGATGACATTATTTTCTTCTCCATGATTTATAGTTACTTGCTTGTCTTTTTTTTTGTAGTTAAAAGCTTGTCTTGCAAGATAGTTTTATTAAGTATAGTTTTAACTTTTTTAAAAAATTGTGTGTTCACTAGTGTCTTCTATGGAAGTGCTATGATTTTTGCTTGCCATTTTTGATTTCTAGCTGTTTATCTACTTTGTCTCTTAGTGTTCTGAAAATAGAATTACCTTCTTTCTGCACAGCAGTTTCACCTCCTCTAGTGAAAGAAGCCTCCTCTGGAAGCTTCCTTGTGCTTTAGGCTCCAGCGCCTCTCAGGCCAACACAGTAGGAAGCTCTGAAAGAAACAGATAGCTAAGGCAGATCCAGGGCATCATCAGAGGCTGGTCTCTAGGAAAAGAAAAGCAAGCTGCGTAGGAATAAGTCATGGTGAGGAAAGAGAAACCATGATGGGTTAGGTAGAGAGATTCTTCCTGTCTCCAGGAAGAACTGGGTCTGCTCAGGATGGAAATCTGGGGATGTGGCAGGCAAAAGAGAGTCACAGCACAGAGGCAAGCTTTGAATCTCAAGGAGAGATTTGAAGACCGCTGAGAAAAGCAATGATGAAACAGCACCGGCTTCAGAGATGGCAGAAACAATAAGCTCCCAGGGATCAGAGGCTACTGTGCAGTTTGCTGAGAATCAAAAAGCCACCAGGTAGACTGAAACCAAGATGCAAAGGACTTTTCCATGGAGGGACAAAGTAAGCAAAGAGGTTTTGCAAGAGATTTCTTTTTAAAACTTTGACTGTTTCTGCCTCTCCTAGTTAGCCTGAGTTTCCACCGTTTAAAATAATACTACAAGAAGGAAGGAAAAACAAACAAAACAAAACCCAACAAAAAACCACAGACCTATTCTCCTTTATATTAAGAGAAAACCTAGATATTTGAAGTTGAACATGGTTTTGGTCTTCTCTGAGAAAAGTCCTGAGCTCCAACTCAGTGTTATAGCCAAAACACCAATAACATGGTCATACCTTGTGAAGAAACAAAACTTCAATCCAGTAATTATTTGAGATTAATTTTTTAATTTAGATGTATTTATTTTCCCTTTCTTAATTTTGTTTAGTGCTATAGAAGATCTGAAACTGGTACTCTGCTTTCTTAATCACCATGTCACCATGCAGTTACAATGACATCACTTATCTTAACAAAGTAATATATATCATTCATTCTTTCTGCAAAGGACAAACAATGTAAATTTGGTCCACAAAATTTTGGTCTTATCGTTACCTTAAATGAAATAGCATTTTAACCCAGCTAGTTACTGTGCTACCTGCCGGGGTACTTTTGCTTCACACTCCTACATTTGTCTGGCTGTAGGCAATCAACATCAGACTTAACTCAAAATATTGACAAAGCTCTTGAGACTGGGCCATAGGGTTAACATTCTTCACATATAATTAAAAATACTTTCAAAAAACAAATAAATTAGACAAAGCTGCAATTGCTTCATGGATATTCTGCAACAGGAAAAAAGTCTGAACTTGAATACTTTAATCAAAATAATTTGGTTTATGAAATGAAGTAGGTTGAAAGGAGGGATCAGCTGGCTAAGGGGGATAAACCCAAAGAAGAAGGAAAACATACCCTTGTCACCGAAAAGGTTGTGAGGGAGTGAGAATTGGACAGGAGTAAATGGTGCAATAAAGGTTTTCAGTATTTTGTCAAAAGATGATGATCTAAAGAGCCAAAAAAATGTTTGTATTTATAAACTTTCTTTATTTAAAGATATGTTGAAAAGTCCTGAGAAAAAAAAATGAAAGTCTAAGAAAGCACAGATGATAATCACATTAACAGTCATTCAAGGTAACTATGATAGCATGTAGATCTGCATACTAGTATTTTGAGATATTAGCCATGATATATAACTTGAGATATGACTTTGAGATATTTATGTTAGTTTACCTATTATACTTTTCTGCCAGTGTAATATTGTTCCTTCTTTTATACTGAATAAAGAATTCTTATAAATGTCATAATCAAGATACCTTATGAGATCTTCCCTTTCTTGCCCACACTATAGATTCAGATTTTTGTTTGGATGTATGCATTTCTAGCAAATGGTAAACCATTAATTTGAAAGCATTTGTGAATGTATGCTATGAACAGAGTACAATAATCTATTATTTTTTTAACCTGGTCACTGGAATATAATTTCTCCTTCTGCAGTGCTTGAACTTCCTACTTTTATAGATTTAAACCTCTATGGGTAGAAGACGAAAAGATGTTACCCACTCAAGTTTACAGCTATGTTCTAAGGTTTTATTTTTTAGATCAAATTCTGATTACAGCTTTTTAAATTTCTTTGGGGTTTTGGTCTGTTTTTTTTTAATCTCAACTCTTTATCACAGCACAAGACCACATATATATGGTCTGGGCATTGTTGAGGACACACCTCGAATACTGCCTTGAGTTCTGTGCCACTCACTACAAAAAAGACATTGAGGCTCTGGAGAGGGTCCAGAGAAGGGCAATGGACCTGGTGATGGGTCTGGAAAATAAGTTTTATGAGGTACGGCTGAAGTAACTGGGGGTGTTCAGTTCGGGAAAAAGAAGGCTTCGAGAAGACCTTATCGCTCTCTACAACCACCTGAAAAGAGGTCATAATGAGGTGAGTGTCAGACTCTTCTTCCAAGTAACAAGTGACAAGGCAAGAGATAATGGCCTCAAGCTGTGCCAGGGGAGGTTTATATTGGATATTAGGAGGGTCTTAAAGGTCTTTTCCAACCTAGTTGATTCCATGATTCTGTGATACATGTCACAGAAAGAATTAAATCCCTTTCATCTCTGCATTTCATATAGTCAACACTTATTGAAAAGGTTAACTCACCTGGGAAAAGCAAGCTAAGTTAGCCCAATCATTGGCCACCTTAGAAAGACTATTACTGTACTGGCGTTTGAACTTCAGTTTCATTTATGAAACTCGGGACCTTTCAGATAATTACCATTTCTGAGAGAGTGGATGGGTGGTAAACTGTTCTTGGAAGGGCTGCTCCCCTTTCCAGCCAGCTGTGACTGACAAGATTTATATTATCTGTTCCCCATGTAACTTATTCATTGGACCTTTACCTTCATTGAAGGTTATCCTCCATTTCTGTCACTTATTGGTCATAAGCCCTTCCTCACCTCTTCACTCCCTCTTTTGTTGTAGTAATATATTTGCATTACCAATATACATGATCTTCTCTCCATTCATTGTGTTACCTATGAGTATGTTGAACAGAATGGATCTTAGGACAGATCCTTGTGGAATTCCAGAGGTGACCTCTCTCTAATATGAAAAGTGACCTTTTGGTTTTAGTTGGTTTCATGTCTTTCTTATTTTTGAAAGCTCAGTGGAGAGTAGGAAATTTTCCGTCTGTATATGCCCACGTAGGAAGCAAATACTCATTTTTACCGCGTGTCCCAAAGGTTCTGGGATCATGTGGGGCTTGGCAAGAACTCTGCTAACATCTGTCATTTGGAAACACATTCTAGAGATAGTGCAGAGCAGCTGGGCAGGCTCAGATTTCCACAGCATTTTACTACCTGTGCTCTGTCTAGATGTTTTATTCTTCTAGTGTCACAGCAGAAATAATCTGCTGTGAGCCCTGCGTTTGTTCTTCAAAAATGAGCTGTCACTTGACAAAAGAAATGGTATTTTATTGTGTTTTTTACATGCATAAATATATCTCATACTATTCTATCTCCATGAAGATTGTAATTCTACATAGCACGTGAAAATTCATTTGCAACCTTATTCTTGTTGTTCTTCAGAACAACAGGTTCTCCAGAACCCTGTGTGTTTTCTTAGTATCACCCATCTGACCTTAGACTCCATGCTACAAAACTGGAGTGTCTTGAATACATGTTCTTCACTAAATGGTAAATTGTGGCTACCTCGATATTACACCCAAACTTTTCATCACACTTTGCATGCATAGTCAGGCTCACAGCCCCACGATATGCCAATGCTCTCTGCTGTTGTTTGTATTTTCGTGTTTATTTACCTTTTGAGCGGCTTATTTTGGTAGAAGTGGTAGTTATTTTTCTGAGGGAGCATAAGATTCCTTTGTGTATCTTGCTATTCCTTGCTAGGTTTCATCAAGGGAGCACGGATCAGTTTTAATGATGGGAGTGGCAATTAGCGTTGCTGGGCTATAGTTTCAGGTTTTCAGCAGAGCTGCTGAGCTTAATAAATTACGGACATGGGAAGAGGGGGCAGTAGAGGGGGAAGGAAGGCCTCAGAACCTGCCTGAGCAGCACATGAACTGGTAGTGCAGTGCATTGCATGTCTGTTCAATAAATGTCCATTTCAGCCTGGTTTTGCGGTCAAGTGTAAGCAAGAAACATAATTTTTAATTAACAACATTTTAAAAAAATCCACACGAATATGTGCCAGCACAAGGAATGAAACAGGTGCAAAAAAGGGTTGGAAAAGAGAATAAAAAGTGCTTCAGAATAATGGTGAAGATTCAGACAACTAGCCTGTGGGTGGCAGAAGCCTCAAACACAAAGCTTTGGGGGACACATCTGAGTTAAAGGTCTTTTTAGGACCATGCAAGACTTCACAGAGATAAAAATATATTACCGCACAGTTTATTCCAGTGTATGAGGTAAGGTGCAAGTTGCCTCCTTCATGCATCCGTACATTCCCAAAGCTGGGATTGGGAATACTTGAATATATGTGGTTGAAAAGAATATAAAAACTTGTCCTTCTGTGTGTTCACAGGAGAGGCTTTGGGACACAAAGACTGTGGTCTCCATAAGCAAAATCACAAATGAAAAAAGACAATGGTCCATGTGCTTACCAACACACACAAATCATTGAATTTCTGCTCATTTTAGAGTTGCAAACTGTTCCCTATGCTTGCTTAATTTTACCTGGTTATGTTGATGTATGTTTGGCCTAAAACTTTACATATGGCATCAATATTTAACTTCCTGATGTTGTGTTCAATGCAGTAAATATTATTCCAATACTAAATACTACTTATTAATTAATACTAATTGTTACTTTCTTAATAATGCCATCAGTGAAATTTGAGTGGGCACTTATTTACACATGGATGTTTCTGGAAGAGCAGCAGTAAAATATGGCCTTATGGGAAAGCTCAGCAGAAACTTGAGACAAGTGATTTATGAGTCAAGAAGGCATATGTATAACTAGCTAAGACTTCAGGGATCTGTGTGTCCCTTTCCCTCCTTTGTCCCAGCTTCTCTTTTCTAGGTTTACTAACAAATTGTGCAAAGCCAGGGTACACGCTCAGCTCAGGCAGAGTATTTATCATATTGCCTAATAATTAGCACATTCACTGGCACAGTACTGGCAAGGTAGGACTTGCAGAGTGCACACCCATCTGAGGACTCTCCCCTCATCAGCCAGGTTGCGCACAGCCTCCCTGCTCCAGAGAGCAAAGGGGGTGCCAGTTGTGCCATGTCACATGGCTTTCCCTGATTATACTTACTGGTACAGATGTAACCTTCGTAGTCTCTATCCCTGGGATATCTTACAAAGACTGTTTAACCTTTCTGTAGTCCTTCAGGGGAAGGGGGGAAATGCATTATCCCCACTGCAACAGCTGGCAGGCAAGCACTGAACTACCAAGAGGTAGAAATAACCCATCTCTGCAGACCAAGTGGTAAAGATCCCAAAAGTGGGATTTTCATAAGGTTATGCCGAAACAGTGTTTTCTGCCTCTAGTTTTGGTGTTGGTGAGTAAATCAGAATTTGTTTTCACAAAAGAATGTTGGGTCTGATAGTTTGGTAAAAAATTAAAATCAGTTAGTGTTCATTCACATACTCGAAGACTAATAGTCACACTCAGCTTCTGAATCTAATGTAGCCCATGATCATGATACAGAAATATTATATTGGAAGCCCAGATTCAAATTATTTCTCTTCTTCTGACCAAAAATTCAGTTGCTGCTCTCCCAGTTGCCAAGCGGGCCTCTGAGGCGCCACACGGATGGTGGATAGGGGGATGTAAATCTGCTGCTAATCGGCCCCCATTATCCAAGCTCAATTCATATCAAAACATAAAGCTTTAAAAAATTGGCAGTTCCTGATAAGAAAAAAAAATGTTGTAAAGATATTGATCAGTTTTCTGCATTACAGCAAGACCGATTTACATTTGATGTTTTTTACTGATTCAATATTGTGCTAGATCAGCTCACTCACCCTTTAATAAAACTTGAGCGAGCCAGCAAAGAAATAATCAGGCTTGAAAACTGGGCTTTTTTCAGACTCAGGGTATCTAAGAAAAGTGAGCATATTTGAGTATCCATTTTGATTAACTGATGTCTAAAATGCATCCCAAGAAGTTGCAGTCATATTGCTTGTATTCACTTCTTCAGTATTTTAAGATACACTCATAAGATACTCCAACAGTGTAGTACAAATATTGCTCCCTTCACAAGGATGACATAGTCCCAGTGCATTGGCTCTAGGAATTTTTTGCATGACTTCACTAGTAATACATTATTTCAGGTCCCATTCTATCAGCTAGTTCAAAAAGAATGCTAGTGACTTTCACCTTGTTCCAGCTCCCTGTGAACATAACTACCAAATTTATGTTGTCTTTTATTTACTTGAAAGCATCATTTTGAAAAGAAGTAGTCTGGCATGAGAAAACACAAATGCTAGCAGAAGTAGCTGTAAGTCTTCAGCGCTTTCACTTTTCAAAGCTTTTAAACCATAGTGAGAAAAAATGAAATGAGGAAGGCATGTTTCACCTTATGGTATCTTGCTCGTTCTTTCCTTACATCCTGTTGTCCTCACCCTGGGCACAGCTCCACCCATGGTGACAGTATGTGCTTGCAAAAAGCTAATACTGATAGCTGTCTGTCTAACCTCAACAAAGCCTATTACACAGTTTGGTTGCCAGTGGCCCATTCTGCTTGCCATTATTCTGATCCTTTTCTACCAGGATGAATGGCCACAATGAAAGCAGAGATTTCCAGTATAAGGAGAAAAATATCTAAGGAGAGAGAATATGGGTTTACTGGCAAGTCAATATTTGCATTTTTAACATCCTTTCTATAAAATTACATGTCATCACCTTCCTCTTTTATTCTGCTTGGGTCTTGGTCTTGCACACACATTAGCACTTCATGCTGTCTGACACCTGACTAAATGCTTTCAGCTCATGCCAACCAAGTAAGTTAAGTTAGTGGGAGCTTTCTGGTTGATTCCAAAAGATGTGTGATGGGTGACTATCTAACCTAACATATGCTTTGGGGTAAGTATTTTAAAGCCACTTTGTAGATTTCCAGACAGGTGTGATACAATGGAAGCTCTCTAATCTTAAAGCAATCAATTTATTTTTCTTTATTAGGAAATATTTCATCTTGTTTTAATAAAAGATTAAATATAGTTATTATTTAAGTACTGTTCTAATTTTAGGAGGCAATAATTTAGTAAGTTAGATTGTTACAACCTGGGGAACAAAGTAAGTCCTCTCTGGCAGAGTGCTAAACAATTATACTGTCAAAACCATAGAAGTTATCATATAAAGTTTCCTATATCCTTATATCTCATTGAGCATATATTAGAAATTCCTAGCGTAAACTATTGAAATTATTCAGCCAGTTCACAGAGCGTTATTTTTAAAATGAAAAATGCTATGATCTTTTGATGCTTCACTGTTATAATATGTACGAAATTAGCAGAACCCTGATGCTCTGATCATTTATACCACAATGTGCTATTTAAAACTGGAAGCCCAGCAGGAGATTTTATTTTTATTAATTTAGTATAATTTTAAGCATTACAAAAATAACTGTCTTACAGCTTCCCTGCTGAGATCTAGATTGTTGCCACAGCCTCTGTAATACTTTATCAGGAGAGTAACATCACTATAAATATTGCATAGTTGATTCTGCTTTCAATACAGAATACAAAAGGATGTGGAAGGCTGAAGAAGAGACAAAAAAGAAACGGGGTGGTTCTGGGTTACATTTTGTCTTTTTTTTTTTTTTTCTCACCTTGTTTTAAAATAATTGTTCCTCATGGCTTTTTCACTAACGGGAGTTGTGAATTTGCAGGCAAAACCTAAAGACTGAGGTTCCACATCATAGTTAACCTTACACATGTCACACAGTGCTGCTCTAGGAAAATGAGTTTCACTCTAGCTCCCTTGTCTATTGCCCTCCCATTCCTACGCAGTACATACTACTCTAATGCTATTGTTCAAGTCTAAGTGCAGTATAAGAGCAACCTCACTTGAATTTCAGGTTTGCATTTTTATGCACAGAACTGGTTCACACCTGCTCACCTTTGTATTTAACGAGCTTATGTCTGCCTGAGGAAAAAAAAAGCAAGTTATCATATCTAATCTCTTCCTGTACTAGGAATGGTGTCAAAGTCAGATAGGCATCATAGCTTTTGGTCTTTTATCTTCCTTTTCACTTTTTTGGAATGAGCTGAATTGAGCAGAAGCTCTTGTCGATAGTATTGGTTCCAATGGAACCTGTGACCCTTCAGTAGAGATGGGGTCTTGGCAATGAAAAAATATTTGCTATTCAAAAGATGTGGTTTTGGGTACCACAGCCCAGCATTCATAACAAAGAGCTGGGATGGACTGCTGAGGGAAGAGCGGACTATGGCTGAAAGTCTTTTCAAGTAAAAGTTGTGAATTACTAAATTTACTGAGGAACTCTTCAGTGCCTGTATTATCTATACTTACTGATCGGTCAATATTACACTTCATATTAAAGAAAGTCATAGAGTTATTTAATTTATTAATTTTTTGCTGGCTACCTGTAGTATCAACAACGGTGGTGTTTTCCAGGTCCAATTCTTAAAATCTGAAAACTGAACAAAATTCAATTCCAAATTATTAGGATTTACCATGTGACTGCATAGGGAGAAGCATGTTCCATGGGCTGGTGACTGGTTCTCTTGTAAAACCCCTGTAGCTTTCATGAGAAATCCCTGATTTGGATTTGGCAGATTTGGCAGATCCACGGTGCACATGTGATTGCCATGGGGGGACCTTACACTCAGAATATCTTGACACTTGGATTTTAAATGGCATATAGATATTGATTGAGTGACACAGCAGCAGCTCAGCAGTGTTTCAGACAGGCTGCATGTTAGCCTGTCTGGGGCATAGAAGGCAGGCAACCTTCCTCCTTGATGACCCATCAATTAACCCTAATTAAATCAATAGTATTTTTCTTTGAAGTGTATCAATACTGACTAAAACTCTCTCCCAGTCCTCAGTCCATATGAGTGACGTAACCAAATGCCTATTAATTACCTAAGATACCCATGTTCATCACTAAAATGCTTGTTGCTAGAAAGTATTGCTGTATCCCTGGTGCTGTGATGTTTATACCGATATGCTCATATGCAGGAAGTATCAATTCATCGGCAACTCTCTTCTTTTCCACAACTGCCAGGAGAATGACAGTTAGGTAAGTTATTCCAAGGATATTGGAGGAAATGAGGCATGAAATAAAAGCCTTCCTGCAGTCTTTGCTGATCCTCAGGAATGTAAGGCAACCCACTGAGTTGAGAAGCATCCAGGCATTAAGTAAGGTACTAGTTCAGTGAAGAGTGAGTCCTCTGTGTGACACTCTCCTGAGCTGATGACGTCAATGTCCTCAGAGCTATTTCTCTAAGTTCATGATAATGAGATCTGCAAGGCATCTCACATGTTAGTTTTCTTTTTGACAGTGTCAGAGGAGTTAAAAACAAGATTTTACAAAAAAGATTTACAAAATTTAAGAAAGATTTACAAAATTTAAGAAAGTTTAAGAAAATTTAAGAAAGCTTTTTCTTTTTTTTTTTAATAAAGTATTTCATGAAATGGGTGTATACATGAGTAATGTTAAAGATGTTAAATGATGTAGTAATAATGATGTTAATGAGTTAAATGATGTAGTAAGTAATGTTAAAGATAATTAAGTATTGGAAAATTCTCTGTTATTATTAGTCATACTAATTAAATTAATTAAGTGGATCAATCTGAGCAGTGTTTTAGATATTTAATGAACATGAGCTGAAGGACTGAATGGCTGGTACTGAACAACATCCTGTAGAAACAAAGTGGGACTTTGCTATTTAATGATGAATTCTTCTTTTCATCTGATGAAAAAAATCTTGTGTATTTTTTACTCTTGTCAAAAGTAGTTTGGCTCAGTAGGCTCACATGAAAATGGGACTTAGAAGAATATTGCTACAAATTGCTAGTGAAAGAGGTTTTGGGTTTGGAGGATTTGGAGGTCTGAGGACACTGCATCTGCCCTATAGGATAGCAATTGTCCTGAAAAGATTAACATATTGGTGTCATTGTGTCTTTCACTAAACTGCATTAGGACAGGCTATACTGCAATATTGATTTGACCAGCATGATTAAATTCAGTTTTAATGTTATCTTCCTGTCAAAACAGAAAACTTCATTTTATCTAAATGGCACAAGCCCCATAAATTTCAGCATTAAGATCTATCATTGTAGAGTTATTTCAAGATACATAGCATATGTGTATTTTTCTAGGGTTTGGTGTTGGTTTTTTTCATTTCATGCCTAGTTTATAATACTACTACAGTAGCAAAATAAGAGAATGTATCTGATTTGTCTTTCCAAAGACCAATTATTAAAGAATACACATTCTTGGTACAAAGAAACACTTACCTCTATATGAAAAAAGCATACATAAATTTAGTATTTTGTCTATTTCTTGAAATGCGGATTTCTACACCAGTACAGATCTGAACAGCAGGCTATGACTTCTGCTAAGAATATTACACACGTATGTACAATTTTGAAATACTTTTTTTATTTATTCAGATTTAATATGCTGTTTATGACAAATACCAAATACTAGAAAGTCATTCTCAAAGACTAGTTGTTAATAATTTGCTATATTATCATAAAGAGTGTTCATACATGATACCTTCAAAGAACCATTCTGTTGTTTGACATAATTTGTATTTTCAGTAAACAAAACATAAATTAAACATTAAAATAAAAATACATAGATTTTGATCAATTCACATTTGTTGGAAGTGCAGTTTGCTTAAGCCCACAAATATTGCAAAAATATTCTAGGTAGATACTCTAAAAACTGCTTGAACCTTTTTCGCTGTTTCTTAGTAAGGCACACACAGCTTTTTATTAAATTATTTTCCAAATGCTATTTTGTAAAGAAATTTAATAAAATTTACTACTCTGCAATCCATTGAGCACTTCCTAATTTAATTTTCATATTCTGCATTTCCTGGGATTTACAATTAAAATTGTGATGTGCCAGACATTCAAACTCTTACATGTGTGAGATTTTATTATTTTTTCAGCTGAAAAGTATGAAAAGTATTTTGGTTTTATAAAATATTTTTAAACAGAAAAGTGAAAGAAAATGCAGCCTTTTATACATAGGCTGTGCTAAGTTTTTACTAAGTTTGTCAAACATTTTCTTCTCTTTTACTTCTTTACCCACTCAACTGTTTGGCAAAGTTGACTGTTTATGAAAATGCCAGATACAGTTAATAGAAAATAATAGTTCTGACATTTTATACTCTGCAACATTGAACAAATAAAATTAAAAAATCCTATTCTCCAGAACAGACACTGTCATTAAAATTCTTGCAGACTTATTTACATCAAACTCATCATGTGTGTAACCAAGAATGAGCCATTATTTTTGAGAGTTAGCTCATTTTACTGCCATTTTGTTACGCAGCGTTCTTGGAGATCACTACAGATGAATGTATTTATTTATTTTATATTAATAATGCTTTGTTTTTACTTTGTTTTAAGATACCTTTAGAGCATTACAACATATTGTGAAGTTTGCATTAATTATTTCATCCATTTTCTAAAAGAATAGGTTATTGTTGTGCCACTAGCCCAGAAAAAGAAGCAATTCAAACAAACCTTGAGAATTCTGGGTCACCTCTACATTCTTATGGTGATGCTGGATGCAATCATTTTTCCTATCATATCCTAAGGATTCTGGAACTAGTTTCTGAGCTGAGTCCTTGTATTCTAAAAGCAGGAAATGCAAAAATACTTGAGTTTACTCAGTAGTTCAGCCAAAATCTATCATTCAGGCCTCCCAGAGGCAGCTTCCAATTTATGTTCAAGCCTCCTCCATTTTCATACACAGAGGTCTCTTCTCAAAATTTTATAGTAATTTAAATTGAGATTACATTGTATGGTTAGAAAGTAGCCTTTCTTTAGGCTTTTATTTGAGCCAATAACATACCTGATTTACAGGAGGACGCATTTGAGAATTGAGAGCTTTCTATAACATCCACCATGGGGCAAAAAAGAAACAGAATTTTTTTCAGTGCTGCTAGGAAAGCATCATAAATAAGTGCTCCAAAAGTTATAAAAACACAGAGGTTAGTGCAGAACCAGAGAAGATGTAGGCATGGAAAGCTTTCTAGGTTGGCTGCTGTTATGAAATAACATTTGTTACAAAATAATAGGTATATTTATTAACAGAGCTATATATCTGCTTAGTGTCCTCACTCAGCACTGAAGGTCAGTATTATATCACCGGCTTTTTGTCAGCAGTGCACTGTTTCCCCATTAATTTAATAGGGAAGGAAAAAGAGACAAGACCCATCCAGCTGAGGATTGGGACAAGGGATGTCTTGGTGCAAGGAATACAGCTGGTCCTCTCTGACACAGCACTTAGCTCATTGGAAGGCTGGATTTGACTGTGTAATAGGAAATGGTGTCAGAATTAATAATGTGCATGTGCACATAATGCTGTCTCCACTGTACTGTTTCTACACTTTCCAGCCCCATTTCAAGATCTGTTATGACAGGTAAGCTTGTGAATAAAAATATCAGACAATTAAGTGTGCCGTAATTAGGGCCTAATAATGCAAGTTATAATTTCAGCTACAATTCTTAGCAAAATTATTGACAGCAGAATGTGACAACTTTTAACTATTTTTCTGGTTAAGAACTGTCTTTGAATGGATCCTAAACTTTGCCTAGAACTTACAGAATTGAAGGGTTTGCAAGCAGTTTGTAAGGAAGGCAAGCAGCTACAACATACTTGTGCTGTATTTCATTACTGAGTAGACTTTTGATCTTCAAGAAGTTGTCACCTCCAGGATTTTCAAGCAGACATGTTTATAACACGTAGCAAGGAGATGATGTTATATGAAGTAGATGAGCCAAGGGAGCAAAATGGTCACTAACAAATGCTTCATATTACAATCAGAAGAAACTTTTTGTCCATCTCTAATCACTGTCTCATCCAGAATAGCTTGAAAGGAGGATAAAGGACAGCTGCTCCTAATACTCTCCAAGTTATTTGTGAATTTTCATATGACAAAAAAATCTGAATAACTACAACACTCTCTGTTAGAGAAGTGATGGTCTTCAGTATCAACTTTCCATAAGCCTGCTCATATAGATTCATAAAGAGTTATACTGCCACATAATTAAAATGAAATACCAATTGGCATTGAAAAAGAAGACTGTGCCTGCAGAATATAACTCAGTTTTAGTATATTTTACAATACGTTTATTCAGTGAAGGAAAGCATTCTTCTAGCCAGCAGAGTAAATTTTCTGATCTCCAAATGGAAATTTTATCCTCTTCTGGTCTCATCTTATGGTGACATCATGAATTTCACAGACAGCTTTGTTAATCAGCAGGGTACTCCAGAAGAGAACTTTCTTGTCCACTGAAAATTTCAGTACTTCTGTAATTGCCACAGGGAACAAAAAGAATTCTTGTCAATAGAAAAGTAATTTCAAATATTCTAAAAGCTTTCCGTGACATCTGACACACAATAATGTTGTGTGACATGGCTTAAGGTATACAGATATGCTTTTCTTTTAAAGGAAAAATGAGACGCAAATGGAAGTTTGTGAATTACTTCTATTAAACCAGGAACTTATTCTCAGTTAAAATCTAGACGTCATAGACTCATAGAATCATAAAATAGTTAGGGTTGGAAAGGACCTTAATATCATCTAGTTCCAACCCCCCTGCCATGAGCAGCGACACCTCCCACTAAACCATGCCATCCAAGGCTCTGTCCAACCTGGCCTTGAACACCGCCAGCAATGGAGCATTCACAACTTCCCTGGGCAACCCATTCCAGTGCCTCAGCACCCTTACAGGAAAGAATTTCTTCCTCCTATCCAATCTAAACTTCCCTTTAAAGTCTGAACCTGTTACCCCTTGTCCTCTCACTACAGTCCCTAATGAAGAGCCCCTCCCCAGCATCCCTGTAGGCCCCTTTCAGATACTGGAAGGCTGCTAGGAGGCCTCCACGCAGCCTTCTCTTCTCCAGGCTGAACAGCCTCAACTTTCCAAGCCTATCTTCATATGGGAGGTGCTCCAGTCCCCTGATCATCCTCACGGCCATCCTCTACACTTGTTCCAACAGTTCCATGTCCTTTTGATGTTGAGGACACCAGAACTGCACACAGTACTCCAAGTGAGGTCTCAGGAGAGCAGAGTAGAGGGGCAGGATCACCTCCCTCGACCTGCTGGTCACACTCCTTTTGATGCAGCCCAGGATACATGCATGGATGAAATCATGCCAGACTTCAGAACTTATGTTTCATATTCCATTACTTTGTATTTCTTTCTTTTCTCTATTTTGGATAGAAATTAAGAAAATAATAGCCAAATTTGTGTCTGGGGGAAAAAAAAAAAAGTAATCATTTTCTAAACTTCATTTCTAGCTTTATATCTGTTTACATATTAAACAATATTCTTGTTCTCTTGTCAACGCTACTGGGTTTATTTCCACCAATGGATTATAGCTATATACCAAAAAAGCATAAACTGTGTATTGAAGTCTGTGTATTATGTAGACACCAGCAATATTTATTTTGCAGGGTTCGTTTTTGTTGTGGGTTGGTTTCTTTTTCTTTTTCATTTTCATTTCTGTGAGACTGGAATAAGGAATGAACAATTTAGTTTACAATTTAATTTTGAGGGAAATGAGAAGTGAAGAAATGTCATGAAAAGAAAAAAATCCTGAAATAAAACAGAGCTATTTCAGAACTTACATAAAATAACTCCATCTCTGTAGTTTGTAAACAACACTAATGCCCATTACCTATTATTCACTTATTTGCAAATAACTGATATTATGTCTGTGCTTTAAGTCAATCATGCCACTAGTGCAGAGGCGTGGGCACCTGTTGCTCCTTCCTTCATAATTCCTGCACTATACAGCCTTGCAAAAGGGATCCTGATTCTTTTGTCTGCCTCACATCCGCAGCATGGTGATGCAAGTTGGAAGAGGAGTTTGCTGGGCAGAAACCTGAAAGGCTACACAATTCACACTGAAAGTAATGGTGCAGCTGTGGAAAAAGAAAGGGCTAGAGCTGGTTCATGTACCCTGCTCTACAATATTTTGCTGTAGCACAGCTAGTGCCTTTCCAGGCAGTGGGGTAGAACAGGTAGCTGGGGTTCAAGTGTGCTCAAAGGATAATGTAAATATTGCCAGAGCAGGGAAAGCTTTTCTGAAGCTGACATTTCTCCAGGCAGATTACACAGCCCTGTCAAGTGTCAGCTGAAGAATAAGAAACAAAAGTTTATAACAAGATTTCTCTGCATCACATCAAGTAAGACAGAAGAAATCTGTAAGAAATCTGTGAGAAATCTGTAATATTTGTGCGCAGTCACACCATTATAAAAAATGGCATGAGACAGCAGTATCCAAATCTTCATGAATGCAATTTTCAATGTCTGTATCAC
Organism: Myiopsitta monachus; assembly: GCA_017639245.1. Taxonomy (NCBI): domain Eukaryota; kingdom Metazoa; phylum Chordata; class Aves; order Psittaciformes; family Psittacidae; genus Myiopsitta; species Myiopsitta monachus. The sequence goes on from CM029919.1 coordinate 9,154,018, forward strand.
ACCTTTGCAATTGTAAATAACATATATAACAAAAAGGGAAAATGTGGGGGTTATACTGAGGTTGTAGGTGCACATGAGCAATTTTATTCTGGTTACATGGATTTCCAAGGTCTCAAAGTTAGCTTCATGAATCATAAACCTCAGTAACAGGAAAGGGAAAGAAACATTGTGCTTTTGAAATGGGGTTTGTAAGAAAACTTTGAAACTCCCCTAAGTGCATTTGTATTACCTGTCTCAATTTTCTTTCCCATCTTATTTGGAATCTAAAAAAATACATGTGGTTTACTCCACAGACAATTATTCCAAAGTTCTGTTCTTTTCAAATTAGTAGTAACACTTTTAATTCATTAAAGCAATTATTTTACTTTCAAAGAGATAATAATTCTACAGATCCCTGACTTGGCTGTGGAAAGAGTTTCTAAGGTGATTTCTTTTTCACCAAGTATTTATTTTAGCAATGATTTCCTAATAAGCACACTTTCATAACTGAAAAAAAAATATAGAACTGCATTAGTCTTTAATACAGAACTCATTTTCTGTCCTCAGGAAATTGTGGCACTGCCATATAAGATATACAAAAATTGCAGTCTGTGATTTGGGATGAGGTTTTTTTTTGCATCAGTCTATTCTACTTTTTTAAACATAAAAAAAAAGAGAGCTTTGTATCCAATGAGTTGTAAGTACTTGTGTCTTTTGGCAGGTTTTTTGGGTTTGTTACTTTTTATTTATTAATTAAAAGTATCAAAAAGTCCTGTTAAAAATAAAAATATTTTTTTTTGTGGAGATCCGAAAAATTGACCTTTTTTGTGTGTCATGACTTGACCTTGTAATTGTTTTTAAGAAGTATGTATGATGCCAGACTCAACTTTACTTTGTGTTATTTATTTTGTGGAGTATAATTTTATAAGTTTTTTTGTTATAAAGCATATTCCTGTCAATAAGTCTTTTGTTTAAAAATAGTACTAACAGGCCTTGTGTCTCAAATTGATTTTTTTTTCTGATGAGAACCTTGAAGAAAGTTCTTATAATTTTGCATCATCAGGCAGCCACTATACAAGAATAAAACATTCAGTGATATGATTTTAGTTTATTTTATATCTCTTTTTCATGGCACTACAGTTTGTTCATTCCCCAACAAAGAGCAATCAGCCAATCAAAATTTATTAGCTGATGTTGACCTACCTGGATCTAGTTAGAAACTGTGGTATCCTATGTTGGCCATTTAGTGAAATTTTCTATGTAGCTGACCAGAAATACTGTTATGTTTGGGAATTTGCATCTACTTTACTGTTCCTCTGAATTTAAGCGCTTAAGAATAAGTTTTGGACTTCCTATCTTGCTATTAAAGGAAAATGAGGGTCCTGTTTAATTTATTAAAGAAGATGGACTTGCTTTATTATTAGAGCAGTAGTATTTTATATAAAAGCCAAGGAAGGATGTTCATTTATAAGGCAACTTTTCCCAGAATTCAGATTGGTGGTAACAGATAATGGACAGTTAAAATGTGGTGTTAGTCACCACTTAACATCATGAGCTATGGCTAAAGTAGGTGAACACCTCTGAGTGCACTGTTAAATGATCACTGGAGTAGATGATGTAAGGAACATATACTCTGAACCCTACAGATATCCAGATATTTCTAAGTTCTGCACTTGGTTTAAAAGAATAAGACAATCCTATAAGTGGATGATTAACAAATAATTTTATTTGATACCATGTTTTATGAATGAAAAGCAAGAAAATCTGAAAAATTCTTGGCTTATCCATCAACGAACTGAATAATCCTTGTATTGTCCTTGACTGCTATTGACTGATCTAAGATGGTTTAAAATCTGTTCTGGTTTCAGACTAGTTTTGTCTTTAGAAATAACTAAGAACACATAAATAGCTCTTCCCAAGGAAACTAAATAGATAAACTATATTGATAGCATGTAGTAGATATGTTTATCATTTTGTAATTAGAGATCCCCAGCTGAAAACACTATTAAACATTGCCACTAATTGAAACATTCTGTCTATGAGTCTGAAAAGGGTTGTATATAGCTTTCCTATTCCTCAGATAGTACCAGAAGATGTAGAATTTAGCTTTCTAGATATTTTGTTCAACAGCTCAATGAAGCTTTCAAAATATGATAACGTGTATCAAAGCCACCATGATTAGCTCTGCTCCTCCAGCTTCTTTAGTTACTCAACTAACATTAAGAGTGGAGAACAAGATAGTACAAGGCAGTATGAGTCACACTCATTTTAACTATTATTGTCCAAATGAGCAGTGTCAAAGTCATTATGCTTTGGCAAATTTGTTGCCAGAACTTCCTGGCCAGGTTCTTCCTCAGTGGAGTCCTTAAAGCTGTACCTTTTCCAAAAGCACTATTGTAACTTCCCATGGAACACAGCTCCCTCTGCTTTTCCAGTAGGCAAAGCTGTCATCTTTTATTGACTCAATACACATAATTCTGAAATAGAATAGTATTTACTGAAATTGCCCTAATTTTTAGAAATATATTATCTAATGTGGTCTGAATCTGATGTACGATTTATTAAATACCTTGCTAGGTTACTGTCTGTAGCTCAGTGTAAATTCATGTGTCTTATAAAAACTTCCTTTTATGCTCTTGCAGTGCTGCTTTTTTTTTCTTGAAAAAGTGGGGGAAAAGGCTATCATGCAAGCAAAGTCCTGAAAACCATCACGATTAATTACAATTTTGGGTGTTGCTCTTCTCATGCACAGGAGAATTCTTACTTCATAATGGCCTTTAAAACAGACAATGGATACCTCAAGTCTCTAAAGGTCTCCAGTTGGAGCTCTGTGCTCCCAAGGCTTGCATCTTTCTTTTCTATTAAGGATCCAGAGTTCAATTAATATTTATCAATACTTGGAATAAAGAAGACTGGGAGAATCTGCCATTGAACAGTCTTTCACCCCTAACTTCTGTCCTGGTTTCATCTGGGATAGAGTTCATTTTCTTCCTAGTAGCTGGTACAGTGCTGCGTTTTGGCCTTAGTCTGTGAATAATGCTGATAACACACTAATGTTTTAGTTAGTTAGTAGGGGAAATGAGTGAGCAAGTGGCTGCATGGTACTTAGTTGCCAGCTGGGCTTAAACACTTCTTTCTGTTCTTTGTATTCCCTTCTCACCCGTAAGCACACATAGGGCTCCGTATTATAAAATATCAGCTGCTAAATCTGATACCATCATTACCTGTATATATAGCCAGATTACTATATGAAGCATGATTTTGTTAACTGCATTCAAAAGAAAAACTTCTTTCCCAGTAGGTAGATAGATGCACATATTGTAAATGTGCTATACTGTACAATGTAATGTTAAGTATAAAAGGAAGAGCTAATGACTGTAACTGGTTGTAGGTGTGTGGTAGTGAAGGTACAATTTCTTCTGCAATATAACCGGAAAGAAGCTATTCACATCATGCAGGAGGTGCATATTCTGATGATATATTCACATTTTGCTTTAGTGGCCTAATGTGGTCACTTTGCATGATAGCAACATACTTGCTGAGAATTCAGCCCTCTGCCTGCACCAGAGAGACCAAAGTCAGAAATTTAACAGTTTTATGGTTCCTTTCCTAACCAAATGAACCTTTTGAACTTCATTCTTGAGGACTAGCTAAAGAAAACCTAGGGAGAGGAAGACAGATGATCAAACATAAGCATGATGTCTAAAAAATATGTTTCTTATTTCTTAAAGCGAGCAGGGCTGATCATTTTCACACAACGAGGCCTCAGTTTCAACTATAGCGGTGTTTTTTAAAGACAAGATTTAATGTTAGTGGGTAAAATACACCATACCCAACTCACTCTTGGCCCAGCAGATGTGAGTACAGTCACTGGTAGCAGATCCACACCTTATTTTCCAGCTTGTTATTTATTGGTGAATATCCTTAAACACTTTAAAAGCTGCTGATTCTTTGAAGTTTGTTTTCAGTCTATTATAAGCATTTTTAGCAGTATGACTCTCACTCTTTCTGTAGCGTGTAAAACTTCTGTCCTCAGACACATCTCATGGCAGCAGGGTCCAAGATAGTTATGCCCTAAGAATGTAACAACCCTTCCTAATTATTTCTGAAAATGTTGCATTGCAGCTGAATTCTAGCTATTTCTTGCAGTAAGAAAGACAGTAAATACCAGGATCAGATTTGTGAGCTGAATACAATGTACCATTTTATATATTACTTATGTGGTTGTCCTCATACATATATCCCCTCTTAAGTAAATTGCATCAGTAAACCCCTAACTGTTGTGAAAATTGCTGGCTCTTTACCAAACTACTGTACTTTGTATTTATAAATAGATATGTGTCGTGGTTTAAGCCCCTCATGCAGTTCGCTCACTCACTTTTCTCTCTTTCTTCCCCCCAGCTCCCGGGGGGCTGAGGAGGAGAATAGAAAGAATGTAACTCCCACAGGTTGAGATAAGAACAGTCCAGTAACTAAGGTATGACACAAACCACTACTGCTACCACCAATATAATAATGACAAGGGAAAAACAAGGAAAGAAAATACAACTGCTCCCCACCCGAGATCAAGCCCAACCCAGCAGCAAACCCCCCTCTTCTGGGTCCCGGCCCTCAGGTTTTTTTTACCTCCTGGGCATGACGTGCTGTGGTACAGAATACCTCTTTGGTCAGTTTGGGTCAGGTGTCCTGTCTCTGCTTCCTCCTGGTTTCCCCTCTTCCCTGGCAGAGCATGAGACTCAGAAAGTCCTTGGTCAGACCAAACATTCTAAACAGTAACTGAAAACATTGGTGTTATCAGTGCTGTTCCCAGGCAGAAAGTCAAAAACACAGGACAGCACCAGCTACTTAGAAGGAGACAAATGACTGCTACCGCTGAACCCAGGACAATATGGATTTGTAATGAAAGTATTATGCAGATTATATGGCAATTTAACTCCAAAGTCCACTGACATTAGTTTTATACCAGTGACAAGACACTAGATAGAATGAAAAATATATATTGCTCCACTCTTATCCAGTTGCCAGTTAATTTTAGGAAATAGTTAGTGAAGGTTCATAAACCAAAAAATTAATAACTTTTGAAAAGAATGAAAAATTTTTTACTTTGTATTTTTTAATGTGAATGATGGGATTGCTGAAACTTTTAAAATGCCCCGAAATAACCATGAAAGAATGTGTTGAAGTTCTGGCAATGGCTCAGAAATGTGAAACTATTGTCATCTTGACATTCGCCTCTGATAAACATGCTATGCACATTAAATCAAAATCAGTATTAAAGTGTGCCATGTGACAGGATAGCCTTTCCCAAGTGGACTGACCTGTAATGAAAAAGTCAATCCTCTTCCTTCTTTTTTTTTAACTAAATATATATAGCAGCAATAATATGGATAAAAGGCTCAATAAAATCTGTCAGAATTGATTTCTAGTGACACATAATGTCTGGCAATTTAAAGCTTTATTTTGCCAACTGTTTAATCTGTACTACAAGTAAAAGTGTTCCATATGCATAACTTCCCATTTCAGTGATGATCCTGTTTAAAGATTCCTTCCAGCAGCATTTATTTAATGACCTTTATAAAGAATTTTCTCATTCTTCTGTGGGTTATATTTAAACTAGGGAATAATAAAAATAAAATGCACAATGGGAGAAAAAAATCGCCATTCCCCATCACTTTTTTTTTTCCAAAAATATAATTACTTTTTAAGCAGCATTAATGAGGAAGCCTGGGAATATAGGCATTTCAGTGTTAGAAGCAATAATAAACCATCAGTCATTATTTACAACCCTATAATGTCATATACTACTTTTTTCACATAATACCTGTGAAGAAATCTCACACACGCTTCAATATCCACAGATATAGCTCCCTTATTCTATTGATTTAATACCCTTTTGCTTCTCCCTCCTCAACAGGAAGTATGAGGTCATTGATATAGCTCACACACATGCCTTGATAGAGCGCTTTTCAAACCAGATATACACCATACTTTATATTGTATTTTGAATTATTTATCTGTCATGGGAAATAACAGGAGAGGAAGGAGTTAGTTAGCTGGGTACTTGAAATGAATGTAGCAAAAGCATTAACGTAAGGGTACAGATGCACAAAATCAGATGTTGAGTCCTGTTACAAAGGGTCAGAGTCAGTGATTGTGGTAAATCTCTTGGTAATACCAGGAGAGCAAAGAGGCTCATAAATCCAAAGAAAGGCTATCACATTCTGTAAACTAGGTATAGGTGAAACAAAACTCAGATTTCCGATGGGCCAGGGAGGATGTCTGCCTTTAAACATCTGTTTAAAACCAACATGTGCACACAACCCTGCCATTCACAAACTCCCATATATAGCACTGAGGAAAAGGTTAATCAAGAATGCTGTATGGCTTAAGGAAATGCATAGGGTGGCTGGCTGATTTGATTCATATGTTCCAGTGACAAAATTCTTTCCTGGAGATCCATAATGTCTGGGTTCTTAATTATCTGGTCTTTGTGTGTGTGTGTGTGTGTGTGTATGTATTAAAAAAAATGGCCAATAAAATATCAGCCAAGAAATACACTGTTCATTCCTTTCAGGTTTATTTTTAACCTATTGCACTTAGGCTCCAGCTAAATCAATTTTTCATGAATATCTACTCTAGTAGATTACACCTTAAGCCAGTTCAGATCTCTAGAGAATTAGGAAAAAAGAAAAAAAAAAAGGAAAAAGAAAAGAGATTTATCAAGTAACAAGTAACACCTAAGGAAAAAGAAACAGGGTTTTTAATTGCTTTGTGCACTCCATAATTGAAGGCAGCCACCTTCTTGAGGCACTCACTGCCAGGAGGAGTGTGACTCCACTTGGCCCTGCCTAATTAATCCTGTGATACAAACCTTCTGGCTTCAATTTTCACATTTCTGTCTCATTTTAGAGGTGATAATAAAACTAAAAATTTATGTTGGTTACTGTATGACTATAACTGTGCCAGCAGAACACAAATAAAACCATATGGATGAAAGAGACCTTGTCTTCCTATCCCTGGCTTCTCTTTTTCATGAGGTGTTCAGGGACACACTTTGTGTTAACAAGAAAAGGTAGAGAAAGATTCAGTAGCAGGAAGGAACTACAGGTCAACTGATTCTTGTGATAGTTTGCTCAGATGACTCACTGAAGCATATGTCTTATTTGTTTATTGACAAGATCTCAAAATAGAAGTACACACTCTGGAAGCTCAACTGAGCTGGCTACAAATCACAAAACTGCACAACAGCTCTTAATGAAAGACAAATTGTGCAGCTTAGCCTTTAAAAAGCAGTCAAGGCTGTTTGTGCAGATGCCTTCAATCTTAATAGCTTACATACTGTGACCCATGCTCACTCCCTACCAGTGCCTACTGAAAGTAATAGACAATCTTTATTTTCCATGGAATGGAAGGATCCCATTATTATTATATTTTTATTACAAACATGAGGCAAGGATTGAGAAATTGTATGTGCATACACACAGACACGTGGCAGTTATAAGATAAAGCAGGACAAATTCTGCTTTCAGTAAAATTACATCGATTTCATTGCATGATATAGAAGTGGACATAGACCTTACTATATTAAGGTGGAAGGGTTTTATCTTGTCAAGTGATCTAGAGGAATACTCTTCCAATAGAGCTGTCTCTCTTATTTGGAAATTACTAATAATTTAATGAGTACGTTGCAGACTGCACTCAGTTCATCCTAGTAGCAGCACCCAACAATACAGTTCTGTAAGTTCGAACTCTGTTATGCAGTTGAGCACTGAAGGCTTGTACCATGGATTTGATCTTTTCCATCAAGAGATGTACTGAAACAAGAGGAGGAGAAAAAAAATAAAAATTATCTTAATTTTGCTGCTATGTTGCTCCCATTCTTCACCATAGCACAGTGGTAAGAAGAGAAGCGAGTAGCCCAGTGCCTTGTTTAGGACAGAACTCTTACCTCTTCCTTCATTCCATCCTTACTACAGCTTTTATAGTGGCATATTTTTTTATTAGGTGAGTTAAAGTCAGTGTGCCACTTATCCTTGCATAAGAGAGATTAGTGGCACACATTTGTAAAATGTCATGTGCCTCTATGGGAATTATTTTAAAATCAGTAGTGTATTTTAGTGTAACAAAATGCCTCAGCTTTGTGACGGTGTGCAAGCTGTCTGCCGCACAAGAGTTGGAAGGATAACTGGGATTGGAAAACTAGGATAATTTTGCTGCCAAACTCTAACAAATTGCTACTGAGCATCTACAAACTTGGTTTTTTCCAGCTTCACACTTGAATGCATTGGGACAAAATTTTTTTTGTAGATAACAAAAAAAAATCTTCCTTTGCAATACCTCAGAAATTTCAAGTGCCCTTTCCAAGGCAAGGTGATGTTAGGTTTTCTTGTCTGAATGCTTTTAAGAACTAGCCTTTGTCTCCGCAAACCCTGGTTTTGGAAATGGCATTATTATGCAGAATGTTCTAGAGGAAAGGCTGGTATATGTTCTCTCATGTACCTCTTACATAAGGGTTTCCATATGATTTAACTCTTTTAATAACAGCTCTGAAACCATTATACATTGTTCTATCAAATTTTCATGAAGTTTTGTACATAACTGGTTGATGATCTGCACGTAGAAGACAGACCAAGTCACGTGTCTGGAGCTTCCTTTTCCTTTGGGATTTTCTGTTTGGGTTTTTGTGTTTTGTTGTTTTGGTTTGGGTTTTTTTTCTGCTTGTTTGTTGGTTGGTCAGTTTTTGGTTTGGTTTGTTGTTATTGTTTGGTTTTGGTTTTTTTTTAACACACTTATCAGAAGAGTTTCTTTTTAATTGACAGCAACTCTATGTAAAAATGCATATGCCATCTGATTGCCAGATTAGTCCCTATGAATGGGGCTGCACTGCAGTGCTAATTCCACTGTATCCTCCTGAGGGAGATGCACTGAGCTTCTTAAGGCACAGGCACCACTTTTGCTATCTCATGGTGAGAACCCCATTCCTTTTCATCCTGTCTTCTTTTCTCCACGATGGCAAGATTAGGCCAATACACAGTCTTCTGAATGGAGAATGATGCTTTCACAGCATTCTCAAGAATAACGCTCATTCTTTGTAGGCAGTGTCCCACAAATCATTGCACAGAGAAGTGCATTAAGCCTGGTTTTCTTGTTCCGTGTAGTATCTCCTCTACAACACTTTGTCTAAACTGCTCTTTTGACTGAAAACTTGGGGATTTTTTAAGCCAAAACCTGTCATTCGTTCTCCGTTCCCCAAGAGGAATTGTATTGTTTCTAAACAAAATATGTCTGTATGGGAGGTGCTCCAGCTCCCTTATCATCTTTGTGGCCCTCCTCAGGACTTGCTCCAACAATTCCATGTCCTTCTTATGTTAAGGACACCAGAACTATGCACAGTACTTCAAGTGGGATTCTGGATTTTGAATCCATCCTATTTGCACTTAGATTATATGATACATCTGAACTATCTCTACTACTATTCTTTGAGTGCCTGGACTCTTATGTAACATCACGTTTCAAGTTAGGTCTTATATCCCATTCCAATTGCATTTTTGTTTAATATTTTTAAAAAATCTTTCTTTTTATGCCATTTAGTAATATGTCTGATTGAGGGGAAGGGGGTAAAGAGGGTATTCTAAAGTAAAAATCAGTAGTATAAAACAGTGCCCAACCTACAATTAACTTTTTTTCCATGTGGGTATTTAAAATGGGTTTTTTTGAACATTTTGAACTTTTTCTTTTCTATTAATATAATTTAAATAACTGGACTGTTTTAGAGGCTGTGGTATATATACACTTAAATGTCTGTCAAAAATGTCACTGTTTCAGTAAACAGTTAAGGAAGCTATTATCATATTAATTAAATCAAATGTAGATACCATTCCAAAGAAAAGCTACACTCATATAAACTTAAAATTCAGGATACATACAGTAACTTATAGCTAACTATATTACAAAAATAATGTAAATAGCCTAGGAAGAAAATGTAATTAATCTGGGAAATCAGAACAGAGGTTAAACTTCAATGAAATCTCATTACACTAAAATATGAAAACATACTGATTATCTCAGCCCTGTTAATGTTGCTATGCAGTGACACACATGCACTAAATATCATCATAGTGGAGCCATTTATGGATTTTGCTCTTTTACAGGATTAAAAAAAAAAGGAAGACCTATTCTCTGTACTGCTCCCTCCCTGTCACCAAATAAAATGCTTTCAAAGTTTATACAGCTCTAGGCAAATTGACTGTATGTAGATTATAAAGTGTGGCAGGGACTCACAGATGTTTTACAAATTATAGCCTCAAATTCTGACCCAGTTTGCATAGTTATGCAGGATAGAAGGGAGAATAAAGGAATAAAACACTTCTTTATTACTAATACCCAAGGGAGCTGCAAGGGATGAAAAAGAAGAATAATCACAATAAGGAATCTTGCACTGCATGACCTAGTTGCACCAGCATGTAAAAACTTAGGCACTGAAAGAGAAAATGAGGAAACATATTGTGTCTTTGATTCACAATTTGCCTCTCCGTTTACTTTAAGGCAATGCAAAAATATGCTTGGCTTTATTCAGGGCTCAAGAGCAGTCAAAACCCTGCAGCAGTTATTTCAGTGAAAAGTGTTTGATTTCTATGAGTAGTATCTGTATTTCTGTGGAAGACTAAGTTTGTACCACTGTGTTATCCTTCACAATTAAGTATGACGCTTTTGGTGGTGTCATGGCTTCAACAATTAAGCCCAGTATATAAACTTAATTCTTTTCTGTATAGTAGTCAGAAGACATTGAATCCATTTCCTGCCATGTCTTTCTCTTTTATTGCAAACAGTTCCAGTTTCGGCAGAGGCTTAGGTTTTCAGAGTAACGAATTACTTTCATCACATTGAAATGCAGCTACCTTGAGCCAAAATGCAGACTTGTGAGCACAGTATATATCAGATTAGCTATAAAGCAAGCTATAGAAGCAACTACAATTTAAAAAAAAATAAAAAAATTACTAGTTGTTATTGGCTACATAAAGGAGCCAAAGTATTCTCTGGATGTATAATATGACCCTTGTTTTAAGCAGAGCAGTTAGGTGATAAAGTGATCTAAAAAAAAAATCAGACCCGAATCATTTAGATGATGATACTTAATCGTTAATCTTTTCCTTTTTCTCATGTCCATGTGTTCAGTGTTCTGACAATAATTTCGTTCTCTCAGAGAAGGGTACCAGCAGACTGTATCTTGTTCTCTTCTGTATCACTAAATATGCACAGCTTTAAGCATGAAATACCCAATGAAAACTGTCTGTCATTACTATTCAAATTCTTAAGTGATATTCGAAGCATTTAACTTTTTTGGGTGATTGTTTCTTGGTTTTCCAGGAAGCTTCCTGTGTTTCAACCGTCTGGTTCCTCTAAGGAGTATAGTGGTCTCTTCTAAGTTTCTGGATGTTAGTGGTGAGACCCACTAATTTCCAATATATTTAACTCATCATCTAACAATATACAGAATGTTTAAAAAGTTATCCTGAAATTAACTTCCAAAAAGACAAGTTCTTACTAATTTTACATCATACTCCATCCGCTGTATTAATTTGTTTCATACAATCATAAATGTTATCATGTCTTAGTACTAATGCTTTTCACTTGGATTCCCACTAACAACAGCTTTTAAATCTCCACTGGATTCGTTGGGATTTTACATGCTTCAGTGTTTGTGGAAACAGTAGCCTACGCTGTACCCCATCTGGTGTTCAGGTATTTCTCATATGATATTCTTGTATCATGATTACTGCAATGGTTCCTCCAGTCCTTTGAGACTCTTTAATGAACTGTAAATCATGCTATAATAATAAATAATAATGTAGTGACTATCGTAAAGTCACAACATTCCTCAAGCAAAACTAAGTCAGTCAAAGCAGAAAATATCTGACCCACATCTAAACTTTAGCTGTGTTTCTGAATTTCTGGTTAGAGACATAATATATTAATGCACTGCAACATGCACTGTGCTCACTTTAAAATTTATATTAAGTAGATTGTTACATTATGGTAATGTACTAAATTACCTAAAGCAAAGTAATACAATGATTAACTGACCATAAACCAATGTTTATGGTCAGTTTATAAAGTATTACAAAGATTAACATTATGCATTTTCATAACAGAAGAAAATTGCAGGATGAAATATCTCTGGATTGACTTGATGCTATTAAGAATAATAAAATAGTGGTATAACTCACAACAGTCTCAAGTTACAGCTTGCAAGTAAACTTTGTTTTAAATCATCTCTGCAAATGGCAGAGATATTCATCGTTTTAAAAAATGACCAAAGCTTTCCAAGCATAGAATAATGGTTTCCAGTATATATTTTCTAATATATAATGTATTACCTTTTCTTTTTCCTCTTCATTATTCAACATATCATGTCAGATTCTAACCTGGCATAGCTATTCTGATATCAGAAGCATTCTACCACTTTATCCAAGACAAACTTGGATCTTTATCAGATTATAATATTTGGCCTAAAAATCTAGACACAAATAAAGTTCAAGGCTTTACGAATTAAATTCATTTAATCATTCTGTTTACCTGATGTTCTAGGGTTTCATCTGGTCTCTCTGTGAGTTTAACCCTACACAAACAAGATTTTTAAGGGGACAGACATCAAAGGTGGGGCAAGTGAGGAAACATGGCAAGGGGAATCAGGGGTGGGACAGGGCAACATGGAAAGCTCTTACACAACCTTTAAAGAAGCAGAACTATCTCAAATGCATGTATATTAATAAACACTCCTCAGGGAGAAGTAATCTGGTCATAGATTTACAATACCACAAGAATTGCAGAGATATAAGAATTGCAGAGATATCATAAGAATTGCAAAGATGTGGAGAAACACCTTAAATAGATTCAATAGCTTGGTAGACTTTTTAAGAAAGGCAGGGAAGATGAGAAGAAGCAGGATATGGAACAGGCTGAGGAACTCAATGATTTCTTTGTCTTGGCCTTTAGTGACAATGTCTGCTCTCAGACCACACAACTACATGGCTATAACAAAGCTAGCAACATCCTCTTTTCCCAAGGGGAGTTAGTTACAGAAAATGCAGAGACAGATACTTTGCATGGGTGGACAGTGAAAGGAAAGAAGCCGCAGCCACAATCTGCAGGAAGAAAATTGTAGTTAGACTTAAGGAAAAACAAAAAGCACAATAAGAACAATCAAGCCCTGGAACAGGTTGTCCAAGAACTGTGGGAAACTGTCCTTGGAGAGTTTTCAAACCTTGGTTGGACAAGTCCCTGGGTGACATGATCCAGTTTGAGATTAACCCTGATCCAAGCAGAAGGTTGGACCAGATGGCCTCCAAAAGCTCCCTATAACCTAAATTTTTATATGATCCTGTGATTCTGCTTCTGTGTTCCCTCAGCCTTAAAAAATATAGTTGGCTAACACTGCATTAAGATTCCAATATTCTAAAGGCTAAAAGCAGAAGTAATATTTGTATTATCTCAATGAAATAAATCTTAATGTTTAGAGAACTTTTCAAAACTCAGAAAGTTAACATTAAATTCTTCTCTCTTCCTTTTCATCTCTAACTTCAGTATTCTGAGATGCTCAAGTGAACTCATCTCATTTTTTCAGATTTTTTTCAGATAAGGTCCAGAAATATACCTCATTTTTAAATAAAAGCTAAGTACTACAGGATCAGGGACTTTCAGAAAAGAATCAGTTATCAAAGGACATGATAAATTTGAAAGAAGTAGTACATGAAATTTCTTATATATCTTATAGGTCTTATTTTCATTGGGTTTTTCTCTTTCTTGCAAAGGTTAGAGACTACCAAGTTTTATAGTTTCTGTGATATTTGTCATCATCATTATCTTTCCTGCTGTACTTTTTTTGCTTTGACTGAACTTTGTAATACATATATTTGTAATTTATATGGAAGATTTGTTTATTCATTATTAGTAATGTTAAACTCTTGTCCTGGGTTCAGGGCTGTAAACAAGTATGTATACACTTAGATTACACTGATAGGTAAAGTTTGCAGTGCTAAAATCGGGCAGTAAGAATCAAAAGACTCTTTAAATACTGGAAAATTTCTTTATGACTGAAATGCTGAGAAGGAGATGATGTTTTTATTTGCCCCATATAAATTATAAACATGTCGACTGAGAGACATCCTGAAGCTGCTGTATTTATTACTGCAGCTGATTCCCAAACATCAAAATATTATACGATATTTATATGCACATTTGAAAATAGCATATGTGTTATTTATTCATTAGGGAATAATATATGAACAGCATCACCTGGTGACAACTGTAAAAAAAATAATAAAAGCCAACATTCAGCCTTCTCTTGTCAGATTAGTTTTGGGTAGCAGCATCCCTCTGTCTTTCCATTGATGCTGACACTTGCAGGAAGGAATAGAAGATGAGTTTGGCCCCTGGGCCCTTTCAAATATTCTTACCCAAAAATTCTCTATGCAGAAATGGCTAGCCCAAGAGACACTTGAAAAGGCTGATTCATAAATGCAAGCAATAGCATTTTCCAGCTCTTCTCAAGAGCCCTCTGCTTTCCAAAACATTCCCATCAAATACTCTACCTGAATACTCCAGCTGAAAATGTCTGTGCTTATTGCAGGGGGGTTAGACTAGATTACCTTCAGAGCTCCCTTGCAACCCAAACAATTCTATGATTCTATCATCTAATGGTAGTCAGTGTAATACCTGTCAGGAATGTTTATAATGCCCTAAATTGGTCCGTTTCATACGGCACAATACTGGATGACTTAATTATAAGATAAATTTGTTCCTAAAAGACTTGAGGCAAAAGCTGTACACAGTGCAAGCACAGAAACAGGACAGTAGTAAGTAAAGGCCAGAATCCACAGAAAATATAAGGCAAGATGACTGGTTTTAAGGTACGAGAACAATGAAACAGATGACAGACAGCTGGCATTAACACAGTGGACATACTTTGGCATAAGCACCAAAAGTGGCAAGAACTGGAATTACTGAAAATGGGGATTTAGAAATCAGTATCCCAGTCTAAAGCTGACACAAAAGAAAATAAGAAGGAATATTCTGAGGAAGTATCTGTCTGAGACAGAGAATTAAAGGCATCCATCTGCAAGTGCTTCTGTTCTGATACAAGGAAGTAGGCCTTGTCATTGGTGAGTGCAGATCATGAACAAGTTTGGGGTGGAGGGGAGTTACTGGTTTTCAGATTATAAAGCCTTGTTACTATTTTCCCATCAATTCAGACTACATTTTTTTGTTCTCATCAAGTTAAAATTTACACCACCTCTGACTGCTTCATCTATAGCGATGAGTGGGTATCTGAAGGGTTACACTCATCATATTTCATTTCAATTGAGTGGGACAGATTCCCACAGCACAAAAAATGTTAGGTACAGATATGTTACTGGTACCACAGAAGTAAATCCAGGAATAGCAGAGTTTTCAGGCTATGGAAGTGATGCAAACTGAAATTATTCTAACAGTTGATGCGTATGTGAGGCCCCTGAGTGCAGTGGAGTTACTGTGAAGTTTTAAATTTCAGTCTCCTGGATATTTTATAAGGAGACTAAAATCTTTCCCATACATTATCTAAAAAGACATATATAGCCAGAAAGGGATTTTATTGCAAAAATAGATGTCACAAGTTTTTGAAGAGTATTGCCTGCTTAAATTGTTCTTTAAAATGAAGAAAATTGAACCAAGATTTTTACCAGACTAAAAGAATGGTATTTGGTTTATGCATGTCCCGCCTACAAAACATTGCAATGTGTTGAGTTTTGTTATGCTGCCATGAACATGGACTGGTGTTGCTTTCTTCAGGTCTCTAGTTTTAAAAAAAGTTAATCATTTATTTGTTCAGAAAATAGCCTTGTGCAGTCACATCATGCACCATTAAGTATTGAGGAGACTTATAAAGCTGAAAAAATGTTCTAAGCTTTCTTTCTGGCTTAGACTCCAAAGGTGTCATGCCACTGGCTCTGAAAATTGTGTGGCAATATGCCAAATCATGCACAGAGGTTCATTCTCTAAGGGACATCAGAGAAGCTTATTAGCCCCAAGACATTATTTTTAACTGCTAAAAGTACATGCTTTGGTGATAGGTTTTTACTTCTGCAAGCACTGAAGCTGGCGTATGGCTGGCAAAAAAAAATGTGCTAACACTATTCCTTCCCTGTACAATCAGTGCAAAGGAGGAATATCAACACACAGGGGTAACCATGACTCCTGCTACCTTCTCTCATAGCCTCTCCTCTGCACGTATGAATCTCCTTGGTCTCTTTGTTCTTGCTCTGCACTCAAAATCCTTCACTGCTGAACACTGTGGAGGTAGGTACTGTGTTTATCAAAGTCTGTCATTATCTTGTGGCTGTCAGGGTGCTCTGGAATTCCACAATTTTCATACCTTTCTAAAAAATATCCATGACTTGCAAAATTCTGGAGTCCTACGTGAGAGCCAGTGGATTGGGTGCATGGACTGAGCCTAATTGCACAAAGTGGAACAAATGTAATTAAGAGCTGTAAAGTTGAGGTGGGCAGTGCTTGGAAGGCTAGTAGAGAGCAGGAGCTCAGCTTGACAAAAGAGCCCACTAGCCCAGCTGACTCAAGCTGAAGGGCTGCACACGATTGCACACAGTGGAACAAATTTCATTGCAAGCCTTGCGATCAACATTCTTAAAGGCTCAGTAAAATGGATCAAGTTCACAAGGATAATTTAGTTACTACAAAAACACATCCATGACGTTTGACACTTCTTATGCCATCAGAATATTTGTCCTTTAAAGTTTCTGCCTTGCAATGACATAATTGCCCAGGTTCACTCAAGTGTTTACTGTGTTTGACAAAAGAATCCAATTAGATTGACTAATGATTAACTATAGAATCATAGAATAGTTAGGGTTGGAAAGGACCTTAAGATCATCTAGTTCCAACACCCCTGCCATGGGCACGGACACCTCCCACTAAACCATGCCATCCAAGGCTATGTCCAACCTGGCCTTGAACACCGCCAGGGACAGAGCATTCCCAACTTCCCTGGGCAACCCATTCCAGTGCCTCACTACCCTTACAGGAAAGAATTTCTTCCTCATATCCAACCTAAACTTCCCCTGTTGAAGTTTGAACCCGTTACCCCTTGTCCTCTCACTACAGTCCCTCATGAAGAGTCCCTCCCCAGCATCCCTATAGGCCCCTTTCAGATACTGGAAGGCTGCTAGGAGGCCTCCACACAGCCTTCTCTTCTCCAGGCTGAACAGCCTCAACTTTCCAAGCCTATCTTCATATGGGAGGTGCTCCAGTCCCCTGATCATCCTCACGGCCCTCCTCTACACTTGTTCCAACAGTTCCATGTCCTTTTGATGTTGAGGACACCAGAACTGCACACAATACTCCAAGTGAGGTCTCAGGAGAGCAGAGTAGAGGGGCAGGATCACCTCCCTTGACCTGCTGGTCACACTCCTTTTGATGCAGCCCAGGATACGGTTGGCTTACTGGGTTGAGAGCGCATGCTGCCGGCTCATATTCATTTTCTCATCGACCAACACTCCCAAGTCCTTCTGCGCAGGGCTGCTCTGAATCTCTTCTCTGCCCAACCTGGAGCTGTGTGTGCCTGGGATTGCTCCCAGCTGCAGGACCTTGCACTTGGCATGGTTAAACTTCATCAGGTTGGCATCAGCCCACCTCACAAGCATGTCAAGGTCCCTCTGGATGACATTCATTCCCTCCAGCATATCAACCGAACTGCACAGCTTGGTGTCATGGGCAAATGTGCTGAGGGTGCACTCCATCTCACTGTCCATGACACTGACAAAGATGTTGAACAAGACCAGTCCCAACACCAATCCCTCAGGGACACCACTCGTTCCTGGTCTCCAGCTGGACACTGAGCCATCAACGACAACTCTGCATGCAGCCATCCAGCCCGTTTTTTATCCACCGAGTGGTCCACCTATCAAATTGATGTCTCTCCAACTTAGAGACAAGGATGTCATGTGAGACATTGTCAAATGCTTTGCACAAGTCCAGGTAGATGGCATCAACTGCTCTACCCCTGTCCATCAGTTCCGTAGCCCCATCATACAAGGCTACCAGATTGGTCAGGCAGGACTTCCCCTTAGTGAAGCCATGCTGGATTCTTCAACATTCAAAAATTGCTTTCTGGGGCCACCAGAAATGGGGGGGGGGGGGGGGGGGGGGGGGGGGGGGAGGGAGAAAAGCCTTTATTTTGGATGTTCTGAAAGACTTAATAATGGTTTTGAAAGGCAAGCCTTCAATGAAATATTTCCCATGTTTCGAGATTAAAAATGGGGGTCTAATAGAAGGTGATCCTGCCTGTGGCAGAGGGATTGAAACCATTCTAAGATTCTGTGATACATGTGTGTGCATGCATGCATACACGTCTATATGGATATATAAAAAATGGATGCTTCTATGCTGATTATTTTCCTTTTCCATTGATTTCTATGAAGATATTAAAAAAGCTGAAATATTTTTATTCAGTTTCCAACCTTTCCTTTTCTCCTCTTAATAATTTTTTTTCTTTTGCCACTGAAGTGCAACTGCCCTGTGACTTTCCTCTTTCAGAGACTGCCTAATCCAGAGCATACCCTGGTTTATGGAACATGAAGGTGTTCAGAATACCTTACCTTGCACATCTCAGTTGGTTTGCAACTACTGGCAGTGATTAAAAAAAAATATATTAGGTAAAAGAGATATAGGTGAAAAAAAAAACCCAACCAAAATAATTCTAGTAAGTCAATCTATTTCTTTTCCATTTAAAAGTTTTCCTCCAAACTTTGTTCTGAGGTAAGTGACATATAAAGCGTGTTAGCTTGGTGGTATTAAAGAATGACAGACAGGGAATATTTTCCCTGCCATAAACTTATAGCAAAGAGAATGAGGATATTACTCTGAAATAATTTACCTAATCATTTCTCATATCACTTCAGTTTTCTTAAGTATGGTACTATGCTATATTTTACTCAACTTTTCAGTAAAATAAAACATACTGCAATGTTTCATTTGTTCAAAAGCATGTTTGCAGAGATACGGTGAAAGTATTTTGAGCAGTTGCAAAGAGTGGGATTTTGGAGGTTACCTGTATGTAACATGATACCAGTTCTGGGAGGAACAGGAATTTAATTACCCCATTTAACAGATGGAGAGCTGAAGTACCAACCTCACACTGGCAAGCGGTTACTATCATGACCAGCCATATTACAATCAATGATATTACTTGTGTATGAAACTGCTCACTGACCTGAAGAACAGATTTTACATTCTGACTCTGAGAGACAAAGTGGTTTGCCTAGGGTCTATAGCCTGGGACTCAGCAAACCACTTAAGCATGTCCTTAATTTGCAACACATGCTTGTTTTTCTGCAACAGAAATAAATAGAGAAACATTGATAGAGTTTAACTCTAAGTCTCATAAGTGCCAGGTCATTTCCTTAATAGTAAGTCCACCTTAGCTATATGTGATAAATGTTAACAGAAATTCAGTATGTCTTATGTCTGCACATTTGCTGAGTTTAGTTTTGTTTAATTTGGTTTTACAAAGCTAACTGCTGGGGGACAAATTCACTTTTTATAGAAGGGTATCATGGCTGAAGTATGAAAATGAACGGACACAAGATAATTCACGGAATTCCCTAAAAATGAGAAAATGAAAAGGTTTCTTTTATCCCAGCAGCATAATTCATAACCAGACCTGAGATCTTTGTTAATACTATGTCATGGGTGGTTTCTGCACATCAGGAATTCAATGTATTTTTTGTAGCTCCAGCAGTAATATTTGTCAGAATTGCTCTATAGGCAATACAGTCCTCGAGTATGGAAGATGCACTGTCTCAAAAAAAATAGTCAAGGACAGTTTCATAGGACATGTACAGCCTGTTTGCTGTATGTGAACCAAGAATGGGATAGCTACTCTTCTGCAAACACCTGGCTAAGTGTCGATCAACCAACATTTTCACTTACTATAGACCGATCTATAAATATTGTCTAAAACCCTGTTCTCCTGAAATATGACTGGTACTGGATGAGAAGCTCAGGGAGAAGTATGCTGTACCAATGACACCTGAAGGATGAAGCAGTGATGTCAACACTGAATCACCACATCTGATAGTCAGCTTCTGTCTTAGGGAGTCTTGGGGATATAGACATGTTTGATCTAATAGCATTTTTAATTTTTTTTCATTATAATGCTGTGTTTTCCTAGTCTTATACTAAAAGACTTTAGGACTTATTATAAAGAAAGATTTACTCATAATTCAAGGTGAATGGCACTTTGCTGAAGATATCTTGAACACGAAACATGGTAGATGTTCCCAGGGAGTTGCTCACTGCTATTTGAAGGTGTATTGGACAAAAAATACAGACAAAAAAGCAGTTACTGGAGTATAAAAGTTATGTTGCAAGCCTCTGGCTCTGGGAAAGTTAGTCCTTGCCAGAAAATCTGCCAAATTGTATAGGCCAGAGTCCCTCCTGCTGAACTTAGGTGCCAGCAAAGCAGCCCTTGGTCCCTGGTAAAATTGCCACATGTCACATAGGAAAAAAAAATCACAAACAATCTGAGAAATATAATAATAGTAAAAAAAAACAAAAAAAAAAAAACAACAAAACCCAACTTCATCTACTTTATTCCCTGATTCATTAAATTCCTTCTTATCGCTTTACACTCATATCAGAGACAGTTGCAGAAAGTATGGTTGGGACATTGGGGAGTTTTGGTAGTTAAGTAATCCCAGGAGCTGCACACAGGCTATAATGGACGTTTTACATGCACCATAAACAAGAAGTGACTGACAAATGCTATTGCCACCACTTTGTATTCAAAGAACTGGAGTTGGAGTTTGCTGTGAGAGGAAAGGCATCAGGGAGAGAACTCATACTGGAGTCAGCTCAGCTGTATGTTGCCTTCTGCTGATATAAGTATATAAGAATTTATCCTAGTGACATAAAGAGTATCTGACTAGGAACCAACCGTCCGGGATTGTTCCGTGATTGGGGTTGTTTCAGAAGTTACAATTCGCTCACTGGACCACTGCTTATTGCTGAGTCCACTATGTCAGACACAGTCAGGAGCCAGAGCCATGATATCTTATTTCTTAACAAAGATAGGGATGGCTCCCACAGACAGTGATATAGTTTGCTGTTATCCTGTCCTTTTTATATTAGTCAAGTAAGAAGCTGCTTCAATAACAGGCTCCATCCATCTACCCCTTTTCAGTAGAATATGTGAACGACTTCATCACTCAGTCTGCATACTGCATGTAACACCTTCCTTATAGTTTAGTCTACCATGAATAACAAAATGTTATAACACTTCTACAAAAAAAACCCAGCAATTCCTGCCCAGAAAGCATTCTTTCATCCAGTCTTTGGAGACAGAACCACTTGGATACTGTATATGCCTTGTGTGCACTTCTCTCCCTAAATGTAGCAGCTGGAATGCAACCATCTTTGTAGATGAAGTTGATGTTTTAATTTTTTCACCCTGAAGGACAACATATAATGTAACTTTTCAATTTTCATTAACTGTGGCAAAGGCTGCTATAGGCTAAGCTGTCAGCTAAGAATAAAAGTAACACAATGAAACTCTACAGAGAAACGTTTCAGCTAAATGCTATCTTTGGTGTTTTGTGGCGATGCTAAGCCTGGATGGGGTTACAGTAATTACATCTCTCTCCAGCTGTTCTAATAGCAAATTCACCAGGAAGATGTTCTTTTTCCCTCCTGTTCTCAATCCCATGCCCCCAGGTAGCTAGAATGCTGGTGTATCTTAATTGAAAATATAAAAGGATCAGAATTAATGAATTTAAGACAAGTGGTATGATGCTCAGAAAGAAAAGCTAAAGCTGAGTATATGGGGTGGGAGAAGAATAATTCCAAACTACAGAATCAAAATAACCTCTAGAGATATTTTTACTTTGGTGACTTAATACAGGTAGCTCAAATGCTAGAAAACACGCTGGATATATTAGGCAAGACAAAGTCATTTCTACCCCAAATTGAATTTTGGTGCTTGAGTTGAATTGATTTCTGAGCCTGTCCCTGAATGATGTACTAGTATAAGGCTTGGTTACACCACCTTTTAATATTAAGTAGGTAACACCATCTCCTGTCAAGGTCTTATCAGAAGTTATCACAAACTTTCTAATTACTGGAAATATGATACAAAGTATTACCAAATCAGAAACAGTCTTAATACATGAGATTAGAATATCATTTAATAACAACTCTGCTTGTTCTTTGGGTCAGTTGATTACACAGTAAGGAGCTTTATTTAGAAGCATAGGGTGCTTAGGAAA
Organism: Myiopsitta monachus; assembly: GCA_017639245.1. Classification (NCBI taxonomy): domain Eukaryota; kingdom Metazoa; phylum Chordata; class Aves; order Psittaciformes; family Psittacidae; genus Myiopsitta; species Myiopsitta monachus. The sequence goes on from CM029919.1 coordinate 9,176,313, forward strand.
ATGAAGACCGTAGTTTCCATCCAGCCTCCTGGAAACTAATCTATGTACATATATACGGATATCAGACAAATATCATAGGCTCAAATCTGGCTGTCTTTATGCAAGTTTTCAAACCAACAATAGTCCTCACATAGATTGTGGAAGCAGAATTTCAGCCGTTTTATTTCTAAGTCAGTTCTCAAAAATGTAGCTAAATCTTAGGATAACATCACTGTTTGTGTTTAGTAGGAAAATACAGAAATAAAGCTTGTTTCCCCATTTCTGTTTCTTCCTTGATAAACTTAAAACTTGGAGTAGGAAAAGTTCCTCTTTAAAGAGAAAAAAGTTTTCAGAGCAGATATTCAGCATGGAGAAATTAATTCTTATAATCAGAGAACTGATGTTTAGGCAATATAATATACTATTTCCTCTCTTTAATGTTTGTGTTAACAAAGTACTTTAGGTAGTAAAGGCTTAGCAAGTATAATTGCTTTTTCTTTGTGAAGCCATTGCACTGTGTCTTACATGGAAAGTAAAAAGGCAGTTATGCAGCTTATACTCATCCCGTACATAACATATTCAATGCAAGAGGTTTATGCAGTGGACCTGTCTTTCCTATGATGTAAATAACATTAATTTATTTATCTTCATTCTTTTTCATTTTTAAGTATTCATTTCCCTGATGCTTTGAGACATTTCAATGCTGACAAGGAAGTTGACCTGTAAACTTCCATCAGTGATCAGAACAATACTGACATAAATTGAATATACCTTCAAAATATAAACAGTGGATATATTTAATGCTAAAATTAATCTACAAACTTGCCATCACATACATAAAGCTTTTCCTAGGCTTCAGAGATTCCAAATATAATATTCAATGGTGATCTACCTTGACTCAGATACAAGGCATCACTGTAGTCCTTTTCAGCCCAGTGTCAATCTAAACTGTATATACTCGCCAGCTTGCTATTGTAAGGCTACTTTTGGAGTGTGTGGAGCTCCCAACTACTGTTCTTACTGTAACAATCTGCTTTAAAGGGCTCAGACTCCCACATCCACTTGTCTGTGAGAATAGTCAGTGCTAGTCCTGCCAGTCCGCAGTAAAGGAAAGGTGAGATAATTCTAGTTTAAATCTTTTCCAGATAAACTTCTCCTCCTCATGCCTGAAAGAAAAACCTTGTTGAGCCCTTAGTGTTACAAAAGTTAGCTGTCCAAAGACCTTTGCTTCCTCTGAGTTATGAGTCTTCACTGGAAGGTCTGGAGTTGCCACTCATGCCCACTGAAGGGTACGCAGCTAGCTTTGAATTACCTTAAGGCTCAAAAAGCATGTTAAAATTCAGCTACTGAATGTTCAGTTTCTTTTCTTGTTGAAAAACAGAAGCTGTAATCATAAATAAAGGGTACCTTAATCTATTAGTGGCCCTACTAACAGTTACATAGAACACTTAATAATAAAATAATTTTACAAGCTATAAATACTAAATCAAGATGCAAATGGATTGTCTTGTACCTCAGTATAAATTGCATATACAATACCACCTTAAATTCAAGCTGAGATTTAAGGTGATTCCCAGATACTTAAATTCCAAGACATAATTTAATATGGGTTTAGCTAAAGTACTAATGTTTAATTGCTCCTTATAAGAGCTCTTACAACAGAAGACTTTATTATGTCTAAACCAAGCCAGAATAATATTAAAATTGTGCTGCAGAGCAGTGTAAATTTGACCTGTCACTGGTGCAGTTCCATAAAGAATGGTACCATCTTCATGGAGAGCCATTTATTTACATTTTTTGTAAACTTGATAGCTATTGAAAAAGTCTGCTAGGAAATAAGCTCTCAGAAAAAGCATCTGATATACTGAAAGCTGCTGAATTTGTTTAGTCAATGTAATCAGATAACATGAAACTGAGCAACCTCAAATACCTGTTAATACAGCTAGGCCCTTTTAGCAAAACTTTTAGTTATAATTTATAACATTTAGTTATATTTTGGTATATTCAAGCTGGGGCAAGACAGTAATCACAGTCAACAAAAAGCAGGATCTGAGGGAATCTCATGAGGTCATGAAGCACCCTTCATGCCCCTGGAGAGGGAAGCATTTGTACCTACATCATTCCCAAATGGTGAGCACTCAACCACTATCACCACATCCCCAGGAAACCCGTATGGTCTTCACCATCCTTACTGGACATTTAGAAAAATCTGTTTAAACTAAGTTTTTCATGTTGAAATTTAAACCTGACTCTTATCCTGTCCTCCCTAAGGATAAATTTTCTTCCCTGAATTGATCTGAAAACTTTTGCCGTGGTCCCCTTCTCCCCAGGCTTTCCTAGAATGAAGAACTCCATTTCTTTCACTCTTTTGTTCCCAACTACTAACCAGATTGTCTGGACTCATTCAGAACCCCTCTCTTTTGAATCCAAATATCTAAAACTGTACATGGGAAAGCTATAACTCTGTCAGTTCCAACCATGGTGGAAAGTTCATTTCACATGTTGCATATAAGGACAACTCACTCTACAGCCTAATGTGTTATTTTCCTTTTTTCAACAGAATGATGCTTGACTAATGCTGAGTTTATTGTTCCCAGATCTTTTTCTGCACTGCTACTGACCAAATACCTCATCCTCTGCTTGCACAGCTGGTAAGTTTTGCCCAAGGGCACTAGCTTGCAGTTTCTTCTGATTAATTTCTTATGTTTTACATTTTCATGTTTCTCCTCTGTTTGTCAAGATCACTTTGATTTCTAACCCTGTACTTCAGTACGCTTACTGTTACGCAGTATGGTATCACAGAATCACAGAATGGTTTGGATTGGAAGGAACCTTTAAAGATCATCTAGTTCCAGCCTTCCACTAGGCCAGGTTGCTCCAAGCCCCATCCAACCTGGCCTTGTACTTCCAGGGATGCGGCAACCACAGCTTCTCTGGACAACCTGTTCCTAGTCTCACCACCCTCATAGTACAGAATTTCTTCCCAATACCTAATCTAAATCTACCCTCTTTCAGTTTAAAGCCATTAGCCCTTGCTCTATCACTACCTGCTCTTGCAAAACATCCTCCTCCAGTTTTTTTGTAAGCTCCTTTAGGTACTGTAAGGGATATTTTCTAGTTTCACCTTCTATCCACCTAGATACTTTGATATAGTCCTTTATTTAAAGTACACTACATTAGATATCTGTCCTACATATAATCTTTCCTAGGACACAAGTACTGATTTTTCTTCTCAGTTAAATCTTGTAACTCTTTATAAGCAAAGGTCAAAAGTAAGCTCCTGTCCTTTATTCAGGCCATTAATGAAAATACTGAACACAAACACATAACCAAGACAGACTTTTGATAAACCAATTCATTACGTATCTTCACAACCTTTGACAACTAATGTCTTCATGTAGTTATCTCTCAGTCTTAACAACTATTCTCTAGTAATCAAATCATGGCTCTGATCTCTAGTCTAAATAATATCAAGACTGTCAAAAAACCCTACCAAAGTTATCTACTGCTATTCTCTATTTGTGTAACCCGTTACCATAATGGAGAATTTAGGAATTATAAAAAACACTTTGAAGATCCTATGAACTATCACAAGTCAAATATTTATAGATCAGGAAGAGGCCTAAGGAGACAGTGGTTTTCCCTGGCCCATGAATGTAACCTTCACAGAATGACTGAACTCATTGTCTAAAGGAATACATGAGTGGAAGAAGGAGATACCATGTGTTCTCTAATAAAATGATGCATACAACCATTTTGGATTTTCTTTGGCTAGAGGACTTTGCTTTTATAGAGGAGAACACGAATGGTCCATAAGAAATCTAATTTATTTGGGTAGCAAACCATCTCCTGAGCCTGCTCCCAGTGGCATTGGCAGTAAGGATCCTTATGCCTTCTGGTCATAAAATGAGGACCTTTTTTTCCACTATGATCCCCACTTTATCTTGTGAGTAACTGGGACAGGTCATGCAACCAGAGGCTATTTTGTGTTTATACATACAACCAGATACATACCTCCCAGAGGAGAGATGAAGGCATCCATCATTTGACTTGAGGAGACAGTGACTACAACAAACAATTCGCAATGACTTCTAGATAGAGACCATCTTTCATTCCCCTCCTCTCATGAAAAAGAGACTGTTTTCCTAGGTATGGAAGGCAATTAAGAGGACGGGATAAGAGAGGCCCTAAGAGAATCCAAATGCCTCAGAAAGGGTCAAAATTCAAGGACACTAACAGAATATCTTTAGGCATCATCCCTTCAGAGAGTGGATAAGACCTGGGTTTTCTCCGCTAGTTGATCAGCATTTTTCAGTAGCTTATTCAGCTTTTCTTCTGCCTTGTATCATAATGAGATTACAGCTTGAGAGAGAAGTTCTTTTACAGACAAGAAGCTAGACTCAGTTGTTTTCACCACTAGACTAGAGACAGAGTCATGCTTTTGAACTGGCTTCCAAACCCTAACCTAAACATGACGGTATTTCCCCAGGCAACCAAAATTTATTAATAATATCAATTATCATGCTACTGTAGCTATTATCCACAATACTTATTTAGGACTGATGCCAACAGGAAATCATCCCATTACTAACCATTTGGAACCAATATAAAAACCTGAAATCTTCATCAGCATCCATACACTTTGCAAAGGGCCCAAATGACACAAGTAATCAGTGCGTAGTGGCTTTCTGCCTCCAGATGAGTTTTGGGATCCTGACAGAAGAGGTCTACATGACACTTTCTAGGTGTGGTAAGTTTTTAAAAAGAACTGACTAGGAGATTTGGAAATTACTATTTAACACTGAGCTGTGTAATGCTACAGTATAAAATTAAAAAAAAAGTGGGATCCGTATCTACCAACATGAGAAGTTGCTTAATAACTTTCAAATGTATAATAAATATTAATAAAACATTAAATAAAATGGATATTTTTCCCTAGACAGGTTATCATTTGGAAAAATATTCTGCAGACAAACAGATTGTGACTTTTGACCATAATCCAGAAGCAAATCAGCAAGTCCACAAAGATGAGCCTGGACACACCCAGTCTGAAACCAAGATCAAAGACAGGGCTGGAGAACTAGTTTCTTAATTAAGGCAATTTAAGTAAAAATAATGAAGACGGAAGCCACATTTCTGTAAAAGCAATTTGGAAGAAAGGCTGGGCCTCTGCCTTATAGTACTTCAGATTATAAAGGAAGACACTATTAGTTGCTTTCTTTGTTAAGTGTTTGAATTAAAGTCTTGGTGCCACTCATTTACTATTTGCCAGTAGCGTTGAGTGAGTAATTCTCTGCCTTCAATATCTTTGACTAAATTAGCCTCTTTTTGTTCTTATGGAATATCCAGCAGCATATCATGATTTTCTTGTTTAAATGTAGTCAACAAATATATCTGAATTTTTACCCTGTGAACTGATTGTAAATATTTGAAATTCAAGCTGCATCACTTATTTTGGATTGGTAAATTAGGTCACACTGCTTGTCTCTTACTGATCACGAGTGAGAAACACTACTTCTATGCACATAGTTGTGTGTTCCCCCTCAAAATCAGTCTTCCATAAAAGCTTGTGTGAAACAGAATTTGCATTATTGCTTTTTATAGACCTTTCTGCTAAAAGTAAACCTCAAGTGATTGTTCTTTCACCAAGAAGTAAATAGGAATGGGTTCTATGTGACTATGGGCAAAGATAATTTATTTAAGAGCTTTAATGATTACTTGTGGACATTTTTTGTATTATTCAAGCCATGCTTGTTTATAGACAAAGAATGAATTAGACAAAAAATGCCTTCAATCTGCATAACGTCCTTACAAAAAGACAGAAAGGATCAAAACAAGAAGAAGATAAGAAATAAATATATCCAGAATTCAAAGACAGAATGCTGAATTGTACATAAAATTTGGCAAAAGCAGAAGAACAGAAAAATTCAATCCCTCTATTGTGCACCGTTAATCAAAACCTGCACTTTAATAAGCCAGGAATAAGCTCCAATCTACAGGTTTTGTTTTCTTTCCACAGAGCAACAGGGCTCTGGTTAAGGGGGTTCCTTGTGGACCATAATTGCTATGCTGTTTGCGAATGTTGATATAATTTGGAAGCGTAAAACTATTCTCACATGATAGCTCCATGGATTCAGCTAGCCCACTGTTGAACAGAGAACAAGCAAAAAGGATAAAAGAATATCCCCAAAAGGTGGTCATTTATTTTTACAGGGGTTTAATTATTATAAACATAAACATGGATTTTCTCTCTAAGGATTTTGATAGTTTGGAGAAACAGATTTTCTGAGAGAGCGATGAGGAGGAAAGGAGTGATTATATACTGATAGTGAAGAGTATCATGGAAAAGCTTATAAATAAATAAAATCAACATGAACACACACAGGGCAGCTGTCCTAGTTTCCAGCTTCTTAGGTGTCTCTTCTCTACAGGCCATCTCTTCCTCTTTATCCCTCCTGACCTAGGTCAGCTCCTTTCCTTAACTTTTAATCAGCTGTTGCTTAGCCATCTGACAGAGCAGCCTGACCAAGACTGGTTAGCACATGCTAACTCATGCCTTGGTGGCTTGCTCTGTTTTTTTGGGCTCCCTTCCAGTCTTGCCCAGGTTGTACACTGTGTTTCCTGCAAAGCTCTGCTTACCCCTGAGAGGCTGTCACAAACACTGGTGTTCTCCAACCCAGAAGCATAGTCCTGCCCTAGCACCAGCAACTGCAGAGTCATTCAGTTATTCCATGAGTGTGTGTATAATGAGCATCCTTACATCTCTCCCTTATAGCCACAGGAGCAGACAGCCACTCCAGTAATTGTGGTAGGCACATAAAATACATATAAGATACTTACTTTCCAAGATGACAGCCTTAAGGAATATTCATTTTGCTTTGTCAAAATGCTGACCTGATGTTGTCTTCCAAGGTAAAGTATGCACTAAGCATATGCATTTCAGTGCCTTTCACACTAAATTCTATAAGGCAAAAAACCCTAGAAAAAAAATTATAGTTTTTAATTATTTTTTAGGTACAAAATCTGCCCTATCATTTAGACAGCAGCAATCTCTGACTTGCTGATGCCGTTCAGGCTCTGTGCAGCTTCAGCCACCATCTTGGCACAGACCATTGCATGACCTTTCTCTTTCAATATTTTTCTTTAAACCCTTGCTACTTAGCTGTTGATATTTATTATGTTTCAAACCTGTCCCATTCTGAATCCCAACTCCAGAAGCATCAACACAGATATCTAGAGAAAACCCACACATCTTCAACACCAAAGCAATTATCTAAGTTTAAGTACTTAAATGAGTGCTTTCCCAAACAGGGGCTCAGGAGAGCTCATGGGTTAATTAAAAAAAAAAAAACAAAAAAAAAAAAAAAACCAAAAAAAAACCTACTTTTTTTTTTTTTTTTTTTTTTTTTTTTTTTTGCAACTTAATAGCACAGCTTTGGGTTTGTTTTTTTTTTTTTTCAGGTTTCTCTCTGACTATAATATTTTTTTAAAAAAAATAGCCGTGAAATGCAAATAAAACCGCAGAAAGTCACAATGGAAACATTTTTTTTGTATATCAGCGTCTCTGGCTTTCACATGTTTTTGCATAATGATAGGGCTAATATAACATAACAAATCCTAAACTGTTTTCACAAGGAGTGGAAAAAAGATGTGTAAAAGTATGCTCTGTCTTGCTTCCTTCTGTTCACAATGTATCTAAATACAACAAATGGTGTTCTTGCTCTTTCTGTCTGTTTCTCAATCTGTTTGGAAAGTAACCATCATTCTGCAGCCAACCATAATATTTGACACTTCCTGACATCATGAAAGCCACCATCTGTCTATCCTTGAAGCCCTGTACTTTTTAAAGACTGCTTGGCCTGATCTTTAATGAAGCTTCGCTGTGAATGCAGAGATCAGTTTTTATAGAAAACTGGGAAAGTCTGACAAAAGGAATCTGTACAAAATCATGTTTTAGTTAGATTCAGGTACAAAACAAAAGGAAAGACCTTACAGAGAGCAGAGAAAAAGTTCATGTCCTGGATTCAGCAGTAGCAGTCATTTTTCTTGTTCTTAGTAGCTGGTGCAGTGCTGTGTTTTCGCCTTTCAGCCTGGGAATAGCGCTGATAACACTGATGTTTTTAGTTGTTGCAAAATAATGTTTAGTCTGACCGAGGACTTCCTGAGTCTCATGTTCTGCCAGGGAGCAGGGGAAGTCGGAAGGAATCAGAGACAGGACATATGACCCAAACTAACCAAAGAGGTATTCCATACTACAGTACATCATGCCCACTATATAAACAGGGGGCAGTTACCTGGAAGGGTTAGATCGCTGCTCGGCCTGGCTGGGTGTCAGTCAGCGGGTGGTGAGCGGTTGTATTTTCTTCCCTTGTTACTTCCCTTATTACTTCCCTTATAATCATTATTACTGGTGGTAGCAGCAGTGGTTTGTGGTATACCTTAGTTACTGGACTGTTCTTAACCTGTGGGAGTTACATTCTTTCAATTCTCCTCGCCATCCCTCTGGGAGAGGGGGGGAGGAAGAGGGGGAAATGAGAGAGAGACTGCATGGTTTTCCTGAGTTACGGCTGAGCTTAAACCACGACGGTTCAGTTCACTTTCATTAAATCCAAGGTTCAAATTTATCATGGAAAGTTTGGAGAATAAAACTGAATTCAGAAAAAAGATGAAACTCATATTCAGTGGAAGGCGTTTTTCCTTCCTTCATCTAACTACTGTTTTGAAAGATAAATATAGACACACAGTGTTTGTAAGATGTATGAAGTCTAAAATATGCTATTCATTGGAAATTATAAAGAGATTTCATATTTAAGGATTATAACTATTTTCAAAAATCCAAAAAATAGGTTTGGCTCAATATATAAATTTTCAAAACTCTTAAAGATTTAAAAGGTAGAAATTGTGGTCTAGTTTGTAAATATATCCTACAGGGAAAGCATAAGCTGTTTTGTCCAAGACATGTTTTAACAGGGAAATGAATTCCCTGTGATATTTTAAGGCATGTGTTGCTATCATGATTTTTGCACAAAGCAGTGACTCAAGCTGTAGCCGCTCTACTTTGTTCACTCAGAACAGATTTGGATGCAAACCTTTAGAAACTTGACTTAGAAAATAGTGACCTTTGAATACCCTGTGCTCCATTTCCTTCATCTACAAATTAATTCAAGTGTCTCCTCGTGGCTACAGAGGCAGAACATTCCCTGCAGCCTTGAATTCTACCAGGCTACAGCTCCAACAGACACATAAATCAATTCACCAATGGAAAGCCAGGACCCTCATCCCCTTTGGCTACCACTTCTTTCCTCCTCCTCAGTCAGCTTGCACCCCTTCACCGTGGTGCTGAGAATGGAGATTAAGTATTTCCTGTGCTTTTCTCAGAGCAGCACTGGTAAATGTGGCTGGCCCTTCATCAGACAATTCAGGTCAGGCGATAGCACTGTGCACAGGCTGTGCTGCAGGCTGTGCAGAGGCCAAACCTCCTGCAACTCACAACCCACCTCATAGGGTTACAGTGAAGAAGCATTCAACAGGCCAGGAAGCTGCTGCTCGAGGTCTCAGAAAGAGTTTCTGGAAAAGAGCTGCATCTCACTTCTCACCACTACTACCTCTCCAAAAGATCACTGCTAAGGATGCAATTAATGGGCATGAGGGCATGAAATGGAAATGCTTTTCTTGCTGACAATAGATGGCAATAATAATTATTTTCACTTACGTAATTATCCCAGAGGTAGCCATAATAATCCATGAAGCAAAAATTGAAGTGTGGTACTGCTTTTTGTGGTAAGAACAAATAAGGAGCTGCATGATGTGAGTACCTGTCCAAATCCCATCTTCAGTCCTACACTTCCTACTTTGCACCCTCCCACCCCTTCACCACAGTGCACTGAGGCTGCCTCCCTAACCCCTGTCAACCTTATTCAGCCTATATTTCCTGTCCTTCTATCATACCTTCCCAAGACACAGCTGCAGGATTCAGTCTGCAGGTGTATTGGGGTTTTGTGGCAAGGTGTCAACATAGCAGAGCAGGGAGCTGAGTCCAACTTTCGCAAGTGAAATGCTAATTTCCCCATCACTCGTTCACGTTGAGTCTTCCTGTTCACTTCTTTATTGCTTTACCACCATCTCCAAATTTAATGGTCTAAAAAACTATCTTCCATAACTTTAATGTTCAGTTTTTCCCATAGGCATTTTTATCTTCTCACAGCTTTTTCTGCTATATATTTTTGATTCATAAAAAATAGCAGCTTCTAAATATAGTGCCTGGTTTGCCATACAAATATATAGCAATGGAAGTTACTTTGATTGATCAGAAGACTTCACTAAAAGCAGAAGTGGAGTTGGTCTGGAGCACAATAGACAGCAGAATAATCACTTGTTGGAAACTAGATATCATATGGCACATAGGGCAACCAAACGTCGTGTAGCAGAGATTGCTTTATGTTATCCAGGATGATATTGATGTAACCATAACACCATTACATTAGGTATTCTGAAAATTGCCTCTCCCAGCCCAAAATGTCATTCAAGGAATTCCCCCAGGCATTCTTTACATGTGTCATGGGTTCAGCAGCAGCAGTCATTTTTTTCTCCTTCTTGGTAGCTGGTGCAGCGCTGGGTTTTTGATTTTGGGCCTGGGAACAGCGCTGATAACACCAATGTTTATAGTTACTGCTTGGTAATGTTTTGGTCTGGCCAAGGACTTTCTGAGTCTCATGCTCTGCCAGGGAGGAGGGGAAGCCAGGAGGAAGCAGAGACAGGACACCTGACCCAAACTGACCAAAGAGGTTATTCCATACCACAGCACGTCATGTCCAGGATGTGAACACAGAGAACAGAGACCCGGAAGAGTGTGGTGGTGGACTGGGGGTGCACGGCATGGTCAGGTTTTTGGGATTGGGGGATTTGCTGCTGGGGGGTGCACTGGCTGGGTTGGGCTTGGTGAGCAGTTGTATTCTCTTTCTTTGTATTTCTCTTGTATTATTACTGGTGGTAGCAGTAGTGATTTGTGTTATACCTTAGTTACTAAACTGTTCTTATCTCAACCTGTGGAAGTTGTGTTCTTTTGATTCTCCTCCCCATCCCCCCGGGACTGGGGAAAGAAAGAAGGAAGTGAGTGAGTGAGAAAACTTCGTGAGTTTTAGAGGCTTAAACCATGACAACATGTAAGCCTGAGGACAAGACTATATACACCAACTTCATCCAAATCCTTTACCCAGGGAAATTTCACCCTATGTGCTTAGAGCAGACAAAAACCACTATCTGGCTTTTTAACTTTCCCTGATGAAGCATACTGAGTTCTCAATAAATGAGATGTAACAGCATTTATGTATCATTGAAATAATAGGGAGAAAAGTAGCAGCCATTTGTACCATCTCTTCATGGTAGCGAAAGGAGAGTGAAGAATAGCAATCTCCAGTTGACCATGCAAAGTAATAGCAAAACAGACTTTGTCATTGACACCTCTTTCTCTCTTTAAGAATGTTACTGGATTCAAAATTAGAAGCATTAATCCAGGCCTCTGCTTCGAATACCCTCCCCCCAAATGACACTGAATTCAAAATGATCCATATCTTCTCTCATTACTGGGTAAGAGAGAAGGGTGACATCTACTGCAAATGCCACTTCAAATATTTTCATGGTTCTAGACCACGGGTAGCAAAGGATAAGGCAAAAAGGGGAGGTCTGCAATCCAGCAAAAAGGAGGAGGTGAAAAGCACCTAGAAGGAACAGAGGGAAATGTGACTATGTAAGAAAACACGTCATCCAACTACATGAATAATCAGCACCCTCATCTTCTATACATCCTTCATTGCTATCACTCAGCAAAACAACATCTAGCTGTTTCTTGGTTTTCACTTACAAACCAGAAGTGAGATGTGATTTTATGTAGTACTTTCATTTACTATGGAATTAAGATTAAGCGTTAAAATAAGCATTTAAATAGAGGTATTATATCTTTTAGAACAGTGAGCTGCATGGAAAATTATGCACATTGTTTAAATAAATAATAAAGTATTTGGAGCAGCTGTTCTGTTTCAAAGAGGGTTTTGTTATTTTTTTTTTTTCAGTATTGATTACAACCTCTTAGTTTGTTTTGTATGCCCAGAATGAGGACAGACCAATCAGTATCAATTGAAGACTATTTTGTGCCGAAATATTATCGGGGCTAACAAAGTTAACAGTGGCTCTGAACAGCTAGGAGGACTATAATATACATTTTAATTATGCCTTTGACCACCAAGTTATTTAGATTTATTTTTCCATGTGCTCTTACAAAATAATTAACTAACTAACTAACTAACTAACTAACTAATAAGAAACCACAAGCAACCTTTGCTTCAGGTAAGGGATGAAAGCCTGATGGATTCAGCCTTTGAATATGAAGGCCATTGTCAGTCAGTAATAGATACCATTCTTTTTAAGGAATTCTGAAAGAAATTCAGAATATAGCTCTGCTGAAATCACGTTGCATGCCAGTAGTGATAGGAAACCTTCATGTGTAAAGATAAACATCCTCAGTCTACATCCAAATGCAGCACGGGACTTCTCTATTGGCATATTTTTCAGATGAAATGAACAATTATAGAGCTGGATTGGATGGAAAGTCAGGAGATTTGATTTAAATCCTACAGCAGCCACTTATTTCTTCATGTCCATATGCTGAATGCTCAAAATCTCTGTGCTTTGCATTCCATTCTCTCAGGTGGGGATGCTGATATTTCTTTTCCTCTCTTTGACTATCATGTTTACTTAAAACACAAAACCCTCATGACAATGGCTGCTTCTCTTGTATCAATTCAGTGCTTGCATCCTTGGTGGGATATATTGCACACACTATTAAGTAATTATTTTTTAGTTCCTAACTTAGCACTGCATTTATCATAACAATCTAGGAAACCTTATCTACTTCTTGAGAAGATTAATTTTAAAGGACTATGAGACAGGTTAAAATGTCAGGACAGTGACATGGGTTGGTACTTTTAAGTGTAAGTATATTGTCTTTAATGTCTGTCACTACATCTCTCATTAGGTGCCGAAAAGACATGTAATATGAAAAGATGTATCTGGCACCATCTTCACTTAAGGTTTTCAGCAGTAGAACTTTTTCCTGAATAAACTGTGAACCAAGTGGGGAGGAAAGTAAAGGAATAAAGGAAGGAAGAAGGTCTTATTGAAAGTTAAATTACTTCATGCTACTGTCTGAGTTCCTTTTAGAGTTAATCCAGTCAAAAACTATTGCTCTTCAATTCAGTCCTGCACTGTGGTTAGACAGTGGATCAATTTCTACGCTCTTTTTGTCCATTGTCTGTTTTCTTTCCTTTCTCTATGTAATTAAGCATCTGGAAGACTCTTCTATTAGCTTCACGGAGTGGGCTTAAAAAATGATTGACCTGATCCACAAAAACAAAAATTGTAAGGAAATGCAATGGATAACACTTTCACTTTGCCTGCACATTCAGTGAGATCTGGAGATGCTGCCAGCCTGGTGTTTCAAAGGATCAGGCCCAGGAAATGTTCAGTAGTTTCTATTTATGCAACAGAAGTTACAACCTGAGCTAGCTAATCTACCATATTCCCCATGGAGACATCCCAGCATCAGCTACGTTTGCGATCTCTATTCCTGTTTAAAGGTGTCAGCCTAAATTCAAGCAGCTGTCAGCTACCTAGTGGGCTTGGCTCTTTTCTAGTAGTTAATTGTGCAGACACCATTGATTGGAGATATAAGCCACTTGTGCAATCTCTGCATTGCAGGAAAACAAAGAGGAAGAAAGAGAGGAAAATAAACCCATTCATTATATTTAAGCCAGACATAACAAATACAACCTCAAAGCTTTTTGTAAAATTAGCAGAGTGTACATGCTTAATGTGCAGATTATCTTCCATTTCTTGATTGTGCTAGGGCCAAGAGAGGCAGCAGAAACAGAAATGCACTGTAAGCAGTTTCTTTTCAAACTTTTTTTCTGATTCCAGCTAGTTTATTTTATAAATAATGTTCTGAGGAGGCGAAAACCTTTCAAAGAAAATCAGATTCATGAAGTTTGATGGCCAGAAGGAAGCATTAGTCTGATCTCTCTAAATCACAAGCCATTATACTTCATCCAGTTAACCCTCTATTGAGCTTAATAATATGTGTTAATGGTAACCATTCCATACATTAAGTCATTTTCAAAATTGGAAAATTGGAAGTGTACAACATAATTAACAGAAAATGAGAAGAGATCTAAACTTGTTCCTGAAACTTTTTACACAGAATTAAGTTCTCAGCAAGATATAAAAAGATTATAAATTTTTCCCTGCTGGTGCAGATGTGAGACATATTCTCCTTTTCTATGTTACTTGTGAAAAACTTCTATCTGGAGATAACAGATCCCTCATCCTCTTTGCTGAAATTGTTACTGGCCTTTTCTGCTTTCATATTCTGGCACAGATTGAAGTGAAGACTAAATGATAAGGCTTTAGTTACTGGAGCTTGAAGAATGTTCTGCTGATGCGCTGTGCAAGTTTTTCAACGTTGATTCTAAAACCCATACCACAGAAATGAGCTTTTTTTTTCCCTCTCACTCTCTGCCTACTGTAAAATATAAATATATAAAAAATATAAATATGCTACTGCAAAATATATATGCATAAATAATATATGCAAACTAAATCCTAACTTAAACCAGCCTGAGAAATCACATTTCTTGCATTCATTGTGAAAAGTATTGCATATATACTTGACAAAAATTCATTGCAAAATAGGTTCTAAAAGAAAGGGAAAACTACTACTGAGAAAGACCTACACTCCCTCAGATTTCAGAACCCACACATGTGCGTGATGCAAGAAGTGGATGTGGCAGCACACATCTGCTCCCTGGAATACATGCTCCCGTGAAGCAGCGGGCATCCCTCTATGGGATTTCACTCTGCCCTCAGCAGTGACTGAGGAGTCAAACACACCTGACTTGCTTTGGGGATTTAAATCAAATAATATTGACTTGGATAAGGCAGTGATTCAGATGGTGACTTGAGGAACAATGGTTTTGCTAAATAGATCAAACTCAGCAACAAGATTCATCTAACTCTACCTCCTTCACTTTTACCAATGCTAACTTTCCTACTTTTTCTTCTCCATGGTCCCTTAACATGTGTTAGGCTGTGACACCTCCAGCAGAGTCTTAACTTGTGTGATTTCCCACTACCATCACCCACATATTTCATACAGAAGGGTGTTTATGATTCAAGTTTATTGATATCCAGATATCTAATATCAAAGCACCATATTTGCTTACTTGTAGAACAATTCAGGAGATTTTCCACGTAGAAAAAATTTAGTAAACTGAAATTACATATCCATAAAAGCTGACTAAGCCAAAAAAAAAAGGTGAAACAAGCTTAAATGATCTGAGAATCATCCTCCACCCCAGCTTTTTTTTATTTCTTCCGAAGAGAAATACAGGCATTTGTTTTGGTACACACAGAGTCCTTTTGCAAATCTGACTGATTGCATATTGAGCTTTGTGTGCAACCATTTTGATTTGAAAGAAACTGTATTTTCCAAAATAAAGCGGGGAGAGCTAAGAAGGGAGAGACACAGCTGTATGAAGCTTCATGTCCCAGCAGTGGGCGAGATGGATCCTCCTCTCCAGATACATGTTTCTTGACTTTAATGCCTTCAGCAGTTTCCTAATTGTTCCTTTTTTAAAAGTAGGGACAACTTTGGGGAGTTTCTACCTTATGATTGCTGACTCTGCCTAGCAGCATTTCTAAGAATTTATTTTTTTTCTCCTGGAATTTTGCCTGTGAATCATTTCAAAGACCATATTTCTGCTACACTTGCTATAAGGCAGAATTAGCAAAATTCTGCTTTTCAAAAACAGTGTTTGAACTAGATTATAGCATCAGAAAGGACACCCACAAAGAAAGTGTCACTTATTGTATTCTCTAAGCTCTCCTTTAAAATCTATAGGCAATTGGCACCTAGGCCTCTTGAGAATGGCATCCCACCTATGTGGTGGGCACAGTGCCACCCTAGCAGATGGGCATGAGTGTTGGCATGCTGACAATCAGTATGTGCATCATGTTTGAGTACAATAGGTCAGCCTCTCATCCAAGTATGTGGGAACGAGAGTGTCTGTGCTAAGCTTCTGTGCCAATGGTTAAAGGAGTATACTATCATTAAGCTGGCTGAAAAAGAAGAATATTTTTTTTAACTAAGCCGTGTTTTCTCTAGCTCTCTGGGAACACCATTTCTTCTGTAGTGCTGTGATTCCTTCATCACTGATAGAAGGTAGAATACATGTATGTATATATACACGCATATAGCCCAGCCAAGGAGGCACCTTCTTGTTTCAACAAAGATGCATTTTTTTCCCTATTTGGTATCCCTGCTGAATGGCTCATCTGGGTACAAAAGCCAGATCTGTAGAAGCCAGCATGTAATTTCAGCTGAATAGATCCCTAAGAGCACTAAAGTATTTGGCATGAAATTTACAAGGGTGCCCTTGAAGGCTTTTCCATCCCGGAATGAACCGAAGCTAATTTTCATTCAGTAACAAAAAAATGCACCTTGCTGATTTAACAGAATGACTTTTTCAAGCTTTTTTCCAATCACATGTGGAAAGTTACTGATAACATTAGGCACACTTTCTACTCTGTCTTCTACCGAAATGATCAAATGCTTCCCAGCTATTATGGAGGCTCAAGGTGTTTAGACTGAATAGATTGTCACAACATCTTTCAGTATAAAATGTGACAGCAAATAAGATTGCCGTTGTCAGTCAGTGGCTTCCCTACCAGAGGGCATATAGTAACAGCAAGACAGAAGCATCTGATTCTCTAGAGAGATAATGACCACTCAGACTTTTTTGGTATTCTTTGGCCTTGTGCATTTGAAACTGCGTCACAAGGTGAATTGTAATTCATCAGATTTCTTCCCTATGTCACCAAGTATTCTGTTTGTGCTTTCAAAAAGTCACTCCTCTTGGAAATGTAGAGTTTAACCCAAACTGAATAAGTACTCCTGCTGTCATCAGTTTTTGAGTAGAGCTATTGAAGAGGTTATTTTCAGGATGGTGGACAAAACCACCCGCTTTTTTACGTCATGTATAATCATGACATGGTATTTTTAAATGAACTTTATGACACAGTCATGAAGAATAATTAATGAAGAATAATTCTGAAACTTTTTCACCATTCTAGCTATTCTTGAGAAAATGAGACACTGACTATAACGAGTATGTGAGCAGCTGATGTGGAAGAACCAGAGTTATATTTCAGGCTTTACCTCACTTGAAATTATTTGAATTATTAAAAATACTAATAACTGGCAGAAGCTGAAATCAGATAAATTCGGAGGAAGGACATAAGTCTATGTTCAACATCCGAGCCACCAAAATCTCAGCTCTGTGAACACAGACCTGTTCCCTGGAGGCATCTCTGTTAATGACAATTATCAAAATACTTTATGTTGGGAAGAAGTATATTCTGGATTAAAGCAAATAATAATCAGGTCTCATAACAGCATGGCAATTATGTTTTACATAGGTAAATCAGTTATCCTTCTACCATCTAAAGATTACTGAACTTTAATGGTATGATTTTGAAATCTACCTATGACAGTACAGTAGATAACCTGAATTGTTCTCATCTTAACTTCTGAAAATCATCTTACTTCTGAAAATCTCCCTAGTATCCTAGCTAGTAACCTAGACCTACAACACAGTTATCAACAATAACTAAGGCAAGGAATGACTAGTCCTGCCACGTCTGCTTAGGGCAACAGGAAACACTGTTCCTAAGTGGCCTCCCATATATCTCATAAAAAAAAAAAAGAAAGCATGAGAGATTAGTCACCATTAATCCCATAGAGTGCATAGAATGCATATCAGTGGTCTGACAATTTCATTAATCAAAGCTGGAGAGGGATTCACATGGAAGAATAAGATGAATTTTCTAAGTACATCGTGCCTTCATTTAATGGCAGGGAAATGATGATATAAAAGAAGCAGCAACTATATTTTGAAAAAAGTTTAACATTTCAATTGTTGTTTATAATATTACATATATAACGCGCATATAATTTATAACGACATATGATATAGTATCATAGAATGGTGTGAGTTGGAAGGGATATTAAAGATCACAAAGTTCCAACACCCCTGCCATGGGCAAGGACACCTTCTACTAGACCAGGTTGCTCAAAGCCCCATCCAATCTGGCCTTGAACACTGCCAGGGACAGGGCAACTGCGGCTTCTTTGGGCAATCTGTTCCAGTGCTTCACTATCCTTAAAATAAAGAACTTGTTCCTTATATCTAATCTAAATCTACCCTCTTTTATTTTAAATAATAATGTGATAATATAGTAATATAATATAAAGATGTATGTATACTACCGTATAATAATTATAATGTTAACCCACACTAAGTATTCGGTATCATAACTTGTAAACTAACAAATTCTTTGTGATTCAAACCATATTATAAACTGAAAACATCACATTTAAAACTGAAATGTCAAGTCCTTGCTGAGAAGCTGAAAAGAGAATGTCTTCTTGTGCATTAATTATGCATTGGGTAGATTAGTAGAATGAAAATTTACAGGCTTTTATTGTATCATTTACTTAAGTCTTTGCATTTCAGACTTTACTTTAGTGTAGATCTCCGTCTGGCCCTTATAGTTTTGGTAATGCTAACCATGCTATAATTTTTTCTTCATTTAAAAAAAAAGTAGAAGCAGAGTTAGGAGTACCACTGCATTGTAAGATATCAGTGGTTTGTCCTTGGTCCTTCAAAAATTGACTGAATCTTAATTCATTTTTACGTGTTACATACACGTTAAATTTTTACATCATATAAATTGTTATTGCAATGATATTTTTAAAAGTATGCACCCTAGGTTGATACTTGTATTCTTTTTAAATATCTTCCCACTGCTCTTGCAAATAATTGTTTTGTTACAATAACACAATTGAGCAAGAGATGACTAGTCCTACCATGTCACTTAGGACACTAAGAAACATGCCTCTGTGTATGTGATCTCCTATGTTTCAAGAAAGGAAAGGAGAAGAAGATAAATAAATATAGCTGGACCTTCAAATTTACAAATTATGGCAGATGCTGGAAACATGAGAAAAGCTCTGACAAGCATTACCTCTTAGCGCCCACAACAGGATGGTGGAGGAAAATTTCTTGCTAATGTGCGCAAGAAGACCTCTTGACTTTTTCTCATCTTCTGAGAAAAAAGGCAGGAGAGGTTATTTGAGATGTTTTGGATTGCAGCTCTCATCTCTGCTTGTTCCTCTGCCACTAATATGTCTAAAATATAAAAATATATTTGTAAACCACTTTGTAAACTGTTAGAAAAGCAGATCTTGCTCTGAAGAGGACATAGTGCAACAGAACTGCTGATTTTACAAGACAACAACAGAGACCCTGAAGCTTCTGATTCAGGAAGAACTATCCTCAAACATGACCATGACCATGGTACACTCTACATAACCAGAAAGAAGAATTTGTCTTGTACCAGTTTTCTATTCATCATTTTATTTTACCACTTTGCAAAGAACTTCTACATTGAGTAAGCTGGGACTTTTTTAGCTGGTAACTAAAACAAAGATAAAAAATAACACCATAGAATCATAGGATAGTTAGGGTTGGAAAGGACCTTAAGATCATCTAGTTCCAACCCCCCTGCCATGGGCAGGGATACCTCACACTAAACCATGCCACCCAAGACTCTGTCCAACCCAGCCATGAACACCGCCAGTGATGGAGCACTTATAACTTCTCTGGGCAACCCATTCCAGTGCCTCAGCACCCTTACAGTATAGAATTTCTTCCTGAAATCCAATCTAAACTTCCCTCGTTTAAGTTTGAACCCATTACCGCTTGTCCTCTCACAACGGTCCCTAATGAAGAGTCCCTCCCCAGCATCCCTGCAGGTCCCCTTCACCATCTTTAAGATGAGAGTGTAAAACCTGAAATTTTAGCAGCAATAGATAGGTTTTCTTGATTTTCACAGAGAGTACTGTTATTGTTCCTTTATGTATTTGTCAAAGTTATAGAATATCTCTTCTGCATCTGCTTTGGAAACATGTAAATCATGTTCCTGTGTTAAGCAGCATAACAGTCAACTTCAATTATGCTTAGCTTTCCTTAAGAATTATCTACCCTCCATCCTTTCCCAAAACAACACCTTTCCTGTTAAACAGTCCTCCCAAGGTCTGAAATAATGATAGACTAGTAGAAATCATCAGAAAATATAATTTACTTCATTAGTTAATTATTAAGTTTATTAATAAATTGATGTCAATGCCTAATCTCCTTTTTTTTCCTCAATAAAGTTGGTATCATACAACCTGCAGTTAAGCACATGATTCTTCCAATGCTTTTTGTCATACTGAGTTCTGTAGATGCTAAAATTAATTGCACCCGAGGGTTATTATGTTATGCATGAATAGGCACCCAAATGAATGACAATGAGAGAGAAAGATATTTAGCTGTATTCCCAGTGATTACTGCCAGTATCATGATAACTGACATGGTACCCAAGCTGATTCTAGCTGGGGTAGGTTTAATTTTCTAAATTGCAGGATTTCTAATCAAGGATATCAAAGAGTCAACATTTTTTGTTTGTCGAGCTCTTCTTATATTTTTCCACTTCTGAAGCTTGTTCTGTGATAAAAAAGGTTCTCTTTCAAAGCATTTTTTGTAAGAGTAGCTAGGCCAGCATCACAAAAGGTGATCTGAAACGTGAATCTTTCAATCAGAAATGTTGTGACAAAAATAGTCATTCATGGTACATCTTACCTGCTGTTCAAGATTGAGTTAGTTAAGTTTGTGGAGAATTCCAAGATTAAGCACCTTCTGCTACAAACATCAGACTGATATAGGGATACCTTTACATAGCTTAAGGCAATCTGATACGAACACCAGGTAAACTAGACAAGGTAAATTAGCCTAAGAGTATTATGAGCCATACCATTTCCAGCAGGAAGATGAAATATTATTCTAGGGCTTAGCTTTCTAGATCCCCAACTAAAATGTAGAGGCAGCCTCACGTTTAACACCAAGTGATACACAATAATAAATAAAACACAAGGATTTCACTGGTTAAGAGGAAGCCACTTCAGTCCAGGAGAGTAAGCCAGAGCACATATGCAAATGCCCAGCTCCCTGAACCATTTCTGAAGACAGGCAGGTGGTTTACAAGGCAGGGGTCTATGCCACTGCAAACTCAGTAGGGAACCATGACTTGGGTGCAAGGGTGTGGCTCAAACTTTCTGAGGTTTATTTCAGAACTTATCATGATCAGGAGGCCAGGCCCTTCTGGGTTACAGCAGCCCTCAGAGCTGCCCTTCTGGGTAGTACAAAACTACTGAGATGTTTGTCCCATCTTACAGCACAGCACACCTTTTTCGTAACAGTCCTGCCTGTAAGTCAACGAAATTGTGTTTCAGTTCCCTTGGCAATCTTTGAGGGGTTCAAGTGTTCATCTTTACCTCCAGCAGAAAGAATCCATGCAGAACAAGAGTCCCAAAGGTGCTGAAACACCCCAGCAGCTGTACTGACCTCAGTAGCCCCAGGGCTGGACAAGAAACTGAGGTCTGCAGGGCAGCATAAGTGCTCAGCACATTCTGATGGTGCTTATCTAAGCAGAAGACCAGGGTCCTGCTTTCACAGTCTGGTCTCATTAATCTGTTTGTTTGTTATTCACCCAGACCACTGAATGTAACAAGAGATAAACAGTCCAGTGAACACAAATCAAAACCCAGATCTACACTCACCGTGCTGGTGTGCTTAATCAATAAGCTAAAGATTTGCTGTCCCACTTATCTGTTTTCATTCTGGCCATCAGAGTTAGGCAGTGATGGAAAGTAGACTCTCTGATTCCTCTTTTCAATTTAGACATCTGTATTTTCTCAGACAAAGTGGCCTTGTCTGTACAAATGTCAGTATCTGTCCCCATTCATTGGGAGCTATGATTTCCAAATATGTCAATGATGCAAACTAGCATCCCTGAAAATTCAGTCTGGCTGATGGGGGCTACTAGGAAATCTGCCTGGCTCCAGGTGCAGGCAAGAGCAATTCTAACTTGCAAGTGCAAGATCGTTTATATGGAAAGACTGAAGAATTAAAATCTCCTGGGATGTTGTAGTTAGTGCTCCTACTTCTATAAAAATATCATGGGATTTATTCAAGTGACCAAGTCTATTTTGTTTTATGCATATATATTTTATGAATGTATAAAACTTTATACATATATACAAAAATACTCCTTCTCTAGTACTGTCTCTGTATTAGCCGGTATTTTATTTATGCCTTCCTCATAAATACAGTAACTTTACAATAAAGACTGGAACACAAAGAAGTGAGGGTAGCAAACTGAACTATCTGCTGTACTACAGGCCTGATCTAGAACTCATCCAATCAGTACGCATTGAAAATAACTCCTCAGAAGTCCAGGAAGTCACATTGACACAAAACTGGTTCAAGGCCTCTGTTTAGAGATTTGTTACACGTGAAATTACAGTTTTGGTCCTCTGCCTGGTTTAAACAAGTGCTCCAGTATTAAGGAAAGGTCAGAAATTTATGAAGTCGGTGGCTGCCACGTTAAGAGTTCAGTTATTAGCCTGACACTGCCTAATAATAAGGTTAAAAGTTGCCTTTATCCTAATGCCCTCTTCCTGAGCCCTTTGAAAAGTCATATTTTATCAGATCCAAGATAATTAACAGATCAAAGTGAAGGTAGAGAACATGACCCAGGGCAAGAATCTGTTGCTACTATTCATGCTATTGTTACTACCAGATAGCTCTAACCCCTCAGCTGGAGTTCTGAGACTGACTTACATGACTAAGCTCTCAGAACCATTTAGGTGAAAAGTTAGGCACCTCCAAAAGATGCTCCCAGAAAAAAAATCATATAGTGAAGGGAAGTTTCCTAAGGAGCTGGGAATCTCCTATGTCTAACTAAGAGGAAATGCCAATCATGTCTGAAATCCCTTCTCTCCTCTAGAATTTCAATTCCCTCCCCAGGTCCAGGCTGTAAGCAGACAGACACTCCCTTTCTACTTGGGAAACTTAGTCCCAGATCCTCTCTGGAGGGAAGCTTTAGCAATTGCTCTATGAGCATACCTCTCTGTTTCAAAAATAAATCCAAAGAAGGAATCTCATGTAATATCTTAGCGTTTAGAGGCATTCCCCTAGGAGGGTGAAGGGGGACCATGCCCTCCTCAGCCTGAGGGGCCATCAAATTAACAGCTCCAGGAGCTGCTTCCATCACCAAGCCTGAGGGGTGCCTGCTTCCTGCCACCCCCCTTGATGCTGTGCACAGCTGAGCAGCATGTGGCTGAGGACAAAGCAAACACAGCTTTTACAGCCTATGCTGAACAGCAGGGCCATTAGTCTGACTGCAATTTGACCACACAGCAAAGTGATGACTGGTCACAGTTTGTACTCTTTTTTTGATATCCTTAGAAGGAGAATTTATAATGCAACATCATAGTCCTACCTGTTACACTGCAGCAAGGATCCCTGTAAATGTATTTCTTATAGCAACAGTCAAACCTGGTTCATCCAGTAACATTCTGAAGGAAAATGTCAAAATATTAACATCTCCAAAATGGGCAGATAACAGCTGAACAGTAGCACCCAGCTGCTGCTAATCGTTGTTACTTTGTCAGTACCATCTTCTTTCTAATATTGACCATTCTGTTTACATTTTGCTCAAATTATTTTTCTCCTTCAACCTTCTTAACTTTTTTGTAAGAGTTCTTTTAAGGTGCATCATCACCTAAAGTATTTCTCATACAGTGCTGAAACAGAGAGGAACAATAATGCCCCACTCTATTGTAAAACAATTGGCAACTCTTTCAGCAATAAACTAAATGAATCAATCTAGGCAAGCAAACCTCACTGGTTTGTGAATACCATCATTTAATTTATATATATAATATATATATTATATATATGAATAATATGAATATCTATGAATATATATTATATACATGAATACCATGCAATTAAATCTATATTACTGGTTTTTTAAAAACAACATAGCAATCTCTCAAGATTCATCATATAATTTTTTTATTTGTGTGTTGCATATCTGAGAATTCCAAAGACTGATGTAACTACATTTCATCACATTCTCTATATCCATTTGCTATGAATTATGTCACAAAGGTCAGAATAACTCTTTTTCCTATTTAAGACCAGTAGATTCAAATATCAAATATCTGTTCAAAGAAAAAGCAGATAATTAGTGTATAGGATAAGCAGAAGATTTTATCTCCAGAGAATTCACTCCTCACAGATCTCTAATTCAACCAGAAGAAATTGCATGATGTGCATATGCTATTAAGAGTTAGCACAAGCAAACCTTGAAGAGGTCTGGTGCAAAGTAATATAGGATATTTTATTTGCTTGTTTCTCAACACTTCATGCTGACAAGACCTCTACTTTCACTTCAGCTGCTAATCAGCTTCTCTGGTGACAGGATTTTTTTTTTGTTGGCATTATTAGTAATTATTTGCATTGACTTTGTACTTAGGAGACCTATTTACAAACCAAAGTGATGCTATTCCTGCAGGCTCTGCTTCAGTGAGCTTATAATATAAGGACATGTCTATACGGTACATGAAACTACTGCTCATGATCAAACCATTCAATTCAGAATTTCTCTCTATTCTGCAGCTAGCTTTGTAAACATTATGGAGACATAGCTAAAATGTATGATAAGATACAACAGACATATACAGACATATGGGAGAAAACAAGGAAGAAAGAGACAATATTGGTCACTAAGATTGATAGAGGTCAAATCACATTCACATCATAATTGTTCTCAGCTGTTTGCTAAGCTGTACAGCCCAAAAGAGTAGTTTTATAAAGAAGGAGTGAAAGAAGGGTGATAAAGTGTGTATGTAGTTACAGGGAGCTTTTCCGCAGAGTGAAGAACAGAGGGAGAGAAAGCACAAAAGTGATTGAAGAAATAAGAAGTGAATAATGAAAACTTAGGTGTCTATAAGGAGAATATAGAGGGATAGAGACAGGCTCTGGATGACCTTAAGAGTGAAAGCAAGCAGTGCAGACCTCCCACAATAAATGTGGGAAAAGATGCAGGGAAAGGACAAATCTGATCCTTGAAAGGACTGAAGAAATGAGTTAAGAAAATGATCGTAACAGCATTTTACATAAGACCAGACTGCGCTGTCAAATTTGGACTAAGACATGCTGTCATTAAAGTCTTAGATGACTAGTGCTTGGTATGCAAGTGTAAGGAGTGGGCAGCAGACAGATATTATCTGCTGCTTGTCTAAGACAGCTCAGCTTTCCTGTGGTATGCCATTATTTGTGGTTATTAAATATCCACAGGAGTTAGATTCACAGTGACTTTAATGTTATATTAAGGCAGTGGCCAAAGTTACTTCTACAGACAGAAGAATGAGATTGGCAGCTCAAGGAGACAACTCATCTTCTCCTCTAAGAGAGCTGATGAGAATCTCCTGTCTACTAATAGACACAATCAAAATCTTTCTAAGCACGTTCTCGAATGACTGGGTTGAGCTACATTTTTTTTATTCCATTTTTTTTTTGCACTGTCTCTGTTACATCCAGGCTTCCTGTCTCTTCCTGTTCTCTAAAGGTTATGAAGTTAATTTATCAAAGTGGTTTTAAACATGAAGTGGTAATGAATATTTACACACGCTATGTCTTTCTTTGATGAGATAAAATGTGAGGATTTATTAACAATTTTCCAATTAAACATTGTCAGCAAAGAACAAAAAATGCATCATTGGGCAGAGAATAGCTGCATACATGGAGAGTTAAAAGCTCATGAATTTAGGCAATACTGACCTGCAATAATACACTATTCCTGAAAAATCCAGCACTATTTTTTCAGATACTATGAATTCTTGATATGACATTCCCTTTCTGTGAATTTTGGTCTGTTTGTATCCTGTGGTGCAAATTTCCTAGACACTTCTGGCTAACATCTGTGGTAACCTGTGGATGGTTTTTCACACAAAAATGGACTTTCATACTGATCTAGAAGGCAGAGCATACAACAGGAAGACAAGTAGAGAAATGGTACCATTTTACCTGTGTTTGAGAGGAAGAGTGTTTCCTTGTGGTGGTGGTGGTGGGCATGTATAGAGATGCCAAGAGCTGAGTAAAGAGTTGAAATGCAAAACAAGATTTTACTAGCCATACGAAATCTGGGAAATCATACTGTGAAGTCCTACATTATGTCTGTTTTATATTGAACAAAATACTTATGTACACACAAATATATAGGACTCTTAGGTCATTCCACTTATAAGGAAATGCAAGTAATGTCAGTATTCTTGAAAACAAGAGGGGAAGTTCATAAAACCACTTCCAAGTTAAAGAGTTTGCCCAATCTTTTCTTTCCATTATTCCATGAATCCTAAATATGAAGAGTCTGCCATTTCCAGTTTACTAATGCTAATTCAGCTCACCTGCTGATAGGAACAGGAGATTGGAGTCCTCATTCCTCAATTTGAACTCCAAATTATGCTCGTGCTCAAGGAATTTTTCAACTTATATGATTAGTATAGCATTTTTGTAACTTTTTAACAAGTGGTGAAAAAATAATTTTTCTTTGTCCTTTTTCATGTTCAACACTGTTATTACTAAGAGGGCTGCAAGTGCTAGTTTGCATTCCTGAGCCATTAAAATAAATCGGCAAGCAGAGTGAAAATCAGTTATTTGTCAAATGTCACCTACAAATACATGCAAGGGCCAAAAGGCATCTGAATATTTCACTTTTTTTAAAACACACACTTTCTGTTCAACTCCAGTAAGCAGTTAATACAATCTGACTAGGTTCAAATAGCCTAACTTATCTCGAGGCACTTTAAGCAACAAAGCATGTTACCTCATATGGTAGCCTTTTGGCTGATGGGTAAGCTACCACCCACAGGTGAAGGCATAAGAATTAGACATAGCTGAGAAGTTATTAAGCATTGCCAATGTATTACACAATGCTGTTCTAACTCAACTCCCAGTAAAGCAGTATGATACTTATTATACTTAAATATCATATGCAAGAAATGTTGTGGTTTCTCAAAAGATGATATGACATGTTTAAAAAGAAGTCAAGATCAGCTGTCTTTCAAACGCAGCAAGAATTTTCTTCAGCAAAATAAACTCAATTAGGATTTTTCTAATATCTACTGGGAGGTTTTTTTCCTCTTTTTTTTTTTCACCTGCCTATTTTCAGTCGGGAAAGGCAAAATCTCAGTGCCAGCTCTGCACATACTGTCTGAAGCTGATGCAAATGAAACTAGTTATTAGCTTGGGAAAAAGGAAATATGTCTTGACAAATAACATATTTTGTCAATTGCGTATAAAATTTTTGGCTGATACGTATTCACAGCCAGGCTTGAATATAGATGCACTTTTTCCTTAAGCACAGGTGGTAGAGCACAAAATTAGGTTATAATTTTTAAGTAGTAATTTATAACAGATTGAACAATTGATGTGATTTTACCTTCCAAGATATGAGGGCTATCTCAGACATTTGATTTAGTCTGGCCAAAAGAAGTAAGTAAAATTCTTTCTACTGTTCTTGGCAACGAGAAACTATTTGTCACCCTATGTTTGTATTAATGTAGTAATAGTGCATATATTCCAGCATGAATTTCTACATTCAGAAATCTCACATTGAGCAGGATTGATCTTTGCAGTAGTTGGAATAAAAGAAAATATATGTTAAATAGTGATTCAGTATCATTCTGGTGTTTCAAACCAAACACATCCACTCTGGTGAAATCTCAGCTAGGGCTTAGAGCCTGGTATGTCGCGATAGAGATTGCTAACATTTTGTGTCAGGCAACCCTCTGAAATCTGTTCCATGACAGCTTTTCAGCTGTGGGATAATTTCGGGTTACATCTATCACTGCAAGTTTCTACAGTATATTTAAGACACAGATGGGCAACATCTATTTCAATGGTATGGGGGTCTTAACATGTTTCACTGCCACTTTCTTTAATAAACTGCCTTTAATACATGAATACACTTACAAAATAATAAATATAAACATATTTAACATTATTAATTAATGCTAATTAATTAATGAAGTCTTAAACAGGTACAATAGTAAAATTTGATTAATTCAGAGCATAGCTACTGGGAAGTACTTTGTATTTTTTCATAAATATTAAACAAATGGGAATCGTAACACATTGCAGAAAAAAAATGAAATTGGCAAGTAAATTCGAGAAGGGATTGCCTGCAACTTTACTCACTTCTGGCACTTTGGAAATTATCTCTACTAATTATGTCACAATCTCTCAGGTTCTCCATGGAGATCCTAGTTGGCAGCAGAAAGATAAATATGTACCAGATAATATTAGTCTAAATTAAAACCACTGTCATTGTAATTGAAGGAAATGTGAACACAGGCAAATTCAGCTCCCTGAAATTTAGAGCCATCACCTGTTCAACTCACTGGGTCATCATTAATTTTAATTTAGGCTTGTATTGCAATAGATACTCGAATTTTTAAAAGCATCAGACAAAAAGGATCGTAAGGTTGAAGTTTTAAATCCAAACAGATACATACATCAAGTCCAATCTCACACCACCCCAGCTCCCCCTCCCCACTCTGTCCACATTCTCCTAGAAGCATACACTCACTTTCTGCTGCCTCCAGTGCCAGTACCCTCAAATTGGCTGGACTTTGCACATAGTTCCTCCCCAGGCACATCTGCACCCCAGTTCAGGCCAGTCCATTGCAAGTGCAGGTATGACATGATCCCAGGAATTCCTGAAGAGTGACATCCCACAGCACTTGAAGGAGCTGAAGGATAATCTCTTTTCCATTCTCAGGACTACTTTTTCCACTTCCAGGCTCCTGTTCAGCTTCACACACCCCTTCCACTCTCATTTTAAACATCCAGTTAACCTTAAATTGATTGATCGCAAGACTAGCTATTGGAAAACATTAACCATCCTAGTAAACATTATGTTCATCAGAAAATCCTTGTCATATCTAAATGGATAGAAGCAGGATCAGTTCAAAACTTGGCCTCAACTAAACAGTATGAATATTGGTTAGTGAGCCTACATGCACAGAAGTGTGAATGGAGTGGGGAGGGTGTGGTGTCCTGTTCTTCACCCACAACAAGGATCCTTAGCCGTCCTAAAGCTGTCATGACATACAAAGGACAGGAATAAGGCTCCTTTCACCTTGATATAGCAGTATTTTGCCCCAGTTCCTAGTTCTGTCACATGCTATAGCTGTAGGAGAGCCAGATTAGGTAAACATCCCTCATTTACTTTTCAGAGCAAAATAAATTCACCAGGATGCAACTTGAAAACTTGCAGCTGGAATGCTCTTAATTCCTCCAGTAAAGGTAGCACAATTTTCCCTACATTGTGCTTTATATTCTCGGACACTGCTACACAGGCTTGTGAAAAACATTGGACCTACTCTCTTACTAACAGCTAGATCTCTGCCTGGCTGATTTTTTCTGGCATACATGACACCCAGGTGTTTACTTTGGTTCAAAGAGGACTGACCCCAAGCAGCAACAGTGCAGTCAAGTCCAATGAGTTCAATAGAAATATTGCTGTTTAGGTCAGACTCTCTTACATTCAGATAAACAATTTGAATAAACTGACACAGGTTCCTGAAGGCTTCAAGTAGAAGCATGAGAAGGAAGTACCTCTTACAGCTCAATTATCAAAAGTTAAAGGTTTAGGACATCTAATTGCAGGACTTCTAAGTCTCATTGATCTAGGACATACCTGCACATTAAGCAATGAGGAATCTTTTAATTGATTGTTCTGATTAGACATGAAGTGTAGGGCTGAGCCAGCTGGGCATTAAACTCTGCCCAGGCTGAAGTCATGTCTAATTTCATCAGAAGTCATGTCTAATTTAACTGGGTTTTTTCCTACTGCATTTTACTTTCATATCCTATGTTTATCTCAATCTGCCAAAAGTCTTAGCTCCTCTGCGCAGTAACAGCTAGAACTCAACATCAGTCATTCCAAATTCAGACAATGCAAAATCAATTTTGCTTCTAACATTTGCCAAGTCCAGAGACTTTGTTTGTGTCAGCTTTTTAAGTCATTTGACTTTTTTCCCTATTGTCCTATTTGCCACAGTGAGGGGCTCAGCATTTTTTTTAGGCAGGATTTTATTTCTTTGTTCTAGTACAATATCTTTGATGCAGGCATCTTCAAATGTTTTACAACCATGTAGTTACCCTATTTTATGAGTAGGGCAGGGGTTTTGTATGTTTGTCTATCCATGTAGCTACATTTATATACATTATATATAAGCTGCATAGCACATACATGCATATGCGTATATGTGAAATAATACAAATATTAGTATACTCTTGTGTTACATGATTATACAACTCTATATTCTATATGTGGCTGCCAGTTAGACATATGTAATCCTCCAAGGAAGTTATGAAGAAAAATAAATTCATGGTTGTAAAATATGTGAACATTTCTGAGTCAAACATCCCATATATGCAAAATCATCATAGTCATCCCTACTCATATCTGAATAAACTATTGCATTTAGTAACTTTCTGAAGATCACTCATTAAATCATGAGCACAATTTGGAACAGGCAAACCTTTGCACGAGATAGATAACTTTATTGTGAGTGTTGCATACTGAGAGACGTAGGGCATCAGGGAGGGTACTGACTGACCAGTATCAAACAAATCTCTTTCTTTCCCTGATTTCCTCATTTTTTGGCAGAAGCAGGTTTTTTTGAACACTTATATTCTCCTTGTAATATAGCGCTTCTAAACAAGCATGTTAGAAAGTTAAAGAGCAGGAAGATCAATGAAGCTTTTTAAATGGTTTCTAAAAATGTGATAAATCTTTCGTCTGGTTTCTTCTACAATAAGCACTATGTTTAGCAAAGTAGTTAAAGCAATTTTGAGCTCGTGTAAATCTGGCTTAAGCTGTTCTAGCATTAATATGGAAAGGAACATTGAAGAATTAGAAGCATATGTCTTAGCAACTTTGACTTCATGGCTGAATTATTCTCCACCAATAAGCATATTCTAAGGCACTCGATGTATTTCTTTTTTTTTGTCTGATTAAACTGCAGTTAAGAAAGCATACAGTTAAAATAGCTGTAGCCTGTGATTTGTAATCAGTGTTTAGTAAGAGAGCATAGAGATTTCTAATGGTAAGACAGGTACACATAATGCTTTCTTAACAGAATGTTAGTGCACATTGTAACAAACCTCCTCTCGTAGGTTGGTGGCTAGGGATCCACTGATCTTCTGCATTACCTGCACTTCACTATGTTCACCAGAGTTTTGCAGCTGTTCTAGATATTTTTTGGTTTGTGCATGAACAGATGCTATTAAATACAGTTAAATTAACACTACTTTGCAGTCTATGTCACATGGTCTCCATAACATCAAATTACCTAAGTAGTATGAATTGGTTAACATATATTATGACTGAGCCACATTAATTAGTATTAAACATACTTTAATGAAATAAAAAAATGAAACCCTCAATATGATAGATTTAATAGGTAACTGTTGGAAAACTAAAATGATTTTCTGTGCTTGAAAACAGAGTCATCTGCTTGTTTGTTACGGTGTGAATATGAATATTCTGATGAAACTGGTATAGCTGTTGCTTTCTGTTGCTCTCTGTTACTCAGTGGTTTTGGAGCTTGGGAACAGATGGTGCACCACCTGACTCTGCACACTCTAATGTAAGATTCATTGTGCTTCACAGGAAATCAAAGATCAAGCAACATTGCAGAAGGTGAAGTAGCACCTCAGCAACCAGCAACACAGTATGATACAGTCAAGTGGCGGAGTGAGAAAGTATGGAGAGAGAAGAGGAGAAAGAGATATTAGAAGCTAGAGAGACTTTGCTTGATCTCTCAGGCTTATTTTGCTTTCTTCTTTCTCCTTTTCTTTTTCTTTCTCATATTTAAGCTCTAGCCCATTCACTATTCTTTGAGGAAAGGACTAGCTGGTCCCAAAGAAGAAACTTTAATCCTTAGATTGTCAAAAGTTCAGAAAGGCCAATCAAAATCTGAATGCTTGGAAGCAAGAGAGTTATTTGATTTGCTTGTTTGCTTCAGTTTCATTGTAACAAATACTTGTTTGCAACGTGAACAGCTTTACAAATATTTAAAGTTCCATTCAAAATTTCAGACAGTTTTGTATCTGTAAATAATTACAGTTAGTGGTCACCTATTCCAATAAAAAATTGTTGGCCACCCTGGAAAATGGAATGATGGAAGTAGAGTTTAATTCCAGACTATGTTATTTTGTCCAGTTAGTAGCAGAACACAAGCACAAGATTTTAATCAGTTACCCCTTTAGTGGCCAAATGACCTGCCCCTCTCTCCACTGGCTAGCCACAAAAAGTATGTTTCCCATCTTTTTTTCCTTTTGCCCTCGATTTCTCTGCCTGGACAGCACACTTAGGCCTGGACCACTCTATTAAGGAAATCCAGAGTTCACAGATGCATTGTTACATGCCAAAAATCCAGCCCTTTCCCCTGGCCTAAGCTAGGAGAAACCAACAGGGGGAATTAAACCCTGAATTGAAGGACCTTTCTTCAAAACATTTGATATCCCTAAGCATTTTGGATGAAAGCTGGGACACCCACTGATATCATGTGATAAAATTTCAAGTGAAATTGTTCTCCTGACACACCTTATGTACACATATTCGGGAACTAAAAGTGACCACCTAGCCCAGCTGGCATTTTCAGGTATCCAGTACAGCACCAGGCTGAACACAGAGCGTCTTTCACATCACTCATAAGCAGCAGGTAACTATCTCAAAGAATCATCCGTTACTTTCTCATTACCCAAATGCAGGAGTTTGCATAACTCTGTGTCCTTATATATCCCACCCCCAGCAGCATCCCCCAGCACCTTGGCCTAAGATAAATCTAAGTGAAGTCAATAGGAAAAATGCTTTATGCTCAATTTGAAGTTCACCATAACAGACCTTGCAATAAAATGCCCTAGGGCTGTCTGTTTGAAATGCGTAAACATTGCAGCATAACACATAGCTAAAGCCTGTACAATAGCAAAGAAAGTAAGGAAAAAAGGACACCCAGCAAAGGGTACTGAGCAAAGGAAACATGCACTCAGTCCCTAGATACATTTGTGTGCCCAGCCTGCATCTAGGTATCTAATGATCAATGAGTTAAAACCAAGGTGGCATATAAATGTCTTTGAGGATCTGTCCAAGGAGACCAGCAGATCAACAGAATTATCAAAGGCATCAAGAAATACAAAAAGGGTGTTCTTATCACAGAACTGTGGCACTAGAAGATTAGACCTAGGCTTAAAACTATGTCAGCAGACTGGAGCAGCCATGACTCACTGCCTCTTTGCTTATGTCAAGTCCCAAAAAAGCCAGGCTTGTACCTGCCATGTAGAGTTTAGATTATATGGGTTGTGACTTTTGGTGGGAAGGGATTCCCAAGAAGCACAAATCCTCATCCTACCCTCATTCCTCCACAAATATCACAAGCAGCTAGTCCAACTTTCCATAGCCTATCTATCTTGTTAACTTTTCCCTTTGGCCCTTCTAGCAGCAGTGTCCTGAACCTTGTCAAGTCCCTGCTCCTCATGCTTGGCACAACTAAGGTAAATATTATTTTTTATTAATTTTCTTTTTTAATTTAATTAATTTTGAAGGCTCAAGACAGGTCTACCTAAGACCTATGATGTCTGGATGCCAGTGTGAGGAAGTGCATAGCTAAAGGAAAAAGAAAGATCACCCCATGGAGATGAAATGCTCAGTACATTGTAGCACCACACAAGCGGAAATTACACTAACCTTCTTAGAGAGAGCTTAACTTCATGGAAGACAAAACCACAAACCAGCACATCATACGTTGCATCAGTGTTTCACCGTGCTGCATGGAGAGGTGATGAGAGGACCAGAGCCTACACATACGCTTTCCAGTTGCATGCACCAGCTTTACTGCATACTCCTTTTTTACATTTCTATCAGCCCCTATATTTACACAAATTATGCATAAAGTGGTGTTTTTTCTCCAGCTATAGCAATGCAGCACTTGTGCAGGATTGAACACAACTGATGTGCTGTCAGCTTCAGTTCACTGTAGGTAGGCTGTACCAGAGGGGTTTAAAATGGTATAGCTAGAGAGATTAGTGTGTAATTATTCTACCTCTTTTCCTTATATGAATAAGGTTGTACATCATCCCCTTGGTCAGGCATACAGTGAAAAACAGCTTGGATGACTCAGCCTCAGGATTTATAAAGGATCTGATAATATAGGCAGATACAAAGACAGTTATGCAATTGGTATGTTAACCATAATAAGCTCCATTAGTTTCTTTGGTTCAAAATAGCCCATTTACCCTAAAGCATAATTAATGGAAGTTACAAATTTTATTTTTGCTACCAGTTTTTGGAGAAAATCTTCACGTACAAGGCACAGCTTAAAGGAAATGCTTATATGCAGATGGGTTATTGCTCTTTGACATACAGTTACTGAAACCATATTTTTTTGATACAAAGACAGCAGACTTGATACTCTGCATGTAGAGTCAATTTGATATTACCAGTATACATTACCTTACTGTAAGTCTTTTTTTTTTTTTACATCAGGCAATTATAGTGTAAGTTGATCAAGTAATCCTTCACAAATCATTGTTTATGTAGAGCTCTACACTGAAAAGTGATGTGGTTGAAATAATGATGTTTCACTAAAGAAATAACAGGTGGGGAAAGAATATGGAATATACATGGCGCAAGGGAAGAGATACATAAATTTCTGCTGATAAAATCCAAAACCGCTGAAACAGCAAATACAACAATCACTTCAATAATTCATTTTTATATTCTCACAATGTTTGCTCACTCACATTATCAACATAATTCGTTACTTCTGAAGTTACTGCAGTTACTTTGTTTGACTCTGCTAGCTGAGCATGACATGGAATGAAAAAAGATACTTCAACTTCATTTTGTCCACTATTTATGAAGAAAAATACTTAACCTCTTACAATAAAATCCTAAGGGTATTAACCAAAGAAAATAGTATGTTTGGATAGGAAAGACTTCACTATCAATATGATTGCCACTGCTATTTATATTGTATTTTACCTTACCCTGCAATTGCAATAGACTATTTTTAAAATTCAATAAAGACACTTGCATATTTGCCTTGTTTACATGCCAGATGTTCTTTGTGGACCAAGACAGGAATCAGCTCTTCATCAGCACATACCAAGATGAGAATAATCTGTACGTCATCTTTTTCCTTAGTATTTCAGTTCTCCCCATTCTGTCAAATGTGTGGGACTGTTAAGTCATACTCAAAGACAATTTCCACAGTCCTCTCTTACTCTCTTCTCTGCCTTGACCATACAGTTTCACTACCTCCTTCTTACCTATGCTAGTGTTTCTCTGTTCTGACAGTGAGCTAGTTCATGGAGCTGAGTCAACAGAAAAACACTTTCTTTTTGAAGGCTCAGGGAGACACAGGCAGGCCTGTGGCCTTGGCTTGCTGTATACTGCTGTGGAACAACACCCGGACTGATGGGGTAAACACATGCTCACGCTAAAGATTTTCAGTGTGCTTGCGAGTTCCAAGTGATTAATTGTACATGTTACTGCACAATCTGCTGCTTCAGTAACTGATATAAAGGGAGATGGGAGGAGCACTTTCAGAAACTCAAAAGTTAAATTTAAAATTTAATCAAATATTTTCATTCCTGGGGATATTCAAAAGCAGTCTGGACATGGTCCGGGACAGCTGGCTCTAGGTGCTCCCACTTGAGCAGAGAGGTTGAATCAAATAACCTCCAAAGGCACCTTCCAACAATTCTGACTCTGTGAAAATTACACATACTCTGATATTGGTCTGTTTTCCAAATGAGGTGCTCATAACACCTTTACTCCAGCTACACGCTTGAGCTCACGCCTATCAGGATGTCTTATGAATCAGTACATGCTAGGCTCTTTAAAAAACTAAGAATACGGTATCTTAAAGATTGGGTCATGGGTCCTGAACCACCTTCATAGAAGCAACAGGATTTAGAATGTTGTTGTATGAGCCTGTTCATCACCAACCTCAACTTTCAGGAGGAAATTCACTTAATTTTTTGCCTTTTACCAGGAATGTATTTATTACCAGATTAAGGCAGTTTGCACATATCAGCTTTGAAATTAATACAGAGAAGACTGGGCTTGCCAGGAAGAAGCTGGTCAACTGTCACAAGCAGGGCTATGTATTCAGTCTAGATCAGTCCTTTCACATCACCTCCTTTCTTTGTACACATAGCAAAGCTGAAGCACAGGGATAAGAGATTGCACTATTTTCAAATCAATACTGTACACTAACAAAAAGTAAAAAAAAATAAAAGTAGTATAACTAAAGCAGTTCTTTTTTGCCACAGGTATATGTCAAATATTTCCTCTAAACTTCATGTCAGAGAAGTGACTTCCTTTGGTTATACAGTTCTTTCTTAAGGGGCCTCTGTATAGGATGAAGCTATCAAAGTAAAGAAGAATTTATAATAAGAGAATTTCAGAAGTTTTAGAAAGGAAGAGTACCTATTTCTCCTAATCTAAATATATTACATCCTCTGTAGAACAGCACTGCTAAAGCCCAGTATAAAAATAAGTGGATTAAAAAAATGGGCTTTCTGCATTTCCCAGAATCTTAAAAAATGGTGTTTATTTGGAATAGCAATGTGAAAATTTATCTCTAAATGAAGAAAGAAAAAAGGCATTATTGCAGTCATGTATATCTTTTTATCAAAAAGATGCTGGAAGACAGCTTGATCAGCCACAATAATGTCCTCCTGCTGTGGCCACTATCACCTTTTTACTCCCAATAAAGTTAAAAATACTGGAAGCTCCTGAATCTTCACATTCCATTCCCTATGAAGACTTCCACTTGGCCTCTTTCCTCCCACTATTTTATCTTCACTGTCATCTCAGTTGTCAACTGGTAACTGCTTTTCTTCCACTTTCCCTGGCCTACCCACCCATCCTTCATGACTTACACAGATTTCTTATCTTCTTTCATACATAACTCACCATCCACATCTTATTTGCCTTTCTCAGACAAATATTATCTTACTTCAAATATTTGCCTTTCACTCTATCAAGACCAAATAGCCTTTTTGTTATCCTGGCCAAACCCAGACAACACCACACCACTACTCTCATTCACAGACTGGATTGAGCCCTGTAAGTCTCCACCCCTGCTTCATGTCACCACACCATCTGGTATGGACTCTGTAGTCCATACCGAATCAGCTTCTGTCAGATTTTATCAGCTCCTTGTAGCTATTGCTTCTTCCTTCTCAAAACACCAACTAAAGGG
The DNA here is from genome assembly GCA_017639245.1 of Myiopsitta monachus. Lineage (NCBI taxonomy): Eukaryota > Metazoa > Chordata > Aves > Psittaciformes > Psittacidae > Myiopsitta > Myiopsitta monachus. The sequence continues at coordinate 9,213,637 of CM029919.1, forward strand.
AGGACACACAGCTTCAGGACTTATTTAACACCAATCCCCAAAAGGTTGCCTAGGCGCCACCTGGACATTATGAGTGAGCAGCAACTTTGACCTCCTTGGAGGTAACTGGGATTCTGAGCACTCCTGGTTATGATATCTTTGTGTTGGTCTTCGCATTAAAATGCCAAATGAGTGCAACTATGTTGCTGGATAGTAGATGGGGCGTATCCATTATTCATGGTTCAAATAGTCTTATTGCTTAAACCAGGACAGAGGAAGGTGATGACTTCAGAAGACTGTTCTGTGCATTTTATTTGCTTATTTAGTCATTCATTCACTTTGCAGACAGTACTGTCTTTCTGCCATATTTTCCCTCCCAGGAAGAAATTATGGTAATTGAATATAAGGGCTGTCTGCCAGCAACAAGCAAACCAGCATTTCAGGAGCCACTGGAATATACCTAATGTAGCTACATATGAATGCATACAGATTGAGGCCTCAAAACCAGAAGACAGTAAATGCGGAGGAGCTGCCAGTTTCTCTGACTCAAGATTTCTCGCCAGACAGCTTGGAAGCTCTGTCTTTGTGAAGGTGGGGAGAGTGAGGGTCTGAATGTTATCCAATGAGGTTTAATAGAAATCACAATACCAAAAAAGTAAAGAAAGTAATACCCTCACCTCCTTGAGAAACAGGAATTTCTTCAGGATATATCCAGATGTCAGGTTATTGCTCCAGCTTCTTCTCTTTCTGGCATGTTAACAGCTTTTGCAACTTTCTATTATTCAAGAACAAAATCGTTCCACAAGGAACTTCTGCTTTGTGAGCTCTAAGACACAGCAGTACTATGAACTTGACTTGTACTTAGATTTCACACAGATTTTTTGAGGTATAGAGAATAGATGTTATAACACAACCTTATAGGTCATGGCAACTTGTCCATATTGTTGATGCTATTTTATAAGTAATTTCTATACTGTCCTTGAAAGTGACAAACAAAAAATACCAACCAAGAAGACATTTTGCTGGAAGCAAAATCATTATCTAAGCCTTGATTTTTCTTGTTATGTTGTCACTCTGTTCTCAGGGCAGAGTGGTGACTTGCCAACTTTCCTTCTTGGAGAATAATGAAGTAAAGAGGCTGAAAGTCAGAAACAGAGCTCATGATGAGCTTGTCATTTGCGTTTAACAGCAGGGGCCCTGCAGTTGGTAATAATTACTACTGCCTAATCCACTGCATGTTTTCTTTGTCAGTAGAGATTAGAGCAATGGTGCTTCAGACATACAATTGGGAACAGAGCTAAAAAAGAACCATGAAAACTATGTGTAAAAGTAAGAGTGTATAATATGCACATGTTAATGTTTCCTAGCTGAATGTTGTTGGCCTAGTAAAAATACTGCTTGCTGCTATGCTGGAGTCCCACCTTTGGGAGTTAACTATAGTCTGTAACAACAAACCATAGAGACTATGGGCTTTTGAGGCTTCTATAAATTTAGAAACTCATTGAGAACACTTGCCCACACAGGGGGAAGTTTTCTAAGCTATGTTCTTGGGATTAGGCTGCATGATTGCCAACAATGTTAATGGGAGTTATTCTTGCCTCTGAAAATATCAGCCTAACTCTGTAATAAAGTAATTTCCTCCACGATTGGTTTAAGCACTTCATGCCAAATTTCTGACCTCAGTTACTTATTTGAAATCCAAGGTTGGTTTTTGGATTGAGTTTTAATGAATCAGTGCCTGCAGGCAAGAGAAACAGAGACAACCAGTACATCTAGGATTAATATTGTCTGCTTCTCATACATTTTTTGTACCACTATACTCCACAAATAAACCACCAGTAGGGGACATCACATGCATTATAAATAGAAAGCCTGGGAAATAACTTCACATGCAAAAAAAGAAATATCAGCTGAAGGAACTGCCAGATTAATTAATCAAGTAGCTAGTCAATCAAGTTTAGTTTCTGGCCCTTCTCCTTGGAGGGGCTTGCAGAGCTGTTCGGCACAATGTACAGTGAAGAATCTGAAATGACAAATGCCAATTTTGCATTCCAGAAAGTCCAGTATCTCTTGGGACATTGAGGCTTTCCACTGCATTGCAGTGAACCAGACACTGGCTTGCCGCAGCAATCCAAATAGGCTGTGGGAGGTAGTTTTGCTGCTTCAGAAAATGTTTACGAAGATGCAATGGCTCTGACAGACTAGGAAGAAGAGGTTTTGACGGCTAAGTAGGAATGGGGAGATGCTGTATAGGCAATAGCTGTATGTCAACATTGATCATCACTCCAAATTGGGGTGACAACCTGAGGCAGAACTACTCATTTTTTTGTGACATCTGCATTTTACAAGAGAATTAACATGTTAATGGGAAATAATGTAACTGGATCTAGTTTAAATGCTGTAAGTGCTTTGGGATTGCATAGTGCTGAGCATCTTGGCTTTGGTCAAGTGAAGCACATAAGTATATTTAACTTTAAACACAGGAACAAACCAGCAAGTATACTGCACCTGCATAGTTCGCAGTTCACCGTGGTTTCTAGCTGACCTTTCCCACTAGTGGAAGCACATTCAGTGGGCCACCATACATCCTGGTCTTGCGATCATTTACACCAAAGGAACCTGCTGGAGTCATAAATGCTTTGTTATCACATGTACATGAGAATTTCTTTACAAAGAAAACAACAGACCACACCTGCATCCCATCCCAGCATGTCATCAGAAGTTAGTTGACTAAGGCGAATACTTAGGAAGGAGTGCAGTTTGTGCCTCAGAGAATGTTCACACCATAGCATAACACACCTACAACATGAAGAAATTTTACAACTACCCTCAGCATGGTTTTGTGGTAAACTACGCTAGCATAAGTGTCCTTTTGATTAAGAAAAGCAACAGAGATTGTCCCTGTTGCAGTTTGGTGTATACTGATAAAGGTCACAGGAGGTGCTCTTGCAAAACTCAGGAGGGGAAAACAAAAAGAAAAAGAAAAAGAGGGGAACAAAGAGTCAAAAAAGCAGACTGTTCTAGTAATAATGTCACAAGCAAAACACCCAGGTAAGAGCAACACACCCGTATAGCAGTGGAAGAGGCAGAGATCTGCTTTTAGGCAATGCAGCAGATATACTGAAGCCGCTAGTTTCCTTACAGGGTTTATCACTATTTTTGAAGTGTTGCTTCACTTGCATTAATCTTTTGCAGCAGAAGAATATTAAAAATAGAAGTATTGTCCAAGAAAAGTGATTTTCAGTCTTTCAGTGGGCTCATGTGTGTCCTTTTCATCTCTCTTCTCAAACCTAGAAGAGCAGATCAAGAAAGGCAGAGAGACTCAGACAAGGAGACAGAGATGTGTACACCATAGAGAAGAAATCGTTAAAGGTGTCATAAGGGTTATGGATGAAACAGGAGAGGTTGTTGTGGTGTCCACAGTCATCGAGAATGGTAAGAAGGTCCCATATTTATGATGCTGTTCAGCAAAATGTCAATTTGAGAAAATTAGAGAATTGGCAAGAATTAGAGTTAGTAGTAAGTTAGCAATACTAAATTTGTCTGCTGGGAAATTTGCCTTCAGTCAGTTTCTCAACTAAAAACTGTGAAAATGCAAGTTGACTAGATTGAGCAGAGAAGAACCAGCATTTCCAAAGGGGGATGTTGCCTTATATCTGCTGATGAAAAACTAGATCTTTGGTCTTCAGTCTTTTTACAGTATGTTATTTATGGTGTTCTCTCATGTCAGTCCTTTTATCTCATCAGGTTTCACATGAATTATTCACTGAAGCTCCGGCTATATGATTTGATTGCTCTTCTAGAATGTATGTTAAATTTAGTTATGCTGCACTTTTCTTAGCGAAGCCTTATTACTGAAACTCACAGTTTAGAGGGATACAATCCCCTCCTCCCACCTTCCAACTGTGGTTTTTGTTGTGGGTTGTTTGTTTTGTTGTTGTTGTTTTTCTTTACCAGAATGCCAATAGCACAGTGCTAGACAGATACTCCATTTGTACTTTGAGGAAGCATTTTCATCTAGGTTTTCACCTCTCAGAAAGGTCTTGAACGTCTTGAACTGTGTTCTATTCAAGTGTATTTCTTGTAGGATGCCAGCTGCTTTCCTGGCATTAGGCATGAACGTCACTGCTAAATTATGCTCTCTAACACTGTTGCTGACAAGTTGAATGCAATCTTTATAACCCTGACCCCCTCCCTGTCTGAATTGAAAGGCATGTTGTGGATTATTTCTGTTCTGGCCCATTCTTTCTCACTTTCACTTGTATTGTGTTAGATAACTGAACTAATTGCTGTGACTCAAAAATGTCACATCTTTGCATGTAGGGGCTTGCTATCTTTCTCCCAGAAAAACATCATGAATAATGTCATATCACCAAGGTTTTGAAATAAGGATGATTTTAAAATATCCTTTCTAACAGTGAAACAAGAAGGTTATTTGGAAGATATCTCTTCTATTGTCTACCTGATGAAAATTTTATATTAGCATATAAACATTCTGTATCTCTTACAAGTCAAGGTCTGGAAGATCTGCCCTGTGAAATCAGAAAAGGCTTTCTGCATTACCACCTACTGAAATAAGGGTGGTCAATAAATTGTTTTTGCATAGCTAGTGATTTAGTCAAGTGTCCTCACCTCTGAGATTAGCTGTGTTCTGCATATCCAAATCCTTTGTGCAGAGCTCCAAGCTTCCCCTTCTGACCTGGATGGTGTGGACACCATGACTTCTTACAGCAACCTCAGATGGAAGTGACTTGGAAGAGTACAGACTATGATATAGAAAGGAACTGAGTGATTCATATTAATTGCATAAAGATTTCAACATTTTGATGAGGCTTGAGTGCAAATGTTTAGACAGTCCAAGATTAGCATCCTGAAAAAAACATGTAGTGTTAATATCAGGAATGACGCCTGCAACTAACTTTCTTTTAAATGATTTTATACAACTTTCTTTTGTTTATAATTCCAGTTCAAAATTAAGAACATCTACAACCCCAAGCATCAATGCTCTTCAATATCTAATTTCACAGTTTTCTTAACACATATCTCATGTTATTTATTATAGTCAGTGTCATCCCAACACCTTTGTCTATTCTTGCTACATTTTAAATGGTTTAGCTGGCAAGCCATCAATCATAAATCATAAGACATATTTTAACTTCAACTAAGACCAGTTTAGAAAGAAAACAAGTCTCGGATGGCCTGATTGGGTACATTAGTCACATTTATAAGTGATAAATGCCTGTTCTGGAAAAAAAACAAACAAACTCTTTTTTTTCAGAGTTTTGGTGTATATCTATATATAGAAACAAAATTTTCAGTTTCTTTACGGCTTGGAGAAGCATAGTTCTTGATAAATCCCGAATTTTTAATGGAAGAAAGCCTCTTTTGAACTAAGTTTCAGTGTTCAGAAATACATTCATTGCTTCACTAAACCCAGACATTTTTTTTTCCCAGTTATAATTCTGCCACTAGGTATATGGAGGAATTATATAATTTTAAGGACAAGTAAATTTCCACTTCTAGGGACATGAAGAATCCAGAATCAATGTTTTAATTTACTCATTGTAAAGCTATCATTACTACAGTCTGGTTCTTCAGTTCTTCTCTGACTAACTTCAGATGCTACACAAAAACACAGATATTTTTAAAATACCCATATGTGACTGGATCATGTGTTTTTCTCTGCCTGGTGTTAAAGAACATTACAGCAATAACAAACTCACAGTAGAAAATTATGAAAAACTACATTCACTTTATGGTGTAACATAAGCAAATATTTGGGAAAAACGGGAATCATTTCTATAATGCAAACTTAATTCAAAAGAAAATAGATAATTTTACTTATTCCATCAGGTCAATTGTACTAGACATATTAACCGGGTGATGCTCATATCATTTTACAGGTAATTTATTGCAACTGCAACACTGAGACAGTTCGCAAAAATAATTTACCTTAAGTAAACACCATTTGCCTCTAATGATGGGGCAAAACAAACTTGCAGAGTATTTATGAACAGTAACATCTCTCTCTTTCAGTACACGTTTGCAAACCGATCTCTGTTGTTTGCAGATGAATTAAGCATGGCTTGAAAAATCATTAAAGCCATCTGCTTTGATGGGAAAAAAACCTGCTGTGATCATTTTATTGCACTGACAGAGGCTAGGGACCATTTTACAATACTTTTTAGCATCATTTACCCTAAATTTGACATCCTGTCTAAAAAAATGAGCAATATTATCAGTTCTTCTTGTGCTTATTTAGAGCTACATTTACAGAGAAGGCAGCTTGTACAGGTAACTCAAGGTTTTTGTTTTGCTGGTCTCCAACAGATGGATGAGCCTGTTTTTCATCCATTAAAATCTGTAGTTACAACAAACCAAATTTTTATGGGTTCTGTAGAAAACTTAATCTTCCTCTGAAATGATAGGACTTAATAAGCATAAAAATGTTGTCAGTGTTTTAGTTACAAATTAGTTCCCATGGTCCATTTAACTTCTTTTTTTCCCAAAATCTTCTACAGTTATTCAAAGCGTAGCAAATTAGTAGGTTAATATTGCTGGGGTTTTTACTTCCTAAATACATGCTTTTGAAACAAAATCCATATCATTCAGCTAACAGCAACTTCTAAGAACTTTCAGAATCTCAATATTTCTCTTTTAAAATGCTATTTTGAACTCCCATGATTTCGGCAGATTTTTGTCTCAAATAGCTTTCAGCAGTATTTCACTGACTGGATTCTACTGGGACTGACTTACCTAAAAATCCATACATCATGCACAATTGCAGCATTCTTCCACCATTAACAACACTGTCTTACTCTGTATTTAGCTTTTCTATAACTAAATCTACTGCATATATGGAAGTTAGTAAAATTTGCTGATGATAAAGCCAAAAGCTTCCTAACGTTTAATGAGTCATATTACAGTGCTTTTTTCAATTTCACAAGAATGGTGATGGATGCACCACCTAGAAAATGTTGCTTATTTCATCAGCATCTTAAATAGATCCTAAAGGCTACATAAGACCAGAGCTAGAAACCGAGGAACAAGAACCAAGGAGCAATTTGAGGCACTAGCTGCTGCCTAGAAACACAGAAAGTATTCATAGATGCTAATCATATGCCTTTTTGCTGAAACCACTGTATTCATTTGAGTCTTTTGGGACACAGCAGACTCTCCTGTCCCACAACCAGTCTAGAAAAAAAAGGTCCTGATTATTGCTTTCCATGAATCCATTGTAGTTGCAACTTCTTTTGGAAGTACATAACCAACACAGCACAATGCAGCAATGGGACTGATGGCTTTTGGTTTCTCATGGTGATAACTTCCCTGATCCAGACTAGAACCACATTTGATTTTCCACATAATCACATCCTCCTGTAGGAGGTAAGTACTTCTGTGTACAAAATGCTGCAAAGCTAGATGGTTCAGAAAGAATGATTAATGAGTCCTTTGTCGTGTGTATCTGCCTCTTTCAAATTATTTTCCATTCTCTTCTCTCTGTCTTTTCTAGATATTCTCCTAAGCTCTATTACTTCTCCAATAACCCTTATTTTTCCTATAGCTTTAGTCACAGAATGATCCTTTCCTCCTTTTCTTTACTTCCCACCCACTCCACTTTCTTTTTCACTTTATTTCCTCCTTGATAATCTCTAGAATTATACCTACTACTTGCCAATCCACTGCGTTCTCTTCTAGTCATATACTTACATGTGTCCTATGGATGTCAACAACCACAATCCAAGAATTAGTCTTCAGCTAAATGAAAGTTACTGAGTTTTCAGTACTTCTTGGATGCTTAGGTGCTCTTCCCTCGGTCCCCACTGGAGCCACTTCTGGAAAACCTTAGTCTTTGTAGAATGCTGTATAATCAAGTTCTATGCTTAGTAATAATATTCTTCATTTGGAAATATCAAATCGATGCAGTTACTTGCATTTTGCAGGCAGAGAACTTGAGCACAGAGAAATGAATACAATTCCAATTCCACTGTTTAGTATAAAAACATACTGCATCACTGATAACATCACACAAACCAAGAAATTAAACTGACAAGGAACACACCAAACCAAGCATATGCACTCATGCTTCTGGGTTAAGAATTGAGCCCTTTGGGCTCATTCATTTCTCTTCTTTTCATCATCACTCTACCTTTCTGTCAGAGAAATACATCTGCTGATACACACGGAGACCTTTGCAAGGTCCTACAACTATAATCCAGCTGTACCTCTAATGGTGCAGAGGGACTAGAAAGACATCATTAGGGATTTGTTTGATTCTGTACAAGATCATATGAAATGTCTGATGACTGCATAAGAAAAGATTTGACATATATTTCAAACATGCAATAGTAGCTGTTAAATTCTGTGAACTATCAATCAGCTATACAACCATGACAACTCTACCTAGCCCTTATTACCTTATTCTGCACTAATTCTAAGAATAAAATTTCATATTTGTATGGGAATATTTTCTCATTTGGTTTTAAACACTGGTTTTAAACTCAGAGCTGGATGTCATTTAGTGATATTTTTAAAACAGTGGAATGCATATTGTATGAAACAGTCACATAGCAGAGAGCTGGGTGAGATAAAGCATGTGCAGTATTTTTCTGTCTCTAATTAATGATATTTATAAGGCTTCTATGATCATACTTCTGTACTCCTTGAGTGACAGAATTATGCAGTTGATCCCTGAAATCTTTATCTGGCTTTTAAGAGCCACTATTTTAGTTAGATAAAATGTTATGTATCTGACTGCTTACATCCCAGAGTGTCAGCATTGTTCTCACATTGCATCTTCCTCTTAAAAACTTCTTGGGTTGTGTCATATACATATAAACACACACACAAAACAACAACACAGGCTTTCAAAATTAACCAAGGCAATATGTTCTCCTTCCATTCCTCAAAAAAGCTGTTGAAGGATAGATGAAAACTGCACTATAATGGAATCCCTACCATCATCTTACATCAGAAATCAAGATTCACATGCTTGGAGGAGATAATGGTTGTTCCCCACAAACAAGATGCAAAATCTTGAATATACAACATATAGGATATAAATACTTTTGCATGCATATTAGCAAATCTTGTTATTTATTTTCATCTTCAAACAATTAGTTAATACATTTGCTTTTTTATTCTGCTATCCTGCTGAATATTCTGTCTCCAAGCTTACAGTCAGAGCCAACTTTTTCCAGCTGGTTAAGAGTTTAAGGAGCACTGCCAACACTTGCTGATTCACAAAGTCATGTTACTCGTTCTCTCTTTGTCTGTCTTCCACATTTTCTCTACTCTTTTCTCTACTTTTCTGATCAGTATTGTACAAAAGAAGCAGTCTTTGTTTGCAGATTTGTTCTGGGGAAAAAAATAGTCTTGATGTCTTTGATAATGAGTAGATTATGATCTGTCTTGAAATAGTCCAGATTTGTGTTTCATTAGAAATAAGACACGTTTTTTCTGTCCACCCTCTCATCTTCAATATTCCCTACAAACAAGCAACTAAATGCAGGTTTATTTGACTTGCGCTGAACAGAAGCCATGCTTATTTCTGAAGAACCATCCAACATTTTCCATCTTCTCATTTCTTTACTCGTTACTTTTCCCAGCACTAAAGCAATTGAGTTTTCCTTGTGTGAATATGCAGGGAAAGCAACAAATAAAAGTTACAAACTAGAAAAAGTTAGACGCTACAACCGTAAGTTCCACAGTAAAACTCAGTATTTGCAAAGTACATTACATCACTGCTATTTTTAGTGCAGCAGCAGTAAAAAACAGATTCCAGCTCCCACTTCAAAAAATGCTGCATGAATATACAGTAAAAGCTTTTACTTAAGAAATCTTATTAACTCAGATGAACCTACTATGGACATCAGAAGAAGCAGTTCTATTAATTTTATTTACCTCCATGCTGATTTGGGCTTAATCTGTAATTTACATTATAATGGCTGCAACTCACATATACAACACTTCAGAAGATTCAAAGGCTTTTGTGAGCACTGCTAAGACAAAACAAAAAAACAAAGCAGCAGAGAATATTTTTCTTGTCTGACTTTGGGCATGTGCATTGTCAATGCTGCTTCTAAAAGCCAAATCATAGGAGATATGATAGGATGGAAGGATAGAGAATTGCATTACCTGTTGGCTCAGTGGCAAAACCGGTTTCTGTTCCAGACTTATAATAAGATACATGGAGTAAGAAGGTGAGAATTACAACTACAGGAGGAATGGAAGTAGAAGAAAATATGATTTCTGGACTGGCATAAAGCTGGGATACAGTGCTCAGCACTTCATGGCATGCACCTTGAGTACATTCATAATTGAATGGTGGAACCTGCAGAAGCCAAGAAATTCCAGTAGTTATTACTGATTCAGGGTGGAGGAGGGGGGCATCTCACCCATTTTAGCTGCAAGAAACCACAAATTCTCCACTTACTCTTTGGGGTGTCTGTGACAACCAGCGCCTCAGTTCTGCTAGAACAGATGTTTCACTGCAGCCTGATGGTAGGCTGGACATGGACTTAAAGGGTTTCCTCATCTTATGGAAAAGCCCAAGCAAAGTAAACAGGAATTTTATCACACGTGCTTTGAAAATTGCTTAGTTATTCTGTTATTGAAAACATTGGGGGTTTTAAATCTATAAATAATATTTCTTGTTCCATTATATTCAAACTTTACTTATATTACATTAAAATTAATAGAAAGCTGATGTTTCAAGGCTGCTAAATTCTACAGCACTTTTAAGTATGGAGAACTACATTTGTTATTGATAGTGGTACCACTGATCTATGATAAACTTTTAGGGACATTATAGTCATTTGATCATGTTTACATATATAAGGCATGAAAACTCTCTTCAGTGCTTTTTTCTGCCCAAATTTGAAGAAGTTAGCTAGCTAGCAATTTCTTCTCTGTAAATTTTTACCTCAGTAAATGATAGAGGCATGAAACTTCTGAGTAAAGAGGCAAAAGAAAAAGCTCTAGGAATGATTTGCTATCCAATTACTCAAATGATTGCAATTAACAGCTTTCACATTTTCATGAGTTTAAGAAAGAATTTGACCTTCTTAACAAAGAGTCAGAAACTGAGTACTCTTTCTCTTAATCTCTCTCTAAAGCTGAGCTAATTTAATTTCTGGATGGCACTGATTGCTTTGCTATTGCATGAGTGCAGAATTTGACCTTATAAGTTATAAAAATTGGTTTTCAGTGTAACCACATTGGAGATGTTTTTATACAGTATTAATTGATGCTTATTGAAGGCTGAAGGGCTGATCATTTTAAGTTGTGGTATCAGACATGTCTTGCTTGTGGGCCTTTGTGACATGACAGCAAGTACAAAGACTATTAAAATCTCTTTGTGAAAACACACAAAAATCAATCCTCTTCCACAAGGAGGTGCCCTCCAGCCCAATCAATACAAACTGGTACAACAATATCTTATGAGGCTTGTCAGCTGCTTTAAACCTTTTTGCTCAGTAAAGCTCACAAAGTGCTGCTGCCTTTCATCTCCGCTGGATTGTGCCAAATGAAGATATATTTCTAAATGAGTTCTAGGGGCAAACCTTGCCATCAGTTACCCCCCTGAAGATGGCTTTAAATTCAGCAGGGTTGTAGAGGACTGAATCCAACTTGGATTTCGTCCAGTAAAGAGTTAAAGAAGATGAGTTTGTTTATTGCTTTGAGATTTTTCTTTCCTTTACTATAGTTATATTACAGGTTCTTGAGGGAAACTTTTGTTCTTCTTTTTGATTCTTGTATGCTAGAGAGCCCAGAACACCAAAGGAATCTGAGTAACTACAATAAAGAGGTTCATTTACCTTTTTTCTATCATTAATCAAAGTTATTATTTATAATTACAAACCAATCATTAGAAAATAACTTCTTCAAGAGCTGTATGCTTTGATCAAGTGTATATCTACCAAGTACTTTGTTTTGTTTTGTTGGGGTTGTTGTGTGCCTGTCACCACACTTTTAACATATGACTTTGGAAATCTTATGCAGTGACTCTCTAGTAATCAGATATTTCCCTGGATAACTATGAGCCCCTGATACATGCAACTATTTTGTTCCTACTGCCTATTATCCAGTTCAACTAATTTTATATCCTGCTATGTGTTCTTTGAAAATAAGCACCACAAAGAGCAAAGTGATAAAGAACTCTAGATTAACATAATGCTGCTAAGAGTAAAACAAGGAAGGATACTCCACTAGGTCAGGTCAATATACCTGCACACACATTTAATGCAAAAAGACACTTGATAGGTTCATTTAGTGAAAAGATTAAATAGTATTCTCTGTCATTGTGCTGTATTTCTTCATACAATGAGACATCAAACATAATGACTGAAACCAAATCCCATAAAATCTTGTCCAAACAAGCCCAGACAAATCAAAATCCCTTTTATGGAAATTAAACTTCTGTGAGAAGAAAATAAAATTCAACCAAATAGGCAGCTGCACAACACTGTAAATTAATATATTATCTTTTCAGCCTTAGGAGAACAGAGTCTAAGTTCTGGCATTAGGTGCAAAAGCAAGCAAATTTTGAGGTCTCAGGTGAGCCATGCTCGTGGTTTTGATAGCTCATGTTCAAAGAAAGGTGGTGATTTGGATGCATTACACAATAGATATTTAGCTCCTGTTTTTATTAACTACTAAATTAATTTATTAAGAGTGAAACCCAAATTTCCTTTACGAATATCCTTTATGAATAAAATCAATGCAAATGTGACAGATCCTGGTTTGCGAGGCAGGGAATGGTAGCAAAAAAGCTACTTATTCAGTATTGCTCCATCATTCCTTTCATTCTACAAGATACCTTAGAGATACGTGGAATCGTATGAGGACAGAACAATTTCCTAGAAAGCACAAAGTATGTCTGATTCACAAGCACTCTGCTTGACCTTTTCTCTCAGTGATTACAAATCCTCCAAAATCACTGATTTGATTCTATCCTTTTCAGTTGAACAGAACTGCCATTTTAGGTCCTGTTTTGCTTGACAGCACTCCTGCGGAAATCAGGGATCGGCCCACGTGTCCAATACCAAGATCTTTTGCAGGAATTTTAAATAGGAGTAGGACCAAAACATGAGAGTGGAGTCCTTGGCACCCAAAACTCCTTGCATCACACAGTGGCATAAAACCGCTGCTCAGCCAAAACACAGCACTGAGCTTTCCACAGGACCTGTATTTCTCCCTTCCCACCAACTCCTGCCAGCTATCTTGACCTTCAGTCTAGGAAAGAACTGCAGTCTGGGAATTCATTTCTGCCTGGCTGCTGTATTCCACAGCAGACAACCTCGGTGGGGATGGTATTCAGTGCAGGAGCTTTGCCTGAATGCGCTTCTCCTTATGAGGGTCACGTAGGCCCTAATTCTTTAGAGGCTGTGAAGAAGTAGGAAATTGCTTCCAGTGCACAGCCTCTGGATGAACTGTATGCACCTGAATCAGCTTCAGATCAAATGAATCCTCGTTTGACCATTCCTCACCCATATCTCAGCAGGTATACCTGTACAGCAGGAAATATACTTTCTTATCCCATAATATTGTGAGCGGAGTTAGGAAACTCGTAACTGTTTAGGAATATAGAGCCCTCAGGTAATTAATTGCTTACTTTTTCATGAGGCTATATCTCCAAAGTACACAAGTGGTTTCGACTCAACTGTGGTTGGGTGACTTTTAGTGGGGTAATGTCTTCTAAAATAACTTCGCACGTGGCTGAAGGCTAATCATATGCTGATAAACATGGTAAGAGAAGAATCTCTTTTCCCACCATCTCTGATGTGAACATATTTTTATACTGAAGTCCTGCAATCTTTATAATATGTTAGTCACAAAATAGGAACTTTTATTTCCTTAGGGAGCTGCTCCCTGGCCATACTTCAGGTGTAAGCAGGACGTGTTTCAGTGACATGCTTCAATGAAGAAACACTGCTATGACTCTACAAATAGGTCTGAAAAGTGAGTTTTGTGAGGTTTAGTAAAGCTATTTGCATATATAAACTATGAACTTCAGTTTCTCTCAAACAGAATTGCAGGTGGCCTGATATCCCAAAAATTCTGAGACCTCAAATACAGCATTAGTTTTAAATCTTTTAGGGGTTTTGTTTTAAGACACTTATGATCCAAAGGCAGTACTGAAAATTTGAAAGATGAACATCACAGGCTGATATAACCAGTCAATTGCATTAATTCTTAGCTACCATAGAGTATTTCCATCTGTCAATCTCAAAGCATTTTAAAAACACAGGAGATTCCTGCCTGCTTGTCACAAGGGGTAACAGAAAAATAAGGAGCTTTGTAAAAGAGCACCAGCAGTGCTGCAAACACAACCTAGGCTGCCAGAGTCACAAGCCGATGATGAACATCTTTCATTGTATATACCAATACTGGTCTTTATGCCCAAGTATTTCATACACTAAGACTAAATATTGAATTATTTCTCTGCCATAGTACTCTATCAGATATATTAACTTATCTGAGTAAGTTGATATGTCTGCCTTAGTTTCCTGAAAATGGGATTTTCATAATGAAAGAATGTAAAACAGAGGAACCCAAGAGAAGTGAAGTACATGAGGTAAAAAGAAAATGCGATTTTTTTAATCTAAAGAGAAGAAACAACAGATTACAATGTTCTGGTGATGACAGAGATACAGAATAGAAATAAGTAATAGCCTATTACAGGTAAAAAAAAACCACCACAGAGGAGAAAAACCTCTTGGATTTGCATGGAGAAGACAGCAAACAACTGGATGTGACAGCCCAGTTCTTTACTTTTTGCCTTCATTTGCATCTGTGCTGATTGGTTTGACCTTGCTTGATTCACACCCTCTATACAAGAATAAATGTATAAAGAAGGGGCAGGAGCAGAATGAATCAGTGTCCTCATAGCAAGTAAACATAAAAACCCAAACAATAAGGCGTACAAGATTAGCTTCCTCCATATGATAATGAGGTACAATAGGGATATCTTGGGCCCAGTCTTGTTGAATTCAACACTCTATGGTTCTTGTTTTATCTAAATGTCGTGGTTTAAGCCCCCCACCCACGCAGTTTTACTCACTCACTCACTCCCCTCTCCCCTCTACCTTCCCCCAGTCCCGGGGGGATAGGGAGGAGAACCAAAAGAATTCAACTCGCACAGGTTGAGATAAGAACAGTTTAGTAACTAAGATATAACACAAATCACTACTGCTGCCATCAATAATAATACAAGAGAAAGACAAGGAAAGAGAATACAACTGCTCACCAAGCCCGACCCAGCCAGTGCACCCCCCAGCAGCAAATCCCCCAATCCCAAAAACCTGATCATGCCGTGCACCCCCCAGTCCACCACCACCACCGCACCCTTCCGGGTCTCTGCCCTCCATTTTCACATCTGGGACATGACGTGCTGTGGTATGGAATAACCTCTTTGGTCAGTTTGGGTCAGGTATCCTGTCTCTGCCTCCTCCCGGCTCCCCTCTTCCCTGGCATAGCATGAGGCTCAGAAAAGTCCTTGGTCAGACCAAAACATTGCCAAGCAGTAACCATAAACACTGGTGTTATCAGCGCTGCTCCCAGGCCCAAAATCAAAACCACAGTGCTGCACCAGCTACCAAGAAGGAGAAAAATGGCTGCTACTGCTGAACCCATGACACTAAATTATACAGAAAAATTCATAGTACCACTGTGAAATGGTGAAGATTTTACCAAGCCATTAAGTGGAGTTCTGCTGCCAACAAATGTTGACAATACCTGATGCTTCTGATTGTGTTTGGCCCTTGATCTCTATCCCTCCGTAGCTCAGGCTTCCACCTGTGCAGAGAACGTTCACACATTCAGAATACCATAGGTAACTTACAGGTATAAAAAAGGCAGAGAGACTTCAAGTTCATAGATCTTAAGGTGGACTCAGAAAGCATTTGAACTGTATACATTTAAACACTACTACTAAATATTATTTTCTCTAACTTCTTCTGAGAGATATGATTATATTTGCAATCTGCTACCTGTTGTAATTATTATACTTAACTTTAAAATCACTAATTATCATTCTTTTTCTTGAAGTCTTGTGAAGACATTCTGATATACAGTTTTCTAGGGAAGATGAAAATTTTTCTATTGTTAGGCAGAAACTGGCAGCAAATCGGTTGTCTTATGGCAGTAATGGGAATCTGTTAAATGTTTTTCCTTTCAGAACTGATTCTTTGCCCATTTCTAATTTCCGCACTCATTTTGAAACTGGATAAAGGAGAAATTGAAAGTTTTCTATTTTTTACTTTGAATATATTATATGTCAGTACAGTTCTTCCTCTAGTCTGCTCCTAGAGATCTGGCTGTTGTCAGTATATTTTAAGTCTTCCTTGATCCACTTCTGTATCTTTTCTTCCTGTCTCACCAAAAAAAACCTGGCCTGTGTGTCCCCTTTCCAGGACTATGAGACTGCCTGTTTTCATACAGTTTTATTAGTAGATTTCATGCACTGGGAAGAATTTACTCCACCTTTTTTGTCTAGTTATGGCAGACCAGAGCCAATGTCTTACGGGGATAACACTGAGTTGGATCTTACAGCTTCAGGATGGCAGGATCATTAATGACATCTCTTAATAGAAGCACTTGTCTATTAATAATGTATACATTAATTACATGGCTATCATATAAAGTGCCTATAGAGTCTATGTACATGAATAGTATCCATGTAGTAAATCAGAAATCTATGGCAACTGTAATTATCCATGCATTTTTAACCTTTTTCCTGCTCCATTGGGCAACTTCACATTCCAGCATGCTGGAAAACTTAACCCTTTCCCTTTCTCTTTCCTTTTGTTTCCTTTCCCTTTTCTTTCCTGATAAAGTTTCCCTCATTTTCCCACAAAATCTGAAATTTCTTTCCAAAATCACAAGAGACTGAAGATCAAAATAGAATAATTTAGTTAAAGCCCAGATCTTCCTTATAGACAGATTTTCCACATCTAGAAAGCCATTCAGAATGTGGTAACTAACACCTTAGTAAGTTTTTACACCTTGAGATTTCCCTATAGGAACAATACAATCCTGAATGTTCAAAGCCTATATTCTTAAGGCATTTTTCAGAGCCTCCTGCATCCTTAGCATGATAAATTTATAACATCAGGTGGTTATTTCTGGGCCTTTCAAAAGAAAATAGATGAGGACAGTGCAACATAAAAAAATTTCAGAATCCCCACTTTTTGCAGGTGGAAGGTTTCTTCCTTCCTGTTGCCTTTATTTCCATTTCCACAGCCACATCAAAACAACAAAAGGTTTGGACAGATCTACTGCTGAGGAACCCTACATTCCCTCAGACAACTTGGGCCCAAAGGAACCCATTACAGGATAGATCTAAGATAGTTCTTTTCATTCTAGCAAAATACAGCAAGAAAACAGCTTAAGACAGATTCCACAACTTTAACGCAGCTTCTAGTAGAAACTTAGGCAAGACATGAAACATCATCTCTCTTATAAATGTCCCAAATTGTTGACAACTTTTCTTGAAAGAAACACTTTTAATATTTGAGTATGAGTACATAAACATTAGCAAACACATCAGTGCTACTTCTGTAAGATACTTTACCTTGATCTCACTGTCAAATCCTTTGTCAGGACTTGAGACTTTCCTTCATAGTCATTAAATTCATAACTTCATTGGCAGACAAATGATGAAACCACTATTCAAAAATTCCTAAACATTCAAAGAACAGGTTTCCTTCTTCTCTTTTCTTTTTTTTTTTTTTCCTCAGTGTAAGAGGCTCAGAGAAAATAAAAGGTTCTTGGGAATGTTGCTATTAAAGCTTTTTCTATTTTGGGGGGAGGAGCCGTAAAATGTACTTCTGCCTTCGCAAATAAACAGCACAGAAATAACAAGCTGTTTGAGCACGGTAATACATCTCTTTCACATCCATGTCAATAAAAACATTATACCACGCTGTTTTGTGAGGTCAAGCATGGCGCCTCTCCTAGTCGGCTCCTCTATTACTTGCAGAAGGAAGTTGTCTTCCACACAATCAAGGAACTTCCTGGATTGCTTGTGCTGGGCCATAGCGTCCCTCCAACAGATATCAGGGTGGTTGAAGTCCCCTATGAGAACAAGGGCCTGTGAGCATGAGGCTGTTCCTATCTGTCTATACAGTGCTGCATCCACCGAGTACTCTTGATCAGGCGGTCTGTAACAGATCCCCACAATAATGTCACCCATCGCTGTTCTCCCTTTAACCCTGACCCACAAACTCTCTATTGACTGCTCACCTGTCCCCAGACAGAGTTCCATACTCTTCAGCTTATCCCTAACACAAATAGCAACTCCCCTTCCCTGCCTACCGGGCCTGTCTTTCCTAAAGAGCCTGTAACCTTCTATTCCAACACACCAGCCATAGGAGCCATCCCACCATGTTTCTGTGATGCCTATGATATCATACCCTATAGACGTGCACACATCTCTAATTCCTCTTATTTGTTCCCCATGCTACGGGCATTTGTATAGAGGCATCTGAGCCAAGCTCCAATTGATGCCGGCTCATTGGCTGGAGCACCTGGAATATCTCTACATTGCTCTGAACGTTTATTCTAGATGTTGGCAAGTGACTGGGTGTGTTTGGATGGAATGATGCCCCCCTCCCCCAGCACATCTAGTTTAAAGCATCCTTGACCAGTCTGGCAAGCCTCCTACCAAAACCACTCTTCCCTTTCTGTGTCAGACCAGCTCCACCAGCCCCCAGTAGACCTGGCCTACTAAATTGAGCCCCATGTTCAAGGTATTCCAACCCTGACTATGGCACCACCCTTCTAACCATTTATTAATCTGGCCAATCATCCTAGTCTTTTTAAGGTCCTGCCCTGTATCCTGGAGAATTGATGAAAAGACTATCTGAGCTCCAGAGCCCCTAACCACCTCTTCCAGAGCTCTGTAGTCCTCCATTATGTTCTCTGGGCTACTGCTATCTATGTCAGTAACACCTACATGGATCACTAGAAGTGGGCAATAGTCAGTGGGATTGACTAGTGCAGGCAGCCCAAGAAAGCCGACCGTATCGTGGACTGCATCAAGAGGAGAGTGACCAGCAGGTCAAGGGAGGTGATCTTGCCCCTCTACCCTGCTCTCCTGAGACCTCACTTGGAGTATTGTGTGCAGTTCTGGTGTCCTCAACATCAAAAGGACATGGAACTGTTGGAACAAGTGCAGAGGAGGGCCACGAGGATGATCAGGGGACTGGAGCACCTCCCGTATGAAGATAGGCTGAGAAAGTTGAGGCTGTTGAGCCTGGAGAAGAGAAGGCCACATATATAGCAGCCTTCCTCATAGCAGCCTTCCAGTATCTGAAGGGGGCCTATAGGGATGCTGGGGAGGGACTCTTCATGAGGGAGTGTAGTGAGAGGACAAGGGGTAACGGGTTCAAACTTCAACAGGGGAAGTTTAGATTGGATATGAGGAAGAAATTCTTTCCTGTAAGGGTGCTGAGGCACTGGAATGGGTTGCCCAGGGAAGTTGTGAATGCTCCATTGCTGGCGGTGTTCAAGGCCAGGTGGGACAGAGCCTTGGGTGGCATGGTTTAGTGTGAGGTGTCCCTTCCCATGGCAGGGGGGTTGGAACTAGATGATCTTAAGGCTCGTTCCAACCCTAACTATTCTATGATTCTATGATTCGATGATCTATTCTATAATTATGGCATAGCAACAACTGCATTCATTAAAGAGTGGGTTACAGCTTCAGCTTTAAATCTGAATTTCATCTTTCAATAAAGACACTGCAGAAAAAAAATTGAAAGCCTGATAGGTACTGAATTTTTAAGGGGAACTTTTGCTTTTTTTTTTTATGCAAAAAAGGAATCTACCCATTACCCTGTAAACATCAAAAACCTGAGACATTAGACTGACTTGCTTTTCTTGGTGTCCTTTCTGCCAGGTATATAAGCCCCTCTGTATTTGGAGGGGGTTATTCAATAATGTTGCTGTCTATGTGCCAATCCTCACTGTTCTATCTTATCAGTATAGAGGTGTGTTTTTTAATGCGATGACTTTTTCTTTAACACATCTCATTGAACATTCCAGATAGATCTTTTCTTAGCAAATTTGAAACCACTCCATGTAGCACAAAAATTCCTCACCTTGAGTTACATCTCCGGATAGAAAGGACATCCTGGGTGTACAATCCAACAGATACTGAACTCATCTGATGACCCATAATTAATGGTGTCTAAGCAAGCTATCCCAAGCTAATTTTTACGTCTCATGAGTTACAATTTACAGCTTGCAGTTGCCGATTTGCAGCAAGACTGAGAGCTACAATCTTCTTTTCTTATGCTTAATGGTCTCGGGATTCTTTCTTTGTTTTTCCCAACTGGAAACAGCCATACATGGCACACTGTTCCCCTAATGCATGGAACTGCTGTGTGTCCCGTTTAGGACTTGTATGAGAATTCAGCTCACATTTACAATGATATTTTAGACTGTTACCATTTTCAGACAGTGAGTCAGCAGGTCATGCTTCTCTGGCTAGATCCTCTTCTAGGAATTTTCAAAAATTCTGACTTGCCATTCCACTTTATGCACAGGGTCGTCCTCAAACACAAATCAGTCAAATAAACCTGCTTTTTGTCTTCCAAAAATATCGCTAACTTAAGACACCACTCACACGATTTCCGGAGCTTTCTTCTATTATTTCACATGTGAGATTTGGGTCCCTTGCTGTCTGTGTTTGTCATAACCATCCCATCAAAACCCAAACCATCTTGCCATGAGAAATCTCTGTGTGCACCTGCTTTCAGAAAGTCAGATGCACTGGTCTGTTGATACAACTGATATAAATGCATGACGTCACCTAAGGTTTTAAGCAAGAGCCCAAGTCTGATGAAATTAGGATATGTACTGCTTAATGTTATCTGTTGAGGATGGAACTTAGAGCATTATTGAATACATTATTGATAGAGTTAGAGGCAATATGAGAAGGGAAAGACATTCATTAGTGTGGGGTTTTTTCCTCTCTCCTTATTTTGAGGGATTATAACTTGAGTCCTGCTTCAACCCTATGTGTAACTGAACAGCTGAGCTTACTATATGCAAAAATGCCACACAGACAGAAAGCGTGGTGAGATGTTAGGTGTTAAGTGTCAGGGATATAAAATGAGTACTACTCTCTAATTGGTCAGATTTTGCTCTTGGTGGGATTTTTCGTTTCTTCTTTTCTGACAGACATACGGTTCCAAGCTAAACACAAATGCAGCAATGGTTCTTTTCTCCCTTTAAAAGTAACTCCGACCCCAATGTCAGCAGCTTAACAATCACGCACAAGTTGACAATAGCAATTTGTAAAGGGTATGTTTGTTACCAAGGAAAGCAAATTCTACAGGCAAAGGATTCCAGGTTCAAATGTACAGTTTTAGTGTAAAAACTCACAAACTTCATAAGCCAGTTGTGTTACATCCTGTTTAGTTCAATCACAGGAACCAAACAAAATGCAGGATACAGAACACTACATTGTGCCACCAGAATTTTGTGCCTTCATTTCAAATCATACTGAATTCCAGGAGATACCCAAATCACCTGTATCCAAATGTCCATCCATCCATCCCAGGATAGACCAGCATCAGTGCTTAGAAAGAGCATATGGGAAGAGGGTGACTATGACATGTTCTCTGAAGGTCTGACAGCCTCTGCATTAGGGACTTCCCAATTTGGAGAGATCAGGTTCATCATCCCAGTCAAGAATAAATGTTGGCCATTTATTCCATGGATTTGTCTAAGCAATTTTTCTTTATTTGTTTAAGACTTGTGCCGCCCAAAATAGCTTACATCAATACATTTCACAAATGAATCATTATGCTATGTGATGAACTACTTCCTTAAGGTTCTCTAAATGCCTCAAGAGCCTTTTTTTTTCCTATTGCCCTCCAATAAATTCCTGTTAAGAGACTCAGTAGGTTTTTATTCCTTATTTTTCTCCTTCAAACAATTCAAGATGTTATAGACCTTGATTTTATTCCGTCTCCACTAACTGTCCCAAGATGAATCCTTTCAAGTTTCTGCTAATACTGCCACTTTTTAAGCCTTGCTTATTCTCATGACATCTCTCATTTTCTTTCTAGGTCACACATAACCTTAGATGTGGGGATCAAGTGGTCAAAGGAGCAAGAGAAGGTTACATGGCATGTGGAGCTGCTTTCCTGGCATTTACCTGGCATAAAGCATTAACAAGTTAAACTGAGGTTCAAAGATTGGTTTTGCCACATCCAAGGTATGTTACTTACACAAGGCTAGATTATGATCACAGAAACTACTCAGTTTAATAGATTGTGAAGTTCAAGGAACTGACCTTCCCTTATGTGGCATTGCTTCTTCAGCCATTAAGGCTAGAATCACAAAGAAACTTTATAAAGTAGAGCATTAGAATGTTTAAAAGATAACTTGTTACTGGGCAGAATAATCCCCTACATATTTGAGAGAATTAAACATGCCAAAAAAAAAAAAAAATCACGACAGCTTGAATGCTGAGTAGGCACATGCGTGCACTGCATAAAGCTATTGGTCCTTTTTTGGGTGTAAGCATCTATTCCAGGCTCCAAGGAAACATTTGACTGCCTCAACTCTTATGAACTCCCTCCTGCAGTGTCACACTGAAACTCTAAAATGGTAATACAGAGATGTTCTTCATTTTATTTCTCTGTAGATGCAGATCTCGGTTTTCACCCATTTTGTCTCTCCCACAATTCATTCCCACAGAAAGCACAGAAGCCCTTGTACAGCAGACCAAAGCTTTTGAAAGGTTCTGTGGAGGCCATTAGATATCCTAAATACTTGCAGTTGGGCTCACAGAGCCTTGTAGTATGGAGCAGAGCAGTGGCTGAAATTACTTTTCAAGACTAACTTTTGTGGCTTAATCTGCAATGTAGCTGAAATTTGCTAGTCCCAAGAATGTCTTGAAGCTTAGTGCACTGCTTAAGGCTTGTAAATGCCCACAAGATCTTCGTGAACAGCTGGGAAGACAGCCTGACCCCACAAATCCCAGCCACCTTTGCACAGACCATTGCTGAAACACTGGTAGCAGGGACTTCAGTCTGTAGCAGGGACTTCAGTCTGTAGCAAGGCTACAGTCTACCAGCATTGGTCACATCAGATCAGTGTGAGGATGAAAGGGGTGTATGGAGATTCAGCAGAGCGCTTTACACAAAAATTGAATGAGTTGTCTACACCAGTAGAATTCAGAAGACATATTTTTGTTTAATTTCATCTTTTATTATTGGTCTCATGCTATGGCCCAGGTCTTGATCACTTGTATAGCTTTCTGAATAATGTAACAAGTAAAAAAAGTGTCCTGTGCATATATCACACTAGACAGACATACACATTACTAAATACAGGCCACAGACTCTATTAGCATAAAGCTACTTAGCTGACTTCAGGGAAACAAAGCTGATTTACACCAACTCACAAGCTGACCCATTATCCTGTAAGGTATTTCTTTTTTTGTGTGTGTGCATGTGTTTTGTTGTTTGGTTTTTTTTTTTAATATAGTGGGGCAATAAAGTTCACTACATTTATAGCCCAGAACACTCTCTGCAAGTTCCACTATCTTATTTACTCTGTTAACAGTCACCAAACACTGTGCAGATGGTTTTACTAAATTATCAAAATCACTCCAAAGTCAGTTCTGATATCCCTGTCCTTGGGGATATACTATCAGGGCCAAACATAGCCCTCATGTGGCTCTGTTAGCCTAACACATTTGGCCCACTAACCACAAAGAGCGCTGCCTGAAATTACCTCCTCTCTCCTGTTCTTATCTCCATTTACTGACTATGTACTTATCTTAGTCCCGTCCTTATCTAAAACACTGCAATCTTCCAAGTCCCCTAATGCAGTTTATGCTACAACTCCTGTTGTCATCGAATATTATTGTCCCTTTTCTGCATTTTACTTTTTCTCTTCCTTTTCCTGGAGCACTCCCAGAAGCACTGGTGTCTTAAAAAAATTACTGCTGTTTACAGAGTTTATTACTTTCCATCATTTCTTATGATTCTCCTGAAGCACGTCTTTCAAACAATTATCTCTGATTTACTATATCGGTCATATAACCTCTTCCTTCTTGGACTAATCAGTTCTGGATTAGCTAGTTGGTAGGGCCAGATTGCCCCGACAGATTTTATTCCCATCTCTGTGCCTCACCCAGGCATGCTGGGATCACGCTCTCTTTGGCTTTCCATGTACATGCAGAGCTCCTCGCCAGGTCTTCCAGGGCAGGTTCATCCCAGCCAGCCAGGCAGCAGCCTTAACTGTGTATTTCAGCAAATGTCTCAAGATCTGCAGAGCTGGCACCTCTGCAAAAACACCTCCTTCTGCCTCTATTTAGGTCGTGTAGCCATATGCCACTCCCCATGCAAAGCTTTTACTGAAAGCCACCATAGAGAGCCCTTTGCAGTACATCTATAACACTCAGCTCTCTATACCTAAGTTTCTATAGTGTCACTGTACTTAACAAACAAGAACACTGTTCACTAAAATATTGTGGGTGAGTGAAGAATTGGTTTAAACTATCTCCAGATAGATCAGCTGGGTCCTGTTACAGAGGGGAGGAGGAAAAAAAACAGTGAAATCTCTTCTACTCTTTTTAGGGCAACAGAAAGGAACTGCCATAGCGTGCACTGTGGATTACACAGCAAAAATGCTACTTTGCAGCCCAAGTATCTACCCGGTTACCTGGAGCACACAGAGACACTTCTTCTAAATCAAAACAAATAACTGTTACTCAGAAACTAACAAAGATCAAAACAAAACAAACCCAAAAATTACAAACATGTAATTACCTCTCTACCATGCAACTAAAAAGCATGGACATGGGTAGAAGAGCTTTTTGCAAGAGCAAAGACACAGACCTATGGCTTCCCAGACTCAAATGCTTGACTGTGACCCTGCCTCAGGGGTACCCTCATGTAGCCTCTATTGTCAGCAGGAAGCTCATTTAAAAAAGGAAGGAAGGTATGCTGTGTATATTTGAGGTCAGTCCAATAAAAGTATGTATTAAGGAGAATACTGCAGCAGTATTAAAGACCAGATACATTTCCAGGGTAAATAACGCTACAGTTTTGGAGAACATGATGTATGGATACCTTCTAGGAGTTTATTTATCCCTTCTTTTGGTGACGTTTGCTGTGTCATTTTCACTCAAAAATAGTTCTTTGGGAAAATGTCAGTGAGACTCTTCATAGGCATTTTCACATCATTACATAAGAAGATGGCACAGATATTTCCTTCCCACAGAAATTATATTGGTATTTCAAGGGGGAAACCAATATTTCAACCTCCTGAAGTAAAAGATGAAGTTAACTTCACCTACCTACGCAGTTATGAAAGCTGGGCAGTAAGGTACAGCACTTTGCTGATGTATTTATGATTCTTTGATATATGACAGTTATCTTTTGAGAAATCATGTAGTTCTAAAATCATAGAATCACAAAATATTTTGGGTTGAAGGGACCTTAAAGCTCATCTAATTCCAACCCCCTGACATATGCATGGACACCTTCCACTAGACCAGGTTGCTCAAACCCCTGTCCAATCTGGCCTTGAACACTGACAGGGATGGGGCAGCCACAACTTCTCTGGGCAACCTGTGCCATAGGTTCACATTTCACCACCCTCGTAGTGAAGATTTTTCTGTAATGTCTAATCTAAATCTACCCTCTTTCAGCTTAAAGCCATTCCCTCTTGTCCTATCACATACCCTTGTAAAAAGTCCCTCTCCAGCCTTCTTGTAGGCCCCTTCTAGTCACTGAAAAGCTGATCTAGGGTTTCCTGGAGCCTTCTCTTCTCCAGACTGAACAACCCCAGTTCTCTCAGCCTGTCTTTATGGGGGGGGGCTCCAGGCCTCCGATCATCTTTATGGCCCTCCTCTGGGAATCCTGCTGCTCTGCCAGTCTACCGCTCCTGTAGTGGAAGCAACAGAAGACTGTAGTTCCCTCTTCTCTAACAGAACACTGAGGGCAGGGCTCAGTAATGTACAATCTGCAGATGCTCCAGTTCTCAGCCTGGAATTTTAGCAAAACAGGGGACTTTAAACTGGAGTTTCTGAGGCACAGGCACCTGCTACCTCCTTTCCAAGCAGAGTAGCCCCTGATTAAAAAAAAAAAACACAAAAAACCAAACACACAACCAAAAAAACCCCAAACAGCCAGGTAAGAGAACTGAAGAATTGATTGCCTAGGCTCTTAAAACTAGATCCAAGTAGGGTTCTTCAGAATGATGATGCTTAGAATGTAAGATACCATATTAATTTAGACTCCCAAAACATCTTTGACAGAGATTATTTGTGTAAGTCCTCAGTGTTATTAAGGTCAGCACTGAGTATGGCTGCTCATGGGTGCTATTACCTGTAGTACATGAACTGAAGATAACACCCTTCAGAAGGAAAGTACAGCCATTAACAATTCAAAGATCACCTCACCTTTTGCACACATTGATCTCTTTCCTGCTATTAAAAACACCCCCCAAAAAAACCCCCAAACAACCCCCCCCCAAAAAAAAAGCACAAAAAAACCCCCAAAACCCAAACAATAACCCCCCCAAAAAACACAACCCAAACCAAAAAACAATAAAAAAAGAAATGTAAACAAGGCAGAAATAAGTACTAGACGATGTTGTCTCCGTGAAGATGGACTTACAGCCCAAACCAGGGAGGGCAATAAAATGCTAAGCACCAATCCCTGGGGAATAGTCCCAGGTACCAGAGAATTCCAAAGACAAAAAGATTCTGAGCAAAGGGCTCTCTGCAGGGAATTACGGAAGAAAACAATCTTTAACATTGCTGTATCCCAGTTTTCCCTAGTTACCACAGCAGGCAGATTTGGTCTGACAAGCACATGAAATTCACACTTTCAGAGAATACAATGCTAAGACGTAGTTGGCATATGGGAAGGTTAGACTGGTGTGACCTTGGAGAGAAAAGGCTTATGGCTTTCTTGTCATGGAAGTCATCCCTAAAGCAAAATCTGTGCGTTGCCCAAAACCTGTTCTCTTAACTCTCTCAAATGGATTCTGAGAGGATCTGCGAAGTCCTTATCTAATTTCACTTCCAATCAACCACCGGTGCAACTGGACTATCATAGCAGATAGGTCTTGTACGATGCCTCCTGGATTTGCTTCACAGTGGTAGTAGCCTGGGTTGCTCACTGCTCTGACCAGCAAAAAGACACGTATGCAAACACACACAAGCCAACTCCATTACAGCTCCTCCTAAAAACAGAGGTGAAGGCTGCATCTTCCCTTCACTTGTAACACAGCTTAAAACAAACAAAAAAATGAATCCAACCAACCAAAAGAAAACCCAGCATCCACACCCCAGCCCCAAACACCCCACATTCAAATTCAGTAGGGTATTAAAATGCCCTGTGAAAACCTGCAAGTGGTTTTAGTCCAAATCAATCATTCTCTAAATTTACATAGACCATCCTCCTTCCTTTTGACAGTCAAATACAATCCTTTGGCAATCTAATTCCTGGCTATAATTCGCATATACATGCACATGAATTGTGCATACTCCTCACTTCTCTTTTTTTCTGGGAGGGGTTACATTTTGCAGGAAGCCATTCTAGGCACTGGGAACAAACCATCATCTCCTCTTCCAAAAGCAAAACCTTGCTGCAGGGGCCTCTCCAGTCCAAATGGTCAGGAATCCAATACACAACAGTCTTGCAGAAATCAGCTGCCAGATTTATTATTCTACCTGAAAACCCCAAACAAAACAAAAAAAAAACCCAAACAAACAAAAAAGTGGAATAAAAACAGACTTTAAATAAACCTCTTCGGTACATTTTAAAAAGGGTTAATCAGTTCATTGAAAGACTTCTGTATCTTCTGCTGAGAGATCATGTAATGTTGGTCTGATTGCTTGCTTTGTTCAGTGAGTCACTACCATATACAGATATATATATATTTCTTTAAATATTACACATTTGATGCATTTTTTTTCTTCTTTTTTCCTTTTTTTTTTTTTTGCCTTTTTTTTTTTCCATTTTTGTCCAACCCCTTTCCCAAATACCCACATCCTGCCACAGGCAAGAGGTGCTTGCTCCATGCTGACCTTAAAGAACCAAAACCAATCCAAGGACTTTTCATCAATGCACGTTTCATTTGAACCATATTTCAATGGAAACCACATCGTTTTAAACAATCTTACTCAACCTTTTCCTTTCCCTTTTTGTTAATTCTGCAATTTCAGACTTCTGATTCTGGGTTCATCACTGACAATTTAAGTGCCACTGAGACTTACGGACGACAGAATTAGGTGACATATTAAGGCACATATACACTCCCATAAAATATATTGTCTTATGGACCTGTGTAAATTAAATACCTGCCCAAATGTTTTTTATGTACCTGTGGTTTCTAGTGACCATTATTTCTTTACTTTTAATTAACTGCATATTAAAATATTCATAGCTTAACTGGTGTCTAACTGACAGAGGATGGAAAATTAACCCACCACCTAGGACTGTCTTTGAAATCTTCCCATTATGATGAAAATTATTCTTGTTGTTTTACGGTTATGCACTCATTTTCCTCCAGCTTCTTGGGAATATTGGAAAATGAAGTACTCCACGTTAACACCTATTTAAATTTCACAGAGAAAAAAAGAAATCAAGATCTTACCCCGTTCTCCCTCCCTTCAAACTAAGAAATATATTTCAGAAAAGGTGCTCATAAATAGTTAAAACTTTCAGGTTTTTGTCAGGGCTTTTTTTTTTCTTTTCATTCTACATATATAACAGTACGTGTGGCTTGTCGACGAGATTACACCCTCAAAAAAAATAAAACAACTTGAAAAAAAAACCAAGAAAAAAAAAACAACCTCAAAATTTAAATTGTCTTCTGAGCATATCCGATCACATTTACGTTTAGTGTCCAAAACAAGTTGATTGGTAACATCAGTGCCAGCACTACAACGTCATACAGCGACTTCATGGTATTGTGTGACAGTTCGCCTAAGCCTCTGTTCCACCGAAAATTACAAAAGGTTCTGCAGAGCTTTCCTTAGCAAGCTGAATCGTACTAGTCATTTGTGGATGCGCATAAAAGCTGCTTATAGCACAGCTATGGCGTAAGCTATTTTCTAAGCAATAAATGTTTCAAGTCATCTATTTTGTCCTGAAATGCTACCTGTAGTTACAGCATTGCTTATAAATGGTCATAGTAAATTCAGCATCAAAGAGAATATTACAGAAAAAGACAGCAGCAGAAGCATTAGCATTATCTAGTATTTATATATGTTATCAACATAACACAGCAGTAAAAGGTTTAAATGCATATTAATGGGTACCATGTCTAAAAATTACTAAAGTACCTATTTAGTGTATTGGATATTTTTCTCAAGGAGTGCTTGCTGTGTCTAAACAGCATAATTAGATATGTAACTTAGTACAGTTAATTCCTATTGATTAAATAACTTATTTATGTACCAAAGGAAATGGAAGGTTAGAAAATGTTTTCTCCCTCCCAATCATGATCCTGTATTTAATGCTGACATGATCATCAGAAATCCTACCACATATAATTACTACCCTCAAATGGATCTTGAAAGGTCTAAGCCACAGCATAGTCCACACGTATAGCAACATGGCACCAGATACAGCATGCGGCCTCAAGTCTGAAGTCAGAGATTTTGCTGCTTGGTCAGGGTACTTATGGCCACTCGGTCATTAAATAAGAGTTGTTTGGGGTCATACAACTTTTCTAGGAGTCTATAAAAAAAAAAAAAAGGAAAAAAATAACGAAGGCGGGGGGGAAGAAAAATTCTTGAGATAGATGTTGTTTTCAGAGGCAAGGTGCAAGGTCTGCCACTGCAAGCTTCTAAATTAAATGCTGTGGTATATGCTTTGCTTCTCTTTAATAATTGCAGAAAGACAATTAAGAATGGCAAGAAACAAATGCCCTAGGCATGCGGGGCTGATATCATCATCAAGTGGTTATTTTGCACAATGAGAATTAACTGTACCATGGATACCCAGAGAGAAAATGTACAATATCTTATGCTGATATGAAACAAAACAGACATGATATAGCTTTTTTGTACTTAAAACTTGTATGTTCCCTTCCCAAACTTAAGTAAAAAGCAAACCCACCCTTTTCCTCCTGTTACATAGTATAACATTTAGGTTCCAACCCTCCCCTGTCAAATAAAGTGCGCTGTCCATGGCAGACCATAGGAGTAATGCAACAGGAAAAGCCCCTTTTAGTGTACTATTTAAAAAACAAACTGAAGTCGATTTAGCTTTCCTCTGGGTCTTGTGAAAAAGGAGAAGCCTAAGGGAGGAGGGAAACATCTCCTTCACTGTCACTGTTGTTAATAGACATAGCCTTCGTTATAGGGGTGGGTGTTGCAGCAGCCACCGTCCTGCATGTAGACCATGCTCTCATCAAAGTGGGACAGAGGCACAGTGTCCTCCTCATTGATGTGGCGCTCCATGTCAGTCTTCAGTAAGGGGCGCTGGTTGTCTGGAAAAGCCATGGAGAAAAGCGCTTCAGGGTCACAAACAAACTTGTAGACGTATCTTTCTCCAGCCACCTGAGGACAACAAAAGGGAGAAAAAGGTGCAGCATAAGACCTCATGGTTTTACAACTCCAAGTTCAACAGTGTTGTGAAGAACACACCTTCATTATGCAATAAATAAGGCAACAGCAGAACTGGTAAGGCAATGACCTAGTAAGCCAACAGGGATCTGCAGAAGCAGACTGCAGAATGCTCTTGATTTTGCCACATGTGATATTCCTTTGGAAGATGGACTAGGTATTCTACTTCTAAACACTTGTTTGCAATCACTTCCTATACTTAAACACAAATGGAACTGTTCTTACTGGAAAATGTAAACAAATTGTCACTATAGTGGCAAAATAAAATGACTAAGTCCAACATGATGTGTGCAAAGTGGAAAAAAGAATCACATTGCATGATAGAGATCTGAATTTCACTTTACACAGATTGATTCATACTTAGGTATAAAAGCACTTAAGTTATAGTACATGCTGATTGTACAGGGACAGTGTAAGCAAATACGTAGGCTAATATGTACTTAGCAATTGCTCATGCAAAGCTGGGACATTTGGATTTGCTTATGGAGACACAATTTGCCCAAGGATACTACAGTTTCCCCTTATTCAGAAATAGCACCAAATGTCTGTGCTGCATCTTCCTGAAAGCTAAATCGTGATAAAAACAATACAGGTCTTGTTAAAAAAAACCAAAACAAAACAAAAAAATCCAAACAAAAACTAAACCTGCATGCTCATGGCTTATCAAGATTATTTGAAAATAAAGGTTATATTGTCTGCTTCTTGCAATTCTAGCTAGCACAGCATTGGAAGTAAGTGAATGAAAGTGGCAGAAGTGCTCCAAACTTAAATCTATTCTCATTGGTGCTAAACTGTCTGAAGCACCTCCTCAAATATTCAGCTAATTTAGTCTACATATAATGAAAAGTTTTAGTAGAGGCTTCATCTGCAGTAGAATTTTTTTTAACAAAGGCATGTCAGCAAGCTTGACGAACTGATGGCTGCATTCAGAAACTGGGCATTTGCATTACCAGTTGTCACTGCTAAACTTAAAAGGGGAAATATGCGCATATAAACCTTGCAGTAAAGAACCCTACTGTGAATCTACAACCACCATTACTTTCTAACATACACTAATTGGCCAGATAGGGTGACCTCAGGGCAAACATCAAGCATTGCTATGTTAGAAAAATAAGCATCCAAACTACCTTTCATAATGTGTGGTTAATACATTCATGTAGATAGTAAAGTAGTTTAAGAAGTAGTAAGCTAGGTGTCAAAAGAATTTGTAAACTTTCCATATGGAATGAATGCGTGGGTTGGGAAGCATTGTCAGCCTTATGGTATTCCCATCCCCACATTTTTTAACTTGTTTCACTCCGCTACTTATTCTTGCCTCTATGCTACCTTTGAACTGTGCCCACTCAACTGCTTTATGCAGATGAGCTGTAATGTGCTATGAGGAACCCTTCTGCCTGAACACTGCCCAGCAAAATCAAGCATTTCTGCTTCTCCTGACCAGATCCAGCCTCCAGTCCACTTTACAGAGACTCAATGCAGTTATGTGACACATAAAAACAAATGGGGCGCTGTGCAACTGAAGTACCATAAATCAATACTAGCCCAGACTGTTGTTCAAGTTGACTCCTGGATAGTGAAAAAGGAGAGCACTACAACAACCTTATAATCAAAGCAAAAAAAAAAAATTGTAACAGGCAACTCCAAAACAAGACTTCACAAAACCTACAGGAAAAATTACCCAGCAACTTGAGCAGAAACCACTGTTTCCATTCACGGCAAATGGCAAGTTCAAACATGCTACTCATCATGGGTCACAAAACTAATGTGAAAAGATATGGATAAAGCACAAGGTGTTCATTATGATCTTTGAACACACCTGCCAGTTTTGTAGATGCAGCAGAGAGGTCTCTCCTATTGATTTCTCAATCTACATAGTACTACATAGCAAGATTTAAAACTATACATGTAAATCAGCAAGCCACAGTAGGATGGGTTGAATACTGTCAGCAAGACCAGACTGTTATATATAAATTATTGTTAAATATTTCTCATAGTTCAGCCTATTATAAAATATTAAATTCCACTTAAAAATGGTATTATTAAACCACAATTGGTAGAATATTAAAGTATTTGGTATGTTAATAGGTATCATTTTTCTCTCCTATCTTGCACTTACCAAAGTACCCAAGTGCTGGGCAGCTAATTTAGATGTGCAAAAGATTATTCATACCACACTACTGTTTGCCTTTCCCAGGTGTCAGGAAGCTCTTTTGGATATTTCTGAATACCACCTCTTTCCCTATAACCATTTCATGCATTGTGTGAACTAAAACCACAGATATTTTTTATATAGAAAAAAAAAATCTTGATGCATATCCTGGACCTGGTAAGTAGAAAAAACTTAGAGTTTTCCTAAATAGATGTAAAACCTACAAAAGCAACACGGTTACAAGTACTCCTAATAAGCTGAGTTGTGGATTAACATGCAACACTGGAGAAATTTAATACAAATTAGCTACTCACCTTTTGCATGATTCCCTTTTCATAATAATAGCGAAGTGATCGGCTAAGTTTATCGTAGTTCATAGCTGGCCTATTTTTCTGAATCCCCCAGCGACGTGCAACCTGCCACAAAAATGGATTAGCATTGATTTGTTAAATGCATTTAACAAGCAGATCTTATAATCAGATACTTTATTTGGGGATGGAAGAAGGGGAACCCTTCAGGTGCAAGGAATAACAACAAGAGAAGAGTTGCCATGACCTGAATTTTCCATGTACTATGCTTTTTAATTGGACACAGAGTCATCCATTAAACTTGAAGCAGACTTACTTATTTGCAAATATGGTAGAGGATTGGGAGGGGGGGTGGGGGTGGTGGATGTTGTGCTTGTGTTTTAATAGAGAAAACCAATGAGAAAATAAAGCCATATAAAGAGATTATAGACAAAAAATATTGTTAAATATTTTTCCACCAGAAAACTTTTATAAAAGATGCAATCTGTTCTTTAGGTTGATACAGTGGGCAATTTTACTATTCCTGTGATTTCCTTGCTGTCAGAAGACCAAGTTACACGAAACACACATGCATACATACTTAGCTCATGAACTAATACAGACCGTACTTGGAATGACAGCAACAGTGAGACTAATAGGAGATGCAAGTCTAACACCAACTCCCGGTTTTAAATATTACTTTGGCAAAGAAAGTGATTTACCACAGGAGGTGGGGTAATCACTTGGAAGAACTATATGGTAGTATGAAAAATGGGACAGAAATTTCATAGCTGAGGTTGTATAATTTCCCTTAAAAAAAAAAAAGAATAAAAAGGGAGTTGCAAGCAACTCCTGAAGCCACTCCATATAAAACAACACAACTTAACGCTCTGACTTATGATTTCTAATTTACATTTCCTGTTTTCTCACCAAAGGTGGTTTTGGACAAAGAGACCTTTGGTTTAAAGAGCTTAACTGCTTATTCTCCACCTGAAAATAGAATCAGCTGTTGGTGACATTTCAGGTATTGGCTGTACAAATTACTATCATGTCACCAGAGGGAAAAAAAAGTCAGAGCTGATGAACTCTTTAAAGCATATTTTATAAAAATATTTGATGTGCATATGCATACAGCTCTGGAAAAAGGAGAGAAGAGCCAAGCAGCTTCTCTGCAGAGTGCTCTATAAAACCTTCCCACAGGTGCCTGCAGCCTTTTGATGCAAACCACAGACAACGCACAGCACTGAGAACTGAAGGGGACTAAGTAACAACAGCAAAATCCATGAGTTTGATCCCCGTCCG
Source organism: Myiopsitta monachus (assembly GCA_017639245.1). Taxonomy (NCBI): domain Eukaryota; kingdom Metazoa; phylum Chordata; class Aves; order Psittaciformes; family Psittacidae; genus Myiopsitta; species Myiopsitta monachus. The sequence goes on from CM029919.1 coordinate 9,247,967, forward strand.
GACAATAACTTTTAAAATTTCTTTTGAAAGCATTATTTCCTTTCAGTGGTGCAGCTTTTAAGGCTTCTGTAAATTATCATAGCCCTGCTAACTCCAGCTATGCTACAGCCATATTGAAACATACGTCAAATCCTGTCAACTTATTCCAGCTGTAGATTTGGCCTAGATGCATAACCTTGATTTGCCTACTCATCTTTATAGTATGTGCCTACACCACTCTTTGTTTATCTTACCAAGGTTTTTTTTCTGTATTAATCAGTGTCCTAAAAGACACAACATGACAGGCTTGCATGATAAATCAATACACAATGAAGACAACTAACAACAAAATAATGGTTTAGAATATGCTATATTGTGTGGTATTTTGACATCCCTAAATAAGCAAACAGGTCCAGAAATAGTCTTGGTAAGCGAGTCTTCCTATCCCTGAATGGCACAGAGTAAGACTTCATAAATGCTATGGAAGGCCTTCAGGTTTCTAGCCTTCCATCCTACCTTCCTGCTGAAGGTTGCTGTCCCTGTGACAAAGCAGCATAAATGGACCTACACCTAATTCTTAGCTCCACCGCCTGCAGTTACTTACTTTCTGAATGAAGTATGGTGCTCAAGGAGATGATACATATTCATTTTTGTTGTCACCCTTTCTACAAGGGCACAAACTTCCAGAAAGGGATGGGATGGAAAGGTCATGTCATTAACATCCTAACCTGCCACAGCTGAACCAACAAGCTCTTTGACTTCCCTTCAATTTACACCTGGCAACCAACAGAAGTGAGCAACTTCCTACTGGCTATTCTTATTTTAATTGACAGTTGCTGTCAGATCCATGACATTCATATGAAAACAACTTAGGTCCTTTTGTACTCTCTAAGAACACACAGGAGTAAGGCAAGTTTCAAGTAGCTTGCCTCCTCCAGATCTTGGATGCAGTGCTGCTCAGAAACACAGAGCAACTGCTACAAAGTCAGACAAGCAGATGATCTGGTTAACTTAAATCAGAATATCCAGCTCTTCAGGGAATTACACAATAAGGAAACCTTAGGGGTTTGTTTTGCTACTTTCCATTCCTGAGGTAATAAAATCTATAAAGTTTTTGCACCATCTGCTGGAAACCATTTTTCAATGAAATTCTTCAGTCTTGAAAAACTTTGAACATATGTTACAGACAAAACAAAAATGGTAAAAAATACTGAGAAGGGGGTAAAATTAGATACCTCATTCACGGAGCTCACACAAAAGCCTTTCCAAAGATTTCACTCTGTTCTGGGCCTGGTCACACGACTAAGAAGACCGTGGAGGATGCTAAGGCTGCAGTTTTGCCAGCAAAGTTTTGGTAGGAAATCAACTAAGACTGTTCTGTGGTTAAATCCTCAGATGCACAATGCCAGGATCTGCCACAGTGACTATCATTAGCATGGGGGATGCACAGACAAATGAGAGCCAGCATACAGGTCCTTCCAGAAACCTCCCCTCTGCCAGACCATGTCAGGAAGGAAACAGCTATCAGTCCTGTCACCATCCCCAACTACTCTATCATCCCCTTAGGGCTGTTGGCACATGATATAACTTAAATGCAAGAAAGCTTTCAGACTGCTTATGCCAGCAGATGATGGCAAACGGCATAAATAGCTGGTGGAACACACAAGTAGCCTTAAACCCCCTAACATTCCTACTCAGCTCTAGCTCAGAGGGGATCCTGAAAGACAATTTGCTGCAGTCTCCTCTATTCCCCAACCCTGTCCAAGGTGCAAAAAAACTAAACTGGAATGATATTACTTTTTAAGAACCCTTATCAAATTACCCAAATCACTATTACAATGAAATTCACACATACATGCTTTTCCAACAGTTTCCATGGCTGTTTAGATCACAGGATAGATAATGTAATATTACCTAGTCCAAAAAAGCTTATGTAATGAAATGTGCAATTTATTCCTGTTTATCACACAAGTGAAGTAACTCATGCTTCAGCAAATGTTCATGAATACAAGTAATTTTAGCAAGTCCTTCATGGTTCAGGAGAGCTGTGCATGTGCATGACTGTTTGCAAGCCTAGGATCTAAGCATGCACTAAACAACCTAAGGATACAGATAAGCAGAAAGACTGAAGAAGACTCTAAAAAGAGGAGAGTTTATGTAATTTTGATGGGATTTTACTGCCTAACAATCTTAATCTCCTAAAAGTTCCATGTTCCCACAATTTCACATTGAAAAATATTTGGTGTTGAAAGACTATTCGGGGACAAGTTCTCAAAGGATTTTGGAACACGGCTATTCATGATGTGGTTCTGATAAATCCAGGCCCCACAATTTATGTCCAGTATTTTGTAACTCCAGCACTTGCAGTATTTTTATTATTTTGTGGGACCAGGAATCAAATTTATGCTTAACCATGACTCTGTCCGAACTGAAATACTTCCCTTGGCAGTCCTTTCCATGACCACCCTTCCAGAGTGCTACCGAAGAAAAATATTGAAGAAAAACAAGGCCTAAGTCTGAAGGAGCACTATTACATTTGCAGGATTAGGCAGTGGATGTCAGGGCATGCTGCCTAGCTAACCTACCTCCTCCGGCTCAATCAGCTTGAATTCCATGCCTCGGCCAGTCCATGCTATGAAGTGAGAGTTTGATGGGTCATCAAGAAGAGCTACCAAGAACTGCCACAGCTGAAGCGAGCCTCGCCGTTGATACGTAGGTCCCTCACGGTACAGGCCTGGCTCCTGTTTGACATCACCTATACAGAACAGCAACAATGTCCGATGAGCAATGTGCAAAATGCATCAGCACTATGCTCATCAGATAAACCAGCAAAGCAATCACTGGTGTTAATAAAACAGAGGGAAAGGATTCTTATTACCCAGACACCCACAAATGCAACATTCCCTTACCTGCTGTTAAACACTTTTAAAATAACATATTAAAATACCAGAAAGTACCTAAATTCAGTCATGAATTATGGAAGCCTCCCTAAGCCTATTCCTATTTACTTCAGACACGTGTAAGTCTTGCCTGCAAACCATTTTGCAACATCCTCTATCTGTAAGAGCACGAACTATTTTTGTAAGCAACTCTGATGTCTTAAGAACTGCATTTGTGCACTACGCTTTGCACAAGCCCCAGTTTTGGAAATGTAACATATGCCTCATAAAGCTGCAAAACCCCATTGAGAAACTTCTTTTGCATGCAGATGCTTCTAAGGAAAATTTGACGAAGTATTTGACTTGGACTTAAACAGCATGTGCTTTATGTAGGTATGCAAATCCTGCAGATATGCGAGTTCCTCTGTGGCATACTGGACTTACATATAAGCACACGTTACTTTTACTCATATCTACATATTAGATTACTATTCGTCCTGAAAAGCAGTAAGTTTTCTAAAATTTCAAGTTCAGAGGAAGCTTTTAAAAAACAATCATATTCTGCTAGCTGTTCCACAAACTGCCAACGAAAAACCATCCTGCTACATTCATACTGTGCCTGTGCTGTTTCTGAATCACATTCATGCTAAACAACTCATGCAAACAAAAAAAAGCTGAAAGATCTGATGCTGAAGCAGAGTACTTTATTTTCCTACACACTTTGACAGCAATTCATGATATGCTGGCAAACCCCCTCATTTCAACTATCAGAGCAGCAATACCTCCCCAATAGGCAGTGTGCCCTGTTTAATATGGAATGCCACGACTTCACATTTGACCACAACATTAAGATGCTCTGATGGCCATTAAGGAACAGCTTTGTGTAGTGAAAGAAAGAATAATAGTATTAAAAATGGAGCACTTCCTTTTGTAATCAGGAAAGAAAATCGAGTCAATAGCTGTGGAAAACTAATAAATCAACACTAAGCTTTCTGGTTTATGTGAGGCTCAAGTTCCAGTCCTGAAAGGCCGTCTTCTTCAAGGACAGAATTTTTTTAATGATAGCTGAGCAATGCGCAAATAGCAGGTGCTGTATTACAGAAGATCATATTCTTTGCCTGTGCTGATCTTTGATTTCAAACGAAGCAGCTGAGATTCTGCTTCTGAAACACCAAGACTACTCCTGAGATTATTCCACTTTTGCTTTACTGGCCAAAACACGATAATACATCTGCTATTTTTTCCTCAAAAGTCCTCTTGCTACTAGTATAAACACAACTATTTGTATCACAACATCTGTCTTCTAGAGTACAAGGTGTTCTCTCAGTGGACAGTCATAGAAGCTAGCAGCAGACTACTTACTTTGCAAGCACTCAGATTTCCAAACATTCATTTCTTTCTTTTACATTATTTTTACTGTTTTTCCATTTTCATTCCCTTCCCTGTACAAAACCCAAATCAACAAAAAGGATCTTCAAGACAGACATAGACAAATGCTGCTCCTGGAGAGTTTTAACTTCTTGCAGTACAAAATCTGATCCATTCCCATAAATGTAAATATGAATTTTCCACTGGTACTGAAAAAAGATCAGGTCCACAATCATTTCTGGGGGAGGAAAAAAGCTGACATGACGTGCTTTAAAAAGGAAAACTAAAACCCAACGTACATTCCAAAGCCAGAGTATGAAGTAGACATTCAATAAAACACCCTTTCAGCAAATGTGTCAATCCAGTGACAATATATAATACTGGATCGAGCAATCTTCAGTTAGGTACAGAGTTATTTAAAATCCTTTATTTATTTCTTGCTATTCCTTTGCTATTCTCGTAACCCTGAAATGCACCTGGTATCTCCGTTTGAGGAATGTGTAATTCTTCAGCTTACTTTCATTTTAGAGTCACCCATTCTTCAGCAAACACAACAAATGCTGCTAGATACGCAGCAGTTCTTCAATCCATATAAGTGATTCTCAGGGAAAAACAAACAAAATAAAGCATGACAAAAACCCCAAGAGTTTTCCAGCTCTCCTTTTAGCTATGGTCAGAGAGCTGTTAACAAGTTTATCAGAAAGTATCTAATCTTTCCTGCTAAAATAAATAAAGCTGGACAGACATATACTCACAAAAAGAAGCCAATCTATCAAATTTAAGTAACTGGCCTCCAAATTACTTCCCGAAGTTGCAGACTAACAGAGTCACTGGCAAGAAATACTGAGTCCATCTACTTTGTCTATAATGAAATATATCTGAAATCTACTGAGTTACACTAGGAAACTGATTTTACATCAGAGTAACTGAGGATAATTTGGGCCATTTATTTTAATTGACCTCAGAATCCCTCTTGAAAAAAAAATCTGTTGTAATGGGTAGCATTGTAAAAAGATCATTGATTTGTTATCAATCCCACTGAAAAATAAAACACTAGTACAATGTTTAACCTAGTGCAAATACATTGACACAAACACAAAAATGCCCTATACACTCACTCCCCACTATTCATCACTTCACAGACAGCGAGACAAGAGGCTTAATCCTCAGTAAAACCAAAGCTGCTTCTTTCTGTGATGTTTTGTTAATTATAAGAACAGCTTTCATTAAATCTCAAACAACAAGCGGTATGTGATCATCAGTGCAATGGAAATCCTGCTATCACTTCACAACAGTGCAGGAACTGAGCTCCTCTGCCACAACTCTGGATACAGCATCTTTCGCTGGCAAAAGTCGAACAACATCCTATTGAAGAGAAGACTTTGGTTTCCAGAGACAAAGGTCAGCTTTGGTTGGGCGCACTGCAAATGGTGTGTTAAGGAATCCTAAATTGGAATGTTACCAAGGTTTTTTGATCAGCAACAGAGAAAAGTCCCTCATCTCTTCCTTTTTTATCTCCCCACACAAGAAAAAGAGAGAGAGATGTGTCATACATACCGTCAAACTTCTCTGGAACAACACAAGTGTCATCATAAAACTGCCTAGGTCCTTTTTCATACATACAGCCTGTAAGTTAAAGAAAGAGAGGTGTTTATATAAAAGATGCATGGAGAAAGAAGAGATCACAGGCTCAATGCCAGAGGGAACACTAAGTCATAGAGGAATCAGATTAATATCCCACATCCTTTACACACTGCCCAATCGCAACATTTTGGCCACAGTACAAGGGTGTTTAATTAATGTGCACATTCCCAAAGGACTGCTAATCTCCACCTGCAAAAATGAAAAAGCACCCATTTTTCTCTATGATTTATTCCAAAATGTTTGTTTCATTTCCTGTTTGAACTAACACGGCTTTAACTTTTAACCATTAGTTCCTACGGATCTTCTCCCTACGAGACTAAAAAAGTCCTACTTGGTGTTTCCTCCTCACACTCCCAGAAGTCACACCTTGTCTTGATGTTTATTCTAATTAAGATTAGTCTGTAAAATTTCATTTGTTGTAAAAGACACTCTGCAACCCTGCATTCTTTCTAGCACTCTCCTCAGTACACATTCTCGGTTTTCAGTATTATTTTAATGCTTTGGTTAACCAGAACTGTACTGCATGCAAGTTTTCAGCCTCACCAGTGTTACTTAGCAAGATAAAACATCTCCTCCTCTCCTGCCACCCTATGACCCTCCTTTTGGCTGTGCAAATATTACAGAAGGCTTTTCTGCCATAGGGTTGCAATGTTTGGTTGGGCTGGTTTCCCACTGTGAAGCCTAGGAGGAGAAGGCCCATCTCAAAATCATTTTTTCCAGTATACTGTTTCCTGGTTCCATAGGCCTGGTCTACATTCAAGCATATTAAAAAAACATTTTGTTTAATGCGCCCAGATTACCAAACAATTAAAACTGCTTTGTGTGACTGCCCTGTCCTGCCCGTTATTTACCACTCTGCCTATCATCTCTGTGCCATAAAGTTATCTATTAACTTTGTTCCCTATCTTTACTGAAAATGTTGAATAGCAAGACTCCTCATATCAATTCCCACAGAACTATAATAGAAACAATCCATTCAGACATGATTGCCCAGTGACAGCAACTTTTAGATCTGTCAGTTGGCCAGGTCTTAATGTATTTAATGTGTACTTTATTGATACTGTTTTGTGCTAACTTCTTAATCAGAATGTAATGCAGTGGCAAACTGAACGCCATAAAAAGTCTAAGTATACGATACAAGTATCTCTATCAATCAAATGTTTAATCTCAGCAAAGAGTAGAATCAGACCTGACATGACCTTTATTCCATAAAATCATGTTGACTGATCTCCAAATACAAAAACCAAATATTTATCAAACATCACTGCTTTTTCTACGTCATTCATAACATTTTTACCACCAACAACTACCTACGAGTGCATAACACAGCTAAGATAGGGGAAAAGCAATCTGTGCTGTGATTAAAACTCAAATCTGTTGACCTCAGTCCTGCAGTTTGTGGATTTTTCCCTGATGTCTTTCACCTCCCTTATCAAACTTCAATACTTCATGTAATTTCATACACCAAGACTGTTATAAATTTCCATCATGTTTCACCCTCTTTGTTAAACGCTACTTTGTATTTTTATTTCTGCCTTTATTCCACCCCAGAAGCAGTTGGGCTTTTAGCCAGATCTGCTATCTTTCCAGTTGTGAATGAAATCTTACTAGAGAACTCTGATTCATACATCTGCCTGAATTCTCATCAATCTGAAAAACAATTCCCCTCATGTTTGTGAAATTTGCTCCATGGAAGAAAAACAAACCAACCTTAAACAAACAAACAAACAATCCTATATTGTCAAGAAAGATACACCAAAGCAGGGGAGTGGAGGGTACCACCACTCTGTCAGTCGTTATTTTTAATTAGTTCTGTCGGCCTTCTGATTTTTAATACATATAAAGTGCTTTTAACTCAGAATTATTAATTCTGACAATGATCTCAGCTCTGCCCTACTGAAGTCACTAAGAGTTTTGATATGTATCACGTGGCTGCACAATTTGGGCCTAAGCAGCACCAAAACACTGCAAAAATCATAACAGAAGGAAAAGCCAAAAACCGTCACTGAATTTGAAGTATAAAATGGATTACCTAACACTTAACTGAGCCTGTCACACCACCAGCCTGGAAAATACCAGTTGACCAGAATGGGTGAAACGGACAAATTTTTAAGTGTCTGTTCAACTGCTAGAAGCCTTGAAAAGCAGAATGAGTAAACTAATACAAAAATTGCTTCTACCCTGATCAACCTGTGGCACTAAAAGGAGCAACAAAAAAATATCAGTGCACCAGAAACTCAAAACTGGGAAGGGAAAGAAAGATGACGTGAGTCTTCCCAGCAGCAGAATTGAACCAATGAACCCCAAATCCCTCCAGAGTTTTTAATTTTTTACATTTCCCTCATACAAAAGCAGTACATAATAGAAAACTTAACTTCTGTTCTGTTTGGGTGAGCCAGGAAGCCTTCTTGCCTCATGTAAATGGAATGGCAGCTAGGCACTTCTGAAAGAAGATGACAATACTAATCAAAAGACTGTCTGTAATTAAAAGTGTGCAAGTTATCAATAAGACAGGCTGCAGGCAGAAAAGCAACAAAAAGGATGCAAGTTACAGCAAGGGGAAACCTGTCAACACACAGTTAGTATTTCAGAGCAGCACGCACAAGGCATGGCAGAGGAGGAAATCATAATGTGAGGATCACAGATCCCACCTAATGCTGGCACTTGAACCTTTACTGTAATCAACGTCGCTAAAAGCTGACTCCCATGACAATTACATTTTAGACCATTCACAGACCAAAAAATCCACAGAAGACTACTAATATTTTAAATCCTGTAGTTATGTTTCTATGTAACTAATGTGACCTAACATTTTTAATCAATTACACAGAAAAGGCTGCCAGTCACTGAAGACTTAAACTCTACATTAACACAAGGAATGTCAGAGGGACTTTTGAGTAGGATATTGATTTTTAGAGTCTGTTTAAGAATTTGAAGGGTTACTGAAATTTTCTGCTATTGCTAAGCATTTCATCTAGGAATTCAGATGCATCTATTTTACCCTCCACCCGTACACCCTTAAACAAAAAAAAGGCAGACACACCCAAAAAAAATTACTGTGTACATTCTAAGTAACAGACATTTATTTGCCATTCCACACCTTTACTCAAATCTGCAATAATAATAAGAAAAAAAAAACAGAACTAATGAAAATTGTGTACTTCAAATGTCTTTCCATTTTTAAACTATGTCTTGCACCGTACCCAAGTAGCCACATCCTGTGCACTGGGACTTGCAAACAGAAATACACCATGAATGTTTGTCTTTCTAGCCTACGTTTAAACCACTTCTTGGATATCAAAAGTCCGCTTAACAAAGTCTATTTGATCTTGTGATAAACTCCTACCCTAAGCTATGCAATCTGTTACCAGTAACTTGTAACTCTTAAAGAGATGCAAACAGAGGTCGAAAGAGCAGACACTATTTTTCCAACACTGCCTACAGACTCTTTCAGGCTGTGATTCCAAATTTCACTGTTCACTGACTAGTGATGAGTATCAAAGATCTGGCAGGATAAGAAAATGAGGTTTTACACTGACTTCACAAAACAAGTGAAACACAGGGCAGTAATAATAAGTTTCCTCTAACAGTCCACGGCCTCTCTTCCACATCTGTGCTGAACTCTTCATTACCTCCTCTCTCAATGAAACACCCAGTTGCCTGCCTCCTCAGGCCCAGAGAATCTCTAACATCTCAGGCAGCTATTCTGAGCAATCACAGGAATAAGTGATTCAGTGATCATGCTAGTCAAGCGTAGCTCTGTAGACTAGAAGTCAAGGCTATTAAGTAGCGGTTCACCTGCAAGGAATCACTCATGTTAACAAGTAGATTGAATGTTAAGGAGAATGGAAAAATCTACGTAAAAAAAGAGGAAGTTGTAGAGCTGAAACAGATGCTATTTTCTATTTTCGGTAAAAAAATCACTAGCATTGGCAGCAAAACCCTTTTTGACTCATGAACTCCACTCCTGCAAAGTGATACAGCAGAGTACCCAGAATAAAGAATTATGCACACATCCACAAAGTTATGCCCTTAGCCAATTTGGGGTTTCATCTCCCATGCTCCTAAGTCAATTATAATTAACATCTGGAGTCTTTTTAAGGCAAGCATTGTTTGTACCAACACTACTTAATCTTCTGGTTAGCTTGTGCTTAAACAGTCCACAGAGGACTGAAAAATACAGCAAGGAAGAGTTTATTTCTCGTAAAGTAACTACAGCCTTGTTATCCTAAAGTGCTATCAGTTAATTTATGACTATCAGAGTGGGTCAGACTCTAATCAAATTGTAGAAACATTTCCAAAGTGATTATTCAATCAAATGACTAACATGGTTAATTAGGAGCCATAAACATTGCTCTGAAGTTCATCAAAGTAATGACTTGCCCAGAAAAATTACTGCTAATTAAATTGCCTGCTGCTTTCATTTCTACCTTATCTAATAAAAAGTCCAACCAATGAAATTTAGCATTGCAGTTTTAAATTGTACTAAATGCTTGACTAAGACCCAGAAGTATTTTTACAAGCTAAGCGGAGCTACTTCAAAAGAAAACATTTTAGTGCAGAAATTACAGAGCAATTATATGTTTTCTTCTCCTTAAAGCATTGTTTTAAGACAACAAATGAGATAGAAGTAGGCATAAAATACATCCAGGGCAGGATTCAAGTGTTTGAGGTGACTGATGCTATCACCTTTTAGCAATTTTTAGTCTTTGAAAAAACATGTGCCTGGATTAAAGACACAAAAGAAGCTTACTTCAGGCTTTTAATGAAGTAATTCACATTTTAAAGTTACATTATCGCAAGAACAGCAGAGTCCCTTTAAGAAAAAAAAGAAAACCCAACCCTAACTGAAAACATGGACACATAAAAAATTATTTATCTTTCTTTATTAATTTGAAATACTAAGAGGTCATTCTCCATTGCTTCTCTTGCTAACAACAACACAGCAGTCAGTTAAAACAATTAATATGTCCTTATATCATGTTGGTTTGAAAACATCTTTTCCCAGTAGGTGTTGTTTTAAAATTATGTGTAATCTAGACACTGCAGAAATGCCTTCTCAGCTAGGACTGTCACAGAGAAAAATACTGGAAGTAAGCTCTGCTGTGCCTTAATGAAAATACATCTAAGCAGAAAAAACCCAGACTTCCTCAGGACAAGAAAAATCTGCTACTGAATTTAGGAGGCACAGGTTCTAGGTTTCACTACTGAATAAGACCCTTGAGCGGTCCCTTGGTAAGGGAGTATTTCATATTATCGTATCAGAATTTAAAGGGTTAGGTTGTCTTAGCCCTGTATAACTCAGAGTGGGTAAGGAATCTTTAAATCCTCTTTTCCAGTTGTGTTTCAGAGATAAGGACCAAGTTTCAGACCCACAATCACACCCTGCAGAGAGACAAGCAGAATTTCAGTTCACATCCCTAGCCAGGCAAGACACAGGGAAGACGAAGCCCCTGCAGGCAGCGGGATGAAGTGACTGTCTTCTGAATGAAGCAGAGAAAAGCAGGAACTGGTAACCTGAACCAGTTTCTAACCTTACATAGCATTCCTAACTGAAGGACATGTTACGTTACACTCTACCTCTGAATTACTTTTTAGTTCATGTTATCAACATCATCTGAAGATTTGGAGGCCCAGGGTATTGCATTACATATGTGTATGTGCAGAGAGAGGGACTGGGAGACTGAGGCTTAGAAGGTGTGTACAATGTGAAACAGGGTGGGTGAAGAAGTCAAGCTACCTGCCTAGCCTTGCTATCTACGTGGCAGCTCAGGTGAATGCAACGGCACACTGGTGAGTCACTGCCTTATGCAGTGCGCCTGCTAACAAGCCACCCAAATTCATCAAACACCTCAACTCATGAAAATTTGCCTACTTCCCTACAGGTATAAAACAAAGTGATGACACTAAAACTGCAGAGTTTGTCCATCTATATAAATAGGTTTAAACATGTTGTGCCACTTGTCTTCCTACAAGCAGCAACTACAGAATACAATACATGCAGATTCTTTCCTTTTGTACTACGAGGCACAGAAGGGCATGCCCAAGACCCTTTGATAGCTTGGACCCACCTAGCTTCCACGTGCCACTCACACAAGTCAGCCTGATCCTGTGTTACACACTGTGAGTATGCCAGTCCCCCCCTCAGTGCCTTGCAGAGCTTTGTGCTTACTTGAGCAATACAAGAATTCCCCTGAAACATGGAGAAGTGGTTGGTACAGTGGGAGAGGTTTTTACCAAGTGCAGAGCCAAATGTACTCTTTTTAAAGTAAGATGTTTGAGCTAGAACACGACATACTTTTGGCCTCAAAATTTAAAACATCACAATCACACTGCAACTAACTTTTCTGCTTGTGGATTTCCAAGAACACTACAAACTATTTACAAAGGAGTGCTTCATTCACTGCTGAAACGCATTTTGCCTCCTGGTGGAAAGCAGCTGCTTACCACCACCAAGAAGCTCTGACCAGCTAAAGGATGAATAACAATACTGAAATCACTGAAAAAAACAGATAAGGCTTTTATGCAAGAAAGGCAATTCTTCAAACCAGATTGCAACAAGCAGCTGAGGTGGCACCAGGCATCCCAAAGAAAAATGCATGACCTGTGTTTTGCAGGGAGAAGTACTAAACGCTTCTTTTTGATCATGAACTGTATGATCTTGTAAACCTGAAGAACACATTCAGATTAAAACTTGTCTCTATTCAGAGAGACATGCGGGTAGAAATACTAGAACTAATCAGCATTTCCCTGTACTGTGACTGCTGAAGCATATTTCACAACTCAAATGCTGGTGGCTCAGGTTTTAGTTCAACCACCTTTAAAAGCACAATCCCCAAAGATGTAATTACGACAGAGACCTCCAAATCAGTAAAACCCCAGCAATATGAAAGTCAGCATTAGATTTTCATTAGCAGGTTCAGTATGAAAACTGCAAGTACACTGAAGTTACAGGGGTGAAAATAGTCACTACCATCTCTAAAAATCAATCTAAAATATAAGTATTATTTTCCCAATTCATTATACCATTTAAAACATTCAGAATGGAAAGTTTTGTTCATCATTTTGTCTGTCACCAGTCTTCATACCGGCAATTAAGGGAAAAGAAAAATAATCTGTGAGAATGTGCACTCATAGAGATACACAGAAAAAAAACGTAGATAACTAAGATTTGTTTAGTTTAATTTCCTACATCTCACTTGACAAAATCCTACCGGAGAACTACATTTGGCCCCACCAGCTTGCGTCTGAGTGGAATTATTACACACATACAGGAAAAAACAACAAAACAAAAACCAAACCAAAACCTTAAGCAAACAGCTTCCTTTCTACAACTTTGGTTTTTAGATCTATGACAACATCTAACGCATTTTCTGAGACCAGATGTCAACAGCCTGTCTAGGCGATGTGTAACTTTCTATGCAGCAGAACAGGAAAACAAAGGCTCATACATTCAGCTCCAATTGAAATTCCACATGGAACTGATCTTTTGAGCATACTTTAAAATCATGCATTTGCTTTTATTAACCTCAGTAACTGTAAAATGTATTTTAAACATCGATTCCCTTTGAATTCAACAAAAGACAGCAGTATTTTCTCTCTTCCTCGCTCCTTTTGTTGGTAATCCTGCTGCAAAAATGTCTGTGTTGCTTTTTCTCCCCCGTCCCATCCCCTGCCTGCAAAATCGAAGTTGGACAAACACTGCACGGCTGAAGTGACATATTTGAATGGAATTCAGACCAACCAGTTCCTGTTTATGTTTCTGATTTGAGAATGTAGCCTTCTCATTCACTATACATTAGAAACACACCAAGGCCATAAATGGTGTCGGGTTTCAGGCAGGCAGGGCCAAGGAGCATTAATCATTACTTTAAGGCAACTGGCAACAGCAGCAGCTGAGGGAACACTACACCCTTCAGCTCCGCATAAATGGACATTCCAGGGTTTGGTGTGTGTGGGTTGGTCGTGTTTCTTTTTTTTTTGCCTTCAGCATCCATTTTATGAATGAAACTTCAGGCTGCACAGAGTCCATTCATATAAAAGCTAGGCTCGGAGAGCTCAGTCTCCTGGGATCAATCGGTCTTGGGTAAGGCTGATCTGACTGGTTTAAGGCAGGCTTCAGCCTTCCATTACTGATTTAAAATGCAGCCTGTGTCCATTTGACCTGCGTTAATGCACAAAGAGTAAATCCAGACTGTGCTCTCAATCCTCAAATCAAATCATTAGCCAGTGCCACTTACTGTAACTGTAGATTTAGAGGATATTTATCCATTTCTTTGAAAAACAGGGCCTGCAGGACAATTTTTCAGATCGTACTGTCTGCTTTGAAAGGCAACACAGATGCATGGTCTTCTGCCTATATGTTCACATTAACTTGGTATTCATGTTTTCCTTTGCTCATTAAGACAGTAGTACAAAATTAATTCTATTGTAATGACAGATTTCTTTCAGACAGAATTAGCAAATACAGGAAACCAGCTGATGGAAGCAAGTGAAAAGTTAAACTTCTTTCACAGCAATCCTCTGAAGCCCAGGTTTCCCAAGTTTCCCCCTCAGATGCTCTTATTTTCCACTGTCATATCATCAACAGCAGATTTGTGTTTCAAGGGCAAGTATAAAGTGCATTGCAGCTTAACTCCTGAATAGAACCCATGCTCATTCACTGAACCAACACAGCAAAGACAAGCTCTTGAAACAAGAGGGTGAAGTATTTTAAATCACGGAAGTGAGACTTGGGAAAACTGCAAAACCAAAAACAAGGAGGGACTTCTTAAACCTACTCAACTCCAGAGCAAACCTCTATTCCCTCTCCTCTTCTGCCTTTATGCAGCTGGATTTTAATTGAGAACAATTGTACTACTGTGTAAAAGAACTTCTTCAGGGCCACAAGGAGATGCAGTTTCGAAATGTGCATACTGAAGCACCATATCCAGTAAAAGGATAGTTGGTTCCGTTTCACAGAGGGTTTTACAAAACTATGCTCAAAAATAATGCAAATATCTGCAGACTGACAACAAAAACAAAACAATACAAAACAATACAACAACAAAGGAAAACCTAGACAGAATTTGAGTAAAAGATTAAACAGCTGGAGGATTTAAGAAGCAAGATCTCAACAACGAGTCACACAAAGAGTATACATGCAAACTGCCTACAGAGATTCAGAGGTGGTACATTAACACCAAGGAATTGTTTACGATTAGCCAAAGAAGTGTAGGTATGAGCAAGGGAATGGAACCGATCAAAGGGAAAATTTAGGCTTACGATCAAGAAATATTTCTTAACTGTAAAGTCTATTAGTCTGTGAAATAATCTTCCAGGGAATAATTGTAGTAATAATACTTAGCATATTTTCAAAGCACTGTAAAAATTAGCTAATATAATTAAAGACAGTATTAGAAGCACCATGAGTTTGTCTCTAAATACTGCACTGGGCAATGCACTAGAGAATATCCTGGAAAAAGCAATCCTGCACTGATTCTGACAGATAAGATTTCTTCTTTTTCCTTCAAATTACCACCTTCAAACGTGTAAACCTTGCTTCCAATAACTATAATGGAATACCAAATTGTTGTTTAAAAAAAGGACAGGAAAAAAAGAAAGGCAATCTCCAAATAAATGTACTTCCAAGAAATATCTTTTTCCCTTGAAATTTTAATTTCAGCATTCTCTCACACTGTTCTGAAACTTCATAAATTTAAGGACATGCGAGCTGATCCTCTGGGGAAGAATGTACTACTATGGATCTTTTTCCACATTAACTCTCATTGATTTTCTTTTCAAAAAACACCACATTAGGAATTTGAAAGGAGTCTTGCTTTTTATTCTGTTCCTAGTCACCAGGTAAACAAACATAACATGGATGGCAGAATGCTAACAACATCCTATACCTGTAAAAGCAAACTCAGGAAGGGTTAAGAAGTGTCATTATTACAACTTCCTGTGCAACCTTCATACAACCCCTTTGTTGCAAATGAATTATGACACAGCCTTTTGCTTTGGCACTCTTGTCTCTTGAGTGCACAGGTCAGAACTGTTTGGGGGAGAGAGCGCCACGCTGTAAACAGCTTTGCAGGTGGAGCACCTGCTTCATTTGTTATGGAAGCTGGAAGTTGTGTACTTAATGAGGCAGAACACTTGAAGAAAGGAAAAGATGACCTCAAGATTAATACAGATGAATGGTCAATTTTAGGCCCCAACAAAGCCCATTCCATCTCCAACAAAGTTTTCCAAAGCAGTCACGATGTTTCTGCCAATTTTTCCAATTACGTATTTCTTATTTTTGCAGTGCTTACACAGGGACCCTAATCTTCAAACAAAGTCCCTAGGAGCTGAGCTTTGAACATATGTAATACATAATGTTCTTCAGAAATTATCCAGTCCTAACTGGATACCCAAAATAAACAGGTATATATATCTCTGATGTATCTCTCTGCCTCCGCTCATCTCTTTTAACAGAGGGGCAGTTCCCCATCCATTCTCACATGCCAACGCAAGGTATTTATTGCTTGTGAAGCCTCAGGAATTTAAGGGATGAACAACTCAGAAAGCAAGACACTAATAATTCTGTTTGGACAGTTAATTATTTAAGTGATGCAACTAGTATTTTGGAAGTTAACTTTGGAAGCGATACAGACAGAATTCATATTTTCTAAGACCCATTCAAGTGTATTAACCGTGAGGCTACCCTGAAATACAACTGTGAGAATAGCCCTGCTAATGCCTTTATCCTGCTCATGAATGACTGAACAGGTTAGAGGCATTATCTGTTAAAATCTGGACTTCAACAGATAGATTTCTGGTAACCAGTAATAAGTATATGCAAGCAACAATTCCTCCTCTGCTTACCTCTAACACCACTGTGTGACAAATGTTGAAGTTCCCAAAAACATGCTCACTAAAGAACTTTCCAACCAAAATAACTATTTCAGTTGATCAAAATAAAATATGATATGAACTTAATAATTTGTCATTTTAAAACTGGATCTTTAATATTAATTGATACACACATAGCTAGAGTCCTACCTTAGTCTATCTCAAACTCACTGCATTAAGTAGGGAAGATCAAGCCCGAAAAGAACCTGCGTAAAAATAAAGCCCAGAATAGATGGGGTATCTGAAGTTTGGCCTTTTTGTTTAAGTACCTGATTACATGAATTGAATTCTAGAAGCGCTAACTATATAAGAATGCCCACTATTAGTCCTTCTAAACAAAGATCTTGGGAAGCCTTCTGGAGTATACTCATTAATGATGCAAAATCTCAAAGCACTCCATGTCTCTGGCTGCATCTTTGTGCTTAAAGTTGCTAGACACAGCATCAAGTACTAAATACATCCAACTGGCAGCCTTAGGGAAAAAAAAAGTCCATGGCAGAACAAATTCTGACTGAACATGTATGATGCACTGTGACTTCTAGAAGTGTGGATGTAGGAGGAGCTTCTACTCTGTTGACATTTTTCTTTTTCCTTTATCTCAAACATTCTGCAATAGAAATTGCATACCCGCAATTACAATTACAACTAATTGATCTGCCATTTCCTATGTCATAATTAATGTCATGTTTTAATAGAGTTATAATCATCCCGTAATAATGCTTTTCATTCACCAGCTTCCCACAAAGTATAAAAGTATAGTGCACAAAAGCAATGAACTTTTATGAGGCTCTTCCAGAAACATCCCAAAAGGAACATCTTGGTGTATTACAACGAATTTTTTAAATACGTTTCTACATTCTTAGTTGAGCTTCCATAAAATACCATGCAAAAAAAGACTTTTCACTCTGGCATTCCTCCTTCCCTGAACATCCATAGGTGAAAAATGAAATCAATGATTCAGTGACAAATACATTATGTTTCCTAAGGGGTTATTTAACATACTCTTAGCAAGGATGGAAAATGATGGTTTCTAGAGAACAGATGGTAACAAGACAAAATATCAACAGACCACAGTTGTTGACTGCAATTTATGGAGTGTACAGATGTGTCAACTTAAATGCAGATATTCTGAGGCCAATAAAAGTACTTCCTGATACTAACAGATTAATTTTTCATGACCACTGGTTACGCAGCTATTACATTTTTAAAAACTAATTATTCATCTACAAAAGAAACAACCATTTTGCTTGAATGTCATTACTATAAAGTGGAATGTTGATCTTGCCAGCACATAAAAAAAGAAAAGGAAAAAGAAAGATGTGAAAGGATTGGATACAAGTTTGCACATCTTCCTTTTAGAATAAAATTTCCTGCTATTTTTCCATTAAAAATATTCCAAAGAAAGACGAATGCTAGCAGCCAACCCAGACATAAAGAAATAGTATGCAACAAGGAGATTCTACTTCCTAGCCAAATATGAAGCATGCTTACAAACGGGCCTTTTTTCACCCTTCAATTTAGCAGGATAAGTAACAGTGTTTCTGAAAGGTGCAAGGGACTGGCAGTGACTGAAGCTACAGTCCCCTATTTATTATCTATTGCCACGTTAAGTAGGCAGCCTCTCCCATGCTGTTCTGTAAGACCTAAAGACACACAACTGCCAAAGACATATATTTCAGAACCTTCATCAATAAACGGGTGGAGGTCTAGATCTGGTCCTTATAATCTGAACTTGTTTCCATCTTGTCTTATATTTCAGCTTGGAGAAACATCTCACCCCAGGCCTCTCCCTGTATTGGCCTAACTCAAATTACCTAAGGATTGGTTCTTTGCTTATCACGAATAAGAAAGGAGAAAGAAGCTCTACTTTCCAAATTTCCCTGTTCTAACATAAAAATCAGTTCTAAAACCAGCGCTTTACATTAACAATACCACAAAACATCCCACTAAACAGAAAATGCTAGGTTAGCTACAGAAAAGACAAAAAAATCCAGCTCTAGCTTTATCAAATTGCAAGATAGTCTGTCACGGGCTAAACTTTCAAGGGAGACCTCAACTCAGCTACCATGTAGCCTTCGGCAAATTAATGGCAAAAACAACTAGGTGGAGACTGAACCAGCAGGAAAGCACAGCAGGTACTGCAGAACCCAGAAGAGTCAGACTGAAGTCAATCAGTACCACCCCTTTTCCCTGCCAACTCAGCATACAAGCACACAAAAGCAAGGGACTCTCCTCCAGAAGCACAGTAAGGACTCCCAGAAAAACCTTCAACAGTATAACTTACACAGAGCAGGACAGAGGTAAAGACTGAAGAGATGCTGCAGAAATCACTTACACCAAAACTGAAAAGCATGTTTTGACGGCATTTTCTTTGCTCCATTAATGATCAACGGTTTACCCCACCTAGCCCACTCCATGCTGTTATAAACTCAGCTTCCCTCCATATCACCATTCCAGTTTTCTTCTCCTTGTTACTTGGTACTCATTACTAAACTTTTTTGTCCTCCCTAATTCTTTCTCTCTTTTCCCAAGTATAATATCAATATTATGTTTAAATTGTGGCAAACATGGCAAACATTTACAATGTTATTCCTTTGATTTATGTTTTTATCCTTTCTATTGCTTATCTTTTCTATTTTGACCAGAAGCTACTGAGAGCAGGCTCTGCCACTGCCTCCTCTGCTTTATACTGTTCATAGAGCAATAAGGCTCTTTTCCAGTTGCCACAATCATAATAAACATTATTAATAGCAACAGCGTATTCTCTACATCAGCAACCTGGCATCACATATTATGTACCTCCACAAAACACAGCAGTATGCACAAACTGAGAAGCTGACACCAATTTGGCTGATTCTTCTCCCTCATTGGTTTTATAGCTGTATAAACCCCACTTCAGCGGAGTTACTCCTGATTTAAAGTAGTGCAAGCGAGAAGAGAAAGAGTCCTCTATTTCTGGTAGACAAATGAAAGAGCTTGTAAAAATAGAGCACACAAATTCAGAGGTCACAGACGAGAGAGTACAGAACAAGCCCCTTTTAACCAAAGCTCAGTTTTGTACTTATGATTTTTTCTTCTCTGGTTTTCTTAACCTGCACACTTTCTGGACAGAGAGTTCTGGAAAATGAAACCCTTTACAGGGCAAGCAATGGCAGCACAAGTCACCCTGCACTATGTGGCAATCTTACTGTTGTGTTAAGCTATCTCAGACATAATTTACTCTGGAAGACTCAGAAGCCAAAAAAAGCAAGTTTCGATTTGCATGATCAAACCACCAATAGCATTGGCTTAGATTCATATAATACTTTACTATGCAGAACTAAAGGAGAGTCTCACCTACCTGAATCATATGCAAAATCTCTAGGTTCCTGTTTAATCATCAGAGGAGGGGGAAAATTTTGACTGGCTGCACTGCCAACCATAGCGTTGTGTTCATAAACTGGATCATGGTACTCCTGCTTAAAACCTTGAGGCGGGAAGGGGATGTTTGGCTCAGACATCTGGCGCTGATATATTGGACGTCCTTCCCTTGGCATTGCAGGCAAAGGTGGGAAAGAATTGCAAGGCTCAGAGAGCTGGCGGCGAAATCTAGGACACAAGTTAGAGGAAAGGTCATGTAAAGGGCTTGAGCGACATTCCATTTCCCAAAGATCACCAGAGGTCACGGTTAGTACTTGTATCACTTTCTCAGCAGCAAACATTTTGCTCATGAACATGCCTAGTGCTCCCATTAGGATCATTTAGCAACAAGCAAAGAAACAAAAAAGCCCACCCTATTAATACCAGCTCCAAGACCTGTCCCCACCACCATCTGTTTGGCTTTCAGTATCTTCTCTCAACAGAAGAGGCAAACAGGTAATGCACCAGATTCAAATCAGCAAAGACTGACATCGTACCATAGTAAGACAAAGGAGGCTTGGGCAGAGTTTTTATTCTCTCACAAGCATCAGCAACATATTGCTTGTGCTCTAACTTACTATTACCATTCTTACTGTTACACAGAAACCATCCTGACCACAACAAACATTCTGAATAAAGAGCACTGTCTGCCATAACACCTGGAATCATTCCAGGGTGAAAGTCCACAGTTCTGTCCTCTCAGGGATAGTGCTGTGGGAGATCTACCTGCAATGCTGGTACTGCATTCCAGCTCTAATGGGAAAGGAATGTAAGCGCCCAACAAAAAGGACAGGCTGCAAACTTTTGCTAAGAGAAACAATGCCTAACAATTTCCCTCCTGCCTTAATTTGTTCCCTTGGTCATTTCTAAATGAAAGAAGTCATCCATACAAGCCATGCTGCCACTCACTACTCCCAAATGTTCTTCAGTAGACATAAAATCTGAGAATTCACTTTTAAATTAACTTCATTTACATGCAACACTACTCAAGAAATTATGCTTCTTTTTTCTTCTGTAAGACATACCTACCTGAACTAAAAGGCCTGAATGTAATTACTTGGATAGCTGCAGGTTCAGAAGCATAGAGAAGAATGCAAGGATGCTAATTTTCCACCATGCCCTGATCAACAGCACAAAGACCTCCTGTCATCTCCTGCAGATTACCACAGTAATGGTAACAACTGCAGTAATACTTTGTCTGCACTAAATCACAGCAGATGCAACTTCCTTGCAGCAAACTGCCTACTAGTCCTGCTATTACTCATCATGGACAAGACACACTTTAAAACAAACAAACAAAAAACCCCAAACCAACAAAAACCTCAACCCTGTGCCTTTCTCTGCGAGTGAACGGATCATTCTTCAGTTCCCTGTACTCAGGATCTGAAAAATGTCTGGTTCACACAAGCAAAAGCAGATGTTCTCTTGGAGAAAACTGGGTGAGTGAAGAAGAATGTAGGGGTTTGACTGCACAGGCAATACAATCCTTGACTACCAACTCATACCACATATGTAGTCTGTGTTTCTGAAACAATTTAAACTCTACTAACATCTGTCATAATACTGCTCTGAACTTCATCTGACAAATAATTACTATCATTGCTTAATTACAAATACCATGGGAACTACAGAAATTATTACAATGTAGTAGTGGAGACAATGTATTTATTTATTTTTTAATGCTGCTGTAATGTAATATTTTGCAGTAGAAAGAGTACTGCACTGTAGGCATTGGGTTTTGCAATTCCACCTACACCTGCAGAAAATAAACTCAGAAACTCAAATGTATTATGAAACAGTTAAGCTGACTGGCACTGCATTCATTTCCCTCTTTTCCTTTTTTCATTAGCCAGAAAAAGAAGCAGAAATCATCATTAAGAACTGTCAAGGAGTGAATCAGAAAATTGCAACTTGAAGTTAAAATAAGAAACAGGCTCACTCACAAAGCCTCAAAGGAAGTTAATAATACTTGTTGTACTGGAAGCTTTGTATGGAATCAAGCCATTTGTTTATACAAGTGGATTTGATTCCTGTTGGTACTTGTTAGGACCACTTATCGTTCATATATTCATGCCCTGTATGAAGATGTATGGGCTGTATGTTGTAGATACTACTGCTATCTTGTGCCACCAATGCATGTTCTAAAGAAATATGCCCTGAGTTACAGATTTACATATGAACTCACATAGGTAGGTCATTTGTTTCAATGACATTTTCTGAATACACTCACTGTAGTAGCATATCACCTTATAAATCGTGAAGATTTGAATTTCACAAAAAATATGAAGCACACATTTGCTTCAACCTGGAAGGGAGAAGATTCAAAATAAATAAGAGGAAAAATTGTCTTATAATTGTACCTTTCATTAAAAAAGGAGAAAAATTAATTATTTTTTTTGGCCTGAGTCACCTATTTTGACTTGAATACATGACGTCCTTTTACAGAGGGGAAACATTACTGCAAAATGCCCTAAGAAACACGAATATCAAACATGGGGGTGAGAGGGATCATGTGAAGAGCTTACAAAGCTTGTGCAGAGCAAGTGTTATGTGTATAGAAAAATATACTAGGATGTATGCAAATCTCTACAAATACTCACATTAAGGCTGACATATACCTTCAGTACTCTCTTTAAAATTGCTCCAAAACAGAAGACTTTTTCATCTGATAAATCTTACTACTACTCTCTGCACAGAAGCCATTTGGCATTTGGAGATTTGTCATTTTAGCATTTGGAGATATCTGTCTGCTGATAACTTGATTTTGGTGTACATACAGATACACATTTGTCCACTATCCTGTAATCAAAACTGCATCCTTGCTTCAACTGGGGGCCTGTGTGCTTAGACCACAGTCCACAGCAGGGAGGGAGAGGGGGGAAAGATGGTGACTACTGCAGCTGAAGGGGACAATCCAGTGTTTCTTCACTGCCAAAATGGCTTGTAGAAAACCTTGGGTGGTATTTAAAGCTATCTTAGCAGAGCACAAAACAGCAACATAAACCTTAGCAACCCCCTTTAGAAGTGATCTGCACAAATCCCTGGAAATAACAGCCCTTACTAAAGCAGAAGCTTGCAAATCACACTACCAACAACTGTGGTTATCTCTTCAGGTGCTTCTTAATTTGCTGATGCTCAAAAGCTAAGACAAGTTTCTGAACATATGTATCTCTTTATCTACAGCTAAAATTTTACATGTTCAGAGCAACCACACAACACAGCACACACAAACAGGCTCATGTGATAAAGGTGAAGAAAAATAGAATTCCACAAACAAGTGTTTGGTCTCAAAAATCAGGGAAATCCACTGAGTGTATCTGTTGCACAACTGAGCTAAGACAGTCAGTTAGTTGCCTGGGGATTTCTAACATATCAAAACAAAACAGGGTGACTTAAGGACAGTTTAAACTTTAATTCCAGTCTCTAGCTCTTGTGGCTTTTACTCTGACTAATGTTATTT
The DNA here is from genome assembly GCA_017639245.1 of Myiopsitta monachus. NCBI lineage: Eukaryota > Metazoa > Chordata > Aves > Psittaciformes > Psittacidae > Myiopsitta > Myiopsitta monachus. The sequence goes on from CM029919.1 coordinate 9,271,571, forward strand.
AAGCACAGTTTATGCTGGCATCTTAGTTTGTCTGAAATACTACATTTCAAATGGGGTTGGAAAAACGATCCACCCTCCCAGAGAATACTCTGAAGCAGTAACGTAACATGGACACTTATCTCTTTCTTAGTCAGGTGAATTGCTTAGCAAGAGGCCAGATATTTATATCCAGGATCACGCCTGCTAGTGACTGTGTTACCTCATAGTGCTTAGTAGCCTTAAGTGAGTCACAGAATCATAGAATAGCCCAAGTTGGAAGGGACCTTGAAAGACCATCTGGCCTAATCTTTCATGGGAAAGGAAACCTAGATGAGATTATCTAGCACCCTGTAACCACCCTCACCAGACAGAAGCAGCAGGTCATTAAAACTCTGCCACTGCCAATATGAACTCCTACTAAGTGCACTAAGGCAGGTGCCAGTCTTTCATAAACCACACATATTTCTGACAATCTGAACCTTGCTGGTTTTCACCTCGGTCTCCCAAACCAAAAGGGAATAGCTGTGGGCAGGAAGACAGTGCTACCCTACATAAGCAACTTGCATCCACGATTGAAACATTTTCTGTATGGGTCTCTCACGTGTTTTGTGTTTTACCTGTGGTCCATAGGGAAGCTGTTATCTTGAATGGACTGGGATGGAGGGAGATGGGTAGGGAAAACCCGGTCAGGTTTAGGAGTCTGAGCTGAGTTTGGGGAGGCATGGTGCAGTGGTGACACAGGAGTGCTGGATGGCGTTGGTGGGTTGGAGGGCCTCATTCCCACTTGTGGCTTCTGATCATAGGCACTATCAGTAAGGCAAAGGGAAAAAAGGTCAGGTTATTTTCTCTGAAGGAAAAGCAAAAAGAAAAAGTAGCATCCACAATGAGAAAAAACAAAACAAACAGATGTCACATAAGCTTTTCATTTATCATATTGGGGCAGAGGAATTCTCTATTTTACCTTAAGAAGAGTGCAGAAAAAACACATGTTAGAGGAAAGTGGTTCAATGCAGCATTTTCTTCTCTGGGGCACAGATACGTATTTTTAAACTATTCAGTCTTACAGTGACATTCTAACAAGAGGTATACAAAATACATAAAAATAGAAGCACCTGGACTAGAGCATGGATAGCCAGCAGCGCCTGTCAAGACTTTTTCAGAGCTTGCACAAACCACAAAGTGAGACAGTAAAACAATACAGCTAGAGGGAACGGATAACAATGGTATGTTGGCTTTGCTATCCACACTAGGATGACAGCAGCCTCTCCTGACAGGATCCCTTCCCCCTTCAGTCCCCCCCAAAAATAAAGTGCTGGTGCTACAAATATATAGATGCTATTTTCAAAGGTGTCCTGAATCAGGAAAAAGCTTGAGCACATTTTGATCATCCCTCTTTCTAAACAGGAAAAATGCAGATCTTAGGCAGATACCATGCATGAACTTGCATACTTGCTTATGTCGCATACCCTAGCACCCATCAAATCTATCGATGTATGCATGTTAATTTTTGAAATCAAAATTACTCCATGACCAGCCTTTTTTTTTTTTCTCCTTTTATAGCCAAAAAAGTTAAATGCAAATGCTTTAAGTGCTAACAGTTTTGGTATTACATTAATGAGACTAAACTCACAAGCTAGATGAAAGATTCTAAAATAGACTGAAATGCCAGTAAGAAATCCTTCACTGCTGACACTAAAGGAAGGAGTGACACATAAGTGCAAACCAGAAGAAAGTCAATAAAGAATGCAGTGGTATCAAGCCCCTCCACTACCCACAAATAAATAAAGCTTTTATTATCTATCCCTATAAAAAAAGACAACTTGCTTTTGAATAGGTAACAAAGATGCAAAGCCTAATGAAATACTATTTTAAATTGTAATCACCCACAAACACACACAGATAACATCTACAAAACATGTCAAATACCTAATGCATTGCTCAGACCTGTCAATCTCCTGCCTGTCACACAGATCTCTCTCTTTCCCAGCGTGTGTAATGCATTTTGAAAGTACTTTCAACTCAACTCGCAGAAAACAAGACACTCCTTCCTTCTACTGCAAGCTTGCACCCTGTGTTTTTATACTCACCATCTCTCATGGAGAAGGAATGGAGAACATGAATTTTGATGAAAAATGCTGCTTTAAAATGGTTATGTGTTTGATACAATTGTAAACAACTCCATCAGTGCTTATCAGCTAAATGCATTATCTCATCAGTCTGTTATCTGCTGAAGAGGTAACTTTTGTAAGATAACTACTATGGTTTTATTACTCTTTAGTCAGTCCTTATTTAACTCAGCAGTTCTCACTGCAAACACACTCCTGATTGCTTTACCTGACATTGTACAGGCACTTTTCCCCATAACTGAACTTGAATGGTTGCTCTTGACTGCAAGTGGATCCAAGTTCTGAACATGGGCTATGGGGTTCCTTCTTGATTTTCACAGGGAGACCATGGAAAGCCACTGTAAAGTGAAAGAAAATGCAATTAAAACCCAAGTACAATATTAACAATGAGCTTTCTCAAGTAAGCTAGACACTTCTAATTAAACACGATTAATTAAACCACTGTAATACTAAAAACAATACAGGAAATAAACATTTCAAGTATTTCTTCAGGTGTCAAATGAAAAATAAGACACCAGAGATCCTTTGCATTGGCTATTAGCACTTTTATTGTTTGACAGAATGATGGCCAGGATCCCACCTCATTAGCAGGAAAATAACAGCCCACTTATATTTGGCTTAACTACTGTAAATGTTGTCAGAGGCAAAATACTTCCCAAGCACCAAATGTTTCTAAGTAATATTAGTGAGGTAGATTTTAGCTATAAATGCAATAGTAGTTCACTTCAGAGTGCCACAAAATTTGCTTCAATTTTATCAACACAATTCTATCACCATAACACCATCGTTTGAATATCACACTCTAGCCCAGCACAGACACTTGTACCCCCATGGAAATCCACATACATGCAAGCAGTTCCTTATATGGAAGCTCAGCACAAAAGCAGGACATTATTATACACCGTCAAGTAGTATGTTGCCCCTTCCCTTGCATCCGAACTTAGGGAAGACAGTTTGTTAAACACTATTTTCTGATACTGATGCACCTGCATATATATGCACGTGCTTGATGGGGAGGGGGAGGTAAATGAAATGCTGTCTAAGAAGCCAGCATCAGAACTAACAAAGTCTGATTTATAAGAATCTGTGAGTAAGATCTAGATTCCAGATTCTCACCATGGGTTTTCCCACAGTTAGGCAACATTCAGAAAACATTTTCACAAGTGGGTCCTCTCACATACTATTACATGCCAGCTTTTACTACTGCCTTTCAGCTGAGACATCCGCAAGAGAGCACTATGTTATTTAGCCACATATTTTCACAAAACTCACAAGAATTGTCTCTACAACTGCTACCAAGCTACTATATTTGATGGATAATAGTCAATAACCTGGAAAGACTACAAAGTAAAATAGGTACATAAACACAAGTGGCATAGCACAGTAACTTAAGAGACAGAGATGAAAAGCAGTGAATGTCACAACAAGGAAAGAACTTTTTTCTGAGTAAAACAGTCTGAATTTGCACTAAAATAAAAGACCATACAGACTTCTTGGATAAAGATTCTCAAATTTTAACAATGCAACCCAGTCAGTTTTCCACCGTAACTGCAAAGCAGGCTGACATCTCGTTGTTCATTTCATGTTTGCTTGTGAATTTTTGCTGCTGACTCTCTTTACATGTCTTGGTCAGATAACACATGCCACACATTTAATACATATGATGGGCCCCACAACTCCAGGATGGTGGCTTCAATGCAAAGGCAGGCTACCTCTTTGACTTGAATCAGACAATTAAAACACGACTGCAACAAGACTTTTTTTAAAGCCAGTATCACGTATTTGCACAAAGGCCACATGCTGCTCTACCTTTTAATTTATTTTTTTTTATTTTAACTTTGCTACTTCCTCAGAGTTAATCTGTTATGAAAAATTACTTCCCTTATTTATTTTTAAATAACGGGAGTACAGAGACTCCCACACCACAGCCCTGTGTGGAGAACTGGCTGGGTATTTCATCACAGCCCTGAGAGCCTGAACGTCTGCTAACAGGCAGTTTTCCAGCTCACTGGCACAGGCACAAGTGAAAGCAGCACATTCATTTTGTGCAATTTGCTTTACCTTCCCACATGGAGTTGGTGCATGTAAAAGGCTGTTAAGTACTAAATTATTCCTTATCAAATCACCATCATCTGGAGTCATGATCAACACTAATTAAATTACTTTCACTGAACACGGCTCCAGCCTGCTGCCTCGGCTGCGAGGTACATTTTATTTTGCTTACTGTACAGTCCTAGCAAGGTACAGGGCACAGTGCTAGAAGGCATTTGCGCTGTAGTTTTAATTAAAGTTTACCTCACCTTCCTCCCAGCTTTATAAGCTAGGGTAAAGTGTATCAAATCAAGTAGGTTAACACCTTCATTTCATTTAGGGAAAGCATTACAGTCCAAAGTGATTTTATATTAGATCTTTATCTTAACTAGGGCCAGAAAGATAATGTAGCTGTAAAATTTAAAGCCTTCCTCAGGCAGTTCCCTGACACAGTCACCATGCTAAGCTTTATCTGTAACTCCTTAAGTGTACACTTTTAGAGGTAGAAAGGAAAAAAGCCTGAGAAAAATACTTACTGCATTTTTGGGGGGGTTTCTTGAAGGCTACTTGACCTTTCAAACCACATCTTAAGTGTGGCTGAAGATGACAGACTTATTCCAACACTAAAATTTCAAACATTCAAAACAGTTCTCGTATCATCACTGAAACCCTCCACCCGTCACTCTTCATTTTAGTGTGACACTCATAGTGCACCTATTAAAACAGACTTGAAACATACACCATTTTGCTAAGCTCAATTTTATGTTATGTTTTCAATCCATTTTATTTTGAGGAGATCAAGGTTGCTTACTTATACAATCTAATTTTAGTGCAGCATACTAAGCTACCAACACATCCAAATTAACAAAATGACATTTCAAACAACCAGCTCCCCATTGCTTTTTTCTTCCTGATGGCAAATTCACTTTACTTAACCCCAGAAGAGAGTCTCAACCCTATTAAAGTAACGGGCACTCTGCCTTAATAATCTTATTAAGAAGTGACCAAAGGCCAAGATTTCATCCCGAGTGATTACTTGCAGATAACTACTTCCAAACTTAAAAGGCAAACAGTCTTACAATGTGTAGTTAGATGGATGGCTTCAACACCTCACCTCAGCTACTGGGGAAAGTCAGGCATACCAGTACCAGAAGGAACTCAATCCACAGACCCTGTCTGAGAGCTTCTGTGAAGCCAACATGCAAATGTAAGACAAGCAGAAGGACTTGTACCATCTGTAGCAAATTGATTAAGGTATAATACTTTCCTGTATGCGTATTCTCTGTGCGTAAATATATCTGTATCTGCAGAGTAAGATGGCTTGCATGTTATGCATAAAGTGGTATTGTACAGACCTAGATTTTATACAAAACAATAATAATGTCCCCACAAAGTAAACTCACACAGAACATGCAAAAATACAGGGTGAAACCTGCTACCCCTCATTCTGAAGTGCTGTTCTTCTTTGCTATCTGTCAACAGCCTAATCCAAAACATTTTGCTCAACATTCAGTTTAAATTCAAAGAACAATTTTATTAAGAACTCTGAATTTAAATGAGGAATCATTTGTTTCAGAGGGGATTGTTTTGTACATTTTGTAGCCTGAGAAACAGATAGAACTGAATAATTTCTTTTGAGAAAGCTCCAGAAATGCACTGCATCAAATATAAAAGCAATAGTTAAAAATATTTTCAATTCAAGAAATGATTGCTCAAGACAAAGAAGAAACAAGGAATATTTTACATGAAATTGCAAATCATTACTGCTTTGAGCAAAAGTCATAACTTTCAAACTTCAGATTCCTGCCTACAAGACAAAATAAAATCCGACTCTATTTTCGGAAGAAGTATTAATTAACTTAAGCATATTTTTAAAAGGCATGAAGTATTATTGATAATTCAGTGATACTGCCTAAGGGCAGGCAATTTTAACTCCACTGACCAAAGAGACAAAGATGTGTTATTATCAATATTTGTAAGGCCAGAGCATTTATTATATGGTATAAAATCAACTGACAGCAGCAGCCCTACTTGTGCTAGTGAACTCTGAGGTCTCATAAGTGATACTACATTTACATGTATCAAATTCAAGGACTTTATGTATCTGCAGAGAAAAGAAAGTAACCAGCAAGTCACAGTAAGTCACACCCAAAACATTTCTGCTGCATGTTTCTGAACCGCTTTTTCTGAGCATTTATGCTCTCAAATCATCCTCTATACCTGATATAGTAAATAAACTAACTCATTTTTATGATTTACTGAGGCAAAACTGTTAATAAGCGATGTTAGTTTAGACAGATTTCTTGAATGCATTTAAATAGAGGGGTTTTGATTTTCTTAACAGTAAGATGAAAAGACAGAAGATGTAAAAACATTTAAATGAATACCACTACAACTCCAGATGCTAGCCTGACTGAGGTGACCCCAGTAGCACTTGGTAAAATTTCAAAATCAAGAAAAGGCCCCTGTACTGATAAAGCCAACACTGACACACTTTTAAATCTCTCTACACACAGAAATGCAGCAGGCACTTCAGATACATCAGTCTCTCCAAGATTCTTTACCAGTACATTTACCTCTGCCAAGCCCTCCCCTTCCCCCAGCACACAAAAATCCATTACTAAAGGGTCTAATCTCAGCTATCAGCACAGAGTGCCTTTTATGGAGCCATTAAACCATTTCTCTTGTTTACAGTGCCTGAAGAAAGATGTGAATTATGTCTGTGACAAAACAGGCGATAACATTTCTAAACTGCTATCAAAATGCAAACTGAAATACACTTAAGGACAGGGACCCTAATTTGTGTTTTTGCAATTTTCCTCTCTCACTATAACTTAACAGTACTCACCTGATGATTCAAACAAATTATTTACGCTGCAAGTACAACAGGTAGGCATTTTAATAAAAAAAAATCCACTTTCAATAAACGAACAGTTTATTACAGGGTTCATCAAGGAGGGTGAAGTGCTTACTTTTCCTGGTTACTTCTCAGGTGATAGTAATGACCTAGGTGCTCTTATCAGTAGGTACTTTTTAAAAATCCAAATACAATATTGTGGGTTCATATGAGGCCTGAAACGCTTGATTTCTGAAACACCATTTGAACCATATATTCAGTATAGGTATTTGCATATCTGATGCATTGAGCTACAAAACTAATGACTTTCTAATGACCTTCTAGGTCAGTAGAATGTATTTAGGTGGGAATTCCAGGCTTTACACATATTTTCGGAAGAGGTTTCAAAAATGTGTATTTAACTTATGGAACAATAGCTTTCTGCATTCTGGAGGCTACTTATTTATTTCAAGATCGTTATGATTTGAGCTACAGACTTTTGCAGACAGTTACTCTGAATTTCAACAACCACTTAACAGGCATTTGATTAAAGACAAGGGGATGCAAAAGCAAGGTGGTCTTTCCATTTCATTCTACTATATATTAAGATGAGAAATTCTGCAGCTAACGTTTGGGATGCATAGGAGGAATTAGCTGAAGCATATGCTGACCATTCCTTCGTACTCTGGAGGTTACTGCTGGTGCAGCTGAATGCAGCATGCAGCCTCATATACTAACAAAAACTGAAATAAAAACATCATGTTGGAGAGGTGACAGATGAAGAGAGGTAGGAGGATAGACAGTAAAGGCTGGTAACTGAGTCCTTCTAGCTAAACTGTTCCCAGTGATTTTGAATTAAAGCCTACACACACAGACCACTGCAAGAGTTGAAGAAAGAACTGCCTGCAAGCATGGATGACTGAGGCAAGATCTGCAACTGCTTTCACCCCAGGCAATGCCTAGGCAATGGCAAAAAACCCCTTTTGTTCCTGACCACTGCAACAGCTGCAAAGATGAGGAAGACTTGAAGACAGTGGAATGATTTAGAAATGGCTGAACAGATTACATCTACACAGACTCCACCAAGTTCTTCAACCATTTGATCGATCAAAGTCACCTCTATCAGATTTTATCTGAGCTCCAGTCAACTGGATTTCATTTAGGTCGCCCTCTCTGCCAGATACTGGAAGAAGCTGGTGACAAACTGGATATGTGACACACAGAGATGTATCATCACTGTGGTTTCAGAGACTATCCTGGCAGTTTATATAAAAACTGAACATATGAACATAGACAAGAGACCTCAGCTTTCACTATCTCACAAACTGCTAGAAAAGGGGGAATGGGAAGGGCGGAGGAAAATCTAAGCAATCTTGTCAAGTAGTTTCTTGAAGTGTATGATCTCCATCCTGTGGGTACATCTAGAAAACTAGAACTTGCTTAAGAGTCAGAATTCGGCCTTACAGACAACTGGCCTCCATTCAGTCCCACTGCATGGTGACCACTCACCTGAAACAGTCTGCATTTATGCTTGGGTGCTTGTGTGGGTGCAGACAGAGTAAAATGGAAATAAGCATACCAAAAGTGCAAGCATGCCTCTGTGATGACACATTACGTATGGTCAAAATGCATGTAATACCATTAACGGCAGTAGGAGTTTTCTTCTTCAAATGCATATATGTAACCAGGAAGAAAATGAGGAAGCAGCATGCAGAAGGAATAAGATATAAATGTGTGCAAATGCGCTGTACAAAAAGCTAGTTCTTTCCTATGTGGCGGCCTGGCTTTAAGTCCAGGGAAGGAAAACGGAGCATAGCTGGTATCACAGCAAATGCTCTGTCACCCCTCATCTCAGTGCTCTTTCCCTGAAAGTGGAACTTCATGACTGGGCAGTACTTGGCAAACCCGTTAGATATGATTCCATCAATTCAGTCTTCGCCTTGGCTTCAGATCAGATCCTTCCAGCCCCTACTAGCTCAATAGATAGAAACAGCATGGGACCTCATTTTTTGGAAGCTAGCTCTGAATGATGAGCCCAAGCACCAGCTTTCAAAGCCAACTGGCAAGAATAGAATACGTGGGCAAGATGGATCTATTTGAGAACCTTGTTTAACAAAAAGAAAATACCAGCTTTGAAGTAATCTGTCACCTTTACTGGAAAAATATGCAACTACAAATGCACTTTAATAACAGTTAGAGCTCACTCTGCGAAATGAAGCAAATTGCTTATTTTCTCTTACAGCTTAAAGCATACAATACCGTGCATGTCAATTAACGGTTTACTTGAATACTGCATTGCACGAATGCTACAGAATAGTACAGTCTTTAAAATCCTCAGGGGGTGGGGAGGGATAGGGCGTAAAGAATAAAAGACAGCCCAAAACTGTGGGATTTTATCCTCAAAGTCTACATGGACTGTTCTGAGATGACATGGTATGAAAAGAAAAAAAAACACTGATTCTGAATTTGAATTAGGAAGAAGTAGCAAGCAGGTGAGAATGAACTGCACTGAAAGCTGGAATTTATTTCTCCTCACTGTGACAGAGTTTCAAGGTGGAAAATAAAAGCACATTTTCCCACAACTGATATTGGGAAGTTCTGGACCTTAAAATCTTCAGTAGTGCATCCGTATCAACAAGCATTGTTTGTTAAAATAACTTCCTTTTGCTTTGGAGTAAGAAAGGTTTTTCCTTTTTTTTTTTTAAGCAAAAATCATTACAGATTATGGACTAAAAGGCAAAACCCAAATATTGATGAAAACAGATTTCAGATTAACTGAATCACCTGCTCACATCTAGACTATGTCACTTCTATATAACCACCATAATTCTTCCCTATCTTTACTATGATCTGGCATTAATATAAGGCCTTTGAGGTTGAGATAGAGAGCAGATAGTTTCACTGTAGCTACGGCACATCAAAGTTGCATCACTCTCCATAAAATGGGTTTATATAAGGGCATTTGTACACAGGGAAAAGTAACCAACAAAATCATCATTACTATGCAGACCTCTGCCACTTCCCTATAGCAGAGCTTATCTGATTCCTAAACAAGACACTCCTGCTCCTGTTCTTCTAGATTCTTCCTCACAATGGGAATAGATGTCACACTTTAACTGTGTTTTTCTAACACTCGTGTGCTAAGACACTAAAAATCTTTGCCAATTTCGCTATTTCTGGGCAGCTAACCCAACCCTTCCCCCCTGCCCCGCCATGAAAGATGCATCCTTCCTGAGAGGTGGAGGAGTTACCAGTGTGCAAGAGAGGGGCACAATATTAGAGGTTGCACCCATACAGCTTAACAAATGTTTCAGTGCTATAAATCCCTATTTTTGGTGCAAGATATCCCTCATTCGCTAGTCTGTGCAGTCGCATTTCTGAAATATTCATCAGAGTTACTGAGGGTACACCTGCAGCTTTCTGATGCTGGAAGTGCTGGAGGCACCACTGAGATAATTCAGATATTTGTAGCCACTTGGCTTCTCATTTGAAAGGATCATGCCGGTTGAAAATTGAAGTCTGCAAGTATGTTCAGTACAGCAAAAATTAAAAGGGTAAACCACCTGGCTAGAGAAGGAGGGGGAAGAGAAGCAGCTTTCAGTAAATATCAACAGAAGTTAACATGCAACCTAAACACCATGAAGGAGCAATTCCAAGAGACTGCTAGTAAACACGTTGTTAGGACACTATAGAATCATAGAATCATAGAACAGTTAGGGTTGGAAAGGACCTTAAGATCATCTAGTTCCAACTCCCATAGGTCCTTTGGTCTAAATTAAGACCACATTTGGGCAGCTGCTAACCAGCTGAACTGCCACACGGTATTAGAAGACACTATCTACTCTTTTTACCCCCAAGCAAAGGAACAACTTGAACGATGTTGGTTAGCTGACCCCTCTTCTTTTCCACCTCCAAAAGATTTCACCTTCTAGTTAAGAACTGTCTGGAAGGTATTTTCATGCAGTGGGAGCTGCAGTTACTGACACTGTTTCTCAGCATCTGAAAGCAGCAATCTCACAGAAATGCTGTCACAGGCACTGTTTTATTCTGATTTATGTCCCCTTCATTCAGTGCTTTCCTTTCTTGCCAGACAGTTACCTGTCCAGCCGTATGAGACTCGCAGTAGTAGGCAGCAGAGGGGAAAGTGCTGCTGGAGGGGCTCTGCTACCCAGCAAGTACCTCCAGGGCAAAAGTTAACCTGCTGACAAATACCATGGACAATGGATAACTCTGAGAAGAATACAAGGAAATTTGCAGAACATTGGTGGGAGGGAGAAAGGGAGGATTAGGCTAAGAGGAGTAAACTGGCTTGCTTTGATGTCTGAGGAAAATAGGTGAGGCAGGAGGAAGAGCTCTCCCAGTTCCCCTGCCCCCAAAATAAACAGAAGCTTAAGGCTCTCTCCAGGAGGAAGCAGTAACATAGTAAAAACTAAACCGGCTGGGTTCTGCGGCTAATTGATCTAAAACCTATGACAGCGTAAGATGATTGGGCATGGGGGGAAATCTGAAGTATTTTTAATCCCTCTATACTGGATCTGCAACCTCCAGGACCCCACAGAGAAACCGGGCTGCTCCTCATCTGCATTAGCTTTTAGAGTTAAAACTCTGGAGAGATCACAGGCATTTATTCCTACAGTTCCTTATAACGTACATGGCTTCAAAGGCTCCCAGGCAGGATGCAAGGAGAAGCGATCCACCTTTAGAACTCCTGCTAAAGAGGAAGATCTTAATGCAAAACCAAGCCTGGGAGAAAACCTAAATTGTATTCCTACCTGGGAATTATCAATAAAGTTAAACGCAAAGGGAAGAGCTGGCCATTAAATCAGTGTCTGTGTGCTTTTCTGAGGACAGGGGTTCCATTTGCAGCAATTTCCAAAATTTAATTTAAATTAGAAGAGGTAATGGCTAAGCGCTACATAACTTCCATTACCAAAATATCCAAGTGAGATAATATCCCAGCGTTTTATATAAACACACACTTTCCACTTCAGGTAAATCTGCAGTTTGAGGGTTTCAGGTCTGGATTCTAATGGGTTTTGTAAAAACAGAATTATGAAGAAAACTTTGGAAATTGTAACAAGTACCTTTGCCAAAAGCACCAGTAAACTTAAAAATAAGCCATTTCATATTTTGTGTATTTATTGCTTTAAAGGTATCATCAACTTGATATTTAAGAAAGCATGCCCACAGCAGAAAACAAAAGAGGAACTGATTCTGCCTCATTTCCCACCTTACGGAAAAGTTTCAAGTTACATCAATGTAGTTATTATTTTGTTGTTCTTTTCTGATGTATTCATGCAAGAACTAATAGCCAGCTATAGATTGAGAAGACTGCTGATCTTGTACTTGCAGCTGGACAGAATGTGAAAGAAACTGGATTTAACCTCTGATTCTGCCTTTTGCTGTTCAAAGCCTAAACAACCTGTGTCAGAAGGCTGATTTTAAAGTAGCTCTGTCTTAGGAGCCTAGCTTCAGAACCAGTGTCCGTTTGCTTCCCTATAAAATAGGAGTGTCCTCATAATAAAAGAGCATCATAATAAAAGATTATCCTTAAGGATAATCATGCCTATCTGTCAGTTAGCTACTCAAAAATACACAAAAGCAAGAGAAGCCAATAAATAATGAGAAGGACTACACAGTGAGTGCTCTTTATCATGAATCAAACAACTAATTTAAAAGATTATTTACAATTTGTTTTTATATTGGCAACTCTGAATGACAAGCACTAAAAGGAAGAAAACTGCATTTTGAGAAGATAATTTTTAATTTGATTTTGCCTTTAACAATAAAATTATGTATACATTCATAAAACAAGTATACACCAACTCAGCGTAGCTAATGGGATTTCTGTTTACTTCATTGGAAGAACAAGACTGTCACCATTCTAAATACATGTGGTCTTCATGTTTCAATGTTAAATTTTCACAAATGCTTGCCAGTAAGGCAACTGTAACAGGTCTAGTTTATAGGCCATTAAAATCTGAACTCTGCATCTTTAGTTCACTACCAAAAACCACCGCAAAAACTGTGATCTCCATTGGAAAAGGTGCAGGCTATTGAAAAAAGTCAACAATAAAATTCAGCCCAAAAGTTTTATCACTGATTCAACAGGGAAACAAAGAAGCCATTGTCAGAAGCGGTGACGTCTGGGAACATAAAGTCAGGACTTGAATAAGTAGCCCGATATTCAAAGAGTTTTAGCAAAGTGCTCTTTCTGAAGCCGGTGGAAGTTTGATCGCCAGCAACCAGGCTCCAGGTTCTCAGCACAGATCTTTAAAGCTTCTGCCACTACTTAAAGCATTATTACTGCAACTGAACATACACTACCAATACATGTCCTGCACATTTCTTCTGAAGCCAATTGGTCCTAAAGGTATATGATTATTTTACACGTGTCTGCAATCAGCAAGACTAACAATTATATTTCTTATATGCATGCACACATACACACATACATACATGTATATACAGAATATGTATATATACACATTGAGTATACACTACTGTATACACACACATGCTTGCATTAATCCAGCTCCCATATTCTAATCCCAAATGCTTGAAATGTTGGTCTTTACCGAATACTGACACTTCTCAAAGTCTCTTTTCATCACAATTTCTGTTAGTGCTCTGGTCATGTGAAATTTTATTTACGGATGGGTAAATAAGGAAACATGACACTCTGTTTCGGCATGAAGACTGAGCATTAAAAAAACCTTGAACTTTTTTATCTTTTTTAAGTATATTTTAGAAGCAGAAAGGAAACATTTTAGCAGAGAGGATCAAATTAGCAATATTAGGAATTCATTTTGCACACATGATTTTCATATGTCCTTGATGACAATTCATAATATATAAATTTAAGACAAAAACATGGCCAGTCAGTAACCTTCCTATTCAGTGACTGCAGGACCCGGCAGTAAATGTCACTGCTAAAAAATATTTCACTACATTAACTTACTGGCAACCACATTTGCTGAATAAGTTCATAAACTGACACAGGAAAAAAAGACAACCAGAAATAAAGCTGCTAATGATTCACTCTTTTCTAACATGTATAATCCTCATCTTACAGAACAGATACGTAAGAATAAAGACAGCCTTTACCAAGACAGTCCACTTCTCTGTTCACCTCATCAAGGTCAAACTATAATCCAGGAACAGGTAAGAGTAATACACTGAATATGAGGACAACATCAAGAATAAGTGAAAGGAAAATAAACCTCCTCAGGGAAAAGACTGAAGCACATGTCTTGAAAAAGTAACCAGTTTTTTCCATTTACCAGTTTGGATTAGGTTCAGATCATTCCTAGAAAAAACACTGACAACTTCTAAAAGTCAAAAAAATTAATAATTATCATCATTTATGCAGATTTATCAGCTTATAAATGGTTTCACTGTAATTCCTTCCCAGTACTGAAATGCACAGGACCAAAACAAAAGGACACAGAATCTGAAACGGGCTGTTTTTCCTGTACGCTTACAGAGGGCTAGCAATATTGGTCCTACATGACATGACTGTGTCAGACTCTCCAATGTTTAACTGATGTTTTGAGGATGGTTGCTCTTTCCTCCCTTTTTTTCCTGCTATACCCTTTGAAAACTTCACAGCAGTCTGTGGGAGAGCCTGCCTTGTCTTCAGTTGCTGAAGCAGCAAACAGAAGAACAAAAGACAAAAAAATTATACAAACTGTAAATACATTTAACTGAACGAAACATATGAAATACACAGAAGTAGATGGACTCAGCTTGCAGCCTGCCTCCGTGTTTTACACCATCCCAGAGTTTATGGATTTTCAAATCACTACTTAGGCTGCTCTTGGAATATAAAACACATTTTGCAAGAACACTGCATGGAAAGCAGTTTAAGCAGAATACCAGTTTTGTATCAAAATAGAACATGAAGACCCTTCAATCTGCCTTGTTTGGTTTTTGTGTGAAAATACAGTTGGAACAAGTTGAAACAAATTTCTGCATACTCTGATTAATACAACTGGAACTGAACAGATGCTCTAATACATATACATACTCCTGATGAAATTAACCTAACAACTATCTGTTTTAAAACAGAAATAGCTGTAGTGTTAAGAAAATACTGCCGTGACTACAAATTACAATGTGAGGATCGCCTGTATTTCCACAGATGGGATCTTCAGAGAGTCCTTGTGGGGAAGGGAGGAGGGGAGGCTTCCTCAGAGGAAATAAAGAAAAAAAAAAATCTAATTTGAATGTTGAATTTTCACTTTTGAAAATGTGAAAATTCAACATTTTGAATAAAATATGTTTAATGTTTTTGGGTTTATGTAAACAGACTTTAGGAAATTATCTGACAGCCTTAAGAAATTACCATTTGAAAGAAAAAAGGTCTACATGTTTCATCTTTGATCTGTGAGACAGATTTATCACAGGACAGGATGACTGAAGTTTATTCATTAGCTGATAACCTCCACATGCAACCCAAGCCTTTAATCTGCAATAAAACAGCAAACGCGGATGAGGCTCTGAGGAAAGGAATCTAAGTCAGCCCAGCTGAACAGGGCCATGCCAGTGGAAGGCCAGGGAGCAGACAGAGGGACAAAACCCAGGGAGAGCAGCCCTGTCCAGCTGCTTGGGGTTATCCCTGCCTCAGAGAGCTGAAGACCAGCAGGTTCACTGTGGCTGGCACAGCTAAACCCAATTCTGCATAAGGCAGCTGCTGTCTCTGCTGGAATGCCCAGAGGTACCTTTGCATTAGCAATAAAATTCACATGACAGCATGCAGAACATTCTGAAAGGAATACCTTCCACTTCAAAAGTTTTACAAATCAAAAGCTATGTACTTGATATGGTATTGTCATTTGTTTCACAGTACTATAGCCACCATCAGTATTTGCAAGATGTGTGAGCTGCTACTACTACTACAATCTAGGAGAACCTAAAGTCCTTGCACCTTCAAAGCCAGCTTGTTCAGTAAAAAAATACAAGCAGAAAAGCAAATAAACAGAAAATGCTTATTAAAATCAAAGCAAACCCACAAATTCCCTATTATTGAGTTTGTAAGTTAAAGGCATTATGGTTGACAGTCTGCCCCTTGGTAAAACTTCTTCAAGAACTAAACCTTGCAATTATATAAAAGGTCACAACTATGGCAGATTTAAATATTTCCCAAAATCCTCTAGAGAAAGAAGGCGGAAGAAAAAAATCCATATTAGCACAGTCTAATGCCCAGTGATGAACCACAAAATGAGCCCACATAGTTCTCTGAAAGGCACCAGTTCCTAATTTCTTTTGAATGAGAATTAAAAAAAAAAAAAAAAAAAAAGAAAAAAGAAAGTTAACAGCTGGTAACAGTTTCAGTCCTGCTTTAAACAAAGGAAACAAGTGCTTAGGGACACAATGAAAGAAGTGAGGCTAAGGCAACTACTAAGGGAGGGAGATAAGGTGGTCAGCATCGACTACTCAGTCTGACCTCTCCAGCTCTTACAACCACAATTGCATTGGACTCTCTTTGTAAAATGCTTTTGAAATGTCTAGGTAAGTGATCATTAAGAAAGCTGTGTATCTCACAGCAGAGTGATACATGCATTTCTGTACCTACTTCAAACCGAGAAACAAAGATGTTAAGCAACATGCCCAAGGTCATGCAAAGCTAAAGCCAAGAACAAACCACAGAGCCACGACTTCTGCAGCCTGTTAGAAAGAATCCGTCGTAGTCGGGCATGAACTAAAATAAATAAGTAAATGTCTCTGTATTTGACAACGTCCAACCTATGAAAGGAAGTAGTTTCAAGACGAGTGGCAAGAAACACAACACAGCTGCTGCAGAAAACCCTACCAGGGAATAGCTAAGCACCAAGAATAACTATCACCACCTTGTTCGGATATTTGCTGGACTGCCTACAGCAGTGCCATGCTTGCAGAGCTATGCTTAAAGAAAAGGTGATCACAGCCACACAGACAATAAAAACAAAACACCAAACTGAAAACATGCTGGTGTGTGCAACTTGCCACACACAGAAAACCAAAACGCTACCAACTGCAATTTCTAGGACATTGTGCACTACAAAGACATGACTACCAGCTGCCTATATAGTGAATCATCACGTTAAAAACGTTATGTTTTTCAGTCCACTAAATTTTTTTCTAGAAGCTGCAAAATTAAGCTTTTCTACATCATCAATAAAAACAAACCCAGTAACCAGATCGCCTTTTGACTTTAGTAGGCCCATCAGAACTTACATTATTCTGGTGTTTTCTACTCTGTTTTAGCTGTGTGGGTTTTTTCCACCAAAATATGTCAAAGTAAGTGAAAATTAACCTCTACTGATTGCTCACCAGCTCTTGCTGTACTAAAGCAAACAGGAAATACTCTTCCAGTTCTGAAATTCACTTTTGAAATTTAAGTCACAAAGAAAATAAAACAAAGCCTTTTTCACCTAATAATGGAATAAAAAAAAAAAAAGAAAAAGATTTTGTATGCTGCAAACATGTAAATAAATACTAAAGCTTTTCCTCATTAAACTGCATTTGGAATATCCTAAGCCATTAGTTAAAATGACAGAAGAATACAGCTACCTGAAGCCTATGTAAAGAATCTCTCTTTAGCAGGCTTTTAAAGATTGCAAGCCAGAGCGTCTAAAAAGCACATCCCTGAATAATTTAAGGCTCCTGGCATCTACATTGAAACAGCTCCTTTGCTAGACCTGGAGGGAAAAAAACAGAGGTAAGAGAAAGAATAAAGGTTGTGAGAGATCAGTGACAAAATTCACTACTAAAAAAGTATTTTTCCTCTCTTGAAGTTTAATCAGACATGGAGGAGCATGGATTTTACAGCCAGCCCTTCCCATTTACTGTCAATAGCTGTGGTCTAACATTAACATTTACCCCTTGGCAGTGTTAAGGCTATGATGGTCAGGGAAACTACAGGAACAAAATGAAAGATAAAGAAGGAAACCGATCAAGAAGGTGAAGCACAGCACAAATCCTCATTAGCAGAAACTCAGTAACAAATAAAAAGCAAAAGCTAAAAGCTAGAGTTTAAATGGGTAACCTGCATTTTAGGACAAAAGAAGATAGAGTGGGAAAAAGAAACCTACCAAACTGGAAGAACAGACCAATGTAAATATGCATTATTAAACCAAAATAAAACACGATCATGCTATTAAGACACCAGGCAATCTGGTTTGGTGCAGGGTAATCCCCATTTTTAACCAATTGTACCAAGGTCGAATTACAAATCAGTGTACTGTTGGCAGTACGAAGTTTTTGCTGCCAACTACATCCTTTAACCATCAGCAAATCCTACCTACTTCCTCTTGTGTCTGTCACAGAAACTATCCAAACAATAGGAGCAAGCAATCTTCATCTCAACAGCTATTGACTTCGAGCAAACTGAACACTTGATTCATCTTTACTCTTAGATTGGAAAGTCCTTGCTGTTCTACAGTATCTGAAAGCCTCGCCACTGATTACAACCAGTTCAGGATCTGGCTCCTCCTCAGTGCACGCAAACGGACTTGAAACAATAGGAAACCTTATCTGAGAAAGCTAACACAGTTCACCCTTCTCCACATGTGAATACTGACTTTATAAAGACAGAAAAACTAAGTCTTTTGAATTAGACAAGAATTTGGGAGAAGCGTCACATACAGAATGCTGATTTGAAAAAAAAAAAAAAAAGCATTCACCTTTTTGGAAAAACAGATTTTGCATTTTGGCTTTACACAGCTTTTCACATAATTGCTAAAAGAAGAGTCATTAGGAAAGTTCAGCTGCAGAAAACAGAAAGTTATGAGAAACTAAGCTGGGATCTGCTTTTCAAATTTCACCTGAACAGGCCAGTTGTTATCCACACTTCATTCTGCTCACTTTGAGCTAAATTACAAAAAGGTTCTTTGTGATAGGTATTAAAAATCAAAAAGATATTTAAAGAAAAGGTAATACAAGACGGACAAGATGGGGCTTTGGATGCTGCCACGAAAAAGAAAGGTTCAGAAGTGCAGACATTTCTAATATTACGGCAGGAAGGGCCTCTTTCCACAGGACACAGCAGAGTGGCAAAAGAAAAAAAAATCAACTTTTAGGTAAACTGAATTTTGAAGCATTAAGGGGAAGCTTGATGTGCTGGTTCCTTCGCTAGCAGAAATGTGCACAATTCCAGTAACGTCAATAATACCACAAGAAGTTATGCTAGCTGTTGATCTCACTCATAATATCTAAAGCCCACACCTAACTATAAATATATATATATAGTATTTGCTTTTTGAAAACTGATTGAAGATTAATAGCAACTCATAATTGAAATATTCATGGGCTCAAGCTAGCTTTGAAGTTAAACCCCTAAGTGGATAAAATGGATTGTATATCTAATCTAAACTAAATGTTTCCCTTAGTTACCAATACCAGAGCAGTTTCACTAGTTAAAATCATTACTACAGAAAAGAAATGCAAAACCCATGGGACTTTAAGGGGCATTTAAAGCTACTAGCGCTAGGACACAGCGTATGATCTTGACAGTATCAATTCCCCCTACTGCTTTCCACACCTTTGCTTCAGGAGCTAACTTGGCAATTTCTAGGCAAGGAAGTTTTAAACACAGCATTCTGTAACCAAAGTTTCAATTGAAGACCACAAATCTACCTCAGGTTTAAAGCCCATTTCTCAAGCAATAAAGCTAGAAATAAAAATGCACTTAATTTTTGTACCTTGACTGCAGACTTTTAACTGTTTCAGTGGAGCACTTCAGTATTCTTCACATACTCTGCACATCACACACACACCCACCACACACGTGTATACAGTTTCATAAATGAAATTTGTGCTGCAAATCACAGTTCAGTTGCCTCTGAACTGTGACCAGCTGAACAGCTGTGACCCCTTTCATTGGTTTTCACTTCTGCGCTTCCCCACTTTCGGCTCAAGAATGTGTTAAACACTGAATCTATGAAAGCTTGCCCATCCTCTCCCATGTTTAAAAAATAATAATAATTTAAAAAAACAAAAGCCAAGTGCTCCTGCCAGCAACAGGGTAAGTACTGTACAGACTTATAGATTATATATAGTAAGTCATTATAATAGAGTTTGAAGGCAGGTTTGGATCCTAGAGAAAACAGTCACAATTGTGCTTCTTTTGCAGCAGTAATTTCCCCATGGCTTTGGTTCTGTTGATCTCTGTTCCTGTTTCGCAGAGCCCACAGCTACATACATTATACCCAAGTATATGTCTGAAACTCCATAACCTTTGCCAGAGTAACTCTCCAGGAAGCTCTCCTGACCTTTACTTAAGATAAAGAAACCAACTGAAATGAAGAAATAAATGTTCCTTTGATAATACTGTGTAAGCTAAGGAACCCTGAAATACAACAGCATTTATAAAACAGCCCTATTAGGAGAATTTCTTTATCACCAAAAGCAGCGACCAGCTTCAATAGGGCTTTTCATTCACAGTTCACAAATTATTTTCTAAGAAACATTGACTTGTCGTGTAACAATAATTGTGGGTTAATAGAAGCACTAGGTGAACTTTGTACTCTCACACAAAGGACGTATGCATACATGACTATATTTGGACTCAGCTCCATATGTAGTATAACGTATCTGATTTCCAACTTATAGATTCTTTGCCTTTCATACTGCATTATAATAAAAAATACAAAGTCTTTGAAGCCAGAGGTGGGGGAAAAAAAAACCAAAACAACTGTTACATAGGGCAAATTTTAAAGTTTGAAAGTGACCACAATTGTTGGTTAGTATATGTACAGGAACTTCTAGAGAAGAAAAGCAAAAATAAATTCTTGCTGGGCAGGTATACTAACAGAGCCCAGGAAGAAAAAATCAAACAAAGAAACTTTATTTTCTTTTTCCCCTATAAAATGTTGATATAAATATTCTCAATAAATTATTCTTAAAACAGTTTCTAAATAACTGGGGAAAAAAAACCCACACCTCCTTTAAAAGACTTATAAGAAAACTCAAAAAATCTGTATTTGGTTTTGGGGTTAAAGACTATTTTAATGTAATTATTTCTGATCTCTCTAATTTTAATCCTAAAATTTCAGTACACGAGTGCTGTATTTAACAGCTGTCTGGTTTAGTGAACTGCAGTAATTCACTCTGATAGGATAAATTATTTAAGTTATTTAGCAAAACGGAAAAGCTACCATGTGCTCTGCTGCAATCAGCAGACGCTGTTCAGGAGTGACCTCTGATGATGGAGAAAAGCCTTGCCATGAGGAAGAAAGATGCATAAAGAACTTAAAGAAGTCTCTGACTTTGTCAGATAATGTTTCTCATGCCATTTCTTTACTATGCCCTTGCAACCAGCCAAAACCAGAAAGAGAGCTGGCATTTAACACAATAGTAGCACTTTAGCAGGTAAAAGCAAGATTTGAGGGGTACAGGATAAAAAAAAAAAAGTTTGGGCACATGTTAAGTAAAGTAGCAAACAATGCAAAGCATCCAGCTTAAAATAAACCCTGCTTCCTCCCGTATAATTTGAAGGGTAATTTTATTCGAGTAACAAAATGCCACATGCTACAACAACTTAAAAATGCTTAAGCAGTGGCTGTTGATTGATTACGTGGAGAATGTTATTTATTTATTTATACACAAAACACACTGAGCAGCCTGATCTCTGCTCAACAGAGCTGCCTCCTGCGTCCCACAGGATCTCATCTGTACCGGCCCAAAATGCTCCTCTCCTCACCCTACGGACAGAGAAACTCCCTCCTCCTCCATAATGTTTTCCCTTGCTTCCATGGATCTGCAGGGTGGGAATTACAAGACAGGACACTGCTAAATGTTATACCTTTAGCCCAAACTTCTCTTGGCCGCATATCAAACTACCACCTGCTTTATCTGTTCATCCTGATGATGCCACTGACCAGCAAAAGGAGCTATCACATGACTGTGATGACACAATAAATAACAAAGACCCATACAGAAATATACAAATACAGATTTTTAAGAAAGTGATGATTCATACTATACTTACAACTTTCAGCCTGATAGTCTGGCACAAACTGCTCGTCATTGTCAGGTACCTGAGCTGAAGAAAGGAAAACAAACAAACAAACAAACAAAAAACAAAAAACCAAACAAAAAAAAAAACCAAAAAAAAACAAACAAAAACAAGGACAGAATTAAAAGAAGCCATTAAAGCATAAATAAAGACACTGTTGCTTCATTTGAAGCACAGCCAATATTAAAACTAGGATTTTTATTTTTTTCTCATTGTTGCATATGAAAATCAGGCAAGCGCATCATTTTAACATCAGATAAACCCTGGAGTGAAGCTGTGTGGTGCAGTGCAAGTCCAGAGCAGCCCTGGCACAGAGCAATGGGGATAGGAGGACGTGAAGGTCGACACTGGCACCGGCCCTGCCTCACTCCCTGCACACGGGATCTGCACCTACCATGCCACTGGTAAAACCCATTCGTGCTCATTTTCAAAATACCTGCATAAAACCAAATCCTAGTGGTTTAATGCTTGGGCATCTTTAACCCCAAAATATCACACCCTTGGCTTACTCAAAAAGCGATTCCAATTTTTCATGGCAGTCAGCCAACACAGTAGACTGTATTTTTGTTATTGTCTTAAATACTCAAAAAGAACTCTTTTACCAGACCATGGAACTCCTGGTTGAATGACAGCTTTCCAGATTATATAAAAAAAAAAAAAAAGAAAAGATTTACTTGAAGAATCATTATTAACATCCATTCACCTCAAGTAAGATCATCCTCACTTTTAGGAAACTTTCATCACAAACCTGAGCTATAAAATACAATTGCTTCATGGTCTGCCGCTACATGATTTTGCATCTGTGATACGACAGTTCACATTTCATTCTGTATCTACATCAGCCATCTCTCATGCTGTGTTACAAACTCATTTAAACCATTTAAGCTGAAATACCACTGAACAGGTATGTATTACAGGTAACATTCAGACAACTGCAGAACATCTCAGAGAATGACTGGTTCTGGGTACATCGTGAGGAGAGATCCCGTTTATAGCCTCTGAACTTTGTCATCTTTTTCTCAACATACACTAACTGGAGACACCACAGCTAGGGTGCATAAAATTACCTGTTTAAAGACATTTTCATTTATACAGATCTTGTCTAAAGACAAAGGCAAATAATTCATATGATCTTCATTAGAAGTTAACATCTGCCATGATCTGATTACCCAACAAGACCTGAGAGGTAAACACTGGTTATATAATCATTCATCAGAATTGTTACTATCAAACCATTAAATTCATTAAATGACAAAGTAAAACTTCATTGCCTTTCAGAACACTCTTTAGTTTAAGAAGAATATATTCCCCTTTCGACATGTGCAATTGCTGCTAGTTTTGACAGAATTTGTTTTTAATGAAAAATACACATTTAATTATAATTACAATAATTTCTAACATGCACTATGGCACTCTTCATGGACCAGATCTCCACTCCCTACTCAGGAACTATTTCTAAGAACATATCTGGGAGGCTTTTTTTCCAAGATAAAGAGTTCAGAATCAGGCTTATTATATCGGAAAAATTATTTGCTTTCGGTTTTAAAATAAATGTTTAAAGCCCTGCTGTCTTAATTGCAACAAGTTCCCCCAAAGAACAAACAATCTTGGGAAATCTGCAAACACAGATCTGAAAAGAAGTAAGGTAAATAAACAAAATGCAATTAGCATTATTCTGTAAAAAAGCACACCTACTGTTGCTTTCTTGTTTGGGTTTTATAATAATAAAAAAAAAGGAAACAAAATACAGTAACCTATCCTTTTAGAAGAAACCAGTACCTCTGAGGACATGTCAGCTCCTCAGAGTTTGAGCCTGTATAAAACACAGTATTTTACCAACCCAAATATTCCCAGTATTTTTGCATTATATTTCTCTTTCCTCGAGAGAAACCACAGGACTTGTACCAATAATCAACTCAGGAACAATATGAGCCCAAATACTAACACTGCAATTTTTGACATTTCATGCAATTCACTGCATTTTCCTTACAAAAATGCCACTGCCACTGAAGAATCTGATTATGAAATCACGATTAACCCACTTAAAAATCAGTTCCTAAGGATTTACTGCATTTCTAATTGTTTCTGAAGGGTCTGTGAGTACATTCAGAGTTAAAGTAATTCTCTTAACTGTATCAAGTAATTTCTCGTTTACAGAAGACCCTCCATGAATTTTTCTTAAACTAAGTATTATTTTCAAATGGAGCAAGGAGGCTGGTATGACTGTACTTTTTTATACATACACATGCATTTTTATTTTTATATATCTATATTATAGATATATAAAAGATTTTGTGAATCTGGGATATCTGAAAAAGACTAAAAGAAAACCAAAACTCTCCTCTCAAAATCAGAAGGCTACATTTAGTGATTGCAGAACTGGGGCAGCAATCTTATATAACTTTCTAGAGTGTATGCTGTGCACCAAGCTGCTTCACCGGTGCTTTATTCAGGTCTTATCAGTTTAACTTGACTTACTCCAGAACAAATCTCATGTGGAGTTTTATGACTATATCAGTAAATAAGGCTCTTTCTTTTCCCAGCTAGAGAGTAAAAAAAAAATACATCTGGTTAAACTGCCACGGAAAAAACATTATATTACTGTAAAGATACTGTCATTACTCCTGATTTGGTTTGGAGTAAACAAGGAATATATAACTCATTCATGGATCCCCCAAATTTATGAAGACATGCTCAATAGAGATCAAAAACCATCATTTTATAAGTACTCTAGAAATAGGTGTGGACTACATTGTCCAAATGTATTTTGAATACAATATTAACATAGCCTTAAAAGCCTCTGTAGGAAAAGGAATACAGCAAGTTAAGAAGTGTTTAAGACCCCGCCAAATAGAAACAAAACAATAACACCCAAAATGTTCAACCAAGAAACATGTATTTCCTACTGGAATCCAATTACAGTGCCATCAGTACCTTAGAAACAAGCCCACAATCCTATAGGAAGAAATTACAAGGACCTGCTAACTGCTGGAAAGGAGAACTTAAATTATTCCTTTGTTTAATCTGATTTTATTTTTAAACTAGCAGAACTGAAGCTTGCACATGATCATACAGCAGAAATGCAAGCAGCCATCATCAGCCCAATACACAGACTTCTTCCACCATGGTCTTGCTGTGAGAGGGCAAATGGCTGGGATACATTATCCCAATACTGAAAGGGGAGAGGGCTTTTGACTTTGGATAATTACAGGACAGACTTCGAATTAAATTAAACAGACAGGTAAAGACACTTCAACCTGAATGTCTAAAAGGAAAATGCAACTTGCAGTGTTGCGACTGTCTGTACATTTATATACGTATGCCATTCATTTCCTCTTTTCCTCTAGTCACAAATTCTGCAATTCAGCAAGGCTGCCATAAGATCTTCATTGGTCTTCTGTTAACATACTCAATGCGGGACACAAAGCATAAATCAGCAAAACTTTTTTTTTTAACTTTGCCATTCAGAGGAAAATTCAAAAAGATAACTGAAATTATCATCTAACTGAATGAGAATATTTCCCTGAGCTACTTAATTATGGCGGTTTGAGAAGGCAAATATATTCCAAAAGACTAATAAAAGGTTTTGAAGGATATTATGCACGTGGCTTTTACTGCTAATAGCAGAAGCAGCTACATTAGTTCATTCCTCATTCAGAGCCATCAAGTCTCAGACTCCTGAAGCAAGACAACATCTGCAGCATAAACTATCCAGCTCAGCCTAGATTATTACCAAAAGTTTTCTTTTTCTTCTGATTATAGCCATAATGTCTCAAGAGGATTTGGGAGGTGTACAGAAACGTTAATGATGATCTTGAGGATGTTATCAGTTTAGATTTTATAGTTTCACTACCTACTGAGTTAAAAATCAGTCTGCCAAAAGCAAACATTCTCAGCACAAAAATACTTCATACTTGTCTGTAGTTTTTAGAGCTTTAAAAAGCCTTTGAAAAGCTGACAGCTCATTTTGCAAAAAGAAAGCAATTGGGGGTGACGGGTAGTTTAGAACTAAGGACTGTTAGCTTCCTTTCACTGCAAGTAAACAAAAATAAGTAGTCCCCATTAACAAGCATCCAGGACAAAAGGAGTTAATATTTAATTAAAACCAGCTCTATCCACTGTAACAATGACCTGGAGCCAAACAAGGCAGAAGATGTATGAGTCATTCTTTCTGCCAGTGAATGAGACAGCTGATCTCCGAAGCAATTCCTCAAGACAAGCAGTCAGAACTGGAGTTCTGCCTCCATTCACAAAAACACAGTCCAGCATGAACCATGTGGCCCCAACCACAAGCTTTTCATGTCACACCCTTCCAGAAAGCTACAGCAAAGTAAACTTGAACTTTAGGCATAAACACACTGATTTCACTGCTTTGTCTCAAGATGCAGCACAGACCTGCTGAGGAACATTATTTAATAAATGAAAAGTTAAGCGAACTATAAAGGGCTTAAATTTTAACTGTTCCTTCTCCCAGTCACAAACTGCTTCCAAACGCTCAGCTGTACTCCAGGGAAAGGTGTTCCTGCTAAAAACCGGAAACTTTCCAGAAAAACAAGAAGCTGCAAACCTCCTCGCTTCACTTAAAACTTTATTTTGGGTAGCAGAACACTTCCTGTGGTACTGTGTTCTCTGACCTCATGCTTCACTTTTAGAGCTAAGAACAATTCGTTTTAAAATATCCATCATTTATTCAAACTGGCAAAAGGAATAGAAATTGACAGGAAAATATATATGAACGGTAGTATTTTGGCTCCAGCTAAAATAAGACTTCATGCTTCAACAGTAATGAGTCTATTGAGTTTTCTTCGATTCATTATCACTTCTTAGTATCTGAAAGATTGTATAAAGTGTAAGTATTAATGAAAGACCTTGTGGGTGGGGGGTGTTGGGGTTTTTGCTTGGTTTTTTGGTAGTTGCTTTTTTTGGTTGTTTTGGGTTTTTTTCCCCAGGAACAACTGTTTCTAACAGAGGAGCATTCAGAAGGCAAAACAGTGACAAATTTCAAGACGGTACAAAATATTATTTCCTATAAGCACTGGAATTGCTGTCAAAACAACCCTAAACTCCTTTTACATAATGTGAGATGCTTCAACTAATGAACTTCAACGCAGTTGAAAACTGGCTCCAGATCTCAAAATTCTTCCTTATGTGAATAGTCTCTAGGAATATGAAGATGGGTTTGCAGAATCTGCTCTTCATTTGTGGCTTACTAAAAATTGGAAAAAGGTAAACTTAAAAGGGACACTCGCATTTAACATTTTGCTGCATGCCTCATGGTACACAAACCCCATTACACCTTTGAAAATGGTTATTTTGAATAAAGGGCATTTACTTTTCCCGCAAAAAAAAAAAGTTTATAAGTTTATTATTACACAGACTTTCAGACTTATACATTTCTGGTGGGTTTTTCTTTTGGATTTACTCTGAAGAGCATCCTGCTCCCTCCCCATTTTGCCTTATCTACCTTTTCTCCTTTTTTTTGTGCACACACTCAAGATCAAGAGTTATGAGCACTGAAAGACAAATCTGTTGGATCACTAGAATCTAACAGATTAAAAAAAAAAAGCTACACGTTGTATTACAGATTCCAAATGAAAACTTTTCACTGCTTTTTAGAGTGTCTGTCACTATCAGACAGATCTCAGCTATGGGGGTATTAAATTATCAGGTTTTTACTATTGTTGCTCCTATAAAAGTGTGAACAGCTCTTGAATATGGCTACACAGCATTTGCCTTACACTAGGTAACTTTTACAACTTTTTGGCAGTTAACACTAGTTTGACAGAGTAAGCTTCAACACATCTTCACCGAATTAAATGAAGCCACTCTAACTACATTAATATTGGAAGTTCTAGTACTTTCTTTTATTAAAATATAATACTTTGAGAACAAGAAACTACATACTTTCTTACTCATTTAAGAAATAAACTAGAAGTCAACACTAGCTTAGACATCACTGCGATTCTGGTGCATCCTTCACAGACAGAAACAGAGGGCAGAAACCTGTTTCCTAAAGTCCATTCTACATTTGGGTATTAACTACTTGAGGGAAATAGCTTGCTTTCAGGCATCAAGAACAAGCTTTTAAATACAAGTAACTTCTTGTAGCTATCCACTCAGTTTAGCTAAGTTGCAGTAGAGGCATGAACCCTGTAGCTGTTATTTTAAACCATTCACTGATCACTACATTTTTTTGTATTTTTTCAAAGAACAACATTTTATTTTTATTTTTCAATTATTTTATTATATTTTATTTTTCAATTCATTACCACCTGAGAAGGGTATTATCTATTGCTCTAAGAAGCAGACCTACTGCATAAATTTATCATTTTGCTTTGCTTGAGATGCCTTTTATGTATCTTTAAAAAGCTGTAGGAGAAACTAGTGTATGAAAGAGCCATTTTAAATAAAAATCTGGGTTTTTTCTTAATTATTCCCTTAACATCAAATGCTTTCGCCACAGAAAGGAGACACTCACTAAGACTTTGTTCTCTCTTTACATTCTATTCCAGAATAAGAAGTAGCAGCTACCATAATAACATTAGATTAGTATTTCAACTATTTTTTTTGAGTCACTGAACAACTGCTATCTGCCAAAACCGATCTGACTCCAAAAATATATGTAATCCATAAAGTTATTTTATAATATTATAATGACAAAATGTTGCTATCAAATTATTTAAATATAATATCTGCATAGTATTTGACTTGGTTAGCAGTAGGCAATTTTTAACTATTTCCTTTCAAGTTTGATGGTTGAAATAATCATTAAAGGTTTCCCACTTTCAATTTCTGGCATCAGGAAATAGTTATAATGTCCTTGCATAACAACTGACATGACGAAACATTATTCAGAGAAAGATTTAAATCAAAATAACTTGGATTTTTTCTTACACATTTAATACAATACAGAGTAAGAAGCAAATCTCATTTCCATAAAAATCTGGTATTCAGATAGTGGAATACATTTGTAAGTTTTCTGTAAGTGGTATTCAGCTTGTTAATTATGGAGTAATAAAATATTAAAGAGGGTACTGAATTAAACTGTTTACATTTTGGATTAATTCTTTAATACATGTGAACCTCCCACCATTTTCAATAGGAAAAGAATACATTTCTTTTCTGTTTACATGTTTACCATCAACGTGTCACAGGTGACACTAACTGTAAAAATCTCCAGGCTAAAATACATGATGTAGTAAGGATAGCTTTAGGAAAACCAAAATAACAACAAAATAAATAAATAAAACAAAAAAGCTAGCACTTTCTTGTGTGCCATAAAATGCATCTCACTTTCTCCTCCTAACTAGTAAGTAGGTTTTTTTACCTGGTTACTCCCCAGTGGGGATCTGCACTCGTGGGAGAAACCTGGTCAGCTGCCACTGCTTTTCTTAAAAAGGGTCAAGATGTTTTAAAATTTCATGGTCACTTCCCTGGCTCCAGAGCATTACGAAAAGGAATATGTAAACACTACTAATGCTGCCAAACTGGCAGACTTCTAGCCTATGAAGGTCCAGAAGAACATAAATGGACACATCTAGTAATGGGCAAACAAGTCTGATTTCAGAATCTGTTTCCTGGCTAAGCTCACCCATGTAGACATTTGAGCAGAGCTACGACACCCTCAGATACTAGTATATTATAAAGACCACCAAAAGTAGTTTGGGGTGGGGGTTATTTATAAAAAATATAAGACCAAGTTAATAGCTCAATATTTGATTTTCTCATCATGACTTTTTAGTGCTGGTTTAGCCTTTAAAAAAAGGCTATGCAAAGATTGTGTTTTATGGAACAGCCAAACCATGGCATGGCCCGAAATACATGGATTTCTTTAAGTATTTCTTGAACACTGAAAAAATCTGTAATATTTAGTTGTAATACGCTGTGCAAAATATAATTATAATGTTACTAGCGTTATTATTCACTGCTAGATGAAAAGGCAACTTTTTTTTTAAAATACTTACCAGATGATGCTGTCTGCTTTTACAAGGGTTTCTCAACATAGCTGACACAGGACCAGACACCTTTCCCTCTCAAAACCTATCTAAATGTATTCAGTGACATAGACACAGTTAAAGAGAAAAAAAGGCTCTCAAATAATTCCTCCTAGTCTAAAATAAGCAGTGCCTCCAGAATTAAAATTGCCATTACAGTAATTTATGTACCTATAGATATTATGAAATCAATTTTAAATTCCTTATTATTTTTCAAACTTATATTAATATCTGCATATGCATTATGAATCTGCCTGTATTTTTCTGACCTACGATCAAAGAAATGTAATCATTTACAGAAACAAAAAGATCCATGCCAGAGAACAATAAGATTAAAACTTCTCCTCTCCATCAAAAAACAGTATCTTTTGAGTAGCATTTTAACACACTTCTGGCTTGCTAGAATGAATGAGATGATACAAAATAAAGATGTCCTTAGGAAAATTACCACAGGGAGACACAGTTACAGTTGTATCTGATCATTATGCGACAAAAATGATCTTAATACAGGACATCCTGTTTTCAGTGATCAGGAAATAATCATATTAATTCATGAAAAATATATCCTCTGTTCCATAATTAAAAAAAGATTTTTATACTAGATACAGAATAACCACATGCTAAAAATAATGCTAGGAGAATAAAAATGTCAGCAAAATAAACAATATTCCACAACTTACTTATAGGTTAAGAACTTGCCTAGCTACATATAAAGCAGAATTAAAGCAGAATCTAGTAAGCCAGTAGTCATCAGCAGTATTTCCCTCTTTCTATGAAAATCAACAGCAAGCATTCCACCCTCCTCTCCAGAAAAACAGAAAATCTATTCTATAAACAGCTGTGCATAGTCCAGTATATGATAAAAATCAAACATATGTGAATACTCACAATAATTTACATCAGGATAAATTTGGAGAGATTATGTTAACTTGCATCAAAATCATGTTTATTTCAGATGCAGAAGTTTACATAAAAATTTCAACCAGAAATATTAAGAGACAATGCATAAAAAATCTTTGTTTCAAATAAACAGTACTGTAAACATTGAAGTAAAAAGAATCAGAAAATATTGCCGAAGAGAACAAATACACTTCAACAAGCAGAAAGCTATCTTGCATTTTGTTAAAGTTCTCTTAATGCACCAGCTCATTTTTTTCTTACTGTTAAATGAATCTCTCAGCAGCTACTCTAAATTCAGATTTCTACATTATTGTTCTTAAACCTTCTCTCTTCAATAGAATGTGCTCTGCAAGATTACTTGAAATACTTAAAAGCACAAGCAGGTGTAAAACAGACCGATGACAGTTTTCTAATCATCCAGTACACAATCTCACAACTACAGATACGAAGACAAAAATAACATGCAAAATACTTAAAAGGTTTCTGGAAAAAAAATAAATAAATAAAAAAAGAAATAATACTTTTTAAGTATTTCATACACACCTAATGTCCTGTGTTGTGAACAAGGTGGAAAGAAGACACTTGCACTTAAATCTTGAAGCATCCCGTCCTGATGAACCCAGAGAAACTAATTTCTGCCATCAGAAAAGTACTCCACCAGAACACCAAATAATTATACGTGCTGCTCTAAAGGAAACAGCAAGCCCAGTTCTGGCTGTATGTAGTCTCTCGAGGTACAACAATATAAACCTGATCAATTGCAATTAAAATCTGAACAGAGGCTTAGAACTTGAAGTCTTGGTGCATTAGTTCTTGCCAAAAGCAGATGTGATTGTGAGCTGGAAGCAATTTCTCCTGGTAATTTGTGATGACACTGGGTAGAGCAGCCCCAGAGTCCCCAAAGACAAACTCATCAGAGGCTCTAATGTATGCATGACACATGAGGTGGCTCTTTTAGAGCTCAATTAATTGGGCTGAACATTAAGACAGCAAGTTCAGGACTAGGTTTTTTTTTTTTTCCTTTCCCCTCCAGAGTTGTTTTTCCCATTTTTACAAGCATTTTTTTTCCCTTACCTTCTGCAAGCCATGTCTCCTGTAATTGGCTCAGATCTTGAAAGAGTTCTGTAAAAAGATGAAGACATGGACAAAAGACTCACACCTTTAATCTCTTCATAAGATTAAAATATGTTTGAAAATATATTTTTCCTGAAAAACAACGTACACGAATTCTATCTGGCAGTCAAACAAAGTAGATTTTTTTGGGTTGCAGTTAATGATTTTTTCCTACACCTACTAATAAAAAACAAGTACATACTGTATTGTTTTATCAACTCTTGAAATAACCACCAGAATCTTAACCAAGCTCTGTAGTGTAAAAGGCTCATTCAGCAATGCATAGAAAAGTTAAAAATCATAATCTTTCTTACAGGTGAACTATTTCTCCCTACACAATTCTGGCCTCCTCCTGCAATATCTGCCCCAGCAAAAGCTCTCTTGCACTTCAACCGGGAGTTCTGCCTGAGCAATGACTGAGTATTTCTATTAGTATGGTCGTAACTACTGTATGGAAATTTTGAAGCAAAGACCTAAGATGCTGCAAGAGCAGGCAGAAATAGGAAATCTTTTGTACTTCCCATTATGTTTTACTTTGTATGACAAGAGAATCACCACTACTTTCTCTATGCTGCACTCACAACTTTCTCCATGGGCTGAGTTTTGCAGCAGGTTATCTTTTTCTGCAATTCACTCAAATCAAATGCTTATGATCAGTGCAAACCAGGGAAGCACTCTACTTACTTGCAAAGCTCAGAAAGTCAGTTACAAAATTTCTGTTTACTAAGTAGGACATTTGAACTGACAAATGGTTTAAAGTTACTGTATTTTGAGAGACTTCCTCTTTTATGAATGCTGACAGACAACTATTTACACACACTTGAATGACAGAGGCTATTCATTTATCCTGTGGACTGATACCTCACATTCATGTTGGCAAATCATTTACCTGAAAATCAGAAAGTTGTTTTCTTTTCAATCTACCCGAGAATAAACTTTTCAAACAAGTAAGTAGTGATTTGGAAAAGTTAATCGGTGTGTCCTCACCCCGATAAGATTTATACTGGGCTAAGCTGTAAGCCCCTATTTACCTCCCTATATGTCTTATGTACTTACAGGGGTGTAGACATAGCATCTATACTGTAACCCAAAGTGTTAACAGCTATTGCTAGACTACAGTTCTCAAGCTACGACCATGTGAGCTAATGGGGCTAAGTTACAAATCTCTGCCCCCCAAAAGACTTCATCAACTTTAGACTTCCTTAACTGAATTCCCCAGGATTTTTAACCCTACCAGTGTTATAGTGCAACAGAAACAGACTACCAGATGCAAGGAGCCTGACTACTAGCTCAACAGTAAAGCCAGAGTGAAAACCAAGTATCCACACCATTCTTACTCCTGCTAGCACCAGTAAACACACACCAGTGAAAAGGATGTTAAAAGACAGGAGGAATGAGGAAAGCCCTGAATCTCAAGAAGCTTGAAGGTAAAAAAGCCAGGTGCCGTAACTTGTGTGAGATGCTGCAAAGGCTTGGCCTCAGTGCATGACATCCGTGTGCCACATGTATGCCACATGACATATGTGCACCTAGAATGCAACACGGTAAGTCCAGGAAAGAGTATCGACTTCATCAGTTTATTGCCTTTGCCAGTTTGTTTTGCAGTAGTAAACACAATTTTCTTCTCGTTTGTTCAGAGGGTTCTCGATATATTTATCTCCAAAATAAATGAAAAAAGCACTCTCAAGAAGCTTCTCTGCATTAGGAAGGGGAGAAAAAGGGGAGGGGGGGGAACATGACAAACCCTCACCTTCTGAATCATGAGCCAGGTCTCTGTTAATGAATTTTCTTTTCCTGACATTTGTCGGTCTCTCATTACAGTTTCTCCCACGCGGATTCTATAAACAGGAAAGATCAGTTACTTTAGAAATCTGAGGGTTTCTTGGCCTTTTTTTTTCCTCATTTAATCAAGAATACTCAAAGCCAGCATGAATTCTTTACATTTTCAAATAGAGAAATGATCGTCTTACAGCCTCCAATTTCAGCAAGACATTGCTGAGCACCTACCGTCCTCCAAAAGATTCCTGTGTCTAAATGCAACACATTTCTATCTATCTATGTAGACATCTATTTGTACATACACATACATAATGTGTTCAAGTAGCAACGCAATACCAACCATGTATTTTTAGCATTTAAAGTACACAAACCTATACAATAGTACATAAATCCCCTCTGCATAAGCTACACAGGAGAACCCATATAGGAGATTATAACAGGCTGCTTTGTTCCCCTGTGTTACTTATAACACTGTTTGTAAAGTCCTGAAAGAAAGAAAAAAAAAAAGGGGGGGGGGGGGGGGAGGAGGAAATGTTAACGTTTGCCTCAACTTCATTCTTCTGAGCACTGCAGGCAACCGCAGCCAGAAACTTTGAATGCAGCTGCTGCTGCTCTCGCCTCTCTCATTCGCTAATCATGTGCATGATTTTTTAATCATCCCAAAACTGTCTTTAAAAGAACATGATGCTTTACTGAAATAACTAAGAAGATAGGCTCATCTCGCAAGCAAAGCTCCCAGACGAAGAGTCGCCCCTACAGCGGTAACAAAGCAGATACCCTGTCTGCAAAACTCCCCCACAGAAATAAGTCGGAGTCAAGTTTATAAACACCAACTTTGAACTGATCACTCACATTGGTGACCATGTAAGGCACTTGCTGGTCATAAAATCCATCCATTCTGCAGCTCTTCCACAAGTCTTAGCTCAGTGTTTTATTTACTGGGCATTTGATCTGGAGATTTCCTCGGGATCTGGACTCCGATCAGCCTAGAGGGGAATACAAGATGGCTTTTAGATTTAAGAAAAAAAAAAAAAATCATGAATGAACTGCTTGAATTTGCATAGCTAATTAACCTCAAAGAGTCCCATTCATGAAAACAACCCTCCCTTCTCTGCCTTCACCTGGGTTACACGCTTCTGCCAGGAAAACACGGCGCAAAAACACTTCGGGGCAGCGGCAGAGAGCCCGGAGAGGGAGAAGCAGGGTTTTATTTACACTCCTCGCCGTACCCCGCGGGCGGTCTGCGCCAGCGGCAGCCCCGACTCTCGCAAACGTGTGCTCAACTCGTAATGGCGAACGGCGGGGCTCACCGCGCACCTCACGGCCGCCGCGGAGGCGACGGCGGCAGCGCCCGCCAGCCGCAGCCACGCACACAACACACCCCGCGGCCCCCCCTCCCCCCACCACACTCACCGAGCCACCTTCCCCCTCCACCCCCCCCACCCCACCCCCCGGTTCGCTTCCGCAGCCCATCTCCACGCCAATCCTTGCGGGGCGGCGGACAAAGTTGCGGAGAAGACCCACCTGAAGGCCACGCGCGGCGATCGGCTGCAAAAAATTCCCTCCAAATTTAATAAAAACATTAATTATTCCCCGGCACTTCCCCCCTTGGAAGCGGCGAGCGCCACTGACAGAGCTCAATCCCGTGGTTTTTCCTCTTCTCCTCCTCCAGGGGCCCCCGAGCCGCGCCGGCGGATCCCCGCCGCCCATTGGCTCCCCGCGCCCCCCGCCGGATCGCCGCGCCGCCCGCCCGCCCTGGACCGGACCCGACCTCGCTGTTCCTCGCCACGGCCCCCACCAGAACGCGGAGATCGAGTCGCCGCTCTCCAGTGGGTATCTCTGCCGGGGGTGGTGGGGGTCAGAAATCCCAACCCTGGGATCATGCTGCGGGCAAACCATGTCCCTTACACCCCCCTGGGGCGGCCAGAAAGCCCCCTCCCCTCACATGATTTATTTTAAAAAATAATTAAAAAGTTTATCCACCCTGACTCCGAGAAGAAAAAAAAAAAAAAAAAAAAAAAAAAGAAAACAACAAAAAAAAAACCCACAAAAATAACCAAACCCAAACCACCACCACCACTACAGACACGCGCCTTTTCGGATGGCAGAGCAGTCCCGCCACACGCCGCGGGCGCCCCGAGGTGAGGTGAGGGGCTCCCTCCACAACGGCGGGGACTTCGCGGCGCTCAGTCTGGATCCGGTGACATCCCAGGGTGGTTGGTGGCTGGTTTTTCCCTTTTCTTTTTTTTTTTTTTTTTCCTAAGCTGAATCATAGAAAGCAATTGTTATTTCTGCTAGCATGACATAATTTCTAGGTTTTGTGGACAGAATTTGGCAGCATCCAGGCACCGGATCTAGGGTGGTTTTGGTGCAGCGGTGCCAGGACCCATCAAGCTCAGAATTTCGGAGGACTTCTCAAAGAAAGTGAGCTTTCTTTTCTCTGTATAGAGTGGCCGTTGGAAGGCTGTGTCCAAAAGCTCTTCCCTCTCTGAACTGCCAAAAAACACCAAAGCAGATTGTGTGGTTTCATAACAGCTATATTTGTCCTCTCTTTGAGCACAGAATTCCAGGTAGCACAAGAATCAGGTGTTAAATTTAGGTATTCATGACGCTGTCTTGCTGCGAGATACGAACTCTCAGGTTTTTATCATCTGATGTAGTTCAGCAATTAACAGGCAGAGCCTGAAGCTAGCAAGTCCAACTCTGCCCTCAGCCCATTCAGAAGGCTTTCTTTATATCTGAGGGTGTAAAGGCAACTAAAGAAACCTGCTTTTGCATAAATTGCTCTCAGTGGTATTGACAAGATCCAGGTTACTTCTTCTGTACCATGTTTTGAAAATTACAGTTGTTTCATGACACTGTATCCTGGAGCATATTACTTTTTGCCACAACCTTTCTTTTGTTTTATGTTTACTCATCCTGTCTCATCTCACTATTCAATACTCACTTGCCACTTGTCCTGTCCAGCCAAGGAAGAGGAAAGCACCCCCATTTCCGCCACTTCTGTCCTTCCTATATTGTCTTGCTAGGGAAAACATCCACTACCAGTGTCTTCTTTTCTGTTTTCTTGCTGCTTCTTTTTCCACATACACCCCAGAACACCTGGAATTACAAGAAAGTAATGGTATTCTAAATGCTATATAAACCTATAATAATTTTATTGTGTTCTTGGCCAAGTCTCTGAGTTGCTGCTTCTGCAAGCCACTTTTGTGATATAATAGGGGAATAAAACTCTACCAAATGCTCCAGGTATAAATGAAATTTCATGGATAATGAGGACATTATTTTCTTATTTATACTCAGACAAGAGCAGCTACTGAGCTTGTGGGAAGGCTGTGGCTATAGATCTGCCCCTGGAGAGCGCGTGGCCAATTCAACCCCTGGACCAGAAGAGCTGATGAACCTGTTGTTTCCAGTTGTCCACCCCACCCTGCTGAATGGATATGTGAGCCACCCATCAACCAACTCCCAAAGCACTGGACTTGGCTTTACCACATACTCTTCTGAACCAAAGTCAGTGATGGATTGTCCTACCTTTAAAGAGTGCACTAAGAATTGTTGGTGTGTCAGTCAGATGACCTGATTAAACCAGCCTCAACTGAATTTTCTGAGGGACCTTAGACCTATCAGGTATTTGTACTGCTGGATCCCATCTTTCACCTCCCGCCACCATAGCCTGCACCTCCCAGGCTGCTGGCACAGCACCATGGTCAGCTTCCAGCACACACCCCCCCAGGTTTGGCACCCTGGTTTACAAAGTACCTTGGTACTGTGCAATGGCCAAGCTATCCATGCTCCAAGTTGGGCTGTAACTCCAAGAGCAGCCATGCATTAAAGGTGTCTTGATAGGAGACATGCTGTACTGCTTGCTGTCCCTCCTCACATTGCACACCTCTTCCTTCCCACCTCCCCCCAGCTGGCCCTTTTACACATGCTGGGGAGAAGAGTAAGGATATTTTGAAGCCCTCTTTATCCTCATCTCTATTCATCCACTGTGCTGAGTGATACTCAGGGAAACTTCATTGACTATTAAGAGGTAGATGTTTACAAGAAAAAAACAAAACAAAAAAAAAACCCAAACCCACTTAACGCATCTATTGGCAACTCACTCCAAGGACTGTGTGCTGCGGTCTCATACCATCACCCGTTATACCTGTCTTACATGTAAACTGGTGTGGCCACAGTAACTAGTTTTTAATTTTCATTTTTGTCCAAAATTCTTACAACCTTGATCTGGTTTTAATAAAGTTTTTATGGTTTAACTGCTGTTTTCAGAAATCAGTACTTTTAGATATTTTTTTTTAAAGAATCATTTTAGAAAACCAAAAATTAACCCCAAAATCACTTTATTTTTAGTTTAAAGGTGTGACCAGTTTCTACCAAATCGAAAATATTCTAAGAAAATGTGCTGAACTTATTTTACTAGAAATTATTGCTTTAAAAATTCAGCTTTTCTAATGGTACTGCTTTAGAAGCAAGGTACTTGTTTTCTTTTAGAAACAAACAAGTTCAATTGCACTGTAAAGCTTCACTATATATTGAAAATCATATATTGTTTCCATTTCATAATGGCAACGTGTGCTTCACACACTTACCTAAAAGAAAACAATGAAAAATATATTTCTTACTTGATTTGACACACTATGGAGCTACAAATAATTGCTGTAACATTAAAAAACAGAAGTAGATCCAGTCAGAGAAAAGAGAAGATTTGATAAACATCCGTTTCCCCTGGAAAATGAGAGAAGAATTTAACCACGGTTTCAAATAAAGAAATATACCATCACATAATCCAGTATGATAAAATCTGAGTTCAGTAGATATATAAAGTAAGATTATGAACTGACTTGATAACACAACAGAGAATTACACTCAAAAATGCTTCATGCTGAAAAAATAAAGCTTTCAGACACCCTCATAAAGTTATGCTTAAACCAAAGAAAATCCCTCAGAAAAAGGATAGTCACAACTGGAATAGAATAGGCAAGTAAATTTCAAAACAACATTAAGTTAGAAAATCCTAGTTGTTTTTCTGAAATTTTTTAGCTCAAGCACCCCTTCCAGGCATTTCCCCAGTAACTGTGATGTACTTCTGCATCTGATATACAACAAAAGGGATGCTGTCAATCCAAACAACTGTTGAACAGCAACCTTTAAAACATAGTGTATAGCAGACTCAAAGTAACAACTGACTACAGCAAAACCTTGAAAACCTGATGACATTTCTGTCT
Organism: Myiopsitta monachus; assembly: GCA_017639245.1. NCBI lineage: Eukaryota > Metazoa > Chordata > Aves > Psittaciformes > Psittacidae > Myiopsitta > Myiopsitta monachus. The sequence goes on from CM029919.1 coordinate 9,310,558, forward strand.
AGTAAACCAAACTTTGACCACATTTTAACCTCCTGATGCTAACTCTTTCAGCAGGTTAACACTGCTTGTTTTATCATGACGCTACTGGCATACAACAAAGTAGTATATAATAGCAAAATCAAAAAGAAAAAAAACCCAAAACAAAAAGATAAATTGATAGGGCAGACACTTGGCCAGCAGGATGGCTTTTTGCAAAGCCTTCAATTCAAATGCAATGTCCAGGACCAAACCTTAAATTAGGGAAAAGGAAAGCACCAGTAGTAAGAAAACACATGATCTTATACTCATATGCTAAACTGTCAGGTGTGGAATTAAAAATACAAGCAAACAAGTATCTTCAAAGAAAGAAGGAAAGAAAACAAAGAAGTAAGCCCAGTTTGACTTTTTAACATATGGATTTATAACACATTGTATACATCATTGTAATTCAGGGCTAGCATTGCACAAACGTGGGGACCTCCATAAGCAACCATATTTAAATGCGCATCTCCCTGATGATGCAATGCAAGGCAATTTTCAATAAACGTTTATGTACTGAAAATTTCAGTTTTCCTGGCTGCCACAATTTAAGATATTCCACAAGCAGTGTAAGAAACCAAAAGCCCAAACAAACCTTTAATTGCAGAAAGGTAGAAAAAAATTTAGTTTAATATATTTTCAGCCTTCATCATAACTAAGACTTCAAACTTAGGGCTGACTATAAAAGGTTTCAAAAGGAGAAAGGCTGGCAACTGTCTTAGAGCGTAGCTGCATTTTCTGGAGCAAAGTAACCTCAGTATTGTTCTATCTCTGCTAGTAGTCCTCTCATTAATCCCTGCGTGGGCAACCCCTGTCATCTCACTGGTTTTTTGTGCATATAAATTGAGTCGATGATACTATCTTCACTTGAGAAGTAATGTTGAAACTAATAGAAAGTCTTCTACTATTGATTCTGAGATCCTGGCTGCACCTAGCTCCTTGGATTGTCTTAATATAGCTCCTTCTAAATCGGTGAAGGATGAAAATCATGCTACACATATATAGTAACTTCAATAACAGTTGCTACAGAACAAGAGTGGGTCATCTAGACCAGTGAATTGATGCTCAGGAAAGGACACTCTGCATACCATCACAAGCAAAGCACTACGTCCTCCACAACAAACTACCAAAGAACGAGCTAAACAACAGTTTGGCTTGTATAGATCATCCATATATCCTGTCTCAACAATACTCATTCCATGACCAACTGAACAAATAAAAATAAAATTAAAAATTACTAGCCCAGTATCTAATAGAGCAATATATGAGTCACTGGAAGAACAAGCCAAGTAAAAACATGTAAACGTAATTTGTAATAGGTTTTTGCAGGGTCAGTGAAGTTTCCAGCTTGCTCTCCTTGCAATTACACTCACAGAATGGCCAACCATGGTTAAGTGATAACAAAGTAATGTAGAAGTAATTTCAATATCATGCCAGTCAAAGAATTTGTGCACAGCCCCTAATCTCACAGATGGCTTTAATTTGCATGTCCTCCCTTGTGAATACCAAGAGGGAATCAGACAAACACTTCAGAATCCTTCACATACTTTATGTGAGATTTCTGCCCCAGTACAGTTCATAGGGGTTGTAGAAAACCTCAAATCTCTTTATGCACTTATAGTCTAAGACAAACATGAAGGACGGAAAAGGAAGAGAAATGCTTAAAGTCTGTGTTTACTGAGTTTGTTGGAAAATCTGTTGTTTCTTAAGTTGTTCAGTACACACTCAATGGCTTTGGTCATTATTTAAGCCCTCCTGACAGCCTGAAATCCAGAAGACACAAATATGATACAAGTGCCCTTTCAGAATTATAGACTGTTACTCAAGATCACCGTTGGACATGCTCAGAGTTTGAGCACAGGTATTAACATAGCAGCAGGAGGTCTGTAGGAAAAAGCAATGTCATGTATTAAGCAAGTGGCTATAATGATTAAAAAAAACCAAACCAACAAATGATCAACAACCAAACAAGCTTTTGGACCCAAAAAGCCTTAAGTTTATCTGCTCTTTTTTAGTAACTGCATCAACTGGGCTAGTAAAAAATATGACCTCTCTCTACAGATGTTTATTTATATGTTTTGGCAGTTACAGCAACGTACTATTGCTATAGTGTACTATTAGGAAGCACCATATTGTTGGCATTATCACACCTGCACTATTAATACATTAAATATCTGTGACTCTCTCTTCTTCATATCCTAATTTTCCCATCTGGAGCTACATAGACACATGTGAAATCATAAACATCTATAATCATTAAGACATAACTGTCTGTTCTTGCGTGCCTCCCACTCTTACACCTAGATGTCTGAATGCAACATCTGGGTATTCCAAAAGAAACAACACTAGAGTCAAAGAAAAAGGACATAATCTAAGCCCAGCTCCAAGCACGTAACATAACAAGGCACTGAAAAGCAGACACAGATTACTTATATGAAGGAAAACTTAAAAGACAGCAAATAGTGTTTCTTAATGCTTTTCTAAATAGTAAAGACCTGTTTTATAGCAGAAACAAATCAAAGAATCGTAGAATATCAAACCTAGAAAAAGACCTGGGTAAACCATGATATTAGTTGAAGAGCATATTTATTGAAAATGCTGCTTCAGAGACAAACCTTGCCCCAATCCCCAGTTAATTAGGAAGCTGCTGGAAAGAAGGTGAAAGGTATGTGTTGCCATTTACTTTCAGGTGACAGATTCTTTGTGTTCATTGGCAGTAGGGAACTCAAATTTGTTATGGAGTAGCTAATGTAGGAGCAAAGAACAATAAGTTCTGTGAGGATAATCAGATCACTTATTTAATGTTCTCAGTTTGCCATATTTAGTATGTTCCATAATTTTTAATTGCTGGGAATGCCAGCCTTGCAGCATTAATAAAAGCTTCTGGTCTCTACCCTAGAGAGCGTAGGTATTTGTTTATCAAACAGAAATGAAGATGTGCCCTCCCTTCCACCCCAAACTGCTATCCTCGAGAGGCAAAGGTAAGGAAATAGGTAGTACCTAGGTATGGCTTCTAACTGTGCCAGAGAGGCATTTTATACCAGAGTTTTTAAGGTAGCATTTGAAAGAACACAACATATGAGGTACCTGACCTTTCCATAGGAACTTTTCCCATTCAAAGCAGAAAGTAAGTAGCGAACGTGAGTCACTGCAGGCTTTCATTATTGCTTGTATGGCTATTAGAGCTGTTAGGCAGCTGCCTAGAGCAGATGATACCGCAGTTAAACTACATTGCAAAGAGCTGACGGCAGAGTGCTTCTGTGAAAGATGGTTGAGTAGAGCATGGAAACCAGGGGGAGGATGGCAGTACAGTCAAGGAGCCTAGTCCTCGGTAGCACAACATAGCACGTGCAGGCAGAAGTGCCAAAAGAGAAAGTGAAGTTCAGAGATAAAAAAATTGTAGATAGGCAGTGACTGGGAAAACCTAATGTTAACAAGTTTTAGACTGAGGATTAAAAAACTGTTTCAGTTGTGCGGCAAGCAAATTCCTCATTGGGAAGAAAATCCCACTGGGAAGAAATAACCTAAAAATGGAGCCTAAAATTATATGTACAATTGCAACAGCATATACAGGAACTACAGGCCAGAGTCCCCCCAGATGAATTGTACAAGCCCTCACAGAAACACTAAAATGTCGCAGAGTACCAGGGTACAAACACAATAACATTTGAACTCTTAGAATTATAAAAGGTAGCAGACTCAGAACATTTAGAAAGCAGGAAGTGATCTCTTCATTTAGTGAATTTAATGCACTTTCATTTGCACCTCCCAAAAATCTGTTAGTGAGATAGAAAAGCATAATTCAGTTCTTGCGAGTATACCAAGGATCAATAAGAGGGACAAATGCTGCATGCTGGGAGGATTTCAGTCATATTCAAGGACTTCATTGCTTCACTGACCTAGCTATATTGGGTCACCAAACTCACCTCTGATTTTAGAGGCTTCTACATAAAGTGCACAAGGTTACCGTGCTTCGCAACTTTGCAATTCATTAGTTTTCAGTATTTGAAAAGGAGAGACAAGGGAAGAACATTGTATGTTAGGAATTTCATTTTTCAAAGTGTCATGTTTTGATAAGACATAAAGTTACTGGTTCATATTGGATTTAATTTCCTCATAACGTTTTTTGCCTGTTTTGAAGAACAAATTATGTTTTAAATCTTCCACATTCAAAGAAACAAAAGAAACAAAAAAGGAACTGAAAGCAGGAGGTGGAATTGAAGCCCCATTATATGTGGCAAGGGCTAAACAGGGCAAATATAGCCTAGCCCCACTTGCTACTGTTGCTGATATAGCTCCGGGTTCACCACTGGGAAGTAAATAAGGCAAGATGACTGCAGTTTTAGGGAAGCTGCCCAGAAAAGATGCATCTTGCTCTCCAAATATCTTGCTCTGGATCCAAACAGTTTTAGGCTTTTCAGGTCTGCACAACCATGGAAGAATTCACTGATGACTTTTTTTCATATACAAAAAAGGAAAATCAGTTCTATAACTAAAATAGTACATCTTCTGAGAACTGTCTGCCGCCTTAATAAGCGAACAGCATGTGTACTGTCCACAGCGAGGATTCTTGTAGCACGGTGACATTTCATGGTTTTAAGGTTTCTAAGATATTGCAGGCTGGAGAAATTACTCTACTGTAAGTGTGAAAAGCGTTTTTTTACATGAGGAATTGCTCATAATCCATTCTGCTCCATCTATTTCCTTGTGCATATTATTCTACCTATTCATCTTTATCATCAAAAATGTGTAACTGAGTAGCAAAGCAGAGATTTTGAAACCAAAGTCTGTAAAACCTTCTGTTCTGTTTTAAAGGAGAAGGAGGGGTATGTATTTTAACTAATTTTCGACTGATCTTATTAGTCTTTACTGTAACTTGTTATTTGGTCTCTCTATTTGTTAGGTTGGTATGGTGTTAAATTGGGTGATACCTGCTCTACGTATAAGTTTGGAAACACCATAGACCAAAACTTACAAGTAACTGAAGTTGTTTTTTTTTTTGTGAGGGGTTTTCAGAGCATCTGCAGAAGAAAAATGTACTATTGTGAAAAAGATCCACAGAAGCAGCTGCTCTTAAAATGTCATTGAGCAAGACACAGCAAGGGTTGCACAAAGTTTCCACTACTTTTGGAAAGTGTTAAAATAAAATAATAATAATAAGAAGAAAAAAAAAAAAAACAACCAACAAACAGTTCAACAAATGCCAGTCAGTCTGAATGGAAATTTTCAGTTTGGCAGAATTTCAGAAATGGAATGGCAGAACAGAGGCAGAAAGTTTTGACATTTATTTGCCTGGGTTTTGAAATCACATCTTGGTTGAGAAAGAGGGAAGGAGAAGAAATAAACAACTCTAAGAAAAACAGCAATATAAAAGGTACAGTTTATCTTTGATAGGACTCAGATTATGTGATTACATTATGCTATTCATATCATGATCCATGTTATTTCTTAAGATTTAAAATACAGTAATCATATTTGGCTTTTGAACATAATAGGCTTCACTGGCATTAATTTTTTCAGTTTTGGTTTGTGTTCATCTTTATTTATTGTGATTTTAGCTTCAAGTGCTAAGTTTAGCTCTCTTTCAATGTTAATTGCTGTGTTTATTTTTCTTTTTAATTTTAGAGGCCTGCAGTACGGTCTGAACTGGAGATTAATTAAATTCCTGGTAAATCACATTCTAACAGGAAGTGCTGGAATCCCATTGTTAACAGGGCCAGGCTATATTTAAAAAAAAAATTAAAAAATAAAAGAACTCTTCTCATTCAGTTAGAATCCAGTGCAAAAAATAAGAACAGACATCCAGAACAACATAGAAGTCCTAAGATTGTAGATTTGCCTTGGGAAAACCATAAGAATATAAGACTTCTTATATGAAGGGATACAGCCTCTGGTATCTTTACTCAGGATATACTCAGGAATACTTTATTCAGGATGTTCCTGTTACAAACTCTATTGACTCTATTATCATCACAATGCTTTCGATAATGGCCTAAGGAAAAAAAATTTCCTGCTTGCTTTTTCTTAAGGTTAGTTTGCCTTATCAACTCAGATTACTAAATTAGTTTTAGCAAATATAATTCATAGCAAACATGTACCAAGTGTCTGAGGGCTAGCAGTGGACTACAAGTCAAAGAAAAACTTTCCAAGGGGGACTTACAGCATTCTAAGTTGATAAAATGATTTTGTTGCCTTATTTTCTGGGCTGGATACTATTCTTTACTGTCAAGTTCTCTTGATAGGATTTCAAAATAGTAATTTCAAACCCTAAAAGATGCAGGATGAAAATTATCCTTGCCTCTTAGGGAGGTTCATGTTGTCATCATCATAAGGAATGCCATCTTTGCTACAAGTTCCTTGGACAGCATAGATACAAAGGAACAGTGACATACATAAAAAAAGGCACCTATACACACAGGCACATGTAAAATTATGCAAAACCTAAATATTCCATTCACAATTCCACCCTTCGAATAGTAAAAATTGTGTCGTTGACAGATACATGTTGGTTTGTTAGGACATTCTTGGACAATGCTCAAAAACTTAAGCAATAAGTAAATTGTTAGAGCCATGCATAATGCAACTCACCTCAAATGACATCAAGGATGCCACAGTTATAAATTTAAATTAGTTAAAAAAACCAACAAATTACAATAGTAAAATGAAAAAATATCTAAATATTTTGGTTGAATCACACAGTAAATGTGTGGAGGTCCATAAAGTACTTATCCATATTCCAGAGTTAAATATTGAATTAGACCTGCAAATGCAGAAAGAAAGTAAACTAAGCCTGGAAGCTGAGAACTTGAAAACTCAGAGAAAGGAAAGTTCAAAATTATTTTTCTGAAATTGAAGGTGTCACTTGTTAAAGACAACCAATGTCAGATGGACGTTTGTTACAAAAGTACAGAAAAACTCCCTCCCCCCTATTTAAAATGATCCCACATATAGGCGTACATGAATGTATTAACACCTTTTTGTTATTAAATGGAGCTGAAAGTTTCCTATATTATAGAATTAGAGAATAAGAGAGGGAAAAGAAGACCAACCTTAAAAAACAGGGAAGCAAATATTTGAAAATTCTGCATGTTCAAAACTGGTGAACAATTTAAGAGCGTTTCTATTTCAAACATACCATTGAAAATAAAATTAAAAAAAAAAAAAAAGAAAAAGGAGACACGCCAATCTGTTGTTTAGGCTCAAGAAAACATCTTATATAGATCCTGTCATTTCAAATACAAAAATGCTTTGCTCCCTCAAAAGTATCATTCAGCAACCTTATGAAATAGACCATTCGATTTATTTATTTTGCAAGATTCTCTAAAAATAATTTTGAAACTTTCTAAGGTCTGCTTATAAAATAATCTTAATTAAAAGGACTCTTTTCTCCATTCTTTCCCAACAATCCCACAAACCCATAGCAAAATGTTATTAGCAAAATGTTATGTCATCATGATTCATTATGAGGTCATTCAAATTTTGTATTTATCACTAACATCATTTATTCTGATCAAAACAACTTCTCTTACTTTGATCAAAAGCAAGATGAATCTACTCTGTGCCAAAGGTCTGCATTTGAGCAAGCAAAAAGTGCCTTCATCATCCAAAGAGTAATTATTCTCAAGCCAGATATTGCTAACTAAGCACCAGTTTGGTGTCCTCTTTAAAGAAATTTCCACTACTCAAACTTTTTACACATACACAAATCAAATGTTTTCTATTCAACTACTTGGTATCTCCTAGGGACTTGAGATCTCTGCACGTTTGTGCTCATTTTTGCTGACATGGATATAGAAAGATTTTTCTATACTTAAAGCTGTTTGCACTAGCTGGTTAAAAACACATTTCTCACAGACAAAAAAGAGAATCATGAGAAAATCCGTTGATCGATAAAAGTAATCATTCTATGCATACAGTCTCTTTTGCAGGCAACTTTGACTAGATTTGCTTTCTGGACTACGATTTCTGACTCAGCTTGAAAACTTAACTGAAAGTTTGCTGCTCCAAAGAAATCAGATAATTACAACAGAATTTCAAAAAGGGCATTTAAAAATGCGACTAGAAATCTCCTTCCTCCTTCTTACGAGATTGGTTTGAGCTAGAAGGGAACTTCAAGATCACCTAGTTCCATCCGCCTGCCATGGGCATGGACACCTTCCAGTATGCCTGGTTGCTCCAAGGGCCATCCCTGGGAGTGCTCAAGGCCAGGCGGGAGGGGGCATCCACAGCTGCTCTGGGCCTGTACCTCACCTCCCTCACTGTAAAGAACTTCTTTCTAATGCTTAATCTAAATCTATCCTCTTCCTGTTTAAAGTCCCTTGTCTTAGCGTTACATGCCCTTATAAAAAATCCCTCTCTAGTCTTCTGTCTTGTACCAGCACAAAGAAGCCAGAGACTTGCAGGTTTGCCAGGGCCTGTCGCAGTTCCTTTACGAAGACTATGCACAGACAGTCTTATTTCCTCATCTAGAGGAAATAAGAAAAATGTGAGAATTGATAAATCAGTATATTTCTTTTATTGTCTTCCTTTTTTATATTAAAGAAAAAGAAAACTACCAAACATTTGGAAATTCACAGAAACTAAAGAACTTTCCAGATGTTTAAACATATTTTGTTAATAAATGCTGCAATTTGCCCTAAGCTTTATTTTTGTAGTGATGGCTGGTTTTTCCTGATCTGTTCTCCTAATCTTTAACCTTTTGCTTCTGCAATAGATCATGGAAAGAGGGCTTGGTTTCTTACCATGGGCACTTCCATGATTAGAACCTGTTGGAAGGTGTTGTGAATTGGCTGCAGTACCATTTACTTATTGCGGAGAACTGGGAGAGGCATTAAAGCTGCTCAGTCCACGGGCTTTAAATAAGCTCCTTTCTCTTCTCTAATAGTAATTTATCTGTGAAATTCCCATAGTTACTATCATGGCTTTAAAACCATTCCACAGTCATTAGGCAGATATATTTGTTGCTGTTTTTAAATCACCCCTTACAAAATTGTATATCTCCTGTGTGCTGTCACGTCTTTGATAAGAAAACCAATGGAAAATGTTGGAGGGATGATTGAGCTACAGCTCTGATTTTAAAGGTGGTAGATTGGCTAGTCCAGGTAGCAGACATGATATTTTCCACATCAAATTTTTCTAATGTCACCAGAAGTATTTTACTATACTGGTTCTCAGTTCAATTTATTAGATGAGGCTTTTTTTCCCAGTCCAGCTCCAGGTACACTAAAATGTATCACTAATTTGTTTTCAAGTATTCCTGATTTCTTCCCATTAGATAAACAACAAAAAAGCCCACCATCCACCTCTGAACAAATACAAATATTTTTATTCTGACAGTTAAAAAATAGTAGGTAGAAATACTTCAAATTACCTTAAATGGCAGGGTTTAAGTTTATAGATATTTTTCGATGACCAAATTTAAAAACAAATAAGTATTTTAGCTACTCTGAAACAAATTCATCTTTCAAGTTTTTGGAAGTCACTCAAGGTAAGTCAATTATTCACATAGTTTTAGTCCCAAATGAGTAGCAACTACAAAGAGGGATGCTGGCTTAATTTCCAGCATAAAGTACAGCAACAGATAGTTGAACTAGTGCTTCTGTAATTGTTTTAGCATTCCTCCTTACTAGAAAAGAGCATTTGTAGACCGCACTGATTTCCTGAGTGTTGAAGAAAGGACTTGATGAACTCAGGTCACAATTCTGAGCCAATGTTTTTAAAACTCCTTTCACAACTTTAGAAAAGGGATGCTATTTCACCATTTTCCAACTAGCAATTGCTTTGTAATGGCTTTTGATTCTGCAGAAGGCACGTGATGATACAGTAGTTTCTGCATAAACTAGCTTCACCTTTTCAATAGTCTTTCAATGCCATTTCGTTGCAACAGCGTAGTAAGTCAAGACTATTTAAGATAATTTTTTATAACTTTTAAATATTTCTGATATAGTCAGTGGCTTTTTTCTTTTTTTCAGCAATAGGTCTTTTGTTGTATGTGAGGCAGTCAGCTAAGTGGAGCTTATAGGGTTGTACAGTCTATGAAATTTTGCAAGGTCACTCAAAAAGCCCTTTTCAGACCTTAAATTCAGAGTTTTTTCCTGAAAGCATGAGCACCTACATGATCAGAGATAGAGAGACCAGATACTTCTGGCATTTACTTTAAAGAAACAAACCAACCAAAAAAACCCCAACGAAATCACCATAACAACAGCAAAATACATCATGTAGGGAACTGTGCACTTTGAGAAAATGCTGGAATGGCAACTCAAAGAAGTATCCACATTGCGCATTTTAAAAGTAGCAGGTTTATGTTAGGTTTAATATAGCAGAGAAATCTGTGCTGTCAGTACTGTCTGACAAACATCCCTCAGCTTTTCCGAGGGGAACATGTCTATAGCAAGAGTGCAGTTGAGTCTTGATGAGCATTTAGGCTTGGGCTTCTGAGCAAAGACTGTCAACAAGAAAAGTATTCTTGCCAACTGTAGTGGTGCTTTTGCAAGACCACTAAACACAATTTATTTTTCTGTCTGAAAATAGCATTTCTTATATTTGTCATGCTTTCCATATGGATATCATCTGCTGTTCTGAATGTTTAATGGTGCAATGTAAGTATATAGAAACATGTTCAGAAGCCCTCTCTTATCTGTACAAACATCTCCAGAATCAACTATTAGAAAAATACTACACATAGCTTTAGAGTGAAATACTAAACATAACTCACCTCAGCATGAATGCAAAACCACATTCATCCTATTTATTACTGTTAAGATAAATTGGTAAATATCAGAATGACAAGTATATAAAAAAAAAGTAGCTTCTTTACTTAGATTGATGATGACGGTGTCATCTGCTTTTTATTAATAGCAGGAGTTTATTTTAAACAGTGGTTTAGTAACCATTAAAGAGAAAGAGCCTATCAAAAACATTAAATATCAAATGAGCCACATCTAGCAATCCTAAAGAAGAGATGCGGAAAACTGCATGAGCGGATCAATTCATTTCATAGTCATCTGCTGCATGACTTTTGACATGACCTGGAAGGATTGTCTCAGTTTCCTTTAATTTAGGTGAGGGGAAAAAAAGAAAAGCTAAGAATGTTGTTGCTTTAATTGGTCAAATTTTGTAAGTCACCCTTGGAGCAGACCACATTTCACTATTTCTAAACCCAAATCTGACTTGTCAGTGCAAATTTGATACAACAGGTTTTATTTTCATTTAAATTATTGATACTCATCTGATTTTCAAACCTCATATTAATTTTTTTGTTCTGACTAAAATTTTTTTCCATAGAGATGGCAATTATGCAGAATGAGCTTAGGACTCTTTTTGTCTAGGGGTGCTGTCCCTGGTAATGCCCAGTGTAACTAATATTAGTGAAGTATAGGAGTCTTCAGATGGGAATAGGAAAGCACAGAATTGTCATATAGAATTATTTAGTTTTGTACCAAAGGACATAAGACAAATCTTTAAATTTTCTGTACCCTTTATATCCACTGAAACTGGAAAAAGGAAGAACATTCCCCTGAAGTGTGCATGTGGTAGGGAAATACAAAATGTCACCTGCGGAGTCTGATTTACAGGAATTACCCAGTTTTCCCCCCCAGGGAGGTGGGCAAAACAAAGAGCACATGCACCATATCAACACCAGAGAGTCAGATAGAATGGGCATATCCAAACTAACTTGACATTCTTACAGTCAGAAATTCTTCTTTGGACTTCCATGTATACATCCGAATTTCAGTGAGAAGTTTCAAAAAATGTTGATGGAGATAACAGAAAAAACTTATTCTCACATTTCAAGCCAAAATGAATTTTGATGTTAGAACTCAGTTCACACACACCACACACTACAGACAAGGTGGTAGCAATGACCGTATTTAGAGTTGGGTTCCTTTAGGCTTGGCAAGTTGTGTTAATTGTATGTTCCAGTACACCTAATTTGCCTAGCTTTTGGAGTAAATGAATTCCTTAGAGTAAAAAGAGAATGTGATTCAAATGTTTGTGAGGTTTTTAAGCAATATGGTGTATTTTTCTTTGTATTTGAACAGAAGAAGTGTGTGGGAAGAAACAAAGGGGGAAAAAAAAACAAACCAAAAAGAAAAGCAGCAGAATGTATTTGTACTCCTCTTGACCATATCAGACCATAGAGACTCCCAGAACTTTCCCATGTTTCCCAGAAATATCACCCACACAAGAATCACAGCCCAGAATGCTGAAGGACTGAAGCTGGGACCTCATCCCCACAAGTAAGAGTCCTCGTGGCTTCACAGTTTAAGTGCTTCTGAGAACATAGCTCAGTTCTTTGGTGTACCACAAGTATGCAGCCGTTTTGTTAAAAAGTCCCAGCTGTATAGTAGTCGGCACACATTTTTAATCCACCCATTCTCTGCTGTGAAACTTCAATAGAGCAGAGTAGAGATTTTTAGCAAGCAACCACTGCATTCAGATGCAATTGTCACTTGAGCCAGTAGTTAATTTCTGAAGGTGATAAACTAGTATAACACACAGATATTCCACAAGACTGAATCTTGGATCTCTAATACGGATTAGAATGTGATTTACTGGAAACAGACAACACAAAAGTAGGAGGATGATAAAGATGTCACCCATGGTGGACAGTACTGACCAGAATTATATATTTTCCTTTCTGCGTAATAAGACAACAGTTAGAGTGCTACATAGCACACCTTCACCTGCCCTCTATCCCTGCAGCAATGTCTATTCCCCAAGAGTAGAGATCAACCCTTGCTAGCATCATACAGCCATTCCAACTGTGCTGTTTGCAAACAAATGTATGTGGGTGTTGTTGGTTTGGGGTTTTCTGGGGGATGGGGTTTTGTTTGTTTGTTTTTAAAGTCAATAGGAAAAGCTGGGGGAAGGTTTCAGTAAGACCTACTTTTTAAAGTATAAACCTTAAGCAGTAGAGCAATTTTTTAGAGCGCAGCTTTGTAAAACACTAACTGGCAAAACGGTCTGTTATTTATCTGCACAATGACATCCTAAGTCTGCCAGTTTCTTATGGGGAACTTCTGCAACTTCTTGTTGAAGTGAATGAAGTTTTTCATTCTTCTCTTTGAAAGGGAAAAGCTTTGCATTTCTAAAGGTTGTGGTTTTTTTGGTTATGGTTTGTTTTGGTTTTTTTGGTTGCCTTTTTAAATAAATAATACTACTAAGAGTAATCACCTCAGTTACTCTATGCTGCACCCCAGAGGGTTCTGCCACCCATGCATGATTGTTTCTGGATCCCTTTCATCTGGAAAGTTTCCCTGCCCAGTATCCGGCAGCCATGCCAAAGAGCACAAGCATCCTTTTTCCAAAATACATGGCTTTTAGCAGACTGTGACATAGAGGGTGCAAAGAAATAAGGCAGATTTATTTATCTGCAAGGAAAAGTTTTCAGTCATGAAATAATGTATTTCCCCTAAATCTCTGAAAACATTTGATTTTATACCTATATGGACTTGAAATGGACTTTTCTATCTGGACGCATAAAACCAGATTATCTGTCGTGGAGCTATCCTGTTTTTTCACCTGCATATAAAGTGCAATACATCCTCTGCCAAAAAGCAGCGATGCAAAAATAATTATATATGGAAATATTTCTAGAAACATTAGTATAGTTCATTGATGAAAACTGTAAAAACTATAACTTTAAAAATATTCTAAGAGAAGTAGCAGATTTTATAACAATAATAAGCTTAAAGTTAACCCACTATTTAGGTTTTGTACTACTCTGCAGAACCATTGGCATAAGTTTTAAATTCTCATTGATCATAAAAATCAAATTGGTTAGTAAAAGACATACTGCCTGTGAAAAAATGTCTTTCTCAGATTAAAAATTACAGTTAAGTCTATTTAAAAATCTATTAAAGATTAGGTTGTTAACCAAGCAATATAAAATTACTAAAATATTTCTGATAGCTTACGACAAGCAGAAGCTAAAAATAGCATTAATAAGGACACCTCATATGCACTTGCATATAAATGCTATGTTTTAAAAATTTTGTCACAAAATATAAATTAGAAAAAGTTTATCTTTATATAGCCCCTAAATTTTAGTCAAAAATGAAGATGAGAAGAATGTCAAAATTAATTGAGAAATTTATTAGTATCTATAATAATGAAAAATAAATTGATTTTAGCATTTATTCTTATAAGTCATTAACAAATTAATTTATTAAAAATTTGATCCCTACATTTTTTAAAGGAAATATTTTGCATTCAGAGAGATAAAACTATGTTTTTTGCAAACATTAAGGTGTCCAAATAGAGATGAATATGTAGCTTCCAACCCATACTGAAATCAACAGGAGCTAAGCATTATCAACCCACTCAAAAGCCTAAAGACAAATATAAATCTAGTCCTAAATGTCAACAATTCAAAAGAAAAAATTAGAAATTTCATTAAAAATTTATCAATGTTTGTGAATGGACTATGTTTCCCATTTGGGGAATTTAATCTGCATCTGCTTAAGCAAGTAAAAAAGGCCCTCCTTCCTGTGGATTTTCCAATAGACCACGTGCAAACTTCATAGAATCATAGAATCATAGAATAGTTAGGGTTGGAAAGGACCTTAACATCGTCTAGTTCCAACCCCCCTGCCATGGGCAGCGACACCTCCCACTAAACCATGCCACCCAAGGCTCTGTCCAAACCGGCCTTGAACACCGCCAGTGATGGAGCATTCCCAGCTTCCCCGGGCAGCCCATTCCAGGGCCTCACCAACCTTATAGTAAAGAATTTCTTCCTCATATCCAATCTAAACTTCCCCTGTTTAAGTTTGAACCCCTTACCCCTTGTCCTCTCACTACACTCCCTCATGAAGAGTCCCTCCCCAGCATCCCTATAGGCTCCCTTCAGATACTGGAAGGCTGCTATGAGGTCTCCACGCAGCCTTCTCTTCTCCAGGATGAACAGCCCCAACTTTCCCAGCCTATCTTCACACGGGAGGTGCTCCAGTCCCCTGATCATCCTCGTGGCCCTCCTCTGGACTTGTTCTAACTGTTTCATGTCCTTCTGATGTTGAGGACATCAGAACTGCACACAATACTCCAAGTGAGGTCTCAGGAGAGCAGAGTGGAGGGGCAGGATCACCTCCCTCAACCTGCTGGTCACACTCCTTTTGATGCAGCCCAGGATACGGTTGGCTTTCTGGGATGCAAGCGCACACTGAAGCCAGCTCATGTGCATTTTCTCATCAACCAACACCCCCAAGTCCTTCTGCGCAGGGCTGCTCTGAATCTCTTCTCTGCCCAACCTGGAGCTGTGTGTGCCTGGGATTGCTTCCACCCAGCTGTAGGACCTTGCACTTGGCATGGTTAAACTACATCAGGTTGGCATCAGCCCACTTCAGAAGCGTGTCAAAGTCCCTCTGGATGGCATTCCTTCCCTCCAACTCATCAACCGAACCACACAGCTTGGTGTCATCGGCAAACTTGCTGAGGCCGCACTCAATCCCGCTGTCCATGTCACTGACAAAGATGTTGAACAAGGCCTGGTCCCAACACCAGTCCCCAAGGGACACCGCTCGTTCCTGGTCTCCAGCCGGACATTAAGCCATTGAGCACAACTCTTTGTGTGCAGCCATCCAGCCAGTTCTTTATCCACTGAGTGGTCCACCTATCAAATTGATGTCTCTCCCACTTAGAGACAAGGATGTTGTGTTGGACAATGTTGAATGCTTTGCACAAGTCCAGGTAGATGACATCAACTGCTCTACCCTTGTCCATCAGTTCCGTAGCCCCATCATGGAAGGCCATCAGATTGGTCAGGCAGGATTTCCCCTCAGTGAAGCCATGCTGGCTGTCACCAGTCACCTTGGGTTTTTTTTATGTGCCTCAGCATGCCTTCCAGCAGAATCTGCTCCAAGATTTTGCCAGGCACAGAGGTGAGGCTGACTGGTCTGTAGTTCCCCAGGTCATCCATTTTCCCCTTCTTGAAAATGGGGCTTTTATTTCCCTTTTTCCAGTCATCAGGAACTTCACCTGACTGCCATGATTTTTCAAATATGATGGACAGTGGCGTAGCAACTTCATTTGCCTGGCTCCTTCAGGACCCACAGACGGATTTTATCAGGTCCCATGGACTTGTGTACCTTCAGGTTCTTAAGACAGTCTAGAACCAGATCCTCTCCTACAGTGGGCCCAGGATCTTCATTCTCACAGTCCCTGCGTCTGACTTCCAAGACTTGGGTGGTGTGGTGCGAGTGTTTGCAAAGAAGCCATTAAGTACCTCAGCCTTATCCAAATGCAGGGTAGCCAGTTCTCCCGATAGCTTCTGGAGGGGGCCCACGTTGTCCCTAGTCTGTCTTTTAGTCGTTACAGTGCCTATAGAATCATCTCCCCTTAAACTGCAGTATAACTGCCTACATTAAAATGCGCTGTGTGTCCAGTCCCTTAGGGAAAAAAAACACAACCAAACCAAACCACCACCACCACCACCACCAAACAACAAAAAAAACCCAAAAAACAAAAACCAAACCCCCCCCAAACCCAACCAAAACAACAAAACAAAACCTAAAAAAAAAAAATCCAACCTGAGAAAAAGCAATAACAACAAAACCACCTCACAGTATGTGACAGGCTACACACCATTTTCTGGTTTGATGTCTACATGGATACATTAAAGGGAAGTGTCTGCCAGAACTTCTAAGGATTTTTTGAGAAACATTTTAGGAAAGAAATTACATGGAATTAGAAGTGCTATTTGTGTTTCAAGTTGTCACATTTATTGGGTTTGAGAGAATGATGTTTTTAGATGCTATTAATTATTGCAAAAGCATTTCACTTTTTTTCTATTCTTTTGATTTGACTGCACTTCAACTATAGGAGTACTTCCTTGGGAGGTCATGTGTGACATACAACCGTAAATATCTGGCATCTTTTCCACAGCAGTGAGCTGTGGTGCATCTTCTAAACTATACAAGCATATAAACTGCATCTTGAGAATCTTAAAAGTGCTTAAAAATCAATAATTGAGTGTTTTATATGAGCATCATCAACTCTCTAGTGATGGCTTAAGAGGACTTTAAAAAAAGGTCATTGTGTAATACTTGAGAAAGTGTAACTCCTCTCACCTTCAGCATTAAAACACATCTTCATCTTAAAAATAATTGCATAATAGTGGCATATGAAGCAAATAGTCTACTTGCACATATAGATATCGCATACCAAAATAGCATTCCTTGTAGGATGAATAAAATTTCACTGTAGCTACTAGATACACAGACACATGGAAAATGTTGGTATATTGCATATTGGAACAATATAATCCCCACATATCTCAAATCTAATTCTATAGAAGTCAAAGGTGCTCAAAAATATTCAACTTTGGCAACAAATCTACCGACACTCACTTCAAGTTACCAAGTTGTTTATTTGATCTATCCCTTATATCTTCATGTAAAGCCATATCAAGTTAACATTTCTGTTAATTTCAGAAGAGTTTCTGATCACAATGAGAAACTTCCAGTGCATTCCATTTTTTTTCACCCTTCCACTACATCTTATCTAAGGAATATTTGGTGAAGTTTTTGCTCTGAAGGTGCTCTTCCTCAGAGTGGCTTCAAAGCCCTATGTCCCTCTGTTTCACTGGACACAACCATAATAAGTTGCTGAGGGTGTGTGGAGGAAACTGAATTGGATTCCATTGCAAAAATAATGTGGTGTCATGAAAGTGGAACAGATGTGTTTATTAGACACATACTGTTATCTCAGGGGTTTATCATGATGTTGCAAACTAATAATCGCTACAGATTATGCCATGTCAATACATTCCAGTGCAAATTTCAATACCTCTTCTCTCAATGTTCCATTTCTCTGCTTTGCATCAGTTATTCCAAAGGAAAGCCTTCAGGGAATACACAATATAGTGGCAGACAGGTAAATAAGATAGAGTTGGTTTTTGTATAGATATAATATGCACTAATGAATGGCTCTATAAAAATATGCCATGCTAATTTAACATTTGAACTTTCAGTAATTCAATTCAGAATAACAAGTTTTCCTGGAAGGTTATACTGTATTAGAACTATCAAATGCCTGCAAAATTCCTGTTTGGAGTAATAGGACATGCTAATTGCAAATAACAACTCCACAAGAATTTCTTTAATTCTTTAAAAGATCTGTAACAGAGTGCATTCAGTTTTCAGGTGCATGATTGGCTGATGGTAATGTTGGGATTCTAAGTCTCCACACCTTGTGAAAATAAAATCTTACCCAATGAAATTTTATTGCTACTGCGAATATTACTCCTGTGATTACATACTGCTGTTGTTAACATATGATGCAAGTTGTACCTAGCTCAGGTAAAAACCTAAAATGCAGCTGATTTCCTAATGGGAGGAACACAGATTCTCATGTTTGGAGTTGATTTCAGGACTGAAGGTTCCAGTCTTAGAGAATAAATACTAAAACTGCAAGAGACCATAAGGACAAAAAATGCCAAAATAAAATAATGTCAAAGTTCTGGTAGGTTTTTTTAAAATTGTCTTTTAAATTAATGTTTCTCCTTTCAGAACAGACTTTTCTTCCATCACTTTTAATGTAAAATGCTTATCAGAGCCTCCATGTAGAAAAAAAATAAAAACGTGAGTGATCCTTAAGAACTGCTCCTCAAATCACTGATTTGTAAAATCTAATGCAGATTTCAGTTGTAATTTTTCTTCGAGGTTTTGTAGCTGTGACAGATTGTTCTCAGGTTTTTTTCCTTCCTTTCCAGTTTTCCTAGGGATACTGTACAGTATAACATTTCTGTTTTAAATAAATTCATATTAACAAAATTCATATTACAGATAGCAAATGACTATGTCATTAAAAGGACTAAAACTCCTGGTATTGTACATGCCTTAAGTGTAACTAAATCAAAGTGCTTCCTCTGAGGTGTGGTGGAGGTTATGTAAACTTTGTCAAGGATATCTAATGTCAACTCTGTGCCACAAGTCCTCAATATGGTCAAATCTGAGGGGTTACTCAGGCCAGCAAAGCAGCACTGACTAGACCACTGAAAATGCTGAATGGATCCATCAATATAAAAACATAATAGGAATGGAAGGCCTTGCTGCAGGTGTCAGTAACCTTTTTTTGTAGCATTGTGGACTGAAGATGATGTCTGCTTTTTCTTCCTACCCGGTCAAATTTAAGTAACAAAGGAATCAATATATAAACACTTAGGAGAGAACTAGATGGTGAATGATAAATGACAAGAATCAATTTAATAAAACCTATCAGGCCATAATAAACATAAGCCATCTTTGAAGAAATTAAAAGAGATTGTTTGTTGCATAAAGCGACCTCTGTGCCTGGCAAAATCTTGGAGCAAATTCTGCTGGAAGGCATGCTGAGGCACATAAAAAACAACAAGGTGACTGGTGACAGCCAGCATGGCTTCACTGAGGGGAAATCCTGCCTGACCAATCTGATGGCCTTCCATGATGGGGCTACGGAACTGATGGACAAGGGTAGAGCAATTGATGTCATCTACCTGGACTTGTGCAAAGCGTTCAACATTGTCCAACACAACATCCTTGTCTCTAAGTGGGAGAGACATCAATTTGATAGGTGGACCACTCAGTGGATAAAGAACTGGCTGGATGGCTACACACAAAGAGTTGTGCTCAATGGCTCAATGTCCAGCTGGAGACCAGGAACGAGCGGTGTCCCTCGGGGACTGGTGTTGGGACCGGCCTTGTTCAACATCTTTGTCAGTGACATGGACAGCGGGATTGAGTGCGGCCTCAGCAAGTTTGCCGATGACACCAAGCTGTGTGGTTCGGTTGATGAGTTGGAGGGAAGGAATGCCATCCAGAGGGACTTTGACATGCTTGTGAAGTGGGCTGATGCCAACCTGATGAAGTTTGACCATGCCAAGTGCAAGGTCCTACAGCTGGGTGGGAGCAATCCCAGGCACACACAGCTCCAGGTTGGGCAGAGAAGAGATTCAGAGCAGCCCTGCGCAGAAGGACTTGGGGGTGTTGGTTGATGAGAAAATGCACATGAGCTGGCTTCAGTGTGCGCTTGCATCCCAGAAAGCCAACCGTATCCTGGGCTGCATCAAAAGGAGTGTGACCAGCAGGTCGAGGGAGGTGATCCTGCCCCTCTACTCTGCTCTCCTGAGACCTCACTTGGAGTATTGTGTGCAGTTCTGATGTCCTCAACATCAGAAGGACATGAAACAGTTAGAACAAGTCCAGAGGAGGGCCACGAGGATGATCAGGGGACTGGAGCACCTCCCGTGTGAAGATAGGCTGGGAAAGTTGGGGCTGTTCAGCCTGGAGAAGAGAAGGCTGCGTGGAGACCTCATAGCAGCCTTCCAGTATCTGAAGGGAGCCTATAGGGATGCTGGGGAGGGACTCTTCATGAGGGAGTGTAGTGAGAGGACAAGGGGTAAGGGGTTCAAACTTAAACAGGGGAAGTTTAGATTGGATAGTGAGAAAGAAATTCTTTTCTGTAAGGTTGGTGAGGCCCTGGAATGGGTTGCCCAGGGAAGCTGGGAATGCTCCATCACTGGCGGTGTTCAAGGCCGGTTTGGACAGAGCCTTGGGTGGCATGGTTTAGTGGGAGGTGTCCCTGCCCATGGCAGGAGGGCTGGGAGTAGATGATCTTAAGGTCCTTTCCAACCATCACTTTTCTATGATTCTATGATTGTACTTGTTTTAATAGATTCTTAGGGGTTTTCATGCAATCTGTCCTGAAGTTAAATAGAATAAGTGGAAAAATAGGGCTGTATTTCATCTCTGGACGCCATCTATTCCGTCTCCAGACCCAAGCCACACATGGATACACCTGACACATTTGTTTAACCAGTTCCTAAAAATTTCCAGCAACAGGGATCCCACAATCTCCCTAGGCAAACTACTCCTGTGCTTAAGTATTCTTTACAGCAAGATTGTTGTTCTTAATAGTTGGTCTAATCACATTGCTTCTTGCCCTATCCAGAGACAAAGAGCTTCTGCTTCTTTTAGCATCAACTTTTTTACATATAGAAACCCTAACATTTTTCTAGAATCCTGTGGTCTTTGTACTAAACAACCTCAATTATTCCATGTTTCCACAGAACTCGTCCTCTATTCCTCAGAATAAAGGTAACTGAGGTAAAACACACAGGGAGATACTGCAGGTAGAAATATAAAACAGTATTCTTTCCAATATTAGCATCAATAGTATACAGCTGTGTATTGAGAATAATAATGAAAGGAGACCATAATTAACTTGGAATAGGTTTTTCCATGAATACAAATCTAAGCTTATCTAATAGTCTTACAACTTTCACCATATTTTCTTATCGTTTATGCAGGTATCATCTCCTTGCTACAGAAATGGAGTTAAAAATCAGGCATAATGACAGTTGCTTTTTTGCATTCAAATGAAAATCAACATTAGCTGTATATGGGATTTTAAATAAAAGTAGCACATAGATAAAAGCTAAAGTCTGAACTTTTTTAAAACAAAATATTTGAGATGTAATAATGAATCAAAGAGGTTATTTCAATTGTGAACTACATAAAAGAAACTATGACTTAAGTCTTAAATTAGTATTTACTAGAAGCAGCTCCTTAATAGTACATGTAATTAGACAGTCCATGGGATTTTTGTGTTATCAGTATTACCCTCATCATCTGCAGAGGTTTTATTTTTCATACAGCAGTTGCTTTAAATTCCAAGAAGCCAAAATCTGTCATGAAAATTGTTAGACAAAAATAGGATATTCTTCTAATTACAGTTGTTTTCTACTGACATTTTTCCAACTGTAGAGCAGTAAAATGTAGTTTTACGTTCACACTAAGCCAGTTTCTTGAAAAGATAAAATAAACACTTTTCTTTCCCCACTTCATTTCTTGATCTTCTAGACATAGGGTAACCATTGGTTAGTGTCTTCAGGATTTGGTCTTACACTACGTCCACAGACTCCTCATGCACCTGAACTTGAAATATATACATATTTGGATATATATGTATTTTATATATATATATATATTTATATATATAAATATGTATATGAATATATGTATATGTGGTCATATATAATCCAGTGATCATTTAAAAGTTATCATTTTAAAGAAACCTAATGTGTATGCACTGTAGGTATTTTTTATGACATTATATGATTTGTCAAAGACATGTGGTAATGATTCAAAATTACAATGGTTCAAGACTATGCATAGATGTATTCCATACCTGTCAATGTATGCATCTTACACTTCCGAAACTTTAAACTTCTACTGAGGATGCTGATTGCAAGTTTTGTGTACTTCCTTGATATTGTAATAGATCATTGTCTCCTACACTTCCTTTGACTTCTCAACTGTTATGATTTCAATTGAAAAAAAGTCTATACATAATTCAGCTACCGAAAGTAAAGACAAAAGAAATTTTTACCTTCTTTCATATTTAAAATGTAAATATGCAGTATATTCAGATAAGTTATTAGCCTGTCTAAACAATAGAAATGGCAAAGTTCAGTATGAAAACTTACTTTACATTTTCAATGTATGCTGTCAGTTCTGAACAGATAGCTGGTGTTGATTTTTTTTTTTTTCCAGAAAGAGAGCTTTGGTTTTTTTGCTTCTTCAGTAGGAATACTGATTGATAGGTTGTGATTTAGATTACACACAAGGGGGGGGGGGGGAGAATCACATGAGGAAAAGAAAGAAGTTAAGTAAAAACTTCCTTCTGCACTCCAAAGCAGCTTCTTGCACCTTTGCTAGGATTTTCCAAAAGTGAAGGAAGAGAGAAAACTTCACAAATGCTATCTCACCCATACAAAAAAATGGAGAGGAATAATAAGTCCATTTGCTGCTCCCTAAATACTGTACATAATGCATTGTTGTCAACATGGAGTTGGTGTACAAGGTCTTTGAAATTACGTAAATTTGTCTTGGCCAAAAAAGAAGAAATTCTTTTTAAGGCACAGGGCCATCCAAAGCTTCTACAATGTCAAAGACCAAAGTAGCCGTAACTGATCTTGCATGAGAGCTGCAAGTTACCTTCGAAATAATGAAATACCATGTAGTAAATCTGAAACTCTTCACCTTCCTTGGCTTAAGTGAGACCTTTAATTTAATTTTACTTTAGGGTGTTTTACTAGTTAATTAAATGCAATGTGGTAAGGCAGAGCCCAACGGAGATATTTTGTGAGTGCCATTCTTCAGATAGAGCACCTGTCTCTCAGATGCTAATAGCATCTTCAGCGTGCATCACCCTCCAGCTTTTGTGGGTGGTGCAACAACATACATGGAGACAGAGCTATGACTGTAACCTGAACATTAGTATAGATCTGTCTGCTTCCTACCTTTTTGTTAGTTTTCATATCTTTTCACTGCATGCTGTATCTCACTTGACTCTTACTGTCTTTATATTGATGGAGACTTTGAAAGCCAAAAACCATTGTAAGGGCAGGAAATGCAAAGTGTGGTCACTTTCTGCAACCTATTATAAAATAAAATTGTTCAATATCCTTTGTGTAACGTGAGGTTTCGTTATTGATTCAGAGTAGCATCATCATACCAGAAAATTCTGTAATATATTGCTACCTTTCAACAACCAAAGGGGAACAAAAAAAAAAAAAAAAAAAAAAAAATGGGGGGGGGAGAAAAGGAGAGAGAAATGTAGCCTTTTTCTCTATTTTCTGAAAAACTCTTATCTATCCCACATAGAATACACCTGCAACTGGAAATAGTAATGAACATCTCTTTATCAAGCAGACATCATCTTCCTGTGGACAGACTCCAAAATGATGCCTCTAGCAGGTTCATAATTTTTATGTGCTGGAATGGGGGGGGGGGGGGGCACTACACTTTAAGGTAGATAGGTACCTCTACTTATATCTTTGTAAAGTAATCCTGCATATTCAAGAAAAATGTGAATATATTTCATTGAACCGTCTCTAGGCCCAAGTAAAAGATGCACAGAAACTACAGGTTGATAATGGTTGATAAGGATGTGCAAAACAGAGAAAAGCCACCTGATCATATTCTTACATGGCTCATTCCAAATGGTAGAAATACTTGCCTTTAAACGCAATAGTTATCTTCTCACTAAATCACCTTCTTCTCTAGGCTTTTCCCTTCCCAAGAGACCCTTTGTGTCCCCTGAAGCTTATGCAAAGAGAGAATGGTCATGAAGAGGTCTCCATTTTTTCATATTTATGAAGACATCCATAATTAATGACTAAATTATGGAGGTTCAGGGAATATTCAGATTTGTAACACACATCTTTACTACTAAAAAAGTGAGCATATGCTTTTTTTGTCTCCATTCCTATGAACAGTACCTTATACCTTAAGGACCCTGCTACCTGTCATTCAAGAATCATGATAATTTTCAACAGACAAGGTAATTATAAAGAAATCCACGACATAGATCCCAGTTATACATTTTACAGTACCTGAATTCAAGCTTTATCTTGGTGTTTGTGTACAAACAGGTTTCAGGACCTCTCTACACTTGAAAATACTATTTCACACAAGTCACTCACAACTTCCTGATAAAACTGCAAAGGGCATGAGTCAAGAACACTGCTCAGGCACAAAACAAAACTAATTCATATTCTGCTACCCACAATTTGCTCAGAAGGAAGTCAAAACAGGCGAGCAATGAGAAGTTGCTGAAAATATCTCAGAGATGGACAAAAGGCTGTTCTGCAGTAGGTTGTGGTGCTGCTCACTTTCCAGGAAAAAACACTGATGAGCACTAGACAATGTTACATTTGATACCCATTGCACACAAGATAAATAAGGATTTTCTAATATTCTTGGCAACAAGATCAAATGGCTGCGAATTCAAAATGAGGTGAAAATAACCCCTAAAAAATCCAGCATGATAACAAAGCTCTCAAGTGTGACCCTACACTTCAGAATGACAAACCAGAAATTCTCTTTTGTGCCTATATTCTCGAAACATGTTAGTTTAGATTTATTTCTTCAATTATCTAACTTACACTAAGCTCTGCAAAGAAACGGATGATCTGCCTGTTAGCTGCCATGATAAAATATTAGCTTTAATGTATGTCCATTACACTAAATAGAGGTCTGAAGTCTAAAGCACAGAATTAGAAACGAGGTTCTATGTAGCCTAAACCATCTAAGAAGGTGACTTCTGCTCCTACCTTGCCTTCTCATGTACTAGGTTCACAATCTGTAAAAGAATGGCTTGGCACATATATCCAGCTCTAGGTTAGCACATGTAATATTTGGAATTTTTAAAATAAACTTACTTTGATGCAAGGTGTAACTCATTCTAAATGTTTAGCAAACCAGCTAAATCTATATTGCTTTTCAGCAGGACTAAGAAATAAAAATAAAACCATATATAGAACTAAGCAAGAATATTTAGGACAAGATGATGCTGTTGACATAACCGTTCTTTAACATTTCTAAGAGTTATGTGGGATTTTAGTATTAGATCTCCCAATAGAGTACACAACTCCCTAATTTCCAGTGAATGACTTGGCTCTAATCTCTACAGAATGCTTAAAAGCATTCTTTTTAGCCTTCAGAGTTTTTTGTTGTCTTTACCACCAACCTATAAATTTATCAAGACATTCGTTGTAGCCTTATCTAATATGCAACCATTATTGAACGTCTGCCTGAGGTTTTATTGATGAGCAGTATTTATTCACTGAAAAGAATAGTGATGAAGCAACAGTTATGAACTTCTGCAAGTTCTTTTCCTGCCTCTAGCAGCAGGAAAATGTACATGTGCCTTTCTGGAAATAAACTCAAGCTTTATTCTTCCCCACTTAAATGATAAGGAAAAAAGCTGCTTTGAGAGTAACTGCTTTTATTTTCGAAGTTGGGTATATTGTCATCATTCACATAGCTTACATGGTAACTTCAAGGTTATAACTCCTGAGCTTGTTAATTAGAACTGTGCACCTAATTTACCCTTTCACTTCTTTTCCCCAATGCACAGAGGAGGGAAATAGAACTGCATGATGTGTATCTGTCCATTGTGTATAGATATTAAATAAAAAATTCAAATTTGTTCATATAAAACACATATTGAAAGCATTAGTGTTGTGAAAAATGTAAAGGACAAGCAGAAAGTAAAACAACATATTTAATACTAGAACAAAAGCAATAAAGTTGCTGAGCAGCAGTCCCAAGGAGTTATTTCCACTTGGATGGTAATGTGAGTTAGGTCGGTTGTCTTTTTCTAAGCAGCCGGCATTTGACCCTTCCAGTGAATAGAATTCACTAAATTGTTTCCTGTTTCAGAATCTGTAAAACCACAGGGTGTACATCCTCAAGAAACCTGTATAGATTGAATACGGCCAAAGTGGATGCTTCAGGAGCTGCTTGTGCTAGAGGAAACTCTATGTGCAGCAATGTAAAGGTTGAAAGATCAAAGATCATGAAATATAGACAAAATAACAATACAGGCAATGACTCTTCTACTTTGTCAGTTGCAAAACCCCTAAGAACAAAAAGGTACCTGGATTTACCTTCTCCATCACTGAAGCAAACATCTTTTACTTGAATATTTTTCTTTGAACAAAAAGCATTAAAAGAAATTTAAAAAACCAAAACCAAACCAAACCAAACACTCATGCTATTTTCTAGCTCAGCAAAATAAATCATGCAGAAGTAGTGAAATAAGCTGTACTTGCACAAGTGGTCAGGTTTAAAAGATTAGGAAGAAAAAAGTAATGGGCCTTTTTGAAATGGAATTTTCATGTAGCGCACATGTTCTGGGGTTTGAAGAATTTCTATCTCTGTTCTGACTCACCAAATGAAATGTTTAAGGCATTCTTTTTAACTGTTACTAGATAGACTCTGTTGACCACATCCCATGGTCCTGTACTGGCATCGCACTGCTGAATAGTGCCCAACTCCACAAAAATACCAATAACTTAAAGAAGTGTTGTAGACAGACATTTATAGTTGTTGTTAAGTATTCTCTTTTAAGTGTTTGAATTTATATTTCACTTAGATCTTGTTAAAATGCTTAGATGCATTGTCAGACATTTGAAATGCTATGTGAAACTGTACTTCTAAACTGGAATACTCATAGAGGTATTTAGTTAAGTTTTAGGTCAGCAATTGCCTGTAGCAACAATTATACATATAGTATTACACAGTTGTTATTTACTCATTCACTTTTAGACTAATTTTCTTAGCTTTTACAGAGAAATGAGATTTGAAACAGTTCACAGTCACTGAGGACAAGTACTTAGAAGAATATCTAAGAGTATGAGAGTATGACATGATTCGTATTCAATTACCAGTTGCAAGTTTTTAACCAAGACTAACAACTTAAACTGAAGTAGTACCAAGAGCAGTTGTGTTCTGAGAGCGTAAAATTTGCCAAATGCTGACAAAACCTTTAGAGCAGTCACTGTTATGTCCATAAATTTTCTGGGTTTGTCACATTCTTGCGCTGTATGAGTAAGAATGACACGCGTATGTGGCACTTTTATAATAAGAGCAACATAACTTATTTTTAATAGGTAGAGTTTTGTAACATAATTAACTTTCTTAGCAATATCACAATTCAGCTAGAAATCTTGTGGGTGAAATTTTCATTGAAGTCAATCTACAATTCAGTGCATAACAAAAGAAATAATCAGGAAAATGTATTTTCCTTTCAAAAAAAGAAATCTCCCTTCCCCCACGTTGATGTCAACATGGGCTCTACTCCAAAATTTCCCTCAAACAACAACTGGACTAAAACAGACTACAACAGGCAATCAGGCTATCCTGTGACCTATGTACACAAAGAATATGTAAGCTGTATCTGTGCAATCTACTGATTTAATTGCATAGGAGATCTAGATGTCCAGTTGAGAACATTTAGTGTGCAGACTGAGAAAGTGCTCTTCCTTCTGCTTGTTTCAAAACAAGGAACCCACTGGACCTAACTTATTCCCAGGTGAAAATAATGTTTATTTTTCCAGTGACTTCAGGAAAAGTCTAAATCTGTGCATTCAGGATACTTAGGATCCATCCACCTTAATGCAAAGATCTTTCTTCCTTCTGACCTGCTAGTAGCAGCTATCATCTCCGTATGGCTATTGTCCTCAGCAGGATGACAAATCTCACCCTAGATTGAGAGAATCTATATTTCAAGTCTGAAACCTAAGGATCCTGAAGTTCTCAGTAAGAAGTTCTTTTCTGTGTAATACTTGTACATCAAGGGTACTTGACTCAAAGAAAAAAATAGAAGCTACAGTCAGACAGGAAACAGAAGTCAAACTATGTTCTTCTTGGTTGTCATCATCACCAAAAAAGTGAAGTAAAAATTCTATTTGGCAAGTGTATCTATTGACGTAGAAAGCAGGAAGGAAGCCAGTTGATACCACTAAAAAGTGATAGATCTAGTAAAACAGTCTCTCAATCCCTACTGATGAAATGAATAGATACATTCTTAATAAATAAAAAGGTATGTTACACTTGTTGAATCGGAAGAAAGCCTTCATACATTGTGCAAAGCTGCTTTAGAATCTTAATTATGCAACGTTTTGTTATAAATGCTATATATATATATAAGTAAATGTTAATATAGAAGAATCCACTAAACAACCTCTAGAACCAGGTATCAGAAATCATCATCATTAAAGAATGTAACCATTCAGAATGGTTTCATTCAAAGCAGGCATATAACAGCAGAAGTTCCCTTTGCTTATTTTAACCAAAGGTATATGCTCTTAAAATAAAAGCTAATGGTGATCTTTATGCTCTTTGAAAGAGAAAAAAGATTTAGGAATAATTCTAGTCAGCTGCTTATAAACACCATTTTATTTTCTATTTGTAGACGAAATATTTAGGTGGATACTGCAACATACTGCAGAATTTAGGAATGTGAGAGGCTTAGTTAGATTGCAAAACAAACTAAGATAAGGGATTTAAAACCAGCCTAATTGCTATTGCATTCTAATTATGTTTAAACATAAAATACTTGGATCCTTTTATCAGTGTTATCATGAACTTATTATCCACCATTAACTCCAGGGCTTTTTTCTATGAAGCTTCTGGCTGCCTTCTCTTACAATCTCTTATCACTTCCTAGTCTTATACAGTAGGTTGCACTATTGGCTCTCTGGGTGCGTATATTGGAGTGCAATAAACACACAGACATTTCTCTCCATCTCTCTCTAGTAAAAGCCAGAAAAAAAAAATATTGAAAGTTAAAAAAAAGCTGAGCTGCCAGCAATACAGTGATCCAGAACTAGAAATAGTTCCTTGAATGTAAAACATATCAAGGTGAAAACTGTCTATTAGAAGTAGCACAACAGGGAATTTTTAAAGGATCAGTAATCAATGATCTTTTCCTGAACTGCTGAATGAAATTAAATCAGATGAATTTAGATCAGTCAGCTGGCATGAAAAAAGAATCTAAACTCCTTTTGACGGGTAAGACCGTTGTAAATATGTGTCAAGTATGTTAATTTGCCTCAGTTGACTCAGTGGTCATCTGGTATGCACAAGCAAGATTTTGAGGGCTAACTTTAGAAATACCCCAGCAGTTAATTCTTAAATGATATGCAATAGTATAGGGCTTCTCTTGTGGCTGACGAGTGTCTGCTTTAAGGATTTGACAGAAACCTTCACTTGCACAAGATGGTTAGTTGTCACATCTCACAACCCTTAGATGCACACACAGAAGATGATAGAAAACAAACAGTATCACAATATGATGTTTTAAGTCATAGGAAAAGATGCCTCTTTCAGGCAGATTAAAAAAAAAAAAAAAAAAAAAAAGAAAACAAACTCCAAGAAATCCCTACCAAAAAAAAAAAAAACCCTCACAAAATCACACAGAAAGAAAGGAGAACAAAATGCTCATTTTTAGAAGCCAAGAAAAGGAACAAATCAAGACCAAAAGTACGTTGTGTTCTAAATTAAAACAGAGATGAGTGAAAATGTGTTTTCTTGTGTACTAAATGTGTTGAAGGAGAACATGAGAAAGAATGGAGATCAGATTTGGAAACTGAAAATTCAATAATAAATGTTAGATTAGATTGAGTAACAACATATCTAAAGCATTGACGTATTAAAAAAAAAACCCAACCAAATGTTGTGGTTTAAATCACAACACCAAAGAACTGAGGAAATCTAATACAAGCTTATTTGCTACTCATAACATAATGTAAGGTGAACAGATAAGCTCATTCTACTGGAACACCAGAAAACACATTAATAAATGCCACCTGGTTGAGCATGTCTGTCTTTGTTATCATAGCCACACTGGCAGTGGCAGTCGCTGCTGCTGTGTCTGTCCTCTCCCTGAGCTCATGATGTGACTGGTCAAACTTCTAATTATTCACTGGGAGAAAAGTTGCTCTTATGATTCCTCCCTTCCAAAAATATCCCTCACGCATGCGACGCACACACATACTTCAAAGGTAAACAGCATGAGCATTTAATTAGTCTTAAGGAACAAATAGTAAGCAAAGTATTGGTTTTATTGTAGTCCATATCAAAAGTACTCTTGTTCATGCTCCTGACTTGACAGAAGCTTAGGGCAAACCCCAAATTCATTGTTTCCACAGGTGCTTTTCCTGTCCTTCCTACATTCAAATTGACTAACTGCACATGCAAGGGAGGAAAAGTCCACTGTCTCTTTATAACAGAGAGGGAGACTGACAATCCCTTTACTATGTTATCCAGGGAACTAGTACTTCCCTCCCTCAGCAGCATTTGATTTGTGACTCCAGTGACCAAAAGATGGGAAAGAACCAAATGAAGTATAGAAAAGGAACAACTTTGGTTTTCCTTCTCCTCTTTGACTTGAGTAGTAGGCCAAGTACACTAGAGAGAAATCTGTTCACACAGAGGTGATGTAATGTTTTCCTTCCTCATTGAATTATGGAGTAGGAAGAAGAATGATGGGCTGCAGTTTGTTGTCTAATTTGCTATGAGCTAAGATGCTCCTTATGCTGGTCGTACTGTAACTTGTACCTAGAAAAGAGTTTAAAAAAGAAAATAAAATAAAAAAATTATGCCAATGAGAATCAAATCCCACAAATCCTCAATCTATTCTATGCCAGAAGTACATCAGTGCCCTCAGAGCACTGCTCATTTTTAGGATTTACCTCCTGTTTGTGGATCATGTAGTGCCCAAAATGGCAAGACGGCAGCTGGACTGCACTACCGAGCTTAGCTCTCTTCCAGTGATCAAAGAAAACTGCTAAAATTTAGAGCAGAAACAATACTGAGTCATATAATAAACAGGCTAATCAACACAGTCCTTAAAAATTTGCTTGAGAAAAAGAATAATATGCAGCTGATTCTGAAACAAAAGGGATGAAAAAAGTAACAGATAATTCTAAGGATCAATGTTCCTATTCAGTAGTGCTAAGGCTCAGTTTAAAAAAGTTGTGAATATAGAATTACAAACTGTTGGGGAAGATGCAATACTTTCATTTTAAAAGTGTTAAAATTTAAAAGATAAAGGTATTGGGTCAAAGAAATAATAAAAAGCTTAAGGAAGATTTTTTATTTCTTATTAGAAAGCAGCTAATTTACACAGCAATTTTTCTATTTATATTCCAAATAATTTCAGCTTCTTTGAAACTGTAAGACTTTATATGTCAATCACCAAAATTTAAAATATTCTAAAGAAACACAAAGCGTAACTTATTTTACAGGATCCATAAGCAACTAATACAGTTTTGCATGAAGAAGAGAGACATATCTTTGTGATCTTTATGATATAAATCAGAATAGTTAAATTCTACTACAAATTGATTGGGGGCGTTAAGAGAGAAAATGAACATTTTTACATATGAAGAAAAACAATTCACTAACAAAATTTCCGAGGTGCACTTATTCCAGAAAGATATTCTTAGCCTGAGGAGTGAAGATTACAACACCTGGAACTCATTTGCAATGATCAAGTGTCTCTGTTGTTACACAAAAGTGAAATCCAATTCCATGAACTTTTGCAAAAATTTTCAAAAAGCCTTAGATTTATTCTTGGAAAGACAAGGAAACAGAGCACTCAAAGACTTAGAGCCTGAAAGCGATGAAAACATGAAAGGTAATCTCTAAATTTTATTGCCAGATGTTTGCGAATTAAAGGGTTCCAGACAGTATGCCAGACAAACAGTTATAGAAACGAGGACAAGAATACTGGAATAGTTTGTTCCTATTCTTACAAAGTCCAAGCCTCAGTTTTCTCTCTGATCTTTGCGTTACTGTTTTGGTAGGTTGCTCATTTTATTTTTTAATGATAAAGAATCATAGAATCATAGAATAGTTAGTGTTGGAAAGGACCTTAAGATCATCTAGTCCCAACCCCCCTGCTATGGGCAGGGAAACCTCCCACGGGCAGGGACACCTCCCACTAAACCATGCCACCCAAGGCTCTGTCCAATCCGGCCTTGAACACCGCCAGCGATGGAGCATTCACAACTTCCCTGGGCAACCCATTCCAGTGCCTTCCCACCCTTACAGTAAAGAATTTCTTCCTCATATCCAACCTAAACTTCCCCTGTTTAAGTTTGAACCCCTTACCCCTTCCCTTGTCTTCTCACTACACTTCCTAATGAATAGTTCCACCCCAGCATCCTTATAGATCCCCTTCAGATACTGGAAGGCTGCTATGAGGTCTCCATGCGGCCTTCTCCAGGCTGAACAGCCCCAACTTTCTCAGCCTAGCTTCATACAGCTTCCAAAGAACTCAGAAATTCTCCCTGAGGTCTCTTGTTCACCTCGCAAGGGGCACTTCCTGCTTCTCTTTCAGTTTTCTCACTAGTTTTGCTTCAGGTTTCAGAAAGCTAAAAATCCCTATAATTATATACTCCAAATTTTGCTGGGTGTTGCCTGCATTTCTGATTGAATCAACATGCATTCCAGTTCAAAGTCAGAAATAGGCTGAAATAAGTCATCACTGCCGTCAAAGAGCTAGTAAATGGAAGACCCTGGTCAAAGACAGCACTGAAGCAAGAACATTAAATTAGTCTAATTAAGAATTCATTACCCGCTTCCCAGCAGTTATTTATCAACATATAAACATTCATGGTCACAGTTTCATTTGATTGATGATGGATGAATTTAACCCACCTTTCCTATCTGTGTCTAAATCCCCATTTGATCTGCCTTAAACTAGCTCAGCTTCTCAGCCAGTTAATGTGTATTCCTATCTATGCTGTGTACCTAGCCCATGGAGATGAAGGCTAGGAGGAGTTTTTTGTCTTGGTTGAAATACAAGGAAATGTCTTTCCAAACAAAGCCCTCAAGAGAGTCCTTTAAATCTGTAAAACCAGAGACAAAATTAACCTGAGCAACAATTCACCAATCCATAAGTAGCTAGACATAAAAATATGCCTTGGGACATTGATAGAGAGGTATCATTTGATGATGATGAAGTTTGCTAGACTCACTGTCTTGGATAGATCTAACTTCCGCATGGATGGCAACTGCTCTCTCATGCAAACAAGCAAGCAAATAAAAATAGCTAATTGAGCTATTTCCTCTACAGAAGGGGAAGAAAGAATTACTGCTATTTTTGTCTGTAGTAGCTGAGTACCTTCTAATTACTTACAAAAATTTAGGTCATGAAATTTATCTAAAAGGAAGAACCCCATTACAGTAAAATACCTAAAAACATACTGAACTTTGAGAATGGTGATTGATAGACTCATTGTCTTCAATGAAAGCATTCACATATTTAAATGCTGTTTTAAAATCATTTACCAAGCTACCATCTCCATAGATAGCAACCAGCTTGCATTAATTTTAGCAAACTGAGGAAATATTTAACATTTGAAGTATTTAAGAGAAAAGACAATCCCAACAAAGGGAAGTTTGCTCAAAAGAAATAGAATTTTCCACTCAGTGTAGACAAGTGACAAGGATTCTGTTCTGTCAGGGCAGAATTTTTCCAGAGCTTATGTGTCCACTAGATAATAGATAATAATCTATGAAATCTATTTATTTAGAGGCTCAAAAGTGAATCTTACACTTGTTAGGATTTGCAGAGTCAGCTCTTGACTTAGACCCCTGCTGGTCTTTGCCATGTAACTGAATAACTATCTTTTTGCTACTTGAAGATGTCACTTAGGTTTTTTTAGATGTTCAGCAACCACTAAGTAAAAGCTCTGAGCAACAGAATAGGTAAGAGGAACATAAACACAGGACTATGAAACTGCCTTTTATTGGTTTCTTTAAAATTCAGTTATTCTGCTGTGAACTTGTGCATGAAAAGTATTTTGGTTCCTTCAAGACAGAACCAACATTTTGGTCTTACTTTGTTTGGTGAAACATAACCTGGAGTCTTGCATCAGTTACATATAGGTCCTTTTGGGGAGAACTAGAGAATTACTGGAGAATTCTCAACATTCAGAAAATTTAAATCCTCCTACAAACTCAGGGCATTCAGACCACAGAGAAACTGTGGTTTAACCTATATCCCAGACAGCAAAGTTTTAAATATTGAAATCCTTAGATTTTAATGGTTAAAGCAAGTCCCAATCTGAGTAAGCATGGAATTCAGCATGTTAGTGAAATAGACAAAACTCCTATCAGTTAATAAGAGTAACCCAAGCTTCTCAGAAACTAAGGATGCTCTGCTCTTTTCCTTTAAGTCAGTTACTGTTGGTTTTCAACAATTTGTGAATCTAGGAAAAACATATGTACCATCGCTCTCATGCAATAGTCCAATTCTCAAATTCCTTTGTATGGCAGCTCATTTGGGTGCCTTTGAAAATGTGACTGTTTTTTCAAGCTTGTTGTTGTTGTTGTTGGGTTGGGTTGGGATTTTTTTTTGCCAGTACCAAAGGGCATTTCACAATGAGGAAAGAAGTATCCCAAATTCTGTAGCCAAACTGTTGCAAGTGACTGCTTCATCTGTCATTTGCTCTATCAGTTGGCTTTCTTATAGATAAAAGAAGTCTTAGTGCCATGAGATGAGTAAGAAATTGGGTCCAATATAATATGCTAGCAGACTGATTTTTCTCTCTCACACGCCTTCATATTGAGTGGGATGCAAGTGCCAAACCAAATCCAGAAGAAATAGTGGATTTGAGTATTAGCAGAGATGGTGGCAGGGGGAGAATTAACATTATTATTAAAGCTGCCTGAGGCTCTAACTATATTTCAGACAATAAATATACAGCTCAAGGATTTCTGGCCTTTTACACCACCACCCTTTTTTTCTGTTTTCTGGGGGGGAGAGGAATGCTTTGCGTCCTTACTTATGAAGATAATTTCAATACATATTATCTTAAAGGAAGGAAAAATTTGATTTAAAGGCAAGTCCCACATTTGTATTCATTAAAATTGCACCTCTTAGTTGCTACATTTGAACTTATAACTATTATAGTTATAGAAGCTTTCAGTTCATAAACATGCCTATATATAACTATATATTTCATAAAATAGTATTCTTTTCCTAAATGCTGTCATCTGAATTTGAAGTAAGGACCAGATTCAATAATCTGCAAGTTTCTTGTAAATGCTGACAAAAACCTACTTGCTTAAAAAGTTGAAGAAACTTAATATTTCAGAAGCAATACTTCCCAGCTTCACACACTGCAACTTGTTTTTAAACTAAGGTATTCTGAAGGACAATGACATCAAATACACTTGAGAAAATGTAGGATTTATCAATATCTACAACAAACATGCTACTTAAGAATCTCATATTATGTGCTAGGATATTTTAAGGCTGAGCATTTGCAACCTAAGTATCTAACGTTTCAGAATCATTTTGCTTGTCTCCTGCGCCCCTGTGCACTCTTGCTTGACCTTCTTGGAGTGAATAGAGGGCCTGGAGGTGATGTTGAGGGCTTGGTATAAAGCACCTTCTTAACCTGCGACAAATTAACAAGTTCCTTGTTTCTTCAGCTGTACTTCAGTGAAACCCAACAATTCAGACAGAAATCCTTGCCCTGAGGCATTTCTCCCAGTGAAACAGACAGTCTATTTCCTAATTCATTCCTAAAACCCTCACACTTCTAGGCTTGTTCCAAAGTATATTTAAAGTGCAACTTTGAAAGGAAAGGGTACCTTCCATCCCAGTACATCAGGCCTCATGATAGGGAGCTCTTGTAGAAACTAGAGGATAAGGGCATAAGTCCTGTAAGGTCGACAGCATTTGAGGCTGACTCTGGCCATGGAAGGGCCCTTAGCTCCATCCCACTTGAAAGGGTTTCACAGGCACCTTGTCCTTGCAGTTTCATTTACCAAAAAATCTTGTCTTTTTCTTTCCTCCTCCCCTCCTGTAGCTGAATCCTTTCTCCAAATTTGCAAATCGTTTCAGACTTCAGAAAACAGACCACTTGCCAAATCACAGACGTACAAAACCTTCACTCAGGCCTGCTTAAAAGGCCCACCCCATTTGTATTCACCAAGAATAGTACATGTCCCAGCCCCTGTGAAAGGATATTGTTGGTCTAGGGCTAGTCTTTCAGCTGGTAATAAATCAACTCCACTGACTCTAAGGCAACTGCTCCTATTTACTTCAGCTAAGAACCCTGTCCCCAATGCCGAAATGTTGATCTGATGAGTTTGTATCTATTTCTCTAAAATTCCTTCTGGGCATTGACTGTTTCCCCCTTCCCCCTTTACATTACCATGTCAAATTGTTAAAGCAATGTTAAGCATTGGAGACTAATTTTAGCAGTGAATGTAGCAATCCTTTATATCACCTTTGGTGGGCAAAGTAAATGTTGACCATTCAGAATGAAAAAAAGTGTATAAATAATGACAGATAATAAACACATCCAATTGATCAAGTTTTTTATAAGTCAGTGCAAGCAAAGCCAAGACTCTATTTTTAGAATAAAGTGAATATAGAGAGATCCTTAACATCTTCCCTCTCTTTACAAGAATTCTGCAGTTATTTGATTATTTTTGTCAATATTTGATAATATAGTATCAAAATCATATATAATTTCAAATATTAGATATAATTTACAGATACAGCTCATATCTAATTTCAGCTGGAATGTGATGGCCCTTTGAGTGATCCGTTTGGTCTGTGTTCATGGGACAGAATTTGTATTTCTCTTTTTAGCAAAAAATTAGGGGTGGGGTTTGATCTCTTTTAGCAGATCTTCCAATAAGGTCACTTATCTTGAGATGAGATAATCAATATACAGAAATCATGTTCAATTTCTTGAAGAATAAGCTTTTTTAATTTATGGTTTTGGTTTTTTGCCCTCTAAGTTAATGGCTTTTATTTTCTTCTGCCTCCCCTTATGCCAGTAAACTTTGGGAGGTTAACTTCAAAAATAACTACATATTAAAATATATGTCTTTATGATATAGATAAAATAGTGGAAGTTTTCAACTAGTCACTGCTAGAAGATCCCTTAATTTGTCAGAGTATGTGGTAGTAACAAGAACAGAAAGGGTTTAAAGTAGATGTGCCTAATGGCATATCAATCAGTGACAAAACTTTATTTCTGTGTCATTGTTTTTTCTCCAAGTATTTGCAATTATGATTTCATTTTGGAAGTCACATGTGCTACTCCTGCCTGTTACAAGCAATTCAGGTATGCCCAACTAAAATGAAATCATTATTCTCTAGGATTAGCTTTTAGAGTTGTTCCCATTGTTATTCCCCACAGTAATAAAACAACACACTTGCAAGATAAAAAATGTTGCATGTTAAAAGGTTAACCCTGGTGTCATTAGGCAGGTAAAATCCTCTGTGCTCAGAGTTAGAATTTTACCATAGTAGGGACTAGAAGACTGAATAACTAATACCTCTCCTTA
Source organism: Myiopsitta monachus (assembly GCA_017639245.1). Classification (NCBI taxonomy): domain Eukaryota; kingdom Metazoa; phylum Chordata; class Aves; order Psittaciformes; family Psittacidae; genus Myiopsitta; species Myiopsitta monachus. The sequence goes on from CM029919.1 coordinate 9,348,234, forward strand.
GCCTGCTCTTGTAAGAGTCCTTTTAAGTTTCTGTGCTATCTAATAGCTCTTTTGTTAAACTATGGAGCAATAAGAAGGGGATTTTATGCTTTGTGTTATATTGTGGAAACATTAGCAAATGAAATAAATGTGAATTTGGCTTTCTAGCACTTAGAAGTATTCACTTTGAACTGTAAATTATTTATGATAGTCACAGAGACACTTTCTAAATAACAGGAAAGCATCAGAAATCAAATGCAGATTGTGGTATTTAGTCTTGTCTTGCCATCATTAACCATTTCAGTTCCACAACATGTTTCAATGGATCGTGTATTTTAGACATCTCTCCTAAAGGAATTAGAAATCAGCAGAAATAAATGAAGCTGTCTACAAGTGACAGCTACAAAGGGAAACCTAGTGGGGGGGGGGGGGAAGAGGGAAGGTGCTCTGTGAGCAGATGATAAAGCAGATGCTGTAAAACAACAGGGGGATTGCAACATTTCTTCTTCAGAATTGACGATTGTTTGATAAACAGCTAGTCATGCTGCTGGAAAACCCTGTCCATCAGTGCATATCAGTACAAATTAATGATGACATGTCCTGATTAAACTTGCTGTGCTGTGAAATGCAATGTATTATCTTCATGGCAGTAAAAGAACAGCTGCTCACAGGGAGTGAAAGAACAACCAAAGCCACACATCTCAGGTTAGGTCCCAAGTCCTGACTGCTGTGATGAAGTAGCTGTTTAATTGGCAAGATAAGTCTTCTCTTGTGGGTTCTGCAGGCTACAGCTTTTTGTTCTGTTCATTAAAGAGTCATTATAATGTCTTTTCTGTAAAACTATAGTAAGTCAAATTTCAAGTATTCAGTCAAGCTTTTGTATCTCTTCCTTGAACAACTTTAAATAAGCTTGCATCCTCTCTATATCAACAAGAAGTTCCTCTAAATTGAATTCTACAAGTGTAGTACTGGTGAGTTCAAAAGATCGCCTCGAAGGAACTTTGCCTGAGTAAGGGCTATGCAATTTCAAGGTGAATTTGAGATGTCTCCCAAAAGCTCATTATATAGAGTCATAGGCAAACAATTTTATACTTTTAATGTAATTGGGCGGGGGGAAGAAAAGAAAAAGGGTTGCTTAAGTTTATTTCAATGCGTCTAACACCAGGAATTTCATTTGGCTCTTTTCTTCCCCAGCATAGAGGATGAAAACCATTTTGCAAGAACTGGATAGTTTCCTTATTAAAAAAAAAACCCTACAAGTCATGTACTTAACACTGTTTCACTTTACTATAGCATTTCTAACATAACTGACAAATAATTCTCTATGGAGTTGAACGAACACTGCTCCTCAAGAAAGACAGGTTTGCTGAGCAAAAGCTGTCTTCTAACAGGTAGGTTCCCTTGGGAATGGGAGCCAGACTTTGCAACTCATACTGCTGCTGAAAGGAAGGACCACTCCAGGCAGTAAGAACACCATTGCCAACACAGCTAGCAGAACCTGGAATTTTTTCTCAAGTCTGGAAAACACATCAATGGTGGTAGACTCAATCCAGATGACTAGACACAGTCTGAAATACCTTTCAGACCAATTCTTTATTCTGCTTTTGCTTTATTTCAGGAAAACTCCAGGTCAGATTCTAATCTCATATAAAATTTAGAACAAACTAGTTGATTGCTGTGGACTTACTTACATCACAATGAATGAGATTCCAATCCTAATGTTGTAGTTTCTGTAAAGGAAATGCATAGGGCAACAATAGTGACATTTCCTCTTTACTTTCATTCAGGGAACAGTTGGCAACAACAACAAAAAAAATACCTTGAGAATCTTGGGACAAGTAAAATACGTAACCCTTTTAGTACTTGGCTTCCTCTGTACATACTACCTGACCAGCAACTGAGTAGAAGGTGAAACAGGTCCACTTCCTTGCCAAAAAGCAGAGTCAAGAAAAATTGTACAAGATATTCTTCCCTGAATTTTTAGTTCCTGTATTAAGAGGGCCTAAGAGGAGAAGAATTAGCTATACAGGAAAACATAAAGAAGCAAGGACTGCAGGTACATAGAGTGATGCAAAACACCCTGAAAGTCTTTGTCCAAGGCAGCACAAAATACCAAGAGTAATCCTTAAACTATCCTTAAATACTTTTCCTAAGATTTTATTGAGAGTGTCAGGGCAGGAGAACACATTAGATAGGTGAATGGAGTAATCAGTTCTGTGTAGATTTAAGATTGTGCTTCCTTCATAAAGCAGGCTGAGAAAGTTGCAGAAACCCAGGCTATGAAGTAAGTGACGTAGGTAGCCAGTTCAGGAGGCCGTAGCCCCCCAATGTTCCCTTCAACAGGCTGCAGAGCCTGTGATGCACAAGGCTCAGCCTGGCACAGAGAGTGCCTTCAGCTTGCAGGCAGCTTGTGAAACAGAAAAATATGAGACAGTGCAATATTTTCCCTCTCTTTTCTTTCATGTGGACTTCAACCTACTTATTTTTGAACTAAAGGTTTTAATTAAAGCTACCCTCTATACAGTGCAGTGCACTTCAGCTCTGTTGCAAATAACATTCATTTCCCCTGACTCCAAGTAATCTTGCTTTCTCTCTTTCATCCCTGAACACATCTTGCCCAGGAGAACACCAATGGGAAATAACAGGTGGGGGCAAGAAAACTGAGGTAGCTCACTGGAAGTTATGACAAACTCTGTTTTTTGTTATTTCTCTATTTTTAATAACATATACTTTTTCAATCTTGCAGACTTCACACACTAAAGTTATGGAATGAGCCTTAAAAATGCTGTTTCTCATAGGAGGAATGGTAAGGACACGGTGACAGAAGGAAAACCAGCAGATAAAACATATTGAAAGAGAAGAGTATCTGATCTGATCCACCACTACTGGGCTACAGGGAGGCACTTTAAGCCATGAATCTCTCTTTGTGACCTCAAGTAGTCATATTTGGCCTCCAAGCTCTGAATGAAAGTAAGCAGTAATAGAAGGCAAAGAAATAAGGCCTTGTACCTTCTAAATATTCATTATGACCACGTGACAACTAAGATGGTTACTTTAAATACGCATTTTCTAGAACTAATTTACCACTGTATTAAAGCAAGGCGTTCATTTAAAATTTTCATAATTCTGCATGCAGTGTTTTTCTAATGGATAAGACTAATAGTTTTTAGGAATTTTGGTCTCATGACAAGTAACCACTGCTCTTCCTCAGATTATAGATCAGGAGAAAAAAATTGCCACAAATCATATTTTGGTGTTTTATTATGTTGCTTCATGCTAACTGTTGATTAACAATCTAGTAACACTGAAACAAATGAGCTATGAGGTAGGCTTTATACCCTAGGAGAGCATAAGCTTGAAAGTGCACAATGACTGCCAGAAATGACAAAACAGTAGTCAGAGTACACAGACATTAAATGATGCTGCAAACAAAAAGCTGTATGTAAATACAAGAGATTGACTATGCACACTTTGTAGATAATTTGCATACCTCTGACGTATGACATGCTAATCAGGGTTTGCATACATGCCTGTTGTAAAAAAAAATATTAAAAATGTTTTTATATAGCACCTAACACTGGGTATTTAAGCACTGGCAAAGGCCTGACTCACCACTGCGTCACTGCTGTTTTAAGCATAAAAGACAAGAAATCCAACAGCAGCAGCTACTCTAGGCAGAAATAATTAAGAGTGGGTTGTGTTATTCTGTACATAGACATGGTTTTGCAGCACTGTGTTGGGGCCTCTTAAGGCAACAGTACAGAATTTAATACCAAGTCAATATTCTGTTGAGCACAAGTCCTAAAAGCTGGGTTCAAAGCACCTATTTGTTCATACTCAAGTTTAGTGTTACATTATGCCAGCAGGGTGATTCAAAGCACTAAGGGTGGATTTTTAAGGCTCTGGATAGCAAGAAAGATATTTGCACATAGCATCCATAAAATTTACATGGCAAATACAAAATAAAACACTACGAGTGAACTCCACCTAGCTGGAGCTTCAACCTTCTCCTGCTTTTGAGATTCAGAGAATGGCACTTAAGGACAGGTCCTTAACTGAGCAGGACTCATTACGCTGGTCATAGCAGCGAGTGTCTGCCAGAAAGTCGAAGTCTTTGATTTCTTCCTTAATCTGAGAAATTTCAGTTTTGCATTTCTCAGCATAATGTGTAACAGGCAACCAATAGAACTGCCTAAGTGAAAACACACTCTACATGCATGTTGAAGCTAAGGTTTTTGGAGACAGAAATAGAAGATTGCTAAGACACAGGAGAAGAGCGAGAAAGAAGACAATACTTGGCTGCAGAGACCTGGTGATCTGGTTTCCAGGCTAATTATGTGGGGCAACTTTGAAGGTGCAAGCATTCAGTAGGTTTTCACAGATTTTTAAATGCACAAGACCTCTCAATCTCTTTCTTGGACTTATTTGCAGACATTTTACTTGAGGCAGGAATGATGTTTTGAGGCCTACTACAAGATAGCAGGGATAAAGCTGGGGCTCTGTAACTGCAATGACAAACCAGTGATCCAATGGAGTTGGGATTTCACTTCTACATCACTACTTCACTTTAACATTGTCTCAAACAAGGCTGTATTTCAGTCACTCTCCAAAGGTATGACTTAGTAGCACAATTCTACATTAAGCCTTCAAATGCTCTCAAGGGAATCTATGCTGGTGTAGCAGAAGTGATACAATACAAATTGCCTATATTATATGCTGCCATTTCTAATCCCCTGCACAAGTCATACATCAATGTCTATCATTCTTGCCAAAATAGTCACACTACAGCCATTGCAGAGCTGTAATAAAAAGTTTTAACATCTTAAAGGAGCCAAGCAATGAAAGAAATAGTGACTACCTCTGTGTTTCTGCACCTTGCAAGTAGGCTGCTTCTAGTTGTAGGCTGTTCTACATACAGAAGAGGTTCTGTATGTAAGGAGAACCAGATCTGGCAAAATATTCTCAATCCTCCCTTACAGCATTGTGGCTGCATGTTCTGATGAGGTTCATATCATTGCAACTCTCCAAATTCATTTATAAGCAAGTTAAAAGAATATATGAGGTTGTAATTTGGCCAGAACTCCCCTCTTTTGCAAACTTTTACTGAGAAGAGATGGAAATGGCATTATGTGATTTTTCCTGCAAATCCCTTTGCTGCCCTATGGTGATGGACCAGAAGGTATCTCAGATTCCCTAAAACATGATTTTATTGCACTTATTAAAATCTGCTTTTATATATTATTCTCTTGCACTGTTTTTGTGCAGGAAGCATACAACAGAAATAGTTAAAAACTACCACTTGTTCTATATCAGAGATAAAAAAAGAGCACATTGTGCAGATGAGTGTTATCAATTAGCGATATATTTATTACCTACTTTTGCATTTTTAGACACGTCACTCTAGAAATGAGTAAAGGAAGTTTAACCCTTTTCTGAACTTCTGCCATTTTGTTTCAACTTCTGCCTAAGTCTGACCCCAGGAATTGTGTTCTGCTCTCTGCTCTCAGCACAGCTGTTCAGGCTGTATTTGAAGGCTTTGACTAGCTGTCATGGTAGTACATATTTCTACACACAGACCAACAGGGAACAACTGGCATCTGTCATAAGATTTATTTTTTTGTCCGACATTCAGCACACAAGCCAATGAAAAACTATAAATCATTTCACACAGACTAATATCTTAACTCTTTGACAGAGAAAGCTGTTATATCTGATAAAGTGACAGGATTCCCATTGGAAGCAAAGGACCTTATCTTGCACCAAAGGAATATAGCATTTTCTTAAAGCCCCATTAACCTCATGTGAGTCCACTCACTTCTTGTACCACAATCATAAAAATAAGACTGATGACTGTCACAGCAAGGATTTTAACATTATATCAATTGGGTTAGGCATTCTATCAGTACTTAGGGATAAACGTACAGCAACCAAAAAAGGAATAGCAAAACTTCAGACAGCATACATGTGTTGGGTAACTGTGAGGTGGAAAGTGTTCACAGATTAGCTATCACACAGCATTAGCTGATAATTCACCCCCAAAATTAAGGTACACATTAAGGACTGCAGGACTTTGTGAATTAGTGATGCACAAATCCCTTATCAATATGACTGAACAATTATTGTCAACTGAGTAGCAGTGTTTTCAGCACCTTAGGATGAACACTTACAAGCATTATATCTGTTTCATCAATAATTTATTTTACAATACATAATATATTCTGTTTTTCACTTATTTTACAATAATTAAGATAACTTAATGGGATTTCTTCTCTTTAGCTGTCTGCCCCATCTGCTTCTAGTGAAAAAGAGAGTCCACTACTGTATTTTGAGAGAACTATCAAGATATTTGGTAAACTTTTAATCTATGTGAAATAATTTTTTGTTTAACACTATTTTGTTATCTCAGTTTTTGTTTAGCAACAAGATACATCTATAGAGATAAATTCATCTGAAACAGGAGGACCTATGAATCAAAAATCAGCTCCTTGAAGTTATGCAGCTATTGGAATAATAAAAGTGCAGAGATGTTACATAAAGACTAGAATTTGATGTGCAGGCTTTTAGTCTGGTGACAATTGCAGCAGTACAAAGGTTGAAAGTTTTATTTCAGGACCTTGAACAAATGCTAAGAATTTTAAAATTTGCCTAAGGAACTAAGAATTATGTTCATATTGGAAAATATAAGATTATAATATTATTTACTTTTTGCTTTTTAAATAATCACTTATACTACAATCTTAGTTGTTTACTACATTAATGAAACAGAATTAATTAATGAAAAAAAACCTGAACCCAAACTTACATTTACTTTTGTCGTTCAAGCACAAAATATTTTGACATTTAAAAAAGTGATTTTGCTCCAAAATGGGAATCCAGTGAAAAAACAGATCAATCAGGGAAAGTGGGTTCCTTTCCACAATTTGTATAGTTTGGTGGAACAGAGGATAAGGAATTGCTGATGAGCAATAATAACAAAGTATAAAAGCCTCAATTTGCATCCCAAAGCAAAGCTTGACTTTATAGAATAGACAGTTGGACCAAATCTTTCAAAACTTGTACACTAATTATATTGAACCATTCAGAGAGAGATTAGGCTGGTTTAAAAAATAAAAAAAGAAAGTAATCATTGTTCAGAATATAGCCACAGAAAAAAGCAACTAAATGAGGTGAAAATTCCTTAATCTACATGTGTATATTGTTGTAATAAGGTCATATTACTCAGCAGAAAAAACCCAAACCACCCATTTTGCCCCCCAAATCCTCCCAAACTACCCAAAATTAACAAGTGTTTTTCCCTTCAGAAATAGGACTGAATTTAAATGAATGGAAGTAAAGTTCAGCTCAGATGGAACAGACATTCCTTCATTTGCTTGCTTACTTACGTGTACACCATACACATACATGTCTGAATCAAAGTTCTAGTCCTTACAATTCAGGCATAAGAAGAGAGATCTGCAACTCATATTTACTAAAAATCCTAACAAAACAACAAACCATCACACTCAACCCCCCCTACCACATCTTTTGCAAGAGCCAGCTTCATGGTTGGGCAAAAATTACAGTGCTGATGCTCATTTTGCAAAATCCAATTGCCTTACTGAGAGATACACAAACACCACTACCTTTCTGCAAGTGCAAATAGCGTCAAGAAGAATTGCTATTATGCACTTTTTGGTTTTTTTTGTACTGAAGTATTTTCTTATTGGCAGGCAGAGCATGGCCTATAAATACGAGTATCACCAAAAGAGTAAGAAGTATTCACTTCCCTGCCCAGAAAAGCTACTTGTTAATGCAAATTGCAATGTTCCTTTACAGCATGTAAGTTTGAACATAGGTAAAAAGAGCCCAACCATACAAGTTTATTACAAATAGGCTGATTGGCAGCTAAGTATTTTTAGTCATTATCAGTCTTGGACTCAAAATGACCCAAAAATTAAAAAGTCTTTGCTTCTTGCTCCATTAGACCCAGCAAATAATTTCCCATGTTTATTAGAAATGGACACCTCACTATGAAACTGCTACTTTACCATCAACACAGCTAGCACTTTTCTATAAATAACAAAGCCTGATGACTATCACTTACTCTTTGTATGAGTCATATTTAAAGAGAGCCCTGAGGTGCTTCTCAGGGAACCTCTCTGAATCATGAACTTGGCTAGGGATGTTAAGGAGAACAGGAAGGGATTCTATGGGTACATTGCAAATAAAAGGCAGACTAGGGACAACATGGGCTCTCTCCAGAAGCTATCGGGAGAACTGGCTACCTTGGATTGGGAGAAGGCTGAGGTTCTTAAGGACTTCTTTGCCTCAGGCTTCACTGGCAAATGCTCTGACCACACCACCCAAGTCTTAGAAGACAGATGCAGGGACTGTGAGAATGAAGAACCTGGGCCTACTGTAGGAGAGGATCTGGCTCGAGACCATCTTAAGAATCTGAACGTATGCAAGTCCATGGGACCTGATGAAATTCATCTATGGGTCCTGAAGGAGCTGGCAAATGAAGTTGCTAATCCACTGTCCATCATATTTGAAAAATCATGGCAGTCAGGTGAAGTTCCTGATGACTGGAAAAAGGGAAATAAAAGCCCCATTTTCAAGAAGGGGAAAATGGATGACCCAGGGAACTACAGACCAGTCAGCCTCACCTCTGTGCCTGGCAAAATCTTGGAGCAGATTCTGCTGGAAGGCATGCTGAGGCACATAAAAAAAACCCAAGGTGACTGGTGACAGCCAGCATGGCTTCACTGAGGGGAAATCTTGCCTGACCAATCTGATGGCCTTCCATGATGGGGCTACGGAACTGATGGACAAGGGTAGAGCAATTGATGTCATCTACCTGGACTTGTGCAAAGCGTTCGACATTGTCCAACACAACATCCTTGTCTCTAAGTGGGAGAGACATCAATTTGATAGGTGGACCACTCAGTGGATAAAGAACTGGCTGGATGGCTGCACACAAAGAGTTGTGCTCAATGGCTCAATGTCCAGCTGGAGACCAGGAACGAGCGGTGTCCCTCAGGGATTGGTGTTGGGACCGGTCTTGTTCAACATCTTTATTGGTGACATGGACAGTGGGATTGAGTGCGGCCTCAGCAAGTTTGCCGATGACACCAAGCTGTGTGGTTCGGTTGATGAGTTGGAGGGAAGGAATGCCATCCAGAGGGACTTTGACATGCTTCTGAAGTGGGCTGATGCCAACCTGGTGTAGTTTAACCATGCCAAGTGCAAGGTCCTACAGCTGGGTGGAAGCAATCCCAGGCACACACAGCTCCAGGTTGGGCAGAGAAGAGATTCAGAGCAGGCCTGAGGAGAAGGACTTGGGGGTGTTGGTTGATGAGAAAATGCACATGAGCCGGCAGCATGCGCTTGCATCCCAGAAGGCCAACCGTATCCTGGGCTGCATCAAAAGGAGTGTGACCAGCAGGTTGAGGGAGGTGATCCTGCCCCTCTACTCTGCTCTCCTGAGACCTCACTTGGAGTACTGTGTACAGTTCTGATGTCCTCAACATCAAAAGGACATGGAACTGTTGGAACAGAGGAGGGCCATGAGGATTATCAGGGGACTGGAGCACCTCCCATATGAAGATAGGCTGAGAAAGTTGGGGCTGTTCAGCCTGGAGAAGAGAAGGCTGCTGTGGAGACCTCATAGCAGCCTTCCAGTATCTGAAGGGAACCTATAGGGATGCTGGGGAGGGACTCTTCATGAGGGACTGTAGTGAGAGGACAAGGGGTAATGGGTTTCAAACTTAAACAGGGGAAGTTTAGATTGGTATATGAGGAAGAAATTCTTTCCTGTAAGGGTGGTGAGGCACTGGAATGGGTTGCCCAGGGAAGTTGTGAATGCTCCATCGCTGGCGGTGTTCAAGGCTGGGCTGGACGGAGTCTTGGGTGGCATGGCTTGGTGTGAGGTGTCCCTGCCCATGGCAGGGGGGTTGGAACTAGATGATCTTAAGGTCCTTTCCAACCCTAACTATTCTATGATTCTATGAATCACAGCAGAAAAAAAAAAGCAGACTCTGAAATATCACCATGCCCAGATTCTAGTTGCCTAGAACCTATTGTTGCTTATTCATAGCTTCAAGCTGTTGGGCAGTTTCACATAATGGAAGTCAATGGTCATAGAGAAGTTTCTCTGGTTGAGCTATTTTTGTAAAATTAAAAGAACTTCAAATGGGAAAGCTCCATCCACATCCATGCCACACACAAATCAGAATAGGAAAGGTCAAATCTCCTTACTTGAAAATAAACTGAAAATCCATAGTCTGAGCATAAATGGGTGTAAGAGGCAGGAGGCTTTCTGTGGCACATACTCAGATTAGGCAGACACTAGCAAATTTTGACAGACCTAAGGAGAGTGTGTGCCAGCACTCACTGCTACATAGCACACCCTCAGAGCCTTTCATGCCACGGATATTAGCCTATTAATTTATGTCTCATTAACAGATTCAGCTTCCAGATCTCACCCATGTTTTATTTATTTTCCAGCAAGGGCTATAGTAAGCCTTTTACTCACCTCAAGAGGACCACAAGAAGTTTCCTTCCTTATGGACAGAGGAGAGAAAACAAAATGCTTTCAGACCTGAAGGAGCTAGAGACAAGCAGCAATTATCTGACAGGAGACCGACACGTTCTTCACCGCTCTTGCATAAAACATTGAGCATGTTTCTCAAGCCCACCTCAGCTTTCTAAATTTATTTATTTATTTATTTTTGTGCTAACTGCTTAGCAGTTTGGCAAACGGCTACTTAACAGCAAAGGCAAGTGTATTTATTATTATCTTTTTTTTTTTTTTGAGGGCATGAAAACACTCAGAAATAAACAAAACCCTGGCAAGTCCTTTACCTTCCTTTAACCATCTTTCATTTCTCCTTTGCTCACACGTCCTTTTCCCTCTACAAGAAGGGCTCAGTTATTCTTCTTCTTGGGCCAAACTCCTCTCTGATAATCTTTTCTCCCCATGACGGAAAGAAACACTACCCAAATCCTTCTGCCCTAAATGGAAGGGAACTCTAGATCAATCTAATTAACTTTCTTGGCACATCACTGCTCTTTAGCCCTTAGTGCCTTCATCGAACCTCCCAGACCCCTCACTGCCATTTCTGTGGGCTGCCTTGGAGCGACTCATCCCTTGCAAACATCACTGAACACCTGCTTTGCCTTTCCTTAGCAAAGTTCTCTGATCTTCTCCTGCTTCCTTGTTTGGATAATTCTTCCTGTTTGGTGTGGTTTTTTTTTTTTTGCTTGGGCTCCCCCTGCCCCCAGTTTTGTAGCCATTCCCTCTACTCACTCTTCAAGAGAGATGAGGGATGACGCCTCTCTGAAGCGACTGCTTCCCAGAATGTCTTGGTCTCACTATGATTCACCTCAGAACTATAGGGTCCAGACAGTTGGGGCTGAAGGCATCAAGTAAGAGAACAGTGTCAGCACCCTAAATTACTGATAATCACTGAATAGCTACAGTCTTGGCTAACAAATATTAAGCCAGACATTAAAAAGAAAAAAAAATATTTTTTTTCTTTTCTTCCAATAATAATATCCTAACCCACACATTCTTTGACTTCTTACACTGATATTTTGAAACACGCTGAAGTATGACTTTATTTGCCTTAAATAATTTTGGATATTAGCTAATCATTGTCGTGATTTACATGCAACACTACAGAGTTGATAAGAGTGAGGAAATGTTATAGAACACCTACTTCCGCTTCACAAATCAAGTACTTCCTAGCTCATCAAAGTCCTAGCATATCAGCACATTATCTGATCTAGCATGCACATACACGTACAACCCACCAATAAGCCTAAATCACGAAGTCTAACCTCCAGCTTTAAATAATCATGATGATGTGCATACAAATATCTTGCAAGTACTGGAAACAGTAATTCTGTATTTGTCTCTGCAAGATATTCTGCTTCTACCTCCTTTTAACAAGAACTCATGCAAAGTCAGAGTGATGCTGAACAATTTCAGAAGTTAAGGTTTCTTCCTGAGACGTCATGTTCTTTCCTCAGCACATTGCCCAGCTGCAACACTTGAGTAGGGATATGAAAAATTTGCAAATCTAGTGTCAGATATAATTCCTACATTTCCTTTTATATTGCAAACATCATTAATGAGGCCTTAAAGAATGCTTCATTGCAAACAGTGGAAGGTTTACAGCTACTACTCCAGTCAATGTAAAAACAGTGCATCAGCTTCAACTGTGTGAAGACACATGCATATATTCTTTGTTTCACTTCATACACTAATGTATAATTTCATCATGTAAATACTGAAGTGAAAAACGGAACCCCCTCTGAAGTTCTTTCATTAAATCAAACATTTTCTTTTCATATTATGTCTTATGTATTCTAAGATTTTATCTGCATCACCAATACTTTTAATCTAATCATGGCTTTAATTTATTAGAGGCCATGCTAAAAAAAACCCAAACCAAACAAGACTAATAGGAAGACAGACTGCTACTGCTATAAGTGCCAATGCAGTAAAATAGTTGCTCCATTATATTTTTGCTACAGTGAGAACTTGATAGATACTAGCCAACAGATCTGCTTTACCTATTACATGTCTAGTCATACCTGTATATAATTGTGATTACATGAACCCACCTATCCTTCTTTGTATGAAGAACTGTTGTGAACAATTTCCTATCACAGACTAGCACAGTTAAAATTACATATATTATTAAATAATAGCTCATGTGTAATTTTATTTGCCTTCAGAGTTACAACGTTCAAGAGATAATCATAGAGAGCACATTATAATTATTGTTAAACACATTTTTGCCACAAAAAGTTTAGAGCATTGGTAAAAAATCCTATGCCGTTACATGAAAATAACACCTGTAACCATAATTTCATAAAACAAATGTACACTTTATGTAGTATTATACCAGCAAGTACCTCCCCCCCCCCCCAAATATCTTCTGCTCTACACTTATGTATGTTTGCAGTTAAGAAGTGCAGCAAATGCTTCTATGTGTGTACGTGTTTGCAATGCACAGGAAAAAGAAAAGTTTACCTCTATGGTAACTGTACTTGTCAACCCCAGCGGACCAAAGAATGGGGAATTACAAGATCTTAAGTTTACCAAGTAATTTGCCTCACAGTTTTCTATCTAATGCTGAACATAATATTAATCGGTATTTACCTCCTAATGTTTACAGAACACAGACTGTATATTTCAAAGACAATCTTTACCAGCTATATACTGACTTTTATTTCAGTGTCTATCATATAAATTAGGACTCTGTTGAATACTTGTACTGAGGAACAAATGATAGTAACTTTATTTAAATACATGCACAGTACCGTGCACCACAGAATGATCAAGTACTGTTTTTTCACTGGATGAATGAATCAATAGAAAAATAGATTTAATAAATCATTAACATTTTAAAGTCTAGATAAAAATGGGAAATCATGCATTTCAAGCAAAGTTTTATTTTTTCCTTGCTTTTTGATGAAATCTCTGAGAACTCAAGACATGCAAAACTGAGAAGCAGCTCCCTCTGAACAAAGAACAATGTTAAGACTGCACAAAAAGTTTTGATAGAGAATGTTTATATGCAAGACTGAAAAAAGTCACCATTCCTGGACTTCCTTTCAACATTAGACAGTGCTGTGCAAACCTCGGTCAAATCCCTGTATTATGATTTCTAAGCTGTTAGGAAGTCTCTCTAAGGGCTAAGGAAGTAAAAACCTGAGCAACTGCCTCCTTAAAATTTACAAGAAATGTTTTGATTTCAGAAAACAGACTACAAAAGGGGAATAGAGAACAGTTTATCCTTTCCTTAAGAAGTTAATTTAGGGGATAAGTAAATTATAGATGACAAATTTATAAATAATAATGAAACAAGATTAGATATAAGTTTAATTTTTCAATATTTAGAGTACACGTCTATGTCTATCAATGTAGGAAACAAATGAAAAGTGAGTGTTTACTTGCAATTAATTTAATGTTTTTTCCTACCCCAACATTTGTCTGGACATGGCCAATGTAATCAAAAGAACTGTAAATTTTCAGAAGTGAGTCTACTCCAGTGAGCTTGATAAATTATGCATTAATCCACTTCTCTGAAGCATCCTTCACTAAATCTTTGGTGGGAAATGCACTTTATTAGGCATGAGCTTTGGTTATTTGTGTGCATACGCACTATGCTATCAGTCAATATGCAGAATGATTTAAAGTTTCCCATGTTACAGAGAAGTATCACTTATTAAAATAACTCTAGTGTTTCAACAAACAACACTGATGGCTAGCTTCGCAAGTATTATCATCTTCACTCCTAGCAGGCTTTCCTCAGCTTTACAGCTTTTGCTCAAACTTGCACTGACTTCCAATCTTAGAAAAACTTACACCAGAGTAATCATGATCATTTGAATACTACACACATTATTAGATGCTTTCAGCAGGTACACTCACATACATAGGAGTTATCAGAATTAGATACAAGAATTTAACGCTTAGCTGAAATAAAAATATTCTCAGGGTAGAAAGAAATTATAAACAGGTTAATGAGACCTGTAATAAACTTCACTCTGAAACTGGTCCAGTTGGTTACTGATGTGAAGATGTTTGATTCAATGAATACTATTGAACCTATGACATATGATCATTGTAGTAGAAAGAATTGAAATGGAAAAGTCAGAAAAACAAATTACCCACGGCATTCTCTTCCCATATTCCATGGCATAATTAGCCCATAGATTAGTAAATGGTAACGCATGCAACAAAAAATATGCTGTATCACTTTATGTAAACATCTGCTTTCATCATGCAAAATGCCTACAAAACTGTGACAGTATCTTCCCCTAGTAGCATAGTTTTACATTAGCTCAGCTACAGAAACTGTTGAAACAAAATCCATGATTTTGCAAGTAGAAGATATTCTAAAATTCTTGAAAGATTTACAGCATAAATATTCCAAAGCTCAACAAAGCTAGTTGGTTTGTTTTTTAATCCTAACACCTAAACTACACAGGCTTATTCCTTGCTGTGGTTCCTTGTTCTTTTGATGATAGAAGAGAAAAGACCGGTTTTTGGAGGAGGTCCCATCAACATGGGGGCTTGGTTCTTGTGTGTAATTTTTATCTGGGGGAAGAAAGAAGAAAAGCAGTTATCTCCTGAGCTAGTCCAATTCCAAGTATCTTAGATGCCTCACTTATCTGTGACTTCCAAACCTTCTTCATTTAATCAAAGAAGAAAATACCTGTATTTTTCATGAATGATGTTACATATGCAGTAAACCAATCTACATGTAATCATTGTTTCCACAAATACTTTAAATTATACATGCAATCAATATTAAAAAAACTATGTAATAAAATATATGCCAACATGCAATCTTAACTTCTTGAGCGTGGGATTTATTGCTTGCAGTTGAATATTTTACGTATCTACAAGATAAATAAGAATTTAAAAGTTGGAAAGGACATACATGCTGACAGACCAAGCTGCTGCCCATTATTAAGATATCAGCTACGTCTTTTTATGCTTTATTTACACATCTAATGAAGCTCTACTTCCCTCTTAATACGGGACACTAGTTAATTTCAAAATAACCAGTATGAACAAAAGTTAAAAGTTAACACACAAAAAAGGTCAAAAAATTAACTAGCATTCTAATTTGTTAACTAATTGTTAATAGAATAGACTCAAATATTCAAAAGACTATTTAAAACACTCTGTAAGACTGCTCTAAAGCCACCCGTTTTGATTTCTTTGATATAAAACTACGAATCACCTTAAATGAGACAACCTTAAAGTAGATTATGTCTGCAATTTTCTCTAATTCAAGTCTAAATTAGAGAAGACATTTTATGAATGTATGCTATGCTCAAAGCTAATTGAAAGCAATTATCAAAGTGGCATTTTGTCTGTGACTTTAAGATACATTGTAAGATAATAAATGATTCTCATTATGTAATAAAAAGGTCACATCTTGCCTTTGGGCTAGTGATGCTGAGAGTTTTTCAAAAGCAATCCGAGACATTTTCTTTAGCGAACTACGACTAATACAAGAACCATCACTTATTAAATATCAGTTGTCATCTGCATAGTACGCACATCAGAGATGGGTATTTCTTTCAAAAAGAAACACCACCTCATTAAAAACTGGAAAAATATATCTCTTAAAGTGCATACCTGACATTTTCAAGCTAAAATGAATATCCTTCACTTGTCATTCACTAATAGTAATGAAACAAAAAATGTATGTCACGTGGAAAGGCTCATTAAAATACAGATCAGGACATTTTTTGGGGTGGAAATTTACTTTACAATATAAAGAGACAGAAACATAAAAATCTCAACAGAATGAATGGGTTGGTTTAACTCTATTAGAGCCTTTACTTTACTCTCAAAATGCTCATTTTCATGCCACCTTAGCTCATTAGTCTCAAATTCATACGTGACCTCTTCTTGTCAACACTGTTCATTAGTATCAAATTTAGCATACGGGGTTTTTTTGGAAACCTAGATTAATTTCACATGGATGATAACACTTGCTTTCAAAGACGGGCATCAACATATTTTTTCACAAGAAATTCTGCTTCAGGCACCGCTTTGGAAGCCAAATATGTAGTTGGGGTAAACTGGAATTATTCCATTGATGTCACTTTCTGGCAGCTGATGATCTAGTCCTGGAAATCGCGTCAAGAATCTTTGTAACTTCACATGTTTCATAAGACATATTTTGGGGCTCAGGAACAGTGATGACATCAACCAGATCCTGAGGATCAATACATGAAGTAATATACAGCTGCTGTGACTGAAGTTTTGAGAATCATTAGGGATCAGCTTACTGCAAGATTTGGCCATGATGCAGCAGTAGGAATGGCCTGAGTTTCCTTTTAGAGGAAAATCACAGTAATTCCATCTTAAAGTGAATAAAAGAACAAAGCTCAAAAGGCGGCTTTAATATGAAGAGGTGAAGTAATCCTGACACCCCGTACAGATTGCATGTTGGACTGGGGCTGTTCAATGCTGTTGAGGATGAATGCAATTACATATTGAGAAAATGTTTATAAATTGTAATGGTCTTTTTTTGGCTTGAGCCATCTGTTTCAGGGACCATGACCTCTTCAGTATGTTGTATCCTATCAGCTGAGATCACCTAAGATGCCTGAACATGATTAACC
This sequence comes from Myiopsitta monachus, assembly GCA_017639245.1. Taxonomy (NCBI): domain Eukaryota; kingdom Metazoa; phylum Chordata; class Aves; order Psittaciformes; family Psittacidae; genus Myiopsitta; species Myiopsitta monachus. Next base: position 9,365,355 of record CM029919.1, read on the forward strand.
ACTCATGCATGGGGATGGAGTCCTATATGCTTTTCTCCAAGATGTATTTTCAATGATTATAAACTGTCTCAATTCCAGTGGTGGAAAACATATTTTACATTATGAAAAAAACAAAAATAAAGAGTAAAGTATTTTTTTTATACTTATGCACAATAGTGTATATTAACATGGCATTGGTTAAGAATGATAACCACTGGTTCCTACTAAAAATAATAACAACAGTAAAACATTAGAAAAAAAATCTTATCATTGGTTGATAAAAAGAGAGATGTATATTTGTAATACACTCTGGACCACTGCAGTACCTTGCTGAAATAGGTTAATTTTGCTTTTCTCAAGACTCTCAGGTACTGCATTTCTGCTCTAGACTCTCACTTCTGCTTCTGTTTTAATATCGGCAGCATTACCAGAGTTAGTGATGTACATCTGGCCCACAAGTGACACTCAAGACACTTTGAGCTAGGAAGGAGCACTAAGCGTCTCAGAAAGAAAAATAATGCTGTAGATCAAAGCAGAACTGAACACTGAACGCTGTATGGAAGACTGAAATGGACCAAAGAAAAAGGAAAAAAAAAAAAAAAAGAAGAGGAGAGAAATCTTTACTTACAAGCAATCAAGATTTAGTTTAGTTAAAAACAAAGAAATCATTTACAGCTATATACAGATTCTGTGCGCAGGCATATGGAATGTTTAAAGACTAACTTTTACCATTCAGTTTCTCTTTCATTCAGCAAGCAACCTCATGTCTTTTTTTCAGAAGCACAATTATAAAAGCCTTAAACAAGAGACATCATTTTTTTTGCTATTCTTTTGTCCTAGGTGAATCTAAGATTTACACATATACAAGAAAAAGAGATTGCTCAGACAAAAAATCCTCAAAGCCCAAACACAAAACCTAATGTATTTTTAGAAACTGATGGTACCTTGAGAAACATACTAATACAAATTACTGTGGAATTCTGAAAAATAATTTTTGAGATCACTTAGTTTTCTTGAAAACATAATAACTTCTAGAAGATATGGAGGACATTTAAAACATAAATTAGGGGAAGTGCTGCTGGTGAAAAAAAGTTTCAATTTGGCATATTTGGCACAAATTTTTATAAAAAATAATGAGGAAATAACAAAACTCCAGTTTGGGAGAAAGTAAATAGCCACCTGAGTTGCCAAGACATTGTGGATTTTTGTTGTAAGCCTGATACACAATGTTATAGGCTAAACTTAAACTGTTGAAGCCAGTAACAAAACTCTCATTCAGTAATGGAAGCCAAGATCTTATCCTGTGACTTCATAATCACAGAAATTTAAAGGGCTGGTATACCTAGTAAACAGGTTTAGCAGAATAATACTGCATTTGCAATTTCAAAACCATTTTTTCAGCATTAGAAAGTGAGCCCAATGATACATTCATGGGAAGGAACACAAGATCCAATTAAAAAGGAACATAATTCTTAAAAGACGAGATGGTAATGGCTTCCTATTTGTTGATAGCAAATTTTTTTATAAAGGAGAAACCTGAATTTGTGATACTGAAGATATATATAAATGCATAAAACTGACATACATTTGTTTCAGGAGCAGGTCAGAGTTTCAAAATATGCCTTGGAGCCACATTAATACAATGCATCCACTAAATGAATGCAGTGAGCATAAATAGTTATAGTGTGATAAATGCACCTTTTACATCAGTCAATTTTGCCTTCATGTTCTTTTCTGCTATATGAGCTAGTTATGTTCATGTTCCTGACTTCACAGAATGCCTAAATACTTAGCATTAACAGAGAACATGGTGACATAAAACTAGGTACCAACTACAATGCTAAATGAAAGTAGAAAACTGAAAACAAATAAAAAAAGAACGTCTGCATTTAAAGGACAGAGGAGAAAAAACTGACAGAAAATAACTTCTCAAGTTGGACTGGTTAGTTTACAGTCATGTTTATCCATACCATCAACAGGGTTTGAATACTGGTAGTTTTGAGGGTATAAGGGTTTTCCCACAGTCTAAGTGTCCATATGTTGCTCCCCTTATAAGAAATGGAGGGATGCAACACGTCTGTATCACAGGAGTTATCAAATACTTTCATCCTCCTGTTAGGTGATCAAGAGCTGTACTGAATATCATGGTATGAATCAGACCTATAGAATGGAGGCAGTGCTAAACAAAATCAATGACTTGGATTATGTGTCATTTTGGTCAAAATCTCTTCAGCTCTAGATCTGTTTTAAATATAGCTTTATGCAACACATCTTTTAGATAAATTTCTTAACAATATTATTGTGCAAAGTGCAATCAAATCTAATCAGTTTGGTATTAATTAAGCTCTAATAATATACTCTAGTCTCTCTCCTAAGTAGTGTGATCCGTTTCCCCTTCACACAGGTAGATTGGAAAACATTACGATGTCATCATAATTTTTAAACATACTGAGAAAATGACAGAGCTGCAAAATTAAAATAAATGATTAATGACATTTTTTTCATGTTTTGTACTAATAGGTATCACTGAGGTTTTAAATTAATAGAGCTGTCAAGCTCAGGGTTGTTACAGATCCAGTGCAGAACTAAAATGGAAATTATGTATTCCACAGACACCTGAAAATGACACTTCAGAATATTTTAAATTTTAATTAGTAGGTGCAATTGTTTTCCCCCCTCCTTCCAAAAACCGCTGCAAATTAATTGGCAATTAGTCACAACTAATTCTTTTCTTAACAATCTGAACTGGAAAGAAAGGTGCATTACACGTTAGAGTATTTGTCTGGGGTGCAGAAAGCACACATGCAGAAAATTGCTTTGTCAATTACAAAAACTACTGTTGTGAAATTCAGAAAATATATGCATAGGTAAACAAAACTAATTACTGTGCACTGTACCTGTGAGCACAAAAAATAATGCCCTGGTGCAAAATAAACTTTTAAAACTCAGTAAAGCACTCTGGCCTTGAAATAGAAATGCATACTCACAGTTGCTCAAAAGGGAAAAAAACGCAGCATGTCAGTTCAACACCAAAACTTTTTCTAGCAACTGACCCATTTATGGGTTAACTATGTAATAATTGTCTAATATTTTACTTAAATCAGCCACCATATCTAGGACCCAGCTTCTCTTTGCTCTAAAGAAGCAGACAAAGTTTAAATTCTCCCATTATAAAAAACTGATACAAAAATACCATTACATTCAGAGACATGGAAAGATAATTTACAGTGTTTAGAATACATCTGCAGCTTCTTCATTCTATCTGTGGTGTGTTGGTGACAATGGGTCTACATAAGAGCAAATGTGCGACTCTTATTTTTCTCACCATCTCTGGCCTAGAGTGATGATTAGTAAAAGCTTTTTTGTTTGCCTGTTTTTAGTTCTTGTTTTTTTCTGGACTTAACTACAAAAGTAGGGCTTCAACGGGACCTCTGCACTCAGGCCTCTTGTATCAATAGGGACTACAGGAAATGCTCGAGAGAAACCATTCATTCATTCAAAACTTATTTTTAAGGTGCATCCAAGTGATAATATTTCAAAATACTATTTCTTAGTTTCATTATTAAATGGCTTACTACAAGTTTTCCTATCAGTAAACAATCCTAAAAATACTATGTGTTTCAGATTTTTATGAAACTACAGTTCAAGCAATCCATTAGGTGGGCTCTGACTATGGATTTTCATTTTTGTTCCTTCATTTAGGCAATATTCCTATGGACATTTCTGTCATCTACTGTTAATCCAATATTGCTAGCAGCCAGTCACTCTTTCAGATATGACACCAAGCAACTCAGGAATAGATGAAAGAACTGAAATCAGAGTTATTTCTAATTAAGATGGAATATCCTTATGGATTCTTTTCAAAACAATACTAATAATTTATGTAGCTAAATTGAAAGATTACTTTTCTTAGAAAAAAAATAATCCTGGTGTCTAAAGTTAAAGTTTATTGAATTGACTTGAGAGTCTTTGAAGTTTCATTACAATTAATGACCTGTTTGGAGATCAGGTGAAACCATAGATACCTTTCATGTTTCTGTATTTGTCTGGAGGAGCTCTGATAGAATACCCTCTTCAGCTAATCAGATGAGATGCTTAACATTACATTAACATTATCATCTTTCCTTTTTCCAAAGACTCCTCTATAAAAAACAGCGAAAACAATAAAATTTGACATGCAAATTCTGCATCTTATTATACCAGCGCAGGGCAACTTTGTCAGACACTGCAGGCTGCACGTGTCCAACATAGTAAATAATACTGGACGACAGATTTTCAGACCAAGCCACTCATATTTTAAAGTACTAAGTACATCTAGGGACACTAGGTGCATGAGCAACAGAAGATCACAAAAGATGTTAAAAAAAGTACACAACAATGTCTTTAGTACTAAACTGATCACAGGCATGAAAAATAACAGATTGCAGCTTCTGGGGAATCACTGTGTTATCTTTCCATACCACAATACTTTCTGAGAGCCCACGCTGTCATTTTGGGGGGAACATGATCTCTATATGCAGGAGAAGGGACAGCTGTCAGCAACTCAGGCTATTTGTATAAAACTTTTCTCCAGTCAGAAAGGAGAAGTAGCAAAGATAAACTTCTTGCTTCCTTCAACAGGCAATAAATTTCCAAGCCTCCATGTGCAGCTTGTATCCCATAGATAATAGTGATTTGATGCAGAACTTGTTTTCCTTAATATGCATAATGAAATAGCAGGAGAATTCTGTTCAGGTTGAACTTGATTTCTTGAAAAATCATTTGCAAAATATCATTGAGATATTATCCCAATATTCATGTGATCAAATACACTCTGGCTTCTAAACAAATACCTCTATAAAGCACGGACTTAGAAAACAAATCTTAAAACTTTGATTGGAAGAAAGTCAACATCTACCTTTGCCATCGTCTCAGGAAGAATTCCTAGCTACTTTGCAGAGGAGTTCAAGGAAAAACTCTACTCTAGTTAGAATTAGTGGGGAGGCAAGATGTTGGACCATTCATGTTTTTTCCTTTGGAAGATGTAGAAAACAGAGTAGGGTACATGAACAATAATGCAAGGAGAAAGTGCAATAAATACATCAAGCTCCTAAGCAAAGGAAAAAAAATCCTGGAAAAATGAATAACATAAAATAGCAATTTGGTATCTAAATTCATTGAGGTGAAGTAGCATGGACAAATTGTTCATGTATTTTCTTCTCAGAAGAAATAAATACATTTAACGGTATGTAACACAATGGATATACTCTTAACAATGGTACAGCAAACAGGTTGGGTTCCACAAAAAAGCATGTGCCATTTCTATCCCCTTTAAAATGGTACTTCAACTAGACAGCAGTAATTAACAGTAAAAATTTACTGTTTCCTCAAGGCAGTAAATGAAATGTAAGAACTGTCTCTCTTTGCCCGTTTGTCCTCAATTGTGCAGGCAGCTTCTGCTAGCGTTATCAATCAGATAGCAGGGATTTTGCACAGAGCAAGCAATCAAGAAAAAAAAAAAGCACATGTTCTTGCCAGCATCCTTCCAAAAGTTCTCTTCTGTGATTTGGCAACTGAAAAATTACGTCTTTTTCTTGAACAAGAAACTGCTGGGTTCAGTACTGTTGATATCTCTTAACTCCAAAAGGTTTACTGGAATAAATCTCCTAAAATTCCCACTGTTCTTTCACACAGTGTGTGCACATGGTTCCCTCATTGCAGCATCTGAGCATTTAACCATAGAGAATTAGAGTCCAGCCACTCTCCCTGCTGTTCAGCTGTACGCTCTGATGTATCTGGTAAACATATACTACTACAAACCTTTTCTGTCCTCCTAACCCATATATTATCAGCTCCCATGCCTATTAGCACCTCACTGAAGGTGCTCCCTTTTACTTTTCTGTGTAGCATTTAATTCTACTACAGACATAAAGCTCATGAAAGTGATCCAGTACCCTGGTTTGGGGAATTACTCCTCTCTGTAGTGGGATTTCTTCCTTGTCACATACTGTCATCCTTACAAGCTGCAAGGATACACCAATTCATCTACTTTAAAACACAGGTCTTCTTTAGGGAAAAAAAAAAGTCACTGAAATTATATATTAAAACATGTTGCTAAGCCTATATTCAACAACACAGAGCTTAAATCTCTTCACCATTTTCTCAAAATGTTGGCTCAGAGAGAGATGAAATGAAGAATTCTTAAACATACCTTTCTTGTGCCAGTAAACAGCTACTCAAACCTCCTCTGAGCAAGCTCCTATCCTGTCCTATCCTGTCTGTACTGCTGTTTACCTGCCCTCACTTCATGTGACTGTTCACTGAAACAAGAGACTAAATTTCCTTAATTTCTTATTTGAAATTTAAGGATTTAAAAAATATTAGTTCTACCATATAATTCAATCAGCCCAGTTAAGACTTCAGAATTAAATAAAACCTCCTTGATATGAACTCTCAAACATGCAATGGAAAACCTCCCTAAATTTTTAAAGAATAATTAGTTACTTTATACATGTTAGCATCAAAATGAACATTGGCTTTTCCTCAACAACAGAGACTACAAATCTGATACATCATCATAAAGGATCACACTGAGTAAAGGGATGCTGGGACTGCACCCTTGGAGTATTTTACAAACTTTTGAAATCAATACTTTTTTATTCTACCTTAACCTGTGGGAAAAAAAACCAGCATGATAAATTGAAAATGCTTTGGGTGTTGAACTATATAAAAACAGTGTATGAAGATATTACTTAAGTAAATTAAGTTCATGCTGATGGCAGTTTGTCTTTTTAAACCAGAAGATTCTCTATCATTGAAAACCAAGTGAAAGTAAATAAATAATTTAATTAAAAAATGAATTGCTGAGCAATGTAATTTTTGTTACTCATTAAAAAAAGTTCCCATGTTTTTTTGTTTAGCTCTCTTCCTTGAGGTAACAGCATACTTACCGTGCAAGGAGTTTGCATCCAAGGTTCCCCATCTATCTGCATAGGCAGTGACTTGCTGGTCCTAAAGGGATATATTTCATAGTATAAGAAAAAGTAAACAGACAAAATTGATAAATGTATTTATTAAGGAGGCACATATGTGATGGCACAGTACATATAATCCTGATTTATCCCTAAACTTCTATGTAAGCTCCAGTACGGTCCAACATGCTTACAAAAGTAACCTTATCACGTTAAGCTTGATTTTCAACAAAGCAAAAACGTTGTAAACATACATACATGTTGCTCATGAGATGATAGTCTATAATTTGTGAAATAAAGAGCCAATTACACAAGAACTTCGGGAATAAACCTTATTAACTGAAAAGATACAGGAACCTCTGCTATTTTTATAATTTATACTGACTGCTATAAAAGAAACAAGAAATAAATTTTAGCTCTATCATCACCATTTATTAGAACCATAAAAGATGTTTCTACACTCGTGTCTAACTCTGGGTTAAACAGAGTAACACATAACATGACAGCTGTAATATATTCAGAGGCTTTAACATGCCATGTTATAAATTTAAATTGTTAGTAAAGTGACACTGATTTTAACATAAGGCTACAGCCAGTGTTCCCTGTCTAGGTTTTGATACCACTTTAATAAAATTATAGACAGGTGAGAAAGAAAAAAAACCCAAGGATGATCTTTTTGGTCTTTTTCCCCTTATAATAGTTTGCATACAAGACTGTTAGAAATTACACAAAGCAGATGAATCTAATAATGGTAAAATGAGTCAACTGAGTACTCATGTTCATCAATGGAAATACTGGCTTGGACATAATTCAAAAGTGACTGATAATTCATGGGATTATCCACCGTCATCTATGGTCATAAGTGGAGGAAGGGAAGAATGTTCAATGAGATCTCACTTTCTAGGTTTGGAAGGGCTCTGAATCTTTTTCAGTTATGGTCCTGCTGATGTGGCATTATAAATATTATCTCCTGGTATCCAGAGAAGGTTGGAACGGCTCTGTAATCTTATTTCTCTTCCTCATCCAGTAGAAGAGTACTTTTGAAGTCAACATCGCCAGTCCTTGAGGACAGCCTCCAAATCTACCAGTCACTTTGGCAAATCCTACTTATTTTAAAGTTTTTATTGCTGTTGCTCTGCTTTATGCTCATTCTAGGCTTCTGGGGTTTATAATTGTATCAATTATGATTTTATTAAAATATTGGAAAATTCTTCCTGATAAATTTGTCACTGAGGAAGAGTTGAACATCTCTCTTTTTTCCAGTCCTTACCTAATCCAAAAGTTAGAATAATTGTTTTCTCCTTGAGTCCTAATCCAAGTTTCCTCTATTGTGAATGTTCTGGTCACTTTTAGCATAGAAACAATAAAACACAACTAAATTAGTGTGCTCCACCATTAGTGGCTTATACATACCAGCAGGTTTAATAATAATGACTTGTTAATGTTCAGTAAATAACTAACAAATCAAAGCCAGAGCACTCTGACTTCTAGAGATCAAAAAAGAGCTTTAAAAATACTAAATACATGCTACTATTCCCTGTTGAGGAATGCATTATAAATAGGTTAAAAAGTGTCAAAGTAATGTTAAATTACTTTTGGCTCAAAAGTGCACAGTGTGTATGTCAATGATAAACTGTAATGTGCTTATGCCTTACTCCTGCTCCAACTGCTTGACAGTATTTCTTCATAGGATGAAATGACAGTTGAATACAGCACATGAAGACTGAATGTAAACACCCTTTTTCTAGATTTTTGACACATTTAAAGAAAGGAAGATGTATAGGCATAGAATATTGATGGAATAGATATTTCATATACAAAAATGAAACTTTCACAAGAAATAAGTACAGTATTTATGACTATTAAGCTACCAAAGTGGACTGATAATATATAAAACTTTAGTGTTTCACTACAGCAGCGCAGTGCAAATTGAAGATGCTGATACCTGATGACAACAGATGAGCACTGGGCAAGCCGTCTTCCAGCACTTTTCAGACCTGTGTATATCTGTCCCATCTCCATGGCTCCTTCCAGACCAACCACTTCCATAAGCTGGTCACTTAGATCTGCAAAAGTTGAAAAAAATAACATTTTGGCTAGATGGCATTTTGACAGTGGTTGTTCTGTGACTAGCAAGAACTGTGAGAAGACCAGCCTGATAATAAAAGATGTAGAGAAGAAAACTAGCAAAAATGATGATTCCTAGGAATTGATTGCAGCTTTACAGTTGGACACATCTGGACCTATTGTCACACCACTCTAAAATATCCTGACCAAACTGATTCTAAAATACAATAATAATACCAATGGTTAATTTTAATACAGGAATACTGAACAAATAATCTTACTCTATGAGAAACCAGGAGAGACTCCTTCTTTAGATCGTGCTCACAGAATAAGATGTTTGCAGTTTAGAAATTCAGAAATTGGATCTGTCTCAAGTAGTGCATAGATTCAGTGCAAAAAGGGCAGAAAACTCCTTGTATCAGCAACTATTAATCTAATTTTCCTGAACCTTGTAGTGCTTGTTTGCACCAGTTATATATTTTTATTTCACATGGTTTTTTGACTATGTAGCATTATGGCATTAGACTTTAAAATATATTTAAATAAATCATGTCTCTGCAAAATAAATATTAGATTGCTTGACTTCAAGGAGCGAGGACAAATTCTGTCTAGAGTTTCAGATACAGAGATACAACCAGAAACCTAAACAGTAATGTAGCAGTCTAGTTTGAGAAATAACTAAGCAAAGTAATGAAATATCCAGAATCAACGAGGGTGTTTTGTATTAAATGCTTTATATGCTCCTGTTAAAATGCATGTTGCCAAGATCAAATGGGCAAGAAAAAGAAACATGTTTTTTAGCTGTATGTGTGTTTTATAGATTGGTTGTTAATATCCATGTTTCCAAAAGGCATATTATTTGGTAAAGCACAGGAATGAGCTAAAATGTTAAGAGCCTGTCATCACATTGAAAAAATAAATAAATGAGAGCACATTACTCTGTATATTTTAAACCCTTCAACCTTTAATGAAGGTAGAATTTCATGCTAATTATCATATCTATGAGCCTAGCCCAAAGTTTCAGAGGGAGTCTTTTTTGTTCATTTCTTTGGACTTTCAATGAAGGTAATTAACTGAACAAGTACTGTGATGGGGGGTGGCGGGGGAGGGTTGGGGGGGACACGACTATGAAAAGGAAATAGGATTTATGGTCTGGATTATTCTGCTTCCAATGAGAAAATCTGATACTATCCAAAGCCTTCATTTTTCTTATACTTCCTTAATATTCTCTGCTATTTTCATTTTCTCATCACAGTGAAATCAGTTCCTTATAGTATTAATGAAGCAAAACTAAAGCCTATTCTTTCCTATTAAGGAAGAACAATGATGGACAAAAGATTAAAACATACAATATGATTAATTTTAACTATACATTCAATAGTATAACCCCTATAACACATGTAAACCCAATTTTGCATGTCTTACTTTCAATTGAATTGTTTTTCTTTTAAGATGTTTAAGTTACTCGCTTTTAAACTTAGGTTTAAACAATTTCTGCTTTTCTTGATAGCCATAGGGATTTAGGTGGGAAAGTCCTCTCATTTTCAAAAGCTATTATATTAGAAAAGCACACAGAACTTTATAGATGTACTAAATCATTAAAATGTTTCCAGCCAAAGAAAACATCAAATTTCTATTCACTGAGTTATTAGAAAATTATTACTTTTTAAACGGGGGAATAATTAAGAACAGATTTTTATTACTGACAGCTCAGGCAACATATGCAAGATTCAGAATAGTGACATTTGCAGTGATATAAATTTGATGCATCATTTTTTCAATAGCTGTGAGATTAGTGCCAGCAACAGCAGATAACAAAGGGTCAAATCCTGCCATTTGATCTGTACCACACATCTCAAGAAATGTGGTATATTAAACATTGGAAGATGGAACTGAACAATACTCTAATCCACTGAAAAAGTGAAACCTTTTCAAAAACTTTACATTTGCAGTGGCACATTCCCAAAGTGGGGTTATTTTAGGCCAAATATGAATATTTTTAGAATCAAGCTTAAATTAGACATAACCTTCCTTCAGAAGCTGGAAAAAATAAAGCAAGTGTAACATGTAATTATTGACTTAGGGTTAGTTCATGCACCTGCCCTTGCTAATACATTTTTCCTGATGCTTTTGCATAGTCATATACAATTCAAGAAATCCTTGAGCTATATTGACTTTGATAAGAACTCAGAGTGAGCAAAAGTGGAAAAGGGAGTGTGTCTATTTTGGTTCAATTCTTCAAAGATGTTACATGGCTACACTGGCTGAATGTAAAGGGTCAAAGAATATAAAGGGTCAAGACATCAATGAATGGATTACATTTATTCTTAAAAGGTCCCCACCAAAGATTCTGAAGGAGACTAAGCTCTATTAAAAGTGATTAGATCTTCTATTACATTAAAAGATAGGTAAGGGGAAGTCATTCTTTATTCTAGTGGAAGGTTATCACTGATTTCTCAGAAAGATCAGTGCTGGCCTCTATACTGCTCAACATATACCCCTAAATAATCTGGAAATGGAAGTAGATAGTGAGTTCCTGAGGATTCAGTGAAGACAAAAGCCAATTAAAAAAAAAGTTCAGGAATTTTATAGTACTGAGTAAAAGGGCTATGTGAAGGCAGAAAATTCAACACATGCAACTTAATGGCCATTAAGTGACATGGGGAAACTACATGTATGTAAACTGTTATATGCATACATATTGCATATAAAAGAGCCACAGTGTGTGTATCTGTGTGCATACATCCATAGACACATGTATACTTATATTGCTGGGATACGATTAATACTGTCTTGCTGGGATACGATTAATACTGTCATGCTGGAATTAACAGTATGGAGTTGCTGTGGCCACTTCATTGAAAATATCAGCTCAATGCTCAATAGTGATCAGATATCATCAAAAATTATGATTATTACAGCCATATAGTATGGAAATTGTAGTTCTGGCCCACTCAGCAATGCGTAGGAAGATATAAAATAGCTGGAAATGACAGAGCAACAAATATGGTAAAAATATGGAGCAGCTTCTCTATAAAAATAAATTAGACTAGAAACCTTCAGAAAGTAAGGAGATGAGTGGAGGAAAGATAAGAAACTAATGAGCATCATGGAGTAGGTGAAGAGAGTACTGTAATTTAGTATTTCTCAAAATGCAAGAACTAAGGGTTTCCATAGCACTTCTAGAACAAGCAGGAAATCCTTCTCACGATAATAATTTATTACACTATGATGCCTTACTAGACTTCTAAATTTCTGAAATCATAATTATTACATATTTGGCAAGGCATCTTAATGGAAGATTCACTATAAGTTTGCTCTCTCATGCTTTATTTCTAATAATGCAACACAGGTTGGTGTTAGAGGTCAGACACTGAGCTACATGAACTTGCAGGTTGATCTAGTATCACTGTTTTTGTTGTCCTCTTATACATCTTATAAATTGTAGACCAGAATAAGGAATGCTGCTGCTCACTAAACATCATTATTCACTTAAAACAGCTTGTAATGTAGACTTTTCCATGACATGTATCCTAACGGTGTTTGAAACCTAACTCAGAAAGTAACTTTTTTGATCCTCAAATTATGTTCTGAAGTTACACACACTGTGTGCATCTGTGTGTGTCTCTACCAACTACAGAGCAAAACCTAGCTCTTTTAACGCATGTTGTATTCCTTCTGCATTCTAGAGATTTATTCTAAACAGAGAATAATCAATTGGTAACTGTACTGATAAAATTCTCTGATGCCTGCTCCACCTATTATATATAACAGTTTTAGGAGGTTTAGGTTTATGAAAGTGATGGTTAGATTTTCAAAAAAGAATTCAGCAGCAAACAGCAAACAGCAGCAACTACCAGATACTGAGCAGCTTTTCAACCTAGCCAGGTCACTTAGTTGCCTAAATGAGAGCCAAAATCTCATAGGTAGGCTACCATGAAGAGCATCTCAGTATTAGTGCATTAGGAAAGTGTTTTTTGACTGGTGCCTTGGGGTTCTTGAGTCTGTTTGTTCTACTTTGAGCTCTGTGAAAAAGCTGAAGGCTCTTGCTTGTTTTCTATGTGAATGAGCCATTAGAGTGTGTGGGAATGTTTTCACAGCACCATGCCTCTCCTGCCCTCTTCCACAAACCAAAGTACTTCACGTGTCTCCTCATATTAGCCCTGTCAGTAAACAAAACCAGCTCTCCTGGGAGACCGCTGCTGTCAGCAGATGGTGACTAGCATGCAGAGGGGCATCTGACCCCTTGCACTTATTCCTGATGGGGAGATAAAGTCCCTAGGGAGATTCCTGCCCATTTCATCCCATCAAGCAGCAGGAGGAAGAGAAGACCGAACAGAAACTTGCACAAATAGCAGAAAAACACTGTATATGAATATAAGCCCTTTATAGCACTTCCCCAAGGCATGAAGAAGCACACTTGGAGACTTTAAAGTTTCTCAGTGAGGAGTTGATGTTATCCATTAGCTTGGCATTAGCTAAATGCTTCAATATTCAAAGTGAACACAAGAGAGAAACACATTTGGAATACATCTATGAAGATAAAGCAAGGAAAGCAAAATGGGTTAGGGGGTGGGAAGAAACATGGTGTGATTAGAAATCCTGATTTACATAGAGAACTTTCCCACTGTAATGGAACTGGTTTTGATATCCAATTTATCTTTGCAATATATAAATATTGCTGTCCTGGCAAGAGATTGAATGACTCTATTATAACTTGGGGTTACTGCACTCACTCAGGCACATTTGCATAAAAACACTGTTGGTCAGTGGTAAATCTGTCTCTGGCAGCAGTTTGTCTTCGAAGAGAAGGGGCTCCATGGCTTACTAAATGTAATGAAACCCTAGTAATCATCAGGCTGGAAATTTTTTGGTTCCAGTTAAAATACTGGATAATAATTTCAAAACTGTTATGATGCCAGAGGATCCCTGAAAAACTCCTGAGGTCGATGCTCTGCACCACATGAATGCTTTGGTATCTTCCTAGAACATGCCATGTATTAAATCTACAGTTACCATTTATGCAGGAATGTGTGGTCACTTCTACATGCAGGGTTAGGAACTGCTGTTGTAAAAATGATAAAAATGTGTTTAATGTCACAGTATTCTCCTGATTTTAAATGAATGGCTTTTTCCAGATTCCTGGTTACAAGAAATCAGTCAATGAATAGCAGCCTGTACATCCTGCTTTTTGTTATGCTTTGCTTCAGAGAAGATACCTGAAGTAAGATATGCCTCAACATTTTTAATATCAGAGTTATACCTAGAGGTCCAGATGATGCCAAGGCTCCCTTTTATTACTGATTCAGAGACATATAGTAAAAGACAGCTCTTATGCCCACGAATTAATAATGTAGACAAATAAAACAGACAAAACATTTGGTATGGTAAAAAGAACATTATTATACCCATTTTACAAAGTGAAAATTGTACACAGACAAATTTAGGTCCTGCAAAAGCTTTGTGCTCATATTATGCTGGGTATGTTTGTGCACAGACCCACAAGAGTCATAATATTTCTATCATGTAAAAAGTTAAGCACATGAGTTTGCAGAACTTACCTGGCCAAGATTATACATTAAGTTTGTGGCAGAGACAGGAAATAAACCAGCGACTCCCGAATTTCAAGCTTCTGCTTTTAAAAGTCTATTCTCCTTCTTAATACTGACTTCGAGGATATATCTCAAGTGCTACATCTGTAACATCTGACCCAGTTTTGAGTATTTTGCATTGCCGAGTTTACTTGTAAACATTAAAAATCTTAGGTGGCTCCAGACATACGTTTCATACCAGCACTGATTTGCAGCTCAAGTCTTTACTCTTGTATTCACATTTATTTTCCCTGTTTTTAAAACAAAAGAGGCTAAGTCTGCCTCTTAGAACCAAGAGAGGAAGATATATCACTGCTGTAATTTTCACTCTAGTGAGATACTCAGATACTGATGATAAGAAATTAACAGATATTTTATATCTATAAACACACAGAAAAACACACACACATTTTATACCTATGTGGACAGACACACATACAATACACAGCAATATTTATGCATATGTGAGAAATCAGTACATTTTTTCTCCACCATCCAAGTTGATGATGCACTAAATAGCTTTAATGGGGTGAGAATGCAAGGGTGCTATTTTTGACACTTAAAATGAATGCAATAAATAAAATCCTCTCTGCCAAATTCAGTGGTAAAATTACTGACTTCAGTAGAACCCAGATTTCACCTGGCATCTCGTGTCTTACATCAGTCTAGCACAGAGGATATGTCCTCAGATGGAGTCATTTAACAGATACAGCTCAGCCTACTACTGTGCAATGGATTTTTTTTTTTGTGTATACAGTAATCTCCTGATTCTTATTAATCACTGAATGACAAGCCTCACAAAAAAAAAAATAGGAGGGCAAACAAGGAAAAATCAGTCCTTATAATTAAACATTTAATGAAACTTCTTAATGAGCACGAAAGGCCTTTAGAAAACTTTTCCTTCAGTGAACTTTTTTTTCCAGCTAACCAGGGGGAAGGAGAGTTCTTCAGAGAAACTTTTTGACTAATAGTAAAAAGAAGAAAAAAAAACCAAAACCAAACCCAACAAAACAACCCACCCCAGAGCATTCAAATGAAACCACTTCCACCCAAAACCAACTCCCAAACACCCATGTTCAGATGTTCAACATTTGAAACAAGGGATTTCATCTTCCAGTGTGGGAGATCATTACAGATAAGTCTTTTATGGTAAAGCTTGGCAGGCAAAATGTATTCTTTTTTTTTACAGATTTATTCTTTTAATAGTCTGAGGTACAATTGCATGGAACAGGCTGCTGCACCAAAAAGCCCCCTATTATTTTAATCCGTATTCTCTTAAAAGTTATTTGCTCAAAAGGATTTCACTGTGTTACTCTCATACCCCCTCCATCCAACAGAACAAAAGCCGTTCTATGAAAGGAGTCTAAACTTGGACAAACTGTAAAAAAAAAAAAAAGCAAAGTTCCTCTCTGTTTTTATCAAATTTGATTGCTGCAGCTGTTCCCAGTTTCTGTATTTTAAAAATAGCCTTATTCAGTGCCTTGCTGGCTAAAGGCCAGAGTACCATTAGAACATGCTGTACGGAAAACCTCTATTCAGTTACAGATACAGAAATATATTTAAGATCAGTGGGGGTCATCTGCAGCAAACACTTGTATGGGCGAAAATGGAATTTTAATGTGCTTGGACTGCTCACCACTTTTAACAGATATTTAAGAACTTCAAACCGGATATCTTTCTATTTGTATTGGTACTATCATATTACTGAGCATCAGGTACAATACAATATGAGCAAGTCAAGATCATTTCAACTAACAAAAATAGATCTAATTCTCAAATTACTCCTTAGTAGTTCTGGCATTCACTTTAAATGGCTCCTAGTAATATCGGGTATTTGATTAGCCTATAAAAATGCCACAGCCTAGAAAAGAAAAATACAGTAATATTGATGGAAATGTAGAAATCTGATCAATGAAAAACAGCTTTGATAGGTACATTTCTAAGAGGGCTAGTACTAACAGGGGATAAATGTTCCCTTTCTGCAGGGTAGGAAACTCTAGTAATGGCATTATTCCTATATTTATCAACTGAAGAGTTTTTTAGTTATCTGCCAGAAAGAAATCTTTATTGCATTTATGTGAGTACTAAACCTCCTTTTGATTAAAGTGGAAGCAATTTTCACCCAGGAGCTCAGAAAACCCACAAATATGACCTTCATTCCTCTCTCTTCATGAGAACAAATTCCATTTGCTTCCTCTACCATGCTAGTACTTGATGGTGTTTGGAGATCACAGTATACAGAATGGATACTGGTTTAACAACAACGATTTGTAATTATGAAGCAAGAGCCTAACCCTAGGAAAGTATTCTGAAAAATCAATGAGATATATCATAGATCAGCCACTTCTGCTAATCTAGAACGCCTGCATTAAAGTATTCAAGGTTATGTATTTCTACTTCAGCTGGGGAGGAGTCTTCAGCATGGTAGAGATATCCAAGGTCATTATTTGGATAGGTACTAACAGGAAAGAAAACACAGCAGTGATGGCATCGATATAGTCTATATAAGCTTGCTGAGACTCCAAGTTCTTAGCGGCTTGTTGGCTTTCTAAGTTTCTGTGCCCTCACTCTCCCAGCACCTTGGTTAATAAATTAATTAAATTACAATTAATTAAATTGCAATCACACTTTGGATTGCAGTTTCAGTTACAAACATTGTCACCTTCTCTTTGTACAGAAGGAGCATTAAGCAACTGAATGAAGTCAAATCCAGTGAATACTAGGGCAGGTGTTTGTTTTGTCTAAGTAAATCAGTCAATCTGCCCACACTTCCTGCAGTCAGTGAAAGTAAAGAAGCTTTGATTTAGTTTCCCACTAAACTAAGTATTTTTGGTGTTGCCTGAGGTGGCCTAGGATTTCCAGGACATTCACAAAGGCATGACAAACCTGACACAGGAGCAACAGAAGCAGCAGATGAAAGAATGGTGTCTTGAGAGGAACTCTTATGGTGTTAGGAACTTAAATGTGGAAAAACTGAAGAAAGCTCAGTGTTTTCTCCAGACAATGATTCAAAGGAAGAATCTAATAGGTCTAATTTTCTGCAGAAGCACATTTTTTCTCTACTGTCATCAATAGGAATCTTAGGAGACAAGATAGCATGATTGGTTAACTTAGTAGAGTGTCTACACTTTCTGCTAAATCTACTTGAGGATCTCAGGATGAGCTAGCTCTGGGCAAACACTTTGCTTCTGAATACCTAAACCATACCTTTGCTCTGATACCTAAAACATTTTAAGTGGTGTTACAGATGAATAGTATGTGTTCAGATTGCTTTTTTAGTGTTCAGGTCCTGCTTCCAGTCCAAAACAGAAGGAGCAAACTTCAAATTGAATTGGAGTTTGGAATAATCACTCTGGGTTTGTTTTCATTTTATTAATCAATTACACATTGGAAGGTAAGAGTGGGAGTGGTGTTTTGGCTACATATGGAAATTAATCTGGAAGGACAGAATACTGTTCATTCGTATTTTGGAATTTTCACCTTCCAGGTTGCTTTCAACAAATGAGATAAATTTTAAAAGGACCTTTATTTTGGTCTCTACCCAAACCCCATGGATATTCAGATATCAAATGGGCTACATACATGTTTCAAGCATGACTACTAAGTGCTCTGTTTATTCAGGCCTATCTCTATGGTAACTATGGTACAGGATTTCAGAATACTAATTACAAAGCAATTTAAATAAGGTTGTGTGCAGGTTCACATTTATATATTTAAGGAATTTCAGAATTCATCCTGACTTGTACAATATAATGTGTGATTGACCTTGAAAAATATTTTTCATCGTTGTAATTCTTGCACTGTAATAGTAGCTGAATTTTCTTTTCCATAACACTACTTTGCACTGGGATCACCAGCACAAGCGAACTGCAATATACTAAGAGAATTAAAGAAAGTTGAAGATGCAGGTGCACTATTAAATGGGTGGCCTTTGTATTACACTATTTACATGTGCTACTGCCAAGCTAAACAGAAACATAAATGTTACACTCAAGAAGTGGTACAACAAGAACATCTGTGTTGGGGGACTGAACTGGCATGGCTAACACCTCCAGTACCAGGTGCAAAGGAAATTTCAGTATAGCTCGAGCAATTCTGACTGCTAGCATCTGTAATATATTGGATTATCTCTCTTCTTCCCTCCATATTCCACCAGAGTATTTGTATTATACATATAGCTTTAGATTCTAGCATAGCGAAAGACAGGGTGTAATACTGCCCTCCCGGATCGCAGCCTCGTTTTTAAACTTTATTTAGGTTTTGCTTTTCATAGAAGCATAAGGCCAGAGTTACTAGTAATTTCTGAATGAATAGCTAAGGAAAATGAGCATATTTCCCTGGGAAAGAAATACTGAAGGAAAAATTGCACCTTTGATCTATTTAAAGATAATCAAAATGTCTGTAGAGAAAGTTTTTCCCCTGGACTAAAACTTTACATTTCTCTGAGAACATCCAGTCTTCTAAGAACTTCTAGATTTTCATGTAGAGTAACTTCTAAAACTCAGTCTTCAAAATAAAATTCAGATTTTCATTTAAAGTTCAAGAGACATACCTGATTAATAGAAATATTGATGGTATTCGGTAGAAGACTTAGAATACTTGAAAGAACAAGACAGCTGGCTGAAAGCATTGCTAGGAGATTCAAAACCAGTCACTTGTGAAGTAGTCACTGAAGTCCAATCCTAATAACCTTTGAAGTATGTGACATTCCTCAGCATTCACTGAGACCATGACCTACTGTATTAAGTGGCTCAGGCTCAATCTTGTATTTCTTAATTAGGTAAAGATTTCAGGAATCAATTGTTGTATAAAACTGAAAACTTACAAGAACTACCAGTGATTATGTTAGTTCAGGTGGAAGTCAATGGCCTGATCACCATTACCATGTCATCAACGATAGCTGAAGCTGTTCCCAGGAAAGGATTGTCTGAACCACAGCTCTCCATGTTCTTTGTCCAACACTTTTAACAAGACAGAACAAAATGTTATCGATACTGCAAGTGGGCATATTGAGCTTTGAAGGAATTTATTTAGAAACGTTTGTGGAAAACTATTTCTTTCTCTTGGCAACTTCCGATCACCTCCTTCCATCCCCAGCCACTGATTAAGCCTTTTGAATGTGTCTAATAAATAATCTAAGAAATGACAAATTACTTTAAGTCTACACTTCTCTGGGAATTGGCAGCTTGTTTCACCACATTGTAAATTATCTTTGCTAACTTCTAAAAAGGTGTGACAAAAAAGCAACAAATACAAATAAATCCACAGGGAAGAGACTCAAAAAAGCCCACTACAAAAGCTTGATTTCAGAGGGGAAAAGAAAAGCTGTAACAAATTTGCAATCCCTAGTTACTCATCTTTTCTTGTTACTTCAGTTCCAATGCCAAATTCCTTCATTATTTTTTGACCCGGTATGAAAAACCATCTGGCAAAAGCATGCTGCAATTCTGCATAAATGAAATAATTGGATGGCTGCTTTAAAATACACTTCATAAATAAATATTATTATACATTAGTAAAAATCACTTCTTTCCATTTCTGAGCTCTGTTGCTGAACTATGACTTTTTTGTGTGTCTAGGGGACATGGGATTCCTAGGTGGTCTTGCATTGCACTAGGCAGTCATGAGCCTGATGAGCTTCCACAGTCATACAGTATCAGATGCACATGTCCACATTTCACTTGTATTTATTGTATACATTATTATTATTGGTACTATTCTTAGACAAGGGTAGCACCACAGACTCATCAGAATAACTGCCCTGTGGGAAGAGACCATAGCCTAAGGGTTCTGACAGATCTGTGGCAACAGGCTACAAACCATATGGATGATGTGGTTATCTTGTAATAGGCCGAACAGCTGTGGTTATTCAGGAGCCATTTAAAAAGTGGATCACGCATCCCTGTCATCTCTCAGTCACGCTTCAAAACAACTTTAGAACAATTCTGGCTAGCCAATTACTTTCAATCTACTACCGCAAAGGTATCAAGGTCTGAGGAGATCATCCTGTTGCTGGAGTCTGACAGGCAGACTTCTGTGCCTGCACAGTCTCATTTGCTAGTCCAGGGGATCTTCTGCAGTGGGCACACCCCCCTAGGCATACATCACGTGAGGAATCAGGCCAGAAGAGACAAAGCTGTCATTGACTAATTGGATACATGTTATCACACTCCTCCTCAGCAGGTTATAACAAGCATGGAGTAATAGTGAAAAACAAAATATTTGCTAGCGATTAAAAGTGGTATACAAATCAGCAGTTGGTTGTGAGCAAACATTTTTGAGCTATAAAGACCCAGCTGCTTTGGCTGACTAAAATGAAAAGGAACAATGCTTTCAGGGTTGTGAAAGAAGATCTCACAAGTGATGGATCATATGGAAAAAAACAAAAATACTGCTTCATTATAAAGCATAAGTACTCATAGTCCTCTTTTCATCCATTTATAAAATATCTGATATCTTTGAGAGTCCTAAGTAAGTGTGCCATGCACTAAATGAAAACCTGTTCACAGCTGTTGAAACCAGTTTATTCTGTATGCCTGTTTTTGTCTTTCATTAAATATTCATTTATTGATATCAGACTTATAAAAAATTTAGCATCATTTTAAACCTCCCCACATGAATAGGAGAAATTAAAAGAAAAGGGAGTTCATCCAGGTTTGTATGTGTGATACAGCTTGTGATATTTCCAGAAAACGACAACAATATGAGGAATCAATGAAAAAAAACATCTTATGCATCACCTAAATATTTAACTACAATATCAACTTACGTTAATTGGATTTCAAGAGTTGGTCTGAATATGCTGTAATTGTACTATCAACTCCCATGAATCAAAGCTTTATTTAATAACTGTAAAAGCTGCCATTTGCTACTTTTAAAATATCTCGTTTCTCACGGCCTTTACTTGATAATGGTCACTAGAATTACAAAATGCTAAAAATATCAATGTTCTTGAAAATCTTATTTGAGTTCTTACTGCAGAAGCTGAAACATCTGTAACAGTGTATGGCAGTTATCAGCTCCTTGTAATTTCTGACAATGTTCAGTTAAAAAGGCTTTAAAAGTGCAAATAAAAACATTAGTGTTTTGACTACTTGTAAGAAACTGTTTTGTATACAATTAATATAAAGGCAACTGCCAAGTCAATCCCAGCTTAAAATTCAGGGGGTTGTGTTATTTTCACTTCATATTTCTATTTCTTTTTTTTAAATTTGTAATAAACCGGAAACAAAACCCCAAGCTGTTGCAAAAACCTAATACCGATTGAATATTCCAGGTATTTTACTTTAATTAAAATGGAAACACGTTGTTAAATGTAACTGATACACAAAATAATAAGCAAGAACAGAAACACCCCTCTACAGTTACTATCTGAAAAACCCAACTAAGAGTCCTCATCCTGATTTATGCAAGGAAAAATCAAACAAAACCAAACTCTAAGAGCAAGTGTTCTCTCAATAGCAAGCATACAGAAAGTTCAACAAAAGTTTGACTCAACTCATATTCAGATTTAATGAGAACTGGACCCGGTCCTAAATCTGTTGAATAAATGGAAAAGTATCCTCTCAGAATAAAAAAAAAAATAAATTAATCAATGCTATTTTGGTTATAGCATGCAAAACAATAAAACAAAAACAAAGAGGAAGATAAAAGGAGAGCAGTGAGGGAAAACAGTTAATTGCTAAGTTTTGAGATATTTTTTTCCATCACATGTTTTCTTCCAAAATATCCTAGAATGTGACATTGCCAGTGCTGATTCCCAGTGCTTAAACAATTCTTTGTATCATCAAAACACAGTATTGACACTGAAGTTCATGGCACTAACCATGGAAAACACAATGTACAGCACTATATGAGGTCCAGAAAACTGTGGTCTTCACAAGAGGACTGAATTAAGGTTAGATTGTCAGAAAATTGGCACTTTCTATGTTGTGAGTTCTAATTCTGCAGCCTTGAGATTTTTCTCTTAACTTACATCTTATGGTCAGTATGCATAAAACACCTCATAAAGTAAATTTATAGAATTGTCCATAAGCATACACAATAAACATTTTACATAATTTTATGCTTGTCGAAGACTACTACTTGTCATTTCTTTTCAATTACATTTTTAATCTTTTAATTGACAAAACCTGTTGCTTAAAAATTTAATTAAAGCATTATCAAATTGAAATTACTTTTTTGCTTAGCCTCCATCACACAGATTTTCTTGCTGCAACACTTCAGCTGTAAAGGGTAGGATAAAGAGTGTCTATTGCTTTTCCTGTTTCACAAAAAAAGGACCATATTTTGAGGATTTATCATAGGAATCATGACTACTGCTAATAATATGAAGTACAGATCTTTATTTGGGATCTGCTCCAAAGCCTGCCAGTTCTGTGGGAATAAAATAACCACCAAGTGTTTGGTATCTTAACTTCCTAAATGGATGTAATAGCAGATGAGCTGTGTAAGAAATTATCACTTAAACACTTGCATTTTATTTTTATCTAAGTATTAATCACAGAGTGACAAAGACACGGGGAGAAAAGTCAGGGGGTTTGAATTCCATTCAGCCCAACCATATAACTACTACGTAACTTCAGCAAAGCCACCATATCCCTTTTACAACCCTGGGCCAATTGTACCTATTGAGTTAATAGAACTGTTTAGGATCGCTATAGGCCTGGATTCTTTTGGATCTCATGGGAATGGGGAAACCTTAATTTATACACATTCCCACAAAATTTTCCAATAGCTCCAGTTTCACACATGAAATCAATGATCAGCCATGATCATCAACAAAGCACTGAGCAGACTGAGAGCTCTCCAGAGCATGGATTGCTTCTTTTTGTTTGTTCAGTACTCTCTTCCTTGTAACTCTGCTATTTGATTAGGCTCCTTAGGAGGTACTGGAATATACATAAGTAATAAGCAAGGGGAGACAATTAAAAAAATAATAATTGCTACTATTAATCTACGAGATTAAGATGTAAACTGCACACTTTGTATTTCACTGCTGACTCCCAAGGGAGGTTTATCAAAGAGAACACACACATATATGTGCACTATGTGGTGTCAATTGAACAGAGCTCCCTCCCCAGCTCAGCAGAAATTCTACCCCAGTGCAGACTAATGATTTACTTTATATTTTCCTTGGCTGACTTATGAAGGGTTCCTCAATTCAGCTCAGTCACTCAGCCTTCTTGCAAATGCCAGCTTACTGTTCACAACTATTTTTTCCATCCATAGGGACTTTAATAGGCATGAATGAGTGAATGAGGACAGTTATGAAGGAAATTCTTAGTATAAAGGAAAACCCTGAAATTCAGTTATTAATTGGGCAACCAGGTTTCACATCCTTTTCAAGCTGACTAGTCCTTGCTTGTTTGGACAATGCCAGTGATCTCTTTCTAAGCTGACCATCATAAAGCCACTTGGATACAGTAGCATGGCTTTTCTCTGAGCTTGTGAGTGCGGCTGCAACTCAATAGGACGATTCACATGAACAGATGTTACTCAATGTGAACACTAGTTGCAGAATTAAGTCTGTTCTCGCTCTTCCTCTTGCTACAAACATCAGCTGCTCAGACATCTAGGCTTTTTTTTTCTTTTTTAATGGCTTTTAGCCATACACTAAGCATGCAGATGACAACTTTTGTAATTAAAAATAATCCTTCTATCTTCCATTAGCATTTATATAAACTAGTGTCTATATACTCCTCCATACAGTTTCTTGTGTGCATGATGACAAAATAATAATAATAATAAATAATAATAATAATAAAATAATCACTGTCCAGTTAGCTGTTTGGCATGGCATTTTCTGTCTTTCACAGGTAAACAGAAACCACTATCTGGTCATTTTAAAGTATGTATTTGAATAGATATTGAAGCATGTTGTAGTATCAACATGGAATTTTTCTTTTTATGCCATGCAATAAAAGCTAATAAATGTACAGATGATGTTTGGTTTGATACATTTTATTTTCACCCCAACAAAATATTTGTCTACACCAAATTAAATATATAATTTAGAAGTATGTAAAACAGTCTTAACCACTGAAAAAAAAACCCTAAGAATTATTACAGATACTTAACGATAATACTTATCAAATTTTAATATGAAATCTCTGATAATATTTCCTTATCGAACTGTCCTCAGTTTTAAATAAATTGTGACTATTACAATCTAAATTCACATTTGGTGTAAAACACTCCAACTTAAGAATTGAAATTAGGAGTGTTATTGCTTGCTTGTAGAAGTAAATTAAACACTGTGCTTGAAAATGAAAAGTGTTAATAATACTTCCCATGCTTATTGCATTCATTTAAAAACAGAAAGCATTTTATTTAGCATTTTACTTTAGGGGATGGCTAAACATGGTCATTGATTGTGGTATCTTTTTGACCGTTTACGTTTTTAAATCTCTCTAACTTGTTTCCGCACTGAAAGCACAGCTGAGGCTCACAAGTAAGTTAGAAAAGGTATAAAAAGATCCTTTGAAAATGAAAAAGAAATATACCTGAAGAGAGTGAGCTTCACAAGTAGCAACCATACAACCAGGTTTAAAGACTGAATCAGGCTTGTGGGGCTTGTTTTTGTTTGTGTATTCTTTCCTTTTCAGTGTTATATAAAAAATGTTCAGTTATTTGTCCTTGTTACAAGACTGTGAACCCAGTAGCCTAGGAATAAAGATCTGGGAGGAAAACTTTAAGGGAAATAAGTTTCAGATCCAGCTGGACCAGGTGGTCCAATCTGCCAGTTTACAACTAATTGGCAGAGAATTTGCTCTTCTTCAAGACCCCTGGTACATCACCTGTTCTTAATGACTTGTCAGAATTATGGCAAGTGGACCCACAATTTATTGTGACAGTTCTTTAAGAACCCTTGACTGAACATCATCTGGCCCCGCTGCTCTATGTATATTTTTAGTTTTTCTAGGTGTTCTTTTACTTCCTTATCACTCATTTCAAATCATCCTTATTAAACGTTAACTCACTGTTTTTACGCTGAAAAAAACAGCTGGAAACAAGGTGAGGAAAGAGGGAAAGAAAAACAAACCTGTAAAACCCTTGAAAAAGTACTCAATATTTCAAAAAAAAAAAAAATGAAAGTTCCCCCTTTCTTCTTGGTTAGTACCAAAACATGCTAAATTGATGCAGATGCATGGATGTGCCATCTAACAGAGGAAAGAGAATATTCCTGTTTAGCAGGTACAGCAACACTTGCCAACAAGGGAATTTGGAACAAACACTATCCTCTCCCCTTCTCCTTCCATGCCCACAAATTACTCGCAAGGGAAATAATTTGCAAATAGTACTAATAGTTTCTTAAGTACCAGACATGCAACTGCAGCCATAATTTACACAGCAAAAAATCAGTGTAAGAACATTCAGAATGACCAACCAACTTCTCCCAAAACAAACCCTTCATAGCAAAGACCATTTCTTATGGTGAAGCATGCATTGCCTTTTTGACGGTCAACTACTGAGGTCAGATTTCTTCTATCACTGTCTTCCACTTCCTGTGGAAAGTGCTAGTATTTTCTGTTAGCAAAATTCATAATACATACTTAATGGTGTTTTCCTTTTTTTCTTATTTTGTGTTAATTCCTTCATTCTCTCAGCTCATGGAGAACCATGCTGGTACTCCTAGTACCAGAACTGCCATCTGCTGTGCCTTTATTATTGTATCATTCGTTCTATGCTGTCTTCCATGTCCTGTTACCTCTTACTAACACTGCTTACTGGATCCTGGCACTGACTCTGTTAATGTCACAGTATCTCACAGTCTCTCCTTTTAAAATGCAGTATATTTTAATTTTGTTTAATCTTAACTGGTTTATTCACTACTACAACAGAGAGAAATCCACTGCATCTAAATCCTAGCATCTTGGTGAGAGGGCACTGGAAGGCTGGAGGATGAAGGAGCTGAGGAGCTGAGTACATACAGCCTTTTTACAAACATCTGTCTCATCAAAAGAGATCTGCCTCAATTAAGACCCAAGAAGATGTCCAAATTAGGTTGGTCTCTCTCTCTACTGGCTCCACAGGGAAGCAGCAAGAGTCAGACAGTTCCTTCCACTTAGGCTCTGATCCTCACAGACATGTTACAAGGTGGCCAATGATGCACCAAGGTTGTTATTATTTCGTAATAAAATACGAAAGAGAATCGTAGCCACAGCATAGTGCTCGCTGATTAGCTCCTGGTACTAGGTGATGCCTTCAGGATCTAAGCCATACAGAAGAAGTTTCCATAGCATGCTGGGGGACAATTGGTGTGTAAACATAAAGATAATTGTCATGGAATTAGAGGAAAGCAAGAAAAAGTATTCCTGAAAAGAGAAAACATGGGTTCAGCTATATGCAACCTGAGAGTGCAGGACCTATGCATCTTTCCAGGATGAGGACCCTACCTAGCGGTCCTTCGTGGAAAAGGTAAAGCACCAGAGTGAATTATCTGTGTTCCTAACTAGTATGGCACTTTGGTAGGTCCTTGTCTGGAGAGTCAGAATAGAGCTTGGGGTAGCAAATACATTTCTATCACCTCAGATGAATGCTAGAAGTCACGGGCATCATCAGTAACTAACCAAGCAGGTAGTTTCAGACAACTAAGAAGTGCTTAATACATTTCAGTGCCTGGAGGGTCCAGGCAGTGGGAGAAATTAAAAGTATTGGAACTTTGGCTGTGATTCAGATGAATTTTAGGCATCTCAATCACAAGTTAAGTTGCATTTAGATTCATGGGATCCATCTATTAATACTAATATTTTGATATTAAAATTTATTTCACAGAATTGATTGGATGACTTCCTCCTGCTGAAACACTATGATACACACAAATTAATTTGAATGCCCCATGCCCAAGAATTATGCCTTTAACCTCTTGAAAGTTAAGGTTTATCTGGAAAATGAAACTGTTCCTAAATTAAACACGATCAAATTATCAAAGTTAGAGATGTGCTTTATATACTTTTACAAATTGAACAGTAGGATGAGACTCAAAGTATGTTTTTGTCATTGAAACTTCCTGAATGTCATGTTTTGGCCTGGGGTATTTCTGTAGCTGGATTATAAACTCCTGGTAGAGTGATGAAAACACTGAATTATTGTGTAATAGTGACAGTATAATACTCTAAGTGATCTGAAAGAACACTGCACCTTCTGGTGGAAACAAAAACACTCCTTTAGCAAATACTGAATGAAACAATGAATGTTATTGATCAGAGAAACAGAGAGAATCATGCTTGAAAACAGCATACCATGGTAGCGGGCAGCAAAGCACTTTTTGTCTGATTTCAAAGTAGTAACATGGTTTTTACTGCCTATCTGTATAACATGTTGTTTGCTGTGGACCCAATATTGACTAGAGAAGTTCTACCTCCACACATGCTATATTAGTATCAAATTGTTCTCTCCCTAAATTGGTCTGCATCA
The DNA here is from genome assembly GCA_017639245.1 of Myiopsitta monachus. Classification (NCBI taxonomy): domain Eukaryota; kingdom Metazoa; phylum Chordata; class Aves; order Psittaciformes; family Psittacidae; genus Myiopsitta; species Myiopsitta monachus. The sequence goes on from CM029919.1 coordinate 9,393,361, forward strand.
TGTATTCGGAAGAAAAAGCACGTGTAAATCCACGCATAGAATGCCTATGAAAATTAAATAAATAAAATCAGTAAGACACATAGTAACATGCTCCAAACTAAAAAATAGAGACCTATAGTTTTGAAGAGCAAACATTTTATAGTGATGGAAACCTGGCTGAAGGAAGCTTTTGCACTAGAGTATAGAGTTTGACTGGGGAAAGAATTGAAGAAATTCTTCCGAAAGAAAAGTAATGTGAAAGAGGGGCAGAGAGGAAGTAAAAGCATAAATACTCGAATTACACTTGCATAAAGAAAAGCATTTGAGAAAAATAAACAAACAAGCTCTGATCTCTTGACTGATCTGGGAAACAATTCGATTAAAATAATCAACATGCCAGATCTGCCTTCCTGATTTGCTTAAGTTTGCATTTACAATTGTAGAATTAGATTGTGTGTACGTATACACATGTGAGCGCTTCCCTCCACCTCTTCTCCACCAGGGAAAATCAAACTTACAAGGGCTCATTTAGCAAATGTCATGGAGGATAAAAGGACCTAAGGTCCCAGAATATTGGCTACATTAACTATAGGATTTGTATGCATTAAAAGACAACTCTGGATCAGATTTAACTCAGCTATCTCTTTGCTAACTCTGCTAACAAAACTTCAATTGTGTTATGTTTGGTTTTGGTCAGGAATCCTGCATTTGTTCCACGGTAGCTGTAATTTTTATTACTTCCTATTCTACCCAAAATAAAAAATGGAACATGCATTTTATTGTATCACCTTTTCAAATGTCTGCACAAATCAGACAATATAACTAAAAAAAATCTAAAATAACTAACCCAGCTAGGAAAATGAAACATGGCATGGTGTTATCTCTGAAACATAAATCCCCAACCCTAGTCAAACATTTCTTAAAGCCTGATGAAGTGTTAAAGGTCTGTAACATAACCGAAGGTTATATTGACGGCAAAAGATACATTTCCAGTCAGACAGAGTAGATTATGTCTTTAGAAATGGGAAAGGAACCTGCTTCTTAGCTCTGCAACAAAAGAAGATACAGGAATATTAGTGATGGCTATAGCAGAAGCATATTGATAATCATGAGAGCGTTCTCTGACTTTCCCCACACTGAGTACAGCACTTTGCTGAACAGACCCACAGTTCATAGGCACAGCAGGAACAAAGTACCAGTAATATTATTGTATGCTACATTAAATTCCATCCACAATATATTAATGAGAGTGGATAATGTCTCTCAAGGAATAACCTACAAAAGGCTAAAAGGGCTTAGATACTGATACCCACACAAGCGATGGTAACCCTCACATTTTTGGATTATGTTATTTTCCTGTTTCACAGGATCCACACTGCTTTTATTTATAACTTTCCACACAACAATATTTTTCTGTAGTTAACAGTTTTCTGAAAACATTATGAAAATTGTCTTCACATTTATTGAAACTTGATCTTTGAAATAATTTGCCTCAATTCTCTAGCTCTCACAACATAGTATTATAAATTCTAAAGTTTTCAATAGATTATTATTACAAATAAATAATTATTAAGTATTTTCACTCCCTTCTTTCCCCTAGAGAAAAACATATTTTCCACAAGATTTACTAATTTTAAGGGAACACAACTTGAACTTAAAAAGTATTTTAACAATAGCTACTTATAAGCATTTTTCTATGCCATTTTTCACACACCACTAACATTCAGAACAATTTGGCCTTTATATTGATGAATTCCAACACCAATATTTGAATCAAGATAAACTGAATCATAGTGAATTAAGTCATGAACCTTAATAAAGCACTTGTTAACAATTTCTAATTTTAGATTGCTTCTAACATGACAATGAAACCATGTTTTCAGCAAGGAGAAGCTAAGATTTTGGCAAAGTACAAGCCACTACAACTCAGTATGAGCCATATCAGTCAAACATAACTCCCAGTTAAAAATGCACTGCAATCATCACTCGCAATAGCAGTTGTAAATAATGTTAGTTCTACCTGAAAAAAAATCACAGACCACTGCATTTTCACTTTAAGACCCATGAAAATATTTTTCAAGAAGGACTAAATATTGCTATTTCACCTGCTTATCACTTTATTTGTAAATCAGTAATAAAAAAAAACCAGAAACACTGTAGTGTATGTAGTTCAACTTTGTACAGGCTTTCTGGGATTCATGGTTCCCCACCTGGTTTAAATCTGAGTTTCCCAAGTACCTCTACAGAGCACTGCTGGGAGACAGTACATTCAGAGCAGCTATTAGAGCATAGATTTCTCTGTCAGAGAACAGCGGTAAAAACGACCATGAAAGCTGTTCCATGAGCTCTGGCAGAAGAACAAGGCGGCATGCAATTATGTTTTCTTAGATTTGGGAATGCTACTGCTGTGTTTTTTGTTTTTAAATACTATCCTAATTAAGGATCAAGTTTTTCATTTTAGAAGGAAATCTATCTTAGAATTGCTTTGCAAAACAAATGAAATAGAAGAAAATTTATATTGAGCACACAGGAAATGAGCATATTTCCTCTCATGAAACTGATTTAATGAAGAGAGATGAGCTGTTAATTCACCTCTCCTCCAGTCTGCTGAACTTAATCTTACCTTAAAAGCTAGGGAATCCTGGACACCTACTTGCCTCTATTGCAAGTTCTGGGAACCTCCATAAAAACATATTCCAATGTAACCTGTAAGTATTAAAGTGAAGAAGTCCTTTTCATGTCTATGCTCATAAATAGAGCATTTTAATCTCCAGGTGAGCAGCAAATCACTTAAAAAAAAAAAAAGTCTCAAAAATTAAGTTGAATGCATTAAAAGAAGGTAAGTGGTCCCATGTTAGTATAATTAATACTGAGGCTATAGAACTGGCATTTCACAATCCTTAGAACTCTTTGTGTCTGACTAGAACAGGTGGATAAGTATCTGTTTTCATGTATGGCTTAAATAACCACTTCTTAGCTCTATAATGGTCCAATATACACATCCTGTCATGCAACTCTACTTTAGAAGTCTGTAACTGGAAGTCTATATTTGGAAGTCCAATATCCAAATATTTCCCCTTTATACGGCATCTACTGCTGTGGTCATCCTTTTAAAGTTGTTAAAATTAGAACAACCTCCCCAGAAAACTCCAACAAAAACAACAACAAAAGAAAACAAAAAAGATCACCCAAACTTTCAAATATTATGTACATTAGCTTGAAAGATCAAAAATGTGTAAACATGGGTATGCATATGTGGATATATTTTCATTTTCATGAAGGCAGAAATAAGGCAGAGTGGTATAAGGAGTCACCTAGCTGTCATTGCAGAGTTCCCAGTTTTAGAAGCTTAGAGACTGTATCATGTCATAAGTCTCTGGGCTTCACTAATTCCATGACTGCAGGCTTCTTTGTGATTTTGATTTTGCAATTGAAACTGATTGGCTGGCAGACAAAGGGACAGAAACAGCTGCTGCTGGTATTATTGATTATTTCCTCAATTTAAAGGAAGCAAATCAGGAGGCTAACAACATTGAAAGACAAAGGCTAAGTTGTTGCTTTACATCTCTGGCAAAGCCAGTCCTTGTCCATTGTGGCATGATGTGAATTAATTCATAAAATGTAGCTATTATCATTTTAATACCATAGACTGCTGTAGAAGTCATAGGGACCTGCCTGCTATGATGGTGAGGTTTTAATCTCATTATTTTTTTTAGTAAAAACTGATATATTTAATATGGAAAGACACTAAATCCAATATAAACATTCTGGAAACTGGTTCTGAGCTGAGATCAGTAACATGAATAACTTTCTAGCAATACACTGAGCTTATGGTAGTTAATTTCTACCCTGAGAGGTCCTGGCCCCTGAGTAGGAATTGTGTCTTCCTACAGAAAACAGAAGAATACTCTCAAAAACCAGAAGACACATTAGCAATAACAATAAGAAAGAAAACGTAAAATTAGAATAAGAAATTTGTAAATTTAGGGAACAAATGATACAAATGTTGTTTTGCCCCTCTTCACTGCCTTCAATACACTAAGTTGACGTTAGCCACTCTTTCCTTATGTAGGGTTTCAATTTGAAGGAAGTAAAGCAGAAGAATTGAATAGAGCCTATCTCCATTCAAGAACTGTATGTTAATGTAGATGCATGGTATAAACACGAGGATAGATATACCCCCTTGGTGCAAAATTAGGTTTATACTCACACAGATTTCACTGTTGAACTACTGGGTGCAGGCCCTTCAGGCTACAGAACTGTACCATTTTACCTTAGGTAGTGGGCATTGCATTGTTTTAAGATGCAGTTTTCAAGCAACAACAGCACAAGGAATCAGATGCTCCCTTGCAACCAACACTTTTACAACAAATCTTAAAATTAACAACACAGATATTTGTAAAGACCCAGAGACAAAAAATAATAATAATGATGAAAAAAAATCAGAGACTTGCAGGAGTCTCCTACCTACACCACTTGGCCATTCTCACAGCTTTGCTGTGACAAAACTCCTCCACTTTCCCAGGCAGCCTATTCCGGTTCCTCACTGTTATTACCATTACAAAGGTTTTTCAGTCTAGCTGAATCTCTAGACAGAATTTAAAGCCATTACTCGTTGTTCTGTTCCACATGTACATGCAGGACAGATGATCCCCTTCTGCTTTAAGTAGTTGGAAGCCATCCTCACATTTGTTCTCAGGCTTTCCAAACTACACAGGGATCTTTTAAAGAAACGCCCTCTAAGATCTGAGATTGTGCTTAGGAGATCACAAAGACTGGATCTGTGCAATAGTGGATCATCTGAGAATAAATATTATCTGCACAAGCAGATCTCAAAATTTCTGTTGAGAACACCCAGTATGATGCCTCCTCCTACACCCACGGATCGACCGCCTGTGTTCTCCATCTGCATTTTGCCTTACCCTCCTCCTGCCTTCCAGTTGAAGTATTCTGTCTGTAATACAAAACTAAGCAAGGTCACGTTTTCTGACCCTGAGGCTAACTGGCACAGAATGGCTTCCTTCCATACAGTCAAGCCCTCTTGTCCCAGATAACAGTATAGCTTTGTCAGTACTGCCTACTGGGAACAGTCCCTGGACTGCACCCAGATATTCTCTAGAAAAGTTAGTTTCCACCGGGAAGTAGTCTCACTAATGAGCAAGAGCCAGGGCTTCAGGCTTTTCCCTGTTTAATTTATAGCCATAAATGTACCCAAGGATGTTGACCCTATCACGTTAGGGGAGAAGTTTATGGCCACTAACAGTATGGGATATGGTGTTCAGTCCTTGATATAAGCCATCACCCTAGAAAAAGCCTTGGAAAGAGCACTTATGCCACTTCCAGACTGCTAGTTTTACTTCTCAGAATCATAGAATCATAGAACAGGGCTGGAAAGGACCTTCAGATCACCTAGTTCCAGCCCCCCTGCCATGGGCAGGGACACCTCACACTAAACCATGCCGCCAAAGGCTCTGTTCAGCCTCGCCCTGAACACCGCCAGGGATGGAGCATTCCCAACTGCCCTGGGCAACCCATTCCTTTGCCTCATCACCCTAAAAGAAAAGAATTTCTTTCTTATGTCCAGTCTAAACTTCCCGTTTAAGTTTGAACCCATTATCCCTCGTCCTATCACTACAGTCCCTAATGAATAGTCCTTCCCCAACATCCTAGTAGGCCCCCTTCAGATACTAGGAGGCTGCTATGAGATCTCCACGCAGCCTTCTCTTCTCCAGGCTGAACAGACCCAACTTTCTCATAAAAACTACATCACCAGACTATTTACATCTCCCCACTTCCTACGTATCATTTTTAGGCTAGTCTAAGTAGCAATCTGTATACGGTCCTATATCCATGCAAAGTACCCTTTATACACAGCATGAGAGAACGTGGAACACTTTGTTCAGATGCTGAGAAGCCTCCTTAAACCACAGCTGAGGAGCTGGTGGTTTCTGTTCTCCATTTTTAAAAAGTTCTTGGTGTCTGTGGTTGTCTAACAGAAAGGTAGGCTCTGCTGATGTGAATATTCTAACTGAACTGCATCAGGATTTTCTAACTACATTAGAAGCCTTGGACATTTCTGGCCTCCCTCAGTTCCTGAGAGGTAGAAAGGCATACTTCCCAAATATGCTGAGGCTGTTGTGAGGTTGGTGTTACTCAGAGAATAGGCTGTAAAGACAGAAATGCAGGATCTTAAAAGCTGAGGAACCTATAACTTGTGGTTATCTCTTGACTCTAGAAATTAGTCAGAATTGAGGGCAAGTCACCTCCTCTACCAGCCCTACAACTTCCATGTGGTACAACTGTAGGCCAATTTAGTAAGTGTTAAAGATTTCTTCAGCTAGCTAAACTGCAATTGTCTACATTGTCTTGTAGTTGTGGCTATTCCCATTGCTTTGATTTCCTGTACTAATACTTGTAACTTATCAACATTACCAGACATTTAACTCCTGAAAGTGCTCATTTTAGGCATTTTACTTGATACTCTATTTGTATTAAAAGCAAAATAGCCAACTATCAAGGCCTGAACTTATGTTCTTAAAGTTGCCTCTGTCAGGCTCAAATGCTGTCTTCCTTTAGTATGAATTTCCATGTATTTGCTAACTGTCGTGCAAAAAAAAATCTTTCTTTGATAGGTTTTGAACAAACAAAACTCTTATTTTAAAGTGAGCACCTCACTTCCACCAGCTTTGTTTGACAGCTCCCTGTTTCTCCGTAAGGAGTGAGAACAGGCAATTCCCATCCATCCTCCACAAGAATCTCCTAATCCCACAGACTGCTATCATAATCTCTAAACCTTCTCTTTTGCAGACTCAAAAGGCCTATTCATCTCTCTCTCAGATAATCTATTCCATCTGTGGCTTGGTTGTAGCTTTATTATTATTACATTTGAAGTATTCTAAAATAAGATTTAAAATTATGTTTGATCACATTTTATCATACCCAGATAATTTTGATAGTACTGTTTTTGCAATATCCAGCAGTCAAATTCAGTTTTCTGTTAAACTTGTGCAATCATGCAGGTGGCTGGACTAAGTTCTGAATTTAGTAATTATATCAGCAAGGACATATTTCTTTATATATTCACTAATACAGTAATTTATCACAACGTTCTAGTGAATTCATTATGAAATTTGTACAAAAAGGATTTTGGGGAGTGGATAATGGAAACTGTGAACATATGGGAATATGGGATCATTGAAATGAACCAAGTACAAATGAGGCACATTAAAGGAAAAGGATATGATTGACTCCGGGCAGTAGGTAACTCTGTACAAGATGGGAAGCCTAGCTGTGACTTGTGAATGTAATAGGTATATAACATATAATAGGTAACTTTTTTTAGAATATGATTTACAAATGGATATGTTTTCTTAAGATACTGTATTTGTTTCCTGCTTCCTAAAAATACTGTTCCTTGTTTGCTCTATCATAATATAAACACAAATTACCTTAGTTTTCTTCTACCACTTATAATGCTGAAGTCTGAAGTTATGATTGCTCTTAGTAAGAGCACAGACTATGCAGCTAAATAATACATTTTAGAGGTGGGAAGCAAGCTAAGAAAAACATCTATGCTTTCTTAAAGCAGGGAAATACTGAGACTCATTTAAAAAGAAATAATTTCCTTTTCAGCTCTTCTAGATTTTGGTGGAAAACTACTAAGGATTCTGCCATCAGAAAACTAACAAAAATTACCTCATGAAGTTTGGCAGGGAAAAGTGCAAAGCCCTGCACCTGGGAGGGAACAACTCCAGGCACCAGTACATGTGGGAGCCAGTCAGCTGGAAAGCAGTTTGGTGGAAAAGGACCTGGGGTCCTGGTGGACACCAGGCTGAAGATGAGCCAGCAATATGCCCTTGCTGCAAAGGCAGCCAGCGGTATCCTGGGTTGCATCAGACAACATGCCAGCAGGTTGAGGGAGGTGATCCTTCCCCTGTACTCAGCACTGGTGAGGAGTGCCGAGTCCAGTTCTGGAGTGCCAGGTCCAGTTCTGGGCTCCTCAGTGCAAGAGAGACATGGAGATGCTGGAAAGATTCCAGTGCAGGGCCATGAAGATGAAGCAACTGGTTCATCTGTCCTACGAGAAAAGGCTGAGAAAGGGCTGGGAAGAGAAGGCTCAGGGAGCTCTTACTAATTCATACCAATACCTGAAGGAAAGGTGCAAAGAGGATGGAGCCAGGTTTTTTTTTAATGTGCCTTAGCCCAAATTTGTGTGAGTTTCTTTCCCCAACACACAGGACAAATTCATACTGTCAAACTGTGAGTCCAGGAAACACTCATTATTTAGCTACTGTGAACTGATCCTTCTTCCCCCCCCTCCCCCCGCCCCCACTGGAGGGAACATTCTGAGAAATATAAGAAAAACTTGAGAATATTTTTTTTTCTTTCAAACTGGAAGATTCTCAGGAAGTCAGATCACAAAGCCAGATTCTGAATAGAATATCCCTCGTCTGTCTCTTTGCAGTTTGTATTATAACAGTACTTTGCTTTTCTGTTTCATGCCACAACATTTCCAAATTTTTATGCCATTGCAAAAGAGCTGCACAATTTCCATAATAAGTCAAATTGTTATAATTAGCAGAAAATACTGAGAAAGCATAAGACACCTGGGGAATTTCTGATTCGGATTTTGCATTTTGTCTGTAATCTCAAGGTAGGCCTTTTTGTGTTTAAGAAAAATAATCAAAGGAAAGCCACTGTCTGAAAGAGAACACATAACTACTGATCAGTTAACAGGATAGGGAAAAAAGGCACTAACTCACCTCTGTAACAAAATACTGGCATGCTGGGAGAGCTCCCAGATAGCTGAAGCCCCAGGGCTCTATTCTGCTTCCTCTGAATGTAATACCTCTTAGCAGCATCCTCAAATTGGAGTGGGAGGCAGGACGCATGCTTCTAAACTTGTAGCAAACAACTTATACACTGTCCCATTAAGAAAGGTGAAGAAAATTACTAGTTTATCCCAGTTCTGTGAATCTCCACCATTGAAATGTCAAAACCAAACGCAGCACAAGGCTGAGCCTCCCTGTGTTCTGTTAGTTTGGGGTTGTACGTGATCACACAGGAATCATACAGCTAGGCTAAACTAGGTCAGTTACTGACAAGATCTACTAATTTCTGCTGAGGAGAAAAAAGTGATTCCAAAGACAGTGTAATAAAAATCCTAGAGAAAATTTGTGAAGATTTGTGAGGGCTGTGCCATGAAAGTAGCAAGGGACATGCTATGGTAGAATGACCACGGAAATGGAAGAAAAATGGTGAGAGATTACGGCAGAGGTGCAACCAGATGGATAACTGCAAAGAGGCATCAAGTGGCACCCAGCAGCACTTGACAACCTGGTGACTGCAGAACCCACTCCCCAGATTTTTCCAGATAGGTAAGTTTCATATATCCAAAGAGTAGAAAGATTTTGGTAAATCCTAATGTTGCATTGAGCAGCAGCAGTAGTAATAGTGTCCCTGCATTTCTGTTTTACAAAAAGGAGATGCTGTATTCATGCAAACTTGCATACTGCCAGCATCACTAACCCGGGACACAGGAAGCAATCCAGGCTTAATGAAAATGACTTTTGGTCATTTGTTGAGTAGAAATGCTGTGAGATAATGGTGTCTGAAAATGCTACAAAACTCTATATGGCTTACACCATCCTGTATAAACCTCTGTTACTGTAAACACTCTAAAAGGCACGCAAGCTGTATTTACGCCATCAGTTCTCAAAAGTATATATAAACCCTTTGAAAGATCATGTAATGGTGCAATAGGACAGATCACAGAGCATGTTCTCCCAGCTCACACAGAGACTAAAGGGGAGTCCAGAAGACCTGCAGATTTACTGTGCCCAGCTGACTGCATGTGTCCTGCTGCTCCCTCCATGCCTTCTGGAAGCACCCCGAGAGCTGAGCCCAGCACTGATGCATATCCTCAGCCCTCACTGACATCCTAACTGCCTGTTACTCCTGTTACAAGTAAGAAGATCCATAACAAAATAAAACTGGATGACTGAAGAATTTATATAGATTGTAGTTCTGATTCAGCATCTACTTCGGACAACAGCAAAATCTCCACTGGGTAAACTGGAACAGGATGGAATGGATATGTGAATGTGTGACTGTAGGCTCCTTTGTCTAATGCTGCTCTTGCCTTTCCTGAAAAGACCTAATCTATTCTTGCATACTTAAAAAGGTATTTATTAATGTTTAGCTTCCTGTAGATAATTTGGCTGCTCTATGCAACCATAAAATTTTATGACATGAGAGATGTGCCTAAATTGCACACAAATGTTTCCAGACTGCCTGCTTTATTTTTCTTTTATAGTGTCAGTCCCATTAAATTTACATTGGTGCTAATTTTACAAAAAAATTGTGTCAAAATTATTAAGGTGACAAATATGCTGAGTCAATTAATTTTAGCTATGGCTCCTCAATGACTGCATACAGTACTTTTCAGTCTGAAACATACATATGTGAAAACTACAGCAAATGCTGCTATGCTTATCCAACTCCTGAAGTTGTTAGCGGGATCAGTGATGACAGCAAAACATCATTAAAATTGGATTTTAATTGTTCAAATCTCAACATTGGAGTAAAATGCCTTTCGAAATAAAAAGATGCTTATTTCTTAACATTTGGAAAAAAATCTATGGTGGAAGCAAAAGAGAAATATACAGTTATTTAATAATATAGTTTACTATAAAACATATCTGTATATTATACTACTGAGGTCAGATGATACATCAACTGCTAGACCTTCGCAGATATGAAAGGAGAGCTCTCATATGACTTACAGGAAGAGCTACAAACCATTCAAGTATTAACACAGCACAGATTTCTATACAGTTTGTGGAGACAGGCTTAAGATTATGAAGAACTGATACAGAACCATGTATCTTTTGATGAGAGAACCTTTTCGCAGAATCACTCTCAGTGCCTACTTAGATGAACTTTCCCAGCCTGAAAGTCCTCAGCTGAAAGAAACAATACAAGGCTTAAAAGTTTAAGTGAAAGCACTATTTGTTTATATTGAAATGACTTCAAGTAAGATATTTCTTCCTGCTCCACCTTATCCTTGTGTTAGGAGTTAGTATGACTCTCATCAGTGCCTCTGCTTGAGACAGTCACAAAGTGACATGCAGGCCAATAACTTAATCTATCCTGAATCTTATCTATCTCTAAACACTGCAAATAAGCACTATCAGTTTGCTTATAGTCAGTATTAAAAGAACTAGCGTAACTGAAATATGATTGAAATAACACATGCTTCAGTTCCTTAGTACTGGAACGTTACTTTCCTATATATTTCCTGGGTATTTTCCCTTTGCCTGCCTTCCCTTTTCATGTCTTCCCTCTGTCTTCCTTCATGTTGTGGTGATGATACTAAATTTGAGCTAAATATTCTAGTTATAAAATCATAACTGTTTTCAGTTTCACTAGACATGATTCTTCTAAGATATTTTTATTTGTCTGAGGGAAATATTTTATTTGTCGTAGTTCACAAAGCAGACCCTTGTTTGGCCTAGTAATAAGCCAGAGCTATGTAGCTGATCAAGTGCTCACTTTGAACCACTGCAAAAAAAAAATAAAAGTTCAGCAAGTACATCGCTGGTTACGGTATTTTCCAAAGAAAAGGCTTAAATACTCCCAAATCCTGTTTTCCTAACTCCTCTTTGTTTCCCCTCATTCATTTTCCATTCATCTTCAGCCTGAATCTGTTTACATACTAGTCTCTTATTCATCTACACTGTAACAGTGCAGCAGCCACCGCATCCTTTTTATATAATTTCTGCAGCTTTTATTTCCAACTTGCTGGGTTTCTTAAACTTATATAAGCAAACAAGCCAAGAAAGGTTATGAACACATAATACAAAGTGTAGTTTGAACACCAAGCTGTTAGAACAAAGGCAAGGTTATTGCTGATGCCAAAGAGTAATGTTAAAAACTGTCTGCCAAAAAGTTTAAGGCTCAAAGGCATGATAATGAGAAATGCTAGGGATCCAAGATGTAGGAATCATAACAGATTTCTGATGTTAATGCATATGAAATACTTTACAGGCTACCTATCTTTGCCCTCTAAATGCAACAAAACAGAGCTCCTCCAACCAGAACAACAAAATCTTTGGGCATCACCTTACAGAGACTGTCCCTCTTACAATTTTCCATGGGAAAAGGTGATTTAAGAGAAATTTATGTAAATACCACTAAGCCCAAAAGAGATCTTTCAGCCTCTCATCTATGTATCTTTTTCATAGCAACATCAGCATAATTTTGTCTTATTTTCTCTGTCATCATCAGTTCTTATCTTAGCTTTTCCTCTCAAAACAGGATTTCACAGTTTCCTAACTAGGCTGACATACTGCTTTATAATGCAAGAAAACGGAAACAACACACAAAGACAACTAAAAGCAGGCAAAATTGAAAAAAAAACAAAAAAAAAAAAGGCAAAAAAAAGCGCACCAGCTTTCTTATGAAATAAACTATTGAACCCACAGCAGAAAATAGTACTAGAGGAATGAGTAAAGAAGGATTTAGAAACAGATCTAAATAAATAAATAAAAATATCAATTGATCTATGATTACAGTTTCAGGCAGAATAGAAACTTTGTGCCTCAAGATATAAAGCAGCTGTAATTTGCTTGAGGTGAGGAAGTAACTTCCTTTTCAGGTACTCATCTGTTGTGGGAATTCTTTCCATCTCTGCTCAGCAGCCAGCACAGGCATTCGGAGCAAGATGAACTGGTTCAATGAGTCAATGACATAGTTTGATTATTTAGCAGTTACTCTTCTAAGATTCTTGTGCTTTCCATATTAAAAAAGACTGACTACTTTTGTGCTAAAAGAAAAGAAATATTTTTGAGCTGCATGTGCATGTATTTATTTATTGAATTGGAAACCCTATTGCAAAAGCCAATTCTTCAGTCTCAGAAAACATTAAAGGAAAAATGAACCCACTAATTTTCTGATAAAACTATTATAACCACATGGGATCTCACATACAAAACTTACAAAGGATAAGAACTCTAAAGCATGTATTTGAGAAAGCAAGTGTCAAATGCTCTTCATAAAGAGCACTATAAAAAGCAGGGGAAAAAATAGGAGAAAAAAATTAAACACTGTCCAGCAGGGTATTTTATATAACTAGAGAAGAATATAACAAATTCCAGTGGATTACTGAACAGTTCCAATTTCTATATTTCCACACGTTTACATAAAACCCCAAGTGCAAGACAAATCTACATTCTTCAGTTCAGAGAACGCAAGAAACTAAAATAGATTTCTGTTAACTCAGTCAATGACCTGCCTGCAGGCTGACATAATTTTCTTTCACTATTACTAGTCTCTGGCGGATATCAATTTTGACTTCATCTTCTACACAATGATGTTTCTGTAAATTACCAAGCAATCCAGATTTGGACATTAGGCCAAATAAATCATCCAAGCCAAAACAGTTCTAAGAACCAGTCCTTGTGGTGTGCCCTAGGAGTGTTCTGCTGACCGACTATGCTAGAGGAAAGAGAACTCAGGCTACACACTCAGTATGTTCATCCTTTAAGGGTACAGATTATTGGCTGCAATGTCTGGCAGTATTTGTGGAGTTGCATGCTGTCCCTAAAGAGCCAATGATAAAATTTACAGTGGCCAGGTTTTCTGTTTAGGCATGAGTTATTATTTCAAACAAGGCAGACCTATCAAGCCTGTATCCTACGCAATCTAGATCGGGCTTTCACCAGAACCCCAGACCCGTCAATGTCTTAAAATGTGAAAAATAAACCTTTAAGAAGTAACTTGTGACTATTCTTAACTTACATCACTAACAGAACAGAGGAAAACTACTCCATAAAATGTAATTGGTGACCTCAGAAGAGTGCTAATATCTAAAATATAACTACTCCTCTTATGACTTCCCAAATCAATAATAATAATGTTTGAATATGAAGTTAGATGTTCTAAATTCAATAGAAATGTCAGCGACAGTAAATTTTAAGGAGACCTCATACGCAAAGACATGAAAGCTCTTCAATAAACTGAAGAAAAAGTCTTCTGGCTCTGTCCCAAGAACACCTAATGTACCTCAAGCGTAGAATACGCATCCTCAGTTGTTCAAGAAATCATCCATCTGCCCTCTCAGAATGAGACTGGTCTTATTCAACATCTTTGTCAGTAACATGGACAGGGGGGTTGAGTGCACTCTCAGTAAGTTTGCCAATGACACCAAGCTGTGTGGGTCGGTTTGTACATTGGAGGGAAGGAATGCCATCCAGAGGGACCTTGACATGCTTCTGAAGTGGGCTGATGCCAACCTGATGAAGTTTAACCATGACAAGTACAAGGTCCTACAGCTGGGTGGGAGCAATCCCAGGCACAGCTCCAGGTTGGGCAGGGAAGAGATTCAGAGCAGCCCTGCGCAGAAGGACTTGGGAGTGTTGGTCGATGAGAAAATGAACATGAGCCAGCTTCAGTGTGCGCTTCCAGCCCAGAAAGCCAACCGTATCCTGGGCTGCATCAAAAGGAGTGTGACCAGCAGGTTGAGGGAGGTGATCCTGCCCCTCTACTCTGCTCTCCTGAGACCTCACTTGGAGTACTGTGTGCAGTTCTGGTGTCCTCAACATCAGAAGGACATGAAACAGTTAGAACAAGTCCAGAGGAGGGCCACGAGAATGATCAGGGGACTGGAGCACCTCCTGTATGAAGATAGGATGAGAAAGTTGGGGCTGTTCAGCCTGGAGAAGAGAAGGCTGCGTGGAGACCTCATAGCAGCCTTCCCGTATCTGAAGGGGGCCTATAGGGATGCTGGGGAGGGACTCTTCATGAGGGACTGTAGTGAGAGGACAAGGGGCAATGGGATCAAACTTAAACAGGGGAAGTTTGGATTGAATATGAGGAAGAAAGTCTTTTCTGTGAGGGTGGTGAGGCACTGGAATGGGTTGCCCAGGGAAGTTGTGAATGCTCCATCGCTGGCGGTGTTGAAGGCTGGGTTGGACAGAGCCTTGGGTGGCACGCTTTAGTGGGAGGTGTCGCTGCCCATGGCAGGGGGGCTGGAACTAGATGATCTTAAGGTCCTTTCCAACCCTAACCTATGATTCTATGAAAAACACAAGTGTACCTTTCTGCTCACAGAGGCTAAAAATGTTCTTTTATGTTTCAGGGCTTTTTTTTTTTTTTTTGGGGGGGGTGGTTGTTTTGTTTTTCGTTTTTTTTTTTTTTTTTTTTTTTAAATAAAATGAAAGATATTCTTACTGCATCACACGATTCCATGATTTGGGGACTGAAGAAAAACACCAAATGTCTTGAGAGCTGGCAGCTCTGACAGTGTTACAAAACAAGCCCCTGAGCCAACTAGACTGAAAGATGTTGGCCTCGCACAGTTGCTATAGCGTAACGATAAATGTTTAAGTTAAATATCTATAGCACAAGGAAGCTGCCTCTGACTTCAAATGTTTATGCAGAAACTTGATTAGGATAGTAGCAGATGCCACGGTGTACAGAGCTCTTATGAGAAAACATGCTCCATGCTTGCCCCCAGAAGGGGACACCGTGGTGCTCTGGCTCTGCTGGCCCACAGCTCTCTGCGTCAACAAGAATCATATCTGGGCAAACAGATAGGTGAAGGCAGAAGGCATGTGTTATTCTCACAAATATGCAGCAAGCTGGGTGCACTAAGAACTGTCACTATCTCAGGAGACCGTGCGTGAAACAGGTTGGGGCACAGCAGCTCCATTCCCATTGAAATGATGAACTGTCCTGAACCATTGCAACTGTGCTGCATGTTGCACTGAATTTTGTTTCATATATATATGCATGTGACATGGAATCATTCCTTAAAATTCAAGTTGCACTTCTCCTCCAGAGGAATGGGCAGGAGAATGAAATAACAAAGGAATATAAAAATGTCTTAAATAAAAGCTATTTGATTCCTGTGCTTGCTAGCTTGTCTTTGTTACTGTTTGAACAACTGTACTAAAATCAGTAAAACTACTCATGCCAATTAAGAGAACGGAAGTTGGGTCATTCATTTACTTTGATCTAGAAGATTGTTCTGCTGTGAAAATGTGGTCTCAAAGCTTGCTAGCAAAGACAAAAAACACAGAAAACTGCCAGCTGAGAGAAATGCAAACTTTACCTGTGTTGAGTGGAAATACAAAATGAGAAGAGATTGAAAAGCTAGTAGCCAGCTAATATTTCTGCAGTGTAGGAAAGATTGTTTGCAGCACTTCAGGGATAAAAATTCAAAATGTTGACATTTCCTTAAAATTCTTACAAAATTGGTACTAACCAAATGGAAATATTTTGCTTTAATAACACTGAAATATTTTATTTTGATATGGGCAAATAACTTTGATTTTATAAACGATAAATATAATCCATGATATATCTTTTTAATTTGTCATATAAATGCCATAAGAAATTTCAACATTATCAAAATACAGTAAGAGTCAACATGATTATATTATTTCGTTAAAAATCTTACATAATTTTAATAATATTAATTTTAAATTAATTTTCCAGTAAAGAAGATATTGCAGAGAAGTTTTTACATGGAACTGTGCTACTATTTTTCTGCATTATTAACTCACTGCTTTTACCAACAAAGGTAGTAGATTTGCTTGTGATGTAAGGTAGTAGATTTGCTTGTGATGTAGGGAAGAAGCAAACGCTTATTACTTTCTTGATGATAATCTTGAGCTTTTCTTGACTTACTTCATGTGCTGAGATCTGTCAGTGCATTTATTGGAGTCATAATACTGGTGAGATAACTTCATGTTCTTATTTGAATGAGGATGATAATAGGCTTACCTATAAAATTACGTATTTTCTCACATAAAAAGTCATTTTGCCATTTTTTCGTGTGAATTGGTCTACCTCTTGTGTTGATTATATGTCATAGTGCTGTGGGAAGGCAGTAAAGTGAGACAGCTCTGGTCTGAAAGCTTGGAAAACCTGCAAAGAAGAAAGGTAGCAAGCCCCTGTTACACCTCTGTGCTCTTCCCTGTGATACTGATTTTTTGTAAAGGGGCAGATCAATAATAACAGTTAATTACTATTATTCAGATACAGTGTACTATCAAATGATTCAGTTGACATTAATGGTTTCCTTCTTTTTTGTCCCTGTGACAAAGAGGAATCAACCATTGAGTCACACATTTAAGGACTTTTAAGGGTCTGGGTTTTGTATAAACCGTACATATATAAATTCATGTTTTGTGTCAATAATGGATCTCCTGAACTATAAAGCTTAGTCAACATTTAAATTACATTAATGAATTGATGGGGTCTTACAACCTGAGATAGTGATGCAAGTATTTATGAGAACATTTAGTACCTGTGTAAATCCAGTGAACATAAATTGAAAATAATGCAAAAGGGGAGTGTTCTTAAAGCCAAAGACAGATGCAACTATTCAATCAAATCAAGATCTACATAGGATTGAATTTGGCTTGAAACTGAGGTGAGATCAGGATGGCTTTTATTAAAAAAAAATGAATATAGTTAAAGAATGTAATTTTGAAATTTAAGACCTAATTTAAGAACTTAGAGGACCACAGTTCTGAGTAAATATGACATAGATACATGATTTCAGGAAATAAAACCTGCTAAAATATGAAGGGTAAAGAGGGGCCAGGTGGGGAGCAGAAAAGGCGCACCTTCATTCCAGTCATTTTTAGGCACTTAACACCTGAAGTCAGTTCGTTTGTCACTCCAGGTCCTCTATACAATAAATGGAGAGAAATGAGCCATTCCGATAGCAACCCTGTATGAGCCTCTAAGTGCTTAAACACAAACGAGTTCTGCCTTCCCAAGCCTTCCCTTAATGACCCTGAAAATGCAAGGTGTCTGCAGACACACAGGAAATATACAAATCAGTAAAAGACACTGCTTATCACACCTCAAGTCAACTTTAATACTCACACAAAGCAGGAAAGAAACAAGAAGAAAAAAGACTCCCGATATTAATTTAAATTTATGAAGACGCCATTGCTGAGGGGCACAAAGCTAGTGATGAACAAACACATATTTCCAATCCAAAAGGAATTTTTACTGATCTATGTTTCCAGCAGAACTCCTCCTCCCTTTTCATGCTGCAATTAACAGCACCAAAAGTGACAGTAACACCTACAGGACAGTAAACACATCACATTAATCTACAAAAGAATGGCAAAATATTACCAATCTAGAGTCTAATTTCAGTAAAGACAAAAAATGTCTGGAGACTGTAAAAGATCAGTGAATGATAGGCACAAAGCTCTAATGGAAATAAAGTGTATAATAAGGATGGTTTTTAAAAGTAGTTACACCATTGCCCATTAGCGCCACTTGTGCTGTGACAAAACTGCTTTATGCTTAATAATGTAGTCATTGCTGCCAAACTAACTCTGCAGGTCTCATCGCAATAAATGTCAATTACTAGGAAAGGAAGCAGGTTTTTGGGGCCCACAGAAAAGAAAGGCTAACATAGTATTTGTTCACAGGATCAATGAACAGCAGGCTATCATATAGAGAAAATGCTTGTCGATTCATGATTCAAAGTCAAAATTGGACCTATGCAGATGGAGGTCACTGGGAATTGTTCTAATTAGCAAAGTGCAACAAGATAGATCATCTGTTTCTGCTTCCTCTTCCAAGTGTCCAAATATATCTCATCAAGAACAGCTGCCAGAAAATAAATAAATAAATAAACCATGTGAGAGAGCAGTGTCAGGAAAACTAGAAAGCACCAACCGTGGCTTCTTTAGAACCTGGAGCACTGCTTCACTATGATTTCCAACCAAAGAAAAGGTCATGAACACATCTCTGCACCACATAATGTTTCAACATAAATGCAGATTGGGGGTGTATTCCTACAGATTATGTAGCTGTTGTTAAATTAGTGAAAGAATGCGTATGTAATGAATACTAAACTGGCATACACAGTAGAGACATACATAAGCATTGTGACAGAACTACAATAGCAACTCCACTGTTCCGTTGCTCTTTTCCTGAAACTGATGCCTCTTGAAGCCAAATAAAAAACAGTATAGTTTGGCATGTTACAAAATATGTAACAAAGACAAAAAAGCAAACTGTTCTCTACTATTTTTGTGATGTAATAATAAGTCAAAACATCTCAGCTTGTATATAAGTTACCATTACAAATGTGTTGATTTTGAAACCCCGCATCAAGCAGAAATATGGTTTGTTATAGCAGCGAGAGAAAAAAAAAACCTCAAGTTTACTTAGGAAAAAAAATCATAAATAAATAATTCATACTTGGATGAACTGAATTCTAGTCTTTTAGAAGGTGCCAACAGATGGTTTACATTTATAGAAAGCACAGTTGCTGACTCTGAAACAGAAATTAAAATTCATAAACTATATCATTAGTTCTCCTTTGAAGCACCATTATGTTTATGATGAGGATCTGGATTTTCCCAGGTGAGCAGCTTTTAATCATAATTTTACTAAGGAAAAAGTGCAACATGTTACTTTTTAGCTACTGTTTTATGTCTATAGGCTTAAAGTGAAACTAATCTAATGCTCAGTGAAAGGACAAACTGAGAAACATGGACTAGGCTGATGTTTTCAGCTAGTAGAAATTGCAAAGCAGTTTCAGAGTTTTCCAGTGAAGGATATTGTACCATCAGACTTCATGTGGTAGCGGTTCATAAACTGTGACTTCAGTTTATAATATCCCTGCTTGAACTGAACATTGAAACCACCACATCACATGAGACTGCAGCTCATGTAAAAGTGAACATGGAGTTTTATCAGTTAATTTGAGTAATTCCTAGTGTATGCACAGCCAAATAATAGCTTGTTATTATTGCAACACTTCATTTTTAGCACCTAACATGGTTATGATTAAGGCTTACTTTATACCTATAAAATATACAGTGATTAGCTTTCATTAAGTATTGTCATAGATCTTGTTCTTTGCTCCATAGCAGATTTACTGTTTAATATCTGTATTTTGATATAGCAGAGTAAAACTAAGAGGTATGGAAGAATCCCTGTAGATGGGAGAAGTTTGTTGACACAGGGTTAGGGATAGGACAGAAGAATCCTCTTTTTCAGCAGAAGGCCATTGAATTAAAAAATAATAAGTGAGTTTTTTTCAAAAGTTAAGTTGACAAAGTAAGAACCATTAAGGAAAGACTGCACAGTAAGTTCACAGCTGTCATGGTTTAAGCCCCTCAATAAATCACGCAGTTGCTCTCTCACTCACTCCCCCTCTCTCTTCCCCCAGTCCCGGGGGGGTGGGGAGGAGAATCAAAAGAATGCAACTCTCACAGGTTGAGATAAGAACAGTTTAGTAACTAAGGTATAACACAAATCACTACTGCTACCACCAATAATAATAACGACAGGAGAAGTACAAAGAAAGAGAATACAACTGCTCATCAAGCCTGACCCAGCCAGTGCACCCCCCAGCAGCGAACCCCCCACTGCACCACCACCCTTCCGGGTCTCCCTTCTCTGTTTTCCCATCCTGGACATGACGTGCTGTGGTATGGAATAACCTCTTTGGTCAGTTTGGATCAGGTGTCCTGTCTCTGCTTCCTCCCGGCTTCCACTCCTCCCTGGCAGAGCATGAAGCTCAGAAAGTCCTTGGTCAGACCAAAACATTGTCAAGCAGTAACTGAAAACACTGGTGTTATCAGCGCTGCTCCCAGGCCCAAAATCAAAACCACAGCACTGCACCAACTACCAAGAAGGAGAAAAATAACTGCTGCTGCTCAACCCATGATGACAGCTCACATGCCTTTATACAGTTGGTAGCATTACCTATCACTCCATGATAATGCACAGGTTGCAATCAACAGTCACTTAAGGCGTTGTGAGCAGATACGAACAGGCTTCCCACAGTTAGGCACCTAAATGAAGTATCTAAATGAGAAGATGTGCGTTCCTAGGATCACCTTTTGCAAAAAGTAATTACGTGCAGGAAGCAATTAGTAGTGCAGAGCAGTCTAACATTAGTACCTAAGTTAGGCAGTGGAAATGCCCCTTGTTGTTCTTAGAGATCATCTCCAAAGACGACTGCAATCTATCAGGTTTGCACAGCACTTACCTCTTAATTCTACACTCAGGTGAACAAAGTTTAATATTCCTTACACCAAAATTTAGAAGGAAGACTAAATGCTTATCTGAATTACCACAGCCACACAATGTTGTTCAAGACCTGGGCAGAGAGTATGCTAGGCACTACAGAAAAAGGGAATAAATACTTATGCTTTCCACTTTCTCAGGTGGTCAGGTTGGGCTTTTGTGTTTCATGAATGTGAACCTCGTTTATAGAGAGAATTCTAAAGGGAAGACTGTTTTTCATAGCCCTTCTCACTGGTGATCCTGGCCTAGTCTGCTTAATGAAAGCATTTCTCATCAGCCAATGTGTATACTGAAAATTTTTGATCTTCTCAACTAATTTTCCATAACTATAAGCTATCAGTATGGCATAACCCATATCAAAACAAATGCAGTCCCAGGTATCAAGGAAACATGCAGAAGAAGGAAAGCCTATGTCACAGAAAGCTTAAAATTAAAAATAAGCAAAGATCAATTCACTGGAAGAGAGTGGAATTCTTAGGATGATCTGAAAAGGAAAAAGGATTCTACATGAAGGAACTAGGAGATCTTGCAAAGTTAAACATGACAGTATTGGCATATGAACTATGGACCTGGACACTCAGGCTTATGAAATAAGTTGGTAGTTTTAAATGAATGTATTTAGAAATTTCTGCATAACAAAGTCCACCATACCATCTATAATACCAAATAGATTCTCCTTCAAATGCTCACAGGATTTGGCTCAGTCTCTAAAACCTTTTGTATTTTCTGCATAAGACAAGGAAGCAGCAAGTGCCAAAAAGTAAAACCCATACAACAGACAAACAAAAAAACCCCAACCCCACCACACATCTGGAATTTGGGATTTTGAAGACTATTTTTTTCCAATGGGCATAAGATCTACCAGAAAAACTCACATCCCATTTATACACAGTACATCTTTATGGCTTTTTCCCCACACCGCATCACTAGCATATTTAGGTGACTTACACTTAAATTCAAACATGCTAAAAATCTAAACGTTTATTGATTGATATTTAAATAAAGACAGAGGAAAAGCCAAACTGATTGCTATTATGGCAAGTTTCTTCCTGATGTGTAATGAAGACACGTAACATTCTTAAGCCATGTTATTTATTCAAAGTCCTTATACGGAAGACCAGTAGGGACAAAAAAACCTAGAAAAAAGTCTGTCTAAATTATTGAAGAATAGGTAATAGAATCAAATCTCATTTATTTATTCTAAATCTCCTGATGTTTTCCTTCTGCTAATCCTGAAGGGCTCTCCCTGCCCCTATCCCTATCAGATATTCATCATATTAAATCAGGTGAAAAAACATAGTTTGGAGAGGAAGTGATTCCTGAGCAGCACCCCAACAGAAGCAGGGAATGGGCATCACCTCTAGAACACTGAATGTCAACTAAGTGAGAGTTATCACACAAGGACTCAGGGTCACAATTCTGTGAATTATTCAGATCACTTGGATATACAGAGAATCATTCTGGTTACTGCAGACTTGACCTGATTGAAAGAAGAGTTGTATGGAGGTACAGTATGTGATATAGCATAAAGATAAATCATCAGTGCCTTATTAATTAATCTGATGGGAAGGGTGATCAGTGCTTTGTGACAAGACAGTTTTTCACCTGACAGTATAAACCACAACTTATTCTACCAAAGTGAAACCTGGATTTTGCTAATTCTTATGCTATAGCATAAGTTACATATATGTAACTTCAGTAACAAGACCCAGGAGAGCACCATGTATTACACTTGGATCTGGATTGCGTCGCTCACTTTCCATCCCCCCATGCACTACACAAACAAACACATTTTCATCAAAAGCCTTAGCCTTACTCTCTTTCTGGAGAAAGAATACAGTTTTTATATGCTATCTGAGAATTGAGGTGTCTATCATTTAAAGAAAAGCAAAAAGACAAAACTAAAATTGCTTTTACTGTAAATTGCTAAGATATGAAAGAAAGCTACTTTATATGACCAGCTTAGAGATTGGTGAAAGTAAAGCATAGCCTGGAGGAAAACAGCTTTTTTAAGACTGTGTTTTGATATCCAAAGCCAAAGGCAATGTATTCAATTAGGGGAAATAGTTATTTCCAATATATTTTATAACTAAGACTGAACTCAAGTCTGCTATCACTCTCTTGGGGTTTTTATGCACTGGAATATTTGTAAACTAATAAAAATCAGATGCTATCATGAAAATGAGAATGGGCTGTGGCCCTTGACGGGAAGCTCCTGCTTCAAATAGTTTGATACAGCAGCTCATTCACAAGTCCTTCAGGACAACTTAATTTTTTTTAGTCTGTAAATATCTTCCATGACTAACAACATATACAAACCAAACAGTATATACAGTACTGTTTCAGTTACCTGCTCAGTTTAGGTGGTTCCTTCCCACTTGTCCTGACTCTTAGAAGGTGAGACACACTGGTCTGAAAATATCTGGAAAGGCAGCTGCTTTGCCTCATCAGTGGGACTCAGATATAGAAACAGTTTACTTTGTGGCATCCTTGAAAGATTTAGGCAGCCGTGTGCAGGCTTTCCTGTATATTGGTGGCTTAGCCAGACTGTTTGCATGGTGACATAAGCTGTTTCTGTTCTATTGAGGTCAGCATATGAACATTTCCAAAGCTCTGGAGTGTTTCACTGGGTTAGATTCAGGTCCATTATTAATATCTAATTTCCTGACTGATATCAGAAGCCTCATTAATACTCTGAAATTTGACCATTAATATCACATATTGGCTGTTAAAGAACTGGAAGTTTCCGATATTTAAAATATATTTTTTTCCTTAGAATTCAAGACATATATTTATATATCTAGGATCTAAGTTTCCTGGAACTCAGAGAAAATTAGGTAAACTAAATAAAACAGCCTATTCATTGTATGCTTGTAGAGGGGCTTACTCAAAACAAGAGATAATATATTGATTAGGTTTCTTGAAGAACACCTGTAAATTACTGTGTTGGAAATCTGCCTATTACTAAAGAGGTTATGAATAGCATGAATAATTTCAGGTGCAATATGCCTTATATAGCTGCTTATTATGTTTTATGCTTTTTCACTTAATAAATGGACAAAATAAGGAATGCTGTTGAATGATTCAATTTACTGTCACTCAGATGCAACCTCTTTGTCTCTCCTAGTCCAAACATTTGAGGGGTCTTGGCCTGCTTGAATGAGTAAGCATAACTTTCCAGATGCCGACAAATATTTTATTTGCCTGGTAGTAATGATATTCACAAACATATCTCCACTGAAAAAATAAACTGTCACTTATTTAACTTTATTTCTAATCTGAACTCATATTTGAATGGTGAATGCTTCACAGATATATTTGGCCTTATATTTTAAATATTTCATATGCTAGTTTTTTCTTCATATTAGTATTACTATATCTATATAGTCATACCTGTAGGAACAATAATCACAGTGACTTTGACTGGATATACCTACACCATATTTGCCAAATTCCATTAAAAAAAAAAAAAAAAAAAAAGCTTTCCAAAGAGTCTCACAAAGAATTTGCAACTTTTGGAGACAGAAGAGAATTTCTTGATCTTTCTGAAGATATCTTTAATGACACAGCCATCAAAAACTTGTAGTCATTACTGTGGAGCTCTGCAGCATACTGATCCACTGTACAGTGAAGGTGGGAACAGATGCTGTACCTTGGTCTGGCTACCTCAGCTATAGGTGTTTTTTTGGCCCCCACCTGCTCCTTGTGGCCTGTATTCAATGTGTGTGTGTGGGGTACAAACAGCTGGGAGGGCAGAGATTTATGGGCAGCTGCTGTAAAACTATGTGTTTGTCATGGTCTGATTCTACTGAGTCTTTCACCTGGTTTGCATCATATTGACTCCCCCACCCCAAAATAATTCAGAATGATCTTAGCATCTGAAGGCTTTATTAGCATTCCCTTTAGAGAACAGTCACACAAATGTAAATGAAACATTGACACATTAAGGAAACTGTTAAGACAGCAGGAAGAAAGATTACTACAGGAAAGCCTTTCAGGCTTATCTTATGGCCTTTTTAGACTGTCCTGTCACAGCTGCATTGTGGGTGGCTGGCCTACAGAGACATCCTTTCTTTTGACTACTTTGCAAATATTTCTGAAGGAATATTCCTGTAAATAATTAATCCCAGTTATTAGGGACCACATCTGGCTCTCTGAGTAACAGAGAGAATCATCTGATCTACTTCAAATGTCTACATCAGCAGCACAAGAGGAACCACGCCCTGGTTAGGCAGACAGCCACTGTGCAGTTACTGTTTAAAGGTAAGTGCGATGAACATAAGAGCTGATTTCTATGCCAAGGTTTGCAAGATCTATACTGTACAGCAAAAAAAATCTACTTGTCTTCTTTAGTTTTCACAGTTACTTTTTGGGCGGTCTTTCTCTACCTAGGTCTTACCCAGAATATGAAGTGTAATTAGGAAGGAATTTTTGCTAATGCTTGAAGGCAGGTATCCTTACAGTGTGGTAGGAAAGAACTGTAAATCACACACAAAAAAATAGCCTAGATATTTACTAATCGCTTTCTCTTTGGCTCTACTGTGACTGAACTTAAAAAAGAAAGAACAGAAAAATAATTTCAAAACTTACTAGAAATGCCAAATAAGTTTATCCTAACTTTGTCTAAATAAGAAATAACACAGGCAGCAGGATTTTGCTTGTATGAACAGAGATGCTGTTGTTCTACACACTAATAGAAATTTAAAGCAGATTCTTTCTAACAAGCTTTTTGTTTTTTAGTTTATATTTTTAAAACTTTCAAGCAGGCTGCAGATGCTGTAGGTGTATATGCAGAGTTTTCTGAGGAAACTGAGTGCGTTTTCAAACAGTTGTTCAGAGACCTCTCTGCAGTTGCCAGCACAATTGGCTCTTACAACTGTCATTCCCTTAACTACATCTACTGACACTCCACTTTTGTCTTCCAACCAGATGTCATCCATTACAGAGAACATTCTCTCCACAGGTGCATTAGTGTCTCTGCATGCCAAAACAAATTCAGCACGGAGCAGGAGATTTTAGAATGTATGGGTTGTTTTGGTTTTTTTTTTAATTATTTACAATTTTCACCCATCTTTCAGTGAGCTTTCTGCACCCAAAACCCCATGACTGAGGCAGGAGAGAAATCTCCTGCTGAAGGCAGAGTTTCATTTCAAAATTTATAAAGGCTCCATTATTTAAAGGTAAAATAAAGATTAGTTTATCCTCCCTGTGGTTTTGGGACTATGTTCTACAAGCTATCAAGAAGGATTTTGGTTTAAGAAAAAACTCAGATTTGAATAACAGTGACCTAGTAAACAAATGTTGCAGAGATATGTTTAGTACTGAAGAGGAAAAGTACACTTTTGAAAATAGGCTTGTGTAAATCTGTGTAACTAAGTTAGTTCAAGTAACTTATCCCAAACTTGCTATATACTGCAATGTAGAGGATTTAAGCCTCCATTACAGTAATTGGGCTGCACTGCAAATCAGAATTAAGTCTACTGATGCATTCTTTTATCGATGCCTTAACACTGGGCTATGCCCTTAACAAGTATAACCATGGTCATAACTGCATGAAACTCAATGGGACTGGGTCTGAAATTTTCATGTGGAATGAGTGGTGCCCCTGCTTGTGCTGCATTATATTGCTCATACATCTCTCACCTTCAGTCTTCCACTAATTCTGGTCCTGTCATCTTTAGGAAGTTAGAGCAGAGTGAGTTGGGATCTGTACTTAAACAGCAACTCATTCCTAGACACTTGTAGTTTATACTAAAAATGCTGTTGTGTGGGATAGTATAGGAGCGCTTCCAGTCATGTTAAATCATACATTCAGCAATTCTTCCTGAGTAGAGGCCTATATATTCAGTGCTAATTACTGCTGACACTGCATGGATGCAGTTGCTGATGGCTGTGATATTAGTATAAACACAGTCTGTAATGAAAAGACCATAGCTCTTTCTATGCAAACATTTCTTCCCGAGTATCTCATGCAATAAGGCAGATTTCAAAATCTACTCAGTATATCAAGGAAGAACTGAAGGAACACCTAAGGTGAAAGCATACAGTTTTTAGATGTTCTTAACTTTCAGTTCGGAAAATTTTAGTAGTAAATAATGTATTGCCTCTCTTCCAAAAAATCCAGACAAATACTTAAATTTTACCTTTCTATGCTCACATACAATATACAGCAAAAATTGGTAGTGCCACTAGTTTCAGACAGTAATATTCCATAGCCAGATGCTTTTTTACCCTGAAGATACTGAATTCTTTATTTCCTTCTAGTTTTTTAGTCTTTAAGTTCACTCAGGTATTTTTCTGCAATCAGAAGAGACAAAAAGCAGCCCTTCCCTACCAAAATCTGAGCTTTGCAGAAGACCCAGAGATCTTGGAGCAGACAACGTGCGGGGCAAACTACGTTAGGTCTTCCGGTCTTCTGTGAAGGGGAGAGGAGGGACAGCACGTACTTCATCTACTAATTCTGGATGACTACTAAACCATTCTCTCAGTCTCCGCTGTGGTGCGAAAGAATACTTACTTTTTATTCTTGCTTCTATGAGTCTGAGATGACTTTCAAGGTATTATTATTGTAGAGAAAAGCAACAATATTTTTGTATGATAAAGGGACACAAATTAATCTCATAATGGGAGTTCATTTCACGCAACTCAGACATGCAACTTCTATGCCTGGACTGGGGAAAAATTATGCAAAAAGTTGCAGGAATGAACTTGGCTGTCAGTGGAGGGAAAAGGTGACAGTGCTCTGAGAGCCCTTCCTGCTCCCAGTCCGCTAGGTTGGAGGGATATTATTATTCTTACAGCCAGGGGATGTGGACATCTGTCAGCTTGCTTCCCTCACATGTGCAGCAACTGTGTGTGGTCCTCTAAATGAAACTATTAGCTATGCAGTTCTGTATTCATGTACCAATTCTGAGCGTGCTGAACTCATGCCAAGTATTTTGTTATGAGTGGGTGAAATGGGGATATATAAATACTATGAGAAAATAAACAACTGCTTTAGAATTACTTTTTTTCTTAACCTCCTCTCCAAACCTTAAATTTATTCTTTTAAAATGAAAGCATACACTAGATTAACAAGTCTGTTTTTAAAATGCAAGCTTGTTTCACAGCAGCATGATCACTGGATGATAATCACTGTATGAACAGCTGTTGTGGGAGGTCAGGGAAGTCAAAGAGGAAAAGTAGCCACTGACATAAGAACTTGGGTGATCTCAGGATGCAGTTGGTTTAATGCAAAAAATCTGTATTATTAAGAAGATTGTACTAATAAGGACTACTGGGAACCAATGTTTACATCCAAAAGTTGTTACACAACTAAGGATAGACTACTAATGTCATTGGTAAGTATCCTGTGATTGCCCAGGTATTTATGAAAAACTTGTTGGGAAATTGTCAGCTGATGCAAGCACAAATATGCTTCATAACACAGAATGAAGAGATTTACTTTGTTAAATGGTTTGATTAACTTTTCAGATTAGGGCAGCCTTCAAGATTACATTCAAAACACAGCAACTGTAAACACATATACTTTACAGCATAAACCTTGCAGTGGCATTATAATCATGCAAAGCCACCACAACAGCAATGTCCAGGCTATGTGTAATGCCTTTTTGGGGTCATAACACACAGCGTGAAGTATTTTCTAATGAGGGCCAGAAACACACACTCATCTGACTTCCTATTCCTGCCAAGATAACTTAACTACGCTACTTCACATGCTCTGCCACTTTTTTTTGTTGCTAGATATGTAACAGTGTCATCTACCATGCTGTACAAGTAATATATGTTAGTTAAATGGATTTTTCTTTTTCAATTATCTAGCAACATTTTGTCAATTATCTAGCAGCTCACATTGGCAAGACTTGTCATAAACTTCATAGATCTGTCAGATTCCTATAATGATGGAACATATGTTAAGAAGACCCCCAAATCCCTTGAAAAAAAAAAAAAAGGAGAAAAAATCAAACATGGGGCCTAGACAAAAAGATATTTAATGCATGTACAATGAAAGGAATCTAGTGATTTTTTGAATTCACTGGTCACAATGTCACTCTCTCTTTCAGGTTGTTGCAAGTAGTTCCTCTACTTTAAAAGCTAAAAGGCCATCTTCTCTCCTATTAGCTTTTGTTTTAACACAGTCCTTTTATTTTCCCAGCAGAACAAATCTTTTTCCATGAGCCAACAGCCTAGTGAAATTTTCTTTAACTACCTATCTCTCAAATCTATCCAAAGCCTTGATATTACCCTCAAGAAACATCTGACAATTTGGGGGTTTTTTTTGGGGTGGTTTTTTTTTTTTAGATTTTGACAAGACATACTACTGAACACATTCTAAAGTTATTCAAAAAGTATCTTTTAAAATCTTCTAGCTAGCCTGTAAAGAAATAAGTTTTGAACATACTAAACAGATATACTACCAATTTGGTACAGGCAGTCTTAGCAGAGTTTTGGAGGATGTTTTAAACAGATAATATGCCTTTAAGCCTACATTTCCCCCCATTAGTTTAATAAAATATACTTTTTCTTTTTTAATAACAAAAATAAAAGTCATACTCAGAAATGTGATATACAGAAAGAAAAAGAATTTATAAATATAGTACTAGTTTTACACCAGTGCTATCCTTTGACTCTGGGTGAGTCAAATTAATATAAAAATGAATGTGATTAAGACCCACGACTTCTAATCATTGACACAAGGAATCACAATCCCACCCACGAAATCTCTGCTACACAAACCCAAATGAAACCTTACTTAGATAAACATGGACAAAGCCCTTTTGTTCTGTGTCTTTTCTGGTACTACCAATAACTTGCCAGGCATTTTGTGACATAACGACTACTTCATAATTCAACAGAGAACATAAGACACCAGTGTCTTGTATTCTATGAGTGAGTAGGAAGTGATTTAAAAATTATCACTGGACCAGTGCAGTTATGTTTATGAAATCAAATTTTTATACTTGGACTATGTCAGAGGTGTAAGAAAATGTCTGAAGAAAGAAAGGCCAGCAACATTCCATGTATCACACAGACATTGGCCTGAGCAGCTCAGAGCAGAGGGTAAATAGAAGCTGGTTTAGACTCCTCTTCCAAGGAGTTATAGTGGGGCCAAAGAGATGCCCAGGTGAGAAAGCCTTGTCAGTCATTCATCTGCTTTCTATTTTCTCCAGAATGATAATTTAAAGTAGGAGGAGAATAAAGTGCAAGAAATATAATTGCTGTTCCTTCTAATTGGGATAAAATATTTGGGATTTTCATATGCTGTTCCACAATCTTTTTTGTTTGTTCCTACTAAACTGACTTTTTCATATCATAACTCTGAGACAATCTTGTAGCAACACAATGAAATGCTTTAGTAGGGGTCAACATCCAACACTGTAATCAGTAGTAAACCTCAATTTCAAACATATAAGTGCATATTTTTTTAAATGATTATCACAGCAAGTAATGTTAGATTTGATGTTCAGTATTCTTCCATTCAGGAAGTAGAAATTGTTTCATAGAGGTCTGATCAAAGAGACCTCTTCATCCTTTATATTCAAATATTTTTTTTGATACAATGTAAGGGGAAAACTCATACAATTGAAACCCCCAAAAGAACTAAGTAATTATTATTGTTTTTTAAATATACATTGCAGGTACTTATCCTTATTTCCTCCCTCTCTTGTAAGAGGCTTCTATAACCTAGGCATTTTTCCTTTGCTTTTTACGTTAATGTTAGGTTGACCCTTACTTTAAAATACAAGTTACTGCAAAGTAATATAGTAGTACTATGCCTTACTTTGTTAGTATTTATATACGGACACAGGTACTCATCAGTCAAAGTTTCACAAACCTGGATGCATATATAGACAAGAGTGACCCACTACAGCCTGTGGGCTGAGACTATTTTAAAATAAATATCTATCCTTATGAATTGATATCTAAATAGCTCTCTATATATTTTGATAACTGAGTTGCAATTTTATAGCTGAAAAGCATTGTCAGTATATATGAAACCATACAGATTTTCACCTGTAGAAAACAAGTTTCATAAATTGCTTCAGACAGAGCTAGATTAATCAACTCCATCACCCCCAAATTAATTATACAGCAATTATTTTTTTGATGTTTTAAATGTCTTCTGATTACGTCTTACTCAGTAATTCTCAAAGTGTCTACATCTTAATATGATTTCCGATGTTAGAACAAAAATTGCTGATTGTTTCTTACTAACATAACTTTTTCGTGCTCTAAAGACTTAATCATCCATTTTATCAGGTCTTAGGTAATGGTTCTAAATGTCCCCAAACTGGCAAAGAATATTTTTACCTGATTTTTAACTAAATTTAAAATCTTCTGTGTTTTACACACAGCCTAGAGAAAATTGACACCTATGAGAAACTTTTGACTATCTGTAGAAGGTCATCTAAATATGAGGTCATTTGCTCTCCAGGAAGCTTATTATCATCATTTTTACAGGTCTGTAACTCTTTTGGGATGCAGAGGTCCTAAACTTTCAACCTCTTTCTCAGATGAAAATAAAAGAAACATTAAGTAGGAGGTCAATAAGGAGAAATAGAGACTTTAGAAAGAAAATTATACTCTCAAGTATATCTAGATTCCAGATAAATGGAGGGGAGACTTCCTACTATGTGTTTAGGAACACACCTAATTTCAATTTGCTCTAATGGCATCTAAAAAGAAACTTACAATTCAACATGTACCTCCACATCGACCATCTAATTACAGACCTGGTTAACCAGGTCTGTAAAAGAACTGATGAACATACTGGGACTCCCTGAAGCAGCCAAAAAGGCTGCATTTACAAACTTGAGACAACATGAAAAGGCAGGGAACACTGACCATGAAAAGTAATGCCAGGATCAATTCCAGTTCACTATTTGCCAGTCGGGGTGACACTTTTGTGGTTTCACATGACAGTGCTGATTTTGCATATGGGGTGGGTATTCAGAGGCCCTTTCCAGAAGGAAAGTCATCAGCAGAGAATTCTTACTCTAAGAGCAGTAGGACCCTCTGGCATAGGACTGTTGGGTCAGCAAAGTCTACAATTGCATGAATAAGAAAGATGAAAATAAAACAAATGACATACTGACTGCCTGAATTAGGGTCACATAGATGCACTACGAAATTAGACTTCTTACCCTTGCATTCAAGAGCCAAATCCTTAGATTTGCAAATGAACTTAAGATCATAAATTCTTAGACTCTTTAGAGTGTTAAGTTCTAGACAAGCCCCTGAGCAACCTGTTAAAATTAGAACTGCTTTGAGCAGAGAGGGTTAGTCTGGATGACCTTTAGAGGTCCCTTACAACCTAAATTATCCTTTAGTTCTGTGATTCTTGAAGCAAGAAATGTCCATTTGATCTGTGCTTATAAAGTGTCTACTGTTCAAGACCTTTGGGTACTACCATAGAACAAATAATTAATAATCATTAACTGCCAATTTGTTCATACAAGTCATAAAAGTAATACAAGGGATGGTTTGGTCAGCCTCAGATCATTTACTGGGTTCTAAAAAGGCTATATTTTAAAGAGTACTGCTTCTTTTCTTGCATTCAATAGCTTATTAGATCCACAAAACAAACAAACAAACAAAAGGTACACAGATATCATCTGTAATTTATTACAAATCCATGGCTGTTCCATATTTTAAAGAAGGTTTCTCATTGGCTGGCAGCTGAAGCCACTGAAAAGCATAAGCAAGCCTTTCTGATATAAGATGAAGTTATTTAACCAGTAACCAGAGTCTTCATTACAAAATAACATTTATGAATTCCACTGAGAATGTGCAAACCAGAACAAGAAAATTAATCTCAACCATAATTTTACCAACTCTGCAGTGGTAACATGTATTAAAAGTTATTGTAAATGTAAAGACATGTGTCTGAATACTTATAAAGAGGATGATGGGACAACTCCTGAGCCTTGCACAATGGACCTTTAAAATTGTTCAATTAGCCTCTTGCAGATTTCTGCAGCATGGAACACATTGCCAAAGAGACAACAAAGGCAACACAGTAGCTTTAAGCTGTTCCTTCTCAGTATCAGGAAAAGAAGCACAGTCAGAAAATGTATTGCCTGCAGGAACCACCCACTGGGGCTATAGATAGGTAGCACGATTTAGCGCTACCAGAAATCACAGTATATACAATAAATGGCAAAATCTGTACCTACTTGAATTTTACAATTAATTATATACCTCTTCCTTACTGCTATTTTTCTTATGTCCAATTTCAGGGACTTCCGATGATGATAAAAAAACCCTCCCACTGACATGTATGAAAGATAAACAGTGTGTTTGTAACCCCGTTGCCTGGAAATAGTAGGTCCAGAAATACTTGGCGCTAATCTTTAAATAAAATTATAGAAGTCTTTCAACCTTTCTACTCTCACTGTGCAAATGCGAAAGTATTACAAATCCTGTTGACAGTTATTGCCATATCTATTGGCACACAGTCAGCAGCAGTTTGAAAAGTGTTGTGCAGCATACAGCTAGTGCCCATTACCTGTCTCCTTATACTTTCTTACAATTTATTTTCACCCCAGCAGGCAGCACCTCACAATGCCATTAATTTGTTGGGCAGCTCATACTTTCCAATACAGCCTACTTTACAATGTGTTCTTATAAACAACCTGGTGGTTTACCGGCAATGCATAACAGTGTCAGGAGGGAGGCTACGATTTAAAGGCAGCAAGTAAAAATAGAGTCGGTGATGGGGGATGACGTGGTCTGACTGAAACTCCTCTCCTTTAATTTGACTTATCATCAGCACAAGTGCACAAATTCACAAGACTTACACCTGGTCTCTGTAAACATGTGACTGAAACAATAGTACTACCAAACAGTGCTTTTTGTTGGTGTGGATGGACGCATGCTTTTGCTACACAGTATTCTGCTAACAACATATTTGTTAGCAGATCATGGGTACTTATATGAAGACAACAGATGGAGAAAGAGGGAAGAATAATAATCTTCAAATTGATAAAAACAGCTACTCTCTCCTTGCAGAGTAATAAGGCACTAGTAAAATACTTGCATGATTCCAACATATATTTATAGCTACACATACTTGAATTCTTTGGTTAAGACATGTCTTTCCAGAGTGAGGGGGAAGAAACCCCAACAGAACAAATTCAGCTTTTTCTAATACAACAGACTGAACCTGACATTTTTCCTTTAATGTATATGCTTCTTTTTCTGCATCTCTCTCTGTCTCATATACAAACGCTAATTTTCTCCTGTAAAATCCACGTCTACCTCTAGTGAGTAATGCAAGTGGATAAACACCCAGCCTGGGAGTTCTTCATATCACCAATAGTTTTAGAATATTTTACTGGTTTTTTCTTCTTAGTAATACTAGTGTGCACATTAACTAAAGCCGTCTCTCCTGCTGTTACTCAAAATTAAATTGCTGTCAATCTGACACCTTTTGCAAACACTCAAGGAACTTGAAATTTTCGATATACAAATAATGGAAAACTAGAATGGATCAGAGGATAAGATTACGTGTTACAGCAGCCAAAACTGATCTGCTAGGCTATTCTAATTTCTGTATCTTTAATCTAAAGATTTTGGCAGCTGGGACAGGGTTAAATGAGCAAACACTCTGAGTAATATGCTATCAAACATTCCTAGGGAATACTTGTTTGCCATTAAACAAATTGAATGTTGCAAAATGGTTATTGCAGTTTTTTGTACAAAGGTCACAATACAAAAACATATGCGTAGCGTCAGAAAATACTACTGTAAATCTAAACCATATATGCACATATCAAGTCATATTTAGGATTTTTTTTGGGGGGGGAGGGGGGCTGGTGAGGGGGAAATCACCTACAACATTCAAATGCAAAAACAGCCTGAAGCAGTTAAAACTATCTCAGTCTTAAATTCATCCAGCCGTTTTACTTAGTTTGTATTATTTTCCATGTACTTCCAGTGTTTGCTAAGAACAGGCCAATTCCTTAATTCACATAGGAACCTAAATGACAATAATCATATGCATTCCACTCCTCAAGATAGAAAACACCTGTTGTAGTTAGTTAATTGCTGACTTTTTGTAAGCTTTTGGAAGAAAAGTAACAGTTACAAATAATTTATATCTGAAAAACTTCAGAGGCAGAGAAATACATGAATTACAAAACTGGTATAAAACTCAAAAACTATGTTGAGACATTAATAGAAGTTTTCACTTTGTTAATTAAAGAACTGTGTATCAAAGCACCATACTAGTATATAGTTATTCTATAACTGAGACAGGGCTACTTTCTTATTTCAGATGGGTTTAGCACTTCTGCAGTAATTACTACTCATGCCACATAGCAGTAGGAAATAAAAAAATAAGACCTAGAAACTCTACTCTGAAAGGAACAGAGGCACCCATCTGTCGGCCTGACCCAGGCTCAAGGGAGGTGCGTTGCCTACCAGGGGCACGGATCAGGGATGTCGCAGAGAAGCTGCCTGCTCTAGTCGGTCCCACTGACTATTACCCACTTCTAGTGGTCCATGTGGGCGCTGCTGATACAGACAGCAGTAGCCTGGAGAACATAAAGAAGGACTACAGAGCTCTGGAAGAGGTGGTTAGGGGCTCTGGAGCTCAGACTGTCTTTTTGTCAATTCTCCAAGATACAGGGCAGGACCTTAAAAAGGCTAGGAGGACTGGCCAGGTTAATAAATGGTTAGAAGGGTGGTGCTGTAGTCAGGGGTTTGGGTACCTTGAACATGGGACTCAGTTTAATAGGCCAGGTTTACTGGGGGCTGGTGGAGCTGGTCTGACAAAGAAAGGGAAGAATGGATTTGGGAGGACGCTTGCCAGACTGGTCAAGGATGCTTTAAACTAGATGTGCTGGGGGAGGGGGGCATCATTCCATCCAAACACACCCAGTCACTTGCCAACATCTAGAGTAAACGTTCAGAGCAATGTAGAGATATTCCAGGTGCTCCAGCCAATGAGCCAGCTTCAATTGGAGCTCGGCTCAGATGTCTCTATACAAATGCCCATAGCATGGGGAACAAATAAGAGGAATTAGAGATGCGTGCATGTCTACAGGGGTATGATATAATAGGCATCACAGAAACATGGCTCCTATGACTGGTGTGTTGGAATGGAAGGTTATAGGCTCTTTAGGAAAGACAGGCCCGGTAGGCAGGGAGGGGGAGTTGCTATTTATGTTAGGGATAGGCTGGAGAGTATGGGACTCTGTCTGGGGACAGCTGAGCAGTTGACAGAGAGTTTGTGGGTCAGGATTACAGGGAGAACAGCGATGGGAGACATTATTGTGGGGATCTGTTACAGATCACCTGATCAAGAGGACTCGGTGGATGAAGTGCTCTATAGACAGATAGGAACAGCCTCACACTCACAGGCCCTTGTTCTCATGGGGGACTTCAACCACCCTGATATCTGTTGGAGGGACGGTACAGCCCGGCACAAGCAGTCCAGAAAGTTCCTTGATTGTGTGGAAGACAACTTCCTTCTGCAAGTAATAGAGGAGCCAACAAGGAGAGGTGCTATGCTTGACCTCGTCCTCACCAACAGGGAAGGGCTGGTTGGAAATGTGATGCTTCAGGGCAGCCTTGATTGCAGTAATCATGAGATGGTCGAATTCAAGATCCTCAGGACAGTGAGAAGAGTGTGCAGCAAGCTCACTGCCCGGGACTTCAAGAGAGCAGACTTTGGCCTCTTCAGGAACCTGCCTAGTAAGGGTCCATGGGATATAGCCCTAGAGGGCAGGGATGCCCAAGACTACCGGTTAATATTGAAGGATCACCTGCTGCAAGCCCAGGAGTGATACATCCCTACTAGAAGGAACTGCTACAGGAGGGCCAGGAGACCTCCTTGGATGGATAAGGACCTGCTGAGGAAAATTTGAAGGACAAAAGAGGCTTATAAAAGGTGGAAGCAAGGACAGACAGCCTGGGAAGAATACAGGGATGTTGTCAGGGAAGCTAGGGACCAGGTTAGGAAAGCTAAGGCCCACTTAGAATTAAACTTGGCTAGGGATTTTAAGGATAAGAGGAAGGGATTCTATAGGTACATTGCAAATAAAAGGCAGGCTAGGGACAACGTGGGCTCTCTCCAGAAGCTATCAGGAGAACTGGCTACCCTGGATTTGGAGAAGGCTGAGGTTCTTAATGACTTCTTTGCCTCAGTCTTCACCAGCAAACACTTGGACCACACCACCCAAGCCTTGGAAGGCAGACGCAGGGAGAGTGAGAATCAGGCCCCTGGGCCCACTGTAGGAGAGGATCTGCTTTGAGACCATCTTAGGAACCTGAACGTATACAAGTCCATGGGACCTGATGAAATCCATCCGCGGGTCCTGAAGGAGCTGGCAAATGAAGTTGCTAAGCCACTGTCCATCACCTTGGAAAAATCATGGCAGTCAGGTGAAGTTCCCAACAACTGGAAAAAGGGAAATATAACCCCCATTTTCAAGAAGGAGAAAATGGATGACCCGGGGAACTACAGACCAGTCAGTCTCACCTCTGTGCCTGGCAAAATCTTGGAGCAGATTCTCCTGGAAGGCATGCTGAGGCACATAAAAAAAAACAACAAGATGCTTGGTGACAGCCAGCATGGCTTCACTGAGGGGAAATCCTGCCTGATTAATCTGGTGGCCTTCTATGATGGGGCTACAGAACTGACGGACAAGGGTAGAGCAGTTGCTGTCATCTACCTGGACTTGTGCAAAGCGTTCAACACTGTCCCACATGACATCCTTGTCTCTAAATTGGAGAAACATCAATTTGATAGGTGGACCACATGGTGCCTA
The DNA here is from genome assembly GCA_017639245.1 of Myiopsitta monachus. NCBI lineage: Eukaryota > Metazoa > Chordata > Aves > Psittaciformes > Psittacidae > Myiopsitta > Myiopsitta monachus. The sequence continues at coordinate 9,431,193 of CM029919.1, forward strand.
AAGAACTGGCTGGATGGCCGCATGCAAAGAGTTGTGCTCAATGGCTCAATGTCCAGCTGGAGACCAGTAACAGGTGGTGTCCCTCAGGGATTGGTGTTGGGACCGGTCTTGTTCAACACCTTTGTCAGTGACATGCACAGTGAGATGGAATTCACCCTCAGCAAGTTTGCCGATGACACCAAGCTGTGTAGTTCGGTTGATATGCTGGAGGGAATGAATGTCATCCAGAGGGACCTTGACATGCTTGTGAGGTGGGCTGATGCCAACCTGATGAAGTTTGACCATGCCAAGTGCAAGGTCCTGCAGCTGGGTGAGAACAATCCCAGGCACACACAGCTCCAGGTTGGGCAGAGAAGATATTCAGAGCAGCCCTGCGCAGAAGGACTTGGGAGTATTGGTCGATGAGAAAATGAACATGAGCCAGCAGTGTGCGTTTACAGCCCAGAAAGCCAACCGTATCCTGGGCTGCATCAAAAGGAGCATAACCAGCAGGTTGAGGGAGGTGATCCTGCCCCTCTACTCTGCTCTCCTGAGACCTCACTTGGAGTATTGTGTGCAGTTCTGGTGTCCTCAACATCAAAAGGACATGGAACTGTTGGAACAAGTCCAGAGGAGGGCCATGAGGGAGAATGATCAGGGGACTGGAGCACCTCCTGTATGAAGATAGGATGAGAAAGTTGGGGCTGTTCAGCCTGGAGAAGAGAAGGCTGCATGGAGACCTCATAGCAGCCTTCCCGTATCTGAAGGGGGCCTATAGGGATGCTGGGGAGAGACTCTTCATTAGGGACTGTAGTGAGAGGACAAGGGGTAATGGGTTCAAATATAAACAGGGGAAGTTTAGGTTGGATATGAGGAAGAAATTCTTTACTGTAAGGGTGGTGAGGAACTGGAATGGGTTGCCCAGGGAAGTTGTGAATGCTCCATCGCTGGCGGTGTTCAAGGCCGGGTTGGACAGAGCCTTGGATGGCATGGTTTAGTGGGAGGTGTCCCTGCCCATGGCAGGGGGGTTGGAACTAGATGATCTTAAGGTCCTTTCCAACCCTACCTATTCTATGATTCTATCTATTTACAATGTAGATGATACATTTGATATATAGTGGAGATATATATATCCTATATATATAAAATATATATCTCCAATATATATCCAATATATACTGGATATATAGATGTATAGATGCATATATAGATGTATAGATGTATATATAGATATAGAGATATGTTTATATGTATAGATATATATACACTGATATTGGATATATATTTCCAATATATACTGGATATATAGAAGATATAACAAATTACAGAATTCCTGCTGAAGTAGAGCAAAACACACATATTTATGTGCTTACAAAACCTGAAATGACAATTAAATGTATCTAGGTTTAAATATACATACATTTTTCTTTTTTACTTGAATCTTGTTATTTTTTTTTCCTCATCCAAATTTCAATGTTTAGAATATGTGAAATTCTGCCCTAAGCTACAGTAGTTGATTATTCATTTTTATAGATCTGATAATTTTGATGGAATTACCTGAAAAAGCAGTTATGTCCGCTGCTAAAGCTCTTGTACAAATATCCACATTTGATGCCTAGCACAGCAAATTTTCAATAACAACTACTCATCTGCTGTATTAGGAAACTCTGAGTTCTAGACTGACCACACTATACTGTTGCCACTATGCTGAATGAGTTGCTGACATGTTACAGCAAAGTTATAGTCAGAGCAAACACGGACATGGAGGAAAGACTCAATAAAAGAGTTCATGAAAAGCAAATTTTAGCTTCTCCTGTCATGTATAAAAGAGCTACTTATCACAGAGCTTTACATCCTGCAAAGTCTATTTTCAAGTGAAGGTGAAGTCTTTACACAGATGAATACCAGCAAAAGGGTGCAGTACTGGGGAAAAAACCCAATCAACAAAAAAAAACCCAAACCAGGGTAAGCTGATAGGTTTTGCTACAGTGAATAATAGTATTTATTACTAATTCTGCAGTGAGTAGGGGGAAAAAACCCTAAAAAAACCCAAACCAACAAAAACTACCCCCACCACCCCAACAAAACAAAATCTTTGCATATTCCATTCACACCCCTTATCATTTGTCACATCTTAACTAATGGCTCTCAGACAAGTAAGTACTCATTCACTTGCGTTAATAAGGTGCAAGACTCATGAAGGTTCCCAGCAAAGCAGAGTTAAGTACAGGGAGTACTGTGGAACAGTCATATGAGCCTTCTGCACAGACCTGTCCTGCGGTATGGCCATAGGCTCTGTACAAGGTGTACATTAGGGCATATGCCTTGTTCCAAGTCAGACAGACCCACTCTAAATTTGCCTCTAGTGCTCTAGAGGAGCCTGAGCTGCTCTGAGAGGCTGACTGAATACAAGAATTTCAGGCACATCAGCAAGGTGGTGCTTCCACTATTTAGTAACCAAAGTGAGCCCCAGCAGAGTACTGCCTGAATACTCCTGGCACTGAACTTGGCTTGATTATTAGGATGCTACATCGTAGGTGTATCCTAAAACAATAAGTAACTTCCTACTTCTGAGTTGCTACTTCACGTGCCATCCCTCCTACCTTCACCTTGTTCTCTGTACAAACCAATTTACTAGGGCTTTTTTTATATGATATCTAGAGTTAATTTCACCTACTGCATTTAATGTCATAGGAGTTATATGTGTAAATCCCTGTACTTAGAGATAAGGTAGTCCTTTATGCCATTTTAATCAATCTTTGTCATGGGTATGTTACTTAATAGCTCTGTCTTCCTATAGAAAATGAGCAACTTAAGGGAAATGAAACTTCTCAAAGATACATTTTCCTTCTGGCAGTCTATGAAATACACCATAATTATCCTCTTTCGATGAATAACGTTTGAAAGAAAATGAACATTCTGTGCACTGAAAGGTATAATACAATGACAATCTCAACTGCCTTGTAAATAAAAGGAAATTGTTTTTCTACTATGATCTATATTGCACAGAAACATATATACATGCTTTATAAATATAAAACCAAATCAGACTATCAAGCCATTTTTCAAGGTCCTACTACTTCCTAATAACAATAAAATTGGTATTCCACAGCAACAAGGAATTGTACTTATACTTCTAAAAGATTCAAACTGTGTTGTAAATTATGGACTCCATCCCCCAGGCTGATGGGACTACTAGTATGAGTAAGGCTCTCTGCTGAACACAGCACCTCTTAAAGGTAAGAGGGGAAACCAAAGGTATTCAGAGGGAAAGAGTATACCCCAAAAGCTTTTCTGCTCCATGTGTGTCGATACAGGGCAAGGTATTTTTAATGGCACCATCAAATCGCGACAGTCCAGCTCATGTCTGCTTATTAGAAAACCTGAACTATTTTCAAAGGTTGGTAAAATGAATGTTTGAATGCAGATCTTTCTTATAAACTAATAGGTATAACACAATTTAACTAAATGCTTAGGGCAAAGGGCCTTTACCTCTTCTTGATATCTGAACCTGTTGCTCCAGAAAATATAGTGCATGCAACAAAAATAAGGAGACAAGGCCGCATAATCATCATCAGCTAATACGGGACAAAAGCATTTGAATACCAACCTGTCCCTCAGACAGCCAAAATCCACGTTCTGAGTTAGGAAAATTACCTCTTCACCAAGAAGTAGGAATTTGTTACTGTGGAAAACCTGTGATGTTCACTTCTAAATTCCTTTTTTTCTCTCTTCCCTCCCCAGGATCGTTGCCTCCACAGAGATATGATACTGCTGATTAGTGGCAACATATCACAGTATGGAGCGCTCTGTTCCATAGTCTCTAGAAGAACACCAAAACCTGGAAACTAATGTATTAGTAGAAGCAACTTCTCAGTTGCATCCTGCCTCATGCAGGTCCCAGATATGCAGAATCTGTCGCTTCCACAGGGAGGAATCAGCCAGGGTTCCTTCCCCTTGTTGAATTTGTGATCTCAGCAAAGCCAGAGACCAACACCTCACACACTGATGAGCTTCGCCATGCAGCTGCCCTCAGCAAGAGATCAGCTCCCACTGCCTACTGAGTTCTTGCTTGAGATACAGAGGAAAATGCCTGGCATGCTGGCTAGTTACGGCTGCTCAGCAGACAGAAGAGTCAATGCACAATGGCTGAGTGCTGCAACAAAGGAAATGTACATTCAGCATATCATTCAGATGTTTAAAAGGTGACAAAATAATTTAATCTAAACCAAAGACAGGGCAGGATATAACATCACTGAACACCACCCTATTTCCCAAGACCACCTATACTATAATCCACCTGTATAAACAGGTGTTCCCTTGCTTGTGTCCCTAGCACTTGAAACTGTACTCCATGCAGGGTTTGCACACACTGGGAAGACAGATCTGCCATGCACCTTTCTGTTCAGGAGGTTAGTGACTACAGTGCTCATGAAAGACATGACTGAGAAAACTGGGGATGTTCAGCCTAGAGAAGAGAAGGCTGCACGAAGACCTCATAGCAGCCTTACAATATCTGAAGGGGGCCTAAAAGGATGTCAGAGCTGGACTCTTCATCAGGGACTGTAGTGATAGGGCACAGACTAATGAGTTTAAACTTAAACAGGGGAAGTTCAGGTTAGATATAAGGAATAAGTTCTTTACTGTGAAGGTGGTGAAGCACTGGAACAGGTTGCCGCCAAAAGTGGTAAACACCCCATCCCTGGCAGTGTTCAAGGCCAGGTTGTACAGGGCCTTAGGTGACACGGTCTAAGGTGAAGTGTCTGTGCCCACGGCAGAGGGGTTGGAACTAGATGATCTTAAAGTCCTTTCCCTGACCATTCTATGACTCTATGAGACATACCAGCATCAGATCTGTAGAAGACAGCATGGCTCAACAAGGTTTATCTGGCAGAGTGGTGCCTGGTTCCCATTCCTGATCCAAGGACTGTCCAAATGTTTGATGAACTGTTGCTACATGAAGCATATGCAGAAATTTATCTCACCATTTAGTCATCTGGATCTGAGATGTCTAACCCAGCCTATTACTTATGCTCCACTTAGAATATATGGAGAGTCACCTCCAGAGACCACTGCATTCTGCCTACCCTTATTTGAGCATGTGTCGTGGTTTAAGCCCCTCAATAACTCATGCAGTCGCTCTCTCACTCACTCCCCCCTCTTTCTTCCCCCAGTCTCGGGGGGATGGGGAGGAGAATCAAAGGAATGCAACTTCCACAGGTTGAGATAACAACAGTTTAGTAACTAAGGTATAACACAAATCACTACTGCTACCACCAGTAATAATACAAGAGAAATACAAAGACAGAGAATACAACTGCTCACCATCCGATATCAACCCGACCACGCAGTGCACCACCACCCTTCCGGGTCTCTGCCCTCCATTTTTACATCCTGGACATGATGTGCTGTGGTATGGAATAACCTCTTTGGTTAGTTTGAGTCAGGTGTCCTGTCTCTCCTTCCTCCCGGCTTCTCCTCCTCCCTGGCAGAGCATGAGACTCAGAAAGTCCTTGGTCAGACTAAAACATTACCAAGCAGTAACTGAAAACACTGGTGTTATCAGCGCTGCTCCCAGGCCCAAAATTAAAAACACAGCACTGCACCAGCTACCAAGAAGGAGAAAAATGACTGCTGCTGCTGAACCCATGACAGCATGGGATAAGCATCTTGAGGTGACTCTATCTACTAGCTATAGGGTAGATTTTTAGATACTGACACTGAAGTCATCCTAACTTTAACAGGTCCCACAAGCAGTTGATTTACTGCAAACAACACAAGGTAACATAATTGTAACAGGAAACTTCACATAGAAATTTGTGAAATTTAGGTTAATGCTTTAATTTATGCTTTAAAATGTTCAGAACAGCTATGGAGCATGCCTGGACTGGAAAAAAAAAAAAAAAAAAAAGATTGAACAAATGTAGGATTGTTTTCCTAATGTTTAAACTTGGTAGAAGTATCTGGATTAGAAGGGTTAACTTTGCTATTTATTTATTTAGGGGATTTCTCTGCCTTCCTAGTTTCAAGCAAGGACAGAAAATAAAGTGATAAACCACACAAAAAATGCTGCTATTTTTAGGGCAATTAAACAAAATTTAGGAAAGAAATGAAAATTTCATGCAACTATATATTTTTTTTGTTATTTTCCAAGCAAAGAAATTCACGTACATAACTAAATTAAGTGGATTTGTGAGTAAAAGAGCCAAAGCATGTTAGATTCATGTAATGCTATAACTCATCATATGTATGTTTCCTAAATTTAGACCCTAGAAATAAGTTCCACGAGTTTTACACTAGTTTACATTGAAATAGTAATGGACTTTTCTGAACATCTGAACCTTCTCAACTAAATGCTTTGACATATGTCATCAGAGATTAGTCTTACTTAAATAGGCAGATAAGCACATATATGGATCCTCTTTCCCTTTTACCTTTTTTTTTTTGGAACTGATAGACACAATCTGACACAACCCTTTTAAATTTATTTTACTGCTTTTTAAGGAAACGTGGTTTCTTATTTTTCTGATCTGTGTGTTAGACAAGTTATAGGTCTTGGGTTGCTTCCATCAGGGAAAGAACGCCAATGTTAGATTTTCATTACAATTCTTTCATTACTTCTTCCTTATGATCACAGACAAATGAACTTTTTTCCTTAAGTGTAGGAAGATTTTAACAGATGGCAGTCTCTTTGCTTATCTAACACTTTTATAGGCAGAATTTGGCTGAGAAAGCTGTCTTTCTCTTCACTTTTTCTAAAAAAAAAAAAAAAAAAAAAAAAGCATCAACATAGTTCCTATTATTGTGTTCAGTGCTTCCTCTTTTCTCAGGTTCAGTGATCTTTTTCTGTTATTTTTCACAGAAATACAATTGTTTATGTATACTACCCAGTAAGGTATTTCCAACAGATATGCCCTGATTGTTTTAGAGGCATATACCTCAGTTTTTGTAGACAATTCCTGAGAAAGGACCATAAATGGTTTGCAAGCTATTTCAAATGAGAAAATATGTTTATAGAATCCTGTTACCCATTTTAGTACGAGCCAAGCTCAGAACAGTGTGTAATTATTATTTCCTTTGATGTCTTAACTGATCTAGTCACCGGTTATCATTAGACATACTTCTGCTTCCTTGAATTCTGAATATCACCAAATGTATTATCTCAGGTTCTTTAATAAATACTGTGATCAACTTAATTTACCTTTTTCTTTCTTTCTTTCTCTAAAAGTAACACCAATAAACTACAACACTGATTATTAAAATTCGAAGTAAGAAGAAGTAGATTATATCACTATTTGCTTTCATCAAGCTATATACGTATGTGCACAAAAATACCTAGCTAGGATTGTCGAGGCAGGAATTAAATGATTTCACTTAGATACTCTGTCTAAACATTGTTTCTGTAAGCTGAATGTTTTAACATAGACAAGCTATGAAACAGCTATAAGAATTTTTCTTTATGGTAATATGTTAATGGCTACACTGACTAAAACTGCCTAAAAAGATACAAAATAAGGGTGACTATCTTATCTAGCCGCCACATTATACATAGGATTTAATAAAAATATTATGGAGACTTCACTATACATGCTTCGTACCACCTCATAAACAACCTAAAGTCTACCAATACTGAATATACACCGTGTCCATTCAGTGTATATAGCATATATATTGTATATATAGGACACAGTTTCTAACTTCTCCAGCTTATGAAATGAATTCATATTTAGAGATCTCAAAATTCACTGATGTGTCGAAATTTTCAATTCAGAGAAATATAACCAGCAAGGAGCTCACCTGGCCAGGGTGTAGTTTATGAAAGACCTCCATAAATCAGTCTGAAAGCCCACAAAGTTTATAATTTGCCTAGAGAACTCAACAGGAATCCCCTGGCTACAGGGAAGCTTGGGATAACATTCTCCCCCTCCCCTGTAAAGTGCAATTTGACACCTAATAAGAAAGGTATTTTCTCCTTTCTTACTACTTATAGATATTTTGAAATGTCTTAAGGCTTTCACAGTCTTCGCATGTCCTGTTTTTAACTGTAGTGAACTGTCCATATACACATTCCCAAATCTTCTGCATTTCTATTAAGAAAGTCATAATGCAGTTATTAACAGAGGTTTTCACATGGAGTTATGCCCTGGGTTCAGCAGTAGCAGTCATTTTTCTCCTTCTTAGTAGCTGGTGCAGTGCTGTGTTTTTGACTTTCAGCCTGGGAACAGTGCTGATAACACTGATGTTTTTAGTTGCTGCTCAGTAGTGTTCAGTCTGACCAAGGACTTTCTGAGTCTCATGTTCTGCCAGGGAGAAGGGGAAGCCGGGAGAAAGCAGAGACAGGACATCTGACCCAAACTAACCAAAGAGGTTATTCCATACCACAGCATGTCATGCCCAGTATATAAACCGGGGGCAGTTACCTGAAGGGTTAGATCACTGCTTGGTTGGGCTCGGTATCGATTGGCGGGTGGTGAGTGGTTGTGTTTTCTTCCCTTGTTACTTCCCTTATCATTGTTGTTATTTGTGGCAGCAGTAGTGGTTTGTGTTGTACCTTAGTTACTGGACTGTTCTTGTCTCGACCCGTGAGAGTTGTGTTCTTTCAAATCTCCTCCCCATCTCTCTGGGAGCGGGGGAGAGGAAGGGGAGGGGGAGTGAGAGAGAGACTGCTTGGTTTTCTGAGTTACAGCTGGGCTTAAACCACGACAAGTTACTGAATCGTATTTGTAAGTTTAGTTCATGCCTAGGTGCTGTGACATGAATGCACATTGTTTTGAATTAGTCTAGTAGTCTGGTATGTTACTGAGTAACAGCTCACTGCAGATCTTAATAAGCTGTGCAGACCAACTTTGTAAGTAAAGTATCACTGTGCCTTGTGACATACACAATAAACAAAGCATTGTGCTGAAATACTTATAGTCTGAAGGTTTCACCCATTAATAGTTCATAGATATTGTCTTCAGGAAGGAGTCCATTGAGGTGACTGGGACTACTCATGTAAAAACAAGTTACATATATATTTGCAATAAAGTCTTAAGAGACTATAAATTTTAAGAGATTCCAGTTCAGGACAGTCCTCTAACTGAACTTCAGTAAATCAAAGCATAACAACATCCATGACAAAGGAATCCTACTCCACTGAGCAAAAAGGTTACTACAGAGATTTAAAAAGAAATAAATTCCTTTTTGTCACAAAAGTTTTGAAAATTTTATTTAGTAACTCTGTGTGGAAGAAGATTTTGCTGTTTAACACTTAACATAAGTGGTATATATATTTCATGTAAGATATGTTGTCATGATTTAACTTCTGTTTTGGATGTAATTTCCAAACAACATGTAGCTTAGTTATTTACATTTATGTTTCTCAACTCATCATTTAGTTTCTATGCAGTATGTTCATCTTTTTAAAGCACTGATTTTTGGCATCTATGAATATCTGTGTATATTCAAATAAAAATCCAGTCCAACTAATTTTCAAGGATATTTCCCAGTCATATCTAAAATCTATACTAGAAAAAAATTGATTGTGGATAGGTATGTCACAGGTATGCACATACCAGAAGATTTTAAAATAAAACAACAAATGGGAACACTGCGAGTGTCAGATTCATGAAGTCGAAATGCTAATTAAATCATTCACTTTCACGAACTGTAACATATATCTGTGGTTATATTTTTTGCTAACACATTGATTTTGTACAATAGTAATGATAAATTAGAAATTAAAATTAAATTGTTAGGAAAAAATTATCTGCTTTTTACCCTAATAACATTTGTCGAAAGACCCTCTATACTTCTGCAGAGGAGCTGAAATGAAAACGATAATATTTCTTTCCATTAAAAAGATTAGGATAATATTTAGTATATTTCAGCTGAATTAGGTTTCATTTCCAATGAGTTATAAGCTGATCAGACAAATATATTTTCAGAAGTGTTTTATATGAAAATATCAAAGGCAGTTACTAGTCAGATAGAAATATGATATGCAGACACACATACCTATATGCTATCAGTGCCAAATTTTGCTCTTTAGTGTACATGCACAACTCCTAATGCGATAAGTAGGGAATGTATTTAAATAGTGCACATATTAAATTGCTACGTTTCAATATATTGTTTTCCAGACTATGCACATATAATCAGATTGTTTTCCAAACAGATGTCCATTTGATTACTTAAAGTCCAAACTGTGGTCTGGCTAGCAGAGGGCATGGGAAGGGCAAGGAAAATACCAGTCTTTTTGTATCAACAGGTGACAAGAGTAAATAGGAGGAAAAAAAGAGGGGAATAAGTTCAGAGGAATACACCTTTCCTGAATCATAGAGATATGCACGAAAGAAAAAAGATCTGGCAGAACTTTAACTGTTTTTCAGGCAGTGATGGTCGTGTTGCATATACATGGCTCACGTTAGCTGCTAAGCACAAAAGCAGGGTGAGAACAGCAGCAGGATCTCACAGCAGTTTCTTTTTCTTTGGAAGTCTGCAAAGTCCTCCTGGGCTGTTCTAAGAAGAGGAATGCAACACACTCAGAGGCAACAAGCTACCCAAAGTGAGAAGACAGCTTTTGCTAGTCCATGCAAGTATCCCTTTTATGGGCTCACACTCTGAGTACTAAACTTCAATTCATGTATTTATGGTCAAGAAAACATAAAAGCAGAGAGACAACAAGAATAGACTGATATACAGTCCAAAAAACTCACAGTTGCACTGAAATTGAAAAAGACTAAAACTTAATGTGCATGCCACTCAGAAGTCCCAATAAAAGGATTACAAACCACAACCAAACAACAAAACCCCCATAAACCCCTGACATATATATACATCCATATGAAAATGTGAGAATGTTTGACTACTGTCTTCTAGGGAGTGCAGTGTTAAGTTGTCATGTGATTAGATGCTTCATTTGGAATAAAAGGAACTGATAACCAAACAAGCAGGTATGTATTTACCACGGTTCTCAATACAGCAATACCTATTTCTGTACCAGGCATTAGTGTTTTGTAAAATGTTTTCTTTAAACTAAAAAGTACAATCCAAATGTGCCTAGGGAAACAATCAGCTAAATAGTATCAGGCTCTTGGATTTGCTTGTACAAAGCTAGTAAAGGAATCATAGCACTTTAGAAGTGACAGGTAGTCAGTTTTTTCCACAGTGGGTAGATTTAGATTTATCAAAACTGTTTGAGAAGCCTAGACATGAAATTGATTGAATTTCATTATTCAGCAATAATCTTGAATACTGATATGAAGAAGTGTACTCTAACCTTAAGAGCCTGCCTTAGCCAGCAGAATTAAAAGACATTTCTTTGCAGTATAAAATAGGAACAAATAAGTTGGTTCTTGCCAATGTACACAAATGTACACACCACATTAATTTTTGAGCTTTACCCTTAAGTAGTTTTAAGCTGGTTCCATGGACTGAACCCCCATTTGCAGTCAGAGCATGTGACCTCCCCCCCATTTAAAAGGAATCTAGTTTGCACGCTCTATGTTGTAAACTGGAATGCAATAATCATGGACAACTCAGAAATCCAAGAAGCATACTCCTGTTAAACACTGAAACGCCTCTGTAGATGTAAATAACACTATTCACACACCCAGAGGTGGTTTAGTTGATGATATTGAGAAGTCAACCTCTGCTTTGAAATTGCCTTTTGGTTGAAGCTATTTCCACCCACAGTGCACATAAAGTGATTAGAAACTAAGTCATGAGACTAGTTTTTCTAAATGTTAGCATTATGAACACTTCAATAGATAATGTAGGATCTGCCACTGAGTCTTTAATATTTTAATTATTATTTTGTTTTCTCCTGTCCAGGATATGAAGTGTAGCAATGCCCTTCTAATACAGCAAAAATAGTCCGTAGATTAGTATCAGCTACATATGTATCAAATACATACATAACTTTAATTATTAAAGGTGTTATAACATCTTGCTTCACTGTTATAAAAAGGGTGAAATGTCCTCTCTCCCTATGTTCAGAAGCAACAGAAAAAGAAAAACTTTGGCAAGTCCATTAACCAGCAGCCTTCCGTCATCTCTGGAACATCAGGACATTATAAAAATATTGTAGTGTATGCAGAAGCTTAGCAACTGATAAGACTTCCACTGACAGTGTATTGCTAAGTTACTTTGAGATACTGAGAATATGTCAAATTGCTAAAACACAGGAATTTTGAGTCCTAGTACCTACTTCAACCTTCTAGCTGTAGAAAACCACTTCAGTCACCCAGATAAGTCAGCTAGATTAAAACAACAATACGTATTAATTAACTATGATATAGCTAGTGACTTTAAAATTACTGCTGACAAAATGCAAAAATAGGATATCCAAACCCAGTGAAAGGTTCACAGTAACATCAGACAGTTAAAGTCCTAATCTTTACTCAGTCTGCATAATGAGAAGCAGCAGCAAGACACTCTGAAGCAAGAGATACTCTTTTCCATAGGATAAAAAGTTTGGTCTGTTCATCCCTTGGTGTGAACAGAATGATGTTTTATAATCGCTAGAACTTGCGACATGCAACGATGTGTTACAATGCATAGCATTCAGATACTAGCAAGTATAATAAGATTGCTATTTACTGTAGATTTCCTCAGGAGTTATAACAAATAATAAAATTCATGGAGCAAATGTGACAAATCACCATGAAAATACAGAAGCCCTTGGAATGCCCATGGATCAGGCCCATGCAAGAAAGTTACAGGATATGCATTCAAGGATTGTGCAGAGCTTCACAGTATAGCAATATAAAATCTATAGGCAGCTTGCTCTTGCTACTCTGAAGTAATTTTCCACAGCCTCTGGCCAAAGTCTGTTAGAATCAGGGTATGTTTATCTGCAAATTTTATGCACACTGATATTAAGCAGCACCATAAACGCCCAGTAAGCATTTTCTGACTTCAAAAACTCCAGGTACTTCTAGACTGAGCATCATAGTAGCAAATGGTGTCACATGATGTGCTTAGTCTGCTTAACAGGTAACATCAGAGGCAAGTTAGCAAGTATACAGACTGCAATTGTCAGCACATCTTTGTTTATGCTTTTGCTCCAGTGCTTCCCATCAAAACTGCTAAATGCACAAGAAAAGAAATAGCCAAGAACTGTCTATCCTTTCTCTTGTCAAGAGACAATACAGGAGCAATTATACAACTGAGTTGACTGCATGGAGCCAGACAGCCTATCGTAATCTGTAAGCTTACCTTGGCACACAAACTTCAATTCCTTGGCATCTGTGACAGTTGTTTTTTTATCTGACCTCTTCTTTTCTGTCCGACGGTGGCTACGTCTTTTCTTTGTCTCTCCCCAAAGATTTGATCCACCATGCATGCTTGGAATGTTCAGAATGGCAATTCCTTCCAGAGAAATATTGATTAAGTCTAGCTGAATCCCATCACACTGATTAGCAAGGAGAAAAAAAAAAAGAGAGAGAAAAAACAGTAAAAAAGAAAGAAAAATCACAATGCTCTACTTATCAGATATTTTTCTTTGGCAATTCATCATTCTTAACACTGCTAATGGTTTACTCAATGTTTGCACCTAAGATTATATACTTATATCTGGAAAGGAGGTATGAGATAGGAACTAATCCTCATTCAGAAGGGAAAACATGATTCTAATTCAGCTCTTGATTGCTTAAGTGTGGCACCATTTGGTAGAGTATTGTTATCTGATACCTACTCACTGACCCAAGTGAAATATATTTGCAGCTTCATTACAGCTATTAGCAGAAAAAAAATTATACTACAAAAATTTTTATAGCAATAACTGGAGGGTTTTTGTTCCATGTTCCAGCTAAATTGTCTGTCTCGTGATTTTGCAATGACACTTGTCATTATAACACCTGAGTCCCTTCCATATGAAACTAAATAGAAAAATCCCTGCATACAGAGCATATGCAGCTTCACTGATAAGATCTAAGCAGGCCCTAAGAGCACAGAACAACACACAGATACCAGTTTCAATCTAAAGGCACAACTGACACATTAGCACAGTGCTATGACTGACTAGTAACTCCTACTGGGAGGAAAGATTAGTAAAACCGGATTAAAAAAATGCGGACACAACTACAGCATTTCTTATCCCAGAACCTCCATCAGCCAGTTGTCTGAAATGTGCATTGTTGCCAAAGGAAAACATAGGATATGGAGCCAAATAAGAAGCATCAGTGCTCTAAAAGCCTTCCAAGACACACTGGACTTACAGAAGAAATCTTATTCTATGGGACATTTCCTTCAGTGATGTAATTCTTACTGTAGGGAATCTTGTATCACTAATGCATATTCTTCCTGCTTTCTATAGCAAAACTGAACATAGAAGCATTTTATACATGCATATTCCTTTGCTAAATCTGGCTTCAAATTATATCTTAAAAAGGGACCATAGTTTTCACTTCAGGAGAATGGCTCAGGGACCTTAACTTATTAGATTGTTCAATGACAAGCTGCATCATCTTCTAAGGTGGCAGAAGCCTACAACATTTGCAAACACAGTTCACCTGACATACATTGGATGAGATGCATCTAGCTTGATAGGACACACCTAGCCTTCACTGACTACAATTTACTCAAGCTAAATCAAGTCCTCCTCCCAAGCCACTTTGTTTTAGGATTAGAAGTATACCAAATACTGCAGAACCTCTACATTAAAAAAAAAAAAATAAAATAAAATGACCAAACTTCAGATTACTGCAGTTGAAGCTGCAGTGGAAGGCAAAGCATCCAGGTCCACTTTTTGGTTCACTGAACCAGCAGATTTTCTAGGATGTATCTTGGCTAGAGGTAGACCAGCTTCATTCCTCCCAACATAGCTAGAATATATGGATATACTGGCAAGTCACATGCACCTTACAGTGTATAGCAGCATGTTTTCAAAACCATTCGATCCTACTCGTGCAATGTTCTGCAAGCCAGTAGGGAAACCAGTCACGCATTTAAAACTGATTAAGGGTCTTATTTTGTAATTCCAATACACAGTAATCAGGAAGAAAACTGGAAAAATAATTAACCATGCTTCAGTAATAGTCCACTGACATCTTGCAGCTTACTGCTCTGTGGGTCACTGGCACTTCTTCCTTTCTGCCTAGAACTTCATTGCATGTTCGAAGAAGAAAAGCAAAGTACAACTCAAAAATAACTGCGCATAATTATTAATCTACCCTGAAACTGTCTGAGATTACAAAACAGAACTGTATTATAATGCATACTCGGCATCTTCTCAGTTCTTCAAAGAGTGTAAATTTGGGGAAAGAACAATTTCAGCATTAGATTTCCATTACATATTTGCTCTTCAAGAATTAAATGTTAAACCTGTGGATTATATTCATATAGGAAAACCTTTAAAGTCAAAAGACATATCTGGAAGTGAGTTGGCAGTTGTGGCAGCTACTTGAAAGTGTAACTTTTTGATAACCCATTTCTTACAAGAAGAAAGGCATGGGTCTTCAGTGAAGTTGTTCAAAGAAGCTGTGAATGCTCCATTCCTGGAGATGTTCAAGGCCAGGCTGGACAGAGCCTTGGGTGACATTTAATGGGAGGTGTCCCTGCCCATGGCAGGGGGTTTGGAACTTGATGATCTTAAGGTCCTTTCCAACCCTGACTATTCTATGACTCTATAATTCAGTGTTATTTTGGCAGCAAATCCTTAGTCCCCCCTTCATTTTATATGTATTAAATATTAAGATGATTTATTTTACTAAAAATTCTGCTCATGTGTATGCTCACTTACTGCTATACATTCTAGATAAACAGATATTAATTTCATAATTAAAAGTAATCTTGTGTAAATACCCTGCAGGCCTCAATGAATCAAACACATACTGTGTGTCAGGCCTCCCACTGTCTTCAAGTGGAATGTACTGGCTGGATAATTAGATAGTACATATTTTTTAACCTTATTTGCATGCATATTATATCTTTTGCACACTGACAAGCAGCAGTAACAACAAAAGTCAGATTACCACAGGGAATTCCCACAAAGAAGTCTTCATTTCTTATAATTTGCAGCCTAAATTAAAATAATTTGATCTTTGACAAGGATGAAATGTCAAGCAGAAGGGGGTCCTCTACAAGCCACGGCCTGTGGCTTCTGAAATCTGCCTAATTTATGTCAGTCACTTCTTAATACATATTTAAGTATTACACGAAAAAGATGATAAATATGCAATCTGACACCTTTGGTATTTCCCTGCTGTTAATTTATAAAGGTCTGGCGTCCCCCAAACTGACTGGAATTATTTAAATAAAAGAAGAATTGTGAAATAGGATGGCGCAGGATCTGGCTTCCATTTTCACTCAATATTGAACACAGCAGGTAGTCCACTAAGACAATTATTTGTCTAGGCCTCAGAATCCCACAGTGACAAGGAACTTTCTGAATTAGTAAAGGAAGATTTCTTTTGTTCATACACAGACAAGTTTGCACTACAGGTAGCTCTGCGTTGTCCTAACACATTCATATGCTACAACAACAAAACACAGATGGGTTCTGCTTCTTTTCCTTATTTTTTTTTTTTTTTTGATTTCAAGTAATGCAACAATGCTGCTAAAAACAGAAGCATGCTTTTGGAGCATGACCACTTAGATTAATAATAAACACTAGCACTTCTATTTCTTTTTTGCCTTCTTTCCTGGCCTCAGTCCATTTTTGGACATTGTCTTTTACACCGCTTTGATTTATCAATTATTTTCAGATCTCCTTAAGAATATACATATCCATGCCTGAAAATAGCTGAGATTAAGGCTTTGCTGTGTAACCAGGTGCAATATCATATGCAAAGCTACATGATAATTTAAATTTCTTTCCCCCATCTATTAATACCAGGTGGTATAGAAGGTGCCACTCTGGTCCCACAATGGTTTTACAGCGTTGGAGGTATGGACAATGCCATCCCCACTGGCACTGCATCTATGCTTACTCTCATAAATAACTTCACACATCCTTTCTTTTTTTTATGAAGTGGAAATAAAGTATCAGTAAGTGCTCTAAACTGTAAAATCTTAAGCCTCATTTACTGACACATTATCATTAAAAGAATTCCTTAATCTTGCCCTTTTTTTTCCCCCCCCCTTTAGAAGCTATGTTTCTCTACTCAACTTTTCCGATCCCAATTTGGAAATAAAAACATATCTTATTCCGGATAATGTAAGAATTTAGTGTCCAAACTTTGTTCTGCATCTCACACAGAAGAAAATATACAGAACATGAGACACCAATGAAAGCCAAGCTTAATTAGGTTAAAAATCAAATCTAGGGTTGAATAAATAATTGCCCATAGAACATCTGATTGCTGTCTCCCAGCTCAGAGATACAGATCCTTAATCTTCATGGGCTTTGTTCATTCAAGAGTTGGCTATAGAGCAAATGTAGTCTTTTTGCATTTTATTCAAAGTGAAATGTGGTATCATACATCAAGCTCTCATTTCCAGCAACATCCCCAAGCAAACAGCAGCAGGTTAAAAATAAGATGAAAACAGCACTACTCCAAAGAGTTTATAAAGTTCAAACAAGAAACATTAGATACAAGCGAATTGGCAAGTACTCTTCATTTAGATGTAATTTACTCACTGTAAATAAATCTGGAAATAACTACCTCTTAACACTTCTTGCGTAAACATTGTGGAAGCTATTTCCCCTATGCTTTCTGTTCCTATTTGTAGGACTAATGATAATGACCAGAATAGTTGAATAGAGTACTAACAAACATGGCTCATATACTGGCAATGTAATACTTCATTGGTAATAACAGTATCAGTGATATGAATTGGTAATAATTATACAACTGCTATCAGAAGCATCACAAATGTGTATGCAAACTGCTTTGGGATGTTAACATTTCAATGGTTACAATTAAATGGTTTAAGAACACATCTTAATAAGTACTAAGCTATGTAAGACTTCTGCTGGATAGAAATATTTTCTTGGGAAAGCCCGCTCTTCAATTTGTACTTAATCAAAGGGTACACTTAACTTGCAGCATATCTGAATCAAATCAAACCAGATAACCATTTATTCCAATAACTAACAAAATATTTTTGAGGCTACATGTACTTAAATCCACATGTGTGAAGTACCGTTTCGGGAAGCAAGGTTCTTTTGGTTTGGTTTGGGTTTTTTTCTGAGGTTTTTGTTTGGTTGATTATTGGGGATTTTAATTTTTTAATCTAACCCCTATGGAGCATGTTTCCACTTGAAGAAGAAATAACAGCATAATAGGAAAGTCTGGCACCACAGATCTTACTGTTTCAGTCTCAGTTTTCTTTGCTACTGTTCTACTAGATCCATGGGCCCTTCGGATTATTTCAGACTCTGCTTTTCAGAAGGCTTCGACCAGGCTCTGACAGCTCTCACCATACCTCTCCAAGTGTCTCATGCTACTATACAAATTGACATGAGCAGTTTCTCATTACTATTAGAAAGGAAAAGCACCATAATCCTCTTGAGAAATTATTTGATTATTTAACTTAAATTCTCAGGTTTGTACTTTCACTCAGTGAACATTTTTAGTTTACTCAGTTTATGTAACTTAGCCACTTATTCTATCAGCCATCAAAGCAGCAGTGGCACATCATTTTAAATTCCTATTTTGTCTGTAACTATCCTGTGTCTTTTCCGTTAATGTTCAATGTATAATGGAAAGATGACCCCTTGTGCAGAGAGAAAAGTTATTTAATGAAGGGGAATGATTCCAGAAATATATATATTCTTTAACCTTTATTCAGGAAAGTAAGTACAATTTTAGGGAATTGAGTTTTAAAGGTTATAAAAACTTGGGACCTAGAAATAATAAGATTTTTTTATTATTATTTTAATCCTGCAGCAGCTCTCACTCCCTCTAACAGTCTTTCATTTTTCCATCTGACCTAGCCACTCTCCCTATTGATTTCTAATGTTATATTTCACCTCATGACCTTGTCTACTGTATCAAGACTTCACTAATCATCAAACTGAACTTTGTTCTAGTGTGCAGGGCTACACTACAAATAGACATGATAAAAATAATATTTTGGAATAGAGGGTCGAAAGGATGTGCACTGCTTTGCCTTGTTGGATTCAGGCACTTTGCACCCTTGCTCCCTGCATTTCAGCTAAACTAGTGACATTTCAAGGATAAAGGCAACAATTAGTTTCTTACTTCTATTTCTACAGATTCATGCAGCTTCTTACAGGTGGCTGAGAAAGTTTCCGAAGTGCCAAATTCAAAATACCAAAATTTGTTCTTCATTCTGAAACAAGAAAAAAAGAAAAGAAAAAAGATCTTATTCATTATCAATATGTGACAAAAGTGATCATCCTGTCTTCCATTATAAGTAATGGCAAAGGCTTGGGAACATGTGACATCCCATTTGAAATAGATGAGCTCATAATTTTCAAAGCTTAAATGTTGGTGTCAAGTTGTATGATATCCCCTAAAGGGATAACAGGAATGTGTAAAACTGACAGGTTCAAATGTATCTTTGCCTTTTCTTTTTCAGTGACTATCAGAATATTTTTTGTCACTTAACCAGTGACATGCCTCAGAAAAATGTGTCAATTTTATTTCATGTCTTACACCTACTATACATTTTCTGATTCATGGTTAAAATCTCTGTCCCACAAGCAGGGCACTTCCATCATGAAGAAGAGCATAGACAAAAATGTACCTTGTCTTGCTACCTAATGGTAAAGATAAACGCTTATTGTTCATGATGACAGATGGGATATTCGAAGAAAATAAAAATTCCAGATCTAACAATCTTTAGATATTTTGCATTAGGAGACCTATATTACCAGGTAATTAACTCAGACACATTGCAAATGGGTGATGGGACCTGCATCTTGAAATTCATTAACAAATTCTAAGAAAAATAAAGCTGGCTATAATGCTAGTAAATTGCCTAGTTTATCATGACAGCAGGCAGAGATTACACTTTTTTCTTCTTAAATACATAAACACCGCACTTCTGTTTTACCATATTTATTGCATACTGTTAAAAACAATCAGGGCACCAGAGTACTGTTTCAAATAAGTATGTGCAGTTTTGTTGAACTTTTATGAGTAATTACTACTCTGAAACAAAACAAGAAGCTAAACTAAAAAAGAAAAAAAAAAAGACACGGAACTAGAATTCATTATTCACACTTAGAAATCAGATATGAACACAGTTTCTCCACTTGCATAAACTGTTCTTTGACACAGACACAGCACAGTGTACTTGGAACTTGAAAATGACTGAGTTTCCATGAGCTAGAAGTGATGCAGAGTGAAACGCAGATGTCAATGACTGTCAAATGTCAGCAAATGTACATACCTCACCCCTTGGTACTTATTTCAAATTACATATAAGAGTCTACTTAGTAGCTCTTAAAATCTACTTAATGGCTCTTAAAGTTACAAAGGGTGAAGGGGCACTACAGTCTTGGCCTTTCCCAGAAACCTGCTGGCACAAGAGCCAGCCATTTCTGTTGCAATACCAGAGGTGGGTAAGGATGTCCAACCCAGCAGTCTGCTCACTGTGGGGAATGGAAGAATAATAAAGTGTCACATTTCTGATGAAAAAGCTAAAGATATTTCCAAAGATTTTTGCACAGAAAACCTTGAAATGTTTGGAAAGTATTTTTTTGAAAACCTGCTCTGGGATAAATGGCATATTGTCGAAAGAGGTTCAACAACCAGAAGGGCTCAGACCAGATTCACTTCTGGTGAGTGGAAGTGGTCTAATGTACACACCTTCTATACCTGCAGCACATTGACATGCGGAGCTGGGGTTAACTACTCTATTAATGACAATGTATATGGAGAAATGAACAGTCCTTCAATTTCCAAACAAATGTGAAAAAAGTCCTGAATTCCTTTTGTGTCCCTTTGGAAAATCTGGATGCAATTATTTTCCTGCTACTTTCTACACAGGAATGATGAATAATGAAAAAAAAATAATAATAAAGAACCCCCAACAACCTGATGTAAATACTCAGAAAAATATGTTGCCATTTCTTTCAAAAGATCAACAAGCCTTTGCATCTTCTCCTATGAAAACTCACTATTCACTTATTTTTACCCCAAAAGCATCTTTTCTTTTTCTTTATTGAAAAGCCTGCTTTAAATGGATCTCATAAACTCTTTGACTTGCACAAAGATAAAACAGACAGATATATTTTAGAGCCATTTGGAATATACTGTGTCAAATCCATGTATTTTTAGTTCAGCAAAACAAACCCCAGCATTGTCACTGCACTCAAGGTTTACTAGAAAATTTAGATCTGTAAGTCAAAACCTTTTAGAATTACATGACAGAAGATTAAGTACATCTAGCAGGTGAGGTTTTGATGGTAGATGTATTTCTTATCATTTAAATATACCCTATGTGGTTCTATTAGGCAAAAAAATGTAGTCTTGTGAGCCCATCCTCCTTTCTCTAGTTGACTATACCTCTGTTTTAAGGATAGAAAGACAATCTCTTTGACAGCTTTAGCAGCATAAAGTTAGATGGAGATACAAACAATTTATTCTTCATATCCAAAAGGATTTACCAACTCCTTTTACCAGCCATGAAAAAGATTAGATTGCATGTTTTTAATCAAATGCACTATATTTTTTATTGAACAGAAATTTGTATTAGAACTTTTACTATACATACAAAATCAAAAGTAAAAAAATCAATTATACTAAAATCTCCATAAGCAACACAGTCTTATAAATAGTCTAATTTTTCTATAATAAAAAAATATCTGAATTTATATCTCCCACTTGCATTCCTGCATTCCTATTTCAAACAATTAAAGCTTATATGCTTATCAAGAAAGCAGCAAATAGTAGAAGAGTCCATTTAGAAGATTAATGAACTATTCTGACGGCCATTCTAATTTCTTTCACAACAGCATATTTTAGATACGTTAATAAATACATATTTAATGACAATTTTGCAACATTAAAACTGTAAGAAACTGAATCACGGGCTGCTGTCAAGTCTATTTTCTCTCCTAGAGGAGATGGTAATTTAGACTTTTTCCAATTTTAATATGAGATGACCATAATAAAGCTAAGTTAAAGCTAAAGTTTTTCAGTTAAAAAAAAATAAGTGTTATACAGTACCCCATTTCTTTACAACACCGGTTTTATTGGAATAGGAAAGGGAATAGATTGTTTTACAGGAAAAGATTTTTGCATATGCTTCGAAGTGCATAGCTAAACTCTTCAACAAC
The DNA here is from genome assembly GCA_017639245.1 of Myiopsitta monachus. Lineage (NCBI taxonomy): Eukaryota > Metazoa > Chordata > Aves > Psittaciformes > Psittacidae > Myiopsitta > Myiopsitta monachus. Next base: position 9,453,349 of record CM029919.1, read on the forward strand.
TTTTTGTTTCAAAACACAGCACAAATAAAACATCAGTCATGATTAAAGGCTGACCTATCTAATCCTGCTATTGGACTAGAGTATGTCAAAATATATACAGCCTATGGATGCAAGAATGATAAAACAAAACTGTAATTCAAGAGCCTACACAACTTTTGTGCGGGAGGTGTATACCCTGAAGTACTGGTCAGTTTCTGGTAGAGTGGAGTGATCTTAAACAAGAATGACAAAAGTGGCAAGACAGTACGTGAAGGCTAACACTGCCATTTCTTGCAGTGTTTCTATACCATGGATAAATATCAGACTTAGAAACTTCGATATGTTTCTTGGAAAAGTTCAGACTAATATTTGGCAATCAAGGCAAAATTATCAAAATAGTCTGTGATATGGGTTTGCTCCATTATCAGTTAATCAGAAACCCCCCTACTGCTAAAACTATTTTATATAACCTTTCTGATTAAGCAATTACAAGTCATGTCATTGAAAAATTGTCCTGTATCTAAATATGGAAATAGTAAATACTTTATTCTACACCTGAAGAGCATCTATACTTCACTGCAGTATGCACACTCTGTCAGAACATGCGTAACAATAGACCAGCTATATGCTGCTACTAAAGGGTCATGACAATAAAACAGAAGTCTCTTTAAACTTAAGAAACAAATTCACATTCTGGTGTTAAGGGCCTACAGCTGGGGCAAGAGCTTATTGTTATGTTTGTAAATTCGTCACGCTTTCCACCACATTCTATTTACACTTCTTGTATTTACTATTTATATGTATTATATTTATTTCCAATTTAATTATGCAGTCTCAAGCTTCAGTGACTTGAGCTAAAAATTTCTACATCAGGAAATTTCTGAGTGCAATCTTAATAAAATTTCAGTTGAAATACTTTGACCATTTCTTAAAATGACTGGAGAAAAACATGTATATTTGCTCATATTAATTGTGTTTGATAACATGAGCTTTGAACTGTTTTAATACAGCCATACTTTCAGAGCAGAGATTTTAAATTTAGTACAAGGATGGCCTTGCATCAAGAATATGCCTCTGGCCATCTGCAGTGAAAATACATAAAGAATCTAACTGCATTTTGATCACTTGAAAATATACTCTGGGAATGATTTCTTTCCAATATCCTCACAGAGCAGGGAAAGAACAAATTTTTTGTCTCTAGCTCTGTTACCTTCTATCCTTTAACCTATACAGAGATTTTTATCCCTGCCACTACCAGAATTCTTAATTTTTCCAAGGTAAATTCCTTGCAAATTCTACACTGCCAGAAAGCAATCTTTACCACAAATCTGTGCAAGAATGAGAATGCTGATGGACAAGCAGTACTCAGTTTCCCCCATAAACTATAGTGTTCTCCAAAATATAATCCCTAAGGACTGCCTCCTAAAAACATTTTTTCTTTTTTTTAAAGCTATTCCAATTATGTTGCAGGAGTACTGTTGGTTTGCCAGTGAGTACCAAGTATTCAAAAGGAACAGGTCATTGTGTCTCCCTTTTCTCCCTTGTTCACTCTTTTTTCTTTTGTTCCAAGGAAACATGGAATAATGTGTAGAACCACCTCTGCAGGGAATCAAAAATACCAGAGAAGTGTGCAGAAATGGAGGTGTGAGACACGGGTGTATTTCCATAGAGCAGAAACCGTTTAGATTCAAAGGGGAGAACGTGGTTGACAAGTATATGTGGAAAAAAAAAAAAAGAGATCATCATCAAGAAAAATAGAGAAATCAAGAAAGAGAAGGACTAGAAAAAAATGGGAACCTAATTTCAAAATTCACTGAAGCTCTGCAATGCTGAAAGAAGAATGATGATCAAATAGAGAAGGCAAGAAAAAGAAAATAATCCTAGAGGAGACCCAAGTAAAACCACGTATTTCTGAAGTAAGTCTGAAAATACAGAGAACAAGGTCTAAAAAGGAAACTGGCAGTATAGGAAATACCATGATGGGCAAAAAAGCTGAACATCTGTTCCAATATTCTGTCACTGACAGTGGTTAGTACCCAAGACTTTGGAGAATAGGGTAAAACTCCATGTAGTATACAGCTGGGAACAATCTAGCTCTAAGAAGCGTTTATTATTATTTATGATTCTATCAAATTGAAAGAGGGTACATTTAGATTAAATGGAAGCAAGGATTTTTTTCACAATGAGGGTGATGAGGCCCTGGCACAGGTTGCCCAGAGAAGCTGGGGCTGCCCCATCCCTGGCAGTATTCAAGGCCAGCTTGCATGGAGTTTTGAGCAACCTGGTCTACTGGAAGATGTCCCTGCCCGTGGAAAGGGGTTGGAACTGGATGAGCTTTAAGGTCCCTTCCAATATAAACCATTCTATGATTTTAATTCAGACAGTTCGTGACCATTTACACCATGAAGCAACTTAAAAAAAAACAAACCAAACCAAACCAAAAAAAAACCCAAAAAACAGCCGAGCAAAGATCAGCCAAACTTATGATAGCAAATATCCTTACCAAAAGAAAAAAATGCTTATGTTAATCCATATCTATGTGTATTAGAGCTTGGAATCTTGTACTGCACTAAGAAAACCCCCAGCAACATAGAAGCCTTAGTGCTGCTTCTTGATGTATGGGGAAAAAAAAGTCTGTACGGAAAAAAAAGCTTTCTAAGGTGTATCTGAAATTGCTGCTTTTGCTTTATTGAGTCCCAGCCTGTGAGACATACCTTCAACAGCAAGTGAAGCAAAATTTACAGCAGATTGTATGTCATGGTGATTGTACTTTGTATTCCTGGTAATAAAATGTGCTGATACACGGGATTTTATCTAATTAAATACATATTCAAATGTCTGACTAAAATAAATAAAACCTCAGTTGCTAAAAAATATTGCAATACTTCATACAATTCAATATAAAGAATATTCTTATCAAGTCCTATCCTCACAGAAGTTTTCAACAGACAACATATTTTCCATCTTTTCTTACTGTTCATAAATCTATTATCTAGGTAATTTTATACTTGGGTAAAAATGATTTCATTGCAGCACATAATATATATTAATAAGAATGTATGACTTTTTCTAATGTTCTTTTTTCTTTTCACTTCTGTGGAACTTAACAATCATATAATTCCTGTTCTGCTTTATAATGAATCATACGCAAAGGTAAGGAAATAGGCAGTGGAGATGCACATGCATAAGAGATTTATGTGTGACTGGCATGATTTTAATAGAGACATCTCTGTCAATTTTTTTTTCTTTTTCCATTACCAACCGTACTTATGGCAGGTCTGTTAATCTCTTACAGCACTTTGCATAAGCAGAGATTGTATAGGTAAGTGCAGAGAAGTTAACATCCTGAAAGAATAGTTTCAGTTTTGCACAACAAATAAGATTTTCACATATCATACGATACCACCCATACCACCTACAAACCTGTGTTTGACTCCTTTTTCTCTCATGCTTTATAATACTTTTGCACTGTAGCTTGCATTTCTGCATGCAGTTGGTCTGCAATCCTCCACTCTACACCTGCCTGCCCTGCCTCTCCATCTCTGCCCAATTTTCTCCGAACAGTGTGCAGCTGTAACTACCTATACTTCCCCCTTGCCTGCTCAGCTCCAGTTCTGTTTTCAGCTGTGCTCTCACATATGTCCAAGAACCCACTCCAGGACATCTTGTTCACTCTGACCAATTTCAGCAATGAATACAAATCATGAAGAGTTTAAAAAGGGCCCTGCAGCACTAAGTGACTGTGGTATAAAAACACAGATAACATGTAACGTGGATAAATGTAGAGTGATGCATAGAGGGAAACAAAAAAAATCTTAATTTTACAAAAAGTGATGAGTTCTCAAGGACAGAATCTTGGATTTACAATAGCTGAATGAAGCGCTGGATAAGTTCTGAACAGCCTTTGCAAGAATTGTGTTGTGATGCTGAATAACATGTGTAGTTTTTCTCTCCCCAAAGAGGACATGGGGGAGGTAGAAGGAGTGGGGGGGAGGAGAGGTGGAAGAAATAAAACAAAAAAAAATACTATACTAGAACTGGAAAAAATATGGAGAAAGAAAATAGGGGCAATCAAAATACTGAATACTTTTTGAATTCTTCAACCTAGAAAAGTGATAAATGAGAGAGATATATTAGAAGTCTATAAAATCATGCATTCTATGGGGGAGAACAAATCGTGTAGTCACTGTCTCTCCCAAGAAAAAGGTTAACAGAGATGAGAAAGACCTAGGAGGCAGCAGATACAACTGAAAGGTTTATTTACACAGCATGCAATTAAGATGCTAAACTCTTTGCGACAGAATGCTAAAAGTTTACATCAGTTCAAAAATTACTTGAGGGATTAATGGAAGAAGTAGCCACTGAAGTCCACCTAACAAAAGCACCACAAATATGGAAATACATTACAAGTTACCCAATTTTTCTCAGACTTATCAGCAGATGGTACTGGAGAAACAGCACCTGACTAGGTATCCTTCTGGCTGACACTGGATAGGTATTTTTATGTCCTTAAGTTTCTGGTCCCAGCCAGATTTCCTCATGTCTCTTACTGTCTTTGCTGGATTACCTATTTCTCCTCAATAAGTATCTTGCCACCCATTAACCACTTCCTATCTCAGGCTAATTTCATTTGGGTTGAAATACTTGTACAGACAGTCCAGTTTTGAGTACCAGTCAGCTGACACACTGCATAAAGGTACTGATGTTCTCAAACACCATCTATCATCTGTATATTTGCAGACAAAAGGTGCAACAAAGTCACTGGACATCTGCGCACTGTTTCCTGATTTTGAAGGGTTACTGATCAGAATGTAATTTGTCTAGGTTTTTCAGAGAATCAGCAGCCAGAGTGGAAGTGCTCCATCTGCTAGTGGCACCAGAAAAAAACCAAGAGCATATCCAGGATGATAATCATATCCATAATCCACATTCTTCACTTATTAGCTATGAAACCTGTTCTCATTGGGTTAACTATGATGCCTTTCTCACATACCCTCCTTAAAACACAGACTGCAATGGAGAAAAGCCTACTTCTAACATCTATGCAAAGAAGAATCTTATCCTAAAAATACAAATAAAAATATCGATATTGAAATATTAACAACACCAATAATTTTAAGAGTTTCATATTAGGTGCTAGGTGCTATAATGCAGGAGGAACTCAGCGACTTTTGAGCTGTGTCTCAGATTGCACTGTTTTGTGCCAGGATGCAACAGGATGTTAATGAGAAAAAAGAGGTAATGAATTTCTCTTAGAGTTATAGAGAAGTGGTATGCTCAACTGAGAAAAAGTACTGGAGGTTAACCTACAGAACCTGGTATAAAACCCAGCTATTATAAAACTGTGATACCTGACAGATACAGTTTACAAGATATTCCTCCATGTAAGAAAGTACTGTTTCTAATCTGTGATAGAAATATCTGTTTAAATAGGAATTCTGACACTTGCGTTTAAATATATTGTGCCTTAACAAGATTTTCGTAAGACCAAAACTCCAGTTTAGTTTCTCTAAATGTGTACTTAAAAAGTATCTTCATTGTATCTGTGACTTAATATGTCAATTTGCGCCACTACATGAACATTCTTGTAACAGTTCTTCAATCCTTTATGTCTCTTCCCCAACTTGAAAAATTCTGCTCGTAACTTTTTATTTATTTTATTTATTTTTATCCTCATATTTCTCCTCAGTTTCTTTCCCAAACTCCCCAGTCTTGGAAGCAGATGCTGAGGCACCAATGACTCATTAATCTGAAGAGGGTTTTTATCATGAACAAAAATAAAGCTGATAAACAGTTCCACATTTACCAGCCTTGGTCATGCTAGAGAACCAACAAAGCTCCTTTAAAAAAGAAAAATGAAAAAGAAAAAGAAAAAGAGAAAGAATAAGCCCTCTCTGTATATAATAGACCTGAGAGCAATATCTCAGAGCAAGGTCACAGACCTTCACATTTCATCTTTAAATTATGTTAGACGAATAAAACAATTTTCCTTCCCCTTACCCACTAATATGGATATGTAAAAGCAGATATGACACTAAGTAGTACTTAAATTAATGAGGCCATTGTTAAGGCAGTTCAGAGGTTCAGTGACAGGTTTACAAGGAAAAACTCCTCACTGGCTGCTTCGCAATTGCAGCACTCTTTTAGAAGACAAAAAAACAAACAAACACATGAACCAGTCTTGTTTCCCTGTAATGCAGGTGATTACATGTAATTAATGTTTTTCTCTACCCAATATTTTAACTCCAACTGAAAAAGTAAAGGGCCTCAATATTGCTGTTCAACTTTTGCCAAAAAATCCTTACATTCCCTTAAAATACTTGGAACACCATGCTTTATACCATTCCCAAGTAGGAGACAATTAGGAAACTAAGGAAAAAAAGATCCAAAACAAAACAAAAAGACCCAAAAAGGGAAACAATGAGCAGCTCTTCTATGAATACACAGGGGAAACATCAGACTCTGTAGGAGAAAATCTTTGACAAAATCTTTTCTCCCTAGGATCCCTGCAGAAATATTTAAACCTGACAGGACTGGGGACAGAGTCCTTAAAGAGCAGATTTATGAGGTTTTTTTAAGTCTTACACATTTCAAGCTTCACTGCCTCCTGATTCCATCCTTATGAGAAGACCACTTCCAAGAATGGAAGTAGCTTACCTGAAATTCAGCTAGACACCATACTTTGGCATGTCTACTATGTAGACAGTTGTATTCCCATTGAAGACAAAAGGCATCGACTCAAGCGAACTGAAGGTGTGATTCACCAGGCGTGAGTAAGCAGAATTGCTCTCCAGGCTTCATTGAGAAAAATAACTGCCTCTTCACTGGGGGTGAAAATGATCTTAAGGTCCTTTCCAACCCTAACTATTCTATGATTACATCTAGTTCATGTGTACACAGACACTTTTTGAGTTCTATATTGAATTGTCTAATCTGAAACCGAAAACCTGTCTTGTTTCAAAACACACCTAGACGGAATCCTATTATCCTATTATTATTATCATCCTAACTATTCTATGATTCTATAATCCCATCCCCCCAAACTCTACAAGACAAATGAAGTCTCATTATTCCTTATTTTACTTGTTAAAAGAGAGTTTAAACCCCATATCCTTACAAGTATTTAGGTGGGACAAGGCATCTAAGCATCCTTTCACCTAAGGCTTTTAGGGATTTACCACTGAAAGCAAGGCTTTTCTAGACTTACCACAAGAGTCCAATATCTGGAACCTAGTCCATTTGTGTCCCCTGTAGCACCTTAAATGCAAATCCGAAAGGCAACATAAGATGTCCCTCCTCCTTAGTCTCATCAGGTGAAACATGTGAGCCAAGTTTAATTCTCTTTGTGAAAAAGAAGTTCACAGTTACTAAATAACACTACATTCCCTTATATTTTGTAGGGTAGGATGGGATGAGTTTACTTCCAAAAGGCCAGTGATATTTTAGAAACCTGAAAATATTACAATTAATGCTACCCTTGTCTGTATTTTTAGGCAACATTTGAAAACTGAATACAGTCATCAGCTCGGCTGTTCCGCAAACGTACAGAGACTTCAGAATGCATTTTTAGTGTGACAGAAGGTCTTGGCAGAAATCAGGACATAGCACTGAAAATGCAAATGGTAGCTGTATAAATAATAAATTCTACTACTGTAACTACTTACCACTTCACCCTTTAAAACACAAAGTCAGGGAACTTTCTACACTGAACAGCACCTAACAGGATGAGGAAGGCTGCCAGGCAGAGAGTAAAGCTAAGAACAGCGTAGTGGTTTTGCTCCTCTTTACAACGCCATGTGACCAAGAGCCATTCCACCAAAAGTCTTATTGAATTATCAGCAAATAACTGCATGTCATTGTTTCATTTACTGGAAAGTTGCAGTTAGAACACTTGGTTTTTAATCCCTGTACTCCACTACAATTTCAAATATATGCAATCAAGAAGAAAATTATTAATTTTAAAAGGCATACTTAAAATAAATCTGTATAATAATTCCCTACGTGCCTTCTATGGAATGTGCTGGTGTTTATATACATTCCACTTTGGGGAAGTCTATAGATACAGACCCTTCTTACGAGTATACATACAAATATCACTTCAAGAAATCTTCTGCCTTTCTAAATTTTGGATAATCGTAAGCTACAAGAATGATACACTTATCACCAATGCTTAGTAAGATTCTTTTCTGTGGCCAGAAAATTGGTGAGGAATCAACTTTTACAGGTTATAATTATAAGCTATCAAATAAGCCTAGTAATTAGACCTGTGCCTCTACATAAATCATATTTGTCTTGTTCAGTGCCTTAGGCTTTGCTTCTTATACTGCAGCTCTATATTGCATTTCTAATCATTATTTCATCCTGGCTTTTTAAAATCTCTCACAGCTCCATGCTACCAGCTGTTGTTTTCTTTCCTAATGCACTTCACTAGCAAGGGAAAAAAAACAAACCCCAAAACACCCCCCACCAATTTAGATTTCTTTGAACCTTATTCTTATTGCTTTTCAGCTCCTGAGACAAATGGAAGCAATCATTCTTTGCTTTAAAGTCAGTAATATTTTAAGACTTAAACTTGATAAGGAAATCAAACATGGTCAATGAGGATACTGTCATTTGGAGGCATTGATCTGATTTCTTAGAATTTGCAGGATTCCAAAGACTATTTGACTTGAAAATTGCACCAGTGTAACCAATTTTCTAAGCTTAAACAAGTACAGATTGTTTGGTGTATGCTATTAAACTAAAAAATGAAATAAAAGGAGCAATATACAGATAAAATGAAGCAGTTAATGCTTACAGTATTGGGACATTTTTAGCATAAACTTTATAATTTCAGATTAGTTAATAAATTTCTAAATTACCTAAACTAAGCCAAATTAAGCCACTCTTAAATGAAAGTTAAAATGTATCGACTCTATCACTTGTTCCAGTTTAATTGTTCTACACATTGAGTTAAAAAATACCAAAAAGACAAACTAGACAAACCTTCCATTAAAGTGGCACAATTTTTTTAAAATCTAGACATGTTATTTGACATACAGAAAACATCAGCTGCAGCTCTTTTGTTAACATACATGCATGGCTTTTCGTGAACAGTGAACATATCAGTAAGGAAATACGAATTATCAGCACATAAAATGCCGCTTCACAGTTCCCTGTAGTTACATGAGAACAGCAGGTAACACTTTCACTGACATGCACAGTTGCATAAAGCTCACAGAGTTTACCTTGCAGACTTGGATTTCTTTCAAAAAAACAAATCTGAAGTGTATATTAAAGTATGTAAGTCTAGCATTTAAAACAGGTCTTCAAAATGTATTCTACCATAAACATTTAGGGCTGAAAAACCAACCAAAACTCAAACCATAAAATACAGTACTACAATATTACATCTGAGAAAGGGCAAGTGAACTCTTCCAAATCTGAACAAACAGAAAAGTTCAGAGAAACCATGTATGAAACAGTCTGAAAATTTTCTGCATGGGACTTCAAAACAGCATATACTAGATTAGTACGTAAAAGCTTAGCGTGCTGACTACAAAAGACATGCTTTAAAAAAAAATAGGGGTGTATCAAACTTTTTCAGCTTTTCAACTGAGAACACATAGTAATCCATCATTTTTCATTTTAATGCTGAGTGAAGAACCAGAATGAAGTATACACTGAAATTCTTAGCTTGTTTTAATTCCTCTGCATTGGTCCACAAGTACAAAGGCAGCAAAAATTATTATAATTGCACTATATGCAATAACGTTCTAATGACTCTTACCTCACAGTAATGCAATTTTTCTTCTGTTTAGGGGCTTGGCCAGAGAAAGGGAAGATACTGGAATATTTCTTCTTCCTATCAGTTTTCATCTATGTTGCATGGTGCTGAGGCTGAATCAAATGTCTCAGGTAGGATTAACAATTTAGCTGGCAGGACAGGTGGCTTAAGACACACATAGGATTTGAAATCCAACTTTCAGATTTAAAAGATACATATTTGCACATTCTTGTGCGAGCCCTAGAACTGATTGCAATTTTAGTTTTCAGGTAACAGCGACATGTTTCTGTGTTAAAATACAAGCAGCATATTAACCAAACGTTGTGGTTTAAACACAGCACTGCACCAGCTACTACGAAGGAAAAAACGTAACTATTACAGCTGAAACCAGGACACCAAATATAACTCCCTTCAGAGAAGGTGGAGAGGAGGGGAAGAGCCAAGCCTATTTAATGAAAACAGTGCTGTTTTCAGTAGACAACAGAGGCTATTACGTTAAGACAGAACTATGCAATGCTTTCAGAAAAAAAGTCTTAAACTTTGAAATGGAATTACAAAAAAAAATGTTCCTGCAGCATTTTCCTACATAAAATTACAGACTATGTAATATAAAAACATGGCTTTATCTCCACATATGAATATTAACATACCAGCTCTACTTTTTTAAGCTCCGAGAGAACATGCCAAAGAATTATTTTAGCAGCCCATCTTTTACATTCACAGCCCTAATACACCTGACAGTCTTTTATATAAAACTAAAGTTATTTTCCAGATCGGTTATCCATACGAAATAATGACCACATTATTTTTTCTTTTGCTGTGTCTGTATAAGCAACAGTATGCTCAGAAGCATTTCTTAAGGTTTGTCTAGTTTTGAAAATACTTCATGCCAGCATCTTAGACAGCTTTTTCTCTGAGTTGTTCCTTACAGGTAGACATTTGCTGTGAGTATGAAGTATCATGGGCAATTGTCATGTGATAAATTACTGTTTCATCGATCAAATATTAAAGCTGCTCACAACTGACCTTGAGTACCACTTATGCTCCCACGGGCGTGGCCCTTTTCTAAGTCAGCAGGGTACAGCTGGCACAAATTCAGCCGAGCAATCAGGTTCAATGCCTGTCTGCAAAAGTTGGGACTTCTAAAAGCACTGTGTCTCACACAGTGCACCCAGAGACTTGACGACTCTCGAGAAAGGTGTCCAACACCTGATCATTCCTACCGAGGAGTATTACCTGCTCACATTGATTTGCAGCAAAATATTTCTCAGTAAGTATTTCCACTTAACATTTACTCTCAGGGAACCTGTGTAGTGGGAGATATTTACGAGTTGCTTTCAGCTTAAAAATAAATCACCTCTAATTCCTCTAAGCAAAATCAATCAAAAGTCTGTAAAAAAATGGACTGGTTGTTTGGTCGATTCTGGCAGAAAAGTAAACAGCACTTCAGCTTTTCTCCACCATTAAGGTCTAAATGGCCTAGAAAGTAAATCAATATCTCCAGTCAGCCTTCTGGCTATTGTTTAGCCAGTAAATATGGATTTTCTCTATCTTACTGCACTCCTGTGGGACTAACCTGTAATCCTCAGAGAGTAATAATAAGTTCATTATCTAGTTCAGCTCTTGGTTGTACATTTAAATGGACCACATCCATCAGCAGCAGTTGTTAAAGTTAAAGGACAATGACATCCCATTCAACCTATTTCACAGTGAAATACTTGTAATATCTGATGGAGAAAATTATGTAAAAAATCTTATTTGTCAGGTTATTAAAAATGAAATATCACAAATGAGGTAAAGAGTAAATAAGAATTTTTCTTATATATGTAACACTGTTCTTTGTTAATGAGTTAAATTGTGGTGAAGCTTCTGTCATACATCATGCAATCTTTCATTATTCATATCAATATGTTTCAAATATTTCTGGTTAAATACCGCTGCAAAGCAGGCAGCTGTCAGAACCAATCAGTACTTTTTTTCATTCCTGAGCTACCAGATGTTTGCTGGACTAAAATGATTTTCCCTCCCTCTACCAAGGAGTGCACAAGAAAGCTCTCTCATTTTTAAACACTCAAGTTTCAAAAGGTTGTACTCTGGAATCACAGAATCTGTGTTATGCTCTCAGCTAGGAAGAGTTACAGTGTCTGATCTGAGCACTCTCTTTCATTGTGTACACACATTTTCCCTGATAAAGGTATACACTGCATCACAACATGACAAACAGAATATTACTTTTACACTGAACATTTAAAAAAGCAACAAACTAGTAACTATCTTCTAGATGCTCTGAGTATTTAAAAAAACAAAGACTTACTACTTACTAGTTGCTGTGACTATATCCATACTGTAAATTATGCACATGAAGACTGCTGTGCACTGGGGAATGTGCTGCATTTTATCTACATCCTCATACTCAGCCCTCAGAGGGGTTAGACAAATATACATAAAAGTCACAGCTACAACTGCCACACTGCCACAGGTTCTTTCCTCTAATTCAAGAATTATTAGGAAGAATGAAACAGGAAAAGGATGGGGGCTATGGCTCTATTCAAGGCAAGTGGTTTGAAGAGCAACTTTCTGTAATAAGTAACCATTCTTTTTTCCTTTCAGAATTGCCTGCCTGGACTGCAACCACATTTAGGTGAGTGACAGTCTTCAGATCAAAAGGAGAGTTGTCAGTCCTAAAGAAAGATTAAGAAATTGATTCTTAAAATGGATCATCTAAATTCAGGGGTTAAGTCGAAATAGCAGTACTGTACAGAAGGAAAAATGGAACTTCATGCCAGTGGCAATTCCCAAAACGTACCTTGTCCTCCGGTGAGCTGCTTGTTGGTACTGGGCTCACCACTAGGTGACAGCTAGGGAGCACTCAGAGCTCCCCTAGATGTTTCGCTCAAACAACTTTGCTCTGTTCCTAAAGCAATTCACTTGGTTTGCAGAAGTTTTTTAGATGACTCCACAAAACACTGTAATGAAAATCAACAGAACCTTAAGCTCCTATGTAAATGTCACTTTGAAAATATTAATGTTGTGTGAAATAATGCTTGGTTCACCTTAAAAATGGAGCCTTAAAGTCTTCTTAATGTCACTAATCTTTGGCAGAGAATGAAGTCTGCTGAAAACACAAGTCAAAGAAATAAAAGCCACAGAATGGAGGCCTGAAAATGCATCCAAAAGGATGCTTTGGAAAGACACAAAAGGTGTCCTTCCAAAATTCTTCGCAAAAATTGTTCTTGTCCTTTCTATTTTGGTATGTAAGATGTATATTAAAAATAAATCTCTACTTTTCCAAGGACTTGGGGGTTCACATCACTGTAAGAAACCAGTGATGCTGACCAGACTGATATTCTAGGAGGGCATATTTATTTGCTTTGAATATTCTTACTGAAGAATCCTGTTCCTCATGTTCCCCCAAACACCTTTTACAACTAAGTGACCTCTCAGGTACTTGTTATGATCATCTCAAAATTTAATCTTCTCCTTTTTACAATGAATGATTAAGATTCAAATGTTTGGTGATTTTCCCCAACTTTTATCATTTTTTGTTTTGCAGCTTTTTTACAAACCTTTTCCATTTTTAATGTTCTTTTTAAAGACTGGATGCTAGAACTGCATGTATCCTCACAGCAATGATCTCACGAATACCACATAAAGTTTATAAAAGCACTTCCTACCTATAAGCTTCATTCCTCTGCTCATAAGGCTGAAGATCATATCTGCTCTCCAAGTCACAGAATAACCACCAAAAGCTCCTGTTCAGCTCATTACACAGCATGACCAGACTCCTTTCCAGGATCAGTGTTCTCTAAAATTCTTAATTCCCCACACATGATCTACATTGGTGATTTCCAGATATTTGATTCACCATTTACCTATTTTAAAAACGTACATAGACCAATTATTATTGAGCTTTCTTAATTATTTACCACTCTTCCAAGTTTTATAAGACAAAAGCTTTGCTAGCAATGGTGTTTTCTTACAACTCTCTCACAAAGACACTATGTTATACTGTAAGAAATAACTACTTAATTCTGTATAAATATTTTGGACGTTAAAACATATGTTAGTAATTATAACTATAGACTAGCCTTTGTAGGTTGTACGCTTTTATTTTACATAAGACATAGGTACTAGAAACAGAATATAAATGAGTTTTGGCTTCTTCCAATCAAAATACTTTTAATCTCCTCTTACATTAAAAAATGCTGAAACCTAAATACTGTTAAAGAAACTAAAACCTTTAGTTTGTTTGTTTGTTTGTTTTTTTATGGTCTCTTCTGTGTTCAGTTTTGTATCCTAATCTCACTCCTATTTAACAATGGTTTTGTGCAGGAGCTGAATGTTCTTCACACACTGCATAATCTGATAATTGTTTTAGACATTTGTAACACCCTCATGTCCTAATAGCTGGTAAGGGAACTTACACCCTAACACCTTGAACCTAAAATGAAATCCGACCCTGTTCATTCAAAAGTAAAATTCATACAAGCTTCAATGTGGTCAGGATCTCAGTCTTGATCTTTCAAGGCATTAACCTAATGCACTCTTGAGAGTCTGATTTTAGCAGTGTTCTTTACTTTGTATAATGCGCATGTTTGTAAAGCTTTTTTTCTTCTGGTTTTAGACAGCAAATTAAAAAAAAAAAAAAAGAAAATCAATTTAGTTATTTTTAAATGTTAAGAAAATGGACTCCATATAAACATTCTCTTATTTCTTCACTCATCTGCTCCTGCTGTCTCTCAGGTCTCAAGAATGTTCTATTAAAATGCTGGGACCCAGGAAAGCAAGTTCTTTTCAGATCTTTGCTGATGAGGTGTAATGAGATACCCAAAGTAACCTGTAGTTAAAAGTTTCAGTAAATTTTAAGAGCTGATCACAATTCTCAGCTGATCAATATATGAAGAGAAATTTTGTTTTACAGATAGAAGAGAAAATGAGCAATCTCACCAAAGTACATAAACCACCATGGCATCAACAAACAGAAGCATTACAAGTGCTAACAATTATCAGAAGCAGTGGCAAAAAATCCTCCTGGTGGAAACTGGTTTTAAAGTTGAGGTAAAATAGGCTTTCCTTAGTGCAAAGACCTCACAGGGGGCCCACCTGCAAGATGGTTCTGTTTTTTCTCTTTGCTGTACTTAGAGAATGTGAGAGAGTGGAATTTATTGCTATGAGACAAGCAAGCAGTGTGCTCTGAGGGCCAGTGATTTAGGTGCTGGCAATACAGTCATCTGCTCAGCTATACTAGTATAAAATGTCCTGACAGCTGTGAGGCACGGTGGAAGATGTAGCCAGGATAGGTTATTTAACCATGGGGGAAAATGGGAAGAAAGCACCTAAACTACAGCTACCTTGAGATATTCAGCACTTGGGAGCAGGCAGACAGTTGTTGAACTTGAGAGACTTCTTAATTTGCAATATTCTTATTTTGAAAGAAATTCCCAAGCTCATGTCACATAATTGAGAAAAAGGTGCTTGTGCAGATCATGCGTCAGGCTTTTGCTTTCAGGCAACTAAAGAAGCTTTCTTAGCTGGGAATATGTCTTTTAGCATGGTTTCCTTCAGCATTAAAGCCTCTGCTGAATGCAATGCACTGTCCTAGCCTCATATTCCCACAGGACACTACGTGTCAAGTTCAATCAACAATGGGCTTCTGGCACAAGGAGTTCTGTTTAAGGTTATCTGACTGAAGGCTAATCAAAGTAAAAATAAAGACATGGTAAGGAGTAATGACAAGCAGAGGAACCAAGTGACCTCACCACTGAAGAACAGAGCACAGGCAATCCTACCATCAAAGGAGAAAAAGTTTAGCTTGTCCAGCAAAGGTGACCAAGGTAGTTGGGGATGGTGCATTTGTCCTGCGGAGGAGACGCTGAGAGAGCGGGGCTTGGTTCAGTCTGAAGAGGAGGCAGTTTTGGGGCAATCAGTAACAGCCTGCAGATGCCTACAGGCCTAAACCAGGCTCTTCGTAATGGTGTATGGTGGCAGAAATAAACAGTGGGCATAAACTGAAATAAGAGGTGATTTGATAAGACATATGAAAGACACCTAAAGGCATCGTAAGGTATGAAGGCACCAGAATAGTTTGCCTACAGAGGTTGTGCAGTCTCCATTCTCTCAGATTTTCAAGGCGAGACTACATAAAGCCATGAGCAACGTGGTTGCTTCATAGCTGACCCTAGGACCTGGGCATGGACATGGGAGAGATCTGAAGTCCAGGATCATAACTGATGGCCCTGTGACTATGAGCAGGACAGTGAATCAAGAGGGTAAGGGCCTGTATATTCCACTAAAATCATCAGTCCTGATCAGCCAGAGAGAAGGAACTAGACTGGGCCTTCTGTGTTAATTCTTGAGTGAGTTCCAATGACGTTTTATGTAGGAGTTGGGAAAGGCACTGTGCTTCATGTTGCTAGGGTCACCAGCCCAGCAAACACCTCTGATGTCCTGGAGCTCCCGCTCTTGGCATATACAGAAAACTTTTGAAAATCATGAGGGAGAACACAGCCTGAGAAAATTTTACTTAATTTAACACTGACGTTAAAAGCCTAAGAATCTGAATGAAAAATGTCAGGAACGTTCTAGACTTGCTTTTTAAGTCTTTTCATTCAATGAAAGTTATGGATGTTTAATGCCTGCTTGAGAAAGGAACGAATGTCTCAGTATTGCCATTTCCTCCCTGATAGAATCGCTAGTCTCATTAACTAGAGCAGATACTTAAGTCTACCTTTGATATTTAAGTATCCTACAGTAGGATGACTGCCCTTCATAACAATTTTAACTGGGTCCTGTATAATCTGAATTTACCTTGACTTCCCTTACCTATGGCAATAATATTGCTTTTATTTATAAATGAGGAATTAAGGCATAGAAGAGTTACAGTACCTGGAAAGTCTGTTCCTAAGAAAGCTGAGCCTACACTTCAAAGCCTATTGCTTTTATCAATACACCTTATGTTTTTCTAGAGATTGGCACAATTTTTAGCCACAGCAACACTGAAGTAAATCTTAGGGAATAGTCAGAACCTAAATTCTCTCCCATTAAAACCGAACCATATTTATTTCTGGCAAAACAGCTGACAAGCACCCCAAAAATCTTGTAATTTAAAAAAAGAAAATGATTAAAAGACATCTTTGCAAAATCTACACACATGCCTAAGTGAACCCATCAGTGTTAGACAAGAGTAGAATCAACTATATATGGAAAACAGAATTACCAGGAGGTATCAATGACCTTTCACCTCTACAAGTCTTGCAACAGGAAAAACTAACAAGGGCCAGCCAATATTACAGAAAACAATCTGCTAATCAACATGTTATTGATCCCTTGTTTTTGTCAAGGTCATTTAGTGTTTTAAAAAATGATCTCATGCTAAATCTTTATAGAAAAAGTGGGCTAATTTGATTTACAAACTAAAGTGTTATTAATTATGGAAGACAGTCAATAAAAAAAAGCTGATTCCTCTAAACACAAGGCAGATCTTATGGCCTATGATTTATGATGATGATTATGATGGCAAAATATTTGCAGGTCTCACTATAATCTAACTTGTGTTAGCTGGAACAAAAGGTGCAGCTAAGATATAATCAAGCCTCAATACAAACAGCATTAGGAGACAGGCAACATTTAGAGCAGTAAAGGTAAACATCTGGGTTAAGAACAGTGCACAAAAAGAATAATGTGGCCTACTGTTTCCTTTCCATTGTAGAACACTCAAGCCTCTATTTTTTAATATCAGAGGCAGACTTCTGTCTTACAGAAGGAAACATCAGCAGCATTACAGTCCCTAGGTGTCTAAGTTACATAACCAGACATCTCAAGGGCACACAGCACTCATCTAAAAAGGATGCACACGTTACAAATTTTCCTATTTGGCATTATTGTCAATATATATGTCAATAAAACCTGGCAGCTTCTCTCACAACTAAGGCAAGACTTGGATTTTACTGAAATGTGCTGTGGGACTTAAAAGTATTCAAAGGCCTAATTCCCTTTTAACAAAGGAATATTATTAAACTGTTAAGTCAAAGATTAGAAAAAACATATCATACATTTTAATTTAAAATATTCAGCATTAAGTAAATGCCTCATAAACCAGAAATAAAACTATACAAGATAAGCATAGAAAGACTTATGGGAAGGCCAAAAAATGGTTTACAGAAGAAAATCAATTTTAGATTAAAAAGCAGAAAACTGAAGAAACTGGAAAATTCAAATGCATCTATTACAGTCTTCCTTTTGCATTGTTTTTAGTTTGCAATGTGAAAAGGGGATAATTCACACTTCTTAGAATAACTGTTTCAAGCTGCCAATAGACAAAGTCAGAAATAGTATTAGTTATGCCAGGTCATATTTTCCAACTTTTTCTCATAACCACAAGATTTAAAGAATGTTTCTGTCACTGATGTAATCAGAGGGCTCCAAAAGCCAGAATCCATAGCTTGCGCTTTCAATATATATGTCTTAATTCAGTCTGGATTCATTTTTCTAACACAAACATGTATTTATCCTGCATGGCTTTGAGAAAAGAAAAGCCATTTTTGAAAGAACTTACCAAATTTCAGCCTACCAAAACATTTTTTTTTTTTTAATTTATGCACAAGCAGTTGTTCGAATAAAGTATCGTTAATGTATAGTTGTATGGAACTTACAAAACAGTCTTAAATGAACCTGTGCCTATCACTGAAAGCTTTTACCATTTGCTTTGTTTTCATGTGAACAACATGGCACTTAATTCTGACAATCTGTCATTTTTCTAGAATGTTCAGAGAGCAGCCAGAGAGAGCAGTACTTTCATGTTTTACATCAAAAGCCCTACAATGCAGAACTGCTTATCTTCTATTAGAGTCTTTGTCAAGCTCAGCGAGCTGTTTAGGCTGATAGAGAACTGAGTCATATTGTTTCAAGCTCACATGTCAGCAAAGGGAGATATAGATCCAGTAGTTTCTACCAGCATTAATGCTTGCTTGTGCATTCATATACATCAGATATCTTTGTTTGCAAGATGAAATGTTGTAGTGCCATTGCAAGTAATCTATGAAAGCTTCCATCTTTTAAGGTAGGAAGGGGCTGCATGGAATATCTTCCACCAGCCTGCTGTCCTAGAGTAGCTGTTAGTACCTGTGCAAAACCAGTCACTTGGCAAGTCCAAGCAATTGCAAGTTGATAGTCAACAAATCACTTATGGAATGCTATTCATCTGCTCTCATTTTTAAATATAATGGAAATTTGTTTTTTTTTTCTGTATATCCAATTTTTTTTCACTTTAAGTAATTATAAGAACATCAGACAATTTCCAAGAACTTTCCCAAAAATACATCTGTAGGTTGTTTTCAACTTCATATAACTCCAGCCCTAAAATAAAATTTTTCCTCAGGGAAATTACTTTCTAAGTATCTAATTTTTTGTAAGAAAAAAATATGAACAAACCCTACTTGTCATAGTCTGCTCACAAGAGGGACCAAGGACATCCCCAAACATTATTCTATCAACAAATCTCAAAGTACATAATGATTTTGCATTATTTATCTAAATAAATAAGAAAAGTTATTTTCTGGCAAATATGTAACTCTTTTGGCTTTCTACCAGAAATAACATTAGTCTGAAAGTCATACATCATTCTTTCTGTTGTTAAACCCCTGCACAGATGATACTTTAACTTAAAAAGAGAAAGATGACATAACATCTCAATTAAAATCTTTGTGAACTAGAGCTCTGAAGTTACTTACCATTCTTTGATGTCTTTTTCTTTAAGTGCAAAATAATCAATTTAAAGTAATTATACAAAATTACAGAAGTTACCATGTTTAAAATGAATTGATGTAACTTACATCAATCAAACTGCCATATGTTCCCAAGATCTAAGTAACTTCTAGCAGCACAGTAGTCTGTGGTTACATCAATAGCATCTCTTGCATTTGAGCTCAAGCTCGTATTCTGGACCTGCTTTCAAACTGTTCTGCATCCATGGGAGAGCTCAGGAGAAAGCTCTAGTTGTTTCATGTTGCTGGACTCATGGATGAGTTACCTAGATGCCTTCTCCAAAGGGCTGAGATTTGACTAAGACTATACTCGGACAATTTACAGGAATATAGAGCAATAGCAGCATGTGTACAGGACTCAGTATAATCTAACCCATGGCAGGATCTGAGCTCTACACAGTAGAATATGTATTACAGATTATAGTCTAAGATGGCAAGCTGTCATTGCCAGTGTGTGTTAGCTCCTTAGGACTGGATGGTAAGACTGCACACAGCAAGATTGTCTCATACATCTATTGGTTTGTTGCTGTGTCCTGTAATTAGACCAGAAGTCTGAAGTCCTAATCAGACTGGAGCTTTGCTCAGCTGTGTTATGCACCCCACATGCTAGAAACATTTTCCTTACAGGAGTATACACTTTCCAAACAAATGCTCTTACAAAGTTCAGGTACTCCAGGCACTCTAAGCCTTCAAGGATGCTTATTTAAAATTATGAGCATAATTTTAAGAACCTATCTTCCAAAAATTTAAGTGTAACTAACTAACAAGGCCAAGAGCCTTGGGCAACATGGTTTAGTGCGAGGTCTCCCTGCCCATGGCAGGGGGATTGGAACTAGATGATCTTAAGGTCCTTTCCAACACTAAGTATTCTATGATTCTATGGATGGTCACAACAACAAAAGATGTGCAATTTTTATAGGAACATTCCTATTATTCCTACAGCAACAAGAAACCTGTGTCATGGGACAGGACACAAGTATGTCAGAAACACAAAATCAAAAGATGGTCAGTGAATCATAAACTCCTTACATTTAATGGAAATGTGGGGCTTTTTTTTTTCCACATTATTGATCAGATAAGAGGCTTCTATTCTCTGGCAGGATAAATGATTTCTGAGAGAATGCCAATGTTATTATTTCTTATATAATGGTGTTTTCCGATTTGGAACAGTGGTACTGCCAACTCTAATATTAAAAAATCATAAAGCATGTCATTTGGAAAAAAAATATATTTGGGTACTTTATATTTATCCTTTGCTAGTCTGTCTAAGGGAGTGTTCAAACCTTAACTTTAAAATCTGTACCACAATAAAGACAAACATATTCTCAACTGAAAGCAAGCTTTTCTGGTAATCAGGAATTTAGAATTGAGACCAGAAATATCCAAACACACAAACATTTAAAATAATCACTACTACTTGCCAATAACGGAATCAAAAAGCCCATGTTTCATGAGCTGCTGTCGTGGTTTAAGCCTCTAAAACTCACAAAGTTTTACTCACTCACTCACTCCCCTCTTTTTCTTCCCCCAGTCCCAGGGGGATGGGGAGGAGAATCGAAAAAAAATGCAACTCGCACAGGTTGAGATAAGAACAGTTTAGTAACTAAGGTATAACACAAATCACTACTGCTACCACCAGTAATAATACAAGAGAAATACAAGGAAAGAGAATACAACTGCTCACCAAGCCCAACCCAGCCAGTGCACCCCCCAGCAGTGAACCCCCGCAGTGCACCACTGCACCACCCTTCCGGGTCTCTGCTCTCCATGTTCACATCCCGGACATGACGTGCTGTGGTATGGAATAACCTCTTTGGTCAGTTTGGGTCAGGTGTCCTGTTACTCCTTCCTCCCGGCTCCCCTCCTCCCTGGCATAGCATGAGACTCGGAAAGTCTCTGGCCAGACCAAAACACTACGAAGCAGTAACTGAAAACACTGGTGTTATCAGCGCTGCTCCAAGACCCAAAAATCAAAAACATAGTGCTGCACCAGCTACCAAGAAGGAGAAAAATGACTGCTGCTGCTCAACCCATGATGACAGCTGCCCAAGGGCAGTCTTACAGAGTTCTTGGGTAAAACTTCCTATTTGCATAGGGAGCTTTTTCAAGGAGCAGGCCAAGTTTCATAAAAGCAAAAACAAAAAAAGGGGGGGAGGGGGGGAGAACACTAAGGACTAAGGATGAGAACAATATTATTGTGTGTTAACTCAGAAGGTAACACCTTCATCCAATTTGCATTTATTTGACATTTATTCCTCAGTTTTAGTAATTCAATCTACACATCTGACTGAACATGTTGTTTAGAAAAGAGATTTAGGAAGTCATGCTATAGGAGACGTGACATGATCAGAAGTTAGGATGTGGCATGGGAACAGACTGAAACCACATTTGCAAGGAGAAAATGCCAGTCAGGTACTACCTTGACCAATAAAAGGCAAAGAGGTGGTATTTCTTTTTACTATTAGAGACTAGGTGACATACCAAGTCAAGACAAAAGCCAATATCAGGGTTCTGTGCCTCTTGCCTAGGAACACAGTGGAATGTGTTTCATTATTTGCTTAAATTACCCATGAAAAACAACCTAAAGGTCTTTGACAGTGATGCCAAAAGTCCCAAACATCCCAGCATTTTAATCAAAACTGATCTATGGCTACTAACAGCCATGTTTGAAGTACACCATTTTTATCAGTAAAAAGATTATTTTGTAGATAGGGATAATCTTCATTAATAATAATCTATTACATTATAATTGCAGAATGCAGGAGACAATTTTGACTTGGTGAACCAGCTTCAAAAAAACAGCCAGCTTTTGAAAGTACTATACATGAGCTTCTGCTCCATTAGATATTTCCAAATGTTATGATTTGATGTACAGTTTCTGTGAGGGCAAAAATGAATACCATCAGATTACAGCAAGGATCTGTGGTTGAAAATAAGAAGAGATCAAACTGCTATCACAGCAAATAAAAAAAGAAGCATGTTATGCTGTTATGCCACATGCATTGTCTGGCATTCATTCAGCTCACTGTAGCTGAAAATAGCTGTGAGCATCTATGGTCCATTAATACTATGTTAATTATTATCATTGTCTCATCAGCAGTTTGTTTATGACGGCTCTGGGTGACACGGATACTGAGGTGCTCTGTCAAATCCATCACCTGATGAGATTTTTATCGGCATAGGGTCTTTCCCTTAGTCAGCTACATTACAAAAATCACTGTTTCATTAAACACAAATACTATTGCCTGCCTTTGGCTTTTTGTAAGTTTCAGATGACTAATAGAATAACCCTGACCTGGCATGAACTGGTTTCTTTTCTAAGTAAGGATAAGCTAACCTATAGCTCTTCTGAAGAAATTCATGCTGTAATAGTGAAACATCAAACGGACATGTTAAAGCTTGCTTAATCATAGAATCGTAGAATGATCTGGGTTGGGAAGAACCTTAATATCATCTAGTTCCAGCCCCCTGCCATGGGCAGGGACACCTCCCACTAGACCAGGTTGCTCAAAGCCCCATCCAGCCTGGCCTTGAACACTTCCAGGGCTGGAGCAACCACACCTTCTCTGGGCAACCTGTGCCAGTGTCTCAACACCCTCATAGTAAAGAACTTCTTCCTTTAATCTAAATCTACCCTCTTTCAATTTAAAGCCGTTGCTCTTTGTCCTGTCACTATACTCCTTTGTAAAAAACTCCCTCTTCAGATTTCTTGTATGGGTTTCCAATACCGCTTTAGAATGTTCTAAGGTCTCCCTGGAACCTTTTCTTTTCCAGGTTGAACAAGCCCAGCTATCTCAGCCTTTCTTCACAGGAGAGGGGCTCCAGCCCTCTGGTCATCTTCATGGCCCTGCTCTGGACTCATATGAACAGCTCTATGCTCTATCTTGTGTTGGGGACCCCAGAGCTGAGGCAGTACTCCAGGTGGGGTCTCACAAGAGCAGAGTAGAGGGGCAGAATCACCTCCCTTGACCTGCTGGCCATGCTCCTTTTGATGCAGCCCAGTATCTGGTTGACTTTCTGGGTAGGAAACACGCACTGCTGGCTCATGTTGAGCTTCTCATTAACCACCACCTGCAAGTTCTTCTCCTCAGGGCTACCCTCAATCCATTCTCCACTCAGCCTGTATTTGTGTTTGGGATTGCCCCAACCCAGGGGTAGGACTTCACACCTGGCCTTGAACTTCATGAGGTTTGTGCTGATTCACCTCTCAAGCCTGTCAAGGTCCCTCCAGATGGCATCCCTTCCCTCCAGTGCATCGACTGCACCACGCAGGTCTTCTCCAATTCTGTAGCACTGCATGGGGTTGTCTGACCCAAATGCAGGGCCTGGCCTTTAGCCTTGTTGAATCATGTATACAGTTGGCCTTGGCCCATCAACCCAGCCTGTCCAGACCCCTATGTAGCATCTTTCTACCCTCAAGCAGATCAAAATTCCCATCCAACTCACTGCTGCAAACTTACTGAGGTGCACATGATCCACCCCTGTCCAGATCATTCTGCTAGATTCATAGTCAGAGCTGCAGTTATAGGAAGGAAAAGCCATTGATTCTGGTATTAACCTCATGTTAACAGTGCTTAGCTATGAATTTTAAATCATCTTGTGTCATCATTCATCCAAATATGCATTTCGTATCTCTTGGACTAGGATTTGAAATGTGTATAATGCCAATCCAGTCTATCTGAAGCTATAGCTGATAGTCTTACTTATCATTCCAAAATTTGTCCTCAACAAGTCTTTCCACAGTGGAACTGCTTGAGAAACTACTTATGAGATTAAACATTAATGTATTTTGTATCAAAGAGAAGTTTCCTTTGTGCCTAGTTTTCCAACGTTCATGCATGATTCACCATCAGAGAAAGTTCTCATATTAAGTAATGAAGAAACCTTATTTTTTTAAAATATACAGTGAATGCCAGGTCAGTCTTTACCATACAGTCAGAAGTAGACCACCCATCTGAAGCAAAAGGATCATTAAGTCTGAAACTATCAGAGCCTGTTTCATGTAACTGATCTTAATATACCTTAATCATATAACATCCTTTAAATGATCATGGACCATTAGAATATACATGTACAACAGAATTACTTGCCTTCTCCACACATTTGTTTCCAGACAGTGGTCTTTGAGTCTAACAGTGATCAGATCAATCATTTACAAAGCAGAAGCCAGATAAGCACCTTATTGTCTTCAGCTTATTCCATATATTACTCTTTTTGTTCACATTAGTGATGCTTCAAATTCAACTTTGTTGTTATTCAGTTAGTTTGGAAACTGAATCTAAAAAATTATTCTGAACCATGGCCTCAAGGGCTTTTGTCACAGCTATTTTGGCTTATTTATGGCTAAACCAAATTGAGTTATTTGACAGATGCTTCCTAGAATCATGTCTGCAGAGTTAAAAGCTGCACATTTTGCACCTCTCTTCCAATGTTCCTTGGTGAATGTAAGATCACAGATACAGAAAACAGTCCATGTAGGAATAGCCAGTGATTTAAAAAAAAAATGTGAAAAATCACAAATGCTTGAAAATTTCATGTATTTTTCACTTTTACATTCAGTACTAAAAGAATAAAACAAACACAAATGAATTTTTGATGCTAACATTCCAGGGAGCATGGCCTATGCTGCCATTTTGTATGTAACTAAATTTACCATCACAAAGTTTCTCACCTGGGTTACACGGCTTTTGTATTGTGAATGTGTATTTTTGGTTTGTTTACACTTGCAAATCAATATTTTTCTAGTAAAGCAGACACTAGATTCTAGATCTGCATGAAATTCATATGACTACAACTTTTAATGAGCTAGAACTAGAAAGGAAGCAAGGAAGTGAATGTAAAGTTTGAAGATAGGTTGGGCCAAGAATCTGGTCAGGAATTGATGAAGTTCTGAGAGAAGTCTTATAAACAACAGGCTTCCTTTCCTGATGAAGCCAGACCCTCATAGAACTTCACTCCTAGTTTTCTCCCTTACTTTGGGATGGAATTGGAAAAGTATCTCCTGAATCTGTAAGTACACTTTTCAAAGAAGAAATTTCGCTTAACTTTGAACAATGATTAAAAGGTACAAGTCGAATGGACAATGGGGTGAAATTTTGTTTGTGTTTCGGTGTGCTTGTACTGCAAACATACCTTTCCATCATCCTTTAATCTATTTATTACTTACCCAAAGGACTATCCTAGCCTTTTACGATGTCAAGTTTCAGCAAGGAATGACTTTTTATGACCCTATTATAAACCCATAAAAATGAAGGTTTACAAGGGAAAAACTAACAGATGTTTATTTCTAGCTTTAAAAGAGGGAACTTTGGACTCTAGAGTGAACATTGCTTTTATTTAAAAATAGTCAGTCTTCACAGCTATTTGGCATTTTGTCCTGGAACTCTATATTCTGTTTCCTACAGCTTCTTCAGCTCAATCTATCTTACAACAGTACTATTTGTCCAGATACACTGCAGTCTGCCTTTTCCTTATCAATAAATTCTTATTCTTAGCTCTTAAAAACATGTTCTACATTTCAACTTGCCACTGCAAGTTGGGCTAGGGATGAATTTCTTTGTAAAATTTAATAATGAAAAGTACGTATCTATTTTTGAGTTTTCAATAAAATGAAAGAATGAAAGACTTAAATCTTAAAAAATTGATTTTTAAATGGGTTCTTAGAGGCAAACAATTTGTAAATGGTACTAATTGATTTGCTATTTTGGAAAAAAACCCAAACAGAACAAGTCACTTATTAAAAACAGGTCAGAGTGTTTTCAAAGACAATTTCTTAGGATAATCGGTAGGAATACTTAGTCCCTACCTTGCGCTAATAATATAGTGCCTGTAGAAACAAAGATTGAAAGATCATTTTACTCTGAAAGTGTGCAAAGTTACTGCTACCTAGTACACCAAAAGCTAAGCAACTATTTCTATATATTATATCATTACTAATTCTGAACTAAATCCTTAATTTGGTCCAATTCCCAGGACTTCCCAAGATGTATCTTCCTCACAATAAACAAGAAACTTACTCCAAGCAATGATAAATGAAACAGTATATATAAACCTATAAAATTTGTATGTTTCCTATGAAGTTCAAAACACATATCTTGAATTCTAGCTACATGATGCTGTGATTTCTGGTAATAGAGGAGCACCTTTAAGACTGTAAAAAGATGACACACAAATGCACAGTGCAGCATATCTGTAGCATATAATACTAGGAAAATTGATGGGATATTGCAACACAAGCCCAGCATTACTCATTTGCAGATGTATTTTAAACAGTCATTTCCTATAATCTCTCTGTATTTCCTCCCCTACTTTTGCTGACTTTCCCTCTAATGACTAGATTAAAAGGAATGTACTTTGTCAACAGCAAACAAAATGGGCCTAATTCATTCCCTACAAATGCAAAAGCTTCTCACAATTTTGCAAAAGCTTTTTTCTATGAGTTTTTTGGATACACTGTAAAATGCCTCTATAAGAAGAATCTGAAATTATCATGGCTGCTCAAAACAGAATGATTAGGTCTAATCACAATTATGAAACCTCACACAGAAAACAATCACAGTTTTACTATTGTGCAACCCTGATATACAATATCTGATGTGTTCTATTCTAGTTAAATTAGTATTATTCATAGTTTGAATTCCCTTGTATAATCCTTCTCAGAATGTAGTCTATCCAATTTTGATGATAGCATCTTGAAAATTAGAAAGGTGACTCAAAATATACAGTGTTGCAGGAAAGGAGGAAAACAGAGGATATTACAAAACTATACAGCATTCTTATTTTGATAAACAAGTGTTATCGAAATCCAGCTACTCAACTGTACTAAACAAAAACATTATATAATGGAGTACACATACAATGAGGAAAACAAAATATTACAAATTAACTTACATGAAATACAACTGAAACAAAACTTTTTGGCAGTTGCTATCACTGCCACTGTAATTTTCCTGAGCAAATATTTGAATTTTCAAAGTCAAAATAGAAGTTTGAGTTCTCTCACTGCACCAGCACATGCATTCATACTCTTATATGCAGTAATTCATCACGTATCAGTATAGATTGCATAAACAGCATACAGTAATATCACTGAAACAGAAGTTCTTCAGGGCAGCCACATAATTTACTCAGGTTTTATCAAACTAATTGACAATGAGCTGGTAACTCCACCAGAGGTCCAATCAAAGAGAAAAGATGATGCTGTTTACTCAGGTAGCTGCCCACAAAACACCAACAAAGTGTTCAACCACTTCTTATCTGGAAACAATTTATAGGTACTCCTTCACAGGAATATACCAACAAAAGGTGTTGAATCTGAACAAGTAGTACAGAGCTCATATTATATTTAATTTAGTCGGTGACTTTATCTTACTAAGTTTGCATTCCTGAATAATATATCATTCTATAGCGGAACAAAAGGCCAAAGAACGAGGGAAACTGTTTCACTCCTAATGAAGGTATAGTAAAGCTGATTTATGACTGTTCACTTCGTATGACCTGTGATACTAGTTCTCATCTTAGTATCTAGTACTTCTCATCATGAACTGTCAGTGGGCTAGACTGTATTAATGCAGTGAAAAAAGACTACTCCTGTATACTGATAATAGCTCACAAATGCATATGGCCTGAGAGAAACAAGTTAAAAAAAACAAGCCACACATCAAAGGAGAAATATGGATCTACAGGTAAATGGTAGTATCAAACCCAGTAAAACTGATACAGAATGTTTTTTGTAGACTTGGAGGGGAGCTGCAATGGTGGCATTGTAAACACTTAGCAATTAAAGCAGGAATGATCTGGAGTTCATAACTGATGTAGATGTAAGGCAGTTTACAGTTAACTGGAGTCACAGGAAGATTACAAATTACATTGGCTGCTTTTGTTTTTTTACCTTACATTGGCCAACTTAAATCTGGGGCACCCTCTTTCAACCAAAGGATAAAAGGGTACGAATTATTTATTATGACAGATGTCTAAGGAAACAAGAAATAACTTAGAAAATCACTGAAATCTTTCAGTTAAAAAATTAAATGTACTTAGAAGGAAAAGAGGTATGTTGTAAGACAGTGTCTTATAAAATGGTTAGTAAATTAAATTAGGGCTTAAAAAATCAAATTGACAGAAATCCTATTTTATATCATAGGATGTTAAGACTATTTCTTCCTTTTCTTCCAGGCAATGTTATTTCCTATTTAATGTATCCATGAATCTACTGATTTTATAAGAGTTATAAGAGCCCCCATGTGCAGTAAAGTCCTTCAAGTTAAATGTACACTATGGAGATGTCCTCATGTGTGAGGTTCAGTAGGTATGTTTGATACAAGGAAGCATTACAAGAAACGCACAATTCACAAATAGATGTACATCAATTTAGACATGAAGGCACATGAAGAATGATAGGCACACACACATGAGAACTTAGTAAGATCATGAACAAAATTTTAAGAAGTAGGAGATGCTGCTTGCCTATTTTTTTATTAATCAATTGCAACCCACTTTAGCTGAATGATTCATTGATGAAGTTTATTCCATCAAATGACTGATTAAAAATCCACGAAATTTATAGAGATTCCTCAAATGAACTTAAATGACATAACACCAGTAATTTCCTGTAGGAGCCTGGGAAATAACCTGCAATGTGCCCTCTCCATCCTAAGGTTATCCTTAGCGCATTTTTAGATGCCAGTTTCCTGGAAGTAACACAAGAAGTAAGATATAAGCTGAGTCCTGGGCTGGGCTGAAAGGAAAGGAGAGACAACAGAACTTCAGTAGCTGGGATCAAGGAGCGCATGGATAATACAGTTAAGACATACTGAAAATGGTCACTCATTTGTTGGCATGCACACACAAAGTAGCTTAGTGAGACAGAGTGCCAGAAGTCAAAGACAAGACAACATTAGGATAGAGATGTCATGCACGTTAAGAGAAAGAGATCTGAAACATGAACATCCTGATATTTTTTCTATACAATTATCAGTTGCAATTACACATCAAAAGAAACAAATCTACCCCCAGTTGCGATGGATGAACATCTGCACTTTCCAGACGCTCTTTTCCACAGGATTTCTTTGCAATAGCATAGAACAACCAATCAGTCACTTAATGACAGCATTATAACCCATTATGTTCAAGAGCCAATTACTCTAAGACCTTACTGTCTTATCACATACAATATGTCTAAATTGGTTGCAGTACTGTGGATCAATCAAATTCCAAATTTTATCTGACTGTATAAGGCTACAAATTACTTATATTGGGGAGTGGAGAGAAGGAAGAACAGACAAAATTATAAAACACCAAATAGTTGATGAGCCCTTAAAGAATTAACTTCTTTCATCGATACATGGCCTGTACACAAACAAGATAATTGCAGTTTAAAGAAAGTGTCTGGCATTTTATTCATTTGTAACAAAGCCCAGAAATCAGCAAATACTGATTGGTTAATCGGAAACACATAGCACAGATCAGCATGTGGAACTAGACCATATGTGAAAATGGGATTGTCACAGCAAGGACACTAAGGGTCACAGGACATACATCTGTAGCAAATCAGTCTTCATTAAGGAAAGAATGAAGAAATCACTAGAAATGATCATCAGATGTATTATTTACAAATGTTATATTTTGAGAATCTTAACATTTGCCTGTTTGTAAAGGCTGTGGCTGATAAATCTAGTGGGTAGATTTTTGTTTTATTAACATTTATTCCTATACCACTGTCAAAGAGGCTATATTCCATCTGATGGTCAAAATAGTTGCAACTTCATTATTGGAAAATGAGATTTTCACTGGCTGTAAGTGAGCATAACTCCATCAAAATCAATACTGTTGATTGACTGCAACAGGCAAAGTATCAGAAACATACATCAAATTTTCCTTATAATGTCTGGAAGGAAAAGAATACACCTTTTTTTTTATGATAACCCACATACCCAACCACTCTTCATTAATAGTTCTGTGTGTCTTAAATGCATAAATCTTATATGGATATAAGTAGGGCTTAATTCAAATACATGCCAAAAGAGGGCCCAAAGTACAAGCATTTAGTATTTCAGTTGTGGTAGATCAGTGCTGTAAGCAGCACCAGAGGATTGAAAAGGCTCCTTGGATATTTAAGCAGCATGAAGGAGCTGATGACGACTGTTAGTTGAGCATATGAACACATGGTCATGTGTGCAAAGCCGTCTGTTTTGGGGAAGTTAATAATATGATATCAAGTGTAAGGTAGTGTTAGTTAAAGGTTATTTCTACAAATTCAGAAACCACAGCCAATACTCTTGATCTAAGTTGGGGCTGTTCAGCCTGGAGAAGAGAAGGCTGCGTGAAGACCTCATAGCAGCCTTCCAGTATCTGAAGGGGCCTCTAGGGATGCTGGGGAGGGACTCTTCATGAGGGACTGTAGTGAGAGGACAAGGGGTAACGGGTTCAAACTTAAACAAGGAAAGTTTAGATTGGATATGAGGAAGAAATTCTTTACTGTTAGGGTGGTGAGGCACTGGAATGGGTTGCCCAGGGAGGTTATGAATGCTCCATCACTGGTGGTGTTCAAGGCTGGATTGGACAGAGCCTTGGGTAGCATGGTTTAGTGGGAGGTGTCCATGCCTATGGCAGGGGGGTTGGAACTAGATGATCTTAAGGTCCTTTCCAACCCTAACTATTCTATGATTCTATGATTATTACGCTGCCTTGGATTCAAGAATCTTGAAGCTGACAAAATATTTTAAGAAAATAAATGAAATAGAATTCAGTTATAATTTTTTAATAGTATTTAATAAGTACATGTCACCTTTCCCTTATCAAAAAGGGTCGCCGATGCCTTCAGTTTTGAGTGTGTCATCATTAAAAAAATTAAACTACTTCAATAAAAGCCTTTTAATTTCTTCATGGAAAACTCCACTTTCTTCTACCATAAGAGTCAAATGTGCGTATTAGCTCAATCTAACAGGACAGATGGAACTTTGATTTGACTAATTTAGAAATTTAAAAATTAATTTTAAAATATATAAAGATGTGATTTATCCATGATATCTTTAAGGTATAACAAACAAGGTCTTTTCCAAAGAATTTTTTTTTCACCTTGATACATAACACATGTAACCCTTTTCAGATGGAGAGTTGCTCTTTCTTTTTCTGACTATAGATCAGCCATAGATAAATAAAAATTAGGTTAGATATGTGCCAGCACTCCAGATGCCACAAAGTTAACTGAAGCCACACTCCTGTTCATGTAATCAGAAAAATCAATTGCAAACTTGGGAATTTTTACTTCAGGACAAAGATCATCTGGGATTTTATTGCTATTTTAGCAGCACAGACCAGGGTCTGCCTTCTGGGTTCACCTAGAAGGGTTTGGTTTTTTGTCCTTAGTTTTTTTTTCAATTCCTCATACTGCGGAGATATAGGGTTGCTGGTGTCTGTGATCACATCTGTATTCTTTTCACTGCACAATACCATTTTGTTTCTCATGTAATTTATCTTAATTTACTGATAGTAGGTAGAAAAGTATGTAACTGTGGATCTGATGATGGACGTATTTGAGTAACTTTATTGCCTTGTCATCTGTGACAGCAATGGAATGAATTTGATGTTGCAGATGTTTCCTTCAGTTCCTCTCTTCATAAATAATAAAATACAGAGCAATGCTTCCCTTCTAAAATTTTACTTCCAGATCTGGTCATCAGTAGCTTAGAGACTTTCTATACTGGAAGTTGTAATTTGATTATAATGTTTAACAGCTCTCCGTCTTGCATTTGTTTGCTTAAATACTATGCCATTCTGTGGACTGCCAACTCTAAGTCAGGAGGGTTTGAACGACTCCCTCAAGTTATTCTTTCTGCCTATTTTATTAAAAATATGTTTTCATTACTTCAGTAAAAAGAAATGGAAAACAAGAGATTTGACTCTTCTATCCACAGTAAACCTTTGGATGGATACTTAATGAGAATGTGTATAACTGGGAAAATCAAACAAAGCAGATCCCCTAACCAGCATAGGTTAGTGAGACAGGAAATCCTACATTTCTTATTCACACACAGCTTCCATAAAAACAGAAGTTTTCGTTATCCTATAATCTAGTCAACTCACGTTCTCTATCAGATATAAGAAGATATGCATTCCTTCTGACTCAATATGATCAACTCTCTCCCTCCCATACTTTCAATATCAAAGCTCGCACTGCAGCTTCAGCAGCTTCATTACAATTTCTATTCTATGTTTACAAGGATTTAGCTTTCTGTAGCCAAACCAGTAATAAATTCAGTTGATAATGTCATTACGAATGTAGGGCAACCCAGATTACAGATCTGTCTGTGACACCAAAATAGTGCATATTCTAAATTGCAGTATTCTAAATTAAAGTAAATGGGATGAGATGGTCAATATTTTTAAAAAAGAACTTAAAAATCAAGTCACAAAGTACCATACTTAAAAAACAAACAAACAAAACAACAAAGAAATAAGAAAACACCTCTGAAAGCAGTTCTACGACAGAATATTCACTGTACTCACACAGCTTTTCTGGTACAGCTTAAAATATTTGTTGGGAAATTCACAAGAAATGCATTTTAATCATTATATTTTCAAATTCCTGTATGACTCCCCAGAAGGCATAAAGGGACAGATTGGCACACATACAGAAAGCACAGAGTCATGGTGTTGCTGCCACAGAGCATGTGAATCTGAAGGAATGTTCCTTTTCCCGTGTCTGTCTGGGTACCACTGTGAAGACTCTTTGCTCTAGCTTCATCTGAAGATGAACTGCTGTGGGGTTAATCACCATAATTATGTACTTTCTCCCTCTCTAAGAAGCATTATTTGCTCTGCATCTCAGACTGTGGATTGTGAAGAATGAAGTTGAGCCTGTGCATCTGCTGTTTGCTGAGCACTGACTTAATCCCCCCCATCCTGCTGTCCCACATAATTATTTTGCAGATTGTGGGTGAAGAGGAAGACCTGGAAATTATGCATTGCTATTTTTCTCCTCCAGAGATGTTGCTGAGGCCATTTCTGGAATTGCTGTCTTTTTTATCTCCTACTTTGCCAGACAGTGGAATGAAGCACCTAACTTTACAACAGCATAAATCTGAAACTATATACAACCTAAATTAAAAACTGCACTAAGCAAATCTTATCAAATTTCTCATTAGAAAATATTTCTTATTTACCAAATGTGATTGCATATGCAAGCTTTATTTAACTAGTTTATTATTTTGATTGCATACCTCCAAAATATGTTTTCAACTAACGTAATTGTGTTAATTTGCATCTTGAAAGGGCACCTTTGCAAAACTGAGTGTTTTATCAAGGTTATTCCTGCTGAATCAAAAGAAATTCACACATACAGTTGTAATAATTACCTTCAATATTTAACACTCACTAGGAAAAATGAAAACCAAAAAAGCTCAAATCTTCTAACCATAATACAATAAAAAATTAAATACAAAATGGATTTTCAGTGAGCTAGATATGAAACTGAATTATTTCTGGTTTTCAGGGAACTCTTAAAAACAAGACCTGAAACAACAGAAGTAGGTAGAGGTAGAATCCCTTCCCCCAGGCTAGAGACAGACACAAATCAACTGTCCTAGTCAACAGCTGACCAAGCAGTGGCCTTCAACAGAAATTTTAACAATATGTTGCACAGCTCTTGCCTTGGTTTTACTAAGAGGTGATTTTGCACCTTTATACTTAAACTACTGGCCAAGCCTGTATTTGCTGTATTTGTTCTAAGAGGGTTTTTTCTGCAAGTCAGTACAAAAAGGCTTCTTTAGAATCAATGGAAATGCTGTTTGGTTTTTTTGGGATTTTTTTGGGGGGGATTTTGGTTGGGTTTTTTGGTTTTGGTTTGTTTTTTTTTTTTTTCGAATTTGAACAAACTACATCAAGGTAGACTAACTTTTAATGAGTAAAATTCATAATGTTAGATTACATGATATTAAATTAGTAGAAAATAGAATAAACAATTAAATTCAAGTGGCTTTTGAAGCCAGACAACTGTAAATGACTTCTGCTTAGTGGTTGCTGCCAGCTGAACCACTTCCCACAAGCTTATTCCCTCTGAAGTTCATGCACCTATGAAAAGAGCAAACATCACATAATGTGTATGATCTCTTTTTAGGTCTTGTTCATACGTATGACTCTGCAAGAGAACCACAGCACAGATGCTGCTTTTTGGGCTTCTAGACCCTACAAAACTGAGGTAAGAGAAGAACATAGCATGTGGAATCATAGTGGTATATCAACCACATTTGTTGGCCTCTACGAAAAAGAGAGGTGACTTATTTAATCTAAAAATAGTATTGTATGCAATCATCCAAAACCTGAATGAAAGTCTGGATTAGTAACATAAAGATCCCTTTGGATATACTCACAGGTAACTAGTTTAATTATATGAAATCTCATAAATTAACTATATTATTCCAAATCTGGTAAATTGTGTCACACTAATGCTGATATAGCCAACATTAAAAAAATGGGGATGTAACAGTCTGCCTTGTTATCAGTGTGTATGCTGTCACAGCTTCTCAGTGGACTGTGACTGAGATGTATTAGCAGGTCAAAAGAGCAAAGCTCTTCAATTTTTTACAGTTCTAGAAAATGGATGACATTCGAAGAAAAGCTCAGTCTCAGCAGGGGACCAAACAAAGTGATTTTTTTTTTTTTCTACATATATTCTTAACGAAGGAAAAAGAAAACAAACAAATGCAAGCTCTGTTATTAAAAGGCTCTACTTCATGCTAGGCTTCTTCTATATGTTTATTGTGTACAATTTACTGCTTAAACCCCCTATAAAGCTCAGACAATGATTTGGATGAAACCAGAAAGAAAAGTGCTATGAATCTTGCTTCCTGGTGTGGCAAAGGTTGGGCTAGAGGTGAGATTTCAATGAATTACACTTGTAAGTGCCCATCAATTATAGATAACAGCATAGTTAGATGCATAATCTTATCTCAAATTAGAGTCAATGCAATTGGGTATTCACAGGAGCTCTCTCCAGCAGCTTATGCAAGTGTTGGCAGCTGAATGAGGTTGGACCTGACTATATCTTCTTTAAAGAAACAGTTAATTAAGTATCTCCCAATCATCTGGCCTCCTTTTTTTTTCTCCTTTTCAAAAGGTTAACACTTGAATGCTTTAAAATCTGAGTAATAAGAAAAAGATGTGATGACCTGCTAAACTTTCTAACCTTTATTACTATCTAAGACATTTTTAACATTTACAGTCCCACTATGATTTTACTAATGCTTAATTTTTATCCATTTAGGAAAGCACACTGTGCTTGCCCTTTGTGGCAAGATGAAGACTCAGGATATCAACATAATCAATAGAGCAAACACTGCAGTAATTAGCAAGTTTGTTGTAAAGGGGGACAAGGGAGAATGCTCACGGTAAATTTCTATTTCATCAACTTCTATCAAGTTACATCGCATTTTTCACTAGTGCATGTGTTTCTAGCATACATAAAAAGAATTAAATAACCTCTGATAGTCATGCCTTGGGATGAATTTCAGTGGACATAATTTCAGTCCTAGACTGCCTGGAAAATCATTTACATCTTTATTTACCTGTTTTACTATGCTTGAGGATGTCATCTAAAGTCTTCATATTCACTGGCTATGAGATAGAAATTATAAATACACATATTAATTTTTCAGTGATTTTTAGGGTGGTTAAGCACAAATTGACACCTGAAAGACAAAGCCTGACCTCTAAAGGCAACATTAAGATTAGAGATGGGGCAGAACACCACAGATCCATAAGCATTCTCTCTTTCAATTTCTTACTGCACAGAAATGCTTTGGAGTCGAAGCTGGTTCTCTATTATCCATCTACTTGCTACACAGTAGTAGTTAGGCCAGTACAGGCAGACCTAGACAGTGCTGTAACAGGATTTCTTCACTTACGTGCACCTATAGGTCCTTCTTTTAAAATGAGGAGAGCTTACTAGCAGTCTGCAAGTTTATGAAAGACCACTGTGCTTCAATATCGTTTCAGTTATGCTATTTTGCAGGTGGTTTGTATTCCGAATCCATTAGACAGGATTTGAGAGAATACTTCTGCTGTCCTTACGCTGTTTGCATACCTATAAAAGTCAAAAGTTCTAAGAGGAAAGCTTTGCATACATCTCATAAGGCTTTAGATTCTGAAGATCAAGGCTGAAAAGATGTCCGAGAACAACATGCCTATATTACCTTTTCCCGCAACATCAACAAAGGACTTTCAGCTAATGACTGCTACCTTGAGGAATCACGTAGTTTGTATTTTTTAAAAAGGCATTTTTTTGATACCTTTGCCAATCAAAATTATGTAGAATTGTTACACAAAATGCCACAAGCATAAATAGCAAGTAGCTATTTACCATGATGATTGTTGTGAATGGCCTATTTAGAAAGGGTAACTGTGGTGAATTGTTTCTTAATTGCTGACCTACAGGCTTATAGAGTCATTATTGATCAATTTCTGGGTAAAAGCACAGGGTGATCTTTGTCATGTGATCTACTTTAAATGATAAGAAAATTTGGCTAATATCCAAGGACGATTAAAAACAGACTTGATGACATTAAAAATATATTTTGTAAATCCCTTCATGACTGAATACATAATATTAATCTAATGCTGTTAAATCAGTCAGTATTGCATTGCCTTCTGCAAATGACTGAACATTTGTCCTTTTCAGAATGTATATTTAGAACACTAGAAAAAATATTCCTCAACTTCTTCCATAATCTTAATAAAAAGAAACTGATTATTTTTTACTTCTCCATAAAAAATGTCCCCACAGCAACCCGAATTTGATTAAGCTGGTATATCAAATATATATATGGAACTGAGAACATGAAGTAGAGCTTACAAGAACATATGTACAAATTAGATGATTGCAATGTTTAATAACTCAGTGAACCCTTGCTAACATAACCCTTTTTTTTTTTTTTTGCATTATTTGAGTTTGAAATAATTTCAAGCCAGAACATGCCGTTCTTTTAGTGCTGTTCTTTCAACCCTCCTTTATCAACCCACTGATCATAACTGCGGCAGACCTTGAAAGTTTGCAGTACACTGACGAAAAAAATACCAAGGTGTATTTGTGAACACAGCTTTTCTTATTTAGTGTAAGACTATTTTAATGACTGTTGTAAACAAAACCAAAATAACAAACAATCCCCTTCCACTCTTTCCCAGAATAAAAGACTTCATTGAACTGTACGGAAAAAAAAGTCTCGATTTTATTTAAAGTGATGGAATTGCAACACTTAAAGGCCCTTTAAATGATCTTAGCCTTTACGCTTCCCACCATGGCCTTAGGCCAGGAAGTTAGTTTTAAGAAGCATTTAACACTGCACAAATCCCAAGCAAAGGAAATTAGCTTCAGTGTTTTAAAACTTAAGGTCAGTGGACATTGCACTGATCCAATGTGACAGACACGAGACCTGACTCTTTAGATGTGAACCATTCATTTCACATTCATTGTTATTTTTCTATTGCCTTTACTTGAGTCTAGAATCACCAAAAACCCAGTCTGTGTGCACTCTACCTCAATAGAAACTGCATTTAATTTTGTTTAAAACAGAGAATTAATCACTGCCAATAAAATCTTTTTTTTCTCTAACAGTGCTTCTAGTTTGCAGTGAAATTAATGATTGTTAATTTACACATACAAGATAATTTTATGTGACTTAAGAAAGATTAAATGGAACAATCAGAAGTGACAGTGGAAGAAATTAAATCAGGATGTGAACGAGTGCTGTTTTATACTGTAGGTGTTTCTGCAAAACCTAATGCTAATACTTAAACTCATCAGTTAATCACTTCCCATATTCTTTTTCAAATATTAACCTTTTAAAAAGTTGAATTAGCTTAAGAATAACTTGATATATTATTCAGCTTCTTTTAAAAAGTCCATGCTGAAAAAGAATGGTTTTCTTTTTAAGCAGTTTTTAATTATTATAAGGCTTATATGAAGAGGAAAATATATTTTAACAAGCATCCACACAAGTGGTCTGATTATGTTATTCTAATCTGCAAACCTAATTATCACCTTCTTATGGAGTACAAGGAACAGCTTTAGAAGAAAATTAATGTATCCTATCAGTGGGACAGTTTGTCACTTTATTAAATAATCATCTTCTTTGCAAATAAAATTGTTAGAAGCTTCATTGTATTAACAAAAAAATAAAACCCCTCACACCATTACATATTAAAATTAACTTCCCACCGTTTCTTTAATGGTCTATTAAGCCTTCACTGTGGTGGATTATGAAGTACAAATGAGGGTATCAACTGTTTCTAAAACTGTAAGAAACAAGTATGTTCTGTGTGTGTTTTTTATTACTGTGAGTTATAATTTAGCAAACATTTAAACTATTTTCACTAGTTCCCAATGCAGAAAGCATGTATTAGATCAAAACTAGACAATATATTTTCTTCCCTCTTTTTGATCTAAATCATAAGCTGCAGGGACAAAACTGACATCTCTCTCTCTCTAGCTCTTTTTCTGTAAAACAGACAATTCACATTCTATATTTCAACCTAGAAGAAAAAAACAACCCAGACATAATCTGAAGATTTGCCAAGGATGCCCCTGGAATAAATGTTTAGACTGACCTACGGTGTAAAAAGGGGAAATCTTGACAGAAATACTTAATACATCATTATTTAAAATATTATTCAACCTAAGACCAAAATTTCACCTCCAAATCCTCAAAGTCTTTCTGTACATTAATTGCAGAATGTTACAGTTTGTGAATAAAGCATGTGTGCAAGAATGGGGTCATACTTGTCTTCTGTGCAATGAAGAAATTCTAACGGGCTTAC
This sequence comes from Myiopsitta monachus, assembly GCA_017639245.1. Taxonomy (NCBI): domain Eukaryota; kingdom Metazoa; phylum Chordata; class Aves; order Psittaciformes; family Psittacidae; genus Myiopsitta; species Myiopsitta monachus. The sequence goes on from CM029919.1 coordinate 9,492,664, forward strand.
CAGTAACTAAAGATTTTCTTTCACTGGTCACTGCAGTAAAAACCAATGTTGCAGGTGATTGCCTTTGGTCTTCTTCACCTTTCAGGATACATGTATCTTCCATGTAGACCTAACCTGGATTATTTTTAGCTATCTTTGATTATGTTCTATTATTCAGTGAAACAAAAAAATATGTAAAATGAAGCCAATTTTAATAGAATTTTCATCTAGAAGGAGTTAGCTAACAGATGGAATATCATCTTGAAGCTACATATAAAAGCACACTTAGCTGCCCCTTATTAACTATCTCTGGTGAGTGACTGTACATCACCTGCGATTTAGGCGATGCAGTTTATACATACGGTATTTGCATTAAAGGCTTGAACTTAATTCCAGCATTTCAAGCAAGTGCTCTTACCTTTGCAATTCTAGCCAGTTTTCAATGTTACTTGCTGGAGTTTTTACCCTGGCAGTAGGACAGCAGAATACAGTCCCTTAGATGGATCCACTGGTTTCAAGCTGTCCAGATGCTCTACTTCATATAAATAAACTTCTGATACTGCAGACTTAACAAACAAACAAAACCCCAAGCTTTCTCTCTTAATGCAACTTATACTTTACTTAAGTAGCACAGAGGGAGAAGGTGAGTCTTCATTAGAGTGGTGAAGCTGGGGCTCTCTCATTTCAAGCAAGCTTTTAGGATAGCAGCAACTGTGGAAGGGGCAAATCTCCATTTCTATATCTCTGGCAGGTTCTGATTTTTGTTTTAATCCAAATTAACGTTCTCTTCAAATAGCAAAAATATTCTCACATCAGGGAAACTATTTCCTGACCAGCACTATTATCCAAGGAAGCTTTCCTAGGTATGCATTTTTCCCTCCTTCCAAAAAGCAGGATACTTTGCACTCATAGGCAATCCAGAATTTCATAACTGAAAGAACTATAAAGATACTGATTTTCTTGGGTATTATGTGACACAGATAAATGTTTACCTCCTGCAGTTTATGGGTAAGATGTATCCAGTCATCAAAAATGTCAAAACATTCTGTGATATTATACATGGGACTCTGTAAAATAAGACAATCAGTCTGAAATATTGGAAGGCTACTTAATTTTAATGACCAAGACAGTACTTCTGTTAATGAAGCAAACCATAAAGTACATGCTTTTATGATAAACTCTACCTCTCTGCATTTTTAACTTCATTAGAAGGCATGTTTATGCCTTCTAATAAAAGGTGAAAAACATAAAAGCGCAGATAGATCAGGATTTTAGTGAAACAATGGCTGACCTGTTAGAACTATTCATTTTTTTTTCCAACAGGTTTGGGGTTATTCCCATATCTAAATTCTTGGAGAATAGAGGATAATATTTCTCGTTCGGTATTTCAGAGCACTCCTTAAAAAGGCATAAAGGTGACTAATTCTAAAAAAACTGGACAGCAGTTTGGACACAGCTATTTACTCTGCAGTGGCACTGATACTTTGCCTTACACTTCTGAACAGACTTTAGTGAGGAAGGAACACTTCTCTAAACCTTAATGTCACTTTCCATTTTTTTACAGGATACATTGGGCTTTCATTTCTATATGCTTTAAAGAAATATGGCATTCCTAGAAGCGCTCTCAGACTTCACAAATGTACACCGAAATCCTGGCACAGAAACTGAATATATCCTCTTCCAGGCTACAGGTTTTAGAGTACTACCAGTTCAGGGCACTAAATGGGCATACTTAGGATTTCATTAACTTTACATTGTCTAAGAGTATTCTGGTAGAAGTGTACATATTTTACAGAGAAGTGTTATAAAAAAAAATAGACATTATATAATAAAGAATTCAGAAAAAAATAGATGAAACAAATCAGCACTTAAGACTACAAGTAAGAGACATGGCTGAAAAGTACTTCCCTCTTGCTGTCAGCTTCTCTATTTCCCTTTTTATTAAAACACTAAACCATGAGCATTAAGCAGTTCTTAATTTAGCTTTATAATAAAAATTGAAATCCTTTTTAACCAAGAGTATAGTTTTGTTGAAATCTGTACCCTTTATTATTTTATAACGTGAAAGAACAAAGAAAAGTCAAGAAAGGGAAGGAAAAAAGGTCTCAAAAGCAGAAAAAGAAACAAGAGAAGTCTTAAGATGCTGAGGAAGGAAAATGTGCGCAAAAGATGAATGTGTATTACAGCAAGAACAAACAAAGGTTAAAATTTAATCTCAAGGACTTCCTTCACTTTGGACAGTTAAGAAACATTTGTTAAATATTAAGAAGCTGGTATAATGTGATTAGTGGCCACTAGCTTGTGATCCAGTGTACTCAACCACTGCACATATTTTATCCCATATTTCAGCCACATTGCCACTTTGTAATGGAGCACACTTCCATGAGTACACGGCTAATGCTGAGACAGTTCTGGAAGTACAATCAAAACAGCCATAGCGGCATAGCCTTGTGCTCGTGGAAGCCTAAATCTACTCTAAACCTCTGAAGTTCTGAAGTTCATCACACAGCTCACCTGTGACTGCCCATGAATAATTTGAAGAAGCTGGCAGAGTCAGAGAAGATTGAGAGTAGCCCTGAGAGGCATCTTCTTTCTCTAAGTAGTTCTCTCTTTAGCAGCGCTTGATGTGTCTGTCTCTCCAACAAGGACTATTCTGCATCATGCCTATACACCCTTATTCTACAACTGTAGTGTCTTTTGGGCATTACAGGTGATGTCAAAGGAGCAATGGTAGACAGAAGGAAGACTACTTTGTGCACTGATGAAATATGCCTGGTTGCAAATACTTCAGATTAGTGTCTGTGTTTTCTTATTCTAGATTTAACAAAAGCAGCCGAGAATCTCTCATTCTGGTATGAAGACACTAGTATACTACACGTAAACCACCACTTTTGTAACAGGTGTGTCCCTTTTCCATTATATTTATTTTGCTCATGTGAATAAAGTAATAGATATATACTGTTAGTGATTTAAACAACTTAATTAAAAACTTAAGTCTTTCAACAGACTTTCAGTAATAAAAAATACCTTCCCACAGGGTTAACACCCTGGCAACCAGGTGAGATAGTCAAATTCCCTCCTGCTTACTTGTTTTCTGCTTTTCTGCCATAGTTATGAACTGCGGCATTTGTACTTGCAGCTGCTGTTTTTTTTTTATTTAGTGATTAAACCACCTTCCAAGCAAGACAGTGCATCTGCTTGCTCCTTGTCAGAAGAGGGAACTGAACCCCAATTTCCTTCCTGGCTGAGTGCCCTCACTATGAAGACAGCACATAAAAGCCCCGTGGCTGCAGCGGCATGGCTGCTGTGCAGCTTTACTACTGCAAGGTTTTTTTTGAAGCACAAGGCCTCTTTAGTTAGGTCAATCCACTCAGGTTTAATTTTTAAAAGTGCACAACAATTTGTCAATTAAATTTATGTTCCCAAATCACTTTCACAGAATATTTACACTATAATTCTCTATGAAATCAAAGCAGCTAAACATATTGAAGATTTCCTTCAGAGTTGTCATCTGCCTCATACTAGAAAGAAGAACATATTTCTTTGATTAACACACTTTTTTCTTTCTTTGAACATCAACAAAATCTTGATAAAGAACTAGATTGACAGCTTAACACAGCTTTCAAGGCTTCACTATCAAAATCCAAATCACTTCAGATTCTTCTGCTACTTCTGTTGCTACTGTAGTTATTAATATATCATAACTAAAAGAAAAATATCCAAGAAGTATTTTAGCTTATAAAAAAATCAATGCTGCCCTTGTTTTTAATATATTGTGAGCACAAATATTCTAACCACAGAGAAAGTTCTTCAGTTGGCCATTATACTCCCAAATCACAAGTTACTGTTCCAAAGAGCATTCGATGCCTTTAGACATCTTCATAATTGGCTCAGAAATAGCCTGCTGCAAGAAAGGTTAACAGACCTTGCTGTTCCTCATATGGACAAATCTCTATTAAAAACAGCATAACTGAAAGGTTCTCAAGAACAGGTAACCATATGACTTGCAGCTGTTCCCTAAGCCTAATTTGAACAAAAAAAAAAAGCAAATATAACAGACAGCCTCTTCCTCTGACTACTAAATCCAAATCCTAAGCAGCTTTTACCACATCTCCTGTGTCACACGGATTCAGATGATATCCTGGCCCTGAATGTTAGGCACATCAGGAAAACAATTTAATGTAAATTCAATATGATGTTAAAATACGAAATTAATTTTTTAACCTAAGGAACAATATTAGCTGTTGGCATATCTAAGCACACTTCCAGGGATTGAAATTGGATATAATTTGAAAACTTTCCAAGCATAATAAATTCCACTTCCTAGGTAACAGTTTTTATGTCCAGTGATTTTCTGCTTTTTCTATTGTGATCCATTTTACACCATGACATACAAACATATCACAAGCATACAGCTCACCCTCACAATCACTGATCAGTAAATTAATTCAGAGTTCTGTAACTACTATTCATTAAAGCTTTGAGAAACAATGCCAAAATTGTATTAGTCCTCATATGTTTCTTTGCCTGTCTTGTATCTTGTCTTGACAGTTTCCCAGAGAGTCCTCCTGTGACATTTGAGCTGGAAAAAGGTGGTATTCTGATCCTTTAGCTCAAAATCTGCACGTACCTTCTTGATCTGAATCCTTTTACCCAAGCTGGAGCTGAACACCAGAAAGAACCCAACAGAGACAGGTAACATACACACAGTTTTTCCAAAGTACAGAGTAGACTCATAAATAAGCATGAATAATTTTTGTTGGAGCAACTTAACAACATTTCTTGAATTCCCACAATTTCTCTGTCTGACAAATGAAAAAGTTGAAAGCCATACACTAGCACCCCAAACACTGGTGAGATAGCAAATGAACATCCGTTAATCTTCTGCTTCAGGAGCGGATGTAGATCAATAGTTACCAACCAATCAGCAATATAGTTAAAACCATTCAGCAGTATAGTTACAAGAGAAGACAGAGAGGTATTATTTCAGTGCCATGCTAGTACCTGACAATATCCTAATATGAGGAACTGTCTTAGGAACAGCAAGAACATAAGAAATTATGAGATTTAGTCTCCAAAGATGTAAGTGACCAAAACAGTATTCCCAAAACACATCAGGTCTCCTGTTAGGCAGACTATGAAGTGTCATGAGAGAAAGACAGGCAATATCCCCTTAAATTCCTTTGATCTTTAAGCTAAACTTTGCTGCTGTAGTAGTAGTGTCACAATAAGCAACAGCATTCCCTTTAAATCACCAAGTCAGTCACTATATTTCTCTGGCGATGATTTTGTTTTGTACTTTTTGCTGGTAATCTAGTTATATATGTATAGTGATTTCAAACACACACACATACACAAAGATACTGAAAAATCCATATTTTGGTATAAGTATGTAATACAAAAAAGAAAAACAAAAATAAAATGCAATTAAAAATAAAAATAGAAAATACAATTTTGGTACATCAATGCTAAAGAGATTCAGTGCTAAGATAAATACTTCTAAATTTTGATTATATAATTCTGTTCTTATCAGTTAAAATAAAAAGCAGCATCTGCTATTTTGCAGGTGAAACTAAACCCCCAAATTATTCTGAAGTCAATGTTAGCAACAATGCAGTTATAACAATGGGTACTATCATAAAAGTGTATCTATCATTCAATTTTCATAACAATGCATTACATGAATTGCTCCATGTTATTAAAAGATCAGTATTTTCAGAATATTTGCTTTGAAAGAATATATCCTATGTTAATAAAATGAAGATACACATCAGATGCCATAAGAACTTTACCTTAGGGATATCCACAGGATTTACCTTGTTTTGTAAGATACACAAATTCTACCTTACTATACACCAGAAGTTTGGAAATACTTCTAGCTTAGCATGTTTCTTAGAAAGGGCTATGTAACCCATTGCAATAGAAGTAAGAGACTTGAAATCAAATCAGAAAGTAGTCTGGTTATTTACATGAGAATTCATAGACATGAGCCAGGCAAACTACATTCAAACAGAAGAATGGGGAAAATAGAAAATGTTATCTTTAGTGATGGAGGTGGTGACAGAGGCTCTTTATTAGATACATTAAGTACTTAAAATCACTTCAGTCATATAATTAGCAAAGATAAGAACTATAGGTTATTTAATCAGAGGCTGGCATATTGGTTGAAAGGATTACTTTTCAGGAACTCTATTCAAAAACGAATTTTGAAAACTAGCACTAATAGGGCACTAAAATAAGGTTAGGAGGATGGGTTATGCCCTCCACCCCCACCACTTACCTAAGTCTTTCTAATATGACACAAACCAATTTGCAATTTCAGAGTGTAGAGTTGGAAGCCTAGGGTATATTAGTTGTAAGATCCTGGATCTGAAGCAAATCTAGGACCCCTTAAAGAACAAGGGAAGTAAAAGCACATGCTGCGTATCATGTCAACCTGCACTTTACTAAAGGAGTATTTGGGCTCTTCTCATTATCTGCGGGTACTCTAGTATATGCCTGGATAACAACATTCTCTAAAAATAGGGGCTTAATTACTGGAATTAAAGGATTAAAAAAAAAAAAAAAGAAACCATAAAGCACCCACAGTATAAAGGTTTTCATGCTGTGATTAAATTTTAATTTCTTTGTACTAAAGAATAATGTGTTTATTAAATAGGAAGTGTAAAATTTATTCCTTAACAATTCATTTCATTGCTTTTAATGGCTTGGATATTGTCAATAATATATGTAAGTGTGCTGTGGCCACTTAGCAACCTTGACTGGATTTTGAAGGAAGGCTTTGCTGGTTTTGGATGTATATTAGAAATAGCTGATGCTTAACTGTTTATAAAGCCCAGCATCTGTTGTAAACATTAAATATCTCCACATGAAACTTATGTTAAGATTTGCTATTTACTTCAGAGATTTGAAGATTAACTGATCCAAATTGAAGTCTGCAGATCAGCTGCAAATTTGCATTGTTAGCATTCATTAGTTCTGATAATAACTCCCCCTCCAAGAAAGCAGGCAATATTTAATATAATATCATTGCATTATAATGGATTTTATTTAGTGTGTGCTCATGAAAATCAGGGAAAATAACCTTACTCATGTGTAGAAATACTTGACCACGCTTTATCAGCAAGCAATAAATAGCAAGCTGTAGTTTTGTAGTTTTATTACAGTCTTTCTCGTATCTGTTACAGACTCCCTTCACATGTGAATTTACTACAAATTAAAAGTAGTTGGAAACCTTTTTCGGTATGTTACTGTTAGTTCAAATGGTGTGACTAAACAGTGGAAGAGGCCAAGATTTAATTCCTACATAGACATGTTTGCTTTTAACATACTGTAATAAAAGGCAGTAGCTTTAATTAATTAAATAATGTATAGAACATCCAATAGGCATTTCAATCCATAGAAAAGGTTCTGCGTCCTACTCTGAGTAATGAAACATCATCTACAATAAACTCCTATACCAGCCTGACATCAGCTGAAGACAAATTAAATTTTCTTTTACCTTGGGCTGTAGTATATGGATATACCTGGTGTGAATCAACAGTTTGTTCCTTGCACAATGCATGCTGGGCCAATCCCTCTATATGATTGTGCATCATGTTAAACAATGCTTTCTCCTAGACAATGTATTGATTTTCACCATTTAACACTGCCATATGTTTTAACTGACAATTTCTAAAGCCACTGTTTCTTCAACAACTGGGTATCGTTACGTATCTTTAACACACATAACAATCCATAAAGGAAAAATATTCCCATACCTTGTCGATATTAACAGTACATATTTCAGCTATTTGGTTTTATTTTTTTTTTTAAAGGGCAGAATGGCAGGTGTTTAATAACAGCCTCCTCCAATGGAAGTGCCCAATAAACAGATAACCCTTACCATTAGAACAGCACAAAACCATATCCCATTTCAGTCCTGCAGTAGTGAATTTGACAGCTGAGGATCCTAAGAATACAAACATAAATTCACTGCTCCACTTTGACACAGCACACTACTTTCAGAGATGTACTTCGAAACCACAGGGGATGCTCAAGACTTAGGGACACCTATTTATATATATTACACAGCACACTTCCTCTAGCCCTCTGGAGGCTTGAACCCAAGGTTCCCCAACCATACTAGCCTCCCAGACAGCCACTATTCTTGTAAGAATAATGCTTACAAGAGTAAGAAGTCTGTCAAGCCGAAGGCTTTAGCTCATTAGCACTTTCTAGAGAAATAATAAAAATATAAAAATTTGTATGAAAGGTGCAGATACTGGAGATCCAGACTGCAGCCATTTTGCTCTGTAGACAACAGACATAGGTAGGCTGAACCAGTATTACACCCCAACTACCTTCTTTTGTTCCAGCTCAGTAAAAAGCGTGAGCTACTATAGGTTTGAAGTCTGACAAAAGAACATGCTGATTTTTTTAATCTTTCTTTCTGTCTGTGTTATAACCAAGAGTTAGGCAGAACAGGTTGTTTAACTATAAGCCATCTCTTGCACATGTGAAAATGTATCACACTCTACCATAAATATTTTTGCCTTGTGTTGCTTCTTCTGATGACTACAGTTGCAGTAATACTGCCTGAGTTCAGAGGTATTGCTCCCTGGAGTCTTACCTGTTTATGAAAAGAAATCTGTGAGTTCAGTGGGACAGGTAACAGATGTCTGCAATCTGGTCTCTCTGTGGGGCCAGTGTCTTCCTTTTAAGTGTTTTCAGCTCAGTCACAACCAAGAAGGTTGAAGGAAAGAGACTGAAATGTCTTTTGCGTTGATGTTTAGTATATTCACTAAAAATATGCAGTTGTGATTCAACCTAACAGGCTCTATATCATTTAACCTGAAAAACTGGAAGACTAATGAAAATATCGAAATAGGCTTTTTCTATTCAAAATTAAACATTCTGACTTTTCAGTTTAAAGCCAAACTAAGCCAACTTGAAAAGAAAGGCTAAGCACATCTGAGAATGGAGCATTTCATTCATCCCATGACAAATGATTTTAAACGGAGGCTGCCTTATGCAAAAAAAAAAAAAAAAGAAAGCTTAGAAAGCTTACACTGATCTCTTTCAGCCTCAGTGGCCAAACTGGAAGTAGTACTCACTTTCAACAGCAAGGTATTTGGGTAGTCTCCAATATTCAGCTAGAACACCTGTGCTGTGGTTTGTTTGATGTCAGGCAGGGTTAGAAAATTTTTAGGATAAAGCTTTTGGATACAGCAACAGTGATTGCATGACAGGACTTTTTTTTCTTTTTGTTTTTGAGGTCAGTTAAGTTGTGATACTATGGTATCTACACTGTATAATGCAGCACTCAAGCTGGGACACATGCTAAAGATTCATTTGCTTGCCATTTCTCCCATCTTTTTTTTCTGTGGCCTTCTGAGGTAAAACCAGTGTCACATAACATGTAGGTCAAAACAAAAGCGTAACTTTCTTCACTCACATGCATCACAAGAACACTTACTCACCTGGAGATCACTTGAACAAAGTAAATTGGCACTTTCTATCACTTAAAAATTTCCTTACAGACTAAATGCATAGATATTGGCACAAAATAAAACCATAATTAAGCAAGTTGAGAGGGAATCTCAAAAGTACGTGGTCAGCAACATGCTACAAATAAAGTTATTAGGAAGAGGAACTTTTTTTTGCTTTAGGATTTGTTCTTCATAGAAAATGAAAATAGACTGATGTTTGAAAATCTCATAGATGATGTACTTAAGACTGTAAATGCAATTTATAAATCCTGCTTTAGTTTACTAAGAAATATTTTTATGCTACGGGTTGCCAGAGTCAAATTCGCATGCCTCATTTAACGGAATATTATTTTAGAATAGTTAATATCAACTTGAATTATTTTTTGTTGAACATATTCTTTGTTTCCTTGTGTATATTCCAGTCACATAACTCATACATCTGTTATTCCCAGTATCGAATCTATGATGTTTACACAGATTTCCCTGCAGGGCATTTTGGTCTAACTGAATCGTTATTTCAACAGTATATCCTAGTTTAATGATACTGTTACTTGAAATGTTGTCTTTTGCAAGTTTTCTTCCCTCTAGGGTTAACTCAGCCCTTCCATAGTGAATCAGAAAATGTGACCCTACTCTTAAGCAGGAAGAGCTGGAAAGTGAACAGTGCTTTCTCAACAATGGGTCCTCAGCACTGCAGATCCGTAGAGTAGGTAATGTGTCAGCTGCGATTCTCGGTTTTATGAACAGGTTTAAATCTTAATGCAATCTCAGTACTGGTTTCTGATAATAGGTGCTAATGATCATAAGATGCGATTACTTAAAATGCCATATTAGGATTCATTCTTTTGACAGATGTGGGGATGCTACTGCGCTCTCATGTACATTCTTTTCTATTTGACCATCCCCAGAATAAAAATTGTTCTCCTGCAGATCCATTTTTAGGAACAAGTAATGAATATTTTAATATCACTGCTAGACATTTATATTGAGCCTTATTTGGAAAACAGTATCGAGCAATTCCATACTGCAGTTTTCAAGTGATTAAGGCATGCATTTAACGTTTATCAGTGAAACTTAACCTTCTGAACACAGAAGAATCTTTTGAAAAGGGACTTGATTTCAGTTTAATAAGAAATTGAAAAAAATCATGTGCTTCACTGAAAAGACATGTCACAAGGTGGCTGCTAAGTCATTGAAAATTTAAGAAACAACAGATAATGTGGATTTTTAATTTGAGTATTTACACGTACTTAAACTTAGATTTTCCAAAAATCTAAATGTCTACGTATCTCTAGACTGTTTAGAAACCCATACCCTAATTTATTTATATTTTTACTAAGTTAGTTATGCTATGTCTTTGTGTCCTACATCTATGAATACAGCAGTTTCAAAACATGTCAGAGCTCTTAACAGTCACCTGCTTCCAAAGCATTCATCAATGTTGACTAGCAATCATGAAAAAGCCCTTCTAAGCCTTGTGATATGTTCTTCATCTTGAGAAGGTAAACAACTGCAGAGAGATTATTCTTTCACACACAAGTATAACATGTCAGGACTTTCCCTATTGGTATGCCCTATTTCCATGTGAAACTTGGGATGAGTGTTGAGGGATACCCTTAGGAATTTGAGGATCATCTACAGGATTTAAAGCAAAAGATTCTCCAACCCCAAACTTAACCTGATTTGCTTCACTAAAGCAAATCCATTACCCTTGGGTTTCAAGAGACCTGTGCACACAGTCTAAACATAAAGTTTCTCTTCAGCGAGGAACCTTTCATATGTTCATTTTCAGAGTAGAACCCTAGTACAAGGACCTGCTTTACAAAACTGCATGTCAGCTGTGGCAGCTCAAAACCTTAAAAAATCACGCAAGAGAGAACTAACAAAAAACCACAAAAGATTTCTTTTTTTTTATTAATCACCAGAGATATTCACATGGGACAATATAGGATTTTTAAATAATATAGGATTTTCAAATTAGTAAGTGCTATAAACTATGAAGCCCACTATGAATCTGACTTGAGTTTGACTTGCTGATCCTAAATCATTTAGATTGCACAAAAAATTCCACGCTCTGGTGAATTAAGTCTTGCAGTTTAGCACACATCTAGAAAAGAGTTTTATTTTCACACACACAGCAGAAAAATGCTGCTGCAACATATTATGGAGTGTTGCCACACGCAAATAACTGTTAGTGGAACAAACTACTTGTGAACTAACATCATCCGGAAAATTCTACTCAACAAAAATAGAAATCCGTATTTTTTTATCACTACACAAATAAGAAACATTTTAAAGCATCAGTCTCTGTTGCAATATTCTGCTCAAGTCCTTACATTCCTTTTAGAAAGGCATAATCTTTCTGAATAGTCTTTCAATACCCAGAGAATCATTGCTTTTTTCAAGTTCTTTCAATATCACAGCACCAAAGCACGTAGGGACTGGAACTATATAGTTTTGTAATTAATTTCCTTAAGATAATGTTAGAAACATCAGATTCCTTAAAATATAGATGAATTTCAAGGTGAGTCTGCTAGCAGATGTTATTAATGGCATATGATTTATTGTGACATGAAATCTGATCTGAAACTCATGATATTAGCTGAGCTTTTTATAAATTATAATTGCCAACTGCTGAAAATATGCAGAAAGACCACTGATAAACTATATCATCTTCAAGGCCTAGACGATCCACATTTGCTAAATGTCCAATATCTCTAGTCCTGCTGAATGACTATAATACATTGGGATGCACAGATCAGGTTTGATTTTTTGCATAATGCAATTCTTTCAGAATGAGAAGCATCAGAGGTAGGTAGAGTTCATAGAAAATATACGTTTACTGTGGAACTTGAAAAGAAACATACATTTGGGTTCACAGCCTGTCATTGCATAGATTTTAAACAGATTGAGTCTTTCAGGGAAAAAGAATCTCTGACTGTTAAATGTAAAATGTATACTTCAACATAAAACCAGTAAGAAGTTAGGTAATATTCAAACATCATTCTGTACAGCTCTAAGAAGACAGCACAAACAGCATATTTTACCATTCTAAAGTCTATGGAGATTAGCATCTACACAAGACTTTCCATGTCACCCCCATGGAAAACTAAATAAAATGTATGGGTAAGCTTACAATGACAAAAACATTTGTGCTAATAATTATTTCCAGATATTGTTTATTCCAAATAACTTTGTATCTCACTTCCCCCCCCCCCCACCAGGTGCCTTTAAATGTTAATTAAAGTTTCTGAAATGTTACTTTTACCTATCACAACTTATGTGCAAAATTACCTACATAAGACAAAAAAGGATTGCATTATGAATATTATTTACTCAACAAACCAGATATTGAAAGGTGAATTTACAGTACATGTTGTAATATATTTTTAATCTCCAGTAAAGCCCTGAGATACTATTGCAAATTCAAAAAGCAACACAAGGAACAGATGCAAAGTCTAATTCCTGAGTCATTTTACATATTCAAAGTTATTTAATGATAAAAGCATTTATGTGTAAAATGGCATTCACTTGCCCTTACTAAGAGTATATATGGAAGAGCCCCCTGTCAATGTACTAGTGTGCGTGTGGGAATGAAACATAAGGATCACCATCTGCAGCTGTCTAATAAGTGCTCTTCAGTGCCTAATGGCAAAGTGTCAATTCAGAGAACCTCAGATACCACTACGCATCGTCTTGTCCATGCTAGTCTTACAAGTCAAACATTTAACATGTGAGAACAGTTTATTTATAATGCTATTCATCTCAGTTGAAATACCAGATACAAAACAGTTACCCTGCAAGCAGTCTGGGAGCATATACTTAATATAAACCACATCAATTTTCTCTTTTTTTATATGCATCAGTATTTTAAAAGATATGCAAAATATAGCCCCTCACAGAACATACCTTAGTAACATGAAAAAAATCTTGTCATATGCAGATATTTTTAGATTCTTACCTACTGTTGAACTTCTCTGGATGTTTTTCTCTCATGATATGGAATCTGTGGGCAATTGAAGCATCCTAACAGGAAAAAGAAAACCATAAATCTATTGTGACAGCAAATCACGAAAAAGAAGTCCAAAACTGTGAACAGGACATATGGTTTGTAAGGTGTTCTGTGAAATGTCATTTTCAACAAAAACAATACTATTATCACTTGGAAGGCTTAAAGGTACACTCTACCAAGAATGGGATATATCTGAACTTAATCACTTATCCCCCTTGTTACAGCCTCTGTTATTTCTTTTTACAAATCAGATATGATAGTTTCAGTTTACTGAAAGTTTCTTCAACACTTGTACCATTCAAATCTGGTGAAGGTTTACAATAAGACCATTCGCACTGTTCTTTCTTGTAGCAATACTTACTAAAGTCTATGAAATCTATTCCTTTAGTACAGATGAGTGATGCAGCAGAGTTACTCTACATGCATATAGCTTGATATTTGCAAATGGCCATTCAATAGCTTTCTCTAGAAAACTGGAATGAATTGTAGAAAAATGGGTAAAAAATGGAAATAAATGTCAGGAGATGCCCCACTTAGTTAAATTAAATACATATTATCAAGATATTTAAAAATATAGTAAATTATGCTAAAACTACATTTAAATAATGTGTATGAGAGATGAAATAGCTGCATGAATTACTTGTATGTGTATAACATTTTAAAGAAAATCAAACCACTGTGGTGGGGTGTTGCTGAAAGTAGAGTATTTGGAACTGATGTGTTAGAATCAATCTTCAAAGCATTTTAGTATCTCCTTTGCAGTTATGAAAATAATGTTTTCCTCATTCCAGATCATGTAATATTTATTTCACATAAGAATCATTAACAATTTACAAACTAGGAATTAAGAACACAAAAAGTTTCTTCATCTTTTAATGTATGTATTAAATGAGGTGCGAGGATATGAAACCTACCAACTCTGAAGTCTTGTGATAGTAAACACAGAGAAATCCATTTGTATCATGCTTTTATAATTATGTCTTAAAATGCTGCATATATATGAATATATACATCTGTTTATAAGAAAAGTTAGTTCAGTTACTATGTTTAAATGAATTCCACTTTTCAGGTGAAGAGAGTCTAACAAACTAAAAATGAAACTATTGCTATAATCAACTGTTGTGTGTTTGAAAAATACATTATTTGTCAACTGAAAAGATTATGGAAGTACAAAACCCAAGAATTTGAGTATTTCAGTATGAAATCTGTATCTAGCAACAAATTAAATACTTTACTTAAATTTTATATTGCTGCTACTGCTAAACATGACTAAAATCTTTTGTTTAGCATCATCTTTAAATCAATCAATGTTATATAAATCTCAGTAAGCAAGCAAGTACTCGGTGCAGATATATAGGTACCCACTAACATCAAACATGGCTGTAAAACTTGAGGTCCAAATAGCTTTTATTTACTAGAATCTTATGTAGGGCACGCTCTGGAGAACAGAATGGTTCAGCCTTAAGGTCTGGCTTACTAACTCATGGGTACTTTGAAAAAAATGCATGAACTTTAATAACTTGTTAAAGATAAAACTGTCCAGACTGATTGATAACATCTAAATAAACTTAAGATTATGAACAAAAAAACAAAAACAACCCCAAACCAAAAAATATAAATCCTAATATTTTTTATACACTCCACTACAAAAGGATATAGCATAGCATAGAATTTTTAGGCAAAACCTGTGATCACTGATCAAATAAAATCCATTACTGACATCATTAAGTGTATTTCTCCCTTGAGATATTCACTTTTATTCATGCTCTTGTTATATAGTTTTCTAAAGATGTACATAGTTTATTGCTTTATGCACATCATAGTACTTTTAGATTAAGAATGGAATTGTCATTTAACATTTTACTGCTCTACAAGAAAATGACAGCAAAAATCCCTAGTAGAATGAAATGCTGTTAGTCATAAAATGTCTTATTGCTCTGTCCTGTCACTCAAACTGTCTTCTGAAACTTTCAGTGCTACATTCTCAAACTGCACTCATCATTACTTTAGATTTATTTTTATGTGCAATTTTATAAGGCAAATATCCACAAATATCCAGGTGATCCCACAGTTCTTGGAGACGGATGAAATAAAGCTGACAGTAAACCCTGAGACATCACACTTCTAAACAAAGCCTGCCAGCTGAACTAAAATAATAACTCTGTTAACTTTAGAAAGACCCGTCATTCATACTTTATCCTACATTAGATGTGCCAACATTAGAAAAGTATATTTGTTAGCCAGTTCTATATGAAAAAGAAATGAAAGGACTACTCTTTTATTGTAGTTAACTGCTCATTTTCTATATACTGAAGAAAAGACAGACCCAAGATAAAATGAATAAAGGTGTAGTAACATATTTGACAGAAACTAGGAAACACTAATCAAGGACTAACTGTCTAATGAATGAAATGAAAAGCCTAATGTGCTTACTCATGCATAACAAATGCAAGGCACAAACAAGCTAGGGATCAATGCCCACTGCAGATGGCAAACAGAAAGTTGTTTCCATGCAAAACTGATTTGATAAAAATTTTCCCCTGCCTGAACATCTTCTGACTCCAAACCTCCAGAAAAGTAATACACAAAGCTAATTTTGACATGCATGACACAAGACAGGCACACCTCAGAACAATTTCATAAAAAACCTGTTGAAAGGCTATTCTTACTAATGGAGATTGTAAACCAGAGTAGTAACTACACACACAGTCTTGAAAGCAGGGGAGTTGTTAAGGCTTTCTTCGGTTTATACTGCGTAACTGCTCTCTTAAACCCTATTAAGTCCAACACACACAGCCCTTAGATTCCCTAGCATGAGACCTCTTCCCAACCATTACTCCACACTACAGGAAATGTTCATTACATGTTAGCAAAAAAATCTTTTCCTTTAGGGGAAAAAAAGAAAACAGAAAAAAAGAAAAACTACACTGAGTTTTCTGGTTTTCAAATGTCTGTAATCTTCTAACTGTTAAGACAGTAGCATACAGAATAGTATAAATAAGTAACAACTGGAAGACTTGAAAGTAACAGGAACTTGAGTGGTAAGGAATGCAAGTTCTATCTAAGGGCTGCAGGAATCACTAGATGCAATCCCTGAATCCTGAAGAACCATGAAAAGTTTTGTATTTCTGGATGAGAACAGAGCGTTCTTCACCTGTGAGTTGTTTCAGCAACATTTCAAATAGGATTCACTTTAGCAGACTTCATTCATCCATTTCAAAAAGAGGGATCTAACCTGACCTGTTTAGAGCATACAACTGTTGTTGAATCAATAGAGAATTAATTTCTTTTTTTCATCACAAACTATATTACAATCACCTAATTAACAATTCTGAGAAACAGAGCAATATCCCCAGGGTAAGTCGAAAACTGTTTGCATAATGCTGACCATTCCTGGTACCTGATATTGTGGGTAGCCAGTAAAGTATGAGAAATCATTTTTGTTTTCTATAATAAAAATTATGTAGAAGAGAAAACCAGAGTCACATCACATGCTTCACAGTATCACCTAGCAAGATAACAAGTGAACAGGTTTCTTCAGAAAGATCATTTGACAATCAGATACTGGTTTGTAATTAATATCACCTGTGGGCATAATTCATTAATTTTTATTAATAAACTGATATATATCCTAGCCTGAAATACAATTTTCCAGCAGTGCAATAGCCTGAGTCTAAGTATTTTCCATTTTTAAAAGTAATGCACCATTAATGCACCATAATCATACATAAACATGCAAGACCTTTATGATTAATAATAATCACAGGAGAAACAATGCTGTCAGGCCTGTTGCAAGGTGAAAGGAAGAGGAAAGTCTTTCAGGATCACTGCAATACGAAACTCGAACCCTTCACTACACCACTGGTTTAGTCAGAAAGCTCGTTTTATACCTAAAACATTGTAATACTTTTCACCAAGGCATCCAGAAATGGAGATTTGTTTTTCAGGAACACTTTTGCATCAAAAGCAATGCTGGTGTATAAAGTAATTCTGAATCATTTAAAGCAGAACTGTGCAACTAATTAGATAATTTTGTGTTTCTGAGAATATTATATGAATATATGAGTTGTATGTTACTACTCTGAAATACTTAATTTCTTTTTTAAGATATACAATATCTTTAAGTCATTTACATGTCATATGTGATGTATGACAATACCCTGGACAATGACAATTTCTTTGAACTTTAATTTTACAGTATCACCAATCTAATCTGAAAAAGAACCCACACCTTGTTCTCTTTTGTATGCCTCTCTAGCTTAGATGGTTTCCACTCACTACTGCAGCATTTTGAAAGTACAGGTGAAGGAATGGGTGTCTAAAGAACACAAAATGCAGTTTACCCCTGTTTAAATTCTACAGAATTGTGAACAGACTTTTAAAAAATGTACCTCTGTATCACCAAATATTCGACCTGGAAATATGCATGATGACCATGTAGACATATACACGTATATAAACCCTTATTTTGAACCTGTTCAGAGTCTGACGTAGCTGGACTATCCTTCTTATATCTCACTCAGGTTTGTTTTAAATCCTGACAGTGATGATAAGATAGAGAACAGAGCATATCTGAATCTACTCCTAGGAAATGGAAAAAATATTTTAATTGAACTAGAACATTTCTCAAAGTGACCTGCCAAGAAGAAAAGAAGCTTAAGTTGCTACACCTTTTTAATACCTTATGATTGACTTACACACATATATATTCATCTTTTTAATGGGTATTAGCATTACCGGAAAGCAATCTGAAGCAGTCTTTTCAGAGGAGTAACCTTATACATTGTGAATAACCTTATAGAAAGATTAATGCATTTAATATATATCTAACTATAAGCTTGCTGTGATTAAAATTTCCATTAAATAATAATTTTTATGCTGGTGAACAAACAAATGACCAATGTGCATCTTCTTTGGGTACAAATGGTCTGATTATTTTTTTCTAAGATGCTTCTTTAATTAAGGCTTAATGGATCCACAAGGCTAGGAAGCTTAAAGGATAATTCAGCAACCTGTAATCTTTGGATCAGAATGTAAATCTAACCTGAACTTACCAGTTAGCTCACATCAGTTATTAATGTGGGACAGTACAGATGTACAAAAATATAATTGAAAATAGATTAAAAAAGTTTGCTGTACTGGCCTAAGATTCAAAATAGTATTTCTAGATAAACAAACATCCTGATGATTATGCATTCCAATTTTTTCACATACAAAAAGGAAAAGTCATAGATACATATTTTAATATTTCCCACACTGTAACAATCAGGAGTCTCAAATAAGCAAATAATATGACTATTACTGAACCATTCAATGCCCAAGTCTAGAAAAAGGTAATCGAGAAACTTCAGGTCCTGCCTTATTTGGATCAAGCTGCCATTTCATATTTGACTCCCAAGAATTTTTGATTAAATTACAAGCATTAGCCTTTGAGATCTTCTAAAAAACCAAACAAAAAAATCATTAATATATTAGGGTTTGATGTAACACTAGTTACTATAGTTATCTTAGTTTCTACTGATATTTTAAGCTAGTGTAGCTGAGAAAGGTGATAGCTTGAGAAGGTCAGAGCAAGAAGAGATTTCAAGCTTTTTTTGATACAGCTTTACTGAAAGATAATGATAATTCACATTCAAAAAATCTGAGAAAAAAAATAATCTGAGAAACCTGCGTTCCTGGTTTTCCAAGAAAACACAGAAATTGTCAAGATAGTGCTATTCATCTTGTCAGTGATATTCTTGACAGCCAGCCCTCTGACGGTCATGTTTAAACACATTTCAGACGCACATGTATTACTAAATCAAGTGACAGTTCATATTTTAAATACTCATTCAAATAGCTAATATCTCTAAAACAAGGATGAAACATTCAATAACTACAGTATTTATAAATGATAGGCAAAAGACCAGAGGATCGCATACCTGGAAATTGTAACAAAATATTTAGATCAGGC
The DNA here is from genome assembly GCA_017639245.1 of Myiopsitta monachus. Taxonomy (NCBI): domain Eukaryota; kingdom Metazoa; phylum Chordata; class Aves; order Psittaciformes; family Psittacidae; genus Myiopsitta; species Myiopsitta monachus. The sequence continues at coordinate 9,512,078 of CM029919.1, forward strand.
CTTTAGATATAAGCATTTTTCCTCACCCTTTTTACTTGAAGTCAGATCTCTCTTGAATTTCTGACACTATGTATACATAATTTGGTACTAGAAATGTTTCACACAGTCACAAAGGAGAATCCATTTTGCAGGAAACGATATGTTCATATAGGATGACCACAATGCCCCATCCCAGCTGTAGGGACCACTCCAGGAACCAGCCCAGTAACACAAGCCTTTGTACCAGTAAGTCATGGACTTTCTTTGGTGTTTAGAAACTGATGCTAAATTCCTATGTATTTCTATTTTTAAATCACTAATCAAATTCAAGGACCACCAGAGAAGACTGCAAGGTAAGACTGCTAGTTATTATCAAACCAGATGACTAAACCAAACAATGCCACATGACCCAATACAATGCAGAGGACAAGTACCCTGCAAGATGAGCTCTGCTGAGGATACGCAGTGCTACTGAGCACACCTTCCTTTCTTTACATTTGGTCACCCTAAATTTACCGTAACTAGAGAAGGGTTCTTCTACATCTATGCTGAGTGTTTATGTGGTCACAAAAAAGAGAAGAAAAGTGATCACATGGCAATTAGCCAACATAGCCATATAGACATTGTATTGAATATCTTGTATATTAAAAAGACCTCTGTGGTAAACCTTTAGTAGCATTTCTGATAACTGCTGATGGAGAACTATGTTGAAATTGTCCCAAATTATCTTGCACAATAAGTTTTAGCATAACACACTCAAGGACACAGCTCAGACTGAAAGTCAATATAAGCAAAGCAATGCAATGCAATGGGCTATTGCTTTAGTTGTTCTTAGGAAACACACAGTAAAAGTTTACATTAAGAACCTGGCTAGCTTGGAATGAATGCCTTGATTTTCATGCCCAGCAATTTTTGCAATTTGGAGGAGAGAAAAGTGAGCAATTTTCCACACAAAATCAATTACTAAGCATTTTTTTTTTTTGTGAAATACTAATTACTTCCATTACACTAAAATCTTAACATATAGGCATAGTTGGGATAAAGAATAATTGCTTGCGCTGTGTCCTGAAAAATTAAACTCAACTGATTTATGTTTTTCAAATGCTGTCCTAATAAAAAACCCAAAACACCTAAACAAAAAACATATCCCTCTGGGTATTTTCATTTTGAGCTTTGATTTGAGTTGGCATTGCAGTAGTACTCTCAGAGGCTAAATTTAGGCCATTAATTTACATGCCAAAACTGGCCAGATGATCTCCCAATGTGCTCAAAAGTAAGAACAAAGCTATTTAGAAAGGTTTTTCCAAAAGGCATGCAGACAAGTTTCTGTTCTGAATCATCATTTGGAAATCTTTCGTAACTATCATACTACGGGCTGAGCACACCTAACTTCTTAACTATATGAAGCTATGCCTGAAATGCAACAGTTTGAGCTGTCCTTTCAAATCCTCAGTGGGGCTCATGCCAAATCTTGTATCACCACCTATTTTATATGCTCATTTGCTTGATAGGGATCAAATAATAAATGTTCACCTGACTTCTCCTTAGCAACTTCCCATAACTTGTTAGTCAAAGCCTTGGCAACACAGCATTATAATTTTAATACATATTTATGTTATTCATTTGTTTCCATAGCAGACATTTATTTTTATAAGAAGTATGCAAACCACTGAAACATCTCTCATTGATTTACACTCTGAAAGAATATTTTTCTCTTAAATGAAAAAGGTCACTGTTTTCATTCATTACATTTTCAATTTGAAATTTAGATTTTTGCATTAGAATATTATTTACTATCTTCCCTATTGGACAAACAAATATTAATTTATTAAAAACCCCAGCATACTCATAAATTAGGACTAGATGTTAGATTACTCAACTAAAGATGTTCTCTCTCTCAATATACAACAAACTTTTTAACATCCTCTCCCTTGCATCTATTATATAACCTCTTTGTTCTTTCTTACAGGCCTAGAAGCAAGTTTTCTGACTTTTGCTCAATATCTGGATTTGTTCTGGTATTAGACTAATCAAAATATTTCCTGAATCCTTCTACTTTACTTTCTTGGTTTTGTCTTGACCTGTGTTATCCCCAACTAAGCAGACACAGCGCTATCAAGACACAGGTTTTCTTTATCCCATAGCTCAGATTTTAATTTTAAAGTGTTTTTTATTTGTGTCAAGCTTCTTCCTCGGAAAGATTTCAGGATTGCCCTGCTCACCCTTCCTAATCACATTATTGTTGACATTCTTCACCTTCACCATCTTCTCCTTTTGATGTGTGGCAAATGAGGAAAATTTCTGCTTTTTTCTGTCCTAAAAAAAAGTATAGTTAACTTCTACGTTTCACATTGTTTGATAGGTAGCTCTTTACCATTAACACCAACTCCCTCCCTTTCAGTAATTTCTCTCAGGATCTTCTTCCAGAACTACTCTCTCTGACATAATTTTCCAGGATCAGTGTCAGTGCCCTTCTCTTTCATTACAACCCCCATTTTTTCCCCTGAGCAAAAAGATCACCACAACTTGTCTGCCCTGCAGAAGGAGCAGAACCCCTGCTGATACTACTAGTCTGCATATTCCAAGTGAGCACCTCCAGTGAGAAGTGATGAGCTCAGAGAGTATGTGGATGACTAAGATATTTGTTCATTGTATTTAGCATTATGCCTAAAACTCCACCATCCTTAGACTTACCCTTTCCACAACCTCCAAATCTACCAGGGTCTTAATGCTAGACATTCGCCTGTGAGACCCAACTATCAACAATTTACTGGCCTAGAGGCCTTTGTTTTTATTTAGCATTTCATTCTTCTCCATCCCTGCCCCCCAAATGCTATTCAATGAATATGCCTTGTAAGATTACTATATTAATTTTCCCCCTTGGTTCTGCTGCTTGGTTTTTTTCCTCATATATTTTACTCCTGTAGCCTGTTATTTAAACACGTACTGCAAAATATTTGGAATGGCAGAACAAGTTCTATTTTCTCTCATGGAACTTAGGACTGCGTAGGCTCAAATGTACAGTTAAGCATAGTCTTTGGTTTTGACGTTGTTTTTTGAGTTTTGTTTTGAGTTATGTCTATCCACAATTTTATGTTGCCAGTCTTTAATGACAGTCTGAAGACTTAAAGAAGTCTTAATCTTACCTACATCATAAACTTCCTGTTAAGTGAGCAGCTGCAGAATACTCCAATATGGAAAGGAAAGCAAGGCCTCACTGCCAAATGCCTGATGTAACTTCTAAACGACTACATATCAAATCCACAGAAGCACCATGTACTGAGGGAAATTTTGTCCACGGTTTGAGTGGGTGATGGTTGCATTTTTTTTGTTCTTTGGCCTTCGGTTCTTGCCATCATTTGATGATATGTCTTGATTTGCAGACCTGGCAATTGTATAAGTATCCTAATTCCCACACATGCTTCAAAAGAAGATTCCATCAAGCTTTCTTCTTCCTTCTCCTCTTCCAATCTAGGCCACATCCTTGTACCAGTAGTCACTTGGGATCCAGTTCACACCTTAAGGGTCTGTCAAGTATGACATGGCTGTGGGAAGGCAACAACAGCAAGTGAAGAGCATACTTGCAGGCTTTGTGTAATGCTACCTTCGTGGGCGAAGAGTGAGAGATATCCTACTCTTTTCAGGTATTTAGCATATTAAGTAGTTGTGCAGCTTTTGAGGGCTTCCAAGTTCTGAAGAAACAGTAGAAGAGTGTAATGGAAGTACCTGCACATGGCCTGGTTCTCCCTAGTGCTCCCAGCTTATGCAAAAGAGACAGATTGCCTTGCAGCAGGGTGAAGTCATAGGGGAAACGGCAGTACAGTTTGGCGTCAAACTGAGACAAACCTATTTAACAGGTATTTTGAAAATAACTGGAAAACTGAGAAGCCTCCAAGAATTACAAACTAGATTCACATGACTTACTCATGCCAAGCCAGAGTGGTTTCTCTGGGACTCTAAATGGGTGCTACAAAAAGAGAATGAAATTAAACTGTTCATAAATGTGTTAGACTGAACAGACTAGACCCTAACAGATCATCTTGATCACACACTGGCTTTACTGCTGCTGTTACTCAAATTTGTAACTTTAAAGCTGAATGCACACTAGTCTTCATACACAGTCTAAGCGCTCAGACTCCTCCCTGGAGTGCAAAATCACACATTATATGGCAATGTTAATGAAAAACAGGAGGTCAGTGTTTTCTGAAATATACCTGCTATCCCAAAACCTTACTATAATTAGCTCATATAAACTGTGTTTGATATAAATTGCTCTCAAGCTAAATAAAGCCTAGGCTCTGTAGTAATACTTATCTGAAATACGTACTAGTCTAAAAAATGGAACTATATGTTATCTTACTGAGCATTTAGGGGCTGAAAAAGATACTCTGCATGAATAATAAAATCCTGCATTCCAAAACAGCATAAAACATCCTATGGCTTACAGAATGAAAAGCTCTTTCTGAACTTAGTATTTGGATATATGGAAAAGTGTTAAAATAGGACCAAAACTGAATGTGTGTTTGTGTTAGGTATAGTCAAATTTTTCAGAATTGATTCACATATATTTTCTGCCTGAAACAGATCAAGCTTTCTTTACAGCTGCTTTGAATAAATAATTTAGGTATGTAAAACATTTTACAGAGATGATGACATAGTTTAGTGCGAGGTGTCCCTGTTCATGGCAGGGGTATTGGAACTAGATGATATTAAGGTCCTTTCCAACCCTAACTATTCTATGACTCTATGATCTACCCAGCGTACAGCATACAGGGGTTATGCAGTACCTGCCTCTGTAGTCTCTGGATACTCGAAGACTTTGATGTTAAATATATTTATTTATTCCAGAGAGGCTCTATTATATGGTATAAAGGGAGTAAGTCACATGTTATTATCAGAATATTGATACTTAAGGACAACAAAAAAATTGTTCTTTAGTATATCGAAGCCACTAATAATTAAGAACTGTAAACATTTTTTAAACAAAACGAACATGCAGTTAAACTCTGCTTCAGATGAAAAGGACAAAAAACATGCAGCCACTTTAGAAACTACCAATTCTATATTTCACTATTGGCTTATGCAATACTATTTCACTATTAAGCAATCTCACAGCAGAATAGAAAATACCACTCTTGACATGGTCAGAAACCCTGGAAACTGCACTTGGAGCTCATTGTTGTGACTTCACACATGCAAAATTTTCAAGCCTCCTCCCCCCACAAAAAAATAAATGTCAAATTGTTTTAGAAGCACTACACTGATCCTCCAGAGAAGGCTAAAAAATGTTTTCACAGAATCATCAAATGGTTGGCGTTTGAAGGAGCCTTAAAGATCATCTAGTTCCAACCTGTCCTGTGCCAGGCACAGACACTTTCCACTTGCCTAGTGAAAAAGTCTACAGAGGTGTATGATAACTGGAACTAAGAAATTCCATAAGTTTTTTAGCAAAACAATTCCCCCTCCCAAGCGTGCACTTGCATAATGCTTTTTGCCTAACCATCTGGTCAGGCTCAATGCGTCATGGTTGTTTAGCAACTTACAGCTTTAATGGTAGCTTTGAATATATTATACCAGTACCCTATTCTCAGCCTCAAATTGTTTGGGAGGATTCTATATCTGCATAAAAGCTCCTTGCATAAGTCCCGTTTAGTCAGGATTTTCAACACAGATGAGGTTTTCTAGAAGGCTAAGTTGTTTACACTAAATACTGGGGTACAAGTCCCCAAATTAATTTTATCGTTCACAGAGTTAATCCCCAAATGATCAGACTTAGGGTGCAGCAAACTGTAGTGAAAAGGCAAAAACAAGAAGAATGAGAAAATAAATTCTTCGGTTTCTTTCTTCTGTGAAGCCAGTATCACTTAAAATAATGCTTTCATTTTGAAAGCACTTTTAAGGCATGGAATATGGAACCACCTATATGCAGGAGAGGTATTATAAGTCTGCAGAAATAGTAAACTATACTTTGTCATTTTGAAAATCTGCTGATATAGTGATTTTAGCTCCAGCAGAACAATTCAGGAGACAACTAAAGCACATAACCAAAGTCAGGTCCATAACATTTCCTTGCAAACAATTTGAACAGCATAGTTTCTTTGAACTTCAGGCCAGATAGTTATGTTGTGAACACATTTTACAGATAGAGAACCACACTGGTTTTTGATAACAATAACTCAATTTGCTTCACGAGACAGAAGTTCTAACTAAATCTTTGTTGTAAATGAAAGCATAGTCAAATCACCCTTCAACTTTTTACCTTAAAACCCAACAATGCAGTAGGCTGAAAGCTGCTGCTAGATTTTCATAAATTTGCAAATCAAAGAGCACCTGTTTGTAAAGTGCTGCTTTGCTCAGCTACTTAAATAATGTAATCAATACTAAATGACAAGCTAGTATTCCCAAATTTGCTGCAGAGTAAGCAGACACTTGTCTTGCCAATGTTTGTAATAAGTAATCCTTCTAATTATAGCTAAGACAAATGTAGTTAATATTAACTTTTACTCAAGCATAAATATCACATCCATACGACATCAGAAATTATCTAGGAGTAAGCATGTTTTAATGGTTAGAATTATTTTGTATAATACCAGCGTTAATAAGGGCAATGTAAATCAGTTAAATTCTACTTTCACTAGTGTCTTACTTTTGCTAATGAGCATTCAAAACCTACAAAAACTTATGCAATTTAAAGATCAGTGCAAATGAAACATTTCCAAACTTTTGGAAAAGTCTGAAACCAGAATTTAATCCTTCTTTTAGTTTCAGTTATGTGCATTGTATTCAAAGCCATTTCCTATCCCGATGCATGAAATATACCATTGAGATGCTGCTTTAAGTATGGAACAGAACTTGGAACATAACAGATATTTCTTTCTGACAAAATTAAAGCTGCAGTTCAAGCTGCCATGAACTTTCCAAATAAATGATTCCATGTCAACATTCCCCAAAGGGGCATTTCATAATCGCCTTCATTTACACATTAATCTGTGACAAACTCCACTGTTTCTTGAATAAGAAGCATTTTTTGCCCTTACTTTTCTTTCAGTAAAAATACTTACACTGTTCAAAATTACTAAAATATCATCTACAGCAATTTCAGTGTTACTGCACAAATTGTAAATTATGCTTTGTGAATTATGGATGGAATTTTTAAAAGGCTTCCATTTTTATAGTCTTTTGAAAGGACAATGGAATCTATAAAAAAACAAGATAACAATTTCAGCATTTAAAACCTACACAAAGTAATTCAAACAAATGTTATGCCATTTAAGATAATGAAACCCTTCATTTATGCCAATGTGTCCTACTTCACATATAAGGAGTCAGAACAGATGTCCAAATATTGTAATGCCAAAAGAAAGTTAGGGCATATCTTGATTAATACTCTCAGAGCAGTCCATGGTGTCTCTTTAAAACTGGCATGAATTACTTCAAAACATCTATTCAAAATCCATTCTAGGAAACACAGCTAGACAAAGTGTTCCCAAGACAAAAGGAAAACAATAAAGCCCTGTATAACCCTTTTAGCAATGTAAGCTGCATATTATCGACAGACCATTCATTGCAATCAACAAATGATTAATTGCAAATTTGTTGCTAAATTGACCACGAAAAAGACAAGCTTCAGGGTACTGTTAAAGAGGAAAAACTTATGTTAAAAATGACTGGAGACTTTTGGTAGTGAATTAATTGTAATCAATACTCTTGTTGACTACACAGTGGAATAATGACTTCCTTAAATAGCATATGTACCCATTATTGTCGACATTCAAATTAATATTTAACCTAATGCCTTGCTTTTTTTTTCTCCTTTTGAAGCAACGTTTTTCTAATTTCACCCATAAGAACTAGAGTCTACTGTCAACTGCAACATAAACCAGAATTTTGCAATGTGTAATATCAATCATCCTGGGAGACATAATATACATGTAACAAAAATTTATAATACAGAAATAATAATATTTGTTTAGATTATTTACATTAAAATATTGTTTTTAATTACTCTTGGCATGGATGAAATAATAATACCTTTAAGTGTATCTACCTTACAACCTTCTGACAACTATACAATTATTCAGTTTTGTACAACAATGTGATATCAGATTTTCCTGGCCTTTCACTTTTTATACTGGAAGAAACAGCAAATAAAAATTCACCACCCACCCTTTCCTTCTCAGTCATAATTATATAGACCTTATAATCTTTGCTGTGCTTTCCATACCAAAGGATTTTAGCCTACATAACTGTTCTTAAGGAAGCTATTCCATATATTTGATCATTATTCTTGCTTATCATTAAATCTTCTTCCATTTTGCCAATAACATTTTTGAAATGGGAAGACCCAAACTGTACACACTAATTCAAGAGATAGGCACACTTCAGGTATAACAGTAATCTCTATTTTTTTTCCTTATTTTCCTAATCAGATGACAGTGCTGCTGCTGCTACCTTTTATACAGTAAGGCAGAATCTGAAACAATCACCCAAGAAACAGAAGACCCAGCAATATGCTCAGATATTTATAGGTGAAACACACATTTTCATCATTTCAAAGGAACATATAATCAAAAGGCTAAATTGTTTTATTTTTATGGGAAAAGGCACGCTCTCAGAATGGATAAAAGATTTATTGAGAATGAACACAGGAGAAAAGATGAGCGCAAGACAGCAGATACAACTGCACACATATATGGTGCAGGTGCATGCAAGAACAGAGCAGACTGATACAGTGGATTAATGATGAAGTAATTCATTCAGACTCCTTCCTGTTTTCTGGTCCATTTTATGTGCATTACTTTTATAGTACGCGAAAAAAGAAATTAATTATAAACTAGCAATGATATTTCTTGACTAACAAGATGAGTCTTTACTCATTCTGGTTCCACAGGGATATTTTCCCTATGTTTCAATCATAATTATATTCTCTTCATTTGCTTGAATATAATAGATTCAATAAAAGCTTAGACACAAGCTCAAAAATACAGTTCCTGGGACCATTTGAACAGAACAGAAGAGAATGGTTCAGTTGAAAAGGACCTGCAATGAGAATCTAGTCCAACTGTCTGACCACTTCAGGGTTGACCAAATATTAAGGCATATCATTAAGGACATTGTCCAAATGCCTCTTAAACACTGACAATCATGAGGCATCATCCACCTCTCCAGGAAGCCTGTTCCAGAGTTTGACCACCCTGTCATTAAATAAACGCTTCCTAATGTTCAGCTAACTCTGCCTGACACATTTTGAACCACTCCCACACATCCTGTAATTGGATAGCAGGGAGATCAGCACCCCCCTTCTCCACTTCCCCTTCTCAGAAAGCTGTAGAGAGCAATGAGGTCACAGCTCAGTTTCTTTCCCCAAACTAAACAAACCCAGTATCCTTAGCTGCTCCTCACAGTACGTGCCTTTTAGCCCTTTCACAACCTTTCTTGCCCGTCTCCAAATCAAGTACCTTTAACTTCTGTCTTAAACTGGGGGGCCCAGAACTGCACACAGTACTTAGGGTGAGTCACAACAATGCTAAAATCGGTCTGTGGTTTCCTGGATCTTCCCTCATGCCCTTCTTGTAAATTGGAATTTGCTTCCCTTGGCTTCGGGGGTTTTGTTTTAAGCAGAATATTGTCTTGTGCTATATGTGCAAACCACTGATAAGTCCTCTGTACTCACCATTTTCACTCTGTACCATTTTACGTGTCATGGACATTGGTAGAAACATTCCTCAGGGATATTTCAACTATTGTCTCTAGTCATTACAACAGTTATGGGTTGTTTTTCATAAACCTGTACTGTCAAAGAAGAGCAGTTCTTTTCCCTGCAAACAGTAAGAGAAACTAATAATGTGTTCCCAAAACATTAGTGTAAAACACAACAAAGTATTGTTTTCTTGATTAATTAAATAAGAAATCATAGGATAGGACTGTGTTTGTAATCAAAAGTGTAAATGTTCTGTCTAGTTTTCATTCAAGAGATAAAACCAGCTATATCCTGACACAAAACCCCAAATATCCATAGAACAAAGTGGCCTCCATTTGGTAAAATATTGATTTTAAACTCAGCCTTTATCTTCATAAAGACTCTTTTTCGTAGGTTTTTAATAGGAGTCCTTTGTAATTCTGATACGTAAACCGAAACACTGACATGGTATGTGAACTGAGGAGCCTCTTTGGATTCCAGCTGGCTTGGCTATATGCCTTTCTAATGGTAATGAAGTCACACAGCTGCTAGGACAATCAGCTGGAGTTCAGATCATCACTAGCTAAATGGATATCCATTGACTGGCTTCTTATGAGGATCCATTAAAGTTCACTGTTAACGAACTGTGCAGTTATGTAGGTTTACATGGTTACAGCAAAGTGCCTTTTAAAAATGAACTTGCTGGAGCTGAGAAAAATCTCTTCTTTTCCTGCCTGTGTTACTTTGTGATGGTCAACTCAAGAAAGGTCCAATCCTACTCCCAACTGAAGTGAAAGGAAAATTCCCATTCATTTGCATGGAAGTAAAACAAATCAGTTCCCAATGTTTCAGGGATTTTTGAAGAATACTGCTATTCAAATTACTTCAGAATGCCTTAGCTAAAGGGTCACTAAGTATTCAGCTATGGCCAATTTTCAGCTTAGAATGCAGTGCACACTAGACCTGTGAGAGTTTACTAGCTTTTCCTTTGCCCATCAAATTGCTAGTATGTTTGTGCCATATAAAATGGTGAAGTTTCACCACTTACACAAAAGGACAGTTTTTTATTCTGAAAATACAAGTGGATATAAAATACTCTGGTTTAGCCTACAGTACTAGACAAGCTTCAGTGTGAATACAATAGATTTCTGTATTAACTGTCTTCCCTACAGATAAATGGAAAAGTACAGAATGTGCCAATTTTTACAAAATCAATATTGCTATCTTTTTTAACTCTACATTTTTTGTCATCTGTTTTTACTGAGCAAAATCTAAACTATTAAACCTTATTTGAACATGGAACATACAATGGTGTTTGCCTGACATCCTAAAATGAGATAAAAGGTTATATCAGCCTAGTGTGAATGTGCAGTGACAGACCTTCTAAAGCATTCTCCACATTCTTCAAAACTGATACAGTCCTTAAACAACATTTCAGCTGTTATGAGTAATGGAACCAAATGGTTTCAATCATGAGAACAAGTATCTACTGCTCTACTATATGAAAATTTCAGTGAGAAATAACCGTGGTCGAACCCCTGAACTTCTCTTAATTTAATGAGAATTTTTTACAGATATTCAGTTAGCCAGGATTTTGGTCATCAGCGTTCTGAGTCACCTTACAACATAGGAGCTGCAAAATACAAAATTTATAGCAAACTTAAAAGGAACTTATAGTTCTTCTATATAAGGACTTTATCTTATCTTTACAGTGATTTATGAAAACAAGAAAAAATCCACCCAAAATTACAGCAAACTACTTCCTGCATTCCAAAGAGTTTTGATCTCTCTCCTTTTTAAGGCTTACCCATCTATTTCCCATTGGGTTTCCTCTAAGAATCAAAAGCTAGTCAGTATTAGCTATGTGAGATTCAGACGAAGGACTCTGGCAACACCTCCAGATTATAATCAGCAAAATATCATAACTCCTACTAACCAATATATGGAAACTCACCCACGTAAATGATATCATCCTGATTCAACTAAGCATGCTCAAACTGAGCCGTGACATTCATGCACAGGGAGAAGTCCATGGAAAGAAAATAACAGTACTCCTACAGTTAATTACACTCAAGGAGAAATAGGCAAATAATTACTTTACACTTGCACATACTCCAATTCTACACCGTAGCACCTACTAGTAACAAAAGTATTATTTTAGTTTTGATTTAAAAATTCCTTTAGTGGCTATGAAAACTGGCGGGATGACAACATATTCTACATAAAGTCCTATATTTATCCACTGAGCTTACACTTCCTTGCCAGTATCCTTTGGCTTTTACCTATAAGAGCTACTTCTGCTGGCAAGCACTAAGTTCACTTCCACGGTTCACAGTTGAGGCTGTCAACAAATGTGCCAATTGTATGACCTGGATATCTATTCAGTAGAGAAGACTCAGCAGAATTATTTTATAGGTTGTATAAAGATCACTTGGTAATAACTTTTGATTACTGTATATCTCAGCTGAATTTGAATAACTGATCTGGAAAGGAAAAGTTCTATAACCTATCACTTCCCTCAGAAACTTATTCCAGAAACAAATCAATCAACCAACTACATGTAGCAACTGTCAGTTGATCTGATTTTATCCACTAGCAAGCACACAATTTAATTTACAACTCCGACTCAACCCCCACTCATATAAAATATTTCTATTAACTTCTGAGCTTTTGATTAGCTTTTGCCAACTTAAAAGGAATGAGTATTTTTTCAGATGGAAAATAAGGAGAAATAATTTTAACTCAAATGATAGGTACTTTGTTTTCCCTTCTTTGGATTTAGAAAAAGCTGCTTCAGTAGCAAATAAGAGTTAAGATGAGCACATGATCTTTTCCTATTTCCAGTCACTGCAGTATATAGGTATGTCCACAGGATATAACGAAGTGTTAAAATGGTGTCCAAAAGAGAAAAACTTCATACAAAACAGGAGCCACTTGCAGTGTTTTGTAGTGTAACCATCCAGAGCAATTGCTCTTGGCACAGGTCTAACCAATTTGTGAGCAGGCAAAATGCCATCTGAACAGATGGCATGAGGTACACAGCCAAACAGCCATGTATGTGCATCGGTTGTGGGTAGTAATGGCACGATTCCCAGGCATGAAGGTCTAAACAGTTGTCTATCCTGATCTTACAAGCTCATGTTTATAGAGGATTGTCACCAATAATCCAGCTTTGTACAAAATTATCTTTCAAATAAAAAACGTTCTTGGATCTGAAAGTGGCAGACACTTGAGTTTCAAGAGAACTCCCGTGTTCATTTCTTTATTACTTCATTTAACAACTAAAAAAAAAAAAAAAGAAAGGAAAAGTTACAGCTATGAAAACAGTTGCCAGCTTCCCAGCCCCATTCTACTTGTTGCTTGCTGCTTTGGCAATTCTCTGCAGACAATGTTACTGATTTGAAGAACACCGAATAAGCCTTTGGGTAAGGGTAATAGATGCCTGTGCTGCAAACCCGCACATTGACTGTGTCAACATTCTCTTCCTTGTTCCCATATTATACAACTGTCCCACGAAATAAAAGAACAAAATGTTCTTCTAACCTGGAGGTTCACAGGAATTATTCAAAGCACTATGAACATACCTGTGGCTGGCTACAGTCAACAGTACCTGGAGCTTTACAAACTTTATCTGTCCTCATAATCATGAAACTGCAAAACTCTAATTCAGCTTTGCCTGGCATCTTTACAGTGTGTCTCAAGTACATCTGAAGATCCCAACCAATGATTTTGTCTAAGCAAATATCATTTAAATTCTTCAGTACTCTAACACAGCTAACATTTTAACCAGCTATGTTTTCAACATACTGAATTACTTTTCTCCTTACAAACTGTCCCAAGACAGATTAAGACACCTTTGTGCTCCTCAGTAACCTGAAGCTATTTTCCAGGTTATTTTAGTGATTGGTTCTTATCCTTAAATCTCCATAGATCTTCATTACATATGTTTAGTCATTGGAGTTGGTTTGTTGACTGTACAGAAGGCTATAATGACAATATTTTTGTCCTCTGTTTGGATCAACATTCTGAAACTCCTACAATCAGGATTTTGATACAAACTTTTCTAGTTTCAAGCTCCAAATGAAATTCTGCAAATAACTACATTCTGTTTTTTCTTAAAAATGCACATCCCTGCAACATAAACGTGATTTTGCTATTTAACTTCTCGTTTTTATGTTTCTGAATGTTGCGAAAAAAACCACACAAAAGACAGACAGACTTCTGTAAACATAATTGGCTATCAGAATAATAACAAAAAATGGCTTACTTATTTTTTTCAAGTCAATCTTCTAATGCCTTATTTTCAAGCAACAATATTGGACTTTACATCAGCATCTATCCAGTGGTACAAGGTATTTTTGCTTACAAAACATGTAATAGTATAACTTCCTAGGGAAAATGTTGCCAGCTGCAACCCAATCAGTTTTATTAAATGATCCATCCTATAAATTCACCAGGGAAGATAAGTTGACTCTGAGCAGATAACTTGGGCTGATTCAATAGTGTACCTACCAATGTTCAATACAATGCAAAAAGACCATCAACTATCGTCTTTTAAGACATTTCTTGATGGATGCATTTTGTATATGCTAAGCAATCTAGCAAACAAGATAAAACTGGTGCCCTTGAAACAAGTAGAACAAGAAGCCTACTACTGATTTCAAGAGGATCAGTGTCATGGGTTCAGCAGTAGTAGTCATTTTTCCCCTTCTTAGTAGCTGGTGCAGTGCCTGTGTTTTTGACTTTCTGCCCGGGAACAGCGCTGATAACACCAGTGTTTTCAGTTACTGCTTGGTAATGTTTGGTCTGACCAAGGACTTCCTGAGCCTCATGCTATGTCAGGGAGGAGGGGGAGCCGGGAGGAAGCAGAGACAGGACACCTGACCCAAACTGACCAAAGAAGTTATTCCATACCACAGCACGTCATGCCCAGGATGTGAAAACGGAGAGCAGGGACCCGGAAGGGTGTGGTGGTGCATTGGGGGGTTCACTGCTGGGGGGTGCACAGGCTGGGTCAGGCTTGGTGAGCAGTTGTATTCTCTTCCTTGTATTTCTCTTGTATTATTACTGGTGGTAGCAGTAGTGATTTGTGTTATACCTTAGTTACTAAACTGTTCTTATGTCAACCTGTGGAAGTTGCATTCTTTTGATTCTCCTTCCCAGTACCCCTGGGACTGGGGGAAGAAAGAGGGGGGAATGCGTGAGCAAACTGGCGTAAACCACGACAATCAGGAAATTACCTGTAAACATATTACAGATTCCAAATTACCAATATTTATATATATAAGGAATCACAAAGAATTGTAGGAATATTCATGGAGGAAAACCTGTGTGATTATAGCTTACAGTATAGCAGTTGTCTATTGTTTGACTTGTGGAAGGAACTGACAGAAAGAGAGCAGTTTGCTTGAAATAGAAAGACAAAATTCAGGAAAATTAAAAAAAAGCAGTGTAATCCCAAAGAAAGCTGTAATTGTCAAGAGCCTGCTAAATTAGCTTTTATTTTGCTTTGCAGTATGTCTTAAACATATTGAACATCTTAACCTTACAGAGAGAACCTGTCGATTCTTAAAATGATTTAACAATACAATTATATGTAAAATAGGCTAGCAGAGATGAAGCTTACATAAGCAAAACATATTTTTGCCCACAGAGCTGAGAGTTTAAATAGTTGTCAGTAAGCCATATATATATACAGTGGGTTATACCTCTTCTCACTATACCTTGAAAAATAAGTTTGGCTTAGTAAGTGGCATCAGAAACATAGATTATTGTCTGGATTGTTAAACTGATGAGTTAAAAGAGAACAAATCACACATATATGCAGACAACAGGGATCATGCACGTTGAACAGAGGGATGACTCTTCCATTTCTTCACTATAGTACTTATAGCTGTGAAAGTAAAAGCCTTTCAAATTTCCTGGTTTTATGGGCAGCTGTAACAACAGCAGATTATGTAATATGGTTCAGGTATCCAAAAGAAGGCACATTTCTCTTAATTTTGCGCTATTTATTCCTGGAAGCCATGATGGATTTGATATTAATGTTATGAAAATGAAAGGTTTGTCAGCTAAGGCCCAGTTAGAATTAAACTTGGCTAGGGATGTGAAAGATGACAGGAAGGGATTCTATAGTTACATTGCAAATAAAAGACAGACTAGGGACAATGTGGGCCCTCTCCAAAAGCTATCAGGAGAACTGGCTACCCTGGATTTGGAGAAGGCTGAGGTTCTTAATGACTTCTTTGCCTCAGTCTTCACTGGCAAATGTTCTGACCACACCACCCAAGTTTTCTTTAAGAAACTGTTTTTCAAGTAGCAGAACTAGTGAAATCTGATTTCTTGCTGATACACATCTGTCAACATACCTGTCTGTTACACTTACATACCTCTAATTCCCAAGGCAACCCTGCTGCCCAAGAAACTGTGCCTCATGTAGCTATTTCAAAACTAATGTATGATTGCTATGAATTAAGACTGACAGGTGAATTCTGTCTGTTTTTCTTTCAAAGGCAGCCTCTCTCCTACACCAGCTAGTGATTTTCACAAATTATGGAGAACTTCACATCTCCTGCACTTTGCTGGAATCAGCCTGATGCTCAGGCAGATATACAGTATGGCCACATACATTCTATTTCAATAGGGAACATATTTAATATCAAAGAAGCTGCAAAGATGGCTGCGGACATAAAACAGGGAAGCAGTGAAAGAGGTTGTGTTCTAGAAGAGTATATCTTGAGCTTATCCAAAAGTAGAGAATGACGTTGGGCACTATTCCTTTTCCAGTGGTGAACCTAAATTTGGATAAAAAGATCTGGAACTGGAACCAATAACCCAAGAAAAACTCCAAATACTACATGTCTTTCCATAGTAATAAAGAACTTATGCAGCCCTCACATTTCAACACAGCATTTATTAAAACCACATTCCTACCAAGTCTTAAAACTAAAGCAATAGCTTCCACCAGAAGTGGATTATAAGTTTCTATGCTGAAATCCAATATGTGCTTACAGTGAAGAGCAGTGTGTTTTATGGTCATTTAGCACTTTCCGGGAGTTAGAAAGTACTAGTGTGCCTTTGTGACCTTGCTCAAGTCACACAGAAACTGTCAACTAAAAAAAGTAATTCATACATTTCTGCCTCAAAATGACTTAGCTTCTGTTATTACGATTTGTCTGGTACTAGTACGCATAAATCTACTACCATTAAGACATATATGAAAAATAATGTTCTCCATTTTGCTAATACAGTGAACTTCAGAAGACTTTTTCTTTACTTTACTATTTACGCATGTAATTTCTGTTCTTAAGGTATGAGTGTGTTAAGATAGCAATGGAGGATAGTTAAAATTAATAAATACCTAAAAAAATGAAAACCATTTATCTTCCACAGTCCCTAAAAATTACTGTAGAGAATTTAAGTAGAGGTATAATGATTGAGACCACATTAACATCAGTGTCTCAAATTGCCCAGATTTGGATTTAACTGCACACTTTTTTTATTCTGAATGTAACTGAATCTAACAAGGGGACAATGATATACTTACCTTACATAGGTATATTAAGGCTTTATTTTAAATGATTTAACATAACATAGAGAAAGGTAGGAAAAAAATAAAATTCTGTTACTATCCCTACATACAGACAATAAGGGTTATATAGTTTGAAGAGCAGGACTTTGTCTCAGGTCTATTGCGTAGTGACTTATTTTACTTAAGCCAACTGAGCAATTTTAGAGCATCTACTAGCTTTGCTTGCACCAGGAAAGCAGTGTATCAACTCCTGTTCACTGATGGAAAAAGTGACAGTATACTGAAACCTCAATTCTTAAGAGACTGGAAAAACAATAAAAAAATATAGGATCTCTTGCAGGACTGCATGTCATAACATTTCAAGGGACCTTAGCTAATACAGGGTAGAATGTGCTAGAGAGATGGATCCAAATTAGAATCAGCTATTTCAATCTTACAGTATAATTAGTCTTCCACACCACAGCCAAAGCATAACTTTTTTTTAATACAATATACCTCACTAACACTTCTCAGACTTCCTTCAGAAACACATGCGCAAAGCATGGCAATAAAAGGGTTATTCAAGTATCTTAAGCATCTGCTTTTGTGATTAGTATTTGAAAGGAGATGAGTACTTCTCTTGCAAGGCACAAAATGACATGGATTATAACAGGCACTGTTAATGACAGTATATTAATGTTTAATAATACAGAGTGATTAAGACTGGGTCTGCACTTTATTATTCTATCTTCTACATATGTCAGAATGGCTTGAATTCCTTTTGGCATGATATTTAATTAAAGTAAAAGTTAATTTTTCTCATTCACATCAGGTATAAGAGTTATTACTTATGATTACGCTAGATTTCTTACAATGACTTTCTTTAATTGATTGCATACAGTCAGAATTAATACAATTTTATTTTCAGTCTTTGATTTTTCTACAAAAATGTACAAAAGTTTCAGGAAAATTAACATAATACAAATTAATTGAATATTGTTTAATATAAAGAAAGGAGGGCTTTTCCCCCAACAGATTTGTTCACACAAAGAACTGGATTTGTAACAATTCCCTAGTGATTTAAGAGCATATAACTCATACATTTTCCAATGGATGTGACCCTCCTAAAATGACTTTAAGATCTTTCATCCTGTAAACTTTGCTGTCAGCTTCTTTGGAAATATCAGCAGATGCATTTTATCCCTTTAATAAGAAACCAACACACACTCCCCCCTCAAAAAAAAAACCCAGCAAACCCCAAACCAAACCAAAAAACAACACCCCCCCCCCAAAAAAAAAACCCCAAACCACCACCCTGCAAAACAGAAAAACTTCTTAACAAAAAACCTCCTCCAATTAAATATTTTGCCCATGGATTTCATACATAACAAAACGGATAGTAGCAAACATGCAAAAGGACTTTCTTAATACGTTTTGGATCAATTGACAGAATCTCCCACTAATCTAATCCTAAAACAAACATGTCATGTTAATACAATAGTCTTGCTAAATATACCATATATGGGCAGAAATAAACAAAAAATTGACTTCAAGTCACTGTCTGAACTTAGAAAGACTGATACGGATTAGTACATCAGCCTTCTGTATCTCCAGAACTCCCTGGTAGCACAGCAGTTTCTTGAAGAGAGTGCAATTATATACATAACCTTGTAGATTATATAGATCAAGATTCAGGTGCTTTTAAAATTCTTACTCTTAGGCCCTGGACTCTGTAAAATGGGAATACTATTTTCTTATATCAAAACACACTGTGAAACTACATTCATTTGCAACCACTTCTACTGTGAAGAGAGACATATAAAAGTCTATAAATAAACAACACTCCAAATCCCATTTATTCAGTGAATACTTGCCCACACTAGATTGCAACTCTGCTTCAAAAAATATGTTTGGAAGCTTAAGGGATAAAAGCCCATATGTTTATCTCCTGTATAAGAATGTGCAGAGAGGAATAAATTAGTTTAAGACATTCAAAATGGTCCCAAGGACTGATTTAGCTGATGTATAATCCCCTGGCCTATGTAGCTGATGGTGATACAGCATGGGTAGATTCAAGTAAGATAAAAAAGAGCCATGAGTCCTTGCCAGGTGTGTGCAAAATTTTCATCTGATGTGTATCTGTGCTTTACCTCCTGCCACCTTTCAGGCTTAAGCAAGATGTCTCCCAGGCATTGCAACTGTCCTGTATCTGTGCTTTCACACCTTTTTCTTAAATAAACATTCTTATGTCACTCTCGTACTCTCTAGCCTGTAGACACTTATTTGTTCCGGCTGTCTCCTCCAGCTCTCCAGCTGCACCCAGATTCCTCAGACTGATGAGGTGGACAAAACAGTCAACTCTGCCTTTAGGAACACCATGCAGAAACACCAAGAAAATACCAGAGAATGAACAACAAAGCAAGAGAACTGAGGAAAGGTTAATTTACCTTCCACCATTCATGATCTTGCTGACTTTATAAGTTTGTTTCTAGCACTGAGTCCAATTTCCCATGACCCAGAAGAAATTATGAACCTGTGTTGAACGTCACATTGCCTAGCTGAGTACTAAAACTGAAACTACAAGAAATTTTTACTGACATATATTAACCATTTGGTTCTTCATTTGCTATTTAAATAAACATGGCAGCTCAAAGCCACACGTGCTTCCTTTTTCCTTCAAATCCGGACCAAATCCCTACATCTCAAAAGTATTTCTGAAGGGAGCAAGAGAAGAATATGGGGATTCCTGTTCACAGTGTAATTGTCATCTACCTTTGCTCTGTCTATCAGCACTATTTTTCTTCACTACATTGATAATTCTTATAATCTTTCCTTTCCTTTAAAAATAAATTTACCATGATTTTTTCCATACTTTCAGCGAACACTATCTTACGCTTTTCAAGCATAAGGAAAAGCAGTGAAGAAGAGCTGAAGTTCTTATGGTGCTTCTTGCAACAGATTTAGATATGTGGATGATTATTTTGCAGATCCACTAGCAATTCATCCACAGTTTTAATGGAGCACAACATAGGACTATAAAGAAATGGAATCCTCCTACGTTACTGTTTTCATAAAGAATCCAGCTGTTAAAGTTATAATTTTCATTACAGTTTAATGCTGTTTCTTCATTTGCCCACAACAGACCAACCAGATTCTAATCCCTGATCTCATGCAAACCAATACAGCTAAACCATATCACGTCAATACCTCTACATTTTCAGTAATTATATGTATCTGCACCTGTTTAGGTATTTTTATAAATTTCATGGTACTGAAGACAGAATTATAAACTCCAAAGAGGAGAAGAAAGCTAGGTCATTACATTTCCTGAACAACTTGATAAAACAAGAATAGGTTTGGTTTTACCATAATATTTCCTTTCTACTTTAAAATCTGAAGCAGATTAAAAAACAAACAAACAAAAAAAAACCCAACCAAACAAAAACCAAACACAAACCCAGCAGATAAATATATCAATATGATTATAATAATAATACTTAGAAAAAAAAAATCAGTACCCAGACAGCCCGGAAGTGACACAGATTAGTTTACTTTCAACACTATTCCTCCAGACATGGTCAAACTCTTCTAGTAGACCTGTGCAAAATCAAGCACTGACACTTTCTATCTGAACCAATCACCAATCCTTCTCTCCAGCTTGTACCTACTTCCCTGGAGAAAAAAGCCAAACCAAACCAAAACCCAACGCCAAGGAACTGTCCCCTACCAACCTGAGTAGTCTCTACAAGCAGGGCAGATTTATCTAAAACCTCAAAACTGTATCTTTTAATTTAGATGTCACTTTCTTTGCCCATTGTAGGAAATGAAGGCATGAATGAAATAAGAAAATGGACATGGATATGCATGTGTGATTTTCCATCTGTTAAAAATCTGTCCAGTAGATGACCTCAAAAAAGTAAAGGTTTGATTCCTATGGCATCTCCTGAAAAGGAGTGTGAATTACATAGAATTTGTTCTTTAAAACAAACCAAATTTCATAAATGCTAAACGCTTCAGAGAATATTTAGAACAGATGAGTGCACAGACAGTAAACACACAATTTCAACTGAAAAATCAGGAAATCTGATGGTCATAAGTGTAGTTGTCCAAAAATACATCCAAAACTGTAGGCATTTGGACATTGCCGTACTATGAAGTTTATGCTTCTGTAGGCATGCATCTGATTACAACTACAGAGAATGCAGAGATGTTTTTTATCTCGTTTTGCTCCTAATGCCTACAACTCAAACCTACCCTGCTTCTCAGGGTACCCTTATCTTGTGGAGCTCAATACAGTTATGTAGCTCTGAGCATATATTATGCATTCAACTATTTTACCCAATCTGAACATTCCAATTTCAAAAAGCATTTTATAATCAGATTATACCATCCTGACATTTATATACAAATTATAGTGTTTCCATGTATCATAACCCTTATAATCGTGAACAGCTTTAGCAGAATTCTCTGTGGAAGACAGCTTTGATAGAAAATAATTTCTGTCCTCCCAGTTAATTACTGATTTTTTTTTTCCACCAATTAGAAATTTGAACTCAATCCCACAGACTTATAATTTACAATCAGTAGCCAATGCATACAAATTACTCTTGCTTCTCTTTTAAACATGACTAAAAGTTCAATTTATTAAATGTTAAATCATATGAAATATCCACAGTAAAATGCTGTGTAGTAAAACCTTCTCTGGCTACTGGAGAATACAGAATAGTTATTTATTTTAACTAATCAATCTTAAAAGCTACTAAAGGCTTTTCTACACTCAGCATATGTGTTTGCACTCTAACCTACTAGATCAGTATTGCTAATTTAGACTCTTAATCAATTTAAATATACATTTTTTTTAAGCACTAGGATAAATAATACAAGTACAACAGAAAATGTAGATTGAAAAAGGATGATTAACCTGCTAAAAGAACCCAGCCAGCAAGGCAGAGAGAGAAACATTAATTTAGACTTCCTGCTCTAGTAATTCAGCCACTGAATCATAGTAGACTGAGGTTTCAAAATTTACGTCAGTCACAATGAAACTGCATTTCTCTGCATTTATTTCACCTGACCCTTCAGATGTACAAGAGAGGACTCCATACTGGATGATTTGAAAATAAGTAAATAGCGACAAACCTTTGGTACTTGCAATCATGCTCACAGAGACAGATGACACATATATGCATGTTCCCGAAGTTCAACAGTGCTGATTAGCATAGAATTCATGTATTTTCCTGAGAGCCTCTTCAGCAAAGGTTATGAAAGCCTACGTCAGCGGGTGTTACAAATGCATCGACAGAGTCTGTTCTCTGCTTAACACATCAGAGAATACAGCTATTAAAAAAAATAAAAATCATTGGGCAATATTGACTTCGGAACATCCAACTTGGGACCGCTACATGTAGAGCATTTTAGCAGTTTGCTTGTTTGCCAACTAATGTACTATAAAATATCATTAATAATGAACTGTTAAAAACTCTTGATTAGATTAATAGGAGTGCTTTCAAGCAATTGCTAAAGTGAAGAAACATGAGACAACATGTACAGGAAGTATCTTACATGTCATGCAAAAAACCTGCAGAATTAAAAAATTCCAGAATTATTAGGGTGGGGAAAAATACTGCAAGAGATGATAAGAATCTGCATTTTACAGATCTGCCCTTGGTGCTATCAACAAATAGATGGTTATCTTATTTAGAAGCTAAAAAGAAATATCCAGCGCTGTAACTTCAACCTATGCCACTTAGACTCAAATAGCTTTAGCTTTAGATTACAAAGATTTTAATTCTTTTCAGAATGAAGACCATCCTAAAAATATCTGAGTAACAAATTCAGAGCAGCAATCTTTTCCATAATTAACTTACTGCAATGCTTTCCTCGCCCTGCCTGGAGAAGTACTGCTCACTTTTCTACTTCAGGCTATAACCAGTAATATGGCAGAAGGTGCTCTTGAGAATCAAATGAAGACTGTTACTAAAAATGTTCATCTCCAATTGTTGATTCAATCAATTTTTCTAATCCTTATGGAAAAATTTCCTCTCAGGTTTCTGTTTTCAATTACACTAGAATGTTATTGTAACAAAAGACATCAACACTTTGCAGCTTAGTTTATCTTAACAACTTTAAGAAGAAAATTCCTTTCTGGTGAAGTAAAAGCTTTTCATAGTGGTAAAAGTACTGTGAACACAACTACCCATATACTTCAGTAAATATAAAGTAATTGTGAAGCTACTGTAGCAAGCCCATCTTTATGTACATCAGGTATGTGTCTAATATATATTTCCAGAACAATTCTTTTACTCCAAAACCTACACATTCAATCCTTATCCACAAAATCAGTAATGTCTAAGAAACTCTCAAAAGCATTTTAGAAAGTTTTTTCTGTATCTTTTTGACTACACAAGTGTTTAAAGTGTGAGTGATTCACTTGAAGCCTACTCTGCTCTTTATATTTGGATTTTTAAACGCAGAATGTTCAATGCTGGTGGAATTAATGATAAAAAATGCCTATGCATTAAGTTAACAGAACTTTTATCCCTACAATTGTAATTAAAATAATTCTACATTCCACTGAAATACTTTTTTGGTCATGAATAAGTTATACAAGAAATTTCTTATCATATATTCATTCTTATTTGTTTCTTAAACATATTTGAAATAAGTATTTTTCACCCCATCATCAGAAAAGAGAGGCTCAATGCTGAGAATACATGGAATAAGCAAACACATCATGGACTAGATGGTCATATATTAACATGCTGAAACAATGTAGTAAGAATTCGGAAAAGTTATTTACATAACATGTATATACAAACAAATAATCAGGATTTTAAACTATGTATTACTGCTAAAAAGAGATACAGAATCTCTTGAATTCTTGGTAATATTACATTTATTTTTTTAAGTGACTTCTTTAAGGCTTTATGCTATTTGGTTTTTTCCCTCTATCAGGAATTCACTGCCACAGGAAATGACCAGAAATATAAATGAGTCTGTAAGCAGTCAAAATACTAGCTCAGATGTGTTTACTAAATGGTTCTGTTTGTTGCTACTGCTTGGTTTTTACTTTTTTTTTCAATACAACAGTAACAGTGGTAATGGGAACACTAATGGGTTCCTTGACCAAGACTCTTACCTAAAATCTCAAAGGCTCTGTATGAACTCTATTAGTCTACAGGAACACTCTCTTTGACTTTAATAGTCTAAAGTGCATTACAACATTTAGTAAGTATTAGCCTCCTTGTCTCTCAGAGGACTTGGTACACTGAGCAATGTCCTAAAGTTGCCCCGTGGTTTTCCACATCTTTCGGCTACCTCATCTTCATTCACACAACCTGTCTGTTCATACTTTGGCCTGCCCCTGGTCTGAGAAGAAATCCAGCACTGAACTTCAGTAGGTAAACTCCCTACTTTATAAGCATGACACAACACTGGCTTGAACTGGTTCATTTCCAGTTTACCAAAAATATCCCCAGTAACCAGACAGCTGCCTTCACAGCTTTATTCTCTCCTGCCTACGTTTATTCTCAGCTATCTAATGTCATCCCACTGCAAATATGGGGTCTGCAAGGTACCGGTACATCAGATGGGGGGGAAATCACATACACAGAAAATTCAGTGTGTGGTATAGATGTAGCTGAAGTGATCTACATGCGGAGCAGATAGCAGGGGACAGCAGGGAGAGGAGCAGACCTCTTGCTTACACTGGCAGGGCTACTGACACAGATGGACCTACTGAAAGAGAAAAGCAGAGCAAGCAAAAGTACCTTGGACTCAACTCACAGCCACATACAGACGCTACACTCTACTTCTCAGGGGGATGGAAAACACAGTTTCATACACCCAACAAACACCCTAACTGGATAAAACCAAACCAAACCAGAAGCAAACCCTCCTATCTCACACTGGCAGGTGATACACAACCTTCCTTTGTGAAACAAAATGTCTAGTACTTGAGCTACGGGAAAATTAGAACTGCAGACAGCACAGTCAAAATTATCGTAGGTAAAAGCACTCAGCACCATTTTTGCACTGCTACTCAGCTTTCTTTTTTCCTCTATAGAGGAAGCCAGCACTAAAATTCATTGCTGAAATAATACTTGCAGGTCAATTTTAGATTAAAAAACTAGGCAGAGCTCAAGTTACCAACACAAAATCACACAAGTCAAATTCAGCAGTTCAGAACCCTTCACTGCAGACCAGAAGTAGTTCTAATATGAGGTTTCAATATTAAACAATTCCCTTGAAAAACAACTGTCTTTGGTATATTAACCATTATTAGTGCCACTCTGATACACAGACATTGTGCCATAAGCCATGATCTCTAAATGGCAAGGGTCTAGCTGCTAATGACAGAACCATAAAGTCTGCAGCTATCTCTTCTTCCAAACTTAAACCCTTGAGCAAAGCAGTTTGACACAGACACCCATAAGTCCCAAATCTGTAACTGTGTAGAGATTAATTCTAAAAGATTAATTCTATTTGGTTAGAAATTTCAGTGTGAACACAGAAAACGGTATTATTTGCCATATAAAAATACTGCCTTCTAAAGCCAAAAATATTGTGATTGCTTCCATGAATGTTCTTCCTAGTGCCCTTTGCAAGGACAAGTTATTTATTATTTGTATTAACACAGCATTTAAGAATTGTTGTCATGATTTCCAGTGCCAGGAAAAGCTATACAAACACAGAATAAAAGATCAGTTACTGACATGACTGTCCTGAATGGGAGGTATGAAAAGCTTTATCTGAAACATCATTTCCTTTTGATTTATTAGTTTTGATTCAATCTAGCATTTGAAATTTATTTATGTCAAAGTCCACACTAAATATTAAATAAGCTTAAATGTGGAAAAAAAACACCCCAACATTCTAACAAAAAAGAAGTTT
The DNA here is from genome assembly GCA_017639245.1 of Myiopsitta monachus. NCBI lineage: Eukaryota > Metazoa > Chordata > Aves > Psittaciformes > Psittacidae > Myiopsitta > Myiopsitta monachus. Next base: position 9,538,138 of record CM029919.1, read on the forward strand.
TAAAATTTAAAAGTCATTGTAAGATTGAAATGTAACAGGTTAAAGAACAATAAAACAACTTTCAAGACTATTTTTAGTAATAAAGATCTTGCTGGACTGATTTCCCATCTTGTCTGGCTCAGGAAACTAGTCCACCCCTAATCCCCATGAACAAGGGCTGAGTCTTGAGGGGTTTAGTGGTTACATTCACCTTCTTCATTCCTTTGTTTAAGGGTCACCCACCTTTGTTTAAGGGTCACTTCCCTCTCAGCCTGGCTTATATTAATATTCAGCCTATATGTGTTAAGAAAGGTACCTTCTATCCTTTGACTAACCCTATTTCTTCTGGCATAAATAAGATTTCAGCTCACCACAGTATTTTCAAGAGTGTTACAAGTCACAGAGCACAGGTCTACCATAGATGTATAAATCATGGACTGTAAGAAGTTATCCCTATTAATACATCTTCTCAAATTCACAATCTTTAGTTTATCTTCTTATCTTCATAGAGACCAGAGACAGCTTATTAATTACAGAGCTCCAAACTTGGCATTTAGAGTGCTCTCACCCTTCCCTCACAGCACTTGTCAGTTTTGGGCTCCTGCCATCACCACTATACTACAGAAAATCAGTAAATCAAAATTCATTATAAGATTCAATCAGTTTTCCAAGTGCTTAATTTATTCAAGAAGAATTTCATGGCCTCTAAAATTATTTTCATAATCCTTTACAGCCCATGTCTCGCTTTCTACATACTGTGTAATTTAACACAACCTTTTGAAACAAACCTAGAGATACAAAAGGTGTTCCCCAACCCTGCCAATAAAATGAAAAACTTCTAACTTTACACGTGAAACCTTTAGTAAAATTTATGGTCAGTGTATTATGTAAGATCAGCTGTGGATAATCTGTCTTCCCTTTCAGCATGGATCACTCCAAACGACTAGTGAAAACACACTTGCACTTTCATAAGCTGTATGAATAATCCTTCATATTTCATAACCCTGATTTTTATATTCTTCCCTTTACAGCAGCAAGTACATCCCACAATCAGAGCATATCACATGCAGATTCACTCATCTGCTGTTCAGTGCACTGAACAAGAGTTGTCTTGTACTTGGTGTTTACCTTTTTTACTGTTTTCCTAATAGCTAACACCAGCCCATTCCAAGCTGATAGTGAAGCAGTGAGGCATCACTTCTGCACTTTGGTAATTACCCTTTTCCACTTCAAAATTACTATGCATGTCCTAACCGTTAAAGTTCAGATTGGTGTTGAACCACTGTACATAATACAGTCAAATCAGAAGAACGTGGAGTTTTACCTGATCATCTGGGCTCCTGTGTTGCTGCTTGCAACAGAAATCCATTAAAGTTAGCCTGAAATGTTAAGACCTTTATACATCTCTCTCTATATATATATATTTATGGCCTAGTCATATGAACTTTAACACATATGGCTGAGCCATTTTTTCCCATTGTTTGAATCTCCTGAGGTTATGGGAACTAACCTGACAGTGTTTAAAAGCAGCTCATGTCAGTCAATCAGTTTATCTCAAGAGACAGCTGTGAAACTTGATTTGGATTCAACAAATATTGTATGCCATGTGGATAGATGCCTAAAAATCAGCTAGAATAGGCTACTTAATTAAAGCCATATGTTCCCATCAGTTACGCACCACACATGGAAGCAGCTGGTCACAAGTTATACAACTTACATGCAAAGTGCTAGTAAATCCTTTATGTGGGAAATTAATGTCTAGATGGTGTACTGATAGGGCTGTTTGGTACTCTGATGCCTGGATGTACCCCATCCAGATTCAATGTTATATTGCACTTAGATACTTGCAAAAATGCTATTTAAAACTTGATAAAGTGCGAGAAGAAAACAATAAGTCTCGGAATTTTTAGTAATGCAGTATAGATAATTCAAAAAATTATATTAAAATAGCACCAACAGCTAGAATTACCTGCAGCAGTTTAATCATTAGACTGATGATGAGAGTAGCTCAAATTTAAACACACAGAATCATAGAATCGGCTAGGCTGGAAACAACCTTTAAGCTCAACAAGTCCAACTGTCACTCCAGGACTGCATGATTCTGGAAGGATTCTATGAGATCATGTGTTTTTATCAGCCCTATGAAATCAGTAAGACCTTGATCATCTGCTCAGAACTTCAGTGTCAGATCCCTGTATCCAGAAAAAAACACTGACGGAGGGCTAACTACTCAAATACTTGGTAGTGACTCCTCATTAGTTAAGACTTGTAATTTCTACTGGCAGATACTTGCCAATGGTAATGGTTTGGGAAAAAAAAAAAAAGTGGACTATAGTTTCATTTGCAGTGAGGTATCTGTAATTCCGTCAGTGTACAGAGGTCTTATGTCAGCACACATTTAAAAGCACAGTTAAAAGCACCTCGGCCAGGTAAAGGAATAAGCCTTTAGTTCATCAGAAAGTCAGGGTTGGAAAAAGTTCCACTGCCTTTCGTAGGAAACATGACTTCATCTGGCTGACTTTGTGAGAACTAAATATAGGTATACTGCAGAAAACAGAATTGTGCTAATATGGTTTTTGAGTTTGTTTTCCTTTTTAACAAACAAAATCTATACTATCTGGTTCAAATAAAGAATGGTTGTGAAGAAAACTTAAAAATTCCAAGGAAGCTCTGCATGATCCTCAAAGGAATGTGCTTACAAGCAACAGCTTATACAAAGCCTAAGACAGCAGTGCAAATCCATGGGCAAGTTTCCTGATGAAATTCTAAGGCATCTTACCCTTTGTGGCATACAAGTGCCAATTTCCAGAGAATCTGCAGTTTGACCTATACATGAGAAAACAGACCCTACTTTTCCCTCCTATCAAGCTTTTGGGCCACTCACTTCCAAGGGTGGTAATGACTGGACAAAGCAGAACATAAGGTTTCAACCAGCTGGCTAGAAAAGCCATTTGGAGAGGAAGGTACTGACTCCTCTATCCGATAGGGCCATAAGCTAAAGATACCCCAGCCCTTTAGCCTACACATGATAAACATAATATTGCAAGATAATGCTATCTTTGGCAAGTGTGATAATGATGTTATGTATTTATCTAGAAGACAAACATTCATTCCTGTTCTAAAATAGGACAAACCAATGTACAATTGCACCATCAACTTTTATGTATAAGACGACTGTGCTTTCATAGTTAAATGTTTGTGATATTAAATTTGCTGAATACCAGAAAGGTTAAGATACTGCACAGCACTGGGAATAAAAGGGCTATAGCCCTATTAACCATTTCACTAAACTTTGCAGTGGCACAAGACATCTTTATATACTAACTGAGTTACAAAGAGCCTCACTGCAAGCAAACCTACAGTCTATTTATTTTTTTCATTATGATTACCACGCATTTTGCATCCATTTGAGACACTAGCTACCAGCTTGACCTTGGAATCCCGTAGCTGTTACAGTACTTCAACTAATAATACCCATTTTTGCTTCTGCTACTGAGAGCTAAATCAGGAATGGAGGTGTAATAACACTTCCCCAAAGGCAAGAATCCTAAATCCACTCAGTATTTCTAACTGGTTAGCTGTTCAATATATCTGTGTGCATATATCTAAGTTAGCAGAAAATGCAGATTTTTTCCATCCATGGAATTTTATATTACATCCAGAAGGAGCTTACGCATTTTCAAGAACACGGGACCCAGTATACAATCTTCTAGCTTGACCTGACCAGCCAAGCTATGACATACATCCTTGAGCTAGAGATTCCTCAGTAACAATTTCATAACTGTTAACATAACAGCCTGCATTTTGAAATTTTATGCAAATTAATAGCAGGCAGGGGCTTCCAGGAAGTCACCTCTTGGGGGATTATCAATTGCCTAGTCTGCTTCTATCATCCAAATACAAGAAATCTGTGTTATTTTACATGTGTTTTACATTTAGAAACCTTATTTATTTTTTTAGTCTAACTTGAAAAAACATCTTTAACTGCAAAGCCTAGTTGTTCTTGGCAGCTGACCATAAATTATCAGAACAAGGCAATCAATAAATATACATGTTAAAACGCAATGACTGTAGCCATCAAAACAGTCATTGGAATATTTATATTCTGTGAAACAAGGGAATTATAGAAGCTGTCACTCTTCTTGACAGAAAAAGACACCATACATGCTGTTTAACTTCAAATATAGTTAAAGACAAATGATACACAAAATGACACAGCTCCACACAGTTTAAGCAGTGAGCCAAGGTTGAGGAAGACCTTGCAATTATACTATGCTGCTTTGCAACTGAATTTCACATATGTACATGCTCATTTATCTGCAGTATTTTCAATTATTATTTTTCTCTGAACTAAAGAAAAAATTTTCTTGCCATTAATCACACTTCTAATTGTGATATGAGCCAATGTGGCCTTTTAAATTCAGTAGTCTTTAAATAGCTTCAGTGAAGCCCCACATGGCACATATCAACTCCAATTGCTTTTTGAGATTTCAAACAGAAGGGAGAGTAAAGGCTGAAGAGATTGACTGAGATGATGTGATCAAGGAGGACATTTAAAGAATAGAATGTTTTTTAATTAAATATTTGTTTTGACAATACTTTGGGAACATTATGAACCATCCCATGAAGAAATATGTGATAAAGTGCAGATCAAGTAAGCCAGCTTGTTAAACATCAAATGGGAAATTTTCCTACTAATTTTCCACACAATTTCCTTGACATAAACTTCCTTCTCATGGTAACTGGCAGATAAAATAGAAACCCACAGTATTATGTATCACATAAGAGGTCGCTTAATAAATATTGTAGTCATTGTGACCCTTTCATCATAATACTGCACCTTATTTTATATACTGATACACTTAAATCTTATTATACTTACTGTAATATTTTTCAACTCTTGCTTTTAAGAGATTATGTCTCCTTTGAGTTGTAAAAAAATCAAAATTTCTTCTGCTACACATGCTGAGCCTGTTGCGATAGGACAAGAGGTGATGGTTTCAAACTAAAAGAGGAGAGAGTCACGCTAGAGGTGAGGAGGAAATTCTTTACAGAGAGTGGTAAAATACTGGAACAGTTTGCTCAGAGAGGTGGTGGATGTGCCATCCCTGGAGACATTCAAGGCCAGGCTGGTTGTGGTCATGGGCAACGTGATCTAGTTCAAGATATCCCTGCTCATTGCAGGGGGGTTGGACTAGACAACCTTTGAAGGTGCCTTCCAACCCAAACTATTCTATGATTCTATGTGCAGCAGTATTTCAGTACGTAAGCTGGAGCAGAAAATGACTGTCGACAGGCAGAGGAACTGCAAAGCCAGAGGAGCTCCAGCAGGTTAGAACGGGAAGGACTAGCTCCAGCAACAGCCCACCCGTGTGCTGCTGCTTCCCCTCCTTCTAACCTTTGGAACAAGAATTCCTGGTATAATCAAAGGATGTGGGAAAAGTCCCACTGAGCAAGGATTCACCACATATGCAGAGTTCATTATGATTTCCTGCCTAAATAGGAAATAACACTCAACACTACTGTTCCTAAATAAATACAATTTCTTCCTGAGTCATATTTTTTTGTCAAGAAATTGTACTGTCTTGAATTGAAAGCTGGAGTGATAAAAGTAAGCACATTGTCTTCCTAATTAATTTGCTTAATTTTTAAGTTTCAGTGACTCACGTTCAACCTTGATTTGTCTAATTTCAGCTTATATATCGAGGATCTTTTGTTATCTTAACAGACTGCCGACTACCACATATGTTTTTCCATTTAAGCTGCATTTAGACTGATCAAGTTGTCTCTTCACTGCCTTTTCCAACAAAGCTCTTAAACCTTCTGAACCACTCCTGTCACACTTTTCTGAACTTCCTTGAATCTTTCAACATCCTTTTGAAGTATGGATGTCACAGCTGGACAAATTCACCAAGACTGCACCCGGAGCATGCTACGTTTACTCAGTGTTCCCCTCAATTCAAGGATCATATTTGCCTTTCTAGCAACAACTTATATTCAAGTGATTACTGAACATGGCCAGTTAGTACTTCAAAGTTGCTGCTCTGGGGTATTCAGTCTTCCAACTCTAATTTGCATACTTCATTTCTTGATATCTGACAGTGTTAAAGCAGAAACCCCTTAATACTGGCTGATATTTTTATTCTTAGATGCCATTGCCATCTAAGAAAAGCGAGGAAAAACTGAGGTTGACACAGATAACACATTTGTTAATTATTTTTTTAGATTTGCCCTTGCATTTTCCAGTATTTGGTATCTGAGAAGCCCTAAAAACGTTTTCTGAGAGGCTACAATAGTTAATGATGGTGAATTTAATCTCCAAGAATACATTCTGTGCCCTAGTACTGTTAATCACAGCACTGTGCTATGAGACAGTTTTTTTGAGACCATTTTTTCATATTCTGAAATTTTGTATTTTGCAGTCTGCTTATTTGAAACAATTTTCAGAGGTATTCCAGAATGAGCCTGGTCCAGAGATTAAGAGTACTGGGACAAAATGAAAATGTGTGGAACTCTGCTCTCACAAGAAAGAATGGGAAAAGGGATACTAAGGGAAAAGGGACACTAAGGGTTTACAGATGTGAAATGTGCTGATTTATGTAAGTTAATTTTGACAAAATTGATGCACTCATTTGTGTGGTTGCGTTTAAAATGGTTAAAGAGTGGCCAAAATTGATTTAGTTTAATTGGGTTAAGCTAAAACTGTTTTAGCCACTTTTAAACTGCTTCAATGTCCACACAAAGCAGTTGAACCTACTTAGCTAAATGGAATTAGAAACTGATTTTGTTAAGCAGGAACAATTCCTGTCGCACGAAAATGACAGATAAGTGACAGAAATAAAAAGAAAGAATGGTGAAGATGAGATAGTAATAAATGGGCGTTATAGGATAAATGAATGAGCCATGAGAGTGAAGAAGAGCAAAGGGCTGAATACAAATGAAGAGAGAATAGACAGAAAAGAAGGCTGAACACACAGTGGGGAAAGAAGAGCAGTTTGGCTTTAAATGTCCTACAGAAGAAACAAGCAGTAGTATAGACAAAATAAGGATTTTATAAATCATGCTTCTAAAACCAATCATCTATGTTGTGGTCTCGCAAAGCTGCTATTGATTTTTGCCTGTATATTTGTAGTATTTTGCCTGATATTGTAATATTTTTGAGTAGAGATTGAGCCTCTAATTTGGCACTAAGAGTGGAAATTTGTTCATTCTTGCCATGTACCAGCTCAATGAACTATTGTAAGAAAACATGCTTATTATGATCTTTCCCTAAGATGCCAGGTGGTAGCACTTAAAGCCTCTTGCTATAGGAGTAGAAAGGGGATTTATTTTCATTATTCATGAGAGCCATTTTTAAGGGATAACTAGTACATGAATGTAGTTGCAAATCAAGTGACATCAAGTGTACTTACTTCTGGGGTTACAAAATGAAACGAGGTGAGGTAGTCAAATTTTTGACAACTGTTTGTGAAATGCACGTATACTGCAGCAACAGAAGTTACAAGAACCCAAATTCATTAGACCCAGGACTTTTTTTTATGTTTTGTTTGTACACAAAAACCTGATATCTAATACTGTGCACATAAGATTAAGTGCTGCTTTGCATGTAAGCTTCATTTTAACATCTAATCTGACAAATCAGAATTTTTGGTCCTGATTATTTGCTGTTCAGGTCATTTTCTGGCATGGACTTGGGATAACTTAACTAAAGAAAGAACTGGGTTAAACCACATGTCAGTTAAGCTACAAACACAGAGAAAAAAGATGCAATGAAGATGAAAAGTCAGTGATACTGTGACTGTGCATTCCTAAGCTATCTCTGCCTGATCTGGCATGCACATGGAATATTACACACACTGGTATTACATGAAGGCGGCTGCTCCGATTCTGGGCTCATGCTCAGACAACATGATGTATATCCACAGCTCAGATTATTTGCAGATGATCAAAAGTACAAGACTAACAGCACTGTTTAATCTGTACTTAATGCAAATAAATTTATGGCAGAAAAATAATTTTATTCCACGTATGAGAAGTGAACTGAAGAGCTCTGTATGAAAGTTGGAGATAGTGCTCCCCCTTGATAAAATTTGTCTAAAATTCAATAGAACTAACTCTGCTCCCAGTTCTACCCATGGCTTCCTGAACAGCCTCTGAAAAGTAATTTCAGCTAGGAATAAAACAGAGATAATGAAATCTGCCTCTTTTCCAAATGCTTTGAGGTTGTGAATTTCCTGAAAAGTACTTCCAGTAAGGGCTATTGCCTGGAGTGTCTAGAAACTAACAGGCAAGTGATTCCCTCCTCTTCCCTCTCTGTGACTGGTGTCACAACCCTCACAACTGGACTCAGGCATCTATACTATCAGATCACCCAGGATGTTAATTTGGTGTCTATGCTCCACCCCTAAAACCAGTTTAAGTAACAGATTTTCTACCAGTAAATTTGATTCTCTGTTAAGCAGAGATGAAATAGCAGTTCATACATCTTTCCACCTTTCCTCTTCAAGCAGTGAAGAAATTCATGCACTGTGCTTATTTTTTACTATTTTGCTCCCCCTGAAGTCAAAACAAAATGTAAGAGATTGCAAATTCAACTAGTAAAACAAAGCCTTTCCAAAACCATTAGTAAGAAAAAAGGTCTTTAGCAGTTAATTTAAAGATCTGTCTACTTGTCTGCAGTTTTCTTCAGTAGTTAACAAACATTTTACATCAACTTTGACACCCACCCCCCTTTTTTTTAACTAACTTTTATTTTTTCATGAGAAGATAAATCACCATAAACTCAAACATTAAAGAGATCATGTCTAACAAAGGAGAAAATTCCAATATCCTTTTCCATGTGTTTTGTCTGGGTGATGGATAAAGTTACATAGGAAGATTCAGCTTCAAACATTAACTCACACAATTAGCGAGACATAATTAGATGGTAAATTGAGACAGTATTAGTCGTCATTCACTGAGCTGTTTCATCTTATGACCTGTACAGATTTATATAAGGTGAAGGCGAAAATGGACTACAGCATTTTTATTTGACTAGCATTTATGAATTCATGTATCATTATATAAATATTACCTTTGATTGAGATCTCATTAAAGGTCCCTCTATCTCATATCAAAATGTCAATAACACTCCTAAGAAGGGAAATGTCATTTAACTAAGGCTGTGCTTATTAATCTCATAACTTTAAAAATTATCACTGAAAATTACTTTTTTTTCCAATTAGACACCTATTGTTTTGGTTTTTTCCATCAAAAAATGCTTAACTTTCTTCAGAGATATTTTGCAATGACAGCAGAAAACACTCAGCATTTGAACTGATAGTTATCTTCCTGAACTGAAGAAGTAGCAAAGAACCCTCATGCCACTGTGTTTCTTTTTGGCTTAACACAGCATTTTTTATCTAGACATTGGAAGAGCCTTTCCTCCTCTCAGTGTTATAAAGTACTCAGTGCAAATGTGACAGAACAAAAGAAATAAGATCACCACACCGAAATTCTCACTGAAATCAAGTGAGGCAAGTAGAAACTCAGAGTGCAAAGGCAAATTGCGTTTAATTTTACCCAGCTTCTACCCAGGCATCAATGCTTGTCTGCTGTTTAGGAAGCAGGAATGCTTCTTTCTCCATAACCCTAGCACAAGTGAATCTGGTTGGATATTTCAGGTAGATGATAAATCATTTATATAGGTCAAGTCACATACCACCTTTTCAAACATGTCAACAAACATCTGACATAATCCCCTTGACATGGAGTTTGCATAAGATGGAAGAATGACAAAAAGAGTTCTCTTAGTCACCAGCTATGGGATTTTATGGATGCAAGGCAGGAGACCTTTGGCTACTCTCTAATGCTGCATCAAGATAGACAAAGCCTGTAGGGATGAGAACTGGCTTTCAAGGCTATGTTTTTACTGCTGTTTTTTTTCCCTTTTGGTCAAGATTGGAAAGGCTGGGTCTGTAAAATCTGATGTATCTTGCTATTCCAAAATACTAGTTGTATAAAAGTCCACAGAATCCTAATTTCCATCTGCTTCTCCAAACACCAAGACTTAATTCCTTTTGCGTTCTGTGTTACCCGATTTTTATGACTGCCAAAGAGGCACCTAAGAAAGAAGTAATGGGGAATATGCAATACATACAGATGAATTACTTTTTAAACATGGGACAAATCTGGCAAAGAATTTTTAGGGTAACAGTGTAAATGGCTAATACCATGATCAACTCCAAAGTGACTGGTGCCAAGTCTGATGCTTACCTCAAATAGTGAATTATAAAGTAAAACATCTGACTTATAGAGTATAGGGAAAACATGACAAGCCAGAGCAAAAGAGTAGGGAAAGCATATATGAACAGTCTAGACAATCCAGCACAGATGAGGAGCACTTCCTTCATCACTGTAGGGACTGGAATGGCTGCATGAACAGTCTTTCCACTCAGCAGTTTTGAATTTATCAGCAAGGACAGCCTTCTAGGCAGGAACCTCATTACCAGGATGATACCACAGCCTGCCAGGGAAAGGGTGCCCTGTTTACATTAAATGGATATTGAAGAATGTGTATGTGGCTTGGTGGTGCTAAACTAAAGTGCAAGTGGGTGCATATTCTAGGATAGTGCACTGTGTCATGTGTGTTGATGTGCTTGCACGGCTTTTGACAGGAGCATCTCCTACAGTGAGACTGTCTATCAGGATGCACTGAAAAGCACTAAAATGCATAGTCCTATGACTTGTACTCTGGGGTGCCACATCAGCCCATTCAGCCTTGGTGACACCACCAGTAGCTACACAAAATGACAGCATAAGGACAACACTCTGACCCATTCTTTGGCATGTTATAAGCCTAAGTAATCTTGGGATTGTCACAAAGAATATGCAATGTTTTACCCTCAGAACTTCAGTTTAAATGAAGAAACTATAAAATCAAAAACAGTGAATAAAGAGTTCCTTGGCTATGTGTCTGTAGAGGCTCTTAAGTACAAACTGTTCCAGTAAAGACGTGGAATCTCTTATGCTCAGTAATTTGCCTCTAGTTCCACCTGGTTCGGATGGTAACATAAGACTAAGTGTTTCTTGGCTAAATCCACCCACTTTCAGTTTAGTTAAATCATGTTCCTTTTGGGACTTTGCCATAAAAATGTAGAAAACATGCAGATCTGGAAATACAAAGAATATTTTTGTACCACTGGAATCTCAGTTAAGCTATCAACTCTCTAGATATGCAAATAATACTGCAGACAACTCTATGTCTGTGAAATTTTTAGATATTTCCCCCATAATATTTCCCTCTGGTATAATATAGTCTATAAAATCAATAGTGCACATAATTTAAATGGCTGATACACCATTGCTATATATATGTTTTGAGACATGAACTCTCTATGATATATACAAATCTCTCAGAACTAAATTGTGCTTGCTGATTTTTTAAAGAAGAGTATCTCTGCTATCTGGGCCTTTCTTGCTCTTTCTTGATTTATCTTTCTCCCTCCTAGCATCGAGAACACAACAGCTATGACTACATAACATACACTAAAACAGCAGCATACCATATTCATCATGCACTCAAAGGACCAGTAACTCAGACAAATTTCCTAGTTTTAACAGCAATTCTGAATGCAGTCAACAAGTAGACTGCTCTTCTAAACTAAGCCCATCAGAATTAGAAGGCAAAGGAAAGACATTGAAATGGTTATCACACTGCTCATTTTCTAAACAAGAAGTTATTCTAATGAATTAAGAATTTGTTTCTTAAATTTATATAAGCAAATATCCATAAATTTAATTTGATATAAAATGAATATAAAATGGATCTCCCTCTTTGTTACCTGTAACAGATTGTTTTATATACTGTGTTCTCAGAAATAACTGTACTTCATGTCCTCAATGGGCACTTGAGTCAGCATGATCATGATTTCTTTGGTCACTCACAGCTACAGACAGGCAGTCTGAAAAGACTCAGTAGGGCTCTGGTAGACCTGTGAAAGTAAAGTTCTGAGACAGGATCTTTACTGGCATGGGAAAAAAAGTAAATTATGTTGTCAGGAAGAAGCTGGTAAAGCAACTCATTTACATAAATTCATTTAAACATAGCAGGATTAAGTCCCACATGAAAACAGAATGATTGCAATTTCAATCTATGCTATTTTTCACAGTTTTACATGTGTTCTCAGAGAGAGATCCGTGTTTTGTAGCTTAGCTAGGCTAAGGTATCAGTGTACACACAGCCCATTTTACATTATGCATGGCTTGCACATTTCATAAACTCCTTTTCCAGATTTACCTCCACTGGTAGCTTCACATGTCTTGAAAATCTCTGCCTTTTTTTTTTTTTCAAGTCATTTTCTCAGTCCCCTAAGCTTCTTCCTACCTTAGAGCTCCATATGAGTCCTACTCAGTATGAGTGGGACCAACCTTAAAGCTTATTCACCTTGCTCTTGACTTCAATATAAAGTATCGTTGGCTTCTACCTTTCCTCAATACATTCCTGTAATCACTAACAAGGAAAATTACAAAATCAAGACAAGGACTAAGATTTTAATTTCACTTGAATACAGATGCTTCTCAGTCTGTGTGCAAAAAACCCCACATCATATTTTCCTGATATCCTTGACATTTAAGAACAACTAAGAGTAAAAGCACTAACAAGACAAACATACATCAGAATTATATTATGATAATGTGAATTAATTAATACAATAAACTCTCAATCATTACTTAGTATATTACAAATTTCATATAGAGAAAATAATAGCTTACATATATAATGAATAATATTGTTATAAGTTAATTACACAGTGTAGCTGATTTAGTTGCATTTAGCCAAGGAGCTCTTCTGAGCTCACTGCAGATTGATTATGTCTTTAGGCACATACTCTCATTTGTAACTGTCGCTTGTGACAGTAGCTGTTGGCTAAGGTCCTTTGTAGATCCTTCCTTTATGAAAACAAATGCAATCTCCTCCAAAACAAAGCAAACAAAAAACTCCAGAAAAATCCCTGCGTATACAAGACTCAAAATCTCTACTAGCTAAGGTAAGCAAAGACAAAACACTAGAGGATTGCACGTTTCATTTTACTGCACTTCTGCCCGCAAAATATCCTCCTTAGTAAAGTTATAATGCCTCACTGCATTTTAGTTTATATAACAAGCCTTTTAAATACTGAAATTTAACATACATCTTCTCTAAACTGTTCTGTTTTCCAAATCCTTATAAATTAAAGAGGAGGATTTAGGCAATTGCCAAAGACTCCCAGTGATTCTTCTTGAAGTTTTTACTGACTACAGGAAACAAGTCACTTTCTAGCCTTTGATTTCACACCAGAAGAATAATTTTACATGACAGCAATGGGTAATAACTGATAGCAAGTGCAAAAGCTACTCATAAATCTAAACCAAGGGAGTCTTTCTTTGTTCAAGGTATTCAGCATTTTGTTCTAACCTCATCATGAAAAGTCAGATTAAAGAGAATCTCAAATACCTGAAATGCCAAAAGGAAAAATGTGGGAAAATAGGAGGTGAAGAAGGTACATCAAAGTTACCCACACTATACTCCTACATGTCTTTTTCAGATTTACTGCAAAACGGCTGGAGCAGGAATGAAATTCTAAAACAAATCTTTTAATCATGCCCACTTCCTGTGACTCTGAAGTAAAGACAGGTGTATTTCAGGCAGATAACTTTGGAAAGCAACACTTTCAATGTGCCTGGTGTGCTCCTCCCATAACATGGGGACATACAGACTAAAGCAGGGACCAGTCTTTTAGGTCACTTTAGGACAAACATATGCCAGGAGAGTTCATTGCAGGGGAACAGACTATATCCAGTTTGAATTAAGACTCCCAAACTGCACGTTTTGTAGACAGAAGGGACTCAGCATCAATTGCTACACTCCTACTGAGCCAAATTACTTGCTAATTTAAATATAGCCCACAGTACTGCATTTTCACTGAACCTGACAAAAAACTACAGTGAATTCAGAACTGACCCCATTATTCTTGCTGAGCTATAAGGGAAATTACACACACAATTCTCAATCAATCTATATGGTATATTTTCTGGAAGCTGCAGCACAGACTGGCATATAGTCACATTTCAACTCTACAATTAAATAAACAGCCAATCACAGTAGAAATAATCTGAATTCTTTCAATTTCTTTATACTTACATGAAACACAGGAAATGGTACCTCAGGAAATTGTTCTAGTAGTAAGATTCATTAATTAGTAGAGTAAGCTACGAATCTTTGGTGCTCTGCATGAATGTACTTTAGACATTGCATGCAGTACAGTGCAGCTCTCTTGCTAGGGTACCTTAATATACCTTATGAATGGTAGAAGGTTACAACGGCAAGAGGGATTTACAATACACAGTGGTAGAAGGAAACACCACTAGCAGTGTTGCAATATAGGTATCACCAGCTCTAAGGCTAATTACTTCTAGTTATGCAATTCACATTCTTCATGTCCAGGGACAAATTATAGAATTGTCTGGGCTGGAAAGAACCTTAAACATCATCTAGTTCCAACACCTCTGCCATGGGCAGGGATACCTTTCACAAGACCAGGCTGCTCAAAAGCCTGAAGACAAACCTTCAGAGAGGCTCTTACTGCTCCTTATCTATGATTTATTTTACAAATCTCGTTTCCAGGGCATGTAGTATATGTTTGTGGCTTTCTGCCATATGAAAAAAATAACCACCGCCAACAAAAACCCCCAACCTCCATCACCACTATTTGCTATGCATTACGTCCAACATCTCTGCAGGAGAACTTCAACAGCAATGAAAGCTGAAAGAATTAAAATTGTTCAAACTTGCAAACAGCAAAACGCTGTTAAGAGTAATTTGCAAAAGACAGCAATGCTTGCAGATCAAAGGAGCTAACTATCAATTGAACTACCAGTAACTTCTGAATGAGATGGCATTTCAAATCTGAGATTGAAGCTGTTCTGAATATGCTGCTTCTAAAAGAGGGCAGAAGTCTCTCCACAGATAGAGGGACCACTTCTACAGATTTGGCTATAAAACTAAGGATATGATATACCCAATACCAATAGGGAACTTTTAAAATTATATTTACATTCACACATAAATAAGTTGCTTATTCTCTTAATCCTTTTTGCACAAAAAAAAAAAAAAAAAAAAAAAGGTTATCTGGATTACAGAGCAATAATACTGTTTATTCTGAAATATTCTTTCCCTGACTGGCACAGAAATAATGCAATATATCACAAGTTTCCATTAGCACATTCAAAGTGATGGCTGCAATTCACAGAATCACTTAAGCATGTGCTTAAATTCATATTAGTTCAGCAAACCAATAAATATGTTTTTTAGTTATGTATAACCACAAATCTCACTTCAATAATTAACTAGGTTACACCAATGCTCAGAATTCAACATGTGCATTGTCCAGCCATATTAATGAAACTGCAGATAAAATGGTTAAAAATTAACCAAGTATTTAACTGCTTTGCAAGATCAGGAAAGCTTAAACACATACTTACATGTCACACTGAATTAGTGTTAAGATGTGTATGTGCTTAAATTCTGCATTGATTCAGGGACTAAACAGCAAATGTCTTCAGGATATTTTCATATGGGAAAAAAAAATCATAATTCCTTCTAACTACCATGAGCTGCTATAAAGCTTTGAAATTCCAAAATATGTGACTACTGCAAAACTAAAATTCATTCCCTGTTGTAAATGATATATACCATAATAAACTAATTTTTCATAAAAATAAATGCATCCTAAAATAATGTAGGTGAACTAAAATATGATGGGATTGCGTCGTTAGTTACAGGAACAACCCTACTTAGACTCTGGTACTTGTGACTACAAATCCTGATAGCCAAAGTTTTTACTGATGCTAATGAAATGCTCTTTCATGAGAAAAGCCAAAAATCTGGCTTCTTTGTAAGTAAGGCTTTTCTTACAGTTTTTTGTTTGTTTGGTTGGTTTGGTTTTGGGTTTTTTGTTGTTGGGTTTTTTTAAATTTTGTAGTTTTGTAAAAACAAGGGAAAAGAATTAAGGAGATGTAATGAATGTTGATGACTTAAAGAGTATAGTGATGGGGAAGCAGACCCATAACAAGCTCAAATTTATGATTATGAGAATTAAGCAGTCATATTTTTCCCACTGGCAGAATAAGAAGCTCTTAGTAACTGGTTAAGGTTGAAGGATCATGACCATGCAAATATCTATTTGCTAATGCAGTCGGTTCCAAGTGTACTGGACGCCCCTCCAAGTAAAAGCGAACTGCGGCCTGCACTCTGCTGCCAGAGGAATTGAGAAAAAAGCATTGGCAATATCAGTCGTGGCATACCACTTGGCTGCCTTTGACTCCAGTTCATACTGAAGCTCTAGCATGTCCGGTACGGCAGCACCCAAGGATGGGGTAACTTCGTTCAGGCCACGATAGTCTACTGTTAAGTTTCCACTCTCCATTAGACTTTCGCACTGGTCTTATGGGGCTATTAAAGGGTGAGTGGGTCCTACTGATCACTCCTTGACTCTCCAATCTACGGATCAGCTTATAGATGGGAATCAGGGAGTCTCGGTTGGTGTGATATTGCCGCCGATGCACTGTTACGGTCGCAATTGACACTTGTTGTTCTTCGACCTTCAGCAACCCCACAGCAGAAGGATCCTTTGAGAGACCAGGCAAGGTGGACAGCTGCTCCACTTCCTCTGTCTCCAAAGCAGCAATACCAAAAGCCCATCGGTACCCTTTTGGGTCTTTGAAGTACCCTCTTCTGAGGTAATCTATGCCAAGGATACATGGAGCCTCTGGACCAGTCCCAATGGGGTGTTTCTGCCATTCCCTCCCAGTCAGGCTGATTTCAGCCTCCAGTACAGTCAACTCTTGGGATTCTCCTGTCACTCCAGAAATAGAAATCAGTTCCACCCCTTGACAGCTTAATGGCATCAGAGTACACTGTGCAAAGTATCTACTAGAGCCTTATACTTCTGTGGGACTGATGTGCCAGGCCATCTGATCCATACAGTCCAGTAAATCCGATTGTCCCCTACCTCCACCTGGCTGGAGGCAGGGCCCCTCTAGTAGTCATCACATTGGTCACTCACCTCTTGTAGAGATGGATTATTCTTCTTTATCACAGGAGCCGAGGTAAAATCTGCTCTTCCACTCCATCTGGGAACCTGCTCACCAGAGACTGAAGTCGCAGCCTTCATGGGGTGATCAGACTTGACCTTTGCTCTCCTTTTCAGTTCTCGCACCCGCTCCTCCAAAACTGAAGGAGGCTTTCCATCCCACTCCATCCTATCTTCTCCACGATCCCACAGGTAAAACCACAGGGTGGCCCGTGGTGTATAACTGCTATATCTTCTCTCTTGAACAGTGGGACGCCTTCTGTTAATAGCTGAGACGCGTGTTGGTACACGTGAGGAGCTGGATAAATCGTCTCTCAATTGTTGGAGGTTCTGGGACAGTTTTTCCACAGCTGAGATGATGGAAGGGGTGAGATTATCTTCAAACTCTCAAAAGTTTATAAATCATTTCATCCACTGTTGGTGGTCTTATGTCATTCCAGGTTACTGTTGCCAATGAATGGGCATATGATTGGGGTCCATTCCGTGTAAATTTCCGCCACATGGGTTTGTGTACATTCGACTTCATCTGGGTCTATGGGTATATCCCCGACATTCGGCTTGGTAATATAGATCATCTCTACAATGGCTCATTATCTCAGAGACTGGATGCCTTTCTCTAGAGTAGTCCACTTGGCCGAACGACTCATAAAATCATCTTGTATGGAAACCTATCTTTCATAGCTGCCAAGAGCCGCTTCCAAAGGCTGAGGGACTTTTTCTCTCTTGCAATTGCTTTGTCAATTCCCCCTTCCCTAGCAAGTGATCCCAGCTGTTTGGCTTCACTACTTTCTAGTTCATGGCCGTCGGCCCCATTGTTCCAGCATCGGAGCAGCCAGGTGATGATGTGCTCCCCTGGCTGATGGGTAAAGTCTTTTCGCATATTTCGTAGCTCGGTTGAGGTCCAAGATCGGGAATTCACCTCTTCTTTTTCTTCTTCATCATGTGATAATGACTCCTGGTCAGATGCTGTCCCAAGTAGTGACGTTTCTTCGTCTTGTTTCATCTTTCTTGCCTCCTTTTTGCTTTTCCTCTGGCGTACAGGGGCAACCGATATTGGTATGAGTTGGTCCTCTGGTTTAGCTGCAGTGATTATTACTGTGGTTTGGGTAGCTGCTGTACTTGTCACTGGGGTTTGAGTCGTGGCTGTACCTGTTGCTGGTGGTGATGTAGCTGCTGTACCTGGAACTGGAGTAGCTGCACTGTCCATTACTCCGCCCTCAGATCCAGAGATGTTTTTTTCCTTTTGAAGATGCTGGACAGTGTTAAACAGGGCTCTGTAAGCATAAGCCAAGCCCCAGCACGTTGCCATGATTTGTCCATCTCTGGTGTGACCAGAATGGTCATACACCTCCTTTAAATGTTTTACTAATTTTTCTGGATTTTGCATTTCTTCATTGGTGAAGTTCCAAAGCACTGGAGGGGCCCACTGGCCTAGATACTTGCCCATACTATCCCACACACCCTGCCACTCATGACTGTCCAGCCTTGGGGAAAATCTCTCGGCCATCCAGGATTGTAGTCTAACCCCAGACATGGCCCACACCCCACTCTGCTTAACTCTCCGGACCAGACTAAATAGTTGTGAGTACAACATATTCAGTATGTGTGCCAACATGATAATTCCCGTCACCACCAGCAGGCAGATCTCAAGGGTATCTACAGGCCATTCAAAACCTTCAAAATTCTCAAATGGTGTTGTAAACGGCCTGGTGGGGGGGCTGGGAGCACAAAAGAATGTCTCCTTCACAGGCTGACCACCCGAGGAGGTGAAAAGAGACGCGTAATTGCTAAGAACTTCCATTATATACCTCCCAAAGTATAGGGTTGGTGGCCACACTGGAAACACAAACCGGGTCAGTTTCATGATTACTGAGTCTATTGTATTAAAAATCCGTGCAATAAAGTATAATGTAACAAGAACCTTAACCCAAAACTCAGATCTGAAAAACGTTAAGATAAGAAATACTGGCTGTAAGTAAAGTATCATACACTGAACCTGTGAGAACCAGAGCAACAACTTTGAGAGCCAATAAATCAGCATTGTGACGAGTGGCTATTTTGTCTTTATCTCAACCCTTAAGTGCCCCACGTTGGGCGCCAAAAACTGTCGTGGTTTAAGCCGTAAATTTCACTTCTCCCTCCTCCCCCCCCCCCCACTCCGATGGGGGGGGAAATGGGGAGAAGAACCGAAGAAAATGTAACTCCCATGGGTTGAGATAAGAACAGTCCAGTAACTGAGATACAATACAAATCACTACTGCCACCACTAATAACAATAATAATGATGAAGTAAATACAAAGGAAGAGGATACAACCGTTTTGCCGCCCGACCGAGCCGAGAGACCGCTCGGGAAGAGCCAGCAAGAGCCCGCCAAAACCCCCCACTTCCCGGTTCCTCCGCCCCGTATTCTACATCCTGGGCATGGACATGCTGTGGTATGGAATAACCTCATTGGTCAGCCCGGGTCAGGTGCCCTGTCTCTGCCTCCTCCCAGCTCTCCCCTCCTTCCCGGCGTAACATGAGACTCGGGGGAAGCCGAACCCATAACAGCGCCCTGTCCCGCCTCTTCTCAGTTCTCCCCTCCTCCACAGGCGTAACATGAGACTCGGAGAAGCCGAACCCATGACATAAATGCTCTGTAATACCCTATGCAGTTACAAAAATTCAAATTATAGCTAAACAATGTTGTTAATAGTTTATCTGCTATTAACATCAGATAAATTTATGATTCATTTAAAAAGTAAAAAAAATCCCAACCCCACTCCTCCCCCCCCCCCCCCAAAAAAAAAAAAAAAAAAAATAGAAAAAAACAAACAAGGGAAGAATAAGTTTAAAGATTTTCAGTGCTGACCTACTAGGTCATCTTGACCTAATTTGGTTCCACACAGGCCAAATTCTAAACTAATTCAGTGGTAAACCAGTAAATTCCAAGTTATGCTTGCTTCTGCAAGACCTGCTCGAGGACTCTCATCTTAGCAGCAATGTAAGCCTATTCATAAGCTCAGCATTATTCACCACAAAATGGAAAATAATACAAAGTGCTATGACTAACTATAAAGGAAGTCAATGGGAGATGGATTAATTTTACGGTTAAAATATTTTTAACCTTTTTGAGGTCAGTCATTGACTGAGTACAATTTTTTTTCAATATATTTTCATGTTGTTTGCATATTAAGTGTAAAAAAAATCAGGGTCTAGCAAAGTTGGCTGCTGCAGAATGGTGCTCAGCACTCATCTGACTACCTTTGTCCCTTTGGTTTGGCCTACAGATGTTTGCTCCTGTAGAGGGTGAACCTTGAAATTACTCACCTTTCCGTAGGAGTAAGTTCTGTACAGATTCAGCAAATGAAGACATTTTTGCTCATTTTCCAGGAACTTTTACTGACTAACCCAAGTGGAAGTCAGTTACAAAAAAAAAAAAAAAAAAAGAAAGGTCTTAAAAAAAGAGTACGAATAAATAGACTTTTTCTAGCTTACATTATTTCTAAGCTTTTCATCAATTAATTCAAACCCTAAACCTCCTGTCTACACAACTCTGCCTCCATCCCACACCCTCCATGTCTCTGGCTTGTTCCTAGAACTCCTATGGTTCTCTTGCCACTTCAAAGTATTAGAAGGTGGCCCAGGCAGAAACACTGAGTCCTTTCTCTTGAATATTCACACTGAAGAGAAAGCACAGCAAGATTAAGTAGTGGGTTTTTTTGCTTGCTTTCTCATATTTTTCCTATCCCTCAGTATATAAGATGGCTTCTTTCCACTTCCACATGCTCTCTTCAACCAAGCACTTAGCAAAAGTCAAGGTTCTAATGCTTAATCACAATGGAATATTTAATGGGACGTTCTTTGAGAAAGCTTTTATCAAAATACTCATTCTGTCTCACTTTGAAACAATCATTCAAGAAACACCAAAAATAAGCATTGTAACTTCCCTACATATTTAACATTCTTTAATAACTTCCCCTCAAAAGACACACAGCCTTAATGGTCACTCAATTTTAATTGATCATTATCTAAATAAAATTGCATGACAAGTTAATTTTTCCTAAGCTTAAAAGGACTGTTTCTTCACATCTTACCATTACAAAAATTTTTGCCCATGTGGTTTGATGATGGTGCAGAAGCAAGTCTTTCTCAAGGTAACAAAGACTGTCCTGAGGTTTTTTTCTTGTTTCTTGGTATTACGCAAGAATGCCTCACTGTCAGTTTGGCCATTCACCTTCCATGTTCTACTGCTCAGCAAATAATCAGCAAATGAGTATTTCAGCACCTTTCATGCATACTTGTTTTGTGTGTATTTAAATTGGTTACATTCGCTGTGAATTTCATTGAATATACACCCATCCATTTTAGAACTCACAATATGTATTTATGCTTTGTTGTGACTGTATGACTGGGGAAAATGGCAAGATCTGAGATTAGACTTGTGAGCAATTGTTTTCAAAAATAAAGTTTAATTTTGTGGGTATCTATATACACTTTTTTACTCTTATTTTTGAGTAATGCTGGAATACATTCATGAGCATATGGAGGTTCAGTATGAGGATTTTTTGGGGGGTTTTTTGTTTTGTTTGAGTTTTTTTCAAGTTAATGCACTGAACTGAAGAGTCATTACTGAATACTGTGAAAATACTTCTCTATGCTAAGATAGCATGCTATACAATTAATTAGTGAAGTTTGGGGTTTTGGTTTTTGCGTTGGGTGAGTTTTGGGATGAGCTTTTTTTTGGTTTTTTGCTTTTCAAAACACAGCGCTGCACCAGCCACCAAGAAGGAGAAAAATGACTGCTACTGCTGAACCCAGGACAATTGCTTTTGTTTGGGTTTTTTTTTTAATACAGGTTTGGGATACAGACATTGGAAATAAATAGGATAAAATAAATAAGATGCACATGGGTATGCCAGTACACAAGCTTATTTGAAGTAACTGTCCATATACAAACTGACCCACCATTAACAGTAAGCAGCTGACTGCTTGAAGAAAGTAGCACAAGTTACGTTTTATTCATGGGAAAAAGGCTAACCATGACTAATACTATGTGCAAGCTGACATACTCTGTCTACACATACCCTCCCTTTAATAGCTGGTAACCTCAGTAAGCTGGCTATATGACGTGACATGACTGAAATTCCATTACTGCAGAAATGCATTGCAGTCCCACTGCCTAGAGAACAGTCTGTGCTATCACACCAACACTAACATTACTGATCTCTACCTTTCACCATAACTGTGATATCAACCTATTGTACAAATGTAGGTTGCATAGATTATGGGAAAAAGTTTTTATTTCTGAAAAAAATGTCAGCAACGGAACTTGCCTCTGTTTGACAGTTAGCCTGATGTTTCCTGCCTCTATCATGTCTGCTTACCTGTCCTCTAATATTATCAGTTATGTTTGTCCAACTCATCGAACCTGTGAATTTGCAAGACAAGCTCCCATTTTCAGATGGCCCTACTATATTCTTGAGGAGGTATTTTGTTCTGCTGTGGTTTGTTGAGGAGGAGGTTGATTCTGGGTTGGTTTTCTTTCGTTTGTTTGTTTTTAAAGGAAATATGACTTGACTACTTTGATACACATTTTTCTTGGATACTTAGCTTGTTTCAGTGACTCCAGTATCATTGGGAAGCAGATGGAACTTCTCTCCTGGTATCTTGCCATCCTCACAGAACGATGGATGTGAGCACTTGAAAAATCTTCATCTTATTCTACATTGCTCTTAGATGTCTTCTAGCTCCTGCTTTGAAACTGACATACAGCTTGGCTTACGCTTTTCATTGTGCTTCCATGCTTTGTGCTTTCACCAGGTTGAACACTCCATGTACATCTCATTTTGTGTCTTACTTTTTTTCCTGTACTTACACACATTATAGTACATATACCTATGTACATGTCAGACATCTGAGACTGATATTGAAAAAATGCCTTTTTTGACTTCAACATGCTAATCAAAGTTTTCACACACATAAGCTACTGCCAAACATTCCTTTTCAACTTAGTGCACCATTTTTCTTTCAATGGGTAAATTGCTTTCTGATTGCTGCCTGTGTTAACTAGATTTGCAAAGGATGTTGTCATATTCAACTTTAGAGAAGTTTTGAACACTATCTACCCCACCATTCTTGTATCCAAGGTGGGATATTATGCTCTTGATTGGTGGAAAACAGCTTAAACAAACAAAAAAAAAACCTGATAGCAGTCAGCAAGCACCTATGAGAAGGTTATCAAGATGATAAAGCCAGGCTCTTCACAGTGACATATAATGGGAGGATAGGAGACAAAGAACGTAAGTTGAAGTATAAGAGATTTGGACTGGATATGAGGAAAAACATTTTCATCATAAGGACAGTCAAGTACCAGAACAGGCTGCCCGGAGGTGTCATGCCATCTGAATAATGTGACCTGCTCTCATAGCTTTATGACCTGCTTAGAACAGGAGACTGGACTAATGACTTCCTCCAATACCTTCCAACCTGAACTGTGGTCCTAAAGTAGTAAGAGCCTCATGTCAAGCACAATTTTATTGATTTTTACTCCCCTGGCCTTTCTAAGTATACACTGAGATTGTCATCAAATACAGTTTCTGCCATACTGGTATAAAATTCATACAGCAGGTACTACTCATATTGGATTAGAAATTGTGCTTATCATTTCGCATGAATCTATGAGGCAGTGAGCAATATGATGCAGGTAATCATTAGTTTTCGCAGTGCCTCGAAGAAACAGTAAAAGTTAAAAGAAAGTGTAATTCAATGAAGTGCAAGTTTCTGCATGTAGGCAGAAAGAATCACCTATGGAAAGTCCAAATGAGATATTAAGTAGTGGTTCTTCAGAATAGTATCTGAAATTAACAATGAATCACAAGTCAAATGTGAATAAAGAAACTCACGTTAATATTAAGAAGGCTAATTTTTCTTCATAAAGGTGTTCTCTGGAAGACATGAATTAATTCTTTTTTCCACTCAGTGCTGACAGAAAACCAAATGCAGCATTGTGTCTAATTGGGAGCACTATGGTTCCAGAGACACATGGACCAAAGGGAGCAACTGGACTGAATTCTCACATTTTATCTGAACACAGATAAAAGTGAAACATATGATCAGATGTCTATGGAAAATTTTCTGTGAGGAAAGGCTGAAGAAATTTGAGATAGAAAAGCTACAGAACACAAGACTAAGGGATTATCTGGTAGACCTTCTAGTAGGTAGTAAGTAGTTTAACAGAGAAAGTGAATAATATGTTTTCCTTCTCAGCCCTGTACAGGACAAAATGACCTGAGTCCAGACTACACCAAAACTATTCAGGTTAGACATAACAAAGAAATTTCAGAGTAAGGACAACAAAGTAACAGAGTAGGTCACCACAGGCACATTTCCTCTACTGGGAATTTCTAGAGATAAACTGGATAAACATCTGTCAGGAATTAGGCAAGATGCTAGCTTAGGGAGAGGAATGGATACATGATGCAATGATTTTCTATTGTTCTATGAATAACATCATCTGTGATATAGATTTTTCTTAATATAACATTGTAGGCGGCAGTAGGATTTTTTTGTTATAGGCTTAACTCCAGTTATGTTCTTGGGTATAAGCAGCTATGGACTGATGCGCAACTTGGTGGTAAGATTGTTGCTTTCCCAGTTCAGTACTTCCCAAAGCTTGTATTTGGTGCCAAGTATGGAAAAAAATCTGCTTTTATGAAAACAGCTTTACTTTAGTTGCAGCCAGGTTTGAGTACTTTGTCTATTTACATAAACATTTTGCCTGGCTTTTCAAGAATTGCTATGCATGTTACCTAGTATATGAATTACACAATTTTAGCAAGTTTGAAATCCAATTTTTTATTTTCTTCATTTGCTTTGTCTTATTCACACCAAAGAAACTGAGAAGCAGTCACTTTACATATTTCCGTGTGTGACAAACTTGGCAGATCTTACTAATTTAAAAATGCAATTTGACAATTTCAGAAGCTTTTCTAAAAGCAACATATTGTACTGTCCATTCCTGGTAAAATTTCCTGGTGCTCACATTTCTATTATGGAGAGAATCATATGTTTAGTTTTATCGAATTCAGGAATTTAAAGTTTTTGCTGAAAACTAAGTCTTCTGGTTGTCCGTGAAGCCTAGTGTATAGAGGAGAGCCTGACATTTTCTTGCAGCATTCTACAAGTAATTTACACTGTTCTTAATAGTATTATGATCTTGCCACTGTATAAAGTCAATTCAACTTCTTTTTTTTTCTTGAATGCAATTCTGTTTTCTTCCCATGAAAAATGCTAAAGGATTCTTTGAAGCCTAGCACATTCACAGATGGCCCAGTATCTACTTGGCATTCAATTTCCTGTTTCTGTACTATGTCTTTAAATGTGGTGGTACTCTACTTTTTAGAAACCATTTAAATTACGCTGTATCTATAGGTGCAAAACCTTATCCTTCTTCCCTCTTAAGTCTTGCTTGCTTCCTTAGTATAACACATTTATTTTCTTTCATCATCTGTGGGCTTTAGCATCGCTGTTCCCTTTTGTCAGTGACTGAATATGTCCCCCTGCGCTGGGAACTTTCTGTTTATCATGGTATTTATTTTCTTGCAACCAAAGATTTTCCATTGTACTTTCTCTCCTATTTCTGAATTTCATTTTGCAGTTTTGGGGCATATACTTTGCATTTACGTACTTTCATATACTAATTTTATGTTATTTCTGTTACATCTAGTCATTCTCTGCACTTCCTTCAAACAACAGAGGCTAAAATCCAAACCATACAAGCAAAAAAGCCCCAAACTACTTCTTATTACTTAAATATTTTAACCTTGGGCAGACCTGATTGTTTTTTTCAGCATTTAGGACTATACGCTAAAGGAAGCCAAGGAATGTTTTTAAGGACACTGTTGCTGCAAGTTGCTGATAGGCACTATATAAAAATCACAGAATTGCAATTAATATATAAAGAATTCATCAATCACTTAAATCCTTGCTAATGCTGAAGCACAGTGATCAAATAAACTAAGTATACATCCCTAATTTGCTTGGATTTACAATGTTGTATGTTGCATTTCCCATTAAAATGCTTTTCTATAGCATTTGAAATATTGGATTGCAGTATTATATGTCCTGTAATTGTGGATTTTGATTTTTATTAAGAAATATTACACAGATTCATGTAAGATACGCAGAACAAGCTGATCTCAGAACAGCTAGCTCTAGCTATTGGAGGACATGTTCCCAAGTCTAATTCATTAATTAGACTTCATTTGTGCCCGACTTAAAAATCTTATTCATGAATAGTCAATAAGTGAGATTTGGAACTGATTGCAGCGCCCCCTTCTGCTTGTGTTAGAAAGCATATCTAAAACAAAAGGCTGAAGACTCAGACATGCCTAATTTCCCTCATTTACAGTGTGGGTAGCAGATATAATGGGAAACCACAGAGAACCTCAAGCCAGAGATGCAGTTCCTAGGACACAAAATGCTTCTTAAACCCCCTTTCCTCATAATTCATTCTAACTGTGAATATCCCCATAAGACAGAACTGAGAAGATACTTGCGGTACTGTTTTTTGCATTATTATTGTATTATTTAAAACTGCCCTGAAGAAATAAAGAATACCACTGTTCTTTTAAACAGTTCTGATAATGTGAATGCTAATGGAAAAGGTTACTTAGAGTTCTTATCAAGTGATTAGTTTGCCTTTATATTTTCATAGGACCTTCATAATGACAATATAAATTTAGTACCATGGCTGCTCATAAACCATTCGGAACAACACAAATATCTTCCTTATAGATGGGAAGGTAGAAGGTCCTGAAAAATAATCCTGGTATGAATGTGTGGAAGTAAATTTATGTAAATTGCTGTCAGTCATCTATGTATTCGTTTCACTAGCAAAACAACATTATAAATGATATGTGGCCAACGATCCTTCACTTCAAGACACGAAATGCAAATATTTATTCAAAACAGAAAATCACTTAAGGAGAAGCATAAGTCTTACCACGCCAATAGAAAAGTAGTTATTGATGATGTTGTAAGGCACTGGGTCTCCCTTCTCATCTTTATCATTGGGTATTACTTCGAATTTCCACCTGTCCAGCAAAATCTCTGAGCTGTTCTCAATGTCTTTTAAGATCTTCATCAAATTCTCACCTTCATAACCTAGCAAAACATGAAAATTGTTATTAATCAAGCATAATAGAGTTTTGTTACATTTTCTTTTTCTTTCTAGATGACTGGTTGGATGGGGTTCTGAACAACCTGATCTAGTTGAAGATGCCCCTGCTTGCTGCAGAGGGGGATGTAGTAGATGACCTTTAAAGTTCCCTTCCAACCCAAACTATTCTGTAACTGTAAAAAAGTCTACAGATTTCACTGGACATCAAATTTATACTGGAGAAAATAATTTGATTTTCAAAACTTGCCGAACCCTTGAATTTTCCAAATTATTATATCCAAAAAGCTAATGTTTTACTTTGAAAAATGTTACTGCTATGAAATTAGCCTTAATATTTAAATGCTTTTGATTTAAAAATTTATGGAATAAAGACATACAGTAGGTTTGTCTGATTAAAGTCTGACAAGTGACTGAACAAGTTAAAAGCTGTCTACTATTTTTTATTGATTGCTTCAATGTGGTAGAGTATAAGAAATCCAGAATTTCAAATCTGTAACTGATGACTTATCAGCAGAACTAACATTTTTCAGTCTTTCAACAATTATGAGCCTCCTTCTCCTCTGTAGAGATCTATTCTTACTTGGCAACAAGCACTCACATGTCTTCATGTAACACAGTAGTAGTAGCAGTTCACCACACTGTATACTAAATTCAGTGGAGAATTTGTTTACAAACTCCTGAGTATACACAACATACAGTACACATGTGCCCATGTATAAAAGGCATGGGGATTTTACCAAGTGACATTATAAACTCTGAAAACTATTCAGAGTAAACACCTTTGCAATGGATAACTAAGATTTGTGGATTCATTTCTTCTTCAAACCAGGAAGAATAAATTTTCATATTCAAACAATATGCACTTCCTGGGTCATTAGCAGTTTGAGCAAGCAAAGCCATTCAAAGCCCCTCTGCTCAAAACACATTGCTGATGTATTTATTGACAATTGTATAGTATGTTTTTGTTAGTTACTGCCAACCACTGCATAACAGCAGGATGCAGAAGCTATTTGTCTGCATCTTTGAGATCACTCACCAGCAGTTTAGTTACTAGAAACCCTGCCTCCTATCCCATCTATGGAAGTTCTACTGTCTACCACAAAGCAACTGGTCAAAGAATGATAAAAACCAGCGTATTTTCATACTATCTTTTTCTACTTTAGTCCAGATGGAATCACTCAAAACAGAAGGTAAATAAATAGAAGTGAATGGAAGGACATGTTCCCACTAATGTAATTAATGCTCTCATAGCTGACCCTGCTTAGAACAGGCGATTGGACTAGCAACTTCCTGTGACCTCTTCCAACTAGAATTATTCTATTACCCTGCTCTATGAACAGTTCAGAAAGTGAAGCAAGGCTGAATTGATTGTGTTTGGATTGGTTTTATTTGTTGGGGTGTTTTGTTGTTTTTCCCTAAGTCTACGTAAATAACCAATCACCAGTCATGACCGAGAAAATAAAGGAGGTCCTCAAATGATTTGACAGAACATTACAATTAACAAAGAAGTTCTACAGAATGAAAACTACTGAGAATTTACTAAAGATTATCTGCTAACTAGGCAGACATTTGGAAATGAAACTTGCTATGGCAGGACAGAAGAAGGAAGAGCTATCTACAAAGGCTGAGAAGTTGCAAATAAAGCTCCAAGTTCCAAATAAACATCTGAAATGAAACAACCAAGACCTAAACAGAACTATCTGTGAGCCCATAAGCTAACATGCTTTCACCAGAGACTGAGTCTTGCCTAAGACTTTCTTCTCTTTCTTCTTTGTGTCTTCTTCAAGTTATCCTGTAATGCAAATCCTGGAGGAGCCAAGAGAAAGGCTCCATACATCCAGGAAAAGATGCAAAGGGAGTATTCAAGTTTTGACTTTACATATATTCTCCTTTCAGCATTCTTTGCCTTTCATTTCCTGCACCACAGCACTTACTGCTTGGTATCCTCTGTAGGAGAAAACAAGGGGAGTGGATCAAAAGAACGAGTCTGAGGATGAGACACATTTTTCATTTAATATTTATGAATATTAAAAAAGATGAAACCACTCTAAGCCCATTATTAGCTGTTTTCAGTAACCCTTTCAGAACAGCCCCAATTAAAATCCATTTAAGAATACTCCCTTTATAAGGTATTGATCAAAGAAATAACTGCAATACAGACGCTAAAAAGCCAACCAAACAGCTATATACTACTCTCACTGCACTTTGGAGCCTTTTTGGTGTTAGCAGAAGCTACAAACAAGATATAAAGAGTGATTACAACCTTTAATAGCTGTAAAACCATTCACATAACATTTACAGAGAGTTAATTCCAAGAAGAGGATAGGTGATAACTGCTCCTTATATACATCATAAAAAAGAAATCCAAATGTTGAGAGTAGATTTCGATGCAAAACTTTTCTCTTTTTCCTTTTAATTATATAATGCATTGTATTTTTAATTTTTGTTTACCTCCTCCCCATCTCAGACACCTTGCTAAATCATTGCCAGTCCCAAGAGGCAGGATAGCAACTGGAGGATGCTTAATCAAGTTCGCTTTCTCTGTGAATAAAGAAGGAAAAAACATAACTAATTGTTTGGTACTGATGCAAGGTGTTAGGTTTTGTTTCAGTGACATGTTTTGTATATGAGATCATGCTGCCTGCTCAGTAACAAGCATTTCACCAAGCCACTCCATTATGCAGCCCTTTATCCAGTCAATATCCAATTTTTAATTCTAATTTACTCAATTGTTATCACAAGGACTTTTGTAACCCACAGATGTGATAAACATTCATAAACAGCAATACCAATGATCTTTCCAAGACTGAAAATGTTGTGCTCTCTGTTGCGTTCAGGTCTGCCATTCTCAGCTATGAATGCAAGTGTGCAATAGTTAAGGGCATAAACAATGAGATGAACCTTGTACTTTTTTATCTGGATGACCAGATTTGTGTTTAAATGTGTATTCACTTGAATTCATGTCTACATATGAGCACCATTACCAAGAACTCCTGGAACCAACACCAGGGATTTTCCCATCAGGAAACAAACCTGCTATTCGAAGTGAACACTAATCTATATGATCAAGTCTTCAAGTTAATATTTTGTATTTAATAAGTAATGCTTTGAGATGTATGAATTTACAGTGTCTTTTGACTCTTCACTGGTATGTTTTTACCATTTCAATCCAAATGACCTCTGCTCAAAATCCAGTGGGAAAACCCTTGTCAAGAAATACAGCCTTTCTGAAATCTGGAAATGGGGGAGGTATCCCCCAGGTATGATATTTCAAATGTAGAATTTGTCAAATTCCTCATTTAACTGGAATGAACAGCATGTCCAGTTTACAAGTTATACTTGAATAGTTAAACAGCTAATTTGTTCATAGAATTATGCACAATTATCAGCAATTCACAGAAGGAGCTTATGTACCCAATGGATGTGGCAGGGAAATCTTATTATTTATCAGTTTCTCTCACTGATACTTTAGGAAGATATAACATTCACAATACCAGTGCACTGCAAATGCTTAAGAGAATTTAATATTTAATAGAATAATTCAAAAAAAGTTTAGAAAAAAAGAAAAAAATGTTTGGATGGATTGGTGTTTGGATTTTTGTTTTGGGGTTTTTTTGGGTGTTTTTTTGTGTGTGTGTGTTTGTGTGTTTTCTTTTCCTTTCCCCTTTCCTTTCTTTTTTTTCCTTTCCTTTTCCCTCTCCCTTTTCCTTTTCTTTCTCTTGCTTTGTTCTTAGCTAGGATTCTTTGTGTATCAGGATATCAGGGAAGAAAAGACCAAACTAGAAAGTGTGCATTTCTTGAAACAGGTATTTCTTCAACTTTATATGCCAAAGGGCTTTTGTTCGCTGAAAGGCAGCTTTGAAAACCTTATTTCCTGCACCTATGAAACAGTGATCCTAGATCCCCAAATAATTTCTTAGTTCTGTACCACAAAAATTGCTTCAGAAGGTAACATTTTAGTGAAACAAAGCACAGTCTTTTTTTTCAAATAATACCACTGACAGAGAAAGTAACTGCATGACATGTAAGACCTAATGAAACAAATTATGACAGAATTAACAGCTGCAAAACTTCACCCCTTCCAAATTTAGGTAATACACCTGATAGTTATGCATGCTGATTTACAACTCTGAAAGCTATTTGAGAGTTACAATCATAGCTCGCATTTGCAAAAAGGTTGCTTTTTTTTTAATCAAGATTAGAAATATGCCTTTGCTATTACCCATTCCTTCATGATATCATTTTTAATTTTCACTGAACTTTAAAAGGTTTTCTGGCCCCTACCTCCCACACAGCACATGCTTTTAAATGTTCTTCATCTAAATTTTCAGTTGAGTCCTTTGACCTCTCTTCATCCCCTTCCTAATCTCCATTGTTCCATGTTCCCATTTTTTTTCTCGTTGGCCCCTCTAAATCCAAATAAACAACTATGTGGTGTGGAAGATATTCTCCCTAAGAAGCCTTGAGCAGTTTAAGACTGTAATATCTTGATTTCCGGGTCTTCAGAATAATTTATACAGAGGACTTCATAGCCAACTGACTTAAAAACCTCCAGAATTGGAACAGCTGCTAGCCCATTATCTCCATTCTGGGATAACGGAGCTTGAACAAAAATTTGGTAACAGAAAAAGCAAACGAGCTAAGGTAAATGGTCTTGAAACAAACAAAAGAAATAAGATTTGATTCAGTTCGGGAATAGACTATGAACTGAAATTAAAACAGATGGATACAAATTTCTTGTTTTCTGGAAATACAGAGACTACAAACACTGGATCTGTCTACGGATTTTGAGTATCTTTTGCAATTTGAAAATCCTTAAAAATAATCATGTCCTAAACTAATAAATTTCAAAAAATTTAAATGAAAAAGATCCTGGTTTAGGTAGCTGTATCCATATTTTGGTATACAGTGAAGAGCAGCAAAAGGAAAGCATTAGTCAAGCAAAACTATGAAAATGCTTTTGATTACCTATGCAATCCAAAATCCATCCTACTGTCCCATCTCCACCACATGCTAGTACTCTGAACTCAGGAACATCTCGGAAAAAATTTAACCTAAAAACAGTAAATGAAGATATCTATTATGCAAACATTTTATGGCTTAAGAATATTCATTTATGTGAATGGGAACAAGTGAACACTTGAAATAACCACCTCTGTTCACATAAATACAATCTAACACCATGTTATCTGAAAAATCTATTAAGAAATAATTAATTCGAGCATTATTATCATGTACTAAGACTAAAAGTAGCTTGGATCTGATGGTTAATCCAATCTTTATCTCAGTTCACATATTTTTTGAAACTATTAATAGAAAACATTATCCATTTACCTAGTTGTAAATAGATATGAAGAGTCTCAAGGACAAAAAATTCTAACATGGCTAAGCGTATTAGTACCTTGCGAGGTACTGCCTATAAAAGCATAATGAAAACAGTGTATTTCTGATAGCACAGTGATATATAAGCTGAGCATTTTGTGGCTGATAAAAAAACCTTTGCACCAAGGTTTAATACAAAATGAGTAAGCATCACATTGAATACATCCATTCCGCCATCCTACAGACCATATTTCAAAAGTGAAACATCTTTGATAATATTCTGCTTCCGTATCCCAAAAGTGCTGGATGGTATCATCACATGATTATCCACTTCATTCAATACCAATATTCCACATTGCTGGAAAGCGAGTACATATTAAAACAATTCTAAGTTGCGATATTTTAAAATTAAAAGCATCTTTTAAGGATAGCTCTTGACACATACTGAAATTTGTCCTTACACATAAATTGTGACTAGACAAAAACCTTCCAGTAATTTTGCTGAATTACTAAATATGTGCATCTGTGAGCCCCTACAATCACATATATGCTATTCATTATTATCACAGACATCTTAGTGCATATTTTATGTGCTAGTGACCAAATCTCATTTCCAGTTTGCAATCTCCCAATAAATGCATAATTAGTACATTGCATACAAATTCTTAAATAAAAATATACAAATTAACTTGCAAGTGTTTAATTCAAGCTATTTCCATATGAAATTTTAATGCTGCACACAGAGTGGTGTTCCTATCCATAGAAAGCCTTTTGACAAAATTAAGAACACATGACAAACTACAAAGTAAAAAGAAAGAGTATGGAAGAATGAAATTAAAAATATAATGGTAAAAAATGTTATTTAACATGCAGAAGATGACAGGACAACTTGTTGCTCTACTAGTTTTAGACCAGCATTTCAAGGTTAGAAAGCTACACAGAATTAAGTCCATCACATTGTTGTCCTACTCCCTCTAATTTTCTCTGCTGAGCTCTTAGACAACTTCAAGTGCCACGTACGATGTCTGAAGGATGCTTACTTGTTCTGTATTAAACCCTGCTTTGCCCTTGTCACCTCTTAGGTTCTACTTCACACATACACAGGACAAGTGCTATAGGATTGCTTCTGATCCAAAACTTCATGTGCCAAGTCTGACTGGGTACACTTGGGGAATACATCTAATAAGCATACGTGCTGAAAAACCCTCTGCTGGAAGCCATCTCCTACTAATGTAAGATTGGGCATTGAAGTATGCCCTGTCCCACAGATATGTATCTCTCTCACTTCATGAGACCTGGCAAAGAGACAAATGCCTCCAATCACCACTATTCCCACTTTGTGCTGGGTGTGTAGAAAGTTAGCAGTTTTAATTATATTTCTTCCAGTACTGAGAGCATTTCAGATTAATTTAAAATCAAATTATAGCCCAGAGGTGATGGCAGGTTACTGACTTCTATAAATATATTCAAGCATTTCTACCACATGTAACGGCTGTCAAAAAGAAGGTCTGGGGAAAAAAAAACAAACAAACAAATAAAGAAATGAAAAGTACAGGCTTGATACTAGCATTAATCCAGATAGGCAGAACATGGATTCAAATCTCCATCTTCCCTTTTATACACAAGCATTCGCACCATATGGCTATCAAACATCCTTTTTGTTTAAAATGTATATTTAATCTTTACCAAAAAAAAGTGTAACTTCCCTAGAAAGTGGGGGATTGAAGAATGCGACAAAATCGTATTGTCAAAAAAATTCTCAGTAAGCTTCATTCATATATTCCCCTGGAGCATTATTATATAATAATTATATATTTATATCATACCCAGTGAATTTTCCAAACAATTTCACAGTACAGCATTAAGTTCACATGACTTTTTATTTTTATAAATTTAAATTTAAAAGTGACACATACATAACTATATAATACATAAAATATATAAAAGTAAGGCATCATATAACTTACATTTTGTATTTGCATATATAAATATAGTGCATATAAAGATAGTATAACAAATATAAATATTTATAAAATCAAGTTAATTTATAAATTTAAATATAGTTATATAATTACATATGTAAATAAATCTCATTCATTGAATTAGAATGTGCAGTCTACATTAAGAGCTGGGAAAGGAACATAGCTTTCTGATGATAAGGTTTCAGTCAACTCAGTAAGTGCTACAATTTTGAAGAAATTTCTTAATAGAAATAGACATTATATAGATATTATATAGAAATATCTTGCCTATCAAGACAGCTTTAGTCAATTAGTGTTTTAATAGCACCTCTTACCTCTTATCCACAGACAATTTTTATGTGGTTTAAAAAAAAGAATAAATTGTTGGAAAACTTGGTAAAAGTGGTGTGAGGTGGAAATAAAACAGAAGTAATCATAAAAGCTTTGTGCACGGTCAGACTAAGGTAAAGGACCAGAACAGAAAATTTAGTGCTATTATAACTTGAAATGACTTATAAAATTGTACAAGAATTCTAGGTAGGTATAATAAACATCAAGTAACATACAAATATAAATCAGTACTTACAATGGGTCTCTTCCCCAAAAATTTTAACTCTACTTGAAAATAAAAATCTAAGTTTTTAACAATTCAGATTATTACTCTTAACATAGCACAATATGACAAACACAACAAGTACAAAGGACCATTATGTTAGTAACCTTACAGAAATTCTGTCAATAACCATGACAGAAGTTAAACAGAATACGTGAAACAGGTAAATCGGAAGCTTAAAAAAAATGTATTTTCTTCATATCAAATTAATTTGCATTATAATTCACACAGTTATTTAATATAATACATTATTTTTATTCTGTTTCCAACAAAGACAAATACTGCCCCCCAAAAAAATCCCTTTTCACTTGTGGATGTAAAAATAGGTAGATAATTCTTTTATACAGATTTGCTTTTTATAGACACTATAGTAAAAAGCTTTCTTACATCACTTAACATATGTTAGCAGAGTTGGAATGGTACGTAAGAACATTATGCTGGTACAGAATGTAACCCAAGTTATACCTATTATTCAATCACTGGCAAAAAGGAAACAAGAAATCCACAGGAAGACAAAAAAAAACATGGTTGTATACTAAGTCCTTAAAACAGGAGGATACTTTTTGCTGGGTGAATTGCCAAGATGATTTTAGAAAATGAACCATTTTTCTTTTTATTGAAAAAGGTCAATACAACCAACCCCTAAGGGTGTATTACAAGAGATTATTGTATTTGATGGCAATTCTATCATCAAAACTGACAAGATCATCTAATTCTTCTCTGATGATCAAGTTCTTAAGCATTAAATTACAGCTTCCCTTTTCTTTACAATATCACCCAACTTTTCGCATTCTACAAATTTCATAAACATACACATAGTTCTTAGTCCACGGTCAATAATTAATACACTATATGGGCTCACTCCTATGACTAAACCAGTAAAGCTTTCAACAGATATCTTCATCTTGATAGCTCCCTTGTAAATTGACCTGTTTTATTCTTCCCTAATCCAGTTTCCTATCAGCTGGAAGAAAAACAAATAAATTTCAATCACTGAAGGTGTCTGATACCAGCCTATTTTTATTTTATTTTGCCAGACACAAGGATCTCACACACAAAGGCAACTATTGAGTTCCTGCTGATAAATTAGTAAATTCCACTTGAAAGATGGCAACTGTGCAGTGTACTAAGCAGAGATTTCAGGTGCTCAGCCACACAAGGGGGAATAACAGCAGCACCATGTGAAATCATTCAGCCAATCATCTTCACTCACAGTGGAAACAAAAATTAAAACTCAACAGCCCAAGCAAAGAATAATCCACCGATACTGGTATCTCAGCACAGGTATCAGCTAAATGTAAGGTAAATTACAAATGATCAGTGGATATAAAAATACCGTTTAACTTAGTATAACTTCTCCTCCGCAGGAAAGATCAAAGTTCAAGAAAGGGGAACAAAAGTTACTATCTGTGCACATGAAAGAAATTTTAAATACTTTAAATGGTTTAGAGTTACTTCAGCTCTTGTGAATTAAAATAATGTTTTTACTGAGCTGCTTTTACAGTTGCCTCTAAGTAATTTGGATTCAGCTTTTGGAAAAGGAGAGTAATTTAAGAAATAAATGATCAGTAAAAACTGTGAATACTTTTGTCTCATAGCTTCTAAGCCAATATTAGCATACACAGTACATGAACTTTGCCGATTACAACTGTCATCAGCTGCAAGATAGAGGACTTTGGAAGCCCTGTATTATGATGTAAAAAAAAAAACTGTATTAAAAGTTATTTGTTAGGACTTCTGTTTCAAAACTTCTGTCTTCATGCTAATAAAATAGCCTGGCCTTACAGGTAATGAAACAAAAATATTGAATCAATAAATATGTGAAATCATTAAATTCAATAACTACTTACTGTTCATAAAGTGTAGCATAAAACACACTAATATAAAAATTTTCTTGAATGGCATCTGTAACTGATCAGTTGATAATTATACGTGAACTAGTACAATGTTTACATACTAGAATGGAACTTATGTGTGAATGGAAGCGAATGAAAGATAAACATTTACCCTAAATATCACCAGCTCAAAGGTGATTTGTCATCCACAGATTTATGCTGACGAAGGACCTGTATGATAGATATCTCTCACACTTCTAGGGGAACCCTATGACTTAGAAACTTTGTCCACTTAAGAATTCACAATGCTGGGTTTAATCTAACAATTTTACTAATTTATATGTTCAACTCACTACTGGTTCTTCTTTAAACTGCCTGTCTATAGGAAAGCACCAAGTTGAAATACAAAGCAATTGTATTGTTGCAATATTTTCTCCTTTATTGTAATGACCATATTGCTAGCATTTTACTAAACAAAGCAAATCATTATTACTTGAAAATACGAATGAAAATTAAACACAGTTTTTTCTAGACTGCAAAGTTGAGCAGGTCATGTAACTGGACAACACACACACTTTATAACCTCATTAGAACTCTCAGTTACAGTTTTCTGCATATCGTGATGACACTATTCATGGAGACAGTAATTCCAAGAAATCACTCAAACAGTTTCAATAAATCCAGTTTGTCATCACATGGGGCAATATATTAATTTCCTGCAACGGTATTTTAACGTGCAAAAGTTAACTGGTAGATGTAATATTGCAGCTGAAAATATTGTTTTCAGTTCATACTGCCTAAAGATAAAGGAGGCTGCTACTTTAAAATCACAGGCCTGCTGAAAACCATGATGGCATATTTAGAAAAACAACATCCCAGTTCCTTAGCATGTGATCACCTGGGATATTGAGGGACTCCAGGAATATAGTGGACATTTTACTGCCAGGTAGCCAAAACTGAAGATATTGCTCCATATGATATACTTCACACTCCCAAATACCATTAAAAGCATAGAATTATAGAATGGTTTAGGTTAGAAGGTACTTCTAAAGATCATCAAGTCCAATCCCCCTGCTACAGGGAGGGCCATTCTTCACTATATCAGGTTACTCAAAGCCCTGTCCAAACAAAACTTAGTTTTTCCTTAACCTCTGCTTAAGATGTACACCAATTTATTTTTACAGTATAGCATTACAGTCAGTAGATGGCCCCAAATCATTTTATACAGATATGAAATAATAATGATAGTGTCAAACCTATGATCCCTGCAAGAACAACATTTGCTTTATCTTGTGGGTATTACTGTATAATATCCACAAGATGGATAGCAGTCTTGCAGATTTGGGAGAGATATATGACAGTCAGAAGGAGAAACAAAGAAGCATTTGTGGGAAAAGTGAATCAATATATGCTGGGTAGTGGGTGGAGCAGATGCGGGATGTCATATGTTGACAAGTGACTGCAATAGTCAATAGCTTATTTTCAGGTGACCAAGAAAAGAGAACCAGTTCAAGAACATGAGAAGAGCAAACTATTAAGGCTAAAGGACGAGGCAGAGGCTTTTAAAACAGATTTCAGACAAAGGCTGAACAATTACAATGGTTAAGACAGAAGTGAACCAATCAGGCTTACCAGTTTGGAAGTCTAGACCAAGAAAGGACTGGAAATAGGTGGTATTTACAAGATTGTGCTATACATGCAGCAAACACCATAGATGTCATACAAGTAAAAATACTGTTTAACAGCTGCTTAAAATATATCCCTAAACCCAAAGTTTAAGTCCCACATGTGAAGACTTACTGAGTACTACTGCTTCATGGTGCACAGTGGTAACCTTATCATTACAGTACAACCAACCCACAATGGCTTGCTTTGCCATTTTTCGGCAAAAAAAAAAAATGTAACCTGTCCAAAGAAATACACACTAGCTTCAAGATTTTGTTCAGAAGAAAATAACTATGCAGTTATTAGCTGCTAAAAATATTTCTGATGTATATGTCTTCCCAGAATACTCCAGATATTCCAAATATCCAAAAGCAAAAAAAAAATGCTTTAGCAATGAATTCCAATAATCAGGGAAAACTGTGTAATTTTCAAAATAGGCTTATTGCTTTGAGAAATTATAAAAGCCCAGGTGCTGTAGATTCCCAACTAAATTACAGAGTAAGTTGTAGGGATGCAGTCCGGCTGTCTTGGGCATCTTAAGTGGGCAGGATTTAAGATTAAAAAATGCCTGTTGAGGTAAACTTGTGGACAGAATTTAAAAAGCACATGCTCTCCAAATTAAATGCTTAAGGGAGTTACCAAGAAATATAACTTTCGTAGATAATTTCTGTCATAGAGTATAAAAATAACCTAAATTAAACATTTTAAATAATAGACTTAAGGGAACGGGAGCCTTTTCAGTGGGACAAAGCCTTTGTGAAACGGTAACCTCTCCACAGAATCATGTGGGTCTGTGGCTCGACTGCTATTCATCCAGCTATTATTTACCTCTCTGTGAGGTGAACAATAACTGAATTTCAGATTCTTCAAAATCATTAAATCCACAATAACAGTTGTTGTCAGAAGCAGAAGACTCCCATAGAGATGTAACAACGAAACAGGGAAACTCTTTTCAAGGCTAAAAACACAGGAGCTAGGCAAAAATTACACAATGTATAAGACTGGCAATTTTCAAGTCACTTTGTTAACTCTGGCAGCCTGTAAGTGTGGAGTACCTTTTACGCCTGTGTTCAGCTGCAGAGCGTACAGGGCTTCTTCGGCTCACTCACATCTCTCTACTCCCAGATAAAGGATGCCTAAACCATTAATTATTATCTCAGTGTTTAAAGCGTACCGTTGTCCTTTGGCTGAGAGCTCCTTGATTTTAAGGCTTCGCAGCAGGTCAGTTTCCGTTGTTGGAAAAGAATCAGACAGTTGGCTGCAGTGATTTATTTGCATCATGTACATACCTTCATAGAGATTATATACATGAGTCTTGACATACACACCTCCAAAAACTTTTCCTTAGGCATTCTAAGAAGCTACAAGAAACGTCTTTATTCATGTCCCTGAAGTTCGACAAGTGCCACCCCACCTATTATGAAAGTCAGTGACACATCCAGTTGCACATTCAGACAGCAAAACTGAATTTGTCAACTTCTTAAAAAATATTTTTCTATTATTCTGCTACACAGTAGTGTATTTTTAAAACTAAACCCAACCCCTCGATGTTAAGAAAGTTGGGAACTCTGTTTGGTTTTGTTAGTTTTGTTGGTTTCGATTTTTTGGTTTTGTGGGGTTTTTTTTGGAGGGGGGAGGATGTGCCATGGATTTTTTGTTGTTTGCTTGGGGTTTTTTAAGATTGAAAAGGAAAAGAGAATTTATTATTTCTATATTTCAAAAAAATTCAAATATGGGGCTTCTTCCTCTGAACAAAGATTATCTGAACCCTGTTCCAGCTGAGGTCTCTCAAGAAGCCCTATTCTCTTTCTGTGAAAGAACACAGTTATCCCTTTGAAGAGGAAGCATGAAGACCAAGTGATTGAGCTGTTGAGGTTTTTTAAAAAACTACAGTGGTTTTACAGTCCCCCTAACATTTAGGCTTTTACTGGTCTCCGAGTTCTCTGGTCCTTCTCCCTGTTACCTATAAGGGAGATATTTAGATTTTCAAAAGAAATGAACTGGAAATACTAATTCATGTTAGTCCCAGATATTTGGAATCCAAGTTAGAAAAACTCATTATCTTCTTGGTTGATGACAGCAGCTTATCAGAAACTTGCCATCATAAATAAAATACTTATGGGTTAAAGCAGACAAGTTGGCTCTATCAAAACATGCAAATTGTACCCTAATACTATAAACAGTCTATAGGTTGAGTGAACATGTCCCAAATTGGTATTTAAAAGAAAAAAAAAATCTCAAAATGCTCAATTAAAATCTATTACAATAATCATAAATGCTCTAAATATACATTATGCTTATCCCTTTTCAGTAAATAACAGCAGCTGCCATGAAGAAAACTTTTTCTCTTCTCTACAATACCCCACTCTGTTCCATTTTGATCTAAATGACACATGACAATATTCAACAAATGTAACATTTTGATTGACAATCCAGTATAACTGGCATTATAGAGATGCATGAGTGAGTGGACAGATGGGCAGGTTTTGTCAGGCAATCCAGCCCTCGCACAAAGGGAAACATGACTGGTAAGTGAAATACAGAGTTTACTTAATGGCTTGCTTTCGGGACAAATTATATGCAGACTACATAGTCTTCTTGCAAGGGGCAAGAAGTGATGGCTGGAGACAAACTGGAAATTTAGGAGTACTCCTTTCTGTGGAATGAATATAAAATATACCAAAACAAGCTTAACAAAATGCAGTGTCTGCTTGAAAATTAATTAGAAACTTCTTCAAAGTGACTCCCAACTAAAACTATTTTGATTCCTAATAGAAAGAGAAATTGAAAATATTTTCTAAAAACACTATCCTGGTTCAAAAGACTGAAGTTTAAATGTGGGGTTTCAGTTTGAACTTAACACTGCCCTCTTGTGCTTCTGCCTTAAAATACATTTTCCTGCACATCACAAGATACATGATGAATTTAAACAAAAATATTTCACTTCTTTTAAAATGCATCATCTCAGCCTCTAGTGTGACATTTCTATTATACCATATGTAAAACAATATTGGTTACTAGTTTTGTCTCAGCTAAAATTTCTTACAAATTCCTGAAATAAGTTTCTGCAATTTTTCTTGTCTTGCTCTTTGGACTAAGATTACTTCAATTTTCCATATGTGTCAAGACTAGTATAACAAAACACAAACAATAAATACCATTTGAGTAATAAAACAGCACTAGCATTCATGTACAGCATAAAATTACAGACATGAAAAAAATCATGCATGTCATTATTTCATTTTTTTTGAGCAGGCTTTGTACCATTCTGCAGGTTGGACATTAGCCACACTGCAGTGCAAAACATTCTAAGAATCATAACTTCAAAACAGATTGGGTCTAATCTGATTTTCACTTTCACCAATGCTATACATCGCCAAAGTCTAACCCAACAAATGGACAGCTGATGCAGAATGGTTTTAAGAGAGAACAGCCTCCTGTATATTTGGCGTTTGAACCAGAAGTGCTGGCAGAAACTGTCAGATCATACTCTTTCCAGTAATGTATCTGTGACAACTGAAATACAACTTTGCAAGGCACAAACCACATATATTCTCACCTTGATCTTATTTTCCTCCAAGTAAAAAAGAAAACTAAACAAATAAAAACTCCCAGAATAAAAAAAACCAAAACAACCCACAACAAGCAAAACAAAAAATAAATAAATAAAAAAATCCCCAACCAAACAAAAAAAAACCCCACCAAAACAAACAAAAAAAAAAATCACAAAACAAACCAAAAGTGTAAACTTCATGTCAGTGAACATGTATCTCCTCATATCCTTCTGCAACTCTTCTCACTGATGTAGAATTTCACTTACCAGTGACATAACTAAATAACACCCAACATACACAAAATGATATACAGAGCAGATATT
The DNA here is from genome assembly GCA_017639245.1 of Myiopsitta monachus. Taxonomy (NCBI): domain Eukaryota; kingdom Metazoa; phylum Chordata; class Aves; order Psittaciformes; family Psittacidae; genus Myiopsitta; species Myiopsitta monachus. The sequence goes on from CM029919.1 coordinate 9,580,664, forward strand.
CAGTGCTGGTCTGTGTTTTCTTCTACCAAAGCACCAACTACTTAAAAAGGTGACAATTTCAGGTGGCAAAAGCCAGTATTTGATATACTGCAATTGTCCTGTCTTAACATGAATGGAAGACTCATGGAAGAAGCATATTAGACAAGTGACTGCACCGCTACCTGGGTCAAATTACACTACAGCCCCCATAGAAAGTCACTGACAGCATAATCTAGCCTGTCCTGTCATTTTCTGCTCACTTTGTCCCTCAAATTATTGACAAGGAGCGTGCAGCCACTATGATCTGAAATTACATTATCTGACATACATTAGAATATACATATGTACCCTATATATATATATGCATTTACACAGATACATTTCTTCTACACAAACAAATACGTGCACATAGGTAAATCCTGCATGTCAGTCTCTGAAGCTGCTTGGTATTTGTAACACAAAATTAACTCCATGTGAACTCAGGTTGTTGATATAGCACTAAAAGCTACAAATAGAATGAAATTTATCCCACACTTCTTATACAGTACTGCATGGTTATCAGCAAAATATGTGATATGTAGTTTTATTTGTACATCTAAGCAAATAATACCTGCAAATTTCTGCAGCCATCCATACATCTTTAGTGTAGATACATTCAAAAGATGCTATATGTGCCTCAGTCTGTTCATTTGATTATGTAGCATTTTATTAAATGAGTTCCTGGTAATAATATTAACTGCAGACTTACCCTGGCATTGGTCCATTTCCAGAAAGACTGTAAACTTGACGAGGATTTAAAAGGTACTGAAATTTTCTATAAATTCTGAAGTGGTAAAAGAGACAAAGAGAAAATATTCACTTATATATTTGGAATTTTTTAATAACCTGTCATCTGAAAGAATCAAAGAAGTTAACACATACTATAATTATTCAAAATGCAGGATATCATGCAAAAAATAAAATATTTGAACACAGCAACTGTAATTCACACGTATGGTGTTTTGTGGGCATAAAACTGAGACAGAAGTGCTACAAGCTATATACAACTCAAATGTTGGATAGACAGAAAAAAAATAGGATAAGGAAGTATAAGGAGACATGAAAATATGAATCAAAAACACATCTGGAAAAGCATACTGGTTTCTGTTAATGTAACTCCATGATAAAGGAGAGATTTATTCCTGACATTCCCTGCTAACACAAAATAAAAAGTGTAATTAATTGCAAAAGCAAATTGGCTTTGCCACCCATCAAAAATGCCCCTATAGGCTCTATAATACTCTGAGAAAGTGGATCTGTTGTCAACTACATCTTCTTTGGATTATATCTGAATGTGAAGAAAATGGAAAAGATTCAAAGCCATTGTCTTATTTAAATTACACATATTTTAAATTTTTCTGAATAATAACTAAGTAATTTATTGATACAGCATGAAAAGCATTGCCCTACCCCATAAAAGACCCCATTTGCTGTTCCACCCCCAGCAAATATTTCCTTAAATGGCAAAATATCTCAAAAACTGTGTTTACAAAAAGTATGACATTTTTCTTCATTACAAATACTAGAAATCTAATTTCCTACCTTGACTACAATGTGGTAGCTGTTTCATTTCTTTCATAGAAACAAGTAAGCTCACAAAAGAGTCAGAGCTCAGAATGAAAAAATATGTACCTGGGAACTGTGGCAATAGTTTGAACTATAAACTTTCTGTTTCATGCTTTTGATTTTAATGTTTATGTCCTCAAGCTAATTAATATTTTAATGTTTTCAAGAAAGCGTTTATTTTTCCACTGAATTTTTTCTTCTTTTTTACTGCCTTAAATAAAACAGAAGCATAATAAGAGCTGAATTTTAAGTCAAAATTTCCACATTTTCAAATTCAGCAAAATAGAGCTATCTAGACACAACCTATGTGCACACTGAGGGATTTTTTAGATTTTATTTTCCTAATAGCAAATGCATAATTTATTAGGCTGTACCCTTTTCTTCCTTGTGGAAGTACCCCTGTCCACCCCTGTGGAAGAGTGTCATACTGAATGCAAACAAATTTACAGCTATCTCTAAAATTGCCAAATTTGAATATTTTCTTAACTTCTCAATTATTTAGACACATCAGTTTCTTTCTTTATAAAGAATTATATTCAACCACACTCACACAATCTACTCCTGATGCTATTCCTGACAGCAGAAGTCAATGGGAAACAACTGGTTTCACTTCGTAAGCATGCACGCGTCATTGTCAACAGCTGTGATTGATGACGACTAAGTCAGATGTTTGACAGTGGAATTACAACACAGTGTATTTCAATTTCTTTTGCAACATCTTACTAAGGTAAAGGATCTTATTTTTAATTTTCTAATTAGTGTGTGTATGTTGCTTCTCAGTGACGTATAGGATTTAAACTGGACAAAGGTGCTGCTAATGTAATTTGTATAGCTGACTGTAAAGAAGCTCATGAACAGTACTGTTACAAAGCTACAAAGGCTTAAGAGTTATCTATCTAAAAGTTTGGTGCTACAAGCCATACTAGTCATTACCAACACTCACAATACTGTTGCCAGGTATCAGTGAAATGCTATGAAAGCCTTGTTAAGAAAGACAGAGCTAGGCATCTCTAGTCAAAACCTATTAAGTCCACCTGCAATAATGAATAGATTACATTGAGTCATACTTGATTAAGTGCATACCATTCATAGGTACTAGTGGAACATCAATATCAGATAATCAATCTGCAAATCTCACTGCAAATGACCCATCATGCTTTAGGTCATCATAATAGATTTATGTATGCTAGTCTGTGAAAAATTAATAAATTGATGGTTCATTTCCATTCATATATTCCCCAAAAAAAAAAGAAAAAGAAATAATCTACAAACATTTGCCTTCACACTAAACTGTAATTAGACGTAAGCAAGACAAGGGAATGGACATTAATTTAGCCTTCCAGTTTTATACCTAGTTCCAAACAGCCTACTGATACTGACACGTCTCTGAACATCTTGCCTCTGTGTGTCAGGAAGGAATTAGACATGAATTCCTTGTCACTGGATATTTGTGCCGGCAAAGCCATGAGGCAGTGTATTAGCCAATGCCCAGAAGGCAGCTTTTTGCGATGGAGGTGCAATTTCACAGAGACAATTCATGAAATTACCACTTGTCACCACCACCTCCAGCTGGTTCTTACCCCATAACACAGTTTATTTGTTAACACATTTAACTGTTGTGCTTCTATAACCACTGGCAGGGTTATTCTGTGATCTGGAAAACTGAACAGACTTAACTGAAAATACAAATCCTCAGAAAATTTTTTCCACTGTAATTTTTTCCCTCCACTTAAATCATGTTTATGATCTCACATGAACCTCAAAATAGATGCACTAACTGAGGAGGCAGAAAATTACAGCAGGAGTGGCCAAGAGGGCCGGGATTATCCTTAAACAGCATTGCTGCTGAAGAAAATACTCTTGAGTGCACCAAAGTTATTTGAAAACAACAAAGGTCAAAGATATCAACCTGTACTGCACAGACACTGAAAGTGGAGTCAGCAGGAAACGTCAGTGTACAGAAGCTGATTGCAGTGCATCCAACCGCATATTTGTCAAGGAAACAATTGTTTAAACTCACCTGCTGGTCAGGCAAATAAATTGGAAATAGAAAACAAAGTAATGAGTATAGCAAAACAGCTGCATGATTTAGAAGGATTCTTATGCGAGAAACATTATTACCCTTAACAACAGTCTTTAGAAGCACAACATACTTCTTGTATACACTCTCTGTTGAAAGAAACTATTTTGCCAATGATGTACTAAATAGATACATTGTATTCAAAGATTACTGAAAGCTACTGTCTTAATTAGTCAGATCTTACAAGGAGACAGAGGGCTGTTAGCCATAGGATGATATGGTGATACTGCAATTTTTTCTGATGAAATTAGCCACACCTGTCCATTTTATGCACAATCACTGAAAACCGTGTGATACAGCCTGAGGACGACACTTGACTGGATTTGCTGAACTCCTATCCAATCTCATGCATGATTAAAATCTATTTTTACTGTGTGAAAAGCTTAAAATCAAGTTTAAGCCTAATTTGTTCCTTGCTTTTTAATAAACACTGAATTATATTTTTGTTCTATTTTATGTATTACCCCTTGGACTAAATCATTTAAGTCCAAATAACTGTAAATGCTTTTGTGTTTCAGGTGATGGGCAACAGGTACTAATCTCTCCATTAAGAAGAAAGCATAACTAGCTTATTTTCTTTATTTTGCAATAACATCTGAAAGTCACTGCATTGGGTTTTAAAAGAAAAGCCCGTTCAAGAAGAACATATTTTTCACTATACATTTTGCAAAAACTCTGCCTTTCTGAAAGAAAAGAAGTTTCAAACTATATAGGGATGCTGGGGAGGGACTCTTCATGAGGGACTGTAGTGATAGGACAAGGGGTAATGGGTTCAAACTTAAACAGGGGAAGTTTAGACTGGATATAAAGAAGAAATTCTTTCCTGTAAGGGCAGTGAGGCACTGGAATGGTTTTCCCAGGGAAGCTGTGAATGCTCCATCACTGGTGGAGTTCAAGGCTGGGTTGGACAGAGCCTTGGGTGGCATGGTTTAGTGGGAGATGTCCCTGCCCATGGCAGGGGGGTTGGAACTAGATATCTTAAGGCCCTTTCCAACCCTAAATATTCTATGATTCTATGATCCATAAGGTAATTAGATATGGTTGTAGAGAAATTATTTTTGTGTTCTGAATGTACCTTTTCTATATATCCATTTGATTCCCACCATCCCTCTGTTCCAGCACGTGGAAAACAAACCAAAAACACCTAACTTTTTTATGTTAAAGTGGTGCTCAGTTCTTCTTCCTCGTATTTGACAGATTTAAAAAAAAAAAATGCAAAATGCAAAAGGAAATGGCAAAGTATTATTGGGGAGTGTATTTACTCAACTGGTTGTCAGATGGATGCATTCACTCTTTCTAAGGGCAATGAAATGGGCTGGGTTACCATATGGTAAGGCACAAAATCTCATACAGGGAACTGTGGGACCACTAGAGTCTTGACAGTATCTGCAATAACCTTTCTGTGTTCAATGACAGTCAATTAGAAATCATAACTTCATTCATCATGATCTCTCAAATACAGAAAATCCTAAGTAAAACTGAAGAACAGCTTTCAGTAAAAGATCACCTTAATCAGAGTACGTCAAGATAATGAAATTCTTACCTATAAAAATTAGTAGGTTGTGGTTTTGATTTTTTTCTCCTGCTCGCTGCTGTGGAAATCTTACTTTTGTAAGATAAGCCTATCTTTACCTCCTGGCCTCTCCATACATGCCCGGATTACAAAATTGCTATAATCAAAAAGCCTGACTTGAATCACCATTACTGTGCATTTGCAAAAGCTATTTAGGTCTGCAAATGTCCTGTGATTTTACTTTTAACAACATATAACTGCCACAGCATTGGAAGCAGGAGAGAGGAAATACAAGGTTTTTCATTTTCTGGTTACTGACTGTAAAGCAGCCAGATAAAAACATGAGAAGTAAGAAACCTAAATATTATAATTACCCAAAAATATTTTCATTCCCTCGATTAAACCTTCAAGAGCTAATATGCACTCAACATCCTTATAATTCTAGTATGCTACTGGTATCGATACGAAATATTAACACATAAAAGGCAGAAGGTGAACACCGCCTCACGCATAGTCCACATGTGGACTTTTTTTAAACCTTTTCGAATTTGGTTTTAGATCTATGAGATATCATCTCCTGCTTCTGAATGACTTATGTTTACATGACTATGAAGTTAACCTTTGGATGTGCTCCTCCTAACACAGTGCAACCTTGACACATTAATATGCAATTTAGCTTTTTATTTTGTGTGGTATCAAAGCCAATTTAAAAGGCTCTCATACTTCACTTACTCAGCTGATGGTGGCTGTTCTCATGCTCTACACTTCATTGTGTAATGACACTTGTAGGTAATAGTGTTAGTACATGAAGCGTATATTCATTCATTTTTTAAATTCAAATCATTCCTGTGATCTGCTTGGCCTCAGTCACAGTTGCATTAACATAAACTGAGAAGTGTCAGACTGCACTACGTGAATGGGAATAGGAGCTTGGGAAGAGGATCAGGTTTTAAGCTTGCTTCTACTCTGGAGAATATCTAACGCGATATCCCTTGTGCATTAAGCCCATTCAAATAGTAACACCCGAGACCAATTATAAGCTAGGAACTGAAAGCTGTGAAACAACATTTCATTAATTTGTTTCAAGGCCATAACTATCTAGAGTGCAGCTCCCTAACCTGCCTCTCACCTACATAATTCCAGACCAGATCCCTATCTGTTCATTTCATATCAGTACTATAAAAACAGTCAAGCTGAGTGCTAGTGTGTTACCTTCCACAATGCCCATGACTGCACAGAGGACCAGGACTACCTTACACTACTACCATGTCTGAAATAAGAATGCTCAGAATGTCTAAATATATTGCTTTGTTGTGATTACAAAAGCATGTTCTTGAAACTCTTTAGAATTAACTGAAAGATGTTTGTCAATATGTTTGACAGGCTAAGAAAATGGAGGCTGCTCAGCCTGGAGAAGAGAAGCGTGCATAAAGATCTCACAGCAGCCTTCCAGTATCTGAAGGGGGCCTGCAGGGATGCTGGAGAGTGACTCTTCATCAGGGATTACAGCGACAGGACTCCCTCAAACAAACAGGGGTTATATATAGGTTAGGTAGAAGGAAGAAATTCTTTACTGTGATAGTGGTGAGGCACTGGAAAGGGCTGCCCAAGGAAGTTGTGAATGCTCCATCCCTGGCAGTGTTCACAGCCAGGTTGGACAGCACCTTGAGTGACCTAGTCTAGTGGGAGGCGTCCCTGCTCATGGCAGGGGGCGTGGAACTAGCTGATCTTAAGATCCTTTCCAACTCTAATCATTCTATGCTTCCTACACTTCTTTTAGATCATTAACTGCCTTTGACACAACTAGTGTTGTTGGCATTGCTGACATCTAGGTGTATCAGCCCAGGGATTACATAGCCGGCTTCTAAATGATAACTTGTTCACTCAGAAGTCTTCTAATAGAGTTTTGGTTAAATGTTCTTTAGCTCTGAGAATTCCCCTGCCATCTACTCTGCAGGATTTTGTCCCTTTTGTCAGTTGAGTCTAAAGGACACTGTTTGAAAGAAGTGATTCAACAGAGACAGCGTGAAAGAGGTAGGGAAAGCTGTCCTGCTTGCACTTTACTTGCTGGTATCCAAGCTTTACAATTGCACTGGATCCTTCTTTACGTGCTTTTGGGGACCCACATCACCCAGTACCCACAGGTGTCTTCAGCCTGATCTTGGCCAAAAGATTGCAACCATTTTCAAGACTTGAAGAATAAATTACAGTACTGACATGGTAAGCCATGCTATAAAGATTTGGGGATTTATGTGACAATCTAAAATGGCCATTACTGGATTGCTAGAATGTTTCCTATCAATGGAAAATCAAAAGCTTTCTTTGTAGGAAGTCTTACAGACAGGCTGAAGAATCTACTCACTAAATCCATGAAAGGCAAGGTACATATTAGAAAATTGAATACTCTTTCCATTTTACATTATTAGCCTGTCTGCATAATTATTACAGAAATTAAAAGAAAACTGTTAAAGCTTCAAAGTTGCAATGCAAAATATAGCAACTTACATCTTTATGTAAATCACACAAAACCATGTACTGAATATAGCTACATTTTCTGTTGTGAAATGAAACTGTTGTATATACTCATTCTAGCTTTTAACTGAAGAACTTATACCTCCATGCTAGTGTATACCTCTTCTGAACAGGACAACAGGATGCTCAAATATGAGACATAACAGTATAAAACAGTATGAAATGTTGGAGTCCATTTCATATACAAACTTTTAAGCTTCATTTTTAAACATACCACAGAGATCAGAATAAAAGGGGGAGAAGCAGAAAGAGTAAATAAACCTTACCTTTCTCCTTGTTTCCCACCACTTTTAGGATTGACAAAAACTAAAAGTGGATGAGTCCCTGGAACTGGAGTGATCTAAAAGAAGGGAATAACACAGCCACTCATTAATGCTGTGCGTTGCATTCATTTTTTTCCTATAGTAGACAGAAAACAAAAAGCTTAATGCAAACTCTATGTTACGCTACGTAATCCAGCTGGAAGCAATTCCATAATTTACAATAATCCTCACTTCGTTAATTTGCCACAAATTGCAAGTGGCTTTTTTTTTTTTTTAATGTTGTCTGTCTTACATCTGTGACAGTATTTTAATCTATTTTTCCATTGACATATTGATATATATAGGTTACAGCCATCAACAGAGGGAAAAAAACCTTCAAAAGCAAGAAATGCATGACTGATTCTGACAGTAATCTCCTATGGAAAAAGCTATGAAGAAACTGTACTTTGTAGTGATAAATAACATTATACTATAAATAGATATATGAATTGTTAAGCTTGATGGATTTTTTTAAAATTACAGAAATCTGCAATATTTGATATGATATAAAAACATAATTTTTTTAAAATGTAACAACCATAACAAAAATTAGTTAAAAAAGTAGAGGAGAAAATGTGGAAGAAGGGCAAGCCTGAGGAAAAGAATGCAAAGGAGGATATACTGAAGGAAACAATCAGTTCTGCCACATTTTTTAATTCTTTTGTACATTAAAACTTTTACATATTCACATTTACGTTTAGCTTTATAAACTAACACCCTCCTTCTAAGTAATAGTGTTAGTCTACATTTTCAGATATTCTAAGTTGTGTTCACTGCCTTCGCCCTGTAGACTTGAAAAACATGAAAAAAATTGCATCAAATGATCTCTCGCTAATATCTGGTTTTAAACCATAAATCTTGAATAATCATGTTTAAAATTATCACTTTCATATATAAATTCTAGAATGTTTAAAAGCATATTAAGAGTTCAAAGTTAACATCTCCAAAATCATGAGTAACAACTTCAGAGATGAAGCTTAGACTATCTCTCTTTCAAAATGATACACTGAAAGCCCTTGCCCCAAATCCTTACACATGATTCCTGGAATAATAAAATCTTTTCAATTGAACATTTCATAAAATGTAATGTAATGCAGAACCTGAGAAACATGATAGCTAAGGAGTCTTACAGGCATCCAACAGGCACCTAAAAGCACTTCTAGGACGAAGTCTTAGGCACTAGCATGTCAACTCAATCTGTAACTTCACAAAGTATCCAGATCTGTTCCAGTACATACAACAAATAACGAGAAACTCCAGCAAATTCTGCTTAATTAAACCTAGCACGAAACAAACCCAGTATCAGATTCTATGACAGTATGTTGTTACCGTAAAGTGCTGTATACTGAAACATATATCAAATTGCAGGATACAGTGAAGTTCGTCATATATTTAATTTTTGTCTACTGTTTTAATCAATTTTAGTTATTTAGCCAATTCTCTTGATGTTTGTTCCTGTGAACTAAGTGTAAACCAATGGTACTCACTGTGACAGAGATGGACTACCTACTGAAATCTCGTAGGACGCAGGTTAATTAATGAGACTCATCCTAAGGTTATACATGATCTATTACTTCCTCTAATTAGAAATAATAATCCTGATCATTATGCTGGTTAGCTAGAAAGAAGTAAGATGAATGTGCTTAACTATGATTAATTGTCTTTAAGTCGTGCAGATCTCCACTGCCACTAGGTTTTCTGCTCACTGCTGTCTGATGGAAGGAAGATTGGCCTTGATACTTTACTCAACAAAAGCTAAATGATGAACTTATTTCTATATTAAATCTTTTATTTCAAAACTTAACCATATTATTACAAGTAGAAAATTTTGTATCATTAGAAAAAAAATAATAATCAGCTTGCATTCCACTCAATTCCAAAACAAGGTCTCTTTAAATTAATTTCTTGCACCTTTTCAAAATTACTCTTTGAGATAATGCAGATGTTTCCATATAATTAATAAACAATAAAACTAAAGATTTAGACTAAATTAGTGAACATTTTTAAGCCTTAAACTAGCATGATTTAAAGGCAATCTTCATGAAGTTATTGGGCAAGTGACTTAAAGTACAAAAAAGAACCACAAAAAACTGTGGTTCTCCCACATTGAAAGCAGAGGTCTAACAGGAGTACTATGAAGATTCAGTGGGTATCTGATATTTTTCCTTGGAACTCGGATCATAAACAAATGCAATTAACATAATGAACAAGTTTTCTAAATAAAAAAGGTTCCAAAATAGAGTCACAAAAATCCTTTTCTTGTTCACTGAAGACCATGTTAAAATGAGACCATGGCAGCCAAGTCAGAGTATTAGAATCAGAGAAGCATTTTTTGGCCTGATACAGGAGAATTAGGGTAATACATTTTGATGAGCTACAGATTTATTTTTTTTGTTCCAGACCATCTTCAGGAAAAAAACTAACATTAATTACAGTTATATTTATGGAATCTTCCATCTTCGTGGAAATAGTTTCAAAATCATACAATCTGTGAGTGAAAAGAAAACCTAATGGTCTCACTGATCCCAGCCTTTCACTATGGTATCCTTCAAGATCCACTCAGCTTTCACAATGATCGGGTTATCATTATTGATACCAGTCAAAAATGTAATGATGCTAAGATGGACTCCTCTTACTCAAAACCAATTTTATCCAACAGACAAAAACAAAGATGACAGTATAATCAGTAAATTATGGTAATCACTGCAAAACTATTTCTAACATGCGATAACCAGTGTTACATCATGCACTACATTGCAGATGTGGTATTACAGAACAATACCAAGCACTTCAGAAAACACCTCAAATCTATTCAATAATTACTCTATCATCTTAGTCCTCACTTTCTTTCTCCCCTTCTCAAGCAATGATAAATAAGAGCAGTGACCAATCCTAGGCTTAAGATTCATCATGGAAAGAGAAGACAGAACCTAAGCATTGGATCATACTAACAAACATAAAAAATTTCACCCCCTAATTAAATTAAAGCACAATTTTTCATTATTTAAGGTTGTGTGTGCAAGAGTCAGTGACGCTAGGAGTTCACTACGGTTAACAGACCAGGTACTATATTCCAGGCAGTATATCACATGAGTGGAAAATAAGAGACTTGAAAAATGCCTGAAAATCCAGTATAAGCATCAACAATCTAACGCTTGGAATAAAACCAAAATTCATACTGAAGCATAGCACTACTACCAAAATGACATGCCAAAAATACTCCTTTATCTAGAATCGCTGGGCTCACTGAATTGCACGGATATCGCCCAAAAGTTAGAAAACTGTGTGCTTCTTTAGCACACGTTTGTTAGACACACCGTGACTGATTAGACAGAACTTGAGCTTTCTGTCAATGAATACGCTAGCCTTACTGCTACATGCTCTGTCAAGATGATTTGGAGAGCAATGCAGTCTGTGAGGATAAGAAGTACAGGAGAGCCTTGAGAGCCATGAGTAATGATTGCTGTAACATCAGACTTAGGCCATCAATGGAGCAGCCATGTGACTGCATAGGTTTTAGGATTTGGATTCTTATGGAGATTTTTTTTTTCCTTTTCCTTGGGTTTTAACAAGAATGTTTCACTAACCTAAGAAGATGAAACAATAAAATAAGCCTTTCTATCCTGACACAATAAGGTATGTAATGAAATGATCATAAAGCCTACAGCATTTGATATACAGTAATGGGATCTTTTACATTTGCTGAACCTCAACTGCAATACATCAGAAGATACAGAGAACAGCCAACTATGTATATTAAATGATTATCACACTGTTATCACAAGGAAGTAAAGAACCATACATGTGAACACTGATTTTAGTCAAAACTACTCATATCTCAAGGGAAAGAAGTTGAGCAGTTCAGGCAGAACTCCTTAGACATGCCTCTAAGTAACCTCCCTAAAATCACATTAGCTCATCACACACAAAAGTTTTTCTTTCAAGTAGAAAATCTCCTTCATTATAGATATTGCTATGACTGAAACCACCTTGCTTCACTCATAATTTTGATGTGTCAAATACCTTACTTGAAAATACCTGGACAAATAACAGCCTCGAAGTTTGACCAACTTAACAAGTTTAAATGAGAACAGTGAACAACTATCAAGAAATAGACTTACAATGTAAATTCACACAATGGCATGTGACAGATATTAAAGAAATGGAGTTTACTTTCATCCCACAAAACAAGTGTTTTAGAGGTAGTTTCCTCTTCCTATTATTGTATGAGGAAATCGTACCAATTACATGAGATGCAGATTTGCACCACAAGATTCCTGTACAGACAGAAGAATTTACCTATTTTATTTTTAAATATGTAAAAGTGAAATATTAAAGAGTGACTGCATAGGAAACATTTAACTTTAAAGATCGTTAACTCTATCATTGTCTTCACACCTACAAGTAACTCTAAAAATTAAAGTAACAATAATCACACCTGAAGACCTTGTCCATCAATGGTGATAGAATTTGCTCTTTGCATTTTGTTCCGCTCTCCCAGTTTGTTCATTTGCTGGGGGCAACTCTTTTCTTTTTTCACTGTTGCCTGTCTTTCCTTGAAAAAAGAAAAGGAGAAAACAGAACATTTTAACATTATGTAATGCTATACAATTATAAGTGAGACTGTGCCTCCACAAATTTTGTGTTTACACTAGAGAATAATGTCAGATTCTGCTCTAATGAAAATGAGATCTCAGTGAAGTTATTACAGAATGTCTGGCTACCTCACATAACATCTATGTGCCTTCCGTAATGACTAGGCAATAGATGGATAAAAAGTGTGCAGCCATGACACAAATTAATGCAATGATGTGAAAAGATAATCTGACAGTACCAGGATGGCATTCTGAAAATTGAAAGCCAATCATAAGATATATTCAATAGTTTAATAATCACATAAAGTATTGATCAGATATTTACCAAAATTTCATTCTAACTGCTAGCAAAGGTTTGATGCTTCAAGAGTACTTTGCCACTTTGGCAAAATACACCTTTTCTAAACGTATCAACTGGCTGAGTGTCTTTTTATAAAACATGCATTTTGTACCAGAAAGAAACCAGAATCTTCATCAGATTCTAAGCCACTAGCACCTTCTGATGCTAATACATAGCATAATCAAATAGTTATTTGAAAGAGGAAAGCTCAGAAATATGTTGCTGTCATCACATTTTCAAACATTGTCAGGTCATTTCAGAGAACTCTGAGTGAAAAAAATAAAAAATAAAAAAAAATTCTTTGTATCTCATATATCCTATTTATAAACTGCACCCACCATGTCCTTTTAGGTTGTCCAAAAATGCACCACGAATTAAGTCAGCAGATGTTTATCAAATAAAATCCCCAATAGTGTCCCCAGTTGTAACTGCACCCCAACCACATTCCTCACTTCACAAGGGCAAGGAGGCTTTAAACTAGTCAGGGGAATGGGCTGGCACAAAGCTGCTGCACAAGAAAGGAGCATGAAGGACACTTGCACCCCCTGCAACTGCACTCAGTAAGCACTTCATTAAATGTTACCATTTATGTTCCATACCAGGCCAAACCCGTCTCTGCGGTACCTCTGATAAAGCCTTAGGGATTGCACCAGCAATTAATCCATGCCACTCTTCCTGGAGCAGTTTTAACTGGTGAGAAACACTGACACAGATTCCCTAGCAAGAAGGCAGTAACTTCCAGCTTAACACAGTGCCTTCTAACACAGATGTGGACTATCACTGGTTTTATACCATCTTTAGTTTCCCTAAATTTGGAGACTGACGCAGCTTCAATCGAGTCCTGATGCAAATAGTGGTCCAAGTTATCTCAGGCTGCTTTGGGTAGCTGCGACAATATGATCACATTTCTTATAAAAGGACTGAAAAACCTGTGCCACAGAAACCAGGGGAGTCTACACTGTTTTCCATATGCAGTGAGATTCCTAAGAGGTTAGTTAACTGGGCTCTTGGATGATTTGAGTAACTAGATCAGTTAAAGAGGAGGTCCAAGAGTCCAGACTACAATATCATTGCTTCAAACAGCAAACAGTAAAAGCAATTGGAGTTATTTATCTCAGTGCTAACCTTCAAAACACAAACACTGACTGCATTTATCAAATAATGATATTTTTTTAGAAACTACAACCGGGATGAAGGCACGCAATCAGGATAGCATTTGTGAACTAGAACAAAACATTAATGCACAATGATACTGATTAGTGCTAAGGACAGTTGGTAAGAAACTTCAGTACGAAGGAAGCTTCACACTTCATTACTTACGTAAGAAGCAGCTTTGGTGTTTTAAACATCTTCGCAAATAACTACCCTTAAAAGTCACTATATTTTATAATGAGTAAGCATACCATGCTAAACAAGATTTTATATTACAGCCAAATCCGGCTCTTGGGTACTGCAACATCTTCAAAACATCAAATCACATGTCACTAATGCAGTCACACAGCTAGTAAAAAATTCTGATTTCTAAAAAAAGAAAAAAAAAAAGTCAGAGATGGAGAGCAAAATTTAAAAAGTCCAGAAAAATGTTAAGCTGGACAAGATACTTGTGATAGTTCAAAGTAAAAGGTACAAAAGATCCAGCACAGAGTATGCACATTAAGAGTGGTAAAAAACCCACTGTTCGAAAGAGGCCTGCTTATAAAGTGTGGCACTGAAAATCTGCTTGTATACATGATGCTACTACTTAAAGTATTTATACACTGCTGAGAACTGTCTTTACATAAAGGATGATTCTATGATGTTTACCACAGTGCCCAAACCTACTGTTATCAATCATTCACAAGCAAAATGCAGTAAAAATTGCTTTAAGCAAAGGTTTGGATATTCATATTTTTGTTTCAGCATGATACAGATGACAGTCGGCCTTGGCCTGAGGACAGCTGCATTAGCAACATTCCGTCTCCAATCTGTATTACCGATTCCATAAGCAAAACAATTGCTTAAACCACAGACAAAAGCAGCTTCTCCTAAGCACTGACTAGACAAGATTAGGCCAAACACCCCAAAAAATACAAAGGAAAGAGTATACTCTCAATACAGAGATGACTAAAATATTATTAAAAAAATCAGATATGGATACCTGACCTATCATTGAAGGTATGCTTCCTTCAATTATGATTTTTGATTTTGTATCACTCTTATAAGCATATGATATCACATTATATGTCACCACATATACCGATACCGTTCTCTGACCATTTCTGAAGAAGCTGATAGGAGATTCTACATTTCCTGGAGTTATATATCCTATAATTTTTAGGTATGAGTCATACCACTGAGGATCTGACTTAGAGTTTGCATCAAATAATACAAGAATGTGTATCTTAATTCTCCTGAATAAATCTAATAATGTAAAATAAAAATATTTACCATTTCATTAAAAAAATCTCAAATATTCTTGCACAGATACTTTGTTTTATATATGAAATAGAAAGCTGGTTTTCTAAGCCAGTTGTACATGACTGTTAAAATCACTGTCTTTGAGGAACTATACCATTACTAAGCTATCCAAGAGCATGATGAACTAAACAGTGTCATTTTTTAATGAGATAATAACAGTTTAACAACATCATCTGTGGATAATAGCCTAAAAATTCTACCAATGTTAAGACAAATTTGACATGCATTGAACAAATGGTTTTAAAAAAATGAAAAAAATATTTTTCAAGGTTAGAAATGTTTCTACAACATTTTTGCTGTATTTATTATCTTGTTAATTAAAGCATACGAAACAACTAATGTATCTGTGAACCATTTTGTTTAGTGGACATGCATGAGGTTGAGACAGATACTAAATACAGCATTTTAAAAGCTATTGTACATTTTGATGGCCCAAACAATTACGCTTTTCTGTTCTTTTGGCATGTGCCAGAGCACAATACCTTCCAAAATAGTAATTACCACAACAATTTTTTTTTCTCCAACCATTTTTGCACCTGTTATGCCTTCTTTTCTCCCCTTGAATTCCCACTTTGAAGTCAATATCCATTATCTGGAGTTTCTACCATTCAGTATTGCTCCAGAAACATCACTGTTAGGTAAGAAGGACTCAATTGTACCTATCCCTTATTCATCCAAATAAGAAAAAATAATTGACAAATAAGAAAGAGCCTTTCAAATGATAACAAAAGAATACCATGTCTTGATTTTCAGATCAGCCCCAAAATGCACTTTATAGCAAGAAGAATGCACAACATCATGATCCATTAGTACTCGTGCGCACATGGATGTCTCCTATTACGCACCTCAGGGAGCAAACCTCCTAAAGTGGGTAGCGTCTGTTGGAAAAAGAGAATGTTAGGCTGCAACACCAAACAGCTGGGATGGCAAAGGGCATGGAGAGAGCGCTCACAAGGAATGTTACCCTGCAGCAGCTGTACTTGACAAACATACGTTACATATTTGCACAACTGTATGCCTCCAAAGTTCTTGCTGTTGCATTATGCAACTTATATTCTGGGAAGTACCTGTGGGATCATTTTAGCACCAGTGAAAAATATTAGAATTCCTGAGGAATTTATTCTTTTGAGTAGTAAAAAGAGATATTTGGCAGATAAAATGAAAAGAATACTCTGCAGGTGCCACATCTTTCAATCTTCATCCAAACTGAGAAATCTTATGTAAAAAGCTTTGTTTACTGCAATTGACAAGCTGTACAACATTCATGCTCAAAAAGTATCTCTACTCTTTCTTTATATAGAGGTACAGTCTTTACAGAAAACACTGACATTTAGAAATATCATACTCCATAGTAGTAATTAGAAAGACAGATTAATAGGAACTAATGGCTTACTAAAGTTACCTTTTTATATTTTAACTGCTGACACAGAATCCAGTGCTAGTGTAACAAAAATTGCCTTTTCCCACACTGTCTCTTAATCAGTAAGTGCAAATCTAGTTTTCTGGATTATTTCATGCACAGCTGAGATTATTTAAAACAATTTATCATTAGCTATTATCAATAATTTATCTATATGTTAAATAGTAATATAAGGCTATTAATGAATGGTTAATCACATAGTTTGTCAAGTGACTACCAAAAACTTGAGGTTACTTCTGTATGGTAATTATTTCTTTTGTACTGTATGCCTTCAGATAAAGCATATATCCAAAAACCCAACTTGGGGGGGGGGAGTGCATAAGCAGAGAGCCAAATTCAAGGCTAAAGCAAAAACTGAAATAGGTATTAAAAAAAAAAGTTTTATTTTAGAACTGTGAAACTTGAACTTGAAAAATATTGAACAGGGGAATTTAGTCATACAAGATCAGATGGAACCCAAGGAATACTGTGTAAAGGTATCCTCAAATGTTTGCAGGATGAAGGCAGTGGAAGTTCACGTATGTGACTTGAATACCAAACTGATGATTTGGGTTTTCTTAAAGAACTCGGAGGAAGGTTGCTCCAAGATTGTACAGCGCTATTTTGGTTAATGACATGGGAATCTCCAATGGACACAAACCTTGTGTTTTAATATGTAATGAAGTATTAGAATAGGTACTTCTAGGCTACCATTTTGTAAACCTACAAGCTAATCAAAACCATGCTTACAAAAATTCTATTCCATGAAATTTCTGTCCACAGTTATACAATAACCAAAGAGAATCAAAGATTGAGACACACTGAAAACTGCAAAAAACCCATGATCACTAACCCAAAACCCTGAGAAGCAATCTATCTGTAATATCTATTATTACATTATTATCTATTATCTAATATTATTAGATATTACATCATCACATTAGATATAATGATCTAAATGTGCCAAAATATTTTGAAAATTTACTTTATGAAAGTTTCTCTACATTTCCAGCTCTTGCATGCAGAGCTGTGTACATACTAATCAGAAGGGCCAACAACGAGGACTTCACACCATGCTGTCTTGAAAGCTCATAGAGCTGTAGTACAATACCCAGCTCTACATCCATGGGCTGAAGCTGAAAGTCATCCTGTGGACAAGACCAGTGACCAGTTCACCAGCAAAAATACTGTCCAGTGACCTTGCACATGTCCATACTACAAAGTCTTCTGATTTGTCTGAGAGTTGCCTTGATGGAAACATTTGCAGGTAAGGGAAAAACAAAAACAAAACAAAACAAAAAAAAACCACACCAAGAAAACAAAAGAACAACCCAACCAAAAAAAAACCCAACACATCCCCAACACATTATGTCAATCAGAAGTAAGTATTTGTCACCCATAATACTAGTAGACAAAATACATGGAAATACACAATTCTGGAATGGAAATAATGTCATTTAAAAATACTTACCAGAACAGCTGACTACAAGACTGTACTGAACAAGGAATCGCTACGTGATAACTTTATATATATATATACCTCATGCATCTTGTTTTACGTCTTAATAAAGATGTAAAGAATTACACATCAAAATCACAGTCAAGCATTCCTCATGCAGAGTGCTGCCTACAGTTCATTTAGTTGCTTGAAGATAACTTGCGTTACATCTTGCACCCATGTGATATTTGAATCAACATGCAGCAACAACAGGACCCAAGACTTTTAAGTTAATTTGCAAACTCCAATGAACTTGGGCTATAGCAGCAATAATACGTAACACCCAAGAAAGACAGAGGAGTTGGAAGAGAACTTTGAAAATAAAAACATGTTAAAAACTAATGGGAAAGGATGTAAGAAATAAACTTAGGTAGAGGCACTAGTGATGAGTTGTGGGCAGGCAACTAGATATAACTTAAGATGATTGAACGTCTGCCATTTCGGTTTATCAGCATCTTATTATTTTAACATTGAACTGTGTTTGCCGAACAGATAATTAGTTAGGAAGATACATTTTCCTCCAAGGCAATTATTAATTTCCTTCTGACTTCAAAGAAATGAAAAAGCTTTTATTGTAGATAAGCACACCATTATACTTCAAATCTGGTTTAGATTCTCACAGAACTGAATCTGCAATATGATACGCAAATGAAAAGAAAAATAAAGGGTATTATTTTGTTTTTTAAACGTTTCAATTGCTATGTCATTACTTAATATTCAACAACCAGATTTAAATATCCTCCTCCCCCCCCAACAAACATATTCAAATAACTGGAATTTTCTGTAGTAGTAGCTTTGTTCAGAAACTCAGAATAAGGCTAGTACTGAGCTTCAAAGGATTCAGTTGCTCTTCAAGACACACACTGCACTGACTTTCTGCGCTCCATGTTGAGCTTGTATTCAACTGAGTTAAAACTGATCTCTACTAGAATGAAAACAGAAGAATCATTTTAGGATTAAAAACTTAAGAAGGGATTAAAAAAGCTCATTCTTCAACTAGCAACTGCTAATTCCCATTTTTTCTATATATATCTCTGATTTCCTTTATGAATAACATCTACCTACCTCACAAGAAAAAAATATCAGTAAAACATATTATCAGATGTGGCAAAAAATATCTATTGAACTATGCTGCAATTATAACACAGCCACTGGCTGCTTTACCTAGTCACTCCAAATACTGATAGTCAAAGAAAATTCTTGTACAATATTTTGAGCTTTAACTCGGTACTACTTTTTGCCAGCAGCTCAATACACTTGTTTAATTTAGACAAAAGTTTGAAGCTACAGATCATAACATATATTCTTTAGTTGCACAAGACAATTTCTTTGCTAGAACATTTGTAATCTGCTATGCATATTGTTTTATGTACCTAAATAGAACTAGTTATTAACAAACCCAAAACCCAAATCCTATACATCTGTTTCCTCCACAAAAATACATAGCTATTTATATGAATTTGACACATGATGGTATTTTATATTAGGTGTATATTTTGTGTGCAATTTTATATAAAAATTCTCTATATATTTCATACATAACAAATTCTCTCTATGTATATTCTATGTTTATATAAATAAAATACATGCTTAAATTATTTAGTCTTAAAAAGTTACAACCATCTTCACTAGACAAAAGCCAAATTTATTCATAAAAGAAAAAGTGAGTTGTTCTAAACTTTCTACTATGATGACCAGTTTGTCCCAGAATGCTGAATAATGAAGCTGAAAATCGAACACAAGGAAATGTATCCAATTTTAAATTTTATTTCTTTCATTACTTGTTTTCAATATTATACCAGACCCCCCCCTTTGAAATAAACTGGTTACTATGGAGACAGTGATAACTGCCATATAGTAATGCTCACATTGTAATCAGGGTACCTAATGTTTTAAAATTTATTTTGTAATTTTGTTTTTAATCCATGATTAAAAAATTAAATTATGGTTTCTGAAACAATGTCAGAAATAAAGTAAAAAAAAACAACCAAACTTTAAAACTCACATAAACAATAGCAGGATCAAAATTCTTATATATTACAAAATCATAGAATCATAGAATAGTTAGGGTTGGAAAGGACCTTAAAATCATCTAGTTCCAACCCCCCTGCCATGGGCAGCGACACCTCCCACTAAACCATGCCACCCAAGGCTCTGTCCAACACAGCCTTCAACAGCGCCACCAATGGAGCATTCACAGCTTCCCTGGGCAACCCATTCCAGTGCCTCACCACCCTTGCAGGAAAGAATTTCTTCTTCATATCCAATCTAAACTTCCCCTATTTAAGTTTGAACCCGTTACCCCTTGTCCTATCACTACACTCCCTCATGAAGAGTCCCTCCCCAGCATCCCTATAGCCCCCCTTCCGATACTGGAAGACTGCAATGAGGTCTCCACACAGCCTTCTCTTCTCCAGGCTCAACAGCCCCAACTTTCTCAGCCTATCTTCATATAGGACATGCTCCAGTCCCTGATCATCCTCATGGACCTCCTTTGGACTCGTTCCAACAGTTCCATGTCCTTTTTATGTTGAGGACACCAGAACTGCACACAAATAAACATATATTTATTAAATAGTAGGCTTTTATTTGTTGATTTGTCATTACCCAAGGCTAAACCTATTTTGGAGGGAAACAGAAAAATCTAGTTACTTTTCTACAAACACAAATATTAATTAGAACATCCTACATGTTCATCAATAATTGGATCAAAGTAAAGGAAGGCACAGAATGAAGAAGCCAAAATGTATGCTGGCATTTTTTTTTGCCTTTCTGCCTTATAAATGGCTGGGAGAAGAGAAGCTGTATCACAAGGAGAGACCAATCATTTTTTTGTTTACTACTTGCTCGTCTCATTCCAATACCCAGTTTTTAACCTAGTTATGATCTAATTCTGTGCTCTTGGTAGGCTAAGACTCAATTGAGCTAAAGATTTTTAAACTCACTGCCAGTCAACCTTATAATGAACTTTCATTATATGCATGTAATTAATTGGGCCCAATGAACAATATCAGCACTGAGTTACAGACCTTTCCCCCCACCATATAATTAGAATATAATTACCCACAGGATATCAGAATGATGCAAAACCTTTCCTCTAAATGTGCCCTCATTAGGAAACAAGTCTCAATGTACATTTATTCAATCAGTATGAATTAATTAAAATGTTACTGAAATAAAAGAGAGTAACATTAAAGTGTATCTGACATCTATTAAAAGACTATCACTTGAGATCTGCGCACAGTTTATAACAGAACTCATTTAACTTGAACAAAAAGCTTCACCATATAACAAGCCTTATATATGGTAAACAGAAAAGTGAAATGGACGAGTTTTAAAGTTGACAGACTACATTTTACTAAAACATTTAAAAGTATTGCAGTGAGATATAAGGAATCTTCACATGACATTGAATCTAGACATATATATGATTCTTTCATGATATAATATCAACTGCATGAGTTTCCCCATGGTTTCTTTTTCAGCTCAGAATACAGCTTCTTATATTTAGGAATAACATTTGACAAGTTCCATTTTGTGCAGTTTTGAAGATGAAATCCCTCTGATTTAACTTGGACCAGCCACCTAGCTTTCAGATGACCAGGCATCTAGGTTCTCTCTCCAGCCTTTAAGAGAGGGGACAGTAGGAGAGGATCAAGCCAGTCACGATATTTTAGAGGAGTCTCTCTTGTACCTAAAAAAATCCTGAATGAGACTTTTAGAAATGCCACCTGAGCTGAGATGTCTATGCTTAGGGCAAAGAGAAACTGTCATCGTTTGTGATATTACGATCTGCAAGGGTAGTTATTTTATTTATTCTTCACAGTTGCATCAGTGATTTTGGACGTGAATGGATACCTAGAAAATGGAAAAACTGAGAGGATATGGACCCAAACAACAAACTGCAGCTGAGAGAACATTTTTGTAGCTCTGATGTAATCCATGGTGCTGTGAAATGCAATTTATGGAAAAATATCTCTTTATCTCTGCAGAAAGAGTTGAGGCTGGAATTCACAAGAACTCAAAAAATGCTTTATAAGAATGGTAAAAACATGAATGTCCTCAGTTCTGCAAAAGAAAAAAGATAAGAAAGGATTTAGCCTGTGCTCTTGAAGGAAAACTTAAGAGGGCATCTTGGTCTGAGATAAACTCTTGACAGTTTCCTGGAAGTTTAGACTTCCAAAGTGTCATGGTTTAAGCCCCCCACCCACACAGTTTTACTCACTCACTCACTCCCCCTGTTTTTCTTTCCCCAGTCCTGGGGGGATGGGGAGGAGAATCGAAAAAAAAAAAAAAAAATGCAACTCACACAGGTTGAGATAAGAACAGTTTAGTAACTAAGGTATAACACAAATCACTGCTGCTACCACCAGTAATAATACAAGAGAAATACAAGGAAAAAGAATGCAACTGCTCACCAAGCCCGACCCAGCCAGTGCACCCCCCAGCAACGAACCCCCCAGTACCAAAAACCTGACCATGCCGTGCACCCCCAGTCCACCACCACCACCGCACCCTTCCGGGTCTCTGCTCTCCGGTTTCACATCCTGGGCATGACGTGCTGTGGTATGGAATAACCTCTTTGGTCAGTTTGGGTCAGGTGTCCTGTCTCTGCCTCCTCCCGGCTCCCCTCCTCCCTGGCAGAGCATGAGGCTCAGAAAAGTCCTTGATCAAACCAAAACATTGCCAAGCAGTAACTATAAACACTGGTGTTATCAGCGCTGCTCCCAGGCCCAAAATCAAAAACACAGTGCTGCACCAGCTACCAAGAAGGAGAAAAATGACTGCTACTGCTGAACCCATGACACAAAGTTACAAATGGAAGTGACAGCCAAAACTTTTGGGATATCAAAAGTAGGAAATTTTCCAACTTGCTATTTTCCTACAACTCCTAAAACTCGTTCTATGGGATATGAAGATAAGTTTAGCTCTGATACCTCAAAAAACTTGAGGATACACCTGGTATAGCATTGCAGTTATCTGCTTTTCTTTATCTTAGACATGTATGTAGCATTGCAAGAATATTACTGTTCAGCTGATCATTGAAGCTAAGTGTGTGTCCCAGGTGAAAAGACTCTTGAACTGTCAGATATATCAAATTTATACATCTGCACACATCATTTCTATTAACAGAGACAGTTACTATTGTATAAGGAAAACCAAAAATTTTCTGAAGTCATTATCAAGAGTGCTGGTTTCACATACACTGAAGTATCACATTTCTCAAAAAGACTCCCCATAAGAGGAAATGGGAGAAGCTAATTAAAAAATTACTAACACAAATAATATGTACACTGTAATCAATCGTTTCTAGAAGGAATTCCTATTAGCTAAGTCACTGATGTATTATTTGTAACGTAAGAATACTCACAATTTTAAGATATTTTTGGAAGAAACTTCTAGATGAATGAATATACTACAAAATTATAAAGTTCACATTAAATCACAGCAAAATATATTTTCTATACCTAATAATACACACTGTGCTGAAATACATGTTTTATGTTACATTATCAGTATGTAATACTGAAACATGATTCTGATGCAGGAAAACATATTTACTTCTGCTTATGCCTTCAAAATTTGCAGATAAAACAAACCTATTCAAGGGTGATTTGGCTCTAGAGTGGTTTTATATATCCACTAAACTTAACTAAACTCCAATTATACAATGAAAATCTTAATTCCTCTATCCCTCTTCCTCTCCTGAAAAGAAAATGGGATTACAGAAAAATAACTGAAGATGAAATTTCATGCTGGGGCTTTATTCAGTTTATGATAATGGCAAATAATAAATAACAATAAACTGAAAACAGTCCAATAACAAAATCATAATTTCTACATGTTAACTTTAAAAGCATGAACTAAAATCCTGAAAATTAAATAATGTAATACAGAATGTAACAATCCAACAAACTTAAAATAATATTTTACAATTATTATTTAGAGCTTGTCCAGGTAATATTAAAAAAACTAGTAGGGAAAAACTACAAAACTATTCTTACAAAGGCAGCTTTCCATTGCTTTATGTTCATTGACAGCAATGCAATAGTCCCAGTTTACTCAAGTAAACCGAAGTCTAGCATCCAATCAGAAAGCAAGTAACTTACTATAGACATGAATATTACTCTTAATGATCAGAAACAGATTTAAGATTAGAAGGTATATTTCCTTGGTTTACCTCCTGCACTAAATTAGTCTTCCTTAAGTTCAAGCATTTCTTAACCCTTATTATGAAATATACTTAAAGAAGACAACACATCTGTTCTAAATATGATGCTGCTATGACTTTCATAAGCATAAAACATTCACTTTAATATACGAATACAGTTAGTTAATTCTAAAGCTCTTTTTTCATTATAAACTGGTCAGCTCTTCTCTATACAACCTCCACATACTAAGCATTTCTATTTTCATTGAACTGAGTTATTGTTTTGTGGGCAGAGAAATTTACTGTCCACCACTGCAGAATAAAATATACCATAATGTTGATGCACAGCTTACTGCAAAACCAGTGTCATCATTCTAGGTAACCTCTGGCTTAGATCAGAGATCTCAGCATTGCAGATATACAATATGCCCCCCAAGCAAAAACTGTCCATAAGAATAACTTCATTATTCTGGGAACTTGGATCTATAAAAGATGTAAAATGTAAAAGTGTTCTGCCTATGCAGTTTCTGGTAAGTACAGTTTGAATAAGTGATAAAACCTGAGTCAGCTTCAGCTATAATATGCCCTACAGAAAGTTCATTCTCACATGAAGGAAAATGCAATATGCACAGTTCATGCGGGCAGGTGAGCGGGATGGTGAGCAACCGCCTTATGACCAGGGACCAGTCTGGGAGCTCTGCTCTGGCTGCCCCAGCGGTGGTCAGCATAGGCACCCAGACAGAGCCGATAAGTGAGGAGGCTGCAGTGCAGAGCTCAGAGTGTAGAGAGTGCCTGTTCTGGTCTTATGAGGGGAGGGTGCGCAATGAGCAGGGCTACACTCAAAGCTCCCTGATGGAGGTCCTCCTGCAGCAGGAGGCTGAGCTGTGGGATGCTGTAAATAGGCTGAAAGATGTCAGGGAAGCTGAGAGGAAGCAGCATTGCTTGCTCCAGGCCCAAACTGTGCAGGGGCCTCAAGTGTCCACTGTAACTCAGGGAGGAAAGAAGGAGGCCGTTAACCCAGGAAGCTGGGAAATAATAGAAAAAAAAAACAAACAAAACAAAAACAACAAACAAAGGAGGAAGAGGACAACTAAAAACAAGGGGCTTCCTCCTAAATCTGTTGTCCCCACCCGGAACTACTTTGCTGTCCTGCAGGGGGCTAATGAGGAAACACACTCGCACCAGGAACAACTGGCTGATGCACTGGTAAAGAAGACCTCTACTGGTGCTGCCATGAGAACGCAGTGGGTCATAGTAGTAGGCAACTCTTCTTTGAAAGGAACAGAGGCACCCATCTGTCGGCCTGACCCAGGCTCACGGAGACGTGTTGCCTTACCAGGGGCACGGATCAGGGATGTTGCAGAGAGGTTGCCAGCTGTAGTCAGTCCCACTGACTATGACCCACTTCTAGTGATCTATGTGGGTGCTGCTGATATAGATAGCAGTAGCCCGGAGAACATAAAGAAGGACTACAGAGCTCTGGGAGAGGTACTTAGGGGCTCTGGAGCTCAGATTGTGTTTTCATCAATTCTCCAGGATACAGAGGAGGACCTTATAAAGGCTAGGAGGATTAGCCAGGTTAATAAATGGTTAGAAGGGTGGTGCCATCATCAGGGGTTTGGGTATCTAGAACATGGGACACAATTTAGTAGGCCAGGTCTACTGGGGGCTGGTAGAGCTGGTCTGACAAAAGGAAGAGTGGTTTTGGTAGGAGACTGGACAAGGATGCTTTAAACTAGATGTGTTGGGGGAGGGGGGCGACATTCCACCCCAAGACACCCAGTCACCTGCCAGCACCTATAATAAATGCTTGGAGTAATGTAGAGATATTCCAGCCGCTCCAGCCAATGAGCTGGCTTCAACTGGAGCTCGGCTCAGATGCCTCTATACAAACGCCCGTACCATGAGAAACAAACAAGAGGAATTAGAGATGTGTGCATGTCTATGGGTGTATGATATAATAGGCATCACAGAAACATGGTGGGATGGCTCCTATGACTGGTGTGTTGGAATGGAAGTTTACAGGCTCTTTAGAAAAGACAGGCCCGGTAGGCAGGGAGGGGGAGTTGCTATTTGTGTTAGGGATAGGCTGGAGAGTATGGGACTCTGTCTGGGGACAGATGAGCAGTCAACAAAGAGTTTGTGGGTCAGGATTACAGGGAGAACAGCGATGGGAGACATTACTGTGGGGATCTGTTACAGACCACCTGATTAAGAGGACTCACTGGATGAAGTGCTCTATAGACAGATAGGAACAGCCTCACACTCACAGGCCCTTGTTCTCATGGGGGACTTCAAACACCCTGATATCTGTTGGAGGGACGGTACAGCCTGGCAAAAGCAATCCAGGAGGTTTTCACGATTGTGTAGAAGTCTGCTTCCTTCTGCAAGTAATAGAGGAGCCGACAAAGAGAGGCGCCATGCTTGACCATGTCCTCACCAAAAGGGAAGGGCTGGTTGGAAATGTGATGCTCCAGGGCAGCCTTGGTTGCAGTAATCATGAGATGGTTGAATTCAAGATCCTCAGGACAGGGAGAAGAGTGTGCAGCAAGCTCACTGCCCGGGACTTCAAGAGAGCAGACTTTGGCCTCTTCAGGAACCTGCCTAGTAAGGGTCCATGGGACATAGTCCTAGAGGGCAGGGGGGCCCAAGGCTGCTGGTTAATAATCAAGGATCATCTACTACAAGCTCAGGAGTATTGCATCCCAACTAGAAGGAACTGCTGCAGGAGGGCCAGGAGACCTCCTTGGATGGATAAGGACCTGCTGAGGAAAATTCGAAGGACAAAAGAGGCTTATAAAAGGTGGAAGCAAGGACAGACAGCCTGGGAAGAATACAGGGATGTTGTCTGGGAAGCAGGGACTAGGTTAGGAAGGCTAAAGCCCACTGGAATTAAAATTGGCTAGGGATGTTAAAGATAACAGGAAGGAATTCTACACTTACATTACAAAAAAAAGACAGACTAGGGACAACATGGGCCATCTCCGGAAGCTAGGAAGAGAACTGGCTACCCTGGATTGGGAGAAGGCTGAGGGTCTTAATGACTTCTTTGCCTCAGGCTTCACCAGCAAACACTTGGACCACACCACCCAAGTCTTGGAAGGCAGACGCAGGGACTGTGGGAATGGGGACCCTGGGCCCACTGTAGGAGAGGATCTGGTATGAGACCATCTTAAGAATCTGAACGTATACAAGTCCATGGGACTTGATGAAATCCATCCGCGGGTCCTGAAGGAGCTGGCAAATGAAGCTGCTAAGCCACTGTCCATCATATTTGAGAAGTCATGGCAGTCAGGTGAAGTTCCCGACAACTGGAAAAAGGGAAATATAACCCCCATTTTCAAGAAGGTGAAAATGGATGACCCAAGGATCAGTCAGTCTCACCTTTGTGGCTGGCAAAATCTTGGAGCAGATTCTCCTGGAAGGCATGCTGAGGCACATGAAAAACAACAAGGTGCTTGGTGACAGCCAGCATGGCTTCACTAAGGGGAAATCCTGCCTGACCAATCTGGTGGCCTTCTACAATGGGGCTGCGGAACTGACAGGCAGGGGTAGAGCAGTTGATGTCATCTACCTGGACTTGTGCAAAGCGTTTGACACTGTCTCACACAACATCCTTGTCTCTAAGTCGGAGAGACATCAATTTGATAGGTGGGTCACTCGGTGGATAAAGAACTGCCTGGATGGCTGCACGCAAACAGTTGTGCTCAATGCTCAATATCCAGCTGGAGACCAGCAACGAGAGGCATCCCTCAGGGATTAGTGTTGGGACCAGTCTTGTTCAACATCTTTGTCGGTGACATGCACAGTGGGATTGAGTGCACCCTCAGCAAGTTTGCCCATGACATCAAGCTGTGGGGTTTGCTTGGTAAGCTGGAGGGAAGGAATGCCATCCAGAGGAACCCTGACATGCTTGTGAGGTGGGCTGATGCCAACCTGATGAAGTTTAACCATGCCAACTGCAAGGTCCTACAGCTGGGTGGGAGCAATCCCAGGCACAGCTACAGGCTGGGCAGAGAAGAGATTCAGAGCAGCCCTGAGGAGAAGGACCTGGGGGTGTTGGTCAATGAGAAAGTGAACATGAGTTGGCAGTGGGCACTCTCAGCCCAGAAAGCCAACCATATCCTGGGCTGCATCAAAAGGAGTGTGACCAGCAGGTTGAGGGAGGTGATCCTGCCCCTCTACTCTGCTCTTGTGAGACCTCACTTGGAGCATTGTGTGCAGTTCTGGTGTCCTCAACATAAAAAGGACATGGAACTGTTGGAACAAGTCCAGAGGAGGGCCATGAGGATGGTGAGGGGATTGGAGCACCTCCCGTATGAAGATAGGCTGAGAAAGTTGGGGCTGTTCATCCTGGAGAAGAGAAGGTTGTGTGGAGACCTCATAGCAGCCTTCCAGTATCTGAAGGGGGCCTATAGGGATGCTGAGGAGGGACTCTTCATAAGGGAGTGTAGTGAGAGGACAAGGGGTAAGGGGTTCAAACACAAACAGGGGAAGTTTAGATTGGAGATGAGGAAGAAATTCTTTACTGTAAGGGTGGTGAGGCACTGGAATGGGCTGCCCAGGGAAGTTGTGAATGCTCCGTTGCTGGCAGTGCTCAAGGCCAGGTTGGACAGAGCTTTGTGTGACATAGTTTAGTGGAAGGTGCCTGTGCCCATGGCAGGGGGTTGGAACTAGGCAGGGAAGAGATTCAGAGCAGTCCTGTGCAGAAGGACCTGGGGGTGCTGGCCAATGAGAAAATGAATATGAGCCGGCAGTGTGCACTTGCAGCCCAGAAAGCCAGCTGTATCCTGGGCTGCATCAAAAGGAGCATGACCACCAGGTCAAAGGAGGTGATCCTGCTCTTCTACTCTGCTCTCATGAGACCTCACTTGGAGTATTATGCGCAGTTCTGGCATCCTCAACATCAAAAGGACATGGAACTGTTGGAACAAGTCCAGCGGAGGGCCATGAGGATGATCAGGGGACTGGGGCACTCACGTATGAAGACAGGCGAGCAAGTTAAGGCTGTTCAGTCTGGAGAAGACAAGGCTGCTTGGAGACCTCATAGCAGCCTTCCAATATCTTAAGGGGGCCTACAGGGATGCTGGGGAGGGACTCTTCATTAGGGACTGTAGTGATAGGACAAGGGGTAAGGGGTTCAAACTTAAACAGGGGAAGTTTAGATTGGAGATGAGGAAGAAATTTTTTACCGTGTGTTGAAGCACTGGAACGGGTTGCCCAGGGAAGTTGTCAATGCTCCATTGCTGGCAGTGTTGAAGGCTGTGTTGGACAGAGCCTTGGGTGGCATGGTTTAGTGGGAGGTGTCCCTGCCCATGGCAGGGGTGCTGGAACTAGATGATCTTAAGGTCCTTTCCAACCCTAACTATTCTATGATTCTATAATGCATGCTTATGCCTATAAACTCATCAGCCATGATCACCCGTTGTGCTTAAGGTTCACATGGTTCTGTGAATTTCACAAATACTCTTGCTGTCAGCCCCAGCATCCTTTTAGCCATGACCTGTGTCAGAGGATTAAATTTGAAAGCAACACATGGAAAACTCACCAGTACTACTGGGCAGATTGATGTGGGTGGTAAAATATGGTCCTTCAAAGGTCCACAGTCACATTCAGGTTTTAGATGAGAAGCACATTTGTTATGTAGCTACAGGAAAATAGAAAACAAGGATCCAACTTAGGCATTTTACTGCTACAGTCTAAGAAAATAGGCAACCTAAAATGAGGTGAGTTTATTTAATCTAATTATTATTAAAGTACTAGAAAAAAACTAAACAGACTGCAGTAGAAATTCTTTTAAGATTGACAAACCCAGTGAATTTATACTGAAGCAAAGAACAGTGGATCAAAATATTTTCCACTTGGAAAATTGCACATGTGGTCCAGAACACAAAATAAGAACATCACATGAGAGTACAGTAACATCCACATAGTGTTATTGGTGATCAAAACCTTTCTTTCAGAAGACAGCTTCTTGCACTAAGCCAAGAACTTCTCTTCTACTACTAATGAGCAGCCTCCAGTAATTCATGACAGCTTTTAGTATTGGTGTAACTCTCCCATCCTACCTGAAGGTGATACAGTAACTCCTGATTCAATTGTGATGCTGCAATATCTATGAAAAAACATATGAAATATAAGAGAATAATGTAGGAATATATAAGAGCTTTAAGCTATATTGGGGAAAACTTGGTCTTGATTAAAAGAAAGTTCAGGCTTCCACTGACTGCTGAGGAAGCTGAACTACTCTCTTTTTTCTACTTTATCCTTAGCATTTATCCAGTTTTCCTGAAAGCAATGAAAAGAATTCTACTCTGAAAACATGGAAAGAATATCCTCAGGTCTGCTGACTGAAAGAGCACTAGCTTACGTTCATACTGTTACAAAGGCAGAAGGGAAAAATATACACATAACATCAACTCTGAATGCCAACAAATGATGTATTTATTTAAATACTTTGCATTTATCAATCAAGAGTTCTTGTTGATATTTTAAGTCTAATCAAGCGTCTCTAAAGACAGTATTTCAACATATATATCCAGCCACACGGTACAAAGCATTCACAAATAATAGGCATACTTCACAATATTATTAAAGAGATCCACAATAAAATATAACTTCATATAATGAAATTTGGTGAAAGTCTTTGTACGCACTGATCTTAAAGGTCTTTTCCAACCTAAATCATTCTATTATTCTATTTCTGTATTGATTCAATGAAGTGTGCATTAAGTTCCTCAGGTAACATGCATTTCCCATAGAGATGAATATTTTGATTTTTTAGAAGATACACATATTTGCTTTAAAGAAAAATTACCAGAATTTTGTAGTAGAAATCTTATTTAACAAGTGATTTAGCTAGTATAATAGGTAGTATAGAGCATTAGTTCAACAGGTACAATAGCTGTTACAAAATCTGTTGCTCAATGTCTGCATGTGTAAATCACGTTTTTCCAATGACTGATTCATTTTCCCTTAGTTGATTTAACTATGTCAGTATGAACTCTATTAAAATTGTACCAGTTGCTGATGCGTATAACCTTTACCAGCAATATGGTCTTCATAAAGTTATCTGGTAGAGTTAATGTTGACATAACATTTCTGAATTTTGAAGTAAATGGCACCTAACAGTAGCCTTGTCCATATTCATTTATACTACAAAGTTACCTTTTCAGGCAGTTACTAAGCAACAGAAAATAAAAGTCTAACAAATATCGATTTACGCTGAGTATTAAAGCCTTATTTTGAGGGTATTTTGGTAGCCCTGTAATCTAAGTCATTTGTCATGCTAATTCTCTGCCTCAGTGGTAAGGCTACTTGTACCATAATTAATGCACACCAGGCCATGGTACATCAAATAAAAGTATCTTCACACATTCAGTGGTAATTAGCAGCTTTGCTACTTGGTGGCATGCAAACTTATCTGGGAAAAAATAGCTTAATCTTCTTATTGGTCTCTGCTGATCTTTGACAACAGAAGTGGCACATAGCAAACAACAGGAATGGTGGAAGATACGTAGCTTTAAGGAAAGTAAAGCTTTGACACAACGAAATTAAATAATATGCATCTCTTCTCAAAAGAAAAAGTTTTAGCAGATTTTAAACACATTTCCCCAAAATTCCCTTACCCCAAACCAAGCTCCTATAGAATGCGCATCACAACTAAATGCCTAAAAAGTAGGAAAAAAAATATTTGCTGGAAAGCAAAGAAAAAAAAAAAAAAAAAGGCACCCACAAAAAGGAAAAACCACCACCACCAACAAAAAAAACCCAACAAAGCAACCACTAACAAACAAAAGAGAAACACATTAAAGAAACCACAAACAACAAAACAAACCACATGAACAAACTTTACAAGACCCTGGTAGATAAAGACAAGAGCATATAGAAGACGGAATGTTGGCCCTGGCTGAGAACTCATTGTAACAAGCCTCAGTGAAAAACATCTCTAAATTTGGGGATTTGATTCAGCTGTTTTGACATCAGAGGTGACCCTACTAGGCTGTAAGAAGGAGAGCTATTCAATATGCATGAAAGAGGTTCAGAATTAGTTGTGGAATAACTAGCACCCTCTTGAATTACAAAAATTTTTCGGCAACAAGCCCTGAATGTGGTGGTGGTGTACAAGGAGTTGAAACCACATGAAGGATGTGATGATAATTACATAACTTCAGAATACCCATTCAAAAATCATGCATCTGTTAGAAATTTAAAAGCTCTTTTCAGTAATAAAGTATTATTATTAGCAAATAAAGCTTTTGCAACAAAACATACCAAATACACCGAATTGCAAGAAAGTGAATAGAAGATTGAAAAGCAAATGATTTGTAATATTTTTCAAACTGAAAAGTCTCACTTCTGCCTAATTTACACCTGAAGCCATAAAACTTAAATAAAAAGATGAATAAAGTTCTTTTGAATATTCCAACATTACTTTTACAGAAAATCAAAATTTTTAAAACATTGACGTAAATACAACTGCAAAACTCAGCGACAATGTTTTAAATTTGGCTGTCAAAAAACACAGGCCCATTTTTAACTGGAATTTTAATAGATATTTAAGCATTTAAATATACACACAAGCACCCAAGATATTTTCAGAAAAATTAAGCCTTTTTCTTCACAGTGATTTCAATGATAAATCATTCCTCAATATTTCCTCAGCGAGTATCAGTTTTTACGGAATTCCTCTAAATCTTGATGTGCATCTTCAAGAAGTAAAAGGCCTTTACAAATCTAGTACAGATTCACATGAAATAATGGGAAAGTACTTTTTCTGAGAATTCGCAATTTCCTTTGACATTAAGAGAGAGCCTTACATAATATGTAATCATTGAGCAATATACACATATTATACAGATGTAAACACTTCCATATCTAGAGCAGCACACTCATATTTATCTGTCTAAACACAGATAGCCATTGCCTAAATTTAATTATCTGTATGCAAAAAATTTTGGATTGGGTGTTCTATTCCTTACATAAATTATCCAAATTTTGACAGCAATCTGGACTACATATTTGTTTCCTTCTAAAATATTGGGTTTTAAGTAATCATAACAGCTTATCACTGAAAGCATCCTGGATCTATTTTCTTTGATGATGTTTCATATTTTGTGTTCTTGTATTAAGAAAATGTCAGAAAACATCCAAACTTGTACACTGAAAACAAACATTCACTAATGCTTCAGTCTCATATTATTTAAAACACTGAACAAACAACTGCTGTTTCATAACAATAATAGTGGTATCAGCAAAAAGCCAAAGCGCTAGAAAAGGGCTGAATCTTTCCCCATTTAGATTTAAAACTTAATCCTGCCCTGGCCAGGAACAGAAATACTGGCATTGCTCCTTCTAGCATGAAGATCTCACTTTTAAGGGCAGTGTTCCTTGAATGTCATTAGTTCCAGTTATTGGCTCCTGCTGAATAAGGAGTGCACAAAAGTTGTATATATTAGAGATGGTGCACAGATTAGTATATATCAAGATGTCTCTGTTATTATTCCCAGACACTCAAAATCATTGTATCATACCAGATGCCCTCAATTTCATCTGCCTATCAGTACACCACAAATTAATGTTTTGCCCTAGTGTCACAGTGACCCTGACCTCCCCCAGTACTTAAAAATATTTTGTAATCTTTCTGTAAGGTAGATTGGGAATTCTGCTCTTTAGTATGACATATATTATTTTAATTTGCACATTGTCTTTAAGCAGAGTACATCTTTAAGCATATTTTCTTGCAACAATTAAGGACTCCTATGAACATTCTGCATATGCTATTTCTCAAACATGCACTATTCATTTCTGATGACAGACAAAACTTAACTAGACCTTTTGAATTATGAGGCCATAAAAAAAGAGATGCAGATTTTTGTCTCTCTAACCTGTACTAAAGGTTTTACTATAGTCTACTCACTGTAATTTGACACCAAACACAGTGAAGTCCAGTCAAACCTTGGTAGCATTTTATGGTTTTGTGGCACTTATCACATTTTGTTGGACAGTTTCCTTCTACCCAGAAATGGTGCATTACCTGCAAAAGAAAAGTGTGGACATACATATAGTTACTAAATTAACAGGTAAATGGCAAAGTTAATGCTACCCCAAACTTACATCGGTATTCTTTTTGGACTTGACATATGTTTTGATGCAAGATGCGGGAGCTCTTGAGACACAGCGTTCATGGACTGTATACTTGCAAACTGAAAAAAGAAACACATTAATAGATGTTGAGGCAATGCTGTTTCTGGCTACACTTTTATGAAACAAATAACATTACCAGCATGCCATCTCTATATAATCAATCCAATCAGTCAATGAAAACTCAAACTAGACTGCTTTTTCCAAGGAATACAAAAGGCCAATTAGAACAGGAAATATTATGCAAGTGAGAAATCCAAGAATGCACTATCATTGCATAACAGGAAATGCTTAATTAAATCAGAGCTCACTAAATTTTTTCACAATAATTCCCAAATGACAAAAATATTAAAGACAAATTGATGACTGCCAAATGGCTTGGTGTCATTTGCTAGTAGAAAGAAATCTATATTTTAGAAACTATAGGCATGAGAGCAGCTGGCAAGCACAAAAATAAAAACCAATGAATTTATGTTGTTCCTTCTATTGATTTATAAATCTTAAATGGCTGATTAGTCCATTTTCAGATAGCAATTGTTTTCATGCATTCCATGTAATCACCCCAACTTTAACTCTTACTTTCCCCAATACCATCTCCTGAGAAGCTTTTTCTTCCTAACCTCTCCACACCAGTTTTTGGTAGCCACTATTGTCAGCCAGGACTTTAAAGATCACACTAGCCGCATTTGGAAAACATATAAATGTCAGGGTACAATACAAAGCTCTCCTGACTTAAACTATACAACTGTGCCTATATGAGGAAATAATGCTATAGCTTATAGCTGCATTCAATAGAGTCAACTATTAAAAACTGAGAATGAATTTCTCACTGCATGGTATATGTCTCAGGCTTTTGACCTCGAGAGCAATTAAGCACAAAGTACTTCTAAACACCTTGCTTGCACCTATTACACAAACCCAGTGGGAGGTGCAGCCATTAATCAGACAAACTGCAGGGTGTAACATTGTTGATTGGACCATGGAGGGATGGTGAGGCACCCTGCAGTTCCTCCCCCCCTCCCTTTTTTTTCCTCCCACACAATCTAAAATGCAAATAATGAAATCTATAGCAGTGCTTTGAAAATACTGGAGAAGCAGCTTAGCGAGATAAAGAAATAGTGTAATAGTTTTGTAACTAGGCTCAGGCTCCTTGCTGCATGAAGAAACTGAAAGGAGCATGTGGATGCTCTTCAGATACTCCGGGAGCATTGTTCTCACCAAAAAAAATGGGAAGCACACTAACAAAAGGGTTTTAAAGCATCACATTGCAGTAGATAAAGTAACAGTTCTTCAAAGGCTGGTCTTTTTGGGGCAATTTATGTAAGTCGCTTGCACATTTCTGGTAACTACTGAAGAAGACGATCTACATTATATACTCAATAAAATTTTCGAACAGATATGGCTATTATATTTCCTCACAAGTTTACATGAGTCTGATGAAATACTACATTCTTTAATATTCTTTTACAAGTATTTTTTATATTCCAGTTACTGTCACCAGCATTTATCAGTCAGAAGTTATTAAATTTCTATTTGTTTGAATTTTAATAAACCTATGTCTCTCACTCCATAGTGTTGTGAATGAAATCATACAACATGAAAAAGCATATGTGGAGGATCTATATCTGGTTTAAAGAGAACTGTGCCCCACAGAGGAGAGACAAACAGCTGATTTGGAAACCCTCATCCATTCAAAATAATTTCAAATCAGTAGAATTGTACAGGCAGAAAGGTCTTGATCAGCTGTGATGGGCTATTTTTCATAATAAAAATGGAGAAAGTAAGTTACATGAAGAAACTGATTATCAAAAAGAACAATGAAAGGTGACTTGACCCCATCATGAGAAGAATACAGTGGGTACTAAAGATCACATTAATCTAATGGAGCAGGGCATAACACTGGACCCATCTAACAGACATATTCAAAACAGAAAATAGGTCTTAAAAAAAGATGATTAATCATTGGAACACACCACAAAAGAAAGATATTGATCATCTATCTCCTGAAACATTCAAACAGAGACGAACTATATTTCAGCAAGATTTGGTTTCTCAAGATACAGGTTATGAGCTGGTCAAACACAGGCTGTTAGAAGACACATAGATACAACCCAAGGAACCAAACTGTACTAACTGCACCTAGTAGTCTAATGAAGGTCAAATTAGATGTAGTAGTTTTTCTGTGTTCCTTTTTCTTAAAATCTATAATCAAGTTAAGACGTGAAAGTATGGCAAGACTTAGATTTTACAAACCAACTAAGCATACAAAACTTTGCAAGTGTTACACAAACTTGATTTCTGCGAAATGGAGATTTTGACTTTTACAATAAACAAACCAAGAATTCTGAGAAAAATTTGAATAAACAAACACGTGACTTAGATGCTAGTCAAGTTCGTATCTATCAAAGTATATGAATAATTATTAATGGGAAAAAAGACAAATAATAAAAATATAAGGTTGACACTTACACATGATACTTGCTAAAAGAAAGAAAAAAAAAAAAGAATGAGGCAGACTCCAAAGGGAACTAATACAGAGTTATCATCATACAGAAAACTCCCTCAAATAGTAGCTTTGAAAGCCCAATATCCAGACAAGTTAAAAATAGAACCCTGAATGCTCAAGTGTAGCAGACAAAGAGGGGAGACACCATTGTGCTGGCAACGGTTTTGTACTGGGAAGCTACTAGTTCTTTGTTACGCAGAGGCACAACTTTTCTAGGAATAGACATGTATGCAAATGGACACTAAAATGCTTATACTCACAAGAACAGCAGAGACCTTGCTTGCCTACTCCGATTAGCATGTTCAAACAAAGATTACAGTAGGCAGGCTTGTTAAAGTGTTTCAGCCTCCATACATGCTGCCCATCATCTTTCACATTCTGCACAGGACATAAAAGAAACAGATTTCATTTGATAAAATAAACAATGACATATATAACTGCCAATAAAAATTGGAGACTGACTCAGGAACGTAAAAGACAAGCTGTTACTTCATTTAATACTCTGCATCAGATCACAGTATAATCATTCTAAATACACAGGCAACGATATAATAAAAAATTCTTTAGAAGCTCATGGACATCCATGTGCTTCAAAAACGACTTAGAAAAAAAACCCAACAGGCTGCTGTCACTGCTGGAACACAAGGCTAGCAATAAATCTAGGCTGATATTAAATTACAACTAGTATTAAAATGGAATAAAATTTGTTCTAGAATAATTCCAAAAATAAAGGCGCTGCAGGTTAGGAGATAAACACACACACACCCCACACGAATGATAGAAAGGATTTTTTTTTTTTAAATGATAGAGGTATTCTTAATGACCCTTAGAATTAGGGACACATATCAATGTATGTGAAGTGGGAAAGCTAGCCACACCACAATAATACCTATTGCCAGCTTTAATTTATGTTAATGTACTGCCAACAGTCTATCAAAAATCAAGCATTTAAGACTGAGATTAACATACTGGACCTCTTCTCCAAAGGTTGAATTTCCTACATTTAAGCTGGCATTTTTCAGTTAGCTGTAGCACTATACTCAAATATTGCATTAATAGACTGATCAACTTATCGGCACTTACAACTCAGGGGCTCACTGTAACTTATGTCTACAACTAAAATATTATCAAGCCATTTATGTTTATCAAAGCAATCTTTCAGCTGCATCATTGTCCTTTTTGTTCTTAACAGAATCATTCTGAAACCCCACTGTTAGAAGACTTTTAAAATGATGTGCACTTGGTACAGATGTTAAATTTAGTCTGTAAATTCCCAGGTTTCTTGGCAAGTGTGGCCATCGGGCTTTTCCCTTTTCGCAATCATCAGAGGGCTCTGATTAAAAGAAAAAAAGGTAGAGGGACCTAATGTAATATCACTTGATTTTTTATTTATTTTTTACCAAATGTAACATCCAATGGAACAAAGGTGGTTTATGTCTATCAGCTGGAAACAGGCTGCAGTAGCTTTATTCTTCTTTCTGAATTACTGAAATTCTATAGTCTTCTTGGTCATTTCATTACTGAAAACAAATTTTCACATAGCTAAAGGAAGCCACATCAGCCTCTGGTTCCCAGAAGCCACAGCAACAGCTGGTCCTCATCCTGTTTCTGATTTCTCACATCAAACTACTGCTATTTGTCATCATGTATATATAATATTTCTGACTGAATATGCAATAATATGATGGTTTTCACTGATAAGGATAGTCAATATAAGTGAGTGGCCACAAATTTTAATAAAAATTAAGTTTTGACCTATATTAGCATATACTGCATGAGTTATGTCCTGATAAATCAGTATTTCTCTATTTTAATAGTTAGCCATTAACAAGTCAAAACTGACGAAGACTTCTTCATCCTTGGGGATGGGGGGGAGGATCTTGAAGGAAAATCTCCAAGAAAATTACATAGAAACAAAAGGAACCAAAGTCAGCTGGAATATTTTTTCTGTACCGAGGTATCAGGAACATAGCCTAAGTCGAGTTCCCCCGGTTTTATCAGGAGGAGGAGGAGTTCAAACACCATCTCTGACAGCCGGACATTGGTCAGCGTCCCTTTCTGCGGGAACAGCAGATGGGATTCTAGGGCTGGCAAGAAGTATGGAAGTTTTTCAGTTTCCCCTGAAGAAGCAGAAATAGATTCTGCAGCTGTAGAGCAATAGAAGCCTGTCAAGCTCCTTCAAGACTGGCAGCTGAAGAGGATGCATTTCATTAAATAGAGCTCTGTAACTTCCATTTTTCTTTGCGTTTTACTACCACATTCCACACATTTTTGAACTATTGTTAAAAACACATATGATATAGTACGTGAGTTTCAAGTCTTCTGAAAGCAGAGAATTATTCACTAGACAGTAAATACTGGGTAAATCCTTCTGAGAAAAAAATAGCAACCAATGCACACTTTCATTTTAACAATACTCAGGTCATTGAAAGATTCAGTCATAAACAACTGGCACTTAAAACGCAAGCTAACCGGCCTTCCTTAGCAAAATATTTTCTATTTCTAAACCTTAACAAAAATTCATAATTATGCATCAACTTCCCTCTCCTCCACATTAGTTTTGTGTTACTTTTTTCATTTCAGTTTTATCTTTAAAGAATGACCATTACATGTGAATATGCCGCTTCTTCTTGGAACAGAGCATATGGACTAACTTAGCTGGCATTTTCCTTATCAGAAAAACAAACAAGTCTTGATGTGGGTGTTCTGCCAATTAAAACACTTAACTGTGTTACAGACTGCAACTGATGCAAATCCATTACATAAACACAATGCACTTTTGGAAAATAGCAAATTAAATTTTTGCTCTTGTGCACTGCTAAAAATAAGCAATAAAGTGCTGCATATGATTATACATGCACATAACTTTTTAAAACATTGCCAAGAAAAAAAAGACATAATGTGAAACAAAGCCCCCTCAATGCAAGTCTTTAAGTATGAATAAAATCCACAATTCCAACACAACAGTGCATTTACCGACACTCACTCATTTTGCTTCCATATCCTGAGAAAGAGTTTGAAAACAAATAGTCATTAAAAAGATCTCAATGCAGGGCAGGTACAGTAAAAATCTCTTTCTCACTTCATTATACATCACTGAAAATGAAGCCTCCATATGCCATACACAGACTATAGCACACAACGAAAACAGTAACAGTTATTTTCTTAATGGTTCTCTTAAATTATGGTCCTGACCCTTCTACCACGAATTTGATTGCTAAAAGGGCCTGACAATAAAAAGCAAGTTAACCATGAAAGAGCCAGTCTTAGAATTAGTGGAAAATTTTATGTAGTCACAGAATTTAGCTACACTTCCCTAATAATCTGGGTTAATATTAACTTACTTCAGCTTTTCAGGTATTTTTAAAAAAAGCTATCCAAAGAGACCTTAAAGTTTAAAGCACAAAACTCAAGACTCTGAGACTTAAGAAAAGGTATTGAAACAACTGATAAATTTTCTTCCCAGCAGGTATCCCCTCTTACAATAGCTATACAGTGTCTGAAATACCAGCAGGCTCCGTCTTTTCTGTAAGAGTCAGTAACAAGCAACCAAGGGAGAAGGATGTTAGCGAGTCTGCGAAGTTATTCTTTCACTGCTATTTTGTTTTCATTTATCTCAAAAATATTTACACGTCTTGAAGACATTTTTATGTTTGATCTTTGGGTATTCAGTCAGTGGGAAGTGAGAAAGAAGAATGTCCATTAAACTATGCAGCTCCTCCTTTTAATACAAATGCAGTGAAGTTCTTTATCATTTTGGTGGCTCTCAGCATTCATGTCAGGTTTTGTTCAATTTGGTTTGGGAAGAGGGGGTTCTAAATCTGTTCTGGTTCAGCTGGAGAGGGAGTAACCTCAAGATACACACTATCTGGGAAGGTTCCTCACTTCTAACTTCTTAGGTATTTCATGTGCCTATGTGTATACATTGGAGAAAGGAAAAAAACCCAAACAAACACACATTTCCCCAGCCTTCATCCATGAACTCACCAGTGCATTATCCTGATCATCCAGAAATTCTTAAGGATTAGTATGCACATTAGAAAATGACAACACAGAAAATGCAGCATAGGAGGAGAAATTAATCTGTTTTAAAAGTTTCATAATTATCCACAGTTTCCCTGTCCCTAAATTCCTAGTCATCTCTCATCTGCAGAGGCTGAAGTGATGCAGAAATTACATTTTAAATAATGGCCAACTGCATGAAATCCCTTTTTTTTTTACACCTTATACACAGAAATGGTTAGTTACTCCTGACTTCTCCTGGGCATTTACCACCCTCTAGGCAAAGGCAAAGCAGGTCTACCGTAAGGAAAGCCGCCTGCAAACTTCCTGCAAAAAAGCGGGAGCCAACAGCATAAAAGTAGAGAGCACTCTCAAGAAGAGACATGCAACCCTGCTGTGAAGTCTCACAAAGCATTAACACCGCCCCCTCTGCCGGCAATGCCTTGAACTGACATTGGTAAGACAGCTCCCGTTAATCATTTGGGGTGAACCTGCTTCCTAGCAGGAGCTGGCACAAACAGGGTACAGCTACTTTTAGAAGGGGCTTGGTTCTGCCCTTGGTTTTCCTTGGGTTTTGTACACATGGAAACAGCATATGTGACACAGGCATTTCAGCTTTAGAAAACTCACCTGCCAGACTTCAGATGAGAATAATATCTTATAAAAAAAGCACTGGGGACAACGAGATCACATGCATTCCATGCTGAATGAAAGAAATACAACTCTATGAAACTGCCCAGGTATTAAAAGTCATTTCAGACTTCAGCCTGAGAGGGACTTCTCATGGTGCAACAGATACTATGTTTGCAAGTCCGCAGTTTGGCTCCATATTCACATACTCAGTGTTACATACAAAAAGTAAGCCAACAATAATGTAATATACAATGTAAGAAGCGATATTCCGCCTTTTACTTAATCAAAAGGTTTAAAAAAGAGTTGACTTAAATTCTTTGAGTGTAACTGCGTAATACTTGCTGCTTGAGGATTCAAAATAAAATTGCAAGTATTTCCTTTTAATTTAATTGAAGCACGGCAAACCTTCAACACAAATGTGTTTGTCCTATCGAAATTCACCTTGATTTAAGGATGAAATAGGTTGAAAATTACAACTGGTGACTTAAAAGAAAAGCACAGCCGTCTGGTTTCACATTATTGATGACTTTAAGAAGCATTTACTGTTGTTCAGTTTCTCTCTCACCCTAAGGCAGCTCTTCTGTAACTGTACAGTACCAGATACAGTACAACTGTGACATCTAGTGGCCAGTAAAGAGGGAACAAAACACTTTCCACTCAAACCAGGATTTTTTTTGAAACACTAGCATTTGTGAACTTGCAGTTTATATCTACTTCTTGTACCATCACTGACAGGGGTCTTTTCTTGAAAAACAAATTGTGAAACAGTATGCGTATCACAGCACTCCTATAGAATAAGAAGCAATAAAGCTCCTTATCTTGTACTGAAGTTGTTTTTTTTTAGCACACCTATTGCCTTGAAAAACACCAAAATAAGAACATGTTGTTTCTATCCTCGAACAAGCCCAGATACTACTGCATTTTTAAGCTCTACCTTCACAACAACTCTAAACTCAAGTTTTTGGGAGGAAACAGAAAGCATAAAACCCAGTAAGATAAACTGGATGTTTAGGTTAATTTCCTAGACAAATGACACTTACATACGCTCTTTGTCTCTTTATGACTAAGCTGCCCCAGCAACTTTAAAATTAATTTAATAATCTCAACTAAATTTGAAAGAGCAGTAGAAGTTTCATAAAAGTCTAAAGAAAAGGTGGGGTGGGGACAGAGAGATCAAAAGGAAAATCAGGCAGATTTCCTTCTTCTTTTCACTTCACAACAGCTGGCTGGCTAACACCTGTAGTAACAATACTTGTAGTAACAACATTCCTATCTCTTTCAGAAGGTTACTGATGAAACCTGAGGGCAAAGACCATAAACCTATGAGAGATTACACTACATCAACCCCATTGTTTATAAACATTAACTTGTTTTTTGTTTTTTTTTTTTTTTTTTTTGTAGACCTCATTGCAGCCTTCCAATATCTGAAGGGGGCCTATAGGGATGCTGGGAGGGACTCTTCATTAGGGACTGTAGTGAGAGGACAAGGGGTAATGGGTTCAAACTTTAACAGGGGAAGTTTAGACTGGATAGGAGGAAGAAATTCTTTACTGTTAGGGTTCTGAGGCACTGGAATGGGCTGCCCAGGGAAGTTGTCAATGCTCCATCGCTGGCGGTGTTCAAGGCCGGGTTGGACATAGCCTTGGATGGCATGGTTTAGTGGGAGGGTCCCTGCCCATGGCAGGGGGGTTGGAACTAGATGATCTTAAGGTCCTTCCCAACCTTAGCTATTCTATGATTCTAATATAGTTCTGTATCTCACTAATATTTTTCCATTATTGTAAGTAAAGTGTCTAATATAGCATGCAAGAAAAATGGACTGAAAGGCTTTAATGCAATATAAAACTTTTATATGATAGCGGACCTTCTTAGGTAGCTCTTAAAGAAAACTAAATATTAAGTACAAAAAGTGTAGCTGAATTCTGAAGGTAATATGACAAATCTTCAGCTGAAATAAATTTTCATAGCTTCATTAATGCCAGCATAAAAAATTACACCACCTGAGACTCCTGTATTGGTTGCACAAGCTCTATACAAGCGTTAAGTAGATTACAGTAAGTTAATGGACCCCAACCCAAAACAAACTAAAGATTTGACTGGTATCTTTTTTTTTTTTTTCCAAATAGACTACAGTGACAATTCTTTGTCACTATTATACAAGCTATTATTCCAACTTTCAATTAACAAAACTATGCTTATTGATTAAAAAGATACTTTGTATACCATTATAATAT
The DNA here is from genome assembly GCA_017639245.1 of Myiopsitta monachus. Taxonomy (NCBI): domain Eukaryota; kingdom Metazoa; phylum Chordata; class Aves; order Psittaciformes; family Psittacidae; genus Myiopsitta; species Myiopsitta monachus. The sequence continues at coordinate 9,624,633 of CM029919.1, forward strand.
TTTTTCACAATTCCACATTTATGTCTCTTCACCACATGAAGTACCAGGAATACTCTTGACAGAAACACTGACCCATGGTAATAGGTAGCTACAGAATTTTGATCACTGTTTATGTGGTTTTATTGTTTATATAGTAAAGCTATGCACTGCAAGATAAATTATCTAACAACTAGTAAAAACACCCAAAAGACTAAAATATCTGGTGATATGTATTTACGTGGCTTCTTTCTAAATAGCTGTTGCTTTAATACGAAAATAAACCTCTAACAGAAGGATCTGCATTAGTTTATCATAGAATTTAAGGAGTTTTAAATTTTGAAAGAATGAAGTGTGGACACTGAAAAGTACTCCCACAACATATACACTACCTGTCACAAAAGAAAAGTCTATACTGAAAATTACTATCTGTTATCTGTTATACTGATTGCTTGAGAGCATTTGCTGTCCTTTGTTTAGAGAAATTCTATGGAAATAAGTGAATTTATCCTGACAAAGATCAGCTCTTTGACTACAGGGAAGTAATTTAACATTTTAGTTACTCAGTCACACATCCAGAATTAGGGCATTAGTACTTACAGTGATCCAAAGGTACTGAAACTTTTCCTCAATTCAGATATTTATATGGCGATTTGATTAATAAGATTTTGCAAAAATTTTAGATCTTCTGCTAAAGGCATTCTTTTGTTACATACTTGACTACAGAAAGCCTCAGTCTGACTATTTTTTGTGCAAATGAAATACCACAGAGGAGCTACAGCAGTCTAGGTTTAGTGCAGGCATGTTGCAGTATAGAGGGAAAGTAAATATTATTTGCTATTTCACCTCAATAGCTGAAAAAGACTTCAGAAAAAGTTTCCTCTCAAATAACAGAAAAACCTTTAAAACATATGCTAAGATACATGTGCTCAAAATTATCTCAAACACAGGACAGCAGGTGGCACTGGCAACATGCCAGGGTTAAAACAGGTGTGTTGAACTGGTATAAAATTGATCATATTACATCTGCCTTATCTTTAATGTGAAGTTGTAGATGTACAGAACGTAAGCTCCTCTTTCGTAACACTCTATCCTTCAGTGTAAGTGCTCTCTTTGATATTGCTACTAACTATAGTTTATTAAGGTAGTTACAGAGATGGAAGAGCTATCACAAGGATGTATCACAAGAAGACAAGAGCCAACGGGCAGTAACTCCTGCAGAAGAAATTCTTATGCTGCACATAAGTAAAAAAAGCTCTTTCCCTTGAGAATACTTAACACTGACAGAGGTTGCCCAAAGAACCGGTGGAATCCACCTTACTGGAACTATTCATGACTTGGTTTGAAAAGGCCCTGGTTAACACAATCTGTGGTCCTGCCACTAATCATAAGCTGAACCAGATGACGTCTAGAAGTTCTTTCCGCCCTAGATTATTCTGTGACTCAATATAGTTAGGTCACACACTGCCACCAGCATGAAAAGCCTGGACACTGCTCCAAGCCAGGTGTAACACACACATGGGTAGTAAAACATTCTGAACAGATACACTGCAGCTAGGAATTAACAATATGTGTCAACAGGACAAATTAATCAGTTTTTCACAGCTTTCAGCTCCAGAAATGGCTCATCCCAACTAGAAGGAAGTGCTGCAGGAGGGCCAGAAGACCTCCTTGGATGGATAAGGACATGCTGAGGAAAATTCGAAGGAAAAAAAGAGGCTTATGAAACGTAGAAGCAAGGACAGGCAGCCTGGGAAGAATACAGGGATGTTGTCCGGGAAGCTAGGGACTAGGTTAGGAAAGCCAAGGCCCACTTAGAATTAAACTTGGCTGGGGATGTTAAAGATAACAGGAAGGAATTCTACACTTGCATTACAGAAAAAAGACAGACTGGGGACAACATGGGCCCTCTCTGGAAGCTATCAGAAGAACTGGCTACCCTGGATTAGGAGAAGGCTGAGGTTCTTAATGACTTCTTTGCCTCAGGCTTCACCAGTAAATGCTCTGACCACACCACCCAAGTCTTGCAAGGCAGACGCAGGGACTGTGAGAATGAAGATCCTGGGCCCACTGTAGGAGAGGATCTGGTCTGAGACCATCTTAGGAACGTGAACATATACAAGTCCATGGGACTTGATGAAATCCATCTGCGGGTCCTGAAGGAGATGGCAAATGAAGTTGCTAAGCCACTGTCCATCATATTTGAAAAGTCATGGCAGTCAGGTGAAGTTCCTGACTACTGGAAAAAGGGAAATATACCCCCATTTTCAAGAAGGTGAAAATGGATGAGCCGCGGAACTACAGACCAGTCAGTCTCACCTCTGTGCCTGCCAAAATCTTGGAGCAGATTTTCCTGGAAGGCATGCTGAGGCACATGAAAAACAACAAGGTGGTTGGTGACAGCCAGCATGGCTTCACTAAGGGGAAATCCTGCCTGACCAATCTGGTGGCCTTCTACAATGGGGCTGCAGAACTGACAGACAGGGGTAGAGCAGCTGATGTTATCTACCTGGACATGCGCAAAGCGTCTGACACTGTCTCACACAACGTCCTTGTCTCTAAGTAGGAGAGACATCAATTTGATAGGTGGGTCACTCGGTGGATAAAGAACTGCCTGGATGGCTGCACACACAGAGTTGTGCTCAATGGATCAATGTCCAGCTGGAGACCAGGAACGAGAGGTGTCCCTCAGGGATTGCTGTTGGGACCGGTCTTGTTCAACACCTTTGTCGGTGACATGCACAGTGGGATTGAGTGCACCCTCAGCAAGTTTGCCCATGACACCAAGCTGTGTGGTTCGCTTGATACGTTGGAGGGAAGGAATGCCATCCAGAGGGACCTTGACATGCTTGTGAGGTGGGCTGATGCCAACCTGATGAAGTTTAACCATGCCAAGTGCAAGGTCCTGCAGCTGGGTCAGAGCAACCCCAGGCACAGCTACAGGTTGGGCAGAGAAGAGATTCAGAGCATCCCTGTGCAGACGGACCTGGGGGTGCTAGTGAGAAACTGAACATGAGCCGGCAGTGTGTGCTTGCAGCCCAGAAAGCCAACCATATCCTGTGCTGCATCAAAAGGAGTGTGACCAGCAGGTTGAGGGAGGTGATCCTGCTCTTCTACTCTACTCTCCTGACACCTCACTTGGAGTATTGTGAGCAGTTCTGGCATCCTCAACATCAAAAGGACATGGAACTGTTGGAACAAGTCCAGAGGAGGGCCACGAGGATGATCATGGGACTGGAGCACCTCCCGTATGAAGATAGGCGAGAAAGTTGAGGCTGTTCAGCCTGGAGAAGAGGAGGCTGTGTGGAGACCTCATAGCAGCCTTCCAACATCTGAAGGGGGCCTATAGGGATGCTGGGGAGGGACTCTTCATGAGGGAGTGTAGTGATAGGACAAGGGGTAAGGGGTTCAAACTTAAACAGGGGAAGTTTAGATTGGAGATGAGGAAGAAATTCTTTACTGCAAGGGTGGTGAGGCACTGGAATGGGTTGCCCAGGGAAGTTGTCAATGCTCCATTGCTGGCGGTGTTCAAGGCCAGGCTGGACAGAGCCTTAGGTGGCATGGTTTAGTGGGAGGTGTCCCTGCCCATGGCAGGAGGGTTGGAATTAGATGATCTTAAGGTCCTTTCCAACCCTAACTATTCTATGATTCTATGACTCTATGATTTGATGTTGCTTCAAACGTGCTAAGCTACCCCTGACTTTGAAGACACACTTCTGCTCTTGGTATGTTATTCAGCCATAGTAAAGAAAAGCATTTTTTTACACAGGCCAAACAGAAGCTAACCTGAGGGTCACAGCTGACACACAAGCAGAAACTGGACGCTCTTATGTTAATACTTACATTTTCTAAACCAAGGAGGACCAAGAGAGGGATTGTTGTCATTCCTCCTTGGATCCACTCTTCTAGAGAAACAGTGCCATCATGATCATAGTCAATTTCTTCCATCATTTCATGAAGGATCTAAATAATTTAATGAAAAATCTCATTAATTCCATATTCTAATATAACAACTTGGTTTTAGAACATGTGCAGATCTCCAATTCCCTCATCCACATGCAAAAAGTAAGGAAAATATTACCTGTATGGCACATGTAGAAAATGAAGTGTCATATTCTTACATTTTATTATCACCTAAAGTTCCCAAACTAAGTTGTGTCCCCTTTTGTACTTACTATGTACAATACAAATAAGAGGTAGTTACTATTAACAAATTTGCAGAGACAAACCAGTTGTGCTAATTACTACATGCACTGAAGGAAAGCCCTAACTGTAGTAAGAATGTTTCACAGATCAGATTTAATCAAAAACCACTCATAAAGTGCTGATTGGCAGTGACATAGTGGAGCACAGACTATTATTATTTCTATTTTACTAATTAATATACAGAATCACATGTTGAAATGAAGTATTACAACATGATTAAATTCTGTCTCTAGCAACATCAAAAACTTGTAATAAAATGGATACTTACTGGACTCAGTTCAGTAATATCCCATTCAAGGTATTCTGCTACATGCATCATTTGAGCAATGATATTTTCTAGCTCCTACAGACGAATGAAAAAGAATGATAATATTTAACATAATATTTTAAAGACAAATTCTACTGTAAGCATCTAATAATTCAAACATACTGCATTCAGCCACACTGTTTCATCAATGTTGCTAATGAAATATCCCTTATCCTGGAAGCTGTCTACTCTTACGTGAATCCACTATCTAAATGTTAGGCATGGAGCGCAAAGCATGCAGGGAGGTGAAATACAGCCTAAAGTTAGGATCTTTAAAATCCAGCACTTTAACCTTTTTTTTTCGGACAACAGCTGTAGAATTCACAACTTTCTAATGGAAATAAGGCATAAAGTGGGCAGTATAAACTAATACAGATATTTGCTGATCATTACAGGGCTGTGATCTGCCTTGATCACGTATTGCTAACTCTTCTCCATATTTACATATATGGAGGTTTGTTTTGTAAACATACTCAGATGCTTATCTAGAACCATTCTGAATTTGCATGTGTATTTATTATGCACTAGTTATCCAATTCGTCTTTTATATTGCCTATAACTATGATACAGCATTTACTTTATACCTCTGTATTACTTAGCTTCCCTATTCCCCTGTCACTTATGCGAATCAACTTTCTCTAATCTACTGTATGCTGTCTTACTTCAGGGAGATAGAAAAGAAGGGAAAAGAAAAAAGAAAGCTGCCTATAAAATACTTCTTTCTGTCAGCTAACTAAACAAGGACGGTTACATTTTTAAAATGATTGCTATATTTCTGATTTTCCTTCAAGCTTTGTACCTCCATTCTTAATAACATGGAAGTTCTGACATCTCTACACATACATCCACTGAGTGACTCACATTTTCACCTTTTCATTAAATCTTTACAAACGGTGCTTTCATACATATCTCCCAGCAATATACCAGAATTTTAGGAAGCCTATTATAATGTGTCCACTACAGCAGCATGGTTAAAAATCAGAAGACCACAGAATAGGACTCCATGACAGCAATGTCAGCATTTGAAAATTAAAACAGCTGTACGAGCAGCAGCTTAGTAGAAGAGAAAATGTAAGAGTTACTTTCAAAATGGCTGACTTTTTATGAAATATAGTTTACACTGCTTCTGTTAATTAAGAATAAATATAAACTTGATTTGCATTAATGTAGGCTTGTTCAGGTACACCATTATAACATACACTTACAATGAATTAAAATACATAAGTAACATTACCGAACTATCCAGGTAACCATTCCCATCTGTATCATACAAGCGAAACATAACTAAAAAGGAAACAAAAAGAGAAGGAATCTCAGTCAGAAAACATAGCAACAGCATAATTTCATAAAAAAACCAAACACAACGAAAACCAAAACCACACAACAACCAAACCAAAGCACAAGTCAACCAAACTTGAGTTTTAAAGACAGGAAGGAAAAAAACATTAACATTTTCTTTTAATGATCACACTGACTGTAGACCCAAAAAACAGTTTGTATTATGTGAGAGGTTCATTCAGCATCTACCCTGCCATGGTGCCTCCTACAAGACACATTAGCAAGACAGTGCAATTGCACCTTTTCCACATAATCACTATAACAGTTAATTTGGTCTGTGAAATTATTTCTGGTTCCCCCCACAGATGATCTATATTCATGATGAGTACCACCAAAAGGCCCCTCTCTGTCATTTCATCAAACACAGGATAACACACAACTGGCCATGCAAATATTGATAAGCTTAAGTTACAATGGTAATCTCATTTTCTTGGTTGCAGCTGTCATTATTCGGTAATTATACTGCTTTAGAAATGCTTTCTGACCAACTAAATGAAATGGATCATTATTATTTAAAGTATCTAAACAGCCAAGTCCAACAATAAGCATTCCTCACAGACTGCCAGCATGACTCTTCCCAGGACCAGACTTGTTTCATCAATTTGAAAATGTATTCCTAACACTCTGGGGAGCTACCGAGAAAAGAATAGCTGCATTTTGACAATATCCAGAAATGGGTATATACTTTTATGTTTGTACCACTACTTGATTCCAGTCACAAGAGCAGGTATGTCCATCATTACCAAGATATTTCAAAGTAGCTTACTCTGCTGATCACATACTGCATCAAATTGCAGAGCAGAAATAAGCCTGAAGCTTTGGTAGGAAAACTGTTACAAGGCTAAAGATGAAAATCAGCAGCTTTGCTCCTTGTCCCTGCTTTCTGGGACAGTTTGTCAGAGCTCTGAAATCTAACCACCACCCTCTTAAAAACTGACGTTCTCCCCCTCCATAAATCTATTTTCTAAGGAGTAAGAAAAGAGCCCTGTAACGCCTTGACTGACATTAGAACCCAGGCGATCTGCTTTACAAACTGTAAATATATGACCTATTCAACAGCAAACAATCATGAACAACCGTTCTATGACTCAACCGTGAACAATCCCACCACTCTAGGCCCACAGCAAATTCTGTTACAGTCCAATAAATTCTGCAATCAAAGCTTATCATAGTTTTCAGGAAACAATATAATGAGGAGTAAGAGGAAACTATAAGCAATTGGCAAGTAAAGTTCAGAAAAAAATTGATTATTTTTGACCTGCAGCAAAACATACTTAACTGTTGTATGGACTGGTCTGCTTCCCTTATATCCCTCATGTTATTCCTAAGTTGCTCACCTAACTGTGGGGATAAAAGGTAAGGACTATACCTCTCTACCACTTCAGCAATTTTTGCTGCTAAATCGAACTGCTTTCGAGAGCTGTAATGTAAGACTTAAAATATTTACTGTTGTACACTGTTTCAAGCTACAAAGGTCCACTATTCTGTAGGTATAGCCTAAGAAAACCTATAAAAATACCTTTCTTGCCTATGAATTACACAGTAGAAACATTTCAGTGCAAAATAGCAGTTAACGCTAAAAGACACCAGAGATACTGGTACTGTTCCTGCTAGTACACCTTCTACCAAAGCTGTGCAGGGCATGACCGCTAACATTATCTGGCAAAGATACCATTAAGCATTTGGTTTGCATAGGGATGAATCACTGAATGGGTGATGAAGTTAAAATCTTTAGTTCTCCTTCCTCCTCCTCTGTGATTGCAATGCACTGGTTGAAAGAATGTTCTATGGTTATCATGATGCAAGTTTTAGCATCTCCGTGATCTTTACCCACATCAGAGAAGCAGTGCTTACAACATTTTTTTCCTTTAACATGAATCCGTAGTTCTAATCAGACATTTTGAAACAGACATTAGCATAATTATAACTGTTTCACCTTTGTAGCAAATAAAGTCTCTCCGATTGCATACATATTAGGTAGTGAAAAGGCTCAATCTGCGCTCTTGGGTGAAAAAAAAACCACCTAACTATGCTACTGGTGTGGCATGCAATCTCTTGCATATTTTTTCCAATTTTTTCTATTCACGCCCTGCTAAGTATTCATGTTCTTCCTGATTTATGCACTCGAAGAGAAAAGACAACAAAATGATAAAAACAACTGAACAAAAGTTCTGATGCAAACTAGGGAAACCAAGTAAACCTTTTGTATTTCTTTTCCCATCGCTTTACCTGATAGCGCTGACTGGCCACCAGAATTCTGTTACTAGACTGCATACCTTTTGTAAGTAATTAAAAATGCATTAAAATAAAATTACCAAGATGAGTTCAGTTGCTGGATTCCTCTACTTTCACCTGCAACTTCCGGACCTCTAATCTTCCGTATGTGAAAAGGAGGCATCCCAGAAATTCCAAAAGTTCAAAGTATGTTCTTTTGAGAAGAAACTGGGGAATCCATTCTCAAAAATGCATGCACAAACAAGTGCTGAACGTACTTTCTATGTTCACTAGCACATGTACTTCGAAAACTGTAAGGCTTGTCACTCTCTATAAAAGCCTGAGTGTCCAAGAACAGCACAGCACAGGCAAAAAGACTGTAACTGCAATTTGTATTACTGCAAAACCACAAAAGAACAGTGTGGCATACTCAAAGCTTCTGCTGGTATGGGAAGAACAGAAATAGAATAACTTGGAGTTTTGATGAGAGAAACTGGCAAAAAACCCTACAACTCATTCTTGGAGTTTCTGTTTGCAATAATGGAGAGAACTTCCAGCACTTGTAAGTACATCATGTTTGTAAAGCTATGGTACCTGTAGAGGACATATGCTTCCTCCACACCATTTATGTCAAATGCCCTTCATCATGCCTCCTGACATTTCCTAAACAGTTTCACAAGATATGTGTCTAGTGTCCATGGTTACTCTGACAAAAAACACATTCAAAATGAGGAATAGGTTGTGCTAATAAAGCCTCATGTGATTGTGAGTTAAAACAACTTCTACGACTGGGGTCATTAAAGGAAAGTAAGTTGAGCCACAAAACATGACTATTCAGTTCTTCGGAAGAACCTTGCATATTTACAAGAATAAATACACATTCAAGAAACATAGTGTGGACACCAGCAAGCAAAGTTTGGTACCTGTGAAAACAACATGAAGAGCAGAAAATGGTTTCTATGGATCAAGCATACAGGTTGAGCCACAGAGCATGAAGGTACTTAACAATATAGACACACCTTGAACTATTTGCAATATGACCTTAAAAAAGACAACTTAAAATTCTTCCAATGCATCCCTGCTAGGGAAATTTGGGATATTTATAATCAGGCCATATCTAGTTTATGAATAATAGATATGCTGAGCATGTCAAACAGGTGAGGTTCGCACTGCTCAAAACCTCTAGAAATACACTGTTAATAGTTTAGAGAATCAATTTATCTGCCGGAATATTTGTAAATCTGTGAAAATCCAAAAATCATCTAGATTCAGACCCTAAACACTATTACCTCTTAGTGTATTTACCTTAAAAACCCCCTTCAGTTTATCTCAGATTTTGTTTGAAAGCACCACTTCCATGTTCTACTTGTCCTGAACCAAGTTTCCACTAAGTTTTGATCCAGAATGTTTCCTTTTTTTTTTTGTCAACAGAAGAAAAACTCAAATCCTAACTGGAGATTAGTATTAATTTTGGCAACTCCAGAATAAGACATCCTTGCTTTTTTCTCTCCACTGCTACTAATTCATAATTTACCTTACAGCCACAGGACCTACAGCTTAAAATTATTTCAGACAAAGCGTTAAACTATATCATTAATTTATAAGAACAATTCGACTAAAGTCAACAGGGAATTCTGCATAATAATAGTACACTGTAAGTCAGTACTTAGACACTAAAAAGTGGCAATATGTGGTATATTTCAACTCTGTATGAGAAAGTAGAAAATAAACTCACATAATAACCTCAATTATATGTAGTAAATGAAAAGAATCTTGAATATCTCATACATGTAAGCACCATACACCTATTAAATCATGTTCTCACTCCTAAATCATATAGATCACTCATAGCCTTTTGCCTATGCAGTTCCTTTTGCACGAAGTCCATGGAACATCCCCTACACTAAAATCATCTGGCTCATCTGGCTCTCCTCTTTTTCATTGTAGCAATTCCTAACACTAGAGGAGGCAACTGATCTCCACTGCATGCTATGGTTCGTGCACAGAGCTCTTCAGAGCTCTGATGAGATTCGCATTAACTTGTTAACATGAAACAGGTATATTGTAAGTTAAATTCAGTCTTGGTTAGGAACTTAGCTTTCCTGTGCTTGTGTTCTGAATGCACATTCACACATACATCCTCATATTCTAATTATATGACACCTAACTAGTATTACCAAATTTGGGAGCGGCTCCTTATAACTTTTGCTGAGGCAAAAATATAGGTAATCGAAATTGTATGATGTTGATATTGGAAGCTAATTACAGGTAATGAAACATCAAGACACTTCCAACAACATGCAGTCATTTAACCTGGTAATGAATCCCTCACTCCAGCAGAAGCAGCCTACTCTCTGCATGTCCTATCACACTGAGCATTTACTTTCCACGCAGTATTACAGACTGATCTCACAGTTCTTTTACAGACAGGCTATGTATATCAAAGTATATTTGGTCTCAGGAAGGCCTATACTATTAGATCAACTGTTTATCTATTCGGAAAATTGGCTTCTAAAACTCCATGACAAGGAAATACACGAGGATTTTTCTTTTTTTTCCGCAATTCACAGATCAGACTTTCAGCTTTTTTGAACAGGTAGAAGCGTTGGGCTTTATGAATTAGGCCACTAATTAAAAACATCACATCATTTCTAACTTTCAGTGTCAAATATTTCCAACAGTGATGCAGACTTATACCATTTTTGGCTTTTCTGTATTCACTAATACAGCTTATATTAACAACTCTGTTTGAATGAGATTGTTTACAGATTATTCACCATTTCTATATCTAAGTATCCGCAACATATTTCAATTGTTTTTCTCAGATCTAATACCAATCAAGAGACAACAGTATACAGAAGATTATTTTAACTAATAACGTATCATTTTTACTCCTCATCTTAGCATGTGCTAGATAGAAATTAATTAAAATCTCATCAAGTTACTACCATTAGCAAGAAAAAAGGGCAATTTCTGCAAGAATTACCCCTTAGAAACATATTTTTATCATACAGCTAACTCAAATCTCATTCTGAAACTGAAAATTTCCAAACAGAATTTTTGATGACTTACTGAAATAAATACATAGAATTTTTTTATTATTTTTTTTTTTAAGGAAGAAAAAAGAACATACATTCTAGCTTGTCTTCAGGTCTTCCTCTTTCTAGCAGTGACAAATAGCAAACAATATCTTTCAGCTGGATCATGTCTGGTAAATTTAAGTTGGCAGGAGTAGGAGGTCGGGAAGCAGAGGTACCTTTGTTAAGTCTCAGACCTGAAAATAACCCACAAGCTTTGTTACTCTTAACATGATATAAGCAGAAAATACTTGCATCTTCAGTTTATGTGAATCTCAAATGACTTAATTTAAATATAAATATGAAGTTTTAAACAATTCATGTTCATAGCTTATCTAGCAAAGGCAGAATTAAAATGATAGTGAGGCTACAAAATATTATATGAATAAAGCAAACTATTGGGAAAAAAAATCAATTATGGAAATGGCAAAGACATTTTTTCATATCTGCCGATCTGCTATTTGACTACAAAAAAATTGGCTCTACAACATTACATGTTAATTTAATACTTAAAACAATCCCTGCCAATGCTGCATACTCTTCCTTGTGACTGCAGAAGATTCATCTAAGATCAAGACTAGCTACACTAACTGAGGATGCTTTAGTGTCAAAGAAAGTTGATAATACGTGCGTAGCCTTCCCCAACACATAACAAAACATGGAAAGCCTCAGCCACAGAAAACTATTAAAATAAACATAGAATAGTCATAATAATTGTTCACACACTGTGATCAAGAGCAGCTTCAGTGTACCACTCAGAATACAAGTAGCAACACTGCCAAACTTTTGTTTCAAGAGATGTTAATATAACTGGTCCTGATGATATTACTGGAATCTGTAAGACCAACAAATAAAGGGGGGGGGGGGGGGGAAAGGAAGGACAGCAGAACACAGAGAAAACAGTAGTAAAACTTGACTTACAAGTTTATTACGTTTCTCACTGACTTTAGTGATGTTGAAGATGAAACTTGACAAAAGGATTTACTGTTCATAAATATTTTCTATAACTAATTCAGAACAGATTCATCATTGTACACAACATGCAAAAATAATTTCATCCGTTTGTGTTGGACAAATTGATTACTGTAGCAAATGGAGACAATTCTGGTGTTTTCCTCTCCCCCCTATTTGTATCTTGAAAAACTTATTTCCAATCTGAAGATATTTTCAAAGATCGACTGAGGTACCCACGTTTAAAAAAAAAATAAAAAAATAAATCAGCAAATAAGAGTAAATTGGCATGTAAAATATATCTTTGATCCAAGCTCATGGTTTCAGGCAGATAATAATAAAAGCAAACATTTAAATTAATAAAAAGATTTAATAGCACAATGTTCTATTAAATGAGCTCACGTATCAGTTAAGTGCTCTTAAAATTAAGACATTATAAAATAGCAATCGAGATGGTAGCTTTAATTACACAATGTACACAAATAGTTCACACTCCAGTCTTATGTGAATCTTATGCACAGAATAAGGTGTTACAAAACTTAGCCTTAAATTTCATATTTCTTTTCATTGGGATTTCAGGACTGCACATTTTTGGAATGAGTTAGTCTATCTTTTAGCTTCTTCTAAGCTTCAAGGTACAGGTTACCTCTTAATCAGAGGTGGGAGAGGGGTAGCTCCAATGTACTGACTTACAGCCCTGCTGCTTACCTGGCATCTGTTTCCATCTCTCTTCAGACACCTTAACTGAAAACACAATTTATAAACGGACATGAGTGGTACAAGACATACTAAGTAAAAAAACAGACACATACCAGAGAGATTTATAAACCCTGCTGCTTTCCTTGTGATGTCCTCTAGCCCTCATGTAACTTTCTGTTTTCCAGAAGAATGTCAAATGTTTCTGGCAAATTTTTTGTCACTTTTTTTGCTATTTGTAACATTTAAAAATTATTGGATATTCTAAAATAAAGGTTTCTGGAATTTTCATTTGCATTTCAAAATGTACCAAGGCAAACTTTTTGCCCTTCAAATGCCAAAAATTATAAACATGCAACATCTAGTCTAAATATCATGCAACTGAACTTCAATATGAATGGTATATTTTCAAGCACAAATAACTCCTGCCTGAGGTGAACTGTACCTCTGAAACACGCTTTGGATAAAAACTATTTATCAAACTTGTGGTATTACCCTAAATACATAAGGAAGACTACTAATCTGGTCTCACTTTACATTATTTCTTAAGTCCTTACTAGCAGAAGAAGGTGCAAATTAATTACAAATTGGGAAAAGTAAATGAAGAAGAAAAAATATTTAGGAGGTAGCATCAGAGTAAGAAATTTAACATACAGTTTGAACTACAACAATACTAACAACCATAAATTAGAGATTCTGTTGCAAAGCATTTTTAAGAGCAAGGGAGTAAATCACTGGTCTAAATGACTTGCCCAAACCCAACAGTAATTCATTATCAGAGCTGTAGTCAGCAAGAGAAGGTTTTGAAGAAGAATACTCCACACAACTGGTTACAACATAGTCTACTAAGCCTACTCCTCTGCACATAGAACCAGTTTAGATTACTAACAACAAAAGCCCAAGGAAACATACTGTCTAACACAGCAGGTATTTGAGGAAGTAGATGCACCCATGGCAGTTCTGATTAGAAAGGATAAAAAGAAAAAAAAAATGAAGTTTGTTTAGCACTTGATGTACTAAGCCAACTCCCCTAGAAGGACTTTTTTTGTTCTCTTATGCATACATAATAACCTAACAGAAGATGGCAATGTAATATGGGGAGTTTTGGTTGGTTGGTTGTTTTATCTTGCTAGGAAATATAAGCTAAGAAGAGGAAATAACAGGTACTGTAACTTAAATAAAAAAATAACTGAAACCCATTATTTAACAGTTGAGAATGACAAGCGCTGAAGAGAAAAAAATGGTCTGACCAATTTGGTGTATCTGAATGGGTGATATCTGAAAGCCTGTAATTAGTTTTGTACAGTGAGACATCTATGGAAATATAGTCCTTAGTACCTCCAAGAAAAGCTAACATTTCAGATAGTAGCTCGTGTACCAGATTCACAGCTTTTGGATGAGCTGCAATTTGAAGACACTTAATCTTCATCTAAAGAATTCAAGCAATTAAGTACCCATCAAACCATTTGGTAACTTGCTCTAAGCACCCAGATGTTCAAAACACAGAATTCATTTCACCAAACTGGTGTAGCTTCTGCTTCTAGCTACTGGATTTTGACAGAGTTCACAAATTACTGAAGTGCTAAACCAACTATTTTGAGTTACAAATGTAACCTTAAATTTCTTCCACAAATTTTCTTTAAAAGCTTTATAAAATTCTGTAGTTTAGCAGGTTTTAACACTATTTTGCACAGATGTATTTTAACATGTTATGCCCTCTAAATGCAAAATCACGTTTATAAAAATGCTCAGTTTAGCATACAAATGTCAAAGATTCTTACTCTGGGAAAAGAAATACTGCTAACACAGGACATTTGAAAAAATCAGTAGGTGATAAGCATGTAAGATTATTAATAGCAGCACCACACGTATACAATTAACAGAAGCAACAGTAACTGCACACAGAAACTGTAGATAACAGTAGCAGCAGGAGCCTCCTGCATGAAGACCTGAAGATTTCCAAGTGTTGATACAGCAGAGTAGGCAGCAAGATCATGTAACCATAGCAATTTGTTTAGCATTAATGTGACAAAAACCAACCACTTGGTGTCTCAGCTGCATCATAATTGTGAACTAAATAGACAAAACCACTTGATTTTTGTTTTCACCGTATTTTCTGTTCACAATTGAGTTAGTTTCTCCAATTTCACAAATATCAAAACAAACAAAAATATATACTGTTTAGGATTCCATGTATTTATAGCTGTTAGAAGTAAAATAGCATGGAGATGGAACCTTCAGCTCTTATATTAATGTGATTTCAGTACTTACCTCCAGAAAGGTGCTGGGGTTTGTTTTTTATTAATGGGCTGCAGTGAGAGATTTTGTTGCTAAATGATGTAAAAAGATGCTCAATGAAATCATCTGGTAACTCTGCCTCCAGAAAAGTCTTCATGAACAGCTTGAACCCCTCTAAATCAATCGTCTGGGGGGGGGGGGGGGGCAGGGAAAAGAAAAAAAATATTTTTGAGTTTCATGTTTTCTGGTTTCTTAGATAGAATATAGCTTAACAGCACACATGAAACTGAAAACAAAGGCACCTACAGAGCTTTTTCCATAATTAGGCTGACAACAATCAGGGGATTTCTGGATGCCTAATTCAGGGAATTGAAGGCCTCCTGTCTTTTCCGAGGTTTTGCTGGCATTCATCAAAGAGACAGAAATCACCCTGTCTTAAATAGGTTCTAATAATCAAATAAGAATGCTGAGACATGCAACATTACTTACAAGGAAAAAAAAAAAGGTGTCAGTATAAAACAACTGTCATTTAGTTTAATTTGGTTTTGTTTTTACCAGCAAGGTAAGAACTGATTAATGCAACTCCATAGACATTTTCTCCTGGTGAGACAGCATCATCTGTTTGAAGTAATAAATTACAGAATCATAGACTATCTCAAGTTGGAAGGGACCCATAAGGATTATCAAGTCCAAATCTCTCCTACTTGCAAGACTACCTAAAACTAAATGATATGACTAAGATCATCATCCAGACACACTCTGAATGCCGACAGGCTTGGTGCTGTGACAGCTTCCCTTGGGAACCTGTTCCAGTGACCAATCACCCTCTCAGTGAAGAAGCTTTTCCTAACATACACTCTGAACTTTCCCTGACACAGCTTCATTCTATTTCCATGTGTCCTATTGCTGGTCACCAGAGACAGATCAGTATCCCCCCCTCCACTGGCTCCCTTGAGGAAGGCATAGAGTGCAAAAAGGTTACAGCAATGTAAAGCATTATAATGTCATTTTATCCTGCTAGTTTAGAACACTAAAGATAAAGGTATCCTGAAACATATTGAGAGAGCTTAAGGCAATTTTAGTTTTAGCTCAGAAATAACTGACAACTGCATAAATGATACTGCTCAGTTAAGTACGTGATTTTAAAACAGCTTATCAATCATTGATCTGTAAAGCATAGTCTTTGTTTCTACATCAAACAGGGAAGCAACTTTTCACCATTATATAATCAGGGGGAAGGCATGCTGAGGCACATGAAAAACAACAAGGTACTTGGTGACATCCAGCATGGCTTCACTAAGGGGAAATCCTGCCTGACCAATCTGGTGGCCTTCTACGATGGAGCTGCGGAACTGATGGACAGGGATAGAGCAGTTGATGTCATCTCCCTGGACTTGTGCAAAGCGTTTGACACTGTCTCACACAACATCCTTGTCTCTAAGTCAGCTAGACATCAATTTGATAGGTGGGTCACTGGGTGGATAAAGAACTGTCTGGATGGCTGCACACAAAGAGTTGTGCTCAATGGATCAATGTCCAGCTGGAGACCAGTAACGAGAGGTGTCCCTCAGGGATTACTGTTGGGACCAGTCTTGTTCAACACCTTTGTCGGTGACATGCACAGTGGGATTGAGTGCACCCTCAGCAAGTTTGCCCATGACACCAAGCTGTGCAGTTCAGTTGATATGCTGAAGGGAAGGAATGCCATCCAGAGGGACCTTGACATGCTTGTGAGGTGAGCTGATGCCAACCTGATGAAGTTTAACCATGCCAACTGCAAGGTCCTGCAGCTGGGTCAGAGCAACCCCAGGCACAGCTACAGGTTGGGCAGAGAAGAGATTCAGAGCAGCCCTGTGCAGACAGACCTGGGGGTGCTGGTCAGTGAGAAACTGAACATGAGTTGGCAGTGGGCACTCTCAGCCCAGAAAGCCAACCGTATCCTGGGCTGCATCAAAAGGAGTGTGACCAGCAGGTTGAGGGAGGTGATCCTGCCCCTCTACTCTGCTCTCCTGAGACCTCACTTGGAGTATTGTGAGCAGTTCTGGTGTCCTCAACATCAAAAGGACATGGAACTGTTGGAACAAGTGCAGAGGAGGGCCACGAGGATGATCATGGGACTGGAGCACCTCCCGTATGAAGATAGGCGAGAAAGTTGAGGCTGTTCAGCCTGGAGAAGAGAAGGCTGTGTGGAGACCTCATAGCAACCTTCCAGTATCTGAAGAGGAGATATAGGGATGCTGGGGAGGGACTCTTCATTAGGGACTGTAGTGAGAGGACAAGGGGTAACGGGTTCAAATTTTAACAGGGGAAGTTTAGATTGGATAGGAGGAAGAAATTCTTTACTGTAAGGGCAGTGAGGCACTGGAATGGGTTGCCCAGGGAAGTTGTGAGAGCTCCATCGCTGGCAGTGCTCAAGGCTGGGTTGGACAGAGGCTTGGATGGCATGGTTTAGTGGGAGGTGTCCCTGCCCATGGCAGGGGGATTGGAACTAGATGATCTTAAGGTCCTTTCCAACCCTAACTATTCTATGATTCTATGATTCTATGATAAAGCCACATTATACCACAGAATCGACTTGGGAGAAATTTCCTATGAAACTACAATGGCAAAAGAATTTGTATCAGCATCCAACTAGATTAGTCACTAGTTCACACTACTTAAATGTATTTGTTATAGATAAAAATAACAGATTAATCACTACTACATCAACTGACTTTAACAATGTGAAATTGCTTCATTACATTGTTCCTTAATGAAATGTGCTTAGCTATTTCACTAGATTACATACAAAGAGGAATAACCAAATTAAAAGGGAAAACAGAAAACCAAATTATAATTCCACTGAAGTTATGGTTTATGGATGGACATGAAAAATATCTCTGAATTACATAAAGGAGATTTTTTATTTACAATGTCTGTGGATTTTATGTATATAATGCTGAAAATATTCCTTAACAGTTATCTTAGATTTTTTAACTGCTGCCTGAGTGGCATTGGTTCAACAAGCTGCCACCAATAACTAAATCCCTAATGCTACATTTTTCCCATTTATGGGCTCAGAATTATGCCTGGATAGAGACTTGGATTAGTAAACAAGGTTAAAATTATGTGTATGCTTATTCCTGAATATTCCCTTTCTCAAAGTTGTTCAAGCTTTTCAATATTTTCTGAAGATGGTCAGATTATCATTTACCCCAATGTCTCCAAAACAAGAGTTCCAAACTTCCTCATGTTTTCTGGCCAGAAAATACAACAGATATCAAAATAACACATGACTTGAAAGCCATGGCCATTTATTATATCTGATACCCTGACTGCCACTGATTACGGTGCTCAGCAAAGGAAAAAAAAGTGGGGTGTTTGTTCTAGAAGGTTGTTCTACAGTCAGATTTCTTAAGCTGAAAGAGCTGTATCCTCTGCTCTAACATGCTCTGTGACCTGTATTCCCCCAGGGAAGCAACAACCTTTGTGCAACTAGAGTTCAGATCTTGCACATCCAAAAGCTTTCAAAATATGCTGAAAGTTAGTTAGGAGCTGGTAAGCGACTTGAATAGACATGAGAAATGCTTATAGCAGCTCAAAATGCATAAGGGAAAACGATATGCTGCATCAAAAGAATGTGCAACAATAGTCCTGCCTAAAGGAGATCTATGCAAAGACCTGTGATTAGGTTCTTGCCCATATGCAAAACACCCACAAAATCTGTGATTCTAATACTCCACAGCTGAAAAATATTTTCAAGATGACCTAACGTACTTGCTGTAGATTAGCTATTAGAACTGAGTTCTAAAGCAATGCAGTAATCTCTGGAAATTTGTTTTTGTAAATTTATATACAGTAAATAACAGAACTGGGTTAGACTACAGACTACAGGACATCTACGAGTAGTTTAGATCAGACATCTAGCTCTCCAATGAAAAAGGGACGAGCTCTTAAAAAAAGGCTCACTTTAAATTACTTTCGGTGTTTTGCCTATCATCTGTCATTGTAATATACATAAGCTACTACATAAGTGTAGAAAAATAGAATTATTTCTTAAAAGAAATCCTGTAAGGACCACAGTAGAAGACTTACAAGTGTGAGAGTATTACCACCAAGCAGAGGTTTTAGTATTGAGTACAGTTTATTTAGAAGAGAACATTTAAAGATGTTGCCCTGGTTTCATCTGGGATAGAGGGGATAGAGTTAATTTTCTTCCTAGTAGTTGGTACAGTGCTATGCTTTGGCTTTAGTATGAGAACAATGTTGATAACACACTGATGTTTTACTTGTTGCTAAGTAATGCTTACCCTAAGAGTCAGGGACTTTTCAGTTTCCCATGCTCTGCCAGTGAGGAGGTGCACAAGAACCCAGGAGGGAGCACAGCCAAGACATCTGACCTGAACTAGCCAAAGAGATATTCCATACCACAGCACATTGTGTTCAGTATATAAACTGTATATAAAGTATATAAATTATATTCACTTTTCCTTCTTGGAGTTTATTACCCTCTCTTTTGCTTTATTTCCTATTAAAATGATTATATTATTATTATTATATTATTATATTTTACTTTTTTGCAATTATTAAACTATTCTTATCGCAAACCACAGTTTTACCTTTTTCAAATTCTCCTCCCCATCCTACTCGGGGGTTCAGCGAGCACTTGCATGGTACTTAGTTGCTGGCAGGGGTTAAATCATGAGAGATGCAAAACATTTGCTCGCCTTAATTTAAAATAACTTTCAGAGAAGAAAGAACAACACACAATATCATGAGCATTTCTGTATTGTGTAATTATACCGTATTTTCTTTTTTCCTCATAGAACCATTCTAAAATATGAAAATCCTTCAGTACGTAACTATCCTTCCTCTAATTACTACCATTTTCCCCCAACCCCAGTTAGGAAACACACAATGTTTTAGGACCCAAAAAAAAAACAAGCCCCAAAACCAAACAAAAAAGACAAACAAAAAAGACAAGGAAAAAAAAAGAAAGCTGAGGACATTAATTTTCCATATTAACATGTATCAGTTTACATAGCTCACTCTGCTATGTAAACCACAACACCTTCTTTTTAAATCTCATTATTGTATCAGAACTTTTCAGATGAAAGCTGCAATGAATTTTGGTACGGTTTGAAAGTATTTCTGTTAATGAATTTGCAAGCATTAATTAAAAAGTTCAGATCAATCATAACAGAATAATACATAAGCCATAATGGTGGGGGTTGTTTTCTTAAGCATGAAGGCTAATTGCTTAATTTTCAACAGTTGCTTGGCTTCCAGAAGCACCAGCTGAATTCAAATGAACCTGAGAAAGAAGGATTTAGCATTACAGAAGGCATTTTCCATGATGTTTCCCAAGTGAGGGGATGAAAGAGTGAGAGAATGTACCAAACTGACTACAATTAACCCAGCACATGAATTAATTCATTCAATTTCACAAAACACTATCAGAGCATAGGGAGATTATGATCACAAGTTCAAGGATCTGAGGAAAATTTTCAACATAACAGGGAGATATATAAGGACATAGTTGAAGCAGCCAATAGTTATTCAGAGGAACATGAAAGAACTTTGAAATCAGTTGGCCTAATCTTCAGGGAGGAAGGGAAGAGAATAACAATCCGTGATGTTTTAGCTTTGATTCAAATAAAAAAGGTATGAAAAGCCTTCCCTGTACGTTCACAGAAAGGTAGATGGCTTTATACTAATCATATGTTAACTGGATTCCTCTCTTTATATGTTAAACCACCGATTCACCAAGTTTACTGGAGCTCCTTACGCGTTATGAAAATAAACTTGACAAAATAAGACTTCATAAATCATTCTAATCTCCTATACTGTTAGGCAATAAAACTTCATTCAGTAATGAAAACTTTTGATATAAGCCCAGAGAAGTACACATTCTAAAACACAATCAAATTTCAGCTAATTTAAACTATAATAGCTGCATAAAAATAAATTTATTACTATTTTTAGAAGCAGTTAGGTATATGTCCACCTAGGAGAAGGGACAGAAGGCAGAAGCAAGGCCGCACAGTTTTAACTTGTTAATTCTTTTCAGTGACAAAAATCTATCAATCATTAAACATTTTCTAGCTTTTCTGAAAGCAAACCTGAAACAGGGCTCACTATGACTCAACGCAGAGGAAAATTTGCATCTTTTTTCACATGATAAATTGTCAGGAAAAGTTCAAAATATTTAATTAACCATTCACAAAATTCTCAAAATAAATCCCAGCACTAAACTGCTGGGAAGAACAAGAATTTAATCCGTAAGCATTATCCTTCTCCAAGCTTTCCCAAACTGATCCATACAGTTACCTGAGAAAAAAAAAACAAGTGTACAATGAGTTCCAAATGATTGACTGACAACAGAAAGACAGTTCTGGATTTGCCCCACTGCGTCCAACTAAGTAACACAACAGACTTACAGAGAAAGACATCCTAAGGTGTCTTGTCCGGAAGTTATCGGGAGAACTGGCTACCCTGGATTTGGAGAAGGCTGAGGTTCTTAATGACTTCTTTGCCTCAGGCTTCACCGGTAAATACTCTGACCACACCACCCAAGTCTTGCAAGGCAGATGCAGGGACTACGAGGATGAAGACCTTAGGCCCACTGTAGGAGAGAATCTGGTTTAAGACTATCTTAAGAACCTAAATTTGCACAATTCCATGGGACCTGATGAAATCCATCTGCGGGTCCTGAAGGAGCTGGCAAATGAAGTTGCTAAGCCACTGTCCATCATATTTGAAAAATCATGGCAGTCAGGTGAAGTTCCCAATGACTGGAAAGAGGGAAATACAACCCCCATTTTCAAGAAGGCAAAAATGGATGAGCCAGGGAACTACAGACCAGTCAGTCTCACCTCTGTGCCTGGCAAAATCTTGGAGAAGATTCTCCTGGAAGGCATGCTGAGGCACATGAAAAACAACAAGGTGGTTGGTGACAGCCAGCATGGCTTCACTAAGGGGAAATCCTGCCTGACCAATCTGGTGGCCTTCTATGATGGGGCTGCGGAACTGATGGACAGGGATAGAGCAGTTGATGTCATCTACCTGGACTTGTGCAAAGCGTTTGACACTGTCTCAAACAACATCCTTGTCTCCAAGTTGGAGAGACATCAATTTGATAGGTGGACCACTCAGTGGATAAAGAACTGGCTGGATGGCCACACACAAAGAGTTGTGCTCAACGGATCAATGTCCAGCTGGAGACCAGGAACGAGAGGTGTCCCTCAGGGACTGCTGTTGGGACCAGTCTTGTTCAACATCTTTGTCGGTGACATGCACAGTGGGATTGCGTCTTCGGGCAAGTCTGCCGATGACACCAAGCTGTGCAGTTCAGTTGATATGCTGAAGGGAAGGAATGCCATCCAGAGGGACCTTGACATGCTTGTGAGGTGGGCTGATGCCAACCTGATGAAGTTTAACCATGCCAACTGCAAGGTCCTGCAGCTGGGTCAGAGCAACCCCAGGCACAGCTACAGGTTGGGCAGAGAAGAGATTCAGAGCAGCCCTGTGCAGACAGACCTGGGGGTGTTGGTCAATGAGAAACTGAACATGAGCCGGCAGTGTGTGTTTGCAGCCCAGAAAGCCAACCGTATCCTGGGCTGCATCAAAAGGAGTGTGACCAGCAGGTTGAGGGAGGTGATCCTGCCCCTCTACTCTGCTCTCCTGAGACCTCACTTGGAGTATTGTGTGCAGTTCTGGTGTCCAAAACATCAAAAGGACATGGAACTGTTGGAACAAGTCCAGAGGAGGGCCACAAGGATGATCAGGGGACTGGAGCACCTCCTGTATGAAGATAGGCGAGAAAGTTGAGGCTGTTCAGCCTGGAGAAGAGAAGGCTGCATGGAGACCTCATAGCAGCCTTCCAGTACCTGAAGAGGGGATATAGGGATGGCAGGGAGGGACTCTTCATGAGGGACTGTAGTGATAGGACAAGGGGTAACGGGTTCAAACTTAAATAGGGGAAGCTTAGATTGAATATAAGGATATAGGAGGCACTGGAATGGGATGCCCAGGGAAAGTTGTGAATGCTCCATCGCTGGCGGTGTTCAAGGCTGGGTTGGACAGAGCCTTAGTTGACATGGTTTAGTGGGAGGTGTCCCTGCCCATGGCAGTGGGGTTGGAACTAGATGATCTTAAGGTCCTCTCCAACCCTAAGTATTCTGATTCTATGATTATTAACTGTGCCCATTAATACACAGTGATAAGGCATGACTTCACAACACTGTGAAGTATTCTATTTCATAGCTGTAAAACCAAGCAAGATGATTATATTGTAATGAGAATAGTATGGGTCAATTCAGAAAGGAATGAAAATGCCTAAAACTGGATGTTGTTATTATACTGATGCCCTTATTCATACCTGGATCTTGAAAGACTCTCTCAAGTGCTACTAATCCATGAATCACTTACACTTGATAAACACCTTAGGTATTTTACTTCAGCTTCCTAAGACTTCCATAGACTTGTTTCTGAACAAATATGCTATAGTCTTCACTGGATTGAAGATTTCATCATTTGCCTCACATCTAATAGAATTAATAGCATATAAGTCTGTGTTATCAGGTCTCACTATACACGGTCACAAAAAAAAAGAAAAAAAAAAAGTCTTAAAAAGAAAAAAAAAGGACTGTGCACCAAGTGCAATGGAGACCATGGAGACCACATCTCCTCCCGAAAGCACAGAAAAAATGACAAATTTTCCCACCCTTTGGAGGAAAAAAAGTAAAAAAGTCTTGGTCAAGATACTTTCCCAGTGAGGGTTACCTTGGCTGAATTCCCTTGCTTGCCTGGGGACATTCAAACGTGTATCACTTTTCCTACAGAGTATCCAAATATCAGAAAAGAGCAGAAGATTTACTAAGGGGAAAAAGAGGTTTCTGTTTGTCCACGCTGACAAAATGATTAAATATTTACTTACAAAATGTTACTGAACAAATTACTGAAATAGTCCTTTGAATAAGGAGGTGATCTGAGCACGTTTAAATGATCAGGCTAGTCAGGGAGAGGAATCAAAACAGATACCAAAATGTTCCAGCTGTTAAAGTAGTATTTCTGGACAGATGGAGGAATTTGATGTGCTTTGGTGAATTTTACAGAAAATGGCAGAGACAATTTTTTTTCTTCTTTTTTTTTATATTGCCACACCAGAGTTGGGTGCTAACTTCATTTAGAGTGGAAGTAACTCATTTGGGATCCAAGCCTATGCTAAAAGAAATAGAACATGTTTATGCATTGCACATATATAAATAAATATCTAGGAGAAATACTATTACATACAGTGTTACTTATTAAACAAAGCAGCAAAGAGCAACTTCTTGCAACTTCAGCAACTGTTCCAAGAGGTCATTCAGGGCCTTTGGGACTAAAACATTAGAATCCAATTTTAGCAACACTTAACAGTTGGTTGTTTTTAATCTTAATGCCATGGACAGATTACATATGAGAAGTTCCATCAGTGCAAATAATTTGCTATTAATTTCTTACGTTTTAAAACAGCAGAAGCAGTTTCTGTAACAGTGAAACAAGACAGACTGATCTGTCTTATTTCCAGATACTACGAGATCATTCCTGCTGCAGAGTCTGACTAAGCAAATACAGATAGATTGGCCGAGATCTTTAGTTCCAGCTGAATTTGTTTTGTTAAAGAACCACACCCAACCAACGTGTTGTGGAAATTTTTCTGAAGCTTATGGGATTTTCCACTTTACATGGAAGCTGCAAACACAAACAACTAGGATTTGCTCTGCCAACTCCTATTACTTTGAAGAAAATTCCATCCCTCAAATAGCCTACTAATAACGAAGATAAAACAAAAATAATTAGGCCAAGAATTATCCTTGTAATACTATTCTTGGAATAAGACAACAAAAAAACTGTTACTCAAGGACCTCAGTTACAATGTTGTACAGATATTGTAAAATATAAGAATATAAAACTAAAGCAACACTAGCTGCATGGATACACAAAATTGAAGCTGCAAAAGGTAATACCATATAGCACCTACTTTGTTTAAACTAGAAATCTGGACAGAGAGATGACACCATTTATGGACAAACTAAAGTATGCGAGGAGGTAACATATGAGCCAGGCAGGCACAGGGGGAAACTGCAGTGACTATCAATCCTTCCAATCTTGTTAGCACCTCTGTCTCCACTGCATCTCTGCTCCTTTAATTCTTCTCCCCCTCTCTGGCAGCAGCCAAGCGGACTTCTGTATTTCCGTTCTCTCTACAGAAGCATGCAAGCGCCAGTCCTTTAATATTCACTTTTTATAGAATGTGTAAAGATGAAAGACCTAAAGAAGAGGAAGACAGCTGAAGGGTTTACAGGTCTTGCCAAATGTTTGCAAGAACCAGTTTTTATTCTGGGGTTACAGTAAAGTCTTTGTCAAAGCAAATTCTTTGTCAAAGGGAAAGCATAATAAAATACAATGAGATTTTTCTAGAATAAATGACTTTTTTTGATTAGACCACTGATTTCTTATGTGAAGGAAATGTGTTAATTCTAGAGTACCTGTGTCTTGGGCTCAGCACTAGCAGTCATTTTTCTCCTTCTTGGTAGCTGGTGCAGCGCTGTGTTTTTGACTTTCGGCCTGGGAACAGCACTGATAACACCAGTGTTTTCAGTTACTGCTTGGTAATGTTTTGGTCTGACCAAGGACTTTCTGAGTCTCATGCTCTGCCAGGGAGGAGGGGAAGCCGGGAGGAAGCAGAGACAGGACACCTGACCCAAACTGACCAAAGAGGTATTCCATGCCACAGCACGTCATGCCCAGGATGTAAAAAACTAGGGGTAGGAACCCAGAAGAGTTCAGTTCACGGCTCAGTCGAGTGCTGAGCAGTCGTATCCTCTTCCCTTGTATTTCCCTGGTCATTATTATTATTGGTGGTAGCAGCAGTGATTTGTGTTATACCTTAGTTACCGGACTGCACTCATCTCAACCTGTAGGAGTTACATTCTTTCAATTCTTCTCTCCATTCCCCCACCCACCCACCTCCGGAGTAGGGGGGAAGAAAGGGGGGGGAGGGAGGGAGCGAACTGGTTGAATTATAGTGGCTTAAACCATGACAAGCTGCCATTCCTTCATGCATTTGCACACTGCACAGACAAATGTAGTCAAACAGGAGCAGGTGCAGATTTACACAAATATTATGAAACAATAACCGGCCAAGCAAATGGGATTAGAATGAAGCTTTGTACAAAGAAAAAATGTTCAATGTGAAGTGAAAATTTTCTCCACAACCTGTTTTGGTTTGTGGAGGCAGCTGTTCCCCAAAACTATTATCCTGACATAAACATTACTGCAAGTTGACTTCATGTCAATCTGACTTTATGCCACACAAAGTGGGAGCAAATGTTTCCCTGCTGATCAGAAACTTTCTCATGCTTCAAAATCCTTTTCCAGGTGGATATACATGGTCCAAAGCAAAACCCTTCTCGATGACTGGCTCTACCTATGTAAGTTTCTTTTGAACAGTAGATTCCCAGAATATGCGGGACTCCAAGAGAAATAAATGGACAACAATCTATGCTTAATATGCTTAAAAAAAAAAATCTCTAATTACTATGATAAGAGTTCTGTTTTTTCTCAAGCACTCACTGATAAGTACATTAGACTAATTTAGAGCTATCTCATAGAGGGTGAGTCTCTAAATCTCAGGAAAAACAAGAATTCAAGGACTGGTTTCCGAGTAACAGCTATAACTATACTTGGCAAAATAACAGACAATTTCAGGCGCCTTCTAATTTTGTATCAGACATACACAGACCAATCCTCAACCAAATATACAGGACTTGCTCATGTCTCTGATCTGATTATGGCTGCAACATGCTATGGAAGTGCCTTAAAATACCTGATTTTGACTAGACAGCAGGCTTCTAACACCTTGTAGGCCAGAGAGAAAGAGGCTGAACTACGTCTGCACTGCCAGGTCATTAGGTCATAAAATCTGCCTTAAAAGAACTACCCACCTGACTGAAAGCACAGAATCACTTCTATGAATTCTAGTGTCTTTGCATTGAACAGATATCTGTCCTTTCACAATCTGGAGCAGATGTACCATACTCTGCTCATCCTCCACTACATACAGAATAGGACTGATTAGGACTGATCTTGGGTGACTGGCTGTATACAACAGTGTTGCTTCCTAGTTTCTAAATATTAGTGACATCACAAAATTTCTCACAGTAAGTTTTGTAGTGAAAATCTGCACTGGTGGGACCTGAGCAATCACGAGCACGAGACCCATAGGAATCATAAGCAAGTACACACAGGAAACTATAACCCTAAAACTATAAACAGTCTGACACACTGTCAGCAATTTTCACTGGCCTCTTACTTCTTGCAAAATATGAAACATTCATACAGCTATTGCATTCCCCAAATCAATTAAGCTTTCTCCCCTATTGCAGTAAGCCAAAGTTAATATTCCTTAAATTATGTATTTCAGGCTGTGGTGTCCCTAACTACAAATGTCACTCTAGGCAAGTACAAGTCAGCTGCAGAAATCCATCCCTTTTTTCTCCCTCTCACAGATCAGAAATGGCCAATGGGGAAGGGGTAAGAAGCGGGTAACTAGTGAAAAAAAGGAAACACTATACCGTGAGTATTTGACTTCTTCCTTTCTCATACCGCAGTTAAGCTGTGAAATTTTATAATTGTTCTTCTGCTTTACTGACAATACACAAAAATCAAAGATCCAGAGAAATCCAAGTATGCACACTGTGAAGATTTATGCATTTATGCGTATGTTCTGTTCCAACATACGCATAAGTGCATAAATCATACAAAGAACTCTCCATGGTACAGACATCACAACTCAATATATCCCTAACATTGAGAAAACACAAAAAATGGTTTCTCAGTGAAAAACAGGATATACGTAAAGCAAGCTCTGCATCCTTAATTATAAAGAAAATAATTCAGAGGTTTTAATTATGTAATGTAATATTTCAACTCCTACCAGACTAAGACATTTGAAAAGAAAATTAATTTAGTCGAAAAAATTGTCACCATTTGATTCAAGAACTACCCTAACACCAAACTGCAACAGAAGAGTTCTAACCGTCTCCTACATTTTCCTAGCTGATAAAAATGCAATAACCAGTTCTGCTAGAAGACATGTAAAAGGAAGCAAGAGAAGCTGTATCACTCCACTTTCTTTCTCCTCACAAGACACAACTTTGTTAACAGTCTCTTGAAAAAAAAAAAGTTTTCATTGTGGGTGAGTCAGGACAGGGATGGGTAGAATAATAACTCCTTTTATTCCTCCCCACCACACTGGCCACACGAATGGAAACAAGACATGTACTGTTTGGAATTAATCTCCACCCATAAATTTTTTAAAACCAACACATTCTTTTTGGTCTTTTTCATCTTTCAAATTTGTATAAAATGTTACAACATAAGCCACTGTTTTTGACATCCTGAAAAACAGGGTGGGAGGGGGAGGGAGAAACCATTCAATTTCAACAGAGTTCCATGAAATATGGTTTTCACTTATTACAGAGAATGTTTCAGAGATAATGGAAAGATAATTATGTTGAAATGTAATTTTCGATTAATTACTTTTTAAATTATGCTGCCGGATACCCAAATGGTGCCACAAATGTAGAGGATATTTAGCTTTAATCTACTGACAGTAATAGCTCTGAGTTATTTTTGTTTGTAGGCCCGCTTAATCGACAATTTCTTTTTAAGCAATTTATATTGACCCAATATCTGAAAAAAGAGCTTTTGAAAAAGAACTAGATGTTACAGGGCCTTGATTCACACAGGACAACAATTGCATATATTAATGATACTGTATTACTGACAATTACGTGATTAGCTGTGAAAAGCAATGCTAAAGCATCCCTAGTAAAAGTCCATGGTTTTAAAATTCACTGACCTTGACAATGTTTTAAAACCTGATTCTTGCCAAAATATAGGGGGATGCGGTGTGTCAAAAAATCAGATACCACATAGAGAGGGTTAATAAGCTAGAAAACATGAATTACATGAGAATGCATAGACTTTCTGGCGTTTAAAATGTATTTGTAATCTTCATATAGCAGAAATTCAAATTAAATTTGGAATTCATCATGGAGAATACCTTTGTGCATCAGGGTTAAGTTCCATTTAAATTGAAAGGCATTTTCTGATCTTGGCACTTGATTTAATATTTTTTTTTACATAATTAACTTTGAAAGATCTGGTAACCAATTAAAATTAATTTTTAGCCAAAGCAGAATGCAAATTCTCATCTACTCAGACAAAAGTCTACAGAAAAAGAATACCAAAACAATAAAATCACATGCTGTCACAGGCTGCTCCTACCAAATACCCCATATGGACAAATATTTTGATACTATCAATACTACAGACGTATAACTGACAAAATTTTCCCTCAACTAACATATCTTTTCAAAAACACCCAAAACTGGAAACGAGAAGACTCTATTTTTATGCAGTAACTAGATTTTTAAGCATAACCTTGTACTATGTTCTCATGTTATTAAAATAAATTTATGCTAATTGCTAAAATAAATCTGGAATGTATTTACCAACCACTGCAGTGTCACCCTAGTCTTATATCTGTGTAAGAAAAAA
This sequence comes from Myiopsitta monachus, assembly GCA_017639245.1. Lineage (NCBI taxonomy): Eukaryota > Metazoa > Chordata > Aves > Psittaciformes > Psittacidae > Myiopsitta > Myiopsitta monachus. The sequence goes on from CM029919.1 coordinate 9,654,225, forward strand.
CAAACTTTACTACCAGGTTTTCATTAGTACATGATCATATATGTGTGTAAGTTTGTATATCAATAAGTACTACACAAATAAATACATAAATTTAATAAATATGCTATATTGACATATAAAGGTGGGGTTTTTTAAGAAGAAAGAGTGCTAAGGCACATACATCTAGAAGAAACTTGTATTACTGATGAATGTTAAAAGAAATTTCCATAAATAATTACATATTGTACAGACTGAAGAACAGATAGCTTAATATTCATTAATAGCAATATAACAATCAAGAAATACACTAAATGGACCCTTCCTGAAGGATTTTTTTCTGTGTTTATTTCACTTTCAGAACATAGCTGATTTCAATTTAACATGAAAATATGAGGTTAGCATTTTTCACACTTTATAACTCAGCACCATAACTGGTACCATACTTACACTGTTTGCATCCTGTTAGAGGAACTGAAATGTTGTCAGAGTAGTCCGTCACTCTTTAAATAAAATATGTGAAAAATAAAACGGACCATAGTGTGACCCTCAATTTTATTTTAGTTTTTTCTTTTTCCCCTTAGAAATGTTGTAGCTTTAAGCATCATACTCTTTGGCACAGAATAACCCCTTTGGCCTGAATATCAAAACAGCTTAAAATTCTCTACCCATCTAAATACTGAAGGTGGTACCCTAATAAAAAAAAAAAAAAAAAACAAAAAAAACCAAAACAAACAAACAAAAAAAAAAAAAAAAAAAAAAAAACCCACCTCTCTTTCTTTTAAAATACTTAGAAACGCTATCTAATGAGCATCAGAACTGTAAAGTCATCCTTGAGTTAGCCGTTCAACAAACTATGAGAATTAGGCAGGTAACATGTAAACAAAACCAGGATGAGGCTCATAAAGCTTCAATATAAGGTATTGTACAATGCAAAAAAAAAAAAAAAAAAAAAGGAAAAAATGGTTAAAAATGGGATCTTAAGGCAGAAAGGGGAAGTATCAAAAAGAAAGGAAGATATAAAGGAGGAAGAGATGGCAGCACAGACTGAGGAAAAGAGACAGAGGGACCACTAAAGATGATAAAAAAGTGTTCAAAACTGAAGACTTTTGCAGCAGAAAATGACTATCTGAAACATTTTACACCTCAGTGCCCTCAACACTTTCCACAGAAAGCAGGCTCACAAGTCAGACTGCCAGAATCTCTGCCTGGCAGGCTTCCCAACTCTCTAGGTATCCTGGAAGCTGTTTCCCTAGAAATTCTGTGCAGAAAGCCAGAAAAACAGAGTACCCAGTGTCTGAAGGGTAAAGTTTCCTGTTGGTGATAGGTACAAGCTACACCATTTTTCTCTTTTGTAGCCTACAAAGACAACATCCTTTATTAGCTATAAGTTTCTTATATGTTGGGCACTGGCTTCTCCTACATAATAGATAAGCTGTGATTCTCCACATCCTACTAACCCTTCTGTAAATTAGTTCAAATTTGAGTCCACTTCGTTTAATCATTTGGTCAAAAGCAGCACCTTTCTATAGAAAAATATCTGTTTCTGCAGCACCTTTTTATAGAAAATTATAGCTCCCTATCTGTAGTAGGAATACTTCACTTTATATAAGAAGGCAAGGTCCTTACAGTAAATTAGCATCTGCTTTAAAATCAAAGAATGCAGCAGAGGGAAACAGCACAAAAATCCTTCCTTCAATCTGCATTTCTGTGTGCTTGAAATTTAAACTAGTTTTCCACTTATGACAATGGTCCTAAGACCCAACTTTTTCTTACAAATCTTGTCTTGTTCTCAGACCATCATGGCCACAGGAATACCATTACAATGGCCCAGTAATGTATTTTGCTTCCATGTACTTCTTTTGACCAGGTTATTATCAAAAATAACTAATGCGATTAGTGGTCCTAGACACACTGCTTTAACCTGAATACCTTCTCTTCCAGGACCCACTGCAGTCACTCTGTTAAGCTTACTAAAAAAATAATGTCGGTTATCTAAAGAAAACTGAGCCCTTTTGTGAACAGGGAGTACTGCTCTCAGTAACACACCTCCAAAAGCTCAACTGACATTTGACCCCAGAAAGGAGGGGTTCAAAAAAACTAATCCTTTCAGTCTCTAAACTTTTTCATGGTTTTCATGGTCCAGAACAGCAGAGCAGGGGCTTTTTAACACTTCTGTGCTACAAAGAAAGAATAACTAGGTCATTTTAAAAACTAGTTCACTTGATTACTCCTTCTTCCGCAGCTTCCTTTATTTTTTATTAGATTTTTATATCTGGTTTTAGGCTGCTGAAGCTTCTCAGGAGCAGAGTCTTGGGATGACAATCAGCTATTTAACCATTTCTCTTGCAATTGTGGTAAAGTCACAATTGCTTAAAGCACACTACAAACCTCATTCAAACTATTAAATCTTCAATTTTAAGCCTGGTAAATATAAATGCCATTATATGGTTTTAGAAACAGTATTTTTTTCTGAGACTTGTTATTGTCATTTCAGAATAATACAAACCATTATGAGATCTCACTATTAAGCAGAAATTTCTGTGACAAGTATGGAATAAGTTAATTACTTGCTCTGAATTTTTCATGCTCCTCGCAATTAATGTTAGCAATATTATGTACTGTGAATGACAAAATTAAATTCACCTAGTGAAAAAGTCTGCCAGCAGAAAAAGAATGCACTTTGCTCTCAGCTTTAAATATTTGTCTATTATATGACAGAATAGCCACATGCAGTATTTATAAGTGACTTCTCCATAAAAGCCTACAAAATAAAAGATACTGCTCCTATTCATAGCAAAAGGAAAAAAAATCAAATTAAGACTACTTACTTGATTAAGTATATCTTGTTTCTGTAATGCATGCAAGGAAAGAAAGAACACATACATTAGTGCAGTGTCATAACACCTAGGCTCTGCTTTTAGAATAGAATTATTTTTGTTGAAAGGTTAGTGATGTAAATGAGCAGGTTTAAGACATTAGATAGAATATGCCATTTTCTTGCATTAGTGCATATGCCCAGAAAATGGTTCTGTCAGCATTCTAGTCTTGATAAGAGAGTGCAAGCAATTTATATTTAACCATACAATGACAAATAACCAAGGAAAAAAAAAGTAAATACAATGTTTGTCTTCCCCTGTGTACTTTAAAAAAAATAACACAAAACGTATTTGCTGTCAAGAATAGTTGTTAATAACTTAAATAGAAATGAATGGTAATGGTAAATGTTAAATTCCTTAAATGCATTAACAACAAAAGGAGGGCTAAGAAGAATTTCCATCCTTCACTGGATGCAAACATAGTGATAAAGGATGAGGAAAAGGCTGAAGTACTTAACGCCTTCTTTGCCTCAGTCTTTAATAGTAAGAATGATTGTTCTCTGGGAACCCAATGCATTGAGCTGGAAGACAGGGAAGGAGAGCAGATTGAAGCCCCCATAATCTAAGGGGAAATGATTAGCAACTTCAGAGTAGGCAAAAGATTTCAACCTGACTGCAAACATTCTGCCAAACTTGGGGCTTCATGTCTCTGGTCAGATCTAACCATGGAACGCGCCTTGCATCATGCACTCATTGCCATAACCTTCCTTATCTGTCTACATATGCAGATTTATTCTTTTTATCCACATCTGAATTGTGGAACTCTGGAGCACTGCTCTGCTCCATGCCACAGCCTGGCTGCTTGTTTGGTCGAGACCGCTCCACACACCTTCTATGTCACTCTTCAAGCACTGATTAACCTTAAGAGCTCTAGATGGCAAGTAGGGAAGCAGGTAAACAAGAAACCCCCATAGGTGATGACAACCCTAGGACTACGAGCACACAATGGTGTGTACTTACTCCCCATTTAGGTACAGTCTTTAGCTCCCATCTGCTTTTCTAATTCTTGCTAGCCTATTCAGTACTCCTTTCAAAATGAAATAGCTGAAATTAATGAATTATTCTATCACCTGAGATTTATTTTATAAATCACAGCTCTCCAGGAGGCAGATCTTAACCTACCTATGTGTCTTATATCAGGTATAAAATCTATTCTTAATTGCATATTTGACACTGACTTAGAAACGGCGGCAGGGCAAATGTTCAGTAGCATTTGTAGGAGGAGTTTTAGTCACCTCCCTTTCATTGAAAGCAGAGAGTAAAAGCTTGATAAACAAACTCCCTATACTGGATGACCTTCTGATAATCAGATACATCATTTCCACTAAGCCCAAAAACCACTCACTCAACAAGATACAAGATAATGGAAAAACAAACCAGATGACTTCATGTAACAGGTTTCGACTACTAATAGCTTTTCTTTTGCTATTTCCATCCCATTACATCAGCTTGTGACAAAAAACTGCAATACAGAAGCAACAGAGTGGAATAAATTCCTGAACCCTTTAAGCAGGGAGAGGCTTGAAACAGGAAGTTCTTAATGATTTTTTTAAAGTACATAGATTTGTCGCTCTGCTAAATCTGCCATAGCTTTATGTCCTATGTTTATTAGTAAAAAACTGGCACCACCTTTTGCTAGAAAATACTTGAAAATTTCTTTGAGTGCTTATGACATAATGATCTAGGAAACAAACAGCTAAAATGGAAACACGATGGTATCCTTCACAGAACACAACAAAATGCAAACGCTGTCTTCAGTATGTGGAAGTATAAAGCTGCATTATGACTGATGCAGCTGAAATCAGTCAATTTTTGTCATCTCATTTAGAGATAACGATTAATTAAATAGTACATCCAACTCATGAAGTCCTCATCCAACCATATACAATCAACTTGCAAATCATTTGTAAAGAGATTATTCACATGGCAGGTTGAATCCATGAGAAATATATAGACATACCTGTGGCAAAGGCAGTTCTGACTTGGCATATTCATTCAACTGCAGATGAAATTTCAGCCATTTTGCTTCCAGTTCAGTAGCTTATAGCATGAAACTTGAGCTAATAAATTCAACTAGAATTAAAAGTAACTTCACTGCTAGCTGTGTTTTCCTTATGCTGCACTCCCTGAAGTCTATGGCTAAGAAGCAAAATATAAAAGCTATCAGGGTTAGCCTGGGTCCAGCGTTGACCAAGTAACAGTGAATCACTTGATCCCTGCTGAAGATACTCAAGCCATCACAGGGTGTCTGACTTGAATTCCTTCCACCCCTTCCATCCTCCCATCCCACTCACTGTCTTAGGTGCTCTTCTGCTCTATAACCCCTGGATATTTAGGTACATTGGTAGGATTCTACAAATTGCTGTGAACCGAAGAATGCCAGGAGACACCAAAGTGTCACAGACTAAGCTATGCCACCTGCCTGACAATGAGAACAGATGAAAGAATTCCTTATTTTGCTTTCCTTGCATACACAGCTTTTGTTTTACCTGTTAAACCGACTTTATAATAAACCCACTGTTTATTACCTCCAGCTTGACACAAATTCTGCCAATTCACCTGCTTTCAGTTAGAGCAGTTGTCCCAGGTGCCCACACTGATCACTTTTTGCCATGATTCAACCTCCACATAACCTCAAATTGGAGGAACAACTTTGTTGAAAGAGATTAATCTCACAACTTCAAATAGTTATTTGTTTATACACAAATTTAACGATGTATTACCTACATGGCAACATGTCACTTAAATACCCATATACTATTTTGTACTTTAAAAGTTTACACTTCACAAATCTGAAAACGGTATAACTGAAAATAAGTGAAGAATTTCAAGAAAAAATTGGAATAACAAATTAAGATGATTTTATCAGAATCTAAAAGCACAAAGAAAACCGCAGAATTAAAAAAGGGCAAGCACTGAATTTGTAAATCAACAGTTCACACTTTTCTAAAAGAAAAAAAAAAACCAACCAAACAAAAAAACCCCAACCACAAACCAAAATAAAACAAAAGTGGGTCTACATTCTAACAAAAATAAATTCAGGTCCTACAACCAATGTTACATTCAAGAACAAATTAGTTGGTCATATTATTCCCATCCTTTTATAACTTATGATTCTATTTAACTATAATAATGGAGACTGAATACAATCATTTACAAGATCAATTTATATTTTACTTACTTATGAAATATTTTCCTCAGAAACTGACTATATGAACATTCTGCTTTGCAAAGTTCAAAGTGACAAATACTTTTTCAATATTTAATGAGTTATAAGTACGTTACTTGACAATAATTTGTCTTTTGCATCCTGAAATGTAAGATGAAGTAATTTTCATTTTCCTACCCTGAACTCCACATAATGCAAGCACAGTCAGAAACATTACTATTAGAAACATTACCAAAATAGGTTTTTATTTAGCTAAATTTTGAGTCACACTATTAGGATGTGCTATGCAGATACAAACTGCAATTGGGGATAACAAAAGAAAATAAACTGGCTTTTTCTACCAGCCAAACCAGAATACTTTGTCTAGTAGCGAATCTGTAGAGACAATGCACAGTGCACACACACACACTTATTTTTTTTCCAGCTGAATTCTTCATATTGTCAGAAAAAAATTCTCCTTTAATAACACGGATCCCACTACCCGAAACAAAACAAGAGAAATAGAATTTAAAAAGAAATCTTAACTAAACAGGTATCACTGTTCTAACTTTCAAAATTATGCTTAACATTTCAAATACTTGAAAAGAATTGGGAAGTAGTGTTAACCTTACCAAGAAGGTTTTATTTCTTTTTGTGTCTGTGTGCTGGTTTTGGTTGTGATCATTTTCTTCATGGTACTCAGTATGAGGCCATGTTTTGGATTGGTATTGAAAAGAGGTAATACAAGGATGTTTTCATTATTACTGAGCAGTGCTTACATAAAGTCAAGGCCTTTTCTCAGCCTCAAAGTCTGGGGTGTAGAAGTTGGGAGGGGACACAACTGTGACAGCTGACCCAAATGGCCTAAGGGATATTCCATACCATATGATATCATATTCAGCATATAAACTAGGGGGAAGAAGAAAGAAGGAGGGAATGTTTGGAGTGATGGCATTTGTCTTCCCAAGTCACCATACTTGTCTTGGAAAGACTTACTTGTCTTGGGAAGAAAGATCTCTGGGATTTCTGCTCTCCCGGAGATGGCCAAACACCTGCCTGCCAATGGGAACTGGTGAATGAATTCCTTGTTTTTCTTTCCCTGTACACACAGCTTTTGCTTTACCTGTTAAAACAACTTTATCTCAATCCATGAGTTTTCTCACCTTTACTCTCCCAATTCTCTCCCCCTTCCCACCAACGACTGAGTGAGCAACTGTGAGAGGCTTAGCTGCCAGCTGGGCCTAAACCATCACAGTCTGTTTAAATCTTAGACAAGATAATGTGGCTTTATGTAAATTGCTAAGCAGGTATGTCTAATGTCATATTTATAAACTTCTAGTTCTTCAAAATATTCACATTTTTATTTTCCAAACAGTTTCAAATACCCAAACATCTGATTTATAAACATTTTTCTATTTCAAATGGTTAGATATGCTACAACATTTGTAAATATTTCTCCCCACCATTTCTGACCACTGAAGAAAGAAGATGAAGAATTACCCCTTCAGGATTATATTTTGCTAACACACCACTGCCGTGGAATTCTTCTAAGACATCCTTAATTTTCTTGGTGGAATCTGGATAAAGAATAAGAGAGAGAAAATGAAAACAGAGAAAACTGATTTACAAAATATAAACCGTAATTAGAGAAAGAAGAACCAAACTGTTAATAGCTTCTCTCAATGAATATTAGTAATTTTCTCTAGCTGTATGAGAGCTGTGGGCATGAAGAAAATGATAACATACTATCCCCTCTCTCATTAAGTAACATAAAAATCAGCAAGCAAACACAAAATGCTCAGAAGCAGTCTCTGACCCAATCCTTAACTACTGTTAATTAGCACATATCTGAAAGAGCTGTTTGCAAGGACTATCTCAAGTCATTTTTCTTGTCCTTGAAACACAGGTCATCTACAGAACGCAGTCATTCCCAACAGCGTTACTAAATCGTCTCTGGCACAGCTGCCAGTAAGTAGACAACTTGTCAGAGAAGCCAGACAATATCAAGATAAAGCAAAAAATTAGAAAAAAAAGTTTCTTCTTCAATCACATCACAGAAAACGAATGTTGCTATCAACACCGCAATTTTTGCACTTTTAAGATATTCTAACCACTGTCAGCTACAATAACATTAGAACAACTTTTGCCTAACAGAACTGTGCAAAATCCCTGCAGTTCAGAAGCACATAGATCTAACCTTTCCAGTTTGTTTTTAATTGTCTACCTGCAGAATAACAAAACAGTTATTTCAATAAGTAGCCACTACATACAACTATTTAACTCAGATTTGCTTCGAATACATTATGCACATAACCATTTTTCAACCTTAAATATCTCAGCAATACAACAAAAATAATTGTAATTCGATGTTTTCTTTAAAATGCAGTAGTTGAGTGCATACTACTCAAATGTGCATAATGGACAAAACACAGAAGTAAACTGCAAACTAGTAATGAGTAACAGATGCATTACAGAAGAAGTAAAATTCATGGCTGTACATTTATTTGTACAACAAAACCTAGAAGGAGAGAAGAAAAGAGTACACTACAAACAGGACTATCACATGAGCCATTAGTTAAACGCTTTAAATTACAAACATTAGGACATAGACTTCCTGATTTTTTTAATTGTATCAACAAAATACAGCATTCTAATAGTTTTTACAAGTAAAAGAAATTCAGCACCTCAAACTTGAAGTACATTTAGGAAAAAAAAAAATGTTTTTAGCATTTAGCAGCAAAGGATTTGAAAAATAGCTTTGTACCAGTTCGTGAACAGCTATAAACACCAGTAAAATTCCATTTTAAGAGGTGCTGGAGGAGTTGTTTCCCCCCTACCCTCTTACACAGTTTAGATTGTAATAAGAATGGCTTCTCCCAACGTTTGTCATTTTCTGAAATTTTCTTAAATGGAAACAGCCAAGACTATGTGTGGCCGCAATAAACAGTCCAGTTTTCACTAATCACAGGCATGTCAATGTTATTGGCAACTGTAAGTAATGGGAGTTTAGCTGGTCTCATGGGCACTCACAACATATATTTACTTGATAAAGTCATCTATAGTCATACTGCTGCCATTTGAAATAAAGCAAATAATTACACCTTTGAGTGTAAAAGACATTAATCAGTTTGGTAAGTAATAAAATCTATTAAGAACTGTAAACAGAAGATGATGGGTTATATATTTACTGATGAGGACAAGAACAAATAGATGAGTGACAAAATTTCTTCACTTCATCTCTATTATTTCAATATGTTTCTCAGTAGTCATATGTAGAGTTGCATACAAGACTTAATGTATTTTATGATAATGAAGTCAAGAAGCATTAAAGTGGCACTGTGAAGTGAGCAGATGTATGACAGAGGTGATGGAATCTCATACTAAAAATAGGATTTTTCTACACTTTGGAGGAAAGAGGTTAGACACACATCAAATAGAAACACAGCAAGGCCTCCTCACGCACCTTTTATCATCCACAGTAAATAAATAAATAAATACATACATAAAATAGAAATGGCCCACTCTGCAGCAATTTTAAACACTGTCTTGAGGTTCTTCTCCCAACAATGACCATCCTTCTTTCATGTTTTGCCAGTTAAAGTCTATTTATCTTTAAATTAGTATCATGCCTATGCAACCATAACTGAAACAGAAAACCTATCTTTTGTCTCTTATTAAAAATAAATTCTTTGCTTTATTTTATTCATACTCTTCTTAATCAAGTACCATTAATATAGCAAATATTCTTTATTCCAGCAACAATACAACTGTTCTTTTTCATGCATGAGCTTAAAGCTGTCACATCCAAAAACCATAACTAATTCCATGCTTGAAATAACTGACAAGAAAAAAGGGTCTGCGGATGTAAATTCTGCTTTAGTTGTCCCAGCAAAACTCTTCAAGAGATTTTCATGTTCTGGACAGGCGCTGTATTTATTCCAAGCATCACAACATACATTTCACAGCCAAGACAGAACCATTTTTCAGTCTTTTGTTCCCAGTCACTCAATCATTTTTTCAGTTCCTTTGACAGTAGCCAAACTAACACAAATAAAGATCTTTAAAAATGTTCAGCATGACAGAACAATATTTTAAGTTAAACACCAACTGACTATCTTCTGCATGCGTACTCTTCAACAGTGCTGACACTCCTCAGAACCTATAAATCTTCCTCAGCCCCTAGTAGGCAAACTAGTGCTAGGGAACATGTTCTATCTTCAAGAAGCTGACTTAAAGAAATATGAAGAATAGGATCATTTTCAAGTTTCATTCTCATTGGGGGATTAGAAATACAAGCGGCATCGCATTGGAAAGCTCTACGCCCACAAAAATGAGAAACTCCAATGACATTTTCTCAATTCTTCTTCAAGAAAGTCAAGTACACGCTTTCTGTCAAAAATAGACCAAAAATTCCAGAAAATATATACAGAAGTAACTCGGAAGTTTTTCTAGCTTTTTTTTCCCTAAGCTTTTTAACTAGGAAATAACAACAATGCTATGCGTTCCATTACAGTTTATTCTGATCCAAATCTTCTACATACTAACTTGAAAATGGTGATGCAAACACAAGCACCAAACCAGAACCTGTGTTCTCACTTACCTACAAGTATACGTTCTGCATAACTCAGCCATTTACCTCTATGAGCAGTCTCAATAAATTCATAAGCACCACTCAAGTTCAAATACAAATTCACTGGATTAGTCTTAGTGATTTGTTAAATTAAGGACAATTGCCTCTGCATTCCACAGTTCTCCTCAAGAAAGGCACTTTCTAAATACGACTAGATATAGCACATAGCCTGCAACTGCAGAGCTTAAATCCCATCTTATTTGCAAAGCTATAGCTGGCACAGTATGAATTTCATGTAGCTTTAAATATAAAGTTTGTTTCATGGAACAGCTCTATTTTTTTTTGTTCTCACATCTTCATTTTTACCCACTAGTCCAGTGAATGCCCATGCTTTGGGCCTTCACTCACAATACAGAAGACCTTCAAGCCTCTCCTCTGCCTGAATGGATTCAAACTCTTACCCTTAAACCCATCTGCTGTTGCAATTTAGGATAGCAAGCCGCAGTGGTCATCTAGTCGAGAGAGTGGAAACAGAACAAGAGAAACCGGGGACCAGGAATCAGAGCTTCCCTTGGATGAGGTGAGACATGGCTTCCCACCTAAAGCTCTAGTGACTCTGGGGCAGAACAGGCTAGGCATGGTGTGGAAGACTGCTATCTGAAAAGCTATTACTAGTACCTGGGGAAAAAAGTGGCTGGATTCCACACAGTGCTGCAGAAATTTTAACATAAAGAGTCCAAAGCAATAGATTTATAGATGATACCTGGGCTAATGTACTGTTTCAGAATAAAGGCAAACCAATTCAAAGAATGACAATAGAAACAAGAAACCTATATATGTAACAGTAGAAGTGTCAAAGTGTCTGATTTTTCCTTAACTGTCTTTCACTCCTAACAAAGATACATTTTATAACTGATGACAAATTTACATACTAAGTTCAAAACCATTTAAGATTTAGCCCACATAAAAATTATGATTCACTTTTTAAAATGACTCAACTTTAGATGAGTAAGACTGAGCACTCAGTTGAGACTGGAATTTGGTATACCATTCTCCCATAACCAGAAAACACAAAAAGAAGGAAAGCTTGCCCAGATCACATACTTTGTCTACATTTTTCTCCCCATCCTCCCCACGAAAAAATCCTTGACAAGGAAAAGGGAAAGGAAAAAAAAAACCTGAACCATATTGTGCACGTAAAACTTTTTTTACAATTTAAAGGGAAATAAGCACTAGAAAACAATGACTGGATTAAGAGTAATTCCCTTATAAATCCAGATATGTTTTTCAATCTCAACAGAATTTCATCATAGCCTCCATACTTACTGGACCATAACTAATTTTAACACTGATAATAAAAAGCAAAGTAGTAACCACTTTCTACCTCTGCATCCCTTTTTTGAACTTTATACAATATGAAAAATATAACAGGCATCCAAAATCCTCTCATGATCAAATTCAGAATTTATACAGAATTTATATAGAATTTTTATATAAAAAAAAGGTGCAACCTTCAATATTCAATTTTCTGCATGCCAACAAAGCCCAGCTCAAACTCAAAAGCCCTGCTTGCTGGATAAGCCAATGGAGGAAAACCCAGCACTCGGCTGACATCACAATTTTCATACAGGTTCTTATTCTTCTATGGACTTTCTTTTGTGAATGTATCCATATGAAAATGTATGTGCATATATAAATTTATGCACTACAGCTTTTTTTGCTGGTTTTGGGGTTGGTTTTTTTTTTTACATAGTTTATTTTATTCAGAGAACTGGATAATGCTTTTGCTCAAGCTATAGCTTTGCTTAATCTAAAGTTTTACTGGTCCAGAAATACCAGTATGTTAAAAAGTCCAACCCTGGCAACACATCTGTATGCAGCACCAATAGGTAAAAGCTCTTCCCCTTCCAATAAAAAAAGGTTGTTCCAGTAAAAATATGTTTTTTCCAGTATGACTCAGTTTTCAGTGTGTCTGAATTGCGAAGAGACACCTAATGGTTGACACTGAATCAGAAGGCAGCAGTGGCTTACGTGTGCTGTATTTCCCATACGTATGGCTGCAGGGTCCCTGGCAAAGCTCTTTTAACATAGGTCAACACTGAGCTTTCGTTTGCGACTTTTAAGTGGTCTTTTGATGTGAATTTAACAAAAGAAGCAAGCACTTAAGACCTTAAGTGAGATAAACACTCAATTTTGGTTTTCTGTATTTAGAATTTAAAACCCATTGCAGCCTTGAAAAGAGTGGCCAGGCTGGGAAGGCAATCAGTGTCCAGAGGTCTTCATTAGTTGCTAGCTATGGTCTCGGTGACACTCCCTGACAGGGAGAATTTGAGTGACTTCGCCTTCTAGAAAACCACATTCCCACTGAATTATCTAATAAATAATTTAGAAAAAGCTTAGAAATGCAGGCAGAACTGGATGATAATAAATACGGGGGCGAGTGACTTCTGCAACAGGGAATGCAGGAGGTGGAAGAAGAAGCAGGTGAGGGAGGTGAGAACCACAGCTCCTGCTGCAGAGGCCAACCTCCTCCTGACACTCAAAGCAGGAGCTGTCTCTTCCACCCATCCTCCCTCTTGCCCAGCATCACAGGGAGGAAAATGGATCCATTCTACCTATTGCTACATACTGAACGATGCTTACACAATCAAGGAGTTCTTTGAGAAAAAAGCAATACTGGCTGCATGTGCCAGCACATCTTTAGTTCACATTAATAAAAAATGTCCACAAAACCCCAATTCCCTACTTCATAAATTCAAACAAAAGGATATTGCAGAAAACAGGGTTTTGGGGAGGAGTAAGGGGGAGGCTTAATTTTCATCTGCTAGTGGGATAAGCTCTGAAAGGAAGAAATAAGTAAAGGACAAAAACGTACTCCAGGACTTGAGAGGAACTACAGATAATTCCTGTGTGTACTTCAAAACATTTTGAAAGGTAAAATAATCAATCAACTCTTAAATTCAAAAATTACTACAGCTAACTTAGGTTCTTTTGAACATTCAGAAAATTAAGGCCCAAACAGTTTGAAAAATCCTTAGAGGGCTTCTCTGAGAACAAGTTCATAAAGGGAAAAAATTATTGCAAGTCATTCTACTACTCAGCTTCAACATGCAGTATTTGAGCACAGTTAATATGCTGTACTTGAAGAAACCCACTGCCCTGAGACAGGGAAGCAGGAGACAACTCAGGAGACCCCTCCAGCTCTCAGATCCCATTGCCCCACTTAAGCTTGAAAAGTAATGCAAAACCTTCAGCAAGTAACTCTGTGGCTCCTTCTTTCCCCTTTCTCATTTCCTGCTTATTTATAGCTGGTCACAGTATCTGATAAAGGCTGCCAACTCATAACCTTTCCAGTCAGAATGATGATTAAACCATTCTTTATTAAATTAAGGAAGTAATGTTACTGACAACATATTTCACCCCAAAGCTTTCTCCAAGCACTAGCTTTCTAATAGCAAAAAATCAGATCAGTCTGATTTGAAATTTAGCAGATGTTATTTCTGATTTTAAGTGGAAACAGGGAAATAGCTTTATAAATTGAGAATATTTGTACTGGTCTTGAATCCTACATTAAAAAAAAAAAAAAAAAACCAAAAAAACAAAACAGTAGTTCATTTGTTTCTACTTTCCCAAAATTATTCTTTATGGTTTTTAATATGTATACTCTGAACTCATTACCTATTTAACCTAAACTTTAACTATGGCTTCAAAAATTATTGTATAGGGTATATTAACATATAGCATATATGTCTTTATTTTGAAGACCCTGGGGGAAGCTCGTTGGGTGGTATTAGTTGCCCTACGCAGTTAGGGGTCGTTACTCATAAGGTTTTGTTCTTTGTCTTCTCTTTTACCTCATTTCCTTATGAACAGGCTGCCTGAAATCCCATGTTTCACAGAATCATAGAATGGTTAGTGTCAGAAAGCACCTTAAGATCCTCTAGTTCCAACCACTCTGACACAGGCAGGGGCACCTTCCACTAGACCAGGCTGCTCAAAGACCCATCCAGCCTGGCCTTGAACACCTCCAGAGAAAAGCCTTCACAGGTCCTTGGGCAGCATGTTCCAGCCTCACCACTCTCATAATAAAAAATGTCTTCCTTCGATTTATTCATTGCAAGACATTATTTCAAAGCTACATCTGGTTCTCCCACTCATCCATTCAGCAAGGTTTTTAGTTATACTCTTCTTGAAGCAGTAAGATTTAATGGTTATTTCCCCCTCCACTAATTTTGCTTTATAATGTTTCTTGAAAATGTTGTATCCTTATAATGTTTGCTTATATGTTTCTTCCAAAGTTTCACATTAGTTTTACTCTTCCTCTTACAAAGTTTTACAGGTTTATAAAAGTGACAGTTCTTAACACCCTATGTATTGAAACTGTATTTCAGATACTAATTTTAGCTATCAACATTGGAGGCAACACTTCTGACTTTTACCTGTGACAATCTTCTTAACATACAATATAAATGATGAGTGAAGGGATTAATTTTAAGACTAAAAATCCAACTCAATTTGGTTTTGTCTTACAGGTTTCTGATCCATTAGACCACATCTATCTTCCACTTCAAGATGTGCTTACTATTTCAAAGAAATGTTATACAAAAACATAATCTGCACTTCTTGGAATCATTTCCTGTCTTGGGAGCAAAAGCTTTAAAATCTTGAACTACAAATGATGAAGGCTCCCGCACTTAATAAGGATATTTACTAGTAATAAAATGGTCTTCCTTTGTATTTTCTAAATTTGATTCCTAAACTTCTGCTCTTTGTGATCACAGGCTTGTTATAGTAGAGAAGAACTGCTGAAAGTGTTCACTAGAGCCTCCTCTCGCCAGAACTCAGGGAAACATGTCTTGACAACTCTGTCAGAAGATTTTCAATGTTTAGTAGCAATCCAAAACATCAAAAACTCCATCAAGCACTTGTTGCTATTACTGTTATTGCACACTGCTATTTTGGCATGCCCAAAATTCTCTCCTGCCTGATTAGTTTTGGATGTGGAGACTCCACATGATGTATTTATATATACACTGTATGCATTAACATACAAAGCTGCCAAGCCCAACAGTTTACATGTACATTGAACATGTATGTTCAATTTGGTGAATTCAGATAAATTTTTGCCATCATTAAGATATTACCTGATCTGCCCGACCAAATATTTATATAAAAAAAAATAGCATTAAGGTGGCTATATATAGTCTGGAAAAGGAAGGAGAAAAAGTGTCCTCTGCATTCTGTACATCTTTGGACAGCATAAGCAAATTAAACCATTACATGGTATTTCGTATTTGTTAAAACTGTGCTCCGGTTTACATTATCAGAAATTGCCTGAAATTTCATGACTCAATACTCATTAAAAATAAATACATTAGAAAATATTATTGCTTATATTAAGCCTCTGAATTTTGCATTTCCTTTGTACAGGGTTTTTAAGTTTGTGCATGTTTAAAGTGTTGACACTGCAACAGCCATTCTAATTTTCCACCATTTATGGTGAGAATCTTGCCATAATTCCATTTTGGATATAATCTTTGAGTACTTATACCATTACAGGTGTTGAGCCTGTGGGAACATTAGTATCATAGGAAGTTTAAAGTTAGTCACTGAAAAAATAATAATTGTTGTTGTCCATAGGAATGAACTACTTGAGTAGACCTCTGCCCAGCAGTAACAGGCTCCAAACCACTGCTTGATTACAATGGCATGGCCTGATGCAGAGGTTGTTGCCACTGTGGTATTTACACATACAGCCACTGTTAAAAAAAAAAAAAAAAAAAGAAAAAAAAAAGAAAAAGAATCAATTCCGGTTCCAGATCGAACTTTTAGGATAATATTGTTCTTCTAATGCTCAGGAACTTGAAGTTTAATAAAATAAAAGACTGATAAGAGGTTACAAGTTTGTCTTAATTAATATGGAGTTTTCCTATTTCCATTAATACAGTGAAGCAACTCAGTATTTATATTATACCTTCACACATAAACTAAGGTTAATATATGCTCATTTATCTTAGCCATTGTCATTGTAAGACTATTCTGGGAAGTCTGGCTTGTGTTCATTGCTCTGAGAAAGAGCTTCAAGAACTACTTCCATAAATCTAGCTGTGGAGTTCAAACTTTTAAAAAAATAGCTGTCCATCTAAGCCACCTCTGTGCTCAAGTTCAGAATCAAACAGGTCTTTTACAGCATTGCTGTACCAAGTCGTTATTTTGTTAGCATGAAACACTTTCTCCTACTAATTGCTTTATCTCGTTAATCTCCTAAGAGACTTTACAGACAATACTGACCATAACGGACATTACTTGAGAGAGTACAAAAGAGATGTATTAGTCATGGACATCAAGGAAAAGAAAGCTTGTAAGGTCATTTTGTGCTCCTGTAGAGCTGTGGTCTGCTGATCGTTGTTTGCATCTCAAATCCTTTCCCTTCCACAGCAAATACATTAGACCTGAATTCTATATCTGCCTTAGTTCAAAGAGATTTAGTCTTCCACCTTTCCAATTTAATATCAAAGCTGGAATAGGACAATCCTGCACTCACTCTAGGACTCTTAAGGAGACAGGAAGCAAGACTAAACCTTATAATAGAGTCCACTGATAAAGGCAGCATTAAACCCTAGTACCAGGACCATTTGTAACTTTATCCAGTGACATTTTAATGTTGAAAAAACAGTCCTCTGATAGGGACACTCCAAGGAAGACTGCACTTTCATGGAAGCCTACCTAGCAAGGTAATAACATTATTCAGGTAAGTACCTCCCTCAAGCAAGTTTAGAAGCTCTCTAATCATCCTGAGCAGTATCTGCTTAACTATGTAATTTAAGCAGTTTAATACATGTGGGTTATTTGCCCTATACAGGCTTTGAAGCCAAAGGCCATTTGCTCTCTTTAGCTTTATTTCTTTCTCCGTTATCATTTTATGGAATTTATTCAGTGAATAAAACAAAATATATAAATTCTCAACCATCTCCGTTCTAGTCCCTCAGAAATACATTTAAACCTAAAATAATCCTATAATCAGTTTTCCAGTTTCATCCCATCAATCTGTTCTTCACTACTTATTTTTTCTCCAATCCTATTCCTCAGCATAGATGTTTGCTCTTTCATGTACTACCACCAATTAGTAGTTTTGTGTAATGGATATAGTAGTACACAGGTATCTGTGTTTTAAAACTTGTCTCTCCATCCTTATAAGTTTACTTCCTCAATTTTGAGAACAGGAGAGTCCCTTTGCCACCAAGTTTTACTTTAGGGAAATGCAAAATGGACTGCTTTCAGCAAATCTGAGTCATAGGGAAGACAGACCTTTTCTCAAAAGGAATTGTCTTGAGAAATGAGTGAGACGTACTACATATGTAGACTGATTTTTGCCTTAAAACAGTGATGATGGACTGTTGGATAAATACACTAGAATGAATGAACAAAGATGCATTTATGAAATCATCATGTGTAAAGGATGGACGCCAACTGACTCCTACTTCCTGAACAAGTTTAATCACTGAGTGCACAGAAAAAGAGATATACATGATGATGTCATGAAAGAAACCTATCACCCAACAAACCAAAAACCCCATCAAATAAACTGGGCAAAACACAGCTTATACCATATACAAATGCATTTAACTTAACTGAGAAAAGGGTAAACTAGAGTTCTACAAATCATGAGTACATACATAGTAAGAGTGCTTCTTACCTATAAGTATACCAAGAATTATGTTAAACAAGATAAAGAACTTGTTAAATAAGTACAAAACTTTCAGAGTTAAGTTGTATTAACTTGGAGTTTATTCCTAATATTTCCAAGACAGTAAATCCTCTTGGATGCATTTCTAACATTATCAAGGGTTTGGGTTTGTGGGTTTGGGTTTGTTTTTTTTTTTGTTGGTTGGTTGGTTGGTTTGGGGTATTGTTTGTTGTTTGTTTGTTTAGACATCAATTAGTGACCTATACCATTTATTTAGATACTTAAACTAGCAGTTTGGACGAGGAGAGGAACCAGCCCCTGACTCAAATCAAGTAGATTTTATTATTATTAAAAATATTTAATTAAAGATATGTCTGTTATTTTTGCTTTGAATACTATTGCATAACATGCTGACATCTCTAAAAATCCACCGAAAATACAAAGCTATGGAGAGTGCTATAATGATGAACACAAGATTTCAGGACTTTTGCCATTGCCTAATAGGACAGGAATCTAAAACAAAACATGGCAGTGTCCTGTCTTTCCTTTAACAGTATGGCTCAGCAGATTCCACTTGGAGCAGTAACTATTGCTATAAACATCTTTGAATTAGTACCTTAGAGGCTTTACTAGACGCATACAGAATACACCAGGTACCACTATCTCCAGTTACCCTTCCCAGTTCTCAAACCCCCCTATATTAGGTTAGTAGACTATCATACTTTCACAGTTCAAACCACAGTGTAAGGCAAATTTTTCCACATTTTTTTTTCCAGAGTAAGATTTTACAAACAATGACTGGAAAACCCTGATGACAGCACACATACAACAGGATCTCTCATAATAAAACACTCCCGCTGCTTAATTTACACATCTATTAATCATTTGACTTTCTCACCTCAGTGAAATCTAAGCAGGAAAAAAATTAGGAAGGAGATAAATCTATTTACTAAAACATCTTTTCTGTCACCTATGCTTCTAACTACAAAGATATGCCCCTAAACTACATTTAAAGTCTATTAAGAAAAAAAAAGATATATGTCTGTTTACTATAAGCCTAATAAACTTAACATAAGCTTATTGAAATGTTTTACGAACTTGTAGCCCAAAAGCCCAGGTATTATAACAACATTAAATTATCTAATCTAGTAGCAAAACACCAGTAACATGACTCTGGCATTCATCAACTTAATGTTGCCATGGACAAAAGGCAACATAACAGTAATGAACCAAACACACTCCCAGGTCACAGGATTCATATTCATATCCCTTACTAATCCATCCAATCCTACCTCAGTATGGTCACACAGGACAGGTGTTGTTCAGTTAGGAAGATTAACAATGATACTCTCCAGAGCATCTGAGATCAAGGTAATTTCAGCAAAGATGATCTGACAGACCAAAAGCATGCAGAAAAGCCACATGAAGGAAAGAAGGACAAAGAGTTAATCACAAAAAAGGATAAAAGGAACAAGACAAAGAAAAGATGCGGAGAAGGAAAGATAGGAAGAGGCAAAATAAAATTCAAAACCAGCAAGACAAAACAGAGGAGGAAAGAAAAGTTTATTTCTCTGATGATCCTAGAATCTTCCCTTCTTTCACCTTTCTCTTTTTTTGCATCTTCACACTTTTTTTCCAAGTTGTAACTAATCTATCTAATGCAGGAAAAGCTCTCAGAAATGCTGAATCACTTATGAATCACAGAATGGTTAGGGTTGGAAAGGACCTTAAGATCATCTAGCTCCAACTCCCCTGCCATGGCCAGGGACTGCCTCACACTAGACTACGTCAGCCAAGGCTCTGTCCAAAGTGGCTGCGAACACTGCCAGGGATGGAGCATTTGCCGCTTCTTTGGGCAACCTATTCCAGTGTCTCTCCACCCTCACAGTAAAGAACCTCTTCCTTGCATTTAACATGAACTTGCCCTGTTTAAGTTTAAACCCATTGCCCCTTGTTGTATCACTACAGTCCCTCATCATCAGCAGATTATGAGTTCCTTTAAGGCATCCTTGTAGGCCCCCTTCAGATACTGGAAGCCTGCTATGAGGTCTCCACGCAGCCTTCTCTTCTCCAGGATGAACAGCCCCAACTTTCTCAGCCTATCTTCATATAGGAGGTGCTCCAGCCCCCTGATCATCCTCATGGCCCTCCTCTGGACTTGCTCCAACAGCTCCATGTCCTTCTTAGGCTGAGGACACCAGAAATCCACACAGTACTGTCAATGGTGTCTCAGGAGAGCAGGGATCACACTATTTTTGAGGTCACTATCACCTCCTTCAACCTGCTTGTCACACACCTTCTGATGCAGTCCAGGACACAGTTGGCTTTCTGGGCTGCAAGCATATACTGCCACCTCATGTTCAGTCTCTCATCAATGAAGACCTTAAAGAATCTAAAATTATGATCCAATAATTTTCCAAGTTTCCAGAGACCTGAACTTTCTGATGATCTAAAAGGATAACTGCCTTTCCACAATAAAGGTATTCCATCACATACTCTCTACATGAGGGGAAAAAAAAACCAAAAAGACACCAAAAATTCAAAACAAACAAACACAACAGAACAACAAAAAAATCCAAAAAAAAAAAAAAACACCACTACAAATTACTATTAGAGCATTTGGAAATAAGAAATTGCAGCTGCAAGCAGAACCTTAACTTTTCCCAAATTTTTGTATTCATCATTACCTCGCAGCTGAACAGTCCAAATGTTCTAAAAGTCTGATTATCGTATTTAAATACAGTAATATGCTAATGAGATAATTTTATTTAAGCAAAGAAAAAGGGGCAAAGGATAATCGTAAATAGATTCCCTTAAAAACCTGGGAAACAGACAAGGTGAGAGGGAGCTACACTCCAATCCCAATGTAGTTACATGCCAAGTAAATGGAAGAGTAAACCATATGTGAGCTTTTTGACTGAACTGCTTGTGGAGATCAGGCTTACCAGGCATAGCCTGCCTTGGGTTCAGGAAAAAACAATGAAAAGGAAAGTTGGTTGATTCACTGTAAAACATCAGAAAGCCCAAAGGAAAAGAAAAAAACAAACAACAAAACAAGACTACAGCTCTTTGTCAAAGGATGGTAAAGGAAACATTTCAGACTTTTTCCTTGCTTTTCAAGCTGGGCTTTTCCTTTCCTGTGTTACATCCTGTTTCAAAATTAGAAAAAACAAAACATTTGAATACCTGTTGTAAAATACTGCTCCAGAACACTTTGACCCAAGGAATCTGTTCTTGAAAAAAGAAATTGGAAGACTTGCAGTGTAGGAAGTCCTTACTGCCAGGCAGCAGTAAGTGCAGTATGAAGTAAACAATATCTTATTAAAAGATCTAAGACATTTCATCTCAAATAAAAATAAACTCTAATGTCTACTGAGGATAAGCTGAATAGTATGGTTTTTCTTAAAGCAGTTGTACATTTTATTAAGAATGTATCATATGTTTCAAATACCATTGTACAGATAAGCAGAAAGCAACTATAAACCCAGAATTTGCTGAATAATAACTATTTAGCAGGTAATTATTTAGCAGGTAACATGCTTCCCTAACAAATACAATTAACAGTAAACATAAGATATGTCATTTTTACTTGATGCCTACGATGATTCAAGCTGGGCTGTTCCACGCCTTCTGCAGTTCCAGCCTGATACATTGTTCACTCCCTTCCAAGAGAAATTCTCTTAGAAGGTAAATTTTTTAAGCTTCGATGGGGTCTCTGATTAGGCATCTACGAACACTGTGGCCACGTTTATGCTCAAGTTTCTCACAGAGCAATGACTTGGGGTTTTTTTAAATGTTTTTTTAACATCATCTCACTTACAAAAACAAAGCTGATCCCAGACTGTGCATTAAAAGAAAACTGACAGAGAATAAATTACTTACTAGCTTTCAATATGTATGAGATCATGGCTTCAAGATAAGTCATACAATAAAGACCCAGTCTCCTGAAGTAGTGACGCACAATCCTCAGCGCCAGTAAGAAATATGCTAGACTCTTGTCAGAGTATCACTAGTGTCACTCACAGACAGCAAACCAGAGACAGCATTCATATAAATCCCACTAAAATAATCTATGATTTACACCCCTTTTCTGTGTTTTCTAACTTTTAAATCTGGGGAAAAAGAAAAAAAAAGCCAAGATAAGAATATAAATAAAATGGTTAGACAGGATAACTTTGGACAACAAAGGAGGATAACTTTAGACAACAAAGCAAATGTTGAAATTTTTGAAGTGGCCTTCAGGAAACAGATCACCCGAATCAAAATCTTAAGGCAATAAGGAAATCTCTTTAATGACTTTACTTACACTTAATGTTACTTTTAAGACTGCACAAACTATTTGCTTTCGTCCTATGAAAACACCCTGATAAAATTTTAGTAGATATTTTCTTTGTTAAAAAGAAAACCAAATGCTTCAGTAGATAACATAGTTCAATAAATCAAATATTCATATTTTTTGACAATAAGATTTAACTTCCTTTTTTTTTCTCCCAAGTAAAATATTGAAATATTTAATTCTGCAAGCATCCAAATGTTTCAAAAGGAACACTGCAATGTTTTGTTTGAAAAGAATTTGTTGTTTTGTGTGCCTACAAATGGCACTATTACATAAAGATACTCTGATTAGCTCGAATCAGGCACTGGAGGAATTCTAGAGCTCCTGAAATAAACTGAAAATAGACTCCAGCTGTGCTGCTGCACCAGCTAACTGCTCATTTCTAGCTCAGCAGTCTTTACACTACATTGTGAAGTGCAGCACAAGCATGTTAATGCCCTGGGAAATTCCCAAACATCAGTCTTTTTATTTGTGTAAGAAGATCTAAGCCAGCATTCACAACTTGTCCATAGAGCCCCTTTTGGTTCTATGCAGGTTCCCAGGTTCACTCATGAGCATCCATTCCCTTGCCAAACAGCATCATAAGATGGCCTTAAGCAGAAGTGGAAAGCTGTTTCTATGGGGACAGGATATGGCACTGCTGCAAGAGGATGGTGGATACATGGCGGGAGGAGGACGTGAATTCTGGCAGAGAAGGGGTGGAAATGAGGACATCCATCTAAAATGGGTAGCAGAGGTAGTTGCTACCTGCTGTCAAGTGTGTGAATAAGGAAGAGGACAGCATGCAGACAGCCAGAGCTTCTCAACAGCTCAACAAAGCAACATGGCTGCCCATGCTGGACTTCGCGCTGTGTACAGAAAATAAACCATTTTCCTGTATCGGAATTCAAGTCCTTCCCTGGAAACCTTCACCACAAATGCAAAAATGTGCATCATGTGGAGTTAACTGTAATCATATAAAAGCTCAAAAATCAGAATGAAGGCTTCCCATTCAGCCTGCTGTGTGTCCTGTGAAGGCATTGAGCACTTTACAAAGACGAAGAATTGCCTTCCACTCAATTTTAAACAGAACAGCTATAATTCAAGTTGTTTAAAAGCTTGCATGTGACTCAGTACTATATAAATACAGAAAAACAACTACATTTTTTAAGTGTTACTTCCTATCTTCCTGAGAACATATGAATTAATCCCTCCACCAGAGGAATACTGTCTATATTTTTACTCTCAGCTTCCTCCCAGTTCTGTAGCTTCTCTCTTTATCCAACCCTCGCATAAGCCCTTGATAATGTCATGCATACTACCTTGCTTCCCATTAAGCTTTGTTTTCTCTTTGCCTTTATTTTTATTGCATTTTACCTCAAATTTCTTCAATCTTCTTAATTGCGACTGCTTTTTCCCCCTGCTGCCTCCCAACCACTCAGCTTTCATCCTCGATGGCTACATACTTGCAATTTTTTCATGAAAAAAAAAAAAATCTTACAAATACCAAACCTTATCTGCCTCTTTGTTTACTCTCTCCATGTTTGTACTTGATTCGCACGATTTTTAAGGCAAAGGATTAATGTATTAAAAAAAAAAACCAAAACCAACAAAAAAACCCAAACTATTATGTTCTTGCTATGATTAAAAATAGAGAAAGCATGACACAGTGAAATGGGATGTTTTCTTCAGAAGAAATAGTGATAATTAAATTCATAGAGAACAGTGGTGTGTACCCTGCACAAATTAATGTTGTTAAAATGTAATTTTTACGAGTCAGAAAGATTTAACATAATTTTCTCATTTTTTCAAACCTCCAAAAACAGATTTTGAGACATGCTTAGAAATTTTAAGATGCTATTTGCATTTCCAGACCTGCAAATGGAATCAGAGCAGAAAATTTTTCGTTCACCTAAAATGACCATTAGAATTAATAGGTAAAAAAAAAAAATACAGCATAAAATTTCAAAATGCAACTGGATGCCAACAAAAAAAGTAGCCTGAAAAATCTCAGCTCCAATAGCAAGCTCTAAAGTTACTTACTGATGGTCATTTAGCAAGGGCTGGGAAACCCTGAGGAGAAGGACTTGGGGGTGTTGGTCGATGAAAAAATGAACATGAGCCGGCAGCGTGCGCTTGCAGCCCAGAAAGCCAACTGTATCCTGGGCTGCATCAAAAGGAGTGTAACCAGCAGGTCGAGGGAGGTGATCCTGCCCCTCTGCTCTGCTCTCCCGAGACCTCACTTGGAGTATTGTGTGCAGTTCTGGTGTCCTCAACATCAAAAGGACATGGAACTGTTGGAACAAGTGCAGAGGAGGGCCACGAGGATGATCAGGGGATTGGAGCACCTCCCGTATGAAGATAGGCTGAGAAAGTTGGGGCTGTTGAGCCTGGAGAAGAGAAGGCTACGTGGAGACCTCATAGAAGGCCTTCCAGTATCTGAAGGAGGCCTATAGGGATGCTGGGGAGGGACTCTTCATGAGGGACTGTAGTGAGAGGACAAGGGGTAATGGGTTCAAACTCTATGGGTTCAAATGGGTTCAAACTAAAGAGGGTTTCCCTCTTTAGAGGGAAAGTTTAGATTGGATATGAGGAAGAAATTCTTTCCTGTAAGGGTGGTGAGGCACTGGAATGGGCTGCCCAAGGAAGTTGTGAAAGCTCCGTCGCTGGCGGTGTTCAAGGCCAGGCTGGACAGAGCCTTGGGGGACATGGTTTAGTGGGAGGTGTCCCTGCCCATGGCAGGGGGGTTGGAACTAGATGATCTTAAGGTCCTTTCCAACCCTAACTACTCGATGATTCTGTGATTCTATGATATCCACTTTTACTAAGATGCATTTATCACTTAAGTTACACAGCATAAGCTACTAGACCTTTTCCCTAAAGACTAAGCATGTATAGTGGGGGAAGAAAAACAAACAAACAAACAAATGTTATGCATGCAAAGGAAACTATTTTTTTCAGAATTACATTATGTAAGAGTATTACTTACAGTAAATTGAAAGTCAGTATCAGTAAAAGTGGGAAGCTCTCCTGCTGAAGAGTTCTTTCATGAAAATTTAGATAAGACTGATATTCTGCATAACTATTAATACTAAAAACTTGTTAAGGAAAATAATGCATATTGAAAATAATAAGAATCTGACATGATAAAGGATTTTGTTCTCCTTTTATGAAAGGGATGAAAATGCTTCCCATTTCTTCCATTAGTTTCATTTTTACACAACAGTTATTGTTTTATAACAATTAAACAGGTGGGAGAAATGGGAAGCATTTTCACCCCTTTCACAAAAGGAGAAAGAAAATTAGGTAGAATCCACTCCTCAAAACAGAATACGGCATTGAGACAGTGTTTATGGAAAAGACTGAGCAGATAAACACAGGCGTTTAGTAAAAACAATGCAAAAATCAAACCCCCAGAGATGCTTCACTATCCATTAAAGAAAGTAGATGATCAGCTCTTCTAAGCTAAAGCTACTTGAAAACCCTGAGTGCATGTTCTTTCTTATTACCACTCTTACTTTTACAACTTAAAGGTATAGCTATGTGGTCTGCAAGAAGCTTGGCCTATAAACACTAGAATGCTACTACAGACAAGTTCGTAGTGATACATTAGCAGTTTGAGTAAAAGGAGCATATATAAAAACTCCCCTGCTGCTATACATAGGACTAATCACAATAAAAACCCTAACAGTTTGCCTTAATCACCACCTCAGAACAGTACACATACTACTCTATGGCACTGCAACTTGTGTAGCAGCCAGCAGCAAGTGAACACAATTTCTCTATCACTGGCAGCATGAACAGCAAACCCGTATGAATAGAACTCTTGTGTATCCCTAGTTGTACTACATGACTCCTGAGGACGAAAACCAGAACATGACAAATTCTACACTGGACAGAACAACTTTCTGCACGTATAACATTTAACGTGAGTGTTTCAATTGAATAAAATGACACAATAACATCTTACAGGATAAAATTTGAAGTACAAATTAACTGGCAAGTTTAACATGTCAAAAAATGCAGCGACATGACATGTTCCCTATTATTAACCCAAGTTATTCAGAGCAGTTTGTTCAGCTTTATTCACTAGTAGCGACACAACACTGAATGAGGATTCAGGTTCAAGCCAAAGACTTTCAGTAGTGCAGAGACTACACTGCTAGTTTCCACTAAAATAATTCAATGGAGATGTGATTATAACCCATCGTGCATAATTATGCTAAATTTGGTATTGCTTTTTGTGTCTAGATAGACCCTGAATAAAGATTAACATATCTGTGCCTGGAAGCCTAACAAAACTTTTCAGATGCATACCTCCCAGGGACAGGATGCTAAATTGTAGAGATGACTAGATTATCTGGGGGGGCTTTGGTTTGGTTTGGTTAGGGTGTGGGAGGGAACAGCGTGTTGTTAGCCAAAGATGCTACGCAGGTTTTGTGGCTAGATAACAAAATGGGGATGGAAAAAAAAGGAAGGGAAAAAAAAACTCCAGTTCTTATAGAAGCTATTAACGGCAGGAAACCTATGAAATTTAAAGTATATTTATTCAGTTTAATTTTTAAAATGTGAGACTGGGTAACTTTCGGCTCCAATGCGTACACAGCACTGAAAGTATTTATCTTAAAAGTTTGTCTTGAATAGTTTGCAATTTGAAGAGCACAGTAGTCCTCCTGTGCAGCCAGTCATTACACCTCTAGAAGAAAGTGCTACTTTGGCACTTGCTTCTTGAAACCTAATCCAGGAAAACTTAAGTGCATGCTTTAATTTTAAACACCTAGATACACTGGGAAATACTTTAGAATGCGCTTTTGTACCATTTAGGACAACTTAATTATATTTTGTCATTCTTTCTGCGAATCTCAAAGTCCCAGAATCCTCTTAAAGCACCAATAATTTAAAATTACATCACAGCATCATATACAGTTTGCAGATGTCATGGTCCTCTTTGGATTTATCACGTTAGACCACAGATGAAATAATGAGCTGAAACATGACACGCAAAACTGATTGTGTCTGAAGCAAAATATAAAAATATGGTTTTATGCTTAAAGGAATGTGAAATAGATCAGTATTCTTTTAACTATTACCTAATTCCTAATTACCTAACATCTTATCTGCTAAAATAATTCTGACTTCATGATAATTTCTGATTTATTCTAGAATCAGAATACCCCGAAGGGAATGCAAGTTGCTTATTTCAAATTCCAGTTTGAGAACTTCTTTAGATTCACCCTCAGCCAAAATTAGCTACATAAGTAGCCAAATATAATAGTACTTGTGGACATTTTCACAGATTCAAATAATAAATAATTTATAGAAAAACTTCTACAGGGCTCTTTACAGAAGGTAAAGTATTAATTTAAATCACTGTTACAAGGTAAAATTTGTTTAGCCACTAAGGTTCTAAAAGAATTCTTTTCCTTCCACCCCAGGTCATTCCTCTCAATCTCACCCTTTTGTTTTGTTTGTTTGGGTTGGGGTTCTTTGGGTTTGGCTTAGTTTCTGGAGTTGTTTTTTGTCTTTTTTTCTTTGTTTTTAATAACCAAACACCTCAATGTCAAGTAAGAATTTATAAAAAACAATCTTTAGGTACTGAGCTTTGTCCTGGCTCCTGTCTGCTGTTCCAATTCCTAATCTTTTTCTGAGATCTGTTCTTCTCTTGGTTTCCTTAAACCATTCAATGCATTATCTATGACTTGCAAAAATAGCACAGATCTGTAAATCTTGGGTCTATCAAAAGTTGTTAAGACTCCAAGTTTATTTGAAGACACTCATTTTGTTTTCCCATGGCTTAATTTTCAATTCCCCCTCTTTTTCATCACAGGAATTCCTATTTCATTCTGCTAAAATGGTACTTACCACCTATCTGTAAACTTAGCTGAAACTTGAGCAATGTACTTACCTTGCCACTCTTTTTCTTTGCATTTCTTCAATCTGCTTTAATTATCCCTAGTATCACTTCAATAATATCTCAAACTGTTAGAGTCTACCCAGAACTGAAATGCCTCTATTCAATAAAGCACTTGGACACATATGTAGTCTATAAACTGTCTTCCCATCCTCCTCTCATAATTGTCTACAATTTCACTTCCATTAATTTTAACCTCTACAACACATAGGCTCATATACTATATACAGTCTAGGATTTCTACCAAAGCAGTGATGTCAACAATGACTGTCAGGGTCTGTAACTAATTTATTCTAATACAGGTAAAGATGCTAGACTGTCCCATCTTTGTAGCGAATTTCAAATGGAAACAATGTATTAAAAGTAGAAATGGGCCTCTACTAAAAATCAAACAAACAAAACAGAAAAAAAAACCCACCCAAAACAACACACAACACAAACACATAAAAAACCACCCAAACAAATTAAACCAAAACCTATAACAAACAACAGTTCAAAAAGCATTTTAAAGCTATTCAGTATGCCTTCATGAATGCAAACATCATCTGCTAGGCCAGTGACATACATTCATCAAAACAAATCCATTATCACTAACCATCATTTCTGCTACTATTAATTTGAGTGTCTCAATATTTCAAATTATTTATAACCTTTTATGTTGAAAATAAAACCAAGAATTCATATATTCAGAAACTATGCAAGAAAATATTATATTGGAATCACAAGTTCTTTTCTCAATATTCCATACTTGCTGTAATAAAATTATAAACCACACAAAATTAACAGTTCTAAAACCAAATTTAGCTATCAGTAATGTCCTCAAAAAGCCATTATATTTTGCAATGCAGCCAACAAAACTATGCAGTAACACTCCATAACACCCACTAACAGTCCTCCAAAGCCACACAGAAAGCAATGTATTTTTAGTGCTTGAAAAAACAATGAAAACATACATAATTATAAGCACATTTAACATTTTTGCTTCTTTTAACTGGCAGAAAACAACAGAGGGGAATGCAAGCCAAGGCCCTTCGACCCCAACAAATGGCACACGGAGAGAGGCCTTATGACACCATCAGGCAGCACTAAGCACACTCTCAAAGACGCTTCTGATTCTCGATTTGAACCATCAAGAGCAACCTATCTCCTGTTCTGAAGAGCAACAAGGAAAGTAGCTTTGACTCTCCTTTCTTCAAAAATCCAGGAGGGGCAGAACAGCATAAGCACTAACACTAATAATAACACATTTTTTTTCCTTTTCAGTGGATGAGTTGAATGAGCAGCTTTCCCCTTCTCCCTTCAGACATACAAAGCATTGCCGGGCTGAGGGGCCTGCCACAAGCTACCAGGTTCTTTCATTTTGAATCCCATGAAGACAAAGCAAAATCATTCTCTCTCTCAGAGCTTTTCTTTTCTTCCCACTTTGTCTGATGAGTCATGGATTGTCATTATTTGAATTACACTTTCAAGCTCTTCACAAGAACTAAAAATACATGCTTTTAATGAGAGCTGAGATTCTGACATAGTCACACAGCCCTCACAATTAGTCCTTTCTCCATTTCTTCAAGGCTTGGTGAACTGTAATTCTCTGTTTGTGACATCCAGCTCATTTCCACAGCAACTAATCGAATTATTCCCCAAATCTTTATAATAGAGAATAAGCAATAGGAAAGGATGAACTCCTAAGAAACAAGAGCTTCTCACTGTTTGCATGCAAATGTCCATAGAAACAACCAAATACAAAAGAAATACTAAGATACAGAGAAACACAGCAAGCATAGCAAAAGTGTAATCAATGTTTATACATTTTACAGTATTTTACACATTCAGTAATTTTATGACCATATGTCTGATTTGTAATAACCTCAAAATGTGTTCAATGCCAGTAACAGCTGATGCTCCAACAACTGCATGTTAACAACTGGCAGTGTTTATCTGTGCAGATTTAATCCTAGAGAGTAATCCTAGAAACAGAAAGCAAGGTGAGATGACACCATCTGCCCTTCAGGATTCTAAGACAGGAGGTACTGCAGACAGCCACCATATACCATGGATCCCACAGAGAGAGACACTTGAGATCTAGGGTTTCTATTTTGGACTCTGAAAGAAAACTTCAGATTTGCTTCTTGCAATGACATCCTTGAAAATTTCAACACATAGTTACTGGCTTTTTCCTAAAGGTTAAAGATAATCTTTAAGGTCCCTTACAAACCCAAACCATTCTACAATTCTGTAAATTCCCCTGTATTGCAACAAAGGCCCAGCATCTGGGAGTCTGACTATGTAAGAACCATGGATCTATCTACATGTCTAAGAGCTAACACAAGCCCTGATATGACTGGCAGAGCCAGAGTTCTGACTAACCTGTCTTCCCCAGATACCTAAACAGCACTATACCCTCAGTGGAAGCACTGGAAATTTAGTAGCACAGTCTAGAAAATCATGCGATTATCCTAAAAAAGTAACACTATCCAGTCTCAACACAACCAATTCAGTATCTGTATTGTATTGAACTATTCTGTTTCACTGCTCAATGAGACTGAGTAAACATTACAATCTTCTCCAGGGGTTGCAACTGCCTTCTCTCCCCATTCTCCCAGATGAATCAGATGTGCAGGATGGTTGCAAGTAAATTACCATCTTCTAAGTGAGGCCACCAAACACTCCTGATGACAGGACAACATCCTATTCATCACATAGCAAGCATGGCCAGTGCCTCTCTATGCTCAAATGATGGGTCTGTAATAACAACAGCCTCTTCCAACAGTATTTTATCTCTGAAGTCTGGGATCAATGCAACTTGGTACTACCTAATAAGCTGCACCATTTTTTTCCTTCTCTAATTCTTCTAACATTTCTTCCATAAGAGAGCATTTTGCTGGTTATAATCCTTTTATATCAGAACTCCTGAACAAGTCAGATACTTCTAGGAGCATCTATCTTATATTCTGCAGACAAATAAGGATGCTCTGAACAGCAAAGTATGTCCCAGTTTTGCCACCTGATGGTCACAAAAATAAACATAAATTCACAATTATCCTCTCAAAACATGTCTCCCTACAGCTGGCATACTTTCTGGTAGTCAGGAGACAGGGGAGGATCCCTGAAATTAGCTAAGTCATGAACATAACACTGCAATAAGATACTCAAAAAGTCACTCAATGTGAGTTGACTTTGTGCCACTACTGTGTACAATTCAAATAAAGTTCTAGGAAAGCCATTAGTTCCTAAAAGATTGTTTTAAATTAGAATAGAAAGTACCTTGAGAGGGACTAAAAGGATTCAAATGCATTTGCCTTTGTCAGCAAATGAAGTAATTCCTGAATAATTTGACAGACCCTTTAAAGAGGTCAGCACTCTTCATTGTTCCTTTCCCTAAATAGCTTACTGTACCTTAAACAAGTTGGACGCCCTTCTTCAGCATGGGCATGGAAACAGGAAATACGTTCTGTATCCACCTGAATATCCCACCAGACTGCTATGAGAAGGTTCCTCCTTACGGTTGTGGACAGAGTCAATATGACACTGTTTACCCTAGGCAGGTTAACTGGAGAACTGACTGGCTGCTGTTTGGGTAAAATCCCATCTGCTAGTAAAAGACTTACATCATGGCAGGAACAGCAAACATTGTAAGTCATTAGAAAGCCCATCTCAGACATCCAGATTATGCTGCATCTCCTTCAGAGATGCTCAGCTTATCACACATATCCGACATTCTCTTCAAGGCCTCACACAGAATTCCTGATGAAAGAAAGAAATCCACTAATACTTCTGCAGTTGACATTGGTGTCCAGCTCTCCATTCCCCACAACAATTTCACCTGTAAAAATATCTTCAGAGGCAAGTCCCAACTACGTCTGGTTAAACAAAAAGTAAACTCACATCTCTGTATCGTTTCTTTTCTGGATTTCAGACTAACACGAGTCATAAGGATCTAATATCTTCATTAGTGCAGACTGTAAATACCCACCTTCCTTTGGACAGAATTCAGTTTTTCTTACCAATAAAACTGACTAGAACCTAAACTTATCAGGTATAATATTTCTATCCCATTTTCTCTAAATTGGTACAACACATAAATGTGCATGAGGAATTAAAATTCACAGTTCTTAAAAAAAAAAAAAATACAGTGTTGTACCAATAAGCATAGTTCATAGTTCACCTCTTAGAAGAACTGAAGCAAGGGCTCCACCAAAGCCTTGAGTGGAACACCAATTAATTTTGGTGAGTCCCCAGTCACAGGCTCAAAATTAGGATTCAGACCCCATGAAGCATCAGCTGGCCACTTTTTCTGGCTCGTCCATCCCCAACAGGCCTTACATGCAAAGAGGGGATCTCTCACAAGACCCATCATCCTTCTCCATGACGTTCTCCAAGTGCATGGGTATTGGACAGGCAGCACTGGCAGACTCAATCTTTCAGCCAGTTTGACAGGCTCTGACAAAACTTTATGAGAACCTAATTTCCTCCATCTTTACCAACAGCATCAGAAACACCATACTCCTAATACCCAAAAATTGGGGTAAAACTATTCCAAATAATCACCACCAATTTTTTCTCAAATTTCCAAACAGCCAAAAAAAGCTGGTTTTAGCAACCTGCATTCTTTGATGAGGCCCATTCCCTCATTAGAATTAGCACAGTTCCATGTGGCACTAGAAGCCTGGGACTCTCTGAGGGACTGGATAATGCGACCCATAGCTTCTGGTGACCAGCTGCCACATGTATGAAGCTCCCCACAGGTTATCATTTACACCCGTTGGAAAAGATTTTCTTTTCCATCTGTGAGGGCCAAAGAATCAAACCGACCCAAGAGTCTCTGACAACTTGATTCTGGATCAAAAGTTTTGCTGACCTTCCTGTTTCTCTTGAAAGACCTTGTTCACAAGTTCCTCCTTCATATTCCCCTAGAAAACTCCTACACTGTCTAGTTCTTGTGGTAGCTATTGATGCTACATCAAAAGATGCTGCAGCTCCTGATGCTGTTCCTGTTCTCATAGCCATTTCAGTAGCTCTCCGACATCTATTTCTATCTTCAGGCTGTGACAGTCTGCCCAAGCTCTCCTCCACCAGCCTGGGAAAAAAAACCACTGCCAAAAGTTTTGCAAAAAGTCTTTTTCAGGCTTTTTCCTCAGGGCACATTCTGTTGACAAACTCAAAAGGACAACACAAAACCAAGCTATTTCCCCAGAGTACACATGCTGCCAGAGCTCAGAGGTCTTTTCCTTTGCCTTTCTCTGCCTACTAAGGGAAGGACAGACCTTTTTTCTTTTAATGCCTAGCTGAATCATGAAACTGTCTTGCTTTAACTGTTTCTAATCTCTTCAATATTTTCTCATTTGCTTTT
The DNA here is from genome assembly GCA_017639245.1 of Myiopsitta monachus. Lineage (NCBI taxonomy): Eukaryota > Metazoa > Chordata > Aves > Psittaciformes > Psittacidae > Myiopsitta > Myiopsitta monachus. The sequence goes on from CM029919.1 coordinate 9,688,058, forward strand.
GGAGCAGAATCTTCTAAGCTCCTCCTAACATGATTTGGACTACAACAACTTTATTTAATAAAAAGATTAAACATTCACTTAAAAAGCATTCAAAAACCTCTGTCCAAACTAATCAAAATTACCACACAAATAGTAATCACAATGAAGCTATCTATATCGCTCCCCTCTAATGTCCTTACAAGTCAGGCTGCTGTTAGGAGTAGTACAGAACTATGCCGATACCTGGTGCTATAGTTTAGAAGAAACTGCCTCTGCCTGGAAAGTCCTGTGCGTATTCCACCCTATGCAGTAAAATTTTTATGCAGAAAAAGTTTTTCACTTTTCACCTTTCTTTCCCACAGACAGCATTGATTATAAAATCTAAAATCTAAAGGAGAAAAAAAAAAAAACAACACAAAAACCACAAACTTCTTTTTCCAAGTGCATGTATTTCCAATGAATCTTCAGGATCTGATGTGGGCTACATTATTATTTATTGTTGTCATTGTTATTATTAATATCATATAATAAAAACAGCAGTTATTTCTTCTCACGTATTTTGCTGAGGCATTTTAAAACCACAGAAATATCTAATGCAATCTATTCTCTACTATTGTCTCTTAAGAACAAGAGGAAAGGGGAGATTTTTAATTTGAGCAGCAAGGACAACACAGAGGAACTGTCTTTGGAAATAACTGTTCTTCCAAAACCCACAGATACACATATTAACTGTAAAGAGCCAAGTATTAGGAAATATGGTCTTTGAATTCACTTAGAAACACGCATTTCTTCTTCTTATGGATATTCCTCAGATTAATTTACTGGATATTCATCTACTGTAAAGTTCTCAGTGTCGCTTAGAGAGAAGTATTTCATGATTAGGAACAAGAGAACTCATTTTCCTTTGCTGTTCAGTTACGTCTATGGAAATCAGGGAAAGCTGGTATGCATTCAGAAAAGAAATTTTACATTCATGGTTTGTGTCCACCGAACAATACACTTGAATAAAGTAGAGAATAAGAATCACACTATAAATATGTGATGAAGATGACAGGCAGACAAGACACACGGCAGGAGCTCCTCAATGGGATACCAAGGACAGCATTTGCACACAGAGCTAGGAGCAGGCCTTGTCTATTTAACTATACTTGCAATAGTAACAGGCTATCATCAAGCTGACAGAAGATTAGTTAATTAATTAAAAGCAGAACTACACTGAACTGGAACAAACTGTGTTCCAGTCAGGAAGTGGAAAGCACATGTCCCTGCCACGGCAGTGGAATCCACATGAGGTGTTTAATAGGTTTTATGTAGAGAAAGATCCACACACTTATTTTGGTGACTAAAAAGGAGATTTAGGCTAAATTCAGACCTCTAAACCCAGGACAGCTGTATCTACAATGTCCACACTCACCCAGCTACAGTTCTGCACATAAAATCTAACTCTGGAAGTACTTAAGCTTATTATCTCTGCAGCCTGTATCTCAATATGGTTTGAAAATTCCTTTACACGACCAAAATTAATTGATGCAGAAAAGAAGCAGCTCATATAGCTGCCTCCTGACTTCTGTTACAGTCTAAAGAGGAGACACTTGATTTGCCTCTTAGAACCTGGGTGGACGCATTCCTCTGCTATGCTCAGAAAGCATAATCCTTGCAGATGCGACTGATTTCAGCCAAGTCAGGCAGCAACAGTTATCTTCAAAAACCATGTGGAAATGAGACAGGCCTGCCTTCTAGTTAAGGGAAAGCTCAGACTGAGCTTCAACCTCAGAAGACCCAATTTCTTCACTCCTACAAGTATGCCCTGTCTGCTATGCAGTAGAACAGTCTGGCTTACCACCCCTTCCAATGCTGGATCAAAACAAAGGCTGTCAAACCAAAAAGGTGGTTTGTGCTTGTGTGGAGGGCAGCAGCTGAGGGTCACACAAGCAAAACACTATCTCACTCTGTAGCCAGCTTTGGTGAAGGGAATTCAGCTTGAAAACAGGGTTCTGTGATGTTTTTTTCTGACCACCAAGCAAATATGCAAAACACCGGCAGATGCATTTTAAAAAGAATATTTTTTGTGTGGATAAACACACGAAATGCAGAACATTGACTCCTCTCCTAAAATTAAACGAGTAAACTTTCTTAACCAAATTTACTCAGACTCCGAAGAGAAGCAGAAAGCAAAATATAGCCAGTGCTTAAAGATGCCTACTGGTTAGGTGCAAGGCATCTCAGCACATCCGCTAAAGGTATCTGTTTTACATCTATAATAGTAGATGCTGTGAATCATCAACACTTAGTATTTGATCACGGCAGTGTGATACAGAGGTGTAAGTGTGAACTCTGAATTCTATCACATAAGCTCAGGTCAGTCTAATACACACCTCTGTAACAGCTTAAGAATTTCTTCATGTTTCCTCTCTTTACCATTCAGTATTATTAATTTTACTTTGCACACCAAAATGTGTGCACACTAGTAGATCAGAAAAAACTCTCTGTAGGTCTTACTGCTTGAAGTGCTACTATTTTCTTTCAGTCTTATGCATATCTTACTGTCAAATACCTGCTTGAATTGACTCAGTCTAAAAAATAATCCCACATATATTTGTAAAACGAACTTAGAACAGTTCTTTTCATATTTCAGCCTGTTGTTCAGTTTGAGTGGCAAGGCTTTGGTAGGGGAGGGACTACAGAAATAGCTTCTGTGAGAAGATGCCAGTAGCTACCCATGTCCAATAGAGCTAATGCTAGCCAGCTGCGAGACAGACCCACCACTAGCCAAGGCCAAGCCTATCAGCAACAGTGGTAACACTTCTGGATGCAACTGTAGCCAGAGAAAGGAGTGATAATACCCAAGAGAAACAGCTCAACAGACACTGGAGCACCTCCCTTATGATGATAGGATGAGAAAGTTGAGACTGTTCAGCCTGGAGAAGAGAAAGCTGTGTGAAAACTCATAGCAGCCTTCCAGTATCTGAAGGGGGGCTATAGGGATGCTGGGGAGGGACTCTTCATGAGGGACTGTAGTGATAGGACAAGGGGTAACGGGTTCAAACTTAAATAGGGGAAGTTTAGATTGGATAGGAGGAAGAAATTCTTTCCTGTAAGGGTGGTGAAGGCACTGGAATGGGTTGCCCAGGGAAGCTGCGAATGCTCCATTGCTGGTGGTGTTCAAGGCCGGGTTGGACAGAGCCTTGGATGGCATGGTTTAGCGGAAGGTGTCCCTGCCCATGGCAGGGGGGTTGGAACTGGATGATCTTAAGGTTCTTTCCAACCCTAACTATTCAATGATTCTATGATTCCATGGTCAGCGAGGAAGGCGGGAAGAGGTGCTGCAGTTATCCCCTGTGGTAAAGGCCATGGTGAGGCAGGCTGTGCCCCTGCAGCCTGTAGAGGCCCATGGTGGAGCAGATATCCACCTGCAGCCCATGGAGGACCCCATGCCAGAGCAGGGGGACGCCCTCAAGGAAGCTGTGATCCCGTGGGAAGTTAAAATAATGTTGTAATTTAGGCAAGATTTATGAAGTGAAGTCTTTACATCAAACTGAAACACTAATAATCATTTTGTGATTATTGTTAGATGACTACACTGAAATGCAGTTAAGTATATGCTGTGATGCCACAGGCAAAAAAAAAAAAATCCCAACAAGTAATCACCAGTCTTCATTTTACCTTATAAGCAAATGTCTCCTTTAGTAATAGATCAACAACATTCATAAATCATATGAGGTTTTCTCAGTTTTTAAAAATATATGTTTAGATTACTGACCATACATGAAAACTTTCTAAATGTTCTTGACTTTTTCCAGTTAAGTTCTTACCAGGCTTCATAAACCATCTCCTAAATCTAAATTTTTATATACACTATCTCATATACAGTACCCTCTAAGCACATACTTTTTGCTTCTGCTCTTTCACATGACAACTCCCTCACATTATTTATAGTATTAGAAACACCTTCACATTGAACACCTAGATGTGTTTTCCCTGGAATCTCCCATTTCCTCCTTGACTGAGCAAGCCTTCTTAACTACAAACCCCACTCTGGAGACCTACAAATTGCTAATAATGACTTTTTTTTCCTTCAAAGAATGTATTTTTTGGACTAAAAACCGTAAATATAAACCATAATTTAACCTCTTATTTGACAGTAACATCTATACAATAACAATAATAATTGCATTCAAAATATACTTGATTTTAAATTAGCCATAAACTCACATATTTTAAAGATCACTTACATTCTGCGTACTTCTGAAGCTGAGAGAACTCCCCAGGGCTCAGGTTAACCCACTTCTCCTGGCTCATCATGCTGGCAGTAAGGGTCTTTGCTAAATATCAGAAAAACATTCCCTTTGAACCAGGTGACAAAAACTCCGTAAAGCTTCAGTTCTCCATGCTTGGAGGCTGGCAAGGTGGCATCAGTCTACGCAGATGAAGATTTGATGCTATGAAGTGTTCCCAATGTGTTGTTTCAGTGGTGAGTTACGGCACTGTCAAAAGAAAATCCAATATTAGAAGTACAAATACCAGTTTTCCTATGGGAACAGCTGTAACAGATAAATACTTTCTTATATACAGGTCGGCTTGAAACAAATACTTTCAGTATTTGTCCAAATTTAGCTTATATGTCTTTTGAAATGTATTTCTAGAACTCCAAATGCTTATGTGCTGCATTCATAAAGTCATTGATTTTTTATGATCAAATTGTACCTGGACACCTTGTGTGGGGATGTTTCTAATTTAGTAACCAGCACTGCAACAGTCAATACTATCTACCATTAAACTTAGTTCCCTATGATTTTAAAACTGGATTCATATAGCTGGTTTTGTATCCAATTATGTTGTTGTACAGGGCTGCTTGTCCTTCTCAGAAGTGTTGTGAAGTTTCTAACTCCCCATATCAAAAACAAAGTGGATTCTGCAGTTTGGCAAGGAATTCACAAGAGCCCCATAAATATTAACTATTCTAACAAAACAGTAGGGGTTTGATTTCAAGAATGTCACAACATTGCTAAAGTCACTACTAAAAAGCAAATATAATTGTTGGTACCATTGCAAATTAGTCCAGTTAAAAAAAAAATCATCAAATTGTGTATGCCATTTCATCCAATTTTATGCAGTTTCTGCCTCAGTAGGACAGACCTTACAAAGGCAATGCATTACCAGCACTACTTCCTGCACAACAGGTGGGATACTTTTCATCTAATTTTACCCATCTGAAACTCAGGTACCTCAACAGAGACTGTCATCTAGGGCACTCTCTTTAATCAGCAGAAAGAGACAGGCGGCCCAGACAGCAATTAATCCCTTCAGTTTCAACATAATCTTAAAAAGGTGACGAATTGCCTTCTTGTGGCATTTATCTTTCGCCACTGATTGCAACAGAGGTTGCATAGATGACAAGTTTAGACTAAAAAACTAATTTTAGATCATAAGTGGAATCTTTTTATATGCCTAGCAATGTGTCATTTACAAGGGTCAAATTACAAAAAGAGCAAAAGGAAAAATTCAGACCAGAAGAGACTTATACAGTAATGGAATGAGTGCTGAGGAGGAAGATCTTGGCAGCTGGAAAAGGAGAGAAAAAGCAGTACGATGGCAGGGGCGGGGGGAAGGAAGAGAAAGAGTAGCTAGGAACAGAAGCATTTGAAAAAATGACAGACAAGAGGTTTTTTTGTTTGGCTTGAGTTTTTCTGGGGGGAAGGGGTGGGCTTTGGGTTTTTGGGGGTTTTGGTTTGGTTTTTTTTTGCCTTTCCTATCTTATGTATGAATACCATTCCGGGAAAAAGACATTCATGAAGAAAGACACCTCAGTCTCAGAGCATGCTTTCATTGTTCTCGGACCCTTGCTGGTAAATCATTTGTGCAACTCATACATCAGTGCCAGAAAAAGGGCAATAACTACAAAAGCTAAAAGTGATATGCACTGAGAAATGCTATCATTTTGTCTTGAGAACTTCAGACTTCTGATTTATGACTGAAGAAAATAAGTATCGTCAATAAGGACATTTTAATCAAATTAGAAACGTTTCATTTCCGGCACTTGATTAGGTTGTACTGAAGATGGTTTTATTTCTTCAGAAAGGCCTATTTTTCTCATATTCTGATAACAACTGACTAGGTTTTATTGAAAATGTTCTTGTATCTGCATAATTGATTTAACAGGCCCAAAATTTTCTACCACAATTTCCTCCAATATTACTTTTTGTATTCTCTAACTACGTTAACTTCATTTTCTGCAAAAGCTAACACTGCTGAATGCTGTACCGTTACAGATTATTTTATTACTTAATATGGATATTTTCGATAAGCAGCTTACCACTGCAATTGCTATTGCTAGCATGGTAATAACAGCTGTGCACTCAAAATTGGTTAGTCCATTATATGCAGTACTGACCACTGCCTACAGGGTTTCTTGTATACACAGTACATGAGCAGCGGAAACAGATTTTTTCCCATTGACTTCCCCTTCTCCAACTTCTGATCTAAATGAGCATCAGGTATCACTTTACCAGACACCCAGGCTCTGCTGCCTACAAACAGTGCTGCAAGAAAAGGTACATGACCCGAATGAGAGGACAGCAATGGTAAAAGTTAGTACAGGCATGGCAGTCCACAGGAAAAAGTTAATCTTTGCGTAAGCCAGCAGAGTTAGAATGGAAGATACAACAGAGTTTAAGGCTATATGTAAAATACTCCAAATGCAAGGTCCTTCATTTGAAAAGGAAGACCAAGGGAATCTAGTGTAACTAATTTGCCAAGTTTAATCTGGGAACAGTAATGGGGTGGTAGGAAGTCCTCTGAGCACAGCTAGCTGGTCTTTGGACTGCAGCCAGGTCCTGAACACCACCTCAGCGCACGTGATAGAGGAATATACAGAAACATAATGGGAAAATCTCAGTGAAATGAACTTTATAGAGGCTTAATTTTTTAGTTCTGCTTCAAGGGAGTCCTAAATAAGGAAGGGTCCCTGCTCCCTGCATCTTTTAATTTTCACAGTTAAGTCATTTACAGTGTCATCTTCCCATTTTATACAGCTAATAGTGCAGTCGTAAGAAATCAAGCCCATTATATAGACATTGAGGACAAAAGCCACCAATGCATATTCATGTTATATGATGCATGCCATTTATGAAGGTAAATATTTCAAGATCACCTACATCTTATATAAATATCTTCATTTCTGTATAAGAAAATATTAATTCATGTTACGTTTTTCAGTAGCTTTTAATTTAAATGCATTCCCTTGCACTTTATTTTAATGTTCTTTCAGTACTCCAGAAAGGTCATGCAGTGAGAAACCGATACGTAAGTACACAAAGAGGAATGCAGTAACACTATACTATCGCACAGGAAAAAAAGCAAATCGTCAACTAAAACATTAATCAAATGTGCTTACTTCTGAGGAAAAAAAAAAAGCTCGGCAGCACCAAACAGATACAAACAGTGATCTGACCTCTTCATGCAGACAGAAATTACTTTGAAGAACACATTACAGCATACAGTTAAAATACACAGGATGTCACATAGGCAACTCTTCTACTAATCCTCTAAGAGTTTGACCTATTCCAGGAAATTCAGTTGTGTGTTCACATTTTGTTAGTATATGCTAAGGCGAGATTCACAGCCCTCTCAACCAGACACAAAGCAGACCTTACAAATAACAGAGAGTAGAAACACCACATTAATATACCATTCATTTCATGACAAAAAGAATCAGGGAAAAAGAAAAAAAAAATCTTGTGCTCTATCCACTGACTATAATAAGCCTTAGAATTCCAGTCTCCTTTTTACAACATGTCTGTCTTTCTGGATTTGATAACTGAAGTGTTCTGTCAGGATTCCTACCAGGCCACATATTCAAAACAGGAAGCAAAGCTTTCCTAAAATCTCTACAAATCAAATTACTTAACATACAGCCAACAGTGCTAACACACTTAGATTTCTAGGAATTACCCACACCACTGAAATCCTCAGTTGCTCTGCAGAAACCAGGCTGAGGAGCAAAGAGAAAGGAATATGCAATGGACGAAAAAAAAAACCACACGCAGAGGCACATCCCCTATCCACCAACCTCAACACTCAAGTAATCTCATTATGCCTCATGAAGTCCCTTCCGCAAGGAAAAAGCAGGTTTTGGAGTGTATGGGAAAAAAAAATTACTTTTAGGCCCACAAAACCAATCAACAATACTGGGTTCAGCTTCAAAATTCAATTCCAGAGGAGGAACGTGGCCTGTGGAAACACACCCAGCTACTCAAGCACACCAACTACCCCTGCTTCCCCCTGAAAGGCAGGCAGGTTTCATCTGCAATCCATCCTCACTGCCCCAACTGAAAGCATGACACTCAACATATGCCTTAAGGGACTTTTCTCCCTTCATCATAACAGGGAAACCTAAAACAGCCTAGAAACTGGATTTTGGAATTATTGTGCCATTTTTTGCTCTCTACCAGCCCTTCCATAATGTATTTCTTGCATACAATTTCATCATTAATTGCCAATTACTCCATAAAGGGGGTACAGGGTAAGGCTGAAGGAGTGCAGGTGACTTCAATCTTAAGCAAACATCTTCAGCGCTAAACAAGACCAAGTCAAGTCTTCTTTTCCCACTTTCTTCTGTTTCAATATGCTTGAGAAGGAAAACAAAGAACATGAACCCTAAGGAAACAAGTTTCCTTCCATGGAAACTACAATTCTTCACAACATGACTGATTTGTGATTTTTGCCTGAACAAAAGGAATAAGTAACACAGAGTATTCTATACCTTAATTGCTATGGAGGCTGAAGCAATTACACTTTTCGAGAACAGAATGTATTTGGCATTATTTTCAGTTAGGTTCTACACCTTCAGCATGGTTAACTGGATCCTTTGATTTCAGTGTGGGTGACATCATGGATTTTCCAAAGGAGAATTTTTACATGTCAGATACCGCATGCTGATAAATATACCAGAAATAGTGCTCTCTATGAACTCCCACAACCACTTCAGAAATTAAGTGTATTCTTTTTACTAAAAACACCAAAGCATCTGTCCTCCAAAAACTCCATGTCATTTTTTAGTTTAGCAAACAATGGAAAAGTAAGCATTTCACCAACACTAGCAGAAGAACAACTCAACCTTTATGTGTTGAAGACTGTGATAATATTTTAAGATCTATGTAACACCAATATCAAAGATATTATGATGCACAATTTATTTGCTATTAAGCTGTTAGGATCAAAGTACATAATATTTCCTGGGCACTGAAGGACCATAACTGCTCTCAAAACGCCATGACAGTCTCTCCACTAAGGTTGCTGCTGTCAAAACAGCTGAACAACAACAACAACAAAAAAAAAAACCAAAACAAACCCCCAAGCAAAAACAAAACCAACCACCACATCATCCAACAAGGACATGTTAACAATCTCAAATTTCTTGGAAATGCAGGCATTATGTACAAAGACAATTTGCCTAGGTATTCCTGCAATTCCTTGCACGCTTTGTAGAAAACAACGTCTCTACAGTCAGAAATACTCCAAATTTGCATAGTTGAAAGTTTAGTCAGAAGAGTTTGAGGGGGAAAAAAATCCAATCGAATAAATCCGCTAATCACCATTCTGATTTCTTTACTCATAAATAGAGAAGTATTATGATTACATTGGGGTTGCTCAGCCTGGAGAAGAGAAGGCTGTGTGGAGATCTCATAGCAGCCTTCCAGTATCTCAAGGGGGCCTATTATAGGGATGCTGGTGAGGGACTCTTCATTAGGGACTGTAGTGAGAGGACAAGGGGTAATGGGTTCAAATTTTAACAGGGGAAGTTTAGATTGGATAGGAGGAAGAAATTCTTTACTGTAAGGGCAGTGAGGCACTGGAATGGGTTGCCCAAAGAAGTTGTGAGAGCTCCATCGCTGGTGGTGTTCAAGGCTGGGTTGGACAGAGCCTTGGGTGGCATGGTTTAGTGGGAGGTGTCCCTGGGCATGGCAGGGGGGTTGGAACTAGATGATCTTAAGGTCCTTTCCAACCCTAACTATTCGATGATTCTATGATTATTTATAATTGCTGCTAGATGGTACAGATGAAAAGGAAGAGCTCCTGTAACAAAACACGACAGTTTTTTCCTACATAAACTGCATATTTTACATAACACCATCCTCTTGTTTTTCACAGTATTTAGCGTAGTCACTTTAGTAGTACACACACTTTTTCAGCTTAGCAAAGGATGCTTACTGATGTAAATTAACATAACTGAGAAACATAAACTGTAAACATCGATACACTGAAATCAGTGAAAATTTGCTTACTAAGCTGAAAATATGTCCTTTAAAGGAGTGACTTCAACACAACTCAAAAGCAGGACTGTTTTCCTGACTACTTTATTCCCACATGTATTAGTCTGTGGCATGTAAAACATCCATTTAAATTTTAATACAAAGATATGGACTGTATTCCTCAGAGAAGCAGTTAATCAAATTCACTTCTTCAAATTATTTCTATGAAGTATAGCAGTAAACAGTGGGAATACATGTAGCACGGAACCACAGTGATATGGTAAGCAGAATACTTCAATCTGAGAAAACCTTTAATCGATACTATGGTTTGTGACAGTGAGAAGTACTAGCAACAATAAGCACCAATAAAAACTGATCAGAATGCAAGATTGTGACATCATTGATGATGGTTACTTAGAATTAAAATACAAGCATAATTTTGACATATATTTTTTACTTTGTTCTTCATGTACCACATAACTACTTTAAAAGCAATTTCAGATAGATCTTAAATTTTCCAACTGCTAGGCTATATATTTCCAAGTTGCTACACACATTGCCTCCCAAGTCAGAAGAACTACATTGAGATTTCTCAGTGTTTTCTTCACTAAAAGAAATACTGAAATAAATAAAACCTGAAGAGAATATGGGACAAAGAAATACCAGAATGTGCATGTGCTGATGCATCATAAGTTTATAAAGGCTTTCTTCTTGCTTTAAATAATATAACTGAATAAACTAAACTGACACCCTTTCAGACTGGAATTTACACTTATGAGAGAAACAGTACATAATTCAAAGATCTTCTCTAAGTGAGTGTCATGGAGCTGTTCTCAATGTTAAAAACTTCAAACTTCTCAGTAACAATTTTAGGAAAAAAGTTTAAGAAGGAAATTTAAGGACTTTGTCATTCTTCTTACCATTTTACATCGATGACTGAACAAGCAAATTTGTCCATAGGGCCATTAAAATTTGGGATAATTTATTTTATGAGTAAAAAAAACAAAATCACAGTGTATAATATTTTGATTGTGTATCAAATATACAGAAACTAGGAGAAAAAACAAAAGAAAAAATGATCCCACCAAAAAGCAAATGATAAATTGTTCAGACAGAAACATTTCTAGACAGCTGTTGCTATTGGAGAATTTAAAAAAAATACACTGTTTGAATATTAAAAGCCTTAAAAGAAGGTTGAATCATTAAGGCTTACAACTGTAGTGAGAAGACAAGGGGTAATGGGTTCAAACTTAAGCAGGGGAAGTTTAGATTGGATAGGAGGAAGAAATTCTTTATTGTTAGGGTGCTGAGGCACTGGAATGGGTTGCCCAGGGAAGTTGTCAATGCTCCATCACTGGTGGTGTTCAAGGCTGGGTTGGACAGTGCCTTGGGTGGCATGGTTTAGTGGGAGGTGTCCCTGGGCTTGGCAGGGGGGTTGGAACTAGATGATCTTAAGGTCCTTTCCAACCCTAACTATTTGTTGATTCTTTGATTCTAGTATTCTTTAATAAATGGAAAATACAATCTGGGACAGAAGCACAGGGTTTGATAGATATAACCATGTAATCTGTAAGAAGTTCTCTGTAATGCAGCACATTTGGCTGTCCACTGGATAAATCACTCTGTAGAGAGGATTAATCACAGTTTCTATATATCCACCAAAACCTCCAAAATTAAGAACATCTCAGAATACACACCTTAGGGGCAACCTCTGCTTTACAAAGTGCACATCTGCCACACTCCCCAAGGAAGCCAGCTCAAGAAGCGCACCCCTCGTTGGGAACTCTACATAGATCTCCCCACAACCGGCACAAGTATCTGAGCACATATCAGCAGAGTCTTAAGCTCTGCGACTAGTATCTGTCACATGTTCTTCCTCTTTTCTTTCCATTCTCTCTAGTGGGATGACCTGTATATTCTGGGTAATAATCAGCTTTTGTTGGTAATAAGCTACAGGGGTTTTCTTGTTTAATTATTGGGTTTAATTAATGTCTCCATTTTTAGGTGCTTTAAGGGTGATTACATTAGAGGAAGGCAAAGCTGAAAAAATTAATTTACAACTGGGGAAGATTTCTGATGATCCTCAGTTTCCTGGGGCAGAAATTCCTGCTTCATGCTTGGAAATCAACCTTTGAAGAGATGAGCTTTAGTCTTGTGACAAAAATGTTCCACTGCGCTCGAGGAAAAGATTTGTTAACTCTATCCTCGTTCCAAAGCATTATGCACTTTTGAAATAAACTGGGAACAGGGCACTGGAGTTCCTTTTAAATAACTTGTGAAAACATGAACCTGATTTAATCTTCAACAGGAAACCTGTCCAGAGAATAGAGGTCAGGTTAGCAGGTTAATGGATTTCATAGCAAAAATTCATGCTACGTTGTTTTCTACTAGGTGGATTTTTTTTCTTTTCCCCCAGGGAGAGAGCTACAATGCAAAAGTTGATTAAATTATTGCAGTCCTGGGATATGAATATGGCACTATGTCACTGTCCACTGGGATAGTGTGGAGCCTTCTAGACAACTACAAATGGTTTCATATTTATTCATTAGTATTACTATAAAAGAGTTCAGTGACAGTGAGCTACCAAAAGGGGTATCATAAATTAGGATGGGCCCTTGCCTACAGAAATGAGTATCTACAGCCAAAGGAAACTATGGTGGCAGAAGCATCTCAAATTATTATTCCCTGCTCAAACTCATCTCTAAGGAGACAATAATGTCTAGGTTTGCGAAGGCTCTATGAACATTGCCAGTTGTCTGTTCCTAGCACTTGCTCCAACGGCATGCCTACGCTGCCACCAGAGGCGTGGATGCACAAGGGGAGAATGCGTGAGGCAGTTTTACTGAAGTAAAGCCAGAAGGGAACAGCCAAGTCAGTCCAACACCATGAGCACCAGGACAGGCTCTGCACCTCTGCCTAACCTTGGGCACAGACTCAAGCAATGCTTAAGTCCATGCTGCTGGTTTCACAGCTTTTGGTACCTGAAACTACTACTTAAACGTAGCTTGGCCTCATTTTTTTCAGCAGCATAAACATATTCTTGAGTCTCTTAGCTCATCCTATATCCATATTATTTTTCCTTCAGCTTATATACTGCCACTGATTAAACTGAGACAGACAACTGGCATTCTTTACTGGGAGAGCGGTGAGTCACTGGAACAGGCTGCCCAAGGAACTGTGAAGGCTCCATCAATGGCAGTGTTCAAGGCCAGGCTGGATGGGGCTTTGAGCAACCTGGTCTAAGTGGGAGCTGCTCCTGCCCATGGCAGCAGGGCTGGAACTACATGAGCTTAAGATCTTCTCCAACCCAAACCATCCTATGGTTCAATGATTTGTGGAACTATATACAAGGCATTCAGACAGGGATAGAAGTGCATTTTCTGACTGAGGGTCCTTCATTTGTATGTCTGCGTGTCCATCCCATCCAGAGAGAACTACAGTTGTAAAGACACAATTTTAACATCCTGAATCTTTTAGATAGGACAACACCACCTCTTCATGGATAACTGCTGATTTTTTCAGCAGAACATGAGAGGATGACAACGAAATTTCTGTCCCCCACCTACTAATTTAGGGCTATTAAGTTGTTATATTGTAGATGTTCACCCTTTCATCCAAAAACTCCATCCTAGCCCTCAGCATTTTAAACATGTCAAGCTGTCTCCACAATGCTTTGATGCTAACAAACGCAAATATTCCATGGATTTCTTTAAACAAACTAAAAATTGCTATTAATTGCACTTTTTATTGACAAAGGTATTTAACTGCACTTTCATGCTACTTAAGTGTTCTTTTTTCATGGTGTTCAATTTTCAATACAAAAATCTTACTTTCACTTCCTTGCATTTCCCTGTGTTTTTCCCATTAAAGGGAAGAAAAAGTTGATTCTGTCTCCTCTTTCCCTTGGGAATTCTTTGGCTGAGCAAGCTTATATTATGCTTGCATTTTAAATTTCTCTTTTTCTCTGGAGAAAGGCTCTGCAAATTTGTTATCTTTTTCTAGAATGCTTTTCTCTGGAGTTGTACTGAATTATTCCCTCTCCTTAAATGTTGCAATTAACTCTCCTAAGATTTAGCTTATGTTTCCACACAGTAGTCCTTGGCACTAACATTACTGCTATTATGAATATGATTATCTAAAGATAGGAGAAATGAGGGACTGGCAGAAAGTAGTAAAATATTTTCTAACACACGAAGCTTTCAGACATACAAGCCTTTCCTCAGGTCTGAGAAGAGATGCAGGAAACTTCAAGCTAAGTACAGGTTAAGATCAACTTTGAGTTGACTGCATCACCTGTCCTCACAAGCCCGTGAAGACAAATATCTGATTTTGCCACCTTCCAATTCTCTGTGCCTACACCACTGAGAAGCCTGCTTAGAATACAATAATAAAACATGCTCAAAATTACCTGAAGAGACACAGGATAAATGCATGTGAAGTTTTGACACTCCACTGAGCAATTTGCCTTAATTATGCAGTTGTTGGATACAAAACTGAACTCATTTTACAAGACTGCAGCTTGAAATTTGAAACAATTTCCCCTTACTTTGCTGACTATTGACACTTGTGTTTCCTTACCCTCTGCAATTCCACTGGGAATCTACAGGATTTTGCCCAAGGGAGTTTTAGTGTTATCCACAAATTGTAGTTAAAAGCCAAATAAGCTTTAAATAATCTCCATCTCAGAGCATTAGACATCTTCTAGTGTAGGTTGCCCTTCCTTTGCTATTAGTACACCTGTCATAAACTAAGAACTATTTGTATGTATACTTCTGAACTATAGACATTACCATTTAATTAACCATTTTCTTTGCAATTTTTATCATAGCTTTAAAAAACACAAGATACATAATGTTTCATACAATTCCTTTTGTTTCCCTTTAATAATAATAAATAAATAAACCTAGTGGGAAAGAAAGACATTTTTAAGCCTTACATCAAAAAGACTGACATACTAGAATATGTTAACTAGTGACACATTAGAAATCAAACGGTCAGTCAAAGTAAGGAAAGCAGAATAAATGCAGAAGCACAGAAAGAAACTAAACAATTCATATTTGTTTCTGTGCTTAAATTGTTAAGGAATTCCTCTCCATTGACAAAAAAATTTAGAAAAAGAGTAATAATAAAATGGATGGCAGCTTGCTAACACTGTTTTTATACTTCTATATATGTGGAAGAATTGTATAATTCAGTCTTCTGGACTCCACTCCCACATAGAGCAGAGGTATCAGATAAGAACACGACCACTTCTGGTAATACTAATTACAGATGTACTGCTTCCATGAATGTCTAAATCATAGCTTTCATAGCAGCAGCATTAATTACAAACAACTGCAAACCTGTATCGATGACATTATTTCATATCTAGAAAAGTTGCTCAGATGAAGGACTGAGATGCAAACACTGCATCTGATGCACTGCAGTGAGGAGCTCAAATCCTCAAATTGTTTTCTTTGCTTCAGATTTGATACTCCCAAAACTTCAGATTTAGAACTCACAAGTATAATCATTTTAAGACAACTGAAGGTCCTCTCACTGAAACAAAGGTGTTTCAAACAAAAATGTTTAAGATTTCACTTACACTGATAACCAAAAACATAAAAAATTAGACCTGTAGAACTTTCACATGTAATTGCAAGATTACCTACAAGGTTTATTTATGCTCTGCTTTCTATAACTAGAGAGCAACTATGAAGAAAAAACTTGTTACTCATGAACAGGCACAACCTTGCTAACTTCACGTTTCATCTTGCATTGTGTTTCAACAATTTTATCTTATAATTGCTTTATATAAGTCTGTACTTAGGCAGTAACCACTGCAGTAGTTCCTCTTCCATCTACCCATACAAAGTTGTCACTAAAGGTCTGGATGTTTGGGTTTTTTTCATATACAGATGACTGTATACAAAATATGCATATTACAGAGCCTGGATTCCATCAAAATCTTGAAAGAGAAAATATAAATGAAATATAAAATAAGTAACTAACTAACTAAATAAAACAGGTATTTCAGGGATAATCATTCTCTATTGTTCCATTCTGAATTGATCCACGCGAATTTTCAAATGCAGATTTTCCAAAGTGATCTACTCTTATCAACAGGCCCAGGAGTCTCTCCACGTATAAAATGCTTTTCCCAAGAGCCACCCATTTAAAACTCACTTTCATCAATCAGAGAACATATGAATTTTAAAAACAGTTCTGTTAATAGAAATGATACTGTTTAATGTTACTAAATTATTTGGTTTTGATCAGTCATACCTTTCAACTGTTCTGCATTACAACATGCACAACTGAATCCTTCTGCATATGAAATAAGCCTAAAAAGATTCTCCATTTGCATCCTCTTTATAACACAAGAATATCACAACTATGTGACCAGTAGTCACCACGGTCATCCTATTTAAGCATAGGTCATGACCAAGGAAAAAAAAAAAAAAAAAAAAAACAGAGAGAAATTATTCTATCTGCTACTTAAAACAGTTCCATGAAGAGTTCTTTTCCTCAAAGATTTTATTTTCTAGTTATAGAGTTATGGTTACAAATGAAACAGAAGTTTATCTTCCGAGAACATGCACCAACGATCAGCTAAAGCACCATAAACCCTCCATTCACAAAACCACAAAATGCCTTTAAAATTAACTTGTTTGTAAGTTCCAACAGATATTCACAGAAGTGGTTTTGCTGTACCCCAGCAACTCTTGCAACTAGTTAATTTACTTTTGCTTATATTTGCACTAAATCAAAGGACAGCTGGACTCTGTTCTATCTTTTCAGGCAGGCCAAGTAAACGTGTTATTCTACTCAAGAACAAAGGAGGACTATTAATCACAAGAAGAAAAAGCAAACGAACAAAAAAACACCACAGAAAAAGGTCATCCATAGCAGGTCATGTGCATCCACGCAAATCTGCCATTCAGAATTTGAGATATTATTGTTTAGGCTTAGCTGCTTAGAATGCACATGCAGAAATCCCAGAACTGAGCTGACCTGGGCAACTGGGACTAAATAAACTGGGCACTATTGTTGCTTTTCTGACCCAAACAGGAGTGCTGCACTCTGATGTTCAAAAGTTCCTAAATACGTTTCATTTTTCTGCTCATTCTTTACAAGCTGGCTTGACCAACTGAACAGACGAAAACTGTCAAGTAACTACCAACTATGTTATTATTATATGCTTGTATTATAAAAGCAGAAATTAAGATTGACCCTGTCACTGACAGTGCAACATACACACACAACATACCTGCTTACTTTTAAGTACAAGGACTAGAAAATAAGAGAATGACAAATATCCCATTTTACAGAAAGTATGAAGAACTGAAACTTCTAAAAATTAATATTTTATAATAATTTTATAATATTTAAGAGCTAATGCTGAATTTTAAAAAATGGCTAGATTTCAGCTGGCATTAGTTACTGCATTTGAAATTCACTAGGCACACTGAAACATCTGTTCTCAAATAATTAGCTTGCTAACACACAGAAAAGTGTGTAAAAGTCAGGAACTGAACTGAGATCTGTAATTGAATACATTTAAACACATGAACAGTGCTAATTTATGTAAGTCAATGAAGTGGTCCTACTTCTTAACAGATTTATTTTTGTCTATCCTATCAAGTTTGAATTGGTAAATTTAAGCATAAATGACAAAAAACTAGTAACTCAGAATAAAACTGCAGATTATAAAATTATTAATATCTAATTACCCAAACCACAAAATTTCAATGAAAATTCACCACCTCACATGTACAGCTAGCTTTAGTTACTACACCATTAATTAAAAAATGAAGTATTTCAAAGGAAGTAGATACTGCTGAGGCAACATCAGCACTTACAGACTTCACTACATATATCCAACAACGTCACCGTTCCAGAAGTCTGTGTCTGTTTCTAAATTACTTGAGCATGTGTACTGTGGTTTGCCCTAGGAGCCTGGTTTTCCAGTCACCCACACTGGGGACCTAGTTGGTAAACATCATGGCTCCCATCTGGTTCTGGCAGCTCCATTCCTTTTCCACTGAAGTGGGCCAGTACAAGCTCAAGCCTTATCTAAAATGGTGCTGTGAGGAGATGCCAAAGGCCTGAGCCTACACCCCGAAGTGAAGAAACACTCCTATGTATCCACTTCATTGTCCCAGTAAAAGCGCCCTAAATAAAACGAAGATGGAGATTCTGAGCAATGTACCTTAGGGTAAATCCCAAATACATATCAACTAGTCTCAAATCTTGGCTGCTGCACAGTCTTTCCCCTTAAGGGAGGAACAGATATACACCTTAATCTGAGTAGAGTGAAATTATGAAGTAGCTGCTGCTACTTTGAATACAAAACTGCAAAAAGCCAAATACTCTGTTTTCAGAAGCAAATGAGAATTCTGTGCATTTCATCTTTTCCAGACTCTGGCCTTTTCAGACACACAAAAGATTATTCACGAGATTATTACAGATCTCTTAATATTCACTAGGATTTTCCAGTCCTCAAGGTTCCCAGGCACCAACTGCATCACTAGATTTAGCTCACATTCCTTAAATTGGCACAACTAAAATAAGCAAGTTATTTCTTTTGGCATCTTAAAACGAATTAAAAACATAGATTTAATATGTCTACAAAATTCACTGTAAAAACATCCTGCTGTAAATATATGTACAACATAAAACTCTGCTTCCCATTTTCATTTTTCTTCAGGGTAAGTATACTGAACATTACTGCTATTATGTCTTGTTAGTATTTTAGAAACCTACCTGTGATAAAGGTGAAGTTACGTACATGTATGTTTCTGTATAGACTCATCAGAATATTCTGATGAAAATAAATAACCTTTCACATCATTGTGCATATTTCTTTCCTATTTTAATTATTCACTAAATTTGTCTAGCCTTTTAATAACCGGTGTCACCAATAATGGCAGTGGACCTCTTACAGTAGTGTTGCCTAATTAATTTCTAAGTCCAAGTTGGCACAGATAATAGACAAGGTATATTTACACTGATTAGTTGTGAACCAGAAAGACGAGCCTTAAGTATTTCTATTCTGATATTTATACAGCATTCCTTTACTTCAAGGCTTTAAAATGTATATGTATTAACTAAAAAGTTCCAGTAAATAATATCAGCTAAAAATGTGTATTATTTTTCTGCTAGAAAGATCAAGGGAAGAGGGATTAATTTGTCTTCTTGGAGTCATAATTCCAGATAATACTGTATTTATTGCTGTTTAAAATTTTGGACGCACCATGTTTCCTGACTAGTCAAAGCAGTTACTGCAGCAGTTTCAAAATACACCAAAAGCCCCAAAATACTTTACTGAAAATAGCAAGCTTTGTTTGCTTGGCAGAGTCAGCAGAGTTAGGCATGTTTTTCAGATATATCAAAAGTTTCAAAAAACACATGTCTTTCATGGGACATCACTGATTGCTCCATTTGTGGTAAATTTGCCCTAGGACACAGCATTTTACAAAGAAAATTGCATTACAATGGCCCACATTGTGCCATCTGTTTTAAGAAGAACTCTCCAGTGATTTCTATGGAGAATGGTCTTAAAAAATAAGTGGAACAAGATGTCCCAAAGTATTTTTTTTTTTTACCTAGCTTAAATACTTCTGATGAAAAAGATTCTGAAAAATTCAGAAAGCTGTAGCATTAGGACTAAGATATTCCCTTAATATTCATCTATTTCCAAACAGGTGAGAAGGTACATGGACTCACAGCCTTCTCTATGACAGAGCTCCATGGCTGCAGAAGCAGATGAGAATTCCCACAATGCAGGGGTTTCATGAGGAGGTCCAAGCTTTCCCAGGAGCCAAGTCCTGCTGGCTCCCTTCCCTTTCCACTCACACTCTCATCAGTAACACATGTGCCACAGGCACCCACAAACACTGTGGCAATTGCAGAACAGCCAACAGCATCATCCACACCAGCAAAAGTAAGCAGGCATGGGGCATGGATGCAAAGGGGCCAGATGAGCCATGAGCAAGAAAGTTCAGGATGTGACAGTCTAACCTTTCCCTTACATTTCACCAGTGTCATCTCAGTCCTTCCACAGGATACACTGCAAACGGTGCAGATGCCACAGATCAGTGGCAGAGGAGGGAGGAGGACCTTTCCTTTAGTCTGTGTCAACACTGAACAAATTTTAGCATGCTAACTACCTTAGATGCACTTCACCTGCTTTACACAGAATCAAAAGCATATTGTCATGTCTTATCACCTGTTCTCTTTTAAGTCTATTTCCCTGACACAAAATGCAACTATAAATTTTAATGTTGCAAAACCACCATGACTCTTCTTGTTTCCTTATTTCTGCAAATGAGATCTCTGTAAAATATCAAAGTAATCATAAAGTTCTAAGTCCAAAACAAATACTTAATATTAAGAGGCATACTCCCTTTATTAACTCTGCTGTTATTATAGACACACAGAGGAACATCCACAGAAATCCGCGTGTGAAGTCATCTGAAACCCCTTTCAAAAGAACAATAACCTTCCTGCATCAGTACAGCTTCACATTGTCTCATGTCTGACCTACAATTACAACAAAAGCTTCCAATAATTTTATTAAATGGCTATTATTCAAGGATTCCTATGTTTTCATACCATATTCAATGCTCTTAGATTTGTCATTTGTATACTTTTGGTCAAACGGTCTAAGTTCAAAGGTACTGTAACCTTTTATGCAATCATCCAGAAAAACAACAGTAACATCAACAGATAACAGTAAGAAAATTATTACAGAACTTCAATATTCATTTCACCAGTTACACAAATTGCTTCAATGTTATAGATAATAATTCTAAAACACGTATGAGGCATACTGAATCTAACCCCCATCCTCCACACATCACACACCCATATCACTGGTTTTGCAACACACACTTCACATGGAGGCTCTGGGTTTAGGGTTGTTTGTTTGAATACGAATGAGGTCAGTAACTTGATGGTTTTCATAATGTTTAGAACTGCTGTGAAAAATATACTCTACACAGCAGCCAGGGAGAATGGTCCTACCTGAAGCCTCTGGGAGAAAGCTCCAGGGGAGACTCGAGGTCGACCCCTCGGCTTTTGGAGTCGGGGATACAGAGGATCTGAGGCCAGCAATACCCCAACTGAAAAAGTGATACTGGCAGCCTAGGAAGAGGTTCGAGCTGCTTCAGAAGTGATTGGCACTGAAGCACAGCTCCTCCTGGCACTCCGGTTGCCTGTGCTGGGCTGGATGCTCAAAGGCAAGGTCTCCTCCACACATCATGCAAGCGGTGCTACATGGAGTTAAGTGGGCTGCACTAATTACACAATGAGCTCCAACAGGAAATCCCAGTCATCCAGGAATTCTAGAAGTCATCATGGACTGGCCAGAGGGCAAAGATTCTCAGAGGAGAAGGTGATGCATGCTGAAGAGGCCCCACCACATAATAAACTGTCAGAAAGTGAAAAGCAATATGCCTTGTTTACTGATGGCCGTATTGTGGGAAAGCACCGTAGATGGAAGCAGCTGTATGGAGTCCTTGACGACAAGCTGCAGAAACTGCTGAAGGAGAGGGTAAATTGAGTCAGTTTGCCGAGGTGAAAGCTATCCAGCTGGCCTTGGACATTGCTGAATGAGGAAACTGGCCACTACTTTCTCTCTATACTGACTCAGGGATGGTGACAAATGCCCTGTGGGGATGGTTGCAGCAATGGAAGCAGAGCAGCTGGCAACACAGAGGTAAACCCATCTGGGCTGCTGCACTGTGTCAAGGTATCACTGCCTGGGTGCAGAATATAAGAATATAGGAGGCACTAGAATGGGCTGCCCAGGGAAGTTGCGAATGCTCCATCGCTGGTGGTGTTCAAGGCCAGGGTGTCAGAGCCTTGAGTGGCATGGTTTAGTGGGAGGTGTCCCTGCCCATGGCAGGGGGGTTGGAACTAGATGATCTTAAGGTCCTTTCTAACCCTAACTATTCTGATTCTATGATTCTATGATCCTGGACATCACAGCCACCAACTTAACCTTGATTTCAGTGTGCTGCTTTCTTCTGAGCACCATTTCAAATCTCTCTAACTGGAAGTTGCACAACACTCACCGCAACATTTTGTTTGTTCCTCTTGTGCTCTGGAATTCACCAAGGCCTTAGTTTATGCCCTCGCACAAAAAAATTCCTTGCTCTACCCATTCCAAAGCCACAGCACATCGCCTTGCTCACAGACTGAGAGCTGTCCTGGCTTCTCTCACCCCTGAGAAGGAATGTGCCCATCTTGAATCCTTCACCTCCCATTCTCACACGCTTTTGCCTTCCTCTTACAAGAGGGCCCAGTAGCAGCTGCAATTTTCTTGCTTTGCCTGTGCAAGACATGGCCGCGAGGTTTCAACTCAGGTTGACAGGTTTTCCAAAAACTCAGAGTAGCATTTCCAGAGTGTTTCAAACCCACAGAACCATTTCCCACTGTGCTTTTACCTCCCAGGAAAATTATTCTAAGCATTTCTCAGACATACGCACACACACAAAAAAAAAAAAAAAAAAAAAAGGAGTGGGGGGAAAAACAAAGAGCCAGCAACAGATTTTATTTGTGTGTGGTTGTTCCTACCAACTTTTCCTGCCGCTTTGTTCTGGCAGGAAATCTGCTGTCTGCTCTCACAAACCATCTTTAACAGTAGCACTTTGGCTCTCTGAAAAAGCAATCTTCAAAGAGCGCAATTTCCACAAAATAATACAGACCATGCTTTCATTTACAAAGCAAAGACTCGCTCAACTCTGAGCATCTTTGCCTAGGACCTGCTCACTTTTACGCCATGCTAAATTTTAGCCCTAGCACTTGGTAAATAAAAGTGCAGATGTACTTTTCGTGTATCCCTAACTGCTGTTATCATTTCAATTAAAAAAGTTAAGTATTTTGAAATGGAAATACACCCAAAACACTCTGAAATACAATGCCAATCAAGCATGACTGTGCATACGACAATTCTGTCAGCACCAGCCCACTGGTAATAAGATGATAGCAAATCATTTTCCCCTACATGGCAGGTTGGAACTAGATGATCTTTATGACCTTTCGCAGCCCAAACCATTTTATGATTCTATACTGTACCTGTACAAACCAAACAGGCATTTGCAGAAATTAAAGATGCACAGTTCGGTACAAACACATGAAGGCATCCTGGTTTTTTTCATGGAATTCCATTTCATAAGGGGGATAGAATGCCCTCAGCATCTCCTCTGAGCAATAATTATTTGAAAGGAAAAATACAGATATTAGAATACTTCTCTGTTTTACCTTCATTTCCTATACATACCAGGTCTCCCCAATCTTGAAAGGAGGGAACTCAAACAAACCAACACCCCCAAAACAACAAGCAGCAAAAAATCCCTCAAAATAGCTCACTTGCTGACTAGAAGTCCAGTTTCCCTCTGCTGCAGTCGCTTCCACTGCAGTCACCACTGAGAGTGCCCCATCAGCCTCTGAGGTTAGCTCAAGCAGGTCCCATCTTCCCAGTTCATAATCCCTGGAGTGCATTATCAACAACCGAGAGAAGTGACAGCAGGTACAGCTCAAGGACATGGAAAGTAAGGAGGCAGCAGGAGAGATTTAGAGAACGTATTTCTAAGATTCTTACCACCATGGCACCAATGCAACAGAAAAAAGTACTGCATAATGTCTAGCCGAGTGAAAATATACAGCAAAGTACAGGAACAAGAGCATTCTGGAACAAAAGGCCATATCTGGAGACTGACGACTGAAATATTAGCTCTCTAAGAATTAATGTATACATTTTATGTGGTCCTAGAAAGCAGAGTTGCAAGCACTGTTCCAATACAGCAAGACCCAGACAACAGGAAAAAGAAAGTTCAAGCATATTTTTCTTGTATTAAAAAGAATTGATATTATATTCATATCTGCATATGCATCTTCTATGTGCAAATCCATTATGAGGAAAATCACCTGAAGATCTGAAGATTACAAAACTAATTAAGCATTAGATCCACTCATCGTCTGGTTTCAGTTCTCCAAAATGAATGCAGCAGGCTATTTCCAACACCAAATCCCATGTTACTGGCTGCATACTGCTTAAAAAAAAAAAAGCGCCTTTCTCAGGGACTATGTGCCACAATCTGCATACAGCTGAAATTCCCATGTATGTCAGCTCCACACACAGGAGGTCGTTTACAGTTCCAGAAGCATGAAGTCCTCACAGTCTAAATCCTAACGCTAACTCCCTTGGAGTATTGGTAGTTTAAAAGCTGCATGTTTATGTTTTCTATGCATCTGCTATGAGGACCTTAATGCAAATACAGCTTAGGGAAAATACACAGAAAATAAAACTTGAAAAATTTTGCCAGGATACCCACAATACCAGAGGTCACACCTCAGTAGTCAGCATTATAATGCACTGATTTTATACTAAACATTTTTTTTTCCAAGTATAGGAAACATTGCCCATTCTACCTCAATACTTTCAGAATAAGTGAACTTTAAAAACGAGTAGTAACTGGAGTCCCACTGCACCCACCTTCCTCATTTACTAATACCTTGCTTGATCATATTCACCTTTGCAAGTTCAAATCCACAGAATAACACAGTCATTTGATAGCGTTCAGTATTCATTAATTTTACTAGCCCAGTTATGAAGTACATATCTTACTGAGCTAAAATTGCTTGGACTTCTTTGTGGTGTAAATTCTTTCACTGCACACCTAGGAGGGTAGCATTAGTCTAGCTCATTAGTTCAGGCTGCCTATGAAATAGCAGACACTATTTCTTTTAGATTCATACAATGTCACAGAACAGTAATTCATACTAAAAGGATTAAAGAAATGATGTAATGTAAGGCTACATACTTTATTATTTATAAGCACTATTATTTACAAGCATTGTTTATAATGACAAGTAGTTCATACAGAATAATTTATGGGAAATGTATTTTTTTCAATTACGTGTGATCAGCTAGCTTCACAGAAGCTCTGCTCTTGGAAACAGACTCCCAGTGAGAACAGCCACATCTACAAACTAAGACGTACTATTGTTCCCACCTTCTCCGATATTTAAATTTAAAATAGCAGACCTTAAAAAGCTGTGACAGTAACTGCTTTACTTAAACGTCTTCAAAGATGCTTGTAATATACAGCCAATTATTCAGTAATAGTACATACACGCACATAGCAGCCACACAAACACATTACAAACAAAAGCACATTATAAACTCTGCTTCTGTTGGACATATGAGCTAGATAAAAACATTTCTGCCAGGTTTTGCACTTCATCCAGAACTAATGTGATCCTAGCTAGGGTTAGCCATTTGGTTGGGAACTGTTTTCTATAGCTACCACATCAAAACTCGAATTCCTGTAAATAACTAAACTGTAATACACATTTTCTGACAGCTATACATTTAACTATGTTCACAACATATAATTAATATGTTGGCATATTCAGCATGTAGTCAATATAAATTTATACAGAACGTATGCATACTTATATGTTCACATCCACATTCTAAATTCAAAGAGTCGAAGTATTTATGCATTATGCAGCAGAACATTTTGTATAAAGTTATGGTTAGAAGAGTAGCAAACAAACAAACAAAAAACCAAAAACTCCAAACCAAACCAAAACACAAAAGCAACAATCTGAACATTTCAAAAGAATTTTTAAAACCTACTTTTATTTCAAATAATTCTTTAAGTTAAGTCACACAGGACATGTGATCCATCCGACTATTAAAGTTTCTTTCAAATAGTTGCAAGTTCACTATGTATTTTATTCACAAAGAAAAGCAACCCATTTCCAGCAGATGACCAAGTCATTCTGCTTTTTATTACATCAATGAAACATTTAAGGCAGATGCCATAATGCTTTTAAGGATACAGGAAAAGACTGAGAGAGTCAAAATTGAATTTAGATATAATACAGGTTCTAAATCCCCTAATAGCCTGACTCTTCCTTTCTCTTGCTTGCTAATGCTACCCTACACTTCCCACTGGAATAGTGTCATATGCCTCAGCACTGATGAATATAAAGTAATGCGCATAGGAAAAAAAAAATAATCCTAGCAGTACACTTAAAGTGATGAGCAGTGAGCTCATCAGTGATGATTTATCACTCAGAAATGGAATTTTGGAATTATAATCAGAAAACATCAGATCTGTGCTCAGCAGCGTCAAAAAAAAAAAAACACACTTATTCAGACAGAAAGGAATAAAGCGATTTTCTCCATTGTACTGATCCCTGCTACACTTGCATTTTGAATAACATAGAGGTTTTGGATTTTCAAACTGATTAGAGTAGAACTGGAAAAAGAAAAGGACAAAAAAGATGTAGGAATCTGCTCATAAGGAACAAAAGAGTAGACTAGAATTCTTCCAGCTTCAAAAAGAAGCAATGGGCTATGGCAGAGACCTGTAGTAAGTAACACAGTGTCAGAGTCTGGAGGAATGCTCCGGGGATGCTCAGCCTATTCTTACCTTCTTCCCTTAGTAATCACCTTTAGGAGACAGCATACTAGTCCAGACTTCTAGTCTGATTCAGTAAAGCCATCTTTATGCTTCTAAGAGGGACGAAGAATGATTCCATTCACCTGCTCCCATTCATAGTGTCTTGTCTTGCTACAGATATGAACAAGTCACAGTGAAGTTTAAGGACAACGTGCAGAAAATGACTCCACAACAACAAGAAGTCCAGATGAACTGGTTAATAGTAATTATTTTTCTCTGAAAAAAGTAAATGTTACAATATTTACCATACCCTGTAGCATGTGTATTCACTTGCCAAATATACAGCACATACTTCCCATGAACATTGAGGTATACAAACAAAAGGGTTTATTGGCAATATGTACAGTGTTCAAAAATAACTAGATAATAACTAATGGAAAGCACCCCTTTCAGTTCTAACTGCGCTTCTAGTCATCTACAGAACACTACTGCAACTATATTAAGGAATGTAATCTGCATTATAGACTCTTCAGAATAATTAATCTACTATACATATGATTCTTCCCCATGAAAAACTGAACGTCAATACTTAAGGTCTTCATATCATTCTGCTTACATCCATTTTAAGGTATTTAAAGGTACTATGGTGCATTTAAAGTATTAAGACAGAAAGCATATGCTGTCACTAACTGTTTTTCTTTCCCTTCCTTCTTAAATTCCATTAGGTTCTCCAAAAAAAGAAATAATGAAATTTATGTTAAATCTGCAGAAACAATGACAACATTGTTGAAGATGAGGTAAGACTCACTATTATCTTCCCTTCTACAACACCCACAGGTTGAAAATCATCACCACAGCTGTTATGCCTTCAGGTGCTTGATTTCTGAACAGTTCAAAACCTCTTCAAACTTCATGCTTTGCAAAAGGATTTTCTCTTCAAACAGCCTTACAATTTCTTGTCTATCCCTAAAACATTTAAATGGATGTAGTAGATACTGGTTTGAAGTGTTTGAGACATTTAGGTTCTAAAAGTGGACACATAGGTTCTATTTATAGAGGTTCTACACACCTCTAACTGGTCAATGCATCCCTGGGTACACACCTGATCAACTCTAGTCACAAAACTGGGACTCACACAGCCTAAACAGGATGAAAATCAATCAACATGCAATAATGAGGGATACATGTGATATATATGAACATCCTAGTATCAAGCACAGTTATCAACATACATGTAGATATGAAAACACAAGGTTCAGCAATTACAGAAGATCTCCATGCTAGGATACATGGTACCAACTTCCCTGATAGGACCAACATTTTACTCCTTCATGAGTTAACAATTTGCTCAGAGCTCAAAAGAGATGGCACCTGCTCTGCCAAATCCAGATTTGCATTTCCAAAGAATGAGAGCAGTAAACAAGACAAGGGGAGGAGTGCTGAAACTTTTCCTGAATAAATTAAAAGATCTCTAAGGGGAAAGGATGAAGCATTTGAATCTGAATGAAAACTGCAGAACATGCCAAGAAATATGTATAAGATTTGGCAGACTTTTCCTGCTTATGATGCTCTCCAGTAAAAGCTGGCCAAGAACATAAATAATGCAAAATGAACCAGACCTCGACCTCACAGCAAATTGAAAGAGTTGCACCTTGTCAGAATACACAGAAGATCATAGTCTCATTTTAGTTCAAGTAAACAAAGCAAGAATGTCTTTCAGTTCTGTAACTGCTGTCATCATAAATCCATGCCTCACAGTAGTTTACTTGGGATTTTACAAATAACGCTTCTATTTATCTTAAAACAGTAGATGAATTAAGGATGAATTATAGAGGGTATCAAGGTTTCTAGATGACGAAAGCACTACTCTACCCCCATAGCAGTGATTATTCCTTTTAGTTAGGGTCTTGGACTTCTCATGCAGAATTCACTGTATAAGTACATCCTCATGTAGTAAGGATACTGAAAAGGCTAATAGGTCATCTCTTCCTTTAGCTAAAGGAAGAAAGTGTTTTGAGGGTCACTAATGTAAGATCTGAAATAAAAAAGCTTCACAGAGTGACCAGAGTTGATCAGGAATGCACCCTGAACTGAAATAAGGTCAGAGGGAGTATGGCCCAAACCCTGAAGGAGTGCTCTTCAAAAGTCTAAGATACTTTATATGACTCATATGTTCTTAGTAGTTTCCTATACACCTATCTGCTCATCAAACTACACTGAAATATGACTATCTTACTCTTATTCGTAAAAGTGCATTGGTAAGATTCTGCAATTTGTTCTGGCATTGACAAATGATCTACCCTGACCTCTGGCTCACCATACCTGAATAAGAACACACAGAAATCCTTATTGGAGACCTGATTTTCCTCTTGTTCATTAGAGATGCAACTAGAGATAAGTCCTGGAGCACCAATTAAGATTATTTTTCTCAACACCAAAAGACATGTAAAAATCACCGTACTCCCACACTGTCTAATACAGCATAGAAATATGTTTGGATCATTTATACAAGTAACATCCCAAGATGGTTTTATAGTTTCTGGATACCTAAATTATTTATAAGCAACAGTCTTTGACAGAATACAAAGCTTTTCTATGAGTCATTATTTTGAAATCAAAAAGGAAAAAAAATCATAATTGAATATGGTAAGCACTGAACACAAAGTAATCACTTGGTATTTGAACATTTAAGAGGAAGTAAATTAATATTCTTACCAGAGTAATCCAATGTGGTTAACAACACCTTATCTTCAAAGCTGGGAGGTTTCCCCAGGATTTGTCCAGCCATTCTATGTTTATGAAGAAACAGTTGTGTCAACAGCACTAAACCCAACACAGGACAGTACAAAGTTTTATCTCTCTGCGATATAGAAGATTACATTGCTTAGAAGTTCTGAATTCTTTGACATAGAAGTTTTCTGTTCAAACACAACCATTTCATGAGTACTTTTAAAGTAAAAAAAAGGCAGAATGACCCACTGCCCCTACTCAGCAGAAGTGATTCTAGCACTGTACAATTTCAAATTTACAACAGCATAGGAAGATAAACCTGGCCACAGATGTAGTAGTTTTTCTCTGTGTGTGACACGTAGAACAAAATAAAACTAAATGACTGAGCAAGGCTTCACAGTTTCAAAGTAAAGCTAGAATTTTTATGAAAACCATATAATTTTATTTTCCATTAAAAAGTGTTACTGGAATTAAGACAGAGGTTTTTTGATAAAAACATATCACAGTCATTTTTTTAGGACATGAAAATGCAAATGCTCCAAAGCACTTGTTTATTTAGATATATTTAAAAATAGGTCCTTTGATATTTAACTGCTGGTATGTGATCCATTCTAAGAAACTACTTTTTTAAGGCTATTTTGTGTTTATTTTCAGTAATGCATGGAGAGGTTTTGATACACTCTTAGGAATTCAATTCTCTTTACACTTTTACTTCTAGTTGAGAAAATACCCAAGGGTATGGTTTATCTTGCTCAAAGCCAGATGCATTAAAATTAGACCTTAAATTGTGAAAGAATCATTGCAGCCAGTGACCCTTTATAATGAATTGAGAGACCTGGATACATCCAGAATGTATTTCAACTGACCTATATATGCTCATTTTAAAATTAAAATTGCCCTCAGCAGGTGCTTTTGTCTTCCATTAGCAATAACAGAGAGACAGAAGGTAACCAGATGGCATTCAGATACTGAATATTAAGACAGATTCGTCCAACTTATGTATATTTTTAACATTATAAAAACTTTTAACTCCAAATGATGACTAAATTATCAAAATATGAAGAAATAGCCAAAGTAAAAAATCTTCAGTTAAAAACTCTAGAGTACAAGTAAGCAGTGTCCTGGCTACATACAACAGATAAATCCAAGTTTTACATTTCTAAACCCCAAAACTTCTCATGGAATTCACTAGCTTAGGTTCTTTTAAATTTTAGAAAAATATTTTATTTGAGGATTAAACTTGGAGAAGAAACAGATAAAAAAAAAACAGTAATAGTAACCATTACATTTACTTTTGCATGCTTGATTTATTTGTCTGTAATCACATCTCAGTTTTCATCTACTTCAACATCAATTTTTTGCTATTAATTCTGCTATATATATTTTTTGCTATTAATTCGGATATAGATTTTTTTTTCCCCCTTCTTTCTTTTTTTCCTTCCTCCTCTCTTCTGAAAAACATCTTTCTGGCCTAATATTACTCCACATTCAGATGATGAATGCAACAATTCCTGCAGGAAACATGAGAAAATACACACTAAAGATGCAAAAGAGGCCTGAGTTCAAAAGCAACAGACTCTTCAGTCTTGCGGATGCAGTAGTTCATAATGCTTATGCCTAAGCCACAGTCTCTACAGACTGGATTTACAAGACACCACTTCTTTTCATTTCAGAAAACAAGACAGGAAAGCCTGCTGATTTCACATCATCTGCAATTCTTTCCCAGGCTGATACAGCTGCCTTAGTATTTGCCATTTCTCTCTTTTGCTTAAATTTAGCTTGTCAACATTCTAGGACCACAAACATACAAATATGGAACTGCAAAAAAAAAAGCCACATATATTTCAACAGTGTTCAGGATCGACTTCAGATAATTTCCAAACTTGAAACAGTGTATATTTCAGAATTGTGCACCTAGAGACAAATTTAGACCAAACAGAATAAATCTGACTAGCTGGTTTTCCTTTACACGGTATGCTTTAGGAGACAAAGGAAAAGAGGATTAAGCTTCCATTATGCGTGCGAGTTCTCTATGTTTCCTGACTAAACAACTACTACATTGGAATACTCCAGACTGTCCCACAAGGCAACCCAAGAGGGGAGCAAAGTACCAGTTCACAGCAGAAGGCTCACAGAGTTTGACACATGAAGAGCAACATAAAATTTTGTGAAAACTGCCTTATATATCTGTTGGGGTTGTTCCTACTGCAAGGACTAGAGAGTGCACTACTCATTACTACAGAGCACTAGATATCCCACTAAATGTTGAATGAAAAAAAATCAGAACCATTTCAAATGAAGAAATCATTTCATTTCATGGCTGGAAATCAAACTTGGGGAAAAAAAATCATTAATTCACAGCATTTGCATTAATTAAAGATTTCCACCAGCACATACAAAAGGTCCATTCCTGAAAATTAAAATCCTTAACAGACAAGAAAGAATTATCTAGAGGTCACTTAAATCACGGTTTGTCATAGTAAATAACAAACATCATCTGAAATTAAAAGGTTAATCTGTCCCCACAATTGGAAATCCAATCAGTAACACTGAACTGACAAATGTGTCTGCAAGTTTGTGTTTATTTATTTATTTATTTTAATAGTTCAGGGCAGCACAACAATGTCAGAGTCGCTCATTTACATTCCAAACTGGTATTAAGGGGCTGGACAAGAAATAATTAAACATCCTTCAAACACTTTTTTTAAGCTCTTAACTTGTGGCAAGCTAACTAAACAAGACTGTATCCCCTCAGGACTAAACTGCTGCAAACATTATTCAGAGAAATCTCCTATTTTGTTCAGAAACAATTAGAAAAGCAAAATGTGTTTCACATTGCATAAGCTGTTTTACTGGATGTTTAGGGACAGTTACTCATCTTGATTCCAAACAAATATTTACTTCTTGACTTCCTAAATTGGCCTAAAAAACTTACTTGCATCAGAACATTTCTATCCATATGTCCTAAGTAAGAGCATCATTTGTGTAACAAAAACTAGGTCAGGTTGATAAACTTATGATATCAGTTTCAAAGCCCAAATTTACAACTTTTTCCATTCTTGCAGACAAGGTATTAAAAATAACAACAAACATCTAATTTTTTTCAGTGAGACCCAGCATGTCACTTAAGTTTTTCTCCAGCACTGTAAATTTACTGGTTCAGTTATAAAGCTAGTCCCCAAAGAGAAAATTATTAATAAAATACTGTTCTGAAAAACTACAATTAAGGACAATTACTTGTCTGAAGTCTACTATTACAGCCACTAATTATTTTGTAAGTGCCATAGGAAACAATGGACAAGAGCTCTCTGATCAAAGAAACTCACAACTGAAGGGTAACAAATCTTTTATATGGGATTCTTGTCATAGGAAGAAATTTTTTTAACCTTTTATATCATCTTCAGTTGATTACATTGTCTATGAAACTACTCCTACAGAATAAGATTTATTAGAATTTATTCTCTGCAGGTATAAAAAAAAAACCACCTGGGAATAATACCCAGGAGCAAGGCCCGATACATTTTATTACTTTATTTTTTGCTTGAGACAGTAGTCCAAAGCTCAACTGCCAGCTCCTGAAGCAGGCTGCAAACTTCACCTGATCGCAACAAGAAGTAGAGAGCTGGAATCCAAAACTAATGCTTTCAGGAGGCCAGCATCCTGTTCTTTAATAGCACTGTGCTCTATTGATGTCTCCAAAATTTCACATCATGACTTTACGATAAACATAGAAGTCTTCCCCAAATACCTTCTTATTTACACATGTAAAAGTCTGGCTGAAATTTTCTTCCTCCGGCTCACCAAGCCACAAAACAAGACCTCTTCTTTCTGTTTCACTCTCCCTTCTGATTGTTACTCTTCCATAATTCTAGATACAGATGGGAACATTCATCGCATGCTTTTCACAATGGTCCACAATTCTCACCATGCCAAAAGATGAGAAGATACACTGTGAATACAGACATCATCATGTAAAGTGCTCTTTGTTGCAAAGTTAACTTTAACCAAAGAAACTTTAGAAATAACCAAGGCTACAAAAACTTGTTAAAATTGTGTGCAGCAGGCTTAACTTATCAATGACCTAATAAAGGTCATAACCATTCAAAGAGAATGAAAAATCATACATTATCTATATTCTAGGAGCCTTCAAAGAGAGTCTGGATGACGCTCCCAGTTATAGGGTCTAGTTTGAGGTGGTCCTGAAAGGAGCAGGAAGCTGGACTTGATCCTTATGGGTCCCTTCCAACTTGAGATATTCTATGACTCTACGATATATGCTGTCAATACTCATTACATTAATTATAAAACATAACTTCAACCCAGTATCTTTTATCCTACAGGTGCCATTAACAAGAACTCAGTGCTACTGTCATACAAACACAAAGCAAAAACATTCCAGTCCAGCTGACTGGTTTTCCAATGTCAACCTGATACTACCTTTACTCACAAATGTGGTTTTTTAAACTCTGCTTCTCAAAATGCTGCTCTAGCAGGTTTTCTACAACCCTCTTCTCGTTCTCTTTGTTCCTGCTCCAGTGATCTCATTCCATTGGCAAAAGTTACCCAGACCTGCCTCATAAGGTATCACCTGAATGATACTTGCTTCCAGACCAGAAATAGCACAGAATCTCCTTACAAATAAAAAAGTGATGTCTAATGTTCTTTAAAATAGATATTCTTTCCAAATTCAAACTACATAAACTCTTCAAAAATCGATTCTCTGCTCATTTATGCATTGCTACTGAATGCTGTACTTTGAATGTTTGAGACACCTATATGTGTTCACAAAAGCTGAATTCAGTTTGTAAGTAACAGTTCATACGTATTTCTTCTTCCTAAACACACATTTTTTTTTCCTAAACCTGCTACGAGCAGCAGCTTCACTTTTTTGCAGGCACCTAAGTTAGATTAACAGAACTGGACCCCTAATATTTCAAATCCATAGCATAAAATATTTCCACAAGTGTTTTCTGGACTGCTAAATGATTGTTTCAGGCCTTCCCTGCCTTGATAACCACCAAAGCCCTTCCACCTCCACAAATGAATGAAGGACTACACAAGCCCTAGGAGGAACACGCTGTGTTGTTGATTCCCCGTGTTTCCTGATGCTTGTTTTCATTCTGTACCAGACAGGCATTTCAGGCTTGGCGCAATACTGGATTGTCATTTTGGGAAGAAACAACAAGCTTACTTCCTGCCGTTTCATCCATAAAGCACAGCACAAGTCCAGTCATTGGGGAATGTATATCAGGTTCTTGGAGTGGATTTTTTTTTTTTTAATGTATAATGACATTTTAATACCTGTGGACACATGATACCATTTAAGTGCAAAGAACAGAAAACTACTGCCTTGCTAAATTAGGTCATTTGACCTAAACAGGAGTAGAAGAAATGGTTAGTGCCTTTAAAAAAAAAAAAAACAAACTCAAAAGACTATTTCTCCTGCAAGAATTACTCGTATTCCCCATCCTGTTGCATTTCCTTTTTTATTTTCCAATAGGGATTTTGTAAGCTTATTCCATTTATTTTCTAAACTTACGTCAACCAGACAAAACTGCTTTTGAAAATTAATACAATTTATAATAAAGCAGCCAAACAGAAAGAAGAATTAACTGAAGACCCTATAATCTGCTTGTTTAGCTAGGGAAAAGAACACTTACGATATAGTAATCTTCTGGGAAAACCTTTCATCCATTTCAAAACCAGGCTACTCACAATGAAAAATTTAATTACACGCACTCCAGACAAATAAAATTCTTTTCAACAAAATGAATCGGAACGACACTGGACCACATGAAACAAGAATAATCTGCATCTGAATCGACTTGAGACATCCAGAAGTTTTGTCAATTAGTACAGGATTTTTAATTCTTCCTTGGAAAGACCCTAAGACAGAAGACTGTCACATCAACCCTCAAAGTTTCAGCACACCAGCTTTTAAAGCACGAGTTTGCAGCTGTATCTCTTGCTGCCCGCACCCACGCTACGTGCTCCAGAGAGCCCGGGCAGCACAAGGGCACTGCCCAGGGTCGAGGAAAACTGAGGTACCTCAGCAAGGCAGACTGCCATTCACCAGAAACCAAAGCTGCGATTCCTGACAAATTTGAAACAGCAAGCTTAACTACAACTTTCCATTTAGCCCCTCCACCACGTCCGTACGCACACCCGTAAACACACAGCCCCCACCAGATCCGCGTTTGCAATCAGTTCAGCCGCCCAGCGACTCGCGGACTTACTGCAGTGCGATGCAGGAGGAGAAGCCGCACGACCCGGGATGCGATGGAGCCCGGCGCCCTGGGCAGCCACGGGGACCGGCCATCCAGCCGTACCACCGCCAGCGACGGCGCCACCGCCGCCAACCCCCCCGCCCCGCCGCCGGCAGCCACAGGCCCAGCGCGCCCGGCCCCACGGGACTCCGGCCGACCTGTTCCCCACCGCCCTCCCCGGCACAACGCGGATCCCGGCAGCCACCCTCCGCTCGACACCAGGCATCCGCCAGCGGGCAGCGCGGTTTTAAGCGGCCGTGCGCCAGCACATCTCCCACCCCCTTTCTGGCCGGGCGGCAGGGGGGAGGGGACAACCGAAACACACACACTCAGATCACACACGCTCCGCACCCCGGGCAGCTGCGGAACCTGTTGTCCGGCACCACGTTCCCCGGGTGTTGCCCGCCGACTCCGCCGCCCCCTGCCCGCTCCGCGCTCGGGTGGCAGTGCGGCAAGACCCGCGCACTGGTCCGCGCGGCTTCCCCTTCTCCACCCGCACCACGGCGCCGGGAGACGCTGCCCCCGCATCCATGCAACACTTACCCAAAGTTTACCCGGTCTCCCCGCCGGCGGTGACTGCGCCGGGTTGTCGGTCACCCTCCCGCCAGCTACGAGGCAGCGGGGCTGTAACAGCGACGGCGCCCGCGCAGCCGCGGGGGCACGGAAGGGCCGTGCGCGGCCCGCTTTGCGCACCTGCGCGGCGCCCGCCCTTGCTTACCTGCCGCCCGGGCTGAGTGCGCTGCCGCGGCGCAGCGAGGGCAGGCGGTGGCTGTGGCTCCCACGCAGGTGCGCGGGCAGTGCGCTGCCGGGGCCGCGGCTCGAGAGATGCTTCTTCCTCGCCGCTGTGCCCCGGCAGGGCCGTCACCGAGGACAGGAGCCGCTCCAGCAGCCGCCCGCCGTGCCCGGCTCGGCAGTCTCCGCTTGGCAGCCCCTGCTGAGGGACCTTCGCGAACACTCAGTACTGGAAACGCTGCCCTGTCTCCCTCCCCCCCCCCCCCCGGTCTCCTCCGGCACGTGTTGGGGAACGTCTTTGTAGGCAGCAACCACAGAGAGCTAGGGCCCGTAAGAATTTGCAGATTTACTCGGAGAAGAAAAAAGAGGGCACAGAGGAGCAATGGCATGAAAATTAATGTCTTTACACCAGTACCTCCCTCTTAGCAATAGACAGAACAAGGGAGCTGATCAAACTTTCACTGTCAGGCTCCCAGTGTGTTTAAGGGCAATTTTATGTTGACCAAGAGAAATTCTTCTGGAACACTGGCAGATTTGTAAGCAGTGCAAACACTGCCAAACTTCCGCCTTCACCAAAGTTTGGGTGGCATTCCCGGATGAGCCTCAGTGCTTCGGCTGGGAACCTGATGGTCTGGTTAATTACAATGACCGTCAGTCCCTAACTTTGGTTGGTATATGACGCTAAAGAGACTTCAGCTTTGAATGGTGTTTCAGGCAATGCAGATGAAATTTAGCATACTGCTAATAGTTTTATATAATAATAAAACAACCAAAGTATGAAAATAAAAAAATCCATACCAAGACTTTTTTGTTTATTTTGGAAGTGCATCCATTCTTCCTTTTCTGAAACCTACATTTAAACGGTTTAATTTTTACACAACACACAAGTGCTAGAAATTTTTTGAATCCTCTCTAGTAACCATGTAAAGCCTCACCAGATTTTGCTTAGAAAGATTTTTGGTTTCTTAAGGGAGAATTCCTTAATTCACGTAGTGTACTATAAGTGATTTCCTCAGACTATAGGGTACGTGGTGTCTGTAAATTAGCTTTTACACAACATTAAAATACATGTAACTGTTTTGAATTAGCGCGTTTCCAAAACTCATTAACATGCCAACTTTTTGTTTAACAACAGAGCTTGACTATTTAGATGAGTTTCAAGCATACAAGTAAAACGTTATAACATTTTATGTTTTATAACGCAATAAGTATGTATTGATACCATACACTAACTGATACAAAGGCATTCAAAAGTAAATTTTCATTGTGATATAGTTTTGATGATGCTTAACAAGTTCACAGTCTATTAAAAAAATCCAGTCATTTTTTCTTAGTATGCACATAAAACCAAAAGAAATACATTTTCTGTAACTTTGGAACAATGCGTTCTAGGAGGTGTAGTAGCCTTTAAATTCAGATCCACTAGGCAACTTTATAAATATCTTTCCAAACAGCAGCTTCATAGTAGCATGTGATGAGATTTGGCTTTAGCCTCCCACGTTTAATATATTGTGTTCCCTTTAAAACACTCATTTAAAGAGATTATTTTTCTCCCAGGGACAGAATTCAGTCCGAGTATATTTGAGCCTCAAGTTACTAAATATGGATCAAAACTGAAGTTCAGTGTGTAGTTACTTAATTGTGATAAATCATTCTAGTACAAAACACAAATTTTATAGGCCTAGAAATAAAATGTTTGATCTAGTGGTTTGGGGAGAGAGGCCTGGTTTTGAATTATCATGCTGCCTTTAAAATTGGTTTCAAGCACTCTCAATTACATAGAGTCATATTAAAGTGAAAATTGCTGGGTAAAGTAATGTTCACAATTACAATTACTTTTTACGTTGCTTATAACTTCCATATACTCACTTAAGTTGGGCCCTTACTGTTCTCTTCTGCCTGTGTGTTGGAAGTGTCCAGCTTCATTTCCTATTGAAATTGAAAAGGTCCAGCAAGCTCAGGTGGACAGTGGAACTACAACTCCATTGACATTTGTAGCTTTAAAGTTTCAAAGGTAAATTCAGAAGTCTTGTAACACAAGTGTGGAAAATTAGCCCCTTCATTAAACATTTAATTTGCCTTAGAAAAGCAGCAACCCTTATGCAAGCCAAAGCTATCTTAGTACAGCTGAGCTGTGAAAGATCAATGTAAAAGATGTCAAACTAAAGGGATACTAAGATGTTTTCTTTGCACTAGGAAAATACTTAGTGAGATTGCTGTCCCCATATCTAGTTTTAGAAACATGGTTGTAGCATGTGTAAGTTTTGCAAAGAGGTCAAGGATGAGGGAAAGATGAATTATGGCTGATGGCTGAGAGTTTTCTCAGTGTAGAGCTCCGAGGCAGTGTTTGGGAGTAGAGCACTCATGTAAGCAGCTTTGTTCTGGTTTCAGTGCAAAGCTGCATCCTGTACCAGAAGCAGGATACTGCTCAAACTGTATACGATCCTGTCCTCTCCTCCTTTAATCAAGCTCCTCCTATAAGCAGATTAAAATATTCAGAAAGTTTCTCTTAACAGCTCACTCCCTCACAGCAAAGAAAATAACAGATGTCTAGAATCCACAGCCAGAATTTTAAATATTAAATTTATTATGCTGTATCCTTAGATCTGTGTTTGGATATTTAAATAAACTGTTGCTAAGCACTGCTCATTTAATAAGCCTTTATTATGAACTCGGGGCCCTAAGTTTTGATATAATTCATGAAAGAAAAAGCACCAAATTCAAGAACCTTAGCAGCAGAAACAATTATCAATCTCCAGTATTTTTTATACGTTACTGAGAAGTTGTGGGTGTATCAGTCATCTGCAGTTATTATATGTCAGTACTTTTGGGAGAAACAGGGTTTGATCTTACAAATCCTTGCAAGTTCAGTGGCTATGTGACTGTACAAAGTCATGGGTGCAAACTATTGAAAACCAATCTAACTCCATGTGAATTCAGCTGAGATAACAGCAAGCTGCATATAAAGAACATCTGTTTCAGAATATGCAATTATCAGAAGCAAATATAGTTCACCAGATTTGTTAAAGAAAAAAAACAAACCAAAAAAAGGATCTTGTCAAAAATTAATCTAACTTAGGCCATTCTTATGCTTTATGAAGGCTTTTGTGAAGGAAATGGAATATAGTGAAAAAACTTTCTCACACAGCAATTCTATACTTTGTGTATTTTCATCAGGAAATGTCAATATACAGTAGGACTATACTGCTCCCTCCCAGGAATACCAGATTCACAGGCAATCACTAATAGGGATCCAAGGAGGAAGCAAGGCTTTTTTTTTAGAAATAAGATCTTTCCTAGATCATGCTTACATCACTTTATGTTAACTATTGTAGTGATAAGGATATAGCATAGAATAGTATGTAAACTTGGTACATAGGGGAGCATAGGTATTTGCACAGCTTCAGGAGGGAAACACATCTTACGAAATACCTAGAGACATTTGCACATCTCCTCTCACATTCTGTGAATATCTATACTGATATTCAGTATATGTATTAAAAAAAAATCTATGGTAGCTAAAACAAAATATGCAACAGAGCAAATATTTGTACTTGAGAAAATCAAGGACAGTTGGCAAACCAGAGGAAATTACATTCATCAGCTGAACCATTGCTTGTGAGCTTGTTATGCAGTATACCAGATACTCTAACCAAATCTGTAGCTATTCTTTCATTACTGCAATCAAGATATAGTACTGAAAGCATGTAAATTAATATCTGTTGGATTAACACCAACATGGCAGGTACATTTGCTTAATTTCCTCACTGCTACAGATCAGTCAGTCCCACTTCTGCCCCAGGAGAATCTTAGGTGAGTCCTCTTGAAACGCATTCTGAGGTGCATGAAGAACAGGGTGCATGGAAACAATCATCATTAATTTAGTAAGGGTAAATCTAGCCTGATCAATCTGCCTTCTGTGAACTGACTGAACATATGGATGAGAGGAGAGCAGTGAATGATACTTATCTTGGCTTTTGCAAGGCTTTCTACACTTTCTTCCACAACATTCTTCTGTCCAAGTTGGGACATTACAGACTGGATGGGTGAAAGCTAGAGGGGTAACTGGTTGGATGGTTGGGCTCAGAGGGTAGTAGTTAATAGGCTGTACTCTATCTAGATGTCAGCTGCAAGTGGCATTACCGAAGGTTCTATCCTCGCATCTTTAAGGATAAAGGATCTATCCTTCCATCTTTATCAGTGACCTGCGGAACACAAAGGAGTACACATTCTTCAAGTCTGCAGACATACAAATTGGGAGGACTAATTGACATGCTTAAGGGAAGGACTGCCCTCCAGAGTGATCTGGACGTGCTGAAGCAATGGGCTGACAGGAACCTTATGAAATTTGACAAGAACGAATGCAAAGCCCTGCACCCAGGAAGATAAAGCCCTGCAGTGATGGAGCCAGGCTGGGCACTGCCTGGCTGGGGAGCACATCTGTTGAAAAAGCTCTGGAGATTCTGGCAGACAGCAAGCTGAGCCTGAGCCTGCAGTGAGCCCTGTCAGCAAAGCAAGCCAACACCATCCTGGACTGTATGAACAGGAGCACAGCCAGTAGTTTGAGGAGTGTTAACCCCTCTAATCTGTATTTTAGAGATCACACCTTGAATACTGGATCATAGGATAATTCTGGCTGAAAAGGCTCTCAAGACATCTTTAGTAAGTATCAAATATGAGACCTGCCCGAGGGGCTTTATTCAGTTGGATCTTGAAACCCTTAAATGACAAAACCAGCATAATCTCTGGGGCAGCTTGATCCAGTGCTGGACTGTCCTTGTGGTGAGAAGTTTTTCCTTCCATCTAGTCTGAACCTCTCATTTCAACTTAGGCCCATAACCTTTTGTCTTCCCACCATGCATAATTATGAAGAGCATGTCACTGTCTTCTTGATAGACTCCTTGTGGGTATTGGCAGGCTACAGTTAGGTGTTCCCAAACACTTCCCTTTGCCAGGCTGGACAAGCCTAGATGAGCCAGTGATTATACAGAGTATCATACATGTGTAAAAATGCTCAATTTACTAATGGATTTGTCTACACCCATGTTTTAAAATGTTATCTCTAGTACTTTAAGGGAAAGAATGAGAAGTATAAAAGAAGAAAAGACAAATGCAGTAGAGTACCTTACAGCGAATTTAAAACTGGTTTGTTTTTTCTGTACAGCTTGCTCTCATCTCTACTTTCCATCTACATATGCTTTTTTTTCCCTCTGTCATTCCTATTTCAAAGATGGATCTCTGACAAACCTTCTTACTCAGTGGGAGGATTTTCAGAGATATCAGCAGGCAATTGGTTGACAAGCTAATAAAATCCACATGAAAGGTACTGTTGATTTCAACTGGATGTAGGAATGAGCCCTTAGTTATACTAAATGAGAAATGTTTGTTCACTCTGAGGAGACGCCATTTAGTTAAAGGTTACCTAAGAAGCAGAGGTCTGATAGCTCGCTTATTCTGAAATGCTCTGTACAAATTCTTCAGTATTTGACTGAGGCAGGAGGTAAGGGGCAAACTGCATTTACCATGTATTTCTTGACATAGTATTTTAACAGTAACATGCATAATTTTTTTCACTACATTTCACTATATATATATGCAAGATATAAAAAAGCATATGGCTGGCAAACATTAAAAAAATATATTTATATGAAATATCTCAAATCGGCTTTATATTTAAAAAGATGGATTTAACACATTAATTACCATCTGCATGTTTACTGTACTGTCTCAACTCTGTGAAAAAATATGACATGTCCTTAAACATTTGTTGAATCTTAACGCATACTGCAGAATCACTATTTAACATTCAACTAGCAAGGTAATTTGTTATACAAAGGCTTTCTGTTTTAAACTTAGTTCAACAGTAATCAAAGTGTTGCATCTTCTCTAGTCAGCAGTAATCACTAAAAGAAAAGATGGACAAAATTATTAAATTTAGATGCTTTTAGTTTTTTAGTTCACTATATGCATTGTGCACAGAGATAATTTCTGTTACTAAAATACAAAATGAAAGACATATTGATGGATTCTTGGGGTTG
Organism: Myiopsitta monachus; assembly: GCA_017639245.1. Taxonomy (NCBI): domain Eukaryota; kingdom Metazoa; phylum Chordata; class Aves; order Psittaciformes; family Psittacidae; genus Myiopsitta; species Myiopsitta monachus. Next base: position 9,730,456 of record CM029919.1, read on the forward strand.
TCTTTCTTCCTGTTTCCCAGATTTCTTCTAAATTTTGCTTTGCTTATCAGAGCAGCCCTGCAGCGAAGGACTTGGGGGTGTTGGTCAATATAAAAATGAACATGGGCCGGCAGTGTGCACTTGCAGCCCAGAAAGCCAACCGTATCCTGGGCTGCATCAAAAGGAGTGTGACCACCAGGTCAAAGGAGGTGATCCTGCCCCTCTGCTCTGCTCTCCTGAGACCTCACTTGGAGTATTGTGTGCAGTTCTGGTGTCCTCAACATCAAAAGGACATGGAACTGTTGGAACAAGTTCAAAGGAGGGCCACGAGGATGGTGAGGGGACTGGAGCACCTCCTGTATGAAGATAGGCTGAGAAAGTTGGGGCTGTTCAGCCTGAAGAGAAGGCTACGTGGAGCCCTCATAGCAGCCTTCCAGTATCTGAAGGGGGCCTATAGTGATGGTGGGGAGGGACTCTTCATTAGGGACTGCAGTGATAGGACAAGGAGTAATGGGTTCAAATTTAAACAGGGGAAGTTTAGATTAGATAGGAGGAAGAAATTCTTTCCTGTAAGGGTGGTGAGGCACTGGAATGGGTTGCCCAGGGAAGCTGTGAATGCTCCATTGGTGGCGGTGTTCAAGGCCAGGTTGGACAGAGCTTTGGGTGGCATGGCTTAGTGGGGGGTGTCCCTGCCCATGGCAGGGAGATTGGAACTAGATGACCTTAAGGTCCTTTCCAACCCTAACTATTCTATGATTCTGTGGTTCTGTGGTGCTTATATTTAGCATCATGACTGCATATATGCTTCCTTCAGGTAGATTAATGAAAGGGCAGCAGTAGGATGTCATGTTTGGAAAAATAAATACACTTAAGTAATTTGTAAGAAACATCTCCCTACACTATGTCTGATGAGAGGAAAAAAGCAGAAGAGAGAACAGCAACTATTCCCTTGATTTATGAGTTGAAAGAGGTAGCATAGAACAGAATGTATACCCACTACAGAGGCAGTGTAGAACCTTTGCAGGTTATTATTAAGCATGGTTTAATGGTAATGTTTTCCATATTGGTGTAGCACAAGTTAAAGAGCAGAGAAGAAAAGAAACAGAGTGAATGGTATTACAATTTTCCTTGGCTTGAAAAAACACTATAAAAAGTGAACGTCAGAAAAATCAAGAATTGTAAGAAATTATTTTGAAGTACAGCCGAAATTAAAAACTACACAACTGAAATTAAAAACTGCTTGTCACTCATGATATTTGAGTGTAACTTGTCGTGAAACAATCAAATGAACTAAAAGAATTCAAAACTTCCATTTCTTAACTAATTAGATCTAATTAGTCCTATTTCATTTGCATTTTCATTAAATGTGCTCAGCAGAGAAGACATTTGGAAAAACAAAACATAACTATATCAGTAAGCCAGAGATGTACATTGAAATACACTATAGTAAATCTGACTGCAGATAATTAACACAATCAGCATCAAGACTTAAGTGTCTGGGTACTACTACACCACATATTCAAGAGGTATGTACATTATTAGAACTGAAAGTGAATAGATCTTAAAAGCAGGATAGAGGGTTCAAATTTGGAAAGCTGAAATAAATTAGAAATAGTTAGGAAAATATATCTGTAAAAGGAAATTGAAAGAAAATAAATAGTAAGAAGAAAGAACTTACTATATTATATTACTTTAAAATAAAGATTTTCCAGAGGGCTGATTGAATAAAGACGAGGAACATGTCTCCAAAGATGGTTTGTAGCAGCAGAAATTAAAGGTGTGCTCAACAATGAAAAAAGGGAAAGAGATTTTTTTTAATTTAATAAAAAGGAAGCCACCAGCAGTCTTCACAAATAAACTTTTAGTGAATCCAAGGAAATTAGATAAATAAGAGAAATCAATAGGGGCAAGTAGTGGCTAGCTAGCACTTACTCTGTTTATAGCACTCAAATCTCAGCTTCCTATACAGCTACTGGTGGAATTTATGAATATTTATTTCTCCTTCTGAAGTTGTGTTTTGCTGACAAGTCAGGGATCTATTTGAATGAGTTGAACAACATTTATAATAATGTAATAAAGGATATCTTACTATATCTAAAACAGAGTAGATCCCTAAAGAAGCATACCTTTTCTTTGATGCGCCTTGCACGACTATCTGTGTCCACTGTCATCTTTGTATTTATATGTAATATGCGCATCATTGTTACTCTGCAGATATTTTAAGTAACTCTTTTTTATATATGTTGTTAACTTTTCTTCAAAGTTAATAGAATGAGCTTTTTATTTTTTAATAATTCCTACTATCGTTACAGTACTCATGGTTTTCAGTGTTTTAAGCATGCAGTTGAAAGTATGCAGCAAAAAACATATTCCACTCACTTCTTTGGTAGCAGATTCCCATACAGATTCCAGGGAAAAATATATCAACTTATCAATACATCTTTTGCCCTTGTATTTTGATTATCAGGACATGCTATTTAAAAGCCAAGTTCTGTTCGACTTTCACTGTCACAGCTGCCAACATAGTTTATTCTAGATTTACACCATATAAATAGGATTAAAATAAAGGAAGTGGTTTTTGAGAGCAGCAGGATCCTGTGAGTAAAGCATTTAGTGGCATGCTTAGATAGTTGTATTGTATACTCCAGGTCTGCTGTTGGTCTGTTACTCGACTTTGACATCTAGGATCTGTGCACATAAAACCAGCACTGTGATTTAAGACTGCAGTTTTTAGAGTCCTCCCTTAACATTTGAGACAAGGAGGGTACAAAATTACAAAATAAAATATATAAACCTTTAGAATCAATTTTAAGTAATGTTAAGTTTGATGACTTTGTAACAGTAGTAATGGAAAATTACTGAGATGCATGATATACAGAGAAAAAATATAGAGTACAGCTAGAGAACATACTGAGAATTCTTGTACAAGGTAAACTGTTGTAGTTGATGTAGTTTAGGACTTTATGAGCTTAGTATAAAATCAGTGTAAGAAAAACAGTCTAGAAGTACAGGACATAAGAATAAGGAGTGTCTGGAAATGGCAGGGGCCGAGGACGGGCTGCATTTATACTAACTGATAAGTAAAAGGGCAGGATGATTGTTATGTCTATGGTGTAAACAAACCAATTAAGCTGGTATAAGCACCTACTGTACATGCTTCGACGGCTACCAGACGTGATGAAGATTGTTGGAAGAAGTAAACAACCCTCAGAGACCACCACATTTTTGTATGCATGCAGGGAACTTTCTGAAATATGATGTATTCCATACGTAGCCTCATGAATATGTATGTATGCCCAGCGGCTATATAAGGACTGCTTGTGTAACAATACGGGGACACACATTAGGAGGAGCTATCCCCACTGTCTCCCTTGTGCCGCAAGAAAGAATACCTGCTTGTCAACTTAAAACTTCGTTGGCAAGTTTGTTCCTGGAGTTTTCTCTGAATCACATTGAAAACCTCAAGTATTCAACCAGGATTTTTTTTTTCCCAGAGTAACTGAGATTCTACTTTCAAAGATGTCCACAACTTCCTTATTTTTGTTAGTACTTAATAGATCAATGCCTAGGCATCCAGTGGGACATTTGATTTCATATTCCCTTTGAGAGACTAAATATAGTAGCCGTGTTTCACTCATTCCCATAGCAAACACACAGAATCATAGAATCAGCTAGGTTAGAAAAGACCTTTAAGATCATCAAGTCCAACCATTACCCCAGGACTGCAAAGACCACCACTAAACCATATCACTGCGGGCCTCAGGGTCTGTACAAACCACAGAGGAATTGATTGCATTCACTCAGAGATATACCAAGAGGGCAAAGAAGTAATGTGCCAAAAACTTAGCAGAATCTCAAAATGGTTGAGTTTTGGCAGGGTTCTCTGGCAGTATTTTGGTTCAACCGTTTTGGCTCAATCAACATCACCAAGAGCAGGTTGCCCAAGATTGCCCAGTGGTTGAAGTATATGATATGACTACCACTGTTCAGACTCCTCTTTCTGAAGAGATGCAAACTTTCAAATCACCTCACAGGAAGATAATTAATCACCTTCACTACCTTAAATGGTAACCAACATAGAAAAGATGAGTTGGACAAAAACCCTCAGGAATGGTACTGTACTGGTATTCCTCCAGAAGGTCAAAGAACTTGATTCTGTTTTCTGTTTCTTCGAGGATCTGGGATGCTTTTCCACCAGGATCTATAACACCATGTTTTCAACTCTATTTTCACTACAATAACATATCTGTTCTTTAACTCAAAAGAAGTGACAGACAGATCCCATCAAGACCAGACTAAATGTTAAAATTCTGGCGTACGGGAGGCAGAGGCTCTGAACCCCTCCAGAAGAGGTTTGAAACAAGTTATTTTAGATTTTATGTTGTCACTTTCTCATTCTTTTGACAAGTCTTAAAAAGAAATCGTGATGCTTTTGAAGATGATGTGAATACCTGTTGGATATGCTCTGAGATGTCTATCAGATAAAACTGTTTAAAAGACTGTGGTATAAATCTGCTTTTGGCTCTCGTTCAGCTTTTGCATGAACTGTCATGATGTCTCAGCTGTGAAGACTAGTACCATTTTGGATATGTGACTATGTGCAACTCTAGGTTTTTAAAAAGTTTTAAGAACAAGAGATGTACTGTATTTAGCATTAAGCAGTAAGATGCAAGAACCACATACTTGAAATTAGAATCTAAATGTTTGCCTAGATCATCTAGCCAATCTTTACACTATTTTTAGAGCAAGCCTTTTATCCTCTTATATATGTTTTACTTCTCTAGACTGAAATTACCTGCAGCATGACTTTTTCTGATGTGAATGCTTATATAGTGGCTAGCACAAAGGAATATCAAAGCTGTTTTGGGCTCTGATATAAACTAGTCCATGAGACTGTGTATATTATATAAGCTCCAACCTTGCAGCTATGTGGCAAAGGAAGTGTTTGCTTCTGAAATCTAAAATAAACCAAAACCAGGTAACCAAACAATAAATACAATACATGCACTTGCTACTGCCTGAATGCAAATCTTAATTACACTTTTTAAACTAATTATTGTATACTCAGATTTTGGGCATACCAACTAATTTAATGCGTCCTCCATTTCTGTAATTACTTAAGCAGCTTTTTTATTATATTTTAGTTTTAATGTCTTTGCAATGCTGAGTCTGTTTCAGTGTATAACAAGCACTTTGATGAGCCCTTATTTTCAAGACTAGTCTCTGTCTTGAATGGAATTACTGCTGCCTGTCTGCTAATATGAATAAACATGCACAGCCCATCTCAGAACACAAGAAACAGCCCTGATGCTGAAAATTTTGCTCATTTCTATCAGTTATATATTCAGACTTATTATCTGGAAACTCACTACTTGACACTGTACATTTGCATATGTATGAACAGTCATCCACCTGCATACAGTTATTAGTGCAGTGTTTTAGCATTTGTGAGTAGGAATTTCAGACCTTATCCACCACTTTTACTCTTTATTGATTGGCCCGTAATCCTTCTGTAGGAGGCTTCACCTGACATAGGTATTGAGGAAGGTAGGCCTGGTGGAGAGGAAAGGGGGATATCATCCTGCCGAACAATTCCAAATAGTGCTGCAGCCAGCAGAGCTGCTATGATGTACTTGGCTCTGGGGCTAGATATAGATAGGGTCTTCTCTTCTTGGCTTGCAGTTGCCAAAGTCCAACTTCCTCCCTCTTTTTTTTTTTTCCTTCCAATTCTGTGATGATCATCTTAAAGGTAAAACAATTCCTTTATTAGAGGTGCACATAAACTCAGGTCTTATTCAAGTGGCACTGTACTTTTAAAAACAACTTTCAGTTTCCTTTTAACACAGGTGACAGAACATTTAAGGCAAAATTTGTTATTTGAGAAGCTGGTTTTAATGTTAGGGAGACTAAGGCATATAACAGCATCTTATTAAATTATCCCCATTTTATTTAGTGGAAATGCTGAACTTAACGGAAGTATTGTTATGAATGCATCCATGGTCCTTTGTACCATTTTCCTTGATGACACTGAAGCAGTTATTTTATATTTGTGTATCTCTCTCTGTTGCAATCCCTCTTCAGAACTCAACTTATTTCAGACTTAATGCAGTAATGAACTTTGTCTATTAGAAGGGCAACATTGGCTTTAATACTCTCAGCCACTCTACACTGTCCCTCCTGTTCCACCTACTAGAAGCCACTGGTAGAGATGGAAGAAGTCAGGTGAGTTCCTCACCAGGGACTTCATCCTACAAGAAGTGCAGAACACACTGAAAAGGCAGAGAAGGACGATCAAGTGCAAAAAGCACTTTTGTGGGCCTGGAGTAGTGGCTTGCTGTTGTACCTTGTAGCTTCTGTGTGTGATGCAAGGTGAACACAGCAAGGGTGATCTGGAGTCTATGGAATTTAAATGCTTGTGAACAGAGGTGCTTCCTCAGGAATGGATTAGGGAGGGCAATATAAATTTAGCTATTACTTATATCTGCTTGTTATTAAGTCATTGCAAGTTGTCAGAATCAATATATTACAATCTAAACTGTGCATGAACATTCATGCACAACAGAGAATTTAGCAGTGATACAAGTAGCAAGTATAGAAATCAGAAACCAGGAATTACAAAGTAAATAGGTAGGTACAGAGAAGTAAATGACGTAGGACACCTGGGAAGACCAGGAAGTAGGCTATGATTGTCTTGATATATCGTAATTTAAAAAAAAAAGAAATATTCAAGAGTAATGTATAGCATTAAGTAGCGCAGTGTGGTATACATTTCCAAGAACAACTAATGAACTGAAGCTGGAAGTCCTCTCTAAAATAAAATACAAATTAGAAAACTGTGTTCCTCATGTAAAACTCTTCAGAAGTCAACATATGATCTAATAACATCATGACTAGAGAGAGTTTTGGTTTAGCTTGTCTTTAGCCAGGATCAGGCTTTCTGCTTCCTGTTGAACAGAAATCACAGGAATTATAAATTTTGATAAATTTTATGAAAGCCAATGACCAAGCAGGTGAGAGACATGCAGTTTTCTTTATGAGGAGAAAGATTTGAGCATGGCCAAAGCAATTATCTGTTCCGCATGGCCTGTCAGGTGACCCATATACACACATGCACACATAGGGAAGCAGGGAGAATTTAGGTTATTTCCATAAAAGAATAAGGACTCCAATTTACACAGAGCAGTGCAAGGTCTGTTCGAGACTGGAAGTACTAGAGAGGTATCATCTGGCATGAAGCATTTGGAAATGGAGAGGGGAGAATTTGTGAGACTGATGCTGTGCAAGCACTCTATCCCTGTGAGGGTTCAGTAAGGTATTGTAGTGTTACACTGCAGCCCTTCCAGAGATTCACAGATCCTTGCATGTTTTTCAAGATACCACTTGTGGCAAAGCTGCCCATGCAATGACACATTTCCATTTTAAATAGAAATGTTGCAGCGAAACCATTTTAATATGCAAAGACAACCATTAATTGCTCAACGCTACTTCTTAAAAACTGAGCTACTTTCTCAGCCTGAGGGACTCATCTATTCCCACAATAGCCAAATTTGCAAATTTTATCTGAAGAGAAAGTACATGATAGTTGCTTCTCCCATTCTTAAAGAAAAAGTGTCCTATATTTACGACAAATGCTGAGCTTTGATTTGACTGAAAACCACAGCAAATAAAGAGACCACAGTTATAATTTGAAAATACCTCATGTCACACTATTTTAAAGTTTTTAACTAGATGTCAGAAATGTAATAAATCATTATCAGTTATGAAGTTACACTATTCATGATACATTGGGAGGACTTAATCCATTTTACTGAATACTCGTGAAGAAAGTTGATGGGGTTTACATTTTTCATCATTAGAGGCTACAGATGAGGTCCTAGATACATGAAAATGGAGAGACTGTTGTTACCTAAAACTATAGAAATGTACTTTAATCTCATCTTTTGGAAAAGGAAAAAAAAATGAGGCCAATGAGCAATATTCAAAGAGTAATGAAAGATGACCTTAAATAAAGAAGTCAGAAGAAAGCTGAGGGATGCGACTGGATGAAATGCCTCCTATTAATTTTCCACATGTTTAAAGAAACTAAATAATGACAGAAAGGAAATAGAAAAATATCCTGAAAAAAAACCAAGAGAAAATGAAAGTTTGTTTAATGAGCTGTAAATTAAGGAGAATTTTGAAATATAAGAACATAAAGAAAATTACCCAAGTTAGAATGCTTAATCGGCCTGGAATCTGAGATATGATTATTAAGAAAGACCTTAATAATCACATAAAAAAAAATTAGACCTTAATAATCACATCTCAGCTACAAAAGAAAATACAGCAGTGAGTTTGGTATATACTTTGTTTTAAATATCCATAAGGCTCATAAGAAGGTTATGCAATTTTAGCAATATTTTACATTAGTTACCAGTGCAGAAAATCAACTGAAAAAGTGATATACACATTCTTCAAGAAGCAGACAGTAAGATGTTACTTATCCTGAGATAAATGGTGCTGAGAAGCTGTAAACTATAGTAATTCTTCAAAATCATAGATGTTGCATCTGCACACAAATTGTGCACCTGAATAGTGTTTAATATTAATTATTAAGAAAAAAGAATACCTTCTTACTAAAAGGTATTCAGAATAATTGTCAAGGCTATGGAACAACAATGGTAAGTGATGCTGCAGCTAGAAGCATTCCAATTTTCCCAGCTGAACTGATTTAATAGATTGAATTTTTAAAAAGTTGCATAATTCACAAAAGAAGAACTAGATCATTAGCACTGACTGTAAAATCGTTTGCAAGGAAGCAACACTTTGGTTTGCTGATATCCTAGTCCTGTATTGCTTTTTAATGCCACAATGAACTGTCAATTGAGATTAAGTTCTTGGAAAGGGTCTTTTAATTGAATTAAGCTTTTTAATAAAAGTAATTAGTTTTCTAATTCGCCACTAGGCTATTCATCTATAATCCAGTACCAACTGGAGAAAAAGGAGAGTCTCAATCACTTTAATTGGTATTTGGATCGGGCCCGTAATATCAGAACCAAAGATATGGCCTTCTCAAACTAATAAATAAGCAGAAAAGGGACAGAATATGTCGCAGAAAAGAAGTAGAACCAAGAATTTAATAATTGTAATGCAGAAAGAATATTACTTAATTGTTTAATTATAATTAGGTTCCCCTTTAATTACTATATTTTCAAAAGCAAAGAAAAAGAAGGAAAACGAAGAGCAGCAGCTTTTTCTCTCAATAGTTAGATCAGATAGCTTATGGCAAGTGTATTCTACTAACTCAGCTAAGTGAAAAACAAATAGAAGCAAATTTAGTGGTCATTACTGAAATGTTAAGGTTTTGGTCTGGGGTTTGGGGTTTTTTTTACATAATAAGCCCTTCCTGAAATTTACAGTTTCTAAAAGAGATAATACCTGGGCAAAGAGTTCCCTGAATTTATAGCAGCTTTTGCAGGTCTGTCTCCATGTGCAAACTTGGTGTTGTGTTATGACAGCTGAGATTGGCGCTTTTTTGTTTGGTTTGTTTGGTTTATTTTTTAAGTAACAGCATTGGGCTGCATAGCAAATAATCATCTGATTTTTCTTGAGAAAATGCATCCTGGGAAAAGCACACTGAACACTCCTTAATGCTGAAAACCAGTGCACAAGCATGGAATATTTTTTTCTGTTCCCAGACACTCCGAGTTGACCAAAGGGGCATAGAGACTTTGTTCCTGCAGAACAACCAGCTGCTGCATTAAAAATAATAAAAAAATAGATGGATTGCAAATCAAATGGAAGCCTCCAAGGTGAATCTTTAATTAAATTATTCATTTTATTAAGAATCATAAAGATTTTGTGACCTAAACCCCAGGATATTACAGTAAGAATTGCAAGATCTTTTCACTTCTGGTCCTGACGCTGACATACAAGATAACTCTGAGATTTGTGTTTCTGTTACTTGAATTCTGCTTTTCCACTCATTTGGCTTGTGTAAATGTGACTTAGGCAGAGCTCCTTCTTTCTGTATAATGCCTAGCATACATGTAATACAATTCACTGTAGGCTTATGAAAGTCTGGTGAGATGACAGAGAAATCCTGGAAACAGCACTAAAATAATAAAAAATCAAACTTTTTTAAGTGTATAACTTCACATAAGCCAGAAAGGGTGATATCTAAGTTCTTCTTAGCTTTCTCCTTACACAAGCAGAAACAATGAATATGGTATGAAACCACATACTTAATTAACTTGTCATCTAAACCCATTAACTAACTTTCCATTGGATTTAAGTGAAATTTCCTTCCACAGAATCATTACAAAGAGCCAATTGAACAAACTACTCAAAAATAGAAGATTTTTGTCTATGTAGGTTGTTTGGTGTGTTTTGTTGGTTTGTTTTTTTTTTTTTTTTCCCATTTAATTTCATAACAGGCTTCCTTTAATATCCACTTTTTGCCCTAATTCTTATTATTAGAAATCTGATGTATTTCAGTGTAGCTTATATGCAATAAGTAGATTTTCTGCATTAGGCAAATCATCACATAGAACATTGCAATCACATAGAGGACAGAGGAAAAGTAAAAAGTAGTTAGAGGAAGAGCCCCCTTCTTCCTTGAAGAGCATACAGAATGCTCTATTTAGTCCTCCTTGTTAGTATGTTTCAACTGTAAGCAACACAGAGCGCATACTTTAACTAGAGACTTGTAATGCAAGATTTGCAATGGACTGACTGCTAGGTTGCTCAGAATTCAAGCAATAAAATTGCTTTGGGAAAGTGAACATAAGGTAACATGTATTGTATATTAGACAATTACACCACAGGACATTCCATAATCAGCTCCACTGCTGCCTCATTCTCTCCTGATAGTTATGCCAAAATAATTCGTGTTTTGTAAGCCTTGAAAAAAAAGGAGGAAAAATCCTCAGCCCTGAAAAACAAATGAAAGTCTAGCTTTATTATTCATAAGTTGACAGTGAAAAAATGGTTTCTATCTATAGAAAATAATACCCATTTTAGTTAAAAATTATAAACATTGATTTTGAATATGCATGCCTATATCAAAATAGTTTGTTATGCCAACCAATTCATACATCAGAAGTGCTACACACAGTACAAACAGAAACATTCAAGCAACTTGTCATGGTTTAAGCCCCCCACCCACACAGTTTTACTCACTCACACACTCACTCCCCCTCTTTCTTCCCCCAATCCCAGGGGGATGGGGAGGAGAATCAAAAGAATTCAAATCGCACAGATTGAGATAAGAACAGTTTAGTAACTAAGGTATAACACAAACTACTACTGCTACCACCAATAATAATACAAGAGAAGCACAAAGAAAGAGAATACAACTGCTCACCAAGCCCAACCCAGCCAGTGCACCCCCCAACAGTGAACCCCCAGTACCAAAAACCTGACCATGCCGTGCACCCCCAGTCCACCACCACCACACCCTTCCTGGTCTCTGCCCTCTGGTTTCATATCCTGGACATGACGTGCTGTGGTACGGAATAATCTCTTTGGTCAGTTTGGGTCAGGTGTCCTGTCTCTGCTTCCTCCCGGCTTCACCTCCTCCCTGGCATAGCATGAGGCTCAGAAAGTCCTTGCTCAAGCCAAAACATTGCCAAGCAGTAACTATAAACACTGGTGTTATCAGCGCTGCTCCCAGGCCCAAAATCAAAAACACAGCACTGCACCAGCTACCAAGAGGGAGAAAAATGACTGCTACTGCTGAATCCATGACAATCCACCCCTTATTCCATACCATTCACGTCATGCTCAGATCCCACATTTTCAATATACCATCACATGTATATGTATGGATACACACACACACAGAAAGGGAGAGAGATCATCCCTTAGTGCATGGACCAATCCCTATAGAGCTGCTGAGTCCATCCAGTCCATGATATCGGGCTCCATCTCTTGTAACAGTCTTTCAGAGCAGGAGAGGCTGTGTGCAGTGCTCACACACGTAAATAACCTGGGCAATAATGTCCATTGCTAAGTCCACCCCTCGATCATAAGTCCACCCCTTGATCATGAGTCCATCTGTATGCTGCATCTCTGCCCTGATGGCCTAAGGTGTCATAGGCCCACCAGGCTCAAAATAATTCACCTTTATGTTGACAATCTAAGTCCATCTGAGCCACTTCATTTTAGCCGCTTGTCATTGGGGACTCCATACAGCTGCCTTCCATCTCTGATGCTTCCAAAGCACTGGAGGGGTCCAGTGGACTAGATACTCTCACTCGCCCACACTGTCCCACACACCCTGCCACTCATGACTGTCCAGCCCTTGGGGAAAATCTCTTGGCCATCCCACATTGCAGTCCAACCCCAGACAAGACCCACACCCCACTCTGCTTAACTCTTGGGACCAGACAGAATGGTCGTGGATAAAACACACTCTGAATGCATGCCAACATGCTGATCCCCATCACAATCAGCAGGCAGGTCCCAAGGGCACCCAAAGGCCATTCAAAACCATCAGAACTCTCAAATGAGGCTGCTGTGCTTGTCCCTGGGGCTGGTGTAGCTGCTGTGCTTGTCCCTGGGGCTGGTGTAGCTGCTGTGCTTGTCCCTGGGGCTGGTGTAGCTGCTGTGCTTGCCGGCTCCCTAACCACCAGCTGCTCTTGGTCTGAGTCCAGATCTTCCTCCTCTGCCTTGCTGGGAAGTGCTGCGCCATCTCTGCATCCTCCTGGGGCTCGGGCTCTCGGGGCTCTGCGGGCGGCTGCCTGGGAATGCTCTCGGTCGCTGCGGGGCCGGGCTCGGCCTCGGGGCTCGGCTTCTCCGCCGCCACCCCCCGCTCGGCGGCCGCCGGGCTCACCCTGTCTGCCACCTCGGCCGCCGCCTGCTCCCCCCGCTCGGTAGCCGCGTGGCTCAGCTCGGGCTCGGGGCTCGGCTTTTCTGCCGTCTCCTCCGGCCGGTCGGCAGCCGCCTCCTCCCGCGGCTCGGCAGCCGCCCGGCTGGGCTCGGTGGGGGGGCTCAGCTCCTCTGCCGCCCCGTTCCCGGCCTCTTGATCCCCCCGGGCCGCTCTCCCGGACCGTTTCGGCCGCCGGCGGCTACCGGGGCCGCCCCGCCGCGGCTTCGCCTCCTCGCTTTTGGTGCTCGCCCCTATTACAAGCCATTCCAGTAGAGTACAATGTAACAAGAACCTTAACCCAAAACCCAGATGTGAAAAACGTTATGATAAGAAATACCGGCTGTAAGTAAAGTATCATACGATGAACCTGTGAGAACCAGAGCAACAACTTTGAGAGCCAATAAATCAGCATTGTGATGAGTGGCTATTCTGTCTTTATCTCAACCCTTCCTGCCCCACGTTGGGCCTCAAAAAGAACTGTCGTGGTTTAAGCCACGCAAGCAGTCATTTTTTCTCCTTCTTAGTAGCTGGTGCAGCGCTGTGTTTTTGACTTTCGGCCTGGGAACTGCATTGATAACACCAGTGTTTTCAGTTATTAAGGATAATAATTCCTGCTGAAGGGGAGGGTGAATTACTTTGAGCCTGGTGTGCCCATGACAGTTCAGGCCATCAGGGCAGAGATGCAGCATACAGCAGCCTCATTTGAGAGTTCTGAAGGGTTTGAATGGCCTTTGGGTACCCTTGAGACCTGCCTGCTCATTGTGATGAGGATCACAGTGTTGGCATGCATACAGAGTGTGTTTTACCCACAGCCATTTTGTCTGGTCCTGAGTTAAGCAGAGTGGGATGTGGGCCTTGTCTGGGGTTAGACGACGATGTAGAAGGACCAAGAGATTTTCCCCAGGGCTGGACAGTCATGAGTGGCAGGGTGTGTGGGACAGTATGGGCCAGTATCTAGTCCACTGGACCCCTCCAGTGCTTTGGGAGCATCGGAGATGGAAGGCAGCTGTATGGAGTCCCCAGCGACAAGCTGCAGAAACTGCTGAAGGGGAGGGTGAATTACTTTCAGCCTGGTGGACCTATGACACCTTAGGCCATCAGGGCAGAGATGCAGCATACAGATGGACTCATGATCGAGGGGTGGACTTAGAATCATAGAATAGAATCATAGAATCATAGAATCATAGAATAGTTACGGTTGGAAAGGACCTTAAGATCATCTAGCTCCAACCACCCTACCATGGGCAGGGACGCCTCCCACCAAACCATGCCACCCAAGGCTCTGTCCAACCCGGCCTTGAACACCGCCAGCGATGGAGCGTTCCCAGCTTCCCTGGGCAACCCATTCCAGTGCCTCACCACCCGTACAGGAAAGAATTTCTTCCTCATATCCAAACTAAACTTCCCCTCTTTAAGTTTGAACTTGTCCTATCACTACAGTCCCTAATGAATAATCCCTCCCCACCATCCCTATAGGCCCCCTTCAGATATTGGAAGGCTGCTATGAGGTCTCCACACAGCCTTCTCTTCTCCAGGCTGAACAGACCCAACTTTCTCAGCCTATCTTCATACAGGAGGTGCTCCAGTCCCCTGATCATTCTCATGGCCCTCCTCTGGCCTTGTTCCAACAGTTCCATGTCCTTTTGATGTTGAGGACACCAGAATCTGCACACAATACTCCAAGTGAGGTCTCAGGAGAGCAGAGTAGAGGGGCAGGATCACCTCCCTCCACCTGCTGGTCATGCTCCTTTTGATGCAGCCTAGGATACGGTTGGCTTTCTGGGCTGCAAGTGCACACTGCCGGCTCATGTTCATTTTGTCATCGACCAACACCCCCAAGTCCTTCGCTGCAGGGCTGCTCTGAATCTCTTCTCTGCCCAACCTGTAGGCTGTGTGTGCCTGGGGTTGCTCCCACCCAGGTGTAGGACCTTGCACTTGGCATGGTTAAACTTCATCAGGTTGGCATCTGCCCACCTCACAAGCATGTCAAGGTCACTCTGGATGGCATCCCTTCCCTCCAGTGTATCTTAGCAATAGACACTATTGCTCAGCTTATTCATGAGTGTGAACACTGAACACAGCCTCCCCTGCTCTGAAAGACTGTCACAGAAATGGAGCCCAATATCATATCCAATAGACTGGATGGGCTCAGCAGCTTTATGGGGATTGGTCCATGCCCTAAGGGATGATCTCTCTCCCTCTGTGTGTGTGTGTGTATGTATATATATATATACCTATATATCTATGTGATAGGTACATTGTAAATGTGGGATCTGTGCATGGCGTGAATGGTATGGAATAAGGGGTGGATACTGTCACGGATTCAGCAGCAGCAGTCATTTTTTCTCCTTCTTAGTAGCTGGCTGCAGTGCTGTGTTTTTGATTTTCGGCCTGGGAACAGCACTGATAACTCCAGTGTTTTCAGCTACGACTTAGCATGTTTTGGTCTGACCAAGGACTTTCTGAGTCTCATGCTCTGCCAGGGAGGAGGGGAAGCCAGGAGGAAGCAGAGACAGGACACCTGACCCAAACTGACCAAAGAGGTTATTCCATACCACAGCACGTCATGCCCAGGATGTGAAACCGGAGAGCAGAGACCAGGAAGGGTGGGGGTGCACTAGGTGGTTGGGCTTGGAATCGGGTGGTGAGCAGTTGTATTCTCTTTCCTTGTATTTCTCTTGTCATTATTATTATTGGTGGTAGCAGTAGTGGGTTTTGTTATCCCTTAGTTACTGAACTGTTCTTATCTCAACCTGTGGGAGTTGCATTCTTTTGATTCTCCTTCCCATCCCCCCGGGACTGGGGGAAGAAAGAGGAGGGAGTGAGTGAACGAACTGCGTGAGGGGCTTAAACCATGACAATGATAAAAAAAAAATCTTATTTTTATTTGTTTCTAAAGAGGGGGTTCTTGTTGAAGGATTCTTCTAGTATTTGTATGCATATCTTGTATGGAATTCATTGCACTTCTGTATATTTTCACTAGACCTTCACTGATAATAAATATTTTGTGTTTTATGCATATACAAAAGCACCCAATGAAACTGCTGTAGTTTGTGAAGTTACCTTACATTTCATCCAAAAACTGGAATAAAATACAAAACATTGCCATTTCACACTGAGTTGAAGTGAAAGCTCCCAAAGTACACAACAGCATTAGTTATTCAGTCAAAATCATTTATAGCATTTAGAACAAAAGCAGAACTAAACCAGTTTATGAATTTTATAAGAAACCTGCCTCCAGATGCTCATTAACGCTCATTTAAGAAGTGAAAATGCATCATCTGGGCTGGAATTTAGTGGGGAAAAAAATCTCATTCTTTCTAATATTGATCTGTTTTGAATTCTTGTATATTTAAAGTAAATTCCAGATCTGGGGCTGAAGTTGGAAAGAAGGTTCACTCACACCCCACAGCATCATAGATGGTTGGGTTTAAAACCCAAAACAAGGATTTTTTTTAATGCCATTTAGCTCACCGTTTAAGATGCCTGGTCTTCCATTACCATCAGTGAAAATACAGTCAGGACAGAGTATAGAACCTAGAGCTGCTCAGCTGCTCCAGCACAGGTCTCCACTTTAGAATGAGCTAGAAATCTGTTTCGGCTGTACCAACCAGATTCTTACCAGCTATAAGGGGTGTGTATTTTTTTGCACCTAGGCACCTATATGTGGTTACGTAAATTCCAATGCCAATCTGCAAGCTGAATTTTGCTGTTGTATGTCACTAAGCACTTAAAGTTGTGTTTAAAGCAGAGGAAAGTAACAGAGTTCTTCCCC
The DNA here is from genome assembly GCA_017639245.1 of Myiopsitta monachus. NCBI lineage: Eukaryota > Metazoa > Chordata > Aves > Psittaciformes > Psittacidae > Myiopsitta > Myiopsitta monachus. The sequence goes on from CM029919.1 coordinate 9,747,060, forward strand.
TTCCCTCCCCCCCCCCTTATTTTACAGCACTATTTGCATTTTTTAATAATATCCAGAGCGTACTTAATTAAAAGGGAGCATGCAGCCTTGACCTTCCAGTAATTAACTTGCTTTTGCAAATCAGTAGCAGTTTCTTTTAAATTAATGGTGTCGTCCTGTCTCTATGGAATGACTAATACTGCAAATCTAGCTTAGAAACCTACGCTAGGACAATAGCACTCTTGCCAGTCCAGCTTTTAGGAACAGTATGTGTTTTTGCAGATGACATGACTACACCTGCAGTTCTCTGACCTGAGATATCTTGGTAGGGCCCTGATGTTCAGGTGTCTCACTGACTTGGTATTTCATATTCACATTTTTCTTACAGGCATGAAGTTTGGTCTGACTTCAGGATATCTACTGATGCCCACCACCTTTGGGAAAGGTGACAGGGCCCTTGCAGGATCATCTCTGGTGGCCTCTGCCTTTGGGTGAAGCTCAAGAGCAGCAGGCATAGGTGAAGTGTCACGGTCAGATGTGAAGAGTTTGAATTTTCTGTGGCATGGTCTGAACCATGAGACTCTCATTACCTACTCTGGTGTTTCAGAGATGCTGCAAAGAATTTTCCAGAAGATAAATATTTTGGATAGGAAGAAAATTTACCATTATAACCTTATCAGGGTCTTGTTCCTACTCAGCAGAATAGAGACAACAATATTCATCTTCCTGGAGCTGCATTAGTTATGGAATGAGTTGTTTGTTTGAAATACTTCTATAAAAAGTAATTTAATTTCATACTTACATAAAAAAAAAAGGAAATAAACCAAAAATACATTACCATAAAAATGTAACCCAGGTTGCTAAAAGTAAACTGTATGATGCAAAGAATATTCAGTTCTGTTTTATCAAGTGCTTGATTTACTGCTGTGTTCTGATTTAACATGGCCATTTGAACAGGAGCACTCAGCAGGAAGAACACTATCATGGGCTATTGTTTATTCCAAACATGCTCACCACCCGTGGCCCTGCATATCTTCCATTCATTTATAACTGTGGAACATCAGGACGAGAACAGAACAGTTTAATTACCTGACAGATTTGAGCTGGACAGTGCATGGTTTCAAAAACTGTTCTTGTTTCTGAATTCAGATTCCTTTGATCTGGAAGCTAAAACATTTGAAATGCATTTACATATGAAGTATAGCACTAAATAACAGTTACAGCAACTGTACTCTTGTTAAAAAAAATCCATTACTTTTAACAATAGTAGTTCATTAGCATCAAGGTGTTTTCATTACTGAATGTTTTCATCCACAAATCATTTTGCTTTTTATTAAGTCTGCATTTTGGGGGGCTGTTCTAAGCAAAAAAAAAATCAAATTTTCATTGTTAAAACCAAGATCAGAGGAATTACTGCTGTATGCTGGTTATCAAACAGATAGAAGCATGTAAACTACAAGAAACTGAAACACTGTGAAGTTACAGTAAACTAAACCAGCAGGTATATGGTGGAAGTACATAGAACTGAAAGCAGTATCCAGCAAAAAGTCACAGATGACAGTTTCTCTCATCCTAAGTTTCCTTATACTACATATCCTTGATATTCTGGCTAAACTCAGTCATCGCAAATAAGGCATGTTTGCAAATAAATTTGGTAGAATTGTTATTCATATATGCTTAGTGTTACGTCTAATCATCACAGAGTAGCAAACCGAACCCATATTGTACACCCACTGAATGGCACACAGTTTGTTATTCTACCACTAACACTTTTACAGTTTACACAGCTGAAAAAGGCTTTGTCTTCAGCTTGGATAACATGCACTATACCTCAGATCTGCAGTTTTCCATTCAAGCTTTAATCAAAACAATACACTGAACATTCACATGGGGCATTAGATAAGCCTTTTAGTAGAAGCTGACTCAGAATCTCCCCATTCAAATGTTTCTGGAAAATTCGGTTTAAACTAAATGCACGCATTTTTGCTACTCAGTAAGAAAGTTTATTCTGTGAAAGTGAACTTGCTGAAAGAGTGCTAAACTTTGATTAAATTGCTAGCTGAATCAGAAAAAGTGCAGAAAGATAAGAGAGGTTATATTTCTGTAAAGATAAGCCTATTTTACTGATGTTATCAAAACATATTTCCTAACGATTCACATACAATTTAGTCCTTTTCACTTTATAGTTCTTTGATCCTCAATAGATTTTCGAATGTGCCCAGCTGAACTAGAGTTTAAGAAAACAAACTGAAGGGGTTTGTTAAGAAGATGAAACTAAAAATGATTAATTTTTAGAAGAATGATCTGTAGCTCTTAATCATTTTACTTATTACTATTATCAGTAAGGATTTAATAGACTTATTTACACTATAAAAATGTTTAAAGATGTCAGTGAAATGGAAAATTACTGAACTCCCATGCATTACAAGAAACATACTGACATCAAAAATGTATACTGTTGGTATCAGCATTGACATTTCAATAGTACCATCAAGAGCAGCTTTAGGGATTATATTATTGACCTGTACATAAGAAGTATAGCTTGACAATAAAAGGAAGAGGGAAAGGGCAAAAATCTTACATTTTGATTAAAAATAATATTATTTGCAATTCAGAAAATCCAAGCTTTTGTATATAAAAACCTTTTATTTGCAAACTATTTTGTTTTGCACAACAAAAAGTTTACAGCCAGCATGCCAGGCTAAAACTGTGGCCCCACAGATAAACTTTTGACACTGACTATCGAAATGGTCAATAATACTATTTTCTGCAGAAAAAAAAAGATCCAACTGTATTTGAGTGAAAAATACACTCAAAATATAATAAAAATAAAATTTAAATTAATAATAATAAAATATTATTTAAAAATGCTTTCAAATAAGAAGAGTGATACCTGATGCTTTATGCAGCATGGAAGGACATTTTTTCTTTGTTGTCTTCTCCCAGTGCTTTGAACAAAGAGAAATATTTGCATACAGGGCTGAAGAGAACGCAGTCAGCCATTAGAGGTTCTGGACATGAGTTACAGCAACTGTAAGTAATTATTGCTATATTTCTGCTGGTTTGGAGGTGCCTTTTTTTTTTTTTTTTTACAAGAATAGTTTTACTACAGTGAAATAGTATCAATTTATTCTATTACAACTGTGTTTATCCCCATCTGTAAATGTAGAGGATCAGTCAGCTTAAAGATAACAGCATCTCAAAACATGCGCATGAAATGTTTTCTTCCAGGGTACTCAAAATGTCTTAAGTTACATTAACATGTTTTGAAACAACAAAGAGAAAAATCAAACCTTGGATTGCAGAAAGGACAGTCTGAACATCATGACAGTAATTATGTCAGGACACTATGTTGGAGAACATCTAAGGTGTGCTAAGCCCTGCTTCAGGAAAAAGATTACAAAAGAAAGTAGAACTCAAACCAGCTATGCTGTGAATTTACAGGTTCAGTCTTTTCACTGACTTAGGCACGTGTTCAGGCCTGTCACAGATAGTTACAGACACAGCCACTGTGACTTTGCACTCAATTAAAATTCCATACGATGAAATAGGTGGCAAGATAAATTGCTTGAGCAGAAAGAAGTACGCATGATGAGAAAGGGATTTATTTTTAAGTTCAGCTTTGCATAATAGTTTCAAATATTTTCTGCTACATTGTTATTTCAGAATATGTTTTGTTCTACCTATTTTCACACAGGTATACAGGAACTATTCTTTTTATTTTCTCTTATAAAATGAAATGGATATTCTTAACAACTTGATGACAACTTTTAAATAAAAAATAACAGATTTTCAACGCTTTTGCAAAGAAGACTCAGACACATACAGTAAAAAAATTAGGATTTTACTTTTGTTCCTGAATCAAAAAAAGCTCCTATGGAAATTCAGTTTGAACAAGATCTGTAGGATCTAATTTTTATAGAATAAATGAGCCCCAGGGTAATGAAACAGTAGTGTTTTCTTCTATTCCCTCTTTTATTTATTCCTTATCTTCCATATCCCCTCTCACCTTGCCTGTTCATATCCTTTACCAAGGAATTAACTCACCTATGTTCCAACTGGAAGAAAAGTGCTGGTGTACTTGAGTAGTGTCTGCATAGAGTCTGATTGAAGAAACCCACAGCTGAAAAAACCTGCACATACATAACTGACAGCCACCTCAACTCTGGATTAAGTGTAAATAATGTATTTAAAATTCAATTACTACTATTTCATGTGAATAAAGCAACAGGGGCTCTCTTTAGGTCCTCGGTGTTTTAAATCTTGATTCAGAGTAACTCACTGATGCTCAGTGCAAACCATCTAAGGACAGACCTCCTAGATGTTAAAAGCCTTCTGGGACTCTAGTTTGCAACTTCCAAAGGGAAACAAGGTTGGCAGTATAACATCAAAAATTATCACTTTGAATATAGTAAATAACTGTAAAAAGGCCTTCTGATGATGCTATCGGCTTTCTATTTGGAGGAGGAACACCACGATACTGGCAACAATGCTAATTTTTCATACATAAATATTGGCTTCAGAAGCTACTTTTCACTTTTTATGGCTCAGAACTAGTTTAACTATGGTGGCTGCTATTTAGCAAACAAAAATTTATTACACCTGATAAAAATAAGATACTTGTTGATGTTGTATTGCAATATGTTTTATATCACTATTAATTTCAAATTACTATGCAATGCTGAAATAATAGTGAAAGACTGAAAGCACTCCTCAGAATGAAAATCCAAGGGGTTTCAGGTCGCCACTGTAGACAGACAAAGCCACATGCATTAAAGCTGCATACTCAAAGCTTATAAACCAGCACTCACGGCAATCAGAGCAAACAGTTCCAGATGTACTAGAAGATGATCTCTGTATGGCTCACTTCTGGGGTGTGAACATCAGAGTCAAGAACAGTGGAAGAGATTTGGCATATTCCCAAGTGAAGAGACTGAAGTGGGTTTTGTGCTAGTCAAGTCATCTTCACTTGTGAATAGCTGGGAAGCACAGCAGTTCTTTGGACTAATTTTGAAACTTAAGAATCTTTTAAAATTTGAATCCGTGGAAATTAATAGCAAAATATTATCTTTATTGAAGACAGCTTCATCCACAGAAGTAGAATTTTTGTAACATTATTTATTGAAAAATAATTAGATTGTGTGTATGCATTACAACTCAGAGTGTATGTTATGCTTAAAAGAATTTTGGTAGGTATAGCTTCAAATCATTCCCATAGCTAAAACAGAACTTGAGAGCATTGGAACAGTTTTTGCATTACTCGAAGGCATTTGTAAATGGGGAATCTGCCAAAGGAACTGAAGTTTCAGTTTTTATGGCTGATTCATTACTTAGCTGAAAATAGTTTGGGTAGCAAATATGTTTTCCAAAATTTCATCTGAGAACTATCAAAGATGCTTTCTTTTCATACATCTTTGAAATTATTTGTTCTGACAAGTGCTTCTGTGATTGATTATAACTAGTGAAATCAGATGCTAAGAATCTATTTATTTTAGCAATTTCTGAACTTCTTCAGGCTTCCTAAAAGACTTTGGATGATAGGTCTGGTATGATGTCAAACATAGAATCATAGAATAGTTAGGGTTGGAAAGGACCTTAAGATCATCTAGTTCCAGCCCCCCTGCCATGGGTAGCGACACCTCCCACTAAACCATGACACCCAAGGCTCTGTCCAACCTGGCCTTGAACACCGCCAGGGATGGAGCATTCACAACTTCCCCAGGCAACCCATTCCAGTGCTTCACTACCCCTACAGTAAAGAACTTCTTCCTTATATCCGATCTAAACTTCCCCTGTTTAAGTTTGAACCCGTTACCCCTTGTTCTATCACTACAGTCCCATCATAAAAAACATATTTTTCAGAGCTGAAAAATTTAAGACACTTCTAATCTTTTTTTTATAAATGTTTAAGATACATTTATGAATACTTTTATAAATCTAAAAGCTGAAAGCAGAAGAGTTGTTGTATAATACTTTATTTTATAATTCTCTTGTGCCTTCTAGATGGTTCTAGCTGGATTTCTTCAATTTGTATCCAAAGAAAAAAAGCACAACGAAAGAAAGGAAACAGCAGCTGACCATCTGTGAAGAAATCAGTTGCCTCCAGCAACACCCAAACTATAACTGTTTACTCCAGCTGAGGACTAAAGCTAAGATAAAACAGTTTCTAACTCAAAAAAAAATTAACACTTCAGATCATGCAAGTCAAAACCCCTCTCCTTTTATTCAACCAAAAGTCTTGTTTCATATATTTAGCCTAACAAAATTCAGGTTCCATTCATCCTAACTTTCAAAATGAAATGCCTTTGCCTGGGTAAGACAACATCACATACAACTTTAGTTCCTTCTCTCTTCTGGTTAAACTTGTTTTGGTAAGCTACTGTAAAATTGAGGCATTTCTTAGCCTACCAATAATTAATAACTTCATATACTCTTTCAATATGAATTTTTCATACCATCAGAAATTCCTGCATCATATGCCAATGAAATATGCTTTTTTTGAGAATGCTTATCATCAAGAAATTTTTTCTTGACATTTTCTTGGACTGTTTTGCTCTTAAGCCTGAAGAACAATATCCAATGTTTAAGAAAATGCAGTTCCTGTGTATGTTCATGAGCTCTAAACTCAGCCTGAGGTTTTAAGTATTTTTTTCCAACTCATTATATTTTCTTAGGACCGTGAAGTTTTCTAATTCATTGTGAGTCATTTTAATCAAGATCTGTCATTCAGTGACTGAAGATAAGAGCTCTTAAATTAAATTGTATTTGCTGTTCTCTGAATAATGAAAACAAAATATAATTTGCAAATGCATTTGTTAACACATACATCAGCATTCAAAATTATCTAATTTTATTCCCACTATATTTCATGCATTTTTTGCCATCTCCTTGAACGTGAACAGATCTAGGTAATCTTTTACTGTAAATCTCACCCTATGCTCTCCCAGGGTACAATGGAGCCATGCTTCATGGACTTACTGATGCTGTAGTATCAGTACTTGTGGGCACATGACTAATCTTTATTTTAATAAAAGAGGGCAGAAGACTCATCAGTTTCTTATGAAAGAACAATATGAGCTATATAGAAAAACTAAAATTATAAGTGTGGTGGGGTTGGATAAATACACATTCAAAAAATCAAGAATAAACCTTACAAAGAGTGGAAACTAATTCATACAACTAAAGTGAGAACACAGAGATACTCCAGGTGTGTTGGGACACTATTTAAGACAAAAAGCAGGGAGAGGTTGCCGGCAGAAGTCCACAGAGATGCTGTCGTGCATTTTTGGAAAAGGCTCAACAGTAAGATGAAAAAAATTGCTGGTGATAATAAATTAGTCATGTCTGTAAAGTGAAAAAAGGAATTGCAAAAGTACCTTTAAAAACTGAATGAACTCTCAAAACCAGGCACAGTTAGGCATGTACTTGAACAAGAACATCTTTGTACAAATTATACAGATGAAGAATGAGTCAAAAATAAAAATTATTAGAAAAAAAAAGAGCTACCAAATTATTACTGGAGACTTTTGTTTCAGTTTTTATTCAAAAAGGATGGCTTAACGGAGCAATTAGCAAGCTACAGGCTACTGGAGCCAATACAGGAATGAACTGAAATTATCTCAGCATTTATCTTTCCCCTGAGAATGTGAAGAACAGGAGGATCAAAGAGGCAAACGGCTGTGTCAACTTTGAAAAATATAATAGGACGATAAAAAGAATAATAAATTAGTCCAACTTTAATTCTCATAAAAATGCTATCTTTGGATAAAAACTACAGACAAACTAGAGCAAACATCCACTTGTCAAGAGAAAACATTGATCCCATCTACTTTCTGCCTGTAACTAGCAATAGGACTTAGTGATGGGTAGAAGTAGTAGATATGACACGTTCGTTATTTCAAAGCATTTGCCAGCCATATGTCCAGTCTCATAAACAAACTGAGAATTAAATAATCTAGATGATACTATTTTAACTGCACACACAATAAATGTGAAGGTATACTTCCAGCTGCCAAGCTGGAAGTAGTACTGAGTGGGGCCTGTCCTGGATCCAGTATTCTATATTTCATTAATGACTTGGATGATGGAATAGAGAGTACACTTATTAAAGTTTCAGGCAATACCAAGCTGAAAGTGTCTGCAAGCACGTTGGTGAACAGGATTTGTATTTCTGAATTGAAAGTAACCTTGACAAATTGAAAAAATGATTAAAAAAAAAAGAGAGAGAGAGAAAAAGTTGCAATTCAATATAGACAAATACAAAGTATCACACGTTGGAATAATCCCCAGCTGGAAAAATACAAGAGGAGGAACAACTAAGTATGCGTCAGATTTACAGATGATAATGAATCATAGAGACACTAAGAGTCAAAAACATTGTGCTATATATGCAGGACCATTTTATATAGGAAACATGAAGTAATCTTATTTGATACTAGTGCAATTGTCTCAACACTTGCCAGGGTCAAAGCAGCCTGTTTAGATGGAGTGCTGCATGTATTTTAGCTACATCAGAAAATTTTAACTGGGGGAGGGGGAGAGGAGATATATTTATTGCCTTTTGGATAGCTTAACAAATGAAAACTAATATTTGCTCACAACATTCAGAATTTGAAACTACAGCCCCCTTGACCAAAACAAATTTTTTGTCCCAGACGAGTCAAAAGTTACAGAATTGCTAGGTTCTTCAGGTAGATAAAGTCTGGTACAAGGTAAATTGTAGGTGTTGAATAATTTGAAAATAACTGGCTGCAAAGATGACAGGTTTTGATTAAGCAAGAGCTACGGTGGGAATTCTGCATTGAAAAAGCTATAAGCAAAAACCATGCTTGAATAATGCAAGTTACCTTCCAATTTTGTTAGGAAGGGCTTTTTTTTTGTATTTTCTTGAATAGTCATCTGCATCCAAAATATGTGTTTTTAATGTTACCTGTATTATAATTCACAGTACTGCCATGCATTGTTAATATTTATGGACTCACACCAACAATAGCCATTCCTTTACTATTATCCTTTGCATAATATAGCTTCAGCAGATATTCTTCAGTGGGAAAAATATAAGATTGTGAACAACCAGCTACATTGAAGATTCAGAGAGGACAATGACTTTTAAAGAGTCATGAATGAAAACTGACATGCACACATAGGCAGAATTTATGTAGGAAACAAGGAGTCATTATTCCATATAATATTCACCAGCATTCTTCACAGACATCACTGTGCCTCCTCTCACAAATGCTTAGAATATATTCATGGAAGATAGGAGAGTCATGCATTCAGCTTTTGGGATCTGATTGGCCAGAAATTACCTTCACTGGCAAAAATAACAAAAATTAATAAAGTTTTCAGAAAGGGCCTAAACTGACTGGTCATTTTTAGACATCATCTAAAGAGCTATTGAAATTATTAAACAAACAGAGGCTCCTTGCATCCCTACCATTAGGATTATTAAAATATCCTTTACCCCTCACTATCTAAACTATTTACTGCCATTTCACCCTGCTTGGGCAATGAAATTAGACAAAATAAATACACACTAGTCAATCAGCAATTTGTGATGTAGAGCCTATGCTGTGGAATGTAAGGAAGCATATAGCTCATTCCATGAGTGCGGTTAATATATTATTCTATGATTGTTTTTAACTAAAGAAACAAAAATTAAAGGTTGAATAATGCTCTGTGATCCTGAAATAAGCTTGCTTCTTTCATTCATAATGGCTCATGCCTCGTGTATCTTTGCAGAATCAAACATTCAGATAGGACTGAGTTTATAAATTTTTTTAATAGAATTTAATTTCCATTTCAGTTAGGCCTCATGATTTATGCTCTGCATAATTACTGTCTGGACTTCAAAACTGGGTATTGTCCTACCTTAGACCACTACTGCTGATCTAAATGTTATCAAGAGCAGTCTCCTGAAAATGGTGCATGAACTATTTGTGATCAGTCATTCATATGACTTTTATTTCATCTCTACCAGTTTTATGTGTATTAGCATGTGTAGTGAGTAATGGAAGACCTGTTCTGATAAGTGATTATAATTGCTGACACTGGATGAAGGTGCTCTTTTAATCTGTCTGATTTTGAAGCCATTATAGTCATCACATCATCCATGCTTGCATGGATATGAAGTTGTTTCCTTACGTCTTGCTACCTGTGAAGTCACAGACCTAAGTCAGAATGCCTTAAACAGCTGCTGAGCAAATATGATGTTCTTAAAAACAGAAAGCAGCAAAACATATATAGTACCAGATAAATAGTACTAGTTACCTTCCAGGCAAATTTGATTTTGACAAAACGAGTCTAGGAGTAAAACATGACTCAGTATAGAAACATCTGAGTTCACTTTTAATGGTAATCATACTAATTAGAAAGGAAGTCAAAGTAGTTACTGAAGTTTGGAAATGCTTCTGTTGATTTCACTGGTAATAGTAAATTTAAAACCTTGTGCCTTTCTGATGCTTCCCAAGAAAGGAAGAGAAAGTAATTTAGAAACAAGAGCTTCTAATCTGGTAGAAAATACAGTGAAGAGAGAGAAATCTTGCTAAAACACTTTTGTAAATAAATTGTGGTAATTTCTTAATTAGGGAAACATAATTTCAAATAAGAATTATGCCAACTTGTTTCGGAAATAGTTAAGTACAAGGAAGTCACCATGAGCCAGCACATATCACAGAAGTAATGCAACAAAATGGAAGAATTTGCTTTCAAAAGCCAAAAATTTAGGTTAATGATTTTTTTTCAAGATTTACCATTTACCATTTGTAATTCATATTATTTTGGGATAATTTATTTAAAATATGCATACTTTATGTATGCTGATTATAGAGATCTTCCTACATAAAAGATGGTGAAAGTGAAGTCAAGAGGGGTAAAATGCTGACATTTTCTGGGGGTTTTATCTAAAAAACACTTTTTAAAATAGCCTAACTTTGGCCTTGTCTTTTTCCATAATGTTTTACTCTTAATGCATTCCAGTCTTTCAAACTGTTTATAGCACCTTTTGCCTGAGATATAGGAGTACCTGGAACATGCTAAGATTCTAACATGGGCGATCAGCATGCTCTAATAGATGATCTTTACCTATCAATGCTTTAAACTTTCCTTAATCATCACAATACTTATAACACAAGTTATTCTCTTGTATGTAGATGAACTGAAATAAACACACCTCTTGACTTTCTGCCCAGATGTTAATGTGGTAAAAAGTATCATCTATTCATGGCAAACAGTTATTTTTAGAATAGACAAATAAGACTGCAGTGACTCCAAGTCATGATTAAATTCTTATATTTCCTCTTTTTTTTTCTTTTAAAAAGTTACAATTGATGCAACCCACTCACTGCCATTTGCCATTATTAATGATTCCAGAAACAGTGAATGACTAAAAATTATCCACAAGCCAAAAGCAGCTGCCAAGGCTCAAAAACACTGAAAATCATTTCACTAGAACTCTTCTGCCTAAACACAGATTTCGAAGTTTGCTTGCAGACAGCCAAGTGTGAGCATCTTGCTGTCTGCCAAACTGTCTGTATCAGTCAAAGTGGATTGGTATTTGATATGCTAGCACATATAGTAACTGGGAACACATTTTAGCGCATCAGACATTTATTGGCATATTTACTGCCTATGGCTCGCAGTACAGATAGGTTTCACAATGGAACATGTACTTCATGTTGCACACAGAACACTATCAAATTAAGGGCAAACTTTGGAAATGTCTTTATAAGTAAACTATCTTTTAATTTCAAGGTGCAAAATACCATCCTTCAATCTGAAAAAGAGAAGCAATCCACTATAACTAACCAATCCTCTCTAGACACTGTGTAGAAAATTACAGTTACTGTACTTGAAGTGGTGGCCACTAAGAAAATTAGCACTGCATAATTATCACCACTTAAAACTCTGTATTGATTTTAGTGGAATTTGCCAGGTTAAAGCAATTTTTAGAACAAAAAAAAAATAACTTCTTGAGGTAATTCGGTAAATGTATAACCCATACTGAAAAGCATGGGAAAGTTCTTCAGTTCTAGGGCAGCATTATAATAAATTACATGTGGAAGGGAGGTATGACCATGCCATTAGACTTAACATTTCCCCCCACTGCCCAGCAAACAATATACCATCTGGAAACTAGCTCTTGGAAATGTAAAAAGGAGAATGGAGCTGAAATAAGTCTTGTTCCATTTCCTTCCAGTACAATTGTACTTCTCTGAAGGTATTGAACCCAGTATCATCAAAGAAAATGTCACAGACTCTCAAAAGCAAAGGACAGAGAATTCTACAGATTATTAGATCACATCCTATTTGTAGACATCTAACCTTTTCAGCCCCAAAGAAAAGCAAACAGAAAATGGAGTTGTGTCAGAGATCCAAGCCCCAAGTTACAATAACTTTGTACTGTTACTGTACCTCGTTAATCACAGAGACTCAGTAAAACACTGAGTCACCATTAGTATGAGCAACATTGCATCGCCAGAGTAAATAAAACTACTGTGCTTAGAGATTCCTAAAAAAAAAAAAAGGTTAAAAATTACAGGTCCAGGAGCACAGTCAATCTCAACTGCACATGAATGAAAATGGGGCCAGGCTGTGCAGCAGAACAAAGAACACAGGAAGGGAAGAGCTTTTGCAGTGTTATCTTGTAATCGAATTGCAACTCGCAGGTGAAACTCTGCAAAACCTTTGCATACTTGAGCCTAGCATTTATGAGTCTCAGCAACAGCTGAGACAGAAGTAAAATGATTTTGGTTCTGGATTGTTTCCAAGGCTTCACAAAGCTAAATTAAGTTACAGGATCTTTTTCTAATTGCTCCAGCAAAGGCGGAATGAGGTTCTCCGCACCTCAGAACAACAACCTCTTCTAAGTGAAAACCTAAAATTTAACATTTCATCACCATTATACTCTTAATCTTCAACATAACCTTCATCACAGTTCTTTAAATTAGCATTATATCTGTCTGAAAATAAAAATGTGGGAAGATCTGAAATCTCCTTCCTACCCCCAAATTGAGCTCAAATTGCCACGTCTGCTATTGCAGATATCTCACCATTATTTCAAACACTGAGAATTGGTTTTGAAATTTAGTCACTCCTACATTCCACCATGTTATTGAAACTTCAGTGATCTAACAGCTATTCCCCTTTTTATAGTGAATGTAGGTATCCCTAAGTGACTGCTGAAGCCTAACCCCATATATTGGATCAAACCACCACTGTGAGGATACTGCCAGGCATCCCTAAACTTAGGTGGAAAGGGGTTTTCTGTATTAAATTATCAACTCATAATATAAATTTCTTTCCACTAGACTTACTGAGCTATAACTGTGAATGTGACAAGGAAAACATGCATCTGTTCTCAGTTCAGAACTGAATGTGTATATATATTACTTTCTATTTTAGCAATTTAGTCTTAATTCCTTTTCATTCAGTGGTGTCAGCTCCAAATAAAGATGACATTCATTGGCTTTCTGAACAGAGATCTTCCCGTGTGATAGCAGGATGGCATTATGATTTCCAGCACTGGCCTGCTTGACAGGAATGACAGTGTATGTGAGATATAGTATGTGCTGTGGGTGTTAGGTCATGGGAAACTTGACAGGGTTTCTAGCCCTGGTTTCTTAAGAAAATCAGCAATATTACAAATTAAAAGTATTTTTCAAGAAACTTGTGATCTTCAAGTATTAAGAAAGGGAACAACTAGGTTATCAATACAGTCCTGGTGTGATCTGATTTCAGAACTTCCTTGGAAACTCCTTGTGTTGAGTACTTGAGTTAATCTGTGGGAAAGAAAAAAAATATATGGGTTCTGATCTCCACAATACTGTACACCAAGAAAATATCAGGTAATTACAAGAAGCTAAATCACAGTCTAGAGTGCTTTATACTGGCGTCATCAAGTTGGAAAGAATTTATGCGTTCAGTCCATTTCACTGAATCAATCAATATTTGAACTCAAAGTCTGACTGGACTACACAGTTTTTCCCTCAGTGAAACATGTTTGTATGAGGAATTCCACTGACATCAATTGAGCAGCCCACATGAGAAAGTTCTCATCTGTGTAAATAAGTTTTGCACAAAGTAGCCCTTGGCAATTTCATAACCCTTCAAGCTATTATGACAAACCATCTAAAAAGGCTTTGATTTTGGCAAGAGAGAACCTTGCAACAACAGGGTTGTCACATTTTGAAGTACTGGCTAAAAAACCAGTTTATATAAAAAAAGTAAGATACCAATCTAGTAGAAAATGTTTTCAGCACTTGTCTTCTTGACCTGGAGCCCATTCACACATAATTTTCCTCACAGTCCAAACTGCTTGTTTAACCTACTTGTTCAGTCATTTCGATTTCTTCACACTGGGATTCAGAAATAAATTACACCACCATGTGTAAGTTTATATTTTTGAGAAACATTTTTTATATCTGTCTATTAAACTTCTTTCAGAGTTACTGGCAAGATACAGGCAATGGCAGAAGGCAAGTCACCTGACCTTTCTCAGGATGGTACGAGCTGTCCTCCTGGGTCGCATTTTTGTCTTGGTTGAGTACAAGGAACATACTTAAACTGGATATACAAGGGGTATACTTGCATATCCCTTTGTATGCCTAACTTTAAACTCAAACACCTAACTTTTTAACATGCTAATTTAATCATGGGAATAGGGCTACAGCCTCAGAAACAAGCAAACAAACAAACAAAAAAAAAACCCACCTCAAAAAAATCCCCCAAATCCAAAAAAAATCCCCACCAAAACAAAGAAAAAAAAGCCCAACAAACAAATCACAAACCAGGGAGTATGGCATGGTCTTAAAAGGTCAGAAAAGATCCTTCTGCAGCTACTCATCTGGAGGTATTATCTTAACTGGTAATGATGCTATATCCTGCAAATGCTTAAAGAAGTCAGGAACTTAAAGAGTTAGCCCTAACCCTGTCTAATCAGACCCTAAATCTGATTCTTAGTTTATAAATCTGATGCAGGAAGAAAGGGAAGAGTAAGTATATGTGAAAAATTTCTTTTTTTTCAGAAAAAAATATATTCCAAAGCACTTCACATAACTTTGTTTTATAAAATAATATTTTCATTGTATTTACAAGCAGCCCAGGTTTGAATAAAAGACATACATTATCATAGAACTCTAAGTAGTACTTAGGTCTGTCTGTGCCTTGGAACCTTAAGTAATTATTAACATAATGTGAGAAAAAAAGATTTCAGCTTATTTCTTTTGAATTCCAGCTGACTACATGTAATAAAAAAAAATCTTTACACTAGTGGCAAATACCTATATGCCAAGATTAATTTGATGACTCAGATACTATGTAATTATTTTAAAGCCACTTATGTCTGTTTCTGTAATTGTAAGGGATGTCACAGGGGATGAATGTGCTAAAACCCCTTTCTATAACCCATTATCATTAATTAAAATGTAACCAAATTAGAATATGAATATATCCTTTTAGTTTAATCTAAAAATATACTCAGTAACAGCAAATGCTTTTACCTGCATTCCAGCAATTGTAAAACCCACAGTAAGTTTTTTTGCAAGCACTGCTGAAATGCTGGGTAAGACTAACTGTCAAAATAAAGATCAGAAAACCAGTTAATCCAAAATTTCTGCATGAAAGACAACTCACTGGAGTCTTCTCCACTGTTCTCTTTTGAAATCAAATTTGCATATTAGATCTATACCACATAATGACATAACCTGACAATTCTTTGTTACCTCGAGAATTTTAACTCGGAAATGGAAATGATAATTCTTTTTACTTCATTTGAAACAGTTCATCCATATTTTACACAATTCCCTCAGTCAAACCTCTGTCAAAAACCTCTATAATTTTGACAGAAAGAAACTTGATCAAGAGAGCCTTGTAGAAAGAATGGGATATCCATAATTATATTCAACAACCAAGTCGAGTCTACTCTGTTTGTCAGACACCTAGGGCAAAACTGGCATTTATTTTTCATCTTGTAGAGCTCTTATCCTTTCTTAGTGTTTAACAAATAATCAGCATTTCTGTAAAACTGTATGTTATAACATGGAAGAATGGAAGTTTCCAAACAATTGGAGCCAAAGGTAGAGTTCTATTGGCACATAATTTATTTTCCTTATTTCCTTCCTCCACCCAGTATTGCATTTCTTCACATATGCTGTTGTTAGAGTGCTGAGGGAAAACAGTTTACATAATACTGTAGAAAACACGGGGGAGGAGAGTTTGCATAATACTAAAAAATTTCTTAAAAAAATGAGGGTAAATAAATAAATGTATCAATAATTTATAATTCTCCAAATTTCAGCTTTTGAAAGGTGAAGCAATTAAGTACCACAATAAAGGTTCTTCAGGATTGAGAACATTTTGTTGCTTTTGTCTACCAATCATTGGTTTAGTTTGTAACCAGCCAGATAAATCAACCAACAAAACCAGGAGATACTAATCCCTCTGAAATTTCTCTTCTGAATAACACTGAGACACAAAAAGCAGAATTTGCTTTGGAACCTTTAAAAGCATCTGTGAAGATGCTTTTGATACTATCAACCACAAAATTAATCTATTTAAAAAAAATAATAATTAAAAAAAGTCTACCTTCAGTTTGAAAAAGAGAGAAATATTTAGTTGAAGGTGTGAATGCTACCGGACACTGAAAAACAAACTGCTACACAGCTTCAGAAATTGTAAAGAAGCACAAAGTTAATTTATGCAAAAAAACCCCACATTAGTATTCTATTGATAGTGCTTTCCTTCTTTTTTGTGTTTTTGTCTGGCAAGGCTTCATACAGATAATATCTCTCAGCCCTGCCAACCTAGAAAAGCAACTCCAGTGATGGGAATCATCACAAATTAACTTTTCTATTGTATGAGGGCCTTATTTTCTCACTTTGATTGCAGTGCTTTTATAACTGTGTAACTTTAAACAGTGTTCTTCATATAACATGTTTTTTGTGCTATTCAGGACATAGGATTCAAGTTTTTAATTTGCAAGGTGCTCTTATAGAACAACAATATACATTTCTTGCTGGGAGAACATAGCTTAAAGCAGAGCACCAGCCGACAGATAAACCCATGTGCCATGATGTTCTGTTTGTGGCCTTCGAGCTGTTCTCCATTGCTTTGTCCCTTTATTTGTTGTCTCTCAGCTTTCTGATCTCTTTTGCCCCTCATATTTTAACTCTCAAAATTTCTCACATTCTGAAGTTAGCATTGGGTATAAAATATTCAGCACTAGCAGCAAGATTAAAGCTCTTAAGCATAAACCAAGATGTTATAGGGAACTACTGTTTCTATGTGTTCTGAGACCCAGAGACAAGAACCAGCTAAAGAAAAGAGTTGAAAACATAATGCTGTGCTTGTTTTGAACCTTTCTTCCTCTTTATAAAACCAGTAAGAGTTACAACTTTTCCAATTTATTTCTGAAGGAAGACTTTCATTCTTCTGTTCCTCCTTGCAGTGGGTATTTGAGAGTGAATGCTTCCCTGTGCCAGCAGCTTTGACACTGCAGGGTGCAACAAATCAGCCTATGCTCACTGTGTCCATCTCTCCAGTTGCAGCTAAATATCTGGGAAGAAGCAATTTTATCCTCCTGACTGCTTTCTAGGTACCAGATGGTGGGTGATATGGGTCCTCCTTCTGAAATGGCTCTTTGAATGCAGAGGTTCTTTTGTGGAGAAGCACAATAAATTTATTTGAAAACTAGCTATGTTTGGGGAGTAGTGGCCCCCTATCCTACTCCACTCATCCTTATGTTGGCATGTAGCTGTTATAAACAGCCAAATTATTTTGAGCACCTACTTAGTTTCAAGAACAAAAAAAAAAATTCACATAAAGATTTGCTCTATTGCAAGATAGATTTTTTTTCACTTCCAGTACATACTTCTTGGGAATACTTCACATTTTTCCAAGCAGAAGTTCCTTTGATTCAGAGGATTATACAACTGTACCAGAACTCACAACTAGAACTACTTGTTTTACCACAGTGAAATCAGTAGACATTGTAAATACCACATACCAGAGTACTCAAGTCTTCATTTTCCTGTATAATAGCATAGTTAAAGCTAAAAAGGGAGCAACACTTTTTACTTTACAATGCCTATTTAATGCTGGGTACATCCAAGCTCCTCTGTAAGCCATTATCAGTGAAGTAATCGTTGTTTATCTGGAGTATGTGTATTACACATACAGATAAATGTGTGATTTTCAAAAGTCCCAGGCACATTCAAAGCAAACAACTCATTGCTGACTGGCAGTAGCTTAAAAACATATTTGCAGAACTTAGGGCGGAAAAGCCCATTCATTTATTACACCAGTTTTCCCTTCAGCGGCAGCCTGGGTTCGGGACAAAAGGGCTGCACATTACTGTGGCTAAGACACAGTAATTAGATTGAGACACCTTTAATTTTCTCTCATCAATATTTGGAGAAGAGTGAATGCAGTGCTATGCAACAATGAATAGTAAATCTCATTTCAGACTGTCTTTCATATCTCTTTATATTTAATAAAAATTCACTTATTAAAGCTAGTGGTGAGCCAAAACTGTTACAAATATTTTTTTCCTCTTTGAAGAATCCATAAAACCTAAGGGAATATTGATCAATAACATCTTGTATCACTTACCTGCTTTAGTTAAAAAAACCCTGTGCTACAATCTTGAGCTTGCATAAAATCTTGAACTTATTCTACTCTTCAATAATACCCTTTCCAGAAATTAAGACTCTTCTAATGCAATGTTCCTGCAAGTCCTCTAGTTTCCAAAGAAAATAATTTTTTCAGAGGTTTTTTTAGTTGAAATACTGTAAGAAAACTTCATAGATAATGTTTTGGATTACCTATTATAAGATATATCACCTCTATGCCTTTGAAGAACAAAACATTTTAAGTTGTCTTGAAACACGACTAAGGTCCGACCATTCCTCTTCCTGCCCCCTTTTTTTTTTTTTTTCTGATTCAAAATTTCCCTCTGAACAATTATATTTATTAAAATTTCTAAAGTATGTGATTGATTCACCTTTAATACCCACTATTCATAACCACTATGGCAGATCTAAAGTTCTTAGAGGTGTTTCTTATTAATTTCTCTATAAACTGTTAAATTTGCAATTTGAGTGTATTCTAGGAGCACAAGGTGACCCAAAATGCCTTCACAGGGTGGCTAAGATAGGAAAGCAACTCTGGAGATCATCTAGCCCAACATCCTGCTCAAATCTGGGTAAGTAAGATACAGCAGGTTATTCAGCGCTGTGTCCAGTTGTATTTTGACTATCTGCAAAGATGGAGACTCCATAAATTCCCTGGACAAGCAGTTCCAGTGTTTGACCACCCTCACAGTAAAAAAGTTTATTCCATTTAATCAGAATTTCTGTTATTTCAGTTGTGTCCATTGCACCCTCATTTAGACAAAGTTATGAGGATTTTATCAGTAAGCACTTCAAGACAAGTTGCTCCCTTTCTGAGATTATTTTCTCCACTGCCATCAGCCTAAAGTTTTTCAGAATTTAAACTTTATGCAGTTGAGCCCCTTAGAGATGTACAGAGCATGGTCTGGCCTTAAGGAAGTTGCTTCAAATTTTACAACATTCAACCGAGAAAATACAAAAACGAGGGTTTAACTCTTCAATCTTTCATAGTAACCTAGTATTAAGAGAACCAGTTTTCCCGAGAAGACATGGACTTTAAACCCAGCCTCAACTCAAGGCAGTCCCAAGCCACTATGCCACCACCTCCCTATTCCTTGCAAAAGCCCAGGTTTTCCATCCCTAAAAATAGACAAAGCATTTTCACTTCCTTTCTATGAGCCAGATGCACTGAACATCACCATACATATACCAATCCTTGCTAAGAACCCATTTTTCTGTGGTTTTCTTTTTTATATTTTCTACTGCTGAGCATTTACTATGATCTTTAATTTGCATAGTCGTTGAACTTCTAGCAAGGAGGCTTAGAGCATCAGCAAAATTTACTAACTGAACACCATGCAGAATCCAGGCTGCTTACATCAATCCACATATTTTGTTCTAATGAAATGAATATAAATGCAAAACACGAGTGAAAACAACTGACTGGATCTGACAGCAGTACGTATTTTAAACACTGTTTTCTCGAGTTTTGCTTACTTTAGTTTTTTCATGTTTCATGATTTAAGCTGTCAAGATGTTAACTATTCATGTTGGCAGACAGCAGCACCTGAAGGTATTCCAAAACCAACTGTGAAGGAGGATGTTGTTTGCTTTTCTTTGTGAATTGAAGGGGTTGTTGAAGTTTATTTTTACTTGTTCATCTTATGTGGCTATTTGATCAATATAAGCTCCCAAGTAAAAATAAAGGTATATAAAGCAATCATGCTCTTCCCTTAATTTTATGAAACAAAAAACCCTCAGAACTTTAGCCATCACTACAATATAACCTTACAGGAGTAACTCAAATTCATCTTTTCCTCAGAGACTGGTAACATTTTGAATATGGCGGTTTTATCATCATACTTAACACCCTGTATTTATTGAAAAGCCCATATATTATATCATATCAAGGTGTTGTAATATTTATGTACATGTTTTACAATCAGAATTCATCAAATTGAAGGTTTTCATTAATTTTAATCTTTATTTACATTATATATTTGTAATTAAGTTTCAGAGATTCCTCAAACATTCCTCCACCACCATTATTTCTACAGGCAAGTTAACGATTTTTTTAAGTCAAATAACAGGGGCTTTTAAAGTAATTGAGCTATTTATTACTTATAAATATTATCACTGAACTGGAATATTTCTTCAGTGGCCATTATTCTCAAGGAAATGAATGTATAATATTTATATTCATATTCCTAAGATTTTAACAATTCTCAGGGTGAAGGTACAAATAAAAATATACAATCCTTCCTGGGGTGGGTGCTTATCTGCTTAAAATTTGCCATTGTTATACTGGAATTTAGGATTTGTGCTATTTGAGTGTTGGCTCCTCAAAATTCTTTTCTGTATCAGGGTTGATGTAACCTGATTGGCCTCATCATCAAATATCCAAATAAGTATATTTCTGAAAAAGATTTTTACCTTTTTTCTTTTATGTTCTTCCATGTGATACTGCTTTAATACTTTTATTTTCCTCTTACAAGTGCATTTTGAAATTTTACAGTTTCTTGTGCACAAGAAATTGCAGAAAGGAACTGCACAAGAAATATACGGAGAATTGTGCACAAGTTAATGTCTCAATTTCCTTCATTCTTGATTTTTGAATCTTCAAAATAAAATGCCATGAAGCATTTATTTAATATCAGAGCCTTCCCTTCCTCCCCCACCCCATCTCAGAGCATCCTCGTCTTTCCTTTTATGAAGAAAAAATGAAAGTGATATTGAAGTGATCATGTGTGCCATAGCTCATTCTGTACCATGTATTTGTGGGTTCTTATATGTGCAACAGAAACCTTGATTTTATTTCTGCACGAGCTTTGGTTCAAACCCTCCACTCGTATTTTCACTTCCTTGCTGGGATTTTTGTCTATCAATGCACAGATCTTATGAAAGTTTTATAGAAGATATATTGGCCATGTCATGGGGTTGCCCAAATCTTCGTGGGGTTTCCTTTTCCATTTTCTAATGGAAAGGATATTTTCTCATGCATACACAAGAATAATTTCTACCTTGAAACCCCCATCAACTTTTTAGTGAGTACTTCATATTTTTGAGATACTTAAAAAGCCTTTCGCTTTGAAGTCAACATCTTTTTACCCTGTGTTTTAGAAGTACATTTTCTCTTTTTCAGAGGTGAAAAATATCTTATTTACTGACTAGTGCTCTTTTCCTAATCAGTTTACTTTATCCAGCTGCATCTCTTCACCCCAGTTTTGATGTTTTACTTTCATCTCTAAACATTTACATTCTTCTGTCACAAAGAATATATTACATACCACATTAATACACATTAAAACACTAATATTCTCTCAATGTTTCTAGCAGAAGAGGGAAGCTCAGCCCTCTGAAAGACACAGTTCAGGCAAATCACATTCCAACAAACACTCCCATCTCAAAACAAATTTTCCTACAAATCATTTTTTTTTCTTTTTTTTTTTTTTTCACTGAAACTTCATGAAATAATGTTGGCAAAAGACAGCAAGACACAGAGAGCATTGTAATCCCATAACCTTTCCTAGACCCTTGCTCTTGCAGAGGTCTGCTTAAAAACAAGCTCTGTATGTGCATCCGCGAAGTGCAACAAAGCCACTCCAATCCAGCATGCCCTTGGAGGTACTACAGCCCATTTTTCAGCCAGACAGCATGCCAGGCCAACACAGATAACATCTGAAGTAACTGGTATTTCCTTAACACAGTGCATTTCTCCAAAAAGACTCTACTCTCTGAGGTACCAGCCTAAAAGATCAGGAAACCTTTCAGCAGTAGTCCCCAGAGCAAGCAGGAAGGATGCAGAACAGATCAGGAATCTCCAGTATTTTCCTGTTTCAAAACGAGACTGTAGCTGAATACATTTTATACTTTCTTTGCCTACAGATTACATACAGGGTAAAACACTGTTTTTGTCAGAAGAGTTGCTGAGACGAACTGCTTTATTACAGTGAACAGAAATTGGGCCATGCCGTAAAGAAAATCTTATGCAAAAATGGCAAAGTATAAGTCTTCTTGGTAATTTCATATGTCAACTGCAATGAAATGTAGGAAAACCTGGTAATATTGAGCATGCAATTGCTAGACACTTTCATTAAGATTTCAGGTGTTTATTTAGCATTACACTTATGCTAATATTAAATTAATACACTTAAATATGTAAGATGATTTCATATATTACAGCATTATTTTCACATGTGTGCATAATTATCATAGAGTTTAGAAAATATGTATCTAGTTATATGTTTAAGAGACTGACAACAGCTCCTACCATGCTGCTTTAATACATGTGTGAATAATATGTTTCATACAGACTATAGCAATGTGCTCCTATGAGATGAAAAAGGGGGGTGGGGCAAAGGCAGGGCCTGTTACAACCTGATGGATCACTAATTGGGGCATCCATCATTGACAACAGCTTGGAAATCACTAGTTCCTGATACAGTTAGTTTAATACAGAAGGCAAATAAAATGTATTCGTAATGATTCCACTGTTAACAATGAGGTATTTTAGTAATTAACCTGATAGTCACTGTTCATTAATTTCCAGGTTCTTATTTTTAGATAAACAAGCTGCAATACAGCACAAGAAAAAAAAAAGTATTCTCTGTAGGAAAATTAGAAAAACCCCAAACACCTACATGGAAATTCAGGTTGAAGGAGACATTCCATTAAAAAAAAAAAAAAGGTCATTTAAATGATTGCCTGTTTCTGCAATAATCTTGTGATAATGCTTTCACAGATGAAAAAAAATGAAAAAAATATTACATTCATCTTGCATTGTAAGATTCTCTTCATCAGCTCACAGAAATTAAAGAATATGAAGTCAACTGAACGTGGGACAAGTTCTAACGGCCTACTGTTAGATACTGGGAATACTGCTGCCTGTATTCTCTGAAACAAGAAAAATGAGAAGATTTTTCAAGCAATTAAAGGGCTTATTTGTTTTCTTCATTTTATTTACAAATGCCTTTCTATCCATTGCCAGTGCTACTGATGTTACCTGTACCTTTTCTGTGGAGAAACGGACAGTGTGTTGTGCAATGTATCTTCATAAACAAATGTGTTACAGAAATAATTATTGAAATGTGATAAAGAATTTTTTTTACACCCTTCACAAGCAGCACTAGCAAGACAAATCATTGAGACACCCACATTCTGGATGAGGCTATACACAGACAGACAGTCACCACACCCAAGGGCTGAGGAACAGATACAGTGAAAGAGTTCAACATTATCCCAAAACTTAACTAGTTTTTGCAGTGACAATACTTCACAGGCTTTGGGACAGAAGCAACAAATGAAGGGACTGTACAAGCAGAGAAGAGTCAGTTCACTAATGTACTAATGCCCATTTGTTCTCAGAATTCACAGTAATTACTAATGCATGAACACCTTGAATAATTACACTTCCCTTATGAGGAAAAAATGTTTAATAATGTGTATTCACATTCTGATTAAGTGCAAAGCTCATTGTAATCTTTTATTTGATACCAACTGTATGTACTTCCCAGCATGCAGCAGCAGATATCTCTACAACATACAGAGCATAAGGCATTTGTGTCACAAAGGCCTTTGTTGGTAACCAGAACAACAGAAAATGTATCCCTTATTTTGCAATTTTGCAGGTTTTTCATTACTCAATGAACACGTTTCATTGAAACATGGCATCATAATAAAAATTCTCAGCTTTACATTTGTCCATCTCACCACAGGGGAGATGTCAGAACAAAATAAGAATAAACTAAGACAAGGAAGAAAAATACTTTGCTTTTTAGTCACTCAAGCTTTTCAGAAGGTAAGAACACTGGAAGCAAATCTGCCACCTGCAAATGAAATGTGGTCCCATTTTTTTCTCAACTACTTCTCTCAGAAAATGCAGACTTGTATGAAGTATTCAACATGTTGAAAGAATCTACTCTAGATTTGAGAGGGAAATTAAAATAGAGGATCTTCTTCCAGCTTATGTTTGAAGGGACAATCGTAGAAGACTATTAAAAGCAGTCTGAAAAGGAACTTGCAATTTCCCCTTTGTGGATTATTCTTACGTAAGGATTGATCTGAGCTAATGCCAAGATGAGATTAATTTACATTTGAAGTTGCCACTGCAAAAAAACTCCAAATAAAACTGTTATTTAAAAAAATCCTCAGGCATCAAAAAGTATGAAAATAGCCACCTCAAGGAAAAGTATATATACATATTTCACATTTCATATACAATTTTAATGATAATCAGCAAGACATATGATATGAAAATTTAAATATGTAAACCCCTTTCCCTTTTACTTTTTTAGAAGTGAAACAATTACCTTTGTGTGACAAACAAAAATCAACAAAATAAACAACCGAAACAAACAAAAAACATTAAAACAAAAAAATACCCAATGAAAACAACCATCTGGTTATTAACCACCCTTAGAAAGAGATGCCCCATAGAATCAGTTCTCATTCATGCAAGTAATATGGCTGGCTGTATATTTTAAGTGCAGGAAAACTACTAAAGTAAATAAATTTCCATCCTCATTACATCTTTCTGATTTAAAAGCCAGTGTTTTTGTTATTTTGTAATTCATGTATTGGGGCTTACCCTCTTTTTTTAAATTATTATTATTATTAAGCATGCTGTATACCTGTAGGTAACTGAGTCTCAGACTGATTTCTTCATAACCTGTGTGCCACAATTTGCAATAGTAGCTACAGAATCTATATGATGCCTTTGCTTAAAATTTTGCTGTTCATTGGTTTTGTGTATACACTGAGACTCCGTTATTCTCCTGAAGTCAAAGAAAGAACAGAATCAGTTTCGTTCCCTCATGTGTGTTCACCTGCATGATTAAAAGCAGTAAATCATCTGTTTTAAGAGGAACACAAACTTTCATTTAGAATATGCTCAGCAGGTAGAAATGCTTATTAAAAAGGCATCACTATTACACAACTATGACAGGTGGTGTTCAAGGCCAGGTTGGACAGAGCCTTGAGTGGCATGGTTTCGTGGGAGGTGTCCCTACCCATGGCAGGGGGGTTGGAACTAGATGATCTTAAGGTCCTGTCCAACCCTAACTATTCTATGATTCTATGATTCTAATTATGCTGTCTTACCGATTTGCATATTTACAAAATCAGGTTAAGAGGTGTAATCTAAACCTGTGTTTGTTCTAAAACTTTTTAAAACTTTCCTATAACAGCTTCTTGTTGAACAAAAATTTCCTAAGAGAGAACCATAGAAGCAGATGGTTGGAAAAGACCTTTTCTACATTTCCAGATTTATTTTCCCCCAAGACCTAAGTAGTTTTGCCAATACCTTTCCTTGCTGCAAAATTTCATTTAATTACCATTCTGTTTAAATAATACAGAATCACACAACTACTAGGGTTGGAATTGACCGCTGGAGATCATTTCTAGTCCAACCCCTCTGCCAAGGCAAGACCACCTAGAGCAGGTTACACAGGAACCAGGCAGGGTTTGAATGTCTCCAGAGAAGGAGACTCCACAACCCCCTGTGGACAGCCTGTTCCAGTGCTCTGCCATCCTCAATGTAAAGAAGTTCTCCCTCACAATGAGGTGAAACTTCTTGTGTTTTAGTTATGGCCATTGCTCACCATTCTGTTGCTGAGCACCCCTGACAAGAGTCTGACACCATCCTCTTGGCAACAGCCTTTGAGATATTTATATAATTATATGTAACTTGTATTATTCATTATAATTATATTACACATTATTTGTATGTCTTGGGTTCAGCAGCAGCAGTCATTTTTCTCCTCCTTGGTAGCTGGTACAGCGCTGGGTTTTTGATTTTGGGCCTGAGATCAGCGTTGATAACACCAGTGTTTTCAGTTACTGCCTGGTTATGTTTTGGTCTGGCCAAGGACTTTCTGAGCCTCATGCTCTGCCAGGGAGGAGGGGAAGCTGGGAGGAAGGAGACACCTGACCCAAACTGACCAAAGAGGTTATTCCATACCACAGCACGTCATGCTCAGGATGTGAAACTGGAGAACAGAGACCCAGAAGGGTGCAGTGGTGCACTGCGGGGGTTCACTGCTGGGAGGCGCACTGGCTGGGTCAGGCTTGATGAGCAGTTGTATTCTCTTTCTTTGTACTTCTCCTGTCATTATTATTACTGGTGGTAGCAGTAGTGATTTGTGTTATACCTTAGTTACTAAACTGTTCTTATCTCAACCTGTGAGAGTTGCATTCTTTTGATTCTCCTCCCCATTCCCCCGGGACTGGGGGAAGAAAGAGAGGGCAGTGAGTGAGTGAACAAACTGGGTGAGTTATAGTGGCTTAAACTACGACATTGTATAATAACCTTTCACAGAAGAGTGTTAAACACTTTCTTGAGATCTGTATTATCAGTCAAATTTTTCAAACCTATCATTCTTCTTGCTCTATTGTGGACTCCAATTTGTCTTTCTGAAGAGAGTGTGGTTGTCATAAACACATTATTGCAACTAGATATTACCATATTAGGATCACAGTAAATTTTCAAAACTTGACAAACTTTCCAAAATTTTACTGAAATTAAAAAGGCAATATTTCAAAAGCTAAGATTTTATCTAAAACATACAAAAAAAAATCCCTTAGCTCTCAATTTATAGCTTAATAGAAAAATAAATAAACAAAGTGGTTTTACAAATTCAGAATACTACAAAATGATACCCCTGGAAGAATTGAGGAAATTGAGGAAGATTTTAGTCTAAAAATGAAAAATCAGCTTAATTTGAAACACTAATGAGGGATTTAGCTTCACATATTTGTATGATACACTAAAAGCACGTAACAGCTAATAGTAGTCTGATTATGAACGCTTTTTGTGTTCTGTAGGAAATATTTTTCATTGATATACAATGGCACCATAAAAACGGATCAGTCAGTGCCAACTACAGCTTGTTTTTACATTTTCTGAAGCAGGTTACTGCTTATACTACTCTAAACTGGTAGGTTTGATTATTTAAACCTGAGTCTGAAAAAGGTAGTTTTTTCTTCTCCTATCTATTCTTATTTACATAACTAAGCAAGTTTTAAAACAGCATTTCAGTTTTAATCAGGCATCAATCTCACTGCTTGTCAATTGCAACCAGATGCTATTTGTCAAATTTTATACCACAAAGCAAGGTTAGAGTTAAGCTAACCTTTGTCAGAAGTAAAATTATGGAGTGATAGGACCAGCTCTGGGTTTCATAACAATGTGGTCAAAACTAATTTTAAT
This sequence comes from Myiopsitta monachus, assembly GCA_017639245.1. Lineage (NCBI taxonomy): Eukaryota > Metazoa > Chordata > Aves > Psittaciformes > Psittacidae > Myiopsitta > Myiopsitta monachus. The sequence goes on from CM029919.1 coordinate 9,774,849, forward strand.
CCTGTCCAAAGGACACAAGGCTGGGACTTGAACCAAGCTGGAAGGAAAAGACTGGAGCTAGGACAGAGTCTAGGATAGCTGGACTTGTACTTGTTCTGAAGCCAGCAAGGAAACAGAGAAAATGGCAACTTGCGCTATCAAGAACAGCAGCCTCTCTGCCCTCACCATGGTACCTCCAGCCTCTGCTGGCCACAGCAAAGTTTCCCCAGGTTCCTCTATGCGAAAAGCCACCTCCTGTGGTCTAATGCCCTGCTGTTGTCTTATCTTGCCTGTGCCTAAGACTCACCCACAGAGCAACTACCCATCTTGTGCCCTTAAGTGCAATAGTATAAAATCTTTCAGCTGAAGTTGAGCACTGAGTGCATTTGGGAAGAAGGGAAGGAGTAGTTTTCTTGTAATCACTTCTAGATTGATACAAGGCACCTTTAGAATGATCTCACACAGTATGGTGCCAAAGGACCACGCTGCTTTCCTTGATTATTACTTCTTGATCTCTTTATACAAAGGTTGTATGCTCATGTGACTTAATTTCAGTCTGTTGATCAAAATTCTGGTATGAAAATTTAAAGTTCTTCAACATGGATATTTCATTTATTTACTTATTTTCCAGCTAATACACATTGGACTCCATAGCCTAACAGGAACTTTTGAAGCCTATATTTAGATGATGGAGGACTTGCTCTGATTTTTGGTTCATTCTGTACTGAGCACAATCGGTGCGCTGACTACTGCTGTTACCCTGGTGTTTTTTCCCCTCAGATCATAAAATCATAGAAAACAGAATCATAGAATGATTTTGGTTGGAAAGTACCTTAAAGATCACCTAGCTCAAAACTCCCTGCCATGGGCACGGACACCTTCCACTGGAACAGGTTGCTCAAAGCCCCATCCAAACTGGCCTTGAACGCTGCCAGGGATGGGGCATTCACAGCTTCTCTGGACAACCCGTGCCAGTGTCTCAACATCCTCATAGTGAAGAATTTTTTCTTAATGTCTAACCTAAATCTACCCTCTGCCAGCTTAAATCAATCCATTCCCCCTTGTTCTATCATTATATACTCATGTAAAAAGTCCCTCTCCAGATTTCTTGTAGGCCTTATTATTTTTAACTCCTGAATACTTATCCTCAAACTCTATAAGCAAAAATCCTGACTCAACATTGCAATTTTACTAACAACAAAAGATATTAACTAAATTATAACTTCTTGGATTATCCATTTTTCCCATTAAATTGGTTTAACTTGGTGAATAATTTAAGACTAGGACAATGTATCAATGTAAAAACAAAACTTATAAAGTTACCATTGTTCTTGTTAATGTTCAAATACTTTTTTTCAATACTGTATTTGATAAATGACTAGTTCTCTTTTGAAGTAATGATCACTTTATGATAAATATGCTTGGACATGTTTAGAAATCAACATCAGTTAAATTTATTTTAACTGAAATCAAGATCAAGAAAGCCAGATCTTAATAAATCTGCTTACTTAGTTTTGCACAGTCTTTGCAAATCAAAGATGCAAATGCTTCCCCATAGAAGCTTTGGATCTGAGTAAGACTTATTAGGAATACAAATAGCCTGGGACATTTTTACCTAGGTGCATTTCTATGCTGTTATGATGTTGGTACTCTCTGTTTCTAAGCAGCTAATGTATATAAAACAAAGCACTATAGCTGGTGAATAGATTTGCAAAGAAGTAACATGTAGAGTAACAAAGAAACAAAGAATGCTTTGTGTTATTATTGTGATATTTCTAGAGACTAAAATTTTCACAAGCTATTTTCTCAAAATATAGTATGCCTGATGTGGAAAAACACAAACATTAAAATCTACAAGACAGTAGTAATAAGGTAGATACATAAGGAGAAAATAAAGTAGGTCTATGGATGGTAAAACATGGTTAATAAAAATGTGCAGCACATCACTAATGTTGTGGCTCAACTGAAATAAAACAGAACCAGAAACACATAAAGGTGGAGAGATTGTTTTAAATTGAAGAAGGGCACAAACTATCACACACAGAAGAAAACTGCCTGTCCTCTTGTAAGTTAAATTACGCACATTTCACTTCCAAATGTTTCTTGCTTCCTCAGATAAAAATCCTGACATGCTTTTAAGAAATACAAAACATTAGTTTTCTGCATTCAAATACTTGTGTTTCAGTGACTGCAGGGTTTTTTTATTTCTTGTTTTTACTAACTGAAAAGAAAAAGCATTTGAATAATATGTTGTTCTTACCTGTCTTGAAAAGCTAGCTTGTCACTTTGTCAAGAATACCTTGATCCGATGTCTGTACTGAATCATCTAACCTTAAATGAAACCTGGTATTATGGGAGAGGCTCTCATTTCCATTACTTTTTATACAAAAAAAAAAAATAATAAAAAACCAATCTAGATGACAGATCCTTTTACAAGGTAGCCTAGGGTGTCTAGTTCTTGTCACAATGTTGTCATAGTGACAGTGACATCAATATACTTCACAACAATCAGTATAGCAATTGATCTGGAAAAAACATCAGTGTTGATTCCTGAGTGTATTTTTTAATTGATTTCCTTTTCAAGTCTCATTAGATTATTTGTGTTTTGCACTACTGCTTAATTCAAAGTGACTATGCTAATTCTTCTGGTTGCAAGCAGCCTTTAAAAAAAAACCAAACCAAACCCCCCAACAATGGAAAAAAATAACCCAAGCAACAAACCCCCTCAAACCTGGAATAATATGAAACAAACAAGTCTGACTATAAAATTTCTTTATATGAATTAAAATCTCAGTTATTTGTTAGCATAACAGAGACACCTCCTACGTCTGATTCTGCACTCATAATTTATATTTTTTAATAAGATATGGGTTTGCTTATTACAGCATAAAGTAATATACAGTACAATTAGTACTCAGCAAAAGGAGCAGAAAATGGTCCCCTAGAAAGAGGTGATATATTCTCAGCCTCAAGTATATTTTGCTGGAAAAATATGATATGTCCACAAAAATCTGCCAGTTTCATGGTCCTTCTTCACATCACTATAGCATCCGTCTTTAACCTACAACTTGTCACCTTCCTGAAACTTTTCCTGTTTTCCTCTCAGCAACTACTACCTGACATACAATCATGTGAAGTCCTAGACAAAAAGAATATATTCCCCAGATTTTGTCTGCGAACTCTGTACCTAAAAGTAAAGGCTGCAGTTCACCTCCTCCCACAGGTGGCCGCATGGTTCTGAGTTACTGGCTAGGCTTAAGCCGTGACACTATCTAACCTTTGCACTACATGAAATTTGCCAAGGCTAATTAGTGCTAATTGTGGTGTTCTCTTCAGACTACAGGCAATAACTTTGGTGTTGATTTCAAATATTTCCTTTAAGTGTTATGACTAAAAAAAGTGTTCTGACATTAACATTGACAAATGGCTGACAACAGCTTGAATCCTGAACCAGACCACTATTTTTTACCAGTTTATTCAACATATTAATTGGGAATTAACCCAGTACACCTATAAATAGAAAGTATCATTGTACCAGTACATAAATCCAGTATATTCTCATACCTTGAACATTCCATATATTTGTAATCCCCAATATTTAAAATAAATGACATAACTGAATAAAGAGAAATACAAAGAAGTGGGATACTTTTCAGAAATCTCACTTAATATTAGCTATGTAGGTCTGCAGTCGAAGCTAGTCATCTACTGCATGCAACCTGTTAAAGCAATTCACTCTGCCATTTCAACATCGTAACTGGGATCACTCATCCTCTAAAGGTGCCCCTCTCTCCCCATTTACTACTATCTACGTTACTTATGTCTACCATAATTTACAGTTATTTCAGACTAGACATGCTTTTAGCCTGGATCTCTTAAAAGGCTAATGAATCCTGTCATACAGTAATATGGCTACATATATGATCAAAGGATCAGGCAGTAGACTCAAAAAAAAAAAAAGAAATAAAATTATTACTATCCATAATTAGCCAAATACCCATACCCACAACTTCACCATTGAAAAAAGGTTTTGAAACTCAGAATATAAGCTGGCTCACAAAGGAACGAGGTCCATCAATAGCTACTCTCAAATGGTGAAACCACAGACTCTTTCACAGGAAGTCACTAAATAGAGATACACGGAAGGATTTGAGTGGAAGTGCTTAGGTTGCCATATTTTATTTTAGGATTACACTCAGCAGAAAGGCTGTCTTTTATTTTGAAATGCAATTACTGCACTATGTGATAAACAAGACTTAGGCTCTTCACTATCGGCAGCAGCAGTTAATGGGAGGCCTGACTGCCTCAGGCATTTTATAACTATTCCTACATGATTACATTATAGGCTTTGAAAAGCTTTACCAGAACTATATTGAAAAGGATGAGCAATAGATGAGAGTCCTTTGCCCTGTGAGTTGGTACTTGGCACAAAGTCAGGTGCATTTATATCACAGCATGAATATACTTTAAGCAGAAAAACAGCCTTATTGATTTAACCATGCAAATTATGAATAAAATCAGTATGGTTTATTTCCTTATAAACTAAACTTAAAGTAAAAAAAACCCAACCCAACATTTAGCAAGTTTTAAATAACTAAGTTGCAAAATACTGTTTACACTATTATAAATATTGGAATATATTAGTACTTATTTTTAAAGTTGTTCTTCATAACTGATATCTTTATTAGTGGATTACTCATACAAAAGGCCAAGAGAACATCTACCAGCCGCTCCTCTTAATCATCTGACACTGAATTCTTCATTGCTATCCCTATACAAGATGTTCTTTTACAGAACAAGACAGAGGTTCAGTGTTGACCTGAAATCATTCTGTGACTGATTTAAAAGTCAAATTATTTTATTTTAAATACTGTGCTGATATCTGAAATATTTTTTCTCCAAAGTAATAACAACGATTGTGGAAACAAAAGGAAGCTTAAAAATATACAAGACAGCTAAAACCATATGTTCCCTGAATTTGCATGGATACCTTAATATTTAAACCCTTAGCACATCTTCCTTACTGAAACCACTTGCTTTCTATGTAACAAGCACATATAAATGGATTTTTTCAGAATAAATCAATTAGTGAACACACAAGAAAATTTGAATTCAAGAGTACACAGAAATAGCAGACTGTGAGCCTTCTAGGTAGACCGATGGAGAAAAAAACATCAAACGTTTTTGCAATTTAGCCTAGAATCTAGGTTAGTTAAACAAGGTGTTAAAGCAACAAAATCCATCAGCTCAGAAATAGATGTGGTATCTTTCATTGCACTAAACCCACAAATGCCTAAGTTATCATCACAGGGGTTGTTACAGCTCTGTCTGTATGATTAGTTTGGGTATCACTATTGTAAATGAAGGTCATGGTGAAGATTTAATATAAAAGCAAGTGTGATGGAACAGACCTACTACTCTCAATTAAATCATAAAGCAGTTTTTCTTCTAGTCCTGTATTGGGTTTGTTAATTATTTTTTGGGATTAAAAAAAAAAAAAAATCCCAGGTTTTTGACACCTAATTCTAAACCACTGAAATTTCAATCCTGAAAACCAATCCCCTTGATGATCACTAATTTGGTGTAGTTATGCAAGAAATAGATGTCTGATGAAAATATATATAATTTTAGATTATTTCAGTTGAAAAAAGAAAATTGATCTTCACATTAAAATGTGCATTCAGGCTTCATTTGCATTGTTAATTAAACTTTGGTTTATACTCACATTTTTGCAAACTGAAATTTTGAATAAGTATATATTTTGGTTATATAAAGTTTATATACTTTATATGCAAATAATATGGTTTGTAAGTTTGTTCAGCGATATGTATATATGAATAGCAGATTTCTGTAATATGGAGTAACGAGTCAGAGCGAAGGATGTACCTCCTCTCATAGATATTCACAATATTTAATTAAAGAACTGAGAGAGAACATGGAGCTTTTTGAACATGGCCTTTTATTTAGTCACTAACATTTCAATTTATGGTCCTGTAAATTTTATGAAATATTAATAATAAAAAATAACATAAAAAATTCTTATATAGAACTGATATTATTGCAAATGTTAGGTCTGGAATCAATTAATCAACACAGTTCCAGTTAAAAAAATCTTAGAGGACAGAAAGAAATGGCAGAGGAAAAAGAACAAATCACAGAAAAGGTCAATTCTGTTTCATCAACATTTTCTCACAAGTCCACTGAGATATCATTGAACATCACTAATCACTAAGAAAGCTTGTGAATTTATAGTTATCTAATATGGAAGCTGACAACTGTGCATCAATAAACCCTGAATACAAGAATTATTTTTTAATGATTTTGCGCTGCAATTATAAACCCAGTCTGCTTCACTGTGAACAGTGTACTGAAGAGGAGAAGCCGTCTGCCGGAAGTTTATAAGAACTATCAGAAGACAGTTTTTTATTTTTATAAAGTGAAATTGCTTGTCTTGCTCACTGCAAAACATTTCCATAAAGAAAGAAACTGCTTACTGTACCCTGGTTTAATTCAACATTCAGGGCAGATACAACATCCAGAATTCATTCATTTTAGAGAAACACCTTACTAACTCATGGTAAAATAGTTCACGAATGGCAGTCTGCACAGGTATTACTGATAAGGATGCTGAACACTGTCTCTCAGCAGTTGATCCAGATACCACACTGTAACAAACAATACTTGCAGGATGAATATAGGTTCTTTAAACTTCATAGCTACTGTTGTCTTTCTATGTTAAGTACACAACTGTTTGAGACTGTTCCTTGCAGTGAATTTCCATTTACAACACTATGATAAATATGGCTGACTTACATGTAGTTTTAAATTTATTTTAGCTATTTTCCCCCCCAAAACCACATTGTTTCTTCCTCAAGCTCTGTGAAGACATGCAGTGAAGATACATAGGTGTCTTCAAAATCCCCAGTTACCTTCCAGAGGTCTCTGATAGCAACTAGCTAACTTCAATGCCACATCTCTCCTATAAATTTGGTTTTGTACATGATAATAGGTAATTACGTAGTCAGATGTTAGGCTAGAGTTATATCTACACAGAGTTTAAACAGTGGGTAGAAAAACTTGTGGGGAAGCAGATGAGTCCATGGGACTTTTACACCAAGATACCCCCCAGCTGCTTCTAGTAACTATAGGCTTAAAGCAGACTATTTCAGATCTTTTAAAATGACTAAATGTTTTTATGTATCCACTTAGGTATTTCCATTATTAATGTTGCTGTTTTGTAAGAAGGTTACCAGATTTTTTCCACTGTTTGTGTTTAATTTAGTGCCCATATCTGAAGTAATTTATTCTCAGCTAACCTATTTTTAGTTATGATTCAGTTTAAATGATAATCTGAACATCACATGGCTAAACTTGTCAGGTTCTTGTTGCTGGGATGCTATAAAATATCATTGACAAACAATTTGATTCCCTGCAGTCCAAGTACTTTTAGATTGTCTTTTTTTTTTTGTGCTATGCTGTCTTCAGTGCTTGCAATCTCTACCATTTCCAGATCAAATGAAAGATCTGAGTAAGTAATACTCAAGTACATAAGAACAGACTGTTTCAGAGTCCAGCATCAGTTCTTTAACTGTGATGGCACTCTCAGCTTGACTGCTTCACTTCACATATCAGTGGGTACACTGCCAAGTATTCTGTATATCAGTCAACACGGGAGTTCAAGACAGATATCTCAGGCTGTGAAGATCATCCTGACAATAGCTCATGTTGAAAAAACATGCTGTATGGAGGAAACTTAAGAAACTGGAAAAAGATGCACTGACAGGCAGCATAAGGCAAGATAACATCCTGAAGTACCATCTTCTATGCAGAGGGCTGAAATCCAGGATCTTTTTATTCAGTCTGATCTGCCAGCATTCAGACTGACACTCAAGCATATATTTCCTACTGAAAACCTGTATGCAGTGTACTCAAGAAAATCTGTGATTTTTCTCTACTGCTGTGTTAAAGCTGGAAGTATTAATGCATGTACAAATCAAAACAGTGACTGCTTTTTCCGCTGTAAGCACTAATTCTAACCTATAACTCCATGCTTTCAATTATACTCTAGTGTGTCACATATGACAGCTTCGCTTCCAACTCCGGCCTTAACTGTACACACACTAACACGAGTGGGACTGAATTTAAAGTCTAACTCTTTTTTTTTATATATTCTGATGACCTTCGATGACTTCAACTATCTCAGGAGATGTCTTGTTTACTACTTATATAGAGCTCTATTTAATAAACTCAAACCTGACATTTGGGTTTTAATTGGTTTTATCATTTTAAGGCTTCCATTCTTAGTGCTGGTTTTGTTCAAGTGCATATGAAAAGAAATCTATCGTGATTTTTCTCTCCCTCCCAATGTATTTCACAAGACAACCTTTATCCTCTTCTAGTCCACTAGCAGCGTGGAGAAGCCCAGTATTTCTGACAATATGGAAGCTGGGGAAGTAGAATATAAAGGGACTGGTGAAAATGACTCATCATGGGTGCTCTTCACGAGTAATCCTACCCACTGCTACAATCAGAGTCAGAAGTATGGGATGTGTAAAATAACAGTGAGTCATCAGCATACCTCCTGTATTAATATTTTGTAGTAATATCATTAGAAGAACTAAGGTGTCCTGTTTTTCTCAAGGATAAAGAGTTCTGTGCTCTCCTAATTAGTCATAAGTTTCAAGCATTTTTTGATAATTTATCAAGATCAACACAAATGCTACTGCACCCTTTTCTATACTGCTGTCAAGAAGAGAGGACAAATTATTAATTCTGAAATATTTTCCAGAGTGTGTAGTCTACAGCTTAAATTTTGATTGTTAAGGTCCCTTCCAATCCAAACCATTCTATGATTGCTAAAATACATGACTTCAGGGGAGACCTTGAGAAAAAAAAATATAAAATATATACACACAATAAGAATAAGCATATTTCACTAGCTAAAATTAAAATTCAGAAGGAAACCAATGCATCTTTTTTCAGCTGCTGATTACTTGAAAGAATTTTCTATTTTGGAATATCTGGCAGTACTGCCAGTAATTAAATGCATTTACCTTTGGTCTGATCAAGTCTTCACCTACTATACCTGCTCAGTTAACAAGCATGGTTCCAAAGTTCATTAGGTTCACTGTTTAACTCAGTGAGAGCACAATCCACATTTATGCATTTACTTAGGACTCAGTTTATGAACTCATATCAGTTTGCTTTCAAGAGTTTGTGTGTGTATTTGAAGACTCTCCCATTTGTGCTCCTCCTCATGACTGTGCTGATAAAACCACCATAATAAAGATAATATGGAGCAAAGAGCTATAATTACCTATTTTTCCCTGCCAAACAATGTATGTGCAAAGAGAATCCTCTTGCTCAGAAAGCAGTGTACTCAATTCTGTTTGAGGGAGGAAGTTTGGGGTTGTTAGAGGAAGCACTGTAAAATTTGGTACAGACAGATCTGTTTTTATAGCAGGAGAATCTAGGTTAAAACAGGGGTTAATTTAGCCAAGGTTAAAGCAAGATGACCTAGATGGGAAGGTAAACAAGCCATATACTGGAATGCGCTCTACTCAAAAGAAATTATCAAACAGTGAGGAGATTACTACTACTCTCCTAAACTTTACATATAAGTATACACAAGGATACACAGCCATCTAGTGAGTGCTGGAGGATGCTGGTGGAAAGGAGCAGATAGCCAGAACAGTCTAATCTGTTCTATTGGGAGGTAACTACCCCCAGATCTTGAAAAATATAGTATGTCATTACCCGCTAGCACCTTCACATACTTTCTTAAGTATGGAACAATGTATAATAATATATGACACTTTTAGGTGCAGAATTACAATATGGAAGGAAGATTACTTTGAGGAGGAAAAATGCAACTGAATTCTCCCCTGAAGACTGTTCTCGGTATCAAAGTAACATTTCTGATGAAAGCATGTTTTTCCACAGATTGTGGGGATAGCACATGTAAGTACTGAGGAGTAAAATAGTTTTCACTACATGCATTTAAGTCAAACATATTGTTTGTGAGCAGCTGCAACAGCAACACAAATATTTTAGACATACAGGTGTCTTTTAAAGTGAGTGAACACGGTTTTCAACCATATTTGACAATCATAGAAGATAAAAGCAAAGTTAAGTAGAGCTGAACATAGCAGTATTCAATATTCAAATAAATCATAGTAGATCTGAAGGTTCAGAAATACTATTTCTGACTGGCTACATGTGCTACCCTGCCTTCACTGAATCCAAAGGAAAATGACTCATTTACAAAATGAGATGACAGGCTATTTGCCTGTACACATAGCAAATTATTGCAACTCAATTAGCAGGCTACTTTCTAACCCATGCTTAATCATTAAGGTTTGTTAGAGCTTTCCTCCCCATTGCTGTATTTGAACTGGCTGTAATCATTGTTGTGAAGATGTATCTATGTATTCAGGATATTTGTGTATTTAGGATATCTGTGTATTTAGGAACACACAATCTAGTCCAGTCTGGATGAATTTAATCAACAATACTTCAAAATTAGTTAGGAAACTACTATTGGTAGGTATCAGGTTCATTTTTAAGCTGGAAATCTCTGTTGAATACATTTTCTTACAGAGATGTCCTGGCTTTTTGGGACAATATTCAACAGTGACAAGAATTTTAGCATCACTCAATGGCTTGGTTAATAGAATAGAAAAAAAAAATCAATTTTGTTGAATTTACAGATACTGCCATGCTAAGAAAGTCTTAAAACTTCTTATAGAATGATTTTAACACTTAAAAAAGTCACAAAAAATTGAAGAAGCTGTCTAAAGGAACATAATCAGCTTAAGACAGTTGCAAATGTACATATTTCTGCCAGACAGAAGGGACAACTGATAAGGTAATTCTGTATATTTTCAACAGCTGTGGTATTGTCTAATTCAAACAGAGGGTTTGAACCAACAGGAAATTAATTTATGAAGCATCAATATGATATCCTCTGGAAGGGGTAACCTACAGTTTAAGGTAAGCATGCATTTGTTTACTTCTAATTCTGATCTGTATAAAGTTTACCTTCTTTCAGCTGCTCAGCATTAAGCACTATGAAAATTAATTTACTTAGTTTTTTCCTTTTTAAATTCATCTCTATGCAGGCAATGTGAGAAGCACTTTAAGCTATCCCAAGCTGGTACAAAAATTGTGTCTCACCACAGTCTACAGATCCTCTAAAAAGCAAATGCTTAACTGGAATGTTCCTGTGAAAGCATATTCAGCTTAACTAAGCAGTCTTCCCTGCAGAACAAGTTTGTCTGGAGCACAGCTAATTTCATTCAATAGCAAAAGCTGTTGTGATCCTTAATTGCATATTAACATCTCTGATTTGAGCTGATGATGATTTCCTAGATATAATTCTGAGACAGCGCTAACAATGAGCAATTTCTGACCTTTAGCCATTGAATTAACACCTCTAATTGTAAATGAAAGAGTAGTTAAACCAAAACTTTTCCTAATGATGTAGCTTATATGACTATTATTTGGCTGGTGTGTTGCAAATATCAGTTCTCTTAGAGACTGGGAAGGACTTCACTCTTTTTTTCCTGAGGCTTTCCTAATTTATACCCCACAGAATTTGTTCTGACTGTATGTGCTTTACATAAATGTGGTTGGAAATGTTATGTCTATGCTGTATCTTGCCTGCTGAAAGAGGGGTAATATGTCAGTTCTGTCACAGCCTGTAACCAAACCACAGTAGGCCACAGTCTTGTGAAATTTCATTGAATAAGCAAGTTTAGGCTGGCAAATTCATAGACAGCAGAGCTGGGACACATTAGTATTTTGTGGACATAACTTTGTACTTTCTTGCAAGACTGCAGATCTATTCTCTCATGCAGATCTATAAGCTTCAACTTGAAGCTACTCAGGAAATATAGAAATTATGATCCCTCTGACATAAGACTACTGCTGACTTTTTCAAAGCACAAATAACGTGTCTATGAGTGTTGTCTGTGACAGGCTTGTGTCTTTCTGGTACCATGATATCATAATTCTATAGATCAGCTAGAAAAAACGTGTCGCAATGTTTTTAATTTCCCCTTTAAAAACATGTCTATCATCTTCCCTAGAAACGCAAAATATTATTCTGGTTGTCTTCTCTCTACCTGCCATGACTCTCTAGGAGATGTCCAGTATAAGCTGAATCCTGTCTAATATAAGTTGAATCCTTAATCTTCAATTCCAGAAACACTGTAATGACTTGTTCAGCTACTGTGAATTTCCACCCCCTCTCCTCCTGATAGAAACCTCTAGGCTAATCCATTTTCCAATATAGGAATTACAAATGCTGCCACATTCAGTTAAAAGGAGTCCAAGTCTTACAAGTTTAAGTTACAGCAATAAACTCAGAACTGTAGTGAAAGAAAAATACAAACCTAATGGTATTAGAGAAATTCTTCTCAAGAATAAAAGTAGAAAGCATTTTTAGAGTATAGCAATTGCTGTGTCTGTTGCAGTTTTTGAGATAAATTGAACGAGAAAAAAAATTTGTTTCACTATATACATATTAAAATTATTAAAACCTGTTATTTTGGAAAAAAGTATATGTGACCGGGTGAACTGCCAAAAGGAAGTACTTGCCCCTGCTTTCCCAATGTAGCTGTTAGTCTTGCTTCAGCATATCCACAGCTCAGGGGTATTCAGAACTATCGAACAAGTATGCTTAGCATACTATCATGAAAACAGAAATAGCTGATCCAGCTAAAATAATGGGTGCTGTGCTACCTTAAGCACACTGTAAAAAATGGCTGCCTTTTTTCTCATTCTTTCCTAAGTTGAAGGCATACAGCAAGGTCTTCATATCTGTATTTATTTATTTTTAAATCCACATTTTTGGTAACCAGTTTTACTAACTGTTCTCTCAGCCCAGATGTGCTAATGGAATAAGGTATTTGGTCCAACTGAATTCCTACTAAATTTCCTTATGCTGGAATTCCCAGGTAAGAAACAAAGCTCAATGTTTCCCCATGGGAATTGATACGACTAGAGGCTGAATACATGTATGAGTCCTTTGGTTATTTTGGTGGTATATTGGAATGTAAAGCAGAAGTTACCAGAAATCAGCTTGATTCTGACATTCTTCAAAAAAACCCACCACCTTCTGCATGTTCTGTTGAACAAATATTACATTCAAAGCACTGTAATTGTGTTAACAATGGAAGACATCTCATAGAAACGTAGAAAGCAGAAACATAGAAGAGACAAACGGAAAATGAAAGCTCACAAGACTTAATGTAAGACACAACATTTTATACATCACTCAAAAATCACAGCAAGAAATAGCGTACAAAAACCTAAATGTCCTGAGGGTTTTCTCAGCTAAGAATTGAAATACTAAGGCCTAGCTACATACCCAAGAATATAAAAAACTATTCTGTAGAATATGAATACCCTCAAAGAAATTTGCTTGAATACCATAAAATTGCCTACATAAACAGGGCCTTGAAGTCAGAGAGTATGAACTTAAATGGCTTCTATTTTGATAAGCAAAAATCTTTACTTGTTAATGACTATTAATGTTGTTTGCTTCAATTTTGATGTATATATACACATATGTGTTATAAACTATAATTAAACCAATCAGTTCAGTGGTATTTCAGTCTGGATAAAGACCCTTGAAGTCAAATTTGTTAGTATGCCTGCAGGTTCCAAACACCTACGTTGCTTTGTGGACTTCTTAATGACTTGCCCACACTTCCACAGAGAATAAAACATAAAGCCCTTGCTTCTTACAGACCAGACTGGGTCCTATCACCAGATCACCTTGCCAAAAACATTAAAACTCATACAACAGAAATTATGGCTTTCACCTTAAAATATGCTGATCAGTTACATAAATAAAAGTCACCTGCATTATTCACTTCTAGCAATTCTGAAAACCGTCATATAGCAAACCTCATTTTTAGCCCTTTTATTCACAAGTTCCAGGATCTGAGAGCTTATTAAAATGATACAGGAAACGAAAGAGGTCTGGTTTATGTTCCCTTCCTATCCAATTTTCCTCAATGTCACCACAACTTTCAAATGTTTTCTGCCAGCTTTTTCCCTTCATGCCTGTTCTCTGCTGTCATCATGCACTTTGTTTTCATCAGTCTTTCTGCTCTTCTCTGACTGTAGTAACAAGATTTCTCCAGCTCCAACATTCTACTAAAGTTGTGTCCCAAATACCCATGGCAGGGGAGTTGGAACTAGATGATCTTAAGGTCCTTTCCAACCCTAACTATTCTATGATTCCATGATTATGTTTGGTCACCTGCACTCCTGAAGCACTGACAGTATACTGGTTTGAAGCACAGATCACCCACTGAAGATTTGCCAAGCATTTTCTCAGCTTCCTGTCTCAAAATCATCAATACCCTGTTTCCGGTTGTAAGAATTTTAAGGTGATGCCTGTTTTATTCGAAAAAGATCAGAAGCTGTTCTTTAGCTGCAGTTACTTGGACTCCGAAGCCTTAAGAAAAATTAGGGCAAAGAGTTCCTGCCATCTTTCTGCCTCCAATGAGCTCAGTCAACAAGTTGCTTCTATGTACACACTCCTCAAGGCTGCACATTACTAACCTGGTTGAAGTGTTAAAAGCTTGTGAGCAGCTACAGAGACAAAGCTGGGTTGATGGATGCTTTCTCTTGTGCTCTATCAGTGTAACATTGCTCGCATGCTGAATGCTTTTATTTCCCTCCCTGCACCCTAACCCTGCTGATAGCAGTGAAATATCATTATTTTCAGAAAGCTAATTCCAAAAAAATCAGTAATGAAATAGAGAGATATTACAGAACTAAAAACATCCCTCACCTGAACTCTGCTCGAGGCCTGAGTATGACACTAACCTCAGTTTATAACCTAGGACTGTCAGAAAAATTTGTTAGCAGAGGAAGAATGGTTATAGCTTTTATTAAAGCTGTTCCCCTATTCACTACATTTCTTTTGCCTACAGCTCAGTCCACAGCTTGCTGTTAGCAGTGTACTGTTGCCTGACCTCTATAACGCACTAATGTTCGAAATGAACAGGAGAAATAAAACTCTACAGCT
This sequence comes from Myiopsitta monachus, assembly GCA_017639245.1. NCBI lineage: Eukaryota > Metazoa > Chordata > Aves > Psittaciformes > Psittacidae > Myiopsitta > Myiopsitta monachus. The sequence goes on from CM029919.1 coordinate 9,789,874, forward strand.
GGTTTCTTAAGAAAGTAATGTTTGTACTGTAATGCATAAATATATATATAAAATATATATAATATGTATATTCCTTCAGTCCAAACTGAATATATGGTTTGATTTCCACCTTTTTTTTTTAATTTTTCAAATAATTACAAACCCTAATAGTATTATATTCTTTAAAGGTTTGTGAAATAGATGGATGGTTAGAGGAAAAACTTACTAAGCTCTTTTCTCATTGGAAAAAAGAAAGAGTATGAAAACTCCAGCCATGGGGCACGAGAAACAGAGATGAACACCCTTTAATGATTATTTTTGTGTATTAAGTGTGAGAGAATTCAATCAGAAGATGGGTTTTTATGAAACCATGTTTGATTCATTTTGCTGTCAGCAGAATGTTATCAGCTGTCAGCATCAGCTGTCAGTTGATGGCTCTGTGCTGCATCACCCAGCACTGAAAAACGCTTCTGTCACAGTGAAGGGCACTTTAGCATGTCTCAGGATTTCTGACAAACATTGTTCTCACCATGCAAATACTTCATCCTTTCTTATTCAGCTTTTTGAAATAAAATTTCAGAGTAAGAATCACTCCAGAGCAAAGAGAAAATGGAATGCAAGAACTTTGGTGAATGGAAATAGGAAGATAAATTGTTAAGCACAGAAAAGCAGTAGCCACTAAACTGCAGTTCAGAATTCCTATTTTCTTCAGTATAGAAAACCTAAGGCAAAGAAAAAATGTTTGGTACTTTTTTGAGGCTATTGAAAAGGAAATATAACTAGGCAAACCTGTTCTACTAATGGAGTCTCCATTTAGTCACAAAAGCCTCAGTGCTGCTGTTTCTTGCAGAGTTATTCTTTTTTCTTATATAGTTGTTGGATCTGACTTTATAATCTAAATGAAAATCTGTAAAACAAATGATCTCCCAGGGAAATTTAGCTATTCAGTTAAGCCATAGTATTTGATGAATAAAGTAGCATTCTACTTTAGCAACAGTTTTAATTTAAAGATTTAAATGCACTTTAAATTACTTCAGTAATCCAGAAATGCATCTGGACTGGTAAACAAAATATTGCCTCTGCTTAATGCATTCCAACACTTTCAATACACCTTTACTACAGTTTGGTCAGATTCTAAATTCCTAAAACTGCTGCTTCAAAAGTAAATATCTCAACGTTATTCCATTTAGGCTGAATCGTAATTCTCTAATGCCAGGGATATTTTTTGGTTTTGTTGGGGGATGGTTTTGGTGTTGTTTTTTTTTTTTTGTTGTTGTTTGCTTGTTTGCTTTATTTTGTTTTGTTTGGGTTTTTTGGCTGTTTTTGTTTGTTTGCTTTTGGGTTTTTATTTCCCTCCCCAAGACATCTTTTTTAACTTAGTCTTCATGTATATCAATACATTACTTCCATGCAGGATATGGATTAAATTTTAATCTCATTAAATTTACATAAGTGACTGAAATGCACACTATAACTTCAACTCTGAAATTCTATTTCTGTGTGTTTTGTTCCTCATATTTTCATGATCAGCTTATTTATCTGACTAGATGTGACTCATGGTATTATTTTTTCTTTAGCAATTTACAGTTTATGCAGCAGTTGCCTGTGCAGATGTCTGAACATATTGCTGTACAAACCCAAGATGAGTTCCAGGCTTTTAACAATATGGTACTGGGTTTTTCAGAGAATAATTTTTTGAGTAAATAGGTTTTTTCTTTTTATGGTATTATGTAACTGATGTAAATTACATATACTCAGTGCTGAAATAAAGTAGAAATCTGCAGCTATATTATGAGTCTAACAGCAGGTAGGTAGCGTTACTTAAACTGACTATACCTGTATATTCACACAGGTTCAAGAAATGGAAGAGGAAAAGCAATATAGAGAAGGAAGGGGAAGAAAATTAAATGAGCTATAGAAATTAAGAAGAAAGAAAGAAGCAGAAAAGGGGACAGAAAAGGGAAAAAACACAACAAGGGAAATAGAATTTTGTATAACATTTTATATACATCTACACATAGCATATATTTATTAGGAACTCCCTGAAGTGTCTGGCATTTAAAATAGAAGTTTAGAAATAAACAAGTTCCTGCGGAGAAGGACTTGGGAATGTTGGTCGATGAAAAAATGAACATGAGCCAGCAGTGTGCACTTGCAGCCCAGAAAGCCAACCATATCCTGGGCTGCATCAAAAGGAGCATAACCAGCAGGTTGAGGGAGGTGATCCTGCCCTTCTACTCTGCTCTTGTGAGACCTCACTTGGAGTACTGTGTGCAGTTCTGGTGTCCTCAACATCAAAAGGACATGGAACTGTTGGAACAAGTCCAGAGGAGGGCCACGAGGATGATCATGGGACTGGAGCACCTCCTGTATGAAGATAGGATGAGAAAGTTGGGGCTGCTCAGCCTGGAGAAGAGAAGGCTTCGTGGAGACCTCATAGCAGCCTTCCAGTATCTGAAGGGGGCCTATAGGGATGATGGGGAGGGACTCTTCATTAGGGACTGCAGTGATAGGACCAGGTTCAAACTTAAAGAGGGGAAGTTTAGATTGGATAGGAGGAAGAAATTCTTTCCTGTAAGGGTGGTGAGGCACTGGAATGTGTTGCCCAGGGAAGTTGTGAATGTTCCATCGCTGGCGGTGTTCAAGGCCGGGTTGGACAGAGCCTTGGGTGGCATGGTTTAGTGGGAGGTGTCGCTGCCCATGGCAGGGGGGTTGGAACTAGATGATCTTAAGGTCCTTTCCAACCCTAACTATTCTACGATTCTAAGTACCTTGTGGTCCAGCCAAGTTTCAATGGGTGCAGAGGCTGACATTCTCAATACATCATTCATATGCAACAAATGCATATTTGTTTGGCCAGGGTATAATTGCCTAGTAATGTTGGGATAATGCTTGGCATATTAAGCTCAGCTTCAGTTTTTCATGTGCATGCAACCTCTATTGTTCTTATTTTACCCAAAATGGACAAATCTCTATAACATCAATTCTCTGTGAACTATGTTTATCCCAGTCTATCTAGTATCAATAGAGGAAGAACCATACACAGAGTAATTACAAACATGAATCTCTAGAAAGAGCATACTAAAGATATGTCTAGGTAGGATATGAAGAAATAGGTACAGTGGGTTCTCTTGTATCACTTGGCAGATTGAAAAGAGAAGCATGCCAGACTGGAGGTAGAGATACCAGTGGGAGACTGAAGTGACCCTGGGAAAGTCAAAACTACCTGGCATGCTACGCAAAACTTCAAGACCAGTGTTATCACGAAAAAGCAGGTACAGGACTTCTCAGGGATTTTGACCATGTGTCTTGGAAAATGCTTACAACAGGGTGTTCTCTGCTGTTCCTTCTAGGGACTCCCTTACAGAGAAAGGAGAAGAATAGGGAAAAAGCCTAAAATACAGCAAGATAAATCTTTTATGAAGATACAGAAAATCTATGAGAGAAAACAGTAATTACAAGAAGTCACTGGATATAAACTGTAGATAACTAAAGGACAAATTCTGGGAAAAAAGGAAAAATTATCAGGAGAAACAAAAGTGACAGATGTCAAAAGTGACATCACAGAAAGAGGACAATTGATTTTTAAAAGTAAAAAGATACTTACTGCTCATGTGATTACCTGATGTCATGCCCAACCTAGGACAGGTCTCCAGTTCCTCTAAATTCCATACACAGCTTTCCCTATTTATCTTTAGAGAATCCAGCTTCTATCTCCTTCCTTGCATCAAGAGTATTTTCTGTATAGTAAATACTGTATTTGGCATTCTTATTTGTTACAGCAATATAAGCTAGGTGAAATAAACCCTACAAGGATACAGAGCCATGCAAAACCTTAAATCCTAACCAAGGAGGGTAAGTTGCTTCATTTTCAAAACTTCATTTAGCTCACTTTAAGGAGCTGTCTCTCTGCTTTCCAGACAAATTCTGACATAGTAATATTTTGGTTTTCTTTACAATTTATATAACAGACTCCACTATTTCACTTCTTCGGTCTGCCTCGTATTTTGAGCTGCAATACCATTAATCATGTTTAATCGTGATTTAAGGGCCTTATGTAATAATGAGTCTATTATATCCCAGTCAAATTAGTTTAAGTACATAATTATACTGATTAAAATTTAGAAAAAAGAAAAGCCTTACTAAGAGTTCGCCTTGGTTCAACTGCCTTTTTCTGCTACGATTTAAAGGCTCTGTAGCAGAAATCTTCTATAATCTCCTGGATCACTCCATCTATTCTCTTCAATAAATGGCTAATGCCCTGTGAAAAGCCAAGTTTCTTTTTGTGAAAACTGCCTGTGAAAGACTCAGAATACATTAAAGCAGTTGTGATATGCTTTGATAATAGCTTAAGTGTTAGAAGGAACTGTGTGACTTCTACAGCAATCTTAAACCTTGCAGTCCTTTCAACATGGAAGGCATCCACGCAAGAAATTTCTCAGTAAAAACATGTTGAGCATTATTTGCTTAAGATGATACTCATTGGCAGCATTAAAGCAGATCATTGCTGGCACAACAGTGATGTGTTTCTTTACTAAAGAAAAAGTCAGGGATTTTTTTTGTTTGTTTTTGGTTTGGTTTTTTTTTTTAATATATATAAATTTTGAAGGTCTCAATGTAGTAACTCTTAGAACAAAAGTGTAAGAGCATCTGCTATAGAAAACCAGCACTACAGTCCCACAGAAAAACATTCTTATTAATCTTGATTTTATTATGTTGGGTTTTTTCTTCTCCCACCAGGAACTACACATCAAACACTGTTTACTTTCTTCTAAAGCACATACAGACAGTAAAACCACTTAATAGACGAACATAAATACCATTACTGCCATTATAAGACATGTGCATTTGAGGTATACTAGTTCCTTGCTGATGTTATTTGTGCAGTAAGTAATAGTGAAATAGAAGCTATGAAAGTAAAGAACATCGCTATTAATGATTTACATTGCCTCTCAGCGAGAAGAGCAACAGGCATCTCAACTTGCAAAAGGTAAATAACTGTACACCTCTATACCACTTCTATTAATGTACCAGCATCCAGGAACAGACCACCATTAAACTCACAAGGGAGAAGAGCAGAAATACATTAATCAGAAAATACACAGCCAAAGCCACTGAAAGAAAACACCTAATGTGATCAGGAGTTTCACTCTCTTAACCTGCTGACCTGAGGAAGCACCTCAGAAAGGTGCATTTCCTTAAAAAATTTAGTATTTTATTTAGTTATTTTTAAATTGCCATTTGAAAAGGTTTCTAAAAAATAAATCACTTATTTTTAAGTGTATTTGGCTCTCTGAAGAAAAACTGTTGAAAGATGTGCTTTTGCAAGTCTTTACTGGAAAGAATTTTCCATGTTGTAACTGAATAGAGTAGCATAGATTAAGAAATCAGAGGAAAACAGAGCCTTAAATTTGGGAAAAAGGAAGGAAAGGTTTTCAGTCAGAAGCATCATGCTGATAAATGGGAAGATAGATTCTGAATTTAACAGAAAGTTCCAATGAAGAACAAAATATACAGCCAGAAACAACTGAAAATATTTCAGAAAACAGTAAGTTATTTGATAATGCATTAACTGATTAACATTAGGAAACAGATAAACAAACTGTTGATAAACTGGAAAAATAAATGAAAACGTGGCAGGGTTTTTAATATATGGACTTGTACTCTTCACTTCTATAAAACAAATGCTGAGTAACTTGAATTTGATTCAAGTTTTTATGACAGATAATGTTCTCTTTTCTCTGGAAAGAGCATCACCTGTATCCTAACAAGAACAATAAATGTTAAGTGCGTGGAACCAAATCCCCTGCAGCATAGTCATTAGAGTAAGCCTCTCCTTGAGAGAATAGAATTAGATAAATATTTAGACAACAATGCTACTGAAAAATTTATAATTAAATGCCAGTGAAGGTAGACTGACTGCAACAGGCAAAACCAATTTGTTTTGTATGGCTGTTTAGAGCCTATTGAGAAAATTTAGGAATTGAATTAAGAGGTGAAAGCCTTTGGAAGAGCAGCCTCATAACCACTTTAAAAGAAAAATGAGCTTTAATGCCAATAAAGTCAGTTTAAAGAAAAAAACCCAACACAATTCCGTTCTCCTGTGTCTAAAGTCTAAAAATACAATCCTTGTCTCCTTCCTTGTGAGAAACATTTATCAGTTGTTGTAGCAACTTACTGCATTTAAAGTGTTCTATTTTGGTTACATCACAAGCAAGATGGTAAGTTGGACTTAAATACCTTCCCTTTTTGGTCTTTGATAGCTTATCTAGCTGCTTTTTGGTTTGGGATTGACATATTAATCTACAGTCAGGAGCGAATGAAATTTTAATGGTGGAGACTTTTTAGTAAGGGTTTACCCTAAGTCTTTGGAAAGCCAAGAAATGGTAGAAAGAAAGAGAAATAATAAAATCTTAGAGTCTGCTTTCATTTTTTATGGGAGCCAAGACTGTTTTGTAGATATATATCTTTTTTATAACTATAAAATATCTTTACCATTTTATTCTTTATTGCTTTAGTGTATGAGACTACCTTATTCTAAAATTATAAAGAATTTTAAAGAACACATGGTTGTGCACGTATGAATAACTGCTTCATTTGAAGGTTATACTTCACAAACAGCTGTGGCCTAGTATAACAGTTAATGTAATGTAGTAGTTCCTATCACTGTTGGCTAAGACAAACACTATCACAGCAGTTAAAAAGCAGAGTTCCTACAACAGTCAATGAAAGCTGCTTATCAAATTATGTGTCTCAAAGGGCTCAAATAAGTGAAGTGTTAGTAAATTCAAAGATGAAGCGATAAATTAGTACCTTTAAGTGATACTTTTTTCCTCAGTAAATACCATTCTTTCTTGATAAAAGTGGATGCCAGTTGTTTTTTTTTTTTTTGTATCTGTAATTATACCTGTGGTAAGAAAAAACATACATAGCCTATGTTCATGTTTACAGAAAATTAAAATTTGATACGTTCTTTTTCCTATTTCAGGTCAGGGCTTTATCTAATCATGACGTGTACTAAACTGGATAAGAACATCACAAGGAGAATTATTTTTTAATGGTCATCTATTTCCCACCATTGCAGGATACGGAAAGAATCAAACTTGAATTAAACAGAGACAGGCAGGTGAGGGGAGCAAAAAGCGTCAGCAATGCTTCTTTTCATTTGGACTCCATAACAATCACACTTAGTTTATACAACGAATTACTGTGGATGTTAAAGTTGCATATTTCTGCATTAAAATCTATCAAAGTAGGAGAATGTATGTAGTTTTGCCATGCCAATTCCATGGTTTGCTGTTTCCCAGATTCTGCCATGCATATTTTCACTCTGCAACAACAGCACACCAAATTACCTGGAACCTGCGAGCTATACATGCATAATAGAGAATTGAGTGTTGTCAGTTTGTGAATTATAATTCTTTCACATCTTTGGTTCTTTCTAGGATGAAGTAAACTGTTTTCAGCATTAATTATTTCAACATTGTGCATGAGCACAGTAAGATATTTTGCATTTATTACAACTTATATAGGTATACTGCTTATATGGCAACAATATCTAAATAACTCTTCCAGTCTCCAGTTATTTGACATTCAGGAACACCTTGAGAATGAGATGCTTGTATTTAGTATCTCTTAATAAAACAGTTAATATGAAAGTTGTTTTATGAATTAACTTAGCTACTTTTTGAATTAGTGAAATTTTCAGCATCCACAGTAGTCAAGAGACAAGCTGTGTCAAGGAGCAGTCTGGCAGGGGGCGGGGGGAGGAAGGACAGGAAGTCTCCTCTTCCTCTTTTCAGAAATTTAATGCATATTTAAACATATAGAAGTTACTTTATAATCTCCATAATACAAAGCCAATATCTGCTTCATCTCTTGTTAACTGTGATTGTTACCTATTTAACATACAAACATTTCTAGTTTAAACTGATAAAGTAGATACTGTTCTTGCCTACAGCCTACTGAAGCAGAGTTTTAAGCTTCGTCTTCATGGATTCCCTGATACCCAAAGGGCTTTGACTGGTTCACACAGTTTTGTACACAAAGTACTTAAGTAAATCAAATTTAAGATAAGTGATATTTATTTTTCATACCTTTCTGCCCCAGTAATTTCTGCTAAGTAGAATTCTCCCTTCCCAATATGCTTCCTTCTCAGGAGAGTTATTGGTCATGCATATTAAAGGATAAAAAAATTCTTACTTTTTCTATTTTCCAAAATCACCTGAGAGCACCCCTCCCAGCAGAAATCAAGCCTCAAGCTAAAGTTGTACTATTGGATCAGTAAAAGCTAAGCATTATTTGAATTGTAGTTGCTGGAAAATACCAGTGCTATTTCTTCTGAGAGATTTGTAATCTAATGAATGAAAGTAATTTTATTAGTCTGCAGCCACACATACAATTTATGTTCTACAGAGTGATAGCCTCTAATAGCAACCTCTGTAAAGGCAAACATTAATAAAAAAAAAACCCTTTCTGCTTTCCAGAAAGCAGACACTACACTGATATCAAACCAGCAACTTTAAAACAAGAGGCCAAAGGGATTATTGTGCAATTTTCCATCAAGCTAAACACTGTCTGTGCACACCACATGATTTTTCTTCATTAAGATTGGTATCATTTTGCTGTACTTTCCAGTACTTTCCGTTTTAATGGCACTTAATATCATTAGACCCCAGGAATGAGGGCTGGGGAGCAGGAGTTTTTGTAGGCGGCACAATTATAACTTTAGAAAACAAACCAAAACATTTTTAGTGAAAGACTTTGGCAGCAAAGATTGAGTAACCAGATTTGCTTTTGACAAGAAGTTGACCCCATTTTTTAACTCAAATTTGAGTTTATGTTAGCTTCAAAATATAGGTGCAGGGAAGACATCATTACTTTTCTACAGCAGAAAACAACAAAACTTGCAAAATTTCTGCTTTTAGGAGCAAACATATCTTAGTAAGTGGTAGGAAGGGTACAAAAAATTGCTTGTTAGAATTTATGCTACAGCTATTTTGCTTCACCTGAGTGATAATAGAAGATTACATTTGTGAAGCTATATTTATAGGAGTTCTACAGACAAAGGATCATAAATTTTTGTTGGCAGCCTAATTATGCTTGCAGCTTTTTACAGCAGCAGCAACTAGCTGGAAAAGACAACTTACAGGGTCCAGGTAGTGTATCTGAATCATAGGTCACAGAATCATAAAACAGCTTGGATTGGAAGGGACCTTCAAAGCTCCAATCCCTATGCAATGAGAAGGAACATCTTCAACCATATCAGGTTGCTCAGAACCACATCCAGTCTGGCCTTGAATATTTCCAGGGATGGGGTAGCCATTTTTGGGAAACAAACCCAAGCAAACAGAAAACCAACAAGCATCCTTTTTATTCATTGAAATGAACAAACAAAACCTGAAAATTTTCTTTTGATTGGGAAAGTGTGACTAACTCTATGGCTGTGGTGAAGCCTCTCTGGTATGATATCTTTTATGCGTATTGACTCTATGTCTGCAGAATAAGCATAATTGCTGAGATGTTAATAATGAGGACCTGTGACAAAACCAGTAAACAAGTTTCTATTTTTGTAAAATTTTACTTTCATGCTTCCTTAACATTTTCTTCTCCCTGCTAAGCTTCATTTATACACCTTTTTTTTATTATTTCTTAATCATATATACCTAGCAAAACAAAACTTTTACATTATTAGCATGCCTACTTATATACTTAAAAATCTAGTGTTTGTAGTATTTCTTATATTGTGGATAAAACCCAAGCATATTTTATAATTTACAATCCTTGAGTGTGGGAAAATAGTGCTTTGCCCTGTGGTTCATAATCTCTTTTCCTTTGCATTACATCTTTACTTTTTTTTTTTCAGCCATTTTTTTTCTGGGGTACTTCAGGGGAAATAAGTTCTCAATAACAGAAAAACAACAACAATGACAAAAAATCCAACCAACCAACCATATCCCAAATCAGGACCACAGTTAAAGGATTTCTCTAGGGCTTTACAAAGTAAGTGAATTTCAGTTACCAGCAGGTGACCAATTATCCTGTAAAACAAGCAGTAAATGATTTAATCTTTCCTCTCTCCTGAGAAACCCCCACAGAACATAGTTACCTCTGTGTTTACCTTTGCTTTTTAACCCTTCTATATCATTTATATAGATACTCATGCACTCAGAATTCTAGAGAATAATTAAGACGCTTGGTGAGCCTTCAATAAAATCTCAAATTGTTATAAATTTACCAACTTCTAATATGTTTTGATAGGATATATTTGATTTCATTAGTCTTGCATCAAAGCCTACCTCCCATCCTGACAGTCATAAATCAGGCTGCTAAGCACTACATAAATAAGACAATTCCTCAGAGGCAGAGACACTGAAGAATTAAATGGGTATTTTCAAATCAGCATTATGCCTTTCTAACCAGTTGTATGTACGACGCTGAAGACAACTGGCAGCTTAAAAACATTCTGTAGGTCTCATCCTATGAGATGGAGGAACTGTCTGTGTTTTTCATGAGAAGTACTGCTAAATTGAAGTTATACAGACGTATAATCCATTGCTGAGGTGATTGTCTCGAGACGGGACACCTGCAGCGCCTGATCATGTGGAGGCTCGGTGTCCAGGAGCTTCCACTCGGAGCAGCAACAGGCACCGAGGGAGCCTCGAGTCCTCTACAGGGCCTGCCCAGGAGCCGGCAGCTCAGCGGACGAGAGCAGCTGACTCAGAGGAGGCAGTGCGAGGAGGAGCGGCACCACCCTGACTGGGTAAAAACCTGCCCCAGGAGCGCGGGCAAACAGGGCGGGTTCGAGGCGGTTTGCATGGCAGCTCGCGCGGGCAGGCAAGCGGGATGGTGAGCACTCACTGTATGACCAGGGCTCGCTCTGGGAGCTCCGCTCTGGCTGCCCTGGCGATGGCCAGTGTAGGCACCCAGACAGAGCCGATGGGAGGGGAGGCTGCAGTGCAGAGCTCGGGGTGTAGAGGGCGCCTGCACTGCTCTCCTGAGAGGAGGGTGCGCAATGGGCAGGGCTGAGCTCGGTGCGCCCTGGTGGAGGTCCTCCTGCCGCAGGGGCTGAGCTGCGGAACGCTGTTACTGGGCTGGAAGGTGTCAGGGAAGCTGAGGCGAAACAGCACTGCTTGCTCCAGGACCAGACTGTGCAGGGGCCTCAAGCGTCTACTGTTGCTCATGCAGGAAAGGAGGCCGCTAACCCAGGAAGCTGTGGATAAAGAACTGGCTGGCTGACCACAAGCAAAGAATTGTGGTCAGTGGCTCAATGTCTAGGTGGAAACCAGTAACAAGTGGTGTCCCTCAGGGATCAGTGTTGTGACCAGTCTTGTTCAACATCTTTTGTCGGTGACGTGGACAGTGGGATTGAATGTGCCCTTAGCAAGTTGGGGCTGTTCAGCCTGGAGAAGAGAAGGCTGTGTGGAGACCTCATAGCAGCCTTCCAGTATCTGAAGGGGGCCTATAGGGATGCTGGGAAGGGACTCTTCATTAGGGACTGTAGTGAGAGGACAAGGGGTAATGGGTTCAAACTTTAACAGGGGAAGTTTAGATTGGTTATAAGGAAGAAATTCTTTCCTGTAAGGGTGGTGAGGCACTGTAATGGGTTGCCCAGGGAAGTTGTGAATGCTCCATCGCTGGCAGTGTTCAAGGCTGGGTTGGACAGAGCCTTGGGTGGCATGGTTTAGTGGGAGGTGTCGCTGCCCATGGCAGGGTGGTTGGAACTAGATGATCTTAAGGTCCTTTCCAACCCTAACTATTCTATGATTCTATAATGCAGCTGGACAACTTAAAACGTTAGTTGTCCTAACTACTTAAGGTTACATTATCTCTGTCTAAGAATTTAGAGTGCCACAGTATTGAAGATTTCAGGTAGGTTAACATCTTCACCCTTACCCAGTAAGCCAGTGAATTTTATGAGTGTTTGTATCATGTACTACCAGCATGAAATTCCTTTTAAACAGACAGGCAGACATATGTACCAGTTTATACCAACAGAAGAACAGATTTCTCCATTTCACAAGAAAGTTTGGCTGCTGACAGCCAAGGTGTGGGAGATAAGGTCTTAATTTGGGTAAGACTAGTATGTTTCCCACAGCCTTCTTTCTCTCAATGTAAGTCCTTTCTTACTACAGGCTGGAAATGGGAGCAACCGGTAGCAACCAAGTAGCACCTTGACAGTAAGTTTGTGTTGAGTTGCAATTCATTCTGCAGTTTCAAAAAGAAATATGAGATATATTATTAATTTACCTAGAGGAGATAAGAAAAGTATGAGCCCAAGCCAGCTAATACCTGCTGGACACAGCGTTGCCATTCCTCGGAGGCATGGGGGTGGTGGTGTCAATTCAGAAGGAAATGAGTATAGCATGCTATTTGTTGCAGGGGACAGAGACTTGTGCCTTTTGCTAGTCTTAAACTGTTTAAATAGGCAAAATACCCAGGCAGATTTTTGTGATAGTCTGTTTTTAAGAGCTATATTTATGACATATTAAAGCAATTTCTGCTATGCTCTCTGTATGTATTTCCCCATGTTTTTCATGCTTATCTCATTAAAAGCCTGCCATTGCAGACTTACCTGGAAGTTTTTACAATCCAAAGCTAAGCCATATTTCCCCCCTCCTCTTTTACTTTTTTTTCTCTCCTGTTTGCATGCCATCTGTAGATCCCAGACTACTGGGCTGAAATACTTACTGAACCAGACATACAGCTGTCATGTCCTCAACATACTGTTCTGACACTACCTCAAGTGAAGACTGCTTAGCACACAACTTTGCACATTTTGCCTCTATGACAGAGTTTGTAGCATCTGGCTGATGGATGAACTATGGCCTACAGAAGAGACAAGAAGAAACTTATCCAGTAAATCTGGAAGCTACCCTGTCAATCAGAGGGCGAGAGCAATGACCATGAAGGGCTACTTGGAGCATCTAAGCCCCACTAACACCATTATTTTGAAGACACATTTAAACCTGGTGCCAATGCCCTGAGCGCACTGACATGACCTCAGCTGTCCCAGTCTCACATGGGACCTTCACCCACTGGGTCTCAGCTCTTGGTACTTGCCTGACAAAAAAGCAACCACACCAAAAAACTCAAATCAGAGTGGAAAATCACGACAGATGACTGACACATACCCCAATTCCTAGGAGGTATCAGTCAAGAAAAAAACCCCTGAGTTCTCCAGCCACAAATTGTACTCAAGAACATCTACCTCAAAATTAATTTTTCAGAAACTTGTTTTGAGAACAAAACAAATTTGTGTCCTCAAGGTGACAGATTTTCTCTAAAATGTGTTTGAACTGGCCTCTAGAGTATGACTTGAATCGTATGAAATTTGGAGCATGCAACTATAAAGAGGTAGTTTTGTGACACAGAGTTTGCAACCTCAGGATAAGAGATGATATTCAGCAAAGCTAAGGTAAAAGAAAGGTGTCGAGGATAGAAGAAAGGCAGGCGCAGACAGGGCAATAAGCAATTTTCACAGCATATGCCTTCTTTTCCGCTCGTACATAATATAATTACTTCAAAAGTAATTTTAAAGTGGAAAAGCTGCTTTGAAGCTCTCCTCCTAAGCCTTCTTTTAGTTCTCCAGAAGCTTTCCTTTCTCTTCAAAGGGGTTTTCCTCAGGTGGTTTAGCTAAACAATGCAAACACTTTTGTGCAGTTTATTCTGACTGCTGGAGGCTTTAGATTTCAGGTAACTGCAAATAAGAGCCAAGTAGGTGCTGCTGAGCCTCTCATGGCAACCCTGTGTCCAAGTCCTTTAAACTCTGCCCCAGAAGGCTCTTAACCTTGAGCTGGACTAAATTACCTAAATTGTTATTAGTATGTCAAAAGACCAGATGGCTTTTCAACAGCAATATTCACCCACAGATTCTACTCGTTTTCTTACCTCAAAATTCGTCTCAACTTTTCTTTAGTTATATGAAATTTATCTTTAAAATGACAACTATTTTCACCTGTAAAAGACCTAACTCTAAACCAATATATTTATGGGCCATACATGACGATATTGTCAGGAGGACAGCTTTGAGTCTAACTTATGACATTAGCAAAAGTTAAGCGCTCAAAATACGCTGCTGAAGTATCTATTAAAGCAATAGAAAGAAAAGTTTAAATTACTTGTAGTGTAGCATTTAGATTGATATAGACTAAAGCTTCAGGTAAATGGATTTTTTTTTTTCTTTTGTAGCCATGTTTTAAAGAGAAAAAAAACCACCACTTGAACCAAAAAATCAAATGTTGAAATTTGCCAATTTAGGAATTAGCAAGAATCATGGGCAAGGGTCTTGACAGAATAAGAACTAACAGAGGAGGAGCTGAGGTTTAACCCCAGCTAGCAATTAAGTCCCACGCAGCCACTAGCTCACTCCTCTCACAGTGGCGTGGGGGAGAAAATCAGAAGGGTGAAAGTGGAAAAACTTCTGGTTTGAAATAAAGAAGTTTAATATGTAAAGCAAAAGCTACACATACAACCAAAGCAAAATAAAACAAGGAATTCATTCCCCATTTCCCATTGTCAGGCTCATGTTCATTCATCTCCATAAACACAGGGCTCCATCACATGTAATGGTTAACTTGGAAGACAAATGCCATAAGACCCAACATCCCCCACTTCCTCCAGGTTTTCTTGGTAAGCATGACACCATACAGTATGGGATATCCCTTGGGTTGTCTGGGGTCAGCTGCCCTGGCTGTGTCTCCTCCCAACTTCTCCTATATCTCCAGCCCACTCACTGACAGGGCAGTGTGAGAAACAAAAAGCCTGGATACAATGCAAGCACTGTTCAGCAGCAGCCAAAAACATCCCTATACTATCAACACCATTATGGTCACAAATCCAAAACATAGCCCCATACAAGCTACTGTGAAGCAAATTAACTCTAGCCACCGAAAATCAATGCAATAAACTTAGGTTCAAAAGTGGACTTTTTCTCTTTTTTTTCATCACAAGTTTTGTTGATTGTTTTTGTGGTTTTTTTTTTTATTCTCAATGAAGTATTGCATAAAGATACATGCATTATATATACACAACAAATACATAAAGGGTTTAATGTCAAATGAGAAGCAAAATCCAAATAAATTTTTAGGTCTCCTGAAATCCACTAGAAAGATCTCCTCCATCTAGAAACATCCTCATAACACCCTTTACTCCCTCCTTGCCTTCTTCACAAAGTTCTTCTTTTTTCTAGTTCTCTAAAAGTAGTAAAGACGTAGGATGGTAGCTAGACTTCAGCTCTTAACATAATCAAATTAAACAAATTTATTAATAGGGTAAATCCACAGTTGCACACTACGTAAGTAGCCCTGCATGGCCCAGTAGGCAAAAGCTTGAGGAAAAGTGTACATAGTTCAAACAAATTTCAACATTAAGCATTGTGGTTTCCACACTCAGAGTATTTAAAAGGTATTTTATAATATTTGTAATGAATGCTTTAATTTATGTTTTCAGGTACGTTCCGTGAATTTCATTAACTACTCGTCTGTGAAGAGGCCCGTATCAGTAACATACAATTTTAATCACATATTTGACAGTGAAATTCTTTGGCACAGAAACTGATCCTAACAAGATTGTTATAAATACTTGGGAACTGGTGTTTAACTAGAAATAATCACATAGAATCATAGTACCATAGAATAGTTAGGGTTTGAAAGTACCTTAAGATCATCTAGTTCAAACCCCCTGCCATGGGCAGGGACACCTCCCACTAAACCATGCCACCCAAGGCTCTGTCCAACCTGGTCTTGAATGCTGCCAGGGATGGAGCATTCACAACTTCCCTCGGCAAACATTGTCTTTCTTCAGGAAAAGAATAATAAAAGTTGAGGTAAAAAAGCTTGAATGGAATTAATCTTCATTCTAAAAGCCCTAAATATGTCACTGAAGTCCTATTTCCACTTCTAGCATGAATGACAACTAACACCAAAGAGTAAAAACAGTGGGAGAATAATGGAAATCCACCTATTCAAAGTTTACCTTGTTAAATGTTGAAGGCACATGGCAGAGAGTCCAGATGGTGAAGCATAAGAGACAGCCTGCTCCTAAGACAGGGCAGGTGCTGAAGATCAGCATTTAAAAAGACCAGATAAGAAACCGCTGAAGAAAGGACAGCTGTGTTTCCTTAGAGAAACACAGGAAACTAATATTGTTTGCTCACAGTACTAGGAAAAATGTAGAGATTGATAAGATCCCTCTTGGACAGGCATAGCTAGCTTCACAAATTTAATGGAAAAGAATGATGGAAGACAATGGGAGGAGGTTAACCTACAGGATTTTAAATGGAGAGAAAAAAGTCTGTACTTTTATAAGTTTTAATTAGTGTTAACTTTGACTTGGACATCTCTGATGTTTTGTGAGGCAGCTTCAATTGTTAAAGCAGGGAGAAGTGGCAACCCGGCCTTTCTAGTTACTTCTACTGCCATAAAACCCTTACAAATCAGAAGCTTCTCCTTTCCCTTATCCCATCTTCAGATTCAGGATTTCAATCAAGTGAGCTACTTTTTATACATTACATAACTTAAATGTACAGGCCATAGAGGATGCAACATACAGTCAGTATCCTAAGTTGCAGGTAAAGACCCAGTTCAGCTTCGCTTCCTCCAGGTACTTGGGTTAGCAACTTTTTTTATCTGGCTACCACCATTAAAATCAACAGTGTTTATCCCACTACCACCACTAAATGTCGGTACATCCTGCCACTTTCAAGGAGGACCTCAGCATCACAGATTAAACAGCACAACACAGGGGACTTTCAACCATGGGAATGTCTACTGGGCTGTGCTCTGCTCATTTTACTAAGCACAGCCTCTTCCATTTAAATTCCCCACAAGTCTGAAACAAGTTTCAGATTACTATGACGGACTAGTTCAGAGACTGGGACAGCAAGCGTGTCCAGGCAGCAGTGTGTGAAACTGAGCAACCATACAGACTTAAATGAACTTGCTATTTCTGATTTGTGAATTCATTCATTCATTCATTCAAATCAAGTGATTCAGTGTGATTGAACAATAAGAACAAACAAACTCCCTAAAGCAAAGAAATCTTTCATAGCCAACTTACCTTAGCTACTCTGACCTTCACATCCAGAAGGATTACATCAGCATGACTTTAAGCCAGCAAAACACAGGGGCTATTAACGTAATCAAACATTGCAGACCAGGTTTAGAGAGACTCTTTGTTCCCAGGGCGCATTTCATCACTCACCCACGGCTGTTCAAAGCTCCCAGCACCATACCCTGCAGAGCTGTGAACAAGCTCTTTTGCACCACCCACTTCATGTCAGCAGATCTTTGCATTTATTATGGTTAAACTATACCAATAGTACCTGATCTTTGCAAAAGACAGGCTATGTATCTTCACATCTGCAGCTGGTAGTCACATCCAGAAGCATCAGATGGGCACAGTATCAGGCATATGTCCCTAATTCCATCAGCCGGAGAAGCTGTATCCTGGTTTAAGGAACATCTGGAAATACCGGGTGCAGAGGTTCCTAAGCCACAGCTGGCACAGTGTATTTAATATCTCTCCCAGAAAGGCAGGAAATTACAAATAATATCCTTCTTTGGTTTCTCAGCACTCTAAAATGCTTTAACTCTTGGCACCTTTGCCACTACTTGCCCTTCAGAAGTAAACAGAATCAGTTCAGACACTTCCTCCCTCCTGGATGGAAGACCAAAATCTGAGTTAGACATCTGGGAACTATTCCTTGCTCTTCTCTGTGACTTTCCTAAGTCAACTCCCTCCCCGACACCACCCCCATGCACAAAAATTCCCCTTTCAGGACTTCTACACAACTGCTCCTTACCTGATACCAGAACCTCTCTTTCTACAGCAGCTGCTTCCAAGGAGCTCTTTCTCACAGGGTGAAGTCATTAAGCTCTTCATTAACCCCAGCCAGCTTGCTGCTATCCTACCCTTCCTCTTAGAGAAAGGCTCTAATGGCTTAGGAATACAACTTTTTGCAAATCTTGCAGTATCAAACTTTATTTTTCGTGTGTTCATATGTGCTATTAAGAGCAAGAAAAAAAACCCTTAATTTAGCATTACACCAGAGTAATTTAATGTTTCACCTCCTGGATAAACACTTTGTGAGACCACAAAATGATTCTTGCAATTGCTGGAGGATTAAACTTTGTTTCCATTTTCTTAGAGGAGGTGCAGCCAGATAAAACGCATGAAATGTAATGTTTTATGCTCTTAACTGCTGCTAAAGGGATTTAGGTATTTATGTGCAATTAAAGAGAACATTTATCAGTTGGAAAAACTGCAGAATTTTTTAATGACAAATTTAAAATAAATTGCAAGGATATGACACGAAAGGATGTGTTGTGTAGTACAACTGAAACCAAAAAAACAATCTTGCCCTGATTATGAATGACAAAGCTCTAGGCAATGAAATGACAAAGCTCTAGGCAATGAAGTGACACATAGGTGCACCTTGCATCAAGATTTGATCAATTTGGCTTCCAGAAATTCAGTTTCACATCCTTGAAACTTTCATTCTCAATTTTAAGGTTGCTGCCATAAATACATGAAGTTCTGATGACAGGTTATCCTATTAAAATTTGTAAAGGTACAAATACATTAAGAATCAGAGTATTAAGCTAGGTGTTCCTGTAGCTGTAAGTCAGTTGCTTTACTATGCCCTAATATTTATATTTTTTTTACATAATCACTTCAGAGAAATGAACTGATATACTGCTAACCTTTTGTCACTTCTGGAATAACATTCTGGAAGTAATTAGAAATCTTTGTGATCTATCTTTCTACAGCTTCCGTCTTTAGAGGTACATGTCTTTTTTCCTTCCTCTGGAGGCATCTAAACAAACATGTAATCATGAAACATGAAACAGAGACAATAGTTGTTAATAAATATTTATAAGATAATGGATTCCAGATAGTTCATGATTATTCATCAACACATCATACACTGAAGTGAAATGAATTACTCACAAATAGTTTATGGCTTCAGCATCTTGAATTAATTATTACAGGTTTGATTCCTTCTGAGTCACTCCGGATAGCATTCGTCATGATTAATGTGGCTAGAACGCAGTTATACAAATCATGGAGTTCCAGAGAGCAAGAAGCGGAAAGAATAATTTTCAGTTGTTTATTTTATCTTTAATCATTTACATTTCATTAACTATAAATTGAAAATTCACCTATATAAGAATGGTATGAACCATTTTCCATTATTAAATTGAATTAAGTAAAAAATATAAAAATATTGCAGGCAATTGTAGTTGTTATTTCTGCCTTCCTCTCTTTCCTACAGTAGGATTAAAATGATGTTTCAGGTGTTGGTTTTGGTTTTTCGCATTTTTTAAAAATCTAAGTAAAAAATACAGATGTTTAAAAATAGCTGTATTTTCTTCCTGTAAAGCACAGCTCACCA
Organism: Myiopsitta monachus; assembly: GCA_017639245.1. Lineage (NCBI taxonomy): Eukaryota > Metazoa > Chordata > Aves > Psittaciformes > Psittacidae > Myiopsitta > Myiopsitta monachus. Next base: position 9,809,249 of record CM029919.1, read on the forward strand.
GGGAATGTCTTATGTTTAGACAGAATATAAAGTTTTCTTCTGATTACATTAAAACTCAGCTAATCTACAGTTTGGATTTTTTGCCTTTTACCTTTTTTCCCAAAACCTGTCAGTCATGATTTACTCCCTACATACTTATGGAAAAGCAGGTAGATTAAAAAAGGAAATAGTAAGCACTATAAATACCCATATGAAACAGTGTGACCTGAGGAAAAAAAGGAATACATCAGATTTCCATCAATTCCTTTGTTTCAAATACAAAATAAATATATTTTCTGATAAGACTTTGTGAACAGTGATGAAACATATATATCACAAATTGAGCATCCATTTCACCTGTTTTTCTATTACAGAATCAATTAGGTTGGAAAAGACTTTTAAGATCATCAAGTCCAACCATTACCCCAGAACTGCCAAGACCACCACTAAATCATGTCACTGAAGGCCTCATCTAGACGGTTTTTGAACACTTCCAGGGATTGTGAGTCCGCCACTTCCCTGGGCAGCCTGTTCCAATGCTTGACTAGCCATTTGGTGAAGAAATTTTTCCTAATATCCGATCTAAACCTCCCCTGGTGCAGCTTGAGGCTGTTATCTCGTGTCTTGTCACTTGTTACTTGGGAGAAGAGACCAAACCCCACCTCACTACAACCTCCTTTCAGGTAGCTGTAGAGAGCAGTAAGGTCCCCCCTGAGTCTTCTCCAGACTAAACCACCCCAGTTCTCCCAGCCATTCCTCATCAGACTTGTGCCCCAGGCCCTTCACCAGCTTTGTTTTCTTTTCTGGACCAAGAAAAGCACCAGCACCTCAATGTCTGTATTAACAGTTACTAACAATGCTGTCTTCAATACAATGACCTGTCGCTCCTATATGTGGCCTTTTGCTGCATCCCTATTTTCATTTATGTTATTCATGAATATTGAAGTGGGACTTGCTAAAATCCTCCTCTCTGATCCAAAATATCTTCAGAGTAAAATTTTCTAGAAATTATTCTTTTAGCTGAATAAAGTGACAATTTTATTTCTGACTATAATGTATGATTTGTTTCAAGTTCTAATAAAATGTTCCTTATCATCTTAAAGGACACTAGAAAAATATTTTCCTCAGTCTCCTTCAGGAACTACCACTGTTTTTTCTGGGCACTGCTTGGAAGTCTTTTATGTTTCACGTTTGAAGAAATGGCTGGCTAGAATCCTTCCTTGGTTAGGGAAGTTACTTAGTTTCATACAATCTGAGGCACTCAAAGTGCCAAGAAATCCATGTGAGTTGAAACCCTTCTCTCTGAATCGTTGCCTCATCTTGACTGCTTATTGAAGAAAAGCTGGGTGTGAACCACTGCTGGATGCATGCCTGTTTCCATTGGAATGAATGCCGGAATGGACAGGAGAATACAAGAGGGTATGTCCTATGTATTATTACATCAGGGGACCAGAAATCCAACATGCATCATGGAAGTCATCACTACGGTGGAGACACAGCCTCTCCTGTGCTTCTTATAGGAACAACTCTTACATTTTTAAGATCAGAAATACATATCAGAACTTCCCAGAGATTTGATAAAACACATTTTTGCATGGAGTTTTCATAAAATTGAAAGTAGAATCCTATATAAAATAATTTCGTAATAAAAACAGACATAGATGCTCTTATGTAATTGACAACATGACATAGATATTTGCAAGATTACTGCAATCAGAGGATTACCATTAATAGTTGCCAAATGTCAACAACACTAGATAGCAGGGACTTAGGCATGCAATATATTTTGATTATTGAAGCAGACATGGTAAGCGTTCTAATAGACATGCTCAGCCTAAAGCAAGACTAAGGTTTCTTGGTGACTGTCGCACAATCTGCTTTTCAATTAGTCAGGCTTTGAAGTTATCTACAGGTCTGCCTCTGTCATACACTCAAAACTCCAACTGTTCTTGCTTCCATTATGAACTTTTTAACCTTAAAATTTTCCTCTGGTACCTTTTATGATTACTGTAGTTTTAGAGAAAATGCCTGTGAAACACAAGTGCAGGGAAACGTGTGCTTCTAACTAGACAAGTTAGGAGAGTTGCTCTAGGGCTTAAAAAATTGCAAATGTATAAAGAAGGTGTCACAGGTGATGCAAATCCTAAAATTAAGAATTCTGTGTCACCCAGATCAATCTTTTGACCTTATGCAATCACACGTACACAAAAATCAACAAAGGGTGAGCTAGCACAGAGCATAATTTAATCCTATATATCCAGTTTACACGTATCACAACAAGAATTTATTTCCTGGAAAAGTAAAAAATACTCTTGCCTTTGTCTTCATCAGCACACTCGCAACATGATAGTTTTATTAATTTTCATATTTTTATTTCATAGGTATTTACTTTATTCCTAAGAACTTCACTTCTCTAAGAATGCCATGTGACTATTTTTTTAAATGAGACTGTTTCAGAATCACAGAACCATAGAATGGTTTAGGTTGGAAGGGACTTTAAAGCTCATCTAGTTCCAACCCCTCTGCCACGGGCAGGGACACCTTCCATTAGACTAGCTTGCTCAAAGCCCAGCCCAACCTGGCCTTGAACGCTGCCAAGGATGGGACAGCCACAGCTTCTCTGGGCAACCTGTTCCTCCTCATAATGAATAATTTTTTCTTAATGTCTAAAGTTCCTTGTACTGATTTAACATTTTTGTGACCAGTGAAACCTTAGTCATCCTCAAGCAGGAGTGAAAAATTGTGAGTCATCTGCAATTGATTGAAACTGTATCTTGCCCATGCTGCAAATAGATAAGACTAGGTAGATATTCCAAAGGAACATCTGCTTTTTATGTATTCTGAAGCAATGTTTTAAACCAATAATTATACCATTCTGTGACAAACTGATGCTGTGACAAACTTACAGATAAGATAGTTATATTCTGAATTGTGCACTTCTGACATAAAGAAAAACACATAGGGTATTAACACACAGGTTAACCAGATACCAGATGTTTTGTATATGCTAAAGAGGATGCCATAACTTGCTTGAAATCTGAAGTCTTGAGGTCTTCAAGTGTTTACAAGTCACTCAGTTTCTTATATATGCAAATTCTATGATGAAACACTTGCTTTATTCTTCTGCTTACAATTTCTAGTAAACCAGGATCCCTTTAATTAGGTACATAGAAATAAAAAACAACCCCTGCCACAAAGATCCTATAGGTCAACCATAAAAGGAAACAGATGGCCAGAGACAGATGGGGAAACAGAAGGAAATAATGAGACTTGTGTGATGGATATAAGAAATGTAATTTGGCTGATCATTTACCCACGCGTGGTAAATATGTGGTGGGTAATGAACACGATGGTATCGAGACATTTTACGGAACTTCTGCATTACAGCCCTTTTCTTTCACCTGCTGTAACAAGGGTACTCCTGCCACCAAAACTATCACAGTTCAGGAGTAGTTACTTGCTCAGTAATTGCTTATTCACACATATTTTGCTTAAGAGTCTCTTGGAAATTAGCCAACTTCTGAGTCCTTTCACAGGCAGAAAAAGAAAGGCAGAGACAGTGTTTAAAAATTTTGCTCCTATTCTACTTTGTTAATGAGGTATCTTCAGTTTGGTAACACCCTGAGGACCACGCTTCCCACCATGGGAACGAGATAAAAAAAAAACACCAAAAAACTCACCACATTTTAATATCAAGGTATTATTATTTCATAAGTAATTCCCCCATCCCTATGTTGCTTTCTTAGCAGGAAGTTCAAATGAACTCCTGACTGAAGTATATTCATAGGTCTTTAGATATTCACTTATTTTTAATTATATTTGTGAAACTCTGTTTTACTCGAAACTGAAGATCTAATGATTTCTTATTTTATTAAAGAAAATACATGAAAGTTGTTTATGTCACCTTAGGTTTTGTACATGAATCAAATTCAAGCTCCACAACAGAAACAATGATTAAGACAAAGTGTATTTTTCTTGTTTGTTTCATACTGTATGCACAGTACATCTGCTCAGCTAGAAAACAGACTGCATGCTTTTTTTAAGGTTAAAAAATATACCACAAAGTATCCGAATTAGTATATTTTGTTTAACTGTCAAGCAGGAATATGCTTTGCTTGACAGACATAAATATATGAGTCTATAGTATGAATATGGTGAATAAAATAAATGGTTAGCATACATTCTCTCTAGAATTCAGATGAGACATTAAAATGCCTCTTTGACCTTAAAATGCATGTGAAACTCTTTTTGCTCCCCAGAAATATTCAGACCAACACAAAAAAAAAAATCAATATATCATAAAAGACATCAATATTTCTTCCATTAAATAGAGGCATTTTGCATTTAATGCCTTTGTAATTCTTTTATAACACTTGATATTTCAGGAATAATAATAATGTTTACCGATCCTTCAATTCTGGACATGGGTCAATTATATTTAAAGCAGAATTTTATTACATTAAATTATGATTGAAATGCAAGGTAGGTATTTTGGAAATTATGTATCTGCACATATGCTGTTATGGGAGGCAATGCTAAATGATTGCAGAGCATAACTTCACTTTGGATAAAATGTTAAACAGGCTAACACACTGTAAAGAAAAAAATCTTCAGTAAAGAAAAGAAACTTTTCAGTTAGAATATCAGATCATGTACTGTCATAATAGTGTGTCTGTGTGGGTTGCCTTCTGAATAGTGAAAAACTGTAGTACTTCCATTGAATCAACAAAAAACTACAGGAAAAAAAAAGGTGTCAGAATTTGGACCTTAATAATGTTTCCACTTTGCTAAGTTACAGCAAATTTTGTGTTCTGAGAAGAAAGTGGTAATGCAAAAAATAGGCATTTCTCCAACATAATTAATATACAAAACACACACAAATTCTGTTTCTGTGCAAAGAGGTGGAGGTAAACTACATGAGGATCTTTGCTTACTCAAATACATTATTTCATCACCTTTGATACTTCCCCTGATGCTGCCAAATGTGTCAGATGTGTCTGTCTTTGAATGGATCACACAAGTAAAATGCTTAGCAAACAGCTTTCTTTTTGTGCTTCAGGGTTTGACCTTGATATTCAGGAAACTGCCATAACTTGGAACTCTCCATCTGGGCTACCTAGCCTAAAAAAAATAAGTCTAAGGACTCTCACTGTTGTTTAGCAGCTTTTTGCAAAATAAAGAGTTCTGGAAGACTAAATGGCAAGCAAAAGAGAATCTTTGCACAGCTCCTGTAATGAGAATCTTTGAGACTGAATGCCACAATACAAAATGGACAATATAGTAACACATTTTTATTAATGACACACTTCACTGCTTGATTCATGTCACAGTTACAGTGTACAATGCAGTACAGTCCAGTGCAGCATAAATTATCCTCAAATTATGAAATATTCTACCCTCACAAGATACAAAATATCAATGTTCCTTGCATTTTACAAGTGCTCAAATCAGTAATATACAGCAATATTTTAAAAGAACCCTATATTTATTACTACTGTGATTTTTCAGGGATGACTTTAGCTCTGGTTTCCAGTAAGGAATGATAGAAATATGTTTCTTAGTATTTTAATGCTTTAAAACAGCCTATTGTTCTACATGTCCATGTAGACATTTGAAAAGTTACAAGATTTCAGTAATTGAATTTTAGGGAAATCAATTTTATATCTGAATGTAATTTGCAGTGTTTAGAAACAGTTCCACTTAGCTTCTGATTTTACAGATACTACTTAGCTGTGTTATGTAGGGCATAAACGGCTTCAAGTGCTTCATGAAATCTAATGTAAATTGAGTTGTTTCAATGGAAAAGTAGATCTTACAAATGCATCATGTATCTAATCCAAAGCCTCTAAGTGTTTCACATTTGGAATTATTTGTAAGAAAGCAAAAGAGAACATAACTGCCAAGCAAGATTTGCATCCACAAGACATAAACCATAAAATTAGGCTGGTGTGAAAAAGAAATAAGCTGTTACTGATAGTGCTTAGTGATATAAGGCAGACAGTGAGGATCACAAAGAGTATAAAACTTTCAGTCATCAAACCAATATGATACTTTTAAGAAGCCAATTCAAAATGAAATAATAATAGATTTTAGAAATAAATGCGTATACCTAAGTAATCTCCAGCAGTCATGGACACAACTAATCTTGTCTGTAGGTTGGACTAAACAGCACAAGCTTGTACTGAACTTGCATTATGTGACTCGGATAGTCTCTTTCTTACGGAATTTGAAGGAATTTAGGCATTCAGAAGTAACTGATTGCAATTGACATGTTGGCAACAAAGCAGTTGGGCAGCAAGTAAACATTCCCAAAGCACTATGTACCAGCCCCCTCACACAACATCATTCCTTCCTGGATTTTCTGAACATGAGCACTCATCTGCTTCATTAACATTAGAAGGGTGACTGGTGTATACAACCCAAAGTCTGGTGTTTACATAAGTATAGTTTTCTCCATGTTTGCCACATGGTAAGAAGTCCTAGTGAAGAGCTAACCTTTCAGAGGGAAATTGCTGGTAAAAAGGACTATGACAACAATTAAAAAGGACAGAAGTATCAAGTAACACATGGTGCTGAAAGATAGTGTCAGCAGGTGATATGCATGAAAAGATAAAATTGGTGCTACAGAAAAAAAAATTAATTAGAATCAGCAGAATCTGGTACTTCTTAGGGACAGGTGTGGTCTCTCTTCTTTTCACTGTTATACTAGCATTTTATTACTCTGCTGTCAACTCTAGGTTTTCCTTTCTGTTGTCTTTCCTCCTCTTCCTTATACTTTCTCCTGTGCATCATTTCCTCTTAATTTTCAGTCTACATTTACTTAACCCCCTTTCAAACCACCCATGTTCCCTCTCCTCTCGCCTTCTCCTTCATAGGCATCTTGTTCAGGAGTGTTATACTATGTTTTCAAAAGATCAGAGCATTTGCTTAGAATCATACATTTGGCTTTAAAAAAAAAGTTCTTAAAAGAACTCGTTGAAAATGCTGCCTTGAATAATACTGTAGACATTTTCAGAAAGGATCAGTGTTTTGAATATACAGAAATTAGTGCTGTGTTTGGAAGCATGCTTGACATGAAAAGAATTAAGAGTAAGGGAATGACATATTGTAATGGAATATATTGCACTTTTGAAGATCAATGTCATAATATAGTAACGAAAATGGAACAACTATTCTTGACATTGAGAATTTTGAGCCTGCACTTTGATAAGGGCTCCCAAAGTTGTCAAACAGCACCATGGACAGAAACAAAGGAGCCTCTCAAATGCACGGTGCTGCAACCACATCTCATCGCTTCAAGCTTGTGATAGAAGACTGGAGGAGTCAAGACATACTGAGCTTTTCACTTCTATCATGGTCTATCTCCTAGTGTTGAAAATGATGTGTGAAACTTCTGATTTGCACCACAGAAGTATTTTAAATTTACCCTTGGTTCAGGTTTACCTTCTGCTCATAAAGATTCAGTATTTCAATATTTTTTTTCCTTCTCATGCTAACACTTAAAGCTCTTCTTAAAATCTACCTAGTTAATTTTAGCTCATATTAAGCTCCTATCCCCACCCCGTGGTGAAACCCAGTTTTCATTAGGAAAAGTCACACTGGGAAGCAAAGAAAAACTTCCTGTATGAGATTTACTTTGCTTTGCAGAAAACTGAACTTTCTTAGCAGTTTTTAATTAGATAAAAAATGCTTCTTAAAACATCACCCTTTCATACCTTGACCAGAAACTCAACTGTGAAACAAAGTGCAAAAATATATTTTTAAAGAAAGTTAAGGAGATGGAGTAAGTTTGTTTAGAATGTGTGGACAGAGGAATTTTGTGTGTAATGCTCAAAAATCCATCAAGACATTCCAGTCATATATGCAAATTACCATCTTATCATGGGCTACTGGTTTTTGGTGCAAATGCAAAAACCCCTCCCCAGTGCACTGCCTCTGATATCCAGTCAGACTACCAGACCGTCTGCAAATAAAAAACTGCAAAGCTGACAATTTAGAATCTTCCAGTATAAAATGAAGCTACCCAAGTTTTATTGCATCAGTTCATTTTACATCACACCAATGTTCAAGGTGCTACCAATCTCGCCCATCAAGAATGTCCAGCAAAGACTTATATTAGTGTTTATAAATTAAGTTCATATTAAGAATAAAACTCATTACAGGCAGAATAATATTCCTGTATTTAGCTCTTCAGGAATAAAAGCAACATCGACATATACAATATTGCCATCTCCTCCAAAAGACTTCTGATTTTAAAATCACTGTGTCATGCCACAGAATAGGCAAATATTTTTCTGTAATTCTTTCCAATATCATATTTCAGAACACAGAATAAATCACTGAAGTACTTCCCCTGCATTACTTTGCATATATATTGCTGTTCATTGAAAGATTAAAAACAAGTGGAACATCAAGCTGAGCAATCAAGAGTTGATTCTGTATGCCAGCAGTTAGCTTGAAAACAAAAAGCTGTCAAACAATCAGCTGTGATTTTCCTGTAGTTTGAGTTACAGAGCCCTGGGAATTCATACCAGTATACTGTATCTTCACTGTGGCATATTTTACTCTAAAAGTTGAGGATTGTCATATTTGATTATCTATAAAGTCACAGATTCCACATCTACAGTAATTGCTATACCCATGCTTTAAATGGTTTCTGTTTATTTTTCAAAATTAAAGCTTTAGATTTACCTCGAGTTGTATTAGTTGAGGACGTAACCATAATCTTGCAGATAACCAACTAAATCAGGATTAAACAAACAGAAGCCAATGTACTTGTACTGGTTAGAATCAGAGTGAATTCAGCATGAGGTTCAGTTTATCTTTTCCTAAGGGAAAAGAGAATCCTTAATACATACGGGTTTGCAGTAACATTAAGACATCATTTAAAAAGCACTTTTTCATTTCAACTTGAAAAAACTTAGTGTTAGAGTTCAGTTTCAGAGCTTAGTTGTTTGGGGTTTTTTTTCATATAAATTGAGAATAACTGGGAAAAAAATCAGTTGATCTTACAGTCTTTTGATTAAATTGACTCAAACAAATGCCTGTCCTGTAAACTGTGATTACTCTTCTTTGCCTTGAGGATCAATTTTCTTACATAAAAAAGTACTGCTGTAGGGGATTGGATATTCTGATTTTTACTGCAACATACTGAACCCTTAGAAGTTCTGATATTTTTTCTAAAAACAGACCTCTGTGGATCTACTCTAAAACCACAGATACTGAAAAGTTTCTGGATCTTGTCTGAAAGCGGTAATCCTGCATTTACATTACTCCCATTAACAACTAAATACATGAATTACTATTTCGTGGTATTTTATGGAAGCAAAGTTTCATACCATAATGCCTTTTCCACTTTATCCATGGCATCCCTCTCTAAGACACTGCTTCCCTATTTCAAAAGCACTGATGCCTGCAATTTCAGGGAAATGCTCCAGAAAGAGAAGAGTTTACACTTCTGAGCAGAGAGTATAGGGAGATCAATTGGTCACATTCAACAGCTGCAGTAGAGCTATTTCTGGTCTAAAATGGGCTAGACAGGCTTAGATGTGAGAAGAAAAATGTGTTTGCTGAGATGTTGTCGTAGCAGTAAACACTGCTATATATAACTTGCGCAGCTTATGAATGAACAGCCTTGCAAAACCCCAGACTCCCTAATTTAGAATAAAAATTAAAAAAAAAAATGGAATATTCACAGTAATTATATGATAAATTCTTTCATCTTTTCTCAGGGGCAGTATATCTCCTTATTTGCTATTATTGATCCTTTTACCTAACCTTGCATTTTCAGTTTACCTTCATGCAGAAAGTGAGTAAATCACGCTCTGAAACAGTAACATTTCTGATATTGCAGGGTGAGTGGAGGACAATGAACTTTAATTAAAAGTGGTTTACATAGTATCTCATGATTCATAGCCTGTGTATAGGATGATGTCAGGTTATAATGTGCAGTGCTTTGCCCTTGCACTCCACTTGTCTATTTGTAGAAAAATGAGTTTTATATCTAATTCTCAAAATCATGCAGAAATATCTGAGGTAATTTTTTTTTATTATTATTATTGTTATTATTTTCTTTTTGAATAGATAAAGCCTTTTGCTTCCCCAAATCCATTTTGCAACATTACCCATTTTTAGCACTACTCTCCCCATTTTGCTAAATTAGATAACATTCTTCTTGTGGACAGAACAATGCTTGAAGTTCTTTAGATCATATTTTACTAGTCCAGAGGACAGCAAGTTTCTTAACTGTGATAGGTATTGTATTTTACTTACTTACTCCAAAAGGCAGCAATTTCAAAGCAGAAAGAAACGAGAGAAAACCTATGCACATTGGTAGGTCAAATTTTAGTTAGGACTGCCAAAACTAGTACGATGTCAGAAGAGAATGACTATATTTTTCATTCCACAATGCTTCATTTCCAGGTTTTAATATCCGTTCAGTCTTTCCTGAAAGCCAGATATGCACAATACAAAAGTGTAGTCATAGCGTCAGCTGAACATTTTTTGTAAGCTTCATGTGAAAACACTAACAAGGTATCATTATATATATTATCTGAGGTGCAATTACATTTTATGACCTTTTCAGTATATTCCTGTTTTATCTTTTAATACAGAACAATTCTTATTAATGCTTGCTTATGCAACAGCATAGACATATTAGATTGCATGTATCAAGCTAATGCACTGAGCCTCGTTACTTTGAACACAGATCCAGATGAGTCATTAAAATGTTCCAATGAACAAAAAGACAGTAAGCAGAAATTTCTGCACAAAACTGTACTTTTAGTACAGAAATTTAGTATTCAGAAATTTAAGCTCCTAATAATCCATGCTATGCTAAAATTCTGACTGCATGAATCATTTTATTCAGAAACAGTAAGGGAAAAAATTCACTTTACTTCTCTGAAAGGGTTCTATGGCAACTGAGGAGCATTTGGCTTTAATTCTTCACTGAATTTACCATTGAGAAGCACAAGAGTTATTTCATCGCTCTTTCAAAATTCTTAATGTCATTAGAATTGCCTAAGAAGCAGCATCATGGCACAGTTTTAAAGTTAATTTGTTCTCCCTATACAGAACATATATGACTGAGCTTATTTTACTCCAAAGAGGAAAACCTCTAATTTGGAGGTAAAAGCAGCAGTATTATTTCTGCTTAAGCATCTTGGAACAACAGCAGTACAATTTTACTGCGAATTCTGTACATACACTGCTATTTTGAGATTTGAAGAGTTGCAGTACATTTTTTTTTTGTGACAGCTTAGTTCACAGAATTATATTTTGCCACAGAAATTTAGGACCTGAGCCAAAATGGAGGCAGTGGAAAGGTTCCCACTGACGTCAGCAAGCTTTGTATCAGGCTCCAGGCGGCTAAGGACTAGGATTGTTAACTTACAATTAATGTGCATCTACACTGACGCTAAAACAGTCCAGGAAGGAAATTCCTCTTTTTCTTTTGCAATTGGCTTTAACATATTTTAGAGGTGACTTTGAGAAGATACTAATTGAAAAGAAAAAGACATCTATGGGTTGGTTTTACAGGGTAAGACAGAAGCTTATACTCAGACCTCCATATAAGACGTTATTTGCTCATCTGTAACGTAATAGCAGAATCGTAACATTCAGCAATGCAATGTCAGTAGATACAAAAGTAATTTCCCTTCACAGTTCAAGACTGTTGCCTTTGAGGGTCTGAACACTTTCTAATTTAAACTAAAGTGTCTACGAAGAAAGGAGGAGTCTGAATCGAATGACTGAATTACAGTGATGACATTGAAGTAAACATCTCTATTGGAGAGCTGTTTCTGATGTTTTAATGTGTTTACTACAAGTATTTTTTGAGGGTTTGGAAAATGTTACCGACATAGCGTGCCTGCTAATACTGCAGTGAACAGCTTCAGCAGAACTAAGTAAACAGTGACTAAATTTATTATCTTATTTCCTTATTGTCTTTATATTCTAAGCCTTCTTCTTTCTAAATAATTATGTGTTTTGGCTCCCTACTTCATAATCTGAGCTCCCATTTAATTTGTTTATTTTTCTAGGTCACATATTCAGTCTGTAAAAAAATGCAGACTCATTTTTCAGTTGAATCACAGTTATATGTGACAAGAGTCTGATGTGTAGCTAATGTCATTGCAGTGAACAATTAGTTCATAGATTTAATTTCATTGAAATTTTCTAAATATTAGTGATAAGGTCTTCCAGTCTAGTACTTCCTCAGACACTCAAGAAGTTCAAAAAACCTTCAATTCTTTAAATAAATATCAAAGCCATAGTAGGAACTTTGATGTGATGGAAGAAATTACTGAGGTGTTTCCGTAAAGAACCTAATGAACATTGGAACCTTTTTCATGATTTCAACAGAACATTTAATTTGAAAGAATAAATCTCCTCTGAACATTGATTCTTTATTTGATATGAAAGGTATTTTTATATTCCAGTGTTGCACAGAAAATAATACAGGTAGCCTATTCATTTCAAAGAAATTGTTGGTTTGCAAATATTTATTCACCCTGTGGGGAGTAGCAAGACTTTCAGGCAATGCTTCAGGCTCCTAAAAAATTTGAAGAGGAGATCCTTTTTAAATACTTCAATGAAAATATTTTGTTTCTGATGTTTAATATTTAACTCTCACTTATAGGCCTTTCATAGCTGTAAGATGGGAGATGATAAAAATCACAGTAGGTACTTGGGAAAAACCAGTTTGACTTATTCTTGGCTACAGAGAATTACAGTACAAATGTATGAAAGAAAAAGTCCAACTTGCAAAATAGGATAATGTCAGAAATATTTAGGAATACATCTCTCTACACCCATTTCAGTAATATGCCACATCATGTATTATGTCACGGAATTCAGCTACGACGTCTTTGACAACATAATGGAAGGAAATACAGTCACTCTGATCTTTTAGATGGTAGATGACTCACCCAACAATTTCTAACTCTAGAAGCAATTTTAGAAAAGACAGTTGAAACTAACAACTTTTTAAGAAGCCCAAAGTCAAGGATCTAACTTCCTGAATCTGGGTATAGTTTCAGCAAACTCACAGCTTAAAAAAAAAATAAAATAAAATAAAATAAAATAATTAAAAAAAAGGGGGTTGGACGGAGAAGGAAAACCAAGACAAACAGGTTAGTGTTCAGAATAATAATTTTTTTCCTTTGACATTTTCGAAAGGAAGTATTTCAACTTAAATATATTTTTATTTCTAAACTGCTTTTAACTCCTTTTATTTCCACTGTTTTAACTAGGATATTAGAACACTCCCCAAATAAAATCAAGTATTTCCACTCAAACTGAAGAAAAAACCTCAAACATAACTGCAATATTTTCCTCTTCAGCTCACTGTTTCTGGCTCAGCCACTGAACCAAAACATCTATTATTTGCATAGATCTTGCCCTCAGTTTCTCTAGGGACTGAGCTCCTTCTCTGAAAGTGGAATGCTCATGCCCTCACTATCAAAACTAAACTAAACTATGAAGATAGTAACAGGTGGAATGTATCCACATATATTAAGCAAAGAACTGTCCACCTGTTAAGAGAAATATCTGGATGCTTTTTCTGTACAGTTTATAACAGCAGAAAGGAAGTGTAGAGAGTGTTCGCTTTCTGGAACTCACCCTTCTCACTCTAATTCTTTCTCTCTCCCTGGCGGTGTTCAAAAAGGCCAGGTTTGACAGAGCCTTGGGTGACATGGTCTAGTGTGAAGTGTCCCTGCTCATGGCAGGGGGGCTGGAATTAGATGATCTTAAGGTCCTGACCAACTGTAACCATTTGTCATGGGTTCAGCAGCAGCGGTCATTTTTCTCCCTCTTGGTAGCTGGTGCAGCACTGTGGTTTCGATTTTGGGCCTGGGAGCAGTGCTGATAACACCAGTGTTTATAGTTACTGCTTGGCAATGTTTTGGTTTGATCAAGGACTTTCTGAGCCTCATGCTCTGCCAGGGAGGAGGTGAAGCCGGGAGGAAGCAGAGACAGGACACCTGACCCAAACTGACCAAAGAGGTTATTCCATATCACAGCACGTCATGCCCAGGATGTGAAGACGGAGGGCAGAGACCCAGAAGGGTGTGGTGGTGGACTGGGGGTGCACGGCGTGGTCAGGGTTTTGGTACCGGGGGTTCACTGTTGGGGGGTGCACTGGCTGGGTTGGGCTTGGTGAGCAGTTGCATTCTCTTTCCTTGTATTTCTCTTGTATTATTACTGGTGGTAGTAGTAGTGATTTGTGTTATACCTTAGTTACTAAACTGTTCTTATCTCAACCTGTGCGAGTTGCATTCTTTTGATTCTCCTCCCCATCCCTCCGAGACTGTGGGAAGAAAGAGGGGGGTGAGGGAGTGAGTGAAATCTGCGTGGGTGGGGGACTTAAACCACGACACCATTCTATGAATCTACACTTAAAAAGTGCAGGAAATTAATTTTGTAATATGAAAGGCACAATGCTTTTCAGATATGATTGATAGAAGAATTAAAAAAGAATTTCTAGAAGTATGGTTGTTAAGAACCAAGGGTGCTCTGTTGTTGTCTGATATCCAGGTGAAAAAAACCAAAGCTGCTGAAATACCTCTATATGTGACTTCATAACAGCTTGAATATATCCATACATTTAGGGAAAGAGAAATACAAAAGCTGGAATATAGAGGAGAAACAGGAAGGAATTTAATGAAAGCAGCTTTAAATGTCTGTTTCTAAGGGACAGACTAAGTTTTTCATGGTGATGACTGCTTTGTACTGTTTAGAAAATTCTTGTCTATTTAAGTATTTTCAAAGAAGGTTTGGTTTTGTTGGTCTTGTTTTGGCTTTGTGTGGTATTTTGTTGTGGTTTTTTTTAATGTTGACTTTATCTCATGAACTATTATTTACCTGCATAAAAATTCACTCATTAAACAAAATGATTGGTTCACCACTTCCAGGAGAAAATACAATAGGGTGAAGTTTATAGTAAAGAAAATGCATTCATGCGCTTTCAGGCCAGAAAGCCAACCATATCCTGTGCTGCATCAAAAGGAGTGTGACCAGCAGGTTGAGGGAGGTGATCCTGCCCTTCTACTCTGCTCTTGTGAGACCTCACTTGGAGTACTGTGTGCAGCTCTGATGTCCTCAACATCAGAAGGACATGAAACAGTTAGAACAAGTCCAGAGGAGGTCCACAAGGATGATCATGGGACTGGCGCACCTCCTGTATGAAGATAGAATGAGAAAGTTGGGGCTGTTCAGCCTGGAGAAGAGAAGGCTGTGTGGAGACCCCATAGCAGCCTTCCAGTATCAGAAGGGGGCCTATAGGGATGCTGGGAAAGGACTCTTCATGAGGGAGTGTAGTGATAGGACAAGGGGTAATGGGTTCAAACTTAAAGAGGGAAGTTTCGATTGGATATGAGGAAGATATTCTTTACTGTGAGGGTGGTGAGGCACTGGAATGGAATGCCCAGGTAAGTTGTGAATGCTCCATCGCTGGCGGTGTTCAAGGCCGGTTTGGACAGAGCCTTGGGTGGCATGGTTTAGTGTGAGGTGTCCCTGCCCATGGCAGGGGGGATTGGAACTGGATGATCTTAAGGTCCTTTCCTACCCTAACTATTCTATGATTCTATGCATAAACTATGTGATCTTAAGCTCCTTAAGAAATGGATAACACAAAGAGAAAGACAAGTGAAATAATAAAACAGATTACAAATAAAGACTTAAACAACTTCAGCTCATTGTCCTGGTGTCTTCAGGCTTGATTCTGGCTTTCTCACTGGCATCCTCACCCCCAGTGAGAAGCAGTCTATCCATACATTTTTAAGTGTATCAAAGGCCATGACTCTGCCGTTCAGCTCTCCCTCTTGGTCCAGCAACCTACACCCATTTGTAGATACTGCTCTCATAGCTCTGCTGATAAATGCCAGGGGAGGCTGACAGTGCCATGCTGTACCCAGTTCTTCCCCAAACATCTACTGTTGCAGCAGGAGGATGGGAATGTCAACAGATCTCTTCTGACTACTGCTGCTGCATTAACCAGGAAAGATAAGGGGACTCCTCTTCTATACAAGAGTTAGGAAACCAGATAAAGGACAAACCTTGTCCCAGGGGAGAACCTGAAGCATAATATTTCTCAACAACAAAAATTTCTAGATTCTTCAGTATGGTTTAGCACGTTCCTGATGCGGCAAAACTCAAACACTGTTATAAGTCTACTGCTGGAAACTGATATTCTTTTCTGGTTAAAAAATTACAGTTTCAAATAACTGGCTTTGTAGTAATTATAAAAAAAAATCAATTTGGTTTTGACTTGGAAAAGAGCTGAAGGAAATAGAAAACATCTATTTCCTTGAAATAAAAATTAACTTTATATATTTTGATGCTCATTGAAAGAGGGATTGTAGTCACTAGTCACTTCTTTGGAATTAAATTAACCCAAACTCTGTGAACTGCCTATTACAGATGAGATAATCTGACACTTGCATATTTTTAAAATAGGAGTGGTTTTTAAAGAGACACGTGAGGATGTGACTCCAGCACCGGGGAGAAGAAACAATGGGAGTATGCCACACCTTAGACGATGACTTAGGGTGTTTTTTGCAATGTTGTGTTTGAGGTTCTTTAGTAAAGGACACTAAAGCCCTAAGAGGTAATAAATTCTTACACTTAGTAATTATGCGGGATTTATTTTTTTTCCAAATGCACAAAGTGGGGAAACTGACTTATACCGTCAAAACTTCAACGCCTTTAGAAACTTCAGGTTGTTTCCTACTAAACCTTGAACATTTCAGCTGGGTTTGTTGCCTTTCTTCTTTGCTGTCGTGCGTATCATTATATCACATCACTGACTAAGAATTTGGGCCTGCCTGCAAAAGGACACTTGGGGAAGTTAAAATGTACTAACTGAAGGTGTGAACTGAACTGCACCATCCAATTCCTGCACTGCTGTTTATTTCATATGAAGGTGCAGTTGACTAAGTAGTTTTAGGCCACTCTTCTGGAAGAGAATGTCCATGAAGTTGTAATTCAATGCACTCTGACTTCACACTTTCAGCTAATACCTCCTAATTTCCCGTGTCTCTGTTTGGAAAAATAACCTGGACGTACAGTAATTTTTGAATCATCTACACAATTTTTTACTATAATATAAAATTGGCTACATGCCTGGAACTTTTGATTTTCTCTTTTTCATCCAGCATCTGTTTTCTTCTAATATTCTGGACAAGTAAAGTCCAGATGTTTTCTGCTATTCAAGAAAGCAACCAGAGAGCAGCCTTAGGGGTTCAGTCTTGCACTTTCAAAAAACATTATATTTGGACCACTTGATTTCAAAACCATGGATACAGTTTCTCTTTAGATTGTTATTCAAATACTAATTATTGCATAGTAGCTTAGGGCTTCCCAATTCTTAAATGCTTTTAAATTGAATTTAAATCACTCTGTTCACCATCACAGATTTATGTTTCTAGAGTATGCAGAGCTTGAAACAGTTATATTGCTCACCCTGCTCCTAAAATTGACTATTTTTAGCACAAACATAGGTACAGATCTCTATAGCAATAAATACTGAATCCAAGTCACTATTTTCTCAAAAGCTCCTACTCTTTATAGTGATTTATCAATTACACAGTTTAAAATATTAAACTTCTGGAAATAAATCTGAAAAAAAGAAAAAAAAAAAACCAACCCTGATTTTAATACTGTTACATCATTGTATGCACTCCTCAACTGTCCTCTCCAGCCATCCTCATATAACTTTAGCTGGATCTAGACTGGATTTCTTGAGACTCTTCTTGAATAAAAATTGTTGTCTTTCAGTCCAAATGACTTATAACCCAGCCTTATATTTATCAGTGAAAAAACAGTAGTTGTTTTGATCCTACAGAGAATATTTATTAAACAGGAAGAAAGAAATACCATTGCTACAATGCTCACAGCACAATTTAATTCATCCTTTCTCTGCACATTTTTTCTCCTTGTTCACTTACGTATTAACAAACAACACTAAAGGAAACTATAATTAATTATCCAGATTTCTTACTAGTGTTTTTTTTTTCTTGCTAACTAGTTACAGAATTTCCTTTGAACCATGTTTTAATTATATTTATACATTATATCACAACCGCAGTAAAGGTACAGTTTGGTGTCTTTCTGAGGCAGGGCAACAATCAGGAAGATGTATACATCTCACTGAATTGTAAGATTCATTGCCTTATAAAGGACATTGCTTGTGGTCCAGAGCTTGGTTCCTATGCCAAGGCACGGTCCCCAAGACAGCATGGAGGAATTAGTGCTCTTACATTTGTTCCTTCCTTCATATTCCTCTGAAAAAACAGATGGCTTCCAAAGTAAAGCAAACAATTAGAGGGTGGCAGAATTGCCACACTATGCTAAAGGTCTTTTTTCATGCCACCAACTCCACTCAACCCTATTGCCATAAAGCCCTGAGCAGCAGCCTTACAGCTACGATAAGTCAAACTGTCTGTAGGCAGGGATTCCTTCCTAGCTCCTTTGATGCACAGCTGTGCCTGGTACACACAACTCTGACCAGGAAAGCACTGTTTTCAGAGGCTTTTTATTGTACTTCTTGATATTATTTTAGAGAGCTCTAGAATTTCTGTCTACTTTTGTGCTATCGTTCCAGCTTGATATGACTATAAATGCCTATACAGAAGAAAAGAAAAAGGTTATAATACATACGTTACTACCTTGGTGGCATTACTTGTTATGTACTTATTTTACATATTGTATCCAGGAAAATGTAATTTTTAATGCAATTACATTGCATTCTGGTTCCTTCTCTGAGCTGAAAAACATCATCAAGATTTTCATTGTTTAATTTCCCTTGTTAAGTAATTTCCTTAGTGCCTTATTGCCATACTGGTCTATGGCCACTGGTCATGTTTTAATTACTTGAAAATTGAAGCAGGAATTGGCAGAGCAGAAAAATTTAGACATATTTTCTTTATGTCTGGCAACATTCAGCTGTCATAAATCTGAAAATAATACTTTATAGAATCATTTTTTAATTCTTACGATTAAATAATTTTTGGAGTGTGCAAATCAGTTCGCGATTAAGTGCACAACTGCCACCAATATGCTCTCTAAAAATCTTTGTGTTCTATTAAACATTCACCTATTATGAAGCCAAAGCACTTGTGTGCATGATTAGCTTTGCACTAAATATATTTGTGTAATATATTTGAATATATATTCCAGAAGCCTAGGAACAGTCATGTAAATAGGTCCTCAAGCACAAGCAATGGGATAAAAAAACCCAAAGAGATCTACTACTGAATATTGAGGATACATTGAAATTAAGCAGATAAACATGGTTTCACAGAAATGGTATTTCAAACACTCAAACTATATTAAATTTCCTGAGTTGAGAAAGAAACTGCCTATCAATATGTGAGTGGATTATTGGCAGCAAGATGATCTTTAAAAAGCAGAAGTAGTTAAAAAAAAAAAACCCAGGCTGAAACTTGATGTTATATTGGAATTGATGGTATCAGTCTAAGAAATAGCAATGACGTTTTCAACAGTTTGCCCAAGGTGATAATTTGAAATCCGTAATTAAAGACTGCACTTTAAAAAAAAAGAATCTTATTTTTGTTGGTTTTTTTGTTTTGTTTTTTCATTTTTCTTGTGTTTCATAATGAAGAGCAGATCATGTAAACATGACACTCTTTTTAAAACATTTCTGTGTTTTCTCTCGTTGGATTTCTTACCAACTTTTAATCTTAATTGTAATAAGTGTATTTCTAAACAATCAAATTCTAAAATACGCAGTTTTTTCTTTTGGATTAACAACAGGAACAGAAAAGAAACATATCTAGCTTGTTATAATCTCTTTTGTTCTTTGATTTCATTCTGGTGTCCCTAATAAAGTGCTGTTTTGATTCCTGAAACATTGCCATAACAAATGATTATGCCTTGCCTTTTGGTGATGCATGTGAGGATATAGTATTCAGGACAGACATTGTTTTGGCAACCTTACTATTGAAAGAGAGCAGATTCAGCTAAAACCATGTGGACCTAATTTCCTAAAAAAGAGATGGAATTGGTAGCAAGTCACTTCATGGAGAAGATATATTTGAGTAGATTTTTTTCACCCTCTAGGATTGCCTATGATATTCTGAGAGCTAACCCACCTGTTCAAGAAAATTTGAAGCTAGCTGGTCTCTACAGGAAATAAAAGTCAGTATCTCTTCCCTTTTTAACTGTTGCCCTTACCTATATATTTCTTGCATACATTTTACTCAGTGTTTCAAAACACAAACACATCCCATTGTCTAAGAACACAGGTGTGTCTTATTTGAATACAATTTTTCCATTAGAGTAACATTTTCTAACTCATAGACCTTAATGAAGAGATTTACCCTCTCCTCCCCAGGATAACCGCTGGAACTGCCAGCAGTGCTCTAGGAAATAAAGTAGCATATAAAAATAAAAAAGGAACCCACCCAAAAAGTCAACAAAACCCTAATACTTCTAATTTTAGTTAGTTAAGCATTAGTAAACCTGTGTCAACTGATTTTTGCTATTTCTGGAGAAAAGGAACTGGAAAGGCATAAATTAAACTAGTAGGATCCTACTTAGAAACAAAATTGGTCAGCACCCCACTATCCCTCAATATCTTCCCTTCTTACCACCCCCTTTTCAAAGCCACCATCTGGGGTAGGCATTTTTTGTGAAGCTGCTGTAGAAGCATCAGACTGGGAATGTGCTGGTGGAAAGCAACTGGGGAGTTCTACTGTCAATAAACAAATTGGAAAAGGCACTGTCTTTCTTTGGCCCTCCAGAGAAGCCAAAGGATAATTTATAGAAATTGATTTAATGCTAGTCTCTTTTCCCCTTTTTGCTCACTATGAGTATTGCTGAAGTGATGTATGGTTTCCTCCTGAATATTCACAAACCTCAGCTAGGGGATTAACAAAGATGGACTTTGTCCATGTGCGTATGGGCTTGCTGACTTCCATCTGGGCTTTGAATGATAATCACTCACTTTCTACAAATGTTTTAAAGTTTGGTCAAAAAAATAACTGAAGATCATTTGTGTGTGGCCTTTATTTGATTTTGTAATAATTTTCAGGTTGGCATATTTTTTTCAATTGAATGTTTCATATATATATTTCATTAAAAGAGAAAACCTCTCTTTTGTAACAAAATGTCCTTAGCTCATTGACACACCTATATATCACCATTAAAGGAAGAAGGAATGAAATATGGGAAAGTATGAGTAAGCCAATCTCAAGAACATATTTGGTAAGTATACATGGGCCATTTTTTTCAGCACTTTAATATCATATATTCTTAGGATAGACATTGCAATATAATTCTTTTCACCACATTTTCACCACATTTTTCATGGGCATATTTGATGCAATTCCATGTTCTTCTCCTTTCTGCTATTTGATTCCTAATTTTCAGCATTTTTTTTTTTTATCCTAAAAGGACTGTGCAGCAATGTGCATTAGACCAAGACTTACATTATACCTATATAGCACAATGACACTCCCAATACATTTAAAAGTGGAGGGAGATATCCTGCATTTCATGTGCAACAGCTGTACTGAGTACCTATGTTGCTAGTATAAATTCCCCATCCCTTAATTATCTTTTTTTTAGAGAACCTATATAATTTTACTCCATTTCTTAAAATCTGAAGTTTTATTTCCTCTATATCTACCATAAATTCAAATTACTTTAATGTTTTCATGTTTAAGCTCAAATAAACTGGAACAGAACTACTATAAAGTGTATTACAGCAAACTTGAGACACTGGCAGATGGTGATACAATGTGTTGGATTTAGTTGCAGTTACAATGCAATTAGAAATATCAAGCTGCAAAAAAATAACTTTGTGTGTTTGCCAAAAGAAAAATTACAATTAGCCTTTTCACACAATGCAAACACATGCTATCTGCACTACAACAGTTGCGGATATATATATTTTTCCCCTTCTGTGACAACGAAATTTCCCAATTATATAATTTTTCCTAGTTATCAATCAATTAAACAGATTTTCTTCAAACTATACTTACTGTCTGCTAGCATTACCTTTTGCTTTCTTTTGGCTACTCTTAGACAAGTAACTTTGGAAATTATGCTGAAGAGTCACATAAATTTTCAGTGGCATAAAAATAAATAAGGGTGAAAGGCACTCTGTAAGCTTATCTAGTTCGACCTCCTGTTCCATGGCAGAATTAGTTATTTCTAAATGATTCCCAGTATGTTTGTTCAATTGGTTTAAACTATCAGTTAAACTTGTAGTTTGTTCCCATTCTTCACGGTCCTTACTGTTGTATTTGATGCTGTTTAAATATGCCTTACCGTAGCATTGTGCTACCTACTGTTTATTTCTCCTCATAACCACAATGGAGAGAAAATATTGTCCCTTCCTTTTTATGGATAACACTGAGATGTTGGAAGATTCCATCACCCTGTAGTTTTTCATTCTCTAAAATGAAGAACTACTTTCTGCTTTTCCTCATGGGTCATGTTTTCAAAATTTGTAATAAGTTTCGTTGCTGTCTGCTGTACAATTTCCAACGGCATTTCTTCAACGTGATCTCCAGAAAGAGACAAAATACTTCAGCTGCTACAAGTACTATAGCACAAGATAAAACAGAAATGCTATACTGAATGCATTACAAGTGATGTTCCTTTATTCAATTCCTAAAATGTGTCCTTTAGTGTCTGAAGTTGCTGGTTTACATTCAGTTTGTAAATCACAGTGAACAAAATCCTTTTCTCAGGAACTAGTAACACTTAACAGCAAATCCCTGTCCTGTCTTTCCATATTTGATGATTTCTACCAAGGACAGAACTTTGCACAGATTTAAAACAAACAAACAAACAAAAAACCAACCAAAAGAACCCCAAACCAAAACCAAAGAAAAATTCAAACAATAAAACATAAATTTCTTCAAAAAAAAGTCCAATTTCTAAGAAAGTTGTAGCTACCCTTCACTTGCAACTGCTGGACAGTGTAGTGAACATACTATTTATTCTGCTTTTGTTCCTTGTTGAAATACAGAACAGTACCAAAATCAGAGAAGGTCAACATAAACGTTCAATAAACACATCCGTCCAGTGGGACAGCTAGCAATTGCTTCCTACTCTCTTGATATGCTTGCCCCATCGGTTTTGCATCTACATTAAGCTACCTGTTTTACTAACTTACTTGGAAACACCTTAGACAAAGAGAGGCATTATGGAAGAGGCAGTATGACATAACTTATTAATTATGATGACATCTTACCATGTGTAACTTCCCTATGAGCCTTAACTCCCTCATTGGGATATAAAAATGAGTTTTATTTCAAATGGCAGAGTGCTGTTTGAAAAAGGTGACAAGTTGATAAAGAAGTTGAAAAGCCAGAAGACCTTTTTCTAACTTTGTACTGATTTGAAAAGGGTAGAAACACACCCTGCTTAGCACCCCAGATATCATCATTATAACAGGTTCCAAAGTAGCATAAAGAAATTACGCTAGTGAGAGAACATGGTACAGAAAACTAACCCAAATTAGAGCTAGGTCACCAGGTTGTGTGGCACAATTTTTATATGCTATGACTTAGAATATAACTTAAATAGCAGAATAAGACTATTAGATCTCTTTTAAAAAAGCAGAAAATTCAAATCTACTTTTCCAGGGCTATTTCTTCACATATAAATAATGCAGCTGACACTAAGGTTATAAGCGAAAATAGAAGCAGTCAGCTGAAGTAAAGGCCATGAAATAACTGGAAAAAGAACAGGTTATTTTTATCCTCTGTTTTGATACTTAAGACTGGTTTGTTGCCTGCTCCAGCAAATTGTTCCTGGATAACTGAGAGTACTCAAACTAAAACAGAGATTCATGGCACAGTATGGATAGGGACAACCTGTGGTTTCTCTGACAGCACATGTAGCAATATATAAAAAAAAAATCTTCCTCATCCTCCTCAGTCCATTTGCCTTTAAAGCCTCACAAAAAAGTACTGTGATCCTATTACATATATGCAAAGAATAACCTTAACTTTGCAAGATGGGCTCTTTTATCAATTTAAAAGTTGAATTATCTTTTAAAAAGTTCACCTCCTGTAATAAGGAAATTGCATGGAAGAATAATTATGAACGGAATAACATTCACAAGCTCAAGGTTTATGAATGCAGAGGTAGGCTTACAAGTATAGGTGAGAAAACAATGTCATATCAGTAATTAGTTTTGATGGTGTTTGAAATACATTGCTTGTGTCTTTGGACATCATCTTACGTGTAATAGTCAGCACCCTGTTTGTGTTATGGTCCTAACCTGCTTAGAGACAGTTCAAAATTGTAGTAAATTCACTTTTAAAATACAAAGTAAATTGGAGAAACTTCTTCCTTCAAGCCCTGTAATAAAGGAAATATATTACAAATAGCTTTGCTTCTCAAGTACCATTTGCTAAAGAAAACAACCATTGAAGCAGCATGGCTGAGGATTTTTGAGCAGCTACAAGTGCTTTACTCTGCTGGAGAGCTGCAAGTGCAATCACAGACTTGATACCCATAGCCACTGGAGAGGAGCTCCCCATAAAGGTCTGAAAACTTACTTCTTTCTTCTTCTGCAAGCCAGCCTGAAAAACTTAACCTCTACAGTGCAAAAACCTGACCACATACGCAGAGAGACCTATGACTGTCATGGGCTATCTAATATCACTTCTCTTTTCATTTTGTTCCTGCATCAGCCTCTGCTATGTTGTATCTCTTCTTATTACTCTGTGGATCAGTGCAGTAAGGTAGAGACCTCTTTTATTCTGTAATTGTACCTCTGCAGCATCAATGAATCTCAGGCTTGATTATGGCTCCAAGGTGCTGCTGTAACAGAAATAATTATGTAGTAGAAAAGGAGAATAGTATTATCTTAGAGCTTTAACTTTGCCTAAGGCCATAGACCAAAACTGGAAAAAAACCCTATTCATTATGTCTGCTGAGTTATCAGTTGCCAAGTCTTCTGCAGAAGGCTGGTAAACATAACAATTCTGATTTTAAGCAGGGAAAGATAAGGACAAAGAATAAGGCTAGAAAGCTATATTCTAGCATGTTCTTTTTTCTTGCTTTGCTTAATTTTTGTGGGCATAGGTTAAGCATTCACATAATTAACTGTGTAAAGAAAACAGAATACAGAAATACCTTTGATTGCACTTTTGAGTGCAGTCTAACCATTTCATTTCTATCTTAAGTTCTATTCTTGACATGCATAAAAGATGTTGATATCCAAGCCTCATTAATTATTTTCTGAAATCTAACGTAAATGGTTTGAGGTGCTTCCCCTGGCAAGGCACTTTTGCTAGGTAAATTAAAAGCCTTTCTGATAAAGATAAATAAGTCCTATGGTTATATATTTCAAACAGTAAACTGCTCATTCTACAGCTAGTTCGTCGTAAACTCATAATGGAGAATCAAAAGAAGTGGTTTTAGGCCTCTCACAAAATTGTGTCCTGAACTGCCTCAGAAATGAGGCTATTGGAATGGGTAACATCTCTTTGCTGCAGTCATTTCAATCACCACAAAACTTGTAGGCGTCATGGGATTTGTAAGAATGTTGAAGAGATGGAAGAAAGGCAAAAATCTCTCTAAAACTTGCATGTAAAATTTTACCTGTAGAGAAATTACTCATAATACTTGGTGGCTTGTTAGCATGGGAAGAAAATGGTCAAAATTTGGAACAAATACTTCAAGTTTAAAAAAACCCAGTTATTGTAATTTTAATAGAAGGTATAGATGAGTCTACAGAAGTATCATCCAATTCACATTAAGTTCAGTGTTTTTTTTGCATAACACTATTAATACAGAGCAAAAGTACTACTTGGTACTTCAAGTCATTTATATTTGGTAGATGCAAAAGCAAGTAAGCCACCTTATTATATGACACATAGCCTCAGCTGATAACCTAATTAAACCCCAAATTAATGTAAGGTTAAGTTGAAGGAAAAAAAGAATCACAAATAGGCAAATGAGACTTTGAGGAAATGACAGAAGCCACACAGGATAGGTGCATTTCAAGAACTGTTTTCAGAGCATTAACAGCAAAATTCAAAAATATACATACAGTTCTCCAGGAGATCTGAGAAAAGTAGTATTCCACAGTTGCCCAACTGATGTGGCTCAAATCAGTGGACAAGGTTCTGCCCCTCCCCCACCTTTTTTTTTTCCTTTTTTTTTTTTTGGAATAAAAGAAAAATGGATAAATAAAAGAATAAGGGTAAACCTAGAAGAAATAAGTGAGTAAAAGTAAATAAAAGCCATATTTTTTTATTTAGCAAATAGAAAAAAAAAAGAAAAAATATATTTCAGACTAGCACGGGATACAGAACGCTGTACTATATCACTTTTATACCTATGCTTTTACTGCCCATTCCTATTACAGTGGTGAAATAGTCGAAGAATGTTACATAAACCACAATTCTTGCACAAATTCACCTTGCATGACTCCAGCTTTTTTGTAAAATTTTCTTATATTGTCATCTTTATGTAGCTATGATTATGTTATGTTTAATACAATAAAATGTTATCCAAAATTTATGTAAGGACTGCTCGTGTTTCTCATTTGCTGACTCAAAGTTAAATTTCTGCAATACTGAACATACAAAGCTTATTTATTTATTATTTAAAAGTTTGGAGTCTAAGCCACACTAAAATTGAAATGGCCAATTCCCACATTTGGCACAAAACCTGAAACTCCAGCCAAATGCAAGGAAAAGCTTTTCTGAAATGGAGCTTGATTTCAATCATATGTGAATGAAGGATACTGTAAGATGGTTGTTTCAAGTCTGTCCCCAGCTCATAAGAAAAGCATTTGGAATTTTATGGAGATATCTCAACATTATCTCTTTCAAAGTCTCATCAACTCTGGAGAACAAATCTGTCTTGGACAAACTGGTACTAAAGGAAGATGTTCATTTATTCTAACTTAATCTTTTTTCTTTTCAACAGAGGGCAAAAGGGCTTTTGCTTCCATAGTTACTTGGATATTTCTTTTGAACTTCTTCCAGAATACTTTTATCTCTTCCACATGCACTGACACACAATCCTATGAAGTATGTATGTATTTGTGAAACACTGTGCTTCATTACCAGTTCTTCAGTGGGTGTAACAGAGGAAACTTAGTTCCACTGTTAAAGCCAAATTCCAGACTTGCTGATTTAGGTGTTTTAATATTTAGTAATGTATTACTATAAATTGACTTCAGAATACTACAAATTAAAGATTGAATCAGTAACTTATTTTAAGAGTTTTTTGAAGTTGTTATTGTGCAAAGACATTTGTTATTAGGCTTTTTTTTGTTCTTATTCCTTATCAATATCTGTATACTGACAATAAGAAACTCAGGAAAGATGGGTTGTTGATTGTGGAGTTTCCCTCCCACCCTTTTCTTTGGGGGGGGGGGGGGGGGGGAGAGAGAGGCAGCATGGGGTTTTTTTTTAAGAGAAAAAACTGAATTTTAGTTGAATTTATGTACTTTTTCTAACCTTGAAAACATTTTTATTACTTAAAAAAATTACTTCTATTTTGGTCTTCAGGATGGAACCATTTTTAGCATTCCTCCAAAACCATTTTCTTTCAGTTCAAAAACAAGCTTTCATAAAATGAAAACTATGTATCACAAAATCATTAGGGTTGGAAAGGACCTCTGGAGGTCATCTATCTAGATACTTTATCCATTCTAAATTGATATTAAATACCTGTGAAAAATAATCGAAGAGATGAACTTCAAGGCATTTGTTTTCTTATAAGATTATTTTGAAAAGCTTTTACATGGAACTATATACTACCAGTTCCATGGTCTACATTTGTGGTTCTCAAACCAGGATTCTTTGAACAAGGTTACTTCTAAGTTACTAAGAAGTGAGCTGAGCTTGTAGTACAAACCAGTGTTCAAACCTTCTCTTACTCTGAGGTCCAGAAATATAGTCTATACTGGGGCTCTCCAACACTGGATACCAGTAGTAGCGTGAAAGCTATGTCAAAGTGTTGCTATTTGGCTACCAACTTCTTTCTAAAAAGAGGGAGGCAACAAGCGTACACTTTTTTTTAGCAGTTAAAGAGTTGACACTTCATCCAAACAAAATGAAGGACACAGGGCTGGAGTGCACCTCTTTCCTTGTGTGGATACGGTAGCTGAAAGGATAGACATTCCTTGTAGTGATCCCATTACAGTATTGCATGAATATTTTTCTTCAAGAAACTGACAACTGAACATAATCAAACCAAAAACCAAACTAGGTTCTCACTAAGGCCAAAAAAAATTCTTTAAAATGTTGTCTGTTAATTTTTGTGGGAAAAATCCCACAAACATATATACTAGCTTAATCTGACAAACCAAGTAAGGCCATACAGAGTCCATAAAATGCCGCAGAAGCATAGACTACATTATATATCTCCCATAACATTAAGATGCAGACCTCCCACTGCCTTAAACACAAATATCAGCCTCATTTATTTATGTTCCTTTATAGCTGTAGTCAGAAAAGACATAATGCAAAAAAAAGTTGAATCCAAGACTCTGTACCACATGTTCTGTTTAATGATTGCTAAAAATCTTTAACTATCAGGAATGGCAGGTATTCTTCTACTGATTTATTTAGTAAAAATAACAAGTAGTTCAAGTTTTCTATTTGCAGTTGTCTAAGGCCAGTTTTCTAAATATTGGATTGACTACAGGACAGACTGGTTTTTTTACACAGGGAAAGAGAATGCTCTCAAACACAAGTGTTGTTGACATCTCAAGAGAGATAGGCATGATACTAGGGCTCTTTCTGATCACAAAGTTGATTTAAAGAAAATTTTTGACCTCGCTGAGAAAGTAACAAAGGTATCACAACAAAGGTTTGTCTAAAATAATGCCTGAATTGATTTACAGACTTGTATTTATCCAACAACTCTTAATTATCCAGCAACAATTTCTAAACATTTCGGGTGTTGAAGTTATACCGATAGAGATCTAGATGATAAGGTCATTGTTGATTCTACTGACTCAAGAACAATAGTGAGCACTTAGCCTAATTCCCTTCCAATTCATCTGTTACAGCAGCTACATGATTTTGGCTGAGGAAGTCCACCTAATTCATTGTCATATAAAAAAATTTTTTTTAACAGCTAGAACAACCTCTTTAGGGACATGGTAGAGTCCTCATCACTGGTGGTTTTCAAGATGCAATTGGACAGGTTGCTAGATAATTTCATTCAGAGCTCTTCTCCTATGACAGGCTGGAACAAATAATCTTTAGAGCTTCCTTCTAGCCCGAGCTGTTCTATGATTCTAGGATTAATTCTGTTAGTAACTGATCTGGTAAAAGGTTTAATAAAGTTTCTTTGCTGCATGTTATTTAACCTTAGTTATCTATGCAAACCCATGAGATATGTGGAGAAGGCATGGAACAAGTAGTAGATAAGACAAATCAAATCTCATGTGAGTACAGTAACAGTAGTGACTTCTCCAGATGCTTCATTATGCCAAAGTGTCATTTCATTTACATGTGGAATGTGTCTGCATTGGCTTGAGCAGACTTCAAAATAGGATCATAAAGTTACTCTTTACAGCCAAATTAAGTCCATGAGAACATCAAAACAGATCCTAACATACCTCATTTATGAAAAGGAAGGCAATGCTTTGTGAAGAATAGCTCCTTATTCCCAGATGGAATAAAAGCTGCTCTCTGTGGCCACAAAGACATTTGGCAGTTACGATGTGGTGTTGACACAGCTGCAGACCCTGGCAGCTGAGCCAGTTTCACATGGGTCTACTCTTTTCTCCCTCCCTCCTCCCCCTAAGAAGCTAGGGAAAAATACTGGACTGGCGTAGTTGGTTTTGTGTATGAGTCATTACAAGACTCCATCACTGTCTTGTTTGATGTTGGCATGTTTGGCTATTGTACTTGCGGTAGGGTTATGAAGTCAGCTCAATGCCTGTGTTTGTATACAAAGTTGGTCGCCAGTATATGACTGGGTCAAGAGTCAAATGAGGACAAATCAACCAGGATAAAATACATGAATTGACTCACATGGGTGGGTGTGAACTACAAAAAATACATCCATATTGTCTTTGTTTAGCCAGGTGTCTTACTGGATCCTTTGCTTTTCCTAAATGTGAAAGCTTTTTTGTATGAAATACATCATACAAGTCAAAAAGCACCATGAGAGAAGAGAAGGGGGAAAGGAAGAAGTCATTAATACTTCAACATTAAGACCTACTAGGATGTTTCTGCTTTAAATCACCAGTGATGCACCACCACTGTTTTGCCTGGAAAAGCACTAGAAGAGAAGTAGCCAACAGCAGAGATTTCTAAGACACTAGTATCTACCTTACTTTCCTTTTTTTGTGACTGATGAGTAATTGCTTTATATGACAAGCACATGCTGCTAAGTTACATAAAGAGACTCTGATATAGTTAGATTTGTCCCCAAAGCAAAATTTAGAGTTTTCACCCACCCCTCTTTTTAAAACTCCTCCAAATATTTAACATTCTTGTGGCAATTGCTGATCTTGGAATAGCTTCTAGAAGCTCCTCGAGAAAATATTTTCACTGTGATTACAAGGGAAAAGGACAGAAGGAAAGAAGTTTTGTTCTTGCACCTTTTCAAGTTTAAATTGGTCCTAGTTAGGAACTACTGAGAGAGAATATAATTAAAAGGAAGAAAATCTTTCTCCTTATTTTGAGAAACGGTTTGTGAATTAGCCCTCTGTGAACTACTGGGGGGGGAAAGTTGCTTTCTATGGATTATTTTAGTGTAATCTTCTCTATAGAAAGCAAGGTTTTCTAAAAAATAAGGTGAGGGGTTTTCCTAAAAATAAGGTTTTTAGAACTACTCCATATGCGCAGCTATTAATAGCATTCTGCATCAAGATTGTACTGACTGCCAATTTCTAAAAAAGAGTATTTGAAATATTTTTATCACATTAGATTCAACTCATTTTTTGCATCCTGTATTAAGTAAATTATTTTTTCTATATTCTTTGACAAAGAAGCCAATAGAATTGAACTTAGCAACACTGACTACAAATGCTAAACTGATGGCATGACAAGTATTTTGAATTCTAGATTTAAATAATGATTTTATATGTTTTAGGCATGCTCTTCTTTGTTGTACATTGTTTTTCTATCTGTGAAGCAGCTTTTGGCACAAATCAACACTTTTCTATTGGCTTGTAAACTTTTATTATGCAAAAAAAAAGATATTCCACATTTACTTCATTACCAAAAGCAAATGGGTGACACTTTCACAGTGTTCAGCAGCTCCAGCAACCCTGGAATTTGAATATTCCATTGAGAATAAATGCAAAAGTGCCTCCTGGATCAACTAAACAGGCCTCTCTGGTATGCTTAATATTATATGTGTGGTCAATGAGAAAGTTAAATGTCTTTGAAGACCTTTGAAAGAAAGCCCTGTGTGACCAAATTAGGCAAGTCCTTCCCCCCCTTGACAGGTACAGAATTCAACCTCTCTAAGCATTTTGCTGTAAATCACCCTGGGGTTTATCTATACCTGTGTGGCTCACTTTGAATGCAACATAAGCATTTGGCTCCCCCGAAAGACAGCAATATCTTGGCTGGTCTAAGATGAGAAAAAAAAAATCAGATTGAATTGCTTGCCTCAAACATTTACATTAGCTAAAGACAAGTATTTCTGACTTCCAACAACAGTCTCTAAGCTTGCCTTTGCAATCCCAACAGAGTAAAAGAAAACAGATTAGCACGAAGAAAATCACTACCTTCTTCCTAATAACTGACTGAAGCTCTAAAAATGTCTATGTTTTCCAAGAAATTTAAATATTGGAACTATACCCATCTGCCTAAATTTGGATCAGAATAGGTTTTACATGTCTGTCTGCCTAAATAGGCACTAAAAAAACCAACCCCAAACCCAAACAAAAATGTCCCAGCAACAACTAAATTCGCATATGTGGGGAATTTTCATAGCAAATAATTCCTAATTACTTTATATATGAAGGATTAATTACCTTGATTTCTGCCTGGGATGTATGCTTTATACTTACCATTCTTCTTGCCTAAGTGGGATTTTGGGAAACTGGATCGCACAATACTTGGCTTTTGATTTAAATTGTATATCCACATTCTAAAGTTAATGGGAAATCACTGTACTTCAACATACCTCAGAAAAGCAAAGAAATTTGAATATCCAGTTAGAGAGAACATGCATTCCATGACAATTTTTAGAGCTTTCTGAAGATAGAGATTTTTTTATTTAATAGATGAGCTTTTAAAAGCTCTGACTTAGAAAGTGATTTCTTGTAACTGGGCTTATTTTTGGAAGAACTGCTGTGTTTTGTCCCATGAGGATCATAGCTCTGATTCTTCTTGAATAGATCTTGGCCTTCTGACATTCTCTTTACTAAAGCAGTTACAATACAGATTACACATCCTAAAAATAGTAATTCAAAGGATATTTCTGAATTTTAATAAGTTTTTGATTCCTTCTCAAGGCAGTTAGCATACAAGATGCCTCTCCTCTCTTTGGGGTGAAGATAAGGAGTGAAGCTACCCTAAGAAAGTTTATACCTGGATAGAATGATAATTCTGCATTTATTTGCTGTATCTAATGAACTGGATAAAGCTATATCTCATGCTTCAAAGTCAGAACTGAGTCTTTAATTAAGACTTCTGCAAACGTTCTCCTTCCTCCTCTCAAAATATCTTGCCTCTTTGGTAGGTGTCTGAATACTTCGCATAAGGTATGGACCACTTTCAGAGATATGATTAACAAAGCATTTTCTTGGAGCTAAAATGTAATCCTTATACATCACAAAAAGTTTGAAATAACAATTTTCACACATAATTTGCTAGTTTGTTGGGTTTTGGTTTTTTTTCTTAATTGAAGGACAATTAATTCATAATTCCTGGAGAGCATGTGACTGTCCAGTGTCTTCTGAACCCTTCCTGTGTCAGAGTTTGATATCTAAATATGGAGTAATTAATCTGTCAAAGCTGTTGATGAAGCCACAGCATACTGCAACATGCAATGGTTCCCAGAAAGGGTACTCCACTTTGATTACTTCTTACTACTTGGGTCTGCCTCTTCCAGTGTCTGCAGCCAGCATGTCAACTATCCAACCACTACTGACCCACTCCTGTGACTTACTTAGAGGAAAAACTTTTTCTGCACCAACCAGAGACCACATTTGCACAGCTAACCTCAAGGTTTGGCCTTTATGAGGTGGGTTCCTTCTTCAGACAACATGCCAAGTAGTAAGAATAGCCCTATGCACTGGGTCCTTACACTACAAGGATCCACTTCTTCTACAGCTTGAATATAAAGCATCAAAGCCACAGCTCTTATTTCATACACAAGGAATTAGTTCCTTACATGTTGACTAACGTTCTTTACTGGATATCATCAGGCAACTATTAAGACTTTCAAATTGGTTTATCTGCTTTACCTATATGCTAAATACAGTGTCTTTCTAATCTTTTATCAGAACCACATGGTCTGGTTATGACATATCTTCAAATGTTATTTTTGGATCTTTTCCAGTCTACATGTCTTGATTTTACAATTACACTGTGCTTTATATAGATCTCATTTAGTCCCTGATGGACTACAGACATCCTGCTTGCTGGCTTATTATCCAGCTTCTTATCAGTTTCACTGTAAACCATTATTTCAGTTGCATAACTACAGCAGTTAGGTCAAAACACTATAGTTTTAGAAAGAATTAATATGCCCTTTCTAAAATTACTTGTTCCAAGTATGCATTTTGAGGTGACCATGCAGGAAAAGGCAAATATACCAAAAATTAATACAACAACAGTATTATCCATAGCACCTGAAACAGAAATATCCCTTGCATGAGTCCAATGCCTGAACGAATTGGCATGCTTAAAAGAAGAAAAAAAAAAAAACAAAACACAAACCAACCAACAAATAAAAAAACCACCAAACAACCTCTAAAACTCCCTACCCCACCCCAACCCCCAACAACCAAACTAAATGAACTTCTCCTTTTTGGAGATCTCTGCAGTGCTGGAATTTGCTTTCTACCTGCCAACACAGTTTTACTTTCTACCCGTCACCAGGATTTCAAGAGGGATTTGACCAATAACCTTAGGATAGAAAAGAATCTCTTCAGAAATGTGTTGGTTCAAGCAGAAGCCATAAATTCTGTTTTCTGAACAGACATGTTTGCCCAGACTGAAGCAAATATTCTGTTTGTAGATTTATTCTTTGAGGGTGAAAAATGTTTTTTAATGTAAATTTTCAAGAATGTCACCTTGTCTACCAATTCCTTCAGCTAAGCATCTAAAGAGAACCAAGATTCAGTTTATACTAGCTCCCAGAAAATTTAAACAAGGTACTTTATAGTAATTTGTTTATTTTGCGAGTCTGAAGCAAACTGCCGAGGAGTGAATCAGATATGGGAAACGGTCCCTAAAGTTTTGCAACTTCTTTCACTAAAACTACTGAACTAGGATTTCAGTAGCAAAGAATTACAACCAGTTCCTGCCTCAGAGCTCCCAAAGCTAAGTAGACTAGAAACCCCAAATTAATTTGTTTTCTGACTGAGCATTTTGTTTTCTTGTTGCTTGAAGAGGTTTGGAAACATCTGCCATTATTTGCTGGAACTGTCATGAATGGCTGAAGGCTTAGGAACATGGCTGCTCTCATAATGCTGTGGTAAATGAGCTTGAGATCTACAAACAGCATAATGAATCTATGGACCTCTGTGAAAAATAAACAGTAACATCTTTACAAACTTTTTTCTCCTTCATTAAGAAGCTATGACAAGAAACTGCTGTACTTTGACCCTTTCTGCAGTGCAAAACCAACAGCACATTCACTGACATGAACAAAATAAGTCACATTGGGAGTATTGCATTATTGTTTCTGAAAGTACAAATTTTAGCTATCAGCTTCCACAGCATCAAATATGGACTGATCTTAGATCACTGCAGTAGATGGTTCACTGATCTATGTCACTGTTATAATTCTGAAAGATCAGATCCTGCTTTCTATTATGAATCCAGCACTCCTGAATTGT
This sequence comes from Myiopsitta monachus, assembly GCA_017639245.1. Lineage (NCBI taxonomy): Eukaryota > Metazoa > Chordata > Aves > Psittaciformes > Psittacidae > Myiopsitta > Myiopsitta monachus. Next base: position 9,844,218 of record CM029919.1, read on the forward strand.
GACAACCGCATTTTGAAGGGCTATTCTGCTCTTGCAATTTTCATTAGCTATAGCTATCCTACCAGTTCATTAACTAAGACTAGCTTAAATTAAATGCGAGAAGTGTACCATACAGTCCTTTCATCCACATCTCATGATTCTGTCTTGATGGCCCATCCCAAGAATGGAAAAGGAAATTACGAGAACAATACACTGCATTTTCTAAATGGGAGGTATTAATAACAAATGTGAATAAAGAAATGAAACCTCAGAACTTATTTTTCTCCTCTTCTTTAGGATTCGATACGTTTTCTCTATTGTGACTTAAAAATGTTAGTAAGGTGATAAAAAGATAAGATTTAATGTAACTGTGTATCATTTGACTTAATAGAACTGTTTCTCAACTTCATAAATGAGAAACAGTGAAAGCAGAACTGATTTTTTTGTGTCTTGCTCTGATTTGAGACTGACCTAAAAGAGATACACTTTTACACTCTGGGGAAAGAAATAGAAAATTAGTCTTCCGTTGTTGTTATGACTCTTAGCAACAGGGTATAAGGTCACATTGCTGCCTCAATAAAGACTGCTCAGCCTCCTTTGCCAAGTGCTGTGATCCTGCAGAGCATGAACAGCTTGTCTATGAAAGGGATGCTGGATGCAGTGGCTCTAAAATGCCTTGTCTGCACTGTTAAGAAGGTATATAGCTGGCAAAAGGTCCTGCAGATGACTAAAGGCCATTAACAGTAGCTTTCCAGCCTTGTAAAATTGCTCCTTCCTCCACTTTCTCCTGAGAGTTCACCCACAGACACAAAAATACCAACAGAACTCTAAGTTCCCAAGCTGCAAGACATAAAATCAGACACATAATGCCCACTTTCCCTGGCCACCATCACCCTGCAAGATGGAGGATATAACAGAAGGGATGTGTGGGTTGTGTGGTGTTTCCATAGGCACCTGAAAAGCAAATATTGCAGCTACTGACTCCCTAAAAAGGCTGGGAAGCACCTGGATTACACTGCTAAAACCACCCTCAACATTACCCATGTTCTATCTACATGATGCACAGTAAGTCTACTCTAACAAGCTGCATCTGTGAAAGGCCCACAGGGATGACACAGACAGCAGCTGCAACCATATTAGACATGAACAGTTCAAGTTCCTTCTTCCTTTAAAAGATTTCCACTTACCAGCCTTACTACAGCAGAATTTAGAAGATGCTGCAGCTAGTAAACACCATCTAATATTGGCAATTTCCAACACCATGACTATAAAATATTCAGCTGCAATGTCTTACTAGCACATCTGGCAGGTCATGTCAGAGAAGGGGGAATAGATCAAAATCTGAACTCACCAGATCTCTCTTCTCCCTACAGCCAAGGAAACAAGTATTCTGTGGCTTTTTGCACTTCAACACAAAAGCAGCTACTATGGCTGAGAGACTTAAAAACCTATGTCAAAGGAGAAAATACTAGAACAGTGCACTACTTTGCTTCTACCAGCCTCTAAGCCCTTCAGAGCTTCCTTTTAAGCCTCCCCTGAGCTGCACTAGGTTCCTTTATTTTAGACCCTAAAGAGCTCAAAGAGGAAACATCCAACATCAGTCACTAAATATGAGTTTTATCACACACCTTTATTCTTTGACAAGAGGTTCTACAGATCAGCTCTGTATATGAAGGACCCTTTCCTGTGTTTTGTTTTTAACCTATCTGTGATTACTTAATGCCTACTGGTTGATTTTTAGTGGTGTTTCATGGTTCTTCCTCCTCCACTTTGGAGAAATATGGCAGAAATTTTTCGCTCACACTCCCCGTGCTAGTAATATACTACTGTCAAGTCTCCTCCGAGCTGTCTTCTTTCCCTCAGCCTCTTGGTTGAGAACTTCAGCTCTCTCGATTTTTACTGTTTGTAACAGAAGGTAACTCAGACACATATAATTCAAAGGCAAAAGGATGGTACTAGAAACCCCCACCACATCCAGACTGGAATGTGCGATAATTTTAGAAATTACACATATTTTTGTGTACTACTGTTCTAGCTCTTGAGAATAATTTCTTACACTTAATAGCCATATTTACGTAACCACTCACAATGGTTATATTTTAAAATATTATTTTTTTTCCCCAAAAAAATGGAGGCATGCTGCAAGCCATGACTAGACACTGAACATTCCAGGAAAGGAAAAAACACAACCAAAACCTAAAAATCTCCACACCTTAATATACGAATTTACTCACAAAAAAAAAAACAAACATTCAAACTTTCAGCTTCCTTCTTTCTTGACATGTTGGTATAATTTATTTATATAAACACCCAGGCTTCCTTCGCTTCACTCTCCTCCTACTTATCGAGCTGGAGAGCAGTCAAGGCTCCCCAACCTCCAGCTCCAAGGCCCAATGCCTTTCGTTTGCCAGTGTTCACAAATATCTAATCCTCACACACAAATACTTCCCTGGGTTCCTTCTCTCAGTTTGTTTGCACAATCTCAAATCAAGCTGACTGTCACTCTTAAGTCCACAAGTGTTATTATTCCAACAACCCCAGCAAAAAGAATAGAAATTCCTTTCAAAACCAAATTTCAAACCTCTTTTCCAGAGCAGCCAGTCTCTTGCCTAATCCTGTGATGAACACCTTTACTGTTTTGGGTTTATTTTTATCTGTAGGCACAAATCAAGAAAGCTTTATGTCAGAGTCTGATCTTTGAGATGCTGCATTTATAGATCATTTTAAAGGATATAATTCTATAAGCACAATTTAATCATTATGAGTCATTGTGGATATGGAAAGAGTAAATCATGTTAACGAAATCTGGTTTCTTTTAAAAAATGAAAAATGTTATTACCCTAGATAAACCAAGAGGCTTGATATAGCTGGGTTTTTTAAAAAGGTCCAGAGGAAATTTAAAATGATGGATCCTCATTAAGAAACTTTTAGTTGTGGATAGAGTAAATCTTTATCTAAGACGGGTTTTATACCCTTCTCCTGTATCAAGCACTTGTGACCCAGTATTAGTATCTGAAGATCAGTGTCTCAAAGGCTGTTTTTTTCCCATCCTTAGTCTTTAGTTTGGGTATTTCAGGGCACCTGCTTTACCTATAAAGCTATAACAACTCTAGTTGACTCCAGATCTGGTGCAGTTGCCTGCCTTCAGGGATCAGCAGTACCAAGGTATCAATCAGTACCCAGAAAATCAGGGGATTGGAGGGAAAATTGAAAGGCAGCCACTGAGAAGTGAAGTCCCACAGGGCTGTGGATTAACACCAGCAGATTATCATATTTTATTCAATGGTCTAGATAAAGCTGTAATAATTCAGATCATTAAATTTGCAGATGATACTAAAATAAGGGGAGTATTTAAGATTCAGAGGGATGTAAGAATAATTCTGACATTAGCAAAATGGACTCAGAGGTGAGACAGGAAATTAAATGAGTATTCATTTAATGTAATGAAAAGTGACACACTTCAATAAAAGTAATGCCCAGGATACATACTGAGACACAACTCAAATTACACTAAGTTAATTAATATGCAAAGAGAGAAAAAGTTACAAGTTACACTTGCATTGCCATTCACAGTTTTAAATGATAGTAAGAAGATATGACCCCTGTCCTAAAGAGAGAACAGACAAAAGCCCCACATTCATTTAACACAGTATATTATGTATATATATTATAATATAGTATTAACAAGTCACAGAAGAGTGACTGTGGCCACCACAATGACTTTGTACTACTCTCTTCTCTACAAATTTGTGTGTTATTAGAGGCTACTTCAAAATTACACAGGTATTTTTTGAGAATTCAAGTCTTTACGTATGAGAAGAGCAGTGCTACGTTACCATCTATCTCAATAATACTCAACAAACTAAAATCCCCATTTCCAAGAAAAGATAAAAAAACACCAACCACTACAAGGAGACCTCCAATGCTCTCTCAAGGTTATATAATAAAAAGGGTCTAAGAATAAAGCAAGAAGCCAGTAAGATGAAGAGGAAAAATAAAAAAACAACAAGAACCCCAAAAAACCCTCCACAAAGCAAAAACTAACAACTACAAGCACAGATACAGAAATAATTTTACTTCTATAGCAAAAACCCAATAAAAGGCAAAGTTGTTCTATAGTCATACTACTGTAACAAGATATTACAGTACCTAACTCCTGAGTAGAATACCTCTTTATACCAGTGAAAAGTCTGAGGAAAACTGGGGGGGGACAGACAACAACAAATCCCCCACAACTCACCCTTGAACCAACGCAATCCTGTACTTTGAGGGCAGGAAGTTCCCCAGGTGCTCTCAGTTTAGCCAGATTTCTCCACCGAGCCTATCAACAGCCCCAATTAACTACAAACATTCAGCTGTAGAGTCTTAGATCTACTGTTTGCTACAATTCAAAGAACAAAATTTTAAGGAAAAACAACAGCAGTGTTAACAGAGAGAAACTGCCAAGGTCATATGATTCATTTATCTAGGAGCTTAGCAACAAAGAAGAGCTGTGAAATACCGTAATAGCAATAAGCCAATGGATTAACACAGCATCAAGCAGTATCTTGAAGTTCAAAGTAGTAAATAAAATGAAATGCAGTGACAAGAATGAGAATAGCGTATTCAGTTTCTTAGCAGTATGAGCTAGTGAACGAACTGTAAAGGACTCACACATTTTAGAGCAATATGGGGGGGGGGGAAATGCTAGCAAAGCTTTACCTCAGTTAATAAAAATGACAGTAAATTTCTATTTCTTCTTTAATGAAACATTTTGTAGATGCCTTTTCTATACAAATGACAAGAATGCTGATATTTATATATGCTATCCTAAAATATTTAAACAAAAAGTAGAACAGTCAGGATATAATGAAGTACTATTTAAGATTCCCAGAAAAGCAAATAATTCATCTAGCCTACACTGAAGGAAAAAAAAGAAAAAAAAAAAAAAAGAAAAGAAACCCAGTGACTCATACTGGTAAGCAAGTTCTTTGATTTCAGTTTAGAAAACAGTTTGATGTGTATGTGACAAGAATGCATTACAGTTAAGTGTATCACCATCAATCAAGTCAGAGGATATGTATAAAATATACTGTATCTGGAAGCATTACACCACACAAATAAAGCCCACAGTCTGTGATGTAAGTTGAACAGAATCTGTTACAATATCACAGATCCCGAGCAGTTGAGACAAGACTTATTTAAATATAAATTTACCAGAGAATACCACCATTGTGAATGAACAGCATGCTAGGTGTCATCCGACAGAGCCACTTCCACTCAGTAAATGAGTGTATCATTCTTCAGTAGCATCTCCTTGCTGCAAGCACCAAATTACATCTGCAAAAGATTTTACCTTGATCACATCTGCTGTCAAATATCAAGGTCTAAGCTTGAATATGAATATATACAAGTGACAAGATTACAATTCTAATTTAGCACCGCTATTTCCTATGTAAATCTCTGTAATGCTTCAGATACAATATATGTAAATTGCTACTTCTTAATAGCAACTACTATAGAAGTTGGAAGAGACCCAAAATCTGAAATCTTCATTTACCACTACTTCTATCTTTAATGTCTCTACCAGTGGTCCATCCAGTCACCCAGCCACCCACAATATTGGACTAAAATTTGTCTGTTGTCTCTTTGTTTGGTTTGTTTCCAATACGGAATAAGTTCCTCAAGGCGTCTGCACTTAATGACACACACAGTCTGAATGAGTTTTCAGTCAGTTGAATAATTCTGCTTCCTGTTTGCAAGAGATGGTAAGAAAGGAAGTACCTATTTAATTTCTTTCCCTCACTTCATATTGTAAAAATGCACACATTACTCTGCTTAGAACAGGAAGGGCAAGAAACTCTGTTGCTACACACAACCAGTCATATTAGCAAGAAATTCTAAACATCTACTTTAAAATTTTAATTATAAATGTATCGATGATTACTTTATCCACTGTATTTTAAGGCGACTTTGACAATTAGTTTACCAGCTCCTCTTTTTTGATGTTTACTCCCTAGGGACTCAAAGGTTATATGCAAACTGCCCTTTTATTCTCATAGGTTCTAGTGTGCATCCTAGTTGCATTCTGACTACAAGCTGGCATGTGGCATCCCTATGATGCAGACAGCCAGTTATGCCTGTCTGAAAGCAGCATTTGTTGTGTCCTCTATCTGAACAAGAGGAATTCCTTGTTAATTCCAGCTACCATGAGATCTACAGACAGCTTAGGAAAAGCTCTTGTTTTATTTCTTTGAAAGATAAGTCCTTTTGCACCTTATGTACTGTACATAAGTGAATGGAACTGTAGCTTACATCATGATATTATGAGCAAGAACTCATCAGCATCTTGTAAAACTTTTTCCATCTTAATGAGGAATTTCTCACTGAACATCTCCTTTCTCAATCACAGACCTTTAGAGACACCTGGAACTGATAAGCAAACCTAACACCTCCTTCTCAATTGCTCTTGATCACTTGTGGGTTAAGTTAACAGCAGGTTTTTGTCATTAGCCTTTCAGTGAATTACATTGTTGTTCATATTACTAAAGTTCATTAAATTTCTGTTATTCTATTTCTTATGATTATCCTATATCCAGATATGTCCTGATGTCTTTCAGATTTATCAGCTAATTGCAATTTCTGCACTCAAACATTTTGTGCCAAGGTAAGTAAAGAAAAATGTAAATAATAATAACCCCAAGCCTGAGTCTTAAACAGTTATAGTATTAAGTTGCATGGTGATTTTTATCATTTCCTCCTAAGAAAATTAGAACGGGTGAACTGAATGAGACCAAAATTTCCCTTCTACATAGATGCTTAGGGAAAGTATGCAATTTTTGTGTTGAATAGCCCATGATAGATTTTTTCATTCCATAAATCCGTCGAAGTATTTTTGATCTCCATAAACAATTTTTATATTCATAACATTCTATAGCTCTAAAATTCACAGCTTAATTACATGGCAGGTTAAAGAGTACTCCATTTTCTTCTGAACCTAGCAGTCTACAATTTCATTTGATGTTACCTAGACTTACCAATACTAAAGAAAGGTAATAAGCATCCCCTACTGATGCTCTTTCTACTTGTGATTTTATAAACCGCAACCATATTCTCTTTCAGAAGACTTTTCTTGAGGCTGGAAAGAGCTAGTGTATATAGTCATCCATTTTCCTTACATGCCTTATAATTCCTGCATTCATCATAATCTCTCCTATGTTCATTGATAATTTCCTAGGTACCATCATATACAATTACTTGTTAAAAGTACTGATATATGATGTATTACACTGTTCTCCTCAAAAAAAAAAAAAATCAGTTACCACATATAGAAATGGCAGCAATTTAATCTGGCATCACCTTCTGGTTAACACATGCTGCATGTTATTCGGTTTCCTATTTACCTGTACATTTTTAATTTTTCTGTCTCCTGTTTTTTTTTAAACAGTTTTGAATTCTATTGAGGTCAGACTAATGAGGCTCAAATTACTTCAGCAATTTTGTCCTTTTATCTAATAGGAGTGTATTATATGTCGTTCTCCAGTGATGAAAGCATCATTATTCCTTCATTATTTTGGAACAGTGAATAATGTGCCCAAAGTTGAACTCATTAAGTTTGCTTAGTTTTATTTTCAATAGATATTTCCTTTTTTATATATGCAAACTCATGAACTATCCTCATTTTCTTTCAAGTTCTGTAACTTCTTAATTTAAAATTGAAACAAGGCATTCATTTGGATTTGCAGACAAAACTTTTGAATTTATTTTTCCATTCATTTTACATCTTCTGAGCTCAATGTTTTACATCTTTCAGTTGATCCTTACTGGTCTCTGACTTCCTAAGGTTTTCTTGCTGATGCATTCTCTTTTCCGTTCCTTTTAGATTTACTCCTAATATACTTTTTACATGACTGTTCATCTAGTTAGGCTTAGAACTTTTCCTGCATATTTGTGTTCCACCTTCAGCCTACAAATAATTCTTTCATCTTTGCAGCTCTGTTTGTATGACCTGTTTAGGCGTCACTGAGAGAGATCATTACTTCGATGCCGTGCCTTTCTACTACACTGCAGCAATGAGATTCAGTGATATTCCTGAACCAAGACAATATCCCTACAGCCTAAACTCTGCTGAAAGTGATGTAGCAGGCATTCAGGTGGCTCTGCACAGAGCTGTGGTCTGTCACAGCTGAGATGAAGGTGGATTCTAATAGGACAGGACAAGCTCAGGCAGGATGTCTCAGACCAGATCAGAACACAATGTTCCAAGAAGCTTATTAGCACAGCATCTTGCAAATAGTATCTAGAGTCTTTCTGAGCTTAATGCACTCAATTGTATGATAGAAGAGCAGTACACAGAGAGGCTAAAAACCTTTTCAGAGCCTGCTTGAGGATGGTCAGGTATATTAGAAGTTCCTGGCCATACCAGAACCAGGTGCCTATGTAAAAGTTCTTTGTGGTGTACCTACCCTCTGCTCCTTGTGATCTTATTTGTTAAGTACCCAGCACAGATTTTAGTTTTTACTCATTTCAGTTAAATAAATCTCTCCCTTAATATCTATCTTTAAGCCTAAAAAAAGAAGCTTTCATTTGCTGCTTTTGGTATTCTCTCCTTACATACATTTCAGCAATCAGCGATCTTGAAAGCACAGTTAGGTGGAGGAAAGGGACTCTGCAGTGTTTGCTCACTTGAACTGATTGTCATTGAAACTGCTTACACAAGCCAAAAGGATACAGTACCAAATCAGGAGTATCCTTACGTTGCAATATTTGTACAGAAAAGTCACAGTACACTGACTAAACTACTTGATTCTTTCCTATTTTATCCATTTACAGACACTCTTAAAGCACCAAATAATGTGATAGAAAGCCTATTAAATAAATGAAAGGTGAGATTAATCTGGATATATTTTCATTATAAAAAGTGTCTTTACAACACCATTAACATTTTATTTCTCCCTCAGGCTCTGTAAATGCTGAATAAGAATGGAGAACATCGTAACACTGGCTGGAAAAATTGAACATTTCTCACCCAGCAGCAGAAGAAATGGATATATTATTTATATGAGAACAATAACTGAAGACATTATCAGTTGTTTTATATTATATATGAAGGGGTTTAAGCACAGAGATTTGCAAAAACATGCAGTTAAAAAAATAGTCAAGTTATTAGAAGCTGTATCAAGTACTTTTGCATTCAGACTGTTTGAGTCAATTATGTTTGCTATGCTAAGATTATATTTAACCTCTTCATTTCACAGTACAATCCCTGTCTGACCAGCTCCCTGACTGAGTTGGGTTTTTCTTATCATAATGGATTCAACAGTAGCCATATTGCTACTGGTAAGGATGCACCAGAATAAATACAAGCAAAACCAGATCTAATGTTATATGCAACAATACCAAGAAAATAATTAAAATCTTTGGTTGTTTGAGAAATTAAATTTCCTTTAGAGGTCAGAATTACCTGAAATCAAGTCACATGCAAAGAAATCCAAACCAAAATAAAGCCACCCCAAAATCTATAAATCTGAGGCAACAAAGAAATCTCCCACTTCATCATGCGAAATATTGGGGAATTCTTTACCACATCCCTGTAGAAACGAAGCCAGAAAAAAGCCCAGAAGTCACAACCACTCACAAATAAACATGAAACTTTCATATGAGGATATTCATCATGAGCCAGGTGCTGTGGAGAGACATGGATTGAGGAAAATTAGGCACATTTCTCTGGTGTGCATGAAGGGACTCTGGGAGTCCTCAGGAGAGTGAGGAACAGAAGAAGAGGGGCTGTCCTGGAGACTGTGCTTGCCACAGTATGCTTTCCTTTTACATTTCCGATCTCCTAATTTCACCTTGAGATTTTGTGAGGTAGCGTTACACAGTACTACTACTGCTGACACCACGGACTGAATTCTGGAGTCTTTTCTTAGTATGTAGGCATTTTAAAATATGTAAATACATTGGCTAATTTATTGTGATGTAAATCCATTGCCACATCTATTCACTGTGTATCAGTTTTACATCTCTGGACAAATCTAGAACCCTTGCCATAAACTCTAAGCAGACACATGCCATATTTACAATATAATCCAGAGGTGTGAAGATGGCTTGCTTAGAAAAGCCACAGCTAATTTCATTCTAATTATTCTGATGGTTGTGTCCCTTTGACAGCACAGACTTCAGTTGCTAATGAAGAAGGCCTATCAGGTCTTCGCTGACTAGCTAACTGCTACTGTACTCAATCTGTTACATCTGGCCTTGTCAATACTTGTCAAAGTTTTGTATAAATCTATATTGGATTCAATGAAATCCTGTATTTATTTCACTTTGATGCTGCAGCTTTAGTTGATGGTTTTCTTCTGAACAAACTTCAGACATCAAAGGAGAGAAAGGCTATTTTTTTTATTATTTTTTGTTGAGTCTGATTTAAACTCTTGACACATCTCTCTTTTTTTATCCATATTTTCATTCTTGCATGTGTTTTGATGACAGGTATGTATCTGCTTTTGTTTTAACTGAAATCTTTAGTTGTCAAACAATTTTCTTTTACCAGTTTACATTTGGGTTCAGGGATTTTTTGGTTTGGTTTCCCCCCCCCCCCCAAAAGATTATTCTTCAAAGCTCCAATAGATGTCACTATCAAAATATAAAAGAGAGATGGTTGTGTAATAAAGCCAGAGAAAGGCAGCAGGGAAGCCTTACTCACCGGACTGCTTCAAATCCCAGCATGATAGCACAACTCATTAAGCTAGACACTGAAGTGAGCAGCTGCCAGCCAAAAAGTGCACATCTTTTCATTCTTTATGTCTTTACTATTAGATCAAAAATATCGAAGAGTTTCACTTAATAGCAAAGTGAGACTGAAATTACTGAGTGGGCTAACAAGCACTTTCTTGTTCACTTTCTGCTCTCTCCTGATTCAACTACAAAAAATGGTCTATCTTTTCTTTAGACCACTTTGCACATTACTGACCTGTGTTTTAAAAATGCTAATTTTTCCTGCTGTTTTGGATTGCATCTGGAGTAAGTCTGCTATGAAGCTTTACTACTACTTTTGGAAGACCTGTCAAAACATGACAGGACTGCTTCAAATGGGCAAGGAAAGCTTATGAGTAAAATGATTTCAGACCTATATGCCCGTGTTCCAGAAAACTTTCAGCTTTTGTATTGACCAAGCAGATACTTTGTTCTTCTTGTTTAACTCCTAAATATTTAAGGGGAAAAAACCCCAACAACAAACCAAACCAAAAAAACCCAGCATATTTTCTGTGTGAATATTACAATCTTTCATTGTTTTGGATCTCTTTTTATGTACTGCTTGGCACAGAATAGCGAAACCTTAGGTAGCTACTGCACTAGCTCTCCAACGTGATGCTGAGATGCCTTTGACAGCATTACTGCCATAGAAAACAAGCTACTTTAAAATAATAACAAAAAAAAACCCCTAAAAAAACCCCACCCCACCCCAAAAAAACCCCAACAGTTTGTAGTCCCTAATTCTGGGGAAAAAAGTTGGGAATGGGAGACTTTCTACCTTTAGAAAACCTAGTGACTTTTTCTGTAAAACTCTGTAAGCCCATACGTTGTATGTAATTTTAATCACATAGTAGAGCATTTTCACTAGTGCAAGTTTTGCAAAAACTGCATCGGGATCTCTCCCCAAAATAAACTGTACCACAAGATGTCAGTATCCAGTGCAAACAGCTTCCATGTTCATGGCTCCCTATAATATGCTTGTGACCCTTATTCCAGTTTGGAGTTATTTTGAGTAACAAATATGTACAAATGTTTGCTAGTTTGTTCAGAAGCTACTAGCTGAAGTACCAAAGAGACAAGAGTACTTGGATAATTTGGTGCAAACAACCTATCCAGCCTAGAGCCCCATTACTTATGTAGGAAATTTTCTCTCTCTGACTAGAATCCTGAACCTGTGCATTAATTTGAAGACACAGCCACCTGGGTGGTTCTGCTAATGACAAGCCTGTGGCTCCCAGTCTAGAGAACCTTTGCCTTACAATGCAAATGCCTGTGCAAAATGTTTTTTCCCTAAACTACAGATATGCTATTGCACTTACCTTTTAAACCATTGCTTACAGGCAATTTGGCTGAGCCACAGTTTAATGAGCTTAGGATGTGAGGAAATTCAATGAGCCAAAAAGAACCAAAACCAAAGGTCAGCACAACTACCCAATTTATGTCAGCCACGGATCAGGCTCTTCTTTGTTAAACACTGTAGGAATAGGAACAAGCTGCTGCTTCCTCCTCAGCTGCCTGAAATTATTATTCTTTTTTAAAGACCAACTTTCTTAGGCATGATGGGAACCTCCAAAAGGTATAAGCATCAGTGTATGCTTGGTTACCACTAAATATGAGCACATACTATGGGTCACAGGGGTTTTTCCCACCAGAAATAGCAGCACCTGAGCACATATAATCTAGAATTAGCTCTTGAAGAACACAGAAATGGGCTTTTGCTTTTTACCTGCTGTTTCTTGTTAGAGGAGGGCTTAACTTTCAGCTCTCACTAATCTTCTCAGGTGTGATACCAAAAGCAAGAATTTTGCCTGCAAGACTCTTTTCACCCTGAAATCAGCTCCTTAGAGAAAAGTAGACCCCAGGTCCTCATACATGCTGTCTGAACAGTTTACTTGGATCACCACCTGAAGAGATTTTATAAAATAGGCAATCAGAACGCAGGCTGAAACTGCTCAGCATCACTATTCTTGAGACTTAAAAAATCTTGTATCAGTAATCCCTACACAGGAGATGATGTTAAGGTCCTCAGTTTAGCTGGCTTTCCTCATTTGTGTAGTTTCTCTGTAGAAGGTGTAAGCAAGACACTGAGAACTTCCAAGAATCCAGTGAGAAAAAGGGAAAAGCAGCAGCCTCCGATAGCAATTGCCACAGCACAGCAAAATCATTAATGGGATTTTATTATCAGATTTTCTCAAACATCTTGAGTATTTTATCTAGCCTATAATTCCATATGTGCTATTGGGATGAGAAAATAAAATGTAAAGTAAGCAATGATCACAAGTATGAAAAGCTGAAAAGGAACAAGTTGGTAGGAGTTCAAATGCACAGTTGAAAAACAAAAAAAATCAACATATTTTCTCCAGACAAGCGAGTATGATGCAGAAAATATGAAAGAAAAAATATATTTCTACATAATTTTAGATTACTTCTCCCTAATCAGAAACTATTCCCTAAAGGAACCAAACATAGGACCAAAGCCATGTAGTGTTACTATTTTGCATTTTGTTAACCTTAGCATCTGCTGCATATGTAGTCAGTAAAAACATAGAGGTTATGACTGCAGTTGCCCAGAACAGTGGTTGAGAAATATGACTATGGCTTCTGGAAAACGCAAAAGTGTACCTACATATTGTATTCTGTGAGATTTCAGATATAAATCTTCCCATCTTAGGAACCAAATGCATATCTTCTAACCAGACAAGATCAAGCACTATTAATTCTGTTGCTCTGAGATATCCTTAACAAGAAAATGGACCTTACAGTTGAGTATTTTCCACAGAATATATTTAGACCACATTACTACATTTTCCATAAATTCCAGAAAATCTTCCAGAAAAAATAAAAACATCCCACTGCACATTTTTGGCAAATATGACAGAGCTCAGACTGTGCAACTGAACTTGAAATGTTGAGTTACTTTTACTAATTTTAATAATACAATGATCAAGATTTTCTAACTTTTATTAACAGTAATATTGGTCATTCCTGCTGTTTCCCACTAAAATCTGACTGCAAGACATCTCTGATAATTTCTTCAACATACTGATAAGAATTTACTTCATAGCTACTACTCTGTGTTAACACTGCCTCCAACTATATTGTTTGTGAAATACTGTCTAGAGGAAATATTATCTGAACTTTTGTTAATTCTGAAAATTCAAAAGAAATACATTTTTAAAAAAAACCTGGAGCTCTACACCCGGTAACCTGTTTAGTGAGAAGATTACAGTAGGAAATGTACTAAATTATGTATTTTAGTGGATGTATTTATAAAAGCTTCAGTAGCCAGTGTTACATCTTGCCTGTTTTCATTACCTTACCTGTAAGTGCAATGGAATCTGACAGGACCATAAAGACTTGTACTGCGAATACATTTCAAATGCTCAAACCCAACAGCATAAGATTTCATCTTCTTGATTAAAGTATTGTTAGAAAATCCCTGCTATGTATCAGAATACCCATGGTAAATGCCCACCTCTGCCAGTGCTCAGATGTGTCTCAGCCACACTCAGATGTGGGTTTTTTTGTGCAACATCTTAAGAGCTGGTTGACACCTCAGGGAAAATATTATGGGTTTCCATAAAGAGGTGCGAAGGGAAAGCCATTAGTAGGGTACAGAAAGTTTCCATGGGACTATGTTAACTACATTCCAACATTATCACAGGGTTTTCCTGCAAGGAGAAATCCAGGAGGAAAAAGTACTGTGCAATAATTCTGCTTCTATAGCACAAACTGTTGTTCATTGTTCTTCATTAATAATACCATTTTCAGACATACTACAGTCCAATTATCAGGCATAAAGCAACCATAATTAACCACAGGCATGAGTCACTCTTAGATTTGCCCATGAATAATAGGAATATTGCTGGACAATAAAAATATATATTCAAGTACACATCTTATTATTGGCCATGAAGACATGAATACTTCTGTCTTACAGCTTCATTTCAGGGAAATTAAGTCATGTACAAAATAAAGCCAAAGGTTATCTGACTTCCGTGGCAAACTTTGTTTTCAGAATCTCAGAATCTCAACCATTTCATTTCTTCCACCAGTCCCTGATCGTTAGGCTTTCCTCTGTTAGACATTGTTGTGAAATCCAGTTCATGGTGATAGATAGAAAACTGGGAGTACCTGGGGTTTTCAAAAAAAAAAGCATGTTAGTACATACTTACACTACTGCAGTGTATAACACCTTACCCTTCCTCCCTTTTTTGTGCTGTGATTAAAAGAAGAGCAAACTTAAAATCTGTGCTTTCAGAATGATTAAATGTAATGTCAGCTGTGAGTCAGGAGTGGAGAGAAGGTAAAGGGCTGTTAGAACTGAAATCACAAATTCGCAACTTGAAGCAAAGGGCTAATGTTATTATCTTCAAATAACAGCCTCATGACCTCAGTGTAGACAGACACCAGCAAAAGATATATCACACTCAGTAAGCTAATGAGCTATTTATTCTTCAATCTAAAAATTATATTCAATTATCTTACTCTATTTTTCTTACCTGGTAAAATGTCTGTAATTGCAATTTACGTGCTGATAAGTACTTGCAGTCAAGATTTGTGGAAAAATTAAGTAGCAGAAACACCACAAATTCCATAGTGCTTAAAATGTTCCATTATTTTCTTTATTCATTTAATCTCTTTTTAATCAAATATTATTACTGATCGGCTGCCTGCCCACGCCACACTAAAACCAGCAGGTTAGAAAATAGTGCATAAATGCTATAGCTGTGTATCCTCAGGCAGAGAGAGACAGTGACAGCTAAGGCACGGCACTGAAGGGACACAAGTAAATAGAATCAATTAATAGCAAAGAAACAGGAAAGAGCTTAGAAACTGTGAAAAGGACAGCGCTATGTTACTGGAACGGAAACAGAAAATGAATCATTACAGGACACTAGGCAGATTCATATAAAAGTAAATATAACATCAACAATGTACGAGCAGTGTATTTTGAATGAATACTAGAAGACTGACAGGAACAATAGAGCAAGTAGTCACCTTTAGGCAAGTATGTTTGGCTCTCATGTATTAAAATGAACTATCACATTTGTGGATATGAAATATGCCATTATGTACTTCCACACATAACAAGACTAAAGTAAGGCAGTAAAGGATCTTTTTTTCTTTTAAAGATAAATAAACATGAAAGAGAAAGAGACAGAAAAATCGGAAAAAAGAATGAAGGAGGAAACATTAAAAATATAGCAAGGGGCAGGGGGGAGAGAATTCATTTTGTATCACTTTTCTTTGCCAAACCATAAAAACAAGGACACTCAGTAGTTTGTTCTTACTCAATGTTTCCACATTTTTCTGCTGTTTTCCATAGGTGGGGCAAAAATGACAAGAGAGTGAGCCAAGTTTTCCATTGGCCTTGATATTAATATGGAAGTGCTTCTCCAGTATGTGAGATATCTTATTTTTGCTTTACCTTGTGGTTTGTATCTGAGTTTCAAACTCTGTATTTTTATGCTTGTTTCTCTGTAGAAAGAGAAAATGCTGTAGTCCACAGTACATCTCTTGTTTGCTTTGCCCAGCACTGCTGGGAGTGATGGGCAACACGGCATACTCTGACTGAGGTATATGTGTGCTGCAGGGAGTTACTGAGGGCAGCAGGTCCTCAGAGAGCTGGCTCTGTGGCCCACTTTGTTTGAATTCCAAATTGAACAGGTCAAATACCAGCAGGGAGCCAGGAAACTGCAAAACTCTATGTCAGGACCATTGTATATGTCTATGTTGGAACCAGAGGTTTTATGGAAAAAGGATAGACCAAGAACAGTTTTTTCACATTCAGCATTAGCAATCAAAAAGAGTTCAAAAATCATGAGTCAAGCCTCATGTGTCACTATGGCAGTTTAAAAGGGAAATTACTTAAAAATATTACCTATCCTATAAAAACCTTCTTGTTTGCCTCAGATTTTGAACCTTCTATTGCTCTTGTTTTCAGCAGTCAGAAACACTTGGTAAAGAAAACAAATATGTTAAAAGAAAATAATAATAATAATAATAATAATAATAAAGCACTCACAGTGTTCCAGGAGCCAGAGTTTAAAGAAAAACTTCAACAATGGGCAATATAGCTTGCAAAATATTGCACGATGTGGCAATACTTTGAGCATTCTCTGCGTCCTACTTCTCTAAGTCTTCTTCAGAAACTCCATCACTGAGCCATAGATAGGCTCTTTTTATCACAAGTTAAAGAGCCAAGAAGAGAAGTCTGTCCATCTCTTACCTTCAGTGCCATTCAGTATGTCTAATCACATGACATAAACCACCTAAAAGCTTACAGAAATTTGTTTTTAAAAAAGAAACTTTAAAATATTTGATCAATGTCCTCTTTGTAGATAATGGTTTAGATAACAATGTCCCTAAAGCCACAGATTTGAGAGAAAACTGGAGACACGAAAGGTAAGAGGAAGCCCCGAGTTCTTTTTATCCTGGTATGCATAGCTTACAGCTTTAACTGTCATCATTTATCCATCAAAGGGCTCTGATTATAATATAACACAAGAACACCACATTATCCACTTACGGGAACAAGTAATTGTGCAACTGTTATTTTTAATTAACCTGCTGTACCAAACTTGAGTTGCAGTAAATATTGCATCATTCTTGTTTCATTACAGGGAATGCTCTGCCCTGATCCTGAGGTCAGCAGCAAGTTTTTTGGTGACTTGAATGGTGCAGGGTCAGGTCTCAAGTGAATACAGGATTCAGCTGCTTACTTCTGGGCTTTCAGTAACTTGATATTGCTGTGCACATAATCCGGGAAAGGCCATGTGTAGGGATGTGACATTAGAACAGCTGGAAAGAGCAGGGGAAGACACTTTGTTAACACTCTTGCTGACAAAAAGAAAGTTCTGTTTATTGACATTTTTTCCCCAAGGTGTGCCACTGGGGAGTTTAATGACAAACAGAACCAAAAGGAAGTCTTAAGCAATACTGCAACTATTACAAATGTTATTTATGAAGTTCCTCACTTGGACATGTGAGGCTAGGGTTTTAGACTGCTGAATATTTTTGTTTCCAGAGACAAGAAACAGCATCTCTCTAAAAGAAAAATAGTTACTTACACAAAACTTACCAGTTCTGCATCAATATTTTGCTCACTAATTTCCTCACATAATTCACCTGATTTTACTTGATCCCAAACTATTGTTCACCCTGCACAGCAAGGTCAAACTCTAAAGAAACAAGCAATGGAGTATTAAAAAGGTGAGGGGATAGGTGGCTTACCAGAGTGTTACTAATATATCCTAGCAATGAGCAATGTCAGGCAGTTAGTATTTAATTAATTCAATTAACTGCGTGTAATATACTAATGATACATAATTCAATTAATTTGCCACCTACTCTCCAGAGTCTCTTGAATACTCAAACCCAGAGATCTTTGGGATTACTGTTTCACTCTTTGCAGTGGCTATAAAGACAGTATGAACTAGATTCAGTACTGGTGTTAAGTACCTAAGATACTAAACCAGTCAATATTAAAAACAAAACCCAAAACCCAACATGATAAGCAAGTTGACAGTGATATAGCTACTTACCATATAGTTAATGGGTAAATGATGCAGCCAAGGGTGTTTCTATGAGCTTGTCCTTGAAACTCTATTTTGGGAAAGGCAAAGCCTAGTTTCCCATCTTAGAAATACCCAGCGGATGTTATTTTAAAATTCAAGAGTCTCAGACACCCATGAATGTTTACCCAGAGCCTTCTCTTCTCCAGGCTGAATGAGCCCAACTCTCTCAGCCTGTCTTCGTAGGAGGGGAGCTCCAGCCCTCTGATCATCTTCATGGCCCTCCTCTAAACTGGCTCCAATGGCTCTACATTCTTCTTATGTTAGGGGCTGAATGCACTCCATGTGTGGTCTCATGATAGTGAAGTAGAAAGGAACAATCACCTCCCTTGATCTGCTGTTCATGCTTCTTTTGATGCAGCCCAGGATATGGTTGGCGTTCTGGGCTGCAAGCATACATTGTCATGTTGAGCTTCCCATCAACCAAAACCCCCAAGTCCTTTTCTTCAGGGCTGCTCTCAATCCATTCTCCATCCAGCCTGTACTTGTGTTTGGGATTTCCCTGACCCAGATGTAGGACCTTGCACTTGACCTCGTTGAACTTCATGAAGTTCGCACAGGCCCACCTCTCAAGCATATCAAGGTCCCTCTGGATGGTATTCCTTTCCTCCAGTGTGTCGACCACACCACACAGCTCACAAATTTGCTGAGGGCGCACTCAATCCCACTGTCCATGTCACCAACAAAGGTGTTAAACAATGCCTGTGCCAATACCAACCCCAGAGGAAAACCACTTGTCACTGGTCTCCACTTGGACATTGAGCTGTTGACTGCAACTCTTTGAGTGTAATCATGCAGCCAATTCCTTACCAAAAGAATGATCCACCTGTCAAATCTACCTCTCTCCAGTTTAGAGACAAGGAAGTCATGCAGGACAGTGTCAAATGCCTTGCACAAGTCCAGGTAAATGACATCAGTTGTCCTTCCCTTATTCACAAATGCTGTAACTTTGTTATAGAAGGCCACTAAATTTGTCAGGCAGTATTTGCCCTTAGTGACATTCATTAGGATATTAATAAAATTTATTTAATTTAATTCAGATCTTCATTATTGTCCTTCCAAGATTGCAGATTTTTAAATTCAGAAAGTATTAAATCTTTATTCTGCTCCTATCTCTTTGAAGGATTTATTTTTATAAGGAAACTGACTTTTAATATGACTCTGTTATGTTACTCAGTCATTATCTTAAACTGACCTCAAGATATTCCCCTGAGGTTGATATCACTACTATAAATTTTGAAAATATAGTTACACTAACTTATGGGGTCACATAAGAAGTTTGTAGATTGTGTTGTACTTCTGGACTCAGATTCTGTCATTTTCTTATATATCCTATAATAGCTTTGCAAGGAAAAGATCCCAAATGCAATACTTTGATTATGGTGAGAGACACCATCAGTGTTGTCATCACTGCCATTCTACAGATGGGAAAATTCAAGCAAAGAGATGGTAAGTTTTGGTCAGAACTGGTAGTATCAGAGAAAGCTCCTGGCTGTCACACTGGTGTCTTAGTCATGAGATTATATTTCTGCTCCTGAAGTCAGATGTATATAATTTCATGTATCCATTTCTTAAAAAGTCATTGAAATGCTACCTTTTACAAATAAAAGTTTGAATTTAACTCCTCAACAAGCATATAAATTCTGATTTCTTCTAGTCTTTTGATGAGCCAGTTTTTTTCATCTTGTTATGAAAAGTGAAGATCCTCTATTTAAATGCATCTTCAGTTTAGGAAGGTGTTATCCTTACTTTGCATCCCATGTATTACTATCTCTGATCAAAGTAACACCTGCTTTCTCAGCCAAATATTTCAAGGCCTTTGAGCATAATCTAAAGTGATAGGCACAAGGCATTTGATATGCAGAGTAACTTAAAACTTGAGTTTTAAAGTAAAATTTTTTATAAAATGAAGCTGACATTCTCACTAGACATTGGATCAATTTAATTTAGATAACATTACCATGTTTCTGACAGTTTATTGAAACCACCCAATTATGTAGACAGTGACATCTGAGTTAATTAATATTAGGCTATCTGTCTAAACCTGAGATGTCTGTTAGCATGTCACTAACATAAAGGAAAAAGGAATGGGAAAAAAAACCCCATAACCCAAACTTCAACCCATTTTTTAAATCCAGGTATTATTATTAGTTTGAAGCATGCAAGACAGCCTACATTTTTTAGCTACTTGACTTTAAGCACTTCAGAAAGTCTTGGAGCCAAATAAAAAGTTGGATGAATGTGAGGAAAGAAAAACAACCTAGCTCCAGTATTTTTGTCAGTCCTGCTGTTTGGAGACTCCCTTTACCATTTGCATTTAATTTTCCTATCTTAGTACAAACCATTTTCCAACAGCTCCTGAAAGACAAGATGTGCATCTCCCCTGAGATCACCCCAGCAGAAAATTACCAGAAATTAAGGACCTAGCCTTGCAAATATTTTGTCACGTGAGTAACGTTAGTCAGTGGGATATCCATGTTCAAGTGCTGGCTTGATCAGCACCTAAAGTTGGCAACTGCAGGTGTACTCCTTAAATAATTTGGTCTAAACTGCATGTCTGCATTATACAACACATACATCAGCCAGTGTTACTGAAGATGTTTCAACTCATACTAGTTCAAGTTATTTTATCATGCTGTTTTTAATAATTTTCTTGCCTCAACTACTCATCCTCATGTAGCTGTATGTTTTGAACACTGAATTGGGCATGACACTGAGGTTCTAATGTAATTCAATCATTACGGAAAAAAAGACATTCACATATGTTTACAGTTAGCCTTAATAGAAAGACAGTCAGCCACTTCATACCAGGTTACAACAAATACAATTTTAATTATTCCTTTTGCGAAAAATACTTTTCACATATGATTCCTAACAAAATGACTGCAAAATGGAATTAGTTATACATGGTTTCTAAGACTTTGTAATCCTTCCAATGTAAAAATACATGTTGTGAACAAACATTTTATTCAAATTGGGGGAAATGAAATATTTTTAAAAAAAATAAAAAATGAACACACATGCTACTAAATCTTTCAAACCTTCATACGAAATAAACCCCCTCTTTTATCATAAGTGAAATGATTGTAATTTAGTAAGATTCACAGTTGATTACTTCCAAGGAATCCAGGAGGTTATTCCAAAGTGCTGTTTCCACAATTAGTGATGTTAGATCTGCTCTTTCAGTGACGTTTATGTTTAGATGAAATGATCCACTTCATAATTTGGATTCCCCAAAATGCAGCACAAAGGGAAAACAAGACCTAAAAATGGAATTTTAAATGAGAAATTTTAGTAGAGATTTTTAATTACACTTATTCATAAATAAAATGAATGGTTGAAAACAGACAGCTCTTGAGTAAAAATACGTAAGAATTCTAGGCATGCTGATTAGTTCACTTTACAAACATATACTTTTTTTTTCCTATTTTTTTGTTACTTCTTATTGTGTACATTCCTGTTTGAATTTGTTCTTTCTGAAAGGCACCAAAACAAACAACCCTAACTATTCTATGATTCTATGATTACATTCCATACCTTGTAATAGAGTTTGGATTTGGAGACCTCTGAGTCATATATAGTAAGAAAGAACAATAACACCACCAGCACTTACAGCCGGTTGGTGCAAAAATGTGAATTGCTTTTTGGCAAATGGTCTGAAGAACTCTGACGTTGCACGTTGCATGGTAGGGTACAAATAATCAAAGTAGCCTTAAAGAGGACCTACGGCAAAAGATGAGTTCTAGCCGCAGCACAATACATCAGTATTTATTCCCCAACCTGATATTTATGTTGAGTTATAAATGAGATTGGAAACAATGTACAGATGTAATACTCCTTATCTTGTCTTAGGCTCCGCATTTTTTTGTTTGGGCTTTTAGATGGTTGTTTGTTTGTTTTTTTGGTCAGTAGACTTTAATGAAAGGTCTAATAATTGTGTTTCATTAGTTTACTTGCTGAAAACTGCTTAGGAATGTGTAGGGAATACTTGAGGGGTAAAGTCTAGTTCAGGTAATGGCTTTTTCCAAAAACCAAGAAAGAGAGCAGGAGAAAAAGTGTAATACATGCTTGTATGTGACATTTTGTACTTCAAAATTTCTGAAAGTAACATTTGTCTTTCAGGTAGAAAGAATTCTCTGATTAGAAAATTGCAAAATTCAGGCAGTGAAGCAAACGAAATTTTAAAATCTGAGTTAAACAAAGCATTCCATTTATACTGAAAGATTTGTCAGATGAGTAGCTCCAGAGAGGATGCCTTCAACACTACAGAGAGGGGAAACACAGCATCCAGGAGCCTCAGTTCATATCTAAAGGAAAGTATATGAAGAGTGCAGGTCTACTGCTGTCAGGGTCCAGATAGTGTTCATAGGCCTCAATGCCTGAAACTGGCCTCCCTTGAGTCCTGCACTGCAGATGGCGCTTCAGACCTAGGTCAGAGCTTGTCGTGCAGAACTATATGCATAAGATATCATAGCTGTTCCGTTCCATACCATTCCATTCCATTCCATTCCATTCCATTCCATTCCATTCCATTCCCTGCACTCATGATGAGTTGTATAATGATGAGACCACTATTTACCTGAAATGCCAAGGGGTTTTCAGCACCAAAAACACTTTCAAAGGCACAAATCAGACACAAGTCAGGTGCAAAGAGTATTTTATTTATTTATAAATAAAGTTACTTTATGTTATTTTAGTTTAGTTAGCTTAGCTCAGTTTAGTTAATTTTAGTCTAGTCTAGTTTAGATTATTTTCTTTTTCTAAACCTAGCAGAGCTGAAGCCCACAGGCATTAACCTGATGCTATGCATCCTTCAGTTTAGCTAGAAAAAAACTCCCTTGCAGCCTAACAAAGGAAAAAAGCTGGGGCAGGAGTGGTGCCGTGGTGGTGCAAGAGCAGTGCAAGAACCCAGCCAGAATGAACCAGGGAAGACCTGACACGGGGGGAGCTCAATGCTACAGAGAGAAGCAGCAAGCCCCGGGGCCACAGTGGGGCCACCCTGGGAGTGCAGAAGGCTTCCTCCCCCTGGATGAGGGGCACGAGGGCCACCTGCGTGGAGCACAAGCAGCTGCCTTTGGGCTACAACAGCCCAAAAGAGCCCCAGGAAGGGGCTGTGCTCAGCTGCAGAGGAGGAAAAAAGCCCTGGGGACACTTGCTAGTCCACCTGGGGGCAAAAAAGCCTTCCCCCCCCCCAGCTGCAGCACACGAGGTGCATGAGTGCCAGGCAATAACACAGAGCACCAGGACCAGAGCAGCCCTGACAAGTGGTCATGCTCAGTGCTCAGAGGAAGGCAAAAAAACCCGGGGACCGGTGCCAGTCTGCCCCGGCGGAGAATTCCTTCCAGACCCCAGTGCTGGCAATCGGCTACTCCCTGAGCACATGAGCAAGACCTGCTCCTGGTCCACCAGCTGGTTATGCCTCTGAGGGGACAAGGGGACACGGGCACTGCCTTTTCTGCCTCCACCTGGAGCCATCTCAGGGGCTTCCAACAACAGCAAAATGCTGCTGCCCTCATCTACCCTGGGAGCAAGAGCCCTTCCAGTCCCTGGCACTGGAGCTCCAAAGCACTGACAGAAGGCGCTGGGCTTTATAGTGCCCCAGAGCACTGTGATGCTGCGTTGGGAGGTGCTGGCACTATGACATGGGGGTGATGGGACCCTCACAGCCCTGCCTGCTGCAGCCCTGCTGCTGCTCCCCCTTCCCCCTACATGCCTTGGAGAAAAGGCCTGTAGTGAGAGGACAAGGGGTAACAGGTACAAACTTAAGCAAGGGAAGTTTAGATTAGATATGAGGAAAAAATTCTTTACTGTGAGGGTGGTGAGGCACTGGAAAGTGTTGTCCAAGGAAGTTGTAAATGCTCCATCCCTGGTGGTGTTCAAGGCCAGGCTGGACAGAGCCTTGGGGGACATGGTTTAGTGGGAGGTGTCCCTGCCCATGGCAGGGAGGTTGGAACTAGATGATCTTAAGGTCCTTTCCAACCCTAACTGTTCTATGATTCTATGATTCTAAGGCTGAGGTTCTTAATGACTTCTTTGCCTCAGTCTACACCAGTAAATGCTCTGACCACACCACCCAAGTCTTGCAAGGCAGATGGAAAGACTGTGAGAAGGAAGACCTTAGGTCCACTGTAGGAGGGGATCAGGTTCGAGACCATCTTAACAACCTGACTGTGCACAAGTCCATGGGACCTGCTGAAATCCATCTGCGGGTCCTGAAGGAGCTGGCAAATGAAGTTGCTAATCCACTGTCCATCATATTGGAAAAATCATGGCAGTCAGGTGAAGTTCCTG
This sequence comes from Myiopsitta monachus, assembly GCA_017639245.1. NCBI lineage: Eukaryota > Metazoa > Chordata > Aves > Psittaciformes > Psittacidae > Myiopsitta > Myiopsitta monachus. Next base: position 9,868,799 of record CM029919.1, read on the forward strand.
ATGACTGGAAAAAGGGAAATATAACCTCCATTTTCAAGAAGGGGAAAATGGATGAGCTGGGGAACTACAGACCAGTCAGTCTCACCTCTGTGCCTGGCAAAATCTTACAGCAGATTCTCCTGGAAGGCATGCTAAGGCACATGAAAAACAACAAGGTGGTTGGTGACAGCCAGCATGGCTTCACTAAGGGGAAACCCTTCCTGACCAGTCTGGTGGCCTTCTACGATGGGGATACAGAACTGATGGACAGGGGCAAGGCAGCTGACATCATTTACCTGGACTTGTGCAAAGCGTTTGACACTGTTCTGCATGACAGCCTTGTCACTAAATTGGGGAGACATAAATTTGATGGATGGACCACTTGGCGGATAAAGAACCGGCTGGATGGCTGCATGCAAAGAATTGTGCTCAATGGCTCAATGTCCAGCTGGAGACCAGGAACGAGTGGTGTCCCTCAGGGATCGGTGTTGGGACCGGCCTTGTTCAACATCTTTGTTGGTGACATGGACATTGGGATTGAGTGCACCCTCAGCAAGTTTGCCCATGACACCAAGCTCTGTGGTTCCGTTGATACACAGGAGGGAAGGAATGCCATCCAGAGGAACCCTGACATGCTTGTGAGGTGGGCTGATACCAACCTGATGAAGTTTAACCATGACAACTGCAAGGTCCTACAGCTAGGTGGAAGCAATCCCAGGCACACACAGCTACAGGTTGGGCAGAGAAGAGATTCAGAGCATCCCTGCGCAGAAGGACTTGGGGGTGTTGGTCGATGAGAAAATGCACATGAGCCGGCTTCAGTGTGCGCTCGCATCCCAGAAAGCCAACTGTATCCTGGGCTGCATCAAAAGGAGTGTGACCAGCAGGTTGAGGGAGGTGATTCTGCCCCTCTACTCTGCTCTCCTGAGACCTCAATTGGAGTATTGTGTGCAGTTCTGGTGTCCTCAACATAAAAAGGACATGGAAGTGTTGGAACAAGTCCAGAGGAGGGCCGCGGGGATGATCAAGTGACTGGAGCACCTCCCGTATGAAGATAGGCAGAGAAAGTTGGGGCTGTTCAGCCTGGAGAAGAGAAGGCTGTGTGGAGACTTCATAGAAGCCTTCCAGTATCGGAAGGGGGCCTACAGGGATGCTGGAGAGGGACTGTTCATTAGAGGCTGTAGTGATAGGTCAAGGTGTTTGAGACAGGTAGAGACTTCACGTAATCTATACATTACATACTTAGTAGCACAAGATTGAAATAACACAATGTATCAATAGCAGAATTCTGATCAAATAAAAAAATCCAATTCCTATTCAACCTCTATCAAGACAAATAACCTTTTGACTGTTTTCACTCAAGAATTTAATTCTGCTTGAGCACCTGGAATAATTCTATGATATTAAGGGTACTCTGTCTACTGTAATTAAAACTTCTAATGACAGTCAGTGCTCTATTTGTGGTCCCATTTATAAGAAAGACTCACAAAATTCTCACCAAAAGAAATAAGAGTTTCAGACCTTTAGGTATGAAAGATTTAAATTCTCTTTGTTTTTCCCCTTCCTGTTGTGGTTTAAGCCGTAAGTCACGCAGGCCCGCTCACTCACTCCCCTCTCTTTCTTCCCCCTCACTCTGAGGGGGGGGGGGGAATGGGAAGAAGAATCAAAAGAATGTAACTCCCATGGGTTGAGATAAGAACAGTCCAGTAACCAAGGTACAACACAAATCACTACTTCTACCACCAATAACAATAATGACCAGGGAAATACAAGGGAACAGGATACAACTGCTCACCACCCAATGACCAAGCTGTGAACTGAACTATTCCGGGTTCCTGCCCCCAGTTTTTCCATCCTGGGCATCATGTGCTGTGGTATGGAATACCTCTTTGGTCAGCTTGGGTCAGGTGTCCTTGTCTCTGCTTCCTCCCGGCTTCCCCTCCTCCCTGGCAGAGCATGAGACTCAGAAGGTCCTTGGTCAAACTAAACATTCTAAGCCGTAACTATAAACATCGGTGTTATCAGCGCTGTTCCCGGGCCAAAAGTCGAAAACACACTGCTGCACCAGCTACCAAGGAGGAGAAAAATGACTGCTACTGCTGAACCCATGACATTTGCATTATCACAAGCACCTTGTAAAATTGCACAGCTCTGTTTTACAGCTACAGAGCAGAAAGACTTTTAAAGCAGCGCTGCAGTCACATACGCTCCATGTTTAAAGAGATGCTTTATTTCTATGCTGAAATGCCTCACAGAAGAAAACCAACTACAAATAACTATCTGTATTTCTGATTTGGCTGTTATTTAACTGGGATGATTGTGAATCGTAACATACATAAAATTATGACTTACTTATAGCATGCTCTTACTGTGGAAAAATTCTTTATCATGCTATCTCCAGAAACAGATTTTATCCACTTGTCATCATCAGTACTTCTGTGGCTCTTTACTAAACTCCTTTCATTCCTCACCTCAGAAAGATCACTCCTATTCCTGGAACACGCATTAAATATAGATGTTTTTCATTTTCACAAGAAGCACATTTAAGCATATCTAATAACTGAGGTGCAGGGTATTTGTAGGGGATTAATGACTGCTGTGAGATAATGATCACCTGAAGAAGCACAGCCATGGGCCATTAAACCCCAGGAAATGTCCTTAGCTAAAGACGGTTTTTGCTATTATAGCCTGAAAATGAAAAAAACATATCAGGTGAATTTTTCTTTTAAAAATAGCGTGATACAGTTTCTTCTTTCTTAATTAAAATTCTCTATTTTCTTTAATTTCTTAAAGCATGCAATTGATGCTTGTGGGGGTGTATTTCAAACTGCAGTTATTATATCCAGAATGAAAAAGCACATACTACAACTTGTGGATCTGCAGAACTAGTTTGGCTTCATGATTCTATAAAAGTATTGATTCACGGCCTATCAATGTCAGGACTACAAGTACTCAATGGAAATAATGTATTCATGAAACAATAATGCAGCAAGATTATGGGGAATGTGGTTTCTGAAAAACCCAAACATCAGGGAAAAAAATTAAGGGGCCACATCCTCCCTTGCACAACAGAAATTCTGGCTAGCTCTACTGCTATAATGCTAACCTGCCCTGAAAAGAGGCAGCTATATGGGGCTACCAAGCAGAAACTTGCCGTGTAGGTTGGAGTTCAGTTTCTTTTGACTGCTGCTACATATTTTGGAGTTACAAGGCTTGATCCACTTGAATGAATGGTGCAATCAGGTGATGTCAGCAATGGAAAGCCGAGACAATAAGTGCCAGAATTTTGATCAGACAATAGTGTGGGCAGCAGGAAGCAGCAGCAGATCATTCCACCAGGCAACCTGAACTGTAGCTAATCAGTATTTTTCTAATGCCCTTGGGAAAACATTTTCTGAGTCCTACGTGCGGATATTTTGCATTTTCTGTTCAATTCTCTCACACCCTGACAGGTTGGGTTTTGGCTTTGGGTTTTGGTGGTTCATTTTGTTTGGGGCATTTTTTTTTTTGTGTTTTTTGGTGTGTTTATGTTTTGTTTGGTTGGTTTTTGTTGCTGTTGTTTTTTCCTTTGCAGTTCCAAAATTACTGTCACAGAAATTTTTACTCCTTTCTGCATTGTCTAAACCAACTAATGTTTGTCCTTTGCTAAAAATATTCACTTATCATTGTCCTAATTCAGCAACTTTTGAAATAAAAGGAGAATTAAATCATATACTTTTTTGTGATTTTACACTAAGAAGAGTGCCCCCACAAACAATATTACATAAGAATAGTTTCAATTATGTCTTCAAATGAAAAATTACTTTGGACAGTGGTCATATATGGAACAGCTAGGCCTAAAAGCAGAATTTCTCACAACCACACACCCAGCAAAGTTAAATGCAAATATTAAGGTATATTTTTTGCTACCTTAATATAAACATTTGTTACATTTACCTGTTCGAGTAACTACTGATTAATTATAGATGTCCCCTAGACTGCTGGAACAGGACAGTCCTCTTCCAAATATATACATTACCTCCTTTCAGACAGTATTTCTATTTCCATACAGCCCATATTCTTTCTCTGAATAATGTTACAGAATTGTAAATAACATTATTCATAAGAACAAAGATAGCTTAAGTAACGGATTGACTGCTCTTCACAGGAAATCCCCACTGGAGTGATCTAAGTTTATTAGGCTGTAAAGTGCTTTAAAATCATTAGCTAAATTCAGGCACCCTCCTCAGTACGATTAGCTTTATTGTTGATCACTGATGTAATTTTCTGCCATTTTCTCTTTTGTAATGGCTTTATATATCTTAGTTGCCTAGACATGGTGTCCTTCCTTTTGCAGATTTCATCTGGACAAGAATTAAAAGGCTTTAGACATTGATCTAGAAATGTAGACAAATCCAAAGGTAGTCCTGCTTTAATGAAGGGAAAGGCTCAAACCACAGCACTTCAGATTCTTTCCAACCTAAATCATTTAATGATCTTCTGACATATCTCAGATTCTGCCCAGACATGTTCCCTCCCAATTTTGCTGCAGACATAGTCTGCAACTGTGTAGCAAATTAGTTATATGTGGGGTACAACACCGTAGGACTCGTCCTGTTTACAATGCTGAATTCTCTGAACACCTCTGTGCTGGGTAATGTATTACTAGCTCTGGAGAGGGCTCAGGGAGAACAGCACATCCACATAATTTGTTAGATTGTCTGCTCACATCATAAAGTGGACCTATAGTAACGGCAATTGTTATATAAAATTAGCCTTCTCAACGTGATGCTGAGCACTGCTTAACTGATACTGCAAGGCAAACATGATTAAGGTTCTTCTTATATTATTTATCTACAAATCCAGACATGGCTTCTTCAAAGGCACCAAAAATCATTTCATACTATCAATATTAATGACAGAGTTATTTTTAGACTTATCTGAGAAGGCTGTGTCCTGATAATGTAATTCTTCTTTTCCAGTAAAGATGGAGATCATGAACTGATACAACAGTTAATAAAACCCACTGATATTAATAACAAAATGGTTCAACAAACTACTTCAGATTTCATAAGTACCTAAATGGTGCAGTTTTCAATAATACCAACACTGTTTTCCCACTTTTTTACACAGGACTGCTAGAAGGTGATAGAAAATACACATATGAGAAGTAGGGAAAGAGGTTCACTATTTTTAGAAGTCAGGATGGATCTTCATTCTCAATGCAGCATTGGAAGTGGGCAGTGTGAGGCTAGTAGAGAAATGCTGTGGCATTAACAGCAGATCCAGAAACCACTAATCTTGTACACTGCACAGATCAAGAAGATTGCACTAGCAAAAAAGTAATATAATAACAATAACAATACCTGGAAAGGAAAACTAAGAAACAAGAAAATTCCTTTTCTGTGTGATAGCTTCCATATACTTGGAATATATGGAGAACGAAGTGGGAAGCTGATTATTAATTTTTTTCATTTTGGTGAAGGAACTGTGGATAGAAGGGAACAGGGGCAACTCTGATAGCAGTGGCTTTACAGCATTTATCCAAAATTCCTATAGAAGTAGCAGGATGTCTGGAAAGTCTCCATAAGAGTTCACGACACACACTCAGACTACTGTTACAGCACACATCTCACATATTCAGCATGTCCCTGACCTAGAACAAGGTGTGTATTAAGATACTGTTGGCACACAAAGGATCAATCCAAGTATCATCAACCCTCACAAAACATATTAAAAGTTCGCTCACATACTGGTTTCCTGCTACCATGATATACCTCATTAGTTTTATGCTTCATTAATTAACAGATAATGACAAGTAGAGAATGATATATACATCTCCTTCTTATTCTGTTAAATGTTTTAAACATTCCTTCTTTTATTAAAATACTGTCTGAGATTCTAAGGCTAGATAATGCATGAACACATAGGCTGCAAAAGCCCCTATACCTTTTAAAGGCTTATATTACATATCCAGGAAAGACAAAGAAAGATCTGGAGAAAGGATATGTATTCCTCAGTTGCTTTTACAGCTGGGTACATCCCCATTATGAAATCAAGTGCACTGCAGAAATGCCTGTGCTGGTAAGAACATAAGCTGCTAAATCTCTCTCAGCGCAGCACCAGGTTGACTGTCTTTCCTGGCATTGCACACAAGCTAGTAAGTCACATTCCTCAGCTAAGTACATGGGGATTTTTACACAGCCTGTGATATTGCAGTCCTAAAATGGCTTATGTGCATCCGGCATGGTATCTTGCATCACGTCCTTCACTCAGGAGAAATGAGCCCACTGACTCAAATCACTTGTGTAGATATATGTATCCTATTGAACTGTTACCTATGAGATTCCTTCTCTCTTGGGTCATAGAATAATCCATAACCTAAGCACTAGGATTACGAAGGTTTTACCTCATTTCCCAAAAGACAAAAAGCACCACTAAAATTGGAAGCTTTGCTGTCAGTCATGTGAACAAGAACTCCACAGCATGTTAATAATTATTAAACCTTTACCTTGTGATGAGCTAATGCAAGCTGAAGATTATATCAGTGTTATACTCATTAATGTATAGATAAACTCTCTACATCACTTCAGTATATAATTTGTTTAAAATATTGTATTGAAACATCTAAGACGACTTCCCACAGTGTTACCTAATTACATATATAAATTCCTAGATCATTCTAAAATGTTTAGCCATTTCAAGTTATGCCCAAATAAAACCCTGTTAAACAAACAAACAAACAAAAGTCTTCTTAGCTGTGCCATGAACATTTAAGAAAACTTCTGGACCAAGTCCCTTTCGTCGTTTTGCAAATACATTCTAAAAAAGTAATTATTTAATAATTATAAATTGTCAATCATTTTCTGAGATTAAAAATTCCATAAAATCTCCAAACAAAATATGCATTTTGTTACACATTCTAGAAAGCATAGCCATGATTTTACAATTTATATCTATTGTTCTTTCATATTGCTTTAATTTTCGACAACACAGCACCACTTTCAAAGCTCAATAGTTTTAGAAGACTGATTCTGTATGTCACCTTTCTATTTTAAATATTCTGCAATTTTTCAGCCTCTATTTTCCCTCAACATTGAGAAACAGCGGCCATGGAAATTTTTTCAATTATTATATTTAAAATGAACAATTAAAAAGAAAAGTCTCATAAAAGTTGAGATGATAGAACTTAATCTTTAAACATACCAGCTTAATCTGTTTGAGTGTAAGAGGCCAAATCAGACTGAAAGAGTTATTAATGAATGAGTTATTAATGAAAGAGTTATTATGAGTTATTAATAAAAGTTTGTTGCAGAAACAAAATATCTGAGATAGTCCTGACTCAGTTTGGCTAAAGCTGTTGAGTTTTTCTTAAACATTTAAACAGAAAATGTACCCATTGAGATGAAACATCTCGTTTACTTTTATGCCTGTCAGTAGCTGTAGCATAATTACATAATACACCCCACTGCATCACTTCAAGCTCAAACACAAGTTGAAGGGTAAGACAAGACATCTGCAAAGAACTATTTCACTTTCAAGGTAGTATTTAAATAATATGTAAAGAGCAGTTTAATCTCCCTTGTTCAAGAAATATGAAGTTCATTTTAGTTTGATCAATAGTTTACTGCAGAAATTTTATATTTAAACAAATTTCAATTGGGATTTTTTTTAGGCTTAATTTAATGTTTTTAAATGAAATACTTGATGCAAGAAAAGCTGGACATGTATATTTCTGGGATAAGAACAAGGGTATTCTTTTTACATGGTCATGGCTTTAAGAAGAGTTTAGGTACCATACTGCTTAGTCCTGTGTTGATGTAAGCTTTTACTTAGAAGATGGGGCAAATTAATTTCAAGAAGCCCATGCAGGAGGGACCTCTATGCCTGCATCCTTGCTGGAAAAGATAGGAAAATTACAGCCACAGAAAAAGAATTATTGTAGCTTGTCCTGGGTTCAGAGAGTGGATATTGTGCGTAAGCACCCTAGCAGGACAGTAAACAGAACCAAGAGCGCTCCGTCAGCCTGGAGAGCTCTGAAAAAGGTGGCTGCAAAGTGGAAGATCTCTGTTCACTGGTATATCCTCTTGAGAGAAAGCTGACTAGCTGTGAGCGCCAAAATTGGATTTTTTCCATTGTGGGGGAAAAGAAAAATATTAAAAAAATAATCCCAGCCTTTAACTATAACCCACAGACATTAGATCACTGACAGGAAAAACTTTGCTGCAGATGCTGAAAAGAACTGATGGGAAAAAGCTGGCTACTGTGACTAATGGCAAACGTGAAAGAAAGGGATAAGAATATGCACAGAGGGATAAAACAACTAAGTGACAGGCAGAAGGGATTTCCAGCACAGCAAACAAACACTAGAAAAGTATTCAAGTAAGACAGAAGAAGATCGAGGTTAAAAGTCATCTGAGACTAAGACAGCTCTTAAAGCAAAAGTTGCAAGGAGAAATGAATGGAGAATATACTAGGCTGTTCTCAGGATACAAAAAACCAACCCAAACCAAAACAACCAACCAAAAAAACAACTTCTGAATGAAGGAAACGGGTTAATATTCATTGATGCCATAAAGGAAAAATCTTGCCATAAAAGATACGTGTCCAAGTTAAAGATAGACAGAACACGCCCATCCTGCCAGCCAAAAGCAGTAAACTGCCTTTTTTTTAAGTTCAAAGGAGAAAAATGTGCTGAGGTCAGTCTAGCCTCTGTCCATCCCTTTACATGGAAAAGTAGATCTCCTTCTGGCTCTTGGTTTCTCTCTTGCCTGCTCTCAAGACACTCTTCCTGTATTTTGGCTTGTTGATTCTACTCTTGTCCAGGGAAACTCCCATTCCCAAAACTCACCATGTTTTGATTATATAAAAGCCACTGTTATCGACATTAACCACTGATATATTCAAATGGGCTAAATCATTGATATTCCCTGTCAGTATGTCAATTCAATGCAGTTGCATTTTTAATTAGCTTACAGGAAAAAAAAATTAAATGGCAGTGATCCATTTGACTTTCTACTGGGAAAACTAGGGGAATATGTTCTAAATGAAACTCCTGTATGGAAGGTATGGAACTGAATGGAAGAAGAAACCTTCAGAAATGAAGACTCAATTATTATATCACAAAATGAGAGGGAAATTAAATGAGAATTTAGCTGAAAAAGCAGGCAGGTATATCATAAGACTTCTAAAACACAAGAAACTGAAATATCTTTCGTTTCCTGGAAAACAGCAGGAGATATAATAGTTTTAAAGAAATCTGGAAATAATGAAGAAAACGTGTAATTTAATAAAAATGGAAGAAACTAGTCTTGAGAAAAAACAAATATATAAATATGCCGTAAGGAATAGTCAGGAGTACATCAGAAAGAAATTGCAGAGTTGGAGCAGTTCACAAATAATACATGTCTTAATCTTACAGTGCTGATACAAAAAGATGTCAGTATCAATATGGAAGATACTAACAGAAGCATTTCATGTAGCCCATAGGTATTGATCCAGCCTACTTCAAGGTGATGAAGTCTTTAAGGAAAACACAAATAGGCTGGATATAATCATGAAGTAGACAACAAGAATGAGAAAAAGATTAGAAAGATTGACCTGTTGGAAAGGTTCAAGCAATTCTGCTGTGTATTCTTGAGGAGAGAAAGGAAAGGGAATAAAGGGGGGGGGGAGGGGAGAGAGATGGGAGAAATAAAGAGAGAGAGAGAAAAAAAGGACAAAAAAAAAAAAGAAAAAAGGAAAAAGAGGTTCAGAAGGGGCAATAAGATTCACCTTCCGACATGTAAAGGAAGAAGACAAAAAAAAAGATGATGAAAAGCTACTGCTCAGGGTAATAAAAACAAGAAAAGATCTTTTAAAAGTAAATTTTCATTAGTTAATACTGGCTATAGGAATGGCATTGGAATCAGCTACGTAAGGAAGCTGTGAAAGATGCAGAAATGGTTAGCTATGCATGTGTCTATTGTATAGCTGTACTTGACCCTTTCCAGTGAAGGTTCCCAACCAGCCTGGTATTTCTGTTTATTCAACAATGAATACAAATGGACCCTTCACCTCTAACTAATGTTTGCTAAGATCTACTTTGCCAACAATGGTTAATAAGGACAAAGCTGCCTAGCTCATGGAACAGCCATTACTCAGCAACTACTTTGTTTTTTCAATAACCAACCTTGTGCAGGACTTCACCGATTCCATTTCAGATGTGGTTGTCACCTTAGTAAAAGAATGAAAAACAGGATCTGCTGCTTCCCCCCCCCCCCAGTTTCTGGCATTAGGCAGTGTTGAACCTGCTTCTCATCAGAGTAGTCATAGGATTATTACATTTAGAGATCAGCTTGCATTGACTCTTCAACCGATAGCTGCAAAGACTGACAGCAGAAGCATGAGCTAGCTCACTCCTATTTTATACTCAGCACACTCTCTACACTAAACATATGGAACCACATAGTCAAAATAATTTGCTTTCAAGACTGAAAGGATCATCAAGTAGTTATGGTAAAAGCCTGGGATGCTGGGGTACTCAATCTGCATTCTTTGCCATAGATTAGGCAGCATACAGCAAGACACTCAGTCTTAAAGCTCCTTAGCTTCAAAACAATGATTCTGTTTCCCCAAAAATAAGTTACTTTCTAATCCCTGCTGTACTAAAAGTTTCATAAAAGATGAGATGATAAAATTTACTCCATCTGTAAACATACCAGTTTAATCTGTTTGAGTGTTAACAGGCCAAATTAGATTAAAGAGTTATTAATAGCTGTTCATTGCAGAAACAAAATATTTGAGATAGTCTTGACTCAGTGAGTCAGACAGTCCTAAGGCTCATTCACTACAGTAATGCTAAGGTGACAAAGACATGTCCGAAAGACATAGATTTTGCCCTCTCTTTTTTTTTTTTTTTTTCCTCTGACATACCAATAATTCTGAATTTGGAATTTATTTTTAAAAATATCATCAATCAATATCCTTGGATAAATGCAACAGACATCCTTAAAAATGAGAAAATTGCATGCACTTCTTATACCGCTCCAGCTATTGAGCAATCTTCGTTCCATAACTCATGGTACTGACCACATGAAGAGCTAAAAATGGTGTGAGAATTTGTTTCCATCTCATGATTACACTGGCTTAAAAAAAGTCAGAAGTGACCATATTATTAACAATTACAGAATGTTGGAAAAAATACCAATCCAGACTTCACTTTTATAGAAATATATCCTTTTTCTTATTCTATTTTTTTTCCCTCCTATACTGAATCCTAGATTAAAAAGGATGTTGTGCCCTAAATATGCTTGTCTTGGAAAGGCTACTTGGTATTGTTGTATTTGTATGTCAAAGGGAAAACTGAAGTCTCAACAATTGTTAACCTCTCCCATGGTGTGCTAATAAAAGGTCAGAGGCCCATATGTGGCTTGCAGCCTGGGGAATTTATCTCAGTGTTCTGCCAGGGATGGGACTGCCTGAACGGTTTCTCTCATACGTTTTAAGCCATAAACTGCATCCTACTTGGCTTGCTGTGCCAAAACTGGACCCAAGGGTATGCAGAGTCTTGGCTGATGGGAAAAAATGAGTGCTTCCTATGGAAGCCACAGCTGTTTTCCTGCAAGAGAGAGAGCACAGATGCTCAAATATTTCTCTACTTTCCGTTTCTGACTACCTGTTCTGGCAGCAGTTCCGAGAATGGGGGAGGACAGAGGCAGGCATCCATCTGCTTTCAATAAGCCTTGGTAGCTCAGGTACCGATTGCCTAAACACTAAAAATGTTCAAAGAGGATTTTTTTATTGAATTTCAAACTATAAAAAAGGTGAAAGCATGCACTAATGCTCCCCATCTCCCCATCTTGAGCAGAAATTAAGTGATCAGGATAAAAACTGTAATTCCAAAAGCAGAGGATACTTCAGGAAAAAAGTGATATTGAGTAGCATTGAAAAGATATTGCTCATAGAAGCATGTGTGTGTATACCTATATATATAAATGTATGTACAAAGAAATTCAAGTAAATATATCAAATCTTTATATCCTGTGCAATTTCTAGGAAGATTTGTATCTTCAGTCAAACTGTAGACTGAATGTCATAATAGGGATTTGATCTTGAATGGGGGGGGCCATATTTATCCCTAGTGTAAGTCTCTGAAGTCAATGAAAACACATGTAACAAAGTTATATTAGACATTATTTGGCCCAGAATTTTATATAATGTCACCTACCTCAAAAATTTCACTGAAGTTACATTACACTAGAATGCGGCTTATGATACTGTTTAGTAACTGCTTAGTAATTATTCGTATCTGCCATTTTTTTGCCTATATCTATTATGTTCAATGTTGTTTTCATGGATATCATTGGTAAAAAGTCTACACTTCTGTTCTGGACAAGTCACAAAGTTCATTTGAAGCCCTTATTTTGACACCGTTCAACATTTTTCTCCAGTTATACATTCTGCAGTATTTCTTAAATAGACTTAATTAGTCCAATTAAAGCATAGTTAATTAATGTAAGTACAAATGGAATAGTAGACAGATCTGATAACAGCAGAACAGCACATGCATTAGACTGTAAAGCCCCTGGATTTAATGGTTACCAATTGTTCAGTGAATCTACAGAAGCACTACTGTGTTGCATATGCATAACAGAAGTTAAGCTTACAGTTGCTGAGTTTATTTGCTTATTTTAACAACAGGTCTATCAGTCTCCATCATTGCTGCACCTGAATGCTACCTGCACTGCTGAGTCAGTGCCTGTGCCCTCTGTCACAGCCTCTCTTCCTACGAAAAGAAGAAACATCTGTCTATCAATGGGAAGTAAACAGATGATTAATGTTGTCTGTAAAAAGCTTTGAAAATGTGCTTTGGGAAAGAGCAGTTCTATAAAAGGGGTAATTCTCCCTAACAGACAGTCAAAAGGAATTCTCTCCACTAGACATCTGAATGATGTTTGCTTAAAGACTCACAGCAGGCTACTTGAACAGTCACCAACTAGTCTTCCTCAGGGCTCCCCCCTCTGCCCAATTATTCATCAAGAACTTCCATTTACATTCAGTCCCAAAAATTTTTTGTTGGTTTAGTCCTGATCACTGCCTAGACACCAGACACCTATTTCTACTTCAGCTCAGTAATCAAACTACCAATGTTCTTATGCTAAGAGCTAAGCTGCTCTCCTAGCCAGTACATTTCCCAGAGAGAGCAGTAGTTTTGGCTTGACAGCGTCCACACAGGTATTGTTATTGAGTCTCAGCCCTACTTCAGACCAAAGAAGCTTTAAAGCTGGTGATGTCAAGTTCAGCATGGTAGATACAGTATTTTTAAGCCATAAGGATAAGAAGTAAGATCTGCTCTGAGCTGTGATCTCATAGCTCAGCCATGCCGACTGCTGCTCCCCAATTAGAGGTAGAAACCACCAGCAAGATGGATCACGTATGAATCCTTCTAGGAATGGAACAAGAGAAAGAAAGTGGTTTCACCTAACCAAACCATGAGAAGACAGTGAGTCTGAGCTGGTAAGGAAGTCACAAATGCAGAAAAAATCCCTGCCGTATTTAAGCCATACCTTACCCCAAACTGCTCAAACAGGAAACAGTTATGGGAATTTTGCTGCCTGTATTATACTCTAGAGCTCAATTCTAACCTGTCTTATTTTCTCCTTTGCAGCTTATTCATTACACTTACAAAAGAACTAGTGCCTGATGTTTCTGCTTTTTTTTGGTCCAGTATTTATAATGTAGGATCTGATACCATAGCAGCTAAGAAATGAGCAAATCCCCCTTTTTTCTCCAAACTGACAGAGGCCTTCAAAAATGTCAGATGGCTGCCCATGACAAAGTGTCCCTTTCTCACAATAAGAATCAATCCTGTCTACCTATTTAAATAAGATTATAACAATTTTCAATTGTTCATTAAGGACCAAAGAGGTTTTGCTGATGACTAATTAACTTAGGTAATAATATTAGTTTATCTGTCATTTTAGTTTAGTTATTTGAAATACTTTGCTCCGCTGGCTCTTTTAATTTTTTTTCTACCCTCAACTGACTCATAATGAATTATTCCATTTTTATTGAAAGTATCTCCTATTTTTATATCCTTTAAGCACTCTTAGAATAGAAGCTTTTCACAGTTATGCATCTACATCAGCCAAATCATACTTTCAGCAGTACTATAAAAACACAACATTATTTTTCTTTTTTGTTGAAAGCCTGCATACTTAAATACTGAATCATACAGAAAATATGGAAAATAAGTCTGTTATCATAAAAATCATTAAAGCAGGAGAGTGAAAGGGAACAAGGTTACAGAAGTGTAGACACACTTCTGACAAATCCATATATATGTGATATAAGAACTAATCTTGCAACCCTTACTCACAAAAGTAATCTTACTGACGTCTATAGGAATATGCACATAAAAAATACAGGATTAACCCTGAAAGCCTGAAAGAAATCCACTTATTTTTTCAGCTATGAGAACAAATATAGCAACATAAACCAAATGATGTCCAGATGAGTAAAATAGCTTAGTAACAAGAAATAATCTTATAGAAGACTTATAGGCCCGTCTATAGTGATGACAGATAATAGGACCTGAGGAGAGGCTATTACAGAAAAATCTGGAGTGTAGTATTGAGTCTCATGATTCTTACAGTAAATATTGTCAGATACTGCAGTAAGATTAGTCTGTATCTACAGGGATTTACTACTGGTATCAGAATAACACCACCAGAGAGAACTGATTTCAGCAATAAAGGAGAAGTTAACTTGTTTAAAAAGTGACTTAAAAGCACCTCCACCTGCTACTAACCAGAGAAAAAGAAATGAATGGGATATCCATAGATTGAAGCAAGCTTATCGTATTCTACAGTATTATGTAAATAGATTCAGGAACAAAAAACAAAACAAAACAACAAAACAAAAAAAAAAGGAGAACCAACCATGTCTGGACACAGGTGTCATGTTTTTACATAAATAAATGAGTTCTTAACTAACTAAACCCACACAATGATTTAATTTAAATGCATAGGTTTGTTCTCGCTGTACCTGGTAACTTTCTGTGGGACCTTATTACAGGGCTGATTCTGATCCGTCAAAGAGAAACTGCATCAACATGCTTTAATGTGCTCACTAGGCTATGAATCCCACTAAAATACTGGGGAAGTGTAGCACAAAGGGTGACTCCCAGAGGATCTCTGCACCCACTCAGGATGAGCTAGACCTGGCATCTTCAATAGGCTGCTATGAAGCAATCACAAAAGCCACTTTGCAACGGTATCCCTATGTGCAGTTTCCTTGAGGGGCCTTATTTGTAATGCTTTCCCACACACATTCATAATTGTACAGTGAAAAATAAATTTTTCATATTTTTGTAATTTTGCCCAGTGGTTTCTCTGTGCTATGAATTCAGGGTCTGTTGATTTCTATGTGAATTTATATTCAGTACGGAAAAATAATTGCCAGGAAAATGTGAGAAAAAGAAGTAAGATTTATTTATACATCTTCAAAAAAAGCTAACCAATTTTAGAGTAAAAAAATACGCAAACCCAATCAGACCTATATCAATGATTTTACCTCCATAACCCATTTTCTCTTTATGAAGCATTTTACTGGGATATATTAATTTAAAAAACAAATCAAATGAGAAATCCATTCTGAATGTGTGTATAAAACCTTAACTTGGTAGACAAAGGCAGAAAGTTGGTTGATTAAAAATTAAATAATTTTTGTAGTACAATTTATATATCTAGAAGTAGGAAATAAGCGTGAACATATATGTTTATCATTATTCTGACACAATCAGAGAATGGTTTGGGTTGGAAGGGATCATCCAGTTCTAACCCCTCTGCCATGGGCAGAGACACCTTCCACTGGACCAGGTTGCTCAAAGTGCCATCCAGCCTGGCCTTGAACACTTCCAGGGTTGGGTCATCAACCATTTCCCTGGACAACCTATTCAGTGTCAAAATACACTGAAGCTCTTGTGTGGAACTGATATGACTGAAACCTGCCACAGAGATAAGGGGTGGGGAGGAAGAATGTATCAATCCAAAAGATGTAACTGTGGATTTGAGTTTGTTTTCCTTTTTTTTTTGTCTTTAATTAACAAAATGCAGCTGAAAATTATTTATCTCCATGAAAAAGTTTGCTAGTTTCTGCAATGTTAGGTGTACTTTTAGAAGAATAATTTATGCAACATATTTCAGCCCTTCTGTTATATACAAATACTTGGCTAAACTTTAGTCTGCAATAAAAATCACAAAATCTACAATGCTATATACAATAAAAAGATCACCAAAGACACAGTGGCACTCTAAGAAGCACACACAGAAAAAGATTAAAGATTCTCAAATTCCTGGTGCTATAAGCCAGGTTTTCTTTTCATGCCCTGGTGAAAATCTAATAACATACTAAAGAATAAAAATATATTTTCCACACCAGAGTATCTGAAGTAACTAATGTAGCCTAGAGAGTGCTTTGGAATTTTCTAGGAGGAAAATATACTAAATAACATAGTATTATAGTAATCCACATCATTAGTTTTTGTATTTATTAATTCACATAAATTAATTAATTACCCATTGAAGCATTTATGTGGTTTCTGTAAATAACTGTGTGGCCTGGTAATCCATCACAAAAGATATATTGTGTACATTAATTCGTGGAATTCTCAGCTGAAACAGCACTCACTATCATAGTAATAAATACAGGAGGACAGAAAACAAAACATATTTGTCAGGAACATTTCTTTTAAAGCTTTCTGTAGAGATAGAATTGCAGTGTGGCACAAACTACAAGCAAAAGTAAAATCCAAACAAATGAACTGACATAAAGAGGTACAACATTTCAAGGAAATAAAATGCATGGAGTAAACCTCACTTACAAACGTCAAATCTTGCATCTTATCAGAAAAGTCCCAAATCAGGAAAGTTGTGTGGGGTTTATTGATGCTAGCCACCTGAGTGGCCGATTTGAAGTGAGACATTTGTTCCTTTTACGTGAGAAACTAGTACTGCAATTCAAACAGATGGTTGATCAGGTTGGGAAAAAAAAAATCTTTAAGAAATCAGATATCATTTCATGGAACTCCAGAAGAGGCTCTTTTCTGAAAAAGGTTTACAGTAGCTTCAAAGAGATGCATCTGGGATATAAGCCTCATTGAGAAAGTTAAATTTCCTTTAAGTTCCCTTCCCTGACAAAGCAATCTTGCCATGGTGGGCTAAGGTGTGGACACTGGTAGCATGTTTCAAAAGCTGAATCACCTTTTTACATGATCATAAAAATTAATAGCCATTTAAGTTATCAGTTCCTGCAGGTTGGCACTGGGAGCCTGTTTCCATTTTTGTTTGCTGTTGCAACATCTCTACAGAAAGAACAGAGAAAAATCTTATTTAAATCTTCAGGTAACTTATGGTTGAGTTTTGTTTTCTTACTGTTAAGTTTGGTTTCGGTTTTCTTGCAAGTAAAAGTTTATGACTTGGGGCATGGAATATCCTCTCACCAGCCAGAACTTTTTGATACATAAATAATAATTCGCAAAATAGAAGCGCACTGAAATTCATTGTCTGAAAATCTGTAGTCTAAAAATGTTATCCGCTTCTTATTTTCTGAGGTTTAACATTTTTAGATCCTCTAGAAGTCACAACTTCACCTTGCTACAAATATATACAGATTTTTATCTTTGAAAAAGTAGTACAAATGACAAAATCACACCAGCAACATTTTGTATGCATTTCTTAAGGGATAAATGACTACCAACATACACAACTGTGGAAAATAAAGCACCAACAGTAAAAAAAAAAAAAGAGAGAAAAGAAAATGACTAATTCTAGTCCTTCAAATGGAATTATTTGTGGGGTTTGATGGTTTATTTAACATTAGAAGTATTTTATCCTCTAATCTTAGCTACGAAGTAAGTAAAGATGGTAATGGAATTACATAAACCAAATTTATCCTTCTTATTTTGTGTCCAATTCTCATTTAGGTGAATTTGGCAGTCCTGTTGAATGATGAACATTTTAAATTAAACACAATTAAAATGACCACTTTGGTAATCTAAGCTTTACATGTTCTCAGTTCAGTGTTTGTAAGATGGCACTCTGACCTGTTTGGCTGCATTGCCACCTGGAGGACCTCAAAGCAAAATCAGGTTGAATTCCTCGGGTGAGATTCTGTGTTAAGGCTTTTGAGATAAAGCAGCCTCCTGTGCTGTGGGAAGAGATCCACCGTGGCTTCCCACTGCCCCCTGCAAGAGCAAGCCCTGAAAAGTCCAGAGGTAGCCTAGAAGAGCCTAGCTACCTGATCAGGTATATGGTAATCTGTGTGGACAGGAGATATACTTCTCTACCTTCCCCTCCCACGCTGTCTTTTCTCATGTATTTGTTGGAGTACTAATTATTACATTAGCATATATGCTAATAGTTATATTCACTGTCTTATTCATAGAGGTCTGACACTAGCTCACAGTTAGCTACCATATATGAGAAACTGAGAAAAAGAGACCACAGCTCTCTGAAAGCTGATAAATGGCAGATAAGTTCCCCAGTCTAGCAGTACTACCTAACATTGTGGCAAATAACTAGAAAAATTCAGACAAGAACTTGGTTCATTTTTTAAAAAGACAAAACAAAAAACCCTACCAATTAATATTAAACAACTGGCAGCTTTCTGAAAATCCTGCTTAGTCTTGAGGCCTTAGATTTTCATTGAAAACTGAGAAATAAATGAGGAAGAACATCCTATCAGGTCAAGCAATAGAGATTTGAAGAATTTTGCATCTGTAGGAAAAATGAAACTTCTGGAATATACCAACCTGAAGAACACAGCCACAAGACATCATATTTGGGAAGGAAAATACGATGATGCTACTTGAATGACTTTGAATGTCCTTTATAACAGTCAGAGATAATGCAAAATGTTTTTAAAATAATGTAAATAGATTGACTCTCTCGAAAGTTACACAATTACGTGTGATTCCAAGAAACAATCTGAACTGTTTTCACTAAAACTGCCACATTTGCACGAAGCAAAACTTTGCAGGAAAAAAAACCCTGCGAACTTTTTTCATACGTCCCCTAAAGCAACATAATACTCCAGGCATATTTTGGGTGCAAGTCTAGCTGGTCAAGCAGATAGGTGCTTACCAATGCAGATCACAGTCTTCCCACAGATCCAAGTCATGGTGTATTCGTGAAAGGGGCAGATGCAACCCAATACACAGAGATGACAATTGCTGCAACAGGGAAGAAAGGCTGCTTCAGCAGGAGAGGGATCAGTGTGAATGACAAATTCTCTTATCAGAATTGTCCAGGAGCTAACTACAGTTACTGATTGGATTATTACTTTGAGTGCAAGGAAAATGCTTATTAACCATAAGTTGGACACAGGTGCAGAGGGCTAGATGTTATAATTGAGATCTGACTAACAGGCTGGAAGGGAAAATTTAGTCTTATGGAACAAAGAGATTCAAACCTTACATTATACACAGAGGGTGAGTGTGAACTAGATAAAACAGTGAGGAAAATCTTGGAAAGTCAGTGTAGTAGGTTTTAACAGAAAACAGATTACCTGTTACAGGCATGAAAATAATGCCCTAGGTACGGCTGGGTGTTTCCCAATAGCCTCCAGCAGTAGAAAGGGAGATGGAAACAGTAAAAGAGATAAAAAAAATAATGAAGTTATTTTAATATCAAGAAAGCTGAACATCCAGGAACTAGAGAAATCACATGGAATTACTCACAGAGCACTATTACAGAAGTTACTTCTGTCTGCCTTTCACAGTACCTGGGCATGAAGGACCCTTCTGTGGCCTGGTGCAACACCTTCTGTTTCTGTTAACCAGAGTGGAAGATCTCAGTTACTGATCCTACCTCTTTCCCCAAACTACCTAATGATTGATACTGTTAGGGCAGCCACATCCCAGTGCCTGGACTGGAGATTTACAACCTGTGTCTATGCCAGGAGCATTCCTGCAGAAACTGAGCAAAAGCACTGGTTGGAAGTGACTGCTGCTAAGCAACTTGCGTATCCACTGTGTTTAAGGAAGAGAGAATCTGGCCCGACTTGGAGCACTGTGGGCAGTTCTGGTGTCCTCAACATAAGAAGGACATGGAACTATTGGAACAAGTCCAGAGGAGGGCCACGAGGATGATCAGGGAACTGGAGCACCTCCCATATGAAGATAGGCTGAGAAAGCTGGGGCTGTTCAGCCGGGAGAAGAGAAGGCTGCGTGGAGACCTCATAGCAGCCTTCCAGTATCTGAAGGGGGCCTATAAGGATGCTGGAGAGGGACTATTCAGTAGGGACTGTAGTGATAGGAGAAGGGGGATAATGGGTTTAAACTTAAACAGGCAAAGTTCAGGTTAGATATAAGGAAGAAGTTCTGTGGCGGTGGTGAGACACTGGAATGGGTTGTCCAAAGAAGTGGTAAATGCTCAATCCCTGGCAGTGTTCAAGGTCAGGTTGGACAGAGCCTTGGGCAACATGGTCTAGAGTGAGGCATCCCTGTGCATGGCAGGGGGCTTGGAATTAGATGATCTTAAGGTCCTTTCCAACCCAAACCATTCTATGATTCTATGATAATCTGGATGTAAATATTTGCATCAAATACAAACATAAGTATACCATTTCATTATGCCAAAGGCTTGTATTGATGGATGTGGAAGAAACCCTTCTAAAACAATCTGTAGTCTTAAAGGACTACAACTACAATATAAACCATGAAGGCTACAAAATAATAATAAAAAAACCATGGTCTGACAGAAAATCAGAGGACTCTGACATGGAGGTGAACAGAGTGGACATAGCACAAAATAAAGCATACAGCCTCCCAAAACAGTAAGAGACAAACTTACTTTAGCATACCTTAGCGTGCCAAAACTACTAATCTAGTTTAGTATTATGCTGGATACTACTTACATTTCTTCTACAGATTTCTACACAGGAAATTAAAGTCTGTACTTACTGAATGGCTGTTACTTAACTGTAACTGTTAGGCTTCAGTTAAAGTCTCTTTCTTTAGCAAAAAAGCACTGAAAAATAACAAATCAATAACCTGCCTCAGACACGTGTGGCGAAGGACAGATTTGGAGGCCAAAGATTGTTTCCTACTGATGGGAACAGCCCTGCAAACTGAGTGGGTTTTTTAATACAAATATCAAATCTGTGGAAACAGGAAATCCTTTAAAAGACACAGTAAAGAGTAAACAGTGTATCTAAGAAGAAAGAGAACAGAGAAGCAGCAAAGGGACAATCCCTGAGAGAAGATTATATAGCAGTGACAGGGAGGAAACAATAGGGGGGAGAGCAGAAAAGAAAAAGAATAGAGCCAGAAGAAAGAAAAGCAGAAAGAGTTGAGAAGAGAGGCTACAGGAGACAGAGTGAGATGAACACCATATCAAAACACAGACAGAGAAGAGGAGGGCAAATGAGGAAAGAAAGAACTAATAATAATACAAAAGAAAGATGGAAAATGGAAGGGCATAGGAAATTAAAAACAAAAATAAAAGACTTATTCTAAAGGTGTGCAACTTTTAAAGAATAAGTAGGAGAAGAAAAAATTCTACCAACATTGACTTTATACAGTGTGCATACCTTTCTTCCTCAGCCATCACAGAATAAGAGGCTTGCTGGTGTTTCATAAAGTTTAGGTGCCTCAAGTAGCTACACTGGCGCCCAGTGGCAGTTACCCATCATTAGCACTGTCCTACTGGACAGGGCAAGGGTTGTCACAGGACCCTCCCACATCAGCTTTTCTGCAACCACACCAAACTGTTTGGCTACCATTTCATAAGGCAAAATTCATTTGCCAGAGAAAGGGTTAAATTTAATACAGCTGGACAGCTGAGCAGCTGCTTTCATGATTTAAATAAAAATAAGCTGAAATCCTTGCTGTCAGCTCAGTGATATATGACTTGTAATGGGATGTTTCCAACCTTTTCTTCCATATGGTCGCCTACGTTAGGTAATACACACAGTCTTCAGTGCAAACAGCTTCCCAGAAAACATCTGGGTCCCATTCCTGCTCTGTTAGCTTCAGTGTTGCCTCCCACAAACACAGATGATTCATAGGACAACATCTCTTTGGTTAACGATCAAATTAGGAGGTTTGATTGATAATTTTATCATGCATCTCAATTGGAGTTATGGGAAAATGGAAGTAGTTAAAAAAAAATTTCTCCACACTTATTTCCACTCTCCTATCTGCAGTTGCTAAAGTTAAGATTTCAGAAACAGATTTTAATGACTGCTTAGGAAAAAAAAAAAAAAACAAACCAAAACAACCCTAGCCCATCTCCTATGAGGAATGCACTTCCGCTTGTTTTTATCTTCACTCTTGCCTAGTTTTGGAGCATTTCCCCCCTTAAAAATGTGTTTGCTGACAGGAAAATCATAACATAACATAATACTTATTTCTAGAAGCTGAAGTCAAACCCAATTATTTCTTTTCTTGATAAGAGATTAGGATCTGTTCTAAGAAAATTATTTCATGTTTTAAAAAATACAGTGAAATAAAGCAGAAATGAACAGTCTGCCCTGGAGCTCATGTAGTGAGTGATACAGGCTGGCTCCTACTGGTCCTGTTAAAAACAGATGAAGTTGGCAAATACCAGTCAGTCCCTTCTCTAGGTTAGGTCCCCCAAATATTAATTCAGTAGTCCATTTATTTATCTGTTTCTGAGAATTAATGTAAACATTACTTCATTTTTTGTGGTCATACTTCTGAATATTAATGACTGACAATGCCAGAATTAATGCAGCAATTCACTGATTTGCACATTTGTTGTTGGTTTGCCCACACCAATCAGTGGTTTTGTGTGAAATGTCTTTAAATAACCTTTTCCAAAACAGTTGAAATTCAGCATGAGTTGCTTTGGCATGATACATTATCCCATTAGTATTAGTCACAAAAAACAACAACTGAGGTATGGCACTTTCTATCCATTCGGTTTCCAAAATCCTGTGTTTTCCCCTCTCACAATTTTAGTGAGTGACAGAAAGTGGTCTAGTGAGAGAATTTAATTAGTTGACTGCTATTAAATAATAAGAGAGCAGCTTGCAAACACACCTCTAGCACCATTTAACATCCAAGCTCAGTTCCATTATTTCAGATAAGTCAAAAGAATATAAGAATGCCCAACAAAAGATTAAGAACCTGACAGAATGACTCCGCTTTTTCTTTGGCACATGTATATTTTGCCTGTGCACTAACACAGAATTTAAAATGCTAAAAAAGGACCAGATTCTTGTCCACTCTCCACCCCAGGTATAAAATGACATAAAGCAAAAAAGAAACAGCATTCTCTCAGGGGCAGATGCACTTTTAAGTTGTTTTTCAAGAATCAGGCAGCTACATCAGGATAGTGCTGGGCACTGACATGTATATCAGGACAATCTGCTAGCACTACAAAGACACTGGCTGGGTCATGATCCTACCTGTAAGAAAACAGTCAGACTACTATAAGCCAGAGTGGATGTCGCTAGAGATAGGCCTCCATAACCAAGTCTTTCAAGACTTTCTAAATCATGCCAGGGCTAGCAGCGCCAGTCATGAAGCAGACCACAGTTAGAACTAACAAAGACTTAGCACCACTCTAGTCCCAGCTGCTAGTTCTACGATGTCCTCAACGGACATGCAGCAAACATTCTCAACCAGTGTGTTACCAGTACTTACTGAAAGAAAAATCAAGGGCCACCTCTGTTTCAGAAATTCTCGTTACATTTTTGTGCAAAGATCTGCTGGCACTTAGAAAGTTTAGATAATGTTTGACTTCAGAGTTAAATATTGTTTGATACCTAAAGATATTGGTATGTCATTTTTGCCCCCAAAGCTAAAAGAATAAAAGGACTGCATTCAGCTCTAAATATGAAAAATAATGCTATCATCAATTTCACAGAAGTCTTTATAAGTTGCTAAAATGGGATTAGTTCTAAGCAGGTGATATACTTATGTTTTAGCTTTTATTTCTTCTCTTTCCCTTGGCATCTCTTATTGTTCTTACTAGGAATCAGCCATGACAAGCTCAATAAAAAGCCAAACAAACCACAAACAGAATACAATGAAAGCACAATTATGAACTTTTCTAATAATGTTTAACACTAGAAAGCCAAAGCAATGAAACGGTATACAGACCACAAGAGTATGTGTTCAGGCAACTGAATGTGTATGAAATAAAATGTACATCAAAAAGACCTACTTTCTTTTCCACATAGGGGGATATCCAATAAACCATATGCACAGAACTTTACCTAGTTATAGGTAAAGACTAAGATGTTAATGTTCTGTTAATATTAACAGTAGTCCTAAGACTACTTAATATTATCAATGCCACAATCATGACCTAGCTTGAATGAAGAAATACTATCATCCAGCAGAAAGCTTTTCCTTGAAGAAAAATATGTATTTGAAGGATGTCTGAAAGACCATTTAACTCAAAGAAGAATGGTATGCATGCCTTTCTCAGAAATACACATGCATCTGCAATTCTTTAAGATTCAGCTAGATGCACACAAGCACAGGCAAAACTGTAAGCAGATGACAGATTTAGAGTTTAGGAAAGTAACCAGAAAGACCAGCAAACTAGAGAAAATTCCCTTTCTCTCTTGTGAAAATTAGTGTGCTCCATTGGGTGAAATCCTGAACTGACTCATGTCTGTAGTCTCATCCTCCTAAATGAGACAACTCAAAGAGGTAACAGGGGACCAAGAGCTGCAGCTTCTGAACGCTCTTCTCAATTTCTTGTTATTGTACACTGAGATAACCTATTAGAGTGAAGAAATATAAAAAAAAATACTTCTAGAAAAATGAGTTCCAGCAACTTTTCATCATCTGCGTAACAGACACTATGGCGCAAGGGACCTTGGCAGGAAGAGTTACTTAATCCAAAACATTTGATTCCTGCCTGAACTGATTATCAGGATATTCCCAGGCCATATTCCTTTATTTCTTTAGGTACAAATAAGTTCCTGTGAAGAATTTTTTTTTTTTTTTTTTTTAAGGGCAAAGAGCTATTTAGGGTGATTTTTCTTGTCCCTAACAATGTTCTTAGACTGAATATAGGTATTCTTCACCACTTACTTAAGAATTTCAGAAATAACCATAACTCACTATTAACCTTTGGACTTCTCATCCAGCCCTGAAAAGTAACTCATTAAATGTCCAGGGCCACAGTAACTTCATTCTCCTAGAAACTGCTCTCAAAGTCTTATGTACAGCCCTAAAAATCCCTAAAAACCACTATAGTTGAAGACATGCTGGCCATGTTCCATTCTTTATGACCACCGTACTTTCATTAACAGTGTGAAGGTTTTGAAGATGGCCTTGAGTCATTTAACATAAGACTATGATTCAAGAAAATGTTTTTCACTCATGTTCTGTTTGTATTGGTAAAACACAGTAGTTCTGAAGGTTCCCTGAAAAATCAGACTAAAAACTAAACTGTTCTATTAAATAACAATATGAAAGCCTAACTATAGAATAGGATCTTTGGTTTCTCCATGTTCCTTTTCTCTCTCTACATGCATATTTTCTTCCTGGACTCATTCAGTCATAATATTGTAACCAAAAACCCAGAATACTTTTTTCTTTTTTTAAATCTTAGCAAGGTTAAGCAAAATGATGATTCTTACTTCAAGGAAAACAACAACAACAACAAATATTATTACAGAAATACTATTCAATAATAACATAGATTAATAATGCTAACCTACCTAGCATCTAGGTAAATGACACATGGAAAGAGAATGTGCCCTGAAGCCTGGGAGTTCATAACGCTGCTGGGTGGGGAGACCAGGAAGGTTATGGGAGGGGAAAGAAACTTGGAGCGTAGGAGATAATGCATGTCCAGGGAGATGTGCAAGATGATCTGCAAGCTTGCTCGAGGGTGGATAAAGGCTTCAGCAGCAGGAAGGTCAGAAGGAAACAGCTGGCAAATAGGTGTGGAATAATATTCCTGAAGAAGGCTTATGTGAAGGATCCAGGTCTGAATTCAGGCTAGCTTGGGGAGTTTTGTTAATCAAGTTAAAAGTTAGGAGCATAGTACTGCCAGGAATATGATGCTTCATTGAAGTGAACTTTCGGAACACATAAAGCCATGGGACTAAAATTTTCTCTGATGCTTCAGAGAGCTTCAAAAATTGCAAGGTCTGGGCAAAACCAAGCAAAAAATCTTGAAAGATTATTTCTTCTTTTTAGGTAGTGGAGGTCTAACCTTTATAAACAATAATGGGAATTGGAAGCCAAAAATCTGAAACCAAATACACCTTCAGAGATGTCCAGGCTCCATAAAAACCCCACAGTTTTAAAAGCACCATAACAAGTTTGTGAATACAGGCAAATTGAGGAGCAATCGATCTCAGTCAATAGGAGGTGGATCTATAGGAGGACTCAGCCTGCCTCTCAAAGATGCAGGAGCAAAGACAACTCCTACCCTTCAGTATTTTCAACTCTGAACTCTCCCTCGGATCTGAATGCCTAAAAATGTTATTAGTTTTAAAATAAAAATTGGAGGAGATACTTGTACCTTCAGTATGCTCAGTATGCACACTGAACCGGCAAGACATGGAGTCTTGGTGGCTTGATCACGTTGTTTAGCCTGCAGACCTTCACTTCAAATTATACATAGAATATTGAGGATTTTAACACAAAATTGAAGAGCTTCAACCAAAAGAGCTTGAGTGCAAACATCTTCAGAAGGTACTCTGGCCCTCTCCTGATTGGTGGGGATCCTAATTTCAAAAGCATGGGCAAAACTAGACAGCAGAAAATCATGGTGAGCTTGAATCTTCCTTTCAAATCCCAGACAGATCTAAGGGCATTGCCACCACTACTCTTTTGTTGTTTTATGGGTTAAACCAGTGATGCACTAGACAGTGAAAGAGTAGCTAAACTAATTTCTCTGATGCGTGTAAGCAATGTGCACTAAACTTTGCTGAATTAGAATACCCCAGCAGAGAAAGTGAGAAATAACTTGATGAGACTCTTGCTGTAGTCTGAACAACAGAGCTATATCTGAACTTGTCTGGTATGTATTTCGAAGCTGAAATGGTGGTGGCTTAGGCCACCTCCTCAGCTGGCCGCCTCCTAGCCTTATGGACAGATGGCCCAGCAGCGTTAAAGATAGTGAAGGGCAGAGGGGTAAGGGAAAAGTGATATGATGCAGAAGTTGGATGTAGTTGCATGAAAGGTAACCAAGTGTGTACCTATCACTGTCCAACTCTAAAAATATTTCTAGTGATATTCTGTACATGATTGCATTTAAATACCTTTAGACATCTGATAAAAATATCTTGTGGAAAGACAGTATGCTAACTTTAAATTATCACCTTTTAAGTGGAAATCAGAACCAGTCATTTAGAAAGTAGTGCTGCTTATACAGATTAATTCAGCATCCAAAATCTACCATATATGCATGCTCATCTGGCAAGAGGTTAAGTTGATATCTTTCAAATACACTTCAGAGAAAACTTTCCAGGAAAAACCTCATTAAGATTCTTATGGTTAATTAAGCAAAACAACTTACTGAAAATAAAAAAATATGATCAAACATCTTATGAAATTAAAATACTTCAATCAACTTTAACTTGATTGAGTTTTTTCGAACCACTCAAAAGTTTTAAGGTTTAATAAGTCTAAGACTGAATGAACAGTGACTATTAAAACAGTATTGATTTGTGTATCCCTTGGTAACTATGATGTAGGTAGTCTATCTTAATTTTGAATGCAAAATGTATTTTATAAGGTTATATTTTACATTCAAAACACCAATATTCAAAATAATCTGTATAACTTTAACATCAGTAGAATTTGGCTCAGAATTTAAAAAAGAAACTCTCTCTAAGACACAGTACAGAATATCATAATTAAGTTTAAGATGGTTTCAGTCTATTTGATTTCATTCAAGAAGACATTTTTTTTCTCTAAAACAGTATAAAAATGAATTATATTTCAATCAGTTTAAGGTGTTATTCAGTCTACTCTTTTTTCCTTTAAAAAAAACAGAATTCATCTGTCAATAAAGACAATTGTAATATTTTTCAAAGTTCCTATCCACAGGAATAATGAAAATGTCATTCCTAAATAACCTACTGTCCTGGGTTCAGCAGTAGCAGTCATTTTTTTCTCCTTCTTAGTAGCTGGTGCAGAGCTGTGTTTTTGACTTTCAGCCTGGGAAAAGCACTGATAACACCAATGTTTTTAGTTGCTGCTCAGTAATGCTTACTCTGACCATGGACTTGATGAGTCTCATGCTCTGCCAGGGAGGAGGGGAAGCCGGGAGGAAGCAGAGACAGGACACATCACCCAAACTGACCAAAGAGGTATTCCATACCACAGCATGTCACGCCCACTATATAAACTGGGGGCAGTTATCTGGAAGGGGTAGAATCTGGAAGGGGTAGATCACTGCTCGGGCTGGGTATCAGTCGGTGGGTGGTGAGCAGTTGTATTCTCTTCCCTTGTTATTTACCTTGTCATTATTATTATTAGTGGTAGCAGTAGTGGTTTGTGTTATACCTTAGTTACTGGACTGTTCTTATCTCAGCCCATAGGACTTAGATTCTTTCAATTCTTCTCCCTATGTGTCCGGGAGTGGGGGGGGAGAAAGAGGGGGAGTGAGAGGCTGCGTGGCTGACTGAATTTAAACCACGACACCTACCAAAAAAGAGACACCCCCCCCCCCCATTTTTATCATGATAGACAATCACCTTTAAAAGTAACATTCAAAGGAGGAAGCAATATGATAGCTTCACAGGTTTTGATGACCATAATTAAATGCCGAATCAAATACAACTCATGCTTTTTCGATCAGCCATTTTCACACACATGGTAGAATGACTCGGCAGAGTGCCATCTTTACTATTTTAAATAATACAAAGAAAAACAGTCATAAATACCCTCCTCCACTTTCTCTCCCACACAATACTTTTTTCTATAGCTTCTTTCTTAGGAGCTAACCACGATTTGAGATTACAGTGTATTTTGTTACTCTGCCTAGAATGAAAATGTAATTATCATTCCCTGTTTCATAGCTACTTGCAAGATAAAAACAAACAATCCAAACACGCAAACCTTGCCCCCCCCCACTGATTAAAGACTAAATAGGAACAATATAAGATTTTTCTCAGATATAGGATGTTCTTCCTAACTACTCAATCGTTTTGCTAGTCATCGTATGCGTGATCCCTACAGTTCACATACCTTAAGGTGATATTACAACAGCTTTAGGCTACGGCAACAAACCACATTTTAGAGCATGGTGGTGCTTTCTAGGGGGTGGGGAAAGGAAAAAAAAAAAAAAAAAAAAAAAAGGAAAAAGAAAAGTTTTTCCTAAAGCTCCACAGCGAAGTCTTGTTCTACTGGAAGCACAGAATCTGAACCTGCAGAGATCCCTGTCATCAATCATAGCCTCAGTCAAATGGACTGAAAAGGACATTAACATCATCTCCTGCTCATTCATCACTACTACTTTTGTAAAAGACATTGGATCACCACTAATATTCTAACATCCTTAATCTTCTACATCATCCCTAATCTTCTAACATGCAGGATGATTTTGGCCTTTACTCTCCATTTCTTCACAAGGTACACTTGTTATGCAGAACTTTCACCTTCTGATGCACAACATAGTCTGAGGTAACCTAAATCTGCAAAAATCCCTGAGATGTTTTTATTTACCAAAACCAGCATTTGCAATACATTTATTTCTTCTTAAATCTTTGAATTGGAAAAAAAAAAAAAAAAAGGTTGTTTCCACAAAGCAGTAAGAAACTGTGATAGAGCAGTGGGCTAGGGAAAGATACTTGTGAGCATCTCATCTTAAAATTCAGAGAAAGAAAACAAGACTACTTCACAACAAGCAGAAAAATTAGAAAATCTTGAAGGAAATGTTCTTTTGGGTCAATTAAGCCTAAATCCTACAGAACTGTTTTACAATGTGCATGTTTGTTTGTACATGCTTTTTATTTATTGATTTGGGGGTGAGAGTGACAGAACACAAAGCAACAGATTATTTGTACTTTTTACCTAGGAGACGGAGTCAGGATAGAGAGATATTGCAAGAGTTTATAGTAGTTGCACACTGCCCTAAAGAGTGTAGGCAAGGGTTTTTTTTGATGTAATGCTACTTAAGTGATTTCAGGGTTCCATCAATGCTGTTTGACATGATAGCAGTGTAACATGGTGACTAGAGACAATTCTGGTAAACCTGAATAACTGTTGATGTAGAATAAGCATGTACAGGCTTTCTGAGACTTACACAGCAGACTACATTTGAATGCATTAACATGCAGAAATCATCGCCACAGGAGAACTGAAAGGGGCTTCTGAGGGAAGTTAAGGTGTCTGTAGCTCGTAATTTGAGAAAGAATATCTTCTCCCACTTTCAGATTAAGGGAAGATTTATAGGCATCTTTGTAAACCTGAATAAACAAGGAAATTCAAAGGATTATATTAAAAAATTCACCATCCCAACTGAGGTATGGAACCTTCTGCTGCACTACTAGATCTCTGGTCATTTGGAAATAGTTTGATAGACTGAATGATATATTGGAAAGAAACATGGATTTATTTCATGCTCCTGCAGTGCTTAAACTGCAAATGGTTTTGTTAAGTAGGTGATTTTTCTACTTTAAAAGCCCAGTTTCATAGCAAAAAAAAGACCCATTTATGAACTCAGTTATACAGTCACAGACTCATTTCCTGTCTTTATATTTCCAGTTTGCTTTCAAAGTTATTCCCTTCTGCAATTTGCCTTTTAAAGGAATAAACTGCTATTGAAATTGTGGGGGCTTAAAAAAAAAATCACATTTCCTCCAATGCACTTGTGAATTTCAATATATGTAAAAAGCAGTTTTCAGCTGCACAAGCCAATATTGCTTAAAGGAAGTCGAGTGGAGGGGCAACTGGAGGTGAAAGGCTAGTCTACACTTTCTGTGACCTGTCAGGTTGAAGCTCAGGCATATGATGTAGGCCGCTCAAAACAAGGTAAACCTAAAAAAGGTGGGAAGTGCTGCTGGTGCCAAGGGTAAAGCCTTGGAGAATTAGCTGAAAACATTTGCAACAAATTGCCAGTCATTTGAGTTCAATTTTTTTCTTGTTGTCTTGCAGTGTGTCAACAGTTCCCTATGCCCCATACCTCTAATTTCCTTTTTTTCTTTCCCTGCAAATGAGAACTGATATGGGTGCGAAAGAAGAGAAACAAAGTGTGAGTGGCTTTTTTTAAAAACCTTCACCACCATACCACCCTCCCCCCAAAAAAACCAAACCAAACGAAATCCAACCCAACCCAACCCAACCCAACCCCACCCCACCGGTTTTTCAGAATGCTAAATCTCAAAAATATTAAATTGTCAAAATATTCCACTGGTACAGTATCAGACATTAAACTAACTTCTATCAGAAAATAAAGGGATAGTATCCTAATTTTCCATTAATGCTTTCATGGTTTTGACTGAATAAACTACTTGATACTTTATAGTTACTAACATTGCCTTTTAATCCAGCTCATTTGGAGTAGGAGAATTAGTAGCATAAGTGTGGGGTTTTTTGTTGTTTTCGTTTGGTTTCTGGTTTGTTGTGTTTGTTTTTTTGTTTAATTCAGTGTGTTTTAGAATTAACCTTTTTATTTTTTGGATGTTTTTCTAATTACTTCCACAAGTGTTTTAAGATCAATTGCCAACTTTTCCTTTCTCTTTCCCCATTTTGTTGTTTTCTCTTTATAACAAAAGGAATCCCTTCAATTTGTAAAGGTCACATGTTACAGATGGAATTTCACCATGAGACAACTTTTGTCGCAGTCAATTGCAAATAAAACCTAAGAAACACACAGCTGAAAAAGTAAAAACAAATCCATTGTCTCCTCTGTATCATTTGCTTTCTGTAGACAGCTCTACCTGAAAAAAAAAAATACAGTTTCTTCTGAGGGTAAGCTGTCTGTATGAGCATACTGCCTTCAAAACAGTTTCTGAAATGCTTCATAATATATAGCATTAAGCAGAAATTCTCAAAAATATATGTAAATCAGGTATGCAAGTTTCAGATTTGAAACTTGTAATACCTTGATAAATTAAATATTTTTTGCAGATGAAGTATAGAAACAAGCAGATAAGAGAATTCTTTAAATATATCTGATTCCATAATGCACCATACTTACAGTTTCATCAGAGGTAGTTACATTGTGACAAACCTGATCTACAGATACTGAATCAGTAATTTATACTCCTGGAATAATTGGACCATTCCTACTTTGATTGATTATAGCTGGGTGTCATGGGTTCAGCAGCAGCAGTCATTTTTTCTCCTTCCTGGTAGCTGGGGCAGCACTGTGGTTTTGACTTTTGGCCTGGGAACTGCGCTGATAACACCAGTGTTTTCAGTTAGTGCTTGGTAATGTTTTGGTCTGACCAAGGACTTTCTGAGTCTCATGCTATGCCAGGGAGGAGGGGAAGCCGGGGGGAAGCAGAGACAGGACACCTGACCCAAACTGACCAAAGAGGTTATTCCATACCACAGCACGTCATGCCCAGGATGGGAAAACAGAGAACAGGAGACCCGGAAGGGTGTGGGGGGTGCACTGCAGGGGTTCGCTGCTGGGGGGTGCACTGGCTGGGTCAGGCTTGGTGAGCAGTTGTATTCTCTTTCTTTGTACTTCTCTTGTCATTATTATTACTGGTGGTAGCAGTAGTGATTTGTGTTATACCTTAATTACTAAACTGTTCTTATCTCAACCTGTGCGAGTTGCATTCTTTTGAATCTCCTCCCCATTCCCCCAGGACTGGGGGAAGAAAGAGGGGGAGTGAGTGAGAGAGCGACTGCATGAGTTTTAGAGGCTTAAACCACCACACTGGGTTATTAATGCTCAAGTGTATGCCTGCATATTATATGAAACTATTTTTCCAATCAGAATCAACGTTCAGGTGCTGAGAAAACTAGTGGGGTGAAAAAAAGGCTACTCTTTGAAAGCATCAGCATTTTGGAAAAGTTCAGGCTTGTTTTATTAATTAAGATTAAATACTCATAAAAGATAGGAATGCCCATGGTTAAGGAAGCTCAACCAATTGTTTGTTAACATATCCCCAGAGTAGTGGAGTTGTGGTTGGGGAACTGCTTCATAACGCAGTGATGTGCGAAAGATGCTAAGTGAAAATAGTATCAGATTCCAGCCTCAGAGAAAAAAAAATATGAGCCCTATACACACAAGAAAATAAAGAGAGTATATAAAATCTTGAAAATAAGGCCAAAAGTGTCAGGTCATAGAGCAGAAACATGCTTTTGCAGATCTCTGACTACCAGAGTCTTGGCCTAGCTCCCAGCTTCAGAAGTTGGATCAAACTGATCTTCATTTTGCCAAAGCTGATGGAAGTTCTAAAAATGTATATCTCAGCTACAGCATAAAAACTCAAAGAATATTTCTTGCCTTATACAATTTTTCAAAGCACATAAATTTTAAAATTAAGAGCTGGAACTCTGCAAGATTTGGACAACAACAGCCAAAATAAGTTACCAAAATTAATGGAAATAGGGCAGTAATCTTTTTCAGGATTATAATGTGATGCAAGTGTTGGGCAGAGTGATGACAACTCTGCTGCTCCTCTAGATATGTGTATTTCATTTTTCTGTGCTCAGAAGTCACTCATAATTGTTCCATTCACAGAAATCAACAAATCTGTGCATCTAGATTTTCTCTAAACTGAACAATTTGTCAATCTACTTCAGCATTAATTATCATTAATGAGTCTCGGCAACAAATTTTGGTTTATAAAAAAATATGTATTAAAAATATTAGGATGGTTTACGAAGCATTATCTCTTCAAAACTAGATACAAACAATAAGCATGTTGTTGTGGTTTTAGCTGTAAATCATGCATCCTGTTCACTCACTCCTCCCCCTTTCTTTCCCCCCACTCTGGGGTGTGGGGGGGGGAGGGGAATGGGGAGAAGAATTGAAAGAATGTAACTCCCACGGGTTGAGATAAGAACAGTCCAGTAATTAAGGTATAACACAAACCGCTGCTTCTACCACCAATAATAATAATGACCGAGGGAAATACAAGGGAAGAGAATACAACTGCTCACCACCCAACTGAGCCGAGAGAGGCCTTCCGGGTTCCTGCCCCCAGTTTTTACATCCTGGGCATGACGTGCTGTGGTATGGAATAACCTCTTTGGTCAGTTTGGGTCAGGTGTCCTGTCTCTGCTTCCTCCTGGCTTCCCCTCCTCCCCAGCAGAGCATGAGACTCAAAGTCCTTGATCAGACCAAAACATTACCAAGCACTAACTGAAAACACTGGTGTTATCAGCGCATGTTCCCAGGCCAAAAGTCAAAACCACAGTGCTGCCCCAGCTACCAAGAAGGAGAAAAAATGACTGCTACTGCTGAACCCAGGACATATGTGTACCCTGAAATCCTAAGGATTAAAAAAAAATAAATATATATTAGAAGGTTTGAAATTGTTGTGCCTTTAAGATGCAATACTGGGCAGAAAGAAAATGGTATTGCTAGGTAAGTTTGAGTCCTTTGTAACTTTCTGGGTCAAGTTTGGGAAATATTAAGTAATAAAGGAAGTTACACACAGGTATTTTGTCAAGAAGCATATATGTGAAGTAAGTGCTCCATACTGTGATGACTAGAACATTGTAATTAATTCATAGAGGGTACATCTACACTATTTTGTAAAGTGACAGGTTTTATAAGAATAACTGACACTTAGCTTAAATGATGATATTGATTAAATATGTCTGAGTTGGTAACCCCATTTTCATCTGTTCCACTATGGAAAGATCCCTTTTACATTCTTCTCTCCTCCCTGCATACATGAAAATACTTGCATGTATTTCCCAACATAAAACACATATATCCCACTTTATTTGGTGGTTTGAAGCAAAAGAGCAACTTTAAGAGTCACAGAATCATAGAAGAATTAGTGTTGGAAAGGACCTTAAGATCACCCAGTTCCAACTCCCCTGCCATGGGCACGGACACCTCATACTAAACCATTTCACACCCAAGGCTCTGTCCAACCTGGCCTTGAACACCACCAGGGATGTAGTATTCACAACTTTCTTGGGCAACCCATTCCAGTGCCTCACCACCCTCACAGAAAAGAGCTTCTTCCTTATATCTAACATAAACTTTCCCTGTTTATGTTTGAACCTGTTACCCCTTGTCCTATCACTATGTTCCTTGATGAAAAGTCCCTCCACAGCATCCTTGTAGGCCCCATTCAGATAGTGAAAGGCTGCTGAGGTCTCCACTCAGCCTTCTCTCCAGGCTGAACAGCTCCAACTTCAACAGCATGTAAAATATCACTTGACTGGTACTCTTAACTTCAACAACTATCTTAACACTTAGCCTATTCCAACACCTTGACAATGAGTTATGTCACGACTACTTCATCTTTTGTAAAATGAATTTGGATTTTAGGTTGACCATTTTTCTCTTACCTACTCAGAAGGTGCTTTTTGTCCCTGGTCTGTGGAAGAGATACTTTTCTAGCATGATGGAGTGGTGAACCTTAACAGGCAACTAGGTTTTACTGTAACACAAATAATAATAATGTAGGGTGGTGGAGTTATGTCAGTAATCTGATTTTACATGTTATTCTTGTTACATGTATTAGTAATTCTTAGACCTGGGCCCAGCTGTGACGAGTGTAGGCCTCCCAGAAGTAACGTCAGACTCGCATGAACCTTGTTTTCTCTATGAACACCCAGCTAAATTGGCTCATTCAAAACTTAAACCAAAACTCTTGATTTGTTTGATAAGGCCTTTAAAATATCATAAGAGACTGAGCTTCTCAGCACCTGGCTTCAAGAATGGACAAACTAACCCGGAGACAGAACATAAGAGAATGTAAGGTGACAAAATCAGCTGACAGAACATAATAGAATATAAGCTGTTAAGCTCAGCTGGATGTTGACAAAGGAAAAAAGAAAAACCAACTGCTCTCTCACTTGGTACAAATCTGTAATTTCTACTATATTTAGGAAGATGGTAAGGTTCAAAGAATGCATTTACCACTGTGCTTTATTTGAGGTTAGTGTAGCCTAAAAGTAAATCTCCTGGTCATCCCCACATTGCAGCTCTGGAGTGTTAGAACTGGATTCCTCTGAGGTGAAACACAACTGGATGATGCCCTCTGGCAGCA
This sequence comes from Myiopsitta monachus, assembly GCA_017639245.1. Classification (NCBI taxonomy): domain Eukaryota; kingdom Metazoa; phylum Chordata; class Aves; order Psittaciformes; family Psittacidae; genus Myiopsitta; species Myiopsitta monachus. The sequence continues at coordinate 9,904,880 of CM029919.1, forward strand.
CTCCTAATGCTCTGCAGCTGCTATTAGGTTTTCAGTCCACAGACCAGGCTACAGCCAGGCCAAAGCAAAACATGTAGTGTAGGCTAAGATCTGCCAGTTTCCTCTAGAGATGAGTTTCTGTTTTGCTGCACTACTTTCTAGTGTAGACAGCTTTAGGACACAGGCACTCAAGAGAGAACCCAAAAGGCTCGTTTGTTGTACCAATGCCTCAAAACAAATGAGAAATGATTCATTCTGAAGCAAGTGAACACAACAGCAAGGAACACCTACTGGGACTGGAGTAAAACCAACAAAAACAGTTTTTAAAAAGTGTTTTTAAAAGCACCTGAAATGTTGAAACTTTTCAATAAAGGCTTATTGTAGCTTTGATTATTTATTTTTTCCCTCCATACTGATTTCCTATTCCAACTTTTAGGAACAAAAAGGTTAAGCATGGAGTAAATAGAACAGAGAATGACATATCTTCTAGGAAATGCTTATGACATAAAACTACCTGGAAGTGGGATGTTGCTGAAATATACTGGCAAAAAATCAGTAATGAATGGGAAGATTAGTAACAGAACTTCTTATGTGTTACTTCATTCATCCATGAAAGAGGAATACTCAGTGGTGAAAGTATAATTAATATCCTCTTTCCTTTAGGATCAATAAAATGCATGAATAATAAGAAATACTAGTAACATTGCCTTTCTACAGCTGACAAAATGGCAAGAGAAATTATTTTTAGCAAGAGAAAAAATATCACAAAAGATGCAAATGTTTTTAACTGGAAAAATTCCATTTAAATGTTATTACATTGCGCAAACATTGAAAAAAAAAAGAACAAATATTTATAATATTAAGTCGAGTTACATTAAGAAGTGTGAAAGCATATGCAACAGAAAAAAAATGCATGCCTCTACTAAAATCCAGAAATAAACACTTTGAGCATTTTATAAATATCAGTAATATTGGAGGTATCTTAAAATGTAACTTTAAAAAAATTGAATTAACTTTTTACATACATCACAAGTGTAATTAAATACACTGCAGTTACTTCGCTGTTAGAATATTGAACATAACCAGTAGAGTAAGTTATGGGTGATTCATGCCTTGTTGTTCTGGAAGTTTACATGAAAGATGATGGCAAACCATGCAGCAGAAATTCTGAACAAGGAGTGGTGAACATCTGGGCTGTTTCCTCTCTAAGAAAAAGAAAAGTTCATATCCCACCCAGAGAGAAGAAATGACCCTGATAAAGAATGTAAGTGATCTTGTTTGACCTGTGACACAAGAGTAGTGCTGACCTCTGCTGCCTAACCACAATGCATGTGTTTTATGAGTGAGCAAGTGTGTATTGCTAAAAAAGAATGCAAGGAATATGAATGGTGCTGAAAGTCAGAATGAAATATTGGTTGTGGAAGTGAAAGTGTGTTTGTTCAGGTAGGTATGAAAGACTAAACAGTGGAGGAAGAGGAAGGAACAAAAGAAGAAAATTAAAATAAGCATACGGATAACCAAGCCATTTCCATTCTGGATCAAAAAATATGCCAGCTTCTTTGTCCCTTCTCAGACAAATATTGCTCTTAAAAACATACTAGAACTGCTGATTATTGAACTTAAAGCAATAAATAATCCAAATATTGTCTCATATAATTATGGAAGTAGCAAGATGCTAATCCAACTCTATTTAGGATGTTATTCATCAGCATTCTGTATTATTCATAAAACTCTTCAAATTATAAATTAAGTTCTTCTAACTCAGCACATAGAGAGCATGATTAATCATTCTCATTCAGAAACAACTGATTCAACTGATCTTTTTCTTTTTAAAAAGCAAACATTCTTATTTGCCAATAGCTGGATGCATAAATATTTCTAATATCAGTATAAATACAACACACTGTTCCTGAAAAATGAGCACATGAGAGATTTTAATTGCCAGCCTTCTCATGTGGTAACATTAAAGTAAAATCAAATACAATTGGCTGCTTACTAACAATGCCTGCTATCTACACTACAGGAAACAGCATGCTTAATAGCCAGTCCTTATAAACATTTTCTGTGTAGGTCTTTTGTTAAATATGACCAATGCAACAGATGAAAAGCTTAAGTCAAATTTAATCCATGGAATTTCAAATCAATGCACTTCTTTTCAACATTAAAGAAAAATAATAATTTATTATGAAAGGGAAGGAATTTATTAAAGGAATTCACGCCAGCTGAGATCTGGCCCCCAACTTTAAAAGTGAGTAATAGAAAAATTAGAGACTGTAATAATAAATAGAATTATATTGCAGCTGTTTTTTTCCTGGAACACTTTAATCCTGAAATTTAAGCATAAGACTAGCATTAAGCACAAAAGAATAACACTGCCAGGTCTGATATGCAAATCTTGGTAACGTGAAGCAGTTGGACAATGAGAGTTTAACCTGTCAGCAAGCAATGTACAGTACATTCTTAGCAACAGTAAGAATACGTTTGGTAGAGCTGGATGACTCAAAAGACAGGAAATATAACATGGAACTTTACATCTCTGGGTCACAGGTTCAAATGTAGCCGACAGCAGGATCCACAGTGCAATACCTAAACTTTAGGCACCTATTAAGAAATCGCAACCCAGATTCCACTCAGTCTACACAGATGCTTAGACACCTTATAAAGGTAAAGGGAAAACAAAGATGTTCAAAAGGAGGTCCAAAAGAGCTAGGACACCAAACTAGGAACTAGCTTTTCTCCACAGAGAATAAGCACTTCAATTTATACTGTAGCTGAACACCTATGGATCTGGGTGATGATGAGTTTATCTCCAGGGTCAGCAATTCAAGCTTGTTTCCTTAGGCAAGGCACTCAAAACTGAGATCCCTCAAAGAGCTAAGCAAGATTTACTCTAAAAAATGTAGGCAGAGAAGCAGGTGGCGATATCTATGCTGAGCTTTTACAAAGTCATCCTCCAAAAAATTAATCTATTAGAAAGTCATGAGATAAAATGTTTAGGACAATTACTTCCATTTTCTTTTTAGTTCAAGGGAGCTCACACACAAATCCATTCTTTTGTGTGCTCCAAAACTGCCATACTAAAATCTATGCTGAAAAAGGCAAAATAGTCTTTCACTCCTACTTAAATTATACCACTACAGGAACAGAACAAAAGACGTAAGAAATGAGAGACAGTATCAAGAACAGAATTCCATCTGGTTCTTCTGCTTCCTGAACAACTTCCACCTTCGTTAATCTAGCATACTTCAGGGGAGAGAGGGAGAAGTCCCAACAGCATGCGCACTATAACAAAACAACTGCTGCTGCATCTCAAAGGGAGCTTGAACCAGTCATGACAGTATTCTATAAAAGCCTACTGGAATCAGTGGTATGAACAGGGAACTTTGTCTTGGTTCCCACCAGACTCAGGCATGTTCAGGCTGCAGAAGCACACAAAAAGTTCTTCTGAGGTTATCAATTTCATCATTCACACTTCAAAATAAAGCACTGTGTCTTTTACATCATATTTTATAGATCAGCTCTTCCTTCTGCCCTGGGGACTTGCACAGACACCTCAACCTGGTCTTCAACAATTGCAATCAAAACTCTTGACATGTCCTGAGGTTGAATCCATTAAAGTGTAAAGGCTTTAACATTTTGGAGCATTCTCTTTATGTTACAATGAAAATAGGAGGGGTTTTGTGTTTCACTGGTTAAGAGGGAGTCAGGTTTTAGTTATCTGAACCTAGGGTAACTTCATTCATGGATCAAAAAAGACCTCTTGGGGCTTCCAAAGTCTTAATTATTTTAGAGCTACAAGGCATGATTTGGTAGAGATTTGGGTAATGGGAAACATATTCTTCTGGGATCACTTCACTTTGGGGAGCTTTCCAGCTGTGAAACAGGCTCTCAAACTTAAAAGCTCTCCAAAGCTCTACCTGGCCCCAGGCCCAAATTTCCCTGTAACAAAAGTTGACTCGTAGAAGTACTAGTGTAATACATGCACCCAAAAAACCTGCAACATTAAAGAATTGGTAAGATTTATGATAACACTAACAGTTGTTAAAGTGTTTTCAAAAGGTCAGCTTTTCATTTAGAATTAGAAGAATGTTCATTTTATATAATCACCACATACCTAATTCCATATGCAATAGTGACAGCTATTTTGTTATATAAGGTATATAAGGAGGCTTGCACATGACAGTATTAACTTCTTAGAATAAAGTGAAGGTTACAGTTTTTATCAGTCAGAATTTTAAGTATCAGGGCTCTTTTTACTTCAGAATTATTTTTCTAGAAAACTGCTTTTATGGCGATGTCTTGTTTATTTCTTAATGTAAACATCAATAAATGATAAATTCATTGAAATCTCTGGCATCAGTTTGCAATATTTAAACAAAATGTATCACTTTCAAGGCATATTTATAAAAAAATATATGGAAGACAGGCTACTATTAAGCCCATTAGTAGTAATTTTACACTTGCATGTACATGCAATGGCAGGTAAAAGCTGCCCCATGCAGTTTGGGATCTGAATAAGGTGTGATTTTCATTCAGAATTGTTTAAATTAAAAAAAAACCCCTCTGTTACTATCAGTATGAAGAACAGTTAGCAGCAATTTGAAAAATCTAACCACTGGACTCTTACAGGCTCAAATCTGCTTAAAAGTGCAAAGAAAACCTCAGGTGTCAGAACAGACCTTCAGCATAAAGTTCAGTTGTGCACCAATATGATGGTTTCTTACACTAGCCAAACTGAAAATGCCTTCTTAACATGAGACGACTTACAAAAACCTGACAGAATTATGTACGCCATTAAACAAAGCCATTAAGCTTGAGGAAATTACACATGCACACAAATCACACACAGCAACCACCGAAATTCCCTACCATATCAAAACATCAGAAAAGCATATCATAAGAAAAAGACTTCTGTTGAAGTGTAGGGGAAAACTCTTTCATGTTCATGGGCTCCATTTGAAGTCTGGAGCTCACATACCTCCTGAATTTAAGAAAAAAGCCCCTTGCAGATCAACAGCCTTTCAGAGTCTCTATAGTCTCTCCTCTAGTCCTCACCTAGAAAAAGTCTTTCTACATCCTCTTTCTACTCTGCAATCACGATGCTTTTTTAAAAAGTTCCCTAGGACAATGTTTATTAAAGCTTCAACTCTATACTAAGGGTGACTTTGAATAATATGCCAAAGCATGTATTTTGCCTTAATTCTGTCCTGATCCCTCTTTTTCCTTAGTTATGTCTCTTCCTTACATTAAAAATTCTTCACACCTTTAAGAAAGCACTCCAGTCACCTAACTGAACAGTAACATAAATACTGTCACCTCTCTAGTATATGCAATAACGTTAGGCACCTGGAATAGAAACATGCAGAGGAGCAGAAGACAGAAATAAGCTCAGGCTGGGTCACTCCAGATGAAACCTGGTCTGTCCTGAGGCAGAACAAAAAAGATTTCTCTTTGTTTGACCACTTACCAACAGAGAACATGGTACTTTTGGTCTGCAATTCACCAAGATGAGTGTTTAGGGAGGAGACAGGTTTGCTGGTACTGGCATAAACTGGCATGTGAGCTGTCTCCTTGTCAAAGAACAGGGCAACAGCCCAAATGACAAGTGTTCCTGAAATCAGTAACATTAAGGTGTGTTGCAGCCAGACATGGGAATGCTGCTTCTGCACACCTCCAGCTCCACCGGAGTCAGGAACAGGGGAAGGGAGATCTCAGATGGTCATGCGTGCAATTCACAGTGCAACTCACATCTCACTGGGTATATTAGTTTATATTCATTTCGGAGCAAAACCTGCTGCCTGCTCTTGGACAAAAACTTTGTAGGAAAAGTATAATTATATTTGTCAAGTGCAAGGACTGAGGCAATAATCTGGGTTCCAGACATCAACCTCAGGATCATCAACCTGGGCTGTTTTTTGCAACCTAGATAAGCTGTCATAGATAACTCAAAGCAGACTGTAATAATAAATATCAGTAACAAAACCAAAATCTCAAAACAGTAACGTGTGGTTGCCTAATAAAATTTTAAGAGGAAGATTCTATTTATTTCTATATTTTTAAAAGAGCGTATCTGTAGACACTAGGAATGAGAGAATTTGAAATTTATTTTCAGAAGGGATAAAAAGTCCAGAACTGACTTGAGAATCTTAGATAATATTTGACAGATCCTAGGGGAGGAACGGGTGGGGGATGGGGGGAGAAGAAAAACCAGAAAAAACACCCACCGAAACAAAACAAAAGGTACTGCACTAGAAAGTGGCCTCATTTTCTTTTGGGCAGTTTTCTTTATGTAGCAGCAGTGCCTGATGTATATGTGTAGATTGAATTAAACAGACCAGAGTGAAGAGGAAGTGCATGTACAATGACATAAAAACATTAGTATCTTTGAAATTAATTTACCTAAGAAATTGCCAGGGTTCTTTTTGTTCTGTTTATTGCTTAAGATTATTCAGAAGGAAGTACTTGGTAAAATCAAAAAGTTTGTCTAGCTCAGTATCTGATTTAAAGCAGTGGCCTAAAGCTAATGCCTGGGGAAGAGTGCTAGCACATGGCAAGCATGCTGTGGCATCTTTCCAGAACACCCTCCCAGCCTCCAGTGATTTCCAGTTCACAAACTGAAGGAAAAGATTTATCTGAAAGATGATGATGCACAACTGTCTATTGTTAGAGGCCGTGGCTTTTACTCAGTCCATCAGCTAAATAATCTAAATTCTAAAAATTATCTTAATTCAGCAAAATTTAATATGTCAGTAGAACTATTATTTCAGTGACTGAGACTGTACTGCTTCAAGCACTAAATGTCTGTGCTGCATACACCAACCCACAGGGCATGCTTTGTATCTTTACTTATAGTCTCCTGAAAGGTTCACTGCCTGCAGGGCAGGGAGGTCTAACAAGGAGCCTCAGACCTAAACACAGACAACACAGATGCAGTCCCTGGGAGAGTTCCCACTGACAACCAAGCGTGGCCTTGAAGCTGCCCTTCACACAGGAAGGATTTATCTACCACACGGATAAAGGACCTGCTAGGGTGGACCTGAGCTTCACCAAAATTTCCATGCCCAAGTCCTGCAGGTGAGACTGTACATAGGCAGGTTTTCCGCAGCCTGCTACCAAGGCAGCAGAACTGGGGGGTTGAACAGCCAGAGAACATCTGCCCTGCCCTGCTCTTCACAGCCACAGCCACTGTTGGGCCCCAGTCCCAAAGCATGGAGTTATCCTAAGCCCTAGGAGTACTCCTGTTCTATCTAGGCTTGCTGATGCTTTAAATAATAACAATAATAAAATAATCATAATAATATTAACAACAATAAATCAACACTATTAAATTATTGGCCATAAAATTAACAAGGTCTTCAGACTCTATTTCACAATGTCTTGCACAGCCTTGTTTTAAGTATTCCCAAGGAATGAAGCTAGAAAGATAATTCCACAAACTAACAGATTTCACCATGAAAGAGACCTGCCAGGGCTGCTGGAAAGCCACCATTTCACATGGACCTGCCACAGCTTGTGTAAAAGAACAGCGTAGCCTGTGCTGCTGCTGGGCAATGCTCCCAGCCCTCCAGCAACTGGCAGAGGCTCACCAAAAGAGATTCCAAGGAAAAAGAAAATGGACAAGCTGCCTTTTTTGGTGTGAGCAGTTAAACACATAACTTTTAAAGCAATGACTGTTTCTATAGCTACTGAAGGACTAAGTACTCCAAACTTTCACAAATTGAAGAGGGCTAGGCAGATTGCATCAGTGTGCCCATGAACTTATTCCTTTATAAGTCACTAGAATTTAACACACTGTGAGAAGGTGAAAACAGCAACAAACCAACCAAACAAAACACTCCTGTAATTAAATAAAAGAATATAAGTTAGAGAGAGGAGGAGACTGCTCTCCCATCCACGGATAACCTGTATTTGCCAGAGATGCCCTGACTTGACGTAATGTTTTAAAGACCCTTGTTTCAAACTGCATGAAAACCATACCTCAGCTTGAACAAGGCTTATTTCATCTGCTGCTACTTCCTTACGCAGAAAACCCTGAATTGAATATACCACAAGGACCTGATCAGTGCTTCTCCTTTGGCCACGCTCATCAGCATCAAACCAGGCCACGACTACTGGCTTTCTATTTGCAATCGGACAGATGCTATCAGAGAACAACACTATCTCACCTTTAAAGACAGTTGCTTTGAAACTTTCCCCTGGGTTTTGTTTTAGTAGTCACAGGAAGGAGACATATGAGTCACATTACACCTTCTAAAGGACCTCCTCACATCACAGGCATCATCCCCAGCAGGAATCTTACAGACTGCTACTCCCTGACACTTCCCTGCCACCACTTGAAAGAGGAGCAATTAAATCATTTTATCTGATCCACAACACCTGTTGGAATGTAGTTCTGGGTAAGAAGTCTCCATAATTCAGGTATTTGAAATCAGCTTTGTTACAAGAACCTGTGGACAGCAAATTACACTATTCTGGCAAAAATATTTTCGATGCTATTCAGCATTCTGTACATCTTTATCTATCTGTTATAAGCACACACATACAAACTCAAACATCCACAAAGGGATCCCACCTTTCTCCCATGGGTAAGAAAATCTGAATTTAAATCATGTTTATAGGTAGGGTTATACTGAATACTTGATTAACTCAAGCATAGGAACGCTGCCAGTATACGAGGCCATGTGTGCCCTGCAAATCATCTTCACTGGACTAAGTCATCACTCATCTATTTCTTTTCTGTCTCTGGTTAATTATTTGCGAAGCATCTTCAGAAGACAGCAGCTATATATCTCAACAACTTGGCTCACTTTTGGTGGATCATGTTTGGTTTTCATTTTATTTTTTTTTACTCAATAATTTTATTTAAACAAACATTAAAAGCTGTCAAAAATATTCAGTTGCAGTAAGTGATCAAAGTGCTCCTTTTTTTACAGGATGGTTACAAACACATTAGCAATGGTTTTCATTCCTTTTATTTTTCCTGGTTATACCTGGATAGCACTGTCCCAGGCATTATGGCATGAGTGACCTCTGCCCCAGCAGTCATGGCAGAGCAGGCTAGCCGTTGCCCATTTATCATGTCAGGACAACTTTCAGCCATCATGATATATGTGCTAAGGTCATGCTGCATATAGATTTTTCTTTTTTTCTCTTATTTGCTCTTGCATGATTTCCCTTTTCTCACCTCGATCTAAAGAGAACTGTAATCACCTAACCAGTTTTGATGACTTTACGAAACAACTGTAGGTCTGCTAACAAAAAGAATGATGACATTTTGGTTCAGGGACTATTCTGGAATTTCAGCATAATGGATAAAGAACCCCAGTGACAGCTATAGTCTAAACCATGGACTGAAAATGTGTCAGTGTGCTGAGATGAGACTGTCAAATGAAGAAAACTGTGGCATTACAAAAAAAAAAACATGCTTACGGGAACATTATAATAAACGAACAGCAATGTTTTTCTTATAGACATATAGAAGTTATTGTGCTTTCATTCCTTCTGATAAGCAAATTGAGACTTGCAGTCATAAATGTTCAAATAATAGTGACATGAGTGAGACTTGTGGATCGAAACCTTCAGGAATTACTCATGTCCATAATGTTAATAACGTACACAAACTTTTACAGTACCAAAATCTCAGTTTGTATGTTATGCATATCACATCATAAATTGTGTTACGCAAGCACCATTCCAGTATTTTCACATCTTATTTTCTGTCAGCCTGGTAATGTACATTTTTTCTGGTATCAAATATAGACACCATTAAAAAACCCCAAACCAACAGACATTCACTTGCAATGAAGTGTATGCAAGGGCTCCTAGGACACTGCTGGGCTACAATTTCCTTGGTTCAATATGGAAAATCTGGCTGGGTTAAAAAAACCACATAAATTTGGACTTCAGCCTGAGAAGGTCTGGCAAAATTCCTGGTTTATAGAATTCCTGCTGCCTGCTGCTTGTATTCCAGGTAGTTCAATGATTCAGAACCTTAAAGACTTCTGCTTTAGTAATTATTTTTATGGACTTCTTGATAATGCAAATTAATTGGTTCTCGTGTGATTTAGTTCTTACTGCTTACAGCATGTCATTGAAGTTCAAAATCAGAGGGTAATAGAGCTGCTCTGAATAATATCTATTTAGTTTACACAATATAGTTAACTTACAGATAATGTTAAAAAGAAATAAATAAAATAATTACCCGCAAAGGTTTGGAACACATGAAAATCTGTTGCCTTTGCTCAAGGAGATTAGAAAAATAGTTCAATGTGATACTAAATCATCATCAATGTCTGTATTTCCATTTTGAGTCAATTTTACTTACCAGACTTGACAAGACTAATATTATCAAATATTTTATACTGATGTTATTGAAATCAAGTCTAACATCTTGGCTCCTTATTAATTTATTTTATTGAGTATAAGGTTTTCTGTGAAAAACTGGCAAAATCCATAATATGAGTCTTGGCAAGAAGGCAAAATTGTAACTATCATGACATGGGGGGGGGGGGGGGGAGGAGGGGGAGAGGTGGGAGGTTAAAAAAAACCTTTACCTAGCTTGTCATTTAGGCTTTTTTACTACTATACGATCCATTGATACAGTAAGTATATAAACTACAAGAAGGAATGACCCTTTTATTTAGTTCTTACTTTTGGGGGTAACCCAATGAGAATATCAAGACATAATTTGACAACTGGGGTCACAGTGACCATGTAATTATTATCTCATGATGACTGCGATAGGAAAAAGTACTAAGAAAGAAATGAAACCAATAAACTTCACTTTAGCAATGACGTTTTCAATAAACTTACAGAACTGGTGGTAAGTTTTCAAGGAAAACTTATCTAAGGTGTAAAGGAGTTAAGGAAAGTTAGTAATATCTTAAGAAAAAAACAAACCCCACAACAAAAACAAAGCAAGCAACAACAAAAATAAAAGAAACCAAAGAAGCAAACAGAAAAATATTAAGAAAGCAAACATTAAAAAAAGCCCCAATACACTAACATAGCAAACCAAAAATACCCCTCATTATGAAAAAAGAATATTAAGATATAAGTTGCCCTAAATCATGAACTCTTTCTGATTCCAAATGCGAGATGGAATGCACAGGAAATATTTGAAACATGCTGTAACAAAAGGTCAAATAAACTATTTGTAAACAGATATATATGTATAAAAACACTCCTCACAAATATGTATGCATATCATAACGACTAATGCATGAAAACCAAACTGAATAAAACAATATTCACAAGAGATAGCAAGTAACTTTTTAAATTGCAAGAGCAACTAAACACTGAAATACAGTGCCTGGGAATCATGACCATGGAAAGTCTTTGGAATAGGTTAGAAATCCATCTGCCAGGATGGCTGTTAGAAAGTGTTATTGACTCTGCCATGGCGAAGGCAGAAGGATTGGAGGCTTTTTCCATGATTCTTGCAGCCCTACAGTTCAGTGTCCATTTCCACTCGTGGTATTCTGTGCCCTTCAGAGCCCAACCCACCACCTCACTTATCTTGTTTCTATGAACCTGGGGCTCTCCACCATTTTCCCCTCAGTGTTATATTGAGGGTGGACCTGGTCCATCTCCTCGGTAGTCGATACCCAGTTGCTATGGTAGGAAAGCACAGGGCACAACACATGAGAAGAATATGGTTATGCGGCAGTTGGGCTGGAGAGAATTGGGAGAGAAAACAAGGAAAGAGTTGAGTTTCTGTGTTGAGTGTGTACAAGGGTAAAGAGAACACAAATGTATATGAAATGCATTCACTGGTGTAGTATCAGTTATTATGAAAGGGCACTGAACGATGTTCACTGAACAGTGTTTTACTTTTTAAATATCTGATTAAAGGTTTCATTAAAAGTTGGATTTCTGCTTGAATAACTATGACAAACTGCCATAGGGCATGTGAGAGTTTTTAAAATTATTGTTTTCCTGAAGGAAATACTTGTTGCAGTTTGTACAAAGTCATCAATAAGAGTTTGCCCACAGGGCAAAGGTCATGTGCAGCCTGAAGAAACTCAGACTTATTGGCTTAGGCACTGAAGCAACCTAGCACTGACCATGCTATGTTAGCATGATGTTCCACCAAGGCAATAAAGCTTGCATTTTGTTGTGCTTCACATGGTTGAATTTTCACCAGATTTTAATCCGTTTCAGAAAAAAATAGGTTGATTGCCAAACAATGGGATTTTAAACAGCTGTAATATTTAGCTGAGAGTTCTTGGTCTGTGGGGACTCTTTTATTAAAAGGTAAGTAACAGGGCCAAAAACCCCAATGACTTTTGTTATGTTTTTTATTGTGTTTACTATTTGCAATGCATTTCAGCTGTCCTTGAATCCCTGGAAGTACAGTTGGCTAAAATAGCTATTTGTTTCTTGATTAGTGCAGAAAACAGTGTGAGGCCAGAGGGTAATCCCAAAGTTCCTTGCATACCCCTGATCCTGCCTTTCATCTGCTGTGCACAGTGGTGGCCCTAATGCATGCTAGCCAAGGAAGACAGCCAAGGCTGAAACTGCCAAGTCCCCCTGTGATAAAGCTACTAAACAGCCTAAACTCTGTCTAGCCCTGGAGCAGCAGGGTCCTGGAAGCCAGCAGAATTTCTTGTTCTGCTTCATCTTCCCTTACTCTCAGCTCTCTGAGGGACACTGGAAAGTGTCTCAAGACAATCAGCCACATGAAGATCTTCGAAGGCAGTCACAGAATCATTAATGTAACTACTACCTAAACCATCTGCAACTTGACAACACTCCTACAGTATCTAGAACTCCACTTAAGTATGTGCAAATCATAAAAGTTTCTTTTACATAGCTGTCAGTGTTGACTTTAGGAAAAGACTTTCATATTCTGAAGACCCTTCCAATAACCATGCCACAGCTTCTAACTCCATACTCCGTATTAGAGGTTTTAATGAGGAACACACATATTTGAAATCTGAAGTACTTTACATATCCATATTTACCTGCGTACCTATCACAAACTTTATTGTAAGCATGCTAGTAAATGAAAATTCATATTTCTGTCTGAAAAGTAGGCTGCTTAGATAGAAATGGCAAAGGTAGCAATAAGTTTTCATTAAGTTATTTACTTTAAATAACTTTAAAGTTTTCTTTAAGTTATTTACTATTTCTCAGCTTCTTTTGCTTAGATATGATCACCAATGGCTGCTCTGTATTGAACATCAGCACTTTTCAAACCACACAAATTATTGTATTACCAGCAGATTTCTATTAGGAATTAACCATACAATTCTCGACTGCAAATGCATAAAATCAAAATAGCAAACTTTGATTGATTTAGAGATCAAATAAAAAGAAGCCTGCAGTCCCCTAAATCCAGGTTAGTACTTCTTTCTTTGCGTGCTGGCAAAAAGTTATTATCAGCTATTATGCACAAGAATTTGAATGAGATTTAACATCACATCTTAAACTGTCAAATCATTCTTGCACAAGGAATTGCTGAAACAGCCACAGGTTCAACATATAAAAAAACCTATTTTTCTTTCCATGAGCACTTCTAGTCTCTTCTTAAACCTTTGTGAACTTCTTCTTATTACAAAATCTTCTGAGTTCCGAGTCCAAAACCACATTTGTCATCAACCACATCCTTTCACATTATAAATTTTATTTTCCTCTTTTTTGGTTTTGCATTGACCACATGACCTATTAGCATCAATTGATAGTAAGCAGTCTAGTACTTTTTTATTTGTTTTCCCATGCAAGTCGTACATTATACAGTGCATCAATGCAGCAGAGGTCCATTGTGGAACCTGACAGTGTAAATGTATAAACTACAAAATCAGTTATTCCTCATTGCCACATTGAGCTAACACATGTTCCTCAGCTGTGGTTTCTCTGTAACTTGAGAGATTTGTAAAGTGACTTTTTAAGCTGAGAACGTTGAGAATTTTAAGGAGAAGGGGGCTGGGAAATAAAATACTACCAACTACAGTGCACCAAATTTATCAGGGTTTCTTAGTTTTTAGTTTACAATAACACTAATAGTTCTAATCTCTGAAGACTAGAGAACATTCCCCAGTAGACAAGTATGTTATTAATGTGTTACTATCTTGGGCTGATTTATTTTCATTTCTGTTAGTTTTTATGTGCCATCATTAAACTCAAGCGCATGATTCTGTCTGTATGCCTACTCACCTCTCAGCAGATTGATTTAAGCTGATTGTGTATTCAGAGGGTCTCGGTATTCAACATCCTGTTTACTAGGGTGTTTTTAAGCTAATCCAATAAAAGATAAAGGATGAACATTATTCCTGTCTATTAATTATTCTATCTTTTTGAAAATACTACAGCTTAGAGGTATATGACACAGCAGCTCTGCACGAATAACAGGTGAATCTTACTTTTCTGTTTAATTTTTATTAACACAGATGTGCCTAAGGCAATCCCTTTGAGTATCCAAAAGTATGAATCAAAAGCCAACATCAAGAAATGTCAATGCAATGACATTTTAATATTTAAGAATATTATCTCTTGAACAGCTCATGACAAGATCAAAATGCCTGTAATACTACAAGTAATGGTGCTGGATGGATGAGCCAGCATTTGGTGGGTATTCAGTAAGAAAGAAATGATGTCTAGCACATTAAGGAACAGACAGGAGCAGTAACAAGAAAAGTCATGAACCGTCATAAGAAAAAATAACATTGTCAAATTATTACATAAATTATCCATTACTAGTTTATCTGGAGCTAAAAAAGAAATATTAGGATAGAAGAGTTGGTGATCTACTCTGCTCTTGTGAGACCTCACTTGGAGTATTGTGTGCAGTTCTGGCGTCCTCAACATAAAAAGGACATGGAACTGTCGAAACAAGTCCAGAGGAGGGCCACGAGGATGATCAGGGGACTGGAGCACCTCCCGTATGAAGACAGGCTGAGAACGTTGGGGCTGTTCAGCCTGGAGAAGAAAAGGCTGCATGGAGACCTCATAGCAGCCTTCCAATATCTCAAGGGGGCCTATAGGGATACCGGGGAGGGACTCTTCATGTGGGACTGTAGTGAGAGGACAAGGGGTAACGGGTTCAAACTTAAACAGGGGAAGTTTAGATTGGGTCCTTTCCAACCCTAACTATTCTATGATCCTATGATTTCAGGCTCAATTCAAACAAAATATTTTTTTTCATTTTTTAACAAAAGGGATTAAAATGTTTCTTTTTCAAGATTCTGAAAAAAAAAAATCTAAATTTTAATGAATTCTCAGGGATTTTGCTTTCTCAATCATAATATTGTCAAAACAAACTTTTAGTGCCAAACAATGCATCACACATATCAGTGCACCTGTAAATGCTAGCAATATGTGACCACACCTCTATTTCTGTATATTTGATAGACAAAACCAAACTCAGACTTCAGAACACAGTCTAGAGGCAAGGAAAAGGATGACTGCTGATCTGGCTTATCATTATGAAGACAAATACGGATTAATTTTTTAAATGTGCTTCCTATGATACATACTATATACTATATTCTTTGATATACAGCATGTTTGTGCATGTATGGTTCTCTATATGTTCAGCAAATATATTTATATTGTATTTTTATGTATATATATATATAGATGTGAACACATAGACTTTTATTCTATTTCTAAGTTTTGTCTGTTCTCTTATTTTCTCCATTTGTCTTTTTAAAGAAGTGGACAAAAGTGGAATTTCGTGACAGATAACATCCTTTGGTATTCATTTCAGTAGGGAGTAAATAGGCATGAATGACCTTCTTGTCTTTACCTTTGATTTTTAAAATGTTTCTTGGCACTTTAACAAATGGTTCACCACACTTCAACTGAAGGGGAAGAAGACGTCAGTGACTTGATGGATGCTTTTTACTATAAGTAGAAAGAAGACATTTAGTACCATGTATTCTCAGGATTTGTTTTATAACCCCACTGAATATGTACAATTGAATTTCTAGAATATATTGCTAAGAGTATTGTTAAATGCTTCTGCTTGAAATCTCTGAAGATTAAATGTTATGAAAAGACACACAACATTTTCCCTGAAAAGATTACTATGAAGCAAATCTGAGAAGATTTTGCTCCTAAATCTTTACTGGAATGTGCTATTAGTTTTGGATACAAGGAAGTCTCCAACTTCTGTGACGATGTTGAGAGTTCACATTATGTTGAGCCACACAAATAATTTCACAGCATCAACAAAAAAAACAAAACAAAACAAAACAGCTATTGACTGAGCTTTCTAAGCTCTTTTGTGAGCTCTAAAGAAAGATCTTTCTATAAAGAACTGTTGCTAAATTTGTATGCATTAAAAAAAGAAAATAAAAATCAAGTTTATAATAATGACATAAGCCCATGGCTACAAAACATACATTTTGGGAGCAGGAAAGAGGGGCTTCGATTTGCTGTGGAAGAACCCTCTGGTAGTTGGAAGCATTTCCTTTGCATTACATCCAAGGTTCATTTAATTTTTAACCCACTGTTGCTTCCCACATCCTTTCGCAACCAGCACATGCTAATGGGAGATGACAGACAGACTTACATAAGTCACTTGGGGCCAGCTCCAATAGTAGACTTTGATGCCTTAAATTAGATGTCACTCCATCAAACCATACTCAACAATCCCTCACAGAGATGTCTAGGCAAGTTGTTGGTTTTTTTTTCTTTGCTTTTTGAGCCGAAACCACATCTGCTGTTATATCTTTTGGCATCAGTGCATTTGAAATTTCTCATCTTTCTATAAGGTAACTCAGGAATTTCCAGATAAAGAAAAATAAATATAGGACTTCCACAAATGTGATGTGTACCTAGAATAAAAGATTAAGCCTTACAGTATTGTCAAATCAGTATTAGCATGCAAAGTGCACAAAAAGACCTGCCAGAATGGCCAAATGCACAAGTGGAAATTGATCCATATTACTTTCCTACATGAGGAGTGTTAAACTCTCTGTTCCATTCCCTGCTTCCGTTAGCAAAAAGCCTTTTCACGGGTGTTTTCTGCTCCATTTGTAACTTATTTAATCAGTTCTACCTGTGCAAGTCAAGTGCGAGCAGACACAAATGCCAACAATGGTGAAACTATAGCTACACACAGTTCACAAAAGACCATGATAACACTTTCATATTTGCATTGTTCCCAGTTCACAGGACCCATTACAAGTCTGTAACTGAGTTCAAATGCACAAATCAAGCTATTCTAATACAAAGTCTGAGAAGCCCCATTTCCTGAACTTACCCACTTTTACTCTATATTGCCAAAGTAAGATGGCACATAGCTACGCACAGTTTTGCTGTCACCCTTTTCCATTCAGGAATACCTCTCCACCACATTTTGTATTCTGCTGCTTGAGGAAAGTGAAGGCATTATCTTAGCTTGCCCTCTCCACTTTCCCCTTTCAACTCATCTCACAAGCACTATGATTTTACTGTTAATTTCCTGTTGGACTATAAACATTATCTTTCTCTTTTTTTTTTTCTTGTTTCCTTTGCTGGGCTGTTCTGCAGCTCCCCACCCTTTTGTATTTGTCTCCTAATTGTGGCTAGCTTGAAAATTAGTTTTGAAAGTGACTCCTCCTATTCAAAAGTATTTTTTTCCCCCTAAATATCCACTCTTCACTGACCTTCCCCTTCTTTTCTATCCTTCCAAGCTAGGTTTACAAAAGTTCGGCCAACCCTTCTGTTGCATTGAGTAGATTATATATTTTTAAGTAATCACATAGAGGTGTATTGTCTGGTCACTGAGTGGTCTAAGCAGAGGCAAATTCTTTAATACTTCTATTCTTCCATTTCAGTTTGACAAACTGTTTTAATCTTTCCAGCATGGACATAAACAGTGCACTTTTAGATTACAGAAATATTTTCCAAATTCTTCCTCATTAACATATAAATTTGTACTTTGATAATGTAGGATGTCCAAAACATTATAGTGTCAAAGCCATTATAATTCTTTTTTTTTGGGGGGAAATTAATTTGCTAACCTGAAGTTCTGAATTTCCAATCTATAAAACAAACAGTGGCATAGAGATTTAGAGATAGAATAAGTGGGGGAAAATACCATTTGCTCTCCAAAAAAATTATATTTTCCACTTTCATTGGGAAAGCAAAAGGCATAAGACCTTTGTCTCTATGGCCTCACTATAACTTTAGTTCAATGGGATTCCAAGGAGTACGGGAAGACTTATTAATCCCCAAAGGCCTGCAAACTGGCTATTTTTCCCTTCTTCAGCCTCTCTTGTAGGCGGGGTTTTTCATTTTCTAAAATCCTCTTAAGAGCTGAGGCAGTGGAATTTTAGGCTTCAGATTTAATAAAGCAATTCTTTGCCCTTGTGTATGCAGAACTGAGAAGAGGTATATGCAAGTTCAAATCCAAAATGAATAGAATCATTTCATGTCTTTTTTTTTTTTAATTATTATCCAGTTCAGGAGACTGGAGAACACTGACAGGTCAGTCAGTAACATGGCATCAACACAAAAGTATGCACATTTCAAATATCAAGGTGTATACTAGCTTACCTAATGAGATTTTAATTAAAAACGACAATCTACTTCCATACTGCCTAAGTGTATTGAAAAGATTTATTTATGTACCTAATGAACCATAGAGAGCTGTATAAGAGTATATTACACTGTGGAGATCCTATGAGTTCCGCATCCCTATTTAATTATTACTCTACTGAATGGTAATTAATTATGGTCATTTTCTCTGACAGCCTTTCTGTCAAGCAGCCAGGTGTAATCTATAGAACACACAGAAAATCTGCAACACTGAGATTCATACTACTCTACATGTAAAACACTGAAGCAAAAAACATTAAAAACCTATCCGATTGATGATTGAAAAGGCAACAATATTGAGTGGGGTATTTTTTCATGGACTTATGCCTAGATTAAACTGATTTGGACACATAAATAGCAGGGCCTTTATTAGGCGGATCCAAAAAATGCAGTGCTTCAAGAGGCTTATGTTCAGTGATTATCATTCTGTGCTTGAAGTTAGCTGTACATGTAAAATTGCAAGCACCATTATTTACCAAAATGAGAAAAATTCTCAGTTGGCTACCTGGTTAATGTTTAGGCATGGGCTATTAACTATTAGATTTTCAATTTATAATTTCAATTTCTTAATATGCCTAGTAGCTATATAAATTATATCTCAAAGGGACTTTCAAAACATCTGTATACTTTATTGTGACATTTCACTCCAAAGATCAGTAAATGTATGCAGCTGCATTATTTTCTTATCAGAAAATCCTGTCTAATTTATATGACCATGGTCCAATGCCCTACTCAGCGCTTCCATCAGATGGCTTCATCAGGGCAGGAAGCTTGGATTTGTCTCAGTGGTGATATAAAATTTTTTCAGTCTGGGAATGATGATTTAACACCTCTGCTTGAGGCCACAATTCTCAGCTTGAAAGGTCTGTGCCCCTGTGCTGCTACCTATGACTCTTTTTCATCCTCCCAAATAATAAATGCAGTTTCCAGCTGCCAGATTCCATTTCTGGTATCATACAGAGATTCAATGCTCTCTAATAGCACGAGTGATTCTCCAGTGATTTCCAGGACAAAGTGTACTGTGTACCTGCTTTCAGAGCTTCTCCCTCTCAGCAACAGCAAAGCATCTGCTGCATGGCCCAAGACAGGGTCCTCACAAAGGTCACAGATCCATCCTTATAAATTCTTAATGTATCATTGGCTGAAAACACTCTATTAAGGCATAACAGTGCCTATTAATATGTAATCAGCAACTCTTTGGGGTAGCCTTGTCAGTTTACTATTTTACCACCAGCGATTTCAGCAGCTGAAATAAAATTAGGTTTCACAATGGGAAGGATTACAAACAAGCCTTAAACTGTCTTTTTTTTATTCTTATGAGTTTATAAACTATAACAACAAACAAGCATTTACAGATAAGAGACAATTGTGAGCACATGCCTTAGGCCAGGAGCCATCTAAATGTTTCTTTTGGGCTAGCCCTCTAACACACAGGTTCTTGTCTTTTGAGAGCCCTGAAAGAAGCAGATTCTGAAAAAGGTTTAAGGAAGACATTAGTAAATAGCAACTTAAGAAATCAGCTCAGTGAAACAGTGGAGTAATCAGACAGAATGAACACTTGAACAATCAGGCACAGGCTCAAGACAGATCTACGTGACGACAGGAGGTCATAGGAGACTAATGCCATGCAGTCAGGAGCATGGAGTAGGAGAGCGAGAATTTGGGTGGAAGATCTGAAGATACAGACAAGAAGTCTGAACTCGCTAGGGCTGGAGTTGGTAGAAGTTAAAAAAGAAAAGTGGCATGAATCACAAATTATCTGGCAGGCATTATTATGTTGCAGTTTGTTCCCTTTGGGGAAAATGATGTTTCAGAATCTTTTTACGAACTGGAGTGGCAACTCTCACTTGTGGGACCACAAGCATGAAGGGCACATCAAGCTAATGATGAATGGTTTTCTTCCTCTCACATTCTCCCTTTGGCCTTCTAAAAAAAAAATAAGTCTTTCAACATAACAGGAAATTAATACTAATTTATATACACTCTAGCTGAAATAATCAGCTGAATATGTGTGATTACAAACACCTCTGTTTTAATTCATTGCATTTGCAGGGGTAATTTTCATTACAACTCATCTTAGCCCAGCTTCACTAAAGCCAGTTAGACAGTCTGCCTAAATATGGAGCAGACAAACATGCTTCACAAGGCAGGCAAGATTCTTGATAGAAATGAGTGAGGCAGAAACGATCATAAGCATTAATGCAACTCCTAAAATAACAAAAAATTATTTCCTCAGATATTTGCACTCAGCTCATCTGAAATCACTGGGAGTTATTCAGGACCAGCCAGGGTCAGAACCTAGGTTCTACTGACTTTAAATACTAAGCATTCTCTAAATTTGGGTAAACTTAGTTTATGTCTGAATTTGGAAATAACTGAGGCTAGCGGAATTTCACTTTCAGAGTTCTTGTCAGACTTGGCCCACTTAATCCTTTAATTGGATGCTGAACGAAGTATAAAACCAGAAACTGTACCCACTTCTCATATAGGAACACATGCGAAAAATATTGTGCGTATGAAACTGATGAAGACCAGGAGACTTAGCTTCAGAAAATGCTTTTAAAATATAAAAAAGTGTTCACAGTTTTGTTACTTTTTTTTTAGTAGAAAATAGAATCCAGAAACATTTAACTATATTGTTTTATACTAACATGGATGATACAGTTGACAACATCTAATGAGTTTCCCAATATTTATTCCAAAATAGTGCTTTACGTCTTGAAATGGCAGGTGTCAAGACTCAATAGCAATTTAGAATCATAGAATAGTTAGGGTTAGAGAGGACCTTAAGATCATCTAGTTCCAACCCCCCTGCCATGGGCAGGGACACCTCCCACTAAACCATGCCACCCAAGGCTCTGTCCAACCTAGGCCTTGAACACCACCAGGGATGGAGCATTCACAGCTTCCCTGGGAAACCCATTCCAGTGCCTCACCACCCTAAATTTACTTTCAGAGTAATAATGCAAATTACACACTTGAATTCTACAAAGAAAAGAACAGCAGTAAAGTATGTAGTGACAGTACTACGAAGTTTGTAAAAGGTGCGACAGATAAGGCTTCCTGGTATATCTGTTTTACCCAGGACAACAAAATTTTTGTGACTGGCACTGAATGCAGAATGTACTTAAATTTAGCTGTAGGACCAAACATTTTAATAGCTTAAAATTTCACTATGGTTCTTGCTGTTTCCAGAGCCTAAACATTTTGCTCTGATTCAGCGTTTCTCTACAGTCTCTTTACTAAATTTATGCTGAATAGGAAATCTTCTAACCCCAACACAAGTTCACTGATTCCCAAGACGATAGAACAGAAATCAAAGAGATAATTTCCTTAGTTATTTTGTAGTAATGTTGAGAGAAAGTTCAAGACTCATTTAATAGTAAAAACTAGTACAAAAGTTAGATGTCTGTATCATTATTAATATACTTTAGTAGAAACCAAAAACTATTGTGTTTATTTTAAACATAATTACATACTCTAAAAAAGTAGCACGTCTATACAAGTTATTTGAATTTTGTAAAAATGTGCTACTAGCCCTAAACAAAAATAGGAAACACAGACATAATAAAATTAAAATCCTGTGGAAGCTAGGGACGATTAAGAAGCGAATGCAGACATATAAAATCTTCTCCATAGACAGAGAGAATTTTCAGCATTTCAGACCAGTAAGGTAACTGCCTTGTGTAAAGGCTCAGGTTAGCGGAAAGGAAAATACAGACTACAATCCAGCAAAGATTTAAAACACATGCTTAATTTCATGCACCTAAACAGTCCCATTAAGGTGAAGTTAAGCATGTGTGCATGTTTTTGTAGGATCATACTCAAATGACATCCCTTTGATGAATGTTTCTTCCTGTGTTAGCAGAGAACGGCGTTTGATCAAGCCAGCATGAGGTTAAGTGCCCTTTATCTTTCACCTCTCCACTTAGAGAACTCCACTATGTTGGTGGGGGTGAGGATGAGGATGAGAGAAGCAGCATCCAATCCTGAAGGTATACAGTTCATATTCTGGTTATTTTAAGAAGAGGAGCCTCTAACATAGCTGAAACTGAAGGTCTAATTCTTAAGATTTACATCCTGCAGTTCCTGAGCTGCTTTGGGTTTCAGACAAATTCCTGATCAATATGGTTTAGATTTTTTTTTCATAACTTATATCGAGTGATTAATATTGAAGTAGCTCTGCTGATTTCCAGAACAATCTTGTGCTAACAATATACCAATCATTTTCTTTTCTGTTCCCCTCCAACTATGATAAAAGGCCTATTTGTGTGTATAACCAGTTTGGATCTTAATTGCAATGGCAGTGATTGAAAAATAGTTGCATAATATAGCACACTTGAACAACTGTGCGACTAAGCTGAGATCTAATTATAGTTTCCTGGCTTAATGTATCTTCAGGAACGTTCAGTACAGTAAGAATAGTACAACCCATATATGATGAGAGAAGTGTGCCACAACAGACAACAAAGTTTTGTGCAGAATAAAAACAAGAATACAGGGAACTATGTTTCCTTCAAGAACATAACTTCCAATTGCTTAAGGCATTGCACAGGGTAATTCTAGATGTTCTTTACAAACACAGTAATCATACGTAATAAGCGTATTATAACATGGGCATTCTTGGATGCATTTTCCACTCAGTTAAACCAACACAAAAAAAAAGATTCTGCAATTTCCTTAAGCAGTCATTAATTTAACAATAGGCAGGAATGGATCGTCCGAGTTCCTGTTTCCATTTCAGAAGTAAAAAAGTTGGATTTTTTTCCCAGCATTTTAATTGAAAATATATTTTTTTATACTTCTTCCAAATAGAGGTTTATAACTGCATGTAACTACTCCACTGTGGACTTGCCCTAGAAAGACACATTACTAGACTGTATATGCCACAAGGATGCAACCACACATGCTTCCTAAAACGAATTCAAAATATATGAAGTACATCAGGAGAGAATATAAAAGAGAATTTAACAAAAGGACAAAAGGAATTCACTCTAGATCTTTTGGTGGAGAAAACCAACTGAGAATTATAAATGGCCACAAATATTTAATGGCTGTGAAAAATGTTGTCAAAAGCTAAACTGACCCAGAATAGAAACAGAATAGAAAGCTGAGAAGTTGTGTGAGGAAAAAAAAAATAAATTTTCTTTTTCTTAAAAGCTGCTTTAATATTCCATGTATTGCTTTAACAAAGAGTAGATTTGAATGTATTTAAATAAGGAATCGTATTAAACACAACTGACTCATTACACATCACTTAAATTGTAGCATCCCTGAATTATGTTTTGTGATGGCTTTGCATATTTCTAACTTTACAGCTAACACCCCTTCCAGTTTTTATTATCACCTCATTATTCCCATTCCTCCTTCATGATGTTATGGTGACTAAAAAAATATGTGACTAGAAAATAGTAGCCCTACATACTTCAACCCCCTGACTTCCCCTGGGGGAGTGGATTACTGCATCATAATACTGATATCTGTTAGTTAATGCTGTGGGCTTCACTCAACTTCAAAGCAAAGATATTAAAGGCTCGTTTTCCACTACAAGGCAGGTGTATTTTTATTAGGTCTTTTTCAAAATTGCTATGACTTCACTCATGGATATACTGCCAACAGCCATTATTGAAAGCTGGACTATAATTGCTGAGGAACATGCCATGTCTGAAGCCCTAAACCAGTGTTACTGCAATCCTCCAACAATTGACTGAAACCAAGTGTTACATCATTACAGCTGAATTACAACACACCCATGGCGTATTTTCCATGTGTGCTATTTTAAACATTAGTAGAGAAAAACCTGGATATAAATTCACAGATCCCTAATTTGTTCAAAATTCATGAACAATAAGGGCTGTCTGACAGGCACTGTTGGCTTTATTTTAGTCAGAAATGTCACGCACCATAATTAAATGTCTGTTTGGCTTTTATTGGAGATGGAAATGCTAGCTTTAGTTATAAATTTAAACAACCTGTCACAAGGGGAGCCTCCACATTTGTATAGTTTAGGAAAGTTTAGCAATTGTAATTGCTCCAGGAAAGACAAATAAACCAATGGAAACTGTTCTATTTCTTAATTGGCTTTGCACTGGAAAAAAAAAAGCTAATGTGGTTATGGTATAGCTTTCATCTGTTTTAGACCAAGATCTTTGCTTAGGTAGGTAAAGTCAGTGCATCAGGACTTTCAATTGCTACTTCTTACTTTTCATGCAGAAATTAACTGACAATTGCAGTGATCACAGCTTCTAGGTTAAGAGAAGATGCCAGTGACAAGTGGCAGCAAAATACAATCAGTCTTCCAGAAAAATGTTCAGTCCAATTCAGCACAGTTCGCCCTGATGTTTTCCAAGTGGAAATATTTAGCCTTCACACTGGTATGCAGAGGCTATTATAGTTTAAGCAAATCCTGCAATTTTTCTACTCAGCTTCAGAAATTTTACAGTGCCCAGATTCCAGTGGAAAATATTTGATCACTCATATGCTTGGATAGAAATTTGTCACCTGGAATAGAAATCAGGGTAAACTTGCCAGCATCCTTATGCAGACAGGCTCTGCAAATATATACTAGGCAAGCTCTCTGCCAAATAACTTGTGTCTGGCCAATACCATCTTTCAAAAAGTCTGTGAATACCAGTTGCCAATAAAGATTCATTATACCATGTATAGGTAAATATTATCTTAGCTTTTGCATCTACAATTTTAAGCTTACACAGTAGCAATTCATTTGCTCTCCACATACTACCTGTCTGCAAGTTTCTGTACAGTAGCCAATCACAATATTCACACTTCTCACTAGCACCTAAACAGTATTCTTCTTTTACTTAAAATAGATCACCGTCAGATGCAAGCATTTCAAAGCTGTTTTTCACTGCACACAAAGTATGTACTATGGCTATTTTAAATAGTAATATCACATGCAAAACTTCACAGTAGATGTTATAATAATTTAAGTCTTTTCCAGCTGCACTGTTTTTCAAGAAGCTAAATACTCCAGCTGGGTTCTATAATCTATTTAAATATAAGTCAATGTATAATGTCTTCTACTTCTGAAAATGTATGCATACATTAAATTAATGGAAAAAATAATACTATCTCTATATCTCTCATACTGCAACTTAAGAGCCATTCCCTCAGGCATGGTAGATCCTCCAGAATGGTCCCAAATCATACACTCTGTTACAGTTGTTAAAAATTAAAAACATTTTAGAAGGTGCTTGTACTAATTTCACCATAAATGTTTGCCTGTATACCTTCATTTTCTCTTGTACAGAAAGCCCATCAACTCACATTATTTCACTTCAGAATATTATTTACTTTGCTGTTATGAAACTTCTCAAGCAGTTTCATTGATTTACTTTTCATTTTAAACACTATTTTCACCTGTAAGAACTATATGACAACCTAGTGAATAGATACTAACATATGATTCCTAGCAGTAACATTGAGTAATCTTTTTCTTTTTTTTTTTCATGTTTCCTATTTACCTGTCAAATTAGGTTGCTTTTTCCTCTTCTTCCTTTCCTTCTATTACATCCTTACACACGACATCCTCACTTCAGTTTTTCTAGCCTCTTCCTATCAAAAAGTCTTCCAGTGTCCATAAGCTTTGCTAGCATGTCAGTTATTTCAAGCTCTTCCCTCAAACCTTTCTTTATTGTTCCTCATATTACTTTAGATTTTCTATGGTGTTTGTTCTTTCCTTCTTTCTGGAAATAATTGTGAATACTAAAGTTTATTTTAGAGGGCCTTTTTTAACATGAAGAGAGCTAATAAATGAAGTTTTTCCCATATTAAAGGGAAGTGCCTACATGTTTTTATGTGTATCAGCCAGGACAGCTAATGCCAAAGAGCAAAGAGTTAACTCCTTCTTAGCACCTTGATCCCCGATTCTTCTGGCTGTTGATTTGTCACAATCATTGTTTAGTGAATTCTCAACACGACTTCAATTTACTCCTGCTTTTGCAGAAAAAGTTGGTGGCTGAACCATTGCTATATCACAGATTAATCCTCAGTCAGTTCCTTCCGATAACAGCAAAATCTGTCTGCAGCATTAGAGCACTCTCTTAGTTACAGCATGACCACGGATCACATTTGGTCCCACATGTCAGAAAACTTAATTTTCATGTGCTCTCCGCCCCAGAAAATAAAATTATCAAGTCTCACAACCATGAACTTGGATAGGATAAGTCCATTCATCTGTTGTATATTTGGACATTTTTATTTAAATAAAATATATTTCTATCATTTTTTCCTTATTCAAAAGATCCGTTGTGTAGGTATTTGCTACAGCTGAACCCAGGAGAATCTTATATAAATACAGTTTATTTTATGCTGTTATGTAGGGCTCAGTAGATACATCAAGTTTTTAGGCCATCATGTGAGCTCAGATACACCAAGTTTTTCTGCAAGCTCTCTCCTTCTTGTGCTTTTGTACCCTGCTAGACATTATTACCGCAAGCACAAATTCTATCATCTCTATGGAGATCCCACTCTATTCTCCAAGTGTCTCCCCCTTCGCCCTACCAATTGAATTACAGCCTTCTCAATATTATTGTGTGTCAGATTGTCAGCTTGGGTTAAATACAGTTTAAATTATTTGTCTCTTCTGCTTCCAACTAAATTTTGCCGCCTTCTTTCCTATAATTTTAGATATAATCATCAACACTTTATATAATATTATTGATTCCTATCTCTCCTGAGATTCCCCATATCCACATGTTCAGATCTGTTTCTAACAACATGCCTGAGTCTCATTCATTCATGCACCCAGGATTCTCATGGAGGCTCTTGACTTCTCGTATTTCAAATATAGCAATTCTCTGCCAAAACCCTTTATATCTCCCCGATGTCCACTTAGAATGATACTGAAATAAACTGGTGTCTTAGACTGCCCCTTTGGCTACATTACTCTTCTCTGCGTACATTCCCTTTGGCTCCCTAATTTTCATATTTTTAAGGATCTTTTCAGTATATCTCTGTTCCCTGAGCTAACTCTGTTAGCTCTCATTATCAACATGCTCAGTTTTCATAGAAATATTTTGTGATTTCTTCTCTAATGGTCATAATGGTTATCCACATTCATCTGTTGCCTTTTATCTCATGTTTACAGTGTACATGCCTGGAAACAGGACTATCACTTTGTTCTGGGTTTTAATAGTGTCTTGAACAACCTTTAGAATACCTGGATGCCAACTAGTTGGACATCACAGTTAAAAAAAGAAATTTCTACTCTTAAGAAGCACATTGCAAACAGTGCTTGTAGTCATGAAGTATTTTGCTACTCACAGTCCAGCCTCTCATTAGTGCATTAAAATACTGATTTGCTACTATAGAGTGCATGGACAGCAAGGTTCTTTAGGGGTTCCTTTACACAGCAAAGGTCAAAACCAACCAAATGTTAACTATGAGAACCCTACAGTACTAATGCAACAGTTCAAAAGTATTTTCCTCTCTAAATATTTTAATCAGAAATAATCTCAATTTTTATATTTGGAAAGCATTTTTTTTTTAAACCAGACTGTCCAGAAGAATATTTTAGAGCTGTTTATTTTAGTGTGTAGTAGCACCTGAAGGTGAATATAATTGTTTGCACTAGTGAAGAGATCTCTTTACACTGATGATTTCTCTCAATTATTTTAACAGCGAAATCAAAACAAAACAGGAAAGTAAGTGAACTACCAAATTTCCTCTAATAACAAGGCAATCTATTCTGTTCAGCAACATACTTCAAAGTGCATATTCAACCAGAATTTTTCAATTGTTTAGCTCCCATTAAAATAAAACAAAGTGTTTCATGCATTTTATGTAATGCTAAGCGCTATTTTTAAGCTAAGCAATATGAAAATGCTGGAGGAGAATAAGCTCCAGAGAGCTGGCATTCCTTAGAAATTACTGTACATGAATAGTTACACATGCATAATTATATAATTACACTTGATGGCAGCAATAGCACATAAAGAAGATGATTATTAATAGCACATAAAAACTACAGAAATCTCATCAACATAAATATCCTCAAAAGGTATGAAAAGGTGGCACTTAATGCAGAATATATTTTAGCTTCACATTTCAGCATGACAATTACCATGAAAGAAAGGATCAAAGTCAAATGGCACAGCTGGCAGCTTGAGAATAATTTAAGAGGTGTGCTGGCACTAGTTTTTTGGTTTCAGTAAGATGGACTGCATTAACCATAATAGGGAAATGATGCTGGAGAAAAGTCGTACAGCATTCTTGCCTGGCATTAGTACAACATAGGCTGAACCTGCAGTTTGATGACTTCATACAAATTTTAAGGGAGAAAACTTCTGCTAATGAATATGAACAACAGCAATGTCTCCTGTGCAATTTTGGGACAAAACAATAATCCAGCACCATATTTAGGCTTAAATCACTGATTCAGGAACTCATGAGCTCTGATGAAATAAGATTAGCATGTGCCTATAGCAAATACAATCATAGCTCCTCAACCTTGTCTCCAAACTACAAAGAGATAATCTGTCTGCAAGGACATACATAAATGCTTTATAAATCAGAGCAGCTGAGTTGGAAGGATGTAAAACAAGCTGTACAGATAATGCTGTACAAACCCAAGGCTCTTCTCTCATTTCCCACTCTCCATGTAAAGTTTGAATTTTACAGTATTGCAGAAATGGGATCACAGAGGCAACTTCTTGTCATCCAGCTCCTTTACAAAGGGAGTAATAAAAGAAGTCTGGGAGAATGTACAGATCCTCCTTTCCATCCTTACCCTAACTCTCTCCCAGATCATTAGGGTATCCTTTGGAGCAGCTGTGCCCTGCATGGACTGGAGAGCGCCTGTTATGTCTGCCTTCCCCTTATTCACTCATTTTCTTCCACTCGGCTTTTAATCTGGCTAATATTTCAATATGAATACTCTGTCCAACAAAGGATAATGTTGCATTTGATAATACACAACAGTCACCAATTTCCAAGTCCTTCCCTCAAAGAAGGCTGTACCTTGGATGATGGCAAAAGTGTGACCTGTCTTAGCTGAGTTTTATTCAAACAGATGGACATTCAGCAGAAGACCTACATTTATTTCTTTTGTAAGGTATCCAGCACAGTTTCAGTTTCTTAGCATTAAGCCAACAACACAGTTCCCTTTCAAACACAACTTCTCAAAAGATGCTTTGCATTCTAAAGACTCTAAGCCACGAGGCAAACATTTGTCCACACAAACACTTCCGAAAATCAGAATCTCCTCTGCCAAGTTTATTATGGGTTCTCTGAAACTACTGGCATATATGCCCAAATATACACAGTCTAACACATGTAGATTTTACAGAGACAATATGTTTTTCTGTAGAGTTTAATAGCATGGATTACTGCACATTACAAAGCAAAATAAAATCATGAAGACCACATAATTTGATCTCCACAAAGATCAAAATAAAACAGCAGAGGATGTAAAGTGTTGGTTGGGCAGGTTTTATGCGGACTGTTCAGGAAAAATGGACCAGTTTTGCATGCATACTGCTTTCACAGCTACTATTTTTGTTAGTTTTGCAATCTGATGCTTTTGATTTTTATTTAATCCTAATAAGTTCTGAAAGCCACTGAGTTTACAAAGCCAAAAAAATAAACCTGGATCCACTAAAGATGCTGTTTTCATATTTCTTAGCTCTTTATTAATCAGGAATGGAATGGTCAGTTTTACATCACTGGAAGAAGCAGATTTGATTAATCTTGTGGACTGAGACTTTTTATTGGAACTTGGCAGAAATTAGTTGGTGCTTAGAAGGTGATAAATGGTCCAACAAGACATTCAAAACCATCAAATTAAGACGGCACCAATTTATATAAAAATGAAGGCTATAAAACTACATTTGTTCTATCGCTGTTATTAATCAGAGTAACATGGTATAAATTGACATTACAGTGGGAAATAAAGTTATACATTAATATACTATGCTACATTTTAAATTTGTTTCTTGTTCTTTAATATAAGTCATTGATAGCTATGCACTACATATATACATAAACCAGAGACACTATTTCTCCCCACCCAATATATGTAACCAGCTCTCCTTCAAGCGCCTCAGAAAGCATTTTCCAATGTCTTCATAAAGTCTCTACTGAGAATTTCCCATTCTAGAATTATCTGTTTCAAGTGAAGTACTTTTGAGTAATGTGCAAGGACAGAAAAAAATTATGGTGTGAAAAAGCTGATCTGAATCTCAGGCGCTAATATTTTACCAATACCAAGGGCTTTGTTAAAACTTGGGCAGTGTTTGCTTTTTTTAATATCCAGTTTCCCTCGGCTAATGGAAAGCTTCTTACTTCCAATGGCAAGATCCTCATATATTCAGACAAAGCACTCTATTAACTCTCTCTGCTCTTGGAAGTAGAGATCAATTCAACAATATCAAACAATTTACTTCTTGAAATATATAACTTCAAGATAAATGAATTTATGGCAAGTTGAAGGCTTTTGATTTTATTTTAAATGGAGAAGTTTGAATGAGACGGTCTTGTTTCAGGCAATACTTACCTCTGGCATTTGACTGCTATTTTATAATAGCAGGAAAAAAAAACCCAAACAACTGTAAAGTGGAAAAGAAAAAGTGTGTCAGCCCAAGTAGAATGAAATATCCCCAGTACCTGCCTCTAACTTTCCACTTGTTTTTGTCTTTCATTTTGCAAAAGAAGTGAAAATGTTGCCAGTTTTCACGAACCTGAAGTTATCTTGCATCTTTATTTTATTCTGCTTAGTGAACCACAAAATAAAGGTTTCCCATAGCTCTCCATTACTTGAGTCAACAAGGCAGAGCATATTGGGCAATGGCAGTTTGAGACTCCAGCAGAGCTGCTGAGTCTTTATTGACCAATTCAAATATTCAGCACATTGACAGGACATATGCACACTCTTGTGTGACTTCCTGACAGAGGGCCATAAAATGGTAGAAACAATTCTATCTGGAGCAAATAGATTTGATCAGAAATCTTGGGCTAGGATGAAAATACACAACTGCTAAAACTGGTCAAAATTATTCTTTTTGGAAACTCCCCCCAAATGACTTTTTTTCCTTTTTATTTTTCAGGGCTTTTTAAAAATGGATTCTTCTGTGTAAGTCCTCATATGAATCTTCTCGACTCTCTTTCACTATTTTTCCCTTTTCATATATGAGGGGAAAAAAAAAGCCAAAATAATAAAAGGGAAGAGAAAGAAAAAAGGAAGAGAGGGAGCAAGTTAAGAACTGCATTTTAAAATGCCCTTAAAAATATAAGCATATGAAAGCACATACCTTTGTTGTTGTTTTCAGCTAACTGCACATTTGACTTCTATCCAGGATGCATTGCAAGTTCTAGCCAGCTGTTCCCTAATTTTTAAAATTTATGAAGTTCTTCTTGGTTGTTGATATCTTGGTAACACATGTTTAGGTCCAATTTACAAGTCTTACAGTTGAATTCCTGGGTTTTTACACATTTTATAGTCTGGGGATACATTTTAATAAGCCTCAGATAACCCCAGGAGCTAATTACAATCCACACATAGTATGGAGGATACATTTTGAATAGACTCAGTATAGTCCAACAGTTTCATTGAAAGTGAGGACAGCCCAACAAGATATTAGAATTAGACTACTCAGCTGAAGGCAACAGAGAACTTTAAAAAATATGTTTTCTAAAGAAAAAAGTTTCTAAGGAATGAGTTTTCTGAACAAGGCAACTGTTCAGTAGGCTTCACTCAAAGTCAGGAATAAAAAACATTACAAGAAGCTTAACTAGGATGATGGCAGCTCTAGTTCAATGCTTACATAGTGCACAGAGGCTGTGTAGACCCTTTTATGTACGCACAAAGGCAGGTATCTGCCTTAAGATGTTATCATCTAACTAGATTGTTTGCAGATAAAGGAAAGTGGAGATAGAGATGCAGACACTGTAGACATAAAACATCGAAGTTAATAGGCAGATTCTACTTCTTAACATCCTGCTTAACCACCACTTTTAACTGTTTCCTAACCTGACGGTTCTTTGTAGCTAACTTACATGATGCCAACATGAAAAGAAATAAATACACCTTGAGATTCATAGTCGCATGCAGATGTGCATTCAGGTAATAGCTAAGGACAAAATATATCATCCTTTTCTCCATAAAATCTAAAATGTGCAAACTAAAACCAGCCATTTTCAACTGCATATTAGCTTCTAATCAGCAGAATAAACAACCTATTCCAGACAGTTCATGGGCTCCACATGAAGATAAACCAAACAAATTCTGTCAGGACAGATGTGATCACTCCCAGACTCAATAGGGGGTTGCTGCATTATTTTGCCTTAGTTTCAAGTGATAACTAGAGCTTTACATGTACTTTTTCCCCATAACACCTATTTCCAACTCTTAAACAGACAAAGTGTTTTGTGTGTTCTGCCTTTGGGAATCAGTTGTTAAACATAGCATTTGCTAATCTTCTTTCATCAGGCAATTTTTATTTGGCATTGGCAAGAGAAAGAAATTCTGAAACATTCTCTTTGCCTTGTGTAATACCCAAGTATAAAATAAGTATAGTATTGTTGCTTTCTCTATATTCCCTCACTCTAAACATCATAGAAAACAGGACTTGCACAAAGGAATGATATAACAAGGCAGTAATAAAAAGGCAGAAAACAAATCACAGCAAAGATAATGGCTTGATTTTATCTTATTGATCAATTGCCCACTTTAGACAAGAGGCACTGGTTAGAATTTAGCATGCAATTGCCCAGATGTCATGAACTAGTTTTCAGCCTCTGTGGTTATTTCAGGCGCTGGTATTAGACAAACAGAGGCCCAACTTTTACGGAGCTTTTCTTTCCTTGTTGCTCATAAGAAGTTTCTGAATAAAGACTGAAGATTAAAAAAAAAAAAATATTTTGCTCAATTCCAATAAAATGTATTACAGAATATTTTCAGTTAATTTCTTCTAAATACAGGTATTGCTTTGGCTTTGCAATGGCCAATTTACAGGCTGATTTTGTGCGTCTTACACAGGCATTCTGTTCCAGACATGCAGTTTCCACAGCTGCCGTGTTCTGCTCACTGTTACGGAAGTGGGGAGGGACATTTATGGGAAGAAGAATCTTGTACTTCCATTGTAAGATATATAAACTGGGTATCCCTGGACTGCATGTCTTTTCTGCATTTAGGTTTTCTCTAAAATCTTGTGAGACCAAAACATCTAAAATGCTTTAAATACTAGGCTGGTTCTTTGTGGTCACCATGTATCTGCCAAACCCAGATTTATTCCACCTCAGAAATAGCTAGCTTAATTAAAGCTGTCATCTCCTAAAAGCTAATTCAATCCCTCTGCTTGTCATACTGCTAAGCCATCTGCCTTCATGGCTTTGAAGGTACAGCTCTCCTCCCTTTAAGATTAGGAAAATTCCTGCCTGCTAGTTGCAATAGTTCTGGTGGCAGACCATCATATTTTTGGAAAGTCAACTAATTTTGCATATCACGTTGTCCTAATAAACATACACGCAAGTAAGTTTGATAAGCTAAAGACAGCTAGGCCACAGAGCACGCACACATGCAGCAGCTAGGCATGGTGGGCATGGAAGGCATCCCACTTGGGGTTGCTCAGCATGGCTGGGGGACACAGTCTGAGAGATGCAGAAGGTGTCCTCTGCTTATCCCCCCACTGTATGGGTGGATAGGAAATTTCATGCAAGTAAGCCAGTGTTTTTCATTCAGGATGCAGCAATAACCCATCTTACCTTTGCCTTTGACTCTTAGAGACTGCAACATATTAATGTCCTTTACACTATACCTTTAAATCCACTTTGAATGTATAATGTGTAAGAGTGTAAACTGATCATAAACACTGGCTCTGCCAAGCATAGGAAACATAAGTCTGCTGCCTTTGCATCTCTCCTACACAATCCAAATGGCACAGGTCTGTCTCTATGCCTGCCTCTCACTCCAGCATATGCCAGTGCTTCATGTTGTGATGCAGAGGTGCCTCTGTGCTTACACAAATGGCTAATACTGCAAACAAGGCATTCTCTGAGCGCTCCTTCACTGGAATTACTTTTTTAAGCTCCTTAAAGCAAGGAAAAAAACACCAAAATTACTTTACAGATCAGTTTTTCTACCAGTACTACCTCTACAGAAGAAATCCAGGTATGAAACAAATATATGCATTTGTCCATTAACCAACAAAAAGTTAATACTCCAGTACTGGAACTGCAATTACACAGGCAGAATCACCTACCCATGTGGAATATCTCAGTTGTCACCAGGGATTAATATCAGTGAAGCAATTCATGGTATGGAGATTCCTATTATTATCCATGTGTTATTATGATGTAGAAAAGAACACGGTTTGATGGGGTTTGTAGCACTACCTGCTATTAGAAAAAATATGCTTTAGGCATAACCAGTCTGCAATGTAGATTAGAAACAACATATGTGAAATGGCAGTTTTTTCTTTACAAAGACACTTAAATGTATAACTGATCATTAATAATTTCATTTGGCATGGCTGTTATACTTAAAATGCAAACTTTACATACAGATACAAGCCAATTGCTAACTTTGGGCTAAGAAAGGTTAGAAAATAAACTTTACAACTATCAATGTGAGTGCTGACAGAGCAAAATGCAAAAATTTCAGACAATAGGCGTATTTTATTGTTCAGAGCACTACCTTTGCTTCATCTTTGACTACATGCTTCTGATTTCTATTAAGTATGACTACCTCCTTGTCTTGTCAAGCAATTAAAGTGACAAAAGTAATAGCAGATGCCTCTTTCATAGTTGAAACTACAGCAAGCAGACCATAGCTTGTGTTTTATTACAACCACCCCATACAGCCTAATAATTGCAAGGTAATTGAAAAGATCCTGATAATAAACCACCAGTTTACTTTTTTTCAGACAAAATAAATATATAACCCAATTCAGGCTTCATTTTAACGACACATTAGATGGTTTCCAACTTGTCTTGATTTTTGTTTTATTTTATGATTGTAAATAAACCCTGGAAAATTCCTTCCCAGATTTTACCACCTGAAACTGCAGCTGTTGGCTGACACTATCAAAGCCTCGCAATTCCGAACTCACGTGCAAATCTCATCAAGTGCAGACACTTCTAATTGATTCCAGAAGTTTTTCTTTTGCTAAGATCAGCGGGCAGAAGAAGAATAATGAGCAGCTTTTAAGCAGAGGGGGGAGGGTGTTGAGCTGGGGGAGTGGAGATTTTAAAAGCTCCAGCTTGGCTGCTCTGCCAGAAATGCAGAGCAATTTTACGGTCAATTGGCCAGAGCATCTGGAACTATACATCATAGTCTTTAGTTGATGGTGGTGAAGGGGACTCTCAAACTGGCTAAGCCTAAAATCAGTAATGACTCTGCTGTCACACCTAAATGGAAACTAACTTAATCTACTGCCAGATTTTACTGTGACTTTTTTCTAAGGGACATTATTCCCCTTAGGGCAGTTGTCAAGAATATTAAAAGTCCAGTCCCAGGGATACACTGCATGGTATAGCAGACTTTTCTGAATGAATCTAACATAGAAAATACAGATTACAAGTTGTGTTTGTTTAATTCCACGTGTGCTGACAAGACATTTTATCATAAGGCAGTAGAGTTTCCTTCCATCCCCAGCTTAATTTCTAAGATACATTTAAAATACACCAGCCTATCTAGTTAAGGCACAGAGACTGCATAAATGCTGAGGTCATAAATCACAGTGCAGGGCATGGAGCTTTCACCTTAATGGAAACCAAATATGGTATATGCTGCTCCTTGAAAAGTGGCACATATGATCATAACAAGGGACCAAGGAAAAATGCTCCAGAGCAGAAAACTATTGTTTATGTGGAAATAAGTTCTTATGAGTAAATGTTTGTTTTAAGTCAGAACTCATAAGTCAGTATTCTAATGCTGGTAAATTACACTAAGAAACAAGTGAGGTAACAGCAAGTCATTGTATGATGAAAGCAGAAATAAGTAGTGTGGTAATATATCACATTAAGAGGGACTGCTGTGGAGCACAGAATACAGTGCAAATCAGTTCTTTAATAATGGGATATTATATATTTTATTCAGACAAATTAGCTGACACACTCATAAGAAATACTAGAATTGCATCAAAGATCAGAGAAGCAGTCAATTTGGTACAGAATACTGTTGCCAAAAGTGTTTGGAGCAGCTGCATCTAGCAAGTTTAGATACTCTGGAGGAGTAAATAAACAATTTGACCACAACTGAGTTCATTTCTGCATTCATTAGTTATGGGCTGAATTATACCCTGCAGCACAAGTTTCCATATCTCTTCCAAAGTTGGTTACGTTTCTAATGCACTGCATGCCCACATAAATCAGAAAATAAGTTATGAATTTAAAATATCACACAGGTATACAACCTCTCTTTTCCCCAAGAAAATTTTTCCTAGATTTCTTTCCTTCCTACCTGTAAATTAATACATGGCTGACAGTGCTTTCATAGCCAGGCACCCCATGAAGTTGCAGTGCAAGAGTGTGGGTGAGATTTACTCGCAGATACAATGCCTTAGCAGAAACAGAGGTAAAAGACAAAGAAGCCCATCCAGACATCTGCATTACCTCCTCCAGCTTCCTCACTTCTAGCCCCTTAGCTTGAAAGTCTCTCAGTACTGAATTGCAGCCACTATGAGAGATGTTGGTGAAAATATTTAACACCAGTTCCAGCAACATGTCAATGTCTCTCATTTCTACTTGCTCCTCATTAGTACTGCTGTCAAATAGCAGCCAGTACTTGACCAAAATCAGCTCATGGAATATGCTGGGCGATGCCAAACCATAGCATTTGGATGGAAACACTTTGAAGAAGTGCACCATCATCACAGATTTATTTTTGCATACCGTGCCTGCTGAACTGTCACATAACTGAACACACAAGCAATGTTTTCTGCTTCCTCCAGGTGGTTAGGAAACTCCAGGCCCAGTCTGACAGAAAATGATTTGGCTTTAGTAATAAACATGATCATCACATTACACAGTCATGAAGTAATCAGCCTAAAGAAAACTAGCTAGGATGTGGTAGCAGAGATCTTCAAGCAGAAACACATTAGTTTCTCAGTTTCCTGTCTATCTATAACCAGTCAAATATATCTCTGCCCCCTATCATCAAGGTTTCCAGGGACCTCCACTCTAAAAATGTCCTCAAACATCACTACTTTTCCTTAAAAAAAAAAACCCAAAAAACAAACCTAAACCCAACCAAACAAAAAAACCCTGCTACTTTCACCTAACCATCCATATGAATTACCACACAAGGAACAGAAAATGTATGCTGAGAAGAGTGCATTGCTCCACCTCCTAAGAGAATTAAAGAGGTCACTTTTCTAATTCTGATAATTTCAAATTATTGCCTTGTTTGAAGAACGAAGGAACACCAGGAGAGACCCCCAGAAGCAAATCTTGGAAGGACTTCAAATATAATAGCAGGGAGAACAATATCTCTAAATAATCAGAAAAAAATAACACAAATGTCCTATGTAATCAAGGCAGGTAAACACAATTTCAAAGTATCAATAGATCCAATACCATACTTACTAGATCTGACACAGCTAACAACCATATTGCACCTTTAGCAAAAACGGAAGTCCTTTCTCACACACCTCTAGCTTCATTTTATTTCCACCTTGCCTGAGCTTCAGCATTAGCAATGTTTCTTGCTTCACAGCAAGTTGCATCACCTCACTAAAGAAAAAAATTTCAGCTGCCTAAGCCAGACCTGCTGGCTAACACAACTAGCTGGGCAGTGAGGGTAAGGGATGAGCAAGTTACTCCTGTTTCTTGACAAAAATGGACTACCCAGTCAGTTCCAAATAAGGGACTAAAAAAAAGTAGAGAAGTATAATACAAAGGACAAACAGGACGGGCAGGGCCCTGAGGAACTAGGTCTAGTGAAAGGTGTCCCTGACCATGGCAGGGGAGTTGGAACTAGATGATCTTAAGGTCCTTTCTAACCCTAACTATTCTATGATTCTGTGATGAAAGGAAAAGCATTAGACAGAAAAAAACGGTAGGAAAGTACAAGAGGGAAGAACTCAGGATGGCAATAAAGTTAAAATTTTAATGTCAGATACATGTGAAGAACAGAACAAGAACCTTTTCATGTTACTTTATTCTTGAAAGAATAGGAAGCTGTATAGTTCCCTACAAACCACAGAAACAAAAAGCTGATAATTTTACTTCTGCTGATTTCTTAGGAGGAGACATTTTGACATATGCACACACACACATCAGCAAGGCAGGTACATTAATTCTTTTTTAATTCAGCATGTCTATTTTGACATATTATTCACCCCAACACCAGTTAGAATACCCAAACAATTCAAGTCTGAGAGCTATCTCTCAAGGGCTATGGAATTAAATGCCAAATTTTAGAATTCTTTGCTTCAAGCCTAATGACTGTAGTAGGCTACTCAGTAAATAATAAAGCATTTTCCCAGTGATATTTAAGCAAGTAGAATACTTAAAATGTCCGCTGAGTTCTGGCATACTCTTATCAAAGAAATTCAAGAACTGTTTTATTTATACACCAGAACTTTGACAATGTGATAACATGGGGGAAAAAAGCAATCTAATGCTTGATTAGTGGTAGTTATCTAGCTTTAAATATTATCAGATAGTTATTGCTTCTTATCCAAAGTAAAATGACAAAACAAACAAACAACAAACAAACCCCCCAAATCCACAGTAGCATAAGATATTTTTCCATTCCCCTATTGTCCGAACTCTTAAAAAAAGCAGAATAATCAGCCCCACTACTAGAAACCTCAAATTAGGAAAGTTGCAGCAAATTTTGCAGATGTTTCAAGTCAAAGAAACCATTTTGAACCTGGTTTGAATTTCAGTCCCTACTGGTTTATATCATTCTTTTCTGGTTTTAAGCCAAAACATAACTTTCTGACAACAGTTCTACTAGTCTAGCAACTCATTCACAACCCTGCTGATTAACTGTCTTTGCTGGTAACCAGAACTGAGTAGCTTGGGATTGTTATTCAAAAAAGAAACATATTAATGACTCAGTGCTATTTAATTCAGATAATATTAAAAGAGTTATTATGAAATACCAACTGTAATGAAAAATAAGAAAAAGGTAGATGTGCTGGTTTTGTCTGGGGTGGAGTTAATTTTCTTTCTAGTAGTTCATGTGGGGCTACCTTTTGGATTTGTGCTGAAAAGAGTGCTGATAACATGGGGATGTTTTAGCTACTGCTGAGCAGTGCTTACACAGAGTCAAGGCCTTTCCTGCTCCCCACACCTCCCCAGCAGCAAGCAGTCTAGAGGTGCAGAAGTTGGGATGGGACACAGCCAGGACAGCTGATCCCAACTGACCAAAGGGATGTCCAATACCATATAATGTCATGATCAGCATATAAAGCTAGAGGAAGAAGGAAGGGTTTGGGGGAATGTTTGCAGTGATGGCGTTTGTCTTCCTGTCGTGGTTTAAGCCCAGTCAGCCACACAGTTTGCTCACTCACTCTCCCCTCTTTCTTCCCCCATAAGCTCCCAGGGGGATGGGGAGGAGAACTGAAAGAATGCGACTCGCACAGGTTGAGATAAGAACAGTTCAGTAACTAAGGTGTAACACAAATCACTGCTGCTACCACCAGTAACAAGGGAAAAGAATACAATCGCTCACCACCTATACCCAGCACGACCAAGCAGTGCACCCCCACCCTTTCGGGTCTCTACCCCTTGTTTTTACATCTTGGGCACGATGTGCTGTGGCATGGAATACCTCTTTGGACAGTTTGGGTCAGGTGTCCTGTCTCTGCTTCCTCCCGACTTCCCCTCCTCCCCAGCAGAGCATGAGGCTCAGAAATTCCTTGGTCAGACCAAAACATTCTAAGCTGTAACTATAAACATCGGTGTTATCACTGCTGTTCCCAGGCCAAAAGTCGAAAAACATAGCGCTGCACCAGCTACTAAGAAGGAGAAAAATGACTGCTACTGCTGAACCCAGGACACTTCCCAAGTCACCATTACATGCAATGGAGCCCTGCTCTCCTGAAGGTGGCTGAACACCTTCCTGATCATGGGAAGTGGTGAACTAATTCCTTGTTTTGCTTTGCTTGAACACACAGCTTTTGCATTACCTGTTAAACTGACTTAATCTCGACCCAAGTTTTTGCACTTTTTACCCTTCCAGTTCTCTCCTGCATCCCACAATGGACTGAGTGAGTGGCTGTGTAGGGCTTAATTGCCAGCCGGGGTTAAACCACAACAAGTAGATTAAAAATCAAGTCACAAACAAGATAAAAATAAATCATAAGAACACAAAAGCCATCATATTTAATCAGACCAAATGTCTATTTAATCCAGTATCCTATGGTTGTCAGTGGCCTCAGTTTGTGCAGAACAAATCAACTCAGCATAAGTGCAGAACAAAATATTTGATATTTACAACTATCCAGCTTCCAAGCATTTATATTTTTATTTATTTATTATTAATAGAATCATTAATCATTATATTTATATATAATAATAATATGCAGAAGCAAAATATTTAGTGCTTCAGCTTTTTCTAAAAGGTAAAAAAATCTGGAGTCATCAGCATAGACAATTCACAATAAATGTCTTACCTCATATGCACAGCCCAAGGAAGAAAACTGACTCCTGAAGTAGCCAAGTTGGTACATACCCATGAAGAATAAGCAGCGGATGATTTCCAAAATTCCTGCTTTAGGCCTAGAAATGGGAAGTTCATCAGATTAACATCTCACCTTTTATTCTGTGATAACTTGAATGAAAAAAAGAATGTAGAAATAATCTGATGTCCTGCACTTATACCAAGTTGTCTTTCTTAACCTTATAGTTTTTATAGTATATACCTTACATGGACTTGTAACACGGAATTTGCTGGGAGCGAGAATAGTCACACACATATAGTTACAGTCTTTTGACAATACGGAACACTGCTACATAGATAGTCCAGAATCTTTTAAGCAGTGTATTTCTGTAAAGTTTTACTAATTCACATTCTTAATTCTCTAAGCCATACACATCCTTGTTATATTAACAGATTATTACCTATCCTGAAAGAAACTGTTCAATCCATATAAGTGAAAGGAATTCCCTTCTAAAAACATGATGACTAGCAAATGCAAAGAAGAACTGGTACCTCAATCTCAAGGAAGCTTCTACTCCACATTTCTGTTCTGGCAGGCCAAATAGCTTCTTTGTAGGAAACTGTAGCTGATATTTACTCTCCTGTAGGGTCATATTGCCTGTATGGGCTAGATCCATACTGTACATCTCACTGGGCAGGTATATTCAAGATCAAATTTGATTTGAATCTCTACTAATTAAATTTAGTCTTAGCACCATTCTTCACATGATTCTGAGTCTACTCTGAGCTACACTGTGTGCTTTTCATATACCACCACTGCATCTGGCACCTACAGCACGCTACACAGAACTGACACAATACGGTTGCAGTATGAGCTTGAGCAGCCTTGGGACAGCCTGCAGGCCTCACTGGTCTGCCAGTCCCAAACCCAGAGATGTGAACCTAACAAATACAAGAACAGACATGAGTAGCCCATCCCTAA
Organism: Myiopsitta monachus; assembly: GCA_017639245.1. Classification (NCBI taxonomy): domain Eukaryota; kingdom Metazoa; phylum Chordata; class Aves; order Psittaciformes; family Psittacidae; genus Myiopsitta; species Myiopsitta monachus. The sequence goes on from CM029919.1 coordinate 9,946,939, forward strand.
CTTTTCTGCAAGGGACAACAGATAAATAGTCGCTAATTGGTACGGGAACACTCCTAGGTTTAGGTGCTGGCTAGCTATATGCTATTTTCTAGTCAATAGGCAGCAACATATGTGTTTGGTTCTGTCTATATTCATCTCTGTATCTTACCTGTTCTCAATAAGTAGTCCCAGACAGGCCAGGGAAAGAATGATAAAGCCAATTCTCAGGAGAATAGTTCTCTGTGATAACACCTGTTAAAAAGTACACAAAGAATTCATTTAGAGAAACTTTCTGAAGAGAAATTGAGTTTAACAGAACAGTAGCTTCAGCTTCCTCAGTCAGTGACATCAGTGTCTGCTTTTAAAGAAATCTGTTACTTTAAATTTTACAGCCAAAATATCTGCTCTGCATAGCACACTTACCTGGAGTGCTATATAGAGCTGTTTCCTGAATGCTGTATTTCTAAAATAATGATTAAGATACTCCCTTCTGCACTGTGTTTTCCCCAAGTAACTTGATTCTCTTAGGCCTTTACTCAAGAGGGAACAAACTTATTTCTAGATAAAAATCCCAGCAGCCCTCATTGTTTTCTTCATTTTATGTTACCAGCTCTTTAAAACAGTCATCTATAAATCCCAGCAGATACCAAAACAAAACATTGGTGAGGGTAGGAATTCATATGACATGACAATATGACCACAGTTAAGAAGAAACAAAATTAATGTTGTCCCTTCATGACAACTTGACACTTGGCTCCAATTCAGCAAAACACTTCAACTCATATCATTAACTTCAATCAGACTTAAAACAATTTTAAACATTAATAAGTGTATTAGTACTTGGATGAGGACTTAAAACTTAAGTCTAAATGATATAAACAAAACTCAGGAAAACAGATATTATTTTAATTGTGAAGTTTGATTTTTTTCTTTTCATTTATTAAATGTTTATGTATTCTACACAGCTGCCCTTGAAAATCAAATATTTAACCAGTTTTCTTGTTCCTGCCTCACTTCCTTTTAAATATTAGTCTTGAAAAGCTTTTGTTTCTTCATTTAAAAAACAACAAAAAAGCCCAAAACAAAAGTAGTGGATCTGGCTGAGTTACAGGAATCCTTTTGGACTTCAATAGCTACAAGGTTTATGAACAGCATCTTGTACTTCAAGATTATAGGCACTGGAAAAATAAAAATCTAGGCATGTCTGCCCTGATTTCAATAAATCCTACTCGGTTAAATGCCCACCTTCCTTTGGTGGTGGCCCCTACCCCTCAAAGAGATCTGAAGTATCTGTGAGCGTGGGAGGCCACAAGAGGATATTCTCAAATTTTACAGCTGTGTGAACTTACAGTGCCCATGTTTGTAAAACACATCAAACCATACGCTCAGTTGGGGCAGGTTTCTGTTGTTTTACTGAAGAATCACAAGCACCTACCTAGATATCCTTAAGAAGCAGTTACTGAAAAACAAAACTCCACAATCCCAGCAATATGCAAGCTAAACAGCAGCTCACCAGTTTACAAGCCAGAACACACTTCTCACAAATGACACCTGTCAAGCCACTCTGTTGCACAGGTTTATATGAGGATGTGTCAGGCTCATTACTGCATTGCTACGTTTCCAATCTATTTCATCCCTCCTCATGATAAACTTGCAAAACCTCAGATGGATGATTACCACCATCTACCTACATGTAAACCTTGAGAAAAGATATTTTTATGCTTTTCTTATGATCTTACCCTGGGTGTATGCTATTGGTACATCATTGGAAAGAGGATATTCAGCTAGATATTGAACCTGGGAGGGACTCAGTATAGCAGTTATGTGCTGAGATTCTCACTTAAATCAAGTGGGTTTATAATCCTTTATCAAGGTTTGTATCACTTGGAATAAGTTTGCGAATTCCAGCCAGAATTTTTAAAATTTCTCAACAAAAGATTAAATTGAGGGCACTTCTTTTTGAAAACTTCAGTTTCCAGAACCTGAAAATCCCACAGATGTTCTAAATTTAGAAGGCTTTGCATTATTATCATGAAGCAATTTGCTCTGAAGTGACAAAATTTTGGGAGGTTTTTTTTTTATAAAAATCAGGCACAGACTCTATTTGATTTTAATACCATTAGTAGTTCTTAAACTGCTCATCTAATCACAGTAAATTCAACCACCGCTTCAGGTTCCTGTAGAAACTGGGTCAGACAAACATTCAAGAAGTGCATGAAGAAGAGCATGATTTGTCACAGGCATAGGGGAAATCATCCATGAATTTCTTACAAAATGTTTTGGTATGTTTTTCAACGATTGTGACTTGTCAAAGAAAGAAGTCTGCCAGGGAACTAGGGCTGGAATTCAAGACTTTTCTTCTTAGAGACTATCCTCATTTTTAAGTTGGAGAATTATACCTTTTTCAAACACAGTCCTTCTGGCCAGATGAGTCTAATTTTGATTTGTTCCCAGTGCAATGCACTAGCTTCTACAGGCTGCCTTAAAAATGTTTCCACAATGGTAGGGCACTATTCCGAGAAAAGGAACATAAGGTTTTGTATCCCCTTGAGGAAGGAAAGACAACTGAGCATCAAATCCAGATTTCAAGCAAGTCACAATACAGCATATGGCCAAAATGACACTTAATGGAAAATGAATGAACCTGCAATGGGTTTGAGACAACAAATGCTAGTATTTGTCTTCAGGAAGAATCCAGCAGTACCTGCTATGAATGCATAAGAGTGTCTCCAATTTCCAATTCAAAAGAGCTGTATTATTTCACATTCTTCTGCCCTCACAGTGTTTCCAAACTGGCTAGCATTAGACAACCAGTTACCAAGTCCTAGGTAGCTGGGTTTTCTTGTGTTCCAGGTTCAGAAAACTGAGAAGCTGATTCATTCTACCTTACATTAACTACGTTCACTGAAATGCCTAAAAATCTGTTATTAACTTAGGCTTTCTCTGTAATCAGTGGAGAGAAGGCACCTTCTGAATGATTATATTTCTTGCCACTCACTAGACTGCAAATCCGGAGGCTAAATTTGGTCCCTGCACCAAGAGTTGGATTTGAGTAGATGATGGAAACATTTCGCCAACGTAGGCACTTAGGGGTAATATTTTAGTGGTTTCTCTCATAACTTCTCTAATTCATTTTTTTCTTTCTTTGCTTAAAGATATATTTTAACTGTTATTTCTAGAAGAGTTGGAAAAAATTATTTTAAAGTTAACATATTTTCAGGAAACAACAGCAATTTTTAGTATTATTGTTCTATTATACTGTTACTGATTGACCTTGAAATACAATAAGTTTGACATTGGAGACACTAATATTGTAATTCAGATTGCAGCTTTTTCTCCACAAAGAAAGGACTGAATACAAGACTTTTGAGTGCTACCCTGAAAAATTATCTTCGTCATTTTCCCTAAGATGTGCGTAACTGGAGCCTGGACTTATCATTTGACTCTCCACATTCATCTAACCACAGAAGAAAAAAAAGCATAGATTAAGAATTTGAAAGGAAATGAAAAAATTGCAGTTCAGTTGAAACCATGAATTTCCAGGAGAAAAGAAAAAATAGAAAATAGAAACACATTTTAATTTATGTTAGTAAATCAGAAGAACTAAAGTAACTTTGTAATTTAGGAAAATTAAACTCAAATACAAGAAAGCCTTTATCTTTTAATAGTTAAAGTGCTATATAATAGCACTTTTTTTGGCATAATAACTACCTGAGCCACGCATAATCATATTTTACACATTCCATTTTTCAGGTCAATTTGCATTTCTTTTCAGATGCTCTCCTACTTGAACCATAACACTTTCAACACTAGCTGTCTGTAAAACTTCTTATGGTCCAATGCCACCTGTGGCTCAGAATGTGAAGGACTGGAGGACCCTGAAGAACAACCCACAGGTCACAGTTAATTGCAGAGTTAACTGGCACTATCATCACATTCACACAGATACATTGCACTGTAATGGCTGAGTACAGTTGTTGCAGCCTTCCACTTCTCAAGTCTTCAGCTTTCTGGAGTGATGAAAGGTCAGGCATAAAGCCTGACTGGGAACCATGACGGCATAAGTTACCCTTCATTGTAGATACATGCACCACTTACACATACAGCAAAAAAACTGCGTTCCTTCATTTGTGCTCCTAGTCAAGGACTACCAAGAATTTTGTGGTCAAATACATCACGATGCCATGTGGGTATAACAGCTTTTAGAAAACCAGCTACATAACATAAATTTTAGCATTATTCGTTTGCTTTCATAACTTTCTCTTTACAGCTCCAGTGGTATAATTACACACTGCTTGATTCTTTTACTTACTTTCAAACATGAATCACCCTATGAAGTGGATACTGGCAGCTGAGGCATCCATTTTCTAGGCATTACTCTACCAAAATCAACAAAATAGTCAGTGGGTTATATCACTAAAGTAAACATCATACATTAAATCTACACACTACAATTTGCTGTGTGAGAAGAATGTCTTTTACACATTTGTTACTGCTAGCATCCTCATTCCACTTAAACATAATACGCATGGATGTATATATAAAATAAATTAGTATTTATATACTGGAGTATTTGTATAAACAGAGAAGCCTGTGTGACCACAGCAGGTTCCCAAATTACAAGTCAGCCACAACTTTGCAATGTGGTTATTGGCTGCAATCAAACAGAAAAAAATATTTCTGTTGGACTTTGATTTCATTGAAAGCTTTAAAAATATCTCTGAGACTTTATAAAAAGGGTGGGGCGTGTTCTAGAATTTGAGAAGACGTTTACATGCCTTTGAAATCAACAGAATGCCATAGCATTATTATTTCATGGTTTTTTTAGAAATAAAAAAATAGTTCATTTAAATGAAGGAGATATTATTCCGAATGTGTACTTAGATGAACGTTCAAATATTCTGATTTGACTTCTATATTTCAAAGAACTCAGATTGATTTATTCCTTGTGAAGAATAACATGGATGCTTCTTCTCATCCTGATGAATTCAGTGTTTCAAAAGAACTGCTAGAATCAATGTCAGCACTTTTCATGAGTTAACAGATGCCCTGCTGTCACACATCAGCCGCTTCCATTATTCAAATGAATAGTGCTAATACAACTCTACGAAAATTGTAATGTTAGATATCTTTCTATGAATTTATTTTAACTTGGAATTACTAAAAGAACTTAGCAATATTACATATATAGTACTTGGTTATGTCCTGCTGAATGGATATATTATTTGTGTTCTCAGATTTTGAGATCTATCTTATCCCTTGCTACTTTCCTTTAACTGCTCACATATTCATAGCATTATAAGCGCAATAAATGTTACAGTATCTATCAAAAGCTAAAAAAGAAACTGCAAAATGTGTTTAAGGTACATTTCACTTTGATTTATGTGATACATGCAGTTCTGGAACTATGAGACTTTCACTTTGAATGTTCTGCAGTCTTACACTCCTAGCACTCTCTGTGGGACTGATCCAAATCCCATTTCTTCAATGAGCTTTGGATCAGATATAGATGTGCAGAGCTCAGAAGTAATTTTTATTCTCTGGATGCAGTGCAGAGCACTATATAGAAAATAAACACTGCATGCTCTCTCCTGTGGAAAATATATATTTGTTCTTTATTGTTTTGCTCTTTTTATAAGTTAAATGGAGGTCATTCAGGCAGAAGGTATACGGTTGCTCTTTATGGATAGAGAAATTTAACACTTCTACAGGGCGTGAGACCAAACACTGAGCAACTGTAATCACTTGAGAAATGTAATAGCTGTGTGCTGTGTCTTATGGCTATTATGAAATGGAACTTATACCTAGAAATGAGGAAAACAGTTAGCTGTCTCCATTTATGGAGCTATGCCACAGTTATGACATAATTCATAGCCAGACAGAAAGTTCCAGTTGTATCCATAGACATTTCATAACTCAGTGTAGTGGAAAACTGATATTGAAGAAAGTTTTTTGCCAAGTAAAGTTATTCATACACAGGCTTCCTTCTCATGACAGCTTCCCTACTATACTGCAGAGCAATGCTGGACCTCTGCCTTTGGACCAGCACTTTCTACACCCACACAGTAGGTTTATGCCCTGAGATGAGGTGCTTCTAGGTGCCTGCGCTCTCCTCCTTTTCTTCTCCTTACTGCCTTATTACATGGCAGTTTTGTGCAGTGAATTTTCTAACTGATTTCTATGATAAGTTCATAAATGGTGGATCTTCGGGATATTTCCTCCAGGACTTAAAGAATTTAACGATCATCTGGGGCCTGGGTGCATTTTCCAAATTCCCTTATTACTTATTCTTAAACAGCTGCAGTTATCAGCAGAGAAAATAATCTGGACCATCCATTTTTCCTTCCAGAACCAGAAAAAGGCAAAAAGAAAAGAATGAAACAGGAAAAACAACAAAAAAAATCATGAGCAGACTCCCTACTTCCCGCCTCTAAAAGCGACAGAGACACAGTAAAAAAAGACAAAACAGAAACAACTGAACAAAACCCCCACAGTTTGATCCCTATGCAAAAATGATTTGTTTCTGGTACGTAGGAATCTCGAATCATATCTGGAAAATCTTGAAGAGGCATTTCTCAATATAAGAACATTGGCAATCATGTACAGTGTATATCTTGTATACACTGGAGATATTTATCATTACCTTTGGCTTAATTTCCTGTCTTCAAAAATACTCAGAATAGACTAAGCCTAGACAGTTGAGTAATCTCCGAATTCTCTGCAGTTGCAGCATGACCCTTTATAGAGGTGAACACGATGTGTAGAATAATTTAGTATTAATCAGAAGAGTATGTCTAAGGTAGCTTTTACATTATATCGGAAATGCTATGTAAAATACTTACTCTTCAGACTTTTCTTGAAAATTACATCACTCTACTGGTCTGATGTGCTACTCACACTACATCTAACCAAAAAATGGGGAGGGGGGAGAAAGGGCTATAGCAGCTAGTATATGCAGAGCTGCCAGAGCCTGCCTGCCTCTGCCTCCTATCCCAAGAAATTATTGCAGGCAGAGACCCTCTCCTGTCCTTCTCACCCTGGAATACAAAAGGAATATCTCAGATGGAAGACCAAAATGTCAATGTTCAGACAAGATTTCTGACAGCACTGAAATGGCTTTGCAATCTTCTGGAATACTTCATGGATGACCATGACCAGTTATGTGAAAAAGACTTATTTCTAGAAATCTGCCTCTTGACTGGATCCAGTCATGTTGGTCATGGGAAAAGCCACTGGGGTGCAGCGTGAGGTGCTGCTCCCTGGGGAAGGGGCATGGGGTTAGCAGCAGCCAGGTGACAGGGCCACAGCCCCAGCAGGAAGGGTGCTGTCCTGCACTATCCATCGAGGTGGGCAGTGGACAGTAACCACTGTTAGCTCAGGGTCGGAAAGCATCAGGTGAGTGGGATGGACAAAGCAGCTTCGAAGGCAAGCAGAGACTGGAGAACCCAGGGAGCCCCTGGCACCCTGACAGAAGGCCTGTGGCAACATGGCTGACACAAATACAAGGCTTTAACCAAAATGGTCTTATGAAGGAGGCCAAAGGGCATTTTATCCATTTGATAGAATTTTGTGTTGTTTTGGTAAGTCTTTGACTGATTTGTGGGAATATTAAATGTATTAAAATTATGTTTCATAACTAGAAGATCTTAGCTTTATTAAAGAAGACAGACTTGTCAAGGGTGGAAGAATGAAAAGGAGGTTGTAAGGTGTGAAGCTATGGAAGCAGTTAATGTCCTGCTTCTTCAAGGCAGAAGTGGCCTTACAGTTCACCTCCACAGACTGCCAGGTATCGATGGAGGTACCATTTCATATTACAAGGGAGATCTTATCAGCCCAAATGCAAGGCGGTAAATATGTACGTCTCCCTGCTCTGTTTCTATCAATGTGTTCTATGTTCAAAACTGGAAAAAGGATTTGCCCTGAGTCTGTGCTCCTTCAATTTTGAACTCCAATTTGAACCAAGCTCTCCATCTTCAATCACGACAAAACCTTTGCAATCTTCCTTCTGAAGCCTGGGCAATTAACAATATGAAAAACCTCTACACCTTAAAATCTACATAGTTTCACATTCGAGGTACATTTTTTCCTCTCATGAGTTCCTAAAAACTGAAGCTCACACATATGTCTTCTATGGAACATACATTATTTTTTTTGTTTAATTGCTTAACTTAAGCATATTCATCCATAATTAATTGAAATGGTTGCTAAATAACGTTTAATAAATAAGATAAACCATTATACATTTATTATGGTGTATTTATTCATTTATGTTGATTCTTTTTACAGAATGTAGTTATTATTATAGTTTAAATAAGATGTGTCGGGCTGTAGAGCCTCTTCTCAAGGCTTCATTACTTAAATATGTTGTGCGTGATATAACTGTTAGCATGACATGTTGTCTCATAAGATAGAGATTACTCACAGTCACAGAAGCAAGAAGTTCAGTATACAAGTCCATTATTACAGCAAAATGTACAACTGCATAGCAATCAAGATAAACTGGTACACTTGGACTGAAGGGAACTTCTTTTCCAGTGACCTGTATGAAGCAAAACAGATAACAGCTTTTGACAACGACCTGCTCCAGTCTTAGTATTCTTTATGCTTACAAACACAAAAAAGATTAAGGGACATAGATAACTGCACAAAGGTAATCCACTATCAGATTTATGTACTACCTAGTGTGTGACGAGTTTAATGCTCTGTGTGTATGTTAACAGCTATAACAACTATAGAACAGTTTTGAAATCTCTTCAGGAAATGAATAATGAAAAGATAAATAAAAAAATTACTTTTTCCCTTCAAATAAAAATACACAGCTAAACCATTCATTTCCTTCAGTTTCTGTTCCCATTTCATCTTCCCCTATGCTTTATGACTGCTAATTTGCTGATTTAAAATAGCATGTGTAGAGTTTTTCATATTGATCCAGTAGCATTAAGAGGTCCAAGCAAATTACACAAAACCAAATGCCTGTGCATGTTCTATTTACCACTGGGATTTCCTCAGGAAGGCCAAGTCTAGGTTTGCCTGGTCCCCAGCCTGGCCCTTTGAATATGACAGAAAGCTTATTGCAGAATCCAAGTGTGGCCCAAAATGTGTTCCAAATATGAACCAAGGGACGTAACTGAAAAAAAGCACAAGTAATTTTTTCATTGATGGTAAAATAAAACTTAATAAAACATTATGTTTTATTATTTACTTGAAAGTTAAAAAATGAATTTTTGAGTCTGTTGAGAGAATAAGTTAGGAGTAGATGAAGACAGTCAGAAGTTCAGAAACCCTGACAAAAACAGGTAGGAGCCATGTCAAGTCCTTGGTTTATACTGAGGATTACAATGACTCCAGCTCAGAGGAAAATCTGTCACTCCTGTAATTAATCCAGAGTATTTAACGGTATACTGTATAGCTATATTTATGGTAGTTTTAACCTAGAATTTGGTTATGAGGACCTTGACATGACATATTCTCAATAACAAAAATTACTTAATATCTGACTGTGAATGGATATAACTGCACAGACTCTGGCCATCCTTCCAGCTTCCAGCCCAGACACCCCTGCAGGTAGAATTTCTCATTCTTTGAGATACCTTCTGGGGTGAACAGTCATGAAAAGTAAGTGGGGACTTCAATACAACTCAGTCCCTGAGGTTTTTACAGAAAATTTTTATCCAGCTTAAGTGAAGCCTGAGAATAATAAAGAAACCTGAGAAGCACCACATTAAGGTTTTGTTTTTTTTTTTGCTGGGTGTGTGTGTGTGTGTGTGTTTGGCTGTTTGTTTTTATTAAAAAACTATCTCCAAACTATTCTGGAGGTGTTGCTGATATCATGATCGTTGCTATCTAATGCTGTCAACAAAAACATTCTGGAGTACTCTGAACAGCAAATAAGCAGAAGAGATAAAAACAGTAAAGGTATTGCAACACGCACTTATTTATGAAATAGCAATATTTACAGAAGACAAACAACAGGTTAAACATATATTTGTGTCTTTGCTTTGCTGCATATTGCTCTGCATATGACAAAATGGAAATCATTCAGTCCAAGGCCTGTTATAGTACTATTGTAATTAATTATTAATTTTACTGTATTGGGTTTTCATGTTGACTACATACTCTGTATATGCTCCATGAATCACTAGAAATATTTGTTTTGTAATTAAATACTTAAGAAATTCTAGATTATGTAATTGTGCATCAGTGCAAGGATGGCCTCAACTGTGCCTAAGAGAGAAGTGTCTTTCAAAAGTCAGTGCTTGTTAAAGATACCACAGTCAGTGATACAAATTATAGAACCTGAAGCATGATGGGATCAAATGAATTCACTGGATGCGTTAAACCATATACGACTTTCGCATCTTCTGCCTCAAATGTTCCTGATGAAATAAGAAAAAAGAACAACCAACAATCAAATTCAAAAGTATACATATTTTTGCCACACTAAACATGAGAGAGAACACCTTTTTTTACTTACCAAATATCCTGTCCCAGATAATGAGTGTGCCACCATAATTTTTGTCAATGCAGTACGGATTTCTACCTATTATAAAAATCATTTATGAGACCAGTAATTTCATATATAAGAATGCATGCTATTGAATTATGAAGGGAAATCTTCATCATTAGCATCAATTTATAAAAAAAATAAAAATAAAATGTAGCTAACCCACGACTCCTAATATGTTGTAATTTTTTCTCTCTTAATTGTTCTCTTTCTACTTAGATTCAAACATAGTAATCAAGTGTGTCACACCCAAGATTCCTGTGAAATGGAAGGATTAATTTGGAGAGTAAACTCAATTCAAAATATATTTATAAAGACAAATTAAATAGCAGACAAAAAAAAAAACATTTCATCATTTTTCACCTAAGAAAATACATGCCAAAAACATTTATGCACAATCATCTCATTAATGGCTTTCAGCTGTCTCTGTCTTCTATTCCACAGAGAACCATAGAATCAACTAGGCTGGAAAACACCTTTAAAACCATCAAGTTCAACCTTTACCCCACCACTGACAAGACCACACCACTAAACTGTGTCCCTCTCTGATCCTGCCTTCATTATTATTAATTAACTTCAGTGTGAGGGGAAACTGATCCTCCTATCTGTTTTCCGGGGAAATGGATTTGTATATAGTACAGGTCTTCTATCAAAAGTATGAGCAAACAAACATTGATAACATATCCCCAAATTTGTCAAGACTGTCTGGAGAAACTGTACAGCACTTGATCAGCTTCAGGGCGATTCTGCTTAACTCTGTTCAGGGTCAGGGAATTAGTTTGGATTTACAGCACAGCAAATAAGAGCAAAGTGTGCCCCTCCAGGATTACCAGTACTTGTGCAAATTTTAAGGATTAGACAGCTTACAACATTGCAGTCTTTTTAAAAGGTCTACACAGTGCCATAAACACTCTCCACTTGGAGGATATAATAAATACTAATAACATCCTCTGTACCAATAGTTGCATTTGAGTCCTGTTTCAAATTATTTTGTTCTTCCATTCCCCTATTACTTTTTTACTTGTTATCTCTGCATGCTGACCCAAGGGTATCTATGAAATCCACTTCTACTCCTTTTAAATGATCATGACATTTTTCAGTACGCAATGGAGTTATTAATCAAATTGAAATATGCAAGTATGGTTTGGAATGCCTCTGAATATTGATGAAAAATCAATCATCATGCACTTGTGTGAAGTGAGATTTTTCAATAATTCAGAAAGCTGAAACCAAATTCCACTAAAACATTCAACAGTTCTTCTTCTAAAAGGTAACTGTGCCTTTTCACACATTCATTGTTTGAAGTTGAATGAAAAAGCATGGTAGTGATTGACAAGTTGATGATGTCATAGTAGGATATTTTTCTATCACTCTTCATTATTTAGAAACACTGAACTGTTTTGCTGAAGTCTTAATTCTGTTATCCTGGCCTAATTTCTGCTCAGTAGTTAATCCTAAATGTAAAAACTTTAAATATCAGTTATAAATTTTTTTTTAAATACTGTAAAATTTCTAATTTAACAAGGACTATTTTTGAAGCAATGATCAAAATTGAAATCCTTCTGTAAAGCTACTTTTACAATACAATTCCAATCCCTAATTATTATTAAACAAATAGTGCCTACTAAAAAAATTACCCCACTAAGGAATAAGAGTTTACACTTTTAGCTTACCATGATGAACCCTGTGATGACTGGGAGTATTAAGAACCCACTCCAGAGGCCCAAGGTTGGTAACAACCTTGAGAAAAAACAATGTTTCAATGAATAGGAAAATACTGTATAACATCAAGATGGAGGGGAAAGAGGGAGAGGAAATGCATAAGGAGGACATTCATCTTAAGAAGAATTGCATAAAAAAAAAAAGACTGCAATTTTTTTGCCTGAACCATTTCACTGTTAAAAGAATTTCAGTAACATTTTTTATAGATATTCGTAGGCACTGCTTGGGATCCAGTGTAACTTTAAGATCCCAATTATGTGAACAGTTTACATCTGCAAATAGCTGGCACTGACCCAGAAACAAGTACTCCTTCCTTCTTCAGTAACTTTGTTTTTTTCCTGTATCAGTCCCCTTCTTTTACCACAGCACAAATGCAGAAAGAAAAAAAAAAAAACCAACCCTGATTTGAGAACTGATACAACTTAAAACTAATTTTGTTTTGTTTTTCTAAATTAGTTTCACTGGATCAGTTCCTGAATCTGATCCAACGTGCAGTCACAAATAAACTGGCATGACTCAGAGGCATGAAAAGAAAGACCAGCAAATACTCATAGTGGAGCATTGACCTAAGGCAATGATTCCACAGTACAGAAAATCCAAGCCTTGATCATCTTTGTACCAGATCAAAATATAACAGAAAGTGTTGACTACCATAAAAACACTCTAATGAGTCAAGCTTTGTCAGAAAATACTGATGAATTAAGTTTGTGTCACCAGGGTTTATGGAAAGTTAGGTACTCACCTGTTTAATGGAGCCATAGGAAAGCCAGCACTAGCTCCAAATATTTGCTTTGATTAGCTCAACTGAAGTGTGTGGATACCCAAACACAGCAACCATTGCTTAATCCCGAACACAAAATCAGCAGTCACAAACAGATGCAGTCACTGGATGACCAAAAAGTGTTTCTATTCAAGATATAGCCTAAAAGCGTATTTATTCACCATATCTGATTATGACCACAAGATCTTGCAATTACGATAAAAATAAAAAAGCAACTAAATAAAAATGCTTAGATCTTAAGAAACAAAACCAAGAACCTATCACTTTGTCATTTACAGAACTTAATAAGTAAATTTAATACTCATATTGCTGAAGTGGGTGATCTGTACTGTAATAATACAGATAACACTGGCAAACAACACACTAAGGAGGAAGACCATCATTACTTATGAGAGCAGTCCCATCATCTAAATAAATAAAAGTACAAGGATTTTTATTAACTTCAGGTTTACAGAGCAATTCTAAAATACTCCAATTCCATTTATGTTTCATTCACACTTGTGAAAGTAGACCTGGACTCAAAAAGTAGATACAGGACATTCTTCAGAAGTATTTAAATTTTTATGAATCAGGCAAATATCACAATAAAAGGAAAAAATACATTTTGCTCATTTTTGTCTTTAGCGAAAGCTAAAAGAATGTCTACTTAATAGGTTAAGTAAAGCATTTCTGTAATTAAAGCAGCATATAAATGAGTAAATTCCTTAGAGATAATTTCAGAATATCTGTCTCAAAATCCTGCAAACATTTGCTTGGAAAAGCAGAATAGTGGGAAAAGTGTGCTTTGTTTAACACAGAAGCCAAGAACAACCTAAGTAAGGCCACTATGTATTTCTCAGCTCTCCCTCAAATAAGTTCAAGCCTGAAAAGACCACCTAAAGGTGAGAAACAATTCATCATTCATGCTAGTTCCATTTCCCACCTTTCTTAAGCAGAAAATCACACTGTTCTAAGCTATGTGAAATGTGACCACTAAATGAATTTAATGAGTTGAACGTCAGACTGAACTGCAGCCCAGCACCTAGGAGAGCAGTGATTAATCTATTAAACCACACCTAACTTTGATCTACTTGGGTTTAATATATTTTTAGCTCAGTATTTTAACAATTTTTGTGAAAATAAACCAAGTCTGTGCTAGGAGAGCAGGCAATCGCTAAGGAATAGCAGTCTACACTTTTAGCCTAAAGATATAGTAAAATGTCCTTCAAGTCTTCAATATACAATATACAAATTCATATTTAAAAATTAAAATACATCCTTTCAAAGTCCATATAATACATCAGTATGCTAAAGGAACTTATGCAGACTTTTAACTAAATACTTCTGACTAATCCTCGAGAAAGTATTTTCTTTTGAAAATGAAACCTCTCTCATCCTTTAAAAATAGACTTTCTTTGGGTGATGACGTTTACAAATTTATTGAAATACCTTCTCTGTAGCATAATTAGCAATTGATGCCTAAGCCTACTTAGGTTCATTATTCGGCCAAGGTTACCTCCATTGCAAAGACGTACACAATGATGGGAATATCATCTGAGATAACAACCATAACCGCATTATAACCACAGAACTCTGTATCTGACCAAGCAAAAATCCAGCATGCTAAAATTAGCAATTCATAAAATCAACACTTTGGTTAAGAGACATCAAAAATATTTTTGTAACCAGATAGTCAAAATGGTACAGGGTGCTATTTCTAGATGCTTTCTTTGCTATCAACAGGTTTAAGTCTATATATTTAGCACAATTCTAAAAACAGAAGAATACGTTGTCAGTGGAAAATCTTTTGTGTCAAAAATCGGATCAGTATTTTCTAAACATATATTTTACACATCTATCCATATATCATTCTAACGAACAGAAACATATCGTATCTGGAAAACAAAAATAAGAACTGAAAAAGCTAGTAAAGCTGAATGCCAGCAGCACCACATGGCAAAGAACATAATTATTTTGTTGAATTCTTCTATATTCTGCCATCTCACCTGGGGCAAAACAGGGGTTTGGCAAGATCTTTCACCGAAGGTAATTGTCAAGGCTAGGACAGTAAGAAAGTTTTTGCTAGGTAAGATTCCGACCCTGTCATGTCAGGCTGACAGGAACTTAGATGCAATCACAGTGAAAGGAATAAAATTTGCAGGAACCAACTTGTAAATAAAATTTAATGTGGTGTAATAACAGCCTGTTTGAAAGAATACATAACAGGCAATGAAGAAGGCCAGTGGCAGGTACTCCACCAACCGATCTCTACCTTTCAGCTGCCAGTCTACCCTTGTTTCTGTCTCTTTATTGTGTCCAGATATTTTCCTTGGAAAACGCCAATTGCAAAGTTGCTCATAAGCTGCTCACCACCCAACAACAGGAGCCGAGAGAGCCCTTCCAGGTTCCTGCATTTTTTCTACGGTGCTCTCCCACAGTGCGACAGGACCCATCAGTAAATAAGGCATATTGTTTTTCACTTTCTGACAGTTCATCATATGGTGGGGCCTCTTCAGCACGCATCACCTCCTCCTCCTCTGGTGACATTCCAAAATCTTTGCCCTCTGGCTCGTCCATGATGACTTCTAGAATTCCTGGACAACTTGGATCTCCTGTTCGAGCTCGTTGTGTAATTATTGCAGCCCACTTACTCCATGTAGCAGCAGTTGCATGATGTGTAGAGGAGAGCCTGCCTTTGAACATCAAGACCAGCATGGGCAACCGGGGATGCCAGGAGGAGCTGTGCTTCAGTGCCAATCACTTCCGAAGCAGCTCAAACCCCTTCCTAGGCTGCCAAGTATCTCTTTTTCAGTTGGGGTATAGCTGGCCTCAGGATCCTCTGTACCCCCAACTCCAAAAGCCGAGGGGTCGACCTCGAGTCTCCCCTGGAGCTTTCTGCCAGAGGCTCCAGGTAGGACCGTTCTCCCCAGCTGCGGTGTACAGTACATTTTTAACATCTGGCCCAGTCTGGACTGGTTCGAGGGCTACTGCATGAACTATCTCACGTTTAATTTGCTCAAAGGCTTGTTGTTGCTCAGGGCCCCATTTAAAATCATTCTTCTTCTGGGTCACATGATAGAGAAGGCTTACAATCAAACTGTAATTCAGGGATGTGCATCCTCCAGAACCCCACAGCACCCAAGAAAACTTGTGTTTCTTTCTTATTAGTTGGTGGTGACATTGCTGTTATCTTGTTGATCACATCTGTGGGAATCTGGCGGCGCCCATCTTGCCATTTTATTCCCCAAAATGGAATCTCCTGTGCAGGTCCCTTGACCTTACTCCATTTTATGGCAAAACCGGCTTTCAGCAGGATTTGGATTATTTTCCTCCCTTTCTCAAAGGCTTCTTCAGCTGTATCGCCCCACATGATAATCTCATCGATGTACTGCTGGTTCCACCCCTTGACAGCTTGATGGCATCAGAGTACACTGTGCACAGTATCTACTAGAGCCTTATACTACTGTGGGACTGTTGTGCCAGGCCATTTGATCCACACAGTCCAGTAAATCTGATTGCCCCCTACCTCCACTTGGCTGGAGGCGGGGCCCCTCTAATAGTCATCACATTGGTCATTCACGTCTTGCTGACAGGAATTATTCCTCATCACAGGAGCTGAAGTAAAATCGGCTCTTCCACTCCATCTGGGAGCATGCTCACCAGAGACTGAAGCCGCAGCCTTCATGGGTGATCAGACTTGACCTTTGCTCTCCTCTTCAATTCTCGCACCCATTACTCCAAAACTGGAAGTAGGCTTTCCATCCCACTCCATCATATCTTCTCCTGTGATCCCGCAGGTAAAACCATAGGGTGGCCCGTGGTGTGTACCTTCTATATCTTCTCTCTCGAACAGTGGGACGCCTTCTGTTAATAGCTGAGACATGTGTTGGTAGACAGTGAGGAAGCTGGATAGATTGTCTCTCAATTGTTTGAGGTCCTGGGACAGTTCTTCCACAGCTGAGATGATGGAAGGGGTGAGACTGTCTTCAAACTCTCAGAGTTTATGAATCAGTTTCATCCACTGTTGGTGGTCTTATGTCATTCCAGGTTACTGTTGCCAACGAGTGGACAGATGATGGAGGTGAATTCCGTGTAAATTTCTGCCACATGGGTTGTGTACATTCAATTTCATCTGGAACTATGGGTATATCCCTGTTATTTGGCTTGATATTATAGATCATCTCTACAACGGCTGATTCCCTCAGAGACTGGATGCCCTTTTCTAGAGTAGTCCACTTGGCCGAACAACTCAAAACATTGTCCTTGTATGGAAACCTATCTTTCATAGCTGCCAAGAGCCGCCCTCCAAAGGCTGAGGGACTTTTTCTCTCTTGCAATTGCTTTGTCAATTCCCCCTTCCCTAGCAAGTGATCCCAGCTGTTTGGCTTCACTACCTTCTAGTTCATGACCATCAGCCCCATTGTCCCAGCATCGGAGCAACCAGGTGATGATGTGCTCCCCTGGCTGACAGGTAAAGTCTTTTTGCATATTCCGTAGCTCGGTTGAGGTCCGAAATTGGGAAGTCACCTCTGCTTCTTCTTCTTCACCATGTGATGATGACTCCTGGTCAGATGCTGTCCCAGGTGGTGAGTACATTGTTTCTTCATCTTGCTTCATCTTTCTTGTCTCTTTTTTGCTTTTCCTCTTGCGTACAGGGGCAACCGGTATTGGTACAAGTTGGTCCTCTGGTTTAGCTGCAGTGATTATCACTGTGGTTGGGGTAGCTGCTGTACTTGTCACTGGGGTTTGAGTAGCTGCTGTGCTTGTTGCTGGGGTGGTGCAGCTGCTGTGCTTGCAGCTGCAGTAGCTGCGCTGCCCATTACTGCTGAAGTTTGAGTAGCTACTGTACTTGTCGCTGGTGGTGGTGTAGCTGCTGTACTTGGAGCTGGAGTAGCTGCGCTGCCCATTACTGTTGAAGTTTGAGTAGCTGCTGTACTTGTCCCTGGGAGTGGTGCAGCTGCTGCGCTCGGAGCTGGAATAGCTGCGCTGTCTGCCGCTCCATCCTCAGATCCAGGGACATCTTTTTCCTTTTGAAGGTGCTGGACAGTGTTGAACAGGGCTCTATAAGCATAAGCCAAGCCCCAGCATGTTGCCATGATTTGTCCATCTCTGGCGTGACCAGAATGACAACACACCTTCTTTAAGTGTTTTACTAATTTTCTGGATTTTGCATTTGTTCATTGGTGAAGTTCCAAAGCACTGGAGGGGCCCACTGGCCTAGATACTTGCCCAGACTATCCCACACACCCTGCCACTCGTGACTGTCCAGCCTTGAGGAAAATCTCTTGGACCTCCTATATCGCCGTTTAACCCTAGACAAGGCCCAAACCCGACTCTGTATAACTCTCGGGACCAGACAAAATGGTCGTGGGTAAAACACACTCGGTATGCGCGCCAACATGGCGATCCCCATCACAAACAGCAGGCAGGTCTCAAGAGTACCCAAAGGCCATTCAAAACCTTCAGAACTCTCAAATGATGCCGTAAACAGTCTGGTGGGGGGGCTGGGAGCACAAAAGAATGTCTCCTTCACAGGCTGACCACCCGAGGAGGTGAAAAAAGATGTGTAATTGCTGAACACTTCTATTATATACCTTCCAAATATAGAGTTGGTGACCACATTGGGAACAAAAGCTGGGTCAGTTTCATCATCACTGAGTCTATTCTATTAAAAATCAGTGCAATAAAGTACAATGTAACAAGAACCTTAACCCAAAACCCAGATCTGAAAAATGTTAAGATAAGAAATACCGGCTGTAAGGTATCATACACTGAACCCATGAGAACGAGAGCAACAACTTTGAGAGCCAATAAATCAGGATTATGACAAGTGGCTATTATCCTGTTGTTATCTCAACCCTTTGTGCCCCACGTTGGGTGCCAAAAAGAACCGTCGTAGTTTAACCTGTAAAATCAGTGCAGTCCGCTCACTCACTCCCCCCGAGAAGAATCAAAAGAATGCAACTCCCACGGGTTGAGATAAGAACAGTCCAGTAACTAAGGTATAACACAAATCACTACTGCTACCACCAATAATAATAATGACCAGGGAAATACAAGGGAAGAGGATACAACTGCTCACCACCCGATGACTGAGCTGAGAGAGCCTTTCCAGGTCCCTGCCCCCAGTTTTAACATCCTGGGCATGACGTGCTGTGGCATGGAATACCTCTTTGGTCAGTTTGGGTCAGGTGTCCTGTCTCTGCTTCCTCCCGGCTTCCCCTCCTCCCTGGCAGAGCATGAGGCTCAGCAAGTCCTTGATCAGACCAAAACAGTCTAAGCAGTAACTATAAACACTGGTGTTATCAGCGCTGTTCCCAGACCCAAAATCAAAAACAGAGTGCTGCACCAGCTACCAAGAAGGAGAAAAAATGACTGCTACTGCTGAACCCATGACAGACTGCAAAACATTTTTATCTTAAAATAGCTTAGTATTCAGAAAGGCTTTTTAGACAAGGATCTTTCACAATGTCCACAGCTTTGAGGGAAAAAAACCAACCAACCAAACAAACAAACCAAACAAAATCCAAACAGTTTTAAATAAAAATTCTAAAATTAACAGAATATTTGTGATAAGAACGGCAGAACAGCCCAGGTTTTGTGGCTTGTAATCAGCATTTTCATTTAAAAAATGAAAATATTTCTGCTACTATAATTTTTGTATGCAGTGGAAAGTTTTGTTTCAGACTTTTTTACTGGAAAGTGGTCTCAAAATTAAAAAAAAAAAAAAAAAAGGTGGAAATGTCTTCATTCAATATCCCTATTGATTGTACTTCAAACCCTACTTCATATGACTGAAAGGAAAAAGAGACTGCTTGTGAATATAAAATATGCTTGCTATTTATAGCATCATCTTGCAGTGATCTTGGGAACACAAAAAAAAAATAGTTACTAATCTCTTAAACATTGAAGTACCCCAACTGTTGTGTAACCTTATCTGTGTTTTGACCAATATGGCTGAGGGGTTTACATTTGTGTTTGTTCCCCTGATACAGACACCTACTGTTTAAATCAATTCCTGCCTCCAGTTTTTCCTTTTACAATTAACACATTGTATGCACCTCAGCTCCCATGCCGGTGACCCACATATGAACTGCAGCAGAACTTCTTTCCTGTTTGCTTTGTTTTTTCACATCTCATTGCCACAAAATAGGAATTTTTCACTTGCCAAAACACAAATGGACTCAGTAAACTACCTAAAAATCAGACACGTAGGTATCTTATGTACACCAGTTATAAAAGGTTTACCAGACCTCTCCATAAAACATGTATTTGTCTTTCTTTACTTTTAAAACAAAGCAAAATAATAAAATCAAACAACATATTCCCTCCATTTTAGCTTGGCATCACTAAATAATAAAGCAGAATTACTGACAATATTTGAAGCAATTCCAAGGGCAGTTTAATAAATAAAGCAGGCTAAAAGCTGCATGAATTAGAAACAGTTTTCATACATCACTGAATAAAATATGCTGGAATTGAAATCCTCATCTATAATGAGAAGTAAATGTTTTCTTTTCTGTAATAGTAGTTCTTACATAAAGATGTTTCCTTTGTGACAGCGATCCCTAGCCTAACGGAAAAGAACATTATGCAATATCTCTTACAGCATGTAAGCACCTCCATTTGCGGTCTCAGAGTTTGTCAGCACCAAGGGAAATCTTTATTGCCTGGTACCTGCACCACTTCAACGTAGTTCTTGTTTAAATAATGAGAAAAAATCGTGACATGAAATCCAAGGGAAACTTTACATCTTGTGTAACAACTCCTCCTGTCACCACTACAACATGAATCTTAACTCTGTTTCAACATGAATGCTAGGAAGGAATGCCAACCGAATAGAGCAGGCAGTGTTACAGTAAAACCGTTTGTATATGAAAAGTTCTGGTTTGTTTTGATTTTTTTTTCCTCTTTCAGTACAAGAACAGCTGTTTGTAGTACAGCATTAATATCATCATGTCACTGATCTGCAGGACAGGGAGGGTAAATTCATCTCTGCAGCGTCACTAAAGGAGCACTCTGAACTTAACTTTGGGATTTCTGTTAGACTAGTAGGTAGTAAAACACATTACTACTGATTTCCTCATCAAAATGAAGATTTTTATACCGAGTATATAAATCTATATCTCAGACAGTCTGGTGGGGAAATTTAAAAATAAGACCCTAATTACATTTCCCAGTAGAGGTGCTGTGTTAATTCAGGACAACACACCCATGTATTTATACAGATGGCCCTGGTGATCAGATTTGCCATGTGAAAACTCTACGGGGAAGCTGGGGAAAGGCGGAACTCCTAGGATTTGTATTTGTCTGCCAGTTTCACACTTTGAAATCCTCGGCAAACCCTGATTTATACACCGCCAACTGTTTTCCTGTCTGATTAGGCCATTTTCTACTCCAGTAAGCATGTAAAATGGATGTAGCCAAATTTCCACATTGAGGAGCGAATAAAACAATATTTATAGTTTAGAAATAAAACAAGTGAGAGGAATCAGGCCTGTTGGGATCATAAAGAGTTTCATAGGGGGTAAATTTCTGATAAATGTGGACTGAGGAATGGGAGGTGAAAGTCCAATTTTAATGGATAGTCCGGTTTATTATATTTATATAATAAACACACAGACTTAAGAAATGTGTACATAATGAATTATCTTGAAGGCAGGCCATTGTCACTTTTCATTGTCTTAAACTTCAACCAGGAGACAAGGTTTGAATCAAATTGGCATCTCACATTAATATTTCAGTTAACACTTTCAGTAAGTGTATGCAACTCCTTTTTTTATTTTCTTTAAAGGTCCCATTAAGCACTGCGGGAAAGATGAGCACATATAGGAAGTTTCAATCAATTTGTACAATAAAAATGAAAGAAAACCTACACTAACTGATTGTTTTAATTGCAGCATAACAAATAGCAAAGCATGGAGAAAGTCACTTCTCAGTCACGTATCATGTTAAGCATTTTCAACAAACTTGAAGAGAAAAAATGCTATACAATTTCAGTACTTTTCAGGCAGCTTGACAAATACAGGCTAGCAACTGAAAGGGAAAAAACCCTCCAACAAAACAACAAAAAACTAAACCAGAACATAATAAATAATAAATCAGTGTGCCAGTCCTGAAAAAAAAAATAAAATATAGCCAAGTGTAGCTCTTCACCTTCTCCTTTAAACAGATCAAAATACAGGCAGCAGCCTACACTTTATGCTTTATCAGATAAAGATGTTTCAAATTTTCTGTCAGTTTTGAAGCCATTTTGACAGATTCTCTGTGAGTTCAAGCTAGGAGAAAAACTCAAGAGTATTACATGTAATATATTAAGATGATCTTTCTTTTTTGACAGCAGTATCTCTAACTTATCTCCATATTAATGTGGTTATCATATTGAATTTTTTTGGTAAACAAGTTATTTAGATTGTTTTGCAGGATGAAGAATGTACCAAAATGCACTGCATCTCTAAGTAGCTAATTTCACTTTTATCTTCACAATTCTCCAGAGACATAATAGACAAAAGCAGCCTAAGTGAAATTCTTGAAGTACAATTTTTAGTTATAGGGTATCTTTAGTTATAAGGTATCAGGTACATTAAAAGCATTCAGTCCCACTGTTGCTGAAGAAAGCATTTCACAGCTGTCTCTTGCAAGAAAAGCCTTTGGTGCAAGGACAAGAAGCCAACACTCAAACACAAAGACTTAATTATTATGAATGAAAAGGAAGTTCCTGCTTATGTTCTCGTCCCATAACTTTTCATTTCTGGTCTCGCCAGTGACCCAGCTTCAACAAAGAAAGGGAAGGGTTCTTCTGCCTGGAGTTCTGCTCATCAATGCAAATCACCAATACAAGCCGATTATCATGGTGCAGTCACTTTTTGAATTAATATTATCATGGCACCTGTGCTGCATGTTGCACTCAGAGCTACTAGGTGCAGAGCACTAAGCTCATTTAAACAACTTACATGCTTACATACCTCTCAATACTGCAATTCAATTGAAAGAAAAGCTAGATAATATTAAAATGCTTAACTCAGTGTATCAAGGCACTTCAGATACCTAAAAGTGCCAAGGAACACATAGGTTTGAAACAGGAGGCTTATCCTGGGGATACTAGCTTGTAATGTTTCCTCTCCTAATCATCTCTGAGGTCCTAGACACCAAGGAAGGAACTCCAAACCTCATTGCACTATGTTTTTTCCTGATCAAACTGTGCTCAAGTGCAGTCTACACTACGCAAGACAGTGTGCTCTCTTATGAATGCTTTATTTTCTCTCTTTTGTTATTCTTTTCATTTAAAACAAAAAGCAGTTATATGTTTTATATATGTAGCAAACTAATACATTCCTCCCCTCTTGGGGGAGTGAAACATGGAAGACTGGAACACATTTTGCAGTTATTGCTAGTATTTCTGCTTAGTGAAAGTGTTGTTAGCTGTGCTCTTTTCCACACTCTGGCAAGTGCAATGATAATAAGACTGTCATCCTGCAGGTTGGTCAGAAAATCTAATATGCCATTTTGGCAGACAGGCTGGATTGAAACCATGAGATGTCTTTACTTCTTAGAATCATGTTTGAGTTTTATTGTCTATATTGTATATATATATCTTATATGGACCTACAAAGGCACAGTCTGCATTAAAGAAAGCATTTTTATCTCCCTGATGCTTATTGATTTCTTTGTTCTCCTTCCCTCCACAGTAAATGCTTGAGTTGTGACTGGCAGCAGGCAAAAAATGGATTTCTGGATGATAAAAGCATCAACTATCATGAATGGGACCAGAATTTTTTTTTATAAACCAATATTTTTTTCTTTATGTAAATCAGTGATTTGTTCATTCCCCATTGGGTTTAGAATAATTTATTGAATCTTTGTAACAGTGAGAAAATCCAGCATCTAAAAGCCAGTATGCTGTCAGACAATGTGATCCGTTTCTAGGAATTCCACTTAAATCTTTTGCGTCACTGAGACTTGTCAGACACAATCTTGAACATCAGACTAGCAGAATGGCTGTAATCACCTCTAATTAGATTCATCTTTTTTGTGACTTTTAGCAAAAGTCTCATGAATGGTAAGTTTTTGATCCCTTGTAACCTGACTAGGACAGATACGTGTGTTTCTAATTTGAAAGAGCACATCAGACAGACCCATGTCTATTTTGGGCTACAGTGGCTGAATTGAAGAAAATAAGTTTGTTCTTTCATTAAACCAATATATTAGAATACACGAAATGAAAGGTTTTGTTCACATATGCTATTTAAATTCAAAATAGGTTTCCAGAATCAAATTCAGGAGATACTGCAATTTCACAGCTATTCAGTTTCAGTGTATTACTCGATACACTGGATTATTACTGATTTTGCTTTTTACTGGTGATGCCCTTTATAGTAAAAAACCAAAACAAAACAAAACCTTATCACCACCAACAAAACAAAAACAAAGACAAACCACATTTCTCATCTCAGCCAGAAAAATCAGATCAGTTCACCGCACCCTGTTTCCACTGAGATCCATTCAATATTACTTGTTTACCCCCACTTTGCAAAAAGTTCCAACACATTACAATTGACTCATCACTTACTGACCCCAAAGGAACTATTCACAGTACATTAAATTATGCATAAATATGCCTTTGTAAAGAAGGCCTCAAGATTTTTTACCTACCAGCAGAGCACTTCCATTCTTCATTTGCAAACCATTGAAGATTTTAGTTCATTATCAGAAGTCTTTTCGCCAACTCCACAAAACAAGCACAAAACCAAAACTATCTTCTCCCCAATGCAAACACTCAAAACTATTATAGTCAAATAGGTTTTGTCAAAATGCTCTTTAAGTTCAGTCTCATTTCTTGATCAAATTTACCTTTCAGTTTCACAAAATAGATTATTAAATCCCTTCTAAATCACTAAACTACTTGAAAGTACTTTACATAAACCTTGTTACAACTGTTTTCTCCTGCATTCCTTTCTTGTTTATTTAAATGAGATTACAGCACACAATGTGGATAAGGTAGGTCCAAGAAAATGGAAAAATTAAATCTAAATTTTCTCTAAAGAGAAATAGAGGACCAATCCCAATAGGCAGGGGCCTGGAAATTGATGACTATTTTATCTATTGTCTCATGCTGTCACTTTTTTATCACATTGTCCTAGAGATCTTATGATTCCTTTAATCACCATCCAATAGACGTTTGTCTCAAATAGCTTCTTCAAAAGATGCATATACCCTGTAGAGTTTCAAGACCAGCTTTTGCTATTGATGCAGTAATCACTTGTACACTGCTACTTCCAAGAAATACATTGTTTTTTATTTCTTTTACTTAAATTTATTTGGTTCTTCAGTCCTCTTGTTCAATTCCTTATTGACCTTATTCTCATATTTTGGAAAAAAATAAATCAACCAACCAACCAAAAAATACCCCAAAACCCCACAGAAGACTTTTTCTGAATTTGGCCATCTTTCTAAGTAAGAGCTGGTTGATATAAGGACTTCAGGATTGGGCCACAGGATTCAGATTCACTTCATTCACTTCGGATTGGACTTCAGGATTGGGCTCACCTGTACTCAGAGAGCCTTGCTGTGCTGTGCATGGATTCCTGCCAGGAATGGAATTCCTTTTTATGAAAGCATAAAGCCTCCAAAATTCCTCTCTCTTTCAAAGATTTTCATTAAAGAAACTGAGCAGAAGTCAAAGCCAAAGCAAGCCATAGAAAGAAACTTAAGACCAGTACACACTGCATATAAGTACAAAATATTTTTTGATAAATATATGTCCACAGCAAGTTTCAGTTTTACTTAGTTGGTGACTTCTGACAAAAATAAGTGTATTTTGGTCTGTATCTGTTTCAATTTCTATCTGTTTCAATTCAATCTGTTTCAATTTCTGTATCTGTATCAATTTCACATCTTTTTCTCCAGCCTGCATGAGGTGGTGCCAAAATTTTTCTCATTCCTTGTCCATTTTCATGCACACTACTTCTGCTTAATAGTAGTGGTTCACCTTTTTCTGCTCCCAGAGTTTGATGAGGTAGACAGACTTAAATAAGAGAAAAAGAGATGCCTTAAGAAACCCGACTTCCGTGAGTACGGTAAAGGGCAGATTACAGTCTTTCCTTAAATTAGAAAATTAAACAGAAACTAATGCATGTCAAAGATCAAACGGGCAAGGAATAATCTGCTGCTGCAATTACCACCATCAGGGATTGATTCAGTTGATAGTTTCCAAATACATTTTGACATGTCATAAAAATTACAGCTAAACCAACATCAACTAATTTCTGTTTTTCACAGGTGTCTATCAGGTTATAAACACACCTAACTTATTGGTTGTAATAAATGCATAATGGAAGGATATAGTTTAATATGAGCCATAGACCCTGAATCACCTGTGAAAATAAACTGAAATGGAGTATTTCTGTCTGTCAGTAAGTCCTGAAACATTTTGTGGCTTTTGAAAAATCAGATTTTTAGTGCTCTTTGACCAAAGACTTTTTTTTTCCCCACTCCCTTCATGATCTACATGAGAATGGTCTAGTTGTAGAAACATTTCTCCCAGACCATTTAAGATCAGATCTACTGATGCATTCAATTGACCTACAGTACTGGAAGGACTAAAAATTGTTTTCTCTTGATTTATTGAGATCATAGAATCACAGAATCATTAAGGCTGGAAAAGATCTTTAAGATTATAGAGTCCAACCATAAACCTAATACTACCAACTTTACCGCTAAATCATGTACCTGTGTGCCATATATACACATCTTTCAGACACCTCCTATCTTTATGCACCATTACAAAAAAGCATTAAGTGTTTTCTTCACACTTGTTTTGAGTTTTCTTTTTCTTGTTGTTCTGTTAGTTTGGGGTATTTTGTTTGTTTGTTTTGTATTTGTTTTGGCTTGCTTTTCATTTAAATAAATATGAATTTATTTCAATACCTTGTTGCTACTCAAAGACTTTTAAAAGAGCTTTGGCAAACTTCTGATATAGTTTCAGATTGCCAGGTACACAGTGCAATAATGCACAGAACAATGACAAAAAAGTGGGTTTCAGACAGCAAAAATTCTTTTAATGGAGAATATAGTTAAGTGCAAATGAATAATTTAAGTCACAAAGTCATGTTTTTACTCTTAGAACACCCAACCCTTCTTTAATAATTACAGAAATGCCTTTCCTTTATCAATAGCCCACTCTGATTTTGGTAGTAATAAAAGATCTGTAGCACCAAGATAATGGCATAGTATAATCTCTGTATAAGATTTATGGCATTTTAAATGCTATACTACTTTACATTAAAGGCCAAAAGCTAATGCATACCAAGTATGCAGGAAATAAAGAAATCTATCTGAGATAGAACAAGTGAGTACTTTTGATCTTTATGATTTGGTATACCCTCTTCACAGTAATATACGAGCCACTCGAGTTAAAATAAAATAGACCATATCTGATCTGCTGGTAGAAAAGCTGGACAAAAAAATACCATAAGAAATATTGGAGAAGATGAAAGTTATAACACACAAAACTTCTCTTAGTACTGTATGAAACAATGGATACATTCAAAATTAAAGTATGGGAAACCATCAGGGCTATGAACTTTTTTTCTGGGCTGAAACATGGCATAGGAAGTTTCAGCACAGCATAACCATTCTCTTGTAATTATAATATTTTATTTCAATTAGTCCCAAAACTAAACATCTTCCCTCATAACCTTTCATTCTTTCCTATTACTTAAATATCAGTGGTTTGTTTTCTTTTCTAAAGCAAAAATTGTGCATATCCTTTATTAAGATTTTCAGTGTTACGTCAAAAATTTATGTACTAAAGAAAATAGATTTTTTTCCCCTGTATCTTACTAGACTTTATTTCTCTAAAGAAAAAAAGATATGTAAACAGAAATTGTGAAGTTACAATTTCCAATCATACTTGACCAATCAATATGGGGCCAAATCTTGTCTAAGGAAACACTGACACTGATTAAAAGCAATAGAAATCGGAGGACAAAGTTAACATTTCTTACCAAATTCTCCTGCATTTTAGATGCAAACTATTACAACTCACACTGGCAAAATAGATATAATGAAGCATATCTACACTAGACCCCTAATGACATGTACTGTCACCCAACAACAGCAGCCACCATGGGCACCCAGAGGACACCAGAGCTGCTGGGTGATGATGAATCTCAGCCCTCAGAGCATGGGCTACCAACAGCCTAGCTGCTAGCTAGGTTTTCTATACAACCCCAGGCCTGCAGCCCTAAACAGACCTCTTATGTTGGGAGACTTGAGACTTACCAAACGGATTTCTATTTTACTATAATCCGTGTAAGCAAATTAAAACCATTTAAATTCAGGAAAAGGGCTGATAGAAAAAAAAAAAAAAATTAGAGATGCCAGAGGTTTAAACAGTTAAATTGCAATAGTTGTAATAAAAAAAAAAAAAACAACAACAAAACCAAACCAAAACCCAGTATAATACTGAAGCATCATATTAATTTCACCAAAAATATTGGCCTATATAAACCTGCATGGCTGCATTAGCTGCAACTATTTCCTTTCCTTCCCCTTTGTCTCTTTTCTGTCATGCTCTTGCCCTTGAGAGCAGGAAATCTGCTAATACATAGTGTAACCCTATTTCTATTTTGACATGATTTTTGACCTTAAAGCATAACTTCAGCATGTTTCAACTGATTTCAGCTGCGCTATAAAAATGAACAATAGCAAATTAAGAATAACTTCCCTTGTAAACAAAGATCTATGACTGAATCAACTGGATCAGTACAAAAGATCCATTGTTTTTCTACAGGCACAATAATTTAATAGTAAGGAGCTCTCATCTCTTCATTGAGACTGAAATTCATTCTTGTTTAGACTAGTGCATACACTTGGCACATTGCACATATGCTATGGAAATTCCTTTTAAGCCCTGTGAAGGATTTAGCACTTTACAGGGATGTAGGCAATTCATAAGCCCCTGAAATTCACTTCAGAAACTTTAGACACACACTGTGGCTACAGTGTCGAGACTCATCGAGTTACCACTATGCAGCAGAACATTAGAAACCTCTCAGCCAATTTAAAAATGGCTTCAGACAGCAAAGAATATGTAGATGAGGCATATGTATTTCTCTTAGCGGCAAAACACAGTAAAACCAGATTGGGAAACCTAAGGCATGGGCAAAGAACCTGCGGCAATGTGGTTCAGAGGATGCATTTGGTGCAATTACAAAGCGTTCAAATTTGTTCAAAATAATTTTGACAAGTTTAATTATGCATTGCTTGAGTTTATGCCAGTTCTGGTGACGTGTGTGACATTTTCTTGTAAGTCTTCCCTATTCATGAGGTGTTGTAGAGCATCAGACGTGTATTAATGATTTTAGGAATATGCCCAAGAGAAGCAAAATTTCAAAACCAGGAGTTTTCTATTGGGTCATTCTAAGTAGACTTTTGCCTTACAATCCCTACCCCCCAGGAAGCACACAGAAAAGAGAAAGCAATTTGACCAACACAATCACTTTAAATAGCAGATTAAAAAAAAAAAAAAAGAAAAAGAAAAGAAAAGCCTAAAAAGAATTTTCCTATAGATCACATAAGGAAACTACAGAGGAAAAAAGGCGTATGTATAGTCAGAATAATCAAAGGAATAAGCTTGTAGAGATAATTAGCCCACAGCCCACTACAGGCTACAGAGAAATATGCTACTGCCTTATAACATGGGATACCTTTAAGCACCTCTACTGTAGTGCAAGGGCGCAGAAGGCCATTCAGCTACCTGAGAAGCAGAGGAAATTGCATACTAATTGCAGCAAGTTATTATATATATGTAAACTGTATATATATGTAAATTGGATAGTCTATGCACTCACAAAACAAATAAATAGGCGCACTCATAAACAAATAGCCATCAGATAATCAAAGAGCATTTGTCATCTGAGAATTACTTTCAGAAAGAAGGAAACAGTATCTGACTTCAGTTGAAACTCTAAATGATCTTTAAGAAGCACTGGGTTTTGGATATTTTTTCCCTAAAATATTTATCTTAGAAATGAAATCAGTTTCAGTATCTGCCAGAAACATTTAATAAGCTGCAAGATAGGAAAATATAGTATTAAAATAGCAAAAAGTTTTGATTCCTTACAGTTGCTCTTTTTTTAAATCTAATTGGGACCAACTGGCCTCATTGCTTCTTATAAACTTAGCAATATATATTCAGAAAAAGGAATAAAAATGAACAGATGGTTCTCCTTAAAGAAGTCAGACAAAGATTTTTCTTACACAATAAATCAGCTGCTAGTGGATTTCCAGGACACTGCTCCAGGCTAACTTTTTAGGTATGGCTTAAAAACCCGGTTTACCTCTGTATGTATCCAAAACTGGTAGAGTAGATTAAACTGTAGATGAACAGCAAACACTGATGGGGGAATGAAAAGAGCCATGGGCAAGTTGAAAATCTGAAAAATGAGAAAGAAAACATACACTAGATTCATAATTCTAAACTTGTGATGATATAGAGCTCAAAGCACTGCACAAGATAATTGCTTCTTCTAATACCTCCATGATGTAGACAGAGAATAGATACTGATTATTATATTGCTCCTAGATGTAATATTGCAAATGAGACAAACTGATGCAAAAGTGATTTCCCAAAAGTCATACTGAGCAAATAGAAACATCAAAAAAAAAAAGAAAAAAAAAGAACTCAGAAATCTAGATTCTGAGAATCTATTCTGCATACTATACGGAGCAAGCAAGAACATATCCTCGACATGGAGGGTTCACTTATAGGAGAGAGTTATCACGGAGCAAGAGAGGTGTGAATTTATAACACTACAGCTTTTCCATCCAAACTCCCTATGTGAGCACCAAAAGGGCAAGGCAACTTGGCTTTCAGAGTTAATTATAAATTTGTCATGATATCTCCCTTGAAGCTCCAATACATTGCTGAGCTCTAAAGCTGTGCTAACACAAAAACAGTTTCAGAAAACTGCTTACTTAGCAAAGACACTGCGTGCTAGGAATTTCACCATTAATTGCTTAATTGGCTAAGCAATAGAACAAGACTTCCAAGACGTTCACATGTTACAGCTTCTTGTGTTTTCTTCAGAAAAAGGCCTATGTACTTTTGGTTTTTTTTTTCTTCTTTTACCTGGCACTTTATTATACCAGCTGCATTAAAAACAATCCTTCCCTACAATACAGTGATTTTCTCCAAACCAAGCAGTAGTGGAGCTACCTTAAAAACCTTAAAATTCTTTAGCACTCAGGGAAAATTCAGATAGCAGATAAGAACTCCCTGTGAAACAGCAAAATAAGCAAATTTCATTTTCAAGTTCCTACTGTCCTTCACACAAAAATCAAATATTTGAACATCAGAGAAAGGAATCTAATAGACATGACAGGCCTCCTGAGCCAGGAATTCCTTTAGCATAGGTCTGCACACATACCTAATGTCGATATTCCCTCAGCTTTTGCCAAAGGGCCTACCCAATACGTAAGATGTCACACCGAGGTTGTAAAACAACTGCACCTCCACCCTCATGGTGTGAATGACACTCTTGAGAAAGTCACCACAGCCGTATCTCACTGTCTTGAGCCAATGGAGGACTAAGGCCTTGCAGTCCCAGTTTGGTATGCTGGCTGAAATGCTGAAACGCCGGGCAACGACTGAAGCACAAAAAAAAAAACCCCTTATGTTGCTGCAGTATCACCTGGTAGGTCTGGGACAGCTGTGATTTCATAAACCCCAATCAAAGGCTTCACAGATCACAGCTGCCCCACAAACTACACATGGAGTGTTTCTGATTGAACGTCTTCAAAGTGCTTTTCCAAAAAGTAAAGGAATTGTAGTGGAAGAATTATGTTGAGCTTCTGGAACTTGGGGGAAATAATGTAAATAGCTACTTTGTTTTAATCAGTCCAATCCCCAAAGGCTGAAAAGTTTGCATAACATTTATAAAACAAAAGAAAAATATATTTGGAAGGTGAAATTTGCATATTCAATCCCTAAGAATCACTCAATCTAAGCAAACTCATGAAAATTCACAGCAACTCTTACCTAACGTGGGAGCTAGTAAATGCCATTGGGGCATGTGGCACTTAAACATGAAATTCTGGAGCAGATGTTCATGAGACTTCTTTAAAGATTAAAAATGCAGATCACACCGCCTTGTGCAGAAAACTACTGAATGGAAACCCCACAACTTTCAAACCCACAAACCGTGCTCTGAAACAAAAATGTAGTGCAAACCTCCCATACTTCAGAAGAAATGGCCTAAACACTGTCATGGAGTCAGTCTTTTCCAAGTTCCTTTTTCCTCATTCCTCTAACCTAAGAGATATTTGTCTCACAGCAGTAAGAAGGCTGTCATGGTTTTTCCCAAGGGTTATCTTACAAGGAAGCCAACGACGGAATAGGACACATGGCCATGTTTAAGTAAAGCTACCACAGTTTTCAGTTAATATTGATTGTACCTGTCTAACGGCATGATAAGAGCAGGAAATTTTTTAAAGGAAATGGAAAGGAAGCTGATTAAAAAACAAACAAAATAATCAAACAACAAAAAACCCCCAACAAAACAAAAACTAAAACCAAACAGATGGTTTTCAGATTATTCATGGAAACTGTTGCAGGACTGAAAGCAGGGTTAAAAATTAACGCTTTTTCCCCTAGAAGCATCAAAGGCAATCCGGTGGTAGTTGCAGATGACTCAGAGGGGAAGGAAGGACCACCTTCATATTTGTTTTCTAACCCACTTCTCATGATGAGCACTAGGATTTCTCTGTTAAGTGGTGAGAGGAGAGAATTTTTATACAAATGTACAGGTGAATTTGAGACTGACAAAGGAGAATGATTTCCTAACTGCCTCAAGTTTCCTTGCAATGTAAGCTTTATTTTGCACAGATTAAGGATTTTGAAGATCATTTACAGAAGTAGAACCCACAGGGAGGAATAAAAACCTCTCCTAAACAAAACATTTAGCTTCTCCTATTTGTGGTTCCACTGCAACAAGATCAATGTCAGAAAAAAAAAAACCACAATAAGATCATTAAATAGTTTTTCACAGGAAATGCCAATTCACCAAATCAAAACATTTAATGCGAATGTACCAGCTTTTACTAATCAGTAGAGGAAAAGCTTTCCTGCCTCCAAGATGGTATTTAAGGTCAAAACTGCAGAAAACTGTTCACCACACTCACAGATCTTTTCTCACTTGTGGATTCAGAGACAGATTGAGAGACCACTGCAGTAACTGATAACCTGATGGGAAAGGCACACAGCAAGGGAGTGGAGAGGGATTTGTATCTGGGGCTGCTGCAGTGCAGATGTGTGCCTTCACAGTGAAGGCATTGTCCCTTTTGAAGGATGCGTGTCTGCTGCACGCTCTCCGATATGTGCATGCTCTACCTTTCTCCCTCCCATTTGCAAGTAAAAGCTAATAAATGCTTCCACAATAGGAAGGGAAAAACTGGAAACTCCTGAGGTTTAGCAGGTGGGCTGTGTTTCCTGCGCTAAGCCCCTCCATCTCCATGCTGGAGCCACCTGCTGATGTGTCCAGTACTCCTGTCAGGACACAGAGGGCCAAGGGGCCGCTGCCCACAGCTAATTCATGTGGGTTATACTTGTGTAAGAATTTTGTGGGAGTTAAAGGGTAGAAAAAAACCCTATCCTTTACAAATCCCAGATCTGGCAAAGACTCCTCAGCAGATAAGAAATGAACTTTGTGACTCTGTGCTGAAAAGAATGGTGTTACCTATTCCCTTTCCAGATTTATACATAGATTTTTCCACCGCTTTTAAACCAACAAGGTATAGTTCAACCCTTTATCAAAATGTATAGCCTAAAGCTATCAAATTATTATGGATTTAATATTTGCAATTAAATTTCACCCTCAGAGGAAAGCTGAGAACTGGTACTCAAAGAATTAAATTATAGCTTTTTGAGGTGTATATGAAACTCTTTCCTTTCAAAATTACACTAAAACTAAGTGTTTTCATCAGAAGCAAAAATTTATAAAGTATTAGCTTGCTGATTTCTTCTTGAAAATGAATATACATTTTTATTTCCACATTTTTTTTTCCCCACAAAATGGGCTTCAAAACCACCTTCTGTCTTAACAAGTCTGCCTCTGTATGGCCCCTTCACTGAAGTAATAGAAACACTGTGTGTGCAAATGACATGGAGCAACACACATTTTGTTCCAAGCTCAGGAGTGTATTTCTACCACTGATTGTACTTAAAGAATGTTTTCCTCTTTTCTTTCATTTCACATCTTTTCAATCAGCTTGAGCACAACCCACACAGATTAATATGCTGATTTATTTATCTTATAATGTTTAACTTAAAACACATACACAGCTGGCAGCAGAACAGTCCCACAATCCCACACCATTCACCACAACTTTCTCACAGCCTCCACAAAACTGGATGTTGAACTGCATTCAACAGTACACATCCAGCAACAACAAAGGAAGATTAACTAAAGGCTTCACTGAGTTTCAGCTTTGAGGCAGATGGATTTGTGGGGTTCTAGACAAGTCTGGCAGTCTAGAAAAATAGCAGTGCTATAAGAATTAGCAAGAGTTGTGTTCATGTACAGTAAGGTTTTGGAGAAAGAAAGCTGGTATAACTCTCAAACATCCTGGGGGGAGGTAAACCAATATTCACATTAACTAAACATTTTGGCTTATATCAGATATTTGGTGAAAAAACCACTGCACACAAAAGTGTTATGGATTCCTTGGTTCATTTCCCTTTGCTCACAGCAAATGAGTTGCAAATTTACCTATATTATTTGCCAGGTGATACCAGTGCGGTCCTGAGGATGGTCTTTAGAATCTAAGGCACACAGACATCTTGGCCTTCCTGAATATTTTACGCTCTCTGAGGTATCATCCTCAAAATCAAGCAGTCAGACAAAGTGCTCATGCACACACCCATATGTACACACAGGCTTTTTGTCTGTTTTGAATTATTGTTTTTGTTAAGCATTTGCACATATGGTCCCAATGGGTAAATGTGCAAAGGTTAAACCTTTAACATGGCATATTTACATAGGAAGCAGAATTGTGACAGAGATGCATCCCTTCCGCTATTGTTCATTGTGGTCATTTAAATCTGAGGCACTCCTGCTAACATCAGACAATTCTTTTCTGTATAAACCTAAGAATTTACACAGAAGACTTTCAGAAACAAATCTAAGAAAGAGTATCTGTTTCACAGTTTGCAGCAGTATTTTTTTTAACCTAGCACTTGATGTTATGTGCTTAAACCAGTTATGAACAGCAGATTAAGTCCATGCTCAGATATGTGAGCATAAATACAGACTAACTTTACTGAAGTTAATGGAGGTGCACTGGATTTGCATGTGTGAGCACATGCGCTTAGCTTCGACTCATTTGCTCATAGGCTAGCTGTTGAGATTCCCAGAGGACTGCAGGTTTTTTCCACCACTAGGATGATACATCATTGGAGAAGAGCATTTGTATATTTTATATACAAAAGTACATTGAATATTGCTTTGCTTGACCTCTAATTCTGAAAATTCAAAATTTTAAAATTATTAAAAAAAATAGAATGACAATCAAACAAACTACAGCCTGAGTTAAAAATATCTGAGTTGAATGAGAACATAAAACTGAAATGAGAAAAATCAGCAGAACCTAATTATCCTGAGCCCCAAACTAAACACTGAATAGCATGTTACATTCATGAGTACATTTGGAAATATAAGGTTTTAAATCTGTAAAGGAGTACTCACCTTAATTTACATTACATGGGTACACAGCCCAACACTTAAAATGGATTGCATCTGAAGTAACACTAGGTAAGAGTAGTGGCATACTGCCCTTACTGAAGTACTGACATGTGACATGAATGGGCAGAGACAAATAAATACATCTGCATGTTCAAAGCAATCTCTAGCACTGATTTCTCTCCCTGCTCCTTTCAGTTACACAGACATATTCTAGAAGTTATACTTGATCTTTTGCTGTATTTATGCATGAATAACTGAATAAAAAAAAAATGCCCAATTTTACTAAAAGAGTTATGAAAATATAAATGCAGAGCTATAATTAGCCTTCTTCATTACTGCATCTTTTTTCAAGTTTGCTGCAAAAACATTAATGAATGTATTTTTAAAGCTTATGATTCTCACATTCCTCAAGTTCAACTTCCATGTTTTCAGGGTCAAATATCTTAAAAAAAAACCCCAAGTTCTTCTTTGAAGGAAAACAAACACTATGATTTCACTTTTTCTACATCTTGTTGATATTAATTTGTTTGTCAAATGTTGTGCAACTTACCCAGGAGGTGTACCTCTGCAGTACAGATTGCCTCAAGGCTGTGAATAAGTTGTAATCTTCAGAACTGTGATGTACTTGGTGCGCTGCCCACAGTATATTAACCTCTGCAAAACACATAATTTCTAATGAGGTATGTACTACAGAACAAAGCAACATTTGTTTGCCAAGGCCTTTTTCATAAGCTAGAAGCAACTAATCCCCCAATTTACACTTTGCTATTTTACCTTATATACCAGGTAATAAAACCTAATGCTCAGAGGTGAGTTAGGGTAGGCTGCATTAAATATCAGTAAGTTGACAGATGTCAATGTAGATATTAAGCTGAGGAAGGTGAGGCTGAGGCAAGAACTCAAATCATTCCTGGAAGAGCAGAAGGATGCTTGAGATGGGAAGAAAACCTGAGCTGGGTCCTGAAAAGAGTTAGTAGGAACTCTGTTCTGGGGTTCAGATGGATGATGACTGAGGATGCTTTCATGCCTGCATTTGTTTAGTAAAGTTATCTCTTTGAATTCCAGAAGGGGACACAAAATGTTCCAAAAATCTTACGCTTGAAATTTAAACAACTTAAATGGTGTTTGCTGTTAATGCTTACAGTTTTCCGGAAGGTGTAAATCTTCAAGCCCGCTGATACCACAGACCACAAAACACAGCCATTGCCTGCCCACTAGTGACAAATGGAAAAACAAACAGCCGCTTGCTGGGAACTCCAGACCCAGCCAAAGAAGAGCAGCGGCTGAATTGTGTTATAGTTCAAAAAAGTCGCTAGAATAAGGGCAAAACCAGTGTCAGCCATATCCTCTGAAGGCACAACACCTCTAATGTGCTGCAGTGATGAATACTTCAGAATCCTGACTGCGCTTCAAGGTATTGTCTTATTAAGCGCAGATTCGAGTGTCCCCTCTGCATTGTATATAGGTATCTGGACAGCTTTAAGGGGGAGGTTAAGATAGAAATGTTTAGGGCCATCAAATGTAGAGCTACAACGAGGACCTTAATTACAGCAAAATGAAAAAGCTGGTGGCTAATGAAGCCCAAATAATGCCTATTTAGCATAAACCTAAATTTAAGGTCACATGTGTTTCCAGGGATGAAGCATACACAAAGCCTCAGCTGATAACAGAAATTAAAATTTAACTGGTTGTCCGCCAGCTGCACACTCCATTTGCCACTGACCTGTTTCACTAGAGTAATTAGAAAAGTGCCTTTGACAGATATTAGAACTGCATTCACAGAATGATCTCATAATTTGTATTTGAAGTCCTGAAATTATCTGGTGCCAAGCTTACATACATAGTTTAGGCCTGGTGATAAAAATGCACTTGCAACTGTAAAGTAATGCCAAAAACTCCTCTTAATGAATCTCAAGGTGTCTTCATCATCTCAGGGGACTAGATAGTGTTGCAACAGGAGGTAAAAGTTTTGCATGCTGGAAATTGAGAATTTTAGATCCAATTAATTTTGGCAGTTTAGTAATTTACACAACAACATCATTTTTTATTGTGTTTAAGTCCTTGAAAATCTTTACAATTGCTGAAATAAAATTGTAATTTTAACTATCATAAGACACTTCATACTAAAACTAAGAATTTTTCATTCTTTAAATGCATTTGTCCCTGAAGGAATCAGTATTCACTATATCAAGAATTAGTGATCTCTCTCAAAACCCCTCCAACCTCATCTTAGTGCATCTCTGCCTAACAAGCTCAATAGGAGATGAACTATTCAGGTGAGCTTCAGTACTCAGTAATAATTTGTTTCTAAAATGATTCCCAAGACCTCAACAGAAGCTAAATGAGTGAACAAAGCATATGAAAAGGTGGAGGTTAAAGACCTGTCTCCTTAGTTGTTTTAAAAGCATTTACTTCCTATCACAAACTGTGTGTAACACAAGCCTTCACTCAATGAAGTACAGCTGTACAAACAGGGTACAGTAACTGGATCTTGCTTCTTTCCCTCACTCATTTTTCAGCATTATGAAAAGTTCAAGGAAGGGAATCTAAGATGATTTTTACAGTCTACTTTCATTGTAGTTAAGGTCAAATGGTTTTCAAAATGAATTACCAAAAAGGCATTCAATTTTCCATTAAACTGCCTCTTACACTAAGAAGAATATGGAACAAGGTAACTGAATATTGGTAAAATGTTAATCTTTCAGATATGCAAGTCATCTTAAATGATCTATCATTCAAAAACACACACAGGAATATTAGGGACATAAACAAACAATTCTGCCACAAGTAATTTAACTGCTAAAGCTATTTCTGACTTCTGCCACAGCTAAGTAAATTAAATCCTGCTCCTTAATGCTATTCTCACTGACATCAATGTCATAGACTATGTTAAATTCCTTGCCAAAACAGGCAGAGCCGATGATTAGAAATAGTTTCTGTTGTAAAAATTTACCTGAAGAAACTGACCATCAATAACTTTTTATTTGAAGCAAAAGAATAACAGCATGAGTAAGTGTGAAACAGGTCACCCCAAAACTGAGTCTGTAACCATTAGCATATTAAAAATACTATAACCATAACACCTAAAAGACATGTCACAAATGTAAGAAACTAAGCAAGCACTCTTCAAGGAATAAAGCTGACTGCTTGCCAACTAGACGCAACAGAAACCAAAATCTATGCACCTATAGAAGAGTTGTGGTTTCACTTTCTCATTCATAATGATGATAACTTGAAGCAAAAAAAGTTACTTAAATCAGAGCATAATTATAAGAGACCCACATGCATCTTCTCATATGTATTATTATATAATGACCAAAAAAGAGAGAAAAACCAGGATATGGCCAACTCCAACATAGATTTTTTTTTTTAATATATGTAGAAAACAGGAGACTTTGTTTTTGTTAATTTCTGTAGCTTTCAGTGATTTCCACAGCCCAACACATTTTGGCTACCAGCAGGAGAAAATATGGATGCCAAGAAAACCTGTAGTCATTTCAAGGAGTGAGATCAATGAAAACAACGATTTTACACAATCCTCAAAAATCAGTGAAATGGTAAAAATCTGATGAATGCTTAGAGAATAAAAGAACTTCATAAACCTTTTAATTAAAAGGGTGTAATTCCACACTGCTTTCTAAGACCTGGATCTAAAACAAATTGGAAAAAAAAACCCCAAATGATTTAGAAATACATCCATTTGATGAGTTACGTAAAGTTTTTATTCTTTTTCAGTCAACGCTGACTACTTAGGAGAATAGGTGAAGGTTTCCCCTCAGCATCTACTTAAACAAAACCTTCAGTTTCACTATGCTTGCCACCTCCTACAAGATTAAATGCCATCAGTATTCAGTAAGGTAATGAACTACAGTTTACCTAGTTAGAAACTTAAAAGATAGCAAAATTACATTTACTGTGCCACAGATTACCACATTATGATGAACTCCACAAAGCCACGCATTTGGCAAGAAACCCCTCATCCATAGCATGGTCCCTGCCAATTCCAGCATGAAAACTGGTGCTTTCTAGAGCAGCTGTAACCAGCAGTGCTTCAGAGGCAGGTATGCTGTGCTGCATTCACATTCAAGCAACAGAAAAAGGGATCATCCCATGGATCTGCTTCTCTCCAGTCAGAATTATTAGAAACCTGAAAACAACTGAGGAAAGAAAAACGGCCTGGAAGGTACACCTTCCAATCATTTCTGTGCATTTTGCACACACACCCCACAAAGATAAAAGAGAGAAAATATATAGTATTTACCTAATTTCTCCACTAAACTATTAGCTTTTCTTATTCACAATTACCACTGTTCTACCTTGTTCTAATTGATCGGTTCTGTTGATGCTTTCAAATTTTTGAACAAATCTCTTCTCATGCAGGGCTTTTTCAGAGTCTTATTCCCTGATGGATTCTACACTTGCACCAGATGAAAAACCACTGAGGCAGAGCACCATTTAAGTTTTGTTACTGGAAAGTACAATTAATGCCTTAACATGAAAACAGAAATCTACCTACACAGGTTAGTGATCATCTCCACAACAGAAGTATATATGATCTGTACATGACTCTCCTGTTTACTCTGTTGTGGTGCAGTCCCTCTTTTGCTGCTCTTCTGACCCAACTTCGCTTTATATTTTCTGTTTTAGTGCTGTTCAATAAGAGTTGCAAAATAGGTTATTTGCCAAAAGCCTCTGTTTTCTTGTTATTAGAAATGTAATTCTTATAGGAACAAATTCTTTTGCCAGTTACATTAGTGCAAGCATAGAGCTGTGGGGGTTTAATGAGAACAGGATTAGATCCAAGGAATTTGTCTGGAAGACTGTTATATACCACACACAAAGAAGCATGTATACAGGGAAATGTACACTTTTGGTTTGCTTTTTTTAATTTTTTTTAATAAGACACATTTTTCTTACCGTTTGGCCTTGGCTACAGTGAGTGCTAGCGGTTTGTAGCCTCAGGATAATCACATACATAAATCAAAAGAGTAGCTGTAAGGAGATCTGAGTTCCAGTCATTGGCCTTG
Source organism: Myiopsitta monachus (assembly GCA_017639245.1). Lineage (NCBI taxonomy): Eukaryota > Metazoa > Chordata > Aves > Psittaciformes > Psittacidae > Myiopsitta > Myiopsitta monachus. The sequence continues at coordinate 9,987,673 of CM029919.1, forward strand.
ATTCACTGTAGAGCTTCAGACAATTTTCTGAACTTTTTTCTTCTTCACGTTTTTATTGAGAAGCACCTATCTGCGCTTGTACCTGACACAGACTAGTTCTCAGCAGCCAGAAAGAGGGAACTGCACTACAGTTCAGAATTACAGCACAAATAGACTACATTAGCCTTTGTTCCCAGAGTTTGTGTGTCAGAAGGAGAAATGGAACAACTCGGAAGCACCTCTTCAGCCTCAGCACTATCTGGTCTTTGGTCATTTTCCAATGAAATATATTGTGGTACCCACATTATTCCAGGATAGGCAATCATACAGCGCATCACACGGCCAGTGTCAAACAGAAAATAGTGCTACCATGATATACGCTCTAACCTACTTCATTGCAAACCAGCAGTTTAATATTTCTGTGATGGGAGATGTGCTTTTTCTGTGCTTTGTTTCATATTATCTCCGTTTTTCAACCCTCTTCTCAAGTTACTGTATGCGGTCAGCAAACTATTTTGTGAGTGGGCTAACTTAAAATCAAGTAATATATGGTATATGCTTCCATGGCTTACACGCCAAAAATCAGAGCAAGCTTCTAAGAAGCCTACCTCCAGAATCCGTTCATAAGCCAAAACCTCCTGCTTGATCTGCTGCCATACCAGTTGAAAACACAAAACTGCTCCCACACAAAAAATCCACAATAAGATCTGCAAAACTTAAGATGCAGAATGGTCTAGGAAAACGTGGGAAGAATCACGACAAGCCAAAGCATTACATATGCTACCCAGAACAAACAATGGGTCAGATCATATCCCCTCTTAGCAAGAATCCAGGGGACTGTGAATTATACTCAGAAAACACTTCTGAATCTGTAAAATATTTAAGATACCACATGGTTAGGAAAGCAGAGCTTGGCCAGGTAAAAATATAACGGTCCTCTCTACTCATACATGACCTATGTTATTTTCTGCCATTCTCATAAGCATCAACAGAAATGCTAGAAAAAGCAACAGTGTTCCCGAAGAGTCAGTCTCTTCTAGCAGAAATAGTTCCCTCAGAAGCTAAGCTGCATGAATGAAACTTCATGCACCATAGTTGTACCAATGTAAATAAGAGTCTCAAGTCAAGTACATTAGGACAGCCCTAACATGCCCTATGAGGTTTTCATACAGTTGCTGGGAATTAAACAGTCTCTTTCCACACGTGCCATGGAAAACCCACAAAGGAATAAAGGTAAGAATTCAGAAATTAATTCACAGTGACTGAACCTCTGATTTCAGTCATAGTTTTTAATAGAAATTGAATGTGCATTCCTTTGTGGAGAAAGATGCCAGGAAGGTAAATGATCCAAAGCAATTTTAGCATGAAAATGTTGGGTTTGGACACTTCCACAAACAGGAAAAATTCAAAGGATGAACACACAAAAGGAATGACATTTTAGTGACATGCATATATATAATATCTGAAAATAGTGAAATACTTGGCAAGTCTTTCAGTACACAGCAGGTCTCACACAAATTCTGACTGCCCAACCTGTTTCTCACATCTTTCTGAGGTAAACTGTTCAAATTCTGTAGTTACTTGGAGCAGCCCTGCAACTGGTTAAAGTTTTGTTTGCCTGAGCTCTGGATGATCCCTGCAGTAGATCAGAGTCTCTGGATCATGAGGAACCACGACGGCGGGAACTGTTACGCTGTCACTTGTCTCTTTAGCGGGTGTATAAGGCTTGATTTGGGTACCTGTTTTCCAGTTGTTCTGGCTTTCATAACAGACTCTTTAGCTATTAAAGTCTGAAAACAACTCTGATTTGTACCAAAAAAATTAAATTGGTGCCATGTCTGTTTTAAGGATAACTAAACCACAGCATAAAATCCTGTTTGTGAACCCAGTCCCAACCCAGGCAAGTATTTCCCACCAACACCAGGCTTAAGTTTTGCAAGTTCCTCACTGAGGGTTCCTGTTGGGTATAGCAAGGTTTGTCCACCTTATATTCTCACAGCCTCTTGGCTGAGTGACACTGTATATGTTAACTTCTGCAGCTCATTGCTGTACCATTATATTTTTTTGCAGCACTTAGCTCTTTCTGCACCTTTTTTACTACAAAGAAGAGCATACGGCTCATTAACCCCACAACTATAAATCATCCTATTGGTGAAATTAGATTTACATATTAAAATAAAAACCTGCAACAACTTTCTGTGCAAAGGAGAAGACCCTCAGCGACTGGTGCAAAGACTTCCATAGATCTGTGCCACTTTATACAAACTGCAGACCTAACTCAAGCTTCTCCATATATGGCCAATTACAGCACTGGCAATATTTAGTTCTGAGCATTTGCCAACCTATATAACTTGGTGTTACTGAATACTAACATCAAAGTGTGGTATAAAAGTGTAAAACTCATTAACTGTGACCAAACAAGCACTCTGCTCCTTCGCTTTATGATAAAGAGAACTGAGCCTAAATGAAACAAATTCCTTTAAAAAGAAAAAAGAAATTACTACAGATTTTTTTACTTTGATTCTTTGCCCTTTTTATTTTTTCTTTCCTACCCCAAAAGCATCTCAGCCACTGAAATGTCAGCCTATGCAACTTGAGAACATATTCATCTTGGAGGATCTTAGAAGGAAACTGCTGGAATTAAATGGAAAAAAAAAAAAAAGAGAAGATAATTCTCCTTTTGTTTGGTTCTTTTTTTTTTTGGTGGGAGAACAAGGGTGCGAGTTCTTTTCTCCTGCATTCTGGGCTGTCTCTACAAAAGATTGATGGCTGGTGTCACCGTTAGGAAGTGCAAACTGTTCAGCTTCATTGCAATCTATGTCCTCATCCCCTTGCTCTGCAGGATACCACATACTTTGGCAGGCAATATTCAGATGGGAAGCACTTTAATGGCAAGAATGGATGCCAGTGAAACCTTTTCCCACAATGTTCCAAACTCTGAATGTGCATACATTAAAGAAACATAGAGCTGCAGGATATTAGGAAGAAAACAATAACTGATAATACTCAGCCACATTAATCTTACTTTTTTACCCCTCAATACATTCAAAGACTGCTAGGGAAATACACACACACAAATAAAAAAGAGACTAAAAAAAAATGAACTGGAATGAATGAAAGTCCTCTAACTCAAAGGCATAAACATACATTTTTAAAGCAAATATCCATAGCCCCTTTTACCTTGTAGGTCAGATTCCTGCATTCATTTATTTGCTTCTTCATTTCTGTAAGTCAGATACAGTTAGAATTAACACTGATAAGTCAATGGAGTTATTCTGCTGTAAAAGAAGAATTAGCTCTGCATAGTTTTCTCTTGCAGAATGTGTTAGATGATTTACTAAACCAAGTTCCTGAAAGATAAGATGCGTGGAAATCCAGACTAGATTTGAAAAGGAATCTACTGAAATTTACTGAGACATCAGGAAAACCTGGGGAACATCAAGACACTCCAGCCCCTTAAATAAACTTATTAAATATTCCAGAAAAAAACCCCAACATTTACAACCAACTTTCATCCCACTCCTTCTGAGATTTACATAACCATAGAAAAAGCCAGACAGACGCTTCAGGCAATGCACACGAGTTTTGCTCTATTGACCTGATTCAAACTTTACTGAATTCAGATGAAAAATATCCATTAACTTTAACAGATTTTGAAACAAGTTCATTATATATTATACAATACGAAGCAAAGGACAGCTAACCCTTTGAAATAAAGCCCAGGTATTTAATGAGATGGCACACCCGTATTTATTTATATATTTGTTTTACAAGTGTCATATTACTTCTTCAAGAAATAAAAAAATAAAAAATAAAAATGCAGTAACAGATCATAGAACAGGTAGAGTTCAAAAGAACCTTAAGACCATCCAGTTCCAACCCCCCCGCCACGGGCGAGAACATCTCACACTAAACCATGTCACCCAAGGCTCTGTCCAACCCAGACTTGAACACTGCCAGGGATGGAGCATTTACCACTTCTCTGGGCAACCTGTTCTAGCATCTCACCACCCTCACAGTAAAGAACTTCTTCCTTATATCTAACCTGAAACTTGCTCTGGTTAAGTTTGAATCCATTAGTCTGTGCCCTATCACTACAGTCCCTGAGGAACAGTCCTTCTCCAGCACCTCTGTAGGCCCCCTTCAGATATTGGATACCATGTGCTTATTTAACAGTGATAGATCCATTGTATTTGGTAATCATACTGCTTATTCAAAGTACATAGGATGCATACAAAAAGAAAACTGCACTTCCACAGATTACTTTTGGACAGACGTCATCAGTACTTATACTCGCATTCCTGAAAGCACATAGGTAACCATAGGTCCTCCAAGTCCATCAAGTAATTACCTATTGCTATATCTGTACATGCTATACCATCCAGAGCCAAACAACAGATTGGCTCTGGATGCTATTAAACTTAGTGAGACTGTAATAGGCTTTTCTGTTTATCATTCTAACAGGAAGGACATGGAAGCCATGTAGACAGATAGATTACCTAAAGAGATCAGAATACAGGTGACTGTCAAAACATGCAGCCTCAATTAAAAGGTGAAAAAGAAAGCGGGGTTATAAGCTCACCTCCATACCCATGAAGCTGTGATCCATCTGGCAGAGCCTACTCCTAAGTTTGTCAGCTAGGACTATCTGGAGGATGCCTCTAGCACCAGATGCTATCTTCAAGGTTTTCTTTCCCACCACTCCCTGCCCTGTCCCTTTAGCAGGGAACAAAGGCATGCACCTAAATTAGGTCTACACAAATAGGTCTTTACATTGGACCCATCCATGGGGATACAGGACTGGCAGTACGATCAGCACATTTAGCAAAAAGGCATGAACCAGCCTTTAAGAAAGCCTTTTACTGAGTGTCCATTGCTACTGATGCTCCCTCATGAACTTTGATCATCAGTCAGAGGAGTTACTTTATACCCCATTTCCCCTTTCCCCAAAATACTAATAAATGATTAATAGCTGAAGACTAGTGAAGCCACACACAGTAGAGTTTAAGGTATAGAGTTCATTTCAATGTTTACCATAACTTTTGGTACCTGATGTTTGCAAGGGCAAAACTGCTCCAACACTTCCAGCAAACACTGAAACACATTACAGGTCCCGGAGTGCAAGATAAGGGCTGGTAACAACAGCAGCAAACAGGTAAAGCCAGAGGCGCAGGGGAACAGGACCAATAGGCTCCTGTGATGCTAATTCAGACCAATTTGTCAAAAAACAGCTACAGCACTTGACCGGTAAAGGCACTCCTCCTACATACTCACTGGTTTTTGCAGCCACATGTCTCCTGCATGATGTATATATACATTTTTTTTTACTTTAAAGACCTACAGCTAGTGGCTGGATAATTAGTAGCAGGACTAACAGAAAGGAAAAGATTTCAGAGACAGAAAATACCAAGTACAGAAAAGAATGATTTTTAACTGATTAATTATGACATGTTGATATATTCCACTGTAAATGAATTCATTTTTATCTTTTATCTATTTGCTCTAAGCTATAAAATAAGCCAAGATTGAAAACTCATTGCGGGATGCATCTGTTATACTTGCCAAACACACAAAAACAAGCATTAAAGCTATGAAGTGCAAGATACCAGACAGAAGACTTACCTCAACCACTAAAATTGCATATAGGAAACAGATCTGCCTAAGGAAAATAAGTTCTTCTATTTTATAAAGCATCATTATCTGGCAAAGGTAGGGTACTTCATTTTAAATACATAAATAGAAATCTTTTCCTGCTTTGATACCCCTGGTTAAAATCCATTGCTAGACAAAAGAACTTGACCCAAAATGAGAGCATGCTCTTGGCCTCTTTAGGCAGATTGTGCCAAACATAACTCTAGTCTGCAAAAAAAATCCTGTGACTCCACAGCCAATCTCCTCCCACAGTTAGCGGGGGATGAGAGGCAACCAGAGAATCTTTCTCTTTATCTACAAAGCTGTTGATTTTTTAATGGAAAACATACCTGTAAGTACAAAGGTTTACAGTGTGTTAAGACATATCAAACAGTAAGCATTTATGTATAATTTCATAATATATTTTATATGTACACCAGTACCCATTGTCTCTATACCCAGCATGGGAGCTCTCAAAGCTTGTAAGTTAAATGACTACCCCATATTCATCCCACTGCTAACGTTCACTCTTTAGTAGAAGGCCCCAGCAACGGATGAAGTCTTTTAAGCTGTTCAGCCAAGAGACACCTAGCAGCAGCTGAACAGCAGCCAGAGGAAGGCACAGCGCAACTGTGCCAGTCCAGGCTAACAACCTCAGGGGAATTGCTATAAGTTTACACTGGGGAATCAAGACCCAGATAATCAAAAGTAGTATAATTTACCGCACCTGGTGCCAGTATCACAAAATCTAGGACAGCAACTATAGCACAGGAGCTTGCTTTATTTCACCTCCAGGTGAAAATGTATGAACACAAGTGAGTCTAATTTAGATTTAGTTGCTGAAACACATCAGGATGGTAAAGTCACACATATTTATAAGGAACTTGAAGGATATGAAGGTTGACATTATTTTGCAAAAAGATCAAACCACTTGTTTAAGCGATTATTTAAATAATTTTAATCCTATTTAAATAATATTCCCAAATATTTCACCACTGCCATAGAGGAGCAGCATGTCTGATGAAGTAAATGGGAATTGAATGACATGGGCAGAGCAGTACATTAGAATGAAAATGTTACTTCATAGGGCTGCTGCTTACTTCCCTAGCAAAAAGAAATGTAGTTCAAGTGTACTATATACTGTCCTCATTCCCCCCAAAATTACAAGAAAGACAGTACTGTCTCAATAAAAAAGAGACTAGAAAAGAGTAATAAATGTCTTAGCAAGATGTCAGTACAGATTATAAATAATACAGGTGTCAGTTAAATCTAAAAGCAAAAAAAAAAAAATCTACATTTTGTAATTAGTAAAAACAACCATATCACCACATAGATGTTCACCTAATTCTATCACACCACTCTTCTAATTATCCACATATTTTCTCCAAAACTAGATTACAAACCAATAGATCAGGAGCATTTTTAACTGTGCATTGGCTGAGTATCCAGAACCTACCAGTGTCAATCTCTTCCGAGACTCTGCAGATGTCCTGCACCAGAATAGTGCATAAGGTATGAATAATCCAAGTTATACAGAAAGATTTATAAAGGTGTACAAGAGACAGATACATTTGTTTCTGGAATAGGATAGGACTGGCGAAGTAGGGCTCAATGGAAAAGCAGGTGGTTGAGATTATAATCAACCAATCAAACCAACTCAGGCAACCTGGACCAGATGGCCTTTTTTCTGTTACTAATATTACTTCTGTTCCTATTCAGCTGTAAGAAGTTACAAATAGTTTACCTGTTCAGATTTTTCTGACTCAAATTACATAAGATCAATGCTATCAGTTCGCCATCACATTAAAAGTTATCATGACACTGTCTGTAGTTGTATTTAATAATTTACAATGCTGCCTACACAGAGGAGAAACTGGTAGGTGCAACAGAAGTTTTGCCTTTTACAGCTCAAATTATGTAGGAAACCATATAAAAAGGGAAAGAAAGAAGAAGGAAAAAAAAACAAAACCAAAACAAAACCCCAACCAAACAAAAACCCAAACAAACCTTAACCTAGAGGATTGAGTGCTACTAGATACAAACAAAATCTAAAGTTAAAACATATTTCCTGCATTAAAAGATGAAATTTTGAAGGAAAAATAATGGCCATGGCTAAACGGTAGTCACACAGACTGCATGACACGTTAATCTACAACTGCAGCAACCATGTCTAATTCTCTCCTTCATCTAACACGGGTCACAGTTCAGAGGCTATGAATTTAAATTCAGGAAGGTATTTTACAGGTGCAAGAAAAATTTAATGTCTCTAAGCTCCCAACTTGCATTAATTTATTTCAAAATTATACAAGCAATTCTCACATACAAGATAAAGCTTATTTTAAAATTCAAGCCAGTATGAGAATAACTTTCACATGACAGCAGAGCTAGTTTACTGTTAGCAAAGCAAACGTATTACCATTTGTGGGCTATACTCCGATGCTGCTGATTCTCAAGATCCAGTGAAAAAGTTAACAAACAGTACAGGAGTGACCAGCTTTACAGTATTACAACTGGACATAACAGCAACCCACTCAACACCTATCTTTACTTTCCAAAACAGCTCTATTGTGTTTTGAGATCATAAATTATAATATTTAAGAAAAAGTCAACAGTGTCTATCATACACCTTATAAATACTTAAATTATTTCGCATTTATGTCTATTTACATTTTAAATGTCGTCTTGGTCAATTACAGTCTTTTGATTCAGCTCTTCAAGCACTTCAGGTGCAGGAGCATGAGGCCATGAGAACTGCTAAATTCCAGTTCACACCTATAGGGAGCCTTAAAGAAAACTACAAAAATGTGTAAACTATATATTCTTCATACATGTTTATTAAAGCAGGCATAGAACATGGTACTCCTTCAGCTACTATATTCATAGTTATGGATTTTTGCTTCATTTCCTTGTAATTATTCCAGAGCAATGGTGGAGGAAGAGTTTGAAACTAAAAATATACTACGGCTCCTGTGATGGATCATATTTCAGGAATAGCTTCAACATAATGCACACATTTTCTTGATCTTGTTTCTGCAGACATGCAAGCATTTTTATTAACATGTGGTATGGGTTTTTTCTCTGGTTTGTTTGCCATTTACAGTGAGAATGTCACAGCACTGTTTTCTGTAAACATACTGGGCTGAGTTGGCGATGGAATGATAGGTGCAGCGGGCACAGCCAAAGCTGCTTGAAAGAAGGAGACTTTCAAAGGAGCACAGAAAAATCCTCACATGGGGATTATTCAAATCAGAATGTCACTATAAACTTATTAAGGTTGTACTCCTCCCTAGAATGACACAGTGGGCAGGCAATACATGGGTTTTCTCATCTTTTTCCAGCTTGATGCATTGCAGATTTTGGGGGCATGTGAATTGTGAGAGGTTTCTTGTTCTAGTTTATATATCCACTGTCGTGTTGAGGCAGAGCTTTAGAGACTGGAAGCCTTCACTATACCCCAGCACTCTTGAATTTCAAAGGAAGATCAGCAGTTGTATCTCCAAGGGTCATGTTAATTTGGGACCTGCTCATCTGGAGATTTGATTATTTCTGCATTCAAGTGTTTTGTTAAATCAGAATCAGCGCAATTTAAAAATGCTTCTTTTGCACCATGTACAGCCTTGATAGCCTTTGTGTAACTGAACAACTGAAACAACTTAATATTTATCCATGTATTACATCAGTTAATGCCAGCCTCATTACTTCAGCACAATAAAATAAGCACTAATGCAAGAAATTGAGCTGAAAGAGCTTATTAGGCAGTAAAAGATACTAATAGAGAGTTTTAGGGAGTTTCTCTTGGAGACTACAGGCATAATCCCCGTGTGATCATCTGACTAAATATTATGTTAGTGTGCTGTATATACAGATGTTCATTTATGCAGACTTGATTCTGCCTTTGCATATTTTAAGGAAGATATTTATTCTGGACTACTTATGTTCCTATTTTAATGGAATAGAGAAGCACAGAATACTCATACGTAAACAGCCTGAAATTTGGAAGGACACTTAAAAAGTGAAAAAAATCAACGGCAAAATCAATATACCCTGTGCCAGCCACCACAGTCTTTGCTATGAGTTCTCTAGCATATTTTCAAGTGTATCAATATTCTACTTCACTCCTAGATCAACAAATGAACATGAACAAAATGGAAAGTACATAGCAAGCACATTTCTAAGAGAATAGTCAAAAGCACTAAATAAATAGCATGGTCATAACTTTCAATTCACATTTAATTCAGCTCTCTTCCAGTAGAGAAATCAAACCAATGGATCAAATCAGACTCAGACCTCATGGTTTCATGAGCCTAACAGGGGACAGAGATATGTTTAAAGAAAATCTATGAGTGGATTTGCTGTGAGCATTGGCATTTTTTAACTGTTAAAGACTTTTGGACAGTCTCTTTTTACCAAAATTGCTTAGAAGCTTTCATTTTAATAATGTTTAGTAACAAAAAGAAATTATTCTATGTTTATTATTAAAAAAAAATCAGAAAGGTGATCTGATTTCTTCCTTATATTATTTCCACATTTTACCTTACATAAGTTGGTTTGAGATAGTTTAAGTATTCTTATCATAACCTGTTATATCGATCTAGAGTAGACAAAATGGTGCATAAATTGATTTAAGGGAAAAAGTCCCACTTACAAGCAGCTTTTCAGGCACAACTTAATCCCGAGAGATGCAGAGGCCTCAGCAGTGTATAGTCTGTGTTAGTCTTCTCTTGGGCTGCAGCACTAGACTAGAGCAACAAGAGATAATAAAACCTGTGATACAATGGGGATCTCTAGAGACCATAAATACACTTTCTCGTACTTAAACTCTAGAAGAATTTCACACCATTGGTGTCCTATGGATGTTAGGAGCTTATATCTAAATTGCCAACCTCATGACCCAAGGCTTATGCAGTTTATGACCTCATGCACCATGTAATCTACAGGTGGAGGGGTTTTCTTGCAGCTTAAAGAATGAACCACAAACAACAAACATTTGCATTAAATATTCACCAATCATAAGGACCCAGAAAATTGTTCCAGGCCACTTTCAGAAATGTACTGCATTAATTTTTTATTTCTGGATAGAAAAAATTTGCTGAAGGCACAGCACTTAAAAAAATTGTTTCCTTGATAACCTTTGTTATACATCAGAATGTTGGAGGAAGTCTTGACAAGAAAAAATAACCGAATGCCTACTCTCCAGTTGTACTAGAAAAGATCAACAAGATGATTGTTGAGAAATGCAGCTGTTCTGTCCTGAAATTTTGGGTCATATTTTTTCCCCTCCAATTATTTATCCTGAATCTACACAAGTTATAGTGTGCCTAATGTTTTGATCTCTGGGTGTCAACCAGATCTTTAAAAATGGACAAGCGACAGCTCGAGGGCCTGTGAGAGCAACTCACCAGCTTCAACTCATAAATTGCTGCCAAGTTTCCCCAGACAGAGCTTTGCCCTACCTCAACAACACGCTCTTGGAAACTGGTTTAGAATTAGGACAGTTGCAAAGACTCCAAGTGATGCTTATGGCAGTCAGAGTATGGTCAAAAAATACCACTCACAGCCATCCTCTACTGACTAGTAAATCCCTTGACAAAGAACAAGAACATTCCTCTGCCACTCAGCTATTCACTCTATCGCTTTGCATGTAAGATGGATTTGATGCTTCTTCAGCCCAGAAGATCAGTACAAAATCATATCAAATACGAAAGAGAGGCAGGGTACGGACAACACACAGGAGATTATGTGTGAATCTGAGACCTTAACAGGATGGCTCCTTTCAAGTTAAGAGTTAAACAAATGAAAAATCAAAAAAGCTCAGCACCATGCACATAAGATTTTTCACTCCATAAACATGCCATATTCTGTATACTTCTGTATATGTTGCTATGTATTATCTGATGATATCCCCTCTGCAGCAGTCATCCATCGGTATACAGGTAGAGGTATACAGATCATATTCATAGCCTGTGTTACTAGGCTAGCTTTCAGCATAACTGACTTTAAAACTTGAAATGTGCATGGAGGAATTTGCCTGTGGCCACTATTTTGGATTAATGAATGAGCCCCACAACACACTGCACATCTGATGAGATCTCCAGCTGCAACCCAGAATTACAATTTATCATAGAAGAGATCTGATGGGTTCTATTAGGAAATGGTTTTAGAAGTAGGGGAGTGAAGGTGTCATAGGTCACAGCCAAGGGACGGCTGAGAAAGCATGTTGCAATTAAAGAAGCCTTATACAACTCTCACGAAGAATTTTCAGCTCAAAATACATCTGTGCAACAAACTCTACCATAGCAGTTGTGAGGACAATGACCAAAAAACAAGGAAAATGAAACTATATTCTCTCATAAAAAGAACTTCCAACAAACAAGAAGGACTTCACAGGGCTTGACTGAGTGAAATGTTGAGGTCATAAGGGAAAAGTTGTGAGGGGCAAGCAGAAGGGATAGGTCAAATCCTTTATTAATAAGCATCAGCTATGTATTTGCTATGTGTGGCCTCAGTACTGCTGAGGGAGCCATGAAGTAAAGAGGCTAGGGGATGTAACTTAAGAACAAGGAAATCATTAATACTAATATTCCAAAGAGACTTAACATTTATTAAGAACTTAATAAAGTATGCACTTTAACTATTTACTTACTAAGTCCAAAACATTTTAATTTCTTTATAGCTGCAGGGAATAAATAAATGAATTGCTTAAGCAGTTAATGGGGAG